>CM055093.1:28469776-33474841 GCA_029204225.1 Diphasiastrum complanatum
TTGGCAACTTCATGTGTCTATTCAACCTAAAATCTAGGGAACGAAGACATATAAAAACATCCAAGGAGCAACAGATAACATAAAAATCATTCATTATTATTGAATCTCAAGGAATTAGAGTTCATATCATAAATTTACAATTGAATAGGACACATGAGACCTAGCATTAGTGATATTTATGGCTTTCACAAAGGGAGATGGAGGAGCTCCAAACTTTCATTAAGTAAATATTATATCTCTAGCTAGGTACATAATGGCTAAAGTAAGGTGAAGGCGTTTGGATATACAATGAAACTTTGGTAAGGTGCTACAAATATTTATGACACATTTTGGTATGCACAACAACCACCATGTGTCATGGTTCTACACATAGATTATGCTTAGAGAATGCATGCTTGTTTTGTATATAGGGATAAATTAAAATGGTCTATTCATTTTATCAATCCAAGTGGATGATATGAGCACATATGCATGGCCAAAATGTTATTCTAGTCTCTTGATAGTGCATGAAAGAGACGAGGATGGATTATTGTAGTATGGGATATTAGTGCTGCCAGAATTTTAATTGTGCTCATAGTTGTATGTGTCAATAGTTCCATGCTCCATGTCAAGATGAACTTAGATCCATAAAAGACAAATAAGTACGCTTGGCAATGTTGAAGTTAATCTTACTCCTACTCACTTGTTTAATCATTTGAGGATTTTTTTCTAGTCTGTATATACTCATTCATGCACAAGCTACTTGAAAAGTTATATAGAAATACGTTGTTATTCAAGCAATATACAATTTTCATGTGAAAGTTTAAGATGAGAACGATCCTAATAGATAAGGAACTATGGGGAAACATAAATGATTCAATTGCTAAGCTAGTGGAATCAGATTTGTTGACTAGTTGGCAAGCTAAGGATTGTAAAGCATTATCCAGCATATCCCTAAATCTCAAAGATTCACAATTAATAGCCCACGTGGCTAATTGTTCCATTGCAAAAGAAGCATGGGACATTCTATCTGGCTTGTATAGAACTATAGATGTCACCATTCGTCTCTATCTGAGAAAGAAATTCCTAGCTCTCAAGATGAGTGAAGGAACTTTAGTAGGTGACCGTCTTAACAATATCAAATACTTACTAAATTAGCTAATATCAATCAATACTCCATGTGAAAAATTGTCAACTAGTTTGATTGTCTATTTGACAATTTCGAGGCCAAGATGAATCTCAACTTAGAGATAGGTTCATATTCTTGGAAAGAGAGAATGCAATAATGACAAGTCGAAGGCAGAGTAGCGACTTATTGAGCGCAGCGAAATAAAGCCTTTTTTCCTAATTCATGACTACGCCTATCAATATTACAAAACATAATGACAGAAGTCACGTTCAATCTTTTAGCAACTAACTTTGAAATCATCAGCGCTAAAGTGATTTCATAGCCAAACAATGAAGTATTGAATTATCAAACAAGATCAGTTACAAACACTTGCAGAGATGCATACATTCTGACATAATACTAAACGCAATAAAATCAGTAGATTGATTCAGCATGTAACATGTACAAATCAGATGCTGATGAGCACAAGACAATTGTGGTTGAAAACCGCGTACTCTAAGCTATCTCTGAGTAATTGAAACTCTGTTTGCTTACGCTTCCGCTGATAAGCAATAAGCACGAGTAGCAATACTCTAATGAACTATGTATGAAAATTGACCTGAGCTAATGCTAATGAAGAGCTAATGAAATATTTGATGATCATCTATTTATACTAAGCAAATAATGCACGTCCAGTTGGACAGCTATTAGGTCACAGATTGTAGCCAGTTGGCCATAATGAGCCGGCATCCATCCAGTTAGGACTTCCCAGAAATTTACTTTCAAATCAGTTAGGGCAAGTCTGTAGTTTCAATTCAAGTGGAACAATGCAGACTGTGTAGAAACATGAAGAGAACTACAGAACTAGATAATAAGTGGATGAAGATTAAAGATCGATTATTCAGCTGAGTCACTCTGATAAGTAGAGTAATCCAACACTCAAGTAATAAAATAATCTAACACTCCTCCTTAATCTAAATCCATGAATGCTTTGACCTTCAAACTTAGTTTTGCACAAATTTTTGTGTGTGCATCCAAGCTTAATGCTTTGTCTACATCTCTTGCCCAACTTGTAGCTGAATATGTTTACAGATGCCCTGCTCCAGAGGATCCGTTTTTACTTCGGTTCTTTTTGGCCACTTTTTCAGAACCGTTTCTGTCTGTTATCAGGCTTCATGGCATTCGTTAGATGGTTCTTGATTTTACGATGCCAACCCAGGCAGAAGGGACAGAGTTTCGTTGTAGTATATTTCTTGGTCCTGCCTGTCAGAGGACTACTCAGGGACGTCACTCTTGAATGCACTTACATTCTACATAGGATGCAAGCCAAGAACGCTCATTCACAGATCAGCATGCCAACCAAATGAATGTTCTATAGATTCTACTGCTACTTACTCTAAAAATGGACTGAAATTAGATCCTACACTATACTGAATTGAGCTACATTTGCATAAACTGATAAACAAGAAACAAGAACTAATCTACAGCATGTTAGAAGTCCAAGAATCAAGAAACTAACCAGCCTTTTGATTCTTGGACATCCCAAGAACATCAAGAACTAGAACGTTAGAGAATATGCAAGATTTATGCCACATTTCTAGCCTATTTAGTTTACTTGAATGCTGGCTCCTACATTAATCCACAAGAAAACAAGAAATCTAATCCACAACTAGGAAAGCAAGAAAACTAATCCACTCTAAATCCACAACCACACACAATATGAATGGAAGGGCATGATCATAGGGGCATCACTCAAGAAAACCATCATGATCAAGGAGCTTAGTGTAGCATCAAACTCATGGGAAATCTTCTTATTAAGCATGGAGTAGATACAATGCAAAAAGCTCTTCTTCATAAAGAGGGAGTCTCTTAACTAAGCAAGAGAGCTCCTTAGGTGGCATCCTAGTGGAATTTCCACATTTCACAAATTACAAGTGGAATATTGCTCTCCACTAGAGGTCACCATCAAAAGGTGGCTCACTCTGCTTTCTTTAAGAGGGTGTTAGGGCCATTTTTTACGGGGGGTTGGTCCAGGCAAAACGTCCTAAAAGGGTCAAGGGGTCCCACCTCTAATGGCGGTTCGGCCCTACGTGAGCAACAGAGGATTTGCACTTCCAACCCTGATGGCCCTCTCTATTGCCCTGTGCTCCCCAACCGATGAGAGTTTTCCAGGCTCTCAGAGATACGGTTGCAAGGAGGGGGTGCTAATACTTTTGGTGCAATGATTCACTAGCTTTCTAGAATTATGGTTCCGTAAAAACTTTTGATCGCTAATTCGCTAATGTCTCTTTCCCCATTGAATTCGGCTTACAATTAGTAAAGATCTTACATGGGCTGGAAACCGATTTACTGTCTATGATGTGCTCGTAGGGTGCAAGTTATACGCACCGCTTCGTTTGCTAAGCAGCGGTATTTTCGCCGACCATCAGGTCTAGGTATTTCGCTAGACAGTACCGACGGTGGGTGTGACTAGTGCGACGCTTTAACCAAGGTGGTGTTTTTCAACCACGGATGGTGGGCAGCCCGCTCTAGTGTTTCACAGAGGTCGGGTCCAGCTGACAAGCTTTATAAATGACGAAAATAAAATGCTTCTGAACTTTGACGGTTTATTGCGGTTTAAACTATCAGTTCTATCTTAGACAAGCATAGAGTAAAACACATTCACCTTTAAAAACCGTATCCATATAATTACTTCCAAACCATGCTAATAGACCTTGGTTACAAGCGTTCTTGCTTTCACTAAACGTCGATAATCGAAAATCAATCCTTCCCTTAATTAACGCACAACATATGACATTCATTACTATAATTCTCAACTGAACTCTAGTTCATGCTTAAAAACCCGATTCACTACCAAACCTTACAAGTAGTCACCAATATAGCATTCAAGGCCCTCTTCCAAAACTAGCCAAGATGCCATTTTTGTCAAAGGCTAGGGAGGTCATTCAAGTTACCCCTTTTGTACACCCTAGAAGCCCAAAATGTCAATGGCTAGTGGGTGTACCTCCCAAATTTTTTAGCCTCCAAGGTGGTTTGGCATTTATTATCCAGATTTTGGGTGAGGCCCTTTTTCAACCCCTATTTTTAGTAGGCGGCTTTCGTTTTTCGTTGGATACCTGTGTTTTCGGCCTTTCTTCGGTTTTTCAAGGGCCGTGCGCATACTGCTCATTTGTCTGGGTTTTTGGCTTGTTGGGTAATCACTTGGCCCACACATTTCATTAATTGCCCGTAAATTGCCCAAACTTTGCCGTTAGAGTTTCTGTGACTCCTTAACATTGAATCCATATTTCCCGGTCCCGTTTTTACCCGAAACTTTTCTTTCTCGGTTTTTTCTTCTGTGGTTGATTTTTCCGGCATTCATGACTAGGGCTCCCATGACAACATGGTTTCCCTGAAAAATTACACTGAGTGATCATATATTAGTAAAAATGGACTCAGTACATGGTATGATTTTAGCACGGTCATATTGGCTATTTTTTTACAACTGGCCATTTTTGTGAAAAGCCGTAAAATATTTACCGACCATTTCTAAGGCCACAAAATTTGCTCTAGCCTCATTTAGGACGGGCTGGGACACAATTCTAGGTGGACTGGCACTTTTGGCTCGGTCTTACAAAACTAAATATTTTTGACGATTTTTTCGAAAGTCAGTTTCTTACTTTTAAATAGGGTCTAGCCACTTCAGGGCGGGCTGGGACCCAGTTTTAAGGCAAATTTGTGCCAATTTTTCTCTAATAATCGAGTTTTATATGCCAGGTTTTTCGATTATTGCAAACTTAAATTTCAATATTAGCCCGATTTTTTGTGCGAAAATATCGGCTAACAGAGGGGTCTACTTGTATTTATTACATTTGCTTAGAAATACTAGTTCTTACATGGTCATTCCATCTTTCGGGATTCACCGTGAGGCTTACACAGTTATTGCTTGTTATTACTAACTAGCATTTCTCGGCTCTCATACTCGGCTCTTAGTCTTCATTAGTCTCGTCTTCTCAGAGACCTCCTCAGTCTAAGGTGAGAGGTGCTCTTGAGTTGCTCTGTCCGAGTATCTTGGGAATTTGAAAAAAATCAGCCAACATCAACCCACCCCTAATGTGTTGCAGGACCCACTGCAACTCATATTGGACGATGTCACTCCGCTTTGCATTGGCATCTTCGATCGTCACTTGGAAAAGCGTAGATCCTCAATCGCTTACATAAAACCAAGTGCTTATTGTTGCCAGTCTTTATCACAGAAATTGTTTTCACAAATTGCCGCTAGAGAGCTCTCAGCAACTTTATAACTTGCATGCTCGAATGTTTTTCTCATTTCTCTTTCTTTCGTTGCATCTGCCACGGATGATTTCACTTCTAGTTTCTAGGCAGATTCTAACTTCTGGGAGGTTGTATCCTCCATATTGCTTCTAGGTGTTTCCGTGGTTCTTCTCTCAGTTGAAGTTCCAGTCTTGTCGATGCTCTTTTCTGATAGGTAGCACAAATCTGGGTTATCAGTCTCAAGGGGATGGACTCATCATAAATTGGTGGTAGGAATAGTTTTGGATGGACGGTTTGGTGACGGTAAGGAAACATGATGAAGGCTTGGTGGTAGGGTGAAGGAACTGATAGTTCTACAATTGCAGTCTTGGACCCTTGCAATGTCGAGCTTCGACCACCACTTGTTGGGTGAGGAGCTTGCTTTATTTGCAGGTTCACGGATGTCTTCATCTTTCATTTTCTGCAGCTCTTTCTTTTGATCCGTTACTTTGGGATCTCTTTGGGCTTCATAAGAGGGGATTCAACTATCATTACTCCAAAGAGTTTCTTGTTGATCAAGATCGATCTGACTCATCTGTTGCTTAAGTTTTTGTCCTTTCCTCCTCAGCTTCCTGGATCTTTCTGTTTATTTGTTTTGGCTGCTTTGTCTGCTTCTTAGGTCTTCGTTTGACTGATCAACCGTTGTAGGTGGCAATTGGTCTCCACAAGACATTTGCAATGATCTATCAGCTGCTTTGGTAAGACTATCAAAAACTGGGAATTTCTTAGAAGAATAGTAACCTGATGATAAACAAACAGATGGAAGGAAGGGTGGTGGTGACAACGGTAGATGGTGTGGACGTTGTAAGATATAGCTTGCAATGCAGGTATGCTTGAGGTACTATGTCCTGAGGACCTCTCTGAACAAGTGATTCAGAACCGAATCTCTATATGGATTTCCAAATCCTAGATTGATTGTGTATTGGCACATTGGAAATCTTATCAGCATGTGGAAAGACAAATAGATTTGAGGTTGTAAAAGGGGAGAAAAACTGTCAATTCCTTGTGGCGGTTGCTCTTGGTTGGACATTGTAGCAGATGACGGAATATCGGTTTCACTTTCTTTCGACAAGGACTCATTTCATATTGTCTTTTTTCATTATGGAGCTGGTGTATTGGACGGTGATGTAGTAGAAGTTTACAAGAAACTTCTCAATTGAGCAGTAGGTTTAACTGTTGGTTGCTATGGTGCTCGTGTTGTTGTCGTGAAGATCCTATTGTGATTCATAACTGACGTGACGGGCAGGTAGGATCTTAGGTGGTTATTTTGGACAGTCTTTGAAACTGTGTTTTCTGATACAGGCTGGACAATCAACCATGAAGTGGCCAGTTTCACCACAGATGGAGCATCTGGTGTGCAGTGGCCCTTGTATAACGGCATACCCATCTTGTATGGCTAGTGGTTATGGACTTTCTGGTGGATATTCATGATAAGGCAAGGCATTTCCAGATTGTGATGGGTGTTCTTCATATTGTTGAACTATATGTGCTTGAATAGGTCGATATGAAGGACAAGCATCAACAGGATGCGTAGCCCGGCAGTGTGGACACCATATTGTTTTTCGTCTATAAGGTACCTGTGCAGGGTTTGATTGACCAGGCATACTGCTTTGGATAGACTTCAGGGTAGTTTGAAACTCATTGGTGAGTTTCTCCATTTGAAGTTGGTGTTGCTTATTAAGCAACTCCAGCTGTGATTTCCAAAGCTGATCTTAGGTGTCCTCGATCGGCTTCGACTCATGGACAGGAGCACGTGGCGCTCGTTTTTTCCTAGATTTGTCAACATCTGATCCTTCGTCTTCTTCCTTGATGGCATCAGACATAGCTAACTTTAGACTCGTATATTCATCATTGGATTTAAGCTCGCGTCTAATCCATCTTGGAAGGCCGACTAGGAACCATATGATGAGCATCTATTCGGAGGGTTGTTCCTGTACTTGACATTTGAGGCATTTGTAACGCTCGATATAGTCTCATACACGTTCATCCTTTGCCATCTTGATGTTACTCAATTTGACAAAAGGACTCTCAATCAAGTGAAAGGGCTTAAAATGCTTGATAAAGGACTCTTTCAAGATTGAACAGTCTATCTTATCTTCACGATCAAGGTTGAAAAACCAATCACGTGCTTTAGCGATATCATTTGCAAATCGTAAACACACCTCTAGGACCGCAAACCACAAAAGGGGTGCAGAACGAAGACTACGAAAAGAACGAAAACACACAAAGAAAAATCTTTCACGTTGCCAGCTGGCAGCTCAACGGGCTTCATGCCTAGCTAAAACGAATAGCAACGATGGAGACTAACTAACTAGTTGATTAGCGTTAACTAGTCTTGTGATTCTACGTTTAGCTATCTTGTAAACTCCACATAGTGGAGGTATAAACAATCCTCTCTGGATCATAACCAAGAAGAGAGATAGTGAATACAAAGATATGTAAGAAATAGAGAGAGACGTAGCGAATAGCATAAGAAAGCAAAAATACCATAGCTGTGCATGAAAGTCTGCCAACGAGCAAAACACAATGAAAGAGCAGAGAGTCATTCCGCCAATGAGCGAGACATTGATGATCTCGCTCTAAAACCAAACTGACATTATAGTCGTTCTATTTCGTGTATCTATTGGCCTTTGCTGTGTCTCTTGATTTCTAGAATAAAATATGTTCTATTATGCATAGTTGAGTGTCTGGGATCCCGTAAGAGCTTTTGCACAAAAAGAAAATTCAAAGACAAAAAATTGTTCGCAAATCAGAAGAGAGGACGAACACAAAAGAAAAAAGCTTTCGCAACATGGTATCAGAGCCTACAGGTTATCATACTGATATCCCAACAGTGATTCTTCCAAACAACACAATATGGCTACGACAATCCAGACCAGAGTAGCGATCAGTCTTGATGGTGCAAATTACAGAATCTGGAAATTCAAAATGAAAACACTCCTGAAGGGCGAAGGCATCTGGTCGGTGACCGAGCTCTTAGAGGTGCAGCCTCCAGAGGGAGACCCGAAGAGGATTGAATGCATCAAAAAGGATGAGCGCGCAATGGTGATTATTGTTTCATCCATAAATGAAGATCTACTCATGCAGATTGAAGACTGTGAAAGCAGCCATGCAGCGTGGAAAAGATTAAAGCAAAAGTATGAAGTGAGGACTGCAGCTTCAGTTATGCACCTTCACAATCAACTACAATCCATACGGTGGGATGGCAACCAATTAGATCAGCACGTTGAGAAGATCAGAATGATCTTCGCTCAACTCGCTGCATCAGGACAAGAGCACCAGGTCCCAGCACCACATCAGCTGATGTACTTCATGAAATCTCTACCGACATCCTATCAGCCGCTAAGAATGCTCATACTGAGTCTACCAGATATGACATTCAACAAAGCAGTCAGTCTTGTCGCTGATGAGAGACTGATGAGAGACAAAGGAGAGGGAAGCAGTGATCAAGAGAAGGCTCTCTTCATGAAAGGAAAGATGAAGAACAAAAACAAGCCAAAATTTGAGAAGACGAAGTCCTCAAATCAACAATCTTTTTCTTGCAATCACTGCCACAAACCAAGCCATACGGCCAACAAACGCTGGTTCAATCCAGCAATACCTTGCATGCACTACAAAAAGAAAGGGCATTCTTGTATACGACTGTAGATTCAACCCAAAAAAAAAAAAACAAAGCTGAAAAGGCAAACGTTGCAGAGTCATCAAAGAATGCTGAAAGAGGTGACGAAGCTTTCACGATACTCGACGAAGCTTTGACAAGCTACTCTGAACACGATACGATGTAGTCATTGATTCAGGAGCAACATCTCACATAACCTGCAACAAGAAGATCTTGATCAACTTTTGCGAACTCGAAAATGACAGAGCAGTGATTCTAGGCGATGGAAGTAGACACAATGTCAAAGGCATCGGCTCTCTATAGCTACGAACACTGTCAGGCCAAGCAGAGCTGCCAAGAGCACTCTATGTGCCCTCACTCAGAAAGGATCTGCTATCTGTCTCCAAGATGGCAGATCTAGGCATTCAAGTTTTGTTCGATGGCAACACTTGTCGTATGATCGAGAAGACGACAAACAAGTTGCCGACAATCGGATGCAGAGAAGGAAATCTCTACCAGGTCAAAATAATCAGCAACTCTGAAAGCATATTAAATGCTTCAAAAAATGAAGATCAGCTCTGGCATAGAAGAATGTATCATCTGAACATGCGGAGCCTATATGACATGAGTAGAAAGGACATTGTCACAGGTCTCAAGATTTCAAGGCCAAAGGTTGAGTTCTGCGAAGCTTGTCAAAAAGGCAAGCAACATCGGAATCCATTCACACACGAGGGAAGAAGAGCCAAAGAAGTTCTTGAGCTTGTCCACTATGATGTGTGTGGACTGATGAAAATAGATTTGCACTCAGGTTCGAGATATTTTCTAATGTTCACAGATGATTACAACTGAATGACCACAATCTACTACTTGAAGAAAAAATCCGAAGTATTTGATTCTTTCAAGAAGTTCATGGCATTCACAAAGCGACACACCTCGAAAAAGATACAGATCCTTAGATCTGACAACTGGTGAATACAAAAGCACAAAATTCTCAAGATTCTGCAAAGAACAAGGGATCGAACACCGGTTCACTCTTGCATACACAACATAATACAACGGTGTGACAAGAAGAAAAAATAGAATGCTAGTCGAAGGAGCCAGATGCATGATGGCATAGGGTCAATTGCCAGGTCAATTCTGGGCCGAGGCAATAGCTACAGCTGTACACCTGCAGAACAGATCTACAATGACAGCGCTGGAGAACAAAACACCATACGAAATGTGGACAGGTAGAAAGCCTGATTTGTCATATGTACGAGTGTTTGGATGTGCAGCATACAAGCACATTCCAAAGGAAAAGAGAAGCAAGCTCGATAACAAATCCGAATAAACAATCATGGTCGCCTACTCGAACGGAACACATGTGTACAGACTCTATGATCCAACCACGAAGAAGGTTGTTTCGAACAGAGATGTGAAGTTCAATGAGTCCACATTCCCTGGACCGAAAGACGAAAGAGGCCATGAGATCTTCACACTGCTGTCTATTCAAGAGGGAAATCGAGGACATACATCAAATCAGAGTGTAGAGCCCCAGATTTCAGAGCAGCAGGAAGCAGAGGATCAACCCAACGAACAAGAAATATTCGAACAGCGACAAAACGAACCTTGAAGGTCAACAAGACAAAGAAGAGCTCCAGACCGCTATTTTGACAATCTTCAATGGAGTGAAGACACGCAGTTTGAGTACTATAGCTTCATAGAAGAGCCAACAACATACCAAGAAGCTATCTAGAGTCTAGAGGGAGAATTCTGAAAGCAGGCAATGTCAGAGGAGATCGAGTTGATGAGGCAAAACGAGACATAGACTTTAGAGCCACTGCCAGAAAATAGAAAAATAGTCGACTGCAAGTGGGTGTACAAGAAAAAGCTAAAATCAGATGGCACTATTGACCGCTACAAGGCAAGGCTTGTTGTAAAGGGCTACATGCAGAGATATGGTGCCGACTATTTTGACACATATTCACCCATGGTGAAGATGACAAGCATAAGGCTACTCCTTGCATATGCCACACAGTACAATCTAGAAATTCACTATATTGACGTGAAAACAACCTTTCTCCACAGAGATCTAGAGGTTGAAATCTTCATGAAGCAACTTGAAGGCTATGAAGATCCCGACAACATAACAAGAAGCTATCCAGAGTCCAGAGGAAGAATTCTGGAAGCAGGCAATGTCAGAGGAGATCGAGTCGATGAGGCATGGACTTTAGAGCCACTACCGGAAAACAGAAAAATAGTCGACTGCAAGTGGGTGTACAAGAAAAAGCTAAAATCAGATGGCACTATTGGCCGTTACAAGGCAAGGCTTGTCGCAAAGTGCTACACGTAGAGATATGGTGTCGACTATTTTGACACATATTCGCCCATGGTGAAGATGACAAGCATAAGGCTACTCCTTGCATATGCCACATAGTACAGTCTGAAAATTCACCAGATTGACGTGAAAACAGCCTTTCTCCACGGAGATCTAGAGATTGAAATCTTCATGAAACAACCTGAAGGCTATGAAGACCCCGACAACAGACAATATGTGTGTCGATTGCAGAGATGCATCTACAATCTGAAATAGGCATCATGAGCCTAGTACAAAAAGCTTGATGGTCTTCTGAAGTCTCTAGACTTTAACCCTACTCAACCAGATTGTAATGTCTACATCAAAAGAGTAGGAAAGGATTTTGGGATACTGACCATTTTCGTGGATGATTCATTGATGATAGAAAATTCCTTGATGCTGATCAAAGACACGAAGAGTCAGATTTCTAAAAGCTACAAAATCACAGATCTTGGAGAAGCAACAAAATGCCTAGGGCTGGAGATCAGAAGAGATCGAACAAATGGCGAAATACACTTGAGTCAGTCAGAATACACCAGAAAAGTGCTGAAGCAGTACCACATGATGGAGTGCAAAGAGAAAGCCACACCAATGATAGCTGGAGCCAAGCTCACGAAATAGGATTGCCCAAAAACAGAAGAGTAAGATTAGAAGATGACAGGTATATCCTACTAGAACTTAATCGAGAGTCTGATGTACTTGACAATTTGTACCAGACCATATTTGGCCTTCTCTGTTTATGCATTGAGCCAATTCTGTTCCAATCCTGGACTAGCACTTTGGCAAATGGCCAAACGAATCCTACAATATCTGAAGGGTACCCAGAATATTGGATTAACCTATAGAGCTAGAAACAAGAAGAAAGGATTCAAGCTGCATCACTACAGTGATGCGAGCTGGGCGAGCTGCAAGGATGACAACAAGTCCATTACTGGAGGATATACAATAGCGTGCGGAGCTGCAATCAGCTGGATATGCAAAAAGCAAACCTTGGTAGCTCAATCCTCTTGCGAAGCTGAGTATGTCGTAGCCTCAAAAGTGAGAAATGAGGTAGTGTGGCTGCGAATGATGTTGGAGGCAATCGGGATACCACAAGAGGGGCCAAACACAATGATGATGGACTCCCAGAGTGCCATCTATCTGTCCCAGGATCTTGTCTTTCATTCAAAGACGAAGCACATTCCTCTAAAGTACCATCACATTCGAGATTTGATCTCGAAAGGAGAGCTCCAGGTCCAGTTCATAAAATCAGAAAGTATGATTGCAGATCTCCTCACGAAACCGCTCGACAAGCCACTCTTTACCAAGCAAAGAGAGACAATTGGATTGAACGAACAAAGCTGCAAGGTTCAAGGGGGAGTGTCAGAAATGGTGAACTCCTGCAACTTTGTCGCAGCACGAACAAGACACGAAGGTTGAACAAGAACAATTCACGACAGTCAATGTGTCTTTGACTCAAAGCACAAATGATTCGCGAATCATTCGCAAATCGTAAACACACCTCCTAAACTGCAAATCACAAAAGGGGCGCAAAATGAAGACTACGAAAAGAAATGAAAAGGACGAAAACACACGAAGAGTTTGCTATGATTGCTTCAAGAAGAAGAGTCAAGGTGAGAAGCAAACCAATCTAACTCTTGATGAAGATGTTGTTGATGAACAAAATTCAAATGATGCTTTTGTTATGTCATCTTGCTTGTTGGCTAATCATGGAGATATTGGTACTTGGTGGATTGATAGTGGAGCTCCATCACGTATGACATATCATGAGGAGTATTATTCATCATTGATGGCATTTGAAGGTGACAAGAAGGTGATCTACATGGCCAATGATGGTGAGTGTGCAATCAAACAGATTGGCACAATTCCTATTTCCCTCTCTACTAATAGGAATATGAATTTAAAGGTTGTTTTGTGTCATTCCATCTATTACTAAGAACCTTATTAGTCTGAGTCAAATGCTTGACAAGAGATTCAAAGTGGAGTTTGATGGCGATGCTTTTTTTTATCAATAAGAGACAAGGTAAGTTGTTCAAACTTGATGCTTGTGTTGTTCTAACCAAGTTGGATGTATGAAAAAGAAGCAATTGTCAATGCAAGAGGTATGGCACAAGAGATTGGGGCATCTCAGCTACAAGTCATTGGAGGTGATGGCAAAGAGAAAAGTTGTTTTTGGACTTCCCAACTCTTTAACAAGCTTGAATCATGTTTGTAAGCAATGTGCTTTATCAAAGTCAAATAGGTTAACTTACAAGAGATCTACATCAAGGTCAAGTAAGCCTTTTCAACTTGTGCATTCAAATATTCATGGTGTTACTACAATTAACAATGGAGGTGCTAAGATGTATGTGACTTTTATGGATGATTTTAGTAGATTTTATTGGGTGTATCTACCAAAGAGTAAAGATGAGGTGTTTGGTATCTTTTTCAAGTTCAAGATTACAAGGGGGGGTCTAATTTTCTACCGAGATCAAGTGCTTGAGAAGTGACAATGGTGGTGAGTACATTTCTACCAAGCTCAAAGCATTTTGTAATGCAAATGGGATCAAGAGGGAGTACACAAGCCCAAGGACACCACAATAAAATGGAGTGGCCGATAGGAAGAATAGAACCTTTGTCGCGGAAGCTTTTTCGTTTCGTGTTCGTCCTCTCTTCTGATTCGTGAACAATTTTTTGTCTTTGAATTTTCTTTTCGTGCGGAAGCTCTTACGAGATCCCAGACACTTGACTACACATCACAGAACATATTTTGTTCTAACAATCAAGAGACACAGCACAAGGCCAAGAGATACATGAAATAGAGCGACTATATTGTCAGTTTGGTTTTAGAGCGAGATCGCACTGTCTCGCTTGTTGGCGGAATGACTCTCTGCTCTTTCGTTGTGTTTTGCTCGTTGGTAGACTTTCATGCACAGCTATGGTATTTTTGCTTTCTTACTCTATTCACTACGTCTCTATCTGTTTCTTACAGATCTCTGTATTCACTATCTCTCTTGTTTGTTATGATCCAAAGAGGATCGTTTATACCTCCACTGCATGGAGTTTACAAGATATCTAAACGTAGAATCACAAGACTAGTTGATCTCCATCGTTGCTAATCGTTTCAGCTGGGCATGAAGCCCGTTGATCTGCCAGCTGACAGCGCTCCACAATAGAAACATTTTAGCTTAGATATATCTTTCTTCTTGCCAACAAAAGTAGAAGGCTCACCTTGATATTGCCCTTTTGACCATTTTCTTTTGCCTTTGCCCTTGAACTTGCCTTTGATGAACGTTTCTTCCTCCTCTCCAACTTGAGATGTAGAAGATGCTCCTCCTCTTGATAGAAGCCTAAACTTTTCATTCACCAAGATTTCTTGCAAATCCTCCATACTTGGCAATCTCTTTTGAATAGAAAAACTTTGCACCAAATTAGCAAGATCATCCAACAAGCCATTAAGAACAACTTGAACAAGCTCCACATCCTTAATGCTTTCACCAATGCATGCTAGTTCATCACTCAAAACTTTAACCCTCAAAACAAAAGCATGAGCACCTTAATAATTCTTTTGAAGACTTTGAATCCTTAGGGTTAGAACGCTAGATGTAAACTTGGAATCATAAACCTTCTTCAAAGATTCCCAAGCCTCACTTGATGTTGTACACTTACAACTTCTTTGAGAAGTTCATTAGTCATATTCATCATGATCACATGTAGAGCTTTCTTTGCCCTATTGTCATACCTCAATTTTTCTTGAGGTGCCAAAGGTATCTCCTCCACACCTACAACAATATCCATCAAATCATTCACCTCAAACAAAGATTCCATCCTCATCTTCCAAGTTGAATAATTTGTTGAGATAAGCCTATCATTGCCTTCCAACATGAAGCCACTTGAGGTTGCCATGTTGCAATGATCTGATCTTCTCTTTGAACCTTTTCAAATGCACTTAGCACTCTCTTGAAAATAAAAAAATGAAACTCAAGAAGAAATCACAAAGATTTGGAAACAATTGTGAAGAATTTTAGATCATTAAGATCCAAAATGTGTCCCTTAATCTTTGGTTAGAAAGTCAACACAACATTCAACACTGCCAATGGAGAATAGGTTGGAGAAACTTATTGTATTGCTAAGAGAGATCAATAGATCATTGTCACAGTTTCTTCCTCCATTGAGAGCATTGCTTTGTGTACTGTCTTCAAGCTTTTGTGTATGATCTTAAGAGGTTTCCAAAAGTGGTAGGCTACTGTTGGGCACCTTGTTTGCTATTATTTTTGGCCGCCATCAGTAGCTTTTATTAGTTTCTTTTGTCTCTTGAATGCTTTGTCAAGTTCATGTGTATCAAAGGTAGCATTAGGATGCTTTGCCATTTCTAGCTTTTGTAGCTTGTTGTGCAAAGGATTGTTGATTTCTTGATCACAATAGATCTAAACACAATATGATGAAATTTTGCCAACACCTAAGATTGAAGCACACTCTTGAAAAAGTCCAGCGGATTAAAATCAAGAGGTTCTTCCAAAAATGCAAAATATTGAATCAAGCAAAATCTATATGCAAAAGCTAGAATCTTGATATATCATCTAGAAGAATATAGCATCCACAATCATGAATAATTTTTGTCTCCACATTCCAGTAAGTGGTTTCAAAAATCGGCCATCTACAAGTGATTTGACCTAAAATGCTTGTAATCACAAAGATCCACTTTCTATACTTGAAAATGCTTGATTTGAGCTAGAAACACCTCCAAATCCACATAGAATTCTTGGCGCCCTCAAATCCACCTCTAGATTTGGAATAAGCACAAACTTTGGCCTGCAACCTACTCTGATACCATGTGAAAAATACAGATTCAGAACACATTTAATGGACCAACAAGATCTTGACCAAATTTGGATGCACTTCTAGATCTAGGTACATGTCAAGATAGAAATCATCAATTTTAGCATGCTAGAATTGCATAAATCACTAAGATTTGATCAAAAGCATGAAAGTACAGTAAGATACTATCATTGTCCATACAACAACAACAGCCTACTGTCTTTCACGCACACTAGAAATCAAGATATCTTGATAAATACACATGAGATGGACATAGAATCAAGAGAGATGAATTCTCCACATAAAAAGACAATATAATGATTTGTTTTCCACATTGGTACTACTATTTATAGCTGCTAGAATGTCATTTGGCCAATTGTCCTAAATGGTAACTTCTTGGTACTTGACCATAAGACCTAGAAATTCTAGTCGAGATGCAATGTATCAAATTTAGCCAATTATCTATCCAAATCTGACCTCATTCACTTTATCTACTTGTCAAAAATAGTACAGACCCTATTTAGGCCTTTATTGACAAATATGTGTTAGATTATTCTACTATTTGAGTGATGGATTATCTACTTATTGGAGTGACTCAACCAAATAATCAATCTTTAATCTTCATCCACTTATTATCCAGTTTTGCATTTCTCTTCATGTTTCTACACATTCTGCAAAAATACTAGGGAATCGCTAATAGGTGGCTCTGACATATCGGACATCATATGACGTATCGACGTCTCCGATATATCAAAGACTTTGGCCATATCGATGAAAGCATTTATTGTTCCACTTGAATTAAAGCTACATACTTGCCCTAACTGATTTGCAAGTAAATTTTCGGGAAGTCCTAACTGGATGGATGCTAGCTTATTATGGCCAACTGGCTATTGTAATTTGTGACCTAATAGTTGTCCTACTGGACAACATTATTTGCTTAGTATAAATAGCTGATCATCAAAGATTTGATTAGCTCTTCATTAGCATTAACTCAGTTCAGATTCCTATAGAGTTTATTAGAGTATTGTTACTCGTGCTTACTGCTTATTAGTGGAAGCATAATCAAACAGAGTTTCAGCTACTCAGAGATAGCTTAGAGTACGTGGTTTCTATCTATAATTGTCTTGTGCTCATCATCATCTGATTTGTACATCCTACATGATAAATCAATCTCCTCATTTTATTGTGTTTAGTATTATGTCAGAATGTATGCATCTCTGTGATTGTTTGTAATAGATAATCTCTTATAGTCTTGTTTGATAATTCAATACTTCATTGTTTTGCTATGAAATCACTTTAGCATTGATGATTTCAAAGTTAGTTGCTAAAAGATTGAATGTTGTTGGGTTGAAAGAGGGTGTGTGAGTGAGAAACAAAAATAACTCGAAAAGAAACGAACACGAAAAGAAACAAACTCGAAACTCGAACAAGAAACGAACTCAAATGGAAAGTGTTTGTGTGCAGCGGAATGAGCTATCTTACTCTTTCCCTAAGCATGACTCCGTCTATCAGACACAAAGAGAATGTTAGTGATTGAAATCATGTTCGATCTGATTATGTTGCCAAACATTAAACAACAAAACATCAGAAAGATAATTTGTTGCGAACAACTAGACAAATTATTAGTCACGAATGATTTGCGAGCTCAACTGATAATCAGTCATGAATTAGTCACGAAAGGCAAGACTAAATATTATTCACCAATAGTGTGACTAATAATAATATTGCTAGGAACATATTACCAGATTGAGCAATAAGAGAGTCAAACAGAATGTAGAAAAACATAGCAATATTGACACAAATCTGAACGCAGAACAGACAGAGTTGTTATCAGATTAAGTATAACAAAATATACATGTCAATAATGCTGATGAGCACAAGACAATAGTGGACGAAACTGCGTGCTCTACAAAGCTAATCCAATCTGTAAGAAGGAATAAACCTATATCTGACAATACAAAAGAATCAATGCACAAGGCATCTACTTCGTCTATCAGTGATAAGCTTCTGGTGCTATTATTTTCACACGCTTAATTTCTCACACATTATAGAATACGCAAATGGTATTCAATATATATACATAATTTTACAGGTGTGCAGATGAAGAAAGTACAAAGTGGACGTGCTATCTGTGGGAGATTGTGGGTGGCTGTTGTCGTTGTCAAATCTAATTGTACAGTTGCATGGGATGAGCGTGAGAAGGCCGCGACGTCAGCCTTCGCTGAAATCAATGTTGGTGAAGATGCAAAAAAATGCGACACTCTGAAAAATGCCTTAAGATTTGATTTACAGGGTGCCTCCGCTTTTCCTAGAGCACCTTCGGCATTTTCTAAGGCAATGTCACCTTTTTTGCCTGTCACAATTCATGTGTAAAAACACAGTGTCACATTTTTTGCCTGTGGAAAATTACTTGTATTTGTGCAAATAGTCGAGTTTGTTTTGTCTGTCTTATTTTACATGTAAATATGCAAACTGTGCTCCAACATGAGTAAAAATGCAGCAAGAATGGAGGCAGATTAAAATAGGATTTAGGAGAGTAGAGGAGATAAATCCAACACCCCCCTTAATCTGGATCCGTGAATGCCTTGATCTTCAGACTAAGCAATGCACAAAACTTGTTGTGTGCATTAACACTTAATGCTTTCGTGAATATCTGCAACCATGTCCTGCATTCTATAGTACATTAAACTCACCTCCTTGTTGAGAACCTTGCCTCTGATGTAGTGATATCTGATTTCAATGTGCTTACTCCTAGAGTGAATTCTAGGGCTGGCCGATAAGGCAATAGCACTCTGATTATCACAGAATAAAATTGTGGGGTTGTACTGATACAAATTAATGTTTGACAGTAGATTTTTCAACCAAAACGCTTATTTAATAGATTGAGAAGCAGCAATGTATTCTGCTTCTGTAGAAGAAAGAGTGATAGAGGTTTGCTTATGACTGTTCCATGAGATAGGACCGTCGTTGAAGAAGAATGTAAATCCAGATGTGGACTTACGATTGTCTACATCTCCTCCCCAGCTCGCATTAGAATATCCACTAAGCTAATGAAGATTGTCATTGCTGACTTCTCCATAGCAGATGCACTGGTCCATGGTAGATTGAATATACCTCATGACTCTTATGAGAGCCTTCCAATGGGTAATGCCAGGACTAGCCATATATTGGCTGAGTGAGCTTACTACAAAAGAGATATCAAGTCTTGTACAGACCATTGCATACATGAGAGATCCAAGTATCGATCGATAAGATACTCTCTCATCTGCTCCTCTTCCTGCTTGGTATGGGGACATTGGTCCTTTGACAAATGTAGGCCTGGATCTATCGGTGAGTGAGCTAATTTACAATTCATTAGATTGTATCTATCAAGAACGTTGTGAAGATACCTTTGTTGAGTGATATAAACCAGTTGTCTCGATCTATCTCTCTGGATCTAAATGCCCAGACAGAAGTGAGCTTCGTCCACATCAGTCATGTCGAACTCTGAAAATAGCATCTACTTAGAATCCTTGACCAAATTGGTATTGTTGCTAAAAAAACAACGTATTATCCACGTATAGGGTGATGATAATGAAGGATTGCTGCACTGACTTGGAATAGACATTGCAATCAATAGTGCTTGGTGAAGAAACAAAATGTTTCTATTACCAAAGCTTTGCTAGCTTTCAGCCCTCACTCTAATGAAAATGCTCGTGAACGCAAAAGTCAAAAGACACAAAGCGAAAATGTTCGCGAACACCCTGACGAAAGGGCATGAACACGAAAGAGAATTTTTTGCGACATAGCGGGAGAAAGTCAGACGACGCAAAAAGTCAAACAACTCAAAGCAACACGAAAATCGTCACGACACCTTTTTCTGCCCTCATACTCCAGAAAGAATCAAGAAGATCATGCAAGTACCTAGAAGTACAGATATCTGATCTGAAAAGCATGACATCAGCAGATGCACTCTAGGTCATGGCTAATCTGCCACTCTTGTAATTCGTGATTAATTGTAGATGTTTAATCACTCTAACCTAGAAGTTACATGACGCAACTATATACTCTTCTGGTTGATGCATGATACAATACATGAAGTCTAATGCTAGTAAGCAAGAAGACGAAAACACAGAATACGAGTCCGCTTGTGTGCGAGACAATTCTGCATAGGACCAGTAGATCCACAAGTCCGCTAGTAAGCAAGACATTACTTGTGGGAGAGCGTCGCTTCTCTCACGCTAACGTGCTGCGTGAGTCTGTCATACAGCACATGAAAAACGAGAAGATCAACAAATGATTTTGTAGCTATTGTGGACACTATTAATCTGTATGATTGTATGATCTTGAATAAAAATTAGTCTGCTATTATTCATGTGTCTGATTCACTTGCTCATTTAATTATGCACCTTGGTTTGAATTTTGTTGAATGTTGTGTTAATAAAAAACGTAGATCAACAGTGTCTGTCTACATTCTGGAGGACTGTAGGAATGATACAACTGACAGTGACCAGCAGTCATATCTAAAATCCATCTGAATCGTCTTGTTTATTTTTTGTGTCCGCGACTGCATTCATTGTCATTAGTGGTATTAGAGCCTACCTTGTCATAGTCTGATGTAGCCAAAAGGCTATCAAATCCAGGAGGCCAAGCATTCAAACAAACAACCATCAACAAGAAAACACACTTCAGAAGCAATGGCTTCAATCAGCAGCATACAGAGCAAGATCTATACAGTTCTTGATTCTTCAGGATCTAACTTTCTAGTCTGAAAAGTTAAGACATCATTGATACTCAAGGGTGAAGGTTTATTCCCCTGGGTGGATGGCACAGAAGAGATGCCTATGACATCAGACAAAGAGCTATGCGAATGGAAGGAGAAAAATGACAAGACAGTAGCCTTGCTATCTTCATCCATCGAAGATAGTCTCACACTTGACCTAACTATACTCTCCAAAGCTAAAGAAATGTGGGATACACTGCTCACGAGATTTAAACGAAATCAAGAAGTCAAATAATGATGCTGGAAGATCAGCTGACGAACCTACAGTGGGACGAAAAATATCTCACTTCTTTTGTAAGGAAGATGAAGGATCTATTCCTGTCACTACACAACTCTGGAGCAGAGAACGCAGTGTCAGCAGAGAAGCAGCTCACTTACCTGTTGAGAGCCTTATCTAGATCTTTCCAAACAACCAGAACGCTGCTCGCGAAAGATTCTACCATGACCCTCAAAAAAGCAATTGTTGAGATTCGAGAGGAAGTTGAGACTAGAGAACACCTTGATCACAAGGAAAAATCCAAGAAACAATTCAAGCCTAGGAGAGAGTCGAATCAAAGGCAAGATCGTGATCAACAAGTAGAGGGGACCAGCAAAGGCAATTGGAAGAGCAAAGGGAGGGTGAAACAGTAAGGTGGAGAAAAGAAGACTTGCATGAGATGCAGACGAGATGGGCACACAGTTGATACGTGATGGCTCAATCCGAAAATTGAGTGTATCCACTGCCACAAGAAGGGTCAGGCAACCATGGATTGTCGCCTGAACCCGAGGAACAAATCAACATAGAACAGACAGGAGAACAACAACAGTTCTTCCTATGTCGAGGAGCTTGAGAGCTCAAAAATAGACAAAGAGAGATCTAACAGAAATTGTTCGATTGCCTACATTTGTGCATATATGTGTGCAACGTCAACGCTTGACACACAAGAGGTGATCCTAGATTCAGGAGCTACCTCACACTTCGTGACATCAAGACGAATCATGTTTGATTTCAGAAGTGCAAATCCATCAAGATTCATAGTTCTTGGAGATGGATCCAAACATCAAGTGAACGACATTGGTTCACTATGGCTCAACACCAATGGCGGAGACAGACGACTCGAAGACGTTCTGTTCGTGCCTACACTGTAGCAAGACTTACTTTCTGTGGCAAGAATAACTGATGTAGAGATGCGTGTGATGTTTTCAAATAAAGCATGCAACGTGGTTGATGCCAGTACCAGCACCCTGATCACTCAAGGCAGAAGAAAAGGTAATCTATATCACTTGAAGGTACACCTGCCTGTAGATCAAGTGCATCAGACTCATGATGATTCGCCAAACACTCTGTGGCACAGGAGACTATGCCACATGAACTCAATGGCACTTTACCAAGCAAGTCATCATGGAGCAATAACATGGGTCAGCATCTCGAATGCAACCAATTCGACCACCTATGATGCATGTCTGAAGAGTAAGATGTCACACACTCCATTTGTCAAAGACTCCTACAAAACGACCAAGATTTTGGAGTTAGTGCATTCTAACATCTGTGGACCTTTCAACATGATTTCAGTAGGAGGCTTAAAATATTACATAACCTTCATTATCTTCTAGCTGCTTCTGGGGCTCCAGGATGATCTTCTCTTGCTTGGCCACAATATTTTCAAAATTCTTTTTCTCGGCTTCCCGTTCTTGGATCAGCCGCACGTACTTTTCCATTTGGATGGCTGAGGCCTGTGGGGCCTGGAATTGTATATCCTCGGGCTTGACTAGAGGGGCATCGACTGTCATTGCACCTGATGATTAGTCTCATATTTGGTCGATATGGACCATCTGGTGCTTCAGTTGCTGCTGGACCTCTTCTAGAGTGGTCTTTTGTCCGACCATCGCAAATCTGATTTCCATTGTCTCTTTTTCTATCTCTTTGGCCAGCCTCTGATGATGCGTAATTTCTTGGTCTTGGTGCTGGACCTTGTCCTCGAGCATTTGATATTGGCTTACCAACCAATGCATATGGTAGCTCACTTCGGATAGGCCGATCATTGAGCGTTTGGCTGCTTCGGTGAGCTTATCAGGGTTAGTGAGGGTTGGGTACTGACCAGGAGTGTGGGATGGTGAGGCTAAACAAAAAAATAGACGTTTGTGTCAGAACTGAAGATGGAGGTGGAGAGAGTGGAGGGATGATGTTAGTAACAGTGGGGGTTGTTGTGGTGGTGGTGGTGGTTAGTGGAGTGGTCAGACTTCTTCCTAGCTAAACGGATGTATGGAGATGGTGATGAGGAAAAACAAGTGTTTATGATTATGATGTGATATTCAATAGTGTAACGGAAGCATGTTGAATGCTTGCGTGACACTACCCCTTAGCATGCAAAAAGTTTCAAATTTTTTGTCTTCCACTGGCGATGTTAGGTTTGGAGATAATTTGTGATGGCGCTCTCAATGGTAAACAAACTAGGATGGCTGATAGTCGGTGGAGATGGTGTGGAAGCGATGACAGATGCACAGAACGAGAGAGCACCAGGATCACAGAGAACTCCAAAATTTGCACGTCGTTGAGGTGCGAATGGCGTCGTGATGGCATTTATGGACGTCGTCGGCTAGGTTCAGGCGCGATGGGACATGCCTATTCGTTGAATTTTGAATTAGAATCGTCGGTGAGATTTGATGAAGTTGTGTCGGTCGATATCTAATAGAAATCCATCGGTTGAGATCTGACAGAAGTCATGGCTAAGATCTGACAGAAGTCGTCGGTTGAGATATGAGCGAATGCCGTTGGTTGAGATCTGAGCGAATCCCGTCGGTTGAGATCTGAGCAAATCCCTTCGGTTGAGATTTGACAAAACCTGTCGATTGAGATTTGACAAACCCATCGGTTGAGATTTGACAAACCCGTCAGTTGAGATTTGACAAAACCTGTCGACTGAGATTTGAGTAAATGCCGTCGGTTGAGATCTGAGCGAATCCCGTCGGTTGAGATTTGACAAACCCGTCGGTTGAGATTTGACAAACCCATCAGTTGAGATTTGACAAACCCGTCAGTTGAGATTTGACAAAACCCGTCGGTTGAGATTTGACAAAACTCAAATATGAAGGAATGGACCTGTTTGATGCAAGTGAAGAACTTCAAGGGGAAAAATATGACTATGGCTCAGAGTAGAAGTTCTTATGGAAAAGGTGTATCTCCAAGAATGTTTGTATGCTTGAGATACTAGTCAGATAGAAATGAGGTGGCTAAAAGTGTCAGAATCATTTCATATGGTGTAGCCTATCAGTTGTTGACCTAGGACATCCATGGCCCATGAGTATTTATAGGAAAAAAAAAATGCAAAGAAGGTACATAAGTAATGGTATGAATTATAAACAAGGAACAAGGTTAAAAATAGGCATGTAAAACGAGAATTACAAGCAAGGAAATAAGAAAATAAAAAAGAATAAAAAATGTAAAATATATACTAGGGAAAAGATGTGAAATTGGGTCATCAAAATACAACTCTTCATAATACCGTCGTAGACGACCACTATTGACGATAGTGTCTAGGAGTATCCTGTCAAGTGTTTGCAACTGGACTGCTCCATTAGGAAAGATTTTATTAATAACATACGGTCCCTCACTTCTGAATTTCAATTTGCCGGGGTGCTTCTTTGATGTATAAAGAAGCACCTGGTCACCTAAGTGTAGATCTTTATTGCGTAGGTGATGGTCATGCCAGGCCTTTTGGCGTCGCTTGTTAAACAGTTGTGCGTGGTAAGATATAAGTCTTGTCTCGCATAACTGGGCTAACGTAAATAGCCTGGTTTGACTTTTGTTCGATTGTAACTTTTTCACAGAGATCTGTTCAAAAAGCTTCCATGACTCTTAGTGAAAGGACTAAGAATTCTATGGGCATTACTACCTCTTGACCATATACTAAGTGGAAAGAGGTAACCCACCCAGTGCCTTTCTTCGGGGTGGTGCGGTAAGTCCAGATAGCTGAAAAAAGTTTGTTTTCCAATCAGAGTGACTGGTTTCAACTATCTTTGTCAAAATTTTACATATCATCTTGTTAGTTGATTCGGCCTGGCCATTACATCTAGGATAGTACGGTGTACTCTTTCTGTGAACGACAAGGTAATGCGATAGTAGATTACCAATGACAACATTTAAAAAATACGTGTCGTGATCACTAACTAGCTCTATGGGACAACCAAAACGTGTAATAATGTTTTCGTAAAGAAAACGTTCGACTGTTTTTGCGTTGGTATCCTTCGTTGCTCGAGCCTCAACCCACTTAGTGGTGTAATCTGTGGCTATGAGGATGTAGCGAGCTTGGGTATGTTTCGCTGTTGGACTGATTGGTCCAACAAAGTCAATTCCCTACTTATGGAAGGCTTCGCCTTCTATAATGGGAGTCAGTGGCGTGAAGTCTGCTTTCATATTTTTCTTGGCTCGTTGACAGACATCACACGCTTTAATAATAGCAAACGTGTCCTTAAACAAAGATGGCCACCATAGTCCTGCTTGAAGGATAATCTTAGCTATGGCTTCAGTAGAAAAGTGGCCACTGCCAATGCCCTCATGAGCCTGAGATATGATAGGTCGTATCTTAGATTCATAAGCACATCGTCGAATTATACCGTCAATGCCCCTTTTGTAAAGTTGTCCCGCTATTAATTGAAAGGGCATTGCTTTTAGCAAAAAAAAAATTTTTGCCGCCGTACTCAGGCCTTCTTTGAGTCTGCCTGTTGTTAGGAACTGAGTGATCTCCTAAGTCCATAAGGGTGTAGCATCAATCTAAAAAAGGCATGCATCAGAGAGATCATCGTTGACTAGTGCAGTTGCTTTTTCAGCATTAGGTAGCCTGGAAAGGTGATCCGCCATGAAATGTTGGGTCACTTTCCTAAAGACTACGTGAAAATTAAATTTCTCTAATATTAACAGCCATCGAGCTATATGTCCCGTTTGACAAGATTTATTAACGATATATGATAGGGCTTGATGGTCGGTGTAGAACGCAAAGGTCTGTCCTAATAAATAATGTTGTAGTTGTTGTACAACATAGACCATAGCCAATGCTTCTCTCTCAGTGGTTGTATAGTTTACTTCAACAGGCACCAGTTGCTTGTTCAAGAAACGTATTGGGAAGTCTTTGCCATACTCGCTTGGTTGTGCAAGAAGACCTCCAATGGCATACTTACTGGTGTTAGTATGCACATGGAACTCTTTCGTGTAATATGGTGAGCGGAGTATGGGTGCCGTGGTTAGGGTTGTTTTCAACTCCTCAAAGGCTTTAATTCATTCTTTGGTCCAGCGAGGATCTACCACAACTAAATAAACGAGGCGTGCCTTGCCGGCATAGTCGATTATAAAGATGTGATAATAATTTGTAGGACCAAAGAAGACATATACTTTCTTCACTATTGCAGGTAAGGGCATTTCGACTATAACCTTGATTTTTGACAGGTCGGTAGAAATACCGTCCTTTGAGATTATGGGATTATGGGTGACCCATATTTTGGCATTTATCAGGGTTTAGTGAGATTCCAAATCTACGACAGTGAATGAAGATTTTCTCTAGTGCGTCAAGGTGCGTAGCTGCTGAGGAATGTACACCCAGATCGTCGAGATAAATCTCCACAATCCGGTGTAACAGATCTTGGAAGGCCAGTTGCATGACCCTCTGGAAAGTTGAAGGGGCGTTGCATAAGCCAAAAGGCATGACGTTATAAGCATAAACCCCGTTCTTTGTTGTAAAGGTCGTTTTATGTTTATCTTCAGGGGCTATTTGAACAAGAAAATAACCGCTGAATCCATCCAAGAAGCTGAAAGCTTCAGCTCCTGCCATTTCCTCTAAGATTTGGGTCGTTAAAGACAAGGGAAAATGGTCTTTCTTCGTAACCGCATTAAGGTTCTTGAGATCAACACAGATACGAAGCTTGCCGTTTTTCTTGGGCACAACCACAATGGGTGAGACCCAATCAGTATGTTGAACCTCATAAATGAAGACAACATCCAGCAATTTCTTAATATCTTCGTCGATCCTCTCACGATAGACTGGGGTACTTCTGTAAGGTTTAGCCCTAACAGGCTTAGCATTGTCTTCTAAAGGAATCCTATGGACCACTATTTCAGGTGGGATTCCTTTCATTTTTGTATAATTCCATGCAAATACATCCCTGTATTTGCGAAGCAAAGTTTCCAGATCAAAAAGTTGGGCTGATGACACGTGTGCACCAACATGAACTATGCGATCTATCTCCTCGTTAGGATCTTTAAGGTTTAACGGAACTGTCTTAGCTAGTCCTTCAAAGGAGTTGGAACTTGGTGTAGGATCCCGTTGTGGCTACAGTAACTGGATAACAACGTCATCCAGTGTGAAATCTTTAAATTTGCATGGGAGATCAAAAGGTGGGTCCACAAAATTTTTTGAAACTTTGGGAATCATCTTTGTTGAGTCACTACCAGACGTGGAAGCTTGGTCTAAAGATTTGGATTCTGTCTCCTTTGACAAGGGCTTAATTGGCTGCTTAAGCTTCTCACGCATCTGTTTTTGATGCTCAGTTAATTCTATATCAATGATTTTATTTTTTTGTAACTAAAGTTTTTGCGGTTTTTGAGTGGGCGGTGTTGTTACCTCACTTATTATATCATCGTCGATTGTATCCCAGACTTCGTCTGGATAAACATCCCATGTATACACCTTGGATTTGGGCATGTATGCTTATGTGTTGGGTACCTTGGATGTCAGTTGGACATGAGCCAACGGCCCTGGTGTCTTGACCTCCTTAGGAATTGATTTTGGCGGATAAGATTGGGCATCTAGATGTTGGAGTACATGTTCATCTGTCATTTCTACATCATCCATGAAAAGAATACCTTCTTCCGAAACATGGGCGATAGAGATGCTAGGTTTTCCTGGGCGCCAAGCTATAAGAATCAGGTCAATCATCATAAATGGGATGATGGGTGTGTCAATGTCTGTAGAAGATGGGAGAATATCCACATCTTCTGTAGCAGTTTCGATACGACATCGTTTGGAATCTGCACAGTCCACAGTGGCTAGTGCATGACCCCAATTAATTATGTCCGTGGATCTTGTATAGTGGCCTTTTGATTGGATCGGGACACTATCTGATTCGTCATATGTTGTGGATGACCAATCATCGTATACCTTGGCGGGCTTGACATGGCCTGTTGAGTCAACCGTGACTCGTTTATCATGGTTGCCAAAGGTAATTTTACTATGCTTCCAATCTTGGACAACACCTACCATCTGGAGCCAGGGTGTACCAAGGAGTTTATAAGTATTGTTATCTTCTGGTAAGTCTAAGATGACACAATCAATTACAAATTTGACACCTGCTATTCGAACTTTAATATTTGACAAATGACCAGCAGGGTCTGTAACTCGTTGATCAGCCATGCGAAGTTTATATCGTGGTTGATCGAGGGTATGGAAGTCCCATGACTTTGCCAATAACAAAGACATTATATTTATGCCTAATCCGCTATCAACGATAGCAGATACTGCAGGATAGTCTTTATAGGACAAAGGCAGGGTGATGCTAGTCCCCTTAGCAACACCTATATTCAGCAGATTCATAGGAATATGGAGAATTTCAGGAATCTCTTCGGGTTCAGCTGTTCATCAGGAATAGAGACAGCTGAAAACTATGATGGATATATCGTTGAAGTCCGGTGAAGGATTTTATTGCGCTATGGAACGGCATGGTGAGTTGAGCTTGCAGGAGGTCAGAAAATACTTCAAGTTTGTAGAGATTGCTCCTTTTCGGAGATTTGAGCTGATAACAGACTTTTTGTATGTTCTTCCTCTCGCAAAAACTCATCTTGAAATTCATTGTATTGCCTTTGTTCCACGTTTGGGTCTGGGTAGTCTTTTGGTAATGTGGCAGCTGTCAAGTGGCTTCCATGTGGGTCAGCAGATTTGTTATTGTTTTGCTGCTGTTCTTGTTGTTGGCGTTGCGCTCTAGTGAGAACTCTAACAGATTCGAATGATATATGACGTGCTAGAAGGATCATGTTAGGTTGTTTAGGACAATCCTTGAAGCTGTGTTTGCAAACACAGTTTGGACATTCCGCATGGAATTGGTTTTTACCTTTACAGTCAACCATGAAGTGTCCTGTTTTGCCACAAATAAAGCAGCAGTTGTTGGGACTGTGGCAATAATATAACCATCTTGGATGGCTAGCTGTGCTGGATTTTCTGGTGGTGTGGAATACTCATCTCATTTGCACGAGCACAAGTTGTTTGTTTGATAATGTTGAGAACTAACAGATGGAAGTGTTGTATCTTGATGATAGGAGTGATCGTAGGAGTTTTCAACAAGATGTGTTTGTGCAGACTCTTGAGGATTTCTATGTTTCTGTGCTCCTAGATCTTGTTGTCCTCTTGGAGGTGGTCCTAAGAGCGCCAGCTGTGGTTGAGGTTCATGTCTAGGTTGTCTGGGCAACTCTTGTATATGGACTTGGTTGTTTCGTGGTTGGTAGTGCGTGTGTTGATTCTGTGAAACAAACGGTTGTCGAGGAGGTTGATAATGTCCCCCTGACTGGTTTTGAGGTTAGTTTCTCGGGTTATAATAGCAATAAAGAGATGTATGCCCCATAAAGTTGCAGACACATTTGATCAAGGAAGTATCTGGGACCGGTTGGTATGAAGGGCACTCATTGCCAGTGTGTGCACCTCAATAGTGAGGGCACCACATGTTCTCTCGTCTATGGTGGATTTGGCCAGTGGGTAGCTGACCTGGCATCGCACTCTGGATAGACTAAAGAGTGTTTTGAAACTCTTTCATGAGTTTCTCCATTTGTTGTTGGTGTTGCTGATTAAGCAACTCCATCTGTGTTTTCCACAACTGTTCTTGTGTTTCCTTGTTTGGTCGAGCTTCTTGAACAACATGATGTGCTCTCCATTCACGTGGCTCATCAACATCTGATCCTTCATCTTCTTCCCAAATGGAATTAGATATGGCTTGTTTCAATGATGTGTATTCATCATTGGAACGAAGTTCACGTTGTATCCATCGTGGGAGTCCAATGAGGAACCAAATTATGCGCATAGATTCAGTAGTTGCTCTTGTACCTAACTTTTTAATCTTTTAAATCGTTCAATGTAGTCACGGACTTTCTCATCTTTTGTCATTTTTATGCTAAAGGACTTTCGATCAAGTGAAAAGGCTTGAATAGTTTGATAAATGCCTCCTTCAAGAGTGACCAGTCTCGTTTATCTTCACAATCAAGGTTAAAAAACCATTCTCGTGCTCGATTGATCATGGTCATCGAGAACAGCTGTACTATGGCGTCTGGTGATGTCTCGCCATAGACATCACATGCATTCTCAAATACTTGAAAAAATCTTTGAGGATCAGTGTTACCATCGTACTTAGGTAAATCTAGCTTTGGGGTACATTTTTCAGTACGTGGAATATTAATTGCAAAAGCTTTATTTAAGTGAGCTCGTGCATTTGAAGATTTGGCAACATGAAAATGTGGTTGTTCATATGGAGCTTCATAACGCATGGGTTCCCATCTGTTGAATGGGTTGGTGGATCGCTCTTGGACTTGGGATTTCATTCTAGAATATCTATTAAATTGAGCCTGTTTGGTGGATGGGGAGACCATCTTTGGTGTATAGTCCTCTGTGGAATTTGGATCGTAAGGATGATCCATAACACTCTAGAGTACCTTAGAAATGTGGAAAATAGGACGTCGGTCGAGATCTGACGCAAGGGCGTCGATAAAGATCTGATGCGAGGCGTCGGTCGAGATCTGATGCGAGGGTGTCGGTCGAGATCTGACGTGAGGGCATCGGTTGAGATCTGACGCGAGGGCGTCGGTCGAGATCTGAACAAATGCTCCAAGTGAGATTTCAACAGAAAGGCTCGGGTGAGATTTGATCGATGAGCATTGGTTGAAAATTAACTCAAGACTTTACAGGATATTGCAAATAGGTTCTGTCGAGAGTGAGTGCGTAGTTTCAAGAGGTAAATGAAACAAGGTTTTGTCCGGTCCAGACGTGCGTCGTGGATCTTGGCTAGGATAGGAGCATGAAGCCTCGGTCGAGAGTGGAGTTACGCGTCGGTTGAGATGGAAGTGGCGAGCTCGGTAAGGCGATGTGTGGGAGACTTTAGAGCTGTGATTTTGCTGCACAGATCAGAATGGTATGGCTTGGTTTAGTTTCTATGTAGCTGTGGAATGGCGCCAAATGTTCATAGATTCCCACTGAATTTGTGAACATGGTTTACTTCTTCTTTACCATTCTTTCTTCTTTATCACTTCTGTAGGTTACGGTTCTTTACGGTTTGGCCTTCTTGTTAGAATAGTTTCCAAATAGAAGCGTTACTCAGATCACAACATGTATTCATTACTTAGCTACATGCATAAACAAGCCATGCGACCAGTTCTAGCTCAAATAGATCAGCGTTTTGAATTAGGGAGTAATTCTACAAACTATCTACTAAAATCAGAAAACAAACAAGAACAAGATTAAGCTACTCAATCAAGAAAACAAGAAACAAGAAAACTAGATTCCTAACAGCACTCTAATAGTCCAAGAATCAAGAAACACCCATTTTTTGATGCTTAGAATGCCCAAGAACAATCAAGAACTAGAATGTAAGAAAATATGCAAGATCTACACCACAATTCTAGCCTATTTAGTTTACTTGAATGCTGATTCCTACATTAATCCACAAACAAAAAATGAAATCTAATCCACAACTAAAGCAAGAGAGTAAGCAAGAACCTAATTAATCCACAACACAAGGGAAATCAAGCATGCTTATAGAAACTTCACTCAAGAACATTGCCATGAACAAGGAGCTTAGCAACCATCAAGAACTCGTGGAAAATCTTCTTTATTTACGCAAGAGAACTTGACAATACATTCAAAACTCCCTCACAAGAGAGGGGGCCCCTTAAATAAGCAAGAAGGTGGCTCACTCTAAACTATTTAAGGAAGGTCTACATTTATTTACAAAGCCTAGGAAATATGACTAGTTTCTACATGGTCGTTCCTTCTCTGGGATACACCATGTAGGCTCACATAGATAATTCACTGTCATCCTAGCTAGTAATTTCTCGGCTCTCATGCTCGGCTCTCAGCTTCTTCTGCTCTCCTCCTTCTGAGACCTCCTCGGTCATGGGTGAGAGATATTCGGTGTCTTTAGCTTGGCTCGGCATCTGGGGATTCTCTGGAATCCACTAACAAATTGATGTAAATTATTTTGAATGTTATGAGAATAATGATTCATCGGAGGACGAAGTAGAATTCTTCGAGGTTTGCAATACAGATGCTGATATAAGTGAATCAGAGGCGGCAGACTAGAACTCTGAAAATTTTGATGCAGATGCTGAGGATATAGATGATGAATTTGAAGAACCTGAACAAGAATTTGGTAGAACAGAATAGGCCGACAACAAGAATAAATCTATGGAGTCAGCCATACGTGAGATTCATGGCCATACCCAGGCCAGCATGACGAAAGGTATAATTCTGCCTGACTCTACAGAGCTAATTGAACTTGCACCGGAAAAGTTTGTGCATGTTTCCATGTTTCAAAATCCCTTGGAGAGATTGAATTAGCAAAATTTAGTGAACTATAGAAAGAGTACCAAGATGTATTTGCATGGTCGCTCAATGATTTGAAAGATAATACCTCTGGAATTTGGCGAGAGATAAAAAAACCTATTGATACCAATGAATCTACGTGAACTAAGAGGTTTTTTAGGATATGTTGGTTATTATCGAAGATTTATCGAGAATTATGCCTATATTGCTACAGCCCTTACACAGTTACTCAAGAAGTACGTTGCTCAAACGCTATCCCTATGGCAGCAAGGGCGGCCTCAGTCACACGCACCTTGTGTATGGCTCCCTGAAAGGTAATGTAAAATTTGGATTTCTCATCCTTCCAAGTACTGAAGGCAAGAGTGATAAAATCCATGTTGATCTTCCCTGAGAAGGCTCTCTCATGAATATCCATTGCAGTAAGCAGAGGCTCCGCAAGGGTCATCCATTGAGTGACCATGCTTGTGCTAGGAAAGGATCATGATGTCCGTTGCAGTTGGAACACCACAATGGATAGTGTAACGAGGAGATTGAGACGTATATGTGGAAGACATGATGAAAAAGAGCAGAAACTGAAAGTGATAAGCGCGAGTGTATAACAGAAAACAGTATAGAAAGTTTTGAAGGCTTTGGTCGCTGGAAAAATTGGCAAGAGCTTCGCTAGCACAAGTGAGGAATGAATCGAATTCAGCCAACTTATAGGTGAATTTGGAGGGTCCATTACACAGAATAATAGTTTGGCTATTCAATTCTGAACCAAAATTTGCAAGCTTGTTCAGTATTGCGAAAATAGGTTATAAAAATCTCGGCGAAGGTTTTTGAGGCTCTGAACCTATCCGACGAACGTTTTCCAGGTCTAACCTTTGCCCAAGTACTGTCATAAATGCAACTTTTCAGGATCTGAACCTATAGCCGACCTAATTTTGACATTTTAAGTCCATCTGGCATGTCGGCGAAGGTTTTTGAGGAGAGTAAGATGCTCAACGAAGGTTCCCAAAATGGCATATTGTTGATCATTTGCCTAACTCCAAAACAGGTACCAACTGGTGGAAGGAACGTTTGCCCAACTCAGTATGGGTATATCTGAGGTTGGATCTAGATTTTAGAAACTCGACGAACAATTCTACTACAGTTTGTGCAAAAAATGACCAAAAAAGTAATTTCTCAAGTCATTTTCCCATAAAGATCTGACTCTTAAAATGCTTGCTTTCAATTTTTTCTGATCTAGTGACATTTCTGACTTTTCTCATCAGTCCTTTCTCATTTTTTCTTCACTTTTTTTTAATATCGTCTTTTCCAAAAGAAAGCAACAATTAAGTAGTGAAAACAAGAAATTGAAAAACAAATAAAAATAAAAAATCATTTAGATCATGCTTGCTGAACTGGCGGAGCAGACTACCAAAACTTGCGTAATCGGCTGCCATTCACAGGAGTATCAAAACATTTTTTGTCCAAGTGTTCAAGAATCACTGCTCCATAGTTCAGGATTTCCTCACCGGTAAACTTCAATTTTTCCTTGATCAGCTTGGTTTTGTACATCAGTGCTAGATCTCCTGCTTTCAGATTCTTTTTGTGTAATCGACGATCGTGCCATGCCTTATGGCAGGCTTTCTCTGTTGCTAACGCATGAACTGTCATCAATCTTGTTACACATAATTTGTGCAAAGCTTCATGATGCAGTTATAGATACTTGTCATCAATTAACCGCTCTGTTGCTGCTATGCGTAAAGATGGTATTAAAAATTCAATCATAAACAAGTTGAAAGGGTGTTGATTTGTACTACTCCTGTAAGCGGTTCTGAATGCCCATAATGCTGCATGCAGTTTATGTTCCCAATCAGACCGACTTGTTTCAACTGTTTTCGCCATAATAGTGCAGAGAATCTTATTGGAAGATCAGCTTGGCCATTCCCTCCGGGATAATATGGAGTACTAAATCTGTGTATCACAAAACAATCTTCCAGTATACACTTTATTGTTCTATTAACAAAGTGTGTACCTCGGTCATTGACGATCTTGATTGGACATCCAAATCTGATAATAATATTTTCATAAAGAAACTTGGTCGTAGACTTTGCATCGGCAACTTTGACAGCTTTGGCTTCAACCCACTTGGTCATATAATCAGTTGCTATGATAATGTATCGGGCCTGAGATCCTCGCGCGGCAGGATGAATAGGACCAACATAATCCACTCCCCATTTTTCAAATGGCGCTTGCGATAAAACCGGATGTAAGGGTTCATAGTTCTATCTAGTAGGCTGTCGTGCTCGCTGGCAAACATCACATGTCTGAATATAAATTTTTGTGTCCTTATGAAGTGTAGGCCACCAACAACCTGATTGCAAAACTTTGCGAACAGTAATATCTGTAGAGAAGTGTCCTCCGCCCATGCCGTCATGTGAAAACATGATTAAATCCGAGATTTCATGTGCTAAAACACATCTACGTAGAATATTGTCTAATTCACGACGATACAATTGTCCTACAATCAATTGATAAGGTTGAGCCTTATGAATCAACTGCCTCTTCTGTACTTTTTTCAAAGAGTCATTTGGTTGTCCTAGCATCAGGTACTCAACAATATCCGCTGCCCACTCAGGCACTGCCTCTACATAGAATAATGCAACATCTAGTAATTCATCATCCACTTCAATATTAACTGGTGCAGATTCAATTCACAAAACATGGTGGGCTAGATAATGTTGCTTTCCCTTACGAACCACAATTCGAAAGTCAAATTCAGTCAATAACAGTAACCATCTTGCAATACGCCCAATATTGCATGTCCTGTTTACCAAGTAAAGTAACGGCTGGTGATCCGTATAAAATGCAAAGTGCGTTTCTAAGAGGTAATGAGGAAATTTCTGTACAGAAAAAATATGGCTAACACTTCTCGTTTTGTTGTGGAATAGTTATTCTCAGAATCTGTAAGCTGTCTACTTGCAAATTGTATTGGATAGTCCTTTTTATATTCACCTGGCTGCGTCAAAACTGATCCCATTGCATATTTCAAGGCATCAGTGTGAACATGAAACTCAATCGTCCAATCTGGAGGACGCAGTATCGGTGCTGAGGCTAATGCTTTTTTTAATTGTTCAAAGGCTTCTAACGCCTCTACTGTCTAGATAGGAACAATAGTCAATTTGTATATAGGTCGTGCTAAATCCGCAAAGAAGATAATAAAAATTCGATAATAGTTCGCATGACCCATAAACACATAAACTCCATGAATTGTTGTTGGCGATGACAATTCCACAATAACCTTGATTTTAGAATAATTTGTGGCAATGCCATGTCTTGAAATCACATGTCCAAGAACAACTCCATGGGAAACCCATATCTGGCACTTTTCAGGATTTAGGAAAATTTGATACTTGCGACATCATTCACATACTTTCTCGAATCGATTCAGGTGGTCTGTATCTATGCTATGGACTCCAAGGTCATCTCGGTAGATTTCAAAAAATATATGTAAATAATCTTTAAAAGCAAATTGCATCAACCTGGTTGTAACCACTAAATCCATCCAAAAAACTATAGGCTTCCGCTCTAGCAAGGTGATCCAAAATGCTTTCAGTAAAAGATAACGGAAAGTGATCCTTTCGCGTCACTTTGTTCAAGGTCTTGAGATTCACATAAATTCTCAATTTTCCATTCTTCTTAGGAACAATGACAATCGGTGAAACCCATTCGGTATGCTCGATCTCATAAATGAAATCGGCATCAAGCAATCTCTGAAACTCTTTCTTGATCAGATCTGCAACATTAGGATTACAACGATAGAACTTTGTAACCTTTGGAACTACATCAGGTATTAAAGGTATTGTGTGTTCAATAACTGACGTCGGAATACCCTTGAGATCTTTATAAGTCCATACAAAGCAATCTTGATACTTAATCAATAACGTTTGTAGCCCTTGAAACTGTTCAGGATTAAGTTGTGATCCAACTTATACAATCTTTTTTGGTTCTCCTGGTTCAACAAGATTCCTAGGCTATGTCCTAGCTGGGCCATCGTAACCATCTTTCAATTCTGGTACTTGTTCTTCAAGTTCATGATGTGCTTTTAATAACATGATAACCACATCATCCAGTGTATAGCGTTTTAAATGTTCGGGCATATCATGTTGGACTACATCTGCTTGTTCTTTGTCAAAAGGATTTGTCTTGGATCTTTGCTTAGCCTTTTTAGCAGGAATTGATCATGGAGGTGATGACTTCCGAGAAGATAAACTCTTCTTTGAAGGTGAAGACTTCCTAGACGGTGATGTCTTGCTAGAACTCTGACTTGCAGAATCATCCTTGAATTTCCCTTTGCCTTTATCCAGTAAGGGTGGCACATACTTTAAATCAACCTTTTGAGAAGATTTTTCCATTTCAGGATCGTATTATAATGTTGCTTGGCTTGTTTCTTCGTCATTGAACTTGTAATCCTGTCTTCCTTTATAACTACTTTTGGCGGTTTTATTTTTGGTTCAACAAAAATACTATGCACTCGAAATCTGGTCGGATCCATATGAATTAGAATCTGCTCATCAGTAAGTTCTGCATTGTCATCATAAGTCAAGGCATGACTCAGAGGAATGAGTTCATCTTCAATCGGATCTGGTATAGGTTCCATTGATATCCAAGCTACATTCAGCACATTCAATGGAAAAGTGATCGGTGTATCCAAAGTTCAATCCAATAATGAAATCTCGCTCAAACCTAATTGATTAACTTGTTGACACATATAACCTGCTGTGCCGTCAATCGTTGCAAGTGCTTGATTCTAGTTGACAGTATCGGTTTGGAACACTTTAAGAGAAGGGGAATGGAAAGAGTGATGCTGATCCTAATCTTTACATTCTAAGGCAAGATTCAGATATAGTGTTCATTGTGTTGTACGTGGATGATTTGATTATTACAAGAAGTAATGAGAGCTTAAGAAATCAAATTAGATCTTTCCAATGCTTTTGACATGAGCGATCTAGGATTGATGCAATATTGTCTTGGCATTGAAGTATGGCAAAAGGAAAAACATGGTCTTTCTTACACAAAGCAAATATGCACGAGATTTGCTTTATAAGTTCAATATGCAGGATTGTAAGCCTTTGAGTACACCTATGGATGTCAACACGAAGCTTACTGCATATGATGAATATGAGAAAGTGGATGCATATTTGTATAGAGAGTTGGTGGGTAGTTTAATTTATTTGACACACACACAACCTGATATTTCTTATGCTGTTGGTGTTGTTAGTCAATTTATGCAAGACCCTAGTCAAGCACACTGGAAGTCTGCTAAACCTATTCTCAGAGACATTCGAGGGACATTGAATTTTGGTTTGAAGTATGATCAGCCTAAAGCACTAATGTTGATAGGCTATACAGATGCTGATTGGGCAAGAAATATTGATGATAGACGATCTACCAATGGTCATACATTTAGCTATGGCACAGCTGCTATTTCTTGGAGCAGCAAGAAGCAACCTACAGTAGCTCTTCGATGGAAGCTGAATATCGTGCACTTAGCAATGCTACACAAGAGGTAATATGGCTACGAAGACTACTTACTGATTTGGGTCAATCACAGGTGGATGCTACAACTGTATATTGCGACAACAAAAGCTGTATCCATCTTGCCAGAAACCCAATTCTACATGCTCGAACAAAACACATCGAGATACATCATCATTTTGTTTGAGAGAAAATACTTGATGGCGCCATTGATCTAGTTTTTTGTAAATCTGAAGATCAAGTGGCTGATATTTTTACTAAGTCTTTAGGTAAATGTAAATTTGAGAACCTTCATAGTCTCTTAGGCATAGAAGAATGTAATTTTATCATTCAGGGAGAGTGTTAGAAATCAATGATAAACATCATTGTTACACTTCTTAGTTACTATTCACGATGTACTTTATTATTGACAGCTGTAACTAGTCGTAGGCTAGTCTAGTAGTCTACTTCTAAGTTCTCTCTCTCTCTCTCTCTCTCTCTCTCTCTCTCTCTCTCTCTCTCTCTCTCTCTCTCTCTCTCTCTCTCTATCAGGGTTCAGGGTTTATATGTACATATTTTATATTCAATATAGTTAGTGTAATAGAGTGATATTGCGTGTTCTTCTCCCGCCTCCCTACTTGGTGATTGCTTATGGAGAATGCTTGATGTTTCATATCTGAATTTTAACAAGGTATTTACAAATCTGAAATTAGTTGCTTATCAATCTTGACATGTGAATGAAAATTTAGGGCATATAGGTACCCTTATTGATAAGCGCAAGATATGAAACCAAAAATCAGATAGCCTAACAACATTGATTTTTACTACTAGTAATGCCTTTCAATGTGTTAGTAGCTTTACAATTTTAGCACCTATTTACAAGTCTCAAATAGTACAATCCTGTAGGTTTCACAACTAGTCTACATGACTAACTACCATGATTTTGGCCTTTTACATATCATCATATATGATAGTCATATTGATGCATGATGCAAAATAAAAAAAAATTCTTATCATGTATATGTTTCGTAAGCCTTCCAACCTCTCTATATGGTGTGGTTTTACGTCTTCGTGTGAATAATCTATAGATAAGTTAATTATACTTACCTGACAATATTGCTGTGGAAATTCCCTAGACTTCATTAATTGGGGTCTGAATGACTAGAATATGATGCCCTAAATCATGTGTACTGATGTTGTACATTTTGTGCATAACACTAGTGTGATTATAAACCAAAAAAATAAAAAATTAGTCGGTCACCAGACATTTAATGACACATTAGCACCTCCGAAAAGAATTGATAAGCCATACAAACATAACAACTTCCCCCTATGAAATCATCATTACAAGCGTGTAGCTCGTGGTATTTAGCATGCAATTTCCAAGTCCAAGACAAATGAAATGTTATCCATCAAGTTTCATAACTTGTTTATACTTGCATGTGCCTTTTTTTAAGTGGAAACTACTTGATTTGTTTTTAGTTTTATGTAAGAAACTAAAATCTCAAAGCATGTGAATGATAGGTGTGTAAGATGGATTTATGGATCTATGCAATATACTAATGGTGGTAACCATATATATATAAATATCTCCTAAAATCTCTAGCCAATCCCACTTAAGTTTGAGTCCACTTGCTGTCTATCAATTATGGATGTTGTATAGAATAGTTGGTCAATTGTGCATGTGAAGGAAAATGCATAATTTAAAACATGATGTTGGAAATGATGAAATTCGGTGACAAGACCCTCGACCAACGATGCTCCTCTTAGATTTTGTATGGCCAGCCTCAGCGGCAACATGGTCGGTTCCCTCCTTCCTCGAGACTCGAGTGGCGCTGCTGCTGCCTCCACCTCGGCCATCTAGCCCCAGCTCGAAAGTCGCTCCCGGCATGGGGCCTCAGGCGCTCCCATGGCTGCTTCCGGGGCCCACCATCTCCTCAACTCTCTTTCTCTCTCTCACTCTCTGTCTCTGTGTGTGTCTCTCTCTCTCTCGTTCTCTCGTGGCTTAATGTCGTCTCTCTCGCTCTCTTGGATATGTTCATGAACTCTCACATTTTGCCACCGGAATTATTCATTGAACCACTGTCAACGTGGCAACACGCCACGTGGCAATAACCCAAGTGCTCAGATCTTGTCTCGTTTCCATGATTAACCATTGAGATTAATCCAAGCCAAGTGGTCTGATTCTGAGATGAAGGGTAGTTGGGTCTTGGTTCGAAGGCCACTACCCTCAGTCGGAGTCAAGGCCACCAAGGAGCCCTTCCCTTTTTCCCACTAATTTACAAGTGAGGTAGTCCGCCCTCGATGATGTATAACACACATATGATGAAATGAAGTACACCATTTGCTTTTGGTTTTTGGCATGGATCTTCAATATTGTTTTCATAGTGCTTTTTGGCCTAGGAAACTATTGAGAATCATATGCTAAGACAATGTTCCTAAATGGAGAACTACATGAGCTGGTGAATAGAGCTATTGGAGGGGTTTGAAAGGAGACCACAACTTGTATGTAGATTGAACTAAGACAATGTTCCTAAATGGAGAACTACATGAGCAGGTGAATAGAGCTATTGGAGGGGTTTGAAAGGAGACCACAACTTGTATGTAGATTGAACAGAGCACACTATGGATTGATGTTAGTGTCAAGAGTGTGGTACAAAAAGCTAGAAATTTTTTTCATTGAGAGAGGGTCATGACGTGTCAATCGAACACCAACATGTTCTTGAGGAAGATAACTAGTGGGTGTTAGATTCCCCATCGTCGTGCCGATCATTGCTAAAGCACAAACAGTTGACGAATGCTAATGTTACCGCCCAACCATAGAGGTACTGCCACCTCACCCCGTGCATTGGAGCTATAGACCACCATCAAGCAAGCTCGGATCTCTGATAAGCCATGGTGTCCCATACCACCATGCCTTACCCTCGACCCTCGCCTACTTACATCTTGAGGCCTAGATAATCGTCCTGACCTAACCACCAGTGGAAGAGCTCTTCATTCTCGTTCGTCACCTGTTTGTGCTTTAGCAATGACCGTCACGACGATGAGGAATCTAACAGTAGGGCAGTACCAAGCAAAGGTTGGGGCTGGTATCATCCATAGAAGTAGAGTACATGGCCCCATGCCTAGCTTCCAAGGAATATATGTGGATCAAAAACATACGCAAGGGGATCAAACTATCTCTATACGATTTCAGGCTGTACAACAAGGGTGTGTCTTTTGTTGCAAGAACAATGATTCCCACAAGTGCAACAAACATGTCAATTTGCAATTATATCATTATGTGAGAGATTTGGTATAGACAAAGGCACTATCTATGTATTCATGACCACCCACAGACTTCAAGGAGATAAATGTAGATCTTATGATGAAGACAAGAAGTAGAAATAGGTTAGACGTATTGAGGAACATGATGAGATTACTAAAATCAGATTTATAATTGAGAGAGAGATTGATGGACAAAGGTCAAAGAGGGAAATGGCAATTCAAATATGGAAATGACTATTGCTCAATTGAATGAGAGGGGTTCAAAGGCCAAAGCCATGGTCATAATCACCCAAGTGACCAAGACACCTTCCCTTTTTCGCACTAATCTTAAGTCTTCTTAGCACACAAAAGGGAATAGGCCCTCAATAGTTTTCTTAATAGCGACTAGGAATGATAATCTATAAGCTAAACATTAGATGAAATGAATATACTTTGTGCTTTTGGTTTCTGGCATGGATCTCCAATAATTGTTTCCCCCTAGTACTTAAATGTTTTTTCTTGCTCATTGCTCACACATGTTGAATGCAAATTTGTGATTTGCTTATGTTGTCTTTGTAAGTTGGCATGCTTTGATCAGATTAAACAATCAACCAACAAATTAACCATGGGAAAGAGTTCAAGTGTCAATATTCCGCATAGTAGGGGTCAAATTTTGCCACGTATTCATAATATTAGCTATTGAGAAGAGTCCAACTGACAACATATGCTATGTTGCAAAAACGAAGCGATGTAATTTTGCCATGTATTTATCATTAATGATTAAAAACAGTCCAAGTCATAGATTTGCCAAGTGCCAAGTGGCAATTTTCTCATGCTTTATAATCAACCATCAAAAAGATTCCCAAGAGAGTATATGTCGCATCGCCAAATTCAAGTGGTTAGAGTTTGCCATGTGCCCCATGACAAACCAACAAGAGGAAGTAAGCCACGTGGTAAAAATCCATAAGGTCATACTTTGTTACGCTCGCATGTTCGAGCTTTGAAAAGAGTACAAGTGGCAATATGCCACATGGGCAAAGTATCCAAGGGATGGGGCATAAAAGATATGGTGTCATTAGGCCCCATATATGGATGGTGCTTCCCAATTCCTGAAGGTTACTAGTAACAACTCCTTTGTCTAGATATTTTTTATGTTACGTGACTCGACGTGAGTCTGTGACGTGGTATCTATGTACCTGTGAAAGCCTCGAGTCTCGAGTCTCGACTAATGAGCAGTTTCCCAGTTCGCGCATGCACCTACCTGCAGCCTGCAGCTCCGTATCTTGCAAACAATCTCCAATTCAATCAGCATCAGAGCTAAGCTAGCTACATCATCCACTTTATACTTCATATAACATAAAGCATACTTGCCTCTGGTTCATCAGACACAGTTGAAGATTCTTCAAGATCTCAGCCTTGCATCCCTTGATCATGCATTTTTTCTTTATTTCCCTTGTTGCATGATGCAAATTGCATCCGTTTGCCTTTCGCAGTACCCTTCCTAAAAGGAGATGTTTTACCCATCTGGGTCTGCCAGCGCATCTAGATTCAAGTGCTCTGTCTGCTGTTTTTCATGCATTATCTGTCCACCTGTGCCGTGCTGCTCTACGAAAAAGACATCATTTTTTAGATCATGGAGACGCTTAGGAAACAGTGAAGGAGCTTTTGACCGAAGACTTTGAGAGCAGATTGAAGATTTGAAAACGATATACATAACAAATGGAAATAAGATCAGTGTCAAGTCTGAACTTTTAAGTGATGGGTTATGCATCGTTATGCATCCGGATTTTATTGAGCAAGGCAAGGAATTCCCTAAGTCTTAAGTGATGGGTTATGCATCCGGGTATTTATTAAATAACTAATTTTCTTACTTTACCAGAAAGTTGAAACCATAACCTGGCAAAAGTGGACTGTGGGGGTAATGTGTTGAAGTGTGATTGGTCAAATGTCAAAACGGGATGGTTCATGGCTGAATTGTGTAGTATTGGACGTGTGTGCCCACTGCCTTGTAATTCAGAGACGAAGTGGGTCATTTTCCTTTCAAATGGAGGCAGAGACTGATACCCTTGGATTCGTTAAGTACCATTGTTCAATGTTCAATTTTACCTTAAAATTCCCCCTCGTCTAAAGACTAAAGTAAAGCCGCAATCTAGATTCTAGCTTCTCAATTTTGGAAAACATTGGTACGTGGAGGTGTCCTGTTTTAGGGATTCAGCCTCATTCAGATGTGCTGTGCTGAAGGGCAGCGCTAAAATACTGGATTGGTGTGATTCTATTGAGCTGAGTAGGTTGCTAACTTGCTACTGTACCCCGGTGAAAACGTGGGGATGGGAACCTGAAGGAGCAGTGTCCAGTCAAATAGTTGACTAGTCCCGAGAGACACGACTTGCACGAATAATTATCGTCCTGCACTGAGATGCATAGGTGTTTCCGTTTTATAGCCGAGCAGGACTTTTGAATGCTCTCTTGTCGATGTGATTCATGCACTTGACAGGCATATAAAGCCTATCTCAAGTCTTTTACTACTGATAGAGCAATTCTCCTTTTCTAAACGAGTAGCTGTTGAGCATTTGAAGCTGAACATCACAACGCACATAGCAAAAAAGAGGACGAATTTCTCTTGATGATTCCCCAGCTATTACTAGTTGAGTTTTTTGCAATGATTTGCGGAGAGGCATGTGAAATTTCGCTCAGCTATTAGCACATTTTGATCTTTTTCGGAGATTTGATTGCGTTTACAGCTCGATATATATATTCAAACCTTCATCAGCCAAAGGTCCAAAGTTATAGATGAGGTCTTTGAATAGCTGGCTTGGCTTTTCTCTCTCCCCGCATCACACATTGGACGAACCTGACTGTAGCAAACCCCAGTCTTCCATCACCAGCCTTTCTGTAGCGCCAACCAAAATGTCTGAGTCTAGTATCGGTTACGATGGTTCATCCGACGGCTATGGAATAACCCAGGATACCTTAACATGCTCGGAAATTCCTGATATGCCTTTGAACTCGGATGGTTCGCTTTCCATTATGGAAGCCTTCAGACAGACTCATTGCGGAGGCAAGTTTACTACCAATGATCACTTGCTATGATCTGATGGAGCTTTCAGATTACATGCTTTTGACTGGATTAAAAACCTTTTGATGTCTCTCACTTTTAGGGAATTTTTTTCTAACATTTATAAGTCAGTTGAAGTGGTATTCATTGATCTCTCGGACAAACGATATGTATGTTGCTGCTGGACATCTATTCCAGCACAAACTGTATGAACTATATTCTAAGTAGTCGACGCTTGTCATTAGTGTTTATTGCTTTGTTCGGTTTTAGTTTAGCTAGTCCTGTCATTCATATACCGAGAGATGGGGGGTTCGATTAAGAAGTTATAGTATTCTTTGAAAATATATCTCATCGGCGCTTTTGCTGATCGTGTTGCAGTTCCCTGGCCTTCAAATACAATGCCAGCAACAGCCAATGCCATCCAGCCTTCATCTATGTTACCTTCTGAGCACATGCAGCTTCCTACGTGCTTTTCGACGCTTGAGGGTAGCAATCATCAGATATGTAGTGAGATGCAGTTCAGCATCATGCAAGCCAAAACAGAGCAGGAAGGACCTAAGCTGGAAGATTTTTTGGGTGGAGTGTCATTAGGTGGTCGATTTTCAGGTAGAAGTAATGACCAACCAGATCTTGAGAGCTTATACTACGCTTCAAACCATGCAGATTTGTGCAGGCAGAAGTTACAACCATGCCGTTCATTTTTGCAATCACCATTCGAAGATATGCAAGCTCCGGATCCTCTTCAGCTACACGAAATTAGTGAGTCCAGGCTCCCATTGCAAGCACATTCACTGTTTACGAGACAGGAAGATGATCGAGAAAGAAACGTACTATGTTCTAATGTTTCAAATGGTCGCCCAAAGTACGCTCAGAATCTCCTGCACGAGGAATCCTTTTTCAACAATGCTCATGAGAGTTTTTTTCCAGATTGCGTTATGCAGCCAGTCTCAGGTTCTTCAGCAGCAGGAAGCAGCACCACAACCGGAATATCAGCCTTGAAGACATGGCTTCGACAACATCAAAATAGTGCAGAAAAGACTGAACTTTCGTCAAGCTGCTCGTCCGCAAATGATCATTCAAAAATGGCAAACGTGAAAACTTTGGCTCTAACGATGAGTCCTGCATCACAGTCCAGCTCAATTGCCGCACCACAGATGGCTAATTCCGTCAGCTCTCCTACCGACTCTAAGAAGAGGAACTCGCCAAAGGCTGGCCTAAACGAGCCGACGCAACGCAAGTCCATAGACACATTTGGACAGCGCACCTCAATATACAGAGGAGTTACCAGGTATTCTTTTGTTGATACCTATTTGAAGTGTATTCTCCATAATTGTGAAAATACAGGCTTGCTATGATCTCTAGCTCAATCATTCATTCTTTGATCAATGTTTGCTCAGCTAGAGGGTTTACTACTCCGGGCTCTAGATCGGGTGGAATTCTTATTTTTTTCCCTTGGCTTTATAGTGAACTTTGGTTGCATATAAGTAATTAGCATTCTGTCTGTGAAAGAACAATTATATTACGGTTTGATGGGTGCTGACCGAGCTCCATGAATATCTGACGTGAATCCGGATAGGCATCGTTGGACGGGGCGTTATGAGGCTCATTTATGGGATAACAGCAGCAGAAAAGAAGGTCAAACCCGAAAAGGAAGACAAGGTCAGTGAAGGTGTTCTACACTGTGACATCCAAGCATTATCAGTTGCTCTAACTTTAGTTTAGCAAAGCGATGCCCTGCCATTCTCATCTACCAGCGAGAGTACATATAGACCAATTGCGAGCACGAAGTTTAACATAAGTAGTATTGAAAGGACTGGAGAGTTCACTCAGAATATGTACTATTATTCAACAAAAAAGTTTGTGTTCATTAAAGATTAGTCAAAGGTATTACCCTACGTAAAGATTTTGTGTTTTAGATTCGATTCAGGATAAAGTTTGAATAGGGTTAAACTATAATTCGTGAACTAGAAGCTTTCATGAGTCAGGAATTGCTGTGAATAGCGAGAAAGCTTATACGAGTTCAAATTTTCCTTTGTTTTCAGTAGTTCACGTTTCTATATTTCTCATTTCACCCGCATAAATTTCTTTTGGGATCTTCATGGAAGTTTATGACCTGGAATATAATCATTTCCTCATAGCATTTAAAAGGAGATGTTTGTGAAGCACCGTGAAATCCTCAATTTGAAACAATATCAGCATGAAAACTTTACTGAACGTGAATTTTTGTTCCTTATTCTCACACTTGACTCTTGGCCTCTTTTGGATGCGGGAAAAAATTGGGATGCCTCGGATCGACAGTATATCTTGGTAAAGCATTTTTGAATCCTTGTAAAAAATATCTTCTTCTGCTTCTACTTGTCAAAAGCACTGCTGATTTATGAACCTTAACTTTGAGAATGCAATTAGTCGTCGAATAAAATAAAAAGGACTGTTGCTGAAATACTGGACGGCTAGTATAGTTGTCTTTGTGTAACTAAACCTACATCGTATCTATCTCTCAGGAGGTTATGACAAGGAGGAGAAAGCAGCCAGATCATACGATTTGGCAGCATTGAAATATTGGGGCCCGACTACGACTATTAATTTCCCGGTACGTAGTATGTGCTATGCCGAATTAGAGATTCGAATGCCAGTAGTTAGAATTCTGAGACACTTGGAAGTCTGTTCATGTTGACATGCTGATGAAAATGCTAATAGAATAATTCTTGAAGGTGTCTGCAGAAGATCACACATATTCATCTTAGATCAGCAATTAGAGGCGGCTTTTTTATTTCTCTAAGCTGGAACGTATTCGTTGCAACTCCAGATGCATCTTAACTCTTGTTCACATCTACTTGCAGTTGGCCACCTACGAAAAGGAGCTTGAAGAAATGAAGAATATGACCAGACTCGAATACGTAGCCTCCTTACGGAGGTATTTTCTGAACTATCTCAGTGGGACTTCACGCTTGTATATAACAGTTCTTTGAAGAGCCAAAACTAGTTTTAGAACTAAAAACGAAGCAATGTATGCTCATTCTTTTGAGCCTCTAGTCGCTGATCTTGCGCTGAGTTATATTATTACAGAAAAAGCAGCGGTTTCTCAAGAGGTGCTTCGATTTACCGTGGGGTCACAAGGTATTAATTATTAACCAAAAAGGCGCCCTCACTTTCTCTTTGCGAGATTTTTCAAATTTCTTCTTTTTGTTTGCTGCTCTCACGTCTATAAGTCGTATCCTTATGCTGATATCTACGTCCACTCTAGTGATTTCTGCGGCCTAATTTAATGGCCCTGTTTTCTACACCATACGGTCCATAAGTTATGGTGTCTTCTGGTATTGACTATTACTCATGAGGATTTCATCTGGTGTGAATCAGGCACCATCAGCAAGGAAGATGGCAAGCTAGAATTGGAAGAGTTGCTGGCAACAAGGACCTCTATCTGGGAACTTTCAGTACGTCGATGGAACAAGTCGTGCGTTACAATCACATCAAAGTCGTTAGCAGTTAGTATTTCTATAGAAACAGTATAAAAAATATGGAATCTGAGAATGATACGACTTGTGTGCAGGCACACAAGAGGAAGCAGCTGAGGCTTACGACATCGCCGCTATTAAATTTAGAGGTATCAATGCAGTTACGAACTTCGAGATAAATAGATACGATTTGAAACGAATCTGCTCTAGTCCCAGTTTAGTGTCTGGAGATACAGCTAGACCCTCTAAGGAAAACGAAGCTTCCGAAAGAAGCAAGAATAACCAGCAAATTCAAGCTAACGGCATCCTGCAATTGCACGGCTCTATTCAAAGCGATACATCCTATAAGGGCGCTACGCAGAATTGGCAAATCGCTTTACCACTACAATGTCGTGATATACAGCAGCAAGATGACTGGGCTGAACAGGAACACCACGCAAATTGTCGCGACCTTGCATCTCTTCCTGACACAGCAGGTTCTTATGAAAACTTCTTGAAGACGACCAGCATGCCTTCTGCTGTGTTGCGCAATATAGCAGGTCTCGATGGATTGTCGTCGTGTGATAATAGCTGTTCAAACCGCATTTTCACGGATCAGTCATTTACAGACCCTCTCCTTATGGGCTCAGCTTATTCCACTACCTGTGAAAGATCGCGACGTTCGGCTATTCAAAGTGAAGAGGGCAATCCTAGGGAAACTCCTGTAAATTATTCACTTCAAGCTGATCTTAGCCAACCATACCTATACCTGTCACAACAGCAAGCTACATGTATCAAGCCAAACTACGAAAATAACATGCTAAGCTCATTCATGACACCTACGATGCAAATAAATCAGGAAAGGCCTATCCTTGCAGCTGGGAATATGCCCATGTTCGCCGTTTGGAACGACAATTAATACAGTAACCTATTTCAGCTGTAGGCAGCAGCATTGTAGCATTGTTTTGTTGATATCACTACTTCTAACTCCAGTAGACGAGGATATTCTCAAAACTGTAATCTCCTGTCCGATCTTCTTATGGCTTCATGATGTAGCCCCGCAATTTCAATCAACTGTGCTGTGATGATCTTCATATAAAAACGGGCATCAATCCGCATTACGTTTTCATCTGAAAGATCTTAGCAGTAGAAAGCTAGGTATATCAACATCGGTTATTTAAATTCGGCATCATCTCTGATCTCCCAGCACAAAATGATCCATTTTTTATGTGATGAGCCACTACAATACTATCTGCGCTCAGAAACACATGGGATTCGCAAAGCCTTTATGTTCCAATCAATTGTTAGGCTGCAAAGAATATCTGCACTTCATATCAGTCGTCCATTGTACATTGCTCATTAAATCTTTCTTTTGCTGCAATATGCCAAAAACTCTTTACAATTTTACGCTGAATTTGACAGCAATCTGGATGTTTACAAGGCCAATTTGTGACAAACTAGCAAGTGGGTTCTTGTCTTGTACTAAAAAAACTATAGCCAAGTGTTGGAATGAGGGATTCAAGTAAAAAATTGTTGCATATTTCTTTAAAGTTTAAAGCGACGGACCAATATAATTGTTTGAGTCGAATATCACTAACTAAAAGACGCGAGATTTCCATGTTCATGACTGTTCATGAGGAGTGACTTTTTTCTTCTTCATTGCAATCTCTTAAAAGACTACTAGATATCCCCAAAATGTACAAAGGCAGTGAAAGTCAGCAGCACGTGGCTGAAACCATAAGCTCTGATCTTAAGAGAGACGCAGAACCAAACAAAAAGGGGATTATGTTAGGGATCTCCATGCAGGGAGGCAGTCCACCAACTTTCATCCTAAGGAGTGAATTTCAATGATGTTAGTGTGTGAAAAATAGAGAGTGAATTTCAAGAGGCTAAGAAGTTGGCAAAGGTATTGAGGAATGTAGCCTAAAACAAGTTTGATTAAGATCCATTGGTGTACGTGTACAATAAACCTTTCTAATAAGCAACTTAAAATCAATCTCTCTCTCTCTCTCTCTCTCTCACACACACACACACACACACATTATTGCTATTTTTCATATCAAACCTAAAAAGCCCTAAAAGATTAAAAAATCAGCGCCTCTCTCTGTCGTGATCTTCATGTCCTCCTCTCTTTCTCTCTCTTGCCATGTTATACATTCTCTCTTTCTAGAAACTTCTCTTTCTAGAAATTTCTAAAGCCACGTGTTCTCTCTCTAGAAATTTCTAAAAGTAGATGTCATTTTCAACCCACTTCAACTACATTTCAAATGCCCCTCAACTACGTTTTAGGGCAAACATGGACCAATGAGAATAGACTAACGCGTTTTGTCTATCGTTGCCCACTATCTCTCTCTCTCTCTCTAGCGCACACACGCACGCGTGTGCTAGCACACACACACACACACACACACACACACATGCTCCTCTTCTTACATTTTGCGAGTAAATATAATGCGAGTCTGTTCATCTAATTCAATTAGAGAAGTAGTACTTGATTCGGGAGCCACCTCACATTTTGTTTCCTCGAAACAAATAAAGCTTTGTTCGAGAAACAGTGAAGAAGATTGGGGTTAATCCAACTGCCCACTTTGAGAGGGAGCTGTAGAACAACTGATTAGACAGATCTTGATTCTATTAACAAAGCACACAATTTACTTGACAAAGGATGAGAAAGAAATGAATGCAAACTCGAAACATTTCTATTCGTGACCAACTTGAAAGATTCGCGAAATTTGTCTTGCAGTCAACTCAAAAGATTCGCAAAACAATTTCTTGTAGAAGCTCGTGGCTTTCTTGTTGAAGCTCAAAAGATTCGCGAACAAAATCTTGTCGCGAACAATTTGCGAAATCTTCCGAACTGTTCTTCAAGCTCGCCTGTTGCGAAACTATTGCGAACAGTTCGTGAAATATTCTGATTCTTCAAGCTTAAGAATTGCCATCTGTCGTGAACAATTCACGAAAGACGAAAATGTCGCGAAGAGACAAGTGTTGTGAACAATTCGCGAAACACGAAGCTAGGATAAAGAGATGAACTGTCACAAATAATTTGCGAACAAAATTTATTCAACCCTAGAAACAAAGCGTCTATTTGAACATCAAACGTCGTAAACGGTTAGATATTTATTGTCACAACATTGCATTAGGGGATATTAGAACTCAAAATGGGCCCTTTGTCAAGATGCTATTTTTGACTTCGCACGCTTTCAATGCTTATGTGTCCCAATGAATGGTGTCCATCTGTGACGAACTGTAACAGTGGTTGACGGACGGAAATTCAATTTAACTTTCCCAGCCAAATTTTTGTGATTTTCAAATATCCCACCAGGCAGAACAAACAATTGTGATTGGACCACAGTTACTGCCCAAATACTCTTATGTTGCCCGTCATTGTTCACTCGAGGTTGATTTGACATCAATATTCATAAATTGTGGTTAACTAATCCTTGTAGTTAAGGAACTTCTTGTCATTCATAGATTGGTGTCTCAATCACATTTGATCAGAACTAGACATGTTGCAATTCGATCTACCTCAGTACTATCAATTTCGATTGAATGGTGTAAAGGTACGTTATGCCATATAAAAATATTCCTTTTTTTCTATTTCTAAGTGAATCAGTTTCATAAAATTAATAACTAAACAATTTCTCTTGTGCAGGTAAGAGTAAGGCAGGAAGAGCATATAAAATACAAAGACATTGGAACATCCATCGAAACTGAAGATCCATAGATTATGAACTATGGAATTTTGTATTATGTAATACAATTTTTTGTATACATCATTTAAGAATATATATGAACCACTTTTTCTATGAGGCTCATTCATTTCTATGATCTCCATTTCCATGGTGCAAAACACAATGTAATTGCAACTGGATAATATGAGTTTTTGATAGCAAAATTCATTGTCTCCTACAGGAAATGCACTATCTCCATTGGGGAGATCTTCAGTCACTTGAACTCCAGTTGAACGCTTGCCCTTGTTGAAGTCTCGTATATATCGGTTGTATTTTTGGTCTTCATTGCCTTGGTCTGTATTGTCCTTGTCTTGGCATATTTGGATATGTTCAGATGATGATCTAATCAAAGCTTTGCTGCGACAAATCTGAGTGAACTAATGTCGCATGTTTGGATTGGTTGTGGCAAAGGGTCGATCAGATCATCATTCTGAACTTATCCAAAAAAAGACCATCGTAAAGGCAAGGCAGACCAAGGCTATGAAAAACAAACATGTCGAAAAACAGTAGAAATTGAAGATGAATGAATCATAACCTAAATTGATAAGAGGAAAAAAAAACATGTAAGAACAACCATAGAAAAACTGTAAGTATATTTCTATTAAAAAATTTTGTACATGTGTCTCATCCACATAAAGTAATTAATCGAATATTACCTCTTCCAGATTTGGAAGTCCATGCAAGCCAATTAAAAAAGTGTTCGGCATTGCATACGGTATACCAGCCATAGCTGACAGAATCAACTTGCTGGGAGGACTGCGGAATCCAGATTTGAACATTATGAGATATCGGATCAACGCATAGGATGTAAGAATAAAATCTACAATGAAAACAAGCGTGCGTCGGACCGATATCAAAAATTTTTGATTGAATATCGGATCAGTGCGCACTTTGGGAAAATAAACCAATCAATAACTACAAGGGCGCGTCAAACCGATATCGAAAAATTTATACCTCTACATCAACCATTTTCAGCTTCGAGTATGATTTTGCATTTGGTACTGGAAATAGTTCCAGTATTTTCTGTATATGGGTCCTAACAATTTTGTGTGTGTGTGTGTGTGTGTGTGTGTGTGTAATAGAGTTCATCTTCAAACAAACTGGATTACACACACCCTCATCATTGACGTACATGGACAACACATATAAGCTCCAATGATCACTGAAATTAAAAAACAAGAAATTTATAAGAATCAATGTGAAATCAAAATTCATATGAAAAATTCAATAAAATAAAATCTGAAAAATAGTCACTTACTTTGTTATGTATGGCAGCACGAGAATTGGAGTCCCCAGTCTGACGTATTGGAGCATATCATCGTGCAGACTTTTGAAATCAGGGAAATCAAATGCTGCCATGAATTGAAGGGGAAACAATGCAACATCTATAAACAATGGGGTATGGAAGAACTCCATCCAGTACTGAATGGCCCCACCTCCTACATTGTCCCCTAGCATTTTATCCCTACTTTCTAATTCAGCAGTATCTAAACTAGAAAGGGAGAGACCAACATTGGTCTTCGACATCCTAAAACTGTATCGAGGACCTAAACCTTTAAGATACGTATTTAACAATTGGTCATACTGTACATATTGAGGACTATTTACAAAGGCAAGTGCAGGGGGTGCCGGAAGTAACACAGATAAACCACATTAAGAATTGTCATTTAAAATTGATTCTACCTTTACACTAACAAAATCATCTAAATCGCTTTCAACAACAGGAGGACGGGAGCTAATATTTACGGGTTTAGGAGGAGGAGGAGATTTACGAGGTGGAGATTTATTAGGAGAGGAAGATTTAGCAAGAGAGGTTAAAGATGGAGTGGAAAGAGAAGAAGGAGACATAGGAGGAGAATTAGGAGGGGAATGAATAGAAGAAAGAATAGTATTCAGAGGAGTTGGCTTGGAAAAATCTCTCGCTTTAGATGGAGGGTCAAGAGACCTCCTCTTCTTTGAAACACTCCTGTTCTGTATACGAATAACAAGTCGGGTTGGTTGAGATTGCTTGCATTTTCTCCTCTCTGAATCTTGTTTTGGAGGAGAGGAGGGAGCAGATCTAAAGCACTCAGCAAACTTGTCATATGTGTCCCGAAGCCTGAACACTATGTTGAAATTCTTGGGCATGATGGTCACCCTCTTGTGCCTCAATATTCATTAATCAATTGTTTATAATTTTTCTAATGATTATTCTAGGAGGCTAGTGATTTTCTATTTAATGCACTCCGGCGCAAGTATAGATTCTAGGGTCAGGGCTAATGATGATTAGTTAAATCTAGTACTAGACTAGTCAATGTATTTCAGCTTAGGTACAAATTAGTCTCATTCTGATTGGTGGATAAATATAGGCTGTAAATCACAATTCGTTATTTGACAGATGTATGGCTGTGATCAACAGGAATTGGCTATAAATATGTGCACCACTTGCCTTATTTCGATTCTGTAATTTTTTTTTTTAGAACTCTCTAGCCTTCTTGTTTTACTTCATTCTCCCGATATCGAATCGACGTGCACCAACCCTTGTTGTGCATGCTCGTATTCATTCTGGCGCGCTGAATCGATATCAGCCACTACCGACCAGTTCTTTTTGGAAAATTTCATTCTCGGCCTTACCATATAGATCAGCGCGCGCACTTTGCTTTATTCTTCTACCGATATTTATCTGTCGTGTTGAACCGATATCGGATTCAATATGGCTAGTTCCTCCATGGCCTCAGATGACAAACTTATGGATTTTTTTAATGCCAGTGACATTCCATCTGACAAATTAGAGTATTTTGCTAGTATTTTTTTTGCTCCCTTTGATATCGATAAGCTAGTTTATGAGAATCGTTATAATTTAATTTCTTATCTTGATATTTTTTCTCAGATTATTAGTACTCCTATCATGGATATAGATAATTTTTGTTTCGTTCATTTTCAGGACCTTGTACATTCCCAACCATCCTCTAAGCATAAACACAATAGAAAGTACTCTAACCTGCATGACCATTTCAAAATATATATATATATATTGTGATATCCACAAACGAATATGTTGCCTTCTAATCAAAGGAATGGCTTTTGTGTTCTACATATCTGCTGAAATTCCAGATGATGAATCTGTTGAATCTTCAACTGTTCCATTGATCAAAGCATCTGCACCTACTCCAGTTGATGTAAATAATGCAGATATTGATATAGGCCTTGAAGCTGAAGCCTCTATGGCCTCAGATTATAAAAAAACTCTCCCTCATTCTATAATCCTCTCTGATTCTCTTCCATCTGCATCTTCTGTTAATCAATTAACTCTACTTGATGTTCCTTTATATTTTATAAATAATGAATGTTATATTTCATCTAATGATATAGAAGATGTATTGAATCTGAGAGAGGATGAAATCCTCTCAATTTTTGCTCAAAATTTAGCAGAATTTTCTGACATTGTTTATTACTCATATGATGACCTTGAAAATGAGATAAATTATGATAAAGATGGCAATTGGAAATCTGGCAATGAGGCCTTGGGAGCCATGATTGAAAAATCTAAAGCCTATGAAAAGACTTTGCCTACAGAGGAGGAATTTTTGGAATTTCAAAACAGATATCCCCCTAGGGCTAGATATATCCCCTCCGGAAATGTAGAGGCCATTGGAGGACATGACATCAACAGAGCAAACGTCATTGATTATGATGATTATGATCTGGTAAGTAGATATTATATTGGTATTGATATTGTTCAGTTTTCTTATTTCTTATTGGTATTGATATTGTTCAGTTTTCTTATTGAGTTTGTAGTGTTATGTATCATTCTAAATTTATTTTCTTTTCTCATTTACAAGATGCTATTGAAATAGATGCCTTTGGTATGAGACATGGAGGCGTCCGAGGTGTATCAGCCGGGAGAAAAGATGTTTCTCTATCTCATTATTTGAAAAACTTTTAAAATAATGAGATTTGTATATATCATTCATCTTATAATCCATATGCAACCACTGTTATTATGGCCATCAAATCATTATCAGTTTGTTTAGGAGGCCATAAGCACGCAAGAGAAACATATAAAATAATTTTTGTGAAGAGAGATTTGGCTATCAAGATATTAGGTTATACTCCCAATGAGACTACCAAAAGATCATCTGCAATGGCCCTTTATTCGGGTTACATTGATATGAGCAAGAGGAAAAATTTAGAATTTTTGGATCCATATGAAAGGAGATTATTCCTTCACAACAATACCATCCGTCTGAATCTTGAAGAGGATGATGATGATAATTAAATAATATTCTGTAATAGATTTTTGATATATTACAAGGATTTCTCTTTTGTGATGAATTTGAATGCCTTTCGAAATATCGTAATACTGGCGAGTTTTTAGCTTGATATCTAAATTGTGCTTTTCTGTAAAACCACTGAAAAAGTTGAACTAAATATTTATTTCTTGAATTGTGTCCTCCATGATTGTTGCTCTATGGCTCCCCTTGCTTGCCAATGAGATTTTTCCATGCCTTGTGATGACCAGATACTTAAGCTCCCATATTCCTTTACAAAATAAGTTGCATGATGAAGAAGGATGTGCTGCAAACAATAGTTCTGATTAGTTACATCAGCAGAAAAAAATATAAGCCTAAATGAGAAAAGTGCCAGATATAGCACCATGTAATGAGTAACGTTGTCTTTTCCACAACAGTCATGTACAGATTTTACAAATGTGGTGCAATGATTTTGCAAAGTCCTTATTGGCTGATTCTATCGAATCTCCAAGATACTCGGACAAAGCAACTCAAGAGCACCTCTCACCTTAGACTGAGGAGGTCTCTGAGAAGACGAGACTAATGAAGACTGAGAGCCGAGTATGAGAGCCGAGAAATGCTAGTTAGGAATGACAAGTAAAGACTGTGTAAACCTCATGGTGAATCCCGGAAGATGGAATGACCATGTAGGAACTAGTATTTCTAGGCAAATGTAATAAATGCAAGTAGACCCCTCTTAAAGAAAGTAGAGTGAGCCACCTTTTGATGGTGACCTCTAGTGGAGAGCAATATTCCACTTGTAATTTGTGAAATGTGGAAATTCCACTAGGATGCCACCTAAGGAGCTCTCTTGCTTATTTAAGAGACTCCCTCTTTGTGAAGAGGAGCTTTTTGCATTGTATCTACTCCATGATTAATAAGAAGATTTTCCATGAGTTTGATGCTACACTAAGCTCCTTGATCATGATGGTTTTCTTGAGTGATGCCCCTATGATCATGCCCTTCCATTCATATTGTGTGTGGTTGTGGATTTAGAGTGGATTAGTTTTCTTGCTTTGTAGAGTGGATTAGATTTCTTGCTTTCTTGTGGATTACTTTAGAAGTTAGCATTCAAGTAAACTAAATAGGCTGGATCTGTGGTCTTGATTCTTAGATTGTTAAAATGCTGCTAGGAACCTTGTTTCTTGTTTCTTGAATCTTGTTTTCAGTAGCTAATCTAGTTCTTGATTGTTCTTTGATTCAGTAGTAGGTGTAGGTTTGCTCCTTGCTTTGAAACGCTGATGCTCTTGAGCTGTAGATGGTTACATGGCTAGTGTATGCATGTAGCTGAGTATCAAATCCATTCTCCCATTGACAGGCTGGGAAATACATTGAAACTGAGAAACGCTTCTACTGTTGACTGTTCTAACAAGAAGATAATCCATAACGAACTGTAACGTCAGAAACAATAAAAGAAAGAAAAGAGAAAAAGTCGTGTTCATAGAGGCAGTGAATCTGTGAAATTTTGACGCCGTTCCATAGCTCCACGGACATTACACAGCTCAAACCATTCAAATCTGTGCTCCACAACCATTGCTCTCCGCACTTCCATGCTTTCATATCAGAGCACACCATTTTCAAACCGGCTTACCGCGAATCGCACTTCTCAACAGATGCTTCATGCTCCATTCTCAGCTGAGCCACAGTTCCATTTCAACCGGCACCAGAGCCATCTCTCACACCTCAACCGATGCGCTTCAATCCTATCTCAACCAATGGCCTTCAGACTTATCTCAACCGACGGCCATCAGTCTAATCTCAACCGAAGCCCATCAGTTAGATCTCAACCGATGCCCATCTCTCGGATCTCAACTGACGGCCTTCAGTCCTATCTCAACCGACGGCCTTCAGTTCCATCTTAGCCGACGCCCTCCACTTCCATCTCAGCCGACGCCCTCCACTTCCATCTCAGCCGACGCCCTCCACTTCCATCTCAGCCGACGCCCTCCACTTCCATCTCAACCGACACCCTCTACTTCCATCTCGGCCGATGCCCTTCACTTCCATCTCGACCGATGCCTGTCTGAGATCTCGACCGACGGGTTCGAGTCCGATCTTGATTGACGGGTCTGGGTCCAATCTCAACCAATGGGTTTGCGTCCGATCTCGACCGATGGGTTCGCGTCCGATCTCAATCGACGGGTCTGGGTCCGATCTCGACTGACGAGTCTGGGTCCAATCTCGACAGACAACGTTCTTCACCATCTCAACCGACCCACTCCATGCCAAACCACATAACTTTCAACGACACCTCTGATTGACATTCTGACTGAACCACCATCTTCTCACAGCCTTAGAGATTGAAAAAAAAAAAGGCATGAACACAATTTTTTTTTCAAAAAATAAAATTCATACCAGTAGAAAGCCCTTTTCATACTGAGTCTCCACCTTCACTTCCTTCAACACCCTAAAAAATCCAAAAACACCAGAAACACATACCCCAGTACCCAATGGACCAACAAAACGATCCTCAAGTCCCAGACGATTATCCATACGAGATCAGGTCCCCTGAAACTGAACAGATCAGACGTCATAGGTTCTACCAAATGAGAGCCGAACTCCAAGAGCCATTCACAAACCCGTTCAATGGACAAGAACCTGATAGAGCCGAGTCTTCACATGCACGACCCCGTTTTTATGGTGCTGAACCCTCACAGGCCAGAACCAACCTTAATGGAGTCCCTGCTACCCACAGAGCTCATCTTGAAAGACGTACACCCAAGCTAGATCTACCAAAGTTTGACGGTACTTTGAGAATGCATGTGATGTATATGGCAAGACATCACCCGACGCCATGATTCAACTCTTCTCGATGACCATGATTGATCGAGCACGAGAATGGTCTTTTAACCTTGATCATGAAGATAAACGTGACTGGTCACTCTTGAAGGAGGCCTTTATCAAATGCTTCAAGCCATTTCGCTTGCTAGAAAGCCCTTTTGTCAAGCTAAGTAATATCAAAATGACAAACGACGAACGAGTACGAGACTATATTGAGCGTTTCAAACATCCCAAAAGTCAAGTACATGAACAGATGCTCATCATCTGGTTCTTAGTCAGCCTTCCAAGATGGATTAGACGCGAGCTTAAATCCAATGATGAATACACGAGTCTAAAGTTAGCTATGTCTGATGCCATCAAGGAAGAAGACGAAGGATCATATATTGATGAATCTAGGAAAAGACAAGCACCACGTGCTCCTGTCCATGAGTCGAAGCTGATTGAGGACGCCCGAGATCAGCTTTGGAAATCACAGCTGGCGTTGCTTAGTAAGCAACACCAACTTCAGATGGAGAAACTCACCAATGAGTCTCAAGCTACCCTGAAGTCTATCCAAAGCAGTATGCTTGGTCAGTCAAACCTTGCACGGGTACCTTATAGACGCAAAACAATATGGTGTCCACACTGCCGGGCTATGCATCCTGTTGATGCTTGTCCTTCATATCGACCTATTCAAGCACATACAGTTCAACAATATGAAGAACACCCATCCCAATCTAGAAATGCCTTGTCTTATCCTGACTATCCATCAAAAAGTCCAGACCCACTAGCCATACAAGATGGCTATGCAGTTATACAAGGGCCACTGCACACCAGATGCTTCATCTGTGGTGAAACTGGCCACTTCATGGTTGATTGTCTAGTCAAGACCAAGTACCATCTTGAGTGTCCCGATTGTATAAGAAAACACAGTTTCAAAGACTGTCCAAAACAACCAACTAAGATCCTACTTGCCCGTCACGTCAGTTATGAATCACAATAGGATCTTCATGACAACAACACGAGCACCATAGCAACCAGCAATTAAACCTGCTGCTCAATCGAGAAGTTTCTTGTAAACTTCTACTACATCACCGTCCAATACACCACCTCCATACTGAAAAAGACAATATGAAATGAGTCCTTGTCGAAAGAAAGTAAAACCGATATTCCGTCATCTGCTACAATGTCCAACCAAGAGCAACCTCCATAGGGAATTGACAGTTTTTCTCCCCTTCTACAAACTCAAATCTATTTGTCTTTCCACATGCAGATAAGATTTCCAATGTGCCAATACACAGTACATCTAGGATTCGGAAATCTATTTAGAGATTCGGTTCTGAATCTCTTGTTCAAAGAGGTCCTCAGGACATAGTACCTCACCCATACCTGCATCTCACGCTATATCTTACAACATCTGTTATCCATGATGATAGATTTTAGTGTCACCAATCCTGTCTTGTTTTGACAAGGGCATGTCAGAGTAAGTCACATTATTCTACAAAATAACTGAAATATTGCAACTATCAAGATACATTATCCATGTTGATGAATGCAAGTTTTGTTTGACAAGTGCTATACAGTTCTCACTATCTGTAACATTTGTTTATTTCCTTGTTTCTCTTCACCTATTTTGTGTGATTGATTTTTGCATGAGGAATAGCTACTGCACGAGAGTCTTATGTAGAGCATCTCTGAAACACATTTTCATTCATCTATCCATCTTCAGATTACCATGTACAATAGTTTAAATTTTTTGAAAACTATGAGAAATCCATGACAAGTTAGAGTTGATTCCTGCACTCATTGCCATATTATTCTTTAAGTCAACTACAGCAAGATCGAAACAAATTTAGTTAAAATTTGTTCAATCTTTAGTCTAATCACATGTTCAATGAGTTTCAGCTACGTGTTCCACACGTCGATCCAATCCTGAGCATGAACAGTCACCAGCAACAACATTCCCACCATCAGATTTTTTTTGGGGGGGAGAAAGTGGATCTGCTTAGATCCACTGGAGTAGTTACATTGCCTACAACAACGTCAGCAAGATCGACAACCAAGGTCACAAATCCAAAGTCAACAATGACAAGACTAAGAAGATAGATGGGCAATCCAAATCGACTTAGTCAGAAGAAGTACCCCAGTCACGATGAAGATCCTTCAGAAAGAGAAACACAAGCATTGGAAAATCAGTCTCCGTTTTCAACCAACCTCTTGCCATACTTCTGCGCCCATTCTCATGTCTATCGTCCACACCATCTACTGTCGTCACCAACACCCTCCCTTCCATCTGTTTGTTTATCATCAGTTTACTGTTCTTCTAAGAAATTCCCAATTTTTTATAGTCTTACCGAAGCAGCTGATAGATCATTGCAAGTGTCTTGTGGAGACCAACTACCACCTATATTGGTTGTTCAGCCAAAAAAGACCTACAAAAGCAGGCGCAACAGCTAGAAGAAATAAAAAGAAAGATCCAGGAAGCTGAGGAGGAAAGGACAAAAACAATAGATGAGTCAGATCGATCTTGATCAAAAGAAACTCTCTGGAGTAATGGTAGTTGAATCCTCTCTTATGAAGCCCAAAGAGATCCAAAAGTAACGGATCAAAAGAAAGAGCTACAGAAAATGAAAGATGAAGATATCCGTGAACCTGCAAATAAAGCAACCTCCTCACCCAACAAGTGGTGGTCGAAGTTCGACATTGCAAGGGTCCAAGGTTGCAATTGTAGAACTATCAGTTCCTTCACCTTGTCACCAAGCCTTCATCATGTTTCCTCACCGTTACCAAACCGTCCATCCAAAACTATTTCTACCACCAGATTTTTTATGATGAGTCCATCCCCTTGAGACTGAAAACCAAGATTTGTGCTACCTATCAGAAAAGAGCATCGACAAGACTAGAACTTCAACTGAGAGAAGAACCACGGAAACACCCAGAGGCAAATGGATGATACAGACCTCCCAGAAGATAGAATCTGCCAAGAAACCAAAGATGAAACCGTCAATGGCAGATACAAGTGACAAAACAAAGAGACACATGGAAAGCACTCGAGCATGCAAGTTGTGAAGCTGTTGAGAGCTCCCCAATTTTGAGAATGTCAACCAATTGTAGCAATAAGACATTCTGATCCCATCACGACAATTTGTGAAAAACAGTTTTTGTGATAAAGACTGGCGACAATAAGCACTTGGTTTTATGTAAGCAAACGAGGATCTACGCTTTTTCAAGTGACGATCGAAGACGCCAATGTGAAAGCGGAGCGACATCGTCCAATATGAGTTGCAGTGGGTCCTGCAACACATTAGGGGTGGGATGATGTTGGCTGATTCTGTCGAATCCCCAAGATACTCGGACAAAGCAACTCAAGAGCACCTCTCACCTTAGACCGAGGAGGTCTCTGAGAAGACGAGACTAATGAAGACTGAGAGCCGAGTATGAGAGCCGAGAAATGCTAGTTAGTAATGACAAGTAAAGACTGTATAAACCTCATGGTGAATCCCGGAAGATGGAATGACCATGTAGGAACTAGTATTTCTAGGCAAATGTAATAAATGCAAGTAGACCCCTCTTAAAGAAAGTAGAGTGAGCCACCTTTTGATGGTGACCTCTAGTGGAGAGGAATATTCCACTTGTAGTTTGTGAAATGTGGAAATTCCACTAGGATGCCACCTAAGGAGCTCTCTTGCTTATTTAAGAGACTCCCTCTTTGTGAAGAGGAGCTTTTTGCATTGTATCTACTCCATGCTTAATAAGAAGATTTTCCATGAGTTTGATGCTACACTAAGCTCCTTGATCATGATGGTTTTCTTGAGTGATGCCCCTATGATCATGCCCTTCCATTCATATTGTGTGTGGTTGTGGATTTAGAGTGGATTAGTTTTCTTGCTTTGTAGAGTGGATTAGATTTCTTGCTTTCTTGTGGATTAATGTAGAAGCTATCATTCAAGTAAACTAAATAGGCTGGATCTTTGGTGTGATTCTTGCATATCTCTGTACAATCCAGTTCTGGATTGCTCTTGAGTATTTAAGCGTCAAGTGATGAGTGTTTCTTGATTCTTAGATTGTTAAAGTGCTGCTAGGAATCTTGTTTCTTGTTTCTTGTTTTTGTTTTTTGAATCTTGTTTTCAGTAGCTAATCTAGTTCTTGATTGTTCTTTGATTCAGTAGTTAGTGTAGGTTTGCTCCCTGCTCTCTCTTGAGTTGTAGATGGTTACATGGCTAGTGTACGCATGTAGCTGAGTATCAAACCCGTTCTCCTATTGGCAGGCTGGGAAATACATTGAAACTGAGAAACACTTCTACTGTTGACTGTTCTAACAAGAAGATAATCCATAACAAACTGTAATGTCAGAAGCAATATAAAAAAGAAAAGAGAAAAAGCTGTGTTCACAGAGGCAGTGAATCTGTGAACAGTTCTCATATCTGCTGATGATAGGTTTTCTTTCCTAATAACACCTATGAGTTTGTCTAAGTTGGTCCACACTTGTCCCTTTTCCACTCGATTACTTCCTTCCAAACTTCGTGTGGCTTGAACAATTTCTCTCCAAATTTCGTATCTGACACTTGATTCTTTGCATGTGTGATTGGATAAAAATCTTCTTGCTTTAGCACCTCCAATTGATGGCTTATTAGGAACGTTTCCTTTTTTCCCTGAGAGTCTGTCACTTTTTTTCAATTGTGACATTTCCTTTATGTAGTCCTGCATTTGACAGAACAATTGCCAACCTCCTAATTGCTGCTTTAGCCACTGACTCTGGTTTATGATTCCATGCTAGTAGAATATGCAGGTAAATTAGTTTTTCAATAATACGAACCTCAGCATGCAATGTGCATATGTGAACATATTTTAATGGAATTGGCAAAACGCTTTTCATATTTGGATCTTCAGCTTCTCGTGTTGGGCCAATGTTTGTTGATTGTTCCAAATTCATATTGTAGCAATCCTTCATGCAATAAAGACATGGATGCTTTGATGTTGCCCCGTGAGAGACATTATACATACATTTTAATGTTCTCAAATCCCCTTCAAGGTGCCATTGAATTTGAAAATTTCCATGGTTTTCGACCGTAAATTTCTCACCCTCCAAATGTCTCTTTATAGTCTCACCATAGTTTGTTCTTGAAAATATCCATGATAGTATTTTATGGTCCTCTTTCAAGACCTGTAGAGAAACAAATAATGCATCACATGTCAATAAAAACTGACAAGGTATGAATTTTTAATATAGATATTCTAAATGAAAATTGAAATGTATACCTGGAATGCCGCCAACCACCATATGTGATTTTCCGATTGAACACTAAACATTCGATCATCTGTATCTAAAATTTTGTTCATCAAAGTGACACTCACACGTTCCAACTTTTGACCCTTGATGACTTCAGATTCATCCAATTTTATTACAATAATGATCTTTCCATTTACTTGATGTTCGTCTAGTTTATAGAATCGAATAATGTATTTTAGAACATTTTCAATATCAAGGAAAATATTATTGCAATCATTGTAATTGAGCTCACCATATTCTGATTTGTATAATTCAGTTATATGAAGTGGTTGGCCAACTACTTTGAACATTCCGTCATTATAAAAATTTCTTGCTAATCTTACCCGATATGGACGCGAAAGATTAATTTTCTTCACCATCACTTGGGAAAAAGCTTTTTTAACTATTCTAAAAAAAGTAGAATAAGCATTTCTGCTAATTCCAGATACATCACATGCACCTTGTATCACATTCGCATCCAAGTATGATTGAACCTTAATCAAAACAGTCACTACAATTTCATTTTTCATTTTTTCAAACCGAGCATTTTTTATCATTTCCTTTGCTGACTTTCTTGGTAAAATATGACTTAAAGATGATCCAATGCATGAACGATCTGTTAAATAGTTATTTGCCACCAAACATGATCTGCAACAAACATATGAAACTCAAATTATGTTTAATAAATAAATAATCCATGTTATCAAGTGCAAATCAAACTTAAATGACATATACAAATCAATCAAGAATGTAGAATAGATGGAGTGGGAACTATTCCCTTAAGTCTTGGATCCTCTAAAAGAGTAGATCTTGGTCATGTACTCTATGTTCCTACACTCACTAAGAATTTGTTAAGTGTAGGACAATTGATGGATGATGGCTTAGATGTCCATTTTAAACAAGGTGTTTGCTCCATAATGATGAATAATACTTGCATTGTAAAGGGATTCAAGCAAGGAAGGCTTTTAAAGCTTGATGCTAATGTTTTTCTTGGAAGTGTGAACATGGTGAAGGAGGAGCTCAATCAAGTGGAGCTTTGGCATAAGAGGTTGGGCCACCCCAACTTCAAATCTATGGAGATGCTATGCACCAAGGATCTTGCTCTTGGCCTTCCAAAGACACTCTCAAAGTGTGGAAAAAGTTGTGAAGCTTGTAGCCTCTCAAAGGCACACAAGCTACCTTTTGATATCTCTTCCACTAGATCTACAAAAGCATTAGATCTTATTCATAGTGATGTGCACTCTTTTTCTTAAGAATCTAATGTAGGTGCATCTATGTATGTATCTTTTATTGATGATTACTCTAGATACACTTGGATTGAACTTTTGGATTCCAAAAGTAAAGTGTTTGAAGCTTTAGTTAAGTTCAAAACTCTAGTTGAAAATCAACTTGATGCTAGAATTAAAGTATTGAGAAGTGATAATGGTGGAGAGTATATCTCCACCAAGATGATAGAGTTTTGTAAATCCAATGGCATTAAGAGAGAACTTACATGTACTCATAGTCCTCAACAAAATGGTATAGCTGAGAGGATGAATAGAACACTATGTGAGTGTGCTAAGGCTTTAAGGTTAGATGCATCTCTACCTAAGTCCTTTTGGGGAGAGGCTATTATTTGTGCAACTTATTTGTGTAATAGATTGCCATGTAAGCCCATTGAAGGAATAACATCTTATGAGGCTCTATTTTGTAAGAAGCCGAATCTTAAAGATCTTATAATTTTTGGATCTACTTGCTATGTTTTTCAAGCATTAGATACCAAAAAAAAGGATGATCCTACTTCTACTAAAGGGATCTTTGCTGGTTATGCTGAAAATAGCAAGGGATATAGAGTCTATAATCCAATCACTAAGAAGATTTTAGTGAGTAGAGATGTTACTTTTGATGAAGGTAACTACTACAAGTTGAATGAGAAAGCTTCCAATCCATCTTATGTCAAGGCTCTTGTAAGGTTTGAGGAGGAGCCTACATGTGATCAAGATCTTGAAGATCCATCTCAAGATCCAAGGACTCCAAGGAGATCTACAAGAAGGAAGGCCGAGCCCTCAAGGCTCACCTATGTTGACAAATGTGAACCAAGGGAAGATCTACATTCACTTACCTCTTACACTTTTCTAACTTCTATGTTTGATGAGCCAAGTTGCTTTGAAGAAGCTATGGAGTCATAAGAATGGAGGGATGTCATGCAAAAAGAGTACGATGCTCTTATGGAGAATCATACATGGAAGCTTGTGGATCTTCCTCAAGAAAAAAAGCCACTTGAGTGCAAATGGATGTATAGATTGAAGTACAATCAAGATGGGAGCATCAACAAACACAAGGCAAGGCTAGTGGCAAAGGGGTTCTTGCAAACCAAGGGAGTATATTTTGATGAAACTTTTGCTCCTGTTGCTAAGCTAGTTTCCATAAGGCTGATTATTTCTCTTGCAACTACTTTCAATTGGCCTCTATTTCAACTTGATGTGACTAATGCTTTTCTCACTAGATATTTGGAAGAGGAGATTTTCATGAGGCAACCTGAGAGACAAAAAAGTGTGTTTGTTGCTAAGAAGCCTTTATGGGCTTAAGCCAGCACCTAGAGACTGGTACTCTCTCTATTAAGTTTGTTGTAAGTGCTTATGATTCTTCTTTATACTTAAGATTTAATGATGGTAAAATCATTATTCTCATTTTGTATGTTGATGACATTATCCTTAGTGGAAATGATCTTGATGGTATACAAGAAGTGAAAGTAGCATTGTTTAAGGAGTTTAAGATGGTGGACCTTGGTAATCTTCATTTCATATTAGGAATAGAAGTTTCAAGAGGCAAAGATTTGAGTTTTATTTGTCAATCCAAATATGCTTCTTCTATCTAGAAAAGTTTGAAATGAAAGATTGTAAAGGAGTAGAAACTCCTATGGAGCAAAATGTAAAAGTTTCCAATAGTGATGATGAAGCATCCTTTGAGGACATCACACTATATAGGAGTGATGTAGGCTCCTTGATCTATCTTACTATAACTAGACCTGATCTAAGTTATAGTGTAGGCAAACTAAGCCAATCTATGCAAAATCAATTGGTTTGTCATTGGAAAAATGCAAAGAGGGTGTTGAGGTACATCTCGACCACCAAGAACTTTAGCATTATATATGATGGATCTAATCTTGCCTTAAGGGCATATTTGGATTCTGATTTTGCAGGTGATAAGGTGGATAGGAGGTCCACAAGTTCTTTTGTCACCTTCCTTAACAATGGCATAGTGTCTTGGCTTTCACTCTAGGTTGAATATTTTCCTCTATTAAGTTTGTTGTAAGTGCTTATGATCCTTCTTTGTACTTAAGATTCAATGATGGTAAGATCATCATTCTCATTTTGTATGTTGATGACATTATCCTTAGTGGAAATGATCATGTTGGTATACAAGAAGTGAAAGTAGCATTGTTTAAGGAGTTTAAGATGGTGGATCTTGGTAATCTTCATTTCATATTAGGAATAGAAGTTTCAAGTGGCAAGGATTTGAGTTTTATTTTTCAATCCAGTTATGCTTCTTCTATCTTAGAAAAGTTTGAAATGAAAGATTGTAAAGGAGTAGAAACTCCTATGGAGCAAAATGTAAAAGTTTCCAATAATGATGATGAAGCATCCTTTGAGGACATCACACTATATAGGAGACTTGTAGGCTCCTTGATCTATCTTACTATAACTAGGCCTGATCTAAGTTATAGTGTAGGTAAACTAAGCCAATCTATGCAAAATCCATTGGTTTGTCATTGGAAAAAATGCAAAAAGGGTGTTGAGGTACATCTTGGCCACCAGGAAATTTGGCATTTATATGATGGATCTAATCTTGCCTTAAGGGCATATTTGGATGCTGATTTTGCAGGTGATAAGGTGGATAGGAGGTCCACAAGTGCTTTTGTTACCTTCCTTTGCAATGGCATAGTGTCTTGGCTTTCCAAAAAGCAAGATACTATTTCTCTATCTTCAACCGAATCAAAATACAAGGCACTAACATCCACAACAAAGGAGATCCTATGGTTGAAGAGGCTTTTGGTGGAATTTCAAGTCATGGAAGCCGAGGAGCAGCCAACAATATTTTGTGACAACCAATCAAGCCAAGCATTAGCAACCAATCCCACATTCCATGCAAGGAGCAAGCACATAGAGATTGCTCACCATTTTGTGAGTAAAAAGGTTCAAGCAAAGGAGATCAAGCTACATCATGTGTCTTCTTCAGATTTCCTTGCTGATCTACTCACTAAAGCCTTCCCAAAGGCCTCATTTATCAAGTTAAGATCAGCCTTAGGTGTTGTAGATAGATGTACTATAGTTGTATCATGTAAAAATTGAGGAGTGTTAGAATTTAGCAATTTTCACATGGTTTTTGATGGATATTAGACATCTATGTGGATCCACACATGTGAGGACCTATCCACATGTGTGAAATGACACTTGTAATATTCAGATCTATTTTGATTAGCTTTCATTTGAGTCTAATATGACATCTCCTAGATTATAGGAGTTAGGTCCTAGATTGTAGGAATCTAGAAGGTCAACACAAACCACCAATGGATGATGTGGCAAACTTGATAGATCTTATCCCGCGGATATGGATAAGTACAATGAGCTGTCCTACATGTGCTGGATGCATCTTAGAGAGAGATTATGGTGAATTTGTACTTGATCCATGATGGATCCATTATTGAGCTAATGATGAGAAATCTTTGAGAACTTTCATAAAATGCTCAAGGTAGAACATCCATCTAGTGTGCACTGGCCCGACAATGGAAATTTCATCAACCAAATACACAAGTACATGAACTTGTATATCCATGAAAGAAGCTGAAAAATCTCTTTCTAGCAAGCACACAGTTTCAATCATTTCTTGTTGTTTCGAATGCATTCCACTCCATTTGATCTCCTTTGAGGTGATCCACCTGCAAGATAAACATCACATAAAATATTAATGTACAAATAATGGGGTGTTGTGGGTCCCACCACTTAAAGTACTGTTGGCCAAGCCTTACCTTGTGGGCCCCGCCACAGTACATTGTACAGTTAGAATAATAAAGTGTGAGGGCACTGGCGTCCTACGTGTATACGCCCAACCCAATGAGCACACAAAATGGTTAGGTAGAACTTGAATAAAAGACTTGGGGCCTTAGTTAGCATAAATTAATTAAAAAGCCCAAAGTCAAGTTCATAAGGTTCTAAGTTACTAAGGGAATATCTCAAACTCACATGAATCATGTGAGTTTGGCCCTTTTTCTAATGAACCATTAGATTGAAGTTCAATTAGTTTGAAGGGCTAGGATGCCATTGTAAATAGGCCAATGAGAGCCAAGATGGCCCTCCCTCCTCAACTATATAAGGAGGCCATTTTCCATTGTACACATCTTTTATTCTTCTTAATAAAGCTCTCTCCTTCTAGCTCTCTCTCTCTCTCTCTCTCTCTCTCTCTCTCTCTCTCTCTCTCTCTCTCTCTCTCTCTCTCTCTCTCTCTCTCTCTCTCTCTCTCTCTCTCTCTCTCTCTCTCTCTCTCTCTCTCTCTCTCTCTCTCTCTCTCTCTCTCTCTCTCTCCTATGTTGGGATATAATAGCTTTGGGTAGGCACTCAAGCCCCCAAGGCCTTTCTCAACTTAGGCTCTCTCTCCCTCTCTCTCCAAGGGTGAACGGTGCATAGCTATGGGTAGGCGCTCGAGCCCCCATAGCCCCAACCATCCTTGGGGAACTCTCTACTCTCTCTCTTCTCTCCTCTCTCTACCTCTCTCTATCTCCTTTTTCTATCTCCCTTCTCTCTCTCTTGCTATGCAGGTGTGCACGGGCGGCTCCCAGTGAACGGACCCCTATACTACAACGGACTACACGGGGGACATTCGTTTTGTATTGTCATGTCCTTTTTAATGTCCCTAGTCACAAATGAGTTTTGTAAATACCTGACAATTGTTGTTAATTTGTACAAAAAAGTACTTTGTAGATTGTCTCCTAAGCAACCTCAAATAACAATAAGAAGAATGTATTGCAACATCTTTAGCCAATCGCGAGATTTTAATCCACTTAATTTGTCATCTTTGGTGAAAGAGTTGCACAAGGAATGTGCATAGCCAATCGGAGTTCTTATTTGTCTTATGACATTTTTTACATGTGAGAGCTCTCTCTTTTTTAGAATCCATGGCACACTAGGAGTATTTGTCATCCCACTTTCATCAATTTGAATCCAATAAGGTCTCTTTACCTTAGCCACCTCCAAGTCTTGACGTGCTGCAACACTGTCTTTTGCACCTTCTTGTATGTTTCCATATAGATTCATCCACATTTTAGTATATATACATAGGATCCAAGAGGTGATTTATTAAGAGATTATGCCACTAGGGTAATCCTCGGAATATCGACAATCCCTTCATGCTTGGAAATGACTTATCCCAAGAATCATTCACATCATATTGTTTGATCCACTCGTCATACCAATCTTTTACACTAATTCGGATGGGTGGAGGTGTGATTAGAGGGCCATCTTCTGGTCTTCCCCAAGCTCGCCTTTGGTTTGTCAAAAAAAGATGATTGATTGGTAGATATTTTCAATGATTTTATACACAACTTTCCTCAACAAATTTGTACTATAACGACTTTCCAAATTTGGCCCACATAGCATGCTTTATATCCAGATGTTGTAAAACTTGCATTTATGATTGCATTAGAAAGTTTGAATATATTTATGAGATGTAATATATCGCGAGAACAAATAATTACTATTAACAATCCAAACGAAGATTAATGACACTTGAACATTCACTCAAACCGGGATAATCATGCATTGTCCACATTAGAATTCCACGAAGAGTGAAATTTCTTGCTTGCAAAGGCCTTGAGATGTCATATGCATTGACACCATTCCAAAGCTTGGACAATTCTTCAATCAATGGTTCGAGATAAATATCCATGTTCTTAACCTTGTATTTTCTCGGAACCAATAGAGCTAGAAACAAATGTCCCATCATTATACTTAGCCATGGAGGAATATTATAATTAACAAGAACAACTGGCCACATGGACCATGTTGAGGCTCGAACACCGAAAGGATTTATGCCCTCCATTGCTAAAAAACCAGATCATAAATGACGAGGTTCATTTTTGAACTTGGACCATTGCTCATCAATATGTTTCCACGTAGGTGAGTCACTTGGTACCCGCATAACATCATTTGTAGATTGATTCTTAGCATGCCAATCTACTAGTCGTGCCAAAAACCTACACCGAAACAAATGCTGTAGTCGTGGAATGATAGGAAAATGACATAATACTTTTTGTGGCACACTCGATCCTTGAACATCTATTCTGTATCGTGATGTGCCACATGTTGTGGACATTGATCTTTTTCTGAATGCACACCCTTATATAAAATGTTGTCATTTAAACATGCATGAATTTTTTAGTAATCCATTCCAAGCTTGCTCAACATGTTTCGAGCTTCTTTTCGCATTCTCGGCATCACATTGTCTTTTGGAAGTATTTTTTGTAATAAAATGCAAAATAATATGTGCTTGTAAACATGAATGCATAACCCTAAATTCTAACAAATAGTATAATGCATTTATGGTCTACGCATACCTGAAAAATGATGTAACATTGTTAGAACTCCATTTGTACGTAGCTTGTAAGTTTAGAAAGAGAAGTGTTGTCGCCAGTCGAGAAAAAGATGCTCCTAGGCACAAGGGAGTGTCGGCTTCTTTGCATAGTAATATATCGTTTTCATCATCATGAAACTCTTCACTTTCATCCATGTTCTCTCCACCCATTAAGTGTGCACGTTCATTGTTGGTTGTAAAATATGATTCAAACAATGAAGCATGCCTTCTATTTGTTTAATTCTTTGTTCCCTCATTTGTATCAAGACTTTTCATGGCTTGGAATTTAATACGGACGGATCAAGACCATGTAATGCATTCGATGGTGTGTCTAAACAAACCGATAGAGAATGTGTCATTTAAACGAGTCAATGGTTACCTAGATATCCTAATATTAAAAAATATATATAATAAATGCAACAAATGTGTTAGCTTTTAAAGCAAATCTCAATCTCTTCTGGATTTGATATTTGACCATACGCTCTACTTCCATACTTCCACAAGTGATCATTGACAGTGCATCTTTGACACATCACTTGTCTGTCGCATCTGACGCGGGTGCATCACATTCGTTCTTGATAATAATTGGCCTACAAAAAATTGTAAATATGATTTTTGCAAAAATTGATAATAGTTAACTTGCAAAAAAATCATTGTAGAATATGGTATATTGACTTCACATAAAACTTACTTTATTGACATTTTTGCCCTCGTCACTAGATTCTTTGTGTGATGAGTTGCACAAACATCCATCAAAACATTCAATTTCTAGTAAAGTGTGCATGCTTGATGCAAGAAATGATTGTCGTAAAGGAGTAGATTAACAAAAAGAAGAGCTAGTTGTCTTGAGAAATTTGGTCTAGTGGTGATGGTGGTGTGATTGATTGTTGATAGTATGCTTGGGACAATTTATGACATATTTGCAAAGGAGAATGTGAAGAGAATGTTGTTAGTGGGAGTTATTCAAGTACATTACATTGTTCAAGTTTTTTGTCCCAATATTTCAAGCTTGGAGTGTTTGGAAGTTTCAAATTAGTCCTTATATTGTTGGGCCGAGCATAGATTAGTGGTTGCTCCGTCCATGAGACATATTATTTGAGCATCCCAATTATGTCGTCATTTTTTGTTGTAATTGCTATTTTGTATTGTGCTTCAGTATAATATAACATCAACTTGCTTTTATCTGTGTACAACGTAGATGAATGCTTGTTGTGATTGAATGAACTTTCATTGCTGTTTGATCGTGCTTGTTTACTCACTCTGATCAGAACACGAACGTCTACGACTCCTCAGTTTCTGATCAGACAATGGCTGTCTTTGATGCCTGAGAAACTCGCGATATCATACTACTCTTCCATTTGTTTCAGAACTATACTTCATGTTGAATCTGATTTCAGTAGTACCACATACAAATCATCTCTAATCTCTTCGGTGGACTGTACTCTTGTTTGAGAGTATGAATTAATTTTTAAGATCCTGTTGGGCAATTAGAACACTTAAAGCTATGATTACATTTAGCATAAGCTATCAATTAGACTGTTTTTGCACCTAGCAGCCAATTAGAACGGGAGAGCTATCCAACAATATTCCTGCTCTCTCCTTTGTTCACGTTCTTCTATCTCCCTTTCCCCATCAAAGAATAATTACTTCTTGGCTACCAAAGGCATGACACTTGAAGAAGTGAATGCAGAGAACGAAGAAAGAGCAAGACAATCTTTCTTAGAAAGCTAGCCACCAGAAAAAGACAACGAAGAATGTGACCAAGTGTTTGCAAGCTAATGCACAACTGAGGAAGGGGATATGTGGAGGCCTATGAGTCCACATTATCCAAATTAAATGTTTATATATTGTAAATTTTTAAAACTTTGCACATATAAATATGCTATAGTGCCTAAATTCATGTAAAGGCCTATTTGCATTTTGTAAATTCATTGTAATAAGAACTCGCGATGTTCTAGAGCAACACATTAGCTGATTCCAACTGACACCTTAACGGTTGGTGAAATGGTTGGTAATCGACAGTTGGGCCGGTAGGTCTCGTCTCTAGCTTGTGCATTCCTTTCCTCTGTTATATGTTATAGTTACACTTTTTATCAATTGAGAAAACACACTCTAAGTTATTCTATAACTAATTTTGATAGACATTTGTTTGCGACATTCACTCTTCACTTGTACTGAATTCTAGATTCTCTAACGTGGATTTACAAGCAACATCCAGGAGCGACAACTCTAACTAATGTGTGCAGGGAATTAGCCGAAGCCTAAACCATAACTCTAAACAGATCTTCTTTTAATTCTAAATGAGCTATGTGTTCAGATAAAGAACTTAATTGATGTTTTACCTTGTTTGTTTTATACAATAAGAATTAATTTCTTCTGGTTATTAAGAGAAATCAAAAGCCAGATAGATTGTTCTGAGAAATCTTTTTGCTTGTTGTTGTCAGATTAATTTGCTTACTATTGTTTTAAGAGCTTGGAAGATAACATCTCCTTCTATACCTTTAGACCTTGACCAAATGTTTCATCCTTGGTGTTTCTGGATGCCAATTAATTCAATATCTTTGGATAACCAGATTTGTCATTGTAGTATTCTGTTTTGAATATTACATTCACCATTTATCCATTACCTTTGTACACTTATCATCTGAAAGACGAGATTTCTCTCTCTCTTGAGGAACGATATAACCTTTTATACTACATAATTCATTAATATATGAAAATCTATAATGACCAAGCTACCACAACTCGCCATCAATACAGAGTGTTCAGGAACCTCTGAATTTGCATTTTGGAGATAGGCAAGTAATCAGTTTTTATTTGCCTTTACTCGCCGATTTGAATTTTCCACTCATTTTTATTTTTCTCGTCTTTTTTTCATTTACTCGCCAACAGAGATTTTTCTCAATCTGTTAAGTATTTTTACTCGCCATCAGTACATTAGCAAGTATAGTACTTGATCCATCTTGTACTAGCAGACCGGCGAGTAAGGATCTAATTACTCTCTTTTATTTGTCTTTACTAGCCAACTACTCCAGTTTACTCACCATCTTTATAGAAGATTCTGATCATCATTTACATCAGATAGGTAGCTAAATGAGTAATTAGACTTTACTCACAATTACTCATGATTACTTGTAGCTACTCGCCATTGCCCATTACTCGCCGTAAAAAAAAGTCAAATTTTTTTTTTCTGAGTATCTAACCATCAAAACTCATCTACAATTTTTTATCTTCTTCGATTGCCTTTTGGATTTGCATTTATACTTCTTTTCATCCATCTGATCTGTCTAGATTATGATTTGATTTTGATCTGAGTTCACTTTCATTTTGGTTTGATCCACATCTAGATCCATCATCTGATCACTCTCATAAAAAAAAATATTTACAAAAATATCTGAGAAAAAAAAAAAGACCAAAAATAGCTTCACCTCCTATTCAGGTGTATGCATCTCAGATCTGGTAGGAGATTATCGACCTTGGATCCTCCTGATCTTGAGGAGTTTGTTAATGTACCATCGTGATATATCACGAACACATTGACGTAGATCCACCACCGATGGACAATCCAAGACCCTTTGTATCTCACACAGTTTGGAACTTCCTCAAAATCGACCTCCCAAGGTTTGATGGAAAGGGAGATCCGCGATTATTCTTTCAAATCTACTCTCAGGCATGTAGGGCCTATGGAGACAACAGACCGCAAGAGCTGTTAATGTACTTCAATTTGTGCTTAATCGATACTGCGAAAGGTTGGTACTTCAATCTTGAGCAAAACGAATGAGACAATTGGAATATCTTATAGGCCGAGTTCATCACTTGTTTCAAAACCATCCGCTTCCTCTCCGATCTCTTCTTGCAATAAGGACGTATCCACATGGATAAGAAGAATGAATCCATGATTGATTATATTGAATGGATCAGGAGATTGCACGGTAAATGCGACCTTGATAGTGTCCCAGACTACAACATCCTAACATGGTTCATGGTAGGACTATCCAAGGGAATCAGACAGCAAATGAAATGAAGAGACAAGTATGTGTCTTTTCAAGTAGCCTGTGTTGATGATAGTAAAGCACTAGTTCAGACTCTGATAACTCCGACCAAGAGAAACATCGTCGAAAAAAAAGAAGAGCCAAACATAAGGATAAGCTACATGATGATGCTTCTACCTCTACGGCCAATAACGTTGACTCCATCATATCTGCCATAGAAAAGTTGCACACCTAGAGCAATGAGCAGTTTAGAAAGCTCACCACCAACCTTACCGCGATTGGTGACCAAAAGCTGAAAGCGCAACCAGGACCTACCCATGCACATCCTAGGAGAGAATCCACCTAGTGTCCAAACTACGTTGGCAACCACACATGAACTGAATACTCGCAGTTAAGACAAAGGTTAGAGCGGCCTGCACGTTATTGCCATATCTGTAATATGGGCAATCATGACACAACAGACTGCCAAGACAACCTCAAAAACCAAGCAACATGCCCACCAGCATCAAATCTTACAGCCTGAGAGCAAGACAAAAGTCAACCCGAGGGTGAAAATGATCAACGGTCGTATGCTTCCCCCCACTCTCTTGTAAATCCAAGATTGCTGTAATTTATCCATGAGATCGGACAGAATGCGCATGAGCATTCTAGTATAAAGATCTCTTTTTATAGCAAGGAGGCATTTTGCACTCTTTATGAGAGTTCTATTCTACTTCTTATCAATCTTATTTGATTGGGCAGAGCACCACCATTGCTCTTAGTTGATGAAAAATGAACATCTAAATGCACAAGATAAAAATGATGAGTGGATGAGATAGTAGACCTTGGGAATGGCAAATTGTGTGCTTTTTCCAAAGCACATGCTTCACAAGCCTTACCATGATTTGCCAAAAATTTAGACAAGCCAATTGCCTTCTCCTCCTTGATCATGGATTGCATGGATTTGAAGTCGGGATGGCCCAACCTTTCATCTTAGAAATGCTTTTCACCTCCAATGGAAGCTGCCCTCAAAAATATTCATACCTCGCTCTACACTTCTCAATTTCTGATCATCTTTTCACTGCATTGTCCTTACAAACCTACTGATTGATAAGTGGTGATAAATTTCATGCATCTAAACCATTTCGAGATCCCGACCAATGCAAAATTTACATGATGGATAAGGTGGCCATGATAATTATAACAAGATAAAATCTGAATTTTTAGATTTTCTTTACACAAAAGAATCGATCACTTAGTCAGTTATTTTTTTTATCTGAAAATCTTAAAAACCCTAGCTATGAAAAAAATCCTAAAATAAATTCGTCAAATCCGTGCGCCCGCACACATACACACACACACACTCTCTCTCTCTCCTTTAAAACTCTAAAAAAATCTACTCTCTCTCTCTCTCTCTCTCTCTCTCTCACACACACACACACACACACACACACACTCGACTCGAATTTAGAGAATTTTTCTCACACACACGCTCTACTCGACTCGACTTGAAACCATGCTTTGACTTTCTTAATGCTATCAGTCTATTTATTAAATGCCTTAGTTAATAAATTTTTAATCATTTTTTTGGCGTCAATCGGGATTCAGAGGGTTGTTTAGAAGTATTTTGAACACAACATGCTTTGAATTTTAAAGTATTTTTGGAGACTTGAATTTTCGAGAGTATTTATCGTGAACATTTCGACAGAGAAATCTTCGCAAAATTCTCGCACTTGAAATTTTTGCCAAAAATACTCTTTGTCTCTCAAAAAATTTAACTCTCTCTCTCTAAATTTTTTTCGAAATTTTCGAGAGAATTTTTCGTGAAAATTTTTGCGAGAGAGAATTCGCGAAAATTTTCAACTCTCTCTCTCTCTCTCTCTCTCTCTCTCTCTCTCTCTCTCTTAAAATTTTCGCAAAAAATTCTCTTTTTCTTTCGAAAATTTCGTGAAATTTTTTAACTCTCTCTGTAAGAAATAAACAGGATTCCCTTTAAGATGAGGATAGGAGAACACAATAGGAGAGACTATGGAGCCAAACCGCCCAACCAATCCTAGATCAAAACAGGATCTAGCTCCCAAGCCATGCCATGTGAAGCAAGAGGAGAAGAGAGAACCTGGTAACCTAAACCCAATATGTCGACGAGAGAATTTCTACCTCATTATATAGAGAGTAGAGTCCTGTGCATGAAACCATGCAACCCTTATGCAGGTCACCTATAAAGAGATCACATCTCTTCATGCAGTCCTCCTGTCCATATCTTTCACACAGACATGCAATGCTCCAAATGACTCAATTAGAGCGTTTGGGTCCTCTCAAGGTTATTAGTCACAAACAAGCCTTGACATGGAATTAAATCGCGGCGTGACCAATAATCTTGAGTACTGGAGGGCCGGTCTACTATATTAGGACTATTCCAGGTCCTTAACAGAATATGGCCATAACATTCTCCCCTCCTTAAATTGCTTCTATCCTTAGAAGCTCCAAAACAACAGGAAAAAATTATAGTTTCTTTAACTTTCAGTATTAACCGAGAAAATCATTATCCTTAATCTAACTTTCATATCAAAAAAGTGCCCAGAAATAAACCTATTTCCAATCGTTAATCTCTGTTTTGACAAACCAACTCTAGTTTGAAAAGTACACTAAGAGATATATTTCCTCAACATGGTTATATTCAACATAAGTTGCAAAGTTCTTCCCAGATTGCAAGTTAAAATTGAATTTTTTTTTTTCTGTTGAATTCCGAACTTGGGTTAAAGTTTAAAATATGTTATGTGTCCAGAATATTTCTAATTGATATTGATTGTTAGAAATGGATCAAGTTAACGTTTGTGCAAGATACTCGCCAAAATTGATTTTAAAATCGTCAAACAAAAAGAAATGACCAGATAACATGAGTGAGGATAGAACTCTTTATCCAATCAGTGGAATCTTGTTTGGATATAGTTTAAGAGTTTCTAAAATCCTATTGGTAGGATTTTCATTCATGTAATTTCGTAATTTAAGTTTGAATAGTTTTGTTAATAATGACGGAATAATGCCAAACCAGTCAATAAAAAGAGAAACAGTCCAATTTTACTGGATAATTTGTAATTGATAGGAACTGATCAAAAGTATAGAACTGATTTTATTTCCAATAGAATCCTATGGTGAATTATATTCAAAAGATCAGACTAGTAGTGTTTTTCATACTAGTAGATGATTTTTGATATATCAGATATTCAGCCCAGGTATAGGACATAAATGAAATTATTTTAGACTTTTTCCTATAGTAATTAGTTTTTAAACATTTACTAATATTACGTCTTCTTGATACCTTGGCTGAAAGATTTTTAGAAAACTGAAAATTCTAAGGAGGAAAGAAGAGTGGACATCAGAGGTAGTAAGTGTGATCGGGAAATGTATTTTGCAGTTAGGATTTTGGTAATCCCAGTAAATAATTGCTTAATACCTGATATTAATTTCCTAGATATAATTCATTTAGTTAAATTCATAGCTTATATCTTTGTAACCATTGAGTTATTCGCAATTTTGGATGTCAATTGTGATATTAGAAGTAGAATCTGATATATGGATTACATTGGATCTATTAGTTGATAGAAGCTCGTCCCTAGAGTTGATGCTCTTGGATCCATGGGGACTTGAAGCTTATCATTAACCTGTAAGGATCAGAATGTAGTGTTGAACCATGTTAATTCTTCTGTTTAGATCACAGGATCAGGTGTGGATTTGTGGTATCCATCTGATGGGCATGCCAGTCATCGAATAAATGGATTCTCCAGTGTTTGGGAACAAGAGATAATATCCTATAGTGATTATAGGACAGCTAGATGATCAATGGATCTCTAGATAAGACGATTAAGGATTTTTTGGAAGGAAAAGCTAATGGTATGGGACATCAGTAATTTTGAAAAGGAAATTCTAGGACTGTAAAGATCTGATGATCAATGGGTGTTTTAGTACCTAGTCGCGATATGAGAAAAATAAAACCGTTTGATCAAATGTGGGGTATTTTGGAAAATTTTGAGGTTTAATCTAGATCCCAATGTGGTATCTCATTATTTACAAAATTAGAAGCCCTCAAATCTATTTCTTGCTTTCTTAATTAATCTTTTACTTCTTAGTAATTTTTCGAATATAGACATCAACTGGGTTATATGATTCTTTCCAACATGAAGTTATTCTTCTGAAAAACTATTATGTCATATAAATTACTACTTGTGGGAATGGACTTGGAATTCAAAAAATTCTAAGGTTAAAGTATTTCAATTTCTTAAATCTTGAATATCTCTTTTTGCATAAATGGATTTCGATAGAATGGTAGTTTCTATCACTCAGGTTAAAAATATTTGAAGGAAAAGTCTTGTTGGTAATAGAGTGAATCTTTTAGTGGATCCACTTATTATTGACTTTTTCATGTGTTTAGATATTTTCATATTCATCTTTCCAGTTAACTTTTATTGAAATTTATAATTTCATTAAAAGGAGGGGTGAAGTGGTGGAATATGATTCTATTTGGAAATCTATAGGTTGCATGGTTTCGGAAGAGAACCAACTGTGGTATAGAAATGATATATGTCTTAAAGTAATTTTGGATAGATTTAGAGTAAGATACCTAATTGGAGCTTGTTGAAAAAGAGAAATTCTTTAGGGATTGTGTGAAAAACCTGGAACTAGAACATGTTTGAAAGTTGAATCATTGTCTATAGGTAGTACAGTGAATGGTCAAAGATTACTAGTTCCATTTGGGTTTGAATAGAATTAAGTTTGATTAGAAGTTAACTCTGAGAGTTCTGTATTGGATCAACATAATCTTAGTTTGAGTACTAGGATCAGAGAGCGGTTGATTGAATGAGTGAAATTATGTAACTAGAGGTAAGTTGGATTGGAAAACTGTTGAGATTGAATGTTATTCGTCTCAAAGATTTCTCAGAGATGTTATTTACTCATGCGAAATAGAAAATATTTTGTAGCTGAGTTACAAGATCTCACTGAGATGTGTGAGTAACATATGTGGGTTTTGGAAAAATCTACCAGATAAAAATATGCTTATGTACTGGGTCATAGTGAGATTATTCACATATGTGCACGATTAATCTTGTATGAATCTACTGTGTATTCTTGGTTACTAGAGTTATTTGGTGCACTTAACCTAGTCGGTGAACATAAACATATGATCAAGTATTGTATTGACAGATACTTGCAGAGTTAACAAATCTTTGTATGGAAGAGTTACGGATTAACTTATAAATGATTTGGATAAGGATCTAAATGTGGTGTCATACTAGTATAATTGAGATCTGCACCTAGACATTTGAGACATAAGAATCATTGGCAATTAACTTGAGTAGTTGATTACTCCAGGATGAAATTAATTGGTAAAACGATCAGTGTGATGTGGATTCACCGGGAACTGATGGTTTTGAATTATATTGCTTGTAAGACGCATGATTAGTAAATCATTTGGATTCATCAGTTAAAATTGTGTGCATTGGATATACAATATTCTTGGAATATAGTATTCCTTAGTTAAGGAATAGACTCAGCTCATTAGTGATTGTATCCCAGAGCGCTCAATTGGATAACAAATCATAATGAATCCAAGAATAATATCAGAATTGATATTCAGCAGGACTTTGGGTATGTAGTTTTGATTCTAGATTGTAATCTGAAGTTTTTTTGTAGTTGAAGATGATTGTCATTTTGGTATACGTTCAGTCTTTAATTTCCAGTTGTTATAGAACTTGAGTCTTGCATTTCAGTTAAAGAATTTTGTTTGAAGAATATTCCTAAATCCAGTATATTCTTAGTGGAAAGATTTTGGAATGATTCTTACTTTTATTGAGTTATGTTGGACATATACTCTAGTATCCTGTAAATGATTATGGGTTTTGGATTCTAGAAAATAATGGTTGACGAATCATACGAATCTAAATATTTATGATTGATGGATCATAAGTAGATACTTAATTATTGTCAGAGGATTATTCGAAATTGTGATGATTCTTAGGTGTGACGATTAAGTCCTGGTCTATTAATTGAGTAAGAATTTGAATCAGTGTTTTGAATCTCTCTACTCCAGTATTTTAATTGAGAACCTATGGATCTCACAAACATTATCTTATCTAGTGGATGCTATTCTACTATAATTTATGGTTTACAGATGCTTGAGTACAGTTCTTCATTTATTTGGATCTCCAGTTATCATAGGAGACAGACAAGTCTATTAAGATGAATGAATGTTATTTTCTTGTATTTGGTGCTAAAAACGGGAGCATTTAATTCAAAAGAGTATTTGGGATACTCAGAGTTGAGTTTTAATCATTTTATATCTTAATGATTTTCCTAGAGATTCTAGTTGAATGAATTATCATATCCTAGAATTAGATTCTAAGGATAGTTGTACTTGGAAGTTTTTTATAAATTGTCTGTTAGAGTTTGTGGATAATTTCAGACTGTAATTATTATTTCTTTTCTTTAACTTTAATCTCCTAAGTTAGGGAATATTTCACTCAGTGGTCGATGTAAGTGTTTTACATGAAGGTGATGTTACTAACTTGTGTTAAGTGTAATCTAGTTGAGAAATTTATTGCTTAGTGTACTTTTTCAAACTTGAGTCGTACTCCAGAACAAAGATTAACAACTGAAAAATTGATTATCTCTGAGTACTTGTCTGATATGAAAGTCAAACTAAGGATAATCATTTCGTAGGTTAATATTGAAAGTTAAAAGAATTGTTCATGTAATTTTTTCCTGTTTTAAGGAGCTTCTAAGGATAGAGGCAAGTTAAGGAGGGAAGAATGTTATGGCCATATTTGGTTAAGGACCTGGAATAGTCCTAATATGGTAGACCGGCCCTCTAGTCATTAGGGCCCTTTTTGGACTCAAAAAGGGCCTCTTCCTTGCCTAAACAGGTTTGTTAATCATAATTAGTTTAGTGTTAATCAATCCTACGTGGCACTTTTACCTTGGGTTACCACATAGGGTGAGCAAGAGTTAAGGGCTAAATATAGGTCCCATCATCCATAGACTTTTGTAGGTACTTTGTAAGGCAAGGCTAGCATATTCATTGTCTTGGTTCCAATAGGACAACAGCTAGGGCTCTAGGTGGGACATAGACTTGCAGGCCTCATTTAATGCCCAAGTACATTTTAAATTTGAAAATTGCTTATGAATTTTATTCAACCCACTTTTGTGTCCCCCTTCACATTCAAACTAAGACTACCTCACTTTCATTAGCCTTTCACATAACAATTTATTTTTTTCAGATGGATATCATTTTTTTCAAAATTGACCTTTGGAATACATTTTCATTTCGCCATGGATTTAGTCTGTTTGACCTCAGAACCTCAAAAAAGGTGTTTATAAGTCAATTTCTTTTTATTAGTTTGCAAACAGAAATATATTCCGAAAGCTAGTTTTTCGTTTTTTTGGCCCGAAATCGCGATTTTTGGCCGTTTCGCTTCATCAGAAGGCCAAAAATTGCGTTTCGGACCAAAAAACTATTTTTTTTTTCAAAAATCGTTTGACTTCAAACGGCCCAAAATCGCGCCTTAGCGTGATTTTGAAAAAAAAAATAAATTTGTTCTAAAATGCAATTTTTGGCCTTTTGATGGAGCGAAACGGCCAAAAATCGCGATTTCGGGCCAAAAAAACGAAAAACTGGCCTCCGGGGGATACATTTTTGTTTCGCTATGGATTTAGTCTGTTTGACCTCAGAACCTCAAAAAAGGTGTTTATAAGTCAATTTGCTTTTATTAGTTTGCAAACAGAAATATATTCCGGAGGCCAGTTTTTCGTTTTTTTGGCCCAAAATCGCGATTTTTGGCCGTTTCGCTTCATCAGAAGGCCAAAAATTGCGTTTCGGACCAAATTTTTTTTTTTTTTTCAAAATCACTCTAAGGCGCGATTTTGAAAAAAAAAAAAATTGCTTTTTGGTCCGAAACGCAATTTTTGGCCTTCTGATGAAGCGAAACAGCCAAAAATCGCGATTTCGGGCCAAAAAAACGAAAAACTGGCCTCCGGGATATATTTCTGTTTGTAAACTAATAAAAACAAATTGACTTCTAAACACTTTTTTTGAGGTTCTAAGGTCAAACAGACTAAATCCATGGCGAAATGAAAATGTATTCCAAAGGTCAATTTTGAAAAAAATGATATCCATCTGAAAAAAATAAATTATTTGTTATGTGAAAGGCTAGTGAAAGTGAGGTAGTCTTAGTTTGAATGTGAAGGGGGACACAAAAGTGGGTTGATTAAAATTCATAAGCAAGTTTCAAATTTGAAATGTACTTGGGCATTAAATGACGCTTGCAAGTCTATGTCTCACCTAGAGCACTAGCTGTTGTCCTATTATTGGCTACTAGGTACTGTGTGTAGCTATTGTTGGTTACTAGGTACTTTCAAGTGTATCCATATAGGGTTAATGTAGGGTTAATGCTAGAGGTGTACTTTGTGGGCCCACACTTGATTTAATCTACACCATTGAATCTGCCATGTCATATGGACCATTCCTGCTCAATTGTCACACTTTTATTGGTACACGTGTCGTCATTAACACTAATCCAGATTAGTGAAGAGGCCCTTTTTCAGTTCAAAAAAGGCCCTAATGGTTTGAGATTATTGGTCACGCCATGATTTAATTCCATGTCAAAGCTAGTTTGTGACTAATTACCTTGAGAGGACCCAGACACTCTAATTGAGACATATGGAGTATTGCATGTCTGTGTGACGGATATAGACAGGAGGACTGCATGAAGAGATGTAATCTATTTATAGTTGACCTGCATGGGGATTGCATGGTTTCATGCACAGGATTCTAATCTCTATATAATGAGGTGGGGGTTCTCCCATCGACATATTGGGTTTATGTTATCAGGTTCTCTCTTCTTCTCTTGCTTCACATGGCATGGCTTGTGGGCTAGATCCAGTTTTGATCTAGGATTGGTTGGGCGGTTTGGCTCCATAGTCTCTTCTATTGTGTTTTCCTATCCTCATCTTAGGGGCAATCCTTTAGGGTCATACTATAAGGGAAGCTCCTTAGATCCTTCTTACAAATCCTAAACACAAAAGGATAACATACTGTGGAAAAACCACCCAATCAAGTAGAAGCATCCAATCAATCTCTAGAAGCCTCCCCCCAAGCCAAGGGACAAGAAGCATGAATGTAGAGTGAGAGCCTGGCAATGACTCAAGAACCATGATGAGGAGTAGGGCGAGTTTGGACCTCTTATACAGAGCCTAATGCATCCTGGGCATATAACCATGCATAGCCCTATGTTCCGTATACATAAATTCACCTAGAATAGAGTTCTATGCATGGACCAACTATTCATAGAATTGCTATTGATAACTCTACACATGCATACACTGTCTGATACCTTGTCTAAACTCCACTTAGTCTATTCTGGGCCTCACAAGGATATTAGTTACTTTCGGGTCACGTCCAGTATGACGTGGTATAACTAACAGCTTGTTTCATTAGAGTATCGTGTATCCAAGACTAGGAGTATATTGTATCCTATGTACTGGTCATGGATATAACATTCTTTGTTTCTATCCTTAGAAACTAAAATTTGGTAAATTCTTCTTTATGCTATCAACTCTCTCCCAGGAATCATCATCCTCAGTACGACCCTTCCACTGAATTAAGCACTCAGAGATAGAATGATTTCTCAATTGTTTATCTCTGGTTCCGAGCACTTTCTTAGGTTTCAAAGGTACACTAAGCAACAAATCTTCCAAATGGGATAAATCCTCATCTGATCCAACTATATCACCATCGTGTAAACTTAGTTTCAAATGACTTACATGAAACACTGGGTGTGCAGTCGATTTTCCTTGAAGATTGAGTTCATACGCCAATGAACCAATTCTACGTACAATCCTGAAAAGTCCTCAATAATGGGTAGACAGCTTATAATGCTTCCCTATACGTAACGTCTTAGAATCTTTTGGAATCCTAAGATATACCCAGTCATCAACTTTAAAATCTCTTGGAGATCTCTTAAGATCGGTATAGTGTTTAGCTCTATTCTGAGCACTCCGGATACTATTCTTAGCCACTTGCAACATTTTTTGCATAGAAATCAGCAACCTTCTAGATCTTAATAGACTTCGTCTCAACATTACTGGAGATCTAGGTTGAAAATCGTACATAAGCATAAAAGGACTGTAACCTATAGCAGAATGTTTTCTACTATTATATGCAAACTCAACTAGTGGGAGATAATTTTCCCAATGAGATTGCCTATGAGAAACATACGTCCTCAAAATATCTTCCATAGTTGGATTAGTCCTTTCTGTCTGGCACTCTGATTTAGGATGATCAGAAGAACTCAAACTCAAAGAAGTTTCCAGTTTATGGAATACTGCTGACCAAAAGTGACTTGTGAACTTAGGATCTCTATCACTGACAATGTCACATGGCAGACCATGCAGCCGAAATAATCTTTCAACAAATATCTGGGCTAAATCAGAAGCCTTTATAGTTGACTTGACTAGTATGAATGCAGCTAACTTAGTTAACCGATCCACTACAACCCAAATAGAATCATTTTGTCGTTGGGTCTTTGGAAGTCCAACTACAAAATCCATAGACATGCTTTCCCATTTCTTATATGGGATATCTAACAGATGCAACAAACCACCAGCCTTATGGCGTTCAGCCTTTGCTAGTTGACAAGGCTTGTATTTAACAACATATGACTTGACATATGGCTTGAGCTTTGGCCATGTTCCAAATCTTACCAAAATGAAAATCTGATTCATATTTTTCTCTCAACAAAAGATATAGATCCATAGAAATCTGGGTGAATGGCAACTCGTTCAGTTCACCGATCCGACTAAGAGCATCTGCAACTTGATTAGAGCTGCCTCTTATGTAACAGATTTCATGATCGAATTCTTGCATCAATTCAGCCCATCGAGCTTTTCTCCCTCGAAGATCATGTTGATTACAAAAATACTTAAGAGGCTGGTGATCCGTATACACTACAAACTTACTACCATAAAAGTAGTGTCTCCAGGTTTTAAGTGCATGGATTACAACAAATAATTCCTTTTTCTGCGTAGTATAATGCAACTGAGGACTAGTGAATTTTTTGCTTTCAAACACTAGTGGCCTATCCATTTGTAATAGAACTGCTCCAACTGCAACATCACTTGCGTCTATTCTCACGACGTAAGGTAAATCTGGATTTGCAATTTGTAACACGGGAGCTGAAACAATCATTGTTTTAAGTTTCTCAAAACATCGATTCAATTTCTCGTTCCAAACAACAGGCGGACTAGGTTGATTCCTCTTTTTCTTTTTATTAACAATTCATTTTGTTAGATTATTAAGCGGTGCTGCTAACTTAGCACAATCCTCAATAAACCTCTTGAAGAAAAGTGTAAAACCTAAAAAAGACTTTACCTGCCTCACAGTTTCCGGAATTGGCCACTCAATCACAATATTGATTTTATCCTTGTCAATCTTGATCCCATTTACTGTGATTTTATGACCGAGATAAAGCAACTCTTGCTTAAAGAATTCGCACTTGGACTCTTTAGTGTAGAGTAACTCCTAACGGAGTTTCATCAAGACAATTTTTAAGTGCTCTATGTGTTCCACCAAGGATTTACTGTAAACGAGAATGTCGTCTAAGAATACTACCACAAACTTTCCCAAATATGGACGAAATAAATCGTTCATCATTTGTTGGAAAGTTGTTGTAGCATTCGTTAATCCAAATGGCAACACTAGAAATTCATAATGATCAAATCTAGAACGAAATCTTGTCTTTTGGACATCTTCTGACTTAATTTTTCTTTGATGGTGCCTTGTCCTGAAATCCATCTTGGTGAAATATCGTGCTCCACCCAAGCGATCTACAAGGTCATCCATCCTGGGTAATGGATATTTATTCTTTATAGTCACTTTATTAAGGCCCTTGTAATCCACACACATCCGGAAACCTCCATCTTTCTTCGCTTTAAGAAGAACATCAGCGCCCCATGGTGATTTACTAGGCCCATCCTCAGATAGTTTTCTATTTGATTTGAAATATCTATCTCCTCTTTCTGAGAGAACCTATAAGGTTGTCTAGAGACAAGTTGACTTCCTAGAATTAACTCAATCCTGTGGTCTACTGACCTAGACGGTGGTAAACCATGAGGTAATTCAGATGGAAAAACATCCCTAAATTCATTTATGATCTGTTCTTTCACTGCTTATTCATGATCTAAATTTATTGAGTTGAGAATTGCTGAGAATTCACAACCATTTAGATTCATTTCAGGAACATCCACAATTGGAATAGCATAAATTGAAAAAACTTCATACTCAGAATAATCCAATGCTTCCATTTTATTAACTGTAAAAATCTGATCCAACAAATGTACAAAATTACTGCCAAATAATGTAACTACCTTACCACCCTCCTTGAAAGTGAGAGCATGCTTCTCAAAATCAATTAATAGAGAAGGCGATTTACTAAATAACCATTTGTAACCTAAAATGAAATCAGTACGAGCTAGGTCTAAAACATGAAAATTAACGAATTCTGTGTGTCCTTGCACCAAAACTGGGAGCTTCGGGACTTTTACGTTCCAAGTCTCCAACTCTGCTCTTGAAGCTAGATAAACTTTATATCTATGATTGTTGGCTTCAGTTTCCAAGCTGAGTTTCTGCACAAGACAAGAATTAATAAAATTATGAGTTGAACCACTGTCCAATAAAATACTCACTTCTTGATCTTTAATTGTGCCAATTAAACAGAAAAAGTTCATTAGGCAAGAAAGAAGTAGTACTAAAAAAACGTTCACACTCACAATTAGTCAGGTTAATTTCCAAAGTCTTATTATTGCCTCATGGGATTTCAATCATGTGAGCAGACCCTTTCTTCCTTTCTGGACAAAATTTCATCATATGTCCAGGTTTTTTACAGACAAAACATAAGTTCTCTCTTTTAGCCTTCTTCCGAGACATAGATTTTTTGAATCTCTTTCTCTTTGGCTTCCTGGGTTCCGATGCTGCTTGATCTAATTCGTCAAAATATTTTGCTTCGTCTGACCACGCTTCTTAACCTCCTTGGTTTTCAAAGTGGTTGGAATTTGCGCAAATTGCTTCATGGATGCCACCATTGTGGAATCATATGCTTTCGCAATCCGAAACGCATCCTCGAGGCTTTGAAGCACATTTTGCCTGCATTCGTTCTGATAGTCGGCTGGCAAACCTAGGACAAACTGCCATAATGCCAACCTTGCATCGAATGATGGAACCCTATTCCATAGGTCCATGAATTTCTGGATATAAGAATCTAAACTCTTTACACCCATCTTGTAGTTCATGAACTTTAGGTAGTAGTCCACGTCATCAGCAACTACGAAAGCTTTTTTGAAAACTTCTACAAACGCATCCCAAGTAATTGGCTTCACCGGTAAATCTCGCCACCACGATGACGCCTTTTCGTGTAAGAACAACACGACACTTTCAATTTTCTTCTCATCAGGAACACCGTGTAGATTGAAGTAACTACTCCACTTGGCCAGCCAGTCCTCGACGACCTCAAGTTTCTTCTCCTTCTTCTCGTCCGAATAAACCTCTGGTTAAAAACCGAGATTGGATGAAGATATCAATTTGACTTTACTCAAAAGAACCTCCATTTGCTGATCTCTCATCTGATTACGATTATTCATGTCATTTAGTGCCGTACTCAACTTTTGACAAATCACCATATAAGATGGCGCACCTAGATTTGCAGCTTGATTTGAAGTTTCTTCGGCCATCTCGATATATCTATCCTGGAAATTACTAAATTTAGTTAATATCTGATGAACTCATAGTGAAGTACTGTTGACCAAAAAACCGACTAAATTTGACTCCAGTATGGTCAAATCACTATTTTTAGTCAATTTCATAGACATTACAAGAAATTGAAAAAAAACTAAAAATTTCGAGTTTTCGCACTTTTAATTTTTTTTTTTTTTATAAATTTTACGTTTTCTAAAAATTCATAAAAAATCATAGTCAGTTATTAAGCAATCAAAATCAAAAATTCGATTCACTGTCCGATTCTTAATTTTACTTCATTAATGTCCATCAGGCATGCAAGACATGCGACATTAAACTGATTTTGTACTTTACAAAATTTTACTTGAAAATTTAGTTCTACAAAAATTGTCAGCTATAAAATCCAGTTTTGTATCTAACTATCAAAGTACATGCGTATAACCACTCAAAACAGATCTAAGCAACTCATGCATGTCAGAATCACTCAGAGAGACCACATGCAGATATTCCATGCAAGCACAATGCCTCAAAATAGGAAATTGTCATGCATGCAAACAGAACAATTGGAAATTTTATCAATTTTGCTCTCAAAATTGCAAAACTTCAGATGCTCATATCTTTGGCTACAGGACACCAAATTGGGTGCTGTAAAGCTCAGTACAGAGGGAGACTCAGTGAACAAGACAATTGCCACATCAGCCTGCCACCTAGGACTCCCACGTGCGAGTTCATGACAACCAATTACGCTATAGGAGGGCGCACTTTTTCAAGACAGTCTTAAATGGTCTCTAAGAGTTCCATGAAGCCCTCATACAGATCCTATGAAGCAGTATGGGCTAAGAACCATGAATTCTTGGTTTCTAGAAGTAAAAAATACTCAAACTTGATGGAATTGAAACATAAGCCTCTACCCATCAATTTACAAATCTAATAGCTTGCTGGGAAGGTAAAAAGGAATACAATTCATGCTGGAAAAAATCCAGAATGATCCCTTTATGAATTTAGACACTTTTTTGACTTCTTACAAACTCATTTGCTGGAATTCTTGGCTCTAACTTCTAGGACAACTTCAAAAGACTATGATTCATTTTTTCCCAGCTTCAATTGATGTTCAACAACCTCCTACCATCCAATTTCATGAAAAAACAAGCAAAAATCATGAATTTTAGCCCTTTCTAGGTTTTCTGACCATGCACAATTGGAAATTAATGGCAAGATTGTTTTCCAAATCCACATGCAATCCAAAATAAGAGTTACAACCAATCAATTGATATGATCTTGCTAGATTTTGAATTCTACCCTCCATTTTGTGCCAAAAACATGGAAAACAAGCCAAATTTGGTCACAAAAGAGCCTAGAATCCAAATACATGGGAAGATCCAACATGCAAACTGAATTTCAACTATTTCAAAGTGAATTAACTTGGTGGAAATTTCAGATCCTTCACTAGTTTTGAGCTACACATGCTAAAACTCCAAAAAAGACACCAAAATTGATTTTCTAACACAATTCTCCGTAAACCACAATGAATTTGAGAGAGATATGGAACATGCAAATTGAATTTGGGAAGATCCACCAAGTTGCAACCTTGATCCTCTCCTTGGATGAGAATACTAGTTGAATACCACCAAGCTCCAATGAAAAGCACCACCTCTCCAAGCTTGTAAGCCTTGCTCTGATGCCACTATAAGGGAAGCTCCTTAGATCCTGCTTACAAATCCTAAACACAAAAGGATGACACACTATGGAAAAACCACCCAACCAAGTAGAAGAATCCAATCAATCTCTAGAAGCCTCACCCCCAAGCCAAAGAACAAGAAGCATGAATGTAGAGTGAGAGCCTAGCAATGAATCAAAAACCATGATGAGGAGTAGGTCGAGTTTGGACCTCTTATATGTTAAAAATTCACAATTCTAGCTTGACTAGTTTTGGTCGTATGACTTGTAAATAGTTAGATGGTCATGATGTGGCTTGTCACACGTGCCAAATAGCATAGGATTCCATTCATAAGGATGTTCTCAAGTAGACCTAAGTGTTAGAACCTTTGGAATGAGTCCAAATTATGCTTAGATACAAGGGAGAAAAAATAGGAGCTATTTTTGGTAATTTTTGCATTGTTGAGGGATCTCCAAGATTCCAACCCTAACTTGGTAGGGATGAAAGATCCACCAAAATTAGCATTAGGGATAGGTTTAGGGCTACTCATACCTGCCCAAAACCGTGATGGATCATGTATATATAGGTGATGATATCTCACCAAAATCAGTCAAGCAATTTCATGTTTTTTCTCTCATAATGGTGCAATTGCTCTCTATGTTCATAATTGTTTGAGTACTTGTGATTACTAATGATTATAGGATTGAATGTAGGTCTGGTGTACAGTACTCAGACTGTGGGAGGCCGTACTTTCACACGTGTGAAGCCTTCTTCAAGGATTTGGGCCATTTAGTGAGGTTCAAGCATAGATTTTTGATAGATTTTGATGGTTCAACTTGTGCTAATCTTATGAAATCATAATCTATTGTTTCCCTCATCATTTCAAGTGTTTTAGGATCCTTATTTGCTGTAATTTTTACATGGTATCAGAGCCTAAAGGCTGAAATGAGCTAAATCCTTGGTTTTCATTCAATTTGATCACAATTTTTGATCTAAATCTTGTGTAGATTGGATCTTAGCATCTAGTATTGATTCTAGAACTCAAAGTGACTCAAATACATTGGAGATTGGTGTTGTGTGACTTCATTTGCAGGTGTTTAGGTGTCTAAAACCAGAGGAAAAGTTGAATTCAATTCACATTACCAAGATAGCAAGTTTTTGCTTGCTCCAAGCATTGATTTCTAAGCGAGTTTTGGAGGTGATTTCATAGAGGAGGCTTTCTAGCATTCAAGGAGAGGGAAGATCAGAGTTTTGGGGACTCTTCAAGGCTGTTCTAAGGTGTACTAGACACCTCATAAAGTGATTTAGGTTCAGTCCAACCATTGCTTGACTTATGCACCAAATTAGATCAATTTTTCATCAATTTTGATCATTTTTTGCTTGTGATTGGATAGTAGATTGTGTTGCATCCTCATTAAGTTCCATTTAGATCTTTTACAAGTGATTTTGGAAGTATATTAGGTTGCTGAAATTCACTCTTGATCAGATCATTTGGAAGCTTTAATGTTCTTTATAGAAAGAGGGGCAATTCTACTAGTATTGTCTACTTCAATCAAGCAAGTGCATTGTTTCTAGTATTCTATGATTTGATTTTGTTAGAGATCATTCTTAGATCTTTATAGGAAGTCTATTACTGATCTTTTCAGGTCCCTAAGAAGTGGGATAAGGTAGACCTTCAATCAAATCAATAGAAGTAACCTTCATTTGTGTCAAGTCCTTGATTAGGAGACTAGATGGCATCTATAAATGCATATCTTTTGGATACTAATGAAAGGCTCAACAAAACTAACTATTCCATATGGAAAGTTAGAATGGAATCTATCATGATCATGCAAGATCTGATGGAAATTGTAAATGGTAAGGAGGGTGAACCTATTCATCCTCAAGAAAAAGCCAAATACATCAAGAGGTGCAATGTTGCACTACATTGCATAAAAATGAATGTTGCAAATGAACTCTTAAGAGAGGTAGGAGATTGCACTTCAGCTCAAGATGCTTGGGAGACTTTGCAAAAGGTCTATGAATCCAAGAACCAAACTAGAATGTTAGCTTTGAAGAATCAAATCTATAGAAGCTATCAAAAGAAAGGAGAGAGTGCACATACTTTTGTCCTAAGAGTAAAGGAATTGAACAAAGAGCTAGCCTTTATAGGTGACCCTATCAAGGATGAAGAGCTTGTTCAACTCATATTGAATGGACTAAGCTTTGAATTTGACAATTTGGTTCAGGGATATGCAATTATGGGTAAGCTACCCATACTTGAAGAACTCCAAGGCACGCTCATGGCCGAGGAATGAAGAAGGAGCCAAATGCAAGAGAGGATGGATAGGCTTTCCATCCAAGGTGGAGATGACCAAGCTCTCTTCACCAAAGGCAAAGGCAAGTCCAAAGGCAAAGGATCAACATTCAAGAAGTCTACAAAGCTTGAGGATCAAGAAGGACCCCCAAAGGCATCTCCATCAACCACCAAAGTCAAGAAGGACAAATCAAAGGTGAAGTGCTACTATTGTAGCAAGATGGGGCATTATGCCTCAGAATGCTTCAAGAGGAAGCAAGATCAAAGCCAAGCCAACATGAGCAAAGAGGAGGAGGAGGAGAGTTCACATGAGGACTCTCTCATGATGTCCATATTTTCTTCAACAAGCTTCAAAGGAGAAGATCCTTGGTGGATTGACTCGGGTGCTAGTTCACACATGACTAGTAAAAGGGAGTTTTTCTCTTCTCTCTTATCTTATGATGGACCTATAAAGTATATCTATACAGCAAATGATGAAGCTTGTAAGATTGAAGGAGTTGGTAGCATTCCCCTTTGCTTAGGATCTTCCAAAAAGATCAACATAGAAGGTGTTTTGTACATTCCTACAATAACAAAGAATCTACTAAGTGTTGGCCAAATGGTAGACAATGGTTTCAATGTTGACTTTGCTTCAAATGAATGTTTCATCAAGAAGAAGGGTAAGATAGTGGCTAAGGGCACTAGACTTGGCAAACTTTATAAGTTGGATGCATTTGTGGATACTAATGTTGTCATGTTGGCCGAGAAGAGCAAGATATCTACCTTTACTTTATGGCACAAAAGACTTGGACATGTCAACTCGGGTTCCATGGAGGCTATGATCAAGGAGGAGTATGCTTTAGGCCTACCAAGGTCTATTGGGAAGGAAGACAAGGTTTGTGAAGCTTGTGCCTTATCCAAGGCACATAAGAAGGTGTTTCCTAACTCCATCACAAAGTCATCTCATCCTCTTGAACTCATACACTCAGATGTGCACATTGCTAGCACCAAATCTAATGGAGGTTCATCCATGTTTCTAACCTTCATTGATGACTACTCAAGATATTGTTGGGTGTTCTTACTTTCCCTCAAGTCTCAAGTATTTGATACTTTTGTAAAGTTCAAGTTGTTTGTGGAAAAGCATCATAATCATAGCATCAAGATTCTTAGAAGTGACAATGGTGGAGAATTCATCTCCAATGAGTTCAAGGCCTTTTGTGAGGAGGAAGGGATCAAGAAAGAGACTTCTTGTCCTTACACTCCTCAACAAAATGGAGTTGCTGAAAGAAGGAATAGAACATTATGTGAATGTTCTAAGGCTTTAAGAATAGATGCTTGTTTGCCCAAATCCTTTTGGGGTGAGTCTCTTGTATGTGCAAACTACTTGATGAATAGGGTGTCTTGCAAAGCAATTGAAGGCAAAACTCCTTATGAGATGTTGTATGGAAAGAAACCCAATCTTAATCACTTGAAAGTTTTTGGGTGTATATGTTATGTGCATGTGCCATTGGAAACAAGAACCAAGGAGGATCCATCTTCCACAAGAGGGATCATGCTTGGATATGCAAGCTCAAGCAAGGGCTACAAAGTCTATCTCCCATCCTTGAACAAATTTGTTGTTTCAAGGGATGTCATCTTTGATGAACATCATATGCATATGCTTGAAGAAGGCTCAAGTGCTCCAACAATCAAGAAGAAGATGGCCGAGGAGCAAGATCTTGGTTTTGAGGAGGAGCTCATGGAGGAGCAAGCACCAAACCCACCTATCACACCAAGGAGATCTTCAAGGGCAAAAGTGGAGCCATCAAGGCTCACATATCAAGGCAAAGGACAGCAAGTTGAGGGTATCTCATCCACTTCTTATGCTTTATCTAGTTTTGAAGAACCGTCTAATGTTGAAGATGCATTGAACTCCAAAGAATGGTATAAAGCTATGTTGGATGAGTTTGATGCCTTGATTGAGAATGAAACTTGGTTGCTTGTTGAGAGACCTCAAAGGAATGTAATAGGATGCAAGTGGGTCTTCAAGCTTAAGTTGAATGCAAATGGGAGTGTTAACAAACATAAACCAAGATTAGTTGCAAAAGGTTATGCTCAAGAGAGAGGGATAGACTATGAGGAAACTTTTGCACCCGTGGACAAGATGGTCACAATAAGACTAATCATTGCACTTGCATCACATTTTGGATGGATTATATGTCAAATGGATGTCTCTAATGCTTTCTTGAATGGTTTTTTGGAAGAAGATATCTATATGGAGCAGCCACAAGGGTTCATCAAGCATGGAATGGAGAACAAAGTATGCCATCTCCAAAGAAGCATCTATGGCTTGAAGCAAGCCTCGAGATCTTGGAATTCAAGACTACATTGCTATCTTATTTCACTTTCTTTTGCTCAAAGTGAATATGATCCCACTCTTTACATTAAGTTTGATGATGTTGGTATTGTACTTTTACTCATTTATGTAGATGACATCATCATTAGTGGAAATAGTGTTGATGGTATTGAAAAAATCAAGATAGATCTATCCTTAGAGTTCAAGATGGTAGATATAGGGTGTCTTCACTTCATCTTAGGCATAGAAGTACTTAGAGGGTCTTATTTTATCTTTATAAGTCAAGTAAACTATGCTCAAAGTCTTTTGAAGAAGTTTGAGATGGAAGTATGCAAAAGTGTTGACACACCAATGGAGCAAGATGTAAAAGTGCCAAATGAAGATGATGAAAGATCCTTCATGGACATCACTTTGTTTAGGCAACTTATAGGTTCCTTAATGTGGATCACTATAACTAGACCAGATCTTAGCTTTAGTGTATGTAGGTTGAGCCAATCCATGCAAAAGCCATTGAATATCCATTGGAAAAAGGCTAAGAGGATTCTAAGATACATCTCGGGTACATTGGATTTTGGGATTCTATATAGAGGAGATGTGATTAACCTTAATGCATTTAGTGATTCAGATTTTGTAGGGGACAAGAGGGATAGGAAATCAACAAGTGCCTATTCAACTTTCATAGGAGAAGGTGTGGTTTCATGGCTTTCAAAAAAGCAAGAAACTATATCTCTATCTTCAACCGAGGCTGAGTACAAAGCTTTGAAAACCACTACAAAGGAGGTACTTTGGATCAAGAGATTATTGGTGGAACTAAAGATCATGGATTCAGAGGAGGCACCAATCATCTACAATGACAATATATCAGCCCAACACCTTGCATCTAACCCAATCTTCCATGCAAGATCTAAGCACATTGAGATATGCCATCACTTTGTGAGAGAAATGGTGCAAGCCAAGGAGATTGCTTTGGAGCATGTTCCAAGCAATGAATGTGTAGCTGATCTACTTGCTAAACCACTTCAAAAGACACCTTTTATGAATTTCAGATCATCACTTGGAATGATTAGTAAAGAAATGATTGAATCACGCTAGATAGTGAGGAGGAGTGTTAAAAATTCACAATTCTAGCTTGACTAGTTTTGGTCGTATGACTTGTAAATAGTTAGATGGTCATGATGTGGCTTGTCACACGTGCCAAATAGCATAGGATTCCATTCATAAGGATGTTCTCAAGTAGACCTAAGTGTTAGAACCTTTGTAATGAGTCCAAATTATGCTTAGATACAAGGGAGAAAAAATAGGAGCTATTTTTGGTAATTTTTGCATTGTTGAGGGATCTCCAAGATTCCAACCCTAACTTGGTAGGGATGAAAGATCCACCAAAATTAGCATTAGGGATAGGTTTAGGGCTACTCATACCTGCCCAAAACCGTGATGGATCATGTATATATAGGTGATGATATCTCACCAAAATCAGTCAAGCAATTTCATGTTTTTTCTCTCATAATGGTGCAATTGCTCTCTATGTTCATAATTGTTTGAGTACTTGTGATTACTAATGATTATAGGATTGAATGTAGGTCTGGTGTACAGTACTCAGACTGTGGGAGGCCGTACTTTCACACGTGTGAAGCCTTCTTCAAGGATTTGGGCCATTTAGTGAGGTTCAAGCATAGATTTTTGATAGATTTTGATGTTCAACTTGTGCTAATCTTATGAAATCATAATCTATTGTTTCCCTCATCATTTCAAGTGTTTTAGGATCCTTATTTGCTGTAATTTTTACATTATATAGAGCGTAATGCATCCTGGGCACATAGCCATGCATAGCCCTATGTTTCCTATACATAGATTCACCTAGAATAGAGTCCTATGCATGGACCAACTATTCATAGAATTGTTATTGATAACTCTACAAATGCATATTGTCTCATACCTTGTTTAAACTCCACTTAGTGTGTTATGGGCCTCACAAGGATATTATTTACTTCTGGGTCATATCCAGTATGACGTGGCATAATAACAGCTTATTTCACTAGAGTACCGTGTATCCAAATCTAGGAGTATATTGTATCCTATGTACTGGTCATGGACATAATATTCTTCAGAGCTCCCAAGCCATGCCATGTGAAGCAAGAGAAGAAGAGAGAAACTGGTAACTTAAACCCAATATGTCGACGGGAGAATCTCCACCTCCTTATATAGAGAGTAGAGTCATGTGCATGTAACCATGCAATCCCCATGCAGGTCAACTATAAATAGATCACATCTCTTCATGCAGTCCTCCTGCCTATATCCATCACACAGACATGCAATGCTCCAAATGTCTCAATTAGAGTGTCTGGGTCCTCTCAAGGTAATTACTCACAAACTGGCCTGGACATGGAATTAAATCATGGTGTGACCAATAATCTCGAGTACTGGAGGGCGGTCTACCATATTAGGACTATTCCAGGTCCTTAACCAAATATGGCCATAACATTCTTCTCTCCTTTAACTGCTTCTATCTTTAGAAGCTCCTTAAAATAGGAAAGAATTACATGAACGGTTCCTTTAACTCTCAATATTAACCTAGGAAATCATTATCTTTAGTTTGACTTTCATATCAAACAAGTACTCAGAGATAAACCAATTTCTAACCGTTAATCTCTGTTCTGGAGTACGACTCAAGTTTGAAAAGTACACTAAGCAGTAAATTTCTCAACTAGGTTATGCTCAACACAAGCTAGTAATATCACTTTCATGTAAAATACTTACATGAACCACTGAGTGAAATATTACCTAACTTAGGAGATTAAAGTTAAAGAAAATAAATAATAATTATAGTCTGAAATTATCCACAAACTTTGACAGATAATTTATAAAAAGCTTTCAAATACAATTATCCTTAGAATCCAATTTTAAGATATGATAATTCATTTCACTAGAATATCTAGGAGAATCATTAAGATATAAAATGATTAAAACTCAACTCTGAGTATCCCAGATACTCTTTTGAGTTAAATGCTCCTGTTTCTGGCACCAAATACAAGAAAATAACATTCATTCATCTTAATAGATTTATCTGTCTCCTACGATATCTTAATAGATCCAAGTAAATGAAGAATTATACTGCAGAATAGCATCCACGAGATAAAGTAAATTTTCTACAAGTAAAATAACTCGTGAGAATTTCTATGAGATCCATAGGTTTTCAATTGAAATACTGGAGTAGAGAGATTCAAAACCCTGATTCGAATTCTTACTCAATTAATAGACCAAGACTTAATCGTCACACCTCAGAATCATCACAATTTCGAATAATCTTCTGAAAATAATTAAGTATCTATTTATGATCCGTCAATCATAAATATGATTCGTATGATTCGTCAATCATAATTTTTTGGAATCCAAAACCCATAATCACTTACAGGAGGATACTGGAGTATATGTCCAACATAACTCAAGAAAAGTAAGAATCATTCCAAAATCTTTCCACTTAAAAAATACTGGATTTAGAAATATTCTTCAAACAAGATTCTTTAACTGTAGTGCAAGATTCAAGTTCTATAAACCACTGGTAATTAAAGACTGAACACATATTAAAATGACAATCATCTTCAACTACAAAAACTTTAGATTACAATCTAGAATCAAATCTAGATACCCAAAGTCCTGCTGAATATCAATTCAAATATTATTCTTGGATTCATTATGATTCGTTATCCAATTGAGCGCTCTGGGATATAATCACTAATGAGCTAAGTCTATTCCTTAACTAAGGAATACTCAATTCCAAGAATATTGTATATCCAATACACACAATTTTAACTGATAAATCCAAATGATTCACTAATCATGCATCTTACAAGCAATATAAAACAAACTATCAGTTTCTGGTGAATCCTCATCACACTGGTCGTTTTACCAATTAATTTCATCCTGGAGTAATCAACTACTCAAGTTAATTATTTATGATTCAGAAATCTCAATGTCCAAGTGCAGCTTTTAATTATTCATGTATAACACCACATTTAGATCCTTATCCAAGTCATTTATTAGTTAAGTCATAAATCTTCCATAGAAAGATCTGTTAAGTCTGCAAGTATATGTCAAAACAATACTTGATCATATGTTCATGTTCACCGACTAGGTTAAGTGCACCAAATAACTGTAGTAACCAGGAATACACAGTAGATTCATACAAGATTAATCGTGCACATATGTAAATAATCTCACTATGACCCAGTACATAAACACATTTTTATCTGGCAGATTCCTCCAGAACCCACATATGTTACTCACATATCTCATTGAGATCTTGTAACTTAGCTACAAAATATTTTTTATTTCTCATGAGTAAATAACATATCCGAAAAGTCTCTAAGACGAATAAAATTCCCTCTCAGCAGTTTTCAAATCCCACTTACCTCTAATTATATAATTTCTCACACTTGATTAACCCCTCTCTGATCCTAGTACTTAAACTAAGATTAGATTGATCCGATACAGAACTCTCAACTTAACTTCTGATCAAACTTACTTCTATCTCAACCAAAATAGAATTAGTAACCTTTGACCATTCATTGTACTACTTATAGACAATGATTCAACTTTCAAACCTGTTCTAGTTCCAGATTGTCCACACACTCCCTAGAGAATTTCTCTTTTTCGAAAAGTTCCAATTAGGTATCCTACTCTGAATCTATCCGAAATTACTTTCAGACCCAATCTCATTTCTATACCCTAGCTGGTTCTCTTCCGAAAGCTATGCAACCAACAGATTCCCAAATAGAATTTTATCCCACCACTTCACCCCTCCTTTTGAAGAAATTATAAATTTCCATAAAAGTTAACTGGAAAGATGATATATGAAAATATCTAAATCCTAGAAAAGTCAGTAATAAGTGCTTCCACTAAAAGAATTCACCTTATTACACACATGACTTTTCCTTCAAATATTTTCATTCTAAGTGATAGAAACTTCTATTCCATCGAAATCCATTTATGCAACAGAGATATTCCATGGTTTTAAGAAATACCTTAGAATTTATCTGAATTCCCAGTCTATTCACACAAGTAGTATTTTATATGACATAACAATCTTTTAGAAGAATAACTTCATGTTGGAAAGAATCATATAAATAAGTCTGATATCCTATATTCGAGAAATTACTAAGAAGTAAAGAATTAATTAAGAAAGCGAGAAATATATTTGAGGGCGTCTGATTTTGTAAATAATGAGATACCACATTGGGATCTAGATTAAGCCTCAAAATTTTCCAAAATACCCCACATTTGATCAAACGGTTTTATTTTTCCCATATCGCGACTAGGTACTAAAACACACCATTCAGATCTTTACAGTCCTAGAATTTCCTTTCCAAAATCACTGATGTCCCATACCATCAACTTTTTCTTCTAGAAAATCCTTAACCGCCTTATCTGATATTCTAGAAATCCATTGATCATCTAGCTGTCCTATAATCACTATAGGATATTATCTCTTGTTCCCAAACATTGGAGAATCCATTTATTTGGATGACTGGCATGCCCATTAGATGGATACCACAAATCCACACTTGATTCTGTGATCTAAATAGAAGAATTAACATGGTTCAACACTACATTCTGATCCTTACAGGTCAATGATAAGCTTCAAATCTCCCTGGATCCAAGAGCATCAACTCTAGGGACAAGCTTCTATCAACTAACAGATCCAATGTAATCCATATATCAGATTCTATTTCTAATATCACAATTGACATCCAAAATTGCGGATAACTCAATGGTTACAAAGATATAAGCTATGAATTCAACTAAATGAATTATATCCATGAAATTAATAACTGGTATTAACCAATTATTTACTGAGATTACCAAAATCCTAATTGCGAAATACATTTCCCAATCACACTACTGATGTCCACTCTTCTTCCCTCCTTAGAATTTTCAGTTCCCTGAAAGTCCTTCCGCTAAGATATCAAGAAGATGTAACGACATTAGTATATGTTTTTAAAAAAATAATTATAGTACTAGTCTGATTTTTGAATATAATTCACCATAGGATTTTACTGGAAATGACACTTTTGATTAGTTCCTATTATTATGATTTTTCCAATAAAATTGGACTGTTTGTCCTTTTCACTTACTGGCTTTAAGAATTACTTTGTTAAAATTATCTGTAATTAAAGGGAAATAAGATTTGAATTCGGGTACTTCCTACACTGTATGCACCCCAAAATAATATTGTTGAATAAAGTATAAATTTTCCAACATTGAAACTAGAATCTCTAGGAGAATCATTAAGATATAGAATGATTAAAACTCAATTCCGAGCATCCCAGATACTCTTTTGAGTTAAATGCTCTAATTTCTAACACCAAATGCCCAAAAAACAACATTCATTCACCTTAATAGACTTGTTTGTCTCCTATGATAACTGGAGATCCAATCAAAAGGAAAAACTGTACTCAAGCATCTGCAGACCATATACTATAGCAGAATAGCATCCACTGGATAAATTAAATCTGTGAGATCCTTAGGTTCTCAATTAAAAAATACTGGAGTAAAGAGATTCAAAACACTGATCTGAATTCTTACTCAATTAACATACCAAGACTTAATCGTTACACTTAAGAATCATTACAATTCCTTATAATCCTCTGACAACAATTAAGTATCTATTTATGATCCGTCAACCATAAATATTTAGATTCGTATGATTCGTCAATAATAATTTTTTGGAATCCAAAACCATACTTAATCATTAACAGGATACTGGAGTATATGTCCAACATAACTCAGGAAAGTAATAATCATTCCAAAATCTTTTCCACTAGAAAAATACTAGATTTTAAAAACATTCTCCAAAATACTGATATAGAAATGAGATTGCATCTAAAAATAATTTCGGATAGATTCAAAGTAAGATACCTAATTGGAACTTTTCAAAAAAGAGAAATTCTTTAGGGATTGTGTGGACAATTTGGAACTAGAACATGTTTGAAAGGTGAATCATTGTCTATAAGTAGTACAGTGAATGGTCAAAGGTTACTAATTCCATTTTGGTTGGAATAGAAGTAAGTTTGATCAGAAGTTAAATCTGAGAGTTCTGTATTGGATCAACCTAATCTTAGTTTAAGTACTAGGATCAGAGAGAGGTTAATCAGGTGTGAGAAATTATGTAATTAGAGGTTGGAAAACTGCTAAGAGAGAATTTTATTTGTCTCAGAGATTTTTCGGATATGTTATTTACTCATGAGAAATAGAAAATATTTTGTAGCTAAGTTACAAGATCTCATTGAGATATGCGAGTAACATATGTGGGTTCTGAAGGAATCTGCCAGATAAAAATGTGTTTATGTACTGGGTCATAGTGAGATTATTCACATATGTGCACGATTAATCTTGTATGAATCTACTGTGTATTCCTGGTTACTAGAGTTATTTGGTGCACTTAACCTAGTCGGTGAACATGAACATATGACCAAGTATTGTTTTGACAAATACTTGCAGAGTTAACAGATCCTTCTATAGAAGATTTGTAAGTTAACTAATAAATGAGTTGGATAAGGATCTAAATGTGGTATTATACATGTATAATTAAAAGCTACACCTGGACATTGAGATTTTTGAATCATAAACAATTAACATGAGTAGTTGACTACTCTAGAATGAAGTTAATTCGTAAAACGGTCAATGTGATGAGGATTCACCAGAAACTGATAGTTTTGTTTTATATTGCTTGTAAGACTATAAAGACCCCAAAGGATTTCCCCTAAGATGAGGATAGGACAACACAATAAGAGACACTATGGAGCCAAACCGCCCAACCAATTCTAGATCAAAACCGGATTTAGCCCCCAAGCCATGCCATGTGAAGCAAGAGAAGAAGAAAGAAACTGGTAACCTAAACCCAATATGTCGACGGGAGAATCCCCACCTCCTTATATAGAGAGTAGAGTCCTGTGCATGTAACCATGCAATCCCCATGCACGTCAACTATAAATAGATCACATCTCTTCATGCAATCCTCCTGCCTATATCCGTCACACACACATGCAATGCTCCAAATGTCTCAATTAGAGTGTCTGGGTCCTCTCAAGGTAATTAGTCACAAACTGGCGTTGACATGGAATTAAATCATGTCGTGACCAATAATCTCGAGTACTGGAGGGCCGGTCTACCATATTAGGACTATTCCAGGTCCTTAACCGAATATGGCCATAATATTATTCCCTCCTTAAACTGCTTCTATCCTTAGAAGCTCCTTAAAACAAGAAAGAATTACATGAACAACTCCTTTCTCTCAATATTAACCTAGGAAATCATTATCCTTAGATTGACTTTCATATCAAACAAGTACTCAGAGATAAACCAATTTCTAACCGTTAATCTCTGTTCTGGAGTACGACTCAAGCTTGAAAAGTACACTAAGCAATAAATTTCTCAACTAGGATATACTCGACACAAGCTAGTAATATCACTTTCATGTGAAATACTTACATGAACTAGGGTGAAATATTACCTAACTTAGGAGATTAAAGTTAAAGAAAATAAATAATAATTACAGTCTGAAATTATCCACAAACTCTGACAGACAATTTATAAAAGCTTCCACATACAATTATCCTTAGAATCCAATTCTAAGATATGATAATTCATTTTACTAGAATCTCTAGGAGAATCATTAAGATGTAGAATGATTAAAACTCAACTCTGAGTATCCCAGATACTCTTTTGAGTTAAATGCTCCTATTTCTAACACCAAATACAAGAAAATAACATTCATTCATCTTAATAGATTTATTTGTCTCCTATGATAATTGGAGATTTTTTGGAATCCAAAACCCATAATCATTTATAGGATACTGGAGTATATGTCCAATATAACTCAGGAAAAGTAAGAATCATTCCAAAATCTTTCCACCTAGAAAATACTGGATTTAGGAATATTTCTCAAACAAGATTCTTTAACTGAAGTGCAAGATTTAAGTTCTATAAACCAATAGTAATTAAAGACTGAACACATACCAAAATAATCATCTTCAACTACAAAAACTTTAGACTACAATCTAGAATCAAATCTACATACCCAAAGTCCTGCCGAATATCAATTCAGATATTATTCTTGGATTCATTATGATTCGTTATCCAATTGAGCGCTCTGGGATATAATCACTAATGAGCTGAGTCTATTCCTTAACTAAGTAACACTCTATCCCAAGAATATCATATATCCAATGCACACAATTTCAACTGATAAATCCAAATGATTCACTAATCATGCATCTTTGTGATGGCCATATTCGTTTAAGAAACTGGAATAGTCCTAATAGTACTGGAGATTATTGGTCACGCCATGATTTAATTCCATGTAAAGGCCAGTTTGTGACTAATTACCTTGAGAGAATCCAGACACTCTAATTAAGACATTTGGAGAATTGCATGTCTATGTGATGGATATAGGCAGGAGGACTGCATGAAGAGATGTGATCTATTTATAGTTGACCTGCATGGGGATTGCATGGTTACATGCATAGGACTCTACTCTCTATATAAGGATGTGGGGATTCTCCCGTCGACATATTGGGTTTAGGTTACCAGTTTCTCTCTTCTTCTCTTGTTTCACAGTACGATGCTATTTAAACCAATTAATTCTGGAGTATTGGTATTCCCAGTGAAGAGAATTAAATTGTGTTTTGTTTTTCTCTTTTTCAAATCGGTAGAACACCGACCAATTGGTTATTGTGGTTTTGATGATTTAGGTCATTAAAATTGAACAAACTAAAAGCTTTTGGAATACTTGTTAAATAATAAATGGTGGAAAATTTATAGTATATGGAGGTAATTCTTTATTCAACAATATTATTTTGGGGTGAATACAGTGTAGGAAGTACCCGAATCCAAATCTTATTTCCCATTAATTACAGATAATTTTAACGAAGTAATTCTTAAAGCCAGTAAGTGAAAAGGACGAACAATCCAATTTTATTGGAAAAATGTAATAATAGGAACTAATCAAAAGTCAAACTGGTTTCATTTCCAGTAAAATCCAATGGTGAATTATATTCAAAAGATTAGACTAGTACTGTTTCACATTCTAGTAGATGATTTTTTATGTATCAATTATTCAACCCAGGTATAGGTTAGAAATGAAATTGTTTCTGATTTTTGCCTATAGTAATTAATTTTTTAAAAACATTTACTAATGTCGTTACATCTTCTTGATGTCTTAACTAAAGGATTTGCAGGAAATTAAAAATTCTGAGGGAAGAAGAGTGGACATCAGTAGTGTGATTGGGACATGTATTTCGCAATTAGGATTTTGGTCATCTCAGTAAATAATTGCTTAATACCAGTTATTAATTTTCTGGATCATTTAGTTGAATTCATAGCTTATATCTTTGTAACCAATGAGTTGTTTTGGATGTCAATTGTGATATTAGAAGTAGAATCTGATATATGGATTACATTGGATCTGTTAGTTAATAGAAGCTTGTCCCTAGAGTCGATGCTCTTGGATCCAGGGGGATTTGAAGCTTATCATTAACCTATAAGGATCAGAATGTAGTGTTGAACCATGTTAATTCTTATGTTTAGATCACAGCATCAGGTGTGGATTTGTGGTATCCATCTGATGGGCATGCCAGTCATCCAAATAAATGGATTCTCTAGTGTTTGGGAACAAGAGATAATATCCTATAGTGATTATAGGACAGCTAGATGATCAATGGATCTCTAGAATATCGGATAAGGCAGTTAAGAATTTTCTGGAAGAAAAAGCTAATGGTATGGGACATCAGTAATTTTGGAAAGGGAATTCTAGGACTGTAAAGATCTGATGATCAATGGTGTGTTTTAGTACCTAGTCGTGATATGGAAAAAATAAAACCGTTTGATTAAATGTTGGGTATTTTGAAAATTTTTGAGGTTTAGATCCCAATGTGGTATCTTATCATTTACAAAATCAGAGGCCCTCAAATCTATTTCTGGCTTTCTTAATTAATTCTTTACTTCTTAGTAATTTCTTGAATATAGGATATCAGACTGATTTATATGATTCTTTCCAACATGAAGTTATTCTTCTGAAAGATTGTTATGTCATATATATTACTCTTTGTTTGAATAGACTGAAATTCTAATAGAGTCCTATGCATGGACCAACTATTCATAGAATTGTTATTGATAACTCTACACATGCATGCACTGTCTCATACCTTGTCTAAACTCCACTTAGTGTCACGGTTATGGGCCTCACAAGGATATTAGTTACTTTCGGGTCACGTCCAGTATGACGTGGCATAACTAACAGCTTGTTTCACTGGAGTACCATGTATCCAAGACTAGGAGTATATTGTATCCTATGTACTGGTCATGAACATAACATTACTGATATAAAGACTCCAAAGGATTTCTCCGAAGATGAGGATAGGAGAACACAATAAGAGAGACTATGGAACCAAACCACCCAACCAATCCTAGATCAAAACTGGATCTAGCCCCCAAGCCATGTCATGTGAAGCAAGAGAAGAAGAGAGAAACTGGTAACATATATATAGAGACTTGCCATGTCATCAATCCAAGATAGATTCATAAACCGAATCAAAGTTAGAAAACATATTGATGACATGGAAGACAGAAAATATGAAATATACTTTTCTCACTAGGATTGATGAACTATGTCACTGGGTATAGATGTGGATTTCATGAAGCTCAGTAATAAGCTCACACAAGTCATTTTTTAAATTTATACAAGTGAGCTCAGAGAGGTAAACTACTGAGTAAAATTCTTAGTATGTTTTGAAATTTTTTTATGTATTTTTAACCTTTTAAGTATAACATACATATATATATATATATATATATATATATATATATATATTATATATATATATATATATATAACTAACTTTTTTAACTAAAAATAATATTTGATGTAGCGGGTTGGGGGGATTTGAGTTTTTTTTATTTATTAAAAATAATAATCAAGCGCCCCCCACGCCCAACCACTGTGGCGGGTGGGATTGGTTGGGAGGTTTGGCTCCATTGTCTATCATATTGTGTTCTCCTATCCTCATCTTAGAGACAATCCTGTTTGGTTCTCACATTGGTATCAGAGCTCTGATACCAATATAAATACCCCAAAGGATTTCCCCTAATATGACGATAGGAGAACACAATAAGAGAGACTATGGAGCCAAACTGCCAAACCAATCCTAGCTCAAAACTGGATCTAGCCTCCAAGCCATGCCATGTGAAGCAAGAGAAGAACAGAGAAACTGGTAACCTAAATCCAATATGTCGACGGGAGAATCCCCACCTCCTTATATAGAGAGTAGAGTCCTATGCATGTAACCATGCAATCCGCATGCAGGTCAACTATATATAGATCACATGTCTTCATGCAGTCCTCCTGCCCATATCCGTCACACAGACATGCAATGCTCCAAATGTCTCAATTAGAGTGTCTGAGTCCTCTCAAGGTAATTAGTCACAAACTGGCCTTGACATGGAATTAAATCATGGCATGACCCATAATCTCGAGTACCATATTAGGACTATTCCAGGTCCTTAATCGAATATGGCCATCCGTCCTTAAACTGCTTGTATCTTTAGAAGCTCCTTAAAACAGAAAATAATTACATGAACAGTTCCTTTAACTCTCAATATTAACCTAGGAAATCATTATCCTTAGTTTGACTTTCATATCAAACAAGTACTCAGAGATAAACCAATTTCTAACCGTTAATCTTTGTTTTGGAGTACGACTCAAGTTTGAAAAGTACACTAAGCAATAAATTTCTCAACTAGGTTATACTCAACACAAGCTAGTAATATCACTTTCATGTAAATACTTACATGAACCACTGAGTGAAATATTACATAACTTAGGAGATTAAAGTTAAAGAAAATAAATAATAATTACAGTCTGAAATTATTCACAAACTCTGACAAACGATTTATAAAAAACTTTCAAATATCCAATTCTAAGATATGATAATTCATTTCACTAGAATCTCTAGGAGAATCATTAAGATATAGAATGATTAAAACTCAACTCGGAGTATCCCAGATACTCTTTTGAGTTAAATGCTCCTGTTTCTAGCACCAAATGCAAGAAAATAACATTCATTTATCTTAATAGATTTATCTGTCTCCAATGATAACTGGAGATCCAAGTAAAGAACTGTACTCAAACATCTGCAGACCATATAATGTAGCAGAATAACACCCACGAGATAAATTAAATTCTCTACAAGTAAAATTCTCTGGTGACTATGGAGACACTGAACGAGCCTCCATCTTCTCTTAGTTTTTGGGAAAAACCCTCTAAGGGTTTGCTTAAACTTGAAGGCAATGCTGTCGTTAGGCTTGTTGGTTTTTTTTTCCCTTGTGATGGTGTATGGACTTGTCTTTTTGACGCTCATACAAGGGTTTTAAATTTTCGGTTTTCAGCAATGTAAGCCCAGCTTTTGTGGAACTTGAGTACCATTATTTGTGGTCAAGTAGTATTAATCGATTTTTTATGAAATTTTTTTCCAAAATCGACCTTGACGGAAAGAGATGAATGGTACAGTTCTCAGACATATATCCAGTTTAGAAATTCGATTCCTTGGTACGATGCTATTGAAACCATTTAACTCTGGAGTATTGGTACTCTCAATAAATAGAGTTAAATTGTGTTTTTTTCGATTTTCCCCTTTTCAAATCGGTGGAACACCGATCAGTTGGTTATTATGGTTTTGATGATTTAGGTCATTAAAATTGAACAAACTAAAAGCTTTTGAAATACTTGTTAAATAATTATCGGTGAAAAAATTATAGTATTTGGAGATAATTCTTTATTCAACAATATTATTTTGGGTTGAATACAATGTAGGAAATACCCAAATCCAAATCTTATTTTCCATTAATTATAGATAATTTTAATGAAGTAATTCTTAAGCTAGTAGTGAAAAGGACGAACAGTCCAATTTTATTGGAAAAATTGTAATAATAGGAACTGATCAAAAGTAAAACTGATTTCATTTCCAAGAAAATCCTATGGTGGTTTGTATATAGATATTTCTACCTAGGTATCGGATAGAAATGAAACTATTTCAAACTTTTTTCCTACAATAATTCAATTTTTTACATTTACTAATGTCATTACATCTTCTTGATACCTTAGCTGAAAGACTTTCAGAGAGCTGAAAATTCTAAGGAGGGAAGAAGAGTGGACATCAGGGGTGGTAAATGTGATCGGAAAATGTATTTCATAATTAGGATTTTAGCAATCGTAGTAAATAACTACTTAATATCGGATATTAATTTCTTGTGTAGGATTCATTTAGTTGAATTCATAATTAATATCTTTGTGACCATTGAATTAACTGCAGTTGTGGATGTCAATTGTGATGTTAGAAGTAGAATCTGATACATGAATTACATTGGATCTATTAATTGATAGAAGCTTGTCCCTAGAGTTAATGCTCTTGGATCCAGAGGGATTCAAAACTTATCAATTAACCTGTAAGGATCAAAATGTAGTATTGAACCATGTTAATTCTTCTGTCTAAATCATAGAATCAGATGTGGATTTGTGGTATCCATCTGATAGGCATGCCAGTCATCCAAATAAAGAGATTCTCCAATTTTGGAAACAAGATATAATTTTTCAATATGGATTATAGGACAACTAGATGATCAATGGATCTCTAGAATATCAAATAAGACGGTTAAGGATTTTTTGGAAGAAAAAGCTGATGGTATGGGACATCAGTTTTCTTGGAAAGAGAATTCTAGGACTATAAAGATCTGATGATCAATGGTGTGTTTTAGTACCTAGTCACGATATGGAAAAAATAAAAAACCGTTTGATCAAATGTTGGGTATTTTGAAAAATTTTGAGGTTTAATCTAGATCCCAATGTGGTATCTCATTATTTACAAAATCAGAGGCCCTCAAATCTATTTCTTGCTTTCTTAATTAAATTTCTTTACTTCTTAGTAATTTTTCGAATATACTTTTCAGCATGAAGTTATTCTTCTGAAAGACTGTTATGTCATATAAATTACTACTTGTAGGAATAGACTAGAAATTCAGATAAATTCTAAGGTTTAGGTGTTTCAATTTATTAAACTTGGAATATCTCTTGTTGCATAAATGGATTTGGAATGCACTTATTACTGACTTTTCTTGGATTTGGATATTTTCATAGATCATCTTTCCAGTTAACTTTAATTAAAATTGATAATTTCTTTAAAAGGAGGGGTGAAGTGGTGGAATAAAATTCTATTTGGAAATCTGTAGGTTGCATAGTTTTTGAAAGAGATCCAACTGTGGTGTAGAAATGAGATTTGGTTTGAAAGTAATTTTGGATAGATTCAGGACAAGATACTTAATTGAAACTTTTCGAATAAGAGGAATTCTCTAGGGATTGTGTGGACAATCTGGATCTAGAACATGTTTGATATTTGAATCATTATCTATTAGTAGTACAATAAAAGGTCAAAGGTTACTAATTCCATTTTGATTGGAATAAAAGTAAGTTTGATCATAATTTAAGTCTGAGAGTTCTGTATTGGATCAAACTAATCTTAGTTTGAGTACTAGGATCAAAGAGGGGTTGACTGAGTGGAAGAAATTATGTAATTAGAAGATAAGTTGGATTGGAAAACTGTTGAGAGTGAAAGTTATTCATCTCAGAGATTTTTCGGATATGTTATTTACTCATGAGAAATAGAAAATCTTTTGGCTGAGTTACAAGATCTTAGTGAGATATGTGAGTAACATATGTGGGTTCTAAAGGAATCTACCAGATAAAAATGTGTTTATGTACTGGGTCATAGTGAGATTATTCACATATGTGCACGATTAATCTTGTATGAATATATTGTGTATTCTTGGTTACTAGAGTTATTTGGTGCATTTAGAACATATGATCAAGTATTGTTTTGACAGATACTTGTAGAGTTAACAAATCTTTGTACGAAAGATTTATGGATTAACTTATAAATGGTTTGGATGAGGACTTAAATGTGATGTCATACTAGTATAATTGAGATCTGCACCTAGACATTTGAGATTTCTGAATCATTAACAACTAACTTGAGTAGTTGATTACTCCAAGATGAAGTTCATTGGTAAAACGATCACTGTGATGAGGATTCATCAGAAACTTTTGTTTTATATTGCTAGTAAGATGCATGATTAGTGAATCATTTGGATTCATCAGTTAAAATTGTGTGCATTAGATATACAATATTCTTGGGATAGAGTATTCCTTAGTTTAGGAATAGACTCAGCTCATTAGTGATTATATCCCAACATGCTCAATTGGATACAAATCATAATGAATCCAAGAACAATATCTGAATTGATATTCAGCAGGACTTTGGGTATCTAGATTTGATTCTAGATTGTAATCTAAAGTTTTTGTAGTTGAAGATGATTGTCATTTTGGTATGCGTTCAGTCTTTAACTACCAGTGGTTTATAAAACTTGAATCTTGCACTTCAGTTAAAGAATCTTGTTTGATGAATATTTTTAAATCCGGTATTTTCTAAGTGGAAAGATTTTGGAATGATTTTTACTTTTCTTGACTTATGTTGGACATATACTCCAGTATCCTGTACACGATTAAATATGGGTTTTGGATTCCAAAAAATTATGATTGACGAATCATACGAATCTAAATATTTATGATTGACGGATCATAAATAGATTTATAATTATTGTCAGAGGATTATTCGAAATTGTGAGGATTCTTAGGTGTGACAAGTAAGTCTTGGTCTATTAATTGAGTAAGAATTTGAATCAATGTTTTGAATCTCTCTACTCCAGTATTTTAATTGAGAACCTATGGATCTCATAGATATTATTTTATTTATCTAGTCAAACTCTGGCAGACAATTCATTTAACTCAAAAGAGTATCCCAGATACTCTTTTGAGTTAAATGCTCCTGTTTCTAGCACCAAATGCAAGAAAATAGCATTCATTCATCTTAATAGCTTATTTGTCTCCTATGGTAACTGGAGATCCAGTCAAACAAAAAATTGTACTTAAGCATCTACAGACCATAAACTATAGTAGAATAGCATCACCAAACACAGTTCCAAAAAAATTAAATTTTCTTTGACCGGGTATCGGTTTTTTGGAAAGTAACTCATGAGGAACGAATATCTTGCTCTCAATCCTAAATCTATGAACCGAATTTATAGATAGTCTGTTAGGATAGAAAAATTTATATCGTCCTACCCAATCTTGGTTATGGCCCAGAGAATCTATAATTCATACAAAATCGTCTTCTTGAATTGATATAGGTACACACCTGGTTAACAACTAGTAGATCTAGCCATTTTCCATGTAGTTACCAGAAGAGTAGCCTAATGACAAAAGAAATCCAATTCATCAAAAGCTCCCCTCACATGCAAAACAAGCCCAAAATCTACCCAAAACCCACAAGGGTCATTCAAGTAACAAAACCTGATGCATCACATGCAACTTTTTTCTGGTCAACCTATTCAAGAAAGGTTTCCCTTATGAAACCACTAACTGATTGACAAAATTTCTAGAATTCACACATGTGGGGAATGTCCACAAGTATGATGGATCTAATTAAGCTTTATGATTAGCACAATAACTTGATTCTAGATTGATTAGCAAGATCTAGTACCGAAGTTATGGCTTAGCCACAATCTAGCATGCTAAGCATCAGAATATGATAGCAATGAATCAATAATGAGCAAAAGTACAAGATATCAGTGTATTAGCATTAGCCTCAACACGAGTTAGAGAGAAAAAGATAGAGAGATAACAAGCAAAAAATGTGTGGATCCAAAATGGCATGAGATAGCTACAAAGCTTTGGTTCTTCATCACAAAATATGAGGAGAGCTACACATATTTATGGAGTTTGAGGTAGCTCGAGATAGAACCACATCCATCCATCATTAAATGATATCTAAAGTGAAAACTAGAGTCTATGTGACATTTGTCACTTCTCATGCATGAAACTCTACCAACTTTTTTCAAGTGTGCTAGTTCTAACTAGAAATATACAAATCATCATGCATGTGTCCATTACACTTTGTGCATGCCTTGCATGTCACTATGCATCACTTACGATTAATGCATGTGAATTGCCACGAGTTTCTACAAGCATAATTTTGTTAATTTTATGTCTACAAACTATATGCAAGTTGTACTCATCATTCTAGATATGACATATCCATGTAGCGCGAGTTCTATCTAGGCCAAACTTGGCATTTTGCATTTATGAACAACATACTTGCATGATACAATATTTGTAGCAAGCCTAAAGTCAAGATGGAATATTTTTCCATTTTAACACTCCTACTAAAAACAGTCTATATTGACTTGAACATGGATCTTGGTATTACTCCAAGATTGGCTCTATGCTTGATGAAAGAACTTTTGCTCAAAGGTTTGGTGAGCATATCAGCAATACAAGATGATGTGTCAATGTGCTCCAAGTAGATTTCACCTCCACTGAGCTTCTCTCTCACGGAGTGATGTGGAACTTCGATATGCTTGCTCCTTGCATGGAATATCGGTTTGTTGGCAAGGGCTTGGGCTGAAATGTTGTCACACATGATCATAGGTAGATCTTCTTCCATGATTATCTTTAGCTCCACTAGTAACCTCTTGATCCAAAGCACTTCCTTTGTTGTTGTAGTGAGTGCCTTGTACTCATCTTCACATGATGAGAGTGATATAGTATCTTGCTTTTTGGAAACCCGAGATATCAAGTTTCCTCCAAGATATATGAAATAAGCACTTGTAGATTTTCGATCTGCTCTATCACTTGCAAAATCCGAGTCAAAATAGCCAACAATAGAAAGATCTTCACTTTTATACAATAAACCATAATCAAAAGTTGAAGATATATATCTAAGCACTCTCTTGGCCATTTTCCGATGATAAATAGTAGGATTTTGCATAGCTTGGCTCAACTTATGAACACTAAAGCTTATGTCAAGTCTAGTTATTGTGAGCCAAATTAAGGAGCCTATAAGACTCCTAAAAAGTGTGATGTCCACGAAGGATCTTTCATCACCTTTGTTATGGTCTTTTATATTTTGCTCCACAGGAGTTTCTATACTCTTACAATCTAACATATTGACTTTTTTAACATTGAAAGAGCATACTTGAATTGACATACAAAAGCTTTATCTTTAAGAAAGTCAATCTCTAATCCTAGAATGTAGTGAACTTTTCCAAGATCTTGCATCTTGAACTCTTTTCCAAGTGCAATCTTGGTTTCCTCAACTAGCTTGATACAACTTCCTGTCAGAATGATATCATCAACATAAATAAGAAGGATGACAATATCTTTATCAAAAAACTTGACATATATGGAAGGATCATAGTTACTAAGATTAAATCCTAGTGACTCAAGAAAGATGTTAAGTCGAGAATACCATGACCTTGGAGCTTGCTTTAGTCCATATAGACTTTTGAAGAGCAAGCAAACTTTGTCTTTGTCATGGATGAACCCAATAGGCTGATCCATATAGATATCCATTTAGAAATGCATTAGAGACATCTAGTTGAAGAACTTACCAATTGAAAAAACAAGCAATAGAAATCATGATTCTAATTGATACCGTCTTTGCAACTGGAGCAAAAGTCTCCTCATAATCAAGTCCATAAACTTGAGCAAAACCTTTAGCACAAAGTCTAGCCTTGTACTTGTTGATTGTGCCATCTTGATTATACTTGACTCGAAAACCCACTTGCAACCAATGGTGTGCTTGTTGGATGGAAGATCCACAAGCTTCCATGTCTTGTTGGCCATCAAAGCATCATATTCTTCCTTCATGACAAGGTACCATTCCTTTGAGTTGAGTGCATCATATACATCCTTTGGCTCCTCATGAGAAATAAAATAAGCACAGTTAGTGGAGTTGATTTCCACTTGCTTGCCTCTATCTTCATAGGTAAGCCTCCTAGGCTCGGATCTTTCTCTTTGAGATCTCCTTGGTGAAAAGATTTGAGGTGACTCCTCCTCAATTCTCAACCCCATTTCTCCATGATAATCTCAAGGGTGATGATTGGAGTATCTTTGTGAGAATCTTTGAACTTGGCCTCCTCAAGAATGTATTTTTGATCCTCATGGAATATAACATCCCTACTCTCAATTGTAGTTGAGGTAGAGGGAACATAGATTCTGTAAGCTTTCTTGTTGGATGCATATCCAACCATGATCCCTTTAATAGAATAAGGATCATATCTCTTCCTTGTTTCCAAGGGCACATGAACAAAGCTAGCACAATAAAAAAACTCTAAGGTGATCTGCCTTAGGTTTCTTCTTAAACAAGACTTCAAAAGGTGATTTTCCAGCAATTGCATTGTGAGGTAATCTATTGCACAAATAGTTTGCACAATTTATAGCTTCACTCCAATATTCAATAGGCAAAGAGGCTTCAACTCGAATTGCTTTAGGACATTCACATAAAGACCTATTTTCTCTCTCAGCAACTCCATTTTGAGATGGAAAATAAGAACAAGAAAATTCTCTCTTTATTCCTTCACCTTCACAGTATTCATGAAACTTGTTGGAGATGTATTCACCTCCTCCATCACATCTCAAAGCTTTAACTTTGAAAGAAAACTGTTTCTCAACATAAGCTTTAAAGATTAGGAAGTGATAAAAAACCATAGCCTTTGAAGAAAGTAGATACAACCAAGTATATCTAGTAAAGTCATCAATAAAGGTGACAAAACATGTTGCACCACCAATACTTTTAGAAGAGGAAAAATGTACATCCGAGTGTATAAGCTCCAAAGGATGAGTAGTCTTGATAAAAGACTTCTAATATGGCTTTCTATGTGATTTTCAAATAGCACAAGCCTCACAAGGCTTGAAATCTTTGGAAAGAGATTTTATAAGACAATTGCCTTCACTTTCTTGACCATAGAAGACATAGATTTAAAATTAGGATGCCCCACCCTTATATGCCACAACTCCTCCTTAGATAACGAAGCAACCTTACAAAGGTTTGCATTCTCATAAGAATTCAACTTAAAAATTCCATTACATCTAGATCCATCAGCTAGGATCTCATTATTTTTCTTGATAAAGCAAGTATTGGAGCTGAACTTTACATCACGACCATTATCAAGCAACTTTCCCACACTAATCAAGTTCTTTGTAAGTTATGGAATGAAAAGAACATTAGAAAGTGCAAGAACTTTTGAAGAAGCAAGTTTCAATGGAATGTTGTCAATTCCTTCTATAGAGCACTCATGATCATTAGCAGTCACAATAGATCTTTTAAGTCCTTTATAAGGTACAATTGAGTCAAATGACTCCTTTGAATAGCACATATGTGAAGAAGCTCCACTATCTATGTACCAAGCTCCATCTTTCTTGAAAGGTGATGAAGAAAAACTGGACACCATAAGTGATCCTTCTCCATCACTTGCAACAGAATCTTCTTCAATCTCTTTGGAGAGATTAGCTTGCTTGAGTTGGTTTTTCTTCTTAAAGCAACTAGAGGCATAGTGCCCTTTCTTGCCACAGAAGAAACACTTCACTTTCTTCTTCTTGGTCTTTGGAGTAGAAGGATGAGATGAATCATCATCTTCACCATCTTTGTCTCGATCTTTGGCTTTGTCTTTGTTGGATGCTTGAGAGAACTGGTTCTTACTTCTTCCTTTATGCTTGTCTTTGACAAAGAGGGCTTTGTCACTTCCACCATGCTTGAGATTGTTCATCCTAGATAGTTTATAGCTTTTCCTAGATTCTTCAGAAATAAAAATTCCTTGGAGAGTTTGTAGATTAGGCAACTCCTCCTTAATGGCAAAAGACTGAACAAGATTATCATAGTCATCTCTCAAGCCATTTAAAATGACTTGAACTAGCTCATCTTGGTTAATAGTAATACCAACACAGGAAAGCTCTCTATGTAAATCTTTAACTCTCAAAACATAGTTTGATGCACTTTCTTCACTTCTTTGGAAACTTTGGAAAATCTGATTCCTAAGAGTGAGTATTCTAGAAGTATTCTTTGACTCATAGATGGACTTAAGTGCATCCCAAGCTTCTTTGGTTGTAGTGCAAGATCCTATCTCTCTCAAAATTTCATTAGATACATTCATCTTAATGAAATGTAGAGCCATTCTAGCTCTCTTCCTATACTTAGGAATTTCAGCCTGTGTTTGAGGCTCCTCCTCAACACCAAGCACAATGTCCATAACAACCTGGAGTATCAAAATAGACTCCATTATGAACTTCCAAATTGAGTAATTAGAAGTATTAGTCTTTCATTTGCTTCTAGAAGATATCCTCCCAGAGGTGCCATTTAGATGAAGACTTCTTAATTATTGGACCTCAATATGTTTGAGCTTGTTCCAATCAGACTTAAAGTTGCTGCTCTCTTTCACTATAGGTGTTTTCAAGGATATTCTACCTTCCTATGCGAAACACTTGCAACTGTATTTGAGAAGGATCTCAAATATTCCAAAAGACAAGATTATCTAGATCAGATACACAAAGTGAATTGTGACACTTTGGCAAGTTTGAATCCTACTTTTGAAACGTGTGAAATGATTCAAAAGAAAATACTATTGACACTCAGAAGGCTCAAAGGGTGTTCAATTACTTCAAACTTAGTCTTGATCTTCAGTTTCTTGTGTAGGATGCTCAAAACAATGGATTCAGAACAAAGCAAGGTTGAATCAAATCAAAATGCTGTCACTCGGATTTTGGACCTATCCCTATTCTCTTTAAAGGCTTATTACTCTTGATAGACACATCAGATTGATTTGGTTTCAATTTCTATGGAAAGTACAGATCATAAGCTCTCCATCAAACTATAAGACCACTATCTTTGGATCTACAAGCAAGGAGATAGAAGGGACTGAAAGTCTTTGATTTTCACATGTGCAAAATTTTAGAATCCGTACTACCACTATTCAGGTCTGAAAATTCAGTTCCAATCCAATTTGATCCAAATACACTTCAGAGAAAGTGAGAAAAAGTGCAAAACTACTTTTTTGTTTGAATTAGCTCTCAATTTCTTGTACAATCAGAGATGTTAGCATGCAAAGCTCAATTTGGCTCTGATACCATGACAAAATTTCCAGAATTCACACGTGTGGGGAATGTCCACAAGTATCATGGATCTAATTAAGCTTTATGATTAGCACAATAACCTGATTCTAGATTGATTAGCAAGATCTAGTACAGAAGTTATGGGTTAGCCACAATCTAGCATGCTAAGCATCAGAATATGATAGCAATGAATCAATAATGAGCAAAAGTACAAGATATCAGTGTATTAGCATTAGCCTCAACACGAGTTAGAGAGAGGAAGATGGGGAGATAACAAGCAAAAAATGTGTGGATCCAAAATGGCATGAGATAGCTACAAAGCTTTGGTTCTTCATCACAAAATATGAGGAGAGCTACACATATTTATGGAGTTTGAGGTAGCTCGAGGTAGAACCACATCCATCCATCATTAAATGATATCTAAAGTGAAAACTAGAGTCTATGTGACATTTGTCCTTCTCATGCATGAAACTCTACCAACTTTTTTCAAGTGTGCTAGTTCAAATTAGAAATATACAAATCATCATGCATGTGTCCATTACACTTTGTGCATGCCTTGCATGTCACTATGGATCACTTACAATTAATGCATGTGAATTGTCAAGAGTTTCTACAAGCATAATTTTGCTAATTCTACGTCTACAAACTATATGCAAGTTGTACTCATCATTCTAGATATGACATATCCATGTAGCTCGAGTTCTATCTAGGCCAAACTGGGCATTTTGCATTTATGAACAACATACTTGCATGGTACAATATTTGTAGCAAGCATAAAGTCAAGATGGATTATTTTTCCATTTCAACACTGATCACATTGATCGTTTTACGAATTAACTTCATCCTGAAGTAATCAACGACTCAAGTTAATTGTTTATATTGCTTGTAAGACGCATGATTAGTGAATCATTTGGATTCATCAGTTAAAATTGTGTGCATTGGATATACAATATTCTTGGGATAGGGTATTCCTTAGTTAAGGAATAGACTCAGCTCATTAGTGATTATATCCCAGAGTGCTCAATTGGATAACGAATCATAATGAATCCAAGAATAATATCAGAATTGATATTCAGCAGGACTTTGGGTATGTAGTTTTGATTCTAGATTGTAATCTGAAGTTTTTTTGTAGTTGAAGATGATTGTCATTTTGGTATACGTTCAGTCTTTAATTTCCAGTTGTTATAGAACTTGAGTCTTGCATTTCAGTTAAAGAATTTTGTTTGAAGAATATTCCTAAATCCAGTATATTCTTAGTGGAAAGATTTTGGAATGATTCTTACTTTTCTTGAGTTATGTTGGACATATACTCCAGTACCCTGTAAATGATTATGGGTTTTGGATTCCAGAAAATCATGATTGACGAATCATATGAATCTAAATATTTATGATTGACGGATCATAAATAGATACTTAATTATTGTCAGAGGATTATTTGGAATTGTGATGATTCCTAGGTGTGACGATTAAGTCTTGGTCTATTAATTGAGTAAGAATTCGAATCAGAATCTCTCTACTCCAGTATTTTAATTGAAAACCTATGGATCTCACATAAATTCTCACGAGTTATTTTACTTGTAGAGAATTTACTTTATCTCGTGGATGCTATTCTGCTACAGTATATGTTCTATAGATGCTTGAGTACAATTTTTCATTTACTTGGATCTCCAGTTATCATAGGAGACAGATAAATCTATTAAGATAAATGAATGCTATTTTCTTGCATTTGGTGTTAGAAACATGAGCATTTAACTCAAAAGAGTATATGGGATACTTAGAGTTGAGTTTTAATCATTCTATATGTTAATGATTCTCCTAGAGATTCTAGTGAAATGAATTATCATATCTCAGAATTGGATTCTAAGGATAATTGTATTTGGAAGTTTTTTATAATTTGTCTGCCAGAGTTTGTGAATAATTTCAGACTATAATTATTATTTATTTTCTTTAACTCTAATCTTCTAAGTTAGGTGATATTTCACTCAGTGGTTCATGTAAGTATTTTACATGAAAGTATTGTTACTAGCTTATGTTGAGTATAACCTAGTTGAGAAATTTATTGCTTAGTGTACTTTTCAAACTTGAGTCGTACTCCAGAACAGAGATTAACGGTTAGAAATTGGTTTATCTTTGAGTACTTGTTTAATATGAAAGTCAAACTAAGGATAATGATTTCCTAGGTTAATATTGAAAGTTAAAGGAACTGTTCATGTAATTCTTTCTTGTTTTAAGGAGCTTCTAAGGAAAGAAGCAGTTTAAGGAGGGAAGAATGTTATGGCCATATTCGGTTAAGGACCTGGAATAGTCCTAATATGGTAGGTCGGCCCTCCAGTACTCAAAATTATTGGTCACACCATGATTTAATTCCAAGTCAAGGCCAGTGACTAATTACCTTGAGAGGACCCAGACACTCTAATTGAGACATTTGGAGCATTGCATGTCTGTGTGATGGATATAGGCAGGAGGACTGTATGGAGAGATGTGATCTATATATAGTTGACCTGCATGGAGATTGCATGGTTACATGCATAGGACTCTACTCTCTATATAAGGAGGTGGGGATTCTCCCGTTGACATATTGGGTTTAGGTTACCAGTTTCTCTCTTCTTCTCTTGCTTCACATGGCATGGCTTGTGGGCTAGATCTAGTTTTGATCTAGGATTGGTTGGGCGGTTTGGCTCCATAGTCTCTCTTATTGTGTTCTCCTATCCACATGTTAAGAGAAATCTTTTGGGGTCTTTATATTGGTATCAGAGCTCTGATACCAATGTAAGAACCAAACAGGATTGCCTCTAAGATGAGGATAGGAGAACACAATAGGATAGACAATGGAGCCAAACCTCGCAACCAATCCCACCCGCCACAGTGGTTGGGCGTGGGGGGGCCTTAATTATTATTTTTAGTAAATAAAAAAAATTCAAAACCCCCCCAACCCGCTACTTCGAATATTATTTTTAGTTAAAAAAGCTATATATATATATATATATATATATATATATATATATATATATATATATATATATATATATATATGTTATACTTAAAAGGTTAAAAATTAAAAAAATTCAAAACATACTAAGAATTTTACTCAGTAGTTTACCTCTCTGAGCTCACTTGTATAAATTAAAAAAATGACTTGTGTGAGCTTATTACCGAGCTTCATGATCTCCACGTCTATACCCAGTGACACAGTTCATCAATCCTAGTGAGAAAAGTATATTTCATATTTTCTGTCTTCCATGTCATCAATCCGTTTTCGAACTTTGATTCGTTTTATGAATCTATCTTGGATTGATGACATGGCAAGTCTCTATATATACGTTTTTAGATTGTAGTAGCTGTAAATTATTTTTAAACTCTTGTGAGAGAGAGATTCAAGCCTCCAAAACGTGAGAGAGAGAGAGAGAGAGAGAGAGAGAGAGAGAGAGAGAGAGAGAGAGAGAGAGAGAGAGAGAGACAGAGAGAGAGAGAGAGAGAGAGAGAGAGAGAGAGAGAAAAGAGAATGTAGATTGTTGTGGAGAAAAGGCGTTTTGAAGCTATTGATTGGTCCACATTTGCACTAAATTTCTTTGAAAGGCAGTTGAAAGGTCATTACGTGAGGTTGAAGGCGAAGCACGTTGATTTTAGAAACAGAAACGTTCTTTTCAAAAGTTCTAGAAACAACTTGAGAGAGAGAGAGAGAGAGAGAGAGAGAGAGAGAGAGAGAGAGAGAGAGAGAGAGAGAGAGAGAGAGAGAGAGAGAGGGATCATTTTGATCTTGAATTCTTATTGGGTCACGCGTGCCCTAAAACATATTTGAAGCATTGCTAGGAGGCGGACGAAGAGAGGTGAGAGAGAGGAGCGACACATCGGGAGAGAGAGAGAGAGAGAGAGAGAGAGAGAGAGAGAGAGAGAGAGAGAGAGAGAGAGAGAGAGAGAGAGAGAGACCCATTTGTCCCATAAGTCTTTATGGAACTTGACAATCGCTTCAAATTTTTTTTGCTCCTACAATATGGTATATTTTTTTGCTTTATCCATGCCTTTTTCGTTAAATCTAATCTTGCAAGTTAACTAGTGTGGACGAGGGAGTAGTGTGGATGGCATTTTTGTGAATGTTGCCCCCCACCCCTGCGGCGGGTGGGCCGGAGGGGGGGGGGGGGAGACATTGACAAAAATGTTATCACAAAATTTTTGCGAAAGCATCGCAGATTTTTTTGTTTATGTCCCCCCCCCCCCTTTTTTCCTGCCCTCCCACCTCTCCCCCCCACCTGGAGCGGCGGGTGAGTGAGTGGGGGGGGGGGGGGGGGGGGGGGGGAGAAGAATTTATGAAAAAGCATTGTGGGCGAGTCGCAAAATTTCGCGAAGGCGCGAGTTCGCGAAAATATCACGAATGTTGCATCGTGAAAATCTTGCGACTCAGGGCTACATCTCAAAAATTTTGCGACTCGCGGCTGCATCGCGACTTTTTTGCGACAGGTGAGAGTCGCAAATTTTGCACGATGCAGCCTTCGCGGTATTTCGCGCTGGACCCCTGGCGCACCTATCGCAAAATTTTCGCGACTCTTGCACAGGCAATGAGTCGCGAAATTTTCGTGAAAAGCACGATGGGCGCGAGTCGTAAAATTTTTGCGATAGGCATGAGTCGTGTGAATTCACGACTCGCAGCTTGCACAAGAGTTGCAAAAATTTCGCGAAGGGTGCCTTCTAGAAATTTTCTAAAAGGCCTTCGTGAAAATTTCGTGACGGGCACCCTCGTGAAAATTTTGCGAAGGCCCGTCGCGAAATTTCGTGAAGGCCTGCGAAGGTCCCTTGTGAAATTTCGCGAAGACCTAGAAAATTTCTAGAAGGCGCTCTTCGCAAAAATTTCGTGATGGGCGCCTTTGCGAAATTTTCACGAAGGCGCCCGTCGCAAAATTTTTGCGAAGGCCTTCTAGCGATGGGCATCTTTGCGACGGGCGCCTTCGTGAAAATTTCGTGAAGGCGCCCGTCGCGAAATTTTTGTGATAGGTGCGAGTCCCAAAATTTTTGCGACATGTGCGACGGGCAACTTTCGCAAAATTTTTGCGAAGGCCTTCTAGAAAATTTTGCGAAGGCCTTCGTGAATATCTCAAGAAGACACCTGTTGCAAAATTTTTGCGACGGGCGCCTTTGCTAAATTTTCGTGATGGGCACGCCGGGGGTCCAGTTATCGCGAAAATGCCTTGGCGCGAGTCGCGACGGGCCTTTGCAAAAATTCGCAACTCGCCTTCGCAAAATTTTTGCAAAGGTGCTCCTGGGGTCCAGCGACCTCATGCCACAGGTCGTGCAGCGCCAGGGATGGAGGTCCAACATTGGCAGCGCGTCAGGGGCACCGACGCTCGCGCCCGCGCCTGAGGTGCCCTGGTGCCACATCGGCACCGGGGCAGGACTTGTCACTAGGCCGCGCAAGCTGTCCAGGGTGGTGTTGGGGTCTGGCTCGCTCGCACGGGCTATGCTCGCCAGGGACACCATCCCCTGAGCGCTTTATTTCACAAAAAATCCAAAGAGAGAGAAAAAGCGAAGGTCGTCTATTTTGAACGAAGGACGTTCCCAGCCATTTCCCAAAATTTGTGAAGTCAGAGAAAACCACTTCATGAAAAATGCGAAGTGAGAGAATTTGCGACGTTCTAGTCCACGTCAACATTCCCTATGGGTTGACAGTATACACTATGTACATTTGTCACAAAAGCCATATACTTCCAAGTACGACGGCTTACCTAGTTAGGTGACAAACATTTAATGTAGTTAATACATGGATGCAGTCTATAAATAGATCATCCCAGCATAGATTACTTGAGACGCTTCGTCCATGAGATGTATTATTTGAGCCTCCCATTTACATTGCCATTTGATTGTAATTGCTATTTTATTGTGCTTTAGTGTAATATAGCAGCAACACTATTTGTGTATAACGTAGATGAATGCTTGTTGTGATTGAATGCACTTTATCGCTGTTTGATCGCGCTTGTTTACTCACTTTGATCAGAACACGGACATCAACGACTCCTCACTTTCTGATCAGACGATGGCTATCTTTGATGCCTAAGGAACTCGCAATATCATATTGCTCTTTCCATCTATTTCAGAATCAAACTTCATATTGAATCCATTTTTTAGTAATACCTCACACAAACCATTTCTAATCTCTTCGATGGACTGTACTCTTGTTTTTGTGAGTATGAATAAATTTTTAGGATCATGTTGGGAATTAGAACACTTAAAGTTGTGATTATATTTAGCATAAGCTCTCTAGTAGACTGTTTTTGCATCTAGCAGCTGATTGTAACAGGAGAGCTGTTGCGCAACATTCCTACTCTCTTCTCCATTCACGTTCTTCTATCTCCCTTGTCCCATCAGATTGGTATCAGAGCGTAGCTCATATAAACCGAGAGATTAAGTGTGTTCTATCTGTATTACTGTTTGTATGTCTCATATAGGTAGCTCTTCGTCTTCATCATCCAGTGAAGCTAGAATCATTGACAAGTTCAATGGTTCTAACTTCTACATCGGAAAGTTAAAACTCCGGATGATGGTGATAGATAGAGATCTTTGAGATGTAGTAGAAGGTGCTAACCTGAAACCAGAAGATGGCGATCAAGCACAGGCATGGAAGATCAAAGATCAGAAGGCCTTAGCATGTATCACACTCAATCTGGCCGACTCCCAAATATCCCATGTTACCACATGCAAAACCTCTAAGGATGCATTAGATTTGTTATCAAATCTCTATGAGACTCATGATGTAAACACTAGATTACATCTTAAAAGGAAGTTCTTTACTCTTAGCATGTCTGATTCTATTGCCATCACTTTCCACATCAACAACTTCAAGTCTTTATTGAATTAGTTATCAGTTGTAGGATGTTCTATTCAAGATGATGATGTCGTTATGACCTTGCTTTCTTCTCTTCCAAAGTCATATGAGCACTTTGTGGTGATGATCTCCACACAACCCAACCTCACTCTTCAAAAGGTGATTGGTCACCTACTTAAAGAATAAATACAGAGAAAGACTAGTAGTCTGCCTATCAAAGACAAATCCATGGCTCTATACACCGAGAAGAAAGACTACTCCAAGGGCAAAAATCAAGTGCAGCAGCAACAACAGAAGCCTCATACTCAAGGTGAGAATAGTGGATCACGAAAGAAGCTTATTACAAGAGAGCCAATCATGACATCAAGGAGTGTTATATCCGGATCTACAACGAGACAAAGAAGCAACAACAACAATAGCCAAACTCCTCCAACACGACGGAATTCAAGGAGCAAGATACACATTTGTTAATGGCTTACAACAACAACAATGAAGACTGTGATAGCTGGTACCTGGACAACGGTGCTACCCAACACATGACCTCTCACAAGGAATGGTTTACCGAGTATGCAGCTTACAACAAAGATCAATTTAGCTACCTTGGAGATTCAAGCACCATACACATTGAAGGCAAAGGGACAGTCAAGATCACATTCAACAACGATCTATCTATTTGTGTTCCCAATGTCCTTCACGTTCCTCAGATATCAAAGAACCTATTATTAGTCTCTAAGATAAGTGATGAGGGCTACACTGCTACTTTCTCATTTGAGTAGTGTACAATATCCGAAGAAGATACTACTCTGACTACATGCACTAGAGTCAGAAATCTTTACGTACTCGCTAATTCAGTTGCATTAGCTAGCATCTCTCATGAAAAGTCAACGATAATACTATTTTGTGGCATAGTCGATTTGGACACGTGAATACAAGATCACTTTCCTATATGCGTTGTAATAACTTAGTTGATGGATTGTATTTTCCTTCTTCATTAGATAAGAAATCTTTCTTTTGTGAATCATGCGTCTATGGCAAACACTCTAGAAGCAAGTTTCCCAAATCACATTCCATCAAAACAAAGCATGTATTGGATCTTGTACATAGCGATCTTTGTGGTCCAATGCCAACTCCATCCTTAGGAGATGCAATCTATTTTATCACTTTCATAGATGATTATTCTAGATGGTCTACAGTCATGCTCATTAACCACAAATCTGAATCCTTTGAATGCTTCAAGAGATTCAAGGCCATGGTTGAGACACAAACATCTACAAAAGTGAAGGCACTCCGAACTGATGGTGGCGGCGAATACCTCTCTAATGAGATGTCTGACTACATGGTTGAACATGGCATTAGAAGACAGTTCACCACTTCCTATTCACCTCAACAAAACGAGATTGCAGAAAGGAAGAATCGAACTCTTCTCAACTCAGTCAGATCCATGCTACATTAAGCACACCTACCTGCTACATGCAGAATAGATCCAGCACCAAAGTCGTCAACAACAAAACTCTTCATGAAGTTTGGCATGGGCACAAGCCTAGTGTCAGCCATTTAAAAATCTTTGGTTGTATATGTTTTGTTCACATTCCTAAACAGCTTAGGAAGAAGCTGGATCGTAGGACAAATAAATGTATTTTCATTGAACATTGTCTCAATTAATTTTGGACTTTCCCAAACTCCATTTTTAGAAATGGACTCCATTTGAAAGGTAATCTTAGAAAGTCAAATGTGATGCTATTTTGAAAATTTTAAAACTCTACTGTAAAATATATCAGGAATATAATGTATAAGTGTTTGAAAGGTTCATACTTATTTTATTTGAAAGGCACCTTGCAATATACGTCATGTGAAAGGTTTAAAAAAAAGCCCATCAGGATTAAAAGATAATCCTATCAGGGTGAAAAGGTACGGGTGCACGTCAAATTCTAAGCCTCAATATAACACGGGCAGGCCTTTGAGGTAGACTTCCACATAATTCTTGTTTTTTTTTCTTTTCTATTTTATCCATTTGTACATAGTTAGTGCAACTCCTAGCCATAGCCAACTCCTCCTCAGCTCTACTTCTCAAAGTAGTGTGTGTTTTGCAAATCAATACTCAAAGCTGGTTGTCCAATTTCTTCATCACTTAAAACGAAACTTATCTATGTGGAACACCTCTCCTTAGTGTTTGCCAATGAGTAATAACCGAACGTAGAGGGATATTAGAGATGAGGCTCATGTGCGGAAGTGGCAGGTTGGTCAAGGAGAAGTATCGTGTTCCTGGAGCCATTGCTTAATTGCTGCATACTCGATATCCATCAGCTGCAATTACTGGATCTTCCATCACTTCCTGATAGCCCAATTGTTATATCAAAATTTCAGAAGACATGGCCAATACAACGTAGTATAGAGATTACGTAGCAAAAGAGAGAGAGAGAGAGAGAGAGAGAGAGAGAGAGAGAGAGAGAGCGTGCGAAGAGAGAGAAACACGTTAACTACATTCTTATTCAATAATTATTAATGAGAGAAGAGCAACTGCCCATACATAGAGAGAGAGAATTGGTCGAACCATCATGTGACGTTTGGGGACCCTCTCACTTTAACTAGTTAGCTAATCATGTGTGAATGCGTACATTATTGTTCTTAACAAAGACATGTGGTGATAGGAATGCTGAATGGGAATCACTCACCCTTAGTATTGGGCAATTGGGCAGGTGAACATGCCTGGAGTATGTCTTTTGAATAGGGCTATTTAATGAGATTCATAGCAGCAAAATTGTCGGCAGTTTCACGTACTCCTTTCAGGATCGGCAGAATGCCAGTCTCAAGATCTGGTCTGTTTTTGCGACTGAAGTTAACACAATCCACAGCTAAACGAGCAACTTGGGTGGCCTCGTCCAGTGGCCAGTCTCCAGCAGATTGGTCCAAAATACTCGGAAATGATCCAGAATCAAAAGCATCTCTAACATATTTGATGAGACCAACAGGCGGCTTCCCAGTGAGCAGCCGGAGTAGGACAACCCCAACAGCATAGACATCGGATTTTGGGCCAAAGTAGCCTGTCTGAAAGTACTCTGGGTCAATGTATGCCATGGTACCGACTGGTTGAGAATCCAGGAAGAATGTTGAGTTCATTGCCGCCATTGATTCGGGAATTAATCTTGCAAGCCCAACATCCCCAAGCTTACTTACGAAATTGCGATCAAGCAGAATGTTGCCTGGCTTCAGATCTCGGTAAACAATGGGCTCAGGCTTTGAGCCATGCAGGAAAAGCAATGCTATTGCTACCTCTGCTGCTATTCTGAATCTCGTGTACCAAGGTAAAGGGGGTGTTCCACCACGACATTTGAGCCTGTCTTCTAAGCTTCCGTTAGCCATGAACTCGTACACTAGGCATCCATTCTCTGGGCAGCAGCCTAACAACAGTACCATATGTGGATGATGAATGCGGCCCAATATTTCCACCTACAATTAGCAGAGAAAGAGAAGCAAATTCAGGTATTATTCTCTACTTTGACAGAAATCATCATCGGACTTCTGAAAAATATACACAAATTCTAGCTATAAGTTCAAGGTGTTAGTTAAAACAACAGACATTTCATAATCTGAGTCTTCGAAACAGAGGATTTTCTTGGCATTAGGATATGACGTTTCATTAACCAGCCATTTCTTGAGGATATGACTTGGCATTAAGCCATTTCTTGATGTACAGTGTTATGAGATATATAATCTATGGCCCATAAGGCATCGACAGTTTTCGTGATCATTCCTCTTGTGTACTGTTCTTGCTTTCAATACTCTGTTTTGCTTGTGTGATCTGTGTCGATGCCTCTTTGCTTGTGCGATCTGTGTTGCTGCAGGGAGTCGTTAAGCTTCACAAGGGACGAATATTTGTTCCAACTTGTTCGCTATCAAAAAATTGAGTCGTCTTTTCTAAATCTAAATATATCATACACATCTCAAAGCAACATTCGAAAATGTGAGCGCAAACTAATCAGAAATCTACACCTCGCGTATTATAATTCATTAGGTGGCCTATTGTGAATTGTGCAATCATACATCTTGTGCATACAAAGATAAAAAGGAAATCAAACCTCACGTCGAAATTGTGCAAGGCCTTGCGAGGCATTTTCTTTTAGAACTTTAATTGCAACATTAGTGTGGTGCAACTTCCCCTTATACACGACACCATACCCGCCTTCTCCAAGTCTGTTCGCTTCAGAAAGATTATCAGTGGCCGCTAAGATGTCATCAAACGCATAGGTTCTGTATTGATGTTGGGCTTGTTTTAAAGCCTTTGTGACTGCTATCCTTGCTTCTTCATCTCGAATTGATTGAATTTCTGCCTCCCTTCGTCGCCCGGTTTCTTCTTCTGCAATTCTCCTTGCAATTTGAACCTCTGCTAGTGCTTTTTGCAGCTTTCTAGTTTCTTCAGCCAGTTGCAAAGCTTTGAGTGCCTTCAGGTGCAAAGTGACGTCCTCAAGCTGTAGTGCAGAACTATTTTTTGCCTGATATGACCCATTGATAAGTTAATCTTCTGATTATTAGTTTATGTTACAAGTAGTCAATGTTAAAACTACTGCATAAAGTTCAAACTTCTATAATGTTCGTAAATAACTTGATAAGAAAAGTTTAGCGTTACTTCTGAGGCGTCCTGCAGTCTCTGCATCATCATATGAATTTCTAGCCAGCAGATATGCATGGTCGAGCTGCCATGTTATAAGTTTCTCAACCCGGTCCCGGATTATGCAGGACTATGAAGAGAGATTATTCTATGCAAGCGTTGGTGCAGTCATATATATGACTAATCAGATTATACACATACAGCTACAGATTAACTTTGGATCAGGATTAATCTTGATAGGTTCCACTCATCAGATTGAAGCGTAGAAATGACAGTGACTAGGCATAATTATCAAGCTTTTCAGTTACATGAGTGCACAGACTCTAAAAACGATGTTTTTGAAACATAACAGATTCAACAACGCTATATGTATCTTGAAATATTTACTACCTATTTCTATGCCAAACTCTGCACTATATATGTTTCTTACCTGGTCATCATTGTTGCCAACGTATGGCTGACTCGTAGAGCCATAGAACCGATTGTCTCGATATATTGGAGCAGATGGATGCACACAACTTAGCATTTCATCTCGCCAACTTCTTAAAGAATCATGGTGACTCTGAGTCTCTTCCAACCTATCAATAAGATTTGCATAGGATTGGGTCTCTTCGGGTTTTTGTCGATGTGGGTTTGAGATTCTTGAAGAATTTAGTTCTTTTAGAAATTGGTCATTGCTAGCCATTTGAAGATAGCTATGTTCTTGAACATGGGATACATTATGACCTTCACGATCATCTGATCTGGCATCTGCTGGAAGTGAGAGATATCGTAACAGGTGATGTTCTCTCTCACCTTGTCTGCGTAAACTTGCATCATGCTCTTGTACCTCATACTCAACTGCACGTCAATGTGTTACATCAGTAAATTCTTGATACCAGACATTCAACATCGTTTGCTTTAAGGAAAAGAGATCAAATTTTCAGCTTTTCTTGTCTCTATGCATGACTGATCACTCAGTAGTTCAAAAGAAGCAGCAATATAAATTTCTGAGAAACAGATGCAATGGATGTCTCACCAACTTCAGAGATAGATGACTTCTGGCTAATCAAAATGTTTCCCAGCTCTGCTTCAGATGAAGGTGACGAAGGTAACGAACTGTTCGATTCAAGGCTTCTTATGGATTCCTTCATAGATATTAGTATGTGATTAGAGACGATGTAGACAGAACAAAAGTCGGGTGCATTTCTAGATACATAAGCTGCCAGTCCTGGTCCCATGAGCCTCCTGTCCAATAGTTTTCCAGATAAAGAAAATCGTCAAAGAAAGGTCAGAGTTGCTCTAAACCCATTTTCTAGAGCCCATGATCAGCATGCATATTAGAATTTCAGAGCCAAGTCCCAACTACCGCTACAATAAAATTAACAAAAAGTGTCAACTCTTTCATGGAGAAAATTTTTGTCAAACACAAGGTGAGAGAGAAGTATCTATAGGAAACTTGTAAGCTCATTGAAACTGAACCAGATTCAATCTTGCATTTATTTATCAGCCATGGCAACACCAGTTTCCACTTTTTTATTCAATGAAGATATGAGTAAACTGTATTCAGAGATTCCTATTTTCCTAGACATGTTTTTAAACAATGAACGAGTTTTTTTTTTATGGCCTGTCCATTTTCCTATAACATAACAGGCAATTCATCCTTCTTTTTGTTTTCTTTGTCAAATAAACCTTAATGGAACTAGTATGTAGAGCTACTCCATTTGTGCATTATAGACTTAATTCAAAGACATCATTTTTGTTAAGGCATAAAAAAACATCTATCTTCATGGTTCAAAATAATCATCCTTGGTGCTACAATGGCATGTTGCTTGGTTGCCACACTTGCTCTCATCCTAAGTCTTGGAGAAGAAAATATTTCTATTCATCTAGCTTGCATTACTTCATCGTTAGGGGTGTGCCCGCTCTCATCCTAACTCTCAGAGAAGAAACTATTTCTATTCATCTAACATGTGTTAGCTCATCGTCAAGGGTGCACTATGAAACTCTGGAGTTAGATTATGGCTAAACAGTTGTTTAGGGGATTATCCATGCTTCGGCCTTGAGTCCAAGCCTTATTTTTCAACATCTAGACTTGATTTTGGCCCTAGGGCCCTATCATTTATGATTTATATTCCACATGTTGTGTTTGTCACACTTGCACAAGTGATATTATTTACTTTGTATACTTCTCTTCCAACCATTAACATGGACTTACTCTTGTGGGATTATTCATCCTAGTATGACAAAACTTTACTACAAACCTGTGGGTAGCAAACATATGTCTCTTATAAAACAAAAGCTGTCAATAAAGCACATGAACAAGTTTTGAACTCCGAAGAACAAGTTTCTTAACCACCATAATTTGTTCTGGCAACTTTCAATATTAAGTGTTAACATTATGTGATCATTGTTGTAAGATTAAAGATGAAACAAGGATTTTGATTGAATCTATCTCAATCTTTGGCTGAAAACAACATTTTCTAACACTTGCCATAAACTTATCATGATTTTGCTTCCACAAAACTTATAAATGACTAGAGCTTGAAAAGAGAATCATAATTACATCTTGTGATCAACTAATTTTGATATGATCATCAGTATGCAAGGGCTTTCATCATATGATCCATTTCTAGATGTGTTATAACAAGATTATTACTTAATCCATGTTTCAATTAAAACGTACGTAATGAAACTTTTTAGGGTGCAGTAAATTCCCTTTGTGCACCAAGTTCATATGCACTTTCCTTTATTGTAGGATTTAAGGCAAAGATTCAAGAACCAACAATTTTTCAAGAAGAACTAAAATTCAAAATTCTTAGAACAAGGTAAGAGTTCAAAGATTGACCTAGCCATTTCAAATTCAAAGAAACATCTGTTTTTTGGGTATTTGAAAAGAAAAGACATTTATTGGAAGATTGTTGAATCCTCAAATTGAAAAAAAAGGAGCTACATTAGCAGCATGAATGTTCACAATACTTTGACAAAGAAGAAAATGAGGCATCATTCTATGGCAATCGTAAGATCAACAAGAAGTCAAATCTTGGTATTTGGATTCGAATGCTACTCAACACATGACTAGCCATCAAAATGGTTTCATGAATACATGCAAGCTACCACTCAGAGGTACATCTCATTAAGTGATCATGGTAGTCATAGGATTGATGGTTGTTGTCCTTTACAATACATGCCCAACGCATAAAGTACTTAATGACTGAGGCCTCTCATAGCCTCAATTTAATTAAATAAAAATCAAACATCACATAACGGTGCACTGGTACTGCGCAAAGCGCCAATAGCTGCAAATAAAAATAAGTCATGTAATCGAATAAAAATCAGACATCACATAACAGTGCACTTGTACTGCGCAAAGCACCAATAGCTGCAAATACACCATGAACCATTAGAAAGTAATAAGTAGCTAATATTGATTAAGCATGTCTCAAAGCACAATAGGAATCTAATGGCATGGCTCAAGTAGAAATTGTAAAAAAGCATTGTAAAGACAAGTTACTTGCAAAATAAATAAAAGCAAATTAACTTGGACTCTCAAGTTTTAGAGATGAGCCACTAAGAAAGCTCCACTTCCTTTGTATTTCATGTCTACAACTTTCATTTGTTTAATCAAAGAGTTGAGTTCCTCCTTCCTAATGTGTCCTATGAATGCTTTCAGAGAGAGAGAGAGAGAGAGAGAGAGAGAGAGAGAGAGAGAGAGAGAGAGAGAGAGAGAGAGAGAGAGAGAGAGAGAGAGAGAGAGAGAGAGAGAGAGAGAGAGAAACTCTGTTATGCATATGTTTGATGCTCGCTCTTTCTACTATGCATGTATGATGCCTAGATCACTACTCTTGTGTAGTTACATCCCTTCTTGTTAGTTAGATATGTGGCAAGATGCTATGCAAGTTGAAACGAACTGTGAAAGATTTCAAGTAGTTTAGTCAAGTTTAGTCATATTTTGGTTAATTGTCAATACTAGGCCAATATGCATTTTAGACTTTGTTAGCTTATGCCACACCCCTGAGGTGTTGACGTAGTGTCTCATCACCCAAAAAGGGCTTCTAGCAGAGATAAAGTTGAGAGCTGAGTCTGAGAGCACGAGAATTATTAGTGCTAGGCTAAAATGTACAATTGTCAGCCCCATGGTAATTCCCGAAAGATGAATAGCCATGTGAGAGCTAGCAATTTAGACTATCTCAACCTGAGTTATGTGTTTTAATAAAGAGGCCTCCTATTATTAAGTAAGAGGTGAAACCCAAATCTTTATAGATTGGGGTTCACTCAGTTGTAAGAGGTGGAATCCAAAATATGATAACATTGGGTTCACCAGCTCGTGGGTATAGATAGAGACCTCCTCCACAAGTTCCATAGCATGTGTTGTGTATTGTAATGCTACTGAAGTGTTTAATCAAGATCCTTCAAACTGCATTCCCTTCCATGCTCCATCTTCATGCATTTAGTTTGGGTACTGATGTATGAATGTGCTTGTTGTTGCTTTTTCTCTTAAGGATGGTTTGGGATTAGTATTAGGTAGATGTGCAGGACTTGGAGATTGATCTACCATTCCACTTATTTCTAATGTTTTTCGGTTTCTGGATCCCTGAGAAGTTCTTCTTACAACTATTGAGTGATAGTTGTAACAAGCACTTTGTAGGATTTCCATTGCTTCAAGTTGAATGTTGTGTTGTTGATCTTTGATTTCAGTAGAAGTAGATTTAGTTTAATTCCTTGTTTCTTGCTTAGATTAGTTTAGCAATAATCAGCAGACTATAAAAATAAAGAAAGAACTGAAATAGTTTGTAGAACCATAGGAAATCAAGTCCTAACAGATCTTATAACCAAAATGAGCTTCCATTGTCAATCAAGGATCGAAATCAAGCCATAAGTGTGTCATATTGACAAGCGGGACACACCACCACTATACGGCAAAACCAAATTTGTGACTGAGCCCATTGCCTAATCGATTGTAGTCACGTGATTCCTTGCCAGGTGAAACTTTGTTAGATAGAAATCGAACTATCAGTGTGTAGATTTAGACAAAGAACTAGTGTTGAACTGAGTAGTAGTGTCAGTGCTAGCACTGGCTGTTGAGAAGTAGATTCTCTGCAAACATGAGAGGATCTGCAAACGTTGGCTGAATCATTGAAAGAGAGATTCTAGATCGCCAGAATTAGCGCTAATATTCATACATCAGTTCCTCACAATTGCTCATATTTTCATGATTGATTTGACATCTAGATCATATACTATGAGTTCAATCATATATGAGAAACAATCAATACAAAATCTCATATTGCTAATCTCATTCTGGTATAAGATTTAGTTAAAGACAAAACAGTCTGAGACATATCCATTCATGACCACATACATCCAAGGCTGTAACCAACAGAAGATCTGACAAGCCTCTAAACTGTAGCTAAAGTTACATCCAACTAGCACGTCCGAGCGTCACCATATTTTATATCTGACTCCTCAATCTCTCGACACATCCGATTTTATGTCCGATGTTTAACTACTTCATATTGATTGCAATATATCCGATGACCATCTTCCTATCTTACATCCGATGGTTAGTATCCTACCATAATCGATTGAACGTCAAAATTGAGGCTCTTTAGCCAAGGCTTCCATCCAAATATTTTGAACCAACTCTCTTCCACCGAACTCTTCAACCGAATTTCACTAAGGAGCTCAAACCGAGTCTCCTCGACCGAGAGGTTCAACCGAAGTTTTCCACCATAGGCATTATCTAGCACCCACTCTCTGATGCATGAAATTTTTGTTTGACAAGTACTCTGCATTTATCAACTCTCTATAAATGGCAAGTCATAATTGTAAAATAGCTCAAGAATGAAGTTTTTATCTATCTATCCATCTCCAGGTCACCTTGTAGAGAGTTTAGGATATCTATGTATATCCAAGTTTTTGAGAGATCCATGTCATTTCAAAGTTGATTCTTGTATGTAATTGAGAAATTGGTCTTGGAGTCAACTTAAGAAAAATTGTGAATATTTGGTCCAATGTGCTTCGACCAACTATTCCAACCGAGCACTCCACCAAATGTTCTACCTGAGTGCCACGACCAAGTGCCTTTCTTCTTACTAACAAAAGAGAAAGGCTCACCTTGATCTTGACCCTTTGACCACTTGCCTTTGCCCTTGAACTTTCCTTTGATGAACATAGCCTCCTCTTCATAGTTTGTCTTTATTTTTTATTTTCTTTTCTTGCAGCTTCACCTGCTTTCTTAAATATTCTTTCTAGCAAACCAACCAATATAGGTTGTAGTTGGTCTCCGCAAAACACTCTAATGACCTTTTAGCTGCCTCAGTAGTGACTACCAAGGTTTGAAAAGAGATGAATGGTGAGATGGTGGAATAACAAAAATATGTAAGGTAAGGTGGTGGTGGTGGTGGTGGTGGTGGTGGTATTCTGATGATGGAAGTTGTGGTAGATGGTGTGGATGATATAACAAACATGGAAGTAGATACATGTGTTGTGGCAAGAGAACTAGATGGTGGAAATGTGGATGGTGTGGATGTAGGAGTGGTTGAAGGAAAAAGACTGATTTTTTGATTCTTGTACTTCCCCCTCCTTAAGGATTTTCGTCTCCCCGGTGCTCAAAACTCGAGGTTTATGACTAGGGTGCTCCTCCTGGTTGAGTTCCTTTGGATGGCCTGTCTATCTTCTTAGCCTTTGTCTTCTTTAGTGGCATCAACTGCAAGTGTATCTTCGGCTTGTGTGGTTGCAGGAAGCTCCCTTTCTCCCTCCCTTGAATATGTTGCCTATGGTGGCTGTTGAGAATCAATTGCTTGTTGGATGTGAGGGGATGATGTCAGTAGTTGTCATGTCCCTATTAGTAGTTGTACAAACACAGTGGAAAATATGAAAAAAGAAATAAAACTCCATGGCATGTGTTTTGTAAGCCCACGTATGAGTATTTGCCAATAAACTTCTACTATGGCATGTGTTTTGTAAGTCCATGGATAGAAGCTTAAAATAATAAAATAACGTAAACTTAGGATTAGAACTTAGACTTAAGAAAATTAAGCTTAGAAAGATTCTAAGTTATCTTAAGTAACTGAAGTATCAAGTTAGAAACTTCTAAAGTTCTAAGTTCTAAGTTAGAAGTTTTTTAGAGGGCTTAGAATGGCTAGTTTAGAACTAATCCCATAAGCTAGTGGATGCTTATGGAAGGCTCTCCTTGCTATAAGAGGAGAGGTATTTCTCATGTACACAACACTTTTGAGATTATGCTAAAATGCTCTCTATTTTGGAGATATCTTGCTATTTCACTTGTGTTCCCTTTGGAAAGGTGCATAGCTTGAGGGAAGGTGCTCGGGGCCTCCTCTTGACTCCTTTTCATAGGTTTCTATTGTGGCATGTGTTTTATTGCTTTATGTTTATTTAGCCACAATTCATATTTCAGATTCCCTTTGGGTGTTAGATTAGAATTAGTGTAAGGATCTTGCTAGTTGGGTACCACCTTAGCAAGATCATGTTATTTTGTTATTCTTGGCTAACTAGAAAGCCTTAGTCAAGTTTAGTTATTTTCATTTTGAGCACTAGTTGGGAAGCCTTGGTGCTTCTTTTCATTTATGTTTTCATTTCATAGTTTTAAGCTTTGTAGATCTTAGAAGGTAGACCAGTCTACCACTATACTACGCACTAACCCTTCATTAGATCGAGCCACTTAGCGGAGTAGATTTACTTTCAATATTGGTGCCATTGCCGCTTTTTAAGATTTTTCTACCTAACTTTCTTGTTCTTTTTTCATTTCTAACGTGCTTGTGTGTATGCTTGACTAATTTTTTTTCACACTCCAGCATAAGACTTCTCTTCAGGTCCTAAACGAGCTACTGAGCAACCCATCAAGTCAAAGGGAAGCAACAAAAGTGTCAAGTTGGGTATTTTCTCTGAAAGAAGTGACCCAAGTGACATTTTTTTTTCAAACAAATAGGTATATCAGAATTCGCCAACCATAACAGACACTGATCTTTCATCCTATCACCTCCACGAATTTTGACCCTGGTCAGATTTTCTAAAAACACCCTAATATACTATTAAAATCCTTTATTTTCCAACCAAATTTTGGTTTTAAAAATCGCCAGCTTCACTGAGGCTAGATCTTTCAAAGATCAATTCTCAAACAGCCTCGTGAATTTTATCTCAAAGATTTTCCCTGGTTTTTATCAAAAAAATCATTTTTCACTATTTACCTTGCTTGTCAGACAAAATTTCGTATCAGAAGTCAAGAACCATCAAATCTCGATCAAGTCATGGTTTGATAAACTCTAGACCGGATCGCTTCAATTCCATCTCGATCGGACCGGACCCACTCCCCCACATAAATTTTTCGACCGAGCTTTTTGATTCCAATTTTGACTGAACCTCCATCCTGCCCGAGCCCCCTGTCCGAGCCCAGAGCTCAAAAAATAAAAAACAAAAAAAAAGCCATAAACACCAAAAAAAATGAAATCACATCACTTATACCAATAGAAAGCCCTTCTGATATTGAGTCTCCCCTTTGACTTACCTACTAGCCAAAAAACAAAAAACAAAACAAAAAATCCATACAAAAATAAAACACATTGGATGAGCTTGGTTCCTCCTCGGATGTCTTCTCCATTGCTTTTGTGTTGTCCTTGGAGCTCTTGCCATTCTTCTTGTCTTTTCTCTTCTCCTTGGATGCCGACCAAACCACGAAATCGCCCACAGATTGAACGATCTCCTTGCACCCTCTGTGATTTCCATCTCCAAAAAACTAACAAAAAAATAGTATTTTACAATGTAAAGACCTTGTCAGACTTCGCGGATATTGTAAATTTATTTTTTCAGTCTGTCCACGATTTATATCTTTGTCTGCAAATTCTATTACTACAGAAAACTCAAGTTTTTGTCAAAATCTTCTATTCTACAATAAAATTGTCTTTTGACCTTTTTGGGCCAAGTACAATATGTACTAATCACCTGTACTATTTTTCTATCCCTCATATTGCATCATGTCTCAAGATTGTGTTCATTCTTCCAATCCTGCTCCTCCAAGACTAGAACGCAGAATCTCACATATTGATGCACCAAAGTATGATGGAGAATCTGACCTAGTTCGGTTTTTCTAGAACTTTGATAATGTATGTCATTTCTATGGAGACACCTCTGAAACTAAAAAGCTCAGACTATTCTTGATGGTACTCTATGGAACTCATGCCAAAGCCAAAGAGTGATATCTCAACCTCGAAGCTCCTGATCTTGCTTCTTGGGCTACCCTCAAAGATGCTCCATTTCAAACCATCCAAACTGACTCAGAGCCCATTTATCCAAATCACCCATATTAAAATGCATCGCGAAGAGTCGGTTCGAAACTACATTAAGTGTTTCAAATGTCTCAAAGTAGAATGTGTTGATAAAAATATTACCAAACGTATGGCTATCAAATTGTTCTTGGTTGGACTGTCTAAAGACATATGCCGCAAACTGAAACTAGTTGACCTTTATGATCAACCTAAGGATGTAATGATTGATGCCATTCGTGAAGAAGATGAGGGTTCTGATGATGACTTTGATCATAGAGAAAAGAAATCAAAAAATCTAGAACATCTTAACCATCCAAAGTTCAAGCATACCACCCAATCCTCACACCTCCTACAACAAATGGAAACTTCGGCAGAAACCTCAACAAACCCATATGGATATACTTGTTGTTGATTTCCAAACCGCCACGAAACATATTGTTGATAAATCTTTCCCAACAAGAGAGAATGTCTAGTGCCCGATCTGTTCACGGAATCACACTGCTAATGAATGCCCTCAACTGAGAAATCATTATCCATTAGCACCCAGACCCATGTATCGAGCATACAGCCCATGCCACACCCAGGGGTGTACCAACCACGACTAACTGCACCAAATCAATACCAACCACGTCAATAGTTTTTTATTAACCAACCCGCTCCATAGCCAGTTGTGCACTTCACTGATCCCAATACCATTGATCCAACCACTTATTATATGGATGATACTACTCAACCAACATACTTCTTTGAGCAAGTTGTATATTATCCATATGATCCGAATGCTCAAGCGGTTGACCCCAATGCCCAAACCTATGATCCTAACCAAGCTCTGTTTGCCATGCATCAACTTCCAGTAATACGAGATTGTTTTATTTGCGCAGATACACATCCTAGTATTCGCTGCCCAGATAAACTTTGCTTTCCGCTAGCTTGTGAAATTGTAGCATTGAATACCATGTGAAGGATTGTCTTGCCCGATCTAAACCAGCTGATTCTATCTATTCCGTGCAAGTCAAAACATTGCCAATTGAAACTCATTCAGAATGGGCCTTGACTCATGCACAAATCCATTGCCAAGCCCCTACCATTGCACCCAGCAAAACCCAGCAGCATAAGGTACCTCCACGTGAAGGTTTGACACCCAGTGTCTATCCTCACCCATCTGAAAAAATTAGCTTGCATCACCAATATCGACAACAAATTCAAAATGTAGACCAACACTCTTCCATCGCCCATAAAGTGCCTCACACGTCTTTTGAGAACAAAACTCTTGAAGGCACTGAAGTCTGGGGGGTTCTATTACAAGCTAATGTGACTCTCCCTTTCCACGTTCCTAAGCCCTATTCGGGCAACGTATTTTAGATCTCCATCAAGAATTATTTTAAAGCACTGATCCTAGCCAAGGATATTCTCACTAACCTTGGTTTTGATGTGACTTATTTCACTGATCAGCAGAGCAAGAGCTTGGTCCGAACATCCTACTCCACTTATTTTGATGAGTTCTAGTCATTTCGGATCATATCTAAGGCCGACAGTTATACCACATCAACATCTCTCTAGAACATCTACAAGTCATTGGATTTTCTAACCTGGGCGAGACGATCCATGGCAAGGGTACCAGCTACGATGCCAAATACTTCACAAAGTTTTTGATGGACGACGAAAAGATAATTGCCCAAACCAACGACGACATTGCCATTCACCTCATCAAAGATCCAAAGCTCAGGGCAGCATCAGAGAACCTTGTGGCCACGGTCGAGGTTCACATTGCCAAAATAGATCGCATTCCACCTAGTGATCTATTTTCATTAACCCTCGCCATGGATGATTCCACTCACAATTACCAGTGGGCAGAGAAAGTGTCTGACAAATTATCTGTGACCTTGAAAACTAGAAAAGCCACCACCAAATGTGGATATCTCCTCCACATGTTGCTCACAAAACAACTAGGACAACGAACGGCCGTGGATATCAAAGAGCTCAAAGACATCTATCCTAGCACCAGAAAGCGTTCCACCCCGCAACTGTCAGCTGAATCTGTTTCACTGGCACCACCAACAAAGAAGTAGAAGGATAAGGCCGTGAGCACAGAAGACAACATCTCCCTTGATATCTTATCCAGTGATATAGGGGCAGAGTATCCTGCATCCAGAGGGAGCTTGAAATTCTCTCAAGTCCCAAAGGAGGTTTTGGCATAGCAGAAGGCCCTACTCCAACAGGCCCAAGAACGAAGGTAAGCGGTAGCTCTAGGAGCTAGCTCTTTGGATGCTAGCGCTTATAGGTTTCCATTGTGGCATGCCATTTATTGCTTTATGTTTATCTAGCCGCAATTTATATTTCCAATTCCCTTTGGGTGTTAGATTAGAATTAGTGTAAAGATCTTGATAGTTGGGTACCGCCTTAGCAAGATCATGTTATTTTGTTATTCTTGACTAGTTGGGAAGCCTTAGTCAAGTTTGGCTATTTCCATTTCGAGCACCAGTTGGGAAGCCTTGGTCTCCTTTTCATTTATGTTTTCATTTCATAGTTTTAAGCTTTGTAGATCTTAGACGGTGGACAACCAGTCTACCACTATACTACACACGAACCCTTCATTCGACCTAGCCACTTAGCAAAGTAGATTTACTTCCAGCAATCCCCATTGGTGATTGGGACCTGGATCTTCTAGCAGTAGGGAATTGCACTTGTGGTGATTGTGGCTGCTGAGTATTTTGTTGTAGCTGTTTGGAGGAAGTGGCTGATGATATTCGTCTGGTCCTGCTCATCTGGTCGGCAATCTACGTTCCTCTTCATGAAGATGGTATTACTGCTGCGCATTTGATGATATAGGTACATGCAGCTACTAGATCTGGATCTTTGATAGTATCCAAGCTGTACTTTCATTGAATAAATGATTCATTTGGCTATTCTGTCGATTGATGTCGTTTGTTGAGTCTTTGGGTAATCGCTTTGGCTAGATTTCCTTGGTTGAAAGATGTTGTTGAAGTTCGCTCAAGAGATTTGGCAAAAGTCGAGGTGATTGTAGCACTCTGTGAAAGTTAAAATGCTTCTATTGTGGAATCAAAGGGCATTATGCTAAGGAATGTTCGAAGAAGCAAACAGATGAAGGTAGCAAGAAAATCACCTTTACTACTAATGATGAGGATCTAGGTGGTTGAAATTCTCTTTTGATGTGTTCTTCAAGTCAATATCAAGTGAAGGTGACAAAGATTCATGGTGGATTGATAGTGGAGCTAGTTCACACATGACTAGTCACAAGGAGTTCTTTACTTCGTTGGTCACTTATGATGGAGCCAAAAAAGTGATTCACATGGCCAATGGTGGTGAGTGTGTGATTGGAGGTAATGGTTCAATTCCTATTTGTCTTTCTACTAATAGGAAATCAAGACTTGATGGTATTCTTTAAATTCCTTCACTTTCAAAAAAATTATTTAGTGTTGATCAAATGATAGAGAAAGGATACATGGTAAAATTTGGTGGTGATGCTTGTTTCATTACAAAGGAAGAAATATTGGTTGCTAGGGGCAATAGACACGTAGACTTTTCAAGCTTGATGCTTTTGTTATGGCTAACAAAAAGGATGGAAAGGACAAGGAGATCAGTCTCAGCTTTCCAAAGTTACCTTTTATCATCAAGAAGATTGGTGGATCTTATGCAAAGTCTAACAAGTTTCCTTATGCTAGATCTAGGTCAAGATCTAATATGCTTATTGGAGATGTTCATCTTTGTGCTAATTTGGCTAGCTATGAGGATAACAATGGTTCTTCAATGGTTCTTCATGGCAAGTGCAAGCATGCAAAAGGTAAGGACAGAGCTGATTTTATCAATGGAGGTGGTGGAAGTTCTTCCTTAAAAAGATTGTTGCTAATGATTTTTTTAATCATATGGAAAAAGATGTTGCTAGGTGCATTCATGAAGGAGGTGGTTCTTCTACATTTTTTTTGTGATGAGTCCAAGAAAGTCATTTTTGCTGCAAGAGGAATTACATGTCTTCGACATTCAGGTTTGAAGATATCTATATCTTTGATATCTTTGATGATCAAGAGAAAGGTAAGCAAGTGGAAGTGACACACTTTGCTTTACTCACATGTTTTGGAGAATCTTCTTGTGTAGATGATGCTATGCAAGTGGATATTGCTTCTCGTGCTATAAAATCAACTAATGGATCTGGAAAAGAGGTCTTAGTCAATGGCTTTGATGGTCAAGCGGAAGATCAAGAGGTTGATCTCAAAGGGCTTCAACAACACAAAAGAGAAAGTGGCAATTTGGAGCTAGTCAAGAGCATCAAAGGAGGGTCATTTGGCAAAGATCTTTTGGATATGTCTTTGCAAGTATATGAAGACTCAAGTAAGGACAAAAGAACAACAAAGAAGTGTTGTTCAAGTTTACTTTACTTCTTCTATCTCATGTTTGAGCAATTTCATGTTAATGTGTGCAAATTGTCAAGATATAGTAAAACTAGCTACATTGGTTTGCATTATTTTGATGTTGGAGTTGTATTAAAATTATTGGCCGGTTTTGCTGATGGAAATGAAGCTTTTGGAAGCTCATTATGTCACCCATTCATGGACAAGTCATCAGGTGTTGATGATATCTTGTGGCAAGATGGAATGGAGGCTCATTCATGGAGTTTTATGGTGGAGACATATCAAGAAAGGACAAATATGGAGGAGACAAGCAAGAAAATGGGTTATCACTCACATTTATTGTTTGATTGCTGTAATTTTTTAGAGAGTCCAAAGTTTGAAGCATGGAGGAATCATTTCGTCTACATTCTATTCAGTTCTTCATTTTCTAGTTACATATTGACATGTAAAATTGATGTAAGAGATAGTGAAATATCCGATTTGGACACTATTCTCTATATCAATTATGGAAGCTACTTTAGAACATTAGAAAGGAGGTCTATACTTAGGATGGAGATATGCATGAGATTTGCTTTATAAGTTCTGAAGAGACAAAGTGTTTCTATTACCAAAGCTCTACTAGCTCTCGACTCCCAACCTGACGAATACCTCGAAAACGAAGATCTCGAAGGCTTCAAAACTCGAAGACCTCGAAAATGAAATGTTCGTGACACAACATGAGAAGGTCAAACAACATGAAATAAAAATGTTCAAGACACCCGAAGGTCGAATACTTTCGACGCCTCACGCACGGAAGGACAAGAAGATCAAAGAAGTATCGTAAAGTACAAATCCTTGATATGATATGATGACATCAACGAAAGAGCGTTAGGACGTGCCTAATCCACCGCTCTTGTAATTAGAGATTAGTCTTAGATTGTTTAATCTATCTAATCAAGATATTACTATGAATATATGCAATCGCTAGATGCACCAAAATATACATAGACACAGATAGACAAAATATAGAATAGAGAAGTTTACCAGTAAGCGAGACAATTTTGTAAGCAGGATCCACTGAGATCCAAGAAGTCCGTTAGTAAGCGAGACACTGTTCGTGGGAGGACACTACTTTATCTCACGCCAATGCGTTGTGTGGGCCTGGCACATAGTGTTTAAACAAAGAGGATCAATAGATGATGTTGTAGATATTATGCACATATAATTGTCTGATCTCGATTGAATTATTGTCTGCTTATTATTCTTGTATCTCACTCGTTTTTCTTATCTATTCTACACATAGGTTCAATGTTGTTGAATGCTGAATTAACTTAAACGTAGGTTAGCATTGTCTGTCTACATTATAGAGGATTGTAGGAATGATATAGCAAGTAGTGACCGACAATCATATCCGAACTCCAATCGAATTCATTCGCGTTTTGTTTTGTTTCGATTCGCATCAGTGACATTAGAGCTCGAATCTCATCAGTAGGAGTCAGAGCTTGATTTCCTTTAGTGGTATCAGAGCGACGGCTTCGATTATCAGAGCTGTTCAAGGTTGGTAGTTAGAACTTCTCATAGTCTGATATAGCCGCAAAGCTATTGAATCCAGGAGGCAAAGCATTCAAGACTAAGAACCATTAACAAGTGAGAACACAGCTCACAACAATGGCTTCAATAAGCAGCATACAATCAAAGATCTGCACAATCCTCGACTCATCAGGGTCTAACTTCCTAGCATGGAAGGTTAAGACCTCTCTTATACTAAAGGGAGAAGGATTATTTCCCTGGGTAGACAACACCAAAGAGATGCCTACAACTACAGGCATGGAGATACGCGGATGGAGAGAAAAAAATGACAAGGCAGTAGCCGTATTGTCATCATCCATCGAAGATAGTCTCACACTTGACCTGGCTATACTCTTGAATGCAAAAGAGATGTGGGATACTTTACTCACAAGATTTCAGACAAAATCACGCAGTCAGATCATGCTTCTTGAAGATCAGCTAACAAACCTACAATGGGATGGCAAAGACCTCACCTGCTTTATTAGAAAGATGAAGGATCTGTTTCTTTCATTACACAATTCCGGAGCAGAGAATGCAGTATCAACAGAAAAATAGCTTACCTATCTGTTAAGAGCCTTACCAAGATCTTTCCAAACAACCCGAACATTGCTAGCAAAGGATCCAGCTATGACACTCGAAAAGGCAGTGATCGAGATTTGAGAAGAAGTCGAAGCTCGTGAGCACCTTGATCACAAGGATGCTTTTGACCAAGCTCTCTAGAACAATAAGGAGAAGATGAAGAAGCAGTTCAAGCCTAAGAGGGAGTCAGACCGAATGCAGGATCGAGACCAGCAAGTAGAGGGAGCCAACAGAGGCAAATAGAATAACAAAGAAAAGCCGAAACAGCAGAATAGAGACAAGAAAACATGCGTGAGATGCAAACACGCAGGACATACTGTCGATTTGTGTTGGCTAAATCTGAAGATCGAGTGCATCCATTGTCACAAGAAGGGTCATGTAGCCATGGACTGTTACCAGAACCCAAGAAACAAATAACCTAAAGGTAGACAAGAGAACAATAATAGTTCATCCTATGTTGAAGAGCCAAAAAGCTTGAAGTTAGAGCGAATCATGAGAATTCGACCACCTACATCTGTGCATACATATGTGCAATATCAACACCTGACACACAAGAGGTAATCCTTGATTCAGGGGCAACCTCACACTTTGTTACGTCAAGACGGATAATATTTGACTTTCGGAGTTCATCAAGATTTATTATTATTGGAGATGGATCAAAGCATCAAGTGAATGGTGACTCAAAGACATTTTGTTCGTACCTACAATAGGACTTGCTATCAGTCGCAACAATAGCAGATGTTGAGATGCATGTGACGTTCTCAAACGAAACATGCAATGTCATTGATGCAGGCACCAGTACATTGATTACACAAGGTAGAAAAAAAAGAGAACCTATATCACTTGAAGGTACGCCTACCTGCAGATCAATTGCATCAAACCCATGATGATTCGTCAGATATTCTATGGTATAGGAGACTATTCCATATGAGCTCAATGGCATTGTATCAAACAAGTCATCATGGAGCAATCACAGGGGTGAGCATCATGAATGCAACCAGTTTGATGACCTGTGATGCATGTATAAAAGGTAAGATGTCACGTACTCCATTTGTCAAGGACTCCTACCAAACGACAAAGATTTTGGAGTTAGAAGATTCAAACATCTGTGGACCTTTCGACATGATCTCAGTAGGAGGCTCGAAGTACTATATCACCTTTATTGATGACTATAGTAAGTTTGCCAGAGTCTACTTCATTCACAATAAATTTGATGCATTTGACAAGTTCACTAAATATGTGAGTTGGGCAGAAAGATGCATAGCAAACAAGGTGAAACAGATCAGAACAGATTGAGGTGGAGAATACATCTCAAACCGATTCACTAATTTCTCAATGATCGAGGAATCATTCATAGAAGGACAACATCCTATAGACCACAACACAATGGTGTTGCAAAAAGAAAGAATAGGACTCTCATGGAAGCCGTTAGGTGCATGATGGCCTATTCGAAGGCTCCAAGAGTGTTGTGGACTAAAGCAGTAGCTACAGCTGTCTACATTCAGAATAGGACAGAAAAATCTGGTGTTCCTCACACAACACCACACGAACTATGGTGTAGTAAAAAACCCAATCTGACTCATATTCGAATCTTTGGCTGTGCAGCTTATGCACATGTTCCTGACAAGCTTTGAAATAAGCTTGATGGGAAAGCAGAACAAGGATATCTTGTAGGATATGACAATCATTCATCATACTATAGAATCTATATGCCAGAGACAAATACAATGAAGACAGTCAGAGACGTCAAGTTCGATGAGACCAGAACAATGGCCAACAATGATCTTATCAGTTATGAAGTTCTTGGAAGACAATATTATGATCTACCAACCGTGACAGAGGGACCACTTAAGATCATACACAAAAGCTTGAAGACAATACACAAGACAATGCTCTCAATGGAGGAAGAAACAATGGCGATCATCTATTGATCTCAATGAACCGTACAATAGGTTTCTCCAACCTGTTATCCAAGAATTTCAGACTCACATTGTTGAGGAAAAACAAATGTGTCACTTTGATCTATCCAAAGCTTGGTGGCATCAATGGCGAAATAACCACAAGCGAGACACTGTTCATGGGAGAACACTGCTTTCTCTCACGCCAATGCGCTAATTGAATTATTGTCTGCTTATTGTTCATGTATCTTACTCGCTTGTCTTATCTATTCCGCACATAGGTTCAATGTTGTTGAATGCCGAATTAACTTAAACGTAGGTCAACAGTGTCTATCTACATTTTGGAGGATTGTAGGAATGATATAGCAAGCAGTGGCCAACAATCATATTTAAACTCCATCCGAATTCATTCGCATTTTGTTTCTTTTCGATTCGCATCAGTGGTATCAGAGCCTGATTCTCATCAGTAGGAGTCAAAGCTTGATTCCCTTCAAGTTCAATATCTAGGATTGTTAGCCTTTGAGTACATTGATGGGTGTCCACATGAAGCTTACTCCGTATGATGGATTTAAGAAAGTGGATGCTTACTTCTACAGGCAGCTGGTGGGTAGTTGATCTATCTAACACACACACGACCTGATATTTCTTATGTTGTTGGTGTTGTTGGCCAATTTATGCAAAAATCCTAGTCAAGCACACTAGAAGTTTGCTAAACATATTATCAAATACATTCGAGGGACATTGAATTTTGGTTTAAAGTATGATCAGCCTAAAGTGCCAATGTTGATAGGTTACACAGATGCCGATTGGGCAAGTAATATTGATGACAGAAGATCTACCAGTGGTCATACATTCAATTATGGTATAGTTGTAGTTTCATGAATCAACAAAAAGCAACCTACAGTAGTTTATTTTCGACGAAAGCTGAATATCGCGCACTTAGCAATGCTACACAGGAAGTGGTATGGTTACGAGGATTGCTTGTTGATTTAAGTCAACCACATGTGGATGGGACAACTAAAGTTGCATTCACCTTGCCAAAAATTTAGTTCTACATGCTCGAACTAAGCACATCGAAATACATTATCACTTTGTTCGTGAAAAAATACTTGATGGAGCCATTGATCTTGTTTTTGTAAATCAAAAAATCAAGTGACAAATATTTTTACTAAGTCATTAGGTAGATGTAAATTTGAAAAGTTTCGTACTTTATTAGGAATAGAAGAATGTAATTTTATCATTGAGGGAGAGTGTTAGAAACCAATGATAAACTTATTAATGTTTATCATTTATTGTTTACAACTGTTACCAGTTGTAAGTAGCTATAGGCTAGTCTATAATCAACTACTAGTTTTCTTTCTCTATATTCAAGGTCTATGGTACTCTCTTTCAGTTAGTGAATAGTGATGGTGTGTTCTTATTCCTCCTCTTCATGGTGATTGCTTATGGTGAATGCTTGTTAGTGTTAATCTGATTATTGACATTATGGTCACAACAAAACATAATGGATGATAAGAATGCCTGCATGCAAACATGAATGATCCGAGAAGAAAGGCGAAGTCCAAAGACTCTTCGCATGCAATGCAAAGCTCAAGGGCATGGATGTAGTCTGCCCCACCCAACATGTGGGGTCTCTGGAACCAAGTGAATCTGTGTCCCCTGCTGATCCTCTTTTGCATGAGGTTCACAAAATCAGTGCGCCCTTGAGCCTCCTTCCAAATTGACTCCAGATTTTCACATTTCCTTTGCAATGAAAATCTGAATTAGTACAAAATAGCACCAAACAATAATCAACAATACAAAACAATCACCAACACTATATCCATTAGATTTAAAACTGCCAAACATTCTCAAAAAAGTACCAAACAAAGCCTAAAAAGTACCAAACAGTACTCAGAAAGCGAATCCTAAAGTACCAAACAAGACCTTAAAAGTTTCAAACAGACCATAAAAATTTAAAAACAATAGTACCAAAATAATCAAAAGTACCAATTGTACCAAACTGCAAAAGTACCAATAGTTAAAAAGGTTGCAAAAGTACCAAATTGCAGAAGTACCAATTCTAGTGTCAAAAGTACCGAATGGCAATAGTACCTCAATTGCAAAAGTTTCAAAAGAACGAATTTGTGAAAAGTGCAAAACCACCAAAATTAGTAAACAATACTAGACAGTACACCAAAAACAAATCCAGAAGTTTCAAAAGTACCAAATAATACCTAAAAAGTTCAAATCCAATAGTACCAAAATTGTCAAAGGTTCGGATAGTACCAAACTGCAAAATTCCAATAATACAAAAAGTACCAATAGTACCAAACTACAAAGTACCGATAGCAATGAACTGATAAGGGAAAGCCCCTTCTCATTTGGAGGGCAAAGCATTTATTATCGAAATTCAAATTAGATAAAGTATTTATGTTATTATGGGAGGGGAGAGAGTAGGCCCATCAATACTAGGGATGCCTTCATTGCATTAACTCATGGGTAGCATCTATCAAGCTCCAAAAAGTGAGAAATGTACTACCAAAAGTATTGTATTACCAATAAATTATGAGTGATAAACTCCCCAAAAAGTGAAATGTACTACCAAAAGGTACAATGAAAAATGGGTTCTTTTTTTTACCACCAAACCATTCTTTTAGCCAAATATAAATATTCGGTTCATTTGAAAAGTGAGTTAGATGATAAAGAAACTTGGGAGCAATAAGAAAAACTTAGTCTAGGATTCCCTAAATTTCTACCTCAAGAAGGAAGTTTTTAAGGAGTGGGAATGTTATGTACCATAATGGTCACGACCTTGCCATGAGGTGGGACTATACAATGTGATATAGCTCAAGCTTCATGGATGTTGGTTTCATTGGAAATTGCATAGTGTGCATAATGACTAGTAATGTCACCAAATTGAGCAATACTATTTTTGTTTCAACAATTTTACCGTCTATACATTTCGTAGTACTTGGCAAAAACAAGGTCATAATTGTGCATAAAGAATTTCAAAAAATTAGATGCCCCATGTGAAACTCACCACCATTTTGAACCCTATATAATAAAAGTAGAAAGATAAAAAGGTGGATTTTGTTGCGTTATGGGACCAAATCCTTGAATGTGTCCAAAATGCATTTTAGATTGTAGATATGAGAATATGTGTGTGTGTGTGTGTTTGTGTGTGTGTACACATGTATCAATGTTCCCACATAACCAGTTCAATGGAATTTCATGGTATAGAACTATTCCGTACCAATTTTTTTATTTTGTTCAAAAATGATATTTTTTAAACTATTTTTCCTGCAATTCCATACACATGTTTATAGAGGGCATACACATTTTTTTAGAGGGGATACATTTCTCTAGATTTTTTTTGCTATTCTAATTTTTTTTTTGCCTTTATGTATATAGATAATAAAATTTATAAAATAAAATAAAAAATAGATTTTGTACCCGTTCTCTATATATATGTATGTATGTAGAGAGAGAGAGAGAGAGAGAGAGAGAGAGAGAGAGAGAGAGAGAGAGAGAGAGAGAGAGAGAGAGAGAGAGAGAGAGAGAGAGAGAGAGAGAGAGAGAGAGAGAGAGAGAGAGAGAGAGAGAGAGAGAGAGAGTATAAAGCCATCTATGAAACATATTTGCACTTGCGTGATTTAAAAACTTCTCACCTGGTAAACATATTATGAGAAGAAGTTCCTAGCACAAGCCTTGTGATTTTACATTTCGACATTTCTTCCACTAATGCTCTTTTGATAGAGCTAGCTTCCAATACCAGAGTCTCAATATTAACCTGATAAAAATTTTAAAGAATACTTTAAGAATTCTAGAGTGATTAAAGGTTTCTTCAAAAAATATGAGGACAATTTTTAAGCAAATAGTATGTAAGAAATTCAAGAATCTTAAAGATTCTTGAGATAAATGACAAACTAAGGCTTAGTCTCATTTATGTGATCATTAGTGTCATACCTTGTGAGCATCATACAATGTTGCAAACGTCTTCATCAACTGATTTGTTTTGAGTTCAATTTCATGAATGTGTGCTTTTACTATCTTTGGATTTGCTTGGCTGATATGAATATTGCCACCAACTAGCAAACACCCAATCATAAATAGAACCTTAAAATACATATGCAAAAAAAAAAAATCTAGACATTTTTACAAACTTAGCAAATGCTCAAAGAAATTATTTTTACTAGATGTAGTAAATCTAACTTGTATTCATTGAATAACTGATAACTACTCATTGAGCTGATTGGTGCACATGTCTCTTTATAATGTGATTGTCGAGTTTCTCCTGTGTGTGTGTGTGTGTGTGTGTGTGTGTGTGTGTGTGTGTGTGTGTGTGTGAGAGAGAGAGAGAGAGAGAGAGAGAGAGAGAGAGAGAGAGAGAGAGAGAGAGAGAGAGAGAGAGAGAGAGAGAGAGAGAGAGAGAGAGAGACTCTTTTCAGTAGCTCTATAGGGTATGATATCTACAAATACAACTATTAAATTTGGGTCATTAGTCCAGAGGCTCTCCAAAACTCTAAGATTTCTTTTCGTGGCTAGATATGTCCGTTGGTCACTTCATCCATGAAACAATCATCATTTCACATAAGCGTTTGGATCTCAACTCAAGTTTAAAATAGAGATAAAAGTGACTTTATTTGTGAGTGGTCATGGTCCAACTAGATGTGGCAAGCATGTAACATGTCATTGTATGATGACATACCATAGAATTCATTAGTTTTTTTAGTTCTATATAATGTTGTGCCTAAGAGCTTGCACTTCAATGCTTAATCATGTTGGAATCTATATGTTATCTAGTCCAATAGATTCTACGGTCATTCATTGAAAGGACCAAACCTTGTTGACTAACAAGCTAAATGAGAAAGTCAACAATGGGTCAACAAAGATAATGCTTGTTAAGCATAAAAAATTTCAAAATGAATCCACAATCATACTTGATTTTCCTTTAAAAAAATGATTTTTTCTTGATTTCAACTAGTCTTGGCCATGTCATTTGAGCCTATGAAAGGTGTCTAAAAACTATGATCATACATTAGTTAAATTCTCCATCTAGGAATGCTTTTATCTCATGTGTGGGTGTGTGTGTGTGTGTGTGTGTGTGTGTGTAATGTTGGCTTACTACTTTGAAGCAAAACTATGGTTTAAAAGTTTGATGGCACTTGCCTCTCTAGCTATTAGCTTTAAGGAATTATGTGGCTGATTAATATAACCCTTGGCATGATATTTGAAATTATTATTGGATGTTGGACAGATGTAACATCTTAGAATCGTGAGACATAAACTATGTGCGATTCTCTTGGAGTGCTTCTTAAAAGTTGTGGATACATTATTAAAAATATAGAAATTTATTAGAGAAATTTACCCACGACATCAATGACAACTATAGATGAGGTCGCAAGGGCTCACAAAAGTGACACGGGCTCTATAAAAAAATCATGTTTGTACATAATGTTGAACAATTTGATTGCATATTATTTTCTTGGAAAATTCTATTGTAGGTGTTTATGAGAAAACAATTGAGATTCTAGTGAAAAAAAAATTAATTTTCTATAATCTAGAATATAGCAAGCTTTTGAATCCATGGTTGAATATGCACCTTGACATCCATAGATTGGACACCTCAACATTATTAAATCATCTCATATTTTGTTCAAGCACTTATGGTTTACTTGTATAGGAACATCAACTTTCAATTATATGTAACTTTTTCATTTTTTAGCCAATAGGGATTGTTAGGTAACCATTACAATCTTTCATTGGGAGATCTATATCTCGATTTATCCTTCTACAAATGGAGTTAAGCATTGGTATCAACTATGCAATGTATGGGCCAAAAAGCACAAAACTATTTTTTGAGCAATCAAATATATTCAAGAAGCATTAAAAATTTTCACTAAAAAATGTAAAAAATGTCAACTAGTTTAGTTGGTCTAAATTGGCAATTTGGAGGCCAAAGTGAAATTTCAACTTAGAGATACATTTCTTAATGTCAATAAAAATAGTTTCCTTACCATTTGTTAGCAAGTATATAAGTGGATAAGGTCAGATTTGGACCTATCCTACTTGGCTAATGTGCATACATTGCATCTAGTCACTTAAAACTAGGTTTCTGGTGAAGTACCTAGAAGGTGCTATTTAGGACAAGTGGCCAAGTGACATTATGGATGCTATAAATAGTTGTACCAGCATGGAAAAAAATCATCTTCTTGTTCTCATTTTGTATGGAAAACTTTCATCTTTTGATTCTATGTCCATCTCTTGCATATTTCTCATGTTATCTTGAGTTCTAATGTGTAGAATGTGATGTTTCTTGTTGTACTTGGATCCACATGTGTGAAGGACAGTGTAATATTGTTGTTATACAAAAAGGGACAAGACTATATCAATTCTGATTGATTTTGATCAAATCTTCATGTAATTCCAAGTTCTAGGATGGTAGATGCATGATTTCTAGCTTGTAGATGAATCTAAATGTGCACTCCAATTTAGACAAAGATCTAATTATCCATTAAGAATGTTCCATGTGGAGTTGGAGTGGTTCTATCTCAAATCAAACATTTTCAAGTGCAGAAAGTGGATCTTTGTGATCCTAGCTTCATTTTAGGTCGAATCACTTGGAGTAGGCCGATTTTTGAATCCACTGATTGGAATGTGGAAACAAAAATTTCTCATAATTGTGGATGTTGTCATGGTGGAGACATATCAAGGAAGGACAAATATGGAGGAGACATGCAATAAAACGGTTATCACTCACATTTATTGCTTGTTTTTTGTTATTTTCCAGAGATATCAAAGGTGGAAACATGGAGAAATTCATTCATTATGATTCTCTGTTGGTTTATCATCTTGATATGTAAACTTGATGTAAGAAATAGTGAAGCATCGAATATGGACACTATTATCTATATCAATTATAAAAGTCTTAATAAAACCATAGAAAGGAGGTCTATTCTTAGAATGGAGATCATTCCTAAGATAGATCAAAGTTGTGTGGTGGATCATAAGCTTTTGACCACATTTGAAAATCTCCCAATATACCCATGCATGCACCACCTTTGACATTTTGAAATATCTTTCATGACACATTGGATCTTTCTCAAACAAGCACTTCTCTTATACCAGTGTGAAGTAGTTGCAAGGTGCAACATAAATCCAAACTTTGTTCTAGAAACACTAAAGAACTAGTCATGCAACTCTCCACCCTAGCACAAAGCTCAATTTAAACTCAATCTAGGTTAAGTTGTAGTAATGTCCCATGTAATATCAGGTGGTTGTTGCTCCTTTGTATTATACATACATCTTAGCATCTCCCATACCATAACCTAGTCCGCGTGTTGAGTTTGCACATTGATGGCAACCAATGATAGTTGCCTCCATCCATTGATTGTGCACATAACTCATTAGGCAAGAAATGTGAAACATAACATGGAAGAAAAGTAGCAATGAATAAGCACATGTAAACATTTTTTTTCTCGTTGAGATCACACATCATGATGTTGAACACCAAAACGTGGACAAACTGAGAGAGAATGTGAGTGAAAAAAAGAGAAGGGGGGCGAGGGACACAAAATAGTGAGGCTTTTAACTGAGACATAATATGATGGCCACTCAATATTATGCCAAGGAATGCCACATGGCTTGGGGAGTGCCACTCAATAATATGATGGCCTTTGTGCCACCTAGGCCAAGCACAAACCAGGCTTTGGGCATGAGAATATCCTCCCCGTGTCTTGCTAAAATTCATGTACTAGCACATGCTAAGGCAATATGTAGTTGGTAATGGCCATTGGGAGGGCCATTACCATAAATAATCTGGGACCTGTATAGCGAGTGCCAGAGGCCATGAGTTGCCCGAAGACCGGATTATCTGTGGTAATGGTCCAACCAATCGACCTTTACCGCATGTAATTGACAGTTCGCCTAATTTTTTTCTTTGGCCCTCTGAACCAGCCATAGCCTCTCTCTCTCTTTCTTCTCTCTCTCTCTCTCTCTCTCTCTCTCTCTCTCTCTCTCTCTCTCTCTCTCTCTCTCTCAAAACTTTTGAATAAAATTTCTACCAACATACCTCATTTGCCAAGCACACACCAAAAATTTGAATAAAGTACATAGCCTTGGATGTGTTAGAAAACCTTCTAGTATTTCCCTTGGCATTTTCAAGAACATCCCAAAGCAAAAAATTGTGATAAAAGGCATCATGTCAAAAATGGCAGACACTCAATAAACATTTGTCATGCAACACATACACATTCATTCATGCATGGGACAGCCAAGGACAATGTGCCACATAGCACATCCTAGAAGGTGCAGCCCAATATGGCAACCACCTAAATAATGCAACCACCTAAAAACAAACTTTCATTGAGGCATGACTAATAAGAACCTCCAGCACATACTTGTAGAATGGAATTATATTTTCTCCTGAAAGAGTTCAAGGCATGCTGCAAGCACGTATGACATCAAATGTTTAAAGTAAATGGAGATGGCAAGAAGAGACATACACGGAGCTGGGATAAACTTCACCGGTTTGCGCACATGAAGGAGTGTCACAGTTCCTTCCGATGACACCAAATGCTTTAGAGCCCATTTCACCGAACTTGTGCTCTTTTCTGTGCTCACCGCCACAACCACTTTGTTTGATTCCATTACAACCTCACGCTCTCTGATTCACACACTTAATGCTCACGATGCTGGAGAGTTGCTGGTAACTGTGCTTGTATGTGGGCTTAGGACGTACATCTGCTAATTGTGAAGCATCAGGTGAAATTTCACCAGAACCATCAAGCACAGATCAAGATTTAGTATCCTTCTCAGGTTCAATACGCTCAAAAGCTTCTAGCAGTCATCAAGACTTTTACTTTTGCAATTTCCTTAACAAAGAAATCGATGATATAAGAAACTCAAAGGTTAGGATCATAGGTACAAATTGAACGCATGACTTTTCTCAAGAGACGAGGATCATATCTGAGAAATGAACCGTACAGCCTCACTTCTGCACAGTTTTCTTCCAATGTTGTCGTTTTGAAAGGTAATCACAATGGTATATGCTCTTCAAGATTGCAAATCTCACAAATTCCGCTGGATGCAAACTATACCACCCGCATCTTCACCTGTGTCTCGCAAGCAAATTTGACACTGAATCCGAAGCAGAACCAGCCAGAGCTTGCTGTTAAGTGCAAGTTGGGGGCGAGAACATTATTGAACTTTAATGTGATCTTGCAAAACCAAGAGAGTTTCCGGCACGATGTGAAAACCATCCTGCAGCGAAAAAGAAAGAAACCGCCTTAAATTGTGCAATCATGTACTCAACTTTCACATGCACCAGTCGAGAGTAAGAGAATTCGGGCCACAGAATCTGGATAAATTGCATCCGAGTTACGTAATGACGTTTATCAGGATACGATCGACAACATTGCTCATGTTAGACTAATCACAGCTCTAACATCTGATCTTTGTTGTAGATATCTGTCCTGAGGTGGGACATGAGCGAGAGCGACTGCGTGACCATTCGCCTGTTTTTCAGATTAAAAAGCAGAATACGCGTTTTGAAGGATCCAGTTTTTTCTTGAAGGATCCAGCGTGCACGTTAAAATTATCCATGCAATGGAATGCGTGACAATTTTGCTCGGTTGGGCTTTTTAAAAAAAATTACTTTCCAAATTTTTTTGGAAATCCGAACTTGACAGAATAGCTTCATGTGCCCAACCCAAAGTCTTGGTAATACGTACTAGTATCGTGTGACTCGTTATAGGGCTAATTTTTTTTTTTTTGTGTTCTTTTGTCCAAGAAATGAAGAGAGAAAGGAATGCTCGGGAAACCGCATTTAAGTTATCCTCAAAAAACTTGCATTTTATAGAACTTCTTGGTCTTCTGAAGACTTTTACTCATAAAAAGTTATATATGCTTGTAAAAAAAATCGTCAAATATTTTATGATATCAGTTTTTGAGAAAATTTGCCGATTTCATTCCTATACTTTGCCAGGTTTCCCAAGCACAGAGAAAGGTTGAAAGATATTTATAATGTTCTTACTTGATAGGTGTGGACAATGGTCATTAGATTGGCTAGAGGGGAGAGCTTGTGAATCTTAGTTTGTTGACTAATGAGAACTTATGAGTTTTAAGAACTTCCTATTATACTTTCAATCTAGATTTTAGAGAATACAAATATACCAAGATGAATGATGTTTAGGACGTGGGCAATATGTAGGTTATTTCTATTAGCTTTATGTTGAGTCTTCAAAGCAGTTCTCGCAAAACTAGCAAAGTATAGGAATGGAACCGACAAGTTTTCTCAAAAATTGATATTACACAATATTTGAGAATTTTTTATACAAGCATATATACAATTTATGAGTACAAGTCTTCAAAAAACTAAGAAGTTCTATAAAATGCAAATTTTTTAAGGATAACTCAAAAGATGTTTTTTGAACAATGCTTTTAAATTTAAGACCACTTTGTTTATATAAGAAGATTCCAAAACTATAACTTCTACTAAGCCATCTAGTACCTATGAACTATATCAAATGATGCATGGACTTTTATGTGATAAGGAATGATACTCATAATATGCCAATGCTTAATACTGGTGAAACCTCCTTGGAGTTTCCCTCCAATGGTACTGGGAACTTCTCTCAAGTTTCCATTTGATATCTTGCATTTTTTTCATAGCATATCGGTTTTTAAAAAAAAATGTTCTATAAATGTGTGAAATCTTGTCCTCATCTTTTGTGATGGAAAACATTGGTGCCTTGCAAACCTCAATTGACATAAGTTGTTATGAATCTTCATTACACAACCCTACAATTTGAAGGTTTTTAAAGCATCAAAAGTTTCAAACTTGATTTCAAGAGGTGGAATTACAGTTGTAGGTGCTACATGTAGCTTATGCTAAAATTTGAATAAAAGTTGGGCACCCACAAGGTAGAATTTCACAATTTCAAAAAAAATTCTGGTGTCCTAAATTATTATGCCCAAACATTGTAAGTCCAATATCTTATATTTTTCAAAATGGTTCTTGATGAAGGTTGCTTTCAAAATTAGACAACTCAAACTTGCCAACTCATATCTTCCAACACATGTTGATTAATATCCTTCAATTGACATGTATAGTTTGCTATACTTAATATGATAACAGCTTTGTTGATTTACGTTCAGATTTGTGTTGATATTGTTATGCTTTTCCTCATTCTGTCTGACTCTCTTGTTGCTCAATCTGGTAATCTGTTCTTAGCGAATTATTATTAGTCTAGCTATTGACGACTAATATTTAGTCTTGTCTTTCACGACTAATTCGCGACTGATTATCAGTCGAGCTCAGTCTAGCTCTTCACGAATCATTCACGACTAATAATTTGTCTAGTTGTTCACGACAAATTATTCTTCTGATATTTTGTTACTTAATGTTTCGCTACGTAATCAGATCGACCGTAATGTCTATCACTAACGTTATGTTCGTTTCTGATAGGCGTAGTCATGATTAGGGAAAGAGTAATATAGCTCATTCTACTGCGCACAAACACCTTCCGTTCGAGTTCATTTCTTGTTCGAGTTTCGACTTCGCTTCTTTTTGTGTTCGTTTTCTTTACGAGCTATTTTTGTTTCTCACACTCACACACCCTCTTTCTCCAACAAGTTTTTGCATTAATCCATGAGTTGAGCTAATGGTGCAAAATCTGTGATGGAATTTTTGTTCCCTGCACTTCATTTCAATTGCAAGAATATTCACATTTTGGACAACATACATGCTTCTACACAAGATACAATCATTTGGACATGCACAAATATGCCCATGTGAAGAATATAATTTCCTCTTGTGAAGAATCTTGAAAAAGAATTTACAACTTTGCATGTTCGAAAAGCTTATTGCCTTCAAGAGGAAGTGAATGAAAGAATATGAAGACATTATCAAACAAAATCATCACCTTGAATTTTCACATGATTGATTCACATTTTTATTGTTCCATTTTATACACATCATACCCAATGGGATTGGTTAAGTTGGTTTTTTTATCCTTTCGACCAAATTGATCAACATGTAAATCAGTCTTGCTTAATGAAACTTCTAGAACATTCTTCCAAATTGGTCCAAAATGCGAGTCTTGTGAAAAATCCAGCAAATTCACACGTCTGGGGATCCACAAGAAATGTGTGAATGATCTTTACCATGCTTTGTGGTGGCACACAGATCACCTGTAGAGCAATCCTGCAATCTACCAACAGATTTGAGGCTAGAGCACAATCTAGAATGCTACAAATCAAAGCAATACTAATTCTTCACAAATAGAGAGAATACATAAGCAAAATAATGTATGAAGAAGACACCAATCTCGAGTTAGAGAGAGAATGCAATTTCAAGCAAAATAGAATGAGATTCAATTTTGACATTATGACATTACCAAAGCTTGATTCATCATTAGAAATGAATGAGAATCATATGTACATATATAGGAGAGCCAAAATTCATGGTACTACTTGCATTCAATGCATTTCCTAAACCTAATCAAGTGTAAATTATTGCCATCATTGACACCTAACAGCTTGCATGCTGAAATTGCACCTAACTTCTACCTACTTTGTCCAAATGTCAATTTCTCAACTAGATATGTACAAAACTACATGCATGTGTCCAGTAGTATTTGCATGCCTTGCATGTGAGTTCCCTAGATGAATTGGACATGTGTAGAACATGTATACTGACTTGCATGTTGCATGCACTGATTGCATGTTGCATGCATGCACTCTAACTGACTTTGCATGTCATCTACTTTTATGCATGTCATCAAATATAGATCTACCTAGCTCAAACTCGCCCTAATCTATAAGGTCATGTGCTCAATTCACATACCTTTGATATATATAATGGAACAAAGTGAAATATTACCATCTAGACATTGTGCATGTCACGTAGCTCGAGTTTGTACATGCTAGAGAATGATATTTACAACTTGTAAATGCACAAGCAAGATGATTTTCCTCATCAACCCCTATAGACAAGTTGGATAGCTTTCTATTCTTTACACTCCTCCTAAAAAGTTATCAACTTGGCTTGATCACTTGAAATTGAAAACTTCCAAGGTTGGTCGAATTGTTGATGAAGAAACTCTTTGTGTGTGTGGATTCTTTGCTTTGAATTTGAATTTAAGATGATCAAAGAATCCATCATAGCAGCACTCTTACCATAACCATGAAAAGATCTCTTTGACAGAAATCTTTTCCAAATGCCTTTGAAAAATATTCCACCAATTTGTGACTAAGCCAATGTGCCTCCTCCATGTTTGATATCGATCCTAGGTTTGCAAAGTCCACATGCATGAAGTTGGTTGCACCAAATCTGAAAAATTTGAGGCCTCCAAGCCTCATAATGACCACAAAGATCATCTAGATCAAGATTATACCTTGAGCAATATTCAAGATTAAGCACACTAGCTTCAATAGTCCAAACACTATGAACTCTATCCAAAATGGATCTAATCTTGAAACCATACTCTAACTTGATCAAATTGAGGCTAAATACATTCTTAAGGATGTAAGTGTCCTTATTGGATGTTTTACTTACTCTCAAAAGAAGTTCACAATATGCCTCAAAACATGAAAAAACTCCTTTTTTCAAACTATGAGTACTAAACTCATACTTGCTCTTACTCAATTTAAGAGCATAAAAATGATGGTTCAATATCTTGCTTTCTAGATGTTTTGGAAACATAATCAAGTCACCAATGACAAGAATTAACTCCAAACTAAGACTTCATTCAAAACTAGAATAGTCTTACTTGATCTTTGAGATAAGCAAATCTCAACTAAGCAAGATACATCATCAATCAAAGAAAGAGAACCATAGGTGAGTAGAATACAATGAATACCACCTTCACTTATCCTTTATTTTCCACAAAATAAGAACAACAAGGACTCGGCCTTGTTCAATGATGAAGATCTTCTTGGACATGCATGTTGAGGATACTCCTCCTCAAACCTCGACCCCATCACAACTTGATTACTCACCATAGCAATGACTTGTGATGCATCATAAGATGATGTGCTCTCGTCCCCTTCCAAGATAGAAAATAAATCTTCATAAAAAACAATAACATCTCCATGCTCAAACACCTTCGAGATAGAGAGTGTAAAGGCTATGTAGCCTTCCTTGGTGGATAAGCATCCAACCATGATCCATATACTAGGATCTACATCCTTCTTTCCTTCCAAGAAACCACATGCAAAGCAATAATCTTCAAGAACACTAAGGTACACAACCTTAGGCTTATAATTGAACAAGACTCTATATAGTGCACTCCTTCCATTAGCTCCATAACTCCATAAAGTTTTGCATGATGGAACATACACATGCACCATAAAACTTGAAGAGACAAGACATAGCCAGACCATGAATAGTACATGCAAAGCAAGGAACGCCTCCCTTGCTTATTGATAAAGAAAGATGAACATCCAAATGTTCCAACTCCACAGGATGTTTTGTCTTGGTAGAAGAAATCAAATATGGATCCATATGTGATTTTGCCATAGAACAAGCCACTCTTGGCTTGATCTCCTTGACCACAATAGGCATAGATCTGAAATTGGAAACATGCAACCTCCTATGCCATACTTCCTCTTTGGAAACACAAGTCATCAATGCAACATCACAAGTACTTGCATTCTCATGCACATCTAACTTGAAAATGCCTCCATATCTAGATCCACTTGCTAGGATCTCATCACCTTTCTTTATAAAATAGTTATTGACATTGAATTCCACTTCAAAGCCATCATCAAATAACTTTCCAACACTAATCCCATTCTTTGTGAGATTGAGAACATAAAGTACATTGGAAAGTGATAAAATCATAGAAGATGCAAGATTCAAGGAACAAATTCCAACTCCTTCAATTGAACATGCATCACCAATAGTAATGTATATTGATTCTTGAGTTTCTTGAAAAGGTTCAATAGAAATGAAAGAACTCTTGGAGCAACTCATATGAGTTGTGGCTCCACTATCAATATACCAAGATACATCATTGAAGGGTAAAGATGAGAAACTAGACATCATGAGAGATGCCTCTCCTTCACTTGCATGTGAGTCTTCTATGATAAAATTGGCTTGATCTTCTTGAGTCTTCTTCTTGAAGATAGAAGAATGAGTTGAATCATCTTCTACTCCTCCTTGGTCTTTGTCCTTTGATTTGTCCTTGGTGAAGGCTTGAGAAAATTTGTTCTTGCTCCTCCCTCTTGACTTGATCTTGGCAAAGTGAGCTTTGCCACAACCACCATCCTTCCTTGAAAGCTTGTTCTTTTGCCTGCATTCTTCAGCAATAAGAATATCAAACAGAGCCTCCATAGATGGTAGCTCTTTCATGATAGCATAAGTTTGCACAACATTTGCATACTCTTCTCTAAGTCCATTAAGGACTACTTGAACAAGTTCACTGTTCTCTAGAGTATCACCTATGCATGCTATCTCTCTGTGAAGATCTTTAACTCTCACTACAAAACTTGAAGCATTGTCATCAACTCTTTGGACACTAGAAAAGATCTGATTTCTAAGAGTAAAAAGTCTTGATGTGATCTTTGCTTCATGAATGGACTTAAGGATATTCCAAGCCTGCTTGGCTGAGTTGCATGAACTTATTTCTCTCAACATCTCATCAAAGATGTTCAATTTGATGATATGAAGAGCAATCCTTGCTCTCTTCTTGAATCTCTGAGCCTCATCATAAGCTTCAGGTTCAACTTCAATTTCTAATACAATGTCCATTACACTATAAAGAATCAACAAAGATTCTATCCCATCCTTCCAAACTGAATAGTTGAAGGTATCTAGTCTCTCACTAGTTTCAAAGAGAAAATCTCCTACAAATGCCATGAATGTGAAGACTCTTGTAAATTGGACAACAAAAATGGAATTGAATGTGTTGCTTCTCTTTCACTATAGGAACCAAAACAATTGGGTGTACTACCAAATCCTATGTAAAATCTTGCAACAGCTATGTGAGATCTTGCTCACAACAGAAAATCGATCACTTTGAATTTGGATCTGGCCTCTATCTACTGATGAAGCACTTACAATTCTGATGTCAAATTTTCCCACGAGTTTCAAATGAATGAAAAACACTCTAGAAACACACATTCAACTCAAAACACAACCCTTTGTGTGAAATGATGTGACTATGACAACAGAAACTTGTCTTATCCAATTCTATCTCAGATTGAGTACCAAAATTATGAATAATGAATCATGCATGCAATATAATCAATTCAAAAAGTGTCCACTCAGGTTTTGGGTCTCTCCCTACCCCTCTTTAAAATCTTACAGCTCCTACTAGGATAATCAAAATGAATCAAAACCAATTGCAATGAAAAGAGGGCTCTTCTAGCTTTTCAACAAGCTATAATGTCAGTACCTTTGGACCTAGCACAAAGGAAATAGAGTCAAATGATGTATTCTGGTTTTCACACGTGTGAAAAGCCAAAATTCCATACATCCTCTATTCTGGACTGAAAATATCAGTTCTAACCTCATTCACCAACAAAAATGTTCAAGAATAGATAGCAAAAAAGTGCTAAACGGCTTCCTAGCTTGATTTGACAGAAAATTCTTCATACACCTGATTTTAGTAGCATTCAAAGCATGGTATGGCTCTGATACCATGTGAAAAATCCAACAAATTCACACGTGTGGAGATCCACAAGAAATGTGTGAATGATCTTTACCATTCTTTGTGGTGGCACATAGATCACCTGTAGAGCAATCCTGCAATCTACCAACAGATCTGAGGCTAGAGCACAATCTAGAATGCTACAAATCAAAGCAATACTAATTCCTCACAAATAGAGAGAATACATAAGCAAAATAATGTATGAAGAAGACACCAATCTCAAGTTAGAGAGAGAATGCAATTTCAAGCAAAATAGAATGAGATTCAATTTTGACATTATGACATTACCAAAGCTTGATTCATCATTAGAAATGAATGAGAATCATATGTACATATATAGGAGAGCCAAAATTCGTGGTACTACTTGCATTCAATTTCTCAACTAGACATGTACAAAACTACATGCATGTGTCCAATAGTATTTGCATGTCTTGCATGTGATAGATGAATAGGACATGTGTAGAACATGTATACTGACTTGCATGTTGCATGCATGCACTCTAGCTGACTTTGCATGTCATCAAATCTAGATCTACCTAAGTCAAACTCACCCTAATCTACAAGGTCATGTGCTTAATTCACATACCTTTGATATATACAATGGAACAAAGTGAAATATTACCATCTAGACATTGTGCATGTCATGTAGCTCGAGTTTGTACATGCTAGAGAATGATATTTACAACTTGTAAATGCACAAGCAAGATGATTTTTCTCATCAACCCCTATAGACAAGTTGGATAGCTTTTTATTCTTTACAAGTCTTTCTCACGAAGACCTCTCAAGGAGAGATAAAAATATGTGTTGATCTCTGTGAAAGAAAGTTCGTTCACTTCACCAATTCAACTACGTGCATCCACCACACAATTGGTGGTTCCTTTGATATAATGCACGATCGAGCCCAATTCTATGCCAACCGAAGCTGCGCTCCTCGAGAATTTGAGATCGATGATTGGGTGTATCTTAGAATCCCAAAAGACTCTAAGACACTTCAAACGGGAAAATGTCCGAAGTTATCTCCACGTTTTAGCGGTCCTTTCAAAGTTCTTAACAAGATTAGTAGGGCTGCATATAGACTAGAACTTCTTGTTGGAACCAAGGTTTATCTTGTATTCCATGTTAGTCATTTAAAGGAACGACTTGGTGGAAAAGATGACTTGATTCCCACAGATGATATAGTGCTATTGGAGGATTTGACTGTTTTTGTACCCCATGAACCAGAAAGGATCATGGATAGTCGATGACATCAGCTGAGAAATCGTTTGATTTCTGAACATCTGATTTGCTGGAAAGGTAGGTAAGATGATGAGGACACCTAGGAGAAGGAGGATGATTTAAGACTTAGATTTCCTGGTTTTTTTCCCATTGAAGGAAGTTTGTACGGGGCATGGGGGGGGGAAGGGGGGGGGGGGGGGGGGGGAATGTTATGTACCATGACAGTATGCCCTTTAATGATGGCCTCCCAAGGGGGCGTCACTGAAAAAACAAAACATTTTTATTTACAAAGCCTTGCTAGCTTTCAGCCCTCTATTTGACGAAGATGTTCGCGAACACGAAAGTCAAGAGACATGAAGCACGAAAGTTTCGCGAACACCTGATGAAAAGACACAAACACGAAAGATTCACGAACGAGAATCTTTTGCGATCCAACACGAAAAAGTCAGACGATGGAAACGAAACCAACGACGCGACACAAAAAATGTCACGAAAGACTTTCTGCCCTCACGCTCCAAAGAGTACTAGAAAAGATCATACAAGTACCCAAAAGTATAGGTATCTGATTTGATGGCATGACATCAGCAGATACACTCTAGGTCGTGGCTAATCCGCCACTCTTGTAATTTTCTGATTAGTTGTAGATGCTTAATCACTCTAATCTTAAAAGTTACATAGAACGACTATATACTTGCTGGATGATACTTGACATATATACAGAAAAATGGTCTGATGCTAGTAGTCAATCAAGATGAAATACAGACAAGAAGTTTGCCTGCATGCGAGACGAGTTCTGTGAGTAGGATCCATAGTGATCCATAGGTCCGCTAGTAAGTGAGACATCCACTCGTGAGAGAAGTGTGTTTCTCTTACGCCAACGCACTGTGTGGATCTGCATGCAGTGCTTGAACTACAAAGAGAATCAATAGATGATCTATGATGTATGATCTTGAATGCAAATGTTTCTGCTGCTATTCATGTGTCTGATTCTCCCATTCATTTGTTGAATTTGTTGAATGCTGCATTATTGGTTGAATTTGTTGAATGCTGCATTAATTTAAAAACGTAGATCAGCAGCGCCTGACTACATTATGGAGGACTGTAGGAGTGATTCAGCTGGCAGTATCCAGCGACCACATTTGAACTCCATCCAAGTCGCATTGAATCATGGTTGCTTTAGTTTCGCGACTATTTTGCATCCGCAAAAGATTTACTACACCTCAATAGTGGTATCAAAGCTGACATACTTATTGTCATAATTTGACATAGCCAAGAAGCCATCAGATCCAGGAGGCCAAGCATTCAGACAAACAACCATCAATGAGGGAACAGACTCCAAGAAACAATGGCTTCAATCAGCAGCATGCAGAGCAAGATCTGGACAATTCTTGATTCTTCAGGATCTAACTTTCTAGTGTGGAAAGTTAAGACATCACTCATACTCAAGGGCAAAGGACTCTTCCCCTGGGTGGATGGCACAGAAGAGATGCCTATGACATCAGACAAGGAGCTACGTGAGTGGAGGGAGAAAAATGACAAGGCAGTAGCCTTGCCATCTTCATCCATCGAAGATAGTCTCACACTTGACCTAGCTACACTCTCCAAATCTAAGAAGATGTGGGATGCATTGTTCACCAGATTTTAGATGAAATCAATAAGTCAAATCATGATGCTAGAAGATCAATTGACGAATCTATAGTGGGATGGAAAAGACCTTACTTCTTTCATAAGAAAGATGAAGGATCTGTTTCTATCACTACATAACTCTGGAGCAGAGAATGCAGTGTAAACTGAGAAGAAGCCCACACACCTGTTGAGAGCCTTATCCAGATCATTCCAGACAACGAGAACCCAGTTGACAGATCCCCTACTCTAGAGGATCTGTTGGTTTCTGGTTCTTTTACTTCTTGCTTACAACTTTGATAGCTTAGTATTCTGCCTATCAGCAGAGACTGTGGGCACTTCTTGAGATTATATTTCTTGTTTTAAGGCCCAGGTTAGGCAGAAGGGGCTGATAAATATTGTAGTTCTTTTTTGTCATGTCTGTCAGAGGACTACTCAAGGTCGTCTCTCTTGAATGCACTTCTATTCTAACAGATGCAAGCCAAGAACGTTCATTCACAATTCAGCATACAGCCCAAATGAACATTCCACATTTCACAAATTACAAGTGGAATAATGCTCTCCACTAGAGGTCACCATCAAAAGGTGGCTCACTCTACTTTCTTTAAGAGGGGTCTACTTGCATTTATTACATTTGCTTAGAATACTAGTTCCTACATGGTCATTCCATCTTCCGGGATTCACCATGAGGCTTACACAGTTCTTGCATGTCTTTCCTAGCTAGTCTTTCTCGGCTCTCATTCTTCGTTAGTCTCGTCTTCTCAGAGACCTCCTCGGTCTAAGGTGAGAGGTGCTCTTGAGGTGCTCTGTCCAAGTATCTTGGGGATTCGTCAGAATCAGCCAACATCATCCCACCCCTAATGTGTTGCAGGACCCCCTGCAACTCATATTGGACGACGTTGCTCTGCTTTGCATTGGCATCTTCGATAGATCCTCGTTCGCTTACATAAAACCAAGTGTTTATTGTCGCCAGTCTTTATCACAAAAATTGTTTTCACAAATTGCCACCATTGGATCAGAATGTCTTATTGCTATAGGTGGTTGACATTCTCAAAATTGGAGAGCTCTCAGTAGTTTGACAACTCGCATGCTCGAGTGCTTTCCATGTGTCTCTTTGTTTTGTCACTTGTATCTACCATTGATGGTTTCATCGTTGGTTTCTTGGCAGATTCTATCTTCTAGGAGGTATGTATCCTCCATTCGCTTCTGGGTGTTTCCGTGGTTATTCTCTCAGTTGAAGTTCCAGTCTCAAGGAAAACCTTTGATTTGCAGGTTGCACAAACTTTGATTATCAGTCTCAAGGGGATGGATTCATAAAAAATTGGTGATAGGAACAGTTTTGGATGGATGGTTGATAATGGTAAAAAACATGATGAAGGCTTGGTGAAAGGATGAAGGAACTAATAGTTCTACAGTTGCAGCCTTGGACCCTTGCAATGTCAAGCTTTGACCACCACTTGCTGGGTGAGGGGCTCGTTTTATTTTGCAGGTTCACGGTTGTCTTCATCTTTCTTTTTTCTGCAACTCTTTCTTTTGATCCATTACTTTTGGATCTCTTTGGGCTTCATAAGACGGGATTCAACTATCATTACTCCAGAGAGTTTTTTTTTTATCAAGATTGATTTGACTCATCTGTTGCTTAAGTTTGTTCTTTCCTCCTCAGTTTCCTGGATCTTTCTCTTTATTTTTTCTAGCTGCTTTGCCTACTTCTGTAGATCTTTTCCAGTTGAACAACCAATGTAGGTGGTAGTTGGTGTGAAAAACTCAGATCCAAAAGATGCTAAAGTTTCATAAAGATCTTGGCCATGGAAGTTATGCACATCTAGATTGAAAAAATGATAGAAATTGTGATGTTAAGCATACTAAACATCAACTAAACATCAAAATCTGATCATAAGCTTCCACAAACAGAAACTTGCTGTCCCTGTCCGTACTTCAGAGCCTACAACCTGCATTTCACACGTGTGAAGCCATAGCAACAAAGAAATCACAATTCTAGTGGCTAGAATGCAAGATATGAACAAAAAAGTGAGAGAGAAGAAGATGGATCTTCAAAGAGCATAACATTCATTCAATAGAATGAAAATGAGATATGTACATACTCGTGGAGATGGCTATTTATAGCAGCCATAGTGCCTCTTGGCCACTTGTCTTATGATAGGCTAAAATTGGGGTCCAATAGGATTCACCCATATACCTAGAAATTTGGTCAAATAGGAATGCACCAAATTATGAGCCAATAGAAGAGCTCCACACTCGACCTCCTCTAATTAATGTGACCTCAAAAGTAGTGTACACATACTTTGGGCCTCTACATACATGTATGAACCTATCTCTAACTTTTATTTGGCCATAGGCCTACAAAATCTCAAGTTAGGAAAATACTACTAGTTGACAATTTTTCACACTCCCTCTTCAACTAGTTTTAGCATAGATTTAGAAAGTACACCAAGACTTGTTCTATGCTTGAAAAATAAGTCCTTTCCCAATGCTTTGGTAAAGATATCAGCCACACATTCCTTTGATGGGACATGTTCAAGCTTGATCTCTTTTGCCAACACTTGTTCTCTCACAAAATGGTAAGCCACCTCGATATGTTTGCTCCTTGCATGGAAAACCGGATTGCTTGCTAGACTTTGGGCTGAAAGGTTGTCACAAAAGATGATTGGACTCTCTGAAAAATCCAGCAAATGAAGCTCCATAATCATCCTCTTGATCCACACCATCTCCTTTGTGCATGATGTCAAAGCTTTGTACTCGGCCTCACTAGAAGAAAGTGATATAGTTGCTTGTTTCTTCGACATCCATGAGATAGCTCCATCACCTATGAAAATAGCATGTGCATTTATGGATTTTCTATCCATAAGGTCTCCTGCAAAATCTGAATCTGAAAAACCAAATAAGTTAGGTGATGATCCTCTATAAACAATGCCAAAATCTTTTGTTCCCGAGATGTATCTCAAGATCCTCTTTCCTAGTTTCCAATGTTCTATGCTAGGATCTTGCATGAATTGGCTTAATCTACCAACACAATAAGATAAATCAGGTCTTGTGATGGTTAGATATATAAGAGAACCTATTAGCTTCCTATAGAGAGTAATGTCCTCGAAGGATCTTTCATTACCTCTTATAGTTAGCTTTACATGTGATTCCATAGGTGTATCAATAGGATTTGCATCTATCATATGAAATCTATTGAGAATAGAAATAGCATACTTCTCTTGTGAAATAAAAGTGATTTGAGAAGTTCTAATTACTTCTATTCCTAAGATATAGCTCAAAAGACCAAGATCATGCACTTCAAATTCCTTTTTTAGTGCTTTCTTGATATCTTCTATATCTTCCTTGTTCCCTCCACTTAAAATAATGTCATCCACATAAATTAGAAGGATTGTAACATCATTAGCACTAATTCTAAAGTAAAGTGAATGATCATACTCACTCATAGTGAAGTTTTGAGAAAGTAGAAAAGAGTTAAGCCTAGCATACCAACTCCTTGGTGCTTGCTTAAGACCATACAAACTTTTTTTGTAGAAAACACACATGATTAGGCTTGCTATGAGAAACATAGCTCTCGGGTTGCTCCATGTAGACTTCCTCTTCAAGATCACCATTCAAGAAAGCATTAGAAATGTCTAATTGCCAAAGATCCCATCCATAAAGAGTTGCAAGGGAAATGATTACTCTTATGCTCACCATCTTTGCCACGGGTGCAAAGGTTTCCTCATAGTCAATGCCATGCTCTTGAGCATAACCTTTAGCCACCAACCTTGCCTTCAACTTGTTGATAGATCCATCTTGATTTGTCTTTACCTTGAAGATCCATTTGCATCCAATTGCACTTTTGCCCTTTGGAAGCTCCACCAATCTCCATGTGTTGTTCTTCATAAGTGCTTCAAACTCAAGATCCATTGCTTGGATCCATTCCTCTTCTTGCCTTGCTTCATCTACACATGAAGGTACATCAAAAGAAGTTAGGAAAGCATAGTTGGATCCATCCACCACTTGCTTACCTTTGCCATCATAAGTGAGCCTTGAGGGTTTCACTTTATGCCTTGGAGTTCTCCTTGGAATTTGACTTGAAGAGGCTTCTTCAACATCCACATCCAATGTGTCATCAACTCCATTGTCATCAAGCACATTAGTTGCAACAACACCATCATCACTTGAAACAACTTTTGGAATGTTACTTTCATCAAAAATGACATCCCTACTTGTGAACACTTTCTTGATTGAAGGAACATAAATCCTATATGCTTTGCTTACTTCACTATAACCAACAAAAATGCCCTTTCTTGAAGATGGATCCTCCTTAGTTCTATCATCAAGAGTAATGTTGAAGTAGCAAATGCATCCAAAAGTTCTTAGAAACTTGACATTAGGCTTCATACCAAACAAAGCTTCAAAAGGGGTTTTTCCTTCCAATACAACACTTGGCCATCTATTGCATAGGAAATTTGCACACAACAAAGCATAACTCCAAAAAGGTTTAGGAAGATTAGCATTCAATCTCATTGCCTTTGCACTCTCACACAAGGTTCTATTCTTCCTCTCGGCCACTCCATTTTGTTGTGGTGTTCTTGGACATGTGTACTCCCTCTTGATCCCATGCTCATCGCAAAAGGCTTTGAATTTGTTAGAAATGTATTCACCACCATTGTCGCTCCTCAAGCATTTGATTTTGGTTGTAAATTGAGTCTCAATAGCAACTTTGAACTTGACAAACACATCAAACACCTCATCCTTGCTCTTTAGTAGATAAACCCAACAAAATCTACTAAAATCATCAATGAAAGTTACATACATCTTAGCACCTCCATTGCTAATTGTAGTAACACCATGAATATCCGAATGCAAGAGAGAAAAAGGCATCTTAGATCTAGATATAGATCTAGTATATGGCAATCTATGTGATTTAGACAAAGCACATTCTTCACAAACATGATTCAAGCAAGTAAGAGACTTGGGAAGTCCCCTTACTACCTCCTTTTTGGCTATTACCTCCAAGGCCTTGTAGTTGAGATGTCCCATCCTTTTATGCCATACCTCTTGAATTGACATTTGTTCATTTGCCATGCATCCAACTTGGTTAGCAACAACACATGCATCAAGCTTGAACAATTTCCCTTGCCTTTTCCCTTTTGCAATGATACTACACCCCTTTTTGATCAAGCAAGCATCACCATCAAACTCAACTTTGAATCCTTTGTCAAGCATTTGGCTTACACTAAGTAAGTTCTTGGTAATGGATGGAATGAGCAAAACATCTTTCAATTCTATATTCCTATTTGTAGAAAGTGAAATAGGAATTGTGCCAATCCCCTTGATTGCACACTCACCATCATTTGCGGTATAGATTACCTTCCTATCACCATCAAATGCCATTAAAGATGAAAAATACTCTTTATGATATGTCATATGAGAAGTGGCTCCACTATCAATCCACCAAGGATCAATGTCTCCATGATTAGCCAACAAGCAAGATGACATAACAAAAGCATCATTTGAAAGAAGCTCATCCCCACCCTCATCAATAGTTAGATTGGTTTGCTTTTCCCCTTGATCCCTCTTTTTCTTAAAACAATCACTAGCAAAATGCCCTTTGACTCCACAATAGAAACATTTTAGCTTAGATCTATCCTTCTTTTTGCCAAAAGTAGAGTGCTCACCTTGGTCTTGCCCTTTAGACCAATTGCTTTTACCTTTGCCCTTGAACTTGCCTTTAGAGAACATTGCCTCCTCTTCTCCTCCTTGAGATGTAGAAGATGCTCCCACTCTTGCTTGCAACCTGAATTCTTCAGCCAACAAGACCTCTTGCAAGTCTCCAACACTTGGTAAACATTTTTGGATAGCATAACTTTGAACAAGATTAGCATGATCATCCAACAAGCCATTGAGAATCACTTGAACAAGCTCCTCATTATTTATGCCATCATTAATGCATGCTAACTCATCATTCAATGCTTTAACTCTCAAAACAAAAGCATGTCCACTCTCACTCTTCTTTTGCATACAAGAAAAGATTTGCCTTCTTAAAGTCAACACTCTAGAAGTAGACTTGGATTCATAAACCTTCTTCAAGGCTTCCCAAGCTTCACTAGATGATGTGCACTTACCAACCTCTTTGATAAGCTCATTTGTCACATTCATCTTGATCATGTGAAGGGCTTTCTTTGCCCTCTTGTCATACCTCAATTGTTCTTGAGGTGCCAAAGGTCTCTCCTCCACACCTACAACAATATCCATCAACTCATTCATCTCAAGCAAAGACTCCATCCTTACTTTCCAAGTAGAATAGTTGAGGGAGGTAAGCCTATCATTGCTTTCCAACATGTAGCCTCCATTTGTAGCCATGTTGCAATGATTGATCTCTGATCTTTGACCTGTTCCAATGCACTAAGCACTCTCTTGAATCAACAAATGAAACACAAGAAGAAATCACAAAGATTTGGAACCTAAAACCTTACTTTTTCTCTCTTTTCCTCACTTTTTCCTCAATTTTAGCCACTAGTTTTATGATTTCTTGATCAAACCAAGACCAAACCTCAATATACTTGCTTTTCCCTCACTCCTAAGATTGAAATACACTCTTGAATCATTCAGCAAACTGAAAATCAGAGGGTTACATCAATTTTGAAGTTTTTGACATGAAGAAGCAAGAAATTGAATCAAAAAACTATATGCTAGAATGGAAAACTAATAGGATCTTGTTGGATCTTGCATCTCCCTCTTTCCAAAACAAATTTTGTCTCCTTATTCTGATAAGTACAGAGGGAATTCGCCCTACTTCAATTGAAATGCATACAAATGATGTTTTGATCACAAAGATCCAATTTCTACACATAAATCAACAAGATTTTTAGCTAGAAACTTGATTGGAATGCTACAAAAGCAAACTCGCCCACAAATCTCTTCTAAATCTGGCAAAACCTGCACATTTGGCCGCCTAATGCTCTGATACCATGTGAAAAACTCAGATCCAAAAGATGCTAAAGTTTCATAAAGATCTTGGCCATGGAAGTTATGCACATCTAGATTGAAAAAATGATAGAAATTGTGATGTTAAGCATACTAAACATCAACTAAACATCAAAATCTGATCATAAGCTTCCACAAACAGAAACTTGCTGTCCCTGTCCGTACTTCAGAGCCTACAACCTGCATTTCACACGTGTGAAGCCATAGCAACAAAGAAATCACAATTCTAGTGGCTAGAATGCAAGATATGAACAAAAAAGTGAGAGAGAAGAAGATGGATCTTCAAAGAGCATAACATTCATTCAATAGAATGAAAATGAGATATGTACATACTCGTGGAGATGGCTATTTATAGCAGCCATAGTGCCTCTTGGCCACTTGTCTTATGATAGGCTAAAATTGGGGTCCAATAGGATTCACCCATATACCTAGAAATTTGGTCAAATAGGAATGCACCAAATTATGAGCCAATAGAAGAGCTCCACACTCGACCTCCTCTAATTAATGTGACCTCAAAAGTAGTGTACACATACTTTGGGCCTCTACATACATGTATGAACCTATCTCTAACTTTTATTTGGCCATAGGCCTACAAAATCTCAAGTTAGGAAAATACTACTAGTTGACAATTTTTCACAGTTGGTCTCCGCAAGACTTGCAATGATCTTTCAACTGCTTCGGTTGGACTATAAAAAACTAGAAATTTCTCAAAAGAATAGTAAACTGATAATAAACAAACAAATGGAAGGAAGGGTGGTAGTGACAACGATAGATGGTGTGGGTGATAGGCATGAGAATGGATGCAGATTATGACGAGAGGTTGGTTGAAGAAGGAGACTGATTTTCCAATGCTTGTGTTTCTCTTTTCTGAAGGATCTTCGTCATGACTGGAATACTTCTTCTGATTAAGTCTCTTCGGATTACCCATCTGCCTTCTTTACCCTCATCTTTTTCATATTTGACTTGTGAACTTGGCTGTCGATCTTGCTGATGTTGTTGTTGGCAGCGTAACTGCTCCAGTGGATCCAAGCATATCCACTCTCTCCCCCCAAAAAAAAATCTATTGGTGGGGATGTTGTTGCTGGTAACTGTTCATGCTTAGGATTGGATCGGCATGTGGAACACGTAGTTGAAACTCGTTGAACATGCGACTGGACTAAAGATTGAACAAATTTTAACTGAATTTGTTTCGATCTAGCTGTAGTTGACTCAGAAAGTAATATGGCAATGAGATGCAGGAATCAACTCTAATTTGACATGGATTTCTCATATGTCTCAAAAATCCTAAACTGTTGTACAAGGGAATCTAAAGATGGATAGATGATGTGTTCTGGAGATGCTCCACAGAAGACTCTCGTGCAATAGCTATTCCTCAAGCAAAAATCAGTCACACAAAATAGGTGAAGAGAAACAAGGAAATAAACAAACGTTATAGAGAGTGAGAACTGTATAGCACTTGTGGAACAAAACTTGCATTCATCAACATTGATAATGTACCTTGATAGTTGCAATATTTTAGTTGTTTTGTATCAAAGGTAGCATTAGGATGCTTTGCCATTTCTAGCTTTTGTAGCTTGTTGTGCAAAGATCTTAGCCAAGTATTTTGGGAGTTTGGATCCATTCAAGATCCACTTTTTTCACATGGTATCAGAGCTAGTTGGCTATTATTTTTAGTAAGGTTTCCATTTATGGTGATATTTGGATGTTTGATCAAGTTCTAGCATGATTATGCATTGCATTGTTGATCAAATCTTACTAACTTCTGTTTTGTGAGTTGAACTTGTGGATCAAAAACATATTTCAGGTCTATTGAAGATCAGAGGCTGAGAAGAAGCTATTTTGGATTGGATCATAACACCTAATCATTTTTTGATTGTGAGGCTTGTGCATATTCAATACTAACAATGTTTTGTTCAATGTATTGTTGACAATCTCCACTTCTGTGGATGAACACTCTCCTTTGTGGATGAACACTCTCCTTAAGTGGATGAACCTTCTCCTTAAGTGGATGACAAATACTCTTTGAGTGATTTTGTATTTCTATAAAAGGCTGAGCAAAGCTCCCACTTGGATGAAAGATCCCCTTTTGGGTGAATAGATTGTCAACAATCTTTTGCATAGATTTTGGTGTACTTTGTTGAGCATCTAAGTAACTCTCCTAATGTAATTTGATTGGATCATTTGCTAGAAGGTTTTAACCATTATGCAAATGTGTTGTCAGGTTCTTAACAGGTTGAGGAACATTCTCATGTGAAGTGATCTTAGATCTACATCTAAACACCAAGATTTGACAAGCTAGTGAAGCTAGTCTTGTGATTCACTAAGTGTGCTCTTTCATTCACCTCTAAAGCTTGTATTTATCACTTGCTGGAGTTTATAAACTTTTAGAAGTGTGTGAATCAATATCTTAGTGTGCTGATCATATGTTGATCAAGTTTGTTCAATTCTAGGTATTCTTGGCAGCCTAGTCTTTTGTATTTTCTAAGAATGCAAGTAACTCTTCACACCATAACTTGATTTGGTCACTTGATGGAAAGTTTGAGAGCTTAAGCAAGAGTGTTTTCAGGTTGGTTTGAGTTTGTAATCCATTCTTAGTGTGTGCAAAGTGTTGCATGTGTTTTCAATCTTCCTTTCTATGCTTGGAAACCAGCCAGGTTCAAGATAAAAGTGTTTTAGGGTCCTAGATCTTCTGAGATCTCCTTATCCATCATTTGTTGAGAGGAAAGTGAGTTCTAGGTGCATTAGGACAGAGCCTAAAAGTTGGAAAATCATTATATTCATGGCTTCCAATGGTGGGATCATGTTAGAAACTAATGATAGGTTGAGTTCATCAAACTACTCTACCTGGAAAGTGAGGATGGAATCCTTACTTGAGTTGAATGAACTCATGGACATAGTTGCAGGAACTGAAGAGAGACCACCCATAGTTCAAGAGCAACAAAGGCTTGATAAGAAGTCCAAAAGGGCTCTTCATATCATTAAAATGAATGTTACCAATGAACTTCTCAAGGAAGTTGGTTATAGTCAAAGTGCAAGTGAGACATGGAATGCCTTGAAGAAGCTCTTTGAATCAAAGTCTACATCTAGGGTATTGACCCTAAGGAGGCAAATATTTTCTAGTAGACAAAGAGAGGGTGAAAGTGCTCATGCATTTGTCTTGAGGGTTAAGTCCTTAAGTGATGATCTAGCATGCATTGATGAAAGCATAAAAGATGGTGAAATAGTCTAGGTTATGTTGAATGGTTTGCTAGATGAACATGCTAACCTTGTGCAAAGTTTTGCCAATCAAAGAGTCTTACCAAGTGTGTCTTATTGGCTGAAGAACATAGGTTGCAATCAAAGCTTGATGGTGCATCCTTGCAAAGTGGAGGTGAAGAGGCTTTCTTCACAAAAGGCAAAGTCAAGGCAAAGGTAAAGGCAAAGGGAAATGGTCCAAAGGTGGTAACTCGGATCATGATGGTGACTCTTCCTCCTCCTCTTCTACTTCTTTTAGAAAGAAAGACAAGTCAAAGTTCAAGTGCTTTTATTGTGGGATAAAAGGTCATTTTGCAAATGAATGTCATAAGAAGCAAAGTGATGAAGGTAGCAAGCAAAACAACTTTTGTACTTCTAATGAGGATCTAGATTCTTGTGATTCTCTCATGATGTGTTCTTCAAGTCTAATGTCAAGTGGAAGTGACAAGGATTCATGGTGGATAGATAGTGGATCTAGTTCACACATGACTAGTCACAAGGAGTTCTTTACTTCTTTGATCTCTTATGTTGGAACCAAGAAAGTCGTTCACATGCCAAATGGTGGTGAGTGTATGATCAAAGCTATTGGTTCAATTCTTATTTGCCTTTCTACTAATAGGAATGTAAGGCTTGATGGTGTTCTTTACATTCCTTCACTTTCAAGGAATTTGCTAAGTGTTGGTCAAATGTTAAAAAAAGGGTACAAGACAAAGTTTGTTGGGGATGTTTGCTTCATTACTAAGGGAGATGTCGTGATTGCTAGGGGCAATAGACAAGGTAGACTTTACAAGCTTGATGCATTTGTTATGTCTAACAAGAGGAATGAAATGGATGTTGGTGGTTCTCTCAACTTTCAAAAGTCAATCCCTAGCATCAATAAGATTGGTAGATCTTATGCAAAGTCTAAAGAACTTCCTTATGCTAGATCTAGGTTGAGATCTAATGAGCTTCTTGGAGATAGTTATTGTTGTGCTAACTTGGCAACTTTTGGTGAATCTATGATCAATTTTTTGGATCCATTGGATCTTGAAGATGGACTAGTGCTACCTACTAGTCAAATGGAGTCATGTGGTGCTAAATTAGTATTATGTTTGAACTCTTCTACTCATAGATTTCCAAGTCTTGGTGGCTCTTCAATGGAACTACATGGAAAGTGCAAAAATGAAAAAGGTAAGAAGAGAGCTAACTTCATCAATGGAGGTGATGAAAACTGTTCTTTGGAAATGGTTGTTGCTAATGACTTATTTACTCATTTGGAAAGAGATGGTGCTTTGAGCATGATTGAAGAAAAAGTTTCTTTTGTATCTTTATGTGATGAGTCCAAAAAAGTCATTTGTGAAACAAGTGGTGTCACATGTATTCATGACAAAAGTAGATCAAAAGGTTCTATCGTGAGACTTGGTGAGGAAGATCTCAAGTCAAAAGGGAGAGATGAATGTGAAGTGTTCAAAGTAGGATGTACTTTGAATGATGCTTTTGTGAATGATAGTGAGGGTTCATTATCATTACCTATATCATTGATTAGAAGTCCAGGTTTGACAAGAAAAAGTACTTCAGTCATTCTTATGTTGAAGGAACTATGTATTCTTTTCATGGCTTCTAATGTTTGAGATTCTTCCATTTCTTATGATGCAACTATCAAGAGGGAGATTGCTAGCCTTCGTGGTGTGATCATTTAAGAGGGAGTCTTGTGAAGGAAAGGGCAAAGGAAGAGTGACTCTTGGGAAGATTCAAGGCATGGATCTTACATCTCTTCATCAACTCAAAGGTTGTTATGATTGTGGTGGAGTGTTCATGCATGATCAAGATGGCAAAAGGTTGGATGAAGAAGACTACATGGAGCAACTCAAGTGGAAATTTATCCAAGGCAAGGAAGATCTCATTGGTGAGCTCATTGAGGTTTGGTTTGAGCTCAAATGGGTGGTTTGATTAGGTTTGATACTCAACTTCATCTACTCTACTTCATGTTGGATAGAATTGTAGAAATCTATCTTTTGGTTTATGATGGTGACATTGTTTTCACTAACTATAGTGAAAGGTTGAAATCAAGCAATGATGAGATCTTGTGGGATGTTAATCATGTGTTTAAGAGGGAGTATCTTCAAAGGTTCAGATCTGAAGATGTTTATAAATGCAAAGTCCTTGATGTTTTATTGGAAGATCAAGATGTTGATCTTGAATTGCTTCATCAACACCAAGAGGCAAGTAGCAATTGGAAGCTAGTCAAAAGCATCAAAGGGGAGCCACATGGGCAAAGCAATTTGGATCTATTTTTACAGGTTCTTGAAGGTTCAAGTAAGGTTCTTGGAGCAGCAAGGAAGTGTCCTTTTACTCTACCTTATTTGTTTAATCTCATGTATGAACATTGTCATGTCAATGTGTTGGAATTGTCAAAATTCAATGAAACTAGTTCCATAGTTTTGCATCCTTTGGATCTTGGAGATGGAATAGTTATCATTGATAGTTCTTATGATCAAGTACCTGCATTCATTCAAATCTTGAAAGATATTGAAGTGGTAAATATTTTTACTTTTGAGCAAAGTTCAAGATCTAGCATCCTAGTGTTGGCAAATTGGCAAATTGTTGACAATGTAGGATCAAGGGTTATATGCAAATCTTGTGGAGATACTTCAAGTATTTCAAGTTCAGGTTTTGCTCATTCAAATGGAGCAGAGAACACATCATTTTGGCATTCATTCACTCAAGGGCTTTCATGGATTGGAGATCTACAAAGGCAAGGTGGTGATGGAGGTTCATTCATGGAGATACATGGTGCATTCACTATGGGCATAGTGGAATGTGGAGGAGGCATGCAAACACTTGTTGGTTACTTTCACTTAAAACTTGTTTGCTGCTGTTTTATAGAGAATTCAAAGGTGGATACATGGAGGGATCCTTTCATTATGATTCTATGTTCTTTTACATGTATCATTTTCACCATTCTATGTAAAATTGATGTAAGAAATAGTGAAGCATCCTATATGGACACTATTATCTATATCAATTATGTTGTACTTCATATTGTACATATTAGAACACTTGAGAAGAGATATATTATCATGATGGAGATCATTCTTAGGTTGGAGCAAAGTAGTGTTGTAAAACTAGCAAGTTAAGTTGAAGAGGGAGTGTGAAAATTGTCAACATTTCCTAGCTAGTTTGAGGCCTAAATTGGCAGTTTTTGTACATAGTTTTGAATCTAACATTTCACACGTGTGAAAGAGGCCTAGATACTTATATTTTAGTATATATTTCATGTTGAAGAAGTCTCAAACTTCAGGACCTTCGAAATGACACCAAAATCATGTTATTTGGACATATAGGCCAAAATTGGCTATTTTAGGCTACCGATGTCCTAAATTTGGGTCCTAAGTTCTAGAGAGAGGAGAGAGAGTCATCTCTCTCATCTATATTAGGCTGAAATTCGTGGAGAACAAGTTGGAGAGACTTATTGTATTGTTGAGAGAGATCAATAGATCATTGTCACAATTTCTTCCTCCATTGAGAGCATTGCTTTGTGTATTGTCTTCAAGCTTTTGTGTATGATCTTAAGAGGTTTCCAAAAGTGGTAGGCTATTGTTGTAGGGCTGGTATGCTATTGTTTTTGGCTGCCATCAGTACCTTTTATTAGTTTCTTTTGTCTCTTGAATTCTTTGTCAAGTCCATGTGTATCAAAGGTAGCATTAGGATGCTTTGTCATTTCTAGCTTTTGTAGCTTGTTGTGCAAAGATCTTAGCCAAGTATTTTGGGAGTTTGGATCCATTCAAGATCCACTTTTTTCACAGAAGCTATCTCTAGGTATGAGATCTCTTAAGTCCCCTTTGATCTTGAATGAATAGCTTGGGAATAATTCAATTGTAAATATTCATCTTGTGGTTTATCATGATGTATGGAAAACTCTATCATAACTTGGTATTATTTAGTTGAGACTATATTCTATGGATCCTAGAGAAGGTGAAGACCTATCTTTAATGGTTTGACAATGTTTGGTGATTGCATGTTTGTATTCTCTGAATATAACTAAAAAACAACTAGATATTCATGAGTTTTGCTAAAAATATTGCCTAGAACTGATAATTGTCATAAATAAGTCATTTGTGTGCTAGGTTATTCTTGCATCTACAATGATTCCGAATCATTGCATGCAAGAATAATTCTTGGTATGAAGCAAAATTTGGGAATTTTGGTCAAAAATTGAGAATTTTAGTTTAAAAGCAAGCGTTTTTGGTTTGATTAGATGTAAATCAAGGCTATGAGTTGCTTCAGAAATCACCTATTGGGTGATTTGATGCTTGTAAGTAGTTGTAAAAAACTGTGGGATGTGGTTGGATTAAAACGAGGGTAAAAGCTAGAAAAAAATCCAAGTTTTCATGATTTTTTGGTAGTTTTTGAGGGTCATGAACTACTTTTTGATAGCTAATTTGGATTTTCATAGGCTAGGGCATTGGGACATGTTATTTGACTCTTGGGTGATTAGACTTGTGGCTACATGTGGGCTATTTGATGGGTTTGTTGTTAGTTTTTTCCTTGACTTTACAATAAATGTTTTTTAGTGCATAAACTCATTTTTTGATCACTACTTACCAAGTTACTTCAGCAACAACTAGCAGACAATGTTTTTTGGTAGTAATTATTTTGCTTGATTCTACCTCACATGTGTGGGCCAGACTGTTGTTGACATGGCAAGAATATTACTAAAATTGAGTCCAACCTAACTACAAATTATGACATGCAAAATGGTTGGGAATTGAACTCGTACTAATCATTTGAAGTCTAGCAATTTTTTAGTGCAATTTCCAAAAAGAAAACCATAAGAATACTGATGCATGCACTGAGTATCCACTCTATACCTTCAAACATGCTTTGCATGTGCCTAGCTTTCATTCTTTGGTTTAATGAAACCCATGCGTACCTGTGATATTGTGCCTAGGATAGTCAAAAGCTTCTCCATATCGGTTTTTGGTGATAACTTATCGAATCCCACATATTTTGAGAGAGACATAGACTTTGTTTATGCATGTCAAGTAAAGCATACTCGGTTATGCTAAAAAATCAGAGATCAAAACTTTAGCCAAGTTTGATCACACATCTAGTTTTATCAACAACATAGAAATCACTACTTTATGCATGCTAGAATTTTGAAATGCATCAAAATCTTATCATAACCACTTAGATCTGACTTAGTATTGTCCACGTCCGTACAACAACAGTACAATATAGTACACGTGTCAAAGCTAGATCAACAAGAAAATCAACATTCTACACATAAAAACCCAAGATATCATGAGATTTCACAAGAGATCGACATATAATCAACAAAGATGAATTCTCTACATCATAAGAGAATACAATGATCCGTTCTCCATGCAGGTACATTTATTTATAATGAACACAATCATCATTTGGCCACTTTCCCTAAGTATGCCCTAAAATGGCAACTTCTAAGTTCTTAACCAAAATCCTAGAGATACTAGTCTAAATGCAATGTATCAAAATTAGCCAATTAGAATGGGTCCAAACTCTACCTCATCGACTTATCTACTTGCCAAAAATAGTACAAACACTATCTAGGCCCTTATTGACAAAGATTTGAAGTTGGCCTCAAAATTGCCAAATAAAATGTCGAAACTAGTTGACAATTTTCACACTCTCTTCACAGCATATGATAACTGATGTTTTGACTTGCAAGGCTTTGCCTCAAGCAAGTTTTACACAACATAGAGCTACTTTGTGTGTTCATACATTCAAAGTTCATTCATTATGACATGCAGCTTGAAGGGGGAGTATTGTAGAATCATAAATCAACATCCTGTCATGATGGCCTAACCTACTGTTGTAGCAGACAACAAATTAGAAGATAGCAGAGTAGCAGATTTGTAGAAAATCAGTAGGCGAGTTAGGGTTAGCTGATTTGGGGTTAGCTGATTAGCAGGAAGTTAGATAAGTAATTTGCTTAAAGTTTAGCAACCTCCCTATGCATCAGGTAGAGCATTTTTGTACATATATTTCCGAGAACGTGAATGCTAAATAGATGAAGTTTTATCCAATCTTCCATATTGTGTTATGTCTCTCTCTGTTCTTGTGTACACATTCTTTCTTTTCATTGTTCATATGACATATTGTACTAAGGATATGAATAGTGAGAGAGGTTGTGGACACTGTTGTTAGAGTTAGCAATCACAGTATCCATTCCCCATGAACCTATAGGCGTTAGCATCTAGGTTCTTGACTTGATGACTCGGAGTGATATCCTCTTAATATATAACCTTGGTGATAGATAATGAAAATGGGGTGACAGTATTGGCCCAGTTTTTGTGATCATTCTTATTTCTTGTTGTTCTTACTTAATTCTTGAGATGTATGTTCTACTTCTGTACTGCTGCTTTGAATATTATGTCATCAGCAAGGACCTCCAAGACAAACTAGTATAAATGGAATTATATTATCTCCTCAAAGAGTTCAAAGAATGTTGCAAGCACATTCGACATCAAATGTTTAAATTAAATGGAGATGCCAAGAGGAGCAGCTGGAACAAATTTGGTTAGAGTGCGTACGTGCAGAAATTATACAACTCCTTCCGATGACACCAAATGCTTAAGTGCCCATTTCACCGCACTTGTGCTCTTTAGTCTTTTTTGTGCTGATTGCACTACCCGCCACAGCCAGTGTTCGGGAAAAGCAGCAAAGTATAGGAATGAAACACGCTGGTTTTTGCTCAAAAACCGGTATAAAATATCTGGCGATTTTTTATAGACACATTCTTTTGTCGGAGAAAGTCTTAAAAAACTGAGAAGCTCTATGAAATGCATGTTTTTTTACGATAACTTAAAAGAGCTTTTCCGAGCACTGGCCACAACGACTTTGTTTGAATCCACTTAAATTTGTCGCTCTCGAGTCTCTATTCACAGACTTATTTGCTCAGGACGCTGGAAAATTGCTAGTATCTGTGCTTGTATGACGTACATCTGCTTCTTGTCGCTCGTTTCATGACTTCCATAAGCTTTAGAAAAGACAAATACCACCTTGGATGGTGCAATCAAGTACTAACAATGACTCAATTATCACAAGAGATAGACAGATAATTCAAGCCGGAATCAGGACAAACTGCATCCGAATTACGTATTGACGTTGAGTAAACGATCGACAACATTACTCATGTCAGACTAATAAAAGCAATGATGAATGCTAAGTAGATGTTTAGTAAATTATTTCTCTATTATCAGGCCGTAGAGTAGCTGTACTTCACACGTGTGAAGCCGTGGATCATCATTTTTTTATTGTTCTTGCTTGGAAACACAAAGATTGTCATGTAGAGGCTAGATTTGGAAGCTAGTCTTGATATAGATCAAGATCCCAAGCTACCAATCACTCTTTGTGATCATTTGTAGATAAAATTCAGTCCTTTACTCTGAATTCTGACATGGTATCAGAGCCAAGTCAAAGAGCTTAGTTGATGATCCAAAAGTCTTCATTTTGGTGAAAGCATTGGTGCTAGATTCATTTTGAAGAAGGGCGACCTTTTCTAATAGTTTACTTGCAATGTTGAGGTTCAGATTAGTTTGAAAAGTTCAGATGTACTTCTCACACATGTGAGAGGCTGCTGGAGTTGTACTTTCACCAAAACTTTGTGTTTTTTCAATATTTGAGCTTCAAACAAGTTGTGAAGAGTGAAACTAGTGATGTGCTTATGAAAATCCATTGTTTACATTATAGATTTGATGAGTAAATGGTGTTAGAAGCTTATTAAACCTACAAATCCTTGAGAGAAAGTTTGAGGCTTATGTTTTTTAGTTCAAGAGTGAAACTAAAACCACTCTAAACACCATAGGAAGGCATTGGCACTCCCAAGAATCAAATCCAAGTTTCTAAGTGAATAGATAGTGTAGAATACTCTTTCCCAAATCTTTTTGAGTTCAAGATTATTATAGATCCGGCTTCTTGAGTCTTGTGAGATTCAAGAGAGTAGCATTGTAGCTAAATTCTGAGAAAGAGTGAAGGGAGAGCCTTTGAATAGTACATTTGTTGTACTTGTTACTAGATAGAATGGATTCAATTGGAGCCTATCTTCTTGAGGCTAGTGAAAAGCTAAATTCTAATAATTATTCAACTTGGAAAGTAAGAATGGAGTCTCCACTTGTGCTTCAAGATATGTATGATCTTGTCATAGGAGAGGAAGAAGAACCTCAAGGAGGGCAAGATCTAGTGAAGTACAAAAAGAGAGCTAGACTAGCATTACATTGCTTGAAAATGAATGTTAGTAATGAGCTTCTAAAGGAAGTGGCATCTTGTACCTCGGCTAAGGAGGCATGGGACTACCTTAAAGGGATTTATGAATCCACAAATAGCTCTAGAGTTCTTATGATTAGAAACAAAGTTCTTCAAAGCATTAGAGAGAGTGAAGATGGTGCTCAAGAGTATGTCTTGAGAATAAAATCTCCAACAAAGAACTTTCCATCATTAGTGAGGGTATTCATGATGATGAACTTGTTCAAATCATTTTGAATGGTCTTGGAGATGAGTTCACCAATCTTGTACAAAGCTTTGCTATTCAAGATGCACTACCTTTCATTGACAAGCTCCATAGTGTGCTTGTGGCCAGGGAGAGTAGGATCCTTCATGTCAAGCAAAGGATTGGATCCTTGAAGTTGCATGATGGTGATGAGAAGGCCAACTTCTCAAGCAAGGGAAAGGCAAAGTCAAAGAAGAAGATCCAACACAAGGAGACCAAAAATGATGATCAACCATCAAGCTCCAAAGCTGAAAAGAAGAACAAAGCCAAACTCAAGTACTTCTTTTGTGGAAAGAAGGGGCACTTTGCATCCGAGTGTTTTAAGAAGAAGAATACACAAGGAGAGAGCAAACAAGGCAATCTCACTCTTGAGGAAGATGAGGATGAAGTGGATTCATCCTTAATGGCTTCTACATCAACATCCAAGAGCTACTCCAATGACATATGGTGGATTGATAGTGGGGCTAGTTCCCACATGACATCCCAAAAGGATTTTTTCTCAACTCTTGTACCTTTTGTAGATTGTAAAAAGTCTATTCTAATAGCAAGTGATCAAGAGTGTAGAATAGATGGAGTGGGAACTATTCCCTTGAGTCTTGGATCCTCTAAAATAGTAGATCTTGATAATGTACTCTATGTTCCTACACTCACTAAAAATTTGTTAAGTGTAGGACAATTGATGGATGATGGCTTAGATGTCCATTTTAAGCAAGGTGTTTGCTCCATAATGATGAATAATACTTGCATTGTAAAGGGATTTAATCAAGGAAGGCTTTTTAAGCTAGATGCTAATGTTTTTCTTGGAAGTGTGAACATGGTGAAGGAGGAGCTCAATCAAGTAGAGCTTTGGCATAAGAGGTTGGGCCACCCCAACTTCAAATCTATGGAGATGCTATGCACCAAGGATCTTGCTCTAGGCCTTCCAAAGACACTCTCAAAGTGTGAAAAAAGTTGTGAAGCTTGTAGCCTCTCAAAGGCACACAAGCTACCTTTTGATATCTCTTCCACTAGATCTACAAAAGCATTAGATCTTATTCATAGTGATGTGCACTCTTTTTCTCAAGAATCTAATGGAGGTGCATCTATGTATGTATCTTTTATTGATGATTACTCTAGATACACTTGGATTGAACTTTTGGATTCCAAAAGTAAAGTGTTTGAAGCTTTTGTTAAGTTCAAAACTCTAGTTGAAAATCAACTTGATGCTAAAATTAAAGTATTGAGGAGTGATAATGGTGGATCCAATGGCATTAAGAGAGAACTTACATGTACTTATAGTCCTCATAAAAACGGTATAGCCGAGAGGATGAATAGAACACTTTGTGAGTGTGCTAAGGCTTTGAGGTTAGATGCATATCTACCTAAGTCCTTTTGGGGAGAGGCTATTATTTTTGCAACTTATTTGTGTAATAGATTGCCATGTAAGCCCATTGGAGGCATAACATCTTATGAGGCTCTATTTTGTAAGAAGCCGAATCTTAAAGATCTAAGAATTTTTGGATCTACTTGCTATGTTTTTCAAGCATTAGATACAAGAAAAAAAGATGATCCTACTTCCATAATGGGGATCTTTGCTGGTTATGCTGAAAATAGCAAAGGATATAGAGTCTATAATCCAATCACTAAAAAGATTTTAGTGAGTAGAGATGTTACTTTTGATGAAGGTAACTACTATAAGTTGAATTAGAAAGCTTCTAATCCATCTTATGTCAAGGATCTTGTAAGGTTTTAGGAGGAGCCTACATGTGATCAAGATCTTGAAGATCCATCTCAAGATCCGAGGACTCCAAGGAGATCTACAAGAAGGAAGGCTGAGCCCTCAAGGCTCACCTATGTTGACAAAGGTAAACAAAAGGAAGATTTACGTTCACTTACCTCTTACACTTTTCTAACTTCTATGTTTGATGAGCCAAGTTGCTTTGAAGAAGCTATGGAGTCACAAGAATGGAGGGATGCCATGCAAAAGGAGTATCATGATCTTATGGAGAATCATACATGGAAGCTTGTGGATCTTCCTCATGGAAGAAAGCCACTTGAGTGCAAATGGATCTATAGGTTGAAGTACAATCAAGATAGGAGCATCAACAAACACAAGGCAAGGCTAGTGGCAAAGGGGTTCTTGCAAACCAAGGGAGTAGATTTTGATGAAACTTTTGCTCCTGTTGCTAAGCTAGTTTCCATAAGGTTGATTATTTCTCTTGCAACTACTTTCAATTGGCCTCTATTTCAACTTGATGTGACTAATGCTTTTCTCAATGGATATTTGGAAGAGGATATTTTCATGAGGCAACCTGAGGGCTTCATCAAAGAAGATCAAGAGGAAAAAGTGTGTTTGTTGCTAAGAAGCCTTTATGGGCTTAAGCAAGCACCTAGAGCTTGGTACTCTAGGTTGAATACTTTCTTGAAGTCTATTAAGTTTGTTGTAAGTGCTTATGATCCTTCTTTGTACTTAAGATTCAATGGTAGGTAAGATCATCATTCTCATTTTGTATGTTGATGACATTATCCTTAGTGGAAATGATCATGTTGGTATACAAGAAGTGAAACTAGCATTGTTTAAGGAGTTTAAGATGGTGGATCTTGGTAATCTTCATTTCATATTAGGAATAGAAGTCTCAAGAGGCAAGGATTTGAGTTTTATTTTTCAATCCAGTTATGCTTCTTCTATCTTAGAAAAGTTTGAAATGAAAGATTGTAAAGGAGTAGAAACTCCTATGGAGCAAAATGTAAAAGTTTTCAATAGTGATGATGAAGCATCCTTTGAGGACATCACACTATATAGGAGACTTGTAGGCTCCTTGATCTATCTTACTATAACTAGGCCTGATCTAAGTTATAGTGTAGGTAAACTAAGCCAATCTATGCAAAATCCATTGGTTTGTCATTGGAAAAATGCAAAAAGGGTGCTGAGGTACATCTTAGCCACCAAGAAATTTGGCATTTTATATGATGGATCTAATCTTGCCTTAAGGGCACATTTGGTGATTTTGCAGGTGATAAGGTGGATAGGAGGTCCAGAAGTGCTTTTGTTGCCTTCCTTTGCAATGGCATAGTGTCTTGGCTTTCCAAAAAGCAAGATACTATTTCTCTATCTTCAACCGAATCGGAATACAAGGCACTAACATCCACAACAAAGGAGATCCTATGGTTGAAGAGGCTTTTGGTGGAGTTGCAAGTCATGGAGGCTGAGGAGCAGCCAATAATATTTTGTGACAACCAATCAAGCCAAGCATTAGCAACCAATCCCACATTCCATGCAAGGAGCAGGCACATCGAGATTGCTCACCATTTTGTGAGGGAAAAGGTTCAAGCAAAGGAGATCAAGCTACATCATGTGTCTTCTTCAGATTGACTTGCTAATCTACTCACTAAAGCCTTGTCAAAGGATTCATTGCTATATCCATGAGGGTGAATGCAAATCTTCCTAATTTATTTTGGGGTGAAGCTTTGATGTGTGCTAACTTTGTTCAAAACAGTTACTCAAATATAGACATGGATGGTAAACATTCATTTGAGGTTCTTTTTGGTAAGAAGCCAAGGGTTGGAGAATTTGAAGATCTTTGGTAGTACTTGCTATGTCAACTCATCTTTTGGATTCTTGAAGGAAATATAAGTGGCTATAGTGAAGTAAGGAAAGCTTATATGGTTTACATTCCTAATTCAAAGAAAGTTCACATTTCTAAGGACGTTGTCTTTGAAGAGGAGAATGTGGATAAGCTTGATGTTGATCAATCTAACATTTTTTATGGTGATGAAGATGTTTCTTTGGATGGTGATGGTGCAGATGTCTCTCCAAGTCAAGTTCTGAGAAAATCCTCAAGGAAAAGGAAAAGTCATCTAGGCTTACATATGATGAGAAGGGTAAGCAAGCTGAAGGTACAAACTTTGCGTTACTCATATCTTTTTGTTCATCTTCTTATGTAGATGATGCTATGCAAGTGGATGGTGTTTTTCATGGATTGCAATGTCATGTACTACTAGTACATTAGTGCTTATCAATGCATCAGAATATCCATTGTAAGCTTTGTAGGCCCAAAATGAGCTATTAGCCTTAAGAACAAGGTGGTTCCCTTTTTAGGCCCTCCAAAGTAATTAATAAGGATAATAGACACACAAGGGCCCAACATAGCCTAAATAATACTTAACAAGGGCTAACTGTCCCTCAAGATAGTTATGTTTAGTTAAGTAAGAGCATTGTCTATAACTAGGCAAGAGACATCATTTTGTGAATCTTTTGGCTCATTTGCAAGTGAGAGCTTCTTGCTTCCTCCTTGTGAATATGAGCTATGGGGATTCCCTTTGCTAGGTCTCATGTGCCTTATCTACATGAATCCATGCTCATTTACATTGCTTTGTACTCTTCATTTCATTTCTATTGTGATTCTATGGAGATCCTTGTGTTTCTAGCTTTCTATGGATATGCTATCTTGAATGCTTTGTACTTTTCTTGCTCTTAGCTTTACTTCCATTGTAATTGCTATTTGCTTAGGATTTGGCAAGTGCTTATCAATGCATCAAAATATCCATTATAAGCTTTGTAGGCCCAAAAGGAGCTATTAGCCTTAAGAACAAGGCGGTTCCCTCTTTAGGCCCTCCAAAGTAATTAATAAGGATAATAGGCCAACAAGGGCCCAATGTAGTTTAAATAATACTTAACAAGGGCTAACTATCTCTCAAGATAGTTAAGTTAAGTTAAGTAAGAGCATTGTCTATAACTAGACAAGAGACATCATTTTGTGAATCTTTTGGCTCATTTGCAAGTGAGAGCTTCTTGCTTCCTCCTTGTGAATATGAGCTATGGGGATTTCCTTTGCTAGGTCTCATGTGCCTTATGTACATGAATCCATGCTCATTTACATTGCTTTGTACTTCATTTCATTTCTATTGTGATTCTATGGAGATCCTTGTGTTTCTAGCTTTCTATGGATATGCTATCTTGAATGCTTTGTACTTTTCTTGCTCTTAGCTTTACTTCCATTGTAATTGCTATTTGCTTAGATTTGGCACATGACATTTCTTGGTATCAGAGCATAGATCCATGATTCATGTGGATTATATGAGAATTCCATTAGATTTGATGAGTTTATTGTTTTTGTTTCTTTTTGCTAGTTTTTAACTTTGAAATTTTCAGTTCTGTTCAAACGAATTTTTGCCATTCAATTTCGTATTTTATTTCTAATTTGATTCAATAGCTTTGTAGAGATTTGTTTTAGCTTTAATTTGCACCAATTTTCAAGGCATTTGGATAAGAGATGCAAAAGTTATTGCACTTTGTCCAAAAGCTATCAAAATAGGTGACTAGACTTTTGCCTTCACTTGATTTGAATTTTTCAGATTTGATCTGAGTTTTTATTTCTAGTTTTTTTCCATAGTATTTTAGAGCATTGTCTTAGCTTTGATCTGATCCATGTGGAAGGTCATTTGGATTGGTATCCAAAAAGTTATGACAATCTTGATTTGTAGCTCTAGTTTTGTTAGTTTTCTTTCTTCAAAATTATAAGTCTTGTTTTGTTGCTAATTTGACCTATCAAATTGATCTGATACTATAGCCTAATAGAGCTTGTTGTTAGATTTTCAGAGGTACTGAGTTTGTCTGATTTGGATCAATATTGAGAAAGTTATGATCAAATTTGTGGAGATGGGTCATTGCCATAATTTTGAAAAAAATTTGTGGATTTTTTCCAAGTGAGAGAGAAGCACTTCAAATTTTCAGATTTGAAGTTTAGTTTTCTTTGTAGATATTTTTCACATTTTTCATTTTGAAGATTTTTTAAAAAAAAAAACCAGACCTAACCCTAACTACCTACAGCCCTAACCCTAACCCCTAGCCTAGCCTAAGCCTAAACCTACTCAACTTTTCACGCTACCCCCGCTCTCTCTCTACATCCCTCCCTTCTCCACGAACATAATTCCTTCTTCACGCATTTCTTTATCATCCTCAGTACACGCCAGGCATGGTTGCAGAGAACACGCCAGCCTGAATAACTGGAGGGAGTAGTTGAAATATGTCGTAGATCTGGTCTTCGAACCCGCGAGAAAGCATCTCATCAGCTGTTTCTTATTTACACTCTCATTTTTTAGAATGTCTCCTACTCCTGCCTCACGGAAGATGCTGGCAGCTGCAAGTCGCTCTTCCTTCAATCCGCTCAAAAATCGCGAATCCAATGATGCTGCGATTGTGGGAGCTGCAACAGAGAGCTCAGCAGCTTGTTGAACAGTCCATTTTCCAGTGCCCTTCATCCCCGTTTTATCCAAGATCTTGTCCACCAGATACCCTTCGCCTTTGTCATCCTTGACGCTGAATATGTCGGCAGTGATTTCAATCAGAAAGCTCTCCAACTCGCTCCTGTTCCACTCCAAAAACGCCTCGTGGAGCTCCTCGTTGGTCAGCCCACCCACAGATATCAGCACATCATACGCCTCAGAGATCAATTGCATGTCCCCATACTCGATTCCGTTGTGAACCATCCTCACAAAGTTGCCTGCTCCACCATTGCCCACATAAGTGACACAAGGCCTATCATCTACCTGCGCTGCAACTTTCTGCACCACATCCCCTATGTACCTGTAAGCAAGTCATAATCTAATTGTTGCAGAATCCCTGAACAGAAGGTAGCGGTCTTGCCAGTACCAAACTGAGCTTGTTGAATGACATTTCTGCTTGTTGAATGACATTTCTTGCTCACTCTCACCATCGTGATCTGATTCCTCCAAGAATTCCTTCACTTCGCTTACATTCCCTCTCTCTCCTTTGGTCACATTTGCTCTCTCAGCGCGTCGGTTACGTGCACTCTCTCTCTAAGCATCGGTTACTTGCTCTCTCACTCTAAGCGTCGGTTACTTGCTCTCTTAGCGCGTCGGTTACCTGCACTCTCTCTCTAAGCGTCCGTTACTTGCTCTCTCTCTCTCTAACCGTCGGCTACTCTCGCTCTCTCTAAGTGTCGGCTACCTCCTCTCTCTCTCTCTCTCTCTAAATTCTGTCGGTTGAGATTTTTCTTCTTTTCTCTCTCTAGCCTATCCCTTCCGTTGTCACAATTTTGTTTTTGACGAGCACCCAAATGCACCAAAAGAGCAGTAGATCAAAAAATTTGCCGATAATTTTTGGATTTCTGACTGTTCTTTCTATTCTTCTTTCAACACAAGAATGTTTTGTGGATTCCAAAAATTTATTGAATTCAATTTTGATTTTTCTTTAACCCCTTTTTTATAAGAAGTTAAATTCAATCTTGTTTTTTATTCTATAACTCCACATAACTTTTTAGTGTGAGCTCAGATCCCAGTGTTCTAAAAACAAAAAGTGATCAGAAAGATGAGCCTGACACTGCTAAGTTATTAAAATTGTGTCATTATTACTTTTCAATTATTTTTTTTCTTTTCTTGAGTCAGTTTTTTCGTGTTTTCATTAAAAAATTTCAAATCTTCATATCATCTCCGTTTTAAATCGGATTCAAATGCTGTAAAAAGCAAAATTGTTCGTGGTGACAGATTGAACACAACTGCTACTTCATTTTGATTTGTTACACTTTCCATTCACAGCCACTTTATTCTTCGAGGACTTAGAATCTTTAAGTGAGTGGAGAAGAGCAATTTTACCAGCTTGTAAAATACCATTCTGAATAAATCTCAGACAGTGAATTCATAGTCCACAAGTCTTCACTAGTCATTAATGATGGACCGTTATCGTCAAAACATTCAATTTCCATCTATTGATGAAATACAATCTGAAATCGTATATTACAACCTTGTATTTGACGGACAACCAAGTTCAATCAGCATTGATGATTGGTTGACTAAACTAGAAGCCTATTTTCGTCATCGCCATTATTCTGAAGAAGATAAAATCTATTTCGCTTCATTTTGCTTTCAAGGACAAGTTCGAGCATGGTGGGATACTCAAGCACATTCGGACACAAAGAAATTGCTTGCATCGATAGTATTACCAGATTTTATGAGAAATCATTCGAATCTCTCAAACAAACTGGTTCTGTACAACAATTTAATCAGCAATTCTTTGCATGGGTTTAGAAGACAAATTTTGAGTATAGAAAATGTTTGAACTACTATGTGGGTTTCCTTCAAACGCCTATAAAGAATGTGTTTCAACCAACTCTTTCCAAATCCATTGATGCCGCTAGTTTTATGGAGTTGCGCAATATGATGGATTGTGCACTTGTTCTGGAGCACTTATCTACAAACCATATCAATGAATGGTGGAAAGTCACCGCTCAATGGAAACCTTATTATTACAAACAACGACTGTCTGAATACGTTAGTCCTACCTTTGATGGAAGCATTCACTCTATTAATGTAGACAGTTGGCTAGAAGATTTGGATTATAACTTCTACTATAGTGGAGATATTGATGACAGTAGTATGGTTTTCTTTGCCTCATTGGGTTTCCAAAGACGTGTTCAGTCATGGTGGAACATCATTCACGACTTCCTTCCTGAGAACTGGTTAACTTTCAAAAGAATTTGTAGACAGTTCTTCATTCGATCTGACTTCATCCAATGGTGTTCTTTGGACCAGACAACTACAGTTGCTGAGTACAATAGAGAATTACAACAACTGGTCCCAGTATTCGATTATGGAGAAGTACATCTTGTACAATGCTATATATATGGCTTACAACCTCAATATCGGAGCATTGTAGAAAACTATCTACAAACTACTTCTCTCCAGCTTGGGTTTCGATTAAGGGAAAGTATGGAATATGTTTTAAAGTACGAGCAACAAGAACAAAATCTTAAGTTGGAAATGAAGATGCGGATTCAGAAAGTGAGTGAGGCATCAGTGGATCGACAACTACATGTGAATGAAAGAGAAGAACCTTCTGAAGATGAAGATGATCCCATCAATGAGTCTGATGAGCAAAGTGATAACGATAAAGCGAATGAGCAAAGCGAGGACAATGAGTCAGATGATCAAATCGACAACGAAAGTCAAGTCTCAGATCCAGATATAGTTGTAGGCAACAAAAGTCCAATTCAAGATTTTGATCAAGTTACAACAACAGATGGTGAAAATCAAGATTCGGATCGGGATGTGAAGATAATTGAACATCCTTTCGAGTTTCACTTCAACTATCAAAGTCCGAAACTTGACCTACATCAATGCCTTAATCTGGTCAATGAACAAGCAATTGTGGATCATCAAATTGGGAATATTGCTATGCTCAAAGAAAGTCAATCAAGGCATTCAACAAACTTTCTAATTGAGGACTATATGACACTGATATGCCATGATTTGAAATTGAGTGGTTATTATAAGGATGGATGACACATCCTCATCAATCCTGACTACTTAACCAAGGCGATCCAGTTGATCAGACAAGCGTCTTCATTTTTGAGGACAAAAATATTTAAGTAGGGGGAGTGACATGTACTACTAGTACATCAGTGCTTATCAATGCATCAGAATATCCATTGTAAGCTTTGTAGGCCCAAAAAAAGCTATTAGCCTTAAGAACAAGGCAGTTCCCTCTTTAGGCCCTCCAAAGTAATTAATAAGGATAATAGGCCAACAAGGGCCCAATGAAGTTTAAATAATACTTAACAAAGGCTAACTATCTCTCAAGATAGTTAAGTTAAGTAAGAGCATTGTCTATAACTAGGCAAGAGACATCATTTTGTGAATCTTTTGGCTCATTTGCAAGTGAGAGCTTCTTGCTTCCTCCTTGTGAATATGAGCTATGAGGATTTCCTTTGCTAGGTCTCATGTGCCTTATCTACATGAATCCATGTTCATTTACATTGCTTTGTACTCTTCATTTCATTTCTATTGTGATTCTATGGAGATCCTTGTGTTTCTAGCTTTCTATGGATATGCTATCTTGAATGCTTTGTACTTTTCTTGCTCTTAGCTTTACTTCCATTGTAATTGCTATTTTCTTAGATTTGGCACATGACATGCAAGCAACTAATGGATATGGAAAAGAGGTCTTATTCAATGAGTTTGGTGGTCAAGAGGAAGATCAAGAGGTTGATCTTAAAAGTCTTCAACAACGCAAAAGAGAAAGTGGCAATTTGGAGCTAGTCAAGAGCATCAAAGGGAAGTCAAGTGGCAAAGGTACTTTGGATCTATTTTTGCAGGTTATTGAATAGTCAATTAAGGTAAAGGGGACAACAAGTAAGTGTTTCTCAAGTTTATGTTACTTGTATCTCATATTTGAGCAATTTCATGTGAATGTGGTCAAATTGTCAAGATATGGTGAAACTAGTTACATTATTTTGCATGATTTCAATGTTGGAGTTGTACTAGCATTCTTGGATGGTTTTGTCGATGGAAATGAAGCTAAGGGAGGCTCATTATATCAGTCATTCATGATCAAGTCATCAAGTGATTATGATATCTTATGGCAAGATGGAGATGGAGGGTCATTCATGGATTTTCATGGTGGAGACATATCAAGGAAGGACAAATATGAAGGAGACATGGAAGAAAATGGTTATCACTCACATTTGTTGCTTGTTTTTTGTTATTTTCCAGAGATATCAATGGTGGAAACATGGAGGAATTTATCGATTATGATTCTATGTTACATTCTATGTTGGTTTTTCATCTTGATATGTAAACTTGATGTAAGAAATAGTGAAGCATTTAATATGGACCCTATTATCTATATCAATTATGAAAGCTATTATAAAACCATAGAAATGAGGTTTATTCTTAGAATGGAGATCATTCTTAAGATGGATCAAAGTTGTGTGGTAAAACTAGTTGAAGAGGCAGTGTGAAAAATGTCAACTAGTTTAGTTAGTCTAAATTGGCAATTTGGAGGCCAAAGTGAAATTTCAACTTAGAGATACATTTTTTCATGTCAATAAGGTCTAAAAATAGTATAGTTACTATTTTTAGAACTTTTCTCTTTTTATTCTATGTCCATCTCTTGCATATTTCTCATGATATCTTGAGCTCTAATGTGTAGAATGTGATTTTTCTTGTTGTACTTAGATTCACACGTGTGAAGGACAATGTACGGAGTGATTTTGATCAAATCTTCATGTATTTCCAAGTTCTAGCATGGTAGATGCATAATTTCTAGCTTGTAAATGAATCTAGATGTTCACTCCAATTTAGCCAAAGATTGGATATGATTTTTTAACAAAAATGGGTAAGAAGCACTCCGGGGTCATAGTCCAAGTGCAAAATTTTTAGAACAGTTGTGTTTTTTTGCAAGCACATGTCTTATATTTGAGAAACTTAAAATTTGCATTCATAGATGGCTTGGAGGGCATAGAAGATCAATATGTGAATCTTTGTTATTTATTGTTAAGAGGCTTATTTAGGGGGAAAGGCTCAAACATTCTACAAGAACTCAAGTGAGCTCTATCATGGCAAGGAGGTCTATCATGTCTTTCACACTTGGGTCCTTTCAAACCTTCGTCTTAAAATTTATGTATGATATATCTCACAATATATACCCACTTGTTTTCATTTTTTCTTGGTTCTATACCAACTCAAGAACACTCATGCCAATGATGTTGTTACTATGTCTATAGCATTTTTAAGACAATGTTGTTGTCTACACCCTGACAGAATTTATAGCAGACAACTCTGTGAAAGATTCAACTAGTTTCATCACATTTTGCAATATTTTCATATTTGGCATATTGAGGCCAAAACTTGTTTTAGACTTAGAGGTTGACTTTTCAAAGTTTATTAGTCTAAATTTCATCTGAATAAACACTTTTTGAAAGTGTGGGAAAGATAGAATGCGAGTTTGAGTGGATTCAATTTGAATAAGTTGGGTACATTGAATCTAGACCCAAAATTAGTAGGGTTAGCATTTTGGTGGGAAAGCCAAATGGCCAAATAGGGTTTGGACCTACTATAAAAGGATGTGACTCATGGAGAGAGTGATTTTCTCTCTTCTCTATTTCATTTCATGCTTATACATGGTTCTCTTTGGTTCTACTATCCATTGGTGCACTATCTTGGTGATTGCTTGCAATTCTATGTGTAGAATGAACTATATTTGCTATTTTTGGATCACACGTGTGAAATACAGTAGCTTGCTGGTTTTGTATGTATAGAAACAGTACATAATCATTTCATTCAAGTTTGATCAAGTTCTATTAGTGTTTGCATCTCAAATTGTGTGTAGATGCTGATTTTTCTACATTGGTGAGATTGGTCGTGTATTTCTCTTTCTAACCAAAGATCATTCAAGTAGATTGGATCTTAATGATCTGAAATCTTTCACATGGTATCAGAGCTTATGTTTCAGGTTATGAAGGAGGAAATTAGATCTATCAATGATTTGGTAAAGATATCAAGTCTAGAGCATGCTAGAGAGGATTCTACACCAAAATCGGATTTTTTGCTTTTGTAGACTGGATCTTTTGTAGATCAAAACACTAAATAGGTCAATATACTTGTTCAAATATTGGTGATTTCTTTTGAAAGCATTTGTTGTTGTTCAAAGGAGTGCTTTGTGCATTGAAGCAGGTTGAAAGAGAAGATCAAGTCATTGCTACATGGCAACCTCAATTGGAGTCATGTTGGAAGCCTATGATAGGCTTATCTCAAGTAGCTATTCATTGTGGAAAGTGAGGATGGAGTCACTTCTTGAGATGAATGATGTTTTGGATATTGTTGTAGGTTTGGAGGAGAGACCAGCAACACAACAAGATCAATTGAGGTATGACAAGAGGGCCAAGAAGGCTCTACACATGATAAAGATGAATGTTACCAATGAACTTCTCAAGGAAGTTGGTAAGTGCACATGATCTTTGGAAGCTTGGAATTCATTGAAGAAGCTTTATGAATCCAAGTCTACTTCTAGAGTGTTGACTCTAAGAAGGCAAATCTTTTCTTGTTTGCAAAAGAATGAAGAAAGTCCAAGTACTTCTGTTTTGAGAATGAAAGCATTGAATGATGAGTTAGCTTGCATAGATGAAAGCATTAAGGAAGGAGAGCTTATTCAAGTGATTCTTAATGGCTTGTTGGATGCTCATGCTAACATTGTTCAAAGTATTGCTATTCAAAAGAATTTGCTAAGTTTGATGGATCTACAAGAGAGTTCAGAGTTGGAAGCATGGTGGAATCATTTCATTTACATTCTAATTGATTCTTCATGTTCTAGTCACATTTTTACATGTAAAATTGATGTAAAAAATAGTGAACCATCCCAAGTGGACACTATTCTCTATATCAATTATGGTTGTTTCTATTTTGAGCATTACATGATCACTGAAAGAAGGTCTATTCTCAGGAATAAGATCATTCTTATGATGGATCAAAGTTCTATTGTCAAAAACTATGCTAGGAGCAAGCATATTGAGATACAATATCATTTTGTGAGGGAGCGAGTCATTGCAAAGGAGGTGGAGCTTCAACATGTGTCTTCAAGGGAATGTGTAGCTGATATCTTCACCAAAGCATTGGGAAAATACTTGTTCATGAAGCATAGGACTTCACTTGGAGTATTATCAAAGTCTATGCTAAACCTATTTGAAGAGGGAGAGTGAAAGATTCAACTAGTTTCATCACATTTTGCAATATTTCCATATTTGGCATATTGAGGCCAAAACTTGTTTTAGACTTAGAGGTTGACTTTTCATAGTTCATTAGTCTAAATTTCATTTTAATAAACACTTTTTGAAAGTGTGGGAAAGATAGAATGCGAGTTTGAGTAGATTCAATTTGAATAAGTTGGGTACATTGAATCTAGACCCAAAATTGGTAGGGTTAGCATTTTGGTGGGAAAGCCAAGTGGCCAAATAGGGTTTGGACCTGCTATAAAAGGATGTAACTCGTGGAGAGAGTCATCTTCTCTCTTCTCTATCTCATTTCATGCTTATACATGGTTCTCTTGGGTTCTACTATCCATTGGTGCACTATCTTGGTGATTGCTTGCAATTCTATGTGTAGAATGATCTATATTTGTCATTTTTGGATCCACACGTGTAAAATACAATAGCTTGCTGGTTTTGTACGGACAGCAACAGTACATAATCATTTCATTCAAGTTTGATCGAGTTCTATTAGTGTTTGCATCTCAAATTGTGTGTAGATGCTGATTTTTCTACATTGGTGAAATTGGTAGTGTATTTATCTTTCTAACCAAATATCATTCAAGTAGATTGGATCTTAAGGATCTGAAATCTTTCACAAACTCTTGTAGCTTTTTTTTTTTACATTTTGAGAAGAAAGCAAAACTTAGGCATCACTTTACTTTTATGTAGAAGAAAAGGATACAACATAATGACTAGCTAGCAAACAAACTCATCTCTTGTTGCCAAAAGTTGATCATGGAGATTAGGAGTTTATTTGACCGATCGCATTCAACGATAAGAATGCTTGAGCCCCGTGGAGACTCAAGACAGCTTAATCAAGATTATTGGTTTGGAACTCTTTGACTAGCCTATTGTTTTAAAAAAAATACTCATCATGCCATTTATTTTATTTAAATTTGTGTATGATAAAGGATACATGTTGAAATCCCTTTAAAAACAACTATTTAGAAATAAGTAACCCAGAAATAAGGGATTTCTAAAAAATCCTTCCATGGATCTTGACTCAAATTACTCCAAAATCGACTTATGTAAGAAATCATTATGAACCTACTTGCTAAAATATGAATCAAAAGATTGTTGTTGTTCCTTTGCATTACACATACATCTTAGCATCTCCGATAACATAACCTAGTCCGCGTATTGAGTTTGCACATTGATGGCAACCAATGATAGCCACCTGCATTCATTGATTGTGCACATAACTCACTAGGCAAGAAATGAGGAACATAACATGGAAGAAAAGCAACAATGAATTAGCACTTGTAAACATTTTTTTGTCTCATTGTGATCACACACCATGATGTTGAACACCATAACGTGGACAAACTGAGAGAGAATATGAGGGATGAAGAGTATGAGAATGTGATATGCTCTGATACCACAAAGAGAATGAATGAATCAGGATCGCAGTCGCGAAGCTTTCACGAAGGAACCACGACTCTCTTGCCCTCGGATGGAGTTCAGATGCGATCGCTGGACATTGCCATATTGAATCACTCCTACAATCCTCTAGAGTGTAGTCAAGCACTGCTAATCTATGTTTATAGAATTAATGCAACATTCAGCATAGTTTCAACCAAGGTGCGAAATTCAAATGAACAAGAAAACTTAAACACATGAATAAACAATAGACGCATTTGCATTTGAGATCAGACACAACAAGAAAATCATCTATATTGATCTTTCTCTGATTTCTTAAAGGACTGCACGCAAATCCACGTAGTGCGTTGGCGTGGGAGAAACGCAGTTCTCTCACGAGCAATCGTCTCACTTTACTAGCAAATAGTTGGATCTACATATCCTAGACAGAATTGTCTTCGCACGCAGGTGGACATGTATTCTATATTTTGTCTTGATTGCTTTCTTGCATCAGACTACTACATTACACTGTATGTGTACTCTGTTTATCTATATGTCAAGTAACATCTAGTAAGTATAGTCGCTCTATGTAAGTCTAAGATTAGAGTTATTAAGCATCTACAACTAATCAGGAAAATACAAGAGTGGCAAATTAGCCATGACCTAAAATGTATCTGTTGATGTCATGCCATCAAATCAGATATTTGTACTTCTGGGTACTTGCATGATCTCGCTGGTACTCTCTGGAGCGTGGAGGGCAGGAGAAGGTTTTGTTTTGCTCGTCTGCCTTCTCTCGTACTGGATCGCAAAAGATTCTCGTGTTGGACCACAAAAGATTCTCATTCTTGAATCTTTCATGTTCACGAACTGTTTGTCTTCGTCTGCTTTGACTTTCAAGTTTGCAAATCGTTCGTCTTTGTTTCTATTGAATTTCGAGATTGTGAACCGTTCGTCTTCGTTTTCTTTGTCTTTCAAGTTCGCGAAAATTTTTGTGCTTTGTGTCTCCTGACTTTCGTTTTCGCGAACATCTTCGTCAGGTTGAGGGCTGAAAGCTAGCAAGGCTTTGTAGTTCGAAACATTTTGTTTCTTCAGTTCCCTCTCAAATCATGATAGCTTTATGATCTCGAGACTGCTCCTCTGTCTCTCAAAGAGTCCTTTGTCCAGGGCTTTAGTGAAGATGTTAGCAACCTTGTCTTTAATTCCGATGAAGGTGGTCTGCAACATCTTCCTTTCAATTAGATCCCTGATCAAGTGGTACTTGATCGCAATGTGCTTCGTTCTAGAATGAAACAGGAGATCTTTTGTCAGGTGTATTGGAGAGGTGTTGTCCATCTGCAAGACCAGGGGCTCATTCCTTGTTTCACCCAATTCGTCCAGGAACTGCCTTAGCTAGATTATTTTGTTGGCCATCTTTGTTGCTGCAACGTATTCTGCTTCACAGAATGACTAGGCAATAATGGTCTACTTTTTGTTGACCCAGAGAACTGTTGCTCCTGATGCGATGGTGCATCCTCCTGAGACGCTTTTATAGTCATCCTTGAGAGATGCCCAGCTAGCATCGTTGTAGGAAAATATCCTGAAACCTGCATCAGGACAATAACACAAGCCATAATCCCTCATTAATTGAAGATTCTACAAAATGCATTTTGCAATCTTCCAATGTATCGAGCCTGGATTCGTGTAGAATTGGCTCATCCTGAACACTGCATAAGCATTATCAGGACATGTGTTGTCTGCAAGGTAAATCAGTGATTCTATCAGCTTCCTATAAGGTGTGAGCTGCATTTGTTCTCTCTCTTCCTCAGTCCTTGGACAGTCGTCTCTTGTCAGCACCATCTCTACGAGAATTGGAGTGTTCGCTCCTTTGTAGTTCGGGATCCAAAAGTCCTCTAGGATCTTCTGGGTGTATCTGGATTGGTGAAGGTATAACTTACCTCCCTTGTAGTCCCTTTCAATTTGTAAGCCTAGGTAACACTTGGCTTCTTCCAGATCCACTATTTTGAAATGTTTCGAGATGTCTGCCTTTACTTTGACAAATAGCTACTCACTCCTGCAAAGTATCAAAGTGTCATCCACATATACAACCACTATGATGATCTGCCCATCTGTAACTCTGACATATACATTAGAATCAGCCAACAGAGGCTTGAATCCTAATGATTTCAGGGCTTGATCTTTCTTCTTGTACCATTGTTGGGCTGATTGTTTCAGACCGTAGATGCTTTTATGCATTCTGCATGCATAGTCAGGAAGTGAATTCGAGACATATCCTGGGGGTTGATCCATGTAGACCTCTTCGTCTAATTCGCCATGCAAGAAGGCTGTCTTCTCGTCTACAATGTAGATCTTTAGGTCATAAGCTGCTGCATATGCAAATAACAGACGTAGGGAAGAATGTTTGACAACAAGAGAGAAGGTTTCAGAGTAGTCAATACCATATCTCTGAGAGAAACCTTTCGCTATCAGTCTTGCCTTGTATTTTGTGATGTTCCCATCTGGTCCGTATTTGAGCTTGAAAACTCATTTGCATTTGACAATCTTGCGCTTATGTGGTAATGGCTCCAACCTCCATACCTGTTTCTTCCTCATGGACTCCATCTCTTTGTTCATGGCTTAGATCCATTTGTCCTTCTCTGGATTGTCAATCGCTTTCTCGAAAGTCTATGGTTTGCCACTGAATCCGCAGAACTCTTCTAATGTGGAAGCTGGGCTGCCTGGCACATATCTTGCTGGTGCTCTTCATGGTCTTGTCGACCTTCTGGGAGATCCTCCTCGAACAGCTATGCCTTTGTCTTCTTTTGCTTTGCTCGGTCCGGAACCATCTTGGTTTACAAGAACTGCAGCGGCAAGTTGTCTCTCGAATCTTTCTTCATCAGATTCGTCGCTCGAATGGGAGACGACTCAAAAATCTTTGTTTTTGTGTTCGTCCTCTGCTCCCTCTGTCATTGGCGGCATGTCATAGTAATGTCTCTCCAAAACTTCGTAGCTGACAGAATCGTCATTGGCCATTGTCCTGCTTGTGAACATTATTAAAATATTATCTTCCTATCTCGAGTTTGGGGCCATGTCCATGGTGATTTCCACTAAAATTCATGTTGTACATAAAAGGAGTGTGAATTGAGCACATATCCTTCTAGTGTAGCTCTGATTTGAGTTACATAGGTTCAATTTTGATGACATGCAGTAGTTTAGATAACATGCAAAGTCATACTATATGCATGCAAGCCATGTGCAATCAGTGCATGCAACATGCAAAGTAGTTTCTGTGACCATCTACACATGTCTAGGCAGTTTTATGAGTTGACATGTAGTACATGCAACATACATGCATGCAGTTACACATGTGGATCTCTGGTAGGTGAATTAGTTCAGTTAAGTGGACTTTCCATGCAACTCCACTGTAGGAATTCGAGTCTCTCTCATGTAGGGAAAGCTGGGTATGTTTTGTCACATTGTGAATATTGAGATTTTGGTGTTTTGGACTCATTCTCTCTCTACTCAAATTTTCTATGCTTGATTTTCTCTCTCTACTCGAGAGCAGCCCTTTTTTCCATACTGAACACTTAGAATTATTTCTGACATTCATTTCTCATAGTAAAGAGTTAGATTTTTTCATCAGATGTATGCCATTGTGCTCTTGCCTTAGATTTTTCAAGCGTACTGTTCTTTGATCAATCTTGTGCAATCACAACACCTCAGTAAGGTCCTGTAGGGTGTGTGGTGAAGTTCACACGTGCTAAAAACTTCACATGGTATCAGAGCTTCATGTTTTGAGGAGGTGAGGGTGTATACATCAGATCATCAATGTTTTTGCTTGCAGGAACTCGGATTAATCTGTGGATCAAATCAAGGCTGATCTGATCTAGTGGAGCTCCGTACGGACAGAGAGCTCACATGTGTGAAATCAGCACTCATTAATGAGTGCTACTTCTCAAGGAATGATCCAAATTTGATGTTCTATAGCTTGTTGGATAGGTATTGAAGAGTAGAATGTGTTGCTCTTGTTTCTAAATCAATTTGACTTCTTTTAAGAAGACTTTTAGGCAATTAGATAGTTTGAGAGGGTACTCAACTTGTGGGATATGCCAAAGTGAGCACACATCTGTCTTTTTCACCATTTTCATCAATTTTCACTGTCAATCAAGTAGAATTGGATAGAAGTGAGTGTTCTGAGGTCTTAGACTTTTCATTTCACACATATTACCGTGTTTGAGTTGAAAGTAAGTTCCTAGAGAGTTTATCAGTACTTTGAAACTTGTGGGAGAGATAGACTTCTTGCTTGCATGTGCTTCTTCTTTTGTGACTGGAGCAAGATCCAAATTCAAGATAGATTTATCTATATGTCAAGTAGCATCTAGTAAGTATAGTCGCTCTATGTAAATCTAAGATTAGAGTGATTAAGCATCTACAACTAATCAGGGAAATACAAGAATGGCAGATTAGCCACGACCTAAAATGTATCTGTTGACATCATGCCATCAGATCAGATATATGTACTTCTGGGTACTTGCATGATCTCGCTAGTACTCTCTGGAGCATGGAGGTTACGAGAAGGTTTCGTTTTGCTCGTTTTCCTTCTCTTGTATTGGACCGCAAAAGATTCTCGTGCTGGACCACAAAAGATTCTCATTCATGAATCTTTTGTGTTCGTGAACTGTTCGTCTTTGCCTGCTTCGACTTTCGAGTTCAAGATCCGTTCGTCTTCGTTTCCTTTGACTTTTGAGTTCGCGAAAATTTTTGTGCTTCGTGTCTCCTGACTTTCGTGTTCGTGAACATCTTCGTCAGGCTGAGGGCTGAAAGCTAGCAAGGCTTTGTAGTTAGAAACATTTTGTTTCTTCAAGGAAAAAAAAGAGAAGGTGGGCAAAGGACACAAAATAGTGAGGCTTTGAATTGAGACATAATATGATGGCCACTCAATATTATACAAAGGAATGCCATGGCTTGAGGGGTTCTAATAGTTTTGTCCTAGGACCTCAAACTACCAACCTCTATGCCACCTAGGCCAAGCACAAACCCTCTTTGGGCATGATAATATCCTCCCCGTCTCTTGCTAAAATTAATGTCTAAGGCAATATGTAGTAGGTAATGGCCATTGGGAGGGCCATTACCATAAATAATCTGGGAACTGGACAACGAGTGGTAGAGGCTACGAGCTACCCTGTGACCAGATTATTTATGGTAATGGTTCGACCAATCGACCGTTACTGCACGTAATTGACGGTTCGCCTGATTTTTTTCTCTGACCTATGAAAAAAGTACAAAAAGGACCAAGAGTGGATCCTAATCTGATCCTCAAGAGGGATTGGTTGTCAGATTACTTGATCTATCAATCTACTTGAGATTAAGATCAATCTAGATCAATTCTAGACACAAAATCCTAACAAGAACAAACATTAATTGAAGGTAGGTGTACTTTCTGGTTTTCCACGTGTGAAACCCTGTCTAAGTACGGACTCCAACCTGAAAATAAAGTACACATTGATAGCACCTCAAAACAATCAAAACAAATGTAGACAAATGGAGAGAATCACTCAAAATTGCTTCCAAAACCAAGATTGGTGTCTCACATTGATTATGGCCAAATGTGGCTCTATATATAAAATAAGTGGGAGCTCGTGGTACTGATCATCCCTCTGATCCCACATGTGTGAAGGTGCTTTGTCATATGATGATTCATCATGCAAAATTGACACTTGGACAAAACCTTCTATTTTGAGCACTTTTGGTCCATTTTCCTTCTATATGGAGATCTACTTGGAAATCTTCTAGAAGTCCAAATTTGCCTATTTCAGCTTATTCCACACATGTGAGCTGTCCTCTACACATGGGATGTGACACCTAGCCAAAATATTTGGCTCATGCAATCAATAGATTGATGCCATGTGTCATATATCTAAAAAACTAGTTTTTGGCCTTTTTTAGCCACTAGAACTTGAATTAAATCATATGTACAACCTATATGATTATGGTAAATGACAAGTACACTATTTTCACACATGGGAACAGGCTCCACACATGTGTAATCATCCTATATTCATGATTTTGGCCTCTACCAAGCTTATTTTTGCATTTTTCACACTCCTCAAAAATCTAGCTTGGTAAATCTAGCTTGATGGAAAACATGATGATTTTGAACTTGACTCCATGGGCTAAATTGGCCTTTGCTGGTTCAAAAGGTGTGAAGATCAGCCAATGAGCTTGATGTTGATCTGAAATCACCATATCCATGATAGTGCTTCTTTAATGTTGACATCTTTGATGAGCTTGAGAGCTTTGCACCATCCTAACATCTTCAAAATTGATTCCTTCCAAATTTCATGTAGATGCTTGACTTTGAGGCTTGCTCCTTCTTCATGTGCATGCTCCTTCATGACAAAATAAAGATTTCTTCTTGATTTATTAGGATCACAAAGATCTAACATCATGTTAGCATGATCTAGAGAATTAGACTTATCCAAATTGGCAAGACTATGCATGCTATAATAACAAAGTGTTTGCATCATATCTTCATGCTTGTTTACCATGCTAATCTCAGATCCAATGAGGCTATGTACTCCATTATGGGAATAAGTGTCTTTAAAAGATGATTCACTTACTCTCATAAAGAGTTTACAATTTGCCTCAATATAAATTTTCAAACTCTGAGTGAACAAATCACTTTTGCTCTTATATGACTCAAGAGCATACATTTGATGAAATAACCATTTGCTTTCTAATTGATTTAAAATCAATTTCAAACTTTTAAGAACATCATCTGTGTTCTCAAGAGAGACTTCATACTCAACTAGTATGGCTTTACTCCAATTTTGAGATGCAATGATCTCACTAAAGCAAATTGATTTATCAAATGTTATAGGAGAAGTAAGTATGAGATGTATACCACATGAGGTATGCTCCTCTTTCCCTTGAAATGTGAGCCACATGCACTCAACCATGTTTCTTGAGATTCTTTTTGGAATCACGACTTGAGAAGGTCTCTCCTCCTCAATCCTTGGCACACTTGAACCTTGAGAAGGATTCTCCTCCTCAATCCTTGGCACATTTGAACCTTGAGATGACTCCTTAAGATCCTCTTCATGGTGCTCCTTTTTGATGGAAATCCGAGACCTCCATGTCTCATAATGATCACAAGTATGACCATTCAATATGCACTTCCTATGATTATCAAGATTACTTATGCTAGAAACATAAGTCCAGAAATCACCACAACTTGGCATGATTTTTCCAATATTGAAATCAAAAGGCATTTCCATTTCAATAAGGCTAACTACTTGCTTATGGATATAAGTGTCCACTTTGGATGCTTCACTTATTCTCATAAGAAGTTTACAACTTGCCTTTAAGATTGAAAACTTACAATTTTCATCTTTATGAATGAACACATCATTCATGATCTTATTGAAACCAAAAGATACTACATTATGAAGATATTTCCATTTCCTTGACTTCATAACTAATGTAAGCTTACAAGGAAAACATATTTTGCTATCTTTAAGGCATCACACTCAACTAGTATTGCCTTAATCCACCTTTGAGATACAAAAATCTCTTCAAAGCAAAATGGTTCTTCATAAGTTGACATGAGAGCATAAATTAAACTATTTTCATTTTGTGATTGCTCCTTATTCTTGATTGATTTCTCTTGGATAATAATAGTAACTTTGAACTTGTCCAAAGCTCCAAGCAAAATACTTTTCAAGGACATAAAATAAATCCAGGTTACTTTCATGAAAGTGACATCTATCTTTGCATCTTGAACCAAACAATGTACTTCCAAATGAAAAATTTCAAAAGATTTGACATGTGTTGTGATGGACTCTTGAAGACAAATCTTGCAAGTCCTTATGAGACTCCAAGCCTCATTCACCTTTCCACAAAGGAAACACCTTTCCTTGGACTTGTCCTTCTTGTATTTGCATTTTGAACTTGAAGCTCCATCCTTCACCTCGGCCCCCTTGCCTTGGTTCTCCTTGGATGGATTGGTCTTCTTTTTGTAGCATCTTGAGAAAATATATCCTCCCTTGCCACAAAGGTTGCACTTAGGATCCTTTCTTTCCTTCAATAGGATGCCACCTATTGATGCCATGTGAATAAAAATCTGTGATATGATTCTACAAATGTAATTTGTGACTTTCAAGAGACTAGATTTGAACATCTTCAATAATCTATAATGATCTACAAAAGATCTAGCTCACAAACCTAAGAATCAATCTTCACACTAATAACTAGTCACTTGGAAACTTTGCTTTGATCACTAAGACAAAAGCACACAATCTTTGAATCAAATCACAAAAGAAATCAGATCCAATCTCCTATTGGACTCATCAAATACCAATGACTCTTTCTTTTGAAAGTTGAAATGGATATGAAAAAGATTTGACACCTAGATTTTCCTTTTCACTTGACTAGTTCTCTCAACACTTGAGATTCTTGAACAAAAGATGGGTTTTGTTTCAAATACATGAAAATCAGACTTAATCACTTCTTTTGGGCTCACTCTTGACCCAAATAATCTCACACTTGATATTTAGAATGAATTTGATTTGATTTGAAAACAAACTATACCACCAATTTTTCACAAAGCTTAAAAATTTAGACAACTAGAGATTCACAAAGATCTCAACCATGCATGAATACTCAAATATGGACTCCTCCTCATTCTAGTCATCGAATGGGATCACAAATTGACCCTCACACTCTCACAAAGAAAGTTGAATAGAACTAATTTGAGTTTTATACATACTATGTCAACTTTTGCTCAACAAATTGAATTCAATCACTCCTATTGGATTCCACCAATTACTCTACCTCTTAAGACTTGGAATGAAATTCAAATCAAAAGTTGTGATTTTTCTCACTAAGATATTGTGCTTCAAAGAGCTAATGCCACTTAGAAAGATTTGATCACATAAGAGAAGACAAACTCTTCACCAATAACAACACATAATGAGTTTCTAGATCTTGCCCTCTACAAAGGAAGGAACTTTTAGAAAATTGGATCTCTCTCTACACATTTGCCATAGACACCTTAATGACTCTTTTCAAACCTCACAAACACTCAAACAAATTGAGTAGGATTGAATAATGTGACTTGGATCTCAATCTCTTTTCTAGAACTCTCAATTTAAGCCAATCTATGTCAAATTCTACAAAAGATTTGCATAGATGCTTTATATGCACTAGAAACTCTCAAAGGTTTCACTTGGAGGACAGATCCAAGGATGTTTTCTAGTAAATTGATGCTTCTACACTTGACCCTATCACTCTTGAACAAATCTAGAGTGATGGTACAATGGATTTCAACCTCTCACCTTGCATATCACTCCTTAATCTATGATTTTTAGCAAAATCTCTCTCAACTTCAACATACACTCAAAAAATCAGAGATGATAAATTAATGCACCTCTTTCAAGCTTCAAATTTAATTTATTGGCTGATCTAATCCAAGGACTAATCAAGGGAATAGATTCTCTATAGAAAATGCTTGATTTTGCACCAAAAATCACTCAAATTGGGTATGTGAGTCAAATTCTACAAATTTTTGAAATTTCTCAGTCAAAACCGGATCTGTACGGCCTCACACGTGTGAAAAGAGTTCCTACATCCCACAACAAGATTTGGACCAAAAATTTTGAGGATAGCTATCAAATCCAACTCGCTACACAAAATTTGACTAGTTTCCAAAAAACTGCTAATTTTGGCTTTGATTTTGATTAACCCTATCAATTTCAACAAAACCTCTTGTACTTGGCTCTGATACCATGTGAAAAAAGTACAAAAAGGACCAAGAGTGGATCCTAATCTGATCCTCAAGAGGGATTGGTTGTCAGATTACTTGATCTATCAATCTACTTGAGATTAAGATCAATCTAGATCAATTCTAGACACAAAATCCTAACAAGAACAATCATTAATTGAAGGTAGGTGTACTTTCTGGTTTCACACGTGTGAAACCCTGTATGAGTACGGACTCCAACCTGAAAATCAAGTACACATTGATAGCACCTCAAAACAATCAAAACAAATGTAGACAAATGGAGAGAATCACTCAAAATTGCTTCCAAAACCAAGATTGGTGTCTCACAATGATTATGGCCAAATGTGGCTCTATATATACAATAAGTGGGAGCTCGTGGTACTGATCATCCCTCTGATCCCACATGTGTGAAGGTGCTTTGTCATATGATGATTCATCATGCAAAACTAACACTTGGACAAAACCTTCTATTTTGAGCACTTTTGGTCAATTTTCCTTCTATATGGAGATCTACTTGGAAATCTTCTAGAAGTCCAAATTCACCTATTTCAGCTTATTCCACACGTGTGAGATGTCCTCTACACATGGGATGTGACACCTAACCAAAATATTTGGCTCATGCAATCAGTAGATTGATGCCATGTGTCATATATCTAAAAAACTAGTTTTTGGCCTTTTTAGCCACTAGAACTTGAATTAAATCATATGTACAACCTATATGATTATGGTACATGACAAGTACACTATTTTCACACGTGGGAACAGGCTCCACACATGTGTAATCATCCTATATTCATGATTTTGGCCTCTACCAAGCTTATTTTTGCATTTTTCACATGACCATGTCTATCTCCCTTTGAACCAACCATAGCCTCTCTCTCTCTCTCTCTCTCTCTCTCTCTCTCTCTCTCTCTCTCTCTCTCTCTCTCTCTCTCTCTCTCTCTCTCTCTCTCTCTCTCTCTCTCATGGATGCTCCTTCGTTTAGTTTTACCCTACTTTGCTGTCAAATGAGGACAACAATAGATGTACTGCTTCTTCAAAAATAAAAGGTCCAATTAACCTTCTATACTTGCATAAAAAGTTTTTTTTTTAACTAAGGAGTTTTCCCACTTCAAAAAAAACAGTCTATAAAACTTAATAAATCCTAACTAGAGGCAAATTAATTTGGCCTCTCTCACTCATAACCTTCAGGGAAACCACATTGCATGACACCATATAAGCATGCAATTTCGAGGATTATTCCTTACAACACTGTGAAGAGTTCACTTGTCTCTTACCTACAACAAGTGCGCCCTACCAGTTCGCTATTCATATGGTAAGTACCTTTCAGCTCTTCGCTTTGCTATTCTAGTGCTTTGTTCTCATGCTTTCAAGTATTCGGTATGATGCTTCCTATGAAAATATTGTAAAATTAAAATAATATTAAACTTAGAGACTCAAGTTTTGGGGTTTGTCCAAACTTGAGATAGACTAGTCTAGTAACTTTCCAATTAAAGTCAAGTTAGGCCAATGTTTTCCATTTCATTGTTTTTGAAATAGAGCTAGTTTAGTATGTAATCATTCATTCTCTTGATCCTTTGTACTTGCAGCTGGTTCACACGTGTGAAAAGTTCTCATGGTATCAGAGCTTGATAGGAGAATACACATCTAATCATTGCTTTGTCAAATGGAATGACTTCTCATCATTGTTGGTGAAATTTTGCCTCTTACTAGCACTCGATTTTGAGCTAACTAGATCCACTCTCATCATCTCTTATTAATGTATCTTTTTCTCTGATTTCAGAGCTGTACAGCCTACTGTAGCAGCACGTGTGAGGCCTCTAATCAAGATAGAGTGGGGGCTATGTTACTTCTCATTTTTTCCATCCATATTGCATATGAATGGAAAGCTAATCAAGTGTAGATTGTAATGCAAGTGACCTCAAGAGGATTGGTGGACCCTAAGGAGAGTTCTTGGCATTCAAAGTGAGACACATTGAAGAAGAAAAATAGAGTTTTACATGCTTGAAGGTTGTACTATCAAACATCCTTTATTGTAGGAGTCAAAATAGCAAATTTTAACTATTTTTCAATTTTCTACAATCTAAGAAGCATTGTTTGGATCTATGATCCTATGAACGGTTGAAACTTTCTAAATGATAAATCTGACTTTTTTTAAGCTATTTCACACGTGTGAACTCAGATTTACTTCATCCACTTTTGCTTTGAAAAATAAAGTGCAAAATTTGACTAGCACCTAGAAATTGTCATTTTTTGGCCTGAAAACATTCATTTAGTAAGCCAAAATCAATTCTCTAGGCATAACTTCAATGGGATCTTATCTATTAGAACAAAGTGAGAGACTCACTTCTACAAATTATGGTACATGGAAAGTGAGAATAGAATCTATTCTTGTACTTCAAGATCTAATAGATATAGTGAATGCGAATGAGGAGGAGCCTAGTAATCCTCAAGAAAAGAGCACGTGTTGCTCTTCATGTTTTAAAGCTAAATGTCTCTAATGAAGTTCTAAGAGAGATTAGTTCTTGTGTCAATGCTCAAGAAGCATGGAGTACTCTTCAATCCATTTATGAGTCTAAAAACACTTCAAGAGTCCTTACTCTAAGAAATATAATTTTTCAAAGTTTTCAAAGGAAGGATGAAAGTGCTTCATCCTATCTGTTAAAACTAAAAAAATAATCCATATTGATTTCTTGGCTTGCTACAAATGTTGTACCATGCAAGTATGTAGCTCATAAATGCAAAATGCCAAGTTTGGCCTACGTAGAACTCGAGTTACATGATTATGTAATATCTAGATTGAAGAATACAACTTGCATATAGTTTGTAGACATAGAATTAGCAAAGTCATGCTTGTAGAAACTTGTGGCAATTCACATGCATTAATTGTAAGTGATCCATAGTGACATGCAAGGCATGCACAAAGTGTAATCGACACATGCATGATGATTTGTACTTTGTTAATTAGAACTAGCACACTTGTAAAAAGTTGGTAGAATTTCATGCATGGCAAGTGACAAATGTCACATAGACTCTAGATGTCACTTTAGATGTCATTTTGTAATGAATGGATGTGGTTCTACCTCGAGCTACCTCAAACTCCATAAATATGTGTAGCTCTCCTCACAATCAATGATGAAGAACCAAAGTTTTGTAGCTATCTCATGCCATTTTGGATCTAAACTATTTTGCTTGTTATCTTTCTATCCTTCTCTCTCTAACTCGTGTTGAAGCTAATCTTATACACTGATATCTTGTACTATTGCTAATTATTGATTCATTGTTATCATATTCAGTTGCTTAGCATGCTAGATTGTGGTCAAGCCATTTCTTCTAAACTAGATCTTGCTAATCAATCTAGAATCAGGTTATTGTGCTAATCACAAAGCTTAATTAGATCCCTCATACTTGTGGACATTCCCCACACGTGTGAAATTTGGAAATTTTGTCATGGTATCAGAGCCAAATTAAGCTTTGCATGCTAACATCTCTGAATGTACAAGAAATTGAGAGCTAAATCAAGCAAAAAAGCAGTTTTGCATTTTTTTCTCACCTTTCTCTGAAGTGTATTTGGATCAAATCGGATTGGAGCTGAATTTTCATACCTGAAATGTGGTAGTATGAAATTTTGGAACTCCGCACGTGTGAAAATCAGAGATTTTCAGTCCCTTTGTTCTCCTTGCTTATAGATCCAAAGATAGTAGTCTTATAGCTTGATAGAAAGCTTATGATCTGTACTTTTCATAGAGATTGAAATCAAATCAATCTGATGTGTCTAGCAAGAGTTATAAGCTCTTAAAGAGGATAGGGGTAGGTCCAAAATCTGAGTGATAGCATTTTGATTTGATTCAATCTTGCTTTGTTTAGAATCCATTGTTTTGAGCATCCTACACAAGACATTGAAGATCAAGACTGAGTTTGAAGTAATGAACACCTTGTGAGCCTTCTGAGAGTCAATTGTGTTTTCTTTTGAGGCATTTCACACGTGCCAAAAGTAGGATTCAAACTAGCCAAAGTGTCTCAGTCCACTTTGTGTATCTAATCTAGATAACTTGTCTTGTGGAATATTTGAGATTCATCTCAAATACAGTTGCAAGTGTCTCACATAGGAAGGTAGTACATCCTTGAAAATACCTTTAGTGAAAGAAAGCAGCAACTTTAAGTCTAATTGGAACAAGCTCAAACATATTGCAGTCCAATAACTAAGAAGTCTTCATTAAAATGGCATCTCAGGGAGGATATCTTCTAGAAGCCAGTGAAAGACTAAACACTTCTAATTACGCAATTTGGAAGTCCAGAATGGAGTCTATTTTAATACTCCAGGATGTTATGGATATTGTGCTTGGTGTTGAGGAGGAGCCTCAAGCACAGGCTGAAATTCTTAAGTATAAGAAAAGAGCTAGAATGGCTCTACATTTCATTAAGATGAATGTATCTAATGAGATTTTGAGAGAGATAGGATCTTGCACTACAGCCAAAGAAGCTTGGGATGCACTAAAGTCCATCTATGAAGCAAAGAATACTTCTAGAATACTCACTCTTAGGAATCAGATTTCTCAAAGTTTCCAAAGAAGTGAAGAGAGTGCATCTAACTATGTTCTGAGAGTTAAAGATTTACATAGAGAGCTTTCTTGTGTTGGTGTTACTATTAACCAAGATGAGCTAGTTCAAGTCATACTGAATGGCTTGAGAGATGACTATGATAATCTTGTTTAGTCTTTTGCTATTAAGGAGGAGTTGCCTAAGCTAGAAACTCTCCAAGGAATTCTTATTTCTGAAGAATCTAGACAAAGCTATAAACTCTCCAAGATGAACAAAATCAAGCATGGTGGAAGTGACAAAGCCCTCTTTTTCAAAGACAAACATAAAGGAAGGAGTAAGAACCAGTTCTCTCAAGCATCCAACAAAGACAAAGCCAAAGAACGAGACAAAGATGGTGAAGAGGATGATACATTTCATCCTTCTAACTCAAAGACCAAGAAGAAAAAAGTGAAATGTTTCTTCTGTGGCAAGAAGGGGCACTATGCCTCTGATTTTTTTAAGAAGAAAAATCAACTCAAGCAAGCTAATCTCTCCAAAGAGATTGAAGAAGATTCTGTTGCAAGTGATGGAGAAGGATTACTCATGGTGTCCAGTTTTTCTTCATCACCTGTCAAGAAATATGGAGCTTGGTACATCAATAGTGGAGCTTCTTTAAATATGAGCTATTCAAAGGAGTCATTTGACTCAATCTTACCTTATAAAGGACTCAAGAGATCTATTTATACTGCTAATGATCATGAGTGCCCAATAGAAGGAATTGGCAACATTCCATTGAAACTTGCTTTTTCAAAAGTTCTTGCACTTTCTAATGTTCTTTTCATTCCAAAATTCACAAAGAACTTAATTAGTGTGGGAAAGTTGCTTGATAATGGTTGTGATGTAAAGTTCAACTCCAATACTTGTTTTATCAAGAAAAATGAAGAGATCCTTGCTGATGGATCTAGATGTGGTGGAATTTTTAAGTTGAATTCTTATGAGAATGCAAACCTTTGTGAAGTTGTTTTGTTATCTAAGGAGGAGCTATGGCATATAAGGTTGGGTCATCCTAACTTTATGTCTTCTATTGCTAAGAAGGTGAAAGCTATTGGTCTTTCAAAATCTCTTTCTAAAGATTTCAAGCCTTGTGAGGCTTGTGCCATTGCAAAGTCACACAGAAAGCCATATCAGAAGTCTTTCATAAAGACTACTCATCCTTTGGAGCTTATACACTCAGATGTACATTTTTCTTTTCTAAAAGTATTGGTGGTGCAACATGTTTTGTCACCTTTAGTGATGACTTTACTATACTTGGATGTATCTAATTTCTTCAAAGGCTATGGTTTTTGGTCACTTCCTAATCTTCAAAGCTTATGTTGAGAAACAATTTTCTTTCTAAGTTAAAGCTTTAAGATGTGATGGAGGAGGTGAATACATCTCCAACAAGTTTCATGAATACTGTGAAGGTGAATGAATAAAGAGAAAGTTTTCTTGTGCTTATTCTCCATCTCAAAATGGAGTAGCTGAGAGGAAAAACAGATCTTTATGTGAATGTGCTAAAGCAATTTGAGTAGCAGCTTCTTTGCCTATTGAATATTGGGGTGAAGCTATAAATTGTGCAAACTATTTGTGCAATAGATTACCTCACAATGCACTTTCTAGAAAATCACCTTTTAAAGTCTTGTTTAAGAAGAAACCTAAGGTAGATCACCTTAGAGTTTTTGCTTATACTTGCTTTGTACATGTGCCCTTAGAAACGAGGAAAAGAGATGATCCTAAATCTATTAAAGGGATCATGGTTGGATATGCATCCAACAAGAAAGCTTACAGAATCTATGTTCCCTCTACCTCAACTATAATTGAGAGTAGAGATGTTGTACTCCATGAAGATAAAAAATACAGGCCGAGTTCAAAGATTCTCACAAAGATACTCCAATCATCACCCTTGAAGACTATCATGGAGAGATGAGGCCGAGAATTGAGGAGGAGTCACCTCGAATCTTTTCACCAAGGAGATCTCAAAGAGAAAGATCCGAGCCTAGAAGGCTTACCTATGAAGATAGAGGCAAGCAAGTGGAAATTAACTCCACTAATTGTGCTTATTTTATTTCTCATGAGGAGTCAAAGGATGTATATGATGCACTCAACTCAAAGGAATGGTACCTTGCCATGAAGGAGGAATATGATGCTTTGATGGCCAATAAGACATGGGAGCTTGTGGATCTTCCATCCAACAAGCACACCATTGGTTGCAAGTGGGTTTTTCGAGTCAAGTATAATCAAGATGGCACAATCAACAAGTACAAGGCTAGGCTTTGTGTTAAAGGTTTTGCCCAAGTTTATGGACTTGATTATGAGGAGATCTTTGTTCCAGTTGCAAAGATGGTATCAATTAGAATCATAATTTCTCTTGCTTGTTTTTTCAATTGGCAAGTTCTTCAACTAGATGTCTCTAATGCATTTCTAAATGGGTATCTAGAAGAAGAGATTTATATGGATCAGCCTATTGGGTTTATCCATGACAAAGAAAAAGTCTGATGCCAAGTTTGGCCTACATAGAACTCGAGCTACATGGTTATGTAATATCTAGATTGAAGAATACAACTTGCATATAGTTTGTAGACATAGAATTAGCAAAGTCATGCTTGTAGAAACTTGTGGCAATTCACATGCATTAATTGTAAGTGATCCATAGTGACATCCAAGGCATGCACAAAGTGTAATGGACACATGCATGATGATTTGTACTCTGTTAGTTAGAACTAGCACACTTGTAAAAAGTTGGTAGAATTTCATGCATGGCAGGTGACAAATGTCACATAGACTCTAGATGTCACTTTAGATGTCATTTTGTAATGAATGGATGTGGTTCTACCTCGAGCTACCTCAAACTCCATAGATATGTGTAGCTCTCCTCACAATTAATGATGAAGAACCAAAGTTTTGTAGCTATCTCATGCCATTTTGGATCTAAACTATTTTGCTTGTTGTTTCTCTATCTTTCTCTCTCTAACTCGTGTTGAAGCTAATGCTTATAGACTGATATCTTGTACTTTTGCTAATTATTGATTCATTGCTATCATATTCAGTTGCTTAGCATGCTAGATTGTGGTTAAGCCATTTCTTAACTAGATCTTGCTAATCAATCTAGAATCAGGTTATTGTGCTAATCACAAAGCTTAATTAGATCCATCATACTTGTGGACATTCCCCACACGTGTGAAATATAGAAATTTTTTCACTATGTTTCTAGAGTCAAGGATCTCCATAGAGATCTTTGTTGCATAGATGATTCTATCAAATCCAAAGAAATTGTTCAAGCTATTTTGAGTGGATTAAGTGAGGATTTTGATACCATTGTTCAATCTTATGCAATGAAAGAGGACTTACCCTCTTTAGAAGCCTTACAAGGAGCCTTGATAGCCGAGGAGCATAGGCATCAAACTCGAGTGGCAAGATTTGAGAGACTGTCTCTCAAGGATGGAGGAAGTGATCAAGCACTCTTCACCAAATCCAAGGAGAAGAGAAAGACAAGAAGAATGGCAAGAGCTCCAAGGACAACACAAAAGCAATGGAGAAGACATCCGAGGAGGAACCAAGCTCATCCAATGTGAAGAAGAACAAGTACAAGGTTACTTGTTTCTCATGTGGCAAAAAGGGGCATTTTGCCTCCCAATGCTACAAAAGGAAAAAGCAAGCCAACATCACTTGTGAAGATGAATATTCTTGTGACAAAGAAGATTCACTTATGATATCTAACTTTTCATCTTCCTCTTTCAAGCATTCTAATGTATGGTGGCTAGATAGTGGTGCCTCATCCTACATGAGTAGTGATAAAAACTCTTTTTGTAATCTTGTACCATACAAAGGATCTAGAAGTTGTATCTATACAGCAAATGATGAGGAATGTATGATAGAAGGCATAGGAAGCATATCTCTAGATAAGCTTGATCTCAATGATGTGCTCTATGTTCCTAGTTTGACGAAAACTCTAATAAGTGTAGGCCAACTCAATGATGATGGTCTACAAGTAGATTTTAAAGATGGTACTTGCTTGATCACAAAAGATGATGATATAATAGCATCATGTTCTCGTTTTGGAAGGTTATTCAAGCTTTATGGACATGCTAATCTTTGCTTAGATATTGTGCTACAAGGAAAGCTTTCAAATGAAGATATATGGCATAGGAGGTTGGGCCATCCCAACTCCAAGGCCATGCAATCTATGTGCAAGTTGGAGCTAGCTCATGGTTTGCCTAAGTCCATGATCAAGGAGCCAAGTCCTTGTGATGCATGTGCATTGGCCAAATCACATGCAAGACCACATCAAAGATCAATCATCAAGTCCAAAGCACCTTTGGAACTCATCCATAGTGACATCCATTTCTCATCCACCAAGAGCACGGGTGGAGCTACATGTTTTATAACATTTATTGATGATTACTCACATTTTTGTTGGGTTTACCTCTTATCTTATAAAGCACTTGCATATGAAACTTTTGTGAAGTTCAAAGCTTTTGTTGAGAATCAACTATCTTGTAAAATTAAAGCCTTGAGAAGTGATAATGGAGGTGAATACATCTCCACAAAGTTCATAAACTTTTGTAATGATTTTGGCATTAGAAGAGATTTTACTTGTTCCTACTCTCCTCAATCTAATGGAGTAACCGAAAGAAAAAATGAAGTCTATGTGAATGTGCAAAGGCACTTAGACTAGGAGCCTCTCTTTCTAAAGACTTTTGGGGAGAATCAATAGGATGTGCTAACTATCTTTGCAATTTTTTGCCAAATCATGCTATAGAAGATATTTCACCTTGTGAAAAGTTGTATGGAAGGAAACCCGAGGTCAATCATCTTAGAACATTTGGATGTGTATGCTTTGTACATGTACCTCTTGAAACAAGAAAAAAAGAAGATGCTAATGCTCTTAAAGGCATTATGATAGGCTACTCAAGTAAAGCCTATAGGATTTTTGTTCCATCTACTAATCAAACTATGATAAGTAGAGATGTGATCTTTCATGAAGATCGAATGTCAATGAAGGACAATGTGCAGGAATCTCAAGAGCTTATTCATCAAGAAGGAGTCTCCTCATCAAGTATTGATAAAGATGAAGACTTGTTGGGGCCAAGATCACAAGAGAAGCCGAGTCTACCAATGACTCCAAGAAGATCAACCCGAGAGAGATCCGAGCCTAGAAGACTCACCTACTTGGAAAAAGGCAAATAAGTGGAGGATTCAAGTTCTCTACATGCTTTCACACTTTCATTGAAGAACCATCAAGTGTGGAGGAAGCTCTTCAATCAAAGGATTGGATCAAAGCTATGGAGGCCGAGTATAAAGCTTTGATGCAAAATGAGACTTGGCAACTTGTAGATCCACCTAATGACAAGCATGTCATTGGATGCAAGTGGATCTATAGAATCAAGCTCAATAATGATGGATCAATAAATAAGTTCAAAGCAAGGCTTTGGGCTAAAGGCTATGCCCAAATCAAAGGCATAGATTATGAAGAAACCTTTGCTCCCATAGCAAAGATGGTAACCATTAGAATTCTCATTACTATTTGTTGCTTTTATGAAATATATATGCATCAACCTCCAGTTTTTGTTGTGAATGGCAAAGAATCAAAAGTATGCTGACTTTTGAAAAGTCTTTATGGCTTGAAACAAGCTCCAAGGGCTTGGTATGAGAGGTTGAACACTTATTTTCTTTCTATTGGTTTCAAGATTAGTTCATATGATCCATCATTATATCTTAAACATGTTGGTAATGATATAAATCATGTTGCTTATTTATGTTGATGACATTCTATTATGTGGAAGCAACATGGATTTACTTGTTGATACCAAGATCTCCTTAGGAAAGGAATTCAAAATGCAAGATCTTGGATTTTTACATCATGTACTTGGATTAGAGATTAAGATCTCTGATGACTTATCTCTCATTTCTCAAGAAAGTTATGTAAGATCTATAGCTAAGAAGTTTAAAATGCAAGATTGTAAAAGCATAGATACTCCTATGGAGTCTAATGTTAAAGACACTAAAACTTGTGATGAAGCATTCTTTGAGGACATCACACTTTTTAAAAGTCTAATAGGCTCTTTAATATGGCTCACTATCACTAGGGCTGATCTTAGTTTTAGTGTGCATAAGCTTAGTCAAAGCATGCAAAATCCAAAGATCCATGATTGGAAAAAGGGGAAGAGGATCTTGAGATATATTGCATCTGCTCAAGACTATGGACTTTGTTTTAAAAGACATGATTTAAGCCTTGTTGCCTTTTTAGATTCAAATTTTGCAGGTGATAAGGTGGATAGAAAGTCCACAAGCGCTTACACAATATGTTTGGGAGGTAATCTTGTATCTTGGCAATCTAAGAAGCAAGACACTATATCCTTATCCTCATGTGAAGCCGAGTACAAGGCTTTGACTATCACAACAAAGGAAGTCATTTGGATCAAAAGATTACTAGTGGAGCTCGGGATCATTCAAGAGGAGGAAATACCTTGCATCAAATGTGATAGCATCTCGGCCCAATATCTTGCAAGTAATCCAATCTTCCATGCAAGAAGTAAACACATAGAGGTAGCACACCACTATGTAAGAGAAAAAGCTATGGATGGTGAGATTCTCCTTGAGCATGTATCAACTTCAAATTGTTATGCAGATTTCCTCACCAAGCCTCTAGCTAAGAAGGACTTTGAAAGACATAGATCAAATCTTGGCTTGATCTCCAAGTCCTTAGTATTGTAAATATTATTTTTATTTTAAGGAGGAGTGTGAAAATATTGTAAAATTAAAATAATATTAAACTTAGAGACTCAAGTTTTGGGGTTTGTCCAAACTTGAGATAGACTAGTCTAGTAACTTTCCAATTAAAGTTAAGTTAGATTCTAGTCTTCATAGTGATGTGTAGGTCTAGAACCTGTCAAGAAGCATTTGAGGCTACTCTTGTAGGTCAAATGATTCTCAATGAAAGAGATTCTCAAATCTTATCCATTTCTCTTTTTGTCATCTAGTAGAGAGGTAGACGCAATGTGGCATCTAGGTTGTTCTCTCTCTCCACGAGTTCTAGAAGGCCTCTTGTATTATACTTTGTACTTCAAGATACACTTCTTCAAGTAAAGCTTCCATTTGATCCATTTGAGGTGTAATGATAGTTAGATTGTGATGAATGCTCTTGCCTTCATGCTAACTAGCTTGCCAATGTTTTCCATCTCATTGTTTTTGGAATAGAAGCTAGTTTAGTGTGCAATCATTCATTCTCTTGATCCTTTGTACTTGCAGCTAGTTCACATGTGTGGAAAGTTCTCACTTCCTTGATAACTCTTAGCTATGGCTAAATCTTGCTCACTACATAAAGTTGTGAATGAGTCTATTATGTTTTGAATGATGACTGTCCACAGCGATGGACAAGATCTAGCAGTTTTTTGGAGGTACAAACATGTCCATCTTGCCTCACTAGCAACGATGGACAGTCAATCACTATTTATATCTCCTCAAGATGTGCTACAACCTCAGGTGACAACAATGAATTGGTTTTTGCCTTTTAAATTGTAAAGTTGCTTTTTCAAGCTTTCATTGACAACGATGGGTTGGCCCTATCATACACTTTTATTTGGCTTCAATAAAACATAAATGATAGCCATTGTGAAACGATTGGACAAATGCCTCTCTTTCATAATGCTGATAAAGGTGTTATAAGGTTGATAGAATTTCTGTCCAATGATGGGGACAACAAGCTCTATCAACCTCTTCATACTTCTCATGCTTTGCAAATAACCTCCTACTGTCCAGCGATGGATAGTAGGATCATCTACTTTCATAAATTTTGATTCTTTTCAATTTTGATTATATCTTCTCATATCTACTCTTCCAGCAATGACAATAGGATGCTATGTGGCTCACCTTTAAACAATCATAAGATTCTACTTCACCGAAATGCTCAAGGGATTGAACATTGACTTTTAATCTCTGATATTGTCAGGAAATGATAGTTTACTTTTTTCTTAGCCGAAAGACTTGGTGTAGACATGTGTGCTAGTATTAGGGCAAATCCATGTCATGCTAATCCAAGTGACCCTTGTAGAGCGAGATATGTCACGCACTACTGTCCATACTCCTGAGCATATCCATGCTTTCCAATTGTATCTCCCCAAAGATCTAAAGTAACACTTATTAGGGTATGTCATGGCTGATTATATGATTGTTTTTGTGCAAAACCATACTATACAGAGCTCATATATCAACCATGGTATAGGGGAATTGCTTTGAATAGACATGACTTATTATTAGCAAGAGATTTCCAATGTTTTTACAAGGTATTAGGGCAGATCCATGCCATTCTAACCCTTTTGTGAAAACTACGTATCTTATGCATATCCATGCTGTCTAAGGCCATTTTCTTGGAGTTCCTGCTATTAGATTTTGACAAGGATTTCTTTTATGAATAGTTTAGTCGATTTGCTTTTAAGATTGAATGTAGTCTCTTTTTTTTATGCCATTATTTTTTAGTGTGTTAGAGACATAGATATTAAGATATAAGGAATTATTTATCCCATGCTTGTACGTGTGTAGGATTCGCATACAAAATTATAACAAGAAATCGTACATGAATATTTGTAGATGAGGCTTCTTGAGAGGCTGCCATTGTTGTTTTTTTGCAAGGATTTTTTCTCTTGAAATCGTAACAATAGGAAAATAGTCTTTTTAGCCCATAGCTACGTTTAAGAGTTATGTAAAAAATGTCTAAACAATGTATATGGAGTGTGTTGATTGCTTGCGATGTAAAGTTTAGTCGGTAACATACTTTTTTTTGAGATAGATGATGTTTGGTTCGAGTATGAACCAAAAAAGACCATAGTAATAAAATGATCCTACATTGTCACACACATCGATCACAGTTTAGTATCGGAAAGTGAGACCAAAAGCATAATGAGACAATAAACCTGCTAAGGATGTAGTGAAATCACACTTGACTTTTCACTTTATCCGCCAGTACATGATTGATGCTTCCATCAAACTTGCAAAAGATTTCTCTACCAAACTTCTTGCACCTTTGGGAGACACTAAAAATATCTGAAAAATAGAGTGCCTTCTAAAATGACCTAGCTTTTCTACTTTCCAAGATAAGTGCTTCCAGGACTCAAATAAAAGAACTAGCTTTTTCAATCTTAACAATACAAATTCAGTCATTTCTAGATCAGGAACGAGAATAAGTGATTTTGGAGTGCACATCTAGATTCATCTACAAGCTAGAAATCATGCATCTACCATTCTAGAACTTGGAAATACATGAAGATCTGACCAAAATCACTAAGAACTGCTATAGTAATGTTCTTGTCCATACATTGTCCTTCACATGTATGGATTTTAGTATAACAAGAAACATCAAATTCCACACATTAGAACTCAATATATCATGAGAAATATACAAGAGATGGACATAGAATCAAAAGAGAATAGTTCTCCATACAAAATGAGAACATAAAGATGATTTCTCCATGCTGGTACAACTATTTATAGAAACCATAATTTCACTGGCCCACTTGCCCTAAACTTGTTTTAAAATAGCAACTTCTAGGTACTTTACCAAAAATCTAGTTTTTAAGTGACTACATGCAATGTATCCACATTGACCAATTAGGATAGGTCCAATAGTTTGTATCTACTTTTTATCTATGAAGAGCTCGATATTGGGGTTATTAATGAAGCAGATGTCATCAATGTATCTAAATGAATGCAAAAAGTCACTCATAAAAGTGGTAAGGCCTAGTTTGGCTAGTCTTTTTATAAATTGTGCCTCAAAGAAGGATAAATACGAATTACGCCATGTGAGTGAACATGAAAAACCCATAGGTGGCATGTACTTGTCTCCAGGTTTTGTTTCCTAGTCTGACGATGCAGTTATCAATCAAGAGATCATGCCATTGGTAGAGTAAGTTTAGATCGAGAGTACACCATTTGTGTGATTGTTTTTTGCCCATGACCATTTGAATATTTTGCACTTATGATTCCATTTATAATACAATAGATCATACTTAGAATGTTTGAAGACATATTTTATTACCTTTTTCATGACAGTTTTTATTCCTCCCGGACCATCTAAAGGTATATTCTCGTAACATTTTGAAATGACTACAACCCATATATTGGTAATCGAGGATGGTAGATTCAGATAGAAATCCATAGCCTTAAGACTTGCACCTTTCATGAGGAACGGTGACAGCATACTAAGAGCTCCTATGAGAAATTTGGCAAGTCTGACAAAGCAGCAATCATGAGCATTAGTAATCCATCTAAAAGAATCCTTGTGGGCTTTATAGGTGTAGAGAAGATATGGTAGAGAATTAATTTCCAAGAAAATTTCTAGTAACAACTTAGTAGTAATATCCATTATAAAAGTTAAGGAATCCTCGACGGAGTTAGATTGCTCATTGGGAAAAGGAGTAAAGTCTGGACTGTTGAGTCTTTGTATAGCCAATTTTTGTATAAAGAATTTACACATGAAACAGGGGTTGTGTTGTGCTTTATCAATACCATTCACGTAGAGAGAGTTGGTAAGCCATTGTAGTCCATGATTGGCAATCTTACATTTAGAAGGTGTAATAGTATTTCCCTGCCAATTTACCATTTCTAATATAACTTAAGGCGGTATCTTTGCAGAAAACAGCATGCTCCATTTTGGTAGTTTTGTCAAAAAATGCATAAGAAGGTAAAAGATTCATAAGTCTCAACCATCCATCATAAAGTTTCGAAACAACTTCATTCACATTAGCTTGTCTAGAGTAATATGGTTTAGGCCTTTTTCTAATATTTTTTGTAAAAAAGAACTTCTAACAATATTACAATCTGTGCATATGACATGACCAAATTTTTTTGAGATAAAATTTTTGAAACGTTTGAAAGTAAGACAATGACATGAATGTAGGCTTTCTATATGAAATTCACAGAAAACATCATAAGGGACATAACATTCACATTTTATACTTCGTAGGTACAACTAGCCAAAGGTGATATCATAAAAGAGTTCATCTACAATACCAAAAAGTCTGTGTAAAATGTGAGCATAAAAGTTACTCTATTACGATAACATATATGCAAAAAAAAGTCTGCCTCTGTCACTGCTAGTGGAAAACTGGAGACGGCCGATCACTGAAGTATAGATTTCCCTTCTAACTATCCCTTCTTTGTCCTGCACATCGGTTAGGATCTATAAAAGTTCAATTTTTTTATTGATAAATCATCCTTGGTGCCACTGCTTTGTCCTTCCTTTCCTTTGAAATCTCTAGCCAAAGATCTAACGATCCATTAAGCATGTTTTGGATATGATTTTTTCACAAAAATGGGCAAGAAGCAGAAACTTAAAATTTGCAATCATAGATGGCTTGGAGGAAGATCAATATGTGAATCTTTGTTATTTCTTGTTAAGAGGCTTATTTAGGGGGAAAGGCTCAAACATTCTACAAGAGCTCAAGGTGAGCTCTATCATGGAAAGGAGGTCTCTCATGTCTTTCACACTTGGATCCTTTGAAACCTCCATCTAAAAATTTATGTATGATATATCTCACAATATATACCCAGAGGATCATCATTTTGCTAAGAAAATTGATGAGACTTTTGCACTCTACACTTTTGTGAGATTTCTAGTCATTTGTCTTGTGATTTTTATGCATGATTGCTATCTAGTATCATTGTACTTGTTGTTTCAGGTGCAGGCCGTATAGTGGACAGTACTCCACACGTGTGAAGCTGCTCTCACTAAAAAATGATGTGTTGATCCATTGCTCTTGCTTAAATCCAAGTATAGTGAATCTAGATCAAGATCTAATGTGTAGAACTTGATAGATTCATTGATTAAGCAACCAATAACTCTCTATGATTGTAAAGTACAATCATTATTGTCCTAAAAACTATAAAATTTATCAAGTTGTAGTCATGTCCCATGTAATATCAGATGGTTGTTGTTCCTTTGCATTACACATACATCTTAGCATCTCCGATAACATAACCTAGTCCGCGTGTTTCGTTTGCACATTGATGGCAACCAATGATAGTTGCCTCCATCCATTGATTGTGCACATAACTCATTATGCAAGAAATGAGGAACATAGCATGGAAGAAAAACAACAATGAATAAGCACCTGAAACATTTTTTGTCTCATTGAGATGACACACCATAATGTTGAACACCAAACCATGGACAAACCGAGAGAGATTGTGAGGGGGGAAAAAAAAAAAGAGAAGGGGGGTGAGGGACGCAAAATAGTCAAGCTTTGATTTGAGACATAATATGATGGCCACTCAATATTATGCCAAGGAATGTTATGGATTGAGGGGTTCTATTAGTTTTGTCCTAGGACCTCAAATTGTGAAAGATTTAAGATCATACTATTCAAACTCAACTTCTAAACTTTCCCACACTTTCCAAAAGTGTTTATTCAAATGATTTTAGACTAATATAACTTTGAAAAGTCAAACTCTAAGTCTAATATGAAATTGGCCTCAAATGCCATATAAACAAATGTAGCAAATATGACTGAACTAGTTGAATCTCTCACACTCTCTCTTCAACTAGTTTTAGCATGGACTTTGATAACACTCCAAGTGATGTCCTATGCTACATGAGTAATTCCTTTCCCAATGATTTGGTGAAGATATTAGCTACACATTCCCTTGATGACACATGTTGAAGCTCCACCTCTTTTGCAATGACTTGTTTGCTCACAAAATGATATGCAACCTCAATGTGCTTGCTCCTAGCATGAAAGATAGTATTAATTGCCAAAATTTGGGCTGAAAGGTTGTCACAAAAAGATGATTGGGATCTCTGAAAAATCCAGCAAGTGAAGATCCTTGATCATCCTCTTGATCCATACCATCTCCTTTGTGCAATGTGTAAGAGCTTTGTACTTGGCCTCACTAGATGACAATGACATAGTGGCTTGGTTCTTTGACATCCATGATATAGCTCCATCACCCATGAAAATTCGATGAGAGCTAATGGATTTCCTATCCATTTTATCTCTAGCATAGTCCAAATATGAAAATCCAAAAAGATTAGATGATGATCCCTCATACAATATGCCAAAATCTTGAGTTTCAATGATGTACCTCAAAACTCATTTTCCTTGCTTCTAATGCTCTTCACTAGGATCTTGCATGAATTGACTCAATCTTACAACACAATAGCTTAGATCTAGTCTATTAATGGTTAGATAGATGAGTGAACCAACTAGCTTCCTATAGAGAGTAATGTCCTTGAAAGATCTTTCACTACCTCTAATAGTTAGCTTTACATGAGATTCCATAGGTGTATCACAAGCTTTTGCATCTACCATATGAAATTTTTCTAGAATAGCATTAGCATACTTCTCTTGACAAATGAAAGTAGATTGAGAAGATCTAATGACTTTTATTCCCAAAATGTAATGCAAGTTACCAGGATCATGCAAGTCCAATTCCTTCTTAAGAGCAATCTTGATATCCTCCACATCTTGGTCTCCACCACTCAAGATGATATTATCCACATAGAAAGTTGATTGCTCCTCAAAAGCTTGTTCTCTTGCCTACACTACTCAGAAATGAGAACTCCTTGTAGTGCCTCCAAGATTTAAGCTCTCCTTTATTGCATAAGATTGAACAAGGTTGTCCAACTCTTCCCTCGATCCATTTAGGATCACTTGCACTAGATCTTTTGGATTGAGGTTGTCTCCTATGCAAGAAAGCTCTCTATGAAGATCTTTGACTCTCAAAACATAATTTGTGGCACTCTCATCACTCCTTTGGGAGCTTTGAAAATTTTGATTTCTTAGTGTGAGCAACCTTGAAGGGTTCCTTGCCTTGTAGATGGATTTCAATGTGTCCCAAGCCTCCTTGGATGTGGTACATGATCCAATCTCCCTCAACACCTCATTGGAAACATTCATCTTTATGATATGTAGGGCCATCCTAATCCAATTGCAAAACAGAGATGGTTCCATAAATGGATTATCTGATTTGCCACTCACTTTTTTCTTAGAATCTTCAATTTCTCAAAGTTCTAACTAACACTGGGGAAAAGAAATCCAAATTCCCAGAGGCAGTCTTCCTAATTAATTCCTAATTGTTATTCTTAATTACTATTAGTTATACTTCAAGAATTGAAAGTAGATTAACAAAACTGATCGACCAGGTCAACCAAGCAACTACCCCTTAGGCTTAATCACTTTTCTCCCTTCCAAATAAGGTTCAAGCTAAAAGCCCGAAATTTGTTCTAGGAAAAGGTTCAATTTGGTATCACTAGTACTTTAACTACTAATGAACTAGACTGTTTTGATTGTTCAACAAATTAAGTGCCACACTTAATTACTGGCAAATCTCCCATATGGATCAGCATAAAAATTGTTCCAATAAGATTTGCGCTATACTTGGTCTTTACTGATCCCAAAAAACCAGAAATGTTCCAATTAGTTGACAAACTGCCGGTTGATCTAAGTTTTTGATGTTCTTATAAAGTAACTAGACTTGTAACTTTTCCAACCATGGCATCTTGTTGTGTAAGACCATGAGTTGAGGAAAATTGTTGTAGTAGAGAGTATTAAGATTAGTTGCTTTTTCAGTTGTTGAGTTTGAATGAATGATAGTCTAATTAGGCAGTGCAAATTCTAAGCAGAAGTGTGTGAACGAGAGAGAATACTCTGTTAATCTGAAAATTGGTTAGCCGAGTGTGTGGAATCCCAGCTCTGTGTACGATACGGAATGGAGTTGGCTTCTGCCAACATGTGGCGTTGTGGATGACTTGCTTACATTTTCACAATAACATCTCTTTTACTTACTCTTCTGATATTCTTTTGTCTATGCAACACATCTTATATTTCTGACTACTTTTCACGATCCAAATTTCACGACCCAAATTACCCAAATTTTTCTCCTTTTTCCACCTTTTGCATTTATCTAGCAATCTGTACCACATCACACTCCTCTTCTAACTACTCTCTCCGAGGGGGGGGATAGGCAAGTAGTATTGTCATACTACTTCATACTTAGAAAAACACTATCTCCCTGATCCGCACCTTCTAAATGAACAAACCGAATCAAGCCAGTGGCCTAGACCACAATTAAGATCTGCCATACATGATCCAAGAAATTGAGGTCCCCAATATGCAGGAAGATATGACTATGGACCTATTAGATTATCTCTTGAATGATGATCACCTGCCTTTGAACGAAGGACTCCCAAATTGGATTTACCCAAATTTGATGGTAGAATGGAACCTCATCGGTTTATTCAAATCTTTGAGAATGCCTGTGAAGTATATGGAGATTTGTTACATGAAAGCATGGCTCAAGTCTTCTCTATGACCTTATTAGGAGGTGCGCGAGATTGGTTTTTTAATCTTGACCGAGATGAACGTAATGAATGGGAAGCCTTGAAAGAAGCTTTCATAAAACAATTCAAACCTGATAGGTTATCGGATAGCCCTTTTGTATGAATAAGCCAAATCAAAATGAGAGAAAAAAAAAGTAAGGGATTGTATCGAACGATTTAAATGTCTTTGCAGCCAATATCAAGAAGGATTAACCGAAAGAATGTTAATCACTTGGTTCATAGTCGGTCTCCCAAAAAGGATTCAACATGAGCTTAAACCTATTGATGATTATCGTCAACTGAAGCAAGCCATGTTAGATGTGATAAAGGAAGAAGATGAAGAGTCAGATGATGAGGATCATCATTTTGATAACCGCCAAGAAAATTCAAAAGAACAAAGAAGAGAACGTCCTGCTGAGGGGATTAGCGGACAACGAATATCTAGCAGATCGCACACTATCAATGTGCGGAATGAATTCGAAAGAGTGTCAAAAATCCATAAAAATCAATTAATTGAGATTCAGAAAGCCTTAAAGGATCTTCAAATCCATAATACATACCCTAGACGAGAAGGTGTATGGTGTTCTATTTGTAGAGGAAATTACACTGGTACTGAATGTTTGAATAAGGGCCCAACGCACAATCCATCTCGATGTGTGTTCTATAATAGATCAGATCATAATCTTTCAAGTGCCCCTATAATTCGGTTAAACAATTCAGATCCCAACAGAGACCACCGAATCAATCACGTGTGCAACAGCCACAGAAAGTAGTTGGTATCGCACAAGCCCAAAATAAAGTACAAGTTCCACAAAGAACAAATGGAGATAATAATCGATTGTTACCTAGAATTAAAAAACCATGCTCATGTTAATTACATTGATGAGGAGGCCTCTTGCTCTCATGATTCTTCATACTACTCAGAGGAGGCACCCATTTCTTGATTCTTATGCAGATCCAGAAACATCTACCCAATGTGGCTATGTTGTCACAACCGCTAGCAAGCTTAATGGATGTTGGGTCTGTGGGCAACAAGGCCATAGGTTCTTGACTTGTTAATTAAAGAAAGCCTACCAAGCATGCTGTGAAAATTGTGGATGAACTCATTGTTATAAAGATTGTCCCGCACAAGAGAAAGAGACAGTGTCTGCTAGGCACATTCAAGAACAAGCAATTAGAGTGATGACAAGAACCCATTACAACAAAAAAACATGAATGACACTAGATCTAAGAGTAAGAACATTGAAAAGGACGAGTCTTCCCCCACTTCAATGTCACCCAGATCTTATCCTAATCCTATAGTTAAGCAGGAAAGGTATAAACAAGTTCAAGGTGAGCTACTTTGTGAATACAAAAAAGAACCTATTCCATTACCCGAGGAAACTGAACAAAAACATGTGCCGCAACCCTCAGGAATAGAGCTCATAACTAACCTTCTGTAGTCTCAGATTACATTACCTTTCCATATTGTTCTAAAATTATCGGAACCTTTACACAAGATTATAACTCACGAGCTGCAACAACCTGATGAGGACGTTCAATTACCTCATCAACTGGAGACTCCAAGGTAGACATGATGAGTTGATGCTACCTTGTTTCAAACTGGAAAGGCAAGAGGTTGCATCACTTTACCAATGAGACATAGAGATAATGCTATTGTGCCAACTATCATCGATAGCGGGTCAAGAGTAAATATCATTTTGTTGTCACTTGCTAAACAATGGGGTGTCGGTCCTATTGTTCCACCGAAATATTGGCTGAATTTAGCTAATCAAACTTCAACTGAACCGTATGGACACATCAACGCCGTATCCATTAAGATTGTTGGTCTTAAGTTTAAGTTGATTGTGTGGTATTAGATCTCCCACAAGACAAATTTTGAATACAAGTTTTTGTTAGGAATTACATGGTTAACAAATGCTGAAGTAGTTCAAGATTGGAAGAAGCAACACATTATATTTGGGAATAGAGATCAAAAAATATCAGTAGATTACTCCACTGGTAAAACAAAACTAGTACGAGAGGAAGATGAATGTTCCACCACATGTGAAGAAACTAACAATTCTCCAATAACCCACGAGCATTACGCACAATCTACCGATATCATTAATTGGGGACACATATTAGCAACCAATGATTGTATAGATGCTAATCGATGTAGTAATGAGGTAATGTCTGATTTCAAAAGTCCAATAACGATCACATCTAGAAATATAGATCAGCCGATTATGGATGCTTTTTATATTTCTTATGTTGACGCAGAGCTCATTCAAACAGAATGGCTTCCAAGCCTGTCGGTTAACGCTCCCATAACAATCACAGATAAAGGCATTATGCTGACAATGACTGACAAAGATCCAACTGATGAACAAATACTTCACTATCTAGATCCACAATCATCCTACTTTATGAGAATACCAAAAGAGATTAAGTTGTCATCTCCTTTTCCACATGTAGATGAATGCATTCTGAAGAATGTAGCGCAACCTAGTTGATTAATCGATCGTCATCTACATGATAAGTCCTATGAATGGGACAATTCGAGAGATGAAATCATTAGTACTCTAGTAGCCAAACCACATACTCGGATTCCTCCATCTACGGTTATTGATAATCTCCAGATTACCAATTCGTGAAATAAACCACTCCCTATCATGCTGTTGTAAAGCTACCTTTACAAGCTTTACTTTTGGTGCCACTAGCGCCAGCATTGTCCCTAGTGCCAACAGTGCCATTGCTGCTCCCGGTGCCGCCGACGCCGGTGCCGCTCTCGGTGCCGCTGTGAGTACAATCCAGTTGGTGCCAAGTTCCTATGACTAAAAAACTTTGATTGGCTCTAGCGAAATCCAGAGAGCTCGGATCAATGTGCAATCACCTCACACAATCAAGGCATGATTAAAGGAAACCTGGGGATTAATAAATTCTAGAGAGAGAAAATGACTTTCTAGAGAGAGAAAATGTGCTTTACTAGCTTGGGTAGAGCACTTGGTATGAGGGGAGGTGGTGAATCCCACCAGAACTATAGGGGGATGCAGGTTGCGACTCAGGGCGAAGTCTCAACTCCCCTTGCTAAAATGTTGTCCTGGCACCCGCCTTGGCATGCCAGCGCCCCCCGGAGACTAGGGTCGGTGACACATTTGAAATGTAACCTTCTCAAATGAATTAAGAAAGTGGGATTTTTCTCAAACTGACTCTGATTACCTTCTGGGTTTCAATGTTCAGTAAAAGCGCCAGTTGTAAGACCGCTTCAAACCTTTTGATATGGCACATAGCTGAGGGTCATATCTCAGAACGCCAGCGATATGTTGTCGGGACCATTCGGTCCGAGATGCTAGTGGTATGCTGTCAAGACCATTCGGTCTAGGAACTGGTTGTCTTCATATTTGTCACGGCTTGTGGTTCTGAGTGTTCCTTGCATGAATGTGAATGGGTTAAGCTCTTGGGGAACAGGCTCTAACATGTCAGCTGAGTTGGATGGCTTGCTTGGATGGAAGTTAACTGTTTATGGCTGGCTAGTCTAGCGTGGCGCTAGGTTGATGCTCGTGACGAAGCTTTGAGTTGGTTAAGTCTGATGTAAGTTAGACCACTTTCTTGGAATGGATGTTACTCATCTATAATAAAACTTCGAGCTAGTTAAGTTTGATGTATGTCGGGTGGCTTGCTTTGGAGGAAGTCACCCACATCGGGACCCCCGGTCTAGCATGGCACCAGATTGGATCTCAATGTTGGTTTTTGAACTTCCAGATGGTTAAGTTTGATCATTTTTGGCTAGTTAGCTGCTTGTAAGTCAAGTGGGTTCGGACGACAAGAGTTGAAAGCCAGGAAGCTAAGTCGTGGTTCCCAGCTCCCTTTGGGATGTTTGTGCTACATGTGATAGCCGAGCCGACTGGCTGGTCAGCTATGTAGATCTCACGGAAATGTCCATTGTTTGGGGTTCATCAGGACAGTTGTTGTGCAAGGTGCTGCCCACGGTGTAAGCATGGGTGCATCCACGGTCAGGCCGATCGGTAGAATGGGGGACTTGATGAGTCAAGGTGTTGTCCTTGAGGTGTAACCACGGTCAGTTCTCGCGGTTCGGGCCTGGCACCGTTTGCACGTAGAATAGATGTGGCAAAGTGTTGCCTAGGTAGGTGAAAGCATGGTCTATGTCGTGTGGGGTGCGGGGTGACATATTCAAGGATAGATGTCGATCGTTTAGCTATAATGGCTATCGACCAAATTTGGTGGAGCGTTACTAAGGCAATGTGCTGCCTAATGGTGAAAGCACGGGTGCGTCCATGATCTAGGTGGTCGACAGAACGGGAGACTTGATGAGTCAAGGTGCTGCTCTTGAGGTGTAAGCACGGTCAGTTCCCACGGTTTGAGCATGGCATTGTCTGCACGTAGGACAGATGAGACAGAGTGTTGCCATTAGGATGTGGTCAAAGCATGGTCTGTGCCTTGTGGGGTCCGGAGCGACATATTCGGGATAGTTGTCGATCGTTTAGATATAAGGGCTATCGACTAGAGTTGGTAAGGCATGACTGAGGCAATGTGCTGCATAATGGTGAAAGCACGGATAGTTGGATGGGTGTTCTCTGTGGGCTGATTCTGTGATCGATCTCTATGGGCACATCTAGGCAAATGAAGAAAGAAAATATTTCTACTAACAAAGCTTTGATAGCTTTCAGCCCTCGCTCTGACGAAAAAGTTCATGAACACGAAAGTCAAAAGACACGAAGCGAAAATGTTCGTGAACACCCTGACGAGAAGACACGAATGCAAAAGATTCGCAAAAGAGAATTTCTCACAGTACAACAAGAGAAAGTCAGACGATTCGAAAGTCAAAAGACACGAGGCAACACGAAAATCGTCGCGACACCTTTTTAGTCCTCACGTTCCAAAAAGGACCAGCAAGTTCATGCAAGTACCAAGAAGTACATATATCTGATCTGATATTATGACATCAGCAGATACACTCTAGGTCGTGGCTAATATGCCACTCTTGTGATTCGTGATTAGTTGTAGATGTTTAACCACTCTAATCTAGAAGTTACACGATGCGACTACATACCTTCTGGTTGATGCATGATATAATATGTATGTAGAAGTCTAATGCTAGTAAGCAAGAAGACAAAAATACAGAATATGAGTCCGCCTGCGTGCGAGACAATTTTTTGCGTAGGATTTGTAGATCCACAAGTTCGCTAGTAAGCGAGACATGAATTCGTAAGAGAAGTGCATTTTTCTCATGCCAACGCACTGCGTGGATCTGGATGTAGTGCTTGAAGAATCAAAAAAGTCAATAGATTATTTTGTAGTCGTTACGCACATATCACTCTTATCTTGTCTAATCTTGAATGTAAATTAGTTTGCTGTTATTCATGTGTCTGATTTACTTCTTCATTTAATTCCACATCTTGGTTTGAATTTTGTTGAATGTTGTGTTAACTTAAAACATAGATCAACAGTGTCTATCTACATTCTAGAGGACTGTAGGAATGATACAACTGGCAGTGATCAGCAATCGTATCTGAAATCTATCCGAATTATTTTGTTTTGCATTTGTTTTGTGCTCACTATTGTCATCAGTGGTATCAGAGCCTACCTTGTCATAGTCTAACGTTCCCAATAAGCTATCAGATCCAGGACACCAAGCATTCAAACAAACATCCATCAACAAGAGAACACACTTTAGAAGCAATGGCTTCAATTAGCAGCGTACAGAGCAAGATTTGTACAGTTTTGGATTCTTCAGGATCTAACTTTCTAGACTGGAAAGTTAAGACATCATTGATACTCAAGGGTGAAGGTTTATTCCCCTAGGTGGATGGCACAGAGGAGATGCCTACGACATCAGGCAAAGAGCTACGTGAGTGGAGGGAGAAAAATGACAGGGCAATAGCCTTGCTATCATCTTCCATCGAAGATAGTCTCACACTTGACCTGGCTACACTCTCCAAAGTTAAGGAGATGTGGGATACACTGTTCACGAGATTTCAAATGAGATCAAGAAGTCAAATAAAAATGTTGGAAGATCAGCTGACAAGTCCAGTGGGATGGGAAGGACCTCACTTCTTTTGTAAGGAAGATGAAAGATCTATTTCTCTCACTACATAACTCTGGAACAGAGAATGTAGTGTCAGCTGAGAAGCAACTCACTTACCTATTGAGAGCCGGATCTTTCCAGACAACCAGAATCTTGCTCACGAAAGATCCTACAATGACCTTCAAAAAGGCAATTGTCGAGATTCAAGAGGAAGTCAAGGCCAAAGAACACCTTGATCATAAGGATGGTTCTGACCAAGCCCTCTACAGCCACAAAGATAAATCCAAGAAACAAATAAAGCCTAAGAGGGAGCCGAATCAAAGGCAGGATCGTGATCATCAAGTAGACGGGACCAATAAAGGTAACTGGAATAGCAAAGAGAGGTCAAAACAACAAGGTGGAGAAAAGAAGACTTGCGTGAGATGCCGAAGAGATGGGCACATAGTTGATACATGATGGCTCAATTTGAAAATTGAATGTATCCACTGCCATAAGAAGGGTCATGCAACCATGGATTGTCGCCTGACCCGAGGAACAAATCAGCACAGGACAGACAAGAGAACAACAACAGTTCATCCTATGTCGAGGAGCCTGAGAGCTCAAAAATGAGCGAAGAGAGATCGAACATAAATTGTTCGACTGCCTACATTTGTGAAGACATATGTGCAGCATCAACATCTGACACACATGAGGTGATCCTAGACTCAGGAGCTACCTCACACTTCGTGACATCAAGACGAATCATGTCTGATTTTAGAAGTGTAGATCCTTCAAGATTCATTGTTCTTGGAGATGGATCCAAACATCAAGTGAACGGTATTGGTTCACTATGGCTCAACACGAATGGTAGAGACAGACGACTAGAAGCCGTTTTGTTCATGCCAACACTACAGCAGGACTTGCTTTCTATGGCAAGGATAGCTGATGCAGGGATGTGTGTGACGTTTTATGAGAAAGCATGCAACGTGGTTGACACCAGTACCAGTACCCTGATCACTCAAGGCAGAAGAAAAGATAATCTATATCACCTGAAGGTACGTCTGTCTGCAGATCAAGTGCATCAGACTCATGATGATTCGCTAGACACTCTATGGCATAGAAAACTATGCCACATGAACTCAATGGCACTTTACCAAGCAAGCCATCATGGAGCGATAACAGGGGTCATCATCTCAAATGTAACCAGTTCGACCACCTGTGATGCATGTTTGAAGGGCCAGATGTCATGCACTCCATTTGTTAAAGACTCCACTAGAACTGTTTACAAATCCCCTTTTCCAGAGGATTTGTTTACTACGGGACTTTTTACTTACTTCTTCTTCAGAACCGTTTCTGCTTGTTACCAGGCTCAAAGGCATTCGTTAGATGGTTTCTTGATTTTACGATGCCAAACCAGGCAGAAGAAAATAGGTAGACGTTGTAGTATAGATTTTCTTTGTCCTGCCTGTCAAAGGACTATTCAAGGACATTACTCTTGAACGCACTTACATTCTACATAGATGCAAGCCTAGAACACGCATTCATAGATCAGCATGTAAACCAATGAACGTTCAGTAGTTTGTACTGCTACTTACTCAAAAAACGGATTGAAATCAGGTTCTACACTACACTGAACTGAGCTACATTTGCATAACTGATAAACAAGAAACAAGAACTAATCTACAGCATGTTAGAAGTCCAAGAATCAAGAAACTAACCAGCCTTTTGATTCTTGGACATCCCAAGAACATCAAGAACTAGAATGCTAGAGAATATGCAAGATTTATGCCACATTTCTAGCCTATTTAGTTTACTTGAATGCTGGCTCCTACATTAATCCACAAGAAAACATGAAATCTAGGAAAGCAAGAAAACTAATCCACTCTAAATCCACAACCACACACAAAAGGAGGGAAGGACAAGATCATGAATGCATCACTCAAAAAACAAGCATGATCAAGGAGCTCAATGGACGCACCAAAGTCGTGAAGGCTCTTCTCATTTCAGCATGGAGTTGATACAATTCACAAAAAGCTCCTCTTCACAAAGAGGGAGTCTCTTAAATAAGCAAGAGAGCTACTTAGGTGGCATCCTAGTGGAATTTCCACATTTCACAAATTACAAGTGGAATAATGCTCTCCACTAGAGGTCACCATCAAAAGGTGGCTCACTCTACTTTCTTGAAGAGGGGTCTACTTGCATGTAATACATTTGCCTAGAAATACTAGTTCCTACATGGTCATTCCATCTTCCAGGATTCACCATGAGGCTTACACAGTTCTTACTTGTCATTACTAACTAGTATTCATCGGCTCTCAGTCTTCATTAGTCTCATCTTCTCATAGACCTCCTCGGTCTAAGGTGAGAGGTGCTCTTGAGTTGCTCTGTCCAAGTATCTTGGGGATTCGACAGAATCAGCCAACATCATCCCACCCCTAATGTGTTGCAGGACCCACTGCAATTCATATTGGACGATGTCGCTTCGCTTTCACATTGGTGTCTTCGATCGTCACTTGGAAAAGCGTAGATCCTCGTTCGCTTACATAAAACCAAGTGCTTATTGTCGCTAGTCTTTATCAAAACTATTTTCGCAAATTGCCGCAATTTAACAAGAATGTCTTATTGTTGCACTTGGTTTAGAATGTCTTATTGCCATAGGTGGTTGACATTCTCAAAATTGGAGAGCTCTTAGCAGCTTCACAACTTGCATGCTCAAGTGCTTTCCATGTGTGCGGACAGCTGCGGTGGTACTATTGTTGCGACGATGGAAGGCAGCCAAGACAATGGAATGCAGGTGTTGCGGTAGATTGCAGTGTCTACGGTGAACGAGTGGGATGTGGCTACTTGCAGTGTTTGTGATGTGGGGAGGTTGCGAAGGTATGTTGTGGTAGGATGATTGCAAGGTTTCGATGGAGCGGTTAGTTGCGGAGGTGAGGAGGGTTTGGGAATACAATGGCATATGGTTGCAACGATGGAATGCGGTTGCAACTATAGAATGTGGGTGTTACAATAGACTGTGGCTGGAGGGTAGATGTCGATGGTTGATGGTGTGGCGATGGTATGCTGCAGATGTGGACGGTGTCAGCGGTCGATTACGATGATATGTCGTGGGAGGGCAGTTGTGACGATGGAGTGCGAAGGTGAGGAAGGTAGATGAATGCAATGGTATGCTAGTGGTGCAATGGGGTGTTATTAGTGGCAGTGGCAAGGAACTACTTCTATCTATAACAGATTGAATTGCATCGGTTGAAATTTGAAGCCGAATCTGTCGGTTGAGATTGAACAAAGACACCCGGTTGAGATCAGAGAGAGTGTGTGTCGGTTGAGATCTGATAGTAGGCCGTTGGTTGAGATCTGAGTTATGTGCATCGGTTGAGATCTGATAGTAGGCCATCGATTGAGATCTGAGTGATGTGCGTTGGTTGAGATCTGATAGCAGGCCGTCGGTTGAGATCTGAGTGATGTGCATCGGTTGAGATCTGATAGCAAGCTGGCAATTGAGATCTGATGCAATGTTGTCAGTTGAGATCTGAGTAAAGACCATCAGTCGAGATTTCAATTGATCACCATCGATCGAGATGTAATGGATGATCGTCGGTTGAGATTTGAAGAGGCCCTCTGGTTGAGATCTGAAGTGTAAAAAAATTGGAGGAGCAGGAGCTTGGATCCAGGTCTATTAGTGTGTTTGGTTACAAGTGATTAGCGAGTCTAACAGCTCATGGATTTGGGTAATGATGTAGCCAACGGGGTGGCTCTGTTCAGTTGCAGAAATTTGATGTGTTTAAAGATTTAGAGTGTGCTTGCAGTGGACAAGGTTGCAAGTTTTTGTTGTAGAAGGTGTTGGAGGTCAATGGGCAACGGTGTCAAATGTTTACAAATCCCCTTTTCCAGAGGATCTGTTTTTTACGGGACTTTTTACTTACTTCTTCTTCAGAACCGTTTCTGCCTGTTACCAGGCTCAAAGGCATTCGTTAGATGGTTTCTTGATTTTACGATGCCAAACTAGGTAGACGTTGTAGTATAGATTTTCTTTGTCCTACTTGTCAGAGGACTACTCAGGTACATCACTCTTGAACACACTTACATTCTACATAGATGCAAGCCTAGAATGCTCATTCACAGTCCAGCATGTAGATCAATGAATGTTCAGTAGTTTCTACTGCTACTTACTCTAAAAACGGATTGAAATCAGATTCTACACTACACTGAACTGAGCTACATTTGCATTACTGATAAACAAGAAACAAGAACTAATCTACAGCATGTTAGAAGTCCAAGAATCAAGAAACTAACCAGCCTTTTGATTCTTGGACATCCCAAGAACATCAAGAACTAGAATGCTAGAGAATATGCAAGATTTATGCCACATTTCTAGCCTATTACATTAGTTGAATGCTGGCTCTTACATTAATGGCTATTATATTAGTTGAATGCTGGCTCTTACATTAATCCACAAGAAAACATGAAATCTAATCCACAACTAGGAAAGCAAGAAAACTAATCCACTCTAAATCCACAACCACACACAAAAGGAGGGAAGGGCAAGATCATGAATGCATCACTCAAGAAACAAGCATGATCAAGGAGCTCAATGGATGCACCAAACTCGTGAAGGCTTTTCACATTTCAGCATGGAGTTGATACAATTCACAAAAAGCTCTTCTTCACAAAGAGGGAGTCTCTTAAATAAGCAAGAGAGCTACTTAGGTGGCATCCTAGTGAAATTTCCACATTTTACAAATTACAAGTGGAATAATGCTCTCCACTAGAGGTCACCATCAAAAGGTGGCTCACTCTACTTTCTTTAAGAGGGATCTACTTGCATTTATTACATTTTCCTAGAAATACTAGTTCCTACATGGTCATTCCATCTTTCGGGATTCACCATGAGGCTTACACCATTCTTACTTGTCATTACTAACTAGTATTCATCGGCTCTTAGTCTTCATTAGTCTCGTCTTCTCATAGTCCTCCTTGGTCTAAGGTGAGAGGTGCTCTTGAGTTGCTCTGTCCGAGTATCTTGGGGATTCGATAGAATCAGCCAACAAGAACGACCAAGATTTTGGAGCTAGTGCATTCTAACATCTGTGGGCCTTTCAATGTGATCTCAATAGGAGGCTCGAAATATTATATAACCTTCATTGATGATTATAGTAAAATAGCCAAAGTGTACTTTATTCAGAATAAATCTGAAGCACTTGATAAATTCACAGAATATGTGAATTGGACAGAGAGATGCACAAGCAACAAAGTGAAGCAGATAGGACAGATCAAGGTGGCAAATACATCTCGAATCACTTCACTGACTTCTGCAATGATTGTGGCATCATTCACAGAAGGAGTGCAACCTACACACCGTAGCACAACGATGTTGTAGAGAGGAAGAATAGGACTCTAATGAAGACATTGAAGACAGTGAGAGATGTAAGATTTGATGAGAAAAGGACAATAGCCAATGATGACCCTATCAGCTATGAGGTTCTGGAAAGATAGTACTATGATTTGCCACCAGTGAAAGAGGGAGTAGAAGATGAACACGAAAACGAAGATTTGCGAGTCGTTTCACATTCGAGTGATGAATCAGAAGACAAAGGATTTGAGAGGTAGCCTACTGCTATATTTCATGTAAACCAGGATGGTTCCGAACCTAGCAGAGCAGACAAAGGCAAAGGCATTGCTGTCCCAGGAGAATCTCCTAGAAGGTTGACAAGACCATGAAGAGCGCCAACAAAGTACGTGCCAGGCAGCTCTGCTTCTACATCAAAAACATTTTGTGGATTCAGTGGCGAACCACAAACTTTCAAGGAAGCGATTGAATGTCCAGAGAAGGACAAATGGATCCAAGCCATGAACGAAGAGATGGAATTGATGAGGAAGAACCAGGTATGGATGTTGCAACCATTACCACATAAGCGCAAGACTGTCAAATGCAAATGGATTTTCAAGCTCAAGTATGGACCGAATGGGAATGTCTCGAAATACAAGGCAAGACTAGTAGCGAAGGGATTTTCTCAGAGATATGTTATTGACTACTCTCTCTATGGCGGCCGATGATTTGGATGATGGCCAATCTCGCACATCTCGCATCTCGAATATCAAACATTCGAGTCATTGGAAAATTTGAGTTTTTGAAAAAATTTGAGTCTTTGAAAAAATTTGAGCCTTCGAAAAAATTCGAGTCTTCGGGAAAATTTGCGTCTTTGAAAAAAACAATTAAGTCTTTCGAAAAAATTCGACTTGACAATACAAAGGGTCCTTTGATCCTTCGAAAACATTCGAGTTGACAGTTCGATCCTTTGAAAAAATTCGAGTCTTTGAAAAAATTCAATCCTTTGAAAAAATTCGAGTCATTGAAAAAATTCGAGTCTTCGAAAAAATTCAAGTCTTTCCCAAAATTGAAGTCGTTCCAAAAATTCAAGTCGTTCTAAAAAATTGAGTCTTTCCAAAAATGCGAGTCTTTGGAAAAATTTGAGTCTTCGAAAAACTTCGAGTCTTTTGAAAAATTCGATCCTTTGAAAAAGTTTAAGTCGTTGATTGCGTTTCATGCTCATTTCCTACATCCAAGTTCTATATTCTCAGCGTTTCATTTATATAGTTGCGGTTGGCAGTTCAAGCTAAGTAGAATGAGTTCGATCTCTCTTGGGAGGCAGAGCAAGACGGTAATTCAGATGAAAACATCATGTAGATTAGGCAATGGTGAGAAAATTTTGAGAATTTGACCTTTTTTGAAAAAATCTTGACTTGTACAACTCGTTTATGACCCAATATCTTGTTAATATGATCTTCAAATCCTTATCAAGGACACTGTCGCTTTGCATAAGTAATACAACACCTGTAGATTAGGCAATGGTGAGAAAATTTTGAGAATTTGACTTGTACAACTCATTTATGCCCTAATATCTTGTTAATATGATCTTCAAATCCTTATCAAAGACACTGTCGCTTTGCATAAGTAATACATCACCACATCTCTAAGATTCATTCTTAAGAGTGGTGTCGAAAGCATTGTTGCATATAGGGAAATGATTTGTCTAGTGATCTTTAGTGGTGGCTTATGCAATTTTCAAAGTTACATGTCAGTCTAACGAGCTCCCTGTAACTTGTCAAATGACCCTTGCTGCCAGTAAATATCACTTAGATGACCATTTTCTTCTGTAAAGATTGAGTGAAAATTCTGTGTACTCTACACAAAATGATCCTACGATGTGTTGTGAAACATTCTCTACAATATATTGATTTACCAAATATGTGAGTTCTTATTAGCACTGAAAAAAAAAGAGGCATATAAATTTTAATGAATATAAATTTTTAATTACGAACTTTAATGATTTCCTGAGCAAGTAAACAATGTGGACGAAACGTTTCCAGCATCCTCGCGATAATTGAATGGTCAATTAACTGCACGTAAAGATCAGGAATGAATTTGTTCCCAATCATAAAGGATTGGCTCAGCATGTTACTTTAAGGCTGAAGTTTTTTTTATGGCCCACCATTTTTTACTTTTAAGAGGCTATAGCATTCTCCTCCAACTTCTGTACATACTTTTCATTGGCCATAGTCTCCTTTAAAATTTAGGACTTCAAAATTCATTGATGCTCGCATGCCGCTCTCATGTTGTTTAGATTTGTTCTACAGAATCTGCCAAATAAATGTGCAAGCCCTCAAATTCATGAGGAATGACATTCTTTGCATTAATTTATGCTCTTGAGTAACTAAGATTGAGCGTTACAAAGCAGAATTAGTTGATGATTAAAATTTCAATACTTGAAAGAGTTTATAATGGGACAGATCCAAGAGTTGGTGGAAGTGAATGTGAATCGAAAATCTGCAATGCAAAAGGAATGAAACTGAAAAAGAAAATTGAACTCACCCGACATCATCTCAATACGGACGGTTGATGAGCACATCGCCCCTAAACAGTTCTATACTGAGGTGACAAAGTGAGCCCAGCTTTGAACCTTAATATAACTTTCTGGTCTGTCTCTCTCGAAACTCCCATAACTTCTGTTCTTCAAGTATCTACTCTTTCCAAATACTTAGCAAAATGTAGTTTAGAGGGTAAAAAGAGATGCATGCACTTTAAGCCTCATGGCTAACAAAATGTCTTGTTTGCATAGCTTTTATTTATCATAGGTCTGGACAAACGGAGGAGGAACAATAGTTCTTTGATAAATAACAGTGATGCCATGGCTAAGGGGTGGATGGGCCTCTCCCATGCCTCTATCTCTACCAATGCCTCAAAAGAGATATATGTATATATATATATGGATCTTGGAAGGAGGATTGTGAGAAAGGGAGAAGAAGAATAGGTCAATTTGAATCAGGACATGGAGAGATAGAGAGAGAGTGAGAGGGAAAGAAAATTTGAAAGGTGTGAGCATATGTGTAATAAAAAAAGACTTGTATGGGTGGCCAATATGCGTGCATGCATGGGTAGGAGGGCCATGCATCATCCTCCTCATTCATGCATCCTCTTTTTTTGAATTTTCAAAAAAAGTGCATGCATGGGTGAGGGGAGGAGCATGCATGGTGCACCCATACACATGCGCAAAACTGTACATAAGTTTAAATATATATAGACTAGTAAAGAGTGCCCGTCGTTGATGGGCAATGGAGGCCGATCTTCATAGAAATGCATTTTTATTTCAACCTTTCCCGTGGAAAGTTTGATAATTTAAAAAATCCTTAGAGCACCTTTCAAATTTTTGATAATGAAAGTCTCATTTGTTTAACACCTTTCACTATGAAAGTATGTACATGCACTTCAAAACACTATGTGTGTTGGTAAAGGATAATTTGAATTTGGAGTGGGCCCCTTAGATGCATGCATGGGGAGGAGGGCCATGCATCCTTTTCCCCATACATGCATCCTCCTCCCCAAGTTTTTTAGTTAAAAAAAGCTCATGCATGTGTGAGGGGAGGAGCATGCATGGTGCACCCATACACATGCGCAAAACTGTACATAAGTTTAAATATATATATAGATATACATATAACACAAAATATACATGATATGTTGATGAAAAAGATGATGATAATCGATTTATTCATTCATAGACAAACATAATAGAGATTTAGACAAAGAAGTCAAAATAAGGTATCAAATGATCTTCGAATCGTGATAACCATTACAAAATTAAAATAGACGTAGTTTCTACTGCAATTGACTTGTGCTCTCTCCACATCACCTGACTTGTATCTTTATACTTTATGAATAAATTTTACTGCCTTATTGCGTTCAAATTAATGTTAGTGTGCATGTTATGCTTTCTTTATCATTTTGTTTGATATTCTCTTAAAATTTTGTCTGAATCATCTACTTTACTTCCGCACCTATGGTCGTAAGACTTTGTGTTTGCCTACGTAATTGATCATACCAATTCCGACAAATGTAACATTAGAATCATGTAGAATCAGCCATTCGATTCATTCTTTTGATTCGAATCCAAGAGGCATAGTGCATGCACCGAGGAATCGTTCCACACCTCAATTCCCAGCATCATGGGTCATGGTCTAAATATTATAAACTTGGATCGTAAATGTATTCAAATTGGAATTTGAGATGGGATAAGTTTCTTTACTAGGTTCTTGTAGTTTTTCTTAATTTTTTGGGACTCTCTAACTCTCAAATTTTTATGAATTTGTGATTTTTTCATTCGTAAAGAAAAAATTGATCATTCATTAGGTGTTTACAAATTCATGAAAGGATCCTCTCCAAAACAATTACAAGACTACGTCATAAATCACCTAGGGTGGTATTAGCTTTTATGAAATTTTAGGTATTTTCCTTTTTGTGAATTTTTTGGTCGCTTTTGGTGGTAGTTAATCATAATGTTTTGCAATAATTGATAGAATGTGAAAATCTTAAACATCAAGTAACCCCAAAAATGCCAAGATCCATGCAATGTATAGCTTTGAAACTTGCTTGATGCAAAACTAGCATGAGAGAAACAGTACATCGTGATCTTGCTATTGGCTATTTGTGGCCATTGTACCCTTCAAGATCCTTTCTAACACCTTCCTAAGCATGCTAAAAGAGGCTATGGGATCCCTCATTATTTATTACAAATTCATATGAGTTGGGTGATTGGATAATTAGGGAAAATGACCAACATAGTTTAACTAGAAGTCAAAGTGTTGCTTCACAAGTGTGAAATCGTCATGAAAGGGGCTAAGTTGGTGCCCATATTTTTTTATTGTTGTTTAATCTACATAAACTGCAATCATAGGTGGCTTTCAAGTAGATAAATCTAGAGTATTGATGTATTTGAAGGTTATGATTCAAGATGAAACCCTAGTTTTCCATACCTTTTTGGTTACCCATTTCTTGTGGAGGTGTGGGTCTTCTCTCTACGGTTTCTTCTGCACCTGCAACTTTTCTTGGGAGTTGGGCTCTTGTCGCCCCTGTTTTGTCTTCTCGGTTCCTCTCTGGCTTTCGCCCTCTCTTGGCAGATTACATTGCTCATGTGGATAGTGGTTCTCTGCCTTTCCAGCACCTCCTCATTGCTGCGTGAGAGCTCCTCCCCATCTCTGCCCAGGCTTGTCTTCCTCCTTTTGAGCAACTCCTCACTTTCAGCTCTGATCACCTACAAGAGACCCTCTTGGAGCGCGTGCGGGTCCTGGTGCGGGGGCTTGGTTGTCAGCTCGGCCTGTGATTCCTTCCTTTCAACTGTCTTCAACCATCTTCAACACTGCTCTTCGTCTTCGCTTGGGGCTACCTCATCCTTCGGTCTTGGGTCTCTCTAGGTGTGTTTGTGGTCACCCTATTGATGCTCTTGCTATCCACCTCTTTCGTTGTCCTTTTGGGAGTGAGCGCACAGCTACGCATGATGTTCCGAGATGCAGCGGCCGCTATAGCCAGAGATGGAGGATTTCATGTCCTCAGAGAGCAGTCTCATGTCCTTCCTTCTTCCGCGTCCCACTCTTCCCACAGGCGGGTTGACATTGTCCTCTCTCGAGATAGGCTTCGTACTTTGGCAGATGTTGTTGTTGATGATCCCACACATGGTGACCTATTGCCTCGCTCTGCCATCACACCAGGAGAAGCGGCAAGCCGTGGCAGCACAAGAGAAGGAAAAAAACTACTCCGACAGGCACCCCACTGATGCTTTCCTTCCCCTGGCAATTGAGACTTATGGCACCTTGCATCGACGCTTTAAGGATTTTCTTCGCATGTGTTCTCATCAGGTGGTAGAGCGTCAAGGTATTCCTAGTTCTATTCTCGTGGCTTCTTTCAAACAACGTATTAGAATGGAAAGCAAAAGAAATGCGATGATGTAAACAGATGAAGCAAATCGCAACGATGCCAAATGTTGGCTCAAATACACTTCCACTCCGTATCTAACCAACTGTCAATTACAGAGCAGTGGTGTTTCCACTCAGGTTAATCAAAATCTTGAAACAACCAAATACTCTATTCACTCACAAGCTTATGTTTAGAATCAACAATTCCAAATCGAATTTTGACTCACACAACTGAAAGAATAACTAATCCTAACACTCCAACGGGGTGTATATATCTTTTTCATCAATGTACCTACTACTTTTTCCTATGAATAAATGCACCGGGGTGTTTATCAGTTGAGTAGGAAAAAACTCATTACTTTTGAGATTTTTTTTTAATTTTTTTGCTACTATTTTTTTGAACATTCATTTTTTGTGTTTACATTGTGTCTTCTATTTGCTATCTTGGTTAAATTGGTCAAATAGTAGTGTTTTATTGATTTTACAAGTCCTAATGCACTTAATGTGAACCATTTCATCTATGTTGTGAGCCGTTTTCAAACACTCAAAACCTGATGAAAAAAGAGGGATGTGAGCTATTATAAACACCTATTTATTTGATAAAACACTGGATTTAGAATCTTGGCAATTTTGGCTGAAAACTTTAAAAAATACATGCGAGTCACATGTGTGTTTTGTAAACATTCACAAAATACATGCACTCACATGTGTGGATGTGAGCCTTTTTGTAAACATTCACACCCCTATACATACTAAAGTCCTTATCGAGAAGAGTACCCAACCTAAGTTCAAACTTTTTAGCCAAAAGAAACTATTAGTTCTAACTAATCTAAGAAACACTCAGACACACTCACGTGTGGATGCAATCCACTTTGAAAACATTTGCACATTAAGTAAATAATTTATTGTAATAATTTGCTAAAAGATGAAATGTCACTCTTTTAGGTGAGTTTGAGCATTAACATTAAAAAAAAATCTTTTTAAGTGCAATTTTTTGCAAATGGCAAAGCATCTTGGAAATTTATCAATCACCTTGTTATATAAATAATCTGTTTTTGTTTTTCTAATTGTTCATTTGTACAATGCTTCTTGGTTTCCAAGGGGAGGCTCGAACCTAGGACCAAAGAAACTTTGGATGTCAAGCTAACCAGTTGAGCCAACCCCGTTGGGTCATTTGTACAATGGAGTGGAGTACAACTCCTAGGCTAAAAGAAGCCATAGCCAACTCCTCGTCAGCTCTACTTCTCAAAATAGTGTGCGTGTTGCAAAATCAATACTCGAAGCTGCTTGTGCAATTTCTTCAGCACTTGGATCTTATCTATGTGATTCAAAGCTAACCGAACGCTGCTTGCCAATGAGTAATAACCGAACGCAGAGGGATATTAGAGATGAGGCTCATATGCGGAAGTGGCAGGTTGGTCAAGGGAGAGGTATCGTGTTCCTGGAGCCATTGCTTAATTGCTGCATACTCGTACGTGTATCCATCAGCTGCAATTACTGGATCTTCCATTACTTCCTGACAGCCCAATTGTTATTTCGGAGTTGCACAGGACATAGCTAATACAACATAATACAAGATTGCAGAAGACACGATCAATACAACATATCATAGAATTGCACAAGACATGGCTAATGCAACATAATATGGTTGGTAGTGATAACTCAACAATGTAAAAGGAATGCGGAATGGGTATCACTCACCCTTAGTATGGGACAGGTGAACATTTCTGGAACATCGTCTTTTGAATTGGGCTGTTTAATGAGATTCTTAACAGCAAGAGTGTCGGCAGCTTCACGTACTCCTTCTAGGATCGGCAGAATGCAAGTCTCAAGATCTGGTCTTTTTTTGTGACTGAAATCAACACAATTCACAGCTAAAAGAGCAACTTGGGTTGCCTCTTCCAGAGGCCAGTCCCCAGCAGATTGATCCAAAATATTCGGAAATGATCCAGAATCAAAAGCATCTCTAACATATTTGATGAGACCAACAGGCGGCTTCCCAGTGAGCAGCCGGAGTAGGACAACCCCAAAAGCATAGACATCGGATTTTCGACCAAAGCAGCCTGTCTGATAATATTCTGGGTCAATATATGCAATGGTACCGACTGGCTTAGAATCCAGGAAGAATGTTGAGTTCATTTCCGCCATTGATTCGGGAATTAATCTTGCAAGCCCAACATCCCCAAGCTTGCCTACGAAATTCCGATCAAGTAGAATGTTGCCTGGCTTCAGATCTCGGTGAACAATGGGCTCTGGGTTTGAGCCATGAAGGAAAAGCAATGCCATTGCTACCTCTGCTGCTATGCGGAATCTCGTGTACCACGGTAAAGGGGGTGTTCCACCAAGACATTCGAGCCTGTCCTCTAGACTTCCATTAGCCATGAATTCGTACACTAGGCATCCTTTCTCTGGGCAGCAGCCTAACAACAGTACCATATGTGGATGATGAATGCGGCGCAATACTTCCACCTACAAGTAGCACAGAAAGTGAAGCAGAAATTATTCTCGACTTTTAACAAAAATCGTCTTCAGATTTCTCGAAAAATATACAGAAAATTTAACTATAAGTTCAAGTGAGGAATATTTGTTCCAGCTTTTTCACTATCGAAAAATTGAATAGTCTTTTCTAGATTGAAATATATCATGCACATCTCAAAGCAAGGCTTGAAAATCTGAACACAGCTTAATCAGAAATCTACTCCTCGCATATTAGAATTCATTAGTTGAAATTGGGCAATAAAACCTCTTGTAAACACAAAGAAAAAGAAATAATACCTCATGTTGAAATTGTGCAAGGCCTTGCGAGGCATTTTCCTTTAGAACTTTAATTGCAACATTAATGTGGTGCAACTTCCCCTTGTAAACGACACCATACCCGCCTTCTCCAAGTCTGTTAGCTTCAGAAAGATTATCAGTGGCTGCTAAGATTTCATCAAAAGAATAGATTCTGTATTGTTGTTGAGCTTGTTCTAAAGCTTGTGTAACTGCTATCCTTTCTTCTTCATCTTGAATTGATTGAAATTCTGCCTCCCTTCGTCGCCTGCGTTCTTCTTCTGCAGCTCTCCTTGCAATTTGAACCTCTGCTAGTGCTTCTTGCAGCTTTCTAGTTTCTTCTGCTGCTCTTGCCTCAGCCAGTTGCAAAGCTTTGAGTGCCTCCACGTGCCAAGTGACCTCCTCAAGCTGCAGTGCAGCATCTTTTGCCTGGTATGGCCATTGATTAGTTCTTCTGATTATTAATATATGTTGCAAGTCGTCAATGTGAAATCTACTGCACAGAGTAAGTCTATAATGGTAGTATTACTACCTTCTCAGCAGCTAAGATTGCATCGTGCTCAGCTTTCAGGGCTTCAGTCTCTGCATCCTCATGTGCCTTTTTTGCCAGATGATATGCATGCTCAAGCTGCCATGTAAGTTTCTCAACCTGCCAGATTAAGCAGGATTATGAAGAGAGATTATTCTATCCAATCGTACTAGTCAGATTCTACACATAGACTTACAGGTTAACTTTGGACCAGAATTAATCTTGCTAGGTTCCACCCATCAAATTGAAGTGCAGAAATGAGAGACACTAGGCATAATAATGAAGCTTTCCAATTATGACTGCACAGACACTAGAAAGGATGTTTTCGAAACATAACAGATTCAACTAAGCTATGTGTAGCTTGAAATATTCACTACAGGTTTCCATGCCAAACTCTGCACTATGTTTTAGCATTTCTTATTTTAAACTTTTCTTTTCCTAGCAATGTTTCTTACCTGGTCATCAATATTGCCAACATATGACTGACTCGTAGAGCCATAGAACCGATTGTCTGGGTATGTGAGAGCATAAGGATGCTCACAACTTACCATTTCATCTGGCCAACTCCATTCAGAATCATGGTGACTCTCAGTCTCTTCATATGATTGGGGCACTTCAGGTCGTTGCTGATGTGGATTTGAGATTCTTGAAAAATTTTGATCTCCCAGGAATTCATTTCTAGCCATTTGAGGATAGCTCCGTTCTTGAACATGGGATACATTAAAGAAACCAGATGAGGCAAAATGATCTCGTCTTGAAATAACACAATCAGCTGACCTGGTGTCTGCTGGAAGTGAAAGATATCGTAATAGGTGATGTTCTCTCTCACCCTGTCTGCATAAACTAGGATCATGCTCTTGTACCTCATCCTCAACTGCACAATGTGCTACATTGGTAAATCCTTGATACCAGACATTTGACATTGCTTGCTTTAAGGAAAAGAGATCGAACTTTCTAACTTTTCTTGTCTTATGCATGACTAACTTAGTAGTTCACAAACTTCAGAAGTAAACAAGCAGCAATATAAATTTCTCAAGAGACAGATGCATTAGATGCCTCACCAAGTGAAGAGATAGATGACCTCTGGGTATGCAAAAATTTTCCCAGCTCGGCTGCAGATGAAGGTGAAGAAGATAATGAAATGTTGGATTCAAGCCTTCTTATAGACTTCTTCATAGAGCTCAGTCTCTGTTTAGAGATGATGTAGACCGAACAAAAATCGGGTGCATTTCTAGATACATAAGCTGCCAGACCTGGTCTTATGAGCGTCCTGTCCTATCCAAGAGTTTTCCAGATAAAGAAAATTGTTAAAGAAAGGTCAGAGGTGCTCTAAAACCATTTTCTAGAGCCCATGATGGGCATGCATATGAGATTTTAAGAACCAAGTTTCAACTACCATTAGCATAAAATTAACACAACGTGTGAACTCTTTTATGCTTCTTGGTTTCCAAGGGGAGGCTCGAACCTAAGACCAAAGAAACTTTGGATGTCAAGCTAACCAACGTGTGAACTCTTTTATGAAGAAAGTTCTGGTTAAACAGGAGGAGCAAGATGACACTGAACCATATCCAATCTTGCACTTATTTATCAGCCATGGCAACAGCCGGCCAATTTCCACTTTCTTATTAGATAATAATATGAGTAAACTTAGTTTAGAGATTCCTATTTCCATAGACATGCTTTTTAACATTTGGTATTTTTTTTGGAGTCATGTTTTAATCATTTTCCTACAATGTTGGAGGCAAAACATCCTTGTTTATCATTTTATAATGTATGAAGGACTCTTACTAGGAAGTTGGAACTAATTAGTTTCTCACCCACCCAGCCCTAATTTGAGCCTTCAGATGTTATGAACAGGCCTATATGATCTCATCATGATTAGTTAATTGATTGGAGAAGATAAAGTAGCATGTACCTATAGATGGCAATTAGAGACTTACAGATACCGGTTTTGTTTAGTCTATGGATGAGAGACTCATAAAATGAGGTATGTCTATAATATTCTTCTGTAGACGAACGCTCCACAGATTTATGTTGATAGATTTATTCCAAAAGCTAGATCAGATTGTGGAATCATTCTTGGTTGCATTCTCAGCCTAGTTCCTGAGAAATTCACAAGTTTCTTCGAGACAATTTTCTTGCATCTAGCCAAAATTGGACAATGTTACATATCCAAAATCTAATTAGCAAATTGTAATGATGAATTTTCGTCAAATGAATTACATCAAGCATGTATCCACAATTTCTAAGTCCAAAAGAATACTTTTGACAATCAATAACTCACTGTTGCATTTTAGCTCTTGGAGACATAAAAAAGCTACAGCTTGACATCCTATCAATCAGCTTTCAGAATCTGCTTTCCTTTTAGAACTTTTCTTATGTGATTGTTGTTGCAACATCTATTAAAAAAACAACCCAAACCCTGAATAATTCATCAGATTCAGAATTTTGAGCATGAGACTTATTACAATGGAAGACATCAATATTCAAGCTCGTTTCGAGCCACTATTTATCCAATATTTCAAACTTTCAATGCTAACTTTGGTTAGAGTAATAAGTTGCTGTGTGTGAGCACTATTGTAGCATTGATATTGGGCCAAAATAGGCACAAATCAACTTGTGCTGATAGCTGATTTGATGCTACTTTTTGGTAAAAAGAAAGCAGTTGATAGACTACCATCGTAGTAGCACTTCCTTACTGAATGGAGAAATGATACTATGCACCATGTACCAGAGCATTCTCACATTCCACTCAACTCTACTCAACCAAGGAGGCACCAACTGAATTTCGAGTAGGAGACCCAAGCAGTCCTCTAGCAATCACTCCACAACTAGGAATCACACAAGTTTCTCACTTACACCAGAAACTTGAAGCAAAACCATAAAAACTGAGAAATTTCATCTAATCTCTACAAGTATTACATGTCTTTCTTGTGAAATTCCTACCTAGAAGTGGCATTATCTTTAGTTATCATGCTTTCCGCACTTCTCATTATCTCCAATATCTGCACTAGTTTATCATCCACTATTACCACTAGTTCGACTAATTTTTGTTGTCATCCATTTTCTAACTTTGACCATCATTTCATATAGCAAGACCAATTAACTTTCATTGGAATACACAAAAATCCAAATGGTGCTTTCCTTCTCTCCTTCACAATTTGTCTATTTCTCTTTGTTTCTCTCATATGTTGTTCTATTCTATGTGTACCATAATGGTGGTACCGCCATTATGGTGTCGCCCTCAGATCCGCGGTACCAGGGCGGTACCATTTTTTAATATATTTTTTTTAAAACAATTAATTTTTTACTTTTTTTTTAATAAATTTTAGTGGGCAATATGGGTATCAGCTTGAAGCTCTTGACAAGAGTAGTGCATTCATGCGGGTTGCCAGTAGTTTTAGCTACAAAATGTGTTAGACAACTAAATAGTGCACCTCTCAGTTTAGTAGTCACTAGTTAACCGTGAGCTCAGGTCTGTAAGGCCCCCGTTATGTGGAGAAGCCATTATTGAGCACAGTTGTTAGTATAGGGTCTACTATGAGACCATGATGGTTATGAGATGGCTAGATTACAGTTTCTATATAGTACCGCCCCCCGGTAGGGGGTTTGGGGGGTACCACCCGCTCGGTCAGTGAATCATAAGATACATCTTTTGCCCGATAGTCGTCCTATCTTCAGACAACCATATTGGTTTAGTTAGAAGGAAGAGAAGGAAGTGGCTAGGCAGATCGAGGAGTATCTCATGATGGGACACATAAGACCAAGTAAATCTCCATGGGGAGCACCTGTCCTTCTTAAGAGTAAGAAAGATGGGAGTTTCCGGCTATGTGTAGATTACAAGGGTCTGAACAAACTAACAATTAAAAATAAATAGTTGTTGCCCAGGATGGACGATCTCATAGATCGATTGAATGGAGCTAAATACTTCACGAAAATTGATCTAGGTACGAGATACCATCAGATTAGGATACATCCGGAAGATGTATCTAAAACCGGGTTTAGGACCAGGTTTGGCCACTACGAGTTTCTTGTATCACCCTTTGGTTTCACAAATGCTCCGGCTACTTTCCAGCAAATGATGAACGATTTATTTCGTAGTAGTGTTTCTGGATGATATTATGATCTATAGCAGAACACTCAAAGAGCATGCTAAGCATCTCCGTACTGTGTCTCACGTATCTTAAGACAAGAGAAGCTTTATGCGAAAGAATCAAAGTGCGAATTCTTCAAGAAGGAACTTCTTTACCTTGGTCATAAGATTACCTCATTTGGGATCAAGATTGACGAAGAAAAGGTGAAGACAGTAGTGGAATGGCCAATTCCTAAAACGGTGTGTGAACTTAAGTCATTCTTAGGTTTCACTGTGTTTTTTCGTAGATTTGCAGAGGAGTACTCGAAGATTGCTGCACCTCTCAACAATATGAGCTTCTAATTGCCTCAGCTCCAATTTTGAGAATAGCATATCAGATTTGCCGTTCGTCATTAACACTGACGTGAGTGATACGGCTATTGGAGTTGTTCTCTTACAGGAGGGTCAGCCCGTTGCCTTTGAGAGTAAGAAACTAACCGATGCACAGGTCAGGTACACCACTCAGGAAAAATAGCTTTTTGCTATGATCCATGCATTGAAATCATGGAGGCATTACCTGTACGGTAACAAATTCGTGGTTAATATGGATCATCAACCTTTAAAGTATTTTTGTAATCAGAATGATTTACGAGGTCGTAATGCCAGATGGGCAGAACTCATGCAAGAATTTGACTTTAACGTGCAGTATATCAAGGGCTCATCTAATCAAGTGGCTGATGCACTTAGTCGAATTGGTGAAGTGAACGAACTTTCCTTCACTGAGATCAGTATAGACTTTTATCTCTCCTTGAGAGGTCTTTATGACAAAGACCCACATTTTGGACCAATCTGGAATAGGGTTCTAGCAGTTACATCAAGCGGGACTGATGATCATGGTGATCAGTCTGGGAGGAAGGATATAAAGGTTACTGATGACTTCTCTATCCGTAATGGACTTTTGTTCAGGAAAGGGAAGGTTTGTGTGCCTGATGTGGATGTTGTTAAGAATAAAATTCTTTATGAATGTCATGACTCACCATGCGCAGGACATCCCGGCATACATCGTACATTCGATTTGGTACAAAGGGATTTTTATTGGCCAAAACTCAAGCCCTTTGTAGAATCTTATGTGGTCAAGTGTGACCAATGCCAGTTGAATAAAGTTGAACGCCATAAGGCTGGCGGTTTGTTGCATCCATTGGATATCCCTGATAAGAGATGGGATAGTATTTCCATGGATTTCGTGGTTGGGTTACCGCGAATGAATAAACAACATGATGCAATTTGGGTTGTGGTCGACTGTCTTACCAAATTGGCTACATTTATTCCGGTAAAGACCACCGCGAAGGCTTCTGACTTAGCCCAGATATTTGTAGAGCGTCTATTTAGGCTTTACGAATTACCAAGTGATATTGTGAGCGATCGCGATCCGAAGTTCACCGGTCACTTTTGGTCGGCCGTGTTTGCTGAGCTTGGGTTCTTTTGATCATTATGAGACGGATGGACAGACGGAAAGAACAAATCAGACGATGGAACAAATGCTTCGGGCATATGTTTCTAGACGGCAATCTGATTGGGAGAAGTATCTTCCATTGATCGAGTTTGCCTATAGTAGTAGTAAGCATTCGGCTACCGATTATAGCCCGTTTATGCTTATGTACGGTTTTGAGCCTAGGTCACCCATTGCAGTTGAGACTCGGACGATCAAGTTTCAGAAAGTCGCGGATTTCCTACACGATATGCAGGAAATGCTACGGATTGCACGTGAAAATGTCCAAAGTGCCCAGGATAGGGACAGACATTATGCAAATCTGAAAAGATCACCGAGAGACTTCCAAGTGGGAGATTGGGTATATTTGAGAATCCCAAAGGATTCAAGTGTAATGCGTACCGGCAAGCATTATAAGTTGTCTCCTAGATATAGAGGATCGTTTAAGATCTTGAGAAAGATCGGATCCTTAGCTTACCAATTGGAACTCCCGGAAATGAATCATCGGGTGTATCTCGTCTTGAACCCGAAAAGATCTTGGATACAAGAACTAAACGACCATCTGGTTCGATGGAGGGGATGTACGGACGATGACGATTCCTGGGAACAGGAAGGAAGCTTAAGGAGGAACTTTCCCAGTTTTAAGTTCTGAGGACAAAACTTGAATAAGGGGGGAAGAATGTCATGCCCATGACTGGTCTCGGGTAGCGTGTCCACGCTAGGGACCAGTAGACCAACAACCCGTAAGTTAATTGTGACTATAAGGGAATTGGGGCCCTTATGTGTACATGGTCATAATTAATGGTTGTAGGCCTAAACACATGGTGGTGGAGTTGGTATGGGTCTATCAGTGAGTCGTAAGGGAACTGGATGATGTGGCCCAGATAGGCTGCAGAGGTGTCCAGTGAGGTGTCACAGTGCACTACTAGTGGTGCATGGGCCTTGGAGGGTATAAGTATACCTGCTGGGCTCTCACTAGTGTATGCTTGATTTTGTGATTAGTAGCTACATGCTGCTGGTGTGACTCCTCTTTCCATGATTCTGATTGATCCATAGCTTGGGGGCTAGATCCATTCGATCTAGGTTTGGTTGGGTTGGTTTATTCACCACCTGTTCCCTTGTGTTGTTGCTTTGTATAGTATGCTTAGGCTAGAATCCTGTTGTGAGGACTTTATACTTAGCTTAGACTTTATATACATCAAAAAAACATTTTGATGATAAAAGGCATTGGAGGCCCCTCGCATGGGACATTATAAAGGATCTTCTATTACTATAGCTATTTAAATTATAACTCTTCTAGCATATTCTTTCTCGAGGAATGTCATGTTGGACTGGCTGGTATGTAGCTTTAAATAACCCTATCCCATTTTTACTAAAAGTGAGTAATTCTTTAGTTTTGTCCCTTTTGAAATGAGAATTGATCTTTCTTTGGTTTGCCTGTCTTTATGGATCAAAGTTTCATTTGTCAATTAACAAGATACCACAATGCTAACATCAAAAGCGATACGTACAAAATCCCATCAACTTTTTTAGCATACAAATATAAGTACTCACACATCAAAGTTCACACGCCAATGAAACCATGATAACAAAAAAAAAACACTTGGTTAGAAGTTTATGTACCTCAAAAGTGAGAAATAGCCAATCTTTACAATGAGAGCACAAGTACCTCTCTCATAATATATACTAAAGCCATTTATGAGACCAATTTATGTTTGAATGATCCGAAAAATTCTCACCTGGTAAAAATAGAATGAGAAGAACTTCCTAGGACAAGCCTTGTGATTTCACGTTTTGATATCTCTTCCACCAATGCTCTTTCGATAGAGTTTGCTTCCACCACCAAAATCTCACTATTAACCTTATAAACAGAAATTCCCAGAAGTAATTTTAGCATTCTATGGTTATTATAAGTTTCTTCATAAACCATCAGGACAATTTCTAACTGAATATTATACATGAAATTATAATATTTTTTAGGACTTTTGAGATAAGTGACAAACAATCTTGCTCTCATTTATGTGATGATTAGTGTCATACCTTGTGAGCATCACACAATCTTGCAAAAGTCTTCATCAGTCGACTTGTTCTGACTTCAATCTCATGAAAATGTGCTTTGACTATCTCTGGGCTCACTTGACTAATATGAACATTGCCACCCACTGGCAACAACAACACCCAATCATAGAGAGGATATTAAAATGCATTTATGTAATCAAAGTATTTTTTGGCACAAAACTTAGCAAAGGGTAAGGGAGATTTATTTTACTAGATTTAGCAAACCTAACTTATACTCAAATGATTGTATGCTGATATAGCATCGAGCTCATTTGTTTTATTTGGGTGTCTATTATGTTGTGCATAAGAGCTTGTGCTTTTGATCCGAATGTATTTCGGCATCATGGCGTTGATACATTATTATATATCATCATTTATGATCATTTCTCGCCTGCGGATGATTTATGATTTTTTGCCTGATGATTCCTGGCTGTCATTTATCTATTATTAGGTAGTTTTCTTGCTTGCTTTTGTTTCGATTTCACGGAGTTTTCCTTTTCTTTTTCCTTAATTGTGCTGCAATCTCTATGCTATCTCGTGTGAAATAATCACATCTTCAAACATTTCTGTTTAGTTAAGTATGGGAACATCAACTCCTGATTATATGAACTTTTTCAGTGTTGAACCAATTTGGATGGTTTGGTATAACCACTGTAGTTGAAGAAACGAAATGTTTCTAACTACAAAGCCTTGCTAGCTTTCAGCCCTCAGCCTGACGAAGATGTTTGCGAACACAAAAGTCAGGAGACACGAAGCACGAAAAGTTTCGCAAACTCGAAAGTCAAAGGAAACGAAGACGAACAGTTCATGAACTCAAAAGTCAAAGGAAACGAAGATGAACGGTTCGCGAACTCGAAAGTCGAAGCAGACGAAGATGAACGGTTCGCGAACTCGAAAGATTCACGAACAAGAATCTTTTGCGGTCCAGTATGAGAGAAGGCAAACGACCAAAACGAAACCTTCTCCTGCCCTCCACGCTCCAGAGAGTACCAGCGAGATCATGCAAGTACCCAGAAGTACAGATATCTGATCTGATGGCATGACGTCAGCAGATACATTTTAGGTCGTGGCTAATCTGCCACTCTTGTATTTCCTTGATTAGTTGTAGATGCTTAATTACTCTAGTCTTAGATTTACATAGAGCGACTATACTTACTGGATGATACTTGACATATAGATCAATAGAGTACACACACAGTGTAACATAGTAGTCTGATGCAAGAAAGCAATCAAGACGAAAATATAGAATACATGTCCGCCTGCGTGCGAAGACAATTATGTCTAGGATCAATATAGATGATTTTCTTGCTGTGTCTGATCTCGAATGGTAATGCGTCTGCTATCTATTCGTGTGTCTAAGTTTCCTTGTTCATTTGAATTCCGCACCTTGGTTGAAACTATGTTGAATGCTACATTAATTTTATAAAACGTAGATCAGCAGTGCCTGACTACACTCTGGAGGACTGTAGGAGTGATTCAGCTGGCAGTGTCCAGCGATCGCATCCGAACTCCATCTGAGGGCAAGAGAGTCGTGGTTCCTTCGCGAAAGCTTCGCGACTGTGATCCTGATTCTTATCACATTCTCTTCAATGGTATCAGAGCAGGTCATCCTGTCATATTCTGACATAGCCAAGAAGCTAGCAGATCCAGGAGGCCAAGCATTCAAACAAACAACCATCAACAAGGAAACAGACTCCAAGAAGCAATGGCTTCAATCAGCAGCATGACCTGATCAACCCCCGGAGAGAGGCTTCGAACGAACTTGAAACAGAAGCCTTGGCTTACAGAAAAGGGAAGGAACCCATGGAAATGGAAGAACAGGAACAATTCGCCGAAGAACTCGACGAACTGGTTACCAAGGAGCAGTTTTTTCAGTTGGTAACAGAAGTGGATGAACCGAAGTTGGCATTAACCAATTTCAAGTCCAGTGTGGATGACTCGTTCGCCGAACTCAAGAGCTTGATTTTGAGTTCCGTGAAAGGAAGCCTTCCCTCCACTTCTCAGTTGCCTCCTTCTCCACTTCCATCAGTTTCGGGTGAGACTTTACGGTCTCACCCCAGTGTCTTTAAAGATTTAAAGCCTCCTACTTTTAATGGGGAAGAGAAGGATAGAAATGCAGACATTCTACAAACCTTCCTCAGCAAATGGAAGAACATTCATGCTCTTAAACAGACCCCTGACCATTTGCAAGCTATTGAGGCCAGTCTTTCCTTAGGGCCTATGGCCTATAAGTGGTGGTTAAATCTCCAGGAGACTGGGTAGACTCCCTGGTCATGAAAAGCTTTTGAAGAAACTTTCCTAAGAGAATTTCTACCAGAAAATGAACTTGATAGAGCCTGGGAAGCCTGGGAAAGAACAGCAATGGACAAGTCCCTCATCCAATATATCTCGCAGTATCGAGAAGCAATTTTGAAGATTAAAAATATGGACGATTATCAGAAAATCAGGGAATTTGTCCGTGGCCTCAAAGATGAACATAAAGTAGAGGTCCAGAGAAACTTGCCTACTACCCTTGAGCAAGCTCTCAGATATGCTCAAATCTATGATGATTCAGTGGGTATGAAGAGGGCGAGACAGCAACCACTTTCTGAGCAGCCTCCTCAGAAAGACTTTCAATTTAAAAAAAAGTTTTTAAAAAGAAAGAAAGAAGATAAATTTAAAGGTGAAGCTCCTCAAAAACGCCCTTCACTCATACAGCCCTTAAAACCAGATGATTTTGAGAAAGTCAAACAAGAACGTTTGTGCTTTGTGTGTATGGGCAAGGGACACAGTCAGACAGTGTCCCAAGGGGCCTTTCACTAAAAAAGATAAGAAAGATAAAAAACAAGTTCATCTTGTTCAGACTGTATGTTTCCCCAGTGACTCGGCAGCTTCCGAGATCAAAGTGTATCATGAAGATCATGAACACTGTTGCCAGCAGACCTCTGCAATGCTAGCGAGACCCTTCAGCTTTGGGCCGCATGACCTAGTACGTATGCATGGGAAAGTTGGCAACCAGTCATTAAGAGTTATGGTTGATGATGGGGCAGCCCATAATTTCATCAACTACACCCTGGTTAAAAAGCTTAAACTTCCAGAAGTACCTAGTCAGCAAGGGTGAAGATAAAAAAATATGGGAAACTATGGTAGGTGATTTGAATCTTGGTATTCAGGGGTACCAAGATGAAATAAACTTTCAGATAATGCACCTGGATCGTACAGACATTGTTCTCGGGAGAGATTGGCTCTACAATTTAGGACCTTCCCTCCACAAAAACTATCAGGAGAACACCCTCAGCTTTCAGCATAAAGGCTGAGAGATCCAGTTGCATGGGGAGCATGATGTTCCCAACAGTCCTATGGTCTGCAGTTCAGAGCTCTGTCAGCTAATCGGAGACGAAGACCATCAGGTATTCTTATGTGACTTTCAGTTTATTCCTGAAGTTTCTATTTCTAGTTCTATTCAGCAGAAAATCAGTAAATTAGAAACTTTATTGTCTAAATTTAAAGATGTTTTTCCTGAAGATTTGCCACATGGTTTACCACCTAGCAGAGAGGTAGATCATGTAATAAACCTAGTACCAGGTACAGCACCTGTTTCTAAACCTTCGTATCGGGTCAGCCGAACAGAGGATGAAGAAATAACTAGGCAGTTAACAGATTATCTTCGGAAAGGCCAAATTCAGACCAGTAGTTCACCATGGGCCTCACCAGTCCTATTGGTGAAAAAGAAAGAGGGGTCTATGCGTCTTTGTGTAGATTACTGAGCCCTCAATAAAGTCACAATTAAGAATAAATACCCTATGCCTCGGGCAGACGAGTTGTTTGACCAACTCGACGAGGCTAAGTTTTTCAGTAAAATATACCTCAAATCGGGATATCATCAAGTCCGTAATAAATCGGAAGATATCTCGAAAACAGCTTTTAGGACTCGTCACGGTCATTATGAATTTAAGGTGATGCCATTTGGGCTCACAAATGCTCCAGCTACCTTTATGACCTTGATGAACAGTGTCCTCAGACGATACTTGGGTAAGTTTGTAGTCGTATTTTTAGATGACATCCTCGTCTACAGCAAAACGAGGAAGGAGCACCTAAAACACCTCAGAAAGGTATTTCGACTGCTCAGAAAGCATAAGCTTTATGCTAAACAATCCAAGTGTGAATTCTTCGTTGAAGAAGTAGCATATTTGGGTCACATTATCTCTTCAGATGGGATTAAGATGGACCCAAATAAGGTTAAAGCCATACTCAGTTGGCTAAGACCTCAAAATATTTTGGAACTTCAGATCTTTCTTGGTTTGGCGGGATATTACAGACGATTTGTCAAGGAATATGCTCAGATAGCAGTTCCCATGACAAATCTTCTTAAGGGGAAGGGAAAGGAGTTCATTTGGGAGTCCGCTTCAGCAACGCTCACCCACAACTGTAGGGTTACAAGAAAAAGTTGAAGCAGCCAGAAACTTTTTAGAGGACCTAAACCAGATGATAGAACATGCTAAGCGTAGCATTAGGCAGTCCCAGGATCGAGCCAGGCATTATGCAGATCCACACAGACGGGATGTGCAGTTCTCCACTGGTGAGAAAGTCTACTTGAGAGTCCCAGTCGACTCTAAAACCCTCAAATCAGGAATGTGTGCTAAGTTGTCTCCAAGGTATTGTGGTCCCTTTACCATCAGTAGGAGACTAGGCGAGGTCACCTATGAACTAGAACTCCCACACAGCAGTAAAGTTTTTCCAGTCTTTCATGTAAGTCAGTTACGAAAAGCCTTAACCAAATCAGACAATCTGGTAGGGGACAGTGTTCTAGTTCTCCCATTGGATCCTCAGCAACCTCCACATGAACCAGAGGAGATTCTTGATAGTAGAGAGACGCAGACTCGTCATACTCTATACCGAGAATATCTGGTTAAGTGGAATGATCAGCCTGTTGAGAATGCCACTTGGGAAAGAGGCAACGTCCTTCGCAAGATTTTTCCAGACTTGTCTTAGAGGACCAAGACGGTTCTTAAGGGGGGGGGAGTGTTACGAGCTCGTGACCAGTGCCGAACCCTAGAGAACACGGATAGGTCAGATACCACAGTCAGGGTCGTGTCCAGTGTACATGACCAACAGGGCAAGACAGTGTGAGTAGTGTGCCCCAACATGGTCCATAGCCATGGCGGGCCTAACACAGCCTAGGGACCCTGTCAGCAGGATAGGGCCCCCAGTTGGGTCCCGACGTGCAGTCGGCCACGTCAGTGCCACGTGGCCGACACTTGGCAATTGCATGCTACCAATCCTCACACTGGGCTAGGAGGGGCTTACTCTATATCAGGGAGTAGGCAAGGTTGGGTGGATCAGTTAGTGTTTGCCCTACTATGGTGTTAGGATCTATTACAGAGCCTGAGAGCTCGAAAATGGGCGAAGAAAGAGCGAACAGAAACTGTTCGACCGCCTATATCTGTGAAGACGTGTGTGCAGCATCAACATCTGACACACATGAGGTGATTCTAGACTCAGGAGCCACCTCACACTTCGTGACATCAAGACGAATAATGTCTGATTTCAGAAGTGCAAATCCCTCAAGATTCATAGTTCTTGGAGATGGATCAAGACATCAAGTGAACGGTATTGGTTCACTATGGCTCAACACCAACGGCAGAGACAGACGACTCGAAGATGTTCTGTTCAGGCCTACTCTGCAACAAGACTTGCTCTCTGTAGCAAGAATTGCAGATGCAAGGATGCGTGTGACGTTTTCTGACGAAGCATGCAATGTGATTGATGCCAGTGAAGGGCAAGATGTCACGCACACCATTCGTCAAAGACTCCTACAGAACGACTAAGATTCTGGAGCTAGTGCATTCTGACATCTGTGGACCATTCAACGTGATCTCAGTAGGAGGTTCAAAATATTATATAACCTTCATTGATGATTATAGCAAATTTGCCAGGGTGTATTTTATTCAAAATAAATCTGAAGCACTTGATAAATTCACAGAATATGTGAATTGGGCTGAGAGATGTACAGGAAGCAAAGTGAAGCAGATCAGAACAGATCGAGGTGGCGAATACATGTCGAATCGCTTTACTGACTTCTGCAATGATCATGGCATCATTCACAAAAGAACTGCAGCCTACACACCGAAGCACAATGGTGTTGTTGAATGAAAGAATAGGACCCTGATGGAAGCAGCCAGATGCATGATGGCCTACTCGAAAGCTCCAAGGGCACTGTGGGCTGAAGCAGTAGCTACAGCTGCATACATCCAGAACAGAACAGGCAAGTCTAGTGTTCCTCACACGACACCACATGAGCTATGGTGGGGTAGAAAGCCCAATCTGTCTCACGTCAGAATCTTTGGTTGTGCAACTTATGTACATATTCCTAATAAGCTTCAAAAGAAGCTTGATGAGAAAGCCGAGCAGGGATTTCTGGTAGGTTATGACAACAATTCGTCATACTACAGAGTCTACATGCCAGACACGAACACTGTGAAAACAGTGAGAGATGTCAGATTCGATGAGAGTAGGACAATGGCCAACGACTATCCTGTCAGCTACGAAGTTCTGGAGAGACAGTACTATGACCTGCCGCCAATGACAGAGGGAGCAGAGGACGAACACGAAAACGAAGATTTTCGAGTGACGAATCTGACGAAGAAAGATTCGAGAGGCAACCTGCCGCCGCAGTTCCTGTAAACCAAGATGGTTCCGGACCGAGCAGAGCAGACAATGGCAAAGGCATAGTTGTCCCAGGAGGATCTCCCAAAAGGTCGACAAGACCACGAAGAGCGCCAACAAGATATGTGCCAGGCAGCTCCGCTTCCATATCAGAAGAGTTCTGCGGCTTCAGTGGTGAACCACAGACTTTCGAGGAAGCGATTGAAAGTCCAGAAAAGGACAGATGGATCCAAGCCATGAACGAAGAGATGGAGTCCATGAGGAAGAACCAGGTATGGACGTTGGAGCCATTACCACATAAGCGCAAGACTGTCAAATGCAAATGGGTTTTCAAGCTCAAATATGGACCAGATGGGAACATCACGAAATACAAGGCAAGACTGGTAGCGAAAGGTTTCTCCTAGAGATATGGAATTGACTACTCTGAAACCTTCTCTCCTGTCATCAAACATTCGTCCCTACGTCTGTTATTTGCATATGCAGCAGCTTATGACCTCAGGATCCACATTGTGGACGAGAAGACAGCCTTCTTGCATGGCGAATTAGACGAAGAGGTCTACATGGATCAACCCCCAGGATACGTCTCGAATTCACTTCCTGACTATGCATGCAGAATGCACAGAAGTATCTAAAGTCTGAAACAATCAGCCCGACAATGGTACAAGAAGAAAGATTAAGCCCTGAAATCATTAGGATTCAAGCCTTTGTTGGCTGATTCTAATGTATATGTTAGAGTTACAGATGGGCAGATCATCATAGTGGCTATATATGTGGACGACACTCTGATACTTTGCAGGAGTGAGCAGCTAAGTGCTGAAGTAAAGGCAGACATCTCAAAACATTTCGAGATAGTGGATCTGGGAGAAGCCAGGTGTTACCTAGGCTTACAAATTGAAAGGGACTACGAGGGAGGTAAGTTATACCTTCACCAGTCCAGATACACCCAAAAGATCCTAGAGGACTTTGGGATGCTGAACTGCAAAGGAGCGAACACTCCAATGCTCGTAGGGACGGTGCTGACAAATGATGAATGTCTGAAGACTGAGGAAGAGAGAGAACAAATGCAGCTCACACCTTACAGGAAGTTGATAGGATCACTGATGTACCTTGCAAACAACACACGCCCTAATATCACTTATGCAGTGTTCAGGATGAGCCAATTCTACACGAATCTAGGCTTGACACATTGGAAGATTGCAAAATGCATTTTGCAATATCTTCAATTAACGAGGGATTATGGCTTGTGTTATTGTCGTGATGCAGGTTTCAGGATATTTTCCTACAGTGATGCTAGCTGGGCATCTCTCAAGGATGACTGTAAAAGCGTCTCAGGAGGATGCACCATCGCATCAGGAGCAGCAGTTCTCTGGGTCAGCAAGAAGCAGACCGTTGTAGCCCAGTCATCCTGCAAAGCAAAATATGTTGCAGCAGCAAAGATGGCCAACGAAATAATCTAGCTAAGGCAGTTCCTGGACGAATTGGGCGAAACAAGGAATGAGCCCCTGGTCTTGCAGATGGACAACACCTCTGCAATACACCTGACGAAAGATCTCGTGTTCCATTCCAGAACGAAGCACATTGCGATCAAGTACCACTTGATCAGGGATCTAATTGAAAAGAAGATGCTGCAGACCACCTTCATCGGAACGAAAGACATGGTTGCTGACATCTTCACTAAAGCCCTGGACAAAGGACTCTTTGAGAGACAGAGGAGCAGTCTCGGGATCGTAAAGCTATCATGCTTTGAGAGGGAGCTGAAGAAACGAAATGTTTCTAACTACAAAGCCTTGGTACCTTTCAGCCCTCAGCCTGACGAAGATGTTCGCGAACACGAAAGTCAGGAGACACGAAGCACGAAAAGTTTCGCGAACTCAAAAGTCAAAGGAAACGAAGACGAACGATTTGCGAACTCAAAAGTCAAAGGAAACGAAGACGAACGGTTCGCGAACTCGAAAGTCGAAGCAGACGAAGACGAACGGTTCGCGAATTTGAAAGATTCATGAACGAGAATCTTTTGCGGTCCAGTACGAGAGAAGGCAAACGACCAAAAAGAAACCTTCTCCTGCCCTCCATGCTCCAGAGAGTACCAGTGAGATCATGCAAGTACCCAGAAGTACAGATATCTGATCTAATGGCATGACGTCAACAGATACGTTTTAGGTCGTGGCTAATCTGCCACTCTTGTCTTTTCTTGATTAGTTGTAGATGCTTAATTACTCTAATCTTAGATTTACATAGAGCGACTATGCTTACTGGATGATACTTGACATATAGATCAACAGAGTACACACACAATGTAACATAGTAGTCTGATGCAAGAAAGCAATCAAGACAAAAATACAGAATACAATGTCCGCCTGCGTGCGAAGACAATTCTGTCTAGGATCTGTAGATCCAACTGTCCGCTAGTAAAGCGAGACAATTGCTCGTGAGAGAACTATGTTTCTCCCACGCCAACGCACTGAGTGGATTTGCATGTAGTGCTAGAGGAAATCAGAGAAAGATCAATATAGATGATTTTCTTGTTGTGTCTGATCTCGAATGGTAATGTGTCTGTTGTTTATTCGTGTGTCTAAGTTTCCTTGTTCATTTGAATTCCGCACCTTGGTTGAAACTATGTTGAATGTTGCATTAATTTTATAAAACGTAGATCAGCAGTGCCTGACTACTGTGAAGATGTGTATTTATTAAACAACGAATATACATCCGAATGAAGCAATATATATTCACATAAGAAGACAAGAGCTGGATACATTTATAATGAAGGGACCTGCCTATATTTTTCGCGACATACTAAATATCACATATAAAGGACAAGTCCTCAGCAATGAAGCGACATCTACAACAACCCTTAAATAAAGACACTTACATGAAACGACTCGATCCGAATCGACAATTCTAACTATAGTAATCTAAACTCAGGGTTAGATACATCTTTGCGGTATAATCTACATACGTGTCAGATATATATTGGTTAACCTTATTCAGTAAAGCGACACGCCTCTAATTTATAAAGACGTGATTGTTCGCTCTGAAGATGATAAAGAGAAGACACGATTCAGTCTTACTCACCAGGAGATATAGTTTATGTATTCGCTGAGAGATAAAAGTTTATGTACTTGTGAGAGATCTTCTGAAGTACTCTAACAATCTTTCTTATATAAATCTATCTCTGGTCAGACAGTTGCATAAGCACATTACAGTCTATGCTGTGTATCCGTAAAAGTGTTCTAACGAACTGTCTTAAAACTAACTTATTCGTTCATTCGAATATTTGTTCGACACTCGAATACTTGTTCGATACCCGAATAACGTTTATCATCAGAAGTCTATCTCAGTCATCGATAGAAAAGTATGTATACAACTGAATTGATAGTCCCTGTCTGAAGAATTGAGATAAGATATCTGTATTCTGAATATCTCCGAACATATGTTTCTAACATATTCGAAGATTATACAAGAGATTTAACTCTGAGGAGAACACTAGTTGTTGAGGACTACTGTTTAACTTTTGTTAATCCAAGAATAAGATTAACTTTGATCACTGATGAACGAATACATCGAAATCAATCCGAATTCTTGCCGACACCTTAATCAGATAGAGTGGAGTACATTCGTACTACTCTGATAACAATTCTCTTGTAGAACGCCAATTCTTCGATTCGAAAGAGAAGACTGATATTCCAATTTTAAACATTCATTTATCCATTAAGTAATACTGGTTACTTAACCCAAATGTCTGTTTGACAACCAGACTAATTCTCCATTTTATATCATACGAATAAGTCAGAACAATATCAACATTATACCATAAAGAAGCTATCCTCTTGGGGATTCGACATTAAATACTACAAAACTATACCAAATACAATTGGTATACCACGACATAAACCAAATTTTGGCACCGTTGCCGGGGATAGCCAAAAACAAACATGTTGATATAAAACTGACAAAATCATCGTCATTAATAAGTATATGTCAGACAGAGCTTCCCAACTCCAAAGATATCGAAAGATTCGAGAAGATTTTTTCAGAAATTTATCTGGAAGTTCTGATAGAGCTGAAACTTATTCGGATTTGTTAAAACCAGTTGCCAAACTAAAACCGAATATGGAAGGCCCTGCACCCCGACTTTCTTCAATTTCGAAGATCAGATACGATTATTTCAAAGGAACAACCTCAGATGATGCGGACAGTTATGTTTCGCAGTTCGAATCAATTGCGAACGCGAATAATGAAGGTTCGGAGGCGGACAAACTGAGGATTTTTCCTGGTCTTCTCAGAAAACAAGCACGCATATGGTACAGCCAAGTCGAACCAGGACGAGTGGCTACCTGGTTGCTGCTGAAAGATGCGTTTCTACACCAATTCAGAGAAATTGGTTATTCATCCAGAGTACTCGGCAGACTCAACAACCTAGAGAAGAAGAGTCGAGAATCTCTGAGAAGGTATACTCGTAAGGTCAAGAATCTTATTGGAAAACTAACTGGAGTATACCCCGTTGCGATGCAGATTGAATGGTTTCTGTCAGGTTTACCACCGAGTATAAATCGATACTGCAAACAAGGTGATACGACTACCTTAGCAGCAGTCATTGCAAGTGCTGAAAACTATGAGACTTCTAAGCTTGCTCAGAAGAGAAAATCAACTAGACGAAGTCGAAAGTCTAAGCATGTTTCCAGTGGCAGTGAAGAGGATTCGAAGTCTGAATCCAGTTCCAGTTCCTCCAGTTCAGAATCCGAATTACACGACTCATCCGACTCTGAGACTGATGAGAGAGAACGAAGTAGTAAACGAAAACCCAAACGAAAGGACGATAAAAATTCGGAGATGAAGCCAACAACATCAAAGGTCGAAAAGATTTGGAGGAGAGATCTTGCAGATATTAACAAAAAATTCAACGATCTAAAAGTTCAGATTTCAGAGGTTGCTGACAAGAGACCGAAATCATCTTCTTCCAATTCAGGACTATGGTGTACGAGGTGCGGTGCATCAGGACATTCGAAGGAAGATTGCAGAACAGTGAATATATCTTACGTTGAAGATCCAACACAGGAGGTGCTGTTTATTTTTCAGAATAATGATACAACAACAAATTTTGTTCAAGGCACGACTACACCGTTCCAGCAATCCACCCCCAAATTCGGACCGAAAAGATATAATCCACCCGAATTTGTAACATCAACAACAAAGACTTCGAATTTTCCAAGACCAGTTTCGGGCAATTGTTACAATTGTGGAGAACCAGGACATTTTTCACCAGACTGTCCGCAACCACGGAAGCCAATTGGGTATGTACCTCTCTGTTCGAATTGTAAAGAACCAGGCCACAAATATCCTGATTGTCCCCAACCACAGAGACCAAGACCTAAATACCAGTATGTAGCGACACCTGCTGCAATGGTAGACTCGAAAGGAAAAGTTTCGGCAGATGCGGTTATACAAAAAATTGATCTTGTGGAAAACCAATCAACGAGGACAACTGACCAATCTTGGCCAAGTGATATGGAAACAATATTCAAAGTAAACACGAGGAGTTCTTCGAAAGATGACTCGAAAACCAACTCGAAAGGTTCCTCGAAGAAACGCAGAAAATCATCTAAGAAGAAGGGAACGAATAAATCCCTAACAAAAGAAGATATTAAAGATGATCCCGACTATGATCGAAATGCTAAAAATTTGTTTTCAAAAGATATATCTGCAGAAGCGAAAGAAATAATTGAAGAAGAACTACAAAGAGCAGCTACAGAAAGGAAAGTCACATTCGAAGAAGGGAACGAATCAATTCATAAAACCAAACTGTCGAAAGCCATGATTGACAAGCCGATATCGAAGACGAAAGATTACGATATCGTAACTGATATTGGTTCTCTTCGTCCAAATATCACATTCGAACAATTGTTGGCAGACAATACTTACTATCGCAGGCAGTTAAAAGGACTTTCTACTCCAAAGAAGAAGAAAAGAAATCCCTTGCCAGAATTAGGAGTATTATCTATTGATTTGGGAGATCTTGGCGCACCGGAAATCGACATTACTATTGAGGGATGCTTAATCGAACATGTGCCGATTGATTCAGGTTCGAGCGTCAATATTATTACTGAAGAAACTGCTCACGCTCTGGGTTTGACAGATATTCGACCAACCAACCGAAATATCAAGTTGGCAGACTCAACACGACGAAAGCCTGTCGGAGAGCTGGAGAACGTTACTGTGTATATACAAGCCAAGCCTTTTACCATGAATTTTATTGTTATCAAACCAATGGGTTTGCCTTCTTACTCTGTGCTAATTGGAAGGCCGTGGCTGTATCAGTCAAATGCTAGTGTTCATTGGAAGTCTAGGGAATTAAGATTTCAAACTGGCGAGACCAATAATCGTGGAAAACCAGCAGAGGAGATCATTACCTGGAATAAAGATAGATACGAAGGCGAAACTCCTATGACCGACACTAGCTATACTTCGGAAAATTCTTCTTATGCACTAAATATCTTCTCTAATGTTTCAGATGTCGAAGTTAAATTTTTCGAATGCTATGAGAATGATAACGATTCAGATAATGCAGAAGAATTCATCGATGTTTGCAACACAGAACTAGATGAACTAGTTATTACTGAAGACGAATCAACAGATTCGTACGAATCGGACGACTCGCACGAATCAGACGAAGAAATTGAAAATAAGAATCAGTCTGTCGACACGAACATATCTATGGAGACAGCAATGCGCGAAATTCATGGATATTCAAAGTCTAGTATGACAGAAGGTATGATTTTACCTGATTCAACAGAGCAAATTGAACTTGCACCGGGCAGATGTGTCCATGTTGCAAAGTCCTTGGGAGAAACTGAGTTATCTAAATACACTGAATTGCTTAAAGAGTATCAGGACGTCTTTGCATGGTCGCTTGATGACTTAAAAGGAATTCCTGCCGAATATGGTAAACATCGAATTGATGTAAAGGAGAACGCTATTCCTGTTCGTCAGAGACAGTATCGACTTAATCCAAAGTACTCTTTAATGGTAAAAGACGAACTCAACAAATATCTAAAAGCAGGAATTATTTATCCTGTCTTAAGTAGCGAATGGGTGTCACCTATTGTGGTAGTACCAAAGAAGAAGACTGGCAAGATTCGTATATGCCAGGACTTTCGAAAGCTCAATGCAGCTACACAGAAAGATCATCATCCGTTACCATTCACTGATTCTATTCTGGATCAGGTAGCTGGACAAGAACGATATAGTTTCTGTGATGGTTTTTCAGGCTATAATCAAGTTAGAATGCGGAAGGAGGATAAAGCGAAAACCACATTCACCACCGATTGGGGCACTTATGCCTACAATAGAATGCCCTTTGGTCTCTGTAATGCGCCGGCGACTTTTCAACGAATTATGATGCTGATTTTTGCCGCGTTTTTACGATTTTTTCTCGAAATATTTATTGACGACTTCTGTGTATACAGCGATAGCAAATCTCATATCCAGAAACTGAAGCTAACCTTACACAAGTGTCGAGACACTTGTCTGTCACTCCATCCCGAAAAATGTTTCTTCGGAATGAGAGAAGGCATTCTTCTAGGACACAGAATATCCAATCGAGGGATCGAGGTCGACAAAGATAAAATCGAAGTAATACGGAATTTGCTTATACCAACAAATCTTCGCGAACTTCGAGCCTTTTTGGGACATGTCGGTTATTATCGAAGGTTTATCCAGAATCATGCCTCAATATCTGCAGCACTTACTCAATTATTAAAGAAGGAAGTGGTGTATCTTTGGACAGAAGAACACCAAAAAGCTTTCGAAAATCTCAAACAGAAACTGATCAATGCACCGATCTTAAGACCACCTAATTGGTCAATTATATTTCATTGTTATGTGGATGTGTCAGCATTCGCTATTGGTGTATGTCTAAGCCAGAAGGACGAACGGAAGAAAGACTATCCAATATATTATGCTAGTCGACAACTCAGTTCTTTGGAGAAGAATTATTCGGCGACAGAACGAGAAGCACTTGGAATGATAATTACAGTTAAGAAATTTCGGCATTATTTGCTGGGGTATGCTTTTATTTTCCATGTGGATCACTATGCTCTGAAATATCTAGTAAACAAACCAGATTTATCAGGACGAATAGCTCGCTGGGTTCTGTTATTACAAGAATTCACTTATACAGTTGAACTTCGCCAAGGGAAATACCATACCAATGCGGATTACCTTTCACGAATAAGCACTGGAAAAATTGAAAACCCATTGAATGACGATTTCCCAGATGAAAATTTGTTCGAGTTATCTTCATCGAATTCTTTTTATTCTGATATTATTGATTATCTCAAAGATCAGATATATCCTGATGGATATGACTTGGAGAAGAAAACAGTGTTTCAATACAAAGTTGCACCATATACAATTATCAATAATATCCTGTATAAACTTGGTGCTGATAATCAATTAAGAAGGTGTCTTGAAGCCGAACAAATTTCGAGAGTCATCCAAGCCTTACATTCGGAAGATGCCGGAGGTCACTTTGCCCTCAAAAACACTGTTAAAAAGATATTAAATGCCAAGTATTGGTGGCCTACTATGTTTAAAGATGTCTCTATCTATATTCGATCTTGTGATCCATGCCAAAGGTCTGGTAAACCAACTAAAGCAATGAATTGGCCATTGACACCAATTTTACCGCTCGCACCATTCGAAAAATGGGGGATCGACTTTGTCGGGCCAATCAAACCAGTAACCCGACACACCAAGTGTCGATATATCTTGGTAGCAACTTGAAATATGCAACCATAGAGGGCTTGGAGGGTATGGAAGATCAATCCATGAATATGCATCCGTCTCTTCTCCGCAACAGGCTCGAGGAGCAGAGGCTGAGTTACAGGTGCTCTACCCCTCGCTCGCTCGCTCAACTACCTTTCGCTGGCTCAATTCAACTTCCCTTCGCTCGCCAATTGTACTCACGCACATCGTTGCTCAATTTCAGGCACTGCCTGGGGCTGTTCGGCGAGGACCTTGCTACTCTCATAGAGTGGCTTCTACATGTATCATGGTGGGATAGCTACGGCACTGGACAGAGAGAGCTGAGAACGCTCGTGTTCCGAGTCCTATCACAGGTATGTTATCTAATCTCATTCATCCAAACATTTTCCGCATTGTCTCTATAAGGCCGCAACGTGGTTGCCAATTAATGCAGGATTGTTCTGCTTGCGTGTGCGAGCGGAACTGGTCAACGTTCAGCCTTGTTCACACGAACAGGCGGAACCGCCTCACGACTGAGCGATGCAATGACTTGGTGTACTGCAACACCAACACCAGGGTGGTTCGACGCATTGCGGACAGCATGAGGGCAGGAGGCGTACGTGCCCTACTGTTGTAGGTATATTTCTATGCTCTATCGTTTGCTTTTGTGCTATAGCAGACAATCATTTTAATGCCCTCACGGTTGCTTCGGCTATTCTCATGGATGATTTACTTGTGTAGGTCAATCCCGATGGTTGCCTAGTTCCAGCAGCCGATCCTGAGGCACAGCCAGAGGTTGATCCAGACGAGGCCGCTCGGCGTGCTCTGCGGGGTGATCCTGAGGATGATGCTGACACCGAGGAGCCTACCCCCCTCCTTGCTGACGTTCCATTGCCCTCCTGCTCTGATGAGCCCATATATGATTCAGATGAGACAGTCGACATTGCAGGGGATGGTCCATGTGCCCCACCTAGCACTCCCACGACACGGACCCTTTCAGATGATGGTTGGACAGAGTTTGCGAGGGAGACAGAGGTTGCCGCCCAGAGACACATTGCTCAGAGATGACTCAGAGCATCACAGACAGGCGGTTCTTCCCAGAGACCCTCTTGTGGCAGAGGGAGACCCCCAGGCAGGAGTGTACCACAGAGGGTTCCTTCCGGCAGACCCAGAGGCAGGTCAGCCAAGAGGGGACACACCGATGATTTTTCTAGTCGTCTCTTGGCAGGCGTTGGCCTAGACTTGGAGGAGTCTCAGATGCCTCCAGACTCCCAGCCAAACTTTGTATTTGACACCCTTGTAGATGCATCTGGCACGCAGAGGGATGATTTTTTTAGCACAGACTTGTAGATATTGATACACACAGAGCGTACATTGGCATCAGATGAGATGTATATATTTTTTCAGAGTTTACTCGTGGCATGGCTAATTTATCATGGTTGGTTACAAATGGTTAGCTCTGTGAAATTTGAATGGTTGGTTAGAAATGGTTTGCTATGTGCAATTTGAATGGTTAGTTAGAAATGGTTTGCTCAAGATGAGAGAGAGAGAGAGAGTGTGAGAGAGCGAGAGCGGACGTAGTAAGGAAATTATACATGCTGCGCCTATTGTTTTACACCAGCACATCTTCATGTCTCTCATATCATCTGCATCATGTTCCAATCATTGAACACAACACGCTAAACCCGACACCCTAACAAATGGCACAGTTAACATAACACCAAAAACCCTAAACCCTAACAAATCGCACGGTTAACATATCATGACCCCACAACCCCATAGCCATAACCATCAAAACAAGGCAAAGATAGGCATCCTCAGTGTGTGATAGGCATTGCACCACAGGTATGTGCAAATTCAATATCAAAGCAGCAATTGTGTAGCATACGCTTGAACTTGTGTAGAATGCATTTGGAATCGACCAAAATGGTCCAGGAATACAGTCCACAGGTTCGTGATCCCAATACGAACCCAAGGGATCGAGCCTGGCTCGATTCGGATATCATTCGGTCAAATGGCCCGTCGACGAGAGAGAAACAAAATTAGGTCTAGCAAAATGGACTAGTTTTGCAGCTTTTCGTCCGATGGCCCCGTTCATCCAAACGGGGTCCGTTTTAGTGTCGTCTAGTTCAGCCAGTGGACAACCTAAACCCTAAACCAGTGGGAACAAACAGGACGAGGAACGGACCAACGGTCAATCCGTAACGTCCCTCCGAAGTTCGACGTTGAACCGGGCTTCGAGGACAATTCGTCCAGTCGGGACCTAAAAACTGGGAGATGTTTCGGAGCCCCCGTGTTGGTACGCAAAATTTCGACAGTGTGTTGCAGCGTGTTGAAGTTGTACCATAAGTAATTAGTACGCTGTTGAAGTTCATCCGGGGAGAAACCGATCTCATCAACCAAGACATAGTAGTGTATAGGTCTTGTGGTTCCCTGTAGTGAATGACACAGTTTTGCATAAGTGATTACTAAGATGTTGAAGTTCATCCGGGGCAAAACTGATCTCATCATATAAGACATAGTAAGCATGGTTTTTTGCAAGTGTTGACATTGAGCTGTAGGCAACCAAATCGAGCGAAGTTTGGCTCTAGACCACCTTTCTTCATGCCCACGGTAATTCCTACAACGTCAGTTTCAGCCGTTACAGCAATTCTAGCAAGATTTGAACGCCACACTAAATGCATGTGTATTTTTGCCATTTTCACAAAATGACTTGTAGGCATCCGATTGAGGTGATGTTTGAGCCTAGAATGCATTTCCACATGCCTAAAAAGATTCCTATGACCTCCATTTCGCCTGTCTTCGTCCGTATCACAAATTTCAATTTCCATGCCCTAATTCCATGTGTTTTATGGGTTCAGGGTTTAGGGTTCGTGTAAGCATCTGCCTGGGGTGTGGTTTAGGCCTACATTGCATTCCTTTACGCCTGCATGGAGTCTCACGCTAACGGCATTCGCCCGTTATCACTCATACTGAAATAATTCGATCCCACGCCCTAATCCCATGTGTTTTTTGGCACTTGCTCTGATAGTTGACTTGGAATGATTGTGATGTATGCTCTGATGTTTTGAACTGTATTTTAGCTTGGTAATCTTGTTCAATGCAGTGTATTTTCTTCTACTGAACTTTTGCTTGCTTATTTTTGTTTGCAGGTTTGATCTCATGTTGACACGATGCTGGTGTGGGGCCGCGGTCTTTGGGCCGAGGTTGATCTTACAAAGGGGGATGTGGCTACACACCATGGCACAGGAGTGTGCAGATGGATATGCTTGCATTGTGGTGGGCTCTTCACAGGATCACTCACCAGGGTTAGGGCTCACTTACTGCGGGTCAGAGGGCCAAATGAACGGGCATTGGGAACATCTGATTGCCCCAGGATTCCTGAGGAAGAGGTGTAGAGGTTGATGGACATGTACGGGCCAGATGGTACATCCAACCACCCAGTGAGACCATCACAGGGTTTTGGACAGGGACAGGTAGCAGAGACATCACGAGCAGGGCCTGGTACAGGTGCAGGGCCTAGTACAACACATTCTGGGCATGATTTAGGTGCAGTGCATGGTCCAAGCGAGGCCACTCCAGTTCATGGCAACGGGTCCTTCTCGTCCTTCCTCTTCTTCAGGAGCAGATGCACCACACGCTTCGATAGGTCCTTCCAGGAGTGACACACCTCCAGGACGATCAGACAGACCCACATATCACTCGTCCATTGGGCATGCTAGACCACGAGCGCCCTATGTGCAGCAGAGGGGGGTCATGCCCAGACAACAAACTCTTGATCGATGTGGGTGGTAGAGAGAGCAGCAGACCCAATGCACTCGACTTGTTGGTCAATTTTTTTATGAGTGCGGCATTCCTTTTGCTGTTGCTGACACTTGGGTGTTCAGGGAGCTCTGCACGCAGATTGCAGTAGTGGATGCTACACGGATGTCTCCCAGGCGTGAGGCACTGCAAGGCAGGATGCTTTGTCAAGAGGAGGAGACCATCACGCAGGAGTTGAGTTCCATTCGCTCAGCTTGGCAGACGTAAGTACTTTGTCTCACTCTTTGCATGTGGCTAATGGGTGTTTTGTGGCAGGTATGGATGCACGATATTGAGTGACAGGTGGTGGACCGACATTCGTCGGCAATCCGTCATCAATATCTTGGTTTCTTGCCCGCTTGGCAAAATCTTCCTACGTGGCGTGGATGCCACTCAAGGTGACGGAGCCATTGTAGCCAACTTCATATGGGAGGCTGTGTTCATTTGGTCTTCCATCTCCCTTTGCAACTCTAGGCATCTACAGTATATGAAGCTCTTCACTACTTTCCAATTGCTGACATTGGGGTGAAGCATGTGGTTCAAGTTGTCACAGACAACATCGTGAACTGCAAGCAGATGAGAGATATTCTGACGAGGGAGCACCCTAGCATTGTGTGGACACCGTGTGCAGCACACTACATAGACCTGCTCATTCATGACCTGTGTGCACTTCCATGGATCAGAGAGATATAATTTTTTCCATTTGCTATGCTATCTTCCTTGACGCTTGCTCCATGCTGCTAAACACATCTCAACTGTTGTCTAAAATTTTTACTGGATGTCTGTGTTGCAGATCACTTTTACGGCCATGCGCGTGGTCACTTTCATCACTAGGAAGAAGCACATGATGGCCCTATTCCGCTTGAAGAAGCCAGCACCCACCCGCTTTGCATATTACTTCTTGGTGCTAGAGCGATTGATAGCAGTAAAGGACGCATTGCGGCGGATGGTTTCTAGCGAGGCCTTCGGGGACTTTAGACGCATCAGCGCAGATACCACATTTTTCCAAGCCACTATGTTTGGAGATGATTTTTGGACACATGCAAAGGAGCTTGTGGGGGTCCTTCGACCCATTTTCTTTGTGCTGCGCCTGGTAGACCGTGAAGGGTGCACTCTCGGTCTCATTTACGAGTTCATGGACCGCATCGGCGAGGCGATTCAGACGTCGGCCTTGGACGAAGACAGGTATGACTCTTCATTATCTAGTTTGTTATTTCTCACTCAAGTTTGATGCGTTTCTTTTATGCTATGGCACACTCACGATTGTAATTTGTCCGTTGCAGGAGGGATGAGATCTTGCAAATCTGGGAGGCCAGATGGGACTACTTCCACCGACCCATCCATGTCGTAACCCACATGTTGTGGCACTCTACCCGGGATTTGGACGATCGGGAGCTGCACCGGGGATGTGGAGTAAAATGAGTGCCTATGGCCCGGACCAGGTATGTGTGAAAAATCGCTTGGTAGTCTAAATACTGCAGTAGTGTACTCATTACTAGCATGTGAATTCGAGGGGATTTACGCATGCCATGTTTCTTCTGCCAACAGGTCTGATGCTCAGGAACATAGCACGCCAGCTGATCACATTTGAGCGCTTCCAGTTTCCTTTTGATGGAGAGCAATGTCGGCTGAGGGAGGATCAGCTGAGGCCCGTTACATGTGTTAGGAACCAAGTCATCTACCTCAGATGCTGCCTGTCCGGGCCTGCACCAGGTCCGCCTACCTCAGATGCTGCCTGTCTGAATCTGCATGCACCTGAAAACTACCTGTTCAGATCTGCCTGCACCAGAAAGCACCTGTTCAGGACCCAGGTACTGCTGCCCTCAGAAGTCACCTGTTCAGATCTGCATGCACCTGAAAAGCACCTGTTCAAATCTGCCTGTCTCAGAAGTAACCGGTTCAGATGCTGCCTCCCTCATATGCACCTGCTCCAGATGTGATCTGCACCAGAAAACTAGCAAACAACCAGAAAAATTCTGATTCAGATCTGTCGACAGCTAATAACTTTCCGTCAATCTTCTCCTAGAAGATTCCCGTTGTTTTCCTAACAACGTTGACTCCACATGCAGCTTTAGCTCCTCCAATCTGATTGCACACCTGCAAATACAAACTCTCTCTCTCACCAAAGAGCCTGCTCTGATACCATGTCAGAATTCGTGACACAAATTCTACATGAAGATACTAGTCCTACTAGCACTCACACAAAACCAAGCATAGAGAGAATTCAGATCATAGGAGAATTGAGCCTCTAGCATAATAGAATGATTGTGGTGGGGCGCCAGCCTACTTAAATAGTTTCTCTAATGAATGAGAAAAGCTAAGAGCCTAAAGCAAATAGCAAAATAGCAAAAGCTAATTGCTAATAATACTAACCTATATTTGGTTAAGACCAAAAATGAACTAAGTGCACCCACCTACATGCATAAGCCTTAAAAACAAATTTACTATAAATAGAATGGCCCCTAAAAATAGCACGCAGGCATGGGACAGGCAGCATCTAAGGTAGGCAGACCTAGTGCAGGCAGTAACTGAGCAGGTGCAGGAGGATCTGAGGAAGGCAGACCTGGTGCAGGTTCAGACAGGCAGTACCAGGACAGGTGATATCCAGGGAAGGCTGTTTCTGGAGTGGTCTATTTTTGGACAGGTGATGTTACAACTCAGTCTAATTCTGGCGACCAGTCACTCAGAGGGCCCGAGACCAAGTTGACAAGGGTCGGTGACCGGGAAGGGCATCGCTTCCAAGTGGGAACCGATGTGTCACGAAATTCCGTGATCCGGTGAGACGGTCTGACAAGTTGTCAGAGATGCGGTCGTGTAACCGTCGGGGCCCTAGCCGTTAGTGCTAGCCGGCAAGCAGTTGGGGTGACCAGTTGGTGTCATCGATAATGACGGGGCATGGGGGTGGTATATAACACCTACTCTTGGATGAAGTTTCTACCAACATACCCTCATTTGCCAAGCATACACCGAAACACACACACACACACACACACACACACACACACACACACACACACACACACACACACATATATATATATATATATATATACATAATAATATTAGGGATGAGGGTCCGGGCCGGATTGCCGCGTCCGCGTCTACGTCCGGCGTCCGAACCCGGACGCGTCCGACCCCTGGAAGCGGGGTCGGACGGGTCCAATATTTTTTTTTTAAACTTTTTTTTTGAAAAAAAAAATAAATAAACAGATGCATCCAGGGGTCCGGATGCCATTTTTTTTTTCAATTTTTTTTTTAAATTAAAAAAAAAAAAAACGGACGCGTCCGAGTCCGAGTCCGCGTCCGCCATCCGCTTCCTTAGATACATATATATATATATATATATATATATATATATATAAAAACTCATAGTTGCATTGATATTTCGCAAAAAAAAAATATTAAAAAAAAAAAAAGGACGCGTCCGGACGCGGACACACCCCTGACGCGTCCGAGTCCGCGTCCGCCATCCGCTTCCTTAGATACATATATATATCTAAATTCATAGTTGCATTGATATTTCGCAAATCAGGATGCGAATCACGATCTAAATCGCGACCCGCAAATCGCTCACTTGAGGGGCAAACCGCGATTCGCAAAAAAACATTGTAAACATATGCAATATGCGTATCAGTAGAAAGAGAAAACATAGAAGATTAAGAGTAAATGGGTATTCAATAGTTTCAGGTTCAATTCCAATATATGTCAAGTCCAATTCCAATAAATTTCAAATCCGGAAAGATTTGCGAAAAGAAAAAATGATTTTTTTTTTAAATTTGCAATTCACATGAGCAAATAGAGATTCGCGAGGGTCACGATTCGTGCAATTCGCGGGGATGGCGATTCGACAATCGCGATTGCCAGTGAATCGCAATTCACTACAACTTTGACATATATAGATATATAGATAACACCTACTCTTTAAGTGTTTCTACCAACATATCCTCATTTGCCAAGTATACACCAAAACAATGTCGAAAGTATTTATAGCATTGGCTATGAGTAAAAATCTTCCAAATTTTCCCTTGGTATTTTCAAAAACATTATAAAGCAGGAATTTGTGGTTAAAGGCATTACATCACTACACCCATAATGTCGATGGGCTTTATGTGCATAATGCCTTAAGGACTAATGTAAATTCCAAATGCTCATTTTTTCTCTGTATTTTAGAGCCAACTTCATGACTAGAACTTTCAAATCATTCCAAACAACTTACAAGTTCAACCAAAATTCTTATGAGGAAATTTAATGAACGGTTGCCACGTAGCACCAAAACTCTTATGAGGATAGTTAATGAACGGTTGCCACATAGCACCTCCACATTTTTTTAGTAATGTCTATCAAAAATGGTCTGCACATAAGCCATCCTCTAATGTGCATGCCCTATATGGCACCAGGTCATTGCCTCTGCTATAATGTGCATGCCCTATATGGCACCAGGTCGTTGCTTGTGCTATAATGCCTCTTCTAAAAATTTGTAACGATCGAAAGAATAAGCTCTTATTTGGACATTACAATTTACATAAGGAAAATCCATACAACATCGACGAGGACCTCCAGCACATGTACATACAAGTTCAATCGGAATTGTAAACTTCTCTTTGAGCAGTTCAAAGTGTGCTGCAAGTACAAATGAAATCAAACGTCTCAAGTAAATGAAGATGGCAAGAGGAGACATACGCGGAGCAGGGATAAAGTTGACTGGTGTGCGCACATGAAGGAGTGTTACAATTTCTTCCGATGAAACCAAATTTTTGAGTGCCCATTTCACCGCACTTGCGCTCTTTCCTGAGCTGACCGCCACAGCGACGCTGTTTGAATCCATTACAATTTCACGCTCTCTGATTCACAGACTTATTTGTTAATGATGCTCGAATGTTGCTGGTACCTGTGCTTGTATGTTGGCTTTAGCACGTACATCTGCTACTTGTCACTTGCATCATGACTTCTGTGAGCGTCGTGAAATGTCAGAACTTTCCCAACCCAGATATCTTGCGCCAATTGATTTCTGTAGAATATGAGCCACCAGAAGCTATGGATTGGCTCAGAAGCTACGAAGACCTCGAAGTATTCTTCTCAAATTTTGTACCCTCAAAAGCTTCTAGCAGTCATCCATACCTTTCCTTTTGCAATTTCTTCAACAAGGAAGTCGATGATAATGGTACAAGAAACTGAAAATGGTCTTTTGACAATGGTTAGGATCATAGGTAGAAATTGAACGCATGACTTACGACAAGATACGAGGCTTTCAACAGGATAATCTCTGAGAAATGAACCGTACTGACGACAAGGTAGAAATTGAACGCATGCCTTACGACAAGATACGAGGCTTTCAACAGGATAATCTCTGAGAAATGAAACGTACTGACTGACTTCTGGGTAGTATTCTTCCCGATGTGGTCGTTCTAAAACGTTATCTAAACGGTAAATGCTCCTCAAGGTTCCCACTCTCTCAAATTCCGCTGGATGCAAACAAAACCAGTCGCATCTTGACCTGTGTGTCTCGCAAGCAAACTTGTTACTGAATCAGAAGCAATTCCATAATTACGAAATAAAGCATTCAATTCAGCGACACTCCCTTAGCACCATCTGAAAACCATCCTGCAGCGGAAAAGGAAAACAGCCACCCTCTATTATACAACCATCTATTAATAATGACTCGAACTCATATCATAAGAGATAAAAAGTCAGAGAAATAGGGCCAGGATTAGGACAAATTGCATCCCAGCTACGTAATACGTATTGACGTTGACGATACGATCGACATTGCTTATATTAGACCGATCGATCATCGAACTTCCAAGTCAAACACTGGCTTTGAAGTTTTCTGTCGATCTCGGTCCTGAGCCTGACTCCTGAGGTGAGGTGGGACATGATCGGGAGCGGATTTTCAATTACGCGCAGAAAGTGATCAGTACGTGCGTGGGGTATGCGGTATACTATACTGAATCTTCACTTTATGTGGGGGAGGGGGGAAGGCCGTGCTGAGGGCCTTCGTTGCTGGGAGGGGCCTTGCCCGAGGAAAGCCCCGACCACCAAGGAAGGCCCAAGGGCTTGGGGCCTTCCCCTACGTAATGCCATTGTGTGAAGGTTTGTTTGTTTTTTTTTTTTTCGGTTTTTGGTCGTACGGTACGGCAGTACGCGTGGACCAGTTTTTTTTTTTTCGATTTTTTGCCATTTTTATTTTGCAAATTTTTTTACGTTTGTGGTGGAATGTGGATGTGGACAGCCAATGACGGGCTACCACATAGCACATGCACATTCCACCGGAGAGAGGAGAGAGAACGTGCATTCCACTGGAGAGAGAAGAGAGAACGTGCATTCCACCGGAAAGAGAACGTGCATTCCACCGGAGAGAGGAGAGAGAACGACAGATTCCAAGGAAAGAGAAAATTGGATGGACATTATGCTCCTGGAGGTGGTCCCAAAATACAAAGGACAACTGAGCACAAGGCATTACGTACGGTAGTAGTAGACTCGTAGAGTCCTGGAAAGGTTGACATCACTAAATGAAAAGATAGTGTTGTTCTTACGTTTCTTACTTGACATCTGTGGACCCTAGTAGGCTGATCCTTGGATTGGCTATAGCTATTAAAGACTTCTTGACCAACAAGAACTTCAAACTTCTCAGAAGTTACTAGAAGGGAGCAGCGTGCTCGGGCCCTTCCATCCAACAATGGACGGGCAAGGAGAGACATGGAGCCACCACTACCTTTGGATGATGTCTGCACACTCACATGGCAATGAGGATGCAAAATACGCTTTTCCTCACTAGAAGTCCCTCACCTGGATACTACGTTGTACCGTATGACACGATGACTAATGACTCGATGCCAGATGATATGTAGGTTATTGTTGTTAGCTTTGTGGCGATAACGATAAGCTATTGTGATTAGTTGTTACGTGTTTATTTATGGCTCTTAAGTGACTCTCAGCATTAAAATGGGTTTTCATCTTTATTTCCAACTTTGTTGTGTAGCAGCAATAAAGCTCCTATGATGATTGCTAAAAGCCGAGTTGTATTTACTAGGTGACTTTTGAGCTTTTTTTTTAATTTTATTTATTTGAATTACAATCATTGTTTTTTCATTTCTAAGTATTTGAACGAATATATGTTGAGCATTTTGAGTTCAGCCCTTTCACTTAATCATTGTCTTTTCTTTTTAACAATTTGAATGTATGTTAAGGCCACTCGTCAAGGTCATTGTGATATTTCATCTCACCTTTTTAATATGAAAGAAGGTTCTAATTCCACGGACATATGATATAGGGATATTGGGTGTGAGGCGGCTAGCACCTATGGGTCTTAGTTATCCATGCTCCATGCATGGACTTTTATGTGACAAGGCATATCACTCATAATATGCCAACGACCAATGTTTGAGAAACCTCCTTGGAGTTTTCATCCAATAAAGTGTTGTGAAAACCCCCCCCTTCCCCCCCCCCCCCCCCCCCAAGTTTCCCTTTGATATCTTGCATTTTTAAAGCATATTGGTTTTCAAAAATGTTGCCTTATAAATATTTGATATCTTATTCACATCTTTTGTGAGGGAATCTCTAGCTCGTCACAAAGCTCAATCCACGTGACTTTTTATGAATCTTCATTATACGCCTTTTTGAAGTGAATGTTCTTCCAATTGTGCGATCTTATGTGCAAAAATGTAGGTGCTTGAGATTTGTTAAATTAACCTAAAATATAAATATTTGTGATGCATCAAAAGTTTCAAACTTTGATTTTAGGAGGTGAAATTAGACTTGTATTGGCTACATGTAACTTTTACCAAGCATTGAATAAATGTTGGGCACCCACTTCACAATTTTTAAAAATATATGGTATCTTATCATAATGACCTACACGAATCCTATGTATTCCAAAGAGTAAGATATAGAAACCTAAAACGTCAATTACATTCTTGAACTATGTCAATTTTCCCAAACATTGCAAGTCCTATGTCCTATATTTTTGGAGACTTGTCAGTTCTATAACATTGGCACTTTCAAAAAAAAATTCAAACTAAGCTTGTCATTTGATATTCTCCAATTAATATCCTTTAACTACCAAATTTTGTTGTTAATTTTGCATAACTAGTATGAAGACAAAATTAACAACAAAATCCAACTACATCAACTGGCCAGATACTTGTCCACCATAATTGAAATTTTCTTGAAGACTTTATCAACTAATTCCTTGGGCCTCATCCCACCCTAGTGAAAATTTGAGCATGAGTCATGTTTTAAGTTTGTGAATTGTCTAGATGTAACTTTTTATTGGCTAGATGTAGCTTTTATTGAATATCAAAATTAGGCTCATGTGATAAATTTCTACGACGTCAAAACTTTTCCATAGATTATGAAACTATCATAAAGAGCTTAAATGTCACATATTCTAAGACCTAAAGTGCATGATCTTGTAAATATTTTGCTTATTCTAAAATTTCTTTTTCAAAAAATAATGATTCATTTTTTAGAAGTCAACATCCTTCAAAATTTTCGTGAAACAGGTTTAAAAGAGAAAATGTCAATCCCATTCTCAAACTTTGACAGTTTTCCCAAATACAATCATATGTCATTGCCCTCCTTACCTATATCTTACACACTCATGAACTTGTCAGGTGTTGGTTGATTCTGACGAATCCCCAAAATACACAACCAGAGCTACCCAAGAGCACCTCTCACCTTAGACCGAGGAGGTCTCTAAGAAGACGAGATGAACGAAGACTGAGAGCCGAGTATGAGAGCCAAGGAATACTAGTACTTTTTTTTGGTGTTTTGTAGTTTTCTTCGTATGATAAGATTTAAAGAAGAAGAAAAATAAACAGAGTTAGACTCTGTGTGTGTGTGTGTGTGTGTGTGTGTGTGTGTGTGTGTGTGTGTGTGTGTGTGTGTGTGTGTGTGTGTGTGTGTGTTTGAACCTAACAAATCTAAACAAAACTGCACATTATCATCACAATACCACACATATGAATATTAAAGTAAATCAAATTTTTATAGACATCACAGTCAAACATATCATATTGACTAAACCTAACAACTAGCAAAAGCTCCGAGTTGAGGAGAATACTCACCTATATCCATCCACAACAACAACCGTGTTAGAACAGGGACATTATTGTGGGAACTACAGGTGTCTACACATACTCTCAGTTGTTCTCCATGTCGCAACAAGTAGTCGTTGCCAAGATAGGTGACTCTAATTTTGTCCATATCATGAGTAAAAAGTCGGACATTGTTTCAACTTTTTTAATAGTATATAATTAGTGCTTGAAAGTCAACAATTACATAAGTACGACTAAAGTAGACAATTACATCCAGACTAGTTTTAAAATAGAGTTCAAATCTATCTGCCATTACCCTTTTCAAAATGCTTATCGGAACACCATCCTTGTTAAATGCACTGTCAATTTCAAATTGTCAGGGCATTACCATCCACAAATAATTATATATAGACTTTAATAGACAGGTCTAATCCAAGTCGTATAACTAAACCCATCATACCATTTATATAAGAAATAGTCGAAGTGTAACCAAAGGTTTAACCAAAAAACAATACACTTCAAAGGAAACCTCGTTAATGAAAGTTAAGCATCAACTAGTAGTAAATTCACGATCATTTCATGGCACTTCAACTCTTCATACCCGTAAGTAGCAACAACTATATTGAGGGGATACACGAATTTTTTCGTTGTTAACATTCAGAGTATTGTATGACGTTTGATCAAAAGAACTCAAGATTGTTCGTTCATTGTGATCATAGTGACCAACAAGCAAGTAAATCATGAGAGCATTTCTTAATTAGATGTGTGTGTGTGTGTGTGTGTGTGTGTGTGTGTGTGTGTGTGTGTGTGTGTGTGTGTGTGTGTGTGTTATCCCGCCAACCATCCCACAGAACAAGATATCCACACTAGATGATGCAACAGGTATACCTAGTGTGGTTATATCTAGTGCACTCATGAAACAACATAAGATGCTGAAATAAGAACCATGTGAAGACAATCATCCCAGGGGATAAGTTTCAAATATAAGTCTCCCTATGGAAGATTTTTTCGATGACAAGTATTCCCATTCAGAAATGTCAACAGATACTTACAATTTATCAAGACCATAATGTCAAATATATCTTGAGATTTCTAAATAGCATCCTAGAATTGAGATAAACAATTAGGATATGAAAATAGTTTATCCAAGCCTACTTTCGAACTACTTTGCTATTGCATGACTCACACTCATCAACAACTAACGCATCATGATCAGCCAACTCATCTCTCTTGCTCATCCTGTTTATATAGGAATAGAGAAAAGGGGTTTATGCTAATTATGTGATTACAAGAAACTGGTTATGCTTGTTCTAAAGGCTTCCAGTTGTGCGTCATCGTCGTCCGTGGAGTCCGTTCTCCATGCTGGAGTTAGAAATAGTAAGGTCAACTGTGATTGTACTATTAGTGTAGTTTAAAGTTGTTATGAACTGTTTCAGTTTGGTAGGTAGGCTTTAGTTAAAAAGCGAGCCCGGGGGCTTGTCCTGGCCAATAACGGGATTACACCTGTGTATAGCCTAAAATGCCACGTAGAGGCCAACAGTGAAATTCATTCATTTATTAGGCCTATGCCATGTGGCGTTCCCATGCAAAGGGGTCCTTTGCTTGTATATGTATCATTCTCTTTGTAATAAAGATGCTTTTGCTTTGTGAGCTCTTTTGCTTTATGTGAGCTCCTCCATCACTCTGTTACTTGTGGATATTGTTCATGGTTTCGATGGTTGGCAGTCAGTCAGTGTTGCATCTCTAATTTGCACTCTCCACTAGATCAGAATTTCCGCATAGAATGTTAACTTGGTATCAGAGCCGATAGGCTGTGGAGGAATGTGCACGATCGAAGCTCTTGGAAGAGCAGTTCCATCGATGGTAGCATCGCACCGAGCAACGGTAAGGACGCCGTACAAGGTACGGGATGGTCCGGGGTGATCGGAGAAGCAAAGCCCTTTGATTCAGTGCATATGAAGCTGATTCATAGAATCAAAATTAAGAAAATGTCATACCAGGCAGGCTATGAGGCAGCCGACAGAAAAGTGCTTATAACAAGTTCAATTCTTGGTGAATTGAAGAGCGATTTGTTGCAAACAAGAATTGGGACAAGTTGCTGGACAGATGGGGTAGCTATGGAGGTTCAAGTCTCAACAAATTGAATGGAAGGCAGTTCCAAAAACATGCAACAAAGTTGAGTCTTTGCAGACCAGGGTTTACAGAGCGAAAACTCGAATCTTTTTCCATAGAGAGCAAAATTTGGTGTTGTAAATCCATAGCATAGGTCGCCCATCTATTGCAATCTAGCCTGTAAGAATCCATGTTTAGTCATAGAGCAGCGAAGGCACGATTTTCAGTTTGTTGAGACAGCCATATCCATGGACAGCTAGGGTTTCTGAGAAAAAGAGGTTCGATCTTTCTCTCCACAAAACAATTTTCTAATTTCTAAAGAGACGCAGAGGGGCGCCCTAGCAGTGCGCAACAAATGCCAATAGGCCATTGGCGGCAGCGGATGGATCAAGGAGCTGGATCAGATTTCTATTAGGTAGCCATAGTTGTGAGAGGGGGAAGAAAACCATAGTGTCAATTAGTGCCCCGCAGATGCAAGAGTCTTGTTCATCGCGCCAATGGAGCCTTGTTCATTGGATCATGAGAGAGGTTGATGGACGATGGAGATCAAATAGATGTGGGCCATTAGATCCAAATCAACCGTTGGATGAGCTTGATGTGGGCCTGAAGGACATTGAAGGAGAATTATAAAGAATTCTCATTAAACAATTTTTTTTTTAAAATCCAAGATTGGAGCCGACTAGTGAATTTGGGATTGAAGGGCAAGAGTTCTTTGAGATGAAGAAACAGTTCATTTTTTGAACTAGTTTTGTAAAGCCACTTTGGAAGGGCCCAACTTTGGCTAAAGGAGGGCTTTTGGAGTCAAATAAGGGCCATTTTGGAGCCTGTAAAAGCCTATGTAGAGTTGACAGACAGAGGAACAACATCGTTAAGGGAGAAATGTGTTTTGATGCATTCTTGACACCATTCTATGAAGAGGGAAATGAGTGACCCAATGAGGTACGATTTTTGATATTTGGTAACATGTGTGCCAAATTAAACCCAATTTTTGGCTGAAAGTCTGAGGGGCAAGCTAGGAAAAAGGCGTGTGCCTATAACCAAAAAGCTCTAAAGTGGTTCTCAAGCAGTTTTCAGGAGCCTAAGCACAATATATTGTGAGGGAAAGCGAAAATGGCAAAATTGCATTAGAGAAAGCTAGTAAATGGGATCAAGTTGCAGTGAGGCATCATGAAACTCTCGATTGGCAAGAATTGAAAGAGGGAAACCAATCACAAGTTAGATCCAGGCATTATGCCAAGCTATGCCAATGAGTATGGCGGGATGGCATGGGGCTTCTAGTTCAACTTTTCAGAAGTTAGAACCTACCAAGGTCAGGGACACTTGGAGCGGCATCTCAAGGTGAAAATCGACAATGGCATTGTTAGGTTCAGTAGTTGTGGTTGTTTCACATGCTTTTGCAAAGAGATAAATGTCACAATTGAGGAGACAATTATACTAGCTTGTTATTGGCAACAATGCAATGATGGCGGTCACAAGGTGAAGGATGTGAATGTAAGGTCAGCTGGATGAGCCAAAGAGAAAAGTAGGAAAGCAAATCTAGTTGCTTGACTATGGTTCATGAAGGGGCAAAGATGCAGAGAGGGTAGTCTCTACTGGAGGCATATTGTTGCAGTGGCATGGACTCCATGGTGTGCATGAGATGTGTGCATGGTCGGCACAATGCAACAAGGGTCAATACTTGGATTGACATTGATGGAGTGTTATCTACCATCAGGAGCATTGGTAAGCCATCTCTTTGAGGCTTTTATGAATTGGCTATATTTGTGGGTACGTAGGCTTGGAATTGGATGCTTGAACTTGGATGGTTTGTGGTCTTTTGGAGTGAGATCAAGGAAGCCTAGCTAGTCGAAGTCATGTGAAGCCATTTTATCTCAGTAAGTTCAGGATTGATGAGACATAACCCTCAAGATCTATGAGAGCAGATTCATAGATCATGTTACAGGATGTAACAGGAAGCAGAAAGCGGGATACATGTGGTGCTATGGAGCTTAGTAATCCATGATCGAGAAGCATTGATGGTGAGCTGGATGCCATGGTAAAAGAGACCACTTGACTTATAGGTCAAAGCTTGCTAGCTTGTTTTTTGTGAAGAGTCCAAGTTGATATATGATCCATATTCTTTGTGAATACTTGTCAAAGCATGTAACCTACAAGAGAAAGCTCATGAGATGTAGGGGATTCATCAGAGTCTTTGGAAGACATGAATGCTTGGTGCATGAAGGATGAATGGTAGCTTGGCAAGACAAGGCAAAGTGGAATGGATGGTTTTGGACGGGACACTTGGAGATGGATGTATCTTTGGAAGGTATATGGTGCATTCAAGGACATCTCAGGACATATACATGGAGCTTTGGATGCATGGTTGTAGCAGTGGATCTACCTATGACAAAGGTGTATGGTACTGGAGGATATCTTCTTCAGCGAGCAGGATCATCAGTTGATATGTTTGTCATTCGTGCTGGTTGCATGAATGTGATTGCTTGCATGTGACTTTTTCATGAGAGTCTTTTGTGACTAGACGTAGATCTGAGTTGGAGTTTGATTGGATATGCATTTTCTATTGAAAAGAAAAACAAAGTATTCATTTGATGCTCAGTGACTTGTTGACATGTCTACCAACTGATTTTTTGGTGAGGGTATAATCTTAGTTGCAGTAAGATCTCCTCTGTTTGAGCCATAGTCGCTCATTGTTATCAGCATTATGAATTTGTCTTGTAAGCGTCTGATAGGATGTCAGCCTAGTAAGATGGAGGATGATGATCTCATGGTGGCAGTGAGGTTTCCTCGGTGTGAGTCTTGTGTCTCACGTGGTCCGCTTGTGTTTCAAGTTGGATGGTGAACAAGTCAAGTTAGGAGTGTGGTAGACTCTTGTTGAGAGGATGGTTTTTGGTTGATACTTTGTGAGTCAAGTGCTTTGACTGTGTACTTGAGTGTGAGTCGAGTACAAGTAGCAAGAAAATTGCATATGATCTATATGGACACTCCAGGACATGGCTACACTTTTTTATTCTGATACTCTTATCACATTTGTGTTTAGACTTGATTTGATTTATTTATGAAAGCTTCAAATGTGATTTTGTAATAAGTGTACAGTTAGTTTGATACTTAAACCACACTTGAGCTTAAGAGAGGGAGTTAGAAATAGTAAGCTCAACTGTGATTGTACTACTAGTGTAGTTTACAATTGTTATGAACTGTTTCAGTTTCGTAGGTAGGCTTTAGTTAAAAAGCCAGCCCGGGGACTTGTCCCGAGCCGATAACAGGATTACACCTGTGTATAGCTTAAAATGCCACATAGAGGCCAACAGTGAAACTCATGCATTTATTAGGCCTATGCCACGTGGCGTTCCCATGCAAAGGGGACCTTTGCTTGTATATGTATCATTCTCTTTGTAATAAAGATGCTTTTGCTTTGTGAGCTCTTTTGGTTTATGTGAGCTCCTCCATCACTCTGTTACTTGTGGATGTTGTTCATGGTTTTGATGGTTGGCAATCAGTCGGTGATTGCATCTCTAATCTACACTCTCCACTAGATCAGAATTTCCGCATAGAATGTTAACTACTAGTACTTCATTGATCTTGCTAGTGGTTCGATCGTGAAGATCCACCATTTTTGCAGTCGTCTTTGACCACAATGGTTTGTCTACGGTGCATTGCGGTTGTGAAGGTTCTTTGGCAAGCAACCGTAGATAGACCGTAGCAGGGGCTTCTGCAGTGCTCGGGCGGTTCATCTCTTCAAGAGGAGAGAACCATTGTGAACCGTATTGGTTGACTTGGCGATGGCCTTCAGTCAGCAGCCTTCGTGGACTGCCTTCAATTTGCTTTGTAGGTGACCGTAGGCTCCAGCTTGGCGGTTGCCTTTGGTTTGCCTCGTAGGTGACCGTAAGCTCCATCTTGGTGGTTATCAGGTTGTCCCCTTGGAGGTGGACCTAAGAGTGCTAGTTGAGGTTGAGGTTCGTGCTTTGGATGTCTAGGCAACTCTTGGATATGAATCTGGGCATTGTTTCATGGAGGATATTGTTGTGGTTGGTTTCGTGAAACAAACTGTTGTCTAGGAGGTTGGTAATGTCCTCCTGATTGATCATGAGACTGGTTTATCGGATTGTAATAACAGTAGAATGAGGTATGGCCCATAAAGTCACAGATGTCACATTTAATCAGGGAAGTGTCTGGGACTGGTTGGTATGATGGGCACTCATTGCCAGTGTGTGCACCTCTACAATGAGGGCACCAGGTATGGTGAATCTGGCCAGTGGGTAACTGATCTGGCATGGAGCTCTGGATAGACTTAAGGGTATTTTGAAACTCTTTCGTGAGTTTCTCCATCTATTGTTGGTGTTGCTGGTTAAGCAACTCCATCTGTGTTTTCCATAATTGTTCCCCCAATTTTTTCATTTGGTCTAGGGTCATGGACAACACGGTGTGCTCCCCTTTCTCGAGGTTCATCAACTTTTGATCCCTCATCTTCTTCGCGGATAGCATCATACATGGCTTATTTTAATGATGTGTACTCATCATTAGATAGAAGTTCACATTTGATCCATCTTGGAAGTCCAACTAGGAACCAGATGATGAGCATGGACTCCGTGGGTTGTTCTTGTACCTAACTTTTTAATCTTTTGAATCTTTCGATATAGTCACATACTTTCTCTTCTTTTGTCATTTTGATATTGCTTGATTTGACAAAAGGATTCTTGTCATTTTGATATTGCTTAATTTGACAAAAGGACTCTCAATCAAATGAAACAGTTTGAATTGTTTGATAAAGGCTTCCTTCAAGAGTGACCAATCACGTTTATCTTCATGATCTAGGTTAAAAAACCATTTTTGTGTTCGATCGATCATGGTCATCGAGAAGAGTTGTACCATGGCTTCTAGAGAGGTTTCGCCATAAACATCACATGCGTTCTCAAAGACGTGAAGAAATCTCTAAAGGTCATAATTGTCATCGTACTTAGGAAGATCGAGTTTTGGTGTTCGTTTTTCAGTACGCGGTCCATGGTCAGCAAAGGCCTCGTTTAAGTGAGCTCTTGCTGTTGAGGATTCAGTAGTGTGAAATTGTGGTCAATCATATGCAACGTTTGCTCGCATAGGTTCTCATCTCTCAAATGGATTTGTAGATGGCTCATGGATTTGTGATTTCAATCGAGAGTACCTATTGTATCTAGCATGTTCTGTGGAGGGAGATACCATCTCCAGTGGATAATCCTTTGTGGTATTAGGACCGTAAGGACGATCCATATGGAAAATGTAAAGTACCTTAGGATTGTGTATATTAGGCCTCTTGGACTCTTTTTGTGATTGTTTTTCCTTAAACTCTGGATGTAAAATAGATGAAGGTATATTAATGGGAGTATAATGAGTTTTATGTATCCAAATAGCCAGTATTCAATATAGTGATATTGCATAAGGGCTTAGCTAATATCTATGACAAGTGGCTAGTAGTAGTGTCTAGTCAAATATAGAATTGACTTTCCTATGGACTCGGCTCGGTTGAGATGTCAATGGAGAGGCTCGGTCGAGATCTGAACCAAGAGACTCGATTGAGATTGTAACGGAGAGACCTAGTTGAGAATCTGATGGAGAGATGCAATCGAGATCCAGACACGCGATTGAGATTTAAAATGAAGGCTCGGTCGAGACCTGGCAGAAATGACGCGGTTGAGATCTGAACGTAAGGTTTGGTTGAAAGTTGATAGAAATGACCTGGTTGAGATATGAGTGTGAGGGTCGATCAAAAGTTGAGTGATTGGGCTCAGTCGAGATCTGAACATTTGGGCTCGGTCGAGATCTGAGCGTGAGGGCTCGGTCAAAATCTTGACTTATGGCTTCAAGTAAGATGTTAATGAAAAGGCCCGGTTGAGATCTCAATGAGAATATGCGATCAAGGACTGAGAGTTTCCCAGCCTGTCAATGGGATGATCAAGATCCGTTCACTCTAACTACATGCACACGCATTCACATGCAACCAAGACTTATTCACAAGCAGATCATCATTTCAAACAAGTGAACAATCAACGATTCTTGCTACCAATTAACTCTAGATATTCAAGAAACAGTAAATCACAGAGATTAATCTACAGATCAAGAACAAGAAGCAAGAAACTAGCTACCTAATAGCATACTAGCAAGCCAAGAATCAAGAAAGACCACCCATCTCTTGATTCTTGGATAACCCACGAACAATCAAGAACTAGATTGTTAGAAGATTTGCAAGATTTGAATCACAATTCCAGCCTATCTAGTTTACCTGGATGCTAAGAATTACTTAAATTAGAGAAAATATGGGCCCAAAGAGGGCCCTATAAGAAATGCCATGTAGGAGAGAGAAAAATAACTATAAAGTAGTTATAATATCATTTTCGCGGCTTCTTTACGCATCTGCCCGCACTACTTTCCATGTAAATGAATGCACCTTAGTTTAGTCACATCAAACTTCACTGGTGTTTAACCACAGTTACAATATAGTTTTTCAAAATGCTGAAATATTCCCTCCCAATAGTTGGGAATGCAAAAATTTGAATTAGGAGTGACATTTCTGAAAAAAGCCTACGCCATCTCTATCTCCAGCAGAGTCGTTAGTGCTATCTCCAGCTTTGTTATTGTCATTGTATTGTTTGTTACTATACTAATGTACTTATGACAAAGCTTTATCATCTTCATGTGGATCTGTCACCAGAATATGCTCCGCTCAGGACGAGAAATTCAAAGCAACCCAAATTTGGTCCAATACAAGGAGGAAAAGCTAAACATGTAGATTTATGGTCATCAGGAACACTGCATCCTATTGATCCATGTTCATTGCAACATCCAGATTTTCATTTGGTGAGTCAGTTAATAATCTATATGTGTCATGGTAAAAATGGCCTTTTGGGTTACTGTGAGAATTTGATGCTCTATGGGAATGCACATTCAATGCAAAGAATACATTATTTGGAAGAGGAATCAAGGAAAATATTAAAGGAGTGCGAAGAAAAATCTACAAAGATGAAAACTTGTTTGGATGAAAATGAGATGCTCAAGAAGGAGATTCAAAGGTTGAAATCTTCTTTGCATCATTATACAACTAGTAAATCATTATACAACTAGTAAATCTTCAAATACTGATGTTCAAATGATAAAGAAAACAGCCAATGAATTTGTGGATGCAGTTCAAAGTGCATGGGGTGTTGATCATATAACACATTATATGGTAAGATTTTGATTTTACACTACGATAGACAAATACGTGCAATTAAATTAGATACTTTTGGTACTGATTTAGATTATGTTTTTATGACATGCAGCACATATTACGACATCATTCGACATTCTTTGCAAGAAATAGTGGAAGTCTTAGCACGTGGTCATTGCAAAGAATGGAAAAATCTCATTGGCAAGCAAGAGCGACATTTCATAAAAGTACACAACATGGCGGGACTAGCACAAAAAACAGCTCTATACTGCAACTTTTCCAATGGTTTTACAAAAGAATCCAAATTCATCATAATACAAAATCGACGGATTATAAAAAATTTCACAAAGCATGCAAATTTCAAAAAGCATTCAAAAAGCCAATAGGCTATAGACACACAATAAAATTTTGTATATTAAATAAAAATATTTACACAGTAGAATTCAGCAGTATCTAACCTGCTTCCGATATTTTTTCCAATGAAAGCTGCAACTTAGAATCATGCAACAATCTTTCTCTGTCGTATGGATCCAATCGATACCGGACGATGCAGTATCGGATCCAGACGCATAATAGTCAACAAAAAGTAATAAGAGCAAGCGGCGCGCTTGAAATCGATATCAGAAAAAGCAATCGTAAATTTGCGTGAAAATCCGAGCCGAAAAAGACCTATTTATAAAAAAAAATTCGCACGTGTGGAGGAGTGTCGAAGGAACACGTGTCGAATTATGATTGGTCAAAATAAATGCGTCGTACCTAGAATGATTAATCTGACATCTGTCACGTGCGAGAATGACACGCATCGATATTGGATTTGCGCATGTGTCTCAACCCACGTGGTCTCATAATTGGGTCATCATTGTCAGTACGAACATTTTACATGGATTAGTGATCTAACGACATGTGTCTTCGCCGTCTTTTCACACGTGCAAAAATTTCGTATATATAAGTCCTCGGAATTTTCATTTTTTTTTGCAAAATTTTTGTTTTTAGCTCCCGATATCACTCTCAAGCGCGCTCTTTCACCGTTCAAGCTTCTGCCCTCTCACAGTGCGCTTGAGTCCGATACCGCTGGTTGTGCAATATCGCTTTCGAGTGCGCATCTCTTTTCTTCAAATAATCTGTCTAGATCTTGCGTTCGAAACCGATATTCAGTTATGGTATCAATCTCAAGCGCCCTTTCATTGCAAATTTTTTTGTTTTCATCCACTTTTGTTTTGTTCAAACTTTTTTTTGTTAATTTTTTTCTTCTGAGAATGATGTCCATGATCAAATCCACCACCCATGCCATCACCACTGTACAGCCATCCCATTCTCATGTTCCCCCTAGTACTGGCCGTAGGTGTGGTAGGAAGTAGGTCTGGCTGAGGGAGATCAGAAAACTCCAGAGATCAACTGAATTGTTGATCCTTAGAGCTCCTTTTGGCTGATCTGTTCGGAATGTCACTCTGTCACTTGGGCTAAATGTTCGTTTTATCATGACAGCCATGTAGGCCAAGAGACCCAGTGTCTTCCTGAGCTCTGAGTTAGATGCTGGAGAATCTGACTCAGATTGAGAATCTTCACCCCTTCCTCCTCCTGTTAATCGTCTAGCTCCTCAGCAGGTTTCATCACCAAAAGTGTTGATTACCCAAGAGGAACTAGACAAAATAACAGAGAAATCTGTAAATATTGTTTCCACTTCTGTTTCTGCTCCTGTACATAATCTTTTTGTGAGAATTCCATACGATCCAGCCCAGGATTTTTTTTTTTCTAACCATTATTATCAATATGAGGCCTACTAGCTAACAAAATTGATCTTCTCAGCAACTTTTTTTATTTTTTTCTTCCAGATACACGTAGAAGCTTTAGATTAGGTCCCAAATTTTGTGCCAAGCTAAAAGATAAGACTCCACCGAATAACCATATTTGTCCATTATTTGTTGGAAGTCAATAAAATAGCTTTCCATAGTAGACGTCTATTTAGTAGAATGCCATACTTGACCATCTGCACATATGAATTCTTTGATGCACTTTTGTACAAATATTGGCCATTTATCAGTGGTAATATGAGGTTCTTCACACTGCATCCAATATTGCCACCAAATTTTTGCAGATCCATCAAGGTATGTTCTTGCAAATTGAATTTTGTTATGGTCACTGCTTGGATGTGATTGAAAATACTTGTCACAGTTGTCCAATCATATTCTTACACTCATGTGAGCAATTCTACCATCAAACTTATGAAAGACATGTTGTCTCTGCACCATAGGCTAGAAAGGCTAGTCCGTATAAGGATATTGGTAATGATGACGTTCTGATTGTCTGAATTTAGCTGCTCATAGTCACTGTCATTGCCACTGCTATAAGTACTACCACTTGGATTCTGTTGACTCATTTGATAAACTTGTTGATCGTCATAATCATCAAAATGCTTTTCATTATTTTTCAGACAGTCCTCATACGACACATGTTCGCACTGATTGGATTCGCCATCGTTGTGCTCATAATACTAATCTTCAAAATCATACTCAGATTGATCATTGTATTCAGAGTCATTGTCATCTATGTACTCCAAAATCAGACTCAACATCCATCTTGAGAATTGAAGGACTTGTGGGTTACGGTATACTGAACTGAAGTTTATACATGTGCAATGGACTTTGATAAGTAGCTTATATGCTCTTTTCTCCACCCACTTAAAACTCAGAGTTCTACGATGAGTGAAATTGAAAATGGTAAAAAGTTGTAGTTCACATGAAAGTGAGCACCTTTGTTTTTTTACAGCATTCAATTCCAAGATCAAACGGAAAATTTATGAGGATTCGAAAATAATTAATGAGAACACGTAATATTTGAATCAATATAGGGTTTTGTAAAAAATATAAATAAAAGTAATAATTACAAAATTTTGATAACTTCTTAGTGTCAGTCTCATCGTTTTGATCACTTTTCGCTTTTACTACACTGGAATCCGAGCTCAAACAAGAAAGTTATGTAGAGTCAAAGAAAAATGAGTAAAATATGTTATATACAACTTAGAAGGGGGTATTTAAAAATTTTACAAATTGAAATGCATAACCCTTTGAATTCCATGAAACATTTCAATGCTCGTAGAATAATAAAATAACCGTGAAAATTTTAAAAAATTTCGACAAATGTTTTTTAACGGCTGCTCCAACGGAGCATTTGGGTGTCCGTTATAGATTTTATGGATCTTAAAAGAAAATTGAAAAAAAATGGAAACTGTTTTTCTCGGGCACATACGAGAGGGATGACAAGGAATATTCTGGCTAATATTTTGAAAAATATTCCTACAGAATACTTGCGAGATGGGGACCGCCTGCTGGTTGGGCGCCCATGCCACAAATGAGAGAAATAGATGTAGGGAGAGAAACTAGGTAGGGAGATTAGAGAGAGAAAGGATAGGGTAGCAGGTAGGGTAGGGTAGGTGTGAGAAAGGTAGTAGGTGCGAGTTAGGGAGGGTAGGTAGGTAGGGTACGGCCAAGGAGCGGGGAGGGAGAGAAAAAATAGAGTGGTGAATCATGGGTAGAGAGAAAAGAGAGTGAGTCAGGACAGATTCAGGGGTAGTACGCATGTCAGCAAGGGGCAAATCAAAAAAAAATTAACGCAAGTTTGACCGCGAGTTTGAAAGGCGAGTTTGAAAGGCGAGTTTGACCAGCAAGTTTGACCGGTGAGTTTGATTGACAAGTCAGGGCACGAAATTTTTTTGCAAAGAATCTCTCACCTATAAAAACAATTTCAAGAATTTTGGCGTCCACTAATTTGATCGTAACTCTCTGAATATTGATCGAAATCACAAAAAATCAGTACACCTAAAAAGCTCACAAAAAATGATTGAAGGTGATTTGATAAGTCAAATTAGCAACAGAACATGGCTAAAATTCTCGAAAGAAGAAAATTAGCAAAAGATGAGCTAGGAAACAAGGTTTGTCATAACTTTTTGAATACTAATTCAAATGACCTGCCATATGGATCAGATCAAAGATAAGACAATGCTCTAAAAAAATATGGAAAAAAACTTGAAATAAAAACTCAAATCCAATCTGAAAATTTCACACAAAGTGAAAGGCGGATTCTAATCACCTATTTGGACAGCTTTTGAAAAAATTGCAATAACTTTTGCATCTCTCATCCAAATTGCTTGCAAATTGGTGCTAATGAAAGCTAACACAAAGCTCTAAAAACAATGAAATCAAATCAGAAATGAAAACAAAATTGAATGCTAAAAATTGATCTGAACAGACCTGAAAATTTCAAAGCTAGAAATTAGCAAAAAGAAAGCTACAAAAAAAATAAACTCATCAAATCAAATGAAATTCACATAGAATCATAATGAATCATGGATCTAAGGCTCTGATACCAAGAATTTCATGTGCAAAATCACAAGAAAATAACAAATTGCAAGAGAAGTAAAGCTAGAAGCAAGAAAAATACAAAGCATCCAAGACAGCATATCCATAGAAAGCTAGAAACACAAGGATCTCATAGAATCACATTAGCAATGGAAAGAAGAGTACAAAACAATGGAAAATGAGCATGAATTCATGTGGATAGGGCACATGAGACCTAGCAAGGCAATTTCCATAGCTCACATTCACAAGGAGGACGCAAGAAGCTCTCACTTGCAAATGAGCCAAAAGATCCAAAAGTTGATGTCTCTTGCCTAGTTATAGACAATGCTCTCACTTAACTAAACATAACTATCTTGAGGGATAGTTAGCCCTTGTCAAGTATTGTTTAGTCTACATTGGGCCCTTATTGGCCTATTATCCTTATTAATTACTTCGAAGGGCCTAAAGAGGGAACCGCCTTGTTCTTAAGGCTAATAGCTGTTTTTTGAACCTACAAAGCTTACATTGGATATTCTGATCTGTTGATAAGCACTAATGTACTAAAAGTGCATGAAATTTTTTCAATATGAAGAAACTCTACCCTTTAGTAAATTTGGACCCAACTCTTATTTCAAATTGAAATTTTTTAAAGAATTTGAAGGTCAGATTACACTTCAACAACACTTGGGGCCCTTCAATTCATTTTAGCCGTTGATCATGATCTAAGGGCTGTTACATATCCAAATCAAACCATAAAATTTGGAGAGTCTTGATCCAACGACTCTCGTTGAATCTATGCAAAAAGACTTGCACCTGCGGCTGCTGGACCCTTCAGACCACAAATACTCCTCCTCAATGCGCGCAACATCCAGTCTCTCTCTCTCTCTCTCTCTCTCTCTCTCTCTCTCTCTCTCTCTCTCTCTCTCTCTCTCTCTCTCTCTCTCTCTCTCTCTCTCTCTCTCTCTCTCTCATCTTCTTCCACCCTCTAGCTATGGAGATGGGCTACTGGCCACCCTCTGATATTGGTTCCAGTTCTTTACTTATTTCATGACTGTGTACAACCACTTGCCATTCTCCTCTCCTCACCATGGTGCCCTACTACAACTTCAAATTATGTCTCCAACAGAGAAATATCAAAGATTTCTTTACCACAAACCCTAGCATGGGTTTTTCCAGCACTCTCAAGCAAAGAATGCCCTATTTCTCTACAAACCTAGAAGTAAATTGATGTTGCAACAATAATCGACTTATTCTATCTATAGATTAATGCTTTACTACTGGACTGAAGTCTCAAGATAATATATCCCATAAGTTTGTTTGTAGTCTTTCACCACTAGTCAAGCTTTCCATCTAGATATAGATCTGTATGGGTTGAGCTTCAACATGAAGATCCACTTAGTGTCGATGACCTTTGCATTCGGAGGAGGGTCAATAAGACTCCAAGTCTTGTTTCTCATCAAGCAATTGTACTCAACGTTCATGGCTATTGCCAATTGTCTACATCTGACCTCAACCAGGCTTTTGCTACTAAGACAGGAGTTAAAATAACGATGATCGACTTATACAGTGCTTTCTTATTTCGAAGGCACCACGTGTGCTTAGTTCTAGAGTTATCGGGACATCTTTCTTTTACGAGCCCTTTGAGTGTTTTTAAGGAGCTCATCCTTGTACTTACGTAGTAGTTGAATATACAGTTTGAAGAGAAAAATTCTGAATTCTTGTTGTACTTGACGTTGTGCTGTGGTGATTGATCCGATCGGGTGTTTTCAATTGTGTTTTCTTAACTTGGTATCAGAGCCCTTGGTAGCTGGAATCATCGGACAAGAATAGAGAGCTGCGAATTCACGACGGTTTGTTGGCTAGGAAGCACAAAACCGAGTCTGTGGAGATTCGTGGAACGGCTCAAAACTGTAAAAAGGATTCAGAGACAGGGAATTGTTGGTTGAAGCAGAAAGCAAGCAAAGTTTGAAGCTGAAAAATTCTTCTAGAGGGTTGTTTGGCGTTTGTGATTGGTTTGAATCCAATCGAATACCGTTTGAAGAGCAGTTTGGAGCAAACGATAACCTACAGTAGGGCGACCTCAGCCAGTTAGGAGCTGCAAAGGAAAGCTCAAGGAAAGCCTGAGTAAAGCTCAATATATTCTTCTCTTCAAAATTGCTAGGGTTTCAAGGGACAAAATCTGAGATATCTCCTTGTAGGAGGACGTTTTCAAAGCTGTGAGAGGCTGTGAATGGGCACCCTGGTAGCGCAATTCAGCGGTAGGGAGGCCACGACTGGCCATGGAGAAGGAAGGCAGACAGTTTGATCCATGTGGAGCTGCAATAGCCTGTGAAGGAGAGAGAAGAACTCCATCGTTGAGAGAGAGGAGGAGGAGAGGTCGCGGGAACCCACGTGCGCTCAGTCCTAATCATCAGCTAGCTGTCCGAGGTGTTCAGTGCTTCGAAGGCCTTTGATCAATGCACAAAAGCGTTGACAGCCGTCCGATCTCGACTCATACAGATCGACGATGGTTATTTCACAATAGGTGGGTCGTTGGATCTAAAGGATCCGTTGGATTGAAGTGAAAAAGTCTGAAGGGGTCTGAAGTGCAAAGTGCATTGCAACTTCATTAAAAATCTTCAAACTGAAAAAATTATTGGGTCCCAAGTCTTTGAAGGGTTAAGTTTCTTCACACTGAAGAAACAGTTCAAAAACCCAAATTGCCCATATTTTCACCTCCTTTAGCCTATTTTGGCCAAACGAAAGGCTATAGCCTCCAAACAAAGGGCACCCTGACTGTACCTGCAAGTACGGTACACCAAAATAGAGTGATTATCGTGGAGAAAGTGTTCGAAGTGCGCCAGAAGTGATTTCACCATTCCACTGGGCAGGAAGCTGGGAGTTGGTGATGTGAAACATTTTGGAAAACGACGCCAGTTTGGCTTTCAATTTGACGAAAGAGCGGCGGGTGGCTTGGTAAGCTAAAAATTTCAGGTCATTATTAGCAATTTTTGACATCACGGTTGGCTCTAGCATACACTTTATAGCCTACAGGTGAAGTTTTAAGCAGTTTGGAGATGGCAAACATCAATGAGGCAATTTTTGGCGATGCAAGCAAACTTGATGGGGCTTCTAACTACAACATCTGGAAATTCAAAATGAAGAGCATTTTGATGGAGAAAGAGTTGTGGGAGATCGTGGCAGGTATTGAAGTCCGGCCAAATACCACTCCATGTGACATAAGGGCCTTTGATAAAAAGGCGCAAAGAGCATTATCCTTGATCAATCTTTCAGTGAAAGACCATGTGATCACTCACATAAGTGATGCCACAACAGCTAGGGGAGCTTGGGAAGCTCTTAAAATGCAATTTCAAACTTGCAATCCAACTTGAGCCATGTTCTTGAAGTCGAGATTGAACACAGTAAGGATGGAAGAAAGTGAATCAGTGGGATCCTTCTTCACTAGGATAAAGGAGCTGAGAGATCAACTTGTGGCGATTGGAGAACCAATCAGAGATATTGAATTGGTACATACCACAATGAGTGGTGTCTCGGAAGGGCTACAGATGTTTGTGAGCGGCATTGCCTCAAGGGAGAGGTTGCCTACTTTTGAAGACTTCCACGGAATCATGTTGCAAGAAGAGCAGCGTCGTGAAATGGTGAAGTCAAGACAAACCCCACAGGAGGAACAAGCCTTGCTTGCTAAAGGCAAGCAGAAAGGATGGAAAAGGATTTCTAAGAAATCCAAGTATGATGATGATGAAGGAGAGTCGTCAAAAGGGAAAAAGAAGAAGAAAGAAAAATGTTACTATTGCCACAAATCGGGTCATTGGGCACGCGAGTATTTTAAGAAGAAAGCATACATAAAGGCGGAAAAAGTGACTCAACAAGGAAACATTGCCGAAGATGATGGAGAAGATGACGAGACAAGTGTTTTCTCATCGGCATTGGCATCCCAAGTCGATGATGGTGCCAAATGGTTCATAGACTCAGGCGCCACAAGGCATATGACCGAAAAACGTGATTGGTTTGAAAAATTCTCGCCAATCCATGATGGGGTTAAGGTCACTCAAGCCAATGGAGAGGAATGCCAGATACAGGGTGTGGACAATGTACCTGTGCAATTTCCTGATGGCAAAATTAAAAACATCCCTAATGTACTTTATGTTCCTGGACTCAAAAAGAGTTTGCTTTTTGTTGGTGTAATGGCAAATCAACATCTTAAAGTTGAATTTGTCAAGGATGTATGCCTTATGAAGGATACGAACCACAACCACAAAGTGGTGGCGAAGGGTTATAGAGATAGTAACTGTGGCCTTTATAAATTGGATGCTACAAAACCAGGTGAATATGGTTTGGCTATCTCAACAGCATCTCAATCCGAGTTGTGGCACAGAAGACTTGGTCATTTGAACTATGGGAGCTTGAGATTGATGGCGAAGCTGAAGATGGTAATAGAGTTACCGACATTGCAGGATGATCATCATGCAATATGTGAAGGATGCATCATGAAAAAGCATCATAGAGAGACATTCAGGAAAGGTGGAGCTGCAAGAGCTAATAAATTGCTGGAACTAATTCACATCAACCTGTGCGGCCCATTGAAGACCATGTCATTGGGGAAAGCATATTATTTTACAACTTTCATAGATGATTACTCTAGGAGGACATGGATTTATTTCTTGAAGAAGAAATCTGACGCTTTTGCTCGCTTCAAGGAGTTCAAAATTTTGGTAGAGAACCAACTAGATGCATGCATCAAAGTGCTAAGATCTGATAGAGGGGGTGAATACAGATCTGATGATTTTGAAGACTTTTGCAAAGAACACGGCATTAAAAGACAATTCACACAGTCACACACGTCTCATAGTAATGGTGTAGCTGAAAGAAAAAACAGAACTATTATGGAGATTGCACACTCCATGATGAAGCAAATGGGCTTGACCATTCACTTTGGTCGGAAGCGTGCAGTGCGGCAATGTTCTTGCAAAATAGGAGCCCTACAGTTGCGGTTCCAAATGTGACTCCTGAAGAAGCATTTACTGGAATAAAGCCAAAAATCGACAAGTTTCATGTCATTGGATGTAAGGCCTATGTACATGTGCCAAAGGAGGAGTGAAAGAAACTTGATGCCAAAGCAATCAAGTGTATCTTTGTCGGTTATGATGAAAGAATGAAAGCTTACAGATGTTTTGATCCTATAATGAACAAGATTCACATTAGCAGAGATGTGATCTTTGATGAAACGCATAGGTATTAAGATGAAGACCATGCAAGCGGTGAAAGCATCAAGAGACTTCCCACAATTCTGGAGGAAGAAAATGAAGAAGATGCTCCACAAAATGATGCATGTGAAGACGAAAGTCGAGAGGGCGAATATGAAAGAACACCACCTATTCAAGAGCCTGGGGGGGTACTTGCCAATAGGAGCAATAAAGGAGAAACCGGTTGGAAGTAAGAGACATTACTTGGACACTCTTTGGGATACGTACTCTCCACGTAGTGTATCACCTGAATCTAAGATACCAAAATGGTATGAAAAGATCATGGAGGACGCAAAGCTAAATCAAACAAGATCTAGCACACAAAGTGAAGTGAGAAGATCAACACGGGAAAGGAGGTCTCCCGATCGTTATCATGTGAACTATGCCCTAATGACTAACATTTTGAAGTGTCGAGAGCCATCAACCTTTGATGAGGCGAAAGATCAAAAAGAGTGGCAAAGGGCAATGGAAGAAGAGATAGAATCCATCCAAAGACATGATACATGGGAGTTGGTTGATCTACCACTTGGAAAGAAACCCATTGACAACAAATGGGTGTTTAGAACAAAGTTTCATGTGGATGGCACAATAGCAAAGTATAAGGCACGCCTAGTAGTGAAGGGTTATGAGCAAAGCAAAGGAATTGACTATGAAGAAACATTTGCTCCAGTGGCTAAGTGGACTACGCTACGCTTTATCATTGCCTTAGCATCTCATTTTGGGTGGAAGATCCATCAAATGGATGTGAAGTCTGCATTTTTGAATGGTGACTTAGAGGAAGAAGTTTACATGGTCCAACCGCAGGGCTTCATGGCAAAAGGGCAAGAACAGAAGGTATGTAAACTACACAAAGCACTTTATGGCGTTAAGCAAGCGCCACGCGCATGGTATGGACGCATTGACAGTTACTTTCTTTCACATGGATTTGCAAGAACAAATTCAGATCCAAATCTTTATGTTCTTATAAATGATGACAGCATTGCCTTGATTGTACTTTACATTGATGATATCATTATCACTGGCAATGATGAGAAACTCACTTTTTCTATCAAAGTCAACTTGTGCAAGCAATTTGAGATGACAAATTTAGATCTTATGCACTATTGCTTGGGTGTCGAAGTATGGCAAACTAGCAGTGATATCAGGTTATGTCAAAACAAGTATGTAGGCGAGATATTGGAGAAATTTCACATGACAGAGTGCAAACCTTCCACCACCCCTTGCTGGTAAGAAATTATCTCGTATTGATGATAGTGCACATGTTGATGCTACACTATTTCGTCAGCTAGTTGGAAGTTTAATATATCTTACGACTACACGTCCAGATATCTGCTATGCTGTAAGTTTGATTAGCCAATTCATGTCATCACCCACTATAGACCATTGGAAAGCTGCAAAAAGGACTTTGAGGTATGTGAAAGGTACATTCAACCTTGGTCTAAACTACAAAAGACAAAGTGTTTTACCTAAGTTGCAAGGTTATGTTGACGCTGATTGGGCTGGAAGTATAGATGATAGAGAGTCAACAACAGGTTATACCTTCAATTTTGGTAGCGGCTGTTTTTCATGGTCTAGCAAGAAGCAAGATACTATTTCTCTTTCTTCCACAGAAGCCGAATATAAAGCGTTGAGTTCTGCTACCCAAGAAGCTATTTGGCTACGTAAGTTGTTATGTGAGATTGGCATGTAACAGGTAAATCCCACTATTATTTTCTGTGACAGTCAAAGCGGAATACAATTAGCTAAATATCCAATCTTTCACGCAAGGACAAAACATATTGAAGTAAAATATCACTTTGTGCGTGAAAAATTACAATCTGAAGACATAAGTATTGTACATTGTTCTATGTTGTTACAAGTTGTTGATATATTTACAAAAGTTTTAAGTAAAGAAAAGTTTGAAACTTTTAGAGCCAAACTTGGCTTAGATCAGGTCATGTAAAAGAAGCCTTTACTTGTAATGCTATCATGGAGGTATGTTCCATGAATAGAGTATACTCTAAAATAAGAAATGATGTTGGTCATTGAGGGAGAGAGTTAAAATAGCAATGATCGACTTATACAGTGCTTTCTTATTTCACTCATCTTTGTACTTACGTAGTAGTTGAATATACAATTTGAAGAGAGCAATTCTGAATTCTTGTTGCACTTGACGTTGTGCTGTGGTGATTGATCCGGTCGGGTGTTTTCAATTGTGTTTTCTTAACTACAGGTTCATCATGACTGATGAATGTCTGAGGGATGTATCAATCAAGCTCTTGTTGGAATCGATCAAATCTTCAAACAATTGTTGTCTGCTGAGTAGATGACTCTCCTTGTTGCACGACTAGGATATCTTTGATAGGTGTAGAAACATTCGTCAAGTTGAGGCTTGACAATGGTAGGGAGTCTTCGAATCGACAAATTTGATGCTCGAATAATTTTGCAAATAGCAGGCGGTAGAAATAGCTTTAGCCCAAAATTTCTTGGGTAGTTGAGTGTTTGAGAGCATTGTTCGTGCTACATTGAGTAATGTTTGGTTCTTTCTTTCGGCTACTCCTTTTCGTTGTAGTGAATTGATGATGCATGCCACATAAAGATAGATAGTCTGACATTTCGTTTGACATATATTCTCCCCCACAATCAGTCTTGATCTTCCAATCAATTTATGTCTCAACAAACTGCTTGAATTCTTTGAAACAATTCAATGCCTCAGACTTATTCTTGATGAACATTGTTTTGGTAAATCTGGAATAATCATTGATAAAAGCAATGAAATAAAGTGCACAACCCAAAGAGGGTACGCTCATAGGGTCACACAAATCATTACGTATCAATTCCAAAATGAAATTAGATCTAGTGGCTTGTCTTTTGAGAAATCTTGATCTAGGTTGTTTTCATGGCAAGCATTTTCTCACAGACATTTTGAGTGTCTTTGGAGGCAACATTTAAACTTGTATCCTTGACCATATAATTATGATGCATGTACAAGATAGCTCTCATATTCAAGTGTCCTAGTTGTTGATGCCCCAGTTGGGCATTAGAATTGCTCACATTCATTGTAAGTGCATGTTCATGACTCAAGATATATAAATTTCCTTCTCTATTTGTAAAGAGAATTATATTCGAATGTTCGTCTAAGATGGTACATCATTTTAATCTTGAAACACCATCTGGGAATTGAAGACGAATAGACCCTTGGCCTTCAATCTTGTAAGAACTTGAGTCTCCTAAGAATATGTACTTCGAATTAGAAATGGTGAGGTCTTCAAATAGGCTCTTGCATGGAGTCATGTTTTGAGAAGCTTTTGAATCGAGATACCATTGGTGAGTATCTCTACTTTACAAGGGTCGTACCATTAGCAGTGTCGAGTCTTCATGGGAATTTCATGCAGAATTTGAACCTCCATCTTGTTGTTGCATCTTTTTCTTCACTTCATTGTGCTTGAGAATTCAACAATCTTTGATGTCGTGATTTATTCTCTTGCAGTATTTTCAGAAGAGTTTGATCGTGAATTGATGTTGTTGTGATGGTGATGCTAGTTCGAATAAGATTACACAATATTTTTTTTTTGTTCTTCAAATTTTTCTTCTTCTTGGACTTTTGCTTATTCGAATACAAGACAATTGTCTTGTTGTTCGAAGAGGATAAGCTCTTACTTCTTCCTGCAAACTTGATATTAGGTTCTAGAAAGACATCTCAAGAGTATTGCTCAAGAGCAATACTAAATTGTTGTAAGAGAGAGGAAGACTGGATAGAACCATCTGATACTGAAGTTGAGCTCCTTGAGCTCAGAATTTACACTCGGATCCATTTTTGATGTAGAAGTTTCAAGCCATGTTGGCTCCGTTTGATCCTTTGTTGCTTGATTTGACTATGATGATTCTCCTTCGTTAAAGAGGTGAATGAAATTTGAAGGATTAATTGGCTCTAAAGGAGGATGCAAGCTACATACAGTGGGTTGTTTTTGTAAAGGCACCAAAAGAGTGCATTTGTCCCATAAGTAAATGGAGACTAAAATATCACCCACATATAAGCTCATAGTGGACACAATACCCTTGTCCCCTAGTAGCAGCCCTTTTGGGGTCAAGTGGAAAAAAGATGGGTGGCTAGGAGGTGGGGATGGGATCTCACGCACGTGCGCACAATGCGCGACATCGTCTACTGGACCAGATTGTTGTTGATTTTTGTTGTTGACAAACTCTGACATGGTATCAAAGCCAAGTGGGGGTTCTGTACGAGCAAGTGGGAGGGTCATTCACCTTGTGCTCGCTTGAGTGAGGGTGTTGGAGGATGCAAGCTACACACGTGGGCTACTTTCGTAAAGGCACCAAAAGAGTGCATTTGTCCATAACTAAATGGAAACTAAAGCATCACCCACATATAAGCTCATAGTAGACACAATACTCTTCTCCCCTGGTATCAGCCCTTTTGGGGTCAAGTGAGAAAGAGGCGAGTGGCTAGGTGGTGGGGATGGGATCCCACACACGGCCCGTAGGTGCGCACAATGCACGACATCGTCTCTAGACCAGATTGTTGTTACTTTTCGTTGTCGACAAACTCTGACAAGCTCAGGTTCCGATGTATCATTCATCTCTAGTTGATCTTCAGGCACAACTCTAATGATGCAAGGTCCTACCATTATATAATAACACAAGATTATCTCCCTTTACCAAGAAGACAACCACGTGTCCTTTAAACTAGCTTAGTCCCAAGATGTCGTCAAAAGCATTCATCTTCAAGACTGTGAACGGTATGCAATTTTTTCAGGTCCCCATTGAAATTGGAAAATTGGTTGCCACTCTACAAGTTGTCATTGTGCCTTTGGTATTTTCCACACAAATAGGGGTTGCACTTTATTCACATTGAATGCCCAATTCATATGCCAAACTTTCTAACAGGTGGTTGTGTGATGCTCCTAGATCTACCATGAAGTGGGTGATCTTACCTTGAATGTAGCCCTTCAAGTACAACAACTTTGATCTAATTGTAGGAGTCACTATGAGAGCTGCACGTGCGAAAACATTGAAAGTGAACCCACACTTTAAAAAAGTACAAATATTCGCATGACCTCCGGGAGGGAGAAATGTGAAGCAAGTTTCCAATCCCTGGAAACAAGAGTCACCAGTACTCTATGAGTACCATTAGCTGGGGTATAAGAGTAATTGAAGTTTTTGGAAAAAGACTTGATAAGTTTATCAAGAAGAAAGCCACTCAATTTGGTTTATTGCTAACAAATCACAAGATTGGAGTGGCAAAGAGTCAAAAGATAGTTAAAGAGTACGAAGCGACGGATGGGTGAGTTAAGCCCTCTAAGGTAAGTTTATCAAGAAGAAAGCCACTCAATTTGGTTTCTTGCAGACAAATCACAAGATTGGAGTGGCAAAGAGTCAAAAGGTAGTTAAAGAGTACGGAGCGACAGATGGGTGAGTTAAGCCCTCTAACATTCCAAGTTATCAAGTCATAGGAAAACAATATAAAAAAGCGGATTACAGAGAGCCCGCTATAAGTGCAAAATATAAGAGAGAATAAAGACCTTAGATAGGAACTCCTTGATGCTCCAAATTTATGGAATCTCCGTTTGAGAATCCTTCCCTTTTGCTCTTGCCAACGCTTTTAGAGAGCTGCATGTGGATAGCCTGCTATAGTGTCTTTGTCTTTGTCCCATCTCTGAAGGAGGGCTCCAAAAATGAGAAGTGTGAGAAGGATAATCATTGTGCAAACTCTCATACAAGAGTTCATCAAAGTATGATCTCTTGGTGTCCCTCTTTTGCTTATCTCCCCTAGAGCAGGGCAGGTTTTAGTTTCCCGAGGTTCAGAATCAGACCTAGCGCTTTTAGGTGGGCTAGGATATAAAAGAATTTTTTTGAAAATTCAGATTTTGGAGTCTTGTAATTTTCGGTTGGAAGCTTTTAAGTTGTTATCATAATTAAATGGGGAGAACATAGAAGATTGTGACCTGTATTCTGGGACAGCTTTAATGGAGGCTGTAGAACTGAGGTTGACGTTCTCAAGTATCAAATTAGGAGGTTGTGCATTTTTCAAGCTTCGTCTTAGTATGTTCCTCTTTTTTGTTGAACGAAGAGATACTCCTATCTTGGCTGGAGAAGCAACCAATACAAGAAACTACCATAGCAGCTCCACCTTCCAGCAATAGTCTACGACCTATAACTGTTCAAGCAACGGAGTTCGTCCCAACGGCTCCACTTACCGTCGATGGGCCTAGACCCACGATCGTTCAACCGCAAAATACTACGGTCATAGTCATTCACCAAGGAGAATCGTCTGATCAAGCACCTGCAGTTCAAAAATCTATGAGACAACAACAATAGCCTGACCAATTCATCCCTTGGGCTTTCATTAGTCATGAAGATCCTGACACTATAGCAGAAGCACCGAAAAGCTGCCATGGATGCTGAGTATCAATCTCTAATGAAGAACAAGACCTGGAGTCTTGTCAGTCCTCCGACAGGTGTAAAGCCAATTGACTCTAAATGGATCTTTAAGCTGAAGCTTAAGCCAGATGGATCTATATCCAAATGGAAAGCTAGACTGGTAGTTAAAGGCTTTTAACAAGTATATGGGATAGACTACACTGAGACCTTCAGTCCAGTAGTAAAACATCAGTCTATTCGTACTCTATTGGCTATATCTGCTACAGAAGATCTGGATATTCACTAGATGGACGTCCAGACGCATTCCTACACAGTTACATACAAGAAGATGTCTACATCTATCAACCAAAAGGTTACATCCCTCAAGGCAAGGAGCATCTACTATGCAAATTACACAAGGCATTATACGGCCTGAAGCAAGCTCCAAGGGCCTGGTATGATAGAGTAAATCATTTTTTGTTGCATAATGACTTTACCTACTGCACCGCAAATTCAAATGTGTATCTAAAACCAAAGGGGCCAAAGTTTCTTGTATTGAAATGCTTCTTGGTTTCCAAGGGAAGGCTCAAACTTGGGACCAAAGAAACTTTGGATGCCAAGCTAACCAGCTGAGCCAACCCCTTTGGGTCTTGTATTGAAATGAAGAGAGAACATGTACAATGATTCAAAACTACCACTTATAACAGTGGATTGGAGGGTCTTGGCCTCAATTCCTATTGGCCAATTTCTACCTCCCTAGCTATTCAAATTTGAAAAAGAGTGGGAACCCATTTAATAATTGGAGAGAACCAATTGAAATTGAATTTTGGTGCTATTTTATTCACTAACTTGACTATTAGGCCCTACAACATTAAAAGTCCCGCAAAAAGGCCTAGAGTCCTTTTATTAACTTTTACTTAATCAGATAACTATGTGATCATCGAGTTGGACTTACACACGTAGGGTGCCAAATCCCTCTCACTTATTAACTAGGGTTAGGGTTACCTTGGGATCCAAAAACCCTCCAACAGTATCCCCACAAAAACTGGTGATGGTCTCATGACATCTCACGAGATTATTCACTCGGAGCCCTAGTGGGCCTCTCTTTGTACCTTGATCAGGTGGTACTGAACTTTCTCCATGAATTCTAGATGTTCCATATTGAAATTGGAGTTGTGCGAAAGAAAGTACTTATTCACGTAGACAATCCATTTTGCCATTGTCCATGCTGTGAATCTAGAATCCCATGATCCACCTAGCATCGCAGCACGATAGTACAAATGAGCTATTGAAAATTGATTTGAAATTTTGTCAGAGACTATAGGAATATTTTGATTGAAAGCCGATTTGGGTAGGCAATCATCCCATCTAGTAGAAATAGACGCCAACTTGGTCAAATCGTTCGCAAAAAGAGCCAATTGCAGCCGTCTGATTTGGTGAGTTTCTGTACTCATATGCATAGAGCTCTGTTGAAATCTACTGAGATTGTCCAACTATATTCCTGGTGGATTATGGGCCAATTTGGGATATGGATGTTGATTTGATCCATTGGCACACCCAAAATCTTTCCATTTATTGCGTCGCAGCATCGGGACATAGTATTCATCTACTCGTAATTGGCGAGGGCTCACAACATAACTCCTTATTGAATCCGAGGCTTTCTCAAGAACTATCATGTGCCAATCTGGTTGCTCACCCAATGCGGGTAGCTTATCCAACTCTTTTCCCTTTTTAATCTCTGAAGTCCAAAACTTGATTACCCAGCCACCCCTCTAGGACTCATGTGGATGTTGTTGTAAAAAATTTTGTTAGTTGCCATTCACTGGGGTGTCAAAATGTTTTCCATCCACATGTTCCAAAATAACTGCTCCGTAGGACAATATCTCTTTCACTTTGTATGTTCCTTCACCTATAAACTTCAATTTCCCTTTGATCAACTTGGTTTTATACATCAATGCTAGATCTTTGTCCTCCATATCTTTTTTGTGTAAGCGGCAATCGTGCCATGCCTTGCGACAAGCTTTCTCTGTTGCTAATACATGGACTGCCATAAATATGGTTTCATATAGTTTATGCAAAGCCTCATTACGCATTTGTAAGGATTTTGAATCATCCAAGCGTTCTGTTGCTGCTATGCATAAGGATGGTACTAAAAATTCAATTGGCATGACTACATCTTGATCATAAACCAGTTGAAATGGTGTTTGATTAGTACTAACTTTGTAAGTGGTTCTGAATGCCCATAACATTACATGAAGTTTATGTTCCCAATCAGATCGACTTGCTTCAACCATTTTTGTCATAATGTTACAGAGAATCTTATTGGAGGATTCAGCTTGTCCATTACCCCTCAGATAATATAGAGTACTAAACCGGTGTATAATGAAAAAGTCTTCCAACAAACACTTTATCGTTTCATTAACAAAGTGTGTTCCACGATTCAATAGGACATCCAAATCTGACAATGACGTGCTCATATAGAAACTTAGCCAAAGACTTAGCATCTGCAACTCTAACTGCTTTTGCTTCAACCCACTTGGTCATATAATCCATTGCTACGATGATATATCGGGCTTGAGATCCTCTTGTCGTAGGATGAATAGGACCAACATAGTCAAGTCCCCATTTCTTGAATGGTGCTCGCGATAGAACCAGATGCAAAGGTTCATAATTATGCTTCGTAGGACGCCATGCTTACATACATCGCATGACTGAATATAGTTTTTGATATCCTTATGAAGTGTCGGCCACCAACACCCTGATTGTAAAAGTTTTCGAACAGTGATATTTGTTGAAAAATATCCACCTCTCATCCCATCATGTGAGAATATGATTAGATCAGGTACTTTTTGAGGCAACACACATCTTCTCGAAATATCATCCATTCTATGTCGATAAAATTGGCCCGTAATAAAATTGATAAAGTTGTGCCTTAAGAATCAATTGTTTCTTTTGTGTTTTTGTCAAGGAGTCGTTAGGTTAGCCTAACATCAGATATTCAACAATATTTGATGCCCACTCAGGTACTGCTTTAACATAAAACAATGCAACATCTGGTAATTCATCATCTACTTCATTGTTAACTGGTGCTGATTTTATTCTTGAAACATGGTCGGCAAGATAATGTTGTTTACTTTTTCACACCACGACTCGAAAATCAAATTCGGTCAAGAGTAGTAGTCATCTTGCAATATGTCTCGTGTTGCACGTCTTGTTCACCAAATAAAGTAACGGCTGCTGGATCAATATAAAATGTGAAATGTGTCGCCATTAGATAATGTCAAAAATTTTTAACGAAAAAACCCATGGCCAACGCTTCTCGTTCTGTTGTCGAGTAATTCTTCTCAGAATCTGTAAGTTGTCGACTTGCAAATCCGATATAATAGTCTTTCTTGTATTTACCTGGTTGTATTAAAACTGATTTATTAGCATATTGTGATGCATCAATATGAACATAAAGTTGCGAGTAACGGATGTGCGAGTTTTGAGAAAAAATTTTGTTTCCAAATAATTCTATGTCGGAGAGAACAATTCTTTGTAATTTGGCCAAACAAAATCAAAGCCAAGTATTTCCTTATGGTCGGGATCCTTGAACAACAAATTTTGAATTTTTGGTATCAAATTTTTTTGGGTTTCGGATAAATTTCAAAATTCTAAGTGAATTTAAAAAAAAAATTGGGAATCGAAAAACTTCCAAAAAAATCTGGGTTTAGGATACGGCTTGGGTTATCAAAAATTCTAAGTATCGAAATTTTTTAATATCAAAAATTTTGAATTCTGGATATCGAAAATTCTAGGGTTAGGGTATCAGAAAAAATTTATTATCATAAATTTCGAATTCTGGGTATCGAAAATTTTGGGTATCAAAAAATTCTCCGAGTCGATCCCTTGAAATCTTCTAATTTTTTGTATCGATCTAGGTAGCAATTTTTTTTTATTTCGGGTATCAAAAAATTCTGAACTCTAGATATTGAAAAAAATTTGCTAATTTATAGGAATCGAAAAAATTTCAAAAACAATCTGGGTTTAGGATATCGAAAATTCTCGTAGGCTATCAAAAATTTCTTGTTATCGAAAATTTCGAATTTTGGGTATCGAAAATTTTGGGCTTAGGATATCGAAAATTCTGGGTATCGAAAAATTCTATAAGTCAATCCCGTATTGAAAACTTCTGATTTTTTGTATTGAAAATCTCATATCTAGGTATCAAAAAAAATTTATTTCAGATATCGAAAATTTTCGAACTCTGGATATTGAAAAAAATTTGAAAATTTCTGAAAATCGAAAAAGTTTCAAAAAACTCTAAGTTTAGGGTATCAAAAATTGCGGGCTTAGGTATTCAAAATTCTGGATATCGAAAAATTTCGAATTCTGGGTATCGAAAATTTTGAGTGTCGAAAAATGCAAGTCGATTTTGTATTAAAAACTTATGATTTTTTGTATAAAAAAATTCAGATCTAGGTATCAAAAAAATTTGATTTTGAGTATCGGAAAATTCCGAACTCTGGATATTGAAAAATTTTCAAAAAATTCTGGGTATCAACATATTGTCAAAAAAATTTGATTATAAAAAAACTTAGAAAACTCTGGGTATCGAAAATTTTGAAAGCTCTGACAAGTCATTCATGTTTAAATTTCTTACATATTTCTTTTGCATACAATGTCATTGTAGGTTGATATCTTGCAGTTGCTAGGGTCTTGTACCCAAACTGGCTTGCATACTAGGGCCTTGTCAAGTCAGATATCCATCTTTGTTAATAATGGATCAATAATCGAGATATTGCTCAAATGTATTTCGTTTGAAATGCTCTGGCATACCATCTTATACTTTATCTGATTGTTCTTCCTCAAAAGGATTGACCTTGGCTCTTTGTTTAGGTTTCTTGGCAAGAATCGATCATGGAGGTGATGACTTTCTAGAAGACGTTGTCTTTTTCGAAGGTGATGACTTGATGGTGATTTCTTGTGAGAACTTTGACTCGAAGAGTCTTCCTTGACCTTTCCTTTTTCTTTATCCAATAAAGGTAGTACATTTTTATCATCAACTTCTAGTGATAATTTTTCCATTTCAAGACCATATTGTATTGTTGCTTAGCTTGTTTCTTTGCCATTGGTCATGTGATCTTTCCTTCCTTCAATATAACTACTTTAGATGGTTTTATTGTCGGTTCTTCAAGAATATCTCGAACTCCAAACCTCGTAGGATTCATGTGATTTAAAATTTGCTCATCTTGAAGTTGTGCATTTTCATCGTAAGACAATGCATGGCTGACATGAATGAGGTCATCATCAATAGGACCTGGAATTGGATCGGTTGATATCCAAGCTACGTTCATCATATTTATTGGAAAAGTGATTGGCGTATCCAAAGTTCGATCAGGTAAAGGAATCTTGCTCAATTTGGATTGATTATCTCGTTGACACATATAGCTTGTTGTACAATCTACTGTTGCAAGAGTTTGGTTCCAATTGAAAGTATTCGTTTGAGAGTCATAATGAATTTCCAACGTTTTTACTTGTCAATCACATGTATGATCCATTGTTGATGAATCATCATCCTCTTTTTATACCATTGGCTTGATAGTCCAAGTGATTGGATCAACTTTGACTACACGCTCACGATTCTCAAAAGTGATTTTTCTGGTGCCCCAGTTATGAATTACTTGCGCAAATCGTAACCATGAACATCCCATAAGACACGATAAATGTTCGGTGCATCAGGTAAGTCCATAACTACAAAGTAATGACAAACTGAACTCCAACAATCTTGACAGGTATATCTTCTACCATTCCCTTAGGACGGCGGACTACAGTTTGATCAGCTAGTTTAGTGACAAAAGTTGCAGGCTTTTTCTTTGTTGAAATCAGATTAACTCCTGAACCTCCATCTATCACGCATGTTTCTTTACCAAACTATCTATGTAATATTGGCAAGGTGATGTTTCGTTGCTCACTTTCCTAGGCAACTCCTACATTGAATACTTCATTTGATTCTTCAAACCCAACACAAAAGAGTGGCTCATGCTGGACTGCTGGTTCAATCAAAGTTAACTTTTTCGCTAATACTTCTTTTGCTTTCGGCACCAGCTTAAGCAATTCTCCCAATGTAATATCCATCTTGCTAGACAGAAAATTCATGATCATTTCCGTTTGCGACGCTTCAGGTTCTTTCATCTTGAAGGATTCTTCATGATGGTGCAACTAAGTATTAACATCTGTTCGTGGATTATGTAAATTCAAAGGTGGCACGGGTAAATAATGGACTCTGAATGTTGCTTTAGCTGCTTCTAATTCCTCTTCTTCTTGCAATTGTTTAATCCATTATCTCATATTTTGGTATCTCTTCTTTTCTGAGTTGAGATTCATATACACCCCTGATGCAGTAGGTATATATGTAGTTGGTACAGATTCAGTAGGTACTGGATCAATAAGAACTTCTTTCTGCTTATGAGCTCTGGTAACAACCATCAAAGGTACACTCGGTTCAATAGGTTGAGTTGTTGCTCTTTGCTTGATTGTAATCATATTTAATGGAGCAGTAATCGGCAGTGGTTTTGGTCTTGCTAGACGGTCCTTGTAACAATGTTCATAACTACATTCCCTACAGAATTGTATAAACTTCCCCTTGTTGGGACATTCGGCAACTCTATGGTTCTCTCCACGTGCAAAGCATCCAAGTGGTGCTCTGGTCCATTGTCTAGTGTTTTGTTGTTACGTGGCAACATAAATAGCATACTATTCTTGTTGGAGTTTAATCTAACTCCTACTCATCCCAACAGCCCTCCTTCCTTCTCTAAATTTTATTATCTCAAATGTAACCTGCAAAAAAATGAATTGTCGCTATAATCTGATTTTTACTTGCATTTTTTGCATAACCGAAAAATGCAAAAAACCCAACATTGTGTTTTTACATTGAGTTTTCTGACAGGCGACAATGCAAGTTTTGCATGAGTCTTTACATAGGCGAAAATTGAGGAAAAATCTTGACACTGCATATTTGCATGCAGTTTTCAATAGGCAAAAAAGATGACACTTGCCCAGTTCTGAATAGAGCCACAGCTGATCTAGAATTAAGCTACGAAAGCATCACATAAGCAAGACTTAACCCTAGAAAGCAGGAAAGAGAGAGAGATTAAGGAGACTAAAGAGAGAGATCAATATCATCAGCTGAATGACAAATGACACAGTTTCCCTACTTATAGCCAAGAGGAAGCCCTAAAAGGAAGCTTCCAGTGGCTAGGGCCCAACTGGGAGGGATAATAGTGCGCCCTCCAAGAAGGCCCCCACTCTCCAGTAATATGTCCAAATGGCCTAATAATGAATAATAAGGCCAAAGGCCAACCATATAGTCTGAATGTCACTAATGAATAAAAAAGGGCCCAAGGTCTGCTTATGCATAAAGTAAAGTAACTATAAATGTAAATGGACGCGGCGAATGTAATAAGCTGAGTCCATAACTCTCCCCGACACAAAAAAAAGACCCAACTGCCAAAAAGATAACCGGATCAAGTAGCAGCAAGCCCTAGTGCATCAACAGCTAGAGGAACATCTGATGGAGAGGAATCAACAAGTGCAGCAATAGCACAGCCTGATCCGCAAAGTAATGGTGTATAATAAAACACATCAATAGGCTCCCATGTAGCCTCCTCAATAGGACGACCATCCCACTGGACCAAAAACTAAATCTGCCGGCGGCGTCGGACCTGTAATATAGCAGCAGGTAAAAATGGAAATAACTCTGGAGCGGTAGGAAACTCAGCATCACAAGGAGCGTCATCCTCAATAGCAGCACGTAATAAACTGACATGGAATACATCACAAGCGCATGTGGAAGCAGGAAGCTGTAAGCGATATGTAACTGGACTAAGAACCTCCACGATGCGATAAGGCCCATGATAACGTGGTGCAAGCTTCTCAGTAGAAGCATGGCCCTGGACAAAATGATGACGTGCAAACCGTAAGCATAGATAAACCATATCTCCAAGCTGAAACTCAACATGGCAGCGGTGACGATCAACTGAGGTCTGATAACACTGCTGAACATGCTGTAAATGAGAACTGGCCCGAGTAATAAGCTCTCGAGCACCTGATAGAAAAGATGCAAGTGTAACAGGTGTATCCTCAAGAGGAAGAGGAATGCAAAGTAAAAGAGGTGCATAGCCATGAATGGAGAGACACCTGTGCTGGTACTAACAGAGCTATTATACCTATACTCTGCTAAACATAAATGCTGATCCCAATCCTTCCCTGAAGAAGTAACAAAATGGCGTATCCGATCAGGATCAACTCTATAAACTCACCACCACGTGGCGGCACGTCCATCTAAATATAAAATAGCCAACTGGATCTTCTGAGGATCAGTCTTGGGGTAAATCTGAAAATATGTGTCAAGCTTAGCAAACCAATTCTCTAATAAGTTCCCGTCGGAGGAACCGGAATAGGTAGCAAGTTGTACCCTATCACGAAAGTCTCGAGCAAAGTGTGGCTCAGGAAGGGGGGGCTGAGGAAAGAAACCAGGAGGTGGGTTAGATGGAATGAACGGTCCACCACCAGGCTGACTAGCAGAAGAAGATGGAAATCCAAATGGAGGGGGAGTCCCAAATGTAGAAAAAACAAGAGCTTTACCAGGACCATGAGGCTGTAAAGAATCAATCTGTGACTGCATAGTAGCAAAGCCGGTCATAACTGAATCGAAGCGAAGAACGAGGCCAGAAAGGGTCTCATCCATGCGACGAAACTGATCGGATAAGGTTTTCTGAGTAGTCTCACTCGGGGTAGGTGAATGTGCCATAATGATAGTGGAAGGAATAGACGAAAACTTGAGGGAGCGGACTCTTGTCGTCACCCCAAATTAGCCTATTACAACCAATATTATCACAACTGAAAAAAAAACAGACAGCAATGAACAATGGAAAAGCTGTAAAAATGTGCTGGACAACCAGGGATACAATGTGAATTTGAAAGAGTAAACGGAGTCAGAATTCCTGAAAATGTGGTGGAGAATGAGCGCGCGACAACCTTTTGATAAGCTGTAAAAGATGGCTGGAATTGGAGAAAAAAAAAAGGCAAAAGTGACAAGTTGGGAGTGCTGAGGCAGCGATTTACAAGTTGAAGAATTTTAGCTGTTTGGAATAGCAAATGATGTCGGAATTGGGTAGTTTTTGGATGAGGATGGGCGTTGGACAGTCAGGGAACTAGCTGTGGAAGATGGCTACAAACTGGAAAAATATCAGGCGAAAGTGATAGGTCGGAAGGCAGGAACAATGATGGAAAGGAAGAGGAGGAGCGTTGGGCAGCAAAGAAAAGAGGGGACAAAACAGGGGGAACGCTGGGCAGGAAGGAGTGGAAGGAGCAGCGATGGAACTGGGCTGTCAAAACGGTAATGGAGCTGTAGGAACAGCGATGGAGGAGCAAGGCAAGGCAGCAAAGAAAAAATTTCAGATTGTGCTCAGAAAAGTGCTCTGATACCAAATTACGAATAGAGCCACAGCTGATCTAGAATTAAGCTATGAAAGCATCACATAAGCAAGACTTAACCCTAGAAAGCAAGAAAAAGAGAGATTAAGGAGGCTAAAGAGAAAAATCAATATCATCAGCTGAATGACAAATGACACAGTTTCCCTACTTATAGCCAAGAGGAAGCCCTAAAAGGAAGCTTCCAGTGGCTAGGGCCCAACTGGGAGGGATAATAGTGCGCCCTCCAAGAAGGCCCCCACTCTCCAGTAATATGTCCAAAGGGCCTAATAATGAATAATAAGGCCAAAGGCCAACCATGTAGTCTGAATGTCACTAATGAATAAAAAAGGGCCCAAGGCCTGCTTATGCATAAAGTAAAGTAACTGTAAATGTAAATGGACGCGGCGAATGTAATGAGCTGAGTCCATAACTTGCCCTACAGTAGGCCGAAGCTATTCTACAAATCAAAGGCGATGTCCTTCAAACACCGAAGGTGTCTTCCAAACGCCGAAGGTGTCTCAACCGCCGAAGGTGTCTTCCAAACGTCGAAGGTGTCTTCCAAATGCCCAAGTTGTCTTACAAATCCTGAAGGCTACCCTTAGATAAAGGCAATGGCCAAAAGGCCAAGGAGTGTCGCATTTCCAGTCTGCTAAAATACATAGATTTTTGCTATTAGACCAGAAAGCCTTCACGCTCCATCAACAAACTGATCCACTGATCAGTTTAACAACTGTTATCAATCTTGTAATTGTAAAGTTAAGCTAGTACAAGATTTTTCTAGCTGATATATATACATGTGATTTAGCAATTGTAAGATAGATAGAGGATTATGATATGTAAGGTTATATAGCAGAGAACACCTTTTATCAGTAGCTGACTCCTCAGAGTTAGTGATCATAGAGAGAGAGAGAGAGAACTATTTTAGAAACTTAGCAATTGTCTTGAATCTGTTAGTAGGATCATGCACTTATTAGCACAATTGTATTGTGGTCTGATCGTTGTATTTACAACTTCGATATACAAATTTGCTATTGTTCTACACCTTCGCATTCTTGTTGAATGATAACTCTCGCTCCTCTCACACAAACATTATTAAGATGAGAATTGTATGGTTGTCTCTGACGCCTAAATTAATTCTACATTCTCTTCATATCAGGTTATCAGTATTAGAAGGTTGCATGGCTGTCTCAGACGCCTAATTCCTTTTACAATCTCTCTTTCATGGCAGTCTATGACTCCTACACTGATAATTAGATCTCACACACAAAGAACTGCTCGTAACTCCATTCTCCAAGTAATCCACGGTCCAAGTTATAACAATTTCCTTGTTTTTCTTCCAATAGAAGTGGTATCAGAGTTGATATCTATTTTTTCCCATAGAGTGATATCAGTGCCTACTCCCACAATTCTGAAGGTCCAATCTCTTGATCATTACTATAATTCCATTGATCATTACCACTGTAAGGCTATGATTCCATTAGGTTCGCAGGAGGAGCTTGTTATACTGGCGGAGCTGGCAAAGCTAGTCGTTCAAGAAATCCAAGGGCAAAATTGTGAGTCTTAGCTTCAGGTCCCTTCGCATAAGTAGGTTTCCGATATTGAAGCTTAGCATACCTTTGCTTCATAATCTGAGGATTAAACGAGCAAAAAGCTGTTTTCTGGACTGTAGAATTGCACAGATGACAAATAGTATTCGTCATTCATTATTTCAATGTTGGAAACTCATTCAGGGCGTGATTTCTCATACAAATTGAACACTAGATATTTTCCTGACTAGGAAAAGTCTTAGCAAACTTTCCGTTGCGTTGCTACTCTTAGCATGCACCTCTTCCAAAGCTTTCATCTTCAGCCCTATCTGTATGTGTATAGTTCACACTTTTTGGCAAGAAAGAAGGGTTTCGGAAAAAGCTTTGTTAGAGGCTAACCTGATTCTTTGCTTGTTGGTTTTTTGAGTTTGTAATGCAATTTCAGGCTAAGTTGGACCCAATTTTGGTCTAGCAATAACTCGTGGGTCCAAGTAAAGTCTAATTATGTTAAGGGGCCCTATCTTGACTTTTGGGGGTGTCCTATAATTAGTAATGGATAAGTTTAGGGTTTGGAAGGTTCTAGAGCTTAGGGTTTGGAAGAGTCTATTTGGTGATGGTTTCTCTATTTTGTCTAGTATCTTGATTTTTGACTAGTTTCTTGATTTCTTATTTTGCCATGCTAATCTGATGTTTTAGAATGGACTAGATGTTTGGATGCTAAGATTGGCACATGATAGCATGTTGCACAAATAACGATCAACCACATACCCATGATGTAAGGATTCTAAGAGAGGATTAGACTTTATAAAAGAATGGATACCTTCTTTCTTTTTTTTCAAACGGTGCCCATATTATGTGCAAGGGAAGACCACAACTTGAAAGACTACAAGTGAAAAGGTTGTTAGAAAATCCATTTGATAATATACTTTAAAGAGTGAGGGTCTCAATGTTCATTATGGCAGATTTATTGAGTAGAAAAAACAAGCAAATCAAAAACTAACAAATATGTAAATTTAGAAGCAAACAAGCAAGCAAGCAAAAAAATGCTCTTTTGATGTGTAACAAATCTGCACATTCTTTACTTATCAAAAAATCATGTTCCACAATGTATAAAATCACTCATTTGCCCTTTATCATCAAGATAGTATGTTTGAGAGAAAATTTAGTTTTCATTCAAAAAACTGCTTATTGTGAACTACTAATAGCAACATCTTGAATCATATCTATCAACAAACTTTACAAGGTTGTAAAGCTTCTGTCCTTGACATTATAATCTAGCTCTTCTTGGAAAAGATACCTTATGCAATGTGAGATATCAATACATCTACATGGAACAAAGGGAGCGTGTGAATAGACACGCACATGAAGATTTGATGACCCTCCTATTTCTAAATTATGGAAATTGAGATGGTTTGCAGAGTCGTCCTATTTACTACTTTTCTACAAAAGCATATGTATGCACATTTTCTATCCACATTGAAATGTCAATACAAACATGCTTACAAATGAGGACAAACGTTGAACTTGTGTTGTTGACAGCTGGTGGTTGTCAAATCCTAATCATGAATATGGCAACCATAGGAGAGTGGATCAAGGTTATGGCTCAAGGAGCACTTGGAGTCATCCCTACCAATGATCAACTCCTCGGCTTTGCTAATAGCCAGCACAAAGCCTTGTATTAAACCCCATGGAACACCCTCCCTCATAGCACAAAGCCTTGTATTAAACCCCATGGAACACCCTCCCTCATATCTTAATGGCACAGTAGAATTTAAAGCCCGCCGTCACATTTGGATTTTATTATAAACATTAAGATTTTGGCATGTTTTCACAAACCATTGAAAGGAGTCCAATATCCTATTGGTGGTGTAGAATATGGATGAGTGCTTTTTTCATTTGAACAAAGGCGGTAGCAAAGAGGGCCCCATCCTCATCCAACAAGCAAAATCATCCATCCATGGATGATCAAAATTTTCAGGCCTCATGGATCATTGGATGAGGGTGGGACCTTGCATGTTGGATGAGGGTGGGACCTTGCATGCAGCCGAGTCCACTTGAGGATTATTTATATCGTGCCATTGAGCCTTATGGCCTCCTCCTTGCTTTGCTACCTCCAAGGGTGGTAGCATTAGAAGAAGCGAATAATGTGTCTATCATGGAGACTGCAGTATCTATCATGGAAACTGCAGTATTGCTCATGGGCGACCTTATCAATATGGATTCCTTGACGCTACACTTGCACTAGCGAACATGTGGCTTTCAATGCAGAAAGAGATTGTAGTGATTGATGAGATGAAGGTTGTGTTTGCAGAAGATCGAAGATTAGCAGGAATTCCAGGTTAGAATAGTGAAATTTCGCAACGTGGTTTTGTGCATAAGTGTGCATAACTTTAGAGTGTGTGGATGGTGTAGTGGGACTTTAGCCTTGCCTCATTTTGGCACGTACTTTGTGTAGTCATAGTTGATAACAGTCACAAATTGAAGGGATTCAAAGATTGTCTTTCCACCTTCATGATGTTTTCGCTCTTTTAAGTAGAAATGTTAACTTCTGAAACGATTCCTTATCAGCGTCACATGGAGCCCATGGGTCTCGGCAACCAAGCCTGACTCTGATATAAGAACACACACAGATATCTGCATCCAAATTCTTCATTCGTTTTTATTTCTTTCGCTTCTCGTAGAGTCACCATTTATACATGTATCTTTGTTCATTGTCTTTTGCCTCTTCTAGTTGCCGACGTATTAACTTTGATTATCTTAGATTTGCCTACTTTATCACATCTGGGCATTTGGTCTAGTGGTATGATTCTTGCTTTGGGTGCAAGAGGCCGCGAGTTCGATTCTCGCAATGCCCCTCATTTTAACTTTGTATTTTTTGTTTCTTTGTTTGTAATTCTTGGCAAGGTTATCTATCCCAGGTAACGGTGGGCTACAGTCTTGCAGCTAGATTCGCCGTCCCGCAACTCATCTTGCTACAGGCCGAAGCCCACCTTTTCATGAACAATACCTAGTCCATAGTTCTCTTATGAGGTTCTCATTTTGTGTCATCCATTTTAAAGCTTCCCTTTATGTCTTCAACAATTTAGCATGAATCGTGACCGAATTGTATAGCCTCCGCATGAGGCACAACATTAACATACACAAACATAGCATAAAGCAAGAGGTAAAACTCTACGTTTAACGATCACAAAAACATATATGATTGGGAGGCAAGCCTCTTTTTCAAATTGGGTTGTTTAATCTTTGTGAAGTGCCTTCGTTGGGAGTAAGACCTTTCAATATTAATCACACTACTATCTTTGAAAGGCAAGTTGTTATCTCTACTAGGGATATAGGCTTTTAAATGTCATATGGATCATATGCACGTTCTTATCATGTATATCTACCACCCTTCATAGGATGTTATTAGAATGTATGAGCAACAAATTCTTACAATTAACACAACATTTATTCTATGTAAAATAGCAAGAAACAAAAATTTTGTACCAATAAAAGGTCAACATATGTTTGACCATGAGTTCAATTTTGAGTCCGTATAAGTAACCATGATTTCAATCTAAAAGGTTAGCAAACTTCCATCTTGACCTAATTATGGGCATAAATGAATGTTTTCTTTTTATGAATAGAGAGTTTGTAGCAATAAAGGAGGGTTAACATATATAAGACGTAAGAATTAGCAACGGTAGACAATATATACTTCTTTCCTTGAAAGTTTTTCTTGTTGCCTTTGACTCTATATGGTTGACCATGATTTCAATTTGAAGGGGCAACAAATGTTATATGGGGATAAAATAAATAAAATTTAAACCCTACAACTCTCATTTTTGTCACAGAAGAACACGTGCCATGTTTCTTATCTTATACATCAACTGGGTATAACTCTCAAAGCCTAGAAATATCTGATAATGCAAGTTCAAACATTTCACATGCCTTGTTTTTTTTTATTTTGCAACACGACAACTGACAAATGAACTTTGTCAAAGTTCAAATCTCACTTATAGTAAGGTAAGATCAAAAAGCTCTAAACCATTCTCTCAATGTGCAAATGAAACTTTTTAGTGTAAGAAACTAAGTTAAAATTATGACTGTATGTAAATCTTAAGAGTCAAGATCATGTGATGAACCTACATTACTATGTTAATATTTTTCTTAAACCACAAAGATGGAAGTAATTGATGTTGTGCACAAAGGGCTAAAATAATTGGCATTGCCTTGGAAAGACAAGATTATTTGTTCAAATGGTCAAAGAAACTTTGTGAGACTAGTCAAAGTTGCAGTACGTATTTTAGAAAGAATTTCAATGCCTTGACAAGAAGCACCTATCTCTAATAGTTAGATATGCATGCACAAATCATGTATATCTAAAGATAAGGCAACATAAGATTGTATTATTTTATTGATGATGTTAGATGTCAATTCATGAAAAAGGTTAAGTTTTGAGAGTACCCACACAAAGACACGTGTGCATGTTTTTTTACTTTATTATTTATGTATATCACTTGCATTTTTCTTACCTTACAATTTCCATGTGGAAAAAGGGTGTTGGAGTGATGATGGAGGTGATAAATGGCTAGTGCACGCATGTTTTCAGACACTTTTGTAAAAACTTTTATTTGGGCAATATTGTGCTTCAAAAAAATATCATTCATCTGCTGAGATGGTGTTGGGCATTTATCTTGAACTGTCAATCACTAACGTACGTAATTCAAAAAAATAAACCAACACTTGCTACTTGATTATAGTCTACAGCTGGAGGACATGGAGAGTTGACTCACATGTGTGAGATGGCATGATTTTTCTCCATTGGGAGATCCAAGAAGATCTAGCACTAAACATGACTTATGATGAAAACTAAAATTATCTTTATAGTACTTGGTTTTGAGAACAACTACATACAAAGTCTTTCTTTCTCGATGGTAGCAAGTGCAAGTTTTTCAACTATATGCCCTATCATAATTGCCATTCTTAGACCTCCTCCAACAATTAATATGGAACCATTGATGGAGATTGCTCTGATGTGTCACCAAAAATAGACAGGGTGTGATTTGCTTGAATACCAAATGTGATGCCAAGATTGTTTTTCACATCCCCTCTATACGAGCCCTTGTTGGACATGGTATACTTTTTCCCAAACCTTACAATCATATAGTGATGTTGGTGTTGGGATCATGAAACCCCGATAATCCTAGGTGCATGAATCTACGTCTATCGGATTCAAGCTTTGCTTCGATCACTCAAAGATAGCTCTACTTGATCTGAGCTTCGAAGTCACTTGGATCGATACAATCGATTCTGTGGGCATGCACAAATTTGGTTGCAGAAGCGAAATACAACAAATCTTAGAGCATTACAATCGACACAAATTAACAATCATATGAATGGTTCAATCTACGAATTATCTACATATTGTGAGTCAGTCAAAACAGAATTAAAATGCATTCAACACGATACAACATGACTTATATTACTGGAATGCATATGTATAGTCAAAATGTGTACAAGTTTGAATGCAGACAGAGTCGTGATCTTTCTGGAATAATACTCCATAGTTACAAAGAGAGAGAAAGATCGAATAGTTGCACTCTGAATGGATGTTCGATTGATCGATGTCGTAATAACATTAACATGGTAACCTAATAACTTTGATTGCTATCAAATATATACACATGGCTATGTGATTTAAAAAAATTCTTATTGTGTACTTTTACGAATGAGATTAGGGTACTATGTGGTATTGGCAATCGTTGTCAGACGAAATCTAATTCTGTTTGGTCGTGACAGTGTCGAGTAGCCAAATAAGCAAGTACTCTATAGTTCGATGATGATGTCCAAATAGACGATGATACATAGTTTGATAGTTCGGCAACGTCGATGGAACGCTATCATTGATTCCTTTGTATCTCTGCAAATTGTTCAAAAACCAATGTATTTCTACAAAGTATGCGACTGTACAAATATTTACATACAACAATTGAATGGATCTAGATTAGCCAAGAGATAAGGGATGGAGAGGATAGAAATCCAACACCTCTCATTAATGTTGATCCTTGAATGCCCTTGATTTTCAAACTCAACATGGCATAGAAATTCTTGTGTGCCTCTGAATTTAACATTTTTATCATGTACTGGGTAGCTCTATTGAGTGATACTATGGATTTGGATCCCAAACAATAACGTGCTTCCCTTAGATCTGTCATCTCAAACTCTTGGAATAGCATCCTCTTGGTGTCCTTTGTCAGTTTGATATTGTTGTCGAAAAGCAACGCATCATCCACATATAGTGTGATGATGACAAAGAATTGTCGGATAGCCTTGAAATATACATTACAGTCTACAGAGCTTGGTTTGAATCCATGATCGATCATCAATGTGTTGATTCAATGGAACTAGATCTTGGATGATTGCTTCAGACCGCACAAGGCTTTATGAAGTTTGCATACTCGATCTTCTTGAACATCGAAGGACATAACATTCTGGTTGGATCATATAAATGTCTTCTTCAATAACTCCATTGAGGAATGTAGTTTGTACATCCATTTGGTGTATCTCAAGGTTAGATGCAATAGCATATGATAGTAGCAGTCGAATAGAGAAATGTTTGACCACCAGGCTAAAGGTTTTGAGGTAGTCAACGTTGGGAGTTTTTGAAAACCCTCTTGTCACAAGTCGAGCATTTCTTCTATCGATACTGTCATCTGATTTATACTTAATCTTAAAGATCCATTTGCAGTCAATTACTTTTCTGTATACAGGCAACTTGTTGACAGTCCAAGTGTTGTACTTTAGTAGCAAGTTGTACTCCTTGTCGATAGCTTTCCCATTCAAAGAAGAATAACCAACAAAAATAGTTTTGATTAAATGCTCATCCAATCTTTCTTGTGTCCTTTGGGACATAAGCATAGGAAGTGCATCCGAAGACTCTTACATGCTTTAATGAAAGCTTGAATCTAGTCCAAACTTCATAAAGAGTCTTGATGTCAAGTAGGCCTTTAGTTATACATCAATTCTGCACATATGTTGCCATTGACACAACATGCTGCCAAAACGATTTGGGCAACAAAACATGAGTGATCATGCATTTGGTAGACTCGATTAAGGTCCTGTTATACCTTTCGGCCAGTCCATTGGACTGTGGAGAATAGGACACAACAAATTGTTGCTCAATTCCAGCCGTCGAACATTAATCCTTGAATGCATTTGAGATATATCGTCACTCATGAGAGCTTTAATTCTTTTGCATGTGTCTACAACTTTGCATGCTCTTTGTACTTTTTGGAAAATTGGAAAGCTCTGGATGTGTTTGCATCGGATCACATATATAAGTATGAATGTTAGAAGATTCTTCTAACCGATTCCAGCTATCACAAGCACATAATAGAATTAATAATGTATTTTAGAACATTTTCAATATTAAGGAAAATATTATTGCAATCGTTGTAATTGAGCTCACCCAATATCAGAAAGTGGAGTCAAGCCATCAAACTACAAAGGAGAGCGTTGACAAATCATAGATAATCTTCAAACTTAGTTCTACACGTAGTCTTCTATGTGACTCCAAACTTAATGCTTTAGTAAAATATAATGAAAAGGGACCCAAAGTAGTTAAAATATAATTTGGTTTCATAAACTTTGTAAAGTCAAGTTGCTATGGCACATGGTTTTGGGTGAACCAAAAACCCTAACCCTATGAATGTCTATATAAGGCCATGTGACACCAATTTGTAGCCACCTTTTTCATTTGAGAAGAGAGAGAGAGAGAGAGAGAGAGAGAGAGAGAGAGAGAGAGAGAGAGAGAGAGAGAGAGAGAGAGAGAGAGAGAGAGAGAGAGAGAGGAGATTATCTCCTCCTTCCTATCTCTTGTTTGCAAAAGCCCTTCTTTTTTCCTTGTATGTGATTCTTGTGGATGATGAATGCTTGTATTGTTTTTGTTAATCATGCTATCAAAATCACAAATGATCCTTAGCACTTGCATTCGTCCATTAGTCTCAAAACTAATCTATAAAATCCACACACAAGCAAACTAGGTGTTAGAAATACATCTTGGCGTGATCATTAAGATCTAGATTTCCCTTCATTGTTCACCTCCCTTGAGAAGATCAACCTCTTGAGGAAAAGATCTAGAGCCAAGGATGCCTAGATAAGCCAAAGAAGCCAAGATCCAAGAAAGGATCAAAACAAAACCAAAAAAACTAGAAAGAGATTAAGGAAAGATGAAACTCACCTCGAGATCTAAGCCATTCCACTTTTAGATCTCACATTAAGATTGACAAACCTTATTAGGCTTAGATTTCCATTCCTATTTCATCATTTACTCTCTCCCCATTGGATCGAAACCCGTTACTACACACGACTACTCACCTGGTTGGAGATCCAAAACCGTTCTTTTCTCTCTAGATCTAACCAATTAAGGATGCACGAAAAGGGTCCAACACTTTTTTTGGCACCGTTGTCGGGGAGACGGTGCTAAGCAGATCTAGGAATGGATTTTTTGTTTGCATTTATTTGCTATTTTTTTTTCTTTTTTACAGGCTTATTACTCGCCCTAGTGGGTTTTTCTGACTCGTCCACTATGATTATTACTTGTCGATTGCAAAGTCTTGAGACTTTCTCAGTATTTTTACTCGTCCTCTATATAGAGCTCTCCACAGAATCAGATCACACCCAGAGCAATGAGCAATTTAGAAAGCTCTCCACCGACCTTACCATGGCTGTCAACCAGAAGCTGAAAGGCTTGCAAACAGGACCCACCTACACTTGTCCTAGGAGAGAGTCCACTTGGTGTCTATAATGCATAGGTAATCACACAGGAAACAAAATCCCACAGTTGCGACAAAGGTTAGAGCGGCCCGCACGATGATACTACCATATCTGCAATATGAGTAATCATGACACGACTGATTGTTGATACAACCTACGGAACCAAGTTGTATGCCCAACACCAAACCCTATCCCATTGGCACAACGACAAGGCACCTTACCCCAACTGCCACCTAGATTGGCATTACCTCCCATTCCCCCTAGAACTCAAGGATTCGTAGTGAGAAACCCACAACGTGACTGCTCAACAGCTGAACATGATCGAAGTGTCCAATGAACCCTACTATTCAGAGGAAGAAACACCTAACTCTGTTATAGTGCCTTTTATAGATGGAGAAAACAGAGAGCTAATACCAATCTATGGTACCGGATTCAGAGCTCCCATTACATGTTATGGATGTGGAGAGAATCATAGAATTGTTGAGTGTCCTAACAAGCCGTAAGGCAATTTCATGCCGCTTTGTCGTGATTGTGGGTACGGACACCCATACCTAACGTGTCCAATGAGAAAGGAGAAGCAATGAGAGGTTTTCACTCTGCTACATCTAATGAGTGTGGTAGGATAATCCAAGGTATCTACAATGCCTATATTTATCCAAAACAGAGCGCAAAAGCGATTAGAAAAAGAACCAGCCAAATCCGCCGTGATAGGATCTATTAGTGGCTCTTAGGGTTCTTTATGCATTGGTGAATACCCTAATCCCACTGTTGAACAAGGGAACTTTAGATGCATGAAGGAATGGGTTAGAGAAGCCCAAGCCTTAGATCAAGCCAAAAAGATAGCCCAAGTGCATGACAAGATCAAGCCAGAAAGACAGCCCGAGAGCATGACAAGGGCCAATTTGAGGGTGAAAACGATCGATGACCCAATGCTTCTCTATGCTCTTTAGTGAATCCAAGATTACTGCAATTCATCCGTGAAACCGGACATAATGCACATGAGCATTCTGGTATGGAGATCCCTTTCCATAGCAAGGAGGTGGAAAAGGACCATACATCTATCTTAATTGACCAATTAAGAAGAGATTGTTGGGATTCGATAGGTGGATCAACCAACAATGCATGTTGCAGAAAATGCAGCAGCAGGGAATCCTCAATGCACAAAACTAAGTCTATCGATCTAGTGATCAGACCGACTTCGACATCTCGAAGTCTATCCTACTTGATTGATCACAGTTTCAAAGTTGTTGGATGGACTAATTCAATTCCCTAGCCATGCACATGTACCTTTATTACAGATTTAGCTTTGTGGAAGCATTCTGGGTGAAGTACATTAGAGCGATAAATCAACGGGAGCTATCAATCATACAAAAACAATTTAATCTACTAACAATGAATAACTAGAACATGAATGAAAGAGATTATTCAAGACGACATGCATGACCTAGATTATTGGAACAAAAGTTATTTAGTCATGAAAGGAATATACATGCTGGAATGCATGCAAATTCACGATCTTCTTGAAACAATACTCTGTGATAACAGAGAGGAAGATCAAGGCAATTGTGCTTTGAAGCTCGACTTGACCAAATTGGTCGACAATAGAGCTGATACAATAATGCTCATGCAGATTGCAGATGGAGCTTCTGGTTGTTCATGGAGCTTAGCTGAAGCAACTGATAAGTCACTGTATATATACACATGGCTAACCGATTAAAAGAATGATTAATGAGTAATTTACAAACAGGATTAAGGCACTATGTGTTGTTGGTAGTCGCACTCGGACAATATCTAATTCAGTTGGAGATTATGTCTAGTTGTGACAAATGTACTGGTGAGCCGCCAATTTGATGATAACAACTTTTGGGAGTTGGCACATCACGTCAAATTTTGGAGGAGTTGATGTCGAGGAAGTTGATGACATGGAAGTTGAAGACTTCATAGCTTGTCTTGAGAATACATCGAAGTCGGAGACTTTGATGTCGAGGAAGTCAGAGACCTTGATGTTGGTGGAGTTTGATGTCAGGACGTCGGTGACTTCGATGTCGATGATGTGGACTTCGATGTTGATGATGTGGACATCAATCTTGCTTCTTACAAGGGCTCCATTCAAACTTCGAGCAAGGAAACATCGGGCCCAGAACCATTTGTCAGGAAAGTCGAGGTCGGGCAAGTCGATGAAATGTTGTCATCGACTTTCCTTGTATTTTTGTAGACTGTCATCGACTTTCCTTGTATTTCTGCATCCCCACCCCTTAGTCTGGATCCTTGAATGCCTTGATTTGCAAATTCAAGATAGCACAAAAATTCTTGTCTGCTTCTTGATTCAATCCCTTTGTAAATATGTCAGCTGCCATGTACAGGATTCTACAAAATTTAAGACCTACCTCCTTGTTGAGTATCATGCTCCTGATGTAGTGATATTTGATTTTGATGTGTTTACTCCTAGAATGAAAATCTAGGATTGATAGATAATGCTTCAAATTTTGTGGAAGACATTCCAATGGAGGTCTGACCATTATTGAGTAGGAAGAAAAATCCAAAAGTCTATTTTCTGGTGTCAACTCACCTGCCCAATTTGCATTTATATATCCATGAAGTGTATGGATATCGGATGAATCAACATCACCATAGCAAATACATAGGTCGATAGTAGATCGTACATATTTGATTACTCTAAAAAGAGTTTTTCAATGGATCATGCCAGGATTGGTCATGTACTGACTCAAGGAACTGATTAATAAAGAATTTAGCACCAAGCAGTGATGGTGTTTGCATTGGGCCACATATATCAGTGTTTACAATGTCTAACAAATTTTTGAAAATATGTTCTTGATTTGACTTAAATGGACTTCTTGCCTACTTTCCTATGATACAACTTTGGCAGACAGGAGGGTCGACAATTCGATAGTCTAAATCATAAACTGAAGAATGTCTAGACATGTACCCTATTGATGTATGATTAAGGTGACCAAGTCTATAATGCCAAATCGATTCTTTATTAGTAGATGCTGAACTACTTAAAGCACGATTAGTTACAGAATTACAATGACTAAGCCTATAGTAATATCCTTCTCTCTTTTCGAGTGCAAGAACTTTCTTGCCCTTATCAAGAATTTGACAGGAATCTGTCTGAAACTCTACCCTATATCCTAGATCTGTGATTCGACTGACCGCCGACAACAGATTTGTCATCAGATTCGGGACATACAATACGTTTGGTATTAGCTTCGATAGTCCGTTCTGAAAATTCATTCTAATAGTACCTTCATGGGAGCTGCTATCTCCAAGGTGAAAAAATTTGTTGGTGCTATAGGTCGAATAATCGATAAACTATTCTCGATGGCTTGTCATATGTTGTGTTGCTCCAGAATTGAAGAACCATTCCTCATATCGTTCGACATGGTGATGGCTCACCATGAAGGCTTCTTGCTCTTCATCATCTTCGATCTTCTGCTTGGTGTCGGATGTAAGAGCTTGCTGATTTGGCTACTTCTTCTTCTTGTCGTTGTAGATCTTCAAGACTCGATAGTCCTGGATCTCATAATTTGTCCTCTTGCAGTACCTGCAGAAGAGTCTTTTCTAGTTCTGAGAAGGTTGCTGATTCTGGGCCATCTATGACTGCTTCTGACTGTTGTCGTTCTATCGGACAACCTTTGTGAAAGATTTCAGATCACTAAGATCTGGAAATCCAAGGCCATGCACCTTTGGTGCTTTCCCCTTTGGTCCTTCTTGAAAATCATACTTATGATATTTTTGTTGAATAATTCGATGAGTAAATGAACAAAAAATAGTTTTGTGTCCATTTGAGTTGCACAAATGACAATGAGTATCAGTCATCTGTCTCTTCATAGTTGGACACTTGTTCATGATGTGATTACCAACATAGATCGCACATCAAACATTCTCTCTACTTGGAAAAATCTTCAGCATCTTCTCAGCACCTTTGTCAATCTTTGCATGATGTTTTTCCAAGGCTTTCAGCTTCGCGTCAAGCTATGCTTGTGTCAGGTACACAAAAAGTTGGTAGATGACATAAATAGATTGATTGTGGAGAATGAAGGACTGAAAAGCCAAAGAAGAAATATACTCAAGCTTTAAAATATAATGAGTTGCTTAGGAAAATCTTAGGAAAGTAGGATAAAAAGCTTGAAACACTAACAATAAGAGTGCAACAACACGAGATGGATATAGAAGCTTCTAGAAGAGAATGATGGGATCTAAGGGTGTAGATTGAGGAGTTGCAACAAGGACAAGAGTGCAATATGATAAGGTAAGCTACCCACAAGGCTCATAATGTGGGATAGCTTAAAGCCCTTTATGGAGGTAATGGAGGTGACATACAAGAGAGGCAGCTATTACATAAAGATGATAGTTAGGAGATAATCCTTTTTTTTTTTCTTGAGATTTTGAAGACACCAAGAAGTGAATCATGTTTTTCAAAATCAACTTGTAAGCCTATCATATGTGGACAAGTTTGTGAATGTTTTTATGCACTTTGTCTGATACATTGAGTAGGAACCCCCCCCTGTTAGAGGGTTTGTGGATATTGAGAAAACCCTTAGAATTCATCAAACAAAAGCATTACACTTGTCTACACTCTAATTGGCATGAGTTTAGCCTCTTACTCTATTTTGGCTCAATAGTGGCATTACAAGTGGAAATGCATAATTTGCCATCTATGCCAAATTTGTTCCTATCAACATCCTACACCTAGATGCTTGATATAAAAACATAAGACTCCTATATCTAACATAGATAATTATTCATTTATTAGTAGTTAATAAGTGAGAGGGATTTGCAACCCCATGTGTGTAGATCTGACCCAATGATCAAATAGTTATTTGATTGATTAGAAGTTGATTAAAGAAAAATAGGCCAAATTGCGGGAATGAAATGTTGTAGGGCTTGTTAGTCAAGTTAGTGAATAACAGTGGGTTCCTCCTCAAATTCAAATTCAAATTCAAATAATAAGGGAGGTAGGAATTGGCCAATAGGCAATGAGGCCAAGTGCCCTAAAATCCACTATATATAATGGTACTTTGTGTTTCATTTTTCATGTTCAATCAAGAAGGTAGAAACTCTACCAATTTGCAATTGGATGTCCTTGCTCTTCTTTCTTGCTCCATCTCTCATGTTCTATTGTGATCTTATTATTATTTGGATTTGCTAGTTGTTGGATTTGAATCTTCTTATGCTTTGTGTGTGTGTGTGTGTGTGTGTGTGTGTGTGTGTGTGTGTGTGTGTGTGTGTGTGTGTGTGTGTGTGAGTGTGTGTGTGTGTGAGAGAGAGAGAGAGAGAGAGAGAGAGAGAGCGAGAGAGAGAGAGAGAGAGAGAGAGAGAGAGAGAGAGAGAGAGAGAGAGAGAGAGAGAGAGAGAGAGGTAAGCTTGATCTTGTAGTTTAGGGTTAGTTGATCGTAGTGTTAGATGGTGAATCACAAGAATGTGTATGAATCTGAATTATGTAATCACCCTCATGGGAACGAATCTTTGCGTGACATGTGTCTTCATATAGAATGTAGAAATATTGATCAACTTGTGATCTACCAACAATCTAATGAATCTTGCCACTTCCTAAGATTGATGCTTTGTAGGTGCTTAGGTTAGGTCTAGAGTTGAAGGTGGATAGGAAAACTTGTTACCCCCCCTTCTCTCTCTCTCTCTCTCTCTCTCTCTCTCTCTCTCTCTCTCTCTCTCTCTCTCTCTCTCTCTCTCTCTCTCTCTCTCTCTCTCTCTCTCTCTCTCTCTCTCTCTCTCTCTCTCTCTCTCTCTCTCTCTCTCTCTCTCTCTCTCTCTCTCTCTCTCTCCAAAAAAAACAGACCTCAACGGCATTTTCCACAACTAAACCATAATATATTGTCATCACAAGTGCTACTACTAAGGCAATTTCACTCATAGATCTGGTAGCAAACATCAACCTTGGTCAAAAAGATCCTATTGTTCTTTATTGTGATAATCAAAGCACAACACTATTTCTGAATCCAAAATTTCATTCTCAAAGTGAACATATCAAAATCAAATACCCGGTATATCAGAGAAAAGGTGCAAAGTAAGCAAGTCTTTCTTATCTTCTGCAAAATAGAGTTTATGGTAGTAGACTACTTCACTAAGGCACTATCAAAGGATGATCATATCAAATTTAATAATATTTTAAATCTAAAGATAAAAAAATTTCTGGATTCACATTAAGGGAGAGTGTTGGATTTCAAGGTTCAAGGGAAAACTCACTTTTAATGAGTATTTATAAATTTTGAAGACTACAATTCTTAACAAAAGTTCAAATCTGAGAATGTCAATCTATTTTAATCGTAGGAAACAAAATCGAAATTGATCCCTGGCTTGGATAGACTAGTTGAATCAAATCTTATATAACTTTAATCAAGACTCATTTTGATCGAAAGACCTATTTAGACCCATGGTCTATTCTAAACCCAAAGTCTTGTGAGAAAAATACAACATATAACTTGATTAAGGCCAAAATTTATGTACATAATGTCATTCCACACATATGGAGCCTATTCCCACGTGTGAAACATAGTTATTAAGTAGCTTGTACATAATCCCAATAGCTAATAAGGCAAATGGTCTAGTTTTCCAACTTAGAATGCATTTTTATCAATTCTAGGTTTTTTAGAGAGGTGCAATTTGATTGGATGGCCATATATTTCTATGAGAGTTTAGGAGGAGCCAAAGGACAAGTCAACGTAGAATACCGCATGTGTGAATAGGTCAAGTCAGTCCAAGCTTCATGCTTTTTGTATACATTTCGTTTTGGAGCTCATTTGATAAGGACAATATCACGAGATCTTGAGGAATTTGCATCAAGCTAGGGTCTCTCTCTCTCTCTTTGCATGCATTGTGATGGATCCAGTGCGTTAATTAATGTTAATACTTTGCTCTTAACTCTCTGCTTATACAATAGGCTAGACTTCAGATGTGTGAAACATGTTTGATTATTTACACTTTGTTACGGGTACTTCGCTATGTCGAGTACTTCACTATCAAAATCAGCACAAGTAGGTTTAGTCAATACTATGCTTGGATCTATTGGAGTATCAATTGGTTTGCAATCAGACATATGAAACTTTTCTAAAATGCCTTTTAGATATGTCTGCTGGCTAAGATAGATCTTCTTTTGAAATCTATTTCTAGTAATGTGAATTTCTAGAAAAGAGTGGACAACTCCTAAATCAGTCATGTCAAATTCCTTTGATAGATCACTCTTAGTAGTGTGCAGAAGACAAGTGTCGTTAGACAATATAAATGCATCATCTAAGTAAAGAGCTATGTGAACTGAACTGGTGCCTATATGCTTTGAATAAACATTACAATCAACTGAATTGTTTGCGAATCCCAATTGAATGAGATAAGAGTTGATTCTATCAAACCATGCTCTTGCGGCCTGCTATCTCTTCAAGCATTCAAAGGCTTCATATTTGTGCTTAATGAACATGACTGTAGACCATCTAGAATAATCATTTATGAAAGTGATAAAATAGATTGCATCTCCTACGGACGGAGTTGGCATTGGACCACAAAGATCGCTATGTACAAGATCCAATACATGCTTTGTTTTGATAGAATGTGATTTGGGAAACTTGCTTCTAGAATGTTTTCCATAGGCACATGATTCACAAAAGAAAGTTTTCCTATCTAATGGAGAAGGGAAATACAATCCATCAACTAAGTTATTACAACGCATATAGAAAAGTGATCTTGTATTCACGTGTCCAAATTGACTATGCCACAGAAAAGCACTGTCGTTTACATTTGCATTAGAGATATTAGCTAATGCAACTGAATTAGAGAGTACGTAAAGATTTCCGACTCTAGTGCATGTAGTTAGAGTAGTATCCTCCTCAAATATTGTACACTGCTCAGATGATAAAGTAACAGTGTATCCCTCATCAGTTATCTTAGAGACTAATAACAGGTTATTTGATAGCTGAGAAATGTGAAGAACATTGGGAACACAAATAGATAGATCGTTGTTGAATGTGATCTTCATTGCTCCTTTACCTTCCATGCGTATGGTGTTAGAATCTCTGAGGTAGATGAATTGATCTCTCCTATAGGCTGTATACTCGGTAAACCATTCTTTGCGATAGGTCATGTGTTGGGTAGCGCTGCTATCCAAGTACCAGCTATCACTGTCTTCGTTGTTGTTGTTGTAAGCCATTAACAAATATGTATCTGACTCCTTGAATTCCATCGTGTTGGAGGAGTCTGGCTGTTGTTGTTGTTGTTGCTTCTTTGCCTCGTTGTAGATGCATATGCGACACTCCTTGATGTTGTGATTGGCTCTCTTGCAATATCTGCAGAAAAGCTTCTTTCATGATCCACTATTCTCACCTTGAGTACAAGGCTTCTGCTGTTGCTGTTGCACGTGATTCTTGCCCTTGGATAGTCTTTCTTCTTGGTGTATAGAGCCATGGATTTGTCTTTGATAGATAGGCTGCTAGTTTTTCTTCGCATTTCTTCTTGAAGTAGGTGACCAATCACCTTTTGAAGAGTGAGTCGGAATGTGTGGAGACCATCACCACAAAGTGCTCATAGGACTTTGGAAGAGAAGAAAGCAAGGTCATGAAGACATCATCATCTTGAATAGAACATCCTACAACTGATAATTGATCTAACAGGGACTTGAAGCTGTTGATGTGAGAAGTGATGGCAGTAGAATTAGACATGCTAAGAGTAAATAACTTTCTTGTAAAATGTAATCTAGTGGTTACATCATGAGTCTCATGGAGATTTGATAACAAATCTAATGCATCCTTAGAGGTTTTGCATGTGGTAACGTGGCATGTTTGGGAGTCGGCCAGATTGAGCGTGATACATGCTAAGGCCTTCTGATATTTGATCTTCCATGCCTTCGATCGATCACCATCTTCTGGTTTTAGGTCAGCACCTTCTACCACATCCCAAAGATCTCTATCTATCAACATCATCCGGAGTTTTAACTTCCAGATGTAGAAGTTAGAACCATTGAACTTGTCAATGATTCTAGCTTCATTGGATGATGAAGATGAAGAGCTACCTATATGAGACATACTTACAGTAATACAAATAGAATACACTTAATCTCTCGATTTATATGAGCTAGGCTCTAATACCAATCTGATGGGGCAAGGGAACTGGAAGAACGCAAACTAATAAGAGAGCAAGAATATTGCGGAACAACTCTCCCGTTACAATCAGCTGCTAAGTCAAAAATAATCTAATAGAAAGCTTATGCAAAATGCAATCACCACTTTAAGTGTTCTTAGTTTTCCAACAGGATCTTAAAAATTAATTTATACTCAAAAGCAAGAGTACAGTCCACCGAAGAGATTAGAGATGATGTGTGTGGTATTACTGAAAAATGGATTCAATGAGAAGTTTGGTTCTGAAATAGATTGCAATAGTAGTGTGATATCACGAGTCTCTTAGGCGTCAAAGACAGCCATCATCTGATCAGAAATTGAGGAGTCGTAGACGTCCGTGTTCCGATCAAAGTGAGTAAATAAGTGCGATCAAACAGCGATAGAGTGCATTCAAATCACAATAAGCATTCATCTACGTTATACACAAATAAAAAGCGTATTGTTGCTATATTACACTGAAGCACAACAATGGCAGTTACAAAACAGAATGACGGCATAATTGGGAGGCTCAAATATGGATGGAGCGTCTCGTGTAATCTGTGCTGGGATGATCTATTTATAGATTGCATCCATGTATTAACTACAATAAATGATTGTCACTTAATTAGGTAAGCCATTGTACTTGGAAGTATATGGCTTTTGTTACAACTGTACATAGTGTATACTGGAATGTTGACGCGGACGTGGACGTCGCAAATTCAGTCACCTCGCATTTTACGTGATGTGGTTTTCTCTCACTTCGCAAATTTCGGAAAGTGACTGGGAATGTCCCTCGTTCAAAAAATAGATGACCTTCGCGTGTTCTCTCTCTTTGAGAGAGAGAGAGAGAGAGAGAGAGATGCAATGGAGTTCATGTGCACACACTGTGAGAAACCACCCAACCTAGTAGAAGCATCCAATCAATCTCTAGAAGCCTCACCCCAAGCCAAGGAACAAGAAGCATAAATGTATAGTGAGAGCCTGGCAATGAATCAAGAACCATGATGAGGAATAGGGCAAGTTTGGACCCCTTATATAGATAGAACCTAATGCATCCTGGGCACATAGCCATGCATAGGCCTATGTTCCCTATACATAGATTCACCTAGAATAGAGTCCTATGCATGGACCAACTATTCATAGAATTGCTATTGATAACTCTACACATGCATACACTATCTCATTACCTTGTCTAAACTCCACTTAGTGTGTTCTGGGCCTCACAAAGATATTAGTTACTTTCAGGTCATGTCCAGTATGACGTGGCATAACTAACAGCTTGTTTCACTGGAGTATCGTGTATCCAAAACTAGGAGTATACTGTATCCTATGTACTGGTCATGGACATAACACAGGTGAAACCAACTTTGGTTCTACGTCTGCTCATCTGATACCTATAGGAATCACAAACTTAGACATCCAATTTATTTGAAGAATGTCTACAACGGGCTTTCGACTGATCTTCAGCAAAGAGTAACCAATCCTATCATAAATTCAAGTTCAGATGTTAAGTTCAAAAAACTTGAAGTCATTGAAGACTTGGCCATCTTCAACAACTTCCACAAAACTTGCATTTAAACAAGTCTACAGAAACACATTACTTTTTTGAAAGTCTACAGAAATACACTATGTTGGGACGTAGTAGAAGGGGCAAACCTGAAATCAGAAGATGGTGATCAAGCAAAAGCCTGGAGGATCAAAGATCAAAAGGCCTTAGCATGTATCACACTTAATCTGGCTGACACAGATCCAGCACCAAAGCTATCAACAACAAGACTCCTCATGAAGTTTGGCATGGGCACAAGCCTAGTGTCAACCATTTAAAAATCTTTGGTTGTATGTGTTTTGTTCACATTCCTAACCATCCACCAATGTAGTATTTGTCTTTAGGGATGTAATATTTCAAGAACATACATACTATGATTTCAAACAACCATCGATAAACGATGCTATATCATTTCATCATATTCTATGTAGCATGGATATATCCAACGTTGATGTTCCTTCGACAGAACCTGCAGCTACAGCTACAGAAGCTGAGTAGCTGACAGTACCTGTCATTAGACTAGACCAAGCTAGCTCGAGTAGGTCTGGAGAAATTCAAGAAGAAGCATCATCGCATTCTGGTCAACCAAACGTCCGTAGATCCTCACGGACTCGGACAGTTCCTGAGAGGTATGCACCTCAATCATTTTGGACTTCATCAGAAGAACCAGAGAGCCTAGCCGAAGCAATTAGCTCCATGGATGCTGTGAAGTGGCAAGAAGCTGTGGAAAGTGAGTACAACTCACAGTTGACGAATCAGACCTGGACACTAGTCGACTTTCCCACTCACAAGAGAGTTATCGACAACAAGTGGATTTTCAAGAAGAAGATCAACTCTGATGGTTCCATTGCAAAATTAAAAAGAACGGTTGGTGGCTAAAGGATTCACTTAAGTCCAAGGAGTGGATTATCAAAAAATTTGCAGTCATGTAATCAAAATGCAGTCAATCAGGACTCTGATTGCATTAGCAGCCGCGGAAGACCTCGAAATGCACCAAATGGATGTCCATTATTTTCTAGGAATTTATATTATTAGAAATAGACTTCAGAAGAAGATCTATCTTAGCTAGCAGACATATCTAAAAGGCATTTTAGAAAAGTTTCATATGTCTGATTGCAAACCAATTAGCATTCACTAATCGGATCTCTAATGTATGCAATGATGTGTACTAGACCAGATTTAGCATACATTGTTAGCACAATGAGTCAATTCATGTCTAATCCTAGGATCTCTCATTGGAAAGTATTAAAGAGGGTGATGAGATATATTCAGGGAAGTTTAGATCACATCTTATGTTACGATGGAAATGCTATTGACCCACTCGTCCTGCGAGGCCACTCCGACTTAGATTGGGGAGGAACAGTCTCTACCAGAAAATCTACCTCCGGAATCTGTTTCTATCTAGCAGGGGGGATCGATTTCGTGGAACTCAAGGAAGCAGAAATCAGTTGCGCTTTCTTTGACAGAGGTAGAGTACATTGCAACATGCCAAGCTTCAAAAGAAGTTGAAACTTTGAAGTTTACTTAGTATGTGTTTCAAGAACCCAATTAAATACTAACGTCTATTTTAATAGCCTACAACATAACTTACTAGAAATAATAATAGTGTTCTAGATGAGGTGATATCTATAGGACTAAAGCTTATAATGCTCTTGCCAATAGGCCCATAGCCTAATAAGGACCTAAACGAATAAGTTTCCACAATCTACAACAAATTTTTTGATAGCTAAATTCTATAATGAATAGCTTATTTCAGTAGCACTAGGTTTTTGGTGAGCATTGGGACTCATGATTCACCTGTGAAGGAAATGTCACATGTTTAAGTTTTGAAGTGAAAATAATACTAGTATTTCACTGAAAAGTTTTTACCTTGAAAAGCGAGAGTGAAGTTCCTAGGGGTAGGCTCTTACCTTATAGGCACACACTATGGGTTTCTTGTAGAGAATTGGGCAGAAACACAAAACATAAAGTAGGTTGACGTGGAAGGACGAGATGCAAGTGGAATGTTTTTCTGGCGGGCGATTTGTAAGTGATAGGCTACTTATTGAGCATTTGGAATTAGAGTTCGGATTGTGGAGAGGAGAATTTCCAAATGAGGTGGCACTATAATGGCAATTTATTGAGTGTATTGCCATTTAAGTCATTTTTTTTTTCAAATTAACATAACTTTCAAACTCTGCATCAAATTAGAGTGAGGTCAAAAATGCCGTTGATCAATTTTGGCATGAACTTTTCATTTTTAATGTCAAATTGGCAATTTAGAGCAAGATTTGGTGAGTTTTCTTGCAATTAATGATTTTTTTAAGAATGATAAGCTATTAGATTATGCCTTGTCCTCATAATACTCGATCTTGAACTTTGTATTTTTCATCTCATAACTTGGAAGTGCCTCATAGAGCAATCATTTGTGATCAAGAATCATATACATCAATCCAATTTTAACAATTTTGAAAAATCCAACATGTTTTCTAGTAGTTCTCAAATAGAAAAAGCAAACATTTCAAGTTGGCACACATTCTCTAGAACTTTCTTAAGCAAACGTAGCATGATATTTGCAATATTTCAAATAGTAGAATTTCACAAACTTTTTGGTTTTATCTTGTATGGATTTTTCAAATTAATTTATAGTATTAATATTCTACTCATTATGGTTATTCTATAATTACTATTTAAGTAAGTCGTATATATATATATATATATATATATATATAGCTTCATTTTTTTAAAACAATATAGTTAATCATAGAATTTTTAAATTGTTCAAGTCACTTAAAATTATAATTGTTTCTCAAAAGCTAAAGTTTTAAAATTTGGAATCTTGAAAGTATTTTAAAAATTTTCAAACAATTTGTTCAAAATTAAATTTGTTTAATAGAAACAAATTTGGAATTTAAAATAATTGGTAGCTTATGTTAGAATCTTTATAGATTTTAACAAAATTAAATTTTGGAATATTGTGAATGTAATGTTTCAACATTAATTCAAAAGAAGATTCATTTTTTTGAAAAACGAGTGTCTAGGTCATTTTTTTTTGAGGTCATCGTGTTAATGAGTATGCTATGGGACACGAACGTTTTCATCTTATTTTTCTTCAACAGTTTCGATGCCATTTGATCCAATTCATCAAAGTATTTTGGAGCTCAATCTGGACCTCGTTTTTTCTCCTTCTTGGTTTTTGAGGTGGACGGACAAAATTTGTTGAAATTGCCTCATGGACGCAATGATATACAAGAGTATTTTCAAGAAGATAAAATGCAATGATTGGCCAATTTGTAGGAGTCAGTAAGTGTGAGTAAAATATAGACAATCAACATAACAAAAATAACAAAACATATACCAAACATGGATGCCCATCAATAAAGTAACAATTAATCAATGCTTCTTGGTTTCCAAGGGGAGGCTCTAACTTCGGACATTTTGGACGCCAAGCTAATCAACTCAACCAACCCCCTTGGGTAACAACAACAATTAAATAATGCATTGAGTTACCAAAGAATGCATTAAAACCTCGTTAGCTTTCTTGGGCAATATTGAATGTGGGGGGTTTAATTAGGCCTGTGTTTATAAAGGCGTCATTCACGTGTCCTTCATTAGGACGCTGGCTATTGGTGGTAGCACGCTGAGTCGCAGGGCGACATATGGAGGATGAGATGAAAAGTTTTGTGAAGCCTTGCTATACATGCCAAATGGATGTTTTTAACCTTCAAAATTGCTACTAAGAGGAATTGATGGAAAGTTAATGTTCTAAGAAAAATTTGCTTATGGGACAAGTATGGGCTTGTACAAGGAAGGGCACGTGCCTGGGTTCTCTTTTAAGGGACAAGTGAGGTGACTTGCCATAGGAGGTGCCAGAGGGAAAAACGTATTGAGCCAAAGGAGAAATGGCCACCGGTGCCTTTTTCAGCCCACCGGTACATAATTGGAGAGAGAGAAAGATAGAGAGAGAGAGAGAGAGACGAGGCTCGTGCAAATAGATGCTTGCTTGCCATCCTGGATGTAAAGTTCGAAGAGTTCCTTTCTCTTCCTCTCTCTCTCTTTTCTCTTTTTGCTCCACCTCCTCCTGCCTGTGCCTCTGCCTCTGCCCCTTTGCATCCCTCTGGTCGTGCATCACCATTTCTGTCACCGCCTCGCAGCTGCAGATCCCATTCTGCCATCGCATCGCAACAGCAATAGCGATGCGGCACTGTAGATCGGGGTTTGGCGACTGTTTTGGTTGAGTGCGCTGCTGTTGCTGCTGCTGTTTGGAGCTTGCTTACACACCACACGCACCCTTGGCTGGTGCCAGCCTTAGGTAGCCCGCGTCTCTGTTTTCCCCTAATTCTCCTGCTGCGCACAATTTTCTGCGGTGTTCACGACTTCCTTCGACATGCGGCTTGCCATATCTTAAGCCCGCGTCATCACGCTTGCTCATTGTCCTTTCTATTGCTTAAAAGTAGGTCGCTGAAGTTGTAAATTTCATCTCAGCGTGTTTTCTGTTTATTCCCCGTTCTGAGTTGATCTGTACCCTTCTTGGCACTTGCTTGCGCAATTTGTATGTAAGGTGGTAATAATCATTGAGCGTGTTGCCAGTTGTTAGGTCATTTTGTGGCCAATTGTAAGTTACCTCTGTTCAAAATGTTCTGCTTCCCTGGATCCTGAAGCTTTTCCTGAGGCACGTTAATTTATAACCTTCCTCATTAAGCCCCTTCATGCTGATTTTTTTCTGAATCTATGATAACATGTTTCTTAGATTAATTTGTAACCTTCCTCATTCAGCCGTTTCATGTCAATGTTTGCATGGGGCTATGAATACATTGCTCTTAGATTGGCTCGTCCTGTGTGCGTCTTGACACTAGCTTTTAGTTTGCGTGCCGTCCGTTTTATTTTCTAGGTTTTTGCTGTCTACACAACGATTCGTCTGGGGTTCCCAAAATTTAGCACCCTATATCATTTTCCTGAAGTCATAATTTCTTTTTCTTCACTAGATGGATTCAGAAGATGATATGCATGACGCCTGCACGTCAGATGGTGAGTGCGATGATAGAAATGGATATGGAGACGATTACAGTGATGTTATGCCATCGGATTATGAGGAAGACGATGAATGCGACTATGCCTTTGATGATAGTGCAATGGATGACGAATTCTCACCACCATCTCGCCTCCCACAAGTATGCACTTATGATGTACTGCCTAGTCTCTTATTAAACTTCTGGTATAAGGGCACCCATCTTATTAACGAGTTCGATCGAAGATATTTATGTGCTTAAAATCTGTGAGAAACTATTAGTATTTATTTTATTTACATGCGGTTATGAAATTCTTCCGTCTGGTAAGGACTTATATTCCAAGAAGTTGACTTTTGGCGGAAGAAGATACATAATGCTGTATATGACCTCCAGTATAGAATGAAATTTTTTTCTTTTTGTGTATGTTGCAACACTGGAAAGAGAGAGCTTTAATATGCTATTTGGGGAGCTTTGACTAGGCTGTTCAAGGCAGCTTTCTACTGCTCTAAACTTGCAAGTTCACTTATTTATCAATGCATTGGCCCACTGAAACCTAGACACTATAGACATAACTCAATAGAGATAGGGTTTTAGATGTAAAATTTATTCGTGCATATTCAAATACTCCACTTTGCCAGCATAGAGATCAAATTGGAACTTATATTCAAATACTCCACTTTGCCAGCATAGAGATCAAATTGGAACTTAGAGAGATCAATAAGTTGTCTTATGAGTTTCTTTATATGCAGTTATGTTTGAACAGATGCACAGATTCTCTATTTAACTAAGATACTTGAATCAGTTACCACTGTAGACTTCAGAGTTCTATCTGTGGTTCAGTTTGAATTTTGTAGAAAGATTCATGGAAATGGAAAGGATGAAATGAATGTCAATTCACTGCAATAGTCAGGCACTCTCCAAGTTTTTTTTTCAAAATATCTTCAGTATTATTTTAATAAACACAACCACCATACAACATATGAAGTGATTGTATAATTTTATAAATCGCAGCTCCATACAGCAGATGAAGTTATTGTTTGAGTATGAATCCATATTTGAGCTATCTGAAAATGCATATTCCCGATTCATCTTCAACCTCTAGGGCCTATGATTGTAAGGACCAGCTATTATTATATTCTGAGAGTGCAGAGCCATCTATTGATCGGATCAAGGCAGCAAGGATTATTTTTCCAGAGAGTTTTACTGTTGGAAGTCAGAAGCGTGCTATTTTTTAGATGAATGCATGCTTGTGAAAGGTTGTGCACTTCACATGGAAGCTGCTGATTTGAACTGTTGTCATACATTTGGTATATGTTTGTTGCCTTTATTCAAATGTACCATGCAGTTTTATAGAATAGCTCTATACTGTGTTGCCCTGTTCTGTGATGTTAGTATTTGGAGGTGTACTGTTTTTATTTGCTTGATAGAGCCAGGTAAGTTTGCTTAACCACTATAGTTCAACTGATCTTATAATTCGGGGACAAATGCTGGTTTGAATTGTGCAGTCTAGCTACATAATCTTGAGTGAGAATGATATACGTCAGCGACAAGAGAAGGCAATAGCAAGTGTTGTGACAGTCCTATCCACATCAAAAACCGACGCGAGTATTTTACTTCGACATTTTAAATGGTCTCTTTCTGACACCTGTTTTTCTCTCTCTAAGCAACTATAGACATACACGTTTGCAACACATCAAGTAATGAATGACTGGTTTTGTAATCCATGCTTATCAAATTTAAGTTCCGCACATCATTCTGAAGCAGGCAAGAAATCTAATTCTCTCACTCTTGTACTTTGACATTGCGTTATGCATTTTACCACCTAGCGATTGATGTCCACAAATTGAATGAAAGCATAATGATATGAAAAGGTGAGCGAAAGATGTTATTGTTTTTGGCCATGTCAGCTTGGTGGAGTTGGTCGCCGGTCGGTGTATTCTTGGCTTTAAGAGTGCATGTCTTATATGTTTGGAAGTTGACCAGATTTTATACTGCAATCTGTAGCTATTAAGCTTGTTTGTTTATTGTCAAGTCAGTTAAGACGATGTGATAAGTTTTAACCTTGTGAGAGCAACATATATGAGGATATCAGGCATTGAATGATTTGGAGGAGGGGGATGCATATAGAAATCTTTTATCAGAAGCATTTGACTGGAAGCTTCACTGAAGACTGTGAAAGTCAATAGCAAAAGTTGTGTCATGCTTGAAGACTTAATGAGAAATATTCACAAGATTGCCCATCCGGTCTCCCTTCACATTGGAGAAATGTTAGGAAACATTGAGTTGACACGTGATCAAGCTAGTATGGGATGAGTCACGAGTGATTTCAAAATGTTGTGGATGGAGAACCACAACCATCAAGTTCATTGGCATTGAAAACTGGTTGCAGCATTGAGGTAGCTGCATAATTACACATCATTGCATGTTATGGATTCCTCTATCAAAGCAAGTGACCAAGAATTCCGCATTGAATCAACAAGCTGTTGAGAGCAAGTATATTCTGCTGCTCATTGAAGATCTATTTGATGAACTTGTAGTGCAAACTACTTCTCGAAGCTCGTGGATAACCAAATTTGGATTGTAGATGAATGTTTGAAAGACTACCCTACGTTCTAGATATGGATACCTTGTCACACTACTTTCAAACTAGACTCAGAGGATTTTCAAGTTTAGCAAGGTTTTGTTGGAGGATTTTCAAGGACTATGTGGGCATTGCAGCACCTTTGGCAATTTGCTGTTAGGTGAGTATAATGTGAACTTTTGGGGCCCATAGGAATATGCATTCACATGTTTGAAGATAGTGCTTCAAATGGTGCTTATCATGAGGAGTTCTAATACCTCTAAATCATCAAATTTTTGTGGATGCTAAGTTGCACCGGAATGGCGTTCCAAACCCCCACGTTCCGGAACTCCGGAATGCTGTTCCGAAAAATTGGAATGTATTTTTTTTGACAGCTACATGTCTTGTCTCACAGTTGCAAAGAGACACCTACCAAAGTAGTGCTACTGCTACCTATGAGAAAGTTTGCTCCTAGTTTAGTCATTAACAATTTTTAAGGAGTTGTCATTACTATAGCAAGTTGTTCTTCTGATTAACAATTGTTGTTGCTCAAGGATTTGTTTAATTGCCAACTCATCAAACTAGATCTTGTTCAAATCTAAGTCATCACCCTATCCAGTTGTATCAAGTACAACCAAATTACCGAAACTCACATTCAATGGTGGTGTACAAAATTCTTATTGACTAGGATTGTATAATCACCTTCGAACCTTGCAACTAATTGTCTAAAATTAATATTGTACCTCCCATTCACTTGTACATGTGCCAAATATTGAGATATGATATGTCAATGGTAAATTATACCATTTGTCATGGATTTCTTTGCTGATTGTACCTGATGTACATGTACCTTTTGTACCATATGTAGTCAATGATAGTTTGACTTGGGTCCTATACCTCATAACACCAACTTGAATTTATATTTGCAACAACTATACATCCTTAAATCCCCATCATTGAGTCATTTCTGCTTACTTGAAAGTGCAATGTACCCTTGGTACCAAAACTTAGTCTTGTAGTTACCCAAACTCCATTATCCATTCTAATTTCGCAGTTACTAGTGTCGACAAGGTAGGACTCAGGAGTTAGTAGTTACTATGCTTTGTAATATTTTTACGTCCCTACATGTTTTCTCCCACCCCCAACACATAGTTAAAAAAAATCTAAAAAAAGCAATTTTGTTTTTTGCAGTGTTCCGATCCGAAACGTTGCTAAGTCCTGGAACCGTTCCGTTTAGCAAGAATGGGAAGGCGACTATTTGATACAAGTAATGTCATTTGAGAGAAACTACCCAAAATGAAAGAGAAACCCATTATCCTAGCTATGGAACAAGGGTTGTCTCTTGAGGCAGCCAAGAAAGCTTGAGAAACTTAGCTATGGGAAACATCAAATACAAGGGAATTTGTCGAACTACCTCACAACACCAAAACTTAGAGGAAAATTAATTGCTAGAGAGAGTCCTTCAAGTCCTCTATGAGGCAAGCACCTCATGTACATGCATGGAATGTATAGGTGGCAACCATATGATTGAGTTACTTGGCCAAGTGGGCCAACTTGCACGAACTTGGTTAAGTTACAAATAGGGGGCCCCATGTATTTGTTGGATTTCTATCCTCTCCATCCCTTATCTCATCACTAATCTAGATCCATTATATGTAAATACTTGTACAGTCGCACACTCTGTAGAAATACACTTGTTTCCTGACAGTCTGCAGAGTGGACATCTGCATGTTTTTGATCTTGGCTCTTGCATTTTTATTTTGCGGGCGTTTGATTCTCGAGTCATTATCATGGTGGTTTGTAGTAGTCATCATTTATTCTCTTTGAGTTTTATCTACAATTAATCTTTTAGCACTCTAAGGATCAAGTTGGCTTAAGTTTTTATTGTCAATAATGTTTTTGACTTAGGATTTTTCAAAGTATTAGAATCATTTTGCCCTAGGTTTTGTTTGAAATCCATATGACTTCGTCTACTTTCTAATGTGTTTACTTTAACAGGAGTGTTAGCAAGGTCAATGACGAATGGTTTGCTGATGAAGAGAGGGTGCGAAAGATAGTTGGTTTGATTAGTTTTCCTAATGGTGAATTTAGAGGTTTACCAAAAGAGGTATGCCATTTCCTAGTTGAGACTATGTTTTGATGCACTTATTTGCTAATGAAATGAGTTTTGATTGCTTTTAAAAACTTTCTTTGGTATATATCTTTTCTCTCAATCTTATACTTGCCATGGATTCAATTAGATATAGTGATCATGTAGGTGTGAAAAGGTTGAAAGATGAAGTCCGGGGTGAAATGACTATGGGAGTAGTAGGGATGGTGTATAGAGATTTAGCCTATTCTGTCCAAGTGTGTAGGTTTGTTAGTGTTGGAAGTGCTGCGTGGGGAACTGAGTTCTCACCAACAGGCCCCAGAGGAAGGACTAAAGAGAGAGTTGATGAGTTTGCTCCTTTCATTGATCTCATAGGTCTTGTAATGACAAAGGATATTTCTATAAGCCTGATACTTAACACGAATAGTTGGAAGTGAGTGGGTACAAACATATTTGAGTTAATCATGGAGTTGGCGGTAGTCTTCATCATACTAGGGCTGACTTGGGGGGAAGGTTTCTTGGGTTTAGTGTTTGGGAAGTAAAAGAAAGGGAAGCTGCAGTGTGGAGCCTTAGCAAGAAAGGTGGATTTGTGTTCAATGGTGGAGTCGTATGGGAAATGCTGTAGAAGAGAGGATAAGGAGTCTTGACTGATAGTGATGTAGTGTTTTTGCCAGGTCTGTACTGGCACTGTAGAAGGATGTAATGCGAGCTGTAGCATGAGGAAGTGCAGGAGCCCGCTGACGTCGCCTGTGAACAGGAGCATGTATAGTGTGTCTCTGTGTAAGAGGTCTAGTGTGGCGTGTAACTCTCGTGACCGCCTGAGGCTGGGTGGTGCGTCATCTCTGCATCCTAGTGACAAATTCCAAGGCCTAGCTATGGAGTATCATAACAGCATAGTAAGCACACTATGAAAGCTTCAGAAAACCAGCTATGGAGTAGAACACAAAAGCAAGAGAGAGAGGACTTCAAAGCTCACACAACATGAATGAATATTCAAAGTGTAGTAGGGCGTGGAAACCCCTCCAAAGTTTGGGCTACATATAGCATGTTATCTATAGAGATGGTGTCTTGCTAATTCTAGCTCTAGAACCCACATGGGTCCTTAACCTACTTAATTTACTTGCCTAATTAGCACAAGTGGGGTGTACTATGTACATAAATGTTTTACCCCCATGTCTTATGCACAACTTACAAGTTACAAGTATACAAGCCTTAAGGGGCAAAATAGCATTGGGGGGCTATTTTGTTCATACCAACACCTAGCATGCTACAAAACTTTTCAAATTTTTCTCTACTAAGTGCCTTAGTAAAGATATCTGCTGCTTGTTCGTTGGTATCACAGTACTCGAGCTGAATTTCTCCGCTTTGTATCTTCTCTCGTAAGAAGTGTTGATCCACCTCAATATGCTTCGTACGAGCATGGTACACAGGATTTTTGGCAAGCTGGATGCAACTCTGGCTGTCACACTGAAGAATAGTAGGACCATCCTGTGGAATCTGCACCTCCCCAAGAAGTCTCCTGAGCCATATTGCCTCGCAGGTAGCTTTTGCCGCTGCCCTGTATTTAGCCTTTGTCGGTGATAAGGTAACTGTGGGCTGTTTCTTGCTACACCAAGAAATGGCCCCTGAGCCAAGGTTGAAAGTGTAACTTGTGGTTGACTTTCGATCATCCCTATCACCTGCCCAATCCGAATTGGTAAAGCCTCCAAGCTGAAGCTTTCCGTCATCTGTGTACTCAATCCCATAGCAGGTTGTCCCTTTGACATACCTCAAAACCCTCTTGGCTGCTTTCCAATGTGCTTCAGTTGGAGAACTCATGAACTGGCTTGCTACACCAACCGCATAGGAAATGTCTGGTCTCGTAGTGGTGAGATAAATCAGGCTACCCACAAGCTGCCTATAAAGAGTCTTGTCCACAAAAGGAGTGCCATCATCTCTGGATGGCTTACTGCTGGTATCAATGGGCATGGAAACGGGTTTGCAATCCTGCATGTTGAACCTGTTCAAAACTTCACATGCATAGTTGGCTTGGGAAATAAACACACAGTTTTCCTTTTTCCAAACCTCCAAGCCAAGACAATAGTGGATTAAGCCCAAATCCTTCATCTTGAACTCATTTGATAAATGAGCCTTCACCTTTTCAATAAGCTGCCCATTGTTACCCGTGATGACCAAGTCATCCACATAGAGAACTATCAAAACAATGTTCCCATCTTCCTCCTTCACGAACAGGTTGCAATCCGACTGACTCTTTATAAATTGCTCCTTGGCAAAATAGTCGTCAATATGACTATACCAGGACCTGGGTGCTTGCTTCAAACCATATAAGGCCTTCTTAAGCCTGCATACCATACTTTCCTTGCCCTTAGCCTCAAAACCTTGTGGCTGTTCCATGTAGACTTCTTCAGCCAACTGTCCATTAAGAAATGCACCTTCACGTCCATTTGATGGACCTCCCAACCAGAAAATGCAGCCAATGCTAAAACCAACCTGATAGACGTCATCTTAGCTACCGGTGCAAACGTCTCATCATAGTCCAAGCCCTCCTTCTGTGCATAGCCTTTAGCAACCAGCCTTGCCTTATGCTTTTCGATGCTCCCATCCGATTTGTATTTGGTCCTGTAGACCCACTTACAGCCAATAGGACGCTTCCCTTTTGGTAACTTCACCAAATCCCATGTATCATTCTTGAGAATGGAGTCGTACTCCTCTTGCATAGCATGTTGCCATACCTTCTCATCTGCTGCCTCAACGAATGTATGCGGATCTTGTGAATCCAAAGTAGTCATAAGTGCATAGTTTGTCTCCTGGTGTTCATGCTGCTGGGCTTGCCTTGGAGACCTCCTAGCCCCTGGATTGCTGCTCTCTCCCTCATCCAATATCAAACCATCCTGCACAGTTTGCCAATACCACTTGGGAAACTTCTGCCTTGCAGTTGGTGATGAAGACGGTGAATAGGACTCAACAGATTTGCCCCTTTCCTTCCGCTTCCTAGCCTCCTCGGATTCTTCCTCTTGATCACTCATATGATCATCCTGAGGCTACCCAATATATGGACGTGGGTCATCAAGTATTGGCACAAATTCACTTGTACCATCCTCCATCTCAAGTTCCTCTATAGGAGGCGTTTGATCTTCTTCAAAGATCACATCTCGACTTATGATCCTCTTCTTGCTAGTAAGATCGTAAAGTCTGTAAGCTTGCTTTCTTCACTGTATCCCAAGAAAATACACTTTGCTGATTTTGTTGCATCCAGCTTCTTCCTATTATCCTTGGGAATATGGGCATAGGCCGTACAACCAAACACTCGCAAAGCGCCCACCTTGGGCTTAATGTCGCTAAATGCCTCTTCTGGAGTCTTGCCTTCCATAGCTTTTGTTGGACTTCTATTCAACGGAAACACTGCTGTGTGCATTGCCTCGCCCCAAAAAGAGTTGGGCAACCCCTTTGCCTTGAGCATGCACCTTGCACACTCCACAATAGTTCGGTTCTTTCTCTCTGCTACGCCGTTTTGCTGAGGGGTATGAGGAGCTGTAAGCTGCCTTTTGATCCCATTGGCCTTGCAGAATTCCACAAATTCTGTCTTAATGAACTCTCCACCACCGTCTCACCTGAGCATCTTTATCTTCTTTCCGGAATGTTCTTCTACCAAAGCTTTGAAATGCAGGAAGTACTTGAATGCTTCAGATTTTAACTTCAAGAAATAAATCCAAATCTTGCGTGAGAAGTCATCAATAAAGGTCATAAAGTAATATGCCCCCCCTGCAGATTTTGTTTGGGTTGGCCCCCACAAATCTGAATGTATTAAGTCAAGTATGCCTGCTGCACTGGTGGTGCTTTCCTTGGGAAATTTATGTCTTTGTTGTTTTCCCATAGCGCAAGCCTCGCAAACTGAAGACCTTGGCTTAACAACTGGAAGCCCCTCCACCATATGATGCTGGTTCAACACCTGCATGCTTTGGTAGCCAAGATGTCCATACCTCTCATGCCACAACCTATCCACATCACTTCCTTTTGCTGTATAAGCATGCTGACTAGGGATAGAAGAGTATAACCTGTATAGATTATCTTCCTGCAATCCTTTGGCCACAACCTTCATATTATCACTCAAGTCCAACACAAGACAAGAAGTAGCATCAAATTCTACTTTCATATTTTGTTGAGTGATAGCTCCTACTGAAAGAAGATTTTTAGCAAGTCCTGGTACATATAAGACATTCTTAATGACTTTGACTTCTCTTGATGGAAGCTTTACAGGTACTGTGCCCTTCCCTTGACCTTGTGTGTTGAGTTGTCACCTAGGCACACCTCTTGTCCATCACTAATCCCCACAAAGGTATCAAACCAATCCCTATGAGGGGTCATGTGCTTTGAAGCACCTGAGTCAATGTACTAACCACCTGTTGTAGCTTGTGAAGCCAATGCAACAGAGAATAACTCAGCTTGCCTTATGTCACTCTGCTCCTCTCTTGCAACACTCTCAACAACATTTCCTCCTTGCTTCTTTGTGCCCTTCTTTTGGTATGCAAGCTTCTTCCTGCACTCAAAAGCAAAGTGTCCATATTTACCACAGTAATTGCAATTCCCTTTCCTTCGAGGTGTGGAAGAAGTATTCGAGGAGGGTTGTGCTTCTGACATCTGCAAGTTCTCCATTCCTTGCTCAAGTGTTTGTGGTGCTCCTTTGTTCTTGCCTTTACCTTTCTTCACTGATATCATCATCACAAAGTTCTAATAAGCATATGACAAGCTATTCAGAACTATTGGCACCAAGTCTTTGTCAGCAATAGACTCTCCAAGTACAGAAAGCTGATATCTAATATCGTGTATCTTAGTAAGATGATCAGTAACTGTCTCTCCTGTCTCCATTCTGAGAGTATACAACTTGTTCTTCAAGTAGAGAAACCTGGTTGTACTTGCTGTCTCATACAATGCACAAAGAATGTGCCATGCATCCACAGGCCCTTTGGCTGACCTGATTAGAGGAATCACATTATCCCTCACTGACATGTTGATAATTCTGTGTGCCTTTTCCCCTCTCTTGATATAGTCCTTAAGTTCAAGTTCAGATGTTGGAACAGGCTCCTCACCTGTCACAAGCTTCCAACATTCTTTGTCTTCAAGAATGTTCTTGATCTTGAATTTCCATATGCTAAAGTTAGTGCCATCAAGCCGGCTGGCTTCACTCAGCATGCTCTCTGCAAGACTAGTCATGGCTGGATAGAAATAAAACACAAAAGGCAAACTGGGGTTTTCACCCAACTAGGGTATGCAACCACTTGCTCAATAACCCTCAGCTTTTGGATTTGAAACTATCCCCCTGTATGGCTGTCCTAGCCCTTGTCCAAGATCCACTCAAAACTTTCACTGAAGTCCCCACTGTAGAAAGCGCCCTCCTACAGTCTTGGCTGTCCAAAAAGACTCAAATTTTTTTGTCCCAAATTAGAAACTTTTTGGCTCCCTGTACTCCCCTTGCCAACAGTACTCCAACCATGCAGATAGCACAGCGATCAGATGCCCTTACAAAAAGTGCTCCCACCTCAAAGGTAAGCTGCTCTCCAGGAATGGCAGGAATCTGATCAAAAACAGGTCCAAGCTTTCACCACACCACAGGCAACATAACCTGCTCTGATACCATGACAAATTCCAAGGCCTAGCTATGGAGTATCATAACAGCATAGTAAGCACACTATGAAAGCTTCAGAAAACCAGCTATGGAGTAGAACACAAAAGCAAGAGAGAGAGGACTTCAAAGCTCACACAACATGAATGAATATTCAAAGTGTAGTAGGGCGTGGAAACCCCTCCAAAGTTTGAGCTACATATAGCATGTTATCTATAGAGGTGGTGTCTTGCTAATTCCAGCTCTAGAACCCACATGGGTCCTTAACCTACTTGATTTACTTGCCTAATTAGCACAAGTGGGGTGTACTATGTACATAAATGTTTTACCCCCATGTCTTATGCACAACTTACAAGTTACAAGTATACAAGCCTTAAGGGGCAAAATAGGCATTTATTTCAACACCTAGGTCTGGGAATGTCGTCGCAATTGCTGTCAGTCATGTCTGCCTCAGGACGTGATCTCCTGAGAGAGAGAGAGAGAGAGAGAGAGAGAGAGAGAGAGAGAGAGAGAGAGAGAGAGAGAGAGAGAGTTCAATTTTGGTAGTTTGTCTACTAGTTCAAAATAAGAAGTTGCTTCTGTAATGGTATGAACTATATATATCCTTCACAGCAAATGATATTATTCGTGCTATTGCAGCTTACTTGTGGGATCTGCTTTGAGCGGCATGGTACCGAGAATATGAAGGCAGCAATTTGTAGTCACTACTTTTGCAACAATTGTTGGTTAGGTCAGTTTGCCTCATCTTTATTTTTGTGTTTGATGAATAAAGCACTTTGTAAGTACAATCGTATGCTCTATGTTTAGCAACTCAACAAGTTATTGTATGTATGTTACTTGGGGCGATTGAATTTGTCAAGTTCACCTCTTCTTCAAGTGAGGTTGGTAATTTTGAACAAAATCAACGTATTGGTCAAAAAGGACATAGAAGTTAGATATTGTATCTCTTTTTGCTATCAAGCAAGCACAACATGCCTTATTGCATGCTCAAGTGTCTGCCAATCTTTCTTTAGTTGAGGTTCTCTAATCGCTTCCTTTGATAATTTAGCAATAAATACCATGTTGCATATGGGGCATTAATATATACTATTGTATGTAGTTTTTTTATCTATTTTGTGATCTTTTTGAGAGCTATTTTTTTATTGTATGTACAACATTGTTCACTGTCATTAACTTTTGATCTAGGAGTCTATAATTTGCCATGTTGTTTATGGGAAATGAGTGTAGCCGATTGAGATTTAAGAACATGTTGTAGTTGATTTTCAAAGGGCATATGAGACGAAGTACATGTCAAGTGTGTATAATTGAAACTTGGGAGCGTAAAAACGTCTCCAATACTTTATATATACACACATATATATATATATATATATATATATATATATATATAGAGAGAGAGAGAGAGAGAGAGAGAGAGAGAGAGAGAGAGAGAGAGAGAGAGAGAGAGAGAGAGAGAGAGAGAGCTTTTAATGCATATAAGACCAAATAAGTACGTATAGAGTGTGATAGATACTGAAAGGAGCATATAAATGTCTCCATAAACAAACGACAACTACTAGCTAAAATGATTGGTCTATCAAGACTAGACAAAATCTCTAAACTGCCCTTAGACATGGAAGTCTGAAATATGGTACAATGGGGTGTTGTATAACTATACCATAACCGTCCGAGCTAATGTCACCATAGGACCGCTGTTGAAGAAAGCAAGGACAGAAGATGCAGGTGCTGAAGCAGTGGGCCTACGCACATGAGCTCTAGATCTGTGAAGTCTCATGGTAGCCCTAACGTGTTGTTTGGAGGCAATCTGATCGCAATGAGAATCCCATAACATATATGACTCATCCTCTGACAAAATGTCGGCATCAATGTCTGCTCTAGATCGCCTCCTAGAGAAAAAGGAGGTAATTTGGGTTTGTTGGGAGTCATGGCATCCATATTGATCTCTTTGACAAATATCTCTACGGAGCAGGAACATCTTGTGTAGCGTCAGTGCCACACATCGAGGATCAACACATGAAGTGAGTGAGCGAAGTGTGACTGGAGAATCTCAGAAAAGGCAACGATAGCATCCTCAGATCTCATAATAGACAGGGCATTTGAATAGAAAATGCTCCTCTAACTTCACCTCCCTTAATGTGCACATCTGACAAAGTCTGCTCATATGAGGGATGCCCTAGAAGTGCCTCGTCTCCACATATAGCTAGGAAACTTGAGCGATAGAAGTCCGGTTTGACCCCCAAGGGCGCCTGCCAAGTCACTCGACAATATGCACGATAAATAACCCTCCTGATATACTGATGAAAACCCACTGGTAGATCAGAGATATCAATGCCGGATATGAGTAAAAGACGAGAAACCTAGGACATGTTGCTAGGGACCCAACTCCCTTGGGTCCTAAACCCCAACGTGAAGCTGGAGGTCGACTGGGCCTGTTGACTTGGCCAGTGACTCATGGACCTGCATGGTCGACACTTGTCGTGATCTAGGATGTGTGCTTGGCTTGGAGACTCCTACCTTGGAGGTATACAAGGAGAGGAGGTCTCTCTTTACCATTCATTCTATCTACCTAGGAGATGGTGGATGGTGAGCGCTTGTGCACAGCCAGGATGAGTGCTAGCTTGAGGTGGAGATGGTTGATGGCTCTGGCAGTTGTATGGGACACTGTTAGTGTTAGGGACCCAACTCCCTTGGGTCCCAAACCCAGACTTGAGACTGGACGATGACTGGGCTTGTAGACTTGACCGTTGACTCGTGAACCTGCATGGTTGCCACGTGTCATGATCCAGGAGTGCACATGGCTTGGAGTCTCTCTCCTTGGAGGTATACAAGGGGAGGAGGGCTCATTTGCCATCCATTCTATCTACCTAGGAGGAGGTGGATGGAGAGCGTGTGCACGGCCAGGATGTATGCTAGCTTGGGGCAGGAGATGGCTGAGAGCCTAGGCGGTGGTATGGGATGCCGTCTAGGATGGAAGTCAGATCCAGCTTGAAACGGTCACAGGCTAGGGCACGGTGGGTGGACCCGGATTAGGTCCTACGGTGGGGTGGAACGTGAATCGTTCGGTCTCTTGTGGTTAACCGGCACCTGGAGGTTTGCAGTATGTAGGGATTGTAACATATGGTATTAGAGCCACTGCATGCTGAAAGCAGGTGCATTGATCCGTAGAGTTTTTCTTGTAAGTTTCGGTGCTTTTGACGGATTTCAATGCATCAACCCTTGTTCACTCCTGAAGTTTTTGCTGGGGAAAAGAAGGATAGAACCCCAGAGGCGGTCTTGCAATGGTTGGATCGATGGAATTCGCAATTTTCCATGCACGATTCATCCGAGGACAACAAGATCAATCTCGCCGTCATCATGTACCTGTGAGGTAAAGCATTTACCTGGTGGCAAGATGTCAGGGGTAAGCCTGAAGTTCCTAGGAATTGGGAGGATTTTTGTAAGCCCTTTCAGGTGGCCTTCCTTCCCATTCTTGATGATTTCGAATTTTACTGTCAATATGCAACGATCCATATGGGAAACCGGCCCCTGGATCAGTATTTACAAGATTTTCAAGAGGTCTATTCTCGTTTTGCAACTAGAATAGATCCTTTGCTAGTAAAGTTGCATATTATAGGGTTGCCAAGAGACTACCAGCTAGAGGTAAGGAGGAACCAACCTCTTACCCTCGAGGATGCTATTCGCTTCGCCAGAATCTACGATGATACTCGTATAATGGCTAAGCCTGAGACTGGTGTCTTTCCCGACGTAAAGGGTAAGAAGCCTTTCTTTCCAAAGAAATTGAAGACAAGGCAAAGGATGGGTCTTCAGGTTCAGGTAAATCAAAGAAAAGATCTACCTTGGACCAGGAAACCTTTGTGAAAGCCAGAAGCGACAATCTATGCTTCAACTGCATGGAACCAGGTCATGTCGCAAAGGAATGTCCAAAGAAACGGAAAGCTAAAGGGGCATCTTTTAAGACGCCAGGTAACTCTAGCATATCTAGTGTAGATTTTTCCTTTGCTGGTAATTCTGTGTGCGAGCATTGTTGTTTTAATACGGCTGTTTTTGGCCCTCATGACCTCATTCGGATGAAGGGGTTGTGGGTGGCCAAGCCGTAACAGTTTTATTTGACGATGGTTCCACACATAATTTTATTAACGCTATTTTGTTGCAGAAGCTAAAGGTGGAAACAAAGCAAAGTGACCACCGATACACAGTGAAGCTGGCAATGGGAGCAGAAAGCCAAGTTCGGGACCGGATAGTCCCACGTCTACCAATAGAGATTCAAGCCTATAAAGACAAATTAGACTTTCACATTATGAATCTAGATAGGTAGATGTTATGCTTGGTAAGGAGTGGTTCTATGAGAGGAACGAGTCTATGAAGAAAAATCATGTAACCCACAGTTTGTCGTTCTTGCATAACGGCTCACTCATAGAAAGAAATGTTGATATTTCTACTCCGTATATGCTTTCTGCTTTGGAAACAATTAAATGTATGGATGTTGTTGATTGCAATTCTTATTTATGTTGGTTAAAAGATTTTACTTACCTGAAGAACGTAGTTTGCAATTTTACAATCTCCAAATGGAATTAATGTCTATTAACCTAAAACAAGAAAATTCACCAGAAGGTGAAATCTTTAGGAAACTTAGGCAAGAATCTAACGATGTGTTTCCTGAGCAGCTTCCTGAGGGTCTTCCCCCCTCTAGGGGTGTAGACCATGGTATTAAATTGATTCCTGGTAGTTCTCCTATATCACTGTATCCATATAGGATGAGTACTACGGAAGAGGATGAGGTTTATAGGCAACTGCAAAATTACCTTAAGATGGGCCATGTTAGGCCTAGTAAATCTCCTTGGGGGGCACGTGTGCTCCTTGTTGAAAAAAGACGGAGGCACTTGTCTTTGTGTGGACTTTAAAAAGTTGAATGAATTAACGATTAAAAACCATTATCCTTTGCTGCGAATGGATGAGCTGGTTGATCGATTGCATGGTGCAAAGTACTTCACCAAAATTGATTTGAAATCAGGGTATCATCAGATTCGCATAAAGACTGAGGATGTTGAAAAAACCGGGTTTAGAACTAGGTACGGCCATTATGAGTTTCTGGTTTTACAATTTGGCTTGACAAATGCTCCAGCGACTTTCCAGCAGATGATGAACGATCTTCTTCGTCCATATCTGGGAAAGTTCGTGATAGTGTACTTAGATGATATTCTCATCTGTAGTAAGACCTTGGAGGAGCATGAGGAGCATCTCAGGACTGTTTTGAAGTTACTTGAACTATGCATTAATTGCATTAGCCTTGACGAATGTCCTCAGAGGGGCTAAAAGAGTTAGTCGGCACAGTAGTTCAGTCCTCTGGTTACTTGGACTGAAATCAAAGTTTTGAGAACCTCAAATACTGTGTGACTACAACGCCTATTCTACACAGTGGATTCTAACAAGCCATATGTACTTGAAACCGATGCCAATGACTATGCTATAGGCGTAGTCCTATATCAGGATGGTAGACCGGTTGATTTTAAAAGCAAGAAGTTCGACCCTGCTCAAAGGCGGTATTCCACCTATGACAAGGAACTTTTTGCTGTTATTCATGCCCTAAAAGTTTGGAGACATTATTTGTATGACTCCCAGTTTACTATAGTTACTGACCATCAAGCGATTAACGATGCGGTCGACCTTAGGGGTCGTAAGGCCAGATGGTCAAAGATGCTCCAAGAATTTCGTTATGACATTGAGTACCAGAAAGGTACTTCTAAGAGTGTTGCGGATGCCTTAAGCCGGATTGGAGAGGTTAATCAGTTAAGCTTTTCTGAGATCCAATCTGAGTTGTATCTGTCCTTAAGAGATTTGTGTAAGACCGATAGGTACTTCGGTCGTATTTGGCTAGACGTCCTGGCAGGTTCTTCTAGATCTAGTGATGAGCTTGGAATGCAGGATTCCAAGATTTCTCCTCAGGACAAGATACAGAGAGACTATTCCATTAGGAATGGGTTGCTTTTTCGGAATGGAAAAGTTTGTGTGCCAGAAAATGATGATATAAGGGCCCAAATCCTGCATGAATGTTATGACAGCCCGCGTGCCCTGGCTCGCAAAGGACGCTTGACTTAGTAATAAGGAACTTTTACTGGCCAAACTTAAAAAGTCAAGTGGAGGCATATGTTCGCAAGTGTGCACAATGCCAAGTTAATAAAGCTGAAAGACTTAAGGCAGCTGGTTTGTTAATGCCCTTGGAAATTCCCGAAAGAAAGTCGGAAAGTATTTCCATGGACTGTGGTTGGGCTACCTCGGACGGGGAAGCAAAATGATGCCATTTGGGTAATAGTTGACAGGTTAACTAAAATGGCGCAGTTCATACCAACTAAGCAAACTGTCAAAGCTTTTGAACTTGCTCAGCTTTTCGTTGAAAAGTTGTTCAGGTTGTTTGGTTTGCCGAATGACATTGTTAGTGATCGAGATCCGAAGTTCACTGGCAAATTCGGGCAGGCGGTCTTTGAGAAATTAGAGACCACTTTAAGTTTGGGGTCATCAGATCATCCTGAATCGGACGGACAAACCAGTCTATTGGGAAAGGTACCTTCCAATGATTGAGTTTGTGTATAACAGCGCAAAGCTCTCAGCGACGGGTTTTAGTCCATTTCTCTTATGTATGGTTTCCAGCCTAGGGCTCCCATTTTAGTGGGCCTCAAAGGCCTCAAGGTTAAAGCAACAATAGTTTTCCTGCATGACATGCAAGAAATGTTGCTTGTTGCTCGCGAGAACGTAAAAACGGCTCAGGATATAGCCCAGTTTTACGCTAATCAAAAGCGACTACCTAGGGTCTATGAGGAGGGGGCTTGGGTATATCTTAGAATCCCAAAAGATCCTAAGGTACTAAAGACTGGGAAATGTCCTAAGATATCACCCCATTATGCAGGGCCATCCCATATAGTAAAGAAACTCCATCGGAATGCCTATCAGCTGGAGCTACCTCAAGGAGTTAGAGTTCATCCAGTATTTCACATTAGTCGTTTAAAGGAATGACTTGGTGGAAAGGATGACTTGATACTTCAGGAGGACTTAGTTCGACTGGAGGACCTGACATCCTTTGTATCTACTGAACCACAAGCCATTGTTGATGTACGTCAACGTGGACTCAGGAACCGGCAGGTAACTGAGTACTTGGTTCGTTGGAAAGGAAGTTCTGAGGATGATGATACTTGGGAAAAGGAATATGATCTTAAACAGAGGTTCCTGGTTTCCTTCCTTAGATAAGGAATTTTTTAAGGAAGAGGGAATGTTAGGGACCCAACTCCCTTGGGTCCCAAACCCAGACTTGAGACTGAACGATGACTGGGCCTGTAGACTTGACCGGTGACTCGTGAACCTGTATGGTTGCCACGTGTCATGATCCAGGAGTGCACATGGCTTGGAGTCTCTCTCCTTGGAGGTATACAACGGGAGGAGGGCTCATTTGCCATCCATTCTATCTACCTAGGAGGAGGTGGATGGAGAGCGTGTGCACGGCCATGATGTATGCTAGCTTGGGGCAGGAGATGGCTGAGAGCCTAGGCGGTGGTATGGGACGCCGTCTAGGATGGAGGTCAGATCCAGCTTGAAACGGTCACAGGCCAGGGCACGGTGGGTGGACCCAGATTAGGTCCTACGGCGGGGTGGAACGTGAATCGTTCGGTCTCTTGAGGTTAACCGGCAGTTGGAGGTTTGCAGTAAGTAGGGATTGTAACAGTCAAGGTTGGATGTCGGATCTCGCTTGTTACAGGTCACAGAGAGTTATGAACGTAGCCACGGCTGATCTAGATTTAGTCTATGAAAGCATCACATAAGCAATACTTAACCCTAGAAAGCAGGAGAGAGAAAGCTTAAAGAGACTAAAGAAGGAGATCATATCATAAGCCAAGTAACAAATGACACAGAATCCCTACTTATAGCCAAGAGGAAGCCCTAAAAGGAAGCTTCCAGTGGCTAGGGCCAAACTGAGAGGGAAAATAGTGCGCCCTCCAAGAAGGCCCCCACTCTCAGTAATATGACCAAATAACCAATATAGTGAATCATAGGGCCCAAGGCCAATAATATGGTCTAAATGTCAATAATAGGGCCCAAGGCCAACCATATAGTCTAAATGTCAAATAATGAATAAAAAAGGGCCCAAAGCCTGCCTATGCATAAAGTAAAGTAAATGTAAATGGACATGGCGAATGTAATGAGCCGAGTCCATAACTCTCCCCGACACAAAAATAAGACCCAACTGCCATAAAGGATTGGATCAAGTAACAGCAAGCCCTGGAGGATCAACTGGAACAGCATCTGGTGTAGTAACAACTGGAGCAACAGCTGATGTAGAGGAATCAACAAGTGCGGCAAGAGCACGAGCCTGATCCGCAAGTGACGGTGTATGATAAAAGACATCAATAGGCTCCCATGTGGCCTCCTCAACAGGACGACCATCCCACTGGACTAGGAACTGAATCTGCCGGCGGCGTCGACTATGATGCAAACGCACCTGAAAGATAGCAGCAGGTAATAAAGGAAAGAGATCCGGTGCAGTAGGAAACTCAGCATCACGAGGAGCATCATCCTCAATAGCAGCACGTAATAAACTGACATGGAATATATCACAGGCACGTGTGGAAGCAGGAAGCTGAAGACGATATGTAACTGGACTAAGAACCTCCAATATACAATAAGGCCCATAATAACGTGGTGCAAGCTTCTCAGTAGAAGCATGGCCCTGAATAAAATGATGACGTGCAAACCGTAGGCGTAGATATACCATATCACCAACATGAAACTCAACATGACGTCGATGACGATCAACTGAAGCCTGATAACGCTGCTGGACCTGCTGCAAATGGGAACTGGCCTGGAGAATAAGCTCGCGAGCACCTGATAGAAATGAAGACAGTGTCACAGGTGTATCCTCGAGAGAAGAGGAATACCAGGTAAAAGAGGTGCATAACCATGAGATAATAAAAATGGTGCAACGCCGGTGCTGGTACTAACAGAGCTGTTATAGCTATACTCTGCCAAACATAAGTGCTGATCCCAATCCTTCCCTGAAGGAGTAACAAAATGGCGCAAATAATCCTCAAGGATCCTGTTAAGGACCTCAGACTGCCCATCAGAAGTAGAATGATAAGCAGACCCCATAAAAAGCTGTACATCCAATATACGCATAAGCTCTGTCCAGAACAATGATGTAAACTTACTATCCCGATCAGAAAGGATAGTACGAGGAAACCCATGTAGGCGAAATATCTCTGAAAGGAACAAGCGTGCACACTGCTCTGCTGTGATAGTACTGCGGACGGGTATGAAATGTGCCTGTTTCGAGAACCTGTCAACTACCACCATACATGAATCGTGACCACGACGGGTGCGGGGAAGGCCAATGATGAAGTCCATAGAAATATCAGTCCACTGGCGGTGAGGAATAGGCCAACTCTGAAGCAAACCAGCGGACTTAGCACGGGAGTACTTATTACGTAAGCAGAAAGGACAAGTACGAATAAGTACAACAAGCTCTTTCCTAAGGGATGGCCAATAGAAATGATCCTTAAGACGAGCATAAGACTTCTGAAAACCAAAATGACCCCCAACTGGGGATGAATGAGCATCCGACAACAACGGAGAATGGATACCCAAAGAACTAGGAATACAAAGAGAACCATAATGATAAAGACGGTGGTCAACAATGGAATAAGCCTGATGAGGTGAAGACGACATAGGTGGAGCAGAACTATAAACATCACGAAAATCAGAACGTGTAAGATAAGCAGATGGAAGATCATCAAACCAGGAAGGGATCGTGGCAACAAGGGTATTCAATAAAGCAGGAAGTCTAGACAATGCGTCAGCAGTAGTGTTAGCACGACCAGGACGATACAAAATAGAAAAATCAAAAGATTGTAAAAACTGCAACCAACGAAACTGACGATCACTAAGATCACGCTGGGAGAAGAGATAACGTGAGGACTGATGATCAGTAACGATATCAAAAGGAACACGGTACAGGTAATGGCGCCACTTCTTAAGAGCATAGATAATGGCAAGAAGCTCTTTCTCATGGACAGAATAACGTTGCTCATAAGAGCGTAAACGACGCGACTCATAAGCAATAATACACCGAGACTGACGAAGCAAGGCACCCAAACCAACATTACTAGCATCGGTCTCAACAATAAATTTCTGATCAAACTGTGGTAAACACAGGATAGAGGCCTCCACAACAGCACGACGAAGAGTGTCAAAGGCGAACTGACAATCAGAAGTCCAAACAAAAGCACTAGACTTCTTCAAAAGGGCATGAAGAGGGGCAGCCACAGTGGCAAAGTGAGGAACAGGACGACGAAGGTGAGTAGCGAGACCAAGAAAATACGAACATGGTGGACATCTGTGGGAACATGCCAATCAGCGATTGCCCGAACCTTATGAGGGTCCAAACGAATACGACCATCACAAATGAGAAATCCTAAAAACTCAATCTCAACAACAACAAAGGAACACTTAGAAAGTTTAGCAAACAACTGGTGATGAACAAGCAATTGAAAAACAGATGAAAGATGTAACACATGCTCATCAAGAGTCTTACTAAAAAGAAGAATATCATCAAAATAAACTAAAACACAACGACCAAGGAGAGGACGCATGATGTTATTCATCACATTCTGGAACGTAGGTGGACCGTTAGTAACACCAAAAGGAAGAACACGAAACTCATACAAACCAAGATGGGTACGAAACGCAGTCTTGTGTTCGTCCAAAGGATGCATCCTAATCTGGTGATAGCCGGAACGTAAGTCTATCTTAGAGAAAAGATGAGAGGTGCCTAACTGGTCAAAGAGATCATCCATGTGAGGAATAGGATACGGGTTACGGATGGTCAACTTATTGAGGGCACGATAATCAATGAGAGGCGTTTGGAACCATCTTTCTTATTGACAAGGAGAATAGGGGTACCAAAAGGACTGTGACTAGGAACAATAAGGCCCTGATCTAGTAAAGCAGTAATCTGAAGCTCAACCTCATCACGCTCAGACTTAGACATACGGTAAGGAGGCCGGGAGGGAGGAGCAGAACTAGGACGCAAATCAATATGGTGGTTCACATCACGTAATGGTGGTAGCGTCGTAGGTTATGAAAACACAAATGCATACTGATGTAATAAGTCAGAGATCACCTGAGGAACAGCTGCTGGAGGAGAGGTAGTCACTGGAGAATCTGCTGTAGCACGCTGAACACATAATAAAGCTGCACAATGAGCCTTAGGTAGGCTGCGGATAAACTGCTTCCCGCTGATCAGCTGGAAATCTGCCTGAGAATCAATACTAGCAAGTGAGTGGGTCACTGCATCATGAACAAATGTCAATGTCTGCTGAGCCAGGTCCAAAGTAACCACTCCCAATGAAGCAAACCAATCAGCACCAAGGATAAGGTCATAGCGCTCCAGAGGAATGATATAAAGATCTGCCTGTCCAGAAAAATCACCAATGCGGTAGGATAATCCCTGAAACATCTGAGAACTAGGAAATGAGTGAGAACTGGCAACCTCGACTGTGAGAGGCTGTGGAGCAGGAATAGGTGAAGCGCGTATCCGGCTGAGAACATAACTGCTGATAAAGGAATGAGTGCTGCCTGTATCAACTAAAGCAATATACTCACGACCAGTAATGCGCACACGTAGCCGAATGGAGCGAGGACCGGGGCACCCTGTCCAGGTAGCATAAGCAAGCTGAGCATGGCAAGTAGCAGGAAGTAAATCAGTAGAAGGCTCAGGAGATAGATCAGGCTCATCAGATATATGAATGTAGATATCGAACTCATCTGGGGTAGTGCCCTCATGGTAGAAAACATCAGTCGAAGTAGGCAGGGGCTGGCGGCAATCACGGGCAATGTGGTTAGGACTCTTACAACGAAAGCAAAGACGCTTCTGCTGAATGTCAGCGAACTCTGTAGACGTGTAACGTCGGACAAAAGCAGGACGAGGAGGCGGAGGGCGAGGAGCGGGGGAAGTAAGAGAAGAGGTCGGGACGACAGTGGATGGGGCAGATGGGGCCGGAGATGGTAGAGGTGAAAGAGATGAACGGGGTCGGGAAAAGCGAAAGGGAGCAGGATCAGGGTACTTATGCTGTAAAGTACTAGCAAGGGACATGGCCTCAACAAGTGTGGGTGGACGGAAAGAAGAGACATCGAATCGTAGAGCACCACGAAGTCTAGCAATGTAGCGAGAAATAAGCTCGGTGGGCTGAAGATCTGTAAAGAGGTAGGAAAGGTCCATAAACTGATCTGTATAGGAAGAAAGATCACCAGTCTGAGTAAGACTACGAAATATATCACGCTGGCGGCTCAGCCACTGAGGGTCAATCATAGCATGACGAAGATCACGACGAAAGGTAGGCCATAACTGGAGACCATCCCGATTAGGGTCAAGTCGGTAGACCCGCCACCAAGTGGCAGCACATCCATCTAAATGTAAGGCGGCTAACTGGATCTTCTGAGGATCAGTCTTAGGGTAAATCTGAAAATAAGTATCAAGCTTTGCAAACCAATTCTCTAACAAGTTCCCGTCAGAGGAACCAGAATAGGTGGCAAGCTGTAACCGATCACGAAAATCTCGAGCAAAATGTGGCTCAGGAGCTAGATGTCGTGGAAAATGTGACTCAGGAGCTGTAGGACGTGGAAAACCGGGTGGTGGGTTAGGTGGAAAATGAGGCCCACCGCCAAAGGAAGTAGATGAGGATGGAAGTCCAAATGGAGACCCAAATGATGAATGAACAGGGGCTTTGCCAGGTCCATGTGGCTGTAAGGAATCAATCTGTGACTGCATAGTGGCAAAGCCGGTCTGTAGAGTGGTAAAACCAGTCATCATTTGGTCGAAACGACTACTGAGGAGAGTAAGAGAGTCACGCATATCAGCAAACTGTTCATCTAAAGGTCCGGAATGACTCGCAGGTGTAGTGGGTGAGCTAGCCATGAGGAAGAAAAAGTAAGCGAGAAAAGAAATGTGCTAAACAATTGGACGAACTGAAGGAGAGGACATAAGTCGTCACAACAGGCACACCAATGAAAAGACACAATAGAACTCGCGATGTAAGATGAACAGAAAGGACAACTAAGTAAGAAATACCTCGTAACCGCAACCGGAAGTGAGCTGAAAAATAGCGGCGATATGTTGAGGTACCGGGCAGCCTCCAAAAAAGATGCTAAGGGCCCGACAACGTGGAGTAAACGGTGGGTAAAAGTATGGGAAACAATAATGGACTATGGGGCTGGAAAGGGAGCAGCCAAGGAAAGGAAGTGATAACAAAAAAGAGGTATGGGCAGCGAGGAAACGAGGCTGAAAAATCAGAGATCGCCCTTCAAGGGTAAAAAAAAAGTTTGTGATAAAGACGGGGAGCAATCCCGATGCGTGATGAAGTTGGGTGGGAGTGGCTTTCTAAGCATCTAGACGTGTTTGTACTGTCTGGGCTAAGGTTGCGAACACAGACAACAGTGTAGGAGGGTGAGCTGAAATTGAGGCGGATGTAGGGTGCCAGCTATGGTGGAGTGTGGGCGTCCAAGAGAGGTAGTAAACGGCAAAAAAAAATTGGATCAAAAAGATGGGTTGGTAGGGTGCTAGGAGTGGCTGATGGAAGGTGGCGAATAGGGGTAGCAAAAAGCGGAAATTTTCAGCGAAGGAAGGAGCCGTAGGGCACTGGTCAGCAAGCATGAGGGCGCCCAATAGGGCAGCAAATAGGAGGCAGTAGGGCGCCCAAAATAGGGGAGGAAAAAGGCTGAAAATGCAAGCAGTAGGCAGCTAGCAAGAGGGCGCTAGAAATGGGCAGCAAGTGGGCGCCTGTCCTCCTCCGATCCGTCGTGAAAATCTGCAAGACAAGTGTGGAGAAATGCTGAAGATCCGGCTGAAAAATGGTGAAGATCCAAGCTGAAGATGGGCGCCCTCCTGTGAGAGAAAAATCTGCTCAATGGAGATGCTCAGGAAAGTGCTCTGATACCAAGTTATGAACGTAGCCACGGCTGATCTAGATTTAGTCTATGAAAGCATCACATAAGCAAGACTTAACCCTAGAAAGCTGGAGAGAGAAAGCTTAAAGAGACTAAAGAAGGAGATCATATCATAAGCCAAGTAACAAATGACACAGAATCCCTACTTATAGCCAAGAGGAAGCCCTAAAAGGAAGCTTCCAGTGGCTAGGGCCAAACTGAGAGGGAAAAAAGTGCGCCCTCCAAGAAGGCCCCCAATCTCAGTAATATGACCAGATAACCAATATAGTGAATCATAGGGCCCAAGGCCAATAATATGGTCTGAATGTCAATAATAGGGCCCAAGGCCAACCATATAGTCTAAATGTCAAATAATGAATAAAAAAGGGCCCAAAGCCTGCCTATGCATAAAGTAAAGTAAATGTAAATGGACATGGCGAATGTAATGAGCCGAGTCCATAACTACGGGCCAGGGCACATAGGGTGGATCTAGATTGGATCCTACGGCAGGGTGGATCGTGTGACGTTCGGTTCTTTGTTGGTAACCGACACCTGGCGATTTGCGGCGGATAGAGGTTGTAACATTCGGTATCAGAGCCACCGCAGCCTGCGTACAAGTTTGAATTGATCCTGTTCCATAGAGCAGAGGATGATCCGCAACGGATACATGCTATAGAATGGGATGATCTTGGCCTCCGACGACGATCAGCAGACAGAGGGTCCATATGGAGAGCAGATGCTTCAGTTGGGCAAGGCTCATGGATTGGCCATTTATAATGGCCTATTGCAATGGCCTGATTCAAGTGACTATGCTTGTTTTCTACACAGCGGAGGGCATAGTAGTGTTGACTATTTCATGGGATCGCCGTCTCGCCTTCCCTCCATGTCATCCTTCTTGGTTCACCGTACCACCCTCTCTAACCATTCATACCTCTCTCTCTCTCTATTGGCCTTCTTCACACCTCACACACTCATATATTTACCCCCAACGGGAAGATCGTATATCGCTATAACCCTCAAAACACTCCAAGGAAGCCTTATCTGAGCTTCTGACTCGCTTCCCATACGAGCATACTTTAGCGGACCAGTCTCTTTTTCTTGTCCGGACCATCCATACCGCTGCATCCCTTGCTTTTCCATCCCCACGGCCCAAGCACCCACGACATTGTCGGCCATATAACCCATGGTATGACCACGAATGTAGCTCCACTTGAATTTGATCTATGCATGCTGCCACCTTCCCCATCTGGTAAAGGACTTATCTCGTGTATTTTATAGAACCACTCGAAAAAAAATAATTGCATATGAGATCTGCCATGGAAAGGACCTTCTCTTTAGCTCCTCGTCGAGATCCTTTTGGAAAAAATTCCTCCAACGAGCACCTCCACTCCGGATCACAGATCTTAGCACATGGGTGACCTATGCCACATCATTGTACATTGTCCCTGATGCACCTCCGTGGGTATAGTGTATAGGTGAGTAGCATAATCAGTCCAAATTCGGAGGTTGTTCAGGAGAGGGGTTGGGGCGTGGGGGATAGACTCATGCCAAAAGGCACCAGAAGAAGAGCTGAAAAGGAGGTTCACAAGGTGTTTTCCTTTGGAGTCATCATAGGCACATTTTTTGTGACGGAGTGTGCGGTTATAAGATTGCTGTGAGGAGTGCAGGAGATGGGGGGCATGGAAACGAGCATGTGTGACAGTGTTATGAAGGGAGCGACATACCACGTCATACCATGGTGGATGGAAAGGTCGAGGTGATCGCAGGTTTGTTGTTGTGAGGTTTAGATGGAAAGGCCAGAGATCAGGCCAAAGATGCAGCAGTATGGAGAGAGTTGGTGAGGAAGGCGGCTTGGGACTCCAGTGGTTTGTTGTGTGGGAAAGAATGAAGGGTGGAGTGGTATGTAGAGGGGTTGGAAAGTGTATTTGGGTGCACAGATTGTGATGGAGATTGCAATGGTGGAAGGTGGCCAATAGTGAAGGAAAGGAACGAATGATCAGAGAGAGTGGTGGGAGAGATATGGAAACTGTGAATGAGGGAAATGGAGGAAGGTGACCCCATGAGGTAATCAACGACACTATGACCGCCACTATGAGGGTGACAAGTATAGCTGCCAGAATTAGGCCAGTGAGGTAGGCCATTATATATAGCTAACTCACGTCCCTCACCAGACTGTAACAAATACTCACCATATGCTGTAATAGGTCCCGGTCCATCCTCAGAAATCTTGGTAATCCCCATGCTATCACTGTCAAGGGGCGTGAACTTGGAGATAGTCTGTAGTATCATGGAACTCTGTCTGCCGTGAAGCGGTCCGGGCATTAAAATCCCCAGTGAGGAAAATATGCCCCCGCTCCGCAAATCTGATGATGTCCAATGAGAGGTCCAGGTAAGGTGATCCAATACCCTCAACAAAAGAGGACTCCGGAGGAAAATAGCAAGCAGCAATGAAAATGTCCCTGTCCAAACCAATCTCCCGTCCTGTAATACGAATCCAGATATATCGTGCATGCTTTGATGAAGGGACTCTCTGTAGAGACAAGCCACCCCTCCAGAACGACGACCACTAGCTGATCTAGTCTCAGGTCTGTATACTAAATCCCATCTGTATCTTGGGAAGGTGGGTAGCCCGCGCTCCTGACTCGTGATTTTCCATGAAAAACAATAGGTCTCGTCTAGTAATAAACTCAATCAGATCACCTTCTGTAGAGGATGAATGAATGCCATACCCCAATCTGAAGACGGTATGGATGGGGCTCCGAGAGGCTCCCATACCCAGGGGCCCCAATTCCCTAGCTCTGGCAGCTGCTAGGAGTGCCAGCAAGAAGTCGTATCTGATGATCACGATAGATGGCCCGTCTACCAGTCTCTCGGGCATCGTGGAAGGCTTTACGCCTCTCCTCAACCTGAATATAAGTGAGATCATCATCCATATATATGGTAGTGCCGTGTAGTTTGGCTCTACATCGTAAAGCCTCTCTACGACTGGTTAAGGATGTGAAGCGAATGATCAATGTAGCTGCATTTCTGATAGTCCTCCAGGCTGTGTCTAACCCATCTGTCACATGTCCTAGGGTAGTCTTGAGAAATCTCTTAGCTTCCGCAATGGCATCCTATGTGTCTGGTATCCCACGGACTCTGATGTTATGTTCCTTTTGTTCCCTTGATCGTTCTTCTGAAATGGTGGCTGAGATGATTGAGGAAATGGGAGCGCTAGGCTTGGTGCCTTTCTTCAATACTGCTGTCCATGAAAGGCTGGTCAACTTCCCAAGAAGAGAAAAGCTTGGTTGATTTGGAGGGAGTGTAGGGGATGAGTGTTGCAGGTGGAGGAACTGTAGCTTTTTGGGGGATAGGAATAGGGAGGTGGCCAGTAGGAATGGGCAGATCAATATGATTGGAGCTCAAGGAGGAAGAAGAAGAAGAAGGGGAATAAGAGGAAAAAATGGAAGACAGAGGGGAAGGAGGGGAGGGGGAGGCGCTGCTGCCTGCGTGGAAGGCAGTTCTGCCTCATGAGTGGGAGCGCTGCCTCGTTGGCATCTAGCGTGGCAGGGAGGGGTGATGTGGAGGAGGCATGGAGAGAGAGAGAGAGAGAGAGAGAGAGAGAGAGAGAGAGAGAGAGAGAGTCTTTTGTTTTTTTTCCCCTTGAGCAAAGGGAGCCTTGGCTTTGAGTCTCTGAAGAACGGTCTGAAACAGAAAAGTAAGAGAAATGGATTCGAGAGCAGAGAAAACGGTAGGGAGAGTGCAAGCAAGAAAACAAATCTTGAAATGGGTGTAAGAATTAAATATCAGCAGGCAAGAAAAGTGCCCAACTAGATGCCAATGCAATTGATAGTTGGTTCGTTGATGCAGTCCATCCGTGCTGAAGTCCTGTTGTGCCCGTTAAGCGTGAAGGTGCAGAAGTCCATCAAAGAAAGAGGACAGTTGGGTAAAGCCTCATTCAGTAATGCAACAAGTGCTTGTGCATCCACCATTGTCTGTTTTGTAGCTGCTCAATTGCTCTGCAGGTGCTCTTCAACGTTGCGTTTCAGATTTGCATTTCTTCAAGGGCCAGCGATGTGGAGTGGGAATGTGTTACGGGTGCTCTTCAAGGGCCAGCTCCAGATTCCAGGTGTGCTTCAGGTGTGAAATCAGATAGGGCTCCAGGTGTGCTCCTGATTGCACTTCAGGTGTGCTCCTGATTGCGCTTCAGGTGTGCTCAGATTGTGCCTCAGGTGTGCTCAGATTGCGCTTCAGGTGATGCTCCAGATTGCGAGGATGTAGAGCTTGTCTGACCGTTGCATTATTGAGCCATACTTTTGCAACTATCCAGATAGGTTAAATGTGCATAGAAAAGCTATTGCCACCGCTATCAGAACCATAGAACTTTGGCAGGATCTTTCCGCTTTCTCTCCTACAGATTTCTGGTGGAGCAGCAGCGATGGGATCGCGAGAGAGAGAGAGAGAGAGAGAGAGAGAGAGAGAGAGAGAGAGAGAGAGAGAGAGAGCGAGCGAGCTTTATTAGCTTCTTTTCCATGCCAAAAGGTGTATAAGACGAGAAAGTTCATCAGATAAGATGGCAACAAGATGGAGCAATGCCGTCAAACAACCTAACTAAAACAAATCTAACTAAGAAGAGAGTTATATATCCAAGATTTTATGGTACACAGACCATTTACATGCTCAATTGGACATCTCTTCATTTCTTTGACTCAAACTCATATCTTAGAATTTAGACTCTCATTAACTATAGGCTTACGATCTACAAATCTGATAATATCATCCCGATGGATAAGCCATTTTCCAGTTGATAGAGCTTCTTGTCTTGCCTTCTTACGTTCTTGGACTTGGATGAAAGTAAGATCTTCGTCCAAGTAGATTTTGGTATTTCGTAATTTAGATCGCTTCCCCAAAACTTCACGCCGGTGAGACACTGATGTGAAGCGGATGACAAAAGTATCCGGTTCCTTCTTAGGCCACCAAGTAGTTTCCATACATGTGCTATGGTGTTGAAGATTCTCATCGAAAAATTTCATAGCTTCTTCAACAGCAGTTTGGGAGTTCAGAATACGTCTAACACGAACATTAAGAGCTTTGTGCTCTCGTAGGCGGCTCTCAGTGAATGTGGCTGAGATAAACGAAGGTGAAGGCGATGGTGGAGAGATATTTGTAGACGAACTTTTAACTACATCTACCCATGATTGGACAGCCGTATGGTGCTGTTCCACCTAATTTTCGAGTTGCTGAATTTTAGTTGAAGTAGCTATTTGGGAAGAAGTTGTAATTGCAACTTCGTTCTTGAGTTCCTCAATGGAAGTATCCAGCTTTTGAAGGTGTGAGATGTATGGAGAGAGAGAAACAGGTGCTTCTGGAGTGTCTGGAGTTAAGGGAATTGCTACAGTAGTTTCACTGTTGGGAAGAACAGGATTTTATGGGGAGATAGGAATTGCAGCAGGCATAGAAGGAGAAGGAGAAGGTGGATCTGGCTGTGAGGAAGATGCGGAAGCAATGCTGGGAATGGAGGATGGTAACAAGAGTAGGGGCACCAGCCCCTTTGCGACGAGGCATTTTTCAGATATTATGCAGAAAGTACTGACTTTCACAGGCAGTTACCCTAAGGACCAGCTAGCTAGTAGCAGAGGATGACAACATGCAAGATCCGTTGCAGGATCAGCCGCTGGACAGGAGTTCCTCTAGAAAAGTCCGCTGCAGATGCTAGGGGATCTGCATGGAAGTTCCCAGGCCAGGTGCAGATCCACTGATGCAAATCCGCTATAGCCATCACTAACTACCATCGCTGCAGCTAGATCCGTTGAGAGAGAGAGAGAGAGAGAGAGAGAGAGAGAGAGAGAGACACTTGTGAAAAAGAAGAATTTGTTAGAATGTTAGAAATTAATCTCGTGAAACAAAAACTCTCCAATTGGACCGAGGAAGTGTGACCCTTTCTGAGTGTACCCCTACTTGCTTGTCTCATACTGAAAATCGGACCTGTGAAAAGTACTCCCAAGGAAGTGTAGGATGATACTACCTCCAATGCTTGCTTGTCAACTATAAGCTCATGTTGTTGCATGAAGGCCTTGGATGTGCTGTGTAAGGTTAAAAAGTACATATCAAGTGTTATGTCGAGCTTAGGGAGCGTAACAATGTATCCATATGAAAATTGTAACATAAGATACGATAACATGGCTAGCTTCAAAGCTACAATAGAACTCAAATAAAGAGCTTTATGTAACAAGGACCTAATGTAAATAGCTAAATGTCTAATTAATAATAATCATCATGTCGTATCCTGAGATAGATATATGAGTAAGTCTGAAATGGCAAGTGATGGAGGTGCCATAGTGAGGTATATTGCCAAACTCTTCCTGATGTATATTGCCAACTCTTCCTGATGTATGTCTTCTTGATTGACATCACTGTCTCTAATCTCTGTGCATATCAAAAAATTGGTAACTCTAACTCCATGTCTACCCAAGGTTTGTGTCTTCCTTGGGCCATGCATCAACTTAAAACCATTTGAATTAATAAGCTTCTCCTCATTCTTGTGAGTATGGTACCTCCTCAAGACTTCCTTGAGCCATCTCCTTAATTTTGCAAAGTCATTTTCTTTTTGGTCCCCAAATCCCTTGCTGTGACATGTGCCATCTTCTCAATTGCGTCACTCGTCTTTTTGTGTCTAATTAGACTTCTTCCTGGCATTTATGGAAGTGCATCAATTGGAAAGGCATTGCATTTAACTTCCTATCATTACCAGCTTACATGTCCTAGCTTAACTGTTGACAAAGCTAAGTAGTGTTGCTTGCAGAAGACTGGCATGATAACCGGGACTCCTTAAACTTGTGTTAAGCTTTTGTTGCCTATGGGATCCCCTTAAAATGGACATTTAAATAGTAAGCAAGTCATGAAGAATGGATTAAGGAACAAAAGACTTATTGATCAAGTGACCAAAATAAGGCAAGTTAAGTATAGCAACTCCTAAAATAAAATAAGAATACTACATCGTTCATCCATAATTTGTTGACTGTTGCCCCATTGTTCTGTGATGAGGCGCATTGCAAAAAAGCTCAACTCACTGTTTGCTGTGCTCTATGAACAGGCTATATTCATACAGCAATCAATGATGGTCCAGGCTGCCTTACTCTACGCTGTCCTGATCCACCTTGTGATGTCGCAATTGGTGAAGACATGGTTATGTTGCTGGTTCCTGAGGAGGATTTCAAAAAATACAGCAGATATCTCCTCAGATCTTTTGTTGAAGATAATAGAAAGGTTTTCTAACTGTGCCTAGTTCACATTTCCCTTTGCATCTTCTGTTGTGAGATGTTCGCTATCCATAAAGTTTTCATAAGATGAATCTGGATATCGTTTTAACCAGGAAGAATGATAATCTCTATCATTTTCCTATTGGCTTTTCAAAATCACTAATTTAACAGTGTAAATTGTTCTCTGCACAGGCTAAATGGTGTCCTGCACCAGGTTGTGAGTATGCTGTGGAGTTTTTTCCAGGAAGTGCTTCTTATGAGATTGTTTGCAAGTGTGGTCATAATTTTTGCTGGAACGTAAGCCAATCACTATAGTCTGTCCTATAACTACAAAGTATTCAGAATGCTAGCACATGAAGACTTAGCTTTTATATTTTGCCATTGTTTTGACCTGACGTAGTTTATTCATAAATGCTGGATTTATTTGAAAGATTTATTTTAACTTTTGGCATATATGTAAAGCTCAAGCTTCGTGGATTCTCTGTATGATTGGAGACTGGTGCATGTGATAAAACAGGAATTGATCATTTTTTAATAAATGTGGCATTTGTAGTGCTTAGAGGAGGCACATCGACCTGTTGACTGTGAGACTGTTGCCAAATGGATTTTGAAGAATTCTGCAGAATCTGAAAATATGAACTGGTAAAAGGTGTATTATTTGATGTTTTGTGGTTGTATCAAATTCATATATTTAGATAAACCGTCAACGCATGGTTGGCTGCTATTTTGGAAAGGCCCGCATATCATGATCCAAAACCCTTGTAGAACAGAAAGTTTCACTTTGGGTCTTTAATTGTGGCGTCACTAGTTTGTGGGCATTGTCATTTTGTTGTAAGTGACTTGGTCTGACTTTTGTATCGTTGAATACAGGATTCTTGCGAACTCCAAACCATGCCCTAAATGTAAAAGGCCTATTGAGAAGAATCAAGGTTGCATGCATATAACATGCACTCCACCCTGCAAATTTGAGTTTTGCTGGTAAGATTTCATTTCGACTTTTGTTGAGTTGAGTTCAAGATTTGATGACAGGAGTTGAGTTGAGATCATTTGATGACAGAAGTTTTTGTGGATATATTGGCGGCTCAAAAGAAGACATCTGCCCTGAACATTGTTTTTCTCTCAATTTCATATCAGAATCTTACTCATCTCCATTACCACTGACTATGAAATTAATCAGTTGATGGGGCATATTTTGTAACGCCTAATTATGACCTATTTTGGTTTTCAGACTCAACTTGAACGCAAAGGTAAGGTATTGGCAGTTTCTGCTGAAGTAGCTACAGAAGCATGTTTTCAATTTGAAAAATGTCTCTGAACCATAGCAGAATTCTTTTATGCCATCACCTTTTGAAAAAAAAAACTTGAGAGCATATCGAGGGGACACTAGTTCTCAGAGAACAGTTTCAAATAAAATGTGAATTTGATTTCTTATACAAAAGCTTTGTAAGAGATTAATGTTGGTCGATTCATGTCTTGGAATTTCCCAGTTATTCAAGCTGAGAAGGCAAAGTAAGATCCATTATACATGTAAATGGGTAATGAGCAAGTGATGCAATAATTCAAGAATTACTCATGGGCTAACCAATTATGAGAGTGCTCAGTGGCCCTTGCCTTTGTTGGGGCTTGTCGGTACACCATACCATGTATATAGATTTGATAGATCTAGATCAAGTAGACTAAGTGAGGGATTTGGCACCCTGCATGTGTAAGTTCAACCCAATGGGCGCATTGTTATTTCAATAAATAGATAACATTAAAAGTGACTTAGGCCATTTGCAGAACCCAAAAGTCAAGTTAGTAAATAAGGGTTATTTCCCACCATTTTTCAAATAAAGGGAGGTAAAAATTGGCCAATAACCGTTGAGGCCAAGTGCCCATTCTCCACTATAAATAGTGGAGCCATGTACTTCATTTTTATGTTCAATCAAAAGAATGTGGAACCTTTTGGCAATTGGATGTCCTTGTTTCTCCTTCTTCTCCATCTCTCTCATGTTTTTGTGATCTTCTTATTTGTTGGATTTGCTAATTGTTAGATTTAAATGTTATTGCTATCCTTGTGAGAGAAAAGAGAGATAAAAGTAAGTTTGATCATGGAGAATTAGGGTTAATGCATGTTATAGTTACTTTATCATCACAGCCGACATTACACTCTAGATTTAAGCTTTGCTCATGGGATCGAATTACCGTGTGACATGAAAGAAGAATCCTCTTTATCTCTTGTTTGCTTTGCATTTGCTTGAAAATAGGGTTTGAAGGTAGGTGAGGAAAGTCCCTACAATTTTGTGCACCGTTGTCGGAGAGCAGTTGCCATTATTTTCAATTTGTTAGCATGTTTGTGGTGCTTGGATGGATGTTAGCTTGCATTTAGGCATTTTGGCATAGTAAGGTTAGAATTGCATTTTTTCGGTGGTTTGGGGTTGGATTTTGGTGATTTGAGTGATTTGATGAGTAGGGAAGGGGATGCAAAAGTGTCATCAGAGCTGATAACTTAATCCTCGCCGACTTGCAGGCAGGACCGCCCTGATACAATGTAGCTCAAGTTTGAAGGGCAAAGGTTACTTCATAGCCATTTTCAGAAACCTGAAGAAAACAACCAAAAGAATCAAGAAAATCCTTGTAAAAAATTCATAAAAAAGGCAAAGTACTCTTAATTGGTTAGCCAACCTCCGTAGTCTCAGGTCTGTATACGGAATCCCATCTGTATCTTGGGAAAATAGATAGTCTTCTCTCCTGGCTCTTGTGAGTCTCCATGAAAAGCAATAAATCTCTACCAAATCAATAAGGTAGAAAGAAAGATTTTATTAATGTCTTTTCCATGCCAATAGGCATATAAGACGAAAAAGCACATGTCAAGTGTGTGGTACAGTAGGAGCGTGTGAAACGTCTCCGTAACAGAAAAGAAATGAAATGTTAATATACTATACTACGAACATGAAGTAGGTCTAAAAAGGAAAAGGTCTAATACTGCCAATAAGATAATGGTATAACCCTTTGCCCTCAAGTATCACTGCTGTGGAAGAAAGATGTGATGGGTATAACGCTTGGAGGTGGTCTCGATAGATGCTGCTGACGTCGCCCAGGACTCTGAATAGTGGCTCTACGGGCAACATGAGTAGTATGTCGTCTCTGGGCACTGTGTGATAGAGAGTCACTGTCATCGCCACTGTCAACGTCCATCCGTGATCTCCGGCGGGAAAAGTACGATGTAGTCTGTAGCTGTGTGTCAAGGTGAACAGATGGCTGGTGTAGGTCCTGTCGTAGTAAAAACATCTCTCTGACCATAATTGCGACACATCTTGGGTCATCATATGCTATAAGAGATCGCAGTGTGACAGGAATCTCTCTGAAGAGGCAATGGTATCTCCCTCTGATCTCGTAGTAGACTGGGCATCTGAACAAAAAGTGCTCCTCTGGCTCCACCTCAGACAATGAGCATAGCTGGTAGATCCGCTCCTCACGTGGGATACCATGGAAACGTCCAATCTCAATCTCAAGCTGATGTGATGAGACACGTAGCTGACCCAATATGAATCTCAGGCCATGGGATAGTCCAGAATCTAAATATCGTTGTCGAACTGGGATCCCCACAACATCTATCTCCAAGAAATGAGTCCTGTAATAGTCGGGTTTAACCCCTAAGTGGCCCTGCCATGTGCGGCGAAGCTATGCTCTGTAGAGGAACCGTCTAATATAATCATGTGTACCCATAGGGAGGTCCGTGATAGATATGTCAAATGTATCCAATAGACGTACTGCCTGTGAGAACCATGATAAGTGATAACCCAGACTGTGGAGATGCTGAGATGATATGGGTGCCGCCTGAGAGAGAGAGAGAGAGAGAGAGAGAGAGAGAGAGAGAGAGAGAGAGAGAGAGAGAGAGAGAGAGAGAGAGAGAGAGAGAGAGAGAAAAAGCTTTATTAACATCTTTTCCATGCCAAAAGGCATATAAGACGAATAAGAGCCTTTTGCTCTCGCAAACGACTGCCGGTGAACATAGCTGAGATAAACGGAGATGGAGGTGGTGGAATAGCAGTATTAGAACCTTTAAGCACATCTGCCCAAGATAGGACAATGGTATGATGTTCCACTTGACTTTCAAGCTGTTGGATCTTAGCTGAAGAAGTCGAATGAGAAGAAGCTTCGATTTTGATACCTGCAACTTCTTCCTTGAGATCATCGATAGACGAATCCAGTTTCTGAAGATGCGATTGCACAACATGGATCATAGCTTCAAGAGAAGAAAATTTTTCTCGATGGTTGTTGAGATATTCATAAGAACGTAACTGATCTGCACGAATGACGGAGATCATAAAGGTTGGAGGCAAAAGCGATTCCTCTTTTGGGGTATTTGGGGTCAAAGGATGGGCTATAGTGGATTCACTATCGGCAATAGGGTTTGACGGAGAGATGGCGATTGCAAATGGTAGACAAGGTGAAGATGGAGAAGCTGGCCGAGGCGTAGGAGGTGCAGGTTGAGGCGTAGAAGGTGTAGATGCCCGCCCTTTTTGATTTTTTGCCATTGCTTCTGTTCACTGGGTTGATCTACTCCACTAGAGAGGAGAGTGCTCAGCTGGAGAGGAGCGATGGAGCTCAGCTGGGAAGGAGCGATGGTGCTCAGTTGTAGAGGAGCGTGATCTTGGCAGACAACTATGAGAGAGAGAGAGAGAGAGAGAGAGAGAGAGAGAGAGAGAGAGAGAGAGAGAGAGAGAGAGAGAGAGAACCTTATAATGGAGAGTGACAACCAATTGTGTCTTGATCCTTAACCGTGTTTGTCTGCATTGCAAGCAATTCCATCCATGTGCACCAGAACGAATGTATGATACCTCATCAGATAGATTCACCTCCATTCAAATGCCTCACTTTTTCACAAGCATGGCTTTAGAAAACAAATCAAACTTTGCCAGAAAAGCCAAAGGCTAGCTAGGAAACTAACGTGTATGGAAGCAATGCCTAAATCATTGTAAAAGCATATGAATGTGCCACCCAAATGCTAGCATATAAGGGTGCCACTCAAAAACCCTACACCCTAAAACCTAAACAAAAATGAAAATAAAGCCCTAATGCAATTCACTAACATTGATGCTCATAGCGATTTGACCGGAACAGGCTTGGGAAGATGCCAACACTCTTTTCCTAGCAAACCCTATAGCAAATCTCAACAACAGGTTTCAGAGAAAACAATGCACTACAGCTTCAAAAAAAAAGAAAACAAAATGTGATGGCAAAAGAAGCTCAAAAAATTGTTTTGTGGAATTTTTTCCACACATTATCGATCAAGCTTTATAACATGTCACAATGACCCTCCCTATCTGGTAGCAATCACATGGACAGCACCATCGCCAAAATTTTCCTCTTGTAGCTTTTCCTATTGTGTTGGCCATTAGGAAATCAGGTTAAAATCCTAAATAAATAAACTGCTATGTTTTCACAGCGTTTTGAAGTTCCAGAACATTGTGTTCTGGAATGAGTGTTCTGGAACACCAATTTAAAGCAACTTAGGATCATTCTTCCTGACATGAGATGTAACTTTGTCATTCGTTTACATTAATATGACCAATAAAGTTACTTCTTTTTGGTTCTTTATCTGTTCTGCAAATGTTTTGTTTATAACTTGTTTCTTATAGCTTCTAGACGATGATGTTCTCACAAGACTCGTAAATGTAAGTCCTGACAAGAAAGGAAGATCTAAGTGATGGTTTTTGTAAAGTTGAGTTCATCACATTTTTTGGGGGACTATAGTTCCCTAAAAAGCGATGCTAAAAGTGGTAGTCTAATGTTCTTGCTTTTCAGGCTCTGCCTTGGTGCTTGGTCAGAGCATGGGGAACGAACTGGAGGATTCTATGCCTGCAATAGATATGAGACAGCTAAGCAGGAAGGGGAGGTATGTTATTTAGGCATTCTTGGTTGTTCTGAAAATATCAGATAATGAGGTGCTTTAGAAAATCTAATTCTTTCCATCTTTTTAGATGTTAGCTAATGAATAAAATTTAGTGAACTTTTTACTGCACTCGCAGTATGATGAAGCTGAGAGACGGCGAGAAATGGCTAAAAACTCCCTTGAACGTTACACGCACTATTATGAGCGATGGGCGACAAATGAATCAGTTAATTTTTCTTCCATACCAATTTTATATGCAATTTAATTTGCATGTTTAGCTGGATAGCAACAGTTTCTTGTCATTGTCCAGTGTCAAGTACAAAATTTTAATGCTGATTGTGAGTTCTGCATGCTGGCAGCTGCTGTTTCACTAGCTTGATATTAAGGATTCATGTGATCAGAATTTTTTAAGTGTGCTTGCTGTTGACACTGCATAAAAACAATCAAGCTTCTGTAGATGGACCTATGAATTATCCAAGACTTACGAATTGCAATGGAGAAGGGCATTTTCGTGATTTATGCCCACTGTTGAGGATATGCAAGTAGGGAGTTTCTCATGATTAGGCATATGGGTTACTACCTATCGTTTTAATTACCATAGCGATCATACTTGGGAGGTAGTTTATCAAAATTGCTTCAAACACTCGTGGATTCGTTCATTTGATTATCTTGGCTATCACATGCTGCACTTTAACTTTTTTGATTCTTGATTCATGGATCGAGACACATCTCTTCCAAGTAAATGTTTCAAGATTTCATGAGAATAGTGACCATCTTCAATTTGATTCTTTTAGTTTTAAGTACACAACAATCACCATCATCAGAAAATTGAAACATTTCATTTTTGCTTGTCTTTGTTCACATCATAATCCTTTTCGTCATTTTGGATGTTCTCTTCATTAGAGTGAAATGACATGCGTAGGTGTTGCGGTTCTTGTTGCTCTTCCTCCACGTAGTTCATTTGATTGTCTTCTTCGTCATCTCAGGATTGATTCAAAAACCTATTATACTTTCCTCTCCCCTTTCCTCTTAGACTTTGAGCATGCTATTCAATGCAAGAGTCTTTTTCAACATGACCTAGTTTACCACAATGAAAACATGGTCATATTTTTCAGCAAGCGATTTTACCAGGGAGGATGCCTTTTCCGTCACCATCTTGCTCATAAAATGTTGGTTATCTATTGAGTGTAATACTCACAATATTGATGAATTTTTGAGTTGATGATGTACCTCCTTGATCTGTGTCAAGTATACCGTCATGGTCTCACCTTCACTCATCTTCACTGTGTGAAACCTTTGCTTCAAGAACAGTATTTGGGTTGATGCCGTAACTTTGAACAGGCTTTGTGGTTTCGCCATGCTTGAACCGGAGAGTCAGCATATCATACCCCGGCATGTTGATAAGGCACAATGCCTCTGAGCTCTCTTATCAGATTGATTTGCTTCTCAGTCTCACTTCTTGACCAATTGCCAAATCCCTCAAAATTCAAATCCATCATCACCAACATATTTTCACAAAGTGTGGTTACCAACGAGGGTGGCAATAAGTGTGGTCACTAAGTGCTCATAAGGTTTTGGTAATCCATTGAGTGTAATACTAACCATAGCCACATTGGCAAGAAATTCTTGTATTGTGATTAGTTGCTCGTGTACCTCCTGGATCTGGGTCAAGTATTCTGCATGATCTCACCTTCACTTATCTTCATTGTGTGAAACCTGTGCTTCAAGAACAGTATCCTGATGATATATCTTTGTACATGCTTTGTAGGGTTCTCTAGGCTTGAACTGGTGAGATTGTGGCACCAATATGTGGTATCAAGTTATCTTGTGCCAACATGAAGATAAGGCAAAATGCCTTTTGAGCTCTTTTTCAGACGGATTTTCCTTTTTGGTGGATCCATTTCCATCATCACCAAGTCTCACTCCTTGACCAATTGCCAAATGCCACAAATCCTCATCGGCAACATTTTTTTCATTTTAAATTTCCACACTTGGAATTTTTTACCATGAAGTTCACTACTGTTTGGCACTATGAATCTGTCCATCTTCATTCCCATTTCATCTGAATAATGCCTGGTAATTGGAGGACAGGACATAAGTCGTCACTCCAACTATGCTAAACCGACGTTAATTACTTTTAAAGTCAAAGTATTGTTCATAGGCTGTAACTTGGTCCAACAGTGTCCGATTATGCCGATTTTTGTGTCTACAAATAGGCAGTAATGTTTTTTACAGAATGAGCAAATCATTTCTCTGACAAGAAGTCGTTTGAGTTTACTCTCTGTTTTCTTTATCTTACATTTTTTACACAGAGGGACAGTTCTTTTAAATTATAGCATATCTCCCTATAACCTTGACTAGACTTCAAAAAAATATTGGTTACACCTTAAATAAATAGGCCAGAGCTTCATATAAGGGTTGGGCCAATTCTTTTTGGAAAGGTTGAAGGACTTGTTGAAATGTAAAGTTTTTATGAGATTTAAAGTTTGTAGAGTTTTACAGCATGTCAGATTGAATCTTAAAAACCCATTCTGACCTTTTTGGGAGGGAACGTACACTACGGTCCAGAGCGTACTGGGTCGAAACGTTTTCTTTTTAATATAAAAAAAACAGGATGCTCCAACAATTTCAGTTTATTCGATCCAACTGCAGTGGCCACATTGATTCCAAGCACATCTGTATACTGACATTGATTCCAAGCGCATCTGTAGCCTGACATTGAGTATTCATAGGTTATTCAACATCTGCATGATATTATTTCAAATGAACAAAGACCTACCTCCTTCTGCAATGGGTCCAGATTTGTTGGAACAAATTCTCATTCTTGATACAATTTTTCAGTGCACCTACAGTTTCTAAGACAGATTGTAATAGGTTCCAGAAAAGGCTATTGAGCCCTTTTGTCATCACAGTCATTTGATTTCCAAACATCACAGCCTTTTTTTACAATGTATACGTCCTCTCTTTTCCACAAGGATCATTTAGTTCTCTCTTCTTTTATTGATTTATCAGATCTAACCTCTCTTACCAAGGAGGAGGATCTTCAATTCTATTTCAGATCGCAATCAATAATTGCCATGGCTCTGATACTAACTGAACTTCCCTTGTTCAATAATTACGCACACAATGTTTCTCTTAAACATTTAATGAAAGAGAGAGGCAGAGAGATGTCTCCATGCTAGAGAGAGAGGAACTCTACAATTGTTATAAGCAAATGAAAGACACGATCTCAATGCATAGAGGGGTATGTCCCCGTAACTACATTTAAATTGACTAGCCTTAACTCAATACAGAATAGCTTAAGGGAAATAATATGGGCCAGGGCCCCTGGCGTCCAAGTTACATCAAGCATTCAATATATATTGTGTGTTGGCTATCATTCTAGCAGGTCAGACAAATTCAAATTTGAGATTTTTAATAATTCTGGAGAGGTCTATATATGGATGTGTTAACATATTGTCATATTCATATCTGTCATGATACATTCTGTTTTGATGTCATTTGTTAAGGTGTGCTGTCAAGTAGAAATTTGGCTCCCCAATTTGAGAAGCCATCTCACGGCTGAAATGCTATAACAAATAGAACTAGTAAATTTTTTGAGCAGTGCCAGTTAGTTTTGGTCATCTGCCTACTATTATCCCTTGTTTGAAATCTGTGAACAGAACTTGCCTCTCAAGCTTTTCAACATGATCTTTTTGAGAAGTGTCATAAGTTTTCAAGATGCTGGGAGTCTTTTTTTAACTCTTTGGTACTTCAGCAAATGAACTGCTTTCTTTTAAAAAAATTTGGTGAACTTGCTTTTTAGCTCTTTTTTTCTGACCTAAAACTGACTTCGGTTTTTATGGTTTGTAACAGTCAAGGGCAAAGGCACTTTCTGATCTTCAGCAAATGCAGGCAGTTCAGGTAGGCCTCCATTAGGTTTTAATATAAATCTTATAATGTTCTCACAAAGTTGGGCCAACAGTGCTTCTTGTAAAGATATTTTATTTTCTGACTCCTTATATGCGGATCATGCATTTATAACCATGTGGTGGATGATCTGTACTTGAGTTGATAGTCCAGTTCTGTTGGTTGTTGGTGGTCTTAAATTTCGGAGCTAATATATTTGCTAAGCTAAAGGTTTGAAGTGGGAATTTCTATATGGGATTTCGTCTTATAGTTTCTGTTCTGGCATCAAAAGCATGCCTTATTACCTACTTGACTGTTAGTTGTGTAATTAGTGTGACCTCCTGTCAATATTCTAATTAGTATTTTCTTGATGCCTCATCGGTTACACTTTTTGACTGTCAATATGTTGTTAACATACTGTATTGAAATTTGAGTTGTTGAGCCAATTGATTGTAGGTTTGTTAACTGCATTATTCATGATATCATACGAAGTCTTGTTGGAATTCTATCTTATGCCTTCTTTTTGTGCATGTTTTTCTGCACATAAGTAAAAGCACGTGCTACTGACATTGTATTTCTTTACTGATTTTGTAGATTGAAAAGTTAAGTGATAAACAATGCCAGCCTGTATCTCAGCTGAAATTCGTTACAGAGGCATGGCTTCAGGTGAAACTTTCATCTTCACTGCTGCTTTGTTGATTTAGCATCTTCACTGCTGCTTTGTTGACTTAGCATCTAACCATCCGGCTATGTTAGTTGAGCAGCTTGAAATGTATGATTATTTGTAAGAAAAACTGAGATGAAGAGTGGTTGGAGCCAACAATATGTGGATATTGAATTTTTGTACAACAGTGTGAAGCAGCTGAGAAATAGCTTTCGGTGGGGTAATATGCTTAGTGTTGTGATGATACACTTATGTATCATCCTCATATATGTGCTGATTTCTGGCCTTTATTTGAATACATTTGTATGCTTATTCATTATATGGCCATACTTTTACTCAATTGACATGCGTTCATATGGTGGGTAATTTGAAGTGGTCTCTGAAAGACATTCATTATGCACTTTACACAACATCAATGTTGGTATATCCCTTAGATGTTACTTATTCAAAGTTTCTTACTTAGAGACACGCATTTTTCTCAGATGCTTTTGGCAATTAAACATTTTATAAATGCAGCCTACGTGATTCACCAATTTCATCAAAGGTAGGCACATTATTTGGATTTGAGAAGGCCACCCTTGGACAAAATAGTAGGAAACCTTTTAGGTTTTCCACCTATTCTCTCTTCAGAAATCTGTATTACCCTACTGATGTAGCAAGTGTGAGAAGTAATGTTTAATTGTTACCCTGAAATGTTTAATTAGGTTAATTAAGGCCAAGCTTGCGTGCTGTGACTAGGGGCCTATTTTTGGTAATGATAATTTAAGTTAGAGTTTGACTCTAGTCAATAGTATATGTGCATAAATATAGGCACTATTTTAGTAGTGACAGCAATTTAGGATGAATACTAGATTAAGAGCCTTCTTATTAGTCAATTGCTTTAGCAAATTTAGACATAGGTCTCTCTAGCAAATCTGTATAATGGAGCATACCCTACCACAAGGTATGGGACATACTTGAAGTTCATCTCATCATTTGTGTTCTCTTCCATACGTTTGGCTATTGTTTCACCACAATAGGGATCTTATTTTGGTTGTTTGTTTAAATAAGTTAGTTTTCTAACATGGTATTAGAGCTTTGGTTTAAGATTCGAGAGAGCAAGGAGAAACTCAACGAACGAAATCAAACTACGAGGAATTGATTGGGCCATCATCTTTAAAAGGGAAAATGGGTGGGTGTCCCTAGCCATCCCTAAAATTCGATTTTCTTCTACAAAGGTGGCAGCGAGACTGAAAATTTTTCCTTTGTTTGTGGAAGAACAAAACACAAGGCAGCTGAACTCTTTGCAGCAGGTTGTTGAGTTTGGTGGATCGTTGGAGATTGTGGTGGAGGAAGTTAATGCTGAATTGAATTGAAAGAGAAGGTCCTTCGTTGAAGGAAGGCTGCTACAAGGCAAACTCTTCGGTGCTTCACCGTCATTATCAAGAACAGAAGCAAAGCAAAGACAAACAAAAGAGAGAGAGAGAGAGAGAGAGAGAGAGAGAGAGAGAGAGAGAGAGAGAGAGAGAGTGCGAGCTTTATTGATGCCTTTTCTATTCCAAAAGGCATATCAGACAGATGAGTACACGTCAAGTGTGTGATTCAGTGGGGAGCGTATGAAAAACAATAGAGAAAAAATAAGCTAAGTATATCTATTAAACAAGGATGCATCTCATATATGACTGCAACCGCAAACTCAATGGAAATGGTAACATGATGTCAGAGTGAGAGAACTCTTAATCAATTATGGGAGTTGTTGATTAGATTGTTGACAATCCTAAAGACAATGAGGATATCAAAAAGCCAAGTCCGACTGCTACGGAAGAAAGATGTGGTAAGAGCTGCTGCTGTTGTAGGAGGTATTTGTTGTTGATAGATCTCAATGTGATAGGAGCATCTTGGAAGAGGCAGTGATATCATCCTCTGATCTCATAATAGATTGGGCATTTGAATTAAGAAGTGATCCTTAGACTCTACCTCATATAGAGAGCAGAACTGGCAAATCCTTGTTAGAAAACCGACTTGCTCATACAAGTAACCCAAGACAAGATTCCTATTGTTGTTAGACAATAGCCACACATGAGAGAGAACACAAATGATGGAAACTCCAACTATGTCCCATTGCTTACGAGGTGGGGCACACTACCTTCTTATAGACTTTGGTCTAAGCTAAAAGAAAAAGCAAAAGCAAAAATAATCTAAAAACAATTGTCTAATTAATGTCTCTACATATGGTAAAAGCACTAACACCTATCAATAGCATTAACTTTTGCTCCAAATTAAGCACTAGAATCTCGAACTTGTCTAACTATAGTCTGCTGACTTTATTTTTATGAAATATAGATAAGGGCCCCTAGAATTAGCACGTAGGCATGGCCCAATAATCCTAATTAACCTAGATGATAACATTAGGGGTACTAATGTGAACATTAACTACTCTCCCCCTTAATGTTTGCATTGTCAAGAACTATGCCTAGCACGAGTATGCATATGTATCCTCCATGATGCCCATGTAATGAAGATCCTCAATTCTGATGTAGAATCCATGATGAACTTTGATCTCAATGTCTTCATTACTCAATGTAGAACTTCCTTTGTATAATGATGCAGAATTCCTTTGAATGTTGACATCATTGAAATTCGATTATCTAATATCAGTTTTAAGTTTTAGAATTTCGATTTTATGCATTTATGATTGTGATGATTTAAATTTTGAGTCTTGAGTCTTGACTTGTGACTCGTGACTCTTGAGCATTCAACATTGGAACTTGCAATTTGAGTTTATGTTTGAAGTCTGTACTTTCAGCTTTCAAGTATTGTCAGTTTAATTGTGCAATGTGCATTGTGATTGTGTGCTCCGCTAAGTTGAAACTCAAAGTTCTAATCAGAGACTCTCAGAGGCTAAAGCTGCAAGTGCCAAGCATATTTACGACTTAGTACTTACAACTTAGTAGCAACCAAAAGCTATAACTCTAAACCTTTAACCTGGCTAGTAAGTTGTAACCTAATTATGGATGATTTTAAATTTCCATGTTTGCCAGTCAGGACTCAATAGTCAGGAGTCAAGACTTGGTTCGAATTTCGAAAGTCATGAGACTGTCATAAATGAATAGTCCCAACTTAAACTGTCGTATATGTCACATGATACTAGTTAGTAGTAACTACTAACTACTTAGGAGTTAGTAGTAACTAGTTACTACATATGTAAGGCACAATGATATAACGGCTTTGCATCCTCACGGGGGTTTATTCTGTTGACAAGATAGAGATTCCTGGGCAGTATGATAGCTACCAAAAGCCTAACCCTTCAAATCATGTGAAAATAGTTGGATTTGATTAGACCTTGATTGGTCTTAGATCAAAACAATGACCCCAAATATTGACAACGAGTGGTGTAGTCGCTATTGGAAGACTGTTGCTAAGGGATTTCACGGTTAGATCAATTGTTGCAGAAGCTATCACTGACGACTTGCTCATCGGCGGGTTAAAGCATTGAGTCAACTTTGAGGCAAGTTTGATGTTTGCCCATGCCTGTCAGTTGGATTAGAGGTCAAAACTAGCATCTGACAAAAGATCATTAAAGATTCAAAGTTTGTCAAGTTTTTTGAAGTTCAAAGTCTAGATTCAAGAAGAAACGACAGTAATTTCTACCTTTTGGTGATTTGTCACAATATCATTTAGTCAAAAAGCATCACCATTGTTTGAAAAGGAATCAACAAATTTGGAAATTTGTGAAGATTCAAGCGTTTATCTTTTAATTGGCAATTTTTTTTTGAAAAAATGTCAAAGTTGGTGACAGTGTTAGGGCAATACGATGCTTTATTGGCAAAGGATTAGGGCATTCAAGATATTAGGGCATCGGATGATTTAGGGCATTGGAATCCTAAAAGCAAGGTGGAAAAAAATTTGACTTAGTGAAATTGGATCAAAGGTCAAACTATCTATGAGGATATGCATGGTCAAAGGAAAAGAACATGTTATGGTCAAGTAAAAAATCTGGGGCTAAGCAAACAAGGGTATGCAAATAGAGTTAATTTTCCATCAAAGCTATGGAGACAAACCAAAATGTAGTTGGGGTTGCATGCAGATGTGCATGTTGTTGGCTGAGGGTATTGATGTGTATTTCTAAGACCACCTAAATCCAAAAGGTAAACCTAGTTAGGGTTGCATGCAAGAGTGCATGTTATTGGATTCGGTTTGGAGATTTCTATGAGAAATCTGAAGCATACTCAAGTTTAGGATACAACTACTAATAGGGTACCAAATCACTTCTTTAATTCAAAAAGCAAGTTCAACTCCAAGAGGGAGTTGGGATTATTAACATGCATTTTTGTACATGGACACAACAAGCAAGTTATCATTCTACTTCATATTAGTTTGAAAAAGGCAAAAGTACCAAGGAGCAATCTAAAGCTTTGTATTTGGTATCAATCCAAGTACAAAGAGTTCGGGTTTGTTGTTTTAGATTGTTTGGCTTCTATCCAAGTCATAGTAGCCAATATATGTGGTAGAAACTTCCTTGTCTATTTGACCCGATATCACTTGAGATTTATGATAAATCAAGGTGATTTTCTATTGTGATTGTCATCCATGGATACCATCCAAGTCATAGTTGCTAGTTCATGTGGTGGTTCCAAATTTGTTTTGAAATCATCAATGTTTTGAAGATTAGTTCTACTAGCAGGGTCTAGTTTGAGTTGAAGAAAAGTTCTATTTATGATAATGTCTCTTCAAGTTCTTGAATCTATCCAAGCTGATGATCTGTCATGTAGTAGATTTTATTGTTTCCAATAAGATTTGGAAACTCAGCACATGAGGAGCCAACTACTTATGAAATCTAGGTTTATAACATGGGTGTTGATGCAGGAAGTTTGGATAGCATTTGTATGAAATTTGTAGATCCATTTCTTATTTTTGATTGTTGTGCTGATTCTATGGTGAGCAAAGAGTTCTCCTTTACTATGGATGTTGGGGAGATCTTTTCTTAAAACATGTTCAAAGAGACCAAGAGAGCCAATTTCATTCTCACAGCTACACTATTTGATCGAAGGATTGTCAAAGAATTAGGTGATATACTACATTCATGGAGGTCACACATATGCTCCGAGGGACATGAAGACAAGAGCAAGATATTGGAGACTTTATGAAACAAAAAAAAAGTGACATATGAAGCAGCTCTACACGAGTAATGAAGATATTGGGATTATACGACCATGGATCTTACTTCGAAGTTGAGGATCGTCTTACATGAGTGTCATGGAGTATACAAATGGATGTTGTTAATAATGTAGACATTAAGGGGGAGGTTAGAAGTAATGTTTAATTGTTACCCCTAGATGTTTAATTAGGATAATAAAGGCCAAGCCTGGATGTCGTGACTGGGGGCCTATTTTTGTTAATGATAATCTAAGTTAGAGTTTGACTTTAGTCAATAGTATATGGGCATGCATATATGCACTATTTTGGTAGTGACAGCTACTTGGGATGAATACCAGATTAAGAGCCTTATTATTAGTCAGTTGCTTTAGCATATTTAGACATAGGCCTCTCTATCAAAATCTATATAATGGGCATCCCCTACCACAAGGTATGGGACATAGTTGAAGTTGATCTCATCATTTGTGTTCTCTTTCATATGTATTGTTTCACCACAATAGGAATCTTATCTTGTTTCCTTGTATGAACAAGTCGGTTTTCTAGCAGCATGTTTGACGGCACAGGCTTTTGGTATTTTGTTTTTCTGCTTGTGGCCCTAAGCTGCCCTTCTGCTGCTGAGGTCTAAGAGTCCAGTCAGCAATGGTATAATGATTGGCTGCAGAGTGGTATAATGATTGGCTGCAGCTTTAAAATAGTCAGGTTATGTTCAGTTGATACCAGTCATTAATCCAGAAGATGCATGTAAGGTGGTTGAATTGGAAGGTTTTGAACTTGCATTGTGGAAGAACAGCAACTGAAATGGAAATGTTGATTTTTCTTGCATAATGTGTATTATAAAGTAGGAATATGAGTGATGAGGCCTTCCCCATGGTGACGTGATTATAAGCACACATTTCGTCCATTGTAAGTGTCATAGCTAATGTAATCCTCTCTCTGCACTTACTTTTATGATAGTTAATCCTGTGTGAATATAAAATTCAGAGTCCAGTCTCTTGTTGGCGCTATCTTGCAGATTGTTGAATGTCGTCGCATTCTGAAGTGGACATATGCTTATGGTTATTACCTTCCTGAGAACGAGCATGGAAAGAGACAGTTTTTTGAGTATCTACAAGGTGCTTCTTTTTCTTTTTTCTTCCCCATCAAGCTTACATTTTGTGTATGCATGAGTGGTCTTTTTGAAAAAGGATCGGTATTCACTTTTCCAAGCTTCTTAGCAATGGGAAGTGCAATACCTAAAAGAATTCAAGCTCTGACTACAAAGCTGATCTATGTTTGATGCACTAAATGGGGATTTTTGACATTGGCGTAGGTGAGGCTGAGGCTGGCTTAGAACGACTTCACCAATGTGCTGAGAAGGATTTGCAGGTGTTTTTGGATGGTGATACACCACCCCAAAGTGCATTCAATGAATTCCGCACAAAACTTGCAGGCTTAACAAGGTAAATTTTATGATATAACATGTCACTGCAGCGTTTCAAAGATTATAGATAAAAGTGGTATCGGAAATGACTTGCTGGGTTTCATTGTGGTTAAGCTTAAGCTACTTGCACTTGTTGAAGGCAATCAAACAAACAAATGTGTTTGGATGTCAAGATGGTGATATGTTTTCTAAAAAAGTTGACCACTCTAGCCTGTAGAGATGAATGCAAATTATTTCCCTACCAGTTCTATCCCAAGCTAGAATGCTGATCAACCAGTTTCACACAGCATTTATTGCAGTTTGAGAGGTAAGATGTTTTCTTTGCTTTGTAGAAAACTGAGAGGCTAGATAAAAAAATCACTGTTCTTAATGCTCTAGTGGCTGTTCTTATTGTCTTAGTACCTATGTTTCCTTAGATGTAGGTCTTCTAGTTGTGCAGCATTTTACGTTGATTATCTTAAAATATGCCATAAGACTGTCACATTGTGTGCACTGACCTTTTATTCAGATGTATGTCAAAGCATCTCCTAGCAAGTACATTTACACTTTGGTATTTTCCATTCATTTGTGTATTATTGGAATTAGAACTTTTATTCAATTTTTTTTCTGTGCAGTGTGACAAAGACGTATTTTGAGAACTTAGTTCGGGCTCTAGAAAATGGATTGGCTGACGTTGACAATACTAAAGTAGCAGCAGGCTGCAAGGGTAGCAGCAGCTCTAAAGCTTCAGGCAGCTCAAAAGGAAAAGGAGGGAGAATGAAGGTTGGAAGTTCCAGAAATGGTGGTTCCAGTCGTACCATTGACGAAAGTGGATACTGGTCCTGTGAGCACTGCACGTATGCAAATATTGTAGCGCACACAGTCTGTGTAATGTGCAACAATGCACGATCCTGAGCTGTCTTGTCCAATAGACCCAAATTCCTCTTCTTTGGTTGTACTCGGAAGACTTTCATTGTCACTCATGCGACGCTTACAGAAATCTTCTGTGTCATGAAATAAAAATGGGGTCGGTGCCAGCATGCGAGAAGCTGGTGCCATGAATGCTTGCATTAGAATTTAGAACTTTGAGACTAACCTGACCGCAGCCACGATTTGAAAGTGGATTTGCCAGGTTACTTACTCTTAGAAGGCTCTAATTTTTCATCATAAGGCTTGTCTTATTAGAACCGTTTTAACAAATATACCATCTCTCAGCTTATAAGTTGAGCAGTAAGACCATAGAGGGAGGGAGGGAGGGAGGGAGGGGGAAAACATTGGTCCCTCGTGAAATCTGGTTATTGTTACATTGATATTCTACTCAGCTGACCTGTCATGGTCTGATCTTATTTGTGTCCCAAATGTGGACCTCTCAGCAGCAGTCACCTTTGTATAAAAGCATCTTTGTACATGGAAACAAGCAACAAGTTTACTTTAGAAAAGCATTTAGAACAAAGTGACTTCTTTCAACTCTTTGTAGCAAAGTGACTTCTTTCTACACTTTTTGTTTTAATTGTGCCATGACGTCCCATTATATTGGATGCTTGCTCTTATCACTCTTAGTTGCTTGGCTGACAGCTTTGCTTGTATATATGCAGGTACCTGCTTCTCGTGTTTCCAATTGTTTTGAGGTATTGACATAATGGGTAGTAGCTTTCATGTAAGTTTTAAATGGCATGTGTTTGATGGGCACATTTGGCCTCTACAACATCTATATTAATGAGTACATTTTAAGTATGTCTTTAAATAGCCAACAAAGTGGTATTAGCCATTAATAATTCCAACACTCTCCCTTAGAGTTTTGTTGGAGCTTTTACATCATGTCTCATAAATCAATAGAGCACAATTTTTCTATACATTTTTGTGAACCATGAACCAACCATTCACATCTGTGCAATCTCTGAGAGTCTTAACTGTATTGTCCCACTTCTGTTGATTATTGCACTCTTGCACCTTTTCCAATATTATCATGTTTCATCTTACAAGGTTTTGACTGTATACAGCACTCGTTTTTAGAGCTAAATATTGTCATATCATGTTAAAGGCTGAGTGGACTTCCTTTTATGTGCCAAATGAGGTTTCGCAACAAGTTATTCTCATGTACTGCAGCTTCATTTCTTTGTGTGTTATCTTTCGATTTGAGCTGAATTGTATGGGTGCCTTCAGCTCTTTTATTATAGCTCCATCAGTGATAGGTTCAGCTGGTTGAAAGACATTGTTCTTGTTTCCTCTTCACCCTTGGCAAAGTCCACAAGATTTTGGAGAATGGAGGCTCTGCAAGAACACAAGTGTAAAAACTGTCAACGAACACTTCATGGGGTTGCATGCCAACCTAATGGGATGCTAAATGCAATTCTTAAGTTTTTTATGATGATTGGTGGGTGATTGTTAACAAGAGAAACAAGCTACTATGCCAATCTTATGTGCGATTACTCAGATATTGAAATAATTGTATATTTCTTTTTGAAAATTGAGACTAAGTCTTGTTATGACTTAGTTGCCATGTGTCAAAGTAATGCATCTTGAGTCTACAGCACTAAGTTGAGAAAGTTAATGATCAATGCTATTTCACACTTGGATTTTGATTTGTGAATTTATTCTCCTGAATTTCCAGTTAGACTTGAGAATTTTTGTTTTTGTTTTTGAAGCATACTATTTATCCTTAATGTTTCAAGACTTCCAGATTATCTTGCTAGATTAAGTGGTCTTTTCTTGTTAGGTTATCCTTCTAGGGTGTCTATTCTCGAATGTTACACCTAGGTGGTGGTGGTTAAGTTCTCTTTTTGTGTGATACACTTCATTATAAAAGTATGAAGGGCATTAACTTACAGTTCTAGGTTGAAGACCTCAAGTCGTCAAAAATGCTCTTCAATGTGTTGCTATACCTTCGAAAGAAAGACATTGATTTCATATTAAGGGTTTGCAACTCGATACTTTGTTTTGTATCCAAATAGTTTGACAGCTCCTTGGTGAGATTTCCACCCCTTGGTTTCTTTGACATTTCTAATTCCAATTTGAGCATTTTCAAGAGTAGGGTGAGTTGATTCCACAGATGGGAAAGTGTCTGAACTTCATCCAGGCAAATTTAAGGTAGTACCAAAATTGCCTCGATATATCTATTTTAGAAATAAATGTCTTGCCAGCAAAGCGACTTTATCACGAACAATCCAAACTGAGAAAAATGCCTTGATATGTTGAGTGTGTGCTTGCAGCATGCTGGTCCACACAAGGCTCTAATCCCAGGGCAAATTGCTGACAATGGGTAGTTAGTTTTATAAGTTTTGGCTTTTGGCCCTCATACAATGTAAATGACGTTTTATTATTAGAATACAAAAAAGACTGAAACTTCGTATAGGCTGCTTGTCCCTAATAGCCTAGGTTCTAGAAATAAGTTTGAAGCTGATGGAGCGCTGTTGGGATCAAAAAAATTTGTATTCAAATCAAAGAACTGTACAGGTCCTGAGACTGCCCAAAAAACAACAGCAACCTTAGCTGTCACTGATCAGCTGCCAAATACCACAATCGTGTTGAGGGCAACAAGAATCTTACCTTTTGCATGGTTGATCATTGTCTCTTGTCATAGCCCTATAATCCTCCATTGCTCATTTTGTAGTCAAAATCATCATATGTTATGAACAATTCTCTTCTTATTGATATCCAAGTTGCTTTGTTGTTCATCTTGTTGTTTCCCAATACTATTGTTGACGATATTGCTAGAGGTAGGAAAACTTTTTGAAGCCATGTTAGCAAAAAAGAGTTCCTTGTTTGACTACTAAATTGTGTGAGTGCTAGTATGCATCTTACAAACGTCACTTGTGAATTGGTCTACATGGCCTACCCTTGACCACTTCATTGGGTCACCAACTTTATTTATTTCTTAGTACATTATTTAGGGCTTCTTTGTAGGTAGTTTGGCCACTTTGTAGGTTGAACCATAATGACGCATTACATAGTTGGCCTAAGAGGTGCTCTCAAGTATTGTGGCTTTTCTCTAGTTGAAAAACCCTGCCAAGCTATACGGTTTGTTGCTCTTCTATTGCATAGTCAAACGATATTCCAACAATAATCACAACCACCTTAGGTCCTTTAAGTGCCCAGTTATGCCACAATATGCTAGAATTACACCTAGGTAAAATCAAGCTAGAAAGTCAATCTTAGACGGTGAGAGTTCTAAACTTGATTGCATTTAATTAGAATAATCTTTGCAAGCCCTTATATTGTGCTTCCTCTGCAACAATTATCAATGACTGGATCTGCAAAGTATTTCCAATCAATCTATGAAGATTTCTAAAGATGATGTTAATTGCCACAATATGGTTGGAATTCAAATCCTCAAGTAGTGGGTGCATTTTTTTAACTTTTAACCTTTTTTTACATGCAGTTGTTGTTTGTTAGGCGCTTGTAAAAAAAAAATTCACAACAAAAAAGGGTGAAAAAATGTCAAATGTGTCTCTCCCCTCCCCCCATAGACCTCTCTCTCTATATATAGTAATCTTTTGTGTTGCAAACACGAGTAACGAAATTATATCTCATGTAACTTCTTGTCAGTCATGCCAACAAGTCTAGGATACATTAATTAGCTTGTATGAGATACATGATGTCTCTTCAAGACAATTTAAAAAATGTATATTCTTCTCTCGTTTAGTATAGATGCATAAATGATAAGTTGTTGGCACAAATACATTCTTAGCCAGCCATGGATCTGATTCAAATCCTCTTGAAGTAGGCCAAGTGGTCCACAAACCCTACAAGTAAAAGAGAAGATCCTGTGCCTCCCTTGACATTTGAGCATGCGTTAAATGGTGGGAAATACTTAAATGAGCAACTAGAACTCGGCCTACCATTTTAGGCCGCAAATAGTCAAGTTGGCATTTATTTTGTTTTGCACACCCTATTTAACGTAAATTGCTATTGATCTTCATCATCATTTTTATCAATTCTAGATAATGAGATAAAAATAGAACATGAAAGAGAACATAGAATCATATGAAAGTATTGGAAAATGGAAATTCTAGATAATGAGATAAAAATAGAACATGAAAGAGAACATAGAATCATATGAAAGTATTGGAAAATGGAAATTCCAGAAGAGTGGATTTAGACAAGGTTTGAATAATTAGTAGTAGTGAAAGACAACACTTTGTCAATTAACATCTATAGTGCAGCAGTCAAACAATAAAATGATGGGGTAGAAACAATTTGATTGAACAAAAAGTATGTAACACAATAAGAGATTGAAGAGAAGAGCTAAAACACTTCATTAAACAAAAACAATCTTTAGGAAGAGAGAAGTACAAAAGACTACTAACTTGCAAAATTTGATCATCTTGCTTGCCTTGACTTGAAAACTCAAGCACACTGCTTTCTTATTTATAGCAAAAAAATCTACTGGTCCTAAGGTACCGAGAATGATTACAAGTATTTTAATCTAATGTCTAATCCATTCTATAGGCGATGAAAGTCACCACAGATCTTAACTTGTATGTACAGAGTACAAAATTGTCAAGACCAACACTAATAGGATCTTTGATGTATGCAATGTTGTGTACTAGACCAGATTTAGCATACACTATTAGCACCTTAAGTCAATTGATGTCTAATCCTAGGATCTCTCATTGGAAGACATTAAAGAGAGTGATGAGATATATTTAGGAAAGTTTAGATCACATTTTATGTTATGATGTAAATGTTATCGACCCACTCGTCCTGCGAGGCTACTCCGACTCAGATTGGAGAGAAACAGTCTCTACTAGAAAATCTACCTCTGGGTTCTGTTTCTATCTGGTAGGGAGATAGATTTTGTGGAACTCAAGAAAGCAAAAATCATTACTTGCACGATTTGTTTAAGCCTAAGCATATGAAATCTAACATGGGTGACACTCCCTAAAGTCTTAGAACAAGTTAGGAAGTCATGGACTGATCCTACGACCTGCAGTGAGTCAGTCAAGTAGTAACAAGTCATGAGCTAGATTTGGAGCTCGAGTCATGGCCTCGAGTCATGGTCTAGTCAGTTCCTGGGACCCATGTCCAAGAGCCAAGCTGATTTTACCTATCGGAACAGCTCCCGGGATCCATATATGGGAGCTAGACTGATTCTGCCGGGCTTGCCAAGCTTAATAAGCAAAATGAAAACTACTTGCCAAGCTTAATCAACAAAACAAAAACTAAGTATATAAAAGCGTGCTTTACCAAACATCACTATATTCTAGGACAAAGGGGACATGCCGAATCACAACAAAACTATAGAGGGAGTCTTGCAAACAACAACTGGCAACTCAACCAGTGCCAAGAATCCAATCGCCAGGTCTTAGCTCCCTCTACCAATGCGAGCCAGACACAATGCCCAGCACATGTTGGTGGCCTCGAGACCAGTCAGTCTATGTATGAATGTAACCTTTTTTAGATTTAATAAAGTTGATCCTTGGAGATAATTAACTTTCTGGTTCACCTCCAGGAGTAGTCCATGATGGGGCAAGGGAGTTGGAAGAACGCGAACGGAGAAGAGAGCAAGAATATTGCGGGAATTAATTCATCCTCAAAAGCAAGAGTACAGTCCACCGAAGAGATTAGAGATAGTGTGTGTAGTATTACTGAAAAATGGATTCAATGAGAAGTTTGGTTCTAAAATAGATTGCAATAGCAGTATGATATCGTGAGTCCCTCAGGGGTCAAAGGCAGCCATCGTCCGATCAAAAACTGAGTTGTAGACATCCGTGTTTTGATCAGAGTGAGTAAACAAGTGCGATCAAACAGCGATAGAGTGCATTCAAATCACAATAAGCATTCATTTACGTTATATATAGATAAAAAATGTATTGCTGCTATATTACACTGAAGCACAACAATGGCGATTACAAAACAAAATGATGACATAACTGGGAGGCTCAAATAATACGTCTTATGGACGGAGCGTTTCAGGTAATCTGTGCTGGGATGATCTATTTATAGATTGCATCCATGTATTAACTACAATAAATGATTGTCACCTAATTAGGTAAGCCGTTGTACTTGGAAGTATATGGCTTTGTGACAACTGTACATTGTGTATACTGTCAACGATTTGGGAATGTTGACGTGGACGAGGATGTCGCAAATTCTCTCACTTCACATTTTACGTGAAGTGGTTTTCTCTCACTTTGCAAATTTTGAGAAGTGGATGGGAACGTTCCTCATTGAAAAAATAGATGACCTTCGCTTTTTCTCTATCTTCGCATTTTTTGGGAAAATGCAAAAAAGGCGAAGGTGCCCTTAAAGGGAAGAAGGTACCCTTAAAAAAGACGAAGGTGTCCTTTAAAAAGCAAAGGTGTCTTAAAAATAGTTTAACTCATGAAAATAGACGACCTTCGGGAATTTTCTCTCTCTTCGCATTTTTCGAAAAAATGCGAAAAAGACGAAGGTGTTAAAAACAGTTGAACTGCACAAGTTAAACTCTTTCAACTATTGCAAAATTGTTGAACTATGCATTTTTTGCATTTCGAAAAATGCGAAAAAGACGACACTGTGGTGAACATAGTTCATTTCTGCAGACTATCGCGACACTTATGATATTTTTGCAGACTGTCGCAAAAGCAGTGTAAATCTGCAGACTTGTTGCAAATGCAAGTTTGTGGAAGTCTTTAAAGATGGCCAAGTCTTCAATGGCTTCAAGTTATTAAAATTAACATATGAACTTGAAATTATGACAGGATTGGTTACCCTTTGCTAGAGATCAGCCGGAAGCCCGTTTGTAGACGTTCTTCAAATAAATTGGCTGTCTAAGTCATGATTCCAAGGAGACAACTATGGGCTTAATTTCCAACAGTCCCCCTTAAGGTCACGGTTGGTGTTTTGGTATCTTCGTCAGTTTTAGCATGTTGAAGAATTTCTGATGCTTGATCCTGGGAAGTGCTTTGGTGAAGATATCTGTGGCCATTTCTGTTGTGGAGCAGTAATGAAAGATCGATTGCCCTAAGAAAGCTTTCTCCCAAATGAAGTGATACTGGATTTCTATGTGCTTGGATTTGTCATGAAATTTGGGATTCAGTGATAGTGAAATACAGCTCAAGTTGTCACATAGAATGGTGGTAGCATTGAATTGAGTGTAATGTCAGTGGTAAAGTAATAACTTGATCCATACAGCTTCTTTTGAAGCTTGGCAAGCTGCGATGTACTCTGTCTCTATCGAAGAGAGCGCAACTGATTTCCACAGAATTCAAGGAGTTCTGCAAGGCCAGTGAAAAATATCAACAATTTACAACCAGTTATGTATCTCAGTCCAATGGTATAGATGAACGGAAGAATCGGACACTCACCGAAAGTGCCAAGAGCATGCTAGCCCAAGTCTCTCTTCCAAAGAAATTCTGGACAGAAGCTGCTACTACAGCTGCCTATTTGCAAAATCGATCCATCAACAAAGCCCTAAATGGCAAGACACCTTATGAGGTGTGGACATGATCAAAACCATCACTCAAAAATATTTGAGTGTATGGATACATCGCTTTTGCTCAAATCCTTGAAGATCTAAGAAGAAAGCTGGATGATAAGAGCGAGAAAACAATTTTCATCGGCTATTCCCCAGACCACAAGGCATACAAGCTCTACAATTTGGATACCGAGAAGGCATTCACCAATAGAGATGTCATTTTTGTGGAAGACCATTTCATCGACCATAAGGGAAAAGCTGCTGATAAATCCGACCCAAGGATCGAACAATCAAATTCTGATCTAGGGATTCAACTGCAGAATATTGACACGAACTTAGATGATGAGTCAGAACCTCAATGAGTCAACCCACATCAGAGGACCGAAGTTCAACCTAGAAGGTCGAACAAGTCCAGATAGCCTCCATCCAGATTTATGGGTGATACGGCCTGCTACTTTGTGTAGGAACCAACAACCGTTTCTGAGGCTATGTCTACTCCTGATGCTAACCAGTGGACAACAATGATGGACACCGAATTTGATTCTCTGATGGAGAATCAAACATGGACAGTCACAGAGCTACCAAAGGACCAAAATCCAATTCCATGCAAATGGATATTCAAGGTGAAGTACGATGCTGGAGGAAGGCTAAATCTTTACAAGGCCAGGCTAGTCACCAAAGGCTTTTCCCATATACCAGATCTAGATTATTTAGAAACCTTCAACCCAGTTGTCAAACATGCTTCAATCCATCTACTCCTCTCCTTTGCAGCCACAACAGATCTTGAAGTCCACCAGATAGATGTCCAGGCCGCTTTTCTCAATGGAATCATCGAAGAGAAAATATATATGATGCAGTCAGAGGGATACGAACTTAACGGCAAGCAACAACACCTTGTATGCAAAATCCACAAGGCGCTCTATGGGTTGAAACAATCACCCAGAGCTTGGTTTCAGAAGGTCAACACATTTCTGATAGAGAATGGTTTTATTTCAAACTCGGCAGACTCTTGTCTACTTCAAGTCTGTATCAGATTACTTCATCATCATCACTCTCTATGTAGATGATACACTCTTATTCATTAACAATCTGAATCTGATGAAGGATACAAAATAATGCAGGCTCAGGAATACAATGTGGCTGACAACCCACTGTTGTCTCAAAATCCAAATCCATTGAGATCGACTCAACATACTGATTTTTATCAGTCAGCAACGATATCTCAACAACGTGCTAAAAAAGTATGGTATGGCCAACTACAAACCAAGTCGCATTCCACTCGACCTTGGACTAAAACTATCAAAGGAACAGTCTCCTCAAACTAAGATAGAAAAGGAGGAAATGAAATGCTACCCATTTCAATCCATCATCGGCTCACTGATGTACGCAATGATCTGCACACGACCAGACCTTGCATATTTGATCAGTACACTTAGCTAATTCTTGTCAAATCCAGACTTAACTCATTGAAAAGCATTAACAAAGGTCATGAAGTACATCCAAGCCACAAAAACTCTCAGCATCTGCTATAGAGGCAGCCAAACTACCAACATCCTTGAAGCCTACATAGATGTAGATAGGGCTGGAGATGTCGACACCAGAAAATCAACTTCTAGATTTCTATTTTTATACAACCAAGGTCCATTCTCATGGAACAGCTGGAAGCAGACCTCGGTTGCATTATCATCAACAGAATCCGAATACTTAGCTGTCACAAATGCAACCAAAGAGGTGATCTGGCTAAGGAAACTGCTTGCAGACATCAACCTTGTACAACCACTTCCTAAAACAATCTATTGTGACAATCAAAGCACAATAGTGTTATCTCTCAATCTGAGATTTCACTATCAAAGCAAACATATTGAAATCAGGTATCATTACCTTAGAGAGAAAGTTCATAGCAAGGAAGTAGCATTGGTTTTCTGTAGAACAAACTACATGGCAGCATATTACTTCACAAAGGCTCTATCAAAGGAGCAACATCTCAGATTTAACGATATGTTAAATTTCAAGATCAAGATTTTTCAGGATCCACATTAAGGGGGAGTTTTAGATTTCTTATGCTCAGCCTTAAACAAATTGTTCAAGTAATGAGCATCCTGAAAACCGAAGGCTCCCCGACTACGGGTTTCAGACCTTCGCATTTTAAACTTTGAGATTTTTGTGCCTTAATCATTTTTTTTAGGCACCTTTGCCTTTTTCGCACCTTTGCAAAAAATGCGACACAGTGGCCAGAATGCCTTGGAATCCATTTCAGGCCCACTATCACCTTTTTTGCATTTGTCATGCCTTTGCTCTAGAGGCACCTTTGGGATTTACATACCTTCAGTCTAAGGGCACCTTCGGGTTTTACGAGTTTCTTGCTACATTGGTAGACCGACGTCGCCAACTTATTATCAAACCTAACAACCAAATATCCCAAGGGCGGTTATCTACTTTTGTACATATACAAAGATTGGAGTAAATGGCATTTAAGGCTTATAAGATATTTGTCTCTTGACACTTGTAAATATATACTACTAGCTGAATCAAGCTAAGTAAGGGTTTTTTCTATCAGAGTTATATGTAGCCAGCGTTATCACGCTCAGCAAGCTGAAGTTATTACTTCAAGCCATTGTACTCACTACTGATATTAATCAGAGTGCAATTCTCGTCTCACTATTGTATTGTTCATTTGTGCAATTCTGTATGAATCATTCTTCTTGAATATTTCTGTAGCTAATTGTTGTGTTTCCGTTCCTACACGCCTACGCTCAAAGCTTCGAGCTTCCACTGCCATTCATCCCCACGTTTTAATACAACCCCTTAGAGTCTTATGGGACACACTAGGTGCACCCAAGTCAACTTTACAACATCCTCCTCTCGTTTGAGAAAGTATGCCCTTGTTAAGGCCAAACAAGAACCTAAGACTCATAGTGAATGCTTAATTCACCAGCCAGATTTTATTCATATGTACAAGGGCATGGGCTTTATTCACCAGTTGAAAAATAACTTTACACTTTTACACTTAGCACAAGAAAAGTGTAGATCTAGTTCACTTATGTATAGCCTATGTAAAACTTCAATAGTAATCAACGTACTTAGGCCCCAAGAAACAGACGACCTATTTTATTAACATGGAAAGAAAAAGGTACTTGGGAACTCCTTTGATCCCAAGGTATGTCAATTTAAACACGCCAGAATGAGCTCCTGTGGACTCTAGATTCATTGTTGTAGTTAGCTCATCAAGCAGCTATTTGAAATCATTCGGATGATCGTTGACTAAAGTTCCTTCACTCATCTTAAGCGATAGAAATTTCTTTCTCAGAAAGAAACAATTCGAGACACATGTCGTTTCGTATAAACCAGTTAGTGGTTTGGCCAGTTTGGATATTGAACCGTTAATGTATCTCCATAATTTGTTTTCAATCATTATCATCATTAGTTTGAATTTTCACATGTGAAAATCATCTCCATTGAACTTGTTGATCAATTGAATCTCAAAGGTTGAACCTTCTATGATTAAAGAATGATCTAAAACTATTAGCAATAATCATGAATCAGATTGATAATCCGAACCTACTTTAATACCACCTTGTGGGAGACAAATTTGATAGTGCAGCGGGGTCAGCCCGAACTTATCTCCCAAACAAAAGAAAACAATAAAAACTATAAGGATCGAATCGAATTATTGGAATTCAAACAATTGCTTAGAACATTTGTTTAACTTAGTAGAATATTTGGTATGTGTTGTAGACAACCATGATGAGTGAAAATAGTTAGGCGTCTATGACAACCATGCAAACTTCAATAGATATTCTATTTTAATTAATGGAACAATAGTATCATATGCAACGAGAGAAAAAGCCTTCAAAGAGCATTCGACAAACAACTAAGCATGTGAAAAAAATAATAATTTGTTAACATGATTTCCTATTGAATGGGTAATTTTTCCAACTAAGGGAAAACATTTGGAATATTCCCTAAGATACTTTGGAAAATGATCTCTTTTTATGGGTGTCAACAAAAAAGCATTACTCATGCGTAAAGTTTTTTCCAAAATACAATAAAAAGAGACTTGTTCGTGACAAGAATAACAATTATACCATTTTTGGGGGTTCTCAAGACCACTTGCAAAAACATTTCCATTCAGAGAATATCAAGTTTAAAAAAGAAGCACATTTTTTAAACGCTCATACTCTCATGATATGAAAGTGAAAAACAAAGAAAGTAATTACTTATATTTCATGAACACGCAATATTCAAAACTCTTTGGACTCATATAGTTCCAAATGCTAGTCACTATCAATTCCATCACTATCAGTAGTTATAGGTGTTGATGATCCTGAAGTGGTAGAAGAGGCATTCTCTTCCTCACTATGTACTAAAACATTGCCTTCCTCACAATGCAAGCCGTAAATTTCATAGTTTCCCATACTTTCTCTGGTACGTGAGGATGGTCCCACATCGTTTGTCACGAGAATTTTCTGCTTTAGGATTTCAATAGTGGACTTTCTCAAATTACCTGTTAAGGTGAGCATGAAGTTGTACACTAAAATATCCACCTCCTCTAAAGACAATAAAGAAGATCTTGGAGTATTATTTTTTTTTCACTTCTTCCCTTTACCATGCACTGTACGGACCATCTCGAGGCTATACATCCCTTTGAATGGATCAATGTGATCTATTTTAAACCAATGCACAGTTATGTCTTTAATCTTAGATGTGATGGTTGTGAAAAATTGTCAACTAGTAGTATTTTCCTAACTTGAGATTTTGTAGGCCTATGGCCAAATAAAAGTTAGAGATAGGTTCATACATGTATGTAGAGGCCCAAAGTATGTGTACATTACTTTTGAGGTCACATTAATTAGAGGAGGTCGAGTGTGGAGCTCTTCTATTGGCTCATAATTTGGTGCATTCCTATTTGACCAAATTTCTAGGTAGATGGGTGAATCCTATTGGACCCCAATTTTAGCCTATCATAAGACAAGTGGCCAAGAGGCACTATGGCTGCTATAAATAGCCATCTCCACGAGTATGTACACATCTCATTTTCATTCTATTGAATGAATGTTATGCTCTTTGAAGATCCATCTTCTTCTCTCTCACTTTTTTGTTCATATCTTGCATTCTAGCCACTAGAATTGTGATTTCTTTGTTGCTATGGCTTCACACGTGTGAAATGCAGGTTGTAGGCTCTGAAGTACGGACAGGGACAGCAAGTTTCTGTTTGTGGAAGCTTATGATCAGATCTTGATGTTTAGTTGATGTTTAGTATGCTTAACATCACAATTTCTATCATTTTTTCAATCTAGATGTGCATAACTTCCATGGCCAAGATCTTTATGAAACTTTAGCATCTTTTGGATCTGAGTTTTTTCACATGGTATCAGAGCATTAGGCGGCCAAATGTGCAGGTTTTGCCAGATTTAGAAGAGATTTGTGGGCGAGTTTGCTTTTGTAGCATTCCAATCAAGTTTCTAGCTAAAAATCTTGTTGATTTATGTGTAGAAATTGGATCTTTGTGATCAAAACATCATTTGTATGCATTTCAATTGAAGTAGGGCGAATTCCCTCTGTACTTATCAGAATAAGGAGACAAAATTTGTTTTGGAAAGAGGGAGATGCAAGATCCAACAAGATCCTATTAGTTTTCCATTCTAGCATATAGTTTTTTGATTCAATTTCTTGCTTCTTCATGTCAAAAACTTCAAAATTGATGTAACCCTCTGATTTTCAGTTTGCTGAATGATTCAAGAGTGTATTTCAATCTTAGGAGTGAGGGAAAAGCAAGTATATTGAGGTTTGGTCTTGGTTTGATCAAGAAATCATAAAACTAGTGGCTAAAATTGAGGAAAAAGTGAGGAAAAGAGAGAAAAAGTAAGGTTTTAGGTTCCAAATCTTTGTGATTTCTTCTTGTGTTTCATTTGTTGATTCAAGAGAGTGCTTAGTGCATTGGAACAGGTCAAAGATCAGAGATCAATCATTGCAACATGGCTACAAATGGAGGCTACATGTTGGAAAGCAATGATAGGCTTACCTCCCTCAACTATTCTACTTGGAAAGTAAGGATGGAGTCTTTGCTTGAGATGAATGAGTTGATGGATATTGTTGTAGGTGTGGAGGAGAGACCTTTGGCACCTCAAGAACAATTGAGGTATGACAAGAGGGCAAAGAAAGCCCTTCACATGATCAAGATGAATGTGACAAATGAGCTTATCAAAGAGGTTGGTAAGTGCACATCATCTAGTGAAGCTTGGGAAGCCTTGAAGAAGGTTTATGAATCCAAGTCTACTTCTAGAGTGTTGACTTTAAGAAGGCAAATCTTTTCTTGTATGCAAAAGAAGAGTGAGAGTGGACATGCTTTTGTTTTGAGAGTTAAAGCATTGAATGATGAGTTAGCATGCATTAATGATGGCATAAATAATGAGGAGCTTGTTCAAGTGATTCTCAATGGCTTGTTGGATGATCATGCTAATCTTGTTCAAAGTTATGCTATCCAAAAATGTTTACCAAGTGTTGGAGACTTGCAAGAGGTCTTGTTGGCTGAAGAATTCAGGTTGCAAGCAAGAGTGGGAGCATCTTCTACATCTCAAGGAGGAGAAGAGGAGGCAATGTTCTCTAAAGGCAAGTTCAAGGGCAAAGGTAAAAGCAATTGGTCTAAAGGGCAAGACCAAGGTGAGCACTCTACTTTTGGCAAAAAGAAGGATAGATCTAAGCTAAAATGTTTCTATTGTGGAGTCAAAGGGCATTTTGCTAGTGATTGTTTCAAGAAAAAGAGGGATCAAGGGGAAAAGCAAACCAATCTAACTATTGATGAGGGTGGGGATGAGCTTCTTTCAAATGATGCTTTTGTTATGTCATCTTGCTTGTTGGCTAATCATGGAGACATTGATCCTTGGTGGATTGATAGTGGAGCCACTTCTCATATGACATATCATAAAGAGTATTTTTCATCTTTAATGGCATTTGATGGTGATAGGAAGGTAATCTATACCGCAAATGATGGTGAGTGTACAATCAAGGGGATTGGCACAATTCCTATTTCACTTTCTACAAATAGGAATATAGAATTGAAAGATGTTTTGCTCATTCCATCCATTACCAAGAACTTACTTAGTGTAAGCCAAATGCTTGACAAAGGATTCAAAGTTGAGTTTGATGGTGATGCTTGCTTGATCAAAAAGGGGTGTAGTATCATTGCAAAAGGGAAAAGGCAAGGGAAATTGTTCAAGCTTGATGCATGTGTTGTTGCTAACCAAGTTGGATGCATGGCAAATGAACAAATGTCAATTCAAGAGGTATGGCATAAAAGGATGGGACATCTCAACTACAAGGCCTTGGAGGTAATAGCCAAAAAGGAGGTAGTAAGGGGACTTCCCAAGTCTCTTACTTGCTTGAATCATGTTTGTGAAGAATGTGCTTTGTCTAAATCACATAGATTGCCATATACTAGATCTATATCTAGATCTAAGATGCCTTTTTCTCTCTTGCATTCGGATATTCATGGTGTTACTACAATTAGCAATGGAGGTGCTAAGATGTATGTAACTTTCATTGATGATTTTAGTAGATTTTGTTGGGTTTATCTACTAAAGAGCAAGGATGAGGTGTTTGATGTGTTTGTCAAGTTCAAAGTTGCTATTGAGACTCAATTTACAACCAAAATCAAATGCTTGAGGAGCGACAATGGTGGTGAATACATTTCTAACAAATTCAAAGCCTTTTGCGATGAGCATGGGATCAAGAGGGAGTACACATGTCCAAGAACACCACAACAAAATGGAGTGGCCGAGAGGAAGAATAGAACCTTGTGTGAGAGTGCAAAGGCAATGAGATTGAATGCTAATCTTCCTAAACCTTTTTGGAGTGATGCTTTGTTGTGTGCAAATTTCCTATGCAATAGATGGCCAAGTGTTGTATTGGAAGGAAAAACCCCTTTTGAAGCTTTGTTTGGTATGAAGCCTAATGTCAAGTTTCTAAGAACTTTTGGATGCATTTGCTACTTCAACATTACTCTTGATGATAGAACTAAGGAGGATCCATCTTCAAGAAAGGGCATTTTTGTTGGTTATAGTGAAGTAAGCAAAGCATATAGGATTTATGTTCCTTCAATCAAGAAAGTGTTCACAAGTAGGGATGTCATTTTTGATGAAAATAACATTCCAAAAATTTGTTTCAAGTGATGATGGTGTTGTTGCAACTAATGTGCTTGATGACAATGGAGTTGATGACACATTGGATGTGGATGTTGAAGAAGCCTCTTCAAGTCAAATTCCAAGGAGAACTCCAAGGCATAAAGTGAAACCCTCAAGGCTCACTTATGATGGCAAAGGTAAGCAAGTGGTGGATGGATCCAACTATGCTTTCCTAACTTCTTTTGATGTACCTTCATGTGTAGATGAAGCAAGGCAAAAAGAGGAATGGATCCAAGCAATGGATCTTGAGTTTGAAGCACTTATGAAGAACAACACATGGAGATTGGTGGAGCTTCCAAAGGGCAAAAGTGCAATTGGATGCAAATGGATCTTCAAGGTAAAGACAAATCAAGATGGATCTATCAACAAGTTGAAGGCAAGGTTGGTGGCTAAAGGTTATGCTCAAGAGCATGGCATTGACTATGAGGAAACCTTTGCACCCGTGGCAAAGATGGTGAGCATAAGAGTAATCATTTCCCTTGCAACTCTTTATGGATGGGATCTTTGGCAATTAGACATTTCTAATGCTTTCTTGAATGGTGATCTTGAAGAGGAAGTCTACATGGAGCAACCCGAGAGCTATGTTTCTCATAGCAAGCCTAATCATGTGTGTTTTCTACAAAAAAGTTTGTATGGTCTTAAGCAAGCACCAAGGAGTTGGTATGCTAGGCTTAACTCTTTTCTACTTTCTCAAAACTTCACTATGAGTGAGTATGATCATTCACTTTACTTTAGAATTAGTGCTAATGATGTTACAATCCTTCTAATTTATGTGGATGACATTATTTTAAGTGGAGGGAACAAGGAAGATATAGAAGATATCAAGAAAGCACTAAAAAAAGAATTTGAAGTGCATGATCTTGGTCTTTTGAGCTATATCTTAGGAATAGAAGTAATTAGAACTTCTCAAATCACTTTTATTTCACAAGAGAAGTATGCTATTTCTATTCTCAATAGATTTCATATGGTAGATGCAAATCCTATTGATACACCTATGGAATCACATGTAAAGCTAACTATAAGAGGTAATGAAAGATCCTTCGAGGACATTACTCTCTATAGGAAGCTAATAGGTTCTCTTATATATCTAACCATCACAAGACCTGATTTATCTTATTGTGTTGGTAGATTAAGCCAATTCATGCAAGATCCTAGCATAGAACATTGGAAACTAGGAAAGAGGATCTTGAGATACATCTCGGGAACAAAAGATTTTGGCATTGTTTATAGAGGCTCATCACCTAACTTATTTGGTTTTTCAGATTCAGATTTTGCAGGAGACCTTATGGATAGAAAATCCATAAATGCACATGCTATTTTCATAGGTGATGGAGCTATCTCATGGATGTCGAAGAAACAAGCAACTATATCACTTTCTTCTAGTGAGGCCGAGTACAAAGCTTTGACATCATGCACAAAGGAGATGGTGTGGATCAAGAGGATGATTATGGAGCTTCATTTGCTGGATTTTTCAGAGAGTCCAATCATCTTTTGTGACAACCTTTCAGCCCAAAGTCTAGCAAGCAATCCGGTTTTCCATGCAAGGAGCAAACATATCGAGGTGGCTTACCATTTTGTGAGAGAACAAGTGTTGGCAAAAGAGATCAAGCTTGAACATGTCCCATCAAAGGAATGTGTGGCTGATATCTTTACCAAAGCATTGGGAAAGGACTTATTTTTCAAGCATAGAACAAGTCTTGGTGTACTTTCTAAATCTATGCTAAAACTAGTTGAAGAGGGAGTGTGAAAAATTGTCAACTAGTAGTATTTTCCTAACTTGAGATTTTGTAGGCCTATGGCCAAATAAAAGTTAGAGATAGGTTCATACATGTATGTAGAGGCCCAAAGTATGTGTACACTACTTTTGAGGTCACATTAATTAGAGGAGGTCGAGTGTGGAGCTCTTCTATTGGCTCATAATTTGGTGCATTCCTATTTGACCAAATTTCTAGGTAGATGGGTGAATCCTATTGGACCCCAATTTTAGCCTATCATAAGACAAGTGGCCAAGAGGCACTATGGCTGCTATAAATAGCCATCTCCACGAGTATGTACACATCTCATTTTCATTCTATTGAATGAATGTTATGCTCTTTGAAGATCCATCTTCTTCTCTCTCACTTTTTTGTTCATATCTTGCATTCTAGCCACTAGAATTGTGATTTCTTTGTTGCTATGGCTTCACACGTGTGAAATGCAGGTTGTAGGCTCTGAAGTACGGACAGGGACAGCAAGTTTCTGTTTGTGGAAGCTTATGATCAGATCTTGATGTTTAGTTGATGTTTAGTATGCTTAACATCACAATTTCTATCATTTTTTCAATCTAGATGTGCATAACTTCCATGGCCAAGATCTTTATGAAACTTTAGCATCTTTTGGATCTGAGTTTTTCACAATGGTGTCTCGATGAAGTGTGAGTACTTTTCCAATCCAAAAGAGGTGACCGAGATCATCATATGTTGCCAGTGTAGCTACCAAAGTACCCACTTGGATATCTTGCGCGTCATCCTTCCACATCTGGGCTAGTTTGTCGCTCATGCTTGTTGACCGCCTTGCTCCGAGATACATCTCTCTGGTCTCTCTAACAGATTCGACAAGCGTCCAGAGTATGGTACGAGAGAATAGAGCTGTTTCTTGTGAACAAGGGTTTTCAAGGATGTAGCACGGATCATAGCATTTTCTACAGAAAGACAGGATTGGAGATCACAGTTATGGCAATATACGTTGATGATATCATTGTCATTAGGAATAATGCCAAAAGTCTGGACCTGTGCAAAGGAGAACTCAAGGCAGAATTTGAAATTAAGGACCTAGGAAGCATAAACTATTGCTTGGGGATACAAATAAGCGAATCTCTGAGGATAGAGAAGTGTTACATACTCCACTCACATTTGCAAATGCTGCGAATCAAAAAATCTCTCAACTTTCCACTCAGTTCAGAGAGATTGCGATCTAGAAAAATCCTCAGGTATCTGTTCATATCAATGAGCAGAAGTTTACTCAGCATGAAGTAAGGAACAAGATCACACAAAAAGGCGTGTTTTCCATTCGTATGATATGTACATATATTCGTGCGCAAGATGCACTCCAAGATTCAAAACTGTCTATCCTGCCTACGTGTCATTAACTACCAACCGCTTCGTTTTCATACCAAGATGAAAACATGACCCACCCCCCTCTATCTACATTATATGGCTAGAATTGTCATTGACCCGCAAAGATGGTGGGTGCATGACTCCCGTCATGCACCCGATGCTCGATGCCCAGCATCGAGCACCCATCGTTGTCCCCCGTAGCCAACCCAACATTGAATTTTACGACCATAGGCACCTCCCAAAAGGTCTACAATAACTCAAAATCAGCATATCAAATTTGCTGATGAGTATGCTCATTATCTTTTGCAAGAGCCAACCATAGTTAATGAAGCACTCATGCAGGTTAATTCTAACCTCTGGAATAAAGTTATGAATTAAAAATACAACTCTCTAATGAAGAACAACACTTGGACTGTCACGAAGTTGCTTGTAGGCAGAAAGATCATCGATTGTAAATGGATATTTAAAATCAAGTATAAGACAAATGGCAACATAGACAGACGGAAGGCTTGACTTGTGGCAAGAGATTATCACAAACCTTCAGTCCAATGGTCAAGCACTCCTCAATCATGTAGCTGCTATTATTCGTTATTGCAGTCAACCTGAGGTGCATCAATTAGATGTACAAAGAGCATTCCTCAATGGAGTTATTGAAAATGACATTTACATGATCAAGCCAAAAGGTTATGTACTTAATGGTAGAGAGGGTAAAGTCTGCAAACTCCACAAGGCATTGTATTGTTTGAAAAGATCTTCAAGGGCATGGTTTCAAAGAATCAACTCATTCCTTATCCAACAAGGATTAATCACACCAAGATTTGGAGATTGCAATGTCTACTTCAAGGACATTCAAGAATCATTTATCTTATCACACCATATGTGGACGATACTTTGCTATTCAACAATAATATCAATCTGATAAAGGATGCCAAAAGGATGCTATCTCAAGAATTCAATATGATAGATCTAAGAGAAGCTCACTACTGTGTCAAGATTCAAATTCACAAAGACAGAAAGAAGAAGCTATTCTATACCACTCAGTAGAGATATATATATCTTTAACATGCTTTTAAAATTTGATTTCATAAATTGCAAGCTTGTACATTCTCCTATGGATCCAAGTCTCAAGTTATCCAAACCAAAGAAGAGAAGGACGAGATGAAGGGATATCCAATTTAGTCAATCACCAAATCCCTAATATATGCAATGATTTCCACGAGGCCAAAATTTTTTGATGGTGATGGTTTTTATGAACAGTCTATTCTCTTTGGCCCTTTATCTGCCTTCTGCTCTTCTTGCCATAGTCTTTCTTCTTGCTCTTGCCTGAAGCTTCTTGCACCCTTCCCTCCTTTGATTTTCAAACCGTTGTGCATAAGATGAAATTTTTTTGCATTTCTTCCATCTCTTTGATCCAATCTCCCTCCGGCTTTTGCCTCCATATTCTTAGAAGATCCTGGAACACCAACTGGCTAGAGAGTTCCTCCAAAGAAAATTGCTCCCCTCGCAGCTCTCACATGGGCTGCTTCATCAGCAACTGTATATGATGGTTGCTTGAAGGAATCATATTTGTGTTTCGATATTCATCAAGATTTTGACCGGGAACATCAGCTATGATTTTGTTCTTTCCCTTTAGGTCAATGAACTAATCTTGAAGGAATGTAACGTCTCCACTAGTAAATGTTTTAGATGTAGTAGGATTATACAGCTTATACATACCATTTGAAAAAGAATACCCAACAAATATTCTTTTTATGAAATGATCACCCAGCTTCTTTCTGGTGTCTTTAGGAATATGAGCATAGTCAATGCATCTAAAAACTTTCAAATGCTTTAATGAAGATTTAGAACCATACTTCATAAAGAGTCTTACTATTAGATAGACCTTTGGTTGAAGATTGATTCTATAGATAAGCTTTCATTTTATCTACAGCTTAGCATGCTCTTTGAATATCTTGAAGAAGTAAAAGGCTTCAGATTTGTGCTTCATGAAATATACAACAACTCCTCTTGAATAGTCATCAATGGATGTAATAAATAATTTAGCATTAAATAATGAAGGTATTTGTATTGGGCCACATATGTCGAAATCAATTATGTCTAAAAGATTTCTAAATACATGTTCCTGATTTGATTTAAAAAGTCTTAAAAATGAACGATCAGGCCACAACGGAATTGAAGGCCGTTATCCCATCACCAAAAAGGAAAAAGACAATGAAACGTGACAGTAAGAACTGATAATGTAAGAATATGGATTACTTAGAGAACGAAATGATAGAGCAGTTCTGTTATGTGTGAATGTCAGTATAAGTGTCGTAGACAACCATAAAGAGAGGATCCGAAATGATTAGGCATTTGGGACAGCCGTGCACTTCTCTATTACTGACAAAAAGAAATGTGAATCATTTAGGCATCTATGAGCCATACATTTCTTCATTAATGGGTTTTGATAATAGAGGAGAAAGAGTGAGAGTTATTCAAGCATTTAGCATGAATGCAGTGAGATAGAACAATAACGATTCTATTTATTAAATGTTGTAGTAACAACTATCAAATCACAAGACAATCATGTTGATAAGCGCGTAATCCTAATTACAGAAACAAATCAAATGTTATAATTCTGAATACTTTTACTCTCTCTCTCTCTATGATCTCTAACTCTGAGTCATATATAATGAAAACCAGGATTGGTCATTTGATCTCTATCTGTATCATGGATGATCGATTTCAATTATCCAATGCCTTTCTTCTGATCGCTCATTGCTTATATAGTTGTTGGATAATCTTATGTTATTCTAATTTCAGAGTTTAAAAGATCATTAACAGCTCTAGAGTAGATCCGTAGATCGATTATTGGCGGAGCGTGAAGACGTAGACAACTGCAATCTCCTTCGTATGTGACCGCAAGAGCATGAGATTACGGTGCGGTCACCACCGCATGTTGACCGCAATCATTGACCTGTGGTATTCCTTCGATTAGTCCTCTTCGTAAGTTGCAATTCGTCCACTTCTCGCATTGTGACCACAGGCTAGACTCAAGCAGTGCCTTGGGCGGTTTGGCGGTTCTTTGCAATTTTCCATGTAAATCTACATTATGTTGCATTCTTCAAAAAATTGTCGCATTTCTTGGGTGTTTGAATGGCCCGAAATCCCAAATAGAACACCTTTGTCGATTTTTCACAAAAAACTTTTTGTGCTTAGAATGCTTGAAATGTTAAGTAGAAGACTTTGTCGGCTCTTGAAGATTGCAAGTAAAAATGCGAATTGTGCGACAAACAATTCATTTTTGTAGACTGTTGCAAAAACAGTTCATTTTGTAGACTGCTTTGAGAGAGTGAATTACATGAGTGAATTGGAAGGCAAACAGGATGAGTAGGAGTAAGATTACCTCCAACACTCCCTCTTAAGCTTACTACTACGAATCTGAATTAAAATTGAGATTTAACATACCTACCAAAGTAGAATGTTTCTCTCTTGACAATGGTTTTGTCAAAATATCAGCCAGCATCCTATCTATATGTCAATAACTTAATACAACATCTTTATTCTAAACTTTCGCTCTAAGAAAATGAAAATGAACTTCTATAGGTTTAGTTCTAGTATGAGTTTGTGGATTCAGAAATAGAGCTATGTAGCTGTCGCACTGGAGTATAGTTGGACCAATCTGTGGATATTGCAAATCTTGTAGCAACCTTCTAAGCCAAATAATCTCCTTCACTATTGATGTAGCTGCAACATATTCTGATCATGTAGAGGACAACGAAATGCATTTATGCTTTCTGTTGTTTCATGAAACGGGTCCTCCTACAAGAAAACAAATATACCAAGATGTGGACTTTTTGGTATTCATGTCAGGCTTGCCCAATCAAAATCTGAATACGTGACTAATGGAAGTGCAGCTTGTCGTAAAATTGCGTGTGCGTGAACGACAACGGAAGCTCAAGGATTGAGCGTGGCATGTAGGAATGGAAACGCAATAGTTAGCATCAGAAATATTCAAGTAGAAGAATTCATACAAATTGGACAAATGAAGTACAATAGCTTGAGGTAATAACTTCAGATTGCTGAGTGTGATAACGCTGGCTACAAATAACTCTAATTGAAAGAGAAATTCAATTAACACTTACATATTTTGATTCAGCTAGTATATATATTTACAAGTGTTGAGAAAAAAATGTCTCATGCCTTAACTGCCATCTACTCTAAATTTGCATCTATACAAAAGTTGGTAACTGCCCTTAGGATATTTGTTTCTCAAGCTATTTTAGGATTGATGATAAGTTGGCGACAGGTCTGCCAATGTAGCCAAAATGCGAAAAACCCGAAGGTGCCCGTTAGACTGAAGGTATGCAAATCCTGAAGGTGCCCTTAGACTTAAGGTGTGAGATCCTTAAGGCGTCCTTAGTTTTAAGACAGCGAAGAAGCCAAAAAAGGAGAAAAAGCCAAAAGTGCCTTACACTAAAGACAACGAAGAAGGCGAAGGTGCCTTAGAGTAAAGGCAGCGAAGAAGACAAAGGTGCCTTTAGTTTTAAGACAACGAAGAAGGCGAAAGTGCCTTAGATTAGAGGGAGTGAATAGAAACCGAAAAAGGCAAAGGTGCCCTAAAAGTGATTTTAAGGCATTCTGGGTGGTTTGTCGCATTTTTTGCAAGGAGGCAAAAAAGGCAAAAAAGACGAAGGTGGTCCAAAAATGGTTTCTAAGTCATTTTGGCCAGTGTTTCGCATTTTTTGTGAAGGCATGAAAAAGGGCGAAGAAGGCGGAAAAAGCAAAGGTGTCTTAAATCGTTTTAAGGCATAAGGAAAGACTTAAAGGGAAATATGTGAAGGTCCCAAATCATGTTGTCGGCCTTCCATTTTCAAGATGCTCATTACTTAACGATTTTTAAGACTAAGCATAAGAAATCTAACACTCCCCCTTAATGAGGATCTTGAAAAACTTTGATCTTCAGATTTAACATATCGTTAAATCTGAGATGTTGCTCCTTTGATAGAGCCTTTGTGAAGCAATCTGCTGTCATGTAGTTTGTTCTACAGAAAACCAGTTCTACTTCCTTGTTGTGCACTTTCTCTCTAAGGTAATGATACCTGATTTCTATATGTTTGCTTCGAGAGTGAAATCTTGGATTGAGAGATAGCGCTATTGTGCTTTGATTGTCACAATAGATTGTTGTAGGAAGTGTTTGTGCAAGATTCAGGTCTGCAAGCAATTGCCTTAGCCAGATCGCCTCTTTTGTTGCATTGATGGCAGCTATATATTCGGATTCCGTTGATGAGAATGCAACTGAGGTCTGCTTCCGGCTGTTCTATGAGATTGGGCCTTGGTTGTATAAAAATACAAATCCAGAAGTTGATTTTCTGGTGTTGACATCTCCTGCTCAATCCGCATCTGTGTAGGCTTCGATAATATTGGCAATGTGGCTGTCTTCGTAGCAAATGTTGAGAGTTTTCGTTGTCTGGATACTTCATGACCTTTGTTAGTGTCTTTCAATGAGTTAAGCCTGGATTCGATAGGAACTGGCTAAGTGCACTGATCAAATATGCAAGGTTTGGTCGCGTGCAGATCATTTTGTACATCAGTGAGCCGATGATGGATTGAAATGGGTAGCGCTTCATCTCCTCCTTTTCTACCTCGGTTTGAGGAGATTGTTCCTTTGATAACTTTAGTCCAGGGTCGAGCGGAAAGTCACTTGGTATGCAGTTGGCCATTCCATACTTTCTCAACACGTTGTTGAGATATCGTTGCTGACTGATAAAGATCAATCTATTGGGTCGATCTCGTTGAATTTGGATTTCGAGACATCTTGTATTCCTGAGCCAGCAGGCATTTTGTATCTTTCATCAGATTCAGATTATTACTAAATAAGAGTGTATCATCTACGTAGAGAGTGATGATGATGAAGTAATCGGATACAGACTTGAAATAGACATTCGAGAGTTAAAATAGCAATGATCGACTTATACAGTGCTTTGGGGTCTGAAGTGCAAAGTGCATTGCAACTTCATTAAAAATCTTCAAACTGAAAAATTTGTTGGGTCCCAAGTCTTTGAAGGGTGAAGTTTTTTCACATTGAAAAAACAGTTCAAAAACCCAAATTGCCCTTATTTTCACCTCCTTTAGCCTATTTTGACCAAACGAAAGGCTATAGCCTCCAAACGAAGGGCACCCTAACTGTACCTACAAGTATGGTACACCAAAATAGAGTGATTGCCATGGAGAAAGTGTTCAAACTACGCCAGAAGTGATTTCACCATTCCACTAGGCAGGAAGCTGGGAGTTGGTGACGTAAAGCATTTTGGAAAACGACGCCAGTTTGGCTTTCAATTTGGCAAAAGAGCGGCGGGTGGCCTGGTAAGCTAAAAATTGAAAGTCATTATTATCGATTTTTGACATCATGGTTGGCTCTAGCATATAGTTTATAGCCTATAGGTGAAGTTTTAAACAGTTCGGAGATGGCAAACATCAATGAGGCAATTTTGGGCGATGCAAGCAAACTTGATGGGGCTTCTAACTACAACATCTGGAAATTCAAAATGAAGAGCATTTTGATGGAAAAAGAGTTGTGGAAAATCGTGGTTGGTATTGAAGTCCGACCAAATACCACTCCATGTGACATAAGGGCCTTTGATAAAAAGACGCAGAGAGCATTATCCTTGATCAATCTTTCAGTGAAAGACCATGTGATCACTCACATAAGTGATGCCACGACGGCTAGGGGAGCTTGGGAAGCTCTTAGAATGCAATTTCAAACTTGCAATCCAGTTCGAGCCATGTTCTTGAAGTCGAGATTGAACACAGTAAGGATGGAAGAAAATGAATCAGTGGGATCCTTCTTCACCGGGATAAAGAAGCTGAGAGATCAACTTGTGGCGATTGGAGAACCAATCAAAGATATTGAATTGGTACATACCACAATGAGCGGTGTCTCGGAAGGGATACAAATGTTTGTGAGCAGCATTGCTTCGAGGGAGAGGTTGCCTACTTTTGAAGACTTCCACGAAATCATATTGCAAGAAGAGCAGCGTCGCGAAGTGGTGAAGTCAAGACAAACCCCACAGGAGGATCAAGCCTTGCTTGCTAAAGGCAAGCAGAAAGGATGGAAAAGGATTCCTAAGAAATCCAAGGATGATGATGACGAAGGAGAGTCATCATCAAAAAAGAAGAAAAAAGAAAAATATTACTATTGCCACAAACCGGGTCATTGGGCATGTGAGTGTTATAAGAAGAAAGCAGACATAAAGAAGAGAAAAGTGACTCAACAATGAAACATTGCCGAAGATGATGGAGAAGATGACGAGACAAGTGTTTTCTCATCGGCATTGGCATCCCAAGTTGATGATGGTGCCAGATGGTTCATAGACTCAGGCGCCACAAGGCATATAACTGAAAAACGTGATTGGTTTGAAAAATTCTCACCAATCCATGATGGGGATAAGGTCACTCAAGCCAATGGAGAGGAATGCCAGATACAGGGTGTGGGCAATGTACCTGTGCAATTTTCTGATGGCAAAATTAAAAACATCTCTAATGTACTTTATATTCCTGGACTCAAAAAGAGTTTGCTTTCTGTTGGTGTAATGGCAAATCAACATCTTAAAGTTGAATTTGTCAAGGATGGATGCCTTATGAAGGATATGAACCACAACCACAAAGTGGTGGTGAAGGGTTATAGAGATAGTAACTGTGGCCTTTATAAATTGGATGCTGCAAAACTAGGTGAATATGGTTTGAATATCTCAACAGCATCTCAATCCGAGTTATGGCACAGAAGACTTGGTCATTTGAACTATGGGAGCTTGAGATTGATGGCGAAGCTGAAGATGGTAATAGGGTTACCAACATTGCAAGATCAACTGAGATGCTTTGGCATTTCAAATTAGGCCATTTAAATTCCAGTTGTATTCAACAAATGTCGAAACAAAATTTAGTACAAGATCTACCCTTCATTAGCAAATCGAATTCTTCATGTGAAAGCTGTATTTCCAGCAAGCATGCTAGAACTCTAGTCACTTCCGATACAGTTCGCTCTTCTAAAGGTTCGTTAGATCTTGTACACATGGACATTTGTGGTCCTATGCAGACTATTTCTATAGGGGGAGCTGTCTATTTGCTGACTATCATTGATGACTTCTCTCAGAGGACTGCAACATATTTCTTGAAGAACAAATCATAGACTCTCAAGTTCTTCATGTAGTTCAAGGCATCATTAGAAAAATTGACCCAAAGAAGAATCAAAGCTCTACACTCTGATGTAGGGAGAGTATTTATCTCCACCGAGTTCAAAGCCTTCTGCAAGGCCAATGAATACATCTACAACAATATTCAGCTAGCTACTCACCTCAGTCCAATGGTGTAGCTAAACGGAAGAATCAGACACTACCAAGAGCATGTTGGCCCATGCCTCTCTATCAAAGAAATTTTGGGCAGAAGCTGTTACTACAGCAGCCTACCTTCAAAATTGATCCATCTTAGAGGCCCTGAATGGCAAGGCACCTTATGAGGTGTGGACAAGATCGAAGCTATCACTCACAAATATTCGAGTGCTTGGATGCATAGCCTACTCACAAATCTCTGCTGATCTAAGTAGGAAGCTGGACAACACCAGCAAAATGTCGATCTTCATCAGCTATTCCTCAGACCATCAGACATACAAGCTTTTCAATATGGACTCTCAGAAGACCTTCATGAGAAGAAATGTCATTTTTGTAGAAGATCAGTTTATCGACCACAAGTGAAAAACTACTTTGAATTCAGATCCTAGAAACGACACCAACAATTCCGAACAACTCAAGACTGATCAGAAGATCTCCACATCGACATTGACACTAACATTGACACTGACTCTGACAACGAGACATTCCCTCAACAAAACAAATCGCATTAGAGGATCAAAGTTCAACCCAGAAGATCGAACCGATCAAGATAGTCTCCATCTCGATTTACAAATGATTCAGCCTGCTACTTTGTGCAGGAATCAAACGTTGTTTCAGAGGTAATGTCAACACCTGATATTGATCAAGAATAAACCAATGCATCTTTTAACAAGAATGGTTTTATTCCAAACTCGATAGACACAAAATTTTATTTCCATTCTGTATCGAATCTCTTCATAATCATCACCTTTTATGTAGATGATATGTTACTATTTAGTAACAATCTGAATCTATTGAAGGATTTAAAATGCATATCAAAGGAGCATCATCTCGGATTTAATGATATGTTAAAACTGAAGTTCAAAGCTTTTTCAAAATCCACATTAAGGGAGAGTGTTAGGTTTCTTATGCTCAACCTTAACAAATCATCAAGAATGAGCATCTTGAATACAGCCAAAGGCCGACAACATATTTCGGACCTTTGCATTTTTCCAAACTTCGTTTTTTCTTAAAACATTTTCGTTTTAAGACATTGTCGCCTTTTTCGCACCTTTGGAAAAAATGCGACACTGTCGAGTTTTCTCGCCTCTTTCCGCACCATAGGGATTTTGTGCCTCAATCGTTTTAAAACACCTTCGCCCTTTTTTCACACTGTCGAAAAAAAGTGACAATGTCGGGAAAAAGTGACACTCTCGAAAAAAAGTGACATTGTCAAAAAAAAGGCACTATCTGTGTTTTTCACATTCTGCACCTTCAAAAAAAAAGTGACACTGTGACCAAAATCCATTTTAAAGACACTGTCGTCTTTTTCGTATTTCCCCACCTTCGCTTTAGAGGCAGCTTCGGGATTTTCGCACCTTCGAGATTTACATGCTTCCTCTGTTCAAGGGCACCTTCGCGTTTTTTGGGTTTTTCCAACAGTGGCAGACCAACGTCGCCAACTTATCATCAATCCTAAAAATAGCTGGACCGCTAAATATCCCAAGGGTGGGTACCCACTTTGTACATATACAAAGACTGGCATATATATTATACAATGCTTGTAAGATATTTTTTGAAGACACTTGTAAATATATACTACTAGCTGAATCAAGCAATCAAGTGTTGTTTTTTATAATCAGAGTTCTTCTGTAGCCAGCATTATCACGCTCAGCAAGTTGAAGTTATTACTTCAAGCCATTGTACTCACTGTTGATATTAATCAGAGTGCAATTTTTGTCTCACTACTATATTGTTCATTTGCGCAATTTTGTATGAATGATTCATCTTGAATATTTCTGCTGCTGACTGTTGCATTTTTGTTCCTACACGCCTACGCTCAAGCTTATGTTGCTAGTCATCCCCATGTTTTACGACAAGAACTCCCATTTGACTTCGTGTGGCCTATCCATCAAAGTAATACCGAAGTAGAGCAGGTACAGATAATAGCAACCTTTCTTCTTTTCTTCCTTCCATGGCTGACCGGATTGTCCTTTCTCCACCGCCTGCACCTGCTTTGGTCCCTGGGCAGCCTTCTTGCTTATTTAAGGGCTCCCCTCTCTTGTGAGAGAGCTTTGAATGTATTGTCAAGTTCTCTTGAGCAAATAAAGAGGATCCTCCATGAGTTCTTGATAATTGCTAAGCTCCTTGTTCATGGCAATGTTCTTGAGTGAAGTTTCTATGAGCATGCTTGATTTCCTTGTATTGTGGATTAACTAGGATCTTGTTTTCTTGTTTCTTACTTAGTTGTGGATTAGGATTCATTTATTGTTTGTGGAATAAGGTAGGAATCAGCATGCAAGTAAACTAAATAGGCTGGTTTGTGGTGTAGATCTTGCATAATTTCTTACATTCCAGTTCTTGATTGTTCTTGAGCAATCTAAGCATCAAGAAATGAGTGTTTCTTGATTCTTGGATTGTTGCTATGCTATTAGGAATCTAGTTTCTTGTTTCTTGTTTGAGTAGTTAATCTTGTTCTTGATTGTTTTCTGATTTAGTAGATAGTAGTAGGAATACTCTCTGTTCCAAAACGTTGATCTTCTTGATCTAAGACTGGCTACATGGCTGGTTAATGCATGTAGCTGAGTATCGGATCCGTGACTCCCACTGACAGGCTGGGAAATGCATGTTGAAATCTGAGTAACACGTCCGTGTGATAACCGTTCTAACAAGAAGTACCGTAAGAACCAGAAGAACCATAAAGAATGGTAAAGAAGAAGTAAAGAAACCCTTAGAATCGTGTTCATAGATAGAGTGGAACCTGTGAACATTTGGCACCATTCCGCAGCTACACAGACATTAAACAGCCCCAAACCATTCCGATCTGTGCAACACAACCATCGCTCTCAGGACTCTCACACTTTTGTTACAGACCACACCACTTTCGTCCTGACTAGCGCGAAGCTCAGTCTCAACCGATGCTTCATGCTCCTTCCCAAGCCAAGCCACGACTATCGTCTGGACCGGACTGCTACACATTGACTCTCGACCAAGTCACTACAGAACAATTCTGCCATGTCTTGAGTTAAATCTCAACTGACGCATTTGCTTAAGTCTCAACCGACGCATTTTCTTAAATCTCAACCGACGCATTTGCTTAAGTCTCAACCGACGCATTTGCTTAAATCTCAACCGACGCATTTGCTTAAGTCTCAACCGACACATTTGCTTAAATCTCAACTGACGCATTTGCTTAAGTCTGAACCGATGCATTTGCTTAAGTCTCAACCGACGCATTTGCTTAAATCTCAACCGACGCATTTGCTTAAGTCTCAACCGATGCACTTGCTCACGTCTCAACCGATGCATTTGCTCGACGCATTTCTTTCATCTCAATCGACGCTCTCACGTCAGATCTCGACCGACGACCTCGTGTCAGATCTCGACCGACAGCTTCCGTCCCAATCTCAACCGATGACCTCGCATCAGAACTCGACTGTTGGGGGTATTCCCAACAAAGAGTAAATAAATAAAATCCTCCAATAAAATGTGTTGCGAGGGCATGGCATCCTGCGTGTATAAGCCCATGGCCCAATGAGCACGCAATTAGAGTTATAAATAAAATAAACTTGACTTGGGCCTTGGAATTAAAATAAAAACTAGAGGCCCAATGTCATTTTTAAACTTAGAGATCACTTTTTAGAGTTCGGTCCAAATTGGGACTCACATGAATCTTGTGATTTCTAATGTACTTTTTGTGGACCCTTGGATCAAGTTGGGTCCAAGATGAATGGATAGGATCATTGTGAATATTAGCCAATAAGATTGAGGGGCAAGGGCCTTTCCCATTTTATAAAAAGGCACCATTTGTACACTATTTTCATGTTTAATGAGAAGGAGGAAGCTCTACCATTTTTGGAAGAGAAGCATCCTCATTTGCTATTCACTACTTGCTATTGCTCTTGATTGTGTTTTCCATTCCTTTCTATTTCCATGTTTATTGTTTGCCATAGTGAGTGCTTTATCATTAGCAAGCATAAGGAGCATTTGAGCTAACCTCCACCCTCACTCTCTATCTCTCTCTTTCTCTTCCCTTCTCAATTTCTTCTTCTCCATTCCTTCTCTTCAACCAAAACCATGATGAATGTTAGTGTAGAGGAGTAAACTTAAAGAGGAGTAGTATAGTGGTGAGTAGAGTTAAGGGAGAAAGTAGGAAATTAACTAAAAGTAGCATCTATGCATAGTTAGGTACCTATCCAATGATCTAACCTTTGTTGACAGGCGGAAGGGCTATACTACGAGAGATCTTCGACCCCACAGTGGTGCCGTTGCCGGGGATAGGTTTCCACTAACTAGTTTAGCTGCATTTTAGCTATTTTCTTGTTTTTTAGAGTAGTTTAGGTAGATTTTTGGGAGTTTAGAGTTAGTTTTCTGTATTTTTTTGTGTTTGGACTGTTCACAGCTAGCGGAGGAGGTGTGAGAGGGTAGAGGAGGCCTGAACAACCTCTAAGGCTTAAAACCCATACCAATTATCCACAAAACTCAAAAAACACACGAATCTACATTTTGGAGGGAAAAAGAGCCAAAAAACTCATCAGATTTTTATATCTCCAGAATCAATGGGAATTAACCCTTGCATGATTGGCAGCAGCTCCAAGGTACTGTCCCAGACCTGCATAGAAGCTTGCGAGAGCTAGTTCCAAGTAGATTGTAAAAATCAAAGAAAAATCATAAAAAATTCAAAAAACCCTTGAAAAAATTCAAAAAAATTCAAATCTTCATAAGAACTCTCGCAGAGCCCTCTGAAGTTCCATCTCAGTGAGACCAAGACACAGAGAAGCTTGTGAGAGTTAGTTATTCATTCCCGCCGATCAAATCGATCAGATTTTTGAAGATCTAGACTGCATCCTACTGTATAAGCAAGATCCAATCACTTTGGAACCCACCATCGGATGAATTTGAGATCGGGATGATCAATTGCACGAAGGATAGCAAATCAGACACCACACCTTCCCAGATTAGCAACTGTGCAACAAGAGGCAGAACCGGAACCAGCACCAATGGATTCAATGGGCCAACCGTACTTGTCGCACCCTTGCATGCAGTTCGGAGAGCACCACAGATGGAGATACCAAAATACAACGAATTTCCTCTAGATCTACGAGCAAGCTTGTAAAATCTACGACGAACGGACACCTGCAGAGAAGCTGATGCTATTTCCTATGTCCTTATTTGCAGTGGCTCAGGATTGGCTTTTTAACCTGTAAGAGAAAGAGAAATCCACCTGGGAAGCGGTTAAAGCGGCTCTCATTACGCGCTTTAAACCAAGAAAGTTCTTGGAAGACCCATTTCTCCTGCTGAGCAAAGTCAAGATGGGAAAATGAGAAAGGGTCCGGGACTATATTGAATGGGTCAAACATCTACGATCCGAGTGCAGTGCAGTCCTAACTCCCGATCATGCGATGATCATGTGGTTCCTAGCCAGATTACCACAAAGCATCAGAATAGAACTGAAACGACGGGAGCAATACGCTACTCTGTAAGAAGCTATGGAAGATGCCATCAAGGAAGAGGATGAAGGATCTGACAATGAATATCCTTCCACCCACACTCCTACTCCCTCGATCGCATTATCATCATCAAACGCATCCGCTCTATCCACAGAACTGTTGTTGGACCAAATGAAAAAATTACACAAACAGCAGATGGAGCAACTTACGACGTAGTTTGACCAGAAACTGAAGGCCTTACAGGGAACTATAGTAGTAACTCCACATCAACCGGAACCAAACCAGCTGTAGTATCCTCAACGAGAAAATGTATGGTGTTCAGTATGCACGCAAAAATATACAGCGAACGAGTGTCCAATCCTAAAGCAAAATCTGAGACTAACACATAGATTCTGCCATCTGTGCAATGCAACATCGCACGATACGACATTTTGCCCGTTTAACCCCAGGGTTGTTCAACATAAGAGAAGTCCTTATCAGACTTCTTATCCTCATCATCAAGGGGCACCTAACATGGCACCAAGGTACAGGGCACCCAATCAACCACAACGCATGGCCTTACCTGCTCCACCAGGGCCAACCAATCAACAAGTGGCCCATGTAAACCTGATAGCAGGAGAACAAGAAATGCAAATGCCACCTCAATTTAAGCAGCAGCAGTGGTACGGACTAGATGAACCATTTATGGATCCTACCATAAATGAATATGTTTTGGCCTATGCAGCTCAAACTCAACGTCAAGGTGGAAGAAATTACGGCTGCTACGGATGTGGTGAAGGACACAGAATCGCAGAATGTCCCTACAAGGGACAATATACAACCTCCTGTCGAGATTGCGATTATGGACATTGTTTCAAAAATTGTCCATTTAAACCTGGAACCAGCGCACCTCTTAACCTCATTGCATACAGCAACCAGTAGTTCCAGCGGGGATGCTATCGAAAGGTTGACAAGACCATGCTCCTGTGTTAGCTATTACGCGAGCATAGAAGAGGAAGGAAGTGGCTCTCTCACCACCGCCATCGGTCACTGACGACCAACCCTCAACTTCAGCGCCATATCCAAATGTGAGGGAAGAGAGAAGACAATACCAGAAAATAAGACACTGGGTACAAAAAGCACAAGAGGAGAAAAAAAAGCAAGAACAAAACAATCCCATAGAACCTCCAGTCGGCGTCGAACAGGAACTGCAAGCGGGCTCACCACTGCGCACTGATCAGAATGATCGATTGCACCAACATGAACCACCTTTTCACATGGTGGAGCCCGAGGAACCACGCACTGAAAGGCTCACATTTTTGCTGTCAAGCCATGTTAGTTTATCACTCGGAGAACTGATCAAGCAAGAGTTGCAGAAGCTTATGGATGCAGATTTTATTTACGAAATCGAGCACACGGAAGGGGTATCGCCAATAGTTATAGTACCCAAGAAGAATGGCAAAATGCGGATTTGTGTAAATCTGAAGGCACTTAATGCAATCACTAAAAAGGACTATTTCCCTTTACCATTTACGGAAATTGTCCTCGATAGAGTAGCTGGCGATGAAGCCTACAGTTTTCTGGACAACTTCAGTGGCTACAACCAGGTGAAAATAGCCCCCTAGGACCAGTACAAGACAACATTTGCCACGGAATGGGGAACTTATGCCTATAAAGTGATGCCATTCGGACTTTGCAATGCCCCAAGCACTTTCCAACGAGTCATGCAGGCGGCATTCAAAGATTATTTGCAAAAAAAATTTGGAAATTTTCTTGGACGATCTGTGCGTGCATGGACCAAATTCTGAACACTTATTCAATTTGGAGAAGGTGCTACAAAAATGCCGCGAATACCATATCTCCCTGAATCCAGAAAAATGTCAATTCTCGGTGACAAATGGCTTGATACTCGGCCATATAGTGTCAAGACATGAGATCGCCACAGATCTATCAAAGATCATGATCATTATTAATCTACCAGCACCGAGGATGATCCGCGAGGTCTACATTTTCATGGGTCATGCTAACTATTATAGGATCTTCATTCTTGATTTTGCGGAGTTAGCCAAACCAATTTACAAGCTCACAACGGATCCACATTGGAATGAGGAAACTCTAAAGGCTTTCCAGAAGATTAAGGATGCATTGGTCTCAGCACCAATCTTACGGCCACCCAATTGGTCCATTGAGTTCCATGTGCATACGGACGCATCGAAGTATGCAGATGGAGCAGTCTTAACCCAACCAGGTGAACACAAAAAGGATTTTCCAATCTGATTTGCAAGCCGACAGCTCAGTGATACCGAAATGAATTATTCAACCACAGAGCGGGAAGCACTGGCAATGATCTATGTGGTTAACAAGTTTCGACAATATTTGATGGCCACACATTTTGCTTTTTATACGGACCATCAACCCTTGCTATATCTCGTTAATAAAACTTACAACACCAGGAGAATCACCAGATGTTGGAATTTGATTTTCGAATAGTACTTCACAAGGGAAAACAACACTACATGGCAGATCATGTGTCAGGAATCAAGGGAAAGGAGATTGCAATTCAACCCGACGATGAGCTGGCAGATGCTGCCTTATTTTGCGTGGAGACAGTACCAGAATGGGCTGCCAACATTGTTGAATATCTAATGCGGGGCCAACCAAACAAATCACTACCAAAGGCGGAACAACAGAAATTGATCTTGAAGGCTAGACCTTATCAGTTGATTGCCGACCAGTTGTACCGAAGAGGTCCAGACGGAATTCTTTGGCGGTGTATTCTTCCTCATGAGACCACCCAGATCATTTCGCTTTCACATGAAGGCATGAGTGGAGGTCATTTTGCATATGACATTACAGTTCGCAAGATCCTGGAATCAGGATGTTGGTGGCCAATGATTCATAAAGATACGGAGGAATACTTGAAAAAGTGCTATGTGTGCCAAAGGGCAAGGAGACCAACGAGATTGAATTATGATCTACTACACCCAATCTTAGCCCAAGCACCGTTCAAAACATGGGGATTGGATTATATTGGTCCAATTCACCATGCAGCAAGGAGTTCCCAGGCTCGATACATAATCATAGCCACATACTACCTCACCAAATGGGTCGAAGCCAAGGCAGTAAGAGTAGCTGATGCTAGGACCACTTCCAAGTTCGTTTATGAAAATATCAATGCGCTTCGGATGCCCGGTGGAACTAGTCAGTGATCGCGAAAGCCATTTCATCAACAAGACCATCAAGGTCCTATTGCTATTCACTACTTGCTATTGCTCTTGATTGTGTTTTCCATTGCTTTCTATTTCCATGTTTATTGTTTGCCATTGTGAATGCTTTTCCATTAGCAAGCATAAGGAGCATTTGAGCTAACCTCCACCCTCACTCTCTATCTCTCTCTTTCTCTTTCCTTCTCAATCTCTTCTTCTCCATTCCTTCTCTTCAAGCGAAACCATGATGAATGTTAGTGTAGAGGAGTAGAGTTAAAAAGGAGTAGTATAGTGGTGAGTAGAGTTAAGGGAGAAAGTAGGAAATTAACTAGAAGTAGCATCTATGCATAGTTAGATACCTATCCAGTGATCTAACCTTCGTTGACAGGCGGAAGGGCTATACTATGAGAGATCTTCGACCCCACATCGACCGACGACCTCACGTCAGATCTCGATCGACACCCTTGCGTCAGTTCTTGACCAACGGATGCTCTCAGATCTCAATCAGCCCTTGAATTGTTGAGACCATCATAAAACACACTACAGTCATTGCGACCACCTTCTAGTCATAACAACTGCATTGCCTCATAGTGATCACTCTGCACCGTGAGAACTGCATTGAGCCGTAGGGAATACATTCGACAAAACCCCATTGCTTCACACCTTGCACCGTAGCCATCGCACACACCTACCATACACCGTAGTGATCGCCTTGAGCCACAGCCATCGTCAACAACAGCAAAACACCTATCGTAAGCACCGCCATCACACACCTACACTCTTCCAACTGTATAAACCAAATCCTAGAGATTCCACCTGTCGTATCTAACCGTGAGGACTGCAACACATCGTAAACTATATGACCACAAACCGTCGTTAATCGTGAGGACCGCAACCACCGCATTAGACCTCTGCCACCACATTTAGTCATATCAACCGCCACTGGTCGCATTGCACTCGCAGCCACCGTGGACCCATAGCAACCGCATTCCAACAACCATAGCCACTATAACAAGCATCCAGGAGCCTATTTACACAATCATACGATACTCTACAAGTTGTTATGGATCGCCCTTACGATCCGAACTCTACGGAGGACTATCCACCAGAGATGGTCTCCCCATCCACCGAACAAGCTCGATTTAACAAAAATTCTCGGATGAAATCCCAAGTCCAAGAGCCATCCACCAACCCATTCGACAGATGGGAACCCATGCATTATGAAGCTTCATCTGGCTAGTGGGTAACTGACCCGACATCGAACTCTTGATAGACTTAAGAGCGTTTTGAAACTCTTTCATGAGTTTCTCCATCTGTTGTTGGTGTTGCTGGTTAAGCAACTCCATCTGTGTTTTCCACAACTATTCTCGAGTTTCGTCGTTTGGTCAAGCTTCTTGGACAACACGATGTGCTCTCCGTTCACGTGGTTCATCGACATTAGAGCCCTCGTCTTCCTCTCGAATGGCATCAGACATGGCTTGTTTCACTGATGTATATTCATCATTGGAACGAAGTTCACATCTTATCCATCGTGGGAGTCCAACGAGGAACCAAATTATGAGCATAGACTCAGTGGGTTGTTCTTGTACCTGACTTTTTAATCTTTTAAATCGTTTAATATAGTCACGTACTTTCTTGTCTTTTGTCATTTTGATGTTACTTAGCTTGACAAAAGGACTTTCTATCAAGTGAAATGGCTTGAAGCGTTTGATAAAGGCCTCCTTCAGGAGTGACCAGTCACGTTTATCTTCACGATCAAGGTTAAAAAACCACTCTCATGCTCGATCGATTATGGTCATCGAAAAGAGCTGTACCATGGCTTTCGACGATGTCTCGCCATAGACGTCTCATGCATTCTCAAAGACTTGAAGAAATCTTTGAGGATCAGTGTTACCATCGCACTTAGGTAAATCTAGCGTTTCACTGGCAATGAGTGCACTTCATACCAACCGGTCCTAGATACTTCCTTGATCAAATGTAACATCTGCAACTTTATGGGACATACCTCTCTTTATTGCTATTATAACCCGAGGAACCAACCTCACAACCAGTCAGGAGGACATACTCAACCTCCTCGACAACCGTTTGTTTCACAAAATCCACACGCACTACCAACCACAAAACAACCAAGTCCATATACAAGAGTTGCCCAGACAACCTAGACATGAACCTCAACCACAACTGGCACTCTTAGGACCACCTCCAAGAGGACAAGCAGATCTAGGACCACAAAAACATAGAAATCCTCGAGAGTCTACACAAACACATCTTGTTGAAAACTCCTACGATTAGTCCTATCATCAAGATACAACACTTCCATCTGCTAGTTCTCAACATTATCAAGCCGACAACTCATACTCGTGCAAATGAGATGAGTATTCAACACCACCAGCACAGCTAGCCATCCAAGATGGTTATGCTATTGCCACAGGCCCAATGGGCAACCGCTACTTTATTTGTGGTGAAACGAGACATTTCATGGCTGATTGTAAAGTTAAAAACCAATACCATGCGGAATGTCCCGACTGTGTCTGTAAACACAGTTTCAAGGATTGTCCGAAACAATTTAACATGATTTTTCCAGCACATCATATCTCATTCGAACCTATTAGAGTTCTCACTAGAGCACAACGCCAACAACAAGAACAACAACAAAATAATGTCAAATCAGCTGACCCCCATGGAAACCACTTGATGGCTTCCACATTACCAAAAGATTACCCAGACCCAAAGGTGGAACAACGACAATACAATGAGTTTCGAGATGAGTTTTTGCGAGAGGAAGAACATACAGAAAGTCTGTTCTCAGCTCATATCCCCGAAAAGGAGCAATACCTATAGGGACTTGAAGCATTTTCTGACCTCATGCAAGCTCAACTCACCATGTCGTTTCATACCACAACAAAATCCTTCACTGGGCTTCAACGTTATATCCATTGAAATTTTCAGCTGCCTACTATTCCTGATGAACAACGGGAAACAAAAGAGATTCTTGAATTCCCCAGATTTCTATGAATCTATTGAATATAGGTGTTGTCCTATAAAGACTATCCTGCAATATCTGCTATCCTAGATAGCGGATCAAGCATTAATATCATGGCTTTGTCATCAGCAAAGTCATGGGGCTTTCATACCCTCGATCAACCACGATATAAACTTCGCATGGCTGATCAACGAGTTACTGACCCTGCTGGTCATTTATCAAATATAAAAGTTCACATAGCAGGTGTCAAATTTGTGCTAGATTGTGTCATCTTAGATTTACCAGAAGATAACAATACATATAAACTCCTTCTTGGTACACCCTGGCTCCAGATGGTAGGTGTTGTCCAAGATTGGAAGCATAGCAAAATTACCTTTGGTAACCACGATAAACGAGTCATGGTTGACTCAACAGGCCATGTCAAGCCCGCCAAGGTATACGATGATTTGTCATCCACAACATATGACGAATCAGATAGTATCCCGATCCAATCAAAAGGTCACTATACGAGATCCACAGACATAATCAATTGGGGTCGCACTAGCCACTATGGACTATACTGATTCCAATCGATGTCGTATCGAAACTGCAGCAATAGATGTGGATATTTGCAACAGTCAAGGAAGTATATGTCTTCCTCGGTCATACAAATTATTATCGCATCTTTATAATCGACTATGCCGGCAAGGCACGCCTCGTTTATTTAGTTGTGGTAGATCCTCGTTGGACCGAAGAACAAATTAAGGCCTTTGAGGAGTTGAAAACAGCCCTCACCACGGCTCCCATACTCCACTCGCCAGATTACACGAAAGAGTTCCATGTACATACTGACGCAAGTAAGTTTGCCATTGGAGGCCTTCTTGCACAACCGGACGAGTATGGCAAAGACTTTCCAATACATTTCTTGAGCAGGCAATTGGTGCCTGCTGAAGTAAACTATACAACCATTGAGAGAGAAGCATTGGCGATGATGGTCTATGTTGTGCAACAACTAAGACATTATTTATTAGGCCAGACCTTTGCGTTCTACACAGACCATCAAGCCCTTCTATATATCGTTAATAAATCTTGTAAAATGGGACGTATAGCTCGATGGTTGTTGATTTTAGAGGAATTTAATTTTTACGTAGTTGTTCGAAAAGGGACCCAACATTTCATGGCAGACCACCTTTCCAGACTACCAAGTGCTGAAAAAGCAACTGCACCAGTCAATGATGATCTCCTTGATGCATGCCTTTTTCAGATCGATGCTACACCCTTATGGGCTGAGGAGATCACCCAGTTCCTCACGACAAGCAGACTCAAAGAAGGCCTGAGTACGGTGGGAAAAAGAAATTTTTTGCTAAAAACAGCGTCCTTTCAGTTAATTGTGGGACAACTTTACAAAAGGGACGTTGACGGTATCATTCGCTGATGTGCTTATGAATCTGAGATACGACCTATCATATCTCAAACTCATGAGGGCATTGGAGGTGGCCACTTTTCTATTGAAGCCACAACGAAGATTATCCTTCGAGCAGGACTGTGGTGGCCATCTTTGTTTAAGGACACGTTTGTTGTCATTAAAGCATGTGAGGTCTGTCAATGAGCCAAGAAAAACACCAAAGCAGACTTCACGCCGTTGACTTCCATTATAGAAAGTGAAGCCTTCCATAAGTGGGGAATTGACTTTGTTGGACCAATTAGCCCAACAGCAAAACATACTCAAGCTCGTTACATCCTCATCGCCACAAATTATGCCACTAAGTGGATGGAGGCTCGAGCAACGAAGGATGCCAACGCAAAAACAGTCGTGCGTTTTCTTTACGAAAATATTACTACATGTTTGGGTTGTCCCATTGAGTTAGTTAGTGATTGCGACATGCATTTTTTAAATGTTGTCATTGATAACCTCCTACGCCATTACCTTGTTCTTCACTGAAAAAGTACACCATACTACCCTAGATGTAATGGCCAAGATGAATCAACTAACAAGACGATATGTAAAATTCTGACCAAGATAATTGAAACCATTCATTCTGATTGGGAAACAAAACTTCAGCTGTTTGGGCTTACCGCACCACCCCGAAGAAAGCCATTGGGTGGGTTACCCCTTTTCACTTAGTATATGGTCAAGAGGCGGTAATGCCAGTAGAATCCTTAGTCCCATCATTACGAGTCATGAAAGCTTTTCCAACAGATCTCTATGAAAAAGCTGCAATCAAACAACAACTCAAAATCAAGCTATTTACGTTAACCCAATTATGCGAGACAAGACTTATATCTTACCATGCACAAGTGGTTAATAAACGATGCCAAAAGGACTGGCATGACCGTCACCTCCGCAATAAAGATCTACATTTAGGTGACCAGGTACATCCAAGAAGCACCCTGGCAAATTGAAATTCAAAAGTGAGGGGCCGTATGTTATTAATAAAATCTTTCCTAATGGTGCAGTCCAGTTGCAAACACTTGACGGAATCCTCCTAGACACTGTTGTAAACGGTGGTCATTTAAGGCGATATTACGAAGAGTTGTTTTTTGTTGACCCAATTCAATATCTTTTTCCTAGTATATATTTTATCTTTTTTATTCTTTATTTCTATTTTTCTTATGATCTTGCTTGTAGTTCTAGTTTTCCATGTCTATTTTTCACCTCGTTCCTTGTTTATACTTCATACCATTACTTATGTACTTTCTATGCATTCTCTTCTTCCTGTACATATTATGTTCTAGATCAACAAATGATAGGCTACACCATCGAAAATGATTCTCACACTTTAGCCACCTCATCTCTGTCTCACTGGTATCTCAAGCATACAAACATTTCTGGGGATACACTCTTTTCATAAGAACTTCTACTCTAGGCCACACTCATATTTTCAACTTGAAGTTCTTCACTAGCATCACACAGATCCATTCCTTCATATTAAGATTTTGTCAAATCTCAACCGATGGGATCCACTCAAATCTCAACTGACGGGATCCACTCAAATCTCAACCGACGGGATCAGCTCAAATCTCAACCGACGGGATCAGCTCAAATTTCAACCAACGGGATCAGCTCAAATCTCAACTGACGGGATCCGCTCAGATTTCAACCGATGGATTTTTATGAGATCTCGACCGACGCGACTCTCTCAAATTTCGACCGACGCGACTCCATCAAATCTCTACCGACGCTTCTCATTCAAAATCCAATGAATAGACATGTCCCATTGCGCCCGAACCCAATCGACGACGTCCATAAATGCCATCACCTCGAAGCCATTCGCACCTCATCGAAGTGCGAACTCTAGAGCTCTCTGGCGATGATCTACTGGCGATTTTCCAGCTCTCCTATACGATCCTGGCACTCTCTCGTTCTGTGCATTTGTGGTTGCTTTCACACCATCTCCACCCAGTATCAGCCATCCTAGCGTGTTTTCCATTGAGAGCGCCATCACCAACAATCTCCAAACCTAATATCGCCAGTGGAGAACAAAGCATTTGAAACATTTTGCATGTTGAGGGGTAGTGTCATGCAAGCATTCCACACGCTTCTGTTACACTATTGAGTATCACCTTTTAATCATACACACTTTTCTTACATCATCTCCAAACACCCGTTTTCACCAAAAGCTACTTTCCTTACATCTCCCAATATCTTCATCCCTTCCACTTAGTCACAAACATATACCGCCATCTTCTTTTTCAGAACTTCTATTGTTCACACCATACTTCGTTTGCCACACATCCTCCATACCCTTCTATCCACAACACCTCCACTTTTACACACCTTCCTTCCCAACCTCAGTTCCTCACAGACCATTCCTTTCCATCACATCTCAGTCGACACCCTCCGCTCACATCTCAGCCGACGACTTCCGCTCACATCTCAATTGATGCCCTCTGCTCACATCTCAGCCGACGCCCTCCGCTCACATCTTAGCCGACGCCCTCCACTCACATCTCAGCCGATGTCCTCCGCTCCCATCTCAACCGACACCTGTTAACCCTGTATGAAATCTCAACCGACACCCCTTTTCCAGATTCTTATTTCCCAGTTTTTTCATCATGTCTACCAACCCTGCCTCCAGTTCTGATGACCCTGATGCTAATAAGCTTGACGTCCAATTGTCCAAACTGGATCTTACTGAAATGCAACACTGGTACCAACAAGCGGCATCCTTCTTTCAAGCCATTGAGTTTCAGATGTCAGTCCTGACGGGGTATCAAAGCCCGTACCTCGTGCATATGATATATGCCAACTACAATGCTACAGCAAGGTCGTGTCATCTAATAGTTCCTCCTATGAGGAACTATGTTTACAACATATCATTTGCACCGGCCGACTTGCAACCTTTTGGGTTCCCAAGAGGACCCAATGTTATCACCAGGACACTTAAAAAATCGAGCAAACAACATATTTCAAATTCATTGACCCATCCATGGCCAAGTGGAAAAACAAGGACGGGTATCGAGTCGAAGCAATCAATGACCCACAACTACAAGCGGCATGTGCATACTTGACAAAGTGCACACAACGACCAAGAACCAAGCTGCAGAGGGTACCCGTGTCCCTGTTTCACATGATGACAGATTCACGACTGCATGCCCAGAACCTCTATGATTGGACACAGTTTGTTTTGAACTGCCTTCATGAGTGCATTAAGAACAAGCGGTCGATAACAATACTCAGATATCTCTTGACAGATATCACCCTCCACCAAGTCCAGAACGGGCCAAAGCTTCAACAACACTTGCAGCTTGCAGACAAGGCATGGGAAATTCCCATTGAGTCAACAAAGTCCAAGCGTGCACGGTCAAGGGCAACTTCACCATCGGGATTCCAGCCTAAACGAGTACACACCAGTATTCTCCCTCTGATACAGAAGCAAAGAAGCCCACAACCGGACTCACAAGCAGCTACAACCTCCGGAGCTCAAGAGGTCGATACCTCCAAGGCCCAGTTGCCAGACACAAGGCAACAAAGGATGCAAACGAAGCTTCAAGCTAGAAGCACATCACCAATGGGATCAGTTTCAGATGGTTTCACCTCAGATGATGGAAGCTCATCCACGGCCTCACAACCACACTCATCACCCTCACATGTCATCGACGAGGGTGATGAAGCAACTACCTCTACACCAGCACCTGACACGACAGTATCTTAAATCATAGGTCCACCAGATCAAGTCACCACCTCACCCACACTGATTACTATGCCAACGCCACCAACATCACCACCGACACAAGTTTTGGGGGGGAGTGAGGATATCCAGTCCCCAGGACATGGAAGTGGCTCAGCAACCACACGACCAACAACCACAGGCCCAGCAAGTCCACACATTGGACATGTCGCAAAATTGTGATGCTGGGGACCCGATGGAAATAAGCTACGACAAATCAGAAAAGGTGGAGTGGCCAGGAAGAAGTCTGACCCCTCCACTAACCACCACCACTACAATAATTACTAACATCATCCCTCCACTCCCTCCACCTCCACCTCCATTTTCAACTCTAACACAACGGTTATTTTTTAGTCTAGCCTCACCATCCCACACTCCAAAACAGTACCCAACCCTTACTAATCCTGAAAAGCTCACTGAAGCAGCCAAGAGCTCGATGATAGGCCTATCCAAAACAAGCTACCACATGCATTGGTTGGTGAGCTAGTATCAAATGCTCAAGAGCAAGGTCCAGCATCAAGACCAAGAAATTGTGCAATATCAGAGACTAGCCAAGGAGAAAGAAAAAGAGACAGTGGAAGCCAGATTCATGATGGCCAGGCAGAAATCCACTCTGGAAGAGGTCCAACAACAACTGAAGCACCAAATGGTCCAAATTGACCAAGTACGAGACGGATGATCAGGTGCAATGACAATCGATGCTCCTCTAGTCAATCCCGATGACATTCAAATCCAGGCCCCACAGGCCTCAACCATCCGGATGGAGAAATACGTGTGGCTAATCCAAGAACGAGAAGCCAAAAAGAAAAATTTCAAAACATTGTGGCCAAGCAAGATAAGATCATCCTTGAGTCCCAGAAGCAGCTGGAAGACACCACGAAGGCCCTGCAGCAAGTCTTGGACAAGGTGAACCAATCATGGGACATGGCGTGCAAGGGCCAAGCAGGCACTTAATCAACGAAGCCACGGGACGATGATGGGAATGATGGAACAGGGAATCAAAGCGGGCAAACCCACCCTTCAGACAGTAGTTCGAGATCGGGTGGCCAGAGAGCCGATGCTACTTCTGAACTTTTCTCTGAGCCCCTCCCACCTTTAACCCCTCCTCCTACTCTGCATTTAATTTTCCCGAAACATATATTCCAACTTACCCGATTCTTTCATCTTCCCGCTCTCCATCACCTCCTAGCAAAATAGTGGGCCCATTAAAAGGTCCAGCTGACACATACAAGGCCCAATGGGATGAGTTCCTCCAACAACTCCACTCCCCCGGTGCAGCATATAGTTTATTAAACCCACCCCCTCCGAAACCTATCGTTCTCGCACCCCTTTCTTCAGATCATTCCACCCCTGACCTTCCAAAAACTAACACCGACATGGGGGGTGATGATGACTTCTTGGCAGATCAACCAGAGACAAGAAGGTTCTCACCTAGACAAGATACGGGCGCAGCTGATCAGTTGACAAGTGAGAAAGCCAAGGAAAAAGACATGGGCACCAAGGCCCTAGATGATTATCTGGCAAGGCCATTCCAACTGCATAGGGCAACTTCCCCTACCAGGCCCAAAGGCAAATTGGCTGACACAAGAGAGTCAGAAAAGTTTGAGGGGAAATACCCTTCCAACATGAGGGGAGGCAAAGACGACATCGATCAAAGCCAATACTCCACCAGGGCCGAGATCACTGCCACGTTGCAACCACAACCAGAATGGCGGAATAAAGTCTTGAAAGATAGCAGGCAACTCCAAGAGTATCTGAAGGCACCATCATGAAAGCATGTGGATCCTTTCTACATGCCACTCAAATGCAAAAATCCATGACTGATGGAAAAGCCACAAGTAGAGTTGGTAAACTGGCCAGTCATTCCTGAAATTTCAGAGAGAACCACCCGGGATGATTTGAGGCTGCAGTTACTTGACTTCGAGCATAAATACAAAATAAGTGCCGATCTTTGTGTGCAAGAAAGTATCGAGTATTGCAGATCCATGGCCTTTGTGATGCAGCAAGATTGTTTTTGGGATCGAGGCTTGGAGCCCATCAAAATCAACCCAAATGTAGCCCTCCAGTTGGAAGAAGACCATGAGATGATGGCCAGGCTATACTACAGAGCGGCCTTTATGTCGTCACGCTATGTGATCATGGTGGAAGATTGGAAAGAAACGGGCTTTGTGGAAAAGATCAGAGAATATCTGGGGTTCCAATTTCGGAAGTAAGCTCCACTTCCAAGTTTTTGAAGCCTTGGGGCGAAAGATGAGCGAGAGAAAGCAAACAACACGATGACGAGGCGAGCAGGACTCGCAAGAAGTTCTCAGGAAGGCTGGAATGTAGCAGCCAATTGAGAGACTTCCAATTTTGAAAAAAAAATTAATTAATTTTGCGGATAATAAGCATCTGGTTTTATGGAAGCGAACGAAGATCCACGCTTTTCCAAGTGCCAAGCAAAAGACATCATTGGTGTTGCAGTGGGTCTTGCAACAGATTAGGGGTGGATAATGTTAGTAGATTCCAGAGAATTCCTAGATGTTGAGCCAAGCCGAAGACACAGAATACCTCTCACCCATGACCGAGGAGGTCTCGAGAGGAGAGCAGAAGAAGTTGAGAGCCGAGCATGAGAGCCGAGAAATTACTAGCTAGGATGACAGTGAAATATCTATGTGAGCCTACATGGTGTATCCCAGAGAAGGAACGACCATGTAGGAGCTAGTAATATTTCCTAGGCTTTGTAAATAAATGTAGACCCCCCTTAAACTAGTTAGAGTGAGCCACCTTTTGATGGTGACCTTTAGTGGAAGGACAAATTCCACATGTAATTTCTAATTTGGTGGAATTGCCACTTGGGCTTCACATGGGCAGCCTTCTTGCTTATTTAAGGGCTCTCCTCTCTTGTGAGGGAGCTTTGAATGTATTGTCAAGTTCTCTTGAGCAAATAAAGAGGATCCTCCATGAGTTCTTGATAATTGCTAAGCTCCTTGTTCATGGCAATGTTGTTGAGTGAAGTTTCTATGAGCATGCTTGATTTCCTTGTATTGTGGATTAACTAGGATCTTGTTTTCTTGTTTCTTACTTAGTTGTGGATTAGGATTCATTTCTTGTTTGTGGAATAAGGTAGTAATCAGCATGCAAGTAAACTAAATAGGCTGGTTTGTGGTGTAGATCTTGCATACTTTCTTACATTCCAGTTCTTGATTGTTCTTGAGCAATCTAAGCATCAAGAAATGAGTGTTTCTTGATTCTTGGACTATTGTTATGCTGTTAGGAATCTAGTTTCTTGTTTCTTTTTTGAGTAGTTAATCTTGTTCTTGATTGTAATCTGATTTAGTAGATAGTGGTAGGAATACTCCCTGTTCCAAAACGTTGATCTTCTTGAGCTAAGACTGGTTACATGGTTGGTTAATGCATGTAGCTGAATATCAGTTCCATGACTCCCATTGACAGGCTGGGAAATACATGTTGAAATCTGAGTAACACGTCCATGTGATAACCGTTCTAACAAGAAGAACCGTAAGAACTAGAAGAACCATAAAGAACGGTAAAGAAGAAGTAAAGAAACCCTTAGAACCGTGTTCATAGATAGAGTGGAACCTGTGAACAATAACCACATCATAAACATGATATGCCTTGTGTGAAGTTGAATAGCTGATGAAGATGCTTTTACAGCTTACTGGGTCCAGCTTCTTCTTCAGATCAGATGGCACTTGAGCATAGCAGAGACATTCGAAGACACACAGGTGTTTCAAACTTGGTTTGTAATCGTAGTAGGCTTCAAACGGTGTCTTGAAATCAACCGCCTTAGTGCTAGAGTAATTTTGCAGATAGCAAGCCATAGAGATAGCTTCTGCCCAAAAGGTTTGAGGCAAATGCGAATTTGTTGTCATGGATTGTGCAGCTTCAAACAGTGTGCGGTTCTTCCGCTCTGCTACTCCGTTCTATTGTAAAGTGTAGCTTGTAGTAAATTGGTGGTGCACGCCACATGAAGATAGGTAGTCCTTCATTTCATTTGACAAGAACTCTCCCCCTAAATCAGATCGTAGGGCCTTGATCCTCTGACCAGTTTGATTTTCAGTGTATTGCTTGAAGTCTTTGAAGCAATGAAATGCTTCTGACTTGTTCTTAATGAACATTACACTGGCAAATTGGGAGTAATCATCAACAAATGTGATAAAACACAGAACTTGACCTAATGAAGGTACTCTCATAGGACCACACAAGTCACTGTGTATTAGTGACAAGATGGACTTTGCCCTTTGGGCTTGTCCTCTGAGAAATCTCGTTCTAGGTTGTTTCCCTAGTAGACAATTTTCACAAATAGTCTGATTAGCTGTGGTGACAGCAAATATATTCATGTCCTTGACCATTTTATTGTGATGCATATACAAGATTGAACGCATGTTTAAATGACCTAATCTTTGATGCCATAAATTTGCATCTGAACAACTCACAAGCATTTTCTATCCTTCATCAGATTCAGATTATTACTGAATAAGAGTGTATCATCTACATAGAGAGGGATGATGATAAAGTAATCTGATACAGACTTGAAGTAAACATTCGAGTCTGTTGAGTTTGGAATAAAACCATTCTCTATCATAAATGCATTGATCTTTTGGAACTAGGATCTGGGTGACTATTTCAACCCGTAGAGCGCCTTGTGAATTTTGCATACAAGGTGTTGTTGCTTGCCGTTGAGTTCATATCCCTCTGGCTATGTCATGTAGATTTTCTCTTCGATGGTTCCATTGAGAAAAGCGGTCTGGACATCCATCTGGTGGACTTCGAGATCTGTTGCGGCTGCAAAGGAGAGGAGTAGGCGGATCGACGCATGTTTGACGATTGGCTGAAGGTTTCTGAAAAATCCAAATCTGGAATCTGGGAAAAGACTTTGGCAACTAGTCTGGCCTTGTAACAATTTAGCCTTCCTTCAGCGTCGTACTTCATCTTGAATATCCATGTGCATGGAATTGGGTTTTGATCCTTTGGCAGCTCAGTGATTGTCCATGTTTGATTCTCCAACATAGAATCAAATTCGGTGTCCATCGTTGATTTCCACTAGTCAGCGTCAGGAGTAGACATCGCCTTAGCAACTGTGTTTGGTTCCTGCACGAAGTAGTAGGTCGGATCATCCATAAATTTTGATGCAGGCTATCTGAACTTGTTCGACCTTCTGGATTGAACTTTGGTCCCTCTTCTTGCAAATGAAAAGTGATTACAAAATGGTGTCACATCCCTACTTATAGACAAAGTTAGGTTTAGGGTTTCTGGTTCCCCAAAACCATGTGCCATAGTAACTTGACTATCATAAAAAGTTTAAAATCCAAATTGCATTTTAGAACTACTTGGGTCCTTTCTTATTTTGACTCATTGGTATCTTAGATCTATCTCTATTTCTCGCGCCTTTGGCTTACGAGTACAGTGCACCATTTAAGGGTGTCTAACATTATATTACTGATAGATCTAACTCGTGTGCCGACTAGGCCATGTTTTTATTCTCGTTGTTGTAAAATCTGTTGGGAAGATGCTGGGCTTTGTCGTCGCTCGTCAGTTGGTCTGCAATCTTGTTGACCCTTTGATATTGGCTTTCTCGATGGATCTGAATTTTGGAACTCCTTTTTGGTTGTTCGTCAAAGTTCCTTGGTGTAGTTCGGCGGCATGGTAACATACGATATTCGTTGGGCACTTTCGGCATTTGTTATAAGATCAAAGGTTGAACTTTTTTCATACCAACTCGATGAGGAGAAGTTGGCTTTCCCTACTAGCTCATTTGACAGAATTTTTGCACTCTTTAACTTTTGAATGTGTTGTCAGTGAAGCAATGGGAAATTTCTCTTTCTGAGTTTTGATTCCTCTATATTCAAATTGAATGATACAGTCCCCTCGTAGCTCACACTAACATCCTGTAATCCTTTAGAAGAATCTTTACTAGAATCATCCGTTAGAAAAATCTTCATCAAAATCTTCTAACATGCCCCCACTGCAATTTTGGTGAGAGTCCCTTGGCACAATTTCTTCACACTATATACCATACGTTGGTGGTATAGTTCATCTCCGCAGGAATCAACTACCTACTTGTGAAGTAGATCGAGTAATCCTTCTTGTACTCCTCTGGTTGCGTCAGAATACTCCCTATGACATAGTTAGAGGCATCTGTGTGGACGTGAAATTTAATTGTCCAGATAGAAGAATAAAGGATTGATGCGGTAACTAAGGCCTTCTTAAGTTTGTGAAAAGCCTCAGTGGCTTCGGCTGTCCATTCTAGTTGGATAGTCATCTGATAGATTAAACGGACCAGCTTAGCAAAGTTCAAGACAAACCTCCAATAATAATTAAAATGCCCCATAAAGATGTACACTTCACGTATAGTTCCCGGTTCAGGCATTGCAAGTATTATGCGAATTTTGTCGACGTTAGTGGTGATACCATGCCTCGAAACAACATGGCCAAGCACAATGCCATGCATGACCAAAAATTGGCACTTGGCCGAGTTTAGAAATATGTCGAATAGTCGACACTGAATGAACACCTTCTCTAAGCAAGCTAGATGTTGGGCTCTAGAGGAGTGGACACACAAGTTGTCTATGAATATTTCAAGAAACTTTTGAAGAAAATTTTTGAAGGCATAACTCATCACTCGTTGGAAAGTGTTGGGAGCATTGCACAATCCAAATGGCATCACCTTGTAGGCGTATGTTTCCCACTCAGTGGAGAAGACAGTTTTGTGCTGATCTTCTGGGGCTATCTGCACCTGGTTATAACCACTAAACCCATCTAGAAAACTATAGGCTTAGGCTCCAGCTATTCTCTCCAGCACATTTTTTGTGAATGGTAAGGAAAAATGGTCCTTGTTGGTTACGGCATTCAGTTTCTTGTAGTCCACACAGATTCTAAGTTTTCCATTTTTCTTAGGTACAACCATAACAAGTGATACCCAATCAGTGTGTTCCATCTCGTAGATGAATCCTACATCTAGAAGCTTTTTCAATTCTTCTTGGATCAGCTGGACGTAGTACGGATTGGACCTATAAGGCCTACTAATTGTGGGTTTTGCACCATCAGCCAGTGGAATGGTGTGAACCACTACGTTTGGCGATATTCCCTTCAGCACAACGTAATTCCAAGCAAGACAGTTGCGGTATTTGCAGAGAAGTGCCTTGAGATCCTCGAGTTCCTCTCCCTCTACATCTTTTCCTACTGATACCATACAACTTTCTTTTCCCTTCTCAGCCAGATCTACCTCTTTCGTACGAGCATGACCTTCATAAACATTGGCTTGGGAGGTTTCTTCTAAGGGTTCTCTCTTTGCCCTGGGCATAACTACCACTACTTCATCCATCTCATAATCCTTGAAGTATTGCGGTATGTCATGCGCAGGCTTGGGCTCTTCTATGGCATCTTTCCGGATCTTATCTTGTAACTCCTAGTTGGTCATCAACTCGGTCATGATTTCTCTTTTATCACTCTTAGCCTTCCACTCAACGGTTTTGCCTCACACACACACCCACACACATATATGGGGTTCAACTTTTTATTTGGAGCTATTGTCTATAGAGAATAAGTTAAGTTGTTGGAGGAGGCATTTAGAACATCATTGTGGAGTACTTTGGAAGAATGCCCAATTGACACCCATTCAATATGTTCAATTATATAATATAATGAGAAGCTCATGGTCCCTTGGGGCATGAAGTCCTTTTGGAAATTGTTCGTATTTTTACTTTACATTAATGTTCTTATTTTAGGTTGGTAGTTGAGTACCTTGACAATATTTCTCATGATTTTTATAACTTCTCTCCCACAAACAATATACAACCCCCCAACACACACACACGCACACACACACACACACGTGCGCGTGCACGCAACATGCACTCTCTCTTTTCTCAAATTGTAACTTGGTCTTCTATATGTTATTAGCACTTGATGTCATTTCTTTTGTAAAAAGAGGAAGCGTAATATGCCTGAATGTGGCAAGTGCTAATAACGTAAGATAATGGGCCTTTGAAAGGGCCATTATGGGTTATTATGGGGCCCCCATAATGGGCCCATTATCTAATACTTTGAATCACGGTTTTATCTTTCAATTTTATCCATTCCAAATTGCAAAGATGACTCATAGTTATATACTCACATACGGACTAATTTTATTCTAAGTACAACCATGAGTGCAAATGTCCCTTATACATGTCTACTTATGGTATAGTTTATGCCCAATGTTTAAACGAGCTAAAAAAAATCGAGCTAATAGCAAGATGACTTACAATGTGTGTAAATGTCTCTCAAGGTGTTTTCACACTAGCAACAACTAAGGTGCCATACAAGTCATCCAGCCCTCCTTATTGGATAAGAAGAACTTGCAAGTCAAAAAGGCTTTCACACTTGCCTTTCACTTGCCATTGTTGGAGATCTAAAATAGAAGAGACTCATGGCAACATTTGGGAAAGTGAAAGCCTCCAAGCTATTCATGTCAAATTTGTTATTTAAAAGGGTTCAAGTGGTTTCATATATCACTATCTACCTTTTACAAGAGGAAGTCCCAAGCCCCCTACCCTCAGAGTATTCAAAAAAGCCAACACTATCACGAATGCAATTGAGGATTTTTTCACTGAAATCGACATGTCCACAACTTTGTTGATTTTTTCTCATCAATTTAATAATTTGTAGATTACAAGTTTGGGCATAACCCTCTTTAAAAGGCCAAAAACAATTTAAAATGTAGGACTTTTGATTAAAATCTCATGGGCAGTAGAGAGAGAGAGAGAGAGAGAGAGAGAGAGAGAGAGAGAGAGAGAGAGAGAGAGAGAGAGAGAGAGAGAGAGAGAGAGAGAGAGAGAGAGAGAGAGAGAGAGAGAGAGAGAGAGAGAGAGAGAGAAAACCCTAAACCCTAAACCTGTAGTAGGTTTGTTGAGAGAGAGAGAGAGAGAGAGAATGGGAAAACCCTAAACCCTAAACCTGTAGTAGGTTTGTTGACGAGCACTAAACCGGGCTCCAAATGGTTCAGTACTCACAACGAAATGTGTGTGGAACATTCACTTTAGAGATGCTCATGAAGCAATAAGTATCAAACACATTATCGTTATCACCAAATGTAAGGCTTTTGTCGACCATGAATATAGATGACTAAGCTTGGCAAAAAACATATATGGGGTTCAACTTTTTATTTGGAGCTATTGTAGTATATAGAATAAGATAAGGGGTTGGAGGAGGCATGTAGAGCGTCATTGTGGAGTACTATTGGAAGAACGCTCAATTGAAACCCATTCAATATATTCAATTATATAATATAATGGGAGGCTCATGGTCCCTTGGGGTATGAAGTCCTTTTGGAAATTGTTTGTATTTTTGCTTTACATTCGAGTTTTTATTTTAGATTGGTAGTTGAGTACCTTGACAATATTTCTCATGAATTTTATAACTTCTCTCTCACAAAAAATATACAAACCCACACACACACACGCATACACACACATGCCATCGGCAGGCACTCTTTACTTTACCAACAGATTACCTCAAAAAATCGAAAACTCGAGCACGAGAGAGCAAGACCTTCACTAACACAAGAACTATGAATCTTGAGGGATCCGCACCTTTGAAATCAGACATTATTCGTCTTGATGTCACGAAGTGTGAGGTGGTTTCTGAATCTAGGATCATCTCATGTGTGTCAGACGTTGATGCTACACACACATCTTCACAGATGTAGGTGGTCGAACAATTTTTGTTCGTTCTTTCTTCGCCCATCTTTGAGCTCTCAGGCTCCTCGACATAGGAAGAACTATTGTTGTTCTCCTGTCTGTTTTGTGCTGATCTGTTCCTTGGATTCTGGCGGCAATCTATGGCCTCGAATTTTTTCGAAGAATCGAATTTTTCCAAAGAATCAAATTTTTCAGAGAATCAAATTTTTCAAAGAATCAAATTTTTTTAAAGACTCGAATTTTTTTCAAAAAACTCGAACTTTTTCAAAGACTCGAATTCTCTCAAAGACTCGAATTTTTCAAAAGACTCGAATTTTTTTAAAGACTCAAATTTTGCCGAGGACTCAAATTTGTCATAGGATATAATTTTTCCAAAGACTCGAATTTTTTTGAGGACTCAAATTTTTTCGAAGACTCAAATTTTTCAAAGAAGGATTTTCCGGATCGAATCGGATCGGATCGGATTGAGGTGGATCTATTCCAACCCTTTGTATATTTTTGGACCTAGAGTAAAATATGAGCCTTTGTATATTTTATGACCCTTTGTAAAATAAGACTCGCGTTTTTCCAAAAACTCAAATTTTTCCAGAAACTCGAATTTTCAAAGACTCGCATTTTTCCAAAGGATCAAATTTTTTCAAAGACTCGAATTTTTCCCAAAGACTCAATTTTTTTCGAAGGATCGAATTTTTTCAAAGACTCGAATTTTTCCAAGACTCGAATTTTTCCAAAAAATCGAATTTTTTCGAAGACTTGAATTTTTCCAAAGACTCGAATATTTCAAAAAAAAAAAATTCAACCTTGGATTGAATTGGATCGAGACGGATTTATTCCGACTCTTTGTATATTTTCCAACCTAGAGTAAAATACGACCCTTTGTATATTTTTTTACCCTTTGTAAAATAAGACTCGCATTTTCCCAAAAACTCTAATTTTCCAAAGACACAAATTTTTCAAAGACTCGAATTTTTTCAAAAACTCGAATTTTTACCAAGACTCAAATTTTTCTGAAGAGTCTAATTTTTTCAAAGACTCAAACTTTTCCGAAGGATCGAATTTTTTCAAGAATCGAATTTTTTCAAAGGATAGGATTTTTCCAAAAGCTCGAATTTTTTTGAAGGTTTGAATTTTTTCCAAAATCGAAAAACATCTTTTTGACAAGAATGACATTGGGTTGGAAAAAATCCGACACTTGATTTTTCGACATTCTGAAAAACTTGAGTCTTTTTTTTCTAGCTTTTGTATAGCTTTCAAGATGCTCATTATTGAGGCTGAGCATCGAATTTCAACAAAACACACATATGTACCACACATGCATGAACAACATATTCACTTTGAACTGTGGACTGCCATTAACATACATTTGCAGACACAGTTCAACTTTTTACTAAGATACTCCATGTGCTATTGTTGAACATGGTTAAATTTTGACCCCTACTATGGTTGAGATGTGTGAGATAAGTTAGATATTTGAGATGCGAGATGTGCAAGATTGGCCACCATTCAAATCATCGGCCATCACCCAGATTGTCGGCAGCCACCTAAATCCACACCATATTTGTACGATCATTGGCCGTAGACCCAAACCATAGGCCAATACCCAAAATTCTGGCTAATTGTCACTGACAACTTCTAACCCAAACCATTGACCTTCGACCCAAACTATCGATCGTAATCCAGATTGTTGGCTTGCGTGCGCGCGCGCACACACACACACACACCCCATCGGCCGTCCGCGCCATCGGCTGACACACTTCGGCTGACACTTCGGCCACGTACATACACACATACATTGGCCACCCTTCAACGACCATCGGCTTTCCTCCTAAACCATCGTTGCTCGCCCGTCAACGACGGGCACTCTTTACTAGTATATATATATTTAAACTTACATACACTTTTATGCATGGGTGAGTGGCCCCATGTATCTTCCTCTTCTCACCCATGCATACACTATTTTTAACTAAAAAAGATGGGAGGAGGATGCATGTATGGGGAAAAGGATACATGGCCATCCTCCCCATGCATACATCTAAGGGGCCTACATCAAATTCAAATTACCCTTTACTCACACACACTCTGAATCATCATTTGTTTTCTGGTGGGCCTCTTCTCTCTCTCTCTCTCTCTCTCTCTCTCTCTCTCTCTCTCTCTCTCTCTCTCTCTCTCTCTCTCTCTCTCTCTCTCTCTCTCTCTCTCTCTCTCTCTCTCTCTCTCTCTCTCTCTCTCTCTCTCTCTCTCTCTCTCCTGCATGGCAAACCTACGTGGAAAACTGCAACAACATGTCTGCATGGCAGATATCAAGCCTATGTCATGCCTATATGATCGGCCACGCAAGCCTATGATAGGCCTATGTGGCTTGCCACATGGCAAGTCCCAAGCTTGTGTGGTTTGTCGCATGACAGGCCTACGTGGCTTGCCATGCAAGCCCCAACTCTCTCTCTCTCTAGGTCCACTCAAGCCTACATTTCAAAGCTTGGTTGGCTTGCCACACAAGCCTATGGCAAGCCTATGTGGTAACTTGCAACATGCTTGCGTGGCAGACATCAAACCTATGCCATGCCTATGTGGGCTACCACGCAAACCTATGGTAGGCCTGCGTGGCATGGCAATTTTTGAGCCCACCTATATATATCTCTCTCTAGGTCCACTCAAGCCTACGTGATAGAGCCCGGTTGGCTTGCCATTCAAGCCTCTGGTAGGACTACATGGCTTGCCACATGACAAACCTCAAGCCTGCATGATTTGCCATGTGGCAGACCTATGTGGCTTGCCATATGGCAGTGTGTGATAGGCTTGGCAAATAGCAGACCATGTAGGCAGGTTGGCTTGCTAGCCTATGGTGGGCCTACATGGCTAACCCCAAGCTCGCATGATTTGCCATGTGGAAGGCATACGTGGCTTGCCACATGGCAGCCTATGACAGGCTTGGTAGATAGCAAACCTATGTGGCCTGCTACACAAGCCTATGGTAGGCCATGTGGCAAGCCACACAAGCCTATAGTAGGCCTACATGGCTTGCCACGTGGCTACGTTTTAGCCCCACCTCTTTCTCTCTCTAGTTCCACTCAGGCCTACATGGTAAAGCCTGGTTGGCTTGCCACACAAGCCTATGTTAGACCTACGTGGTTTGCCACGTGGCTATTTTTTAGCCCCACCTCTTTCTCTCTCTAGGTCCACTTAGGCCTATGTGACAAAGCCTGGTTGGCTTGCCACACAAGCCTATGTTAGACCTACGTGGCAAAGCCTGGTTGGCGTGGTCTGTTTCCATGTGGCAAACCCAAGCTTGCAAGACTTGCCACGTGTGAAAAATTGCCTATATTGGCAAATCTAGCCATGTAAAAATATTGTACATTTTGTCTATATTTTTTGTTTGACACTTGTATGGCCAAAGTGCCACATGGAAATCTACACCTAATGTAGGTTAGCACGAGTCAAGAGGAGTGGTTGTGTCCATTTGGTAATGATTCCTACTTTGTAGGATCTAGACCTTGATTTATGATGAGATTTGTACCAACCATGCACCTACCAAGCATGACTCTAGGATCTAGGCTAGGGTTTCATTTTAGGGCAAGAAAGTTGAGTCTATTTCCTTATTACATGCTGGATTTTTACCTAACTTTGCAAAGGAAGTGAGTTTAGCGCACCCCCCCCCCATCTCTCTCTCTCTCTCTCTCTCTCTCTCTCTCTCTCTCTCTCTCTCTCTCTCTCTCTCTCTCTCTCTCTCTCTCTCTCTCTCTCGCTACCTAGGCCACGCGGGCCCTGCTCTCGCTCAACAACACGTGTCTCTCTCTCGTTGGCCCACATGTCTCTCTCTCTCTCTCATACATGCACACCTACCCATATACACACACATACACATATACATACATATATAACATATACGTACACATACACATACACACAAATCCAGACAATCACACACGCGCGCGCTCGTGCCATCGGTGGGCACACTTTCCTATTATATATATATATATATATATATATATCGATTGGGCTGGTGTGTGAGAGGATTTTTTGTTGGATGATGCTCTACGAGAGATGATCGCGATGATGTTGTGGGGAATGATGTGCGAGGGATGATCGATACCGATCAAGGGCATGCAATCAGCCATTGATTACTACTCTAGAAAGGAATGAACAAGGAGCGTGCTTCAACAAGATTAGATTGGTGAAGCACAATTCAAGCTCACACAAACTACCCTCTCAAAAATCCTTGGATCGTGGCATGGATAAAAAACCAAGCGTAGAAGAACAATAACGCATATGGATATGGCTTCCCAATTGCTCTGCATTGCAATAAAGATAGCGCAAATGCGGCTGCAATGAAGTAGATCTGGAAAATTTCATACGAGGGAGCGGCATAATGCAGCCTCAAGGATTTCGGATCAAAGAAACGATCGGTTTTGTGAGCGCAGTTCGAAGCGGAATAGCCTTCCATTAGCTTTTTGCAAAATAACGAAGGATGTGACAACTTAGATCCCGCGTGAAGCCTGGTGCATTATCCAGTGCCATATTGCAGCGCTGACATGCTCTGGAGGAGATCGTTTAATGAGATATGGCAGAGCAGACTCTAGAGAGAGAGAGATAAGAAATAGAGGACACATTTTTTGACGGTGGCATTTTGAACAGGAAACCGTTTTGTGGTCTACCCTTTTGCAAGCACTAAAGAAAAGAGTGGCATTCATCAAATAGGTCGTTGATGGACGAGAAAGAGAGAGAGTGAGCGCAGAGGAAAAGGGAGCGCAGAGAGAGATGTAATCGAGAGAAGCGATTAGATCCATCGAAAAGAAGGTTTTGTAAGAAGCACATAGGTGTGTTGAAGTCATGGCTACAGTAGTCGGTGCTCCACCAACAACTCAAACTTATATCATCACAAGACTACGCCTCGAGCTGGCAACTCGGAAAAATAGGGTTAGGTCTATGGTTTAGAGTATGGGTAAGGTTAGAGGTGGGTTAAGAATTAGGATTTGGGAGAGCAAATTAAAAGTGGTGATTGGAGCAAGGTTTGAAAAATATAGAAAGGGGGTGTAGAGACGTTTCGGAGGGGGTTTTATATGGCATTTTAGAAGGCAAAAGAGAGGCGCAACATGGGATAAACAAGGTTAGGGTTATCTTTTAGAATTGAAATGCTTTCTTCACATATCAAAGTTATGTTAGAAAACAACATTATAAGCTATATTAAATGTATGAAGTCAAAGGGGAGGGAAAGTGAAATGAAGGAGGGTGGAAAAGAAAGATTGTTCCGGTACGAAAGGGAGGGGGCGTAGGGTAGACGGTCATCCCGTATGGGTCTATCAGTGAGTCATTGGAGAACTAGATGACGTGGCCCAGATAGGCTGCAGAGGTGTCCACTGAGGTGTCACTGTGCACTACTAGTGGTGCATGGGCCTTGGAGGGTATAAGTATACCTATTGGGCTCTCACTAGTGTATGCTTGATTGTAGGACCGATAGCTGTATGTTGCTGGTGTGATGCCTCATTCCTCTTTGTGATTGATCCATAGCTTGGGGGATAGATCCGTTTGATCTAGGTTTGGTTGGGTTGGTTTGTCCACCATCAGGTTCCCTTGTGTTGCTTGTGATTGGCATGCTTAGAATAGGATCCTTGGATTGAGAACTCTACATTGGTATCAGAGCCAATTCTAAGCACATTTTGCCAGTGATTTGTGTTACTGATGGAATCGTAAATTGTGTGAGAGATTTTCCCATTGTGTGATATGAAATCTCGACACTATTTCGAGAATTCAGTGGAGTATGCAACGAAGTGGTGAAATTGCAGATTATGCTTCCCGTAGATTTCCTTGTTTGAAGTGTAATTGGTTGTGTGGTAAGTGCACTACCAGGTATACAATCGGTTCGATGTTTAGACATTTCATATTGATTTTCAGGAAGTAAATTTTTGGTTTTCTTGAATCACTTATGTTGCCGATTACTTCATTTGGGACACTCTTCCATTAGCAATTGTATCAATCTATGGAAAGGCTGGTTTTCATGACTTTTTATTCTTTTAACAGTGATTTAGGTGGTTTTGGAGGCTTTCTTTTGTTTTTTATTGAACCAGTCTTGGCTTGAATCAGCGGAAAGCAAGAAAAGAAGCACAAAAAAGACTAATCAATGGTTGTGTAGTGTTGGTGGTTTTTACAGGATTCACATGGCAGTTCTTTTTGTTATACAATTGTCAGTGTTTTGCAGGGTGGAGTAATTCAGTAAAGCCATCTTTGTGACGGTATGAACTACTGCAAAGCCCATCTTGTGGTTAAGGAGGGGTAGCCTGCAAATCGGTGTTTTGGAAAAATTTGGACAGCATGTACCCTGTTTTCCAGCTATGATAGAACCTGTGCATTTGTAAATCTGTAAAAATTACTTGCTTATGCATTTGTGAAACACAAACTAAGGATTAAGCAAACTTTACAGCGACCTAAATCTTTTCTTACTGCAAAAACAGCACTAGGAAGAGACTTTTGCATAGGAATACATTGTTGAATTTCTGATTTCTACAGAAAATAGGGTTTAGGCTTTAGGAGTATGGAATAGCTGTAAAGTCGCCCTTGACACAGCTGAAATCTGCAAGAATAGCAGAAGGAATGTATGAATAGCTTTAAGCATATGGAAAAAGCTAGTCGATGCTTTGATTTTTGGAAAACAAAACAGCATGGGAGTCTTCAAATCCGCACTGGTAAGAACCCTCCAGTGCGCCCTCGGATCAACAACATGCCTGCACAATCAATTGTGAATAGCGTGATGGAAGCGTGCCTAACAAGCCCTCCATCAGTCGCCATCTCTCCCACTCTCGGATCTCTGTCTCTCTCGGGCCCCTTCTCGCGAACTGAAGGTAAATCTTTTTTTTTTAGAGAAAGGTGAGGTGGGGGGTAGGTTCAAACATTTAGTTAACTTAAGATTTAAGTTATTGAGTGTGTTGAGCTGGAGGCATGGTTGGTAGGGAGGAGGGGTGGGTCTGGAGATCTTATTCCAAACTTTTTGTTTTTCCGTTTTTTTTTTCATTTTTTAACGTTTCCATGGGCTACTTGTAGTCATTATAGACAAGGTTTTTTTAAATGCAGTTAAGGTTGAATTTAATGGTCTCAAAAACTATATAAATTTGATTTGGTTGCGTCGACATGGTTTTTCGGTAGTGTAATGGCTTTGATACAATTTGCTAAATTCATTGGTATAATTTTAATAAGCATGTTATGGTCTATAAAAACTGCATTTTTTCGACACTACTTCATTAAAAGAAATTATACCCGTAATGTTTTTTAACTGGACATGTTTCTTTTCGGTTAAGAAAAGCAAGTGGTTATGTGTAAAGTTTTGGTAGGGGAGATAATTTTCCCGTCTTCTTGGAAATTTTCCCGGCATCACCTAAAATTGATGGACCCTCTGATTTTATAACAACTCAACCTTGGGTGAGACTGTTATGGAACTTTATAAAAGCTATAAGTACCGAAACAACCAAATGCAAAATCATTTTAGACAATTATAGGCCATTAATTCAAAACAGCTTGGGCTTAAAAATGGAAATTTTTTCCGGTGAGTAAAGCCCGGAAGTTGTCGATGACTGGATAAACCGTTTGTGGCTGCACAACGCCCTAGAGTAAACAAAAGCGAATTATGTCGGTGCTTTGAGTCAAGAGAGTGCAACCCATAGAACTGTGACTGGGCTGAAATCCTGGTGGAATTCCGTAAAGCTTTTTTCACAGTTAACGAAATGTGTATTCACTTCATTAACTGCAATGGTCAACCGAGAACAGGAATTTTTGGAAGTCATGGGCGTACCAACACTGTTTGTTGTTTAGAACAAGAAAAAGCCAATTCATTCTTCCGCATTTCTAAATCTGTCACTCAAGGCATGTTAGGATGAATAATTTTATCCTTTTAGTGACTGTAAAGATTATGAAAAGGAGTGAAAGAATGTCTCAAGTGGAAATTGTTTTATGAGGTTGGAATTTGTAAATAATTCTCGAGAACTTCATATACTTGTCTTATTTTTTTTTGACACTTTGTTCAGGAAGTGGACGGCCTTCGCGGCAAAAGAACCTGTGGTATGGGATGTAGGCAATTCCAAAATGAAGATCTGAAATTAATGGATCAGTTGACCATAGTATGATGGTCGTAAGTCTTAGTGATGCCAAATATTATCAGTCATAAAAACGGGAGTTTTGTCAGAACTTTAAGATATTGGTCATGACCCCTTTTTTGGATATCTCAAATTTACAAAACCGAAAACCTGACAAATGAAGGATATATTCAATTTCTTAACACATTAATTAACCCGGCTTTTTGTGATTTCTTGGAAAGTAATTTTGATTACCTGTTGACCTAACGATGTCACAGAAATGGTTAAATTAACTATTTTCTAAAATTGTTTTCTCTATTTGAAAGTTCAAGAAATCCTTTTTTGATGTACAGGTTAATTCTCAAGCTTGGTAACCAAGAAGATCTTTGGTTTAATCGCTATGTTGGGACATCATTGGTATTTACTTACACTGATGCAACACTTCTTTTGGCTTTCAAGATTTTCTCGGATCTCTTCTTAGACTCTTCTCCTGGGCAAATCTCAAATGATCGGCACCCCTTGAAACTCGTGGCGTTTCTTGTTAAAAAGGGGGAGAAGTAGAAAGAAAAGAGAATTATCAAGGAAAAACATCGGTCAAAGATTCAAAAAGGAATCTGTTATATCGATGATGGACCTGTTTTATGAATAAGAAATGCTAGGATATTTAGATATTACAGAAATCCTTTATGAATTATAGTAGATATCTGGTTTGAAGATTGAAAGGGGGGGAATTTAGAAAGTACTCTTGCGGTAGAAAAGTGGCTGATAACAAGTCCGATTGATTTGTGTCAGAACTTGGAATTCTATTGCAAGATGGGAGTTTGCTGAAAACTGTTCCCAACTTGATCTTAGTATAGATTGAGATCCGTGGGTTGATGCAAGGACATAAGTTCATGCTAACAATATATTCTTTTGAGTGAATCTCCAATTGAGATTTTGGATCTGAAATAGCACTCTTTGAGTAGTATTCTCTCTTAGAAAATAACCAAGTTACAGGATTCTCGGTTATGAAAATGTTGTGTATAGATCTGGAGATCTGTAGAGATATGCTATGTAGTGAATCTTTCTCGGATCATTAAAACCTTTTGTACAAACTTTTAATCTTGTGGATCTACAAAGTATTCCATGAACTAAGTTAATTGCATGCATAAACTAGTTGTTGGTACATAGGCATATTGATGAGAATTGTGTTTGAGACAATTTCTCGCTGGGTTATAGTAATTTCTCATTGAAAATTGCTTATTGACCTAGAATTGATTTAGAATCAGACTAAATGTGGTGTTTTGGTACCACACCGAAACATTTAAACATTTTCTAAATCCGATACAGCTAATCAAGTCAGAAGCGCTACTTCTGAGTTGCTGTAAATCAACAATAGAAATCTTACTTATGGACATTATTGTTGAAATGTCTTGCTTATAAGTCACAACATTTATGAGTAGTTTTGGATTCATTTACAGATGGGTGTGCATAGAATACATGAAAACTTTTGGACTTATCTTTTCACATTCAGAAAGGATGGAATGCTATCTCGGAAGACTCAGGAGAGTTGGATAGTTGTGGGTAGCCAAAAGTTAGAACTTCACGTAATGAGATTCCGGTAAATCTTAAGTTATTCTAGATTAGAACTTAAGAGAAAAATCTAGACGTATTCTAGATTGGGACCCTAACTTTGGAATGACAATTTGTGCCATGTCTAAAGTAAGGGCGTTTTTTAGATTACAATCCTTATATTGGCACCGTGTGTGAGTTGGGAAAGTCTGAAACTTTCCAAATGGAAGGACTTTTAGGAATAACTCATGTGTCTTTTAAGAATTGTAATGCACTCTTATGACTGGTATGGTCTTGGGAATATGGAGAGTTGGAATTGGTAAATCGTAATTAGATTCTAAGAAATACCTAATCCATAGGAGAGGATAGTATTCATACCCCGGATGAATAAACAAGTTAGTGTAATTTTGGTACGACTGATCACCTTACTAAATCGACTATGTTTATTCGGGTATAGACCAAGTAGTTATAGAGTGTCTGTTTAGGATTTACGGTACCAAAGTGACATTATGAACATTCACGATTTGAAGTTCACTGGTCGCTTTTGGTCAGCCGTATTTGCTAAACTATAGATGACTCTAAGTTTAAAAGGTGTTCTGATCATTGGTTGTTGCCTATGTGAGGGTATCACGTTCTTTTATTGAGTATAGGACAAGAATTCGATGAATTATGATTGATGAATCATAGTTCGAATTCTAGTTATACTTGATCGTTTAAAAGAAGGATTACTCGCATGATTAGAAGATTAGTTAAGATATGTATTCATATTTTAGCAATCTCCTTGGAGAGGATGTTAAGTTTCAGAAAGTAGCGGATTTTCTACATGATATGCAGGAATGCTACGAATTGCACGTGAGAATGTCCACAGTGCCCAGGATAGGGACCGACATTATGCAAATCCACGCTAGGGACCGGTAGACCAACAACCTATAAGTTAATTGTGACTATAAGAGAATTGGGGCACTTATGTGTACATGGTCATAATTAATGGTCATAGGTCTAAACACTTGATGGTGGATTTGTATGGATCTATCAGTGAGTCATTGGAAAATTAGATGATGTGGCCCAGATAGGCTGCAGAGGTGTCCATTGAGGTGTCACAGTGCACTACTAGTGGTGCATGGGCCTTGGAGGGTATAAGTATACCTATTGGGCTCTCACTAGTGTATGCTTGATTGCAGGACCGGTAGCTGTATACTGCTGGTGTGATGCCTCATTCCTCTTTGTGATTGATCCATATCTTGGGGCTAGATCCGTTCGATCTAGGTTTGGTTGGGTTGGTTTGTCCACCATCAGGTTCTCTTGTGTTGCTTGTGATTGGCATGCTTAGAATAGGATCCTTGGATTGAGGACTTTACAGATGGTCATCTCTCTCTCTCTCTTTTCCTAAACCCTAAACACATACCCACACACTATCTCCATCTCTCTCTCTCTCTCTCTCTCTCTCTCTCTCTCTCTCTCTCTCTCTCTCTCTCTCTCTCTCTCTCTCTCTCTCTCTCTCTCTCTCTCTCTCTCTCTCTCTCTCTCTCTCTCTCTCTCTCTCTCTCTCTCTCTCTCTTTGTAGACCCTAAACACACACCCACACTCTCTCTTTTCATGCCCCTCTCTCAGCCCTAAACACACCATCTATGTCTCTCTCTCTCTCTCTCTCTCTCTCTCTCTCTCCCTCCCTCTCTCTCTCTCTCTCTCTCTCTCTCTCTCTCTCTCTCTCAACCCCTCTCCATTTTCCTAAACTCTAAACACACACACAAACACGCACAAACATGCCCCCTCCCTCTACCCCTTGAGCCATTTGCTATGTCCTCTCTCTCTCTCTCTCTCTCTCTCTCTCTCTCTCTCTCTCTCTCTCTCTCTCTCTCTCTCTCTCTCTCTCTCTCTCTCTACCCTAAACACACACACACTCTTTCTATCCTCTCTGCCTTCCCCCCCTCTCTCTCTATTGCCACCCACCAACCATTGGCCGCCACCCAAATCATTAGTCACGTATCTGAATCAACCGTTGCACAATATTAGTCGTGACCTAATAGTGGCTTATCCAAATCGCCCGTCATCAATGGGCTTTCTACTCTCTCTCTCTCTCTCTCTCTCTCTCTCTCTCTCTCTCTCTCTCTCTCTCTCTCTCTCTCTCTCTCTCTCTCTCTCTCTCTCTCTCTCTCTCTCTCTCTCTCTCTCTCTCTCTCTCTCTCTCTCTCTCTCTCTCTCCAATTCTCTCAGTGTATTTTTCTCTCTCGATGCCCTCATGCATGTTTTGTTTCTTGCAACCAGTACGAAAAGTAGCGATCAAGCGATGATTTGTTTCTACTACTGATACAGTGATTGGAGAAGAGGTTATTGGATCGTATTTCTTTCAGGCTATCCTCATGAATGAGATGTTGGCCTCTCTTTCAGTAGTCGAACAACAAAACACATTCTAGGGTTAGGGTTAGACCTTAGGACTAGGGCTAGACCTTAGGACTAGGGCTAGACCTTAGGGTTAGGATTAGGGTTAGTGTTAGATATTAGGGTTATGATGTCAGGGAACCTTAATCTGAAAAGCAAGTAGTGGACTTGATGAAACTATGTTGGAGCCTGCATGGCCATTTTGTACATAGATGCATAAAAAATTGACCCGTTTAGGAATGTTGGAATGAATCAACACGACTTAGGAACTAAAATTTGCAATGCGAGAACTTTGGCTGCTCTTGAAATGACAAATGGAATTGGAATTGGAATGGAAACTTTATGTAAACATTAGCTTGGATTAGTTAATTGAAGTTTCCATAAAGATTTGGTTTTCATTTTTGCTTTTGATTAAGGCAAATGTAGCTTGTTGTTGTTTTCCTCTTAAGCTTGGATTGAGCTTGCAAATAGTAGGCTTGGATTGAGCTTACAAACAATAAGATTGAATGAATAGAAGTAAATGCTTTATTTGCATTGGATGTAACAATTGAAGCATTTCTATTATTCTAATTTGAGCACTTGTTGTTGTATTTGCATAATAGGAAAACAAACAAGCAACCCCAATGGATAAAACCAATGAAAACCCAACATTTGATCTATCAAACCCGTCCGATTCTTTGGAAAAATTCGAGTCTTTGAAAAAATTCAAGTCTTCGAAAAAATCAAGTCTTCGAAAAAATTCGAGACTTTGGCCGAGTGTCAACTTTCTAAGAACCTTTGGATGCACATGCTATGTCAACATTATTCTTGATGATAGGACGAAGGAGGATCCATCTTCAAGAAGAGGTATTTTTGTTAGATATAGTGAGGTGAATAAAGCCTACAAGGTTTACATTCCGTCTAGTAACAAAGTGATTATTGGTAGAGATGTCATGTTTGAGGAGTGGAATATTTCAAAAGTGCCTTCAAGCATGATTGATGGTAGTGTGGATGGATCTAACATTCTTGATGTTGATGAAAAGGATCCTACTTGGATGGTGATGATGATGGACCTTCATCAAGTCAAAAGCAAAGGAGAACATCAAGGGAAAGGCAAGTACCTTCAAGGCTCACATATGATCAAAAGGGTAAGCAAGTAGTTTCTGAAAATTATGTTGCTTTTCTAACCTCTTTGGATGAACCTACAAGTGTAGATCTAGTAAGGAAAGAAGAGGAGTGGATCCAAGCAATGGATCTTGAGTATCAAGCTCTTATGGAGAATGGAACATCTTTGGGAGGATCTTCTTGTGTAGATGATGCTATGCAATGGAATAGATGTTATCTTGCTGTAAAATCAAGTAATGGATCTGGAAAACAAAGTTTGTTCAATGACTTTGATGGTCAAGTTGAAGATCAAGAGGTTGATCTCAAAGGGCTTCAACAACACATAAAGGAAGTTGGAAATTTGGAGCTAGTCAAGAGCATCAAAGGAGAGGTAATCGACAAAGATGTATGAGGGTTCAACACCAAGAGTTTCTGATTCGAAGAGTGCCACAACTTTTTGGATGACTATTTGGCAAGACTCTCAAGAAAGCTATTCGAGAAATCTGTAGAAAAAAATCAAAAGATGGTATGATGATCGAAAAGAGTCTGATGAATTCCAGAAGACCTACAAGAAAGGAGACAGAGGGGGGCAAAGAAAGTAGCTGTTGAAGAATAACCCAAACTCAGCAGCCTCGTGAACACCTTACGACCACAACCCTCCTGAAGGATCATGATGCTGCTAAATAGCGACGAGCAGCTTCAAGAGTACCTAAGGGCACCATGCTAGAAAAGGGTCGACCCCTACTATGTGCCAATCAAGAGAGGAGACCCTCGGGAAAGAACGAGACCAGCCAAGCAACAGGTCAATTGGCCTATAATTCCAAGAGTTGACTCAAGCTCATCTCATGAAAAGTATCGAGCCGTGCTACTAAAGTTTGGATATGCCTATAGGGGAAGTGTAGATACCATAGTCCGAGAAAGCGCAACCTATTGTTTATCCATAGCCTTTCTTGTGACATTGGAGTGCTACTAGGATAAAGGGCTACCACCCATAAGGTTGGACGTTAATCAACTTTTGCAAATGGAAGACACACATCTAATGTTGGCAAGGCTTTATTTCCGAGCAACATTTTCTTCTAGTCAGTACGTACAAATGATCGAGAAGTGGTATGAAAATAAGTTCATACTTGGAATGAAGCCGTACTTGGGTCCTATTCCATTGGGCGTAAAAACAAGATTCATCATATTTGAAGCCATCGGAAGAAAGGTCGGCTACAAGAAAACTCTTGACCGAAGGAAAGCTGAAAAAGACAAACAAGAGATCTCAGTTATGCAAGGCTATCCTACTAAGATGTTGTGACATTGAAGCTTGCCGAGAACACGATAATGAAACCAATAAGTTATTGGTTTTACGTAGGCAAGCGCAGATCTATGCCTTTCCAAGAACGACACGTCAAAGTTGAAACAATGCAGTGAGACCTGCAACACTATAAGGGAGGATAATGTCCGTCGACGACTTTGGTCTAGGTTATCAGTTGAGCTCTTCTCCTCTTGCTATCACATGGCATGGCTTGGGGGCTAGATCCAGGAGGATTCTCCAGGAGGGATCTAGGATTGGTTGGGTGATTTTGCTCCATAGTCTCTCTTGTGTTTTCCTATCCTCATCTAAGGTGTTTTCCCTAGTGGTCTTTACATTGGTATCAGAGCCGACTGAGATGTGATTTTGGATGGGATGGAGAGGAATTCTACATCAAATTGGAATTGGAACGCACTTGGATTTACGTCCCGGATGGAGTGCTGTTTTTTCAAGGGAAATTGGGTTTGGATTCACTAATTCATCTAAAGCATGCTTTTCAAACTTGGTGGTAGAGTGCTCTTCTCCTTGTTTGATTTTTTTTTTAGAGATGTTGTGGATTAGTGTGGAATCATACTTATTTTCAAGAAGCCTTGAAATTTTTTTCACTTGAAGTAGAATGATCTGCATGAGTCGATCCACTTCTTAGTCTATCTATTTTTTGAATGAACAATTTGCATGAATCCATAATGTTTTGACAGATTAAATTCAGGTTAGTAGCAGATGGTTTGTTGATAGAGACTAGTGTGAATCACTGTATCCTGAATGAATAAACTAATTGTTGCTGGGAATCTGGAATTTAATGTTTGCATGTAGAGGATTTGAGCTTTTTACTAGACTGATCCTCTTGTGTTCCATGCAAATATGAAAAACATAGAATGGAAATGGCAAGTTGCCCATTCTCTGGGAAAACAGATGTAGATTCCGATTAGGGATGCATGCAGTTAAAACCCTGTGAAGCCTTCCTTGGAATGTGCTCACTGCTTCTGAAGAGTGGTAGCCCTGTGGTTTGAACCTAGAAACAAGCTTTGAATCCTTCTTCCAAAAACTCGTTTTTAACCTTTGGTGATCTCTAGACAACTGTTAATGGTGTTAGTCCGCTGAGGACTTCTTTGAAAGCTATACCTGCAGCAGACAAAAACAGGTAAACTACTGTTACAGATGATCGATTGAACTTTTGGATGCTTGCATATGACAGTCTCTGCTCATTACTCTTGTATTTTGAATGTTTGCTAAGAAGGGTAAATGTGTGTTACTTTACCAAATGCATTAGGTTAGGTTGCAGCCTGGAAACAGACCTGTTTCCCAGTGAAGGTCGCAATGTAGAGATGCCAGGAGATGTAGATGAACACGTTTGTTTTTTTTGACGCCCTGATTGGCAACTGAGGACAGATGCTAGCAGATTCTGAGGGAGCTGTTTCTGTGGGTTTAGAAACCGTAGGTAGGATCAAACTAGCGAGATCTTGAAGCCACGAGGGAGCAGGATAATTCCTTGATTACTCTGCGACAGATCTGTCACGTTTGGAGGAACGTTGATCATGTAGTAAAGCCCATCGCGATGTAGCTGTTTGAAACAAATGGCTCTAAATGTGTGCGTGCTGGGTGGTGAAACCCTTAGGGCTTTGTATGGATCATGCTTGTGTGAGGAGGCTATTGCATGTTGCATGCCATTAACCGGGTTTTTTGAAAGCCTACCATGATAGCTTTCCAAATGGTGAAATCCCTCTACACCCACAATTGGGAATGGAATCACCAATACTCCAAAGTTTTTTTGAAAATTATTAAAGAAATAATTTTATTTTCCTAACTAATATGTCTATGATTGGATCCATGGATTTAGGATTGGCAATAAAATATCGTTTTTCATGGTAATTTTCTCAGGCAAGTGCCCAATATGTGAAAATTAGATTTTCTCAGGCAAGTGCCCAATAAGTGGAAATTAGATTTCCTGGTAAGTGCCCAGTAAGTGGAAATTAGATCTAACGATTTAACTTTAGAATAAGATTACTCCCAATAAGGTGAGTTAAATGGTTTTTTTGGGTTCTTCCTTTTGGACTCGGTGGTACACCGATAGGCTTATCTTAAATGATTTTGATCTTTAGGATTGGGCAAATTAAAGCTTTTCGTACACTTGTTAAAATGAATAAATGGAATACGGTCGTAATTTTTGGGAGGTAACTCTATATTCGATTAAAAAACAAGTGTATCGAATATCGTAAAGAGTACTCAGAACCAGATTTTATTGATTTTCCATTGATTCAGACAACTTTAACGAAGTAATGAAAATGAACTGGTGTGGTCAAAAGGGAAGTAGCCTAACATTTACTTGTGTCAAGGGGATTTTCAGTGCCTTCGCTGATGAAATTTTTCGGATGACCGAAAAGAAATCTAAGGGAGGAAGAAAATGTGACACCTGAGTAGGTAAATGTGATAGTGTTGTGTAATTTGGATTGGTTAATAATCCCTGTATGGAAATTGCACAGCGCCAATTTATTGAATTCATTAAGTTGAATTTATTTTGGATATCTATAGGACCATGAGTAAACCCTATTTGTTATTGGAAATTGTGACATTGGAACGAGAATGATACTTGGTTCACATTTGTATTGTAAAGAGCCTTATTCCTAAGAGTTGGAACTCTCAGCAGATGGTAGGAATTTGGGAGTATAGTACCAACCAGATGGGTTGTTTATGTGACGGTAAAGCCATGTGCGGATTCTTGTTAAATCACAATTTTGTTAATGGGTTATTGCAATTCCTTAGGAACAAATTTGGGGGTACTCAAGTATTTGGTGGAATAGATATGTGCATATCTGGTATTGGAAATCCAGATAGAGTTTTTAGATCTTTGGATTATCGGATAATGTGGTTAAAGATCTTCTTGAAGGAATTGAATTCCTTGTACCATTTCGGATATAGATACTGGATATCTATTGGTATATACTTCAACGTTTTGAATTCTTAATGGCTCCTTTGGGTTTTTGATGAATACGCTTGGATTATTTCAACTGATTATGAACGAGATTTCTCGTCCATACTGGGGTCAATGCCTAGTAGTATTCTAAGATGATATTGTCGACTACTATGAAAACTTAAGGGAATGGAGAATTCAATAGTTGGAGGTATCTTTCTAGAAAATGGTTGAAGATTGGACCCTATATTGGATATATGATGGTCAGATAGTCTTTTTGATTTTCTGATGGTCGAATCTAAAAGCAAAGGGCTTTCTTGGAGAGAAAACTGGTGGTACGGATTTGGAATTTATGAGATACCATTGAGGGATCCGGATCTATATCTCATAATCTCTCCAAATACCCTAACAAGTTTAACCAATGGTTTCAACTGTTAGCATTACTATTAATGTAAATACTACTCACTAGCCTACAGATCATTCTCACACAAGAATTTCTTCTTTGAAATCACTGATGTCATTAAATGATGGATGGATGTAGTTCTACCTCGAGCTATCTCAAACTCCATAAATATGTGTAGCTCTCCTCATAATTTTTGATGAAGAACCAAAGCTTTGTAGCTATCTCTTGCCATTTTGGATCCACACAAATTTTGCTTGTTATCTCTCTATCTTTCTCTCTCTAACTCGTGTTGAGGCTAATGCTAATACACTGATGTCTTGTACTTTTGCTCATTTATGATTTATTGCTTTCATTCTCTAATGCTTAGCATGCTAAATTGTGATTAAGCCATAACTTCTGTACTAGATCTTGCTAATCAATCTAGAATCAGGTTTCTGTGCTAATCATAAAGCTTAATTAGATCTATCATACTTGCGGATCTTCCCCACACGTGTGAATTCTGAAAGTTTTGTCATGGTATCAGAGCCAAATTGAGCTTTGCATGTTGACATCTTTGATTGTACAAAAAATTGAGAGCTAAATCAAGCAAAAAAGCAGTTTTCCACTTTTTCTCACCTTTCTCTAATGTGTGTTCATCACCTTTCAAGAAAGATGGAGCTTGGTACATAGATAGTGGAGCTTCTTCACATATGTGTTGTTCAAAGGAGTCTTTTGACTCAATTGTACCTTACAAAGGACTTAAGAGATCTATTTACACTGCTAATGATCATGAGTGCTGTATAGAAGGAATTGGCAACATTCCATTGAAACTTGCTTCTTCAAAAGTTCTTGCACTTTCTAATGTTCTTTTCATTCCAAAACTTACAAAGAATTTGATTAGTGTGGGAAAGTTGCTTGATAATGGTTGTGATGTAAAGTTCAACTTCAATACTTGCTTTATCAAGAAAAATGATGAGATCCTAGCTGATGGATCTAGATGTGGTGGAATTTTTAAGTTGAATTCTTATGAGAATGCAAACCTTTGTGAAGTTGCTTTGTTATCTAAGGAGGAGTTGTGGCATAGAAGGTTGGACATCCTAACTTTAAATCTATGTCTTCTATGGTCAAGAAAGCGAAGGCTATTGGCCTTCCAAAATCTCTTTCCATAGATTTAAAGTCTTGTGAGGCTTCTGCTATTGCAAAATCACATAGAAAGCCATATCATAAGTATTTTATCAAGACTACTCATCATTTGGAGCTTAGACACTCGGATGTTCATTTTTCCTCTTCTAAAAGTATTGGTGGTGCAACATGTTTTGTCACCTTTATTGATGACTTTACTAGATATACTTGGTTGTATCTACTTTCTTCAAAGGCTATGGTATTTGGTCACTTCCTAATCTTTAAAGCTTATGTTGAGAAACAGTTTTTTTTCAAAGTTAAGGCTTTAAGATGTGATGGAGGAGGTGAATACATCTCCAACAAGTTTCATGAATACTTTGAAGGTGAAGGAATAAAGAGAGAGTTTTCTTGTGCTTATTCTCCATCTCAAAATGGAGTTGTTGAGAGGAAAAATAGATCTTTATGTGAATGTGCTAAAGCAATTCGAGTTGAAGCTTCTTTGCCTATTGAATATTGGGGTGAAGCTATAAATTGTGCAAACTATTTGTGCAATAGATAACCTCACAATGCACTTGCTGGAAAATCACCTTTTGAAGTCTTGTTTAAGAAGAAACCTAAGGTAGATCACCTTAGAGTTTTTGGTTGTGCTTGCTTTGTTCATGTGCCCTTGGAAACAAGAAAAAGAGATGATCCAAATTCTATTAAAGGGATCATGGTTGGATATGCATTTAACAAGAAAGCTTACAGAATCTATGTTCCCTCTACCTCAACTACAATTGAGAATAGGGATGTTATATTCCATGAGGATCAAAAATACATTCTTGAGGAGGCCGAGTTCAAAGATTCTCACAAGGATACTCCAATCATCACCCTTGAAGACTATCATGGAGAGATGGGACCGAGAATTGAGGAGGAGTCACCTCGAATCTTTTCACCAAGGAGATCTCAAAGAGAAAGATCCGAGCCTAGGAGGCTTACTTATGAAGATAGAGGCAAGCAAGTGGAAATCAACTCCACTAGTTGTGCTTATTTTATTTCACATGAGGAGCCAAAGGATGTATATAATAGAGTCAATTCAAAGGAATGGTACCTTGCCATGAAGGAGGAATATGATGCTTTGATGGCCAACAAGACATGGGAGCTTGTGGATCTTCCATCCAACAAGCATACCATTGGTTGCATTATGAGGAGACTTTTGCACCAGTTGCAAAGATGGTATCGATTAGAATCATAATTTCTATTGCTTGTTTTTTCAATTGGCAAGTTCTTCAATTAGATGTCTTTAATGCATTTTTTAAATGGATATCTAGAAGAAAAGATTTATATGGATTAGCCTATTGGGTTCATCCATGACAAAGACAAAGTTTGCTTGCTCTTCAAAAGTCTATATGGACTAAAGTAAGTTCCAAGATCATGGTATTCTCGACTTAACACCTTTCTTGAGTCACAAGGATTTAATTTTAGTAACTATGATCCTTCCTTGTATGTCAAGTTTTTTTATAAAGATATTGTCATCCTTCTTATTTATGGTGATGATATCATTCTAACAAGAAGTAGTATCAAGTTAGTTGAGGAAACCAAGATTGCACTTGGAAAAGAGTTCAAGATGCAAGATCTTGGAAAAATTCACTACATACTAGGATTAGAGATTGACTTTCTTAAAGATAAAGCTTTTGTATGTCAACCCAAGTATGCTCTTTCAATGTTAAAAAAGTTCAATATGTTAGATTGTAAGAGTATAGAAACTCCTATGGAACAAAATGTAAAGACCCTAACAAAGGTGATGAAAGATCCTTCGTGGACATCACACTTTTTAGGAGTCTTATAGGCTCCTTAATTTGGCTCACAATAACTAGACCTGATTTAAGATTTAGTGTTCATAAGTTGAGCCAGGCTACTATCTATCATTGGAAAATGGCCAAGAGAGTGCTTAGATATATATCTTCAACTTTTAATTAAGATCTTTCTATTGTTGGTTCTGACTCGGATTTTGCAAGTGATAGAGCAGATCAAAAATCTACAAGTGCTTATGTCATATATCTTGGAGGAAACTTGATATCTTGTTTCCAAAAAGCAAGATACGGTATCACTCTCATCATGTGAAGCTGAAACAACAAAGGAAGTGCTTTGGATCAAGACGTTACTAGTGGAGCTAGAGATAATCATGGAAGAGGATCTACCTATGATCATGTGCGACAACATTTCAGCCCAAGCCCTTGCCAACAACCCGATATTCTATGCAAGGAGCAAGCATATCGAAGTTGCACATCACTTCGTGAGAGAGAAGCTCATTAGAGGGAAAATCTACTTGGAGCAAATCAACACTTCATCTTGTATTGCTGATATGCTCACCAAACCTTCCTAGTTGTAAAATGATGCAAAGAAGATTTCAACCTTTGGATCTCCTTCTTGAACATCTCATTTTCTTCCAAACAAGTTTCAATTTTGTAGATTTTTCATCGCACTCCTTTGATATTTGCTTTGATTCCTCTTCCAAATAATGCATTATTTGCATTGAATGTGCATTCCCATAGAGCATCAAATTCTCACAGTAATCCAAAAGGCCATTTTTGCCATGACACATATAGATTATTAATTGACTCACCAAATGAAAATCCGGATGTTGCAATGAACATGGATCAATAGGATACACTACTTCTGATGACCATAAATCTACATGCTTTAGCTTTTCTTCCCTGTATCGGATCATATCAGAAGTTGACAATTTGGGTTGCTTTGAATTTCTTGTCCAGAGTGGAGCATATTCTGGTGACAGATCCACATGAATTCTCTTAAATATGCCAAGAGAATGATTATGGCTTATGGTGAATTACTTTTGTATTCTGGGCTATGGGGATCAACTCTTATGCCAAAGGAGATAAAGATGGCGCTAAACACTTGCTCGTTTTACCCTGGAGATAGAGATGGCGTAGGCTTTGTTTCTGAAATGTTACTCTTAATTCAAATTTTTGAGTGTTCCAACTTTTGGGAGGAAATATTTCAGCATTTTCAAAATTATACTTTAATTGTGGTTAAGCACCAGTAAAGTTTAATGTGACTAAACTAAGGTGCATTCATTTACATGGAAAGTAGTGCGGGCAGATGCGTAAAGAAGTTAGAAAATGATATTTTAATTACTTTATAGTTATTTTTCTCTTTCCTACCTATTATAGGGCCCTCTTTGGGCCCATATTTTCTCTAATGGTTGTGTACTTGTCATTGGATTCTATTGTCCTGCATTATTGGCATTCATAGCCTATGGCAGAGATAGAGGTGTTGCTTTGTGACTACATAACACTTGGTGTCTTGGTTAAGAAAAGTAGGACAAACATGAAGGAATTTTGGGCAATCATGAATTTTTTTAAATAAAATGCTTCAAGGGGATGCAAAAGGAGTGGCAAAGATTGTCCGTGGTCAGTGAATGCAGTGTTTATTGATCTTCCCACTAGGCATGGCATGCTCAAAGTTCTTGGACAAACTTCATCATGGAATGTCTTGAAGGACGATCACTCTTTTTTTTAAGATTGTCATCTGCATTTCTAGATGACTTTGGATGGATAATTCTTTTTGCAACTTTGAATTCTGTGAGTGCAGTGGAGCAACATGCCAGCTGGGGCTATGGGTTCGACCATCTTTCAAAGGTTTGTTGTGCTTGGTGCGAGCTCATTTGGAAAATGCTAGACCATAGATGCAAGCATCAAGTGACAAATTCTAAGTTTTCTTGCACAGTTAGTTTTATTGATACTTTTTATGTGCTCTACTAAATGTGCTCCTATGTCCAATTATAGGTCTGGGTCCTCATATGATTATTAATTACTTTACAGGCCAAGCCCGAAATGACGAGGCATAACTAATAATCATATACATCTGGAGTGACCGACTATCCACGTCAGAAATTATTCCGATTCCCTTATACAGGACATGGACGTAACATTCTTCCCCCTTTAAACCAGTTCTATCCTCAAAACAAGTAACTAGGAAAAACCCAATTTGTATGCTTTTAACTCTTTCCATGAATCATTATCCTCAATTTGACCAACCTAAGCAGGCACGCAGAGATAGAACAATTTCTCAATTGTTTATCTCTGATCATGAGTACTCATTCAGGGTTCAAAGGTACATTGAGCGATAACTCTTTCAAATGGGCAAAATCTTCAATACATCAAATTGTCATCATCATATAAACTAAGTTTACATGCTACACTGGATGAGCAGTTGATCAAATCTTAAGATTAAATTTAAAAGCTAACAAATCAATTATTTAACTTTCACCATTACCCTGAAAATCAATCTTTAGTCCGACTTCATTATCAAATAAGTATCTAGAGATGGGACATTTCTCAAATTATTTGTCTCTACACTGAAATACTATATCGACCTTTTAGAAGTACACTAAAGATAAATTTTCCTATTGGGTTTGATTCTCTCCAATCTAATAACATCACCTTCATATACCTCAATTTACATGAATCACTGGGTGAGTCCTCACTTTACATTAAAAATCAATGTTCAAAAGTTAAAGATCCAAAACAATTATAGTCCAAGACTATCCACAAATTACTTGTAGACTTGTCATTATTGCTTCTTGGTACAAAACTCATCCCACCAAAATCTCTTAGGAGATCCATCAAGATAAAAATGACTTCAACTCAGTATAAAACTATTTTAGAGAGAGAATGTGTGAAATGCCGAAAAAATATCACACTTTGCCGACAAAAAATATCACCCATTTGCAAAAGCAAAAGCTAAATAGGTAAAAAAACATAGACTCCAAAAATATGTATACACTTTTTGTGGGTAAGTGCCCATTGCCTGTAATCGACTAGTGTATATATATATAGATCGTTGTCGGCTTTCAAAACATAAAAAGCCTGAAATGGGTTAAACTGACCTTCAAAATGAAGAGCCTAGAAATCCAAGGTTTGGTTGAAATTAGGGTTTTAGAGAAGAGAAATAGCGATATAGCGAGATGTGTGTGTGTGTGTGTGTGTGTGTGTGTGTGTGTGTGTGTGAGAGAGAGAGAGAGAGAGAGAGAGAGAGAGAGAGAGAATATAGTAATGTTCTTGGATAGCATCAAATATGTTAAAGCAGAATGTGATGTTTTTTTGAGCTGGCTTTGCCAATCTGATGTTATTATCCAATGGCCAATAGTTGTCAGTTAAGTAGGCCAGTGGCTGTTTTAGTTACATCACACAATGAAAGTAAAGTCATTCAGAAAATATGGAGACTAATGCCAGGTCGATCAAAATCTTTATCACAATCATCAAAATACATAAGCTGATAAGTTGTAGCCACTTCAGGTTGAGTAGGACATCTTGCATTTGTGCATTACTATGGGGCTGAAGTCAGATGGAATTATGAGTTCAGGACATATGGAGTACACCAAGGCAATTTCAAACAACGGATATTTGTCAAACATCATAACATATCGAGCACAGACTCTATCTTGTCTAGACTTGTATTGGATTCCTGATGTTGATTCTATCAAGTGCTGTGAAGAAGCCCTAACATGGTATCAACCATAGCTGCCTAGAAACGTGTCTGGGCAAAAACGTTTCTGGGCCAGAAACGTGCCCAAAAAGAAAACATAATATTTATATTTTTTGCCCTAAATTGGAGAACCATGCCGTAAACAGCCCAACTGTGACCAAAACACTTGGCAACCTATACAGATGCAATGCCCTTGATCAGAGCTTTAATTTGATACCCATATTGCCCACACACACACACAACAAAACATTTATTTAAAAAAAAACGTTTCTCAGAAACGCTCCCCCAAACCAGAAATGCAATTCAGAAACGTTTTCTGACTGCGTTTCTGGATGGGGGGTGCAACTATGGTATCAACATTATCAGTATTTTCTTCCAAAATAATAAGCACATCAATGATAAACAAGTAGCATCAACAAGAATGAGAAATAGTGGACAACAGCACATCAACAAATTATGAGTCAACAAAAGCTGAAGCTGAAAGTGAAAAGTCAAGCAATATGTGTAGACTGTGCAGTGGAACGTGTATCAACAAAAGATGTAGAGGAAGCTAAACGTGAAGAATGCATGGATGTATTGGAGGCAAACAATGACAAATGCAATGGACAAACAACAAGGTGAAAGAGGAGATGCAACAGTAGGGCCACAGACTGCAGAATGATTCAAACATGACTTGTGGCAGATACATGTGCTTGTCTGTCAGCTACTCTCACCAACCTTGCCTTACCAACATCTGATCTGATTTTTCCAGTGATGCTAGCCGGCACATTAAACAATCAATCCGCCCACAAAGTGAGTGCTTCAATGGCAATTATGGTCAAAACATAACAGTGAAACGATTATAGAAATCATGCCACAAATTTAAAAGCAATCTGATGTAGAACAATGCCACAGCAATTTCCACAAGTATATTGAATTTTCCAAGTTGAATGTAATACGAGGCTTTGCTAAACTGATCCCAGAATACTTTTTGATCCAAGCAAGAATCTCCAGACCATCAGTCAACTAACAATCAAGCCTAATGGCCTTTTTACAGTATGAGGGCCCACAAGTCACAACTATGGTTGCACCTATCAATAGGCCCCAAATTTCAAAATAGTTAAATAACATATAATCTGAAGAATAAATGTCCTCAATAAATGGAGATCGCCCAGATTAATTGATGCACATGTCCAGTAATAACAAATAACAGCATGGAGCCCAAGGCCAAAGGAGGTTCCAATACCATCCCTGCAATTGCCACTCATATGCAATTCACAAATACAGCACTACATCAGAGAACCAGGTACCAAATCCAATAATAATTTTAATGTGGCTTGGATCAAATAGTTAAGGTTACTACATCTAGAATACAACAGTTGTGATCCATTTTGTTTTTCATTTTTGACATAAAAGCTTCTACTTGCTGTTAGATATTAATCCTCGGTAGTCTAGCACGTGAAATTGGGACCTGAAAATCATAACAGGCAGATTATATCGCTCATTATCCTTTCAACAAGTGCTCCAATGAAAGAGGTGACATATTTTATATCGAATCAAGCCCAGGTTGGGCTATGGCAGACTATTTTGGACCTGGGCATAACACAAAAAAGCATGTAAGTAGCATTGCTACATGTAGTTATCTACCTTGGTCTACTCAGACCAGCTAGAGTTCATATCACACAAGTCAAGAAAAAGCTTGCTATGATTATTGAGAGACGGGAAAGGCAACACATCATCTAGATTTGAGATGTTGATCGGCAAGGGTAGGGTGGTTGGTAAACTCTAATATGATTCTGTTAAGGTATGTCAGCACAGCCAAAACTTAATCAACAACTTCATGCAACTCCTACCATCGCTTTGCAAGCAGATTTCATCCCAATAGATAGGAATGAAAAACGTAGAGATAGATATCAAACTTTGGTGTATTGTACATGCCACCATAAGCATTAGGGAGTTAAGAACAAAATTTTTGATATATTTTCCTCTGATAGCCATTCCATAACACCCTGTCGATCAGCCTCCAGTATACAATTATCTTCAGCATAAGCAAAAGGAGCCATAAAGTCCTTCAGTTGTGCTTCTACTGCCTGTCTTGTTGGAAGATTTTCACCTGTCCTCATTTGCCAATCTTTAGAAAGAATGATCTTAATTTGATCCGGAAAACTTAAACCTTCATGCATAACTTCTTGCAGGCTGGCAATCCATGTAAAAAGGAGCAACTGAGCAGCACCAACTGATGCATGGTGCAAATCCAAAAACCATTCTTCAGAATCCCAACCACATATATTGCCATATATACCCATTTCTACAGAGATGTTGATGATTCTAAGTGCTTTAGCCTCCCAGCCATAAGACCAAAGAGCATCTATTAAAGCATTGTGAAATCCTCTCTGTACATCTACATTGAGTCCTTCCCGATCCATTAGTCTCAGAAGACCAGCTAGCCTTTCCCATAAGAGATTATTTTCTTCTATGATTTGTATGTTTGAGAATTCTAGGAGTGCTAATATCTCACCTGGAAAACCAAGTACCTCCAGTGCACTCAAAAGCACTATGGTATCTTCATGTTTCCTGCACTTTGGGATTGCTGCAAGAACTGCTCTGAAGAAACCATTCCTAGTTAGCAGGCGAGCTCTTTCCACATCCTGAAGGAACTCCACAAAGTTTTCATGAAGAAACCCATCCTCTAGATATGCATCAACCATGACAGTATACGTATTGTGATCAGGTTTTGGTCCCTTTTTTCGAAGAAGATCATAGATTGCCATCGCAGCCTTACCATTTTTATGTTGCACATAGAACTGAAGAAATCCATTGTAAACTCGAATGCTCCCCAAAAGATTTTCTTTCTGCATGTAAGCTATAAGCTCCTCACCTTTCATAATTTGACCAACTCTTGCATATACTTCAAGGAGATAAATGTATGTTTGCAGGTTGGGTTCGACCCTGTCTGATTTCATTCTCTTTAATACTTCCTCTGCCTTGGTCCACTCTCCCGTCCTTCCATAGCCTGCGAGTGTCACATCCAAAGGTGAATAAAATATAGAAACCTAAAAAGGGCAATATTGACAAACCCAACCAAGTGACTTGTTACATTTTAATATAGAAAAGGCAAATCAAATTTTAAAACTTAAGGTACAGAACGACAATATGAAACATTGCAGAAGGCTGGAAAATTCTGTGCATTGTCCCCCAACACATGCACTAAAGTGATACAGTGCCATTCATTATGAAGTTGAAAACAAGGTGGATATTCAGATTATGAGGTACTTTGCATCTCATGGAGTTACTACTGGATGCCCTATAGCCAGATCCCATCCTTTACCATTTGCTTAGCTATTCCAAAAAATAAATGCTGGCCAATAATGATAATTAATTTTAGAAACTGCTTCATATGGAGATTCTTCTACCACTGTGGCCATGATTCTTAAGATGGCTCACTCCAAGTAAGCAGTCAAAGGGACTACCCTTGAAAGATTAAATTAAAAGATAGATTGAGAAACCAGCTAAAGGCATTCAAGATAAAAGCAAAAAATCAGGGAGTGGAACTACAGCATCAGACCACTTATACTCGGGTTATCCATCGCAACTGGTGCGCTGAAAGAAATTGCAAAATCGAAATCAGAAATCTTGCATATGGATCTACATTTTGCAAGTTTTACGTCATTGATTGAAGGAGGAATAGTGCCCACCCAGTCGGCTGTCTAACGCCCATTTTGCACGATTTTGCATAGCAGTCCATTGTCCATCCATCTAGCCACCCAACGAACATCTTTCTCAACTTTTCTTCCGTTTTACATCAAATTCATTTGCAGTTCAGCGCCCATCCAGACAGCCCTCCAGCGCCCATTTCCAGCCCATATGCTATTTATTTTGTTGTTGTCTTGTTATAGAATTGAAAATAGAGATAGAAAGGATCGTTAAATTGAGGTTTACCAACTTAGGAATCCTCGATGGTCTTCTACAACTCAAAATAGATCAAAATCAGCAACATGCAAGCAAATACAGGGACATGCAATCAACATGCAAGCAACTGTAGTGACATGCAATCAACATGCAAGCAAATACAGTGACATGCAAGCAACTGTGGAAACATGCAAGCAATCTGAAGAATTCTAGAGGCATGCATGCAACATGCATGGACTAGTACTTGCACATGCAAATGGAAAAATCAAATTGACTTCTGATTGCTTCTATTCATAAGGAATGATAGAGCCTATGCAATAGAAATCTTGTGTAATTCAATTCTGACTATCCACTATGGAGAAATGAAGGAACAAACAAATCAGATCCAGCGCCCAATCAGATCTGAATGATGGCTGTTCTGGTCATGGAAACAATTTGATTGAAGCTGGAAAGCATAGGAATGGTAGCACCCTCCTCCAAGGATCAGTATGCAACTGTCCTCATCGAAATCTGATGAGAGGAGAGGGAGAAACTAGCAAAACTCCTGATTAGATCCACCTGCGAGCTACTACACAATCTGAGATGAAGGAGACAACACAATGATGAAAAATGGAAGATTATTACAGAAATCACACTCCTCCAAATCGTGGAGGTTCTATTTATAAGAAATGATGTATGTACAATGCTTTGCATGCTATTGCCAAGTGTCCAAATTAGGTGGCAACTTGCATGTCTAATTGCATGTGCCTAATTTGTCATGCATGCATCTTGCATGTTGCATGCAAACTAGGATATGTGGCAAACTAACTTTTTCCCCCCCATGCACATATGCATGGGGGTCTACCAAACTCAAGTGGACAAGTGGCATCATCATGCAAGAAGGCCCTCCACGAGTTTGTACTAAAAAATTTTGCCTAAGTTTATTTGGGCCTTAAAAACTTTGGCCTCCAAATAAAACCATGTGCTATGTTTTATTTATTTAACTAGGTTTATATTTCAACATGTTTATCACTTAAACCTGTTAAATAAATAACCCCTAATGCCTCCCAATGTTTCTTGAACATGCATGTGACGGGGATTAAAAACATAACAGTTCCCCTCACTCTGTAGGTAGACATTAACCACCATCATCAAACAATGGTGTTTCTTCAAACTGGAGCTGCATATACAACTGTTCAAAAGAAGTATCTAGGCAACAACCAACTAAGTCGAATTTGGAGTCCTCTTCCTCCAAGGAAGAAACAGGTTGATCAGCACCAAGTTGAAACCATTCGAGATCTCTGTCTCTTTTAACTTCATAAACAGATTCAGCCATATATGGTTCTCGCACAAAGGCTTTGAATGGCCTCTTCAAAGGATTTACCTGTAAGAACAGGTCGCATGTAGATGTAGGAGGGTGGTAGTGCTCGCAGCAGGTACGTAAGTTTCTCCTCCTTGGGAGTTATTCTACCTGCACTTTGTAGAGCACTAAACAAAGATTGTAACTTGAAAAGAAAAGTATCACAATCTAAAATTCCATCCCACTTTAAACTAGTAAGTTGCTCAAACAAATATAAGATTTGAGTTTGTGATTTGGACTCAAATCTTCGAGCAAGTTCATTCCACATCTCCTTTGTTGTAGCAGAATCGGCAACAGTGAGAAAGATATCTTCCGAAACGGTTTGGGAAATAATTACTTTAGCTTTTGAGAAAGAAGCCAATTTAGCGTCAAGTATGCTCCTAACTTATGGACAGAATCATATTTGGTGCCCTATCCTTCGCTAATTATTGGCACTAGCACCCAATCTATCGCAACACAAAAAGAAGCACGTTCGAGGTAATGCTTGCTTAAAAATAAGAGATGAACTAAGGCTACCACTCTTCTCCAGCAACAATAAAGTTTAGAAAACCTAATCTTGCCATATGACAAAATGTAAGCAATGTAAGCCAATGCTCTATTTCTTCTGAAAGTTGAAGCTTATGCCTTCAATACCTAATTCCTTAATGGCATCATACTTTTTCTTCTAAAGGATTAAGGAATTAGGGCTAGCACCCTCTTCTCAAGTACCACTAAGAGCTCGTGCTTCTTAGCTTTTTCTTCTAAAGCAAATTCCAAAAAGGGATTAGCTAGCACCTTCTTCTCAAGCACGACTAGAACTAGCACCCTCCTCCTGTGGCAAAAACTGCTCTCCTAGTAAAAACTGCTTTGTGGCTTGGAAAGTGCTGTAGTAGCACATTGAACAACATATTTACACCATAGCATCGAGAAATGTCAATGAATTGATGATTCTCCGCAACAACAAAAAACAAACACTAAGATGCTTTGTAGTGCCTTCCTACAAGGACAGATGAGTTAGGTACTCAAAGCTTCATAGAAACAATACGGTTATATGACAATTTGTTTACTAGGATATTGACCTAGTGACTATGTCAAAGGGCATTTTTTCTAAATTATGCAAGGGGTGTAGATAGCAATGGCATCAAGGCCCCAACTGATAATACAGCATAATGTCCTTGACTGTAACCCAAGCTTGTAGGTTGGTGATGGAATAGGCTGATGGCTTAGAAGCTGTCATGAAAAATGTCAAACCCATGGCTTTGATTCCATAATCACAATACATGTGTATGATCTCCAAAATCCTCATCAGCTTATTGTTGAGTAAACGTTCACCCCTCTCTTCTGCAATTATAACACTAAGACAATTCATATAATGCACATTGAATATTCTTGAATAATAGAACCTTGCAAAAGCTATTTAAGAAACTATTTAGCCAAGTTAGAAACAGAATAGTTTTTTATTGAAATATCCTTCCTAGATTTGTAACTGTTAGAAATATATGACTATGCTAAAGGTAATCCATAGGTTACTTTCACCCAAAAGGTCGAGATTTGTGTAACCATGGGTATTTTGAAGTTTCTTTTGTGATAATCAGCTCACCTAATTTTCAAATAAGACGCCATCCACAGATTTTTTATGTGGAGTGATCGTTGCTTGATTCACAGGAACATATAAAATCCAAATCAGAGTACTGGAATTACCAAGGAAAAGAAGATTCTGCTGAAAGAAGCTAACCGATGGTACAGAGTATTGTTATTGTTCCCTTGACCTGTCTGATATTACTAAAAATATGCAGCCATGATTATAGGTTACATTTAGGGGATAAAGCTATCTCAAATTTCAATGAGTAAACAATGTGTTCCACTGCAACATTTAGCAGAATGAATACATTAAGAGGTATACTTAAGATCAGTTATCAATGTGTCACTGCATTCAAAGAAACCTTGGACATACTGCGAAAGAAATTTTATAAGCTCATACCTCGGATAAGAAAGTTGTAGCTGCTCAACAGTTGAATGGCAGTCATGGCTTTCCTGTCTTGCAGTAAACACTCTCCCTTCTCAATGCCTCGCAAATTGCAATATGCATTCAAAATAGCAGTTAAGATGCTAAACTCTTTACCAACATGTGCCATCGATTCCTCAAATATCTTCACACACTCCTCAAGTAGACCTTTCTGTCCATGAATATCTATCATTGTTTTGAATGTGGCGGGAGTAGGCCGTACATCATGTTTGATCATATCTCCAAACAGCTTTCTGGCTTCATGGGCATTTCCTCGACCATAAATCGCTATCAATGAGTTGTAGACATCTGCATTAATTAGATAACCTCCCTCTCTCATGTCTTCAATGATTTTCCAAGCATCGTCATATCGTCCCCCCCTTCCCAGCATGACAAGAATACTTTGATAAAACATGAGATCAGGCTTATAGCCATCCTTTTTGAGAAGCTCAAGAACGTCTTCAACCTGAAACAGTGGACTAGAACATTAGGATCCGAAAGATACCTCCATGCTTACAACAGGAAATAATGAATGATTGCTCTTGCCTTTGTTCTCACCTTCTTTGCTTTGAATGTCCAGTTCACTCTTTCACATTTCATCATGAACCAATTAATGACAAAAATGGACCTTTATATAGAAGAAAACAAGGAGACTATGTATCATAGTAACAAGGGTATGAAGGTTGCAATTACAACCTGTCCCCTAATTTCTTCAAAAATCATACCATATCTAGTCTGTTAGGTTAATGATTGTTGCCACACACAATTCACTTTATACTGGGATCTGGAAAACGTTTCTGAACTTGCCTCTATTTATAATAAGCTGGGTATGGCTCAGAGGGTGGTGAAAGAGAAACAGATCTTTAAGAACAATACAACTGTTCTTTGAGCCATCAAAATTTCGCCTAGGGGTAGCAGTTGGAACATATTATGTAGTACTAAAAAAGTCAGAAAAGGGACTAGGAACCAAAATGTCCCGAGAATATGACGTATTGGGACAAATATCTCAGTACGCTTCCAAAACCTTTTAAGCTGCAAAGTTAAGTTTCTAGAAAATGCAAATCCAGACTATCCACTTACTCTATTTGCCTATCTTGATATGCATGGTAGAACAATTGAAGGAAAGCTTAAATGTTAAGACACTTACACCTTCATAGTGATTAGCTTTGCTATATGCAGTCACCAGTGCAGTAAAAGTCTTCACATCAGGTTTCACACCCTTAATTTTCATATCTGAAAACCATTTCATGACATCATTCAGACGGCCTTCCTTTCCGTACACATTCAGGAGATTGTTGTAAGTTACAACATCTAATGAAAGACCATTCCTTTGCTTGTCACGAAGAAACTGAGCAATCAGCTCCAGGTCCTCCCAGCGCCCAGCTTTTCCATAGACACTGATGAGGGTGTTATAAACAGTAGCATCTGCTCGCACAGCTAGATCTTTCATATCCTGAAGCAGAGAATCCAGGGCATCCCAATCTTGTACTTTTCCATATGCAGTTATCAAAATAGAACAAATCGCTATATCTGGAATTAAAGATGCCTGAATGGATAAAAACAATAATCAGAAACAAAACTTGTAAGTGCACATATAGAGTCAAGCAATCAGTAGTATTCTTCTGTGACAATGCAGAAGTAGCCATCACACAACATCAAGCAGCAGACGCTTGGTCAAAGATTAAGACCTCAACTAGCAGCTTCACCTTTGAAACCATATTAGCACATTCACCAATAAGAGGGAGATTTTGTTCGGCTGGAGGAGCTACAAATGCCAAAGTAACATATGTACCTATGATTCAGACGTTGGAAATGTATAACTTCCCAATAAAACATAACCTCGAAGGAAACCCTTTTCTTCCTAGGGATGAGCTTTGCAATTTCCAATATCTGGTTATGATGACAGAACAAAAATGCTAGTAAAAGATAAACTCTCCGAATACTTGAGTCACACCTTGCATACATGTGTGACAGAGGAAAAATCAATCTCTTTTTTCCAATCTGAAATGATATTGAGCTGAGGATAGTGCCCCAACATAACAAAAAGAGTGCAATATTTCACACTGTGGAGTCCATCCATAAAGTCTTAGAACATGAACTCCATGCATTGCATGGAATGTATGCTATAGTATCAATATAAACCTCATCTTTCTTCAAAACCAGTTGCATTCAAAGGATGTTGTAAGACGCAGGAAACAAAAAAATTGGTCAACCCTTATGGCAACTCAAGAGGCTCACCGACTTGACAACTTGTCACCGTCGGAAGAAGAGCAACAATTTCTACCTGACCAAGTTTGAAGAACTTCCTTTGCAAATAAACTTTATACAGAGCATCTTATGTACTTTGATACTTTGATCCATGAGCTGAAAAAATTTGCAAGAGGGGAAATTATGCAGGTTCCAATAACATTTTTGGCAGATTATAATTAGTGGTATATGCAATTTGTACTAGTCAAAGCAGGGAAACAATTCTCGCTGCCTCCAATGATGTCTTTTTTAGCCTACTTTTGAATGCTCATTTCAACAATAGCAAAATGGGGTACACCACTAACAGCCATCCTCGTTATTTGCTTGCTGACATTAATCACAGTTCAGAAACACGTAGTTCTAGCAGCTAGATCCATGGTCATCATCCTCAAATCTACATCCTTGACCACTTGTCAGACATGCTCACACAGCCCCTAGTAGCCTAAAGTCGAAGAAGTTTACGAGTTGCAATTCTCAAGCGTATTCTCATGCTTTGTCCATATAATAAGAAATAGGAATTTTTTTATGAAAGCATTAAAATCCTTTCCAAGACATACTCGCCTCAATAGTTTATACTTAGTAGAGGAAATCGTTAGAATCCATTTTTTATTCAATAAAATTTTGGTATGAATCCCTTTCATCCACCGTCATGAAAGTCTTCAAAAAAAACATCCCAAAATCATCCCATTACGCCAGTTTTGACTCGAGATCCGGCCACCAAGGCATTGCTTAACCTTCCAAATAAATCAGGACCGAAGAACTTCTCCTCTCCTAAGGAATGTTATGTAAGTCAAAATAACTGACCACCGATTAATCCAAGATTCCACAGCTGTGGGTTGTTTGAATTTCTTGTCCACCAAAAAACCTCTGGTTGAAAATCGAGATGGGTTTTTTGGTGGACAAAGAAATTCAAACCTGCATAATTTCCCCTCTTGCAAAAACTCCATGCAGGCGACAATACATCATCCCCAAAAAGTTGTGGTTCCATGTCAACCATATTTGCCAACAAACAGCCCAAAGAACAAAACTTGTGTGAAAGTACGGCTCAAAGACCAAAACTACAATATAAGCGAAAGCAAAGAAGGATTCCTACTCCACGAAACTATGAAAGAACATCGTTCACATATTCCCAACACTTGACTCAACCAGTTCCAGGTTTTTTCAATAAAATGCCCACGGAGATCAAACCGTTTGATAATGTTGAAAGACTGGAGATAGAATGCAGTAGACCAAACCTTCTCAACCAAATCCTAGATCAATACGGATCTAGCCCTTGAGCAACAGGGAGATAAGCAAAACCGATCAATAGAAGCGCCTCTCAATCCGATAGCATAACGGTCGTAAGACTCTCAATGATTCCCATAGACACGGGTGGGTGTACATATATAGAGACCACCCAACCTATCCATGCATGGAAACCACATGGAAGCAGTCTAATTGATCATGCCAAACTCCCATGCATGTCTACTTCATGTGGAAACACCCTGTACCCATCATAGCTAGAACCCATGCAAAAACAGAGTATGTGCACATCCTCACCCAAGCCATGCGTCCAACATACATGCTAGTATCGCATGCATGTGGTCATCAATCCACATGGTCTTATTCAGCAATTACCAAAGTTAGGTTGTCCCCTATGTCCAAGGCACCCCCTAATGGTCCAAATCCAATTAGGGTCATGATACCATGCATGGGTAGCTAATCCATGTAGGCTTGAACTTTGATAGGGAAAGGAAGAAGGTTCAGCCAGCTTTCACTGGCTTTCATAGATCAATTCCCTCTTAAGTGACAATGGCGGAATACACACGTTATCTCAAGTAAATTAGAAAACATTAAAACAATATGATACTTTCTGATGATTGCTTCTTTATCACTATTAGATCATTCATCCAACATCGACCAAGACTATCATTGAATGTTAAACAACAAGCGTTTGAGACAATTGTGCATTCAATAGGCCGATATCAGAATTTGTCACAGGTGAATCTAAGCATGAAAATAGAATGTACACAATCACCACAATGCAATTACAGTTTAGACATTGTTTGATTTGTAAAAAGTCAAATTGTAGCTACTGAAAGTGTACAAAGAGAATCAAAATGATCAAGTGATGAACACTCTACGATAGATTCTAATAACAGTGCGTCACTAGGTGCATCACTCTCAACATAGCTCTATTTCTCACTCTTGCTTAGCTCACGAGTTGTCTCCTTATCGAAAGAGGTGAATAGGAATAAGATTAAGGTCCAATAGACTGGCCAAAACATGCCCCAACTCAAGAGATAGATGTAATGGCTTAGACGAACTCACCCCCATGCTCGTCGTGCCTAAGTGACCCTTGGGTCCACTCCATGCATTTGAGTGGAATAAAGATTCAAATCCTGGTCTAAATTAAAAAGTTCAAAACCCCATCGCTCTTTGAGTTTGCAAACCAACCTTCTACTTGTTCTCGTGCGATGATCTATGTTAGTAACTTTCTGTTATCCTTGAAGTCATGAACAGGTGATGAGGTGTATATCATAAGAAAGAAGATGACAAATATTGGCCAATTGACCAATTGACCCTATTTCGAGAGCATAAAATATAGTAGTGTACTCAAAGGTAGCCTATGGTATACTCAATCCATGAGAAATAATCATCTCCAAGATTCGACATGTCAACAAGGTCATCAATAAGTGGTGGCTTACACTCAAAAAATGAGGGCTCAAGTAGGAAACATGAATTTCCCAAATGTGAATGGAAGGCCTCAAATAAATGCAATAATGGTTGATCAGTCACCCAAGATGTGTGGCAGAAGCTCGAGATAGTAAATAGCTTTTAGAACTTGTGGTCACCGTGGTAAATGAATAACTGACTATACAGACTTGAATGTTGGGTCTCTAGGTGCCAGCGCGCCTGCTGGAATTGGGCTAGCGAAGCTAATAGGGCACTTCTGGGAAGGGGCAGCTTGTTGATCGAGGCCTTCCCACTAGGCTCAAGGCCCCTGGCTGGTTGGCAAAGGGCTGAAGTTACGAATAGAGCCACAGCTGATCTAGAGCTAAGCTATGAAAGCATCACATAAGCAAGACTTAAGCTATGAAAGCAGCACATAAGCAAGACTTAACCCTAGAAAGCAGGAAAGAGAGAGATTAAGGAGACTAAAGAGAGAGATCAATATCATCAACTGAATAACAAATGACATAGTTTCCCTACTTTTAGCCAAGAGGAAGCGGTGGCTAGGGCCCAACTAGGGAGAAAATAGTGCACCCTCCAAGAAGGCCCCCACTCTCCAGTAATATGTCCAAATGGCCTAATAATGAATAATAAGGCCAAAGGCCAACCATATAGTCTAAGTGTCACTAATGAATAGAAAAGGGCTCAAGGCCTGCTTATGCATAAAGTAAAGTAAATGTAAATGGAATGTAATGAGCTGAGTCCATAACTCTCCCCGGCACAAAAAAAAAGGACCCAACTGCCGAAAAGAAACTGGATCAAACAGCAGCAAGCCCTGGTGCATTAACAACTTGAGCAGCATCTGATGTAGAGGAATCAACAAGTGCAGGAGGAGCACGATCCTGATCCACAAGTGATGGTGTATGATAAAAGATATCAATAGGCTCCCATGTGGCCTCTTCAACAGGACGACCATTGAACTGAACCAAAAACTGAATCTGTCGGCAGCATCGACTATGGTGAAGGCGAACCTAGTGAATGGCAGTTGGTAAGAAAGGGAACAACTCAGGATCAACATCATGGCGACGAAGGGAACATCTCGGTTGCGTCATCTGAAACCAAGCAATATGGAACAACCAGGAATGCCAAGGAACCAGAAGAAGATCAAGCAGCAACCAGGACTGCCAAGGTATCCGTAATGCCCAAGATAGTAGAGGATCAGCCCAAAAGATAGGGACATCATACCAAGGTATCCAAAAAGCCCAATAAGGTAGAACTGCATCAGCAACGGGAAGCCAATAAGGAAACTGGAAAAGAGATAGACACTCATCGCGAATAGCCGCATCATACACGTAACCATCAACCATATGTGGAAACTCAGTGATATAGGTGCCCCAAGAAAAGATAGCAGCATCGGAAGACCAGCACCAAGGAGTAGGAACATAAGCAGGATGACAGGCACGCTGTAGTAGCATGGAAAAGCAAGCGATATGCCAGGAAACATGGATCATAAAGAGATCATCCTGACAAAGGATAGCTAAAATGGAGAAATGTGCACCAGCATGGTCAAAAGCCTAAGGTATCCATAAGGCCCATGAATGAGAAGTAGCAATGGCACGGTACCTTCAAGGCCCCTATCACGAGAAGAGCAGCATGCCAAAAGCTCCAGAAGGTCCAAGAAATCAATGCATCATCTAAAAAGACATGATGCATAAAAACAATAGCAACAAATCTAGAAATAGTAGAGGCCTCAACTGAAAAACTGTAGCCAAAACACTCATCCAGAAAGACCTCATATGGACATACCGATCCATCATAGGATACACCAAAAACGGATGGAGAATTGGATGACCCATCGGAACTGGCCGCAAGTGTAATCCCAAAGTACACACCAAGCGCACAAGTGAGGAATAGAAGAAATGCACTGGAACGAGGAACAGGATCCCCAACATCAGTAGCAAGCATCGGATCAATATCCACGTGTAGCTGGGAATGAGTATCAAAGCACATATGAGCAATACTGAAGTATATGGCGGCAACATCCCCAAAAACTATCCAAGAGAGGAGAAGGAACTCTCTCAAGGTACTCTGATGGTCTCGGAAAACCAGAACAAAGTGGCAACTCATCGGAGACCAAGCGAAATGACAAGGAATCTGAAGATCACCTGGACAAACAGCAGCTGGAACGGAGGCAATAACCCAAGCCATCAGGATATGCCAAGCCTGACAATGAGCAACAATCCAAGGAACAGATAGAGAGCCACATGCATACTCATAGAGATATCCGCACCATAGGCGATCAGTAATATGGAAAACCAGCACCAATCAACAAGTCCAAATGGAAACCAAGCTATACGTAATAACCAGGAATGCCATATATCCATAGCATCGGCATGGACTGCAGCAAACCTATATGTAGAAACACAAGGAGACTGAAGGATGCACGTATACTCATCTAGAAAGATCCCAGCATATAAATACCCTAGATAAGTAATAGTGACCATCTCGCAAATATCCTCGGATGGAAAATGTGTAACGGTAAGGGCCAAAGGCGCATGAATCATATAAGGAACCGTAGAAATATCATGAGGCGGTTCACAAACCTCAAGCAGAGATCCATGGAGTAAAGCAAAAGAAGATACAACCTGATCACCAATAGCGAGGGAACCATCAAACGTGGACCCGTGAAAAACCCCATAGAAATCAGCAGGAACATCAGCCATAACGAACTCAAGAGATGGAGATATAGAGACGAATGGAGAAGATACTGCACCAACCACCGAACCAGGAGGGCTATCTGAGGTATGCGCAAAAGCGATAGTAGAAATACCACCAAGGTATACGGCCTGAATATCAATGAAACCAGGAACGACCACTGAATACAATATCTATGAATCAAGGCATATAGGCACAAGGCACACAGCAACAACCTATAAATCCGAAGGAGCATCAACCTGAGGAAGAGGACCCACGAAGGTGAAAGTGAAGCAGCAAGTGATGTACTCTGAATGGAAAGAAGAGCTGCATCCTGAGCCTTTGGCAAGCTACGCATAAACTGCTTCCTGGTAACCAACTGATAGTCACCCTGGGAATCCATACCAGCAAGTGAATGATGCTGACCGGCATGAGTAAAGGAAAGTGTCTGCTGAGAGAGATCCACAGCAACAGTACCAAGTGAAGAGAACCAGGCTGCACCAAGAATAATGTCATAGTGCTTCAGAGAAATGATGTAGAAATCTACTTGACCAAAAAAATCACCAATGCGATAATCCAAGCCCTGAATCATCTGAGAACTGGGAAAAGAATGGGAACGAGCAACCTCAACACTGAGAGGCTGGGAAGCAGGAACAGGTGTAGCACGAATCCTGGTGGAAATGTAACTGCTAATAAATGAATGTGTACTGCCTGTATCCACTAAAGCAATATACTCTTGCCCCGCATCTAGAATAATATGATCCACAAATGGAATAACATACGTAGGCATAATAACAAAAGCATCAACTGATAAGTTATGGCCTAAATATGCATCTAGAAGAACCGCATACTCATCTAGACGGGTATCAACAAAATCAGCTAGTGAGTATACAATAGGACCATCATGAAATGTATAACCGTATGCCATATGGAGATCTACTGGAGTAGCCAAAGCATCTGAAACCGTAGACCCATGAATAATATCGAAATAAGGAGCATAGGCGACAACATCTATAGCATGGCGCTCAGGAACACGAGTAGCATCAAAGTATTCAACAACAATATCAAAGCATGGAACAACATCATCAATAGGATCATAGCATGCTATGTCAGTATCAAGGACCATATCAGCCGCAACCTGTATATGTGAATCAGCATCAATAGGAACCTGTATATGTGACTCTGACTCAATATGGGATACAATGATGAGCTCAGGTAGATCAATAACTATCTCAAGTAAATCAGGCAACTCGCTCAAACTGTGTGATATAGGATCCTGAAGGTCAGCGAACTCTGCAGACGTGTAACGTCGAACAAAATCAGGTTGAGGGTCCACAATGCAAGGAACTGGAATTGAAGGGGCAGGTGTAGGGGTGGACATAGCGGGAAAAGATGAAGCAGAAGGACGGGGTCGGGAGAAGCAGGAAGGAAGGGTGTCAACGTACTTGTGCTGTAAAGTACTGGCAAGAGACATCGCCTCAACAAGTGTGGGAGGACGGAAGGAAGAAACATCGTAACGTAAGGCACCACGAAGCCCAGCAATGTAACGAGAAATAAGCTCAGTGGGCGGTAGATCTGTGAAAAGATAAGAAAGCTCCATAAACTGATCTGTATAAAAAGCAAGGTCACTGGTCTGATTGAGACTACAAAATGTATCACGTTGGCGGTCGAGCCACTGAGGATCAATCATAGCATGACGGAGGTCACGGCGAAAGGTATGCCATATATGGAGCCCTTCCCGATCAGGATCAGCTCGATAAACTTGCCACCACGTGGCAGCGCGTCCATCTAAGTGTAAAGCAGCCAACTGGATCTTCTGAGGATCAGTCTTAGGGTAGATCTGAAAATATGTGTCAAGCTTAGCAAACCAATTCTCTAATAAGTTCCCGTCAGAGGAACCGGAATAGGTAGCAAGTTGTACCCTATCACGAAAGTCTCGAGCAAAGTGTGGCTCAGGAACTGGGGGACGTGGAAAGAAACCAGGAGGTGGGTTAGGTGGAATGAACGGTCCACCACCAGGCTGACTAGCAGAAGAAGATGGAAATCCAAATGGAGGGGGAGTCCCAAATGAAGGAAAGACAGGAGCTTTTCCAGGACCATGAGGCTGTAAAGAATCAATATGTGAATGCATAGTAGGAAAGCCGGTCATAACTGTATTTGAAGCGAAGAACGAGGCCAGAAAGGGTTTCATCCATGCGCCGAAACTGATTGGATAAGTTTTCCTGAACAGTTTCACGCGGGGTAGGTGAATGTGCCATAATGATAGTGGAAGAAATAGACAAAAACTTGAGGGAGCGGACTCTTGTCGTCACCCCAAATTAGTCTATTAAAACCAATATCATCACAACTAAGAAAGGGCAACAATCAGCAAATGGAATAAGTGAAAATGAAGGCTGTAAAAATGCGCTGGACAGCCAGGAGGGAAATGTCAAATTGGAATATCAAACGGAGTCGGAATTCCGTGAAATGTGGTTGAGGATGGGCGCTGGAGAGCCTTTTGATAAACTGTGAAAGATGGCTGGAAACGAATAAAATAATAGGCGAAAGTGACAAGTCGGAAGGGTTTGGGCAGCGATGAACAGGCTGCAAGATTTTGGCAATTTGGAAAAGCAAACGATTACGGAATTGGGTGATTTTTGGATAGGAGGCTAGAGAGAGAGAGAGAGAGAGAGAGAGCTGAAGATCTAAGCTGAATGGGTGCTGGGCAGCAGCTAGTAAGATCCACAAATGTCCTGCAACATGATGGAAAAACCGCTAAAAATGGTGACGAAGTAGGGGGCTGAACAGCCTCCAAACAATCAGCAAAATGGACAGCAAATCGGTGGAGAAATCCGTCGAAGATGGCAAGGTAGTAGGGCGCTGGGAATTAGCTACCAAAATCCGCACATAACCTGAAAAAAAATGGAGAAAACCGCTGAAAATGGTGATGAAGTAGGGCGCTGGACAGCCTCCAATCAAGCCACGAAATGGGCAGCACATCGGTGGAGAAAATCGACGAAAGTGACAAGGTAGTAGGGCGCTGGCCAGCCTCCACCAAATCTGGAAAAACGATGGAAATCCGATGAAAAAATCGCCGAAAGTGATGGGTTAGTAGGGCACTGGACAGCCTCTACTAAATCTAAAAAAACGATGGAAATCTGATAAAAAAATTGACAAAAGTGATGGGTTAGTAGGGCGCTGGACAGCCTCTACTAAATCTGAAAAAGTAGTGCACAGGAAAGTACTCTGATACCAAGTTACAAATAGAGCCACAGCTGATCTAGAGCTAAGCTATGAAAGCATCACATAAGCAAGACTTAACCCTAGAAAGCAGCACATAAGCAAAGACTTAACCCTAGAAAGTAGGAAAGAGAGAGATTAAGGAGACTAAAGAGAGAGATCAATATCATCAGCTGAATAACAAATGACACAGTTTCCCTATTATAGCCAAGAGGAAGCCCTAAAAGGAAGCTTCTGGTGGCTAGGGCCCAACTGGGAGAGAAAATAGTGCGCCCTCCAAGAAGGCCCCCACTCTCCAGTAATATGTCCAAATGGCCTAATAATGAATAATAAGGCTAAAGGCCAACCATATAGTCTAAGTGTCACTAATGAATAAAAAAGGGCCCAAGACCTGCTTATGCATAAAGTAAAGTAAATGTAAATGGACGCGGCGAATGTAATGAGCCGAGTCCATAATTGTTGAGGCGTGCATGGAAGACCGTCAAAAAGAAGAGGGGGGACTAATTGACCCTGCAATAAAAATGTGGAGACTAGGGGAGTTGGCCGCGGGCCTGAGATCAGCCTGACCAACATTTTCTTTTTTAGGGGGAGGGGAAGAAAAATAAGCTTCTGCTACAACCAATGGGGATGATGGAGAAATTTTTCTTAGCTATTGCCACTGTCGAAATAGTGCATACTTAATTGGAAAGATAAGCATTGCTTTCAACAATGGATTTGTTTCCTTGTCTAGTGGCAGTCTATCGTTTACTTGTCCTTGAAGGTGGACTGAAATTTCCTTCTCTTCCAACGGTGAAGTTCTAGAAAAGCTTGCACGTAGTGAAAGAAATGATCTCCATATGTCACCTTACCAGTATTTGCCTATTACTTTTGTAAAAGTTGATATCAGAGCCACAGATTTGTGTACAAGGAGCACACGTTCCTACCTTGAAATTATTACATTTATTTTTTCTCTTTGGATTAACAGTTGACAAATTCCTGAAGTTGAGCTTGTTATGAGTTGTTTAAATCCTACGTAAGGGTGTATTAAACAATTGTTTTTGGTGGTTTGGAAACTGTTTTTTCACGATCCTGGTTTTGTTTTGATTAAATCTGATTTATGCAATTTTAACAAACTGGTAAATTTTAACAGACTGTAAACATCTATTAATGGATCTACACATGTCAACACCAAATCTCTTGCATCAACACCCATGTTAGAAACCTGCACTTCATAAGTAGTTGGCTCCACTTGTGTTGGATCCTTGACTTGAAATGAAACATGTACTTCATAAGTAGTTAGCTGCACATGTGAATTCTCTTGGTACTTTCATAAGTTACCACTTGTGAGGGACTTAGCTGAATTACTCCCCCTGGATGTACACTTCATGTTTGCATTTCTGTCTTCAATTACCATAACAACCACTCTCCAACAATGATACAAAAAATAATGTCATCCATGAACCGAATCAAATATGCAAATAGTAGAGCATCCCCAATAGAAAGATAAAATGTACGCAATACTTCCTCATACCGAGTAACTAATACTTCCCTTCAAATACTTTCTCACACAAAGTACTTGACAGGATCTGTTCCATGGAATCTCTTGTCTCTATCTCACACATAGAGTCACTTGCCCCAAATAACTTTCCAACTAAGAAAGCATCTCAACATGACATCTATTTTATCACCACTTATGACAAATTCATCAAGAATGTGTCTTGACACTATGTCATGTACAAACTTCCCACTTGGTGTATGTCCATTTTCCTGCCGATTAAGAAACTCAAACACTTCCATCATAAAACAATTGTCCTAAATCTTTTTCCAACACATCTCTATACCGAAATCACCCACGATGACAAACAAAAGTACAGATCAAATATTCTTGATACTTCCTCACCTTGAAGAAACCTTCTTCACTTAAGAAGACTTCATATTGATTTTCAACTACTCTCCAACTCAAACTAGATCTTCCTAGTAGAATTGATCTCATGTGGTATCACCACATGAGCGATCAACTACGACTTGGATGGTATCCAAGAATTTACTTGAATCTGAGTTTCTTTGGTATCAAAACACCATATCATTTTCAAAAATGCATTTTAAATTTTAGGACAATGAATTATTTTTAAGAAAGAGAGAATGAAACCAATAGTATGCTATTTTCAATTTTAATATTAGAATGATGGACATCACTTTTTGTTTTTCCTTATCTACAAAAATTGAAGAGCAACCAGGTTACCCAAATGTTTACTTTTGCCAATCTTGGACGATTTTGAACACTATCATCAATTTGAAATCTTATAGGTAGGGACTAAGCACTTGGCTATCTTGTTGCAAAATTTCCAAATGGTTGTCTCTTTGTGCTGTGCCACTCAAATGGACCCAGCTCTTCTCAAGCTACACTTCATTCTTAGATTGAAGGACTAGGAGCTAAAAGTTCGACGAAATCAACCATAGTCCTTAGAGGATGTCATACAAATTGCTAATATATTTGGAGACACCCATGCCTTAGCCCGCAAAGAGCAACAAGCTAGTAAGCCCCATATTAAGGACAATGCAACCTTCGGGCCACTTTCAAAAAAGGGTAAAGAGAAACTTTTTGACATCAGTTCTTGGTCAAGAAAGAAGAAGTTGCCCTCAATTGAATAAGGCCGATTTTGACAAGGCCAAAAGCGATGGCCTGTGTTTAATGCAGCAATTTTTGGACCTCATGATCTTATTAGTATGAGTGGAATTGCAGGAGACCAAGCTATTAATGTGCTTTTTGACAACAAATCTTTCATGATTTTATTAACTCAAAATTGATGCAGAAGCTCAAGGTGGCCATTGTGCCAAGTGATCACAAGTACATGGTCGAGATGGGAACTGGCGACAATCAACAAATATAGGACAAGATTGTTTCTCGCTTGCCATTGAGGATATAAACATATGTAGGTTGTTGAACATTTCGCATGATGAATCTTGATAGCATAGATTGCTGTCAAAGTATCCTACAAAAGTGGACACCACAAGTGATAATTGTGAAAGAAAGGAACAAAACAGAACAACAAAAACCCCAAAAAGCTTGAGTTTTAGTCTCCCACCCATCTAGATGTCAAATTCATCAATGTAATGTGCAACAAAAGCGACTCGATGTGGAAAGATAAATAATCTGAAAATGCCTAAAAAAATGACACAAAAAAGTACAAAAGAGATGAAGTCTTCAAAGTCAGTAATCTTAGTAAGTGGACTTCTAGTGATCAAAATCAAGATTTGTAAAGTGAAATAGAAGAGCCCTCATAGGAACATAGTGATATAAAGATTTATCTATGTTATGTCTCGAAATTTCGATTAGTAACCGACATAACAAAAGAGCTATGAAATCTTCAACAATTTGGACTCAACCATGAAATTTGGATAAATGTATAGATATGTGTCTAGGATAATACCCAACATGACGTAGAAGATTGGCAATCTTCAATTGTATGGAGTTCACCCACAAAGTCTTAAACCATGAACTTTATCATGCATAGCATGGACGCTACACTATCGTCACTCACTTTGTCAAAGCCCAAGAATAGGTCTAGGTCACATGCATAAACATATGTCCACATCAGCTTTCACACATTTGTACAAAGGCCAACATACTGATTTTTTTGTCACACTCCAAACGTTAAGGAGATATTCAATAGTAATGAAGACTAGCACTACAGAGAAATGTCATCAACTAAAGTATATGCTTCATTTGATAAGGAATTTTAACTTGGATAAAAAAAAACCAATGGCATGCCCAAAACTTTCTTGTGCAATAATGGGATTTGATGGGACAATGTTAAGAAAAAGGACAAAATCGTGCAAGGAAGTCCTAACAATATTGGGAAGACTCAAATAACGGCCTCTATGTATACTTTCTTCCAAGAACTATCATGATGTTAAAGCAATATGATTATTTCCACTTTTCTTTGATGCTACTTTTATTCATAATCAGCATCAAGTTATGGTCATCTTAAGCATGATCTCAAAGACCTAAACAATATCACATGTTGCTTCACAATGGTTTAAGCCTTCATCTATAGGAGACGTGCCGCCAGCTTGTTTGGAAATATGGGCTTACTTAGAAGTTGCACGTGACCAAATCTACACTAACTGATCTAGAAAAGAAATCACCAAAGGTTACAAAGAAAATTCAATGTCCCCCTTGCCCACTTTATGATTCAGCTAAGCATTCCATTATGCCCCTAGACATCATCTCCACTAACATGTCAAATCAAAGAAGCTTTTGAATTGCAAGTGAGCATATCTTTTCCTAGTGTAATGCAGTTTAAACTACTATTTTGTACATTAAATAGTTCAATGAGTACACACTATAATAACAAAGCACACTTGAATGGAAACATTCCAATAACAAGGCTCCTTAGAACAAAGCGTACCTTTCGCATTAGTGAATAGTATAATGGGAGGCCTCCTATCCGACCAGAACGGGCAAGAGAATTAAAGATAATATGATAGGTTGATAAGTCTTGTTCAACTTTCCAATCTGAAATCCATTGATAAGCCTCCAACATTCCCTTAACATCGCCTAATCAATAACAAGGAAGAGGTATAGATTCAAAATATGTAGGTCCATCCAAAGGGTGCCTTCATGTGGCTATCACATGTCTAAGAACTTTAGAGCACTTAAAAAGGAAAGTAAAGGATGTATTGCTATAACTTCAACGATCAAAAGACAGATTGCCCCAGTAGATTTCCAATCAACCTTTTATAGTGCTGGACAATAATACTGGGGACACACGATAAAATGTTTGTGCTCACCAAATTGAATCTCAAAAGGGTGATTTTGCAAGTGAAGGTGTACGTTAGCATTTGTCATGGAAGATTCCTTATCAAGAAAAAGAAATGTTCAGACATTGATATAGCCATGACAGGACTTTATAGAAATTCAATAATTTGCCACACAAAACTTTCGTAGACAACATCTATAAATATAAACTATGGCATTGAGTGAAATTGGCTTGGTGCCAAGTGTCAAAACCATACTTAGAGCATGTGGTTCGAACCTAGAAGTGCTCCTTGGTCTAGACCAATCTCTTCGTATAGAAAATGGCAAAATTGGAAAAAAAAAATGGGTTTCATGTGATAAGCTATTGAAAAGTTGCCACCTAGTTAGTTATTATTTGCTCAAATTGGCTGTATGTTTTGTTAGTACGAACATTCACAAACTCCAAATTTTACCAACATGTACTCAAATTCTTTCTTAATGCCATCTTTGTCACTAAAGGCTAGAATAAGGAGATCTCTACCTATATATAATTTGATTTGTGAATGTTATAATCCTTGCAGATCCAACTAAATGTTGCATGTTTTTTACTATGTTGTCTCAACATCTTCAAGTGTTTAGAACCCCAATAATCATAATGAGATGATTAAAATTGTTAGCCCATAGTTGCTTTATTTCCTCAACTACAGATATTTGTGAATGAAAACATAAAATGTGAAATTAGAATGAATAGCACTATTTGGGTAAAATATTCAAAAAAATGGTATGACCATGCATTGTTGTTGAATTTTTGTGTTTTGGATGGTTGATCATTTATGGCGCTAATGATATGCACTTCGGGTTTTACCCACCATTGGAGGGTATGTTAATTCACAAAACACATGTTTTCTAGCGCATCATAAAGGTCTGAATAGGTTTCTGCAACCCTTACTCACCTTTAATGGACAAACTGAGTCTATCCCAATTTTCCCTAAATATAGCTCGATGTACGATGGTTTCTATGATCCCAAAGATGGTCGAAATGATGCTAGATGGTAACCTTTTGCCAAATCATATTTCTTTCATCTTAACAAGAGATTCAATGATGACGTTTCATCGCATTGGTTCTTCTCTTATGCTAGAACCACGGTAGCATATTAATAATTATGGTATATTGTGGTACAAAAAATATCCATCTCAAGTTCATCCAATGTGACAAAGTTCTTAAGTTAGGACACGTGAACTACAAGATGAATCTTGTCCAGAGACGATAGATCACTACAGGTTGTACCTGAGAAGAAAAAGAAATTAAAGGGTCTATGCTAGAAACAAATGAAGCTTGTAGGGCTGGCTTCCATATGGCCAAAACTGTGAAAGATTTCAGATCCTTAAGATCCAATCTACTTGAATGATCTTTGGTTAGAAAGAGAAATACACTACCAATTTCACCAATGTAGAAAAATTAGCATCTACACACAATTTGAGATGCAAACACTAATAGAACTTGATCAAACTTGAATGAAATGATTATGTACTGTTGCTGTCCGTACAAAACCCGCAAGCTACTGTATTTCACACGTGTGGATCCAAAAATAGCAAATATAGATCATTCTACACATAGAATTGCAAGCAATCACCAAGATAGTGCACCAATGGATAGTAGAACCCAAGAGAACCATGTATAAGCATGAAATGAGATAGAGAAGAGAGAAGATAACTCTCTCCAAGAGTTACATCCTTTTATAGCAGGTCCAAACCCTATTTGGCCACTTGGCTTTCCCACCAAAATGCTAACCCTACCAATTTTGGGTCTAGATTCAATGTACCCAACTTATTCAAATTGAATCTACTCAAACTCGCATTCTATCTTTCCCACACTTTCAAAAAGTGTTTATTCAAATGAAATTTAGACTAATGAACTTTGAAAAGTCAACCTCTAAGTCTAAAACAAGTTTTGGCCTCAATATGCCAAATATGGAAATATTGCAAAATGTGATGAAACTAGTTGAATCTTTCACACTCCCTCTTCAACTAGTTTTAGCATAGACTTTGATAATACTCCAAGTGAAGTCCTATGCTTCATGAACAAGTCTTTTCTCAATGCTCTGGTGAAGATATCAGCTACACATTCCCTTGAAGACACATGTTGAATCTCCACCTCCTTTGCAATGACTCGCTCCCTCACAAAATGATATTGTATCTCAATATGCTTGCTCCTAGCATGAAAGATAGGATTGGATGCCATTCTTTGGGCTGATTGATTGTCACAAAAGATGATTGGGCTCTCTGAAAAATCCAGCAAGTGAAGATCCTTGATCATCCTTTTGATCCATACCATCTCCTTTGTGCAATGTGTAAGAGCTTTGTACTCGGCCTCACTAGATGACAATGAGATAGTGGCTTGTTTCTTTGACATCCATGATATACTCCATCACCTATGAAAATACAATAAGAACTAATGGATTTCCTATCCATTACATCTCCAGCATAGTCCGAATCTGAAAATCCAAAAAGATTAGGTGATGATCCCTCATACAATATGCCAAAATCTCGAGTTCCAATGATGTACCTCAAAACTCGCTTTCCTAGCTTCCAATGCTCCTAACATAGTTTTTGCCAATAGAACTTTGATCCATCATAAGAATGATCTTCTTCCTAAGAATAGATCTCCTTTCAATGATCATGTAATGCTCAAAATAGAAACAACCATAATTGATATAGAGAATAGTGTCCACTTGGGATGCTTCACTATTTCTTACATCAATTTTACATGTAAAAATGTGACTAGAACATGAAGAATCAAATAGAATGTAAATGAAATGATTCCACCATGCTTCCAACTCTGAACTCTCTGGAAAAATACAGCAAACAAACAATAAATGTGAGTGATCAACTTTTGCTTGCATGTCTCCTCCTCCTTTGTCCTTTGTTGCCTTGTATCCACCATGATACTCCATGAATGAGCCTCCATCTTCATCTTGCCACAAGAAACCATCAAACCTTGGAAATCCATGAGTAGGTGAGTACATTAATGATGCCAATCCAGCACCACATGACTCCATAAACCAAGTAGTTTGCACTAGTCCATCTTCAAGATCTACTTGACACAAGAAAATGACCATGAATTCACCAAAAATTGACAATCTCCAAGTATTGGCACCAAGTAGCTCAACACTTGAGAACTTAGCCATGGATGAGTGACATAATGAACCTCCAATAGCTTCATTTCCATCAGCAAAATCAGCCAAGAATGCTAGTACAAATCCAACATGAAAACAATGCTCACCAATGTAGCTAGTTTTACCATATCTTGACAATTTGCACACATCCACACATGAGATAGAACAAGTAAAGTAAACTTGAACAACACTTCCTTGCTGCTCCTTTGACCTTACTTGAGTCTTCAATATGCTGCAAAAACAGATCCATAACACCTTTGCCAATTACCTCTCCTTTGATGTTCTTGACTAGCTCCAAATTGCCAACTTCCCTTTTGACTAGTTGAAGCGCTTTGAGATCAACCTCTTAATCTTCAACTTGACCATCAAAGTCATTAAACAAAATTTGTTTTCCAGATCCATTACTTGATTTTACAGCAAGATAACATCCATCCACTTGCATAGCTCCATGTACACAAGAAGATCCTCCAAAAGATGTTCCACTCTTCATAAGAGATCGATACTCAAGATCCATTGGTTGGATCCACTCCTCTTCTTTCCTTGCTTGATCTACACTTGTAGGATCATCCAAAGAGGTTAGGAAAGCAACATAATTTCCAGAAACTACTTGCTTACCCTTTTGATCATATGTGAGCCTTGAAGGTACTTGTCTTTCTCTTGATGTTCTCCTTGGCTTTTGACTTGATGAAGGTCCATCATCACCACCATCCAAAGTGGGATCCTTCTCATCAACATCAAGAATGTTAGATCCATCTACTTTACCATCAATCATGCTTGAAGACACCTTTGGAATGTTTCCCTCATCAAAAATGACATCTCTACCAACAATCACTTTGTTAGTAGAAGGAATGTAAACCTTGTAGGCTTTACTCACCTCACTATATCCAACAAAAATACCTCTTCTTGAAATTGGATCCTCCTTGGTCCTATCATCAAGAGTAATGTTGACATAGCATGTGCATCCAAAGGTTTTTAGAAAGTTGACACTCGGCCTCCTCTTGAATAGCATCTCAAAAGGTGTCCTTCCATCCAAAATAGCACTCGGCCACCTATTGCACAAAAAATTGGCACACAACAAAGCTTGATCCCAAAACGGTTTGTCAAGATTAGCACTTAACCTCATAGCTTTAGCACTTTCACATAAAGTTCTATTCTTCCTTTCAGCCACTCCATTTTATTGTGGGGTCCTTGATGTTGTATACTCCCTCTTGATCCCATGCTCATCACAAAAGGCCTTGAACTTGTTAGATATGTACTCACCACCATTGTCACCTCTCAAGCACTTGATCTTTGTGGAAAATTGGTTCTCCCTTGCAATCTTGAATTTGACAAAGACATCATACACTTCATCCTTGCTCTTTAGTAGATAGATCCAACAAAATCTACTAAAATCATCAATGAATGTTACATACATCTTAGCTCCACTATTGCTAATTATATTAAATCCATGAATATCCGAATGTACAAGTTGAAAAGGCTTTGAAGATCTAGAAATAGATCTAGTATAAGGTAGTCTATGTGACTTAGACAAAGCACAAGACTCACAAACATGCTTGTCATTACTTAAGGAACTTGGAAGACCAATCACAACCTTCTTCCTTGCCATTACCTACAATGACTTGAAGTTGAGGTGTCTCATCCTTTTGTGCCAAACCTCTTGAATAGAAATTTGCTCCCTTGCAACACATCCAACTTGGTTAGCAATAACACAAGCATCAAGTTTGAACAACTTCCCTTGCCTTTTACCTTTTCCAATCAAGACATCCTTCCTTTTGATCAAACAGGCATCTCCATCAAACTCCACCTTGAGGCCCTTACTTAGCATTTGACTCACACTAAGCAAATTCTTGGTAATAGATGGAATAAACAAGACATCCTCCAAATGAACATTCCTATTTGTATAGAGAGAGAAATAGGAATTGTGCCAATCCCTTTGATTGCACACTCACCATCATTGGTCGTGTAGATCACCCTCTTGTCATCTCCATATGCCAACAAAGAAGTGAAGTACTCTTTGTGAAAGGTCATGTGTGAACTTGCTCCACTATCAATCCACCAAGGATCTAGATCTCCATCATTAGCAAGCATACATGAAGACATCACAAAAGCATCATCATTTGCATCTTGCACATCCAAACCATCCTCATCAAGAGTAAGATTACCTCGCTTGTCTCCTTGATCTCTCTTCTTCTTGTAGCACTCACTTGCAAAGTGTCCTTTGATGCCACAATAGAAGCACTTGAGCTTTGATCTATCCTTCTTTTTGCCACTTGAAGAAGCATCCACTTGATCTTGCCCTTTAGACCACTTGCTTTTGGTTTTGCCCTTGAATTTGCCCTTTGTGAACATAGCATCCTCTTAAAGTGTCGATGTAGATCCACCTCTTGCTTAAAGCCTATATTCCTCATTGATCAAGATCTCTTGAAGATCCATCAAACTTGGCAAAGTCTTTTGAATAGCAATACTTTGAACAATGTTAGCATGAGCATCCAACACGCCATTAAGAATCACTTGAATAAGCTCTCCTTCCTTAATGCTTTCATCTATGCAAGCTAACTCATCATTTAATGCTTTCATTCTCAAAACAAAAGTACTTGGACTTTCTTCATTCTTTTGCAAACAAGAAAAGATTTGCCTTCTTAAAGTCAACACTCTAGAAGTAGACTTGGATTCATAAAGCTTCTTCAATGAATTCCAAGCTTCCAAAGATGATGTGCACTTACCAACTTCCTTGAGAAGTTCATTGGTAACATTCATCTTTATCATGTGTAGAGCCTTCTTGGCCCTCTTGTCATACCTCAATTGATCTTGTTGTGTTGCTGGTCTCTCCTCCAAACCTACAACAATATCCAAAACATCATTCATCTCAAGAAGTGACTCCATCCTCACTTTCCATAATGAATAGTTACTTGAGGTAAGCCTATCATTGGCTTCCAACATGACTCCAATTGAGGTTGCCATGTAGCAATGACCTGATCTCAATGCACAAAGCACTCCTTTGAACAACAACAAATGCTTTCAAAAAAAATCACCAAGATTTGAAACAATCTCACAAATTCTCTTCTAGCACTTATCCAAGCAAATCAACACATAGAATCATGGAATCTTGATCAACTTATGATCTATCCTCAATCTAATGACTTTTGCCACTTCCTAAGATTGAAACACACTCAAATGAAGTCCAGCAACCTCACTATCTAGAGATCCAATCAAAATTAGGGTTTTGACAAAATCACAAAAAATTGACTATTCCAAATATACATGCAAATGCTGAAAATTTGATATGCAATCTATAAGCCACCACTTAGGCTAAACCAATGATCCAAAAATCGGCCAAATCCAGCATGTGAATTCAAAAAACGGAATTGAACAAGTATATTGACCTATTTAGTGTTTTGATCTACAAAAGATCCAATCTACAAAAGCAAAAAATCCGATTTTGGTGTAAAATCCTCTCTGGCATGCTCTAGACTTGATATCTTCACCAAATCATTGATAAATCTGATTTCCTCCTTCATAACCTGAAACACAAGCTCTGATACCATGTGAAAGATTTCAGATCCTTAAGATCCAATCTACTTGAATGATCTTTGGTTAGAAAGAGAAATATACTACCAATTTCACCAATGTAGAAAAATCAGCATCTACACACAATTTGAGATGCAAACACTAATAGAACTTGATCAAACTTGAATGAAATGATTATGTACTGTTGCTGTCCGTACAAAACCCGCAAGCTACTGTATTTCACACGTGTGGATCCAAAAATAGCAAATATAGATCATTCTACACATAGAATTGCAAGCAATCACCAAGATAGTGCACCAATGGATAGTAGAACCCAAGAGAACCATGTATAAGCATGAAATGAGATAGAGAAGAGAGAAGATAACTCTCTCCAAGAGTTACATCCTTTTATAGCAGGTCCAAACCCTATTTGGCCACTTGGCTTTTCCACCAAAATGCTAACCCTACCAATTTTGGGTCTAGATTCAATGTACCCAACTTATTCAAATTGAATCTACTCAAACTCGCATTCTATCTTTCCCACACTTTCAAAAAGTGTTTATTCAAATGAAATTTAGACTAATGAACTTTGAAAAGTCAACCTCTAAGTCTAAAACAAGTTTTGGCCTCAATATGCCAAATATGAAAATATTGCAAAATGTGATGAAACTAGTTGAATCTTTCACAAAACTGCTTTTCTCCCTTCGAAACAAGTTTGACTAAAACCTACAAAAGTGCTCTAATACTAAATTATGAACAAATCCTCAAGATAACAACATAGAAGAGTAGATGACTAATGAGATGCAACAATTCTTTCACAAAAGCGACTAGAAATGATAGTATACTACCTTCCAAGTCGTCCTACGAGGGAACTTAATCACATTGACTTCTCCTCCTGAAAGAAGCTTACAAACCCAAGATGAGTGACCTAAGACACAGTGCCTCCAACGGCTGCCATGCATGCTATGGAGTAAATAAATCAACTTAACTTTAATGTTTCACGAATCGCCGATGACGAATCGAGGTTCAAATTGGCCCGATTCGAATCGGAAAAGTTTACGAATCGGTTTTAGGGTTTAGGGTAAAACAAGGTTCGAATCGATTTCTAATCATTGTAATAAACATACACTTATTTGGTACAACCGATTCGAACCGTCCAAATCGGCCGATTCAAATCGGCCCTCATTCATTGCTTAACTTGGCCTCCAAAAAACGTTTTTGTACATACTACCCCTAGGGACAACTTCCCGGACTCATTATAACTACAAATTTGTCATTAACAACGTTCAGTAGTCATGTACACCTGAAGAAGCCTATAATGTCCCTGGTTATGGACGTAACCAGCCTCTGTCATGGGTTAGGAAAGCCCCTATAGTTACTGAGGAGGTCTCAAGTAATTCGTTGAAGAAATTCTAAAATAATATTGTTTATACTTATGATTGAGACCTATTGAACCCATTGCATGGGGATTGGGATAGCTTACACTAGCCCACATGATTAGAGCAACTGAATGAGAATCCGAGGGACTCGAGGAGAGAGCACACAAGGAGGCCGCCTACAAGGAGAGGGTCCTTCTAAGGGCTCCTATTCGACTCTTGGTGAGAGTTAAAGGTGTGCTCCTTTGGATTCCTTAGAAGAGCGGGCTACTTTGAGCACCTGGGGATTGTGCCCTCTTCACAAAAACACCGATTCAAATCTCCTTAATCAGATTCAGTACAAGCCAGCTGTGTCACGGGTTAGAAAAGCCCCAGAAGTGACAAAGGAAGTATGGAATGGTTCGCTGAAGGAGATCTAATATGGTAGTGGTTATACTTATGATTAGGACCTTGTGAACCTATTGCATAGGAATTGGGACACCTCATGATAGCCTGCATGAATAGAGCAGTTGCATGAGAATCCTAGGGAGGAAAGAGCACACAGGGAAGGCCCCACAACGAGAGGGGGGAGTTGTTTAGCATGAACAACCCACAAAATCAAAAAATTTGCTTTCTTGCACCAAAAAATAGCAAAATTTTGATACTAATCACACATACTAATGCATGAAATCCTCCAAGCATTGTTCTAATCATTTTGGTAGTTCAAAGATATAGACTGTTGGAAAAGCGACTTTCAACTAGATCATTTTCGCATCAATAGTCAATAGCAGCTTCATTGATTACATGATTGTAAGTTAGTTATTTATTGTACTGAACATACACACGATGTACTCACTATTAATACATAACTAAAGGGCGTGCCTATGATGTAATTAATGTGGACAAGTCTTCAAGTGTGTGCAAAGGGACTATAGTACTAGGGACGTAATATTTACTTCATCTCTCTCAGATGGATCAATCTCATTACATCATTGCATTTTCTCCCTTGGTCAATATTTTGGTTGTGGCCTTGGTAGCTAAGTACTCAAAACCAAGTCTAGATAAGGTGGGGGGATCTTAGCCCCAATAATATAGTAGCTTCCTAGAAGGTTCCCTTAAAGGCCTCCAAATAGATATTGATAAGCTCTCTACTAGCCATTCTATAGTTTATAGTTTTGATGTCTAAGAGTCTATGTAGGAGATGCGTATTAGTGTTCCTTTCAAAGATGCATCACATTCTAGAACGTTCTGGGATTTTAATCGTTCCGGATCAAAACATTGTTGTTTAATTCATTTTTTTTGGAAAATTTTTTTTAGTTCTCAGGGGAAAGAAAAAGCCTAGAAAGTTCAAAAACCCAATCATAGGTATTAGGTATTATGAATATTATATTATACACGTAGCTACATCGAAACCAAGTTTGTTGTGCTACATTTTTAGATCATGCAAAGCATTGACTAACATTAAGAGATCGTTGTATATCTACACTCAATGGTCATGAGACTAGTATCCACGCACCTCGAAGAGTCAAGACATTCTGACTTATCTTTAAGTCCTATTGGGAATTCTTCTACCAATTAGCACCTTGTTGCACATCATGCAGGGAATGTGTTCTTTAACACATACGGAATGAGCAATTATTGAAGCAAGCTGGATCCAAATTCCGAAGTGACAAAACTTGATCTTCATGAGGCTTGATTTCCTCTCTTGGTAGCACTCCTTCCTCAACACTCAAGATTTTTTACATGCATGCTGAGACCTTGATATCAGTGAGAAGGCATGACAAGGAGCTACTAACTTGACATAGATACGTTGCACATAATAATAGGGTTCCACTAGCTGTAAATAAAAAAATATAGGGTTTCTTTTTTTTGGTTCCATCGTTCTGGAACACTAAGCTTCCGGAACATCATTCAGACAAAACTTAAGTTCCTTCCTTTGTAAGAGGACTTGCACACAATCTCATGTTAATGGTGTAGGAGTAATATTTTTGCCGCATTGCATTGTCTGTTGTTCTTCATGTGATCGTAGATCTGTGCTGTGTGTTCATAACTAGAAGGGTACAACAAACTAAGATGCATCAAATAGGATCCAGATTGGAAAGGCCGAGCTATGCTCTGCGAAAAGAAAAGCCTGAGAAAGGCACGGGAAAAGGCTAAAATAACAGGATATATGCCCTTTGAAAGTGTTTAAGACAGCAAGCTCAAAAATTGTTCCCCTACATCTTTTGAAACGGCGTGAGAGCATGCTTCTGGATTCTATACATCGTATGTAAGAGATTTATTTGTCAGCAAAAAGCAACAAAAGATATGGAAAGAAAAAAAGAAAAACTAGCAAGTTATAAAACATACTCAATTTACTGTAGGAGTTAAGGACAGCGTTGCCAGCAGCTTTGTCAAGATGATAACCTTTGTTCTGTATCTCCGAAAATGTGCTCAGAACTTCTCTATATCGCCATTTGCGACTGTATAAGATGATCACGTTTGAGTAAGTAAGTGCATCAGCTTCAATCTGATCTTTGTTCATCTTTTCAAGAAGTTTACCGGCAACTTCCAATCCCTTAGGGAATCTCACACATCCATCTATCAATACATTATAGGCTGAAATAGCAGGCTTGATCCCTAGCTCCCTCATATTGTCGAGAACAAGCAAACCTTGCTGTAGATTCCCATGTTTCACATAACCAGCAATAAGGGCTGTGTACTCAATTACTCCTGGCTGCATTCCCTCCTTTTTCATACGCTCCAGGAGCCCCTCTGCCATTTCCATCTTCTTAGCTTTTGCTAGAAGAAGGAACATCAGCTGGTATACTGTCTCATCTGGCTTGTACGGTACATGCTCATGCATCCAGTCGAAAACTTGCATAGCAGTCAGCCAATGTTTTTCCTTTCCAAGCTCTGCCAGTGTTTGCTTCAGCTCTGGCATTGTAACCTTTCCTTCCAATCCTTTCATCAGCACTTCTACTTCCTGACTGCTTCGAACCTTGGTCAGTGAACCCAATATCTCTACAACCCTGCCTGAGGGCTTTTCTGAGACTGAATGCTTCCCACCGATTGGTCTTAGAATGTGTTGCCATACACTTCCAGCGGAAAACAGCTTTTGTGAAGAATCCCCTTTGTGCTTTTCTACACTGTGGGCCGTTCGCACAGTCGAGCTAACCCCAGATTCCGCTTCATCCAACTTCCCTGTTCCTGGAGATAATTCAGAATCTTTGCTGCCAGTACTCTGGTGCTCCTGCCCACTTTGCTGTGTAGCAATCTTCTTCGCAAGGGACTTCAGCACGCTCTGCACCTTCAAACTCGCATTGCTTTCAGAAAATGAAGGAGTTTTACTATCGAAATGACGCAGCGAGTCGCCCATCAATTTCTTAGCCCTCAGCCATTTCTCGGACGTGGTTTCCGCAATCTGAGATTCAACTAGAATCTCAGCTTCCTTGCTCGTGTCTTCAACTTTCAAACTACTTTTCGTGCCAGATTTGGCATTTGCCCTCCTCAATTTATTGGGGCTGGCAGTGATCACAGTTTCCTGATCCTCAATCTTAGCCACAATCTCGGACTTTCCGCTCAGGGTTCTGATATTCCCTGAAGGTGCATCTGCTATGGTGGGTGAAAAATCCCTTCTAAGTCCACCATGACTGCACAAGCTTGCATACCTTGCTTTGCTTGATGAGAAGCCACTAAAAGTGTGCAATTTCTCACAGCCATTGCTTCTGAGGCGCCGTCTGCAAGACTGAATCTGCCACAATGAATTTGTTATTGCAGGATTGGTGGTATGGCATCCCAACCCGCATTGCTCACAAGGCTCACTTCTATAATAACATAAATTACTGCTAAGATTTGAAATGTAAAAGCCTTGCTTTCTGCGTGCATTTCTCCTGGAGCATGCTTTCCCATGGGCATATCGATGCTGGTGCAGGAGGAGGTTAGTGCGGAAGAGTTGTTGTTGGAATTTGCTGGATTTGGCGTTGGCGTGGAGAAGCTGATCATAACTCTTAGGCCTGGCTACCATGTCGAGCAGCTCCATTATTATTATCTTGCTTCAGGCGGCAGAAGCTCACCACTATGAAATAAATCTTGTACCATGCCACATGCATTCTCCTTGCACTCATCCTGAAATACAAGCCATTGGAGAAATACAAGCTTATCGAACACATGCATTTTTTAAATGTATCATTTTGTTGGCATATTGCAATAGGTGGCAATTTTTTTTTTCAAAATTTTCAATAAAGAATCTATGCTCATCTCGTTGCGGTTTGAACTTGGATATTTTCCAAGGGAAAGATCATTCGCATCCTATCAACATTATTTCATTGATTGAAAATGGATACATGTTGGAGCTTGTGTCCCGAAACTTGGGTTTGACAACTTGTGAGAAAATTCTTGGCAAGTTTTAAGAATATACTCACAAAAGTGACATATCATAGCATCTCTCAAAACTTGCAAGAAAAGAACTCACAAAATTTGGGATCTTGACATTATACGACTAACTTGAATCAAGTTTTATGCTTGTGATCATTTCACATGGATGTTGATTTTTAGATATGATGAAAAAAGTTTACAGACCTCAGCACTTGGGTCACATATGCCACATCATTGTACACCATCCCAGACACCCCTCCTCTTCCCACCTCTTGTGTCACGAATACTCAATGAAACACACACACACACACACACACACACACATGCAAATACATTTTTTACTGTGACATTAATACTATTACTGAATTGTACTTGTCACAGTTACAAAAAAAAAGACACGCCGATGATCGTGGACGACTACAAAGCATTGTAGAATTTTTTATAAAAACTTTATATTCCTATGCTGTTAGAGATGGTCACTTACGAGCATGTCGATTTCAAACTTGTTTTGGTTTATTGAACATCAAGTGACATTTTTGAAGACAGCACTATGATGAGCTTTAAGTTTCCGAAGTAAGACAATGTTATTGAACTATACTTAACTTGCTTTAAGTTACGTACTTATAACGAGCTTTAAGTTGAACTTTAAGTGACTTTATGAAGGCAACACTTTGATGAGCTTTAAGTTCTCTAAGTAGGACAATGTTATTGAAGTTTACTTGACTTGCTTTAAGTTACTTACTTATTACGAGCTTTAAATTCCTTTCTTTTGGCTATTTCATGTTACTTGGTGTCTTTATGGTGTGTTTAAAATTTTGTTTTTGGGTTGTTGATCTTTAATTGTTTTACTGAAGATTACTCTTCGATGAGTTTTTAGTTCTCATTTTTGACTTTGTTTTTTAAATTTTACTTGATTTGCTTTTAGCTCCTTACTTTTGACCTACCTTTTGTTCCTCTCTTATGTTTGTCACGTCGATTAGTGTCTTTCAGGTATGTTGAATGTTTGTTGAGTTTGCTTCTACTGTGGTTTAGTTTTACCAGGTTTGCCGATAGTTCTGAGTGTTTTTAGGTCTTTAATGGTTGTTTTTTGTAGTTAGTTGTTTCTCGTCTTGATTCTTTCTTAATTAATTTTTTTTTATTTTTTTGTGAAAATTAGTTCTTCTTATGATTATTTCTTGTTGTTGTATTTTATGTGGTTTGTGTTTTTGGGTTAAGTGGCGCTCTCTCTCTCTCTCTCTCTCTCTCTCTCTCTCTCTCTCTCTCTCTCTCTCTCTCTCTCTCTCTCTCTCTCTCTCTCTCTCTCTCTCTCTCTCTCTCTCTCGCTACATTTTTTTGGTTCAATGGCCCTCGCGTGTTTCTCCTCTCTTTGGCGTGTCAATGTCTCTGACTGATTGATGGCTTCTACAGCTGGGTGCGGCAGTCCCTTGTCGCTTATTGGCACGGGGACAGCCTGGGGACAGCTTTGGCCCCGACCCAATAAGCGACTGAGATGTGGAGTTAGGGTAGGGGACAAAACACCCCTTGACACGTGTGCGTCGGCAACGCACTGGCGCCGGGACCACACCCACATTGGCGCCACCCTCACGCGAGACCACAATGGCGCTGGCGCTATGCTCCGGGACCACACAATGGCGTCGGGACCCTCGCGCGGGAGCACACTGGGGGGCCCGGAAACCAGGCCTGTGCACAGGCACCTCCATGTTCACGCATGCATGGGAAAAGGTGGGCAGTTTCATTATATATGCAGGCAAATTCATTTCTCCCAATTGATTATGGGATAAATTGAGATCTGCCATGTGGAAAATAGGTTAGACTGGGCGGGCAGACAGGCCGGGCAGCAGCAGGCCGGCACCTGGGACGCGTGTCGAGAGCTGAAGAGGGTCGGGGCCAAACCCCGACGTGCTAATAAGATACGAGGGCGGTAGTCTGCTTCTATTTTGCTTCACGCCTTTTGCATTTTACTGTTTTTCTGGGTACCTACTTTTCACTTATCTCTTCTTGCTGAATCGGTGGTTGCTTTCTACAATGCTTTCATCTGTTCTCTGGAGTTGTGTGGCGGCATGGAGCGTACTCTATCGGTTTGTTTTTTCTCTTCTTCCATGGCGTCTGATAAGGTATTCCCATCTTCTTGCTACTATTTTTGTTGTCGTTGAGTTTGTGGCTTTGTTGTTTCTACATTTGTTATGTTAGTTGCTTTGTTCTAGTGTTGTTCATGTCTACCTTATGTCCGTTGTCTTGTACCTTTGTTTTGATGTGTTGATAGGATGAAGTCTTTTGGTGGTCCTTCCATATTGTTTTTGAGTTTAGTTTGTGGTTTTTTTTGGTCTGTCCACCCCTCTACTATTTTTGAGCTTTTTTCTCATTTATTTATTTGGTGGGCTATGTGTTTTCTTTATGTTTTCTCTGTGGTTTCTTTTTTATGTTCTTTCGTTGTAACTTTGGGGTTGGTTTTCTGAAATCAAGCTTTATGTATGCTGATTTTTTACTTCTGTTTCATAGCTACATAAATCGACCTTTGGTTGCTTATGTTAATACTATACTTGACTCAAAAAATGGCGGTGCTTATTGCTTTTGGTTGGTCTCAGTTTTGTGGAAAATAGATTTCCCAGCTACTTCATTTCTAGTTTAAAACATAAATGTTTTTTAACCCCTAAAGAGATGAAGTTCTCGGCCTTTGGTGAGATATAGTATATTTCTTAGATTGCTTTTCCCAGAAAATGGCAGTATGGTTTCTTGCATGCTGAAAATAGGAATTGATGGAAAATCCCTGCAACTTTCTATATACTTTAAAGTAGGTTGTTTGTTTTTTGTGTTTTTTTTTTTGTTTTTGTGTTTCTATTAGTATGGCAGTTTTATGTTAGTGTACTACCAAACAGGTTTCTGGTAGTGTGTCAAAAAATCCTTACAACTTGCTATGTAATAAAAAGCAGGGGTGGCTCTTCTCTTGGTCGTACTAACAACAATTTTTTGACCTGAATAACAGGTCATAGTTCACAAGAAATGAGATGGGTAATTCATAAAATTCCAGAAGCACTCTGTTTATTACTCAATGTTTTCCTATCATACGTGCGCAGAACCTTTTTTAATGATTGTGTTACAAAATTGCTCTCATATTATGTCACGACATTACATTTTTTTAGTTCTATGAGACAGAGTATTATTACAGATACCATGTATAGGTGCTTATTTCTTTTGGCTGGTCTCAGTTTGTGAAATAAAGATTCCCAGCAACTTCATTGCTAGTGTAAAACAAAAATGTTTCTTAACATAAACCCTTGAAGAGATGAATTTTTTGGGGCCACTGTTGAGATCTAGTTTTTTTTCTTTCGTTTGAACTATATACATAACTTTGTTTTTCCCAAAATTTAGCAGTACGTACATGTGCGTGCTAAAAAGAAGGAAACAAAGGAAATTCCCTGCAAGTTTATATGTTTTATAAAGCATGTTTCTTGTTTTTGCTTTTGTTGTTGTGTTTGTTTTTGTGTCTGTTAATGTGGTAGTTTTTTTTTTGTATACTAAGAAGCAGGTTGTTGTTAGTGTGTCTGAAAATCCATGCACCTCAATATATACTATAAAGCAGGTATAGCTCTGCACGTAGATGTACCGGAAAAAAAGGTCCTGGTTCACATGAAATGAGATGGGTAATTCACAAAATTCCAGAAGTACTCTTTTCTGGATTTTATAAGCATATTACACAGTGTTATCCACTCATACGTGCGCAGATCCTTTTTTTGCTGATTGTTTTACGAAACTGCACTCAAATGATATCACGACATTACATTTTTGTAGTTAGATGTAGCATAGAATATTAATGACACATATGATGTATAATTTTGGTTGAAGTTGATTGAGGTTATCCAATGAAAAAAATGCCATGGATATATATGAGGAAGTTGGTAAAAGAATACTGTTCTTTGGTAAATACTTAACCAAGCTACAGACTTTGGAAGGGTTACATACTTGTGTATAATTTTAATAACTTCCAAAACATTGGATCATAACTTAATTTGTCAATATGAGTCATGGTTTAAACAAGATGATCTACTTGACTTTACATTATGTAAATGGTTGTTGTATTGATTGTGTTTTGGATTAAAAGCATACACTTAATGTACTACATTTAGGGCCCTGGGGGCCCTAAATGGAATTTAGGCGAGCCCGGGAGGGCGAGCCTCAATTCCAGTTAGGGCCGCCCAGGGCCCTAAATGTGGCGTTATTAGCCATTAATATATACGGTCTTAAAACCTTATTTTCATATAGTACGCAGGTACGCTGTGGTTATTAGATGATTTTGACATTCTTCTCTACGCGTTTTGTGTTTCGCTTGGCCTTCTTTGCTCAGTTTGTGTTTTGCTTCGCCTTCTCTGCTTAGTTTCTTGACAGATTCTGGGCGATGCTACTTTCATTTCATTCACAGTCGGAGAATCCGTCTGTCAAGTAGTTCTCCGACTGCAGGAAATCCTCTTTGTGTTTCTAGTTTCTACAACGAGATGTGCTCCCGAAAAGTAGAAACGACACTAATACGTCATATATCAGGTGGGTGCATATCCAGCTGCATAGATCTCGAATTTGTCCTAAACTGCCCAAATTCTGGTTAGGAGATACCTAAATCCCGAGTCTATACAACACTCTTCTTTTCTTGTCTCAAACATGTCTGCAGTCTTCAGAGTCCAGAGGGCTTGCTGCAGAAAAAAAGTTGAAAGACAAAATTGTTCAACCAAGGACACAACAAAAGGCAAAAAACGCTTAGCAAAATATGAAGCATAGTGTGATTGCTCATACTTTTTGTGGTTGCTCTGATGATGGATTACCAAGTAAGCAAGATTATATCAGCTCTATAGAACCGAGCACCCCTGAACATGACCAATCTGAGCACACTGGTAAAAAGTCCATGATGGGCAAGATGAAGGACAAGGCCAACAGGCTGAAGTCAAAGATTAAAAGTTCTTACGCTACCAAAAAGAGCGAATGACGACGATGATGAGGAAGATGATGAAGACGACTCCACCTCCTCGCCTGAGCGCAACAGTGAACCATCCGCTAGGATTTATAATGTATTTTTATACGTACTATATTTTCTGAGTATACGGAAAGGGGGGGGGGGGTGAGGGTGGGGGGCAGGGGCAGGGGCGGAAGATTATTGGAAATTATGTGTCCTGCGGTTTCTGAAGAAACCGCAGGCATGGCTAATAACGTTCATGTTACTTGATGGTATGGAACATCTTTGGTATATGATAAAGCGCTATTACACTCCATGTTGTCGAGAGAGTGGAAGATATAAAGGGGGGTGCCAAGGCCCGCCTCCCTCACCCCCCCAAAAAAATGAGGGGAGACAGGGTTTTCCAAAGACTCGAATTCTATACACTGGGTTGAAAAGTAACGTAGTATCGAAAAATATACAAAGGGTCAAAAATTTATATTAGGGTGAAAATATCCACATGGGTCGGATTTATCAGACCCGATTCAACTCGATCCAAGGCCGAACACGCTCGGATAATTTCTGCCTCGATCCAGGGTCAAAAATTTTCTTTTTGACAAAGGATGACATTGGGTTGAAAAAAATTTGACACTGGACTTTTTGACCTTTGAAAAACTCGAGCCTTCTTTTTCTGGGTTTTGTACAGCATTTAGGATGCTCATTATTCAGGTTGAGCATCGAATTCCAACAAAACACATATACATACAACATGCATGAACAACATATTTACTTTGAAATGTGAGCCATCCATTAACAGACATTTGCAAACACAAATCTCGTCAACTATTTATTAAGATACTCCTTGTGCTATTGTTGAACATGGTTAAATTTTGACCCCTACTATGGCCGAGATGTGTGAGATATGTTACATATTCAAGATGCGAGATGTGCGAGATTGGTCACCATCAAAATCATCGGTCGTCACCCAGATCATCGACGGCCACCTAAATCCACACCATATTTGTACGACCATTGGTCGTCCACCCAAACCATTGGCCGCCACCCAAGATTTTGGCCAATTGTCACTGACAAATTTGATCCAAACCATTGACCTTCGACCCAAACCATTGGTCGTAACCCAAATTGTCACCGTCCATTGCCATGCGCCTTCAATCATCAATCACCCGTTCTGAGCATCATCCACACGTCTCGACCACAAGCCACCACATAGATTGTCAGTCGTCCATTGCCCATCAACGACGGACACTCTTTACTAGTCTATATATATATATATATATATATATATATATATATATATATATAACTATTTGTGCACATGTGGTGCGCATGTGTATGGGTGCACCCATGCATCCTCCTCTCCTCACCCATGCGTATATACACACTTTCTTAACTAAAAATGATGGGGAGAGAGATGCATGTATGGGGAAAGTGCATATCCCCATACATTTTTGCACACTGAGGGGTGGGCCCCAAAAAGATTTCCCACCCCTTCCCTCCCACTAATTAAATTCAAATATCGTTCTCTAAATTCAAATATTTGAAGTTTGAAGTTAAGGTTTTATTTTTTTTCACGCACTTCAATGTGCTTTAAACTTTAGCCAATAATCTCTATTACATGACTTTTTTATTTATTTTGAATTACCACAATTTTATCCATAAATCATGAACATAAAAATTTTCTTGACTACCTTAAAGTGCTTTTTTGTTTTCAATCCTTCAAATCCCTATCTTGACCCACCATTTTCAAGAATGTTTAACCACAAGCCCAAACTCACTAGCTTGAACTCCTAAATCGGGAGCAAAAGAGACAATTAAAAGAGAAAAATAGGGGGGGAGGGAGATTTGGAACACATGTGCGTGTGTGTGCATGCACGCACGTGTGTGTGTGTGTGCACATCTCCATATAAAAAACTTTTTGTGGATGAGGTATATTGTATGAAGTATAGAGTCTAGAGTCCTTTTTTCTCCTTCCCTCCCTCCCACAGACCCCACTTCTCTCTCTCTCTCTCTCTCTCTCTCTCTCTCTCTCTCTCTCTCTCTCTCTCTCTCTCTCTCTCTCTCTCTCTCTCTCTCCATCCATACACAGGTTGACCAACCACCCCTAAAGAGAGGGAGGTCCCTCCATGCCCCTCAAAAAAAATCAACAAGGTTAAAATGTATGTGCAAGGAGGTGCCTCCATTCCATTAAAAATAAATATATCAATACATACCCCTCCCCCCCCCCCAACCCAACACACCCACACACTCACACACACACATTTCTTAAATGTAAATCACCTCCCCTTTAAAACCTAAACCCTCTTAAAAATGTGAAATCCCACTCCTCATGAAACAAAAAAAGTGAAGGAGCTTTTTGGCTCTTCATAAATTAAGTTTTATTTTTTTTAAAGGGAGACAAAAAAAGGTACCCGTCAAGAAAGACCCCTCCCCCCAAATAGAAAAAGAAACTTAAGATTTTTAAGGGCGGAAGCATATCTTTTTTTAACACTCCCTTGCCTTTTTTTTGTCACATGGCAAAACCCACCTTGCCATCTCCCCCGAGCACTTAAACCATCGACCTCTTGCCCACGGTCTCTTGCCCAAACAACTTGCTCTTAACCATTAGGGAGCACACCCGCACTCCTTCCACCCCATATGTTCCCCCCTTCTCCTGTCAGTCCACCTAAAAAAACATAGTCTGTGGAAGTTGTAGCATAGCTTGTGTCACACAACAAACAAACGTAGTTCATGGTGAAGCAAACAAGTATTTTTTAAGAAGGTATTTGCTTCACTTTGTATATCGACTTAATGATTTGTCATGTTTTATTAGCATGCATCTTTATGTCTATAAACAATACTCACAATTTTCATTGTTAGAACACATTATATTAAAAAAATTACATATTTTTAAAATATACATGATAAAAATTTCATTTTAGTTACATCATGTAGCATATTCTTTAATTTATTATTTGTAAATTGGATTTTATATGTCATCTAATAACAGTTGGCTACTTGTGTGTTTGTGCAGATGGTGAACTTGATGGTGAATCATCGTCGATTTTCCGTGGAGTTTAGGGAGTCGCTTGGTGATGGAGAACATATTTTTTTCAGCATAGCCATTTGGTTGTTAGAGTTGTATATTCGTTATTTGATCAGTGAAGAGAGCATCATTGGCGCATATCCATGGAGATTTTGTTTGCCCTTAAATGTAGATTTGCTACTTAGCAACTTATGATATGTTTATAGGAATGGCATCACTATTAGTGCGTCTGTCTTTGAGGCAATGTTAGATAGCCTGCTATATAGCCAGGCAATGATATTAGATTTTAAGCAATGACATTTCTACAATGTTTTCAAATTGGTTGAAAATACTATCTAAAATGTCTCTTAACCAAAAATGTTATGGGATTCTTTCAATGGTTATGGCTGTTCGATAAGAGTTCAATTTGATTTTCATAGTGCACACGAGTGAATTTGGATAAATTCTGTAAAACCTACTCTTTGTCCAAGATTTTGACAAACAAAATGCACAAATGTACACACACATACACAACACACTTGCATGCACACAAACATAAACATATAATTGTAAACACACTGACTATGTACACACATACATATGCATGCATATATACACAAACCAAATATGCACACACACATACACACATCAAATATGAACCCTCCCACACACACCCGTCACATACAAACCTAAAAGAAAACATCCTCACACATGCACACAAACACACATACATACCACATGCATGAACAACATATTCACTTTGAACTGTGAGTCGTCCGTCAACAGACACTTGCAAACACATGCATACAAAATATGCACACACACACACACACACACACACACACACACATGCATAAACAACATATTACTTTGAATAGTAGGTCGTCCGTCAACGACGGGCTTAATATATTACTTTGAATAATGGGCCACATGAAAACGATCATCGGCTTTCCTCCTAAACCATCAGCCGTCATTCAAATCATCGATCGTCATCCAAATCCCATCAACGATAGGCATACCCACTTTCAACCCAAACCATTGATCTCCAATTCAATCCAACGGCCGTAACCCAAATTGTCAGTCGCCCATCATTGACGGGCTTATCCACCATTTTAGACCGCATTAGGACCACCCGTCACCCAGATTTACCACGTGGAAAGCATACATGGCTTGCCACATGGCAGCCTATGACAAGCTTGGTAGATAGCAGGCCTATATGGCCTGCTACACAAGCCTATGGTATGCCATGTAGCAAGCCACACAAGCCTATCGTAGGCCTACGTGGCAGCTTTTGAGCCTCACCTATTTCTCTCTCTAGGTCCACTCAGGCCTAAGTGGCAAAGTTTGGTTGGCTTGCCACAAAAGCCTATGTTAGACCTACATGGTTTGCCACGTGAAAAACTTTAAGCTTGCAAGACTACCACGTGGTAGATCTATGTGGCTTTCTACATGGTAGCCTACGACATGATTGGCAGATAGTAGATCTATGACATGCCTATGTGGCCTACTACACAAGCCTATGGTAGTCCTACGTGATTTAGGACATGGAAAGTACCAACCCGACATGGTTTTCCACGTGGTAGGCCTATGTGGCTTGCCACGTGGGGCTCACACCAAAGCTAATCATACAATCTGTAAAGGTGAAGAAAGAATCAATGCACGAAAGCATCTACGATGTCTATCGTTGATTACCAATGATGTTTCGTTCTCTCTCTTCTACTCTGATGTCATTCTGATACGTTTTCTGTTTATTTTATTGAATACGTAGATGGTATTCAATATGTACATAATTTTTATAGGTGTGTAGATGAGAAAAGTACAAAAGTGGTTGTGGTGTCTGTGGGAGATCGTGGGTGGCTACTGTCGTTGTCATTTCTGATTGCACAGTGCATGGGATGAGCATGAGAAGGTCATGACGTCAACCTTCGCTACAATTAACGTTGATGAAAATGCGAAAAATGTGACATTCTAACAAATGCCTTAAAAATTGATTTACAGAGTACATTCGCTTTTCTATAATGACACATTTGGCATTTGTAGGACACATTTGGCATTTGTAGGGCAATGGCGTCTTTTTTGCCTATCACAAATCACGTGTAAAAACACAGTGTCACCTTTTTCGCCTGTGGAAATTTACTTGTATTTATGCAGATAGTCGCGTCTTTTTCGCCTGTCTTATTTTACATGTAAATATGCAGACTGTGTGTCAACACAAGTAAAATACATCAGCATGAATGGAGGCAGATTAGCATAGGATTTAGGAGAGTAAAGGAGATAAATCCAATACGCCCCTTAATCTGGATCCGTGAATGCCTTGATCTTCAGACAAAGCAATGCACAAAACTTGTTGTGTGCATTAACACCATGTCCTGCGTTCTACAGTACGTTAAGCTTATCTCCTTGTTGAGAACCTTGTCCCTGATGTAGCCATATTTGATTTCAATGTGCTTACTCCTAGAGTGAAATCTAGGGTTGGCCGATAAGGCAATAGCACTCTGATTATCACAGAATATGATTGTAGGGTTGTACTGATACAAACTAATGTCTGACAGTAAATTTTTCAACCAAAATGCTTCTTTAATAGATTGAGAAACAGCCATGTATTCTGCTTCTGTAGATGAACGAGCAATAGAGGTTTTTTTATGACTGTTTCATGAGATAGAACCGTCGTTGAAGAAGAATGTAAATCCAGATGTGGACTTACGATTGTCTACATCTCCTCCCCAGCTTGCATCAATATATCCATTGAGCTGATGAAGATTGTCATTGCTGACTTCTCCATAGCAGATGCACTTGTCCATGGTTATCTCCAATATACCTCATGACTCTTATGAGAGCCTTCCAATGGGTAATGCCAGGATTAGCCATATATTGGTTGGAAATCTTGTTCAATGAGGAATGTGTTGATCCTCTGAAACCAAGCTCTGGTAGACTATTTCAAGCCATAAAGTGCCTTATGGAATTTGTAGACATGATTTTTTATATCTTCTAGAATGTATCTTTCGGACTGGATCATGTAAATGTCTTCTTGTATAACTCGATTCAAATAAGTTGTTTGCACATCAAGTTGATGCACTTCAAGGTTGGCGGCTGCAACATATGATAGGAGGGCTCGGATCGATGAATGCTTGACTACTGGACTGAAAGTCTCACTGTAGTCAACGTTGGAAATCTGAGTGAATCCTCGTGCTACCAGTCTTGCCTTTCTTCGATCAATCACTCCATTGGCATTGTACTTGATCTTAAAGATCCATTTGCAATCAATGATGTTGCAGCCACTAGGAGCTTCGACTAATGACCACGTCTGGTTCTTGATCAAAGAGAAATACTCTCTGTCCATGGCTTCTCTCCAGAGATCAGAGTTTGGTTGGACGAGTGTCTCTTCGACTGTTGTCGGTCCTTGTATCAAGAGACATGCAAACTCAGGAGTATACCTTTTGGGTTGTGTGTGCACTCGGTTGGATCTTCTAGGACAAATTGACTGATGAACCACTCCTGGGACTTGTTGTTGGGTAGCAACAATGTCTTCGTATGATTCGCTGTCGAATAGTGGATCGACCATGGACACGCCTGAGCCTGAAGCTTAGATAGTCGTGTCAATGGCAGGTGATAAAGGTTCTCCTAGAACAATATCTTTGCCTTTGATGTCGACGAAATGATCCTCGATAAATACTGTATCCTGGCTGTACAAGATTTGCTGAGAATAGGGATCATACAGCTTGTATGTGTTATCAAATGAAGTATATCCAATCAGGATGGTCTTGAGACCTTGGAAGTCAAATTTCTTCCTCGTGTCTTTTGGGATTTGCGCATAGACAACGCATCTGAACACTCTTAGGTTCTTCAGAGAAGTCTTAGAGCCTGACCACACCTCGTGGGGTGTTTTGTCAAGAATTAGATATGTAACATCAAGCATTCACCATAAGCAATTACCACAAGAAGGTGGAAGAAGAACACGCACTCTCACTCTATGACACTAACTCATACATAATGTAAAATGTACAAATAAATCCTGAACCCCTAATAGAGAGAAAAAAGCTACGAGTAGACTAATAGACTAGCCTACGGCTAATGACAACTAGTCATAGCTGTCAACATTAATGTACCTCATAAACAATAACAATGAAGTTTATCATTGATTTCTAACACTCTCCCTCAATGATAAAATTACATTTTTCTATTCCTAATAGAGTATGAAAACTCTCAAATCTACATCTACCTAATAACTTAGTAAAAATATCTGTCATTTGATCTTCAGATTTACAAAAAACAAGATCAATGGATCCATCACGAATTTTCTCTCGAACAAAATGGTAGTGTATTTCGATGTGCTTGGTTCAAGCATGTAGAACTGGATTTTTGGCAAGGTGAATGCAAGTTTGATTATCACAAGATATAGAAATCGCATCCACCTGTGGTTGACCTAAATCCATAAGCAATCTTCGTAACCATACCACTTCTTGTGTAGCATTGCTGAGTGCTCAATATTCAGCTTCTGTCGATGATAAGGCTACTGTAGGTTGCTTTCTGCTACTCCATGAAATTGCAGCTGTACCATAATTAAATGTATGACCACTGGTAGATCTTCTGTCATCAATATTACCTGTCCAATCGGCATCTGTATAACCTACCAACATTGGCGCTTCAGGCTGATCATACTTCAAACCAAAATTCAATGTCCCTCGAATGTATCTGAGAATACGTTTAGCAGACTTCCAATGTGCTTGACTAGGATCTTGCATAAATTGACTAACAACACCAACAACATAAGAAATATCAGGTCGTGTGTGTGTCAAATGAATCAAACTACCCACCAGCTGTAGCAAAACCACCCAAGAATGCTAGTACAAATCCAACATCAAAACAATGCTCACCAATGTAGCTAATTTTACCATATCTTGACAATTTGCACACATCCACATGAAAATGCTCAGACATGAGAGAGTACAAGTAAAGTACACTTGAACAACACTTCCTTGCTGTTCCTTTGACCTTAATTGAGTCTTCAATAATCTGCAAAAACATATCCATAACATCTTTGCCAATTACTTCTCCTTTGATGCTCTTGACTAGCTCCAAATTGCCAACTTCCTTTGTGTGTTGTTGAAGCCCTTTGAGATCAACCTCTTGATCTTCAACTTGACCATCAAAGTCATTGAACAAACTTTGTTTTCCAAAACCATCACTTGATTTTACAGCAAGATAACATCCATCCACATAGCATCATCTACACAAGAAGATCCTCCCAAAGATGTTCCATTCTCCATAAGAGCTTGATACTCTAGATCCATTGCTTGGATCCACTCCTCTTCTTTCATTGCCTGATCTACACTTGTAGGTTCATCCAAAGAGGTTAGGAAAGCAACATAATTTCCATAAACTACTTGCTTACCCTTTTGATCATATGTGAGCCTTGAAGGTACTTGTCTTTCCCTTGATGTTCTCCTTGGCTTTTGACTTGATGAAGGTCCATCATCATCCCCATCCAAACTAGGATCTTTTCATCAACATCAATAATGTTAGATCCATCCACACTACCATCAGTATTTATTCACCTAACTATATCCAGCAAAAATACCTCTTCTTGAAGATGGATCCTCCTTGGTCATATCATCAAGAGTAATGTTGACATAGCATGTGCATCCAAAGGTTCTTAGAAAGTTGACACTCAGCCTTCTCTTGAATAGAATCTCAAAAAGTGTCCTTCCATCCAAATAAGCACTCGGCCACCTATTGCACAAGAAATTGGCACACAATAAAGCTTGATCCGAAATGGTTTGTCAAGATTAGCACTTAACCTCATAGCTTTAGCACTTTCACATAAAGTCCTATTCTTCCTTTCAGACACTCCATTTTGTTGTGGGCTCCTTGATGTTGTATACTCCCTCTTGATCCCATGCTCATCACAAAAGGCCTTGAGCTTGGTAGATATGTACTAACCACCATTGTCACTCCTTAAGCACTTGATCCTTGTGGAAAATTGATTCTCCCTTGCATTCTTGAACTTGATAAAGACATCATACACTTCATCCTTTCTCTTTAGTAGACGAATCCAACAAAATCTACTAAAATCATCAATTAATGTTACATACATCTTAGCTCCACTATTGTTAATTCAGTAGATCCATAAATATCCGAATGTACAAGTTGAAAAGGCTTTGTAGATCTAGATATAAATCTAGTATAAATTACTCTATGTGACTTAGACAAAGCACAAGACTCACAAACATGTTTGATGCCATGTAAGGAACTTGGAAGACCTATCCCAATCTTTTTCCTAGCCATTACCTCCAATGACTTGAAGTTGAGGTGTCCCACCCTTTTATGCCAAACCTCTTGAATAGGTATTTGCTCCCTTGCAACACATCCAACTTGGTTAGCAATAACACAAGCATCTAGTTTGAACAACTTCCCTTGCCTTTTACCTTTTCCAATCAAGACATCCTTCCTTTTGATCATACAAGCATCTCCATCAAACTCCACCCTGATGCCTTTACCTAGCATTTGACTCACACTAAGAGAATTCTTGGTAATAGATGAAATAAACAAGACATCCTCCAAATGAACATTCCTATTTGTAGAGAGAGAAATAGGAATTGCGCCAATCCCTTTGATTGCACACTCACCATCATTGGCCGTGTAGATCACCCTCTTGTCATCTCCATATGCCAACAAAGAAATGAAATACTCTTTGTGAAAGGTCATGTGTGAACTTGCTCCACTGTCAATCCACAAAGGATCTAGATCTCCATCATTAGCAAGCATACATGAAGACATCACAAAAGCATCATCATTTGCATCTTGAACATCCAAACCATCCTCATCAAGAGTAAAATTACCTTGCTTGTCTCTTTGATCTCTCTTCTTCTTGTAGCACTCACTTGCAAAGTGTCCTTTGATGCCACAATAGAAGTACTTGAGCTTTGATCTATCCTTCTTTTTTCCACTTGAAGAATCATCCACTTGACTTGCCCTTTAGATCAGTTACTTTTGGTTTTGCCCATGAATTTGCCCTTTGCGAACATAGCATCCTCTTGAAGTGTCGATGTAGATCCACCTCTTGCTTGAAGCCTATATTTTTCATTGAGCAAAATCTCTTGAAGATCCATCAAACTTGGAAAAGTCTTTTGAGTAGCAATACTTTGAACAATGTGAGCATGAGCATCCAAAAATCCATTAAGAATTACTTAAACAAGCTCTCTTTCCTTAATGCTCTCATCAATGCAAGCCAAATCATCATTCAATGCTTTCACCCTCAAAACAAAAGTACTTGAAAACTTTTCATTCTTTTGCAAACAAGAAAAGATTTGCCTTCTTAGAGTCAACACTTTAGAAGTAGACTTGGATTTATAAAGCTTCTTCAATGAATTCCAAGCTTCCAAAGATGATGTGCACTTACCAACTTCCTTGAGAAGCTCATTGGTAACATTCATCTTCATCATGTGTAGAGCCGTCTTGGCCCTCTTGTCATACCTCACTTGATCTTGTTGTGTTGCTGGTCTCTCCTCCAAACCTACAACAATAAGCCAAACCATCATTCATCTCAAGAAGTGACTCCATCCTCACTTTCCACAATGAATAGCTACTTGAGATAAGCCTATCATTGGCTTCCAACATGCAATGACCTGATCTTCTTTTTCAACATGTTTCAATGCACAAAGCACTTATCTACTAAAGAGCAAAGATGAAGTGTATGATGTCTTTATCAAGTTCAAGAATGCAAGGGAGAACAAATTTTCCACAAAGATCAAGTGCTTAAGGAGTGACAATGGTGGTGAGTACATATCTACCAAGTTCAAGGCCTTTTGTGATGAGCATGGTATCAACTCTCTCTCATCGCATTTGTAACTGGGTTATTGCTTCAGATTACTACTGCCACCTCCCGTCTCTAAAACCCTCATCAATCAATAGCGTGGCAGCATATGTTCTTGATGATCGTTCTATCTAGCTCCAGAATAAAGGGTAGGTTATTTAGCGATTTGCAAGGAGTATAGCAGCCGCTCCCCAACATTCACTGGAAGTTGGCTAAAAGAATATTGAGGTATATATCTTCTACCTTAGATTATGGATTATTCTGCAAAGGAGATTCAGATTTTGTAGGAGACAGGCTGGATAGAAAATCCACAAGTGCTTACATTGTTTTTCTTGGAGGAAACTTACTTTCTTGGCTGTCAAAAAAACAAGCAACTATTTCGTTGTCATCCTGTGAAGCTGAATACAAATCTCGTACAACCACAACAAAGGATATTTTATGGATCAAAAGGCTACTTTTGGAGCTAAAGTGTAATGCAGATGAAGACCTTTCAATTATCAAGAATGATAACATTTTTGCTCAGGCTCTTGCAAATAATCCAGTGTTCCATGCAAGGAGCAAACACATCGAGTTAGCTCATTATTTTGTAAGATAAAAAGTCATTGGGAAAGAGATCTCATCGGAGCATATTGGATCTTCAAATTGTGTTGCAAATCTTCTCACCAAGCCATTACTCGAGAATGTCTTTATCAAGATGAGGTCTAATCTTAGCCTAATTTCGAAGTCTATGTTGGATAGGAACATAAAATTTAAGGAGGAGTGTGAAGATTAGTAGAATATTATCTTCCTATCTCGAGTTTTGGGGCCATGTCCATGGTTATTTCCATTGTAATCTATGTTGTACATAAAGGTATGTGAATTGAGCACATAACCTTCTAGAATAGGTTGAGTTTGAGTTTGAGTTAAGTAGATTCAAATTTGATGACATGCAAAAGTTTAGATAGCATACAATGTCATTCAGTTTGCATGCAAGCCACATGCAATCAGTGCATGCAACATGCAAAGTGGTTTCTGTGATCTACACATGTCTAGGCAGTATTATGAGTTGACATGCAGTACATGCAATATCCATGCATGCAATTACACATGTGGATGAGATTTTGGTGTTTTGGACTCATTCTCTCTCTACTCGAGTGTCTCATCATTGATTTTCTCTCTCTACTCGAGAGCAGCTTGTTTTCCCCATACTGAGCACTTAGAATTATTTTTGACATTCATTCCTCATAGTAAAAAGTTATATTTTTTAGTCAGATGTATGCCATTGTGCTCTTGCCATAGATTTTTCAAGTATACTGTTCTCTGATCAATCTTGTGCAATCACAACACCTTAGTAAAATCCTATAAGGTGTGTGGTAAAATTCACACGTGCTAAAAACTTTACATGATTGGGGTCTAGACAATTCCTGAACTTGAACTAGACTCATATAACATGGGTTATATATGGTGCTTGTGGTTGTCCTCGTGGTGCATATTGTCGTGGTCTGGAATATTGCATGTTGCGTAGGTTGTACCTATAGCTTGATGTGGCATGAGTGGTTGTATCACAAAGTATACAATGCTGTATTTCGTAAGGTCGGTGTAAAGGACACTCATTACCGGTATGTGCTCCACAACATTGTGGGCACCAGGTGTCTTCTTGCCTATGGATAATGTTATCAGATGGAAATTGCCTCGGCAACTGACTTTGGAAAGATTTTAAGGCTTGTTGAAACTCTTTGTTGAGGTTCTCCATCCGTTATTGATGTTGTTGATTCATCACCTCTTCTTGGAAGCCAATCTGTATCTCTTTTTCCATACAGGGTTAGCATCAAGGAAGAGGATAAAATTTCTAAGCAGTTACAAGAACTCCTTAGGATGGTGGCCTAGTAAGTCCCCTTGGAGAGCACCAATCCTTTTAGCTAGTAAAAAGGATGGTGGCACACATTTGTGCGGTGAATTTAAAAAATTAAATGATTTAACCATCAAAAACAAATATAACTTACCAAAGATGGATGATCTTATGGATCATCTGAATGGAGCTAAGTATTTCTCCAAGATTGATCTTAGATCAAGTTATCATTAGATAAAAATTAGGAATGAAGATGTTCCTAAGACTGGATTTTAATCCAGGTACAACCATTATGAGTTTTTAGTGTTACCTTTTGGACTCACAAATGCGCCTGCCACTTTCCAGCAGATGATGAACGATATTCTTCGTCCATATCTGGGAAAGTTTGTGGTGGTGTATTAAGAGGACATATTAATTTATAGTCAGACCATTGAGGAGCATGAAGAGCATTTTCGTATTGTCTTGGATCTTCTAAGACAAGAAAAGCTCTATTCTAAGGAGTTGAAATGTGAGTTCTTCCAAACTAAACTCAAACACCTGGGCCATGTCATATATGATAAATGTATTGAAATCGATTATGACAAGTCCGTAAGGTACGAGAATGGCCGAGACCTCAGACAATTCATGATGTGAAATCCTTTTTGGGCTTCATAGGATTTTTTCACAGGTTCATTTTGGACTATGCTTTAGTAGCATTGCCCTTAACGAACGTTCTTAAGGGGGTGAGGAAAAAATAGCCATAGAAAAAGCCCATTGATAACATGGACTGATGAAATGAATGAGAGCATTGAGACTCTCAAGCACTGTGTTTCTATAGCTCTAATTTTACACATTGTCGATCCTAACCAAGCCTTTTGTGGTTGATATGGATGCTAGCGACTTTGTTGTACGAGCAGTCCTTTATCAGGATGGTAGACTAGTTGCTTTTGAAAAGAAGATGTTGGATCTTGCTTAGACAAGGTATTCGATTTATGAGAAGGAGTTTTTTGTAGTCATTCATGCGTTAAAAATATGGAGGCATTATCTTTATGGTGCCAGATTTATGGTGGTGATTGATCACCAATCCCTTAAGTACATTTGTGATGCCAAGGACCTTCGTGGCCGTAAGGCTAGATGGTCGGAACTCATTCAGGAGTTTGTGTTTGATGAATTCACACGTGTGGGACGCCCTACACATGTATTTTTGATCTCCTAAGCACAATAACACCATAAAGATCAGACTAGCATTGGTTGTCAATAGGAAAGTTGATCATACAAGCAATATTATTGTGTTACAAGCAAGATCTGTCAACAAAACATAAGACAAAGCATCATAAATGCCTCTACTCAACTAGAAAGAGAAAATAGCAAGTACAAAACTTGTGGAGAGAGAGAGAGGGCACAAAGAGCTTGTCTCCAAATTTGCATTACACACAAATTTCATCATTTTCTCAATGAGAGTACATCACATATATATAGATCCATGGACTCTTCTCCTACTTTGAGTTGAATTGGAGTTGCCTCACTATGTCTAATTGTGCCACATAGTCTTTTCATGCATTAAATGTGGCATGTAAAGTACAAATGGCAATTCCTATGGTAGCTCGAGTTTCTACTTCTACCTACCTTGAATATTTAATTCTAAGATGGGTCTTTACTAAGCCAAAAGAGCTCAATTCATCTTTGGCATTTTTAGGCCCCATACTCACAACATTAGATAGATTTTTCAATATTTTGGCACTCCTCCTAAAAATGTATCTAATGTGGATCAAGCATTGATCTTGAGATAAGACCAAGATTAGACCTATGCTTTGAGAAGGCACTTTTGCAAAGTGGCTTTGTGAGAAGATCAGCAATACATGAAGATGTGTTGACATGTTCTAGGCTGATTTCGCCTCCAATGAGCTTTTCCCTTACAAAATGGTGTGCCACATCTATATGCTTGCTTCTTGCATGAAAAATAGGATTGTTTGCAAGAGCTTGTGCTGATATGTTGTCACATTTGATCAAGGGAAGATCATTGATGCACTTTAGCTCCATGATTAACCTCTTGATCCAAAGCACCTCTTTAGTTGTTGTAGTGAGTGCTTTGTACTCGGCCTCACAAGATGATAGAGATATGGTATCCTACTTCTTTGAAAGCCAAGACACAAGATTCCTCCAAGAAAGATAGTATATGCATTAATGGACTTCCGATCCATTCTATCACTTGCAAAATCGGAATCTGAATAGCCAACAATGGTTAGATACTCATTTTTGTACAATAAACCATAATCTTGAGTAGAAGATACATATGTTAGAACTCTCTTGGCCATCTTCCAATGTTGGATCTTGGGATCTTGCATAAATTGACTCAATTTGTGCACACAATAGCTCAAATCGGGTCTAGTGATAGTAAGCCAAATTAAAGAGCCTATAGGACTCCTATAAAGTGTGATGTCCTCAAAAGGATCTTTCATCACCTTTAATAGGATCTTTTACATGTTGCTCCATGGGAGTATCTATGCCTTTACAACTTTGCATATTGAATTTTCTCAACATAGAAAAGACATATCTAGATTGACAAATAAAAGCATACTCTTCATGAAAATCAATCTCAAGGCCCAAAATTTAATGGATCTCTCCTAGATCTTGCATTTTAAATTCTTTTCCTAATGCATCTTTGGTTTCTTGAACTAGCATCAAACAGCTTCCACTAAGAATAATGTCATCTACATAGATTAGGAGAATGACAATATTACTACCATCAAATTTTAAGTACATAGAAGGATCATAGTCACTAAGCACAAATCCTAATGAAAGTAGAAAGTTGTTGAGTCTTGAATACCATAATCTAGGTGCTTGCTTTAAGCCATAAAGACTTCTAAATAGCAAACACACCTTAGATTTGTCCTTGATAAATCCTTGAGGCTGTTCCATGTATACCTCCTCCTCAAGATAGCCATTCAAAAAATCGTTGGAGACATCAAGTTGAAACAGTCTCCACTTAAAAAATAAAGCAAGAGAGATTATGATTCTTATTGTCACCATCTTTGCTACAGGAGCAAAGGTTTTTTCATGGTCAAGGCCATATATTTGTGCAAAGCCTTTAGCACATATTCTTGCCTTGTACTTGTTGATGGAGCCATCATGATTGTACTTGATCTTGAACACCCACTTGCATCCAATGATATGCATGTAAAGTGGTGGATACACTAGCTCCCATGTGTGGTTGGTGATCAAGGCATCATATTCAATATTCATGGCCTCATACCACTCCTTGAACATCTTTGGGCTCCTCATGAGAAACAAAATAAGCATAAGTGGAATCAAGATCCACTTTTTTTCCTTTGTCATCATAAGTGAGCCTCTTGGGCTCGGATCTCTCCCTCATGGATCTTCTAGGAGTGAAAATCTGAGGACTTCCATCTTCAAATCTTGACTCCTCCATATGTTGATTGTCTTCAATAACAATAGGTGATAGATTTTGAGATTGCTTGATCTCGGCCCCTCCAAGATTGAACTTTTCTTCTTCATGAAAAACTACATCTCTACTATCAATTACTTTAGAGGTAGAGAGCATGTAGATTCGATAGGCTTTCTTGTTGGATGAATATCCAACCATTACTCCTTTGCTTGCACAAGGATCATCCTTATTTCTTGTTTCCAAGGGAATATGGACAAAGCATATGCATCCAAATACTCTAAGGTGTTCAACCTTAGGTTTCTTCAAATAGAGTGCTTCATATGGTGACTTTCCACCAAGTGCAACATGAGGGAGTCTATTGCAAAGATAGTTTGAACAATTGATAGCATCACCCCAAAGGTCTTTTGGAAAAGATGCCTCAATTTTGATGGTTTTGTCACATTCACACAGTGTTCTATTCTTTCTTTCAGCCACCCCATTTTGAGATGGCGTATATGCACAAGAAAACTCTCTTTTAATGCCTTCAAGCTCACAATAATCATGAAATTTATTGGAAGTGTACTCACCACCTCCATCACTTCTAAGAATCTTGATTTTGTAAGAAAATTGCTTTTCAACTAGATCTTTGAACTTTAGGAAATAGTCAAACACCATATATTTTGAAGCTAAAAGATATACCCAAGTAAATATAGTGAAATCATCAATGAAAGTTACAAAGCAAGTAGCACCACCCTTGCTCTTTGAAGATGAGAAGTGCACATCCGAGTGTATGAGCTCCAATGGATGTAAAGTCTTGATAGATGACTTTGAAAAAGGCTTCTTATGAGACTTAGATATGGCACAAGCCTCACACTTGAAATTCTTGGAGATAAGATTAGGCAAGCCAATAGCTTTGGCTTTCTTGACCATGGACACCATAGAATTATAGTTAGGATGTCCCAACCTTCTATGCCATAGTTCCTCCAGAGACATATGAGTAGCAAAAGCACTATAACAAGAGTTAGCATACCCTTTGGGATCAAGCTTGTAGATTCCACCATATCTAGACCCAAATGCAAGGATCTCATCATGCTTCTTGATTGTACATGTATCAACATTGAAATTCACATCTAGTCCACTATCAAACAATTGCCCAACACTAATAATATTTTTTGTTAACTTGGGAACAAAAAGTACATTAGACAGAGAAAGAACCCTTGATGAAAAAAGCTTCAAGGGAATGGTCCCTATGCCTTCAATAGCACACTCATGATCATTTGTTGTGTAGATGGACTTCTTGGCTCCTTCATAAGGTGACATGGATGAAAAAGAATACTTGGAGCTACACATATGTGAGGAAGTTCCACTGTCGATATACCACGAACCATCCTTCTTGAAAGGTGATGAAGAAAAATGATCAATATCTCTTAGAGTTTGCATCTTATTTTGTATGTAGATGCTGATTTTTCTACATTGGCAGGATTGTTGGTTTGCTCCTTATTGTGACCAAAGATCAGGGACATGGATTGAATATTGAATGATCTGAAATCCTTTACATGGTATCAGATCTCTTGTGTTTCAAGTTTTGAAAGGATCAACCATATTTAGCAAGGATTTGGAGGAGTTACTAATGCTAGAGCATGCTAGATTGATTTCTACTAAAAAATCAGCATTTTTGCATGTGTAGAATTGATCTTTTGTAGGTCAAAACTCAATATAGGGCTATATACTTGATCAATTCCAATTTCACACCTAGTTTACTGGAATTAGATGACTTTTGGTGCATTAGGAAGGTCTCATTGGAGTCTACAAAAAGATATATCAAGTTTCTAGAAATTGCATGTAGAATTTGAGATATTCAATTTTTTGTGATTTTGTCAAAACCCTGATTTTGATTGGATCTCTAGTTTGTGAGGTTACTAAACTTAATTTGAGTGTGTTTCAATCTTAGAAAGTGGCAAGAATCAATAGATTGAGTATAGATCATAGGTTGATCAAGAGTCCACTATTCTATGTGTTGATTTTCTAGTTAGAAGTGCTAGAAGAGATTTGAGAGGTTCCATATCTTTGTGATTTCTTCTTGAGTTCATTTGTTGACATTCAGGAGAGTACTTTGTGCATTGGAACAGGTTGAAAGAAGGATATCAGGTCACTTCAACATGGCTACAAGTGGAGGCTTTATGTTGGAGAGCAATGATAGACTTACCTCAATCAACTATTCTATTTGGAAGGTGAGGATGGAGTCCTTATTGGAGATGAATGAGTTGATGGAGATTGTTGCAGGTGTGGAGGAGAGGCCTCAAGAACCTCAAGATCAAGTGAGGTATGACAAGAGAGCTAAAAGTGCTCTACACATAATTAAGATGAATGTTACCAATGAACTTCTCAAGGAAGTTGGTAAGTGCACATCATCTTTGGAGGCTTGGGAAGCTTTGAAGAAGCATTATGAATCCAAGTCTACATCAAGAGTGCTTACTCTTAGGAGGCAAATCTTTCAAAGTTTGCAAAATAAGGAAGAGAGTACTCATGCTTTTGTTTTGAGGGTTAAGGCATTCAATGATGAGTTAGCATATATTGATGAAAGCATTAAGGAGGTAGAACTTGTTCAAGTTATATTTAATGGCTTGTTGGATGATCATGCTAATATTGTTCAAAGTTTTTCTATTTAAAAGACTTTGCCAAGTATTGTGGATTTTCAAGAGATCTTGGTGAATGAGGAGTATAGGCTTCAATCAAGAGGAGGTGGATCTACATCGACATCTCAATATGAAGATGAAGCTATGTTCATCAAAGGCAAGTTCAAGGGCAAAGGCAAAGACAAGTGGTCTAAAGGGCAAGATCAAGGTGGGACTTCTTCTTTTGGCAAAAAGAAAGATAAGTCTAAGTTAAAATACTTTTATTGTGGAATCAAAGGGCATTTTGCAAATGAATGTTTGAAGAAGCAAAGAGTTAAAGGTAGCAAGCAAATCAACTTTACTACTAATGATGAGGATCTAGGTGGTTGTGATTCTCTTTTGATGTGTTCTTCAAGTCCAATATCAAGTGAAGGTGACAAAGATTCATGGTGGATTGATAGTGGAGCTAGTTCACACATGACTAGTCACAAGAAGTTCTTTACTTCTTTGGTCACTTATGATGGAGCCAAGAAAGCAATTCACGTGGCCAATGGTGGTGAGTGTGTAATTAAAGGTATTGGTTCAATTCCTATTTGTCTCTCTACTAGTAGGAAATCAAGACTTGATGGTGTTCTTTACATTCCTTCACTTTCAAAGAATTTGCTAAGTGCTGGTCAAATGATAGAGAAAGGATACATGGTAAAGTTTGTGAGAGATTTCAACTAGTTTAGTCTAGTTTAGTCACATTTTGGTAAATTGTCAATAAGAGGCCAAAACTCATTTTAGACTTAGAGATAAACTTTTTGAAGTTATATTAGTTTAAAATACATTCAATAAACACTTTTGGAAAGTGTGGGAAAGTTGGTAGTCGAGTTTGAGAGAGATTCAAATTTGAACTTTGGGTACATTGAATCTAGACCCAAAAATAGTAAGGTTTACATTTTGGAGGGAAAGCCAAGTGGCCAAATAGGGTTTGAAAACTCTATAAAAGGATGTAACTTGTGGAGAGACATATCTTCTCTCTTCTATCTCTCATTTCTTCATTATACATGGTTCTCTTTGGGTTCTACTACTCATTGGTGCACTACCTTGGTGTTATCTTGCAATTCTATGTGTAGAATGATCATTTATTGCTATTTTCGGTTCCACACGTGTGAAATACAGTAGGGTACTGTAATTGTATGGAAAAAAAATATATTTTATGTTTTGGTTCATTTTTTATCAATATCTCTTAGAGTTTGCATCTCATTTTGTATGTAGATGCTAATTTTTCTACATTGGCAGGATTGTTGGTTTGCTCCTTATTGTAACCAAAGATTTGGGACATGGATTGGATCTTGAATGATCTGAAATCCTTCACATGCTATTAGAGCTCTTGTGTTTCAGGTTATGAAAGGATCAGCCATCTTTAGCAAGGATTTGGAGGAGTTACCAATGCTAGAGCATGCTAGATTCATCTCTACTCAAAAATCAGCATTTTTCCATGTGTAGAATTGATCTTTTGTAGGTCAAAACTCAATATAGGGTCATATACTTGATCAATTCCGATTTTACACTTGGCTTACTGGATTTAGATGATTTTTGGTGCATTAGGAAGGTCTCATTGGAGTCTACAAGAAGATATATCAAGTTTCTAGAAATTGCATGTAGAATTTGAGATATTCAATTTTTTGTGATTTTGTCAAAACTCTAATTTTGATTGGATCTCTAGTTTTTGAGGTTACTGAACTTTATTTGAGTGTGTTTCAATCTTAGTAAGTGGCAAGAATCATTAGATTGAGGATAGATCATAGGTTGATCAAGATTTCACTATTCTATGTGTTGATTTTCTAGTTAGAAGTGTTAGAAGAGATTTGAGAGGTTCCATATCTTTGTGATTTCTTCTTGACTTCATTTGTTAATATTAAAGAGAGTGCTTTGTGCATTGGAACAGGTTGAAAGAGAAGATCAGGTCACTTCAACATGGCTACAAGTGGTGGATTTATGTTGGAGAACAATGATAGGCTTACCTCAATCAACTATTCTACTTGGAAGGTGAGGATGGAGTCCTTATTGGAGATGAATGAGTTGATGGAGATTGTTGCAGGTGTGGAGGAGAGACCTCAAGCACCTCAAGATCAAGTGAGGTATGACAAGAGAGCAAAGAAAGCTCTACACATGATTAAGATGAATGTTACCAATGAACTTCTCAAGGAAGTTGGTAAGTGCACATCATCTTTGGAGGCTTGGGAAGCTTTGAAGAAGCTTTATGAATCCAAGTCTACATCAAGAGTGCTTACTCTTAGGAGGCAAATCTTTCAAAGTTTGCAAAAGAAGGAAGAGAGTACTCATGCTTTTGTTTTGAGGGTTAAGGCATTCAATGATGAGTTAGCATGTATTGATGAAGCATTAAGGAGGTAGACCTTGTTCAAGTTATACTTAATGGCTTGTTGGATGATCATGCTAATCTTGTTCAAAGTTTTGCTATTTAAAAGACTTTGACAAGTATTGTGGATTTGCAAGAGATCTTGGTGAATGAGGAGTATAGGCTTCAATCAAGAGGAGGTGGATCTACATCGACATCTGATTATGAAGAGGAGACTATGTTCATCAAAGGCAAGTTCAAGGGCAAAGGCAAAGGCAAGTGGTCTAAAGGGCAAGATCAAGGTGAGACTTCTTCTTTTGGAAAAAAGAAAGATAAGTCTAAGTTGAAATGCTTTTATTGTGAAATCAAAGGGCATTTTGCAAATGAATGTTTGAAGAAACAAAGAGATGAAGGTAGCAAGCAAATCAACTTTACTACTAATGATGAGGATCTAGGTGGTGGTGATTCTCTTTTGATGTGTTCTTCAAGTCCAATATCAAGTGAAGGTGACAAAGATTCATGGTGGATTGATAGTGGAGCTAGTTCACACATGACTAGTCACAAGGAGTTCTTTACTTCTTTGGTCACTTTTGATGGAGCCAAGAAAGCAATTCACATGGCCAATGGTGGTGAGTGTGTGATTGAAGGTATTGGTTCAATTCCTATTTGTCTCTCTACTAATAGGAAAGCAAGACTTGATGGTGTTCTTTACATTCCTTCACTTTCAAAGAATTTGCTAAGTGTTGGTCAAATGATAGAGAGAGGATACATGGTAAAGTTTGGGGGTGATGCTTGTTTCATTACAAAGGAAGAAATCTTGGTTGCTAGGGGCAAGGTAGACTTTTCAAGCTTGATGCTTTTGTTATGGCTAACAAAAAGGATGGAATGGAAAAGGAGATTGGTCTCAACTTTCCAAAGTTACCTTTTAGCATCAATAAGATTGGTGGATCTTATGCAAAGTCTATCAAGCTTCCTTATGCTAGATCTAGGTCAAGATCTAATATGCTTCTTGGAGATGTTCATCTTTGTGCTAACTTGGCTAGTCTTGAGGATAATGATGGTGTTTCAATGGTTCTTCATGGCAAGTGCAAGCATGCAAAAGGTAAGGAAAGAGCTAACTTCATCAATGGAGGAGAAGGTTCTTCCTTGGAGAATATTGTTGCTAATGATTTCTTTGATCATATGGAAAAGGATGTTGCTAGGTGCATGCATGAAGGAGGTGGTTCTTCTACATTCTTTTGTTATGATTCCAAGAAAGTCATTTTTCCAGCAAGTAGAGTTACATGTCTTCATAAAGAGAGTAGATCAAATGGTTCTATCAAGAGACTTAGTGAGGGAGATAGTCACAAGTCAAGAAGAAGAGAATTATGTGAAGAGTTCAAAGTAGGATGTACTTTGAATGATGTCATTGTGAATGATAGTGAGGAGAAATCATTATCATGTGAGTCATTACCTAAAACATTGAGTAGAAGTTCTTGTTTGAAAAAAGAGAGTACTTCAATCATCCTTATGTTGAAGGTACTAATCATTTTTTTCATGGCTTCTAATGTCTTTGAGGTTTCTACTTCTTATGATGCAATCATTAAGAGGGAGTCTTATGAAGGAAAGAGCAATGAAAGATTGGTTCTTGGGAAGATCCAAGGCATGGATCTCACATCTCTTCATCAACTCAAAAGATTCTATGATTGTGAATTGATCACTCATGATCGAGATGGCAAAAGGTTGGTTGGAGAAGACTACATGGAACAAATCAAGAGGCAATTTCTTCAAGACAAGGGAGATCTCATTGGTGAGCTTATTGAGGTTTTGTATGAACTCAAGAGGGTTGGATTTCTTAGGTTTGATACTCATCTTCACATACTCTACTTCATGTTGGATGGAAAGTTTGGAATCTATCTTTTGATTTATGATGGTGACATTGGTGACATTGTTTTCACTAACCGTTATGGAAGATCGAGATCAAGCATTGATGAGATCTTGTTGAATCTAGATCATATGTTTTGAGAGGGCGTATTTCCAGAGGTTCAGGTATGATGATATTCATATCTTTGATATCTTTGATGATCACGAGAAAGGTAAGCAAGTGGAAGCGACTCATTTTGCCTTACTCACATGTTTTGAAGAATTTTCTTGTGTAGATGATGCTATGCAAGTGGATATTGGTTCTCATGTTTTTCATAATGGAAAAGCAAGTAATGGATCTGGAAAACAAAGTTTTTTCAATGACTTTGATGATCAAGAGGAAGATCAAGAGGTTGGTCTCAAAGGGCTTCAACAACAGAAAAGGAAAGGTGGCAATTTGGAGCTAGTCAAGAGCATCAAAGGAAGGTTATTTGGCAAAGATGTTATGGAATTGTTTTTTCAGATTATTGAAGACTCAAGTAAGGTCAAAGGAGAAGCAAAGAAGTGTTGTTCAAGTTTACTTTACTTGTTCTATCTCATGTTTGAGCTATTTCATGTGGAAGTGTGCAAATTGTCAAGATATGGACAAACTAGCTACATTGTCTTGCAATACCTTATTGTTGGAGTTGTACTAGCATTCTTGGCTGGTTTTGCTGATGGAAATGAGGCTAATGGATGCTCATTATATCACTCATCCATGATCAAGTTCTCAAATGTTGAGCTACTTGGTGCCAATACTTGGGGATTGTCAATTTTTGGTGAATTCATGGTCATTTTCTTATGTCAAGTAGATCTTGAAGATGGACTAGTGCAACCTACTTGGTTTATGGAGTCATGTGGTGCTGGGTTTGCATCATTTATGTACTCACCTACTCATGGATTTCCAAGGTTTGATGGTTTCTTGTGGCAAGATGGAGATGGAGGCTCATTCATGGAGTTTTATGGTGGAGACATATCAAGAAAGGACAAAGTTGGAGGACACAAGCAAGCAAATGGTCATCACTCACATTTATTGTTTGGTTCCAAAGAGTACGAAGTTTGAAACATGGAGGAATCATTTCATTCACATTCTATTTGGTTCTTCATGTTCTAGTTATATCTTGATGTGCAAAATTGATGTAAGAAATAGTGAAGCATCCAATTTGGACACTATTCTCTATATCAATTATGAAAGATACTTTAGAACCTTAGAAAGAAGATCTATACTTAGGATGGAGATCATTCTAAAGTTGGATCAAAGTTTTATTGTTAAAACTATGTCAAAACTAGTTGAAGAGGGAGTGTGAGAGATTTTGACTAGTTTAGTCTAGTTTAGTCACATTTTGGTAAATTGTCAATAAGAGGCCAAAACTCATTTTAGACTTAGAGATAAACTTTTTGAAGTTATATTAGTTTAAATTACATTCAATAAACACTTTTGAAAAGTGTGGGAAAGTTGGTAGTCGAGTTTGAGAGAGATTCAAATTTGAACTTTGGGTACATTGAATCTAGACCCAAAAATAGTAGGGTTTACATTTTGGAGGGAAAGCCAAGTGGCCAAATAAGGTTTGGAGACTCTATAAAAGGATGTAACTCGTGGAGAGACATATCTTCTCTCTTCTATCTCTCATTTCTTCATTATATATGGTTCTCTTTGGGTTCTACTACTCATTGGTGCACTACCTTGGTGTTATCTTGCAATTCTATGTGTAGAATGATCATTTATTGTTATTTTCGGTTTCACACGTGTGAAATACAGTAGGGTACTATAATTGTATGAACAGAAAACATATTTTATGTTTTGGTTCATTTTTTATCAATATCTCTTAGAGTTTGCATCTCATTTTGTATGTAGATGCCAATTTTTCTACATTGGCAGGATCGTTGGTTTGCTCCTTATTGTAACCAAAGATTTGGGATATGGATTGGATCTTGAATGATCTGAAATCCTTCACAAAGTTTGGTGGTGATGTTTGTTTCATTACAAAGGAAGAAATCTTGGTTGCTAGGTGCAATAGACAAGGTAGACTTTTCAAGCTTGATGCTTTTGTTATGGCTAACAAAAAGGATGGAATGGAAAAGGAGATTGGTCTCAACTTCCCAAAGTTACCTTTTATTGGTGGATCTTATGCAAAGTCTAACAAGCTTCCTTATGCTAGATCTAAGTCGAGATCTAATATTCTTCTTGGAGATGTTCATCTTTGTGCTAACTTGGCTAGTCTTGAGGATAATGATGGTGTTTCAATGGTTCTTCATGGCAAGTGCAAGTATGCAAAAGGTAAGGAAAGAGCTAACTTCATCAATGGAGATGAAGGCTCTTTCTTTGAAAAGGTTGTTGTTAATGATTTCTTTGATCATATGAAAAAAGATATTGCTAGGTGCATGCATGAAGAAAGTGGTTCTTCTACATTCTTTTGTGATGAGTCCAAGAAAGTCATTTTTGAAGCAAGTGGAGTCACATGTCTTCATAAAGAGGTAGATCAAATGGTTCTATCAAGAGACTTGGTGAGGGAGATAGTCACAAGTCAAAAAGAAGAGAAGTATGTGAAGAGTTCAAAGTAGGATGTACTTTGAATGATGTCATTGTGAATGATAGTGAGAAAGAATCGTTATCATATGATTCATTACCTAAAACATTGAGTAGAAGTTCTTGTTTGAAAAAAGAGAGTACTTCAATCATTCTTATGTCGAAGGTACTAATCATTTTTTTCATGGCTTCTAATGTTTTTGAGGTTTCTACTTCTTATGATGAATTCATTAAGAGGGAGTCTTATGAAGGAAAGAGCAATGGAAGATTGGTTCTTGGAAGATCCAAGGCATGGATCTCACATCTCTTCATCAACTCAAAGGATTCTATGATTGTGAATTGATCACTCGTGATCGAGATGTCAAAAGGTTGGTTGAAGAAGACTACATGGAGCAAATCGAGAGGCAATTTCTTCAAGGCAAGGGAGATCTCATTGGTGAGCTTATTGAGGTTTTTTATGGACTCAAAAGGCTAGATTTATTAGGTTTGATACTCATCTTCACCTACTCTACTTCATGTTGGATGGAAAGTTTGGAATCTATCTTTTGATTTATGATGGTGACATTGTTTTCACTAACCTTTATGGAAGATCGAGATCAAGCATTAATGAGATCTTGTTGAATCTAGATCATATGTTTGAGAGAGAGTATTTCTAGAGGTTCAGGTCTGAAGATATGCATATCTTTGATATCTTTGATGATCAAGAGAAAGTAGGCAAGTGGAAGCGACTCACTTTGCTTTACTCACATGTTTTGGAGAATTTTCTTGTGTAGATGATGCTATGCAAGTGGATACTGGTTCTCATGGTTTTCATACTAGAAAATCAAGTAATGGATCTGGAAAAAAAAGTTTGTTCAATGACTTTGATGGTCAAGAGGAAGATCAAGAGGTTGGTCTCAAAGGGCTTCAACAACACAAAAGGAAAGGTGGCAATTTGGAGCTAGTCAAGAGCATCAAAGGAAGGTTTTTTTGGCAAAGATGTTATGGATCTATTTTTGCACCTTGTTGAAGACTCAAGTAAGGTCAAAGGAGAAGCAAGGAAGTGTTGTTCAATTTTATTTTACTTGTTCCATCTCATGTTTGAGCTATTTCATGTGGAAGTGTGCAAATTGTCAAGATATGGACAAACTAGCTACATTGTTTTGCAATATCTTATTGTTGGAGTTGTACCAGTAGTATTGGCTGGTTTTGCTGATGGAAATGAAGCTAATGGAGGTTCATTATGTTACTCATTCATGGCCAAGTCATCAAGGTTTGATGATATCTTGTGGCAAGATGGAGATGGAGGCTCATTCATGGAGTTTTATGGTGGAGACATATCAAGAAAGGACAAAGTTAGAGGAGACAAGTAAGCAAATGGCCATCACTCACAACTATTGTTTGGTTGCTGTAATTTTCCAGAGAGTTCAAAGTTTGAAACATGGAGGAATCATTTCATTCACATTCTATTTGGTTCTTCATGTTCTAGTTATATCTTGATGTGTAAAATTGATGTAAGAAATAGTGAAGCATCCAATTTGGACACTATTCTCTATATCAATTATGAAAGATACTTTAGAACCTTAGAAATGAGATCTATACTTAGGATGGAGATCATTCTAAAGTTGGATCAAAGTAGTATGGTCAAAACTATGCCAAAACTAGTTGAAGAGGGAGTGTGAGAGATTTCAACTAGTTTAGTCTAGTTTAGTCATATTTTGGTTAATTGTCAATAAGAGGCCAAAAATCATTTTAGACTTAGATATAAACTTTTTGAAGTTATATTAGTTTAAAATACATTCAATAAACACTTTTTGAAAGTGTGGGAAAGTTGGTAGTCGAGTTTGAGAGAGATTCAAATTTGAACTTTGGGTACATTGAATCTAGATCCAAAAATAGTAGGGTTTACATTTTCGAGGGAAACCCAAGTGGCCAAATAGGGTTTGGAAACTCTATAAAAGGATGTAACTCATGGAGAGACACATCTTCTCTCTTCTCTCTCATTTCATCATCATACATGGTTATCTTTCGATTCTACTACTCATTGGTGCACTATCTTGGTGTTATCTTGCAATCTTGTGTGTAGAATGATCATTTATTGCTATTTTCGGTTTCACACGTGTGAAATACCATAGGGTACTGTAATTGTATGAAAAACAAACATATTTTATGTTTTGACTCATGTTTGATCAATATCTCTTAGAGTTTGCATCTCATTTTGTATGTAGATGCTGATTTTTCTACATTGGCAGGATTGTTGGTTTGCTCCTTATCGTAATCAAAGATCAGGGACATGGATGGAATCTTGAATGATCTGAAATCCTTCACAAAAGGTACATCAAACTATGTTGCCGATGCCTTGAGTTGGATTGGAGAGATTAATCAGCTATGCTTTGCTAAGATCCAATCTGATTGGTATCTTTCAGTATGGAATCTTTGTCGAACTGATAGGTTTTTCAGTCGCATCTAGCTAGATGTCTAGACAGAAGATTCTAGATCTAGTGATGACCTTGGGATGCAGGATTCCAATAAATCTTGAAATAATAAGATACCTGAAGACTATTACAAAAGGAATGGCTTGTTTTTCGAAAGGAAAGGTTTGTGTGACGGATAGGAAGGACTTGCGGGCCTAAATTCTACAACAGTGTCATGACAACTCTTGTGCTGGTCACCCAGACATACAGAGGACACTTGACCTTGTTAGGCAAAATTTCTTCTGGCCTAAGATGAAAGGTCATTTTGAGGCATACATTCAAGGGTGTGAACAATGTCGGCAAAACAAAGCAGAAAGACTCAAAGTTGCAGGTCTTCTACATCCACTAACAGTCTATTGGAAAAAGTATCTCCCAATGGTTGAGTTCGCGCACAATAGTGCTAAGCATTCTACCACCAGATTCAATCTTTTTATGGTGATGTATGGCTTTCAGCCACGTTATCCAATTTCAATCAGACTCAAAGGTCTCAAGGTGCAAGCTATAATAGATTTCCTATAATATATACAAGAATTCTTGCTAGTGTCTAAGGAAAGCATGAAAATCGTAAGCTTAGTTTTATGCTAACCATAGTCGATCACCTTGGGATATTGAGGTTGCAACCTGGGTGTATCTTAAAATCCCTAAGGATTCAAAGGTACTTCGGATGGAAAAATGCCATAAGATTTTTCCTCATTACAACGGACCTTATAAGGCTGTAAAGAAAATCAACCCGGTCACTTAGTAGCTAGATCTTCATATTGGAGTTGGAGTTCATCTTGTTTTGTCTACCTTTGTTCCTAACGTACCTGAAATACTGGTTGACGTTTGCCATCACCAATTGAGAAACTGTTTGGTTTCTGAATTTCTTGTACGTTGGAAAGGCAAGTCAGATGATGAGGATAGTTGGGAGAGAGAAGACTATTTACTTCCCAGGTTTGCTTCCTTTAGGAGGAGACTCTTAAATGGGGAGGGAATGTTACGTGCCCATAAGGGCACGCAATAGGAAAGTTGAGGTGATGATCTCAGTTCGAAACACTGATTTGGATCTATAGGTCTTTTGGGTGCCACGTGTCAATGCCTTATGTGTGCATGTTGACTGGTTGTTATGGACCCGCATCAGGTGTGCACAATTGCTATGGGTATGCCATTGGTCATGCGTGACTCCTATGGACGAAGATGAATAGAGGTGGATCGCCATGAGCTTGTTATTCATTCTCTCCTAGAGAATGAAGAGCTCTTCCGCTGGTGGTTAGGTCAGAGGCAATTATGTAGGCGAGGGTCGAGGGTAAGGCTTGGTGGTATGGGACACCATGGCTTACAGGAGATCTGAGCTTGCTTGATGATGGTCTATAGCTCTAGTGCACGGGGGTGAGGTGGCAGTACCTCTATGGTTGGGACGGTAACGTAGCGCTTGTCACATGTTTGTGATTAAACAATGACTCTTATTCCAGTATGCACCTAGTGTATTTACAAGTTCGTTCCATTCTTTCACACACCGATCTGTTTGATGTTCAATTACCTATTCTATTCTACATTCTTCTTTACCACTTGTCCGTCCACAACGTTCTGAAGGAGGGAGAGACAAGGGGAAATCTTTGTGCTTCAAGAATCACAAATCAACTCCAGGCATACGTCAACAAGTTCCTACAACAGTCACGGTTAATAAGAAATCCAGCTAATAATAGTCACGGTTAATGAGAAATTTGGCTAACAGTTAAACCACAAACAACCACAGACGACCACATATGACTGTAGGCAAATAACCACACTGGTCGAACCGCAAACCACCGAAAATGACCGTAGGCAAATAACTGCACTAGTCGAAAGCAATCGCAAGATACCGCAGATTCGTAAGATGACTGTAGGCAAATAACCGTCCTAGTCAAAAGCAACTGAAGATATCATAGATATCGCAAGATGACCACAGGCAAACAACTGAACTGGCCGAAAGTGACTACAAGCAGCCGCAGACGACCACTGACCACCGCAAGATACCGCATTATCTGAGAGCAAATCAACCGAGAGAAAATCAACCGAAGTTCACATGAGTGACATGTCAATCAAGGGTCACATCAATCAACGGATACATCAGCCAAGAGCGGGCACCACAAAATGACCTCAAATGTACTTCTACCTCAAGAGTTTTTTTGTGTAACTAAGTGTTGGCTCTCTCCACTCTCTGATGATCTTGTGCATGCTCAACGCTTTGACACATACAGTCGATCAATCTGACCACTACCTTGTTACTACATTCATACTTGTTGACTGCACTTTACGATTTTACTGACCGAGAAAACGCCAGAAAGATTGAAATAATTCACAACCTAAACACGCAAAAACAAGCAGCAATAACCATGACTACTACTATTGATTTCAAGTTTATTGTTGGAAGCATTGCTGTTTAGATGCAATTGATAGTTGAGCCACGGATCTAGCAGCCGAGGAAGAGTACCAAGCAGGAGGAGAGCAAGCAGAAGTAACCACTACAGAAGATGGTCAGGTGCAGGATGATAATGCAACATCGGGAGAGGAGCACATAGCAACAACATCAACTGAGGAGAAGGTACCAGAGGTAAATCTGACAATGGAGTCAACGGAGCCGTTGCTAGTCTCTCACACCCACGCCATTATTATCAATGTTGATCATCTTGATTACTTTGATACTAATGATGTGTTAGAAAGCTTTGATGAAACTGTTTCTACAAGGGTTGTGCATATCTAAGAGGAGTTAACTCCATTGAGCAGACCCCTAACTCAATCCATTACTGCTTCCATTCTCCTTTCCACAATATTTGTCCCTTCTGATACAATTACCACCACCACCTTAGCTTCTTCTACCACCACCTTACCATCAGTTCCACAATCTTGCTTCCCACCCTCACATTACACACCTTCTCAATTCCCTTTTTTTCAGAGATGTCAGTAACATGTCGAAGATTGCCAAACAAGCTCTTGAATCCCATGTCGAGATGTCCTTCCACTTGCACTAGTTGATAAGTCAGAATGAAGAACTGGCTAACCAATTAGCCAAAAAGACTAAAGATCTAGAGGCTTGCCATGTAGAGCTCAAGGACAAGAGAATACAAGCTACAGAAGATGAGCTGAGAAGCCAAGAGCAACAAGGGTTGATTCAACAACAGACTCGAGACTTCCTACAACTACAAGATCAGCTCAAGCAACAAGACGCACAAGCTTCTACCGAGCAACACCGGTTGATGACCACACCAGTTGAGCTAATCCAATTGAGACCCAAGATATTGTTGTAGTGCCACCACCTGGAGAAGCCATCAAAATGCAGAGGTACGTGAATTGATCCAGAGGTATGAAACCTAGAAAGCCAATACCATTATTTATCAAGACCACTATGAGAAGAAGTTGTTTGAATTGCAGAGTCAAATTCAGAAGATGCAGCAGGACTTACAAAAGTCCTAGAATAGGTGAACCAGCTCTAGAGCACTACATGCAAGGTACAAGTAGGACTAGCTCATCCAAAAAAGAAAGAAGACCAAGATGGACCAGACAAGGGAGGATCATCCGAGACCGCTACCTGACTATTCCCAGAAAGACTCAACAATGGAGTTGATGCCTTTCCAATGTTTTGCTCTATTTTAGCAGTTGGGCTACAAGTCACAAATTTTTTAGGCAGCTCCCCTTGGTCACCAAAACACAGACTCAAAAATTTGAGTTTACTATGCACACAGGTGCTCAGATCACTTGGTGCATCAGCATTGTATAGGACATATTGAACAGGTTGCAAATTTTGCATTTGCACTCTACCTTGTTTTAAAGGATAGCAAGCTCATAATATCCCTCGAATATCGAGAGTTTTATGTCCTGCATTGATTTTAAGCTTTCTTGAATCTCTCTTTAATACTTTGTTCCAAAAATAGTACAATAACACACAATTTGTGTTCTGCCATGAGGGTGGCCAGACAGTGTCACACCAATGTAGTGATGGAACTTGAACTAATCGACTCGATATTATCAAAAATATATAATGTGGGACTCTCCCAAGCAGATGAAGGAACGGCCATGAAGTTCGATTCATCAACCCCACAACAAATTGCTTCATTTTCTTTGGAGGTCTTCACTCTGCAAAAAAATCTCCAAGAAGTGCTGGTGTTGCTCCCCGCATGACTTTGTCTCTGATTTAGTTTTTCTTTTATTTTTTCAACAAATTGTGTTAAAGAGAGTATCTGCAGCTTAGATGATATGCTTCTGCTGCTGCTTGTAGCTACTCTAATCCAATCATAAGCAAACTTTTTGTTGATAGATGGGAATAGGCGCTTTATTGCCTCTTTGTCATACTGTACATTCGCTGGCAGATCATTGTCTAAAGAAATAAAAAGCTTTACAACGTGCAAAGCTGTCGTTTCATTGACGATTGTTGCCACACCATCTTCAATGTATTTTTCTCTATTTTCTTTGCCAAAATATAATTGGCCCTCCAAGATTTTTTTGCATATCTTCACACAAATTGGGTTCGGCAAGTACCGTAGCGATCTAAAAAATCTGACAATGAGTGGAACGATTTTTTGATGTTGCGGTGCAAAATCTGGCTCATCGTATGAAAGAGACCCAACCACATAACGCTTTATAACTTCCAGTAAGTTATTAAACGCGTCATCCAAATGCAACAAGATAATGGTATATTCCTCAAATGTTTGATACAAAGTCTTCAAGGGCAACCTTCCTTTCAATGTGCCAATGAGATGACTGCGGAGAATGCTTGACAATCCCTGATAAAATTGGGCCATTCTTTTGCTCGTCTCTTGATCCAGCTTCACTCCTTTGATGTACCAAGGCCTGTCCAATGAGATCCAAAGCTCTCACACACGTTTCATTATTTCAGCCAGATTGGTCCTTTTAAGTTTGCTCTCAGGTTCATAATTCAACCTGTTGGACTCCAATATGTAGCAAGGTGTGCTTTTATATATACAAATATACACATGCACCTATGCAAAAAGCCTATCATATAGTTGGCTATGAAGTTCATTGGCTCTCACTGCGTTCAGCGCTATTTCGTTACAGACACAACAAAAATGCTGACCATCAATAGGTTCAAAAGTACAATGAGATAAGAATCTATTTTTACATAATCCATCCAATCTAGAACCCTTGTTGGTGTCCTTCTCTTTTGGATACAACTGTAAATACAATTTCGCTGCTTCCGCCATAGCCACCCGTTTGAAATCACGGTACATCTTTATAGATTTCTCTGGACTGTTGAAGAAAACCTCGGGTTTATCTCCTTTCTTGAAACAGATTCATACAACTGTTCAGTTGATACATATGTTTGCCCCACACGTAACCAACATCATTAGAGGAATAAGCATCTAGATTGACATTTGTTTCCTTCTCAAACTCACCCAATGCATCGTCATTATCAGAGGATGATATAATTGTGGGGGTTGGAATACAAGGCCTTAGGGGCATTTCAATGGAGCCCAGAAGTATCAAGAAAAGAAGTATCAGGGAAGTAGCCTATGGACATAATGATTTTACATAATTATTGGCCCAAGCATGCCATCCTATGAGTATAAGCCCATCTTGAAGAGCCGTTAGTAGACAAGTTGCGTTAGGCCCCAAGTACGGCACCCTGCGTGCATAAGTCCAACTTGTGGTGCCATTAGTCAATAGGGGGCAAGGAACCAATTTGAGCAAGTCTCAAGGTTTAAACTTAGACTTTAAAAGGTATGCAAAAGTCAATGTCAAGTTTCCAAAACAAGAACTTGCATCCTATATTGAGACTTGAAATGCCTTGTCCCATAAGTAAGTGTGGAAAATAAACTCCACAAGCTTCTATAAAGAGAAGCCCTTTTATGTAATTTCTATCCTTAATGCAAGAGAGCTAAGTGCTACTATTTTGGGTCCACTTGTGCTAATATTTTTGGTGTGTGGCTAATTATAGTGTGGCTTTATGCTCATTGCTTTTGTTTCTAAGTTCTTGCTATTTTAGCCCATGTTAGCATATGTGCTTAATCATTGTGTATTTCTAATTTAGTGAAGCTTTTAAGAGAGTTTGTGGAAGAGTGTGTGAGTAGAGAGGGAAAAGAGAGAGAGGAGAGTGTGAAAGAGTTAGTGTGGTTTTGGTTTTAAAGTTAGTACTATTTGGTTTAAGCTGTGTTTTCAAGGCATTTTGCTTGCAAGTAGAAATAGTGTTAACCCTTTTGTTTTGCATGCATCTTCAAGGCTCCTAGGTCTGAGCCCTACTTCCCGTGCTACAAACGAATTAGAAGGAGAAGGTAGAAGCCTTCTACTTCTTGACAACATTGGCGTCGTTGCCGGAGAGCCAAATGCTTGCTAGCTTTTGTTGTTTTCCATGTTTTTCTACTTGCTTTATTGTAGGGACTGGTCACTAGTTTTTAGTGGTTACTTTGCAAAATTTTATGATTGTTATGCTCGTGGTTTGGGTGTTTTGAGATATATATGTATGTGAGAAACTATCATGAAACTATCATTCCCCCACAAAACAGTGCAAGAAACAGTCTTCAAACTAAGTTTTAAACCATCATGAATCTGCCTCCCCAAATCTGACTGTGGCAACTTGTCACAAAACTGCCAAGTAGGGTCTTGAATCCCCAACTAATATTTGGAGGCCTAAATCCCTGTATCGCTCAAGGAAATGACGGCTTAGAAGGACACACCAATCCTCACTATTTTTGTTTTCAAATGATGAATGACAAGCCAACCATGCAATGGAAACACTATTCTAATGATGGAGACAACACATGGAGTAAACCTTTCAAACTATTGCAACGTGTACCTTCAAAAAAGAGGCCATCTTTCTAGCATCCACAAAGGATCTGGATCCAGATGAAATGAAAGAAATAATATCCTTTATTGAGTATTTGCGGTTCATGAGCCAGAAGTTTCCAGAATACAAGGATCGCAATGATGCATGTGTGGTTGAAACCAGAAAGAAAAAATGTTGTCAAGATCAATGTATAGCCAAGAGGCTTTTTGGCCACAATCCTTGCCAACCACTTTCGATTCATCTGTATCAACTTCGATCAATGAGGTCGAAATGGATGTAGAGTTATTACCCCCGAGGTTTTGCGGGCGAAAAGCTGATGCACCTCTGGTTGAATTCATGCCACGTAGAGAAGTTGTGTTGGACAAGTTCGTTGCAATGCGGCCTCCAGATGAAGAGGTTGTGGAGGGTTCCATGCCTATTTGGGTGGTAAAAGTTGTCGAAGTGAAGAAAAACTCAGAAGGCTTGGCCACAGAGTTTAAAGCATTATGGTACGAACCAAAATCTAATCAACGGCGTAGAAATCAGAGACAAATTGACAACTTGGAGTTGTACAAAAATTACTTAGAGAAAGAATGGATTCCGAACAATGACGGACCACAATATATGGATGTAGATATTGTTGTTCATGCATGGAAATCAAAGGCGAAAAAAACAATTAAAGCACACGGCTATACTGTGGAAAAATTAACATCTATTCCGGAAATATCAGTGGCACACATGAAAGAATATTTGTCCAAATTAGCCGATGAATGTGTAGTTGATATTGATGAGTAGAGTTCATAATTGTAATTGTAGAGTCTTGGTTACAATCAGGTTTGTGGCCATAAGTATAGAACTTGTAATGTATCCGTCAGTGCTGGCAGCTTTCAAATCTGCAACAAGTCCAAATTTGGCCTCAAAAGACGTGTCTCTATGTCTCACTTTTTCTATTTTGATCCAGAAGGATAGTTTTATGTCTCCACTGTGTGGAGTTTACAAGATAGCTAAACAGAGAATTACAAGAGTAGTTTACGCTAATCAACTAATCAGTTACTCTCCGTTGTTACTATCTATTTCAGCTGGGTGTGAAGTTTAAGACTCCAAGCCCGTTGAACTGCCAGTTGGCAGCGCGAAAGATTCCCTTTCATCTCTTTTCGTTTTGGCGTTGCTTTGCAGTCTTTGTGGTCGTTGTAAATCCAGCTTGGCAATTTCGTAGAAAGCCGACTTTTGTCTGCTAGGGTGTGGCCATGTCACCCTATCACAAGTAAATCCTATTCCATGACATGTGTATTGTAAGACCATGAGGAATCATGATGTAGAAAGTTTAACAACTTTTAGGAATTCTAAAGGTTGGAAATAGTTTCTAATTCTCAACCTTTAGAATATTGAAATAGTTTACTAGTCTAAAAGGTTAAACTTATACATTGTCTAGAATTGCACCAAGGTTGTGCATCTTTTGTAATAGTCTCTTGACTAATGTAGGGCTTGGCCCAAGACCATGTTTAATTATAAATCACTTTTAGTGGCAAATGACACATTACGGTTAAATTTCCATGAGAGTTCTTATAATACAACTTGATAGTAGTACATGATTCAAAATTGATGTTTATGTTTCTTTTAAAATTAATATCAAATTAAGTTTATGTTTCTTTTAAATATCAATGTTTATGTTTAAGAGTTTTCCATGTTATTCGGATCGACACTAATTTTAGACATGATTATATTGTATTGGCAAAAATATCCACCTTAATCCCCTTGATCTCACAATTGGAATGCTAACTTCATCTGAATTATAATTTCAATGTATATGATACTTGACAAGAACCAAATTTATTGTGGATTTACAATTATTTAGGTGCTCATAGCTATTGGAAAAAAGCATCAATACTATTTAGAAACTAAATTGTGACTCATTGATCAAATTAGTCCTGTTTGGCTTATAGTTGTATTGAAATGAGATTTGAACTTGAGAAAATCCCACTTCAACAATTAGTAATTTTTTATTTTATTTTTCTTATCTGGCTCTTTTGGTACCATATGTAGAGAATAGTCCTAAATAAATTAAAGAGTCCAAAATTAATTGCGCCAGTATTGCAGGTTTTTGTGATTGAGCGGAGAGTTCAGCATTGGTAGAAGATTGATTAATCGAGAGAGGGAAAGAATCTCAAACAGTGAACATCCAAGTGCACTAGCTCAAAAGGATGTTGAGACTTAATGTTGGACCTTGGAAAAGGCCTCCTATGAGATTTGGCAATAGCAAATGGCATAAATGTGGTATAATCATTGACCATACTTTCATTTTAGCAACATATCTTAAATGAATATTGTATTGTATATTTGTAATTGGATTAGCATCTACTATCATAGTCATTATGATTGGGTATCCCTTTCAAATCTTCATAAGTTAAGGCAAAGATGTCTCAATAGGTTTTATAGTCATAATCGATATTGAATATAGGTATTTCTCTTAGAGTAGGAATTCCTTCCATCACTTTTGAGAGTATTTTAATACAATTATTTCTCTCATCTTCTACTTTAGATATAGATCATTTTGTGGATTGCAGCTAAGAACCACATGATCATAGCTTCATTGTTAATGAAATCTGGTTCACATTCGGATCTAATATGTTTGATCTGCTCAATATAATCTCGCACCCCCTCCTTCTTTCCCATTTTAATTTTATTTAAGAGTAGGAAAGGATCTTCCAAAAATTTCTTGAGCTTAAATCTCGTACTGAGGACAACTTTAACTACTTCCCAATCTAAACGGTTTGTCAAGTCTTGATCATAAAACCAATCTTGAGCCGCATTAGTTAAAGATAGGAAATAACCATAGACTTCGCATGATTCCGATTTTTTTTTGAGAAATATAACTGAATTTGATATTCCATTGTACTTTGTTAACTCCAAACGAGGAGGTCTTCTAATAATAAGACATGGGGTACCTGAACTTCTGGCTCAAAATCCGAATCTGCCATTTTTAAAAATTACTTTGGAACAAAAAATAGATAATGGGGGCAATGAGGTTAGATCTAGATTTTTTCACTTATTCCCTGATCTGACCTACAAAAACTTTATCACTTGATATCAATCAGATTTTGATTTTGAAAGAAAAAAAAAGACCTTATTCAAGCGATCAACACTCTTGAAATAAGGTTTTCTCAAAATCAGTACCAAATTGTAACAAAATATTTTACAATAGCTAGATCAAATAGATCAGAACTCAAAAATAATATTGGCGAAGGTTAACTCGTCGAGGGTCAACTCATTGAGGGTTCCTTCAATACTATTTCACCTTGTGCTTGACACTTCCTCGTAATTTTTCTCATCACCCATTCCTTGATTTTTTGACACGGTTTCACGATTTTGCCCGGTGTTTGTTTCAAACCAACGTGTCCATTGTTGATTTTCGTCCATTGGACTTGCATTTTATGCCCTTGGTATATCTTCAAGACTCATGACTTGGGATCGTTTCAACGGAACGGTTCCCTTGAAACACACTAGGTAAACATATATGTGTCCAAAAAGAAATTTAGTACATGGAAAATTTGCACGATAGTGCCCGCTATTATAATTCACATTGTCGGGCCAATTCTAAGGCCGTAAAATATTTTATGGGCCATTTCTAAGGCCTCAAAATTTTCTTTAGCCTCATTTTGGGCAGGCTAGGATCCTACAAACAATTTTATGCCAATTTTTCCAATAATAGCTGAGTTTTACATGCCGGTTTTTTGTAACAAATTGTGAAAATCACTATCAATATCAACCCGATTTTGTGTGACAAAAAATCAGCTAACAAAGGGACACTTTGCATCTAACTGTTAATCCTCATCACATTGGCTATTGAGGTCCAATATAGTTATGAGGTGAAAATCATGGATCCAATCATAATTAAAGGTCACCACATGCCTAATTGAGTAGCAACTCGAGCTACCACTATATGGATGTGGAATCTCATTGTACTTTTAATCTCTTTGAGAGATAGTGCTTCATCTTTGGAGAGAAGCTAGCTCTAGATTGAGTGAGATTATCATAGCTAGTGAGATTGATCTCAAATATTGGTTGCAAGATCTAAATTTGGTTTTGGTTGGACATCATTATCAAATCCTTTTTTGAGAGAGAAGCAACACATTGTACTTGCTTTTGGATCCATTTCAAGTCAATCTCTCAAGTGACTATGGCTTCCATGGGGTCCTTTCTCTTGTTGCAAGGTGAGAGATTGAACACCTCCAATTACTCTATTTGGAAGGTGAGGATGAAGTCAATTTTGATCCTCCAAGATGTCATGGATATTGTACTTGGACTTAAGGAGGAGCCTCAAGTGCTTCAAGAATTCCAAAGGTACAAGAAAAGGGCAAGAATGGCCCTTCACTACATCAAGATGAACGTATCCAATGAAGTGTTGAAAGAGATTAGTACTTGCACCTTGGCCAAGGAGGCTTGGGACACTCTCAAAGCCATTTATGAGGCCAAGAATACTTCTAGACAATATAATTTTCTACAATGAGAACAAGGAAATTACTCTTCATGTTTGATGTGATCAAAAGAAAAAAAAGATTAAATAAATTTTTAAAAAAATGAAACTAGAAGAGGTAAGAATAATGAAGAGAAAACATATGAGGAGGAAGAGAAAGATAAGATAAAATAAAAATATGAGAAGAAGATAAAGCGAAAGAGAGGAATAAAGAGCAAGATAAGGGATATGGCAAATGAGGAGGGACACGACAAAAGAAGACAAATGAAGGGGAGAGAGAGAGAGAGAGAGAGAGAGAGAGAGAGAGAGAGAGAGAGAGAGAGAGAGAGAGAGAGAGAGAGAGAGAGAGAGAGAGAGAGAGAGAGAGAGAGAGAGAGAGAGAGAGAGAGAGAGAGAGAGAGAGAGAGAGAGAGAGAGAGAGAGAGAGAGCACATGAGGACAAAAGAAAAAAGGAGAGAAGAATGAAAGAGATGAAGGTTTTTCTATCATTTGTGTCACTCTCCCTTTTCTCTTCATGTTCGGAGAAGGCATAGCACTCGAGGTGGGGGGGTTGTTGTAATCACCCCCCCCCCCCCCCCCCCTCCCCGTGGTCGATGCCCAACAAGGGGTTATCCTTTTTCTCTTCATGTTCGGAGAAGGCATAGCACTCGATGTGGGGGGTTGTTGTAATCACCACCACCACCACCACCACCACCCCCCCCCGTGGTTGATGCCCAACAAGGGTTATCCCCGGGCACCTGGTCTCTAAACAAAAAGAAAAGTCAGCATTTTATATTTCGTGAATTTCAAAATTCATCCAATTTAGTTAATTTTTTTTAAAGCTTTTCCTTTATTTAGAAACCTAAAACTTGTAAATTTTTTTGTTTTAACTCAGATTTCATTGCAACCAAAAGCAACAACATGCCCAATACTATGAAATGATCAATATTTTTGTAATCATCACTTTAGAAATTCAAACTTGACCCTCTTTCTAAGTTACTACATTTTTACTTTTAATTTATCGAATTTTGGATGATTATAGCTTCGTTAACTGAGGTCGAATTCCAATGGTGGAAAATTCAAAATTGATTGATCATCCTAAAGAATAATATGAGACCGAAAAATTTGGGCAATGCCAAATTATTGTAGCCTCATGATTTTTTAAATGCTCATTATTTTTTAAATTTTATAGCATTTTTTTAATGAAGTGTAGGCTTAGAGTTTGCCCCCCTACCTCCCTTGCAAAATGGCGCACTAGACTCTCTCATCCATCAGTCTCATCCTCGTCATATTTTGACTTTTAAGCTATGTTGGATTTATCCCTCTCTCGCTAATCCAATAGTTAATCTACATTCGTTCATGTTGTCGCATATTAACTCGCATTGTCGCACAGTTTGTAGAAATACATGGAATCACGAATAGGTATCTATGTGATAGTCAAACTATCAAAGGATTATCGAGTATCAACAATTGACTTTCAACAAAAACCTGAATATTCGATTCAAACAACTTTTGAATCAAATATTCAAACCTTTGTCAACCTCAAGCCCAACTAATTTGACTCTAGCTAGAATCAACAATTGTCGATTGCCTAATTAGTGTAATATCATTGTTAATGAAGCTAATTACTTTCTTAAACTAGTTTTAGCACTATGCAACTAATTTCACAATGACAACAGTCACAATCGTCGCCTATCCAAGTAGCAATATTCACAATTGTTGCCTACCTTGATAGTGATGGCCACAATCTCCTCCCAGATCCATATCAGACAACATGTCTACACACTTGTATATATATCAGAATAAATGTATAGCTAAGCATTGAAACATCACATTGTGATTCAAAAGAAGCTTTGAGATAGAGATCTAGTAATACACAGATCAATTAGTTTTAGACAGAGAATGTGTAAGCTATCGAATGATCTTCTAATCATTGAGTTAGCAAAGAAAAATAAGTAAGAGATAGTTTCAAGTACACGGGTATCACCACAATTGTTTTGTGCTCACCATTTCAGTTGACTTCGTACTTGTTACTTTCTAAATTCAATCCAATCATTTTATTGCGTTTAGAGTCTACTACTATTTCTCCAAGAGCTTTGTCATGTTCGGTATGCATTAGATGAAAATTTCTAAATATTGCTCTTAGGCACAAACTGCAGGTCAGGCAAGCACGTCAAGACAATGTGCGCTCGAGAGAGATATTACAAGTTGCAGTATCAGATCCGAGCACAAGAATACAGAGCACAAAAGAAAGGAGATGTAATGCGCACTTGAATGCGATACCGGACGAAGCAGTATCGGTTCCAAGCGCAAATTAGTCAACGGAGGGTAATCAGTGCAAACGGCGCACTTGAAATCGATATCCAGCCAAAAAATCGTAAATTTGCATGAAAATTTGAGCCGAAAAAGATCCACTTATAAAAAAAATCCGCACGTGTGGAGGAGTAGCGAAAGAACACGTGTCAACTTGTGATTGGTCAAAATTAATGTGTCGTACCTAGAATGATTGATCTAACATCTGTCACATGTGAGAATGACATGCGTCAAAAACGGATTGGTGCACGTGTCCCAGCCCATGTGGCCTCATAACTGAGTCATCATTGTCAGTGCGGACATTCCACGTGAACCAATTAGTTGACGACACGTGTCTCGACCGTCTTTTCACATGTGCAAAAATCTCGTTTATATAAGACCTCGAAATTGTCATTTTTTTTCGCAGAATTTTTGGTTTTCGCTCCCAATATCGCTCCCAAGCACGCTCTCTCACCATTCAAGCTTCTGTCCTCTCACAGTGCGCTCGAGACCAATACCGCTGGTAGTCCAATATCGCTTTCGAAAAGGAATCTCGTTTCGTAAAATATTCTGTGTATATCTTGTGAAAAATACAGATCCTAAGTGGATCTAAACTCCAAGATCATTGGCTTGAATGCTTGCACTCCAAACTACATAAGCTAGGAATTGGCAACACATTCTATGCTACCTAGAATGCAAAGAACTTGATCAAAAAGCATTTATCACAAATGGAAACTTCCATAAACATCAAGTGCGGCCCAAAATAGCATTATACAGTCCATAATACATCAGCCTATCACTTTTGGAAAGCACCTAAGATCATACACAATAGTTTGAAGACAATACACACAACAATGCTCTCAATGGAGGAAGAAACAATGACAATGATCTATTGATCTCAATGAAGCATACAAAAGGTTTCTCCAACCTGTTCTCCACGACTTCCCTACTATTTATGGATGAGGAAGATGACTCTCTCTCCTCTCTCTAGAAGGTACTTGACCCTAGATATTCCCTATATAGGAAAAATAGCTAAAAATGGCTTATATGACCAAAATACATCAAAATGGTCTCATTTTGAAGGGTATGAAGTTTGACACTTCATCATACTGAAAAAATACAGTAAATAAAAACATTGTGGCCTGGTTCACACGTGCAAAACTCCTAAACCAAAACTATTTACAATTTTAGCCAATTTAGGTCTCAAACTAGCTAGGAAATGTTGACAATTTTCACACTCCCTCTTCAACATTGGATGCTAGTTTCAACATAGTCTTTGAGCACATTCCAAGATTAGATCTATGCATTAAATATAGGTCCTTTCCCAATGGTTTGGTGAAGATATCAGCCACACACTCCTTTGAAGAGACATGTTGAAGCTCCACCTCTTTGGCAATGACTTGATCTCTCACAAAATGGTGAGCAATCTCAATGTGCTTGCTCCTTGCATGAAAAACAGGATTGCTTGCCAAGCTTTGGGCTGAAAGGTTATCACAAAGTATGATTGGAGTCTTCTCTGGTTCCAGCAAGTGAAGATCCAATAACATCCTCTTGATCCAAAGAATCTCCTTGGTGCATGTTGTTAATGCCTTGTACTCGGCTTCGGTGGAAGATAGAGAGATAGTTGGTTGCTTCTTTGATAGCCATGAGACCACTCCATCTCCAAGATAGATTGCAAAGGCACTTGTTGACTTCCTATCCATTTGATCACCTGCAAAATCTGAATCTGAAAATCCACAAAGGTTAGGTGTAGTACCTCCATACAAGATGCCAAAATCTCTAGATCCCGAGATGTATCTAAGTACTCTCTTTCCTAGCTTCCAATGAGCCTCACTAGGATCTTGCATAAATTGACTTAGTTTACCAACCACAAAGCTTAGATCAGGTCTTGTGATGGTTAACCATATAAGAGATCCTATTAGCTTTCTATAGAGAGTAATGTCCTTGAAGGATCTTTCATTACTTCTTGTAGTTAGCTTTACATTTGATTCCATAGGAGTAGAAACAACTTTACAATCTTCCATATGAAACCTTTTTAGAATAGAGTTAACATACTTTTCTTGACATATGAATGTAGATTTAGAAGTTCTAATAATCTCTATTCCTAAGATATAATGAAGTTTACCAAGATCTTGAATTTCAAACTCTCTTTTGAGTGCCATCTTGATTTCATCTATATCTAGATTGTTACCACCACTTAAGATAATGTCATCAACATAGATCAAAAGTAAAGTGATATCATTTTCATTCAATCTAAAGTAGAGAGAATGATCATACTCACTCATAACAAAGTTTTGAGAAAGTAAGAAGGAATTGAGCTTAGCATACCAACTCCTTGGTGCTTGCTTCAGCCCATACAAACTCTTTTGGAGATAGCACACATGATTAGGCTCATCATGTGAAACATAGCCCTCGGGTTGCTCCATGTAAATATCTTCTTCAAGATCACCATTCAAGAAGGCATTAGTAACATCCATTTGCCACATATCCCAATCATAAAGAGTTGCAAGAGAGATTAGGATTCGAATAGTTACCATCTTTGCCACGGGTGCAAAGGTCTCATCATAGTCAATACCATATTCTTGAGCATACCCCTTTGCCACCAACCTTGCCTTGTACTTGTTGATTGATCCATCTTGATTTGTCTTGATCTTGAAGATCCACTTACAACCAATTGCCTTCTTGTCCTTTGGAAGCTTTACCAACCTCCATGTGTTGCTTTTGATGAGTGCTTGATGCTCATGATCCATGGCTTGGATCCATTCCTTCTTTTGAATTGCTTCACCTACACAAGTTGGTTCATCAAAAGAGGTAAGAAAAGCAAAGTTAGAGTTGTCCACCACTTGCTTTCCTTTTTCATCATAGGTTAGCCTTGATGGCTTAGCCCTTTGCCTTTGAGTCTTCCTTGAAGTTTGCTTTGGAGTGGCATCTCCATCTTCATCCAAGACATCTTGCACATCATGATGATTAGTAGGCACATCAACATCAACATCAACAACATTGGAAACATTCTCTTCATGAAAGATGACATCCCTACTTATGACAACTTTCTTTGTAGAAGGAATGTACACTTTGTAAGCCTTGCTTACTTCACTATAGCCAACAAACACACCCTTCTTTGATGAAGGATCTTCTTTAGTTCTATCATCAAGTGTGATATTGACAAAACATGTACATCCAAAGATCCTACAATGCTTGACACTCGGCCTTCTACCATAAAGAACCTCATGAGGAGTTTTACCATCCAAGGAAGCACTTGTCCATCTATTACATAGATAGTTAGCACATGCTAAAGCTTCCCCCCAAAAAGACTTAGCAAGATTAGCATGTAGTCTCATTGCCTTGGCACATTCACAAAGGGTTCTATTCTTCCTCTCGGCCACTCCATTCTGTTGTGGAGTCCTAGGACTAGACATCTCCCTCTTAATCCCATGTGCTATACAAAAGTCTTTGAACCTATTTGAGGTGTATTCCCCTCCATTATCAGATCTTAAGCATTTGATCTTTGTATTGAATTGGTTTTCCATTTCATTCTTGAACTTGACAAATGCAGCAAACACTTCATCCTTACTTTTAAGAAGATAGATCCAAGTATACCTACTAAAGTCATCAATGAAAGTTGCATACATCTTTGCCCCACCATTGCTAGTTGTACTAGAAGAATGAATATCAGAATGCACAAGTTGAAAAGCTTCTTTAGATCTAGAAGTAGATCTAGAATAAGCAAGTCTATGAGATTTGGACAAGGCACAATGTTCACAAACACTATTGTTTGCAACAAGACTTTTAGGGAGACCAAGAACAAGCTCTTTCTTTGCCATTACCTCCAAAGATTTGAAGTTGGGATGGCCCAACCTCTTGTGCCAAACTTCTTGGTTTGTCAATTGCTCCCTAGCCATACATCCTTCATGATTAGAGATCACACATGCATCAAGCTTGAAAAGTTTACCATGCCTCCTACCTTGAGCAATCAAGGATCCACATTTACTTATCAAACATGCATCTCCAATGAACTCCACATCAAGTCCTTTGTCAATCATTTGACTTACACTAAGCAAATTCTTAGTGATTGAAGGAATGTACAAAACATTTTCAAGATTTGCTTTCCTATTTGTTGAAAGGGAAATAGGAATAGTGCCTATGCCTTTGATGTCACATTGACCATCATTTGCAGTGTAGATGATGTTACCTTCTCCCTCATAAGACAATAAGGATGTAAAGTATTCCTTATGTCTTGTCATGTGAGATGAGGCTCCACTATCAATCCACCAAGGATCATTATCATCTATGTTGGCTAACAAACTTGAAGTCATAACAAGTGATTCACATGTGTTATGTTCTCCCTCATCTATTGTAAGATTTCCTTGCCTCTCTCCTTGCTCTCTTTTCTTTTTATAACATTCATTTGCAAAATGACCTTTTATCCCACAATAAAAGCACTTGAACTTTGACTTATTGTTCTTAGTAGAAGAGGAAGAGGAAGAGTGATCATCATGATCAAAGTTACCACCTTTGGACCATTTCCCTTTGCCTTTACCTTTGCCCTTGAATTTGCCTTTTGTGAAGAAAGCCTCTTCACCTCCACCTTGCAAGGATGCACCATCAAGCTTTGATTGCAACCTATGTTCTTCAGCCAATAAGATTTCTTGCAAGTCAACCACACTTGGCAAGACTCTTTGAATGGCAAAACTTTGCACAAGGTTAGCATGTTCATTTAGCAAACCATTCAACATAACTTGGACTATTTCACCATCTTTTATGTTCTCATCAATGCATGCTAAATCATCACTTAGGGACTTAACTCTCAAGATAAATGCATGAGCACTTTCACCCTCTCTTTGCCTACTAGAAAATATTTGTCTCCTTAGGGTCAATACCCTAGATGTGAACTTTGATTCAAAGAGCTTCTTTAAGGCATTCCATGCCTCACTTGCACTTTGACACTTTCCAACTTCCTTGAGAAGTTCATTTGTAACATTCATTTTAATGATATGAAGAGCCCTTTTGGCCTTCTTATCAAACCTTTGTTGCTCTTGAAGTGTGAGAGGTCTCTCTTCAATTTCTGCAACTATGTCCATGAGTTCATTCAACTCAAGTAAGGACTCCATCCTCACTTTCCAAGTAGAGTAGTTTGATGAACTCAACCTTTCACTAGACTCTAGCATGATCCCACCATTGGAAGCCATGATTCTAATGTTTCTTCAACTTTTAGGTTCTGTCCTAAAAGCACTTAGCACTCACTTTTCTCTCAACAAATGATAGATAAAGAGATCTATGAAGATTTAGGACCCTAAAACACTTCTATCTTGAACCTAGATGGTTTCCAAGCATAGAAAGGAAGATTGAAACACATGCAACACTTTGCACACACTAAGAATGGATTACAAAATCAAACCAACCTGAACACACTCTTGCTTAAGCTCTCAAACTTTCCAGCAAGTGACCAAATCAAGTTATGGTGTGAAGAGTTACTTGCATTCTTAGAAAATACCCAAAACTAGGATGCCAAGATTACCTAGTAATGAACAAACTTGATCAACATATGATCAACACACTAAGATATTGATTCAACCTGTAAAACCACATGTAAACCACACTTCTAAAAGTTTATAAACTCCAGCAAGTGATAAATACAAGATTTAGAGGTGAATGAATGAGCACACTTAGTGAATCACAAGACTAGCTTCACTATCTTGTCAAATCTTGGTGTTTAGATGTAGATCTAAGATCACTTCACATGAGAATGTTCCTCAACCTGTTAAGAACCTGAAAACACACTTGCATAATGGTTAACACGTTCCAGCAAATGCTCCAATCAAATTACATAAGGAGAGTTACTTACATGCTCAACAAAGTACACCAAAATTTATGCCAAAATTGATGACAATCTTTACAATATGCTCTTCACAATGGAGCTTACAATATGTTCACCCAAAAAAAGGGGATCTTTCATCCAAATGGGAGCTTTGCTCAGCCTTTAGGAGAATTACAACTCACTCAAAAGAGCATTTGTCATCCACTTAAGGAGAAGTTTCATCCACTTAAGGAGAGTGTTCATCCAAGAATGGAGATTGTCAACAATAGGATTGAAAAGAACATTGTTAGTATTGAATATGCACAAGCCTCACAATCACAAATGATTAGGTGTTATGATCTGATCCAAAATAGTTTATTTTCAGCCTCTGATCTTCAATAGACCTGAAATATGCTTTTGATCCACAAGTTCAACTCACAAAACAAAGGTTAGTAAGATTTGATCAACAAAGCAATGCAAAATCATGCTAGAACTTGATCAAACATCCAAATATCACCAAAAATGGAATACTTACTGTAAATAGAAGCCAACCAGCTCTGATACCATGTGAAAAATACAGATCCTAAGTTGATCTAAACTCCAAGATCATTGGCTTGAATGCTTGCACTCCAAACTACATAAGCTAGGAATTGGCAACACATTCTATGCTACCTAGAATGCAAAGAACTTGATCAAAAAGCATTTATCACAAATGGAAACTTCCATAAACATCAAGTGCGGCCCAAAATAGCATTATACAGTCCATAATACATCAGCCTATCACTTTTGGAAAGCACCTAAGATCATACACAATAGCTTGAAGACAATACACACAACAATGCTCTCAATGGAGGAAGAAACAATGACAATGATCTATTGATCTCAATGAAACATACAAAAGGTTTCTCCAACCTGTTCTCCACGACTTCCCTACTATTTATGGATGAGGAAGATGACTCTCTCTCCTCTCTCTAGAAGGTACTTGACCCTAGATATTCCCTATATAGGAAAAATAGCTAAAAATGGCTTATATGACCAAAATACATCAAAATGGTCTCATTTTGAAGGGTATGAAGTTTGACACTTCATCATACTAAAAAAATACAGTAAATAAAAACATTGTGGCCTGGTTCACACGTGCAAAACTCCAGAACCAAAACTATTTACAATTTTAGCCAATTTAGGTCTCAAACTAGCTAGGAAATGTTGACAATTTTCACATATCTTGCGTGCGAAACCGATATTCAGTTTTGGTATCGATCTCAAGCGCCCTTTTATTGCAATTTTTGTTTTGTTTTCATCCACTTTGCTTTTGTTCAAAATTTCTTTTGTTAATGTTCTTCTTCTGAGAATGATGGCCAGGACCAAATCCACTACCCATGCCATAACCATTGTACAACCATCCCATTCACGTGTTCCCCCTGGTACTAGCCATAGACGTGGCAGGAAGCAGGTCTGGCTGAGGGAGATTAGAAAACTCCAAAGATCAACTGAATTATTGATCCCTAGAGCTCCTTTCGGTCGATCTGTAAGGAATGTTACTCTGTCACTTGGGCTGAATGTTCGTCTCGTGACAGCCATGCAGGCCTTACAAGGTGATGTAGAAAATTTTATGTCCCATTTTTTTGAGGATAGTTGTCTTTTGACAGTGCATGGTAAGCGTGTCACCATCATGTCAAAAAATTTCGTCATTCTCAAAAGGCTTCAGGACCGATATTCTGGTCTGCATGTTGATAATGCCAGCACCTCCAGAGACTTGCCTCTGGATAGAACCGACTTGCCGACTACCTCTAGGAGGAAGAGGAAGCAGCCTGTCCCCAAGAAGGCTGGATCTCGAAGGCCAGCTACTTCCCTTCCTCCTAGACGTATCCAAGCCAAGAGACCCCATATCTTCTTGAGCTCTGAGTCAGATGCTGGAGAATCTGACTCAGATCAAGAATCTTCACCCCTTCCTCTTCTTGTTATTTGTCCAACTCCTCAGCAGGTTTCATCACCAAAAGTGTTGATTACCCAAGAGGAGCTCGACAAAATAATAGAGAAATCTGTAAATATTGTTTCCACTTCTGTTTCTGCTCATGTACATAATCTTTTTGTGAGAATTCCATATGATTCAGCCCAAGTTTATTTTGATTCTGACCATTCCAATCAATACGAGACCTACCTAGCTAATAAAATTGATCTTCTCTGCAATTTTTTTGATTTTTTTCTTTCGAATACATAACGTGCTCGAAAACCATTCGTGCTCTTTAACCATTAAGTTGGACTTTAGTTATTGAGGACTATTGTCTAGGAACAAATAGTTCGTGAACTCGATTAATTACTTGTCTGCGCAGTTGCGAATACATCGAACAATTCCTGATTCTCTGTTGACACCTTAGTCAGCCAAAGTGTAGTCTACTGTACTACTCTGATAACATTTCATTTGTAGAACGCGCTTCCTTCAATTCGATAGAGGCCAGATTGTTGTTCTGAATTCATTAACATTACCTATTCCAAATATAAGTGATACTGGTTACTTTTTAATGTCCGTCGACAACCAGAATAAAATTCAAAACCACCTGCCATAATTATCCCAAAAACTTAACTTTTTAACGCTGTCCTATGTGGGAACGATACTTTTCACTACAAAATCTATATTAGCCTTATTGGTATAGCGCGACAGTGCTAAATGCAGTCACCAAAAAGGACCATTTTCTTTTACCATTTACAGAAAGTGTCCTTGACAGAGTAGCTGGCGTCGAAGTCTACAGTCTTCTAGACGGAGCGGCTACAACCAGGTGAAGATAGCCCCCCCAAGATCAATACAAGATAGCATTTGCCACGGAATGAGGAACCTATGCCTATAAAGTAATGCCATTTGGACTTTGCAATGCTCGAAGCACCTTCCAACGAGTCGTGTAGGTGGCATTCAAGGATTATTTGCAAAAAATTTTGAAAATTTTCTTGGATGATCTGTGCGTGCATGGACCAGACTCAGAACACTTATTTAATTTGGAGAAAGTGTTACAGAAATGCCATGAATACCAGATCTCCCTGAATCCAGAAAAATGTCAATTCTGGATGACACATGGCTTGATTCTCGGCCATATAGTGTCAAGGCACGGGATGGCCACAAATCTATCAAAGATCAAGATCATTGTTTATCTACCACCACCGAGAATGATCCGCAAAGTCTACATCTTCATGGGTCATGCTAACTATTATAGGATCTTCATTCTTGATTTTGTTGAGTTGGCCCGACCAATTTACAAACTCACAATGGATTCACATTGGAATGAGAAAGTCCTAAAGACTTTCCAAAATCTTAAGGATGCATGGTTTCAAGCACCAATCTTACGTCCACCCAATTGGTCCATTGAGTTTCAGGTGCATACGGACGCATCAAAGTATGCAGTTGGAGTACCCAGCCAGGTGAACACAAAAAGGATTTTCGAATCCGATTTGCAAGCCGATAGCTCAATGACACATAAATGAATTATTCAACCACAGAGTGGGAAGCACTGGCAATGATCTATGCGGTTAAGAAATTTCGACACTACCTGATGGCCACACATTTCGCTTTTTATACGGACCATCAACCCTTGCTCTATCTCGTTAACAAAACTTGCAACACCGGGAGAATCACCAGATGGCTACTTCTGTTGTTGGAATTTGATTTTCGGATAGTAGTTTGCAAGGGAAAACAACACTACATGGTAGATCATGTGTCACGAATCAAGGAAAAGAAGATTGCAATCCAACCTGACGATGAGCTAGCCGATGTTGTCTTATTTTTTTGGACACAGTACCAGAGTGGGCTGCCGACAATGTGGAATATCTAATGCGAGGCCAACCAGACAAGTCACTACCAAAGGCAAAACAACGGAAATTGATCTTGAAGGCTATACCTTATCAGCTGATTGTTAGCCAGTTGTATCAAAGAGGTCCAGACGAGATTCTTCGGCGGTGTATTCTCCACCTAGATCATTTCGCTTTCACATGAAGGCATGGGTGAAGGCGATTTTGCATCTGACATTACAGTTCGCAAGATCCTGCAATTAGGATGTTGGTGGCCTATGATTTATAAGGATACAGAGGAATACTTGAAAAAGTGTGATGTGTGCCAAAGGGCAAGGAGACCAATGAGATTGAATTATGACCTACTGCACCCGGTCTTAGTCCAAGTACCATTCGAAAAGTGGGGATTGGATTACATCGGTCCAATTCACCCTGCAGCAAGGAGTTCCCAACCTTGATACATAATCGTAGCTATGGACTATCTCACCAAGTGGGTCGAAGCCAAGGCAGTAAGAGTAGCTGATGCTAATACCACTGCCAAGTTCCTTTATGAAAATATCATTGTGCGCTTTGGATGCCCGATGGAGCTAGTCAGCGATCACATAAGTCATTTCATTGATGAGACCATCAAGGTCCTGTTGGAGAAATTCTTCATGATCCACAGAACCAGTACACCTTATTATCCTCGTGATAATGGGCAAGCAGAATCATCCGGCTGAGAGGAGTCCACAAGTCCCAGCACATGCCCAAGGACTTGAAGAAACTGGACCGCCTCAACTTTATGGAGAATGTCATGACCTACCTGATCCAACAAAGGCGGGCAAAGAAGACCCTTTACTGAATTGGCAGAATGCCGAGGGACCGGCACTACTTCAGGTCGTGGGTCCTATTAGGGGTATTCCCAGCGAATTGTAAATAAACAAAATTCAACCAATAAAATGCGTTGCGAGGGCATGGCATCCTACGCGTATAAGCCCATGCCCCAATGAGCATGCAAACTTAAGTGTAAATAAAATAAAATAGACTTGGGCCTTTGAGTTAAAATATAACAAGAGGCCCAAGGTCACTTTTAAACTTAGAAGATTACTTACTAAAGTTGGGTCCAAATTGGGACTCACATGAATCTTGTAAATTTCAATGTACTTTTTGTAGACCCTTGAATCAAGTTGGGTCCAAGATGAATGGGTAGGATCAATGTGAATATTAGCCAATAGGATTTTGGGGCAAGGGCCTTCCTCATTTTATAAAAAAGACACCATTTGTACACTATTTTCATGCTTAATAGAGAGGAGGAGACTCGATCATTTTGAGAGCTCAAGCATCCTCATTTGCTAATCACTCTTGCTTATGCTCTTGTTGTGATTGCTTGTTATTTCCATTTCCCATGCTTTTTGGTTTATGCTAGTTAAGATCTTTTCCATAAGCAATGACATTGAGCATTTGAGCTAACCTCCATCTCATCTCTCTCTCTCACTCTCTTCTCCTTCTTCTTCTTCTTCTATTCTATCCTCTCTCTTCACCCCAAAATCATGATGAAGTTAGTTTAGGAAGAGTAGAGTTATAGTGAGTAGTGTTATTGGAGGTAGAGTTAGATACAAAGTAGAAAACTAACTAGAATTAGCATCTATGCATAGTTAGGTACCTATCCAGTGAACTAACCCTTGTTGACAGGCGGGAGGGCTATACTACACAAGACCATTGACCCTACAAAGTTCTTTAGGATGTGGCTAATCCGCCACTCTTATAATCCATGATTAGTTATAGATTTTTAATTTGTCTGATCAGGGAAGTTACTCGATGCGACATGAAAAAGTTCACAAACAATATGTGAGAGATTTCAACTAGTTTAGTCATATTTTGATAAATTGTCAATAAGAGGCCAAAACTCATTTTAGACTTAGAGACAAACTTTTTGAAGTTATGTTAGTTTAAAATACATTCAATAAACACTTTTTGAAAGTGTGGGAAAGTTGGTAGTCGAGTTTGAGAGAGATTCAAATTTGAACTTTGGGTACATTGAATATAGACCCAAAAATAGTAGGGTTTACTTTTGGAGGGAAAGCCAAGTGGCCAAATAGGGTTTGGACACTCTATAAAAGGATGTAGCTCATGGAGAGACATATCTTCTCTCTTCTCTCTCTCATTTCATCATTATACATGGTTCTCTTTGGGTTCTACTACTCCTTGGTGCACTATCTTGGTGATATCTTACAATCTTGTGTGTAGAATGATCATTTATTGCTATTTTCGGTTCCATGAGTGTGAAATACAGTAGGGTACTGTAATTGTATGGAGAGCAAACATATTTTATGTTTTGGTTCATGTTTGATCAGTATCTCTTAGAGTTTGCATCTCATTTTGTATGTAGATGCTGATTTTTCTACATTGGCAGGATTGTTGGTTTGCTCCTTTTTGTAACCAAAGATCAGGGACATGGATTGGATCTTGAATGGTCTGAAATTCTTCACATGGTATTAGAGCTATTGTGTCTCAGGTTATGAAAGGATCAGCCATCTTTATCAAGGATTTGGAGGAGTTACCAATGCTAGAGCATGCTAGATTGATCTCTACTCAAAAATCAGCATTTTTGCATGTGTAGAATTGATCTTTTGTAGGTCAAAACTCAATACAGAGTTATATAATTGATCAATTCCGATTTCACACTTGGCTTACTGAAATTAGATGACTTTTGGTGCATTAGGAAGGTCTCATTGGAGTCTACAAGAAGATATATCAAGTTTCTAAAAATTGCATGTAGAATTTGAGATATTCAATTTTTTGTGATTTTGTCAAAACCCTAATTTTGATTGGATCTCTAGTTTGTGAGGTTACTAAACTTCATTTGAGTGCTTTTCAATCTTATTAAGTGGCAAGAATCATTAGATTGAGGATAGACCATAGGTTGATCAAGATTTCACTATTCTATGTGTAGATTTTCTAGTTAGAAGTGCTAGAAGAGATTTGAGAGGTTCCATATCTTTGTGATTTCTTCTTGAGTTCATTTGTTGACATTCAAGAGAGTGCTTTGTGCATTGGAACAGGTTGAAAGAAGAAGATCAGGTCACTTCAACACGGCTACAAGTAGAGGCTTTATGTTGGAGAGCAATGATAGGCTTACCTCAATCAACTATTCTACTTGGACGGTGAGGATGGAATCCTTATTGGAGATGAATGAGCTGATGGAGATTGTTGCAGGTGTGGAGGAGAGGCCTCAAGCACCTCAAGATCAAGTGAGGTATGACAAGAGAGCAAAGAAAGCTCTACACATGATTAAGATGAATGTTACCAATGAACTTCTCAAGGAGATTGGTAAGTGCACTTCATCTTTGGAGGCTTGGGAAGGTTTGAAGAAGATTTATGAATCCAAGTCTACATCAAGAGTGCTTACTCTTAGGAGTCAAATCTTTCAAAGTTTGCAAAAGAAGGAAGAGAGTACTCATGCTTTTGTTTTGAGGGTTAAAGCATTCAATGATGAGTTAGCATGTATTGATGAAAGCATTAAGGAGGTAGAACTTGTTCAAGTTATACTTAATGGTTTGTTGGATGATCATGCTAATCTTGTTCAAAGTTTTGCTAGTCAAAAGACTTTGCCAAGTATTGTGGATTTTCAAGAGATCTTGGTGAATGAGGAGTATAGGCTTCAATCAAGAGGAGGTGGATCTACATCGACATCTGATTATGAAGAGGAGACTATGTTCATCAAAGGCAAGTTCAAGGGAAAAAGCAAAGGCAAGTGGTCTAAAGGGCAAGATCAAGGTGAGACTTCTTCTTTTGGAAAAAAGAAAGATAATTCTAAGTTGAAATGTGGAATCAAAGGGCATTTTGCAAATGAATGTTTGAAGAAGCAAAGAGATGAAGGTAGCAAGCAAATCAACTTTACTACTAATGATGAAAATCTAGGTGGTGGTAATTCTATTTTGATGTGTTCTTCAAGTCCAATATCAAGTGAAAGTGACAAAGATTCATGGTGGATTGATAGTGGAGCTAGTTCACACATGACTAGTCACAAGGAGTTCTTTACTTCTTTGGTCACTTTTGATGGAGCCAAGAAAGCAATTCACATGGCCAATGGTGGTGAGTGTGTGATTGAAGGTATTGGTTCAATTCCTATTTGTCTCTCTACTAATAGAAAAGCAAGACTTGATGGTGTTCTTTACATTCCTTCACTTTCAAAGAATTTGCTAAGTGTTGGTCAAATGATAGAGAAATGATACATGGTAAAGTTTGGTGGTGATGCTTGTTTCATTACAAAGGAAGAAATCTTGGTTGCTAGGGGCAATAGACAAGGTAGACTTTTCAAGATTGATACTTTTGTTATGGCTAACAAAAAGGATGATGGAAAAGGAGATTGGTCGCAACTTTCCAAAGTTACCTTTTACCATCAATAAGATTGGTGGATCTTATGCAAAGTCTAACAAGCTTCCTTATGCTAGATCTAGGTCGAGATCTAATATGCTTATTGGAGATGTTCATCTTTGTGCTAACTTGGCTAGTCTTGAGGATAATGATGGTGTTTTTTTTCATGGCAAGTGCAAGCTTGCAAAAGGTAAGAAAAGAGCTAACTTCATCTATGGAGGTGAAGGTTCTTCCTTGGAAAAGATTGTTGGTAATAATTTCTTTGATCATATGGAAAATGATGTTGCTAGGTGCATGCATAAAGGAGATGGTTCTTCTACATTCTTTTGTTATGATTCCAAGAAAGTCATTTTTCCAGCAAGTGGAGTCACATGTCTTCATAAAGAGAGTAGATCAAATGGTTCTATCAAGAGACTTGGTGAGGGAGATAGTCACAAGTCAAGGAGAAGAGAAGTATGTGAAGAGCTCAAAGTAGGATGTACTTTGAATGATGTCATTATGAATGATAGTGAGGAAGAATCATTATTATATGAGTCATTACCTAAAACATTGAGTAGAAGTTCTTGTTTGAAAAAAGAGAGTACTTCACTCATCCATATGTTGAAGGTACTAATCATTTTTCTCATGGCTTCTAATGTTTTTGAGGTTTCTACTTCTTAAGATGCAATCATTACGAGGGAGTCTTATGAAGGAAAGAGCAATGGAAGATTGGTTCTTGGAAAGATCCAAGGCATGGATCTCACATCTCTTCATCAGCTTATGATTGTGAATTGATCACTCATGATCGAGATGGCAAAAGGTTGGTTGGAGAAGACTACATGGAGAAAATCGAGCGGCAATTTCTTCAAGGCAGAGGAGATCTCATTGGTGAACTTATTGAGGTTTGTTATGGACTCAATAAGGCTGGATTTATTAGGTTTGATACTCATCTTCACCTACTCTACTTCATGTTGGATGGAAAGTTTGGAATCTATCTTTTGATTTATGATGGTGACATTGGTGACATTGTTTTCACTAACCTTTGTCGAAATTTGAGATCAAGCATTGATGAGATCTTGTTGGATCTAGATCATATGTTTGAGAGGGAGGTATGAATATATTCATATCTTTGATGATCAAGAGGAAGATAAGCAAGTGAAGCGACTCACTTTGCTTTACTCACATGTTTTGGAGAATTTTCTTGTGTAAATGATGCTATGCAAGTGGATATTGGTTCTCATGGTTTTCATACTAGAAAATCAAGTAATGGATCTGAAAAACAAATTTTGTTCAATGACTTTGATGTTCAAGAGGAATATCAAGAGGTTGGTCTCAAAGGGCTTCAACAACACAAAAGAAAAGGTGGCAATTTGGAGCTAGTCAAGAGCATCAAAAGAAGGTTATTTGGCAAATATGTTGTGGATCTATTTTTGCAGCTTATTGAAGACTCAAGTAAGGTCAAAGGTGCAGAAAGGAAGTGTTGTTCAAGTTTACTTTACTTGTTCTATCTCATGTTTGAGAAATTTCATGTGGATGTGTGCAAATTGTCAAGATATGGACAAACTAGCTACATTGTCTTGCAATATCTTATTGTTGGAGTTGTACTAGCATTCTTGGCTGGTTTTGCTGATGGAAATGAAGCTATTGGAAATTCATTATATCACTCATCCATGATCAAGTTCTCAAGTGTTGAGCTACTTGATGCCAATGTTTGGAGATTGTCAATTTTTGGTGAATTCATGGTCATTTTCTTGTGTCAAGTAGATCTTGAAGATGGACTAGTGCAACCTACTTGGTTTATGGAGTCATGTGGTGTTGGATTTGCATCATTTATGTACTCACCTACTCATGGATTTCCAAGGTTTGATGGTTTCTTGTGGCAAGATGGAGATGGAGGCTCATTCATGGAGTTTTATGGTGGAGACATATCAAGAAAGGAGAAAGTTGGAGGAGACAAACAAGCAAATGGTCATCACTCACATTTATTGTTTGGTTGCTGTAATTCTCCAGAGATTTCAAAGTTTGAAACATGGAGGAGTCATTTCATTCACATTCTATTTGGTTCTTCATGCTCTAGTTATATCTTGATGTGTAAAATTGATGTAAGAAATAGTGAAGCATCCAATTTGGACACTATGCTCTATATCAATTATGAAAGATACTTTAGAACCTTAGAAAGGAGATGTATAGGAGATCATTCTAAATTTGGATCAAAGTAGTATGGTTAAAACTATGCCAAAACTAGTTGAAGAGGGAGTGTGAGAGATTTCAACTAGTTTAGTCATATTTTGGTAAATTGTCAATAAGAGGCCAAAACTCATTTTAGACTTAGAGACAAACTTTTTGAAGTTATATTAGTTTAAAATACATTCAATAAAAACTTTTTGAAAGTGTGGGAAAGTTAGTAGTCGAGTTTGAGAGAGATTCAAATTTGAACTTTGGGTACATTGAATCTAGACCCAAAAATAGTAGGGTTTACATTTTGGAGGGAAAGCCAAGTGGCCAAATAGGGTTTGGACACTCTATAAAAGGATGTAACTCATGGAGAGACATATCTTCTCTCTTCTCTCTCTCATTTCATCATTAAACATGGTTCTCTTTGGGCTCTACTACTCATTGGTGCACTATCTTGGTGATATCTTGCAATCTTGTGTGTAGAATGGTCATTTATTGCTATTTTTGGTTCCATGCGTGTGAAATATAGTAGGGTACTGTAATTGTATGGACATCAAACATATTTTATGTTTTGGTTCATGTTTGATCAGTATCTCTTAGAGTTTGCATCTCATTTTGTATGTAGATGCTGATTTTTCTACATTGGTAGGATTGTTGGTTTGCTTCTTTTTGTACCCAAAGATCATGGACATGGATTGGATCTTGAATGGTCTAAAATCCTTCACACAATATATATTCTACTTGATGCATAGACCAATATAGACGAGATATAAAGAATACATATCTGTCTGTGAGCGAGACAATTTTGTAAGAGGATCAGTAGATCCAAGAAGTCCGCTAGTAAGAGAGAAGCTATTCATGAGAGAATTGTATCTCTCTCACGCCAATGCACTGTGTGTTGGGAGAGAGAGAGAAAAGAGGGTGTCGTGAGTGAGAAATGAAAATTAGCTCAAAAGGTAAGACAAATACGAACGAGAAACGAAACACGAACGGAAAGTGTTCGTGCGCAGCGGAATGAGCTATATGACTCTCTCTCTCTAAGCATGACTATGCCTACCAGAAATAACAGGGCGTTAGTGATGAAAATCACGGTTGTTCTTGATTACATAGCCAAACATTAATAAATAAAGCACCAAAAGAATAATTTGTCATACACTGCAAGACAAATTGTGTGTCACGAATGATTCGCAAAGAGCTAGACCTGGCTCGACTGATAATCAATCGCGAATAATTCGCGAAAGACAAGACTAAATATTAGTCGTCTATAGATTGATTACCAAATTGAGCAGCTAGAAAATCAGACAGAATGAATGATAAGCATAGCAATATTAACACAGATCTGAACGTAGAACAAAGAACTGTTATCAAATTTAAGTATATCAAGTATACATGTCAATAATGCAGTAGAGCACAAGACAATAGTGGACGAAGCCACGTGCTCCACAAAGCTTATTTCAATCTAAAAAAAAAAATGAAGCCTTAATACTGACAATAAAGAATCAATGCATAGGACATCTACTTAGTCTATCTCTCAGATAAGCTTCTGATGCCTATTTACATACACTCTCCTTTTCACATCTTCATTCGTCGAACCGAATGTTCAAATGGTATTCAGTATATATATATATATATATATGTACATATATGTATATATATGTACATATATGTATAAATATGTACATATATATATACATATATACATATAAATATAATGTTACAGGTGTGTAGATGAAGAAAGTATAGGAGGGTGGATGTGATGTCTGTAGGAAATCGTGGGTGGCTGCAATCATTGTCCAGTCTGTTAGCACAGTTGCGCGCATGGGGTGAGTGTGAAAAGAGTGCGACGTCAATCTTTGCTGAGGTGAACGTTGGTTGTCACCTGAACATGTGTAAAAAAACAAAAAAACTAGTGTCGCGATTCTTTCGTCTTTTCTTCACCTGTCAAAATTTGCATGTTAATATGCAGACTGCACGACAACGCGAGTAATTATGCTGCATGAATGGAGGCAGATTAAAATGGGATTTAGGAGAGTAGGGGGAACAAATCCAGCACCCCCCTTTAATCTGGATCCGTGAATGCCTTGATCTTCAGACTAAGCAATGCACAAAATTTGTTGTGGGCATTAACACTGAGTGCTTTCATGAATATGTCTGCAACCATGTCCTGCGTTCTACAGTACATTAAGCTTACTTCCTTGTTGAGAACCTTGTCCCTGATGTAGTGATATCTGATTTCAATGTGGTTACTCCTAGAGTGCGGTTGGCCGATAAGGCAATAGCGCTTTGATTATCACAAAATAAAATTGTAGGGCTGTACTGATTCAAATTAACATCTGACAGTAAATTTCTCAACCAAAACGCTTCCTTGATAGATTAAGAAGCAGTAATGTATTCTGCTTCTGTAGAAAAAAGTGCGATAGAAGTTTGCTTACGACTGTTCCATGAGATAGGACCGTTGTTGAAGAAGAATGTAGATCCAAATGTGGATTTATGATTGTCTACATCTCATCCCCAGCTTGCATCAAAATAACCACTGAGCTTATGGAGATTGTCATTGCTGACATCTCCATAGTAGATGCACTGGTCCATGGTAGCTCGAATAGATCTCATGACTCGTATGAGAGCCTTCCAATGGGTAATGCCAAGATTAGCCATATATTGGCTGAGTGAGCTTACAGCAAAAGAGATATCTGGTCTTGTACAGACCATTGCGTACATGAGAGATCCAAGTATCGATCGATAAGGATACTCTCTCATTTGCTCCTCTTCCTGCTTGGTCTGGGGACATTGGACCTTTGACAGATGCAGGCCTAGATCCATTGGTGAGTGAGCTAATTTACAATTCATCAAATTATATCTGCTAAGAACATTGTGAAGATACCTTTGTTGAGTGATGTAAATTAGTCGCTTTGCTCTGTCTCTGTGGTTTTGAATTCCCAAACAGAAGTGAGCTTCACCTAGATGAGTCATGTCGAACTCTAAAAACAGCATCTGCTTCGAGTCCTTGACCATGTTGGTATTGTTGCTGAAGAGCAAGTATCATCCATGTATAAGGTGATGATAATGAAGGATTGTTGCATTGACTTGAAATAGACGTTGCAATCAACAGTGCTTGGTTTGAATCCTTTTTCAATGAGGAATGTGTTGATCCTCTGAAACCAATCTCTGGTAGACTGTTTCAAGCCGTACAGTGCTTTGTGGAGTTTACAGACATGATTCTTCATACCTTCCAGAATGTATACTTCGGGTTGGATCATGTAGATATCTTCTTGTATAAATCCATTCAGATAGGTTGTTTGTACATCAAGTTGATGCACTTTGAGGTCAGCAGCTACAGCATAAGACGGGAGCATTCGGATCGACGAATGTTTGACTACTGGACTAAAAGTCTCACTGTAGTCAACATTTGGGATCTTGGTGAATCCTCGTACTACAAGTCTTGTCTTCCTTTGATCAATTGCTTCGTTGGCATTGTATTTGATCTTAAAGATCCATTTGCAATCAATGATGTTGTAGCCAACAGGAGCTTTGACTAATGGCCATGTCTGGTTCTTGATCAAAGAGGAATACTCTCTATCCATATCTTCTCTCCAAAGATCAAAGTCTGGTTGGCTAAGTGCCTCTTCGAATGTCGTCGGTTTCCACATCAAGAGACAAGCAGACTCAAGAGTATACCTTGTGGGCTATGTGTGCATTCGGCTTGATCTTCGTCTGATTTGTTGTCTCAAAGTGAGTCGACAATAGACACGCCTGAGCCAGAAGCTCGGACTGTCGTGTCAATGATAGGTGATGGAGGTTCTTCTTGACCAATGTCCTTGCCTTTGAGGTCGATGAACTGATCCTCGATAAAGACTGTATCTTGGCTATACAAGCTTTGTTGGGTATCAGGATCATACAGCTTATAAGTATTATCAGATGAAGTATATCCGATCAGGATGGTCTTGAGACCGTGGAAGTCCAATTTCTTCCTCGTGTCTTTTGGGATTTGCGCGTAGGCAATGCACCCAAACACTCTTAGGTTCTTCAAAGAAGGCTTAGAGCCTGTCCACACCTCGTGGGGTGTCTTGTCTGAGAGGGCTTTGGTCAAACATCTGTTCTGGACGTAAGCTGCAGTGGAGACAGCTTCAGCCTAGAATCTCTTGGACAACAATGCATGCAATAGCATACATTTGGCATATTCAACCAGTTTACGGTTCTTCCTCTCAGCTAAGCCATTAGACTGAGTTTGTAAGGAGTGATGAATTGCTGCTCAATGCCTTGGCTTTGGTAGTACTCCCACTCGATAGAGATATATTCTCCACCATTGTCTGACTTGAGGGCCTTGATCGTCCTTCCAGTCTCCTTCTCTACACGCTCCTTGAAGATTCTAAAGCAGTTGAAGGCTTCTGATTTCTTCTTTATGAAATACACCATAGTCCTTCTGGAAAATTAATCAATAAAGGCTATAAAATACTTAGCATCCTTCAACGAAGGATTTTTCATCGGGCCACAAATATCTGAATGTACAACGTCTAGCAATCCTCTAGCAATATGTTGATGGCTTGATTTAATGGGTTTCCTAGTGTGTTTACCAACTAGACAGTCTTGACAAACAGGTAGCATCAAACTATGTCCTGATAGTAAAAGATTTTCATAGGGAGATTTCTAGTGTTGATTTTACAATTAATCAAGATGAGCTAGTACAAGTCATTTTAAATGGCTTGAAAGATGACTATGATAATCTTGTTCAATCCTTTGCCATTAAGGAGGAGTTGCCTAATTTAGAAACTCTCCAAGAAATTCTCATCTCTAAAGAAGCTAGGCAAAGTTATAAACTTTCTAGGATGAACAAACTCGAGCATATTGGAAGTGACAAAGCTCTCTTTGTCAAGGACAAGCATAAAGGAAGAAGCAAGAACCAGTTTTCTCAAACATTCAACAAAGACAAAGCCAAGGATCGAGACAAAGATGGTGAAAGTCAAGTGTTTCTTTTGTGGCAAGAAGGGGGCACTATGCCTCTAATTGCTTCAAGAAGAAAAACCAACTCAAGCAAGCAAATCTCTCCAAAGAGATTGAAGAAGATTTTGTTGCAAGTGATGGAGAAGGATCACTCATGGTGTCAAGTTTTTCTTCACAACTTTTCAAAAAAGATGGAGCTTGGTACATACATAGATAGCGGAGCTTCTTCACATATGTGCTGTTCAAAGGAGTCTTTTGACTCAATTGTACCTGGACTTAAAAGATCTATTTATACTACAAATGGTCATGAGTGCTCTATTGAAGGAATTGGCAACATTTCATTGAACTTCAAAAGCTATGGTATTTGATCACTTTCTAATATTCAAAGCTTATGTTGAGAAACCGTTTTCTTTCAAAGTTAAAGCTTTAAGATGTGATGGAGGAGGTGAATACATCTCCAACAAGTTCTACGAATATTGTGAGAGTGAAGGAATAAAGAGAGAGTTTTCTTGTGTTATTCTCCATCTCAAAATGGAGTTGCTAAGAGGAAAAATCGATCTTTATTTGAAAGCAATCTGAGTTGAAGCTTCTTTGCCTATTGGATATTGGGGTGAAGCAATTAATTGTGCAAACTATTTGTGCAATAGATTACCTCACAATGCACTTGCTGGAAAATCATTATATGAAGTCTTGTTTAAGAAGAAACCTAAGTATCCCAAGCTTGTTTGGTCGAGTTGCAATCACCAATCTCTCTCAAAAACTCATTAGAGACATTCATCTTGATAAAGTGGAGAGCCATCCTAGCTCTCTTCTTGTACTTTTGTACTTCTTGAAGGATTTGAAGATCCTCCTCAATCCCAAGTACAATGTCCATCATATCTTGGAATATCAAGATTGACTCCATTCTAACCTTCCAAATAGAATAGTTGGAGGTAGATAGTCTTTCACTAGATTCCAATAGGTACGAACCCATAGATGCCATGTAATAGTGAAGACTCCTTGTAATGAGACACTAAAGTTGTTGCTTCTCTCTCACTATAGGCTCCTTTAAAGGTGTGCTACCAACTCCTATGCAAGATCTTGCAACAAAGTGATATGGACCTCACTAGCTTTCCCAATCTCTCTTAATCTAGATCACTCTCACATCAATTGATGAAGTATGGGCTAAGTTTGGGTCAAGCTACCTTTGGCACGTGGGAAACACTCCAAGATTGATTTCCAAGATCTAGATCAAAAAAATAAGGCATAGAGGCAAAGATGGATGCCTATGTTGATAACCAAAGTACATATACATGAGAGAAGATGATCCTTGAAAAAACGAAGTAAAATTAAGCTCCTCTCCTCGGGTAGAGAGAGAATAGAGCTATTTTAGATTCGAGTAGAGAGATAATAGGAAACAAGCAAATCTCACCAAACTCAAGTTTTGACTCAAAACTCAACTTAGATTATGACTCCAAAGCAAAAAGTGTTTGGAGTTTCCTCAAAAGTATTTGGGTCTCGTAATCAACGAGATGGATCAAAAGAAGACACTATTGCCACATTTTGAGGGTGGCAAAAAATCTGAACGAAGTGGATTTCATCCAAGTTCATTTAGTTGAAGCCCTTATATTCAACGACACCTTGTAGTCTAAAGTGTATTTCAATTATCCCAATGTTTGAAATGATCCAGACTTGACCATTACCTATTGACAGATCCCTTGCTCTAGAGGACCCGTTGTTTACTTTTCTGCTTCTTGCTTACAGAACCGTTTCTGCCTATAATCAGGCTTCATGGCAGTCGTTAGATGGTTTCTTGATTGATTTTACGATGCCAACCCAGGCAAAAGGAAACAAAGTTTTGTTGTAGTATGTTTCTTTTGTCCTGCCTGTTAGAGGACAACTCAGGGACGTCACTCTTGAACGCACTTACATTCTACATGGATGAAAGCCAAGAACGCTCATTCATAGATCAACATACAAACCAATGAACGTTCTACAGATTCTACAGCTACCTACACTTAAAACAGACTGAAATCAGAGCCTACACTACATTAACACTGAGCTACCTTGCATAACTTGACAAAAACAGGAAACAAAGCTAATCTAGAGCAGTTAGAAGTCCAAGAATCGAGAAACCAACCAGTCTATTGATTCTTGGACATCCCAAGAACATCAAGAACTGGATTGTACAGAGATATGCAAGAATCACACCACAGATCCAGCCTATTTAGTTTACTTGAATGCTGGCTCCGACATTAATCCACAAGAAAACAAGAAATCTAATCCACAACTAGGAAAGCAAGAAAACTAATCCACTCTAAATCCACAACCACACACAATATGAATGGAAGGGCATGATCATAGGGGTATTACTCAAGAAAACCATCATGATCAAAGAGCTTAGTATAACATCAAACTCATGGAAAATCTTCTTATTAAGCATGGAGTAGATACAATGCAAAAAGCTTCTCTTCACAAAGAGGGAGTCTCTTAAATAAGCAAGAGAGCTCCTTAGGTGGCATCCTAGTGGAATTTCCACATTTCACAAATTACAAGTGGAATATTGATCTCCACTAGAGGTCACCATCAAAAGGTGGCTCACTCTACTTTCTTTAAGAGGGGTCTACTTGCATTTATTACATTTGCTTAGAAATACTAGTTCCTACATGGTCATTCCATCTTCCGGGATTCACCATGAGGCTTACACAGTTCTTGCATGTCTTTCCTAGCTAGTATTTCTCGGCTCTCATACTCGGCTCTCAGTCTTCATTAGTCTCGTCTTCTCAGAGACCTCCTAGGTCTAAGGTGAGAGGTGCTCTTGAGTTGCTCTGTCCGAGTATCTTGGGAATTTGTCAGAATCAGCCAACATTACCATAATTTACAAAGTAATAGTTGAATAATAGATCAAATGTTTAGCTACTTTTCCAAAAAGCTGAGACGCAAAAAAACTTTTTTTTTTGTCGGTACTGCAGAGTATTATCGAGGAGTCGTACACCCCTAGACCAAATGTGTTTTTACTACAACGCACATTTGATTTTGGAGGCTACATAAAAACGGCGGAGGAACATTGCACTGCACCAATAAATGATATTAGTTTTCAACATCAATTCAAAATTGAAAATGATATTGGTGGCATCACATTGTTGCGGGAAAGCAATTTTCAAACTCTATGGAATGGTTACCATCTGATGGAGTTTGTTTCTTACAAAGCATGCCCTCTTCTCAAGTTAAGCTTGCACCTTTGTGTCACCTAACTTCTACAATGGAAGAGCAAAAGGCTCAAAGAGAACGTCATCCAGTTGATCCATTTGCGGCTTTAAACTTTTTGGAAATGACCATTCAAGCAGCATACCAATTATTTGATGAGTTTGACCGACATTGGTGGGTGGATTTTTTTGAAGAGCAAAACTTATGTTTACTTAACTTGGGAGATGCAAACTCATTTGAGGAGTTTCACTGGCCGTGTAGATTTACAACTTACAATGACAGTTGATTCCTCTATTGTTGCCCAACAGGCTGAGTATTTGACCCTTGTGTAGAACGAAGAATGTGAGATTTATTGGGTCCTAGAAAAAGTCGACAAACTGTAAATGTTGCCAAGGCTAAATGGTCTGGTAACCTCAATGAATTAATGGTCGGGAGTCCCATTGCACTTTTGGCATTAGAAAATAATAAAAGTCATCCATTTGGGATTGCTAAAGTGATTGGCTTTATTCAGAGCGACGACACCAAGATTGTACGTGTGCATTTGATGCGTACCATTTCAACAAATGATTTCTTGGGAAGGTACAAGCTAGAAATGTTACAATTAGATCCAAAGGACAAGCGGAAGCATTCAACAAAGAATCAACCAAGAGTCGATGACATAAATCTTGGAGATGTGGATGTACTTGCATTTAATTTCTAGTTGAAAATGACGAATCATTTACGAAAGTCAACAATATCTATTTTGCAAGAATGTCTTGGATCAAGTGCACAACTATCATCTTCGACTCGGCTTCAACGTAGCAAAGCCACATTACAAAATTATCTCTCAACATTGGAGGCCGATTCGGATGAGAATTTGCCAGTAGACTCTAATGAGGAAGATGGAATATCAACTTCTTCAGTTGAAAAAGAAAGTCTTGATAATATTTCAAGCACTATGTTGAGAGGACTTAGTAAAAATTCTATAAAATTTGAATTGTAAAAAAAATATGTACATAATTTATTTTTAGTGTTTTCAAAATTTGTGGATTTATTGTAACTAGCTTCAAATGTATTCTGTGAGTTGTTTTCATAAAAGTCGATTTAGACTTTCAAAACACCATAAATGTTTGTATATTTTGCATATTTTAAACAATTTTTTTTTTAGAATTTTATTAAAAAATTTGTTTAGTTTTTACAATTTACAAGGTTTTTTTTTTTGCAAAAGAGAATATTGTTTGTCAAAAAAGTTTGTGGTTTTCAAAATAAATTTCATGAAAAAACATGTTTTTGGCAAAAATAAAAAAATAAAAAGATAGGTACTTGTTCTTAGGATATTGGTATTTCAAAAGATTTCGTGTTTTTATCAAAATTTCTATGATAAAATACAAATCTGTAGTTTTGAAAATTATGGCACTCACGCATTTTGGAATGCAGCATATGGAAACATTTGAGCTCAAAGACAATATTTTATTGTTTTTATTTCCAACTTTATTTACATTTTCAAAAGTCTTACTAGCGAACTTCTTGGATCTCTGTGGATCCTGCTCACAAAACTTGTCTCGCTCGTAGGCAACGGACTTCTATTTTGTGCTCTGTATTGTTGTCTATTTGCTACTGTATGTATCTTATACATTCAGAGTAGCACACCAGATCAGATAGACTAAACAATCTATAACTAATCATGGATTAAAAGAGAAATGGTTAGGTACGTCCTAACGCTCTTCCACTGACGTCATCATATCAGATCAGGGTTTTGTACTTCATGGTACTTGCATGATCTTCCCGATCCTTTGGAGCGTGAAGGTTGAAAAAGCGTCGCTGAGAATTTTGTGTCGTTTCGAGCCATTTGACTTTTCCGTCATCTGACTTTTTCCTGTTGTATCACGAATAATTTTCTTTCACGAACTTTTTGCATTCGTGTCTCTTCATCAAAGTTTTCGTGAACATTTTCACTTCGTGTCTCTTCGTGATGTTCGCAACTTTTTTTGCTTCATGTCTTTTCGTCAAACTAAGGACTGAAAGCTAACAAAGCTTTGGTAATAGAAACGTTATGTTTTTTCAGCTCCCTCTCAAAGCGTGGTAGCTTGATGACTCCAAGACTGCTCCTCTATTTCTCGAATAGACTTTTGTCTAAGGCCTTTGTGAAAATGTCAGCCACCATCTCCTTTGTTCTAATGAAGATAGTCTGCAACATCTTCTTCCCGATCAGATCCCTTATCAAGTGATGCTTGATTGCGATGTGTTTCGTCCTTGAGTGAAACACAGGATCCTTTGTCAGATGTATCGCAGATGTATTATCCATCTACAAAAATAGAGGCTCATTTGCTGTTTCACCTAGTTTGTCGAGGAGCTATTTGATCCAAATGGTTTCATTAGCCATCTTTGCTGCTGCAACGTACTCTGCTTCGCAGGATGATTGAGCCACAATGGTCTACTTCTTGCTGACCCATAGAATTGCTGCTCTTGACGCGATGGTGCATCCTCTTGAGACACTTTTGCAGTCATCCTTGAGAAATGCCCAACTAGCATCACTGTAGGAAAGCATTTGGAACCCTGCATCACGAGAATAACACAAACCAAAATCCTTCGTTAATTGGAGGTATTGCAAAATTTGTTTCGCAGTCCTCCAATGAGTAGATCCTGGATTTGTACAGAATTAACTCATCTTGAACATGGCATAAGCGATATTAGGATGTGTGTTATCTGCAAGGTACATCAACGATCCGATTAGCTTCCTGTATGGTGTAAGCTACATCAACTCTCTTTCTTCTTCAGTCTTCGAACAGTCTTCATTTGTCAAGACTATTCCTGCAAGCATTGGAGTATTTTCTCCTTTGCAACTCAGCATCCCGAAATCTTCTAGGATTTTCTGGGTATATCTGGACTGATGAAAATACAACTTACCCTCATAGTCCCTATCAATCTATAAGCCAAGATAACATCTAGCTTCTCCCAGGTCTACAATCTTGAAATGCTTCGAGATATCATACTTCACCTCAACAATAAGCTCCTCACTCTTGCATAGTATCAGAGTGTCGTCCACATACACAGCTACAATGATGATCTGCCCATCTGTAATTCTTACATAAACATTAGAATCAGCAACTAGTGGCTTGAATCCTAAAGACTTGAGGGCTTGATCTTTCTTTTTATACCATTGTCGCACTGAAGCAATCAGACCATAGATACTCCTATGCATACTACATGCATAAGTGGGAAGTGAGTTCGAAACGTAGCCTGGGGTTTGGTCCATGTAGACTTCCTTGTCTAGCTCGCCATGCAAGAACGATGTCTTTTCATTCATGATGTGAATCCTGAGATCATAAGCAACTGCATAGGCAAACAATAAATATTGAAATGAATGTTTCACGACAGAAGAGAAAGTCTCAGCATAGTCAATACCATATCTCTGAGAAAATCCCTTTATATTTAGATATATCTCCATTCGGTCCATACTTCAACTTGTATACCGACTTGCATTTTATAGTCTTTCTCTTATCTAGTAATGGCTGCAACGTCCATACCTGATTCTTCCTCATGGATTCCATTTTCTCATTCATGGCTTGGATCCATTTGTCCTTCTCTGGACATTCAATCGCTTCCTCGAATATTTGTGGTTCTCCACTGAATTCACAAAACTCTTCTAATTAGAAGTTGAGCTGCCTGGCACAAATCTTGTTGGCACTCTTCGTTATCTTGTCGATCTTCTAGGAGATCCTTCAGGAACTGCAATGCCTTTGTCTTTGTCAGCTCTACTAGGCCTAGAACCATTTCAATTTACAGGTATTGTAGCAGTAGGCTGGCTTGAGAATCTTTCTTCATCTGATTTGTCACTCGATGAGACGCGACTCGAACATCTTCGTGTGAGTGTTCGTCCTCTGCTCCCTTTGTCACAGTTGGTAGATCATAGTACTGTCTTCCAAGGACTTCATAACTGATAGGATCAACGTTGGCCATTGTTCTACTCTCATCAAATTTGACGTCTCTGACTGTCTTCACTGTGTTTGTCTTTGGCATGTAGACTCTGTAGTATGACGAATGATTTTCATATCCTACAAGATATCCATGTTCTGCTTTCTTATCAAGCTTCTTTCGAAGCTTATCATAAACATGTGCATAAGCTGCACAGCCAAAGATATGAATGTGAGTCAAATTGGATTTTCTACCCCACGATAATTCGTGTGGTGTCGTGTGAGGAATGCCAGACTTTTTTATCATGTTCTGAATGTAAGCAGCTGTAGCTACTGCTTCAGCCCACAACACTCTTGGAGCCTTTGAATAGGCCATCATGCACCTAGCAGCTTCCATTAGAGTCCTGTACTTTCTTTCTACAACACTGTTGTGTTGCACTGTGTAAGATGCAGTTCTTTTGTGAATGATACCATGATCATTGTAGAAGTTAGTGAATCAATTCGAGATGTATTCTCCACCTTGATCTGTTTTGATCTGCTTCACTTTATTACCAGTGCATCTTTCTGCCCAATTCACATACTTTGTGAATTTGTCAAATGCTTCTGATTTATTGTGAATAAAGTAGACTCTGGAAAACTTACTATAATCATCAATAAAGGTTATATAATACTTTGAGCCTCCTACTGAGATCACGTTGAAGGTCCACAGATGTCAGAATGTACAAGCTTCAGAATCTTTGTAGTCCTATAGGAGTCTTTGACGAAAGAAGTATGTGACATCTTACCCTTCAGACATGCATCACAGGTCATCGAACTGGTCGCATTCGAGATGCTTACCCCTGTGATTGCTCCATGATGGCTTGCTTGATATAGTGTCATTGAATTCATATGGCATAGTCTCCTGTGCCATAGAGTATCTAGAAAATTATCATGAGTCTGAGCATCTTTTCCATGTTGAAAAATGAAAATGAAAGGTCTCTAAATCTTTTTTTTAAAAAATGCTTCAAATCAAACTCGGCCTGAGGAGGCACTTTGAGTTTGAGAGAATAATTAGATTGGACCTAAATGCATGAGCTATGTGGCAGAGGGTGATGCATGCCTGCACACCTAACCCTTCACCCTATATGTGAAGGGTGAGGAACGTGTGCTTCTAATGTGTTAACATGCAAGTTTGGAGCTTGTATGTATTTTTTGAACCGCTTAAATGGCACAATTATGCTCGTTAAAAAAATAGACACCATCACATGAATATTACAAATGTGTGTAAGGTGAATATATTATAAATAAAAATAAATGAAAATACCTTGCACATATGTAATATATGCTTATTATAGATAGTAAGCATGCATATTTCAAAATTATCAAAAGTAGTAAAAAAAATTCTTTCAAATTTTCACAAGGGCTAGATTAGCTTGTAAAAATTACAGCAAATAAGGATCCTAAAACACTTGAAATGATGAGGGAAACAATAGATTATGATTTCATAAGATTAGCACAAGTTGAACCATCAAAATCCATCAAAAATCTATGCTTGAACCTCACTAAATGGCCCAAATCCTTGAAGAAGACTTCACACGTGTGAAAGTACGGCCTCCCACAGTCTGAGTACTGTACACCAGACCTACATTCAATCCTATAATCATTAGTAATCACAAGTACTCAAACAATTATGAACATAGAGAGCAATTGCACCATTATGAGAGAAAAAACATGAAATTGCTTGATTGATTTTGGTGAGATATCATCACCTATATATACATGATCCATCACGGTTTTGGGCAGGTATGAGTAGCCCTAAACCTATCCCTAATGCTAATTTTGGTGGATCTTTCATCCCTACCAAGTTAGGGTTGGAATCTTGGAGATCCCTCAACAATGCAAAAATTACCAAAAATAGCTCCTATTTTTTCTCCCTTGTATCTAAGCATAATTTGGACTCATTCCAAAGGTTCTAACACTTAGGTCTACTTGAGAACATCCTTATGAATGGAATCCTATGCTATTTGGCACGTGTGACAAGCCACATCATGACCATCTAACTATTTACAAGTCATATGACCAAAACTAGTCAAGCTAGAATTGTGAATTTTTAACACTCCTCCTCACTATCTAGCTTGGTTCAATCATTGCTTTACTAATCACTCCAAGTGATGATATGAACTTCATAAAAGGTGTCTTTTGAAGTGGTTTAGTAAGTAGATCAGCTACACATTCATTGCTTGGAACATGCTCCAAAGCAATCTCCTTGGCTTGCACCATTTCTCTCACAAAGTGATGGCATATCTCAATGTGCTTAGATCTTGCATGGAAGATTGGGTTAGATGCAAGGTGTTGGGCTGATATATTGTCATTTTAGATGATTGGTGCCTCCTCTGAATCCATGATCTTTAGTTCCACCAATAACCTCTTGATCCAAAGTACCTCCTTTGTAGTGGTTGTCAAAGCTTTGTACTCGGCCTCAGTTGAAGATAGAGATATAGTTTCTTGCTTTTTTGAAAGCCATGAAACCACACCTTCTCCTATGAAAGTTGAATAGGCACTTGTTGATTTCCTATCCCTCTTTTCCCCTGCAAAATCTGAATCACTAAATGCATTAAGGTTAATCACATCTCCTCTATATAGAATCCCAAAATCCAATGTACCCGAGATGTATCTTAGAATCCTCTTAGCCTTTTTCCAATGGATATTCAATGGCTTTTGCATGGATTGGATCAACCTACATACACTAAAGCTAAGATCTGGTCTAGTTATAGTGTTCCACATTAAGGAACCTATAAGTTGCCTAAACAAAGTGATGTCCATGAAGGATCTTTCATCATCTTCATTTGGCACTTTTACATCTTGCTCCATTGGTGTGTCAACACTTTTGCATACTTCCATCTTAAACTTCTTCAAAAGAATTTGAGCATAGTTTACTTGACTTATAAAGATAAAATCAGACCCTCTAAGTACTTCTATGCCTAAGATGAAGTGAAGACACCCTAGATCTACCATCTTGAACTCTAAGGATAGATCTATCTTGATTTTTTCAATACCATCAACACTATTTCCACTAATGATGATGTCATCTACATAAATGAGTAAAAGTACAATACCAACATCATCAAACTTAATGTAAAGAGTGGGATCATATTCACTTTGAACAAAAGAAAGTGAAATAAGGTAGCAATGTAGTCTTGAATTCCAAGATCTCGAGGCTTGCTTCAAGCCATAGATGCTTCTTTGGAGATGGCATACTTTGTTCTCCATTCCATGCTTGATGAACCCTTGTGGCTGCTCCATATAGATATCTTCTTCCAAAAAACCATTCAAGAAAGCATTAGAGACATCCATTTGACATAGAATCCATCCAAAATGTGATGCAAGTGCAATGATTAGTCTTATTGTGACCATCTTGGCCACGGGTGCAAAAGTTTTCTCATAGTCTATCCCTCTCTCTTGAGCATAACCTTTTGCAACTAATCTTGCTTTATGTTTGTTAACACTCCCATTTGCATTCAACTTAAGCTTGAAGACCCACTTGCATCCTATTACATTCCTTTGAGGTCTCTCAACAAGCAACCAAGTTTCATTCTCAATCAAGGCATCATACTCATCCAACATAGCTTTATACCATTCTTTGGAGTTCAATGCATCTTCAACATTAGATGGTTCTTCAAAACTAGATAAAGCATAAGAAGTGGATGATATACCCTCAACTTGCTGTCCTTTGCCTTGATATGTGAGCCTTGATGGCTCCACTTTTGCCCTTGAAGATCTCCTTGGTGTGATAGGTGGGTTTGGTGCTTGCTCCTCCATGAGCTCCTCCTCAAAACCAAGATCTTGCTCCTCGGCCATCTTCTTCTTGATTGTTGGAGCACTTGAGCCTTCTTCAAGAATATGCATATGATGTTCATCAAAGATGACATCCCTTGAAACAACAAATTTGTTCAAGGATGGGAGATAGACTTTGTAGCCCTTGCTTGAGCTTGCATATCCAAGCATGATCCCTCTTGTGGAAGATGGATCCTCCTTGGTTCTTGTTTCCAATGGCACATGCACATAACATATACACCCAAAAACTTTCAAGTGATTAAGATTGGGTTTCTTTCCATACAACATCTCATAGGGAGTTTTGCCTTCAATTGCTTTGCAAGACACCCTATTCATCAAGTAGTTTGCACATACAAGAGACTCACCCCAAAAGGATTTGGGCAGACAAGCATCTAATCTTAAAGCCTTAGAACATTCACATAATGTTCTATTCCTTCTTTCAGCAACTCCATTTTGTTGAGGAGTGTAAGGACAAGAAGTCTCTTTCTTGATCCCTTCCTCCTCACAAAAGGCCTTGAACTCATTGGAGATGAATTCTCCACCATTGTCACTTCTAAGAATCTTGATGCTATGATTATGATGCTTTTCCACAAACAACTTGAACTTTACAAAAGTATCAAATACTTGAGACTTGAAGGAAAGTAAGAACACCCAACAATATCTTGAGTAGTCATCAATGAAGGTTAAAAACATGGATGAACCTCCATTAGATTTGGTGCTAGCAATGTGCACATCCGAGTGTATGAGTTCAAGAGGATGAGATGACTTTGTGATGGAGTTAGGAAACACCTTCTTATGTGCCTTGGATAAGGCACAAGCTTCACAAACCTTGTCTTCCTTCCCAATAGACCTTGGTAGGCCTAAAGCATACTCCTCCTTGATCATAGCCTCCATGGAACCCGAGTTGACATGTCCAAGTCTTTTGTGCCATAAAGTAAAGGTAGATATCTTGTTCTTCTCGGCCAACATGACAACATTAGTATCCACAAATGCATCCAACTTATAAAGTTTGCCAAGTCTAGTGCCCTTAGCCACTATCTTACCCTTCTTCTTGATGAAACATTCATTTGAAGCAAAGTCAACATTGAAACCATTGTCTACCATTTGGCCAACACTTAGTAGATTCTTTGTTATTGTAGGAATGTACAAAACACCTTCTATGTTGATCTTTTTGGAAGATCCTAAGCAAAGCGGAATGCTACCAACTCCTTCAATCTTACAAGCTTCATCATTTGCTGTATAGATAGACTTTATAGGTCCATCATAAGATAAGAGAGAAGAGAAAAACTCTCTTTTACTAGTCATGTGTGAACTAGCACCCGAGTCAATCCACCAAGGATCTTCTCCTTTGAAGCTTGTTGAAGAAAATATGGACATCATGAGAGAGTCCTCATGTGAACTCTCCTCCTCCTCCTCTTTGCTCATGTTGGCTTGGCTTTGATCTTGCTTCCTCTTGAAGCATTCCGAGGCATAATGCCCCATCTTGCTACAATAGTAGCACTTCACCTTTGATTTGTCCTTCTTGACTTTGGTGGTTGATGGAGATGCCTTTGGGGGTCCTTCTTGATCCTCAAACTTTGTAGACTTCTTGAATGTTGATCCTTTGCCTTTGGACTTGCCTTTGCCTTTGGTGAAGAGAGCTTGGTCATCTCCACCTTGGATGGAAAGCCTATCCATCCTCTCTTGCATTTGGCTCCTTCTTGATTCCTCGGCCATGAGTGTGCCTTGGAGTTTTTCAAGTATGGGTAGCTTACCCATAATTGCATATCCCTGAACCAAATTGTCAAATTCAAAGCTTAGTCCATTCAATATGAGTTGAACAAGCTCTTCATCCTTGATAGGGTCACCTATAAAGGCTAGCTCTTTGTTCAATTCCTTTACTCTTAGGACAAAAGTATGTGCACTCTCTCCTTTCTTTTGATAGCTTCTATAGATTTGATTCTTCAAAGCTAACATTCTAGTTTGGTTCTTGGATTCATAGACCTTTTGCAAAGTCTCCCAAGCATCTTGAGCTGAAGTGCAATCTCCTACCTCTCTTAAGAGTTCATTTGCAACATTCATTTTTATGCAATGTAGTGCAACATTGCACCTCTTGATGTATTTGGCTTTTTCTTGAGGTTGAATAGGTTCACCCTCCTTACCATTTACAATTTCCATCAGATCTTGCATGATCATGATAGATTCCATTCTAACTTTCCATATGAAATAGTTAGTTTTGTTGAGCCTTTCATTAGTATCCAAAAGATATGCATTTATAGATGCCATCTAGTCTCCTAATCAAGGACTTGACACAAATGAAGGTTACTTCTATTGATTTGATTGAAGGTCTACCTTATCCCACTTCTTAAGGACCTGAAAAGATCAGTAATAGACTTCCTATAAAGATCTAAGAATGATCTCTAACAAAATCAAATCATAGAATACTAGAAATAATGCACTTGCTTGATTGAAGTAGACAATACTAGTAGAATTGCCCCTCTTTCTATAAAGAACATTAAAGCTTCCAAATGATCTGATCAAGAGTGAATTTCAGAAACCTAATATACTTCCAAATCACTTGTAAAAGATCTAAATGGAACTTAATGAGGATGCAACACAATCTACTATCCAATCACAAGCAAAAAATGATCAAAATTGATGAAAAATTGATCTAATTTGGTGCATAAGTCAAGCAATGGTTGGACTGAACCTAAATCACTTTAGGAGATGCCTACTACACCTTAGAACAGCATTGAAGAGTCCCCAAAACTCTGATCTTCCCTCTCCTTGAATGCTAGAAAGCCTCCTCTATGAAATCACCTCCAAAACTCGCTTAGAAATCAATGCTTGGAGCAAGCAAAACTTGCTATCTTGGTAATGTGAATTGAATTCAACTTTGCCTCTGGTTTAGACACCTAAACACCTGCAAATGAAGTCACACAACACCAATCTCCAATGTATTTAACTCACTTTGAGTTCTAGAATCAATATAGATGCTAAGATCCAATCTACACAAGATTTAGATGAAAAATTGTGATCAAATTGAATGAAAACCAAGGATTTAGCTCATTTCAGCCTTTAGGCTCTGATACCATGTAAAAATTACAGCAAATAAGGATCCTAAAACACTTGAAATGATGAGGGAAACAATAGATTATGATCTCATAAGATTAGCACAAGTTGAACCATCAAAATCCATCAAAAATCTATGCTTGAACCTCACTAAATGGCCCAAATCCTTGAAGAAGGCTTCACACGTGTGAAAGTACGGCCTCCCACAGTCTGAGTACTGTACACCAGACCTACATTCAATCCTATAATCATTAGTAATCACAAGTACTCAAACAATTATGAACATAGAGAGCAATTGCACCATTATGAGAGAAAAAACATGAAATTGCTTGATTGATTTTGGTGAGATATCATCACCTATATATACATGATCCATCACGGTTTTGGGCAGGTATGAGTAGCCCTAAACCTATCCCTAATGCTAATTTTGGTGGATCTTTCATCCCTACCAAGTTAGGGTTGGAATCTTGGAGATCCCTCAACAATGCAAAAATTACCAAAAATAGCTCCTATTTTTTCTCCCTTGTATCTAAGCATAATTTGGACTCATTCCAAAGGTTCTAACACTTAGGTCTACTTGAGAACATCCTTATGAATGGAATCCTATGCTATTTGGCACGTGTGACAAGCCACATCATGACCATCTAACTATTTACAAGTCATATGACCAAAACTAGTCAAGCTAGAATTGTGAATTTTCAACATTGAGGAAGGCCTGTGTGAAGAAATATGAATTACTAAGATCCAAAATGTCCCTTTGATCTTTGGTTATGAATGTCAACACATCTAGCAACATTGACAATGTAGAAATCTAATATTAACTACACAAAAGTGATGTAAACTCAATAAGATCTTGATCAAACATCAAGTATATGATAAAATGAAGTTTATGTTCGTACAATAACAGTAAGGTACTGTATTTCACACGTGTGGATCCAATACATAGCATAAAATTGCATTCTACACACAAGATTCCATAATGCCAACACTATAGTGCAAAAATGGATATATGAATCTGAAGAGAACTCATGCATAAGCATGAATGAGGTGAGAGAGAGAATGATACTCTTCCCACATGTGTACATCTATTTATAGCAGATCCATTAAAAATATGGACTAGATTCAATGAGCCAAACATTCAAATTTGAATCTTCCAAACTCGACCTTCTAAATTTTCCACACTTTTCAAAAGTGGTAATTCAAATGAACTTAGACTAAAATAACTTTCATAAAGTTTATCTGTAAGATAGAACAAGTAAAGTAAACTTGAACAACACTTCCTTGTTGTTCCTAAGACCTTGAGTTTTCAAACACCTGCAAAAACAGATTCAAAAGATCTATGCCATTTGGCCCTCCTTTGATGCTTTTGACTAGCTCCAAATTGACACCTTTCCTTTTGTGTTGTTGTAGCCCTTTGAGACCAACCTGTTGATTTTCCTCTTGAACATCAAAGATATGAATATCTTCAGACTTGAACCTCTGAAAAGACTCACTCTCAAACATATGATCTAGATCCAACAAGATCTCATCAATGCTTGATCTCGAATTTCCACAAAGGTTAGTGAAAACAATGCCACCATCGCAAAGCAAAAGATAGATTCCAAACTTTTCATCCAACACGAAGTAGAGTAGGTGAAGATGAGTATCAAACCTAATAAATCCAGCCTTCTTGATTTCATAACAAACCTCAAAAAGCTCACCAATGAGGTCTCCCTTTCCTTGAAGAAATTGCCTCTCGATTTGCTCCATGTAGTCTTTTCCAACCAGCCTTTTGCCATCTCGATCATGAGTGATCGATTCATAATCATAGAATCCTTTGAGTTGATGAAGAGATGTGAGATCCATGCCTTGGATCTTCCCAAGAACCAATCTTCCATTGCCCTTTCCTTCACAAGACTCCCTCCATCATAAGAAGTAGAAACCTCAAAAACATTAGAAGCCATGAAAAAATTCATTAGTACCTTCAACATAAGGATGATTGAAGTAATCTCTTTTTTCAAACGAGAACTTCTATTCAATGATTTAGATATGGTAATGACTCATATGATAATGATTCTTCCTCACTATCATTCACAATTACATCAATAAAAGTACATCCTACTTTGAATACTTCACATATTTCTCTTCTTCTTGACTTGTGACTATCTCCCTCACCAAGTCTCATGATAGAACCGTTTGATCTACTCTCTTTATGAAGACATGTGACTCCACTTGTTGCACAAATGACTTTCTTGGAATCATAACAAAGAAATGTCGAAGAACGCCTCCTTCATGCATGCAACTATCAACATTTTTTTTTATAGGATCAAATAAGTCATTAGCAACAAACTTTTTCAGGGAAGAACCTTCACCACGTACATTGATGAAGTTAGCTCTTTCCTTATCTTTTGCATGCTTGCACCTTCCATGAAGAACCTTTGATCATACCTCATTTGATCATGTTGTGCCAAGGGCCTTTGTTTCACTCCTACAACAATTTCCAACAACTCATTCATCTCAAGGAGAGACTCCATTCTCACCTTCCAAGTAGAATTGTTGCTTGAGATAAGCCTATCATTGCTTTCCAACATAAAGCCTCCACTTGTGGTTGCCATGTTGCAATGAATTGATCTTCTCTTTCAACCTGTTCAAATGCACAAAGCACTTTCTTGAATGTCAACAAATGAAAACTCAAGAAGAAATCACAAAGATATGGAACCTCACAAATCTCTTTCTTGCACCAAACCTAGAGCAAAATCAACACATAGAATGGGAGATACTTGATCAACACATGATCAACCTACAATCTCATGAACTTTTGTACTTTCTAAACTTGAAACACACTCTTAAAAAATAAAAGGTCCAACAACCTCAAATATAAGAGATCCAAACAAATTTAGGGTTTTGACAAAAGTACAAAAAATTGAATCTTGCAAATTCTACATGCAAATGTTATAAACTTGATATAGATTCTCGTAGCCTTCAATGAGACCTTCCTAATGCAATTAAAGTCGCCCAAATCCAGTAAGTAATGTGTGAAATCGACACAATCCTATATTGAGTTTTGATATACAAAAAATCAATTCTACACATGAAAAATGCTAAAGATGGATGATCCTTCAACAATCTGCACCAAAAGCTCTGATACCATGTGAAGAAATATGAATCACTAAGATGGATGATCCTTCAATAATCTGCACCAAAAGCTCTGATACCATGTGAAGAAATATGAATCACTAAGATCCAAAATGTCCCTTTATCTTTGGTTATGAATGTCAACACATCTATCAACATTGACAATGTAGAAATCTAACATCAACTACACAAAAGTGATGTAAACTCAATAAGATCTTGATCAAACATCAAATATATGATAAAATGAAGTTTATGTCCGTACATTAACAGTAAGGTACTATATTTCACACGTGTGAATCCAATACATAACATAAAATTGCCTTCTACACACAAGATTGCATAATATCAACACTATAGTGCAAAAATGGATATATGAATCCACTGAAGAGAACTCATGTATAAGCATGAATGAGGTGAGAGAGAGAATGATACTCTTCCCACGTGTGTACATCTATTTACAGTAGATCCATGACCTCTTTTGAATTTGGTTTCCCTCTATAGAAACTTCCAGATCAAAAACCCTACTAGAAATATGGACTAGATTCAATGAACCAAACATTCAAATTTGAAACTTCCAAACTCGACCTTCTAACTTTCCCACACTTTCCAAAAGTGGTAATCCAAATGGACATAGACTAAAATAACTTTCATAAAGTTTATCTCTAAGTCTAAAATGCATGTTGGCCTAATATTGACAATTAACCAAAATATGACTAAACTATTTGAAATTTCTCACAGCCTACAAGCGTGGTAGCCCAAGGGTGCCATCACAAGGGGGAAGTCCTAGAGATGAGGGCCTTCTCCTATACCTATAGCATTAAGCTCTAGAAAACATTTAGCTCAATTCCGATTATCTCCAAGATTATGTATCACAAAGCTTATAATCAAGTAAGCCTAGAAGGAAATTAAAGGCACACAAAAGTTGACTAGGCATGGACATGGAAGGAAACCTAGAAGAGACACACCTTGTGCTACCCTACCACGTTTGAGTCAAAGCTAAAAATTGGATTATCCGGGAAATGGAATAAGCAATAGACTAGTCATAAAAATGGAATATGAAGGGACATAAAAAATACAACGAGAGCATGCTCCCCATGCTTACGATAACTCTTTCCTGGGACGTCAAAGGCAGGCCGGTAGCATGTTCCAACAAAATATGTCGAAACCACACTTTACTTAGTGGGCAATACGTCCTAAGAGCTCCTCCCCATGGATACGAAAGAGCCACTTGTTTCCTAGATTCGTTTGGAACTTATGTCCCCATGGAACTTGTTATGGTGAGTGGTGGGTTCAGAGGCCTCTTCTACCTACCCTCCAAGGCCATTCTACCCACCCTCGGCTCTTCTACCTACCCTCTAGGGTCATTCTACCCACCCTCTAAATGCACTACTCACTTGAATAGAGAATGGGTCCGGACTAGAATCTCCAATCCATGGGGAGGAGGTCTCAATACCCACTATGTGCTAACTTACTGGTCCCTTTTGTAGGGTCAGCAGCCTAGGCATGCTAGGAGCATTTGGATTGAGATCCTTGTCATTACTAGATTTGCTAAGGTATTAGGTTTGGTAAAAGATGAGGTGCTACTTGTAGATGAGTTTGAACATTAAAATAAATTTTTTTCATTATTTTTTCTTTTTGTTTTTTCTAATCTTTTTTATTGAATGCGGAGAGCAAAGATTCTGGTGATATATGGTGAGCTTACATAATCTGAAATGGCAATAATTTGTTTTGTAGATCGAATGATGATCGTACGCCGGGTTGATGAAGAGCGTCACCAATTGCTGATTCTTGTCATGATCGTTTCCTATAACAGCACCATCACCTTCCTGAGGATGGCCAATTGCTCAGGGCGCCAGATCAGAGCTCTCATGGCAACCTCGCGACGCTAGCGGAAAGAGTTGATTTAGTGTAAGAATCGCATCTGTTTTTGGGTTTGTGCTTTGATCTTTGGCATGCGTCTTTGATCGCTGAATTGACCAACACTGCTCCACCAGCGATGAATTAAATAATAAGCTTCTTGCCGGATGACGGAAGGACGTCTAGATAGATGTACTTCTGTACGTATTATAGGCAATGCGGTGTATGCGCGGAATATTGGCTGATGATATGCAGAGGTGAGGAGCGAAAGGTGGGTGTTCTTGTGATGTGAGGTTGATTTAATTGATTAAGATCGCAAAAAAGATTAAAGTGTGCAATGAGGATGCTCAAGAAGGCTGTCAAGATGGGAATTCAGCGCACAACACATGTGGTTGTTTCAACGTTCCTGCTCCTATTCCTGGGGATTTTTGCTTTGATCGCCTGCTATCCTTCCTTTCTTGCCGGATTCGACTTCAAGAGAGACGTGTTTCAGCAGCGCCCAATTACAATAAAAGCTTGCGACAAGCTCAATGTTTCAAGTGCGTTCTCTCTCTCTCTCTCTCTCTCTCTCTCTCTCTCTCTCCCTTATTCGTTTCTTGATGCTAAGCAAAAGAGCGCCTTTTGGACCTGCCTATCCAAACTTCCTTAACGAAGGCTCAAAAGCAAAACCTCGCGCATGCAGCTGAGTTCAATTCAAAAGCCTAGGGTTAGCTACTTATAATCAACGAAGGCCCTAGTCTGGTGCGTTACGTCGGCCAATATAAGTTCGAATAGACAGAGCAGCATATTTGAAGACACTTTGACGTAGCTTAGGACAGTTGCATGGCTTTGCTGGGGCACCGTACTGTTACGATGGCGATGTCGCCGATGTCTTATGGGTCATCGTCTTCTTTAAATATTTAGTCTTTATAAGTGATGGAATTTTCGGACCGCAAGTTACCGAAGGTTGTTCTATATGATTAATACATGTCGCATGTGTTGCACGAATTCTAGAATGATTTAACCTGTTGTAATAGCAATATTTACTGGTTATAATCATTTTTCACTGCACTGGAGGATCCACAGTGACCGACCCAATGTATTACCTTCCCAAGTCAAAATGCATGATCCAAAGCTCTGACACATCAACATGACCCTTTTGGCGAACGTGCTTTATAAATTGTACTATGTAGAGAAGGATTCCAGGATACACGTCATTCCCATGTTGCATACCTGCTACTATAATATGTTAGCTCCAGCCAGTTCTAGTTCCTCTAGTTGGGATTAAGCATAATCTGCGATTTTTCCTCATCTTTTTCTAGCAAGCATAAATTGAAGAAGTAGAAGGATTGGCACATTCGATTAGTTGAACTTCACTGAGTCGAAATTGCAATCTGGAACAGCAAATACCTCCTGGAATGAAGTAAAGTGACCAAAAATGTAAACGTTTATCGTTGTCATGGAAATTCTTGAGATATTATAAGTTGCGTGTCTAAACAGAGAATGAATATACTGATTCTGCAGGCTACGGCGGTAATGCACTCAAAGTTCATGATTTAGATATAACAGCACTAAAAGCCAATGAGGAGCGAATTCGTCATCTATTGAGTCTTTGGGAAGCCTCTCCATCACTTGACAGCAAATATATCAGTCGTTCCACTGGGAGCAATATCCAATTGTCAGAAAAAGTTCTTGCAAACATGCCGCGTGCACCACATTTGGAAGACTGCAAGTCTCGATCAATTCAAAATGAGCGGCTAGACACTCGAGACAATGATGGGAGGCGTCCAACCTGGCTACCTTGGAAGGGGCAGTTGGGTGCTGTTGGAAAGAACATTGAAGAGGAAGATGCGGGGGAGGAGATGCTCTACAATGAAGCACGAACCATGGAAGGTCCTTATCCACCATGGGTAGGTCAGACAACTCATCTGCTATATGTGTGTGTGTGTGTGTGAGAGAGAGAGAGAGAGAGAGAGAGAGAGATTAATGACACTCTTGTGAATTGGACTGGTACATTAAAATGCCATATTGACGGTTTCATTGGTATCTAGTTTAGCTCTATGTGCAACCATCTCAAAAAGAAGTGTAAACTAGGTAGAGGTATTACAAATATACACCTCTCATAACTAGTCTATTGTGACCATTGAATGATGAGTGTTGCAACTAAGTCATTATCCACTTATTAGCCATTGTGTATTTATTGAACCGGTAATGTTACAAGTTACATGTTGCATACCTATGTAATTGGCATTACTTAAGTTTTAAAGAAGCATAATTTATGTTTCAAGAAACATAAGTTATGGTTCAAGAAGCATAAGTTATGAAGGAGTCTCTCGACATTTCATTTGACTTCTCTCTTTTCATTGGCTTGCGAGGGCACTCTCTAGTGTTTAGAGTGGAGTTACAAATCCCCATCTATAAAAGAGGGTTAGGCTGCTCATTGGAGGGGAGATTTATAGAGAAATGCTTGCTTCTACTCTTGTGTGTTAAGACTAGTATAGAGAGCACTCTTGTTGTGGAGCAATCTCTTGAGAGGATCACTATCTTTGGTATGGGACTGAGGTAGTGATAGGGTCTTAAGAATGCTTGTGTTTGTGATGGTGAACTAGTGAATGTAAATGGTGTAGCAAGGGGGTACTAGATTGGCATGAACACTTGCTTGCATTAGCATGAATATAGCTATGGTTGGGTGGTGAATTCTTGAGGCCACTTGATTGTCTAATTTTAAAGGATCTTTGGAGTAGAAGAGGAGAGGAGGTCTTTGGAAACTTGGAGCTTGGACAGCCATCCACAAGAGGAGCTTGAAGACATCTACATTGCTTGGATCAAGGAGGAGCATCATTGAGGCCAAGCCTACATCAGTTATACACAGAGGGAGGGATAGGCTAAGAGTTTGCTTGATGGATATGCACATTGACCTAGAGACTTTTTAGGCACAATTAGGAGTACCACAAGTAGAGGGAGCAATGGCCCAACAAGGCCTTGACAAACCTAGAGGGACAACAATAGAGGTACAGAAGAGACAGGGACAAAGGCAAAGGTTCAAGCAAACAACAACACATCATTGAGGAGGATTCCCTATTTTCCTACTTATCCTCCAATAATGAGGAGGAATCTTCATTTAATCATGATGCCCTCAAGTCATAGGGATTATGAGTTAATTTAATATCGCAAAACTCTATGAGTCCATTGTCTATATATCGTACTCATGTACTTGCATTGGCACCACTCTTTGTCATACAACATATATATCATATGGTTTATGACATTTTGATCATTCTTATGAGACATGTGTGGAATCTGGATTTTCATGTTTTTATCATGTAGATTGTAATTACTTCCAAGTTTAGTATACTATGTGCTTTATGTATGCTTTGTATGCATGGTTACAGTCAAACGATTCAAACGTCCATGTTTGAAACATGTTTGAATGAAAGTTCCAAATGTTTAAAATAAAATCCTAATATATGTTTATATTTCTGTTTTAGGTTTTAAACAATTTTATTGCTAATTTAAGTGTTGGAAAGCAAGTACACATGTTGTAGAAAAATCAACAATTCCAAAATACTATAAAAAATAAAAGAAGAAAATATATCCAAAAAAAATAAAGAATTGATTATTAAAGGGTCTCCCCAATCTTATCCATAAATGAGATTGAGTGTATAATTGTCTTGATCAACCAACCTCAATACATGGTACATTCGGATTGCAGGACCTCACCTAGATTGTCGACACGGCATGATCAGAAATTATCTCCAAAATGTATTATCCGTTGGAACTTGAGTCCAGTCGGCTCGTGGACATGAACCTATTGTCGTAGGAGCCCTAGGAGTTGCCAACTCTATTGAATTTGCCCTACCTCCCCAAGTTGGCTTAAGAGACTCTACACCAACTTACACCCCTTATTAAAATGCATGCCTTGTGATGATGGAGATGGTGAAAGTGAATACAATTTTCATGATCTTGTGCATTGTTCATGTTCCCAAAAAATCATGGGTGGCCCCATGTCACAAGTTTATGACCCCTCCTTTGACACCATGTGATGGTGTAGCCACAAGTAATCTACTATTTAAAAACAAGTGATGTGAAAAGTTTTTAGATTTGTAATACTCGTGTTGGAGGGGGAAGTCCTTGTTGAAATCAACGATCCTTGGTCTTCCTTGGTCTTCCAATTGTCGAGTTGATATCTCTTATACATTACATGCGATGATGTTCATTTAGACAATATGGGTGGGGGTCTTTGGGTCCTCACTCAAGCTAGCTAATAAGATAAGCAGCTTGTTACGGAAGTTCCTCACTTTAGGAGCAAGCTCTTCCTAGTATGATTTTGACCACTAAGGGGCGGGCCCCCACCAACCATCAGCGCTCTAAGTCAGTGCTAACGGACGTGACACTGCGGCCGCACCTACAGTGCTAACTGAAATAGTGCATTTTCTAATATGGCATGGTTAAGCAAGTGAATGTGCTCCTTGCCTCCATTGGAAATATTGGAAGCAACTGTATGCAACGAAGCTCTGGAAATCCAGCAAATTTGCCTCTGCTCCTTACCTCCATTGGAAATATTGGAAGCAACTGTATGCAACGAAGCTCTGGAAATCCAGCAAACTTGCCTCTGCTCCTTACCTCCATTGAAAGTATTGGAAGCAATTGTATGCAGCGAATCTAACGAAATTGGAAGTCCTCCCAACTGGTCTTTTTGGGTGCAGCATTCATCAAACATTCACGTGGAAGTCTACAACATCTTAGAGCTAAACTGTCCATCGTGTGACACAAGTGCAAGCATTCCCAGACCAAATTTGGATTGCAAAAGCTTGCCATGGACAGAGTGGCTTTGTTGTGGCTGCCTGTACCTAACTAAACATAATGGAGAGGTGCTCTTGGGCCCACAATTAGATTCAGTCATCCCGAACAGCTTTCGCTAACTCCCTGTGGGGCCGCATATATTCGGTTAGCACTAACTGAATCGGTCATCAGCTGGCTAACGGAACAGTACTAAATGTTGGTGGGGCTCGCCCCTAATATAAGGAGTGGGCTCTCTTCCATCTATTTCTCAACTCAGATGTGGAAACAATTGCTCAGATTTGGATCTAACCTAGAAGGAGAAGTGCTTGCCACTTCTTTTGAATCATTAATGTTGGTCTGCTTTCCTAATCTGATTGTTGATGTTGTGACCTGACTAACAGCTGCATGATTATTATGCCTTTGCCTGCGGACACAAAATAAAAGCTTGACTGTCTTTTTGAATATTTATCATGAAGAGGAAATCACATTCCCTGCACTGACGCCAACATACACATTTCTGAATTGGGCAGGTGGAAGGGGCAGTTGAGGATAACTTGCCAATGACCAGACGTGTTCAAAGAGATATCTGGCTGCACCAACATCCCCAAAACTGCAGCGATCCAAGAATCAAATTCCTGTTTACAGAATGGGACTCAAGGCCAAATCTGGGACTTGGAGGTCTTATAATATCCTTGTCAGGAATCCTAGCTAGTGCACTGGAGGATAAAAGAGTGCTTGTCACAGATAACTTCACACGAGCTGACCATGATGGTTGTAAAGGTACAAACTTGCAAAACTATAGCTCTTCCATATTTCTTTAAAGTCGTTGGTGAAAAGTGTTGCATTTACGAAAGAGGGCAGTGCCATGGGCGATTATTTACGAAGAACAGTGCTCTGAAATAATCACTCTACAACGAGCTAATTCCCACCTAAGCTATTCTTTACTACTAGCCTCCGTACCAAACAGATTGCATGAAGCCATTCAACGCATGGTCAAGTTCTGACTTTTGGTTGGGCGATTAATTCGACGAAGCTATAGCTGAATTTGTCTACATTTATATGTTTCGCTAGAATGCGAAATACACTATTGTGTTGATGAAGCATTGACTGACAGTTAGTCCATGAATGAAAGGTTGTTGTCCTGGTTTCAAGTTAATCTTGAAGCAGTTATATATGGCATTGCACTTTGCAGGTTGCGATGATGGGCTAATACAGCAGTCTCAACATTACTTTGGCCTCTCATGCAGAGCATGTTTTGTAGTTTCACTTTTGTGCTTTGTCAAACTAACATCTAAATTGAGTTATGTTCAGAAGTGTAACAAGGATATAAGACCCAAAGCTGCAATTCATTAGACTAGAAAGTTTCCATATGTTTCTATGTTTGCCGCGTTGAAATTGTTTTTGTGAAATGCAATGCCAGAAAAAGAGGCAACCCCTAGGGTGGCTTTAGATTGTCATTGCACTTCCTGATAGGCGAGAAGAACGCTATTGAATCTCTTGCACTTGTCATGACTCTTTTAGAATGAGTTGGCCCGTCATAATCACACTCTTCAGTGCTTGGACAAGACCCATCAGTGTAGTCTATGAATCTAGTCCTTGCTTGTGATTGGCCCACTGGTCCAGTGGCAGCTCATCTAACTGACTATCATTTCCTAGAAACTCGTACCTTTGGCCATTACAAAGAATAGAGGTAATTTCTTTTGTGAGCATCGAACTAGGTGCTTATTCTAACTCGTGCGTCTCATTGCATGCTACTTACTTTGTAAACAACTTACTACTCCAATCACGTTCCAGCAAACGGTTTGTAAGAGATTTTTTAACCAACCAAACAAAAAACGGGCAACCAGTAACTAAGAGCGTATCAACTCAAATTCAGTCTCAAAAGGAAGTAGCAAGGAGCCGTGTCATCACTAAACTTGCAAATAACTCATACGTTTCTTGCAAAACCTACTCTAAGGTTATTCAGACATAGAGGTTGCAATGTTCCACTCTGTCAATATATTTATTAACTAAAGTTTAAACAAAAACTTTCAGAGTCCTTATATTAAGTATAATATAGAGCATTTTGGAGAGTGCTGATAGCAATGTTCCACTTTGTCAATATATTTTTCAACTAAAGTTTAAACAAAAACTTTCAGAGTCCTTATATTACGTATAATATAGAGCATTTTGGAGAGTGCTGATATATTACACCATTTCTTCTGGCTTGAAGGGGCTGCACACTCCCAGTGGTCATGCTATTTTTTGCCAGAAACTTCCGAAGAATGCAGGCAGCGGGCTTTGGATTTATCCAAGCAAAAGAAAGCATGGGATGATGGTGTGATAGTCGATGCAGGGGACTTCTCATCTTCAAATATCTGGTTCGGCAAGATTCCAGAGTAGGTACTAGCAACCTGATCTGTTGCAAGACCTGTGTGTGTGTGTGTGTGTGTGAGAGAGAGAGAGAGAGAGAGAGAGAGAGAGAGAGAGAGAGAGAGAGAGAGAGAGAGAGAGAGAGAATGTAGAATGTATGCTGTGAAAGACAAAACTAGCAACCTAATCTGTTGCAAGACCTGTGTGTGTGTGTGTGTGTGAGAGAGAGAGAGAGAGAGAGAATGTAGAATGTAGAATGTATGCTGTGAAAGACAAAACGCAATTCCTGCGTTTTGATTCGTCCGTTCAAAATTTTGACCGTTGACTTATCTTGACCAAAAGTGTTGCTAATTATGGTTTTGACTTATATTGACCATTGACTTATCTTGACCAAAAGTATTGCTAATTATGGTTTTGACTTATATTGACCGTGAGTGAAGTATTGCTATGGTTTTGGCTAGGTGTCCATTGCATGAGTGAAGTTTTGCTAATTATGGTTTTGGCGAAGTATTGCTAATTATGGACCTGACCATATTCAATATGGTGCCCGTTCAACAATCCCATTGTTTTGGGGTGAATATGACATGGTGAATTCTTGATGTACCCCTTTCTCTTGGCAGAAGTTTTGTGCTTGCTGCCAATGAATTCAACATTATTGTCTGACCTGATCTTTTTCACTTTCTTCCACATCTGTGTTTCCACTTCCATAATAAACTATTTGAATTTCTCTGGCACTGGAGTTTTTATCCTTGAGCATACGTAAAAGTTTTCCTGCTTTAGTCATCTATGAAGGTGAAAAAATACCTTGAATGCCCCAAGGATTCTATCTCCATAGGCCCACATACATCTGTATGTATTAATTCTAAACTTGACATTGTCACAGTTCCATTCCTCCTCTTGAAAGGCTCCCTATGTTGCCTTCCAAGGATGCATCCCTGGCACGTATATGCTTCTACATCCATATTATAGTCGAATGTTGTCACCAGCTCCTTCCCGCTCATTATTGCCAATGCTTCTACTCTATGTCCTAACCTTCAGTGCTAAACCACATCCTGACAGTTATATTGGCTTGATGTTTATGACCACTATTGTGTTCATCTTGTACAACCTCCCCTTCTCAACAACAAGGGCCAGCATCTCTCTATCCTTGAACATTAGTAGGCACTTGTACTTCACAAACCTCAGCTCTAATCCACTCTTTGTAAATTTCTTGACCGACAACAAGTTCTTTGACATATTGGGAACAAACATCACAGCTCTTAGCATACCTCTTCTCCCTCCTACTAATTTCAAGAAGACTGTTTTAGAACCTGGCGACTTTATGGCTGCATTGCTTCTCACAACGACTCTTTGCAATTTTCTTCATTGTATTACATTCCCTAGCTATGTCCTGGGCAATTGCAATAATAGCAAATTATATCCCTCCTTTCCAGGTGTGGAGCTCTAGCTGGTGTTGATCATGCATTCTCTCCCTCGGTGCTGCCTTCACTTTGGTATCATATGATCTTGATTTTCTCGTAATCCCCTAATATATGACCTCCCAATCGATGCTAGCTCATCCCTCATCATGACTCTTCCTTCTCTTGTCCTCTTGCAACAACCTTTGCACAATGTTCATGAGGTCAAGATCCTCAATGCGACTGTTCTCAAGAACCATGACAATGGATCATAGGAAATGGGAAGACTTCCTAAAATTGTAAACACAAGGTGCGCTTTCTCCACAAGTGCTCCTACTGCTTCCATCTACCTTCCTAGCCCCTTCATCTTCTCAAGGTGCTCCAGCAGTGAGTCCCCTTTGCCCATCTTTGTGTTGGCTAGATTTCTCCTTAGTAGTAGTAGTACATTGGTCACGCTGAAGGGATGGTGAGAGGATATGACTTTGATCTGAATGTTGAAAAAACTCAGTGTGAGGCATGCATCTACGGCAAACAGCACCGCAATGCATTTGCAGAATTGGACTTTCATGACAGAAGGGATGCATGAGTCGCATTATCCATGTGGATGTGATCAAAAGCAAAGACAAGACGTTTGAATGTTTCAAGAAATTCAAGCAGGCTGCTGAGGTTCAATTGGGAAAGAGAGTGAAATGTCTGAGAAGTGACAATGGAGGAGAATACAAAAGCAAAGATTTTGATGCCTACTGCAGTGAGCAAGGGATCAGAAGGGAATTCACAATTCCCTACATGCCTCAGCAGAACGGCATTACAGAAAGGAAAAATCAAACTATTTTGGAACTAGTAAGGTGTGTCTTACATGAAAAGGATCTGCCCAAGTATCTGTGGGCTGAGGCAGTCAAGACTGTGGTTTACATCCTCAATAGATCACCTACCAAAGGCGTGAATGGGAAAACCCCATATGAGCTTTGGCATGGACACAAACCCAACGTGAGCCATCTCAGAGTTTTGTGTGTGGCATATGCACATGTGCCCAAAGAGAAAAGAGGTAAGCTGGATCAGAGAGGAAAGAGATGTATCTTTGTGGGATACGCAGAACAGCATAAGGGATACAAACTTTATGACCCAAGCAGCAGAACCATGTTTCATTCACGGGATGTAATCTATAGTGAAAGTGAATGCATAGGACAACCGAAGGCAATAGGGTCAAAGGACTCAGGGAAGCTGCCTAGCATTGCAGTCGCACACATTAAGTCTGGGGCAAAGGGAGTGACTGAAGCTCATGCACAAGAACCGCACGTTAGTGATCACCAAGAAGATGTACTAGCTGAGGACTCAATTGGAGAATGTGAAGAGAACGTTCATCAGGACCTCAAAAGATCAGGGAGACCAACGAGGCCTCCATAGAGATTTGACGACATGGTCTTCATGTCAGAGGATGCAATTACAGAACCAAGAGAGTATGCTGAAGCGAGGGACCAATGGAAGCTGGCAATGGATGAGGAGATGGAGGCGATGCATAAAAATGATGCTTGGGACCTGGTGCAGTTACCGAAGGGCAGAAGGGCAATAGGCTGTAAATGGGTGTTTAAGATAAAGTATGGGGCTGATGGGAGGATAGACAGATATAAAGCCAAAATGGTAGCGAAAGGATGTGCACAGGTAGAAGGGCTGGACTACGAAGAGACATTTGCTCCTGTTGCTCGAATTGGGTCCATAAGAATACTATTGGCTTGGGCTGCAATGGAGGATCTGGAGGTTCATCAGTTGGATGTTAAGACAACATTCCTTAATGGTGAGTTGTTTGAAGAAGTTTACATGAGGCAGCCTGAGGGCTATGAAGAAGAACAGGATCTTGTTTGCAAGTTGAAACGATCAATATATGGGCTAAAACAGGCGTCAAGGATGTGGTATGAAAAGATTCAGGTTTTCTTCCTTAAAGATGGTTTCATTAAATGTTGCTCAGATCCAAGCATATTCTGTAAATCGCTGTCAGGATCAATACTCATTATAGCATACTGTGTTGATGACATAATTATGATTGGCAATAACTTGATTATGATGGGTGAATGTAAAGAGAAATTGAAGGCACGGTTTGAAATGAAGGATCTTGGAGAAATTCATTATTGTCTAGGCATGGAGATTAAGAGGAATAGAGAGAGAAGGACAGTATGCAAAAGCTAAACCACGAAGTCATTCTGGTTAGGTATCAGCTTAATTACCAAGAAGTATAAAAAGCACATGCCCTCAAGGCAGCCATATTAACTAACTAACTAATCGTTGGATCGTCTTCACCTGACTCCGAAACACTATTACAGGTTCACAAGTTTTTCCTTCTTTTCCTCCAAAATTCATCCTGTGGACCTCATATCCAAGATGCATAGGCAATTTGAATGATACTATTTAGGGGTTCTCATGATATTTGAATTGGAGATATGGGCTAGGTAGTAATGAATAGAAAATTGAGATACTGGCGTTTTGTTTGATTTGTGAAGTTCAAGTCATGAAAATTAGTAAGCATGTGATATTGCTTGAATTGAATTATTGCATGTGATACAGATATTGGGGAAAACCTTGGACACGCATGCAGCCAACAACGGAAGTGGATGATGAGATCTTGATACACCATGATGCCATGGATAGAAGATGGTGGAGAGCGCAGGTAGACATTTCCCATATGATCCTCATATGTTTGTCATGAATGGTTTGCATGTTTTACCCTTTCTTAATAGTAAGTGTAAGATGCACGTGAAGCGAATTATACTGTGAATCGTTTCAGCTGGAAAAGAGCCGTAGATCATTTATAGGATTGGCACTGAAGCATGTAAAAAGAGCACGGTACATGCCATTTTTTTGGCATATATTTATCTCACCCAAGTCTATTGTATGCAAATGGCGCCTGTTGAGAGTTGTAGAATTCTCATAAATTCTTCTCAAACTTCTGCTTGGTAGATTTTTTAACATGGATAGGAAAAACTTGTCGTGATCCCATTAAAAGTGTTAGTCACGATTGTCATGTTCAATAACTAATTAAGCTTATAGATATGTCTAATGCTCGTCATGATTCCAACCAGGCAATACGTTATCTCATGCGTTTTCCAAGTGAATATACCTGCAATCTACTTAACAAAGCCCGACATCAGGCATTTGGTCACGAAGCAGCTGCAATGGTTTTGGAATCCCTACCAAATGAATGGCCACAGGTGCGAATGTGGTTCTACAGTAGATTTGGTTCTAGTATTCGTGTGAACCTATTATACTGTTAACCAGGAAGCTATGCTGTGGATGCAACACCTTGACTTGATTCAATTGTCGATGATTGATTCACAGAAAACTGCAGAAAGTAAAAAAGGCCCAATGGAGCATTTGGTATGGTCTTCACAGCGGCCATGGATTCCGCGACCTCTGACGAGCGTTCATGTCAGATTGGGTGACAAAGCCTCAGAGATGAAGTTGGTTAGCTTTGATGGTTACATGAAACTTGCCACACGGCTGCGATCTCACTTTCCTCAAGCTAGGAATGTATGGCTCTCAACAGAAATGCAGGTTCTCTCTCTCTCTCTCTCTCTCTCTCTCACACACACACACACACACACACACACACACACACGCGCGCGCGCGCGCGCGCGCGCGCATTTCCATCTAGATTTGAGAATACTATTGTGCTGTTGAAGATTCCTGGATGGGTAGAATCAAGGGCAAAACAGGTATTTTTAGTGGACCTCTTTCTTTGTTTCTTTACCCTGACTTTCTTGGCTGATTCATGTTTAGGTCAACCACATAGCCATAGAGAAAGCGGTCCATAGCTTAATGTCTAGAAATAGTGTCAACCTTTTATATTTCAAGCTCTTTCTATTGGAATAACTGTTTTGACGTATTTCAGGATGTCATAGAGCAGTCAAAGTCGTATGCTGGATGGAATTTCTATTACAGCAACGTTACCAGACAGACAGGAAACACCAGTATGCAATCGTATGAGGATGGTCTAGGGCGCCAAACAAGCACGAACAATGCTTTTGTCAACTTGCTGATGGCAGCTGACGCAGATTTCTTTATCGGAGCTCTTGGATCGACTTGGTGCATCTTGATAGATGGTCTGAGATGTACAGGAGGAAAGGAAATGGTAGGCTATCTAAGTGTTAACAAGGACCGTTTCTGGTGAACACACTTGCTATGTATATCCCCGAGGCGACTCCAATTGCCTTCATAAACTGCTTGCTCAGTTTCAAAGAAAAAAGAAGGTGAAATGTACAAAGCTGCATAATTATCGTGCTTTCAACAGCAGACAAAAAAACCTTCAAAGCTCACCACATTCATGACACTCAAATAGCTCATTCTGGTCAGTGAATACTGTGCCTACAAACATACATGCATATATGCCTGTTCGATCTTCACAGAATTAAGAAGTAAGATTCCCTGAATAGCAACCACAAAGCAGAAATTTTTTATCCTGAAAAAGCAGCATTTTCGCACCGATTTAACGAGGATGATGAATGATGTAACTTCATTACGCTTGTGAACACATGATGTGCAACTTCTCAAGGATGATGAATGATGTATAGCTTCATTACAATTGTGAACACATGATGTGTAACCTCACTACGATTGAGAACACATTTGTACATGATCAGTGCTTGTATATCATAGCTTTCTTCATGTTTTCAAGAATGATCTTATAACATGACTTACGCCAGTGACTGGCTGCCCTACAATCTGTCCTGACCTGTTTATAGCTCTAACTGTATGCTTGCTTATCCAAATCTGAAGAAATCTAGCTGCGATAGGTCGCCCTACTATCGAAAATCAGCTCCTCGATCACCACTATTGCCGCAAAGCCTTCAACTCTTTCTACTCCAGGTTTACAACTTTCCATTCTTTCTTGCAAAGCGAGAAGACCCCAAATTACTATATTTTAACCTCAATCTACTGATTTCTAACCCCATAGTACTGATTCTATCGCAATCTGCTAAAATTTGACCCCAAATTACTGTCTCTAAGCCCAATATACTAATTCCTGGTCGACGACTGCTAACATCACTTGATCGGGTCTGGCCGCTGAAGCAACAGGGGTTTTCACCCAAAGAGCCTGATATCTTTCTCTATACAGAACGATTTTTTGTGAAATCAAACTGTGCAGGAGGGCGATTCCCTGGTGCGAATCAGTCCGCAGGTGTCCGCTGGTGGGAAGTGTGCTTCATAAGACGCTCCTAACTGGTCGTTTCAAAAAGCGGAAAGCTATGACGTAGGTATCAACCAACGCAGGCAACACCATCAATGCTGCATAACACTCAGAACTAGATGGATGCAGCAACTGAAACGATTTCCAGATAATAAAATCCCACGCTGCGATCAAAAGAAAAGTTGCTGCTTCTAGTTCGCCATCGCTTTTATGTCAAGGTATTTTCTTTCTTTCCATTGTCATCATATATTATCACCTTGTTTCAAATCCATAGGAAAAGTAATTGTAAATCTAAGAGATTGTAGTGTTTGGAGATGAGGTGAAAAAATTTAGTAGAATGCAAAAAAAGATTGATGCACCTTGAGTAGCTAGCCTATTTATCGAGCATGTGTTCAGACTTCATAGATTACCTTCGTGTCTGATAGAAATACTCGATTTCCTAAGAACTTTTGGACGATAGTTATGGCCAAATTGGAAGTCCAATTGAGAATAAGCAGTACGGAGCATCCTGAAACGGATGGCCAAACTAAGAGAGTCACTCGACGGACCTTAGAGGATATGCTTAGGGCATTTGTTAGAGACAATCAAACTCAATTGGAGGAATACTTGCCATTGTTGGAGTTTGCTTACAATTACAAAAAGAATGATAGTACTAAACATTGAACTTCAAAGAGAACGCAAAGATTCTTTCACAAAAGAATAATGCCATAGGATGTCTCAGTTCATGTGTGTATAACAAGTAACTTAAATTCGTCCTTGCCCTCTTTGTAATGCTTCTCAATTTACAACGCATTTGATTAATTAAAGAGAATCTTTAGAGCCAAAACAAAGGTAATGTACTTAGCTTTCATTCTTTCTAATATGTGGTAGCATTAGTAGAATAGAAAGATTCTATACAACATAGAACTTATGAAGCCTAAATGGAAATTGAAGAAAAGAATTGTTCATGAAGCATATGACTCATTTTGGAGTGTTATCAAAATCTATTCTAAAATTAGTTGAAGAGGGAGTATGTTGTGATGTTATTTATTATTTGGCAATTTGGAGGCCAAATTTAGAAGTAAACCTGATATAGTTTTTAAAGGTAAATAGCCCTAAAAATAGTATTTTACTATTTTTTGAAAAGTAATTTGATGGTTCAAGGTCGCATTAAGACCAAGTGACATTACATCTAGAAATACATTCAATCTAGACATTAAAAAGTTAGGTTTTTGATAAGTACTTGGAAATTACCATATATAGCAAGGCCATCATGGAGAAATGTTGATAAGGTTCTCATTTGATGTGGAGAACCTTTCTTCTTCTATTCTATGTCTCTCTCTATCTCTTCTCTCTTGATATTGGCAGTTCTAATGTTGAGATTTCTACATTGTTGATGATAATATTATGTGATGTGCACCCAATTTAGCTAAAGATCGTAGATTCATTTATGACATAAACGGTTCACAATTTGTGTGAAAATTTGTTGTAGTTTGTTGATCAGTATGTTTCTAGAAATTGTTAGCTTTGTAATCAGTTTCGTGACTACACTTGCACATACCATTCATAAATGCTACCCAATTCCAACATGTCAGTAAATTATAATAGTATGAGTATACTTTCAAAAAACAAAAAATAGTACAAATCATTTAGGGATTTGACATGTTGCTTACCTGATATAAGTGGTTACTTACTAGAATAGAATCTATATAAAACATAAATTGTACACAAATTGCTAAATTCGCTTTTTAATCTATTGATATCATAGTGATACCTTTAATTATATGCACCCTTTGAGATAAGCTCATCTTTTTATATGCAATGTAGAATGCCCATGGAAGCAAGCTAATTCTTGTATGTAGTGTCCATAGAAGCATTTGGAGTATTTCAAATCTCTTTTTTTTTCTTTTCTTTTTATTCTTCCTTCTATAATTGAGGGCCTTGGTGTGGAGGCATTTTCTGAGATATATCTCAAATTTAAGTCCTTGCTCAATACTCTATTATTCAGATCTCAGAATAAGGACATAATTCATTATCAGGACCTGGTGGCACTCGAGAAGCATATATATAAAGCTAAGCTTGACATAATGTTTACCAAGTTATATAATGATTTCAAGTCTGTAGATGAGTGCCCAATTCATATTAAAAAATGTAGATTTGTTGATTTTCAGTCTGCTTTTGTTTTTTTTCTTTTGTTAATATTTTTGACAATTCGGAGGCTGACTAACCCTTCCACTTCTGAAACTGCTTCTTCTAGTAGTACAGTATCAAAGAGAGGTGGCGTTGGAATTACCACCGGGGTTGGCTGAGCCTTCTGCTCCATAAATCTTTGACAAGCCTTAAAGGCTTGTTTGGTCTGGGTGAGCTCCTGTTTTGCGCTGGCCCGGTACTTGTCGAACTCCGCCTGGTAGCTGTTCAAAGTTTGGCTTGATGCTTGAAAAGATTCATCTCTACTTGAGAGAGTGGCCTTGAGTGTGAAGAATTGCCAAAAATTGGCAAATCTAGCTTCATCAAAAACCACGTAGAATAGTGTAAATTGTGTACACAAGTGGGTCCCACACATGTGAGGCCATGATGCCATGTGGGAAACCCTGTAGTTTAGGTCAAGTCAAGAGAGCTGGTCATGTCTATTTGGTGGCCATCCCTACTTTATAGGACCTACACCTAAGTTTAAGGTGAAAATTTGACCAACTAGCTTCCTACCAAGCATAACTCTAGGATCTAGGTTAGGGATTCATTTTAGGGCAAGAAGGGTGAGTTAACTTCCTTATTACATGCTGGAAATCCACCTAACTTCAAGAAAGAAGTCGAATTTGCTATGTATTCCAAGCTCCCATAGTGAGAAGATAGAAAATTTTTGGAGCTCATTGGCAATCTCAAGCTATTTCACTATGTACATTGAGTTTTTGTGATCCAAATGAAACTAAATCAATTTCTACTTATTTCACAGGTTGAAGGCCGTACTACAGCTTGTAGTACACACGTGTGGGCTCAGATTTCAATGTAGGTCAATGCTTTTGATTGTTAATGCTTGTTGTTTGTCAAATTGCCAATCTAGATCAACTTTTTTGTGTCTAGTTTTTTGAAAGATTGTTAAGCAAGCATCCAATCACTCTTGTAAATATTTCGTAGATCCATTTATGGTCCTAAAGTATAGAACTTTCACATTGATTCAGATCCAAGTACAAGAGCATAAGCCATTGATCTAATGTAAATCCATTTTTAGCAAGTTTTGGTGCTAAAAACTAGTATTGAGAGGGCAAGCTAGAATCTTGATTTTGGTGAGGAGATCTGATCCCAAACTTGGTAGGGGTCCAAATCCATACTATCCACATGTGTGGGCACCTTTGAACCTGCATCTAATGCATGGTATCCATTTGATCCAAAGAAATTCAATTTGTGAGCTTTTGATGTAATTTTTGGTGGAAATCTTAGGATAAGCTACAAAGATTGAGTGCCAATGATTAGATTTGACATAGGATCATGAGATCTAATTAATCTAGTCTGAAATCAGGTCCTCTAAACTTGTTTTACAGGTCTTGAAAGTACATCAAAAAGTGTGAGGGAGATTTAGTCATGTTATTGTCCAAAAATAGCCAAAATTGACAAGATTTGATTGTAAGTAGAATTCACATCATCTTATCTTCATTCCAACTTTGTGAGAGAGTGCTAGAACTGAGATTATAATTCCATTTGTTGGATTAGAAATCTAATTTGAGTGAAACACTACAAGAGAGAGACCTTAGTGAGTTTCTAGAGACAATCAAATCCATTTCTTGGCAAGATTTGTTCGAAAGTAGTTTTCACTTCATCTTATCTTCATTCTAGCTTTGTGAGGGAGTGATAGAACTATGATTATAAGTCCGTTTGTTGTATTATAAATCAAATTTGAGTGAAACACTGCAAGTGTGAGACCTTTGTGAGTTTCAAGTCAATCATTTCTTGTTTGTAGAAGTCACTAGTAAGATGGGATCTGCTGGAGCATACCTTCTAGAAGCTAGTGAGAGATTGAATTATACTTTTGGTGCTCCAAGACCTTTATGAGTTCTTGATTGAAGATGAAGATGAACCTCTAGGTGCACATGAGTTAGCTAGATACAAGAAGAGATCTAGACTTGCACTTCATTGTGTGAAGATGAATGTGAGCAATGATTTGTTGAGAAAAGTATCAGCATATACTAGTGTTAAAGAGGCTTGGGAGTCTTTAAAGTCAATCTATGAATCTAGTAACACTTCGAGGGTTCTCATGCTTAGAAATCAGATTTTGCAAAGCATGAAAAGAAGTGAGGAGAGTGCACAGGATTATGTACTCATAATCAAGTCTCTAAATAGGGAGTTGGCCTCCATTGGACAGAAGATTCATGATGGAGAGCTTGTACAAATTGTTCTTCATGGTCTCGAAGATGACTTTGCAAATTTGGTCCAAAATTTTGCCATCCAACACACTTTGCCAACTATAGAAAGACTTCACAGTGTATTAGTGGCTGAAGAGTGTAGGATGCTCCATGCAAAATCTAGGATGAGTTCCTTGTCTTTGCAGGATGGTGATGAGAAAACCAATTTATCATTCAAGGAAAAAAAGAAGACCAATGGAAAGAAGAAGCATCCAAAGGAGGCCAAAGAAGAAGATGATACATCAAGCTCAAAGAACAAGTCAAAGCAGAAATGCTTCTTTTGTGAAAAGAAGGGGCATTATGCATCTGAATGCTACAAGATGCTAAGAGCACAAGTGGAGGAGGAAAAACAAGGAAACCTTACAAATGAGGATGAGGAGGATGAAGTAGATGTATTTTTGATGGCATCTACATCCTCACCAACAAGCAATAGCAATTCAAGAGACAATTGGTGGATCGACAGTGGGGCTAGCTCCCATATGTCTTGTGAAAAGTGTGGAGATTATTAAAATATTATCTTCCTATCTTGAGTTTGGGGTCATGTCCATGGTGATTTCCACTAAAATTCATGTTGTACATAGCAGGAGTGTGAATTGAGCACATATCCTTCTAGTGTAGCTCGGATTTGAGTCAAATGGGTTCAATTATGATGACATGCAGATGTTCAGGTAGCATGCAAAGTTTTACTGTATGCATGCAAGCCACATGCAATCAGTGCATGCAACATACAAAGTAGTTTCTGTGATCTACACATGTCTAGGCAGTTTTATGAGTTGACATGCAGTACATGCAACATCCATGCATGTAGTTACACATGTGGATCTCTGGTAGGTGAAGTAGTTCAGTTAAGTGGACTTTTCATGCAACTCCACTGTAGGAATTCAAGTCTCTCTCATGTAGGGAAAGCTGGGCATGTTTTGCAATATTGTGAATATTGAGATTTTGGTGTTTTAGACTCATTCTCTCACTACCCGAGAGCAGCCTCTTTTTCCCATACTAAACACTTAGAATTATTTCTAACATTCATTTCTCATAGTGAAGAGTTAGATTTTTTCATCAGATGTATGCTATTGTGATCTTGACTTAGATTTTTCAAGCATAGTGTTCTTTGATCAATCTTATGCAATTACAACACCTCAGTAAGATCCTGTAGGGTGTGTGGTGAAGTTCACACGTGCTAAAAACTTCACAAAAAGGACTTTTTTTCAACGTTACACTCTTTCAATGCTGCTAAAAAGTTTGTCTTTACTGCAAATGATGAAGAGTGTAGGATAGATGGTGTTGGCACCATCTCTTTGTGTCTAGAATCCTCAAAATGCATGGATCAAGAAAATGTCCTTCATGTACCATCAATCACCAAGAATATGCTTAGTGTTGGTCTACTCTTAGAAAGTGGTTTGGATGTCCACTTTGGGCATGGTGTTTTTTTCATCTTGAAGAATGATGTTTGCATTGCAAAGGGATTTAAACATGGAAGATTGTTTAAGTTGGAAGCTAGTGTTGCTTTTGAAATAATGAGTTTAGCAAAAGAGTAGATCACTCAAGAGGATATCTTGGCAAAGTGTGATCTTGCTTGCATTGAGGAGGAGCATCAAAAGGAGTAAGATCTTGAGGATTAGTCTCAAAGCATGACAGCCTCCATTTCTCATGCTTTCTTTGGTATTTGCTAATTGTTGGATTTGATCATTATTGGGATTGCTATTTCTTATGCTTTTTGTGAGAGAGAAAAGGAGAGAGAGAAGAGTAAGTTTCTATCATTATTGTGGATTTAGGGTTAATGGAAGTAGGGTAAATTGATGTAGAGTTAGTGCTTAGTGTTAATGGATGTTAGTATTGGATCCTCCATTCATGTTGAAATCTGAACTATATTATCGCTCTCATGGGAACGAACCTACATGTGACAACTAACTCTGTCTCTTTGATGCTAGATTGACTAGATCTTGGATTTAGGTTAGGCAAGGAAAGAAACCCACTACAATTTTGGCGCCGTTGCCGGGAATTGATGAATGTCCTTGCTCTTCCTCTCTTTTCCTCCATTTCTCATGCTTTCTTTGGTATTTGCTAGTTGTTGGATTTGATCATTATTGGGATTGCTATTTCTTATGCCTTTTGTGAGAGAGAAAAGGAGAGAGAGAAGAGTAAGTTTCTATCATTATTGTGGATCTAGGGTTAATGGAAGTAGGGTTAATGGATGTAGTGTTAATGCTTAGTGTTAATGGATGTTAGTGTTAGATCCTCCATTCATGTTAAAATCTGAACTATACTATTGCTCTCATGGGAACGAACCTATCCGTGACAACTAACTCCGTCTCTTTGATACTAGATTGACTAGATCTTGGATTCAGGTTAGGCAAGGAAAGAAACCCACTACAATCATATCTATCATCTCTTGATTATTTCCCGTAATAAACATAAAGAGCAATCAAAGCAACCATACCATCAATTCATAAGACATATAGATTTGGATCAAAATGTGTCCTCACCATCCCTTTGAATGAAAGTAGGCATCAATCCTGCTATACCAGGAACATGGTGCCTGTTTAAGACCATAAACCGCTTTCTTCAAGCGACATACTTTATTTTTATGTCCCTTCACTACAAAGCCTTCAAGTTGATCCATGAACACCTCTTCTTCTAACTCACCATTTAGAAAAGCAGATTTCACATCCATCTGATGCAAAGGCCAACCAAAATGTGAAGCTAAAGCAACAGGTAGGCGTAGAGTATTTCACTTACATGCTGGCGCAAAAGTTTTCTCAGAATCAATGCCTTTACTTTGTGCATACCTTTTGATCAACAATCTTGCCTTGTGCTTTGCTATACTACCATCTGCATGATACTTAGTCCTGTATACCCATTTACAACCAATGGATTTCTTGCCAACTGGTGGTTCTACTAAGTCTCATGTGCTATGTTTAGCAATTGACTCCATCTCCTCTTCCATGGCCTTGACCCAAATGTCATCATCCTTCGCTTCACCATAAGTCGAAGGTTCTTTGCTTTGAATAATGCTAGATAAGAGAGCATAATTTGCTTAATACCTTTCAGGTTGTGTCTTCTCTCTTGTTGATCTTCATAGCTCTCCCTGGCTACATGATCCTGGAAAGTCATCCATGTCACGGATCTCCAACAATCTCTCAAACCACTTAGGGAGCTTCTTGTCAGGTGATCGGCTTTTGGGTGGAAATGTATCCCATAGTACATCTTCTCCTTGTGTTTGTCACCTGCAACATCAATCCTTGCACCAAAAAGTTTATCTCTACCTCTCCAACCTGTCTCTTGAGGTTGAGTAGTAGTATCTTGAGATGTATCCTCATGTTCATCACTCGGAAGGTCAATGAATGGATCATCATTAGGAGGTATCCTCACTATACCATCTTTCCCACTAGATGTGTCTATCTTCTCAGCATCCTCGTCTTCATACATCTTAGATTCATCAAAGATAACATCACGACTTACATAGATTTTGTTTTCCACTGGATCAAAACATCTATAGCCTTTCACACGTTCATCATATCCTAGGAATATACACTTGATAGCTTTCACATCAAGTTTACATCTCTATTCCTTAGAAATGTTTACAAAGGCCTTACATCCAAAGATTCGCAAGTGGTTCACCTTTGGCTTCTTCTTCGTGAATGCTTCCTCAGGTGTTATCTTTGGTATGGCAATGGTAGGACTTCTATTTTGAAGATAGACTACCATACTGCATGCTTCTGACCAAAAATCTTTTGGTAGTTTCATCTCAGCTAGCATAGATCTGGAACTTTCCACAATCATATGATTCTTGTGCTCAGCTACACCATTGAGAGTAGGAGTATGAGCTTGCATAAATTGTCTTTTAATCCCACATTGATCACAAAGATCATTGAAGTTATTAGACTTGTACTCACCTCCACTATCTGATCTTAGGACTTTGATCTTCCTACTTGCCTGATTTTCGACCAATGCTTTGAAGCTCTTGAAATTGTCAAATGCATCCGATTTCTTCTTCAAGAAGTAGATCCACGTCTTACGTGACATATCATCACTGTTTCTTCACCTTGAAGAAACTTCACACTTCACTTGTGAAGGGACCCAACTCCGATTTCAGTATGAAAATTTTTAATGAAGTTGAAGGCCAACATGCACTTCAAGACCTTTCAAGACCTTTTCTACTACATCTAATGGCTGATAGCAATCCAACGACCCACAAGAAGCTTATCTTTACCATTGATTATCTTGTATCTAGTTCCAACGATCTAGATTTCGTTTGGGCATTAAATCACATCCTTGGAGCCGTGACACACTCTTATACATGGAGTCGACACCCTCCTTCACCTCGCGCGATCTGCCTACAGGCTCTTCACAACCTCTCCTCCTCTTTCAACTTTCTTTAGCTTTGAAAAGCTTTCAAAGCTATCTATGGCTGCCACCCAAATAATCTAATGGCTACACGGATGAAGCGCGGCTGTCCACGACCACTTGAGATTTTGCTTAACTGAGCAAGGCGCCCTCCTTTCAACTTTTACAGCTCCAAAAAGAGTCCAGAATGGAGAGAAATCTCTGATTTTGTGCTCCCAAATCCTAGACCAGAGTTTTTTTACACAAATCTATTCTTGGCTTCCAATTCACAGTGTTCTGACAGGCCTATCCTCTTGCTTTGAAGTTGTCCCAAATTTTGCTTTAGGACTGGGCTCATTTGCTGTATGGTTTTGAGCGCATACTGAACACCATACATTATTGTGTTGGGGATACTGTAGCTGGTTCTGTTCCGGTAGATTTGGCATTGGTACTACAACTCCTTGTAAGGCTTTCAGTTTCTGATCAAACTGCATCGTAAGCTACTCTATCTGATATTTGTGTAATTTTGTCATTTGTTCCATCAACAGTTCTATGGATAGAGTGAAAGTAGTTGATGATGATGATGCTCTCAAGGGAGTAGGAGTATAGGTGGATGGATATTCGTCGTCTGATCCCTCATCCTCTTCCCTGATGACATCCTCCATAGCTTCTTGCAGAGTAGCGTATTGCTCCCATCATTTCAATTCTCTCCTGATGCTACGTGGTAGTCCTGCTAAGAACCACATGATCACCACATGATCGGGAGTTAGGACTGCACTGCACTCGGATCGTAGATGTTTGACCCGCTCAATATAGTCCCTAACCCTTTCTCTTTTTCCCATCTTGACCTTGTTGAGCAGGAGAAATAATCCTTCTTGCTACTGATCATCCAGATCTCAGATTCATCCGATGGTGGGGTCCAAGATAGTTGAATCTTGCTTTTACAATGGGATGCACTCTAGATCTTAAAGATCTGATCAATCTGATTGGCCGGAGGTGAAAATCAGGCCCCTTGCGATGGTTTTTTTTGGATAACTTTTTATACCTTATACTGATTGACCTGAGATTTTGACAATAGCTGGATCTAGTGTAGATCTTTCCACTGATCTAGTTTGCGAGGGTTCTTTGGTGTGACGGTTGGCTGTGCAAGGGTTCTTTAGCTATTTTGCAAACAAAAAACCTTGATATCTCTTAGATGACTGGGAAGTAACTCTCGCAAGAATCACAGGAGCTGAATCTGGCCTGGATCTAACTCTGGAATTCTCTACGAGAGTTAACTCTCGCAAAAAGTGAAAATTTCACTGGTTGCGAGAGTTCAAAACCACTAATTTGGCTTGATCTTCACCAATACTCAGTAATAACTCTCGCAGGCTTCTTCACTAATGGAAATTGACATTCTGGATCAATTGAGATGGTCTGCGAGAGTTCTCTCTGGAAGGATTTGTTGGATCTTCACGTTTTAGTGATTTTTTAGCACTTTAACCCAATTTTCTACTCATTGGAATCAAACTAACTCTTGCAGACTCTTCTGTGTCCTGGTCTCACTGAGATAGAACTTCAAAATTCTCTACGAGGGTTCTTGCCCACTAGAACTGAAAATTTTAGTGTTTGTGAGGGTTCTCTGGTATTTTTCCATGTTTTTTCCACTAGGAACCCTTGCACAGGCACTTAGAAAGTGAAACAACTCTCGCAAGCTTCTCTGTGTCCTGGTCTCACTGAGACGGAACTTCAGAGGGCTCTACGAGAGTTCTGCTGAAGAATTGCATTTTTTTGGATTTTTTTTTGAATTTTTATGGTTTTTTCTCTGATTTTTGCAATCTGCTTGGAATTAACTCTCGCAGGCTTCTATGCAGGTCTGAGACAGTACCCTCTAGGGCTGCTGCCAGTCATGCGAGAGCTATCTCTCACTGGTTTTGGATAAAACAAAATCTGATGGAAATTTTGGCTCTTTTTCCCTCCAGAATACAGATTGGTGTGTTTTTTGGGTTTTCTCAGGTTCTGGTTTGGATGTCAATCCCTTAGAGACTGTTCAAGATTTTCTCTACCCTCTCACACCTCCTCCACTAGCTGTGAATAGTCCATACACAGAAAAATACAGAAAGCTAATTCTAAACACCCAGAAATCTACCTAACTACTCCAAAAAACAAGAAATAGCTAAAATGCAGCGCTATCCCCGACAACGGCGCCACTGTAGGGTCAAAGATCTTGCGTAGTATAGCCCTCCCGCCTGTCAAGAAGAGTTTTTTGGATAGGTGCCTAACTATAGATAGGTGCTACTTTTAGTTAGTTCTCTACTTTCTCCCTTAACTCTACTCACCACTAATACTACCCACCGTTAACTCTACTCCACTACACTAGCATTCATCGTGATTTTGTGTGAAAGAGAAGAGAAGAATAGAAGAGATAGAGAGGAGAGGAAAGAAAGAGAGAGATAGAGTGGAGAGGGAGGTTAGCTCAAAAGCTCAAGATGCATGCTAATGGAGAAACCATAACTATTAAAACAACAACATAGAAATGGAAACAATTAAAAACACACAACAAAAGCATTAGCATGAGTGCTTAGCAAATGAGAATGCTTGGCTCTCCAATTTGGTAGAGTTTCCTCCTTCTTATAAAGCATGAAAAATAGAGTACATGAGGAGTCTTTCTATAAAATGGGAAAGGCCCTTGCCCCAAATCCTATTGGCTAGTATTCACAATGATCCTAACCATTTCTCTTGGACCCAACTTGATCCAAGGGTTCATAAAAAGTACATTAGTACTCACAAGATTCATGTGAGTCCAAAGTTGGACCCAGCTCTAAGAAGTAAACTTCTAAGTTTAAAATGACTTTGGGCCTCAAGTTTTATTTTAATTACAAAGGGGCCCAAGTCTATTATTCTATTTACAACTCAACTTGTGTGCTTATTGATTCATGGGCTTATACGCACATGATGCCATGCCCTCACAACACATTTTATTAGCCAACATAAATTATTTACAATATGTTGGGAATACCCCCAACATGTGTTTCAACGTTTGGATCCAAAAATAGCAATAACAAATCATTCTACACATAAAATTGCAAGATATCACAAGTAGAGTGCACTAATGGATAGTAGAACCCAAGAGAACCATAAGCATGAATGAGGTAAGAGAGGTAGAAGATCGGCCTTCTCTCATGTGTGTACAACTATATATAGCAGATCCATGAATATTCAAAAGTTTGATTTCCCTCCAAAATGATAAAACCCTAACATAGAGTGACTAGGTTCCATGAACCTTATTCAAATTTGAACCTACTAGTAACTCGACTTTCTAGCTTTCCCTCCAACTCTGAAACGAGTAATTTCAAATTCATTTAGACTTATATGACTATAAAAAGTAAATGTGTAAGTCTAATATGAAATTGGCCTCAATTGCCAAATAAACAAATGTAGCATTTGACTCAATATTGATCAAACTAGTTGAAATCTCTCACAAAAAGTACACAGTGTTGATGAGCAAAATTCAAGTGATTTTTTTTTTTATGTCTTCTTGTTTGCTAACCAATGATGGAGATATTGATCCATGGTGGATTGATAGCGTAGAAAACTTTCATATGGCATGTCACAAAGGGTACTCCATATGGCCTGTCACAAAGAGTACTTTCATATGGCATGTCACAAAGAGTACTTCACTTCTTTGGTGCCTTATGAAGGAGAGAAGAATGTGATCAACATGGACAATGATGGTAAAGCTATTATCAATGGCATTGGTACTATTCCTATTTTTCTCTCATCTACAAATAGGAATATAAGCTTGAGAAATATTTTGTTCATACCTTCCATAATTAAGAATGTTAGTGTGTGTCAAATAGTTGACAAAGGTCTTAAAGTGGAATTTATTGGTGATTATTGCTTGATAAAAAAGAATGGAGTCTTGATTGCCCAAGGCAAGAGACAAGGTGAGCTCTACAAACTTGATGGATATGTTGTTTCTAACCATATGTCGAAAAGTAGTGTGCAGAAGATGGGTCTAGCTCGAAAAGAAACGAACTCGAAAAAACGAATGGAAATAATTTGAGTGTCTAGAAAGAAAACTTTTGTGCATGGCGGAATAAACTATCTTCATCTTTCCAATGCATGACTATGCCTATCAATCTCAAACAAGACAATAGTGATAGAAATCACGTTTGAACTTTTAGTAACTAACTTTGAAATCGCCAGTACTACAGTGATTACGTAGCCAAACAATTAAGCATCGAAAATTATCAAACCAATAAATAGTCGCGAATTGTTCATGAATTATTCGCGAAGAAACACAGAAACGCATACATTCTAAGATGAAGCTGAACACAATAAAGGATAATATTGATTCAGTATGAAACCGTAACAGACCGAAGCCGCATACTCTATGCTATCTCTGAACGGCTAAAAGAAAAGTCTAAATTAAGCGCAATGCTGATAAGCAGTAGCGCAATAGCAATTTCTAAAACAACTCAAAAAAGTGAGCTAGAATGCTCAAGAGTGTTCAAGCTCGCAGGCTTGAGAGAGAGAGAGAGCTAACTATTCAAATGCTTGATCATAACTTCAACTTCTGATGATGATTCTGATGATCATTGACATTGTATGAATATGAACAACTATTTATACTAAGAAATTAGGTCGTCAAATGTGATCACCAGCTGGTTGGTGATCCGTTGGCATCCATCCGGTCCTTGTCATTGATTGCTGATAAGCGGTGAAATTGGCCGTAAACATTCTATCTGCATAAATGAACCAAAACTGTAGCTCTGTAGAAATGAACTAAAATAGCCATAGGCGACACTATCGGGTTTTTCACGAAAAATACGAAAAAGAAGAAGGTGCCCTTAAATCTCATTTAGGGTTGCCCCACACTTTGCCAGAGTCATTTATTTGATATTTGAGACTCTTTTGAAAAAGCAAAAAATGCGACACTGTATTTTTACACGAGATTTCTGTCAGGTGAAAAGAGCAAAAAAACGACACTATCGTAGACTCCGTGTAATTTTGTAGACTGTGTAAAAACGCTTGTAATTTTGCAGACTGTGTAAACACACAAGAAAATTCACAGAACTGAATAAACAATGGATGAAGATTAATATCGATTTGTCGATTTGTAAGAAGGACACTCCCCCTTAATTTGAATCCTTGAATGCCTTGACCTTCAAACTTAGTTCTACACAGAATCTTCTGTGTGATTCCAAACTTAATGCTTTAGTAAAAATATTTGTTGTCATATCTTGCGTTCGACAATACTGTAATTTGACCTCTTCATTGAGAACTTTGTTTATGACGAAATGATACTTTAGTTCAATGTGCTTACTCCTAGAATGAAATCTAGAGTTGGCTGATAAAGTGATGGCACTTTGAATATCACAAAATAATGTCGTCGGAGCATATTGATTCAGACCGATATCTGAGAGTAAGTTCCTCAACCAAATTGCTTCCTTTGTAGCTTAAGAGGCTGCGATATACTCTGATTCAATGGAAGATAGAGCTATCAAAGATTGTTTGGGACTGTTCCAAAAAATTGGACCATTGTTGAGAAAGAATGTAAATCCGGAAGTGGATTTACGAGTGTCTACATCTCCTGCCCAACTTGCATCTATGTTACCACTGAGTAAATTGAGTTTGTCATTGTTGACTGCTCCATAACAAATGCAAAAGTCCATAGTAGCTCGAAAATATCTCATGACTCTGATATGATGTTTGTACATCCATTTGATGTATTTCCAAATATGCTGCAACGACAAATGATAACAAAAGTTGAATAGAAGAATGCTTGACTAATAGACTGAAGGTCTCAGTATAATTGACGTTGTATACCTGAGAAAATCCTCCGGCTACAAGCCATGCCTTTCTTCTGTTGATGTTTCCATCTGTGTTGTACTTGACTTTGAAAATCCATTTGCAATCAACTATGTTTCTGTTAGTAGGTAATTCGACAATCATCCACGTCTGGTTCTTGATAAGAGATGAATACTCTTTATCCGTAGCTCTTTCTAGAGATATGAATCAGGCTGATTGAGTGCCTCTTGGATAGACATTAGTTCCTGAACAAGATAAGCTGCAGACACGTCGATATAGGTTAGGTGGTCTGCTAGTCCTTGAAGATCTTCTCGGTAATACAAGAAGTTGATTAACACAAGCATCAAGTTTGAACAACTTCCCTTGTCTTTTACCTTTTCCAATCAAGACATCCTTCCTTTTGATCAAACAAGCATCTCCATCAAACTCCACCTTGAGGCCCTTACTTAGCATTTGACTCACACTAAGCAAATTCTTGGTAATAGATGGAATAAACAAGACATCTTCCAAATGAACATTCCTATTTGTAGAGAGAAAAATAGGAATTGTGCCAATCCCTTTGATTGCACACTCACCATCATTGGCCGTGTAGATCACCCTCTTGTCATCTCCATATGCCAACAAAGAAGTGAAATACTCTTTGTGAAAGGTCATGTGTGAACTTGCTCCACTATCAAGCCACCAAGGATCTAGATCTCCACCATTAGCAAGCATACATGAAGACATCACAAAAGCATCATCATTTGCATCTTGCACATCCAAACCATCCTCATCAAGAGTAAGATTACCTTGTTTGTCTCCTTGATCTCTCTTCTTCTTGTAGCACTCACTTGCAAAGTGTCCTTTGATGCCACAATAGAAGCACTTGAGCTTTGATCTATCCTTCTTTTTGCCACTTGAAGAAGCATCCACTTGATCTTGCCCTTTAGACCACTTGCTTTTGGTTTTGCCCTTGAATTTGCCCTTTGTGAACATAGCATCCTCTTGAAGTGTTGATGTAGATCCACCTCTTGCTTGAAGCCTATATTCCTCATTGATCAAGATCTCTTGAAGATCCATCAAACTTGGCAAAGTCTTTTGAATAGCAATACTTTGAACAATGTTAGCATGAGCATCTAACAAGCCATTAAGAATCACTTGAATAAGCTCTCCTTCCTTAATGCTTTCATCTATGCAAGCTAACTCATCATTCAATGCTTTCATTCTCAAAATAAAAGTACTTGGACTTTCTTCATTCTTTTGCAAACAAAAAAAAATTTGTCTTCTTAGAGTCAACACTCTAGAAGTAGACTTGGATTCATAAAGCTTCTTCAATGAATTCCAAGCTTCCAAAGATGATGTGCACTTACCAACTTCCTTGAGAAGTTCATTGGTAACATTCATCTTTATCATGTGTAGATCCTTCTTGGCCCTCTTGTCATACCTCAATTGATCTTGTTGTGTTGTTGGTCTCTCCTCCAAACCTACAACAATATCCAAAACATCATTCATCTCAAGAAGTGACTCCATTCTCACTTTCCATAATGAATAGTTACTTGAGGTAAGCCTATCATTGGCTTCCAACATGACTCCAATTGAGGTTGCCATGTAGCAATGACCTGATCTTCTCTTTCAACTTGTTTCAATGCACAAAGTACTCCTTTGAACAACAACAAATGCTTTCAAAAGGAATCACCAAGATTTGAAACTATCTCACAAATTCTCTTCTAGCACTTATCCAAGCAAATCAACACATAGAATCATGGAATCTTGATCAACCTATGATCTATCCTCAATCTAATGACTTTTGCCAGTTTTTAAGATTTAAACACACTCAAATGAAGTCTAGCAACCTCACTATCTAGAGATCCAATCAAAATTAGGGATTTGACAAAATCACAAAAAATTGACTATTCCAAATCTACATGCAAATGCTGAAAATTTGATATGCAACCTATAAGCCACCACTTAGGCTGAACCAATGATCCAAAAATCTGCCAAATCCAGCATGTGAATTCAAAACACGGAATTGAACAAGTATATTGACCTATTTAGTGTTTAAATCTACAAAAGATCCAATCTACAAAAGATCCAATCTACAAAAACAAAAAATCCGATTTTGGTGTAGAATCCTCTCTAGCATGCTCTAGACTTGATATCTTCACCAAATCATTGATAGATCTGATTTCCTCCTTCATAACCTGAAACACAAGCTCTGATACCATGTGAAAGATTTCAGATCCTTAAGATCCAATCTACTTGAATGATCTTTGGTTAGAGAGAGAAATACACTACCAATTTCACCAATGTAGAAAAATCAGCATCTACACACAATTTGAGATGCAAACACTAATAGAACTTGATCAAAATTGAATGAAATGATTATGTACTATTGCTGTCTGCACAAAACCAGCAAGCTATTGTATTTCACACGTGTGAATCCAAAAATAGCAAATATAGATCATTCTACACATAGAATTGCAAGCAATCACCAAGATAGTGCACCAATGGATAGTAGAACCCAAGAGAACCGTGTATAAGCATGAAATGAGATAGAGAAAAGAGAAGATGACTCTCTCCATGAGTTACATCCTTTTATAACAGGTCCAAACCCTATTTGGCCACTTGGCTTTCCCACCAAAATGCTAACCCTACCAATTTTGGGTCTAGATTCAATGTACCCAACTTATTCAAATTGAATCTACTCAAACTCGCATTTTATCTTTCCCACACTTTCAAAAAGTGTTTATATAAATGAAATTTAGACTAATGAACTTTGAAAAGTCAACCTCTAAGTCTAAAACAAGTTTTGGCCTCAATATGCCAAATATGGAAATATTGCAAAATGTGATGAAACTAGTTGAATCTTTCACAAGAACTAGTATTTCTAAGCTAATGTAATAAATGCAAGTAGACCCCTCTTAAAGAAAGTAGAGTGAGCCACCTTTTGATGGTGACTTCTAGTGGAGAGCAATATTCCACTTGTAATTTGTGAAATGTGGAGATTCCACTAGGATGCCACCTAAGGAGCTCTCTTGCTTATTTAACAAACTCCCTCTTTGTGAAGAGGAGATTTTTGCATTGTATCTACTCCATGCTTAATAAGAAGATTTTCCATGAGTTTGATGCTACACTAAGCTCCTTGATCATGATGGTTTTCTTGAGTGATGCCCCTATGATCATGCCCTTCCATTCATATTGTGTGTGGTTGTGGATTTAGAGTGGATTAGTTTTTTTGCTTTCCTAGTTGTGGATTATATTTCTTGTTTTCTTGTGGATTAATGTAGGAGCCAGCATTCAAGTAAACTAAAGAGGCTAGAAATGTGGCATAAATCTTGCATATTCTCTAACATTCTAGTTCTTGATGTTCTTAGGATGTCCAAGAATCAAAAGGTTGGTTAGTTTCTTGATTCTTGGACTTCTAACATGCTGTAGTTTAGCTTTGTTTCTTGTTTTTGTCAAGTTATGCAAGGTAGCTCAGTGTTAATATAGTGTAGGCTCTTAATTCAATCCGTTTTAAGTGTAGGTAGTTGTAGAATCTGTAGAACGTTCATTGGTTTGTATGCTGATATGTGAATGAGCGTTCTTGGCTTGCATCCATGTAGAATGTAAGTGCATTCAAGAGTGACGTCTCTGAGTTGTCCTCTGACAGGCAGGACAAAAGAAACATACTACAACGAAACTTTGTTTCCTTCTGCCTGGGTTGGCATCGTAAAATCAATCAAGAAACCATCTAACGACTGCCATGAAGCCTAATGACAGGCAGAAACGGTTCTGTAAGCAAGAAAAAAAAAAAAAAAAGGTCCTCTGGAGCAGGGGATCTGTCAACATTTGACCCGTTGTCGCTTGTATCACTCACATTCTGAAACGACATATGCTGCAAGACTATCTTTGATCGGACCCATGCACGCAATCTGAAATGTTTCCAGATCCGTTCATAACTCAGAATGACCCGCACACACCATCCCCACGCCTTGCATACATCCTCAGCTCCTTCTACATCATCCTCTACCCATAGCTTACCCATTGTCTCCAACTCCCTCCATCACCATCTCAACCGAGCACCCTGTCTCACGTCTCAACCGAACACCCTCTCTTCCATCTCAGCCGAGCACCCTGTCTCATGTCTCAACCGAATACCCTCTCTTTCATCTCAGCCAAGCCTCTCTCTCTTACCATCTTGACCGACGCAACGCAGGTGCATCAAAAAAAAAAATGTATCTCAATCGGAGCTCACGCTCACATCTCAACCGGAGTGCTCAGTTAAATCTCAATTGACACAGTGCATCCCATCTCAGCCGGAGCCTTCCTTTGAAATCTCGACCGAAGCACTTCTTTGGAATCTTGACCGGAGCCTTCCTTTGAAATCTTGACCAAAGCACTTCTTTGGAATCTTGACCGGAGCACTCGTTGGAGTCTCGACTGAAGTGCTCACTGAGATCTCAACCGAAGTACCGCTGAAATCTAAACTGAAGCGCTCGCTAGAATCTCAGCCGAAGTGTTCGCTGAAATCTCGACCGAAGAACTCTTTGGAATCTCAGCCGAAGTGTTCGTTGGAATCTCAACCGAAGCGCTCACTGAAATCTCAGCCAAAGTGTTCACTAGAATCTCAACCAAAGTGTCCGCTGAAGTCTCAGCCGAAGTGCCGGCTCAGATCTCGACCGAAGCCAAAGTGCCCATTCAGAACTCGACCGAAGCCGAAGTGATCTCGACCGGAGCCGAAGCGCCCGCTCAAATCTCAAACAAAACCGAAGGCAGCGATCAAATCTCGACCGGAGGGATTCGATCAGTTCTCAACCGAAGCAATCAGGTCAAAACTCGACCGGAGCAAGTAACACCCATCTCGACCAAACCATAAATTTTGATCAACACCTCTAATTGCCATTTCGACCGAACTGCCATCTTCGTAACATCTTTGAGCTTGAAAAAAAAAAAAAAACAGGAATGAACACCAAAAAAAAAAAAATTTAAAAAATAAAACTCATACCAATAGAAAGCCCTTTTTATACTGAGTCTCCACCTTCACTTCCTTCAACACCCTAAAAAATCCAAAAAATGCTAAAAACCCAAAAAATCCAAAAACACCAAAAACCCTAAAAAAAACTCAAAAATACCAAAAACACATACCCCACACAAAAAAGACACAACAATACCCAATGGCCGACAATACAAATCCTGACATCCCAGAAGATTATCCATACAAGATCAAGTCCCCTGTAGCTGAACAAATCAGACGTCATAGATTCTACTGAATGCGGTCCCAACCCTACGAGCCATCCACAAATCAATTCGAAGGACAAGAACACAATAGAGCCGAGTCTTCACGCGCATGACCCCGTTTTTATGGTGCTGACCCCTCACATGCTAGAACCAACCTTAATGGAGTCCCTGCTACCCACGGAGCTCATCTTGAAAGACATACACCCAAGCTAGATCTACCAAAGTTTGACGGTAGTTCGGACCCTCAAAGATTTTTGCAAATATTTGAGAATGCATGTGATGTATATGGCGAGACATCACCCGACGCCATGATTCAACTCTTCTCGATGACCATGATTGATCGAGCACGAGAATGGTTTTTTAACCTTGATCGTGAAGATAAACGTGACTGGTCACTCTTGAATGAGGCCTTTATCAAACGCTTCAAGCCATTTTGCTTGATAGAAAGCTCTTTTGTCAAGCTAAGTAATATCAAAATGACAGAAGACGAACAAGTACAAGACTGAGCATTTCAAACGTCTCAAAAGTCAAGTACAAGAACAGCCCTCTGAACAGATGCTCATCATCTGGCTCTTAGTCGGCCTTCCAAGATGGATTAGACGCCAGCTTACATCCAATGATGAATATACGAGCCTAAAGTTAGCTATGTCTGATGCCATCAAGGAAGAAGACGAAGGATCAAATATTGACGAATCTAGAAAAAGGCAAGCACCACGTGCTCCTGTCCATGAGTCGAAACCAACCGAGGACACCCGAGATCAGCTTTGGAAATCACAGCTGGCGTTGCTTAATAAGCAACACCAACTTCAGATGGAGAAACTCACCAATGAGTTTCAAGCTACCCTAAAGACTATCCAAGGCAGTATGCCTGGTCTGTAAAACCTGCACAGGTACCTTATAGACGAAAAACAATGTGGTGCCCACATTGTCGGGCTACACATCCTGTTGATGCTTGTCCTTTATATCGACCTATCCAAGCACATATAGTTCAACAATATGAAGAACACCCATCACAATCTGGAAATGCTTTGCTTTATCAAGAATATCCATCAGAAAGTCCAGAACCATTAGCCATACAAGATGACTATGCCATTATACAAGGGCCATTGCACACCAGATGTTTCATCTGTGGTGAAACTGGTCACTTCATGGTGATTGTCCAGTCAAGACCAAGTACCATCCTAAGTGTCCCGACTGTATCAGAAGACACAATTTCAAGGACTATCCAAAACAACCGACCAAGATCCTACCTGCCCATCATGAATCACAATAGGATTCTCACGACAACACAACACGAGCACCATAGCAACCAACAGTTAAACCTGCTGCTCAATTGAGAAGTTTCTTGTAGACTTCTACATCACCATCCAATACACCAGTTCCATAATAAAAAAAAGACACTAATATGAAATGAGTCCTTGTTGAAAGAAAGTAAAACCGATATTCCGTCATCTGCTACAATGTCCAACCAAGAGCAACCTCCACAGGTAATTGACAGTTTTTCTCCCCTTCTACAACCTCAAATCTATTTGTCTTTCCACATGCTGATAAGATTTTCAATGTGCCAATACACAATATTTCTCGGATTCAAAAATCCAGATAGAGATTCGGTTCTGAATCTCTGGTTCAAACAGGTCCTTAGGACATAGTACCTCACTCGTACCTACATCTCACGCTATATCTTACAACATCTATTATCCATGATGATAGATTTTAGTGTCACCAACCCTGTCTTGTTTTGACAAGGGCACGTCAGAGTAAGTCACATTACTCTACAAAATAGCTAAAATATTGCAACTATCAAGGTACATTATCAATGTTGATGAATGCAAGTTTTGTTCGACAAGTGCTATACAGTTCTCACTATCTGTAACATTTTTTTATTTCCTTGTTTCTCTTCACCTATTTTGTGTGACTGATTTTTGCATGAGGAATAGCTACTGCACGAGAGTCTTCTGTAGAGCATCTCCTAAACACATTTTCATTCATCTATCCATCTTCAGATTACCATGTATAGCAGTTTTAAATTTTTGAAAACTATGAGAAATCCATGACAAGTTAGAGTTGATTTATGCACCTCATTGCCATATTATTCTTTGAGTCAACTACAACAAGATCGAAAAAAATTTAGTTAAAATTTGTTCAATCTTTAGTCCAGTCACATGTTCAAGGAGTTTCAACTACGTGTTCCACATGCCGATCCAATCCTGATCATGAACAATCACCAGCAACAACATCCCCACCAACAACAGATTTTTTTTTTTTTTTTGGGGGGGGGGGGGGAGAGAGTGGATTTGCTTGGATCCATTGGAGCAGTTACGCTGCCAGCGACAACACCAGCAAGATCGACAGCCAAGGTCGCAAACCCAAAGTCGACAATGACAAGGCTAAGAAGACAGATGGGCAATCCAAAGCGACTCGATCAGAAGAAGTACCCTAGTCACGACGAAGATCCTTCAGAAAGTGAAACACAAGCATTGGAAAATCAGTCTCCTTCTTCAACCAACCTCTTGCCATACTTCTGCACCCATTTCTCATGTCTATCGTCCACACCATCTACCGTTGTCACCACCACCCTCCCTTCCATCTATTTGCTTATCATCAGTTTACTGCTCTTCTGAGAAATCCCCAATTTTGATAGTCTTACCGAAGCAACTGATAGATCATTGCAAATGTCTTGCGGAGACTAACTGCCACCTACAATGGATGATCATCCAAACGAAGATCTAAGAAGCAGGCGAAGCAGCCAGAACAAATAAAGAGAGAGATCCAGAAAGCTGAGGAGGAAAGGACAAAACTTAAACAACAGAAGAGTCAGATCGATCTTGATTAAAAAAAACTCTCTGGAGTAATGATAGTTGAATCCCCTCTTATGAAGCCCAAAGAGATCCAAAAGTAATGGATCAAAAGAAAGAGCTACAGAAAATGAAAGATGAAGACATCTGTGAACCTGCAAATAAAGCAAGCTCCTCACCCAACAAGTGATGGTCGAAGCTCGACATTGCAAGAGTCCAAGGCTGCAATTGTAGAACTATCAGTTCCTTCACCTTGTCACCAAGCCTTCATCATGTTTTTTCACCGTTACCAAACCGTCCATCCAAAACTATTTCTACCACCAAATTTTTTATGATGAGTCCATCCCCTTGAGACTGATAACCAAGATTTGTGCTACCTATCAGAAAAGAGCATCGACAAGACTGGAACTTCAACAAAGAGAAGAACCATGGAAACATCTAGAGGCAAATGGAGGATACATACCTCCTAGAAGAAACCAAAGATGGGATCTGCCAAGAAACCAAAGATGAAACTGTCAATGGCAGATACAAGTGACAAACAAAGAGACACATGGGAAGCACTCAAGCATGCAAGTTGTGAAGCTGCTGGGAGCTCTCCAATTTTGAGAATGTCAACCACCTATAGCAATAAGACATTCTAATCCAATCGTGACAATTTGTGAAAGACAGTTTTTGTGATAAAGACTGGTGACAATAAGCACTTGGTTTTATGTAAGCGAATGAGGATCTACGCTTTTCCAGGTGACGATCGAAGATGCCAAGCGACATCGTCCAATATGAGTTGCAGTGGGTCTTGCAACACATTAGGGGTGGGATAATGTTGGCTAATTTTGACGAATCCCCAAGATACTCGGACAAAACAACTCAAGAGCACCTCTCACCTTAGACCGAGGAGGTCTATGAGAAGACGAGACTAATGAAGACTGAGAGCCGAGTATGACAGCCGAGAAATACTAGCTAGGAAAGACATGCAAGAACTGTGTAAGCCTCATGGTGAATCGCGAAAGATGGAATGACCATTTAGGAACTAGTATTTCTAAGCAAATGTAATAAATGCAAGTAGACTCCTCTTAAAGAAAGTAGAGTGAGCCACCTTTTGATGGTGACCTCTAGTGGAGAGCAATATTCCACTTGTAATTTGTGAAAATGTGAAAATTTCACTAGGATGCCACCTAAGGAGCTCTCTTGCTTATTTAAGAGACTCCCTCTTTGTGAAGAAGAGCTTTTTGCATTGTATCTACTGCATGCTTAATAAGAAGATTTTTCATGAGTTTGACGCTACACTAAGCTCCTTGATCATGATGGTTGTCTTGAGTGATGCCCCTATGATCATGCCCTTCCATTCATATTGTGTGTGGTTGTGGATTTAGAGTGGATTAGTTTTCTTGATTTCCTAGTTGTGGATTAGATTTCTTGTTTTCTTGTGGATTAATGTAGGAGCCAGCATTCAAGTATACTAAAGAGGCTAGAAATGTGGCATAAATCTTGCATATTCTCTAACATTCTAGTTCTTGATATTCTTGAGATGTCCAAAAATCAAAAGGCTGATTAGTTTCTTGATTCTTGGACTTCTAACATGCTATAGTTTAGCTTTGTTTCTTGTTTTTGTCAAGTTACGCAAGGTAGCTTTGTGTTAATGCAGTGTAGGCTCTAATTGCAGTCCGTTTTAAGTGTAGGTAGTTATAGAACGTTCATTGGTTTGTATGATGATCTGTGAATGAGTGTTCTTGGCTTGCATCCATGTGAAATGTAAGTGCATTCAAGAGTGACGTCTCTGAGTTGTCCTCTGATAGGCAGGACAAAAGAAACATACTACAACAAAATTTTGTTTCCTTCTGCCTGGGTTGGCATCGTAAAATCAATCAAGAAACCATCTAACGACTGCCATGAAGCCTGATAACAGGCAGAAACGGTTCTGTAAGCAAGAAACAAAAAAATAAACAACAGGTCTTCTGGAGCAGGGGATCCGTCAACAACCATCAACCCAGGGGAATAATCCTTCACCCTTTAGTATCAACCATTAGAGGAGTTTTGGGTTCCAAAAAGACCCTTTAAGAATTTGTGCAAGATGTCTTTTTTAATATTAAAATACTATAACACTATTACTTTTGACTTGCCAGAGTATGGCACTCATAAATAAAGGACCTCATCCTATGATGGAGAATATTAGACATCTATAAGCATCAAAGGGCATGAGATCTCCATGACAACCTCAGTTACAAGAATCAATCTCTTAACAACACCATACATCTATACCAAACCAACCTCTCTCAACCAAGCACCTAGAGCATGGTACTCTAGGCTAAACTCTTTTCTCATTTTCATCAATTTTGTAATGAGTGCCTATGATTCATCATTGTATATAAGTTTTCATGATGGCATGATCATTATTCTTGTTTTTTATGTAGATGACATTATCTTGAGTGGTAATGATCTAGATGGAATTAGAGATGTAAAAATTGTTTTAGCAAAAGAGTTTAAAATGGTAGATCTCGGCCTATTAAGCTTCATTCTTGGAATAGAGGTTATTAGAGGATGTGACTTTAGCTTCATTTGTCAATCTAAATATGCTACATCCATCCTAGATAGATTTGGAATGAAGAATTGTAAAGGCATTGAGACACCAATGGAGCAACATGTAAAAGCATCTATTGGTTGTGATGAAGCGTCCTTTGAGGACATCACATTATATAGAAGGATTATTGGCTCCTTGATCAATTTAACTATAACTAGACCTGATCTTAGTTATAGTATTGGAAAGTTAAGCCAATTCATGCAAAGTCCTCTAGTTTCACTTTGGAAGATGGCCAAAAGAGTTCTTAGATACATTTCATCCACTAAGAATTTTGGCATTTTGTATAGAGAAACTAATCTTGGCTTAAGAGCCTATAGTGACTCGGATTTTGCAGGTGACAAAGTGGATAGAAGGTCAACAAGTGCCTTTGCCACCTTTCTATGTGATGGAGTAGTATCATGGCTTTCCAAAAAGCAAGATACTATCTCCCTATCTTCCACAGAATCCGAATACAAGGCCTTGACATCAACATGCAAGGAGGTCTTGTGGCTCAAAAGGCTATTGGTGGAGCTTCATGTCATGGAGGAGGAGATCCCTATCATCTATTGTGACAACCAATCAGCCCAATCACTTGCAACTAATCCTACATTCCATGCAATGAGCAAACACATCGAAATTGCTCATGATTTCGTGAGGGAAAAAGTGCAAGCTAAGGAGATCAAGCTCCAACACGTGCCATCATCAAGTTGTTTGGCTGAAAACCTTTGGCAACAAGCCTAGCTTTATGCTTGTTTATTGATTCATCTTGATTATACTTCAATCTAAATATCCACTTGCAATCAAGAGGTTTCTTCCCTTGAGGAAGATCCACAAGATCCCAAGTATGATTCTCAATAAGAGCATCATACTCTACTTGCATAGCATCCATCCAACTTTAGACTTACAAGAATCTTCATAGCATGTTGGCTCATCTAACATTGAAGTAAGAAAGGTGTAAGATGTGAAAGATGATGAGCCTTCCCTTTGATCACCTTGACCATCGTAGGTGAGCCTCAATGGCTCGGATCTCGCCCTTGTAGATCTTCTTGGAGTTCTTGGAGTTCTTGCATCTTGAGGTGGATTCTCAAATTCTTCTTCACTTGGAAGATCCTCCTCCATCCTAGCATGATCCTTGGAATCAAGATGATTAGTAGCATTATCATCCAAATCACAAGCATGTCCTTCATCAAAAATAACATCCCTACTCACTATCACCTTGCTAGTGATGGGATTGAAGACTCTATAACCTTTGCTATTCTCACCATATCCCACAAAGATGCCTTTTATGGATGTTGCATCATCCTTCCTTCTCTTATCTAAGGATTGGTGTACATAGCAAGTGGATCCAAAAACTTTGAGATCCTTGAGATGGGGCTTCTCTCCGAATAGAGCTTCAAATGGTGTGATTCCTCCAATGGCTTGGTTTGGCAATCTATTGCACAAGTAGTTAGCACAAGTTATTGCTTCACCCCAAAATGGTTTGGATAGAGAAGCATCTAGCCTTAAGGCCTTAGCACACTCACAAAGAGATCTATTTCTTCTCTCACTCACTCCATTTTGTTGAGGGGTGTATGGACATGACAACTCTCTTTTTTGCCATTAGAACTACAAAAGTCAATCAACTTATTGGAGATATATTCACCTCCATTATCACTCCTTAATACCTTAATCTTGTTACTAAGTTGATTTTCTACTAAAGTCTTGAACTTTACAAAAGAATCAAATACCATTGATTTGTTAGACAAGAGTTACATCCAACAAAATCTAGAATAGTCATCAATGAGAATTACATAGTACTTGGCACCACCATTAGACTCATGTGAAAAACTATGAACATCCGAATGGATGAGTTCAAGAGAAGAGTTTGATCTTGATGTAGATCTTGAGAAGGGTAGTTTGTGAGCCTTTGAGAGACTGCATGCTTCACATCTCATCCCACACAGACAAATGCTTGGGGAGTCCAACTGCAAGCTCCTTTGCAGCCATAGATTCCATGGCTTTGTAGTTGGGGTGGCCCAACCTTTTGTGCCACAGTTCCACCTTTGATAACTCCACCTTTGCCAAGTTAACACTCTCCACTGCAACATTAGCATCAAGCTTAAACAATCTACCTTGCTTAAAGACTTTGGCTATACATTTATCATTTCTAAGGATGGAACAAACTCCATGCTTAAATTGTACATCTAGGCCATTATCCATTAACTGGCCAACACTAAGCAAATTCTTGGTTAACTTAGGAACATAAAGAACATTATCAAGATTCATCCTTTTGGATGATCCCACATACAAGGTAATTGGTCCTATTCCACTTATCTTACATTCTTGACTACTTACAATATAGATTGATCTATGTAAATCATTGTAAGAAAGTAAAGTGGAGAATATGTTCTTTTGATATATCATATGGGAACTAGCCCCACTATCAATCCACCAAGAATCATTGGTGTTGCTCTTGGATGATGGTGGTTTGTTGGAAACCATCAAGGATGACTCTTCATCCTCCTCCTCCTCCTGATGTGCAATGTTGCTTTGTTTGCTCTCTTGTGCCTTCTTCTTCATGAGACATTCTGATGTAAAACATCCTTTCTTTCCACAGAAAAAACATTTGTACTTGGACTTGTCTTTGATCTTGCCCTTTGAGCTTGAAGCCTCCTCCTCCTCCTTGGTCTCCTTGAAGTGCTTCTTCTTGCCATTGGTTTTCTTCTTGACTTTGAATGAGAAATTAGCTTTTTCATCACCATCCTGTAGAGAAATAGCATTCATTCTTGCATTGGTATGCATCATCCTACACTCTTCAGCCACTAATACACTGTGTAACTTTTCTATAGTAGGCAAAGTGTCTTGGACTGCAAAGCTTTGGACCAAATTTGTAAAGCCACTCCCTAGATCATTGAGGGAAATCTGAACAAGCTCACTATTTTGAATCTTCTCTCCAATGGAAGCTAACTCCCTATTGAGAGACTTGATTCTTAGCATATAATCCTGTGCATTCTCATCACTTCTCTTCATGCTTTGTAGAATCTGATTCCTAAGCATGAGAACCCTCGAAGTGTTACTAGACTCATAGATAGATTTTAAAGATTACCAAGTCTCTTTAGCACTCTTACATGATAACACTTCCCTTAAAAGATCATTGCTTACATTCATCTTAATACAGTGCAGTGCAATCTTAGACCTCTTCTTGTATCTCCCTAAATCCTGTGCACCTAGAGGTTCATCTTCATCATCTATTAGAAACTCATAAAGATCCTGGAGCACCATTAGTGACTCCATCCTCACTTTCCAAATAGCATAATTGGTAGAATTTAACCTCTCACTAGCTTCTAGAAGGTAGGCTCCCACTGATCCCATCTTACTAGCAAGATTCTACACACAAGATATAGATTTGTTTAAACTTGAAACTCACAAAGGTTTCTAACTTGTAGTGTTTCACTCAAATATTGACTTCTAATCCAACAGATGGATTTGTAATCACAGTTCTATCATTCCCTCACAAAGTTGGAATGAAGATAAGATGAGATGAAAACTACTCTCAAGCAAATCTTGCCAATCTCGGCTATTCTTGGACAAAAACTGACTCTATCTCTCTCATTCACTTTGATGTACTTTCAAGACCTGGTTTCCACTTTAAGGAGGTCTGAAATCAGCCTATATTAATTAGTTTTCATGAAACAAAATCAAAACTAATCAATGGCAAGTGATCTTGGTAGCTTATCCTAGGATTTGCACCAAAACTTACATCAAACTGACACCAGATGAATTTTCTATGATCCAATGAATATGGGTTATTAAATGCTAGTTCAGAGATGCCCACACATGTGAACAGTACGGATTTTGATCCTGAAAAAGTTTGGGATCAAATTCCCTCACCAAAACCTGGATACAGCTCGCCCTTCCAATACTAGCCTTTTGCACCAAAACCTGCTAAAACTGGATTAGATTCAGACACTAATCAATGGCCTTGTACTTGGCTCTGATACCATGTGTTAAAGTACAGTACTAAGGACCATAAATGGATCTTTGAATGATCCACAAGGTGATTATATACTTGTTAAACAATCTATCAGAAACTAGTCATTAGAAAACAAGATCTAGTTAGCAGCTTGATAGGAAACAAGTAGAGACAATCAAAGCATTGATCAATTAGTGTAATCCAACTCCACACGTGTGGAAATAAGGCTGTAGTACGGCTTGTAGAAAGTGTTTAAAAAGTTCCAAAGATGGGTTTCATTGGAAATCAAGAGTAATCACCATACAATGAGAGGAAACTCGAGTTTTTCCTTGAGGCTCCAAAAAGTTTCTATCTTCTCACTATGGAGAATGAGAATACATAGTAAAACACACTTCCTTTGCTAAGTTAGGTGAAAATCTAGCATGTAATAAGGAAGTAGACTCCACTTTCTTTCCCTAATGTGAAAACCCTAGCCTAGATCCAAGAGTCATGCTTGGTAGGTGCATGGTAGGTACAAATCTCATCATAAATCATGGTCTAGATCCTACAAAGTAGGAATCACTATCAAATGGACACAACCACTCCTCTTGACTCGTGGTAACCTACTTTAGGTGTGTATGTACAAGTGGCACTTTGGCCATTCAAGTAACCAACAAACAATATTGACAAAATGTACAATATTCTACATGGCTAGATTTGCCAATGTAGGCCATTTTTCACAGACCGGCATTTCTGGCTCAATTTTTACAAAAATTGACCACAAAATATTTTTGACGATTTTTTCAAAAGTCATTTTCTTTCTTTTAAACTGTGTCTAGCCACTCTAGGGGCGGGCTGGGACCCAGTTCTAAGGCAAATTTGTGCCAATTTTTCTCTGATAACCGGGTTTTACATGCCGGTTTTTCCAGTTTTGCGAATTTAAGTTTCAATATTAGCACGATTTTTAATACAAAAATATCGGCTAACATAGATGCATCTCCATTAGCTTCTTGAGAAAAAGAGTGCGCATCACTATGAATGAGATCTAATGATTTTGTAGATCTAGTGGAAGAGTTAACAAAGGGTAGCTTGTGTGCCTTTGAGAGGCTACAAGCTTCACATCCGTTTTCCACACTTTGAGAGTGTCTTTGGAAGGCCGAGAGCAAGATTCTTGGTGCATAGCATCTCCATTGATTTGAAGTTGGGATGGCCCAACCTCGTATGCCAAAGATCCACTTGACTGAGCTCCTTGTTCACTATGTTCACACTTCCAAGAAAAACATTAGCATCTAGTCTGAAATGCCTTTTGGTGATCAAACGATGATGGTGGATAGTCGGTGGAGGTGGTGTGTAAACGATAACAAAAGCAATGAACACAAGAGCGCCAGGATCGTGCACAGGAGCAAAAAGATCACCAGCAGATCGTCGCAAGAAACGCCAGAGTTCGCACTTCGCTATTGTAAAGCTACCTTTACAAGCTTTACTTTCGGCGCCACTGGCGCCAGCATTGTCCCCGGCGCCAGCAGCGCCCATGCTGCTCCTGGCGCCAACGGCGCCGACGCCGCTCCCGGCGCCACTGTGACCAGAATCCAGACGGTGCCAAGTTCCTATGGCTAAAAATTTTTGATCGGTTCTAGGGATGTCCAAAGAGCACAGATTGATGTGCAATCACCTCACACGATCTAGGCATGAGTAAAGGAAGTCTAGGGATCAATAAAATCTAGAGAGAGAAAATCCTAGAGAGAGAAAAATGTGCTTTACCAGCCTAGGTAGATTGCTTGGTATGAGGGGGGGTGCCGATACCATAGGGGAGTGCGGGGTGCGACTCAGGGCGAGCTCCAACCAAGTCTCAGCCTCCCTTGCTGGAATGTTGTCCTGGCACTCGCCTTGGCATGCCAGCTCCCCGGAGACTAGGTCGGTCACACACTTGAAATGTAACCTTCTCAGATTTATCAATAAAGTGGGATTTTCCTCAAGGGTCGTATCCCGGGATGCCAGCGGTATGCTGTTGGGACCATTCGGTCCGTGGCGCCAGCGGTATGCTGTCGGGACCATTTGGTCCAGGCACTGGTTGTCTCCATATTTGTCACGGCTTGTGGTTTTGAGTGTTCCTTGCATGAACGTGAATGGGTTAAGCTCTTGGGGAACGGGCTCTAACATGTTGGCTGAGTTGGATGGCTTGCTTGGGTGGAAGTTACCGGTTTATGGCTGTCCAGTCTGGCGTGACGCCAGGTTGGCTTCCAGCGCTCGTGACGAAGCTTTCAGCTGGTTAAGTCTGATGTAAGTCAGACCGCTTGCTTGGAATGGATGTTACTCGTTTGTAACAAAGCTTCGAGTTGGTCAAGTTTGATGTATGTCGGGCGGCTTGTTTGGAGGGAAGTCACCCACATCGGGACCCCCGATCTGGCATGGCGCCAAGTTGGATCTCGTTGGTTTTTGGAACTTCAAGTTGGTTAAGTCTGATCGTTGTTGGCAAGTTGGCTGCTTGTATGTCAAGTGAGTTTGGGTGGCAGGAGTTGAAGGCTGGGAAGCTAAGTCGTGGTTTCCGGCTCCCTTTGGGATGCCTGCGCTACATGTGGTATCAAAACTGACTGACCGGTCAGCTATGCGGAACTTGGGATTCATCAGGATAACTGTTGTGCAAGGTGCTGCCCACAGTGTAAGCACGAGTGCATCCACGGTCGGGGTGGTCGGCAAAACGGGGACTTGATGAGTCAAAGTGCTGCCCTCAATGTTAATAAAAAGTGGACAGTAAATTGAGTATTGTGCCAAGTAGCGTAAATGTATAGTTATTTTAATTGGGAGACACCTTTACTTTAATCTGACATCTGATGAGGACATCAGATTTTATAAAGGTGGGGTGGATGTTGTAAAGCTACCTTTACAAGCTTTACTTCCGGCGCCATCGGCGCCAGCAGCGCTCTTGCTGCTCCCAGCGCCAACTGCGTCGGCGCCACTCCCGGCGCCACTGTGACCAGAATCCAGCCGGCGCCAAGTTCCTATGGCTGAAAATCTTTGATCGGTTCTAGCGAAGTCCAGAGAGCTCATATCGATGTGCAACCTCACACGATCTAGGCATGATTAAAGGAAGTTTGGGGATCAGTAAAATCTAGAGAGAGAAAATGACTTTCTAGAGAGAGAAAAATGTGCTTTACCAGCTTGGGTAGAGTGCTTGGTATGTGTAGCGTAGGCATCCCAAAGGGAGCCGGGAACCATGACTTAGCTTCCCAGCCTTCAATTCTTGCCATCCAAACCCACTTGACATACAAGCAGCCAACTCACCAACAACGATCAGACTTAACCAACTTGAAGTTCCAAAAAACAACATTGAGATCCAACCTGGCGCCATGCCAGATCGGGGGTCCCGATGTGGGTGACTTCCCTCCAAGCAAGCCGCCCGACATACATCAAACTTAGCCAACTCGAAGCTTCGTTACTAACGAGTAACATCCATTCCAAGCAAGCGGTCTGACTTACATCAGACTTAACCAACTGAAAGCTTCGTCACGAGCGCTGGAAGCCAACCTGGAGCCACGCCAAACTGGACAGCCATAAACAGGTATCAAGGCTCCCTGAGCCGAAGGATTTATCGTTTGATTGTACACTTTATGGTCCACTTCGTGCCTTGTTGCTTCTGCACCTTGATTTCTCTCCTTATCCCAGCCTGATCTTGATACTTTTCCATCTTGGCTCTTTAAGGTTGGCAAAGATTGAGTACTCCGCAATGCACCTCTCACTTAGCTTGAAGTAGCTCTTTGAATCAGCCCAAATGTAACCATTGACCTCGTGGAAAGCCAAAGGGTCGCACCAGTTTGATCCGCATCCGAACTATCTCTTCGCGTTTGTTTGAAGCACCATGTCCGTCGTGCAAAACTTGACTTTCACAATTCCATCACTGGTCAGTTGCCTCACAGTCAAAACAAGAAGTGTACATCGAGCTTGGCTTCAAGTAGCTCTCTTTGAATCAGATACATGCACCCAGAGTTTGCACTAGTCCGATCTCAATGCGAACTGTCCCTTAGCGTCCGTTCGAAATACCAAGTCTCTCATGCAAGACTCAACTTTCACAGTTCCTTCATTGATCAGCTGCCTTACACGTAACACAAGCCAGCGTACTCATATGTTTCCTCATCATTGCTGGTCCAGAGAAAGCCTATAACAAACTTTCCTTTCCACAACAAAAACTTGTCAACTTATTAGGTCCAAAGTTCGCCAGTCTCCTCGTGTGAGTATGGCTAGGTCACCTTGAATTTGCCCCCATTTTGATCAACTTTCATTCAAAATTTGCCCCAAGAGAGAGGTGTGTGTGATAGTTCCCCTCCACTTAATAAATCAGCTGATCGAACTTGGAGTAGAGTTCTTCGGACAAAAAGCCTTTCCAACACTTTGCTTCCCATCTGCTAGGATTATGGATCGATTCAACTTGTTGCCAATCTCTGAAGAGGATCCTAGTCTTTTCCCCTTTTGAGGAAAAACCCAACTGATACTGGATATTACCCATGCTCAGTGAGTTTCAGTTCCGAAGGTGGCCGTCCCAAAATGAAGACCAACTGCTATAGAAGATCTCCCCTGAAATTGCCCTTTTCAACTTTTGACTTCCTGCTTGCGTCTGGTGGGCGTTGTCGCAAATGAAACTAACCCAAGAAACAGGCTAGCCATCCATCCTTTGCAAACATTGAGTCATTTCGTTGTCGTTCACGTGCGAGTACTTGAACTGCAAATCCGCCGCACAGATTCTGGATATCGCCCATGCTCAGTGAGTTTCAGTTCTGAAGGTGGCCGTCCCAAAATGAAGACCAACTGCTCCATAGAAGATCTCCCCTGAAATGGCCCTTTCCAACTTTTGACTTCCTGCTTGCGTTTGGTGGGCGTTGTCGCAAATGAAACTAACCCAAGAAACAGGCTAGCCATCCATCCTTTGCAAACATTGAGTCGTTTCGTTGTCGTTCACGTGTGAGTGCTTGAACTGCAAATCCGCCCCACAGATTCTGTAGTCCTCTTTGTTTGATGGTATCAGCCTTCAAAAGAAAAGGTTCCTTCTCGAGCCATCAGCTCCTTGTATCACAAGCAATCATGCAAACCAGTCAAAGCACGAGTACTAAGACTCACCACGAATACGTACAAGTAAGACACTCAGGCAGGTTTACTAACAAGTAACAAAGACAAGGTCCCCCTTTGAGATGGTCCTGCCAATGGACCTTTGTCTGGCCTCGCCCATACAAATTGATCACGGAATCAGCCCACATAGGACACCCCTCCAACTATCCGTGCTTTCACCATTAAGCAGCACATTTCCTCAGTCACGCCCCACCACTTTTTGGTCGATAGCCCTTATAGCTAAACGATCGGCATCTATCCCGCACCGACAGCTAACCACCCGTGCTTTACACCCGAATTCGAGCAGCATCTCTGTATCAATGGTTAACCCGTACAGTTCGAATATGTCGCCCCGCACCCCACAAGGTACAGACCGTGCTTTCACCTCCCTAGGCAGCACTTTGCCTCATCCGTCCTACGTGCAGACAACGCCAGGCCCGAACTGCGAGAACTGACCGTGCTTACACCTCAAGGGCAGCACCTTGACTCATCAAGTCCCCCGTTCTTCCGACCACCCCGACCGTGGACGCACCCGTGCTTACACTGTGGGCAGCACCTTGCACAACAGTTGTCTTGATGAACCCCAAACCGTGGCCATTTCCGTGAGATCGGCATAGCTGACCGGCCAGTCGGCTCTGATACCACATGTAGCGCAGGCATTCCAAAGGGAGCCGGGAACCACGACTTAGCTTCCCAGCCTTCAACTATTGCCATCCAAACCCACTTGACATACAAGCAGCCAACTCGCCAACAACGATCAGACTTAACCAACTTGAAGTTCTGAAAACCAACATTGAGATCCAACCTAGCGCCATGCCAGATCGGGGGTCCCGACGTGGGTGACTTCCCTCCAAGCAAGCCGCCCGACATACATCAAACTTAACCAACTCGAAGCTTCGTTACAAACGAGTAACATCCATTCCAAGCAAGCGGTCTGACTTACATCAGACTTAACCAACTGAAAGCTTCGTCACGAGCGCTGGAAGCCAACCTGGCGCCACGCCAGACTGGACAACCATAAACAGGTAACATCCACCTAAGCAAGCCATCCAACTCAGCCGACAGATTAGAGCCCGTTCCCCAAGAGCTTAACCCATTCACGTTCATGCAAGGAACACTCAGAACCAGAAGCCGCAACAAATATGGAAACAACCAGTTCCTGGACCAAATGGTCCCGACAGCATACCGCTGGCGCCACGGACCGAATGGTCCCGACGGCATACCGCTGGCGTTCCAGGATACGACCCTCAGCTATGTGCCAAGTTAAAAATTTTGAAAGCGGCCTTACAACTGGCGCTTTTACCGAACACTGAAACCCAGAAGGTAATCAGAGTCAGTTTGAGGAAAATCCCACTTTATTGATAAATCTGAGAAGGTTACATTTCAAGTGTGTGACCGACCCTAGTCTCCGGGGCGCTAGCATGCCAAGGCGAGAGCCATGACAACATTCCAGCAAGGGAGGCTGAGACTTGGTTGGAGCTCACCCTGAGTCGCAACCTGCACTCCCCTATAGTATTGGTGTGATTCGGCACCCCCCCCTCATACCAAGCACTCTACCCAAGCTGGTAAAGCACATTTTTCTCACTCTAGGATTTTCTCTTTCTAGAAAGTCATTTTCTCTCTCAAGATTTTATTGATCCCCAGGCTTCCTTTAATCATGCCTAGATCGTGTGAGGTGATTGCACATCGATCTGAGCTCTCTGGACTTCACTAGAACCGATCAAAGATTTTCAGCTATAGGAACTTGGCGCCAGCTGGATTCTGGTCACAGTGGCGCCGGGAGCGGCGTTGGCGCCGTTGGCGCCGGGAGCAGTAGGGGCGCTGTTGACGCCGGGGACATAGCTGGCGCCGATGGCGCCGGAAGTAAAGCTTGTAAAGGTAGCTTTACAACACCAGCGGTATGCCGTCGGGACCATTCGGTCCATGGCGCCAGCGGTATGCTGTCGGGACCATTTGGTCCAGGAACTGGTTGTTTCCATATCTGTTGCGGCTTGTGGTTCTGAGTGTTCCTTGCATGAACGTGAATGGGTTAAGCTCTTGGGGAACGAGCTCTAACCTGTCGGCTGAGCTGGATGGCTTGCTTGGGTGGATGTTACCTGTTTATGGCTGTCCAGTCTGGCATGGCGCCAGGTTGGCTTCCAGTGCTCGTGACGAAGCTTTCAGTTGGTTAAGTCCGATGTAAGTCAGACCGCTTGGAGGGAAGTCACCCACATCGGGACCCTCGATCTGGCATGGCGCCATGTTGGATCTCAATGTTGGTTTTCGGAACTTCAAGTTGGTTAAGTCTGATCGTTGTTGGCGAGTTGGCTGCTTGTATGTCAAGTGGGTTTGGATGGCAAGAGTTGAAGGTTGGGAAGCTAAGTCGTGGTTCTCGGCTCCCTTTGGCATGCCTGCGCTACAGATCCGCATAGCTGACCGGCCAGTCAACTCTGATACCACATGTAGCGCGGGCATCCCAATGGGAGCCGGGAACCACGACTTAGCTTCCCAGCCTTCAATTCTTGCCATCCAAACCCACTTGACATACAAGCAGCCAACTCGCCAACAACGATCAGACTTAACCAACTTGAAGTTCCAAAAAACAACATTGAGATCCAACCTGGCGCCATGCCAGATCGGGGGTCCCGATGTGGGTGACTTCCCTCCAAGCAAGCCGCCCGACATACATCAAACTTAGCCAACTCGAAGCTTCGTTACTAACGAGTAACATCCATTCCAAGCAAGCGGTCTGACTTACATCAGACTTAACCAACTGAAAGCTTCGTCACGAGCGCTGGAAGCCAACCTGGAGCCACGCCAGACTGGACAGCCATAAACAGGTAACATCCACCCAAGCAAGCCATCCAACTCAGCCGATAGGTTAAAGCCCATTCCCCAAGAGCTTAACCCATTCACGTTCTTGCAAGGAACACTCAGAACCACAAGCCGCGACAGATATGGAAACAACCAGTTCCTGGACCAAATGGTCCTGACAGGATACCGCTGGTGCCACGGACCGAATGGTCCCGACGACATACCGCTGGCATCCCGGGATACGACCCTCAGCTATGTGCCAAGTTAAATATTTTGAAAGCGGCCTTACAACTGGCACTTTTACCGAACACTAAAACCCAGAAGGTAATCAGAGTCAGTTTGAGGAAAATCCCACTTTATTGATAAATCTGAGAAGGTTACATTTCAAGTGTGTGACCGACCCTAGTCTCCGGGGCGCTAGCATGCCAAGGCAAGAGCCATGACAACATTCCAGCAAGGGAGGCTGAGACTTGGTTGGAGCTCGCCCTGAGTCGCAACCCGCACTCCCCTATAGTATTGGTGTGATTCGGCACCCCCCCTCATACCAAGCACTCTACCCAAGCTGGTAAAGCACGTTTTTCTCTCTCTAGGATTTTCTCTTTCTAGAAAGTCATTTTCTCTCTCTAGATTTTATTGATCCCCAGGCTTCCTTTAATCATGCCTAGATCGTGTGAGGTGATTGCACATTGATCTGAGCTCTCTGGACTCCGCTAGAACCGATCAAAGATTTTCAGCCATAGGAGCTTGGCGCCGGCTGGATTCTGGTCACAGTGGCACCGGGAGCGGCGCCGGCGCCATTGGCGCCGGGAGCAGCAGGAGCGCTGCTGGCACCGGGGACATAGCTGGCGCCGATGGCGCCGAAAGTAAAGCTTGTAAAGGTAGCTTTACAACAGTATGAGGGGGGGTGCCGAATCCCACCAATACTATAGGGGAGTGCGGGTTGCAACTCAGGGCGAGCTTCCAACCAAGTCCCAGCCTCCCTTGCTGGAATGTTGTCCTAGCACTCGCCTTGGCATGCCAGCTCCTCGGAGACTAGGGTCGGTCACACACTTGAAATGTAACCTTCTCAAATTTATCAATAAAGTGGGACTTTTCTCAAACTGACTCTGATTATCTTTTGGGTTTCAGTGTTCGGTAAAAGCGCCAGTTGTAAGGCTGCTTCAAAATTTTTAAGTTGGCACATAGCTGAGGGTCGTATCCCGGGATGCCAGCGGTATGCCGTCGGGACCATTCGGTCCATGGCGCCAGCGGTATGCTGTCGGGACCATTTGGTCCAGGAATTGGTTGTCTCCATATCTGTCGCGGCTTGCAATGTCACACCTTCAGAGGATAATATGCATTGCTAATGGATCGCACTTGTAGAGGAAGCCAGATAAATGCACCTTTTGTAGCCAGACAATTGCACTTCTGAGGCAAAACTATCTGTGCATTCCAAATGTAAATTCTTGTTGTCAACTGATCACACTCTTAGAGATAGCATATCTATTGCTAGTTGCATCTCTGAGGCCAATTCATCTACTGTTTTTGTTTGATTCAAACACAATTTTGAAGTCTCAATCGCTGATTCAAGAGCCAGACCATCGCACTTTTGGGACCTCCATCACCAGGTTTCTGAGGCTCTATACTTTCATCATGCTAACTTGAATCACTCACACTTCAGAAGGTTTGTCTTAAATCGTTGATACAAACCTTCTATCGTTGATAGCAATACTATAGTACTAATTTCTAGAATGGCCATCAGTCACAATTGAGCAATGTTCTCTACTCTGGCAATCATCAATGATCAGTTCTGCATGTCTGCAGCTCCTAGTGCGTGTCTGCATCCTTAGTACCCTCGCTGACCCTCTTTGCCTGCATTTCTGCCACTGCCTCATCTGCCACATGGCCCTGTGGTCTGCCCTCTGTTCTGCGACCTACACCAACTGTCTACGGGCAGTAGAACATGTCCACGACCTGCCCATCCCTGTCTACAAAGGAAAAATCAGGCTCATAGTATGAGTGCGACCTACTGCCATTTGAAGTGCGACCAGATCATTCTAACAGCCTATGTGCAGCTAGGCTCAATGATTTGAGGCCTCCCATCGATGTCCATTATCTAAAAATCAAGAATTTGGGGCATGTCAGAGGCTATTGTGATCTCGGAGACCTGTCTGAGCATGAAATCAAACTTGATTGCGGCCTACAAAGTCTGAGGCCCACAGATGCTTCTACTTGGCTAGGACTGATTTCTTACACTCGCTACCCTGCCAAATGCCGGCTTTTTGAAGTCTTCAAACACCACAGATACAAAGAGGCAATCTGATTGGGATTTTGCGGTATTCATGACTTGGTGGATTTCCGCGACACACCGGCTTTTCCTCCAACATGAGGTACACTTCAATCTTATTATATTGTTAGAAGCAAAATTATAGGAGGAAGTTGTTTGAAAATTTACGTAGTAAATCGTTCCATGCTTTTGAATCTTCTTATTGTCGTGGCTTCTATGACACATTGAATCTTGTTCTATTAGCTTAACTCCATGAAGATCGACTTAGGTCATAGGCCTAGTTTGCACAAACGGTTGATTACGATGCATAGTACTTGAATACTTGTATTGTTTCGTTGCATGCTATGTCGTGTTACGAGGTTTGAAGGACTAGAGTAATTTTGCCATTTCTTGTGTAAACTCAAGTTGGAACTATATTACGTAACGATTATTTTTCCTCTGGAAGTCCGAGCTAATGGGCCTGACCTCTTTGAAATACAAGAGCGGGCAGTCCACCCAACATGGCCGAAATACGTCGCTTGGGTTAGGAGTCACTAGTCACACCCTCTCTTGGAACTGTCTAGCAAAATAACTAGACCTGAGGGGTGGAGGACATAGTGGTGGGTGTAATTTATCACCACCTATGCACAACATTGGCGAGGGATTGAATCATCAAATATTGTTACATTGTTTGTGAACACCCATTATAAAAATTTGATGAGCGCTGATATTTTATGATCATTGATGGACAATAATGATTTTCACGAGCATGGATCACGAGCACTTCATAGACACCACTATGAATTTTACGAACACTAGCCTTTTTGCCGAACACCTCCCGTATGACCTTTTAAGGGCGTGTTGGAAAAATAATCCATCTTGACTTTAGGCTTGCTACAAATATTGTACCATGCAAGTATGTTGTTCATAAATACAAAATGCCAAGTTTGGCCTAGATAGAACTCGAGCTACATGGATATGTCACATCTAGAATGATGAGTACAACTTGCATATAGTTTGTAGACATAGAATTAGCAAAATTATGCTTGTAGAAACTCGTGGCAATTCACATGCATTGATTGTATGTGATCCATAGTGACATGCAAGGCATGCACAAAGTGAAATGGACACATGCATGATGATTTGTACATTAAGAATGATATCTCGAAACATTTCGAGATTGTAGATATGGGAGAAGTCAGGTGTTAACTGGGTTTGCAGATTGACAGGGACTATCAGGGAGGTAAATTGTACCTTCATCAGTCCAGATACACCCAGAAAATCCTAGAAGATTTCGGGATGTTGAATTGCAAAGGAGCGAATACTCCAATGCTTGCAGGAATAGACCCGACGAACGAAAATTGTTCGAGGACTGAAGAAGAGAGAGAATTGATGCAGCTCACACCATATAGGAAACTGATAGGATCATTGATGTACCTTGCAGATAACACACGTCCTAACATTGCTTATGTTGTGTTCAGGATGAGCCAGTTCGACACGACGAATTCAGACTCGACTCACTGAAAAATTGCAAAACGAATTTTCCAATATCTTCAATTGCAAACGCAATAACCATGAGATCAAGGATTGCCAAATTTTCCAAGTGACGAACGCAGCCAAGCAACCTTGTCGCGGCATACCAACAGTAAAATGATTGATATTTGTAGTATAAACGGGTATCGTTCTTACTAGAGAGCAATAAAAAGGCTAATACTGTCATTATTAGTGCAAAACCAGAAATAATTAAGAATGAATGGAGTGGAGAGGAGAAGTGATTGCAAACATATGTTTCCACAAGGGGCTGTCAGTACAACCATATAAAGAAAACAAACACCCAGGAGAAAAATACTGAATACTTCATTATGGTTTTCAGATTCAAATGGGAGTGAACTCAAGAAAGCAAATACTTCGGAAAAAGGGAAATCAAATAGTGTTTCCGTTTGACATTAGCTTATCATGAATCTAACTCCTATGATATGCGCAAATCACAAGATTGAAGGCTAGAAACACTTCATTAATCAATTCCAGTCCAAATCACTGTGTAAAGGCACAAACAATATAGTGCCATAAACTTTCTATTACCAAAATGAATCACCATGAAAAGCACAGAAGGTTTTCACAATAGAAACAAGTTATGTGTGATTCAGAACACTCAGATTTACATTATCTATATTCACCATTTGCAGAGTACAAAGATATATTCATTATAGTCTAGACACTGCAAAGTAGAGGGATTGCTACACCTCTATACAAGAATTTAAGAACACAAAGGTTCTGATCTTGTAGATGAATAGCAAAAGCAGTAAATCTACATTAAAGCACCAACAGAGCTTTTGAGCCTTTGTTCTACATTGTGTTTGAATGAATTACATTGGCATAATATAGCCAGAGAGATCCGTGCTAGAGAGAAGAGGGCTCTACAACTGCTTCAAGAATGAGAGCAAATCAGTATTTGACATCTGGAACAGGGCTTTCACAAGCCAATAGCATACTGCCATAGTAGGATCAACAGTTAGAAATCAGGGTTGACCAACCAAATCTGCCTCTGGAACTGCCGTGTAGAAGATGCGATGGCTTCCAAGAGGTCTGCAAACTGCCATTGGAGAGCAGTAGAGACTGCCATAGGAAGTGCCATGGTGGCTTGCCACCTTCTGACCTACGTGGAGGGATGAATGGAAGCATCTGAGTCACTAGAAATGCGTTGAAGGCTGTCACTTAGAATGCTGCCCTAACTGCAATTACTGCTTGCTGATGAAGAGCGATGGTGGGCTGGAGATGAAGGGCGATGGTGGACTGGAAAACCGTCTTTAGATCTACATTTGGGAGAGCGAAGCCTACCCTAGAAAATCTTGAATAGTGCGAAATGCGCGACAATTGCCTCAAAAAATGCGATGGTGGGAGGCTCTGGCTGCGTGGAGGTGCTTCGAGGTAGGCACTAAAGAATGAACGAGGCTTCAAAAATTCCAAATAGTGCGAAATGTGCAACAATGGCCCTTCATATCTGTAGTGCCTTGCCTTTGAAAATAGCAGTTTGCCCTTAGGAAATGCGAAGATGGCGGGTTATAGTCAGCCGCTAAAATTGCCATTGAAACTTGACTCTCACACAAAGCCAAATAATGCGAAAATGTCGACTGGGCTTTAGAATATGACTATAACCTTAAGAACAACTTGACGAAGGTTTGTGCCTTCTTAAACCAATGACTTTTATAAAGTGCAATGGCTAGGCACAGCCATATGCCAAACTCATAAGTAGTAAAAGGGCTGCCTTAATGCCACAAAACAAATTTAAGTCGTACCCCACTGAATGCAACTTATGATTAGGCTATACAAAACGGCAAAGCAAAGGCTTAAGATTTAGCAATAAAAAGCCGAAATCATTAACAAATTGTTGAAACCAGGTCACCACATATTTCCCTCCTCAAGTGTGCAATGGCAAACACTGAGAATAGGAACCAGTGTTGAAGCTTTGAGGAGAATCTGACTTGCCACAGTCTACTGCCTTTGACAAGCCAAAGCATTGATTGTACAGGTTTTAACAAATAAAACTTCAGCATATATTACTTCCAAAAGTCAACACCTTTCGACATGGTTATGAGCAAATGTAAAATGGAAAATCAGCCGTAAAAGCTTGGCTCTACATCATAAAAATTATGTGATTTTGGATAGTAGCATCGACAAGTTGTTAACTATGAACAGAGCATAGAAAGATCAGCATTTGTCAGCAACAGTCTTTAGACAACATTGGCACATCTTGGATAACACCAAAGTCTTAAAACAGGCTTTTAGTTTAGCTTGAAGATCTTATAAAAAATTGAAACTAAGCAAAACAGAGAAAGAAAAATAAAAATCCGATCTGGAAAAGCATAGATATAGGTTTGCGTACGGAAAACCAGAATCTTATAAACATGACGAAGAATCTTCAGACTGTAACATTACAAAAACTTAACACATTTTACAAACTATAAATAATTTTAGGAACTCTACAAAAAATCGAAAATAAAAAATCAAAAGTGATGACGAGTCAGGGTGGGCAAAACTCAGATTTCACCGTTCCTCTTCTGAAATGCTTGAAGAACCAGAACAATAACTTGTAAATCTGAAAAATACAAACAAAAATCAGAATAATGACAGAACATCCTATTTGGCATTGCTCCTCGGCAACGGTGCCAAAATTGGTATATGTCGTGGCATACCAACAACAAAATGATTGATATTTGTAGTATAAACGGGTATCGTTCCTACTAGAGAGCAATAAAAAGGCTAATACTGTCATTATTAGTGCAAAACCAGAAATAACTAAGAACGAATGGAGTGGAGAGGAGAAGTGATTGCAAACTGGTCATCAACAGATGTTTCCACAAGGGGCTGCCAGTACAACCGTATAAAGAAAACAAACACCCAGGTGAAAAATACTGAATACTTCATTATGGTTTTCAGATTCCAATGGGAGTGAACTCAAGAAAGCAAATACTTTGGCAAAAGGGAAAGCCACACAATGTTTTCGTTATCTTGACAGTAGCTTATCATGAATCTAACTCCTATGATCTGCACAAATCACAAGATTGAAGGCTAGAGATACTTCACTAATCAATTCCAGTCCAAGTCACTGTGTATAGGCACAAACAATACAGTGCCATAAACTTTCTATTACCAAAATGAATCACCATGAAAAGCACAGAAGGTTTTCACAATAGAAACAAGTTGTGTGTGATTCAGAATACTCAGATTTACATTATCTGTATTCAACATTTGCAGAGTACAAAGATGTATTCATTACAGTCTAGACACTACAAAGTAGAGGGATTCCTACAACTCTATACAAGAATCTAAGAACACAAAGGTTTTGACCTTGTAGATGAATAGCAAAAGCAGTAAATCTACATTAAAGCACCAACAGAACATCTGAGCCTCTGTTCTACATTGTGTCTGAATGAATTACAATGGCATTAAAATTGGCATAATATAGCCAGAGAGATCCGTGCTAGAGAGAAGAGGGCTCTGCAACTGCTTCCAAAATGAGAGCAAATTAGTATTTGACATCTGGAACAGGGCTTTCACAAGCCAATAGCATACTGCCACAGTAGGATCAACAGCTAGAAAGTAGGGTTGAGCAACCAAATCTGCCTCTGAAACTGTCGTGTAGAAGATGCGATGGCTTCCAAAAGGTCTGCAAACTGCCATTGGAGAGCAGTAGAGGCTGCCATAGGAAGTGCCATGGTGGCTTGCCGCCTTCTGACCTGCGTGGATGGATGAATGGAAGCATCTGGGTCGCTAGAAATGCGTTGAAGGCTGTCGCTTAGAACGCTGCCCTAACTACAACTACTGCTTGCTGATGAAGAGCGATGGTGGGCTGGAGATGAAGGGCGATGGTGGGCTGGAAAACCGTCTTTAGATCTACATTTGGGAGAGCGAAGCCTACCCTAGGAAATCTTGAATAGTGCGAAATGCGTGACAATTGCCTCAAAAAATGCGATGGTGGGAGGCTCTGGCTGCGTGGAGGTGCTTCGAGGTAGGCACTAAAGAATGAACGAGGCTCCAAAAATCCCAAATAGTGCAAAATGTGCAACAATGGCCCTTCAGATCTGTAGTGCCTTGCCTTTGAAAATAGCAGTTTGCCCTTAGGAAATGCGAAGATGGCGGGTTATAGTCATCCACTAAAATTGCCATTGAAACTTGACTCTCACACAAAGCCAAATAATGCGAGAATGCCGACTGGGCTTTAGAATATGACTATAACCTTAAGAACAACTTGAGGAAGGTTTGTGCCTTCTTAAACCAATGACTTTTATAACTTAAAAGAGCAACGACTAGTACAGCCATATGCCAAATTCATAAGTAGTAAAAGGGCTGCCTTAATGCCACAAAACAAATTTAAGTCATACCCCACTGAATGCAACTTATGATTAGGCTATACACAACGGCAAAGCAAAGGCTTAAGATTTAGCAATAAAAAGTCGAAATCATTAACAAATTGTTGAAACCAGGTCACCACAAACCTAATCAACAAGCAAACGCAGTTTCATCATCTCCCCAGGTCGAAGTGGACGAAGGTGCATTCATGATCAAAGATCAAAGCACATTTTTGGATGATTCATGGTTTCTGGATTCTAGAGCAACTCAACATATGACCAATCTATCAAATTTCAGAGTTTAAGGACTAAATTTTATCTACAAATGATCACAAAGAGTGATTGGTAGCTTGGGATCTTGATCTATATCAAGACTAGCTTCCAAATCTAGCTTCTACTTGACAATCTTTGTGATTCCGAGCAAGAACAATAAAAAAATGATGATCCACGGCTTCACACGTGTGAAGTGCAGCTACTGTACGGCCTTATAACAGAGAAATAGTTTACTTATAATCAACTAATCATTCATCCACAAAGAGAGTGCTTAAGAGAGTCAAAACACCAAGATTGCTTCACAAAACCAATGTTTCTCATCATTAAGGTTCACAATGGATCCATCATGGATCAAGAACATAATCATCATAATCTCTCTCTAAGCTGCATCCAACACGAGTGGGACAACTCATTGTACTTATCCATATCCACTTTGGATAAGATCTATCAAGTTTGCCACATCATCCATTGGTGGTTTGTGTTGACCTTCTAGATTCTTGTTTGTCCTACTCTTGTGCTCTTAGCCTCTTGTAGCATTCGGATGCATAATGCCCCTTCTTTCTATCACATGTACTTTGAATTCCTTTGCCCAATGTATGATAAATTGTAATTATTAAATTGTAAATGGCTAAGTGACCGGCCTGTGGAGACAATTGTAAATTGCAATGTAAATATTTGTTATAGTGCCTAAATACGAGATGGCCAAGGGGGTACTGGGTCTCATGAGAGTCTGTTGGACTGACCTCCTAAAAAGTAGAAAGGGTTGACTGATCAACACAACATGTGTCACATGCTCACTGGGACACTTGGTCTAGTGCATGAGTGAAACTTGTCAAATGGTCAATGGACGGGTCAACAGGACACGTGTCATATGCTCATTGGGACACTTGGTCCAACGCATGAGTGACACGTGTCAGACTGTCCACCTACTAGCTTGCCTATGTGTCAGGGTACTGCCAAGTGGCAAGTGTCGACAGTGCATGGAGTTTGCCATGTGTCGATGTTAGGATGTGTCAGGGTTAAGGGGTGCTTGAGGGGATATATGGTGAGCCTTGTCAGGCATTCCTCATTATGATTATGGTATTCCTATGCAGCTATGGTTGGGAGGAGACTTGCAATAGAATTCTCATGTTTGCTTGTTGATCTATGTATATTTGCTTGAGATTAATAAAGTGACGGATTTGTTGGGTAATTTTGTGTATTTACTTAGGGTTTGTGAGCTTGTGTGCAACATTTTGGTATCAGAGCAGTTACTTTCAAGACTTGTGTGGGATTTGGCATCTTCTGTTAGGGTTTGGAGCATTCTTGAAGAGCCAGCGCCCTACTGTAGGTGATCTGTTGGTAGGTTTGGAGCCCATAAGATAGCAGATTGAAGCCCTATGGTGGATTGCTGATCTTCTGGCAACCTTTCAGCATTTTCTACTATGCGGCGTGATTATTCTCTTCGCTTTTGTGAAAACCCAACCCACATAGGATTTGTAAATCTGTTTGTAACTTCTTCAATACTCAGTATTTTTCAGATCTGTTAGTTGCAATAAGCTTCTTGTGGTAGGTCGTTGGTAAGGTAAGGCTTTTCGCCTTCTGATTCGGTGATCATCCATAGTTTCTTGCCAATTGTCAGTTTGAAACCCTAGTTTGCTAGTTTTTGGAGAAGAAGAGTCTATGTGTAGTTAGAACTTGGCTGTAGGAGATCTATTCTATTCAGTTCTTCTAGAAATTTAGGGCAACTTATTTGTGTACTGATTTGAGGTGCTGAGAGCTTGGTTTTGCTTTGTTTCTACTACCTATCTTTCTGCTATGGCATTTGCAAGCAACACCAGTCAAGATTCACAGAGATTAGATGCTGTATGTTCCAAGATGGATACTATCGAAGCTACTCTTAAGCTGATTTTGGAGCAACTCAAACGTAAAGAGGTTAGTATTCCTGAGAAAGTCAGTGGTACAACTATGGAAGCAGAAAGGACATTGTCAACAGGCCATGAGGCTGAGTTGGGATTTTGAAAGAGAAAGCTACCTACTATCAAATATTTAAAACTTCCAAAGTTCACTAGAGCAGTATCTATGCGAACTACTGATGCCGTTGAGAATTGGTCTCAAAAGTGGGAGAAAGCATTCCAGATGTGTGGCATAGACGATGAAACTGAGATGATTGCTAAAGCCACATATCGTTTTCAAGAGTCAACACAAAGGTGGTAGAGGAAGGTGGAAAAGGATGACCTAGTTCCAACCACATGGGAGGCATTCCGGCAAATGTTTGCGCAAAACTGGGTGCTTATGGATGAAGACAATAGAGCCATGCAACAATGGTCTTCTTTGAAGCAGGACTTGAGCGTGCAGGATTATGCTGACAAGTACCGAGAGGCTTTGTTCCGCATTCCTCAAGAAGTTCCTATGTACATGCAGATATTTCACTTTGTGGAGGGACTTCGAGAGAGTATTCGCCCTTTCGTGTGGAAGGAGCAATCTCATGATTTGCGGGGAGCCATCCAGATGGCTTTGTATTATGAAGATGGGAAAAAGGGGCCCAGATCCTGTTGCAGTAGCTAGTACAAGTGGTCAGCAACCTTGGGGACGCAAGGGCAAATGGAACAAAAAGAGAAAGTTTGAAGGTCAAACCAATCAGTGGCAAGCTCGGGGTGACCAAAGGAAGAAGGGTGCAGGGGCTCCAAAAGGCAAAGGGTTGTATGGGTAGCCCAATGCCCAAAAGGGTTAGCGTCTTTCAATGTTGTCGCCTCAGAACCAAGAATGTGCAAAGAGGGAGAACCTCTATTTTGGATGTTTGGGACAGCATATGCAGACCACATATAATCTTCAGGTGGATCAGATGAACCAGGGTGATGATCCTATGACAGTGGAAGAGATCGAGAAGGAAGCCAATCCAGATGTTCCACGGCTCATGAATGTTTCGGTAGTTAGGAGAGTGGACACGGCTCCACCAACACTTTTGTCAAAATCGGCTCGCCAAAGGTATCAATTTCCTCGACCTCAGTCAGCTAGGAGCTGCAAAGGAAAGCTCAGGGAAAGCCTGAGTAAAGCTCAGTATATTTTTCTCTTCAAAATTGCTAGGGTTTCAAGAGACAAAATTAGAGATATCTCCTTGTAGGAGGACGTTTTCAAAGTTATGAGAGGCTGTGAATGGGCACCCTGGTAGCGCGATTCTGCAGTAGGAAGGCCGCGACTGGCCATGGAGGAGGAAGGCAGCTAGTGTGATTAATGAGGAGCTACCATAGCCCGTGAAGGAGTGAGAAAATTCCATCGCTGGTAGAGAGAGAAGGAGGAGAGATCGCGGGAGCTGTCGCGCGCTCAGTCGTGATCACCAGCTAGCGGCCCGAAGTGTTCAGTACTTCGAGGGCCTTTGATCAATGCACAAACGCTTTGACAACCGTCTGATCTTGATTCATACAGATCAACGATGGTCATTTCACAATGGGTGGGTCGTTGGATCTAAAAGATCCGTTGGATTGAAGTGAAAGAGTTTGAAGGGATCTGAAGTGCAAAGTGCATTGCAACTTCATGAAAAATCTTCAAACTGAAAAAATTGTTGGGTCCCAAGTCTTTGAAGGGTGAAGTTTCTTCACACTGAAGAAACAGTTCAAAAACCCGAATTGCCCTTATCACCTCCTTTAGCCTATTTTGACCAAACGAAAGGCTATAGCCTCCAAACGAAGGGCACCCTGACTGTACTTGCAAGTACGATACACCAAAACAAAGTGATTGCCATGGAGAAAGTGTTCAAAGTGCGCCAGAAGTGATTTCACCATTCTATTGGGCAGGAAGCTGGGAGTTGGTGACGTGAAGCATTTTGGAAAACGATGCCAGTTTGGCTTTCAATTTGGCAAAAGAGCGGCGGGTGGCCTGGTAAGCTAAAAATTGCAGGTCATTATTATCGATTTCTGACATTACGATTGGCTCTAGCATACACTTTATAGCCTACAGGTGAAGTTTTAAGCAGTTCGGAGATGGCAAACATCAATGAGGCAATTTTGGGCGATGCAAGCAAACTTGATGGGGCTTCTAACTACAACATCTGGAAATTCAAAATGAAGAGCATTTTGATGGAAAAAGAGTTGTGGGAAATCGTGGCAGGTATTGAAGTCCGACCAAATACCACTCCAGGTGACATAAGGGCCTTCGATAAAAAGGCACAAAGAGCATTATCCTTGATCAATCTTTCAGTGAAAGACCATGTGATCACTCACATAAGTGATGCCACGACGGCTAGGGGAGCTTGGGAAGCTCTTAGAATGCAATTTCAAACTTGCAATCCAGCTCGAGCCATGTTCTTGAAGTCGAGATTGAACACAGTAAGGATGGAAGAAAATGAATTAGTGGGATCCTTCTTCACCAGGATAAAGGAGCTAAGAGATCAACTTGTGGCAATTGGAGAACCAATCAGAGATATTGAATTGGTACATATCACAATGAGCGGTGTCTCGGAAGGGCTACAGATGTTTGTGAGCGGCATTGCTTCAAGGGAGAGGTTGCCTACTTTTGAAGACTTCCACAGAATCATGTTTCAAGAAGAGCAGCGTCGCGAAGTGGTGAAGTCAAAACAAACTCCACAGGAGGATCAAGCCTTGCTTGCTAAAGGCAAGCAGAAAGGATGGAAAAGGATTTCTAAGAAATCCAAGGATGATGATGACAAAGGAGAATCGTCTTCAAAAGAGTAACTGTGGCCTTTATAAATTGGATGCTACAAAACCAGGTGAATATGGTTTGGCCATCTCAACAACATCTAAATTCGAGTTATGGCACAGAAGACTTGGTCATTTGAACTATGGGAGCTTGAGATTGATGGCGAAGCTGAAGATGGTAATAGGGTTACCAGCATTGCAGGATGATCACCATGCAATATGTGAAGGATGCATCATGGAAAAGCATCACAGAGAGACATTCAAGAAAGGTGGAGCTGCAAGAGCTAAGAAACCGCTGGAACTAATTCATAGCGACCTGTGCGGTCCAATGAAGACCATGTCATTGGGGAAAGCATATTATTTTATGACTTTCATAGATGATTACTCGAGAAGGACATGGATTTATTTCTTGAAGAAGAAATCTGATGTTTTTGCTCGCTTCAAGGAGTTCAAAACTTTGGTAGAGAACCAACTAGAGGCACGCATAAAAGTGCTAAGATCTAATAGAAGGGATGAATATAAATCTGATGATTTTGAAGACTTTTGCAAAGAACATGGCATTAAAAGACAATTCACACAGTCACACATGCCGCATAGTAATGGTGTAGCTGAACGGAAAAATAGAACTATTATGGAGAGTGCACGCTCCATGATGAAGCAAATGGGCTTGACCGATTCACTTTGGTCGGAAGCGTGCAGTGCGGCAACGTTCTTGCAAAATAGGAGCCCTAAAGTTGCGGTTCCAAATGTGATACTGAAGAAGCATTCACTGGAATAAAGCCAAAAATCGACAAATTTCGTGTCATTGGATGTAAGGCCTATGTACATGTGCCAAAGGAGGAGCGAAAGAAACTTGATGCCAAAGCAATCAAGTGTATCTTCGTCGGTTATGATGAAAGAACAAAAGCTTATAGGTGTTTTGATCCTGTAATGAACAAGATTCACATTAGCAAAGATGTGATCTTTGATGAAACGCATAGGTATGAAGATGAAGACCATGCAAAAGGTGAAAGCATCAAGAGACTTCTCACAATTCTGGAGGAAGAAAATGATGAAGATGCTCCACAAAATGATGCACGTGAGGACGAAAGTCGAGAAAGCGAATATGAAAGAACACCACCTATTCAAGAGCTTAAGGGGAGGTACTTGCCAATAGGAGCAATGAAGGAGAAACCGGTTGGAAGTAAGAGACATTACTTGGACACTCCTTGGGATACGTACTCTCCACGTAGTGTATCACCTGAATCTAACATACCAAAATGGTATGAAAAGATCATGAAGGACGCAAAGCTAAATCAAACAGGATCTAGCACACAAAGTGAAGTGAGAAGATCAACACGAGAAAGGAAGTCTCCCGATCGTTATCATGTGAACTATGCCCTAATGACTGACATTTTGAAGTGTCGAGAGCCATCAACCTTTGATGAGGCAAAAGATCACAAAGAGTGGCAAAGGGCAATGGAAGAACAGATAGAATCCATCCAAAGACATGATACATGGGAGTTAGTTGATCTACCACTTGGAAAGAAACCCATTGATAACAAATGGGTGTTTAGAACAAAGTTTCATGCGGATGGCACAATAGCAAAGTATAAGGCACGCCTAGTAGTGAAGGGTTATGAGCAAAGCAAAGGAATTGACTATGAAAAAACATTTGCTCCAGTGGCTAAGTGGACTACGCTACGCCTTATCATTGCCTTAGCATCTCATTTTGGATGGAAAATCCATCAAATGGATGTGAAGTCTGCTTTTTTGAATGGTGACTTAGAAGAAGAAGTTTACATGGTCCAACCGTAGGGCTTCATGGCAAAAGGGCAAGAACAGAAAGTATGTAACTACGCAAAGCACTTCATGGCCTTAAACAAGCGCCACGCGCATGGTATGGACGCATTGACAGTTACTTTCTTTCACATGGATTTGTAAGAACAAATGCAGATCCAAATCTTTATGTTCTTATAAATGATGACAACATTGCCTTGATTGTACTTTACGTTGATGATATCATTATCACTGGCAATGATGAGAACCTTACTCGTTCTATCAAAGCCAACTTGTGTAGGCAATTTGAGATGACAGATTTAGATCTTATGCACTATTGCTTGGGTGTCGAAGTATGGCAAACTAGCAGTGATATCAGGTTATGTCAAAACAAGTATGTAGGCGAGATATTGGAGAGATTTCACATGACAGAGTGCAAACCTTCCATCACCCCTTGCGAAGCTGGTAAGAAATTATCTCGTATTGATGATAGTGCATATGTTGATACTACACTATTTCGTCAGCTAGTTGGACGTTTAATATATCTTACAACTGCATGTCCTGATATCTGCTATAATGTAAGTTTGATTAGCCAATTCATGTCATCAGCCACTTTGAACCATTGGAAAGCTGCAAAAAGGATTTTGAGATATGTAAAAGGTACACCGAACCTTGGTCTAGTCTACAAAAGACAAAGTGTTTTACCTAAGTTGCAAGGTTATGTTGACGCTGATTGGGCTGGAAGTATAGATGATAGAAAGTCAACAACAAGTTATACTTTTAATTTTGGTAGCGGCTGTTTTTCATGGTCTAGCAAGAAGCAAGATACTATTTCTCTTTCTTCCACAGAAGCCAAATATAAAGCATTAAGTTCTGCTACCCAGGAAGCTATTTGGCTACGCAAGTTGTTATGTGAGATTGGCATGAAGCAGGAAAATCCCACTGTTATTTTTTGTGACAGTCAAAGCGGAATACAATTGGCTAAAAATCCAATCTTTCACGCAAGGACAAAACATATTGAAGTAAAATATCACTTTGTGCGTGAAAAATTACAATCTGAAGACATTGGTATTGTACATTGTTCTACATTGTTACAAGTTGCTGATATATTTACAAAAGATTTAAGTAAAGAAAAGTTTGAAACTTTTAGAGCTAAACTTGGCTTAGACCAAGTTATGTAAAAAGCTTTTACTTGTAATGCTATCATGGAGGTATGTTCCATGAATAGAGTATACTCTAAAATGAAAAGTGACGTTGATCATTGAGGGAGAGAGTTAAAATAGCAATGATCGACTTATACAGTGCTTTCCTATTTCGACGGCACCACGTGTGCTTAGTTCTAGAGTTATCGGGCCATCTTTCTTTTACGAGCCCTTTGAGTGTTTTTAAGGAACTCATCTTTGTAATTACTAGTAGTTCTTGAATATACAATTTGAAGAGAGTAATTCTGTATTTTTGTTGCACTTGATGTTGTGATGTGGTGATTGATCCGGTCAGGTGCTTTAAATTGTGTTTTCTTAACTATAACAACACATAATGAGCTTCTAGATCTTGCCCTCTACAAAGGAACTGCTAATTTTGGCTTTGATTTGGATTAACCCTATCAATTTCAACAAAACCTCTTGTACTAGGCTTTGATACCATGTAAAAAAAGGACAAAAAGGACCAAGAGTGGATCCTAATCTGATCCTCAAGAGGGATTGGTTGTCAGATTACTTGATCTACCGATCTACTTCAGATTAAGATCAATCTAGATCAATTCTAGACACAAAATCCTAACAAGAACAATCATTAATTGAAGGTAAGTGTACTTTATGGTTTCACACGTGTGAAACACTTTCTGAGTACGGACTCCAACCTGAAAATGAAGTACACATTGATAGAACCTCAAAACAATCAAAACAAATGTAGACAAATGGAGAGAATCACTCAAAATTGCTTCCAAAAACCAAGATTGGTGTCTCACATTGATTATAGCCAAATGTGGCTCTATATATACAATAAGTGGGATCTTGTGGTATCGATCATCCTTCTGATCCCACATGTGTGAAGGTGCTTTGTCATATGATGATTCATTATGCAAAACTGACACTTGGACAAAACCTTCTATTTTGAGCACTTTTGGTCCATTTTCCTTCTATATGGAGATCTACTTGGAAATCTTCTAGAAGTCAAAATTCGCCTACTTCAGCTTATTCCACACATGTGAGCTGTCCTCTACACATGTGATATGACACCTAACCAAAGGATGTGGCTCATGCAATCAATAGATTGATGCCATGTGTCATATGTCTAGAAAACTAGTTTTTGGCCTTTTTAGCCACTAGAACTTGAATTAAATCATATGTACAACCTATATGATTATGGTACATGACAAGTACACTATTTTCACACGTGGGAACAGGCTCCACACATGTGTGTTTATCTATATATACAAGATTTTTGGCCTCTACCAAGCTTATTTTTGCATTTTTCACACATTCATGATGATGATGAATGATGTGCTCAAACCGTATATGGGTAAATTTGTCGTAAACTTTGTTGATGACATTCTGACTTACAGTGTAGGTGAGGTCAAGCATATGGCTCACCTTAGGACTGTGTTGTCTACTTTGAGGGAGAACACTTTGTTTTCCAATAGTAAAAAAAGTGAATTGTTTAAAAAAGAGATTGAGTATCTTGGTCATGCAGTGTCTGCTGATGGAGTAAGGCTGGATCCTAAGAAGGTTGCTGTGATCGTTGCGTGGTCTGTGCCAGCTGATTTGACAGCACTCCGTTCTTTCTTGGATTGGCAGTATTCTATAGAAAATATGTTAAGAAATACTCCTATATTGTAGCACCTTTGACTGATTTGACTCAAAAGAATAGATTTGGTGAGTGGACTGAACTGCAACAAGCAAGCTTTGATCAGTTGAAGCAAGCTATTGCTGAGTGTGTCACTCTAAAAATTGTAGACCCTCAAAAACCCTATGTTATAACTACGTATGCGAGTGACATTGCTGTGGGAGCTGTTCTGATGCAAGAGGGTAGGCCTATGGCCTTTGAGAGCAAGAAGATCAACCCTGCTCAAAAAATTATCCAACTCATGAGAAGGAGTTGTATGCCATAGTTCATGCATTAAAGGCATGGAGGCATTATTTGTATGGATTGGAATTTGAGGTATTCACTAATCATGATACCTTGAGATACTTTTGTAAGCAGTCAGACCTTAAAGGCCGGCAAGCCAGATGGTCTGAGCTCATGAAGGAATTCCTAATGGAGATTCGGTACAAGAAAGGTGCTGAGAATTGTGTGGCAGATGCACTATCTCATGTGGTGTATCAGATGTCATTTGTAGTCATTGAAAATGACTTACTGTCTAAGATAAGAAAGGCTTAGCAGGAAGATCCTCACTGTAAGAAAGTGGAACAGGAGGTGAGTCATGGTCATGCAGAGTCTCAAAATGAGAGCTCTTACCTTGGTTTGCACTTATCTTAAGTATTCCATAGAAGATGGAATAGTGATGAGAAATGGCAAGGTTCTTATTCTAGCTTGTGAGGTGCTGCGAAAGAGGATCTTGCATCTTTGTCATGATATCCCTAGTGCTGGTCATCCTAGTGTGGACAGTACCTTTGAGTTGATACGACGTAACTTTTGGTGGTCGAGACTTAAGAAAGAAGTAAACCAATATGTGACACATTGTTTTAAGTGTCAAGTTAATAAGGCTAAAAGGATTAAAGTGCCTAGATTATTACGTCCGTTACCTATACCAAAAGAGAGATGGGAGAGTATTTACATGGACTTTATTACATGTTTACCGCATACGTAGCAACAACATAATGCTATCCTAGTTGTGGTTGACAGACTCACAAAAATGGCTCATTTTATCCCAACTAGTAATAAGATTGATGCACCTGGTACGGCTGATTTGTTTATACAACATGTATTCAGACTTCATGGATTACCTAGATCCATTGTGTCTGACAGGGATTCTTGTTTTACTGGCAATTTTTGGACTATAGTATTTGAGAAGTTAGAGGTGCAGTTGGGAATGAGTAGTTCTGATCATCCTGAAACAGATGGGTAGACTGAGAGAGTTAACCAAACCTTGGAAGACATGCTTAGGGCGTATGTGAGTGAAAGGCAAACGCAATGGGAACGTTACCTACCATTGTTGGAGTTTGCCTATAATGATAAAAAGAATGCATCTACGAAGATGAGTCCTTTCGAGCTAAATTATGGTTTTAGACCAGTCAGTCCAGTTACTATAGGTATGCCTCATAAGACACCTAGTGCTATGGAATTCCTAACTCACATGCAATAGATGTTGGAGTTAGCTAAGGAGAATGTAAAAGCGGCGATGGATCGGGCAAAGACATATGTTGATCTGGATCGTATGCCAAGAGAGTTTGAGGAAGGAGATATGGTATTTCTCAGGATTCCAAAGGACTCGAAAACCCTAAGCACAGAGAAGTGTTATAAGTTGTCACCCACAGTTGTTAAAAAGATTAATAGTGTTGCTTATGAATTGGATTTGCCTGTTGGTTGTAAGGTTCATCCTGTTTTTCATGTTTCACGCTTAAAGAAGGTTTTACATGATGGTGATAACTTGTTGGCTGATGGCCTTGTATTGTTTCAGGAACATGGGGAGGTGATGCATGGACTAGCGAGAGTATTGGACCGGAGGCATAGACGGTTGCGGAATCGTTTGCTCCGTGAGTACTTGGTTGCATGGCATGGACGACCTCTCAGTGATGCTACCTGGGAGACCGCGCATGGGTTGCATGCACAATATCCAGACTTTGCCATCGAGGACGATGTCATCTGAGGAGGGAAGGGATGTCACATGTACTTTGAATCCCTTTGCCCAATGTATGGTAAATTGTAATTATTAAATCGTAAATGGCTGAGTCACCGGCCTGTGGAGACAATTGTAAATTGCAATGTAAATATTTATTATAGTGACTAAATACGAGATGGCCAAGGGGGTACTGGGTCTCATGAGAGTCTGTTGGACTGACCTCCTAAAAAGTAGAAAGGGTTGACTGGTCAACATGACATGTGTCACATGCTCACTGGGACACTTGGTCCAGTGCATGAGTGACACTTGTCAGACGGTCAATGGACGGGTCAACAGGACGTGCCAAATGCTCATTGGGACACTTGGTCCAATGCATGAGTGACACGTGTCAGACTGTCCACCTACTAGCTTGCCTATGTGTCAGGGTACTGCCAAGTGGCAAGTGTCAGCTGTGCATGGAGTTTGCCATGTGTCGATCTTAGGATGTGTCAGGGTTAAGGGGTGCTTGAGGGGATATAGGGTGAGCCTTGTCAGGCATTCTTCATTATGATTATGATATTCCTATGCAGCTATGGCTGGGAGGAGACTTGCAGCAGAGCTCTCATGTTTGCTTGTTGATCTATGTACATTTGCTTGAGATTAATAAAGTGACGGATTTGCTGGGTAATTCTGTGTATTTACTTAGGGTCTGTGAGCTTGTGTGCAACACTTTCCACAAAAGAAGTATTTTTGCTTTGACTTGTCCTTTGAGCTTGATGCATCATCCTCTTCTTTGGCCTCCTTTGGATGCTTCTTCTTTCCATTGGTCTTCCTTTTTCCCTTGAATGAGAAATTGGCTTTCTCATCTCCATCCTGCAAGGACAATGGACTCATTCTTGCCTTGGTGTGGAGCATCCTATACTCTTCAGCCACTAATACACTGTGAAGTTATTCTATAGTTGGCAAAGTGTCTTGGATGGCAAAACTTTGGACCAAATTTGCAAAGTCATCTCCTAGACCATTAGGGACAATTTGTACAAGCTCTCCATCATGAATATTCTCTCCAATGGAAGCCAACTCCCTATTTAGAAACTTGATTCTAAGCACATAATCATGTGCACTCTCCTCACTTCTTCTCATGCTTTGCAAAATCTGATTTCTAAGCATGAGGACTCTAGAAGTGTTGCTATATTCATAGATTGATTTTAAAGACTCCCAAGCCTCTTTAGCACCAGTACATGCTGATACTTCTCTCAACAAATCATTGCTCACATTCATCTTCAGACAATGAAGTGCAAGCCTAGATCTCTTCTTGTATCTAGCTAACTCCTGTGCACCTAGAGGTTCATCTTCATCCTCCATCAAGAACTCATAAAGGTCTTGGAGCACCATGAGTGACTCCATCCTAATCTTTCAAATAGCATAATTAGTAGAATTCAATCTTTCACTATCTTCTAGAAGGTATCCCATCTTACTAGTGAATTCTACACACAAGAAATAGATTTGATTGACTTTGAAACTCGGAAAGGTCTCACACTTGTAGTGTTTCACTCAAATTAGATTTCTAATCCAACAAATGGACTTATAATCTCAGTTCTAGCACTCCCTCACAAAGTTGGAATGAAGATAAGATGAAGTGAGATTTACAATTTAATCTTGCCAATTTTTCACTCTATTGACTACTCTTGAGAAAATTAATGAGCACAAAGTAGATTGAATTTCTCAACCCTCCCTAAGCTCTTTTCCAAAATTTTCCACTAGAAAATTACTTGAAATGCACAAAGATTCAAGTAGCAAGATCCCCTTGATCTTGATTCAAAAGAATGTTTTGGAAGAATCCTACAAAACAATGCTCAAGAAAATTGGTTTTGATTTGGACCTAGAAACTCACAAAGGTTTCACTTTGTCTTGATTACCTCAAATTTGACTTCTAGCCCTCTCTTTGGACTTCTAGTCATAGTTCTTACACTCCCTCACAAAGATGTAATGAAGATTAGATGAGATTCTATCAAAGACTTATCAAATGCTATCAATTCTCACCATTTTTGGACAAAAACATGACTAAATTTCCCTCACACTTTTTGATGTACTTTCAAGACCTGTAAAACAAGTTTAGAGTACCTAATTTCAGCCTAGATTAATTAGATCTCATGACCCTATGTCAAATCTTATCAATGGCACTCAATCTTGGTAGCTTATCCTAAGATTTCCACCAAAAATTACATCAAAAGCTCACAAATTGATTTTTTTGGATCAAATGAATACCATGCATTAAAGACAGTTTTAGAGGTTCCCACACGTGTGAAAGTAGTACAGATTTGGATCTCTACCAAGTTTGGGATAGAATCCCCTCACCAAAATCAAGATTCTAGCTCACCCTCTCATCATTTTTGACATGTTTGATATAGACATTCGACTAAGCAAATAGAGGTTCGAAACCTAAGGAACATAGTGCTTCGTCCTTCTTTCTATACCATTGTCTGGCTGCTTGTTTCAGACCATAGATGTTTTTATTCATTCGACATCGAAATTATGGATATTCTTGGCTTATAAAATCAAGTGGTTGGTCCATGAATAAGTCTTCTTCTAATTTTGTGTGCAAGAAAGCAGTTTCTCATCCACAATATGGATTTTGAGACCATGAGCCATTGCATAAGCAAATAACAAGCAAATTTATGTGTGTTTGACTACCGGTGAGAAAGTATCAGTGTAGTCGATCCCATGTTTTTGTAAAAAACCTTTCGCAACCAACCTTGCTTTGTATCTGATGTTATCTCCATCGGGACCTGTTTTGATCTTGTAGATCCACTTGCATTTAACTGGTTTTCTACCATCGGGTATAGGTGCAAGTATCCATACATTGTTCTTATACATGGATGACATTTCATCCTCCATTGCTTGAATCCATTGATCTTTATCTGGTCCATCAATAGTTTTCTCGAATGTTTGAGGTTCGTCAGTGAAACCACAAAATTCGATGGCCATATTTGTTGAAACATCCTGACCAAACCTTACTGGTGGTTTTCTTTGTCTATCAGATCTTCTCACAGTCTGTACAGGTTTCAAATTTGATTCTGCATTTTTGATTTCGACCTTGTCTGCTAGAATTCAAACTGGTGATTCGAGTCTATCAGGTACTCGATCTTGAACTCCCTCTAAATCTAGTAATTCTCGTTCATCATCTGCTTGCTTTACTTCTATCGTTGGTAGCTCATAAGAATTTTTGAGAATTTCATAGCCAACTAAGTCATTGTCTGCTATATACTTTGACTTGTCAAATTTGACATCTCGAACAACTTTTTTCTGCCAGTTTTGGGTATATAGACTCGATAATATGACAACTATAACTCGAATCCTACTAGAAAACCTTGTTGTCTTTTCATTGAGTTTTTTTCTCAATTTGTCTGGTATGTGCGTATAAACTGCACATCCGAATGTCCGAACATGAGCTAGATTTGGCTTCGACTTCCACCATATTTCGTGAGGAGTTTTATCCAGTATTTGAGATTTCCAAATTCAATTCTGAAGATAATTCGATGTAGCCACTGCTTCCGCCCACAACTGATTTGGTGCTGTCGCATGAGCCATCATACACCTAGCAGCTTCCATAAGTGTACGATGCCTTCGTTCAGCAATTCCATTGTGCTGAGGTGTGTATGATACAGTCTTCGTACGCATAATATCTCGATCAGTACGGTAAGTTTTGAATTTGTTGAAAATGTACTCACCTCCACGATCTGTGTGAATTTGCTTCAACTTATTGTCTGCCTGCTTCTCAGCCCAATTCATATACTCAACGAATTTCTCGAAAGCTTCTGATTTTGTATGAATAAAGTATATTACATCGAACTTGCCGAAGTCATCAATTAACATTATGAAGTATTTTGCATCACCTAAAGACAATACTCTGAATGATCCACAAATATCTGAATGCACAATTTCCAATACCTTGCTTGCTTTATAAACATCTTTACTGAACGGTGTTCGAGTCATTTTGTCTTTAAGACTGGATTCACAGGTAGTTCGAATATTTCGACTCTTGATTTAAACTCCTTCGATTATCTGACTCTTGTTGGCTTGGTAGAAGGCTTCCATGTTCATGTGACATAACCTCTTGTGCCACAAAATATCTGTAGATTCTTGAGTTTGATTTGCTTGTCCGATTCGAGTTCAAATATTCAAGACCTAATCAGCCATCCTCCTGGACTAGCCGCACTTGCTTAGTATAAATAGCTGATCATACTTCTATTAGTTTGAATAACGTAGCAGCTCTCTCAAGCTTTCAAGCTTGAACACTCTTGAGCATTCTAGCTCAGTTCTTTAGAGTTCTCTTCATGGCAATTGTTTCAATCGAAAGACATTATCTTAATAACTACCTATTTTCATATTTCAATTAATGATCAAACATTCATAGGCTCTTTTGAGTGTCCTTTCATGAACCACAAGTTTCAACAAATCTTACTAATTATATAATAAAAAACATCCATGAACCACAAGTTTCAACAAATTCTACTACTTATATAATTTAGGAGGCATGTTATGCCTTTGTCTCAAGCTCACAAATCTTACTAATTATATGGTAAAAAACATCCATGAACCACAAGTTTCAACAAATTCTACTACTTATATACGTTAGGAGGCATGACTTTTTATGCCTTTGCCTCAAGCTCACATAAAATCGACAAAGTTCAATAACCAACCAAACTGGTAAAATTTAAGGATTCTCTTGTTGATATGAAATCATACATTTGTATGGTTTATTTATTATAAATAATAGGCATGCATTTCTCAAAATTACAAAAAAATTAAAATGTTTCATTCAATTTTAGCTAGTCTAGAAAGCATTCAACTCAATTCAAAATATCACCATAATCTATCACAAAGCAATAAATCATCGAAGCCCCAAAACAAAGGAAAAACTTGACTAGGGTTAGACATGGAAGAGACTCTTTGGAGGTCCATCTTCTCTTACACTTATGGCATTAAGTCCTAAAAGCTCTTTAGCTCAATTCTGGTTATCACCATAATTTTCACAAAGCTTATAATCAGTTAAGCTAGAAAGGAGTGATTGTAAAAGTTGACTAGGCATAGACATGGAAGGCGCTCTAGAAGGGATAAGTGTATTAAATACCACCACTGCAATGGCAGCAGTGGCCTCACACCCATCTAAGGATGAAGAACATATCATTGCATATTAGGAGATGGTGTTGTAACTATTCTTTTCCCTTAGATGGGTGTGAGCCCACCACTGTAATTGCAGTGGTGTTGTGGAATACGCTATTCCTTCTAAAAGAGGCACACATATTGAGATCTTACCATGGTTAAGGCAAAGCTAAAAATTGGGTAAATCTAGAAATGGAATAAATACTACTCTAGGCATAAAAGGTTGAATATAAAGGGTTATAAAAGAAAAACAAAGAGCAATGCCTTCCTAGGCCGTCGAAGGCTGTAGCACGTTCCAATCGTAATTTGCTGAAAATATGCTTTTTTCGATGGGCGGTACGTTTAAAGTACTCACCCTGCACTCACTCACACTCACATGTGCATCTCAAGAGTCCACTTGTGCATTTCGAAGAGTTCACTTGGGGACGTTACAAGCAATATATGAATTGAGATCGTTCTCCTTACATAAAATCATTTTTGAACGTTTGATGAAGAAAAGGGAGGTGCCTCCCACACCACTATGGGATTCCTTTTTTATCTATTATGTTTTGATAAACTTTTTACGTCCACCTTCCTTGCCGAAGGTGCATATTAAAAAAATTTATGACAGAAAAAAAAAGGTTAAAAAAAAAGTAAAAAATGAAATTAGGCAGGATGACTCCTCGAGATATTCCCCCTGAGGAAGGGGATGGCTTAGTGGGCACAACACCGTCTGAGGGCCCACCTCCCCCATATATTTAACTGTTTGAGTTGGAATTTGCTTTGTGGATCGACTGATATCCTACGCGGGGTTGATGAAGCCATCGCTGATCCTTGTCATGATCGTGTCCTATAACAGCACGATCACCTTCCTGATCAGGCTGGGGCGCCAGACAGAGCTGACGACCTCAAAATTGCGACGTCAGCGGAAAAAATTGCTTGTGTAAGAATCGCATCTGTTTCTTGCTTTGTACAAAAGCCCTTGATCTTTGGCATGCGTCTTTGGTCGCTGAATTGGCCAACACTGGTCCAAGAGCGATGAATTAATCAACAAGCGTCTTGCCGGATGACGGAAGGACGTCTAGATAGATGTCCTTGTGTACGTGTTATAGGCAATGCGGTAGTAGGATCGTGTGGTTGCTGCTATATGCGCGGAAACTGGCTGATTATATACAGAGCGAAAGTGGGGTGTTTTTTGTGATGTGAGGTCGATTTAAGATCGCAAGAAAGATTAAAGTGTGCAATGAGGATCCTCAAGAAGGCGGTCAAGGTGGGAATTCAGCACACAACACATGTGATTGTTGCGACGTTCCTGCTCCTACTCCTGGGGTTCTTTGCTTTGAACGCCTACTATCCTTCCTTTCTTGCCGGATTCGACTTCAACAGAGACGTATTTGAAAAGCCATTTGCAAGAAAACCTTGCAAAAAGCTCAATGTATCAAGTGCGTTCTCTCTCTCTGTCTGTCTGTCTGTCTGTCTGTCTCTCTCTCTCTCTCTCTCTCTCTCTCTCTCTCTCTCTCTCTCTCTCTCTCTCTCTCTCTCTCTCCCCCCTTCCTTATTCCTTTCTTGACTCTAAGCAAAAGGGCACCTTTTGGACATGCCTATGCATGAGCAAACGGCAGAAGAAAGACTACGACTACGCTACGCGTACATCGCTGTGTATGGCCTTTCCTCCTAGTCGAAAGAATTAAGGATTGTAAGACGCATCAAGTTTCATGATTCATATATTCTTGTTGGGTTAGCAATTGTGAACTCAATTTTACCTTATGTTTCTGCAGGTCTCCTGTAAAATGGTTATTAGTTAAGAGTCATGAGAACATATTTCTGGTTTTGTGAATGACCCGTTTGTTGGTCTTCTTGGAATGTACCTGCTCAGTTTCTGATGAGCATCTGTCTCAGAAAATTCATTGACAGTAGGATCGATAAGGGCGAACACTTCTGATTTTTATTCCCACGCCTTGATGAACATTCTGGGAATTCACTACGTATGTTTAAAGATGGATAGATGATTGCACGCATCTCGTTTTAGCGTCCACTCACTTATGCTGTATTAGCTGACAATCAAGATCGATGACCCCCCATTCTTGTCAGAAAAAAAGAGACTGTTTTTATTAACGATCATGTAAAGAAATGTGACCCTCGTCTGATGCTGTTCTTAATTCAAAAGCACAACCTTGTGCATGCAACTGGGTCATTTAAGTGTCATGCCTACGGTTAACTACTTATAATCGGCAAAAGGCCTGAGTTTGGTGCGTTATCTAGCGTCAACCAATAGTTCGAATAGATAGAGCAGTATATTTGAGAACAATTTCACGTAGCCTTTAGGACAGTAACCGACAGTTGCGACGTTGCTTTGCCGCGGTACGGTGTTACGACGGCGATGTCCTACGAACCGCAAGTTACCGAAGGTTGTTATATATGAGCAATATACATCGCATGCGTTGCACGAATTCTAGAATGATTATTGCTGTTATTATAGCAATATTTGCTGGTTATATTCCTTTTAGAATGCAACAATAGCGTGCTACTGGACCCACACTTACCGACCCAATATATTACCTTCCGAAGTAAAAATGCATGATCGAAAGCTTTGACACATCAACATGAACGTTTTGAGAACGTGCTAAATAAATTGTGGAGAAGAATTTCAGAATTGACGTCATGGTCATGTTGCATACCTGCTACTATAATATTATACGTCCAACCAGTTCTGGCGTTGGGAATAAGCGTACTCTGCGATAGGGCTTCATGAAGCAATGGTACTAGAACGACTAGTTATGATTATAAAAAATAAACGAGCCTCATCGTTTTCTAGCAAGTACATATATTTGAAGAAGTAGAAGGATTGTTACATTCAGTTAGGTGAGTCTGATTGCAATCTGGAATAACAAATTATACCTCCTGGAAATAAAGGAGATTGACCAAAAATCTAAACGTTTCTCAAAGTTATCTAGAAATTCTTTAGATATTATGACTTGCATGGCTAACCAGAAACTGAATATACTGACACTGCAGGCTACGTCGGCAGTAATGCAATCAAAGATCATGGCTTAGATTTCAGAGCACTACTACTCGAAGCCAATGAGGAGCGAATTCTTCAATTATCGAGTATGTGGGAAGCCTCTTCATCCCTTGACGGAAAATATATGACTCGTTCCAGTGGGCGCAATATCCTTCCTAAAGAATTCCTTGCAAACATGCCACTTGCGCCACATTTGGAAAACTGCAAGTCTCGATCAATCCAAAATCGGCGGCAAGACACCCGAGACATTGATGGCAAGAGGCCATCCTGGCTACCTTGGAAGGGGCAGTTGGGTGCTGATGTTGGAAAGAACGTCATCGAAGACGAAGATGTGGGAGAAGAGATGCTCTATAATGCAACACGAACCATGGAAGGTCCCTATCCGCCATGGGTAGGTCACACAACTCGACTTCTTTGTGTATGTAATGTGTGTATGTGAGAGAGAGCGAGCGAGAGAGAGAGAGAGAGAGAGAGAGAGTGAGTGAGTGAGAGAGAGAGAGAGACTGTCCATGTTAACACTTATAGACAAAACGAGAGTCTGTCGTCACATGTATTTTAGGATTTGAACAATGCAGGTCAACTAGATTCGCTTGATGGAGACGTGCATTTTACTATATTCCATAATGGCACATGAATATACTCCACCACTTCCTAGTATTCCAACTCCACCAGATGATTTACCTATTACATTGATATCATTCATTTATAATGCACAAGACACTATTGCAAGGGCACAAGTGTATCTAGATTCTAAACTAGAAACAACATCAATACAAGACTATTATGGACAAGCATCTATCCTTTATTGGATTGAAGAAGGATCATGAGATTTGCACTAAAAAATTTGTATTGGGGCTCTATGGAAAGTTAAGCATCAATTAAAAGACTCAACACAATCACGTAATTGGCATTTGGGCGCATAGACAGGTGTCACATTTTTATAGGCTTTGAACATAGATGTTTAGAGCCATAGTGAACAGTTGCATGGCCAAAACGTCAACTATGCCGTGAGCAAGCCTGCTACCCTGTAAAATGCATCTTTGAACAGGGCGGCTCGGTGCGTGAAAACTACTCACGAGATTGACCATGCGCCCCTATACCACAACATCTCTATCAGTGCCTAGTCAATTTTACAAGCATGCAGTGTCTCATAACATTGATCTTGACGTCTTGCTTCTCACAACACGGAGCTTATAGGGACATAGATATGCCTCATGTTAGTGATTGCTTGTATGTACGTACATTTCTGAATTGGGCAGGTTGAAGGGGCAGTTGAGGATAACTTACCAATGACCAGACGTGTTCAAAGAGATATCTGGCTGCATCAGCATCCCCAAAACTGCAGCGATCCAAGAATCAAATTCCTGTTTGCAAAATGGGACCAAAGGCCAAATCTGGGACTTGGAGCTCTTATAATTTCCATGTCGGGAATCCTAGCTAATGCATTGGAGGATAAAAGAGTGCTTGTCACAGATTACTTCACACGAGCTGACCATCATGGTTGTAAAGGTATGAACTTGCAAAACTAAAGCTCTTCCATATCTCTTTAAAGTCATTGGTGAAAAGTGTTGCACCTACGAAAGAAGGCAGTGCATGGGCGATTAATTACGCAGAACAGTGCTCTGAAATATTGACTCTACAATGAGCTACTTCCCACCTAAGTTATTCTTTTGCTACTAGCCTCCATAATGGACAAATTGCATGAAGGTATTCAACTCCTCGTCAAGTTCTGATTTTTGATTGGGGACGAAGCTATAGCTGCAAGCTGAATTACATGGATATGTTTCGCTAGAATGCAAAAACGAGATGTTATGCACTATTGTATTTATGAAGCATTGACTGACAATTTGTCCATGAATGAAAGTTGTTGTCATGTTCCCAAGTTAATCTTTAAGGAGTTTTATGTGGCATTACACTTTGCAAGTTGAGATGATGGCCGGCAAATACAACAGTCTCAACAGAAATTTGGCCTCGTGCAGAGCATCTTTTGTAGTTTCACTTTTTTGCTTTCTTAAACTTACATTTAAATGCCTGCAGAAGTTCTGTTCAGAAGTGTAACAAGTCTGTCATGACTCTTTTAGAATGAGAGCCTCTTGACAAGACCCATCAGTGCATCTAGCCCTTGCTTGTGATTGGTTCACTAAATCAATTTGGATATCTTACCACTTCGATAACGTTTCAACAAGTGCACCTAAGGCACACTACTGTTTATGTAGAATGTAAGAGTGACTTTGACCAACCGCACAAACCATGGGGAACCACTTAAGAGACCACATTGGAAGTAGCAAGCAGCCCTGTTATCCTTAAGTTTCGAGTCAGCTCGTAGATTTCTTGCAAACACTACTCTAAGGTTACTCAGATATCTCATCGAGGTTTCCTTTTAATGTTCCACTCTGTCAATGTATTTGTCTGATTTTATCAACTAAAGTTTGAACAACCACTTTCACATTCCTGAGATTAAGTGTAATATGGGACATGGGCATTTTGTGGAGTGCTGATATATTACACCATATCTTCTGGATTGAAGGTGCTGCGCGCTCCCAGTGGTCATGCTATTTTTTGCCAGAAACTTCCAAAGAATGCAGGCAGCGGGCCTTGGATTTATCCAAGCAAAAGAAAGGAAGGGATGATGGTGTGATTTTGATAGTCGATGCAGGGGACTTCTCACCTTTAAAGATCTGGTTCAGCAAGATTCCAGAGTAAGTAATCAGCAACCCAATCTGTTGTAAGACCATGTTTGTGTGTGTATGATCATGAGAGAGAGAGAGAGAGAGAGAGAGAGAGAGAGAGAGAGAGAGAGAGTCGCAGACGAAGCAAATAGCTTTTGCAATTAGTGAGGAACACCTACAACATACTTTTAAAGGACAATGTCATTAAAAACTAGCCCAATCTTTGCAGCCCTGAAGGTTTTGAAAATGGTGACTTTGTCATTCTTTTTCCCCCAAAATTTATCTCGTGGGCCTCATATACTAGATGCATATTGGAGGCAATTAATGATACCAGGTAGGGATTGTCATAAGTATTTGAATTGGAGAATGGGCTAGGTAGTAAGGAATAGAAATTAAGTTACTCAGAATTTTGTTCGATTTATGGAGTTCAATGTATCAAAGTAGTAAGCATGTTCAGATAACCTTTAGTTGCATGTACTACAGGTATTGGGGAGAACCTTGGAAACGCATGCATCCAACAACGGAAGTAGATGACAAAATCTTGATACACCATAATGCCATGGATAGAAGGTGGTGGAGAGCACAGGTAGGCATATATTTTTCCATATGATCCTCATAGCTTTGTCATGAATGTTTTGCATGTTTTGCTCTTTCGTAATGGTGAGCACAAATAAAGGAGAAATTGTGCACGTGAAGCAAAAACATAGCGTAAATCTTTTCAGAGAACGTATCCAATTAATTTATTCAATTTTATTGGCATAAACTTGTTAACAGAGGTTCTCATAAATTTTTCTAGGAAAACCTGTGCGGTTATAGCATGATAAGTGTCCATCGCGATTGTCATTTTCAATGCATGTTTAATAGCAATTGAGTAGGCAAGCTTATAGATATGTCTAATGCTCGAAATGATTTCATGTTTCAACCAGGCAGTACGTTATCTAATGCGTTTTCCAAGCGAATACACCTGCAAGCTACTTAACAAAGCCCGACATAAGGCATTTGGTCACGAAGCAGCTGCAATGGTTTTGCAATCCCTACCAAATGAATGGCCACAGGTGCAAATTATATGGTTCTGCGATGGGTTTGGTTCTAGTGTTCATGTGAAGCTATTGTATTAGTAACCAAAAGAGCTATATGCCTCAGTGCCGATTAGATTATCTTATTCGATCCATGTAGCTGCAACACCTTGAATTGATTCAATGGTACATGGTTGATCCACAGAGAATTGCAGAAAGAAAAGAAGGCCCGATGGAGCATTTAGTATGGTCTTCACAGCGGCCATGGATTCCGCGACCTCTTACGAGCATTCATGTCAGATTGGGTGATAAAGCTTCGGAGATGAAGTTGGTTAGCTTTGATGGTTACATGAAACTTGCCACACGGGTGCGATCTCACTTTCCTCAAGCTAGAAATATATGGCTCTCAACAGAAATGCAGGTTCTCTCTCTCTCTCTCTCTCTCTCTCTCTCTCTCTCTCTCTCACACACACACACACACACACACACACACACACACAACCACCCACCGTGCGCACATACATATGACTTTTGTGTATTATGGAATGAGCCCTGGAATGAGCCCAGCACAGGCCATTCTGTCGGTAAGGATTTTTAAAAACTGAGCCTAAATTTTTCTGAAAAGCCAAACCGGGCAGAATGGCCTGTGCCCGGCTCATTCCATTGCCTAATGGAGTCTTTGACTTTTCCACATGCCATTTACAAAGCATAATCAGCAGTGTGGGTTTGTTTTTTTGGACCAATGAAAAACTGCCACATGGTGGTCTGACGCGCGTTTGGAATGTGCTTCAGAATTTTGAATTTTTTTTAAAAAAATCCAGTGACATTTTATGCTTTTTAAAAAGCTCAAAAATTGGGCGTAATCAAAAGAATCCATTACGTTGTTAAAAGATCCCAAGATCCCAGGGTACAGCGAAGGACAAAACAAGTATTTTCATGGGACTCTTTTCTTTATTTCCACCCTAACTTTCTTGGTTGACTCACATTTAGTTCAACCACATAGCCATAGAGAAAGCGGTCTCATAGCTCAATATCTAAAAATTAATTGTACCAACCTTTTGTTTTCAAGCTCTTTCTATCGAAATAACTATTCTGAAGTGTTTCAGGATGTCATAGAGCAGTCGAAGTTGTATTCTGGATGGAGTTTCTATTACAGTAAGGTTACCAGGCAGACAGGAAACACAAGCATGCATTCGTATGAGACAGGTCTAGGGCGCAGAACAAGCACGAACAATGCTTTTGTCAACTTGCTGATGGCAGCTGACGCGGATTTCTTTATTGGAGCTCTTGGGTCGACTTGGTGTATCTTGATAGATGGTCTGAGGTGCACAGGAGGAAAGGAAATGGCAGGCTATCTAAGTGTTAATAAGGACCGCTACTGGTGAACATACTTGCTATGTATATATCCCCAATTGCTGTCTTAAACTACTTTGCTCAATTTTAAGGAACAAGACGATGAAATGTACAAAACTGTAATAATGGTATAAAACCGTAATAATGGTGCTTTCAACAACAGACATAATGAATACCTATTGCATATTATGCCCATTTTCAAATAAATTAAAAAGCAAAAAATGCATGCGGTTTTTTCAAAGGCAGATTCTGCCTTTCTTTTTCTGCCTGTCTGTGCCCGTCCGTACGGATTCCGTACAGCTGCCACGTGGCACATTTGTGTTGTTCAGTCAAAGTGAAACCTGCCTATTATGCTTCGTAATGTGCTTCTGAAAAAATTTCAGGTATCCATTACGCAATGGAAGGAGCCGAGCAAAGGCCATTCTGCCCGGTTCGGCTTTCCAAAAACATTTAGGCTCGGCCCCTCTGGGCCTCGCCCAAATTTTTTTAAAAATCCTTACCGGGCAGAATGGCTTCTGCCCGGCTCCTTCCATAATACATAAAAACCTTCACAACTCACCACGTTCATACCACTCACTGTAGCTCATTCTGGTCAGTGAATAGAAGGCTACATAAATATTGCATTTATATTGCTAACAAACAGAAAAGATAGTTAGCCATTGATGCCTTCTAAATCTACCTTTGCTAATAAACATCTCTACAAATCTTCTAAACATAAAGACCACGAGAGTAAAGCTGAATTTTCAAAGTCTTCCATATCCACTACAGAACATAAATCCAACCTAGAAACTACATCCAATATTGCATTTGATCTAAGGTAAAATTATTTTTCCTTTTTCTTAAGGAAGCGCCTCACACAACATAATTTGTGTATCCCCCTTTTTTTTTAAAAATTTCTTGTATGCACCTTTTGAGGTGCACGTAGAAAAAAAACAATTACGGCCAAAAAAAGGAAAAAAAAAAAGTAAATCTTGTTCTCACATCGTAGATGGTCACTACTCGGTCGTTCTACTGTGGGCAAGGTCTTCCGCCTCGAGCTATCGCCCTCAGCCGAAGACCCTTCCCTGGCGGAACGGCCCTGGATGCTAGGTGCTCATGTTCTTTTTGTATTTTGGAGGTGACTCCAGGAGAGGAATCTGCATCGAGATTTCTCTCTCCTTTGGAATCAACCATTCTCTCTCCAATTGTGCATCCACCTTTCTCTCCTCAAGAATTGCCATTCTTTCTCCACCTGAGCATTCTCTCTCCACCACGCAATCAACATTCTCTCTTCACCCTCACGCCCATCATTACGTCGTGGAACGCCCAAGGGCCTCGGGCCTTCAACCACACTAGTTGTTGAGGATGAGAACTACATTTTGTCAAAGACTCCATTGCAATCTACACGTTTTCCTCTCAATTTTTGCATTCTATGGTGGAAAGGAGATAGCTTAATCATACTTATCCCTAGAACAAAATGTAATTCTTTATATTCTATGACCTTATGGCCCATTATTTGTGTCTACCTCAAGTCTTACATGTATGGATGGTTTAGATTGAGTCTGGGGACAATCATTATCTAGGATTCCATGTTGGTGACATGGTGTATTTGTGAGGCTTAAATTTGCAAAAACCATTGAGTCCACGAAAAGCCATGAATATTTTCTTAAAAAATTGAGCGCGCTTTGACTTTCATAAAGGTTGATCGAGGTCACACACATGCAATTTTCGGTAGCATCGATTATAGTTTACATAATGGCAGGGTGACCGAATCAGTGTTGGCAAAAAGCCAACAAATACAAACAACCCAATTGTTGAAATTTATTTTTTATCGCTTCATTTTAGATTTATAGGTATTTTATATGGCTCAAAATCAGCTACTAATTTTAGCTATAAATCTTAGGTTTTAAGGTTATATTTTAATCTTTATCGATTCCATAATAAATTTGCGGTTTTTTATAAGACTAGTTAGAAACTTTTTTACGAGCACTGGACCAAATGGAAAGGTAAGTGGAGAATCACATTCTCCCATACACAATGATGAAAAGTTGTGATTTCTTGAAACTCTAATTCGCTCTAGTCTTCAGCCCTCGAAATACGTAGCAGTTGTGAGGAGTGATATCGGACACATGGCATCATGTGGTTGATTGAACGAGCTACTATAGCTATGGGGTGCTTTCCAAAAGCCTTTTCTTGTCTTGGCTTCCAAGTTACGCCATACGTTTTTAACCCATAGGTGAATTATGATGGATGTCAAGATATTTTCTATCTATAGCTACTATAGCTATGGTATTCATCATCCAAGGGCGGGCTATTTGATGTAGCCACACTCGCTACTCCAGCAGCTCGAGGCTGCTACAACAGATAGCCCACCTCTGGATGGCAGATACTTAGTACATAGCCCTCTTTGATGGAATCTCAAGCAAATGAAGCACTCATGGATGGAACTTAAAAAGTTATGTCATATTATGACATTTGTGGGGCCCACATAAAGTCTTTGGCGCAAGATCTTCCCTCATGACTATTGTGGCTCAATGAGAGAATTCGCCATTAAATCCTTAATAAATGCCTCTACAAACATTATCTATTCCATAAAGATCTATACTTCTGATAAGTTTTTACCAATTAGATGACTATATTAATAATCACAAATTAGATTGCATGAAATGATTTTCATAAAACATCTATTTTTTTTTTTAAATAACTAGAGAAATGAATCTAGGTGGGCAAATCCAATTGAAGCAAGCGACAACCTCACACAACATACGGGCCAATACAAAATACCTACATTGAGTGAATGCAAGAAAACATTTTTGATAAACATTTGCTAGGGGTGCTTTCCAAAAGCCTTTTCTTGTCTTGGCTTCCAAGTTACGCCATACGTTTTTAACCCATAGGTGAATTATGATGGATGTCAAGATATTTTCTATCTATAGCTACTATAGCTATGGTATTCATCATCCAAGGGCGGGCTATTTGATGTAGCCACACTCGCTACTCCAGCAGCTCGAGGCTGCTACAACAGGTAGCCCACCTCTGGATGGCAGATACTTAGTACATAGCCCTCTTTGATGGAATCTCAAGCAAATGAAGCACTCATGGATGGAACTTAAAAAGTTATGTCATATTATGACATTTGTGGGGCCCACATAAAGTCTTTGGCGCAAGATCTTCCCTCATGACTATTGTGGCTCAATGAGAGAATTCGCCATTAAATCCTTAATACATGCCTCTACAAACATTATCTATTCCATAAAGATCTATACTTCTGATAAGTTTTTACCAATTAGATGACTATATTAATAATCACAAATTAGATTGCATGAAATGATTTTCATAAAACATCTGTTTTTTTTTTAAATAACTAGAGAAATGAATCTAGGTGGGCAAATCCAATTGAAGCAAGCGACAACCTCACACAACATACGGGCCAATACAAAATACCTACATTGAGTGAATGCAAGAAAACATTTTTGATAAACATTTGCTAGGGGTGCTTTCCAAAAGCCTTTTCTTGTCTTGGCTTCCAAGTTAGGCCATACGTTTTTAACCCATAGATGAATTATGATGGATGTCAAGATATTTTCTATCTTCCCAATACATCATATGTTATCATCTTGTTTCAAATGCTTGGAAGAAGTGTTTTGCAACTCCAAATGGTTGTATTGTTTGGAGATGAGGCAAAAATCCCTAAAACATTGAACTTCAAAGAGAATGGAAAGATTCTTTCACATAAGAACGATGTCATAGGATGTCCCAATTCATGCTTGTATTATAGGAAACTTCAATTTGTCCTTCTCATCCTTGTAATGCTTCTCAGTTTTATCAATTCAAAAGATCACATTGTGATGAAATATGCATAGGAGCACTGATCCTAATACCCCTTTTCATCTTGGGAGTGCTGAAATCCATAGGCACCTTCCAAGGGTGGAATAATCAAGTAACATAAAAGTTTTGGTGTCATGGTAGGGGAGAATTTTGAACTAGAAAAACTTGGCACTTTTGTAGACTTTTGTTGTTTTTGGTATTGTTTTTTGTGTTAAGTCTTTTGTTGATGTTATTTATTTCTATCAATTACAACTGGTTTTAGTTTTTTTGGCCTTTCACCAATGTCTCTTCTTATTATTTTTTGCTTGGTTCTCTGGTTACTAGTTGCTTGAAACTGCTCAAAATTGTAATATTTGAGTATAAACATGAGAGAACATAATATTTGCCTTCACACACGTGGCCATGAGCATTCTGTGTGCATGATTTGAAATACTCATAGACAAGCATTTTGAAATATTTAAATGAAAGCATTTCAAAGTATTCGTAGACTTGAATCCTTGACAATCACACATTGGGATATTCAAATATGTTTCAAACTTTGAACTCTCTGGAGAATTACAGCAACCAAACAATAAATGTGAGTGATGACCATTTGCTTGTTTGTCTCCTCCAACTTTCTCCTTTCTTGATATGTCTCCACCATAAAACTCCATGAATGAGCCTCCATCTCCATCTTGCCACAAGAAGCCATCAAACCTTGGAAATCCATGAGTAGGTGAGTACATAAATGATGCAAATCCAACACCACATGACTCCATAAACCAAGTAGGTTGCACTAGTCCATCTTCAAGATCTACTTGACACAAGAAAATGACCATGAATTCACCAAAAATTGACAATCTCCAAACATAACCAGTTTCTTTCAAATCCAAGTCCAGTCCATTGGAAGGCCCTCATGAAAGTCATGAAGTATGTCCAAGCTACAAAACACCTCAATATTTGCTATGGAGACAGCCAATCTGCAATATTCTAGAGGGCTACACAGATGCAGATTGGGCAAGAGATATCGACACAAGCATACCGACCTCTGAATTTGTGTTCCAATCAAGGTGGCATACTGATGTGGCAAGTGTCTTGTTCACTAGGTCTCCCTCTGTACTGAGCTTTACGACACCCGATTTGTTGTCTCCTGTAGCCAAAGATATGATCATCTGAAGTTTTGCAATTTTGTGAGCAAAAATTGGTAGAATTTCAAATTGTTGTGATTGCATGCAAGTCATTTTCCTATTTTGTGGTATTTTGCATGCATGGAATGTCTGCATGTTGATTCTCAGATTAATTTTTACATACATGAGTGGTTTAGATCTGTTTTGAGTGGTTATATGCATGTACTCTGATTGTTAGATACAAAATTGGGTTTTATAGCTGACAATTTCCGTAGAACTTGATTTTACTGTCGCATGTCTTGCATGCTTGATGGACATTAATGTAGTAAAATTAAGAATTGAACGGTGAACCGAATTTTCGATTTCGATCGCTTAATAATTGACAGTGATTTTTTGAGAAGTTTTAGAAAATGTAAAATTTAAAAAAAAAAATTAAAAGTGCAAAAACTCAAAATTTTCAGTTTTTTTCAGTTTCTTGTAATATCTATAAAATTGGCTAAAAATAGTGATTTGACCATGCTGGAATCAATTTCAGTTTGTTTTTTGGTCAACTGTACTTCACTATGAGTTAATTTGATATTAACTAAATTTAGCAATTTTCAGGATAGATATATCGAGATGGCCGAAGAAACTTCAAATCAAGCCACAAATCCAGGTGCGCCATCTTATATGGTGATTTGTCAACAATTGAGTACGACGCTTAATGATTTGAATAATCGTAAGCAAATGAGAGATCAGCAAATGGAGGTTTTGTTGAATCAAGTCAAATTGATGTCTTCACCCAATCTCGGTTTCAACCGGAGGTTTATGCGGGGGAGAAGGAGAAGAAACCTGAAGTCATCGAGGACTAGCTGGCCAAGTGGAGTAGTTACTTCAATCTGCATGGTGTTCCTGATGAGAAGAAAATTGAAAGTGTCGTGATGTTCTTACGTGGCAAAGCATCATCGTGGTGGCGAGATTTACTGGTGAAGCCAATTACTTGGGATGCGTTTGCAAAAGTTTTTAAAAAAGCTTTCGTAGTTGTTGATGACGTTGACTACTACTTGAAGTTCATGAACTGCAGAATGGGTACAAAGAGTTTAGACTCTTATATCCATGAATTCATGGACCTATAAAATAGGGTTCTATCATTCGAAGCAAAGTTGGCACTTTGGTAGTTTGTCCTAGGTTTGTCAGCCGACTATCAGAACGAATGTAGGTGAAATGTGCTTCAAAACCTTGAGGATGTGTTTCAGATTGTGAAATCATATGATTCCACAGTGGTGGCATCCAGGAAGCAGTTTGCACAAATTCCAGCCACTTTGAAAACCAAGAAAAGTAAGAAGCGCAGTCCAGACCAAGCAAAATATTTTGATGAATTAGATCAAGCAGCATCGGAACCTAGGAAGTTGAAGAGAAAGATATTTAAGAATTCTATGTCCTAGGAAAAGGTTAAGAAAGAGAACTTATGTTTCGTTTGTAAGAAGCCTGGACATATGAAGAAATTTTGTCCATAAAGGAAGAAAGTGTCTGCTCATATGATTGAGATTCTAGGAGGCAATGGTAAGACTTTGAAAATTAACCTGACTGATTGTGAGTGTGAATGTTCTTTTAGTACTACTTCTTCCTTGCCAAAGGACATTTTTTGTTTAATTGGCACAGTTAAAGATTAAGGAGTGAGTATTTTATTGAAAAGTGGTTCAACTCATAATTTTATTAATTCTCGTCTTGTGCATAAACTCAGCTTGGAAACTGAAGGCAACAATCATAGATATAAAGTTTATCTAGCTTCAAGAGCAGAGTTGGAGACTTGAAACATAAAAGTCCTGAAGCTCCCAATTTTGATGCAAGGACACATAAAATTAGTTAATTTTCATGTTTTAGACCTAGCTCGTACTGATTTAATCTTAGGTTATGAATGGTTATTTAGTAAGTCGCCTTCTCTGTTAATTGATTTTGAGAAGTAGTAGATTCAAATTTGAATAGTTGGGTACATTGAATCTAGACCCAAAATTAGTAGAGTTAGCATTTTGGTGGGAAAGCCAAGTGGCCAAATAGGGTTTGGACCTACTATAAAAGGATGTAACTCATGGAGAAAGTATTCTTCTCTCTTCTCTATCTCATTTCATGCTTATACATGGTTCTCTTGGGTTCTACTATCCATTGGTGCACTATCTTGGTGATTGCTTGCAATTCTAAGTGTAGAATGATCTATATTTGTTATTTTTGATCCACACGTGTAAAATGTAGTAGCTTGATGGTTTTGTAATGAAAACAACAATAATTTATCATTTCATACAAGTTTGATCAAGTTCTATTGGTGTTTGCATCTCATTTTGTGTGCAGATGCTGATTTTTCTACATTGGTGAGATTGGTAGTGTATTTCTCTTTCTAACCAAAGATCATTCAAATAGATTGGATCTTAAGGATCTGAAATCTTTCACATGGTATTAGAGCTTGTGTTTTAAGTTATGAAGGAGAAAATCATATCTATCAATGATTTGGTGAAGATATCAAGTCTAGAGCATGCTAGAGAGGATTCTACACCAAAATCAAGTTTTTTTGCTTTTGTAGATTGGATAAGTGCTAGAAGAGAATTTGTGAGATAGTTTCAAATCTTGGTGATTCCTTTTGAAAGCATTTGTTGTTGTTCAAAGGAGTTGTAGGGCAGGCATCCCAAAGAGAGCCAGGAGCCACGACTTAGCTTCCCAGCCTTCAACTCTTGTCGTCCAAACCCACTTGAGATACAAGCAGCCAACTCACCAACAACAATCAGACTTAACCAACTGGAAGTTCGGAAACCAACATTGAGATCCAAGTTGTCACCATGCCAGATCGGGGGTCCCGATGTGGGTGACTTCCCTCCAAGCAAGCTGCCCGACATACATCAAACTTAACCAACTCAAAGCTTCATTACAAACGAGTAACATCCATTCCAAGCAAGGGGTCTGCCTTACATCAGACTTAACCAACAGAAAGCTTCGTCATGAGCGCTGGAAGCCAACCTGGCGCCTCGCCAGACTGGACAGCCATAAACAGGTAACTTCACCCAAGCAAGTCATCCAACTCAGGTGACAGGTTAGAGCCCGTTCCCCAAGAGCTTAACCCATTCACATTCATGCAAGGAACACTCAGAACCACAAGTTGCGACAGATATGGAGACAACCAGTTCCTAGACCAAATGGTCCCGACAACATACCGCTGGCGCCACAGACCGAATGGTCCCAATAGCATACCGCTGGCATCCCGGAATACGACCCTCAGCTATGTGCCAAATTAAAAAGTTTGAAGCGGCCTTACAACTGGTGCTTTTACCGAACACTGAAACCTAGAAGGTAATAAGAGTCAGCTTGAGAAAAATCCCACTTTATTGATAAATCTAAGAAGGTTACATTTTAAGTGTGTGACCAACCCTAGTCTCCTGGGCGCTGGCATGCCAAGGTGAGTGCCAGGACAACATTCCAGCCAAGGAGGCAGAGACTTGGTTGGAGCTCGCCCTGAGTCACAACCCGCACTCCCCTATAGTATTGGTGAGATTCGCCACCTCTCCTCATATCAAGTACTCTACCAGGCTGGTAAAGCACGTTTTCTCTCTCTAGTATTTTCTCTCTCTAGAAAGTCATTTTCTCGCTCTAGAATTTATTGATCCCCAGGCTTCCTTTAATCATGCCTAGATCGTGTGAGGTGATTGCACATCGATCCGAGCTCTCTGGACTTCGCTAGAACCGCTCAAAGATTTTCAGCCATAGGAACTTGGCGCTGGCTAGATTCTGGTCACAGTGAGGCCAGGAGCGACGCCGGCACTAGTGGCACCAGGAGCAGGGGTGCTGCTGGCGCTGGGGACAATGCTGGCTCCGGTGGCACCAGAAGTAAAGCTTGTAAAAGTCACTTTACAACATCCACCCCACGTTATAAAATCTGATGTTCTCATCAAATGTCAGATTAAAGTAAAGTTGTCTCCCAATTAAAATTAACTATACATTTGAGCTACTTGGCACAGTACTCAATTTACTGGCCACTTTTTATTAACATTGAAGCTGGCACACCACAAGTCGGAGGCTCGGCTCTTTGTATAGAAAAATTACTTAACTTGAAAATATCACTTTGTCTGGAAAAAGCGTAGATTTTATATCGCTTTCGTAAAACCCAAGAACCTTATTAACTGGTGACAGAGGCCATTCTTTGAAATGGTCGCCCCTATTGCTTCTGAGTTTTGACTTTGGAACTCCTTTGAGCTCTTGATTTGTCCTTGATGCACTTTGTGTTGAGCTCTCTGAGCTCCAGATTTGATCAATTCTGCACAGGTATCAGGGCTCTTTGAGCCAAAGGATTTATCATTTGATTGCTCACTTTAAGGTCCACTCCGTGCCTTGTTGCTTCTGCACCTTGATTTCTCTCCTTGTCCCAGCCTGATCTTGATACTTTTCATTTTTGGCTCTTTGAGGTAGGCAAAGATTGAGTACGCTGCAATGCGCCTCTCACTTAGCTTGAAGTAGATGTCTTTGAATTCAATCCAAAAGTAACCATTGACCTCGTGGGAGCCAAGGGGTCACACCAGTTTGATTCACATATAAACTATCTCTTCGCGTTCGTTTGAGGCGCCATGTCCGTCGCGCAAATCTTGACTTTCACAATTCCATCACTGGTCAGTTGCCTCACAATCAAAACAAGAAGTGTACATCTAGCTTGGCTTCAAACAGCTCTCTTTGAATCAGACACATGCACCCAAAGATTGCACTAGTTCGATCTCAACTCGAACTGTCCCTTAGCGTCCGTTTGAAGTACCAAGTCTCTCGTGCAAGACTCATTTTTCACAGTTCCTTCATTGATCAGCTGGCTTACACGTAACACAAGTCAGAGTACTCATTGTGTCTCCTCATCATTGCTGGTCCAGAGAAAGACTTAGCTTCTCAGCCTTCAACTCTTGCCATCCAAACCCACTTGACATACAAGCAGCCAACTCGCCAACAACGATCAGACTTAACCAACTGGAAGCTCAAAAACCAACATTGAGATCCAACCTGGCGCCATGTCAGATCGGGGGTCCCGATGTGGGTGACTTCCCTCCAAGCAAGCCGCCCGACATACATCAAACTTAACCAACTTGAAGCTTCATTACAAACGAGTAACATCCATTTCAATCAAGGGGTCTGACTTACATCAGACTTAACCAACTGAAAGCTTCGTCATGAGCACTGGAAGCCAACCTGGCGTCACGCCAGACTGGATAGCCATAAACAGGTAACTTCCACCCAAGCAAGTCATCCAACTCAGCCGACAGGTTGGAGCCCGTTCCCCAAGAGCTTAACCCATTCACGTTCATCCAAGGAACACTCAAAACCACAAGCTGCGACAGATATGGAGACAACCAGTTCCTGGACCAAATGGTCCTGACAGCATACCGCTGGCGACACAAACCAAATGGTCCCGACGGCATACCGCTGGCGTCCTGAGATACGACCCTCAGTTACATGCCAGATCAAAAAGTTTGAGCGGCCTTACAACTGGCACTGTTACCGAACATTGAAACCTAGAGGGTAATCAGAGTCAGTTTGAGGAAAATCCCACTTTATTAATAAATCTAAGAAGGTTACATTTCAAGTGTGTGATCGACTGTTGTAAAGCTGACTCAGGTGCACCCAGCGTGCCCTGTAAGATTCTAAGGGATGACGTTCCCTAAGGTCCCAGAGCAACTTAGAATGTGAAGGACTGAGCCTCCGATCTGTGGTTAGCCAGTCAAGTAGTCACAAGTCATGAGCTAGCTCTGGAGCTTGAGTCATGGCCTAGTCAGGAAGCAAGTTGATTCTGCCGCCGGAACGGGTCCCGGGACCCAGGTCGGGGAGCCAAACTGATTCTGCTAGGCTTGCCCGGCTTAATCAGCAAAATAAAAACTAAGTCCTAAAAAACGTGCTTTATCAGAAAGCACTATGTTTCAGGATAGAGGGGGTGCACCGAATCACACCAGAACTATAGGGGGAGTCCTTTAGACAGAAACTTGGGCAGCTCAACCAGCGCCAGAAATCCAGTCGCCAGGTCTCAACTCCCTCTACCAACACGAGCCAGGCACAATGCCCAGCACGTGTTGGTGGCCTCTGAGACCGGTCAGTCTATGTATGAATGTAACCTCTTCCAAATAAAGTTGATCCTTGGGGATGATTACCATTTCGGTTTTGCCTCCGGGACTGGTCCAAGTTAAAGGACCCTTACTACAACCTTTTTGAGTCGTCGGCGCCTAAGGGTCCACGTCACCGACATGTAGTTCGCCGCTACGCCAATTGGTTAGTTTGGCGACCACTATGCCTTGGGTTTCATGTGTGGCTTGTCTTTGCCTTTGGTTACCTTTTGGGGATGGATTTTGAATTGGCTTTTAAGTTGGCTGGGATTCTAGTCTGAATGGTTAAGCTTGTTATGTTTCTAAGATGGCTTTTACGTAAGTGCATGATGGATGAAAGTTAGACTCAAGCATGTGTTGGGAAAACCGCTCAAGTCCCAGCGCCCTCTGAGGCCCCGGTGCAACATGTGGTATCAGAGCCGACTAGCCAGTCAGCTATGCAAGTCTCACAAGAATGGCCACGTTTTGAGATTTGTCAAGACGACCGTTGTGCAAGGTGCTGCCCACAGTGTAAGCATGGGTGCGTCCACGGTCGGGGTGGTAGACAAAACGGGGGACTTGATGAGGCAAGGTGTTGCCCTTGAGGAGCATGGGAGGTTAGCTGTCGGTGCAGGATAGCTACCGATCGTTTAGTTATAAGGTCTATCGACCAAAAAGTGGTGGGGCGTGATTGAGGCAATGTGCTGCTTAATGGTGAAAGCACGGATGGTTGGGTGGATGTTTTCCCGTGGGCTAATTATGTGATAGATTTGAGTGGGCGCGGCTAGGCAAAGTCCTACGTCCGGTCTCAAGGGGAATGGGGCTTGAGAGGGATCCTCTGTATTTGCTTTGGTTGGTATGTTCGTTTGTGGTGTGCTTGTTTGGACCTGAATAACCCTTGGTTGCTTAACCTCTTCCAGGTGATCTGATCTAGTTGGGAGTTGAAGGAGGAGTTTACATTTGTGGGTGGATGACATACAAGTATGGAAAGGAGCTTCCATGGGGCAACCCCCAATATTGGTTCAAGATTATTATTCCTATCCGAAAAGATCGCGGGGAGGAAGTCAGATTTCATGATCGACTCTGGAGCTTCACATCTATATTTCAAGGAGCGTAGTGGAACAGTTCAGCTTGCCGACCAGAAATGTAATATCAACGCTCAAGGTAGAAACAACAAAGGGAGCATTGGACGCAGACAAAGCAACATTGAATATCCCGGTGCAAATTGGGAGATGGAAGGCTAAACTTAGCTTTTTGATTTTAGAGATGGATGTCTTCGATGTAATTTTGGGCCTTCCCTGGCTAAATGAACATTGTATTGCTGTTTTGGGTAGGAGCTCAAACTTGGTTCGCTTGGATTACAAGGGACAGATCTGTATGACAAAAGCTCTGCCTGGAGAAAATGCTAAGGGTACTGATATTGAGCAAAATCTGTTTGCTGCATCTATGATTATGGCGAAAGGGAAAAGATCAAAGTGCTTTTTTTGTATCTATAGAGAGGTTCCAGAAGGGAAAAACGCACAACAAAAAACTTGCCAAAAGAGGTGGCAGATTTGCTAGAGGAATTTAACGATGTGTTTCTTGAAGAACTCCCAGCTAAGTTACCTCTTCGAAGACTAGTGGACCATAAGATTGAGTTGGTACCAGGAACAGAACCAACTTCACGAGCACCCTATAGGATGTCCCAAGAAGAGTTGGTGGAACTGAAATGACAACTTGGTGAATTAATAGACAAAGGATTTATTAGACCCAGTGCTTTGCCTTTTGGAGCCCCAGTGTTATTTGTGGAAAAGACGGACAAGACACTGCAGATGTGTGTGGATTACTGCATGCTCAACAAAGGTACCATCAAGAACAAGTATCCCATGCCTAGAATTGATGACTTGTTCGACTTGCTCAAACATGCCAGATATTTTAGCCGAATAGATCTCAAATCTGGATATCACCAAATTCGAATAGCTAAAGGTGATGAGCACAAAATGGTTTTTCGAACACGGTATGGGAGCCACGAATTCAGGGTGATGCCGTTCGGTCTAACACACGCACCAGCCACTTTTTGCACGTTGATGAACAACATTTTTCAAGACAGCTTAGATGAATTTGTCACTGTGTACATCGACGACATCTTGGTGTTTAGTCGTAGCCTCAAAGATCACATTAAACATCTAAGGACGGTCCTCCAACGACTGAGGAAGAACAGCTTGTTCGCGAAAAGAGAAAAATGTCAATTTGTGGTAGAGGAAGTTGATTTCCTTGGACATGTTATAGGCTACGGATGAATTCAGATGGATTCGAAGAAGATCAAGACTATCTTGGATTGGCTAGATCCTAAAACTATTCACAACATCAAATCGTTTGTGGGCTTATGTAACTTTTACGGGAGATTCATTGAGGCATTTAGCAAAATTGTGGCACCACTGTTGGAGCAGACCAAGACTCATTTGAAGATGACATGGACACCGGAATGTGAAGCAACGTTCCAAGAACGAAAATGACGGATCACTCAAGAACCCATCCTTGCCTTACCGGACCTTAGCAAACCTTTCAAAATACATATAGACGCATCAAACTTTGCTATTGGGGCCGTGTTGATGCAAGATGGAAAACCTGTTGCATATTTTTCAAAGAAATTGAGTGTCATAGAGCGACGATGGCCAACTCATGAAAAAGAAATGGTTGCAGTAGTTCAAGCAGTGGAGCATTGGAGACATTATGTGGTACGAAAACCCTTTAAGACGTTCACTGATAATGTATCACTCAAGTACTTCTCATCCCAAGGTATGCTCACGCCAAAGCAAATGTGATGGCAAAACTTTCTCTCAAAATTCAATATAGACATTGTACACACGGCGAGAAAGAACAATGTGGTGGCAGATGCACTAAGTAGACAGGAACACTTGATGGCAACGGTGACAACTCAGGTGACTGGCCTACTCCAAAAAATCAGAGAGAATTATGGTGCAGATGTGTTGGCGAAAGACTTAATAATCGAATTCCAGCTGGGAAAGCCTCATAAACATTTCACTTGGAAAGATCAAATGGTTGTTTATAAACAATGCAGAGTATATGTCTCAGACAACATCAACCTGAGGAAGAAAGTCTTGCAAGAACATCATGATGTACTAGCCGCCGGACATCCAAGGGTGAATTGCATGTATGAACTTCTCAAAAGAGGCTTCTATTGGCCAGGTATGTGGGCAGACGTTGAATTCTATGTGCAAACATGCCTGACATGTCAACAAGTGAAGGTGGAATCGCTAGCTCCAGCAGGACTACTTCAACCATTACCGGTACCAGCATACCCATGGGATTCGGTGAGCATGGATTTTATTGTTCAACTACCACGGTGCCAAGGCTTCGACTCAATTTATGTGGTGGTTGACCGCTTTTCAAAGCAAGTTCATCTGGTACCAACTAAAAGTTCAGTGACAGCTGAAGAAGTGGCAAGGTTATTTTTCAAATGTGTCTTCAAATATCACGACCTACCTAGAATGATTATTTATGATCAAGACACCAAGTTCGTCGGAAAGTTTTGGACTTGTCTATTTCACCTCGTGGGAACTGGACTGAATCTCAGCATTGCATATCATCCTCAGACAGATGGGCAAACGGAACAAGTCAATCGACAGATTGAACAATATTTACGAAATTATGTCGCTTGGGACCAATCCGATTGGGTCAACTACTTGGATATTCTCGAGTTTGCACATAACAACCAAGTGAACAAATCTACTGGAAGGGCACCCTTCGAGATAAGCAATGGTTGGCTATCGATTGTTCCAAGCTCTTTTCTTACAGGCGTGCAAGAAACTCCAGTACCCACTATGGAGGAATTCATCAATGAGTGGCACACAAAGCTGACAGAAGTGAAGTCATTTTTAGAGCAGTCCCAAAGAAGTATGGCAGCTGACGTAAACCCACATCGACAAGAACTGAAATTTGAGGAAGGTGATCAAATGTGGCTGAACACAAAGGACATTGCGTTACCAAAAGGTTTTTCTCATAAGTTCGTTCGACCTTATGCGGGACCATATTATGTCACCACCACCACCACCACCACCACCACCACCCAACGGGGTTGGCTCAACTGGTTAGCTTGGCATCCAAAGTTTCTTTGGTCCCAGGTTCGAGCCTCCCCTTGGAAACCAAGAAGCATATTATGTCACCAAGAAGATCGACCAAGTGGCTTACCGATTGGCGCTGCCATCCAGCTTGGATATACACAATGTGTTTCATATCTAATTACTCAAACGGTACAAACCAGATAAGCGATTTGATCGGCAACACGAACTCCGTCACCCACCAATGACACTTGATGATACGAAGAGACATCTTGTACCAGAACAAATATTGACACATATAAAGCGAACGAGCGTTCAACGTGAATATCTAGTGAAGTGGCTATGGGCTCCACTCATTGAGGCTTCTTGGGAGTACGAAGACAAACATAAGGAGGTAGCCCCTGAAGTATTGGCAGATTATCTGCAAAAGAATCAACGCAATAGCCATTTTTCCAGATCGGCACACAAAGCACTACCTGGCGGCATGCCTCCTATATGAACACTCATGGCCATTCTGAAGTTCAAGGAACTTCCAGGTATCTGTCAATGAATCACTTGCAGCTTTACACTGGTTTTACATTAGTGAACTTTATCTACACTTTTCTTGTGCTACTGCCAATGTATTTTAAATTCAAAAGTTGTTACGACCAACGAATTAAGCATGTGCCATGCGTCCTAGGTCTAGTTTGGCCGTGATGAGGACATCAACTTTTTCAAATGAGGGGAGGATTTTGTAAAGCTTACTCAGGTGCACCCAGCGTGCCCTATAAGACTCTAAGAGGTGACGTTCCCTAAGGTCCCAGAGCAAGTTAGAACATCAAGGACTGAGCCTCCGATCTGTGGTGAGCCAGTCAAGTAGTCACAAGTCATGAGCTAGCTCTGGAGCTCGAGTCATGGCCTAGTCAGAAAGCAAGTTGATTCTGCTGTCGGAACGGCTCCTGGGACCCAGGTCCGGGAGCCAGACTGATTCTGCCAGGCTTAATCAGCAAAATAAAAACTAAGTCCTAAAAAGCGTGCTTTACCAGAAAGCACTATGTTTCAGGACAGACGGGGTGAGCTGAATCACACCAGAACTATAGGGGGAGTCTGGCAGACAGAAACTTGGGCAGCTCAACCAGTGCTAGGAATCCAGTCGCCAGGTCTCAGCTCCTTTTACCAGCACGAGCCAGGCACAATGCCCAGTATGTGTGGGTGGCTCCGAGACCAGTCAGTCTATGTATGAATGTAACCTCTTCCAGATCTAACAATATTGATCCTTGGGGATGATTACCATTTCGGTTTCGCCTCCGGGACTGGTCCAAGTGGAAGGACCCTTAGTACAACCTTTTTGCATCGCCGAAGCCTAAGGGTCCACGTCACCGACGTGTGGCTATCCACTATGCCCATTGGTCAGTTTGGCGACCACTATGCCTTGGGTTTCATGTGTGGCTTATCTTTTCCTTTGGTTACCTTTTGGGGAGGATTCTGAGTTGGCTTTCGGGTTGGTTGGGATTCCAGTTTTCTTAAGTCTGAATGGTTAAGCTTGTTACATTTCTGAGTTGGCTTTTACGTAAGTGCATGATGGATGAATGTTAGACTTAAGCACGTATTGGCGAAACCACTCAAGTCCCAGCGCCCTTTGAGGCGCTGGCGCAACATTGACCCTAGTCTCCAGGGTGCTGGCATGCCAAGGCGGGCGCTAGGACAACATTCTAGCAAAGGATGCTGAGAATTGGTTGGAGCTCGCCCTGAGTCGCAACCCGCACTCCCCTATAGTATTGGTGGGATTCGCCACCTCCCCTCATACCTAGTTGTTGTAAAGTTACCTTTACAAGCTTTACTTCCAACGCCACCGGCGCCAACACTTGTCCCCGACACCACCAGCACCCCTGCTGCTCCCGGCCCCACCAGCAGCAGTGCCGCTCCCGGCGCCACTGTGACTAGAATCCAGCCGACGCCAAGTTCCTATGACTGAAAATCTTTGATCAGTTCTAGTGAAGTCCAGAGAGCTCGGATTGATATGCAATCACCTCACATGATCTAGGTCAGCCTCCCTTACTGGAAGGTTGTCCTGGCACTCGCCTTGGCATGCCAATGCCTCAGAGACTAGGGTCGGTCACACACTTGAAATGTAACCTTCTCAGATTCATCAATAAAGTGGGATTTTTCTCAAATTGACTATGATTACCTTCTGGGTTCTAGTGTTTGGAAAAAGCGCCAGTTGTAAGGCCGCTTCAAACTTTTTGATCTGGCATGTAACTGAGGGTCATATCTTGGGATGACAGTGGTATGTCGTCGGGACCATTCGGTCCGTAGCGCCAGCGATATGCTGTAGGGACCATTTGGTCCAAGAACTGGTTGTTTCCATATCTGTCGCAACTTGTGGTTCTGAGTGTTCCTTGCATGAACGTGAATGGGTTAAGATCTTGAAAAATGGGCTTAACCTGTCGGCTGAGTTGGATGGCTTGCTTGGGTGGAAGTTACATGTTTATGGCTATCCAGTCTGGCGTGGCACCATGTTGGCTTCCAGCGCTCGTGACGAAGCTTTCAGTTGGTTAAGTCTGATGTAAGTCAGACCACTTGCTTGGAATGGATGTTACTCGTTTGTAATGAAGCTTCGAGTTGGTTAAGTTTGATGTATGTTGGGCGGCTTGCTTGGAGAGAAGTCACCCACATCGGGACCCCCGATCTGGCATGGCGCCAGGTTGGATCTCAATGTTGGTCTCTGAACTTCCAGTTGGTTAAGTTTGATCGTTGTTGGCGAGTTGGCTGCTTGTATGTCAAGTGGGTTTGGATGGCAAGAGTTGAAGGCTGGGAAGCTAAGTCATGGTTCCCAGCTCCCTTTGAGATGCCTGTGCTACAAAAGTACTCTACCCAGATTGGTAAAGCATGTTTTCTCTCTCTAAGATTTTCTATCTCTAGAAAGTCACTTTTTCTCTTTAGAATTTATTGATTACTAGGCTTCCTTTAATCATGCCTAGATCGTGTGAGGTGATTTGTTGTAAAGCAGACTCAGGTACACCCAGCGTGCCCTATAAGACTCTTAAGGGTGACGCTCCCTAAGGTCCCAGAGCAAGTTAGAACGTCAAGGACTGAGCCTCCGACCTGTGGTGAGCCAATCAAGTAGTCACAAGTCATGAGCTAGCTCTGGAGCTCGAGTCATGGCCTAGTCAGAAAGCAAGTTGATTCTGCCGCCGGGATGGCTCCCGAGAGCCATACTGATTCTGCCAGGCTTGCCAGGCTTAATCAGCAAAATAAAAACTAAGTCTTAAAAAGCATGCTTTACCAGAAAGCACTATATTCCAGGACAGAGGGGGTGCACCGAATCACACCAAAACTATAGGGGGAGTCCGGCAGACAGAAACTTGGGCAGCTCAACCAGCGTCAGGAATCCAGTCGCCAGGTCTCAGCTCCCTCTACCAACACAAGTCAGGCACAATGCCCAGCACATGTCGGTGGCCCCGAGACCAATCAGTCTATGTATGAATGTATCCTCTTCCAAATTCAATAAAGTTGATGCTTGGGGATGATTACCATTTTGGTTTCACCTTTGGGACTGGTCCAAGTGGAAGGACCCATATATGTTGCTCAAATTTGGGCGTAAAGCATGGGTGGTTAACTACCGGTGTGGGATAGCTGCTGAGCGTTTAGCTATAAGGGCTATCGACCAAAAACTGGTGGGGCGTGACTGAGGCAATGTGCTCTTAATGGTGAAAGCACGGATGGTTGGATGGATGTTTTCCCGTGGGCTAATTTTGTGATAGATTTGTGTGGGCGCGGCGAGCAAAGGTCCTACGTCCGGTCTCAAGGGGAATGTGGCTTGAGCGGGATCCTCTGTGTTTGCTTTGGTTGGTATGTTTCGTTTGTTGTGTGCTTGCTTGGACACAAATGACCCGGTTCCTACTTGGCTCTCAGGTGATGTGAGCGTGCTAGTTTGAGGAGGGGATATTTTTATTGAAGCTGGTTTAATAAAGAAGAAAAGAGAGTTGTGGGGTCCGGCCGACAGAGGGGAGGGTTTTCAAAAGGATAGAGGAGATAATCTGTTGGAAGTACACCTCTTACTAGAATGGATGACCACCTTGATGAGTTATGAGCATTGTTAGATGGAGAGGTGCAGGTTCGAGAATACGGCTCCCGCATGCATCGAGATGGCGCCAGATCCAAGTCAAGAAAGAAAGAGCGTATGCACTCCACAATGGCGCCTCCCCAAGGAGAGATGGGTGGCCCTTCTGAACCTACACCAAGAGACGAACCCATGCCAAAGGCACAATGAGACCTCTTTGAAGTGAATATGTGGCAATACTTATCAAGTGCAATGATGGCTATGCTTAGTGAGGTGAAGAAGGACAAAGAAACAGAAAGAAAAGAATGGCAAACATCCCTACGAGCCATGAACCTTACTCAATTCGACCTTACTAGAGAAATGAGAGACGGGCTAATACAGCTCGAAGCCAGGTTTAAAGAACTGGAGGCAACAAGAGGGAATGTAATGGCGCCTCCTCCACTGATACCAAGAGAACCATGAGCGCGAAACACAGAAGGCCCAAAGAAGACTGCTAAAGTAAAAGCACCACCTACTTTCAAAGGAGAGCGTGACATTTGAATTGTGGAAGATTGGTTGTTTCACACGGACCATCACTTCCGTCTGATGAACACTCTTGAAGAAGAAAGAGCGGACTTGGCATTAGCATATTTTGAAGGCTACACTACAAACTGGTACCGGATGGCAGGAATGCAATTCCAGACATGGGACGCGTTCAAAACCGCATTACGAGAGGAGTTCATACCGAAGGATTCACACATGAGATTGAGGACAGGAATATCAGGGCTCAAGCAGAAAGGTTCATTGCGAGATTACCTCAATAAATTTAGATAGAGTATATGGGTTATTGAAGATATGTCTGAGGCGGACAAGACTCACTACCTCTTGTCTGGAATGTAGTCGTGGACCCGACATGCAATAGATAGCTACATGTCCCATGATTTCAATTCAACTATTTGGGCGGCTGAAATGGTTTGTGATTATGAGACCACATTGGCACCAGTTGCTCCCTCAACCTCAATGAGAGTATTTAGTGGATCCAGACCGAGTCCGAGCTTCTTTTCAAGGGGGGACTCAGCTTCAAATGGCAACCAAGCCTCGAGTAACGTGAACAAATTCCTAGCAAAAATAGGGTTTGGCAACTAAGGCAACAATGGAGGGAACACATTTCAGAGAAGAAACAATGCTGGACCTTCAGCTAGTCACAACAACAGCTCACCAACAGTGGGCAGTTCCATGCGCTGTTTCAACTGTCATCAGCAAGGTCACTCTTGGAGGTCATGCCCCAAACCATTGAACAAGCAAATCATGGCTGCCATTGAAGGATTTGATAGGATGGAGAGAGATACATTCGATCAAGAATATGGTGAACAGGACGACAAAGAAGACCCAGAAACAGATTTGACGGAGTCTGTCTGAATGCCTTACAACAGATAGGGGCACTTGCGGCTTATCGTGAACATCTCATGGCAACTCCTGCGAGAGGATCAAAGTTATTATCTCTGAAAGGCTGTATTCAAGATAGGATCATTCACTTCATGGTAGACCTGGGAGCGTCGCATAACTACTTGTCAGAAAAGCTGGCAAGGGAATTGGGCATCCAATGTGAAGAAAATGTGACTCCTATTTGTGTGGAGACCACGAAAGGTACAATGACCACTTGTAGATTGGCAACCAACCTACCAATCTCACTGGGCAACTGGAAGAATCGACTAACGTTCGCAATCTTGAAATTTGATGCCTTCGATGCTATCTTGGGATTAAGCTGGTTTAACGAACACGTGGTGGCCTTCTTGGCAAAAGGGGTTAACCTTGTGTTATTATATAATGACAGGAGACCTTGTGTCGTCAGAGCTATGCTAGGGGACCAACTAGAAAGGAACGACACAAATGAACCTGAGCTAACCATCCCTTCTAATCTCATTCACTTCTTTAACGAAGGGTAGCCAGTAGTGACAAGCCAGCTGACATGGGACCAAATGGAGTCAACATTGCCTACAGTTTCTACATCGAAGGTGAATCCAAGTGTCGATGCAGAGGTCAAGGAGCTCAACTTGTGTGGCCAAACAAAAGCTCATCTCTTTAATGAAGGACAACCAGCAGTGACAAACCAACTAATGCAAGGTCAAATGGAGCCAACATTGCCTACAACTTCTACATCAGAGGTGGATCCAAGTGCTGATGTAGAGCTCAAGGAGCTCAACCTGGATGATCAAACGAAAAACCTATAGTCCTAGGGGACTCATCCAGACGTACGACAAAAACGACATATTTGAAGCTTAAGAGAGCCATAAGTACATTTTTCTTTCATGTTAATAAAGTATGCCGCTTTTTTTCATCGAAGGGGTGAGCTTTAGTCTAATATCTAGATGCCGTAGCTTTACACAGGTTTTACGTAAGTGAACTAGATCCACACTTTTCCTATGCTGAGTGCAAAAACAATGTTTTACTTCTCTTTATAGTTGGTCTCCTTTGGTCAGTGAATCAAGCCCGTGCCCTTGTGTATGTGAATAAAGTTTGGCCGAAAAGCCTATGCCATGTGTCTTAGGTTCTAGTTTGGCCCTGATGAGGACATCAACTTTCTCAAACAAGGGGAGGATGTTGTAAAGCTGACTCGGGTGCACCCAGCATGCCCTGTAAGACTCTAAGGGGTGACGCTCCCTAAGGTCCTAGAGCAAGTTAGAACATCAAGGACCGAGCCTCCAACCTGTGGTGAGCCAGTCAAGTAGTCACAAGTCATGAGCTAGCTCTGGAGCTCAAGTCATGGCCTAGTCAGGAAGTGAGTTGATACTGTCGCCAGGACGGCTCCCGGGACCCATGTCTGAGAGCCAGACTGATTCTGCCTAAAAAGCGTGCTTTACCAGCAAGCACTATATTCCAGGATAGAGGGGGTGCGCCGAATCACACCAGAACTATAGGGGGAGTCCGACAGACAGAAACTTGGGCAGCTCAACTAGCGCCAGGAATCCAGTCGCCAGGTCTCAGCTCCCTCTACCAGCACAAGCTAGGCACAATGCCGAGCATGTGTTGGTGGCCCCGAGACTAGTCAGTCTATGTATGAATGTATCATCTTCCAAATTTAATAAAGTTGATCCTTGGGGATGATTACCATTGCGGTTTCGCCTCTGGGACTGGTCAAAGTGGAAGGACCCTTACTACAACCCTTTTGCATCGCCGGTGTCCAAGGGTCCACGTCGCCGACGTGTGGCTCGCCGCTATGCCAATTGGTCAGTTTGGCGACCACTATGCCTTGGGTTCCATGTGTGGCTTGTCTTTGCCTTTGGTTACCTTTTGGGGACGGATTCTGAGTTGGCTTTCGGGTTGGTTGGGATTCCAGTTTTTTTAGATCTGAATGGTTAAGCTTGTTACGTTTCTAAGTTGGCTTTTACATAAGTTGGCTTTTACGTTTCTAAGTTAGATGAATGTTAGACTTAAGCGTGTGTTGGAGAAACCGCTCAAGTCTCAGCGCTCTTTGAGGTGCCGGCGCAACATTGCACATCGATATGAGCTTCTGGACTTCCCTAAAACCGATCAAAGATTTTCAGCCATAGGGACTTGGCGTCGGCTGGATTCTGGTCACAGTGGCACCGAGAGCGACGCCGACGACGATGGTGTAGAGAGCTGCTGGAGCCGCGGGCAATGCTGGCACCAGTGGCGTCGGAAGTAAAGCTTGTAAAGGTAGCTTTACAACAATTCACCACCTCCCCTCATACCAAGTACTCTACCCAGGTTGGTAAAGCACATTTTCTCTCTCTAGAATTTATTGATCCCCAGACTTCCTTGAATCATGCCTAGATCGTGTGAGGTGATTGCACATTGATCTGAACTCTCTAGACTTCGCTAGAACTGATCAAAGATTGTCAGCCATAGGAACTTGGCACCGCTGGATTCTGCACATAGTGGCCCTGGGAGTGGCGCTGGCACCGGTGGCGCTAGGAGCAGTAGGGGCACTACTGGCGTCAGGGACAATGTTGGCACTGGAAGCAAAGCTTGTAAAGGTAACCCCACCTTTATAAAATATGATGTCCTCATCAGATGTCAGATTAAAGTAAAGTTGTCTTCCAATTAAAATTAACTATACATTTAAGCTGCTGGGCACAGTACTCAATTTACTGGTCACTTTTTATTAACATTGAAACTGGCACACCACAAGTCGGAGGCTCAGCTCGTTCTTTGAAAAAGTACATAACTTGAAAATATCACTTTGTTTGGGAAAAGCGTAGATTTTATATCGCTTACGTAAAACCCAAGATCCTTATTAACTAGTGACAGAGGTCTTTCTTGAGAAATGTTTGCCCCTATCGCTTATGACTTATGACTTTGGAACTCCTTTGAGCTCCTGATTTGTCCTTGATGCACTTGTTTTGAGCTCCCTAAGCTCCAGATTTGATCAGTTCCCCAAAGGTATCAGGGCTCCCTGATGGGGATCCTAAAATGATCCGCAAGAGTGATTGTATGTTAGATACAATTGATCTACCAATCTACACAAGATTTAGATCAATCTAAATCAAATTTAGATGAGAAAATATAACCAGAACAATCATAAATGAAAGAGAATTGTACTTGTTGGTTTCATACGCGTGAAAACCTGTCAGAGTACGGACTCTAGCCTGAAATCAAATTACAATATGATAGGAACCCAAAACTATCAAGAAAAATCAAGACAAATGATGAAATTGACAAGAATTGCCTCCAAAACCAAGATTGATGTTGCTTGCTGATTATGGCCAAATGTGGCTCTATATATACAAAAAGTGAGAGCTCGTGGTACTGATCATCCCTTTGATCTCACATGTGTGAGGGTGATTTGTCATGTGATGATTCATCATGCAAAATTGACACTTGGACAAGACCTTCTATTTTGAGCACTTTTGATCCATTTTTCTACTATATAGAGAACTAGTGAAAACTCTTCTAGAAGTGCAAATTCGACTTCCTCAGCCTATTCCACACGTGTGAGAAGACCTCTACACATGGGATTTGACACCTAATCTCATGATGTGGCTTCATGCAATCTCTAGATTGATGCCATGTGGCATATGGCTAAAAAACATGATTTTGGCCTTTGTAGCCAATAGAGCTTGACTTAAACTATATGTACAAGCTATATGATTGTACTACATGAAAAGTACATTTATTTCTGTTAGAATTTAGCAATTTTCACATGGTTTTTGATGAATATTAGACATCTATGTGGATCCACACGTGTGAGGACCTATCCACACGTGTGAAATGACACTTTTAATATTCAGATCTATTTTGATTAGCTTTCATTTGAGTCTAATATGACATTTCCTTGATTATAGGAGTTAGGTCCTAGATTGTAGAAATCTAGAAGTTCAACACAAACCAGCAATGGATGATGTGGCAAACTTGATAGATCTTATCCAAAGTGGATATGGATAAGTACAATGAGCTGTCCTACACATGCTGGATGTAGCTTAGAGAGAGATTATGGTGAATTTGTACTTGATCCATGATGGATCCATTATTGAGCTAATGATGAGAAATCTTGGTTTGTGGAGATATCATTGTGTTTTGACTCTCTTAAGCACTTTCTTTGTGGATGAATGCTTTGTAAATGATAAGTAAACTATTTCTCTGTTATCAGGCCGTACAGTAGCTGTACTTCACACGTGTGAAGCGGTGGATCATCTTTTTTTATTGTTCTTCCTTGGAAACACAAAGATTGTCAAGTAGAAGCTAGATTTGGAAGCTAGTCTTGATATAGATCAAGATTCCAAGCTACCAATCACTCTTTGTGATCATTTGTAGATCAATTTCAGTCCATAAACTGTGAAATTTGACATGGTATCAGAGCCAAGTCAAAGAGCTTGATTGATGATCCAAGAATCTTCATTTTGGTGAAAGCATTGGTGCTAGAGTCACTTTGAAGGAGGGCGACCTTTTCTAATAGTTTACTTGTGATGTTGAGGTTCAGATTAGTGTGTAAAGTTTATAAGTACTTCTCACACATGTGAGAGGCTGTTGGAGTTGTACTTTCACCAAAACTTTGTGTTTTTTCAATATTTGAGCTTCAAACAAGTTGTGTAGAGTGAAACTAGTGATGTGCTTATGAAAAACCATTGTTTCCATTATAGATTTGATGAGTGAATGGTGTTAGAATCTCATTAAACCTACAAATCCTTGTGAGAGAGTTTGAGGCTTATATTTTTAGTTCAAGAGTGAAACTAAAACCAATTCTAAACATCATAGGAAGGCATTGGCACTTCCAAAAATCAAATTTAAGATTCTAAGTGAATAGATTGTGTAGAATACACTTTCCCAAATCTTTTTGAGTTCAAGATCATTATAGATCTTGCTTCTTGAGTCTAGTGAGATTCAAGAAAGTAGCATTTAGCTAAATTCTGAGAAAGAAAGAAGGAAGAGCCTTTGAATAGTACATCTGTTGTACTTGTTACTAGCTAGAATGGGTTCAATTGGAGCCAATCTTCTTGAGGCTAGTGAAAGGCTAAATTCTAATAATTATTCAACTTGGAAAGTAAGAATGGAATCACTACTAGTGCCCCAAGATATGTTTGATCTTGTCATAGGAGAGGAAGAAGAACCTCAAGGAGGTCAAGATCAAGTGAGGTACAAAAAGAGACTAGACTAGCACTACATTGCTTGAAAATGAATGTTAGTAATGAACTTCTAAAGGAAGTAGCATCTTGTACCTCGGCCAAGGAGGCATGGAACTACCTCAAAGGGATTTATGAATCCAAAAATACCTCTAGAGTGCTTATGATTAGAAATAAAGTTCTTCAAAGCATTAGAGGGAGTGATGAGAGTGCTCAAGAGTATGTCTTGAGAATTAAATCTCTCAACAAAGAGCTTTCCATCATTAGTGAGGGTATTCATGATGATGAACTTGTTCAAATCATCTTGAATGGTCTTGGAGATGAGTTCTCCAATCTTGTACAAAGCTTTGCTATTCAAGATACACTACCTTCCACAGACAAGCTTCATAGTGTGCTTGTAGCCGAGGAGAGTAGGATCCTTCATTTCAAGCAAAGGATTAGATCCTTAAAGTTGCATGATGGTGATGAGAAGGCCAACTTCTCAAGCAAGGGAAAGGCAAAGTCAAAGAAGAAGATCCAACACAAGGAGACCAAGAATGATGATCAACCATCAAGCTCCAAAGGTGGAAAGAAGAACAAAGCCAAACTCAAGTGCTTCTTTTGTGGAAAGAAAGGGCACTTTGCATCCGAGTGTTTCAAGAAGAAGAATGCACAAGGATAGAGCAAAAAAAGCAACCTCACTCTTGAGGAAGATGAGGATGAAGTGGATTCATCCTTGATGGCTTCTACATCAACATCAAAGAGCTACTCCAATGACACATGGTGGATTGATAGTGGGGCTAGTTCCCACATGACATTCCAAAAGGATTTTTTCTCAGCTCTTGTACCTTTTGTGGGTTGTAAAAAGTCTATTCTAACAGCAAGTGATCAAGAATGTAGAATAGATGGAGTGGGAACTATTCCCTTAAGTCTTGGATCCTCTAAAAGAGTAGATCTTGATAATGTACTCTATGTTTCTACACTCACTAAGAGTTTGTTAAGTGTAGGACAATTGATGGATGATGGCTTAGATGTCCATTTTAATCAAGGAGTTTGCTCCATAATGATGAATAATACTTGCATTGTAAAGGGATTCAAGCAAGGAAGGCTTTTTAAGCTTGATGCTAATGTTTTTCTTGGAAGTGTGAACATGATGAAGGAGGAGCTCAATCAAGTGGAGCTTTGGCATAAGAGGCTGGGCCACCCCAACTTCAAATCTATGGAGATGATATGCACCAAGGATCTTGTTCTCAGCCTTCCAAAGACACTCTCAAAGTGTGAAAAGAGTTGTGAAGCTTGTAGCCTCTCAAAGGCACACAAGCTACCTTTTGATATCTCTTCCACTAGATCTACAAAGGCATTAGATCTTATTCATAGTGATGTGCACTCTTTTTCTCAAGAATCTAATGGAGGTGCATCTATGTATGTATCTTTTATTGATGATTACTCTAGATACACTTGGATTGAACTTTTGGATTCCAAAAATAAAGTGTTTGAAGCTTTTGTTAAGCTCAAAACTCTAGTTGAAAATCAACTTGATGCTAGAATTAAAGTATTGAGGAGTGATAATGGTGGAGAGTATATTTCCACCAAGATGATAGAGTTTTGTAAATCCAATGGCATTAAGAGAGAACTTACATGTACTTATAGTCCTCAACAAAATGGAATAGCTGAGAGGATGAATAGAACACTATGTGAGTGTGCTAAGGCTTTGAGGTTAGATGCATCTCTACCTAAGTCCTTTTGGGGAGAGGCTATTATTTGTGCAACTTATTTGTGTAATAGATTGCCATGTAAGCCCATTGGAGGCATAACATCTTATGAGGCTCTATTTTGTAAGAAGCTGAATCTTAAAGATCTAAGAATATTCAGACCTACTTGCTATGTTTTTCAAGCATTAGATACAAGAAAAAAGGATGATCCTACTTCTATTAAAGGGATCTTTGTTGGTTATGCTGAAAATAGCAAAGGATATAGAGTCTATAATCCTATCACTAAAAAGATTTTAGTGAGTAGAGATGTTACTTTTGATAGAGGTAACTACTTCAAGTTGAATGAGAAATCTTCTAATCCATCTTATGTCAAGGATCTTGTAAGGTTTGAGGAGGAGCCTACATGTGATCAAGATCTTGAAGATCCATCTCAAGATCCGAGGACTCCAAGGAGATCTACAAGAAGGAAGGCCGAGCCCTCAAGGCTCACCTATGTTGAAAAAGGTGAACAAAGGGAAGATCTACATTCACTTACCTCTTACACTTTTCTAACTTCTATGTTTGATGAGCCAAGTTGCTTTGAAGAAGCTATGGAGTCACAAGAATGGAGGGATGCCATGCAAAAGGAGTATGATGCTCTTGTGGAGAATCATACATGGAAGCTTGTGGATCTTCCTCAAGGAAGAAAGCCACTTGAGTGCAAATGGATCTATAGATCGAAGTACAATCAAGATGGGAGCATCAACAAACACAAGGCAAGGCTAGCCAAGGGAGTAGATTTTGATGAAACTTTTGCTCCTGTTGCTAAGCTAGTTTCCATAAGGTTGATTATTTCTCTTGCAACTACTTTCAATTGGCCTCTATTTCAACTTGATGTGACTAATGCTTTTCTCAATGGATATTTGGAAGAGGAGATTTTCATGAGACAACCCGAGGGCTTCATCAAAGAAGATCAAGAGGAAAAAGTGTGTTTGTTGCTAAGAAGCCTTTATGGGCTTAAGCAAGCACCTAGAGCTTGGTACTCTAGGTTAAATACCTTCTTAAACTTTGTTAAGTTTTCTGTAAGTGCTTATGATCCTTCTTTGTACTTAAGATTTAATGATGATAAAATCATCATTCTCATTTTGTATGTTGATGACATTATCCTTAGTGGAAATGATCTTGATGGTATACAAGAAGTGAAAGTAGCATTGTTTAAGGAGTTTAAGATGGTAGGTCTTGGTAATCTTCATTTCATATTAGGAGTAGAAGTTTCAAGAGACAAGGATTTTAGTTTTATTTGTCAATCCAAATATGCTTTTTCTATCTTAGAAAAGTTTGAAATGAAAGATTGTAAAGGAGTAGAAACTCCTATGGAGCAAAATGTAAAAGTTTCCAGTAGTAATGATGAAGCATCCTTTGAGGACATCACACTATATAGGAGACTTGTAGGCTCTTTGATCTATATTACTATAAGTAGACCTGATATAAGTTATAGTGTAGGCAAACTAAGCCAATCTATGCAAAATCCATTGGTTTGTCATTGGAAAAATGCAAAAAGGGTGTTGAGGTACATCTCGGCCACCAAGAACTTTGGCATTTTATATGATGGATCTAATCTAGCCTTAAGGGCATTTTCGGATCCTAATTTTGAAGGGGATAAAGTGGATAGGAGTTCCACAAGTGCTTTTGTTACCTTTCTTTGCAATGGCATAGTGTCTTGGCCTTCCAAAAAGCAAGATACTATCTCTCTATCTTCAACCGAATAGGAATACAAGGCACTAACATCCACAACAAAGGAGATTCTATGGTTGAAGATCTTGAACGAGGAAATGAAAATTTCTTCTTGACTTATTAGGATCACAAAGATCACATGAGATATGATTCTCTTTCCCTTGAAATGTGAGCCACATGAGCTCAACCATGTTTCTCGAGTTTATTTTTGGAATCGCAACTTGAGAAGGTCTCTCCTCCTCAATCCTTGGCACACTTGAACCTTGAGAAGGACTCTCCTCCTCAATCCTTGGCACACTTGAACCTTGAGATGAATCTTTAAGATCCTCTTCATGGTGCTTCTTCTTGATGGAAATCTGAGATCTCCTTGTCTCATAATGATCATAACAACTATGACCATACAATATGCACTTCCTACGATTATCAAGATTACTTATGCTAGAAACATAAGTCCAAAAATAACCACAACTTGGCATGATTTTTCTAATATTGAAATCAAAAGGTATTTCCATCTCAATAAGGCTAACTACTTGCTTATGGATATAAGTGTCCACTTTGGATGCTTCACTTATTCTCATAATCAGTCTACAACTTGCCTTTAAGATTGAAAACTTACAATTTTCATCTTTATGAATGAACATATCATTCATGATCTTATTGAAACCAAAAGAATCTATATTATGAAGACATTTCCATTTCATTGACTTTATATCTAATGTAAGTTTACAAGGAAAACATGTTTTCCTATCTTTTAAGGCATCACACTCAACTAGTATTGCCTTAATCCACCTTTGAGATACAAAAATCCCATCAAAGCAAAATAGATCATCATAAATTGACATGAGAGCATAAATGAAACTATTTTCATTTTGTGATTGCTCCTCCTTATTCTTGATTGATTTCTCTTGGATAATAGCAATAAGTTTGAAGTTATCCAAAGTTCCAAGCAAACTACTCTCTAAGGACATGAAATAAATCCAAGTTACTTTCATGAAAGTGACATCTACCTTTGCATCTTGAACCAAACAATGCACTTCCAAATAAAAAATTTAAAAAGTTTTGACATGTGTTGTGATGGACTCTTGAAGACAATTCTTGCAAGTCCTTGTGAGACTCCAAACCTCATTCACCTTTCCACAAAGGAAACACCTTTCCTTGGGTTTGTCCTTCTTGTATTTGCATTTTGAACTTGAGGCTCCATCCTTCACCTCGGCCCCATTGCTTTGGTTCTCCTTGGATGGATTGGTCTTCTTTTTGTAGCATCTTGAGGAAAAATATCCTTCCTTGCCACAAAGGTTGCACTTAGGATCCTTTCTTTCCTTCAATAGGATGCCACCTATTGATGCCATGTGAATAAAAACATGTGATATGATTCTACAAATGTAATTTGTGACTTTCAAGAGACTAGATTTGAACATCTTCAACAATCTAGAAGGATCTACAAAAGGTCTAACTCACAAACCTAAGAATCAATCTTCACACTTATGACTAGTTGATAAATTTTACAGTTTTTAGGACAATAATGATTGTACTTTACAATCATAGAGAGTTATTGGTTGCTTAATCAATGAATCTATCAAGTTCTACACATTAGATCTTGATCTAGATTCACTACACTTGGATTTAAGCAAGAGCAATGGATCAACACATCATTTTTTAGTGAGAGCGGCTTCACACGTGTGGAGTACTGTCCACTGTACGGACTGCACCTGAAACAACAAGTACAATGATACTAGATAGCAATCATGCATAAAAATCACAAGACAAATGACTAGAAATCTCACAAAAGTGTAGAGTGCAAAAGTCTCATCAATTTTCTTAGCAAAATGATGATCCTTTTATGGATCAAGTACATCCATGAGTCTGGTACAGTCCAGCAGGCCTTCACACGTGTGAAGAGTGCCAAATCACTCATATCTATCCATTTGATCCATCCTTGATCCTTATCCAATAGTTGACCTTCTAGAATATGACTAAAATCCAAAAAGCTAGTCTCCTAGAATATAGGAATATTCCCTACAAAATAGGATCTAAGGAAAATGGTCAACTCTTATCTTCTAGTACTCTATACACACATGTGAACATCCACTTGCCATGTGGGAGCATTTACTCATGCACATGCAAGGAAAAGCTAATTTGTAGGTGACTAGTCAACTTGACTAAAAACTAGTCATTTCATGTTCACACTAACTAGAATGATACAAAATCAATTTGGATATATACAAACATGAAAAGTACATCCTTTCACACATGGGAACATGCTCCACACGTGTGAAATCATATCATCAACATATTCTAATGTTTGATCAATATTTACATGAACCAATGTCAAGTGAGAAGTGACAATTTTCAACACTCCTCCTCACTTCTAACTTGGCAAATCTAGTGTACATCTATCTACAATTCCAAGAGCATATCTTAACTTAAAAAATGGATCTTTGGACAATGGTTTGGTTAAGATATCAGCTATGCATTCGGATGATGGTACATGATGTAGTTGCACTTCCTTGGATTGTACCTTCTCCCTCACAAAGTGGTGAGCTATCTCAATATGCTTTGTTCTAGCATGGAAGATAGGATTTGAAGCAATTTGTTGAGAAGCTTGATTGTCACAAAATATGTAAGGGATCTCCTCGGCCTCTAGCACATGTAGTTCCATCAAGAGTCTTCTTAGCCATAAGAGCTCTTTGGTTGTTGAAGTCAATGCCTTGTACTCGGCTTCACAAGAAGATAGTGAGATTGTATCTTGCTTTTTGGAAAGCCAAGATATCACTCCTCCACAAAGAAATGTTGCAAATGCACTAATGGACTTCCTATCCATCTTGTCACCTGCAAAATCTGAATCCGAGTAGGCTCTCAAGTGCAAGTTAGATCCTTCATAAAGTATACCAAAAAATCTAGTACTAGAAACATATCTAAGTACTCTCTTGGCACTTTTCCAATGATGAATTAAAGGAGCTTGCATACTTTGACTCAACTTGCTTACACAAAAACTTAAGTTAGGTCTAGTGATGGTTAAATAGATTAGAGAGCCTATAAGCTTCCTAAAGAGAGTGATGTCCTCAAAGGATGCTTCATCACCTTCATTAGTTGCTTTCACAACATGCTCCATAGGGGTGTCAATCCCCTTACAATCTTTCATACCAAATCTTTCAAGAATGGAAGTAGCATACTTAGATTGACTTATGAAAGTACAATTGCTACTTCTAGACACTTCTATCCCAAGTATAAACTTTAGGAAGCCTAGATCTACCATCTTGAACTCACTAGATAAGTCAACTTTTACTTTGCCTATGCCATCATCATCATTTCCTGTCATAATGATGTCATCAACATAAAGAACCAAAATGATGATCTTTCCTTCATTACATTTGAAATATAAAGAAGGTTCATAAGCACTTAGTACAAAGCCAAGGGAATAGAGAAAATCATGCAACCTAGAGTACCAAGCTCTAGGTGCTTGCTTCAAGCCATATAGGCTCTTCCTTAAGTAGCACACCTTTTGCTCCTCACCAATCTTGATGAAGCCCTCGGGTTGCATCATGTAGATTTCCTCTTCTAAGAAGCCATTCAAGAAGGCATTTGTCACATCCATTTGGTAGAGATCCCATTTGAACAAAGTAGCAATGCAAATGATTAATCTAATAGTTACAAGCTTAGCTACAGGTGCAAATGTTTCTTCATAATCCAATCCTTTTATTTGAAGAAATCCCTTAGCAACAAGCCTAGCTTTGTATTTACTAATAGATCCATCTTGATTGTACTTAATTCTATAAATCCACTTACATGCAAGTGGTTTCTTTCCTCTTGGAAGATTTACAAGATTCCAAGTATGATTTTCTTCTAATGCATCATACTCTACTTGCATTGCATCTCTCCAAACTTTAGATTTACATGCTTCTTCAAAAGATGATGGTTCTTCAATCAATGTAGCTAAAAAAGAGTAAGAGGTAGAAGATGTAGAGCCTTCCTTTTGATTTCCCTTGTCCACATAGGTAAGCCTTGAGGGCTCGGCCTTGCTCCTTGATGATCTTCTTGGCCCCTTTTGACTTGGATCCAAATCTCCATCCTCGGGTTTGTCATGATCCTCCTCGGGTTTGTCAAGATCCTCTTCGGATTTGTCAAGATCTTCAATGCACAATGGGTTAGATCCATTTGACAAGCTCTTAGCAAATTGTGACTCATCAAAAAGTACATCCTTGCTTACCTTTACTTTCTTGGATGTAGGATCATATATCCTATATCCCTTGCTATTTTCTCCATAGCCAACAAAGATTCCTTTGAAGGAGGTAGCATCTTCTTTCCTTCTAGTCTCCAAAGGAATGTGTACATAACAAGTACATCCAAAGATCTTAAAATATTTTACATTGGGTTTCTTATCAAACAAGGCTTGATAAGGTGAGATCCCATCTATAGCACTACTAGGAAGTCTATTACACAAATAATTAGCACATGTTATGGCTTCTCCCCAAAATGAGATGGGAAGTGATGCATCAAGCCTCAAGGACTTTGCACACTCACATAGACTCCTATTTTTCCTCTCGGCCACCCCATTTTGTTGAGGGGTGTAGGAACAAGTGTATTGTAACTTAATACCATTGATCTCACAAAAGTCTTTCATTTTATTGGAGGTGTACTCTCCTCCATTATCACATCTTAGTGCTTTGATAGAAGTACTAAGTTGTTTCTCTACTAGAGACTTGAACTTAATGAAAGCTTCATAAACAAGATTTTTCTTTGATAGTAACTCAATCCATGTGAATCTAGTACAATCATCTATAAAAGTTACATACATCAAGGCACCTCCATTACTTGCATGTGAAAAACTATGTACATCAGAATGTATGAGATCCAAGGGAGAGAGAGATCTTGATGAAGATTTCTTGTAAGAAGATTTGTGTGACTTTGCAAGGCCACATGCCTCACACATTTTTCCACACTTCTTGAAAGCTCTTGGTAGGCCGAGAGCTAGTTCCTTGCTTGCCATTGACTCCATAGATTGAAGATTAGGATGGCCTAATCTCTTATGCCAAAGCTCCACTTGAGTTAGCTCCTCCCTAGCCAAGTTCACACTTTCACTTGCAACATTAGCATCCAACTTGAAAAGTCTACCTTGCTTAATGCCACTAGCTATGCACTTATCAATTTTCAAGATGGAACAAACTCCATTCTTGAAATGTACATCTAGTCCATTGTCCATTAATTGTCCTACACTAAGCAAGTTTCTTGAAATGGTAGGAACATACAAAACATTATCTAGATCTATCCTTTTAGATGTGCCTAAACAAAGAGGTATAGATCCTATGCCATCTATCTTGCATGCTTGATCACTAGCAGTGTATATTGACTTCTTAGAGTCATTACAAGATAGAAGAGTAGAAAAATAATGCTTGTTAAAGGACATGTGGGAACTAGCCCCACTATCTATCCACCATGTGTCTTGACTTGAAGTTGGTGTAGATGCAACCATTAAGGATGTGTTGAATCCATCCTCATATTCTTCCTCTTGAGCAATGTTCCCTTGATCTCCTTTGGCTTGTTGATTCTTCTTCAAGTAGCATTCTGAGGCAAAGTGTCCTTTCTTTCCACAAAAGAAACACTTTAGTTTTGCCTTGTTCTTCACTTTGCCTTTGGAGGTAGATCCTCCATTCTTCATCTCGGCCTCCTTGCCTTGATTTTTCTTGAATGGATTTTGCTTTTTCTTGCCTTTAGATGTAAAGTTAGCTTTCTCCTCTCCTCCATTAAGTGACATGCTATCCATTCTTGTCTTGAGGTGTAGAAGCCTACTCTCCTCGGCCACAAGAACATTGTGCAACTTTTCAATGGATGGAAGAGAGTCTTGAATGGCAAATGATTGGACTAAGTTGGTAAACTCATCACTTAGACCATTCAAAATGATTTGTACTAGTTCTTGATCTTGGATCTTCTCTCCTATTGCACTTAACTCCTTGTTAAGAGATTTGATCCTAAGAACATACTCTTGTCCACTCTCTCCACTTCCTTTCATGCTTTGGAAAACTTGATTTCTTAGCATGAGGATTCTTGAAGTATTGTTGGATTCATAAATGCTCTTTAATGAATCCCAAGCCTCTTTGGATGAGGTACAAGAAGACACCTCTTTCAAGAGGTCATTGCATACATTTAACTTTATGCAATGTAGAGCTAATCTTGCTCTCTTCTTGTATTTGGCTTGTTCTTGGGGAGTTTGAGGCTCTTCCTCTACTCCTTGAACTATGTCATATAGATCATGGATCACTAGGAGTGATTCCATTCTCACTTTCCAAATGGAATAATTTGTGGAAGTGAGTCTCTCACTTGGTTCCATCAAATATCCACCCATGGATGACATTTTAGAATGAATGCTCTTTTAAAAATCACAAAGATTTTTGAATTTTAAAAGATCTATGAAGTGGCCTAAAGCTTACTAGAATCCCTATAGGCTTGTCTCTATCAAACTAACACACAAGCTTGAATGATACTCAAAGATCTTACCAAAAATTTCTAGCTTTCACTCTCACAAAAAAAATTGCTTTACACTTTTCTTAGAGATTTCACTTCAACTAAGGATCTGAACAAATCAGCCTCTTAGATCTGATCTTAGACTCTAAAAAGAAATGCTTCAATGATCCAAAACACTATTTGGTCATAGGCATTAGTTAGAATGAATCTAGATCAATACTATGCTTCAAAAAGCACCAAAAATGAACTAGTATTGTGATTTTGGGACCAAAAAACACAAAGTAACTTGAATTGAAAGTTGCTGTACGGTTTCACACGTGTGAAAAGTACATACACAGCCTCCAAGTCGTTTTGATCCAAATGATTACAAGCTATCACTCTAGAAGAACTCGCCCTCACTAGTATTGGCCAAAAAACAAATTTTGCCAATGATCTTTACAAGATTTATGATTCAATGATCACTCTCTTACTTAGCTCTGATACCATGATAAATTTTACAGTTTTTAGGACAATAATGATTGTACTTTACAATCATAGAGAGTTATTGGTTGCTTAATCAATGAATCTATCAAGTTCTACACATTAGATCTTGATCTAGATTCACTACACTTGGATTTAAGCAAGAGCAATGGATCAACACATCATTTTTTAGTGAGAGCGGCTTCACACGTGTGGAGTACTGTCCACTGTACGGACTGCACCTGAAACAACAAGTACAATGATACTAGATAGCAATCATGCATAAAAATCACAAGACAAATGACTAGAAATCTCACAAAAGTGTAGAGTGCAAAAGTCTCATCAATTTTCTTAGCAAAATGATGATCCTTTTATGGATCAAGTACATCCATGAGTCTGGTACAGTCCAGCAGGCCTTCACACGTGTGAAGAGTGCCACATCACTCATATCTATCCATTTGATCCATCCTTGATCCTTATCCAATAGTTGACCTTCTAGAATATGACTAAAATCCAAAAAGCTAGTCTCCTAGAATATAGGAATATTCCCTACAAAATAGGATCTAAGGAAAATGGTCAACTCTTATCTTCTAGTACTCTATACACACATGTGAACATCCACTTGCCATGTGGGAGCATTTACTCATGCACATGCAAGGAAAAGCTAATTTGTAGGTGACTAGTCAACTTGACTAAAAACTAGTCATTTCATGTTCACACTAACTAGAATGATACAAAATCAATTTGGATATATACAAACATGAAAAGTACATCCTTTCACACATGGGAACATGCTCCACACGTGTGAAATCATATCATCAACATATTCTAATGTTTGATCAATATTTACATGAACCAATGTCAAGTGAGAAGTGACAATTTTCAACACTAGTCACTTGGAAACTTTGCCTTGATCATTAAGACAAAAGCACACAATCTTTGAATCAAATCACTAAAGAAATCAGATCCAAACTCCTATTGGACTCAACAAATAACAATGACTCTTTCTTTTGAGAGTTGACATGGATACGAAAAGATTTGACATGTAGACTTTCCTTTTCACTCGACTAGTTCTCTCAACACATGAGATTCTTGAACAAAAGATGGGTTTTGTTTCAAATACATAGAAATAAAACTTAATCACTTCTTTTGGACTCACTCTTGACCCAAATAATCACACTCTTGAGATTTAGAATGAATTTGATTCAATTTGACAACAAACTAAATGGCATAACAAAATGCCATACTAAATGTGGACAGGTAGAAAGCCTGATCTATCATATGTACGTGTGTTCGGATGTGCAGCATATAAGCACATTCCAAAAGAAAGACGAAGCAAGCGTGATGACAAATCATAGAAAACTATCATGGTCGGCTATTCGAATGGAACACAAGTGTACAGGCTCTACGATCCAACCATGAAGAAGGTTGTTTCGAGCATAGATGTGAAGTTCAATGAGTCCACATTCCTTGGACTAAAAGATGAAAGAGGCCATGAGATCTTCACACTGCTGCCCATTCAAGAGGGAGATCGAGCACAACCATCAAATTAGAATGTAGAGCCATAGACTCCAGATGCCTAGATCGTGTGGGGTGATTGCACATCGATTTGAGCTCTCTGGACTTCGCTAGAACCTATCAAAGATTTTTAGCCATAAGAACTTGGCGCCGGCTGGATGCATAGTGGCGCCGGGTGCGGCACCGGCGCTGGTGGCACCGAGAGCAGCAGTGGTGTTGCTAGCATTGGGGGCAATGTTGGCGCCAATGTCACCAGAAGTAAAGCTTGTAGAGGTAGCTTTACAACATCCACCCCACCTTTATAAAATCTGATGTCCTCATCAGATGTCAGATTAAAGTAGAGGTGTCTCCCAATTAAAATAATTATACATTTAAGCTACTTGGCACAGTACTCAATTTATTGGCCACTTTTTATTATCATGGTAGCTGGCACACCACAAGTCGGAGGAACAGCTCTTTCTTATTGAAAAATTACATAACTTGAAAATATCACTTTGTTTAGGAAAAGTGTAGATTTTATATCGCTTACGTAAAACCCAAGAATCTTATTAACTGGTGACAAAGGCTTTTCTGGTGAAATGTTTGCCCCTGCCACTTCTGACTTCTTGACTTTGGAACTCCTTCGAGCTCCTAATTTGTCCTTGATGCACTTGGTGTTGAGCTCCCTGATATCCAGATTTGATCAGTTCTGCACAGGTATCAGGGCTCCCTCAGCCAAAGGTTTTATTGTTGATTGCCCACTTTATGGTCCACTCCGTGCCTTGTTGCTTTTTGCACCTTGATTTCTCTCCTTGTGTTGTAAAGTTACCTTTACAAGCTCTACTTCCAGCGCCAACACTGTCCTCGGCGCCAGAAGCACCCCAGCTGCTCCCGGCGCCACTATGACCAAAATCCAGCCAGCGCCAAGTTCCTATGGCTAAAAATCTTTGATCGGTTCTAGCAAAGTCCAGAGAGCTCAGATCGATGTGCAATCACCTCACACAATCTAGGCATGATTAAAGTAAGCCTAGCTTATAAAAATGACTTATGTACATTCTTTCACACGTGGGAACAGACTCAACACGTATGAGATCCTATCAAGCTCAATTAACTTGAGATCTACAAGTTACAACAAGTTGGAAGTGATATCTTAACACTCCTCCTCACTTCTAACTTGGCAAGTCTAATGTAAACATATCTACAACTCCAAGAGCATTTCTTAACTTGAAAAATGAATCATTAGCCAAAGTTTTGGTTAGTATATCAACTACGCACTCGGATGAAGGCACATGATGAAGTTGAACCTCCTTGGATTGCACCTTCTCTCTCACAAAGTGATGAGCTATCTCAATATGCTTTGTTCTAGCATGGAAGATCGGATTGGTAGCAATTTGTTGAGAAGCTTGATTGTCACATTAGATGAAAGGGACCTCCTTGACCTTTAGCACTTGAAGCTCCACCAAAAGTCTTCTTAGCCATAGGAGTTCTTTGGTTGTTGAAGTCAATGCCTCGTACTCGTCTTCACAAGAGGAAAGAGAGATTGTATCTTGTTTTTTGGAAAGCCAAGATATCACTCCTCCACAAAGAAAAGTGACAAATGCACTTATGGATCTTCTATCCATCTTATCTCCTGCAAAATTTGAATCCAAAAATGCTCTCAAGTACAAGTTAGATCCTTGATAGAGAATGCCAAAAAATCTAGTAGAAGAGACATATCTAAGCACTCTCTTGGCACTTTTCCAATGATGCATCAACGGACCTTGCATATATTGACTCAAGTTGCTTACACTATAACTCAAATATGGTCTAGTCATTGTCAAAGAGATTAAGGAGGCTATCAGCTTACTAAAGAGTGTGATGTCCTCAAAGGATGCTTCATCACAATCATTATTAACTTTACAAGTTTTCCCCATAGGGGTGTCAATCCCTTTACAATCTTTCATGCCAAACCTCTCAAGAATGGAAGTAGCGTACTTTGATTGACTTATACAAGTAAAATCACTACCTCTAGTAACTTCTATTCCAAGTATGAACTTAAGAAGTCCTAGATCTACCATCTTGGATTCTCTAGACAAGGAAACTTTAACATTTCTTATGCCTTCACCATCATTTCCTGTCAATATGATATCAGCATAAAGTACTAAAATGATGATCTTTCCATCATTACATTTGATGTATAAAGAAGGCTCATAAGAGATAATCACAAATCCAAGAGAGTAGAGAAAATCATGCAACCTAGAGTACCAAGCTCTAGGTGCTTGCTTCAAGCCATATAGGCTCTTCCTTAAGTGGCAAACCTTGTCTTCCTCACCATCCTTGATGAAACCCTCGAGTTGCAACATGTATATTTCCTCCTCCAAGTAGCCATTCAAAAAAGAATTTGTCACATCCATTTGATAGAGATTCCACTTGAATAAAGTAGCAATACAAATGATCAGTCTAATGGTTACAAGTTTTGCTATAGGAGCAAATCTTTCTTCATAATCTATGCCTTTAGTTTGAAGAAACCCCTTAGCAACCAATCTAGCTTTGTACTTACTTATAGATCCATCTTGATTGTACTTTAATCTATAGATTCCACTTACATTCAAGTGGCTTCTTCCCATATAGAAGGTGTACAAGATTCCAAGTTTGATTATCTATCAAAGCATCAAACTCTACTTGCATTGCATCTCTCCAAACTTGTGATCTACTTGCATCTTCATAACATGATGGCTCTTCAAGCATTGTGGTTAGAAAAGATTAAGAGGTAGAAGGAGAGTTGTCTTCCCTTTGCTTTCCTTTCTCAAAGTATGTGAGCCTTGAAGGCTCGGACTTGCTTCTTGTGGATCTTCTCGGCTCCTTTAGCACTTGATTTTGATCTTCCTAAAGATCATTTTCAAGAGGCTCCTCCTCGGGTGTTGCAAGATCTTCATCACCTAAGAGATTAGATGAATTTGGAGACAGCTTGTAACTTTGAGAACATCCTTGCGAACTTTTACTTTCTTTGAAATAGGATCAAATATCCTATATCCTTTGCTATTTTCACTATCGCCCACAAATATTCCTTTGAAGGAAGTTGCATCTTCTTTCCTTCTTGTTTCCAAAGGAATGTGGACATAACATATACATCCAAACACTTTAAAATCTTTTACATTGGGCTTATTGCCAAACAAAGCTTGAAATGGTGAGATCCCACAATAGCATTGCTAGGAAGCCTATCACATAAGTAATTAGCACAAGTTATGGCCTCCCCCAAAAAAGTGATGTGTAGAGATGCATCAAGTCTTAAAAACTTTCCACATTCACAAAGACTCCTATTTTTCCTCTCGACCACCCCATTTTGTTGGGGGGTGTAAGGACAAGTGAGTTCTCTCTTAATGCCATTGATCTCACAAAAGTCTCTCATCTTGTTGGAGATATACTCTCCTCCATTATCACATCTTAGAACTTTAATGCAAGAACTAAGTTGCTTTTCCACTAGAGACTTAAACTTTACAAAAGCTTCATATACAAGGCTTTTCTTAGGCAATAATTCAATCCAAGTGTATCTAGTACAATCATCAATAAAAGTCACATACTTTAAAGCTCCTCCATTACTTTTATGAGAAAAAGTATGTACATCCAAATGGATAAGATCTAAAGGTGAGGTATATCTTGTTAAAGATCTCTTGTAGGAAGTCTTGTGTGACTTTGCAAGTCCACATGCCTCACACACTTTGCCACACTTCTTGAAAGCTTTTGGTAGGCCGAGAGCTAGCTCCTTTGATGCCATGGATTCCATTGATTTAAGATTAGGATGGCCCAATCTTTTGTGCCAAAGCTCCACTTGAGTCAACTCCTCCCTAACCATATTCACACTTTCAATAGCCACATTAGCATCCAACTTGAAAAGTCGTCCTTGATTAATGCCACTAGCTATGCACTTATTATTTTTCAAGATGGAACACACTCCATTTTTGAAATGTACATCTAGTCCATTGTCCATTAATTGACCAACACTAAGCAAGTTTTTTGTAATGGATGGAACATACAAAACATTATCAAGATCTATCCTTTAAGATGATCCTAAGCATAATGGAATAGATCCTATGCCATCTATCTTGCATTCTTGATCACTAGCTGTGTAGATTGATTTCTTAGAATCATTACAAGAAAGTAGATAAGAGAAATAATGCTTGTTGAATGACATGTGGAAACTAGACCCACTATCAATCCACCATGTCTCTTGGCTTGATGTTGGTGTAGGTGCTACCATCAAGGATGTGTTGAAGCCATCCTCTTCCTCCTCCCCTTGTGCAAGATTGCCTTGATCTTCATTCCCTTGTGCATTCTTCTTCTTATAGCATTCGGAAGCAACACTTCAACTTTGCTTTGTTCTTTTGCTTCCCTTTGGAGGTAGATGCTCCATCCTTTGCCTCAGCCTCCTTGCCTTGGATCTTCTCGAAAGGATGAGACTTCTTCTTGCCTTTAGATGTGAAGTTTGCTTTCTCATCACCATTATGTAGTGATAAGGACCCCATTCTTGTTTTGAGGTGTAGAATCCTACTCTCCTCGGCCACAAGAACATTATGCAATTTTTCAATTGATGGAAGTTGGTCTTGAAAAACAAAAGATTGAACTAGATTAGAGAACTCATTTCCTAATCCATTCAAGATTACTTGATCTTGCAAAGCATGATGGAAAGTGGAGAAAATGGACAAGAGTATGTCCTAAGGATAATAGCATAAGCACTCTTGAAGTGTTATTGGATTCATGAATGTTCTTTAGTGAATCCCAAGCCTCTTTTGATGTGGTACAAGAAGCCACCTCCTTCAAGAGGTCATTGCTTACATTTAACTTCAAGCAATGTAGGGCTAATCTAACCCTCTTCTTGTACTTTAGTTGTTCTTGGGGAGGTTGAGGCTCTTCCTCAACTCCTAAGACAATATCAAAGAGATCATGAACCACTAGTAGTGATTCCATTCTTACTTTCCAAATGGAATAGTTTGTGGAAGTTAGTTTTTCACTAGATTCTAACATATATCCACCCATGGATGTCATTTTGAATGAAAGCCTATGAGATACACAAAGTTCTCTTGATAAGATGTGATCTAAGATAGATTTATAACTTTCAAGAAGCTTCTAATCTCAGCTTAATCAATCCTTGTTCAACTTGGATGATGGTATAATAGATCAACCACAAATATCCTAGCAATTCACTCCTCAAAGAAATTGATTCTAGTTCAAATTGGTTTGATATTTCACACACACTTAAGATCTAAACAAATAAGCCTTAAAGATCTGATCTAATGCTTCAAAATGAATTGCTTCAATGGCTCAATCACTATTTGATCATTAGCATTCAATAGATTGAACCTAGATCTAGATAGTGCACTAAAAACCTTGAATTTTGGACTAGTATGCACTTTTTTGGATAAAAAACACTTATGGAAGTTAACTTGAAGTTGATGTATGGTTTCACACGTGTGGACAGTACTTCAACAGCCCACAAATCAATCTTGACCAAAAACAATAATGTCACTTTCTCTTTGAACTCGCCGTCTCAATTAGTACTCAAAAACAACAAATTGTCAATGATTTCTCAAGTACTATTAATCATTTAGATCACTCTTAGACTTGGCTTTGATACCATGTCAAATTTCAGAGAAAAATGACAAATATTGATTGTACTATCAATCGTTAAGAGTTATTGATTGCTTAATCCAAAGATCTATCAAGTTCTAGATGTTAGATCTTGATCTAGATGCTTTACACTATGATTTAAGCAAGAGCAATGGATCAAATGATCAAACACATTGATGGGCGGCCTCACACGTGTGGAGGATAGTACCTATATGGCCTCTTTACAGAGAGTAAAGTACATTAACTTACAAATGCATTTCATTCATCAAAACTCAAGATAAATGTGGAAATCTCAATAAAACTAGAATTTGCCAATGTCACATGAACTTGTTATTGATTTGGTTGCCATCTAGATCCACAAATGGGAGCCATATGTGCTCATTTCCCAAAGTTGACTATTCTCTTTGGCTAGAAAACAGAAAGCTAGTCTTCCACATTTATAGGAATATTTCCTATAGAATAGAATCTAATGGAATCTTTCTATCTTATCTTTTAGAAGCTTATCCACACGTGTGAATGGTATCTTGACATGTGTGAGTAATAACTCATTCACATGGAAGTCCAATCTATTTAAAAAAAGTTTGACCAATTTAACCATTTTCAAGATTCTACTCAAAGGTCAATTTCACACTAGTGTAGATCAAGCTAAGACCAATCTAGCTTATAAAAATGACTTATGTACATTCTTTCACACGTGGGAATAGACTCCACATGTGTGAGATCCTATCAAGCTCAAATAACTTGAGATCTACAAGATACAACAAGTTGGAAGTGATATTTTAACAAAATCCATTTAACAAAGCATTTCTCACATCAAGTTGGAAGAGCTCCCATATGAAAAAGGTTTCAAGACATATGATTACTCTAATGGTTACAAGCTTTGCAACAGGTGCAAAGGTTTCATCATAATCTATGCCTTTGACTTGCAAAAAACCTTTTTCTACAAGTCTAGCTTTATACTTATGAATGGAACCATCTTGATTATATTTCAATCTATATATCCATTTACAAGTAAGAGGCTTCTTTCCATAAGGTAGATCAACAAGCTTCCAAGTTTGATTTTCCATTAATGCATCAAACTCTACTTGCATAGTTTTCCTCCAATATTGAGACTTATTTGCTTCCTCAAAACTAGTTGGTTCTTCAAGCATAGTAGTCAAGAAAGTATAAGAGTTGAGTAGTTGAGAATCTTCCCTTTGCTCCCCTTTGTCACTATAAGTGAGCCTTGATGGCTCAATCCTTGTCCTTTTTTATCTTCTTGGCACCCTTGGACTTTGAGTCAGTTCCACTTGGTCTTCATCTTCATCAAGCTCCTCCTCTGCCATAGCATGATCCTTGAAAAGTTGAGTGTTGTTGGAAGTCACCTTTCCTTTGGCTTGGAGAGATTCATCAAAAAGTACATCTCTATTGTGGAGTATATGTGCAAGTAAACTCTCTCCTAATGCCATTAGTTTCACAAAACTCTTTCATCCTATTGGAGATGTACTCCCCTGCATTATCACTTATTAATACTTTCAAGTTAGTATTAAGTTGCTTTTCCACAAGAGTTTTGAGCTTTACAAAGGACTCAAAAACTTCACTTTTCTTAGACAAGAGATAAACCCGAGAGTATCTTGATCTATCATCAATAAAAGTGACATACATAAGAGCTCCACCATTAGATTCATGTGAAAATGAATGAACATCCGAGTGTATAAGGTCAAGAGGAGAGTTAGATCTTGTCAAAGATCTCTTGAAAGGTAGCTTATGAGATTTGGAGAGTCCACAAGCTTCACAAAGCTTGCTACACTTGGATATGGTGTTGGGAAGTCCATTTGCTAGTTCCTTTGTCACCATGGTCTCCATAGCTTTGTAGTTAGGATGGCCTAACCTTTTGTGCCATAATTCCACTTGAGTGAGCTCCTCCCTTGCCATGTTCACACTTCAACCATCACATTAGCATCCAATTTAAAACCACTAGCAACACATTTTTCATCTTTCAAGATAGAACATGCTCCATGCTTGAAATGTACTCTAATCCACTATCCATAAGTTGTCCTACACTCAACAAGTTCTTTGAATTGAAGGTACATAAAGAACATTGCCTTGATCTACTTTTTTAGATGATCCTAGACATAAAGGAATGGATCCAACACCTACAATCTCACGTTCTTGATCACTTGCAGTGAAGATAAATCTCTGAGAACTATTGTAAGAAAGTAGATTAGAAAAGTAGTCTTTTTGGTGAGTCATGTGGGAGCTTGCCCCACTATCAATCCACCAAGTGTCTTGATTAGATGTTTGTGGTGAGGATACCATCAAAGATAGACTGCACTCTTCCTCCTCCTCCTCAAGCACAAGATTGCCTTGATTGTCCTTCTCTTGGGTATTCTTCTTCTTGTAGCACTCGGATGCAAAATGTCCCTCCTTCTTGCTCTTGCCTTTGGAACTTGATGCTCCATCCTTGCTCTCCATCTCCATGTCTTGAGTCTTCTTGGATGGAAACTTTTTCTTCTTGTCTCTAAAGAAAAAGTTAGCTTTTTCATCACCATCATTCAAAGATAAAGAACTCATCCTACTTTTGATATGAAACATTCTACTCTCCTCACTTACAAGAACACTTTGAAGTTTTTCAATACTAGGAAGTGAATCTTGAATAGCAAAGGTTTGAACAAGATTAGAATAATCATCTCCTAATCCATTCAAAATGATTTGAACTAACTCATCATCTTTGATCTTATCATCTATAGAAGACAACTCATTCAAAGATTTGATTCTAAAGACATAATTCTGGGCACTTTCACTACTTCCTTTCATGCTTTGAAGAATTTGATTCCTAAGCATGAGTATCCTTGAAGTATTCTTGGATCCATAAGTTGCTTTTAATGAATCCCATGCCTCTTTGGATGTGGTGCAAGATGAGATTTCCTTCAAAAGTTCATTACTTACATTCATTTTTATGCAATGTAATGCAAATCTACGTCTCTTTTTGTACTTTACCAATTCAATTCCTCCTTGAGGTTCTACTTCCACCTCGAGTACTATGTCATAAAGATCATGGAGTACAAGCAAAGACTCCATTCAAACTATCCAATTAGCATAATTAGTGGATGTGAGCCTTTCACTAGCTTCAAGCAAAAATCCACCCATTGATGCCATTTTTGAATGTGAAAAAGCACTAGAAACTCTTATGGATTCTTTAAGAGATCTGAACCTAAAGTCTTCTAGCAATTTGAAAGCTTATAGACTCAATCCTGTCACTCATGAACCAATATAGAATGATGGAAATTTAGATTCTAGTCTCAATTTTGCAAAATCGCTCCTTAATCTATGATTTTCGGCAATATCTCTCTCAACTTCAACATGCACTCAAAAAATCAGAGAAACTCATTTAATGCACCTGAATCAAGCTTCAAATTTCACTTTTTAGCTGATCTAATCCAATAACAAATCATAGGAATACAATCTCTATAGAAAAAGCTTGATTTTGCACTAAAAATCTCTCAATTTGGGTGTGTGAGTCAAATTATACAAATTTTTTAATTTTCACAACCAAAACCGGAACTGTATGGCCTCACACGTGTGAAAAAAATTCCTACAGTCCACAACAAGTTCTGGTCCAAAATTTTTGAATATATCTATCAAATCCAACTCGCTACACAAAAATTAGCTAGTTTCCAAGAACTTGCTAATTTCGGCTTAGTTCTGGATTAACCCCATCAATATCAATAAATCCTCTTGTACTTGGCTCTAATACCATGTGAAAGTCTGCAAAATAGGACCAAGAATGGATCCTAAACTAATCCACAAGAAGGATTGGATATTCGATACAATCGATCTATCAAACTTTCTATTTTGAGCACTTTTGGTCTATTTTCCTACTATATGGAGATCTACTTGGAAACCTTCTAGAAGTCAAAATTCACCTACTTCAGCTTATTCCACATGTGTGAGCAGTCCTCTAGACATGAGATGTGACACCTAACCTAAGGATGTAGCTCATGCAATCAATAGATTGATGCCATGTGTCATACGACTAGAAAACTAGTTTTTGGTCTTTTTAGCCACTAGAACTTGAATTAAATCATATGTACAACCTATATGATTATGGTACATGACAAGTACACTGATTTCACATGTGGGAACAGGATCCACACATGTGTAATCATCCTATATACATGGATTTGGCCTTGACCAAGCATAATTTTTACATTTTTCACATGACGAACCTCATACATTCGAGGAAGCTGTTGATGGACCAGATAAAGATCGCTGAATTTAGGCAATGGAAGACGAAATGTCATCCATGTATAAGAACAATGTATGGACACTTGCACCTATTCCAGATGGCAGAAAACCAGTCAAGTGCAAGTGGATCTACAAGATCAAAACAGGTCTTGATGGAGAAAACATCAGATACAAAGCAAGGTTAGTTGCTAAAGGATTTTTATAGAAGTATGGGATCGACTACACTAATACTTTCTCACCGGTAGTCAAACATATATCAATTTGCTTGTTATTCGTGTATGCAGTGGCTCATGATCTGAAAATTCATATTGTGGATGAGAAGACTGCTTTCTTGCATGCAAAATTGAAAGAATACTTATTCATCAACCAAGCACTTGGTTTTGTAAGCCAAGAATATCCAGAATATGGATGTCACATGAATAAAAGCATTTATGGTTTGAAACAAGTAGCCAGACAATGGTATAGAAAGAAGGACGAAGCGCTGCATTCCTTAGGCTTCAAACCTCTATTTGTTGAGTCAAATGTCTATGTCAAGCATGTCCAAAATGAAATAATCATTCTAGCTGTCTATGTTGATGACACACTTATCTTAGTAGAAGTGCCAACATAATGTGTCTCTTTTTTGTACTCAACCAAGGAGGAATATTATAATTTACCAAGCAAACAGGACAAATGGACCACGTACTTGCCCATACACCAAAGGGATTCACACCATCTGTTGCAAGACCAAATCTCACATTTCTTGACTCATTGGCAAAGCTTGGATACTCTTTGTTGATGTGTTTCCATGCAGGTGAACCTGAGGGTACCCTTATCATCTCATCTATAGAGGTATGGTGTGCATGCCAGTTTATAAGTTGTGCAAGAGATTTACAACGAAATAAACGTTGCAATTGTGGAATTACTGGGAAATGTCGTAAAATTTTGCATGGAATGGTTGCCCCTTGCAAATCATCTCTATATCGAGGAATATCACAAATGGGACATTTCTTGAGTGATTCATACCTTCTTCGATATAATATACAATCTTTTGGACATGCATGATATTGCTTGTAGTCCATCCCAATGTTAGACAACATCTTTTGTGCCTCATCTCTTGTCTTGGGCATGACATTCCCTTTTGGGAGAATTTTGTTTTTTAATAGTCCGAAAAATCTTTCTTCGAACCTTGCGATCTCGATCGGTCTGCGACTCGACGTAGATGTGCTCCCCAATTTTGCGGGACTGTCTTTTGGGCCCGTACCCTAGCCTACTCGTAACAAATCGGATGCACCACTCCATGGATAGCATTACGGTATCCATACCCCTACAACATGAGGTTCGAAGAAAGCTTTCCAGCCTATAAGTCCGATATGGAGGGCCGAAGGCCGGCTTGCTTTCCCGGGGAAGGGCCGAAGGCCGACTCCCCTGGGAATTAGCACCAAGGTGCGGGCCTTTCTCCAGCCACGGTAAATTATTCACGGTCACCTCCCGCGCTTACAGTTGGATTGGGGTTGGATGCAGAAAAAAGAGTCGGAGTACGGGCAAACGCCTCAAGATCCTTCAGAAAACACATTTTATTTCGGGCTAATTCCAATTCGATGTGAAATCGGGCAAGCTGTCTGTACATGACAAAAGAAGTCATTGTAAAAAAATTATCACTATTTGTCCAAATTGTAAAGTTTGTTTCAAAGCAAAAATGACAAGTATATGAAAAAAAATTGACTCAAATAATGATGTCGGCTTTGGTCACTCCATCTATTTTTGGCTTGAATATTTAATAGAAGTAGAAAGTCACCAAACGAGATGTCTTTGCTCTAGGGTACAATGCTGTATTTGATTCTTCTTGCAATTTCTTTTCTTCTTTAGACAAAAGTGCCTTCTCATCTTGTTCATTGTGTTTAGCTGCTCTATTATTCTCGTACATATCATCCAACATGTCTCCTATGGCTTTTAATTCTTCATTCATTGGATTTCATTTTCATTGTTGAAACTTGTATGCGAAGAGGTAGATGAGCTAGATTCAGATGCATTAGTTTCTTGATTAATGAGCTCATCAATTTCCATCATCTCTTTTAATCCTTGACGTAAATGACGAGGTAATTGCTTTATATGAGGATCGTTGTATGACATTCATCATCTACGTTGGCCATGCTTGATAAACATTTCCTCCCAATACTTGATAGATCTAAATGTTGCATATGAATATAAATTACCTCTTTGGTAAAAAAGTATGAACATACCAGTGTATCTATTAGACCATTCTTCTTTCCAACTTGCTAACATTCAATGAACTCAAAGAATTGCATGCTTCTACATATTTACATATTTATAAATTTCACATACATTAGCTTTCACTTATTACCTTATGTAAACATCTAGGCAAATGATGAATAATGCTTGAAGAATAATGCTCCTAACATTTGACATATTTAATGACACAAACCAAATACACTCAAGAATGCATGGATTATACATCTTTGCATATCAGCAAAATTTAAATATTCACATTTGACCTATCGTCTTTTGCAAATATTTGGGTAGAGGACGGTTGAAACTATACTTGATGAACAATTCTTCCCCAAATTTGATAGATCTAGTGGCATAGATCATTACATAAGTGCCCTTTACATTCCTAGTAAAATATTCTTCTTTTCCATTGGTGGGTTCTTCAAAATCACAATTCATCAATAAAGGGTGGTCAATGGAACTATTTATATATGTAGCAATATTTTCATGCACATCTGGACGTCCATCAATGTATGTACGATTTGCCTGTGAGATGTTGCCTCCTTGCATGCGTTGCTCCTCTAAAGAACAAGCATTTGAATTCAAGCCATATATTTGCATCCTCCATTGGTGACAACACAAAGCATGCCAATCACCCCAATTGTATTGAGGTCGTACATATGGCATCAATGTCACAACACTATTTAGAGAGACCTCAATACTACTCAATGCAAAAAGGCCCAAACTAGCCTCAAGAAAGTGTTCACTAGGCATGATTATATACATTCGATCCCAATACGTAAATGGTGTTCCATTTAATGGTAATGGTGATTGAAGTAGCCAACACGAATATCTACTTCTAATGAAACTTTTTACTAATGGATGTAAGCTAGGTGGAAGAGGAAGGTCAAACAAAGGACCTAAAATATTTTTTGACACATCAACAGTGCGTAGTAATTTTCAATTATCTTTCAAACTAGTCATAATACGTCCAAGATGTGTTCTCGTTTTTAAAGAGGTGGTCAAATTTGTGGAATCCACGTGGAGTATCGTAGAGGACTCATGTGTAATGTCTAGGATAGGTGTGGTTCAATGGTAAGAATATTCTGGAGATTTGGAGACATGGATTGAATTACAAGGCATTGATGAACTAATTATATCATGCAAGGGGTCATCATCAACATGAGCATCATCTAAGACCAATGATGATCCAAAATCAATATTTATGTGATTTATCCTATCAATAATATTCTCTATCCCTCTTGCAACTCTTTTCTTTGAAACCAACTTACGTTCCTTCTTCTACAAAAGTTAAAAATGTTAGATGTAGCAGTCTCTCTCTCTCTCTCACACAAGCATGAAACATATATGAAGATATCACAATGGACGAGTAAGCATGAAACATAAACTAATGGCATCATACTTAAAGCTAATTACCATGAAACGTTATTCTTTGAGAAGAAAAGCATGAAACATAAATTAATATGTAACACAAACCGTAAACTAGTAGCATGAAACACACACACACACACACACACACACACACACCCTACACACACACGAAGAGAAAAAAAGAGAGAACATTATAGAGTGCTAATCAAAACTCCCGAACCACACGATTATATCGTATTCTAGAATGTCACCACATGCGGCATTTGAGCTTTTTTGTGAAACTTATCTTCCAGCAAAAAAACATTTGAACCACGCCTTTAATGGAAGAAAACAAGAGCTACACACCTTCCTAGAATTGGGAGTGTTGGTTACCTTTAACTCTTTCATGATCTCTCTCTCTCTCTCTCTCTCTCTCTCTCTCTCTCTCTCTCTCTCTCTCTCTCTCTCTCTCTCTCTCAAGCATGAAACATAAACAAATATATAACACATATTAAGATACTACGAATTAAAGTAGCATGAACTAGTAAGCATGAAACATAAACAAATGGCATCATACTTAAAGCTAATTACCATGAAATGTTAATCTTTGAGAACAAAAGCATGAAACATAAATTAATATATAACACAAACCGTAAACTAGTAGCATGAAACACACACACACACACACACACACACACACACACACACACACTAGTAAACACACACGAAGGAAAATAAAGAGAGAACATTATAGAGTGGTAATCAAAACTCCCCAACCACACGATTATATCCTATTCTAGAATGTCACCACATGCAGCATTTGGGCTTCCTTGTGGAACTTATCTTCCAACAAAAAATATTTGAACCTCATCTTTAACGGAAGAAAACAAGGGCTACACACCTTCCTAGAATTGGGAGTGTTGGTTACCTTTAACTCTTTCATGATCTCTCTCTCTCTCTCTCTCTCTCTCTCTCTCTCTCTCTCTCTCTCTCTTCTCTCTCTCTCTCTCTCTCTCTCTCAGGCATTAAACATAAACGAATATATAGCACAAATTACGATACTATGAATTAAAGTAGCATGAACTAGTAAGCATGAAACATAAACTAATGGCATCATACTTAAAGCTAATTACCATGAAACGTTAATTTTTGAGAACAAAAGCATGAAACATAAATCAATATATAACACAAACCGTAAACTAGTAGCATGAAACACATACACATGCACACACACACACAAACACACACGCGCACACACACACACACACACACACACACACACACAAACACACACGCGCACACACACACACACACACACACACACACACACACACACACTAGTAAACACACACGAAGAAAAATAAAGACTAAACATTATAGAGTGGTAATCAAAACTCCCCAACCACACGATTATATCCTATTCTAGAATGTCACCACATGCAGCATTTGGGCTTCCTTGTGGAACTTATCTTTTAACAAAAACCATTTGAACCACGTCTTTAACGAAAGAAAACAAGGGCTACACACCTTCCTAGAATTGGGAGTGTTGATTACCTTTAACTCTTTCATGATCTCTCTCTCTCTCTCTCTCTCTCTCTCTCTCTCTCTCTCTCTCTCTCTCTCTCTCTCTCTCTCTCTCTCTCTCTCTCTCTCTCTCTCTCTCTCTCTCTGGCATTAAACATAAACAAATATATAACACAAATTAAGATACTATGAATTAAAGTAGCATGAACTAGTAAGCATGAAACATAAACTAATGGCATCATACTTAAAGCTAATTACCATGAAACGTTAATTTTTGAGAACAAAAGCATGAAACATAAATTAATATATAACACAAATCGTAAACTAATAGCATGAAACACACACACATGCACACACACACACACACACACACACACACCCTAGTAAACCCACACGGAGAAAAATAAAGAGAGAAAATTATAGAGTGGTAATCAAAACTCCCCAACCACACGATTATATCCCATTCTAGAATGTCACCACGTGCGGCGTTTGGGCTTTCTTGTGGAACTTATCTTCGAACAAAAAACATTTGAACCACACCTTTAACGGAAGAAAACAAGGGCTACACACCTTCCTAGAATTGGGAGTGTTGGTACCTTTAACTCTTTCATGATCTCTCTCTCTCTCTCTCTCTCTCTCTCTCTCTCTCTCTCTCTCTCTCTCTCTCTCTCTCTCTCTCTCTCTCTCTCTCTCTCTCTCTCTCTCTCTCTCTCTCTCTCTCTCTCTCTCTCTCTCTCAGGCATGAAACATAAACGAAAATATAACACAAATTAAGATACTATGAATTAAAGTAGCATGAATTTTTCCTTCTAGAAGCAAGTGAGAGATTAACTTCATCTAATCATTCTATTTGGATTTTTCTTTTTAGAAGCAACTGAGAAATTAACTTCAAAGTATTGTGGCACTCATCCTATCGCTCAATATTTATTGGCCAAACTATACTTGAAGTGCCATAAAGGTCAAAGATTGAAGCATTTCCAAAGAACACTTTAAAGAGTTTACCTCTCGTACTCTTGGATCTTCTTGTCAACAATCAGAAATGCAACATCAAGCATTCACCATAAGCAATCACCAAGGAGCCGAAAGACGAACATGCAATATCACTCTATTACACTCACACTTACTGAATGTAAAATGTACATATAAACTTCATTGTTACACTTCCTAGTTACAGCTAGTAATAAAGTACATCGTAAACAGTAACTAGGAAGTGTAACAATGAAGTTTATCATTGATTTCTAACACTCTCCCTCAATGATAAAATTACATTCTTCTATTCCTAGTAGAGTACAAAACTTGTCAAATTTACATCTGCCTAATGACTTAGTAAAAATATTTGCCACCTGATCTTCAGATTTACAGAAAACAAGATCAATGGCTCCATCAAGAATTTTCTCGCAAACAAAATGTTAATGTATTTCGATGTGCTTGGTTCGAGAATGTAAAACTGGACTTTTTGGCAAAGTGAATGCAGCTTTGATTGTCCAAGATATAGTAGTCGCATCCACCTATGGTTGACCTAAATCCACAAGCAATCTTCGTAACCATACCGCTTCTTGTGCAGCATTGCTGAGTGCTCAATATTCAGCTTCTGTCAAGGATAAGACTACTGTAGGTTGCTTTTTGCTGCTTGAATTTCAGCATTAGGCTTGCAATGGATTTTCTATACCAAAACCCACTTCCTTCTTGACCAGTACTTTTGCTCCCTCATCAAAATGTTCAGTGATTACTTCAAATTGTTCACCTCGGCCCATCTTATCAAATGTAGCATCCCTAGAAATTACAAGCTTCTGTGCATTTATGTCATACATCCTGTATGCCTTGGCCTTCTCATCATATCCAAGGAAAATACACTTGATAGATTTTGCATCCAATTTTCTTCGTTTCTCATCAGGAATATGAGCATAAGCATCACAACCAAATACTCTCAAATGAAAAATATTAGGTTTCTTTCTAGTAACAGCTTCATGAGATGTCTTACCTTCCATGGATTTTGTAGGACACCGATTCAGGATGTGTGTAGCTGTGCTACAAGCTTCTACCCAAAAGGTGTTTGGCAGACCCTTGCTTTTGAGCATCGCCCTGACCATCTCAACAATAGATCTGTTCTTTCGTTCTGCAACTCCATTTTGCTGTGGTGAATAAGGTGTTGTAGTCTGTCTCTTGATCCCTTGATCTTTGCAAAAATCAATAAATTCTGTCAAAAAATACTCACCACCTCCATCAGATCTCAAAGTTTTGATGCAACATCATGTTTGCTTTTCAACTAATGACTTGAATTCCCTGAACTTAGCAAAAGCATCTCATTTCTTGCTTATCAAATAAATCCAAATGCATCTGCTATAATCATCAATAAATGTGATAAAGTAATAGTAGCCATTAAGAGATCTAGTCTACATAGGTCCACATAGATCACTATGGATAAGATCTAGGATGCCACCGGCTCTCCTTGCTCCACTTTTGGGAAACCTCTCTCTGTGTTGTTTTCTCAAAATGCAACCTTCACAATTTTTTCCTTCAAAAGAAATATTAGACAATCCTATAACTAGATTACCTCTTTTGAGAATATGTAAACTTTGAGCACTAATCTACAATTTCCAGGTTTATTTTGCTTGGAATAGCCGCATCCTTGACCTCGGTCTTAATTCCGATTGCCTCGATTTGGGCCATCATTGGATTGTTCTTGAAATTGTTGGAACGATCCATGATATGAGTTTCCACCTCTTGATTGGTGTCTTCCAGGACCAAATTTGCCAACACATGCTCTCACTACAAGAGCTTGATCAAATCCCCTGTTGTGATGACTCAAGTTCTCTTGACGTTGTTTTTCCTGCAAAAGCAATCCACCTAACTCTTCATAGGTTGGAAGATTTTCCCGTGTAGCTATACTTGTCACAAACATCTGATGTGACTCACTCAAACTATTCAATTTCAACTGCATGATCTCACGGTCCTGTACTCGCTCTCCAACTATTGCTAATTATTTGGTCACAAATCATCCATCATCCATCATCCATCATCCATCTGCAATGTGTGCAGCTTCATCTTCAGGAATAGCACTCGAGATGTGTTTGTGGTCTCAAACAATGCCTTCAACATACCCCATGCTTCTTTTGGTCCTTCTGAATCCGAAATGTAGGGAATAATTGCATCTCTCACTGATAAGTTGATGACATTTTGTGCTTTCTGTTTTCTCCTGTCAAATGCTCGTTGATTTTCTTCAATCAATGGCCTTGTCTCTTCACCTGTCACGATCTCCCATAGCTCCTTTTTCATCAAAATGTCCTTCAGTTTGAATTTCCAAACTGCATCGTTGTCAGCTCCTTCCAATTTGCTTGACTCATTGAGGACACTCTCGCTTAGAGTTGCCATTACTGGGTAGACAAGTCCGGATCACAAAAATGGCTCAGTCTAAACACACAACTTAGTCTCCAAATTTTATCACGCCACAGAACTATACAATATTTTTTTTTTCCAATCATACAGCTGATATCGAAATGGAGTGCATAAGTACGACTGCTTAGGATCCTCTTTAACTTGTGTGCGTGATCCGATATTGGAGCATGCGATATCGGACTAGAGCGCAGATGTACAACTGCTAAGAATTCTCTTTAGCTCGTGCGCTTGGATCCGATATGCGATATCGGACTGGAGCGCAGATGTACGTCTACTCGGGTTTCTCTTCAGCTAGCACACTTGGATCCGATATTGGTACGAATAAAAAAGAGAGAATCTACGATGATGATGACATTGTCGATGACATATACACACTGTAGCCAACTACTCTATACCACATCATAAGTAATCATTAAGAGATTGTATGTACTGAACAAATACAATAAAATTTGTTAAGGACATGCCAACATCTGATCCATGTATATTCTAGTTATGCTTAATGAAAATCTAATATTCTAGTAACATTGCTATCAAGAAAATTGCTTGGGTGGGGCAACACATAAAGATCACTCGACCAAAATCTTCACCAAAATCACTCGACCGAGAATCCATTATTTCAGTTTGAGCTAATTTAGTATAAAATGCGTCATGTCCTAAATTGCCATTAAGTACCATAAACTTGCAATTCGAATATGCTAGTATCGTAAGCCAAACTTCTTGACAATTTGTCAGTTTTATTTCATCCATGTAGATAGTGCATGTAGGCCTATCTCAACTAATTTAAAGACAACATAACAGTCAATGTTCGAAGCTTTTAGTTTGAACTCTTGTCCAAAATGAGTGATGATCTCACTCAGTCTTTCTTTCAAGATGGAAGGATTAAAATCAAACAATCAGTCATGATTGTCTGAATTAAGTAATTCATATGACTATCTTGCATGACATCTTAAGCATGCAAGCCCATGTGGGGGACCCTCCCTCACGTGAGAGAGGGAAAATTTTTTTGCGTGGAACATCCATGCGTGGATAGTGCATGGATTATCCATGCGTGGATAATCCACGCGAAACTTGAATGCCCATAAAACCAAATTTTCATAAGCATTCTTGTTCCTCTTCTTTTGCTTTCAAGTTTTAGTGGTTTTCCTAATCTAGTGTTTAGTGCTCTTGCTTGCTATTTCTCTTCCAAGCTCTACAAATCTTGCTTGCTTGCTTCTGCTTGCTCTTCCTTGCTCTTCCTTGCTAGTGATCTTCCTCTTGCTATTGCTGGCAAGCTCTTCCTAATCTATTGATCTTGCTTGCTTTCTCTTGCTTGCTATTGATCTTGCTCTTTCTATTACTTTCTTGTCATTGGTTGCTCTTGTCATTGCTCACTCTTCTAATTTTACACTCTTCACTACTCTTTCAATCCCATTATCCACTGCTTTTTAACTTTTAAAGTTTTCTTTGATACAATGTCTTCAAGTGGTAGGTCTATCTCCTCAAGAAAGAGATAGAATAGAAAATCTTGTGTTATCTTCTTCGACTGAATCATCCGAGAGAAGAGCTTCCGAGGATGCCCCTTCCCATGAATCGTGTATTATGATCTTAATCCATGTGGTGGAGTTATAAAAAATACGCATGGCAATGTAGTTCATGCCCGTTTGCGTGATTTAGTTGCTTTATATTTTGGTAAAGATTACATGATCGATTGGTCCTCCCAATCGCTTCAAGATAAAAATAAAATAATAGAGACTTTATAAATTCCCTCAATCCAATGCTTTTAGTAGGACTTGGGCCTTGCATTCAATGTGCCTTTGGATTCAAAACAAAAGGCAATTGATGAGAAGAGCCATGAAGAATTCCAAGAATCGCACGAAGCCTGGATGGTGCTCCAAACAGGATTGGAGGAAGGTAAAAGGGAAATTGTTGCAAAACAATCCCCAAAAGTATGAACAACAGCAACGTAGGGCTGCTGCCGAGAAGCTCTTACAACATGGCCAAAGTCACTTGGGATTGGGAGGAAGGGGTAATCTAGAAGCCCAATTTGTAAGTGCAATATTTTTATTATGACTCTACTTTTGTAATGAGATTGTTAATGTTTTTTATTGCTAAACTATATTGTATTGCTAAACTATGTTTTTTTGTTGAATGGTGATTTTGGAAGACAAATGACTGCAGTAGAGTACAAACAAGATTACGATCATGGATATGTCGGCCTTAAAGGTTTTATGGAAACCTCGTGGATTGTTTCCAATCGTAAACTCTTAACCTTTATTGTTTTGTGATTGTTTACTTTGTGGTTCACAAGTAAATTTAATCTCAATCTAATCGAATCTTTGATTCTATTTTGTAGAGAGGCTCTACAACTTCAAGCATTCGTGCTGTGGAGGAAAATGTGGAAGAAAATGTGAATGAGAGTGAAGGGGAGTTTGAAGATGTGGACACCAACATAAACCTACAAGACGAAGGAAGCGAGGAAGTGATGATGAGTAGAGTTTTAAGATTGAATGTAAGGCCTTGTAGACGACAATGTATGAAGGAAAAATTTATTCTCTCATCAATGTACTTCTTTTGATATCAATATAATGTTTTGGCACTACATCATTCTTGCAAAAATGTTGAATGCATATATTTTTAATTCATGAATGCAAATGTGTAGTCTATTGAATGCAAATGTATCTGTCGATGAATTCAATGCAATGTATAGTCTATTTAATGCACATCTATTGAATGCAAATGTATCTATTGATGATTTGCATGCTAGAATGCACAATGGAAAGTAATGGAAAGCACAATGGAAAGTAAGGGGAACCACAATACAATGCATCAATAGATAACACATTAAGCTATCAACTAAATATCAAATGAATCAAAATAAATGTGAATTTATCTTTACTATTGTATCTCCATTGTTTTGCAATCTTTGCTTTGCCTTTTGCATGCACTTGATCTTTTAATCCTTTGCAATGAAAGCTCTTTTTTCATTTTTCATATCCAAGCCTACATCACAAACAAAAAAGATCTTAAAACTTATACTAAAAGATTATGATCACAAAACACATACAATTAACATCCATCAATGGCCCTAAACACCATCAATATTCTCACTCACATTCAACCCCATCTCATCCTCATTCCCATCTTTTCTCTCCTTTTCTCTCTTTCACACAAAAGAAAAAAGAAGTCGACATCTAGTTTAGGAGCAAACCACATTTTGGTTCACGCGCCAAAAAAAGAAAATTTGCGTTGATTATCCACGCGAGACTTGAAGTTGTGGATACCGCGTGGATATAAAAAATTTACGTGGATAAAAAAAATTCACGTGGATTATCCATGCGTGGAAAATTTGCCACGTGATATCCACGCGGAAGCCGAGCCTATTTTTTTTGAATCTTACTATGGCGTGGATAATCCACGTGTGGATTATACACGCCATAATTAAATTTTAATCTCCGGCTCTGGGTGTCGGGAGGTTTGGCCGGCTGCCGGTTGTCAGAGTTGGCGTGGAAGATCCACGCATGGATAATCCACGCGATTTGAATTTCACGACATTCAGACAATTCTTTGTTGGAAATGACACTTGCATGGAAGATCCACATGACCCACGTGTATATCCATGGCTATGTTCACACGAATTTTTTTTTGGCTGCGCCAATTCCTTTGTATTGTGCGTGGATATTTGCTTCATGTCTTCTTGTGGTGATTAGGACTTCGATGCTCTTTACAATGCTTTGACATTCGAATGTAGAGTTAGATAGGAATGGATACCGTTTGATGTTGATTAGCCGGAAAGTCAATGAAGTCGACTTTCAAATACTTTGGTTGATTAGACTCTGTGTAAAAATTGTAGGTTGTCAAACTGCTAACAGATTCTCGTGTATTATACCATGCATTGTTTTGCACACTGAATGAGAGGAATTTTGCATAATAGCAAAATAGAAAACCTTATGATTCCTGTAGGCATCAGATGAGCAGACATAGAAACCAAAAGAGATTGCATCTGACTCTATATCATTGATAAAAAATGTGCAAGAAGAATCTTGAATAGAAATAGTATCACCAAGGAGACAATTGTGGACTTAATTTCCAACACAAAAGACTTGAGAGAAAAATGCAAAACCTAAAAGAAATCATGAATCATTAGAAATTTAAAGACAATTTCTAATATCAAAATAGAATCAACGCAAATGCAATCTATTTTACAATCTATTCATTTTGAGAACTTAGAAATTCATAGATCTAGAATTATGAAAAAGGTTAAGAACAACAAGCAAAAGTCTTTGAGAACAGCTCTCTCTCTCTCTCTCTCTCTCTCTCTCTCTCTCTCTCTCTCTCTCTCTCTCTCTCTCTCTCTCTCTCTCTCTCTCTCTCTCTCTCTCTCTCTCTCTCTCTCTCTCTCTCTCTCTCTCTCTCTCTCTCTCTCTTGCTTTCCTTTCTATACCTCTTCAAGAAAAAAATATTGGCTTTTGATGACGTGTGAGAATCTCATGCATATATGCATGTGAATAGAAATAATTGTATTTTTTTCATTTTCTTGATAAGAAAATTTTCTATAAGACCTTGAATGTGGTGGTGTATACATGATTTACTTTATGGTGGTGGTTGACACACGATAAATGTATAGCATATGAGATGAGTCTCATATCAAAACCTCTATGATAAAATACAAATCTACAGTTTTGGAATGGCACTCACGCATTTTGGAATGCAACATTATAAAAATATTTGAGCTGAAAGACAATGTTATATTGTTTTCATATCCAACTATATTTACATTTTCAAAAGTATGGTATTCATCATTCATGTGAACGAACTTTGATTACTTGCAAATACAAGCACTTGAGATTTAAAACCTTTCTTGAAAGTTGAGCTCTTAAATTACAAAAAACACACCCCATATATGCAAAGAAAGAGGCCTTAATTTAAATCTTAGAAAATCAAATTTGCATCTTAAGTCTCAAACACATTGGACAAAACAAAAAGTTATTGGCCTAATTTGACTATGAAAACACATTTGACATGCCAAAACCAGAATTTACCACCAATCCATACCAAAAGCACATGCTAAACCACACTAAAACATATGTGTGCATGGAAGAAAACAAAAAACAAGGCAAATGACTACTCTTGGATAACGTAGATGAAAAACTCAAGAATTACTTGAGCATTGCAATAAACACCAATTAGATTCTAACCAAATCAGAATTATGTAATTATTCCCAACTAATTTGTGCTGGTTGTCGGTAGGCATGCACACTTGTTCTAATTCCTTGATAAATAGCCAACCTACTAATAAAGTATATTATGTATTAGGGTTTCAAGCACTAGTTTCAACTTGAGTTATGTGATGTGTACTTTGGTGCTTAGTCATCTCAAAACTTTGTCAAGCACTAGTTAGATCTCGTGTAAGGTGTAATTTGGTGTTCCATCTCTTCATGACATTTAGACTTCAACAAAACATTATCTTAATAAGTACTATTTTCATATTTCAATGAATGATGCAATAATTCATAGGCTCTTTTGCCTGTCCTTTCATGAACCACAAGTCTCAACAAATCTTACTCATTATATAATAAATAACATCCATGAACCACAAGTTTCAACAAATTCTACTACTTATATAAGTTAGGAGTCATGCCTTCTTATGCCTTTGCCTCAAGCTCACATAACTTTAAGAAATTTTCATGTTAATATGAAATTATACATTTGTATGGTTATTTATTATAAATAATAAGCATGTATCTCTCAAAATTACAAAAATATTAAAAATGTTTCATTCAATTTTTTCCCAAGGATTTATTTCAGGGAAGCCCCTACTTTCTCAGGCCTTCCCCTATACCTATTGCATTAAGCTAGGCTAGAAAGCATTCAACTCAATTCGAATTATCACCATAATCTATCACAAACCTTAAATAAACTAAGCCCATAAAGGAAGGAAAAAGTTGACTAGGGACTCTTTGGAGGCCCTTCTCTTACACTTATGGCATTAAGTCCTAATAGGTCTTTAGCTCAATTGTGGATGTCACCATAATTTATCACAAAGCTTATAATCAGCTAAGCTAGAATGGGGGGATGATAAAGTTGACTAGTCGTAGACATGGAAGGCACTCTAGAAGGGATAAGTGTATTAAGCACCACCACTCCAATGGCAATGGTGGCCTCACACCCTTCTAAGGATGAAGAACATATCATTGCATATTAGGAGATGGTGTTGTAAGTTGTAACTATTCTTTTCCCTTAGATAGGTGTGAGCCCACCAATGTCAATGCCTTGGTGTTGTGGAATATGATATTCCTTCTAAAAGAGGCACACATATTGACATCTTACCATGGTTAAGGCAAAGCTAAAAATTGGCTAAGCTTAGAAATGGAATAATAACTAGTCTAGGCATAACAAGTTGAATATAAAGGGTTATAAAAAAACAAAGAGCATGATGCTAATGCCTTCCTAGGCCGTCAAAGGATGTAGAAAATATGCTTTTTTCGGTGGGTGATACGTCCGAAGTACTCACCATGCACTCACTCACACTCACCTGTCCATTTCGAAGAGTCCTCTTGGGGACGTTACAAGCAATATATGGATTGAGATCCTTCTCCTTACATAATATCATTTTTTAAAATTTCATGAAGAAAAGGGATGTGCCTCTTGAGATTCTTCTCCTCACATAATGTCATTTTTGAAAGTTTCATGAAGTAAAGGAGGTGCCTCTCCAGAATCTTTGCTTCCCTTTTTTATTTTTTATGTTTTTAAAACTTTGTACATGCACCTTTTGATGTGGGAAGGTGCACTTAAAATACATGTAAATGTTTTTTTTTTGAGTACACCTTCCTTGCGGAAGGTTGCATTTAAAAAAATTTATGAAACAAAAAAGGTTAAAAAAGAGTAAAAAATGAAACTAGGGATGCCTCCTCGAGACATTCCCCGTGATGATGCCATATTTAACTGTTTGAGTTGGAATTTGCTTTGTGCATCGACTGATTATATTACGCGGGGTTGATGAAGAACGTCGGCCATCGCTGATTCTTGTCATAATAGTGTCCTACAACAGCACGATCACCTTCCTGATCGGGCTGGGGCGCCAGATCAGAGCTTGCTTGTAAAAATTGCGACGTCAGCGGAAAAAATTGTTTGTGGAAGAATCGCATCTGTTGTTTGCTTTGTGCAAAAGCCCTTGATCTTTGGCATGCGTCTTTGGTCGCTAAATTGGCCAACACTGGTCCAACAACGATGAATTGATCAAAAAGCGTCTTGCCGGATGACGGAAGGACGTCTAGATAGACGTCCTTGTGTACGTGCTATATGAAATGCGGTAGTAGGATCGTGTGGTTGCTGCTGTATGCGCGGAAATTGGCTGATTTTATGCAGAGCGAAAGTGGGGTATTTTTGTGATGTGAGGTTGATTATATAAGATCGCAAGAAAGATTAAAGTGTGCAATGATCAGGATGCTCAAGAAGGCGGTCAAGATGGGAATTCAGCACACAATACATGTGATTGTTGCGACATTCCTGCTCCTACTCCTGGGGTTCTTTGCTTTGAACGCCTACTATCCCTCCTTTCTTGCCGGATTCGACTTCAAGAGAGACATATTTGAACAGCCATTTGCAAGAAAACCTTGCGAAAAGCTCAATGTATCAAGTGCGTTCTCTCTCTCTCTCTCTCTCTCTCTCTCTCTCTCTCTCTCTCTCTCTCTCTCTCTCTCTCTCTCTCTCTCTCCTTCCTTATTCCTTTCTTGACTCTAAGCAAAAGAGCACCTTTTTGACATGCCTATGCAAACTTCCGCAACGAAAGCAAATGAGCAAGCGGCAGAAGAAAGACTACCCTACACGTACATCGCTGTGTATCGCCTTTAATCATCCTAGTCGAAAGAACATTAAGGATTGTAAGACGCGTCAAGTTTCAGGATTCATATATTCTTGTTGGGTTAGCAATTGTAAACTCACTTTTACCTTACGTTTCTGCTTTCCTGTAGTTAAGAGTCATGAGCACATATTTCTGGTTCTGTGAATGACCGGCCGTTTGTTGGTCTTCTTGGAATGAACCTGCTCAGTTTCTGATGAGCATCTGTGTCTCAGAAAATTCATTGACAGTAGGATCGACCTGCATAAGGAACACTTCTAATTTCTATTCCCACGCTTTGATTATATGCGAATGATCTGTATACTGTAGCGGAGTCATTGTCTTGACTAACTAATAATATTTCAGACAGCTCTGATAAATGACTGTCAGATATATTAATATTATTTCTCTTTGTAACCTTGAACGAGTAGGCCTGACGAATTTCTTAGGATTTGTGCGTTGCATTTAAGAAAGATGAACATTCTGGGCATTCACTACGTATATCGTTTAAAGATGGATATAGATGATTGCACCCGTCTCGTTTTAGAGCCACGTCTCACTTATGCTGGCAGCTGTATTAGCTGACAATCAAGATCGATGACCCCCCATTCTTGTTCAGAAAAGAAGAGACTGTTTTTTATTAACGATCAAGTAAAGAAATTTGACCCTAGTCTGATGCTGTTCTTAAGGGTTCAAAGCACACAACCTTGTGCATGCAACCGAGTCATTTAATTGTCATGCCTACGGTTAGCTACTTATAATCGGCAGAAGGTCTGGGTTTGGTGCGTTATCTAGGGTCGACCAATAGTTCGAATGGATAGAGCGCTATATTTGAGAACACTTTGACGTAGCCTTTAGGACAGTAGTTGCTTTGCTGGGGTACGGTGTTACGACGGCGATGTCCTACGAACCACAAGTTACAAAGGTTGTTATATATGAGCAATATACGACGTCGCATGTGTTGCACGATTTCTAGAATGATTATTGCTGCTATTATAGCAACATTTGCTGGTTGTAATCCTTTTAGAATGCAACAATAGCTACTGGAGGACCCACAGTACTTACCGACCCAATATTACCTTCCGAAGTAAAAATGGATGATCGAAAGCTTTGACACATCAACATGAACGTTTTGATCAGAACGTGCTATACAAATTGTGGAGAAGAATTTTAGAATCGACGTCATGGTCATGTTGCATACCTGCTACTATAATATTTTACCTCCTACCAGTTCTGGCGTTGGGAATAAGCGTAACCTGCCAGCGGGCTTCATGAAGCACATGGTACTAGAACGACTAGTTATGATTATAAAAAATAAACGAGGCTCATTGTTTTCTACAAAGTACATTTTGAAGAAGTAGAAGGATTGTTACATTCAGTTAGGCGAGCTACACTGACTGTCTGATTGCAATCTGGAATAGCAAATTAATATACCTCCTGGAAATAAAGGAGATTGACCAAAAATCTAAACGTTTCTCAAAGTTATCTAGAAATTCTTTAGATATTATGACTTGCATGGCTAACCAGAAACTGAATATACTGACACTGCAGGCTACGGCAGTAATACAATCAAAGATCATGGCTTAGATTTAAGAGCAGTACTACTCGAAGCCAATGAGGAGCGAATTCTTCAATTATCGAGTATGTGGAAAGCCTCTTCCTCCCTTGACGGCAAATATATGACTCGTTCCAGTGGGCGCAATATCCTTCCTAAAGAATTCCTTGCAAACATGCCACGTGCGCCACATTTGGAAAACTGCAAGTCTCGATCAATCCAAAATCGGCGGCAAGACACCCGAGACATTGATGGCAAGCGGCCATCCTGGCTACCTTGGAAGGGGCAGTTGGGTGCTGATCTTGGAAAGAACATCGAAGACGAGGATATGGGAGAGGAGATGCTCTATAATGCAACACGAACAATAGAAGGTCCCTATCCGCCATGGGTAGGTCACACAACTCGAATTCTGTGTGTATGTACTGTGTGTATCTGTGAGAGAGAGAGAAAGAGAGAGACCATGTTAACACTTATAGACAAAACGAGAGTCTGTTGTCACATGTATTTTCGGATTTGAACAATGCAGGTCAACTAGATTCGCTTGATGGAGACGTGCATTTTACTATATTCCATAATGGCACCTGGATATATTGATTGCAGCCCTACCCTTACTCCTTCAATGTATTGGACTAGATAGCAGTTGTTTGAAGGCCCATTGTAAAGATATAATGGCAAGTCCTCTCGTCGAACAACAGTATTGTGGCATTACCCTGACTTGCGTCGTATAATGGTTGTTTCGAGGCCCATTGTAAGGATAGAGGATGATCCATTATATCATTACCATAGGACAACAAACACCCATTAGTGTACATAATGTGGGTAGAAAAAATCTTTACAAAATTGAAGCCAAGTTCAATAAGGATGGCATTCCAAATGCATAAGATTCCGGAACGAGCGTTCCGAAAAGTTGGAAGGCGAAAACAAATTCAATAAATAAATAAATAGCTTAACTTCCTAGAGAGAGAGAGAGAGAGAGAGAGAGAGAGAGAGAGAGAGATAGAGAGAATGTATGTTGTGTTAGAGAAAACATGTTTTGGAGCATTTCATTGGTCCATGTTTGCCCTAAAATGTCTTTGAAGGGTAGTTGAAAGGGCAGTAGCTTTATGTGCATCCATCTTGAAAGAAGTTTAAACTAAGTCAGGTATTTCAAATGGATTTACCTATAGTAACCAGCCTATTTTGCAACCAAGTCACTATCCATGTATTAGGCCCTGCCTACAAGATTGGAGTATAATGCGCATCAAGGTATCTCACTTAGGACTTGAGCACATTGCACTTTCATGGACAAATCAACCACACTTTATATCCCCTTATCCAACTCAACCAATGCAAGGGATAAACACATTCTACACAATAGATAGTAGTGTCAGTTGCATACTCAATATCTAATTGTTGAGTGCCAAGGTTGAATGGAATGCAATAGTTTGAAGGAGTGGTGCCTATGAGATGGGATATAGACCATGCCATTTTTTAAAAATGAGTATATTTGATAGACTGTTGATAAGATTTATTGCAATTGACAAGCAATGTAGTCATGTCCATATAAAACAAGGAAAATATAAGATCATAAGATACAAAGATAGCTCAAGCCATATGAAGATGCCAAGAATGCCAAGGTAATAAAAATTGGGACAAACTCAAAATAGGCACATAGAGCCTAAACAATGAGTGTCAACCACATACCATGATATAACAATTGTTGTAGGCTCCAAATAAACCACTATAGCCACAAATAAGAAAATGGCTTCATTGATATGAAAAGAGCTCGATATGGCTGTTTAGAACTAGAATTATTTGAAAAATAGCAATGGTGTCCATCGCAGTGGGGTGTATGGGTAGAGTTGTTGATTGCCGCCGGAAAGGTGCAGGCTCGAATCCCGACCACTGTGTAGTGACATCTAAGAAACTTAGCTCCGTAAATGGCATTGCCAAGTTGTACATGCTGTGTATAATGACCACTAGTTGCTTAACATGTTTATAAAAAAGATAGCAATAGATTCCTAAATAGTAACCAGATAATATGCAAAAGGACTACTCTGAATAGAATATTGTTCATATTGTCTAAGAAATTGCTACAATAACATGTAAATATTGTAGAGGAAATTGTAGCTTTGCCTGAGCTATAGAAATCTAAGTATCATCTAAATGAGCATGTGCTAATACCTCGGTTGGACATGCATATGCCTCACGAGATTGACCATGCGCCCCTATACCACAACATCTCTATCAATCTGTGCAAGTGCCTAGTCAATTTTAAAAGCATGCAGTGTCTCATAACATTGATCTTGATGTCTTGCTTCTCACAACACGGAGCTTATATAGACATAGATATGCCTCATGCCAGTGATGGCTTCTATGTACGTACATTTCTGAATTGGGCAGGTTGAAGGGGCAGTTGAGGATAACTTACCAATGACCAGACGTGTTCAAAGAGATATCTGGCTGCATCAGCATCCCCAAAACTGCAGCGATCCAAGAATCAAATTCCTGTTTACAAAATGGGACCAAAGGCCAAATCTGGGACTTGGAGCTCTTATAATTTCCATGTCGGGAATCCTAGCCAATGCATTGGAGGATAAAAGAGTGCTTGTCACAGATTACTTGACACGAGCTGACCATGATGGTTGTGAAGGTAAGAACTTGCGAAACTGTAGCTCTTCCATATTTCTTTAAAGTCATTGGTGAAAAGTGTTGCATTTACGAAAGAGGGCAGTGCCATGGGAGATTATTTACGATGAACAGTGCTCTGAAATAGTCACTCTACAACGAGCTAATTCCCACCTAAGCTATTCTTTCCTACTAGCCTCCATAATGGACAAATTGCATGAAGCAATTCAACGCCTCGTCAAGTTCTGATTTTGGATCCGATAACGTTTCAACAAGTAAACCTAAGGCACACTACTGCTTGTGTAGAATATAAGAGCGACTTTGACCAACCACACAAAACATGGGGAACCACTTAAGAGACGACATTGGAAGTAACAAGCAGCCCTGTTATCCTTAAGCTTGCAGTCAGCTCGTAGATTTCTTGCAAATCCTACTCTAAGATTACTCAGATATCTCATCGAGGTTTCCTTGTAATGTTCGACTCTGTCAATGTATTTATCAACTAAAGTTTGAACAACCACTTTCACATTCTTGAGATTAAGTGTAATATGGGACATGGGCATTTTGTGGAGTGCTGATATATTACAACATTTCTTCTGGCTTGAAGGTGCTGCGCGCTCCCAGTGGTCATGCTATTTTTTGCCAGAAACTTCCAAAGAATGCAGGCAGCGGGCCTTGGATTTATCCAAACAAAAGAAAGCATGGGATGATGGTGTGATAGTCAATGCAGGGGACTTCTCATCTTCAAAGATCTGGTTCAGCAAGATTCCAGAGTAAGTAATCAGCAACCCAATCTGTTGTAAGACGGTGTTTGTGTCTGTGTATGATCATGAGAGAGAGAGAGAGAGAGAGAGAGAGCCGCGCTCATCTTTCACACAATACACAGACGAAGCAAATAGCTTTTGCAATTAGTGAGGAACACCTACAACATACTTTTAAAGGACAATGTGATTACAAACTAGCCCAATCTTTGCATCCCTGAAGGTTTTGAAAATTGTGACTTTGTCATCCTTTTTTCCCCAAAAGTTATCTCGTGGGCCTCATATACTAGATGCATATTAGAGGCACTTTTAATGATACCGGGTTTTGAATTGGAGAATGGGCTACGTTGTAAGGAATAGAAATTAAGTTACTCAGAATTTTGTTCGATTTATAGAGTTCAATGTATCGAAGTAGTAAGCATGTTCAGATAACCTTTAGTTGCATGTACTACAGGTATTGGGGAGAACCTTGGAAACGCATGCATCCAACAACAGAAGTAGATGACAAAATCTTGATACACCATAATGCCATGGATAGAAGGTGGTGGAGAGCACAGGTAGGCATATATTTTTCCATATGATCCTCATAGCTTTGTCATAAATGTTTTGCATGTTTTGCTCTTTCTTAATGGTGAGCACAAATAAAGGAGAAATTGTGCACGTGAAGCAAAATCATAGCGTAAACCTTTTCAGAGAACGTATCCAATTAATTTATTGGCATATACTTGTTAACAGAGGTTCTCATAAATTTTGTTATAAAACTTCTGCGTAAATCTCTTAACATAAATAGGAAAACCTTTGTGGTGATCGCATGATAAGTGTCCATCGCGATTGTCATTTTCAATGCATGTTCAATAGGAATTTGAGTAGGCAAGCTTATAGATATGTCTAATGCTCGACATGATATCAAGTTTCAACCAGGCAATACGTTATCTAATGCGTTTTCCAAGCGAATACACCTGCAAGCTACTTAACAAAGCCCGACATCAGGCATTTGGTCACGAAGCAGCTGCAATGGTTTTGCAATCCATACCAAATGAATGGCCACAGGTGCAATGGGTTTGGTTCTAGTGTTCATGTGAAGCTATTATATTAGTAACCAAAAGAGCTATATGCTTCAGATTAGATAATTATCTTATTCGATCCATGTAGCTGCAAGACCTTGAATTGATTCAATGGTACATGCTTGATCCACAGAGAACTATAGAAAGGAAAGAAGGCCCGATGGAGCATTTACTATGGTCTTCACAACGGCCATGGATTCCGCGACCTCTTACGAGCATTCATGTCAGATTGGGTGATAAGGCCTCAGAGATGAAGTTGGTTAGCTTTGATGGTTACATGAAACTTGCCACACGGCTGCGATCTCACTTTCCTCAAGCTAGAAATGTATGGCTCTCAACAGAAATGCAGGTTCTCTCTCTCTCTCTCTCTCTCTCTCTCTCTCTCTCAAGATCCCAGGGTAGAGCGAAGGACATAAAAAGTATTTTCAGGGGACTCTTCTTTATTTCCACCCTAACTTTCTTGGTTGATTTACATTTTGTTCAACCACATAGCCATAGAAAAAGCGGATTCATAGCTCAATGTCTGAAATTAATTGTACCAACCTTTTGTTTTCAAGCTCTTTCTATCGAAATAACTATTCTGAAGTGTTTCAGGATGTCATAGAGCAGTCGAAGTTGTATTCTGGATGGAGTTTCTATTACAGTAAGGTTACCAGGCAGACAGGAAACACAAGCATGCATTCGTATGAGACAGGTCTAGGGCGCAGAACAAGCACGAACAATGCTTTTGTCAACTTGCTGATGGCAGCTGACGCAGATTTCTTTATTGGAGCTCTTGGGTCGACTTGGTGTATCTTGATAGATGGTCTGAGGTGTACAGCAGGAAAGGAAATGGCAGGCTATCTAAGTGTTAACAAGGACCGCTACTGGTGAACATACTCGCTATGTATATATCCCTGGGACTACTCCCATTGCCGTCTTAAACTGCTTTGCTCAGTTTCAAGGAACAAGATGGTGAAATGTACAAAACTATAAAAATCGTGCTTTCAACAGCAGACATAAAGACCTTCACAGCTCACGAGTCACCACGTTCATACCACTCACTGTAGCTGTCAGTGAATAGAAGGCTACACGAACATGCATATAAGCCTGTTCGATCCTATTAAGAAGTAAGATTCCCTGAATAGCAATCACAAAGCATGCGCAGAAATCTTATCTCCTGAAATAGCAGTGATAGATTTCTTCACCGATTTAACATGCCTCCAATAGGTATTGAATGTTGTGTAACTTCACTACCATTGTAAACACATTGCACATGCTTTAAAATCATAGATTTCTTCAAGTTTTTAATTTATATTGCATTTATTTTGCTAACAAACAAAAAAATAGTTAGCCATTGATGTTTTCTCAATCTACCTTTGCTAATAAACATCTCGCTGAATTTTCAAGTCTTCCATATCCACTAGTGAACATAACCCCAGCCTAGAAACTACACCCAATATTCCAATCGCTGTAATGTACAATCATTTTTCCTTTTTCATGAAGAAAAAGGAGGTGCCTCACACCACATAATTTGTGCATCCAGCTTTTATTTTTTTTCAAAATTTTTTGTATGCACTTTCTGAGGTGCATGTAAATAAAAAATTATGGCCAAAAAAAAAAAAAGGTTTTCACACCACAACAGGTAGCCCGCCTATGCCGAATACTTAGTACATAGCCCTCTTTGATGGAATCTCAAGCAAATGAAGCACTCATGGATGGAAAATAAATAGTTATGTCATATTATGACATTTGTGGTCCCCACACAAGTCTTTGGAACAAGATCTTCCCTCATGACTATTGTGGCTTGTAGATGATCGCGATAGTTTTCGCTTCGCCGGGCACAGCTCTTGATCTTGTCTGCACCTGGGTTTTGCTGCCTACTAGGACTAGCTTGCGGAATTAATGCAGGATCCTAAGCAAATGACTACTGACCACAGACACAAAATCATTCTATCAAACAAACGACACAAATAATAAAAGATCAAGAGAAGAGAACAATTGTAATTTGTATTTTCATTATGAGTGAGTTGATCGGTGTCTCACTCGTTGGTTGTCACTCCTCTCACGAATCAACTATGTTTTGCTGTTGGCAGACTATCATGCATAGCTCAGAGTACTTGAACGCGACTATCTTCTCTTCTGTATCTCTTGTGTATATATTATGTATAGTTTTTGCTCATTCTCTTTTATTGTCTATCTGGGGACATTGTAAGGTTACTAAGTAACAATTTAAAAGACATACTTAACCCTAAATTGTTAGTTAGTTATCCCTTGAGGATGTGGTCCTTGGCGGCTGAGCGTGGTAGTCCAAGACTCCACGCTCATCAAACTGCCACCTGTCAGATCGATTTGTTTTCCTTCGGTTCGTGCTCTCTGTCCAGGGTGTCTTTTCGTTGCAGGGACGCACACTTTTCTTTCGTCCTTCGTTTCGTCTTCATAGAGCGCCAGGGAATGGTTGCATGAGTTCACCATTTCCAACACTCCCTCTTGAACATTGTGTTGAAATGGAAAAATATTCCATCTTCACTTTAGGCTTGCTACAAACATTGTACTATGCAAGTATGGTGTTCAATAAATGCAAATGCCAAGTTTAGCCTAGATAGAACTCGAGCTATATGGATATGTCATATCTAATTTGATGATTACAACTTGCATATAGATTGTAGACTTAGAATTAGCTAAATTATGCTTGTAGAAACTCGTGGCATTTCACATGCATTAATTGATAGTGATCCATAGTGACATGCAAGGCATGCACAAAGTGAAATGGACACATGCATGATGATTTGTACATTTCTAGTTAGAACTAGGACACTTGGTAAAAGTAGGTAGAGATTCATGCATGAGATGTGACAAATGTCACATAGACTCTAGTTTTCACTTTAGATGTCATCAAAAGGTGGATGGATGTGGTTCTACCTCGAGCTACCTCAAACTCCATAAATATGTGTAGCCATTCTCATAATTTATGATGAAGAACTAAATCTTTGTAGCTAATTATGCCATTTTGGATCCACACCATTTTTGCTTGATATCTCTCTATCTTTCTCTCTCTAACTCGTGTTAAGGCTAACGCCAATACATTAATTTCTTATACTTTTGATTCATTGCTATCATTCTCTGTTGCTTAGCATGCTAGATTGTGGTTAAGCCATAACTTCTTGTACTAGATCTTGCTATTCAATCTAGAATCAGGTTATTGTGCTAATCATAAAGCTTAATTAGATCTATCATACTTGTGGATCATTCCCACACGTGTGAATTCTAGAAATTTTGTCATGGTATCAAAGCCAAATTGAGCTTTGCATGCTAACATCTCTGATTGTACAAGAAATTGAGAGCTAAATCAAGCAAAAAAGCAGTTATACACTTTTTCTCACCTTTCTCTAAAGTGTATTTGGATCAAATCGGATTGGAACTGAATTTTCAGGTCTGAAAAGTGGTAGTACGGAATTCTGGAATTCGGCACGTGTGAAAATCAGAGATTTTCAGTCCCTTCTAAATCCTTGCTTGTAGATCCAAAGATAGTGGTGTTATAGCTTGATGGAAAGCTTATGATGTGTACTTTCCATGGTAATTGAAACCAAATCAACCTGATGTGTCTATAAAGAGTTATAAGCTCTTAAAGAGGGTAGGGAGAGGTCCAAAATCCGAGTGACCACATTTAGATTTGATTCAACATTGCTTTGTTTTGAGTCCATTGTTTTGAGCATCCTACACAAGAAACTGAAGATCAAGACTAAGTTTGAAGTAATTGAACACCCTTTGAGCCTTCTGTGTATCAATAGTGTTTTCTTTTGAAGCATTTCACACGTGCCAAAAGTAGGATTCAAACTTGCCAAACTGTCTCAATCCACTTTGTGTGTCTGATCTAAATAATCTTGTTTTGTGGAATATTTGAGATTCATCTCAAATACAGCTGCAAGTGTTTCACATAGGAAGGTAGTACATTCCTGAAAATACCTATAGTGAAAGAGAGTAGCAATATTAAGTCTGATTGGAACAAGCTCAAACATATTGCAGTCCAATAACTAAGAAGTCTTCACATAATGGCACCTCTAGGAGGATATCTTCTAGAAGCAAATGAAAGACTAAATACTTCTAATTACTCAATTTGGAAGTTCAAAATGGAGTCTATTTTGATACTCCAGGATGTTATGGACATTGTGCTTGGTGTTGAGGAGGAGCCTCAAGCACAGGCTCAAATTCCTAAGTATAGGAAGAGAGTTAGAATGGATCTACATTTCATTAAGATGAATGTATCTAGTGAAATTTTGAGAGAGATAGGATCTTGCACCACAACTAAGATGCTTGGGATGCACTTAAGTCCATCTATGAAGCAAAAAATACTTCTAGAATACTCACTCTTAGGAATTAGATTTTCCAAAGTTTCCAAAGAAGTGAGGAGAGTGCATCAACTATGTTCTGAGTTAAAGATTTACATAGAGAGCTTTCTTGTGTTGGTGTGACTATTAACCAAGATGAGCTAGCTCAAGTCATTCTAAATGGCTTGAAAGATGACTATGATAATCTTGTTCAGTCCTGTGCCATTAAGGAGGAATTGCCTAATCTAGAAACTCTCCAAGGAATTCTTATTTCTGAAGAAGCTAGGCAAAGCTATAAACTTTCTAGGATGAACAAACTCGAGCATGGTGGAAGTGACAAAGCCCTCTTTGTCAAGGACAAGCATAAAGGAAGGAGCAAGAACCAGTTTTCTCAAGCATCCAACAAAGACAAAGCCAAGGATCGAGACAAAGATGGTGAAGAGGATGATTCATCTCATCCTTCTACTTCAAAGACCAAGAAGAAGGAAGTAAAGGGGCACTATGTCTCTAATTGCTTTAAGAAGAAAAACCAACTCAAGTAAGCAAATCTCTCTAAAGAGACTGAAGAAGATTTTGTTCCAAGTGATGGAGAAGGATCACTCATGGTGTCCAGTTTTTCTTCATCACCTTTCAAGAAAGATCGAGCTTGGTACAAAGATAGCGGAGCTTCTTCACATATGTGTTGTTCAAAGGAGTCTTTTGACTCAATTTTACCTTACAAAGGACTTAAGAGATCTATTTACACTGCAAATGATCATGAGTGCTCTATAGAAGGAATTGGCAACATTCCATTGAAACTTGCTTCTTCTAAAGTTCTTGCACTTTCTAATGTTCTTTTCATTCCAAAACTTACAAAGAACTTGATTAGTGTGGGAAAGTTCCTTGATAGTGGTTGTGATGTAAAATTCAACTCCAATACTTGCTTTATCAAGAAAAATGATGAGGTCCTAGCTGATGGATCTAGATATGGTGGAATTTTCAGGTTGAATTCTTATGAGATTGCAAACCTTTGTGAAGTTGCTTTTTTATCTAAGGAGGAGTGGCGGCATAGAAGGTTGGGGCATCTTAACTTTGAGTCTATGTCTTATATGGTCAAGAAAGTGAAGGCTATTGGTCTTCCAAAGTCTCTTTATCTGTTATGGAGGCAACCAATCTACAAATATTCTCGAAGGCTACACAGATGCAGATTGGGCAGGAGATATCAATACCAAAATGTCAACTTCTGGATTTGTATTTTTATACAATCAAGGCCCAATTTCTTGGAATAGTCAAAAGCAGACCTCAGTAGCATTGTCATGAAACTGAATCAGAATATATTGCTGCCACAAATGCTACCAAGGAGGCAATCTGACATAAATCGATCTTGCACAATCACATCCAACGACCATTTTTTGTGACAACCAAAGCACCATAGCTCTCTCTCTCAATCCGAGATTTCATTCTTGAAGCAAGCATATCGAAATCAGGTATCACTATTTAAGAGAGAAAGTGCAAATCAAGGAAGCATCATTAGTCTACTGCAAGATAGAATTAATGGCGGCATATTACTTCACAAAGGCTCTATCTAAAGAGCACCATCTCAAATCCAACGACATGTTAAATCTGAAGATCAAAGCTTTCCAAGATCCACATTAAGGGGGAGTGTTGAAATTCGATTCTCAGCCTCAAATCCATTCATTAATGAGCATCTTGAAAGCTATACAAAATCCAGAAAAAGAAGGCTTGAATTTTGAACAAAAGATCGACAAATTCAAGATCAAATTTTCTAGAATTTTTTGATACCGGTTTGACTCGAAAATCCATAATTTTTTGAGTCAGTGTATATTTTTGAGTCATTGTACATTTTACAATACATTGTAAATTCTGATATTGTTGGTTAGAAATCCGATCTGTGTTAACAGTTTGCCTACTTTGTACATTCAAAAGTGGTTGTTATAAATGAGGCAGATAGCATTTAATGCTAATTAGATATTTAGCAAGTAGAAGACATTTTGTAATAGACAAGTAAACTATGGATGGGAAGTTAGTTAAGACTTAATCTTCATTAGAAAACTTCTTCTAGTTTTTTGAGTTTTCCAATAGCCAGCGTTATCATGCTCAACAAGCTTAAGTTATAACTTCATGCCATTGTACTCATTGTTGAAATTAAGCAGAGTGTAATTTCAGTCCTACTACTATATCATATCATTGTGCATCTGTGAATCATTCATTTTGAATGTTCTGCTGCTAACTGTGGCACTTCTGATCCTACACCAAGCTCGCTCATAAGCTTCCGCTCATTCCCACTGATTTCAGACACTCTCATGATCTCATTTGAAGAACAATGACTAGCATGCCAATTCACAAGTTTTGCAAGAGACTTGCAACGAAACAATCGTTGCAATCATGGGATTATTGGAAAGTGTCAGAACACTTTGCATGGGATAGTGGTCCCTTGTAAGTCATCTCGATATTGAGGAGTATCACATATAGGACAAGCTTTTAACCCCCGATACTCACCACGATATAAGATGCAATCTTTTGGACAAGCATGATGCAATGTATAGTCCATTTCCATTGCACTCAACATTTTTCGTGCCTCACCTCTTGTCTCTAATATAGTGTTTCCTTCGGGGAGTAGTTCGTACAATAACCTATACATAATCAAATGAATTTTCATAATATAAAATAAAATCATCTAGCCAACTAAAACTTTTGACTTGAACAACACATTTACTAAAATCTATAAAACAAATCTCAATCTTATTTACCCAAATAAGGATGTAACACTTGTATCACTCCATTTATATTTTGCTTGGAGGTTCAATATAAGCAACGAAGTAGCCAAACGAGATATCTTTGCTCCAGGATATAATGGTGTGTTTGATTCTTCTCTCAATTTTTTTTCCTCAACACTAATGAATGATCCACTATTATATTCAGTGCGTTCTTCCATGTCATGATGATCAAAGATGTTATTTATCAAGTTGTTCGTGATTTCAACTTCATCTTGAATGCAAAAATCATTTTCAGCACTTGATCTTGATTCTGATGAAGAAGAAGAAGTAATTCGAGGCTAATTTGTTTTGGCACATTGTTGTTCATCTATTTTCATCATGGCTCTCAACCTCATACACTCACGATGTGATAGTTGATTTATGTGTGGCCCATCGTATGCCAATTTTGTTTTGAATATGGAGTGACTGTTGTCATCGTGACTAGAATTCGATTAGTTTTGTAGGACCTATGTCATGAACAACTTAAAACAATAGTAATGTGTCATATATTCAAGTCACTGATATGGTCTACCAAAATGTTATGTCACAAATAAATACGGCATACTCACATCTTTGGGCAAGGTTTCATCTGATAGTGGCAGATCATCTCGTCATTCCATGTGTTCCAATTGAAGGAGTGTTCTTACTTGTGATCTTGTCAAAACCAAGTTGTGCAATCAACTCATTAGTTATTAGGATAACAATAGTGTGTGGTGCCTATAATACATAATAATTCAAAAGTCACTCGTTGATTGATTCCTTGCATCAGTAAATAAATCCCTAAGTCTCAAACCACAATATGTTTGTGCATGTACACAATAAGTACACAAAAAAATCAAATAGAATTTTTCTTGCCAACAAGGGCCCTACATCACAAATTGGATCATGCACTTCCAACATTAAGTGCAGCAAAAACTAGGTGATTGGATGCAATTATGAAAGGCCCTGCACGTTGTTATGATTTTGTTGCTAACTTGTTTTTAACTGGGTGTGAGTTTTTTTTTAATAACAATCTAGTAGAATCGAATCGAATCAAATGTGTCAATGTCGAATCTGTTGAGTTGAGTTTCAATTGAATGTGTCATGTCAAGTCTTGAATGTGTCAAATTAAATCAAATGTGTTGATTCAAATCTCAAATGTGTCAAGTGGAATCGAATGTGGCGAGTTCAAATTGAATGTGTTGTGTCAAGTCTCGAATTTGTCAAATCGAATCAAATGTGTCAAGTTTGAATTGAATGTGTCGAGTTTGAATCAAGTGTGTCGATTCGAGTCTTGAGTGTGTCAAATCAGTTCAAATGTGTCGAGTCGAGTCGAATCAATTGTGTCAAATTGTTTTGAATGTGTCGAGTCTCGAATGTTGAGTCGAATCGAATGTGTTGTGCCAAATTGAATCAAATGTGTCAAGTTCGAATCTTCTTTGGGCCATCGGGGATATTATCTTGGATCTACACAAATCTTGTTGTCTTATTGTTCTATGCTGTCGGGCAAAAAGAATTTGGCCTGGATGTGTTGATCAACCAAAGTGTGGACCCATGGCTAGGCAGAAAACATTTGCTTGGTAGAGCACTATTAGGCATTGCTCGTCGTCGAGTAATGCTCCTAGGCAAAAAAAAATTGGCCTAGATGTGCTTGTAAATAAAAATATGGAACTGATCAGCGTGACTAGATAGAAAACATTTGCTTGGTACAGCACTACTAGACCAGTGTTTTTTGCTTGGCAACATTTCTTGTAGTGAGCAATGCTATCAGGCAAACAAATTTTGGCCTAGATGTGTTGATCAACCAAAATGTGGCCTGATCATGCGGCTAGGCAAACAACATTTGCTTAGAAGAGCATTGCTAGTCAAAAAAAATTTGTCTGGCAGCATTACTTGCTAGCAAGCAATGTTGCCAAGCAAAAAATTGGTCGGGTTGATCAACCAAATTGTGGACCTGTGGCTAGACAAAAAACATTTGCTTGGCAGAGTGTTTCCAGAAAAAAAAAAATTGGCCTAGCAAAATTGCTCACCTGGATGTGTTGATTAACTAAAATGTAGACCTAGACTAAGCGAGCGATAGGCAACTATATGACCATTGATTTTAACTCGACTATGTGAACAACTAAAAGGCAAGGGCTTGTTTAAAGATGAAATGATGATAAGCCTATTGTGTCCAAACCTTAAACCACCCAATCCAAATGGACATTTTATCTCAAATAATAAATTGAGACAACAACATGTGTATCGAGTGAAAAATATATATATACAGAAAGGCTCACAAGCACAAACTGTTGAAAAAAGGTGAACTTCGTCACCCTTTCAACATTTCAACCCAAGCAGTAGATCAAGTCGAATCCAGCCATCAATTTTGATTCGCCCACTTATTTGACCTAGTTATTCGACCCATATAGTGGTCAATCCATCGATTTGACCCAACAATTTGCTTGGAAGAGTGCTAATTAGCACATTTAGGCAAAATTTTTGCCTGGCAATGCTCTGATCAATGTGGCCAGGCAAACACAAATTTTCCTCATCGTGGCCAAGCAAAAAGTTTGCCTAATAGCACTCTTATCAACATGTCCAGACAAAACGTTTTGGCTTGGCAGCACTCTAACCAGCATTCCTAGGCTAGAAAATACAAAATTTAGTAGTTAAAAGATGGCACAAAAAGACTAAGTTAGACCTGGAAACTATTTGTAGAAGCTCATCCTCCATGTAGAAGCTCCTCCTCCATTGCTCTTGAAAATGGAGTTCCTTCACCAATAAGAAAATGGAGAGCCTTGAATGACAAAGGGAGATAGAAGGAAAAACAGTGAACTAAAACTCTAATACATGGATTCTTTATGAGTAATTGTGCCTACGAACCTATGAACCCTAATCAATACTATAAATTATGGAGTTTCAAAGTTGTACTATGCATAGCAAATTTCACAATTGTATCATGAAGTCTAGAATTGCCAAAGCTAATTATGGAGATTTTAACTTTGCGTTGTTCACAATTCTACCAACCAGGCATGGCCAATTGCCATAATAGTAGACAAATAAATGTGGTCATCAATGATCTATTTGTGGTGAAGGAAGGAGTAACCTTGTGACATTAGGGCTAATACCCTTAGACATCCTTCGGTATATTAATGGGAATGCCCTTGGGTTCTAAGGTCATTGTCTTCATGATGAGAATTGTTTTGTCTAGGGTCTAAAGGTTGTCTCTCTAATTAATTTAGGGGCATGGCCTTTAACTTCTAAAGACTCTTGATAATGGTTGTCTAGCTCACCTAGAAGCTAGTTCAATTCACACTAACTTGTGCTAGCTGAAAGCGGATTTCATAATCAACAAGATGGCCCCATAACTATAGATAACTTTAGGTATCCTAAACTCCATAATTGTAATAAACTAGCCGAATTTCATTCAAATTTTGGAAAAGAAATGATCATTGGTATTGGCTTGAAGATTTATGCCTTTTGAAGTAGTATTTCTTTAAATTTTGGTAGAGCAATATTGGTTGATACAAGCTGAAATGTGACACATACACCATTGGAATCGCGGTTCTCTAAATAAATCTTGCAATTTTATTTGGTTGGATTATCAGATTGTGTTGTTGCATCTATAGGAATCAATTTATCAACAAGCAAGAATCAACAACTTGATTTAACCTTGACCACCTCTAGTGAGGATGAGAGTATTGTTGACATTATAGAGACTATCGTGGGTAAAAATATTGTCGGCTAGCTTGCACTATCAATTTTGCAACTGTTACAAAATTTGCCTATGGCAAGCAAGTTGCAAAGATCGTTGAAGTTTGTGGAGCTCCCCTGTCATTGAATGAAATGTGAAAAATTCAATTAGTTTAGTTGATCTATTTTGGCAATTTTGAGGCCAACATGAAATTTCAACTTAGAGATAGATTTATGTTTGTCAATAAAGGCCTGAATAGTGTTTTACTATTTCTGAAAAGTAGATAAGTGTCTATTCTCCTTAATTAGCCCGTTCCAAACTGCAGAATCGCCCCATCCAACTTGAAGATCTTATTAAATCCATCAAGAACTAATTCACATAAATATAACATGTTGTGACTGTACAGGAGTCAACATGTTCAAAACACATCTTCAAGAACAAAAAATAGTTTGTAGAACCAAGGACGCTCTGAGAAAACGAATCGCATCTGTGCGAGTAACAATGGGATTCACATCAATGTGCTGAGCATCAAAAGTGGTGAATGAGGTAGTGTGGCTGCGGATGATGTTGGAGGCAATCGGGATACCACAAGAGAGGCCAAGCATGATGATGATGGACTCCCAGAGTGTCATCTATCTGTCCCAGGATCTTGTCTTCCATTCAAAGATGAAGCACATTTCTCTGAAGTACCATCACATTCGCGATTTGATCTCGAAAGGAGAGCTCCAGGCTCAGTTCATAAAATCAAAAAGTATGATTGCAGATCTCCTCACGAAACCACTCGACAAGCCACTCTTTACCAAGCAAAGAGAGACAATTGGATTGAATGAACAAAGCTGCAAGGTTTAAGAGGGAGTGTCAGAAATGGTGAACTCCTGCAACTTTGTCGTAGCACAAACAAGACACGAAGGTCAAACGAGAACAATTCACAATAGTCAACATGTCTCTGACTCGAAGCACGAATGATTCGCAAATCAATCGCGAATTGTAAACACACCTCCAAGACCACAAACCGCAAAAGGGGCGCTGAACAAAGACTACAAAAAGAGACGAAAAGAACGAAACAAACAAAGAGAAAGCCTTCACACTGCCAGCTGATAGCTCAACGGGCTTCATGCCCAGCTGAAACGAATAGCAATGACGGAGACTAACTATTTAGTTGATTAGCATTAACTAGTCTTGTGATTCTACATTTAGCTATCTTGTAAACTCCACATAGTGGAGGTATAAACGATCCTCTCTAGATCATAACAAAGAAGAGAGATAGTGAATATAGAGATCTGTAAGAAACAGAGAGAGACGTAGCAAATAGAGTAAGAAAGCAAAAATACCATAGCTATGCATGAAAGTTTGCCAACGAGCAGAACACAGCGAAAGAGCAGAGAGTTATTCTGCCAAAGAGCAAGACACTGACAATCTCGCTCTAAAACCAAACTGACAATATAGTCGCTCTATTTCGTGTATCTCTTGGCCTTGTGTTGTGTCTCTTGATTGCTAGAATAAAATATGTTCTGTGATGCATAGTCGAGTGTCTGGGATCCCGTAAGAGCTTCCGCACGAAAAGAAAATTTAAAGACAGAAAATTGTTCGTGAATCAGAAGAGAGGACGAACACGAAATAATAAAAAGCTTCCACGACATTAGATGGTCGAAGGTCATCGTCTCTAGGCGAGTTTATAAACCTTGGTTTAGACCGTGGTTGTTGTGACTAAGGACATTCAGCAGTGACATGCCCTTCGCCTTTACAGTTTGCATAGAGAGGCACATATCCTACTGACCTCCTGGGTTCAGGGCAATCAGGCGAATAGTGACCTGAGGCTCCGCAATTGTAGCACGAATCCCTTAATCTGGGTGGAGGAGTGGAACATCTTGTCCCCTCTCTACGCAAAATAGTGTATTGTTGACCAGTACGCGGTTTTGTTATAATGTTCTTTTGGTTAGTAGGAGTTGCAGTATAAGCTACCTCCTCATGATTATTAATCGGACAATGGAATAATTTCTCTTCTAAATAATTAGTCTATAAACTGGGACAGTTGGTCTTAGAATGACCTTCCTTCCCACAAGTGGTACACCAAACATTGGCGTTAAACTTCGCTTTCTTCCGTTTGGCTTTAACGTCAGACATTTGGACTTTTAAATCACTCATTTCTTTTGCTAATATCTCAACACTCTTCCTTAATGGACCCATCTTTTCAGATTTCTCCATTCTTTTCTTCCTATCTGAGTTCCTACTCTTGGATTTTCTATAAGAAGATTCTTCTTCTAATGAAGAAGAATAAGATGAATACTCTGAATACTCTTCTTCATGTGCAGAATCAAATTCTGATTCAGACTCTGTAGATGATTCATATTCTTTTGTACGTTTCGATTTATGCTTTTTACTACTTTTTCTCTCTTTCCTCCATCTACAAGAAATTCGAGAAGTTTCGTCCAAAGAAGTCATCAATCCCTGTCGACAATAACGATCTATTTTCTTAAGCAAGCCACCCAAGAGCCATTCATTTTGCATAGGAACCGCATACTGGGCTCCTAACTTTCCTATTAAATTCTTAACTCTACAAGTATACTTTGTAAGTGATTCCTTCGACTTCTTCTCAACAGAACTAAGCCAAGCCAACAATCTAGTGGAGTATCTTATCTCCCTAAACTGCTTAAGGAATGCTGCTTTTAAAGCGTTCCAAGTATTAACCGTTTTCGGTATCAATTGATTGTACCAAATCCTAGCCTGCTTCCGTAGAAGACCTAGAAAAATTCTAACTTTTTCCTCGTCTGTATGTTCTTAATTTGCTATAATAATAGATTCAAACTGAGACAAATAACTGTCCGCATCTTCAGACAATAATCCCATAAAGAAATCGTGTCTGATTTTTGTAGATGTGGGTGGTGCTGGGTTAGCCATATTATCGAGTGGTAAACTAGGAGGACTAGGAGGACTAGGAGGATCAAGATCTAGGCTACGCTCAGATGATGGTTCTGATGAAGAAGATTTTGATTCTGAACTTGGTTCGGAAGTGGAATCAGACGAATCTGATTCTGATGAATCTGTAGAACTTGGTATTTTAACGGATCTTTTTTCAAATGAATCTACAAATGCTGTAGTAGCATTTAGAATATCGTTAAACGCTTCAGGTGTTAATCTTGCTCTAACTGACGAATTTCGCAAATTTTGCAAATACAAATCTCTAGATTTCCTATATGCTTCTAATCGTTGTGCATGCTCTTAATGTTTTTTTTCAATAATTGCTTGAGAGTATGTTCTTGGCATGCGTTACAAGAGAGATTTGTAGATGCAATACACTTAAAAATATTACAAAAGATGAAATTCATCTCCCCGAGAACGGCGCCAAATTATGTGGTTGCCTAGTCATTATAGATTTCCACAAAATCAATGAATTAAGTAGTATAAAAGATTTGATCGTTCCCCGAGAGAGAGAATAATCTCTTCTTTTGTATGATAAGTGTATGTAAGATGGTAAATGGAATGTGATGTGTAATATTCGCAATGAATACTACAGTGACATATATGGTTATCCAATGATATTTGGGTAGATTGGCATCCAGGAACACCAATGGTGAAACGATTTGGTGAAGGTCTGTGATTATAAAGATTACTTTATCTTTTAGGCTCTTCGGATAACAGTAAGCAATAAGATCAGACATCAACTAGCAGATAGATTCATCAAACAGAATTGTGTTGGCTAATGATTCCTCTTAATCGAATATAGTGAATTAGTTCTTATCATAGGAAGCAAACAGAACAGAGCATCAAACAAGTTCATTATCTGAACACATAGCTCATTCAAAATTGAAAGAAGTTCTGCCTATGGTTATGCTTCACAGCTTCACCTAATTCCCTGCACATATTAGTTAGAATTGTCGCTCTCTGGTGATGCCTGAAAATCCACGTTAGAGTAATTGAAACTCAGTAAGTCATGAGAAATATGTGTGACGCAGATAGAGAAGTAGCACAAATAGTTACTGATCATACAGAGTGTATTCACTCAATCGATAAGAAGTAATACTATAAGAGATGGTAGAGGAAAAGAACGCTCAAGCTTATAGAAACTGGCTCTCTTCTCTCTCTATTGATACTCAAATCTGTGCAAATGCTATGTACAATGGCACGAAGTGTCGACCTTATAGGAACGATCACCGGCCTCAATGTCGTTTACCAACCGTTAAGATGTCGGTTGAGATCCGCTAATGTATCTCTATAGAACATCGCACAAAAAATCGTGAGTTCTAATCTAAAGTGAATTTACAAAGTGCAAATAGGTCTTTACATGAATTTAGGCACTATAGCACATTTACATGTATAAAAATTGAAAATTTTTACAATATAAACAATAACTTTGGATAATGTGGGATCATGAGGCTCCACACACATTCTGAACTCGTTCAGTCTCGATCAATGAAAGACGACAATCCTCCTCCAGTTGCGTCAAAGCTATCATCTGCTCCCGGAGACTATCGTGTTCATCCATTCGCTGTTCATTACTAATGCAAAATGTCCGAACTTCGAATTCTATTAGTAATATGGGATGCATTCCATACACAAGATAGTATGGGGTCTGCCTAGTTGTGATCTTTTCGACAGTTTTGTATGCCCATAAGACAGATGGTAACTTCTGATCCCAATCAAAAGAATGCGCTTCCTTTAGTTTATTCTGAATTTTACACAAAATTTCGTTTGCCCGCTTCGTAAGCCCATTCGCTTTTGGATTATATGGAGTGGTTTGGCGATGTGTAATGAAGAAGTATGACGACATCGATTAAGGAACTAGATTCCCCTATCGCTAACGAGTTCTAAGGGACATCCATAACGTGTGATAATGTTTTGGAATAAAAACTTTGCTATAGTCTTAGTATCGTTTTTAAATGTGGCTTCGGCCTCTACCATCTTGGTAGCATAGTCCGTAGCAACAAGAATGTAACGTCGACGAGTTTTACGCGTGATCGGTTTGATAGGCCCTGCAAAATCTGTCCCCCACTTCTCAAAAGGTGCTAAGAGAATAATTGGAGTAAGCGGCCCATGTGTCCCGAAGCTGGGTTTCTCCATCCTCTGACATGCATCACATTTTTAAATGAATAATTTAACATCTCTATAGACGGTAGGCCACCAATATTTAGCATTAAGGATCTTTCTTGCAGTATTTTTAAGAGCATAGTGACCCCCTGAATCTTCCTCATATAATGCACTTATTACAGTGGTCATCTCAATTGGTTCTAAACATCGGCGAAGACTAGCGGGCTCCTAATTCATACAATATTTTATTTATAATCGTATAAGGTCCTACTTTTGAAAGGAGAACAGTTTTTTGCTATTTATTAAAATGTTCATGATAAATCTGGTCCTGTAAAAAGTTAATAATGTCCATATAAATTGATGTTTATGATTGAATAAGCATTATATGTTCGTCCATAAATTCATCAAAAATGGGATCAAACTGATTTTTTGTTTGGAGGAGAGATATATAGTCAACATTTTGATGATCCTTGCCACTTCTTAATTCTGCTTCATAATTAAACGCATCTAATAACAATACCCATCTAGCTACCCTACCCGAAAAATCAAGTTTATTCGCTAAATGTTTTAATGCATAGTGATCTACATGAAAAACAAAAGGATATCCTAAAAGATAATGTCTACATTTTTTAATTGAATAAATCATTCCTAGTGCTTCACGCTCTATAGTAGAATAGTTCTTTTCTGATGAACTAAGTTGTCTACCCGCATAATAAATTGGGTATAGGGTTTAGGGTTTTTCAAACTAGATGAAATGTGAATAGTATCAAAAATTTCGCATGTTTTGCAAATTTCTGAACTTGCCATATTTAAAGGAAATTAGTCATAGTAGCGCTTCACTCTTGAGCTATGTACTCGAGTATCAAGTAAATGTCCTTCAAGATCGGCTAATTGAAGTGATCCATTGTTAAAAACTTCTATGACTTTGTAAGGTCCCATCCATCTAGTATGTAATTTCCTAGGAAACAACATCTGTCTATTATCATACAGAAGCACGTAGTCCACTCGTTTAATTTTTATTTTTTTTATAGATTGATCGAAACTTTCTTTTCTTTTATCTTGAACTCGTTCAGTCTCAATCAATGAAAGACGACGATCCTCCTCCAGTTGCGTCAAAGCTATCATCCGCTCCTGGAGACTATCGTGTTCATCCATTCACTCTTCATTACTAATGCAAAATGTCTAGTATGGAGTTTGCCTAGTTGTGATCTTTTCGGCAGTTTTGTATGCCCATAAGACAGATGGTAACTTCTGATCCCAATCAGAAGAATGCGCTTCCTTTACTTTATTCTGAATTTTACACAAAATTTCATGTGCCCGCTTCATAAGCCCATTCACTTTTGGATAATATGGAGTGGTTTGGCGATGTGTAATGGAGAAGTAGGACGACATCGCCTCGATGGTCTGATTAAGGAAATGGATTCCCCTATTGCTAACGAGTTCTAAGGGACATCCATAACGTGTGATAATGTTTTGGAATAAAAACTTTGCTACAGTCTTAGTATCGTTTTTAATTGTGGCTTCGGCCTCTACCATCTTGGTAGCATAGTCCGTAGCAACAAGAATGTAATGTCGACGAGTTTTACGCGTGATCGGTTTGATAGGCCCTACAAAAATTATCCCCCACTTCTCAAAAGGTGCTAAGAGAACAATTGGAGTAAGCGGCCAATGTGTCCCGAAGCTGGGTTTCTCCATCCTCTAACATGCATCACATTTTTAAATGAATAATTTAACATCTCTATAGATGGTAGGCCACCAATATTTAGCATTAAGGATCTTTCTTGCAGTATTTTTAAGAGCATAGTGACCCCCCGAATCTTCCTCATGTAATGCACTTATTACAGTGGTCGTCTCGATGGTTCTAAACATCGGCGAAGACTAGCGGGCTCCTAATTTATACAATATTTTATTTATAATCGTATAGGGTCCTACTTTTGAAAGGAGAACAGTTTTTTGCTGTTTATTACCATCTTGGTAGCATAGTCCATAGCAACAAGAATGTAACATCGACGAGTTTTACGTGTGATCGGTTTGATAGGCCCTACAAAATCTGTCCCCCACTTCTCAAAAGGTGCTAAGAGAATAATTGGAGTAAGCGGCCAATGTGTCCTGAAGCTGGGTTTCTCCATCCTCTGACATGCATCACATTTTTAAATGAATAATTTAACATCTCTATAGACGGTAGGCCACCAATATTTAGCATTAAGGATCTTTCTTGCAGTATCTTTAAGAGCATAGTGACCCCCGATTATTCCTCATGTAATGCACTTATTACAATGGTTGTCTCGATTGGTTCTAAACATCGGCGAAGACTAGCGGGCTCCTAATTTATACAATATTTTATTTATAATTGTATAAGGTCCTACTTTTGAAAGGAGAACAATTTTTTGTTGTTTATTAAAATGTTCATGATAAATCTGGTCCTGTACAAAGTTAATAGTGTTCATATAAATTGATGTTTCCGATTGAATAAGCATTATATGTTCGTCCGGAAATTCATCAAAAATGGGATCAAACTGATTTTTCGTTTGGAGGAGGGATATATAGTCAGAATTTTGATGATCCTTGCCTCTTCTTAATTCTACTTCATAATTAAACGCATCTAATAACAATACCCATCTAGCTACCCTACCCGAAAGATCAAGTTTATTCGCTAAACGTTTTAATGCATAGTGATCTACATGAAAAACGAAAGGATATCCTAAAAGATAATGTCTATATTTTATAATCTGTTTTATCTACCATCCCTTCGATCAGGTTTGCTTTAGTTCCACCTAGAACTTCCCTCGACTCGGATGTTGTTGGTATTTCATCATCCTCGTCAATCTCATAGCATTCTATGAAATTGATCCAGGATTCAGTAGCTCTGGCTAACTCCTCGCCCCATCTCAAAAGGTGACCCCCTATTGGACTGACTGTGAAAATGTCTGAAAAAAATATTTGTTTGCTAGACCAGTTTATAATAGCATCTGCTTGATATAGCCACGGTCTTCCAAATAATATGGAATACGGTGGTGTATCTACTGGGTTTATGACAAAGAAATTCATAACGAACGTATCTGTCTCAATAACTACACTAATACCTTTTAGCTAACCTACTGGTATGCATTTGGATGCGTCTGCTAAATGGATTTCATGGTAAGTAATAGGCTGTATCTGTTTTTCTAGTCCTAATTCCTTAACAATTGTTTCTGTTATTAAATTGACACTGGATTCTGAGTCTATTAGTATTTTAATAGCACTAATCTTTGGGACTCCACAATCTCCTCTATCTACATATTCTACTTTATTACTGTATGTAGGTATACTTAGGGTGACAAATCTCTCCCCTTCCTCAGTCCGTACGGACTGAAGCTCTTCATCCTCTGAAGTATAGGTCGAGGATGATGTAGGTGTCTCACCTTCATACTTATCCTCTTCCCAGGATATCGTAATTCTTTTATGACTTTTTCCCATCGGTGTCTCCATCTAATCTCTAAAGGTAATCTCCTTCTTCTTCCAATGGGTTATGACATCGGCCTGGTAGAGCCATGATCGTCCTAATAATACTTTATACGACGATTCTCTTGTGGTCCTTAATATAATAGAATCCATTAGGAACTTATGGTCTCCAATATAGACTGTAACTTTAAACAATTCTCCTATGGGTGATCTTCTAGTTGCATCAGCTAACCTTAAATGTCTTAATGTGGGTGCTATTCTATGGTGAATGCCTAACTCATATGTTGTGTCTTCAGTCATTATGTTCACGCTAGATCCGTAATCTATGGGCACACTATCTAAAATGCAGCCATTGATTACTACCTGAATCTCGGGTTGACCTTCATCACCGTAGTTAACTAATCCTATATTGAATATTGACTAATGGTAACTTTGCTTTTCTTTTCTTTTTTCCTTTGCAAAAATTGCTAACAATGTTTGTTTTGTTAACTTAACATATCACTTAAAGAAAAGCAAAAGCAAAGTGCGGCGTGCACGCCACTCTTTTTCCATGCAAACATGGAATAGCCATGTTAGATTGAGCCTATCAATGATGAGAATAGAAATCTCGTAAACACTTTTCCATTCAAGAAATGTAGTTTGCCATTTTCCATGCATGCATGCATGGTCACTTTTACATGTGGGGTAGTTGGGCCCTTAATTACCATTCAAAAAATGTAGTTTGTTATTTTCCTTGCATGCAAGATCACTTACTTTACATGTGGTGTAGTCAGGCCCTTAACCAAGGTCCAACCTTAAAAGTTAAGACCGCCTTCACGTTTTAGCCTTTAACATTGACTTTTTTTCATTCTCCATTGACCAACCTCAATCCTTAGTATTGTCTTTGCAAAGCAAGGCTAACAAATTTCAATGTGAGAAGATTCAACCCTTGACTCTGCATAATGAATCTTGTGTCTCCTCCTTATCCCCTGCCCTAGCAACAGCCCACAAATGAGACAAAGGAAGAATTGTTTATAGCACTTACTACTAGAACGGCCCTATCCCAATGCGCCACCTAGCAACATATGAGTGGTCAGGCCCTCAAAACCATAACATTGCACTTAGGCCTTACAATTTGAAATAAAACTTATAAGGCACTGTACTCAAGCTCAACACTTAGTATTGCCTTTGCATAAAAGTCCTAACTAAACAAGAAAGCCACAAAGCCAAGGCCCAGCTTCCCACCCTCCACACATGGTTAAAATAAGATGATGTTTTAGAGGTAATATCAATCAATATTATTAATTAGGCCAATCGTGCTATATCCTCTGCTTTTTTTGGTGGTTCAACCTTCAAACTTTCTAATAGTTATTGTTATAATCAAGTCCATGGAGGAATCATCATAAGATATGGGGACTAGATTATTACTTTGGAAATTGGGCAACTAGATCTTTGTATTCTTAAATACCTCGAAGAGCATAAGAGTGAGTGCTCAAGAACCTATTTTGAGTTGTCCTAAGAAAACCTGCATTTTTTGAAGCTTCTTAATTTTTTGAGGACTACCACTCATGAAAGGGCTTATATGCCTAAAATTTCATGATGCCAACTTTAAGAAATATTGTTGGTTGCCTTCCTATACTTTGCTCCTTTTTGAAGTACTTATAAGAGCCAACTTCCAAGGTGCATAATAAAAATCCAGATTCTAGCATACACACTTTGACTTATTCCAATGAACAGGTGTCTTATTTGTAGTATTAGGATTAGCATATCCTGGCTGGCCTTACAGTCACACATAAAAATCCTACATAATCTATTTAACTCTCTCGAATATTCATAAGAAAGCATATTTTTCTAAAAGGGTTACACTGTTCCATGATCTTGATACATGCATTCTAGAATGCTTATGACAAATTCAAAAAGGATTGGCAAAGAAGTAAAATCAGTGATGATTGATCACAGAAAGCTGGGACCCACATTGATTGCTGGCATTTGGGAACAGCAAGTGAAGCATCACAATTTACCTGATTGCATATTGGCAATTGCCCCCCCGTGGCTGGTTGGTTATCATGAATTGACAAGGAGAATGTTGATGGTAACTCCTTTGGCTTGTGGCAGAAACCCAGAAATGCAGTTTATTTTCATAGAAATCTGAGAAGCTTTTGAAGTATATTCTAGAATCCATTCCTCCTGCAAATCATCCAAAAAGAAAAGGAACAGCAGCAGCCCATCTCAAAGTCAAATCCCACCTTTCTTCTTATGCTGCTTCTCTCGGGATATGGCGGCTGCTTCCTCTGTTCCCCTCCTTTCTTTCTCGTCCTTCTCCTTCGACGTTCCCACACTACCCTCCCAAACACATGCAATTTTCCCCCTCTTCTCTTCTACAGATCAATCGGAGCATATCTTAAGCGAAAATGATGCAGCGATGCAGCTGATTGACAAGCTTGATGAGCTATGGTTTTGGGGAAATGTACTCACATGGCAGGCCAGTGGGCAATCCCAGGGGCAAGCCGTGCATGCGATGGTGGACGCGCATGTGGTGTCCCATGATGGGATAGATAGGGAGTCGGTGCCAAGTTCTCCTCTAACAATCTGCAAAGTTCATGATGAAGAGCTTCTCACACCAGGATTCGAAAAATTGAAGCCAAAGGAGGAGGCTTTTGATCCAAGGATGGAGGATAAAGGGGATAGAGAAGAATGTGAGGAGGAAGTAGCGGGAAATTTGGATTTGGAGCTAAAGACGGAAAAGTCAAATGATCATCCCACTATTAAGCATCAGGAGGACCAGAAATTACTCATTGAGACTGGGGAAAATGAGAATGAGCAGCAATCTGGGTTAACTTCTCAAAAGGTCAATCTGAAGATCTGAAAAGAGCAAGAGATCTGTTTTTTAATATTTATCTTTAATACAAAGGAACCTGACAATTAATCATAACCTGTCCTTACGATAAGAAGTTGTAATTGGATTGAACGAGGATGGGAGTACGTGTTAGAGGTCTTAATGTACTGCTTTCATTAAATTTCTTAGATCTCATGTTTTGCACTCGCATTCTGGTTTGTATCTGAAAGAGGTTTGGTAGCAACATGCAATATTTAAAACCAGGTACACAAAAATTTCTAATTAACACATGAATTTGGGATCAAAAGTTTCGACCAACAGTTTTTTAGCACCGTTATGCAGCTATATGTGTTTGGTTTGATGACTTTGATCTAAACGTCACAAACCACAATGGATTCTCCCGTCTTAATGAACTGACAAAAGAGGTTAAGTAGGACTGAGTCTGTTGTTAACTCTTTCTGGGAACATTTTGATGTGTCATGCTTGTTGTTCTGGTAAATTTTTCAAGAGATTTTCATAAACAAGATGGGCTTAAAAACACTAGTTGATTGATGATCGATATCAAGTTTCCTGGTCCCCTGGGTGCTGTAAGTTGGTCTCGAATTTTCCTCTTCGGCAGTCTGTACAAATAGCAGGCTGACAAGAGGCTATGCTCATTAGAGAAAGAGGATCCATTATATTTCCATCCTGAACAATAGTCGTGCACGTTGTACTCTATTTGTGTGATCATGTGTCTCTTGGCTAGGAGAAAGAGAGGAATGGCCATGCGTTCTATGTGCTTGCAGCGTTTCAATCTGCTCAAACATCTTCATGTCAGTAGCTCAATTCAGATTCTGTTTGTTTTGTACAGGAGAGGCACAAGGCAGTAACATCGGGAAAACCTCCACTTCAGACCATCAATTCAGGAAGGCAGATATTAACAGAGATGAGGAGTGGGATTTCATTGACCAGACGGCGAAGACGTGTGCGGATAAAGCGTATCAAAAGCCAGATAGATCTTGAGTATGATGAAGTAAAAGGTTTCAAGGATCTTGGTTTTAATTTTAGAGAAGATGAGCTCACTCCTGGCATTGTTAGCTTGGTTCCTGGATTGAAGCCTCATAATAGGGAAAGCACAGAATCAACTAATCTGCAATCTGAAACATCGCCAATTCAAAGACTCTATCCATCTGAAGATTGGTGGACAAGCAAGAGAAAGAGAGAGCCTCCTTTACAAAATTGGCGAATCCCTGATCCCCGCGGGGAAGGGATAGACATGAAAGAACAGTTGAAGTTTTGGGCACACATAGTAGCATCCAATGTAAGGCAAGAATGCTAAGACTGTTATGTATAGATCTTATGTTGCTTGGTCATCCTCTTGCATATACTTGTATTCTAGCACTCTATCATTCCTTGATACTTTTATGTCTTTAAGATAAAGACTCACGTTAAATTGCTCATTCCAGTGTAGTCTCAGGTAGTTCATCCATACGATCCTGAACGAAAGAGTTCCTTGGCGGATGAAAGTATGACTGCTGGTAGCTATTCAGTTTAATTTGTATACATTTCTTTCAAGAAGTAGCTGTCATGTGGCTGGTTCCTTGGATTCCAACCTTTTCTGATTGTACCTATGGTTTGATAGCCAGCTGGGTTACTTAGTGTGAATAGAATCCCTGTGGCTGCTCATTGTACATTAATGAGAGCACACACATATTCTTTGTATGTCAGATGTGCCAAATCTCTATTCTCGATGTATTGGCAGTTTTTCAATAGCCTGCAATTCAGTTCATCAGGCAGATTGGCTTTGCAGCCCAATGCTGGTTGTTGATTATCTTTAGGTTTTGAATGGCATAGACTGGGAGTTTTTGAAGAGATGAGCCTTTTTTCTCAACGTATTGGCAGTTTTTAATGGCCCGGAATTCAGTTTTTTCAAGCAGATTGGCTTTGCAGTCCAATTTTGATTGTTGATTATTTTTAGGTTTTGAATAGCATAGACTGCGAGTCTTGGAAGAGACGTGCCATTTTTGGCTTTCAATCTACTTTCAGTTTTTAATAGCCTGCAATTGAGTTTATCAGGCAGATTGGCTTTGCAGCCCAATGCTAATTTCTGATTATCTTTATGTTTGGTTTAGCATAGACTGCGAGTCTTTGAAGAGATGTGCCATTTCCTGAATGCTGTAAATAATGTATTTAGCCACTCTTGTCTATGCCTAGACTCCTGACACATTTACGGTGCTTGTAAGGGTATTCAAAAATTTGTGGCAATAGATGGATGCATCATAGTACAAAGATAGTCCTCATCCATGAATCACAGCCCAAAATTTGAAGTGACAGTCAAAGTTAAGACAGCACTTTCTAGTCTTGAACAGATTGTTTCCAAATGTGCCTGTCTAGTGGCAAGTATTTGATTTTGGAAGGCACTTCTGCAATTCATTCTCTTCATCTGCATCGGTACTAGTTCTTATGAATTAAGAGATGCAAGGCTCATTCTGTAGAATATATTTCACTTTCAGGAGCAGCTTACAGTGAAATAGAGGGCAGTGAGTCCTCTACAACCTAGAGATCTATGTTGTCAGTTGAAAACAGTTCTTTCTATGTGTTGGAGTCCAATGTGTATACAACATAAGTGCAAAGCATTTTTAGATTTTTTTTTTTTGCAAAAGCATTATTTAGATGTCAAAGATGGCTTAAATGTCAGCACGTATACTGTAAATTGTTATGAACAGCTTGCAACTCAGTCATTTACTCTTTTTCAAATTCTTCTTCTTCTTTAGGATGATTTCTAGATAAAACTCTGGTTCATGTAGTTTATATGCTTGTAAGCACTTTGAAGTGTTTTGAGCAGCAAAAACAAATAGTTTTGTTGTATTTTGAGAGCCTGATCTTTAAATCTTTATGTACCTCAGTGTATTTGTGTTCAGAATTCAAAACTCTCAAGAGATGGCTGCCATATATTGTGCATATATTGTGCAAGACATTGAAGAATTCCTTGTTACATAATGGAACATCAAAGGATTGATATGTACATGCACATCCACCAAATGGGGCTCTATGTTACATCACCACTTATTGTTGGTTGATGTACATGCTATGATTGTCTTTTGAACATCAATTAAGCATGTACAGAGAAACAAAACAAAATGCAATCAACCTTCCTCCAGGGCCAATTATTTGTGTGTTCCATAGTACTTTTAAGAGGATTTGGTGTTTGAGAATCATGGGAATCTCATTATGAAGCTAGTTTAAATTACTAAGTTACCTAATGAATTTTGTACTTTGCGAGCATATTACGGAGTGCTCTTCACAAAGGAGGGTTAGTGGGGAAGCTTTCTAAACGTTTCAAGTTGGTTCCCATTTTTCACACAAGGTGAGACTTTTCCCTCACGTGGTGTCCTTGGTGGTATGAAAGATGCCATTTGTGGGTAAAGTGGGTTGTGGATCCCCACTTACACCCCAATGAATTGTGTGCCATGTGCTTCATGTAAAACTATACAACTACTATAGCACTCACAGTTGAAAAATTTTCGTCTGGTGCTCTCACCATAGATCTCATTTCCTTGTAGATGTAGCGCAGGCATCCCAAAGGGAGCCGAGAACTACGACTTAGCTTTCCGGCTTTCAACACTTGTTGTCCAAACCCACTCGACATACAAGCAACGAACTTGCCAACAAAGATCAAACTTAACTAACTTGAAGTTTTGGAACCAACATAGCACCATCCGTACACTTGTCTTTCGAACCCACTCAACATACAAGCAGCCAACTTGCCAACAAAGATCATACTTAACCAACTTGAACTTATGGAACCAACATTGAGAGCCAACATAGCGCCATGCTAGATAAGGTCTCGACATGGGTAACTTCCCCCCAAGCAAGTCACCCGACCACATCAAACTTAACCAACTTAAAGCTTCAATACAAATTAGTAACATCCATTCCAAGCAAGCCATCTAACTTACATAAGACTTAACCAACTGAAAGCTTTGTCATGAGCGTTGGAAGCCAACTTGGCACCACACCAGACCGGACCATGATAAACAGATAACTTCCACCTAAGCAAGCCATCCACCTCACCCAACAGCTTAGAGCTCGTTCTCCAAGTGCTTAAACAGTTCACATTCATGCAAAAAACACTCAAAAGCACAAGCCGCAACAAATATGACAACAACTAGTTTCTAGACAGAATGGTTCCGACCACATATAGTTGGCTTCATGGATCGAATGGTTCCAACGACATACCACTGGCGTCCCTGAACACGACCCTCAGCTAGGTGCCAAATCAAAAAGATTTGAAGTGGCCTTACAACTGGTGCTCTTACCAAACACTGCAACTTGTAAGGTAATCAGAGTTAATTTGAGAAAAATCTCACTTTATTAATAAATCTACGAAGGTTGCATTTCAAGTGTGTGACTTGGGACATGAGCTTTCTACAGTTAGTTGGTCATCTCACAACTTTTTCATTATTGAAACAAGACCATGGATTGTAGAAAAATCCCATCTCTTTCAAGAACTCCCGACTTTCCAATTCTTAATGAAGATCAAGGCTTTGAGGTGTGATGGAGGAGGAGAGTGTGTACTCCAACAAATTCCATGACTATTGTGAGCAAAAAATCTTATGTGGTGTTCTAACCAAGACCGTCAAGTCCAGTCGATCTGATTGGGAACTAAAACTTCACGTTGCTCTATGGGCCTATCGCACTATCCCGAAGTGAGCAATCAAGAAAGGAAGACATTCCACATACATAAAATTTAGAAAAATGAATCTATTATATTTTATTTAAAAAATCAATACCAAAAATTCTTCCCACAAATCACATCCAAAGCCTTGGGAGCACACCAAGGTATCTATCATCTATGACAGATCAGTAATATCTACAACCAATACTGCTCTATAAGCTTCACTTGGATGCACATGTTGTCATATCATTTTGGCACATTTTCTTTGACATAGACCATTCAATTATCGAATTTGATTTATATTGAGTCTAGGACTTTTAAATTGTTCAATTTAAGTATGTTTGCATCCGTCATCCTCAAAGTTAACAGCATACCCTAACTTAGCAAAAGAGGAAAATGACAACAGATTCTTCTTCATCCCTGGCACATATAGTACCTCCAAAATGCACAAAACCATCAGCTGTTGTGAGTGTTACCTCACCGATGTCTTTGATTGGATAAGAAGCATTATTTGCATAAGTGACTGTCTTTCCTGGTGGGGCTAACTTACTAAATTAAATCCTCTTGGAAGTTATATGTCTAGAAGCTCCACTATCAAAATACATAATGACTTGTTTTCTGTCTGCATTGAGTGAAAAGTGCATGTGAGAGGCATCATAACTGCAAACAAGAAAAGCCCAATCACCATGAACAAGATGAGCTGAATCATCAAAGTTTCTTGTAGGAACAGTAGATGTATGTACTTCCAAACCAGATTCAAACTCTTTTGTTTTCTCCTTGGTAATTCTCTTTCGACATTCACCAATGTAATGACCTAGCTTTTTGCAGTAGTGACACTTTCCTTCCTTCTGGATGGACCAGCATCATTATTTTCTTTGCTGAATGAGTTAGTCTTGAACTTAGATTTGTTGCTTTTAACTTTGCCTTTGACTTTGTCCTTAGCAACAAATGCTTGATCATTACCACACATATGAGAAGACTTATTCTTCTTGGTTTGCTCTTCCCGACACAACAAACTGACCAACTCTTCCCGTAACAACAAACTGACCGAAGCTTGTTGATTACCACTCATTGTTGTCCGATTCTAGGTATGACATGTAATATTCTAGAATACGGCAAGAGGCTTTTGCAATAAGCCCAAATACTATACAACAAAAGTAGAGAGTCGGAAGTATTAGAAATAGGTGACCAGTTGGCATCCTGCGTGTGAATGTGTCTCTTCCCATGAGTGTACAACTATATATAGCAGATCCATAGCTCATTAATGAGTTTGGTTTCCCTCCATAACAAAAACCCTAGCATTAATGTGGACTAGATTTAAATGTCTCCACATTCAAATTGAATCTTCTAAAACTCATGTATTGCACTTGCCCACACTTTCAAAAAGTGTTTATTCAAATGCTTTTAGACTATTGCAACTTTGAAAAGTCAAACTCTAAGTCTAATATGAAAATTGGCCTCAATTGCCAAATATACAAACATGATCAAAATAGCAAAACTAGTTGAAATTTCTCAGACTCCCTCTTCAACTAGTTTAAGCATAGACTTTGAGAACAATCAAAGTGAAGTCCTATGCTTCATGAACATGTCTTTTCCCAATGATTTTTTGAAGATATCAGCTACACATTCCTTTGACGTGTGGGAAGTCGTCACAGGTGATGAGAGAAGGCCGCCAAATGAAACGGAGATCAAAGTGTTCGACAAAAAAGATGAGGAAAGCTTTGACCTTCATTAACTTGTCAATGAAGGATCACATCATTACCCACATTTGTGATGCTGTTACACCCAGAAAGGCATGGGATGTGCTAAAGGAGCAGTTCGAGACGTCAAATTTGTCAAGAATCATGTTTCTGAAGTCAAAGTTGAATAGTGCCCGCATGGAGCAAGGATAGCACATTCAGACATACATGACCAGAATCAAGACAATGAGGGATGAACTGCATTCTATTGGTGAGCGCATACGTGATGTGGAGCTGGTGCACAATGCATTGTGCAGCATTGCAGAACCCTATCAGATGTTTGTGAGCGGAATAGCATCAAGAGAAAGATTCCCAACCTTTGACGAGCTCACAGGAATCTTGATGCAGGAAGAGCAACGGCGAGAAATGGTGAAAGATAGACGTCAAAATACTGACGATCAGGCACTTGCGACACGCCAAAAACAAGGCAAGGGCAAGGGCAAGAAGAAGTCTAAACAACAATTTGCCAAGTCTCAGGAGGACGAGGGATCTTCCAATAAGACCAAGAAGATAGGCAAGTGCTTTCATTGTGGTAAAAAGGGCCATTGGAAGAGTGAATGTCGCAAATTCCTGGCGGAACAAGGCAAGGGAAAACCAAAATAAGCAGGTAACCTTGTCGATGAGGGTGAGATTGAAGACTCTAACATCTTCATATATGCATTGTCATCTAATCAAGATGATCAAGTGTGGTATATTGACTCGGGAGCCACAAGACACATGACAGGTAACAAGAATTGGTTCAGTAGCATGAAAGTGTTGGATAATGGAACGTCCGTTTCACAAGCAAATGGCGAGGTGTGCAAGATCAAGAGGATAGGCACCGTTTCAATCCAACTACCTGATGGCAAAAGCAGGATGATCAAGAAAGTACTTTACGTACCAGGTTTGAAGAAAAATCTACTTTCTGTTGGAGTCATTACTAATCAAAAGTTGAAAGTAGAATTCGCCCATGATCGTTGCTTTGTGATGTGAACCAAAAGTTCAAAGTTATTGCAGATGGAGTAAGAGAGCCCAATACAAAATTGCACAAGTTGATTGCTACAATCAAGGGGCAATATGGACTTGTATCGTCCATTCCATCGCAAATTGAGTTGTGGCATAAGAGGCTTGGTCACTTGAACTTGGGAAGCCTCAGTTTGATGATAAAATTTGAGATGGTAACAGGATTGCCTACCATAGAAAATCACTTGAAATTGATGTGCGAATCTTGTGTATATGGGAAGCAGCATCGAGAGAAGTTCAATAAAGAGGGTCTACAAGATACTAATGATGATACATCTCAAGATACTACTACTCAACCTCCAGAGACAGGTTGGAGAGGTAGGGACAAACCTTTTGGTGCAAGAAGGATTGAAGTTGCAGGTGACAAATGCAAGGAGAAGGATGTACCGTGGGATACATTTTCACCAGAAAACCGATAACCTGATGGGAAGCTCCCTAAGTGGTTTGAGAAATTTTTGGAGAGCCGCGACATGGATGACTTTCCAGGATCATCTAGCCAGGGAGAGCTACGAAGATCAACAAGAGAAAAGACACAACCTGAAAGGTATGAAGCAAATTATGCTCTCTTATCTAGCATTATTCAAAGCAAAGAACCTTCGACTTATGGTGAAGCGAAGGATGATGACATTTGGGTCAAGGCCATGGGAGAGGAGATGGAGTCAATTTCTAAACATAGCACATGGGACTTAGTAGAACCATCAGTTGGCAAGAAACCCATTGGTTGCAAATGGGTATATAGGACTAATTACCATGCAGATGGAAGTATAGCAAAGCACAAGGCAAGATTGGTGATCAAAGGGTATGCACAAAGTAAAGGCATCGACTATGAGGAGACCTTTGCATCGGTTTGTAAGTGGAATACTCTACGTCTACTTGTTGCTTTAGCTTCACATTTTGGTTGGCCTTTGCATCAGATGGATGTGAAATTTGCTTTTCTAAATGGTGAGTTAAAAGAAGAAGTGTTCATGGATCAACCTGAAGGCTTTGTAGCGAAGGGACAGGAAAATAAAGTATGTCGCTTGAAGAAAGCACTTTAGGGTCTTAAAAATGCACCATGTGCGTGGTATAGCAGGATTGATGCCTACTTTCGTTCAAAGGGGATGGTGAGAACACATTTTGATCCAAATATATATGTCTTATGCTTTGATGGTATGGTTGCTTTGATTGCTCTTTACGTTGATGACTTGATTATTACGGGAAATAATCAAGAGATGATAGACATGATCAAGAAAGACCTCATGGAACAATTTGAGATGACAAATCTCAGTCTGATGCATTATTGCCTTGGAGTAGAGGTGTGGCAAAAAGGACATGAAGTGGGTTTAACACAGGTGAAGTATGTCAAAGAGTTGCTACACAGGTTTAGGTTGCAGGATTGCAAACCAGTGAATACTCTTATTGAACCAAGTAAAAAGCTTTCTAAGTTTGATGAGTCATAGTCATTTGATGCTACGCTGTATAGACAGTTAGTAGGAAGCTTGATTTACCTTACCACAACTAGACCAAATATATGCTATGTTGTTGGCATTGTAAGTCAGTTTATGGCAGCACCTACGGAAAGGCATTGAAAGGCAACTAAACACATTTTGTGTTTTGTGAAAGGCACTTCATATTATGGCTTGATTTACAGGAAGCATGATGGTTTACCTGAGTTGTGTGGCTATGTGGATGCAGATTGGGGAGGTGACTATGATGATCGTAGATCCACCACAGGGTATGTATTCCAGTTTTGTGGTAGTTGCTTTTCCTGGTCTAGTAAGAAGCAAAGTACAATTGCTCTATCCACCACAGAAGCAGAGTATAAGGCAATGTGTAGTGCAGCACAAGAAGCTATATGGTTGAGACAAATCTTGGAAGAAGTTGGCATGAAGCAGAAAAATCCCACGACTTTACATAGCGACAGTCAAAGTGGCATTCAGCTAGCAAAGAATCCAGTGTTCCATGCGAGAACTAAACACATTGAGATTTAGTATCACTTTATACGTTAGAGGTTGCTGAGTCGTGAGATTCATGTCGTTCATTGTAGCACAGAAGAACAACTAGTTGATATTTTCACTAAGCCACTTGTTGGAGAAAAGTTTGATAAGTTTAGATCAAAGCTTTTTGTACTTAAAGTTTGTTAACTTTGAAGCTATGTATATGACTGTATTAAAAAACAAAAGTAGACTCTACTTTAAGGGAGAGAGTTAAAATTAAAGTAGAATAACTATGCTACTGTATTGTGGGTCCTATCAATGGATAAGGATCAGTTGACCTCGCCACAAGGCAAGTCGACAGGACACGCGTCCCGGCAACGACAACCTGGGTCATGCATGGGTTGCCTGAGTGAACAACTATATGTATAGTGTAATTTCATTTTGAGAAATACAGTTGCTATGTGAGCTTGTAGTGGAGAGTGTTTGTTGTCTGTATTACTATGTAGCATGATCTGTGTTCCTGTGCAAAGCAAATTCTAAGTCCATCTTCTTCATCAAAGTCAACTAGCATATCTTCCTTAGAATCCGTTGTAATATTGACAAAAAACCTTGTAAGTCAGCTTTTCTTTGTTGATGACGAGTAGAGGATGATGATTTTTCCATTAATCCAAGTTGTTCTTTCAATATAGATATAGTTGACTTTCTTAGATGATTGGTCATTGTTAACTCAAAATTAAACGCCAAAACATCTACATCTTGTAAATTCAAATCGTCGACTCTTGGTTGATTTTTTGACAATCTCTTTCTCTTGCCCTTTGGATCTACTTGCAACATTTCGAGTTCATACCTTCCCCAAGAAGCATTCGTTGAAGTGGTGCACAACCAATGGACACGTAGTACTTTTGTCTGATTGCCACTTTGAATAAAACCAAGTACTTTGGCAATCCAAAATGGATGTCCTTAAGGCATTGTTTTCTGAAGCTAGAAGTGCAACAAGGCTTGCAATCTAGATTTCATTCAAATTACCGCGCCATTTCATTTTTGTAGCTTTTACACTTTGCCTATTCTTCCTTGAGCCCACACAAATTTCACGTTCCTCACCTTGCACAAGCTGCAACAAATCATTATCTCAAGAAAGATTTGAAGGTTCGTCGACAATTGTAGTTGAAATTCCCAAATTATGAGGCCAATGAAATTCTTCGGTTGTTGATGCATGTTCGAGATTGAGCAAACTGATTTTTTGTTCCTCAAAAAGTTCATCCATCAATGTTTTTCAAACTCATCAAAAAAATTATAAGTTGTTTGAATATTTGATTCCAAAAAAATTAATAAAGCAAATAGATCAATCTCACGATGTTCTCTTTGCGCCTTTTGTTCTTCTAGCATGGACTTCAAGGGAGACAACACAACAAGTTTGATTTGAGTCGATGAAATGTTAAGCAAAAATCAAACTCCTTCAAGAGGCAGCCATGAAACTGAATTTGAAAATAGTTTTCCCATAATAATATAATGTCTGATTCATTACATTTGATTTTAAATTGATGATGGAAGCTAATATCATTAATATTAGCTATGCATCATTCTATTTCATTGGATGCCTTAATAGAATCACGAAAATCATATGTGTGTATGATTAAAGACATGTTTGGCTTTGGCACATACAATTTGTGAAAGTACTGTACTTTAGGACCATAAATGGATCTACAAAAGATCCACAAGAGTGATTGGATGCTTGCTTAACAATCTATCAAAAAACTAGACACAAAAAAATTGATCTAGATTGGCAATTTGACAAACAACAAGCATTAACAATCAAAAGCATTGATAAACATTGAAATCCGAGCCCACACGTGTGTACTACAGGCTGTAGTATGGCCTTCAACCTGAGAAACAAGTAGAAATTGATTTGGTTTCATTTGGATCACAAAACTCAATGTACATAGCGAACTAGCTTGAGATTGCCAATGAGCTCCAAAAATTTTCTATCTTCTCACTATGGGAGCTTGGAATACATAGCAAATTCGACTTCCTTTGTGAAGTTAGGTATATTTCCAGCATGTAATAAGGATGTTAACTCAGCCTTTTTGCCCTAAAATGAAACCCTAGCCTATTTCCTAGAGTTATGCTTGGTAGGTAGCTAGTTGGTCAAATTTTCACCTCAAACTTAGGTGTAGGTCCTATAAAGTAGGGATGACCACCAAATAGACATGACCAACTCTCTTGACTTGAACTAACCTACATTAGGAGTGGGTTTCCATGTGGCATTTTGGCCTTACATGTGTGTAACCCAATTATACACAATATTTACAAAGTTCTACAGGACTAGATTTGCCAACATAGGCTATTTTTCACACTTCTCCTCATATCTAGCCTTGGAAACAACAATGTATCTATATACAATTCTAAGACCTGATCTTAACATCAGAAATGAATCATATTCAGGTTTAGAAGATGACTAATGAGCCCCCTAAGATGAGGACATGATCTATCACCATATCCAAGATAGAGCTTCTTTGATCTTGATCTCCTCCAAGATGAATTGAAGAGTCTTGATTCTTCCTTGCACCTTTGCACTTGATTTCTTCCATGTTGAGTGAAGATGCATGAACTTGAAACTTGCTCCTCCTTGATCTTGATGCTTCTCTTTGAAGTTAATTTGTTGTCTCCATGTCTTGTGAAAATCACATTGATCAAGATCACAAAACATGTACTTGCTACTATTGCCAAGATTTATCATGCTAGAATGACTAGTCCACAAACCACAATGAAGTGCAAGCCTGGATCTCTTCTTGTATCTAGCTAACTCATGTTCACCTAGAGGTTCATTTTTATTTTCAATCAAGAACTCATAAAGCTCTTGGAGCACCAAGAGTGACTCCATCCTAAACTTCCAAATAGCATAATCTGTACAATCCAATCTCTCACTAGCTTCTAGAAGGTATGCTCCAACAGATCTCATCTTACTAGTGATTTCTACAAACAAGAAATAGATTTGATTGACTTGAAACTCACAAAGGTCTCACACTTGTAGTGTTTCACTCAAATTTGATTTCTAATCCAACAAATGGACTTATAATCACAGTTCTATCACTCCCTCACAAAGCTAGAATGAAGATAAGATGAAGTGAAAACTACTTTCAAACAAATCTTGCCAAGAAATGGATTTGATTCTCTAGAAACTCACTAAGGTCTCTCTCTTGTACTGTTTCACTCAAATTAGATTTCTAATCCAACAAATGGACTTATAATCTCAGTTCTAGCACTCCCTAGATAAGATGATGTGAAATCTACTTAAAATCAAATCTTGCCAATTTTGGCTATTTTTGTACAAAAAAAATGACTTAATTTTCCTCACACTTTTTGATGTACTTTCAAGACCTGTAAAACAAGACTAGAGGACCTGATTTCAGCCTAGATTAATTAGATCTCATGACCCTATGTCAAATCTAATCAGTGTGGCACTTAATCTTGGTAGCTTATCCTAAGATTTCCACCAAAAATTACATCAAAAGCTCACAAATTGAATTTCTTTGGATCAAATGAATACCATGCATTAAATGCAGGTTCAGAGGTGCTCACACATGTGGATAGTACAGATTTGGGATCAAATCTGTACTATCCACACCAAAATCAAATCTCCTCACCAAAATCAAGATTCTAACTTACCCTCTCAATACTAGTTCTTAGCACCAAAACTTGCTAAAAATGGATTTGCATTAGATCAATGGCTTATGTTCTTGTACTTGACTCTGATACCATGTGAAAGTATTGTACTTTAGGACCATAAATGGATCTACAAAAGATCCACAAGAGTGATTGGATGCTTGCTTAACAATCTATCAAAAAACTAGAAAGTTGATCTAGATTGGCAATTTGACAAACTACAAGCATTAACAATCAAAAGCATTGATAAACATTGAGATCTGAGCCCACACGTGTGTACTACAGGGTGTAGTACGGCCTTCAACCTGAGAAACAAGTAGAAATTGATTTGGTTTCATTTGGATCACAAAAACTCAATATACATAGTGAACTAGCTTGAGATTGCCAATGAGCTCCAAAAATTTTCTATCTTCTCACTATGGGAGACCCTTGGAGTTTGGCTATATAAGAGAGGCCACTCTTTGTATCAAAAACATAATGGAAGATGGTCGAAGAATCGAATGGTTGAAGAGTTGAATAGTCAAATAGTGGGATAGTCGAATAGTTTTTCGATGATTGATAGTGAAGAGTCATTATGAGAGTATTTGGATTGAGTATTTTGGAGCTTGAAAGTCATGTTGCTAATTTGTGAGAAATCGTTCATTTAGAGCTAGGGATTTATGGATGCCTATCTATCCCTTCTTTTATTACTTTTAGGATGTGAGATGTCGAAATAAAAAATCATAAGAGCCTTATGGGAGTTTCTAAATGAGAGAGAAGAATGAATCCATCAATCTAATCTTTGAGAGTTTGCTTGTGTGAGAGAGAGTATTCGTGGGGTCATAGAGATCTTCAATATGGGGTGTTTTTATATCCCTCCATAAACTTCATGATTAAGAGAGAGCGCTAAGTATTGAAAGTCATTCTATTGTGGAGGGAGTCTCGAAAAGAAGGATTCATATACATTAAAGGAGCCTCAATGGAGCATCTGCCATCTTGGAGTATGCCTACTTGATTGACATAATCATAATGTAAAGAATGGCAACATTGTGGCTAAATGAGCGCGCTTTAATGCTGTGAGCCAACAATCACTGACCAAGGCATCTACGTGGCAGAAATCAAACGCATTTCAGAGAGAGACTACAATGAATTCTACTGAGATATCAATCACGCTTCTGCTGCCAGCGAGCAATCCATTTAGGTGGTAGGAACTGAAGCTATGGGTGCAATCTTGGTGGATCCTGAGCGGCAGTCTACTACACTTGTTGTCAGTGATTTATCATTGCTTCTTTGAGGATATATAGAGACATGTGGAGGCTCTTGGAGATCTATAGTCGCTAACTGAGAACCACCGTGGGAGAGCCATTTGATTCTGTACGAGCTAGTCCATCGCTTCATTCAGAGCCCTTTCTGAGAAAAAAATACTATCAGAAGGTTCGATAGGAAGCTCTGCTCCAGCACTACCTCCATTGACAGTTGTCAAAGCTAAATACCATCTCTCGGAAGATGAGGACAACATTTCTAAGTATGAGTCTAGAAGGAAATAGTATGGCACCCTATCTGTCAGTATACTAATCCACGGGTTTCCTTACATGCATTCTGAACTATGACATGCTAATAATCTGAGCTCTGGCTCACCCATTTGTGGAATAATATCATGATCTTCCATCATTGCTGCCATCATTGGTAGTGAAGCATTCATCAGAACTGACCATCGTTGACAGAGATGAGAGTGAAGTATTACTATCAATCGATGCTCTAGAAGACAACACACTATCTACGATGGGTCTGGACCGCCATCATTGCCAGAAGAGAGATTTCTCCTTACCTGTTTGAAGGTTCATACCAATATAATGGTGAAAGCAAGACAAACTGCCAACGGAAAGCTGCATTCATGACTAGGCACCTCTTGTGATAAGCTGATTTTTCTCAATCACACTTGAGGTAATGTTTCTTCTTAAAATTGCTATTTGTATGATGAATATAATCTCAATGAAATGCTTACAATGGTACATGTGCATGCTTTCAATTATGCATGATGAAGCACTGCTAACGGGTTAGACTAAAGGATGAAGAGATGTAAAGTGATGCATGAAGGGTTGGTAACTGCAATAAATACAATCGGTCTATCTTAGCTTGTATGGGCCTTTGATGTTTAGAAACATGTACTTGTTATCCACTTGAGTTAACAAGCGTGTAGCTTTGCTGAAGTATGTAGAACGTGATGATATGCATGTTGAAAGTTTGAATCGTATCATTATTAGCATGCTAGTTGTTATGTTCATGACCAGTAAGTAGGATTCAGTATACTCCTAGTCTTGGATACACACTACTCTAGTAAATCAAGCTGTTAGTTGTGCCACATCATACTGGATGTGACCCAAAAGTAACTAATATCCTTGTGAGGCCCAGAATACACTAAATGGAGTTTAGACAAGGTATGAGACAGTGTATGCATGTGTAGAGTTATCAATAGCAATTCTATGAATAATTGGTCCATGCATAGGACTCTATTCTAGGTGAATCTATGTATAGGGAACTTATGGCTATGTGCCCAGGTTGCTTTTGGCTCTATAAGAAGGGGCCAAACTCACCCTACTCCTCATTGTGATCATGGATTCATTGCCAGGGTTTCACTCTACATTCATGCCTCTTGTTCCTTGGCTTGGGGGTGAAGCTTCTAGAGTTGATTGGTTGCTTCTACTTGTTGGGTGGTTGCTCCATAGTGTGTTTTCCATTGTGTTTTGTCTTGTAAGCAGGATCTTAGGGAGCATTACAGGAGTTCTCAAATTTAGAAGGGTCATTTGATACGAGTTTTTTTTTTCCTCGTTGTTTATGTCCATGTGGCCCAATCGGTTTTTGACATAGTGGCTTCTATGTAACATAACTCGCCTGACCCGAAAAATACAATTCATGTTTGGGCAAATTTGAATTTCCGGTCCGGTAGATTGGAAGCATACTATTGGCTAGCGTGCACGACGACTGGTTGACTAAACTACTTGGGCTAACCTCAAGTTAAAATTATCTTGGGACTCACAAATAGGTTTGGCGCCTATTATACTCTGGACTCTCATATTGACAAGTTCAAACGTGAACTCTTCAAGTTATGGCAATGAGAAGGAGACTGAGATCCTTGATATGCTCTGCAATTTTTTATAATGAGAGGGAAGACGATGGCACATGGATTGCTCATGAATATCATAAGGCTTCTTGGGTACTGATGCATCCATCAGCAAAAAAGGCTTTTTGCCAAAAGAAAAAGGCCAAGTATACATATAGATCTTATTGGAAAGGGCCAATTATTGATTTCAAAGTTTCTCCAAGAGAACGAACCATTTCAGAGGTGCTTATTCAACATGTTTATATGCATTCAGAACTTAATGTGGAGGCTGTAAATCCACATGATTTTCGAAAGTGTAATTGTAAGTATCTTAATTTTTTGGATTGCTTGTCATTTTTAAAACGTAATCGTATTTATGAATCAGAGCTTATAATGATTTTGTATTGCAGATCTATATCCTTCAAATATACATGAATGGGAACTTGTGGCGTCTCTTTCAGGTATTATAGATGTCATCCATTCAAAAATTGGCAAATTGCAATATAGAGGACGAACGGTAAAAGAACTTGCAGATTTTAAAATATTTTTTTTATGTATATTCCAGACACAAATGGAGGAATGGAAAAACTAGAGTGTATACCTCTACCTAATTTAAAAGATAACGTGTGGTGGATTGCAGTCAACGACAATACAATAAAATGTTTTCGTTACAAGCTATATAATGATGTACAAAAGTCACTCAAAACTAGTACTGGATCAAGAAATGTGCACTTAAGTTGGTTTGTTCCAATGTCATTATTTGTCAACTCTTTTCAAACACGGAGGTGCATTGAACTCCCACATTGTTTGTTTGCAAAAATCTATCAGATGATTTTTTATTCAAATTCATGGACAAAGGTTGGGATATAAGATCCACTGCAAATATTGCTTATAGAATCAAACATTCATTCATATCATTTAGATACAGTATAGAAAAGCAAATTCTAAGTATGGTGTTTCATTATCAGAGATGGAAAGAACCCAATGGTACTTGGGCCCCATTAGATCAAGATCTAGACAACATTGGACACACTAATCATATATGTGTTGATATCATGGCAAATGGGGATCTACTTACTACTATTGAGGTTGAACAGGACTGGACCTTATTCTACATTAGAACGGAACTAACACTTTTACAACAAGATATATCGGAATATTTCAGTTTTATATTGGATGGAAAATTGGTATGTCAAATTTATGAATTTGTATATTAATTTGTATTCATTATCCTTTCTATCAATATTCGGATCACTAACTATAATTTGATTAATGTATGTTTGTGCAGATACGTAAAAGACATGAAGAGAAATTCAAATGAAAAGATTTGGGAGGAATTGTTCAGATAATAGAGCAATCATAATACAAGATTTGTAAAAACTCTCATAAGCATCAATATATTTCTCATTTTATGAGAATGTACATGTGCGTCCTGTATTTTACAATGGATGCTTTTACCCCATTGTCTCTATCTTTCTATATGCCCATAATTATTCACAGGGCATTACATCAAAAATCTATATATCTATTTTATCTATTATTTACAACTCAAAGTAATATAAATTACCTCCACCCTGTACTAGTGTCAGTTGTGGACTTGATTGTCCTCTCGTATCCGCAGCTGGACTGGGTGTTGCATGAGATAATAAGTTCACCAACATTTGTTGACAAAGCTCATATATCTCATTCATTGTAAATGCTCAACATTTATACTGCAAATCCAAAATAACCGAGTCAATTGACTGATCATGAACCAAATCGAAAATAATTTACTTAGGCCATTCAGTAGTCTATTTACCTTTCATATATTAGGAGCCCCGGATTGCATGATGTACCACTCTAAGAAGTCCTGTATATTGCGGATGGAAAACCATCCACAACTATGTCCATCATCTTGCTGAGCTGACTTCAATCACAAAACGTATAATAGGTTAGTTGTGCACTCTGAAAAAAACAAATCATATTACCTATCAGATACTTGATGAGAAATATTTACTTCTGCATCAACAATCTCCAAGTGGCTATTTACAGTGGCCCCATCCGGCCTTGGCAAAAATGGCAACATTCTGCTGTACATCACGTCCATTTCGGCATGGGTAGAGCTCAAGGAATTCATCTTTAAACAGATGGGATTAATGATCCCATCTGAATCTTCCCTAAGGGAGATTGTATGCATACTCCAATGCTTACTGGAAACAAGAGATAATTAGTTAAACTGAAGGAATTACAATACCTATTTAAAATATTATTTGAATATATTCTACATAATCACTTACTTTTGGCAGTATGGAATAATAAAGACTTTGGTCTCCGAGGTTGTATGGAGAAGATACTTCGTCGCCTTAGTTGGACTATGAAGGCTGTGTGCAAAAAAAGACAGCACAACTCCAATGTCCTTAGTATCATCGCATTTACACCTATTTACAAAATACATCAAACCAGCCTCCACAACTGGATCTGATATATCTGATGTCTTCTCTTTCAAGGCATCACAAAAGTCTTTATTTATGTGATTTACATAATTAATTGAACTTAGACAAAAAGAAAATTGACCTCCTAGCTTATCAATCTCTTTGGCAACATACTCACCAAAAACTATATACCTCTCAGAATCCAAAAATGAATCTTTGGGATCAACAGGAAATCTTACACAAAGATCCTTATAAAAATCACCTATTAAACTTATATCTAGATCTGATATTATTTTATCTACAGTAGAGGTCATATCCTCGTTATTGTGGGATGGAATGGAGGGAATGGAAGATGAACTACTTGAATAGTTAGGGGTGGTGGGAGGAGAAGAACGCACTGCAAACTAGTGTGATGGTCCAACCAAAGGATGAGAGATGTGAGGGGGGGATGGTGATTCGCTGAGTACCACCCTTTGTCTGGCAGGCCTGGTGGGCTTGGTCTGCTTTCTCCTTCTTCATTGAGGAACAGGCCCTCTCTCTGTAGGTGGTGGCCTAGAGGTGAAGCCACTCTTAAAGACTTGATCGTATCATACTCCTCAGCCTCATGACAAGATGCATGTCCTGAGGCATGAGGGTAACTCTCTTAGCGTGCACTGTGCAAAGCGTGGAGTCCTCAAAGAATTTGACTTAGGCAATATGGAGGGCTTCCAGGGCTGTTATGTTCTAGCGAACATCATGTGGGAGTGACCTTGTCACTACTCTCATAGACCTATAGAAAAGAGCACGGGGAATCAGAAGATTCGTTGTCCTCTGAAGTCTCCTGATATCCCTTAACCATGGTCTTCTGGGCCGACCTACTCTCCTACCAGTGCCCACTGCCCTTTGTACAGGAGGGCGAGGAGGCGGGGCAAATGTGGTAAGGCATGCTGTCTGTTTGGTATGGGCCATTTCAAGCTAAGGTATCGATATGACGTGCCAATGAGAAAGAAAAGTGCATATCCGATAGGGGAGGCGCGTGACAACGATATGGCAGCTGGCGTATCGCCACGACGCACGGAGGGGAAAGTTGTACTGGTATGTGAGACTCTGGGCACGTGGTAGCGATATGCATATAGCAAGGAGCGGAATTTAACGAAGAAAGTTGAGGAGAGCTAGGGAACGAAGAAATCCGAAACTGAAATATGAGCCGAAAATATTCTTTTATACCTGTAGAACATCCCATCATATTCACACATATGATGTGACACCTCCCCGCACGTGTGGTCACACGTGTCATCACATGGACCTATCACGTGTCAGGACATCAGCCATTCGTACGATCATACGGCTGGCATGCACGTGCGAGGACACGTGTCATGATCTGGGCCACACACGCGTCATGGGACGACTGCTTCGTACGATCGTACAGTTGGCATACATGTGCAAGCACACATGTTAGGATCTGAAGTGTACACGTGTCATGCCAATGATTGGGCCGTCGTTTTCACAGGTGTGGCAATTTTGACGACACGTTTCCAAAACATGTGTACGGTTCAGATGCTCTGAATTAGACTATCTATATGGGTGTCATTTTAGGAATTGAATTTCGCATATTGAGTCTAGGAAACCGACCTGCTGCTAAATCAGTACATACAATATCGCTAGCACGTGCCCAACAGATCGTTCCATAGTAGCGCTGCTCCCCTGGCGCGTAGTATTGATATCCAGCATCATGTAAAGTGTATATTGCCATCACACGCCTAGGATTACACTGTTGATTTTCCCTTGCTAATTGGCGCCTCATATCGATATGGCCTCCTCTTCTAGTAGTTAGATCTATGATAGAGCTCTTAGTTCTTTCCTTGTTGATGCTGCGGTTAGCGATAGACAGGCCCATTTTTTGTCCTATTTCGATTTTCAGTTTGACATAGAGAGATTTGTTATTGAGCACAAGGAAATTTTTTCCAAACTATACAAGGATTTTTTATTAGTGCTTGCAATAGGGTACCCTTCTGATGGACGGCCTGAGATTTGTGCATTTCACATATTTGACTCATGCTCAGCCTAGTGCCAAGCAAAGGCATGACCGTAAGTTTGTCAAACTTATCGATCTGTTTAAACATGTCATACCCTGTGAGGAACACAATCGAGTATGTCGCTTCGTTCAGGAGGATATGGCCTTCGTGTTTTTCTTATCTGCTCTTATTCCTGACGAGGCAGATTCTTCTGGGTTGTCCATGATTGGTTTGTCTGCCCCTACCACTCATGTGGCTTTAGAGGTTTCCATTACTGATGAGGTTTTAGAAGATGTAGAGGAGGCCAGACAAGCACAACAATATGATCTTACCAAGGCTCGTTCTTTGTCTATCTCTCCCTTATCTACCGTGAGCGAGATTGACCAGAGCGAAACCCTGATGGACCTCCTTGTGTACCATATGGATGATATTGCATTCTTGTCCATTAGCGACATCGGAGACGTAATGGATCTCATAGAAGATGAGATATTATCTCTTATGTCAAGAATGATTTCTGAATTTAATGATTTTATTGACTTTGATGATGACGACCTCATAGATGGCATCGACTATGAGGATCAGGTAGAATGGGCAAGTGGCATAGATGCCCTTCAAAGGATGCTATCTACGAGCAGGGCATATGAGGCTAATATGCCAAGTGAGGAGGAGTTTTTGGCTTTTCAGAAAAAGTATCCGCCACCTCTCATATATACTATTCCAGCTGACTAGCAATCCACCATTATTGCTGGTTTGCTGGTGTGATCCAAGCTGACGAGGAGGATTTGGTAAGTACTTGAATGCTTGAATCCTTTTTCTCTATTGGCCTCCATTTAGCGAAAGCTCATCAATGTCCTTTAGAATTCTTTTTCGCTTGTTTCTTTTTAATTTCTTATCTAGTATGCAAATTTCTTCTTTTAACTGGTCATCTGATATACGTAATGTCTGAACAACTTGTCGGAATTGATCATTACTTGCATTCAAATTTAACATAATGTTATTTAGACGTGCATTATCTTCTTCTTTTTGTAATAATGTGGTCTCTTTTTCTCTATAGTCAGCAAGCAAACCATTTAACATACATTCTAAACTCTGTATTTTCTGAACCGAGTTTGCAACACTGTCGTCAATCTTTCACAATAACCCAGTAAACCGTTTTCTCCGTCACACAAAAACTTTATTAACTGTGTGATGGATTGGAATTGTGGAGCTTGCATCGAGCTCGGATCCAATTGTTACAAATTTTCGTCAATCCACAAATCGTAATTCTTTCTTTGGTTGATTCTGTGACTGATCATATCAAGTGGAGAAACTGTGGATTCCTTCACTACTCCTCTTTTAGCTATCGGAGCATTCTCGGCAGGGAGAACAATGTGTAGATAAAACTGAGACTTCTCCGCAAACATCAACTGATAGACCAAACACTATTCTTCATCCATGGCGTACCTGAGATTCTATGTTTATTCTCTCGCTAGTTGAAACGAGGGACACAATCTCATTTTCAAATTTGCAAAAGCTAGTTAATGAGCATCATAGGTTCTTGAAGTCGCAGTTGCATGTGTCATAATCGTGTCATGTTAACTACACATTACTAGTAAGGTTAAGCTAAACTAGACCTGAAAATCCGTCGGAGTTTTAAAGCTGGAGTTTTTTTTGTCCTACATGGAATTTCTTAGATGACCCTTTTGATGTTTGTAACTCCTCTAATGCTTCGCTTATAGTGGTATCAAAGCAAGGCTTACGAAGATTGGAGAACATGGAGAAGGGGTAATTTGCATCGAAATTCTGAATTGGATCCATGGGAATTCTCTTCCAAGGTGGATAGCAAGGGTAAAAGTGGGTGTACTATCCCAATTTCAATTTGGATGTTGCTAAGATCCATTACTCTTGGGATTCTTTGTGGTTTTATGGAGAATTGTCCTTGAAGGCCAATTTGTGATGCTTTTTTGGAGCTTTTTCTTGTGTAAATCAAATCTTTGGTAGATCTGAATTTTTCAGCAAGTGTATTTTTGTTTTAGGGTTCATCAATGATGAAATTAATGATGCATGCCAGTCCTCTCCAATGACTTATGATTCTAGGCTATGTTTTGGTCAAAATTGCTTGGTTTTTCATGCTTTTTGACAGAAAATATATAGTAAGAACCAAAATTCAGCAAGATCATATCAATTAGATGGTTGTAATTCTGTAAATTGGTTTGCATGTGTTAGAGAAAGAGTTGTATGTCATGAATCTCCACTTTATGGTGATGAAAAAACTGGAAAATAGCCAAAAATCATCATTTTTGCCTGTTTTTTCATAAAGTTGGATAGTAGATGGCTGTAAAACACCATGTAAATTTTTTATAGAGGTGAACCAAACTCTTTTGAAACTTTCCCTGAAGCTAGAACCAAGAATTCTAGCAATGAACTTGTAGGACGTCAAAAAAGTTCAAAAAATGACCATTTTTGGTGATTTTTGGGGGATGGATTTCTCCGAATCCATAAGGAGATCATTCTAGAGTTAATTATAGCATGATTAGTATTTCTTTTTACCTTCCCAGCAAGCTATCAGACCTGTGAATTGATGGCCGGTGGCTTATGCACCATCTCCATGTTTTTGCATGATTCTTTCTTGTGGAAGTGCGTCCTACTACAGTTTTCTGGCAGCTCTGATCCCACACGTGTGAAGCCTAGATGGTAGGCTGACATAGCAAGCATCTTGTTCACTTGGTCTCCCTTTGTACTGAGCTTTACAACACCCAATGTGGTGTCTTGTAGCCAAAGTTATGATTATCTAAAGTTTTGCAGTTTTGTGAGTAAAATTGGCAAAATTTTTGAATTGTTCTGATTGCATGCCAGTCATTTGTAGTACTGCGCTTGCATGGATTGGTTGCATGCTGATTCTCAGAGTGGTTCTGACATACATGAGGGATTTACAATCGATTTGAGTGGTCACACGCATGTGCTCTGATAGTTGGGTCACAAATCAGTCTTAATGGTTGACAAATTCTATAAAACTGAAGTTTACGTAAAAAATTTTGTAACGATGTTTATGACTGATGTAGTGTGCTTTGGATGCCAGTTTGACATTGGGTTAGCGACATTAGGAATCAGACAGTGTTTTGATTTTTTTGATTCCGATTGTCTTTTAAACTAACAGTATTTTCGTTAGAATATTTGGAGTTTTTCAGAAAAAATTAAAATTTCGGTCATTTTTTCATTATCAATGGAATCAGTTTAGATTAGTGAATTGATCAAACTAAGTTTATCAGCTAGAAATTGATCACAGTGTTTTCACTAAGTCTAAATTATTTCTCCGTGGTAGATAAGTTAAAATTTACAAAAGGAACCGCATTGAATTGTCGACAATTTTTCACTATGTTTCTTTTAACTTTTGGAGTTTGGAACTCCCAGATTGAAAGTTAAAATTTGATTTTTTTTTTTTTTTTATTTTCAAATTGGTTAAAATTTGAAATCAGTTACTTGTGTGATAGTTTTCTAATCGATGTATCGATAGAAATCAGTCAAGTGAACATTTGTGTAAGATACTCATTAAATTTGACTAAAATTGTCAAACAATATGAAATGACCAGGTTGAATGAGTGGCAATAGTATTCTTTATCTAGTCAGTAAATCTGACAGGATACGGCTCAAGAATTACTGAAATCCTGTTGGTGGGATTTCCATTCATGTAATTTCATATTCTATGTTTGGATTAGTTTTGTCAATATTAGCGGAGTAATGCCAAACCAGTCAATAAAAAGAAAAAACAGTCCAATTTTATTGGAAAATTTGTAATAATAGGAATTACATAACTGGTTTCATTTCTAGTAAAATCCTATGGTGAATTATATTCAGCCCAGGTATAGGATAGAAATAAAATTGTTTTGAATTTTTTCCTATAGTAATTAGTTTTTAAACATTTACTAAAGTCATTACGTCTTCTTGGTACCTTAGCTGAAATAGATTTTTAGGGAACTGAAAATTCTAAAGAGGGAAGAAGAGTGGACATCAGAGGTAGTAAGAGTGATCGGAAAATGTATTTTACAGTTAGGATTTTGGTAATCCCTGTAAATAATTGCTTAATACTGGTTATTAATTTCCAGGTTAGAATTCATTCAGTTGAATTTGTAACTGATATGATGTAACCATTGAGTTATCCACAGTTTGGATGTCAATTGTGAGGTTTAGAAGTGGAATTTGATACGTGGATTACATTGGATCTGTTAGTTGACAGAAGCTTGTCCCTAGATTTGATGCATCAGTAGGGTTTTGAAGCTTGTCAATAACCAGAAAGCTTCTGAGTGTAATAGTGAACCATGTTAATTCTTCTGTCTAAGTCACATAATCAGATGTGGATTTTGGGTATCCATCTGAGAGGCATGTCAATCATCCAAGTAAAAGGATTCTCCAGTGTTTGGGAACAAGAGATAATTTCCTATAGTGATTATAGGACAACTAGATCATCAATGGATCTCTAGAATATCAGATACGACGGTTAAGGGTTTTTTGGAAGGAAAAGTTGATGGTATGGGACATCAGTAATTTTGAAAAGAAAATTTTAGGACTATGAAGATCTAATGATCAATAGTGTGTTTTAGTACCTAGTCGCGATATGGGAAAAAAGAAAACCATTCTATCAAATGTGGGGTATTTTGAAAAAATTTGAGGTTTAATCTAGATCCCAATGTGGTATCTCATTATTTACAAAATCAGAGGCCCTCAAATCTATTTCTCGCTTTCTTAATTAATCCTTTACTTCTTAGTAATTTCTCAAATATGGGATATCAGACTGAATTATATGATTCTTTCCAACATGAAGTTATTCTTCTGAAAGACTGCTATGTCATATAAATTACTAGTTGTGTGAATAGACTTGGAATTTAGATAAATTCTAAGGTTAAAATGTTTAAATTTTTTAAACCTAGAATATCTCTGGTGCATAAATGAATTTCGATGGAATAGTAGTTTTTATCACTCAAAGTGAAAATATTTGAAGGAGAAGTCCTGTTGTGTAATAGGGTGAATCCTTTAGTAGAAACACTTATTACTGAATTTTTTAGGATTTAGATATTTTCATATATCATCTTTCCAGTTAACTTTTATGGAAAGTTATAATTTCCTTAAAAGGAGGGGTGAAGTGGTGGGATAAAATTCTATTTGGGAATCTGTTGATTGCATAGCTTTCGGAAGAGAACCAGCTAGGGTATAGAAATGAGATTGGATCTGAATGAAATTTCGGATAGATTCAAAGTAAGATGCCTACTTGGAATTTTTCGAATATGAGAAATTCTTTAGGGATTGTGTGGACAATCTGAAACTAGAACAGGTTTGGAATTTGAATCATTATCTATAAGTAGTACATTATAAGGTCAAAGGTTACCAATTCCATTTTGATTGGAATAGGAGTAAGTGATCAGAATCTAAGTCTGAAAGTTCTATATTGGATCAACCTAATCTTAGTTTAATTACTAGGATCAAAGAGGGGTTAATCAGTGGGAGAAATTATGTAATTAGAGGTGAGTGGGATTGGAAAACTGCTTAGAGTGAATTTTATTCGTCTCAGAGATTTCCCGGAGATGTTATTTACTCATGAGAAGTAGAAACTATTTTGTAGCTGAGTTACAAGATCTCAGTGAGGTGTCATGATATACTTGTTTTAAAAATATGGATATGTAGCATAAAAGATTATCGTTTCCCAAAGAGATTGCTTATTGTTGTGATTATAGATGATTTTAAATCATTTATTGTCCTTGGTACAAAAACTGGTTGTCAACATACATTTGATGAATCGGCGACCAATATCACCAGTTAAGGTGTGGTTTCAAGCATGCAATAACATAAAGATATTTGATCCCGACAGTTCTCATATCGAACATATTTCATTACTGATTAAAGCATTTGACTTATCGGCCATAATGATTTATTGTTTGTCAGACAAGTATAACTTTGTTGCATAAGTAAAGCCGCCAGAGAAACTTACAAACGTCTCAGCACAAACTGGATGTGATCCAACAATCTGTCCTCAACAACTGATCATTGCTCATTTAACCAAACAATTGACCACAAGTCTAGATTTCACGTGTATCCATAAGCAAGATTCAAAGTATTGACCCACAACAACACAATATACTTTAGGACGTGTAAGTATGAATCAAAGCAAATGAAATAGTGATTCTGAATGTCATTATCACAGTTAAGTTCCGAACAATTGATTAGTTCAATTATACATGCAACCAAAGAACCAATGAGTTTTAAGACAATTTTCAACAATTAATTTACGGTTGCATAAATACAAATATAAGTGATGACGCAAATCATTAATACTACTTTTTTTTACGACATATGGTGACACGTATTGCTATTTTTTTTTACAACATGTGGTGATACATCTTGCTACTTTCCATACTTGTGAGAGAGAGAATACACGAGATTTTGACACAAAAACCATTCTATCTCTCAAAATTATTTAAAGTACAATGAGAGCTCACATTCATATAGTGGTCACCTGAGTTTCCTACTCAATAAAACATGTGGTGACCTCTAAACATGATTGGAGCCATGATTTGCACCTCTTAATTTGATTGGACCTCAAAAGCCAATAGGATAAGGATTTTGGATTATGGTGCACCACTTGCAATTTTGCATTCCTACAATCTATGACATGTGTCAACACCTCATAGGACAGGTGTTGACATGTGTCAACACCTCAAACCCTAAAGCATTTGTATGAAACTTGCCTTGTCTTTTTTCTACATGAAAGATAAATTCTTGTAACAATAATACCCATCGAGCAATTCATCTTGATAGATCGACTTTATTTACAAGGTATTTCAATATAAAGTGATCAAAATGGAACATGAATTGCCAGTCGAGTAAATAATGTTAGAATCTCTTCATAGTGTACATCAATCCCTATCAAATTTTATCAAGGTGCAACCTCTTGGATGTGATTGGTCCACATGTATGGCATAGATTAAGAGGTGCACCATTTGCACTCTAGATCTCCTAAGATGTAGGCATTGATTTTGGCTCTCCATGGAGGTTGAGCTGTAATCATTAATATCTAAGCTTAGTTAAGACTAATTAGCATGAAAGTATTGTTGGAAGTATTTCTAGGGTGTGCGGTGGCTAGATCTACTTACGGGTGTAGTATAGGGATGTAGAGATTCGTCCACTTTTTAAGTTTCTACAACAAGCTTCCACGGAAATACCGAAAGAATCAACATGAATGAGAGCACTAAGGCTTACCTAACTAGTGCCAAAAACGAAAATAAAGCTGATTAGTAACAACAATAAAATTCCTTGCTAAGGCAGACCCAACTAGCAAGATTGCTAAATCCTACTTAACACCCAAAGGGAGATAATAAGAATTGCGACTAAACTAAGCAATAAAAAAATAAAACCATGCCACAATTAAAGGCCAATGAAAGGAGGCAAGAGGAGTCCCGAGCACCTTCTCTCAAGCTATGCACCTTCCAATAGGAACACAATGAAATGCAAGATAATCACAATAGTAATTTGTCTTAATCACAAAGTGTTGTTTACAATGCAAATACCTCTCCTTTTATAGCAAGGAGGGTCTTCCATAAGTGTCTACTAACTTATGGGACTAATATGTTTCTAGCCTTTCTAGAACTTCTAGCTTAGGATTTAGAACTTCAAAGTTTCTTAGCTTAGAAAAACTTAAGATAAAATATTTCTAATCTTAAGTTTCCTAAGTCTAAGTTCTAAATCTAAGTTTAAGCTATTTTATTATTTTTTAAGCTTCTACTCATGGGCTTACAAAACACATGCCATGGTTGAAGTTTATTAACAGATACTCATACGTGGACTCACAAAACACATGCCACGAAGTTTTATTTATTTCTTTTTTATTTTCTCTGTGTTAGCACAATTGCTAACATTATCCCCCTCCTTATTGGATTGGTGGTCCCACACCAATCGACGTCTTTTCGTCCTGGATCTTTTGTGCTTCTTGGAGGCGAGACTATTGTTGTCATGAGTGGTAGATTGTCATGCCGATGCCTTCCATCATTTGCCACCATAATTTGTTCAGGAAGGGCATGGGTTTGTAGTATTGGAGCATACCCTGTAAAAAATTATGGGTCTTTCATAGCTCCACCATATCAACGTGCAGGACGGAAGTGAGTGCAGCACAATAATAGAGCCTTGCTACGCTGATATGGTCATCTTGCGTTCACAGGGGTTTATTGATATCAAGGGCGATTGGGGGTGTGAAGTTTTTAGCATGTGTGAACTTCACCACACACCCTACAGGATCTTACTGAGGTGTTGTGATTGCACAAGATTGTGTCTTTCATTCCAATGAAGGTGGTCTATAGCATCCTCTTGCCAATCAGGTCCCTGATCAAGTGGTACTTGATCGCAATGCGTTTCTTTTTTGAGTGAAACACAAGGTCTTTCATCAGATGTATTGCAGATGTGTTGTCCATATGCAAAACTAGAGGTTCGTTGTTCGTTTCGCCCAATTTGTCTAGGAACTGTTTGAGTCAAATTATCTCGTTGGCCATCTTTGCTGCTACGACATACTCTGCTTCGTAGGATGACTGGGCCACAATGGTCTGTTTCTTGCTGACTCAGAGAATTGTCACTCTAGACGCGATGATGCATCCTCCTAAGACACTTTTACAGTCGTCTTTGAGGGATGTCCAGCTAGCATCACTGTAGGAAAGCATATGAAAAACCTGCATCATGATAATAACATAAACCATAATTTTTTTTTAGTTGAAGGTATTGCAAAATTTGCTTTGCAATCTTTCAATGTGTCGAGCCAGGATTCGTGCAGAATTGACTCATCCTGAACACTACATAGGCAATGTCATGGCGTGTATTGTCTACAAGGTACATCAGCAATCCTATCAGCTTCTTGTAAGGTGTGAGCTGCATCAATTCTCTCTCTGTCTTAGTCCTCGAACAATTTTCGTTCGTCAGCACTATGTCTGCGAGCATTGGAGTATTTGCTCCTTTACAATTTAGCATTCTGAAATCCTCCAGGATTTTTTGGGTGCATTTGACTGGTGAAGGTACAGCTTATCTCCCTCATTGTCCCTTTCAATTTGCAAGCCAAGGTAACAACTGGCCTCTCCCAGATCCACGATCTCAAAATGTTTCAAGATGTCTGTCTTCATTTCAACAGTCAGCTTCTCACTCGTGTAGAGTATCAGAGTGTCGTCCACATACACAACCACGATAATGATCTTCCCATCTGTAATTCTGACATACACATTGGAATCAACCATAAGTGGTTTGAATCCCAATGATTTTAGGGCTTGATCCTTCTTTTTATACCATTGTTGAACTGATTGTTTCAGACCATAGATACTCCTATGCATTCTGCATGCATAATCAGGAAGTGAATTCGAGACATAACTTGGGGGTTGATCCATGTAGATCTCCTCGTCTACATCACCATGCAAGAAGGCTGTCTTCTTGTCCACAATGTGGATCCTGAGGTCATAAGCAACTGCATATGCAAATAACAAACGTAGGGACGAATGTTTGATGACAGGAGAGAAGGTTTCAGAATAATCAATACCATATCTTTGAGAGAAACCCTTTGCTACCAGTCTTGTCTTATATTTCAAGACATCCCCATCTGGTCCATACTTGAGCTTGTAAACCCATTTGTATTTGACAGCCTTTCACTTATCAAGTAATGGCTCCAACATCCATACCTGGTTCTTCCTCATGGACTGCATCTCTTTGTTCATGGCTTGGATCCACTTGTCCTTCTCTGGACATTCAATTGCCTCCTCAAATGTTTGTGGTTTGCCACTGAATCCACAGAATTCTTCTGATGTGAAAGCTGAGCTGTCTGGCACATATCTTGCTGGCGTTTTTCATGGTCTTGTCGACCTTCTAGGAGAACCTCCTGGGACAACAATGCCTTTGTCTTTGTCTGCTCTACTAGGTCCGGAACCATCTTGGTTTACAGGCACTATAGCATAAGGTTGTCTCTCGAATCTTTCGTCTTCTGATTCATCAATTAAATGCAAAGCGACTCAAAAATCATCGTTTTCGTGTTCGTCTTCTGCTCCCTATGTCGTTGGTGACAGATCATAGTACTGTCTTTCCAGAACTTCATAGCTGACAGGATCGTCATTGGCCATTGTCTTGTTCTCATCGAATCTGACATCTCTCACTGTTTTTATAGTGTTCGTGTCTGGCATGTAGACTCTATAGTATAACAAATTTTTGTCATAACCTACCAAAAATCTCTGTTTAGCCTTCTCACCAGCAATCATATCTAAAATCCATCCGAATTGCTTTGTTTCACGTTTTCTTCTTTCGCATCAGTGGTATCAGAGCCTACCTTGTCATAGTCTGACATAGCCAAAAGGCTATTAGAACCAAGAGGCCAAGCATTCAAACAAACAACCATCAACAAGAGAACAGACTTCAGAAACAATGGCTTCAATCAGCAACATATAGAGCAAGATTTGTACAGTTCTTGATTCTTCAGGATCTAACTTTCTAGCCTAGAAAGTTAAGACATCATTGATGACAAAATTTCCAGAATTCACACGTGTGGGGAATGTCCACAAGAGTGACTGATCTTAATTAAGCTTTGTGATTGGCACTATAACCTGATTCTAGATTGATCAACAAAATCTAGTTGAGAAGAAATGGCTAATCCACAATCTAGCATTCTAATCAACAGTATATAATAGCAATGAATCAAAGAATGAATACAAATACAAGATTTTAATGTATGAGCATTAGCCTCAACACGAGTTAGAGAGAGAGGGCTAGAGAGATAACAAGCAATATTTGTTTAGATCCAAAATGGCATGAGATAGCTACAAAACTTTGGTTCTTCAACATTGATTGTGTGGAGAGATACACATATTTATGGAGATTGAGGTAGCTCGAGGTAGAACCATATCTATCCATTCAAAAAAGACATCTAAAGTGACATCTAGAATCTATGTGACATTTGTCACTTGTCATGCATGAAATTCTACCAACTTTTTACAAGTGTACTAGTTCTAACTAGAAATGTCCAAATCATCATACATGTGTCCATTAAACTTTGTGCATGCCTTGCATGTCACTATGAATCACTTACAATTAATGTATGTGAGTTTCCACGAGTTTCTACAAGCATAATCATGTTAATTCTATGTCTACAAACTATATGCAAGTTGCATTTATCAAACTAGATAATACATAATCATGTAGCTCGAGTTCTATGTAGTCCAAACTTGGCATTTTGTATTAATGAGCTACATACTTGCATGGTACAACATTTGTAGCAAGCCAAAAAATCAATATGGATTGTTTTTCAATTTTAACAATTGATACTCAAGGGCAAAGGTTTATTCCCTTGGGTGGATGGCACAGAGGAGATGCCTACGACATCAGGCAAAGAGCTACGCGAGAATTTACCTCCAAACTGACGATTTTCCAATCCACGGAATGGAGAACATCTGTAAGAATATATTTACTTAAATATGGAAGGTATATATCTACATCCTTATGCGTATTGCTCGCCGAATTCATCTTGACAGAAAAACCTTTAATACTATTATCTACAGATCTCTTAATAGAGATTAGGTTTAAACTCCAGTGGTCACTGCAAAATAAGATTGAAATTTCTTTAGCTACAATTCTGAGAACTATTTCCATTGACAATGCCAATGTTAAAGCATAAAATAGCAAGAAGCATTTAATATATCTTACTTGGTATGATAAGAGATGAGCAAATACTTGGTTGCTGGTGTGAATCCACTAGTCAGACACTGTGACAATGTGTCATTATTCTCCTTGAAGGCCTGAAGCAAAAAGTTACTCAGCACTAGCAACTCATTGGATGAATCTCTTGCAATGTCATATTGCAAAAGTGTATGCCCGGACTCTATCACAGGATCACTAATAGAAGCCCATCTGTCTTTGAGATTCAAACAATCAAGAACTCTATAATTTATACTAAAATCAAGTTCATCTAGTCTAAAACAAAAAGGAGTACCAACTATATCTATAGCATTGGATATGTCCTTCTCAAATTTAAGGTAATCATCGGAATCTATATATGTATAAAGATTTGGAGGAGGAGGAAGAGGTGGATGTGTAGTATCTACAGGAATTAAAGGGGTATCCAAAATAGATGTAGCTATATTTACAACAGTATCAAGAGCAGTGTTATCTATAATTAATTCTAGGTTAGGCTTCACAGATTCTGTGGTGTCTACCCTCCTTACTTTTTTTGGAGCTCTCTTGGGTGCTGCCTGTTTCCTAGGACCTTGTTAGGAAGATCAGTCATATCTAGAGGAGTTGGTCTGGGAGCATCAAGCTGAGATACGTGTAATTTGAAAAACCTCTCTCTCATTCTCATCAGGAGCTGAAAATCCTTGGACATTATGGTGACTCTCTTGGAATGGATTGCAAGCAAAAATGAATCTTAAAAAAAAAGACTCATGTAGTCTTCAGCAGCCTCTTGAAGGCACGGAAGAGCACTGGGTGTGAATCTAACCAACTGTCGGAGATCATTTCTAGTTATGTTTCGGACAACACGGTAGAATGGAGCTCTTGGAATCAACCTAGTGGTTGATCTCTGATACTTATGTATTTCAGAGAGCCGTCTATTGTGGTTGCACATCCTAGGTCTAGCGGGAGGTGTAATGGCAATAGCAGGAGCTGAGGACGAGCCAGTAGAGAAGAATTCTCTCCTTGTCTGCTTTCTCCTATCCATGGAAGGCACTATGGAATAGCGGACTTGTGCGTGATGGCTAGGATGAGCAGGGAAGGATGATAAAGCCCTCGCAGAGGACCGATATGTACGGACAGAATGTACGGTATATCGGACCTGTGCAAGTCGAATATAAGAGAGATAGATTAGTATAGAAGAAAGACGCACAAGTGCGATACGAGGAGACACGTAGGCAGATGTATCGGACTTGTGCGCATGGAAGGCGGTAGGAAGAATATTGATTGTGAAGGATGCGCACAAGTGCGATATGCGGAGCGAAAAAAAACGTGAAAAAAATTCATCGAAGTTTGTGATTTTATATCGCGGTTCGCACGTGCGAAAGAACGTCCTATCACAGGTGTGAAACTTGTACGGTCAAATGCGAGAGTGACATGTGTCACCCAGTCACTTTACACGTGTGGGATTTGTACGAGCAAATGTGAGAGCGACACGTGTTTTCGAACAAACGAATGAACACGAGACACGTGTACAGGTGTCATTTCACACATGTCCAAGTGTCACCTCACACGTGCCAGTGCCTGTAGTCCAATTGAAAGTAGACACGTGTCCTTTGACCGTTGACCACACGTGTGAAAATTTAGTATAAATGGCACGAAACCCGATTAATTTTTTTGTTTTCATTCTTGAAATTCACGGCATATCGCTATTGTGTGCGTGCATTGTTGTCTGTTTGTTTGCAACGATACCTACTTGCGCACAAGTGCGATATTCAGCATCTACCTGTCGTACATATCCCTCTTGTGTGCGATCTTGAGAGTTAGTTTTGTTTCAGTTCTCCCTCGCGGACAAGTGCGATATCTATGTTACTTCCATGGCCTCTTCCTCAAAATTCTCACGAGATTCAGGCTTGAGTTCATTTCTTACTGAATTTGGGATTACTAAAAATCTAGACTACTTCCACAACCTATTCAGGCCATATCTACATATTTTCAAGACTGCACAACCAAATTCTAACGTATTTTATGAACATTATGTTAGATTCAGAGATATACTTAGTAGGCCTATTTTCTCCATAGATTCACTCCATACATGCATTATACTGATCTTGTTCATTTCTTCTCACCTTCAGACATACACTAGATAGAATGTTCACCAAATTGTTTGATCTTTTCAAAAGCAAATTCAATGTATTCTTATTGCAACAAGAAATGTTGATTGGTTGAATATCAAAGTGGTTTCATACTTTTTTAGTTAGTTTAGATCCCTAAGGATGAGGAAGTTTCTGTTGCTGACCCTCCTTTTGCATCACCCTCTGTTCAGTCAGCTATTAAGGATATCAGTCACTTCCTTATCGACACTCATGATAAGGAAAGTGACTTTATTGATGTAAATATTGATGTTATCCATGATTCTTTTAATGGCCAAAATACATTTGTTGATGAATCGATCCCTATAAAGGAGTCTAAATGTCTTTTCAATTTGTCTGTATATTATATTAATGACGATGTATATTTTACTACTGCTGATTTATGTACATTTTTTTACTATCGTGAAGATGAGGTTCTATGTTTATTATCTAGCACAATTTTCAAATTCTCCAACTTTGTAGATTTTGAAACAGATAACCTTGTTGCTGGTATTGATTTTGATGATGAGGAGGGACTTATGACCGGTGAAGAATGTCTGACTAAGATTTTATCAAATATTGCTGAGGATGGGCGAGGCAGCTATCCGATGAAGAATTCACGGCATTTCAATCCCAGATGGGCTTCCCTCGTCCATCATTAATGCATTTCACTGATGATTTCACTTCAGTATGTGGTCATTATATTGATTATTTTGATCTGGTTGCTGTTGTTGATGAAGAATGTGTAAGTATTTAAACTTCCTTGTATTAGAATGTTTTTAATCACTGAATGTGTTTTTGCTAGCATATTTCCTATTGTAGGATGCTCTCATAATTGATAATTTTGCTGCGAGACGAGGTGGTTTCAAACAATACGCATCCTCGTTCCAGAGGGATAGTGGACTTGGCCACTATCTTAGGCATTTATTGAAGAATGAGATCTGTATTGCTCATTCCAAGCTGAGCCCAATTGGGGAGAGTCTTATAATGGCAGTTAAAGCTTTATCATTTAACCTAGGAAGACATAAATTTGTTAAGACAAATAAGATCATTTTTGTCAAAAGATCTTATGTTTTGAACATTTTAGGTCTTACTGATGGGAATGTTCATTTAAGGAGCTCCCATTATTCATTGTATTTCACTTATATTGAGCTTAGTGGAAATAAAGATAATGCACATCTACTAGATGCATACGCTAGCAGAGAATTTCTTCATAACAATACTGCCATAGAATCTGACACACGATCTAATGATGAATAGTTGACACTTTGTATTTTGTTATAATACAATCAATACATTTACATTGAGTATTTCTCCTCTCTTGTTCAAAGAATTTGCAAAGTAATTCTGAACATGTCATGATTTGATGACAATGATGATCTTCTACTCAACAATCATCTAAGTTTCTCTTCCTGTATGAACTTGCATGCTTTTCTAAACTTGCTGTATTGTGTGGACTTTGTTATATGTCGAATCTGAACTCTGCGGTAGAACCACTGAACCAATTGACAAATGTAGTTTCGTTTTTCATTGGTTCCTCCATATTGTGTATTTCGATGAAATGTTGTTCGTGCTTGCCAGTGTGACTTCTCCATCCCTTGTGATGACCATACACTCAAGCTTCCATATGTGTTTGCAAAAAATATTGTATGATCTCTTAGTATGTGCTGCATATGTCAAAATCATAATGTTAGTCTTATGTTTGGATCTAAATATATATGAAAAATTGAAAGCATCTTGAAAATTTTATACTAGCCATGTAATAAGTGATGTGATCTTCCTCTCATGCTTTTGATACTGCATTAACAAACTCGACACAAGTCCTTTGGATAGCGTTCTTATTAATATCAGAGTATTTTTTTTTTTAAATAGCAATCATACTATCAAGCTTCTTCCATACATCAACTTTTAGTACTCTGATTTTGCCGTCTTTTTCGAATCCTGAGTGGTAGAAATAATATATGTCCAAACTGAGTGTTGAATAATAGAAGCCTTATCAGTATGATTTGATAGCAAACGACGTGCTTTTGCTCCTCCTATGCTTGGCTTAGTTGGCATGTTCCCATTCTTTCTTGAAAGCTTTTCATCATTTTGAATTTTAACATGTCCCTTATGGAGTCTTGCTTTTGATAAAACATCTTCTAATCGAGAGATAGCTTCCTTTGCTAATAATGTTGGCTTAGTATTCCAAGCAGAAACTATATGAAGATAAATGATCTTTTTTATTAATCTAACTTTTGCATGAAGAGTGCAAACATGCACATTTTTCAAGGGGATAGGCAGTACAGGCTTCTAGTTTGGATCTGCATATTCTCTAGTAATTCTTGTACTCCTAGTAACATCTTTTGTCATTTTCATGCAGTACAAACAAGGTTGTTTTGATGTAGCACCGTGAGAGACATTATACATAGATTTCAATGTTTTCAAATCACCTGCTAAGTGCCATTCAACATTGAAGTCTCCAACTCCTGGAACATTGAGAAATTCTCCATCCATATGGTCCTTGATGATTCTAGGATAAGATGTCCTTGAGAATATCCATGATAACATATCACGATCCTCCTTCAGCACCTGTCCAAAGAATTAATCAGACTTAGTTTACAATGAATTAATACTATTCAATGAATGTAATGTCATAATGAGGCTAGTTACATGAAACGCTGCCAACCACCATATATCATTTTTTGACTGGACACTGAATCTGAAATCTTATTGGTTCTCTGTTTGTGATAGAGCACCATTCATGAGAGTTATACAAACTCTCTCCATCTTCTGCCCTTTCACAATTTCTGACTCATCACTTAAATACTATGATTATTTTGCCATTCATCTTTTCATAGGTTATATCATAGAATGGGACGATGTATCTCAGCAAGTAATTTAGATCAACAAATAAGTTGTTTGATGAATTATAGAATATCGATCTTCCATCAATCTCATACACCTCCTCAATATGAAATGGAGTTCCAATGATCTTATGCATACCTATGTTTTATGTATTCCTCTCTTTCTTCAAGTGATATGTCCTAGGGATTGGGACTTTTCTAATTTGAACTTGCTTAAAAGCTTCTCTAATTAGTATAAATATTGTTGCATATGCTTCCCTGCTAATACCTACAAAATCACAAGCACCTTGAACTATAGTCTTATCTAAAAAAATTTGAAAGTCCACCATCAAAGACTCTGCTATTTTACACTTTACATTTGAACTCCTATTGTTCATTATGATACGCTCAGTGGATTTGCAAGTCAATATTGTGCCCAATGACATTCTTAGTGAAGCATTGTCTTTAATATTCCGAGGAGCTACTAATGCAGATCTGCAAAAAAAATAGATAGTTAACAGAATATCACCATAGTTGAAATTAAATCCAAATGTCATTGAAAAACTTATAAAAATCAGAATATGCTTACTTGAATGCACGGATCCTTCTATTTCGATAACCTCCTTTTGAAAGCATTTGAATATCCTTGCAACTTTGTCGCTTTCGCGTCTTACTTTCAGCCTTCTTCTTTGCCAAATCCACATCCTTCAATAATTGTAAGTTTTCAATACAAACAGACTGTAAGACTAATTGCATTTGCTCTAGTTCAGATTTGATATTGATTATTATCTTCTGTAATGATTCATTATTTTTTTTAAGTTGTTCATTTTCTTCTAACGTCTTTTGGAGATGACAATCTTTATTCTGACAATAAGAGGATATTCGAATTAACTCACCTTCTAAAAAGTGAACTTTATTCATATAAAGTTGTTTTTGGTTCTGCAATCTTTCACAATATCCTAGTAATCCACTATGCTCATTGCATATCCATGTAACTAAATGAGTTATTGAAGAGAATGTGGGATGTGTCAAAGTGCTTGGATCTTGTAGATATAATGTTTCATCTATCCACAAATCCAAGTTTTTTTTTCCTTCTGCCCTGTAACGAGAACGATCCTCGACAGATATTTGAATTCCTTTGTTTCCTCTTCTCTACAAAGGTGCCAAATCAATAGGGATATCCACATGTAGATGATACAATGTCATCATCAAAAAAACAATAGAGTAATCAGTTGCATCAAAGTACTATGACTAGATTCTATGAAACAAAACAAAATACTCATCTTTGATTATATTATATACTATGTACGATCAATCCAATCTCCATGCTTGTATGCTTGATTCAAATTTGGAAATGCTACTCATTTTTTCATTCCAATAGGTAGTTGGCGCTCATATTTTCATTCCAAGGTGATGATGGCATTCATAATTGGAGATGGCACCCATATTTCCATTCTTGTGGAAGGAATGCATATGTAAACATTTTGCAATTTTTCCTGATTCAAATTTGGGGATGGTGGTCATATTCTAGATCCAGTGAAAATATTGCCCTTTTCGTAACCAATGGAGGGAATATTTTTGAATTTAGTCAAGTTATACTATGAACCGTTTACAGTTCTTAACTGTGACTATAGACACTGTGGTTAGATCATTGGGAGTTGGGGAGGCCTTGGGAGTGGTGGGGACAAGCAAATAAACAATATTATTTTTTTTTATTTTGATATTTTTCTATATCTTACATGGCATTCCTTAAAGGGTCTTTTTGGTATTGAGAACTCCTCTAATGTCACAAGGATGGTTCTAACCAAACCCTCTACGACAACAAAGAAAAATCTAAAAAACAATTCAAGCCTAAGAGGGAGTCAAATCAAAGGCAGGATTGTGATCAACAAGCAGAGGGGACCAGCAAAGGCAACTGGAAGAGCAAAGGGAGGTCGAAACAACAAGGTGGAGAAAAGAAGACTTGCGTGAGATGCAGAAGAGATGGGCACATAGTTGATATATGCTGGCTCAATTCAAAAATTGAGTGTATCCACTACCACAAGAAGGGTCATGCTGCCATCGACTGTCGTCTGAACCCGAGGAACAAATTAGCACAGAACAGACAGGAGAACAGCAACAGTTCATCCTTTGTCGAGGAGCCTGAAAGCTCAAAAATAGGCGAAGAGAGATCGAACAGAAACTGTTCGACCACCTACATTTGTAAAGACGTGTGTGCAGTGTCAACATCTGACACACATGAGGTGATCCTAGATTCAGGAGCCACCTCACACTTCGTGACATGAAGACGAATCATGTCTGATTTCAGCAGTGCTGATCCTTCAAGATTCATTGTTCTTGGAGATGGATCCAAACATCAAGTGAACAATATTGGTTCACAGTGGCTCAACACCAATGGCAGAGACAGATGACTCGAAAATGTTCCGTTCATGTCTACACTGCAATAGGACTTGTGGCAAGAATAGCAGATGCAAGAATGCGTGTGACATTTTCTAATGAAGCATGCAACGTGGTTGATGTCATACTAGTACCCTGATCACTCAAGGCAGAGAAAAAAAAATCTATATCACTTGAAGGTACGTCTGCCTGCAAATCAGGTGCATCAGACTCATGATGATTCGTCAAACACTCTATGGCACATGAGACTATGCCACATGAACTCTTTGGCTCTTTACCAAGCAAGTCATCATGGAACGATAACAGGGTTCAGCATCTCGAATGCAACCAGTTCGACCACCTGTTATGCATGTTTGAAGGGTAAGATGTCGTGCACTCCATTTGTTAAAGACTCCTACAGAATGACCAAGATTCTGGAGTTAGTGCATTCTGAAATCTGTGGGCCTTTCAATGTGATCTCAGTAGGAGGCTCAAAGTATTACATAACCTTCATTGATGATTATAGTAAATTTTTCAGAGTGTACTTTATTCAGAATAAATCTGAAACACTTGATAAATTCACAGAGTATGTGAATTGGGCAGAGAGATGTGCAGGCAACAAAGTAAAGCAAATCAGGACAGATCAAGGTGACAAATACATCTCAAATCGCTTCACTGACTTCTGCAATGATCATGACATCATTCACATAAGGACTGCAGCCTACACACTGCAGCTCAACGGTGTTGCACAAAGGAAGAATAGGACCCTGATGGAAGCTGCCAGATGCATGATGGCCTACTCAAAAGCTCCAAAGGTACTGTGGGCTGAAGCAGTAGCTACAACCGCATACATCCAGAATAGGACAGGCAAGCCTGGTGTCCCTCACACGACACCACACGAGTTATAGTGAGGTAGAAAGCCCAACCTATCTCACATCAGAATCTTTGGCTGTGCAGCTTATGCACATATTTCTGATAAGCTTCGAAAGAAGCTTGATGAGAAGCTGAACAGGGATTTCTGGTAAGTTATGACAACAATTCGTCATACTACAGAGTCTACATGCCAGACACTATGAAGACAGTGAGAGATGTCAGATTTGACGAGAGCAGGAAAATGCCCAATGACGATCCTATCAGCTATGAAGTTCTGAAGAGACAGTACTATGACTTGCCGCCAGTCAGAGGGAATCACTAAAACACGAAACCGAAGATTTTTCAAAAACCATACTTTATGCTCAAGAATCACTATTTTCTTCAAGTTTTGGCAATTCTTACCCTCATGCAACCTCACACAAATCTCTTAGCACTAAGAAAGACTTGGTCCAAACATCTAAAATATTTAATAAATTAATTACCAACTTTGGCTTATTATTCATAACAGCATGCAATCATTAGATTCATTTTTAGTAACTTTCTAATAGCCCATATAAACTTTGAAATCATCAGCCTATAGTAGCTTTTGAGTTTTGCTAGGTTAAATCTAGTTTCTAACCAAAAATTATAGAAACTTTTAAAAAACCATAAGTAATTTGACATGCAAGGTCAAATCATTGATTCTTATCCATGGAATATTAATAAGCCCTAGAAATAAAAAACAACAATCTCCTACTCAAAAGGTAGGAAAAAGCATGCCAAAATCTGAATTTGAAAATCTGCCAACTCCACCTCCTGATTATCATAAGCCAGTTGCTTATATGAGGATCACACCAAGATCCAGCTACAATATACCATAGAGGATGTTGCGGAGCCAAACCACCCAACCAACTATAGCTCGAGATCAAACCCAAAGAGCCTCACAATTATGCCATGGTAAGGGAATATTAAAGAAGAGGAGAGTAATTGATAGCCAAAATCAACAAGCCATGAATGTAAATGGGTGAATTTCTTCAGGATTATATAGCCTCCAAGGATTTTGTGCATGATGTCATGCATGCCCAAGGTCCATCCTATAGATAGCACAAGTTACTATTGATTATCTCTCCATGCATATAATTGTCACATACCATACCCTGCTCCACATGTCGCTATGTGAATGCTTGCGTCCTCTCAAGATAATTAATCATGAAACTGGCCTTGTATTGGAACGCGGTAAGGATATATTGTCTTGGTAAGGATATAATGTTCGTGCTATAGAAACAATTGAAAAAAAATTATGAACATAGTTTTTAAGGTCCCATTACTGATTCCATCTATGAGGGCTAAGTATTTTTAATATTCCATTCATGAGAATTTCGTTATGTGGAGAGCTGAGAATTACATCCAATCGAATTTGTATGAAAAAATGAGGTCTCATTGTTATGCCCTATGTATCGGTGGTCCTTAAACTTAATCTAGACCATTGATTGACACATTTTGGGTTGCTTGCAATCTGATGCATGGATTGCATTTGGGCTAAGCAAATGTAAATTTAGTATACCATTAGGCCCCGTTGATTGACTACACTTAATAGAGCATGTATTGCACATGATGTTATGGTATTATGAAAGGTGCTGGGCAGAGGACATTCTGCCCGGTTTGGCTTTCCAAAAAAACATTGGAAAGCCGAACAAGGCATAATGGCGCCTTCCATTTTGTAATGGATACTTTGACTTTCCACATGTACTTTATGAAATGTAATGAGCACTTTGACTTCGTTCGACCAGTCTGACAATCCCACGTGGTAGCTTGATGCCGCCTAACGCGCAGGCTGGAAAGAGCACCAAAAAGTTTCAAAAAAAAAAACAGATGCATATTCTACTTTTTAATCTGTTAAAAAATAGGCAAGATAGTCACAAAGCATCCATTACGTATTATGGAACGAGCCCGGCAGATGACATTTTGCCCGATAAAGAGTCATAGGCAAGGCCCATTCCTTTGATTAATGCATAATTGCTCCTTTTTCACATGACCATTATGCGTAGAATCTACATTTGAAAAACATAGTCAACGTTCTACATTTGAAAAACATAGTCAACGTTCTAGAAGGTGAGTATTTTTTTAAAAACATACTCAACGTTCTAGAAGATGAGGATTTTTCACATGACTATTATGAAGCTAAATATGCATCTAAAAAACATAATGGCACAAATGTATAGATTTCTTGTGTTATTGTCATGAAAGAATTTCACCATATGTGCCATCAATTTAATGTTGGCTTTATGATCCATTCTAAAACAAGAACGGCTCGAGCAATGGAAAGCGTAGGCTTAACAACAGAACAAGCCAGGCCCAAAGGAGGAGGTCATTAGCAGGACTGTTCTGTTCATGTTTCAGATATGGACCAACATGTAGTTCTCGTCTGTTCATTTTCCCAGGGAAGTGAGCACTCCACTAGAAATTGAATTTATTTTCAACCACTATTATGCCAGTTTGATCTGAGAAACTTGCACTGCCTTGTTGCTGAAGCCAGTCATTATGGATTCGAATATGATTTGAAGTAGCAATTTGGCTAGAGTAAATTCTTGACTGTCTTGTTAAAGAACTATTAAGGTCTCTTCTAACATCAATGACTTCTTAGTTGGCCAGTTCTTTACGGCTTTCTGTTCATAGCAATGAGTTGGATTATTGCTGTACGAATGCAGACTCGATGCTGACAAATTTCTTCTGTTTTTGGTGCAAAAAGGTGACAGGAGCAATTGGCAGCTCTCTTCATCACCTTTGGAAAGATAACTCTCAAAGCAGTTGTAGAAAACACTTTCGTGAATGGCACCTTTAATTTTCGTGCGAACTATTTCCTGCATCTATTAGCCCAGGTTGTGGGTTGTCGAGTTTGTGGAGACCAAAATTCTAATTATAAATCTGCTTTTGTAGATTGCAAGGACGAATATAAAATTTGCATCATACTAATGATCAGGACTCAGCAGCATTTTGTCTCTTATCTGAAGTATCAGCTTCATTTGAAGGATTGGCAACATTTGGGTTATCCTGAGTTACTCACATTGACGAGACTACAAAAGTTAATTAGATGAAATGTCATCTTCTAAAGCAGAGTAACTCTTATTTATACTTGAGAATGAAAGCTCTCACGGCCTTAACTCTTGCAGGGACAATGTTTAGATCTTAACCAGTTCAAGTTACAGCTGCAGATTGGTCTGCTCAATACAAAATGTTAATAATGATAAACAAAGAGACACTGCACTTGATGGTTATGTAGCCGCTCTATGGAAGCACGTAGATCAATGACAGGTATTCCTTGGCAACAAAATCACATTATTTGATATTTGCACAAGTTTAGTGCGAAAATGCGGGGTTATTTGGAATCGGAATGACAAAATGTGAACGAATAGAGATATAGCACAATACACTGCATGAGGAAATAGAAACCGGGCATGAAACAAGTACCTTTCACAGATGTACGATGATGCAGCAAAAAGAAATCTTTTCTGCTGTCAGAATATCTACGTCGATGTTGTGGCATTTTCTGCTGTTGTTTTCTTACACGTCGTATACCTGACTTGCCAAATGCAGCACCGATGTATCACCTTGGAAGCAGCTTGAAAGTAGCTCCAGAATCCAAATTCCAGATTCCAACGGAGCACGAACTACGATCAGATGAAAAACAAAGTCCACAATACATGATCTCTTGTGGGAGGCTTCAAATAACTCCAAAACCCAAATTGCAACCGAGCACATTGCACAAGGTGTGATCAGATGGAAGACGGAGATGCACAGTACATGTATGAGTTGGTGGAGGCTTTAAAATAACTCTAAAACGCGAAGTACAACCGAGCACAAGTGTAATCAGATGAAAGACCAAGATGCACAGTACATGTACAATTGGAGGCTTCAAAATAACTCCAAAACCAAGATTACAAGTTACAACCAGGCACAACGTGTGACACTGTGATCAGATCAAAGACAAAGCACCACAATGCAGCTTAGCAAAGAAGGTTGTAGAAGATCTTGACACTTGTGGCAGCTGTATCTTCACTTGCTCTGTCAAGAACTGAATTTACAGCTGGGAAGGTCACAGTCTCAGGGCCTTCTGCCCGAGGCCGGTACATCTGATGGCTTTTTTTTTAACTTTCACGGGACAGCCCAAAGCATAAGGCCCTTCAACCAGCAAATCGGTGCAGTAGCTACTCAAACATGAAGTCATACCTGAGTTTTTTATTTAAGATGTATTTCATGGAATAGCTACATTACACATTGCACAACCGTCCGCACTTTATAAGGTTGTGTAAAAGAGAATTCAAACTTTTCTTTACATCATGCTAAGTAACATGCCACCTTTGAAAAAACAAAAGACTCATATTACATCACAATAAGAGACACGTCTAATTCCTATGTTGGAAATGCAATTGCTTTAGTGAGAGAGAGTGTGTGACTGTCCATACAACCAGAATATAATTAAAAATGTGAACTCTCAAAAAAATTAATTCCCAAGACTTCGTAAATGTAAATAATATGTGGCAATATTATAAAATGAGAACAACTATTGAAAATAATAATTTTTCAAAATCGTGGAAAAGGCCACACAAGCTCTCGAATTTGCCAAAGATGCAACTCTTTACCTCAAACTCACTTGATAGACACGTCATCTTTTAGAAAATTGTCACAATAGAAGAAAGGAAAGGTCCTCCATTAAGTGGTGATCACCAAGGACTACCTTATCTTTTTTTTAGGATCAAAAATTTGACTCCAATTCACCTCACTAATGAGCACATACAAAAGAGGGGGAAAAAAACCCAAAAAATAATAATTGATCAATGTGGCAAGCAAGGAGGCACTCACTTACTTCATGCTTGTGCATGGTGGAAATATTTTCAAATTCACCTTGAATGTAGAGCCACAATGCACATGGGAGGACTTTAGTTGAAAATAACTACAATGAATAAAATAGCTCAAAAGTTTCATGTTGTTGCCATATATTGTTTAGAAGTCTTTGGTGAAAAAAAAAAATCTCTAGTTTGCATCGTATCTTTAGTTCCTATTTTCTTGTTATAAGATCTCTCTCATGGATGGTATTATCAAAGTAAGCAATATAGGCAGATAATGCATAGATGATTTGGCTATGTTTATTGATGTCATGTATTATTCAATAGTGGTTGGATTGTATAATCTTTTAAAAATTGACTTTATTTATGAATATCTCATTCAAGATCTTGAAGGCATCAACATCCGCACAAGACGTACTACCACACACATCAATGAAATATTTTTGTGTTGTTTTTCTATTGTGTAATATATGCAGTAAGGGAAAGTGTTATATGTTAAGACGAAACAGTTCAAAAATGCAGATTGTGCAAAAACTAGTTAAAATATGTCCATGGCTAAAGCCCTAACCTAATTAAGGCTAGATTCTAGAGCCTATACATACATCATAAAATGTTTCTGCATTTTTGTAAACAAGCCATTAATAAACTCTTTTTTTGTATACGACTTTCATGATCCTTCAACACAAAAAACTTAATCATGATGGTTTTTCAAGAAGGCTACATCCTTCCAAAACAATGTGATTTTTTTATACAAATTTTGCTAATTCCTTACCTTAAAAAGGCCGATATTTCTAAGCATTGAGGCAACATGGCCTCTTGGTCCTTCCAGTATATTAATATTTTGAAAGTTTGAAGATCACCACAAGGGCATTTGGTCTAGTGGTATGATTCTTGCTTAGGGTGCAAGAGGTCGCGAGTTCGATTCTCGCAATGCCCCCTATCTTTTGCTTTTTTTTCGCTGGAGATGAATGCAGAGTAGAATGGAGGGTAGTGCTGGCTACGCACTGTGGCTAGCGAAGATGACACAAAGGCATGGTGGGTTCCCCTTTTCCGTCTACTGTTTGTTTTTTGGCGCAATTCATGCTCAAACACCGCTATTTGATGCATCTGTAGACCAACCTTTTGTATTGCGCTTCTCACCTTCCTGGAGTGAAGGCCCTTGTAATTTGCCTTTTTCCTAGTTTAATGTGCGTCTACTCAATGAGGAGGCTTCTTTGCGGGCAGTTTTAGGCCAACTGATCTGGCTGCAAACCAGAGCTTTTGATAATACATACATGCAGCGATGGAGAGAGGGGATCTTTCTCGGACGCTTAGGCTGCCGTGTAATTCGTTCAAGATGGGATGGATTCTGGGGTTCCTTTGAATTGTCAGCTGCTGATGAGAATCTACTAAAGTGCAAGCAACTCTGCGGATGAGTGCGCAGCACTTCTAATTCATAGTATGATTGAAACCTAGGTTTTTAAGTTGTACAATCCAGAAATGATCTGCCAAGATTGAGTTCTTTGCGTGTGGATATATATATTTGTAAACTATTATGCAATATGCATATGCAACTACTGGTTGTTATATACAACCTAGCCAAGCCATTTGCTACGAGTGCTCATTTGCTACGAGTGGTCAGGATTCGAGTCTGAACATTTCCTGCTGGATCAACAACTCTACCAACAAACCCTCATTGTGATGGACCAAGTGGGTATATTTGAAGTCAACAAATCTCTCCATACATCCCATATTTACCTACAACACAAAAGCTTGTTACTACAAATCTATCATACTTGAAAGTGCCTTGATTTTAGGTGGGTGTTTGTAGTTTTGTGCTTATAGCCCTTGTCGCTTATTTTGGGCACTGGGTCCGTTACGCTCGACATAGCTCATCAATTGCCACATGTTCTTTTTGTGTTAAGTAGCGCCTAGGTAGGGAGGGACATTACCCATATGCAAACCATACATCTTTTTTTTCTGCCTAATAAAACTAAAAACTATTCCCCTTTTTAATGTCTATGAGTGTGTGTAAAATTCAGTGCCCATGTAGGTTGCACTGCTAGCAACAAATTTGGGGGCAACCAAAAAATTTGAGGTGCATGATTTGGGCTTGTGATACTACGATTTTGGCCATTTTTTCGAGTACCAACGTATTAGAGCAGGGGTCGGGCAGCAATGTGTGGCATTGTAGAGAGACTTGGGCGCGGGCATTACCTCCCCTTGTGCTAATAAGTGACTTTGGCTTTCAGCATAGTTGCTAGGAAACATGAATAGAAGAAACATATAAACTTTCCAACACCAAAAACGATTATGAGGTCGAGGTAACCAAGGGAACAATATATGCTACATCATCATAGAACTTTACATTGCAAATTGCTTCATAAGTCTTAGTTTGATCTGAATCTATAGCTATCCTAAACTCTAAAATTAAACCAATCTTTCACAAAGTGAAACTTCCTGTTTTTATTAGTAAAAAATAGAGATACCCATGGTCCTACAAAGGTGGGGTGAGCTCACATGTCACAAGGCAAAGGGAGTATTTCTCTTCATTTTCATCATGACCATAAGGCGAATTGAAATGTTCTAAAAGAGGCTGTATGAAAGCAAAAACCAACAAGCTTGATGCAGTCACTAGCTAAGATAGTTGCAAGTTTAGGTAGTGTAGAAAGTTGTGAAACAGTCATTTCTGCAACCATGGAACGTCAAATTGCAAGTGCTTGAATGAGTGATAAAGTGGTAGAAACTTGTTGACGATAGTAGGATGTAATGATAGATAAAGATGAGGCACCATGTCCTTCAAGTTTCACTGCAAATCCTACACAAGTTGATAGAAGATATTTGATTTTCTTATGCAAGCACCCATAAGTTTCCAAAGCAAAAAGAAATAAAGTCCTCTTCAGGAGCGCAATGATATTCTTGTGCTGCATGAGAAACAGTAGCACCTTGAGTAGTGGAAGCCTAATGAAGGAGATCTGACTATGAAGGATCAACAACAATGTGCTATGAATAATCTATCTGCAAGCATGAATCTATTTGAACATGAATGAAATAAGCATTTAATTAGAACATACACAACTCGAATTATGGAATGAATATTAATTAGTCGCGAATGATAACAGTTTGAATGCAAACAAAGTTGCGTTCTTTCTAATACAATACTTTATAGTAACAAAGAGAAAGAACAGAACAATTGCGCTTTGGATGTTCAACGATTCAAGATTCTAACCTCACAATTGATAAGTTGATGGGTATTTGTACAGATGGTTAGCTAATTAAAAGAATGGTTAATATGTATACTGCAAATTAGATTAATCCACTACACGCTATTGTCAGTCGCTTTCGGAGACTATTTGAGTCCGTTGGAGATCTGGTCATGACGATGGTACGGTTGAGCCGCCTTTTGATCAATTCGACTTGAGAGTGACAGATGACCAACTTATGAGCTCGAATCATTCTGAGTGGTCAAAAGTCAAATTCGTTGAAACGTTCAACGTGGCGAATGGCTGAGGTGGTTGAATACTTTCGTGTCATCAAGACTATTTTACGAATTTCTCTATATTTTTGTAGACTGTTAGAAAACGTGTGTATTTCTATAGAGTGTGCAATTGTATAGGTATTTACAACAGTTAGTGAATGGATTTAGATTAGAAGAAAGATAGGGATGGGGAGGATAGGAATCCAACACCACCCCTTGATTTGGATCCTTAAATGCCTTGATTTGCAAATTCAAGATAGCACAAAAATTCATGTGTGCTTTCTAATTTAATCCTTTCGTGAATATGTCAACTGCCATGTACTGGATTTTGCAAAATTTCATACTTACCTCCTTGTTGAGTATCTTGCTCCTGATGTAGTGATATTTAATCTCGATGTGCTTGCTCCTAGAATGAAATCTATGATTGATCGATAATATTAGACTGTTGGAGCAAACTGTTTCAAACCAATATCAGACCATAAGTTTCTCAACCAAATTGCCTCTTTGGTAGCTTGAGAGGTTGCAATGTATTCGGATTTGGTGGATGGCATTGCAATGGAGGTTTGTTTTTTATTGTTCCAAGATATTGGACCATTATTGAACATGGTTTCATCAGCAAATTATGGAAGTACCTTTGCTGGGTGATGTAGAGAAGTCTTCGATTTCTGTCTTTGTGGATTTGAATTCTGAGACAGTAGTGTGCTTCTCCAAGATCTGTCATGTCGAATTCTTGGGATCCTCTTGGTGTCAGTCCGATATTGTTGCTAAACAACAATGTATCATCCACGTAGAGTGTAGTGATGACAAAGAATTGATCTACAACTTTGAAATATGCATCACAGTCTATAGAGCTATGTTCGAATCCATGATTGATAAGAATGTGTTGATTCTGTTAGAATTAAGCAATTTTCACATGGTTTTTTTATGTATTTTGACATCTATTGGATCCAGACATGTGAGGACTTGTCCACACGTGTGAAATGACACTTGTAATATTCAAATCCATTTTGATTAGCTTTCATTTGAGTCTAATATGACATCTCCTAAATTATAGGAGTTAGGTCCTAGATTGTAGGAATCTAGAAGGTCAGCACAAACCACCAATGGATGATGTGGCAAACTTGATAGATCTTATCCAAAGTGGATGTGGATGAGTACAATGAGCTGTCCCACACGTGTTGGATGCATCTTAGAAAGAGAGTATTGTGATTTTGTACTTGATCCATGATGGATCCATTATTGAGCTAGTGATGAGAAATCTTGGTTTTGTGGAGCAATCATTGTGTTTTGATTCTCGTAAGCACTTTCTTTGTGGATGAATTCTTAGTAAATGATAAGTAAACTATTTCTCTGTTATCAGGCCGTACAGTAGCTGTACTTCACACGTGTGAAGCCGTAGATCATCTTTTTTTATTGTTCTTGCTTGGAATCACAAAGATTGTCAAGTAGAAGCTAGATTGGAAGCTAGTGTTGATATAGATCAAGATCCCAAGCTACCAATCACTCTTTGTGATCATTTGTAGATCAATTTCAGTCCTTAAACTCTGAAATTTGACATGGTATCAGAGCCAAGTCAAAGAGCTTAGCTGATGATCCAAAAATCTTCATTTTTGTGAAAGCATTGGTGCTAGAGTCATTTTGAAGGAGGGCAACCTTTTCTAATAGTTTACTTGTGATGTTGAGGTTCAGATTAGTGTGTAAAGTTTAGATGTACTTCTCACACGTGTGAGAGGCTGCTGGAGTTGTACTTTCACCAAAACTTTGTGTTTTTTTCAATATTTGAGCTTCAAACAAGTTGTGTAGAGTGAAACTATTGATGTGCTTTGAAAAAACATTGTTTCCATTATAGATTTGATGAGTGAATGGTGTTGGAATCTTATTAAACCTACAAATCCTTTTGAGAGAGTTTGAGGCTTATGTTTTTTAGTTCAAGAGTGAAACTAAAACCAATTCTAAACACCACAGGAAGGCATTGGCACTTCCAAAAATCAAATCCAAGTTTCTAAGTGAATAGATTGTGTAGAATACACTTTCCCAAATCTTTTTGAGTTCAAGATCATTATAGATCTTGCTTCTTGAGTCTAGTGAGATTCAAGAGAGTATCATTTTAGCTTAATTATGAGAAAGGAATAAGGGAGAGCCTTTGAATAGTACATTTGTTGTACTTGTTACTAGATAGAATGGGTTCAATTGGAGCCTATCTTCTTGAGGCTAGTGAAAGGCTAAATTCTAATAATTATTCAGCTTGGAAAGTAAGAATGGAGTCACTACTTGTGCTCCAAGATATGTTTGATCTTGTCATAGGAGAGGAAGAAGAACCTCAAGGAGGGGAAGATCAAGTGAGGTACAAAATGAGAGCTAGATTAGCATTACATTACTTGAAAATGAATGTTAGTAATGAACTTATAAAGGAAGTAGCATCTTGTACCTCGACCAAGGAGGCATGGAACTACCTCAGAGGGATTTATGAATCCAAAAATACCTCTAGAGTGCTTATGATTAGAAACAAAGTTCTTCAAAGCATTAGAGGGAGTGATGAGAGTGCTCAAGAGTATGTCTTGAGAATAAAATCTCTCAACAAAGAACTTTCCATCATTAGTGAGGATATTCATGATGATGAACTTGTTCAAAGTATTTTGAATGGTCTTGGAGATGAGTTCTCCAATCTTGTACAAAGCTTTGCTATTCAAGATGCACTACCTTCCATTGACAAGCTCCATAGTGTGCTTGTGGCCGAGGAGAGTAGGATCTTTCATGTCAAGCAAAGGATTGGTTCCTTAAAGTTGCATGATGGTGATGAGAAGGCCAACTTCTCAAGCAAGGGAAAGGAAAAGTCAAAGAAGAAGATCCAACACAAGGAGACCAAGAATGATGATCAACCATCAAGTTCCAAAGGTGGAAAGAAGAACAAAGCCAAACTCAAGTGTTTCTTTTGTGGAAAGAAGGAGCACTTTGCATCCGAGTGTTTCAAGAAGAAGAATGCACAAGGAGAGAGCAAACAAGGCAACCTCACTCTTGAGGAAGATGAGGATGAAGTGGATTCATCCTTGATGGCTTCTACATCAACATCAAAGATCTACTCAGAATGACACATGGTGGATTGATACTGGGGCTAGTTCCCAAATGACATTCCAAAAGGATTTTTTCTCAACTCTTGTACCTTTTGTAGGTTGTAAAAAGTCTATTCTAATAGCAAGTGATCAAGAATGTAGAATAGATGGAGTGGGAACTATTCCCTTAAGTCTTGGATCCTTTAAAAGAATAGATCTTGATAATGTGCTCTATGTTCCTACACTCACTAAGAATTTGTTAAGTGTAGGACAATTGATGGATGATGGCTTAGATGTCCATTTTAAGCAAGATGTTTGTTCCATAATGATGAATAATACTTGCATTGTAAAGGGATTCATCAAGGAAGGCTTTTTAAGCTTGATGCTGATTTTTTTTTCTTAGAAGTGTGAACATGGTGAAGGAGGAGCTCAATCAAGTGGAGCTTTGGCATAAGAGGTTGGACCACCCCAACTTCAAATCTATGGAGATACTATGCACCAAGGATCTTGCTCTCAGCCTTCCAAAGACACTCTCAAAGTGTGGAAAAAGTTGTGAAGCTTGTAGCCTCTCAAAGGCACACAAGTCACCTTTTGATATCTCTTCCACTAGATCTACAAAGGCATTAGATCTTATTCATAGTGATGTGCACTCTTTTTCTCAAGAATCTAATGGAGGTGCATCTATGTATGTATCTTTTATTGATGATTACTCTAGATACACTTGGATTGAACTTTGGGATTCCAAAAGTAAAGTGTTTGAAGCTTTTGTTAAGTTCAAAACTCTAGTTGAAAATCAACTTGATGCTAGAATTAAAGTATTGAGGAGTGATAATGGTGGAGAGTATATCTCCACCAAGATGATAGAGTTGTCTGGGCAATAGCATCGTGATTGTGTGCATCAATTTAGCTAAAACCATTTTTATTTATCTTGTTCATGGCTGGTATATGACTTATCATATCTCATTTTTCAATATTCCATCAAAACAACATCCAAAAAACGAGGGCACAAGTAATTTCAAAAATATGGATTTTCCAAGAAATCGTTCTCTTCTATTCCCATCCATCCTTTTTCATTCCTTCCATTCCAAGCTTTTTGTTTCCCTCTCTCCTATCACGAACAATAGAAAGTTATCCTCTTTACCCCTCAGGCCACTTTTTCCTCCCAACCTATCTATTATTGTAAATCCAATGACATTAAGAGAGAACTTATATGTACTTATAGTCCTCAACAAAATGTTCTAGCCGAGAGGATGAATAGAACACTATGTGAGTGTGCTAAGGCTTTAAGGTTAGATGCATCTATACCTAAGTCCTTTTGGGGAGAGGCTATTATTTGTGCAACTTATTTGTGTAATAGATTGCCATGTAAGCCCATTGAAGGAATAACATCTTATGAGGCTCTATTTTGTAAGAAGACGAATCTTAAAGATATTATAATTTTTTAAACTACTTGCTATGTTTTTCAAGCATTAGATACAAGAAAAAAGGATGATCCTACTTCTATTAAAGGGATCTGGTTATGCTGAAAATAGCAAGGGATATAGAGTCTATAATCCAATCACTAAGAAGATTTTAGTGAATAGAGATGTTACTTTTGATGAAGGTAACTACTACAAGTTGAATGAGAAAGCTTCTAATCCATCTTATGTCAAGGATCTTGTAAGGTTTGAGGAGGAGCCTACATGTGATCAAGATCTTGAAGATCCATCTCAAGATCCGAGGACTCCAAGGAGATCTACGAGAAGGAAGGCCGAGCCCTCAAGGCTCACCTATGTTGACAAAGGTGAACAAAGGGAAGATCTACAGCCAAGTTGCTTTGAAGAAGCTATGGAGTCACAAGAATGGAGGGATGCCATGCAAAAAGAGTATGATGCTCTTATGGATAATCATACATGGAAGCTTGTGGATCTTCCTCAAGGAAGAAAGCCAATTGAGTGCAAATGGATCTATAGATTGAAGTACAATCAAGATGGGAGCATCAACAAACACAAGGCAAGGCTAGTGGCAAAGGGGTTCTTGCAAACCAAGGGAGTAGATTTTGATGAAACTTTTGCTCCTGTTGCTAAGCTAGTTTCCATAAGGTTGATTATTTCTCTTGCAACTACTTTCAATTGGCCTCTATTTCAACCTAATGTGACTAATGCTTTTCTCAATGGATATTTGGAAGAGGAGATTTTCATGAGGCAACCCGAGGGCTTCATCAAAGAAGATCAAGAGGAAAAAGTGTGTTTGTTGCTAAGAAGCCTTTATGGGCTTAAGCAAGCACCTAGAGCTTGGTACTCTAGGTTGAATACCTTCTTGAACTCTATTAAATTTGTTATAAGTGCTTATGATCCTTCTTTGTACTTAAGATTTAATGATGGTAAAATCATCATTCTCATTTTGTATGTTGATGACATTATCCTTAGTGGAAATAATCTTGATGGTATACAAGATTGTTTAAGGAGTTTAAGATGGTGGATCTTGGTAATCTTCATTTCATATTAGGAATAGAAGTTTCAAGAGGCAAGGATTTGAGTTTTATTTTTCAATCCAAATATGCTTCTTCTATCTTAGAAAAGTTTGAAATGAAAGATTGTAAAGGAGTAGAAACTCCTATAAGCAAAATGTAAAAGTTTCCAATAGTGATGATGAAGCATCCTTTGAGGACATCACACTATATACGAGACTTATAGGCTCCTTGATCTATCTTACTATAACTAGACCTGATCTAAGTTATAGTGTAGGCAAACTAAGCCAGTCTATGCAAAATCCATTGGTTTGTCATTGGAAATGCAAAAAGGGTGTTGAGGTACATCTCGACTGCCAAGAACTTTGGCATTTTATATGATGGATCTAATCTTGCCTTAAGGACATATTCGGATGCTGATTTTGCAGGTGATAAGGTGGATAGGAGGTCCACAAGTGCTTTTGTCACCTTCCTTAGCAATGGCATAGTGTCTTGGATTTCCAAAAAGCAAGATACTATTTCTCTATCTTCGACCGAATCGGAATACAAGTCACTAACATCCACAACAAAGGAGATCCTATGGTTGAAGAGGCTTTTGGTGGAATTGCAAGTCATGGAGGCCGAGGAGCAGCCAACAATATTTTGTGACAACCAATCAAGCCAAGCATTAGCAACCAATCCCACATTCCATGCAAGGAGCAAGCACATAGAGATTGCTCACCATTTTGTGAGGGAAAAGGTTCAAGCAAAGGAGATCAAGCTACATCATGTGTCTTCTTCAGATTGCCTTGTTGATCTACTCACTAAAGCCTTGCCAAAGGCTTCATTTATCAAGTTAAGATCAGCCTTAGGAGTTGTAGATAGATGTACTATAGTTGTATCATGTAAAAATTGAGGAGGAGTGTTAGAATTAAGCAATTTTCACATGGTTTTTTGATGTATTTTGACATCTATGTGGATCCACACATGTGAGGACCTGTCCACACATGTGAAATGACACTTGTGATATTCAGATCCATTTTGATTAGCTTTCATTGGAGTCTAATATGACATCTCCTATGGTCCTAGATTGTAGGAATCTAGAAGGTTAGGTAAAGTAAGAGCATTGTCTAAAACTAGGCAAGAGACATCATTTTGTGAATCTCTGGCTCATTTGCAAGTGAGAGCTTCTAGCTTCCTCCTTGTGAATATGAGCTATGGAGATTTTTTTTGCTAGGTCTCATGTGCCTTGTCTACATGAATCCATGCTCCATTTCCATTGATTGTACTCTTTCTTTCATTTCTATTGAGATTCTATGGAGATCCTTGTGGTTCTAGCTTTCTATGGATATGCTATCTTGAATGCTTTGTACTTTTCTTGCTTCTAGCTTTCTTCAAGATAGTTATGTTTAGTTAAGTAAGAGCATTGTCTATAACTAGGCAAGAGACATCATTTTGTGAATCTTTTGGCTCATTTGCAAGTGAGAGCTTCTAGCTTTCTCCTTGTGAATATGAGCTACGGGGATTTCCTTTGCTAGGTCTCATGTGCCTTATCTACATGAATTCATGTTCATTTACATTGCTTTGTACTCTTCATTTCATTTCTATGATAATTCTATGGAGATCCTTGTGTTTCTAGCTTTCTATTGATATGCTATCATGATTGTCTTGTACTTTTCTTGCTTCTAGCTTTACTTCATTGTTATTGCTATTTGCTTGGGATTTGGCACATGAAATTTCTTGGTATCAGAGCATAGATCCATGATTCATGATGATTCTATGAGGATTCCATTAGATTTGATGAGTTTATTGTTTTTGTAGCTTTCTTTTTGGTAATTTTTAACTTTGAAATTTTCAGTTCTGTTCAGACAAATTTTTAGCATTTAATTTCACTTTTTTACTTCTAATTTGATTCAATATCTTTGTAGAGCTTTGTTTTAGCTTTAATTCGCACCAGTTTTCAAGCCATTTGGATAAGAGATGCAAAAGTTATTGCACTTTTTCCAAAAGCTGTCAAAATAGGTGACTAGAATTTTGCTTTCACTTGATTTGAATTTTTCAGATTTGGTCTGAGTTTTTATTTCAAGTTTCTTTCCATAGGATTTTAGATCATTGTCTTAGCTTTGATCTGATACATATGGCAGGTCATTTGGATTAGTATCCAAAAAGTTATGACAAAGCTTGATTTGTAGCTCTAGTTTTGTTAGTTTTTCTTTCTTTAAAGATTTTAGCCCTGTTCTATGATTAATTTTACCTATTAAATCACATTTAATCATTGATCTGATAAATAGGCTGATAGAGCTTGTTGTTAGCTTTTCAGAGGTACTGAGTTTGTGTGATTTGGATCAATATTAAGTAAGTTATGATCAAATTAGTGGAGATGGATTAGAATAGCCAAAATTTTGGAAAAAAAATTTACAACTGAGAGAATCACTCCAAGTTCAATTCTGAAGTTTCATTTCCTTTGTAAAACTTTTTTAGATTTCTTCAATTTGAAACTTGATTTAAAAGAGAAAAAAAACCTAACCCTAACCTGCCCTAACCTGACCCTAACCCTACCCTGGCCGCGCCCGTTAGGCTAACTTCCTCAAACCTTCATCTACATCCGAGTATCAATTAAGTCGAGTGATGTTCTTTTCCCCAACTCAGATCCGTGCAAAGACTGTATAACATCATCAGGGGCAGGATTTTGCGAAGGGATTTTCTTCAGTGATCGATTGAAAATTCTTTCCAATGAGGCAGGGGCTTCATCGCCTCCTGCAGCAGTCACCACTTGCCTGAAGAGCCCATTCGCATCAGAAAGAAGAGCCGCTGCCAGGTGCAAGGGAGTGTACTGGGCATGGCCCGAAGAGAGAGCCAGCTCCTGGCCGCTGCCAAGGCCTCATTCGTCTTATGAGTAAACTTTTCCGGATTCATTGCAAAGAAAAAACGCAACCCACAACACAAAACTTCTACAAATCTCTCTTGATTTCACAGTTACCCCGATCCCACTGCAAAAATGCCTATCTAACCTAATAACAAACCTTCCCAAGAGCTCACCACCACAGCAAAATTGCCTGTCAAGCAATTGAGATTTCCCAAAAAGAATGAAACAGATTACTCTGCTTCGATCAAAGAATACAAAACAGAAAGAGCGATGGCGAATTGGATCGTAGAATGTGATTGTCGGTACATCAAGAGCATCAGATGCAAAACCTTTGATATTGAAGCTTGAAGGCATATGGAAAAGATTTTCTGAGAGTTGGTTAAGCTTGCAAGGGGTGACAAGGTTCGAGAGCTCAACCATCCTCCGTCGGTTGACATCTCTCTCTCTCTCTACCTTCACGTCAGTTACCTCGTCTCTCTCTCTACCTTTTCTAAGTGGAATGCTCGTTTTTCTTTCTCATTCTTTGAGCGCCCATAACTTCCTTGTTTGAGCTCAGATCCCAGTGCTGTAAAAACTAAAAGTGATCAGAAAGATGAGCCTGACATTGCTAAGCTATTCAAATTGTGTCATTATTACTTTTCAAAAAAAATTTCAAGACCCCTTTTCTTGAGTCAATTTTTTTCGTATTTCCAATAGAAATTTTCAAATCTTCATATCATCTCCGTTTTAGATCGGATTCAAATGTTGTAAAAAGCAAAATTGTTCATGGTGATAGATTAAACACAACTGCTACTTCATTTTAATTTGTTACACTTTCCATTCACATCCACTTTATTCTTCGAGAACTCAGGATCTTTAAGTGATTGGAGAAGAGCAATTCTACCAGCTTGTAAAATATCATTCTGAATAAATTTCAGACGGTGAATTCATAGTCCACAAGTCTTCACTAGTCATTAATGATGGACCGTTATAGTCAAAACATGCAATTTCCATCTATTGATGAAATACAATCTGAAATCATACGTTAGAACCTTGTATGTGACGGACAACCAAGTTCAATCAGCATTGATGATTGGTTGACTGAATTAGAAGCTTATTTTCGTCATCACCATTATTCTGAAGAAGATAAAATCTATTTCGCTTCATTGTGCTTTCAAGGACAAGTTCGAGCATGGTGGGATACTCAAGCACATTTGAGCACAAAGCTTTGGAGTCAATTCAAAATCGCTTTCATTGATAGTATTACCAGGTTTTATGAGAAATCATTTGAATCTCTCAAACAAATTGGTTCTGTACAACAATTTAATGAGCAATTCTTGGCATTGGTTCAGAAGACAAAATTTGAGTATAGAAAATGTTTGAACTACTATGTGGGTTTCCCCCAAATGCCTATAAAGAATGTGCTTCAACCAACTCTTTCCAAATCCATTTATGCCGCTACTTTTATGGAGTTGCGCAATATGATGGATCGTGCACTTGATCTGGAGCACTTATCTACAAACCATATCAATGAATGGTGGAAAGTCACCGCTCAACAGAAACCTTATTATTACAACCAACGAGCAACAAGAACAAAGGCTTAAACTGGAAGCTGGAAGGAAAGAAGAACAATCCAAGTGGTCTGAGGAAATAAAGATGCAGATTCAGAAGGTGAGTATATACACTAAAATATTAGTGGATTGACAATCGCATGTGAGCGAAAGAGAAGAAACTTCTGAAGATGAAGATGATTCCAGCAATGAGTCTGATGAGCCAAGTGACAACGACGAAGCGGATGAGCGAAGTGAGGACAATGAGTCAGATAAGCAAAGCGATGATGAGAGTGAAGTCCCAGAGCCAGACACAATTGCAACAACAGATGGTGGAAACCAGGATTCAGGCAAAGGTCAAGATGTGAAGAGAATTGAACATCCTTTCGAGTTTCACTTCAACCATCAAAGTCCGCTGGAACTTGACCTACATCAATGCCTTAATCTGGTCAATGAACAAGCAACTATGGATCGTCAGATTGGAAATATTGCTATGCTCGAAGAAAGTCGATCAAGGCATTCACCAAAATTTCAGAATGAGCACGATATGGCACCGATATTCCATGGTTTGGAATTGAGTGAATTTTTAAAAGATCCGAACTACGAACCAATTCATTTCGATTTGGAAGCTTTCGAAAATATTTTAATGATCTAATGGAGTATGAGGTATTCAGCATGGATACTGGTAGAAATGAAGAGATTTCATTAGTCCATGGAAATCCTACTTGTATCAATACTTTGGATTACTGTTCAATCTCTCATGGATCCATTAGTCAAGAGCTTCAAGTGGCTTCCATTGGAGAAACCTATTTCTATGGATTCTCTAGAATTCAATTGCCAATATCTAATTCACGCACTTATCCAGAATGTACGGATGTGAATAATGATTGGGAATATTCTCAATCAACCAACACTCTATAGGAAGCTGATTAAAAAAAATGCCATCAATTTATATTAGTTTATGGCGACTACTTCGTATAGAGCATTTATATTTGAACAACAATTCATGACTACCATTGCTCATGGAAGAATTATAATGTTCTTCATCAAGTTGGTTAAACAACATGGATTGCCAACTACGGTAGAAGAGCCAGATGCAACACAAAACCAAGAATCCAAGGGAATTGGATAAGCATCCAATTTGTTATGATGTCGAGGAAGCAGAAAAAAAAGGATATTGTGGTGATGCACTCTGTCCATTCCATACAGATTGGTTGCCAACAAGCAATATGGTGCTTCATCAAACTCTTCTTTGACCATCAATTTTCCTCCATGGGAACAAGGATTACAGTTTGAAGCTAACAAAATGGATTCAATTCGACATCTTTGGATTTGTAATGAGACAATAATTTTGTGGACGACACATCCTCATCAATCCTGACTACTTAACCAAGGCGATCCAGCTGATCAGACAAGCGTCTTCATTTTTTAGGACAAAAATGTTTGAATAGGAGGAGTGTCATGTCCTACTAGTACATTAGTGCTTATCAATGCATCAGAATATGCATTGTAAGTTTTGTAGGCCCAAAAGGAGCTATTAGCCTTAAGAAGAAGGCGGTTCCCTCTTTAGGCCCTCCAAAGTAATTAATAATGATAATAGGCCAACAAGGGCCCAATGTAGTTTAAATAATACTTAACAAGGGCTAACTATCTCTCAAGATAGTTAAGTTAAGTTAAGTAAGAGCACTGTCTATAACCAGGCAAGAGACATCATTTTGTGAATCTTTTGGCTCATTTGCAAGTGAGAGTTTCTAGCTTCCTCCTTGTGAATATGAGCTATGGGGATTTCCTTTGCTAGGTCTCATGTGCCTTATCTACATGAATCCCTGCTCATTTACATTGCTTTGTACTCTTCATTTAATTTCTATGATGATTCTATGGAGATCCTTGTGCTTCTAGATTTCTATTGATATGTTATCATGATTGTCTTGTACTTTTCTTGCTTCTAGTTTTACTTCATTGTTATTGCTATTTCTTGGGATTTGGCACATGACATTGGATCATGAGAATGTCCTCCTCGATAATTCCATTGAGGAATGTTGTTTGTACATCCATCAGGTGTACCTCAAGTTTCACTGTAACAACATACGAAAGTAGCAGTTCAATAGAGGTGTTCTTGTCGATTGGGCTAAAAGTTTTGAAGTAGTCAATATTGGAAATCTGTGAAAATCCTCTTTCCATAAGTCGAACTTTCCTTCTATTGATACTATAATCTACATTATATTTGATCATAAATATCCATTTGCAGTCGATTACTTTTCGATTTGCTGGTAGCTTGGTGCCAATCCATGTATTGTTCCTCAGCAATGAGTTGTACTCCTTGTTCGTTGTTTCTTTTCAAAGATCTGAATCTGCCTATGACATAGCTTCCTCAACTATGGTTGGCTCCTGAATAGAATAGTGAGTGAACTCATCAATGTATCGGACAAGCTGAGTTCGAATTCAAGTTAATCTTTTGGTTGAAGTTTATGGCTGCGAAACTCAACTTTGTGTCGGCTGATTCGGCTGCTCCTGAGTTGCAGCTTCTTCTTCTTCTTCTTCTAAATAGAGATTGTCTTCTAAAAAGAATCAATTTTTGGGGCATAAATTGTAGACTGTATCTGTTCCGTGCCCTTCAAATCAATAAACCGATCTTCTATAAAAGTCACATCCCTGTTGTTGAAAATTGTCACTTCTCACTTGTCATTTTCTATTGTAAATAAAGATCAATCATGAGTAAAATGTTCATGATCTGATTTCACACGTGTGGAGCCTGTTCCCACATGTGAAAGAAAATACTTTTCATACTTATAAATATCTATTTTGATTTTGTATCAATCAAGTTAAGTGTGACCATGATATGACTAGTTTTCAGTCGAGTTGACTAGTCACCTAGAAATTAGCTTTTCCTTGCATGTGCATGAGTAAATGCTTCCACATGGCAAGTGGATGTTCACACGTGTGTATAGAGTTCTAGAAGATAAGAGTTGACCATTTTTCTTAGATCCTATTCTGTAGGGAATATTCCTATATTCTAGGAGTGGATTTTAGCCATATTCTTGAAGGTCAACTTTTGGATAAGGATCAAGGATGGATCAAATGGATAGATCTGAGTGATGTGGCACTCTTCACATGTGTGAAGACCTGTTGGACTGTACCAGACTCGTGGATGAACTTGATCCATAAACGAATCATCATTTTGCTAAGAAGATTGATGAGACTTTTGCATTCTACACTTTTGTGAGATTTCTAGTCAATAGTTTCAGGTGTAGGCCGTACAATGGACAATACTCCACATGTGTGAGGCTGCTCTCACTAGTTTATGAAGTTTGAATCCATTGCTCTTGCTTAAATCTAAGTGTAGTGAATCTAGATCGAGATCTAAAGTGTAGAACTTGATAGATCCATTGATTAAGCAACCAATAACTCTCTATGATTATTAAGTACAATCATTAATGTCCTTGGTATCAGAGCGAAGTAAGAGAGTGATCATTTGATTCATAAAACTTGCAAAGATCATTGGATATTTTTAGTGCTTTTTGAAGCATAGTATTGATCTAGATTCAATCTAGCTAATGCCTATGACCAAATAGGGTTTTGGATCATTGAAGCATTTCTTTTTGGAGTTTAGGATCAGATCTAAGAGGCTGATTTGTTCAGATCCTTAGTTGAAGTGAAACCTCTAAGAAAAGTGTAAAGCAAAAATTTTTGTGAGAGTGAAAGCTAGGAATTTTCGTCAAGATCTAATTGTGTATCATTCAAGCTTGTGTGCTAGTTTGATAAAGACAAGGCTATAGGCAATCTTGTGAGCTTTAGGCTTTTCATAGATCTTTAAAATTCAGAAATCTTTGTGATTTCAGAAGAGCATTCATTCTACAATGTCATCCATGGGTGGTTATTTGTTGGAATCAAGTGAAAGACTCACTTCCACAAACTATTCCATTTGGAAAGTGAGGATGGAATCACTCCTAGTGATCCACGACCTCTTTGACATAGTTCTAGGAGTTGAGGAAGAGCCTCAAGCTGCCCAAGAACAAATCAAATACAAGAAGAGAGCAAGATTAGCTCTACATTGCATAAAGTTGAATGTATGCAATGACCTCTTGAAGGAGGAGCCTTCTTGTGCCTCATCAAAAGAGGCCTGGGATTCATTAAAGAGTATCTATGAATCCAGTAACACTTCAAGAATCCTCATGCTAAGGAATCAAGTCTTTTAAACCATGAAAGGAAGTGGAGAGAGTGGACAAGAGTACGTCCTTAGGATCAAATCTCTTAACAAGGAATTGAGTGCTATAGGAGAAAAGATCCAAGATCAAGAGCTAGTACAAATCATATTGAATGGCCTAGGTGATGAGTTCACCAACTTGGTCCAATCATTTGCTATTCAAGACACTCTTCCATCCATTGAAAAGTTTCATAATGTTCTTGTGGCCGAGGAGAGTAGACTCCTACACCTTAAGACAAGAATGGAAGGCATGTCACTTAATGGAGGAGAGGAGAAAGCAAACTTTACATCCAAAGGCAAGAAGAAACAACATCCATTCAAGAAGAATCAAGGCAAGGAGGCCGAGATGAAGAATGGAGGTTCAACTTCCAAAGACAAAGTGAAGAACAAGGCAAAGCTCAAGTGTTTCTTTTGTGGGAAGAAAGGACACTTTGCCTCAGAATGTTACTTGAAGAAGAATCAACAAGCAAATGGAGATCAAGGGAACATTGCTCAAGAGGAAGAAGATGAGGATGGATTCAACACATCCTTAATGGTTGCATCTACACCAACTTCAAGTCAAGACACATGGTGGATAGATAGTGGGGCTAGTTCCCACATGTCTTTTAACAAGCATTATTTTTCTACTCTTCTCTCTTTTAATGACTCTAAGAAGTCAATATACACTGCTAGTGATCAAGAATGCAAGATAGATGGTATAGGATCTATTCCTCTTTGCTTAGGCACATCTAAAAGGATAGATCTAGATAATATTTTGTATGTTCCTACCATTTCAAGAAAGTTGCTTAGTGTAGGACAATTAATGGACAATGGACTAGATGTACATTTCAAGAATGGAGTTTGTTCCATCTTGAAAAATGATAAGTGCATAGCTAGTGGCATTAAGCAAGGTAGACTTTTCAAGTTGGATGCTAATGTTGCAAATGCAAGTGTGAACTTGGCTAGGGAGGAGCTATCTCAAGTGGAGCTTTGGCATAAGAGATTAGGCCATCCTAATCTTCAATCCATGGAGGCAATGGCAAGAAAGGAACTAGCTCTCGGCCTACCAAGAGATTTCAAAAAGTGTGGAAAGATGTGTGAGGCATGTGGCCTTGCAAAGTCACACAAATCTTCTTACAAGAGATCTTCATCAAGATCTCCCTCTCCCTTGGATCTCATACATTTTGATGTACATAGTTTTTCACATGCAAGTAATGGAGGTGCCTTGATGTATGTAGCTTTTATAGATGGTTGTACTAGATTCACATGGATTGAGTTACTATCAAAGAAAAGTCTTGTATATGAAGCTTTCATTAAGTTCAAGTCTCTAGTTGAGAAGCAACTTAGTACCTCCATCAAAGCACTAAGATGTGATAATGGAGGAGAGTACACCTCCAATAAAATGAAAGACTTTTGTGAGATCAATGGCATTAAATTGCAATACACTTGTTCCTACACCCCCCAACAAAATGGGGTGGCCGAGAGGAAAAATAGGAGTCTATGTGAATGTGCAAAGTCTTTAAGACTTGATGCATCACTTCTTATCTCATTTTGGGGAGAAGCTATAAAATGTGCTAATTACTTGTGTAATAGACTTCCTAGTAGTGCTATTGATGGGATCTCACCTTATCAAGCCTTGTTTGGTAAGAAAACCAATGTAAAAGATTTTAAAATCTTTGGATGTATTTGTTATGTTCACATCCCTTTGGAGACAAGAAGGAAGGAAGATGCTACCTCCTTCAAAGGGATTTTTGTTGGCTATGGAGAAAATAGCAAGGGCTATAGGATATATGATCCTATATCCAAGAAAGTAAAGGTAAGCAAGGATGTACTTTTTTATGAGTCACAATTTTCTAAAAGCTTGTCTAATGGATCTAACCCATTGTGCATTGAAGATCTTAACAAACCCGAGGAGGATCTTGACAAACTCGAGGAGGATCTTGACAAACCCGAGGATGGAGACAAGGATCCTAGTCAAAGGGGGCCGAGAAGATCATCAAGAAGCAAGGCCGAGCCCTCAAGGCTCACCTATGTGGACAAGGGAAAGCAAAAGGAAGACTCTACATCTTCTACCTCTTACTCCTTCTTAGCTACATTGCTTGAAGAACCATCATCTTTTGAAGAAGCATACAGATCTAAAGTTTGGAGAGATGCAATGCAAGTAGAGTATGATGCATTAGAAGAAAATCATACTTGGAATCTTGTAAATCTTCCAAGAGGGAAGAAGCCACTTGCATGTAAGTGTATTTATAGAATAAAGTACAATCAAGATGGATCTATTAGTAAGTACAAGGCTACGCGTGTTGCTAAAGGATTTTTTCAAGTGAAAGGATTGGATTATGAAGAAACATTTGCACCTGTAGCTAAGCTTGCAACTATTAGATTAATCATTTGCATTGCTACTTTGTTCAAGTGGGATCTCTACCAAATGGATGTGACAAATGCTTTCTCGAATGGCTTATTAGAAGAGGAAATCTACATGATGCAACTCGAGGGCTTCATCAAGGTTGGTGAGGAGCAAAAAGTGTGCTACTTAAGGAAGAGCCTATATGGCTTGAAGCAAGCACCTAGATCTTGGTACTCTAGGTTGCATGATTTTCTCTATTCCCTTGGCTTTGTACTAAGTGTTTATAAACCTGTTAGCAGATTCCAGGAAATCCCCAAATGCCGAGCCAAGCCGAAGACATAGATTATCTCTCACCCATGACCGAGGAGGTCTTAGAAGGAGGAGAGCATAGGAAGCTGAGAGCCAAGCATGAGAGCCGAGGATTACTAGCTAGGCTGACAATTATTATTCATGTCAGCCTACATGGTGAATCTCAGAGAAGAAACAACCATGTAGGAGCTAGTAATATTTCCTAGGCATTGTAAATAAGCGTAGACCCCCTTAAATAATTTAGAGTGAGCCACCTTTTGATGGTGACCTCTAGTGGAAGGGCAAATTCCACTTGTATTTTCCAAATTAGTGGAATTGCCACTTGGGCTCCACATGGGCAGCCTTCTTGCTTATTTGAGGGCCCCCCTCTCTTGTGAGGGAGCTTTGATTGTATTGTCAATTGCTCTTGAGTTAATAAAGAAGATCTTCCACGAGTTCTTGATGATTGTAAAGCTCCTTGTTCATGGCAATCTTCTTGAGTGAAATTTCTATGAGAATGTTCTGATTTCCTTTTGTGTTTGTGGATTAAATAGATTTCTTGCTTTCTCTCTTGCTTGTGGAATGTAGAAGTGGATTAACTTTCTTGTTTCTTGATTTGGTAGTTTCAGCATGCAGGTAAACTATAGAGGTTGAGATTGTGGATCTGATTTGCATACCTTCTAACAATCCTGTCCTCGATTGTTCTTGGGCATTCCAAGCATCAAGAAATGGGCTCAAAGGGGCTCTGGTTGAGATTTCAAAGGGGCTCTGGTCGAGATTTCAAAGGGGCTCCGGTTGAGATTTCAACAGATGCTCCGGTTGAGATTTCAACATAAAGGCTCAGGTGAGATCTGATCGATGAGCATCGATTGAGATTTAACTCAGGACATGATAGGATATTGCAAGTAGTGGCTCGGTCGAGAGTGAGTCCATAGTTTCAATAGGGGAATGAAACAAAGTTTCTTCCGGTCCGGACGTGAGTCGTGGAGCTCGTCTAGGGAAGGAGCGTGAAGCCTCGGTCGAGAATGGAGCTGTGCGTTGGTCGAGATGAAAGTGACGAGCTCGGTAATGATATGTGTGGGATGCTGAGTACCATTCCTTGATGAAGAACAAGACCTGTAGTCTTGTTAATCCTCCTGTAGGTATTAAAACTATTGACTCTAAATGGATCTTCAAGCTAAAGCTTAAGCCAGATGGATCAATATCCAAATGGAAAACTTGATTAGTGGTTAAAGGATTTGAAAAAGTTTATGGAATAGAGTACACTGACACCTTCAGTCTAGTGGTAAAGCATCAATTTATTTGCACCTTGATGGCTATAGCTGCTGTAGAGGATCTGGACATTCACCAGATGGACGTCCATACAAAATTCCTTGAAAAATATATACAAGAAGACATATTCATTTATCAACCGCAAAATAAGGAGTGATAAATTGCTGCTCAATGCCTTGGCTCTGGAAGTACTCCTTAAATTTGCTAGAGATGTACTCTTCACCATTGTCAGACCTCAAGGCTTTGATCGTCTTTCTAGTCTCTTTCTATGTACGCTCCTTGAAGATTCTGAAGCAATGGAAAGCTTCTGATTTCTTCTTAATAAAATACACCATAGTCCTTTTGGAGAATTCATCAATAAGAGTTATGAAATACTTTGCATCCTTCGGAAAAGGATTTTGCATTGGGCCACAAATGTCTGTATGTACAACATCTAACAATCCTCTAGCAGTATGTTGATGGCTTGATCTAAATGGTTTTCTAGCTTGTTTACCGACTAAATTGTACTGACAGATAGGTAACTCGACTTTATTATCAAGATAGTCTAGATCAAGAACAATAGATTGTTTAAACATTTGTTGTACAGAATCATGATTCAAATGACCAAATCTATAATGCCAAAGTAAACTTTTATTTGCTTGAATAAAAGTACTAAGCGCCTGACTAGAGGTAGAAAAGCAATGACTTAATCTATACAAGTATCCATGCCTCTTATCGAGTGCTAGGATCTTGCCTGTCCTATCGACTACTTTGCATTGATCACATTCAAATTCTACTTTATGTCCTAGGTCTGTAATTTTGCTTATAGAGAGCAGATTTGTAAACAGATTGGGTACATACATGACTTTAGAAAGTAGCTTAGACTGATCATTTGCAAAGCTCAATCTTATAGTACCTTCAGCTTTAATAGCTTGAGTGTTATTGTCACCAAGGTGAACATACTTGTTGGTACTGTAGAGCGTATAGGACTCGAAACAACCAATAAGACTAGTCATATGCTGAGTGGCACCGAAATCTAGGAACCAAGAACTGTCGTTGGATGCTCCTTGATGGCTAGTCATGAAAGCATCATGTTCTGCTTCTTGAATGGGCCGAGGAGCTTCTGTAGTTGCATTCGCCACTTGATTTATTGTCCTTTACTATTGTTCTTTGTCGACAGTCTTGTATCTCGTGGTTGTTTCTTTTGTAGTATCTATAGAACAGCTTCTTCTTTGTCTGTGGGTTCAACTGCTCTTTATGCTGTGTTGGTTTCTGGTCTTGCATTGATTGCTTCGGGCCTTTCTTCTTCTTCTGTTTAGTCATGCCTCTGTTGATGTACAAGGCGTGAGAATCAGTCAAAAAATTAGTTGTTTCGTAGGCTTTGAGTGTCTTCCTGCAATAACATTGCAATGACTCTTGAAAGAGTCAGCTCTGGATGCATCATGATGATTATCACCTAGCTATCATATGAGTTTGGCAAGCTTGTAAGCAATTGCATTACTGTGTCTTGATCATATGACAGATCTAACAACGACCGTTTTCTTCAGCAATTTCTTGAACTGGTTGATGTGATTCTGTAGGGAATCACTATTTGGTATCTTGAGGGAGTAAAATTTCTTCCTAAGATGTAGCTTGGAAGCTATATTTCGCACTTCATATAATGTGCTCAAGATGTCCCAGACTTCCTTGGATGTTTGAGCTTCAGACACATGGCTGATCTGTGTGTTCGAAATGTTGAGGATGATCAGCACAAATGCTTTGCCATCCTTCAGCTTCCATCGGAGATTACTGCATCGTCGGCTTCGGGTATTTCCTCTGCACCTGTAACAACGTCATACAACTCCTTAGCCATTAACACGATTCTCATCTTAAATTTCAACATATGGTAATTGGCTCCATCAAGCTTATCCATGATAGGACTGGCTTTCCCTTGGGAATCCATAGTCTAGGCGATAGTAATAACTATCAGTGACTTAAGAATAAGAATCTGGCTTGGAAACGCTTGACTCGCGGTGTTTGAGCATGATTTTTTAGCGCTTTTTCCGGAGAGCTTCGGGTATCTGAATCGGAAAATTTATGGAGGAAATTGGGTTAGCGTGTTGATATCTTTATTATTACTGTTTTACAGAACAAGACAACAATCATTCTATCGACTAATAGAGTCTTGTTTTTGTGGAAGCCCTTCAGGCTATAGAAATAGCCTAAAATAAAATCACTTGAAGAATCAAATAGGTTCTGATATCTTTTGCTCTGATACCATGTTAGGGAAGCTGAAAGTTCCCTTGGTGCATGCACTGCTGGTTCACAATTATCTTACTCACTAACCGACTCCCTAGCACTTTCATTAATTGAGTCCTTAAAAAAATGGAATGACCAACTACAAATCGAGCTTCTTTCCGCTCGACCCTTGGTCTGAAACTATTGAAGGAACAATGTCCTCAAATGGAAGCAACAAAGGAGGAAATGAAACAGTATCCATTTCACTCCATAATCAGCTCACTGATGTATGCAGTGTCACGCTCGACTCTAAACAATCGATGCCTTCTCACACTCACACCACTCACCCACTTCTAGTAGTGCGCAACTACTTTGACAATGACAGTAGCCACGATCTACCTCAGATGGTGCAACGACTCCACGCCATTTTTTTAAATATACCTGCATAGGTCTAAATTGTAAGAGAAGGTGAAAAAGATGATAAGGATGATAATTATAATCATTCAGAGATAGACACGGCTCTCACACATTAATTCCGTCCATCAGATTGATTGTCATAAATAAGCTCATAGCTGTTATAGAACGTAGTTAGCTTCGTGAGCACGCGGTTTCGCCCGCAATTGTTTTGTGCTCTATCTAACTTGTATTTTCATACATCAATCTAAATTGATTATCGCCTATTGTTTTTGCATTTAGATTTGTATCAATCTTGCATGCTTCACTATTTTTGTTTCTGTCTGACTCTTTTATTGATTTGTCTAATTGTTTGCTCTTTCCACTTCCGTGAAGTAAAAAAGTAGTCTTTTCTTTTCTCTCTTGTAACTTTTTTTGAGTGATCCTAATGCAATCAACTTTTTGAAAACATTAAACTCTACCATACAAGGTACTGTACACTATGCATGTGAAGTCTTCTTTGTGTATTTTCACCTTCTTTTGATTGCTCTTACTAGTAAAGATCAAGATTGTGACTCTAGCTCAATGAATTGGAGAAAAAATGATAATAGATCTAACTATGCAATGAATCACTCGAGGATTGAAAGCATCCATTTAAGGTTCTTTATTCTCTAATTTCAACAAAGAGTGCTTGGAAATGTCGAACCTTACAAAGTATTTGTGATTTACAATTTTGTGTTAAAAGGCCCAAGTTAGACATCCTACATGTATAAGTCCAACTTGTAGCACCAATTTTTAGCATATAATTAGAAAAACAATTTTGATGTTATAATGTTAAATTTAGACTTTCGAATTACTAAAGGTTTAGGCTAAGTTCAACTCAAGCTTGTAAGGTTTAAAATTTTCTCAAGTTAGACATTGTAACTTAGGATTTATTAGTCCCATAAGTAAAAGTGAAAATGGGCACCATTCTTTTTGCTATATGTAGGCCTCCTTTTGTAAAAAGGGACATCCCCAAAGGTGTGACCATTTTGGATCCTCAATCAATGCAGACTTACCACAATGCTAGGACTTAGGGGGTCCACATACATCTCCACTTAACCCAAGGCAAACTTTGGAAGGATGGGGACTTACCACAATGCTAGGACTTAGGGGGTCCACATACATCTCCACTTAACCCAAGACGAACTTTGGAAGGATGGGGATGGTGTCAAGTAACCTTTTGCTAGGTATAGGGTAGGCTTTAAGTGCGTGTGGAGCCCATCCAAGGGTTGGTTACGAGAACATTATTTCACTTTACCGAAAGAATTGGATGAGCCTTGGTTGCAACAAGTAGTGCTTAAGAAATTTGGCAAAGTATAGGAATGAAATCGACATAACTTTTTAAAAATCTATATCATAAAATATATGATGATTTTTAATATAAGCATACTTACCCTTTCATGAGTAATAATTACAATAAACTTATGCGAAATTTTTAAAAAATAATTTGAAAAGAGATTTTCTCAGCACTGGCAAAAGTCTAAAGGCTATGAAGCCTGTGAAGGAGTGAGAGCTAAATCTTATAATCTAAGTCTCATTCCAAAGTTTGCAATAAATGCAAATGATATTGAAGTGAGGGTTTGGAGAGAGAGAGAGAGAGAGAGAGAGAGAGAGAGAGAGAGAGAGAGAGAGAGAGTTTGGGAAAAAATCTCTTTGAGGTTTCTCTTAATTTTGTGCATTTTTTTTGAAGTTATCGATTTTCAAAATTTTTTGCCTTCGAGATATTGCATCTCAAATGTTTTGCCGGCAAAACATTAACTATTTACAATAGAAATTTATTCTATTGACTCAATAAACCTATGTAACCCAACTTTCATAAGGATCTACCTAGTTTACCAAACAAAAATTTCCTTTATGTGAAAATGACAAACCTAAAAATAAAAAGTTGTAGATGTTTTGAAAGTTAACTTCCTGTGAATTTTTCATGAAGTTCAGAAAGATGCAAATTTTTCATGAAATTCAGAAAGATGCAGATTCCATTCTAAAGAGATGCCGGTTTGTGAATACAGGAGAGAGAGACGATTAGAAGACTGGTGGAAAACTATAAATGATTGAAAGAGGAGGTAGTGGCACGGGAAGGTGGTAGTGCAGTAGAGCGGGCGAGGCGATGGATGCACAATTCTAACAAACTCTGTCAACGATCTCCGTGAATATGACCTGATCTGACGATCTCCTTGAATATGACCGGATCTCCTTGTGTGCTACCTGCATGAGGCTTGTTCCATAGAAGAAAAGGATATCACTACTTTAAGTGTGTAGCAGTTTGTTACTCGTCCGCAGATGCCGTATTTTTTCTTCGCACTCTGTCCTTCAGCTTCTGATAGTCTATTACACGAATTGCGCATTCACTCCCGTCGCAGAAATAGTCTAAACCATTCCATTGCAAATGCGAAGCCAATTTTCGCAAGTTTTGAAGCTTCAATGTGGCAATTTTCAAATAACAATTAGATTTGCTGTTATTTGATTTGAATAGACGCAATTTAAGCTGTATTTTGTTGAAATTGAATTCAGACAAATAGTGATGACCTGCAACTGGTGTTGGATGAAAGAATACACACTGCATTGCTTGCCGAGTCCCAACTTAGTTCTAGCAATTCATGGAAGAGAGAAAGGCTAAAGAAACAAAATATTAGCGATTATGATAAGGTTGTCAGTTACAAGTCGTTAGAATATCCATAAGATGGAGTCATTGGAGCTGATGCATAATCTGTGAAAGCGTGGCTTCCAACAACAAGCATGGTACAACTACACCCTTTCCTTCTTAGTATCTACCCTCACATGGATAAAGTCATCCAAAGGAAATTCATCAGAATAACGGATTTGGTGACAACATTCAAACAGGTAATATTTTCGAAATAGAAATACCACACGAAGATACAAAGAAATCATCAGGATTAGAGCTTTTTTGGCACCTATACATAAGACAATGTACATGATCAATAGGTAATGCTGACGACACTGTATAAGAAAGTACACTTTCTTTCAACCAAGTGACAGTGCGGTCGATATCAATATGTAGAAGAGAAATTAGACATCAACGTTGTATTCTTGTGACATTGATCCACTGTAAGAAGTGCTAAGCAAAAATTCTGGCTACATACGAGCAGCTAGAAAAACTGGAGATCCTAGTCTATGGAATAAGATAAACTTCATAGCAGATGTCAAATTTGACAAGGGAACATGCAAACTACTGTTCAATAATTACAATTTGAGTATCATTTTAAAAGCTGGTTAGTGGCTGCTGTCGTTACGTTTTCTCATGGTACATCAGATAGTTCTTCCAACTTTAATGTGTACAATTCTGTGAACGTGAGGTACTAAGACCATATTTTTGGATCATGTTGTTCAAATAGATTATATTCCGTTTCTTAACAGACTACCACCTCATCTCGTCTGGCTAAAATGACGGCTTGTGCTTCGCCTTTCTCGCCTCTTCCTGTGCTCTTATCTGGTAAACAAAGGCATTCTTCATGCCTGAAACATTGTACAAGGTGGTCATTGATCATGCCTGCTGCTTGCATTAAGGAATACACCACAGTCGGTCCAACAAATCGAAATCCTCTTTTGACTAAATCTTTACTGATTGCCTCAGACTTGGGAGACTTCACGGGAACTTGTTTGGGGAGGCGATATTTGTTTGCAGTTGGCTTGTGATTCACGAAACTCCACAAATAGCTACTGAATGATCCGAACTCACAAGCGACCTGAATGCATTCAACATAGTCATTTCATCTCAGCAAATTGCGTTGTTGATTCTGAACGAATTGTTATAAGTGTATTAAAAGCTTGATCAAGTACAAAAGCTGATAGAAAGTTCAAAGAAGTGGCCGTTGAGGGATTAGACGGAGGAGTCCCAAGCTAGTTGTGTGTGTCCGTGTGTCTGTGCAAAGTAGGCAAGTTTTGTTGCAAATAAAGATTGATAACAAACGGAATCACATTTTGTTTGAATTCTACTCTATCCTTTTAAAAGACAGAAATATGTTCGATGCCTATTTCAACATGCACACACCAGATATAATTGGCGACTAGTCACTTGCTTCAAAATAGAAGTGCAAGACAATGCAGTAGAGATGGTTGTAACGATATAAAATCTGAAGCCTTCCAACAGTCAAAGATGCTACCAGAAAATATTTTCCCACTAGCGTCGTATTGCTGGTACATTTTAGTTTATGAATGACTTCCTTAGCTAAAAAAAGCCAATATCATGCGGACGGTGGTAGACGTGCTACATGCAATTACCAACAGATATTATAGGATATAATCAAGTGTAATTTAGCTTGTCAGCAAACACGCAAATTTTATTACAATCTTAAGATGACGCAAGTGATAAACTGCAGAGTAAGAAAATACATGAAATGTTTATTCAAAAAAACGATATGTCAAAAATACTACAGATTTTAAACGCGATCTGAAATGTATTTGTTGGCCAATTTGAAGTACACATTTCCAGGTTTAAATCCACTGGAAATGAAATAAAGCTTTGCATTATGACATCCCAGAGTGCTGCTAGATGTGCCATAGCCTGTTTGCTTTGAGAACTTGTGAGCTGGTAACGCCAATAAGATCGCTTGAGATATATGTACATATTATGTACTTATAACTTAATTATGCCATATTGTACTGCTTTTCAAGGCAGAAGTTTAAACATTTTTGTTCACAAATGTCCTCAGGAGAAAAGAAAATCGCAAAAGAGAAAAAATGCTATTTGACAAGAGTAGTACAACTCTTTGGAGCAGTAATTAATCAATGAGTATTTACAAAAAAAAAATCCAAGCTGCTTTTTTATTTTTGATCACACCCGTTTTCCGTTCATTAATGAAACACTCATTCTTTAACTGCATTTATTTGATTGAGCATGACATGTTTAGCCATGGCAATAGAAGTATTGTACCTCCAGTATCTTTTTGGCATTGTTGACAGCACCACGAATTTTTGCCTCAGGTTGGGATAAATTGCTATCAGATGCCAAGGAAAGAATCTTTTTCTCGTTGAAGTTTGACACCACAGCAGGATCGAAACCAGAAAATGCAGCTCTGCAGTACGTTGGAGCAGTTTTGTAAATTATGTTAAGGAGTCAGATATACCAGGCAAGGGCAGCAGCCAAAGGATAAAAAATTCAACGGCGCCAACTGAGAAAACAGCAATTCTTAGCTGTGAACTGGTAAGAATATGTATCATCGTTTATTATTGAAGTTTGATGGAAGGAAGTTATGGAATGGAGCTCTCTATGACCAACAAGAATCAGAGCTCTTATATTTTTGTGCTACCTGAAGTGCTCACGCTTGCTCAAAATTGTGGGCCAGCTGAGTTCTGCTTGAGCTCCCACCAGAACCAGAAGTTCAAAAAGCATACTGCAGTAGAAATAACGTGTGTAAGTTATAAATCTCCTACCCAAGAAACTACTGCCTAATTCAGCCGTACCAAGAATCCACAATCACTGAGATGTGAAAATCATGCAGGCCTCATGGATACCGTGTTATGCTTCGGATAAGCAAAGGTCTTGCTATCATGTATCTATAAAAAAATGCATAGTAGCCATCCCTTTGAAGCTCTTAGCCGGTGCCATTTGTCAATAAACAAGCAACGTCAAAAGTTCAATGAATAACAAAAAACTGGAGGGCCCAAGTGTTAATGAGACTCACATTTGATCATAAACAGGAACTCCCCACTCCTCATCATGATAAGCAATATATGCTGGATCTGCACAGTCATGTTCAAAGATAACTTCAGCATTCAATATCAACAGTGAAATCCGCATTTGGTCACAATACGGATAAACAAATTGTGTGGTACACGTCCATGGGATGCACACAGGCTCATTGAAGTTTTCACCTCATTTTGGAAAACTGGAAGCTTGAATCCTTATTTGACATCCCTTTATATACATTAACTTTAATTAGGTAGATTTGATTACTAATAAGAAATTGTAACATCTGATATGTAATTTGAGAAAATAGAAAAGATTATTAAAAGAAGGAATGCTCTGTTATATAGATGCTCTCAAATTGAAGGCCAGTAAGTGTTAGGAGACATGGGATAACCCTCATCACATCACATGTGAACATCCTTAAAGATACACATGAATTCAAAGCATATCCATAGAATTAGACAATGATCAAGTTTTGTTCTCTGTCTCTCTCTCTGTCTCTCTCGCTCGCTCGCTCGCTCGCTCGCTCTCCTTGTGCTAAGACTAGCGAAACGAAAAAACACACATTCCACTAAAGCAGAGATGGTTTTTCAGGAAATGCTTCCATTCTACAAGAGATACTCTAGTGATATCTAAAGCTAGTGTCGGAGAAGAACGATAATGCAGCCCAAAGCTAATCCTTTGGACGAAAGATAGAGCAGCTTCAGCTCTGACTTACCACTTTGGGTAGTGATCCACCCACATCGCTTTTTTTCAACCACGGGAGGGGCAAAATCTGCCATGGTCATTCCTTCAGGCATGATCCTGCCACATTTTGGACTCCCTGGTTTACGTCCATATCCAGAAATTCTCAATCTTCTTTGGGCATGGAATTCCTGCTTGCTTGACTTCATGGCTGCTGCTAGGCTCCCGGGACTTGATGGCACTGGTGTGGATGGAGGCGTTATAGCGGATTTGGTCGCGCATTTGGGAGTCTTCTTGGTTGAGCTCAAAGAGAAGGGTCCTGGTGAAGATTTGGGGGTGCCAGGTGGAGTTTTTGCTGCGACAGGAGATATAAGAGCTTTTAGCTTCTTCGGAGCGATTTTTGGGCTCAGATCTACGGAGCTTTCGGGTGTCGTTGTGGCTAACTCGACGCTCTGTTTGGAGTGGCTCTTAGGATTTATGGATGCTTTAAGAAGAGGCTTCATGGGGAGCTTCGGAGGCACTTTGGGTTGAGTTTTCTGCAAAACAGGTCGGCATGGCACAGCTCCTCCGGATTTGCCTGTCTCGCTGTCTGAAGACATGGCAATCCTCTTCAAGCTACTCGTTTTGAGATCTCTCTCTCTCTCTCTAGAGTAGGAGAATGTGCAATTGGATCAATAGCTTGTCAAGAAATTTTCTGCCAATGCAGAGAACGATGGGAATCGTCTAATAAAACGTATTTACTCCAATTTCTTAATAATTTTCATCCAGTGGGTCTAGCATCTAGATCGCGTTTCTGGGATCTGCAAAAGCTTTTGCCTAGTTGACCGATGTTTGTATTACAACTTGTGATGCTTGAACAGGTAGCTCCTTTCCAATGCAACAGATATTTTATAACTGAAAGAGCAAGCGATTTAAATTTTATGATCGTCCCTACTGAAGCATCAAGACATGAGAGCTAAGAACATCTCCAGATTTGCACTCGTAGCATACACTCTGAGGAAACAAACTGATAGCGGCACAGTGCAGTCTTCAAATGCACAATGCATCCGTGACACAAGAGTCACATCCAAAGGACACAGCGAGCAAAAATGAGCAGATCTTCCTCACTTACTCAATGCAGATCTACAAAGATTCACAAATTAGTGTAGAGGACACATAAAAACAATGCTTTGCACTTCGAAGCCTCTGCAGCGTGTGCTTCGGCCTACTCCGTTCTCTCTAGGCCCAGGCAGGTGCTGTAGGCAGGTGAAAGAGCAGTTATGCTCTCTGAAGTACAAACAAAGATTAGGAAGATGGCAAGTTAAGTCCCTCGGGCCTCAGCAGTAGCTTGGGATCTAAGCTGTCAGAAGATGAGACGAGAAGCAGTAGAAAGCAGTAGGCAGATCATGCAAAGCGCAAGAATAACAAGACAAAACAAAGACGAGAGTGAGGACTCAGGAGAGAAGAGAGAGACAGAGAGACAGAAGAGAGGGCAGGGCGAGGTGGTTGCTTTTAAAGTAGGGGTCTTATTCCTTAGTTCACCGAGATTAGGCAGATAGACAGAGAATCGAGATTCGAGATTGTTACTTGCTTGGGAATTAAACAAATATTAGATTAACATGGATCCAGATTTCTTATTTTTAATTGCAATTTAGTGATCAAACAATTCGTTAATCTGCTTTCCCAACTCGTAGATCGGCTTTCCCAAGTTGACAGTGGTCGGCGATTATCAAGGAGCTCTTCAAATTTTCATTGTCCTAAAACAGACTTGGGTCACCGGGATTAACACCTAAGCCAGATTAATCAAAATGATCATCTTAAAAAGGTAATAGCTAGTTAAACAGAGAAAACCCCAAATCTTTTTAACATATGTTTTAGTTTTAGGGGAGTTAGGTGAACACGCAGTTACACGATGCAGACACGTCTGTTTTTTATCACACACCTATATTATATTCTAACAAAAAGTATGGACTTTAGACATGTCAATGCTTAGGATGCTCATTGCTTAGAAGAGAAAAATTGGAATCCTAGGCATTTTTTTACTCCGTCAGAGCGTAGGTCACAAGTATGTGATACATATTATTATCAAGTACACAGTACGGTAAATTCACGGGTCTCACTTAGGGGTTGATTCCTTGAACCTTGAGCCTTGAATTGTGAAGCCTGAAGGGACGGAAGAGGCCATCTAAAAAAAGCAGCCCCATCACTTCTGCCGGAACAGGTCTTTGACTTTAGAGGGCAGCCTTCCTTTTCCACGGCTTCCTTTCCCATGTTTTATTTTTTTCCACTTTCACATGAAAGTCCACAAAAATTCCGCCCGTTTTATTTATGGGGTATCTCAAGGATATTTTCATTAGTTCAGTAATACCTTGGTCTCACCATAATTTAATGGTTGCCTTCCACAATTTGAAACCAATTCCCTTACCTAAGCGCTGAGCAAGGTAGTCCCCATTTTTTCACCTAATTTTTTTTGTGGGCCACTCTTTTGTACTTTTGGTATGTAATCTTGTAAAACCTTCTTCTAATCTTGTAAACCCTTCTTATGGACTTTCTTTGGCTCACAATTGACTTATGAAATTCGTTTAAGATTCATAATATACATGTCATGCTCCTCGTTGTGGTCATATTAAGCATAATCTAGATGAGTAGTGTGTAAAAGAATTGGAAGAAAAATAGATCAAAGGCAAAATAAGTGCAAAGAAGATTCATGTAAATTCTTGAGGATTTTATATCTTTGCATGATTTGACAATACGTAGCACAAAATTTCTCATGCCAATCGCTATAGTCATTAAGTGTGATATACATGTGTAGTGTGTAAAAGAATTTGGAAAAAATAGAGCAAAAGGCAAAATATGTGCAAAGCCTTAAGCACAATGAAGATTCATGTAAATTCTCGAGGATTTATTATCTTTGCATGATTTGACAATATGTATGCAACACACACTTGAGATATTTATAACAAAAAAAACCTTAAAAAATAATTGATAAGACGTGTCTTTTATTAAACCCAGGAGTAGCGATGGGCATTAATAATGATTTTGGAAATACTATTTTCAATGCGATGTATGTCCATGCAATAAATACTCTAAACATATTTGACCATTTTGTCAATACATGCATGTTCACAAATAAATGCATCTTGGACTATTAATTCCATAGAGTAATAATTTTTAATGAGCGTATCTACACCACCACTGTTGTGGCAATGGTGGTGTCCCATATATCTAAGGGTGGAGAAATATACCACCATCTTGGAAAAATGGTAGTATCGCCCACCATCTCCACTAAATGGTTGTTGCACCTCCAATTGTAGTGGTGGTGCAGAATACACTCATCCATAATATTTTTGGGTATTTCATTATGAACAAGAAAAAAATTCTTGGTGATTGTGAAGTCCTCTATGAGATCTAATTCGACATGGATCCCAATTTCGTATCAAAGTGCTGAAGATCTAGACATGCAATTTACAACCCAACTGTAGAGCTAAGTATACGTTTTGCCACAAGCCTAGGACTTGTTCCATAATGACATCTTGAATCAGTCCCTTAGATTATCATCATCACTTTGCAGCGTGATTACTAAGCCCAAGGACTGCTAGACGTTGTTGGGGTGCTTGTTGGCCCTGTTGGTCCTGAGGACCTTGTTGTTGCATTCTCCACTGATACTACCTTATTAAGGCATGTACCCTCGGGTTATAGATGCAAGCGGATGTATTGTGATTACTTGTGTTGTAGAAAACACAAAATCTCTATACCATTTGTCTACCTTGGGAGCCCTCGTTTGCAATGTGATTCTGTTGACACATCGAACACGAAACATTATCTCGTTTTGGAAATTGATCAATAGCAGGGGCTGGAAGACGTGTTCTACTTGAATTCCTATGCCAATTTATCACGGGATCTCAAAGCTTGGTCAACAGTAGTGACCCTTGAACGTTTGGGCTTCTATTCTTCATTTGAACCTTCATCTTCACCTTAGATGGCATCATCCATGACATCACGTAAGGTAGCATAGGATTTTGGCGGTCTAAGTTCATATCTAATCAATTTCGGAAGGCTAGCCATGAACCATATCAACACGGCCTAGTCTTGATAAACTAGAAAAAATAATCAACTATAGACTATTCTACTTGAAAATATATTTATTAACAAAATCCAAACCTATGTAGGTAAAATTTCTAAGATATGGTTTGCTCTACCTCTGAAGATATTGGGAAAAACTGAATTTGAGAATAGTGATGGACGTTCTCCTTGCTATCTATATGGTAGTAAATACAAATGGTGAGACAAGTCTGGGTTGTTTGCTGCCATCTCAAACTGCTCTTGGAGTCTTCGCAGTTAGGTATGGCTTGTTAATGGTCCTTGATTTCCAAGAAGCTCTAGATCTAGTTTTTTGATCTGATCTTAGTTGCATCCAAACAAGAGATCCTTCCTTAAGCTTTCAGCTTAGGAAGATACGTTGTTGGAAAAGCAACAACACTTTTTAACTTTGGAAATACAATACTCAAGAGTTGGGAATATGGCATCTATGAATGCGGAAGGTTGGGAGGATACAAGTGGGGAATATGGATTGGGAAATGTAGAGTTGGGAAGTAACTTGGGATGTTTGTATTCGTGACTGTGCAGACAATTAATTAATCGTGTTCGCGAACTATTCGTTTCTAGACAGAAGTCCTCAACAACTAAAGTCCAAATTAATGGTTAAAGAACACAAATGGTTTTAGAACACGTTAGAAACTTATGTCAATGCCAATCAGGAAAACAAATCAAAGACTCAATTCTTCAGACAGGGACTGTCATCTCATATGTATACATACAGCTTTATTCAATGATTGTGCTAGACTGTACCAAAGAGAGTCGTTATTCGAGTGCCGAAAAGAAAGTATTCGCGACAGACGAATAAGATGGTTTTAAGACAATTCTTTAGAGCATGCTTTACGGATACACAACAAACAACTGTAATGCACTAGAGCGTCTATCTGATCAGAGAGTAATTCATGTAATGCGTTAGAGATTGTTAGCAGACTCAAGATCACTCACACTCAGCAGTGCGAAGAACAAAGATAAGAGAGAATAACTCACAGAACTCTATTCACTTCTTTAATCTCTTACATATGCATAAACTCTTCTCTCTCAATGATCGAGACTGAAGTGTGAGATCAATATATGTTCTAGGGGGCGAACAAACACACCTCTAAAACAACAGGTGTGTCGCTCCCGCGAAAGGGTCTAGTTAACAATTAGACTGAAAATACGTTCAATTATACCATGAAAGGTATACTTCTAATCGTTTCGTGTGGACGACCTAGTAAAGGTTATCCAAGGTAATGTCAAAAGGTCTTGTCCTTAATTACAAGGCAAGTACTTAGGAGATATATTCCCAAAAATGACTTTAGGCCTCTTCATGATTTATACTTAACCAGCTCATATCTTCATTTTCGAGTATATCATACCATATTTATGTTGATATTCAATTTTTAACAATAAGGTGGCATCACATATCCCCTTCCTCAAATGTGAAACGTCCTCGTGAACATAACATCTTCTTATTGAGGATTAGTCACGAAACATTCTGTTCTTCAGATTTTTGTTAAGTCGAAAAGATATTTCTTCATCAATTTCGTCCTTTAGATATTTCTTCCTCTTAGAGAATATGTGTCTTGCTGTTTCTTTAATTGAATAGGTTGTTTTGAGTTGATCTTTAAATTGTTGATGAAAACTGGAATCAACCTTCAAAACATCTTTAAACTTAAAAAATTCAGCATCTCATAGAAACATCAGCACAACAAAGACATGAGTGAATGTTTTATGAACGATTCAATTCTTCATATAATTTTTGAGCAAACTCCAAGTTTTGCTGAGCTTCGATCAACAGCAAGTCTTCTTTTGATTTTGTGTAGCGGCCAATTGGTAAGTTGCCGAATTCTTCTAACTTAACCGGGAGCAATGTTCCATCTAACAGCTCCTGGGTTAACTTTGTATCTTCGTCTGAATCACTAGGAAGAGTGACTTCTTTATAGTAACGAGCTAAAAATCTAATAAAAGAGCTTTTAACATAAAGATTTTGAACAAAAAATAATGTCTTTGCCACGAAAGTACCAAACTGCCAAAATGAATATGTACAGAACTGCTTGTAGTGAAATGACTTCCTTCTGTCTTGCAGATTGTGTCAAATTTTCACAAAATAATCTGCAAGATTTTGCTCCCAATCCACATAAAGACTGAATAACTCTGGATAAGCCATATTTACATCGATCAGAAGCCCGACATCGTCGAATTCGCCTAAATCCACAATTGCTTGAGGTTTGTACAGTTGAAATTGCGACTTTCGCTTCCAAAAATGTCGCTTATTATCTTTGGTCCGCAAAAATTGAAACTCTTTGATTTGCATATATTCTAGAGCATACATAGCCAAAGAGCCTATGTAAACTCTGCTGATCCGAAAGGCACGACCTGAAACTTACCCTAGATTATGCCCCAACAGAGACATCCTTTCTGCTCAATAGAGAGCTGGGCCCATAACCAGAGAAAGCCGTCCTTCTCCCAAGGTCGCTTCCAATCGTTGAAGGCGATGCCTACTGCGTCTGGTAGCATCACGTATTCCACACGCCATTGCAATTCAATATTAAATGCATGCGGACACCATTTCCAGAAGTGTTCAGCAAATACACGGAATCTGTCAGCACATACCTTCGACTGATTTCGCTGTGTTCACTTTGGCTGAGTAGATACAGTTGCCAAGTCCCGAGTTTGCAACTCAGCAGCCAGCTTCTGATCATCCAATGGTTGCTTGAGATCTGACAGCTCCTGTTCGAGCTTGTCAATCTTCGCGACTGCCTCCAAGAATTCAGGATGATCTGAGGCTCTAGAACAAGATGGCACAACTTGAAGTTGCTGTGTGATGTTATCAATGCGAAGCAGGGCTTGAAAATATTTGTCATGAGAATCGAACCCGCTGCAAGATGGGGTGGCTTCACTTGAGAGCTCCTTCAGCTCAGCCAACTCTTCCTCGACAAGTGCCTTCGCATCCTCGAGCGGTTGTAAGAACTCGACTCGAAAATTTTTGAGCATCTGGTCTTGGAGCTGGTTCAGCTTTGTGAGGTCGACTATGACTAACCCTGCATTAGTGCTCACAGAAAGAGCAGCTTCTGTCTTTATTCGCATCATTTGCTCCTCCTGCAAATATTTCTGGAGAGCGACATTATGTTGATTCGCAGCCAAGAGTTGTTGTTTCAAAGAATCATTTTGAGTCTGAAAATTATCAGACTTAGCCTGAATCACCTTATTTGTCTGCTTCAAAGAATCAACTTCCTTAATTAGAGTCTAAAGCTGTTTTTCGAGAGAACGATTTTGTTCAATCAACTTCATGTTGTCTGATTCGAGCAAATCGATCTTCTCGTAGGACTCCTTGAGAGAGTCTAGAGATTTCCTCTCTGAGTTGATAAGCTCCATGGTGAGTTGTCGGTGGTACTTATCCAACTCGTACACTTCAGCCACTAAATTCTTGGCTTTTTTGGTCATGGATCGAAACCACTGGGGCTGGTTGTCTGGTTCGTCTTCATCTTCAATAGGAGCCCCAGTATCGCCTTCTATAGTTGTTCGTCCTTTGTCTGATGTGTCGGACTGGGTTGCATCATCATCAGTTGTGGATGCACTCTGCTGCTTCTGAGATGTGGAAGTAGATGCGAGCTTTGAAGAATCAGCAGCAGCAACAGCACCATCCATTGCCCCAGTTGGAACTATATCTGGTTGGGATGGTGCAGCATCAATCTCCATAGCACTGAGAGCTGCCACTTCGACTGCTAGTGCAGCATCTGGTGCAACCGGAATAGAAATAGATAGGATGCTGGAAAGATCAATTGGCTTGGGAGCCAATATCCTTCCCGTCAGCATTGTTTTCTCCTGCTCGGTCAAAATGTCAAAATTGGCACACAGTCGAGAAACATGTGCTCCAACGCAAGAAAACTTCTGATGCTTAATCCATCGCAAAAAGCCCCTGTAGGTAATAACGCCAAAGCAAACTGGATTACCACCGAGTGCGTCCAATATGTTACCAAAATTTTGAACTGAAATTGTGGCATCCGCATCCGTCAAAAATATTGCTTAGTTCGCGTATTTACAGAACAATTTAAATGTTGTGTCGCGGATCATTGAAATTTTGTACCCCTTCGTGGGTATGAAACAATTGTTCAAAAAGTGGGCTGCTTCATCCACTAAGTCTTTGTTCATTGAAACTAGTTTCCCATCCAATGATAGTCCGAGGGTTGTGCAGAACAAGTCTTCAGTAATGGTGAAAAATTGGCCTCGCACGTGAAATTTGAAGTCCACCTCAGAAATTGAGTGGATGGAGTTCACAAATTCCATGCTAACATCAGAGAGAATGATGGAGGGGTCCACTTTCAGATTACCCAACCTGCATTGATCCAAATAAGACTGGATGGATGCCAGGCGGATTCCTGCGCGTGCTTTCCAGATGATGGTAGAGCTAGAGCTTGATCCGGAAGCCATTGGTCGAATGTTTGACGATAGCTCCGTAGATCGCAATAGTTCGTAAAAGAGTGTGTTGATCGCAAAGAGAATGAGCGCAGGAAAGCATAAACTTGCAGGCCGAAAGTGTAAGGAAGAAAATGGAAAATAATTCAGATATGCAGTAGCGGTGTGGAAGGGATGATGACATGACATGGTGACATGACATCTATCACTTCCATTTATGGAGGACGTGCATGGCTCAGTGTTTGAAACTATAATTTGACAGATCGATCTTTTATGACGGAAGACCGTTTGTGAAAAAAACAAAAAAATTAATATATTTATTTTGATATGTGAGCGTACACATGTGTTAAAAATGATGATCACGTGGCCATCATCTTTAATGGAGGAATACAGAAAGTAGGTCGAGAGATTCTCAAAAATATGCTAGAAATATTCTAGAAAGTTTCGCGAAACTTTCTCGCAGAATCCTAAAAAAAATGATATAGAAACCCTTCGAAAATTTCTCGAAAATTTTAGCAACATACTAGAAAATTTCTCGAAAAATTGGAGAAAATGCTAGAAAAGATTCTAGAAAAATTCTCGAAAACGATTTACGAAAATTTGATTAACAAATTTAGTTTCGCGAAAAATTCTCAAAAATACTTTAAAAATTATATTGAAAGATTGAGAGAAGTCAAGACCGGATAGATAAATAATAATATCAGAATATAGTGAATTTGTAGATGAAATCTCGAATAAATGTTCGTCTGGAAAATCATCATTAATAGGTTCTTCAATTTTTCCCGTGCTGAGTCGTGAAAGATAATAAGCATTTGTATGATATTTTCCTTGACGAAACTCTACTTGATAAGTGAATTCCTGCAAAAATAGAACCCATCGAGAAATTCGTCCTGATAGATCTGGTTTATTTACAAGATACTTAAGAGCATAGTGATCAACATGAAAAATAAATACATATCCCAGCAAATAATGCCGAAATTTCTTAACTGTGAAAATCATGCCAAGTGCTTCCCTTTCTATAGCCGAATAATTCTTCTCTGATGCACTAAGCTATCGACTCGCATAGTAAATGGGATGATCTTTCTTCTGGTTGTCCTTCTGGCTTAGACAGACGCCAATAGCAAATGCAGAAACATCCACATAACTATGAAATAAAATAGCCCAGTTGGGTGGTCTCAAAATAGGAGCATTGATCAATCTTTGCTTAAGGTCTTCGAATGCTTTCTGCTTTTCATTCGTCCACAAGTATTCCACTTGTTTCTTCAGTAGATGTGTAAGAGAGGCAACAATAGATGCATGAATTTGAATAAATCTCCGATAATAGCCGACATGTCCTAAGAAAGCTCTTAGTTCACGTAAATTGGTTGGTATCTGGAGATTCTTTATAAGCTCGACTTTATCTTTGTCGACTTCTATTCCTCTGTTAGATATTCTGTGTCCAAGTAATATCCCTTCTTTCATACCGAAAAAACATTTCTATGGATGAAGAGATAAACAAGTATCTCGTGTGAAAAACTCAGATCCAAAAGATGCTAAAGTTTCATAAAGATCTTGGCCATGGAAGTTATGCACATCTAGATTGAAAAAATGATAGAAATTGTGATGTTAAGCATACTAAACATCAACTAAACATCAAAATCTGATCATAAGCTTCCACAAACAGAAACTTGCTGTCCCTGTCCGTACTTCAGAGCCTACAACCTGCATTTCACACGTGTGAAGCCATAGCAACAAAGAAATCACAATTCTAGTGGCTAGAATGCAAGATATGAACAAAAAAGTGAGAGAGAAGAAGATGGACCTTCAAAGAGCATAACATTCATTCAATAGAATGAAAATGAGATGTGTACATACTCGTGGAGATGGCTATTTATAGCAGCCATAGTGCCTCTTGGCCACTTGTCTTATGATAGGCTAAAATTGGGGTCCAATAGGATTCACCCATATACCTAGAAATTTGGTCAAATAGGAATGCACCAAATTATGAGCCAATAGAAGAGCTCCACACTCGACCTCCTCTAATTAATGTGACCTCAAAAGTAGTGTACACATACTTTGGGCCTCTACATACATGTATGAACCTATCTCTAACTTTTATTTGGCCATAGGCCTACAAAATCTCAAGTTAGGAAAATACTACTAGTTGACAATTTTTCACACTCCCTCTTCAACTAGTTTTAGCATAGATTTAGAAAGTACACCAAGACTTGTTCTATGCTTGAAAAATAAGTCCTTTCCCAATGCTTTGGTAAAGATATCAGCCACACATTCCTTTGATGGGACATGTTCAAGCTTGATCTCTTTTGCCAACACTTGTTCTCTCACAAAATGGTAAGCCACCTCGATATGTTTGCTCCTTGCATGGAAAACCGGATTGCTTGCTAGACTTTGGGCTGAAAGGTTGTCACAAAAGATGATTGGACTCTCTGAAAAATCCAGCAAATGAAGCTCCATAATCATCCTCTTGATCCACACCATCTCCTTTGTGCATGATGTCAAAGCTTTGTACTCGGCCTCACTAGAAGAAAGTGATATAGTTGCTTGTTTCTTCGACATCCATGAGATAGCTCCATCACCTATGAAAATAGCATGTGCATTTATGGATTTTCTATCCATAAGGTCTCCTGCAAAATCTGAATCTGAAAAACCAAATAAGTTAGGTGATGAGCCTCTATAAACAATGCCAAAATCTTTTGTTCCCGAGATGTATCTCAAGATCCTCTTTCCTAGTTTCCAATGTTCTATGCTAGGATCTTGCATGAATTGGCTTAATCTACCAACACAATAAGATAAATCAGGTCTTGTGATGGTTAGATATATAAGAGAACCTATTAGCTTCCTATAGAGAGTAATGTCCTCGAAGGATCTTTCATTACCTCTTATAGTTAGCTTTACATGTGATTCCATAGGTGTATCAATAGGATTTGCATCTACCATATGAAATCTATTGAGAATAGAAATAGCATACTTCTCTTGTGAAATAAAAGTGATTTGAGAAGTTCTAATTACTTCTATTCCTAAGATATAGCTCAAAAGACCAAGATCATGCACTTCAAATTCCTTTTTTAGTGCTTTCTTGATATCTCCTATATCTTCCTTGTTCCCTCCACTTAAAATAATGTCATCCACATAAATTAGAAGGATTGTAACATCATTAGCACTAATTCTAAAGTAAAGTGAATGATCATACTCACTCATAGTGAAGTTTTGAGAAAGTAGAAAAGAGTTAAGCCTAGCATACCAACTCCTTGGTGCTTGCTTAAGACCATACAAACTTTTTTGTAGAAAACACACATGATTAGGCTTGCTATGAGAAACATAGCTCTCGGGTTGCTCCATGTAGACTTCCTCTTCAAGATCACCATTCAAGAAAGCATTAGAAATGTCTAATTGCCAAAGATCCCATCCATAAAGAGTTGCAAGGGAAATGATTACTCTTATGCTCACCATCTTTGCCACGGGTGCAAAGGTTTCCTCATAGTCAATGCCATGCTCTTGAGCATAACCTTTAGCCACCAACCTTGCCTTCAACTTGTTGATAGATCCATCTTGATTTGTCTTTACCTTGAAGATCCATTTGCATCCAATTGCACTTTTGCCCTTTGGAAGCTCCACCAATCTCCATGTGTTGTTCTTCATAAGTGCTTCAAACTCAAGATCCATTGCTTGGATCCATTCCTCTTCTTGCCTTGCTTCATCTACACATGAAGGTACATCAAAAGAAGTTAGGAAAGCATAGTTGGATCCATCCACCACTTGCTTACCTTTGCCATCATAAGTGAGCCTTGAGGGTTTCACTTTATGCCTTGGAGTTCTCCTTGGAATTTGACTTGAAGAGGCTTCTTCAACATCCACATCCAATGTGTCATCAACTCCATTGTCATCAAGCACATTAGTTGCAACAACACCATCATCACTTGAAACAACTTTTGGAATGTTACCTTCATCAAAAATGACATCCCTACTTGTGAACACTTTCTTGATTGAAGGAACATAAATCCTATATGCTTTGCTTACTTCACTATAACCAACAAAAATGCCCTTTCTTGAAGATGGATCCTCCTTAGTTCTATCATCAAGAGTAATGTTGAAGTAGCAAATGCATCCAAAAGTTCTTAGAAACTTGACATTAGGCTTCGTACCAAACAAAGCTTCAAAAGGGGTTTTTCCTTCCAATACAACACTTGGCCATCTATTGCATAGGAAATTTGCACACAACAAAGCATCACTCCAAAAAGGTTTAGGAAGATTAGCATTCAATCTCATTGCCTTTGCACTCTCACACAAGGTTCTATTCTTCCTCTCGGCCACTCCATTTTGTTGTGGTGTTCTTGGACATGTGTACTCCCTCTTGATCCCATGCTCATCGCAAAAGGCTTTGAATTTGTTAGAAATGTATTCACCACCATTGTCGCTCCTCAAGCATTTGATTTTGGTTGTAAATTGAGTCTCAATAGCAACTTTGAACTTGACAAACACATCAAACACCTCATCCTTGCTCTTTAGTAGATAAACCCAACAAAATCTACTAAAATCATCAATGAAAGTTACATACATCTTAGCACCTCCATTGCTAATTGTAGTAACACCATGAATATCCGAATGCAAGAGAGAAAAAGGCATCTTAGATCTAGATATAGATCTAGTATATGGCAATCTATGTGATTTAGACAAAGCACATTCTTCACAAACATGATTCAAGCAAGTAAGAGACTTGGGAAGTCCCCTTACTACCTCCTTTTTGGCTATTACCTCCAAGGCCTTGTAGTTGAGATGTCCCATCCTTTTATGCCATACCTCTTGAATTGACATTTGTTCATTTGCCATGCATCCAACTTGGTTAGCAACAACACATGCATCAAGCTTGAACAATTTCCCTTGCCTTTTCCCTTTTGCAATGATACTACACCCCTTTTTGATCAAGCAAGCATCACCATCAAACTCAACTTTGAATCCTTTGTCAAGCATTTGGCTTACACTAAGTAAGTTCTTGGTAATGGATGGAATGAGCAAAACATCTTTCAATTCTATATTCCTATTTGTAGAAAGTGAAATAGGAATTGTGCCAATCCCCTTGATTGCACACTCACCATCATTTGCGGTATAGATTACCTTCCTATCACCATCAAATGCCATTAAAGATGAAAAATACTCTTTATGATATGTCATATGAGAAGTGGCTCCACTATCAATCCACCAAGGATCAATGTCTCCATGATTAGCCAACAAGCAAGATGACATAACAAAAGCATCATTTGAAAGAAGCTCATCCCCACCCTCATCAATAGTTAGATTGGTTTGCTTTTCCCCTTGATCCCTCTTTTTCTTAAAACAATCACTAGCAAAATGCCCTTTGACTCCACAATAGAAACATTTTAGCTTAGATCTATCCTTCTTTTTGCCAAAAGTAGAGTGCTCACCTTGGTCTTGCCCTTTAGACCAATTGCTTTTACCTTTGCCCTTGAACTTGCCTTTAGAGAACATTGCCTCCTCTTCTCCTCCTTGAGATGTAGAAGATGCTCCCACTCTTGCTTGCAACTTGAATTCTTCAGCCAACAAGACCTCTTGCAAGTCTCCAACACTTGGTAAACATTTTTGGATAGCATAACTTTGAACAAGATTAGCATGATCATCCAACAAGCCATTGAGAATCACTTGAACAAGCTCCTCATTATTTATGCCATCATTAATGCATGCTAACTCATCATTCAATGCTTTAACTCTCAAAACAAAAGCATGTCCATTCTCACTCTTCTTTTGCATACAAGAAAAGATTTGCCTTCTTAAAGTCAACACTCTAGAAGTAGACTTGGATTCATAAACCTTCTTCAAGGCTTCCCAAGCTTCACTAGATGATGTGCACTTACCAACCTCTTTGATAAGCTCATTTGTCACATTCATCTTGATCATGTGAAGGGCTTTCTTTGCCCTCTTGTCATACCTCAATTGTTCTTGAGGTGCCAAAGGTCTCTCCTCCACACCTACAACAATATCCATCAACTCATTCATCTCAAGCAAAGACTCCATCCTTACTTTCCAAGTAGAATAGTTGAGGGAGGTAAGCCTATCATTGCTTTCCAACATGTAGCCTCCATTTGTAGCCATGTTGCAATGATTGATCTCTGATCTTTGACCTGTTCCAATGCACTAAGCACTCTCTTGAATCAACAAATGAAACACAAGAAGAAATCACAAAGATTTGGAACCTAAAACCTTACTTTTTCTCTCTTTTCCTCACTTTTTCCTTAATTTTAGCCACTAGTTTTATGATTTCTTGATCAAACCAAGACCAAACCTCAATATACTTGCTTTTCCCTCACTCCTAAGATTGAAATACACTCTTGAATCATTCAGCAAACTGAAAATCAGAGGGTTACATCAATTTTGAAGTTTTTGACATGAAGAAGCAAGAAATTGAATAAAAAAACTATATGCTAGAATGGAAAACTAATAGGATCTTGTTGGATCTTGCATCTCCCTCTTTCCAAAACAATTTTTGTCTCCTTATTCTGATAAGTACAGAGGGAATTCGCCCTACTTCAATTGAAATGCATACAAATGATGTTTTGATCACAAAGATCCAATTTCTACACATAAATCAACAAGATTTTTAGCTAGAAACTTGATTGGAATGCTACAAAAGCAAACTCGCCCACAAATCTCTTCTAAATCTGGCAAAACCTGCACATTTGGCCGCCTAATGCTCTGATACCATGTGAAAAACTCAGATCCAAAAGATGCTAAAGTTTCATAAAGATCTTGGCCATGGAAGTTATGCACATCTAGATTGAAAAAATGATAGAAATTGTGATGTTAAGCATACTAAACATCAACTAAACATCAAAATCTGATCATAAGCTTCCACAAACAGAAACTTGCTGTCCCTGTCCGTACTTCAGAGCCTACAACCTGCATTTCACACGTGTGAAGCCATAGCAACAAAGAAATCACAATTCTAGTGGCTAGAATGCAAGATATGAACAAAAAAGTGAGAGAGAAGAAGATGGACCTTCAAAGAGCATAACATTCATTCAATAGAATGAAAATGAGATGTGTACATACTCGTGGAGATGGCTATTTATAGCAGCCATAGTGCCTCTTGGCCACTTGTCTTATGATAGGCTAAAATTGGGGTCCAATAGGATTCACCCATATACCTAGAAATTTGGTCAAATAGGAATGCACCAAATTATGAGCCAATAGAAGAGCTCCACACTCGACCTCCTCTAATTAATGTGACCTCAAAAGTAGTGTACACATACTTTGGGCCTCTACATACATGTATGAACCTATCTCTAACTTTTATTTGGCCATAGGCCTACAAAATCTCAAGTTAGGAAAATACTACTAGTTGACAATTTTTCACATCTCGACACCGTTGCAATGTTAATTTCAGCTTCTACAGATGTGTCTTTACATCACTATATACACATAAATCATCAATAAATATTTCGAGAAAAGTTTTTAGGAAGGCAACCAAAATTAACATCACGATTCGCTGAAAAGTCGCTAGAGCGTTACAAAGACCAAAGGGCATTTTGTTGTAGGCATAAGTGCCCCCAATCCGTAGTGAATGTGGTATTTGAACGATCCTCCTTCCGCACTCCAACCTGATTATAACCAGAAAAATCGTCACAGAAACTGTAACGCTCCTGACCAGCAACCTGATCTAAGATGGAATTAGTGAAGGGCAGAGGATGATGGTCCTTCCTTGTGACAACATTGAGTTTGCAGAAATCTTGGCATATTCGTATTTTGCCAGTCTTCTTTGGGACGACAACAATGGGTGAAACCCATTCACTGCTTAAGACGGGATAGATTATACCTGCCTTAAGGTGTTTGTTGAGTTCGTCCTTAACCATGAGAGAGTATTTAGGATTGAGACGATATTGTCTTTGTCGAACAGGTACAACATCTTCCTTAAGATCAATATGGTGCTCTCCAAATTCTGCATGTATACCCTTCAAATCGTCAAGCGACCAGGCAAAAACATCTTGATACTCCTTCAATAGTTCAGTGAATTCCGCTAACTCTGATTCTCCAAGTGACTTTGAAACATACACAAATCTGCCAGGTGCAAGTTCAATTAGTTCAGTAGAATCTAGTAATATGATACCTTTTGTCATACTAGCCTTATTATGGCCATGAATTTCGCGCATGGTTGACTCCATAGATGTATTCTTGTTGTCAGTCTGGTTCTTGTTACCAAATTCATGTTCAGATTCGTCACTCAAATCATCAGACTCTTTTGAGTTCGTGTCTGCAACATTAATTTCTTCATACGAAACATCCGCTTCAGTGTTGCAGGCATCGAAGAATTCTTCTTCGTCAGCATTCTCATAACATTCGCAATATTTAACTTCAATGTTAGATGCATTAAAAAAAACATTTAAGGCATAAGAAGATTCCTCTGATGTAAAAGTGGTGTCAGACAAAGGCGTTTCACCTTCATATTTGTCCCGAATCCAGGTGATTATTTGTTCTGCTGGCTTACCACGATTATTGGTCTCACCAGTCTGAAATTAGCTCTCTGGATTTCCAATGAACACTTGCGTTTGATTGATAAAGCCAAGGTCGTCCAATAAGCACAGAATAGGATGACAAACTGAGTGGTTTGATAACTATGAAATTCATTGTGAATGGCTTGGCTTGTATGTAAACAATGACATCCTTCAGTTCTCCAACAGGTTTTCGATGCGTCGAATCAGCTAACTTGATGTTTCGCTGTGTCGGTTGAATGTCAGTCAGCCCCAAAGCATGTGAGCTGTATCTTCTGTTATTATGTTCACGCTCGAACTAGAGTCAAATGGCACTTTTTCTATCAGGCATCCCGCAATGGTAATATCAATTTCAGGTGCACTGATATCACCTAAATCAATAAATAGAACACCAGCATCTGGCAAAGAAACTTTTTTCTTCTTTCTCGGGGCAAAAAGACCTTTCAGTTGCTTTCTATAATAAGTGTTATCTGCCAATAGCTGTTCAAAAGTAATATTCGGACGAAGTGATCCAATATCAGTCACGATGTCATAGTCTTTCGTCTTCAATTTCGAGATTGGCTTATCGATAACAACACTAGACAATTTTGTCTTCGTGATTTCATCGTCCCCTTCCGCAAAAGTGATTTATCAAATTATTCTGGCAAAGAAACCAAGATTTAATATTCGGTTTAGAAAGAGATAATAGTTGAAACTCAAGATTTTGAAGAACTAGGTTCTACTCGTCTACACAAAGTAGAAGTTTGGAGAAAATTAGACAACAGGGTGAAATACTTGAGAAAAAATAAATTTTCAAATACTGATGTACAAATGATACAGAAAACAACCAGTGAATTTGTGGATGCAGTTTGAAGTGCATGGGGTGCAGATCATATAACACATTATATGGTAAGATTTTGATATTACTATTATAGACAAATGTGTGCAATCAATTTAGATACTTTTGGTAATGATTTATATATTGTTTTTATGACATGCAGCACATATTACGATATCATTCGACATTCTTTGCAAGAAATGGTGGAAGTCTTAGCATACGGTCATTGCAAGGAATGGAAAAATCTCATTGCAAGCAAGAGCGACATTTCATAAAAGTACACAACATGGTGGTACTAACACAAAGAGCAGCTATATATTGCAACTTTTCCAATGGTTTTACAGAAGAATCCAAATTCGTCAGAATACAAAGTCGATGGATTATAAATATTTTAAAAAGCATTTATACAAGCCAATAGGGTATAGACATACAGAAAAATTTTGTATATTAAATATAAAATATTACAAAGCCTGGTTCTCCAATATCTACTCTGCTTCCGACACTTTCTTTAATGAAAGTTGCAATCTAGAATCATGCAATAGTTTCCTTCTTTCATACGGATCCAAGAGCTCATAGTTTTCATGCTTACTCATATCAACATACGCAACATGCAATGCCAAACAAGATAATCTGAGCATGGAATTCACTAGTTCATATCCTAATATTTTAAGTACAATAGTTTTCTTAACAAAAATTATTTTATGCATCCTATTAAAATTATGTCCTTCAAGAAAATGAAAAAGTGCCTTGATTGCCATAACACTCATCTCATTATTCTTGAAGAACTTTAGATAATGCCCCAGTGCACGATCTTTGCCCTCCTCGACGAATTGCAAAATCATCAAGGTAAATTGTTTCCTAAAAAAAAAAAATACAAAACAAACTCCAGTATAAACTCTGACATTACAGTAGTACAAGACAAGATACAAAACTTACGTATTCGGCTTTGTCTTTTTCTATTACTGTCTCACCATCAATATTATATCCACCTTTTGATGTCAATAAGGTTGGTGAATAGAATGTTAGTTTTGGAAAACCAAGCTGATGTTGAAATATGAGGAAGTCCTCTTCAAAAGAAAGATCATCTTCAAGAAAAAAAGATAGCAGACTGAAATCAAAATTAGACCTTTATAAAAAAAAATTACAAGAAAAAAAATTCTGACAAACTCAAGGATTGAGTATCGGTTTCAAGCACGAAATGAAAAGTTAAATCACTCTAGAAAGCACTATGCGCTCGAGACCGATATCAAAGAACCGAGTATCGATTTCGAATGTGCATACAATACGCGCACTTGAAAGCGATATCCGAGATAACAATATCACTTTCAGACGCGAATGCACGAACAGAGAGTAAAACGTAGAAACAGTGTGCTTGACATCGATATCAGACGCATCGTGAAAATCTGTCCCAGAAATGATGTATTTATAAAAAAATTTCACATGTGTGGAAACAGATCGAAAAGACATGTGTCGCTGTTTGATTGATTGAGAATATTCTCTGTACTAATAATGATTGATGCGACAGTTGTCACGTGCGAAATGACATGTGTCATTGTCTTATTCGGCCAAATGTTCCTCATCAATATGTCATAATTAACTGTACAGATGGGCCAATGAAATGCTGCCACATGGCCACGATCGTTTTTTCACATGTGCAAATTTTTTTTTGATAAATATCCTTGAAAATTTTATTTTTTCTAGCAAATTTTCAGTTCCTTCTTTCCAATATCGCTCTCAAGCGCGTCCAGTTGTCATCTCCTCTCCGCCATCGCCCCCCGCACTCGAGATCAATATCTCATGTTGTTCGATCTTGCTTTTAAACCTGGAACTTGTTTCTGTGATTTCTGACATGTACACCTGCATTTGAAATCGATATTCAATTCTGGTATCAATTTTAAGCGTATTTCTTGCGCAAATTTTTTTGGATCCTTAGTCCGCGCTTGGATCCAATATTCCAGTTCTAAGTTTTTTTTTTAGATTTTGTCTTTTATTTCTAATCATGATGGCTAGGACTAAATCCATTGCCCGTGCCAGAATGTATGTACAACCTTTCCATGCCCGTGTCCCTCTTGGAATTAAGGTCGACGACGTGGTAGGTCAAAAAAATTTAGTAATCAACTGAATTGTTGATTTCTAAAAGTCCCTTCGGTTGATCTGTTAGGAATTGTGAAAAATGCAAGAATTATGCTTGGTCAAGGCCAAATCTATGTATATAGGAAGATTACACATGTGTGGATCCTGTTCTCACATGTGAAATAAATGTACATATAGGTTGTACATTTGTTTTAATTCAAGTTCTAGTGGCTAAAAAGGACAAAATCTAGTTTTCTAATCATATGGCACATCAATCTATTGATTGCATGAGCCACACCATTAAAATAGGTGGCACATCCCATGTGTAGAGGACTGCTCACACGTGTGGAAAAAGCTGAAGTAGGCGAGTTTTGACTTCTAGAAGATTTCTAAGTAGTTCTCCATATAGTAGGAAAATGGACCAAAGTGCTCAAAATAGAAAGTTTGATCCAAGTGTCAATTTTGCATGATGATTCATCATATGACAAAGCATCCTCGTACGTGTGAGATCTTATGCATGATCAGTACCACGAGCTCCAAGAAATGTATATACAGAGGCATATTTGGTCATAATACAAAAAAAAACACCAATCTTGGTTTTGGAGGCAATTTCTTGTTAATCTCTCCATTTGTCTTTATTTGTTTTGGATGTTTTGAGTTTCTATCATATTGTACTTTGATTTCATGCTGGAGTCCGTACTCTGACAGGTTTATACACATGGGAAACCAGCAAGTACATTTACCTTCATTAATGATTGTTCTTGTTAGATTTTCATGCCTAGAATTGATCTAGATTGATCTAAATCTTGTGTAGATTGATAAATCAATTGTATCTAACATCCAATCCCTCTTGTGGATCATTTTAGGATCCATTCTTGGTCCTATTTTGCAGATTTCCACATGGTATTAGAGCCAAGTACAAGAGGATTTATTGATATTGATGGGGTTGATCCAAAACTAAGCCCAAATTAGCAAGTTTTTGGAAACTAGCTAATTTTGATGTGGCAAGTTGGATTTGATAGCTATACTCAAAAATTTTGGACCAGGACTTGTTGTGGGCTGTAGGAGTACATTCCACACGTGTGGGGTCGTACAAATCCGGTTTTGGTTGAGAAAATTCAAATTTATGTATATTTTGACTCACACACCCAAATTTAGAGATTTTTAGTGCAAATTCAAGTTTTTTCTATAGAAATTCTATTCCTATGATTAGTTCTTGGATTAGATCAGCCAAAAAATTAAATTTGAGGCTTGATTCAGGTGCGTTAAATGATTTTCTTTGATTTTTTGAGTGCATGTTGAAGTTGAGAGAGAGATTGCCAAAAATCATAGATTAAGGAGTGATTTTGCAAGGCTGAGACTAGAATCTAAATTTCCCTCATTCTAGATTGGATCATGAGTGATAGGAATGTGTCTATAAGCTTTCAAATTGCTAGAAGACTTTAAGTTCAGATCTCTTAGAGAAACCATAAGTGTTTCTAGTGCTTTTTCACATTCAAAAATGGCATCTATGGGTGGTTTTTTGCTTGAAACTAGTGAAAGGCTCACATCCACTAATTATGCTATTTGGAAAGTTCAAATGGAGTCTTTGCTTGTACTCCATGATCTTTATGACATAGTACTTGAGGTGGAAGTAAAACCTCAAGGAGGTGTTGAATTGGTAAAGTACAAAAAGAGATGTAGAGTTGCATTACATTGCATAAAAATGAATGTAAGTAATGAACTTTTGAAGAAATCTCATCTTGTACGACATCCAAAGAGGCATGGGATTCACTAAAAGCAATTTAAGAATCCAAGAATACTTCAAGGATACTCATGCTTAGGAATCAAATCTTCAAAGCATGAAAGGAAGTAGTGAAAGTGCCCAAAATTATGTTCTTAGGATCAAATCTTTGAATAAGGAGTTGTCTTCTATAGATGATAAGATCAAAGATGATGAATTAGTTCAAATCATTTTGAATGGATTAGGAGATGATTATTTTAATCTTGTTCAAACCTTTGCTATTCAAGATTTACTTCCTAGTATTGAAAAACTTCAAAGTGTGCTTGTAAGTGAGGAAAGTAGAATACTTCATATCAAAAGTAGGATGAGTTCCTTATCTTTGAATGATGGTGATGAAAAAGCTAACTTTTCTTTGAAAGGCAAGAAAAAAAAGTTTCCATCCAAGAAGACTCAAGACATGGAGATGGAGAGCAAGGATGGATCATCAAGTTCTAAAGACAAGAGCAAGAAGGACAAGAAGAAGCTAAAGTGTTTCTTTTGCAGAAAAAAAGGGACATTTTGCATCCGAGTGCTACAAGAAGAAGACTGCCCAAGAGAAGGACAATCAAGGCAATCTTGTGCTTGAGGAGGTGGAGGAAGAATGCAATCTATCTTTGATGGTATCCTCACCACAAACATCTAATCAAGACACTTGGTGAATTGATAGTGGGGCACGCTCCCACATGACTCACCAAAAAGACTACTTTTCTAATCTACTTTCTTACAATAGTTCTAAGAGATTTATCTTCACTGCAAGTAATCAAGAATGTGAGATTGTAGGAGTTGGATCCATTCCTTTATGTCTAGTATCATCAAAAAAAGTAGACCTAGACAATGTTCTTTATGTACTTTCAATTACAAAGAACTTGTTGAGTGTAGGACAACTTATGGATAGTGAATTAAATGTACATTTCAAGCATGGAGCATGTTCTATCTTGAAAGATGAAAAATGTATTGCTAATGGTTTTAAGCAAGGGAGGTTATTCAAATTGGTTGCTAATGTGATGGTTGGAAGTGTGAACATGGCAAGGGAGGAGCTCACTCAAGTGGAATTGTGGCACAAAAGGTTAGGCCATCCTAACTTCAAAGCTATGGAGACCATGGTGACAAAAGAGCTAGCAAGTGGACTTCCCAAAACCATATCCAAGTGTGGCAAGCTTTGTGAAGCTTGTGGACTCTCCAAATCTCATAAGCTACCTTTCAAGAGATCTTTGACAAGATCTAGCTCTCCTCTTGACCTTATACACTTGGATGTTCATTCATTTTCACATGAATCTAATGGTGGAGCTCTTATGTATGTCACTTTTATTGATGATAGATCAAGATACTCTTGGGTTTATCTCTTGTCCAAGAAAAGTGAAGTTTTTGAGTCCTTTGTAAAGTTTAAAACTCTTGCAGAAAAGCAATTTAATACTAGCTTGAAAGTATTAATAAGTGATAATGGAGGGGAGTACATCTCCAATAGGATGAAAGAGTTTTGTGAAACCAATGGCATTAGGAGAGAGTTTACTTGCACATATACTCCACAACAAAATGGAGTAGCTGAGAGAAAGAATAGAACACTATGTGAGTGTGCTAAAGCCTTGAGATTAGATGCATCCCTTCCTATTTCATTTTGGGGAGAAGCTATTTTGTGTGCAAACTTTCTAGGCAATAGAATGACTAATAGTGCCATTAAAGGACTTACACCTTATGAAGTATTGTATGGCAAAAAGCCAAATCTTAGTGATTTGAAAGTTTTTGGATGTACTTGTTATGTACATATTCCTTTATAAACAAGGAAAAAGGAATATGCCATTTCATTCAAAGGCATCTTTGTTGGTTATAGTGAAAAAAGTAAAGCTTATAGGATATTTGATCCTATTACCAACCTCTCGTGCAAGACTCAACTTTCACATTTCCTTCATTGATCACTGCCTTACACGTAACACAAGTCAACGTACTCCTTATGTCTCCTCATCATTGCTGGTCCAGAGAAAGCCTATAACAAGCTTTCCCTTCCACAACAAAGACTTGTCAACTTATTAGGTCCAAAGTTTGCCAGTCTCCTCGTCTGAGTATGGCTAGGTCACCTTGAATTTGCACCCGTTTTGATCAACTTTCATTCAAACTTTGCCCCAAGAGAGAGGTGTGTGTGATAGTTCCCCTCCACTTATAAAAATAGTTGATCGGACTGAGAGTAGAGTTCTCAGACAAAAAGCCTTTCCAACACTTTGCTTCCCATCTGCTAGGATTATGGCTTGATCCAACTTGTTGCCAATCTCTGAAGAAGATCCTAGTCTTTCTCCTTTGAGGAAAAACCCAACTGACATTGGATATCACTCATGCTCAGTAAGTTTCAGTTCCGAAGGTGGCCGTCCCAAATGAAGACCAACTGCTCCATAGAAGATTTCCCCTGAAATTGCCCTTTCCAACTTTTGACTTCCTGCTTGCATCTGGTGGGCGTTGTCACAAATGAAATTAACCCAAGAAATAGGCTAGCCATCCATCCTTTGCAAACATGGAGTCGTTTCGTTGCCGTTCACGTGCGAGAACTTGAACTGCAAATCCGCCCCACAGATTCTGTAGTCCTCTTTGCTTGATGGTATCAGCCTTCAAAAGAAAGGTTCCTTCTTGAGCCATCAGCTCCTTGTATCACAAGCAATTATGCAAACCAGGAAAAGCACGAGTACTAAGACTCACCACAAATACATACAAGCAAGACACTCAGGCAGGTTTGCTAACATGTAACAAAGACAAGGTTCCCCTTTGAGATAGTCCTGCCAAAAGACCTTTTCTTGGTCGTGCCCATACAGATCGATCACAAAATCAGCCCACAGAGAACACCTCTCCAACTATTCGTGCTTTCACCATTAAGCAGCACATTGCCTCAGTCACGCCCCACCACTTTTTGGTCGATAGCCCTTATAGCTAAACGATCAACAGCTATCCCGCACCGGCAGCTAACCACCCGTGCTTTACACCTGAATTCGAGCAGCATCTTTGTATCAATGGTTAACCCGTACAGTTCAAATATGTCGCCCCGCACCTCACAAGGCACAGACCGTGCTTACAACAACCTAATGGCAGCACGCTGCCTCATCTGTCCTACGTATAGACAGCGCCAGGTCCAAACCGCGAGAACTGACCATGCTTACACCTCAAGGGCAACACCTTGACTCATCAAGTCCCCCGTTCTGCCGACCATTCCGACCGTGGACGCACCCATGCTTACACTGTGAGCAACACCTTGCACAACAGTCGTCTTGATGAATCCCAAACAGTGGCCATTTCCGTGAGATCTGCATAGCTGACCGGCTAGTCAGCTCTGATACCACATGTAGTGAATGCATCCCAAAGGGAGCCGAGAATCCTTCCCAGCCTTCAACTCTTGCCGTCCAAACCCTTGACATACAAGCAGCCAACTCGCCAACAACGATCAGACTTAACCAACTGGAAGTTCAGAAACCAACATTGAGATCCAATCTGGCGCCATGCCAGATGGGGGGTCTCGATGTGGGTGACTTCCCTCCGAGCCAGCCGCCCGACATACTTCAAACTTAACCAACTTGAAGCTCCGTTACAAATGAGTAAGATCCATTCCAAGCAAGCGGTCTGACTTACATCAGACTTAACCAGCTGAAAGCTTTGTCATGAGCACTGGAAGCCAGCTGGCACCACACCAGACTGGACAACCATAAACAGGTAACTTCCACCCAAGCAAGCCATCCAACTCAGCCGACAGGTTAGAGCCCGTTCCCCAAGAGCTTAACCCGTTCACGTTCATGCAAGGAACACTCAAAACCACAAGCCATGACAGATATGTAGACAACCAGTTCTTGGACCAAATGGTCCAACCACAGCATACCGCTGGTGCCATGGATCGAATGGTCCCGACGGCATACCGATGGCATCCCGGGATACAACCCTCAGCTATGTGCCAAATTAAAAAGTTTGAAGAGGCCTTACAACTGGTGCTTTTACTGAACACTGAAATCCAGAAGGTAATCAGAATCAGTTTGAGAAAAATCCCACTTTATTGATAAATCTGAAGGTTACATTTCAAGTGTGTGACCGACCCTAGTCTCCGGGGCGCTGGCATGCCAAGGCGAGTGCCAAGACAACATTCCAACAAGGGAGGCTGAGACTTGGTTGGAGCTCGCCCTGAGTCGCAACCCGCACTCCCCTATAGTATTGGTGGGATTCGCCACCTCCCCTCATACCAAGTACTCTACCCAGGCTGGTAAAGCACGTTTTCTCTCTCTAGAAAGTCATTTTCTCTCTCTAGAATTTATTGATCCCCAGGCTTTCTTTAATCATGCCTAGATCGTGTGACGTGATTGCACATCGATCTGAGCTCTCTGGACTTCGGTAGAATCGATCAAAGATTTTCAGCCATAGGAACTTGGCACCGGCTGGATTCTGGTCATAGTGACGCCGAGAGCGGCGCCGGGAGCAGCAGGGGCGCTGCTGATGCCGGGGACAATACTGGCGCTGGAAGTAAGGCTTGTAAAGGTAACTTTACAACAGGTAGAGAACAAGTAGGAGCTAAAAATAGCTTTTTTCTCATTGTTTTTTAATCTCGAGGCATTGACCCTAAATAGGGTGGATCGATTGGATCTTTAGGCTAGATGTTAGGGTTAGGTTATGATGAATACATAGAAGCCCTAATATGCTCAGATCCGAGCTCTACATGTATAAATATGTGATGGGATTTCCATCCAATTATGAGCAAAATCGAGATTTTCCTTCTTGACTAGTTTGAGTCTATGATTTGATTGATGAATGCTATTGGCATACAATTTTTTGTGATGATTGAATGAGTTTGGAGTTACATGTACAATACACAGGCAGTAGCAGGCCATACTTTCATACGTGTGAAGAGTTTTGGAGCTAATTCATGGAGTTCAAGCCAAGATAAGCTAGGAATCAATGCTTCGATTAGTAATCTAGCTTCTAGATCTTGTTTGGATCTTAAGTAGGTGCTTTCTCCATCATTTCTAGGATCAAATCGGATTATTTTGCTGCATTTTTAACAAATAGATCTGAACACAATATGATGAAATTTCACCAACACCTAAGATTGAAACATGTGAAGAATTGAAAAAGATTATCTATGGTAGATATAGGGGCTTATGTTTTTTATATCAAGCATCTAGGTGTAGGATGTTGATAGGACCAAATCTGGCATAGATGGCAAATTACCATTTTCTACTTGTAATGCCACTATTTAGTCAAAATAGAGTAAGAGGCTAAACTCGTGCCAATTAGAGTGTAGACAAGTGTAATACTTTTGTTTGATGAAATTTAAGAGGTCCAATAGGATTTAGAGGTGGAGCCTTGAGGGATCCAATAGAATTTGAGGTTTTCTTGAAAATGGTCCAATAGAATCTAGAGGTGAATGGATCAATGGTCCAATAGGATTAAGAGGTGGCAAAAGTGTGGTCCAACCATAGTTAAGCATAGTGGTAGCTCGTGGATCTACTAGTATCATTGTACTTCTCATTTGGATCTAATTGATTTTGAGATTGAGTGGATTTTGTGAGTAATTGGTTTTCTAGCTTTCTCTCTCTACCCGAGAGCTCATGATGATTTTCTCTCTCTACCTGAGGAGAGCAGCTTGTTTTACTTAGATTATTTTTGGAACACTTCCCACACGTGTGAGTGAGAGTTGGAAGTGATTGAATGCATGTAGTAGTGTGTTTTTGCCATAGAATCAAAGGTAGATCTTGAATCTCAAACTAGTCTTGATCTTGGTGCATCTACACACCTTAGGAGATCACAAGTACATGTTGTGGACAGTCCACACGTGTGAATTTAACATGGTATCAGAGCCTACCTAAGGTTACCATGCATTTGGTCCATTTAAGTGAAAACTTTTCATCAATCTTGAGCTAGAAATTGTCAAGATCCATTTTCCTAGCTATCTTGTCTAATTTTGGACCAAAAGAGATCAATAGGGCATTGATTGGGTCTAACCTGGTACTGTACGGACTCAAGTGCTCAGACACGTGTGAGGAACATTTCAGATTGAGAGTTCTCTCTCATGCTTGATTCATTTATCTTGCTTCATAGCTTGTTATGAAGCTATTTTTGCCTAGTTTCTGATGCAATCAGTTTCATTCCATTTGGTTGAGCCAATCAGAAGTTATAAGCTTTTGAAGAGGGTTAGGTAGGTCACCTAGACCTGGGTGGACACATTTGGTTTGGTTAAGAGATTGCTTGTTAGATCTCTGTTCACAGTTGTATGGTTACCAATCTCATCTATAAGTGATCTAGACATTGTTTTGAGATCATAGCCAATTTGTTTCATGCAATATCATTGAATTTGAGTCAAATTTGGTGTTCTTGCTTGAGGATTGTTGATCCCAAGCTACCAATCACTCTTTATGTGCCTAAGCTTACTAAGAATGTCATTAGTGTTGGCCAATTGCTTGATAATGGCCTTCATGTAAAATTCAATGTTGATACTTGCACTATCAAGAAGTATGATAAGATATTTGCCTTAGGATCTAGACCCTAAACCCTAAACCGGCATCGCAACTAACCCGAACAAGATCATGATCATTCAAAATCTGTCCAAACCATGCACCATTCGTGAAGTTTATTCTTTCCCAGGCCATGCCAACTACTATCGATGCTTCTCAATTTCGCTAATAAAGCATGATACCTATAAAGTGGTTGTTGTTCCCAAATGGACTGATGAACAATGAGTCGCATTCATTTAGTTAAAGGAAGCCCTCACGAATGCACCTATCCTTCGGGCCTCTGATTATCCCAAAGAATTCCATGTGCATACTGATGCATCCAAGTATGCCATTCGAGTAGTGCTCACCCAACCGGGAGAATCCAAAAAGGATTATCCAATCCGATTTTTTAGTAGACAATTGATACCTGATGAAGTCAATTATACCACTACCAAGCGTGAAGCTTTGGCAATGGTGTATGTGGTTCAGAAGTTTCGTCATTATCTCATGGGAAATTATTTTGCTTTCTTCACTGATCATTAAGCACTCCTATATCTTATCAACAAGACTTGCACAACCGGTTATATTACTCGATGGATCCTATTACTGCGAGAATTTGAGTTTAGGATCGTGGTTCGAAAGGGGGTTCAACATTTTTTAGCAGATCATTTATCCCGAATCTCTAACTTACCCACTCATCCATATCCACTTTGGATAAGATCTATCTAATTTGCCACATCATCCATTGGTGGTTAGTGTTGACCTTCTAGATTCCTACAATCTAGGAGATAACTCCTACAATTTAGGAGATTTGACATTTGACTCAAATAAAATCTAAGTACAATGGATCTGAATATTACAAGTGTCATTTCACATGTGTGGACAGGACCTCGCACATGTGGATCCACATAGATGTCAAACAAATTGCTTTTACAATGTAAAAATTGCTAAAATCTAACATCTCTCTCTCTCTCTCTCTCTCTCTCTCTCTCTCTCTCTCTCTCTCTCTCTCTCTCTCTCTCTCTCTCTCTCTCTCTCTCTCTCTCTCTCTCTCTCTCTCTCTCTCTCTCTCTCTCTCTCTCTCTCTCTCTCTCTCTCTCTCTCTCTCTCTCTCTCTCTCTCTCTCCCTCCCCCTTATGGTTTGGTCACATCATCGTCTTCACGGTTCACTTGTAGCTTTGTTTGTGGGGGTTGGAATACAAGGCCCAAGGGGCATCTCAATGGAGCCCAAAATAATCTGGAAAAACAGCACCTTAAAAGGAAAGACCCTCTATAAATAACCATTTTTGTTAAATCAATGGCCCAAGTATGGCATCTTGTGTGTATAAGCCCATCTTGAAGACCCCATTAGTAATTAGTGATGTTAAACATCCTACAAGTGTATTTTTGTAGTGCCATTAGTTTACTAGGGGTAGAAAAATAGTTGTGTCAAGTTTCGAGGTTTAAATTTAGTCTTAAAAAGTTTTGTAAAAGTCAAAGTCAAGTTTCCAAAAGTAGACTTGCATTGTATATTGAGAGTTGAATTGTCATGTCCCATAAGAAAACGTATGGGAACCCACAAGTTACTCTAAGTAGTACCCCATTCCATGTAATTTTTCATCCATAATACAAGAGAACAAAGCTTTGTCATTTTGGGTCCAAATGTGCTCTACTTTGGTGTTTGGCTAATTTTAGCTTGACTTTGTGTTTCATGTTTTGTTTATAAGTTCTTGCTAACTTAGTCCCAAGTTTAGAATGTGTGTTTGCTTCTAAAGTTATTTAGTTAATGTTGCTAGGAGAGAGAGGGAAGGAGGGCGTGGAGCCCATGTTAGAGGAGAGAAAAGAGAGCAAAGAGAGAGAGAGAGAGAGAGAGAGAGAGAGAGAGAGAGAGAGAGAGAGAGAGAGAGAGAGAGAGAGAGAGAGAGAGAGAGAGAGAGAGAGAGATTGAAAAGTGATGAGCTATTGTTTCTTTTGAATTTGCAAGTAGATAGTAGAGTTTTGTGGACAATTTGCAGGCAATAGACATCTCCAAGGCTCTTAGTTGGACCGAGCCCACTTCCCAAGGCTCTTAGTTGGACCAAGCCCATCTCCAAGGCTCTTAGTTGGACCGAGCCCACTTCCCATTACTACATGACCTTTGATGGAGATGGCAACTGTCTTCTTTCTTGTCAACATTGGCACTGTTACCGGTGAGCCAAATGTTTTTTACCGTAGCATTTTTTGTCCACTTAGTTGTCATTTTCTTATTTATGTTGTTGTAAATTATTTTTTAGTATTATTGGTTGATGCGCAAAATTTTTCTTGTAGTTTTTTTCATCTATTTTGTATGAGTTGAATACATGTAAGTGTGGGCATTATATTGAGCTTCTAATCCCCCACAAAATAGAGGTATAAAATAATCCACATTTAACTATCAAAAATTTGCTATTACAGGCCTTTCAGAAACAGGAGTAGTGCTAGGAAAAGCAAGCACACCAACCAGGTTTTTGAGATTCAAAGAGTTTTTCTGCCTCCCAAACTTAATATCTGACCTCGCCTATTTCAATACTGATCAAGCAGAGTTTTTTTTTCTATAAAATACCAAGGAGACAAATTCAAGTCATAAAATTTAAAAAAATAACAAAGAAAACTTCTCAAACCTGCTTGAACTTGCCCAACTATTGAAACTAAGAATCTAACCTCGCTTACCTAGTGTATTCCCAAAACTAGCACATTCCTAAGGAGAACTTGATATCTGACCTGCTGAGTTACACACTTAGTTCTCCAATTTTGATAAGCTTAAGTTGAATCGAGTGAACTCAGACTCATCAGCATTAGCTTAGAAAAGACATATTGTCCAAAAAGTATTTTGACCTTGCTTGGCTTCAATTTTCAAGATCTGGCTTCACTACTTTGAGATCTGAAATATTTGATATTGACTTTGCTATTCCTAAGTTTGTGAATTTAGACTGGCACGTGATCCCCCATTCTTGTAGTATTTATTCTACATTTTCAAAACCATTCCATAATCATAATTTTTGTTGAAAGTACAATGCAAAGCTCCTTTATTCTCAAAGATTTGGACAAAGTCTTGTTGTCTTTCAAACCCTCTACTTAATGTCGCCTTCTGTCTTTTCTTTTTCTTGTTCTTCTTATTCTAAAATTGTTTTCTTTCAACAAATCATTTTAGTTAATTTGCAATATTTTAATTTTCGATACGGTATTGTGACTTCCTTGACAAAGAAAAATACAAACACTTTCAAAATTTCTTGTGTTCTAGCTAAAATCATACACCTAACTTCACTACTGCTAAAGTGACCTAATTGATTGTGCTTAGCTAGGAAGTTCTCTCCTCTTTTTTTCTTTGATGATTCACTTGATCTTTGGACTCCTCCCCCTACATGCTCAATCCTCATCCTATGACAAAAAGATTTAATATTCTATTGGTGAAGAAACTTTGCTTCAATTGTTCCTTTACTACATGATGACCTTTGGATGCAAGTATGGGATGATTTGTCTTCTCCACTATCCCCTCTTTATCTTTCTATTGAAATTGATGTCTTCAAAAAAGGCATCATTACTACTAATAGTGATTATGGTACTACATGATGACCTTTGGATGCAAGTATGGGATGATTTGTCTTCTCCTCTATCCCCTCTTGATCTTTTTTTTTTTTTTTTTTTCAGTTTGATGTCTTCAAAAAAGACATCATTACTACTAATGGTAATTATGGTACTATGTGCTATGTTTCTAGGGTGATGGCTATTATATGGCAGGTCTAGACGACTAGGAACTAGTTTGTTTTGTTAATTTGTGCTATGGCTTTTTGTGCAAGTCATCAAGCTTTCTTGATAATTAATAGTTCACATATTAGTGTTACATATGGGAAGTGTGCTATTTACTCCATTTTTTACTTTTTGTATGAGAGATATTCCTATATTATTACATGATTGTAGTATGTACTTTAAGCCATTGATTGGGTATCTCCCAATGGCAAGCTTTCTTACCAAGACTAAGAGGTTTTGTGTTTGCTTAACTTTTGTACCCACTATGTCTATGCCAATATATAGAAAGTTTCAGTTGTCCATTGCAAAAAAAAAAAAATCTAGGATGTTATTCAAGTTGCACATGGCCTTCATATCAAAAATAAGGGAAGTACCATCATCATAACTTTGGCACATAGATTGGCTTTATGTATTGGATAAAAAAAAATGTTTTTCACTTCTTACTAGTGATATACATGCCTTTTGAAGAAGGAACACACACACACACACACACACACACACACACACACACACACACCTTTCTAGTATCTAAATGCTTCCAAGTCATTATTGGAATATAAGAATTGGTGGAATTTATTTTGAACAAAGTTTCTTTCTAATTAAACAAGTTGGGTAGGACTTGATAGTCTATGTGGTCCCCAATTGAGCCTTTCACTCCCAAGATAGTTATAAGATGTTGCTAATAGGACACCCATGTGGTAGTTGTTATCAAGTTGCAACTTGTGCATGTCTCAACTTCTTTCCTAACAAGAATGTGCATGTGCAAGTAATAACAACTAGTGTCCCTTCATGTTGGTTCTTGAATTGACACTTTCCATAAAATTTTATTGGTGAAATTTGTCATACTTAAGTAGGCAATAGAAATTGTTTGGAATCTTCAAGATAATATTCTCCAAGGTGATGGAAAAACTACTAAAATTGTTCAATGCTTATGAATTGGCACGTAAGCATCTTAATTAAGTAGGGACTAGCATTCATGTTTTATACAAAAATAATGAGTCATATCGATCTTAAATTTCATGCAAAGGGAGGCCTATGAAATATTAGATAATTTTTTCAACTAGAGGCTTGGTTGGTAGAGATGTCATCCTTGCACACTTCAATAGAACACCTGTTGACCAAATTGAAGGTGCTTTGTGATACATTGTAGTAGGCCCTCATGCTTAGTTGTCGAAAGTTTATGAAGGGGAGAGTGATAAGTGAAGGACTCATGTATCTTAGCATTGAATAAGAGATTTTTTTTTTATTAATGGGTAGTTCCACAATAGAAACATATGTTTGTGCAAGGTTGAATCAAATATTTGATCTAAACTTTTGGTATCTATACGAATTATGTTAACACAAATATATATTTTTTCTATATATGTTAAACTTATCTAGCAAGTGGTTTAATTGTAGAGGTAGACAAATCATTAAATTTTGAAGCTATAATGCATTGGTTGGTGATAATCAATTGATAGATTTCTACACACAAATTTCTCGTGCACAATTTTTCATGTATTGTTGTTATATTTTGCACCGATGATGCTTTCCTCTCATGTAAAGCCATGCACATTTGTGGATACATCTAAATGACAATGCAAAACCAAAAATATATATGTATATAGTTCTTTGAATATGTAATTCCCATCACGAGCTTCCCATTGTAATAGATTCTCCAAAATTAAATATTTCTTCATGTTTGCACGGAAACTTGACAATCACATTCAATAAGATTTTAATCATAACAAAAAAATTAACAATCCAATATTATCATCAATCATATGATATTTGGCCATATGCATTAAGAGGGAATTTCCAAGTAATAAAGAAATCTTGATGGTGGCATTTCCTAAGTGGTGTACTATGTAGTATAATATATATATGTGGTTATATTGTCATGAACACACCCATGAATCTTAGTGAAATAAATCTATGTAGCTCTTTTTTTCTTGTTTCTAAATATGTGCTCCCCTATTTTGCCCATGCATATGATACTATAGAGTAACATAACATAAAGGCGATTTTCTTGGCAGAGCTTTTTTACAAAAGCGAGTAAACATCTATTGGGACCTCAGTGCACCATATATTAATAAGGTAAGAGTATATTTGAGAACATGATTTCATGGTTGACAAATGTTGCTAACTTCATAGACATTTGCCTCAACAATTGAAAAGAATTTGTATGTGAATCGTGGATACCCAACCCCTCCATCATCAGTAGGAGAGGTACAAACTTTCCACTTGACTAGGTGCCACACGAAGTGGATGAGGTGGCCCAGCTGCTGATGTATTCAGTGAGGTGTCACAACTCACTACTAATGTTGAAGGGGCCTTGGAGGCTATAAGTATATCCGTAGGGCTCTCACTAATGCATGCTTGAATTTGGTGATGTAGTTACATGCTGCTAGTGTGATCCCTCTCTTCTAAGTTTTATGGTCCATAACTTGGGGGATAGATCTAATAGATCTAGGTTTGATCGGGTTGGTTTGTCCACCATCTGATTCCTTTATTTCTTTTGTTCAATAGCCTAGTCTTGGATCTTTGGAGGACGACTTAGAAGTGCTGTCAGAGCCAAAGCTAGGTAGAATTGCTAGTTGAAAGTACTTCAAAGGAAGTCAAGAATTGTAGTGTGGATCTTCCAAAGTTGGGATTTTGATTCTTGGAGTTTGGGAGTATAAGTTGGAGCAAAAGCTTGGTGGGGTGATTCTTTTTTCTCTTCCCAAAATTATGGGTTTTTCGAGGGGATTTTGTTGCAAGATAAGTGCACTACCAAGTTTTGCAACAAGTTTGTAAAATCAGGCCCTTGAAAGGTGATTTTAGAAGGGATATCAATCCACTCTTTGACAAAGTTTTTTGCAAATTGCTTTTGAACATAAGGCAAAAATCTAAACACTTTAAAGGGGTTATAAGCCCTTCATTAAAGGCTTAAAGTTTTGCTTTTCAAAACGCAGAATTTGAGTGCCTTAAAGACAAGAAAACTAAAGTTCTTTAAAGATTATGAGAAATGGTGTTGGCTGTGAAGAATTGAAAAAGATTATCTATGTTAGATATAGGGGTCTTATGTTTTTTACATCAAGCATCTAGGTGTAGGATGTTGATAGGAATAAATTTGGCATAGATGGCAAATTATGCATTTCCACTTGTAATGCCACTATTGAGCCAAAATAGAGTAAGAGGCTAAACACTTGATAATTAGAGTGTAGACAAGTGTAAAGTTTTTGTTTGATGAATTCCAAGAGGTCCAATAGGATATAGAGGTGGAACCTTGTGAGGTCCAATAGGAAATTGAGGTGTGCTTGAATATAGTCCAATAGAATTAAGAGGTGCATAGATCAATGATCCAATAGGATCAAGAGGTGACAAAATGTGGTCCAATCATAGTTAAGCATAGTGGTAGCTCGTGGACCTACTAGTATCATTGTACTCCTCATTTTGAAATCAATTGATTTGGTGATTTCATGGATTTTGTGAGTTATTGGATTTCTAGCTTTCTCTCTCTACCCGAGAGCTCTTGATGCATTTTCTCTCTCTACTCGAGGAGAGCAGCTTGTTTTTACTTAGATTATTTTTTGAATACTTCCCACATGTGTGAGTGAGAGTTGGAAGTGATTGAATGCATGTAGTAGTGTGTTTTTGCCATAGGATTCAAGATTGATCTTGAATCTCAATCTAGTCTTGATCTTGGTGCATCTACACACCTTAGGAGATCACAAGTACATGTAGTGGACAGTCCACATGTGTGAAAATCAACATGGTATCAGAGCCTACCTAAGGTTACCATGCATTTTGATCCATCTAAGTGAAAAATTTTCATCAATCTTGAGCTAGAAGTTGTCAAGCCCATTTTCCTAGCTATCTTGTTCAATCTTGGATCAAAAGAGATCAAAAGGACATTGATTGGGTCTGACCTGGTACTGTACGGTATCAGGTGCTCAGACACGTGTGAGGAACATCCAATCTCAGTTTGGAAGTTCTCTCTCATGTTTGATCCATTTATCTTGCTTGATAGCTTGTTTTGAAGCTATTTTTGTCTAGTTTTTGTTGCAATCATTTCATTCCATTTGGTTGAGCCAATCAAAAGTTATAAGCTTTTGAAGAGGGTTAGGTAGGGCACCTAGACCTGGGTGGACACATTTGGTTTGGTCAAGAGATTGCTTGGTTGATCCAAAATCACAGTTGTATGCTTGCCAAACTCATCTATATGTGATCTAGGCACTATTTTGAGATCTTAGCCATTTTGTTTCATGCAATATCATTGTATTTGAGTCAAATTTGGTTTCTTAGTATATTTCACACGTGCTAAGAGTGTTGGATCCTAACTTTGCCTATACTCCATCATTTGATGTGAAATAGATCTTGTTTTAGAGAGATTTGTGTAGCTAGTGATAATCAATTCACAAATTGTTGTAAGATCTTTCATAGGAGGAGATAGTACTCAATTATTGGATCCTATTGAAAGTGTATAACAACATTTATTGTTCATCATTTGAGTTTTCTTCACTTCAAATGTCTTCAATGGGTTCATCCTTGCTGGAACCAAGTGAAAGATTGACCACTTCAAATTATTCAATTTGGAAAATGAGGATGGAGTCCATCTTGATCCTTCAAGACGTGATGGACATAGTTCTTGGCCTTGAAGAAGAACCACAAGTTCTTCAAGAGGTTCAAAAATACAAAAAGAGAGCTAGGATGGCTCTCCACTACATTAAGATGAATGTCTCTAATGAGATATTGAGGGAGATAGGTACTTGTACAACAGCCAAAGAAGCTTGGGATTGTCTCAAGACTATCTATGAGGCTAAGAATACCTCTAGGCTTCTCACTCTTAGGAATCAAATCTTTCAAAGTAGCCAAAAGAGTGATGAGAGTGCATCTAGTTATGTTTTGAGAGTAAAAGATATTCATAGAGAGCTTGCTTGTATTGGTGATTCCATCAATCAAAATGAGCTAGTTCAAGTCATTCTCAATGGCTTGAGAAGTGAATTTGATAATCTTGTCCAATCCTATGCCATTAAGGAGGAGCTACCAAGTTTGGAGGCTCTCCAAAGTGTGCTAATTTCAGAAGAATCAAGACAAGAGTATAAGCTCTTGAGGATGGACAAGCTTTCTCTCACTCATAATGATGGCAAAGCTCTCTTTGCCAAGGATAAGCACAAACAGAGGAGCAAGAACCAACATCAACAATCCTCAAGCAAGAACAAAGTCAAATCCAAAGGCAAAGATGAGGAGGAAGATGATTCCTCTAATGCTTCATCATCCAAGCTCAAGAAGAAGAAGAAGATCAAGTGCTTTTATTGTGGCAAGAAAGGTCATTATGCCACCAATTGCTTCAAAAAGAAGAATCAACTCAAGCAAGCCAATATTACCAATGAGAAGGAAGACACTATTGCAAGTGATGGAGAGGGATCTCTTATGGTCTCTAGTTTCTCATCTACTCCTTTCAAGAAGGACGGCCTATGGTATATTGATAGTGGAGCCTCTTCACATATGTGTAGCTCCAAGGACTCTTTCTCTTCTATTGCACCTTATGATGGAGTGAAGAAATCAATATACACTGCAAATGATTTTGAATGTCCTATTGAAGGCATAGGGAACATTCCCTTGAAGCTTGCATCCTCTAAAGTTCTTTCTCTCTCTATAGTTCTTTATGTACCTAAGCTTACCAAGAATCTTATTAGTGTTGGCCAATTGCTTGATAATGGCCTTGATGTAAAATTCAATGTTGATACTTGCACTATCAAGAAGAATGATGAGATACTTGCATTAGGATCTAGATTTGGTGGCATCTATAAACTAGATCCAAATGAGTATGTGAATGCTTGTAATGTTGCTCTTGTGAACAAGCTCTCTATGGAGGAATTTTGGCATAGGAGGTTGGGACATCCCAACTACAAATCCATGCTCTCTATGATCAAAGAATCCAAAGCTATTGGCTTGCCAAAGTCATTCTCCAAGAAGATCAAGCCTTGTGAGGCTTGTGCTATTGCTAAATCTCACAAAAAGCCATTTACAAGATCTTCTATCAAAAGCAAGCATCCTTTGGAGTTAATCCACTCGGATGTGCATTTCTCATCAACTACAAGCAAGGGAGGAGCCACTTGTTTTGTTACTTTCATTGATGATTACACAAGATTCACTTGGATATATCTTCTTGCTTCAAAATCTATGGTGTTTGATCATTTCCTTATTTTCAAAGCTTATGTAGAGAAGCAATTCTCATTCAAGATTAAAGCTCTTAGAAGTGATGGAGGTGGTGAATATATCTCCAATAAATTTCAAGACTTTTGTGAGCTTGAAGGCATTAAAAGAGAGTTTTCTTGTGCCTACTCTCCATCTCAAAATGGAGTGGCTGAAAGAAAGAATAGATCTCTATGTGAATGTGCAAAATCTATGAGAATTGAGGCATCTTTGCCCAAAGATTTTTGGGGAGAAGCCATTAATTGTGCAAATTATCTTTGCAATAGGCTCCCACATATAGCTCTTGGAGGAAAGTCACCATATGAAATCTTATTTTTGAAGAAGCCTAAGGTTGATCACCTTAGAGAATTTGGATGCTTATGCTTTGTCCATATTCCCTTGGAAACAAGGAAGAAGGAAGATCCTAGTGCATGCAAAGGGATCATGGTTGGATACTCATCCACCAAGAAGGCCTATAGAGTCTTTATACTCTCTACTTCTCAAGTTATTGAAAGTAGAGATGTTGTCTTTCATGAAGATCAACACTCATCATTTGAAGAGGCCGAGATCAAGAAATCTATGGATGCATCATCAATTATTGATTTTGAAGACAATCATGATGTGATGGGGTCGAGATTTGAAGAAGACTCTCCTCGGATTTTTTCACCAAGAAGATCCATGAGAGATAGATCCGAGCCTAAGAGGCTCTCATATGTTGACAAAGGCAAACAAGTGGATCTTGATTCCACTAATTATGTTTTTTATGTCTCTCATGAAGAGCCAAAGAATGTACAAGAGGCACTCAATACCAAGGAGTGGTATGATGCCATGAAGCAAGAGTATGATGCATTGATCACCAACAATACTTGGGAGCTTGTGGATCCTCCTTCCAACAAGCATGTGATTGGTTGCAAGTGGGTATTTCGGATCAAGTTCAATCATGATGGCACCATCAACAAGCATAAAGCAAGATTATGTGCCAAAGGATTTGCTCAAATCCATGGTCTTGATTATGAGGAGACCTTTGCACCCGTTGCAAAGATGGTGACAATAAGAATTCTTATTTCTCTTGCTTGTTTTTTCAAGTGGAAGGTGTTCCAATTAGATGTATCCAATGCTTTTCTAAATGGTTATCTTGAGGAGGAGATCTATATGGAACAACCTCAAGGATTCATCAAGGATGAGTCCAAAGTGTGCTTGCTCTTCAAAAGTCTTTATGGACTCAAGCAAGCACCAAGATCATGGTATTCAAGACTTAACTCTTTCCTTATCTCACTAGGATTTACTCTTAGTGACTATGATCCTTCCATGTATCTAAAGTTCGTTGATAGCAATATTGTCATTCTTCTAATTTATGTTGATGACATTATTCTTTGTGGAAGTTGTATCAAGCTAGTTGATGAAACCAAGCTAGCACTTGGATGTGAGTTTAAAATGCAAGATCTAGGAGAGATGCATTACATCCTAGGCCTAGAAATTGATTTTTATGAAAATCATGTCTTTATATGCCAATCTAGATATGCTCACTCTATGTTGAAAAAATTCCATATGGAAAATTCTAAGAGCATAGATACTCCAATGGAGCAAATTGTAAAAGATCTTAATAAAGGTGATGAAAGATCCTTTGAGGACATCACACTTTTTAGGAGTCTTGTAGGCTCCTTGATTTGGCTTACCATTACTAGGCCCGATCTTAGTTTTTGTGTGCACAAATTGAGTCAATTTATGCAAGAACCTAAGATCCATCATTGGGAGATGGCCAAGAGGATTTTAAGATATGTATCTTCATCTTGTGATTATGGTCTACTCTATAAAAGTGAAGATCTATCCATTATTGGCTACTCGGATTCGAACTTTGCAAGTGACAAAATGGATCGAAAGTCTATTAGTGCATATACTATCTTTCTTGGAGGCAATCTAATATCTTGTCTTTCCAAAAAGCAAGATACTATATCTCTCTCTTCATGTGAGGCCGAGTACAAAGCACTCACTACAACTACCAAAGAAGTGCTTTGGATCAAGAGGTTATTAATGGAACTAAAGTGCATCAAGGAGGATGATCTACCAATGATCAAGTGTGATAACATCTCGGCCCAAGCTCTTGCCAATAATCCCATATTTCATGCAAGAAGCAAGCACATAGAAGTGGCAGACCATTTTGTGAGAGAAAAGCTTATTGGAAGAGAAATCTATTTGGAGCATGTCAACTCGTCCTCTTGTATTGCCGATCTACTCACCAAGCCTTTGAGCAAAAGTGCTTTCATCAAGCATAGATCTAATCTTGGAGTTATATCAAGATCAATGCTCAAATCTTCATAGATAATCTTTTAGGAGGAGTGTGAAGAATTGAAAAAGATTATCTATGTTAGATATAGGGGTCTTATGTTTTTTACATCAAGCATCTAGGTGTAGGATGTTGATAGGAATAAATTTGGCATAGATGGCAAATTATGCATTTCCATTTGTAATGCCACTATTGAGCCAAAATAGAGTAAGAGGCTAAACACTTGCTAATTAGAGTGTAGACAAGTGTAAAGTTTTTGTTTGATGAATTCCAAGAGGTCCAATAGGATATAGAGCTGGAACCTTGTGAGGTCCATTAGGAAATTGAGGTGTGCTTGAATATAGTCCAATAGAATTAAGAGGTGCATAGATCAATGATCCAATAGGATCAAGAGGTGACAAAATGTGGTCCAATCATAGTTAAGCATAGTGGTAGCTCGTGGACCTACTAGTATCATTGTACTCCTCATTTTGAAATCGATTGATTTGGTGATTTCATGGATTTTGTGAGTTATTGGATTTCTAGCTTTCTCTCTCTACCCGAGAGCTCTTGATGCATTTTCTCTCTCTACCCGAGGAGAGCAGCTTGTTTTTACTTAGATTATTTGTTGAATACTTCCCACACGTGTGAGTGAGAGTTGGAAGTGATTGAATGCATGTAGTAGTGTGTTTTTGCCATAGGATTCAAGATTGATCTTGAATCTCAATCTAGTCTTGATCTTGGTGCATCTACACACCTTAGGAGATCACAAGTTCATGTAGTGGACAGTCCACATGTGTGAAAATCAACATTGGCTGTAATTTTCTCAAGTGAAAGCTGTATTAAAATTTGGTTGAGAGCTTACAAAGGTTGTAAGCTTGTTTAAAGCCTCAAGAATAAGTATAACAACATAAATGTATCTGTTGGTGAATCTCTAAATTGAATTTAGCATCCTTATTTAGTAGTTTTATTAAAAGAACTATTAGGTGTAAGAAGACAAAGTAAGACTGAGAAGGCTGAGAGTTGCTTGCTAGGTTATAGTTCAGCTCTACAGGACATTTGCAAAACATTCATAAGAGTTGCAAAGTAAACCAAAAAAGGAATGTTAGAGCATGCTCAATCAGTTGCAAAGCTAGAAGAGACATGTCTAATAGTAGGGTTGCTTAAAATGTTGATGGATACCAAGCTTTAGATCCCTACAAAGTAAACTTGCAAATGACCCATTAGACCTGCATAAAGTCTTCTAAAAAGAGGAGGTAGTAGGGCAGAACTAGGTGTGCTGCAAGGGGGCTCATGAACCCAAGCTCTCTCTCTCTCTCTCTCTCTCTCTCTCTCTCTCTCTCTCTCTCTCTCTCTCTCTCTCTCTCTCTCTCTCTTGTTTCTGCTAGAGGCTGAAACTCGAGGCTTGGAGATCGGAGTTCCACGGGAGGGATGATGGAGGGACACCGAAAAGGGGGGTGGGGGTATTGCCTAGTTTAGTTTTTTTTTTTTCTATGGTTGTTCATGAATTTGTTTTCTAAGTTCATTGGCTTCCATTTTCTTACAAATAGTATAGAGACATTTTTTTCAAATTTGTAATAGGTTAAATGGTGCTTGTTTAAAAAAATGTTCTTTGCTTTGTTCTCAAGTTGTAGTTAATGCTGATTCAAGCACATTTATTCATGAAAAGGCATAGTTATAAACTCTATCAGCATGACAGTTATAAACTGTCATGCTGGGTAGCATCTGCTTCCAAAGTTGCTGCAGCAGGGATGCGCATTCTTTGATTGATCCATGTAGCGCAGGCATCCCAAAGGGAGCCGGGAACCACGACTTAGCTTCCCAGCCTTCAACTCTTGCCATCCAAACCCACTTGACATACAAGCAGCCAACTCGCCAACAACGATCAGACTTAACCAACTTGAAGTTCCGAAAACCAACATTGAGATCCAACCTGGCGCCATGCCAGATCGGGGGTCCCGATGTGGGTGACTTCCCTCCAAGCAAGCCGCCCGACATACATCAAACTTAACCAACTCGAAGCTTCGTTACAAACGAGTAACATCCATTCCAAGCAAGCGGTCTGACTTACATCAGATTTAACCAACTCAAAGCTTTGTCACGAGCGCTGGAAGCCAACCTGGCGCCACGCCAGACTGGACAGCCATAAACAGGTAACATCCACCCAAGCAAGCCATCCAACTCAGCCGACAGGTTAGAGCCCGTTCCCCAAGAGCTTAACCCATTCACGTTCATGCAAGGAATACTCAGAACCACAAGCCGCGACAGATATGGAAACAACCAGTTCCTGGACCAAATGGTCCCGACAGCATACCGCTAGCGCCACGGACCGAATGGTCCCGACGGCATACCGCTGGCGTCCCGAGATGCGACCCTCAACTATGTGCCAAGTTAAAAATTTTGAAAGCGGCCTTACAACTGGCGCTTTTACCGAACACTAAAACCCAGAAGGTAATCAGAGTCAGTTTGAGGAAAATCCCACTTTATTGATAAATCTGAGAAGGTTACATTTCAAGTGTGTGACCGACCCTAGTCTCCGGGGCGCTAGCATGCCAAGGCGAGAGCCATGACAACATTCCAGCAAGGGAGGCTGAGACTTGGTTGGAGCTCGTCCTGAGTCGCAACCCGCACTCCCCTATAGTATTGGTGTGATTCGGCACCCCCCCTCATACCAAGCACTCTACCCAAGCTGGTAAAGCACGTTTTTCTCTCTCTAGAATTTTCTCTTTCTAGAAAGTCATTTTCTCTCTCTAGATTTTATTGATCCCCAGGCTTCCTTTAATCATGCCTAGATCGTGTGAGGTGATTGCACATCGATCTGAGCTCTCTGGACTTCGCTAGAACCGATCAAAGATTTTCAGCCATAAGAACTTGGCGTCGGCTGGATTCTGGTCACAGTGGCGCTGGGAGCGGCACCGGCGCCGTTGGCGCTGGGAGCAGCAGGGTCGCTGCTGGCGCCGGGGACATAGCTGGCGCCGAAAGTAAAGCTTGTAAAGGTAGCTTTACAACATCCACCACACCTTTATAAAATCTGATGTCCTCATCAGATGTCAGATTAAAGTAAAGGTGTCTCCCAATTAAAATAACTATACATTTAAGCTACTTGGCACAGTACTCAATTTACTGGCCACTTTTTATTAACATTGAAGCTGGCACACCACAAGTCGGAGGCTCAGCTCTTTGTACTGAAAAATTACATAACTTGAAAATATATCTTTGTCTGGGAAAAGCGTAGATTTGATATCGCTTTCGTAAAACCCGAGAACCTTATTATCTGGTGACAGAGGCCTTTCTTTGAAATGTTCGCCCCTGTCGCTTCTGACTTTCGACTTTGGAACTCCTTTGAGCTCCTGATTTGTCCTTGATGCACTTTGTGTTGAGCTCCCTGAGCTCCAGATTTGTTCAGTTCCGCACAGGTATCAAGGCTCCCTGAGCCGAAGGATTTATCGTTTGATTGCCCACTTTATGGTCCACTCCGTGCCTTGTTGCTTCTGCACCTTGATTTCTCTCCTTGTCCAAGCCTGATCTTGATACTTTTCCATCTTGGCTCTTTAAGGTAGGCAAAGATTGAGTACTCCGCAATGCACCTCTCACTTAGCTTGAAATAGCTCTTTGAATTAGCCCAAATGTAACCATTGACCTCGTGGAAAGCCAAAGGGTCGCACTAGTTTGATCCGCGTCCGAACTATCTCTTCGCGTTTGTTTGAAGCACCATGTCCGTCGCGCAAAACTTGACTTTCACAATTCCATCACTGGTTAGTTGCCTCACAGTCAAAACAAGAAGTGTACATCGAGCTTGGCTTCAAGTAGCTCTCTTTGAATCAGAAACATGCACCCAGAGTTTGCACTAATCCGATCTCAAAGCGAACTGTCCCTTAGCGTCCGTTCGAAATACCAAGTCTCTCATGCAAGACTCAACTTTCACAGTTCCTTCATTGATCAGCTGCCTTACACGTAACACAAGCCAACGTACTCATATGTTTCCTCATCATTGCTGGTCCAGAGAAAGCCTATAACAAACTTTTCTTTCCACAACAAAAACTTGTCAACTTATTAGGTCCAAAGTTCGCCAGTCTCCTCGTGTGAGTATGGCTAGGTCACCTTGAATTTGCCCCCATTTTGATCAACTTTCAATCAAAATTTGCCCCAAGAGAGAGGTGTGTGTGATAGTTCCCTTCCACTTAATAAATCAGCTGATCGGACTTAGAGTAGAGTTCTTCGGACAAAAAGCCTTTCCAACACTTTGCTTCCCATCTGCTAGGATTATGGCTCGATCCAACTTGTTGCCAATCTCTGAAGAGGATCCTAGTCTTTTCCCCTTTGAGGAAAAACCCAACTGATACTGGATATCACCCATGCTCAGTGAGTTTCAGATCCGAAGGTGGCCGTCCCAAAATGAAGACCAACTGCTATAGAAGATCTCCCCTGAAATTGCCCTTTCCAACTTTTGACTTCCTGCTTGCGTCTGGTGGGCGTTGTCGCAAATGAAACTAACCCAAGAAACAGGCTAGCCATCCATCCTTTGCAAACATTGAGTCATTTCGTTGTCGTTCACGTGCGAGTACTTGAACTGCAAATCCGCTGCACAGATTCTGGATATCGCCCATGCTCAGTGAGTTTCAGTTCCGAAGGTGGCCGTCCCAAAATGAAGACCAACTGCTCCATAGAAGATCTCCCCTGAAATGGCCCTTTCCAACTTTTGACTTCCTGCTTGCGTCTGGTGGGCGTTGTCGCAAATGAAACTAACCCAAAAAACAGGCTAGCCATCCATCCTTTGCAAACATTGAGTCGTTTCGTTGTCGTTCACGTGTGAGTACTTGAACTGCAAATCCGCCCCACAGATTATGTAGTCCTCTTTGTTTGATGGTATCAGCCTTCAAAAGAAAAGGTTCCTTCTCGAGCCATCAGCTCCTTGTATCACAAGCAATCATGCAAACCAGGCAAAGTACGAGTACTAAGACTCACCACGAATACGTACAAGTAAGACACTCAGGCAGGTTTACTAACAAGTAACAAAGACAAGGTCCCCCTTTGAGATGGTCCTGCCAACGGACCATACAAATCGATCACGGAATCAGCCCACATAGGACACCCCTCCAACTATCCGTGCTTTCACCATTAAGCAGCACATTGCCTCAGTCACGCCCCACCACTTTTTGGTCGATAGCCCTTATAGCTAAACGATCGGCAGCTATCCCGCACCGGCAGCTAACCACCCGTGCTTTACACCCGAATTAGAGCAGCATCTCTGTATCAATGGTTAACCCGTACAGTTCGAATATGTCGCCCCGCACCCCACAAGGTACAGACCATGCTTTCACCTCCCTAGGCAGCACTTTGCCTCATCCGTCCTACGTGCAGACAACGCCAGGCCCGAACCGCGAGAACTGACCGTGCTTACACCTCAAGGGCAGCACCTTGACTCATCAAGTCCCCCGTTCCGCCGACCACCACGACCATGGACGCACCCGTGCTTACACTGTGGGCAGCACCTTGCACAACAGTTGTCTTGATGAACCCCAAACCGTGGCCATTTCCGTGAGATCCGCATAGCTGACCGGCCAGTCGGCTCTGATACCACATGTAGCGCAGGCATCCCAAAGGGAGCCGGGAACCACGACTTAGCTTCCCAGCCTTCAACTCTTGCCATCCAAACCCACTTGACATACAAGCAGCCAACTCGCCAACAACGATCAGACTTAACCAACTTGAAGTTCCGAAAACCAACATTGAGATCCAACCTGGCGCCATGCTAGATCGGGGGTCCCGATGTGGGTGACTTCCCTCCAAGCAAGCCACCCGACATACATCAAACTTAACCAACTCGAAGCTTTGTTACAAACGAGTAACATCCATTCCAAGCAAGCGGTCTGACTTACATCAGATTTAACCAACTCAAAGCTTTGTCACGAGCGCTGGAAGCCAACCTGGCGCCATGCCAGACTGGACAGCCATAAACAGGTAACATCCACCCAAGCAAGCCATCCAACTCAGCCGACAGGTTAGAGCCCGTTCCCCAAGAGCTTAACCCATTCACGTTCATGCAAGGAACACTCAGAACCACAAGCCGCGACAGATATGGAAACAACCAGTTTCTGGACCAAATGGTCCCGACAGCATACCGCTGGCGCCACGGACCGAATGGTCCCGACGGCATACCGCTGGCGTCCCGGGATGCGACCCTCAGCTATGTGCCAAGTTAAAAATTTTGAAAGCGGCCTTACAACTGGCGCTTTTATCGAACACTGAAACCCAGAAGGTAATCAGAGTCAATTTGAGGAAAATCCCACTTTATTGATAAATCTGAGAAGGTTACATTTCAAGTGTGTGACCGACCCTAGTCTCCGGGGCGTTAGCATGCCAAGGCGAGAGCCATGACAACATTCCAGCAAGGGAGGCTGAGACTTGGTTGGAGCTCGCCTTGAGTCGCAACCCGCACTCCCCTATAGTATTGGTGTGATTCAGCACCCCCCCTCATACCAAGCACTCTACCCAAGCTGGTAAAGCACGTTTTTCTCTCTCTAGAATTTTCTCTTTCTAGAAAGTCATTTTCTCTCTCTAGATTTTATTGATCCCCAGGCTTCCTTTAATCATGCCTAGATCGTGTGAGGTGATTGCACATCGATCTGAGCTCTCTGGACTTCGCTAGAACCGATCAAAGATTTTCAGCCATAGGAACTTGGCGCCGGCTGGATTATGGTCACAGTGGCGCCGGGAGCGGCCCCGGCGCCGTTGGCGCCGGGAGCAGCAGGGGCGCTGCTGGCGCCGGGGACATAGCTGGCACCGGAAGTAAAGCTTGTAAAGGTAGCCTTACAACAATCCATCTGCGACCACTAAGCCCATCGAATCAGCCAACAGTCCTCGCTCATATTCTACACGCTGCCGTCGCTGGAAAGGGCAGATCTACTATACCTCTCTCCTTCCTCACACTCTACCATCATACATGCAGCTATTGCTTCAACGAGAGAGAGGAAGCCAGTGCCGCATCGTTGGATGATAGCAAGCAATGGCTATGCAGAAACCGAATTTCAAGTAGAGGCACCTCATTCAAAATCAGATTGCTCAGCCTTCAAAGACCTTCCAGCAATACCAATGATGTACAACACTCGCAATCTCAGTTGTTTTCGATTGGTTGATGGTTTTAAGTAGATTCAACGTTGAGGATTCCATGACAGGATTCAAAACAGCTACAACTGACTTTCTTGTAATCAAAACCGGGGAAAGTTGTATTAACAATTATGTTACAGGGATTACATAATTCTTGTAGAGAGTTGAGCCTCCCAGCCTCATAATCTCTTTGAATAATAGAGAGTTTCAATTGCAATTCTATTCTATGTTCATAAATTGCAGGTTCCACAGGAGGATTAGTGTAAATAGCACACAAGTCCTCAACCTGCAATTTGTTAGATTCAAATTTTTTTTAGTTGTAAACGGTTTAGTCATCAAGATCAATTTAGAATCAATCTATCAATAAACATAGCTACTTGAATCCAACACCTAGAACATTATGGACTTCTGCATGTCATTGAAAATTCCATTAGTATGAAAATCATTCTACAATTTTGAAAGCTTCCGCAAGAAACAGAAAATTACGAATGAATTTATAATAATTCTCAACGTCTTCACCAAAATCAAACAAGTAGAAGAGTACTCTACTACCAATTTTGAAAAGCATGCCTCAATTAGGAATTAAGGAATCCATCCGTATTCTTGATAAATCATCACTCCAATTTGAGATGTAAATCCAAGTGCTTCCAACTTCTAGTCTGTTGTAGAGCTTGTCTTCAATCCCATCCAAGACCGCATCTTAGCGTAGCTCTGATATCAACGTCAAGACCACCAAGAAAAGTACTAAGACGAGTACAGGATCAACACACAAAGAGACTAGTGGGAGCCAAACCACCCATCCAACTGAGATGTATCCAAACACCTCACCCTCGAGCCATGGCAAATGAAAACATGAGTAGAAGAGAGAAACTGGCAACCATTTGCCAACAACTTAACATGGAGGAAGGTGGGTCCCCTACCCATATACATAGGGATAAGAAGTCTGTGCATGCACCCACCCAACCTCCCATGTTGTCCATCTAACAATAGGTCACTTATCCCATGCAATCCTCATACATACAACTGTCACAAGGCATGCACTGCTCCACATGTCACAAGCCATGCATAGTATATTGACTTCCTAAGGTGCCAAAGAGGTTGAACTTGAGTGCTAGGGGTAATTGCTCCCAAGGGCCAATGTCAGGGAGTGTGCGTGTATAATTGGGATATGGCATGGTATTGAATGGAAGAAAATCTGGAATTGGGGGAGATGTTGGAGTGTGAGAAAATGTAGGGGGAGGTGATTGAGGTATGATAGGGGATGTAGGTGGAGGTGATTGTGGTAATAGGGGTGGTGGTGACTGAATATGTGTCGGAGACATGTGGAGTGGATTAGTTGTTATGGTGGTGGATGTGGTTTGCATTAATAGTTGTAATGCAAAATCGTCTACATTGACTGCAGAGTCAAGTAGGGCAGAAGAATGTATAGGTGAGGGGTTTCATGGGATAGTGGAATCAAAGCCTGTGTTAAGTGTGAATGAAGGGGTGGATGTGGTAGTAAATGGTGGGGGTATGGTAGAAGGAGAGTTGTGTTAGTAGGTAATGATATCAGAACAACTAAAGTTACCTGAGTGGACAGGACCACACCTACTGAACTAGAACCGGAAGCGCCAGCATCCAAAGAGCTAGCTGCTGCCTACCGCTTGTCTTCGTTGTTGGGCCTGTTGGAGTAGGGTCTCCTGCTATGCGAAAACCTCCTTTGGGACTTGAGAGGATTTGAAGCTCTCTCCGGATTCAACATACTCTGTCCCTATATCACTGGATAAGATATCACGGGAGATATTGTTGTCTGTGCTCATTGTCTTATCCTTATGTTTCTTTGTTAGTGGTGTAGGTGAAACATGTTTTTGGTTGACAGTTGTGGGGTGGCGCACTTTTTGGTGCTAGGATAGATGTCTTCAAGCTCTTTGATAGCCGTGGTCGTTCATTGTCCTAGTTGTTTTTTGACCAACATGTGGAGGAGATATCCACATTTTGTGGTGGCTTTTCTAGCTATTTAAGCAAAGTGAACCTCGAACATGGCCACGAGGATCTCTGATGTTGCCCTGAGCTTTGGATCTTTGATGAGTCGAATGGCAGGGCAATTGTCTTTCCGTCGTCCACCTACAGAAACTTCGTGAAGTATTTGGCATCATAGCTTGTACCCTTGCCATGGATGGTCTTGCCTAGGTTAGGAAATCCAATGGCTTTGTGATCCGAAATGACTGGAACTCGTCAAAATAAGTGGAGTAGGCTGCTCAGACCAAACTCTCGCTTTGCTGATCCGCGAAATAAGTCAAATCAAATCCAAGGTTAGTGAGAATATCTTTGGCTAGGATGAGTGCTTCAAAATAATTCTTGAGAGAGATCAAGAATATGTCGTCTGAATAGGGCTTAGAGGCCTTACAACGATGGAGTGAGAGTGAGGTGTCGCGGGAGGCCATGGTAGCAGTGATTCTAGATGGTTCTGGAAATTTTGAAAATTTCTTGAGCAGAAATCTAGAATGAACTCGTGGAGAGAATGGTTGAGGCTTATATAGATTTTTGTTGATAGAAAATCATAACTTCTCCCAGAAATTGTCCTTAGTACCCACACTTTCCTAGTGAGGTTTGCAAATTTCAAGGCAATGTTCTGAGGTCCGACGAATTTCTGTAAGTGGTTTTTTGTACAAAATGACTAAAATTGGCTTACAATACAAAAATTGGTCTAATCAAAATCCACGGATATGACAAAAAAATCGTGGAAGTACTTTTGAGACCCAGCGAATTATCTACGAATTCTGTCAGTAAGGATCTGATGCAAAAAAAATGAATGGATGTAATAAATGAATCGTGGATAGTAAAAATGGATCTGAGTGTATTATATCTGGTATGATTGTGCATCAAAACTTCAGAAAAAGGATGAATCTTGTGGTTGGATAGAAAAAAACTTATTGTAGTTCTGATTTGGAAAATATCTTAATGCTCTAAATAAGAAACATACCGAAAAAAATTCTTCAAAATGTCAAGCAAGCAGTAAACAAGAATAAATAACAAAATTTAGGGAATAAACAAACCTAGTACATATCAAGATAAAAACATGGTTCGTTGTACTTTTGGAGTCTGCTTCCATTGATTTCAGTGTCTAAAATATCGTGTTGTAGGGTTTGGAGTTGTACGTAACCCGAAGCAAATATCTTTTGGATTACATAAGGTCCTTCACCAAAAAATTTTAGTTTTCCTTTAAAGGCTTTGACTTGGTATAAGAGGACTTTATCTTCGACCTGGAACTCTTTGAGTTTAAGGATCGATCATGCTATAAGGGAAGATCCTTAGATCCTAGTTACAAAGTACAAACACAATGGATAACAGACTATCGAGAAACCACCCAACCAAGTAGAAGCATCCAACAAACTCTAGAAGCCTCAACCCCAAGCCAAGGAACAAGAAGAATGAATATAGAGTGGAATATATTCATAAAAAGTATAATAACATACAATCCCAATAACAATCAGATCCAACAATTAGCAAAATCCAAAGAAAACATGAGAGATGGAGAAAAAGTGATAGAGAGCAAGGACATTCATCAATCCATTCCTAAATAAAACCAATCTTCTTTATTGAAATGAGGAAATGAACATGTGGAGCAACTCGAGTTGGTCCTTTTTTATAATAGAGAGGAGAACCCTGGCCTCTAAATCATATTGGTCCATTTCTACCTCCCTAATTTAAAAAAGAGCGGGAACCATACAAAATTGGAGGGAAACAATTTGGATTTGAATTTGAACCAATTTTGGTGGGCGTCCCAACTTTATTCAATAACTTGACATTTAGGCCTGCGACATTAAAAGTCCTGCAAAATGGCCTAAAGTCCTTTTTTTTTACTTTCTAATTAATCAAATCTCTATGTGATCATTGGGTTGGACTGACACACGCAAGGTGCCAAATCCCTCACTTATTAACTAGGGTTAGGGTTGCCTTGGGATCCGCAAACCCTCCAAACACTAACAACTTGTTTTACTTGAGTACCGTGTATCCAAGGCTAGGATATCTTGCATATCATGCAACCTTTTGGATCTTAACAGACTTCATCTCAACATTTACTAGAGATCTAGGTTGAAAATCGTACATAAGCATGAAAGACTGTAACTTATAGCAGAATGTTTTCTACTATTATATGCAAACTCAACCAGTGGGAGATAATCTTCCCAATGAGATTGCCTATGAGAATCATACGCCCTCAAGGTATCTTCCATAGTTTGATGAGTCCTTTCTGTCTGGTTATCTGATTCAAGATGATCAAAAGAACTTAAACTCAAAGAAGTTTCAAGTTTATGAAATACTACTGACCAAAAGTGACCTGTGAACTTAGGATCTCTATCACTAACAATGTCACTTGGTAGACCATACAACCGAAATAATCTTTAGCAAAGATCTGGGCTAATTCAGAAGCCTTTATATTTGACTTGACTGGTATGAATGCAGCTAACTTAGTTAACTGATCCACTACAACCCAAATATAATCATTTTGTCATTGGGTCTTTGGAAGTCCAACTACAAAATCCATAGATATGCTTTCCCATTTCTTGTCAGGGTTATCTAATGGATGCAACAAACCACCAGCCTTATGGTGTTCAGCCTTTGCTAGTTGACAGAGCTTGCATTTAACAAAATATGACTCGAGAGATTTGGCCAATAAAATTCTCTTTAAACCAAGTCCAGAGCCCTATGTATACCGGGATGTCCTACACAGGGTATGTCATGACATTCAAACAAAATCTTACATTTGAGCTGATCATCACCAGGTACACAAACTTTTTCATTCCAAAAGAGTAATCCATCTCGAATGGTGAACTGTTCCACAATCTTATTATCTTTCTTAGTTGGTTGAGTCCCTTGTGTTTCTGACTCAACGCTGTCCACATTTCTTCTGGTCTGAACAACGTTTCAAACGTGACCAAAATGGGAGTCTGATTCATTTCTTCTCAGCGAAAGATATAGATCCGTAGAAATCTGGGTGAATGACAACTCGTTCAGTTCACCGATTCAATTAAGAGCATCTGCAACTTGATTAGAGCTGCCTCTTATGTAACAGATTTCATGATCGAATTACTGCATCAATTCATCCCATCGAGCTTTTCTCCCTTGAAGATCATGTTGGTTACTACAAAATTACTACCATACAAGTAGTGTCTCTAGGTTTTAAGCGCATGGATTACAACAAAAATTCTTTTTCCTGCGTAGTATAACACAATTGAGGACCAGTGAATTTTTTCCTCTCAAACACTAGTGGCCTATCCATTTGTAAAAAAACCGTTGCAACTGCAACATCACTTGCATCCATTCTCACGACGTAAGGTAAATCTGGATTTGTAATTTGTAACACGGGACTTGAAACAATCATTGTTTTAAGTTTCTCAAAACATTGATTCAATTCCTCATTCCAAACACAGACTAGGTTAATTCCTCTTTTTCTTTTTATTAACAGATTTCTTTGTCAAGTTATTAAGAGGTGCTGCTAACTTAGCATAATTCTCAATAAATCTCGTATAAAACCTAAAAATGACTTTACTTGCCTCACAGTTTCCGGAATTGGCCACTCAATCACAATCTTGATTTTATCCTCGTCAATATTGATCTCATTTATTGTGATCTTATGATCGAGATAAAGTAACTCTTGCTTAAAAAAGTCACACTTGGACTCTTTAGCGTAGAGTAACTCCCAACGGAGTTTCATCAAGACAACTTTTAAGTGTTCTATGTGTTCCACCAAGGATCTACTATAAACGAGAATATCGTCTAAGAATACAACCACAAACTTTCTCAAATATGGATGAAATAAATCGTTCATCATTTGCTAGAACGTTGCTAGAGCATTTGTTAATCCAAATGGCAACACTAACCATTCATAATGACCAACTCTAGAATGAAATCCTGTCTTTTGGACATCTTCCGACTTAATTCTTATTTGATGGTACCCTGTCTTGAGATCTATCTTGGTGAAATACCGTCCTCCACCCAAGCGATCTACAAGGTCATCCATCCTGGGTAATGGATATTTATATCTTGATAGTTACTTTATTAAGCCCCTTATAATCTACACACATCCGGAAACCTCCATCTTTCTTTGCTTTAAGAAGAACATGAGCACCCCATGGTGATTTACTAGGTTGTATATGTCTCATCCTCAGATAGTTTTTTATTTGATTTGAAATCTCTGTCTATACTTTCTGAAAAAACCTATAAGGTTGTCTAGATATAGGTTGACTTTTTGGAATTAGCTCAATCATGTGGTCTACTGACCTAGATGGTGGTAAACCATGAGGTAATCCAGATGGAAAAACATCCCTAAATTCATTTATGATCTGTTCTTTCACTGCTTGTTCATGATCTAAATTTATTGAGTTAAGAATTGCTGAGAATTCACAACCATTTAGATTCATTTCAGGAACATCCAGAACTAGAATAAGACATATTGAAAAAACTTCATACTCAGAATAATCCAATGCTTTCATGTCATTAACTATAGGAATTTGATCCAACGGACATACAAAATTATTGCCAAATAATGTAACTACCTTATCACCCTCCTTGAAAATGAGAACATGCTTCTGAAAATCAATCAACAGAGAAGGCGATTTACTAAATAACATTCATAACCTAAGATTAAATCAGTACGAGCTAGGTCTAAAACATAAAAAAATAACTAATTCGGTGTGTCCTTGCATCAAAACTGGGAGCTTCGGGACTTTTATGTTCCAAGCTAGTCTTCAACTCTGCTCCTGAATCTAGATAAACTTTTATCTATGATTGTTGGGTTCAGTTTCCAAGCTAAGTTTCTGCACAAGATGAGAATTAACAAAACCATTGTCCAATAGAATACTCACTTCTTGAACTTTAACTGTGCCAGTTAAACGAAAGAGTTCATTAGGTAAGAAAGTAGTACTGAAAGAACAATCAGTCAAGTTAATTTCCAAGTGGATCAAAATGAGTCCTTTACTCTGAAATTTGACATGGTATTAGAGCCAAGTCTAAGAGCTTTGATGATGATACAAATCTCTTCATTTTGCTAAAAGCATTGGTGCTAGAGTCAATTTGAAGGAGCGTGACCTTAACCAATAGTTTGCTTGAAGATTTGAAGTTCAAATAAGTGCGTAAAGTTCAAGTGTACTTCCCACATGTGTGAGAGGCTGCTGGAGTTGTACTTTCACCATATCTTAGTGATTTTTCAATATTTGTACTTCAAACAATTTGAGAGTGAAACTATTGATTTGCTTTGTAAAAAGCCATTGATCTCATTGTAGATATGATGTGGAATGGTGCTAGATGTTTGATACACCTCCAAATCATTGCGAGTGAGTTTTTAGGCTTATATTATTAGTTCTAGAGAAGGACTAAAATCCATTCTAAACAGTATAGGAAGGCATTGGCACTTCCAAAATTCAAATCCGAGTTTTTCAATTGAATAGTTTCTGTAGAATTTGATTCCCATGTTCCTTTGAGTTTAAGATCATTGTAGATCTTGCTTCTTGAGTTAAGAGAGATTCAAGTGAGTAGCCTAGAGGCTAGATTATGAAAAAGAGAATAGGGAAAGTCTTGAATAGTACATTTGTTGTACTTGTTACTAGTTTAAAATGGGTTCAATTGGAGCCTATCTTCTTGAAGCTAGTGAGAGGCTAAATTCAAGTAATTTTTCATTATGGAAAGTAAGAATGGAGTCACTTCTAGTGCTCCAAGATTTGTATGATCTTGTCCTTGGTGAAGAGGAAGAGCCTCAAGGAGGACAAGATCTAGTTAAGTACAAGAAAAGATCTAGGCTAGCATTACATTGTTTTGAAATGAATGTTAGTAATGAATTTCTTAAAGAAGCTGCATCTTGTACCTCCGCCAAGGAGGCTCGGAACTCCTTGAAAGAGATCTATGAATCCAAAAATACCTCTAGAGTGCTTATGCTAAGGAATAGAGTTCTTCAAAGCATTAGAGGTAGTGATGAGAGTGCTCAAGAGTATGTCTTGAGGATAAAATCTCTCAATAAAGAACTTTCCATCATCCCAACTTCAAATCAATGGAGATGCTATGCACAAAGTATCTTGCTCTCGGCCTTCCAAAGACACTCTCATATTGTGGAAAAAGTTGTGAAGCTTGTAGCCTCTCAAAGACACACAAGCTACCTTTTGCTAATTCTTCCTCTAGATCTTCTAAAGCATTAGATCTCATTCATAGTGATGGGCACTCTTTTTCTCAAGAATATAATGGAGGTGCATTAATGGATGTATCTTTTATTGATGATTACTCTAGATACACTTGGATTGAACTTTTGGATTCCAAAAGTAAAGTGTTTGAGTCTTTTGTAAAGTTCAAAAATCTAGTTGAGAATCAACTTGATGCTAAAGTAAAATTTTTAAGAAGTGATAATGGTGGAGAGTATATCTCCACTAAGATGATAAAGTTTTGTAAATCCATTGGTATTAAAAGAGATCTCACATGTACATATAGTCCTCAACAAAATGGTATAGCCGAGAGAATGAATAGAACTCTTTGTGAGTGTGCAAAAGCTTTAAGGCTAGATTCATCTCTACCTAAGTCATTTTGGGGAGAGGCCATTGTTTGTGCAACTTACTTATGTAATAGATTGCCATGTAAGCCCATTGGAGGCATAACATCTTATGAGGCTCTATTTGGTAAGAAGCCAAATCTCAAAAGATCTTAGAATCTTTGGATCTACTTGCTATGTTTTTCAATCATTAGATACAAGAAAGAAGGATGTTCCTACGTCCATAAAGGGAATCTTTGTTGGTTATGGTGAAAATAGCAAGGGATATAGAGTCTATAATCCTATCAATAAAAAGATTTTAGTGAGTAGAGATGTTAAATTTGATGAAGTTTACTACTACAAGATGAATGAAAGTGCTACTAATCCATCTTATGTCAAGGATCTTGCAAGATTTGAGGAGGAGCCTACATGTGATCAAGATCTTGAGGATCCACCTCAAGACCCAAGTGCTCCAAAATGATCTACAAGAAGGAAGGCCGAGCCATCAAGGCTCACCTATGTTGACAAAGGTGAACAAAGGGAAGATCTTCATTCACTTACCTCTTGTATGTTTCTAACATCTATGCTTGATGAGCCGAGTTTCTTTGAAGATGCTATGGAGTCACAAGAATGGAGGGATGCCATAAAAAAGGAGTATGATGCTCTTATGGAGAATCATACATGGAAGCTTGTGGATCTTCCTCATGGAAGAAGACCACTTGAGTGCAAATGGATCTATAGATTGAAGTACAACCAAGATTGAAGTCATCATTCTTATTTTGTATGTAGATGACATTATCCTTAATGGAAATGATCATGATGGTATACAAGAAGTGAAAATAGCATTGTCTAAAGAGTTCAAGATGGTGGATCTTGGTGTTCTTCATTTCAAACTAGGAATAGAAGTATCAAGAGGCAAAGATTTGAGTTTTATTTGTCAATCCAAATATGCTTCTTCTATCCTAAATAAGTTTGAAATGAAAAGATTGTAAAGGAGTAGATACTCCTATGGAGAAAAAATGTGAAAGAAGATCTCTGCCCTCCTCGACGAATTGTGAAATCATCAAGGAAAATTGTTTTCTGAAATGATAAAAAACAAAGTAAGCTCCAGTATAATTTGACATAACGAATCTACTAGTACGTGATAAGATACAAAAACTTATGCATTCGGCTTTGTCTTCCCTGATTACTGTCTCTCCATCAATATTATGTCCACCTTTTGATGTCAATATTGTTGGTGAATAGACAGTTGGTTGTGGAAAACCAAGTTGACTTTGGATTCTAAGAAACTCCTCCTCAGAAGGTAGATCATCTTCTTTGTTGCGCATTTCCTCCACAGCCAGGAGCTCGACAAAATAACAAAGAAATCTGTAAATATTGTTTCCACTTCTGTTTCTACTCCTGTACATAATCTTTTTGTAAGAATTTCATACAATCCAGCCCAAATTTATTTTGATTCTGACCATTATAATCAATATGAGGCCTACCTAGCTATTAAAATTGATCTTCTCGACAATTTTTTTGATTTTTTTTTTCCAGATACACGTACAAGCTTTAGATTAGGTCCCAAATTTTGTGTCGAGCTGAAAGATAAAACCTCAAAAATTTCAGATGTAATAGTAGAAGCCGGAGTATCTTTTTTTCAGAATAGTATTAGTTTCAATTCCCATGGTACAGTTTTTGTTGTTAGTCCATTTTTCATGGGAAGCAATAAAGGTGAAAGAAGCCAATTTTGAGAAGGCTGTCTATTTTATCGAATGCAGTTCTGTGGCGAAATTTTATTTGATTCCGTATGAAAATAAGTAAGGATTGCTCTTTTGTTTTTGTTGCTTTAATCTGGATTGTTGCATGCTTCATTGCTTTAATAAGTAAGGAATTCTTTCATAAATATGGATTTATTGATATTTGTATTTTGGTTGTTGCAGTCGGCATTGGAGCCTGAACATTTTTTCTGTAAAGATAAATAAGGAGGGAGTATCAAATTTTCTATGTGTAAAATTAAACTCAGCTGCAAATACACATAGAGAATTTGATTCTCTACTTCATGATGTCGTTCAGAAAATACCGACAATGGCAACTTCAATTGGAGAGATAATCATTAGATCTCTCAAGGTATATTCAATTTATCTCTAATATGCATGTATTTCTTTTTTGATTCAAATGTATCGTCATAGTATAAATAAAATTTCTATCATGATATTACTAATTTTCGTTCTATATATGCAGTGTGTACAACAAAATGACGCTTTTAGTTGTGCATGGTTCGTCCTATACAATACAAAGTTATTTTTTGAGTTGTATAATTTACAAGTGGATGTAGATATTGAAAAGATAATATTCTAATCATTTGTAGTTCCTTTCATTCTGATTCATATTTTTTGACTATCATTGTTTGTAATTTGCTGATTCTCGTGTTTGTGATGACAGTTCACTCTTGAGCCATATACTCCTGATGATGTATATAGATTTTGGCAAGAGTTGATCAGAACCTATGCCCAGTATGGTGTAAGCATTGCACCTGGGATCGAGGGCTCTCAAAAGGAAGTTGCTCCTGTCTTAACAGTCTTTTAGGTTGTTCAGGATGCAGATTCTATTTTATATGATAAAAAAGAAATAAAAGTCCTTCCTAATATAGAGGAAGGCAATATTATAGCAGAGAGTCATCTTGTCTTAAAAGGCATTGAGGCCCTTCCCGAAACAAATGAGGGCGAGATTATAGAAGGAGCTGTTCCCTTATTAGTTCCTAATACTGATAAAAAAAATATAGAAAAATTGATTGAATAGAGATCTATTTGTAAATAGAGATACATAAAAAAAAAAAGATACAATCATCTTACATGTAAACACCCCGTTTATGAGTTTTTTTTATTGATATCAATGTAGATTCTTACAATCAGGTTGTGTCCATAGTGTAATTCTGGAATGCAATTTTCTATATTGATAAAAAGACATGATGATTGGCATGTATTTGTTGATAGTGAATCTCAATGTTCTTCCATAAGTTGGATTGTTTCGCCAATATCTTTGCATTTGATCTCGAGCTCATGTCTTTTACGTACCTGCATAAAACTAATACAAAGTTAGTTACAATTAGTACAGAGATTGTATTAGAAAGTTTTGACTGAAACTATTCATAAAAGATCGAGTGTTTACAGTTACTTACGAGTTTACCATTGAAAATGAATCTGAAGTTTGAAAGCACATCATATTGTAGGAGCAATAGTTCCCGCCTGATGTAGTTTAGACTCCAATCTTCTTCCACCTCAACACACGTCAAAACAGCATCATTGTATATGATTTCAATATTTTTTCATTTTGAATGTCCACTGGCTTCCAAGTCTTGATCGAGTACACCCATTTACCTTTACTTTTTTTCTATCTATGATAATGGAAGCATAAGCTCAACGATTGTTTTTCAATTTGATAACGGAAGCACATGGAAGACATTTTAATTCTGCATTCTATTTCTCCATCTGATCTTTTGTCCCAATGTTCATCCATAAGTCCAAATAATAAACTATCTGGTAAATTTTTGCATACAAACATCGTTGGGGTTTTGTGTACATTGACACTTGAAAAGAAATCCACAAATATATTCAAGGAAATAAACCAACTCAATCTGACTGTTTTTGATCCCGTGCTCATTTTTAATGAATTTTTTACATCATTATATATTTTGCAACGAAATGATTTTGAAATTGTAGCATCTGGTGCAATCCATTCATCACTTTCAAAACTAGGTAATGAAATTGGTACTATTTGTCCAAAATTTCCTTTTGTATCGGAATGTACATTGATTCATAAAAAAGAATCCCATTATTAGCTAGATATTTTTGCAGTTTTACCTCAATATTGCAGTTGTCCAATATCAGTGTGAATAACATCTAACACACTTGTTAAAGATCCACTCGGCTCTCATTCATTTATGTTGGATGGATATAAATCCGCAAGAGAAAAATGATCAGATTGGCAAGTTTACTATTAGATATTTATGAATGACAGAAAACAAAATATCAAAAATATCAATACTCATAGTTGGTTTTTTTGTGATCCTGATGGTTGAATCCTTGCACATTTATCTCTGAATGCATATATTCATGTTGGACTAGAATTTCAAAAATAGATTTTCCTCCTGATGATGTTCTGAAATCCAAAATTCTGGCCTTCCAATGAGATCAAAATGATAGTTTTGACCTTTTCTTTTTTCGAAATGCTCCTCTTGATGTTGGATGCATCAAAATCCAAGAGTTTTTTGAATATTTTCTTGGCACTCATAATCCATTATCATCTGTCCCGTTGAATAGAACACATAGTCGATTGAGGAGTGCGGCTTCCTTGATGGCGCCATTCGTAATTTGCATGCAAAAATCTGAAACAATGAACTATGAATTTGAAATTTGCATAGACAAAAAGCCATGAATCTGAGAAAATGTGTTGGCAAAAATTTGAAACACTGATCTATTTGGGACCACAAATTAACTCTGGTTAACTTTGTTAACCATGATTTGACAATGCATATACATTAATGGTACATCGATTTTCTCATCTCAACCATCTGTCATATTCATTTTCAATATTTTTGGGTCTCTTCGGGCAGTGATGTGCTGGAAGGGCAGGCCTCACCAACCAATAGCATTTTCACATACTGCTTGACGAAACAGCAATATATTTTAAAAGTTTTTATTTTATTTATATTTGGAAAATTCTACGTTATGTAGAACCTCGATTTCAAGGTTTCCATTGGTCCACATGGCAACGAAAATAAAATAAAAAATAAAAAAGCATCTTTTTCAAAGGCTTTCTTCAGGCTCTAAGTTTCTCTAATGATATGTTACATATTGATGCACTAACTAGTTTGTGGATCATTAGACAAAATTGCCACCTACTATGTTGGTAGACATATGTCATATTCAAAAGCAAAAAAATGTCCATTATCAATATGTTCAATGTGGACACATTAGTCTACCATTCTGGATCAATATTTAGATAAAGGATATATATGTGTGTGTGTGTGTGTGTGTGTGTGTGTGTGTGTGTGTATGTATAGTCATGATCACTCATCATATAAACATGGTGTAAACATGGGTCTATTTTACAAACTGAGGTCAACATCTACAACTTTCGCTTTCTTTTCATAGAAACATTTCCAGTCAGGCTTTGTTTTTTTGTCATGTCAATGTGGAAACACTTTTTAAATGCACTACACACTTTGTTTCTCTACAATCGATTCAAAACAACAAAACCTAGTGAAAGCAACATAAGACAAAGATCAAAACAAAACAGGATGGCAATATGTATGCAAAGAAAGCACTTAGCTCCTTGATAACAATGACAAACGTAGCAAGGTGGTTTGTAAGCTATGGAGAGCTTGTAAGAATGAGTCTTGAAATGAGAATGTTTTGTAATAGAGGGAAGTGGGTTTAATCCAATGAGGGCTATTTGTAAGCTCTCCTTTTATCAACCTCACCAAAAGAAACAAAAGTTATACCTATGCACAAAATGTATATATAGTATCTAGAATGAAATATGAATCTTAATATAAAAGAGAGATTTGAACTACTAGGATCATGCTAAGTTTTCAAGCAAAGCCAAGATTATGTCATTTACTTTTTTCATCACAAACTACAAAAACATCTTTTGTACTCATCAATGATGACATCCTCTGAAGGTACATCATCTAGAAAAATGTATACACAACAAGTACTAGCAAAGTCTCTTAAAAAATCTATATTCTAATATCTTGTGAACTAAGGCCTATGTTGGCATCCTATTAGAAGTGTAGAGTGTTAAGATGAAATTAGAAGAGACTAAGAACTGAAAATAAGAAAGGAGATGATGAGACTGATAGAGAAAGAGAGGAAAAGGGTAAGAGAAAATGAGGAGAGGAGATGAGAGAAACCTCAAACTTAAATTACAAGTGAGAGATGAAGGTCCCAAAATGAGAGTAATAGAGATGAGAGGGAAACAAAACAGAAGAGAAAAGGAAGAGAGGAGATGAGAGAAACCTCAAACTTATAAATTACAAATGAGAGATGAAGGTCCCAACATACAATATGTGTTGGCCCTATATACAACAAGGATAAGGCCCAATATGTGGCCACCTCTTATTGGCCCTCTCATTCTCAAGTTCTCTCTAAGTTTATAAAATATTATTATTTTGAACTAACTAAAAGGCTATGCCACCAAGAGCTTATTCTCTGGACTATATTTATGAAATTACATCAAAATGGGCTAGGCATTAAATGGAGACTGGCCAATAACCATCAAAAAATATTTGGGAATACCTTTTGCTAGATATTTGTGGGACCATGAAGAAAACCTTTATATGGTATTGGAAAGATCAACCAATCAACACTTAAATATTGAGACTACAAGTTGTTGTGGATGGCTCAACAACACGTCAAAACCATTTGCTTGCTAAGAATCGTGGTCAAAATGTCGAAGTAGGAGCAACTTAATATAATTTCAATCCAATGGTAGGTGGAAAGTCAACAAAAACATATTGGAAAAGATTGACATATATATGAAACTATGTGAGAGAAGGTGCATTGAGCCATGAGGGCTTACACTCCATGTATGTTGAGTTACACACTTGGTTTTGAAGAAAAATAATCTTTCGGGCCTCTAAATATTTTGGAATACATGATTTTAGTTGTAAGAAACTCTAAGAATGATGTTCTACACCATTTTGTAGCTCTAGTACAATTGAACCGCAATATACATAGGTAGATGGTAGTTCTATGTTAAGGAGGTCTTAATTTAAACTTTTTGAACTATGATGAGTAGTTAGTGAATATTCTCACTTCCATCTTTGACTCAATGTCTAATAATTATTTTCGTTTGCAATTGTAAAGCTCTACTATGGTTGCCTACTTAATGGGATGACTCACAATTGTGTCATGAGTTTGATTGGTCAAAATCAAATTGCTATTAGAGTCTTGAGAAAAAAAAATTATGTATGTTTCTCTTGTGCATCAAGATGAAGTTAATCTATAGAAACTTTTTTTTTTTTCTCGTAAGAAGTAACCATCGATTAGTGAATTTTTACAAAAGTACAATAAAAGCTCAAAGACTCATCAGTTTATCTGCTTCTTTGAAAAGAAGAGGGAGGAATATGACAAATTCGCCATTCCCAAATTCCCTACAATTCCTTTCAAGCCAAATGTTTCAGAGAGTAATTATTCTAATGCATTGCCAAAACTTATTATTCTTATCAACAAAAGTATTGTCATTTAATAGCAAGTTTGTCTGACTGAATCTCCTGAATCTGGTATGAAAACAAGCAATGACTAGAGAAACTTTGGATGCTAATCTAAACAACTAAGCTAATCCTTGGTCAATCTCCTTGCTAATGGCCCAAGTATATGCATAATGATTTGGTACTTGTATGTTTTTAGTTAGACTCTCTTTTTCGGTGATATTTTTTTCATTTTTAGATTTTTATTTCTGGTGATAGTTTAGAGGTTACATCAATATGGGTTGTTTCCTAAGCTTGGAATTTGGCATTTTGCGAGTAAATCATCTACAAATTTTGGGAGTTTAGTGTTTTTTCAACTACGTCAAATTGATAGCACATGGCATGCTACATTGCTTTTAGGTTTTTAAAATTTATTCTACTTCACTTTTGAGGGTGAAATCTATTTGTATACTTCATTATCATGTTGTTTATTTTCTTACTAGCTAAAAGATATGTCTGCAAATCATGTTATCTACAAATTGTACATAGTATGAATGCAGAAAACTTAATCACTTTAATTTTATATTTATCAAGCTAAAACATTTTTGTCTACTACCAAGGATTGATGTACGACCATACATTAAAAGACATGATGGTATGTGGCCAAGGCTATGATAGGTATCATAAAATCAATGTTGGTAAAACAAGAAAAAACATTTTTATTGTATGTTCTAGATGGAGGCTATAACTCAACTACTAAGCTTATGTTGAGATGATGAAATAATAAAAGAAATTTAATTTTTTTTTTTTTTATCAAATTCGATTAAAGCAATGTATTCTACATGAAAAATGGAGCATTTTTGCTTTTTGGATAATCTCAACCCGAGCAATATTAAGAAAGTTATCGTCCTTCAAAGTTTTATAGACTAATTTTTTTTTCTTGGAGCTTGAAAGGGGTAGCATGCCGGCGTGCTACCAATTTAAGATTTTAGTAACTCAAATTGATGCTACCCCTTTTAGGTTCCAAGGGAAAAATGTTTTCTAGTCTAAAAAACGTTGAACTGCCATAATTTTCTTACTGTTGCTCGAATTGAAATGGTCCAAAAAGCAAAAGTGCTCCTTTTTTTTATGTAGAATCCATTGGTATAATCAAAGTTCATTTTTATCTAATATAAAATGAATATATATATATAAAGCCTATATATTTGATAGCATACCATGTGCCATGAAATTTTAGAAATCATTTGTAAATAAAACTCGCAAAACTCGCAAACAATTTACTCGCAGATTGTCAAAACCCTCCTAGCTTGAGATAAAGAGAATTGATAATAATTCTCTTCTTTCACCTAAAGAGACATTTTTGTTTTCTTCCCATGCATAATGTAGAAAGTAAATTCTCATTTTTGGAGAATATAATAAAAAAATTTCCACTTTACTACGTGAATAAGACACTATTTCTATAAGTGTAAGAGACTACAACATCATATTAAGACATTTCCATTTCCTCCTCATATACCTCATTATATCATTGTCTCAAATCCTTCTCAAATTATGCCATTTATCTCTAGTATTTCTTTCAATCCTTTAACCTACTCACAAGTTACACTTCAGATGGCGTGCATCATTTTAGTTGGCCTCATCGTAGGGTTACTTCGAGAAACACTTACTTAGGAGGTAGTGTGCATGGCCTATGATACTACAACTCTGGCATCTGTCACACTTGGGTTTCCTTGGAGCCCCATACTCACTCCTCATATTTTTCCTTCTTCTTCACCCACTGTCCCAAACTTCATTTCTTCTATTGGGACTCCATGGCATTGTGGTCCCTCTTACTAGGCCACTCCGCCTACTTTTTCTCCCATTCAGACTCTTGTTGATTACTCTTCCATTCAGACTCCTATTGGTTACACTCCCATTCAGACTCCTTTTCAGCCTTCTCCCCTTCAAACTCCTCTCCATACTTCTCATGTAGAAGGCAGTTCCCCCATTCTACTCACTTCTCCTCTACTCGATGCCACTCCCCTTGACACTCGATTTGCTACCTCTCCATCAGTTGACATCTTACCGTCTTATGACCTAGATGTGGAGAGGTGCATAATTGAGGATGATCATGGTGCCCGTGTCATCACTTGCATGAGACAACTCATGCATGTTGTCTTCAACAAGAAACTTTTTAAGGACTAGCACAAATAACATGAATCTAATGAGCTTCGATCCAATGGGGAGGGGGTTAAACTACAGATCTAATATGGGATCTAATCCTACCAAGGGTGTCAATCTTGGTGTTGGATCTAAAAGTGGAAAGGCTTAGATGAGGATGTGAGGCTTCTTCCTACCTTCTTGCTTCTTTTTGAGGTTTTGGTTTTGCTATGATCTTCTTCTTGGATCTTGTCTTTTTGGACACATAATTTGGCGTCGTTGCCGGGGAGATGGACTTCATTTTTTGTAATATTTTTAAGTGTATTAAGTCTATGAATCTTCTTCATGTAATGCATGCCAAAACCATAGTCGCAAGCAACTACTAAACATAAACGTATAGAGCATGCACAATGATTAGAAGCATATAGAAAATCTAGAGATTTATATCTGCAAAATTTGTGAAATTCACCAGTTAGAATAAGATTAACTCCTAAAGTGTTAAACGATCTTCTTAACGTGAGTGTTTGTAGATTCTTTAGAGGAAAGGACCGTTAAAACACCAAGTCCTACAGACTCATCAGAATCTGTACAGTCCGATCCTGCTTCTGAATCTAGTTCAGAATCAGAATCTTTTTCATCAAAACCATCATCATCATCTGAACGAAGTTCAGATCCTGATCCTCCGAGTCCACCTGATTCACCTCCTAATATTATGGCAAACCCAGCACCACCCACATATACTAAAATCAGATATGATTTTTTTAAGGGATCATGGTTTGAACATGCAGATAGTTACTTGTCTTAGTTTGAATCTATTACTATAGCAAATAAAGAACATACAGATGAGGACAAAGTTAGAATATTGCCAGGTCTTTTGCGAAAGCAAGCTAGGACTTGGTACACTCAGTTAGTACCAAAAATAGTTAACATTTGGAACGCTTTAAAAGTAGTATTTCCTAAGCAGTTTAGGGAGATAAGATACTCCACTAGATTGTTAGCACAACTTAATTCTATTGAGAAAAAACGGAAGGAATCGCTTAGAAAGTATACTTGTAGAGTTAAGAATTTAATAGTTAGGAGCCCAGTATCCAGCTACTATGCAAAATGAATGGTACTTGAGTGGTTTGCCCAAGAAGATGGATCGTTATTGTCGACAGGAATTGATGACCTCTTTAGAAGATATCATTGTCTCTACCAAAAATTATGAGACTTTTCGAATTTCTTGTAGGCGGAGGAACAAGAGAAAAAGTAGTAAAAAGCATAAATCAAAATGTACGGAAGAATCTGAATCATCTACCGAGTCTGAATCAGAATCCGACTCAGCAGATGAGGAAGAATCTTGAGATTATTTGTCTTATTCTTCTTCGTCGGAAGAAGAATCTTCTTATAAGAAATCGAAAAGTAAGCATTCAGATAGGAAAAAGAGAATGGAGAAGTCCGAAAAGATGGATCCATTGCGAAGGAGTGTTGAGATATTAGCAAAGGAAATGGGTGATTTAAAAGTCCAAATGTCTGACGTTAAGGCCAAGCGTAAGAAAGCAAAATCTAACGCCAATATTTGGTGTACCGCTTGTGGGAAGGAAGGCCACTCGAAGACTAATTGTCCCAGTTTATAGACTAATTATTCCTTTGTCCGGTCAATAAGCATGAGGAGGTAGCTTATACTACAACTCCTAACCAAAAGAACTCTATACCAAAATCACGTACTGGTCAACACAGTACACCATTTTGCATAGAGGAGCGACAAGAGATTCCACTCCTCCACCCAAAGTAAGGGGTTCGTGTTACAATTGCAGAGCCCCGGGTCACTATTCGCCTGATTGCCTTGAACCCAGGAGGTCAGTAGGATATGTGCCGCTCTGTGCTAATTGTAAAGGTGAAGGGCATGTCACTGCTGAATGTCCTCAGCCACAACAGCCGCAGTCTAAACCAAGGTTTAAAAATTCGCCTAGAGAAGATGAGCTACGGCCATCTAAAACTAACACTGACATCGTAGTTCAAAAGATAGAAGTAGAGTCAGAATTACTAAATCAAGACCAAGAATGGCCTAATTTCGATGTAGAGATAAATAAAGTAACTACTAGAAGTAGTAAAGATGTTTCAACTCTTAGAGATAAGAAGAAAATCAAGAAAACAAAATTTGCGAAAAACACAAAAAACGCGACAGATAAAGTGAAAGTCGCAGAACAGCCAGTAGAAGTTTCTAATAGCAAGGAGCTAGACTTTGATAGGTCTGCTGAAAAATACTACGAGGTGTTAGAAATCAATGATAAACTTCATTTTTACTGTTTACGATGCACATTAATGTTGACAGCCATTACCAGTTGTAATTAGCTGTAGGTTAGTCTATTAGTCTATTTGTAGGTTTTCTCTGTCTATCAGGGTTTAGGGTTTATATGTACATTTTATATTCAGTATGAAGTTAGTGTGATAGAGTGATATTGCGTGTTCTTCTTCCGTCTCCCTACTTGGTGATTGTTTATGGTGAATGCTTGATGTTGCAAAACTCTTTTCCTGCGAGTTACATTCTTTTATAACAGGTCCAAACCTAAATTTAAACTTTGGTTTCCCTCCATAATGAAAACCCTACTATTTTTGTGACTAGATTCAATGTCTCTACTACTCAAATTGAATCTCACCCAAAGTTGTGTTCTATAGTTTTCCACACTTTTCAAAAGTGTTTGTTCCAATGCTTTTAGACTAATATAACTTGAAAACTCAAACTCTAAGTCTAATATGAAAATTGTCCTCATATACAAATATGACCAAAATAGAGGACAAGATCTAGTGAGGTACAAAAAGAGAGCTACACTAGCATTGCATTGTCTAAAAATGAACGTTAGTAATGAACTCCTTAAAGAAGTTGCTTCATGTACCTCGGACAAGGAGGCTTGGGACTCCTTGAGAGGGATTTATGAATCCAAGAACACCTTTAGAGTGCCTATTCTTAGGAATAAGGTTCTACAAAGCATTAGAGGTAGTGATGAGAGTGCCCAAAATTATGTCTTGAGGATAAAATCTCTCAATAAAGAACTTTCCATCATAAGTGAGAAAATCAAAGATGATGAGCTTGTGCAAATCATCCTAAATGGTCTTGGAGATGAGTTCTCCAATCTAGTACAAAGTTTTTCCATACAATATTTCTTACCTCCTATTAAACAAGCTCCATAGTGTGCTTGTGGCTGAGGAAAGTAGGATCCTTCATGTGAGACAAAGGATTGGTTCCTTGAATCTACATGATGGAGATGAGAAGGTCAACTTCTCAAGCAAAGGCAAAATGAAGTCCAAGAAGAAGATCCAAAGCATGGAGCCAAAGAGTGATGATGATCAAGAATCAAGCTCTAAAGGAAAGAAGAAAGACAAAGCCAAACAAAAGTGCTTCTTTTGTGGAAAGAAGGGGCACTTTGCATCCGAATGCTACAAGAAAGAAGAATGCACAAAGTGAGAGCAAGCAAGAAAACCTTACCCTCGAGGAGGAGGAGTATTATGAGGATGAAGTTGATTCATCCTTGATGGGTTCAATAAGATCAAGAATGATTTGTTCATTCATAATGTTGAAAATTGTAAATTTTCAATCTTAGAGGCAAGTTGTAAACTTCTTATGAGAATAAGTGAAGCATCCAAAGTGGACACTTCTATCCATAAGCAAGTAGTAAGCCTTATTAAGATGGAAATACTTTTTGATTTCAATATTAGAAAAATCATGCCAAGATGTGGTGATTTTTGGACTTATGTTTCTAGCATAAGTAATATTGATGATCATAGAAAGTGCACATTGTATGATCATGTTTGCTGTGATCATTATGAGACATGGAGGTCTCGGATTTCCATCAAGGGGGAGCATGCACATCAAGAAGGAGAATGGCTCAAGGTCAAGCATCTACATGAAATTTGGAAGGAATCAAATTTTGAGGTGCTAGGATGGTGCAAAGCTCCCAAGTTCATCAAAGTAGTAAACATCAAGGAGGCACTATCATGGATATGGTGATCTCAGGTCATCATCAAATTTATTGGCTGATCTTCACATCTTTGAACCAGCAAGGATCCATATTTGAAGACCAATTCAGCCCATGGAGTCAAGCTTAAGATCTTCATGCTTTTATCAAGTTAGTTTTGAGGAGTGTTAGAATTGGCAAAAGCCTACTTGATCAAATCTGGTAAATACCATAATGACTTGTACCTATCATCATTAGACATGTGTGGAGCCTATTTCCATGTGTGAAATCCATGCCTAAGTCATTTAGATAGATCATATAGGTTGTACATCTCATTTAATTTGGAAACTAGTGGTTAAATTGGCCAAAAACTAGTTTAGTAGTATTATGCCACTCGACACCATTCTAGTGATAGAAAATGATATATCACATGGGTAGGAGTGGTCTCCCACATGTGAAATGTCAAGCATAAAGTTCAGATCCATTGTATATAGATTTTATTTGAGTCAAATGTCAAATCTCCTAGATTGTAGGAGTTATCTCCTAGATTGTAGGAATCTAGAAGGTCAACACTAGCAACCAATGATGATGTGGCAAATTAGTGGAATCTTAGCCAAAGTGGATATGGATAAGCACTATGAGCTGTCTCACATGTGCTGGATATGGCTTAGAGAGAGATTATGAAGATTTTGTATATCATCCATGTGAGATACATTTGAAGGTTTTAATGTCGCAGGGCCTAAAAGTCAAGTTAGTGAATAAAATAGGCGTTCCCACTAGAATTAAAATTCAAATTGGTTCCCTTCAATTTTTGAATGGGTTCTCTCACTTTTTTGAATTTAAATGGTTAGGGAGGTAGAAATCGGCCAATAGGATTTGAGGCCAAAGCCCTATATATAGTAGTAATTTTGAATATTGTACACATGTTCTCTTCATTTCAATACAAGTAGGTTGGCCCTCTTATGAAATGGATATGGAATGTCCTTGCTTTCCATCTTTCTTCCTCTAACTCTTATGTTGAAAAACATTGATTTGAGAGCAATCTTGGTGTTTTCATTCTCTTAAGCTAATTCTTTGTGCATGAATGCTTTGTATTTCCTTAGTAGACTTATTTGTTGTTATCAGACCATACACCTACTGTACTTCACATGTGTGAAGCCTTTGGATCATTATATTTGATTGTTCTTGCTTGGATTAATAGAAATTGTCAAGTAGAAGCTAGAATTGGATGCTAGTCTTGATATGGATCAAGATCCCAAGTTACCAATCACTCTTTTTGATCATTTGTAGATCAAAATGAGTCCTTTTCTTTGAAATTTCACTTATTTGTCTCCAAACAAAGTAACTACTTCATTACCCTCCTAAAAAGAGGGCACATGCTTCTCAAAATCTATATCAGGAGATTTATTAAATAACCATTCATACCTTGGGATTATGTTCGTATGTGCTAGCTCTAAAACATGAAAATCTCTTAACTCTCTATAACCTTGGATCCAAACTGGGAGATTTAGAACTTTGACATCTCGTGTCTCCAACTTTGCACCTGAAGCTAGATATACTTTATCACTGGCTTCAGTTTCTAGGCCAAGTTTTTGCACAAGACTAGAGCTAATAAAATTATGAGTAGAACCACTATCCACCAATATACTAACTTCATGTCCTTTAACTATGGCTTTCAAACGAAATAATTCATTAGAGGCAAAAATGAAGCAGTTCTGAATGAACATTCACACTCACAATTAACCTTGTTAATTTTCAATTTTAGATTTTTCTTACCTGGCATCTCAATGACTTGAACTATCTGTTTCTTTCACTCTAGGCAGAAATTCATAACATGTCTAGGCTTATTGTAAACAAAACACACATTCTTCCTCCTAGCCTTCTTCTAGGACATTTGCTTCTTTTTCTTAAAATCTGAGGCCATTTGATCCAGTTTGTCAAAATATTTACTAAGCTTCTTATCGTGAACTCGTTTCTTTCCCTTCTTATGGCTAGATCCAGATGGATTAGCCTAAAATTGCTTCTTGGATGTCACCATCGTGGAATCATAAGCTTTTGCGACTCGTACAATGTCATCAAAGGTCCAAAGCACATTTCGCTTACATCCATTTGGATAATCAATTGGCAAACCTAGGATAAATTGCTTGAGTGCTAATTTCGCAACGAATGATGGAACTTTGTTCCACAAACTATAAATTCTTGCAGGTAGGAGTCTAAACTCCAAGTACCCATTTTGCACCTGAAATTTTTTTGATAAAAGTCCAAATTGTAAGCAACCAGAATCGATTTTTTGAATACCTCCATGAATTTTTCCCAGGTAGTGGGTTGGATTGCATATCATGCCACCACAACAAAGCCTTTCCTCGGAAGAACAGAACCACGCTCTCAATCTTTTTCTCTTTTAAAATTGCGTGTAGATTGAAATAACTAGTCCACTTGGTTAATTAGTCATCTACTACCTATGGCTTCTTCTCTTTCTTCTCCCCTGAAAAAGCTTATGGCTAAAAGCCTAAATTCGGTGAAGAGAGAGTTTTAATTGGACTCATCAGTATCTCCATCTACTGATCCCTTAAATTGTTCCTATTGTTCATTTCAAGCGCTTGACTTAAATGCTAACAAATTTGTAAGTAGGTAGGCATAGGTACTGCACCATCAAGACCTGCATTATCATCTGCCATTATTGATTTCTTGAAACTAAAAAATTGGCTTAATTAGTCGACAAATCTAAAATCTTCAACTAAAAGTGAAAAGAACTGGACCTTCATAATTGGTTGATACACTTTCAACAAGGTCGATCACTTTATTAAGCAATTCTGTTTAATCAATATCAGACTGATTTACAACAATATCGAACTTTTAAGGATCACTCAAAAAATTTACGAAACTGGAATTCTAGAAATCCGTTGGATATGGACCCAATTGTGAAATCGATTAAAAATGTCGATATATCAATTTCACGGGTGCCATTGCATTTCAAACTCATTTCGAAACATCTTGCATGCATCAGACTTGGTATGCATCGATTTTAATAAAAAAATCAAAAAAAAAATTGTAAGTTGCATAGTAACTGGGAAATCAGCTTTTTGACTAGAGTTTTCAAAACAATCAGAACATTGCAAAATTTTTCAAATTTTATTCTAAAATTGCCAGCCATAATTGTTGCTATAGGACTCCGATTTGGTCACTGTAATGCATACTATAGAGGGACATGAGGTTTACAAGACACCTGACATGTCACCTTGCAACCTAGGATTGACATGTTCGAGTAGTAAAGGACCAAAAATTCAGTAGCAGGATGCACTTTTTCAAAGGGTGTTCATAAAAAATCCATATCTAGACCATATAGCATCCAATTAGAGGCTACAAGAGCTCTTCTAAGGTTCATTAGAGAGGCATAGAGGCTTCTATCAGGTCCAACAAGCAATCATAAGCTCAGATCATGCAAAAATTGCATTTATGGACTCCTTCAACAAGCAAAACTTCAAGATATTAGTGCCTAAGCTCTTAACTCCAAATTGGGTGAATGATGGCTCAAATAAGAGGAAATACCTCATATCATTCAGCTTGTAAAAAAATACAGCAGGTTTAGACCACTTATTGAGAGTTATTCAAGCTCAAAAAACCACAAAAATACACTATTTTTTGACTTTTTGAGACCATTTTTTAGTTAATTTTGCAAAAATTTGTGGAGCAAACCCACATGAAAGTGAAATCAGGCCAAAACTACTATAAATCCATCACATCAAAGCACTAAATTTTAGTCAGTCACGGTTCATATAGCCGATTTCTAGCCCAAAAACACCAATTTCTGGCCAAAAATCACTATCTAAGCACCCTTTTGACTTTTCAACCGGCATGCAATCATTAGAATTAATCATAATGACTGTAAAATAGCAAGTAAAATTTTGGAAAACGTTCAAGATCAGTAGCTTTGATAAATTTCAAGCAAAAAATTTGAATTCTAGTTGAAAAATCACAAAAAAAAAACTATCAAAAATCCATTGATCTCCATCATTTTCTATGGAAAAAGTCCATAATCATGACCAATAGGCTGAAAATACATCAAGATCTGAGAAGCCACCTACCTGGAGGTCAATTCCACCACTTGGAAGAAAAAAGCAAAGAGATCCACCAAAAAACTGCAAAAAGCAAGAGTTTTGACTCCACCTTCTGATTGATGTAATCCTTAGCTCTGATACCACTATAACGATCACCAATTGAAGATATTATCAAATCTTGTTACATGCAACCAAAAGGACACCTGTGGAGCAAAACCACCCAACCAACAAGAAATGGCTAGTCAATACCCTAAGCACTTCACCCCCAAGCCAAGGTGAATGAATACAAGAGAGGAGGGGATCTTGGCTTCTGAAATTAGAAAAGACAATGAGGAGATGGGCGAGTTCCGCTAGGATATATACTCTCTAAATGACTAGAAAATATTTTCTCTAGGATCCCTCCATTCCTATCAAAAGCAATCGACCTCCTATTCTTGCATAATAGCAGTCAAACACCATGGAAGTGCTCCTAGAAAAATGTAATTAATAATCTTGTGAGGACCCAATCACACATATTGTGATGTGTGGAACTATTTCATGGGTTAGGACAACTATTGGCATGGTGTAGAGTATGAAGAGTAATGAATTGCATGTATGGGAATGTTGTATGCTTGCATGGACACATGCATAGGTAAGGCAAGGGCTTGGTGAAACTTGCCCTACTCCCATTGTGAAAAATTGCCTACATTGGCAAATCTAGCCATGTACATTCGTCAATATTGTTTGTTGGTTACTTGAATGGCCAAAGTGCCATTTGTACATTCACACCTAAAGTAGGTTACCACGAGTCAAGAGGAGTAGTTGTGTCCATTTGGTAGTGATTCCTACTTTGTAGGATCTAGGCCATGATTTATGATGAGATTTGTACCTACCATGCACCTACCAAGCATGACTCTTGGATCTAGGCTAGGGTTTTCACATTAAGGCAAGAAAGTGGAGTCTACTTCCTTATTACATGCTCGATTTTCACCTAAATTAGCAAAGGAAGTGTCTTTTACTATGTATTCTCATTCTCCATAGTGAGGAGATAGAAACTTTTTGGAGCCTCAAGGAGAAACTCGAGTTTTCTCTCATTGTAAGGTGATTGCTTTTGATTCCAATGAAACCCAGCTTTGGCACATTCTAAACACTGTCTATAGGTCATACTACAGCCTTATTTCCACACGTGTGGAGTTGGATTATAGTTATTGATCAATGCTCTGATTGTCTCTACTTGTTTTCTATCATGCTGCTAAACTAGATCTTGTTTTCTGATGAGTAGTATCTGATAGTTTGTTTAACAAGCACACAATCTACCTTGTGTATCATTCAAAGATCCATTTATGGTCCTTAATACTGTACTTTTAACATGGTATCAGAGCCAAGTACAAGGCTATTGATCAGTGTTTGAAACTAATCCAGTTTTAGTAGGTTTTGGTGCAAAAAGCTAGTATTGGAAGGGCGAGCTGGTATCCAGGTTTTGGTGAGGGAATTTGATCCCCAAATTTTTCAGGATCAAAATCCATACTGTTCACACGTGTGGGCATCTCTAAACCAACATTTAAAATCCCATATTCATTGGATCACTGTATTTTCATCTGGTACAATTTAAGCATAGAGTTTGTTCCATCCTTAGAAATGATGAATGTATAGCCAAAGGCTTTAAGCAAGGTAGATTGTTTAAGCTTGATGCTAATGTTGTAGTGGAGAGTGTTAACTTGGCAAAGGTGGAGTTATCAAAGGTGGAACTGTGGCACAAAAGGTTGGGCCACCCCAACTACAAAGCCATGGAATCTATGGTTGCAAAGGAGCTTGCAGTTGGACTCCCCAAGCATTTGTCAAAGTGTAGGAAGAGATGTGAAGCATGCAGCCTCTCAAAGGCTCACAAAATACCCTTCTCAAGATCTACATCAAGATCAAGCTCTCCTCTTGAACTCATCCATTCGGATGTTCATAGTTTTTCACATAAATCTAATGGTGGTGCCAAGTACTATGTAATCTTCATTGATGACTATTCTAGATTTTGTTGGATGTACCTCTTGTCTAGCAAATTTATGGTGTCTGATTCTTTTGTAAAGTTCAAGACTTTGGTAGAAAATCAACTTAGTACCAAAATTAAGGTATTAAGGAGTGATAATGGAGGTGAATATATCTCTAATAAGTTGATTGACTTTTGTTGTTCTAATGGCATAAAGAGGGAGTTGTCATGTCCATACACCCCTCAACAAAATGGAGTGAGTGAGAGAAGAAATAGATCTCTTTGTGAGTGTGCTAAGGCCTTAAGGCTAGATGCTTCTCTATTCAAATTATTTTGGGGTGTAGCAATAACTTGTGCTAACTATTTGTGCAGTAGATTGCCAAACCAAGCCATTGGAGGAATCACACCATTTGAAGCTCTATTTGGAGAGAAGCCCAATCTCAAGGATCTCAAAGTTTTTGGATCCACTTGCTATGTACACCAATCCTTGGATAAGAGAAGGAAGGATGATGCAACATCCATCAAAGGCATCTTTGTGGGATATGGTGAGAATAGAAAAGGTTATAGAGTCTTCAATCCCATCACTATCAAGGTGATAGTGAGTAGGGATGTTATTTTTTATGAAGGACATGCTTGTGATTTGGATGATAATGCTACTAATCATCTTGATGCCAAGGATCATGCTAGGATGGAGGAGGAGCTTCCAAGTGAAGAAGAACTTGAGGATCCACCTCAAGATGCAAGAACTCCAAGAAGATCTACAAGGGCAAGGTCCAAGCCATTGAGGCTCACCTATGATGGTCAAGGTGATCAAAGGGAAGGCTGGATGTTGTGAAAGATTCAACTAGTTTCATCACATTTTGCAATATTTCCATAATTGGCATATTGAGGCCAAAACTTGTTTTAGACTTAGAGGTTGACTTTTCAAAGTTCACTAGTCTAAATTTCATTTGAATAAACATTTTTTGAAAGCATGGAAAAGTTAGAATACGAGTTTGAGTAGATTCAATTTGAATAGTTGGGTACATTGAATCTAGACCCAAAATTAGTAGGTTAGCATTTAGGTGGGAAAGCCAAGTAGCCAAATAGGGTTTGGACCTGTTATAAAAGGATGTAACTCATGGAGAGAGCTATCTTCTCTCTTCTCTATCTCATTTCATGCTTATACATGGTTCTCTTGGGTTCTACTATCCATTGGTGCACTATCTTGGTGATTGCTTGAATTCTATGTGTAGAATGATCTATATTTGTTATTTTTGGATCCACACGTGTGAAATACAGTAGCTTGCTGGTTTTGTATGGAAAGCAATAGTACATAATCATTTCATTCAAGTTTGATCAAGTTCTATTGGTGTTTGCATCTCAATTGTGTGTAGATGCTGATTTTTCTACATTGGTGAGATTGGTAGTGTATTTTTCTTTCTAACCAAAGATCATTCAAGTAGATTGGATCTTAAGGATCTAAATTCTTCACATGGTATCAGAGCTTGTGTTTTAGGTTATAAAGGAGGAAATTAGATCTATCAATGATTTGATAAAGATATCAAGTCTAGAGCATGCTAGAGAGGATTCTACACCAAAATCGGATTTTTTGCTTTTGTAGATTGGATCTTTTGTAGATCAAAACACTAAATAGCTCAATGTACTTGTTCAATTCCAATTGTCTGATCAAAAACTGAAGAGTCGTAGACGTCCGTGTTCTGATCAAAGTGAGTGAATGCAAGTGAGTGCTACAAGAAGAAGAGAGATCAAGGAGACAAGCAAGGTAATCTTACTCTTGATGAGGATGGTTTGGATGTTCAAGATGCAAATGATGATGCTTTTGTGATGTCTTCATGTATGCTTGCTAATGATGGAGATCTAGATCCTTGGTGGATTGATAGTGGAGCAAGTTCACAAATGACCTTTCACAAAGAGTACTTCACTTCTTTGTTGGCATATGGAGATGACAAGAGGGTGATTTACATGACCAATGATGGTGAGTGTGCAATCAAATGGATAGGCAAAATTCCTATTTCTCTCTCTACAAATAGGAATGTTCATTTGGAGGATGTCTTGTTTATTCCATCTATTACCAAGAATTTGCTTAGTGTGAGTCAAATGCTAAGTAAGGGCCTCAAGGTGGAGTTTGATGGAGATGCTTGTTTGATCAAAAGGAAGGATGTCTTGATTATAAAAGGTAAAAGGCAAGGGAAGTTGTTCAGACTTGATGCTTGTGTTATTGCTAACCAAGTTGGATGTGTTGCAAGGGAGCAAATTTCTATTCAAAAGGTTTGGCACAAAAGGATGGGACACCTCAACTTCAAGTCATTGGAGATAATGGTGAGGAAGAAGGTTGTGATTGGTCTTCCAAGCTCCTTAAGTAATGTCAAGCATGTTTGTGAGTCTTGTGCTTTGTCTAAGTCACATAGACTACCTTATACGAGATCTGTTTCTAGATCTACAAAGCCTTTTCAACTTGTACATTCGGATATTCATGGATTTACTACAATTAGAAATAGTGGAGCTAAGATGTATGTAACATTCATTGATGATTTTAGTAGATTTTGTTGGATCTATCTACTAAAGAGCAAGGATGAAGTGTATGATGTCTTTGTCAAGTTCAAGAATTCAAGGGAGAACCAATTTTCCACAAAGATCAAGTTCTTGAGAGGTGACAATGGTGGTGAGTACATATCTAACAAGTTCAAGGCCTTTTGTGATGAGCATGGGACCAAGAGGGAGTATAAAACATCAAGTACCCCACAACAAAATGGAGTGGCTGAAAGGAAGAATAGGACTTTATGTGAGAGTGCTAAAGCTATGAGGTTAAGTGCTAATCTTGACAAACCATTTTGGGATCAAGCTTTGTTGTGTGCCAATTTCTGCAATAGGTGGCCGAGTGCTATTTTGGATGGAAGGACACCTTTTGAGATGCTATTCAAAAGGAGGCCGAGTGTCAACTTTCTAAGAACCTTTGGATGAACATGCTATGTCAACATTACTCTTGATGATAGGACCAAGGAGGATCCATCTTCAAAAAGAGGTATTTTTGTTGGATATAGTGAGGTGAGTAAAGCCTACAAGGTTTACATTCTTTCTACTAACAAAGTGATTATTGGTAGAGATGTCATTTTTTATGAAGGGAACATTCCAAAGGTGTCTTCAAGCATGATTGATGGTAGAGTGGATGGATCTAACATTCTTGATGTTGATGAGAAGGATCTTACTTTGGATGGTGGTGATGATGGACCTTCATCAAGTCAAAAGCCAAGGAGAACATCAAGAGAAAGACAAGTACCTTCAAGGCTCACATATGATCAAAAGGGTAAGAAAGTAGTTGCTAGAAATTATGTTGCTTTCGTAACCTCTTTGGATGAGCCTACAAGTGTAGATCAAGCAAGGAAAGAAGAGGAGTGGATCCAAGCAATGGATCTTGAGTATCGATCTCTTATGAAGAGTGGAACATCTTTTGGAGGATCTTCTTGTGTACATGGAGCTATGCAAGTGGATGGATGTTATCTTGCTGTAAAATCAAGTAATGGATCTGGAAAACAAATTTTTTTCAATGACTTTGATGATAAAGTTGAAGATCAAGAGGTTGACCTCAAAGCGCTTCAACTAGTCAAAAGGGAAGGTGGCAATTTGGAGCTAGTCAAGAGCATCAAAGGAGAGGTAATCGACAAAGATGTTATGGATCTATTTTTGCAGCATATTGAAGACTCAAGTAAGGTCAAAGGAGCAGCAAGGAAGTGTTGTTCAATCAATGCTCTGATTGTCTCTACTTGTTTTCTATCAAGCTACTAAACTAGATCTTGTTTTCTGATGACTAGTATCTGATAGATTGTTTAACAAGCACACAATCAACCTTGTGGATCATTCAAAGATCCATTTATGGTCCTTAGTACAGTAATTTTAACACCATTCTCAATGTGATTTTTCATTGCCAAGTTACTCTCTCTACACCTACATCATATTCCCTAGCACAGGGGAGATGTTATTGGAGATTGATCAGTAGCATCAACATGGTTTGGTGGTTTGGCTCCATAGTCATTCCTTTGTGTGTTTCTTGTAAGCAAGATCTTGGAGGTGCTTCTCTTTACATCCACAAACCAATGAAAATATAGCATGATCACCATCATGAATGACATAGAGATGGTGCTAATTCCACATGAACATGAGAGTACATGATATCCCAAGTGTAGATTGATCACCAAAATGCCTTGCATACCACCTTTTGAATGCTAGCTTGAGCCCTTCCAGACTTTTGTTGATCAGTTCCTTCCATTCTTGGTCACCACCAAGATCCATGATAAGGTCTTCCTCTTCATGGTCAACACCAAGATCCACCAAATATCTACCAAGAGTAGAATACTCAAAAGTAGAAGCCACCACATCAACTTTAGAGAAAAATATTTCTTTGCTCTCCCTAGGTGCGCACTCCTTACATTGGGTGTTGGATATGTTAATGATTCAACCCCATTAACCTTTTTACAAGATCAACAACCTTAGAACATTACTCTGCAAAATCTTCTCGTTTTCACTCCTCTCATTTTCTCTTCTTCTTTCATGAGTAAACCCCTCACCAAGGATGAATCTCTACAAGCAATAACACTCTTCTTTTTTGAAAACACACACATATTCTTCTTATTTTTTCCATCACAAACTACAAAGACACTTTTTGTAGTTGTCACATCCTCCCTAGATACATTCAAAACTCTATACTCAATCTTTTCCAAAATATGAAACGTGTGACTCTCTTGCCAATTAAGGTTTTTCTTGGAAAACAATTCAAGACATACTTTGCACATCCAATATCCTCACCAAAGTAAGACAAATGCACAATCTCACAAAATGTCCTACATTTTCTCTCATCTACTCCATCTAGAAGTATGCATGAGCTGGATAATTGGTTACCTCTTGTGCTACAAATGTTTGAAAACATATTGCAGCAAAGATTATCGTCGTCATGTAAAGTTTTGCCCTTTGCATTGCTTTGACAACTCATCATCTCCTTGGTGAAGATCTTCACCTCCAACACAAACTTTGCCTTGATTTCCATTCCAAAATGAACTTGCAATTTCTTTTGCAACAGCCACATGCCAAAGATACATTCTCTCTAATACCTCTCTTGTTATCACAAATACATGCTAAAGATACATCCTCTTTAATCCTCTCCATTTCTTCACAACCCAATACATTCTTTTTGCCATAATAACATACTAAAGATACATCCTCTCTAGTATCATGACACGATGAAGAACCTAGCATAGATCCATCCTCTCTTTTGATCAACCAAATTAGAGATAATCTCTCTTTAACATTAATGAACCTTTTCAAATATGGAAAAGATGGAATGTAAGCCAAAACATCATGAAGCACACCTTGTCTAATATAACACGTTGATCTAAAACAAGGTCAAACCAAGAATTTAAATGAAACTCTTCTCAAAGCCCTTTCATGAGAAGGTGAAAAGACATTTGACAAGTGTAACAATCTCCAAGTGAAGATCCTCTAGATTCTTTTGCATGCACCAAAAGGACTACTATGGAACCAAACCACTCAACCAAGAGTCAAACCCCAATAAGCTTCACCTCCTAGCCACGGTGACTAAATACATGAGAGGAGAGGATCTTGGCAACTAGAATCAAGAAAAAAGGTGAGGAGTATGGTGAGTTGCTATAGGTATATATAAGCCCCTAAGGCCTAGGAATATTTTCTATAGGATCTTAATTCTCATCCAATTGCTTTCAATCTCCTTTACATGCATTTAAAGTCGTCAGACATCATGCACTCGCTCCACATGTTCTAATGTGTATGTTTGGGCCCTCACAAGGATAACAATTACATTTTTGGCCTAGTCTAGAATGGCGAGGTATAACTAATAAACTCGTGCACTAGAATACCAAATGTCGGATTATTCCAAATCCTCTGAACCAAACATAGACATAACAGTCTTTCTCCTTTGAACTACTTTTGTCCTAAAAAGTGAAAATTTAAGTTCTTCGTTATGCTTTTCACTCTTTCTCAAATCATTATCCTTAGTGCGACCTTTCCAATAGATCAAACAGTCAGAGTTAGAATGATTTCTCAGTTTATCTCTAGTTCTGAGTACATTTTCTAGTTTCAAAGGTACATTAAGAAATAAGTCCTCCAAATGGGTCATATTATATCACCTTAGTGTAAACTTAATTTCAGCTAGCTTATATCAAATATTGGATGAGTAGTAGATTTGTCCTACAGATCAAGTTCGTAGCTAGAGAACCAGTTTCTATTATAATTCAAAACGGTCTATACTATCTAGTAGACAGCTTATAATGCTTTCCAATACGCATAGTCCTAGAATCTTGTAAAATTTTAAGATATATTCAGCCATCAACTTTAAATTCTATTGGAGATCTCTTAAGATTAGCATAGTGCTTAGCCCTATCCTAAGCATCTGTAGCGCAGACATCCCAAAGGGATGTAGGAACCACGACTTAGCTTCTCAGCCTTCAACTCTTGCCATCCAAACCCACTTGACATACAAGCAGCCAACTCGCCAACAACGATCAGACTTAACCACGCCTATGAGAAACATGTGTTTTCAACATATCCTCCATAGTCTAATTAGTTTTTTCAGTCTATCCATCTGATTCAATATGATCAATAGAACTAAAACTAAGCATAGTCTCAAGCTTATGGAATACAGATATCCTAAAGTGACTTGTATACTTAGGATCTCTATCACTAACAATATCTTTTGGCAGTCCATAAAGCCTAAATAATCTTTCTACACAAATCAGGACTAAGTTTGAAGCCTTTGTAAGTGACTTTCCTTTTATGAAATCTATAAATATGTTTTTCCATCATTTTTGAGATATATCTAAGGGATATAATAGCCTTCTAGCCTTTAAGCATTCCACTTTGTCTAGCTGATAAGACTTGCACTTAACCACACAAGGCTCGACATATTTCTTGAGTTTTGGCCAATAAAACTCTCTTCTAACCAAGTCCAAAGTCTTGTGTAAACTTGGATAACCTGCACAGGGTATGTCATGACATTTATAAAGAATTCACTTCTTTTACTCATCATCTCTTGGTACACAAACCTTTTCATTCCAAAATAACCCATCTCGAATGGTGAACTGTTTCACAATTTTTTTATCTTTCTTGAAAATTTGAAATCGTTGTGAATAAATCTCTTTTTCATTCTCATTCACTCCAATCTCAACTATTTTTCATATTCGACTAAAATGAGAATTTGTTTTGCACTTTTCTCTCAACAAAAGATATAGTTCTATAGAAATATGGGTAAATGAAACATGACAATTCCTTTTGAATGTGTCGACTTCAACAAAAGCATAAGATGATTATCAAAAACAAAGATGAATAAATATTAGGCAAGATTATTTATCTTTGTCATCATAATCTTTCCTAATGCATACTTTTAGTTTGGAACTTTTGCATTTGCTTGATAAATTTCTTCTAACATACAAAAATAGCATTTTATTTGGCATCCCATAAACTTCTGTTTTTCCAAGTGAAAGCACTCTTTCTTGCAATTTGAAGAGCCATGTTATATGTATCATTAGGTTTAGGCCAAGACTGTGAACTGCACTTTGCAAGAGTCCAAATGAATAATGATAACATATGTTCAAGTTTCATTTGTATTTTCAAAGTTTGCTTTGCAAATAACTAACTCTTAATATTTGACAATAATGTGTATGTTGTACCAAAGCTTACCAAAAATCATTCATGAATAGCTTTTGGGATGTAAGCATGGGAATGCTTGCCAGAGGGCAGAGTAGTAAGCATTCGTGCTTAATCATATAAGGTGCATATGCTTACCAGGGGGATGCACGAAATTCAGTAGGTCACATCATTTGTTATATGTGAAATTCAATAGGTCACATCATTGTGTGTTTGCATGCAAAAAGCAAAATAAATATAAATGATGAGATTAGATGGTGTGAGGACCTTATTTTTTGGTGACAAAGAGACTTGATAGAACAATTAAGTGTCACATTTGGCTTTAGTGTGCAATTTGCATGGTACAAACAATGAGTCTCTTTTAAGTTCACGTGGGATGTGGGTTTATAATGAATCTAGAATCTCATATAGACATGAACCAATGTGGGCACACTTGGATGTATGTTGTCTCATTTATAGCTGACACCTATGTGCTCTATGGTAGCCCAACTCAAAGCCAAAGGAGAGATATTTTTAAGAATCATTCAAGTGGATGAAAAACATAAAGGAAGGTTCACATCTGTTGAGGATTACAAAAAGACGATGACTTAGATTCGATGCGAGAATCCAAACCGAGTAAATGAATGAAAACAAACAAAAACCGGAGAGAGAGAGAGAGAGAGAGAGAGAGAGAGAGAAAAGAGAGCCTCGGTGATTGAACCTTGAGAAGAGAGTGAAATTGGTAATTATTGTTGAAGAGAGCGCTTATTAAGATTGAATTGTGGGATCCATCCAGCGAATCTCAGTACCTACTACCAACCCAGGCACGAACTGCCGCATATTATCGTCTTCCACTGTTCCACTCGCTCACACGGCCAACTTGGGTACTACGCATGCCCCTCTCAGGGGACTCATGAGAAGAATGAGTTTAGGGAAGCAAAATATGGAAGGAAGCAATGAGCATCCGGTGCAGCCTTGAGCAGTAGAGAGAGATTCTTGACCAGTAGAGAGAGATTCTATCATATTGTTGCATGATCACTGGGGCATGGGTTGGCAAGCATTTGGGTTATACTCACCCAGGAAGTAGTTAGCTAGGACCCACTTTTCCGATGCCAGATAGATCATCGGCAAACGCCATTTCCAGCTTCCAAGAACAATTGAGCTCAAGTGGGTCCTCAGGGCCACCGTTCTCTCACAGCCTCCAAAAGATCCAGGCCTCAGGGCGAGACAACGGAGTAGAGATGAGAGCCTGTTGCAGCAAAAGCCAAGCAAGATCACCTACAAATATCGAGATTCACAATCATAGTATAAGGAGGATGCGTCATTGAGCAGGAAAAGGAGAAGGAGAACGTGGTGGGGCAAAAAGTTAAGAATGACAGAGATAAGGAAGATATAGATTCAAGGTTAAGGAAATAGTGAGGAATGACCCAGAAAAAGTTAGCGTGGTCCAAAGGAAGAAAGGGAGAGAAGAGGGTGCGTGTCAGAAAATGCATGTGCAAGCTTGTGCATCTTTCATCATTGGAGGCAGTGGGTTCTTTTCCATCATAGCTACTCCAGCAAATGTTATCTGAACTTTGCAAGATAGAATTTTGTTGATTTTTAGACTAAATTTGAGTGGAGTGAATCGGTGATTAGCTTTTCTTCACCATATTAGATTGATGTGCATATTTCATGGCTTTTTGGGGATATTGAATTATTGATTGATTAACATATGATGAAATTAGCCGTGCTAGCAGTCACACTACCACGTGAATACAAAGGTCTGGGTTTATTATGCATACGACATAATCCAATATATCTAAAGATTGGGACGGCCTTGAAATCATTCCTATAAATTTGTATTGACCTTAGAATATATAAAGTGTCTTGAAAGTCTTTAATGGTTACTAGCATGCAAAAATATAAACTAGAAACATGATTGTGTCATCTGCAGAACGTTGGGGCCAGAATTGAAATAAAAAAATTTGACCCATTGTCTCTCATGCATTTTTTTTCTCTCCTGTCCATGCATTTAATTTTTGGGTGATTAGGTTTAGTTTGCAATCAGCTAATGGAAAAATTTATTACCACTAAACATTTGGAAACTTTGTGGGGATTCCACACATGGAAGTCACGCACAAATTTGAATGTTGAATATCAAGCAAATGTATTTCTTTCATAGAACTTCCATTTGCATGTTAAACTATCTACTTTCATTGGAAATGGGTAATTGCATCATGCAACATCCATGTGCCATCCATTCAACTATCCATTTGCACAAGACCCTTCTATTCTTTAATGAACAAAGTGAAAACAATTTTAAAGTAAGACATCACACAAATGGTTTCTATCATCAAAAAGTTTCCTTGGGCAAAAAAATCCATGGGTTTTACAGTTGGCCTTTGATCACAATTATTGGTCTTTTAATAAGTGGTAAGTTGTAAGTTGTTGAAGACTTCTTTTCCTCCGCTTGAATTGAGGAGTTTGATGCCAATCTATGGCACAAATGAGGAAATATAAGTGAGATGAATTAAGATCTTTTGGGAAACTATTCAATATTGCTTTTGGAGTTGATTGACCTCAATAGGAGTCAATGAAGGGTTGCCACATGGCCAAAATAGATAGTCATGTAAATAGTATGTACATATTCAAAAACATGAGAATTGTCCACCTAAAGCTTGTTTGTGCCCAAAAGAAATTTCTCACTTTAAGAAAATAACAATGAATGTCTCTTTAGCCCCTCCAAAGTGAAACTGGTCTTTCAAATTGTATCAATAAAGAACATATTGGTTATTAATAAAAAGTACCAAATAGTTTATTTTTACATTTTAGTCTATACTAAACACGGAATGTTTCACCCAAGGTGAAAATATAGGAATAGTCTTTGGTGCTTGCCAAAATATAATGCGTGATATTTTATTTTTGAAAATTTTGTAGAAAATTGAACTCAAAATATCTAACAAAAAGAGTTTTTTGCATATAGCATCCATGCACATGTCAGAGTTTCTAGTTTCATAGGATATGGGTAGTTGCATGGATTATCCCATGCATTATCTATTCAATTGTCCATTTTTGCATATTCAAAAAGGTTAGAATGATTTATGTAAGATCTTGTTGGGCTCAAAAGGACCTTCTAACCTTAATTAAGGTGGTTTCCTCTTTAGTCAAAATTACTTGAATATAGACACTGGTCTTTCAAAATGCACTAATAGAAAATGCATCGGTTGTTCAAGCAAAGTATCAACATGTGGTTCTAGACTTGTTAGATGTTTTGACATTTTAGCTCACACTAAACATCCACATGGAAAATTTTAATGTAAGATGGAAATTTGGGAATGTCTATTAATACTTATAAAAAGAAATTGAATGACACTTAAATTTTTAGAAAATATGTAGAAGTTCCATGCATGGAATTTCCACACAAAATTGAACCAAAATATCTAGTGAATGTCTTTTTTGGAATGTCCAAACTGTCTATTTTTTGTGTTCTCAAGGTAATTACTTTGCCATTAAACACTAACAAAATGACATAAATTTTAAATCCTCAAGGAGAATTCAAGGCTAAGTCAATAAATACTTCCAAAATATATGCGTAGCTTGAAAGAGTCAATACTTAAAGATCAAGTCCATCCCCATCTAGATGAGGGCCCTCTCAATTGGTTTTTCTATTAGTATCATCAATGTGTTCACGTTTATGGCTTCACTTATTATAGCATCTGTGTTGATCTTGTTTTACATGTCATACTCTTGAGCAATCATGTTTAGCCATACATTCCAAAGCACAATAATCCAAGTTAGGTTCCATGTCCTTTAGGTGTCACAATTCTTAGAATAGAAAAGGATTTAGTAGCATCATGTGAATGGAAAACAGTTTGAGTTGTAGATGAGACATCCTCTCAAAGACTTGGGTGACATCTCTCCATATCCTTGTACTCCAATGGTAGAAGAGGTGAGCAATGTCTTCTTTTTCTTTTTAACATGGGTTGTAGATCCTTTGTGAAGTCATCCCAAATTGGCTCTAACAAGTAGGGGTTGTTGACATCCATTTCTCGATTAGCAACATCACTTGTCCTTTTGGATCTTCAAACAACATATAGATGAAGTGGCTATAGTGTTACTTCATTGTTCAATACATTTTTAACATGATATTTTCCTATGACTTGTTACATTTTATAACATTCATTTGTTTTTTTTTTTTACAATGATTTGTTATATTATCTAACATTGATTTGATTATTTTCTTTCAACTGTGAAGAATTGCCAAAAATTGGCAAATCTAGCTTGATCAAAAACCATGTAGAATAGTGTAAATTGTGTACACAAGTGGGTCCCACACATGTGAGGCCATGATGCCACATGGGAAACCCATCCTAATGTAGGTTAGGTCAAGTCAAGAGAGTTGGTCATGTCTATTTGGTGGTCATCCCTGCTTTATAGGACCTACACCTAAGTTTAAGGTGAAAATTTGACCAACTAGCTACCTACCAAGCATAACTCTAGGAAATAGACTAGGGTTTCATTTTAGGTCAAGGAGAGTGAGTTAACTTCCTTATTACATGCTGGAAATCCACCTTACTTCAAGAAGGAAGTCGAATTTTCTATGTATCCCCTCTCTCCATAGTGAGAAGATAGAAAATTTTTGGAGCTCATTGGCAATCTCAAGCTAGTTCACCATGTACATTGAGTTTTTGTGATCCAAATAATACCAAATCAATTTCTACTTGTTTCTCAGGTTGAAGGCCGTACTACATCTTGTAGTACACACGTGTGGGCTCGTATTTCAATGTTTATCAATGCTTTTGATTGTTAATGCTTGTTGTTTGTCAAATTGCCAATCTAGATCAACTTTTTTGTGTCTAGTTTTTTGATAGATTGTTAAGCAAGCATCCAATCACTCTTGTGGATCTTTTGTAGATCCATTTATGGTCCTAAAGTACAGTACTTTCACATGGTATCAGAGCCAAGTACAAGAGCATAAGCCATTGATCTAATGCAAATCCATTTTTAGCAAGTTTTGGTGCTAAAAACTAGTATTGAGAGGGCAAGCTAGAATCTTGATTTTGGTGAGGAGATTTGATCCCAAACTTGGTAGGGGTCCAAATCCGTACTGTCCACATGTGTGGGCAGCTCTGAACCTGCATTTAATGCATGGTATTTATTTGATCCAAAAAAATTCAATTTGTGAGCTATTGGTGTAATTTTTGGTGGAGATCCTAGGATAATCTACCAAGATCATTTGCCATTGATTAGATTTGAATTTGTTTCATGGAATCTAATTAATCTAGGCTGATTTCAAGTCCTATTAAGGTTAAAAACAGGTCTTGAAAGTACACCAAGAAGGAAGAAAGAGATTAAGTCATTTTTTTGGTCCAAAAATAGCCAAATTTGGCAAGATTTGATTGTAAGTAGATTTCACATCATCTTATCTTCATTCCAACTTTGTGAGGGAGTGCTAGAACTGAGATTATAAGTCCATTTGTTGGATTAGAAATCTAATTTGAGTGAAAAACTACAAGAGAGAGACCTTAGTGAGTTTCTAGAGACAATCAAATCCATTTCTTGGCAAGATTTGTTTGAAAGTAGTTTTCACTTCATCTTATCTTCATTCCAGCTTTGTGAGGGAGTGATAGAACTGTGATTATAAGTCCATTTGTTGGATTAGAAATCAAATTTTAGTGAAACACTGCAAGTGTGAGACCTTTGTGAGTTTCAAGTCAATCGAATCTATTTCTTGTTTGTAGAAGTCACCAGTAAGATGGGATCTGCTGGAGCATACCTTCTAGAAGCTAGTGAGAGGTTGAATTCTACAAATTATGCTATTTGGAAGGTTAGAATGGAGTCACTCTTAGTGCTCCAAGACCTTTATGAGTTCTTGATTGAAGATGAAGATGAACCTCTAGGTGCACAGGAGTTAGCTAGATACAAGAAGAGATCTAGGCTTGCACTTCATTGTGTGAAGATGAATGTGAGCAATGATTTGTTGAGAGAAGTATCAGCTTGTACTAATGCTAAAGAGGCTTGGGAGTCTTTAAAATCAATCTATGAGTCTAGCAACACTTCTAGAGTTCTTATGCTTAGAAATCAAATTTTGCAAAGCATGAGGAGAAGTGAGGAGAGTGCACAGGATTATGTACTCAGAATCAAGTCTCTAAATAGGGAGTTGGCTTCCATTGGAGAGAAGATTCATGATGGAGAGCTTGTACAAATTGTCCTTAATGGTCTAGGAGATGACTTTGCAAATTTGGTCCAAAGTTTTGCCATCCAAGACACTTTGCCAACTATAGAAAAACTTCACAGTGTATTAGTGGCTGAAGAGTGTAGGATGCTCCATGCAAAATCTAGGATGAGTTCCTTGTCTTTGCAGGATGGTGATGAGAAAGCCAATTTCTCATTCAAGGGCAAAAAGAAGACCAATGGAAAGAAGAAGCATCCAAAGGAGGCCAAAGAAGAGGATGATGCATCAAGCTCAAAGGACAAGTCAAAGCAAAAATGCTTCTTTTGTGGAAAGAAGGGGCATTATGCATCTAAATGCTACAAGAGGATAAAAGCTCAAGTGGAGGAGGAAAAACAAGGAAACCTTGCAAAGGAGGAGGAGGAGGATGAAGTAGATGTATTCTTGATGGCATCTACATCCTCACCAACAAGCAATAGCAATTCAAGAGACAATTGGTGGATTGACAGTGGGGCTAGATCCCACATGTCTTGTGAAAAGGACTTTTTCTCAACTTTACACTCATTCAATGATGTTAAAAAGTTTGTCTTTACTGCAAATGATGAAGAGTGTAGGATAGATGGTGTTGGCACCATCTCTTTGTGTCTAGAATCCTCAAAATGCATGGATCTAGAAAATGTCCTTTATGTACCATCAATCACCAAGAATATGCTTAGTGTTGGTCTACTCTTAGAAAGTGGTTTGGATGTCCACTTTAAGCATGGTGTTTGCTTCATCTTGAAGAATGATGTTTGCATTGCAAAGGGATTTAAACATGGAAGATTGTTTAAGTTGGAAGCTAGTGTTGCTTTTAAAAGAATGAGCTTGGCAAAGGAGGAGATCACTCAAGAGGAGATCTTGGCAAAGTGTGATCTTGCTTGCATTGAGGAGGAGCATCAAAAGGAGGAAGATCTTGAGGATCAGCCTCAAAGCATGAGAGTTCCAAGGGAGTCCTCAGTGACAATGTCCGAGTCATCAAATTGCATCCAAATTGTCCATTCAAGTGTGCATCTTGCAAGGCTGGTGAGCATTGGAGAGTCTACTATCTTTGAATACTTTTTGGAAAGTATTAGTAGACATGAGGTGACTTGTTTCTTACCTTAAAGATTCATGGTGTTTATTACTTTGTATGACAAGACAATGAAATGGGATGCTTTGAAATCTACATTTGTTGTTGATAAAGCAATTTCATTGGATAACTATTTTTGTAATAGTTTGAATAGTGTCATAAAAGATGAAACATCATTTGTATTGGAAATATTTGGGTCCACATGCTTTGAGCATGATCATTCCAATGTAAGGACCAAAGATTATCCTATTTCAATGATAGGAATAATGGTAGTGTTTTGCTGTTCAAGTAGAGATTGTAGAATCTACTTGTTTTCAGCCAAAGAATTTGTCAATGGTGGAAATGTGATCTTTCAAGAGTGGAAGATTTGTAAACTTGAAGAAGCACCTTTGGATCAACACCTTATTCAATTCATTGATGGTCTGGAGTCAAGTCAAGTGGAGGAGCAAGCTCAAGACCCGAGGACTCAAGAAGAACCTTGAGTATCAAGATGGAGCCATCTAGGCTCAATCATATGGATCAAGCAAGACAAGTTGTCTTTGGCAACATTATTTATGCACTTAATATTTTAATTGATGTATCTTAAAGTGCACAAAATGCCTTGGAATCCATGGCTTGGCATGATGTTTAGTTTTGAAGTGTGCTACATGTATATAGACACATTTATGGAACATCTTGTAAGGGATCGTCTAAGAGGTGGTGAAAGGTCCTTCGTGGACATCATTCTCTATTGGAGTCTCAAAAGTTCTTTCTTTGTAGCTGGATTTTTTAGACACTTCTAAAAGCTTTCATTGATCTATCAAGAGAGTTGTAAATAGATCAAGCTAAATTTGAGGAGGAGTGTGAAGAATTGCCAAAAATTGGCAAATCTAGCTTGATCAAAAACCATGTAGAATAGTTTAAATTGTGTACACAAGTGGGTCCCACAAATGTGAGGCCATGATGCCACATGGGAAACCCATCCTAATGTAGGTTAGGTCAAGTCAAGAGAGTTGGTCATGTCTATTTGGTGGTCATCCCTACTTTATAGGACCTACACCTAAGTTTAAGGTGAAAATGACCAACTAGCTACCTACCAAGCATAACTCTAGGAAATAGACTAGGATTTCATTTTAGGTCAAGGAGAGTGAGTTAACTTCCTTATTACATGCTGGAAATCCACCTAACTTCAAGAAGGAAGTCGAATTTGCTATGTATCCCCTCTCTCCATAGTGAGAAGATAGAAAATTTTTGGAGCTCATTGGCAATCTCAAGCTAGTTCACTATGTACATTGAGTTTTTGTGATCCAAATAAAACCAAATCAATTTCTAATTGTTTCTCAGGTTGAAGGCCGTACTACAGCCTATAGTACACACGTGTGGGCTCGGATATCAATGTTTATCAATGCTTTTGATTGTTAATGCTTGTTGTTTGTCAAATTGCCAATCTAGATCAACTTTTTTGTGTCTAGTTTTTTGATAGATTGTTAAGCAAGCATCCAATCACTCTTGTGGATCTTTTGTAGATCCATTTATGGTCCTAAAGTACAGTACTTTTACATCAACTTATTGGCTAAAAGCATGGTTTGGTAGTACAACATGGATTGTCAAGGACACTACCTTTTTTGGGTACAAAAGCACTCAAAGAAATGTTTATTGTTTAACATTCTAAACTGGGTCCACTAGAGATATGAAGAGACTATGACTGTTTGTAATAGATTTGCAGGTGTGTAATTGTAATAATTGCTTAATAATGTTGTGGGACAACAGGCGGCCGGCTTCTCTCTCTCTCGCTCTTGCTCTAGCTCTCGCAATCCAGCTTGCTCTCTCTCTCTCTCCTCGCGTTCGAAAGATCTCCCGATCTAGCCCTCTCTTTGATCGCATTCGCAAGATCTCTCAATATTGGTCTGATATACTTCTTTCTTGCTGATCGTGCTCTTTTTGATCACGTTGTGACTGATCCAGATCTTTCTTGCTGATCATGATTTGTTTGATCGAGCTCTTTGTCTGATCGATTAGTCTGTGCGTAGAATAGCAGATGATTCCAGCATGGATAGTTTTGAGGGCAATAATATATATTTCGCAGATTCAATTTTGGATATTCCAACAATTTTTCCTACAATGCATGAGACGTACACAAGTGATCTCAATATGAAACCTCGTCACTGTGCCGACAAAGTTGCAATGAGGGACTATTGAGCTAGTAAGAAACGAGAACAGAGATTGAAAGAAAAAAAATTTAGGAGGCTTGGAGATCAACCTTCAGTAGATGATGCCAGAACAAGAAAATGAATCTGTTTAGCTACGACAAAATATTGGCGAAGACATACACAACAATTTTCAATAGGTATTCAGAAGGAGATATTCCAGGAACTACTTCTGCAACCAACTTTTCGGGAGCTACAAATATCATCTAATACTGTTGAAAGCAATCTTGTTTCTAACATCCGTAAAACCCTCAATCAAATTAAGGTGCCCCACTCGGCGAATGAACTTTTTGTGAAGAGATCTTCGCTTGTCATGGTACTAAATAAAGTTGATGGCACCACAAATCTCCCTCATCTGAGAATTGCAGGTGCTTTGGGTATTCATCGCAGAAATATTGTTGTAGCCAGTTCTCACCTTAACATTAAGGACGAGGAGGAGGTTCTACCCTTGAGTGCCTATCAGAGACAATTGCCTAAAGGTAGCATAATCACGGCTCAGGTCAGGAAACTGGTGTATGCCTTTTGGAGCTCAGAAACTCGAGTGTCCCCCAACAAAAAAGACATATGCCGACAAAGGATTGGAAGAAACAATGCTAATCTTTTGCACTACTGAATCTAATCTTTGATACTCCTGCTGTTTGGAACTGTTTTGTAGTTTTTACTCAACTAATATTTTGCTCTTTTGGACTTTTGGGACTATTGATACTTGTAGAAGCTTATAAACAACTATTTATTTTCTATTTGGTACTTATAAAAACTTGTGTAAGATATACTTTTGGTACTTTTGGTACTCTATATTCTTTTCAAATAACTTGTCTTTCTGTTGTTTGGACCTCATGGAACATTTTCTACTTTTGGTGTGTAGAAAGTACTGTTGTTTGTTGCTCTTTGGTGCTTTTGATAGTTTTGGTAGTTTTTAAATATTTTTTTCAATCTGTTGTTTGCAACATTTTGGTACTTTTCGATCTACTAGCATTTAGCTGTTTGGTGCTTTTTAATATTTTGGAACTTTTGGGCATTGAATGTTTGTGTTGGTACTACTGGAACTTATCGTGTAACAATTTTAATAATACAGACTACCAAAATAGGTGTTTTAATATCTCGTGTCTTATTTTCATTCTAACATCATGCAAATTAGTCTACTGAGATTTATAGTGTGTACCATATTTATTTTAGAATCTATAGTATTTGGTTTTATTTTTTTAAAATTTTGTCGTATTTGCAGTTTTCACACGAGCCGATTCGGTCCTTTTTGGTATTGCTTTAGTGTTGTTACACCAATTGATAGTATTACTCCAGTAGTCGGGTACTAATTTTACAAATTTTGTACTATTTTGGTACTATTTTTGTGTTGGTAAAATTCTTGAATACAAAATAATGGTACTACAATAACTTATCGTGTACCAATTATGATCCTCCTGACTACCAAATTAGGTTCTTTTATGGTAAGTTTCTCATTTTTATTTTAAAATCTACCAAATAGCTACTATATAGACTTCTCGTGACCATATTTTACACATAAAACTATTAAATTAGGTACTTTTGTCTTTATATTTATTTGTGTTCGCAGCTCGCATACAATCCTTAGTGGTCTTTTCAGTACTATTTTAGTGTTATTTACCAATTGGTGGAATCTAAGCTTTAGTTACTACCAATTTTACAAGATTCGTACTATTTTTGTAATGTTTACGTGTTCCTAAAACTTTTGAGTACCAAAGATTGGTACTATTTGAACCTATCGTGTAACAATTTTGATCCTCCAAACTACCAATTAAGGTTCTTTAACTTTCTGCATGTTTAGTACTTTGGTACTATAAGATGCTCTGGTACTTTGGTACTACCTGCATATGATGCTTTGGTACTACCTGCAAGTACTTTCTACCTTCCTGGTACTACCTGTGTATGATACTTTGGTACTACCTGTATATGATGCTTTGGTACTACTTGCAGGTACTTTCTACTTGTAACACAATAAGACTTCTTGAATATAGATTAGTGGTAATGGGAATACTCCTCACGTTCACTTTGAAGATGTTAACAATGATTTTAATGCAGAAGGAATCTTTAAGAGGTTTCGAGTGAACTATTGAGCTGCACCAGTGTCGGGTAGTAATTTTACAAATTTTATACTAGTTTGGTATTATTTTTGTGTTGGTAAAACTCTTGAATACAAAAGAATGGTACTACAGTAACTTATCGTGTACCAATTCTGATCCTCCTGACTACCAAATTAGGTTCTTTTATAGTAAGTGTCTCATTTTTATTTTAAAATCTACCAAATAGGTACTATTTAGACTTCTCGTGACCATATTTTATGCATAAAACTTGATCGAGATACATGAGGACTTGTTCGTCACTCATTACCTCATCATTCACCGAGAGAATACCGTTTTACAAAAAGTGGGTTGCAGAAATACTAGGTTACCTGGGCACCAAGCTACAGAAATCGGGTCTATCATCATTAATGGAATGTCGATGGGTGTCTCTATGTCTGTAACAGATAGGAGAATATATGTGTCTTCTGCGATAGTTTCTATCAGGCATCTATTTGAGTCAGCATAGTCCACAATGGCCAGTGTTTGTCCCCAATTGATGATATCAGTTGATCACGTATAGTGTCCTTTCGGCATGATTGGAACACTATTGGAGGCGTGTTATGTGGTGGATGACCTATCATCATAAACCTTGGCGAGCTTAACGTGACCTGTAGAGTCAACAATGACTCTTTTTTCATTGTTGTTGAAGGTTATTTTACTATGTTTCCAATCTCAGATGACACCTACCATTTGTAGCCAAGGTGTGCCAAGAAGGAATTTATATGTTTGTGCATCATCGGGTAGATCTAGGATGACACAATCTATGGTAAACTTGACTCCTACAATACGGACTGGTATATTCGATAAGTGACCTGCAGGCCAGTGACTCGTTGATCGACCATGCGTAGTTTGTATCGTGGCAGATCTAAGCGGTTGAAACCCCTATGACTTTGCTAGTGACAAACCCATTACATTAATGTTTGATCCACTATCGAGGATAGTGGATACTATGGGATAATCTTTTTAATGCATAGGTAAGGTGATGCTAGTCCCCTTAGCAACACCAATATTCATCAGATTCATAGAAATCTGAGGAATTTCTTGAATCTTGTCTGGTTCTCACTGTTCATCTTGGACATTGGGCAGCTGAAAACTTCTATGGATATAGCTTTGAAGACCGATGAATGATTTCATGGCACTATCAAATGACATGGTGATATGAGCTTGCAGAAGTTCAGAGAAAACTTCAAGTCCCTCTAGGGGTTGCCCTTTTGTGAGAATCAGAGCAAATAACAGACATTCTATTTTATGTTCCTCTTACAATAGCTCATCTCAGATTTTGTTGTATCGTCGTTGTTCCACTCATGGGTCGGGATAGTCTCGTGGTAATGTGGAAGTTGTCAAAGAGCTTCCTGTATTGTCAGCAAGTTTTTCTAGATTTTTGTGCTGATGTTGAGCTTGGCGTTGAGCTCGAGTGAAAACCCAAATAGGTTCTGAACAGACATGTTGTGTGGGTAGGGTCATGTTTGGTTGTTTGAGGCAATCATTGAAGCTGTGTTTTTGAACACACTCCGGACATTCGACATGGTATTGGTTTTTGACTTTACAATCAACCATGAAATGTCCCATTTCGCCACAGTAGGAGCATAAGGGATCCTCCTGATATTGTGCGTAACTACCAGAAGTGGATGTGGTATCGGCATGGTATGATGGATCATAGGAGCTATTGACAAAATTGGTTTGAATGAGTTCTTTATGGAGTCAATGTTTTGGAGCTCCTATGTTAGGGTCTCCCATTGAGGTGGGCCTAATGGTGCTAGTTGAGGTAGATATGGCTATTTTTGTTGTTTAGGGAGCTCTTGGATTTGAACTAGTGGATTGTTTCGTGGAGGATATTGATTTTGTGGGTTTCGTGAAACAAATTGAGCTCTAGAAGGCTGGTATTGTCTTCATGGTTAGTTGTGAGGCTGTTATCATGGATTGTAGTAGCTGTAGAAAGATGAATGGCCCATGAAATTTCACAATTAATCAACGAGTTGTCTGGGATTGGTTGATAAGATGGACATTTATTGCCAGTATGTGCACCTCTGCAATGAGGGCACCAAGTGTTGTCGCGTCTATGATGTGCTTGGCCAGTGGGTAGCTGACCTAGCTTGGCATGGAACTTTGTATAGACTTCAAGGTGTTTTGAAACTCTTTTGTGAGTTTCAACATCTGTTGTTGGTGTTGCTAGTGAAGGAACTCCATCTGAGATTTTCAAAGCTGATCTCAAGTGTCCCCAGTCGGCTTGGATTCATGGATAGCATGGTGTGCTCTTCGTTCTCTAGGTTCATCAACATCTGATCCTTCGTCTTCTTCATGGATGGCATCAAACATGGCTGCCTTTAAGGACGTTTGCTCATCGTTAGATCTGAACTCATGTCTAACCCATCTGGGAAGTTCAACTAGAAACCAGATGATGAGCATCGATTCTGTGGGTTGTTCTTTTACCCGACTCTTTAAACGTTTGAATCATTCAATATAGTCATGTACTTTTTCATCATTTGCCATGTTGATGTTACTCAATTTGACAAAGGGACTTTCTATCAAACAAAACGGTTTGAGTCACTTGATGAAGGATTATTTTAAAATGGACCAATCAAGTTTATCTTCATGATCCAGGTTGACTATTCATGTACTCGACCTATCATGGTCATCGAGAAAAGTTGGACCATGGATTCTGGAGGTGTCTCACCATATACATCGCAAGCATTCTCAAATACTTGTAGATATCACTGAAGGTCCGAGTTTCCATCATACTTAGGAAGATCTAGCTTTGGTGTATGTTTTTTAGTACGAGGTCCGTGGTTGGAAAAAACCTCATTTAGGTGAGCTCTTGCGTGAGAAGACTCGACAACATGAAAATGTGGTCGGTCATATGCAATTTTGGCTCCAATAGATTTCCGTCTTTCAAAGGGGTTCGTGGATGGCTCATGGACTTGTGATTTCATGCAAGAGTACCGACTGTATCTGGTTTGCTCAGTTGAAGGTGACACCGTCTCGGGTGAATAGTCTTCTATGGAATTGGGATCGTAATGACGATCCACGTGGAAGGTCTAGACTATTCTGGTGGTGTTGCGTTAGGTATTTTTTTTCTTTTCAAGAAGACTCTAGATTTAAAATAGGGTAAGGTACAATGCTCAGAGTATTGTGACTGGTGTGTAACCAAATTGCACAGTATCCAAGTGAGTGGTAGTGCAAAAGAACTTGGTTGATATCTATGGCAATTGGCTAGGGTACAAGTCTAGTCAAAGACTGAGTTGACTTTCAAGTAGGTGCTCGGCTCGGTCGAGATGTCAAGGCCTAAGGCTCGGTCGAGATTGGATGTCAGGACTCGATCGAGATTTGATATTAGGACTCGGGCAAGATTGGAGCTTAAGACTCGGTGGAGATGTCAATGCAATGACTCAGTTGAGATGTCAATGCGATGACTCAGTTGAGATGTCAATGCAATGACTCGGTTGAGACTAGAAAAGTGGACTCTGCCGAGATTGGAGCTTAAGACTTGGTGGAGATGTCAATGCAATGATTTAGTTGTGATGTCAATGCAATGACTCAGTTGAGATGTCAAAGCAATGACTCGGTTGAGACTAGAAATGTGGACTCTGCCGAGATGACACTGCAAGGACGGTTGAGATTTAATAAGTCGACTCGGTCTGGGCCAAGACTGGATTGTGTTGTCAATTTGCTTGAGATATAGTGCCAGGACTCAGTCGAGACGTGAAGTCAAGACTTGGTCGAGATGTTAGAGCAAGAGTCAATTGAGATTTCAAGTACAGGGCTCGATCAAGATCAGATTGAGAAGGCTCGGACTAAGAAGACTCAGACTAAGAATGCTCGGTCGAGATCAAATTGAGAAGGCTTGATCGAGATCGTGGACTGAGAAAACTTGGTCAAGATCGGGGACTGAGAAGACTCGATCGAGATCCAGGGACTGAGAAGACTCGGTTGAGATCTGAAGGATAGGACTTAGTTGAGATGAGATATTCAAGACTCGATCAAGGTGTCAAATCAAGACTCGATCAAGAGTGGATTGTCAAGATCTGATCGAGATGTGAGTTGCAGAAATGTAAAACAAGAAAGCAAGAAACTAACTAACAAGCATTTTAAGTGCAAAGATCAAGAAATACCCATTTCTTGTCTTGAACTTCTCAAGAACATCAAGGACTGAAGAGTAGAAATTTATGCAGATTTATGCCACTGCCTCATCTTTTCTAGTTTAGTTGAAGCTCAATTTTAATCTAGAACAAGAAAGCAAGAAATTAATCCACTCTACTTCCACAAAACATAATTAAAAACAAGAAATCTACTCTAATTTCATAGCTACATTAAAGTATGAAAGCAAGATCATGAAAGCTTCACTCATAAACACCAACATGATCATGGAGCTAGAAAGAAGACTCAAAAACATATCAAAGAAAAAGAGGAGAAGAAAATCTCAATAATGGAGCTCCAAGCCACCATGGCCAATCAAGCCGAAGAGCTAAACAAGATTCAGCATCAACTTAAGCAACAGATATCTAGATCGACCAAACTCAAGATGGATCATCTGGTGTGATGAAGGCTGATACCCCTCCCAAGAAGCCAGAAGAAATCTAGATTCAGGCCCCTCAAGCCTCATCAATAAGGATGGCAAAATATATCAGGCTGATCCAAGAGAGGGAGGCAAATAAGAAAACCTTTCAACATGCTGTGGCGAAATAGGAGAAGGTCATTCTAGAGTTCCAAAAGCAACTGGAAGAAGTGACAAAGGCCCTGCAACAGGTTTTGGACAAAGTGAGCCAACTATGGAACACGACGTGCAAGGCCCAAGCAAAAATTTCTGATAATAAGCCAAGGGACAATGACGGAGATGACGGAGTGGCCGGATACGATAGGCACTTTCACCAGTTGGTGGGCGATAGTTCAAGATCGGACGACAAAAGGACTGAAGTTGTCTCTGGGAGTTTCTCTGCCCCCTCCCTAGCTATAAAACTTATTATTATTCTACTTTTGATTTCTCCCAAACATTCATAGCCACGTATCTTGTTCCCCTACATCATCCTCTCATCCCCCTCTAACTCGACTTCTGAGACCACACCAAGGGCCTCCCGAGACGTACAAAGCTCGACGGGACGAGTTCATAAAACAACTTAGTTCCCTCAACACCATCTACAACCTTATTGAGAATCCCATTCTTGGTAAACCCGCCACTCTCATGCCATCTTTGCCAGAAGATTTTCACCACGACCTGTTGGTTCCGACGCGGTTGAAGCTGTGCCCTCATCAAGTGAAAGGGCAAAGGGCCAGGAAAGGAGATACAGGTGCCAAGGCATTGGATGAATATCTGGCAAGGCCGCAACAGAAGCCAAAGGCAGCCCCACCAATCGAGCCAAGACCCCAGACGGTCGATACACATGAATCAGAAAAGTTCGAGAGAAAATATTCCACAAGCATGAGGGGCAGAAAGGATGACCTCGACCAGAGCCAATATTCCATGAGGGCTAAAATGATTGCCGCTTTGCAGCCACAACTAGAGTGGAAAAATAAAGTCCTTAACGATAGGCTGCACGAGTATTTAAGGGCACCATCTTGGAAGAGGGTTGACCCCTTCTACATGCCAATCAAAAGAAAAAACCCATGGCCAACGAAATGACCACAAAGTGAATCGGTCGACTCGTTGGTCATTCCAGAGGTTTCAAAAAGCTCATCGATCAATGACTTGAGGCTGCAGTTGCTGGATTTTGGCTAGAAATATAAGTCCAGTGCTGACTTATGTGTACGAGAAAGCATTGAGTATTGCAAATCCATAGATTTCCTCATGATTCAAGAGTGCTTTTGGGATCGATGCCTAGATTCTATTAAGATCAATCCCAATATAGCCCTGCAGTCAGGAGAAGACCACCAAATAGTTTCCTGACTCTATTATAAAGCGGCGTTCATGTCTTCATGTTATGTCATGATGACAGAAGACTGGCAAGAGTTCGGCTTCATCCAGAAAGTACGAGACTACATGGGGTTACTATCATTGGAAATGAGTTATGTTTCCAAGTATTTGAAGCCCTGGGAAGGAAAATGAGTATGAGAAAACAATCCGTGAAGCGGCAAGACAAGCAGGACTCACAAGACATTCTCAAACGAGTAGGAATGTAAAAGGCCATTGAGAGATCTCAGTTTTGTGAAACAATTTTGTAGCAAATAAGCACCCGTTTGACATAAGCAAATGTGAAATCTATTCTTTTCCAAGCACCGATGCGGAAGCAGAAGTAGCATTATTCCATACATGTTGTAGTGGGTCCTATAACAGATTACGAGAGGATAATGTTGGCTGATTCTATGGAATTTCCAAGATGTTGGGCAAAGCTATTCTAAGATCACCTCTCACCTTAGATCGAGGAGGTCTCTAAGTAGAAGAGAAGGATGAAAAATGAGAGCCGAGAAAAGCTATCTAGGACAACAATTAGAAATCTTGTGAGCCTCATGGTGAATCCCAAGTGAAGGAATGACCATGTAGGAGCTAGTATTTGTAAAAAAATTTGTAGACCTCTCTTAAAGAGAGTAGAGTGAGTCACCTTTTGATGGCGACCTCTAGTGGAGGAACTAATTCCACTTGTAATTTGCTAAATTGTGGAATTGCCACTTAGGCTCCACCTAGGTAGCTCATTTGCTTATTTAAGTGCCCCCCTATCTTGTGAGGGAGCTTTTGTTGTAATGCTCTTGCTCTTGATTTAATGAGAAAGATCTTCCACGAGTTTTGAGCCTTCTCTCTAGCTCCATGATAATGTTGGTGTTCTTGAGTGAAGCTTTCATGACCTTGCTTTCATAATTTAATGTAGTTGTGGAGTTAAAGTAGATTTCTTGTTTTTCATTATGTTCTGTGAAGGTATAGTGGATTAATTTTTTGCTTTCTTGCTCTAGATTATAATCAAGCTTCAAGTAAACTAGATAGGCTGAGGTAGTGGCATAGATCTTGCATACATTTCTACTCTTCGGTCTTTGATGTTCTTGAGAAGTTCAAGAATCAAGAAATGGGTATTTCTTGATCCTTGCACTTGGAATGCTTGTTAGTTAGTTTCTTGCTTTCTTGTTTTACATTTCAGCTTGATGCTTTAGATTAATATGAGATTCTTGAATGGTTTCCAAGTTGTTTTATAGTAGATAGAAGTTAGATCTATTTGGAGTTCATCTGAGTTGTGTGCTGATCTTTAGATGAATGTTCTTGATTTGCATGTTTCTTGATTTGTGAGTGCTTCAGGATTGTGAACCTACTTGAAAATCCATTGACAGGCTGGATTTAAATACATACTACAATGCGAATTAGACATTTCTGTCTGATCTGGGCAATGTATTAAGAAGATAATAATCCAAATGCCCAATAGCCTAGAAATGGGTAGAAACAACCCGCAATTACAGAAAGAAACGCATAGCAATGTTTCACAGATCCTCAGTGATAGAATCTGTGAACAATCACATTTGATCTTGTTGTGTTGCTGGCCTCTCCTCCAAACCTGAAATTTGGGATTACCATTTGATCTTGTTGTGTTGCTAGCCTCTCCTCCAAATCTATTAAAGATCTTTGGTTACAAAACAAGCTACTCCACCAATCTTGCCAATGTAGAAAAATCAGCATCTACACACAAAATAGAATGCAAAATCTAATAGAACTTGATCAAACATGAATCAAAACATAAATAGAAGCTATTTTCCATACATTAACAATAACCTATTGTATTTCACACGTGTGAACTAAAAAATAACAAATATATATCCTTCTACACATAGAATTGCAAGATATCACAAGTATAGTGCACCAATGGATAGTAGAACCCAAGAGAACCATGTATAAGCATGAAATGAGATAGATAAGAGAGAAGATATGCTTCTCCACGAGTTATTTCCTTTTATAATAGGTCCAAATCCTATTTGGCCACTTGGCTTTTCCTCCAAAATGTAAATTCTACTATTTTTGGGTCTAGATTCAATGTACCCGACATTTAAATTTGAATCTACTCAAAGACGACTTTTAACTTTCCCACACTTTACAAAAGTGTTTATTCAAATTAAAGTTAGAATAATTAACTTTGACAAGTCAAACTCTAAGTCTAATATAAAGTTGGCCTCAATTTGCCAAATATAGAAATGTAGTAAATATGATTAATCTAGTTGAATTTCTCACAATTTACATAGATTAAAAGAATAGTAACATAATTTCCAAAAAATCTAAAATATATTGAATGATTATACTCACTCATAACAAAGTTTTGAGAGAGTAAAAATGTGTTAAGCTTAGCATACCAACTCCTTGGTGCTTGCTTAAGCCCATACAAACTCTTTTGGAGAAAACAAACATGATTAGGCATGCCGTGTGAGATGTAGCCCTTGGGTCATGTACACTTCCTCCTCAAGATCACCATTCAAGAATTCATTAGATATGTCCAATTGCCATAGATCCCAACCAAAAAGAGCTGCTAGAGAGATGATGACCCAAATGCTTACATTCTTGCCACAGGTGCAAAGGTTTCATCATAGTCAATACCATGTTCTTGTGCATATCCTTTAGCCACCAATCTTACCGTATTCTTATTGATTGATCCATCTTGGTTTGTATTCACTTTGAAGATCCGCTTGCATCCAATAACTTTCTTGTCCTTAGGTAGTTCCACCAACCTCCATGCATTGTTGCCCATAAGAGCTTGATACTCAAGATCCATTGCTTGGATCTAGTACTCTTTTTGTATTGCCTCATCTACACATGTAGGTTCATCAAAATAGGTTAGGAAAGCATAGTTTGTACCTCCAACAACTTGCTTACCTTTCTCATCATATGTGAGTCTTGAAGGTGTTTGCCTTTGCCTTGATGTCATCCTCGGCTTTTGACTTGATGAAGGCCCTTCATCAACATCATCCAAAGTAACATCCATGTCATCAACATCAAGAATGTTAGATCCATCCACAACATCATTACTTGAAGACACCTTGGAAATATTTCCCCCATCAAAAATGACATCTCTTCCAATGACCACTTTATTAGTAGAAGGCATGTAAACCTTGTAGGCTTTACTCACCTCACTATAGCCAACAAATATACCTTTCCTTGAAGATGGATCCTCCTTTGTCCTATCATAAAGTGTTATGTTGATATAGCAAGTGCATCCAAAAGTTCTAAAAAACTTAACACTCGGCCTTCTTCCAAATAACATTTCAAAAGGGGTTTTTCCATCCAATAAAGCACTTGGCCACCTATTGCATAGAAAGTTAGCACACAACAAGGCTTGATCCAAAAATGGTTTTGGAAGATTAACACCTTCACACAAGGTTCTATTCTTCCTCTTGGCCACTCCATTTTTTCTGATGTTCTTGGACTTGTGTACTCTCTCTTGATCTCATGCTCGTCAAAAAAAGCCTTAAACTTGGTAGAGATATACTCACCACCATTGTTACTCCTCAATCACTTGATCTTTGTAGAGAATTTGGCCTCCCTTGCAATCTTGAACTTGACAAAAACATCATACACTTCATCTTTGCTCTTTAGCAGATATACCCAACAAAATTTACTAAAATCATCAATGAAAGTTACATACATCTTAGCTCTTCCATTGCTAATAGTAGTAACACCATGAATATCTGAATGTACAACTTGAAAAGGCATAGTAGATTTAGATGTAGATCTAGTATAAGGCAACCTATGTGACTTTGAAAAAGCACAAGACTTGCTTTCTTGCCATTACCTCCAATGACTTGAAGTTGAGATTCCCCATCCTCTTCTGCCAAACCTCTTGAATTGACATTTGCTCTCTTGCCACACATCTAACTTGGTTAGCAATAACACAAGCATCTAGTTTGAATAACTTCCCTTGCCTTTTATCTTTTGCAATCACAATATCTTTTTTCTTGATCAAGCATGTATCACCATATACCCTTGATTAGCATTTGGCTAACACTAAGTAAGTTCTTAGTAATGGAAGGTATAAACAAAACATTGATTTTCAAATGAACATTCCTATTTTTAGAGGGAGAAATAGGAATTTTTCTAATCCCTTTGATTGCACACTCACCATCATTGGCCGTGTAGATCACCCTCTTGCCATCTTCGTGAAAGATTTGAGATCCATTTAGATCAAAACCTACAATTGATCTTTGGTAACAAAAACAAACAACTCACCAATCTTGCCAATGTAGATGAATCAGCATCTACACTAAGATTGAGATGCAAACTCTAATAGATCTTGATCATACATGAACCAAAATATAAAATAATGTTGTTGTCCATACAATAACAGTAAGCTAATGCATTTCATACATGTGGATTCGAAAATAGCATTTAATGAGCACTCTACACATAAATTTACAAGATATCACAAGTATAGTGCACCAATGGATAGTAGAACCCAAGAGAACCATGTATAAGCATGAATGAGAGAGAGAGAGAGAGAGAGAGAGAGAGAGAGAGAGAGAGAGAGAGAGAGAGAGAGAGAGAGAGAGAGAGAGAGAGAGAGAGAGAGAGAGAGAGAGAGAGTCTTCTCTCTTTCCACAAGTTACATCCTTTTATAATAGGTCTAAAACCTAAATTGCCACTTGGTTTCCTTCCAATATGAAAAACCCTACTATTTTTGGGACTAAATTCAATGTACCCAACTTTCAAACTTGGTTAGCAATAACACAAGCATCTAGTTTTAACAAATTCCCTTGCCTTTTACCTTTTGCAATCAAGATATCCTTCCTTTTGATCATACAAGCATCTCCATCAAACTCAACTTTGAGGCCTTTACTTAGAAATTGACTCACACAAAGTAAATTCTTGGTAATAGATGGAATGAACAAAACATCTTCCAAATGGACATTCCTATTTGGAGAGAGAGAAATAGGAATTGTGCCAATCCCTTTGATTGCACACTTGGCCGTGTAGATCACCCTCTTGTCATCTCCATATGCCAACAAAGAAGTGAAGTACTCTTTGTGAAAATTCATGTTTGAACTTGCTCCACTATCAATCCACCATGGATCTAGATCTCCATCATTAGCAAGAATACACGAAGACATCACAAAAGCATCATCATTTGCATCTTGAACATCCAAACCATCCTCATCAAGAGTAAGATTACCTTGTTTGTCTCCTTGATCTCTCTTCTTCTTGTAGCACTCACTTGCAAAGTGTCCTTTGATGCCACAATAGAAGCACTTGAGCTTTGATCTATCCTTATTTTTGCCATTTGAAGAAGTATCTACTTGATCTTGCCCTTTAGACTATTTACTTTTGCTTTTGCCCTTGAATTTGCCCTTGATGAACATAGCCTCCTCTCCAACTTGAGATGTTGATGAAGATCCACCTCACCTTATGTGCCATCTCGATTGGACCAGACTCACATTCCAAAAACTTGACCGACTCACCTTACGTGCCATCTCGACCGGACCAGACTCACATTCCAAAAACTTGACCAACTCACCTTACATGCCATCTCGACCAGACTGGACTCACATTCAAAAAAATCTCAACCGGAGTCAGGGCTTGATCAAATCTTGATCGAGTCAGGGCTTGATCAAATCTTGACCGAGTTAGGACGTGATCAACTCTCGACTGAGTCAAGAACCATCAAATCTCGATCAAGTCATGGTTTGATAAACTCTAGACCGGATTGCTTCAATTCCATCTCGATCGGACCAGACCCACTCCCCCACATAAATTTTTCGACCGAGCTTTTTGATTCCAATTTTGACTGAACCTCCATCCTGCCCGAGCCCATACCTCAAAAAAGAAAAACAAAAAAAAAAAGTCATAAACACCAAAAAAACCAAATCACATCACTTATACCAATAGAAAGCCCTTTTGATATTGAGTCTCCCCTTTGACTTATCTACTAGCCAAAAAACAAAAAACAAAACAAAAAATCCATACAAAAATAAAACTCAAGATCTTACCCAATGGAACACCATAATGATTCCCATACCACAGAAGACTATCCACCCGACATGGTGTCACCTATGTCTGACAAAATCCGACGTCATAGGTTCTCCTGAATGAAATCACACATACACGAGCCATCCACAAACCCATTTGAGAGCCGAGAATCTGATAGATCCGAGTCTTCAAGATACCGAGCCCATTTTCATAGTGTTGAATCCTCACAGGCCATAATACACCTAAATGGAGCTTTTACTACCTACAAAATTCATATTGAAAAGCGAACACCCAAGTCGAATCTACCCAAGTTTGATGGTAGTTCAGACCCTCAAAGATTCCTACAAATATTTGAGAATTCATGACGTTTATGGTGAAACATCTAACGAAGCCAAGAGCACCTCTTATCTTAGACCGAGGAGCTCTCTGTTGTGTGCATTACAAGTGGAAATGCATAATTTGCCATCTATGCCAAATTTATTCCTATCAACATCCTACACCTAGGTGCTTGATGTAAAAAACATAAGACCCCTATATCTAACATATATAATCTTTTTCAATTCTTCACACTCCTCCTAAAAAATTATCTATGAAGATTTGAGCATTTTGATATAACTCCAAGATGAGATCTATGCTTGATGAAAGCACTTTTGCTCAAAGGCTTGGTGAGTAGATCGGCAATACAAGAGGACGAGTTGACATGCTCCAAATAGATTTCTCCTCCAATAAGCTTTTCTCTCACAAAGTGGTGTGCCACTTCTATGTGCTTGCTTCTTGCATGAAATATGGGACTATTGGCAAGAGCTTGGGCCGAGATGTTATCACACTTGATCATTGGTAGATCATCCTCCTTGATGCACTTTAGCTCCATTAATAACCTCTTGATCCAAAGCACTTCTTTGGTAGTTGTAGTGAGTGCTTTGTACTCGGCCTCACATGAAGAGAGAGATATAGTATCTTGCCTTTTGGAAAGCCAAGATATTAGATTGCCTCCAAGAAAGATAGTGTATGCACTAATAGACTTTCGATCCATCTTGTCACTTGCAAAGTCCGAATCCGAGTAGCCAATAATGGATAGATCTTCACTTTTATAGAGTAGACCATAATCACAAGATGAAGATACATATCTTAGAATCCTCTTGGTCGTCTTCCAATGATGGATCTTAGGATCTTGCATAAATTGACTCAATTTGTGGACACAAAAACTTAGATCGAGCCTAGTAATGGTAAGCCAAATCAAGGAGCCTACAAGACTCCTAAAAAGTGTGATGTCCTCAAGATCTTTTATCACCTTTATTAGGATCTTTTACAATTTGCTCTATTGGAGTATCTATGCTCTTAGAATTTTCCATATGAAATTTTTTCAACATAGAGTGAGCATATCTAGATTGGCATATAAAGACATGATTTTCATAAAATTTAATTTCTAGGCCTAGGATGTAATGCATCTCTCCTAGATCTTGCATTTTAAACTCACATCCAAGTGCTAGCTTGGTTTCATCAACTAGCTTGATACAACTTCCACAAAGAATAATGTCATCAACATAAATTAGAAGAATGACAATATTGCTATCAACAAACTTTAGATACCTGGAAGGATCATAGTCACTAAGAGTAAATCCTAGTGAGATAAGAAAAGAATTAAGTCTTGAATACCATGATCTTGGTGCTTGCTTGAGTCCATAAAGACTTTTGAAGAGCAAGCACACTTTGGACTCATCCTTGATGAATCCTTGAGGTTGTTCCATATAGATCTCCTCCTCAAGATAACCATTTAGAAAAGCATTAGATACATCTAATTGGAACACCTTCCACTTGAAAAAACAAGCAAGAGAAATAAGAATTCTTATTGTCACCATCTTTGCAACGGGTGCAAAGGTCTCCTCATAATCAAGACCATGGATCTGAGCAAATCCTTTGGCACATAATCTTGCTTTATGCTTGTTGATGGTGCCATCATGATTGAACTTGATCCAAAATACCCACTTGCAACCAATCACATGCTTGTTGGAAGGAGGATCCACAAGCTCCCAAGTATTGTTGGTGATCAATGCATCATACTCTTGCTTCATGGCATCATACCACTCCTTGGTATTGAGTGCCTCTTGTACATTCTTTGGCTCTTCATGAGAGACATAAAAAAAATAATTAGTGGAATCAAGATCCACTTGTTTGCCTTTGTCAACATATGAGAGCCTCTTAGGCTCGGATCTATCTCTCATGGATCTTCTTGGTGAGAAAATCCGAGGAGAGTCTTCTTCAAATCTCGACCCCATCACATCATGATAATATTCAAAATCAATAATTGATGATGCATCCATAGATTTCTTGATCTCGGCCTCTTCAAAAGATGAGTGTTGATCTTCATGAAAGACAACATCTCTACTTTCAATAACTTGAGAAGTAGAGAGTATAAAGACTCTATAGGCCTTCTTGGTGGATGAGTATCCAACCATGATCCCTTTGCATGCACTAGGATCTTCCTTCTTCCTTGTTTTCAAGGGAATATGGACAAAGCATAAGCATCCAAAAACTCTAAGGTGATCAACCTTAGGCTTCTTCAAAAATAAGATTTCATATGGTGACTTTCCTCCAAGAGCTTTATGTGGGAGCATATTGGAAAGATAATTTGCACAATTAATGGCTGCTCCCCAAAAATCTTTGGGCAAAGATGCCTCAATTCTCATAGATTTTGCACATTCACATAGAGATCTATTCTTTCTCTCGGCCACTCCATTTTGAGATGGAGAGTAGGCACAAGAGAACTCTCTTTTAATGCCTTCAAGCTCACAAAAATCTTGAAATTTATTGGAGATATATTCACCACCTCCATCACTTCTAAGAGCTTTAATCTTGAATGAGAATTGCTTCTCTACATAAGCTTTGAAAATAAGGAAATTATCAAACACCATAGATTTAGAAGCAAGAAGATATATCCAAGTGAATCTTGTGTAATCATCAATGAAAGTAACAAAACAAGTGGCTCCTCCCTTGCTTGTAGTTGATGAGAAATGCACATCCGAGTGAATTAACTCCAAAGAATGCTTGCTTTTGATAGAAGATCTTGTAAATGGATTTTTGTGAGATTTAGCAATAGCACAAGCCTCACAAGGCTTGATCTTCTTGGAGAGTGACTTTGGCAAGCCAATAGCTTTGGCTTCTTTGATCATAGAGAGCATGGATTTGTAGTTGGGATGTCCCAACCTCCTATGCCATAATTCCTCCATAGAGAGCTTGTTCATAAGAGCAACATTACAAGCATTCACATACTCATTTGGATCTAGTTTATAGATGCCACCAAATCTAGATCCTAATGCAAGTATCTCATCATTCTTCTTGATAGTGCAAGTATCAACATTGAATTTTACATCAAGGCCATTATCAAGCAATTGGCCAACACTAATAAGATTCTTGGTAAGCTTAGGTACATAAAGAACTTTAGAGAGAGAAAGAACTTTAGAGGATGCAAGCTTCAAGGGAATACTCCCTATGCCTTCAATAGGACATTCAAAATCATTTGCAGTGTATATTGATTTGGAGTCTCGATCGAAGTGCTCCCTGAGGTCTCGACCGAAGTGCTCCTTGCAATCTCGACCGAAGTACCGCTGAAGTCTCGATCGAAGTGTTCAATCAGATATCAACCGAACCAATCAGATCAAATCTCGACCGGAGCAATTAACACCCAATCTCGACCGGACCATAACTTTTGATCAACACCTCTGATTGCCATTTTGACCAAACCACCATCTTTCCAACACCTTCAAGGCTGAAAAAAAAATAGAATACCAATTTTTTTTTCAAAAAACAACACTCATACCAATAGAAAGCCCTTTTTATACTGAGTCTCCACCTTCACCTCCTTCAACACCCTAAAAAATCCAAAAAACACCAAAAAACCTAAAAAATCGAAAACACCAAAAATCTTATAAAATCCAAAAACACCAGCAACTCATACCCCAATACCCAATGGACCAACAAAACGATCCTCAAGTCCCAGACGATTATCCATATGAGATCAGGTCCCCTGAAACTGAACAGATCAGACATCATAGGTTCTACCGAATGAGAACCGAACTTCAAGAGCCATCCACAAACTCGTTCAATGGACAAGAACCTGATAGAGTCGAGTCCTCACGCGCACGACCCTGTTTTTATGTTGTTGACCCCTCACAGGCCAGAACCAACCTTAATGGAGTCCCTATTACCCACGGAGCTCATCTTGAAAGACGTACACCCAAGCTAGATCTACCAAAGTTTGACGGTAGTTCGGACCCTCAAAGATTTTTGCAAATCTTTGAGAATGCATGTGATGTATATGGCGAGACATCACCCGACGCCATGATTCAACTCTTCTCAATGACCATGATCGATCGAACACGAGAATGGTTTTTTAACCTTGATCGTGAAGATAAACGTGACTGGTCACTCTTGAAGGAGGCCTTTATCAAATGCTTCAAGCCATTTTGCTTGATAGAAAGTCCTTTTGTCAAGCTAAGTAATATCAAAATGACAAAAGACGAATGAGTACGAGACTATATTGAGTGTTTCAAATGTCTCAAAAGTCAAGTATAAGAACAACTCTCTGAACATATGCTCATCATCTAGTTCTTAGTCATCCTTCTAAGATGGATTAGACGCGAGCTTAAATCCAATGATGAATATACAAGCCTAAAAATAGTTGTGTCTGATGCCATCAAGGAAGAAGATGAAGGATCAAATATTGACGAATCTAGGGAAAAACGAGCACCACGTGCTCCTGTCCATGAGTCAAAGCTGATCGAGGACACCCGAAATCAGCTTTGGAAATCCCAGTTGGAGTTGTTTAATAAGCAACACCAACTTCAAATGGAGAAACTCACCAATGGGAGAAACTCACCAATGAGTTTCACGCTACCCTGAAGTCTATCCAAAGCAGTATGTCTGGTCAGTCAAACCCTACACAGGTACCTTATAGACGAAAAACAATATGGTGCCCACACTGCCGGGCTACGCATCTTGTTGATGCTTGTCCTTCATATCGGCCTATTCAAGCACATACAGTTCAATAATATGAAGAACACCCATCACAATCTGGAAATGTCTTGCCTTATCATGAATATCCACCAGCAAGTCCAGAACCACTAGCCATACAAGATGGCTATGCAGTTATACAAGGGCCACTGCACACCAGATGCTTCATCTGTGGTGCACTTCATGGTTGATTGTCCAGTCAAGACGAAGTATCGTCCTGAGTGTCCCGACTGTATAAAGAAACATAGTTTCAAAGACTGTCCAAAGCAACACACTAAGATCCTACCAGCCCATCACGTCAGTTATGAATCACAATAGGATCACATCACCGTCCAATACGCTAGTATCATAATGCAAAAAGACAATCTGAAATGAGTCCTTGTCGAAAGAAAGTAAAATCGATATTCCGTCATCTGCTACAATGTCCAACCAAGAGCAACCTCCATAGGGAATTGACAGTTTGTCTCTCCTTCTACAACCTCCAATCTATTTGTCTTTCCACATGCTGATAAGATTTCCAATGTGCCAATACACAATATTTCTCGGATTCGAAAATCCAGATAGAGATTCAGTTCTGAATCTCTTGTTCAAAGAGGTCCTCAGGACATAGTACCTCACCCGTACCTGCATCTCACACTATATCTTACAACATCTGTTATCTATGATGATAGATTTAGTGTAACCAACCCTGTCTTGTTTTGACAAGGGCATGTCAGAGTAAGTCACATTACTCTACAAAACAACTGAAATATTGCAACTATCAAGGTACATTATCAATGTTGATGAATGCAAGTTTTGTTCAACAAGTGCTATACAGTTCTCACTCTCTGTAACGTTTGTTTATTTTCTTGTTTCTCTTCACCTATTTTGTGTGACTTATTTTTGCATGAGGAATAGCTACTGCACAAGAGTCTTCTATAGAGCATCTCCAGAACACATTTTCATTCATCTATCCATCTTCAGATTCCCTTGTACATCAGTTTCAAATATTTGAGAAATATGAGAAATCCATGACAAGTTAGAGTTGATTCAAAATGCACCTCATTGCCATATTATTCTTTGAGTCAACTTAGTTAAAATTTGTTCGATCTTTAGTCCAGTCGCATGTTCAACGAGTTTCAACTATGTGTTCCACACGCCGGTCCAATCCTGAGCATGAACAGTCACCCGCAACAACATCCCCACCAACAGATTTTTTTTTTTTTTTTTTTGGGGGGGGGAGAGAGTGGATCTGCCTGGACCCACTGGAGCAGTTACACTGCCTACAACAACGTCAGCACGATCGACAGCCAAGGTCACAAGTCAAATATAAAAACGACAAGGCTAAGAAGACAGATGGGTAATCCAAGGAGACTCAATCAGAAGAAGTACCCCAGTCACGACGAAAATCCTTCAGAAAGGGAAACACAAGCATTGAAAAATCAGTCTCCTTCTTCAATCAACCTCTTGACATACTTCTGCGCCCATTCTCATGTCTATCGTCCACACCATCTACCGTTGTCACCACCACCCTCCCTTCCATCTGTTTGTTTATCATCAGTTTACTGTTCTTATGAGAAATTTTCAGTTTTTGATAGTCTTACCGAAGCAGCTGATAGATCATTGAAAATGTCTTGCGGAGACTAACTGCCACCTACAATGGATGATCAGCCAAACGAAGATGTAAGAAGCAGGCAAAGCAGCTAGAAGAAATAAAAAGAAATATCTAGGAAGCTGAGGAGGAAAGGACAAAACTTAAATAACAGATGAGTCAGATCGATCTTGATCAAAAGAAACTCTCTGGAGTAATGATAGTTGAATCCCCTCTTATGAAGTCCAAAGAGATCCAAAAGTAACGGATCAAAAGAAAGAGCTGCTAAAAATGAAAGATGAAGACATCCGTGAATCTACAAATAAAGCAAGCTCCTCACCTAGCAAGTGGTGGTCAAAGCTCGGCATTGCAAGGGTACAAGGCTGCAACTGTAGAACTATCAGTTCCTCCATCCTTTCACCAAGCCTTTATCATGTTTCCTTACCGTTATCAAACCGTCCATCCAAATCTGTTCCTACCACCGGTTTTTTATGAATCCATCCCCTTGAGACTGATAATCAAAGTTTGTGCAACCTGCAGATCAAAGGTTTTCCTTGAGACTGGAACTTCAACTGAGAGAAGAACCACCGAAACACCCAAAGGCAAATGGAGGATACAGACCTCCCAGAAGAAACCAACGATGGAATCTGCCAAGAAACCAAATATGAAATCGTCAATGGCAGATACAAGTGACTAAACAAAGAGACACACGGAAAGCACTCGAGCATGCAAGTTGTGAAGCTACTGAGAAGTCTCCAAATTTTGAGAATGTCAACCCACTACAGTAATAAGACATTTTAAATCCAATTGCGGCAATTTATGAAAAACAGTTTTTGTGATAAAGACTGGCGACAATAAGCACTTGGTTTTATGTAAGCGAACGAGGATCTACGCTTTTCCAAATGACGATCGAAGATTCCAATGCAAAGCGGAGCGACATCGTCCAATATGAGTTGCAATGGGTCCTGCAACACATTAGGGGTGGGATAATGTTGGCTGATTCTGACGAATCCCCAAGATACTCGGACAGAGCAATTCAAGAGCACCTCTCACCTTAGACCGAGGAGGTCTTTGAGAAGACGAGACTAATGAAGACTGAGAGCCGAGTATGAGAGCCGAGAAATACTAGCTGGGAAAAACAAGTAAGAACTGTGCAAGCCTCATGGTGAATCCCGGAAGATGGAATGACCATGTAGGAACTAGTATTTCTAAGCAAATGTAATAAATGCAAGTAGACTCCTCTTAAAGAAAGTAGAGTGAGCCACCTTTTGATGGTGACTTCTAGTGGAGAGCATTATTTCACTTGTAATTTGTAAAATGTGAAAATTCCACTAGGATGCCACCTAAGGAGCTCTCTTGCTTATCTAAGAGACTCCCTCTTTGTGAAGAGAAGCTTTTTGCATTGTATCTACTCCATGTTTAGTAAGAATATTTTCCATGAGTTTGATGCCACACTAAGCTCCTTGATCATGATGGTTTTCTTGAGTGATGCCCCTATGATCATGCCCTTCCATTCATATTGTGTGTGGTTGTGGATCTAGAGTGGATTAGTTCTCTTGCTTTCCTAGTTGTGGATTAGATTTCTTGTTTTCTTGTGGATTAATGTAGAAGCCAGCATTCAAGTAAACTAAATAGGCTGGATCTGTGGTGTGATTCTTGCATATCTTTGTACAATCCAATTCTTGATGTTCTTGGGATGGTTGGTTTCTTGATTCTTGGACTTCTAACATGCTGTAGATTAGTTTCTTGTTTCTTGTTTTGTCAATTTATGCAAGGTAGCTCATAGCATATCGGACATTTGAAGATGAAATGCCCCTCAATCTTAACCTTGCCCAAAGTACACAACTGACATAATCTGTGTCCCCATGGGATACCCCGGACGCAATCAGTCCACACCGCAAGCTGATGTGATAAAACCCAAAACTATCCTAAAATGAATCTAAGACCATGAGAGAGTCCAAAATCTAGATAATGTGGCATGTTAATGTAGTGTAGGCTCTGATTTCAGTCCGTTTTAAGTGTAGGTAGCTGTAAAAATATCTTTGTGATTTCTTCTAGAGTTCATTTGTTGACATTCAAGATAGTGCTTTGTGCATTGAAACAGTTTCAAAGAGAGGATTAGGTCATTGCAACATGTCTACAAATGGAGGCTTTATGTTGGAAAGCAATGATAGGCTTACCTCAAGCAACTATTCTACTTGGAAGGTGAGAATGGAGTCTCTCCTTGAGATGAATGAGTTGTTGGACATTGTTGTAGGAGTGGAAGAAAGGCCCTTGGCACAAAAAGATCAAATGAGGTATCACAAGAGAGCTAAAAGAGCTATACACATCATAAAGATGAATGTTACCAATGAGTTTCTCAAGGAAGTTGGTAAGTGCAATCCGTCTAATGAGGCTTGGGAAACTTTGAAGAAGCTTTATGAATCCAAGTCTCCATCAAGGTTACTTACTCTTAGAAGGCAAATATTTTAATCTATGCAAAAGAAGGAAGATAGTGCTCATGCTTTTGTGTTAAGAGTTAAAGCATTTAATAATGAGCTAGCATGCATTGATGAGAGCATTAAGGAGGTAGAACTTGTGTAAGTTATACTTAGTGGCTTACTTGATTATCATGCTAATCTTGTTCAAAGCTTGCTATTCAAAGAACTTTGCCAATCATGGTGGATTTGCAAGAGATCTTGGTGAATGAGGAATATAGCTTCAAGGAAGAGGTGGATCTACAACAACATCTCAAGATGGAGAGGAGGCTATGTCCATCAAAGGCAAATTCAAGGGAAAAGGTAAAATCAAATGGTCTAAAGGGCAAGATCAAGGTGATACTTCATCGTTTGGCAAGAAGATAGATAGATCCAAGATAAAATGCTTCTATTGTGGTATCAAAGGGCATTTTGCTAGTGATTGCTTCAAAAAGAAGAGAGATCAAGATAACAAGAAAGGAAATCTAACTCTAGATGATGATGTAATTGATGATCAAAACACAAATGATGATGCTTTTGTGATGCTTTCATGTTTGGTTGCTAATGTTGGAGATATTGATCCTTGGTCGATTGATAGTGGAGCAAGCTCACACATGATTTTTCACAAAGAGTACTTCATGTCCTTTTTGGCATATGGAGATTGTGAGAAATTACCAACTAGTTTAGTCAAGATTGGTCATAGTTTGATAAAATGCCAAATACACAATTGAGGCCAATTTTTTTATTAGACTTAGAAGCTGACTTTTCAAAGTTATATTAGTCTAAAAGTATTTGAATAAACACTTTTTGAAAGTTTGGGACTTGTAGAAGTCGATTTTGAGTAGATTCAAATCTGAATTCTGGGTACATTAAATCTAGTCCCAAAAATAGTAGGGTTTTTCATATTGGAAGAAAACCAAGTGGCAATTTAGTTTTTGGACCTGTTATAAAATGATGTAACTCTCTCTCTCTCTCTCTCTCTCTCTCTCTCTCTCTCTCTCTCTCTCTCTCTCTCTCTCTCTCTCTCTCTCTCTCTCTCTCTCTCTCTCTCTCTCTCACATTCGTGCTTATACATGATTCTCTTGGGTTCTACTATCCATTGGTGCACAATACTTGTGATATCTTGCAATTCTATGTGTAGAATGTTTATAAAATGCTATTTTCAGATCCACGTGTAAAATACAATAGCTTACTGTTATTGTATGGACAACAACATTATTTTATGTTTTGGTTTATGTATGATCAAGATCTATTAGAGTTTGCATCTCAATCTTAGTGTAGTTGCTGATTTTTCTACATTGACCAGGATTGGTGAGTTGTTTGTTTTTGTAACCAAAGATCAATTTTAGATTTGGATCTAAATGGATCTCAAAGCTTTCACATGGTATCAAAACTTGTGTTTCAGGATATGAAGAAAGCAATCACATCTATCAATGACTTGGAGAAGATATCAATGCTAGAGCATGTTGGATTGGATTCTACACCAAATCTAGTTTCTTGCATATGTAGATTGGATCTTTTGTAGATCAAAATCCTATATAGATTTATAATCTTGATCAATTCTGATTTCTCACCTTACATATTGGATTTGGCTGATTTTTAGAGCATTGGAAAAGCCTAAGTGGTGGCTAATAGATTGCATATCACAATAACATATCGCGCAAATTCCGACGCCCGCGTTCGACGTATAATCAAAAATTTCATAATCTGTCGCAATCCGAGGTCCGACGTCCCAGTAAAAAATCCGAAATTCACTGTCTGTCGACTGAGAAATATGGGTGGCAACCAATTTTTCAAAGGCACGTCGGAATCCGACATGTCGGATTCCGACTTGCAGACATGGATATGACCTGTCACACATTTTTTTAAAACCAAAATACGTGTATTCCGACGTGGACATCGAAATCCGACTTGCCTTGGATTTCGACGTCCACGTCAGTATGCCAAAAGCCTATCCACGGAATCTGTCCGGGCCTGACCGGACACAGACGTCGGATTTCGACGTGTTTGGAGGCCGTCGAATTTCGACGTCTGTTTCAATCTTCCAATTCGCGCGATCCAGCGCCTTCTCTTTCACTTTGTCTTTTGCAGGTTTGAACGTCTTTGGAACGATTGAGGGCGATTGAGGACGATCAGTACTTGAGGGCTTGAAGGTGCTTGAAGATCAGTGCTTAAAGATCATTGTTTGAGGTTGGTGCTTGATTTTTGTTTGTTTGTTTGAGGTTGATGTTTGTTTGTTTGTTTGAAGAGGAGATAGAGAGTGTGAAAGAACAAAAGAGAGAGAGAGAGAGAGAGAGAGAGAGAGAGAGAGAGAGAGAGAGAGAGAGAGAGAGAGAGAGAGTGTGTGATTTAAAATGGTTTTGAATGGTCTTGTAATAGATTATTAGTATTATTTACGATGGTAGATTTATGATTATTAGATGTGTAATTTGTGAGAGAGAAAGAGAGAGAGGAGGTGAAGTGTACATGTATGATTAAAGATATTGAAAGATTTTAGAGTCTTTTTTTTTTAAATAAAGTTTGAGAGAGAGAGAGAGAGAGTGTGTGTGTGTGTGTGTGTGTGTGTTTTCTATAATAGATTGTGATAGTGTTTATAATAGATTAATTTTTTATAGTGTTTATAGTAGATTGTTAGAATTATTTGAGATAATGTTTAACATTTTACATTGATGTAAAATTTAAGATTATAGATAAATACATAATCTATGGTAGTAATAGATTGTTAGATTTTTATTTATTTAGGACTAAGAATGATAAATGAGAGAGAGAGAGAGAGAGAGAGAGAGAGAGAGAGAGAGAGAGAGAGAGAGAGAGAGAGAGAGAGTGTGTGTTCTTTTTTTTGTAAATATGTTAATCATTTTATTGATTTAAAATTTGAGAGAGAGAGAGAGAGAGAGAGAGAGAGAGAGAGAGAGAGAGAGAGAGAGAGAGAGAGAGAGAGAGAGAGACGAGGGAAGAAGTGTGTATGTATGTATTGTGTCTTGCATTTTGAATTTAAGATAATGAAGAAAGAGAGAGTGTGTGTGTGTGATTTGATTAAGATTTAGGGTAGTAGATAAATAGATTGTGTGTGTGTGTGTGTGTGTGTGTTTGTTTGTTTTTTGTATTATGCATTAGTTTAGGGTATTTAAGAGTGATAGATAAATAAATAGTGTTTGATATAAATTATAAATATTGTTATTAATAGATTGTTAGAATTATTTAAGATAGTGTATGTGTGTTTGTAAGGATGTGTATGTGTTTTGAAATTGAGAGTGTGTGTGTGTGTTTGTGAACATGTTTAGCATTTTACATTGATTTAAGATTTAAAATTTAAGATTTGAGAGAGAGAGAGAGAGAGAGAGAGAGAGAGAGAGAGAGAGAGAGAGAGTATGTGTGTGTGTTGTGTTTTGCATTTTGAATTTAAGAAGAGAGAGAGAGAGAGAGAGAGAGAGAGAGAGAGAGAGAGAGAGAGAGAGAGAGAGAGAGAGAGAGAGAATGTGTGTGTGCGTGTGTGTTTTGTATTATGCATTAGTTTAGGGTATTTAAGAGTGATAGATAAATAAATAGTGTTTGATTAAATTTATATTGGATTTTTAAAGAGAGAGAGAGAGAGAGAGAGAGAGAGAGAGAGAGAGAAGAAGAGAGAGTGTGTATGTGTGTGTGTTTTGATTAAGATTTATAGTAGTAGATGACTAGATAATGTTTGACGGTAATTGTATGTTTGAATCTGCTTCTAATAATGGTTCAATTGTGTAATATAATGTTATTTTTTTATGGCTTGTGCATGTGACAAACATATTCAAAAAAAGAGAGCAATCGTTTAAAGAGCGAGCAATTGCACGTTTGCACATAAGCTTCGAGTGAGTTTACTGGTGAGTTTGTGTTGTTTCAATTTGTTTTATTATTAGAATACGTTATCTAACATAGTAAGCAATATCGTATTTTATCGCATACACTAGCAATTTATTAATATGCAAAGGTGAAATGTAGATAATTAAAATCCCCAATCCTAGGAAGGTGTGTAGCCCTTACTTTTCTCCCGTTAAAGGCGAGGTTCTAATCTTTTCAATTTGCATGAAAAAACCTACACGCCACAGGGAGGGAATATGTGGTGACATTCTGAAATAGGACATAACCGCAAGTTTCGGGTATTATAATAATCACATTCAACTCTATCTATAAAAATATACATAAAAAATATTACGAATCGAAATAAACGTTGCAATCGTGAGATAATTGAAAAATGTCGTAACACTTTTCGTGACACTTTATCCCCTTGTACGTCATCTCGAAAACGTGAAGCGTTGCACACTGGACATTGAAGCTTTTTTAAATGCTCACCTCTATATAAAACATGGTCTTTTGGACATGCATGTATTGTGTCGTAATCCATTCCAAGCACGGTCATCATCTTTCGTGCTTCTTTTCGTGTTTTAGGTATCACATTTTCTTTCGGAAGTATTCGATGAAACAACCTAAAAAAAGAACAATGTGAGTTGTTAGAAAAGTATAATAGTTGTGTTATGCGTTAAGTACCCGAATAAAGATGTCACGCTACGATCACTCCATTTGTATGTTGCTTGAAGGTTTAGAATAAGAATTGACGTAGCTAGTCTTGAAATGGATGCTCCAGGATATAGAGGAGTGTCTGCCTCCTTGCGCAATAGAATCTCGTCTTCATCCATCTCAAATTGTTCGTGATCTCCGTTTTCATTAGAAGATGCATGCATATCATCATTCTCATTTGGTTCAAAGTAAGATTCAAACATGTTGTGCATTGCTTCATCATGTTGCACCTCATCATCATAATCATTAGAATCAAGTTGATTATTCTCTTTTTCAATTGTGTTTGCCTCTTCAATTTGTTTCATTCTTTGTTTTCTCATGTCTATCAAAACTTGACGTTGATTGTAACTAAACACGGATGGATCAACTCCGTGGAATGGCATTCGATGTATTGGCTACACACATGAAACAAATTTCATAAATGACATATATAGATTGACGAAGATTATAATAAAAAACAATCATATAAAATTAACAAACCTCAACGTCTTTCAAATTCGATGGTTGACCTTCTTCTTTTCGTCCAAACTTTCACAAATGATTTTCAACAATGCGTCTTTCACGCATCTTTTGTCCATCACACTTGAGGCATGTGCACCATATTTTATTTTGAAAATAATTTCTCTACGAGAAACAAAAATCAAGTACATGTCACTTTAGCACAATATTTTAACTTATAATAACAAAGTTTTTATGAACAAGAACACATGCATGTTTATTACTTACCTTGTTAACTTGAGTACTGTCATTCATCGCTAGACTGATCTGGTAATTCATCTCGTTGTGATAAACTGCATATATGCACAAGTACAAAACACAAATAACATATAATTATTGTATGATTCTAATATTTTAATTTTTAGATATACCTATTCTTATACATTGTCGCTTACATGATTCTTACGCCAATCTTGGTACAGGTTCGAGCTCTACACACATATCTCTCTCCTTTTATTAACACAGGTATGAAAGTCCCACTCCAATATGCATTAAAGTTCTGTAATCGATTTTCTTTTCTACTTCATTTCAATATATTAGGGTTTATTGTAATGTATTGTATGTTTATGAATGTAGTAATCATGTCGAGGGCAGGCAGTGGTGAAAGCTCGGGAGACTTTATAAAAAATTTATATGAATCATTAACTCACGAGCAAAGAACACAACTGCAAAATATGCTTAGCCAAAATGAGGGTGGTCCCTCACAAGAGGCCACGGCTCCCGCCCCCACCGAAGAGTCATCCACAAATCCTTATTATGACGTGGATCCTCAAGGCAATATAATTGCCAATAGAAAAGGAAGGGTGGTTTTGGACCGACTCTATTCTTTATGCCAACGTCATTTTGACGACAGATTATTTAGTAAATGGTCCGAACAACCTACCAATAAACGATAGGTTATTGGTACCCTTCGTGACGAATTCCAACAAGAAGATAAATTCGAGGAGAAGAAAATTCATAAGCATATGAGCTTATGAATTAGGCATCGTCGTAATATGGCACGACGAGCTTATAGGGACGAGCAATCCAAACCTTCCTGGTGTTCAAGAAGTGATTGGAACCGTGTAAAAGCGGATGAACGAACACCAGATAAATACAAGATTCAAAAAGATATTGTGGCCGCTAGGATGTATGGGATAGGCAATCCTAGGTTGGGCTCGAGCGGAAAGGCGGGATTGCAAGCAAGCATGGTAAGTGAACTTACACTACTCTTATAGTTTATCTTTGATTTTATCTTTGATTTTATATGCTTTTATTATTTAATATGCATTATGACTAGCTGCTTCAACGTAACCCTAAATTAATTTCAACTTCAATTGAATGCATGGATAGTTGGCGGACTATGGACGTCTACCAACTAAAGAGGAGTACGAATTTGCCTTCAAGGAATCGTGCGACGCATTAGTCGACAAACTAAAGAGCGAGAGTCATTCTTCAAATGTAAGTACTAGTTTTTGTATTTATACTAATGTGGTTTGTATTTCGACGTCAATTTTATTTAATTTAATACGATCCAGCATTAAATATTAATGTAATTTGTTTGTTTGTGTTCATGTAAACTGGACGTCACGACGACAACGAATAGATTAGGTTTATAAATTTTAGTTGATGTTAGATCTAAAAAGACTCATGCAACATTAAAGCACAAATTTTGTAATACATTAATTCATATTATGAAAAATATTATTATTGCAAATGATCGTGCTATATTGCCATTGCTTTTATATGTGCAATGTTTTTTTTCAAAAATTGCAATATCAAATTTAGGGATGTGGATTGACGTAATAATCAACTAAAAAATGTCGGATTTCAAAACAACAATCAAATTATATCAAAAAATAAGAATGAAATTTATGATGTGCACAAAGCATATTGAACATGAAATATTGCAATAAAATATTGCCATGAAGTAATGCATGAAGTATTGTCATTCATAATGAACATGAAGTAATGCATGAAATAATGAACATGAAATATAAAATGAAAAGTAGTTTAAGAATGAAAAGTACCTCATGCTTAGTTTGTTGTTTGATCCAGATGTTGAATGCAACTCAAAAATATTGTTTTAAAAACAATTCACGAACATCGCTTCTCCAAGAACTTAACTCCAACTCCAAGAATAGCCCGAAAAAATTGATCATGCTTGTTTCTTGAGTGAATGCATTCATGATCTTGCTCTTCCCTCTTTTGTGTGTGGTTGTGATTCGTAGAGTGGATTAGATTTTCTACTTTCCTAGAGTGGATTAGATTTCATTTCTTGTTTGTGAATTAATGTAAAAATCAACATTCAGGTAAACTAAATAGACTGGGCTTGTGGTGTAGTTCTTGCATATTATCTTATAACCCTATTTTTAACGTTTTTGGGATGTCCAAGAATCAAAAGACTAGTTGGTTTCTTGATTCTTGGACTTCTAAAATACTGTAGATTAGTTTCTTGTTTCTTGTTTTGTGAATTTATGCAAGTTTAATAGTGTTTAAAATCTGATTTCAGTTTATTTTTGCAACATTAGAGTAGGATTTCAATCATTGTTCAATTGTTTTGCATGCTGATCTGATGGTTGAACGTTTTGGCATGCATGCTTGACTGATTGTGGTCGTTTATGCATGTGCTTCAGTGCAAGAGTAACAAACCTGAGTGTCCTCTGACAGACAAGACAATACTAAAACATCAATCTGTCCCTTCTGCCTAATTTGGGCCTTGAAATGAACAAGTTAATAATCAAGCAAAGCCCATAACCTCTGTTGACAGGCAAAAGAACAAGAAACGTAACATGTAAACTAGAAACTCATGAAGAGGCCAAAAACCAACAGATTCTAAAGATCAGAATCAGTAAACATTAGACAAAATCACAAAAAAATGATTGTCTCAAAATCTACATGCAAATGCCAAAACTTGATACATAACAACACCCGCCGCGATTTGCGACGTGAATCGCGGGCTTAATTTTTTTTAATTCGTCGTGAACGTCGGAAAAACACGTCGCCTTAAGGTCATCGGAATCCGACGACTTTAAAATACGTCGCCGTTCGACAGGCACGACGTGCCGGACACCACAGAACCAAATTCCGGTGACGTGAACAGGTGTTGACCTGGACGTCGCAAGCTCTGACGTGGCTGTCGCATTGCAACGTGCTAAAATTCAGTCAGATTCCGACATCCGTAAACACGAAATGATCCAAAAATTTCACCGACGGATGTCCAACGCCCATCCGACGTCCATCTGACGTATCCTTGAACGTCGGAATCCGATGTCCCATAAAGTTGTCGGAATCCGACGTCTGTTAACAGAATGATCAAAAAATACGTCCGACGTGTATTCGACGCGTTAGCACGTTGGAATCCGACGCGTTAGGACGTCAGATTCCGACGTTCCAAATTAGGTAAAAAATAAATAAAAAAAGAGTAAAAAACAACGCACGCACCAAAATTCGTGGAGGCTCTTCTCAATTCAGCATGAAGTAGGTACATTTCACAAAACTTACTCCTCTTCACAAAGAGGGAGTCTCTTAAATAAACAAGAGAGCTCCTTAGGTGGCATCCTAGTGACAATTCCACATTACACAAATTACAAGTGGAATAATGCTCTTCACTAGAGGTCACCATCAAAAGGTGGCTCACTCTACTTTCTTTAAGAGAGGTCTACTTGCATTTATTACATTTCCCTAAAAATACTAGTTCCTACATGGTCATTCCATCTTCCGGGATTCACCCTGAGGCTTACACAGTTCTTGCTTGTCATTCCTAACTAGCATTTCTCGGCTCTCAGTCTTCGTTAGTCTCGTCTTCTCAGAGACCTCCTCGGTCTAAGATGAGAAGTGCTCTTGGGTAGCTCTGCCCGATCATCTTGGGGATTCGTCAGAATCAGCCAACATCAACCCACCCCTAATGTGTTGCAGGTTCCATTGCAACTCATATTGAATGATGTCGTTCCACTTCAGCATTGACATCCTTGATTGTTACTTGGAAAAGCATAGATCCTCATTTGCATACGTAAAACCAAGTGCTTATTGTTGTCGATCTTCATCACAAAAAACTGTTTTCTGTTATTTGCCGCAATTTCACCAGAATGTCTTATCGCTGCAAGTGGTTGACATTCTCAAAATTGGAGAGCTCCCAACAGCTTCACAACTTGCATACCTGAGTGCTTCCCGTGTGTCTTTTTCTCTTATCACTTGTATCTGCCATTGACGGCTTCATCTCTGGTTTCTTGGCAGATTTTGACTTCTGCGAGGTCTGTATCCTCCATTTGCTTTTGGGTGTTTCCGTGGTTCTTCTCTCAGTTGAAGTTCCAGTCTCAAGGAAAGTCTTCGATCTGCAGGTTGCACAAACTTCGATTATCAATCTCAAGGGAATGGGCTCATCATCAAAAATTGGTGGTAGGAACAAATTTGGGTGGACGGGAAACATGATGAAGGCTTGGTGGCAGGGTGAAGGAACTGATAGTTCTATAGTTGCAGCCTTGGACTCTTGCAATGTCAAGCTTTGACCACCACTTGTTGGGTGAGGAGCTCGCTTTATTTGCAAGTTCACGGTTGTCTTCATCTTTCTTTTTCTGCAGCCCTACATAGCAGCATGTCCACATCTCAATCTTTTGTAGTTGTGATGAAATGCTTATGTCAATTTAAAGTGCTAATTCTTTCTATTATATCTCACTAATAATTAGAATACATGCAAAGTATATTACATGTTAATAGAATATCTTCTCAATTAAAACCTATGCACTTTTTAAATCAAGCTACAGATACACAAAAAAAAAAATTATGCTAAACAATAGAGATGCCAAAAAAAAAAGTGACATTGAAAAGGGTTGTCTGCAACACGACCATTTCCACTACTCGTAGGGTTTTCTCTGATTGCAATAATCCTATATACGACTAAATAAAATTTTCATACAAATTGTTCAAAGATTATTGTAGAGATTTAAAAACATGTGCTTTGTGTCAAATGCTAAAAGGGTTAATGGGCTTTTCTATTGTTTTTCTCAATCTCATACCATACATACATTTGCTGATATATAAGTATGAGCCACTTACTTCAAGCTAATGATCAGCAATTGTGTCAAAAATGCATGGTATCAAATAAAATATATCATATTTTAGATGTGTATGAGATACCATAAGCACTGACGTTTTCTCTGTTTGGTTATTCTTTGAAAGATCTCTAGGATTCTCTCTCTAGATTTTATTGATCCCCAGCCACAATAAGATGTTCATCCAATTAATTTGGAGTTGTGTAGAGGTGAATATGAGCAAAAGTTGCCTATGTCAAATATTAAAAGTAACTATCAGACAATAATTAAAATTCTTGGATTACCTTTACCCAACAGTTTGGCAAAAGTTCTTGAAAAAAATTCTTGCAGACTCTCACAAGCATTATAGTGCATAATTGGATCATCTTTTATATGAGATACAGACTTTTATGCACGTGCACCCAAAAATGGTCATGTTATAGCTATATCATTAATATGAAAATATAGGGCAGATTCAACATTTGACAATTTATGATATGAATGTCCAGTGAAATAGAAAAGTGATGAATATGCAATGGCTTGAAAGAGGTAAGGTTGCCTGCAGTTTTCAAGTTTCACAACAAGACTAGAAAAAAAATATACCAGCATTTGAGACACTTCAAGTTAAGGAAAATACAATCAATTGACAGCAACAACATGATTCATTAGAGCCTAGAATGCTAAATCTGAAATTAGATTTGTCACATCTCTTCTTCAAGCTTGGAAGAATGTATCAGACCACCTCAGTTATAAGAGAGGGCTTTCTGTGTTTCATAGCTGGCCCATTAGTCAGATTTTTGGATTCAGCATGAACACTTTAACATAAAAGCCATACACCAAGCAAGCGTTGCTAGAAACTAAAGGACTTGTTCCGGACATGGTGCAACTACTGAAAAAAGCCACAGGTGCTTGAAATAGTTGATTCACAACAATGCCTGCAGGAAACAAGTTAAAGATTGCAAGCAAAATGGGTTGAGGGGCCAAGAGATGAGCCAGCAAGTGCCGCTCTTATAGAACATTTATACAAGTTAGATTTTATTCTCTGGACTTTGGCCTTATAGAGCAGGTAATACTTTCCTCTTTCAGAGGAGATGAAGCCAGGGATTGCGAGCATGAGATTTTCAACAAGATAACTTCTGAACAAGAATAGGAGACCTATAGTACCTTTTAGTTGTAGCATCGAGCTATGTCTGTGTAGACGTTTTCGATGGAACAACTTTTCAAAAGCTTTCAGAAAAAACAAAGTAATCTAAGGTGTCATAATAGTTTTTTATATTACTACTTAACGAAGACATCATCTAGCTCAAAAGCACCAAGATGGTGGGAGGAAGTTTTCTATCAAGGGACGTTCAAGGTGGAAGTGTAAGTAATGTAATTGTGAGAAGAGTGGAGGGAGGGACAGATAGAGTTCGTGCCCATCATATTAAAGAGAAAGGGAAAGGAATCAATGCTTGCCACCTTTTTTTGTAGGCAATAAAGGAAATAGTCAACTATTGCTGCTACGTGGCATCCAAGTAGAAAGACACATGTCAATGCAGCAAATAGAACATAAATCAATGTTTGTCCCCTTTTTCCGAAGGCAAAGAAGGTTGTGCTTGCTACTTTTGTAGCATCCTTGGATGCAGCACTTGTGCCACAAAATCTTTAACCTACAACTTGCACCATTCCACCGACACCAACAATACCATGTTCATCAAGTTCAGGACAAGAAGCTGCTTCTCAATCTAGACATGATGCCCCTCGACCCATCCTTCCATGTGCAACCATTTTGATGATTGTACATAAAAGGTAGTCAGCTCTTGCAACTACACGGCATCCAAGTAGAAAGGTGCATGTAGATGCAGCAGTAGCTAGAAATGGCATTTCCTTCAATCCTACTCAATCTTCTTACTTGAAAGAAATGGCGCATTTGATCGTGAGATTTGGCTCTACATATCACCCTCCTGGCTATTAGGCATTGTGGACCAATTCAAAATGAGAGGAGTTCTGAACACAATGGCATCAAATGAAGCATAATTCATAATACATGATAGCAATTAGCAATCCCTTGTAAAGAACACGAAATTAGCATGATATAACATCAATGGCTAAACCCCTACAGGGAACAGCATGAATATGTCTACAATCAACAAGCTATCAAATGAATAACAAGTACTCCTATTTATACTACTCTATGCCCAAGACCAGGCCCTAAAATAAAAGACTCTAGGAATGTGCCAAAAGAAGGAAAGCACTCAAATGTCAAATGGAGAGAAATTGGTGCTCCCTCCTATAAGGGCCCAAACCCCAGTTCATGAATAGAAATAAGGGCCCTAGGCCAACAAGATATAAGTAGGCCCCAAGCCGATACTAGTCCATATGTATAAGTAGCCCTAAAGTAAATGTAGCACTTGAGGGACATGTGTCCATAACACTCCCCCACTAAAGAAAACATTGCCCTCAATGTATGCAAAAGTGCATATGTTGCAATAACCATGCCGAAGCACAATGCCCCAACATGATATACTAGCAAACGGGGAGTTTGTATCCTTTACATATAAGGTAATCTTAATCCATATATGCTAGAAATTCTAACAAAAAAGGTGCATATCATTCATATTTTGCAAAAGTGCATATGTTGAAGTAAGAATGCTGAAGCACAATGCCCCAACACGATATACTAACATCATAGTTGCCAGGGAATGGGAACGAAATGGGAATGTGACCCCCTGGAAACGGGAACGTTTTCAAGAACTTGGGAAAATGGGAACACCACGTCATTGAATATACCTTTGAAACAGTGCTCAAGAAAACCGGCAAACTGTAGGAATGGAAGTGGCCTTATTTCTCAAAAATGAGTATCTTGACACTTTTGATCAGCTTTTATATAGGCATATAAACCCTTTTATGGGTGACAGTCAACAAAAAACTGAGAAGCTTCAACAAAAGCAGGTTTTATTAGAAGATTTTGCTTTTGCTACTTGGGAACGCGTTTTCACTACTATGGGAACGTTCCCACATGATAAGGTGTTCCCAGGAACGCCTGGAAGGTGGGAACGTTGGGAAACGCGTTCCCAAGGGGTGGGAACTCCAACTGCTAGCATTCTAGCATTCAACTCCATCTTTTCAAGTTTCTTCCCAGATCTGAAAATGCCTCATCGAAAAGAAGTTGTTGCTTCTACGCCACATCCCGTTTCCAGTATTGCTTCCACGTCTTCTTCACAACCAGATCTATCTTCTCCTCCTCCTTCTATGCCTTTTGCAGTCTCCATTTCTCCGTCAAATCCTATTTCGAATAGTCAAGTTATTGTTGCTCTCCCCTTGACCCCATCTTCCCCAACAGATTCTCTGTCTTCCATAGCCACACTTGCTCTTCTTCGGGAAGAACAACTCCGATTGTTTGAATATCTCGACAATCACAGAGAAAGATTGGTTTATCATGATTCTCTGCTTCTAGTTGTGCAATCTCACCTCAAGAACTTAGAAAGCTCCATCGAAGAAATCAAGAATGAAGTTGCAGTTATCAAAAGCGACACGTCCTCTCAAATAGCTACCTCAGCTAAGCTCCAGCAACTTGAAAATCAAGTGGGACAACATCATACCGCTGTCCAATCTTGGGCAGATGTACTTAAAGATAATACACTTTCTCCACCCCCACCTCCACCTTCGTTTATCTCAGCCACATTCACCGAGAGTCGTCTACGAGAGCACAAGTCCCTTAATGTTCGTGTCAGAGGTACCATTAACTCCAAAAACGTTGTTGAAGATGCAAAGAAGTTTTTGGTTGAGAACCTTCAGCACCATAACACAGGTGTGGAAACTGCATGGCGGCCTAAGAAGTACCCGTATACTATTGTTATCCGCTTCACCTCATTATCTCATCGACGTGAAGTCATGGTGAAAAGACTAAAATACCAAAAAAAAATTGGACGAAGATTTGACCTTCATTCAAGTCCAAGAACGCAAAAAAGCAAGACAAGAAGCTCTATCTATTGGCAAGCGACTCATCTACTGTGACAGTATTATTAGGTTTGTAGATCGTAAGCCTATAGTTAATAAAAGTTTCCTATCCAAGATTGATCAAAGTTTGAGTTTGAGTTAGAATTGAAGAGATGTCCAGTTTGAACCTGTAAATGGTCTTCGTACCATATTCCTAGCCATTATTCTCTTCTTCGGTAGACCTTTTTAGCTCTATTGATGTCATTGTTCCATCTCGTTTCCATCTATTTTGGATGAACTGTTTTAGTCATATATGCCTTTCACATGGAAAAGACATTAATAAAGCTTTTCCTTCTTCTTCTCCATCCTCCCTTCTCTCTTGCGCCATATCCTGCCTATTGATCCCCTCCATGGCTCCACGTAAATGGGAGAGGGGGCGGGGGGGGGCTAGCTCCCCTCGTTCTCCACCCCGCGTCCCTACTCCATCGCTGGTAACAGAGGCAGCTGCAGTTGCACTGCCTATGCTGCCAGCTGCCAATGCAATGCTGCCAGATGCCACACAGGCAGTGCTGCCAGCTGCTTGTGTGGCAGCAGTGCTGTTATGAGACTATAATAGTACCGACCCAACAGTACTTCTAGGTGCAGCTAACCACCAGAGGGAGAGGATAGTGTGAGTCAGAGGCATGCATGCATACCATGCAGTAGGTATGAGGGCCAGTAATGCCCATGCAATACATGCAGACGCATGCAGACACATGCATGACAATAGGGGGCAATGCAATCCTTCAGTGATGGGTTGGGACCCCGCATGCCAGTAACCCATGCATGCAGCATGAGCAGTGGCTGCAACTACCACCTAGCACATCCATACAAACTGAAAGAAAGATTTATTAATGTCTTTTCCATGCCAAAGGCATATAAGACTAAAGAGTACATGTCAACTATGTGGTAACAGTGGAAGCGGATAAACGTCTCCGAAGATGCTAAAAGAAAGAGAGCTCTGGAATCTGCTAATGTCGCACATGGGTGTGGAAGGTATGTCGTTGCGGAGGAGGTCTAGAGGTCCCGACCGCTAGATGGTGATGAATAGTATGTTGTCTCTGATCTCTGTGGGCATGTAGGTGACTATCATCGGTGTCGTCCTCGTCATCGTCGATATCTAGGTCTCGTGGTCTCCGCCTACAAAAGAATGAAGTGATCAGTAGCTGAGGAGTAGAGTGCTGGGTCGCCTCGTTTAGATCTCGTCACAGTAAGAACGTCTCTCGTATCATGAGAGCCACGCATCTGGAGTCCTCATAGGATATAAGAGATTGTAGAGTGGTGGGCCTGTCTCTGAACAAACAAGCTTTACTAATATCTTTTGGTGCCAATGATAGAGAAAAGGGAATTCCTCAAATGATGTCAAACAAATAGTCAATCAGAGTTAGGGCTAATGAAATAAGCAATCCCATCAGCGACAAGATACCTGCAAGCTACTTAGCCAATATCTCAAATGTGAACAATCGGCGTAATATATGGAACCAATCTAATTACATATTACTTTGAACTAATGAAAGCAGCCTCCAAGTACAGTGCAGTATCAATGAATGCCCTAGTTTTGTGTCCATGATTGATCAACACATCAAAAAAATAATGCTATAGACATTAGCTGTCCTACTAATTAAATATGATATCTGCAATGATTCCAAGGGGTGTAGGATGTTCATGGTTCATTCATAACCCATAATTGTATGACAAGTGATTGAAATGTCGACCATCGTATAGTCAATTTAGTCTAAGAAAAAAATAGTTTTTCCAAAAGAAGATGATTCCTTTTATCCTGCTAGAGTCGTTCTGGATGCTGAAAAAGAAAAAAGCCATGAAACTTCAACTAAAAGGTATTCATAAGCTGGAAGAATGTAAAAGTCTATATAGGTGGCTCAGCCTAATCATTAGCTCAAAGATAGCTAGAGAAGTTGGAAATAAACATCATAAATTGATTCAGTAGAAGTCCATTTATGAAGTACTTAGTAAAGTTGTCATGATAATCTCAGCAGACTATTGTACTTCAGACATGCTTAACTAGGTAGCATATAAGGAAGACTTAAGAAAGTACATGTTTGATAGAATAACCATATCATGAACTTCTTGATGATAACATGAGATGAGAATTGATAAAAATAGATCGTATTATACAAAATATATAAATAGATTGGTTTGAAATCTAAGGTGTAAAAAAGAAAGAACACCTTTTCAGAACCACCTTGCAGGCTCGACACTACTTGCAAGAAAATGTGGTCAGATGACTTCCAAACTCTGATAGAATGTCCACAATGCCACCATATCCACCTACTGCAGTAATCTGAGCCAACAGAAAACCAATAATTAAAATTTTCAAATGAATGTTCAAAAATTTAGAAACATTTGGAGCGGGTTTCTAAGTGCAGAAAAAGATTAGGAAAAGTCTTGAGAAATTTTAAGGACTGCCACTATTATTTATCATAGGCATGTAATCAGAATTGAAATTACCAATGAGAGATCTAAAGCTGAATTATCCACAGAGAGAACAGGGAACACTTAAAGACATGAAGATGCACAACTAATCAGTCATAACTAGAAATTCAATGACAGTAACTATCTAGCTAAGTTTATCCAGGACATTTCAAGTTGCTCAAAATACTTCCATAAGAAGTAAGTAAGAAAAATGTTACCCCAGAAGGATGAACTGAAATGGAAAAGGTTGAATATGGAGCACAAGTGACTTGAGAGAGGAGTGTGCCACCAAAACTAAATCTGGATACACGTGGCCATGCGCCAGCAACAACAATCTGATCACATAAAGTAGAACTCAGTGTAGTTTGTCCAGGCTTGTCAACCAGGATCTTGGGTAAAATAGCCCTGAATTAACTTGATTTAAGCACTATCTCTGGTATCAACCCAAAAAGTTTATAGAAGGTCTTTCACATACTTCACAGGAGACTTCGACAGAAGAAACTACATCTGATTGAAAAGAGTCTGATTGAGTATTGATATGCTAGCAAAGAACTTGGAAGTGCCTGTGACCCGTCTTATAGACCACAATATAAGAAATTTGCAAAAATGAGTCCAGATTCAAAAAATGCACATTATATCAACAGAGAAACAAAAATTCATCCTACTTTATGAAGTTCAGACAAAATGCATAAGCAAGCTCCTAGTTGTTTTCAGCCCTTGAAATATAAAACATATCAGCAAGAGAAAACAATGATCTTCTTCATGTTTTCTAAATTTTTAGGCACATATTAACGTGTGGGAGACACTCAGCTTCATAAATAGCAATTATTTACAGTTTTGCATTTTTTGAAGGCCTTTCAAAAGACTGGAGAGATCAGATCAAAATGTTCTATTCTCAAGTCTCATCTTCTGCTTTATTTTCAAATTACTGATTTCTCTAAATTATTTACATATTCTCTTTAGTTTTAAGTCTGAAACATTAAGTTTCACCTCATATTACACGTCAAAGACAACCTGAATGTTGTGAGAAGGATTGCACATTCAAACCTGTCTTTTGAATCCTATCACATGCCATGAGTCAACTTTGTAATATCAAACAATACAGTGATAGGTCCTCTAGCTCTTCGGTTGTTCATGCTCATCATATATCCTCTACCAAGGCTTTTGAAATCTGAACAAAGTACCAAGCTCACAAACCCGTTCCGACCATTTCAGGTCACAAAGTAATTAATTATTAAAATGAAATAAAACACACAGCAGGGTCCCGATTTTCACACAGTTTGCTTTTGGGATTTTTTGGGAGTACGCCTAGCTGAAAGAGGGCAACTGATTGAGGGATGGATCTACTGGCCAGATTTTATCAGATTCCGGAACGGGCACCTATGATGACAAGTATGGACAAAAAAAAGGAATGCGCAAAATACTGCAGATGTTGAACTACAACTGTTTGACTTTACCTCTCACAGTTTCAGCAAATTTATCCAGAAAGATGGTGAAAAACAGCACCCTGCTGCAAACTCAGTATATACTAACTGATAACATTGGTTTTTTTTTTTTGTTGCCTCGTAACGGGCAACTATGGTACCAATTGATAATGACAACTTCATGCCTTTTAGCCTGTATGTTAGGATGAATATCATTGTTTAGGAATATTCTACTAAAGGTTGATATGAAAATTAGAAGCCGAATATTATCAAGGTGCCCCTAAACCCTAATCATTAAATTATGAAACTTAGTTTGAGCTTGATATAATGCTTTTTATATCCGCTTAGTAAGAATCACAAAATAAACATCCTTCTCATGCCATTCATAGAAGCGTTGTGCTTAGTTGTTTATTATATGAGCATCTGTTGTGCATAGTTGTTTAATATATGAGCATCTGTGTCACCTCAGCATAACGAAACACTTTTTTTTTTCTGGACACAAAAAACACATTACATAATAACTTATCTTTATATCTAAATTTCACTAAATTCGTTTCCATTTGTTGGCCCTGTCCAAGGTGTTTTTCAATCTCAAAATCCTGTCATCAAGTTGATAAGTGCTTTTTAGGATTTACAGGACACTTCCAGACACAGTTATAGACAACCTAAAACTTGGCAAGTCTTGAAACCAATTGGATTAACAACCTATATAAGGAATATGCCTCCTGGTACTATCAACCTGTGGGATCATTTATAAGGAAATTGGAATATGGAATGCCCTATATGGAGTTCTTGATGAGGTTCACCAACACTTCATCCCTTTCATTAACTTAGCATGCACTCTTCATGATTTGTTAAGACCAATGATCTGCTTTTTACAGCTTGTCAGTCATGCTTTTTGTGTACAAATTGTAGTTTATGATTTTCAGGCCATCTTCATATCTATTCTTATCCACCAACAGTTGCGAACTATTCTTGACAAGTTAGGAAGAGTTCAATATATAGGGACAAACTCGATGCTGTGTACATGAGAACTTAATAAACTTGTGGTTCAAGTTCTACTTTTACATCTGGAGATGACAGGACACTAGAATGTTTTGTTCAATCCTACTGTGAATTCAAGAGTACATCTCTATCATGTTCTTGTTTGTCCATTACTGTTACCCTTCCTTTTACTGTTTGGCATCCATAGTTCTACAATTTCTGCATGACATTTCTAGTTAAAACTGTCATGTACGACCTCAACCACCATGGATCCTTTCAATTTTCTGTCTATATGTTGAAATGTTTACACGGTTGCATTGGATTATGTTTGTATATATTGAACCATTTACTACAATGTCTACATCACATTTTATTTGAACTTCCTGGGAACTACGTTCTGATAAAATTGCAGATTTCAAGCGACTTATGGATACTACTACTTAGCGCTCTTGGTATATACGTAAGGCTTTGTATCTAATTGTTTGTAATGTGCCATCTGGGGCCATATTCATGTGGCCTCATGTTCTGTACAATTGGCATGATAGCTATTTCTATGTAGCAGTTGCGGGTAATAGTCACATGACTCGTATTGATTCCTCTTATGACATTCTTGGTCCATCCAACTGGGAAATCATCTATTTTTACCTAGCAGAGTTCTTGTGCTATGCTGCATTGATCCAATACATATTAATCGTCATTGAGCCATTCAAAGAGCATAATCTACTGTCAATACTTTCTACCATCATATTTTGTTGCAACTTCAAAGGAGCCTCGAGAACTTTTGTAGTCTTTTCATTATGGCTGTGATACATTGCTCTTTCCTTCCTCTCTATATCAATATTGAGAACAATGGCTTTTAACAAGGGGGCCAAACTGCAAGCATATTCAGAATAGCTCCTTGGGACCACGACTACGCAGTTCTTTTATTCGTTATTATGCATAAGCAGGCCTAAGGGACCTTTTTATTCATATACTGGCCTTGGGCCCTATTTGGTCATATTTTTAGGACTTGGTCACGGTGATTTGGAGTGGGGGTCCTCCTATTGGGAGGGTGCACTATTTTCCCTCAAAATCCTTTTCCCTCCCTTTTTTTGAATCCTCTATTTGAGTCGGGGAGAGGATATATGTAGGGCAGCATTGTATTCCTTTATTCAGTTGATGATGATTGCTCCTCTTTAGCCTCCTTAAGCATTCTCTCTTCCTGCTTTCTAGCTCAAGTCCTGCTTTCTAGCATAGCTAGTGAATCTTAGCTTGTAACTTGGTATCAGAGCACTTTTCTGATTGCTGAATTTCAGATCTGATTTTCTGATTGGGCGCCCATTTTCCTTGCTGATTTTTCTCTCTTTGCTGAGGGCTTTCATCTCTTTGCTTCAGCAACGTTCAGCACAATTTGGAGGAGGACCAGCACCCATCAGAGCATTTTCCTTGGTGGAGATTTAGCGGATAGTTAGTGGAAGTACTTCCACTAAATTTGGTGGCCCAAAAAAAAAAAAAAAATTGGCAGATTATTTCCGGCGCCTAAGTCCAGCTTGTTTGCTGACTGTCCAGCGCCCTACTACCCATCATTTTCACCGATTTTCTCCATCGTTTTTTGCAGATTTGGTGGTGGCTGTCCAGCGCCCTACTGCCCATCACTTTCGACGATTTCTTCATCATTTTTTTGCAGCTTTGGTGGAGGCTGTCCAGCGCCCTGCTAACCCATCACTTTCATCGATTTTTTCGGCAGATTTTCATTGTTTTTGTAGATTTGGTAGCTGCCGTCCAGCGCCCTACTACCTCATCATTTTCGACACTTTTCGTCACCGATTTGCTAACCATTTTTATTTTGATTGGAGGCTGTCCAGCGCCCTACATCACCATTACTTTTAGCTATTTTACTCAGCATTTTCCAGATTCAGTCGCTGCTACCCAGCGCCCTGCTCACATACTACTCTTTTCCAACCCCCTATTTCCCTCTCATATTTGTCATTTTGCTGCCTCACACCCTCCTCCCTTTTTTCCATTTTGTTAGAACCTTTCTCCTTATTGGCCTTGCACATTTGCTGTCCATGATTCTACTTTCTCAGCCCCTTATTTTCTGATTATTATCCATCTTGATTGGCTGTTTCTGTGCCATTTTTGGTGTCGCGGAAGCTTTTTCGTTTCGTGTTCGTCCTCTCTCTTCTGATTCTCGAACAAATTTCTGTCTTTGAATTTTCTTTTTGTGCGGAAGCTCTTACGGGATCCCAGACACTTGACTACGCATCACAAAACATATTTTATTCTAGCAATCAAGAGACACAACACAAGGCCAAGAGATACACGATATAGAGCGACTATATTGTCAGTTTGGTTTCTCGCTCGTTGGCGGATTGACTCTCTGCTCTTTCGCTGTGTTCTGCTTGTTGGCAGACTTTCATGCACAGCTATGGTATTTTTGTTTTCTTACTCTATTCGCTACGTCTCTCACTGTTTCTTACGGATCTCTGTAAAATTCTCATCACTTTTTCCCTCTTTTTGGTTATGATCCAGAGAGGATCGTTTATACCTCCACTGTGTGGAGTTTACAAGATAGCTAAACGTAGAATCACAAGACTAGTTAACGCTAATCAACTAGTTAGTTAGTCTCCGTCGTTGCTCTTCGTTTCAGTTGGGCATGAAGCCCGTTGAGCTGCCAGCTTGCAGCGTGAAAGATTTCTCTTCGTGTGTTTTCGTTCTTTTCGTTTCTTTTCGTAGTTTTCATTTTGCGTCCATTTTGCGCTTTGCGGTCCTGGAGGTGTGTTTACGATTCGCGATTGATTCGCGAATCATCCACGAAAATGGTCAGTATCACAAAATCCTTTCCTACTCTTTTGATGTAGACATTACAGTCTGGTTGAGTAGGGTTGAAGTCTAGAGACTTCAGAAGACCATCAAGCTTTTTGTACCAGGCCCGTGATGCCTGTTTTAGATCGTAGATGCATCTCTGCAATCGACAGACATATTGTCTGTTGTCGGGGTCTTCATAGCCTTCAAGTTGCTTCATGAAGATTTCCTCCTCTAGATCTTCGTGGAAAAAGGCTGTTTTCACGTCAATTTGGTGAATTTTCAGATTGTACTGTGTAGCGGCCAATAGTGCCATCTGATTTTAGCTTTTTCTTGTACACCCACTTGCAGTCAACTATTTTTCTGTTTTCTGGCAGTGGCTCTAATGTCCATGCCTCGTTTTGCTTCATCGACTCGATCTCCTCTGACATTGCCTGCTTCCAGAATTCTCCCTCTGGACTCTGGATAGCTTCTTGGTATGTTGCTGGCTCTTCTGTGAAGCTGTAGTACTCAAACTGTGTGTCTTCGCTCCATTGAAGATTGTCAGAATAGCGGTCTGGAGCTCTTCTTTGTCTTGTTGACCTTCGAGGTTCGTTTTGTCGCTGCTCGAACATTTCTTGTTCGTGGGGTCCATCCTCTGCTTCCTGCTGCTCTGGAATCTGGGGCTCTGGATTCTGATTTGATGTATGTCCTCGCTCTCCCTCTTGAATAGGCAGCAGTGTGAAGATCTCATGGCCTCTTTCGTCTTTCAGTCCAGGGAATGTGGACTCGTCGAACTTCACATCTCTGCTCGAAACAACCTTCTTCGTGGTTGGATCGTAGAGTCTGTACTCATGTGTTCCGTTCGAGTAGCCGACCATGATTGTTTGCTCGAATTTGTTATCGAGCTTGCTTCTCTTTTCCTTTGGAATGTGCTTGTATGTTGCACATCCAAACGCTCGTACGTATGACAGATCAGGCTTTCTGCCTGTCCACATTTCATATGGTGTTTTGTTCTCCAGCGCTGTCATTGCAGATCTGTTCTGCAAGTGTACAGCTGTAGCTATTGCCTTGGCCCAGAATTGACCTGGCAATTGAGCCCGTGCCATCATGCATCTGCCTCCTTCGACTAGCGTTCTGTTTTTTCTTTCTGCCACACCGTTGTATTCTGGTGTGTATGCAGGAGTGAACTGGTGTTCGACCCCCTGTTCTTCGCAGAATCTTGAGAATTCTGTGCTTTTGTATTCAGCTCCATTGTCAGATCTAAGGATCTGTATCTTTTTCGAGGTGTGTCGCTATACGAATGCCACGAACTTCTTGAAAGAATCAAATACTTCAGATTTCTTCTTCAAGTAGTAGATCGTGGTCATTCGGCTGTAATCATCTATGAACGTTAGAAAATATCTCGAACCTGAGAGCGAATCTGTTTTCATCGGTCCACACACATCAGAGTGGACGAGCTCAAGAACTTCTTTGGCTCATGTGTGAATGGATTCCGATGTTGCTTGCCTTTCTGACAAGCTTCGCAGAACTCAAGCTCTGGACTTGGAATTTTGAGACCTGTGACAATGTCCTTTCTGCTCATGTCATACAGGCTTCGCATGTTCAGATGATACATTCTTCTATGCCAGAGCTGATCTTCGTTTTCTGAAGCATTTAATATGCTTTTAGAGTTGCTGATTATTTTGGCATGGAAGAGATTTCCTTCTCTGCATCCGACCGTCAGCAACTTGTTTGTCGTCTTCTCGATCATATGGCAAGTGTTGTCGTCGAACAAAACTCGAATGCCTAGATCTGCCATCTTGGAGACAGATAGCAGATCCTTTCTAAGTGAGGGCACATAGAGTGCTCCTGGTAGCTCTGCTTGGCCTGACAGTGTTCGTAGCTGTAGAGAGCCGATGCCTTTGACATTGTGTCTGCTTCCATCGCCTAGAATCACTGCTCTGTCGTTTTCGAGTTCGCGAAAGTTGATCAAGATCTTCTTGTTGCAGGTTATGTGAGATGTTGCTCCTGAATCGATGACTACATCGTAGTCGTGTTCAGAGTAGCTTGTTGAAGCTTCGTCGAGTATCGTGAAAGCTTCGTCACCTCTTTCAGCATCCTTTGATGACTCTGCAACGTTTGCCTTTTCAGCTTTGTTTTTCCTTTTTGGGTTGAATCTGCAGTCGTATGCAGAATGCCCTTTCTTCTTGCAGTGCATGCAAGGTATTGCTGGATTGAACCAGCATTTGTTGGCCGTATGGCCTGGTTTGTGGCAGTGATCGCAGGAAGAAGATTGTTGATTTGAGGACTTCGTCTTCTCAAATCTTGGCTTGTTTTTGTTCTTCTTCTTTCCTTTCGTGAAGAGAGCCTTCTCTTAATCACTGCTTCCCTCTCCTTCGTCTCTCATCAGCGATAAGACTAACTGCTTTGTCAAATGTCATATCTGGTAGACTCAGTATGAGCATTCTCAACGGCTGATAGGACGTCGGTAGAGATTTCATGAAGTACATCAGCTGTTGTGGTGATGGACCTGGTGCTCCTGTCCTGATGCAGTGATTTGAGCAAAGATCGTTCTAATCTTCTCAACGTGCTGATCTAACTAGTTGCCATCCCACCGTATGGATTGCAGGTGATTGTGAAGGTGCATGACTGAAGCTGCAGTCCTCACTTCATACTTTTGCTTTAATCTTTCCCACGCTGCATGGCTGCTTTCGCAATCTTCAATCTACATGAGTAGATCTTCATTTATGGACGAAACGATGATCGCCATTGCACGCTCATCCTTTCTGATCCATTCAGCTCTCCTCGGGTCTCCCTCTGGAGGCTGCACCTCTGAGAGCTCGGTCACCGACCAGATGCCTTCGCCCTTTAGGAGTGTTTTGATTTTGAATTTCCAGATTCTGTAATTTGCACCATCAAGACTGATTACTACTCTGGTCTGGATTGTCGTAGCCATATTGTGTTGTTTGGAAGAATCACTGTTGGGATATCACTAGTGATAACCTGTAGGCTCTGATACCATGTCGCGGAAGCTTTTTCGATTCGTGTTCGTCCTCTCTCTTCTGATTCGCGAACAATTTTCTGTCTTTGAATTTTCTTTTCGTGCGGAAGCTCTTACGGAATCCCAGACACTCGACTACGCATCACAGAACATATTTTATTCTAGCAATCAAGAGACACAACAAGAGATACATGAAATAGAGTGACTATATTGTCAATTTGGTTTTAGAGCGAGATTGTCAGCGTCTCGCTCGTTGGCGGATTGACTCTCTGCTCTTTCGTTGTGTTCTACTCGTTGGCAGACTTTCATGCACAGCTATGGTATTTTTGCTTTCTTACTCTATTCGCTACGTCTCTCTATTTCTTACAGATCTCTGTAAAATTCTCATCACTTTTTCTCTCTTTTTGGTTATGATCCAGAGAGGATCTTTATACCTCCACTGTGTGGAGTTTACAAGATAGCTAAACGTAGAATCACAAGACTAGTTAACGCTAATCAACTAGTTAGTTAGTCTCCGTCGTTGCTATTCGTTTCAGCTGGGCATGAAGCCCGTTGAGCTGCCAGCTTGCAGCGCGAAAGATTTCTCTTCGTGTGTTTTCGTTCTTTTCGTTTCTTTTCGTAGTTTTCGTTTTGCGTCCATTTTGCGCTTTGCAGTCCTGGAGGTGTGTTTACGATTCGCGATTGATTCGCGAATCGTTCGTGCTTCGAGTCAAAGACACGTTGACTGTCGCGAATTGTTCTCGTTCGACCTTCGTGTCTTGTTCGTGCTGCGACAAAGTTGCAGGAGTTCACCATTTCTGACAAATTATAATGTACATGTTACCCATTAACACTAAGAAAGCACTTCTTTTTTGACATAATCGAAGGGTAGAAACTAACGGAGGGGCCGGGGGGGGGGGGGGGGGGGGGGGAGGGACCCTAAACCATTAAACATTGGAGCATAGTGCACCATGTATCTGCCACATACATAGTTGTGGGTGTTCTTAAGGTGTAAAAAAGACAACACTTCTTCTAACGTCCAATATGCAACTTTTGAAGCAAAACTGCTACATGTTTATTAGGAAAAATTTTCCTTTCCCTAATCGACTTGTAGTTCTTTGTCTCATCCCAACAATGGGCCTTGTTAAGAGTACCACCAAGTCCAATCCTCTCTCTTGATCATAAGAATGTAATGTGCCAATACGCTATTACTACTCTCTACATGGAGAGACAATAATCATATGATTTTCATACAATAATGTAGATAATAATGTTCGTTAACTTGCAGCCATGACCTCCTTCTTTACTGATACTCATCTCCAACTCATCGATATAGAGATTAAATAGTTTGGGGGAAAGCAGACATCCTTGCCTCACCCCTATTGTACTAGTGAAGATCTCAAATATGGACACCCTTGTAACACGATATTGGATCTAATGCTCTTTAAAAGTCTACAACATAACAATACACTATCTCCTTCTAGTCTTGCCTCAATGAGTGCCCCTAGAGTGAAGATGTGGTCCATTAGAATGGTGTGTTTCAAAACATGCCTGGTCAATAACATGTAGTTGCTTAGCCTTGACCTCTCTATTCACTGCTATCTCAAGAATGGTCCCATAAAGCTTAACATGACATGGCCAATCATGATACTGTAGTAAGTGTTTGGCCTCATGGAATCATGAGCTTTGTGGCTTGGTTGATTGATGTTAGTAGACCAAGAGAGTTACAAGCTAAGATTCACTAGCTATGCTAGAAAGCAGGACTTAACTAGAAAGCAGGAAGAGAGAATGCTTAAGGATGCTAAAGAGGAGCAGTCATCATCAACTGAATAAAGGAATACAATGCTGCCCTACATATACCCTCTCCCTGAATCAAAATAGAGGATTCAAAAAAAGGGAGGGAAAAGGATTTGGAGGGAAAATAGTGCACCCTCCCAATAGGAGGACCCCCACTCCAAATCAATGTGACCAAGTCCTAAAAACATGACCAAATAGGGCCCAAGGCCAGTATATGAATTAAAAAGGGCCCTTAGGCCTGCTTATGCATAATAACGAATAAAAGAATGGACGCAGCGAATGTAATGAGCCAAGTCCATAACTCTCCCCTGCATAAAAACAAAGCCCTCCACCTGCTAGCAAGCATAATGACTATCGAAAACAATAATGTAAGCATGCTGAATACTAAAAAATCACGAACTAATGGAAATACTGATGGAGAGGACATAAGTCGTCACAACAGATATCCCAAAAGTATGCAAGTACTAAGCAAATACTACAAAAAAAGAATAGTCATAGCTGACCGAATCATGAAGTAGAGGGAACATCTGCAATGACATCTGTAATAGAGAAAAGAACTAAAGCCATGAGGGCTCGAGCCTGATCTGCCAATAATGGTGTATGATAAAAGACATCAATAGGCTCCCAAGTGGCCTCCTCAAGAGGACGACCATCCCACTATACTAAAAACTAAACTTGCCTACGACGTCGACGATGCTGAAGGCGAACCTGATGGATGGCAACTGGCAAAAAAAAGGAACAGCTCTGGCTCTATAGGAAATGTGAGATCGCGAGGAGCATCATCCTCAATGGCAGCTCGTAGAAGGAACCTCGCTCAAGACACTCTGATAACCCATGAATGCCATAAGAAAATGTCGTAGTGCATGACCCCAACAAGTGAAGTATCCAAAGCCAGTCGAATGGCCCAAGAATACCATCGAAAGATGACAACTCGGCAAGTATAGCAACTCAGCAACCAAGCGATATGCAGCAACCAGGAATGCCAAGGAACCTGAAGTATAAGGAGATCATGCAAGAACCAAGAATGCCAAGGACATTGAGGTAGATCATCCTGACAAACGGTAGCTTGAATGGACAACCAATAATGCCAAGGACACTGAGGTAGATCACCCTGACAACCGGTAACTGGAATGGACACCTGAGGAAGAGGACCCATAGATGGAGCAGGAGGAGTAGCAACTAATGTAGTCTGAATGATAAGAAGAGCTGCATCCTGAGCCTTTTGCAGGCTACGCATAAACGGCTTCCCGGTAATCGATTGATAGTCACCCTGGGAATCAATACCAAAAAGTAAATGATGTTGACCAGCATGTGTAAAAGACAGTGTCTGCTGAGAAAGATCCACAACAACAGTACCAAGTGAAGAAAACCAATCTGCACCAAGAACAATGTCATAGTGCTCCAGAGGAATAATATAGAAATCTACCTGTCCAGAGAAGTCAACAATGCTATAGTCCAAGCCCTGAAACATCTGAGAGCTGATAAAAGAATGTTAGATAGCAACCTCGACACTGAGAGACTGTGTAGCAGAAATAGGTGTAGCACGAATCCTGGTGGAAATGTAACTGCTAATAAATGAATGTGTACTGCCAATATCCATCAAAGCAATATACTCTCGCCCCAAAATGCAGACACGTAACGGAATAGAACAAGGACCAGGACGCCCAGCCCAAGTAGCATAAGCAAGTTGTGCATGGCAAGCGGCGGAAGCAGGATCATCAAGAAGCGGGTCAGCCGCCGGCTCATCAACAGAATGTGGGTCAGGAGTATCAAGAATCTGGATATAAACATTAGAATCATCAGGAGTAAGAGCCTCATGGTAAAAAAAACAGCGGTAGGAGGACCAGGAGACTGTCGGCAATCACGGGCTAGATGATCTGGACTCTTACAGCGATAACAGAGGCGCTTTTGCTGAATCTCAGCGAACTCTGCGGCTGAATAACGGCGAACAAAGGCAAGACGGGGTGTAGGAGGGCGAGGAGGGATGGTAGTAGAAGAAGCCAAAGTAGGAGAAGCAGTGGAATGAGAGCGAGAAAAACGAGAAGTGGATAACTCAGGATACTTATGCTGCAAGGTAGTAGCCAAGGAGATAGCATTTGAAAGAGTAGGAGGCCGAAAAGATGAGGCATCATATCGTAAGGAGCCTCTAAGACCGGCAATAAAACGTGAAATAAGCTCTGTAGGATGAAGATTAGTAAAAAGGTAGGAAAGCTCAGTAAACTGATCAATATAAGCAGTCAAATCACTAGTATGGCTACGAAACAGATCACGTTGGCTATGAAACAGATCACATTGGCGAACCAACCACTGTGGGTCAATCATAGCCATACGAAGATCATGACGAAAAGTAGGCCATATATGTAACCCCTCACGAGTAGGCTCAGAGCGATAGACACGCCACCAAGTCTGAGCTCGACCATCTAAATGTAATGTAGCCAACTGCACTTTCTGGGTGTCAGTCTTGGGATACGTAAGAAAATAGGTCTCTAATTTAGAGAACCAATTTTCCAAGATATTCCCGTCAAACGAACTAGAATAAGTAGTAAGCTGGATGCGATCACAAAAATCACGAGCAAAATGGGGCTCATGATTACCTGAAAAAGTAGGAGAAGGAAATCCTGGTGGTGTGGAGGGAAACCCAGGTGGTGGTACTGAAGACCCGAAAGGAGACCCATAAGGACTAGCACTATATGAAGGGAGACCAAACGTACTACCAAAAGCACCTCCTGAAGATGGAGATGGAGCAAGAGCAGGTGTACTCAATATAGGAAATAAAGGTGCTTTACCAGGACAGTGAAGAAGGGGGGTGGTATCCCCTCGTGGTAGGATAGTCTCAAGGCTAGAAAGAACACGATCAATACGACTCTCAAGATGATCCATGCGGGCACTTGATCCATCTGTTGCTCACAGTTTTAACTATGACCTATCTGATATCATTTGTGACATTAGCTAGTAACTACCAGCTTCCATACATGAGTAGAAAGATTGATAATTGTTACTCGTCACTCAAAACATTAATGGCACACGGTACAGCATACATATAGCAATTTCCAATAAAACACTAGAAAAAGCCCCGAAGGCTCTCTCTCTCTCTCTCTCTCTCTCTCTCTCTCTCTCTCTCTCTCTCTCTCTCTCTCTCGCCCTCCCTAAACCCGATAGCATCTCTCTCTCTCTCTCTCTCTCTCTCTCTCTCTCTCTCTCTCTCTCTCTCTCTCTCTCCGCCGCCCTGCTGGTGCGCTGCCCGCCTGCTGGTGCGCTGCCCGCCCTGCTAGCGCTGTTGCCCTCTCTCTCTCTTGCGCGCCCACCCGCCCTGCTGGCGCTGCTGTCCGCCCTGCTGGCGCTGCAGTGCTGACCTTCGCACCTGCCCTACGCTGCCCTGCGCTGGTCTGCGCTACTGCGCTGCTACGCCTGGCCGTTTGTCTACACTGTCCTCCATCTGCTTACCGCCTCCTATGGCACCTAAGAAAAAGGGGGGTGTTCTTACACCCCCCTCCCTGTTGGACACCCCCCCATCACCGGTAGTGATGGAGGAGCCGTCTTCGGTGATAGAAACTAGTGACATTCCTGTCAACATGGCTGCCATTGACTACACTCCTTCCAAACCTACCGAAAGTCTTTTTGCTTATGATCTTAGTTTTATCCGACAAGAAATTCTTGGACTTAAGAAACAACACCTCTTTGAAGCTGAAAATAGCAAGTTAGCTAAGGATCTTTTTGGTGTCACGGAACGTGTGGAGCAGCTTGAGCAAGAAAATATATATCTTAAGCAACGAATTGCAGAAAAAAGTGCCTTGGAGGAGACTTCCAACAAGATCAATAGCTTGGAGAAACAAGTCGAGGAGACGAAAACGTGGGCAGCACTCTTCAAACCGGATGATATGGGCAGCAAACTCTCATCACTCGCAAAACAGGTTGAAGAAACGACATCGATCCTTAAGCAAGGTAATCACTCTCAGATTTCATCTTTTCCGAAGGAAAACGATTTGGAGACAGTTTTGGGTGAACAAGCCAGAAGGGCCAAAAAAGCCTTTAACATTAGAGTAAGAGGCATTGCCAATGGTGGAAAACCGTTGGAAGAAGCTACGGATTTGCTCATTTCCAAGTTATCTCATGTGGCTGATGGTTTTGATACTGCTTGGCGTAGTAAATTTGATGACAATGTTTTGTTTATCAAGTTCCGCTCGCTTTCACAACGCAATGCTGCCCTTCGGCTTAGGGCAAAGCTCAAAGGTACTTTCATTTATATGGATGATGACTTAACAAATACTCAATGGTTGGCAAGAAAAAAGATTATCCTTGAAGCGAAAGAGAAAGGGCAAAGGGTTGTTTTTATTGACGGGAAACCGAGATTTTTCGACCTTCCACAATAGGAACTAGGGGCCCCCGGATATAGAAGCTACCCGAGATCCCCTACCAATTTGAGACTTGGCTTCTGGAATTGTAATGGTTTTTTATCTTCGTCATCAGCCGGAGACTTTGCTGATTTTATTAGAAAATGCGACATTTTGTTGTTGGCTGAAACTCATGAGTCCTTATATCATCCTCTTCCAAATATACAGGAGTACTCTTGGCATTCTGCTTTTCGTCCATTTGTTAGGGGAAAAACTTGTCGAGGATCTGGAGGACTAGCTTGTTTATACAAAGACACCACAGTTCAGATGGTTAAACAAGATCCATACGCTCGCTATATTTGGTTACACATTATTGGCTCACTATTGGGATTACCTCAGGACATCTATATAGCTGTATGCTATTTTGCTCCACAGACCTCAGTGTTTGCTGAGTTTGGCGGGGACCCTTTTCAGGCTCTCTCAGATGATATTGCTATCTTTTCTCAGCAGGGTTCCATTTTACTAGCAGGTGATTTCAACGCCCGCACAAGCTCTAGACAAACCGAATTTCATGCAGCTACGGATCTTCTCAGGCTTTACCCTTTGGATATGGGGCTAGACCGGGTATCACAGGATGCAGACACTCCAGCTACATCTTTCGGGGAGCAGTTGATCACTCTAGCAGAGACACACGATCTTGCCATTTTGAATGGCCTCACACAATGGCCTTCCTCATCAGCATATACATGCTATCCTCATGGTGGAGGACATAGTGTGGTCGACTACTTCATTGGATCACCTGCTTTGATCTCTCACATTTCTGATTTCTCCATTACACCCCCTACCATTTCCGATCACTCACTCTTACACATCTCACTTGGTCACATAACCTCTTCTTTGCAAGTTTCTTGCTCTCTTCCCACTCATAAACGTATTCCTTTCACCCAATCTGGATTCACTAATTACACCACAATCTTATCCCAACTACTCGCTAACTTCCCGTTCATGGCACCAATTGACCAGCAAGCCACTTTTCTCTCTACATCCCTCTTAGCTGCTGCTTCCTCATCCTTCCCCACCAAAACGACATCATCTCACAGAAGTGTTCACAACAGATGGTATGATGCAGAATGCCGCTCTCTTCACAATCATGTGACATATGCCAGGTCACACTCCCCTGCCACACTCAAACAATGCCAGAAAGAATATCATAGAACCACCAGAACAAAGAAGATCAAGTACCTACAATCACTCTGCCAAAAAATGATCAACTCTTTAGATTCACCCTCCTCTTTTTTCTGGAAACATTTCACCAGACACTCTTCAACATTGGCCCCCATAGCCATCGAATCCTGGATTGAGTATGCCACGGAGTTATATACCACGGACTCTCCTCCTACCTCACTCTCACCGAGACCTGACCACTGCTCACTTTTCACCCCTGACATGGTTGAAAACGCCATTAAACATGCCAAACTAAATAAAGCCACTGACTATGACTCCTTAAGTGTAGACTTCCTAAAGCCCGTAGCACATCTCATCTCCCCTTACATTGCTCATGTTTTTAACACAGCTGTTACTTCTGGTTTTCCTACGGCTTGGTGTACTAATATCCTTCACCCCATCCTCAAGGCAGGTGATCCCATGAATGTAGGAAACTACCGCACCATTATGATTGGCCACACTCTGGCTAAGATATATGGCTCTATACTACAGACAGTTACTGGATCTTTTGCTGAAACTGAGGGTTTACACGCTATGGGTCAAGCTGGTTTCAGACCGGGATATTCTACTTCAGACCAGATCTTCATTTTGAGATGCATTATTGAGGAGGCTCGACATCGGAAACAGAGAATTTACTGTTGCTTTGTGGATTTTCGCAAAGCTTTTGACTCTGTTCCACGACATCTTCTTTTCCAGAGACTGTCTTCACTTGGCTTTTCAGAGGATACTATTGCTGCGATCATTACTTTATATGAGCGAGTCTTGGCACGTTTCAGAGATGGTAGTGGCTGGTCCTCACAGATACATTCTACCATTGGTGTGAAGCAGGGTTGCCCCTTATCACCCACTCTTTTTGCACTATATATAGATGACCTCGAGCGGATTATACGCGAGGAAGGTGGAGAGGGCTGTCCCCTAGCAGACATTATTATCCCCATTCTCTTGTACGCTGATGATGTGGTTCTCCTCTCATCCTCTGCAGCTGGTTTACAGAGTCACCTTTCTGCTTTACATCACTTTTGCCAGCGTTGGGGATTGACGGTTAACCTTAAGAAGACTAAGATTATGGTGTTTAACACCAACAGACAGCATATGAGAGATGTGATTTTCTATTATGACGGGCTACCGATTGAGATCGTGACCTCCTACACCTATTTGGGAGTTCTTTTCTCTGGTCCGCTACTCACTTTTCGACCAGCAGCCACCGCCAGGCTCCGCAAGGGGCATACCGCTCTTGTGCATATGGAGAGATTTTGCTCTACTTATTATGTGCAGGATCCTGCTACCAGATGCCTACTATTTTCTGCTACTGTCTCCCCAGTTGTGCTATATTCGGCTGAGACTTGGTGCCCTGATTTATCACGCGATACATGGAGAGATCTTACTCGTATCCAGATTCTCATGCTCAGTAGGATAATCCGGGCTAAGCCCTCAGTACCACATGATATCATACTAGCCGAGTTTGCTTCTCCTCCATTAGTTGTTGGTGCTATGTTTCAGATCATCACCTTTCTTCACAGGGTATCAGATCTAGATACCTCCAGATACATTGTTGCTGCTCTCACTTCATCTTGTACCATTGCGGATCAGGGAGCCAAGCACTCTTGGTATCGCAGTGTCTCAGCCCTTCTTCAGACTTGGGGTTTATCCGCACTTGATCTTCCGAATGGAACCCATGCTTATATCAGACAGCAGATCTACCGGAGCTACATACGCACTATATGGTCACATCCTGATCCAGATAGGGTCAAGCTACATTATTATGGCACACATCTTTTACGGCTGGACGTTTCGGGCTTGCCTATTCTTCCTGTTTATCTTACACAGACGCTATCTTTTGGTCTGAGATATCGTATAGGACAGCTTCGAGTCTCTTCTCATCAGCTTGCTATCGAGACAGGTAGATACACAGACACTCCCAGATTGCAGCGGATATGTCAGCTCTGTTCTCTTCAGGAGGTGGAAGATGAGTTTCATTTCATCTTTCGCTGCCCAGTATACTATGAGATTAGAGGACGATACCATTGTTTATACCGAGATATTCCCCTCACGTTGAGCTCCTTCCTCGAGTATCCAGACGCTAGATGTGTGGGTCTTCTTTTGAGAGAGATGTATATTTTACGAGCTTCACTTCTACCTACGCTCTCAGATATGGATTCCAGTCAGGCTCACATTACTCAGTTCTTCCAGAAGCGAGACAGAGTGGATATTTCGGTTGCGGATTTTGACGTCCCCGTCCGAAGATCGAAGACACAGAGAGTTTCGGCTCGATCCAGTGCTACTAGATCTTCATACGCCTCCCACCAGCCTACATCACGACCCACTACTACCATCACTCATTACTTTCGGCTTGCTCGTAGCTAGTTTCCTCCGCGGAGCAGGTGGTTAAGCTCTTGCTTTGTACCCTCACCAGCTGGTGGTCAAGCTTGGATACTTTTTCTCTTAGAGACAGAGAGATCGATATTTTAGTTTTAGTTTTACTGTCTTTTCATTGGTAAATAAGTCCTTATGCGGACAATGCTTCTCACATTTTGTACTCTCTTTTGTCTTATGTGCCCCTGGGCACCAAAAGACGTTAATAATAATAATTCTAATTCTAATTCTCTCTCTCTCTCTCTCTCTCTCTCTCTCTCTCTCTCTCTCTCTCTCTCTCTTGCAGAAATGTGAAATTTTTCTCTTAGCCGAGACTCATGAATCACTATATCGACCCCTTCCAGCCATTCCGGATTATTCATGGCAATCAGCATACAGGCCTTTCGTTCGAGGAAAAAACACACGTGGCTCTGGTGGTGTTGCATGTCTTACCAAGGAAGTTTATCGTACTCATTTTAAGCTGCTCAAAAGTGATCCATTTGCACGATTCATTTGGTTACAGTTTTTTGGTCACTGCTTGGGGCTATCTCAAGATCTCTTTATAGCAGTTTGTTATTTTGCACCTCAGACATCAGCTTTTGCAGACTATGGTGGTGACCCCTTCCAGGCTCCCTCAGATGATATAGCCAACTTTGCACAACAGGGCCTTATTCTTTTGGCAGGAGATTTTAATGCTCATACCAACACCCAGCAGACAGAGATTCATGCAGATAGTGATTTCCTACATATCCAGGTTTTGGATGTGAGTTTAGATAGGACCTCTCAAAATGCAGATACCCCGGCTACACACTTTGGAGAACAGCTGATTGGACTTACAGAAGCTCACTCGTTAGCCATTTTGAATGGCCTATCTCGATGGCCGTCATCATCCGTGTATACCTGTCATCCGCACGGGGGTGGTCACAGCGTTGTTGACTACTTCATTGGCTCACCAGCCTCGATTCCATTTCTTCATACTTTTCATATTATGCACCCTGCCATTTCTGATCACTCTATTGCTCCTGTCTATGGGCCGTGCTACTCGTGGTACTGTTATGACACCTCATTCCACGTCGCCATCGTCCATCTTTCTCTCCACTTGGTCTTCCTACGTACACTTCCTCTCTGGCCACACTGCTCACCGATTTCCCCTTCTCATCTTCGGTAGACCAACAAGCCGCCTTTTTATCTCAGTCGCTTCCTCACTCAGCCAATACCGCATATCCACCAAAAACTTTTTCTTCTCATAAACGCACTTACAATAGATGGTATGATGATGAGTGCCTCTCTCTACACAAGCAGGTTGTTCACGCTCAATACCATTCTCCCGACACCTTAGCATCTAGACAAAAAGAATACCATAGAATGACTTTCCGGAAAAAGACTACGTACTTTCAGTCTCTGGCACAGAAACTCATCGATTCCTTGGACTCCTCTTCTTCTACCTTCTTTTGGAAGATGAATTCTAAAAACTCATGTATGTTGTCTCCTATTGCCATTGAATCTTGGATTGACTATTGTCACAAGCCAGTCTCTCCAAGCTCGTGAATCCTAGAAGCTGGTGTGTAGAATGAACCTCCCAACCATAGGCAACCCCTCCTTGAGTCCTTCTACCTGCTATTCTCGTCAACTGGCACATGGCATCCACCTGTGGGTGATCAGTCCACTTGGCATGCCTAGCCCTTGTGACCTGTGAATACTGAGTGACTCATAGGGTACCACCCCCGTGCCCCACCAAAGACCTGTGACCCTCTTGGTCACCCCGACTACTTGCCGGCTAGCATCTCGTCACTGACGGCTAGGGTCCCGACGGTCAAGACACACCGCATCTCTGACAACTTGTCAGGCGGCCACACCGGGTCACTGCTCGGTCACTGACCCTTGCCAATACTTGGCCTCAGGCCCTCTGGTGACCGGCCGTGCCAAGGTCATGATAGAGTCGTAACTGGACTCTAACAATCCTTCCCTCCTCTGGCAAGTCATCGGTCCTCGATGACAAACTCTGGGTAAGACTTCTGCAACGCCTCTCTCGTCTCCCAGGTAGCATCTGACAACGGATGCCCTTTCCAGGTTACTAGATACTCTTGAAGGAGACGATTCAGCAATCGTCCCTCCCTTCGATCTAGGATTCTGTCTGGCCCATAACCTGTGGTGTCTTTCTCCTCAAGAGACACTAGACCTTCCACCAGGCTATCGCTATCGTGCAAACATATCTTCAGTTCGCTAACATGGAATACTGGATGCACCTTGCATCCTACAGGTAGCTGTAGCTTATAAGCTACTTGGCTCACCTTTTTAATAATCAACCATGGTCCACAATACCTAGGAGATAACTTGGCGCACTTTCCTGTGCGTAGCACCTTCGACTTCGAAGGGACTAGTAAATACACCCAATCTCCATTCTCAAATTCCCGATGGGTACGCTTCTCACGAGCATAACTCTCTGCCCCAGCTACAGCTTTGGACAAGTTATCTCGTGCCAACTCTAGCTTCTATTCCATCTGAGCCAAAAACTCTACAACACTAGGTACCCTATGTGGAATTCCTATGATTGCAGGACCCAGTGTCCTGAAACCATAATTGAGCTCAAATGGACTCAATCCAGTGGACGCATGTCTCTTATCATTGTACGCGAACTCCAATAGCGGAAAATGCTTTACCCAGTCTGTTTGCGTACTACTCACATATGCCCTAAGCATATCTTCCAAGATCTGATTCACTCGCTCTGTCTGACCATCCATCTGAGGATGCTCAGAGCTACTCATCCGAAACTGTGTTCCCAGCTTGGCGAACATCTCAATCCAGAAATTTCCCGTAAACTTGGGATCGCTGTCAGAAACTATGGACTTCGGAAGACCATGTAACCTGACAATATTCTGAATAAACAACTCAGCCACTTGCGGAGCTGTGACCTTCTTGGTCGTTGCGATGAAATGAGCCATCTTGGAAAACCTCTCTACCACTACCATAACAGAATTGAATCCATTCTGGGTCTTGGGTAGCCCAACAATAAAATCCATAGAGATGCTTTCCCACCTTCCTGTAGGTATCTCAAGTGGATGTAGCAAGTCCGAAGGAAGTACTCTCTCGGCCTTGGGTTCACCTGACAAGTCGTGCAACGCTGGACGTACTCTCTTACATCCCGCTGCAATCGTGGCCAGAAATAATGGCTTCTCAAAAGCTCACTAGTCTTATCAATACCAGGGTGCCCTGCGCAAAGACTATCATGGCATTCATGACGTATCTTACGATGAAGATCCTTCACGTCTGGCACGAAAACTCTTCCATTTCTCAATAACATACCATCCTTCACGATGTATGTTAGATATGTACTGGTGTGTACCTCTACGGAAGCGACAACCTCGACATACTCTTCCATTTGGTCGACTACCTTGCACGCATTAGGCCACACACGCTGACAATGCGGGTCCTTTTCTTGAGCCTTTTTAATCTCCTCCATGAGACCACTGTCAACCACAGTAAACCTCATCTGATGCAGTATACGAGATTGTGCATCAGCGACCACATTTTCCTTCCCTCTTCGGAAGCGAATTTCCAAATGAAATTCCTGCACCAGCTCGGCCCACCGAGCTTGGCGGCCCTTCAAATCTGGCTGAGTGCAAAAATACCTTAAAGTATGATGATCTATGTACACATAAAACTCGGCGCCATATAAAAAATGTCTCCACACCTTGAGCGCATGTATAATCGCATACAGCTCTTGCTCGTGTAGGATATCTCTGTTGAGCTGGTGTCAACTTCTTACTCTCAAAGGCTACTGGTCTACCCTCTTGGCTCAACACTGCACCTACAGCAATGCCACTTGCATCCGTCTCTAGCCACAATCTTGAGAACTAGAGCCGTGGCCACAGACTCCTTCAAGTTCTCAAAACGTTGCTGAGCTTCAGCATCCCATCAAACCACAATGTTGTTTTTCCTTAACTAGTCCGTTAGAGCACCTATCCAGGAATATTTCCTAACAAACCGCCGGTAGAACTTACTAAAGCCTAAGAAAGACTGTAATCGGCGTATATCGGCAGGCCTCGGCCACTTCTTAACCACATCCACCTTGGTTGGGTCAACCGAAATACCCTCAGCTGTCACTACGTGACCGAAATACTCGACATGAGTCTTACACAACTCTGTCTTCTGAGCATTGGCATACAAGACAGAAGCTTGTAACTTGCCCAAAACGGTCTTGAGATGAATCTCATGCTCCTCAACCGCTTTACTAAAAACCAATACATCGTCAATAAAATTGACGACAAACTTGCCCATATAGTCTCGCAAGACATCGTTCATGAGCATCATGAACGTGGCTGGGGCATTGGTTAACCCAAATGGCATAACCAAAAATTCATAATGACCGAAACGGGTTCGGAAGGCCGTCTTTTGGACGTCTTCATCTCGAATCCGTATTTGATGGTATCCACTTTTGAGATCTATCTTACTGAAAATGGTTGCACCTTGCAACGCATCCAGTAGATCATCAATCCTGGGCATCGGATACCTGTGCTTTACAGTGATCTTATTCAATCCCCTGTAATCTACACACATCCAGAAACTACCATCCTTTTTCTTAACAAGTAAAATAGGAGAGGCGAAAGGTGAATAACTTTGGACGGATGTACCCCAACTTGAGATACTCCTCCAACATCTTTCTGACTTCCTCTTCCTTTTTTAGGCTCATCCTATAAGGAGGCCTACATACCAGACTTGCCCCTGGAACGAGCTCAATACGATGATCAACGTTCCGACTAGGCGGCAATCCCTCTAGCATATTACTAATTAGCACGTGTTTAAACTGCGTGCGGATGGACTTCTCCAACTCACTTGCTGGGTCACATCTAGGCTGTAAAAAACATAATCTATCTTTCTTGGCCTTTTCCTTTTGCTCAGGACTGAGGGGAGACTTGTCGTAAGCACGACGAGCCATAGGAGATCCCGCCTTGTGCTTCAAAGTCTGCTGCATCTAGATAGGATCCTTCTGCGAAAAGCCTTTCTGACCAGCTTGGCCAGACTTTCGCGAACCCTTCTTCCGAGGCCAGCTTGGCGCTCCAGATTCAGCCTTGATGCGCACATTACCTTCAAAGTTGAGAGCTGTAGCAACTGCCTCTTCTAAGGTCTTGCACCCTCACTAAGCACTGAAGGCCTCAACTCTTCACGAAGGCCAAATATGAACTTGTGGACTACCAGCCACTCGGGAATCTCTTCCGGAATCTTGATAAGTATCTCATGATACCTGTCAGCATATTCCTGCACCATGTACTGCCTCTGACGATGCAAAAGCCAAGCATCCGTCGCACGCACATGCTCATGTGGAGGAATAAACTGAGCTCTGAAAGCTCGCTAAAACTCAAGCCAGGTGGATGGAGCCTGATTAGACTTCAACAACTTGCGCCACCACCTGTCAGTAAAATTAGTGAAATGGTAAGCAGCTTTGCGGACTCGCCAACCCTCATCAGTTGGGGACCGTTTCAAATCAAAATACTCTTCCCACTTATATCCTTGTCAATAAAGATCATCTTCATTTTGAACTTATGCAAGCTGTAAAACTTCAGAGGAGGGCGCCCTAGCAATGTGAAACAATAGCCTGAAGGCCATGTGTAGCCGCAAGCCAGTAAACGAGCCAGATCAGATCCGGAGCTAGGTGGTTACATTGCTGAGAGAGCTAACTTGCAATTCATCAGATTATATCTGACTAATGGTAAGGATACTCATGCATCTGCTACTTCTCATGAATTGTTTGGGGACACTGGTCCTTTCAGATATCAATATTGCGTTGGGGAGTGTTTCCAGCGAAACGGGTAGGTTTAATATCTTTGTCTTCTGGATAAGGTGGAGGTAACATAGGACGAACAGCAGAAGACGGATAAGGTGGAGCATACTGCGAGGAAGACGCATAACCACCAGCTACCATCATCGCTCGCATCTCTGCGACGGTCTTTTCCACACTATCCATGCGAGCTTGCACAGAAGGGGAAGTACCAGCAGGCAAACGGGCAGCCACTGTAGGCGGATTATGGGCAGGACTAAGCACAGGGCTGGGTGGTGGTGATGGAAGAGCAATGGGTGGACTGAGCGGAAAATCAACTCTATCATCTTCCATTATGGAACAAAAACAGAGACAGCATGGAATCAAGCTAGAAATTGCACTTATTGAAACACAGTCAGGACAAGGAAATGTTCAGCCTATTGACAATTTAGAACTGAAAGAGACAAAAAGCAACTGGAAAGTAACAAAGCCAAGGATATGTAGTACTTCCCTTGCATCCTACGCTGGTACACAAGTCCGTAAAGAACTTATTTTGGGCACCAAATCGGCTTGAAAGTCGAAAAAAACAGGAAAAAAAGCCGGCTGTTTGACATCGAATTTCTTCCAAACGGCAAAAGCTTTTCACAAACCGTCAATTAGCAGTAGGTTGCCCTCCTACTAGGCCCAATCTGAAACTTCAACAGCAGAAATCGGAGATAAATCGGAGAAGTTATGTCCAATCCAAAAATCTGACCTGTTTTTTGCTTGGAAACCGACTTTTTAGTGAAACAGAGGCAAATCTGCTCCAAAACCGGCGTATAATGGCTCTATAGGATCGCCATGGATACTAAAAACATGCTCCCAAAAGCTGATTAGGATCTGAGAAGGCTCCGGAAAGTTATGAGCGAAAATCCTTCTGAAAAAATGCGCTGGAGCATCTGATTTCTTTTACCAAATTTTTCCTCCCTCAAACGGGTGTTTGTGGGCTCCCTGTATAGTGGGACAGCAGCGTTGGAGGCCCACCTTTCTTCTCCAATCTGTCTCCCACGTTTTTTCCCTCCAAAATCCTTCAAAAACAAGCAAAATCTGACAATTTCTACACTTTCTCTCTCTAGAACGACGTTTTCTCTCTCTAGAACGAGGCTCTGATACCAGTTGTCACAAGCCAGTCTCTCCAAGCTCGTGAATCCTAGAAGCCGGTGTGTACAATGAACCTCCCAACCATAGGCACCCCCTCCTTGAGTCCTACCTGCTATTCCCGTCAAGTGGCACATGGCATCCACCTGTGGGTGATCAGTCCACTTGGCATGGCTAGCCCTTGTGACCTGTGAGTACTGAGTGACTCATAGGGTACCACTCCCGTGCCCCGCCAAAGACCTGTGACCCTCTTGGTCACCCCGACTACTTGCCGGCTAGCATCTCGTCACTGACGGCTAGGGTCCCGACGGTCAAGACACACCGCATCTCTGACAACTTGTCAGGCGGCCACACCGGGTCACTGCTCGTGACGCACCGGTCCCAACTTGGGACAGATGTCCTCCTCGGTCACTGGCCCTTGCCAATACTTGGCCTCAGGCCCTCTGGTGACCGGCCGTGCCAAGGTCATGATAGAGTCGTAACTGGACTCTAACAACTATGCTGCAAAAATTTATACAATTGACTCTCCTTCCATCTCTCTCTCACCGCGACCTTCAGAATTCACCCTTTTCACTCCGTCCATGATTGAAAACGCCATAAAAAATGGTCAAAACCATAAAGCCATTGATGTTGACTCTCTAAGTATGGACTTTCTAAAACCTATCGCCCATATTGTTACTCCATACATCTCCCACGTTTTTAACCAATCTGTTATTTTTGGCCTTCCCACACCCTGGTGTACTAACCTGTTGCACCCTATACTTAAGGCTGGTGATCCTCTGAATGTAGACAACTATCGTATTATTATGATCGGTCACACTATGGCTAAGCTCTATGGTTCAGTTATGCAGTCTATCATCAACTCTTATGCGGAGACAGAGGAGTTATATGCTATGGGACAGGCTGGTTTTAGAGCAGGCTATTCCACAGCGGACCAGATATTCATACTGAGGCGTATCATTGAGGCGGCAAAGTTCAGGAAACAGAGAGTCTATTGCTGCTTTGTGGACTTCCGCAAAGCATTTGATTCGGTTCCGAGACACTTGCTACTCCAGCGTTTGGCATCCCTTGGTTTCTCACAGGAAGTCATTGCTGCTATCATCACATTATACGAAAGAGTTTTGGCCCGATTCCATGATGGAGATGGATGGTCTTCATATATCCATAGTACGGTCGGAGTAAAGCAGGGATGTCCCCTATCACCCACCCTATTTTGCTATATACATTGACGACCTTGAGCGGATCATTTGGGAAGAAGGTGGAGATGGCTGTCCTCTTGCAAATCTTATTATCCCTATCCTTCTTTATGCAGATGATGTGGTTCTACTCTCTGGTTCAGCCGCAGGACTTCAGCGACATCTGGATGCCTTGTATACTTTTTGTCAGATATGGGGGCTGATGGTGAACATTGGTAAGACTAAGGTTATGGTGTTTAACACCAACAGGCAGCATATGAGAGACACTATGTTCTAGAGATAGTGGCATCTTACACATACTTGGGTGTTCTCGTCTCTAGTCCATTGCTTTCTTTTAGACCAACTGAATTGGCTAGGCTTCGCAAGGGGCGCTCTGCTCTTGTTCAAATGGAGAGGTTTTCCTCCACTTATTACGTGCATGACCCGGACACACGTTGTCGCCTCTTCTCCTTGACTATTTCTCCAGTTGCACTGTATTCAGCAGAGACATGGTGCCCTGGCTTATCTAGAGACACCTGGAGTGACATCTCGCATTTGCAGATTCACATGCTTAGCCGGATGATTTGGGCCAAGCAGTCGGTTCCTCATGAGCTTATTTTGGCGGAGTTTGCTTCTCCTCCACTGATTGTAGAGGCTATTTTCAGGATCATCACGTTCATTCATAGAGTCTCAGAGCTTGATTCTTCCAGATACATGGTAGCAGCTTTTACATCCTCTCGCACTTTGGCCGACTAGCAGGCTAAGTCTTCATGGTTTCAGTATGCTTCGGACTTTCTACATAGCTGGGGATTATCTATGTCTGACCTCCCAAATGAGACTCATGTGTTCATTCGCCGACAAATCTACCGGATCTATCAGTGCTGTACTCTACATGAGGTTGAGGATGAGTTTCACTTTATTTTCATATGTCCAGCTTACTATGAGATCAGAGGCAGATACCATTGTCTATATCGGGACACTCCACTCACGCTTGGTTCCTTCTTTGCCTATCCAGATGCGAGATGTGTTGGTTTACTTTTGCGAGAGATGTTCTCTTTGAGATCTTCACTTCTGTCAGATGATCAGGTTGTTGACCGCAGCCAGCCACATATTACACTTTTCTTTCAGAAAAGAGCTAGAGAGGATACTTCGGATAGTGAGATCGACATTCCAGCTCGTCGACCGAAGCTCCAGCGTCTTCCTCGACCATCCAGAGTTCGTCACCAGAGGCCACCATGTGCCTCACACCAGATCACACAGTTTTTCTCTCTCAGTTAGTGAGTTTTATTCCTCCGCGTAGCCGATGGTTAAGCTATTGCTTTTGTACTCTCACCATAGCTGGAGGTTAAGCTTTGGTTTTTATTTCCAGTTTATCTCTGTTTTTTTTTAGTTTTAGCTGATAGCACTAAGTCCGACATGGACACTGCTCCTTTCTAATGTACTTTTTCTTTGTCTTATGTGCCCAAGGGCACTCTATAGACATTAATATATTTTATTCTATTCTATTCCCTCTTTCTCTCTTTGTGGAAAATGCCAAAACAGAACGGTTCAAACCGTTTTAAAAATAAAAATAAAAATAAAATAAAAAACGGGTTTGAACTGTTTTTTCTTTGAAAAAATTTAAGTTTTTTTTTTTTTTCTCCGGTTCGAACCCAAAAAAAACGGTTCGAACCGGGCTGATTCGAACCGCGGTTCGACACAACTATGCTATGCTCATAATATCTGATTGGGCATATCTCGATTTTTCCATGTTGTCATGTATGATATCTAGCAAGCTATCAGTTCCACATCAAATCACCTTAGCTAAGCTTGCTATGCTTCGTCTAAAAGTGGAGGCCATCTTCAACTCAATTACATGTATTTAGAATTTAGACATGGCATTTAATAACACAATTACGGTTGGGAGAAGACATCCATGCTTGACCCTTACGTAATCGAGAGGGATCTATGAGCAGGGACATCATTTGACTTGTATTCTTAGGCTTCTTCTTAATGACCTAGTAGCCTAGCACTTTGATCTAGTTAGTCTTATTTCCTTACATAGACAACTCTATATTGATATCTATATATCTAAGTTTTCACAACAGATATCACTTGTACCTTATAGAAAGATTACTACACTCACACAAGATACACAAGTTGAAGGTACTTAAAAAACTTATATACCATTGGTACATTGAAAGATCTTTCTTTCTCTGTAGTGACTACTAGTGTTCATATAGTATTCTTAGTTGGAGATAATACTCGTTACTATTTGCCTACTATCTGCTGCATGTGATGCTCTTTCTTTTATCTTCTTCATAACATATTTGGAATTTAGATTCAATAAGGCGATTTTCTCTATTAAAACATTTTGCAAACATTTTGACTATCATTCAAACTTGCAAACACATTCACAAACTTGAACATTTGTTGGCCATTTGGGTTATGAATGAATTCCACAGATTTTGAATCAAAAAGGCATAAAAACCCACATATGAAGCGACACTAAGATTTCCTACAAAGAAGGCTAAAGTGAATCCATAGATTGCACGCATTCTGGAATGCTACATTCCGATCACATTCCAGAACAAGCATTTTGGAATGCAATGTTGTGCCTTCTTTTTTTTTAAATTGGTTTTTTTTCATGTAGGTGTCAAGGTGAAGAAAACACATAGAGCTGTAAAAACATTCATAACACATTGAACTGTGAATCAAACAATCTAGCTCCTCTCCTGCATCCTTTGCATCGGCTCTAGTCATGGACCCAATGGTCTTTTGATGGCTCCTATCATGACACACCTATAACGAACTCCGAAAAGATCTCACCATCAGCGTAGCCGTTGTCTGTGCATGGCGTATTGTGATGTCTATGGATCGAAGGCACTACTCGGTGTTCATGACCTAGATGTACCATCTCTCTGCATGTGCCTGACTAGCCTTATGTTGGTCATGCAATAAACCAGCTTGTTCAGTTGAGGAATGTTGAGCCCGTTGTGTCTCCTTGTGTGCATAAGCAACCACGTGCTCCAGTTCCGCTCACAAATCAAAGCAGAACAATTGTGAGTAAGGATGCGAGTTGCCCTATGCCTATCGGATTCGGATCAGAATAGTGAGTCAAATGACTCGGCTAATCCTATTTGATTCTAACTTCAAAGTCGTTAGGATCGATTACGTAAGCAAACACAAAGTCTTATGACTATAGTTGTGGTAGAAAAACAGACAATTTAGACGAAATTGTAAGAGAGTATTAGACAGAACAATAAAGAAAGCATAGCATGCACACTGACATTTATCTGAACGCAATAAGATTGTAAATCGATTCAAAAAGTATAAAGATACAAGTCAAGTAATGTTTGGAGAGCACAATGCAATTGCGGTCGAAACCGCGTGCTCGAAACTATCTTAGTTCTATACTAGCTATCACGATTTGAAAATCATTTAGTGAGCTGACTACAAAAGAGATATCAGGTCTGGTACAAACCATTGCATATATGAGAGATCCAAGTATCGACTGGTAGGGATACTCTCTCATTCGCTCTTTTTCCCGCTTTGTCTGAGGACATTGGTCCTTCGACAATCGTAGGCCTAGGTCCATTGGTGAGTGAGCTTCTTTGCAATTTATCAGATTGTATCTGATAAGTATGTTGTGAAGATACCTTTGCTAAGTAATGTAGATCAACCTTCTCTCTCTGTCTCTGTGAGTCTGAATTCCTAGAAAGTAGTGAGCGTCGCTGTTACGAGCTCGTAACCAGTGCCGAACCCTAGAGAACACAGATAGGTCAGATACCACAGTCAGGGTCGTGTCCAGCGTACATGACCAACAGGGCAAGACAGTGTGAGTAGTGTGCCCCAGCACGGTCCATAGCCATGGCGGGCCTAACACAGCCTAGGGACCCTGTCAGCAGGATAGGGCCCCCAGTTGGGTCCCGACGTGCAGTCGGCCACGTCAGTGCCACGTGGCCGACACTTGGCAGTAGCATGCTACCAGTCCTCACACTGGGCTAGGAGGGGCTTACTCTATATCAGGGAGTAGGCAAGGTTGGGTGGATCAGTTAGTGTTTGCCCTACTGTGGTGTTAGGATCTATTACACTGGTATCAGAGCCATCTCCATCCTAGGGAGTTTAGGACAGCAGTAGAGAAAGCTATCAGAAGATAGGAAGTGTTTCTCAGATTCTCAGAGAGGAATAGAGGAGGAGGATCGCTGTAGGAGCAGCCTTCAAACTTCTGATTTCCACTGAGAAATCACAGTAGCAAGGAGTCAGATTCCAAGTGTAGGTAACTCGCTGAAAAAACAGCTGTTTCTCACTGACTTCAGAGGATTCTTCGTAGTTTTCCCAGCGAAATTAGAGTAGGAAGAAGCCAGCACCTCCATCGCTGTACAGTCAGAGACCTACATCCGATTTCCAGGGAAAAAGTTACTGGTTTTCAGCGAGTTGGAAGCCAAAAAAGAGGAGCAGGGCCAGCGCTGCCAGTGCTTCTGAAAATCTGGTTTTTCAACAAGTTTTTGGGCCCCAACGTCAGAGATTTGGAGCAAGAGGATTTCTACCAGATCAGCGAGTAGGAGACTTCTGAAATTTCAGAACTCAGTAGGGTTTTTGGACTTCAGATTTGCCTTTTTGTGGACAAGTTGGATTGCAATCAGACCAGCGAGCTACTATCCTCAAAAAACCGGGAAATTTAGTACCGTTTTGAAGCCTCAAACTGGCATTTTTCGGAACAGCAGGTCTGAAATTTTGGGGAAAAGAGCTGAAAGGGTTCCTCTTCATTCTTTCTTTGGAAGTACAGTCCTCAGAAACAGCTAAGTCATCTTTCCTTTCCCTTGTACAGTTGTAAATTAGTCTTTTAGACTTTTTTCCTTCAGAAGTTAGGGTAGCTCTCTTTCAGTTTCGAAGATGACCACTCCTCAGGGACCTGATCAACCCCAGGAGAGAGGCTTCGACGAACTTGAAACAGAAGCCTTGGCTTACAGAAAAGGGAAGGAACCCATGGAAGTAGAAGAACAGGAACAGTTCGCCGAAGAACTCGACGAACTAGTTACCAAGGAGCAATTCCTCCAATTGGTAACAGAGGTGGATGAACTGAAACTGGCATTAGCCAATTTCAAGTCCAGTGTGGACGACTCGTTCGCTGAACTCAAAAACTTGATTTTGAGTTCCGCGAAAGGAAGCCTTCCCTCCACTTCTCAGTTATCCCCTTCTCCACTTCCATCAGTTTCGGGAGAGACTTTACGGTCTCACCCCAGTGTTTTTAAAGATTTAAGGCCTCCTACTTTTAATGGGGAAGAGAAGGATAGAAATGCAGATATTCTACAAACCTTCCTCAGCAAATGGAAGAACATTCATGCTCTTAAACAGACCCCTGACCATTTGCAAGCAATTGAGGCCAGCCTTTCTTTAGGGCCTATGGCCTATAAGTGGTGGTTAAATCTCCAGGAGACTGGGCAGACTCCCCGGTCATGGAAAGCTTTTGAAGAAGCTTTCCTAAGAGAATTTCTACCAGAGAATGAACTTGATAGAGCCTGGGAAGCCTGGGAAAGAACAGTAATGGACAAGTCCCTCATCCAATATATCTCGCAGTATCGAGAGGCAATTTTAAAGATTAAAAATATGGATGACTATCAAAAAATCAGGGGATTTGTCCGTGGCCTCAAAGATGAATATAAAGTAGAGGTCCAGAGAAACTCGCCTACTACCCTTGAGCAAGCTCTCAGATATGCTCAAATCTATGATGATTCAGTGGGTAGGAAGAGAGCGAGACAGCAACCACTTTCTGAGCAGCTTCCTCAGAAAGACTTTCAATTTAAAAAGAAATTTTTAAAAAGAAAGAAAGAAGAGAAATTTAAAGGTGAAGCTCCTCAGAAACGCCCTTCACTCATACAGCCCTTAAAACCAGATGATTTTGAGAAAGCCAAACAAGAACGTTTGTGCTTTGTGTGTATGGGCAAGGGACACACAGTCAGACAGTGTCCCAAGGGGCCTTTCACTAAAAAAGATAAGAAAGATAAAAAACAAGTTCATCTTGTTCAGACTGTATGTTTCCCTAGTGACTCGGCAGCTTCCGAGATCAAAGTGTATCATGAAGATCATGAACACTGTTGCCAGCTGACCTCTGCAATGCTAGCGAGACCCTTCAGCTTTGGGCCGCATGACCTAGTACGTATGCATGGGAAAGTTGGTAACCAGTCAGTAAGAGTCATGGTTGATGATGGGGCAACCCATAATTTCATCAACCACACCCTGGTTAAAAAGCTTAAACTACCAGAAGTACCTAGTCAGCATAGGTACATAGTTTCATTAGCTAAGGGTGAAGATAAAAAAATATGGGAAACTATGGTAAGTAAGTTAAATCTTGGTATTCAGGGGTACCAAGATCAAATAAACTTTCAGATAATGCACCTGGATCGAACAAACATTGTTCTCGGGAGAGATTGGCTCTACAGTTTAGGACCTTCCCTCCACAGAAACTATCAGGAGAACACCCTCAGCTTTCAGTATAAAGGCCGAGAGATCCAGTTGCATGGGGAGCATGATGTTCCCAACAGCCCTATGGTCTGCAGTTCAGAGCTCTGTCAGCTAATCGGAGACGAAGACCATCAGGTATTCTTATGTGACTTTCAGTTTATTCCTGAAGTTTCTATTTCCAGTTCTATTCAGCAGAAAATCAGTAAATTAGAAACTTTATTGTCTAAATTTAAAGATGTTTTTCCTGAAGATTTGCCACATGGTTTACCACCTAGCAGAGAGGTAGATCATGTAATAAACCTAGTACCAGGTACAACACCTGTTTCTAAACCTCCGTATCGGGTCAGCCGAACAGAGGATGAAGAAATAACTAGGCAGTTAACAGACTATCTTGGGAAAGGCCAAATTCAGACCAGTAGTTCACCATGGGCCTCACCAGTCCTATTGGTGAAAAAGAAGGAGGGGTCTATGCGTCTTTGCGTAGATTACAGAGCCCTCAATAAAGTCACAATTAAGAATAAATACCCTATGCCTCGAGCAGACGAGTTGTTTGATCAACTCGACGGGGCTAAGTTTTTCAGTAAAATAGACCTCAGATCGGGATATCATCAAGTCCGTATAAAATCGGAAGATGTCTCGAAAACAGCTTTTAGGACTCGTCACGGTCATTATGAGTTTAAGGTGATGCCATTTGGGCTCACAAATGCTCCAGCTACCTTTATGACCTTGATGAACAGTGTCCTCAGACCATACTTGGGTAAGTTTGTAGTCGTATTTTTAGATGACATCCTCGTCTACAGCAAAACGAGGAAGGAGCATCTAAAACACCTCAGAAAGGTGTTTCGACTGCTCAGAAAGCATAAGCTTTATGCTAAACAATCCAAGTGTGAATTCTTCGTTGAAGAAGTAGCATATTTGGGTCACATTATCTCTTCAGATGGGATTAAGATGGACCCAAATAAGGTTAAAGCCATACTCAGTTGGCTGAGACCTCAGAATATTTTGGAACTTCAAATCTTTCTTGGTCTGGCAGGATATTACAAACGATTTGTCAAGGAATATGCTCAGATAGCAGTCCCTATGACAAATCTCCTTAAGGGGAAGGGAAAGGAGTTCATTTGGGAGTCCGCACAACAGGAGAGCTTTGATGCTCTCAAAACAGCCTTAGCTACAGCACCAGTTTTAAAGGTCGTCGACCCCAATCAGCCATTTGTGGTCGAAACAGATGCTAGCGACTTTGCAGTAGGTGCTGTGCTAACTCAGGGTGGACGACCAATTGCGTTCGAGAGTAAAAAACTCGAGCCAGCACAGACTAGGTATAGTGCCTATGAAAAGGAACTCTTTTCTATAGTCCATGCCCTTAAGACTTGGAGGCATTATTTGTATGGTGCCAACTTTGAGGTCCTGACAGACCATGAGAGTCTCAGATACCTTTGCAATCAACCTGAGCTTAGAGGTCGGAAAGCTCGTTGGGCAGAGTTGATGCAAGAGTTTGACATGTCTATCAGATATAGGCGTGGAAAATTCAATACAGTAGCAGATGCCCTTAGCAGAATGCCTATGATAAACGAGCTGAGTTTTACTCAGATTCGTAATGAGTTACTCGAGTCCTTGAGAGGGAAATGCCAGCATGATGCATTCTTCTCTATTATCTGGAACTCAGTCCAGAACAGACAGTTACAGACTCCAGAACCAGTTCCCGGGGCTGGTGCCAGTTCATCCAAGAATACGGCAGCTTCCGTTGAGGATGATGATGAGTCCGAGTATACGTCATCAGATGACGTTGAGGATTCTGAGCCTGTATTACCCAAGCAAACCCCAGTGGTTGAGGGTCAGTTGACTCAAGGATTCAAATGGAAACAGTATTCCATTCAGGATGAGTACTTGCTCTATAGAGATAGAGTATGTGTCCCCAATTCAGAGGATTATAGGCAGCAGGTCCTATATGAATGTCATGACAATCCTAGCGCGGGACACCCAGGCATACAGAAGACCTATGAGCTTCTTCGTAGGCAATTTTTCTGGCCCAGTATGAAAAAGGACGTCCACCAGTATGTAACTAGTTGCCAGAAATGTCAAGTAAATAAAGCAGAGCGTTTAAAGGCAGGAGGGTTGTTGCATCCCTTAGAAATACCAGCTGGTAAATGGGAGAGTATCTCCATGGATTTTATAGTAGGCCTGCCTAAAACCCAAAAGGGTAATGACGCTATATGGGTCACAGTTGACCGTCTGACCAAAATGGCTCATTTTATTCCGACCAAAACAACCGTTAGAGCTCCAGAGTTAGCGAGGTTGTTTGTAGACGGGCTATTTAAATTGTACGGTCTACCTTCCGGCATAGTCAGCGACCGGGACAGTAAGTTTACTGGAAATTTTTGGAAGGCAGTATTCCATCATCTCCATACTAAACTTAATATGAGTACCACCGACCATCCACAGACGGACGGTCAAACAGAAAGGGTAAATCAAGTGCTGGAGGATATGCTTCGTGCATACGTCAGCAAGAGGCAGACTAATTGGGAGGAGTATCTCTCGATATTAGAGTTTGCTTACAACGATACCAAACATTCAGCTACGGGATACAGCCCATTTATGCTGATGTACGGTTTTCAGCCACGCTCACCCACAGCTGTAGGGTTTAAACAAGAAAAAGTTGAAGCAGCCAGAAACTTTTTAGAAGACCTAAACCAGATGATAGAACATGCTAAGCGTAGCATTAGACAATCCCAGGATCGAGCCAGGCATTATGCAGATCCACACAGACGGGATGTGCAGTTCTCCACTGGTGAGAAAGTCTACTTGAGAGTCCCAGTTGACTCTAAAACCCTCAAATCAGGAGTGTGTGCTAAGTTGTCTCCAAGGTATTGTGGTCCCTTTACCATCAGTAGGAGACTAGGCGAGGTCACCTATGAACTAGAACTCCCACACAGCAGTAAGGTTTTTCCAGTTTTTCATGTAAGTCAGTTACGAAAAGCCTTAACCAGATCAGATAATCTGGTAGGGGACAGTGTTCTAGTTCTCCCATTGGATCCTCAACAACCTCCACATGAACCAGAGGAAATTCTTGATAGTAGAGAGACGCAGACTCGCCATACTCTATACCGAGAATATTTGGTTAAGTGGAATGATCAGCCTATTGAGAATGCCACTTGGGAAAGAGGCAGCGTCCTTCGCAAGATTTTTCCAGACTTTGTCTTAGAGGACCAAGACGGTTCTTAAGGGGGAGGGAGTGTTACGAGCTCGTAACCAGTGCCGAACCCTAGAGAACACAGATAGGTCAGATACCACAGTCAGGGTCGTGTCCAGCGTACATGACCAACAGGGCAAGACAGTGTGAGTAGTGTGCCCCAGCACGGTCCATAGCCATGGCGGGCCTAACACAGCCTAGGGACCCTGTCAGCAGGATAGGGCCCCCAGTTGGGTCCCGACGTGCAGTCGGCCACGTCAGTGCCACGTGGCCGACACTTGGCAGTAGCATGCTACCAGTCCTCACACTGGGCTAGGAGGGGCTTACTCTATATCAGGGAGTAGGCAAGGTTGGGTGGATCAGTTAGTGTTTGCCCTACTGTGGTGTTAGGATCTATTACACTGGTACTAGTGTTTGCCCTACTGTGGTGTTAGGATCTATTACACTGGTACCAGTGTAATAGATCCTAACACCACAGTAGGGCAAACACTAACTGATCCACCCAACCTTGCCTACTCCCTGATATAGAGTAAGCCCCTCCTAGCCCAGTGTGAGGACTGGTAGCATGCTACTGCCAAGTGTCGGCCACGTGGCACTGACGTGGCCGACTGCACGTCGGGACCCAACTGGGGGCCCTATCCTGCTGACAGGGTCCCTAGGCTGTGTTAGGCCCGCCATGGCTATGGACCGTGCTGGGGCACACTACTCACACTGTCTTGCCCTGTTGGTCATGTACGCTGGACACGACCCTGACTGTGGTATCTGACCTATCTGTGTTCTCTAGGGTTCGGCACTGGTTACGAGCTCGTAACAGTCGCCCAGATCTCTCATGTCGAATTCGAAGAACAGCATCTGCTTAGCATCCCTACTAGGCCGACATAGTTGCTAAAAAGCAGTGTGTCATCAACATATAAGGTGACAATTATAAAAGAATGTTGCATTGACTTGAAATAGGCATTCGAATCGGCAATGGTTGGTTTGTAGCCATGTCAGATGAGAAATGTATTGATCCTCTAAAACCAAGCTGATTGCGCCTTGTTGTTGTTCTTGGCTTTCAGTATGCGGCAATCCTGAATCTCGTGGTTGGTGAGCTTGCAGTACTTGTAGAACATCTTCTTTCTTCTGCTTATTCAAGAGTTAGCCATTAGCATTGTTTTCATCTTAAATTTCCACAAGTGGTAGTTGGATCCATCGAGCTTGTCCATAATGGGACCAGCCTTGCTTTGGGAATCCATGTGGAAGTTAGTCTAAGTGATTGTAATACCTATCAATGACTTAAGAAAGAAAATCTAATGCTATTATCAGAACAAGAAAACGATTACTCTATCGGTCGATAGCATAGAGTTCTGTGGGAAGCTTCTGATCAAGATCAGATATAGGAATCAAATAGCCATTGGCTCTAATACCATGCTGGGAATCGAAAAGGTGACGACGCCTATTGGATTCGAATCAAAATAGTGAGTCAAATGACTTGGCTGATTCTACTTGATTCTAACTTCGAAGTCGTTACGATCGATAGGATCAATTACACAGGTAAACACAAAGTCTAACGATATAGTTGCGGAAGAAAAACAGACAATTCAGAAGAAACTGTAAGAGAGTATCAGACAGAATGATAAAAAAAAGCATAGCATGCACACTGACGTTTATCTGAACGCAATAAGACAATAAATTGATTCAAAAAGTATAAAGATACAAGTCAGGTAATGTGCAGAGAGCACAAGGCAATTGCGGTAGAAACCGTGTGCTCAAAACTATCTTAGTTCTATAATAGCTATCACGATTCGAAGATCGTTTGATAGCTTACTCTGACTCTCTGTCTGAAACTGATCGATGGTAAACATCTACTATGTTTGTCTATGAATGAATAAATCGATTATCATCATCAAATCGAAATGTACATTTGTGCAAATATATATACAGAACGACATAGAGATGTTGAGCTGTCTGATGTGGATCTTGGCTAAAGTAGTGGATGTCACTATCCAAGTAGTTAGCACGCGTGGATGTCACTGTCCTGGTAGGCGGTAGTCCTGGCCGTCGCTATCTGGATAAATGGTGACATAGCTGCAATCATTGTCAAGGCAGCTGCACAGTAGCGGGAGTGGCTAGTATAGGTGACCAGCTTTATTTTGAGTATCACATCAGTAGTCGAATTCAACAATTTGTCGATTCGAGTCAGAGTTGATTGACAAGGGTTCGAATGTTTGATTCGACAATTGGTCGAATCGATAGTTCGCTTTGACTACCTTCAACAGTTTGACTGTTGCGTAAATACCTATCTTCGAATCCCGTGCATTTTTTGTAGACTATGTGACAATGTGAGTAAATATGCAGCAACATCAATGAATCGAGATTAACAATGGAATTTAGGGAGTGACAGAGAATAAATCCAACACAAAGCACTATCTTACCCCACCACAGGAGTTACTACTGACATAGAAAATACAGCTAAAATCTTGATCAAATTAAACACTTAATCAAATTTGCATGAGCAGCATCAAAATAGTAGTTTATCAGCTTTTATTCAAAAGGATAGTATGGAGATCGAAGTTCCCTATAATCCTACAAATTTTTTACTGATCTATTAATTTACACCCATGTCAATCATTGTTTTGGATACTAAGGCATCATATTTCACCCACAACAACAAATGTCAAAGGTAAGTTGTTGAATTTCATTGTAACATGGAATCATGAACACATCCATCAGACAACAACATAAAGAGAGCACAAAAGTTTGAGAATATAGTAATTCTTTAACAAGGATTGTAAGAATGACAATTGGAGGCTCTCTTACACCCCAATCTGTTCTCCTCCAAAGAAACTCGCAAACTCAAGGCTCTAAATATGCCAAAAGAGTCTCCACGCCATAATATTCTACTAGAGTCTCCATGCCATAATGTAGAAGTTTCTACATCTCTCCTCTAAAGAAATGTCTAGAAACATTCCTTCAACAAGTAATCTAATAAGAAGTCTGACGTTCTGCAACACAATCAGGGCAGGTCCATGATCAGGGACCTTACAGAAAGATGTGGCTATTTTGTTTTTCCAACTTTTCATGCTATATATATATGTTTTGTACCAGTGACTGTATGCAATTATGTAAGTCCATGCATACTTCTAAGGGCATGTACCAGTATATGCCTCAATATACACTATAGCTTTGACAAGGGAGTCATGTGAACTTTTTCATGTTATGCAAGGCTGATCTACATTTAGGCCAATGTAGGATCAGCAAACTAGCTGCAGAAAAGAGTTTAGGCCGATAATTCATTATCACCTTAAAGGAACTCACTTAGTTTAAGGTTTGATTTGCTGAGTTATTTGCTAGTAAGGTCTATCGTGCAAAAGGAGACTTTTTCTCCCATGAACTAATGATGCAAAGTAATAACAGACCAATCATCATAAAACCATTTCAACTTTAGGCTCAAAGAATTTTTTGCCGGGACTATATTGTTTAACAGCTATACTCAAAGTCCTCTCTAATATGCTAGTTTGTTAAAGACATAACTTATAACTTCTGGAAAACTTTTCCAAAAAATGGGAAGTCATCGCTGATTAATTGTCACATAGAAAACAGATTGTATCAACACAGACCTAGTAGTACCTACTAACATATATTAGGCACAAACCTGGTCTTTCGTGAAAGCAACAGCCTGTGGGGCTGCTAAAGTCACAATGCGAGTAGCTGCTTCAAGAACTGGCAAATTCCACAATGTTCCACAATTTCCTCCATTCCCGCAAACCTACAATTGATGTAATCACTTCAAATTAAATGTATATAGAGCTCGTTCAATGTGAACCAAAATACTAAGCTGTCTCTTCTCAATTGACCCTTATGATGAGTGTTTTCTTCCATGTGACTACAGCATCATTCTTGATCTACATAATTTTGGGATAACTTTGTGCTGGTTATTATGCTCTGAGATGAACTTCAAACAAGTCAAGAGCAACCTAAAATATGTAGAGCAAAACCATTAAAGCGAAATCATACCAATTTATAACCCAAATACATAATTGGAATGCCTTAATCACAAATTTAGCATCACATAAGAACAATAGACCATAAAAAATGAAGCAAATAGCATCTCCAAGTAAGAATATAAGCATTAAATATAGCCAATGACTAATCCCCTACTAGGAAGAGCAATGAGTCTCTTACAAAGGACTCAATAGGAATCTAGATCATTAGCTAGCTTTTACGATCTATGACACACTAGAAGGGCAACTACGGATTCTCCTCCCAGCCACGCGCTCTCTCCACTTATGGAAAGGACCCCTTGTCCTTTATCATTAAATTAGTCGATCAATATAGCGTGCGACCCAATGGCATGCTTAGGAGACAACTTGGCACTTACGCATATTAGGGGGGTCTCTCTAAAAATCTTAAGAAAACCCTTTTCACCAGATTTGAACTGTACCATCCACCTATGCAGGGATCTGCCTACCTCCTTGCTCGATCTTGAAATTGTCTAATCAAAGTTATTGGTGGTTTAAGTTCAAAATCTTACATCAGCATAAATGGTCTGAAAAACATAGCTGAATGTCAAATTTTGAAATTGGAAGGTACTCATCCCAATTAAACTGCTTCTTGTTGACATATGCTCTCAGCATATTTTCCAGCACTTGGTAAATCCTTTTGGTTTCTCCATCCATCTATGGATGACATGATATGCCCATGTTTAACTTAGTATGTAGTTGGTGGAAAATGGCTCTCCAAAATCCACCAGTAAACTTACCGTCACAGTCACTTACTATACCGGCTGGCAACCCATACAACTTGAAAAGTCCTTTTAACAATCTAGCTAGCTCTGGAGCTTTTACAAGTGCAGTAAATGGAATAAAGTGTGCCACCTTGGTTAAATGATCTACCATCACCAAAATGGAAGCAAGGATGAGCAAATTAAATTCTTACTGACACAGCATGAGTTGACAATGTCGACCCATCTCGATTTTCAACCAGAGATTTTTTTCTGCGGACAAGAAATTTAAAAAACTCGCAGCCATTGAATCTTGGATTAACCATTGGTCAGGTTATTTCAACTTACATAACATTCCCAGGGAGCAGAGTATTTCTTCAATCCCGATTTATCTGGAGGGTAAAGCAATGTCTTGGTGGCGGGATTTCGAACCAAAACCAGAGTGATGGGGCAAATTTCGGGATGTTTTCCTGAAAACTTTCATGACAGTTGTTAAAGACCAGTTATGGCTCTATCATGATCTCGGCATGGCCGGTTACCAAAGGGCCTGAGGCCTAGTATTGGCAAGGGGCGGTGACCGACGAGGACATCTGTCCCAAGTTGGAACCGGTGCGTCACGAGCAGTGATCCGGTGTGGCCGCCTGACAAGTTGTCAGAGACGAGGTATGTCTTGACCGTCAGCGGGACCCTAGCCATCAGTGACATTGTTAGAATCCCCATCGTCGTGCCGGTCATTGCTAAAGCACAAACAGGTGACGCACGCTACGTTACCACCCAACCATAGAGGTACTACCACCTCATCCCCGTGCACTGGAGCTACAGACCACCATCAAGCAAGCTCGGATCTCATGTAAGCCATGGTGTCCCATACCACCATGCCTTACCCTCGACCCTCGCCTACCTACATCCTGAGGCCTAGATACTCGTCCTAACCTGACCACCAGTGGAAGAGCTCTTCATTCTCCAGGAGAGAATGAATACCAAGCTCATGGAGATCCACCTATATATACATAGTCCAAGAGGGTCATCCCCCTCCACAAGAGTCACGCATGACCAACGACACGCGGCAGTTGTGCACACTGACGTGGGTCCATAACAACGAGTTACCGCACGCCAATGAGACATTGACACGTGGCAGCCAAAATCAGCGTTCCGTCCCATTACTGAGACCGTCACCTCAGGTTTCTTGTTGCGTACCCTTATGGGTACGTAACATTCCCTCCCCCTTTAAGAGTCTCCTCCTAATGAGAGCAAGCAAGGGAAGTTTTCAGTCTTAAATAGTCCTCTCTCTCCCAAGTGTCCTCATCATCAGTCTTGCCTTTCCAACGTACGATAAACTCAGAAACCAAACGGTTTCTCAATTGGTGACGACGAACATCAACAACTTTTTCAGGTACATTTTTAGGAACAAAGGTAGACAGATCCTCGAGCTCAACTAGTTCACCTTCCGGAATTAGGGAATCCTTCCTACTAAGTCGTTCCTTTAAATGACTCACATGGAAAACAGGATGGACCCCAACCCCAATCGGAAGATCTAGTTGATAAGCGACCGGGTTGATTTTCTTTACAACCTTATAAGGTCCGCTAAATCCAGGAAAAAGTTGTTAAGAATGATGACTGATGAATCCGTCGGATTCACGAAACTTTCATGAAGGCGAATCAAGCACGACTCTCTTCGTCTCAGATGGAGTTCAGATGCGGTCGCTGGACACTGCCAGCTGAATCACTCCTACAGTCCTCCAGAGTCTAGTCAGTCACTACTGATCTACGTTCATAAAATTAATACAACGTTCAACATAGTTTCAATCAAAGTACGGAATTCAAAATGAAACAAGAAGAAACTCAGACACGCGATTAACAGCAGAAACATTTGCATTCAAGATCAAACACAACACGAATTGATATGTGCGCGAAGGCTACAATATCATCTATTGATTTCTTCTCTCTGATTCTTTGAGCACTACGTGCATATCCACGCAGTGCATTGGCGTGAGAGAAATGCGATTCTCTCACGAGTAATCGTCTCGCTTTTACTAGCAGACAGTTGGATCTTCTGATCCTAGACAGAATTGTCTTCGCACGCAGGCGGACAAGTATTTTGTATTTTTCGTCTTGATTGCTTACTAGCATCAGGCTATTACATTACACTGTATGTGTATTCTGTTGATCTATATGTCAAGTATCATCCAGTAAGTATGGTCGCTCTATGTAAATCTAAGATTAGAGTGATTAAACATCTACAACTAATCAGGGAATTACAAGAGTGGCAGATTAGCGACGACCTAAAATGTATCTGCTGACGTCATACCATCAGATCAGATATCTGTACTTCTGGGTACTTGCGTGATCTTAGCTGGTACTCTTTGGAGCGTGAGGGCAAAACAGGTTTCGTTTTGCTCGTATGCCTTTCTCTCGTACTGGACCGCAAAGGAATCTCGTTCGTGGATCTTTCGTGTTCGCGAACCATTCGTCTTCGTCTCCTTTGACTTTGGTGTTCGCGAATCGTTCATCTTCGTCTCCTTTGACTTTCGTGTTCGCGAAACTCTTCGTGTTTCGTGTCCAGATTTTCGAATTCGTGAACATCTTCGTCAGGTTGAGGGCTGAAAGCTAACAAGGCTTTGTAGTTGGAAACATTTCGTTTCTTCGGCTCCCTCTCAAAGCATGATAGCTTTACGATCCCGAGACTGCTCCTTTGTCTCTCAAAGAGTCCTTTGTCCAGGGCTTTGGTGAAGATGTCAGCAACCATGTCTTTCGTTCCTATGAAGGTGGTCTGCATCATCTTCTTTTCAATTAGATCCTAGGCTAAGCCAAATTATTTTGTTGGCCATCTTCGCTGCTGCTACGTACTCTGCTTCGCAGGATGACTGGGCCACAACGGTCTGCTTCTAGCTGACCCAGAGAACTGCTGCTCCTGATGCAATGGTGCATCCTCCTAAGACGCTTTTACAGTCGTCCTTGAGAGATGCCCAACTAGCATCGCTGTAGGAAAGTATCCTGAAACCTGCACCACGACAATAACACAAGCCATAATCCCTCATTAATTGAAGATATTGCAAAATTTGTTTTGCAATCTTCTAATGTGTCGAGCCTGGATTCGTGCAGAATTGGCTCATCCTGAATACTGCATAAGCAATATCAGAACGTGTATTGTCAGCAAGGTACATCAGTGATCCTATCAACTTCCTGTAAGGTGTGAGCTGCATATGTTCCTCTCTTCCTCAGTGAGACAGGTTGGGCTTTCTACCCCACCATAGCTCATGTGGTGTCGTGTGAGGAACACCAGACAGTTACGGACTACAGGATACAGGCCTACTGGGCTACTCTGCATATATTCCGTAGGCCTCTTTACATTTACTATTGGTTATGTATATTTCTCCTTACGCATTTTATATTAGTCATGTACAGGCCCCAGAGCCTTTTTATATGCTTATGACCCGCACTGGGTCCTTTTTTATGACATTGACTGGCCTTGGGCCCTTATTATATGGTTATATGTGGAGTGGGGGCCCGTAGGAGGGCGCACTATTTTCCCTCCACATTTTGCCTCCCTTTACTTTTGAATTCCTATTTTAGGATTCATTGGTAGGGTATTTATAGGGGCATTTGTACACTCATTTTTCAGATTATTGATTGGTATTGCTTGGGCTCTTCGTGGGAGAACCTATTGTCTTGTCTATTGCTTGTAGGGCTTTAGTCTATTGCTGTCTTTTATGCTTCATTGTTTCAACACCTGAGATTTTGATCATAACTTGGTATCAGAGCACTTTCCTAATTGCTGAATTTCAGATCTAATTTTTTGATTGGGTGCCCATTTTCCTTGCTGAATTTTCTCTCTTTGTTGAGGGCTTTCGTCTCTTTGCTTCAGCAACATTCAGCACAGTTTGGAGGAGGACCAACTCCCATCAGAGCATTTTCCTTGGCGGAGCTTTAGCAGATAGTTAGCGGAAGTACTTCCGCTAAATCTGGCGGCCGAAATCTTTTTTTTTTTTTTTGGGCAGATTATTTCCGGCGCCCAAGTTCCAAATCCTTTTCCCTCTTTTTTTTGAATCCTCCATTTGATTCAGGGAGAGGATTCCCAGTCATCTTTTCAGCATTGATTGGAGGCTGTCCAGCGCCCTACTTCATCACATTTTTCAGCCATTGTTCCAGCAGAGTTTCAGCCATATTTCAGTTTTGATTGGAGGCTGTCCATCGTCCTATTTCATCACGTTTTCCACAGATTTCCAGCCATATTTTCAGCATTGATTGAGGCTGTCCAGCGCCCAATTTCATTCTCCTTGTGGTCACATTTTCCAGCCAGCACTTTGCACACGCTTGGGGCTCTATCGAGAGGTAGCTTTGCTGGTTTTTCCTTGCTTTCCACACATTTGTCATTTCCTTCCTTGCTCTTAGTGTCGTTTGTGTACCTAAAGCGTATTTGGGGTGACGACAAAAGTCCGCTCCCTCCAATATTAAGCTTTTCTTACACTCTCTTCACTTCCTACATTCCTTGACCATGGTCTTCCACTTACCTTGACGAAGTACGGCATGAATTCCGAGATCATCTTAGGGAAGCCATGAGTGATGTACGCACTGATTTACACCAGGAGTTACGAGAGACGTTCACTGCTCTTTCTGCCCAGATTGTTACACTATCATTACCGTCCAGTGTTTCTCCACTATCTCCAACAGTTCCCCCACAACGTACATTTCCACCACCCGAGACTCCTTCATCTTCTGGTCCTTTGCCACGAGACTTTAAGGATAAGGTTCAATTTACTGTGTATTCTGGGTCATCCGATGGGAATGAACTCGAGAATTGGTATTCTAAGCTTGAAACCTACTTCCTTATGTTTCCTAGGACTGACATTCAGAGGATACATTTGGCTGCTTTACATTTGGAGGGCCATGCTGCTACTTGGTGGCGCATGTTTCGCCAGACGGCTTCACACCCTGGCCTTGCTAGTTGGACAGAGTTTATGACAGCACTCCGCCTAGCGATGATTGATCCTCAGTGGCTTATTCGACAGCGCGACATCTTTCGCAGTTTATCTCACACTGGTTATGTATATTTCTGGTTACGCATTTTATATTAGTCATGTACAGGCCCCAGAGCCTTTTTATATGCTTATGACCTGCACTGGGTCCTTTTTTATGACATTGACTGGCCTTGGGCCCTTATTATATGGTTATATGTGGAGTGGGGGCCCGTAGGAGGGCGCACTATTTTCCCTCCACATTTTGCCTCCCTTTACTTTTGAATTCCTATTTTAGGATTCATTGATAGGGTATTTATAGGGGCATTTGTACACTCATTTTTCAGATTATTGATTGGTATTGCTTGGGCTCTTCGTGGGAGAACCTATTGTCTTGTCTATTGCTTGTAGGGCTTTAGTCTATTGCTGTCTTTTATGCTTCATTGTTTCAACACCTGAGATTTTGATCATAACTTGGTATCAGAACACTTTCCTGATTGCTGAATTTCAGATCTGATTTTCTGATTGGGTGCCCATTTTCCTTGCTGATTTTTCTCTCTTTGCTAAGGGCTTTCGTCTCTTTGCTTCAGCAACATTCAACACAGTTTGGAGGAGGACCAACTCCCATCAGAGCATTTTCCTTGGCGGAGCTTTAGCAGATAGTTAGCGGAAGTACTTCCGCTAAATTTGGCGGACGAATTTTTTTTTTTTTTTTTTGGGGCAAATTATTTCCGGCGCCCAAGTTCCAAATCCTTTTCCCTTCTTTTTTTTGAATCCTCCATTTGATTCAGGGAAAGGATTCCCAGCCATCTTTTCAGCATTGATTGGAGGCTGTCCAGCGCCCTACTTCATCACATTTTTCAGCCATTGTTCCAACAGAGTTTCAGCCATATTTCAGTTTTGATTGGAGGCTGTCCATCGCCCTATTTCATCACGTTTTCCACAGATTTCCAGCCATATTTTCAGCATTGATTGGAGGCTGTCCAGCGCCCAATTTCATTCTCCTTGTGGTCACATTTTCCAGCCAGCTCTTCGCACACGCTTGGGGCTCTATCGAGAGGTATATTTGCTGGTTTTCCCTTGCTTTCCACACCTTTTCTTGACATTTGTCATATCCTTTCTTGCTCTTAGTGTCGTTTGTGTACCTAAAACGTATTTGGGGTGACGACAGAAGTCCGCTCCCTCCGATATTAAGATTTTCTTACACTCTCTTCACTTCCTGCATTCCTTGACCATGGATACTTCCCCTACATCTTCTGAGCCTCGCATACCGTCTTCCACTTACCTTGACGAAGTACGGCATGAATTCCGAGATCATCTTAGGGAAGCCATGAGTGATGTACGCACTGATTTACGCTAGGAGTTACGAGAGACGTTCACTGCTCTTTCTGCCCAGATTGTTACACTATCATTACAGTCCAGTGTTTCTCCACTATCTCCACCTGTTCCCCCACAGCGTACATTTCCACCACCCGAGACTCCTTCATCTTCTGGTCCTTTGCCACGAGACTTTAAGGATAAGGTTCAGCTTACTGTGTATTCTGGGTCATCCGATGGGAATGAACTCGAGAACTGGTATTCTAAGCTTGAGACCTACTTCCTTATGTTTCCTAAGACTGACATTCAGCGGATACATTTGGCTGCTTTACATTTGGAGGGTCGTGCTGCTACTTGGTGGCGCATGTTTCGCCAGACGGCTTCACACCCTGGCCTTGCTAGTTGGACAGAGTTTATGACAGCACTCCGCCTAGCGATGATTGATCCTCAGTGGCTTATTCGACAGCGCGACATCTTTCGCAGTTTATCTCACACTGGTGACTTGGCTGCTTATACGGCACGGTTTATAGAGCTTTCCTATCTATTCCCAGATATTTCTACATTGGAGCTCATCTCTCGCTACGTTGCTGGTCTACGAGGCACACTCAGGTACGATGTTTCTTCTTTTTTTCCATTCACTCTTTCTCACGCCATCTCCCTTGCTACCGCACTGCAGCACAAGTACTCTCCCATCTCTTCCTCTGTTTCTCGTCCTTTGCGTCCTTTCACACGTCCTATTTTTGCCTCTCCATCCTCTGCTAGTCCCACATCTGTCAGTTCACCTTCGTCCACTCTTCCTTCTGCACCACATCCTCCTTTTTCTCCTCGTCCTGTGTTTGTTCGTCGCTACTCACAGCCTGAGATGTCTGAGATCCGTGAGAAGCGCTTATGTTTCAACTGTAAGAGTCCTGATCATATCGCCCGTGATTGCCGACAGCCTGCCGCTGCTACTGCCGTCTATTTCCATGATGCTGACACACCTGATGATAGTCCTGATTCTGCCATATGCCTTCATATTCTTGATGATGACCCACCTGTTGATCAGTTTGCCACACCCACTAAGCCTGTTCCTGATCCCCCTGATCTAGCTGTATGCCATTCTCAGCTTACTTATGCTACTTGGGCCGGTAAGCCGAGTCCATGCCATATCCGTCTTCACGTACGTATCACTGGTCGTGAGTTTATTGCCCTTGTTGACATGGGTAGCACTCACTCGTTTCTCAGCAGTCATATTACTACACGCATTTGTGCTATGCCAGTCACTACGCCTCATCGCCTGCATGTTGAGGTTGCCAGCGCACTCTTTTCCTAGCATGCAGATGTATCAGCAGCTTTCATATCGGATTGGAGACTTCCTTGGTCGGGCAGATTTTCATATTATTCCGCTTACACGGTACGATCTTATCCTCGGTGCTGATTGGTTTGCATCCCTTGGTGCAGTTACAGTAGACCTCCAGCAGCAGACATTGACATTCTCTCATGATGGTACTCAGCATATATTTTCTGGTATTGATTCTCGGCAGGACTATCAGCTTATTTCCGGGAAGCGGTTCATATGGAGCCTCCCGAAGGCCCATTGTGCGGCTATTCTTTCTGTTCAGCCAGTTCAACCTATTGCAGATGCACCACCTTTGCCACAGGTATTTTCTGAACTGTTGCGTGAATTTGAGCATGTTTTTAGAGAGTCGACTCAGTTACCACCTTTACGAGATGTCAACCCCCCATATAAACCTTGTTTCCTCTGCATCACCTCCTTCTCGTCCTCCTTTTCGTATGTCTATTGTTGAGCGCGAGGAAGTCCAGCGTCAGGTGTCTGATTTATTCAACAAGGCCTTATTTTTCCTAGCCACAGTCCTTTTGGTGCTCCTGTTTTACTTGTTGATAAGAAGGATGGTACTGAACGTCTATGTATAGATTATCGTGCTTTAAATAAACTTACTATCCGTAATCAGTACCGTATCCCTCATATGGATGACATGTTTGACCAGTTAGGCCAAGCCAAGATCTTTTCTAAACTTCCAATGGCCCGCCCACTTTTCAGAATGTCATGAATAACATCTTTCATCCTCTGCTTGAAAAGTGTGTCATTGTTTATTTTGACGATATCCTCATTTATAGCACCACTCTCTCTCTTCATGTTCAGCACGTTCGTTCTGTTTTTGTTTTGTTAGTTACTCATCATCTGTATGCTAAACGTTCTAAATGTTCTTTTGCTGTTGTACAAATCGAGTTTTTGGGCTTCTTTGTTACTAATGGTACTGTTCGTCTCGACCCTCGTAAGGTCCGTTCTATTCTTTCATGGCCTGTGCCTGCTGATGTTCATGATGTTCGTATGTTTCTTGGTCTTGCTATCCATCTTCGTAAACCAGTTGCTCATTTTGCCACTCTTGCATCTCCTTTGCATGCTCTGTTGAAAAAGGAAACTTCGTTTGCTTGGACTCCCGCATGTCAGTCAGCTTTTGATACTTTGAAGGTTAAGCTTACCACTGCCCCTATTTTATGTCTTCCAGATTTTTCCCAGCATTTTGCTGTTGAGACTGATGCTAGTTCCACAGGATTAGGTGCTTTGTTACGTCAGCGTCAGTGTGTTATTGCATATGAATCCCGTCGTCTTCGTTCGTATGAGCAGCGCTATTCCACTCATGAAAAAGAGTTGCTTGCTATCATTTTTGCTTTAAAGAAGTGGCGTCATTATCTATATCATGTTCCGTTTGATGTTTTTACTGATCACCAGTCACTTCGTCTCGTCCTTCCTCTCACCCTCACCAAGTTTATTCCATTGTTAATCATCGTTTGTTTCACTATGGTTCGTTATGTATTCCCAGCACTCTCGACATACATCCACAGCTCCTTCTTGATGCCCATTCCTCTCCTGTTGGTGGCCATTTTGGTTTTCAGAAGTCCTTGTTCCGTTTGAAAGAACATTTTTATTGGCCTTCCATGAAGCGTGAGCTTTCCCACCTTATTCATACTTGTGATTTTTGCCTTCGTAACAAGTATTCCCGTGAAAAACCTGGCGGTCTCCTTCAAAGTTAGCCTATTCCTTCCCGCCAGTGGACTGATGTATCTATGGGCTTCATTTTAGGTCTTCCCCGTACTCAACGTGGTCATGACTCTTGTTTGGTGGTAGTTGATAGGTTTTCTAAACAAGCTCATTTCATACCAGTCAGACGTACTATTACAACAGAGCAGTGTGGTCGTATATTTATTTCTGAGATTTTCCGCTTACATGGTCTCCCACGATCTATACTTACTGATCGGGATACCAAGTTTACATCAGGTTTTTGGACAGAACTTATGCGTATCTTGGATGTTAGGATACTTATGGGCACTGCTTATCATTCTTCTGCGGATGGTCAGTCTGAGGTTATTAATCGGGTATTGGAGGATTATTTACGACATTATGTTTCTCCTTCTGGTCGTGATTGGGATCAGCATTTATGTTTGGCTGAGTATAGTTATAACAGTTCTGTTAGTTCCAGCACAGGTGTTTCTCCTTTCCTGCTTGCTCATGGATACTCACCAGTTCACCCGATATACCCGATCCTCCAGATGATGCACCTGTTACTATTTCATCTTATCTTTCGAGTGCTCGGGAGATTATTACAAGAGCTGCTACTCATTTAAAGCATATTCAGCAGCGGTACAGGACCATTGTTGATCGTCATCCGCGCCATGTTGAGTTTGCAGAGGGAGATACTGTTTTTCTCCGGTTACACTTTGCTCGCCATCGTTTTGTACAAGGTCTTGCTTCTACTGAGAAGCTTGCGCCGCGCTATTATGGGCCTTTTCAGATTCTTGAGCGCCTCAATCCAGTTACATATCGTCTTGAGTTACCTGCTGCTACTCGAGCTTGTGATATCTTTCATGTCAGTTTATTACGTGCTGCTATTGAGGATGATGCTCCCCGAGATTCCTCATTTCCTACAAATTTAGAGCTTTTTCCATTCCTGCCAGCTGCTATTTTACAGGTACGCTTATTGCATAGTCATCGCCATCGGCAGGTTCAGTTTTTGGTCCAGTGGGATGGTCGTCCTATTGAGGAGGCTACTTGGGAGCCCATTGATGTTTTTTATCATACCCCTATCCTGGCTGATCAGGCTCGATCACTTGCAGCTACCATTGCTTCTCGGGATGCTCCGGCTTCTCTTGATGTTCCTTTCTCAGATGGGATATCTTGATGCAGTATTTTTCTCTGGCACTGGTTCTTATCTTATTTTGCCTCCATTGGGGGCAATGTTCTTTATAGCCAGGGAGAGTTACGGACTACAAGATACAGGCCTACTGGGCTACTCTGCATATAATCCGCAGGCCTCTTTACATTTACTGTTAGTTATGTATATTTTTGGTTACGCATTTTATATTAGTCATGTATAGGCCCCAGAGCCTTTTATATGCTTATGACCCGCACTGGGTCCTTTTTTATGACATTGACTGGCCTTGGGCCCTTATTATATGGTTATATGTGGAGTGGGGGCCCGTAGGAGGGCGCACTATTTTCCCTCCACATTTTGCCTCCCTTTACTTTTGAATTCCTATTTTAGGATTCATTGGTAGGGTATTTATAGGGGCATTTGTACACTCATTTTTCAGATTATTGATTGGTATTGCTTGGGCTCTTCGTGGGAGAACCTATTGTCTTGTCTATTGCTTGTAGGGCTTTAGTCTATTGCTGTCTTTTATGCTTCATTGTTTCAACACCTGAGATTTTGATCTTTAACTCAGACTTACCCGTCCTGTTCTGGATGTATGCGGCTGTAGCTACTACTTCAGCCCACAATGCCCTTGGAGCCTTCAAGTAGGCCATCATGCATCTGGCTCCATTAGGGTCCTGTTCTTTCGTTCAGCAACACCATTGTGCTGCGGTGTGTAGGCTACAGTTCTTCTATGAATGATGCCACGATCATTGCAGAAGTCAGTGAAGCGATTCGAGATATATTCGCCACCTTGATCTGTTCTGATCTGCTTCACTTTGTTGCTTGTGCATCTTTCTGCCCAATTCACATATTCTGTGAATTTATCGAGCGCTTCAGATTTATTCTGAATAAAGTACACTGGCAAATTTGCTATAATCATCAATGAAGGTTATGTAATACTTTGAACCTCCTACTGAGATCACGTTGAATGGTCCGCAGATGTCATAATGCACTAGCTCCAGAATCTTTGTCGTTCTGTAGGAGTCTTTGATGAATGGTGTGCGTGACATCTTGCCTTTCAAACATGCATCACAGGTGGTCGAACTGGTTGCATTCGAGATGCTGACCCCTGTTATCGCTCCATGATGGCTTGCCTGGTAAAGTGCCATTGAGTTCATGTGGCAGAGTCTTCTGTGCCACAGAGTGTCTGGCGAGTCGTCATGAGTCTGATGCACCTGATCTGCAGGTAGGCGTACCTTCAGATGATATAGGTTCCCTTTCCTTTTGCCTTGAGCGATGAGAGTACTGGTACTGGCATCAATCACGTTGCATGCTTCGTCATAAAACGTCACACGCATCCTTGCATCTGCTATTCTTGCTACAAAGAGCAAGTCTTGTTGCAGAGTAGGCACGAACAGAACGTCTTCGAGTCGTCTGTCTCTGCCGTTGGTGTTGAGCCATAATGAACCAATGTCGTTCACTTGATGTTTAGATCCATCTCCAAGAACTATGAATCTTGAAGGATCTGCACTTCTGAAATCAGACATTATTCGTCTTGATGTCACGAAGTGTGAGGTGGCTCATGAATCTAGGATCACCTCATGTGTGTCAGACGTTGATGCTGCACACACATCTTCACAAAGGTAGGCGGTCGAACAAATTCTGTTCGTTCTTTCTTCGCCCATCTTCGAGCTCTCGGGCTCCTCGACATAGGACGAACTATTGTTGTTCTCCTGTCTGTTCTGTGCTGATTTGTTCCTTGGGTTCTGGCGGCAATCCATGGCTGCGTGACCCTTCTTGTGGCAATGGATACACTCAATCTTGGGATTGAGCCAGCAGGTATCTACTGTATGCCTGTCTCTTCTGCATCTCACACAAGTCTTCTTGTCTTCACCTTGTTGTTTCGACCTCCCTTTGGTCTTCCAGTTGCCCTTGCTTGTTCCCTCTGCTTGCTGGTCACGATCCTGCCTCTGATTGGACTCCCTCTTAGGCTTAAATTGCTTCTTTGATTTTTCTTTGTTGTCGTAGAGGGCCTGGTCAAAACCATCTTTGTGATCCAGATGTTCTCTAGCCTCGACTTCCTCTCGAATCTCGACAACCGCCTTTTCAAGGTTCATGGCGGGATCTTTCGCAAGCAGGATTCTTGTCGTCTGGAATGATCTGGGTAAGGCTCTCAACAGGTACGTGAGCTGCTTCTCAGCTGACACGACGTTCTCTGTTCCAGAGTTATGTAGTGACAGAAACAGATCCTTCATCTTTCTTACGAAAGAGGTGAGGTCTTTTCCATCCCACTGCAAATTCGTCAGCTGATCTTCCAGCATCATAATCCGACTTCTTGATTTCGTCTGAAATCTGGTGAGCAATGCATCCCACATCTCCTTAGCTTTGGAGAGTGTAGCTAGGTCAAGTGTGAGGCTATCCTCGATGGAAGATGATAGCAAGGCTACTGCCTTGTCGTTTTTCTCCCTCCATTTGCGTAGCTCCTTGCCTGTTGTTGTAGGCATTTCTTCTGTGCCATCCACCCAGGGGAAGAGTCCTTCGCCCTTGAGTATCAAAGATGTCTTAACTTTCCAGGCTAGAAAGTTAGATCTTGAAGAATCAAGTATCGTGCAGATCTTGCTCTGCATGCTGCTGACTGAAGCCATTGCTTCTTGAAGTCCGTTTCCTTGTTGATGGTTGATTGTCTGAATGCTTGGCCTCCTGGATCTGATAGCTTCTCGGCTATGTCAGAGTTTGACAGGATGACTCGCTCTGATACCACTGTTAAGAATGATGACTGATGAATCCGTCGGATTCGCAAAACTTTCGCGAAGGCGAATCAAACACAACTCTCTTCGTCTCGGATGGAGTTCAAATGCGATCGCTGGACACTGCCAGCTGAATCACTCCTACAGTCCTCCAGAGTGTAGTCAGTCACTACTGATCTACGTTCTTAAATTAATACAGCATTCAACATAGTTTCAACCAAAGTGCAAAATTCAAAATGAAACAGGAAGAAACTCAGACACGCAATTAACAGCAGAAACATTTGCATTCGAGATCAGACTAAACACGAATTGATATGTGCGCGAAGGCTACAATATCATCTATTGATTTCTTCTCTCTGATTCTTCGAGCACTACGTGCATATCCACGCAGTGCATTGGCGTGAGAGAAACGCGATTCTCTCACGAGTAATCGTCTCGCTTTTACTAGCAGACAGTTGGATCTTCTGATCCTAGACAGAATTGTCTTCGCGCGCAGGCGGACAAGTATTCTGTATTTTTCGTCTTGATTGCTTACTAGCATCAAGCTATTACATTACACTGTATGTGTATTCTGTTGATCTATATGTCAAGTATCATCCAGTAACTGTGGTCGCTCTATGTAGATCTAAGATTAGAGTGATTAAACATCTACAACTAATCAGGAAATTACAAGAGTGGCAGATTAGCCACGACCTAAAATGTATCTGCTGACGTCATACCATCAGATCAGATATCTGTACTTTTGGGTACTTGTGTGATCTTAGCTGGTACTCTTTGGAGCGTGAGGGCAAAACGGGTTTCGTTTTGCTCATATGCCTTTCTCTCGTACTGGACCGCAAAGGAATCTCGTTCGTGGATCTTTCGTGTTCACGAACCGTTCGTCTTCGTCTCCTTTGACTTTGGTGTTCGCAAATCGTTCGTCTTCGTCTCCTTTGACTTTCGTGTTCGCGAAACTCTTCGTGTTTCGTGTCTCCAGATTTTCGAGTTCGCGAACATCTTCGTCAGGTTGAGGGCTGAAAGCGTAGTTGGAAACATTTCGTTTCTTCAAAAGCTTACGGCATTTTCCGGTCCGAAGTACCTTTGAATCCCTAGGAATTTTAAGATACCCCCAGGTTCCGACCTCAATATCCCGAGGTGAACGACCGCGGTTAGCATAAAACTAAGTTCTATCCTGAGCGGTTTTCATGCTTTCCTTGGCCACTCGTAGCATTTCTTGCATATCTTGCAGGAAATCCACTGCAGCTTGCACCTTGAGACCTTTGAGTCCGACCGAAACTGGGGAACGCGGCTGAAAGCCATACATCAGCATAAAAGGACTGAATCCGGTGGCAGAATGCTTGGCACTATTGTGCGCGAACTCAACCAAAGGAAGATACTTCTCCCAGTCAGACTGTCGGCGAGAAACATATGCTCTAAGCATATCTTCCAACGTCTGGTTGACACGTTCTGTCTGCCCATCAAATTCTGGGTGATCCGAAGAACTAAGACTAAGGGTTGTTTCAAGCTTTTCAAAAGCTGCTTGCCAGAACTTGCCAGTGAACTTGGAGTCACGATCACTAACAATATCATTCGGCAAACCATATAATCTGAACAACTTTTCAACGAAAAGCTAGGTTCAGATGCCTTGACAGTTAATTTAGTTGGTATAAATTGCGCCATCTTGGTTAGCCTGTCAACCACCACCCAAATGGCATCATGATCACTCCAGCTTTTAGGGAGTCCAACCACAAAATCCATTGAAATACTTTCCCATTTCTTACTGGGAATTTCCAAGGGATGTAAAAGACCCACAACTTTGAGTCTTTCTGCTTTGTTTTGTTGGCATTGTTCACAACTTTGAACGTATGCCTCCACACGACCTTTCTTCTTAGGCCAGAAGAAATTCTGCCTAACAAGGTCAAGTGTCCTCTGTATGCCTGGGTGACCAGCACAAGGGTTGTCATGACACTGCTGCAGGATTTGGGCTCTCAAGTCCTCCCTATCCGGCACACAAACCTTTTTATTTCGGAAAAGCAGGCCATTCCTTATGGAATAGTCTTCAAGTATCTTATCATTACGGGATTGCTTGGGATCCTGCATCCCAAGGTCATCACTAGATCTAGAATTTCCCGTCAGGACATCTAGCCAGATGCGACCAAAAAACCTATCGGTTCGACAAAGATCCTGTAGTGAAAGATACAAATCAGATTGGATCTCAACAAAACATAACTGATTAATTGACTTTTCTGAGTGTTTTACAATAAGTGCAAATTTCTAGCTTGATGTTGTGCTATCTCTGTTTTTGTTTCATAATGGAAGATGATAGAGTTGATATTCCGCTTAGTCCATTTGTTGCTCTCCCATCACCACCACCCAGCCCTGTGCTTAGCCCTGCCCATAATCCGCCTACAGTGGCTGCTCATTCGCCTGCTGGTGCTTCCCCTTCTGTGCAAGCTCACATGGATAGTGTGGAAAAGACCGTCGCATAGATGCGAGCGATGATGGTAGCTGGTGGTTATGCGTCTTCTTCGCAGTATGCTCCGCCATATCCGTCTTCTGCTATTCGTCCTGTGTTACCTCCACCATATCCAGAAGACAAAGATATTAAACCTACCCGTTTCGCTGAAAACACTCCCCAACACAATATTGATATCGTAGATCAGTGGTTGCATAAGTGGGAAGAGTATTTTGATTTGAAGCGGTCTCCAACTGATGAGGGTTGGCGGGTCCGCAAAGCTGCTTACCATTTCACTGATTTTGCTGACAGGTGGTGGCGCAAGTTGTTGAAGTCTAATCACGCTCCATCCACCTGGCTTGAGATTAAGCGAGCTTTCAGAGCTCAGTTTATTCCTCCACATGAGCATGTGGTGCGACAAATGCTTGGCTTTTGCATCGTCAGAGGCAGTACATGGTGTAGGAATATGCTGATAGGTATCGTGAGACGCTTATAAGATTTCAGAAGAGATTCCCGAGTGGCTAGTAGTCCACAAGTTCATATTTGGCCTTCGTGAAGAGTTGAGGCCTTCAGTGCTTAATGAAGGGTGCAAGACCTTAGAAGAGGCAATTGCACAGCTCTAAACTTGGAAGGTAATGTGCACACCAAGGTTGTGAATCTGGAGCGCCAAGTTGGCCTCAGAAGAAGGGTTCGCGAAAGTCTGGCCAAGCTGGTCAAAAAGGCTTTTCGCAGAAGGATCCTATCCAGATGCAACAAACTTTGAAGCGCAAGGCGGGATCTCCTATGGCTCGTCGTGCTTACGACAAGTCACCCCTTAGTCCTGAGCGAAAGGAAAAGGCCAAGAAAGACGGATTATGTTTTTTGTCTTGGCAAGCATCTTTTCAAAGATTGTCCTTGACATACGGGCAAGAAGCTCCGTACAATGCAACGTCATGATGAGGGCAAGGATGAGAAAATTTTGGATGACTTGTTGGTAAGTGATGATGAGGACACTCGTCGTGTCGGTGCGGAAGCTTGTTCCAGAGGCACCAGTTTGTTATCTGTCCACCAAGGCGCGTGAAGCTTATCAGTTTCCAGATAGTGAACTGATATGCATGAGGGGAAAGTTGGAAGGTCATGACGTGCTCGTCTTGTTTGACACCGGTTCCTCGCATAATATTATCAATTCTCGCGTGGTGAGGAAGTTTCGCTTGGCTACTGTTCCATCTGATTATCGGTATACTGTTGAGATGCCAGATGGTAAGGGAACAGAGGTTTGGGATGAAAGAATCTCTCGGGCGTCTTTGTCTATTCAGACGTATACCGAGAAGTTAGACTTTGAAATTACTAAACTAGCTAAGTTTGATATTGTACTTAGTCAGCGGTGGCATGCAAGTAAGCAGCCCGCTATAGATTTTAAGTCACATGTGTATAAGTTTGGACATGAGGGTATGTCTCATGTCTTAAAGGGGGAGAGACCATCTGTTGAGGGTCCTATTGTTACCTATATGCAAATAAAGAGAATGGAGATTCAATATTTGTGGTTGTGTTATGTGAATGTTGATTCTAGTTTTGATTCTTATGTTGATAATAATCAGATAAGCACACTCACTAATAAACCACAAGAAGCTTCATTTACTTTTGCATCCCCTAGTGCACATGCATTTTCATTACAGCCTAGATGTGCCCCAGCAAGTGAGTTGGAGAAGTCCATCCGCACTCAGTTTAAAGATGTGCTAATTAGCAATATGCCAGCTGGATTGCCGCCTAGTCAGAACGTTGATCATCATATTGAGCTCGTTCCAAGTCCGGTATGTAGGCCTCCTTATAGGATGCTCCTTATAGGATGAGCCTAAAAGAGGAAGAGGAAGTCAGAAAGATGTTGGAGGAGTATCTCAAGCTGGGGTACATCCGTCCTAGTTATTCACCTTTCGCCTCTCCTATTTTACTTGTCAAGAAAAAGGATGGTAGTTTCTAGAAGTGTGTAGATTACAGAGGACTGAATAAGATCACTGTAAAGCACAAGTATCCGATGCCCAGGATTGATGATCTACTGGATGAGTTGCAAGGTGCAACCATTTTCAATAAGATAGATCTCAAAAGTGGATACCATCAAATACGGATTCGAGATGAAGACGGCCTTCCGAACCCGTTTCGGTCATTATGAGTTTTTGGTTATGCCATTTGGGTTAACCAATACCCAGCCACGTTCATGATGCTCATGAACGACGTCTTGCGAGACTATCGGCAAGTTTGTCGTCAATTTAATTGACGATATATTGGTTTTTAGTCAAGTGGTCGAGGAGCATGAGTTTCATCTCAAGACCGTATTTGCCAAGTTACAAGCTTCTGTCTTGTACGCCAATGCTCAGAAGACAAAGTTGTGTAAGACTCGTGGCGAGTATTTGGGTCATGTAGTGACAGCTGAGGGTATTTCGGTTGACCCAGCCAAGGTGGCTGTGGTTAAGAAGTGGTCGAGGCCTGCCGATATACGCCAATTGCAATCGTTCTTAGGCTTTTGTAAGTTCTACCAGCAGTTGGTTAGGAATTATTCCTGGATAGCTGCTCCTCTAACGGACCAGTTACGGAAAAACAACAATGTCGCTCGATGGGATGCTGCGGCTTAGCAACGTTTTGAGAACTTGAAGGAGTCTGTGGCCACGGCTCCAGTCCTCAAGATTGCGGATACCCAGAAACCTTTTGACCTAGAGACGGATGCAAGTGGCATTGTTGTAGATGCAGTGTTGAGCCAAGAGGGTAGACCAGTAGCCTTTGAGAGTAAGAAGTTGAAACCAGCTCAACAGAGATATCCTACACATGAGCAAGAGCTGTATGCGATTATACATGCGCTCAAGGTGTGGAGACATTATTTATATGGCACCGAGTTTTATGTGTACACAGATCATCATACTTTAAGGTATTTTTGCACTCAGCCAGATTTGAAGGGCCACCAAGCTTGGTGGGCCGAGCTGATGCAGGAATTTCACTTGGAAATTCGCTTCCGAAGAGGGAAGGAAAATGTGGTCGCTGATGCACTATCTCGTATATTGCATCAGATGAGCTTTACTGTGGTTGAAAATGGTCTCATGGAGGAGATTAAGAAGGCTCAAGAAAAGGACCCGCATTGTCAGCGTGTGTGGCCTAATGCGCGCAAGGTAGTCGACCAAATGGAAGAGTCAGTCGAGGTTGTCGCTCCGTAGGGGCACACACCAGTCCATATCTAACATACACCGTGAAGGATGGTATGTTATTGAGAAATGGAAGAGTTTTTGTGCCAGACGTGAAGGATCTTCATCGTAAGATACTTCATGAATGCCATGATAGTCTTTGCGCAGGGCACCCTGGTATTGATAAGACTAGTGAGCTTTTAAGAAGGCATTATTTCTGGCCACGATTGCAGCGGGATGTAAGAGAGTACGTCCAATGGTGCACGGCTTGTCCAATGAACAAGGCCGAGAGAGTACATCCTCCGAGCATGCTACATCCACTTGAGATACCTACAGGAAGGTGGGAAAGCATCTCTATGGATTTTATTGTTGGGCTACCCAAGACCCAGAATGGATTCAATTCCGTTATGGTAGTGGTAGACAGGTTTTCCAAGATGGCTCATTTCATCGCAACGACTAAGAAGGTCATAGCTCCGCAAGTGGCTGAGTTGTTTATTCAAAATATTGTCAGATTACATGGTCTTCCAAAGTCCATTGTTTCCGACAGGGATCCCAACTTTACGGGAAACTTTTGGATTGAGGTGTTCGCCAAGCTGGGAACACAGTTGCGGATGAGTAGCTCTGAGCATCCTTAGACGGATGGTCAGAAAGAGCGAGTGAACCAGATCTTGGAAGATATGCTTAGGGCATACGTTAGTAGTACACAAACAAACTGGGTAAAGCATTTACCGCTATTGGAGTTCGCGTACAATGATAAGAGACATGCATCCACTGGATTGAGTCCATTTGAGGTCAATTATGGTTTCAGGCCACTGACCTGCAATCATAGGGATTCCGCATAGGGTACCTAGTGCTGTAGAGTTTTTGGCTCAGATGCGCAGAAGCTAGAGTTGGCGCGAGATAACTTGTCCAGGGCAGTAGCTAGGGCAGAGAGTTATGCTTGTGAAAACCGTACCTATCGGGAATTTGAGAATGGAGATTGGGTGCATTAACTAGTTCCTTCGAAGTCGAAGGTGCTACGCACAGGAAAGTGAGCCAAGTTATCTCCTAGGTATTGTGGACCATGGTTGATTATTAAGAAGGTGAGCCAAGTAGCTTATAAGGTACAGCTACCTGTAGGATGCAAGGTGCATCCAGTATTCCATGTTAGCAAACTGAAGAAATGTTTGCACGATGGCGATAGCCTGGTGGAAGGTCTAGTGCCTCTTGAGGAGAAAGACACCACAGCTTATGGGCCAGAAAGAATCCTAGATCAAAGGGAGCGACGATTGCGGAATCGTCTCCTTCAAGAGTATCTAGTAACCTGGAAAGGGCATCCGTTGTCAGATGCTACCTGGGAGACGCAACAGGCGTTGCAGAAGTCTTACCCGAAGTTTGTCATCGAGGACCGATGACTTGCCAGAGGAGGGAAGGATTGTTAGAGCCCAGTTATGGCTCTATCATGATCTCGGCATGGCCGGTTACCAAAGGGCCTAAGGCCTAGTATTGGCAAGGGGCGGTGACCGATGAGGACATCTGTCCCAAGTTAGGATCGGTGCGTCACGAGCAGTGATCCAGTGTGGCCGCCTGACAAGCTGTCAAAGACGTGGTATGTCTTGACCGTCGGGACCCTAGCCATCAATGACGTGATGCTAGCCGGCAAGTAGTCGGGGTAACCAAGAGGGTCACATGTCTTTGACGGGGCACGAAGGTGGTACCCTATGAGTCACTCAGTATTCACAGGTCACAGGGGCCATGCATACCAATTGGACTGATTACCCACAGGTGGATGCCATGTGCCAATTGACGGGAATAGCAGGTAGGACTCAAGGAGGGGGTGCCTATGGTTGAGAGGTTCATTCTACACACCGGCTTCTAGGATTCACGAGCTTGGAGAGACTAGCTTGTGACAACAATGGATGAAAGGCATTCATACAGGAATTTTATTGAATTAAAACTGAGTTCTGAAGATTTGGACACCTATATTCAAGAATTTATGGATCTGTTGACTAAGGTACCGCATTTTCATCAGAAATACACCGAATGGCAACGGGTTACCAACAAATTTCCAAAATGAATGTAAGCAGAACCAATTGAACTTGTTGAAAGATGTTGTATGGATTGCTCGTGTCTACGATCAGACGGTGGTTGCTTCTCGCAAGCAAGGTCAAGAAAAGAATTCAACAAATTTCCAGCCACACAAGAAATCGAAAAGATATTTTGATGAGTTAGATGCTATGGCATGGCATATCAAAAAAAGAAGAACGGTAACAAGTTCAAGAAGAAATCAAAGGCATCAGACCGAAATGTGGCTTTTAAACAAGGATTATGTTTCAATGCCCTATAAAGTGATCTCATATCACGCTATGAACTTAATTGCACAATCAATCACATAAGAAACAATAGACCATTTAAGATGAAGCAAATACCATCCTTCAACTAAGAATATTGGACGAACATCAAATATAGCCAATGGATGATCCCCTATAAGGAAGAGCAAAGAGTCTCCTACAAAAAACTCAAATAGTATATGAGCAAGTCATGTGTCCATATAATGCTTTAATGTACTGTATGTCCATGATAATAACATGAAACAAGTGTGATAAAAAACACAAGGTGATTAGGAGTGACACCTCGACTTTTAGCAAATCATCACAATACCTTTCTGCTATCGGAGCAAAGCTAAAAACGATTGACTTCAAACATTGTCTGAAATAAAACCACTTAATAATGAAACTTTATGTCAATGGAAAGTGTTAGAAACCCACGTCAAAAACAATCGCATCATGATTAGGGAACTTTTTTTAACTGATACTAGTAAGATTGAAGGTCCCACAAGTTCACATATCCTAAAAGTACAAGGAAATCACCCAAGGCTAGTTTTCTTCTACCAGGGACACATGCACCAATCCCCTTGTTGGCTGCTCAATTTCTACTTTAAAATCTGCCACAGAAAGTGTCATCAGCATCTTTGCTTTCTGCACTTGAAAAGTATGTGTCTCAAGCAAAGATGCACGTTCCGTTCTGGATCGTGATTTAGAACACTTTCCAGATCCCGAACACGATCCGGGAATTCCCGTTAGAGTTTCCCGGATCAAAAAAAAAAATTGTTTTTGTTTTTTTAAAGTTGCCAATATGGGTATCATGTGAAAGCATATCCAAAAAGCAATTGTTATGCAGTTCTGTTGCTTGGTTTCAGATGGTTTCAAATGGCTGCATTCATCAAAAATTTGGACATCACAAATCTGCAAATATTTGCTTTTGCATTCACAGGCTATCCAAGAGTCAAAGCATGGGTAGGAAATGTATCAAAATAAGTTTGTGAAATGTTGGTGATTATAGGTGATTACCATGATTATTATCACAGCGATAGCTCCTCAGTCACATCTTACCAGCCAATTTTCACTGGGATCAAGTGCCATACAGCTGACCCATGGACGTTTCTGAACAGCCATCTTTGCTGATTTAGTAGCATTCCAGGAATCCAAGGTAGCAACACAGAATCCAGATCGGCAATCTGCTCTTGACATCAATCATTTTATCATCGGGTCAATGGTATAACCATAGATATTCATTCTGTACCTTTTGGTATAGAACATAATAGATTTTTTATTTTTTTGACATAAAAAATCATTGCAAAAACAATTATTACATATGGAACAACATTTTGTATGCTACAGAATTATGGTATAAACAGAAAAATGAGCCAATTGATCCTATGCATGAATGAATAAATATGTTAGAGTTTTTGTATAATTCATGTCCCCAAATCTAAACAGCACAGTAATACTTCAATTTTTAAGCAGTACAGAAATGATTAATCAGCAGCAGCTGTTATATCAAATCTTATCCACTGACAGCACACAGTCCCGAACAAAATTTCCTGTTTACAGGAGAAGTGACGGGGAATGTTGAACCAACCATCATGGTGGGAACATCTTTATCAAATGCTGAATGCTTGCTCCTAATGAGGGGAAGAAAATTACTTGAGGGGTCTAGAAGATAAATGGCATACTCATCAAAGGAGACGGAAGCTGTAGCGTGAAGAGAATGAACATCTATCATCAGTAAATGAAAAGAAATTCAGATGTCAAAGCAATAGCAAGAATAGAATATTATGAACAGAAACCAATTTTTCTCTACTAACCTGAGTGTCATCTCCATAACATCGAACATGAATTGGAAATGGGGCTATAGTTCCATCTAATAGATATACCCATCCTACAAGTTCTTGAGAGATAGGTAAGATCATTGATAACCTAGTAGAGAATGAGAGAAGCAGTTACATGTAGTTCGTTCAGATCTACAGTCTTGAGCCACAAGATCTGGCTATATGGCCTCCTAAGGTGTTTGCACCATCTTTCTAGCCTTTTTGGTTCCTCTTTTTCAAAAAGCCGTAGGAAAGCCTGTATATTCATTTGTTTCTTGCTGAATTTTGATAACTTATTGCTTTTGAGTTGCTAAACCTCTTTTAAAGGTAGGTCATTGAAGATCCAGGCTAGTAGGCCACAACAATTTGTGAGAATTGATTTCTTTTGGCTAGCATGTAACGAGAGAAACTCAATTGCTGATTTTTTAAGGGACAAGTAGTATAAAGCTTAGATTTTGTGGTAGAAGGTTATATCCAACCAGTTCTTGACGGAATTATAGGGTTCCGAACTATGTTAGTGCTTTTGTGCATCAATTTTGCTTTCACCCTTATGCAAAGAGGCCTAGTTTGCTGATCTTTGCAAGTTTTTGGCTACTTTGTGCATAGAGGCTTGCTTAAAAGCTTTTACCTTTTGCCAAGCATGTCTCATCTGTAGTCTAGCCATGATTCTCAATAGCATTTCCAGCAAGGGTGATCTCATGCAATACATAAGCCTTCGCCCAAATCATGCGAGCTAACATGGTGGTCTGCAATCGTGAAATGCTGGCCCAATGTGAAGAGGAGAGGCCTGTACACCAAATCTTTGCTGCATACAAGGCTGAAGGGGTGACAATGGTGTCAAAAAGTCTCCACTTACTCGAGGCATCTCGAATGGACTTACGGAAGCAAAATCTCTCCAACTAAGGTAAGTGTATGAAAGAACTACATATAGAGGCTGTCCATCAAAAATAAGCTCCCGGCGCTGCATGAAAGCCCGAGAAGTGTTGAAGACCATGACTTTGGTCTTCAAAATGTTCACCCCTAAGCCCCACCGGGTACAAAAAGTCTATAAGCAATCCAACTGAGTCTGTAATCCCTCTCTGGTGTGAGAAACTAGTACCACATCATCCGCATAGAGGAGGATAGCAATCAGAATATCACCAAGTCTACAACCGTCCCCGCGACATTGAGAAATGACCATCTCCAACTCATCAATGTATAGTCCAAAGAGAACTGGTGAAAGAGAGCACCCCTGCTTAACCCCAATAGTACTCCAAATCTGCTCAAAAATGACACTGCTATGACGAAAGCAACCCTCTCATTGAGAGCCATGACAGCTAGAATAATATCAATCGAGAAGCCCAGGTCACTGAGTCTCTAGATAAGCAGTGAGCGTGGGACAAAGTCAAAGGCTTTCCTGAAGTCCACAAAACAGCAGTAAACCTTTTTCTTCCTATGCCTAACTTTCTCAATAATAGCTCAAAGTGTCAAGATATGATCAATAGTGGAGTAATGAGTGCGGAACCCTGCCTGCCCCAATGCATGCAATCTCCTAGACTCTACCTCCGTACTAACTGCAAACTGAAGGATGGTGCCATAAAACTTTGTGAGAATATGCCCAATCATGATAGTGCGGTAATTACTGTGAAAAGTTATGATCCAAAATGACTTAATGGATCTTTGATCTTGGGCCTATTTGATCAACACATCTAGAAATAGCTAGAAGGTAGAAATCAACAATTTTAGCATGCTAATCTTGCATAAATCACTTAGATCTGATCATGAACATAAAAATAAAATAAGGTATTGTCCCTATGCGTACAACAGCATCAGCCTACTGTCCTTCACACACGTGGATTCAAGATCTACAAGAAAATCAATATTCTACACATAGAAACTCAAGATACATGAGAAAATGACATGAGATGGACATAGAATCAACAAAGATGAATTCTTCACACAAATGATCAACAAATGAAATTGTTCTCCACGCAAGCACAGTAATTTATAGCAGCCAAAATTTCATTTCGCCCTATTCTCCAACTATGCCCTAAAATGGCAACTTCTAGGTACTTAACCAAAAACCTAGAAATTATGGTCCAAATGCAATGTACCAAAATTGACCAATAGGAATGGGTCTAAGCACGACCTCATCGATATGTACCTGCTAAAAATAGTAATAACACTATTTAGAGCCTTATTGACAAATATGAAACTAACTCTAAATTGAGATTTCATTTTGGCCTCCAAAAATGCCAAATATAATGTCGAGACTAGTTGACAATTTTCACACTCCCTCTTCAACTAGTTTTAGCATAGTTTTAACCATACTACTTTGATCCAACTTTAGAATGATCTCCATCCTAAGTATAGACCTCCTTTCTAAGGTTTTAAAGTAACTTCCATAATTGATATAGCGAATAGTGTCCACATGGGATGGTTCACTATTTCTTACATCAATTTTACATGTCAAGATGTAACTAGAACATGAAGAACGAAATAGAAAATAAATGAGAATGATTCCAACTTTGAACTCTCTAAAAAATAATAGCAACCGAACAATAAATGTGAGTGATCAACCAATACTTGCATGCATCCTCCCTCTTTGTCCATTCTTGCCATGTATCCACCATGAAAATCAATGAATGAGCCTCCATCTCCATCTTGCCATAAGATATCACTTGATGACTTGACCATCAATGAGTGACCTCCAATAGCTTCATTTCCATCAGCAAAACCAGCCAAGAATGCTAGTACAACTCCACCATCAGAATGATGCAAAACAACATAGCTAGTTTCAGCATATCTTGACAATTTGCACACATTCACATGAGATTGCCAAAACATATGATAAAACAAGTAAAGTAGACTTGAAGACATACACTTCCATGTTGAGGCAGTATTGGGATGGGCAATAGAGATATAGTGAAATACCTTAGATAACCAAGGTGGAACAATGCAAGTTGAGAACCAAGTCAACATTATATACTCTTATGGCGTGAAGACCTTATCATATATGTAAAGATGAAATTGAAAGGAGATGCATTATGTCACATGAAGTACAACAAATTATTTGATTGACATATGACCACATTGATAGTTGAAATTTTGGTGATAGAACTATTGCTTGTGGTGGCCAAACTTCTTTGATTATTTTCATTATTAAAAAAGGTGAGGCATTGACTTCGTTTATACCTCATGTTCGACAACCAAGTGTGATCAAACTAGATACACTCTATCTGCCGTGAAGCGGTCCGGGCATTAAACTCCCAAGGGAGGAAAATAAGCCCCCGCTCCGCAAATCTGATGATGTCCAACGAGAGGTCCAGGTAAGGTGATCCGACACCCTCAACAAAGGAGAGGACTCAGAGGAAAATACCAATAAAATGAATACAAAGATAACCCTAGGCCACTATTTATACCCCACGTACAGAAGGGCCAAGTGGTAAACCCTAGCAATTGGGATTAGGGAGGACCAGGATTAGTGCTTAACCAGTCCATAACGAATACAAAGTCGAGATGGGCAATGGAAAGGGCATAAAATGGATGTGGACATTCCATTAACTGTTCAGAGTTATACGAAAGAGTTTGATTTTGAGATGACCCGTTTAGCATGATTTCATGTTGTGCTAAGGATTTGTTGGCACTCCATGCAAAAACCCTACATTGTCAAAGATACTCATGTATATGGGTTTCCGTACAACATTAGGCTTCATTCCTTGCATGGCGAGCAAGCGTGCCCCCTAGCCCATTGGTCTCATCTCTGTAATTGCGTAACATACTTTGTGAGTACATGTATGATTGCTTTTACACGATACGTCGACTAGTGCTAGCAAGTGCAACATATGGCCTGCACAAAATAGTAATGCAACTAAAGTAAATCAAGAGATTAGCAAAGAGTTTGAGGACGTTTTTATCAATGATTTGTCCTCTACATTACCCCTTATAGAAACCCTAACCATAAAATTGAATTAATCCGTAGATATTGTCTTGTCCATAAACCACCTTGCAGGATGAGTTTGAGAGAGAAGGAAGAAATAATGAAGAAGATATATGGCCAAAAAGGCAAATAAGGCCTAGTTTCTCACCCTTTGCCGCACCAATCATTCTTGTGCAAAAGAAAAACGGATCTTGGCATATGTGTAGATTATCAAGGCTTGAACAAGATCAATGGTAAGCATCAATAACCTATGCCACATATTAATGACTTACTAGAAGCTTTCCATGGTGCTATTGTGTTGACTTGAAGACTAGATACCACCAAATAGAATTTGTGAAGAGGATGTGCACAAGATTGTGTTCCAAATTTGATTTGATCACCACAAGTTGCTTGTTAAGATGTTTAGATTGACCAATGCCCCAACAACATTATGTTGATGAATGATGTGCTCAGGCCATTATGTGTAAGTTTGTAGTGAAACTTACTCATGATATTTCGACTTTCACTGTTGGAGAGGTCTTACATGTGACCCATCTTGAAATTGTGTTGTCACTTCGAGTGAAAATGGTCTATTTGCTAAGAATACAAAAAGTGAAATTGTCAACCACCGCCACCAATGCTGCTCCTACAAAAGCTTTGTGAGGTCCTAATGTCATAGGGGCTCTACAAGCCATAGAGGTCGACGCTATCTGAGCCCTAGAATCTGGCGCATGCCACCTCCAAAGGCATCAATCAAACGTTGCCAATCTACATCTCCTATAGACTGGCATACCTGAATGCCGATTGATTGGCCATCAATAGTGCCTAGGAGATGAGGCCTTAGTCTCTTTAAAGTGCTACAACATCCTTGGCCGCAAAAGTCACAGCACAGGTGCCTACACCCAAGCTGCCATAGTGGGCTCCTCCGTGTCAATCAGCTTTGCCGCTTGCCATATGCTGAAAATCTCTCTCAATAGCCAATACTGCTCAAAAGGAGGACCTAAATAAAACCCTAATCGACAAGCCCTACCAAAACAACTAAAAAACCCTAAAAACTTGCCCTAGAAACCCTGAAACCCAAACATACATGCAGATAAAGCTATGGTGGCCGAATCTAGCATTGAGTGATCAACACCAAACACTAAATCGTAGCCCAACACATCGCCCCTAGGCCTAAAAACCATAAAAAAACACATGAATGGGAGGTCATAAAAATATAAGCAATTAATGACCCTAAACTCAAATGGGAAGCAATATCACTAATGGGGATGTGACAAATAACATGGATACATATTTCTGAAAAACTTGAAAAAAGGTCAAATAACCACCATGCAAAAAAGGGACACCAAACGAATGCTATGGAGTTGGCTGAACCTACAGTTGTGCTCCGCACGACAATAAAACTCTGATTGCAAACTTGTTTCACTCGAATCGGATTTAGCCCATGGGCAATTCTGAATTGTATGAATCACCATGAATCATGGTTTAGAACTGGGTCCATCCCAAAAGAATCAGATGAAAAAAAAAATTGCAAACTATTTTAGATATAGCGCTAAAAGATATCTAATCTATAAAGTTTCTTGTAGGTATTAGAGTGCTAGTGAATATGTACAGTCAATTGTTCCCTGTAGAAAATTGAAACCAAATTAGTGCTCCCAAAATCACAATGCGCATGACAATCTACACAGTCAAACCTCACAAACCACAATAATCAGTTTTATTTTCTAGACACTACAATGTTCCATCGTCTAAATCCATGTTCCAGCTTCCACTTCACATTGTAGTTTATTATTTACCCATGATCTATAATATTTATCACACACTACACTGAGTAACCATTTTAATACAATTTAAAAAACTGAAAAGCAAAATCAAAGAACTACTAATGATTAGCATTTTTTTTTCAGGGTCCAATTCTTTTCGATTCAAATTGGACCCAAATGATTTATTGACGAATCGAGATCTGTTTGATGAATCGCGGTTCATGGAAACATTAATCGATCACAGCAACAAGTTCTATAGGCATCCTCCTTCCCACTAGTCACTCCCTACCAAAAGCAGGCCACAATTGCTATATATATAAAGGCTCTTGTACAACAACTTTATAAGATTTAAAAATAAAAAAACACTTCTGAACCAAAAGGTTTGAAATGGGTATCTACGATTGGGTCTCAAGGGCATGCACTAAAGTACATCAAATCTTTACTATTGTCAATAGCATGTTATGTCCCAATTGCATCATTCCTGAATTTTCATGCATGTTGACAGTTTTTAAGATAGTACATGGTTCTAAATGATAATGGGTTACATGGTCCTAGATATCTAAGTCTAACAAAAGACCCTTATTCTTCCATCTTCTTAATAATATCTCCTCCAATGCACCTATTGGCCCTCACACAAGTCACTTGGTGATAACCAAGTAGCAACTTCTTTCATTTTGTTGCATGTGATTTAATCTTAGTGAAGTGCAAATTTTTCAGTAGAGCCAGAAGAACCCAAGATTTGTTGTGGACAAATTTCTTGTAATCCCCCAAGCTCAACAGACCCTACCAAAATCTTGTTTTGATGTAGCTCATTGAATACAAAAATCGATTCTAGCTATTAGAGAATCATTTAGCATTCCATGGTTCAACAATGTTTGATAGTCAAAGGATTCATAGAAGTATTTAAATAGCAGAAGAATACGATTTCCATGAGATTTTTCATAAATATAAGGATACAAAATGTTCCTAAGCATTGTTCAAAGGGTCAATGAGACACATGAAGAAAAAATTAATTTCGTCTTCATGTGAGCTTTGAAAATGACAGTAGGCATAGATTTTTAAGAAATTATGAAAGATTGGTCCCATGCGTGCTTGTATAGCAGTGAGTAGGTGGAAGGGTGTGATAGAGAGAGATGTACAATATGCACATGCATTGTCCAAGCAATAAAACAAAGAACAAGCATTCAAGCATGGCCAGACTTGTCTTTGATAAAGGATGTTCAAAATTGAGATCATATAAATGACTGTACTACAAACAAAAATATTTCACCTTATTGTTATTTCTTTATAATCATTTAACAAGCTGGACATTGGGGTCACTGGAAACATAAGAGTCATAACTAAACTATATGCTTTCACAATAAGAGTAATAAGGTGAGGATATTCATGCTTACCCCAAACTTTACATGTTCCATCTTCGGACCCAGTTATGATCTGAAAGAAAAAAGCCCTACCATTAGACTCATATCAGAAGGCAATGAGATTTCTCTCACAACATGTTATAGCTTGTAGAGAAGTCTATTTCTCCTATCAACATAAATCAGCAATAGAAAATAGACATTCTACTAAAGCAAGAACCTTCTTTCATGAAAACGCTCCTTTAAATTAAACAAAATTCAAAATTGTTACATTTTATAGAGGACTATAAAACATGTGAAATTCAAGAGAAGTAATATTGTCCTAATCTACAAAGCCCCCATCCAAAAGTCATTTTCAAATATCAATGCACATTGCAAACCTCGGTGGTTAAAAAATGCGACCATACTTGTTAGGCACACATTATGACAAAATCCAAGTTTTTCAAAAGAGATTGAGAAAAAAGGTTTATCACTCTATGGTTCAAATAAGCTGTCAGCATATACACGATTCGCATACACTATATGTACATAAGCTATGGATTGCAATTTTTGATAGACACACAATAGTCAATGTTGGCGCTTGCAATAAGATCTATTAAAAGTATGCTGGACATAATATATTTATCTAATTTAAAATAGTTGCAGCGAATCGCGATTCGCTAGGTTCGCAATTCGCGAATCACGATTCAAAACCCAGAATCATGAAAAAAAGAATAAAAAAATTTGGAAAAATAGCTTATGGCTGAAATTTTTTTAGGGGAGCAATGGTCAAACCAGCATTTTGCCTCCCATAAGTGCATTAGATAGGGCACAAACAAATCTTATTTTCAGTAGCTATTTGGTTGTTATTTGCTTTGGTTCTCAGTAAATGTTAATGCTACAGTTTGGGCTATCAACTCTATGGATGATGATCACTTTTGCAATCATTTCACTGGAGATGTGAGTGCAATGTGCATACAATTGGGGGGCCGGGCCATAAATATTGGGCCCTTATCGGCGTGTATTTGGACCCCTATTTTTATCTACGGGGGGGTGCAAGGGGGGCAATGCCCCCCCTGCTACTGTCGTTGGGGTACAATTGCTCTACAGTTCTCTGTCTCTATCCCACTGGAACCTCTGTGATCGTAACGAACAGGCTAGAGGTTAGTTTTGAATTTTTATCCTTGACAAAACCCAACATGGATTAATTCACCTAAACTGGACCATCTTGTACCCAAAACATTTGGTAAACTACACAGTAATAATGCTCTTAATTAGAGCTTTCATCTGATACCCATATTGCCCAAAATAAAAAAATTTAAAAATCAAAAAAAAAATTGATTCTAAACGATTCTAGGAAAATTCCGAATCGCAATCCAGAACCGCGATTCTGAATTGCAATGCAACTATTAAATAGACAAGCTGGTACGACATATGTGCCGTGGGTGCCGTACAGGTGTTGTGGGGTTTCTGATCCACGGCACCCACGGCACGTGTGAAATTAATTTTTTAATTAAAAAAAGTCCCCATAAAATAGAAAAAATCCCCAAAATTAGAAAAAAACAAAAACAAAAACTAATAAAAAAAAAATGTCGTACCACGGCACGTGTGTCGTGGTATGGCACCTGGTACGGTACCTACACCCCCACGGCACGTGTGCCGTGGGGAACTATGAATTATATTTGATGAACTATGAAAGGCCTATGAAGGTCCCTTGTGGACATGTGTAGATGATGAAAGGTCTCTTTGCGACACATCTAGGGTCCTCATAAGATATCAAGGTAGAAAGAGTAACAAGGTGCTCTCTGAACAAGCAGTAGTACCACCCCCGAATCTCATAGTAGGCTGGACATCTGAAGAGGAAATGTGACTCGTCCTCAATCTCATGCATAACACACATGCTACAAAGCCGGTCCTCTCGTGGGGTGCCACTGTATCTGTCGGTCTCAATGGCCAGCTGATGTGAAGAAACCCGAAACTGACCCATCGCTATCCGCAGACTATCTGATATACTCCTCAGCAAGTAACCGGATACTATGGGGCAGCCAGCCGGATCAAGAGATAGAAAGTGTGTACGATAAAACTCACCCTTGGTCCCCAATGGACCCTGCCAAGAGATATGAAGATATGATCTGTAAAGGAGGCCTCTGATGTACTGGTGGGTGCCCGCAGGTAGGTCACTGATCTGGATACCCAATGTGGAGAGGAGACGGCAAGCCTATGAGTACCATGAGAAAAGGTGTCCCTCTGAGTGTAGGCGTCGGGATGAAGATAAAGCTGCAACTACATAATGTGTACCCCCGTCCTGAAGATCCTCTAACCTCTGTATGAATGTCACAATATGGAATAAGGCCTCAATCTGAATGGGGGGGACCGCGAACTCCGCCAATATAATCTGGTGTGGTACTGAGGGCTTAGCCCGTATCATCCGGGAGAGCAAACGAATCTGGAGCCGGGAGATATATGTCCAATCGGTAGCTGTCAGACCAGTACTCCATGTCTCGGAAGCATACATAGCTGAGGGCACAACCATAGTGTCAAAGAGCCGACACTTACTAGTCGCATCTCTGATGTGTGAGCTGAAACATAGTCTCTCCAAATCTACCAGTGAGGCATAGCCCTTCCGTACCCGGGAAATAGCTGCGTGTCTCATGCTGAACGTAGGCCCCGAGAATAGTACTCCTAGATATGTATAGGAATCAACAACCTCTAGTGGATGACCATCCCATAGAAGCTCATGCCGCATCATGAAAGACCTAGAGGTGTTGAACACCATAACCGTAGTCTTGGCCACATTCACCGACAAACCCCACCGTGTGCAGAAAGAAAGAAGAGCATCTAAGTGTCGCTGCAAACCCTCTCTCGTCTGTGAAAGCAAAACCACATCATCAGCATAAAGGAGAATAGCAATAATGAGGTCGCCCAATGTACAACCCTCCCCTCCATCACTCCGTATAACATGCTCTAGCTCGTCAATGTAAAGACCAAAAAGTGTAGGAGAGAGTGGACATCCCTGTTTGACCCCAATAGTACTGACCACCTCCGGTGAAATAACTCCTGATAGTCGAACCCTGCCAATAACTCGCCTGTACAATGCTACTACCGCCTGTATAGTATCCTCCTGAAAGCCCCGATCATGAAGTCTCTGTATCAATAGATGCCTAGGCACAGAATCAAAGGCCTTGCGGAAATCCACAAAGCAACAGTATACACGCTCCCTCTTGGCCTTAGCCTCCTCAATGATGGACCTCAAAGTAAAGATATGATCCGATGTAGTATATCCCGGTCTGAAACCCGCCTGTCCAATGGCATGGAGTGATCTGGCATCCATCTCTGTATTGATCTCTGACTGTAGAATAGAACCATATACTTTGGCAAAGAGGTGACTGATCATAATGGTGCGGTAGTTGTCAGCTTTCAGGGGGTCCCCGCCTTTATGGATAGGGTGAATGAGGTTTGTGGACCATGGAGAGGGAAAATCAAAGGTGACAGCTCGGTTGGATAGGATGGAGAGAAAGGGTGAGAGGATGTCGGGAGCATACTTTAGAAGTTCAGCCTCTAGCTCATCAATGTCTTTGGCTTTATGGGAATGGAGTCGTGTGATGGCCTTCTCTATAAGTTTGTTAGTGAATATGGCAGAAGTATCCGTGAGACAAGAGGTGGGAAGAGGAGGGGTATCTGGGATGGTGTACAATGATGTGGCATATGCGACCCAAGTGCTGAGGTCTGTGATCCGTAATGGGGTTGACCGTGGAAGGAACCTCTTCCAGAATGAACCTGAGGAAGAACTAAAGAGGAGATCCATCAGTTTCTTAGCCTGACCAATCTCGTATGCGATTTTCTTTTTTTTTGTGGTTCTACGGTAGACACGAGATATGGTTTTGGTCATATGAGGAAGATGGGAGCGAGCATATATGAGAATCTGATGTAGCTGGATGCATTCCTGATCATACCAGGGGTTATCGGGTCTATGACGTTGCTGGTCTTTGGGCCATGGGGATGGAAAGGCAATGGAAGCTGCAGTATGGATGGTCTGGACAAGAAAGAGGGACTGCTCCTCTAAAGTATGCTCATGTGGGAAATAGGTAAGGAGATTGGAGAGGGCTTCTCTGTACAGTGGTGTGTGATGTGAAGGGTAGCGGTAGGTGGGTTTAACTGTAGGGGTCGAAGAGAAAATAGGTGTGATGGGGAGATGACCGACAGAGAGTGAGAGATATGAATGATCAGAAAGAGTGGTGCGGTGTACAGAGAAGGATGAAATGAAGTGAAGGAGAAACGGTGAACCCATGAAATAGTCGACGACACTATGTCCTCCACTATGTGGAAAGCAAGTGTAGTCACCAGAGCCTGGCAGCTGAAGAAGGCCATTATAAATGGCCAGTCCATGAGCCTCACCCAACTGAAGCATCTGCTCCCCATATGATGTGACTGGACCCACTGCATTCGCTGATCGCCGTATAAGACCAAGATCATCCCAATCAAGTGCATGTATCCGTTGTGGATCATCTGCTGCTCTGTGAAATTCCGTTTGCCTAGACCCAGTCCTGGCATTGAAGTCCCCCGCTAAAAGAATATATCCTCGATCCTCATATCTGATATGAAATATCCATGAAAGGTGACTCCTCCTCTGAGGTGAAAGCTGATGTCTCTAGAGGGAAATAACAAATAGCCAAGAATATGTCACGATCTAACTCCATCAACCTGTGGTCCAACCTGATCCAAATATAGCGAGCCTGCTCGTCAGTGTATAGTAGATCGACCCATGGCCGGAGAGAGTCTCAAAATAAGCAAGCAACACCACCTAAACCGCGACTAGTCAGTGCCCTCGTCTTCCCTCTACAAGTAGAAAGCTAGCGGGAATCCCTCAATGCAAGGAAGTCCTCTCTCAGGACTCTCATGTGTCTCAGTAAGTATCAGGATATCCCTTCTAGTACAAAAATCTCTAAAGTCTCCTGCTGTAGCTGAAGAATGGATACCATTGCAATTCCATAAACTCAACCGCAATGCTTTTGTGAGGGCCCCCGAACCGCTCCTAAGTCCGGGGGGCCCAAATCCCTATGCCTCAGATTTTTGGGGGTCAATGTATCGGGCCTTACCATCCGATAGATCACCCTTTTTCCCAATGCTTTGGCTTCGCTGAAAACCTTCCTCCTTTCGGCAACTTGCATAGGTGTGAGATCATCATCCATGAAGACAAGGGTACCTCTCAGCCTAGCTCGTAGCCTAAGGACAACTTGCCACTCCTCTATTCCCGTGAACCGTATGATGAGTGTAGTTGGATCTCTTTTAGTTCTCCACGCTCTTTCCATTCCATTGTGATGGTGGGAAAGTGTATCCGTGAGGAAACTGGTTGCTTCGGTAATTGGAGCCTTAGTATCTTCAATTCCTCGCACCCGCACATTCAGAGATTTATACTTCCGCATTTCTTCTTCGGATATGGTGGCTGAGATGACGCTATTGAAAGTGTGTGTACCTTCTTGAGGCCCATGTTTTGGTTTCCGCCTTATGTTGCTCAGTCCGTTACTCCAATTCTTGGATCTTTGTGGTGCTGGCTGGTTCTTCTTTTCTGCTCAAGGTCTCTTCCAAAGATATGATCCGGTCCATCATAGTTTGCTTCTCGATTGCCATAGCTTGTATTGTGGTTTTCATTTGACCCATTTCAATCCTTAGGTAGCTAGATTCCAGTGTAATCTGCTCCATGCAAGAGAGAAGGTACTGTTCAAATGCTTTCGTAGGAGAGTAGACTTCTTTAGGGAATGAGAGAGGATAATGGGAGGGGGCAGGAGAACCATGGAGAAAGGAGAGGGCCAAGGAAGAGGGGGGAGGGCTGAGTGCCTGCTGGGCAGCCAGCGTTGCCTCAGCAGGCAGAAAAGAGGGAATGGAAGCCAACGAGGGGGTGGGAAGGGCCAGCGAAGGGGTGGGAGGGGTAGGATTAGTCTGAGCAGGCAGCGAGGGGGTGGGAAGGGCCAGCGAGGGGGTGGGAGAGGTAGTAGGCAGCGAGGGGGTGAGTGAAGGCAGCGAGGAAGCAACAAACGAGGGAGCAGGCAGCGAGGGGGTGGGAAGGGCCAGCGAGGGGGTGGAATCAGGCAGCGAAGGAGAGGGAGGGGGCAGCGAAGGGGAGGGAGGGGAGCGAGGGCTCCCCTTTTTCTTGGCCATGGAGAGGGTGGAGAGAGAGAGAGAGAGAGAGAGAGAGAGAGAGAGAGAGAGAGAGAGAGAGAGAGAGAATTAGAATTAGAATTATTATTATTAACGTCTTTTGGTGCCCAGGGGCACATAAGACAAAAGAGAGTACAAAATGTGAGAAGCATTGTCCGCATAAGGACTTATTTACCAATGAAAAGACAGTAAAACTAAAACTAAAATATCGATCTCTCTGTCTCTAAGAGAAAAAGTATCCAAGCTTGACCACCAGCTGGTGAGGGTACAAAGCAAGAGCTTAACCACCTGCTCCGCGGAGGAAACTAGCTACGAGCAAGCCGAAAGTAATGAGTGATGGTAGTAGTGGGTCGTGATGTAGGCTGGTGGGAGGCGTATGAAGATCTAGTAGCACTGGATCGAGCCGAAACTCTCTGTGTCTTCGATCTTCGGACGGGGACGTCAAAATCCGCAACCGAAATATCCACTCTGTCTCGCTTCTGGAAGAACTGAGTAATGTGAGCCTGACTGGAATCCATATCTGAGAGCGTAGGTAGAAGTGAAGCTCGTAAAATATACATCTCTCTCAAAAGAAGACCCACACATCTAGCGTCTGGATACTCGAGGAAGGAGCTCAACGTGAGGGGAATATCTCGGTATAAACAATGGTATCGTCCTCTAATCTCATAGTATACTGGGCAGCGAAAGATGAAATGAAACTCATCTTCCACCTCCTGAAGAGAACAGAGCTGACATATCCGCTGCAATCTGGGAGTGTCTGTGTATCTACCTGTCTCGATAGCAAGCTGATGAGAAGAGACTCGAAGCTGTCCTATACGATATCTCAGACCAAAAGATAGCGTCTGTGTAAGATAAACTGGAAGAATAGGCAAGCCCGAAACGTCCAGCCGTAAAAGATGTGTGCCATAATAATGTAGCTTGACCCTATCTGGATCAGGATGTGACCATATAGTGCGTATGTAGCTCCGGTAGATCTGCTGTCTGATATAAGCATGGGTTCCATTCGGAAGATCAAGTGCGGATAAACCCCAAGTCTGAAGAAGGGCTGAGACACTGCGATACCAAGAGTGCTTGGCTCCCTGATCCGCAATGGTACAAGATGAAGTGAGAGCAGCAACAATGTATCTGGAGGTATCTAGATCTGATACCCTGTGAAGAAAGGTGATGATCTGAAACATAGCACCAACAACTAATGGAGGAGAAGCAAACTCGGCTAGTATGATATCATGTGGTACTGAGGGCTTAGCCCGGATTATCCTACTGAGCATGAGAATCTGGATACGAGTAAGATCTCTCCATGTATCGCGTGATAAATCAGGGCACCAAGTCTCAGCCGAATATAGCACAACTGGGGAGACAGTAGCAGAAAATAGTAGGCATCTGGTAGCAGGATCCTGCACATAATAAGTAGAGCAAAATCTCTCCATATGCACAAGAGCGGTATGCCCCTTGCGGAGCCTGGCGGTGGCTGCTGGTCGAAAAGTGAGTAGCGGACCAGAGAAAAGAACTCCCAAATAGGTGTAGGAGGTCACGATCTCAATCGGTAGCCCGTCATAATAGAAAATCACATCTCTCATATGCTGTCTGTTGGTGTTAAACACCATAATCTTAGTCTTCTTAAGGTTAACCGTCAATCCCCAACGCTGGCAAAAGTGATGTAAAGCAGAAAGGTGACTCTGTAAACCAGCTGCAGAGGATGAGAGGAGAACCACATCATCAGCGTACAAGAGAATGGGGATAATAATGTCTGCTAGGGGACAGCCCTCTCCACCTTCCTCGCGTATAATCCGCTCGAGGTCATCTATATATAGTGCAAAAAGAGTGGGTGATAAGGGGCAACCCTGCTTCACACCAATGGTAGAATGTATCTGTGAGGACCAGCCACTACCATCTCTGAAACGTGCCAAGACTCGCTCATATAAAGTAATGATCGCAGCAATAGTATCCTCTGAAAAGCCAAGTGAAGACAGTCTCTGGAAAAGAAGATGTCGTGGAACAGAGTCAAAAGCTTTGCGAAAATCCACAAAGCAACAGTAAATTCTCTGTTTCCGATGTCGAGCCTCCTCAATAATGCATCTCAAAATGAAGATCTGGTCTGAAGTAGAATATCCCGGTCTGAAACCAGCTTGACCCATAGCGTGTAAACCCTCAGTTTCAGCAAAAGATCCAGTAACTGTCTGTAGTATAGAGCCATATATCTTAGCCAGAGTGTGGCCAATCATAATGGTGCGGTAGTTTCCTACATTCATGGGATCACCTGCCTTGAGGATGGGGTGAAGGATATTAGTACACCAAGCCGTAGGAAAACCAGAAGTAACAGCTGTGTTAAAAACATGAGCAATGTAAGGGGAGATGAGATGTGCTACGGGCTTTAGGAAGTCTACACTTAAGGAGTCATAGTCAGTGGCTTTATTTAGTTTGGCATGTTTAATGGCGTTTTCAACCATGTCAGGGGTGAAAAGTGAGCAGTGGTCAGGTCTCGGTGAGAGTGAGGTAGGAGGAGAGTCCGTGGTATATAACTCCGTGGCATACTCAATCCAGGATTCGATGGCTATGGGGGCCAATGTTGAAGAGTGTCTGGTGAAATGTTTCCAGAAAAAAGAGGAGGAGGGTGAATCTAAAGAGTTGATCATTTTTTGGCAGAGTGATTGTAGGTACTTGATCTTCTTTGTTCTGGTGGTTCTATGATATTCTTTCTAGCATTGTTTGAGTGTGGCAGGGGAGTGTGACCTGGCATATGTCACATGATTGTGAAGAGAGCGGCATTCTGCATCATACCATATGTTGTGAACACTTCTGTGAGATGATGTCGTTTTGGTGGGGAAGGATGAGGAAGCAGCAGCTAAGAGGGATGTAGAGAGAAAAGTGGCTTGCTGGTCAATTGGTGCCATGAACGGGAAGTTAGCGAGTAGTTGGGATAAGATTGTGGTGTAATTAGTGAATCCAGATTGGGTGAAAGGAATACGTTTATGAGTGGGAAGAGAGCAAGAAACTTGCAAAGAAGAGGTTATGTGACCAAGTGAGATGTGTAAGAGTGAGTGATCGGAAATGGTAGGGGGTGTAATGGAGAAATCAGAAATGTGAGAGATCAAAGCAGGTGATCCAATGAAGTAGTCGACCACACTATGTCCTCCACCATGAGGATAGCATGTATATGCTGATGAGGAAGGCCACTGTGTGAGGCCATTCAAAATGGCAAGATCGTGTGTCTCTGCTAGAGTGATCAACTGCTCCCCGAAAGATGTAGCTGGAGTGTCTGCATCCTGTGATACCCGGTCTAGCCCCATATCCAAAGGGTAAAGCCTGAGAAGATCCGTAGCTGCATGAAATTCGGTTTGTCTAGAGCTTGTGCGGGCGTTGAAATCACCTGCTAGTAAAATGGAACCCTGCTGAGAAAAGATAGCAATATCATCTGAGAGAGCCTGAAAAGGGTCCCCGCCAAACTCAGCAAACACTGAGGTCTGTGGAGCAAAATAGCATACAGCTATATAGATGTCCTGAGGTAATCCCAATAGTGAGCCAATAATGTGTAACCAAATATAGCGAGCGTATGGATCTTGTTTAACCATCTGAACTGTGGTGTCTTTGTATAAACAAGCTAGTCCTCCAGATCCTCGACAAGTTTTTCCCCTAACAAATGGACGAAAAGCAGAATGCCAAGAGTACTCCTGTATATTTGGAAGAGGATGATATAAGGACTCATGAGTTTCAGCCAACAACAAAATGTCGCATTTTCTAATAAAATCAGCAAAGTCTCCGGCTGATGACGAAGATAAAAAACCATTACAATTCCAGAAGCCAAGTCTCAAATTGGTAGGGGATCTCGGGTAGCTTCTATATCCGGGGGCCCCTAGTTCCTATTGTGGAAGGTCGAAAAATCTCGGTTTCCCGTCAATAAAAACAACCCTTTGCCCTTTCTCTTTCGCTTCAAGGATAATCTTTTTTCTTGCCAACCATTGAGTATTTGTTAAGTCATCATCCATATAAATGAAAGTACCTTTGAGCTTTGCCCTAAGCCGAAGGGCAGCATTGCGTTGTGAAAGCGAGCGGAACTTGATAAACAAAACATTGTCATCAAATTTACTACGCCAAGCAGTATCAAAACCATCAGCCACATGAGATAACTTGGAAATGAGCAAATCCGTAGCTTCTTCCAACGGTTTTCCACCATTGGCAATGCCTCTTACTCTAATGTTAAAGGCTTTTTTGGCCCTTCTGGCTTGTTCACCCAAAACTGTCTCCAAATCGTTTTCCTTCGGAAAAGATGAAATCTGAGAGTGATTACCTTGCTTAAGGATCGATGTCGTTTCTTCAACCTGTTTTGCGAGTGATGAGAGTTTGCTGCCCATATCATCCGGTTTGAAGAGTGCTGCCCACGTTTTCGTCTCCTCGACTTGTTTCTCCAAGCTATTGATCTTGTTGGAAGTCTCCTCCAAGGCACTTTTTTCTGCAATTCGTTGCTTAAGATATATATTTTCTTGCTCAAGCTGCTCCACACGTTCCGTGACACCAAAAAGATCCTTAGCTAACTTGCTATTTTCAGCTTCAAAGAGGTGTAGTTGTTTCTTAAGTCCAAGAATTTCTTGTCGGATAAAACTAAGATCATAAGCAAAAAGACTTTCGGTAGGTTTGGAAGGAGTGTAGTCAATGGCAGCCATGTTGACAGGAATGTCACTAGTTTCTATCACCGAAGGCGGCTCCTCCATCACTACCGGTGATGGGGGGGTGTCCAATAGGGAGGGGGGTGTAAGAACACCCCCCTTTTTCTTAGGTGCCATAGGAGGCGGTAAGCAGATGGAGGACAGTGTAGACAAACGGCCAGGCGTAGCAGCGCAGACCAGCGCAGGGCAGCGTAGGGCAGGTGCGAAGGTCAGCACTGCAGCGCCAGCAGGGCGGACAGCAGCGCCAGCAGGGCGGGTGGGCGCGCAAGAGAGAGAGAGGGCAGCAGCGCTAGCAGGGCGGGCAGCGCACCAGCAGGGCGGGCAGCGCACCAGCAGGCGGCGGAGCGAGAGAGAGAGAGAGAGAGAGAGAGAGAGAGAGAGAGAGAGAGAGAGAGAGAGAGTTTTATTAATGTCTTTTCCATGCCAAAAGGCATATAAGACGAGTCATATACATGACAAGTGTGTGGTATCAGTGGGAGCATACGAAAACGTCTCCAAAATTGTAGTGAAAGAAAACAGCATAACTAAATACTATGACTAAAAAGAGTGAGATATGTATGAGAATAATCCTGCTAGATATACTTAGTGAGGTATAGCAACATCAATATCAATACCATCATGACCTGCTGCTCAGGAAGAAGGATGTGATGTGAGCTATGACATGAGGTAACTCTGGTGGTCGTTGGCGTCATCTAGGAGGATGAGAAGTAGGTCTCCTCATGATAGGATGGATAGCTCGAGCTGCGGCATGACTATGAATGGTGCACTATCTCTAATCTCCGTGGATATGTGTATCAACATCCATCTCATCATCAAACTCTGGGTCCCAGTGTGGTCTTCTCCTAGAGACGAAAGAGGTAACATGAGACTGAGAGATGGGATGAGTCTACTGAGTTGTCTGGCATATATCTCGTCATAACAAGAACGAAGATATGATCAGTAGTAGAATAATGGGCTCGGAACCCTACCTGATCCAAAGCGTGTAATTACTGCTTCCGCCTCTGAACTCACAGCAGACTGAAGTATAGTACCATATAACTTCGCGAGAACATGCCCAATCATGATAGTGCGACAGTTACCATGAACCATGGGGTCACCATTTTATGAATAGGGTGGATGATGTTGGTGCACCAGGATGATGGGAAGCCAGAGACAACTGCGGAATTGGGGAGAGTGGCTAGTGTGGGAGCAAGTAGGTCGGCAGCATGGATAAGGAGTTCAGATTCAAGATCTTCTTATGGGACTTCATTCTCTTGCATGGCCGCAAGTACCATGCCAGAGGTGAAACAAGATGATGAAGAGAGCGACACTCAGCATCACACCACAAGAGGTGCAGAGGTGATAAAGAATGTATGGATTTGCCTTTATGGGGCTTAGAAGGAAAGGCTAGAGAAGCGGCAGTGTGAAGAGAGATGGTGAGGAAAGCAGCTTGTGTGTCAACTGTATTGTCATAAGGAAAAGAGTGGAGCAACGAAGCCAAAGACTCTTGCAAGAATAAAGGCGCACCTGCTTCAATTGTGTGGATACGATTGCAAGTTGTTCACGTGCACCAGCTTCACCGTTGATACATCTGGAGTCAGATGCTAGTATTTTGACCCCAGGTTAGTGATTATTAATCTTAAATTTTAGCTTCCTATACGATAGTTTCGTAGGTTTTGACTATTTGACATTGTTGAAACTTGATAGTTAAAAGTTCATAGTCCTAAATTCATGGCACAATTGACAGTCAATGGTTCCTAAAACCAATAGCTTAAAAAACTATTAGGCTATATAACCAAATCAAAACGGTTGAATTCCTGGATACCATTTCCTATTTCTATGATCCAAATACAACACTGAACTAGAAAGATACATATGCTAATGAATTCAACTTAGGTAGTAATAATGCTATTTCTTGACAGAAAAGTTCCTTATAGGTGGAGTGTCCAGCTAAAACATGTACAACGATGGTCTTTAAAAAGACCCTCTCATCCTCTTTACATATATTGGCAACCATACGTTTACAGGACAATTTTCTCCATGTGTTCCATGCCATGCTTTACTTGGAGTCAAAAGATAGAAAGCAACTGTCTGGCAGATCCACAGCAACTTCAATGAACTGGCATCATGGCACTGACTTCCTCACAAATAGAATTCCGGGTTAATAGAACAAAATAGAACTCTTGTAACTCAATTTTCTTTCTAATATTGCCTCTTATACACGTTCACACAAATATACTGTAAAACCTTTAAGTAAAATATCACCAAGTAAAACCTTTAAGAAACATTGACATTTGCCAATAAGCATATAAATGCTCTGTATTATAACCAGAGCCTGATGCATTTTCCTCGCAAATAAAAAGCACAACAAATCCCTTCTTAGAGTGGCTTGTTTTAAGTGACAGATACCTGGTTCGTAGTTGGTCGTGACACGATACAGTGCAAGTAGTCACAATGACCCCTGAATACCATTGCCACTTTTCCTGTTTCCTACAGGCTCCATGCAATGTATATGTATGCTGTGCATAAGCAGATTTGAAAAGACAAGAAAGAAATGAATGATGCAACAAATTTGTACTTTTCCAATGAGCAAAACGCTGTAAACACATGATGTGAGCTGGTTATTATTTTTTCAAATTACAATTGATCACAATTTTCTACACTTACAGATTTTACCGGAAAAAACCAATCAACAAAAGCTTTTGCACTTCAACAAGAAATATTATCGATTTCTCCATCTAATGACAAGTCCTGTGTTTGATTGCATTGTGTAAATGAAACAGTATGTCAAACAAAGACATATTTTGGTTGAGGTCAATAAATAGTTTTACTTCTAGGCTCCAAGAAAAAAAGACATCACAGAACCTTAAGTTGTAACTGTTTATACTCACCAAATCCCAAGTGTACGCACATCCATCACCAGCAGCAGAGAATATATGCTTACCCTGTTTATCAAGATTCAAGTCGCAAAATCAATTTGAAGGCTTCAATTCAAGGTGAAAGCACCAGCAAAAAAGGTATAACAACAGACAAGTACAAATACTGAACCGAGAGAACAAAACCTTTCCATCTTCTAATGCAAGCTGAATGAGGGCCACTAAAAATATTGTTAGTGTGCCAGTAGCACAATCCATTTGTAAGTTTCACTTGAAATTGTGCTCCAAATGGCTAGAGCAGATGTTGATTCAAAGTCGAAGTGATTCAAATTTTTCATTGGAACGTCAGAGCATAAAATAACAGTTTCAAAAGGTATGGAAGATGTAGCGGTAAAATTTGTTTATCAAATGGGGTTGAACAACTGGAACTTGAACTGGGTTTAATATGCTGAGCTTTTGACATATTTTTATATTATTTCCACCTTCAGCAGAAACAACAAATACGGACTGGGTCTGATTATCTTTTCATTAAGCTTCAGATTTCCAACAACTAGGGACGTTACTAGAGACTGTTCATGCAGCTGCCAATGGAAAAAATCAAGTCAGCAACTCGTTAGTTTCTGTCACTTTTTCAGGGTACAAATCATTTCCTGCCCTTAATTATACCTCTTATTCTGAAAACTTAATGTTTTAAGGGTAAAATTTACAGTGATTTGCTAATTTCAAGGGGGTAAATGTATTCATAGAAGGATGTTGAACATTGCAGATGCAGAAAAAAATTTATTCAGAGCACAAGACCTAATTCAACCCTAAGTCATGTGTCTGTCATGATTAGTTTGACAATAAACCTACCTAAGTTAACATTACAACTCCCTGCAAAATACTCAACATGATTGTTCATTCAGGTGATAATGTTTAGACTAGCTCAATATCGCATTTAAACAAGCTATGCAACTGACCATACCTTTGTCACAGTATCCTCCATTCCCGATGATGTATGTCCCTTTGTTTCCACCACCCATTGTTCCATTTTCCATTTTTCATCATGAGGGGTTGGCTCAGTTGGTTAGCTTGACATCCAAAATTTCAATGGTCTCAGGTTCGAGCCTCCCCTTGGAAACCAAGAAGCATTTTCCATTTTTCATATTACCTGCTCCTCCAATGGTCATTCCATAAATTGTGTGGCAGCTTCTGTGTGATAGTTCTATTCAATGCTTCCAAGGATCTTTCTACAATTATATTGCTGCAATCTTCCATATCAAGGGTCTACACCTCTGGTCAAATAGCATTCAGGGCCTACACGATTGCATTGGGCTCTATCTGTGTATTTCAAGCCATTTAACATGTTACTTCTACACCAAATGCCTGGTCCAAACAACTCGCATGGGCTCTATTTGTGCACTATGCTACCATATTTGATTTTTGCAATTATGCTCTATACTATTTGCTTGGGATATTTTACATGTTTCAAGCCATTTACAACTAATTCTACAAAGAATTCCCAGGCTATAACAGCCAGCTTAAGCTCTATTTGCATGTTCCAAGCCCTTTACTGCAACTACTACATGACATTCCTAACCTATTTGCTTGGCTTGGAGTATCTTTCATGTACCCATTAGACTACTATACATTTATGTGTCACTTTGGGCTATATCTATAAAGCCGTATGGTGTCTCATTGTATTGTAAAGAGTCATTACGGCATTTTACTACCATGACACTTTATCTTGATGCCTTTATTTGCATTTTTTGTACATATACCATTGTGATCAACAGTCAGCAGAGCAGGTATTCATTTCAATGTTTCAGTGACCAGTCTTTCCAGCTGCTTCTTTGACATGTACATTTTTCAGCTTCTCAGGCATGCATGTCCAGTTTGAGTATCATCTTTATTTTGCATCAACGGCATCTTTTCTTTTAAGGCATCAACATCTGTATTTTGCAATGACTTCAACATTTTTTCCATACCAACTGAGGAGACACTATATTTTTGAGGAAGAGTTACATTTCAAAATTCATAGACAAGGACGGCTATATGGAGCACGGATCCATAAAAGTCACCTGAGACAAACTTCTAAGGTTGTGAACTTGGACCCATCATTTATTATTTTGAATTTGCCTTGAATTAACGTTTATTGGTTATTTGGCTATAATTAGGACCTAGAAATAGGGGCAGACCGTAGCCCTTAGAGACTATATAGCCGTAGTCTCCTCATTATCAATGGTCACAGGATTAGAAGCTTAGCCCTTAGTCGACTACAGTGTAGCACAGTTTAAGCCTCAGCAAATATCAAAAGATTGTGGAATTTTAACACAATCTCTACACAGACTGAAAAGATTCAATAATTCAGGCATCGCTTGGTAAGCTTGACTGTGAGGATTCCAATTGCTTAATTCTGAATTGATCAAATCGCAATAAGAGCTGATTGAGAATGGATTGGGCTGGCTCAAATCTGAAAGACTTGGAGTTTAAGGAAAAGCATTATGAATCTTAAATTTACATTAATGTTGCAACAAAAACAAAGTTGGTGTAGCCTATGGCCTACATTTACACAATAATCAATTAGTTAATGATCATATTGTTACTTCAATTTCGTTGCTTCAAAACCTGTATACAATCTTCCTTAAATAGCTTTCAGCTTTCAATGATTATCAGCAGCTTTTGACTTTCAAAGATCATACATTCACACAAAAAATTTCCACGTATTCAAAGCTCAATCATCATGGTGTAACTGCTAACACCAAATACAAGATGATCACGACACATCCATTATTTCTTCTATTTTGTCATGTGAAAGATGACCTCGTCTATAATCCATAGTCTAAGCTTAGTCCAGACTTTAATCCTATGGACCTCTTCACCCTCCTATTTTACCCTCTCCTTCTCCGTCGTCCCTCTTCCTCTCCTTGATGAAAGGGGCAAGCTCGAGCCACACTCAGGCCTGTACAAAAATTATAGAACTCATGTCCTCGACTGATTCTAGCTTACCTGAACAATGTGGTTCATATCATGAACCCCAATTGATCGTGATTCAATGTGACACTCACCACAAATGCATAATTAGATACAGTTGGGAAGATGGCACTTTGTAAGTACATAGGTACTTTACTGTGTCTTCACTAACAGGGAATATGGCCTCAGAAAAATATTAGATAAATTGGGAGGTGAACCTAGTTCAAGTGAAAGAGAAGCAGAATTTGGCAAGAAACGCATGTTACTGCCTACCAAGGACTTGAAGCCCCCCAAGTTCACAGGAGCAGTATCTATCAGGAATACAGTTGCTGTGAATACCATCAGAGGACGAGGGACATATACCCTCCAAAGACCAACATCGACATTGACAACAGCGTATAGGTCTAAGTCAAGTTGTTACCGCAGTTAGGAGCACTCATCAATCTACAACTGTTCACACTAGGAGAGAACAACATGCCCCACCAGCACCTACAGTACATACACCAACTCTATCTCTATCATGGCTTCCTTCAACAAGGTTGTAGACTGAGCACACCTAAACATGTCCACACATTGGGATATGACACTACTAGACAGCACCACTGTTTTATTATACTACCGCATTTTCCTTTTAGCCTTAGGTACCTTTTGGTACTCAAAGATTTTAATAAAGCCCTTGGGGCAATTGTGTCTCACTAGTTATACATTGAGACTAGTCGCTTCTAGAGTATACCTCGAGAAGACAGGATTTGCCAGTTGTGTGCACTTGAGGAGATTGAGGATGAGGAGCATTTTATACTATGACATCAGAGGGAGGTATCTTATTTATAACAAGATTCACTTGTGACTCTTCACTCTTTGATATCATGTGAGGATCCACAATGCGTTGCATTGATGATATATGAGATAACCACTCTTAGGAGAGAGGAGACAATGGGATCAGATATCAAGATGACTCAGAGGAGGATTCATATATTCCAGTTGCATCTAGACATAGGGGACGACGACATTGCACCAGATTAGTACAATACCCGCAACAGTAGCAGAAATGGCTTTGAGTTGACTCCCCAAGGATCCAATCTTGAAAATATTGCATCTTCACTTCCAAGGGCTCTTCACACATTTCTTTAATGAACTTCTCTTTCAAAAAAGACTTCAATTTTCTACAAGCTATAATCGGCCATTCATCTTACTAGATTTCCAATTGGGAGAATAATTTCTCAATATCAATCCAAGTCCACTACTGAGCCTTGAGATAAATTTACAATTTTGAACCACCACTTTCAAGAATCTCCTTTCTTGCAAGTATTTCATAGTTTCAATGTAACAAATCACTCTAACCATAGCCATGCTTACAAAGGAAGAAGACCAGTTTAAGCCAAAGAATCGAATATAAGGTGTAGTTTGTTTTGCTCCCATATAAAAAGTTAATTACCTCTTTTGAACTCATTCCATGTCAGCCTAACTTGAGGAAAAAATACTCCAAAACCTCACGTCCATGAAGTGGAACCAGCGGTACCAATGATTCAAATATATCCTCTTCATACTACATTGCCAACAACTTCTTTTGGGCACGCTTTTTTTTATTGTTTAAAAGGTTTTGAGCTCTAATAAGCCTCTTATCTACATATGCATTCCAATATATATTTTGAGAGATTTCCACTCCTAAATGCGTGTCCATTTGAGTTATCTTAATTTCAACACCATCAAAAATATTGTGAAGGATGGCTTGCTTTTCTGAAAAGGAAAGGTTTGTGTGCCGGATAGGGAGGACTTGTGGCCCAAATCCTGCAGCAGTGACATGACAACCCTTGTGCTGGTCACCTGGCATACAGAGGACACTTGACCTGGTTAGGCAGAATTTCTTCTGGCCTAAGATGAAAGGTCATGTCGAGGCATACGTTCAAAGCAATGTTTGAGGGTACCTTTCGAATCGCCTTTTCGAACCGTGTTTGAATCGAGTTTGAATCGGGAAAGAATCGGCTTCTCCAGGTTCGAACCAGCGAATCGGTTTTAGGGTTTTTTTGTTAAACATTATTGTCACGACTCACATCATACATATTACATATGTCATATTCCAATGTACCATGTGCATGGTTAGTTAGTGGTAAATTAGCAAATGTTCAATGATTCAAATTTCACGAAAATGACAATGTATACAATGTGCATTGTGCATTGTGTAACTTTTAACAAGTAATAGATTATAGTACTAAGTTCTAATTTCTAATAGCTTACAACTTACAAGTAACAAGTTACAATACTAAGTAGTAAGTACTAACTTCTAAATATTAACTCTTGAGTTACAACTTACAACTTGCCGTAGTCTGTGAGTACAAATCCCATTCGACATTCAACATTGATAATTGAAACATTCCACATTTGAACATTACCAAAATGTAAACTTGTTACCTGAGTCTTGAATCATATATGTAGTTTTAACTCATCCATAAATGCCAAATGGTAAATTGTAATAACGCTGCTCAAGTTTATAATCTCAAAACTTCAAAGTTCAAATTCCTAATTTCTATAAACTAACCAAGATACTAAATACTAAATAGTAAATACAAATGGGCCAGTCTCCTGAGTGGAGTAAGGTAGACTAGTCACTAAAGCCTAACGTAGCCTCCTCCTAGTCACCCGTGGAAGCTGTGACCTCGTACGTGCAGGCTCAGGAGCAGGATCCTCATCAATGCGATCAGCATCATCAGATGGATCACTCTCATCCTCTGAGGAATCCTCGCTGTCGGCTTCATCTTCCGAGGTCTCTGCGTCGTCTTCGTCTTCTAGTGGCTCCTCATCCTCGTGGGCTCGAGAACTGGAAGCCTCTCCCCCTGTCCTGCGACGTGCAACAGCCCGAGTGGTAGGTCCTGCACGCAGAGATTGGCAAAGGGTTACAATTCACGATCACAAGTTTCTTAGTCTTAGTTCTTCGAATCACCCAAAATCTGATGGGCAGATAGAACGTGTCAACCAGATGTTAGAAGATATGTTGAGAGCATATGTTTCTCACCGACAGTCTGATTGGGAAAAGTATCTCCCAATGGTTGAGTTCGCGCACAATAGTGCCAAGCATTTTGCCACCGGATTCAGTCCTTTTATGCTGATGTACGGCTTTCAGCCTCTCCAGTTTCAGTCGGGGACTCAAAGGTTTCAAGGTGCAGGCTACAGTAGATTTCCTGCAAGATATGCAAGAAATGCTGCTTGTGGCCAAGGAAAGCATGAAAACCGCTTAGGATAGAGCTCAATCTTATGCTAACCGTGGTCGCTCACCTCGGGATATTGAGGTCGGAACTTGGGTGTATCTTAAAATCCCTAAGGATTCAAAGGTACTTCGGACGGAAAAATGCCAGGAGTTGGGGTTCATCATGTTTTCCATGTAAGCCGTTTAAAGGAACGACTTAGTAGAAAGGATTCCCTAATTCCGGAAGGTAGAGGATCTGTCTACCTTTGTTCCTAACGAACTGAAAAAGTGGTTGACAAGTGCTTGAATTTCTTGTGGTTGAAAAAGTGGTTGAATTTCTTGTACGTTGGAAAGGCAAGTCAGATGATGAGGACACTTGGGAGAGAGAAGACTATTTAAGACTGAACTTCCTTGGTTTGCTCCCATTGGGTTGCTGCTCAAAATAAGCCTGCAGGAACAGTTGGACAGCAAGGACCAGTTTTGGAAGATCTTGGACAGCCAAGAGTAGTGTCGGAAGATCTTGGACAGCAAAGAGCAATTTCGGAGAATCTTGGACAGCAAATTGCAAGAAGAGACATGGTTGTTGGACAGCCCAAAACAGTCCCACGGTGGCTGTTGGCGACTTTGCGGGACAGCAAAGTAAGTTCGTTTTATCATGGAAAGACACGTGCCTCAACAAAATCAGTGGACTATGCTGATTGTTCAGTTTTTGCTCTTACATCTCATGGAAATGTTGCGAAAGAACCTGATTTTTATGAGCAGGCCAAGGGAGTAAAATGTTGGGAGGATGCGATGCAAGTTGAGTATGATTCACTCATGAAGAACCAGATTTGGTTCTTGTTGATTTTCCTCATGGGAAGAAGGCAATTGGTTCTAAATGAGTATACAAAATCAAGTACAAGGCAAATGGTCCCGTTAAAAGGTACAAGGCAAGGCTTGTTGCCAAAGGCTATGCTCAGCAAAAGGGGATTGATTATGAGGAGACTTTTTGCTCCTACCACTCGGATGACTACCGTGAGGGTAATAACCTCTTTGGTTGCCCATTTTGGTTGGCGTTTGCGGCAACTTGACATAAAAACAGCATTCCTCAATGATGACCTCAATGAGGAAGTGTACCTTCACAACGTGCTGGTTTTTTGGTTGAAGGCCAAGAAGATAAAGTTTGTCTTCTCAAGACGGCACTTTATGGACTGAAGCAAGCCCCAAGGATGTGGTATCAAAAGATACATGCCTACTTTTGTGATCGTGGGTTTACTAATAGTCCTAGCGAATCTACTCTTTATGTCAAGCATACTTCAGATTTTATCATCATTATTTTGCTTTATGTTGATGATATTATTGTTACGGGAAGTAATGAGCAGCAGATTGATGCCTTAATATTTGATCTTGGTACGGTTTTTGAAACCTTAGATTTAGGCCTATTGCACTTTTATCTTGGTCTTGAATTTGTACAAGAAGGGGCTGGAATTTTCATCTCTCAAGAACGCTACATTGGGCAGATTTTGAAGCTGTTCAAGATGGAAGATTGCAAGCCGGTTGCTACACCTATGGAGACAGCTCTGAAATTAAGTAGTCAAGGTGATGGTGAACCATTTGATACTACTTTATATTGTCAAGCTATTGGCTCTCTCATTTACGTATGTAATTCAAGATCGGACATTTCTTATAGTGTCTCACTCATGAGTCAATTCATGCATGCCCCGATGACATCACATTGGAAAGTGTTGACGAGGATCTTTCGATATCTTCAAGGAACAAGAAGTCATGGACTGGTTTTTCCTGCTTGTGATGATGCATGTTTGGTTGGTTTTAGTGACTTGGATTGGGGTGGAGATCAAGACACTAGACGCTCTATAAGTGGACATTGCTTTTTCTATGGAAATTCTACAATTTCTTCGTCAAGTATAAAGCAGCCCACTGTTGCTACTTCTTCTAGTGAGGCAGAATCATAGAACCCACGGTTCCCAGAACCGTGGAAGGAACCGTACCACGGTTCATTGAACCGTGGTATGGTTCATGCAATTAATTAATTAATTTTTTTTTTGCCAATTGCCCCCCAAAATAGTTTTTGGCCCTCATTTTACAGTTTCTGGGCTGTTTATGATAATTCGAACTGTAAAAATCCACACAGTGTACAATAAAACTGTAAGATCCAGAGGCTGTTTTTGGGGGTAGGAACAAAAAAAATTAATTAATTAATTAGTACGGTTCACCGCGGCCCCCTTAAACTTCCTCAGAACCGTACGGTTCTCAAAATCGTGGTGAACCATACACGGTTCATTGATTCTATGGGCAGAATATAGAGCGATATTTTCAGCCACAACGGAGTATTTATGGCTGAGAAGACTACCTGTTGAAATGAAGTTTGGCGAGCCCTCAGCCACTCTTATCTTGAGTGATAGTCAAAGTGCTATTGCCATTGCATAGAATCCTGTTTTTCATGCAAGGACGAAGCACATCGAGATCCATTATCACTTTGTTCGGGAGAGACTTCATGATGGCGACATTTTACTTGAGTATTGTCCTACAGAGGATAATATTGCGGACCTCTTCACTAAGGCGTTGCGTAGAGAGAAATTTGAAGCTTTATGCAAAGCTCTAAATTTAAGACCACATGGTGGCTTTGTTACATAGTGAAGATTTCATTTTATGCATTGTCATTTAAGGAGGGTGTTAGAAATAAATGACTATGCTATAGTTAATCCATAGGTTACTTTGACCCAACAGGTCGAGATTTGTGTAACCATGGGTATTTAGTTATTTAGGCCATGTTAAGTTTGTCTTAACTTTAGTTGGACCCAATTTTGGTCGTGTAGTGACTCGTGGGTCCTTAGGGGTCTAATTTTGTTTAGGGGCCCTATCTTGACTTTTGGGGGTGCCCTACATTTAGTAAGTGGTTAAGCTTAGGGTTTGTTGGCATTTGGCCACATCCAAGTAGAATACTTGTATGCTCATTGTGTATACCATTTTTACATTTGCTAAGCATTGCTCTCCATTTTTCTGCTTGCATTTCTGCTTTCTCTCTCTCCTTGAGGGCGCCTATCCTCTTCCCTCATTTGTCTTGTAAAGATTGTTTGATAGTTAAATCTTGGTGCCTTGGCTTCCTACATGGTATCAAAGCCTTAAGGTTGAGTTTGTCAAGGATGGATGCTTGATGAAGGAGATAGACCACAACTACAAGGTGGTAGCGAAAGGTTATCGGGATAGTAACTGTGGCCTCAACAAATTGGATGTTGCAAAACCAGGTGAATATGGTTTGGCTACATCAACAGCATCACAATCTGAATTGTGGCATAGAAGATTAGGCCACTTGAGTTATGGGAGCCTGAGATTGATGGCGAAGCTGAAGATGGTGATTGGATTACCAGCTTTACAAGATTATCATCACGCCATATGTGAAGGATGTATTATGGAAAAACATCATAGGAAGACATTCAAAAAAGGTGGAGTTGCGAGAGCCAAGAAACCACTTGAGCTCATTCATAGTGACTTGTGCGGCCCAATGAAGACCCTGTCGATGGGGAGAGCCTATTATTTTATGACTTTCATAGATGATTACTCCAGGAGGATGTGGATTTATTTTTTGAAGAAGAAATCTGACGATTTTGCTCACTTCAAGGAGTTCAAGGTTGTAGTGGAGAACCAATTGGATGCACGAATCAAAGTGCTAAGATCAGATAGAGGGGGCGAATACAAATTTGATGATTTTGAGGACTTTTGCAAGGAACACGGCATCAAAAGACAATTCACTCAATCACACATGCCGCATAGTAATGGTGTAGCAGAAAGGAAGAATAGAACCATTATGGAGAGTGCACGTTCCATGATGAAGCAAATGGGCTTGCCAAATTCTCTTTGGTCGGAAGCGTGCAATGCGGCAACATTCTTGCAAAACAGGAGTCGCACAGTTGCGGTTCCAAATGTGACTCTCGAAGAGGCACTTACAGGAATGAAGCCAAAAATCGACAAGTTTCGAATCTTTGGGTGTAAGTCTTATGTACACGTACCAAAGGAGGAGCGAAGCAAGCTTGATGCCAAAGCGATCAAGTGTATTTTTGTTGGTTATGATGAGAGGACAAAGGCATACAGGTGTCTTGATCCTATAATGAACAAGATTCACATTAGCAAAGATGTTATCTTTGATGAGTTGCATAGGTTTGAGCATAAAGACCATGCAGGTTATGAAAGCATCAAGAGACTTCCCACAATCTTGGAAGAAGACAAAGAAGATGCTCCACATGATGATGCACACGAAGACGAAGTTCGAGAGGTTGAGTACGAGAGGACGCCACCTATCCAAGAGCCTAGGGGAAGGTACTTGCCGATAGGAGCAATGAAGGAGAAACCTGTTGGAAGTAAGAGACATTACTTGGACACTCCTTGGGGACACAGACTCTCCAAGAAGTGTATCACTTGAGTCTAAGGTACCTAAATGGTATGAAAAGATCATGAAAGATGCGAAGATGAATCAACCTGGATCTAGTTCGCAGGAAGAAGTGAGAAGATCAACGTGGGAAAGGAAGCCTACCAATCGCTATCATGTGAACTATGCCCTAATGAGTGACATTTTGAAGTGTCGAGAGCCATCAACCTTTGATGAGGCAAAGGACCACAAAGAGTGGCAAAGGGCAATGGAAGAGGAGATGGAGTCTATCCACAAGCATGGTACATGAGAGTTGGTTGACTTACCACTTGGAAAGAAACCCATTGACAACAAATGGGTGTTTAGAACAAAGTTTCAAGCGGATGGCACAATAGCAAAGCATAAGGTAAATCTTTATGTTCTTATAAACAAAGATAGCATTGCCTTGATTGTACTTTATGTTGATGATATTATTATCACGGGCAATGATAAGAATCTCATTCATTCTATCAAAGCCAACTTGTGCAACCAATTTGAGATGACGGATTTAGATCTTATGCACTATTGCTTGGGAGTCGAAGTATGGCAGAATGGCAATGACATCAGGTTATGTCAAAGCAAGTATGTTCACGACATATTGGAGAGATTCCGCATGACAGAGTGCAAACCTTCCATCACTCCTTGCGAAGCTGGTAAGAAGTTGTCTCGTGTTGATGATAGTGGTCAAGTTGACGCTACATTATTTCATCAACTAGTCGGGAGTTTGATTTATCTTACGACTACTCGTCCTGATATTTGCTATGTTGTGAGCTTGATTAGTCAATTTATGTCATCACCTACTATGGATCATTGGAAAGCAGCAAAGAGGATTTTGAGGTTGAGGTACGTGAAGGGCACATCTAACCTTGGCTTGGTCTATAAGAAACAAAGTGCTTTACCTAAGTTGCAAGGCTATGTTGACACTGATTGGGCAGGAAGTGTAGATGAAAGAAAGTCAACTACAGGGTATGCTTTCAATTTTTATAATGGCTGTTTTTCATGGTCTAACAAGAAGCAGGACACTATTTCTCTTTCTTCTACAGAAGCTGAGTATAGTTCTGCTACTCAGAAAGCTGTTTGGTTGCGTAAGTTGTTGAGTGAGATTGGCATGAAGCAAGTACATCCTACTGGTATTTTTTGTGATAGCCAAAGTGGAATACAGTTGGCTACGAATCTTGTCTTTCACGTGAGAACAAAGCATATTCGTCTCTTCTTGTCTTGATGCACTTAACGGTGTGTTGTCGGGTTTAGAATCGATTTGTCAACTCTTATAATATAATAGCCATTTGAAAATGAAAGTTTCCTCTGTCTTCACCTCATACATCAAAGTTTGCAAATTTTGTCCTTGTGAAGTGTAGCCTCATATCTACCTATCTCGATTTTAAGCTGACATGAGGACGCTCTCTGTCACAAGGTGCATCTCAAAGTATGTGAAATCTCTAGGGTGGGTGAGAGGGAGCAACCCTACTTCACCCCAATAGTGCTTCTAACCATCCCCAATATGCTTGTGTCCAATCTAAAAACCCCGAGGAGTCTCTCATACAACACCATAACTAGCGAAATAGTATCGTCCGAAAACTAAAGGTCTCTCAAAATCCCATAAGGACATGCCTGAGACCTAAGTCAAATGCCCTCGGAACATCCACAAACCAGCAATATACTTGCTCCTCCTTGGATTTAGCCTACTCAACGATAGTCCTGAGAGTAAATGCATGATCTGATGTGGAGTGTTTTGCTCTGTAGCCTGCTATTCCTGTTGCATGTAAACCATCTCATCTTTGCTTCCTTACTACCGACTGAAGTATGATGCCATCCAACTTGGTGACTATGTGGTCAATCACGATTGTGTGGTTATTCTCTAGTCTCATGGGATCTCCCCCCTTGTGGACAAGGTGAATGACATTAATGCACCACAGGCGATATGATACAAAGATGATGAGTTTGGAGACTCTAGCTGCTTTGCATTAAGGCGATTACTATAAAAAGTTTGGTCACGCGACAAAGAAGCAAAGGAGGTCAAAACCAAGCCTTGTTTCTCATGGCATTTTTTGTACTACAGTATAACCACTCCTAGGTTGTAGAGCATGGATTGATAACTAATTTGTGAAAGCAATGAGGTCTTTCAAGAATGCCATATAGCACATTGTTCACTCAAAAAATGACACATGTTCTATACCTTTTCTTGAATCAACTAACGATTAAATGATATTCTGTAGACTAGTTTCATAACACAGCATAGTTGTTTTGGCAAGGCACATAGAAGATTAATCTTTCACAATTGGGCCTTTGTGCCAAGCCCTTCAGTTAGTCAAAACTTGGAAAGTTTCCAAGTACAAATATAGAAGTTGTTGCTAAAACAGGAAGACTAACTGCAGTGTTATAAGGCTTTGAAATGAGAAAAAAGTACAAAGTACACAACCTACAGCGCAGCCAATATTCTACTCAAGGTAACCATACATCAAAAATGCAGCAGTTCTGCCGCATCTGCGTTTGGAATGCGGAAAGCTGTTTGGATCACAATTTTTTATCTATTTATTTTTATTTTTATAGGACGAAACATAAATGGTTGGAAAAAAAAAAATTATAGTTTGGTTAGTTCTTTTTGACAGTGGACTAATTGTTTGATAGTTTAGTTAGGTTTTAGCGAACTGATTTTTTCAGAATTTTAGTTAACTGATTTCTTTGAGAGTTCCCCCAAAAAAAATTTAAGGAAGAGCACAAGAATTACAAGGAAAAGGTAAAAAACAGAAGCTCAAAAACTTGTTTTTAAATCCGGGAAACCGTAACTCTACTTTGATCATGTTCCGAAATGTGGGCTGCATCTATGCTGTACAAAATTCAACACGCCAAATCTAAGATCTGATGAAAATGGCATGAACTATACAAATTTTGCTTCTGAAGACCCTGAAGATCATAGATCCTAAATGCGAAGATGGAAACATTGAGGACATACACCTTATAAACACTTTCCAGATACAATCTAGCTCACATGAATATCAAATCTTAAGCTCCTACCAGAAATCTAGACAGCAATCTGTTTCTTCATAGCCCAAAAATCGTGTCATGCAATTGTGCAAACAAGCAATCAAAGGAAAGAATTCATGATGCCTATCAAAGCAAATGATAAATCTTGTGTACTGCTGTCCTAGTATAGAGCACCCAACATTTCTTAACAAAACACTCCCATTATCCAATTAATTGCTCGAGTCTCGTTGAAACTCAATAGCATCCTAACACTACTTCCAAGGACCAAGACTGATGGCTCTTAGCCTTGCCACAAACTTGGTAGCAAACTTTTGTAATCCAAAACGTTTCCAATGTCTAGTAATCTTTAAGAAATGTATATGTTGGCTCAAAACTAACCCAGATAATGCAACATTACTTCCCCAGTCTCAATATCACCTTTTCATGCATGAAACTATCAAGAAACTAGGTCAAAACTCTATTGTTACAAACATTAGTTTGATTGAATTGAGCATTGTTTTACATTTGATTCTACAGCACTCAAGGCCAAATGAATTTGGAGTAAAAACAGAGAAACTATCAGCTCTTTAGAGATGGTAAAAAGCTTGAATTTTTTTTCAAGCCTAGAAGGTCAGTTGAAAACAATTATTAAGTTCATGTTGCATGTTGTCAAACTGAGCACTGAACTACATGTTTGCATAAAAATGAAAAACAGAAATTAAATTGATTGTGTTGACAATAACACAAATATACCTCTGGATCTGAAGCAAGAGCATTTGTTTCTGGTACAGGCAAGAGCGCACTTTGTGGGCCCCTATAATAGTACGGCTAAAACAGCAAACAATGAAGAGAGATTTTTTGGAGTGACACTCCAAACAAGAACATAAAAGTCAATTGTACAGAATGCTAATGCTCTTTGCATTGATGTGAAATACATGAAAAATAGGATATGGTAGGCATAGACAGTGCACCTTTGCTGAGGGTTCCTCAATTCCAGATTCGCCCTTAAATGATCCCCTAAATGTATTCAACAATGATCCTGAATAAGCCTTCGTTTCTTTTGAAGTCTAATTTGTATAATGACTTGATCGAATGTTATAGGAATTTAAAAAACATCACCAACAAAAATTTACCAATGATGTCATTCATATTAATTACAGTGGAAGATAGACAAGCTTTTTGCACTATCAAGACAATAATATAAAGCTGAAGTGCTTGGATCAAACCCTGGACACCCTTGACAGATCTATTGATAGGAGGTCAGCAGACAGTGATAATGTTGACAGGTAATCAAGGCTAGACATCTAGCCCAGCAGTTGGAAGATCTCTTGCAAGTGGCCAGCAACCTATGAGCCTGCTGTCTAGTAGTATTTCCACGAACTATGATTTGTTGGCGAACTTCAAATCCGAAAGAATCAGACCCAAAAAAAAGGGGTCTTAGATTTTTAACGATTCTTTAATTGTGCTAACCGTCAACAGTTCTTTGATTTTACTTTTCAATGTTTTGATTTGCATTCAAATGTTTTCTTAGTGTATTGTGTGATGGATGTTTGATGATGGGTTTTGATTTGTATTCAAATGTTTTCTTAGTGTAGTGTGTGATGGATGTTCGATGATGGACCTTGGATAAATCATGAATTACAATGCTAAGTTGAACTTGGACCATGGAATCTAGTTTCTGAAGTTTTCAACATTAACAAAATCTGAACCAAACAATGAAATGCTATAATGTCATACGGTATGAATTTATCACCGTTCACAGCGAGTATTGGCAATACTACAACACAATAGATCTAACAAAAAACAGTGATAGTTGCAAATGACGTAACTGTAGCTGACGATACAGATAATGTTGTGTGTCAAGAACGTCAAGAGTGCCTCTGTTGTCAAACACAAGGTCTATGCAGTAACCTATGGTCAATCTTGATGCCTGAATGAAACCAAGAAATCATCCTCATAATCTAACTCTGCATCACAGGGACATCGTCAGGAAAAGAAAGAAACAAGCAGTGTCCAGGAGGAGGTAGAATCAGCATTCCTATCAATGCACATATTCTCTCTACGGGTGACCGTAAGCATAGAAAATATTTGGGAAGTTTGTGGTGGTGTTTTGGATGACATTCTCATCTACATTAAAACACTTAAGGAGCATCTAAAGCATCTCTAAATTGTGTTAATGACACTTAGACAATAGAAGCATTTTGCAAAAGAGTCAAAGTGTGAGTTTTTTAAACAGGAACTTCTGTATCTTGGTCACATCATCGTCGTCAATGGGATTAAAGTTGAACAAACAAAGACAAGGATAGTAGTGGAGTGGCCAGTTCCAAAAATTGTACGGCATCTAAAATCATTCTTAGGATTTACTGTTTTCTTTCAAAAGTTTATAGAATCTTATTCATAGATTGTAGCACCTCTTAATCATGTTTTGACAGGGGTTAGGACAGAAAAAGGGAAGCGAAGCCCACCCATACAATGGAATGACAAGCTAAATCAGGGTTTTGAAAAACTCAAAGATTTGACTGTCTCTGCTCTTGTATTACACATTGTGAATCCATTAAAAATGACGCAAGTGATTCAACAATAGGAGCAGTACTTCTACACGAGGGTAAGCCAATTGCTTTTGAAAGTAAAAAGTTATTGGATCCTCAGGTATGATATACCTCGCAGGAAAAGCAACTTTTTGTGGTGATCCATGCTCTGAAATCATGGAGGCATCACCACCAACCCTTTAAATATTTCTGCAATCCGAATGATCTAAGAGGCAGAAAGGCAAGATGGGCTGAGGTAATGCCAGAATTCGACTTCGAAGTATGTTATATCAAAGGAACCTCTAAGTCGAACAGGTGAAGTTAATGAACTTTCCTTCACAGTGATATATACAAACTTCTACCTGTCAAGGAGGGGTCTTTGTGAAAAAGACCCTGATTTTGGACCTTGTTCAGGATTTAAAAAGTATGTGTTGGCTGATGACGTCATTAAGCGTAAAATTCGTTACAAGTGTCATGACACACTTTGTGCTGGGCACCGAGGCATTCATCGTACTTTAGACTTGGTGTGGAGGGACTTCTTTTGGCCAAAGGTGAAACCATTTGTAGAGTCTTACGTTGAACTGCAAGCAGTGCCAATTGATTAAAACTAAAAGGTTGAAGGCTGGTGTACTCTTGCATCCATTGGATACTCTTAACAAGAGATGGGATAGTATCTCAATGGGTTTTGTGGTTGGTCTTCCACAGACACAAAAAGGTAATGCAGTGCCAGACACTCATCTTTGATAGGCAGCCCTTGGAGGTTGTATCTTCTACACTTACCTTGCGTACTTTTTACAAGTCCTATCTTTGGTATGCGACAGGCAGCTTCCACCAGGCTTGGGAAGGGTCACGCCTCCCCTGTCCAGTTAAAGCATTTCTGTTTCAAACGGTTTATTCGGGATGCCCCGAGTAAATGTCAGCTTTTTGATACTCTCATTACCCCCACAGCCCTATATACAACAGAGGTATGGTGTACGGGTCTTACATCATCTAATTGGGCCAGTATCTCACGACTGCAGGTTCTCATGCTATCTCGGATATTACGGGCTAAGTCGTATGTCCCACATCAAATTATACTGACAGAGTTCGCGGTTCCACCCATACAGCTGTCCGCCATCTTCCAGCTTATCCTATATATTCAGCGTATCATGATGCTACCCACAGATGAGCAGAGATACATACAGACAGCACTTGCTTCATCACGACACCTTTATGACCAGGGGCATCGACTATCATGGTTCTCTCGGGCCTCCCAAATACTGGACACACTTGGCATATCCATCACAGACCTTCCATCGGGCACCCATGAGTATATCAGACGCTTTCTTTAGACGGCATATCTGAGACGCGGACATGGCAGGGACAACTCGGGGTCAAACCCGACTATTACATGAGACTTTTTGGAGCTAGACACAATGGGATTTCCAGTTTTGCCACGCTATCTCACCTCAGGACTATCTCATGGGCTTCGGTTTTTATTGGGCCAGTTCCAAGTATCTTCACATCAGCTGGCTATTGAGACTGGACGCTTCCAGAGCACCCCATGGGAGGAGCGGATTTGCCAGTTGTGCTCATTAGCTATGGTCGAGTCAGAGGAGCATTTCTTATTCACATGTCCAGTTTACTACGAGATTAGAGGGCGATATCATTGCCCTTTTTCATATTTTAGATACAGGCCTTGAGCGAACTTTTGATGGGACCACCCCTTCTACTGCCTTTGGTGAGCAACTACTCAGGATTACTGAGGCACATTCCTTGGTTATTCTGAACAGTTTATCGCAGTGGCCAATTCAGCAGCTTTCACATGTCATCCACATGGAGGTGGACATAGTGTGGTGGACTATTTCACTGGCTCGCCAACCTTGATTCCTCTCATTCATAGCTTTACCATTCTCCCTCCCACCCTGGCTGATCACTCACTGCTCTTACTCTTTGTTGGCCATACTTCTCCCCTTCCAACCGCTCGACCCAAGACCGCTAAGCCTCGTTTTCTTTTCGTGCACAGTTCATCCCACAATACATCCTCACGCTCAACACTCTTCTGCAAGATTTTCCCTTCTCCTCTTCGATTGAGCAATAGGCTAGCTTCTTGTCGCGTTCCCTCATACCCAGGCTTTTCCCCATAAGACATATTCCACTCACCGAAAGACCTATAATCGATGGTATGATCATGATTGCCACACCTTACATAAGCAGGTGGTATTTGCCATGCATCACACTCCCAATCTTTTGGTGCAAGTACAGAAGCAGTATCGTCATGTAGTCAATAAAAAGAAAAGAGACTATCTAACAAGAGATGGTCAGAAGCTTATAGACTCTCTTTTCTCTTCCTCCTCTCTATTCTGGAAACTCTTTTCTAAGAGCTCTTCCTTACTTTCATCCATTGATATCGACTCTTGGGTGGAATATGCTACTCGCTTATACACTACAGATGCCCCCCCCCTATCCCTATCGCTCGACCCGCTACATTCTCTCTTTTTACCTCTGACCAGATTGAATCTGTGATTAGAAAAGCCCAACCCCATAAAGCGAAAGACGTTGACTCACTTAACTCAGACTTTCTCAAACCTGTCTCCCAACTTCTCTCTCCTTACATTGCCCATACTTTTAACATGGCTGTTACTTCTGGCTTTCCAACCAACTGGTGCACGAATCTCCTCCATCCCATCCTCAAGGCTGGCAACCCAATGAACGTCGATAACTACCGCACTCTTATGATCAGTCACACGATGGCGAAGCTCTATGGCTCAGTTCTACAGTCTATGGTTGGATCCCAGGCGGAGTTAGATGAGTTATTTGCTCTTGGACAGGCTGGTTTCAGACCCGGATATTCTACTATCGATCATGCTTTTGTCCTACGATGCATTATAAATGAGGCTCGACATCGGAGACGGAGAGTATACTGCTGCTTTGTGGATTTCCGAAAGGCCTTTGATTCAGTTCCACGGCACCTGCTACTTCAGCGCTTATCCTCACTTGGTTTTTCACAGGATATCATTATGGCTACCAACACCTTATATGAGAGGGTATTAGGACGCTTCAGAGATGGCAGCAGTTGGTCGTCTCTTATCCAGAGCACAGTTGGGGTCAAGCAGGGATGTCCACTCTCTCCTACTCTTTTTGCATTGTACATTGATGATCTAGAGCGGATCATCAAGGAGGAGGGTGGTGATGGATGTCCACTTGCTGATGTTATTATTCCTATCCTACTGTACGCGGACGATGTGGCATTGCTATCCTCTACAGCCTCTGAGTTACAGCGACATCTTGATGCTCTCTATAGTTTTTGCTTAGTGTGGGGCTTGACGGTGAATATTGCAAAGACCAAGGTCATGGTGTTTAACACTAACCGACAGCATATGAGAGATGACACATTTTATTATGATGGACAGCCGCTACAGATTGTTACCTCATACACCTATCTAGGTGTACTATTCACTGGTCCCTTACTCACCTTTCGCTCTACTGCTCTATCTCGCTTGTGTAAGGGGCATGTTGCCTTGGTACATATGGAGAGAGTGTGTACTACTTACCATATTCATGATCCTGCTTCTAGAGACCACCTTTTCTCTACAGCAGTCTCACCAGTGGCTTTGCACTCGGTGGAGGTTTGGTGCCCAAGGATATCTCTGGGTGCTTGCAGAGACATCACTCGCTTGCAGATCACCATGTTAGGGAGGATGATTTGTGCAAAGCCATCAGTTCCTCATGAGATTCTTTTAGCGGAGTTCACCTCACTTCCCATGGTGGTAGAGGCTTTGTTTCAGATTGTTACCTTTCTACATCGACTTGAGACCATGGATAATCACAGATACACGATGGCAGCGCTTACCTCTTCTCGAGCTATAGCTGGACAGCAGGCTAGATCTTCCTGGTATGGTGATGTGGCTACTTTCTTCCAGTAATGGGGCTTCTCGATGCTGGATCTCCCACAGGGAACTCCTGCATTTATCAGACAGCAGTTGTATCATAGCTATTGCCACATAGTATGGGATCGTCCTGATCATGACAAGGTCAAGCTTACCTTTTATGGCGCACATATCTTACGCAGAGACAGACTGGGACTTCCTATTAGACCTTTATATCTATCTCTTCCTCTTTCTTTTGGGCTCCGATATAGGTTGGGACAGTTACGAGTCTCTTCGCACCAGCTTGCTATTGAGACCGGCAGATATTCAGGCATTTTGAGAGAGCATCGGATCTGCCAGATATGCACATTGGGTGTAGTGAAGGATGAGTTCCATTTTATCTTCACATGCCCTACATACTATGAGATACGTGGTCAATATCATTGTTTACATCGGGACACCCCCATTACCCACAGTACCTTTTTGGAGTATCAGGATCCCAAATGTGTTGGCCTTTTACTACGAGAGATGCTTACGTTGAGAGCCTCTTTGATACCGTCGGCAGATACTATTGATTATGGCCAGCATCTTATCACTAGCTTCTTTCAGAAGCGTGAGCGCGATGACCTATCAGATGATGAGGCAGTCATACCGGTGAGGGCGAAGGCCCAGCGTACTCAGGCCACCAACTCCTCCAGATCTACATGAGTCTACCAGAGCTCCTCGACACCAGCCACAGATCACAGCTTCTATGGGTATTAGACATTTTTTTCGGGACTGACAATTTATTCTTCCTTTTTACTTTCCTCAGCAGAGCAGGAGGTTAAGCTCTTGCACCTATACCCTCTTTAGAGCTAGAGATTAAGCTCTTATATGCTTTTTATGATTCTATATTGGATGTGTCTTTAACTAGCTGGAGAGATTTCAATATTGTTTTTTCCACTTAGACTAGTGATTTTTATGTTGTCCGACATGGACAGTGTTATATGTGATTATTTCTTCTGTCTTATGAGCGCTTCAGCACTCAACAGACATTATTATAATTCTTCTTCTTCTTCTTCTTCTCTCTCTCTCTCTCTCTCTCTCTCTCTCTCTCTCTCTCTCTCTCTCTCTCTCTCTCTCTCTCGTGCTGCTCCATCGCTGATCCATGGTGCTGCTCCAGCGTTGATCTATGGTGCTACTCCATCGCTGATCTCTTTACCCTTGTTGCTGCCTTCCATTATGTGAAGGTTCCAAAACATCCAGTGCTCATTGTTGCTTCAAGAGCTCTCTCTCTCTCTCTCTCTCTCTCTCTCTCTCTCTCTCTCTCTCTCTCTCTCTCTCTCTCTCTCCGGTTGTGGGCATTGGTACTTTTTCTGTAGTTCTTCTGTTATACCTGGCCCGGGTTGTTTCACTTCTGCTTTGTTCTACTTTCATTCGTAGCTAGCTTATAGCATTTTACGGCCACGTCCTCCTATGGATGATGCTCCCACTGTTGCTTGTACATGTTTTCTTTTTGGTCTTTTGCACCCACGGGTGCCCAAAAGACGTTAATAAAGCTTTCTTTCCTTCTCTCTCTCTCTCCCTCTCTCTCTCTCTCTCTCTCTCTCTCTCTCTCTCTCTCTCTCTCTCTCTCTCTCTCAACGGTTTATCGCAGTGGCCAACTTCAGCAGCTTTCACTTGTCATCCCCATGGAGGTGGACATAGTGTGGTGGACTACTTCATTGGCTCGCCGGCCTTGATTCCTCTTATTCATGATTTTACCATTCCCTCTCCCACCTTGGCTGATCATTCGCTGCTCTTACTCTCTGTTGGTCAGACTTCACCCCTTCCAACCACTAGACCCAAGACCGCTAAGCCGAGTGTTTCCTTTCGTGCACAGCTCATCCCACAATACACCCTCACGCTCAACACTCTTGTGCAAGATTTTCCCTTCTCCTCTTCTATTGAGCAACAGGCTAGCTTCTTGTCACATTCCCTCATACAAGCCGCCACCCAGGCCTTTCCCCATAAGACATATTCCACTCACCGAAAGACCTATAACCGATGGTATGATCATGTTGGAATTCTAATCTTCTCCTACTCATCCCTTCGACCTCCTTCTACTCTCAAGTATTCTCTCTCTCAGAATCAGTCTGCAGAATTACACGCAAAGTTGAATTAGGCAGAACCGCAAAGTCATCGCCAGATTACGGTCTGACTGAAGGGAACCGTTAAAACAACGTTTACGGAGAAGAACGACTCAAACCGCAAACCGCAAACCACAGGGAGTCGTTAAAAACCGTAGGTTACTATCTACGAGCACTTGCGGAATCATCAATGGCAACGAAAGTAAAATCCCATCGACCACCGCAAGTGACCTTCTTACGACCTCCTACGAATGACCAGAGTCAACTCTCCTCAACCATTTTTAAACGTAGGCAACCTACTTACGATTATCAGCGAAGTCAACCAACGACGACGATTTGCGAGTTCCTACGAAGTCAACTAACAACGGTTGACCCATCTCATCATTTAGCTCTGTAAGTTATCACTTACGGTTATCAACGAAGGAAGCAAACGATCACCTACAAAGCAAAAAACGATCATCAGCTGATCGAACGACCAGTGGTTGTTCAAACGATTGCGGACAGACTACGGCCATCACGGCCTACATCTTTGCACTACGACGAGGATACGTTACTCTGTACTTCTCCTCCTTCACGACGCTCCAATAACGGATTTATGGATCTTGATAAAACGGTTGTTAATCATCTTGTAAAATGTAATTACAATAAATCAAAAGACTCTGACAGCTATAAATATGTATCTGAGCGAAGAGAAGGGGTGATAGATAGGTGTTGTTGAGTTGAACAACCTGTATGCACAGAGTGATCAAACGACCAAAAGGTCTTAAGTAACTAGCTCCTTAGAGTTAGTGATTTATACAGAGAGAGAGAGAGAGAGACAGAGAGAGAGAGAGATTTAGAACTGTAGCTATTGTTTTGAATCTGTAAGTAGGAATATGCGCTTATCAGCGTTATTGCATTGTGTTCCGATTCTCTTTTATATATACAGATTCGCTACTGTTCAATCTTTACGTTCTTAATTGGATGCAATTGTCTCTCTCACTATCTTGCACACAAAACACGGTTATCAGAGACAGAGGATCGCATGGCTGTCCAAGACGCCTAATGCTTCGCAATCCCTCTATTACGGCAGTCTCAGACTCCTACTCTGATAACCCAAAAGGGATAACAAGCTTTTGATTCCGTTCCTAGTCAATCCACGTTCCTGAAATCGCAATTACTACTGTGTTCATTATTTTCTTACTGTTGGTAGAGGCATCGTTTTACATCGTAATCGCCTCTCGTGTTCTGCTTCCGTCACGTCCGCTGCAATCGTAATCAATCGTAGACCAAGCATTTCACATCATACACCAATTGAAGTGGTATCAGAGCCTTGGTTCAGTGGATTACTAGAGTCCAGGATCTTCTTCCAAAGCTATTCTACATTGTTTGTGTATAATTTCGATCACTATGGAAGGCACCTCAGAGATCCGCTTGATCAATAAATTCAACGGAGATGACTTCCACATGTGGAAGTTCAAAATGAGGATGATCCTGATTGAAAAGGAGTTATTGGGATACGTTAACGGTTCTATAGCCAGACTGGCAGAACCCGAACAGCTCCCAGCTTGGGAAGCCAAGGATGGCAAGGCTCTTGCCATTGTATCTCTAAACCTTAAAGACACTCAAGTTGCTCATGTATCCAACTACACTACTTCCAAAGAAGCATGTGATACACTCACCAGCATCTACGAGACCTCAGATGTCTTGACCCCACTCTTCTTGAGGAAGAAGGTACTAACACTCAGAATGAGTGAAAGCACCTCAGTCGGCGACCATCTGAACGAGTTCAAACAATTGATGAACCAACTGGCTGCAATAGGTTCCCCTATATCAGAAGAAGACTCTACCATGTCTCTTCTTGCCAGTCTTCCATCCTCCTACGATCATCAGGTGTTGCTTCTGAGCAATACCCCTGCGCTGTCTTCCCAAAAATTGACAGCAAGCTTGTTGCAGGAAGAAGTCAGGAGGAAAAGCTTGTCCACATCTACGAGTTCCAAATCCATGGCACTCTATTCAAACAAGCAGCAATCCAAAAAGAAGAAAGGCTTCAAGGATAAGAAGACAAAGGCAGAACAGCCAGCGGCATCACAACCACAATAACAACAGTATAGTCACCCATCGTCCAAGACCAAGCTATTTTGCAGATATTGCAAAAGAACCAACCACGACATCAAAGACTGTCGCATCCTCAAGCACAATGAAGCAAAGAAGAAGATGCAGCAGCACCAAGAAGGGAACTCTGACACAGTCAAAGGATCTCAAGATGAAGAGAAGGTGCTGATGGTACAAGATCAATCCAGTAGAGATGCCCATCACTGGTATCTCGATTCAGGTGCTTCTCAACACATGACGCCATGCAAGGACCTCTTCTCTACACTCACAGCTACAAAATCAAAGTACATTTTCTTTGGTGACTCCAGTTCACACCAAGTTGAAGGCCAAGGGTCTAATCAACTGCAGTTCTCTGATGGCATCACCCTCAGCTTTCAGTATAAAGGCCGAGAGATCCAGTTGCATGGGGAGCATGATGTTCCCAACAGCCCTATGGTCTGCAGTTCAAAACTCTGTCAGCTAATCGGAGACGAAGACCATCAGGTATTCTTATGTGACTTTCAGTTTATTCCTGAAGTTTCTATTTCCAGTTCTATTCAGCAAAAAATCAGTAAATTAGAAACTTTATTGTCTAAATTTAAAGATGTTTTTCCTGAAGATTTGTCACATGGTTTACCACCTAGCAGAGAGGTAGATCATGTAATAAACCTAGTACCAGGTACAGCACCTGTTTCTAAACCTCCGTATCGGGTCAGCCGAACAGAGGATGAAGAAATAACTAGGCAGTTAACAGACTATCTTGGGAAAGGCCAAATTCAGACCAGTAGTTCACCATGGGCCTCACCAGTCCTATTGGTGAAAAAGAAGGAGGGGTCTATGCGTCTTTGCGTAGATTACAGAGCCCTCAATAAAGTCACAATTAAGAATAAATACCCTATGCCTCGGGCAGACGAGTTGTTTGATCAACTCGACGGGGCTAAGTTTTTCAGCAAAATAGACCTCAGATCGGGATATCATCAAGTCCGTATAAAATCGGAAGATGTCTCGAAAACAGCTTTTAGGACTCGTCACGGTCGTTATGAGTTTAAGGTGATGCCATTTGGGCTCACAAATGCTCCAGCTACCTTTATGACCTTGATGAACAGTGTCCTCAGACCATACTTGGGTAAATTTGTAGTCGTATTTTTAGATGACATCCTCGTTTACAGCAAAACCAGGAAGGAGCATCTAAAACACCTCAGAAAGGTGTTTCGACTGCTCAGAAAGCATAAGCTTTATGCTAAACAATCCAAGTGTGAATTCTTCGTTGAAGAAGTAGCATATTTGGGTCACATTATCTCTTCAGATGGGATTAAGATGGACCCAAATAAGGTTAAAGCCATACTCAGTTGGCTGAGACCTCAGAATATTTTGGAACTTCAAATCTTTCTTGGTCTGGCGGGATATTACAGACGATTTGTCAAGGAATATGCTCAGATAGCAGTCCCTATGACAAATCTCCTTAAGGGGAAGGGAAAGGAGTTCATTTGGGAGTCCGCACAACAGGAGAGCTTTGATGCTCTCAAAACAGCCTTAGCTACAGCACCAGTTTTAAAGGTCGTCGACCCCAATCAGCCATTTGTGGTCGAAACAGATGCTAGCGACTTTGCAGTAGGTGCTGTGCTAACTCAGGGTGGACGACCAGTTGCGTTCGAGAGTAAAAAACTCGAGCCAGCACAGACTAGGTATAGTGCCTATGAAAAGGAACTCTTTTCTATAGTCCATGCCCTTAAGACTTGGAGGCATTATTTGTATGGTGCCAACTTTGAGGTCCTGACAGACCATGAGAGTCTCAGATACCTTTGCAATCAACCTGAGCTTAGAGGTCGGAAAGCTCGTTGGGCAGAGTTGATGCAAAAGTTTGACATGTCTATCAGATATAGGCGTGGAAAATTCAATACAGTAGCAGATGCCCTTAGCAGAATGCCTATGATAAACGAGCTGAGTTTTACTCAGATTCGTAATGAGTTACTCGAGTCCTTGAGAGGGAAATGCCAGCATGATGCATTCTTCTCTATTATCTGGAACTCAGTCCAGAACAGACAGTTACAGACTCCAGAACCAGTTCCCGGGGCTGGTGCCAGTTCATCCAAGAATACGGCAGCTTCCGTTGAGGATGATAATGAGTCCGAGTATACGTCGTCAGATGACGTTGAGGATTCTGAGCCTGTATTACCCAAGCAAACCCCAGTGGTTGAGGGTCAGTTGACTCAAGGATTCAAATGGAAACAGTATTCCATTCAGGATGAGTACTTGCTCTATAGAGATAGAGTATGTGTCCCCAATTCAGAGGATTATAGGCAGCAGGTCCTATATGAATGTCATGACAATCCTAGCGCGGGACACCCAGGCATACAGAAGACCTATGAGCTTCTTCGTAGGCAATTTTTCTGGCCCAGTATGAAAAAGGACGTCCACCAGTATGTAACCAGTTGCCAGAAATGTCAAGTAAATAAAGCAGAGCGTTTAAAGGCAGGAGGGTTGTTGCATCCCTTAGAAATACCAGCTGGTAAATGGGAGAGTACCTCCATGGATTTTATAGTAGGCCTGCCTAAAACCCAAAAGGGTAATGACGCTATATGGGTCACAGTTGACCGTCTGACCAAAATGGCTCATTTTATTCCGACGAGGTTGTTTGTAGACGGGCTATTTAAATTGTACGGTCTACCTTCCGGCATAGTCAGCGACCGGGACAGTAAGTTTACTGGAAATTTTTGGAAGGCAGTATTCCATTATCTCCATACTAAACTTAATATGAGTACCACCGACCATCCACAGACGGACGGTCAAACAGAAAGGGTAAATCAAGTGCTGGAGGATATGCTTCGTGCATACGTCAGCAAGAGGCAGACTAATTGGGAGGAGTATCTCTCGATATTAGAGTTTGCTTACAACAGTACCAAACATTCAGCTACGGGATACAGCCCATTTATGCTGATGTACGGTTTTCAGCCACGCTCACCCACAGCTGTAGGGTTTAAACAAGAAAAAGTTGAAGCAGCCAGAAACTTTTTAGAAGACCTAAACCAGATGATAGAACATGCTAAGCGTAGCATTAGACAATCCCAGGATCGAGCCAGGCATTATGCAGATCCACACAGACGGGATGTGCAGTTCTCCACTGGTGAGAAAGTCTACTTGAGAGTCCCAGTTGACTCTAAAACCCTCAAATCAGGAGTGTGTGCTAAGTTGTCTCCAAGGTATTGTGGTCCCTTTACCATCAGTAGGAGACTAGGCGAGGTCACCTATGAACTAGAACTCCCACACAGCAGTAAGGTTTTTCCAGTTTTTCATGTAAGTCAGTTACGAAAAGCCTTAACCATATCAGATAATCTGGTAGGGGACAGTGTTCTAGTTCTCCCATTGGACCTCAACAACCTCCACATGAACCAGAGGAGATTCTTGATAGTAGAGAGACGCAGACTCGTCATACTCTATACCGAGAATATCTGGTTAAGTGGAATGATCAGCCTGTTGAGAATGCCACTTGGGAAAGAGGCAGCGTCCTTCGCAAGATTTTTCCAGACTTTGTCTTAGGGGACCAAGACGGTTCTTAAGGGGGAGGGAGTGTTACGAGCTCGTAACCAGTGCCGAACCCTAGAGAACACAGATAGGTCAGATACCACAGTCAGGGTCGTGTCCAGCGTACATGACCAACAGGGCAAGACAGTGTGAGTAGTGTGCCCCAGCACGGTCCATAGCCATGGCGGGCCTAACACAGCCTAGGGACCCTGTCAGCAGGATAGGGCCCCCAGTTGGGTCCCGACGTGCAGTCGGCCACGTCAGTGCCACGTGGCCGACACTTGGCAGTAGCATGCTACCAGTCCTCACACTGGGCTAGGAGGGGCTTACTCTATATCAGGGAGTAGGCAAGGTTGGGTGGATCAGTTAGTGTTTGCCCTACTGTGGTGTTAGGATCTATTACACTGTTACTTCTGGCTTCCCAACCAACTGGTGCACGAATCTCCTCCATCCCACCCTCAAGGCTGGCAACCCAATGAACGTCGATAACTACCGCACTCTCATGATCAACCGCACGATGGCGAAGCTTTATGGCTCAGTTCTATAGTCTATGGTTGGATCCCAGGCGGAGTCAGATGAGTTATTTGCTCTTGGACAAAGGCTGGCTTCAAACTCGGACATTCTACTATTGATCATGCATTTGTCCTACGGTGCATCATAGATGAGGCTCAACATCAGAGACGGAGAGTATATTGCTGCTTTGTGGATTTCCACGAGGCCTTTGATTCAGTTCCACGGCACCTGCTACTTCAGCGCTTATCCTCACTTAGTTTTTCACAGGATATCATTATGGCTATCAACACCTTATATGAGAGGGTATTAGCACGCTTCAGAGATGGCAGCACTTGGTCGTCTTTTATCCAGAGCACAATTGGGGTCAAGCAGGGATGTCCACTCTCTCCCACTCTTTTTGCATTGTACATTGATGATCTAGAGCGGATCACCAAGGAGGAGGGTGGTAATGGATGTCCACTTGCTGATGTTATTATTCCTATCCTATTGTATGCGGACGATGCGGCATTGCTATCCTCTACAGCCTTTGGGATACAGTGACATCTTGATGCTCTCTATGGTTTTTGCTTAGTGTGGGGCTTGACGGTGAATATTGCGAAGACCAAGGTCATAGTGTTTAACACTAACCGACAGCATATGAGAGATGACACATTTTATTATGATGGTGGACAGCCACTGGAGATTGTTACCTCATACACCTATCTAGGTGTATTATTCACTGGTCCATTACTCACCTTTCGCTCTACTGCTCTATCTCGCCTGCATAAGGGGCATGCTGCCTTGGTACATATGGAGAGAGTGTGTACTACTTACCATATTCATGATCCTGCTTCTAGAGACCACCTTTTCTCTACAGTGGTCTCATCAGTGGCTTTGCACTCGACGGAGGTTTGGTGCCCAAGGATATCTCTGGGTACTTGGAGAGACATCACTCGCTTGCAGATCACCATGTTAGGGAGGACGATTCGTGCAAAGCCATCAGTTCCTCATCAGATCCTTTTGGCGGAGTTCGCCTCACTTCCCATGGTGGTAGAGGCTTTGTTTCAAATTGATACCTTTCTACATCGACTTGAGACCATGGAAACTCACAGATACGTGATGGCAGCGCTTTACCTCTTCTCGAGCTATAGCTGGACAGCAGGCTAGATCTTCCTGGTATGGTGATGTGGGTACCTTCTTCCAGGCATGGGGCTTCTCGATGCTGGATCTTCCACAGGGAACTCATGCATTTATCAGACAACAGTTGTATCGTAGCTATTGCCACATAGTATGGGATCGTCCTCATCATGACAAGGTGGTCAAGCTTATCTTTTATGGCGCACATATCTTACACAGAGACAGTCTGGGACTTATAATTTGAAATTTATATCTATCTCTTCCTCTTTCTTTTGGGCTCCAATATAGGTTGGGAGAACTACGAGTCTCTTCGCACCAGCTTGCTATTGAGACAGGCAGATATTCAAGCATTTCGAGAGAGCATCGGATCTGCCAGATATGCACATTGGGTGTAGTGGAGGATGAGTTCCATTTTATCTTTACATGCCCTACATACTATGAGATACGTGATCGATATCATTGTTTATACCGGGACACCTCCATTACCCTCAGTACCTTTTTGGAGTATCAGGATCCCAGATGTGTTGGCCTTTTACTACGAGAGATGCTTACGTTGAGAGCCTCTTTGATACCTTCAGAGGATACTACTGATTATGGCCAGCCTCTTATCACCAGCTTCTTTCAGAAGCGTGAGCGCGATGACCTATCAGATGATGAGGCAGTCATACCGGTGAGGGCGAAGGCCCAACGTAGTCAGCCACCACCTCCTGCCAGATCTACAAGAGCCTCCAGAGCTACCAGAGCTCCTCGACACCAGCCACGGATCATAGCTTCTATGGGTATCAGACGTTCTTTCAGAGATTGATATTTTATTCTTCCTTTTACTTCCTCAGCAGAGCAAGTGGTTAAGCTCTTGCATATGTACCCTCTTTAGAGTTGGAGGTTAAGCTCTTATATGTTTTTTATGACTAGGTTTTTATGATGTCCGACATGGACAATGTTCCTACGAGATATGTACTTATTTCTTCTGCCTTATGTGCCCTTGGGCACCCAACAGACATTAATATAATTTCTTCTTCTTCTTCTTCTCTCTCTCTATAGCAGTTTGTTATTTTGCACCTCAGACATCAGCTTTTGCAAACTATGGTGGTGACCCATTCCAGGCTCTCTCAGATGATAAAGTCAACTTTGCACAGCAGGGCCTTATTCTACTAGCAGGAGATTTTAATGCTCGCACCAGCACCCAGCAGACAAAGTTTATGCAGATAGTGATTTCCAACATATTCAGGCTTTGGATGTGGGTTTGGACAGGACCTCTCAGGATGTAGATACCCCAGCTACACACTTTGGAGAACAGTTGATTGGACTAGCAGAAGCCCATTCTTTAGCCATTCTGAATGGCCTATCTCGATGGCCGTCATCATCAGATTTTACTTGCCATCCACACGGGGGTGGACACAACGTTGTTGACTACTTCATTGGTTCACCAGCCTTCATTCCATTTCTTCATACTTTTCATATTATGCACCCTACCATCTCAGATAACTCTCTATCACTCCTATCCCTTGGCCATGCTACTCCTGGTACGGTTGCGAGACCTACAACCCGTCCTTCTTTCTCTCTGCTTGGTCTTCCTACATACACTTCCTCTTTAACCACACTACTCCACGACTTCCCCTTCTCATCTTCAGTAGACCAACAAGCAGCCTTTTTATCTCAGGCGCTTCTTCACTCAGCCAATACTGCATATCCACCAAAAACTTTTTCTTCTCATAAACGCACTTACAATAGATGGTATGATGATGAGTGCCTCTCCCTACACAAGCAAGTTATCCACGCTCAATACCATTCTCCCGACACCTTAGCATTTAAACAAAAGGAATACCATAGAATGACTTTGCGAAAAAAGACCACTTACTTTCAGTCTCTGGCACAGAAACTCATCGATTCCTTGGACTCCTCTTCTTCCACCTTCTTCTGGAAGATGATTTCTAAAAACTCATGTAACCCAGCTCCTATTGCCATCGAATCTTGGATTGACTATGCTGCAAAACTTTATACAGTTGACTCTCCTTCCATCTCTCTCTCATCGCGACCATCAGAATTCACCCTTTTCACTCCGTCCATGATTGAAGATGCCATCAAACATGGTCAAACCCATAAAGCCATTGATGTTAACTCTCTAAGTATGGACTTTCTAAAACCTATCGCCCATATTGTTGCTCCATATATCTCTCACGTTTTTAACCAATCTGTTATTTTTGGCCTTCCCACACCTTGGTGTACTAACCTTTTGCACCCTATACTTAAGACTAGTGATCCTCTGAATGTAGACAACTATCGCACTCTTATGATCAGCCACACTATGGCTAAGCTCTATGGCTCGGTTATGCAGTCTATCATTAGCTCTCATGCGGAGATAGAGGAGTTATACGCTATGGGACAGGCAAGTTTTAGAGCAGGCTACTCCACAGCTGACCAGATATTCATACTGAGATGTATCATTGAGGCGGCGAAGTCCAGGAAACAGAGAGTCTATTGCTGCTTTGTGGACTTCCGCAAAGCATTTGATTCGGGTCCGAGACACCTGTTGCTCCAGCGTTTGGTATCTCTTGGTTTTTCACAGGAGGTATCGTCACATTATATGAGAGAGTTTTGGCCCGTTTCCGAGATGGAGATGGATGGTCTTCATATATTCATAGTACGGTCGGAGTGAAGCGGGGGTGTCCTTTGTAAATTGTCACCCACCCTATTTGCTCTATACATTGACGACCTTGAGCGGATCATTCGGGAAGAAGGTGGAGATGGTTGTCCTCTGGCAGATATTGTTATCCCTATGCTTCTTTATGCAGATGACGTGGTTCTATTATCTAGTTCGGCTGCAGGACTTCAGCGACATCTGGATGCCTTATATACTTTTGTCAAATATGGGGGCTGATGGTGAACATTGGTAAGACTAAGGTTATGGTGTTTAACACCAACAGACAGCATATGAGAGACACTATGTTTAATTATGATGGACATCTTCTAGAGATAGTGGCATCTTACACATACTTGGGTGTTCTCTTCCCTGGTCCATTGCTATCTTTTAGACCAGCTGCATTGGCTAGGCTCCGCAAGGAGCGTTTTGCTCTTGTTTAGATGGAGAGGTTTTCCTCTACTTATTACGTGCATGACCCTGATACACGCTGTCGCCTTTTCTCTTCGACTGCTTCTCCAGTTGCACTGTATTCAGCAGAGACATGGTGTCCAGGCTTATCTAGAGATACTCGGAGTGACATCTCGCGTTTGCAGATTCACATGCTTAGCCCGATGATTCGGGCCAAGCAGTCTGTTCCTCACGAGATTATTTTGGCAGAGTTTGCTTCTCCCCCACTAATTGTAGAGGCTATTTTCAGGATCATCACATTCATTTACAGAGTGAGAGATCTCTCATTGGCTTTGAGAGACTCTTGTTCCAACTCCTCCCTAGATTTCAGCACGAGGTGTTGATGATCTGATTGGTAGGTTTGCCAGGCTGTCTTCTCTGCATCGAGCTCGGCTTTGAGATTTTGCACGAGCTAATTCTGCTGGTGAGCCGCCTGATTTGCCTTGTTAAGCTGGTCCTGCAAGGTTTGGACCTAGGCTTGGCTCTCTGCTTTCTCACTCTCTCTCTCTCTCTCTCTCTCTCTCTCTCTCTCTCTCTCTCTCTCTCTCTCTCTCTCTCTCTCTCTCTTTTTGCAACTACACAACCTGATCAGTCAAGGCCTGCAGCGTTTGCCCTATCACTAATTGGCCGCGAGATTGTTCAGTAGCTCGTTTAGTGAGCAGTTGGTGGAGTTGTTGCTGGAGACCCGTTAAGGTTGTCCAACAACCCAGCGCCTGAGTGTCCCAGCCAACCGAAGGTGGCATGGTTATGATGGGTGGAGGGAGAGGTGCAGTCATGGAAATGGTGGTGATTGGGGGAATGGTGGTAGTAGCGATGGTCATGATGAGAGGGGTCGTGGTGGCGGTTATAGTTGGAATGTGTCGCAACAGTTGACGGGATTGGTGAAATGACAGTTGGATGGATGGGGCTAGGGGTCGTAGATGTGATATTGAGGAACGGGGAAGAGTGGCTAGGGTTGGTGCGTGCGAGGCTAGTATGCGCGTGAATGGGAGATGGGGTAGGGGATGCAGTGAAGATCGGCGACTTTTGGCTAGCCTCCAATTGTGCGATCATGTCTTTGGGGGGTGGGATGGACAAGATGATTGGGCAAAACAGGGAGGGGATTGGATTCCTAGATTCTCTAGGTGGGCTATGGCGAGAGTTGTGAGGAGACCACCGCAGGTGATCCTGTTTGGGCATTTGAAGGCTGCTTGCAGTTCTTTGATCAGAACTGTAGCCCAATCATAAATGGTGTTGGGGCCGTCCATCATGGTCACCATGACCACAATAAACTTAGATATGCGAAGGGGGCGATGGAAGCTTACAAGTATGGTGGCAGATAAAAAGTCTATCGTCTCATGGAGGTTAGTAATTCTGATCTACAAGATCAGATATCCATCGTTGGTCTTGGTTTTGACATCATCTCGGTTAGGGAGGAAAAATACGGAGATGTCGTATTTGGCAAGGGTGCATGTTAGCGGCAGGTTGGTAGTGTGGGGAAGGTTGAGCGCTAGGGAAACCAACTCCGGATCAAGGGGGACATCATAGTCCTGTCCCTTGTGGGCGACTAAGAAGTGGTCGGTGTCGAAGGTGGAGGCCCTCTGGACCATGGAATTGTCCTGTGTGAGGGGGACTTGAATGTTGGCTAGGCTTGTAGCAGTCAGAATTGCAAGGCAGCCATTGACGCGAAGGCGACGATCTCTTGCGTGGCAAGCATCAACAAAATCACGTACTGGGATGGGGCACATACAGAAGGGGGTCGACGGATGGATCGAGGAGATGTTTCTCTCTCCTCTCTACTAGGAGAAGTGGATGTGGTTAGGGAGGAAGTTTGCTGAGAAGTAGACGGCGAGGTCATCGTTCGGGAGGAGGATGTTGGGCTCGATGAGGGACTCTAATGGGCAGGCGGGGCTGCACTCCTTAAACGTTGCCAAACTTGAGAGATTTTCTAATCAGAAACTCTTCTTGTTTACTAAGAATGGCAGTTCTATAAAAAATCGAGCTAGAATTTTTCTGGACAAACTTGACCATGCATGCATCTACACCAAAGGACAATATTGGCAGGGGTGGGGACTGCCAAAATTTGGGCCGTTCAGGGAGTTTTGAAGGCGTTTTTACAGGGGGAAAAGAGAAAAAGGGTATGGGTAGGTTGGGGATTTGTACAAGGTGGGATTTTAGATACATGGGTCTGATGGCGCGACATCTATCCTACCGAGCTTGATCTACTCCAATTTCTATCCAGCCTAATACTTGACTGATCTAGTCTAAAACTATGGCTAAGCTATTTTATGGGGCTTTAATCTAATCTGATCGAATTCACCTATCTAATCTGATCTAACCGTGCTCTAAGCCTAATCTACCAAAGACTCACAGACCTAAAGTTATCTAATCCAGATCTATCTAATCGAATCTGCTTAACGATCTATTCCTAAGAAAGTAATCTAATCTTAGATACGCAACTCTACGTTGCGGTCGACTACCCCCCCTGTCCTATGGCTCCACGCAACAAACGAGGGGGAGGTAACTCCCCCCACTCTCCACCATGCCCTACATTGGAAGGCCCGGAAAACACCCCCCTGTCCCTCACATCTGAGTTTTTGGTACCTGCTCCTGCCATCGTACCTGTTTTAAGTTTATCCATCGCATCCACTTCTGATCTACCCACTGCATCTGCATCCAAGACGGATGCTCGCCCTGCTGTCGAAACATTTGCAGTTAATCAACTGCCCACAATTGATTATACCCCTTCCAAACCTACTGAAGGCCTCTTTGCTTATGATATCAGCTTTATTCGACAAGAAATCATCGGACTCAAAAGACAATTACACTTCTTTGAAATTGAGAACGGCAAGCTGATTTTGGATCTCTGTGGGGTTAAAGAGCGAATGGAGCAGCTTGAACAAGAAAATGTATATCTTAAGCAACGGATTGCGGAACATATCCCTCAAAAGAATGTATTGGAGGAGACGTCGAACAAAATATCCAGCCTTGAGAAACAAGTGGAAGAAACGAAGACATGGGCAGCGCATCTCAAAAACGATGGTAAGGTCGAATCTTCAAGCTCGGCTCAACATGCAGTTGTTAATTCTACACTAGAAGATGTCTTCTCGGAGCAAGAAAGAAGGGCTAAAAAGCCTTTAATATCCGGGTTAGGGGGATTCTCGACGGGGATAAGCCCATTGAAGAGGCAAAAGACCTCCTTTAACTAAGCTCACACACACCACGGATGGATTTGATACAGCTTGGAGAAGTAAGTTTGACACTCGTCTTGTTTATCAAGTTTCGCTCTATGAACAGCCGCGTTGCGGCTTTACGCCTTAGAGCCAAATTAAAAGGGACTTTTATTTTTATGGATGATGACCTTACACACACACAATGGCAAGCCAGGAAACAAATTATCCAGGATGCAAATGCAAGAAACAGCGGGTGGTTTTCATTGAAGGCAAACCAAAAAATTTTGATAAAATTTCTCAATAGGGATTTGGGGCTCTCGGGCAAAGGAGCAGCCCGAGATCCCCTCAGCCTTTACATATTGGTTTTTGGAATTGTAATGGCATACTATCATCTTCTTCAGCAGGTGATTTCCATTCTTTCATGCTGAAATGTAATATCCTTTTGTTAGCAGAGACTCGTGAATCCTTATATAGACCACTCCCATCCATACAGGATTGCACCTGGCACTCAGCGCATCGGCCCTTTGTGAGAGGGAAGACCTTCCGTGGTTCTGGTGGTGTTGCATGTCTCACCAAGGATGTTTTCAGTTCTCATTTTAAACTAGTCAAAAGTGATCCATTTGCATGCTTTATTTGGTTTCAGTTCTCTGGTCACTGTTTGGGGCTTTCTCAGGACCTCTTTCTTGCAGTTTGTTAATTTGCACCACAGACATCATCTTTTGCAGATTTTGGTGGTGACCCTTTCCAGGCTCTCTCAGATGATATATTCAGCTTTGCACAGCGAGGCCTTATTCTTGTAGCAGGGGATTTTAATGCTCGTACGAGCATCAGGCAAGCTGAGTTTTATGCAGAGAGTGATTTTCTGCAGGTTCACACATTAGATATGGGCTTTGACAGGACCTCACAAGATGCAGATACTCCAGCTACCCACTTTGGAGAGCAACTGATTGGTTTAGCAGAGGCCCATTCCTTAACCATTTTGAATGGCCTTCCTTACTGGCCTTCGTCATATCATTTTACTTGTCACCCACATGGAGGAGGACATAGTGTTGTTGACTACTTCATTGGGTCATCGGCTTTGATCCCATTTCTTCATACCTTCCGCATTATACCTCCTACCATTTCTGATCACTCCCTCCTACTTCTATCCCTTGGTCGTCATAGTACCACAATCACAACACCGTCCCACTCATCACCATCGCCCATTCATAGAGTCCTGGAGCTTGATTCATCCAGATATGTTGCTGCAGCTTTCACATCCTCTCACACTCTAGCTAGTCAGCAGGCTAAGGCCTCATGGTTTCAGTATGTTTCTGACCTTTTGAGTAGGTGGGGTTTATCTATATCTGATCTCCCGAATGGGACACACGCATATATCCGCCAGCAGATTTACAGAGCTTATATCAGCACAGTGTGGTCTCACCCAGATCCAGCACGGATCAAGCTTCATTTTTATCACACTCATCTTCTTCAGCTTGATATTTCCGGGCTTCCCATTTGGTCGGGTTATTTGTCTCAGACGTTATCTTTCGGCCTGCGTTACCGTCTTGGTCAGTTTAGGGTCTCTTCTCACCAACTTGCTATTGAGACAGGCAGATACACAGACACACCTCAACCGCTACGGATTTGTCAATGCTACTCTTTACAGGAGATTGAGGATGAGTTCCATTTCATTTTCCGATGTCCAGCCTACTATGAGATCAGAGGCAGATACCATTGCTTATACAGAGATACTCCACTTACACTTGCTTTTTTCCTTGCCTTCTCAGATGCGAGATGTGTTGGTTATTATTGCGAGAGATGTTTACTCTGAGATCTTCCTCTTTATTGGATGTTTCTGATGTGGATCATAGCCAGTCCTACATTACGCACGTTTTCCAGAAGAGGGATAGAGATGAGATTTCTGACAGTGAGAGAGACATTCCAGTACGACAACCGAAGCTCCAGCATCCTCTTCGCTCCTCCAGGCCCAGGGCTCTTCACCGGAGGCCAACACCTGCTTCTCACCATATCACGCAGTTTTTTATATCCACTTAGCCAGTTAGCTAACTTATTTCAGTTTTCTATTTCCCTCTGTGTAGCTGGTGGTTAAGCTACTGATATTGTACCCTCGACAGAGCTGGAGGTTAAGCTTTGTTTTTCTCTCTGTTTTCTAGTGTTGGTCTAGATTTTAGGAATAAGTCCTACGTGGACAATGCTCCTTCTTTTTTGATGTACTTTCTACTTGTCTTATGTGCCCTCGGGTACTTGACAAACATTAATATAATTCTAATTCTCTCTCTCTCTCTCTCTCTCTCTCTCTCTCTCTCTCTCTCTCTCTCTCTCTCTCTCTCTCAACTTAGTGTATCTTCTATCAGCTAGTTATTGAGACTGGGAGGTTCCATGGTATTCCTAGAGAGGAGCGGATTTGTTAGTTATGCTCTCTAGGTGAGGTGGAGTCTGAGGAGCACTTTATCTTTAGATGCCCTGTATACTATGAGGTCAGAGGACGATATCATTGCATGTTTCGAGACATGCCTACCACTCTACGCTCTCTCATCGCCTATGAGGACCCACGATGTGTCGCTCTGATGGTACGTGAGATGTTCATCCTACGGAGAGATTTATACGGGACACCCCAGCATTTTACCTCACAGCCACTGATCACTTCATTCTTTACTAGGCGGAGATCGCGTGACTTAGTGCATGAGGACGAGGATTATGACGATGATGATGATAATAGCCGCTCGCATTCTCATAAAGATCAGAGAAAGTGTACTTCTCACCATCACGTTACTACCAGGATCACCAGACATCCTATGCAGAGACGTACTACTACACATGCTCATGCTCATAGACGACGCCGGCAGGCTCTAGTGCCTTCTCATGTTGTGACTCACATTGCATCCTTTTACAGCAGCAGCAGCAGCACAGCACAGTCTTGACATCTGGACATAGATACGATACATACGATTATTATGCACAAACAAACTCTCGCATACGTGTCTACTTTAGTTTGTACTAGGTGTTTTCTTTATTACAGTTTTGGAGACGCTCCCATGGTTACCACACACTTGACATGTACTTCATTAGTCTTATATGCCTTTTGGCATGGAAAAGACATTAATAAAGCTTTCTTCTTCTTCTTCTTCTCTCTCTCTCTCTCTCTCTCTCTCTCTCTCTCTCTCTCTCTCTCTCACAGGGCGGACCTCCATCGCGGCTGACCTGGCGTGATGCTGACATGGCGTTGAGGAGCTGACCTGGCGCAGACCTATCCTGCGGGCCTGCTAGCGCAGACACCTCCACCTGCGGACCTGCGAACCTGCTGACTGTGCGGCGCCCTGCAGATGCTGCCTGCTGACTGTTGGCGGCCTGTGGATGCTGCCTGCTGATCTGTCCATTGCCACGCGTCCTCCACTGACACTGGCTGGGACATCACCACCTCCCCCATCGCCCATCATGGTACGCAAAACCAGAGGAAGCCCACGCTCCCCCTCTCCACCACCCCACCCGGTTGGCCCGGACACCTCCATCACACCTGCAAACACAGTTGGACAAGAGGAAGGAGGCAGCTCCACACCATTTCCGGCAGTTGTTTCCGATAGTCTATCTCACGATTATACTCCTTCCCAACCTATGGAAGGATTCTTTGTCTATGAACTAGGCTGGCGAAAACAGGAACTACGGGTAAGCTATTTGGAAGGAGAAAATGGAAAGATCAAAACGCAAGTGGGGGATCTGCAGGCAAAAAATTTGGGATTGAAGACAGAGGTTATAGAGGGAAATGCAAAACTGAAAAAAGAAATGGACGCCTTGCAGTGTGAACTTAGAGCCCAACCCATTCTTGCCACACCAGAATCCTCAAACCGTCTCAAAGAACTGGAAGATAAGATTGAGCAAAATAAGGAAGACACCATGTCTTGGGCAGCGGTGCTCAAGAAAGGAACCAAACCTACTGCACCTATCTCCTCGGTTATTTCAGCTACTCTCTCGGAAGAGAGACTTCGGGGCAGCAACGTGGTATAGTAGATACCCAAAACGCCATTGACGAAGTAAAACGGTTTCTTGAAACCACATTGGACCACCATAATGAAGGGCTTGATACTGCATGGCGGACAAAACGAGATAATTCTACCTTGATTATTCGTTTTAAGCGGTCACCATATCCCCAAGACCTACAAAGGTTACCATGTTCACATCTCAAAGAGTGTGCGATGCTATCGACTTGTTGCAACACAAGAAAGTCAAAGACATAGATGACCTTGAATCAGAATTGCTCATACATGCAACAGATATTGTTTCACCTATCATTGCGAATCTCTTTAATTATGCAATCAACTATTATTTTCTCCCTCCTAGTGTACCAATGTAATTTGTCTAATACACAAAGCAGTTGACCCAATGACACCAGAGTATTAGCGCACTATAGGACACATCATAGCCAAGCCTCATGGGATCGTACTCCAAATAGCAGAGAGCATTAAAGCAAAGACCAGATGTTTACATGCCATCAACAAGCAGGTTTTAGATCATAGCACTCCACTTTAAATCATGTGTTCACTCTTAAGGCTATCATTGAAAAGGTAACATTCAAAAAGGAGAGGATCTATTGTTGCTTTGTTGATTTTAGATGATCTTTTGATTCAATGGCACCACATTTCATTCACAGACTAAGGGACATTTAAGAATTCCCAACAAGGCTTAAAGATTTGTCAAAAAATCTTCCAGGTGCATCAATATCGGTCCATAATCATAGTGTAAATATACAAGGGTCGCCAAATGTTATTCAATGCCTCGCGCTATCTAAAAATTTGGCAACGCAAACTTGGCTCCAATGCAACTAAGTGTATAGTTTAGTATTACTAGTACCTGATACCTTTCACTATTGTTTTAGACTCTCTAGGCTTTTATTGTAACCCTAGAAAAATTTGAAAGAAACCCAAAAAAGAAAAACGTTCCGATCCAAAGCAACCGTAAATTCAGGAACTGTTCCGGAACGATGGTTCCAACTTCCAAATGGAACATTGCATCCCAGAATCAATGCATCTATAAATTTAGGAACCAGATTAGAAACCATGTAAAATAGTGATCTTGGGCCTGTCAAATCTTATAAAAAGTTCGTGTCCACTAATAATAAAGTTGAAGGAGATATGGGGAACCCTATAGAGATCATATCAACCAATCAAATTGTATTAAGTAGAAGAAACGTTGTGGCATAGGAAAAAATTTACAATCTTGAAAACATAAAAAATTCAAGGGAGCAAAAAGGATAAAATTTCAATACTTTCTACTATAGTAAATAGGCCTTAATGAAGATCAAAAATCAAATTACTTACTTCCTTTTGATATTGCACCGTCAATTTCTTGCCAAAGCCAACCTTGAATACAACCATCATCACCACAACTGCAATTCAAAAGCAAAAAGCACATATATAATAGTTGATATCATATCGAATCATAACTTTCCATCTAAGCAATAAGTTTAGCTTAGTGATTTCATGCAATGACGTGAATATCACTAGTAGATACATGTCAATATGGGAAATGTCAAGGCTATGTTGGCACACTCGAAGAGTTGCGATAAGGTGAATATCACAAGTCAATATATGTCGATATGGGAAATGCCAAGCCTCTAATGACACACTCTAAAAGTTGCAACCAATCAAGGTATTAACTCAAAAGGAAGGGTGGCTTCTAAATTGAGATCATTCCCTGTAGCATTTCTATGCCTCCAAGCATCTAAAAATATGCAATGTGACAAAGGCAATATATTATTATCATGTATCACATTTGCCCACTTTGTCATAAATTGTCTATATACTATTGTGGGATATATCACATGCTTAGCATGACATTTCTCCAAATGTTAAAAAATAACCATTCAAGCCCTAGATAATATTCTATAAATCGGGCATGCCACCTAAAATCATAAAATTTACAACATATATCTAATAACCCACATTCAACTTAGTGTGACTAACATCTATGACATCATTACTAGCGTCCAAAGCTTTGCCACAAACAAAATAATTATGTCCTTTTATCTCCAAACTAAACTCAATTTTGATTTTTTGTGAATGAAAGAAATCACTTGATCTCCTTATCTCTTGATTTAGCGATGTATCTCTTCTTGTCACAATCCATACATAGCTGGTCATTGGAAGATGCTCCTTTTCATCACTTGTGCCTTGCAAGAATAGCTACACTACTTAACCAGAACTTCTAAAACATGGCCGTCAATTTCAAAAATCTAACCTGAGTAATAGGGCATTTTCTCCTTTTCCTACAGTTAGCAAATTGTAGGCGGGACCATCATGGGGTGATAATCGTAACAAAGGCTTTGCATTCCATTGACATCTGCAACCAACATGCAACAGCTCGTTATGACTTACCTATATAGCTCATTTGCTAACCTAAAAGAGCCAACTTAAAAATAAAATAAAGAACTACTATTAAAAAAAAGCCTAACAGTGTCCTTTTTTTGTGCCCTTTTTGTGTGTGAGAGAGGGAGAGAACACAGATGGTGTGTGTGTGTGTGTGCGTGTGTGTGTGTGTGTGAGAGAAAGAGAGAGAGAGAAAGAAAGAAAGCTTTAATGCCTTTTAAGGTACATAAGACCGAATAGTACATGCAAAGTAGCTTCTAGCCACTAGGGAGCATACATAGATCTCCAATACTCTTGTTCTTACTACCACTGATCAAGTACCCACTATTGTGTTTCAAAAAAATTCAAAGAGCTCTTCAAGTTTCGAAAATCTTAAGTTATGACTCATAACAATGACATTGAAGCCACTACGCGCATCTATGATTCACGAGTCAACAGTCATTAGATAGGACCCGATTCTATAACCAATGTATGATGTGACCACTATTGTCTTTTGAATCTTGCTTAAAAACTAAAGTGTAAAGTCTAATATAATTGATCAATCATAAGTAATTTGTGAAACCTACTACTGAATAAATCCAAAGAGCTCTTCGAAATTTGATCATCTTATGCTATAACTTAGCATTGAGATGTATTATACCAATGACCATTGAGCACTCAACATTGAGCATATGCTTTTCAAAAATCAAAACTATAATAATACCAAAATCATCTATATCTCATAGAGGGTGTTGTGTTGAGAGCACAAGTTGGTTGCAGTTGTATCAAATGCATTTTATGAACATCTTCCAACTAAAGAGAGAATTAAATAATTGAACGTTCCTTATTTGGGACATAGTAGTTTCTTATCTATTGCTTCAGACCTCCAATGTTCAACATCCAACCAATTTTGTATGGTTGTGAGCTCCAATACTAATATGCCAAAAAAACAAATTCCAAATTTGCTCAAGTTTGTAGCAAAGTCTTTCAAAACATGTTTTGATTTGTCTATAGATAGACTAATAATTGATGTATGTCCGCTAATACAACACAAAACTACATCAATGTTTTGTCTACGACAACAACTGACATCATAAAGGAGACATGCAATCTTCAATTATGTGGACTCCAACCACAAAATCTTAGACCATCAGCTTCATCATGCATAGCTTGGACCAAAGGCTACAACATTCCTACTCAAATCATCAATGCCCTAGAGTAGATGTAGGTCGAACTCACAAACAAATGTCCACATTAGCTTTCAAGCATTTGAACAATGTCCAACGACCAACGTACTCAGTTTCTATCACTTCTTTGGAGGTGAAGGGTAGACTCGGATGAAGGCTAGCACTAAAAAGCAAAACCAATCAAATGAAGCCCCTACTTCCGTCACCAATGGATCTTCAAGTTGAAGCTTAACCTAGATGGATTTGTATCCAGAGAGGGAAAGCTCGACTAGTGGTGAAGGCTATGAACAAATCTATGGGATAGATTACACTGAGACCTTTAGTCCAGTGGTAAGACATGGATCTATTCAAACATTACTGGCTATCGCAGCTGCAGAAGATCTGGGCATTCATCAGATGGATGTTTAGACAACATTCCTCAATGGATACATTCAAAAAGACATCTATATCTATCAATCAGAAAGTTATGTCCTTCAAGGCCAAGAGCACAAGGTCTATAAATTGCAGAAATTCCTCTATGAGTTAAAGTACCTGATTCGAGAGAATAAATCGATTCTTGTTGCAGCATCAATTTACTTCCAGTTCTGCAGATTCAAACATGTATCTCTAGTGCAGAGGCTCTAGCTATGTTATAATAGCATTATATGTCAATGATTTGTTGATCATCAGCAATTCGAATCAACCCTCCTCTGGCAAGTCATCGGTCCTTGATGACAAACTTTGGGTAAGACTTCTGCAATGCCTGTCGCATCTCCAAGGTAGCATCTGACAACGGATGCCCTTTCCAAGTTACTAGATACTCTTGGAAGAGACAATTCCTCAATCGTCATTCACTTCAATCTAGGACTCTTTCTGGCCCATAACCTGTGGTGTCTTTCTCCTCTAGAGACACTAGACCTTCCACCAGGCTATCGCCATCGTGCAAACATTTCTTCAATTTGCTAACATGAAACACTCCCATAGGTAATTGTAGCTTATAAGCTACTTGGCTCACCTTCTTAATAATCAACCATTATCCACAATACCTAGGAGATAACTTGGCGCACTTTCCTGTGCATAGCACCTTCGACTTCGAAGGGACTAGTAAATACACCCAATCTCCATTCTCAAATTCCCGATAGGTACGGTTCTCACGAGCATAACTCTCTGCCCTAGCTACAGCCTTGGACAAGTTATCTCGTGCCATCTCTAGCTTCTGCTGCATCTAAGCCAAAAACTCTACAGCACTAGGTACCCTATGCGGAATCCCTATGATTTGCAGGACTAAGTGGCCTGAAACCATAATTGAGCTCAAATGGACTCAATCTAGTGGACGCATGTCTCTTATCATTGTACGCGAACTCCAATAGCGGTAAATGCTTTACCCAGTCTGTTTGCGTACTACTAACATATGCCCTAAGCATACCTTCCAAAATCTAGTTCACTCGCTCTGTCTAACCATCCGTCTGAGGATGCTCAGAGCTACTCATCCGCAACTGTGTTCCCAGCTTGGCAAACACCTCAATCCAGAAATTTCCTGTAAACTTGGGATCCCTGTCAGACACAATGGACTTCGGAAGGCCATGTAACCTGAAAATATTCTCAATAAACAACTCAGCAACTTGCGGAGCTGTGACCTTCTTGGTCGTTGCAATGAAGTGAGCCATCTTGGAAAACTTGTCTACCACTACCATAACGAAATTTATTCCCCTTCTGGATCTTGGGTAACCCAACAATAAAATCCATAGAGATGCTTTCACACCTACCTATAGGTATCTCAAGTGGATGCAGCAAGTCCAGAGGACTTACTCTCTCGGCCTTGTTCACTTGACAAGTCGTGCAACGCTGGACGTACTCTCTTACATCTCGCTGCAATCGTGGCCAGTAATAATGCCTTCTTAAAAGTTCACTAGTCTTATCAACACCTGGGTGCCCAACGCAGGGACTATCATGGCATTCAAGAAGTATCTTACGACAAAGATCCTTCACGTCTGGCACGAAAACTCTTCCATTTCTCAATAACATACCATCCTTCACGATGTATGTTAGATATGTACTGGTGTGTGTCTCTACGGAAGTGACAGCCTCGATTGACTCTTCCGTTTGGTCAACTACCTTGCGCGCATTAGGCCACACATGCTGACAATGCGAGTCCTTTTCCTGAGCCTTCTTAATCTCCTCCATGAGATCACTGTCAACCACAGTAAAGCTCATCTGACGCAGTATTCGCGATAGTGCATCTGCGACCACATTTTCCTTCCCTCTTCGGAAGTGAATTTCTAAATGAAATTCCTGCATCAGCTCGGCACACCGAGCTTGGCGGCCTTTCAAATCTGTCTGAGAGCAAAAATACTTTAAAGTATGATGATCTGTGTACACATAAAACTCGGCACCATATAAATAATGTCTCCACACCTTGAGCGCATGTATAATCGCATACAGCTCTTGCTCGTGTGTAGGATATCTTTGTTGAGCTGGTGTCAACTTTTTACTTTCAAAGGCTACTAGTCTACCCTCTTGGCTCAACATGGCACCTACGGCAATGCCACTTGCATCCGTCTCTAGGTCAAACGGTTTCTGGTTATCCACAATTTTGAGGACTGGAGCCGTGGCCACCGACTCCAAGTGCTCAAAACTATGCTGAGCTTCAGCATCCCACCGAACTACAGTGTTGGTTTTACGTAACTGGTCCGTCAAAGGAGCAGCTATCCAGGAATAATTCCTAACAAACCGCTAGTAGAACTTACAAAAGCCTAAGAAAGATTGCAATTGGTGTATATCGGAAGGCGTCGGCCACTTCTTAACCACAGCCACCTTGGCTAGGTCAACCGAAATACCCTCAGTTGTCATTATGTGACCCAAATACTCGACACGAATCTTACACAACTCTGTCTTCTAAGCATTGGCATAAACGACAGAAGCTTGTAACTTGCCCAATACGGTCTTGAGATAAATCTCATGCTCCTCGACCACTTTACTAAAAACCAATATATCGTCAATAAAATTGACGACAAGCTTACCCATATAGTCTCGCAAGACATCGTTCATGAGCATCATGAACATGGCTGGTGCATTGGTTAACCGAAATGGCATAACCAAAAACTCAAAATGACCAAAATGGGTTCGGAAGGCCGTCTTCTGGACGTCTTCATCTCGAATCCGTATTTGATGGTATCCACTTTTGAGATCTATCTTACTGAAAATGGTTGCACCTTGCAACGCATCCAGTAGATCATCAATCCTGGGCATCAGATACCTGTGCTTTACAGTGATCTTATTCAATCCTCTGTAATCTACACACATCCGGAAACTACCATCCTTTTTCTTAACAAGTAAAATAGGAGAGGCGAAGGGTGAATAACTAGGACGGATGTACCCCAACTTGAGATACTCCTCCAACATCTTTATGACTTCCTCTTCCTCTTTTAGGCTCATCCTATAAAGAGGCCTACATACTGGACTTGCCCCTAGAACGAGCTCAATACGATGATCAACTTCCCGTCTAGGCGGCAATCCCTCTAGCATATTACTAATTAGCACGTGTTTAAACTGAGTGCGGATGGACTTCTCCAACTCACTTGCTGGGTCACATCTTGGTTGTAATGAAAATGCATGTGCACTAGGGGATGCGAAAGTAAATGAAGCTTCTTGTGGTTTATTAGTGAGTGTGCTTTTCTGATTATTACCAAAATAAGAATCAAAACTGGAATCAACATTCACATAACACAACCACAAATACTAAATCTCCATTCTCTTTATTTGCATATAGGTAACAAGAGGACCCTCAACAGATGGTCTCTCCCCCTTTAAGACATGAGACATACCCTCATGCCCAAACTTATACACATGTGACTTAAAATCTATAGCGGGCTGCTTACTTGCATGCCACCGCTTACCAAGTACAATATCAAACTTAGCTAGTATAGTATTTTCAAAGTCTAACTTCTCGGTATACGTCTGAATAGACAAAGACGCCCGAGAGACTCTTTCATCCCAAACCTCTGTTCCCTTACCATCTGGCATCTCAACAGTATGCCGGTAATCAGATGGAACAGTAGCTAAGCGAAACTTCCTCACCACGCGAGAATTGATAATATTATGCGAGGAACCGGTGTCAAATAAGACGAGCACGTCATGACCTTCTAGCTTTCCCATCATGCGTATCAGTTCGCTATCTGGAAACGATAAGCTTCACGCGCCTTGTGGACAAAAAACAAACTGGTGCCTCTGGAACAAGCTTCCGCACCGAAATAGTCATGACACGACAAGTGTCCTCATCGACACTTACCAACAAATCATCCAAAACTTCCTCATCCTTGCCCTCATCTTGACGTTGCCGCATAACATGGAGCTTCTTGCCCGTACATCGAGGACAATCTTTGAAAAGATGCTTGCCAAGACAGAAAAAACATAATCCATCTTTCTTGGCCTTTTTCTTTTGCCTTGTCGTAAGCACGACAAGCCATAGGAGATCCCGCCTTGCGCTTCAAAGTCTGCTGCATCTGGATAGGATCCTTCCGCGAAAAGCCTTTCTGACCAGCTTGGCCAAACTTTAGTGAACCCTTCTTTTGAGGCCAACTTGGCGCCCCAGATTCAGTCTCGGTGTGCACATTATCTTCAAAGTTGAGAGCTGTAGCAACCGCCTCTTCCAAGGTCTTGCATCCTTCATTAAGCACTGAAGGCCTCAACTCTTCACAAAGGCCAAATATGAACTTGTGGACTACTAGCCACTCAGGAATCTCTTTTGGAATCTTGATAAGCGTCTCACGATACTTATCAGCATATTCTTGCACCATGTACTACCTCTGATGATGCAAAAGCCAAGCATCCGTCGCATGCACATGCTCATGTGGAGGAATGAACTGAGCTCTAAAAGCCCGCTTAAAAGCAATCCAGGTGGATGGAGCCTGATTAGACTTCAACAACTTGCGCCACCACCTGTCAGCAAAATCAATGAAATGGTAAGCAACTTTGCGGACCCGCCAACCCTCATCAGTTGGGGACCGCTTCAAATCGAAATATTCCTCCCACTTATGCAACAACTGATCTACTATATCAGTAGTGCGTTGGGGAGTGTTTCCAATGAATAGGCTTAATATCTTTGTCTTCGGGGTAGGGTGGAGGTAACACAGGATGAACAGCAGAAGACATAAATGTATAAGGATGAGGATAAGCATGCTGTGAGGAGGACACATAACCACTAGCTACCATCATCGCTCACATCTCTGCGACGGTCTTCTGCACACTATCCATGCGAGCTTGCACAGAAGGGGAAGCACCAGCAGACGAACTAGCAGCCACTGTAGGAATAGAACTGGCTGGTGGCGATGGGAGGGCAACAGGAGGGCTATATCGACACGGTCGTCTTCCATAATGAACAAAAAGCACAGAAAAAACAAAGTCTCTTTCTGAATGTACACAAAACAAAAAACAAAAAAAATGATTTTTCTTGTGAAAAGGGAAAACAGAAAGTAAAATAAATCAGCGAAGATAGATCACTCCCTGGTTCCCAAAGACGTAGTATGGATGACCAATGAAGAGGTTGCCGAAAAGAAATTGAAGTTTCGTCGGCTTTTTGGGAAAACAGGTGAAAAAACAGCACCAAATCAATGCGAACTTATGCACGCTCAAGTCTGCAAACAGGCTGAAGGTACTACTTTAGTAGGTCGCCCTCCGATAAGGATTCTCCGTGCCAAATCTCAGGTCAAACGGACATACGGCGGAGAAGTTATGACATTTCAACTCCAAAACCACTAAAAAAACATCCAAAATCTGTGTTTTTGAGCAGAATCAGCGATTTCGGAATCTTGTCTCAGAATTTCAGCCTCACTAGCAGCAATCCAGCACCCCCAAGCACCTGCCGAAATCTCATAGCAATCCGATAAGCGTAGAGAAAGTTATGGCCATTTTTCAGTTTCCTACAAAATTCATTTTTTCATGTTCAATTCTTTTTCAAACCTGTAAATCCCTGTTTTTTGGCTCAAATCGAGGCAAATGCTCCCTATTCACCAACGATCCATTGCAGGGCATCAATTCCCCACTTCTCCTTTTGCAATCCCCCAAAAAAAAACTAAGAGAATTGATGTTTTCTCCACTTTCTCTCTCTAGAACGAGCTGTTCTCTCTCTAGAATGAGGCTCTGATACCAATTGTCACAAGCAAGTCTCTCCAAGCTCGTGAATCCTAGAAGGCCGGTGTGTCGAATGAACCTCCCAACCATAGGCACCCCCTCTTTGAGTCCTTTCTACCTGCTATTCCCGTCAACTGGCACATGGCACCTGTTATGGCCATATTCGGTTAAGGACCTGGAATAGTCCTAATATGGTAGACCGGCCCTCCAGTACTCGAGATTATTGGTCAAGCCGAGGTTTAATCGCATGTCGAGGCCTGTTTGTGACTAATTACCTTGAGAGGACCCAGACACTCTAATTTAGACATATGGAGCATTGCTTGTCTGTGTGACGGATATAGGCAGGAGGACTGCATGAAGAGATGTGATCTATTTATAGTTGACCTGCATGGGGGTTGCATGGTTTCATGCACAGGACTCTACTCTCTGTATAATGAGGTAGGGATTCTCTCGTCGACATATTGGGTTTAGGTTACCAATTCCTCTCTTCTCCTCTTGCTTCACATGGCATGGCTTGGGGGCGAGATCCAGGTTTGATCTAGGATTGGTTGGGCGGTTCGGCTCCGTAGTCTCTCTTATTGTGTTCTCCTATCCTCATCTTAGGGGTGATTCTTTAGGGTCTTTACAGCACCCACCTGTGAGTGATCAGTCCACTTGGCATGCATGGCCCTGTGACCTGTGAATACTGAGTGACTCATAGGGTACCACCCCCGTGCCCCGCCAAAGACCTGTGACCCGCTTGGTCACCCCGACTACTTGTCGGCTAGCATCTCGTCACTGACGGCTAGTGTTAGGGACCCAACTCCCTTGGGTCCCAAACCCAGACTTGAGACTGGACGATGACTGGGCCTGTAGACTTGACTGGTGACTCGTGGACCTGCATGGTTGCCACGTGTCATGATCCAGGAGTGCACATGGCTTGGAGTCTCTCTCCTTGGAGGTATACAAGGGGAGGAGGACTCATTGGCCATCCATTCTGTCTACCTAGGAGGAGGTGGATGGAGAGCGTGTGCACGGCCAGGATGTTTGCTAGCATGAGGCAGGAGATCGCTGAGAGCCTAGGCGGTGGTATGGGACGCCGTCTGGGATGGAGGTCGGATCCAGCTTGATACGGTCACAGGCCAGGGCACGGTGGGTGGACCCAGATTAGGTCCTATGGCGGGGTGGAACATGATTCGTTCGGTCTCTTGTGGTTAACCGGCACCTGGAGGTTTGCAGTAAGGAAGTATGTAACATATGGAATCAGAGCCACTGCATGCTGAAAGCAGGTGTGTTGATCCGTAGAGTTTCTCTTGTAAGTTTCGGTGCTTCTGACAGATTTCAAAACGGATTTAAAATGCATTTTTTATGCATCTTCTAAGGTTCTTCTTCCCTCTGTTTTTTCAAAATTTTGACGAAAAAAAAGTTAAGGGAAAACAGTTGTGGGGGCCCATGGAAGCCCTGCCACGTGGCACTGTCCAAGGGGGGCAGGTGGCGGTCCTTCCTATTAGAAATCCGCTCAGGAATTCTGAATTCCTGGTCGCGATGGGGCCCTCCTCAGCTATAAACAAAAACTTGATTTTCTTCCATCGATGTTTGACCAGCGGGAGTTACCAAAAAGCATTAAGAAAACCTGCCACGTGGCATCTTATGGGCCAGGAGAGGTGGCAGTAGGTAGCGCCCTCCTATTGCAATGTATGTCAGATCCTTATCTGAGAAATTCGGGGCCCTCCCTGAGAATCTAGATAAGTTTTCCCCTTCCTATTGCTGTCTGCCAGCGATGGACAGGTTGAAGGAAAACTAGAGATAGAAGGGGAGAAGGGAACTGTAGGCCACCTGGCAGATTGCTAGGAGAAGGCCGGAAGGCTGAGGTGGAGGCTAGGTGGCAAGGCAAGGCCACTTGGCAAGTAGTAGGATGGCATGGAGAGGGAGGTATGCCTCTTCCATGCATCTGTTTTGTGTGAAAAGAGAGGTGGAGGTGGTGGTGCATCCTTCTCTTTGCTTTCTCTTATTCCTCTTGGCAGCCATGGACAATACCATTTGGTTTGTGAAAAGACAGCAAGAGTAGTCTTGTATCTATCTTCCTTGAGTAGCTTTTGATTCTCTTCTATCATCTCTTCTTAATTCACCTCTCTTCTTCTTGTAAAAATGGAGCCTACTCCTACTACACAGCCTATGTCCCCTGTTCATGAGACTACAGCATCTGCCTCTGTTTTAGACCCTGATGCTTTGATGCTGGCTATTAACAGTCTACAGCAACAGATTGTGGATATGCAAGCAAAGCACAGTCGGGATCAGCAGGATCTCAAGGAATTGACGCAGCTAAGGCAATTGGTGTATCAACCCTTGTTTACTCCTGAAGTTTTTGCTGGGGAAAAGAAGGATAGAACCCCGGAGGCGGTCTTGCAATGGCTGGATCGATGAAATTCGCACTTTTCCATGCACGATCCATCCGAGGACAACAAGATCAATCTCGTCGTCATGTACCTGCGAGGTAAAGCATTTACCTGGTGGCAAGATATAAGGGGTAAGCCTGAAGTTCCTAGGAATTGGGAGGATTTTTGTAAGGCCTTTAAGGCGGCCTTCCTTCCTATTCTTGATGATTTTGAATTTTACCGTCAATATGCAACAATCCATATGGGAAACCGGCCCCTGGATTAGTATTTACAAGAATTTCAAGAGGTCTATTCTTGTTTTGCAACTAGAATAGATTCTTTGCTAGTAAAGTTGCATTTTATACTGGGGTTACCAAAAGACTATCAGCTAGAGGTCAGGAGGAACCAGCCTCTTACCCTCGAGGATGTTGTTCACTTCACCAGAATCTACGATGATACTCGTACGATGGCTAAGCCTGAGACTGGTGTGTAAAGGGTAAGAGGCCTTTCTTTCCAAAGAAATCGAAAGACAAGGCAAAGGAGAGGGCTTCAGGTTCAGGGAAATTGAAGAAAAGATCTACCTTGGACCAGGAAACCTTCATGAAAGCCAAAAGCAACAATCTCTGCTTCAATTGCATGGAACCAGGTCATGTCGCAAAGGAATGTCCAAAGAAACGGAAAGCTAAAGGGGCATCCTTTAAGACGCCAGGTAACTCTAGCATATCTAGTGTAGATCTTTCCTTTGCTGGTAATTCTGTGTGTGAGCAGGCCAAGCCGTAACTGTTTTATTTGACGATGGTTCCACACATAATTTTATTAACGCTAATTTGTTGCAGAAGCTAAAGGTGGAAACAAGGCAAAGTGACCACCGATACACAGTGAAGCTGGCAACTGGAGCAGAAAGCCAAGTTTGGGAACCGATAGTCCCACGTCTACCAATAGACATTCAAGCCTATAAGGATAAATTAGACTTTCATATTATGAATCTAGATAGGGTAGATGTTATACTGGGTAAGGAGTGGCTCTATGAGAGGAACGAGTCTATGAAGAAAAACTATGTAACACACAGATTGTCGTTCTTACATAACGGCTCACTCATAGAATTCAATGGAAATGTTGATATTTCTACTCCGTATATGCTTTCTGCTTTGGAAACTGTTAAATGTATGGATATTGTTGATTGCAGTTCTTATTTATGTTGGTTAAAAGATTTTACTTACGTAGTTTGCAATTTTACAATCTCCAAATGGAATTAATGTCTAATAACCTAAAGCAAGAAAACTCGCCAGAAGGTGAAATTTTTAGGAAACTTAGACAAGAATTTAACGATGTCTTTCCTGAGCAGCTTCCTGAAGGTCTTCCCCCCTCTAGGGGTGTTGAGGGGTGTTGACCATGGTATTAAACTAATTCCTGGTAGTTCTCCTATATCACTGTATCCATATAAGATGAGTACTACTGAAGAGAATGAAGTTTATAGGCAACTGCAAAATCACCTTAAGATGGGCCATGTTAGGCCTAGTAAATCTCCCTGGGGGGCACCTGTGCTCCTTGTTGATAAAAAAGACGGAGGTCCTCGTCTTTGTGTGGACTTTAAAAAGTTGAATAAGTTAACGATTAAAAACCATTATCCTTTGCCGCGAATGGATGAACTGGTTGATCGATTGCATGGTGCAAAGTACTTCACCATTTGAGATCAGGGTATCATCAGATTCGCATAAAGACTGAGGATGTTGAAAAAACCGGGTTTAGAACTAGGTACGGCCATTATGAGTTTTTTGGTTTTACCATTTGGCTTGACAAATGCTCCAGCGACCTTCCAGCAGATGATGAACGATCTTCTTCGTCCATATCTGGGAAAGTTCGTAATAGTCTACTTGGATGATATTCTCATCTATAGTAAGACCTTGGAGGAGCATGTGGAGCATCTCAGGACTGTCTTAAAGTTACTTAGACAAGAGAAGCTTTTTGCCAAGGAGTCCAAATGTGTGTTCTTCCAAAAAAGGTTGTTATACCTTGGTCACATTATTTCGGACCATGGCTTGTAAATTGACCCAAATAAAGTCCGACAAGTACGTGAATGCCCTATCCCAAAAACCATCCGAGAGGTTAAGTCCTTTTTGGGCTTTACGGGGTTTTTTCATAGATTCATTTTGAACTATGCATTAATGCATTGGCCTTGACGAATGTCCTCAGAGGGACTAAAAGAGTTAGCCGGCACAGTAAGTTTAGTCCTCCAGTTACTTGGACTGAAGAATTGAATCAGAGTTTTGAGAACCTCAAATACTGTGTGACACAGTGCCTATTTTACACATAATGGATCCTAACAAGCTGTATGTACTTGAAACGGATGCCAGTGACTATGCTATAGGCGCAGTCCTATATCAGGATGGTAGACCGGTAGCTTTTGAAAGCAAGAAGTTGGACCCTGCTCAAAGGCAGTACCTATGACAAGGAGCTTTTCGTTGTTATTAACGCCCTGAAAGTTTGGAGACATTATCCGTATGGCTCCCAGTTTACTATAGTTACTGACCACCAAGCGTTAAAGTATATTAACGATGCGGTCGACCTTAGGGGTCGTAAGGCCAGATGGTCAGCGATGCTCCAAGAATTTCATTATGACATTGAGTACCGAAAAGGTACTTCTAATAGTGTCGCGGATGCCTTAAGTCGGATTGGAGAGGTTAATCGGTTAAGCTTTTCTGAGATCCAATCTGAGTTGTATCTGTCCTTAAGAGATTTGTGTAAGACCGATAGGTACTTCGGTCGTATTTGGCTAGACGTCCTGGCAGGTTCTTCTAGACCTAGTGATGAGCTTGGAATGCAGGATTCCAAGATTTCTCCTCAGGACAAGATACAAAAAGACTATTCCATTAGGAATGGGTTACTTTTCCGGAATGAACAAGTTTGTGTGCCAGAAAATGATGATATAAGGGCCCAAATCCTGCATGAATGTCATGACAGCCCGTGTGCAGGGGACCCTGGCGCTCAAAGGACGCTTGACTTAGTAAAAAGGAACTTTTACTGGCTAAATTTAAAAAGTCAATTGGAGGCATATGTTCGCAAGTGTGCGCAATGCCAAGTTAACAAAGCTGAAAGACTTAAGGCAGCTGGTTTGTTAATGCCCTTGGAAATCCCCGAAAGAAAGTGGGAAAGCATTTCCATGGACTTTGTGGTTGGGCTACCTTGGACGGGGAAGCAAAATGATGCCATTTGGGTACTAGTTGACAGGCTAACTAAAATGGCGCAGTTCATACCAACCAGACAAACTGTCAAAGCTTCTGAACTTGCACAGCTTTTCGTGGAAAAGTTGTTCAGGTTGTTTGGTTTGCCGAATGACATTGTGAGTGATCGAGATCCAAAGTTCACTGGCAAATTCTGGCAAGCGGTCTTTGAGAAATTAGAGACCACTCTAAGTTTGGGGTCATCAGATCATCCTGAATCGGATGGTCAAACAGAGAGGACAAACCAGTCTATGGAAGACCTGCTCCGAGCATATGTTTCCAGAAGACAGTCGGATTGGGAAAGGTACCTTCCAATGATTCAATTTGCGTATAATAGCGCAAAGCACTCAGCGATGGGTTTTAGTCCATTTTCTCTAATGTATGGTTTCCAAATTAGGACTCCCATTTTAGTGGGCCTCAAAGGCCTCAAGGTTAAGGCAGCAGTAGATTTCCTACATGATATGCAAGAGATGTTGCTTGTTGCTCGTGAAAACGTAAAAACGTCTCAGGATAGAGCCCAGTTTCACGCTAATCAAAAGCGACAACCTAGGGTCTATGAGGAGGGGGCTTGGGTATATCTTAGAATTCCAAAAGATTCTAAGGTTCTAAGGACTAGAAAATGTCCTAAGTTGTCACCTCGTTACGCAGGGCCATTCCGTATAGTAAAGAAACTCCATCGGAATGCGTACCAGCTGGAACTTCCTCAAGGTGTTAAGGTACATCCAGTTTTTCACATTAGTCGTTTAAAGGAACGACTTGGTGGAAAGGATGACTTGATGCCTCAGGAGGACTTAGTTCGGCTGGAGGACCTATAATCCTTTGTACCTACTGAACCACAGGCCATTGTTGATGTACGTCAATGTGGGCTCAGAAACCGGCAGGTAACTGAGTACTTGGTTCGTTGGAAAGGAAGTTCCGAGGACGATGATACTTGGGAGAAGGAACATGACCTTAAACTGAGATTACTTGGATTCCTTTCTTAGATAAGGAATTTTTTAAGGAAGAGGGAATGTTAGGGACCCAACTTTCATTGTTTTTGGGAAATCTATGGACACATTCTTGATATCCATGAAATTGCAATGCTATATGGGATGCCAAGGTAGCATACTTCATTCTCTCACCCTATGTTGCTAAATATATTTGATGCCAAATTGATTAACACCTCCTTTCCTCATCCCAAATAACATGCATAAAGTGCTCAAATTGCAGTCTAAGTGATCACTGATAACGTGATATAAAAGAAGCACCTATCAGGAAGAGATAAACTTAATGTTTGTGTGCACCTATAAAGTGGAACAACTTTATCACTCCAATGTACAGACTACTTCACTTGTGATTTATGTTATTGGATGGATGCAAACATGAAATGAAGTATTATAAAGACTCACCGACAAAATTCCTTTTCTTCCAATCCATGCGAAAGCTGACAAAGGCATAAATGAAGAGCTTAGTCAAGATGAGGTAATAGAACTCTTCACTAAATAATGTAAGACAATAAAAAGTATAAGGTGAACTCGTTAACCACAAAAAAAACACTTGTTGAATAATCTAAGACAATAATAAGCACTAGGTAGACTCACACAACACAAAAAAATCACTTCTTGAATAATCTAAGACAACAATAAGTACTAGGTAAAGCCACAGAACATATATAATTATCAAGGGAACATGCTCAAGGACCAAACAGTATTGGAGGCCAAAGCCTCAAATGATTTAATGAAAAGGCGATTTAAAGGTACAAAGAGCATGAATAACAACTAGAACAAAGCTAAAACCTAAACCTGGTTTCATAAATACTTTGACCATCCTTTTACCTTTGCAAATGCATACACTAAAAAGATCAAATCAAGCCAACACACAAATAGATGATGATCTACCAACCAGGCAACAAATGCCAATATGAAAGAAGGCCATCAAACGCAACAAATCTGAACACATTATAGTCATGAGCTAGAAAGATATCAGAATCAATAAATATCCATCACATTACATTTGGATGAAATACCCCACACACAAGAATCCTTGCACCTAGAGCTCACTATTTGCCACACTACAAATACAATTGTGGGAGAGAGATCTTTTGCCCTAAGATTGATGCATCCAAAATCTAAAGCAAGCATAAAGTAATGGAATCAATCATCACAGTTACTTAATCTAACAAACAAAATCGACATGCACTACTCAGAGAGAGAGAGAGAGAGAGAGAGGCAACATAACAAGGATCCTCATATGCAATGAATGAGCAGTACACAACTGGCATGATTTGTCTTCTTGTGGGATAACTTGGAAGCCACTGCAAGTTGATGTGATGAACCCCAAAGTTGTCCTACAATGAATCTAAATGTTTTTAGAGTACCAAAAAGGTACATAAGGTTTGCCTTTGACATACAAACATAACATCCTTAAACTCTCAATCTCCTCTTTCTATCGAGTCCTAGCATGCCTTCGTTAGATTCATAACAATGGCTACTTTTTTTCCCAAGAGGTTTTAACCTTTCAATTTCGACATTAAACCCAAATTGTAAAGCACTATCTTATGGTCCATTGGGTCACCAAATCCCAATCCTCATAGAGCACCACAATCTACTCAATCACAAGGTTATCCAGTAAGGAGTACAATCAATCACTTAGAACAATCGATACATTCAACTTGTTTGTAGTTGTTTGTAGACTATACTATTGTCGACCTTGGGCCGTCAATACAAATGACTACCACAATCAATAGAATTGACTGCTTAACGAACACCAATTTCAAAATTAATAATATGAATAACAACCATGATATCAGCCAAACAACAAAGGATGAGAAAGATGTGATGCCTTTAGGTTTATGCCAATGGAGGGGTGGTGTATCGAACCCATGACCTCATGTTTAAAGAAAGATGTAATGAAAGGAAAGCCATGCAAAAGAGTTCTCGGCTCATTAATGTATGCAATGGAGTGCACACAACCAGACATAGGCATTGTTGTGACAAAGCTAGTTAATCTTGGCACCAAAAATTGGGACGTTGCAAGAAGATTGTGAAATAAACAATGAGGTGTGCACTCTTGTACAAAGTAGCACATGATCTTATTAGTGGATTTGGGGCTTAAGACAAGATAAGGGATTAACTGATCCACAGTAAAACTAGAGATACATGTTCACCAATGCAAGAGCAACTATAAGTTGGGGAGGTGGCGAGCAGCACTCAATTGCTTTGGATTGCCTCGAAAGAAGCACACAAGGATGTTTGTAGATACATCTAGACTCAAAACCTTATAATTGAGATAGGTATGTTCATAGAAGTAATGACACCATACAACGGTAATGGGGGATGTGTACTCCTATGTGACTTTCACAAGAACACCAAGCAAATTGCTCTTCAGCATCACCTCGATCTTAACATGGCTCATGAATAATATTTGGAAATTATGCTCCAAATATTGTCATACTAGTATGTTGGCCAACAACATGACCAAGGCATGCCTCAGTCTCTAGAGAGAGAGAGAGAGAGAGAGAGAGAGAGAGAGAGAGAGAGAATGTGAGGTAGTTGAAAATCGATCAATTCACAAATCAGATTAAAATGGCAGTTATGGCTGCCACGAGGCACAAAGCAAAGATAGCTATGTTTAAGTTTTTTATGTGTACATAAGAACGAAACAACCAAATGCTGAGAAGATTTTAACCTTTGCAAGTTGAGTCTACTTAGTACTCTTCATGTGCCACGACCTGATTGTATTATTAAGCTGTGTTGATGGATTGATGAGTTGGGCAGACACCTAATTTTCTTGTCATCATACAGACAATGCTAAGCTAAGCCAAAAGTCGTATATGAAATACACAAAAGAAAAGGATCAACATAAAAAATGCATCTCGTTATGGAATGCATACTCCACAATTGCTAGCAAACTTTTAAGTGCTTTTACTCGTCCAAACATACTGATTTGCCAGTTGAGAAGAAACAAACCACGACGAAATGGAGTAAAAAGAAACAAAGAAGGGGGGCAAAACCAGAACTGTAAGAGTGATTTATGGAACTTTGAGGGCAGGAAGCTCACGAGCGATTGGGATGGCATGTCTATGGGGTAGATTGCAACGCTGCCATCACTGGAAGCTGTGGTTACACGGTCAGGGGCAAGAGAGCGTGTGGGAGCAAAATCAACTGCAAAAACGGTGGAAGTGGTGGACGCCCCTTCAGCGACGATGCTGGCTCTGTATTCGTCCTCGTTCCAATTCCTGATATCAGCCATCGCCATTCCACAGCTCCCCCAAGCCAAGCACACTCTCTCTTTCTGAAAAACCAAAAAGAAATACTACTAAGGGGACCTGCCCCACCTACAAGTTACCAACATCTTGGGAGGGTTGGTTTGACATGGGATGTCAATAAGTCCTCTCATTTCTATTCACGCATTTTGATTGGCCAAGACATTTTTACGGGCCTTTGGCCATTGGCTGTCTTGAGTCAAGGGTGTTGCCTCAATTGGTTATCTTGACATCCAAAGTTTCTTTGGTCTCAAGTTCGAGCCTCCCCTTGGAACCAAGAAGCATTGGTTGTCTTGAGCCTTGGGAGATACCACGGGACTAAGTAGGGAGAGGTAAATGACCACTTCTAGAGCAGCCCAATCTTTAGCCTTCCATCTGCTTGCTTCTAGATTGCGCCATCTCTACATATTTTCCCACTCCCACTTCCTTCCAAATTATGGAGATGTCATCTAGAACACAGGTGTTGCTCCTCTTGGGATAATAAGCACTTGGAGGTCTTCATCGTTGTCTACTCTAGTTGTTCAAGTGATCATCAACGATAGCTACTCTTCATTGTTGTCCAAAATTATCCAATTTGCAACAAGTGATCAGTTGCTCTTCATGGTTGTACAAAATCATGTTTTGTTTTTATACTTCACTCTGAATTTTCAATGCATCTTGGATTGGTTTTATTGTTTTAGTATCCTGAGATAAATTTGTCATCCCCATCACTTGCAAGTAAAAAAGCTTAGCTCACTTTCGTTGGACTTAACTACTAGCCAGACTTTCACGTTGTTAAAGTTGAAAGTTGTTTTGATCATAACACCTCCAAAATTTATGAATGGAACCCTAATTGGTGCCTTCAAAAATCTGTACCTTGAATAACAAACTGATTTGGACATTCAAAATGCATCAAAAGTGTGCCTACAACCTCAAACATCCCCAACGATCCCTGGACTCAAATTTTTGTAGCAAACTTTTTGGTATCAAGGCCCTCACAAACATTGCAAAAGACTTTTGAAATTCGAAACTTTGAAACTTGCCAAAGTCCAAACTCTGTGACTAATTATTATTGAAAACTTTTAAGCACTGATATTATTAACTCAAGGATATGAATTGATATAGAAGGGATGCAAAAGGTGAGATTAGAAGCATTTGAATTCTAACTTGCCTTTGGCTGTAGTAGATTTTTTTTAGGCTCTAGAGATTTATGACAATGTTGCTAATTGTAAAGTAGAGACTACTATGAATGGTTGATAGCCAACAAGAATGCTCCAAATATGCTGCAAACTAACAAGCAAAAGATTCCATGGTTCACATTTATTCCCTATAGGATCATCGGTGTCGGTATTTTGATAGAGGTTTGATTGAGAATTGGTTCTCTTAATGAAAATGTCTAAAGAGAAATTTCATTCTTGATCCACAATCCTTTTCCACCAAAATTAATACCTCCTAACTCATTATGCTTACATTAGATGTGTTTGTTGAATACCACATGGTCTGATTTGAGTGTACTTTCTCTCTAGCAAGGAACTTTTCCTTACATCTTCATAACAGTTTCTATTATTGAACTTGAATGCTACAAATGATGTCATTAAAGAACTTTACACATTGATGGTAAGGACATTCAAAATTCTAAATTAAGTAAAATAATTAGAGCACAATTACATCTACAATGTCCCTTTTTAATTAATCTACATTTTCATTAATGACTTGAGTAAACAGATGCAACAAGACAAATGCATGAAAGGAAGACAAATGCATGCAAGTAAGTAGTTGAGCAAAGGTTTCCACAATAGTTCGATGGTCACACACCAACAGTCCATAATCCAAACTTTTTAATTGGACTAATTTTCATTGTCTGATATGACATCCTACTTGAAAGTGTCTACTTAACATGCCAAGGCATTTTTTCCAGTCTCCTATCTCTACATGCTTTTAGTAATACTCAAATTTTACTTCTCAATCAACTAGCTTCACAAGTGTACTTGATGCCTTTGCCATATTCTACATTATTATTTGAAAAGGTTTAATAAGTGACTAGTGTGAGAAATAATGCAAAATATAGCTTGATTAGGCCAATTTCATGTACATAACATCATTCCATGTGTGGAGCCTATTTCCATGTGTGAAGCATAGTCATAGGTTAACTTGTAAATGATCCCAAGAGCCATTAAGGTAAAAAGTCAAGTTTTTCAAGTTAGTAGCAAATTTCCCAAATTCTAGCTTTCTTCAAGAGGTGCAATTTGATTGGTTGGCCATAGATTTGTATGGGACCTTATGAGGAGCCAAAGGACAAGTGAATGCATTGTCCCACACGTGTGGAATAGGTCAAGTCAGTCGAAGCCTTAAGCTTTTTGTATATACTCCAATTTGGAGCTCATTTGGTAATGAATAATCAGGATATTGAGTGAAAATTGCATCAAGCTTTTCTCTCTCTATATATACCTGCAATTTTTGTGATCCAATGCTTCAGTTATTGTTAGTACTATGTACTCAAGTCTCTATCCATACATCAAGCTAAATTTCACACGTGTGAAGCCCATTTGATCATAATTGTTCTTGCTTGTGTTCAAGGTAGCATCAATTTTAGCTTGATGATGGAATCCTTGCATACAATCCCTCTTGTGGATTGATAGAATCAATTTCAGGTCCTTTATGTCATAAATTCAACAAGGCATTAGAGCCAAGTACAAGAGGATGAGTTTTTTATCACCCCAAAAATAATGAGTCTTGAGTGTTTTTTAGCTATTTTTGGAGGGGCAAGCTTCTAACAATTGATAGCATTGATTTTTGGAATCAATCATTGATTTTTTGTTTCAGGAATCTTCTGTGAAAGTGTGCAAGACCATAGAGGAAGTCATTTATTGAAGATCATCCCAAATTAGCGTGTTGTGAGATTTTGATGAGATTTTTTTCACATTGTGTAGAAAAATCAATAATGATTTTAAGTCCATTGGTAGATTTAAGATTAAATCATCAAATATAATGTTTTGATCTAAGTTTCAAGTGTCTAAAAAAAAAAAATTGAGGTCTGATCAAAGATCAAAATGTGGAGAGCTGGAGTGATCTTGTTTTGCTTGTAGTGGTCAAATTTTCTCATTTTGAGTGTAGAATTGCTTTGTGTGCCAAAAAGTAGACCAAGATGGGATCTATCAGTGGATTCCTCATGGAGTCTAGTGAGAGGCCAAATCCATCTAACTATTCTACGTGGAAGATCTAAATGCATTCACTACTTACACTCCAAGACTTGAGTGTTTTTTTCTTTGATGAGGTGGAAGAGCCTCATGGAGGACAAGAGTTGCAAAGATACAAAAAAGAAGTGCAATCTTGCCTTACATTGCATCAAGATGAATGTAAGTAATGAGCTTCTAAAAGAAGTTGCTTCTTGTGCCTCGACCAAGGAGATGTGGGGCTCCTTGAAGGCCACTTATGAATCAAGAAACACTTCAAAAATGCTTATGTGAGAGAAAGTGGTGAGAGTGGGCAAGATTATGTTTTTTGGGTGAAGTCACTAAACGTGGAGCGTGGATCTATTGGTGATAACATACAAGATAAAGAACTTGTCCAAATCATTCTAAATGGATTGGGAGACTAGTAATCCAATCTTGTTCAAAGTTTTGCCATCCAAAAAGTCCTTTCGTCGATTGAGAAGCTCCAAAGTGTTCTCGTAGCCAAGGAGAGTAGGATCCAACATGCCAAAACTAGGATGGGGCACAAGGGTGATACGGAGACAAAATTCTCCAAAAAAGAGAAGGGAAAAGGAAAAATTCCAGCAAGAAACAAGGAGGAGATCCTTCAAAGGATGAAGAAGGCCAATAAAGTTTCAAGGCAAAGGGTAAGAAGGACAAATCCGAGCTCATGTGTTTCTTTTGTGGTAAGAAAGGATATTATGCATCAAAATGTTTCAAGAGGAAGCTAGCACAAGAGGAGAGAAAACAAAGCAATCTTGCAAATGAGGAGGAGGAATGTAATTTTGAATCATCTTTGATGGCGACAACCATGTCAACAACTATGGCAACAAGCAAAGGCGACTCAAGTGACATTTGGTGGATTGATAGTGGGGCATCTTACCACATGGCATTCCAAAGGGAATTTTTCTCAACTCTACTATCTTATCGTGGTGCTAAGAAGTCTATTTATATAGCAAGTGATAAAGAATGTAGTATTAAAGATGTTGGTACCATTTCTTTGAGTGTAGAATCTTCAAGGAAGCTAAACCTAGACTAGACAATTTGTTTTTTGTACCTTCAATCACCAATTATGTTTTGAGTGTTGGTCAATTGGTGGATAATAGTTTTAATGTACATTTCAAAAATGGTATTTGTTCAATCCTCAAGGATGATGAGTGCATGGCAATTGGTTTTAAGCAACGGAGTTTGTTTAAGCTTGATGCAAATGCTTCTAATGTGGGTATGATAGCAAAGGAGGAGTTGACACAAGTGGAGAACATGTGCAAAAAATAGGTAGCATTCGGCCTACCAAGGTTCCTTTCCAAGAGTGGTAATGTTAGTTGAATTTTTGTCGCCAAAAATCGATCTAGTGTGCACAAGGATATTCGCAAAACTGCTAGAAACATACATGTATATCGACAAAGGTGCATAGAGTCAAGCATAGAATACGAATAAAGTAGGGATCTCAACCTGCCCTTGAAGTGGCTAGAGAGGAATTTTGACACTTAGAAAATAGGCCATTATGTAGATTTTAGGAACCATCAAAAGTTATTTGATAGATGACGAACTTTGTATATGAGCGAGATAGAGTCTCCCAAGGTTCGATTAGATCCTACCCAAGATTAGAGACCTCAGAATTCGACACATCACAGTATCTTACTTTGTAGCATGGGTCAGTAACCCATCAGCCCAGTAGATGGCTTCGCTCTCATATATTGTCCTGTATACGCATATAGGGATGGAAGTTGATAACATTCGTTACATTTGACACACTACGTGAGGACGTCCTCATGTGTGATTTAGCTATTGATATAATCATGGAAGTACATTGGTTCAAAATCTACATTCACTTTCGCATAGATCCCTTTTGGATTCTATTATCTACACATCTAACATGACTACGCCAAGATTGAGATCAGTATTACTAACATATAGTACCTAGCATCTTTTTGGACCAAGAATTTGAGCAGTCAATTAGTAGCCGTGATTCATCTCTCAGCAGTCATACTTCTAAGAGTCTGGAAAACTCTCATTGACCTGGGAATACGGGGTGATTAGGACAGCCCTTGGGATTGAAAGTGGCGTTACCCTAATCACTCACGTAAGGGCAATGTGGGCCCTTCCCCCGCCAGGGATCTTCTGACGGGACAAAGGCTTCATGCATATGAAACATAGCCTATTGTATGGGTAGAGATCTGAGAGAAAACTAATACACTAATTAAACATGGGATCCACCAAAATGCATGCAATAGAGAGATAGACTATCTTGATGCAAAATTCTCAAGATCTCTTCAAATTGTTCTTACCAAATGAGCTCCAAATTAGAGTATCTACAAAAAGCTTGAGGCTTGGGCTAATATGTTTCGCATGTGTGGGATAGTACATTCACTTTTCCTTTGGCTCTTCCTAAAGTCTCATACAAATCTATGGTCATCCAATCAAATTGCACCTCTTAATGTAAAAAGCTAGAATCTAGGAAATTTGCTTCTAACTTGAAAAACTAGACTTTTTGCCTTAATGGCTCTTGGGATTATGTACAAGCTAAGCTATGCCTATCCTTCACATGTGGGAACAGGCTCCACACATGTGGAATGACATTATGTATATGAAATTGGTCTAATCAAGCTATATTTTGTATTATTTCTCACAAGATCCTCTTTTTCCAATAAGGGATCATTAAGATCCATAGGTAGGATTTTCAATACACTGTTCACCTCCTTTGAAAAGATCAACCTGTGAAAAAATATGAATCACTAAGATACAAATCTGTTCTGTTGATCTTTGGTATGAAAGACAACACAATTTACTCATTTGCATCATAGGAAAATCAGCATCTACTTAATGAAAGAGATACAAACTCAATAAGAACTTGATCAAACATCAAACATAAGATGAAATGAATTTACTTTTCATACAAAGACAGTAAGCTACTGTATTTCACACGTGTGGATCCAAATATAGTGATAGGTTGTCACAAAAGATGATAAACTCTCTGAAAAATCCAGCAAGTGAAGATCCTTGGTCATCCTCTTGATCCATGCCATTTCTTTTGTGCAATGAGTAAGTGCTTTGTAGTCGGCTTCACTAGATGACAATGAGATAGTGGCTTGTTTCTTCGACGTCCATGATATAGATCCATCGCCTATGAAAATACAATGTGCACTTATGGATTTTCTATCCATTTGATCTCCAGCAAAGTCCGAATCTGAAAATACAAACAAGTTAGGTGATGATCCCTCATACAATATGCCAAAATCTCTAGAACTCGAGATGTATACATCATAAAACCCCATGATTGAGCCTCCATGTCCATCTTTCCACAAGATATCATCATACCTTGATGACTTGACCATGAATGAGTGACATAATGATCCTCCAATAGTTTCATTTCCATCAGCAAAACCAGCCAAGAATGCTAGTACATCTCCAACACCATCAAAGTCATTGACTGAGATCTCTTTTCCAGATCCATGAAAATCATGAAAACATCCATCTATTTGCATAAAATCATCTACACAAGAAGACCCATCAAAATATGAGAGAAATGCAAGATGAGTCACCTCCACTTCCTTACCCTTCTCATCATATGTGAGCCTGGAAGGCATTTGTCTTTCCCTTGATGTTCTCCTTGGCTTTTGATTTGATGAAGGTCCTTCATCATCACCATCTAAAGTAGGATCCATAACATCATCATCAAGATTGTTAGATCCATCCACATCATCATTACTTGAAGACACTTTTGGAATGTTCCCCTCATCAAAAATGACATCTCTACCAATAATCACCTTATTAGTAGTAGGAATGTAAACCTTGTAGGCTTTACTCACCTCACCATATCCAACAAATATACCTTTCCTTGAAGATGGATCCTCCTTTGTCCTATCATCAAGAGTTATATTGACATAGCATATGCATCCAAAAGTTCTAAAAAACTTGACACTCGACCTCCTCTTGAATAGCATCTCAAAAGGTGTCCTTCCCGTCGTGATATACCAGCATAGAAATGATAGATTTGTGTAGTATTTAATGTCGAACCCCAAGAGGATAGCACTTAAAAGTTGATTTATTGATACAATATTACTTTTGTTGTGTGTGTGTGATGATGGTAATTTCTAGAACAATAATCTTCCTCTATCGAATCGAATAAAAAGCATTCTACAAGTGAAATGTTATCAGAGTAGCACAAATGAACTACATTCTGGCTTATTAAGTTGTCATCAAGGATTTGAGAGATATTCAATGCATTCAAGTACAAGAGATGTTCAATGCATTCAAGTACAAACAAACAAATAAATAATCTTATTCTTGAACTGTTGTGTTCTAGACTATAGTCCTCAACAATTAAAGTCCAATTAAGGTTAAAGAACTCGAATACCCACGAATATGTTAGAAACTTATATCTTCGTTACATGTAGGAACACAGATCTATGACTCAATTCCTCAGGCAGGGACTACCATTTTAATTGTATACATACTGTTCTTCAATGACTGTGGAAGATTGTACCAAAGTGATACGTTATTCGGGTGATGAATACAAAGTATTTGCATAGACGAATAAGGTAGTTTTAAGACAGTTCTTTAGATCAGCTTTATGGAAACACAACAAGCATCTGTAATGAACTATTGCAATTGTCTAACCAATTTAAGTAATGCAAAAGAGATTGCTAGTAGACTCAAGATCACTCACACTTAGCAGTGCAGAGAATAGAGATCGGAGAAAAGAATCTGCGATGCTCTATTTACTTCTTCAATCTCTCACAAGTACATGAATTCTCTCTCTCTCTCTCTCTCTCTCTCTCTCTCTCTCTCTCTCTCTCTCTCTCTCTCTCTCTCTCTCTCTCTCTCTCTCTCTCTCTCTCTCTCTCTCTCTCTCTCTCTCTCTCTCTCTCTCTCTCTCTCTCTCTCTCTCTCTCTCTCTCTCTCTCTCTCTCTCTCTCTCTCTCTCTCTCTCTCTCTCTCTCTCTCTCTCACAGTGGTGTGAGACTGAAGCGTGTCTTCCATATATTTCCTACGAAGCGAACAAACACACCTCTAGAGATTACAGGTGCATCGCTCCATTGACTAACTCTAGTTAATAGATGAGTTACAAATACATGTAAATTATATCATTAAAGGTATATTTAATTACGCGTTTGATTTACTCTAGTTTAAGATGGTGATTCAAATCTAGTCGATTCGTGTAGGTGACTGGATTAACGCTATTCCAGGCATCGTTTCAATTAAAGAGGACTTGCCCTTTATTACAAGACAAGTCTTTAGCAGTTATATCCTGAAAAATGATATAGGCCTCTTCATAATATATCATTGTCCAGCACATATCTTCATATTCGAGTATATATTGCCATATTCGAGTAGATATACATTATTTAGCAAATACATGCCATCACATTCCATCCAATATAGCACTCGGCCACCTATTGCATAATAAGTTAGCACACAACAAGGCTTGATTCCAAAATGGTTTTGGAAGATTAGCTCCTAACCTCATGGCTTTGGCACTTTCACATAAAGTCCTATTCTTCCTCTCGGCCACTCCATTTTGTTGTCACTCCTCAAGCACTTGATCCTTGTGAAAAATTGGTTCTCCCTTGCATTCTTGAACTTCACAAAGACATCATACACTTCATATTTGCTCTTTAGTAGATCGATCCAACAAAATCTACTAAAATCATCAATGAAAGTTACATCTTAGCTCCACTATTGCTAATTGTAGTAATTCCATGAATATCCGAATGTGCAACTTGAAAAGGCTTTGTAGTTCTAGATGTAGATCTAGTATAAGGTAGTCTATGTGACTTTGACAGAGCACAAGACTCACAAACATGATGGATGCTAGTTAAGGAACTTGGAAGACCAATCACAACTTGCTTTCTAGCCATTACCTCCAATGACTTGTAGTTGAGATGCCCCATCCTCTTATGCCAAACCTCTTGAATAGTATTTGCTCACTTGCCACACATCCAACTTGGTTAGCAATAAGACAAGCATCTAGTTTGAGTAACTTCCCTTGACTTTTACCTTTTGCAATCAAGACATCCTTCCTTTTAATCATACAAACATCTCCATCAAACTCAACCTTAAGACCATTGCTTATCATTTGACTCGCACTAAGTAGGTTCTTAGTAATAGATGGAATGAACAAAACATCCTTCAAATGAACATTCGTATCGGTAGAGAGAGAAATAGGAATTGTGCCAATCCCTTTGATTGCACACTCACCATCATTGGCCGTGTAGATCACCCTCTTGTCATCTCCATATGCCAAAAAAGAAGTGAAACACTCTTTGTGAAAAGTCATGTGTGAGCTTGCTCAACTCTCAATCCACCATGGATCATACGCCACGTGGCAATCCACTCCTAATGTAGGTTAGGTCAAGTTTATAGGGTTGGTCATGTCATTTTGTAGTGATTCCTAGTTTACAGGACCAAAATCCTAGATTTAAGGTGAAAATTTGACCAACTAGCTATCTACCAAGCATGACTCTAGGAAATAGACTAGGGTTTCATTTTAGGTCAAGGAGAGTGAGTTAACTTCCTTATGACATGCTGGAAATCCACTTAACTTGAATAAGGAAGTCGAATTTGCTATGTATTCCCTCTCTCCATAGTGAGAAGATAGAAAATTTTTGGAGCTCATTGGCAATCTCAAGCTAGTTCACTATGTACATTGAGTTTTTGTTATCCAAATGAACCCAAATCAATTTCTGATTGTTTCTCATGTTGAAGGCCGTACTACAACCTGTAGTACACGCGTGTGGGCTCGGATCTCAATGTTGATCAATGCACACTCTTGTGGAACTTTGGTAGATCCATTTATGGTCCTAAAGTACAGTACTTTCACATGGTTTCAGAGCCAAGTACAAGAGCATAAGCCATTGATCTAATGCAAATCCATTTTTAGCAAGTTTTGGTGCTAAAAACTAGTATTGAGAGGGCAAGCTAGAATCTTGATTTTGGTGAGGAGATTTGATCCCAATTTTGGTCCAAATCCGTACTATCCACATGTGTGGGCACCTCTTAACCTACATTTAATGCATGGTATTCATTTGATTCAAATAAATTCAATTTGTGAGCTTTTGATGTAATTTTTCATGGAAATCATAGGATAAGCTACCAAGATTGAGTGCCATTGATTAGATCCGACTTAGGGTCATGAGATCTAATTAATCTAGGCTGAAATCAGGTCCTCTAAACTTGTTTTACAGGTCTTGAAAGTACATCAAAATGTGTGAAAGAGATTAAGTCATTTTTTTGTCCAAAAATAGCCAAAATTGGCAAGATTTGATTGTAAGTAGATCTCACATCATCTTATCTTCATTCCAACTTTGTGAGGGAGTGCTAGAACTGAGATTATAAGTCCATTTGTTGGAATAGAAATCTAATTTGAGTGAAAAACTACAAGAGAGAGACCTTAGTGAGTTTCTAGAGACAATCAAATCCATTTCTTGACAAAATTTGTTTGAAAGTAGTTTTCACTTCATCTTATCTTCATTCCAGCTTTGTGTGGACTAGAAATCAAATTTGAGTGAAACACTACAAGTGTGAGACCTTTGTGAGTTTCAAGTCAATCAAATCTATTTCTTGTTTGTAGAAGTCACTAGTAAGATGAGATCTGCTTGAGCATACCTTCTAGAAGCTAGTGAGAGATTGAACTCTACAAATTATGCTATTTGGAAGGTTAGGATGGAGTCACTCTTGGTGCTCCAAGACCTTTATGAGTTCTTGATTGAAGATGAAGATGAACCTCTAGGTGCACATGAGTTAATTAGATACAAGAAGAGATCTAGGCTTACACTTCATTGTGTGAAGATGAATGTGAGCAATGATTTGTTGAGAGAAGTATCAACATGTACTAGTGCTAAAGAGGCTTGGGAGTCTTTAAAATCAATCTATGAATCTAGTAACACTTCAAGAGTACTCATGCTTAGAAATTAGATTTTGCAAAGCATGAGGAGAAGTGAGGAGAGTGCACAGGATTATGTACTTAGAATCAAGTCTCTAAATAGGGAATTGGCTTCCATTGGAGAGAAGATTCATGATGGAGAGCTTGTACAAATTGTCCTTAATGGTCTAAGGAGATGACTTTGCAAATTTGGTCCACCAAAGTTTTGCCATCCAAGACACTTTGCCAACTATAGAAAAACTTCATAGTGCATTAGTGGCTGAAGAGTGTAGGATGCTCCATGCAAAATCTAGAATGAGTTCCTTGCCTTTGCAAGATGGTGATGAGAAAGCCAATTTCTCATTCAAGGGCAAAAAGAAGACCAATGGAAAGAAGAAGCATCCAAAGGAGGCTAAAGAAGAGGATGATGCATCAAGCTCAAAGGACAAGTCAAAGCATAAATGCTTCTTTTCTGGAAAGAAGGGGCATTATGCATCTGAACGATACAAGAGGCTAAGAGCACAAGTGGAGGAGGACAAACAAGGAAACTTTGCAAAGGAGGAGGAGGAGGATGAAGTAGATGTATTCTTGATGGCATCTACATCCTCACCAACAAGCAATAGCAATTCAAAAGACAATTGGTGGATTGACAGTGGGGCTAGCTCCCACATGTCTTGCGAAAAGGACTTTTTCTCAACCTTACACTCTTTCAATGTTGCTAAGAAGTTTGTCTTTATTGCAAATGATGAAGAGTGTAGGATAGATGATGTTGGCACCATCTCTTTGTGTCTAGAATCGTCAAAATGCATGGATCTAGAAAATGTCTTTTATGTACCATCAATCACCAAGAATATGCTTAGTGTTGGTCTACTCGTAGAAAGTGGTTTGGATGTCCACTTTAAGCATGGTGTTTGCTTCATCTTGAAGAATGATGTTTGCATTGCAAAGGGATTTAAACATGGAAGATTGTTTAAGTTGGAAGCTAGTGTTGCTTTTGAAAGAATGAGCTTGGCAAAGGAGGAGATCACTCAAGAGGAGATCTTGGCAAAGTGTGATTTTGCTTGCATTGAGGAGGAGCATAAAAAGGAGTAAGATCTTGAGGATCAGCCTCAAAGCATGAGAGTTCCAAGGGAGTCCTCAATGACAATGGCCGAGTCATCAAATTGCATGCAAATTGTCCATTCAAGTGTGCATCTTGAAAGGGTGGTGAGCATTGGAGAGTCTACTATCTTTGAATACTTTTTGGAAAGTAGTAGTAGACATGACGTGACTTGTTTCTTACCTTTAAGATTCATGGTGTTTATTACTTTGTATGACAAGACAATAAAATGGGATGCTTTGAAAGCTACATTTGTTGTAGATAAAGCAATTTCATTGGATAACTATTTTTGTAATAGTTTGAATAGAGTCATAAAAGATGAAACATCATTTGCTTTGGAAATTTTTGTGTCCACATGCTTTGTGCATGATCATTCCAATGTAAGGACCAAATATTATCCTATTTCAATGATAGGAATACAAGTAGATATTTGTAGAATATACTTGTTTTCAACCAAAGAATTTGTCAATGGTGGAAATGTGATCTTTCAAGAGTGGAAGATTTGTAAACTTGAAGAAGCACCTTTGGATCAACACCTTATTCAATTCATTGATGGTTTGGAGTCAAGTCAAGTGGAGGAGAAAGCTCAAGACCCGAGGACTCCAAGAAAAACCATGAGTATCAAGATGGAGCCATCTAGGCTCAATCATATGGATCAAGCAAGGCAAGTTGTCTTTGGAAACATTATGTATGCACTTAGTAGTTTTATTGATGTATCTTCAAGTGCACAAAATGCCTTGGAATCCATGGCTTGGCATGATGTTTATTTTTGACGTGTGCTACATGTATATAGACACATTTATGGAACATCTTATAAGGGATCCTCTAAGAGGTGGTGAAAGATCCTTCATGGACATCATTCTCTATTGGAGTCTCAAAAGTTCCTTGTTTGTAGCTGGATTTTTTAGGCACTTCTAAAAGCTTTCATTCATCTATCAAGAGAGTTGTAAATAGATCAAGCTATATTTGAGGAGGAGTGTGAAGAAGTGCCAAAAATTGGCATGTGATGCCACCTTATTGTTAAAAATTGAATATCAACATAAATATGGCATGATATACTCGAAAATGAAGATATGAGATGGTTAAGTATAAATCATGAAGAGGCCTAAGTCATTTTTCAGGAATATATCTCCTAAGTACTTGCCTTGTAATTAAGGACAAGACCTTTAATAGGAAAGACATTGCCTTCGATAACCTTTACTAGGTCGTCCACACAAAACGACTAGATACGAAAAGACATGTTAAACTAGAGTAACTTTAACTCTTAGTTAAATATACCTTTCATGGTATAATTGAATGTATACATAGTCTAATTGTTAACTAGACCCTTTCGTGGGAGCGACGCACCTGTTGTTTAACAGGTGTGTTTGTTCACCCCGTAGAACATATATACATCTCACACTTCAGTCTCGAGCATCGAGAGAGAAGAGTTTATGCATATGTAACAGATTGAAGAAGTGAATAGAGTTCTGTGAGTTATTCTCTCTTATCTCTGTTCTCCACACTGCTGAGTGTGAGTGATCTTGAGTCTGCTAACAATCTCTAATGCATTATATGAATTTTTCTCTGATCAAACAGACTCTCTAGTGCATTACAGTTCGTGAACACGATTAATTAATTGTCTATACAATCGCGAATGCATTGATAGATATGGAGGGTACAATGTGGAAATTGAAAAAAATGAGCTAACTCTCATTAATGTATTCCAAGAAATTCATTTCACCATCATAAAAGCCATGGCCAAATGGAAATAAGAAAGGAAACAACGTTGATTCCAAAGTAATTGTTTTGTCGTTGTTTTGGTTTATTGGTAATCCTTCGATATTGGTTGTAAATTGTATTGAGCGTTCATGTAGATATCCTTTGCTACGTAATTGGAGGTTTGAGTATTGGTAGATGTTAATTTTTGAGTGTTTTTGGCTAGATGTTGGTTGTGTGATGTCTTCCAAAATAACATAGTTGTGAATCATTGGATCTTTTTGCATTGTTTCAAAAGTTGATTCAAGTGGATCTTTATCAAGAATATCTTTCATTGTGTTCGCAGATACCAAACACAAGCCATTTTGACCAAGTTTTGTTTCGTACAAAGTAAGGATCTTTTGTATGATCGGATTGTTTAAAAGCTTGTGGTTGAGTAACATTTTTATAATATTTGTTGTTTCTATAGTGTCTCTAGATTTTTGTAGGTTGATATCAAAACAAACTATAGGATTTTCGAATATTCATCGTTTTCCAATTGTTTCTTGTAGATAGCTTGTCGCTCTACGTGTTGTTTCAATCGATACATCAATTAAAGATAAAGTTTGTAGTTCAATGGGATGAAGTTGCAAGATTGACCTTGCGTAACTAGGAGATAAGAATACTAAGTATTGTATTCAATATTTTTTTTTTTTGCACATCATGCAAACAAACCATTGGTTTGAATTTTCTTGGTCAGTTGTGTATTCAGACAAAATAGTATTAGCACTGGAATACGGGGGTATTTCATTTATGTCTTTTGAGACAAACATATTTTTCTTAGTTGGTTGAAACATGGATGCCCCACATGATGAGCAACATTTCATATTAGTGACTATTTTATTACATAAGGCAATCCACTGAGATTCCAATGTAGTTATTTCAAACCATGTGTTTGAATAGGGTCGAAATTCATTTTTGCATTTTATTTGGGTTCGACATCTAGCAAAGGCTCGTCTATTTCTTCTATTCATTTTAAGTTCAACTATCTATTATATTTATTAGTTGAATTTTGAATATGACATTGAAATGATGAGGATCACCTCTTGATTTTTGAAATATTATTTTGTTCTAATATTATATCAATTGTAGAAAATCCTGTAAAAACAACAAATAAATATTTTTAACATGTGTAAAATTTATTCAATCGAAGGACATTGATAAAACCAAATCAACTCACGCTAGTTCAAGAGCAGTTCTAACAACAACAGTTTTCTCAAATCCATTTTCAATAATCTAAAACTACAAAGAAGGTGTTGTTAAAAAAAATCTAAGCTAGAGCATTTGAATCTAGGCTTGACTTGTGTCACGCTTGAGCCAGTATGTCAAGATAATTAGTAGATCTGGAAATTCTCAGTACTCACTGAAGGAGGGTAGGTCGAGCGATGGCGACTATTCCAAGCCAAGTCCACTATGAGATACTTGGAGTGAAGGTCTATCAGTGTTTATGCTTACCTACAACCTACGATTGTTGTTACCATTAACAGTTCAAAACGTGAAGATCATGATCACATTTCTTAACATACGCAACATTGTGATGCAGTCGCTACCTCGAAAATTCCCAGTACTCATCGGAGGAGGGTAGGTCGATATTGAATAGAGAATCTGCTGCAGTTTCTGATCGTTCGGAATTTTATTTGAATAGACAACATGCCTGATAGAAGATATCGCAAGCTTTAGTCTGAGGACTCATCGAGTAATAGTACTTCATCACTGATGAGCCATTGGTGTCCGAACCTAGCAATCCCTTCTCTAAAGTTTTCTCTTGCTCGGAGAGGAAATAATTCAATCACATCCTGAGATGTTATCTCAAGTTGTTTGGTGTTTGCGCGCACGTGAGAGAGAGAGAGAGAGAGAGAGAGAGAGAGAGAGAGAGAGAGGATGGCTAATAACGAAAGCTATTTTTTTGTTTGTCCCAACAATCAAACATTTTCTTAATTCCATCTAAATTCGTAGTAGATCTGGAGCTGGATTGGTGCAAAACCCATCAAAAGAGATTTAGATAGTGCAAGCAGTATGATTAGTCGGCTGGGAGATGAGTTTGAGATGCAAAAAACAAATCAGCAAAGTTTGGAAGAAGCTAACAAAAAGCTCCAAATTGACCCTGCTTTAGCTCGGGAAGAAACTTTAGCTAGGAAATGCAAACTATTGGAAGTTGTCACTGTTCTTGAAAAGAGCCAAGAGACTAGCAGGGAACTTAGAGCACAAATGGAAATCCTGCACAAAAGTCTACTTAATGAAGATGAAGATCAGCATTCAATCTGTTGGTTAAATGAGAAGATAGATCCTTTTGCAGCATTGCCTCGAGACATAGGTTTTTTTCAAAGACGAACAGATTGCAATGGCAAAGTATTGTCCGTGGTTGCTGGGAAGATTAAAACAATAGAGCAACTTAATGAGGAACTAGACAGGCTAAAATCCTTATTGTGAAAGCAAGAACAACGAGATCGAAGGGAGTGCTTTGATGCTTGTGACACCATGAACAAGAAGGCAAAGATAAATCATAGGAAATAATTACAAGATCATCTGCAAGGAAAGGAAGATGGGATGCAGCTCAAAAAACAAAGCCGGTAATTAGCCCAGAGGAATATAACCACTACCTGGAACTATGTGATTCCTTACTCAGGTATGATCCTCATTCAACTTGAACACTTCTTCTATTGCCTCGTAAGTCCCTCTTTACTATTCTGTGAAACTGAAATACTCCTTGCAGATCTCTGCTGGCATACAAATCTAAATCACGGAATTTTGTCAACCGTTTATTGTTCACATTAAAGTTGGTTGTTCAAACAAAAATTTATAATAATGGCAATGGTCTTAACATCCTATGATTACTGGGTTCTGCTATGGCTATGTAGAGATGAATATATTCTCTTGAAACTCATACTGCATGGATTGCTACGTAGAAAATCATTACGTTTACTTTTTGTAAACCTCTAACCTCTGTATTCTCATTTTGCAGAAAGAACGTCGGACTCGAAAGGCGACTGGATAACTTACAAAGGTACATCATAATTTGAACTTTATATTCTGTGTCAGACTTTCTGATTGATTGTTGGGAAGGATATGGCTCTCTGATCTGTTGAAAATAGGAATCTTGAAGAGACCCTAAATAAACCTTAAACCGTTAAGAAAGTAAACAATATAAATCTTCAACATGCGTGGCTGAAGTCATGCAGACATCCAGTCAACTAGTATATGTTGAACTGCTTAGTATCTTCACAAATCTTGGTTCTCGTTGTCACTTGGAGCTTTTTGTACTTGAAAGAGATTGCCTTAATGTGATGGAATTCTTGTAGGCCAAATCTAGAATACGTTTATCTTGTTCCTAAATGTTAAAGCTATGAATCATGTTGCAACAAAAACCAAATTCTGATGCGACATATGTAAGAGTTACAGCAGAGTCCACAAGTAGTTACTTCTGGGATCTATAAAGAATCTTTCAAAGGTGCCAAGGATAGTGCCTCAAATGAAATGCAAGTCCCGAAAAGGATTTCTGAAAACGCATTAGTAACACTCCTCAATCAAGATCATCAACTCCTATCACTGATCTTTTAAAGGTGAAGACATCTTGGGAAGCTGAGCATCCCACACAAATTTATTGTGAGAGGAAGATTTTGCATGTAATTCAAATACCAAAGCGGAGACGATCGAATGATGAAAATGAAAATCATGAAATCTCTCTATAATTGAAAACAATTTCTATTTTGATGCATATATAGAACGCGTGAGGTTGAGATATGACGAACTCACGACTTGAGAGAGAGAGAGAGAGAGAGAGAGAGAGAGAGAGAGAGATAGAGATGTACCTTATAATAGAATGAATGAATCCTCAAACCTCTTATTTGCTAGATCCACACCAACTTATAACCGATGCATTTACCTTATTCTCATTATCATACAAGCGATGCACCCCGATACTCACCATCAACACAAAACTCCCCGATCTTCACTCAAGCGCTGGAGATACAGCTCTATGGAGAGAGAGAGAGAGAGAGAGAGAGAGAGAGTGGGTGAGCGTGTGACAAAGATATTGCGAAGAGAGAGAGAGACCACCGTAGACACGGGTGTGCGACATTCGAATAAACACACCCGATGGAAAATATGAGAGAGAGAGAGAGAGAGAGAGAGAGAGAGAGAGAGAGAGAGAGAAAGACACGCAAGAGAGGGACCCTAGACGACGTGTAGACGGTGTGCCACATCTAAGACCCTAGCATACACCCATGGAAAATGCCACATTATCATTAAAAATTAATGATGTGGAGTTTTTTATATTTTATTTTTTACATGATGACGTGGAATTTCTCCTTCCAAAGGACTTTAAATTGGGTATTAGTTGGCCTTATAAAAATGTTGAAGGTCACATAATTTTGTTCCATAAAGTCTTTGGGGGGAGGCAAGGAGAGAGAGAGAGAGAGAGAGAGAGAGAGAGAGAGAGAGAGAGAGAGACACGAGTTTGAAGCACCTTCGAGTATTCAGATGTCTATGCTATATGCAAATCCCTTTTGACCAAAAAAGAAGCTCGATCCTGTCAACTGTAAGAATATCCTTATCGAATATTTGACCTCACACAAAGCTTACAGAATCTTTGAAGTAGATTCGGGATGAATATCTATCAGTTGAGATGTAGTGTTCTTGGAAGACAAATTTTTTGATACTAAATAGAAGTAGCCAATGCAAGAGTTTGTTCCAACAACTTTATTTACCATCGACAAGCCTTGGCCTACAAATGTTTAAACAACAATCGAAGATATCCTAGTCATGCAACAAGGAGAGACATCCACTCAACAATCGATAATTGTTCAAAGATCTGCTCGAATCCGAAAGGAACTTGATCGATATATCCCTCAGACATTCATCATTCATGTTGAACATGTCTTAGTTGCATTCTAGAATTCATGTGAGCCTGATGGTGAATCCCAAGTGATGGAATGACCATGTAGGAGCTAGTATTTGTAGCCATTTGCAATTAATGCAAGTCGACCCCTCTTAAAAAAAGTAGAGTGAGCCACCTTTTGATGGTGACCCCTAGTGGAGGAGCTAATTCCACTTGTAATTTATGAAATTGTGGAATTGCCACTTGGACTCCACCTAAGCAACTCTCTTGCTTATTTAAGAGATCCCCCCTCTTGTGAGGGAGCTTTTTACATGTATTGTCTTCACTCTTGTTATGAAATAGAAGATCCTCCACGACTTTTGGCAATCTCGAGCTCCTTCATCATTCTAGTTTTCTTGAGTGATACTTTTATGATCATGCCTTTCATCCCTTTTTGTGTAGTTGTGGAATTAACTTAGTTTCTTGTTTTATTTCCTTATGCATTGTGGATTAGAGTGGATTAGCTTTCTTGTTGTGGATTAGTGTAGAATCAAGCATTCAAGTAAACTAAATAGGCTGAAATTGTAGCTTAGATCTTGCATATCCATATACTTTTCAGTTCTTGATGTTCTTGGGAAGTCCAAGAATCAAGAGATGAGTGTTTCTTGATTCTTGCACTTGTTGTGCTTGATAATTAGCTTCTTGTTTCTTGTTCTTGATTTTGTTTGATGCATGTAGATAAATTGCAGTTTGTTAGGATCTGAAGTTCGTTTGATTTTTTTAGCATTTAGAAGTAGGAAATTGTGGGTGTTCATCTGAGTTGCATTCTGATCCATCGATGAGCATCATGACTTGCATGTCTTCAAGCAATGTGAGTACGTTTTCAAGAGTGCATGTTATCTGAGCATCATCTGACAGGCATGATAAAACACTATACTACAACACTCAATCTTGCTGCTTGGATGAACGTTAACCAAGATTCAGATTGCCAAGAACCATATGTAGAGTCTGGTAATAGACAGTGAGAAAACCAAACCAAGAACGGTGCCCAACTATAATATATCTGAGAATCAAAACGTTGATAGGGAATCAGTGAACATTTGACACCGTTGCCACTTGAAACACATAACAAATGCTTGAAAATGCATCCTCTGTACGTGACAATCACAAAAACTCAGATCGAAGCTCAAAATAATTTCCACGATTTTTTTGATATCTCTGTGAATTTTGATCAGACAAATTTTTGCACTATTAGGCATTTTTTCTCTTTTGGCATAAAAAAATCCCTTACAAGAATTCGTCGACCCTCAAAACGTTGACTCAAAATTTGTGACCATCATTACCAAATCATGGACACTGAGGATGATTTTTTAGTGAAGTTGCGAATTCCTGTCAAAAAAAGTCTATATATAGACCTCCACCCTTCTCTCCATGAATTCATTTTAGATTCGTGCTCTTGAGTTCATGCAAAAAAAATTTAAAATTCTCATAGCAATCTAAAATCACTACATTATGGCCTCCCGCGATTCCTCGCTCAGTAAACCCCCTTGCCCTTATTCAGGGGACAGTTTTATGATTTGCATCAAGAATTACGCCGAGCAGCTCATCCTGGCCAAGGATATCCTCACAACCCTTGGTTTTAATCTGACTCATTTCCGTGACCAACAGAGCGAGAGCTTGATCCAAGCGGCCTACTCCACCTATTCGGATGACCTCCAAACTTTCAAGCTTACATCTAAGAGTGACAGCTATACAATCATCAACGTTTCTCCTGAGGATCTCCAGAGCATGGGCTTCCCTAATCTCGAAGAGACAATCCATGGCAAGGGCACCAGCTATGATGCCAAGTACTTTACAAAGTTTTTGACAGAGGACGACAAAACCATTGTCCAAACCAATGACGGGATCGCCATACGCCTCATCACATATCCCCATCTACGGGCCGCCTCAGAAATCCTCTTCACCATGGTCGAAGTGCATACTGCCAAGATGCATCGCATACCACCAAGCGACCTCTTCTCTTTGACCCTCACCATGGACGATCCCACTCAAAATTACAAGTGGGCTGAGAAGGTAGCAGAGAAGATGTGCGGAGTTTTGAAAGCCAGAAAACCAACTGCCAAATGTGGATATCTCCTCCACATGTTGGTCACCAAACAGTTGGGATCTAGGGTGGCTACTACCATCAAGGAACTGGATGATCTCTATCCAAGCACAAAAAAGTGAGTCACCCCCCAACCAACAGCAGAACCAATCTCACCAGTCCCATCTACTAAGAAGCATAAAGGGAAGGCGATCAACATAGAAGCCAATGTCCCTCACGACATTTTATCCAGCGACATCGGGTGTGAGTATGCTGAATCCAAAGGGAGCCTTAAACCCTCTCAGGTCCCAAAGGAGGTCCTAGAGCAGCAGGCGGCCTTACCTCATCAGGCCCAGCAAGGCAGGCAAGTAGTAGCGGCAGCAGCAGGCAGCTCAGTGGCGGCAGGCACTTCAAATTTTGATCCTATGGGCGTGGTTTCGTCCACACAGGCAACCTCCATAACCCCATCTCCCTCACTTGCTCTCACACTCCCACCACCACCCCCACCATTTACTGCCGCCTCCACACATCACTAACTCTCAACATGGGCTTCACTTCCACAATTCCACAAAAGCCCTCACCTATACAAATCTCCACCCTACCTGACTCCACAGTCAACGTAGATGATTTTGCATTACAATTACTAACCACACTTCCATCAACCGCCGTCACCACTAACCCAATCCACAAATCTCCGCCACGCAGTAACTCCCCACCTCTTTCACCCATCAATCCTCAATCATCTCCACCTGTCTTTCATACATCTCCATCTAACCCTGCTCCTGAATTTCTACCCTTTAACCCAATGTCGTATCCTAACTACACACGCGCACCCTCCCTGACATTGGTCCTTGGGGCGAGAGCAGTTACCCCTTGCAGTCCAAAAAGCGGTATGGTTGGCGAATGAGCTTCAATACAATCTATTCGGCACCCTAGGGGGACAATATACTATGCGGCAATTCGACGATGGTGCTATGGTGGACTTTCAAAAAGAAAAAGCAAGGTTGGAGGAGGAAAAAAAACAACAACAACTGCAAATTTAGAACCGCACCAATTATAATCAACAACAGTAGAAGATGTTACTCCACCTCCAGAACCAGCTTCAAGTGAAGGTATCCAACATGCAGCATACCATTGATAACCTCAAAGCCGAAAAGGATGAGGCTGTAGCAGATGCACAAGCAGCATGTTCTGCTATGAAGGAACAGTTGGAATTGGTCGACTTCAATGACTTCGCACCACCAGCTATTTATGAGGGAACTGCCATTCCAGTGGTGGCCTATCAAACGCTGGCCCAAAAGTTGAAAGCCATGACGGAGCAGCACACAAAATTACATCAATCATACCTTGCTTCCGTCGAGGCCCTGAACCAGCACATTGCCATCTTGGAAGAACGCTTAAAGACAACTGTCCAATCGACACCGTATGTTCATGCAGAGCACGCCCAATTCCATGATTCAGGGCACCACTTTGATGGACCAGATGGTGGAGATGGATCAGGATTCCAATAGCCTCCTCCTGATACTCAAGGCTCCTCATTTCAAGGCCAACCCCTAGGGCAAGGCTCTCAAGCACCAACCAATCCATCAGGCTTTGGGGGTACCAACTCCCAACATTATCTTTTTCCTTCCACCGCTTCTAACCCTCTCGACACCACTAACCCCCCATTTATTCCACGACAATTTTCTCTTGAGTCACAAAGAATTGCTGAAGCTAACCCCTCGCCTCCTCTCTCTCCTGAACCTGACCCCCAAATTCAACATGAGATTTCCTCTGAAGCACCAACCATCCGGCACAGAATCACGCCCATAGAACCAAGCAAGGAGTTGCACGACTCTCAGGTGTTTGCCAGGAAATATCCAACAACAAAAGAGCGAGGTGGCTACATATTGCCAGATTTGGACCAGAGTCAAACACATAAAGAAGCAGTTAAACTCATGGATCCACAACCTCTCTGGCGCCATCAGCTCTTCCTACAAAGTAAGACCTTGATGACACGGTATATTGAAGCTCCCTCCTACATGCGCACAAATCCTTATTACTATCCAGTAGCGAGGCGAGAATCGTTTCCTGCCACCAAGGTCAAGAATAGGATATTTTGGCCCAAGCTCACATGCGTCAATACCGGCAATTTAGCCAAAGACATGGTCACCAACTGTCAAGTATTCTACCAGAAGCACCATGGCAATCCTGATCGCGACATCAGATATTTTGCGGATCGAGGACTATCCTTAATCGCCCTTGATATCAATAAACCCCTGCGAATGCAAGACGGCCATATCAACGTAGCAAGGCTCTATTATCGCGCTGCACTAACTTCTGCCCTGCACGTTGATATGGTGGAGCTATGGAAAACCCATAACTTTCTACATGGTATGTTCCATTATTACAAATCCATGCCCTTCCTGAACAAACTACGGTGGCAAATGATGGAGGGCATCGACACTACAATCTACCACTCCTGACAGCAATAGTCTTACCTCCAAAAAGCACAAAAGATCCAAGACGAAAAGGCTTCGATTGGTGTGGGACCACCAATCCAATAAGGAAGGGGATAATGTTAGCAATTGTGCTAACACAGAGAAAATATTGACAAGCCTTGAGGGCTTGTTTGGCCTGGGCGAGCTCGTGAGTTGCGTTGGCCCAGAACTTCGCCTGGTGGCTATTCAGAGTTTGACTGTAGACTAGCACCTGACGCCTGAAGAAATTTATCTCCGCTTGAGATAGTGGCCTTGAGTCAGGTGTAGGTTGAGCTAACCAGATGAGTTTTTCACTTTGCAGGACTTGCACCTCCGTCCCCTTTCTTCTTCATATATCTAGAGTTGCGCTTGGAGGGGGGCAAGCCGTTGGGACGTTTCAGACTGAAGCTCCTGCACCTTGGTGGAGGCATCTGTCAGCGCTTTGGAGAGGCTCTAGATATACTGGTTGAGGCCTCCTCCTTTTGCTGTAGCTTTGTGAGCTCCCAGTGCCTGTCTTGTTCGTGTTGTTGAGCAACCATCAGCTCTTGTTATAGCTTTGTGATTTCTGCTCACAGTTGGGTGTTGCTGGTTGCCAAATGGAGTACCTGGTTGTCCAATGAGGCCCTAGCTATTATCGCGTCCTGGATGAATGCACCCAAGGCTTGGTAGGTCGTCGTTAAGTCCGTTGGAGCAGCCGGTACATTGACGCTTGTAGGGGTTTGTGTGGTAGTGGCCCCAACGACCTGTATAGTGTCGTCATCGTTGTCTTCAATGAGGTTCTCCGGTGATCTCTTGTCATCTGGGGTGGTGAGATCTGTCCGATTTGGTGATGGAATAAAAATAGTTTGTACAACTACATCATCAAGCAACGATTGGTCACCTTTAGCAGCCTTTGATGGAGAAGTGGGTGGTGTGGATTGAACAGAAGTGGAAACAGAGTTGGGGACAGTTTGTTCAAAAGAGAGAATGGATGGAACAGAGGGAAACTGTAGGGTGGTGTGGAGGACGGAAGGAGAAGATGGAGCGGAAGTGGTCTGGCATGGCGGTGAAAAGTTTATGACTTGCATCCACACTAGAGTGTCCGGAGACAGTGAATCAGCAGGATTGAACTGGAGAGGGAAAACGGTGGAAACAGGGGTAATGGAGGATGCGATAGTGATGGAAGGGGTGGTAGAAGATGGAACGGAGGGAGAAGTAGTATCTATAGAGGAGATGGGCATAGAAACAGAAGCAACAATTGTGGGTGAAACAAAAGGACGAGGAACGACAACAGAAACAGTGGTCGGGGGCTATACTAAAGAGGAAGTGTCAGTGGTAGAAGCTGGAGCTGTTACTAGTGTGGTGGTGGTGGTGCGGCGTTTGATAGCAGGTGGAGATGAGGAGGAGGAGGCAACACCACACATTCTTTTGATGGCCGTCATGTCAGTGACTGCAGGTTGGGCAGACGTGGATGCGGTCGATGGAAGATAAAGGTTAGTGTGTGGCACAGTGGATGATAAGATGCTGGAACGATGGAACCCGTGCACTTTCGTCTTGAGAAGTGCACATGCAAAGTTACACAATAGGGGTCCTGTTGCGATACGTTCTCGGGAGTTTGGCTTTATTGAGATTGTTAGTTCGTGGATGAGGAAGGTATGCCAGTCGCTTGACACAACTGTGGGGCCAGGGAATCCTAGAAAGGACTCCACAATCTGACTCAACAGCATGGACTGGATTCTGTCCTTGCAAAATGTTGAAACAACTAGAAAGTTGTTCAACAGATGCGTAGCCGCTTGAATGACCGGTTCGTGATAGCCTCTATCAAGTACCCGTTGTTAGTTTGGATCAAAATTTTTGGTGCAGTCTGGGTGACGAAAGATTTTATCAAGGCTTTTGCCTAACGATGAGAGATGGGCTGGCGACAGTGATCATCGAGTCCACATTAATCCGTACCTTGTACATGACACCCTGGTACAGGAAGTGGAAACGCGACTTTGGTGCGTCCCAGGTGGTGTAAGCGTGAAGGGCAAGGCCCATGTTGATGTTAGAGTTGAAAAGTGCCAAGTAGAAACCCTTTGCTTCCATAAGTGGGCCAACAATATGAAACCATGGTTTAATCAAGACAACAGAAGACAAGGGCCAAATCTGGGTGGCTTATGGTATTTCTCACTGGATCACCTGCTTGGTGCCAGAGTCGTCAGAAGATGAGGAGGCCATGTTAGTAGTGATAGTTAAAGTGCGAAAAAATAGAAAAAACGGTGGAAATGGTAAGAAGTGATGGAAACAAAAAAAACAGTGAATAACAAGAGTTGGATGGTAGTAACGGTGGTTCAGAGCATAGTCTGAGTTCAGAGTATGTAGATGATGGCTTGAATGAAGTTTGGTCGCATTCGGAGAACTTGGAATTTTGGTCGAAATTTGAGTAGAGCTTCACTAGAAAAGGTGACAAATGACTCAAATTCAACCCTCAGAGAAGTCTGCGAGAGTTCAGAAAGTGATTTGACTACCATGCGAAGGTTTTGCGAGGGTTCAGGCAGTCTGCGAGGGTTCAATTCTCGCAGGAAGTGAATGCTCGCACAACTTGCCCCCGTGGTAGGAGTTTCAAAATTAGACCATGTAGACAGGGTAATTTCACTGCTCTGATTCTATTTATGCCTCTTGCAAAGGCTGGTTTGATGATCTTGATGCTCTGCAACGGTTCTGAAGATTCTGCTCCTTGGACCTTCGCACACAATAAAAAATGATGTTTTTTCCATCAGTAACTCTTGTAGAGATTTTCATAGATGCATTTGGGTTAGATCTAGTGACTACCTAAGTTTCAAGAGCTATCTCCCAGGGGATCTCCAAAAATCATGAAAAAGTGCTCTTTTTGAGTGTTTTTTCGACGAGATCTTGAGATTATCTAATTCTTAACTTTTGTAAACTAGTAATTTGTTACATCCATGTTAGATCTGACTGTAGGTGACTCTTGAGAAGTTTTGATAGATATTTGGTAGCAGATTCATTAGTTTTGGTGAATTTTCCCTTATTTTGCCACGATTTTTTAGATCAAAATTTTTGATCTGCAAAATGGGGGGCGTATTGGTGTAATATGATGATCTGCTTCTCTCTTGGTCCTATCTAGACATGGATCCCTCTTGGATCTTGTTGGATCTTCTCTGATCTTTTCAGATCTGGCTGGATTGAGCTTGATCTATCTTGATCTTCCTAGATCTAGTGGTGATGGCCTTGCAGATGAGCTTTTCGTAAATTGCCACCACCATTGTCTCACTGGGGTGGCCAGTATTTGTGCAACCGACTACCATTGATGGGTGTGTCGAAAGGTGACCCATCTAGCCTCTCCAAATTCACGGCTCCATGATTAAGAATTTCTTTGATCCGGTAAGGACCTTCACCTGTGAATTTTAATTTCTCCTTGATCGCCTTGGTTTTATACATCAAGACTAGATCTCCGGATCGAAGATCTTTCTTTTGTAACCTGCGATCCTGCCATGCTTTGCGTCTTTTCTTTTCAGCTGCTAGTGCATGTACAACACTACGGTCTATTTCTCTTCCAAGCCCCAGATAATCTCTGACAATCTGTCGTAAAAATTAAACTTATAAACGACAGATAATGTTGAGTAAGACAACAACATACTGCTAGCATGCATTCCAATATTGCAGATCATGCACATTATAGAACAAAGTATTATTGAAATCGTTGCTATTGTCAGCACTGAATTCACAATATTTTTCTTGAGCGCTGTTTGTTTCCCAGATCAGCGCGTTGGCGCAAGAGAGGTGTTTCTCTCTCACGAGTAATGTGACTAGCTACTACTAATATGTAAACTCACTCTCGAGCTATATCAAACTCTTACAATTTTGTCTGTTCTATATCCGTGACTGTATCAGTATGTATGTGCAATCTATCTGTGATCTGTGATCTATTTGTCTATCTTATGTATCTTCCGTTGATCCCTTTTATGTGATCAATCCAGGAAACTAATTAAGTTAAAGCTCTAATCAGAATAAATGCATTATACTTAATCAAAATTGATTCTAGTTTACTGTCACTGTCCTTTGTGCATCAGCCACTTTCTGCCCGTTACACTGTGCCTTCACGTCGCAGACCTTTGCCTTTTAGAAAGAGACACTTTGCTATTTCAAGGCGCCTTCGCATTTTTTCAGAAGGTTCCTGAAGGTGTAAAAGTGGTCTAAAGGCATTTGGAGACAGTGTTGTTTTTTTCGCAAAAATGCAAAAAACCCGAAGGTAGGCCACAAAACATTTTCCAAAGCAAATAAACAGTGTCGTCTTTTTTGCAAAAAAATGCAAAAAACCCGAAGGTAGGGCAGAAAACGTTTCTAAGGCAATCATTAGACAATGTCACATTTTACCGAAGGGCAAAAAATATGAAAAACTCGAAGGTAGGCCCAAAAACTTTTTCTAAGACAAATAGACAGTGTCGGCTTTTTTGCAAAATTGCGACAGTTGTCGGGAGAGTTGGCCAGAATTATTTTCTAAGTGTTTTTGACTTAGTGTTGTATTTCCCTCATGACCAAAAATTGCGAATTGTGCAACGAAACAGTTCAAAAACATAGACTGTGCAAAACATAGCTCAAAATGCAACAGTCAGGAAAAATAGGAAGGATAAACTAAGAAAAATACTAAGGCTTTGAAAGATAGAAAATCCTAGTTTCTTCAGCTCCCCAAGACTGCTTAGATAGATTTGTTATTGTTGACATCGATGTCCTAAGAGGATCAAGACTATCTTGGATTGGTTAGCACCTAGAACTGTTCATGGCATAAAATCCTTTGTAGGGTTATGCAATTTTAACATAAGATTCATTGAGGCATTTAGCAAAATTGTGGCACCGTTGTGGGAGCAAACAAAGAGTCATCTAAAGATGACATGGACAACGGAATGTGAAGCAGCGTTCCAAGAACTTAAACGACGAATCACTCACGAACCCATTCTTGCTCCATTGAACTTTAGAAAACCATTTGAGATCCATACAGATGCATCAAACTTTGCTATTGGGGTCGTGTTGATGGAAGAAGAAAAACCAGTTGCATATTTCTCAAAGAAATTGAGTGACGTAAAGCGACGATGGACAAGTCATGAAAAAGAGATGGTTGTAGTAGTTCAGGCAGTGGAGCATTGGAGACATTATGTAGCAGGAAAGCCCTTTAAGGCGTTTATTGACAATGTATCACTTAAGTACTTTGCGTCCCAAGGTGTGCTCATGCCAAAGTACATGCAATGACAAAACTTTCTCTCGAAATTTAATATAGACATTGTACATACGACGATAAAGAACAATGTGGATGCAGATGCATTAAGTAGACAAGAGCACTTGATGGCAATGATAGCAACCCAGGTGACTGGTCTACTTCAAGTAATCAAAGATAAATATAGTGTAGACCCATTGGCTAAGGAGTTAATGATCGAATTCCAGCTGAAAAAATCTTGTAAACAATTCACTTGGAGAGATCAAATGGTTGTTTATAAACATCACAGACTATATGTTCTAGATGACATCAACCTAAGGAAGAAAATCTTGAGAGAACATCATGATGTACTCGCCACTGTGGACACCCAGGGGGGAATCACATTTATGCACATCTCAAGAGAGGCTTCTATTGGCCAGATATGTGGACAAATATTGAATCCTATTATGTACAAACATGTCCTACATGTCAACAAGTCAAGGTGAAACCGCTAGCGCCAGCAGGACTACTCTAGCCATTACTAGTACCAACATACCCTTGGGAATAAGTGAGGATGGATTTTATTGTACAACTACCACGTTGTCAAGGTTTTGATTCAATTTACATGGTGATTGATCGATTTTCAAAACAAGCTCACCTTATACCAACTAAAGCTTCAGTGACAACCGAAGAAGTGGCAAGGTTATGTTTCAAATATGTCTTCAAATACCATGGCCTACCTAGAACGATTATCTCGGATTGAGACACCAAGTTTGTGGAAAAGTTTTGGACATGTTTATTTCACCTAGTATTCATAGATTAAATTATTCATATGACTGATAGCTTGTGCCGATTTGTCGCTCTAATTTCCGCACCTAACAAGCTTCCACAAAGCTAAATCTAAAACTCAGTTAATTCGTGCATGCTATAAAATTGATTGTGTCAATCCAGTGACTTCGAAGCTATGATCAAGTCGGACAGACTCCAATCTATCGCAGTTGGTCTGAATCCGATAGACATAGTTGCATGCACCAAAGATTACAAAGAATTCAGCCCAGTCACAAGTTGTATGCTTTATATTGTCCACCACGAGGAGGCATTTATCCAAAGCAACACAAGAAACCGACGAATTAATGGCTTGTAGTAATTGATTAGATTTCACATTTGGTCATTTCAGTATATGTGATGAATTTTCAACACACCATTGCCCAAAGTTCGCAACAATGGTTAAAATTGCAGGGGGCCATCATTGTCAAGTGATGCCGGGCAAATTTTCATATGCCCCCCTCATAGGAATTCGATCCCAATCCATTTTGAATACAATTGAAAAATTTCAAAAAAAATTTGCGTTCAATTAATGATCAGTGATTCTTAAAGGTGGACTTAGAGCTTACATTATCAAAATGATTATTGTGATATAGAGTAGAGACTTGTTGTGATTGTTTACAATCATATAATCTACTATCTGCATGCACTCATCCTGAAGTTCCAGATGGATTCACAATCACAGTCTACTCTAATGGTAGACAAACTCGATGGTTCAAATTACCACTTGTGGAAATTCAAGATGAAAGTAGCATTGATGGCCAAGGAGCTTTGGAAAATAGTCGCTGGAACCGAACTACTTCCCAGTGTCGATGAGCAAGCCATTTCCAAGTGGAAGCTCAGGGATGGCAAGGATTTTGCCTTGATCACCCTTAACATCTCCGACACACAAATTGGCCACATCAGACAAGCCGAATCTTCAAAAGATGTTTGGGATATATTTGTTATGGTTTAAGTTTGGATCAATTTCACCATGTCTTTTGGTGCCATGCAATATTAATTTGTGCCGCGTAACATTGTATTATCTCAAAGTTTAAAAAAGGCTTTTCAAGTTTGTAAAACATTATAAGATAATTGATTGTTAACGTTTTTAACCTTGAGTAGGCTCGAGAGGTTTGTACATGGGGCCCCTAGAGGCAATTTCACATACTACCAACTTTAACACTTACACTTGGTAGCCATGTACATCACTTATCATTTGTTTCTAATCTATAAAAGAGATCCTCCTCCTCATAGTGGGTGCACTTTTGATGGAGAGATCTTTCTCACATATGCTATTGTGTTTTGCTCTCTTGTGTGGTAGAATTTCTTGCTCATTAATGCTAGTGTTATGCTATCCATTTGGCTTCTTGATTGGTGTTTAATTGGATCTTGTTTTTTTCAATTGTATCTTGCTAATGTTATGTTCTTCACGTTGGAAATTTTTGGACAACAAGTATTCTAGATCCATTCGACCTAATTGAAGGAGCAATATCAAAGATTAATGATGCTACAATGCTCTCTAAAGCATACACTATCATTCTAGATAATGAAGCAAGTTTCTTTCATGAGTATTTTGTAATTTTCTGCTCACATCCTCTTCATCTTCTTCACTGTCCACCATAGCTGGGCATATCCAATCGCTTCATAAGTATGATCAATTAATTGCATGTCGACAAATTTACAATTTGCTAGCAATCTACTTTTGCATGTGCAAGTATTAGTCCATGCATGTTGCATGCATGTTTTCTGATTTTTTAAGATTGCTTGCTTGTTGCCATATTAGCTTGCATGTCGAATGCATATTAGTGGTTTTGATCTATTTTGAGTTGTAGAAGACCATCAAGGTTTCCTAGATTGGTAAACCTTCATTCAAAGATCTTTTCTATCTATATTCTCAGTTTTATAATAGTGGTATAAGAGCTATGGCTTCTACTTTTACTTTTCATGCAAAGATACCAATCCTAGATGGATCCAACTATCCTACACGGAGATCAAAGACTCAACTGATCCTGCAAGCTAAGAAGTTGTGGATTTATGTTGATGGAACCATTCCCAAACCACATGTACCTAATGTAATAAATACAGGAGCTTATGAAGAAGATTCGAAAAATCTTCAAGCCTGGTTGCATGCAGATTCAAAAGTGTTGAGGGTATTCCCAACATAGAGCGAATAAAAGAAAATGAGTCAATAAATGTGCTGCGAGGGCATGGCTTCCTGCGCGTATAAGTCCATGATCCAAGGAGCATGCAAGGCGATTGTAAATAAAAATAATGGACTTGGGCCTCTTGTAATTAAAATAAAACTTGAGGCCCAAAGTCATTTTAAACTTAGAAGTTTATTATTTTAGAGTTGGGTCCAACTTTGGACTCACATGAATCTTGTGAATTCTAATGTACTTTTTGTGGACCCTTGGATTAAGTTGGGTCCAAGATGAATGGTTAGGATCAATGTACATAAGCCAATAGAATTTTGGGGCATGCTTAATAGAGAGGAGGAGACTCTATCATTTTGGGAGCTCAAGCATCCTCATTTGCTAATCACTCTTGCTTATGCTATTGTTGTGGGTTGCTTGTTATTACCATTTTCCATGCTTTTTGTTTATGTTAGTTAAGGTTTCTCCATAAACAATGATATTGAGCATTTGGGCTACCTTCCATCTCATCTCTCTCACTCTCTCTTGCCCTCTTCCCCTCTTCTCTTCTTCTCTTCTTCCTTTCTCATTCACCCTCAATCATGATGAATGTTAGTGTAGTGGAGTAGAGTTAGAGGTGAGTAGTGTTAGTGGTGATAGAGATAGAGAAAAAGTAGAGCTATAAAAAAGATGCATCTTTACATAGTTAGGTTCCTATCCAGCGTTCTAACCCTTGTTGACAGGCGGGAGAGCTACTATACAACAGATCTACAACCCTACAGTGGCGTCGTTGCCGGGGATATGTTTCCACTAACTAGTATAGCTGCATTTTAGCTATTTTTTGCTTTTTGGAGTAGTTTTAGATAGATTTTTGGGTTAGTTTTCTGTATTTTTCTGTGTTTGAATTGTTCACAACTAGCGAAGGAGGTGGTAGAGGGTAGAGGAGGCCCTGAACAGCCTCCAAAAACCAAAAAAATACACCAATCTACATTTTGGAAGGAAAAAGAGCCAAATTTCTCATTAGATTTTGTTTTCTCCAAAACGGTGTGAGTTAACCCTTGCACGACTAACAGTAGCTCCAGGGTACTGTCCTAGACCTGCATAGAAGCTTGTGAGAGTTAGTTCCAAGAAGCTTGCAAAAAACAGAAAAAAAATCATAAAATTTTTAATAACCTTTGTAAAAAAAAAAAAAGTGCAAATCTTTACCAAAACTTTCGCTCCCTTTGAAATTCCATCTCAGTGAGACCAGGACACCTCTCTCTCTCTCTCTCTCTCTCATAGTGTTATTATGACAGTCTATTATATTGCTATCTATATTAAATATTATATTGATGTCCGTATTAAACATTGTGTGAATGTTGCATACAACAAGGACTCTCTCTCTCTCTCTTAGTTTTAGAATAAAAATCTATTATATTGCTATCTATATTAAAGATTTGATGTCCGGATTAAACACTCTTGGATGTTGCATACAAGGACTCTTCATATCTCTCTCATAAAATTTTAATGTAAATATTTAATGTTTTGTTAAGAAAAAATCTGGGATGAGATCTAGAAGGCAAACAAATTTAAAACAGATAATTTCAAAAAAATGCGAAATTGGAAGGAAAACTCAAGGAGGTTTCCATAACACTCGTCGCTTGGAAGTTGGCATCAGCAGCGGGCCCGACCAGCAGCCATTCTCCCTAGCTCTCGTGAATTGATCAGTGAAGTACAACTCCGTAACACGTTACATAAGTCAACCGGTGCCTTGTCAATAGGGGGTCAACCATCGAACATGAGCCAGCTGAGCTGCTCAGAGCCTCAGTACTCACGAGTCTTGAGTCAAGACTTGCTGCTTCCAATGGAATGCTCTGCATTGGCGACTGCATGAAGCCAATGCAGCTAACTACGAGCTTCCTCGCACTTTGCCCAGGTCAACTAACGCAATTCCAAGCTTTCAGTCAACGATATAGAAAGCCAATCTATTATCTATCTCTAGTATGGAAGTATCCAAATGATTCATGAAGACTCACGCAACCATAAATACGAGCCTAGGATACCCAATTTCAATCAGCAGCCTTTGGTATTACAATCTACCCATTCCAATGTCATACAAGCATTGCGTTGCAGTCTGCAATACAGTTTCTTCTAACCATTCGATATAGCAAAGCATAGCTGCCAATTATTAATAGACTGAGCAGCGGAGCCTTCTGCTCGGAGTGGATAGTGGGTTTCGCCGATTGATGCGTTATTGCTAAATACTAAAGTCTGATACTCATATGGTTTCAACTTTCACCCACAGCTGCATATCTGTTATAAGTCGCTGTAGTAAAGCAGATAGTCGTGGATCCGCTAGTCCTCCAATATCTCAGCTAGAGATTTTGATTCTTTTCACTTCTGATTCCGCTGTTCATCCAAAATGCCGGGAGCTCAGGGTCGATATTGGGAGTCATTCAGGCTTAAATTGATCTTACGGATAGCTATAGCCGTTATTCTGCTTTCAACCCAAGCAAATTCACAGCTCCAGGTAAACTTTCACAGGGGCAGTTGTCCTGGAGCAGAAGCTACAGTGAGAAATGTTGTGAATGCAGCGCTTGGCAAAAGCCGCGGACTGGGAGCAGGAATACTCCGCATGCACTTTCACGACTGTTTCGTGAATGTAAGAATGAGGCATAACGCACATATATTGCCAGTTTCTAATTTCTTTACAACTTTAATTTTTTGGTTGTGATGACAAGCCTATTAATGATACCATTATATGTACCACAATCAAAGAGTGTATTACTCGGTTCCTCTCTCCTGAGTCCTGCCGCACATTATAATCTTCTTTATGGCGTTGATGGGCCAAATCTGTCACTTCCCTCAGTAAGCTTCCACAGGAGCATGGAATGTTTCTAAACTGTGTGCAATAATATCTTGAGGATTATGATTTATGACGTTATCAGCCAGCTGCCGTTGTGTTTGTGACATATGTGGTTTGGATTAATGCAGGGCTGCGATGGCTCTGTGCTCATAGATTCGACTACAGGGAACCCATCTGAGAAGGAAGCAGGTGCCAATAAGGCAAGTCTTCGTGGGTTTGAGGTTATCGACAATGCCAAGGCTCAGCTGGAGGCGAAGTGTCCAGGAATGGTGTCATGCGCAGATATCCTCGCGTTTGCAGCCCGCGACAGCGTTTTTTTCGTAAGAAATTCAACGTTTTCACGTTGAGAATATTTCATGATCTTCCAGCAGTTGATATAATTTAATCCACCCAGTAAAATTTCTGGTCACTTTTACAATCCAGGAAGGACATCGTCATGCCAAGCGCATAGTTCATGTTGTAGCTTGTACTTATTACTGCTTTTGACATGTATATTGTGTGCACAGCTTGGAGGACCATTCTGGCAGATAAAATCCGGACGTCGTGATAGCAATATCTCCCGCGTAGCTGACGTTGGTGGCAATTTGCCTGGACCATCTTCCAACTTTCAACAGCTAACTCAGAATTTTTTGGCAAAAGGTCTATCGCAAGCTGAGATGATTACCCTTTCAGGTACGACTAGTTTCAATTTTCATCATTAGTCTAGAAATTCAAAGAATTAACGCATTGTATTAATGTCTTTAAATTTGACTAAATGTGGTCTCCTGATTTAGAATTTTCATGTTCTTTCTTTTACTCCCCTTCCTCGGCCAACTAACATTGTTCAACTTCTAGAAATTCAACCTTGTCAACAGTGTCTGGTTGTTCCCTTTGGACACATATATATCTGAAAAGCCTAGCTATTTCAAGACGTTGATCTGTAACGGGAATGAAATGCAGGAGCTCATACCATTGGCCAGTCGCTGTGCTCTTTCTTTATCAACAGGCTCTACAACTTCAACAGCACCACTCCTCAAGACCCATCCCTCGACCCGCAATACGCTACAAGGCTCAAGGTACTTTGCCCTCAAAACAACCCCAATCCCAACTCTGTTGCTCCCCTGGATCCGCTCACGCCCAATTCCTTTGACAACAGCTACTTCACAAACGTGGTACAGGGGAGAGCCTTGTTCACATCCGATCAAGCTCTTTTCACAGACGCAGCTTCTATGGCCACTGTACAAAGCAACTCCGAAAACGGGTCTCCTTGGCGTGAGATGTTTGCACAAGCTATGATCAAAATGAGTGAGATTGGTGTCCTAACGGGTCACCAAGGGGAGATTCGCAAAAATTGCCGAGTTATCAACTCATAAGAGCTCAGGTCAGGAATGAGAAGCTAGTTGTCCATGGGAATCACTCAGCTTTTCCAGTCATGAAGCAGTAAGCTTGTACCAAGTGTGTTTACTCATATCACAGTAGTACTAGTCATGAGCAACAACTTACAAGATGGATCAAACAAGCTCTTGTACACGAAAGTAGTGTTGATCTAGCCAAGCGCCATAAAATTTTATTATATGTGACAATTAGTTGAAACTTCGTATATTGCTGTACGGCAGCTTATACCCTTGCGAGTATATTTATTTTAGCAATAAAACTCTTAGCTAGACTAGATCAGATTTTGCAAAAAGCTACATGATTTGTTCTACATGGCATTAATTCAAAGATCCTGTGAAACAGCCAAAAGCTAAGGCTCAGCTATTCTTTTGCAAAGTAATATGCTAAGGAGCAAATATCTGAATGATCAAGATGAATTTTAATTACTTGTTACCAATATGCATCGTTTCACTAGTATTCAGAATGTTGTGGAGTTTAGAAACAAAAATCTACCTAAATGTTCACAGTAATGCATGGTAGAAAGATAACATCTCAAGTCATGAACAATGCACTTTCTCACACACCTTAATAAGTTTCTATACATAATAAAAGCTCATAAATAAAGATCATAAGGATGGATCATCACTCATTGGCTCCATAAGAGCATTGCTTCATTTTTTTATTGATATCGTATGGTCTCTTATTTCTTAGATGGTGACATTTTGCATTTTGCTATAAAATTTGGTGAGGTTTAAATGAATATTGGAGATTTCAATATTGAAGATTGTGGCTCTTGTTATTCTGATACAAAATAATGAAACATCTAAGGAATATTCTTTTAAAACAACGACCAATCCTTGTAATTAGTGTCCATTTTTAATGCTTATTCCGAAGGATATACTCTATCTTCGATCAATAATAGAGGCTATCATATATAAGTGATAACCAAAATGTGATAATAATATACTATACAACAATATCATGATCAAATGTACTCATCATCACACATAGCGTATTTTTGTGTTATACCAATTCATCAAATGAATAAGTAAAGCAATTAATATAGTTAGTAGTATAGTAATTTGTAGTACAACAACATTTTGTATCATTTTTTAATCATCTGCTATTGCGTTGATATCGATATCATTTGTTAAAATATGATCATGCGACAAATCCGTCAAATTATACCCATATATTCTCTATGACTTCATTATTAATAAGTTGCTCCTTGCTAGCTTATGGCGATGCTGATGATAAGATCAAAGATCGAGCATGACGTGTATCATGCGATGTCGAATCAATCGACGATGATGCATTATGATTGATAATATTGTCATTTTCTTGATCATGAAAAGAATGTGGTGCATCATTGTCCTTGGGCACATCCGGAGACATATCATTTTCATCTACATCTTGTTCATGTAGTACAATTGGTCGCATGCAGTCCTCCAAGACATCTCTATTCAAACATATTTTTTCTCAACAAGGAACAACTTGAGGCACATACCACCATATGGGATTTGAGCCGTAGAAGTGAAAGACCACCTCTAATTGTTACCATAAACACTGTTGATTTAGTACATATATCTATTTAGAGTTTTTGATCCCTATAGAAGATCACAAAAGTGTTAAAAATTCACAATTCTAGCTTGACTAGTTTTGGTCATATGACTTGTAAATAGTTAGATGGTCATGATGTGGCTTGTCACACGTGCCAAATAGCATAGGATTCCATTCATAAGGATGTTCTCAAGTAGACCTAAGTGTTAGAACCTTTGGAATGAGTCCAAATTATGCTTAGATACAAGGGAGAAAAAATAGGAGCTATTTTTGGTAATTTTTGCATTGTTGAGGGATCTCCAAGATTCCAACCCTAACTTGGTAGGGATGAAAGATCCACCAAAATTAGCATTAGGGATAGGTTTAGGGCTACTCATACCTGCCCAAAACCGTGATGGATCATGTATATATAGGTGATGATATCTCACCAAAATCAATCAAGCAATTTCATGTTTTTTCTCTCATAATGGTGCAATTGCTCTCTATGTTCATAATTGTTTGAGTACTTGTGATTACTAATGATTATAGGATTGAATGTAGGTCTGGTGTACAGTACTCAGACTGTGGGAGGCCGTACTTTCACACGTGTGAAGCCTTCTTCAAGGATTTGGGCCATTTAGTGAGGTTCAAGCATAGATTTTTGATGGATTTTGATGGTTCAACTTGTGCTAATCTTATGAAATCATAATCTATTGTTTCCCTCATCATTTCAAGTGTTTTAGGATCCTTATTTGCTGTAATTTTTACAAAAAGGGCACATTGATTGTGACTACTTGCAATCGAACACATTTATGTACATGCTCACATTGTTGAGAAAAAAAAATGTATCACTCTGAGCTGTCCAAAGCTTGGTGGAGTCAATAGCAAAATAGGCACTTTTATCTTTTCTCACATGACCATTAGAACCATTTTACATAAAATATAAAAATGTTGAGTTGCTTAAATCCAACTTCCAAGGTATCATGGATTATCTACAATAATAAAGCTAAGAAGAGGCTAGGTTCATATCAATTGTGCTCACTTTAATCTCTATGAGTAAAATTTGTGATGGCTGCACAATCATCTGTGTTTCTATTCTTATCAATGTGCTCTGCGAACAAATGTCATCTATGCATCCACAATGCATTGTATTTTTTATACTAAGCGAAAAAGAACAAACTGTGAGAGTGAAACTAAATAAACTTTGATTGATGACATGTGCATGCCAATAGGGGCGCTACTAAAATTGATTCTTAAACATGTGAGTGGTTTCTTAGATATATAGGTTACATGAAAATCACATCCCTTTGCAAATTCACACACACACACACTCTCTCTCTCTCTCTCTCTCTCTCTCTCTCTCTCTCTATATATATATATATATATATATATATATATATATATATATATATATATATATATATATATATATATATATATATATATATATATATATATATATATATATATATATATATATATATATATATATGTTACTACCTTGTTATTTATTGCAACTTGTCTAAGGGCATTGTGTACCCAATCAAATATCATGTCCTTGGAAAGAAGAGCAAGGTCGTGTGGAGAAGCCATTCCATATGGCTGAACCCGAAGCTCCTAAGACAAAATTGCTGACCAACATTTTATTTAACACAATGACAATCTCTTTTAGAGAATTTCTTTAACTAGAACCTTAAGTAAAATGTGTATTATCAAGTTGGCTTAACACTAGATCAAACACAACCACTAAAGAACCACTATATTGCACGAGATTTAATAAAGTTAATAATGTTTTGAACAAATGGGCAATTTGGAAAAGTGAACAACACAATATGACTCTTTCAATCAAGCACATATTGTACGTAGATGAAGTTGGTGTGGTAGATGTAGGATCATGTGTAAACCTCAGCTCAACTACTTTGTACAAGAAATCGAATCTACAAAATCTGAAAATTGCCATGAAACTAGCAAGGTTGCCATGAAACTAGTAGATTAGTCATTAGAGGAGTTTTTGATTTCAAAAGGGCCGTATAAGAAATCGTGCCTTAGTAAGAGAATGCTAGAGAGAGAATGATAAAATGACCGGAATTTTTTCTCGCTTTCTTAGTTTCCGGTGCTGCCCGCCTTCTAAGTTGTGTGGCTGGCTCATTTTTTGAAGTATATTAATAGTGCGCATGGAACAAAGCATGCTGCCAAGAAACAAAGCACACGCTACAAGCGGGAGAAAATTCCTTCCAAAATTTCATGTGTAAAGGATCGAAGTTTTACATAAATAGAACCTCTAGCCTTTTAGATTTCCCCAGTCATGTTGTGTCAGCTTGTCGAATACTTGTGAGTCGTCCTGAGAATGACTTTGAGGAGCTTTGTAAGGAAGTTTTAGCAATGTGGGCTCCTTTTGCAACTTTTTATTGATGCTGTATGTCTTGTTCTTGTAGGTTCAGTGATTGCTTTTCGCAATGTTCAGGTTTATTGTTATTCTGCTCTCCCTTAGATTAATAATTAATATTGTTGTAGATAATGTATTGATGTTTCCAGCTTCTTGGTTGAGTAAGATGTTCCCTCTGTTATTAGATTAACCACTCCTTTGTGTAGGATTAAGGGTTTGGAAGACAAGGCTTAACCTTGTAGAGGTTCAAATTCTCTTCCCTTAAACTATCAAAATAAGAGAGAACTTGAAGTTGGGTCTGAATTTTGCTTTTATGTTTTTTCAAATTTGAAAATGCAAATTAAAAAGAGGTCAATTATGAAATGAAAATGCAAGATCTACTTTTATAGAATCATAATCAAGATACAAACATTCCATCATATTATATGCAAAGAGTAGATCAATTTTGCTTTTGGCCTCATCTCTATCAGAGTTCAGATAAGAAAGTTATGGTAGATCAAAGATTTATAGTACAAGATAAGCTTTTGATGACGCGACACTTGATTATGTGGAATATCTCCACCACGCGAGGGTCTACATTCTGGTAAGAAAAACTTGCCCATTCTCGTGTCATGGCGATATGCCACATCATCATATTCTATGCAAAGAGTAGATCAATTTTGCTTTTGACCTCATCTCTATCAGAGTTTAGATAAGAAAGTAATGGTAGATCAAAGATTTATAGTACCAGATAAGCATTTGATGATGTGGCATTTGATGATGTGGAATATCTCCACCACGCGAGGATCTACATTTTGGTAAAAAAACTTGTCTATTCTCGCGTCATGGCGATATGCCACAATATCAGAATCTTTGATTAGCCATAACTTTCTTATTTGAACTCGGATCGAGATGAAGTAAAAAGCAAAAATGATCTACTCTTCATGTAGAATCCATTGAAATATCTCCACCACACAAGAATTTTTTGGTAAAGAAAATTGGTCTATTCTCGCGTCATGGCGATATGCCACATCATCAAAATCTTTGATTAGCCATAACTTTCTTATTTGAACTTGGACGGAGATGAGGTAAAAAGCAAAAATGATCTACTCTTCGTGTAGAATATATTGGAATGATCACATCTTGATTATTATTCTATAAAAATATCAAAAATTTCTAGAAAATCTATTGTTGTTCTACTCATCTGTAGTTTAATGGCTGATGATGTTGTAGATGATGTTTTGCAGCTTATTGTAGGTTGGCCCTCTTTAAAATATGTAATTTCAATATGCATGTTGCTAAGATCCATTACTCTTGGGATTCTTTGTGGTTTTATGGAGAATTGTCCTTGAAGGCCAATTTGTGATGCTTTTTTGGAGCTTTTTCATGTGTGGATCAAATCTTTGGTCGATCTGAATTTTCCAGCAAGTGTACTTTCGTTTTAGGGTTCATTAATGATGAAATTAATGATGCATGCCAGTTCTCTCCAATGATTTACGATTCTAGGCTATGTTTTGGTCAAAATTGTTTGGTTTTTCATGCTTTTTGGCACAAAATAGATAGTAAGAACCAGGATCCAGCAAGATCAGATCAATTAGATGGTTGTAATTCTGTAAATTGGTTTGCATGTGTTAGAGAAAGAGCTGTATGTCATGAATTTCCACTTTATGGTGATGAAAAAACCGGAAAATAGCCAAAAATCATCATTTTTGCTTGTTTTTTCATAAAGTTGGATAGAGGTGGCTGTAAAACACCATGTAGAGCTTGTAAAGAGGTGAACCAAAGTCTTTTGAAGCATTCCCTGAAGTTAGAACCAAGAATTCCAGCAATTGAACTTGTAGGAAGTAAAAAAAGTTCAAAAAATGACCATTTTTGGTGATTTTTGGGGAATGGATCTCTCCAAATCCATAAGGAGATCATTATGGAATTAATTACAGCATCATTAGCAATCATTTTACCTTCCCAGCAAGCTATCAGACCTGTGAATTGATGGCCGGTGGCTTATGCACCATCTCCATCAAGTTTGAAGCTATTTTGATATCTACAAATCAAGAAATCTTCGTTCTAAGCCTATACTACATCTTAGAATCAGTATGAATGCTTCATCAAAGTCTAATAGGCTGTTTAAGACTGTTGGTAACATCAATTTTGATCTTGGGAGGTGTTTGCACGTTTTTTTGATCATTTGGTCTACAAGAAGTGCACCCTACTATAGTTTTCTGGCATCTCTGATCTTGCACGTGTGAAGCCTAGTGGCAGACTAACGTGGCAAGCATCTTGTTCACTTGGTCTCCCTCTGTACTGAGCTTTACAGCACCCAATTTGGTGTCCTGTAGCCAAAGTTATGATCATCTAAAGTTTTGCAGTTTTGTGAGTAAAATTGGCAAAATTTGGAATTGTTCTGATTGCATGCCAGTCATTTCCCTAATTTGTAGTACTGTGTTTGCATGGATTAGTTGCATGTTGATTCTCATAGTGATTTTGACATGCATGAGGGATTTACAATCGATTTGAGTGGTCATACACATGTGCTCTGACAGTTGGGTCACAAATCAGTGTTAATGGTTGACAAATTCCGTAAAACTGAAGTTTACGTAAAAGAAATTTGTAATGACGTTTATGACTGATGTAGTGTGCTTTGCATGCCAGTTTGACATTGGGTTAGTAACATTAGAAAAAATGACAACGTTTCGATTTTTTCGACTCCGATTGCCTTTCGTACTAACAGTATTTTCGTCAAAATTTTTGAATTACGTAAATTAAAACAAATTTTGAGTTTTCTGAAAAAAAAATCTAAATTTTGGTCATTTTTTCGTTATCTATGGAAGCAGTTTAGATTAGTGAATTAATTAAACTGAGTTTATCAGTCAAAATTGATCACAGTGTTTTCACTAAGTCTAAATTATTTCTCGGTGATAGATAAGTTAAAATTGACATAAGGAACCGCAATGAATTGCCGACAGTTTTTACTGTGCTGTCTTTTTTAAACTTTGGAGTTGGAAACTCCCAGATTGAAAGTTAAAATTTGATTTTTTTTTTCTTCTTTGTTGAATTTCCCTTTTGATAATTGGAAATCAGTTACTTGTGTTCTCTAATCGATGTTGATCAATAGAAATAAGTCAAGTGAACGTTTGTGCATGATACTCGTTAAATTTGATTAAGATCGTCAAACAATATGAAATGAACAGGTTGAATGAGTAACAATAGTATTATTATCTAGTTAGTGAATCTGACAAGATACGGTTCAAGAATTACTGAAATCCTATGGATGGGATTTCCATTCATGTAATTTCTATGTTTGGATAGGTTTTGTCAATATTAACGTAGTAATGCCAAACCAGTCAATAAAAAGAAAAAAAAACAGTCCAACTTTATTGGAAATTTGTAATAATAGGAAATACATAACAGATTTCATTTCCAATAAAATCCTATGGTGAATTATATTTAGCCCAGTTATAGGATAGAAATAAAATTGTTTTGGACTTTTTCCTACAGTAATTAGTTTCTTAAAACATTTCCAAATGTCATTACGTCTTCTTGGTACCTTAGCTGAAATAGATTTTCAGGGAACTGAACATTCTAAGGAGGGAAGAAGAGTGGACATCAGAGGTAGTAAGTGTGATCGGGAAATGTATTTCGCAGTTAGGATTTTGGTAATCCCTGTAAATAATTGTTTAATACTGGTTATTAATATCCTGGTTAGAATTCATTCAGATGAATTCGTAACTGATATCTTTGAGATTTGATGCATCAGTAGGGTTTCGAAGCTTGTCAATAACCAAAAAGGTTTAGAGTGTAATAGTGAACCATGTTAATTCTTCTGTCTAAGTCACATAATCAGATGTAGATTATGGGTTTCCATCTGATAGGCATGCCAGTCATCCAAATAAATGGGATTCTCCAGTGTTTGGAAACAAGAGATAATTTCCTATAGTGATTGTAGGACAACTAGATGATCAGTGGGTCTCTAGAATATCAGATAAGGTGGTTAAGGGTTTTCTAGAAGGAAAAGCTGATGGTATGAGACATCAGTAATTTTGGGAAGGAAGTTCTAGGACTGTAAAGATCTGATGATCAATGGTGTGTTTTAGTACCTAGTCGCGATATGGGAAAGAAGAAAACCATTCGATCAAATGTGGGGTACTTTGGAAAATTTTGAGGTTTAATCTAGATCCCAATGTGGTATCTCATTATTTACAAAATCAGAGGCCCTCAAATCTATTTCTCGCTTTCTTAATTAATCCTTTACTTCTTAGTAATTTTTCAAATATAAGACATCAGACTGATTTATATGAATTCTTTCCAGCATGAAATTATTCTTCTGAAAGACTGTTATGTCATATAAATTACTACTTGTGTGAATAGACTTGGAATTCAGATAAATTCTAAGGTTAAAATGTTTCAAATTTTTAAACCATGGAATATTTCTGTTGCATAAATGGATTTCGATGGAATAGCAGTTTCTATCACTCAGAGTATTTGAAGGAAAAGTCTTGTGTGTAATAGGGTGAATCCTTTAGTGGAAGCACTTATTACTGACTTTTCTAGGATTTAGATAATTTCATATATCATCTTTCCAGTTAACTTTTATGGAAATTTATAATTTCTTTAAAAGGAGGGGTGAAGTGGTGGGATGAAATTCTATTTGGAAATCTGTTGGTTGCATAGCTTTCGGAAAAGAACCAGCTAGGGTATTGAGATGAGATTGGATCTGAAAGGAATTTTGGATAGATTCAGAGTAAGATGCCCAATTGGAACTTTTCGAAATGAGAGGAATTTTCTAGAGATTGTGTGGACAATCTGAAACAAGTTTGGAATTTGAATCATTATCCATAAGTAGTACAGTAAAAGGTCAAAAGTTACTAATTCCATTTTGATTGAAATAGAAGTAAGTTTAGTCAAAATTTAAGTCTGAGAGTTTTATATTGGATCAACCTAATCTTAGTTTAAGTACTAGGATCAGAGAGGGGCTAATCAGTGGGAGAAATTACGTAATTAGAGGTAAGTGGGATTGGAAAACTCTTGAGAGTGAATTTTATTCGTCTCAGAGATTTTTCGAATATGTTATTTACTCATGAGAAATAGAAAATATTTTGTAACTGAGTTACAAGATCTCAGTGAGATATGTGAGTAACATATGTGGGTTTTGGAGGAATCTGCTAGATAAAAATGTGTTTATGTACATGTGCACAATTAATCTTGTATGAATCTACTGTGTAATCCTAGTTACTAAGGTTATCTGGTGCACTTAACCTAGGCGGTGAACATGAACATATGATCAAGTATTGTTTTGACATATACTTGCAGAGTTAACAAATTTTTGGATAGAAGATTTATGGAGTAACTTATAAATGGTTTGGATGAGAATCTAAATGTGATGTCATACTAGTATAATTGAGATCTGCACCTAGACATTTGAGATTTCTGAATCATTGACAATTAACTTGAGTAGTTGTTTACTCCAAGATGAAGCTAATTGGTAAAATAATCAGTGTGATGTGGATTCACCGGGAACTGATGGTTTTTGAATTATATTGCTTGTAAGACGCATGATTAGTGAATCATTTCGGTTCATCAGTTGAAATTATGTGCATTGGATATACAATATTCTTGGGATAGAGTATTCCTTAGTTAAGGAATACACTCAGCTCATTAGTGATTGTATCCCAGAGAGCTCAAATGGATAACAAATCATAATGAATCCAAGAATAACAATTGAATTGATATTCAGCAGGACTTTGGGTATCTAGATGTGATTCTGGATTGTAATCTAAAGTTTTTGTAGTTGAAGATTTTTGGTATGCGTTCAGTCTTGAGATACCAGTTGTTTATAGAACTTGAATCTTGCACCTCAGTTTAAGAATCCTGGTAGAAAGTATTCCTAAATCCAGTATTTTCTTAATGGAAAGATTTTTGGAATGATTCTTATTTTTCCTGAGTTATGTTGGACATATACTCCAGTGTCCTGTAAATGGTTAAGTATTGGTTTTGGATTCCAAAAAAATGTGATTGACGAATCATATGAATCTAAATATTTATGGTTGACGAATCATAAATAGATACTTATTGTCAGAGGATTATAAGAAATTGTAATGATTCTTAAGTGTGATGGTTGATTCTTGATCTATTATTTGAGTAAGAATTTAAATCAGTGTTTTGAATCTCTCTACTCCAGTATTTTATTTGAGAACCTAAGGATCTCACAGACATTCTCACAAGATAAGTTATCTTATTTGTGGAGAATCTAATTAGTCTAGTGGATGCTATTCTACTATAGTTTTATGCCACGTCATACTGGATGTGACCCGAAAGTAACTAATATCCTTGTGAGGCCCAGAACACACGAAATGGAGTTTAGACAAGATATGAGACAGTGTATGCATGTGTAGAGGCTACCAATAGCAATTTTATGAATAGGTGGTCCATGCATAGGACTCTATTCTAGGTGAATCTATGTATAGGAAACTTAGGCTATGCATGGGAAGATCCGTTCAATTTTGACTCTTTTCCATTTTGCAGGAGGGCGCCACACATCAAAGGAGATGATGCCCAGGATGCTTATGGCTCTATATATTGAGGCCAAACTCGCCCTACTCCTCATTGTGATCATGAATTCATTGCCAGGGTTTCACTCCACATTCATGCTTCTTGTTCCTTGGCTTGGGGGTGAAGCTTCTAGAGTTGATTGGTTGCTTCTACTTGGTTGGGTGGTTGCTCCATAGTGTGTTTTCCATTGTGTGTTATCTTGTAAGCAGGATCTTAGGGAGCTTCCCTTATATTGATCGTCCAAGAGCTATAATGGATGTTCATTATTATTTACAAACTGATACCATTTTATGAATGGATGTATTAGCAATAGTTGATTGTATGACTGGGCATACGTGGCATCTAGATCCAAATTCAAATTTAGAGCTCAATACATTGCCAACACAAGGACTAACCTTGGACACGCTTATCACATACAAAATTAATATGATGAATGTAAGATGGGTAGCAACTAAATCGATAGCATAACTAGTTGAAGATTGTAGTCCCTTTTTCATGCCTAGCCTCCCTACAGATGTTACTTTAGAGGCTAAGAATGGGATTTTGGATCTACTACTGGGTGAGTATCGATTGTAGTATAGGTTTTGATCCAATGAGGAGATGACAAATCCAACATAGAAGTGAGGATTTAGGAAAGTAAGGATGTCACCAGCCAACTTAGCGTAGAATCTAAAGGTGGAATGCTACCTAAATCGTGGAGATGACTCATTCTTTAATTTTTTTTTTCTCTTTTGATTTATCTAGACATCATTTGGCTCTATATCTTCTCCACATAGGGTTGTGTGAAAGATTTCAACTAGTTTAGTCAAATTTGGTCAAATTTGTTTATTTGGTAATTGAGGCCAATTTTCATATTAGACTTAGAGATTGTCATTTCAAAGTTATATTAGTTTGAATGTATTTGAATTACCACTTTTAGAAAGTCAGGGAAATAGTAGAAGGTCGAGTTTGGTATATTCAAATTTGAATGTTGGAGACATTGAATCTAGTCCACATTATTGGTAGGGTTTTTGATATGGAGGGAAACCAAGATCATTAATGAGACATGGATGTGTTATATATAGTTGTACACACGTGGGAAGCTCTCTCTCTCTCTCTATCTATCTATCTCTCTCTCTCTCTCTCTCTCTCTCTCTCTCTCTCTCTCTCTCTCTCTCTCTCTCTCTCTCTCTCTCTCTCTCTCTCTCTCTCTCTCTCTCTCTCTCTCTCTCTCTCTCTCTCTCTCTCTCTCTCTCTCTCTCATTTCAGGCTTATACATGAGTTCTCTTGGGTTCATCTATCCATTGGTGCACTATATTGGTGATATCTTGCAATCTTGTGTGTAGATTGCTCATTTTATGCTACATTTGGATCCACACATGTGAAATACAATAGCTTATTGCTTTTGTACGGACAACAACCTCTTTCATTAAGTAGATGCTAATTTTTCTATGATGCAAATGTGTAGATTGTGTTGACTTTCATACCAAAGATCAAGAAGACAAATTTGAATGTTAGTGATTCATATTTCTTCACATGGTATCAGAGCTTGTGTTGCAGGTTATGAAATAATCAGTCACATTTATCAAAGATTTGGAGGAGTTTCTATCTCTAGAGCATGCTAGACTAGCTGCTACTCAAAAATCAAGAAATTTGCATGTGTAGAATTGATCTTTTGTAGATCAAAACTCAGTTTAGGTTTATGAACTTGAGGAATTATGATTTCACACTTGGCATACTGGAATTGGCAGATTTTTGATGCATTTGGAAGGCTTGGAGGCTACAAGATTCTATATCAACTTTTAGACAATTGCATGTAGAATTTGAAATATTCAATTTTTTGTGATTTTGTCAAAACCCTGATTTTGATTGAATCTCTATTTTGTGAGGTTGCTGGACTTCAATAGAGTGTTTTCCAATCTTAGGAAGTGGCAAGATTCATTAGACTGTTGGTAGATCATAGGTTGATCAAGATTTCTACATTCTATGTTTTGATTTGCTAGTTATAAGTGCAAGAAGAGAATTGAGAGGTTCCGTATCTTTATTTATGAAAACATTTGTTGTATTTCAAAAGAGTGTTTTTTGCATTGGAACAGGTTGAAAGAGAAAGATCAGGTCATTGCAACATGGCTACAATGAGTGGATTCATGTTGGAAGGCAATGACAAGCTTACCTCATCCAAGTACTCTATGTGAAAGTACTATATTTTAGGACCATAAATGGATCTACAAAAGATCCACAAGAGTGATTGGATGCTTGCTTAACAATCTATCAGAAAACTAGACACAAAAAAAGTTGACATAGATTGGCAATTTGACAAACAACAAGCATTAATAGTCAAAAGCATTGATCAACATTGAAATCCAAGCCCACACGTGTGTACTACAGGCTATAGTACGGCCTTCAACCTGAGAAACAATTAGAAATGGATTTGGGTTCATTTGGTTCACAAAAACTCAATGTACATAGTGAACTAGCTTGAGATTGCCAATGAGCTCCAAAAATTTTCTATCTTCTCCCTATGGAAAGAGGGAATACATAGCAAATTCGACTTCCTTCTTGGTGGATTTCCAGCATGTAATAAGAAAGTTAACTCACTCTCCTTGACCTAAAATGAAACCCTAGTCTATTTCCTAGAGTCATGCTTGGTAGATAGCTAGTTGGTCAAATTTTCACCTTAAATCTAGGATTTAGGTCCTATAAACTAGGAATCACTACAAAAATGACATGACCAACCCTATGGACTTGACCTAACCTACATTAGGAGTGGATTTCCATGTGGCATATTGGCCTCACATGTGTGAAATCCACTTATGTACAAAATTTACATAATACTACATGGTTTTTGATCAAGCTAGATTTGCCATTTCGTACTATACCAACAAGGTTAATATAGATTTTGTAGCAAATAGTGTCGTTCCCACAGAGGACAGTGTTAGAAAATTATGTTTCTGGTACAATTTATGACAAGTGGTTTCGAGTGTTATTCTGGTTGTCGACAGACATTAAAAAGTAACCAATATTACTTATATTTGGGTGTGTTGTGTTGATCATTTTCAGAACAACAATCTGGCCTCTATCAAATCAAATGAAACGCTTTCTACAGATGAGATGTTATCAGAGTAGTACAACAATACTACACTCTGGCTGATTAAGGTGTCAACAGAGAGTCGAGAAATGTTCAATGTATTCGCGATTGTACAGACAATTAATTAATCACGTTTGCGAACTGTTCGTTTCTAGACAGAAGTCCTCAACAACTAAAGTCCAAATTAATGGTTAAAGAACACGAATGGTTTCAGAGCACGTAAACTTATGTCAGTGACAATCAGGAAAACAGATCAAAGAGTCAATTCTTCAGACAAAGACTGTCATCTCATATGTATATGTACAGCTTTATTCAATGATCATGCTAGACTGTACCAAAGATAGTCGTTATTTGAGTGCTAAAAAGAAAGTATTCGCGACAGATGAATAAGATGATTTTAAGACAGTTCTTTAGAGCATGCTTTACGGATACACAACAAATGACTGTAATGCACTAGAGAGTCTATCTGATCAGAGAGTAATTCATGTAATGCATTAGAGATTGTTAGCAAACTCAAGATCACTCACACTCAGCAATGCGGTGAACAGAGATAAGAGATAATACTTCACAGAACGCTATTCACTTCTTCAATCTCTTACATATGCATAACCTCTTCTCTCTCGATGCTTGAGACTGAAGTGTGAGATCTATATATGTTATATGGGGCGAACAAATACACCTCTAAAACAACAGGTGCGTCGCTCCCGCGAAAGGGTCTAGTTAACAATTAGACTATGTATACGTTTAATTATACCATGAAAGGTATATTTAACTAAGAGTTAAAGTTACTATAGTTTAACATGTCTTTTCGTATCTAGTCGTTTCGTGTGGACGACCTAGTAAAGGTTATCCAAGGCAATGTCTTTCCTATTAAAGGTCTTGTCCTTAATTACAAGGCAAGTACTTAGGAGATGTATTCCCGAAAAATGACCTAGGCCTCTTCATGATTTATACTTAACCAGCTCATATCTTCATTTTTGAGTATATCATGCCATATTTATGTTGATATTCATTTTTTAACAATAAGATGGCATCACATATATCCGCTTCCTCAAATGTGATTCGTCCTCGTGAACATAACATCTGCTTTTTGAGGATTATTCGTGAAACATTCTGTTCTTCAAATTTTCGTTAAGGCGAAAAGATATTTCTTTGTATATTTCGTCCTTTAGATATTTCTTCGTCTTAGAGAATATGTGTCTTGCCGTTTCTTTAATTGAATAGGTTGTTTTGAATTGATCTTTGAATTGTTGATGAAAACTGGAATCAAACTTCAAAACATCTTTAAACTTCAAAAATTTAGCATCCCATAGAAACATCAGCACAACAAAGGCATGAATGAATGTTTTATGAACGATTCAATTCTTCATATAATTTCTGAGCAAACTCCAAATTTTGTTGAGCTTCGATCAACATCAAGTCTTCTTTTGATTTTGTGTAATGGCCGACTGGTAAGTTGCCGAATTCTTCTAACTTGACCAGGAGCAATGTTCCATTGAACAGCTCCTGAGTTAACTTTGTATCTTTGTCTGATGCACTGAGCTGTCGACTCGCATAGTCAATGAGATGATCTTTCTTCTGGTCATCCTTCTAGCTTAGACAGACGCCAATAGCAAATGCAGAAACATCCACATAACTATGAAATAAAATAGCCCAGTTGGGTGGTCTCAAAATAGGATCATTGATCAACCTTTGCTTAAGTTGTTCGAATGCTTTTTGCTGTTCATTTGTCCACAAGAATTCCACTTGTTCCTTTAGTAGATGTGTAAGAGAGGCAGCAATAGAAACATGATTTTGAATAAATCTCCGGTAATAGCCGACATGTCCTAAGAAAGCTCTTAGTTCACGTAAATTGGTTGGTATCTAGAGATTCTTTATAAGCTCGACTTTATCTTTGTCGACTTCTATTCCTCTGTTAGATATTTTGTGTCCAAGTAATATTCCTTCTTTCGTACTGAAAAAACATTTCTTTGGATATAGAGATAAACAAGTATCTCGACACCGTTGCAATGTTAATTTCAGCTTCGGCAAGTGCGTCTTTATATCACTATATACACAGAAATCATCAATAAATATTGCGAGAAAAGTTCATACAAAGACAGCGAAAATTAACATCATGATTCACTGAAAAGTCACTGGAGCATTACAAAGACCAAAGGGCATTTTGTTGTAGGCATACGTGCCCCAATCCGTAGTGAATGTAGTCTTTGAATGATCCTCCTTCCGCACTCCAACCTGACTATAACCATAAAAACCATCACAAAAACTGTAATGCAATTTATGACAAGTGGTTTCGAGTGTTATTATGGTTGTCGACAGACATTAAAAAGTAACCAGTATTACTTATATTTGGGTGTGTTGTGTTGATAATTTTCAGAACAACAATTTGGCCTCTATCAAATTGAATGAAACACGTTCTACAGATAAGATGTTAACAGAGTAGTACAACAATACTACACTCTGGCTGATTAAGGTGTCAACAGAGAGTCGAAAAATGTTCAAATTAGACAAGCAATTCTCTTGTCATCCAACACACAATCTGTAGTTCTAGAAAAAGACATCATTGAATACATGTCAAAAAATCAAAGAGTGTTAGGGCCATTTTTTACGGGGGGTTGGTCCAGCCAAAACGTCCTAAAAGGGTCAAGGGGTCCCACCTCTAATGGCGGTTCGGCCCTACATGAGCAACAGAGGATTTGCCACTTCCAACCTTGATGGCCCTCTCTATTGCCCCGTGCTCCCCAACCGATGAGAGTTTTCCAGGCTCTCAGAGATACGATTGCAAGGAGGGGTTGCTAGCACTTTTGGTTGCAATGATTCACTAGCTTTTTAGGGTCACGGTTCCGTAAAACCTCTGATCACTAATTCGTGTTAGGATCTTGCTAATATCTCTTTCCCCATTGAATTCGGCTTACAGTTAGTAAAAATCTTACATGGGCTGGAAACCGATTCACTGTCTATGATGTGCTTGTGGGGTGCAAGTTATATGCACCTCTTTGTTTGCTAAGCGACGGTATTTTCGTCGACTGTCGGGTCTAGGTATTTTGCTAGACAATATTGATGGCGGGTGTGACTAGTGTGACGCTTAACCAAGGCGGTGTATTTCAATCGCGGATGGGGGACGACCCGCTCTGGTGTTTCACAGAGGTAGGGTCCAATTAATACACTTCGTAATGGAAAACAAACGATTCCAACTTGACGATTTCCACAATTTATCAATCATGCCATATGTCAACTAGTTTATAGACCGGCCAACAACCACATGCAGTTACTATGAAGAAAAACCAGGCTCCACTACTAGCAATGTATGATCTACTAGTAGAACATTGTTTTAACTTTTAAAATGAAGAAGTGATTCCATGGTAAGTACAATTCAACTCATGAACCGGTTGTCCCCTCTTTCCTAACGGATAAGAATTCCATTGTTAGTCTAGTTCAAATCATTTAAAAATAACAATTACGGCGTAAATACCGATACCCTAGCTGACGCATGGAGTAAATGGAAAACCTCAATAGCTACTTACCCTATCCAGCCAAAATCACAAACAATCTCATCATGTCAAAACAACAGCAAGTACGGAATCTTTGGAGTGCATGGTTCCTGAAACACTACACATCGGCATACTACCATTCTGGTTCTAAAATTTTTAGTACGATTCACTACAGTGCACAATCGACCCGTTATTCACTCAGTTGAACGAGCGTAACCACAAAATGCAAACGCATCTGAACTCAAATCTATATGACCTTGTTACTAAACAGATGTAAGCGGTCTATAAAACCTTTCTTGCTTCAAAAAAGGCTTTATAAAAACCTTATTCTCATGTAGCTGACTATAGTAATAACCTCACATTGCATTCCGATTTAACTTAAAAACTTACAACCAGAACTTCATGAAACTTACTTGGTTCCCAACAAAAACGCTTATAACGATTTAGTTGGAAATATGGAAAAACCCTACTATTACACACCATAACATGTTCATGACAAAACATACTACTTTGTAGCGATTTTTTTTTTTTTTGGAAAAATAGCTTATTGCTGAAATTTTTTTAGGGGATCAATGGTCAAACCAGCGTTTTGCCTCTCAGAAGTGCAGTAGATGAGGCACAAACAGATCTTATTTTCAGTAGCTATCCGATTGTCATTTGCTCTGGTTTTCAGTAAATGTTAATGCTACAGTTTGGACTATCAACTGTATGGATGATGATCACTTTTGCAATTGGTTCACTGGAGATGTGAATGCAATGTACATACAGTTGGGGGCATAAATATTGGGCCCTTCTCGGCGCGCATTTGGACCCCATTTTTATTTACAGGGGGGATAGTGTCTATATAGCAGGAAGCTCTAGGGGGTTCAGAGGGAAGTAGCCCCCCGGGAAATGGGGGGTTCGGGGGGCGGTAGCCCCCCGAGAAATAGGGGATCCGGGGGGTGATAGCCCTCCGGTGGGGGGTTTGGGGGGCAACGCCCCCCAATGGCGGGATCCGGGGGCTGCCGGTAGACCTCGGCCCCGACGGTAAGGCCTCTTCATGATTTGGCCTTCCAACTCCCCGAGTGAAAACACACTTTTTGGTGTTTCGTGTGAAGAATTGAAAAAGATTATCTATGTTAGATATAAGGGTCTTATGTTTTTAACATCAAGCATCTAGGTGTAGGATGTTGATAGGAATAAATTTGGCATAGATGGCAAATTATGCATTTTCACTTGTAATGCCACTATTGAGCCAAAATAGAGTAAGAGGCTAAATACGTGCCAATTAGAGTGTAGACAAGTGTAAAGCTTTTGTTTGATGAATTCCAAGAGGTCCAATAGGATTTAGAGGTGAAACCTTGTGAGGTCTAATAGGAATTTGAGGTGTGCTTGAAAATATAGTCCAATGGAATTAAGAGGTGCATGGATCAATGGTCCAATAGGATCAAGAGGTGACAAAGTATGGTCCAATCATAGTTAAGCATAGTGGTAGCTCGTGGATCTACTAGTATCATTGTACTCCTCATTTTGAAGCGAGTGATTTGGTGATTTTATGGATTTTGTGAGTTATTGGATTTCTAGCTTTTTCTCTCTACCCTAGAGCTCATGATGCTTTTTCTCTCTCTACCCAAGGAGAGCAGCTTGTTTTTACTTAGATTATTTTTTGAATACTTCCCACATGTGTGAGTGAGAGTTGGAAGTGATTGAATGCATGTAGTAGTGTATTTTTGCCATAGGATCTAAGATTGATCTTGAATCTCAATCTAGTCTTGATCTTGGTGCATCTACACACCTTAGGAGATCACAAGTACATGTTGTGGACAATCCACACGTGTGAATTCAACATGGTATCAGAGCCTACCTAAGGTTACCATGCATTTTGATCCATCTAAGTGAAAAAATTTCATCAATCTTGAGCTAGAAGTTGTCAAGGCCCAATTTCCTAGCTATCTTGTTCAATCTTGGATCAAAAGAGATCAAAAGGACATTGATTGGGTCTGACCTGGTACTGTATGGAATCAGGTGCTCAAACACGTGTGAGGAACATCCAATTTCAATTTGTAAGTTCTCTCTCATGCTTGATCCATTTATCTTGCTTGATAGCTTGTTTTAAAGCTATTTTTATCTAGTTTCTGATGCAATCAGTTTCATTCCATTTGGTTGAGCCAATCAGAAGATATAAGCTTTTGAAGAGGGTTAGGTAGGGCACCTAGACCTGGGTGGAGACATTTGGTTTGGTCAAGAGATTGCCTGGTTGATCCAAAATCACAGTTGTATGCTTGCCAATCTCATCTATATGTGATCTAGGCACTGTTTTGAGATCTTACACATTTTGTTTCATGCAATATCATTGTATCTGAGTAAAATTTGGTTTCTTAGAGTACTTCACACGTGCTAAGAGTGTTTGATCCTAACTTTTCCTATACTCCATCATTTGATGTGAAATAGATCTTGTTTTAGAGAGATTTGTGTAGCTAGTGAGAATCAATTCACAAATAGTTGCAAGATCTTTCATAGGAGGAGATAGTACTCTATTATTGGATCCTATTAAGAGTGTGTAGCAACATTTATTGTTCATCATTTGAGTTTTTTTCACTTCAAATGTCTTCAGTGGGTTCATCCTTGTTGGAACCAAGTGAAAGATTGACCACTTCAAACTATTCAATTTGGAAAATGAAGATAAAGTCCATCTTGATCCTTCAAGACGTGATGGACATAGTTCTTGGCCTTGAAGAAGAACCACAAGTTCTTCAAGAGGTTCAAAAATACAAGAGAGCTAGGATGGCTCTCCACTACATTAAGATGAATGTCTCTAATGAGATATTGAGGGAGATAGGTACTTGTACAATAGCCAAAGAAGCTTGGGATTGTCTCAAGACTATCTATGAGGCTAAGAATACCTCTAGGCTTCTCACTCTTAGGAATCAAATCTTTCAAAGTAGCCAAAAGAGTGATAAGAGTGCATCTAGTTATGTTTTGAGAGTAAAAGATATTAATAGAGAGCTTGCTTGTATTGGTGATTCCATCAATCAAAACGAGCTAGTTCAAGTCATTCTCAATGGCTTGAGAAGTGAATTCGATAACCTTGTCCAATCCTATGCCATGAAGGAGGAGCTACCAAGTTTGGAGGCTCTCCAAAGTGTGCTAATTTCGGAAGAATCAAGACAAGAGTACAAGCTCTTGAGGATGGACAAGCTTTCTCTCACTCATAATGATGGCAAAGCTCTCTTTGCCAAGGATAAGCACAAAGGGAGGAGCAAGAACCAACATCAACAATCCTCAAGAAAAGAAAAAGTCAAATCCAAAGACAAAGATGAGGAGGAAGATGATTCTTCTAATGCTTCATCATCCAAGCTCAAGAAGAAGAAGATCAAGTGCTTTTATTGTGGCAAGAAAGGTCATTATGCCACCAATTGCTTCAAGAAGAAGAATCAACTCAAGCAAGCCAACATTACCAATGAGAAGGAAGACACTATTGCAAGTGATGGAGAGGGATCTCTTATGGTCTCTAGTTTCTCATCTACTCCTTTCAAGAAGGACGGCCTATGGTATATTGATAGTGGAGCCTCTTCACATATGTGTAGCTCCAAGGACTCTTTCTCTTCTATTGCACCTTATGATGGAGTGAAGAAATCAATATACACTGCAAATGATTTTGAATGTCCTATTGAAGGCATAGGGAATATTCCCTTGAAGCTTGCATCCTCTAAAGTTCTTTCTCTCTCTAAAGCTCTTTATGTACCTAAGCTTACCAAGAATCTTATTAGTGTTGGCCAATTGCTTGATAATGGCCTTGATGTAAAATTCAATGTTGATACTTGCACTATCAAGAAGAATGATGAGATACTTGCATTAGGATCTAGATTTGGTGGCATCTGTAAACTAGATCCAAATGAGTATGTGAATGCTTGTAATGTTGCTCTTGTGAACAAGCTCTCTATGGAGGAATTATGGCATAGGAGGTTGGGACATCCCAACTACAAATCCATGCTCTCTATGATCAAAGAAGCCAAAGCTATTGGCTTGCCAAAGTCACTCTCCAAGAAGATCAAGCCTTGTGAGGCTTGTGCTATTGCTAAATCTCACAAAAAGCCATTTACAAGATCTTCTATCAAAAGCAAGCATCCTTGGAGTTAATTCACTCGGATGTGCATTTCTCATCAACTACAAGCAAGAGAGGAGCCACTTGTTTTGTTACTTTCATTGATGATTACACAAGATTCACTTGGATATATCTTCTTGCTTCTAAGTCTATGGTGTTTGATCATTTCCTTATTTTCAAAGCTTATGTAGAGAAGCAATTCTCATTCAAGATTAAAGCTCTCAGAAGTGATGGAGGTGGTGAATATATCTCCAATAAATTTCAAGATTTTTGTGAGCTTGAAGGCATTAAAAGAGAGTTCTCTTGTGCCTACTCTCCATCTCAAAATGGAGTGCCCGAGAGAAAGAATATATCTCTATGTGAATGTGCAAAATCTATGAGAATTGAGGTATCTTTGCCCAAAGATTTTTGGGGAGAAGCCATTAATTGTGCAAATTATCTTTGCAATATGCTCCCACATATAGCTCTTGGAGGAAAGTCACCATATGAAATCTTATTTTTGAAGAAGCCTAAGGTTGATCACCTTAGAGTTTTTGGATGCTTATGCTTTGTCCATATTCCCTTGGAAACAAGGAAGATGGAAGATCCTAGTGCATGCAAAGGGATCATGGTTGGATACTCATCAACCAAGAAGGCCTATAGAGTCTTTATACTCTCTACTTCTCAAGTTATTGAAAGTAGAGATGTTGTCTTACATGAAGATCAACACTCATCTCTTGAAGAGGTCGAGATCAAGAAATCTATGGATGCATCATCAATTATTGATTTTGAAGACAATCATGATGTGATGGGGTCGAGATTTGAAGAAGACTCTCCTCGGATTTTCTCACCAAGAAGATCCATGAGAGATAGATCTGAGCCTAAGAGGCTCTCATATGTTGACAAAGGCAAACAAGTGGATCTTGATTCCACTAGTTATGTTTTTTATGTCTCTCATGAAGAGCCAAAGAATGTACAAGAGGCACTCAATACCAAGGAGTGGTATGATGCCATGAAGCAAGAGTATGATGCATTGATCACCAACAATACTTGGGAGCTTGTGGATCCTCCATCCAACAAGCATGTGATTGGTTGCAAGTGGGTATTTCGGATCAAGTTCAATCATGATGGCACCATCAACAAGCATAAAGCAAGATTATGTGCCAAAGGATTTGCTCAAATCCATGGTCTTGATTATGAGGAGACCTTTGCACCCGTTGCAAAGATGGTGACAATAAGAATTCTTATTTCTCTCGCTTGTTTTTTCAAGTGGAAGGTGTTCCAATTAGATGTATCCAATGCTTTTCTAAATGGTTATCTTGAGGAGGAGATCTATATGGAACAACCTCAAGGATTCATCAAGGATGAGTCCAAAGTGTGCTTGCTCTTCAAAAGTCTTTATGGACTCAAGCAAGCACCAAGATCATGGTATTCAAGACTTAATTCTTTTCTTATCTCACTAGGATTTACTCTTAGTGACTATGATCCTTCCATGTATCTAAAGTTTGTTGATAGCAATATTGTCATTCTTCTAATTTCTATTGATGACATTATTCGTTGTGGAAGTTGTATCAAGCTAGTTGACGAAACCAAGCTAGCACTTGGATGTGAGTTTAAAATGCAAGATCTAGGAGAGATGCATTACATCCTAGGCCTAGAAATTGATTTTTATGAAAATCATGTCTTTTTATGCCAATCTAGATATGCTCACTCTATGTTGAAAAAATTCCGTATGGAAAATTCTAAGAGCATAGATACTCCAATGGAGCAACAATTTATGCAAGATCCTAAGATCCATCATTGGAAGATGGCCAAGAGGATTCTAAGGTATGTATCTTCATCTTGTGATTATGGTCTACTCTATAAAAGTGAAGATCTATCCATTATTGGCTACTCGGATTCGGACTTTGCAAGTGACAAGATGGATCGAAAGTCTATTAGTGCATACACTATCTTTCTTGGAGGCAATCTAATATCTTGGCTTTCCAAAAAGCAAGATACTATATCTCTCTCTTCATGTGAGGCCGAGTACAAAGCACTCACTACAACTACCAAAGAAGTGCTTTGGATCAAGAGGTTATTAATGGAGCTAAAGTGCATCAAGGAGGATGATCTACCAATGATCAAGTGTGATAACATCTCGGCCCAAGCTCTTGCCAATAATCCCATATTTCATGCAAGAAGCAAGCACATAGAAGTGGCACACCATTTTGTGAGAGAAAAGCTTATTGGAGGAGAAATCTATTTGGAGCATGTCAACTCGTCCTCTTGTATAGCCGATCTACTCACCAAGCCTTTGAGCAAAAGTGCTTTCATCAAGCATAGATCTAATCTTGGAGTTATATCAAGATCAATGTTCAAATCTTCATAGATAATTTTTTAGGAGGAGTGTGAAGAATTGAAAAAGATTATCTATGTTAGATATAGGGGTCTTATGTTTTTTACATCAAGCATCTAGGTGTAGGATGTTGATAGGAATAAATTTGGCCTAGATGGCAAATTATGCATTTCCACTTGTAATGCCACTATTGAGCCAAAATAGAGTAAGAGGCTAAACACGTGCCAATTAGAGTGTAGACAAGTGTAAAGCTTTTGTTTGATGAATTCCAAGAGGTCCAATAGGATTTAGAGGTGGAACCTTGTGAGGTCCAATAGGAAATTGAGGTGTGCTTGAATATAGTCCAATAGAATTAAGAGGTGCATGGATCAATGGTCCAATAGGATCAAGAGGTGACAAAGTATGGTCCAATCATAGTTAAGCATAGTGGTAGCTCGTGGATCTAACAATATCATTGTACTCCTCATTTTGAAGCTAATTGATGTGGTGATTTTATGGATTTTGTGAGTTATTGGATTTCTAGCTTTCTCTCTCTACTTGAGAGCTCATGATGCTTTTTCTCTCTCTAACCGAGGAGAGAAGCTTGTTTTTACTTAGATTATTTTTTGAATACTTCCCACACGTGTGAGTGAGAGTTGGAAGTGATTGAATGCATGTAGTAGTGTGTTTTTGCCATAGGATCTAAGATTGATCTTTAATCTCAATCTAGTCTTGATCTTGGTGCATCTACACACCTTAGGAGATCACAAGTACATGTTGTGGACAATCCACACGTGGAAATTCAACATTTTCCAAAACAGTCGGCAAACTACACAATCATAATCCCCTCAATCAGAGCTTTCATCTGATACCCATATTGCCTAAAAGAATTTGAAAAAAAAAATGATTCTACACGATTCTGGGAAAATCCCAAATCGCGAATCGGAATCGCGATTCTGATCCTGATTCTGAATCGCGATTCAGAATCGCGCTGCAACTATGGTACAAATAGAGTTTGAAAAATCAAAACATACCTTAATGTGCAATTAGGTAGCCGGTGTGTATAAAACCCTAGTCATGAACGCTGCCTCAGTATTCCGCATGCCATTTGACATGTTCTATTTGCCTTGCCTTCGTGGATAGTCACGATGGACAACAAGATCAGAAGATTAGCCACTAGAAAAACCCTGGCACAGGTTACTGTGGTCACCGCAGACAAAGAGTAGGATTTATAGAGGATAGAGAGGCATATCCAGCTCTAATGTAGCAAGGCAGGCCACAGTAGGTCGCAATCAGACTATGGACAGGTCTGAAACATATATCAGAGGGTTGCTACAGAGAAATGAGGTCGCAGACAAAAGCAAACAATGATACCAGGCCACAGGCAGGGCTTTCTGGCCGCCGGCAGGCCTAGAACAAGTCACAGACAGGGCTTTCTGGCTGTAGGCAGGCCTAGAACAGGTCCAGCGAGGGTTTTCTGGCCGCAGGCAGGTGGTACAGGGCTGCAGCAGGGCTTCCTGGCCGTAGCCAGGCCTAGAACAGGTCCAGCGAGGGTCTATGGGCCGTTGACAGGTGGTACAAGGCCGCAGGCAGGGCAAACAGAGGCCATAGATATTGTAAGTAGTGAGCCGTAGGCGCAGGGAGGCTGTAGGCAAGCACACAGACATTTACCAGGCTGTGGGCAACGAACTAGGGTTGCAATCAATTATTACGGATCATAGAGGATGCAATTGCAAGGCCAATGATGGAGCACCAGGTCCATCGAGTTGTAGGCAGCACCAATACACTCCAAATCCTCTTAGGAATGCAGTGTAGGAATCATACTTGTCGTAGGATCAACCTTCTTGTGAGAGCATGATCAACCTTCTTGTGAGAGCATGGTTAATGTGAGAGCATGGTTGTTGCAGCAAAGAGACTCGGACTATTTGCTCAGTTGATCACTACTAAATGAAATTCTGAATAACATCAACTATACTTGCAATTAACCAGTCATGCAATTACTCCCAACCAATTGGAACAAAAATTAACTCTCAAATATTACTTCACGAACAAGTAATTGCAACCCGAAACTCTCCTACTAGCATTCAACCAACCAAACCCTAACGACAAAGTTTGGGCAATTTAGGGGCAATTAACGAAATGTGTGGGCCAAGTGGTTACCCAACAGGCCAAACCCAGACAATGATAGGATGTGTTGAGACTGAATCTATATTTTTCGGTCCTGTTTTTATCCGAAACTTATCTTTCTCGATTTTTTTCTTCTGTGGTTGACTTTTTCGGCATTCATGACTAGGGATCCCACGACAACACGGTTTCCCTGAAAAATACATTGAGTGATTATATAATAGTAAAAATGGACTCAGTTCATGGTGAGATTTTAGCACGGTCATACCGGCTATTTTTTACAACTGGCCATTTTTTTCAAAAGCCGTAAAATATTTACCTGCCATTTCTAAGTCCGCAAAATTTGCTCTAGCCTCATTTAGGGCGGCTGGGACCCAATTCTATGTGGACCGACACTCTTGGCTTGGTCTTACAAAACTTGACCTCAAAATACTTTTGACGGTTTTTTTGAAAAGTCAATTTCTTACTTTTCAACTGTGTCTAGCCACTTTAGGGGTGGGCTGGGACCCAAACTTAAGGCAAATTTGTGCCGATTTTTCTCTAATAATCGGGCTTCACATGCCAGTTTTTTTCAATTATTGCGAACTTAAACTTACAATATTAGGCCAATTTCCCGTGTGGAAATATCGGCTAACAAAGAGCAATTGAGCAAGACGTCTTCAAACATGTCTTAAAATATAGTCTTGGACCAAACATACCTGGAACTCCATCTTGGCATCGACAAAACTTCAACGATTTACTATCCATGGTGGAATGTTGGGGACTGTCACATTTTTTCCTAACCTTGACATCTGATGAAACAACCGATATGCGATGGAATGAAATCCAACACATTGAAAACTTGGTAAAGAAATTTAACAATGAATATGATTGGAGAACTTGTCCATTAGAATGTTCAATGTTGTTTGTGGCAAGGTTAGACCAATTCATGAAAAACTATTTACTATCATCCAAACCACTTCTTGGAAATGTCCAACATTACGTGATTAGGTATGAGTTTCAAAATTGAGGCTCTGTACATGCACATATTATTCTTTGGATAAATGAAAATGAAGTAGATCAAATAGCTAATGAGATAGTGGCATGTATACCAGCTATATTTGACAAAACTTCAAGAAAATTCATAGAACCGATTGAGACTCATAGAAAATAACTGTATCAGCTTGTGCAACGAAAACAAATACATTGTTGTAGAAAGTCATGCACTTTATATTTATCAAAAAACAAAAAAGTAGGTTGCAAGTATGGATTTCCATATTCTTCTTCAACAATATATGAAACACACATTACTCCAGATAATCAAAGATGGACATACTATCGTCCACGATATGAAGATAGGAATGTTGTTCCATATCACCCAAGCATTCTACTTTTGTGGAAAGCACACATGAATTTACAGAGAATCACAAACACAAATTGGTCATACTATCTTCTAAAATATGCAATGAAATCTGAACCAATGGGTCATATGAATCTCGATACAAAAGATGCAAAACGTATTGGCCTAAATCATGTCGATCCCAATATGTTGAAAGTAATTACAGCATCAATACTCACAAAACCGGTATCTCTATCTGAAGCAGCATTTTGTTGTCTTCAAATACCCATTGTAAAAAGGAGTGAATCAGTTCATTACAAAGACTCATCATTGCCTCAACTACGAAAAAAGATGGTTGGTTACAACAATATTGTACTATTACACCCCATTCATATTTACGTATGACGACAAACAACCTTGGAAGACCTCACGTTCTATGAATATTGGAAAAAGTAAACTGTTAAAAAATTTCCGACATGCAAAACCAAACCTGACAATATTGACCAACTTGGAAATTCGGTTTCTTAAATTGATCGACTAGTACGATTTACAAATTTTCATCCAGCTCATCAAATAGAAGGTTTTTTCTTCAATATCATTTTGAAAAAAATTCACTTTCAAAATGAAAAAGAACTTATAAATGAAACCAACACTCAACGATCATATTTTGTTGAATGTGTCTTGAGAAATATTATCAATTCTGAAGAAGACATCAAAAATTATATAGCTGAATATACGAATAGACAATTAATTGATCATGAACAAAGACAACAAATTGTAAACATATTGCTCCAAAAAAAAAACACTTGAAGGTGAAATATTGACAAATGATGAAGATCACATGAAACCTTTAGTTTTGGATTCTGATACCATTCAAACTTTACAATTGGAGCACGAATTTGAACTATTAAAAACATCTAACTTGACACAAGAACAAACACATGTCTATAACATGTTGACAATACAAACATCTGGAATTTTCATCATTTCAGGAACTCCTGGTAGCGAAAAAACAATGTTTATAAAATATCTAGCATATAAATTTTGTTGCATAGATAGAAATGTGTTGCTATCAGCAACAACTGGAGCTGCAGCAGCAAGACTTAGCAACACTGCAATGACTGTGCACAATTCTCCATTCCTATAAAGAATCTCTATGTTCAAAATTTAAGTCCTACAGACTTCCCCTATAAATTGATAGCCGATGCTGAACTTATCATAATTGATGAGATGTCGATGATGACATCCCACACTTTGCAATTGGTTGTGCATCAAATAAATCAAGTGAAGAACAATCCTCAAAATAACCCTTTCAAAAATCTCATTCTATTACTAGTTGGAGACCATGCACAATTACCTGCAATATGTCAACATAGACAAGAATCCTTTTGTTGGCCATGTCATATATGTTCTTCTCCATATTGGAAAAACGCATTTCAATTTCACATATTTAGTGAGACATTCTGAAGATCCTATATATTTAGAATTTTTGAACATCATACGAAGTAGACAACCAACAATGAATGAAATACATAATGTGTTTTATGATAGAATAATAATCGAGAGACTAGCTTTTGAAATGATAGATGACAATATTTCAATCATTTGTACACATCGTGAAGATGTTATAAAATTCAATGAATATGCGCTAGAAAAACTTTATGATACCTCTCAAATAATCACAACCACAATAAAAAGTAATGCATCACACGTGCCCGAAATGCCAAGTTGGTTGATGGAAGAAAAATTCCATCAAATACCAAAATTAGCCATTGGTGCAAAGGTGATGCTACTTTCCAACATGGATATAACTAAAGGAGCTGTAAATGGAGCGGTAGGAACAATTATGGATCTAATTTTCAAAGAACAATTAGCGAAAATCAAGTCAATAAAAGTGAAAATTGAAAATATGAATAGACACATTCTTGTGACTAGGTCAAATTTTGCAAAAATAAGATACAATACACATATCTACTACAAGTCAACATTTCCTCTCCCTCTAGCGTATGCAATGACAGCTCACAAATCCCAAGGGATGACAATAAAAAATACAACAATCTTAAACATAAAAAAAAACTTATACCCTGCATTAACATATGTCATGCTCTCAAGAGTAACAAAAAGGAAAGATATTTTCATCATAAATGAAATTACTCCGTTACATTTTCAACCTATTCCACTTCCAAAATACACACAATGTTCTTGATGAATATAATATAAAAATCATTTTTGCAGAATAAGCTGATCATCAATTCACAAAATGTCGACAACAATTGAGGTACTATCTCCTTATTTGTAAATTTTATTTGCATGAATTTAAACAAAGTTGATTAAATCAAAAGATTTTTTTTCTTTAATCAAATGTTTATTATAAAACTTATCTAACTTGACAAATCATAATTTCCATAATTTTACAAAAAATAGCTATTCAAAAAACTAAAAGAAGAAGCAACAACTATAAACACCGCAACAACGACAACAACGACATATCCATCAACAAAACAAATGTTCCTCATGAATACATGTGGAATAGGACCTGAGGAATACATGAACGATTATAGAACAAGATACTTGCTATCATTACTTATCGATGAGAAAAAAAAATGCACGGGATAAATTTCAAAGTACTAATAATGGTTGACCAATTGAAGGTAACTATCTATAAAACAAGAATATTTAGTATTTTGATATCCTTTTCTTTTTAGTAATCAATACCCATATTTTATTGTATAAACAATCACTTACAATTACTTTTTGCAGGATTTCTTATCCATTTATTCAAAAATTTCAAATCACTATTCCCGAAACAGTACACAGGAATTCTACAACAATTTGTTATTTTGAATCAAATGTAAACAAATCCTACTACACAGTGAGAAATTTGTATTTTGGATACAACATTCCAATCAATGATTGGAATGAAATGACTCGTGCACAATCTGACGGCAATTGCAACTGATTTGGATAAACACTTTGGTCACATTGATCAATGTGGAAACAAATTGACAAATGGACCAATCACATTTTCTTTTGTAAGACAAATGGTCAATCCTACAATAGCACATCTATTTGAATTTCATCCTCAAATAGAAGAACATAAGGTATAACAAACATTTTTTTATATATTTCTATTATGAAATATGAAAATAATTTTCAACACGATTTTCAGTCTATCACAGAAGAAGATGTAGCATCAACAAGTGCTACAAAGGTATATCAAACTCTGCTTATCTATTACATTTTTGAAAGTTTAACTATGCAAATCTACAAAAAGATACATTAGATATATTGTTTGAATGTAGGAAAACACACCTCCACCAAAAAGAGCACGAAGAACATTCACATCTACAAATCAAAATGCATCAAAAACAAAAAAGTTTACATTGGACAAACAACATCACTGACGAAAAGATATCACCAACACTGTGAAAACCCTCCTTCAAAAATGTTGGCAGATGCATCTCTATATGCTCCTTTTAAAAATAATTTTATTATATCTACAATTTGTACTACTTGTGACAAAAAGATTGCATATTAATTTAGAATCATTCTACATAGATCTATTCGCTTCATGTGGCTCAAATGGTTATAACATATTTAAAAAAAAACCCAAGCAATTCCAAAAAATATTGGTACTTGAAAAGACGTCATTATATATAAATATAATAAAGTTAGTTGTCAACTATAAACAGTTAAAATATGTTTTGATTTATCATCTATGATTCAATGATTCCCAATTATCATAGACACCAAGACATGAAACATTGTAATGATGTTATATATTCCTTGCAAGTTATATCATTTTAAAATTGGATGAAGTTCCAAGAACAAAATACATGTTCAATGCATTATAGGACATTACAAAGTTGAAGTCGTCAACACACAAATGACGTGTCTATGAGGCTGGCCTTCATTTCTAGTTATGATCATAAGCCATAATGGCTATTTTTCACAAACTAATGCACTTCAAAAATTCAAGAGCACACCTCGAAGGATCCCTTTACTTATTCTAGAAATGTCACTAGGTCAATGGGTTTTTTTTTGGTGCAGGTTAGTGATGACAATATGTTGTGAACGTTCTCTATTTTTTATCATTATTATAAAGATATAAATCCATTCTTTCTAGATTTATTATTAGAAAATCACTTTAAGTGTTTTCACTTTTTGAAGTTAATTTATATTTTTATAGTTATGTAGTTTACATTTTATATCAAGAAATTGAGATTTATTGCTATGGCTAATTTTTATTGCTTGTAGTTTCATTGCCAATGGTGTGTTGAATTTAGTTAATTAAAATTTTTAATGGTATTTGTACTTGTTTTCTACTTACTTTATTTATTTATTTGTTCTAAATAAATATATTTCAAGCTTTATGACATATTTGGCTAGTGATAGAGTCCAAGTGAAAGCCTCACATTAAAAGCTATCACAATGCATAACACTATGTTCACCTTCTCACTTAAGGGGGAGAGAAGGATGCAAGAATACGTGTGAAGCTAACATGTGTGCAAATCTGAAACTAATCACCATCAGAATGTATAACACTATGCTCAACCTCTCACTTTACATAGGGATAGATGATTAGGCTAAGAGGTAACATGTGTGCAAAATTCAAATTAATAGGTATCACAATGCATAACACTATGCTCACTCACCCTCTATTATTCTCTCGCTATACATAGGGATAGATGATTAGGCTAAGAGGTAACATGTGTGCGAAATTCAAATTAAAAGGTATCACAATGCATAACACTATGCTCACTCACCCTCTATTATTCTCTCACTATACATAGGGATAGATGATTAGGCTAAGAGGTAACATGTGTGCAAAATTCAAATTAATAGGTATCACAATGCATAACACTATGTTCACTCACCCTCTATTATTCTCTCACTTTAAGGATGAAGAGAGGGATGCAAGATTAGGTGCAAGCATGTGACTACCAAAGTGCATCTAGCTCAATCCCTAAATACTACTTAATAATTTATCACAAAATGACTTAGGGGCAAACCCCACGTACACCTTAGCGATTTTCAAGTAGTGCTAATTGAGAAGTGCACTCATGCCCCACTTACAATTTACTCACAAGTTTACTAATTGATTGGGTTAGCTCTAAGTTGCGCTAAATTATTTTGTGCTCTTGCTTTTTTAACCGTTGATTTACCCCTACATTAGGCTAACTTGTGATTTAGTTAATGCCGACTCCAATTGCCAATGGATAGCCAATAGAAACACTCACTTCACCCTTCTACCAACAAACTTGCTCTCCTCCCATCAATGCCTCCTTGTGCTACTACACCTCCGTGCCTCCTTGTGCTACTTAGTGTGAGCAAAACACCTTTGTTACAACGAACATAACTCAGACAAATAAGTGTAGGTGGGGCAGCAAGCATGCCAATGGACTAATATAAATTTAGATGGTATTTAATTAGCTTGTACCCTTAGACTTATGAAGCACCTCATTATTTATTCAATGTAGGACTGCTTCCTATTGGTACTCTTGTGGCGCCTATTTCTCAAACCTTTGAAAATTTGAGGCGAGCCAAACGTTTGAGTCGATCTTCACGCTCTGCAGCGATCCATCTGATTGGATGCACTCGCGGAAATGGTTGGTTCTTGTTTTTTCGCTTAACATTATGAAAGCTCTGTATCATATTCATGTTTCAGTTTGTAACGATCTTCATGAATCGAAATCACAACAACTTATTTGATGTGCTATGTATGAAAAGCTTTTATCCTTCTACTTTTTCCAACCACTTCTGTATATATTACCGCTTTTTTATGAATGCTTATGGTATCTGCAATGTTTCAGTAATTAGATATCATCCACATCCAGGTTCTTCATGAATCTATTGATATGAGATGCTTTTATCCTTCTACTTTCAATCTCTGTTAGGTTTATTAGAGTTCTTTATGAATGCTTACAGAAGCTGCATTTATCAGGAATTTATAATCTCCAAGTTGAGAACAGGCACTATATATTATCCATATCCAGTTTCTTCCTTCGTGAGATAAGTTCTAAATGGAGCATTTATTTTAAGAGGAGTCAAAGATGACTTTTGCCAGATCCTGATAAATCAGTGCAACTATCTGGTGTAAAACAAGTTTCAGTTCGTTAGTGATAGTTTTACTTGAAAAATTTAGATACGTATTGAAGCCTCAAGGTCAGCCAAGTTCTTTTTGGGTGCCTGGCACTTTGCTTGCGGCCATATAAAATGTGACAGCAGTGACATCAACTTCGCAGTTGGAATGCTAAAATGGATGTAAAAATAGCCGCATAGTTAATCGAGCTCAGTCTAGCTATAGTTCGACATGTTACTGCTTATTGAAGATTTGCTCCAAACTCTATAAATGGAAGCGTATGACATGTACATGTCTGTAAGCGCTGGTTTTCTCGCACCCACGAGTTTCCATAATCGAAATTCTGACATTTTTCAAATTTCTTAGACGAAATGTTCCAGGCCTGATTTATACAATCTTGTGAAGATGGAAATTCTATGAAAGCCATTCAGTAAGGTCTATGATATCCAAGAACGTACTTAAAGCTTTCAATCACAAGGGAAAGCTCCAGAAGAATATGTAACTACTGGCTTGTCTATGCCTTGCATAGACATGCTAGCTAAACTCGTCGAAATTGATGGAACAGCAGCATTGATTCAACATTAATCTCATTCTTATGAGGATTAAAATTTTTTGTAGTCGTTTCAACAAACATGCGCTATACATAGACATCGCGAATAACGAAGTCGCAATGGCACGGATGTTCTTTCAACTGATGCAGAACTGCTGGTAGTTTTTATTTGCCGCGTATGGCTTACGATCTTTGGTTATTGACAGTCAAAGAAGCGAGGATTATCTTTACAGGAGAAGCGTGAGCAGATTTTACAAATTTTCTATGAGAGCCAGGATTTTTTTCTTGTGAGTTCTTCCAAACTACAATTGATTTGTGCCCAGCTTGTTGCATTTTTCTGAAGTCAGTTTTCATCTGTGCTGTATAAAATCTTTTTGCATTACGTCGAAGGGGAAGTGGTAAATCTATCATGCTGGTGTTAATGTAAGAATAACAACGCTTTCGGAGTTCTTGTGTGCGTCCAAGTTGAGTGAGGTTAAATTTTCCTAAATAATGGTCAAAATGTCTGACTACTTTTCTCATCAACAAGCTGCGTGAGCTGGAAAAGCTTGGGCCCAGAAAAGGTGTTATAAGCCAGACAGTCAAAGATGTTGTGCAGAGCCTGGTAGACGATGATCTGGTGTTCAAGGACAAAATTGGTACCTCGGTAAGAAAGTGCCGATCAATTTGCATGATTTAGCTAAATATACCCATGTCTGTACATACGTACGTCGTATATCATCCCAAATTGTGCCTTACTTCTTGGTTTAAAAATAGGACTTTTAAAATTTAGTGAAAGGTTTCTAATTGTTTCAACCGCAAGCTTGTACATTCATTCCAGCGTGCAGCTATGAAGAAAAGTAGTTAACATACTTGAGCATGTCTCTCAAGGACAATTCCATTTCACTCTCCTTCATTTCAAAGACAATTCTGTTTATACGCCTTTCAAGTAACCTCTTTTCAATGCTGCAGTGCAACTTAGAAAGGTCATTCACTTTTAGTGGCAGAAGTAAACCTGTATGCTAGTGGGTAGTGTCTCATGCCTCCTACTACCGTAGTTCGACCCTATTTACCCAAATGAGCAAGTATACTGTTGTAAATGCTCTGCAAGAATGAGTATTACTATGCAGAACAAACTCTTACTTGGTTGTTTAACTTTTTACGTGAGAAACCACAGTACTGGCTTATGAAGTCAATTCATTTTTTTCTTCGAAAAGTGGGCACAAAATTTGCTTGGAAGGTTGAAAGCTAGAATTAAGACTTAAAAATTCAAAATAAAATTTGAGAGCATGGGGCTGATACACTCTAGAATTTCGTTGTATTAGTTTGTAAATTTCTACAATCATGATCCAAAATTCCAAATATTGTTAGGGCTAGTCATCTACCTCACATGACCTTGGTTAGATTGATTAGCAAAGGGCCAACCAATAGTTTGACATGCCACTAACCAATAACTTGATCTTAGTTTGTACATCCAACCCTACCCTATCACAAGTAGCACTTTGGCGAGTCTTTCTAGCTAGTTGTTAGAGATGTAGATGACAGATGACCATCCATGGGCCTGATTGTGAATGGCATGGCTATTCGAACCATGACCAGTGCAAGTATGCAATCAACCGCAAGTTGATCATTGAGCCATGTCACACATAGTGGTGGTCATCAGTAAATTTGGGTTAAAGACAATAGGATCTTTTGATGACTTGATCAACCCACTAAAGGTGGTGTGCATTGTGACCCGTGGCTCGACTTGTCAACCAACTTCTCTAACAGTTGCACATGAGAGAGAGAGAGAGAGAGAGAGAGAGAGAGAGAGAGAGAGCTTTATGAATGTTTTTTCCATGCCTAAAGGCATATAAGACGAACGAGTAAATGTCAAGTATGTTGTACAATTGGAAGCGAATAAAATGTCTCAAACGGTAAAGAAGAATAAGCTAGTATAACTAATGAATCAAAGTACATCTAGTACAAGAGCATAAGTGTAATAGATCCTAACACCACAGTAGGGCAAACACTAATTGATCCACCCAACCTTGCCTACTCCCTGATATAGAGTAAGCCCCTCCTAGCCCAGTGTGAGGACTGGTAGCATGCTACTGCCAAGTGTCGGCCACGTGGCACTGACGTGGCCGACTGCACGTCGGGACCCAACTGGGGGCCCTATCTTGCTGACAGGGTCCCTAGGCTGTGTTAGGCCCGCCATGGCTATGGACCGTGCTGGGGCACACTACTCACACTGTCTTGCCCTGTTGGTCATGTACGCTGGACACGACCGACTGTGGTATCTGACCTATCTGTGTTCTCTAGGGTTCGGCACTGGTTACGAGCTCGTAACACTCCCTCCCCCTTAAGAACCGTCTTGGTCCTCTAAGACAAAGTCTGGAAAAATCTTGCGAAGGACGCTGCCTCTTTCCCAAGTGGCATTCTCAACAGGCTGATCATTCCACTTAACCAGATATTCTCGGTATAGAGTATGACGAGTCTGCGTCTCTCTACTATCAAGAATTTCCTCTGGTTCATGTGGAGGTTGTTGAGGATCCAATGGGAGAACTAGAACACTGTCCCCTACCAGATTATCTGATCTGGTTAAGGTTTTTCGTAACTGACTTACATGAAAAACTGGAAAAACCTTACTGCTGTGTGGGAGTTCTAGTTCATAGGTGACCTCGCCTAGTCTCCTACTGATGGTAAAGGGACCACAATACCTTGGAGACAACTTAGCACACACTCCTGATTTGAGGGTTTTAGAGTCAACTGGGACTCTCAAGTAGACTTTCTCACCAGTGGAGAACTGCACATCCCGTCTGTGTGGATCTGCATAATGTCTGGCTCGATCCTGGGATTGTCTAATGCTACGCTTAGCATGTTCTATCATCTGGTTTAGGTCTTCTAAAAAGTTTCTGGCTGCTTCAACTTTTTCTTGTTTAAACCCTACAGCTGTGGGTGAGCGTGGCTGAAAACCGTACATCAGCATAAATGGGCTGTATCCCGTAGCTGAATGTTTGGTACTGTTGTAAGCAAACTCTAATATTGAGAGATACTCCTCCCAATTAGTCTGCCTCTTGCTGACGTATGCACGAAGCATATCCTCCAGCACTTGATTTACCCTTTCTGTTTGACCGTCCGTCTGTGGATGGTCAGTGGTACTCATATTAAGTTTAGTATGGAGATGATGGAATACTGCCTTCCAAAAATTTCCAGTAAACTTACTGTCCCGGTCGTTGACTATGCCGGAAGGTAGACCGTACAATTTAAATAGCCCGTCTACAAACAACCTCGCTAACTCTGGAGCTCTAACGGTTGTTTTGGTCGGAATAAAATGAGCCATTTTGGTCAGACGGTCAACTGTGACCCATATAGCGTCATTACCCTTTTGGGTTTTAGGCAGGCCTACTATAAAATCCATGGAGATACTCTCCCATTTACCAGCTGGTATTTTTAAGGGATGCAACAACCCTCCTGCCTTTAAACGCTCTGCTTTATTTACTTGACATTTCTGGCAACTGGTTACATACTGGTGGACGTCCTTTTTCATACTGGGCCAGAAAAATTGCCTACGAAGAAGCTCATAGGTCTTCTGTATGCCTGGGTGTCCCGCGCTAGGATTGTCATGACATTCATATAGGACCTGCTGCCTATAATCCTCTGAATTGGGGACACATACTCTATCTCTATAGAGCAAGTACTCATCCTGAATGGAATACTGTTTCCATTTGAATCCTTGAGTCAACTGACCCTCAACCACTGGGGCCACTAATTGATCCACCCAACCTTGCCTACTCCCTGATATAGAGTAAGCCCCTCCTAGCCCAGTGTGAGGACTGGTAGCATGCTACTGCCAAGTGTCGGCCATGTGGCACTGACGTGGCCGACTGCACGTCGGGACCCAACTGGGGGCCCTATCCTGCTGACAGGGTCCCTAGGCTGTGTTAGGCCCGCCATGGCTATGGACCGTGCTGGGGCACACTACTCACACTGTCTTGCCCTGTTGGTCATGTACGCTGGACACGACCCTGACTGTGGTATCTGACCTATCTGTGTTCTCTAGGGTTCGGCACTGGTTACGAGCTCGTAACAATAAGACTGCAAAGGGAAACGTAAGCACAATACTAATGGTATAACATGTCACCGGGTCCTCTCGCTACTGAAGAAAGACGTAATGGGGACTACAATTGGGGGGGTAATGTCATGTCCACAATTGGAGTGATCTCGGATTATTATCCCGTAAGGAGGTTAGTAGGCCTACCTCGACCCATAAATTGATTATGATTATGAGGGGTTGGGGCCCTCATGGATTTAAGGTCATAATTAATGGTTGGAGGCCTAAAACTCAAGATGGTGGATTTGTATGGGTCTAATAGTGACTCGTAGGAGAAGTGGATGAGGTGGCCCAGTTAGGCTTTTGATGTGTCCAGTGAGGTCTCACAATGCACTACTAGTGGGCATGAGCCTTGGAGGGTAGAAGTATACCCATTGGGCTCTCACTAGTGCATGCTTGATTTTGGTGATAGAAGCTACATGATGTTGGTGTGACTCTTCTCTCCTATTGAGTAATTGATCCATAGCTTGGGGGCTAGATCTGATCGATCTAGGTTTGGTTTATTCCCTATTGTTTCCTTGTTGCGGTTTGCCTAGTCTTAGGATCTTCGAAAATTGGGGTCCCAATTCTTGGAGGTTTGAAATGAAAGGTGGAGCAAGAGCTTGGTGGGGTGATTCTCGCATCTCTTTCCAAAATTTTGGTTTTTCGAGAGGATTTGGTTGCAAGGTAAGTGTGCTACCAATGTTTTGCAACCGGTTTGATAAATCTGGCTCTTGGAAAGTGATTTTGGAAGGAGTTTGAACCTTGAACACACTCTTCGCCTAGAGTTTTTGCAATTGCCTTTGTTTCTTGCTTTTTGGAGTTAAGGCAAAATTTCAGCCTTAAAAGGTGGATTGTTGCCCTTGAGTTTAAGGCTGAGAATTTGTCCTACCAAGATGCTGATTTTGAGTGCTTTTAGGCAAGGAAACTAAATTTTTTTGAAAGCTTTGAGTGGTAACTTATGCTGAGTTTTTACTTGGCTCGCTTCTTGTTTAAAAGAAAGTGCTGTTTCACTTATTTTGTCAATCTTTGTTGGTTGTTTTTTGTGCATGAAAGTGGAATAAAATTGCTCAGATTTCACAGAGGCTTAAACTAGTTTCAAGCAGTACGGTTTGTGAAATTACTTTGAATGCTCAAGAGCAATATGAGAAGGCATCTTTTGGGAAAAAGCATGAAATGATTCTAGTTCTTAACTTCTTATATCACTAGGTTACTACAAACCGTAAAAGTGAAATAAAGAAAAGAATAACCTACAAAGACTAAGCTGCTTGTAAAGGTTTTTGCATGATTCAGGTTGTGGTTTTTGTGTGTGTGCCAAGAATCCATAAAAAAGAAACAGTGCATAGCTATGAAAAACCAACTAAAAGCAAGGATTAGTAGTAGAGGGAGGTTGGAAAGCTGTCAGCAGGCAGAAACGCCCTGCTACAGCCGGTTTTTTATCTTCTTCTACTGATTGCATAGCTTTATGGAAGCTTTTTTTTGGACTTGAAACCTGAAAGCAATTTGAGAATTGTTAACAAAAGGCTAGAGACCCGCAAAATTGTTTTTACAGTTCCATATACCAGATCTTCTGTTGGCATAAAGAGGATCAGGGGCACGCTGAAGGGTGCAGGTGCCCCTCTCCTCCTGATGGCCTGCCATAGCTCTCTCTCTCTCTCTCTCTCTCTCTCTCTCTCTCTCTCTCTCTCTCTCTCTCTGCGGTCCTCCATCTCTGTTGTAGTGGTGATATGCTTTACCTTCGGATTAGGTTTACTTGTCACGATTATGTTCAAGGCCATGCTTCCATTGAGAAGCTTGCACCACGTTATGGCTTGATCAGATTTTGGAATGTCTCAGTCACGTGACTTATTGCTTACAACTTCCTCTTTTGTGCCTGTGAAATATTTCATGTCAGCTTATTACGTGTTGTTATTGCGGTTGTCATGATGCCACTTTCCCGGATGATCCTAAGCTTTTCCCTCTCCTACCAGCTGCTATTCTTCAGGTTCACCTTTAGCGTAGTCACCGTCGATATCAAGTTCAGTTTTTGGTATAGTGGGATGGTCGTCCTATTGTAGAGGCCACTTGGGAGCCTATTGATTTTTTTTACTATACACCATTACTTGCAAATTAGGCTTGTGCTCTTGCTGCGCTTGTTCAATCTTCATCATCTTCTCCAGTTGTTGTTCCACCTATTCCAACTGCGTTATGATGGTCCTGTTCATTGATGTGTGCTCTTCAATTCTCCAGCCGAGGTCTTTTGCCTTCATTGGGGGTCTTGTTTTTTCAGCAGGGGAGCGTTATGGACTTGACTCATTATATTCGCCGTGTCCTATTTTATTACTTCTAGTTTATTATTTTATGCACAAGCAGGTTTTGAGCCCTTTTTTATTCATGTACGGGCCTAGAGCCCATTAATTCATTTATTTGTTGTGTGACTGTATGGTTATGGAGTAGGGTCTCCTGGAGGTTGTAGACCTTAAGAGGGGGGGGGGGGTGCACTATTGTCCTTCCTGACCTAACAGCCAGTTAAGTAATTAGCCTAGCTTGTCGTGGAAGTTACTTTAGGTCCTAGGAAGCTTCCTTTTTACATTGTTATTCATTTGTGATTGTTGGATATTGAGTAGACATTTAGCCTAAGCTAGGATTATGGCAACCATGGCTTGTAGGGCTTTGGCCAAGATCTCATGTGATGTGTCTCAGCTATTCTTGTAGGGATTAGCCTTTGCTGCCTCATTTGATATCTTCATGCTTTATTGATACTAATATCTGTGAGTCTAATCATAACTTTGACCACTCACAACTACTTCTATATAGCAAGCTAGTAAACAATGCTTTTTGAGCCTGCATGGAAGATTAATCATTTGAAAGTGGGTGTTGGTAGGTGTATTTTTGGAGTCTTCCAAGCCGTGCAGGGAATCAGGTGAACTCGGTTCCCCAATCACTTCTTACTTTCTAGAGCTCCAATTGCATACCACTATGGGGAGTCTAAATATTGTATGCTAATCTGTGGTGGCTACAGCTTAGGCAAGTGAGATTGAAGCTTGAAGCTGATTACGAAGCCACAAAAAAGCAACGATGTGAACTGCAACTTCAAAAGGAATCCTTGAAAGTAGGCAGAGAAGAGTCGGTAAGTCTCAGCCTTCACAGTTGTCTTTCCAGTGCTCTACAGCACAAAGTGCAGAGTGAGTGATTTTTCTAAAACGAGGAAAAACAGGGCTATTATTTGTTGATTTTCTTACTGATTGAAGATGCATGAAATTTGAGACCACAAGTTTCTTATGTTTTCATGGATCTCCAGGATGAACGAGAAATGGCACTTACAGATTTAAATAAACTTGAAAATCAGCACAGAGCTCTGAAGGTGATTTGCACTGTAACCCTAAGATGATGGTGATGAGTCAGTCTTCTTTGTTTATGAGCATCAGAAGTTGACTCGCTTAAGCGATTTCTTGTGAGCTTACATTTTGAGTAAGAATCAGGATCTTTGAAAGGTAGATGTGGGTTTTTGCAAATGTTTAGGAGGAGCTCCAGCTTTATGCAGACAATGATCCAGCTACATTGGAGGCAATGGGTAAGGAATTAATAAATCTCAGGGAGAATTGTTATAGGGATAATTTCTCTAAAAAATGTTATGTATATGATAGGCATTCTGTTAACACCGTATTATTATCTGGATTCTGTAGGAAGTGCTTGTGGCATTGCGCACCAAGCCATCAATCGCTGGACAGGTTTGATGCGTAATCTTGAAGTTATCAATTCTTCTAGACTTCAGTTTTCATGATTGTAGACCTTACAGAGCATCAAATGAGACTTGTAAAGATTGCATACATTTTCCAAACAGCGCAATGGTGTTTCCTTGCAGACAACATATTTGCATTGCAGCAATGGTGCTCAAACAATTTTCCCGAGGCAAAGGAAAGGTTAGAACATGCATATAAAGAGGTATGATGAGCATCGCTCTGATATGAATGCTTTACTCAGACAGAAATAGAATTGATTTTTAACTCACATTCAACATCAGGAAAACAAAAGTTCACTAAAGACTGCAGCATATGAAGCAAGCTTCCAAAACTTGAAATATTTGGGTCTTGCAGGTGGGGATTACTGAGGACCTTGATTATGTGGATTGACCTTTGCATGCAGTATGCCGGTTTTTTAAGTGTCAGGACTAGTGCTAGAAGCAGGCATTCAGGAAAGGTGATAAAGATATGTACTCTTTTGCAGACATCCATCCGTGAAATTTGGTACTTGTCGCAGTCAAGTTCCAAGCGAAAAAAGTGACAGCTTAAACTTCAATGTATTTAGGAGCATCTTTCCTTGGGTAGTAGAGAGTCTATATTCATACCAAATTATGTGACACCTTTGCCCCGACAGCTGAATTCGCATTGTAGTCAAGGGGCCACATAGCGAGTCAAAGTTCAGTGCAGGATAAAATACCATAGGGGATTTGAGACCCCTTGCTTGGGGACTGTGCGGTCTGAAACCCCGTGAAATTAGCAGAAGCAGGACTTTAGCCTGCACAAGGATTGCTATGAAGATATTACTTTACCCTGGTTATTTTTTCCTGGGCATATTTCTGCGAATACCAAAAGCGGTTCAATGATGCAGAATAAAGCCCCGAATTAATGAGTTAATTTTTTTTTTTCAAAAGTTTTTTGTGTAACAGAGGAGAACTTAATAAAAAATCAACATGACAAGCGAAGATCTTCCAATAAACGTGAGACACTGGTGGTGCAAACACCGACCAAACACTCTTCTACGAAAACTGGCACAACAGACTAGAGTCCTTGAGATGCATGTTAGCTGAATGTTTTGGATGGTGGTGCTTTTAGGACGTGCACAATTGGAAGAAACGTAACTTCAATAAAATGTTGTTCTACGGAACTGGAAATTGCTACACTCGCTTGGAGTTCATATGTGTTTGACAGCCTTGTGCATGGACACTTTTCTTTACGAGGGCTTATAAAGATTGTAAATTCTGTACCTATTAATCAAGAGCAGGTTAGTGGTATGTGGTAGCATTGTGCTCTCAACAGAAATAACACGCCGTTCTGGGATGTATCGATTACTTCTACTTCATCTAGAAGTGGGGAGCTTCTGTAATAATTATGCTTTTTCCAGTTTCATAGTGATGGTATCGAGGCTATAATTGCAAACAAGAAAACTAAAAACGATGCTGACAGTAAACAATGCACTCCTACAGCACGATTAGCAGAAGGCAGAACGCGTGCCCAACTTCGCACAGCATTATATTACATGCCAAGAACATAAAACTGGCCTTCAGCCCTTCATACGACTCCTACATATATTACTGAGCCAACGGTAACATCCTAGTCCATCAGATTGGTTGAATTGCCTTAAAAACGAAAAGCTACCCACAATCTCCCACATAATACAAATCAAATCATTTTACAACATTAGACAATACCCGAGGGAAGCAAATCTGTTTCTGTTGAGTGCCTTAGTTAGCAGATCTGCAACCATCTCTTTCGTAGTACAGAATTGAAGATCAATAGCTCTCGATTGCACTATATCCTTGATATAATGGTATTGCAGACTAATGTGCTTTGCCCGTTTATGAAAACCACCATTTTTACACAAAGAAATATATCCCTGATTGTCATTGTAAAGGACATACTCTCTCAATTTCTAACCTCAATTCCTTTGTGAAGTTCTTGATCCAAATATACTTCTTGGCACCCCCATGTACTTAGCCTATGTGGAGGATAGCACCACATATGTGAGAGAGAGAGAGAGAGAGAGAGAGAGAGAGAGAGAGAGAGAGAGAGAGAGAGAGAGAGAGAGAGAGATTGCTTGCTTGCTTGCTGCCCAACTTATGAGGCATTTGCCATGAGAGATACATATCCAAAGGTGGATTTTCTATCATCCATGTCACCACCCCATTCAAAATTTGCATACCCAACATCTATTTGCTAGTACCTTGGTGGTAATGAATCCCTTCATCTATTATTCCCTTCAAGTAGCTCAGCACCCTCTTTGTTGTATTCCAATGTTCTATTCCTAGATTGATAAAGTGTGCCAACAATTGTGCTATGTCAATTTTTTGTTGCATAGCATGGCATCCATAAGAGACCCTATGAGACTTATTTATGGGTTTTTTCTTTTTTTCATCTTCTTTGCTTTGAGGACACATGCTTTTACTAAGGATTAGTCTAGGTTCTAATGGTGATACTCATAGGACAAACATGCCAAACTCCTCAATCATCTCCTTAATGTGTTTTTCTTGTGATAATTGGAGAAACCAAATGTTTCTATCTTTCAAAGCCTTAGCATTTTTCCTTAGGTTTTCCTTTGCTGTTTTTTGCAATTATGCATTTTGAACTAGGTTTCGGATAGTCTGAATTTTTGAACTGTTTTGTCGCACAGTTCAATTTTTAGGTCATGAGAAAAATTCATCCCCAGGTCTAAAACACTTAGAAAATAATTTTGAGACCTTTTTCTGACACTGTCGCATTTTTCACATTTTTGCAAAAAAGGAGACTGTTCTTAAAATGACTTAGAAAGGTTTAGACCCTTAGAAATAGGGACACTCACCCTTAGAAATGTGACGTTTGCCTTAGAACTGGTTTTTGACCGAAAGTCGGCTTTTTCGCTTTTTTGAAAAGCTACAACTGCCTTTAAAAGGAGGACACCTACCCTTAAGGGTGGGGCACTAGCCTTAGAACTGTTTTCTACCTTTTAGTCGGCTTTTTCGCCCTTCGGCTTTTTCGCTTTTCCGAAAAAGCTACAACTGTCTTAAGAAATGGTTCATGTCCTTAAGTCGCATTTTTCGCCTATAAAAAAAAGGGACACTGCTTTTAAAACTGGTTTCTGCCTTGTGTCGGCTTTTTCACCTTTCGAGAAAAAGCGACACTGTTGCCAAATGCCCTAAAAACCCTTTAGGCCTACCTGCGGCTTTTCGCCTATTTGCGAGAAAGGTGACATTGAAAAGCGAAGGTGCACTTAAAATCCCAAAGGTGTCTTTCTGGCATAAACCAAAGGTGGCCTTGAAAAGGCGACACTACTTTTAATGTCGCAAAAAGGCAAAAAGTGAAGGCCTGCAGCATGAAGGCCAGAGCGCAACGGACAGAAGGCGGATGGATGACTCACATAGGACAAGGACAAAAAACTGGAATCAGTTTCGGTTAAGGCTAATGCATTTCTTTTGATTAAATCTTCTAACTTAATCAGAGCGATGCAAGCTGGGCGTCCCTGAAGGATGACTGCAAGAGCGTCTCAGGAGGATGCACGATAGCAGCTGTCACATGGATCAGCAGGAAGCAGCTATCATATGGATCAGCAGGAAGCAGACCGTGACCGCGCAATCATCCTGCGAAGCAGAGTATGTTGCAGCAGCCAAGATGGCGAACGAGCTCACATGGCTCAAGTAGTTCCTTGACGGACTGGGAGAGAACTCCGACGAGCAGTGTTTCATTCTAGAACGAAACACATTGCTATCAGATATCATCTGATAAGAGATCTGGTTGAGAAAGACATGCTGAAGACCGAGTTCATTCCAACGAAGTAGATGGTGGGCGATATCTTCACGAAGCCTCTTGACAAGGCAATTTTTGAGAAGCAGCGCGCAAGCTTAGGAATCAGAAAAATACCAGCTTTGAGAGGGAGCTGAAGAAACCAAATGTTTCTATCTTTCAAAGCCTTAGCATTTTTCCTTAGTTTTTCCTTTGATGTTTTTCGCAACTGTGCATTTTGAACTAAGTTTTGCACAGTCTCCAGTTTTGAACTGTTTTGTCGCACAGTTCAGTTTTTGGGTCATGAGGAAAATTCATCCCTAGGTCTAAAACACTTAGAAAATAATTCTGAGAACTTTTCCTGACACTGTCGCATTTTTGCGAAAAAGGAGACACTGTTCCTAAAATGCCTTAGAAAGGTTTAGACCCTTACCACCCTTAGAAATGCGACGTTTGCCTGAAGCACAATACAAAATAGCAATTACAACAAAAAATTGACGGCGTAATTGGGATGTTCAAATAATGTGTCTCATGGACGGAGCAACCCCTAATATGTGCTCGGATGATCTATTTATAGATATCATCCATATATTAATTACATTGAATGCTTGTCACCTAATTAGGAAAGCCGTTGTACTTGGAAGTATATGGCTTTTGTGACAGCTGTACACAGTATATATACGGTTAACAAATCAGGAACGTTGACGCGGACGAGGACGTCACTGGAACGTTCCTCGTTTGTTTCAGACGACCTTCGGGATTTCTCTCTCTCTTCGCATTTTTCGCAAGAAGCCGAAGGTGCCCTCAAAAGGATGGTGATGTCTTTAACGGAAAAATAGATGACCTTCGAGATTTTCTCTCTCTTCGCATTTTTTCGCAAAGAGACGAAGGTGTGTTAAAGACAATTAAGCTTTTGAACTATGAAAGTGTCGCATTGTAATGTATTTCTGTAGACTTGTTCTAAATGTAAGTTTGTGGAAGTCCTTGAAGTTGGCCAAGTCTTCAATGACTTCAAGTCATTAAACTTAACATCTGAACTTGAAATTATGACAGGATTGCTTAACCTTTGCTGGAGATCAGCCGGAAGCCCGTTGTAGACGTTCTTCAAATAAATTGGCTGTCTAAGTTTGCGATTCCTGCAGGTATCAGACGAGCAGACGTAGAACCAAATTTGGTTTCACCTGACCCTAGATCAATGATAAATAAACATGCAGGAAGAATCATGAAATAGAAATTAGTCATTCACCAAGGAGGCAACTGTGGGCTTAATTTCCAACACGATGAGTTGATTTGGAAAACAGACAGCGCTCAAGAATTGTATTTAAATTCAGTTTTGATATAGAAGCCATTTTCTCAATGTTCCGTTCGTTGATGTGTATGATCTGTAAAATTTGAATGCATGCTATCAGTAGATAAATTTTCGCTGTTGTTTTTATTCAACATTATCTGTTGTTTACAAGTCTAATTTTTTTAAAACAGATCGTTAGAATCGATCTGGGGTTTGGAAGAGAAACAGACAACAGTGAGAAGCAGTAGCTACTCCTGCTAAGTCGGTTCTATCCGGCCTGTCAATCCCAATTTCCATCAATAATCACATGCTGCGACTCCCTCTATCCTTGTTGATTTGAATTCCTAAAAAGTAGTGCAAATTGCCTAGATTTTTCATTTTAAATTGGGCTTCTAATCTACTCTTACATTTTGCTAGACAATTATTATTATATGATCCACATAGTTCGCACAAATCACAATCACTATTATATCATCCACACAGATTGCAATCTCTATGATCTTCCAATTTCATCTCCATAAGAACTCATTGGGTTTTGAATAGCATCTTTTAAAACCATTTGCTTTAAAGAATGATTCCAAATTGTCATACTACATTCGAGAGGCTTGCTTCAAGCCATACAGTGCCTTTTTAGTTTGTAGACCTTTCCTTGGTCCTCCATGAAGCCCATGGGTTGTTCCATGTACACTTTATCATTCAAATCATCATTCAACAATGTAGTTCTTACATCCAATTGAAATACTTCCATGTCTTGAGAGGTTTCCCATGCCAGCAACAACCTAATGCATTTAATTCTTGCCATTGGTGCAAAGGTGTCATCAAAATCAGCCCCCTTTACTTGCGAGAATTTTTTGGCCACAACTTGGCCTTGCACCTAACTATATTTATATCTGCTCCATATTTCATCTTGAAAATCTAGTTATAGTTGATTGCTTTCTTTTTAGTAGGCAATGACTAGTTTCTAGAAATCATTTTTCACAATGGAGATCATTTCTTCCTTCATCGGCTACTTCCACAAAGTCCAATATCCAGTGTTTTGAGCTTTCTTGTATGTCTTGGGCTCTAACTTCTTTTCTTCCATCACTCGTCAATTCTGTTGGGTGTTTTTTTTATTCTATTCGACTTGTGTGGTATGGTCTTTGCCTCGTCTTCATTGTTGGCTTGTGAAGTACCTTTTCCACGAGGGCTGATGTCTGGGATCTCTTCTAATGTTTCGTTGGCCTCATTGTTCTTTCCTTTTGGAATTTCCACAGGTTGGTGAGTGATAATTATTGTGGGTGTGCCTTGTACGCTCAATCTATCTTTTTCGACATCCTTATAGATGAATTTTTGCGTTTCTCATAAAAATAACTTTTTTGGACACAATGAATTTCTTCTTGTTGGGATTATATGACTTGTACATTCTCATAGATGAATATCCTTTTCTCATAAAAAAATAACATCTCTGGACACAATGAATTTTTTCTTGAGAATCAGCGTAGCCTATAAATATGCATATGATGCCTTTAGGATCTAGCTTCTTCTTCTTTTCCTTGGGCAATATATGTGCATATCCAATGTGTCAAAATACCCTCACGTGTTCAACTCAAGGTTTGATTCCATTCCATAATTCATCAGACATTTTTTCTCGAATTATCTTTGTGGGACATGTATTGACCACATAGATTGATGTATTGGTTGTTTTAGCTAGTAAGTGCTTAGGCAAATCCCTACCATGGAGCATAAACTCACCACTTCCATAATGATTTTGTTCTTTTGCTCGGCTATCCCATTTTGCTGTGGGCTAGAAGGGATTGTGAATTGTCTTCTTGCCTCGTGTTGTTCACCGAAGCTATCAAAATCCTTGCTTTTGTATTCTCCTCTTGACCTCCCCCTGGCCTCTTCCTGTATCAATCGTCTGGTGAGGAAGTCCATGTCCAATCGTTCTCGAACGCTCTCAAGTCATTACAATGGGGTTGTAGTTGCAAGGCTCATCAAGATGGTGTAAATCAGTTGGTGTTTATCCACAACTGCTCCAGCTGCCTCTAGTTGCCTTCAACTTCATTTTCTCCAAGTGAGAGTTGGGTAGCTATATACGTAGCATCAAAATGCTAGCTACTCCTTTTGTTTGATGAAAGGACTTCAGTGGCTCCCAAATTTTTGGAAGTCTCTACTCCTTCACTTGTGAGATAGCTAAATCTCCCAATGACATGCAAATGGTTAGGTAAGCCTTGCTCCCCTTTGCAGCTATGATTTCAGTGGCAGCATGATCTCTAGGCTATGGGTTGACAAATTTTCAATTTCAGTTCAATAGTTGTTAGAATCAAACTTATTCGAGACCCTCTTTCAATAGTTCAAACTTATTTGGGACTCCCTAGATAGTTGTGGAGTCAAACATATTTTTGAGACCCCTTCAAATCTTGGTCAAATACTGTCGAGTAGATACATGTTGTGGATCTCGTGTATTTCTTCAGATTTTTCAACAATGCATGCAAATATGTAGAAACTAATTTGACTGGTTACATTCTAGCGAATGAATGAATCTAGATTGGACAAGAGAGAGAGAGAGAGAGAGAGAGAGAGAGAGAGAGAGAGAGAGAGAGAGAGAGAGAGAGAGAGAGAGAGAGAGAGAGAGAGAGAGAGAGAGAGAGAGAGAGAGAGAGAGAGAGAGAGAGAGAGAGAGAGAGAGAGAGAGAGAGAGAGAGAGAGAGAGAGAGAGAGAGAAGAGAAGAGAAGAGAAGAAGCTTTATTAATGTCTTTTCCATGCCAAAAGGCATATAAGATAGACAAAAATACATGTCAAGTATGTGGTAATAGTGGGAGCATATATAAACATCTCCATTAAGAACTATGCATAAAAGAAATAACATAACTAAATACTATAAACTATCAAAAGGTGGAAGCATCATAAATGCTAAATGTAAAATCATATAATCTAGCACTGCTGCTGAAAAAGGATGTGATACTAGCTGTAGCATGAGATAATACTGGTCATCACTGATGTCGGATAGAAGGGGAAGAGTTGTGTGTCCTCATGATAGGACGGGTAGTGCGAGTTGCAACATGCCTATGAGTGGTGCATTGCCTTTGATATCTGTGAGGTGGTGCATCATCGTCATCATCAAACTCAATGTCTCAGCGTGGTCGTCTCCTAGAGAAAAATGAGATAATATGAGCTTGAGAGCTGTAATGTCGCTGATGAACTGACTGGTACATATTATGTCATAGTAGGAGCATCTCTCATGTCATAAGTGCAACACAACGAGGGTCCTCATATGCAATGCAGTGAGGGTCCTCATATACAATGAGCAATCGAAGTGTAGTAGGCATGTCTCGGAATAGTAGGCAGCGATATCTCCCTCTGATCTCATAGTATATAGGGCATCTGAGGACGGAGTGCTCCTCGGACTCCACCTCAAGCAAAGAACATAGCTGGCATAATCTCTCCTCCCTTGAAGTACCTTGGAATCTCCTAGTCTCAATAGCCAACTGATGTGATGATATTCTAAACTGACCCAAAGTGAAATGGAGACTGTGTGATAATCCTGAAGTCAAATATCGGGATAGGACTGGAAACCCAATGGTATCCTATTTCAAGAATTGAACCTGGTAGTAATCGGGCTTAACCCCCAACTGACATCGCCAGGTACGATCAAGGTATGCTTTGTATAAGAACCGTCTAATGTACTGGTGTGTACCCGAGGGGAGATCCGTGGTAGTGATACCAAATGACTCCATGAGGAAGTGTGATGCCTGAGAGAACCATGACAATCGGTAACCCTGAGCTTGAAGATGATGGGAGGACATAAGGGCAATCCATGTATATCTGTAGTATGTATCAAGAAATGCTTGAACGCTCCGGATGTAGGTGACAAGCTGAAAGGCTGCCTCTGTCTGGATAGGAGGGATGACAAACTCAGAAAGAATTATCTTATGTGGAACAGAGGGCTTCATCCAAATCATGCGAGCTAATATGGTGGTCTGCAACCGTGAAATGCTGGTCCAATGTGAGGACTTGACATGTATTTTATCTGTCTTATATGCCTTTTGGCATGGAAAAGACATTAATAAAGCTTCTTCTCTTCTCTCTCTTCTCTCTCTCTCTCTCTCTCTCTCTCTCTCTCTCTCACACACACACACACACACACACACACACACACACACACACACACACACACACACACACACACACACACACACACACACAAGGCTGAAGGCATATAAGACAGATAGAAATACATGTCAAGTTCACTCCTATGTCAGGTTCTCAATATATACTATTTTTATAAAAATTAATAAAAAATCACGGTTCTCACCATGGCCGGTTCCTACAAAAGAGCATACCCATCGGTTCTACATAGAAGCCGGTTCTTGAAAAATAGTGTACTCGCTGGTTAGGGTCTTAAGACCGGGTTGAGAACCGAAAAAGAATCAATACCCGACCAACACTGGTGTGGACAATTGGCAAGAAGGGCATGAAGAACGTGAAGTTTGAAAAGACCTCATTCTAAAAGGGGGACCATTGGGGTCGGCTATAAGAGAGAGCCTACTCTTTGTATTATGAGAGTTGACTATTTTAGAGAGTTAGCATATTTTGGAATCTTGTTGTCTTGTCTTATAGTTGTGGGTTGCTTTAGCGTGTAGTGTTGATTGATGGTGTTTAAAGAAGTTAGTTATTCCAATGTTGCTTGTTGTGAGAGTGAGGTTAGTTCTACTTTGAGGCTGGTTACTTGTATGTTAGTTGCTTTGATATTAGTCTGTTGAATTTTAGTGCTTGTTTGAAGTTGTGTTTACATTTCATTATGGATTGATAGGTGGTGTGATAGTTGGATGCTCATGCTTCGATGGATTGTCGAATGCTTAAAGACATTTGATTGATGTGTGTTTCTAGCTTGAGGAAGACTGCTCAACGAAGCCTTCCCTACAACAAACTTTTAGTGTATTAATCCCTACCTAGCTGTGGCTGTCTAGTTTTTTCGATGCTTGCGGCAGCCCATTGATCTTTTCCACCAGTGCTGCAATCTAATTTTTTTTGTTTGTCTGTCTACCAACACTGTCTGTCTGTCTAACAAGTGCCTATCCACCTATTCACACTGTATCTCTGTCTGTCTGGATAGCTGTCTAATGCCTATCAACACTGTCTGTCTGTGTCTGCCTATCAACACTATTTGTTTGTCTGTCTATTAGCACTATCTGTTTGTCTATCAACACTCTCTGTTTGTCTCTGAAAACTGTCTGTCTGTCTATCAACATTGTCTATCAGCATTGTCTGTCTGTCTGACAATTGTCTATGTGCCTATCAACACTGTCTATCTTGTCTGCCTATTAGCATTGTCTGTCTGTTTGTGACAGCTGCCTATTTGCCTATCAACACTGTCTGTCTGTCTGTCTGTCTGACAGCTATCTAATGCCTTATTAGAAATCCATAAATCATAATATGGATGCACAGACTAGGATTCGAACCCAGGACCTCCCTCATACCGGATGGGATGCTCTACCACTGAGCTATATGCTCTGATAGTTCTCTCTAGAGTGTGGATTGATATTCCAACACCCCCCCCTCAAGCCACACTTGGTTGGAGTCCTAGCTGTCACCTGCTCCACAACTTGAGCCACCTAACCATGGCTTTGACACCATGAATTTAGGTCTAACTTGGCTCTGATACCATGTCAGAGTTTGTCGGCGGCAAAAACATTCTGGTCTAGTAGACGCTCTCGCACAATGCGCACACTTGCGGGCCGCGCGTGGGATCCGATCCCTATCGCCTAGCCACCCGTCTCTTTCCCTCTTGACCCCAAAAGGGCTGGTACCAGGGGACAAGGGTATTATGTCTACTTTCAGCTTATATTTGGGTGATGTCTTAGTCTCCATTTACTTATGGGATGATGATTGCACTCTTTCTGGTGCATCCACAGAGGCCTACTCCAACACCCCCAACTCAAGCGAGCACAAGGTGAAGTACTCCCCCACTTGCTCGTACAAGACCCCCACTTGGCTCTGATACCATGTTAGAAATCCATAAATCATAATATGGATGGACAGACTAGGATTCAAACCCAAGACCTCCCTCATACCGGATGGGATGCTCTACCACTGAGCTATCTGCTCTGTTTGATAGTTCTCTCTAGAGTGTGGATTGATATTCCAACATGCCTATCAGCATTGTCTGTTTGTCTGATAGCTGTCTAATGCCTATCAACACTATCCGTTTTTCTGACAGTTGTCAGCTATCCCCGCCTGCTATTAACAGCCTGCCTGCCTCTGTTAGCAGCAGTGCTGCCATCTACAACAATTACGAACTTTTGTACAAAACTACTTATCTGTTGCTGTTCTTGGCCATTAATCTATTACATGCTCTACGTGTGCTACACATTCATGCTACGAACAAGTAGTTTTTTCTAACTCAAAGGCAAACGACAAGTGTCAAAATAGATTAAAGAGACACGAGAGTAATACGACACTCATGACTAGTTGGGCTCTCAAGCATTCTGGTGACCTTGTGCACAGTTGAGATAAGCCAATTTCACTGACTACAAGTTATCATAGTTGTTTGTTGCAGGAATGTCATTATTACAGTACTGTATGTTGTGTTTGGTACATTGATAGTTCCATTCCACACTTTGGTTCATTATACTAAATGAACCATACTCATTTTTTATTATGGAATTATTCTTTTGTACTTTAGTAGAGTAAGCAACCGTTTTAATGGTAGTGAATATGCACTGTTATTGTGAATCTTTCAGCTTTATAAGCTAGCTAGTATATTGATTGTCGAGTTAGCTACAAAAAATCGTCAAGTTGAGATTGTCATTTCATTTAATTGGTTATGAGATTGTATTGAGAGTGAGCTAAATGGGCCCGACCTATGTGAAATACCAGAGTGGGTAGTCCACCAAGAACAACCGAAATATGCCGCCTTTGCTAAGAGTCGCAATTAGTCACTCCTGCCTTCGGTACTATCTAGCAAAACACCTAGACTTGAAGGACGACAAAGTACTCTCTTTTCACAAACAGAGCGGCACGTACAATTTACAACACCAACCACTCAGCTGTAGCCTTGTTGTCTAGCTTAAAACCTATTATTCACACAATTTAGGGTTTTATGACTCACATCGCAGTGCGAGGGTTGGCTGTGCAAGGGTTCTTTAGCTGTTTTGCAGATCAAAAAACCTTGATATCTCTCAGATTATTGGGAAGTAACTCTCGCAAGGATCACGGGAGCTGAATCTGGCCTGAATCTGACTCTAAAAATCTCTGCAAGAGTTAACTCTTGCATCAAGTGAAAATTTCACTATTTGCGAGGGTCCAAAACCACTAATTTGGCTTGATCTTCTCCAATAATCAGTACTAACTCTCGCAGGCTTCATCACTAATGAAAATTGTCATTCTGGATCAATTGGAGTGGTCTGCAAGAGTTCTCTCTGTGAAAGATTTCAGATCCTTAAGATCCAATCTACTTGAATGACCTTTGGTTAGAAAGAGAAATGCACTACCAATCTCACCAATGTAGAAAAATCAGCATCTACACACAATTTGAGATGCAAATACTAATAGAACTTGATCAAACTTGAATGAAATGATTATGTACTGTTGCTGTCCGTACAAAACCAGCAAGCTACTGTATTTCACACGTGTGGATCCAAAAATAACAAATATAGATCATTCTACCCATAGAATTGCAAGCAATCACCAAGATAGTGCACCAATGGATAGTAGAACCCAAGAGAACCATGTATACTCATGAAATGAAATAGAGAAGAGAGAAGATAACTCTCTCCACAAGTTACATCCTTTTAAGTAGGTCCAAACCCTATTTGGCCACTTGGCTTTCCCACCAAAATGCTAACCCTACTAATTTTGGGTCGACATTCAATGTACCCAACTTATTCAAATTGAATCTACTCAAACTCACATTCTAACTTTCCCACACTTTCAAAAAGTGTTTATTAAAATGAAATTTAGACTAATGAACTTTGAAAAGTCAACCTCTAAGTCTAAAACAAGTTTTGGCCTCAATATGCCAAATATGGAAATATTGCAAAATGTGATGAAACTAGTTGAATCTTTCACACTCCCTCTTCAACTAGTTTTAGCATAGACTTTGATAATACTCCAAGTGAGGTCCTATGCTTCATGAACAAGTCTTTTCCCAATGCTTTGATGAAGATATCAGCTACACATTCCCTTGAAGACACGTGTTGAAGCTCCACCTCCTTTGCAATGACTCGCTCCCTCACAAAATGATATTGTATCTGAATATGCTTGCTCCTAGCATGAAAGATAGGATTGGTTCCCAATATTTGGGCTGATTGTCACAAAAGATGATTGGATTCTCTGAAAAATCTAGCAAGTGAAGATCCTTGATCATCCTCTTGATCCATACCATCTCCTTTGTGCAATGTGTAAGAGCTTTGTACTCGGCATCACTAGATGACAATGAGATAGTAGCTTGTTTCTTTGACATCCATGATATAGCTCCATCACCTATGAAAATACAATAAGAACTAATGGATTTCCTATCCATTACATCTCCAGCATAGTCCGAATCTGAAAATCCAAAAAGATTAGGTGATGATCCCTCATACAATATGCCAAAATCTTGAGTTCCAATGATGTACCTCAAAACTCGCTTTCCTAGCTTCCAATGCTCCTCACTAGGATCTTGCATGAATTGACTCAATCTTCCAACACAATAGCTTAAATCAGGTCTAGTAATGGCTAGATAGATGAGTGAACCAACTAGCTTCCTATAGAGAGTAATGTCCTCGAAGGATCTTTCATTACCTCTTATAGTTAGCTTTACATGAGACTCCATAGGTGTATCAATAGCTTTTGCATCTACCACATGAAATCTTTCTAGAATAGAATTAGCATACTTCTCTTGACAAATGAAAGTAGATTGAGAAGATCTAATGACTTCTATTCCTAAAATGTAATGCAAATTACCAAGGTCATGCACCTCAAACTCCTTCTTAAGAGCATTATTGATATCCTCCACATCTTGATTGTCTCCACCACTCAAGATGATATCATCCACATATATTAGCAAGATGGTAACATCATTTCCAGCAAACCTATAATAAAGTGAATGATCATACTCACTCATAACAAAGCCTTGAGAGAGTAAAAAAGTGTTAAGCTTAGCATACAAACTCCTTGGTGCTTGCTTAAGGCCATACAAAATCTTTTGTAGAAGACACACATGATTTGGCTTTGTTGATAAAATGTAGCTCTCAGGTTGCTCCATGTACACTTCCTCCTCAAGATCACCATTCAAGAATGCATTTGAAATGTCCATTTGCCATAGATCCCATCTGTAAAGTGTAGCAAGTGAAATGATGACTCGAATGCTTACCATCTTTGCCACGGGTGCAAAGGTCTCATCCTAGTCAATTTCTTGTTGTTGAGCATATCCTTTTGCCACTTCCCTTGTACTTGTTGATAGATCCATCTTGGTTTGTCTTCACCCTGAAGATCCATTTGCATCCAATAGCTTTCTTGTCCTTAGGCAACTCCACCAATCTCCATGTTCCATTCTTCATAAGAGCTTGATACTCAAGATCCATTGCTTGGATCCACTCCTCTTCTTTCCTTGCTTGATCTACACTTGTAGGCTCATCCAAAGAGGTTAGGAAAGCAACATAATTTCCAGAAACTACTTGCTTACCCTTTTGATCATATGTGAGCCTTGAAGGTACTTGTCTTTCTCTTGATGTTCTGCTTGGCTTTTGACTTGATGAAGGTCCATCATCACCACCATTCAAAGTAAGATCCTTCTCATCAACATCAAGAATGTTAGATCCATCCACTTTACCATCAATCATGCTTGAAGACACCTTTGGAATGTACCCCTCATAAAAAATGACATCTCTACCAACAATCACTTTGTTAGTAGAAGGAATGTAAACCTTGTAGGCTTTACTCACCTCACTATATCCAAAAAAAATACCTCTTTTTGAAGATGGATCATCCTTGGTCCTATCATCAAGAGTAATGTTGACATAGCATGTGCATCCAAAGGTTCTTAGAAAGTTGACACTCGGCCTCCTCTTGAATAGCATCTCAAAAGGTGTCCTTCCATCCAAAATAGCACTCGGCCACCTATTGCACAAGAAATTGGCACACAACAAAGCTTGATCCCAAAATGGTTTGTCAAGATTAGCACTTAACCTCATAGCTTTAGCACTTTCACATAAAGTCCTATTCTTCCTTTTAGCCACTCCATTTTGTTGTGGGGTCCTTGATGTTGTATACTCCCTCTTGATCCCATGCTCATCACAAAAGGCCTTGAACTGGTTAGATATGTACTCACCGCCATTGTCACCTCTCAAGCACTTGATCTTTGTGGAAAATTGGTTCTCCCTTGCATTCTTGAACTTGACAAAGACATCATACACTTCATCCTTGCTCTTTAATAGATAGATCCAACAAAATCTACTAAAATCATCAATGAATGTTACATACATCTTAGCTCCACTATTGCTAATTGTAGTAAATCCACGAATATCCGAATGTACAAGTTGAAAAGGCTTTGTAGATCTAGAAATAGATCTAGTATAGGGTAGTCTATGTGACTTAGACAAAGCACAAGACTCACAAACATGCTTGTCATTACTTAAGGAACTTGGAAGACCAATAGCAACCTTCTTCCTTGCCATACTTGAAGAAGCATCCACTTTATCTTGCCCTTTAGACCACTTACTTTTGGTTTTGCCCTTGAATTTTCCCTTTGTGAACATAGCATCCTCTTGAAGTGTCGATGTAGATCCACCTCTTGCTTGAAGCCTATATTCCTCATTGATCAAGATCTCTTGAAGATCCATCAAACTTGGCAAAGTCTTTTGAATAGCAGTACTTTGAACAATGATAGCATGAGCATCCAACAAGCCATCAAGAATCACTTGAATAAGCTCTCCTTCCTTAATGCTTTCATCTATGCAAGCTAACTCATCATTCAATGCTTTCATTCTCAAATCAAAAGTACTTGGACTTTCTTCATTCTTTTGCAAACAAGAAAAGATTTGCCTTCTTAGAGTCAACACTCTAGCAGTAGACTTGGATTCATAAAGCTTCTTCAATGAATTCCTAGCTTCCAAAGATGATGTGCACTTACCAACTTCTTTGAGAAGTTCATTGGTAACATTCATCTTTATCATGTGTAGAGCCTTCTTGGCCCTCTTGTCATATCTCAATTGATCTTGTTGTGTTGCTGGTCTCTCCTCCAAATCTACAACAATATCCAAAACATCATTCATCTCAAGAAGTGACTCCATCCTCACTTTCCACAATGAATAGCTACTTGAGGTAAGCCTATCATTGGCTTCCAACATGATTCCAATTGAGGTTGCCATGTAGCAATGACCTGATATTCTCTTTCAACCTACTTCAATGCACAAAGCACTCCTTTGAACAACAACAAATGCTTTCAAAAGAAATCACCAAGATTTGAAACTATCTCACAAATTCTCTTCTAGCACTTATCCAAGCAAATAAATAGAGTACATGTGGTGCCTTTTTATAAATTTGGAAGGCCCTTGACCCAAAATTCTATTGGCTTATGTACGTTGATCCTAACCATTCATCTTGGACCGAACCTAATCCAAGGGTCAACAAAAAGTACATTAGAATTCACAAGATTCATGTGAGTCCAAAGTTGGACCCATCTCTAAAATAATAAAATTCTAGGTTTAAAATGACTTTGGGCCTCAAGTTTTATTTTAATTACAAGGGGCCCAAGTCCATTATTTCTATTTACAATCGCCTTGCGTGCTCCTTGGGTCATGGACTTATACGTGCAGGAAGCCATGCCCTCGCAGCACATTTATTGGCTCATTTTCTTTTATTCGCTCTATGTTGGGAATACCCCCAACACTTTTGAATATGCATGCAACCAGGCTTGAAGATTTTTCGAATCTTCTTCATAAGCTCATGTATTTATTACATCAGGTACATGTGGTTTGGGAATGGTTCCATCAACATAAATCCATAGCTTCTTAGCTTGCAGGATGAATCGAGTCTTTGATCTCCGTGCATGATAGTTGGATCCATCTAGGATTGTTATCTTTGCATGTAAAGTAGAAGTAGAAGCCATTATTATAAAACTGAGAATATAGATAGAAAAGATCTTTGAATGAAGGTCTACCAATCTAGGAAACTTGATGGTCTTCTACAACTCAAAATAGATCAAAACCACTAATATGCATTCGACATGCAAGCTAATATGGCAACATGCAAGCAATCTTAAAAAATCAGAAAACATGCATGCAACATGCATGGACTAATACTTGCACATGCAAAAGTAGATTGCTAGCAAATTGTAAATTTGTCGACATGCAATTAATTGATCATACTTATGAAGCGATTGGATATGCCCAGCTATGGTGGACAGTGAAGAAGATGAAGAGGATGTGAGCAGAAAATTACAAAATACTCATGAAAGAAACGTGCTTCATTATCTAGAATGCTAGTGTATGCTTTAGAGAGCATTCTAGCATCATTAATCTTTGATATTGCTCCTTCAATTAGGCCAAATGGATCTAGAATACTTGTTGTCCACAAATTTCCAACATGAAGAACATAATATTAGCAAGATACAATGAAAGAAACAAGATACAATTAAACACCAATCAAGAAACCAAATGGATAGCATAACACTAGCATTAATGAGCAAGAAATTCTACCACACAAGAGAGCAAAACACAATAGCATATGTGAGAAAGATCTCTCCATCAAAAGTGCACCCACTACGAGGAGGAGGGTCTTTTTTATAGATTAGAAACAAATGATAAGTGATGTACATGGCTTCCAAGTGTCAGTGTAGGTGTCCCACATGCTAATTCTCAAGATGCACTTCTATGCATGGGTTTTCACATTCTCTCTACATACAAGGAGCCTTACATGATTTTCCTTGGTCCACAAGTTTCCACATTAGGAAAAATGTGCCCTCTTCTACATGCAAAATTGACAAAGTTTCAACATAAAGTTGGTAGTATGTGAAATTGCCTCTAGGGGCCCCATGTACAAACTTGTTGGGCCTACTCAACGTTAAAAACGTTAACAATAAATTATCTTATAATGTTTTACAAACTTGGAAAGCCTTTTTTAAACTTTGAGAGAATACAATAATCTTATGAGGGCCTAGGTGCTCTAATTGGACCTATGGAGCTTTTGCATGGTGATTGACAACTTCTGTGCAAAAATATGAGTTCAAATGCTTTTGATAGGAATAGGAGAATCCTAGAGAGAATATTCTCTAGCTTTTGGAAAGTATTTATCTTGTAGGAACTCGCCCATCTCCTCATTTCAATTTCCCATTTCCAAGAGGCAAGATCCTCTCCTCTCTTGCATTTAGTCACCATGGCTGGGGGGTGAAGTGGTTAGGAATTTGCTTATCCATTTCTTGTTGGTTGAGTGGTTTGGCTCCACATGTGTCCTTTTTGTTGCATGCAACAAGATCTAGGTAGATATTCACTTAGCGATCCTTACAATGCTATCAGAACAAGGCTTTGCATCAATCAGAATGTGGAGTTGCTTTTTGCTTTTTTATTTCCTGGTGGTGGAATTGACCTCAGAGTAAGTAGCCTCTCTGATTTTGGTTTGCTTTCAGCCTAAGCCTAATGATTATTATTATGAAAATTTTCCATAGAAAATGATGGAAATTTATGGATTTTTGACAGTTTTTTTTGTGGCTTTTGAGCTTGTATTCAATATTTTTGCTTGAAATTCATCAAAGCTACTGATCTTAAACATTTTTCAGAATTTTACTTGCTTTTTTTTAGTCATTATAATTGATTTTAATGATTGCATGCTAGTTGAAAAGTCAAAATTGGACTTAGATAGTGATTTTTAGCCAAAAATTGTGGTTTTTTTTTTGCCAGAAATGGGCTATATGAACCATGATTGACTAAAATCCACTTAACTCAAGAGAGTATCCAAAGTACTCAGAATTGAGTTAAAATCATTTTTTCTTGGTGGATCTCCTAGAGATTTTAGTAGGATGAATTGTTATACCTTAGGTTTTTGGGTATTCTAAGTGTATTTGTACCAAGAACCATTTATGACAGGTCTACAAGAAATGGTGGATAGTCTTGGACTATAATTGTTTTGTGTTTTTAAATTTCGAATATTGATCTCCAATGTATGGCGATAATTCATCTAGTGGTTCATGTAAAATGAATTTACATGAAGGTGACGTTACTAATTTCAATTGAAAACTTTATCCCTTAGTGTACTTCTAAAAGCAGATATAGTACTTCAGAGTAGAGATAAACAATTGGGGAGTCGTTCCATCATCTCTAAGTACTTATTTGATATTTGAAGTTAGACTAAGGGTAATCATTTTTGAAGTTAAAGAGTTATTTTCTGAACTTCTTGCCCGTTCTGATGACAAAATCTGTTTAAGGGGAGAAGAATGTTACGTCCATGTCTAGTATGTGGGATTCAAAATAATTCCTAACATGGATAGCCGGTACTCCAATGTATAAGATTGTTTCGTATGCCACATCATTCCGAGCTTGGACGGTAATGTAATTAATAATCTTATGAGGGCCCAGGTGCTCTAATTGGACCTACGGAGCTTTTGCATGGTGATTGATAGTTGTGCAAGAATAGGAGGTCAAATGCTTTTGATAGAAATAGGGGGATCCTAGAGAGAATATTCTCTAGCTTTTCTACCCTAAGTATTCAAAAAGTGGAGGGAACCCATTCAAAAATTGGAGGGAACCAATATGAATTTGAATTTTGCTGGGAACCCCTTTTATTCACTATCTTAACTATTAGGCCCTACGACATTAAAAGTCCTACAAAAAGGTCTGAAGTCCTTTTATTAACTTCAAACTAATCAAATAATTGTGAAAGATTCAACTAGGTTGATCATATTTGCTATATTTCCATATTTGGCATATTGAGGCCAACTTTGTTTTTAGACTTAGAGATTGACTTTTCAAGTTCATTAGTCTAAATTTCATTTGAATAAACACTTTTTGAAAGTGTGGGAAAGTTAGAATGTGAGTTTGAGTAGATTCAAATTTGAATGTTGGGTATTTTGAATCTAGACCCAAAAATGGTAGGGTTAGCATTTTGGTGGGAAAGCCAAGTGGCCAAATAGGGTTTGGACCTACTATAAAAGGATGTAACTCATGGAGAACCATATCTTTTCTCTTCTCTATCTGATTTCATGCTTATACATGGTTCTCTTGGGTTCTACTATCCATTGGTGCACTATACTTGTGATTGCATGCAATTCTATGTGTAGAATGATATATAATTGTTATTTTTGGACCCACACGTGTGAAATACAGTAGCTTGCTGGTTTTGTATGGATAGCAATAGTACTTTATCATTTCATTCAAGTTTGATCAAGTTCTATTAGTGGTTGCATCTCATTTTGTGTGTAGATGCTGATTTTTCTACATTGGTGAGATTGGTAGAGTATTTCCCTTTGTAACCCAAGATCATTCAAGTGGATTGGATCATAATAAACAGAATCCTTCACAATAACTATTCGATCATTGGGTTGGACTTACACACGTAGGGTGACAAATCCCTCTCACATATTAACTATGGTTAGGGTTGCCTTGGGATTCGCAAACCCTCCAACAGATTCTATGTCCGTCTCATGTGTATTTCTCTTGATATCTTGGTTTACTAAGTGTGGCCTCTATAGATGACAAAAGAATTTTATATGGGTAAAGAAAAACGAAATAATGGGACCCTTGGTTATCACTATTAACATTGGGAAAAAACTTATATCTAGAAATCCATTCATAGAGATAGATGGATGTTATTACCCTTTTGTGTAACATTGTCCAAGGTTTGTGGTTAACTCCCAAAAAGGAATCACATGAGAATGGGTTACCCATCTCATAATATCAATAAATTCAAAAGTATGTTCCCAAATAGTGTTTAGAGTTTCTGATTTTGCAATTTTGAGATATCCATGTGGGGTGTCTAGACCAATACTTCAAAAATTTGACAAGATTCCCTTTTTTGTGACCAATAGTAATCGACATCATTCAAGATATGGCCTTACCAAGGCCAAACCAAATTCACCTAGTTTCAAAACTTCCCTTTAAAATTGCATGTGTTCCATACCACAAGTTTTTCCTCCAAGAAAACCCTCAACTTCATGATCTAATCTTCCAAAGACCAAATGATCCATCTAGAATGCTCTATCCCATTTATAGATGGTTAGAAAACACATCTTTACAACTATATTCCTAGATAAATCGTCTCATAGATGTCCTATGGCCCTATAGATTGAAAAAGTTCATTATTGTAACCCAAAGGTAATGGGGTAAACTTCTAAGCTATTAGTAATAAGCTATCCATATACCTTTCTAACCATGGTCTTTTGGCTCACAAGATAAGCTTATCCTTACTAACTAGGATGTGAGTAGAACTATTGTTCCCCCTTATTCACAATTCATTTGGTCTAAATATTGAGGTATTAATGGCCATATTACATGGCTCTAAGAGATTTTTCACAAAATAACTTTCTATGTTATTCTAATAAGTTATCCAACTAGTTGACACGAATTATATAGGTGCTCAATACCTATCTTTTGGAAATGTGCCGAATTTTATCTTTCACATTGTGATGTATGTAAATTTTCTTTTTAGAGATTTATTTAGCATACATTCCATTTCAATAGTATCTTAACATGTGATGGTATTGCTAACATGTTAGTGAAAAGGAAAGGACTCATTATTTTAAATATCAAGAAAACTATAAAAATTGGGCTACTTTCTTGTTGCTATTTATCAAAAGTCTACCATACCATAATGAATTGGAAAATGTCTAGAATGATGGTCCTACTCTCTAAATTTTTACTTCAGAGGACATTGATAAATGCTTGCATAATGATTGAAGTGGTCATCCTCATCTTCACTTGGTTCTGCTAGAACAAATTCTACTGAAAAGTCTGCAATCTTCTCAAAGTTTACACCCTTTTTTTTTTTGTTCATATAATGATCTAGTTTGCTTAGCATGACCATGACTAAAATACCTATGATAAATGGTCATTCCAAAAGAGCACACTTAACACGAAAATTTTTGAGAAACAACTTTCATAATGACTTCAATCTTTGCTAGATCAATGAAAAGCCCTATTTATGAATCAATTTGGCCTGAGAAAATTTGTATGGAAATCATCCAAGAAAATTCTTGAAGATTGTTTTCGATGTTCATGTAAGACTCTCACATGACATGCATGCGCATTGGAAAAGCTAAAGGGAATCTTTTAGAAAAAAATACTACTAGGTGTCCTTATTAGGATTTCCCACCCCCACACAAACACATTCCAATAGAGAGTAAATAAAAATTTCAATCTCAAACAATACTCAACTGCCCTCTCCATTCAAACAAAATAGGCTATGGATCCATTTGAGATTCCATACCTTTATTGGGAATTTTTGGATTCTTAAGTATTAGATTATGCATTAGAATATGAGTGCCTTCAATAAATTCAAATCAGTGCATATGCCAATCTCCCTTTTCTAAAAGAGAGTCCAAGTGCTCTAGCTTCAATTCATACCAAATATGAGGATAATGCTTTGATCACATGTATTTCTACAATAGGCATAGCTTCTTAAAACATACACTAAATAAGAACAACCTCTTCAAAAAATTTCTTTTAGCTAACGTATGCCAATTGTGCAAATGTTTCCACGGCTACTAGCAAATAATAGAAGCTTTAAAAAAATGGTCAATCGTAAGATTTGTGAAAAATTGTCAATTAGTTTGGTGGTTTATTGGCATTTTTGGAGGCCAAAATGAAATTTCAACATAGAGGTAGGTTCATATTTGTTAATAAAGGCCTAAATAGTGTTTTTACTATTTTCGAAAAGTATATAAGTGGATGAGGTCGGATGTGGACCCATTCTAATTGGCTAATTTTGGTACATTGCATCTAGACTAGAATTTCTAGGTTTTGATGAAGTATCTAGAAGTTTCCAAATTAGGTCAAGTTTGGGGCAAGTGGCCAAATGACATTTTGGAAGCTATACATAGTTGTATCTGCATGGAGAAATAATCATCAAAGTTTCTTTCTTTGTGGAGATGTCATCTCTTGTGTTTCTATGTCCATCTCACGTGTTTCTCACTTGATATCTTGAGTTTTTATGTGTAGAATGCTGATTTTATGGTTGCTCTAGCTTCCACACGTGTGAAGTACAATATTGAGTTTCTATGTGTAGAATGATGATTTTATAGTTGCTCTAGCTTCCACACGTGTGAAGTACAATATTGTAGTGCTTTTGTACGGACATGGACATTACTAAGTCATATCTAAGTGTTTATGATTAGATCTTTGTGCATTTCTAAGTTCTAGCATGCATAAAATAGTGATTTCTATGTTCTAACTATTTCTAGATGTGCAACCAAATTTGGCTAAAAATCGTTGATGAATTAAATGTGTTTTGATCTATGATTTTTCACAAGATTTTCAATAGGTCTTTTAGTCATTATGATTGTCAATAGGTAGTTTTTCCAATCATTTGCCTAGTCACTACAATCACTTCCTCTGTCGCCTCATTTTTGCCAAGGGCTTCTCATTTGATACAGTTCATGGGTGATTGATCATCATCCATACAGGCTTTGCCCTTGTCTTGAGGGTTGATCCTAAGTTCCCTTTGCAAGAAGTTTATGAGTCTATGGCCTTATCAATGATTCACAGGTCTTGGTATCCCATCACTAATAATCAATGCATCTAGATCCTATTCCAACATAGGTTACATTATCTACAAATTAGATTTGGGCAATATATATTTAGGTGGTTCCCTTTACAATCTCAACATACCAGTGGGGCAGGTGTATCTATGGATTGTCTCTCTCCTATAATGTTCTGTTGTCACTTGAGAAAGTTCCAATTTGCAGCTGGGGATGAGGACATGTGTGGACTCTCCATGTAACTCCCTTACCATGTAGCAGTACCCCCCAAAAAATAGCCATGTCTAGGTGCACCTTCTTTAAAGTTAAGTGATACAATGCTTTCTAGTTGTGTGTGACAGTTGATTGATAGCATGGGAGTCTGTACATGGTATGCTCTCATTATGTTGTGTGATCCTAGTTTCGACATGGTATCAGATCCTCGGTGAGTTACAGATCAAAGCTAGCTACAACTGAATCCTAGGAGAATTCCAAGAATCGAAAAGGTTGAAGAAAAAGCTATCTGTTTCTTTTCTTCAATCTATTCGGAGCTGTGGAGCATCAAAGTGAATCCTAAAGAAATCTATTCTAAATCACTTGATTTTTCCAATGCTTTAAATCATGTTAAAATCGGTGGAAATTTGAGCCTAAAGTAGAGACAACCAAACATTTCCTCTTTTAGATTTTTTGTTTTGGAAGAGAATTGGCTTGATTTGTTTACAATTTATAGTGCACCAATCAACAAGCCATCAAATTCATTGGAAAGCTAGTGCCTGGGTGCACCTTCTTTAAAGTTCAGTGATACGATGCTTTCTAGTTGTGTGTGACAGTTGATTGATAGCACAGGAGTCTGTACATGGTATGCTCTCATTATGTTGTATGATCCTAGTTTCGACATGGTATCAGATCCTCGGTGAGTTACAGATCAAAGCTAGCTACAACTGAATCCTAGGAGAATTCAAAGAATCGAAAAGGTTGAAGAAAAAGCTATATGTTTCTATTCTTCAATCTATTCGGAGCTGTGGAGCATCAAAGTGAATCCTAAAGAAATCTATTTTGAATCAATTGATTTTTCCAATGCTTTAAATCATGTTAAAATCGGTGGAAATTTGAGCCTAAAGTAGAGACAACCAAACATTTCCTCTTTGAAATTTTTTGTTTTGGAAGAGAATTGGCTTGATTTGTTTACAATTTATAGTGCACCAATCAACGAGCCATCAAATTCATTGGAAAGCTAGTGCCTGGGCAACCTCAAGGAGGTGAAAGTCAACAAGTGGAATCTCAAAGAGACTAAGAAACTACTAAGAATATTGGTTGGTTTGGAGACTAGGGTTTATAGTCAAAAAGTTGGAGATATCTCTCTGTAGGAGATCAATTTTAGAGCTATAAATCTCTATAAAATTTGGTGCACAAGGCTGCCATATCTCTCTCTCTCTCTCTCTCTCTCTCTCTCTCTCTCTCTCTCTCTCTCTCTCTCTCTCTCTCTCTCTCTCTCTCTCTCTCTCTCTCTCTCTCTCTCTCTCTCTCTCTCTCGCTCGCTCTCAAATTTATGTGAAAAAAGAAGAGGAAGGAGGAGGCTTGCACACCCTCACTCAGGTGGGAGCCTAGTGTTTGGAAGGGTCTCATGCATCATTTCTTGACGTGTAAAGTCATGTCAACCACCAGATCATGGGTCTTGGAGATCAACGATCAAAGGAAAGTCAATCTCGACCATCAGATTAGGGCCAATTGTTGAATTTCTAGTTTTTGAGCTACACTTCACATGAAGGAGTTCAAAGCATAGGACTGTGAGATTTCAACAAGTTTAGTCATATTTTGGTAAATTGTCAATTGAGGCCAAAACTCATTTTAGACTTAGAGATCAACTTTTTGAAGTTATATTAGTTTAAAATACATTCAATAAGCACTTTTTGAAAGTGTGGGAATGTTGGTAGTCGAGTTTGAGAGAGATTCAAATTTGAACTTTGGGTACATTGAATCTAGTCCCAAAATAGGCAAAGTAGGGTTTGGACCTGCTATATATTGTTGTAAATCGTGGAGAAAGGGATCTTCTCTCTTCTCTCTCGGTTTCCTAATCCACAACCATAGTCTAAGCACACTACAAAAGCACAAATTTTGCAAGAAGGGAGGCAACTTATCTTCCTCTCTCTCACCTCTCTTAGAAAATAGAGAACTTGAATAGCAATATAGCATTCAATCATATAAAAAAGTTCAAATACATGGAAATATAAGAAAGCAAGATCACTGAGGTAGTCATGGTGGCAAGCCCACCAACTCAAGCACGATACACCAACCATTTGCATAATGGAATGGTATGGCTATTATTATCATAAGCAAAAAAATATAGAGAAACAACAAGCTAAAGAAATTTTTTAACCATGGTATCAAATTAGTAAAAATGTCCCAAAGCTCTTTCTTTAGTAGTGTTCAAGAGACTATACATACATGAATACTTTCTTTGCCTTTTCTCAAAAATGTCTATCATTATATGTCAAATACTCATCAAGCTACCTCTGTCCACTTTAAAAGTGACCATGCATAAACCACATTTTTTTTGTATGAAAGCTCAACATATAAGTGAAAGATAAATGAGTATACATCAACCAATGCAAATCTATGCAATTTATTCAAATCTTAGGTTGATACATTTGGGACATCAAGCAAAGGAATTCCTGTAACCATAATCTCTTGTCGTGGGAGTTGATAACCAATGCCCAAGTCCTCAAGTTGTTGTTTCATATACAAAAGCATGTTACTTCTTCGTTGAAATCTCTCTCCTCCTTCCTGTGAATGCATTTCTTATAATTAACAATTATAAAACTTGAATTGCCTATCCTTAGAATATGTTGCCAATGCCAATATCTATTTTTCTTGTTTTAGTAGCTTATTTCACAATGCAATTGAATCTAGAGTGCTCTCACCATCAAAATTATTCAACAAAATTTTAATACAATTAAGCAGCAAATGTAAGAATTCAAAAAATATTTAGAAGAGACAAGAATTCAAAAAAATATTTAGATGGTTTCTTCTTTCATTATAATTAAGCACATTTAATTTCTTTCTTGAAATGCATTTTCTTCTTGCAAACTTCTTAAAATGTTTCTAGGAGGAGGTACAAAGTGAACTACAATAGAATGCATAGAAAATTATTAACTCTTTTCTAAAGAATGACACATTATGGTAAACTACTTGGCTTTCAAAAATATTACTTGGCAAATATCATATGATTATAAACCAAACCTGAAAATTTAGATGGTGCTGCACGCACAAAGTCATCTTCATCTTAGTGCTATCCTCAATATCCTTGCAAAATATGTGAAAATCGGGGTACCAAAATTGAGGTAGATTCTCAATATATCTTTGCATTTTTTCCTTCAATGCACTTAACTTCTCCACAGGTGTGCTCACATGGATTTGAAAATCAATACCATCATATTGGTCTGGACTTCGATAATAATTTGATATTGCTTTTGTAGCCAGTACAGAATTCGGGTAATAGACTTTTTCATTGGAACCCCTACAATGTCAAAATCCAGAATATAAGTCATTGAATTGATTTTGAGAAGTCATTGAATTTTTTTTTGGTGCGCTCGTAGTGGGGGATGTGATGAAGTTGGAGAAGACATGACACTCATTTGAGCGGTGACAATGGAAAGAGCCACACCAGTATTGTAAGCAAGCAGTTTTCTCCCATAAATGTCGGACAAACAACTTAGCTACAAATGATAGGCATAAAAGTTGCATGCTGCTACATATGAAGAGGTGGAACTTTTAGCATGAACAAAATGATATTTCAAGTTCATCAATTAATCTACAAAAAGTGCATCCACCTTTGACAGAAATCGTATTGATGGTTCTCTATAGAACAACGAGACTTTTGGGGAGTGCTAGTTTGATTTCAAGTATCATAAACGATTCTTAGACACTCATTTGAGCGGTGACAATGGAAAGAGCCACACTAGTATTGTAAGCAAGCAGTTTTCTCCCATAAATGTGGGACAAACAACTTAGCCACAAATGATAGACATAAAAAATGCATGCTGCTACATGTGGAGAGGTGGAAGTTTTAGCATGAACAAAATGATCTTTCAAGTCCATCAATTAATCTATAAAAAGTGCATCCACCTTTGACATAAATCGTATTGATGGTTCTCTATAGAACAATGCGACTTTTGGGGAGTGTTAGTTTGATTTCAAGTATCATAAACGATTCCTAGGCAAACATAACAATATTCCCGTTTTGAGACCTAGATGGGGACATTAGTAATATGCAAAAGCATTAAAGAATAAGGCTTCCATATAACGAAATTCAGGATACTTTAATTGTGCCAACTTTTTTTTTCTTCTTAATTTCTTGTTAATGCAAGAGCATATGAACAATGGCAAGATTATCACTCTCTACCCCACTTTATCTCTTAATTAACGGTGACCTTTTACATTGCTAGAAACATTTGTAGTACCTTACATTATGGGATATCCACCTTCTATGGCAACTATTTTACATTATCGTGAATCTAATTGGCATATAATTGATGTCTCTATTTCCCTAGTGTTTAAGTCTCTTGGAAAGAGGTTCTTTTTGTTTTCTTTGGTTGTGCAAAATGCTTTTGAGAACCCTTATCCTTTATGCAATAAACATATTTGCGTGTTTGTTACATTGAGTTTTTTGATGACTCAAAAAGCCAAGAAGCATATGTTATTATGACCTACCTCTTTTTATGCTTATATTTTAGCATATGCTTTGTGTGGTTTATCCCTACTATGAGAAAACCTTGTCGGTACTATCAAACGTCTTAGAATGCAAACAAATTTATAGTATTGAAAAGTGATGTTCTTCTACTAGAGTATGTTAGCATTAAGTTTCCCAATATTCGATTATATGAACAATGAGTTTGCTTCTATAAATTCTTGTCAAAGCTATAAATAGTTGAGGGATTACATTAACAATTGTACTTCACTTGCCATAAGCAACTTGGCATTCTAGCTATCAATAAGCATGAGAAAGTATAGATATTACAAGAGCGATGCTCCACCTTTAGCTTTTCATATGATAATTAAGATGTTGATTAAAGTCTCCCCCTTAAGATCTCTTTGGTATCAATCATTCTTTCAAGAAAATTGTTCTCTACCTTGTGTTGTTGTATATTTTGTTTAAAGTTAAATAGTATCCTTTTGCGGTTGAAGGTGAATACATCTTGCCTTCCTATATGGTGTGCCTTTCTCTTGTTCTTACTAAATTTGTTTATGTTGGTTATGTTAGTTTCATTTATAACTATACTACCATTGGTGTTGCACTTTTGTAAATTGTTGTACATGCCTTTTAGTAATGTTGAACATTTTTGCATGAAAGAAAACAAGAAAAAATGTTAGCTATTGATTATGCTGCACATTACAACTCATGCATGTTATGACATTGTTTTTTGGAGAGTGACATCAATAAGCATTGGGCATAAGGGCCGATGAGAAGTTTTCTTAGTAGTGTTACTTTGCTTGTGTATAAGTGATTAATGTGAGAAATATATTAAGGTAAAATAAGATCAAACATTTGTTGAACTTTGAAGAAATACAAAAAAGGCATTATGTGTCTAGAAATAGTATTTTAAAGGTCCAAGCATGTTTTTCCTTTAATTTACGCATCAGAGGAATAGGTAGAAGACTCACGTGAGAAATACTGTATTGAGAACATTCATTTCCTGCAAAGATGAATTAGCATTAGAGACTTAAATGCTAGTAATAAACAATATAAACTTGGAAATCTTGATGCAAAGTATCAACATTCATGAAAAGTGAAAAGAATTTGTGCACACAAGCACTATCCTAACATCATCTTTGAAATTTCATGGAACAAGTAGCTCTTGAAGATTCATGCCAAATCCATGCCGAGCACATGGCATCAAACATAAGGGGTTTAGTTTGAAACCTAAGGGCAAGTTTATCCAGACGGCGAGAAAGATTTCAAAATTTTTGATAAGTAGAAAATTTTGAAAGAAAAACATGAGTAAGAATACTTCAAATTACCTTCTTAACACAATCTTATAGTGTTTCAATTAGATTGTTAGTCCTCTTTGGGAGACTATATGTTTCTCTAGAGGGTTCATTGTCCTCCAAAATTAGTGTCATAGATTTAGGGACCCACCTTGAAAGAACGTACCTATAATATAAGAAGATATAACAAGCCACATCTGTACATATTAGATCAACTGCACAATGATCACACCACAATAGTATATATATAGTTTATGAGGTGCTTCCATCCACTGGTGAAAAGGTAGCAATCAAGTGGTAGTACAAGAAAATTGTGCCCCCTCACCCCAAGATGACAACTTGAGATCTAAAAGGCTCATACGAAGGAGTCCTATAAACCAAGGCATAAGTTGCATCCAACTCTTCTTTTTTTGAGCCTACAAGTGAAACAAAATGGAATGTATTCAATGCCAATATAGACTGAAAAGGTACAAAAAGATCACTTTATTATTGAGAGAGTGTTCTTGACTTGTATGGACATAAAGGATCTGTTGATGACAAATTTGAGCTTAAATTATGTCAAAGTACAGTACTTTGGACCTTACTTGAGTCTATTAGTGACTCACAAGAGTGATTGATTGATTGATCATAAGACAAAGGCAAACTAGACACACAAAATTGAGATCTAAATTGCCAATTTTACATTCATCAAGCAAGAGCACCCCAAAATCATTAACCAAAAGTGATGTACACCACACACACGTGTGAAGCCGTACTCAGTACGGCTTATAGACAACAAATGATGTTAAGAACACTCAGTTCTTGCTTAGATCCAAAGGAAATCAATGTACATAGTGTAGAAGGTCGAGTTTGCCAATGAGCTCTCAAAAACAATCTAAGACATCACTATGGAAAGAGGCGGCAATACATAGAAAGCCTCTTCCCCACCTCGAGTTAGGTGAAAATCCAGCATGTAATAAGGAAGTTGATTGAGCTTTCTTGCCCTAATTTTCCATTCTAGCCTCATCCTTGAGTCTTGCCATGTAGGTGGCTAGATTGATCAACCTACTCCATAAATATAGGAATTTGGTCCTATAATATAGGAACCACTACCAAACCAACTTTATAGACTTGATCTAACCTACTCTAGAGTAGATTCCCACATGGCACTATGGCCTCACACGTGTGGGACCCACCATTGTACATATTTACATGGTTTAACATAGCTAGATTTGCCAATTTAGGCATTTTTTCACACTCCTCAAATCTAGCTTTGAAAACTATGATACACTTATCAATTACTCCAAGTAAAGATCTTAACTTAACAAATGAATCCTTAGGCAAGGATTTAGTGAACAAATCAGCTAAGCAACTCAATGAAGACACATGTTGGAGTTTGATCTCTTTGGCTTGCACATTCTCACAAAATGATGAGCAATTTTGATATGCTTGCTCGTTGCATGGAATGTAGGATTGGTTGCAAGTGATTGGGCTGATTGGCTATCACAATAGATTGTAGGTACCTCCTCGGCCTCCATGACAAGAAGTTCCACCAATAGCCTCTTGAGCCATAAGACTTCCTTGCATGTTGATGTCAAGGCCTTATACTTGGATTCGGTTGAAGACAATGAAATAGTATCTTGCTTTTTTGAAAGCCATGATACCACTCCATCACACATGAATGTAGCAAATGCACTAGTAGACTTCCAATCCACTTTGTCACTTGCAAAATCCGAGTCATTATAGGCTCTTAAGCCAAGATTAGTCCCTTTGTAGAGTATGCCAAAATTCCAAGTTGAGGAGATATATCTTAGGATCCCTTTGGCCATTTTTCAATGTGACACAAGAGGACATTGCTTAACTTTCCAACACTATAACTAAGATCAGGTCTAGTTATAGTCAAATAAATTAAGGAGCCTATAAGCCTTCTATAGAGAGTGATGTCCTCAAACGATGCTTCATCACCACTAATAGATGCTTTTACATTTTGCTCCATTGGAGTCTCAATGCCTTTACAATTCTTCATTCCAAATCTATCTAGGATGGATGTAGCATATTGACATATGAAGCTAAAACCCAATCCTCTTACGTCTTCTTTTCCTAGAATGAAGTGCAATAGGTCGAGATCAACCATTACATTAGGCCAATAAAACTTTGGGTAGAAAAAAATAACAAGATCCCTCTCAATGTTTATGTTACGTAAAGCCCCCGACCCTCAAATTCTTCCACATGCATTGCCTTAACTCTAAACAAAAAGTTAAGAGATAAAATTAACCTATCTAAGCTATGAATCTTAATGTAATTTCCTAATGTCCAATTTTTTTAGATCTTTTTCCCTAGACCTCTGAATGCATACATAACGAAATTAATGTTTTTTTAACTACTTGAAATATTATGTAGCTGAAACAAATGAATTCTACAAACTAGAAAACTTGGGGTTTTAAATCTTGTAACTATCTTTGTTGACATATAATTTTCTACAAAAGAAAATAAATGTTGAGTTTTTGGAAGTCAACATCCTTCACATTTTTTGGGGAATCGATATGGACAAAGATGTTGATGACATTCTCAAACTACGATGGTTTTCTCGAGCACCGCTCCAATGTCACACAAATCTACACAAATAAGGACATATCAGAACAAAATCAAAAGATTACGAAATTTGCATGGCATGAAGCATGAGCCTTGCTAAAAAACTCGAGTTCAAGCATTTGATGGTCACTTCAAGTTCAAATGAATCATCAATATGATCCTTGCTTGAAAGCTCTAGCTTGAAATAAAATTTTTACAATTTGTGAAAAAAATGCCTAAATTGGTAAATCTAGCTATGTTAAACCATGTAAATATGTACAATGGTGGACCCCACACGTGTGAGGCCATAGTGCCACATGGGAGTCTACTTTATGTTAGGTCAACTCTATAAAGCTGATTAAGTTTGTTTGGTATTGGTTCCTACATTATAGGGGATCAAATTCCTAGATTTATGGAATAGGTTGATCAATCTAGCCACCTACATGGAAATACTCAAGGATGAGGCTAGAATGGCAAATTAGGGCAAAAAAGCTCAATCAACTTCCTTATTACATGCTGCATTTTCACCTAACTCGAGGTGGGAAAGAGGCTTTCTATGCATTACTATCTCTCCATAGAAATGGAACTAAGTGTTCTTAACATTATTTGCTGTCTATAGGTCGTACTAAGTACTGTTTCACACGTGCGTGTTGTGTACATCACTTTTGGTTAATGATTTTGGGTTGCTCTTGCTTGATGTATGTTTTGGCATTGCTACAGGAATTTGATACTAATTTATTAGGTGTTTTGGGTTGCTTGATGGGTTCAAGATTTTTTGAGACACATGATGGAGAGTTCATCAAGAGCCAAATCGAAGATTCTCAAAAACCATTTCTGAAGGACCTTCAGTTCAAAGATCAAGATTATGAAGGAATGTATAAGATAATGGGATTAGATCCGATTCAAAATCCTCAAAAAAAGAGAGAATATAATTTGCCATTTGAACAATAGTAGATGAAGGCATTATTGGAGCCATAATAGAATGCATGAGAATATCCTCGTATTCCTTCCATTTTCTCCGATACTTCTATGGTTTATAAAAAATTTGTAGGTCTCCCACTTGCCCAAGCTAAAGGCCTCAACAAATTAATCCTAAAACTCTCTCCCATCAATCCTATTGAAGATTATTGCCCTCTTATTATGTTCAATATGACATACAAGATCATAGCCAAAGCCTTAGCAACTAAGCTTTTTTCATGGCTTCCAAACTTGATTTCACCCTATCAAATGGGCCTTATCAAAGAAAAGTAATATTTTAATTACATTTTCAACTTCAATCCCTATCAACTCCTCTAAATTTATCACAACAAGAAAGTGGTTTTTATCAAAGTTGATCTAGATAAGACATTTGATCGTCTATGTTGAAACTATCTATTCACCTACAATTGTAACATGAGACTTTCAACCTATTTCGTCAAATTCACCAAATCCCTTTTCAGAGCAACTAAACTCCTTTCAATTTCAAGGCCACCTCTCCAAAAGCTTCTACATATTTCATTGAGTGAGATAGGAGTGTTCCCTCTTCCTATTCCTCTTTGCACCAAACATGAAAACTTTATCTCATTTTCCCAACTTATATATCTGGCTAGGACTTATTCTCCTCTACACCCAACAAGTCATGGAGATCAACTATCAATTGTTTGTAGATGATCCACTTTGCTACATTGTGATTCCTATTTGAGATTTTATCTTCCTTGGACACATTTTGTGCTAGTTGTGGATCTATGATAAGTTATTCCAAGTCTGATCTCCTTGTGCTCTCATATGGCCCCATTGAAGTGGACCTTAGATCTTGGTTTAAGATGGCTTGAGCATGATCTCATCTTTCCTTATCTCGGTTTTCTTGTGGGTGCCTCTCTTATTGAAAGCAAATTATTTTTGTTGGATGAAACAATTGAAAGCTTGGGATCTATGAGCTCTCAACTTCTTGACCTCATTATTCTTAATCACACCATTGTTCTTTATCACCTCCAACTTCACTTATTCTCTTTTCATCTAGTCCATGCATGTCTCCTATTTCCAACTCATCTCCCAAATTCTCATAATATTCTTTGAGAATAACCACCTTAAGCATGACTCATTGGGATATATGTACTACCCCCACCAAATTAGGTAATCTCAGGCTCCTCGACCCATCCACGTCCTCTCTCACCCTCCTTTCAAGTGCCTCAACTATAGCCTTCCTCAACTCTTAGTCATGGTCTGCTCTCTTCATCTACCACATCTCCATCCATGTTTTTGAAAGTTGATCCCATATACTCAGTGATTATGCATGATGGACTAGCTATCAAATTTTCTTTGGAAAATTGATGTTGTATGATCAATAATGAGTGCACTAGTTTTGAATCACCATAACATGAAACTAAGCCATCCAACACTTTCCACCATGATGAATTTTGCTAACTAGTCATTTTTATAGTTGCAACTATGAGCAACTTTTGTTTAGACATTTGAGTAAAGCTTCTATATTTATCAACTTTGACTAGTCTAGTTGCCGCTCCACGTAATTTGTGGCAACATCTATGTGTCCATATTGGGTTGATCATTGATGTTAGCTCTATAAGTTATGAATGCTAGTGAGCTGAAAATTCTTATGCATAAGGATTATCTCATTTTTTTCTCTTACATATTTATATTTTGGGGTGTTATATATGGTGATCATCTCCTTGTCTTTTGTTAAAAGTTGTTAATGCAAAAAGATGAGGTCGATTGAACATGTCTGAGTTTGGTGTTCATTACTGTGTTTCGAAGTTACAGATTCAGCTCCATGCCACCATTTTGGAGGGAACAAAATGACGATTTGATTTGACTTGCTTTAATTGACTCTTTCTTGTCGTTTTACATAACTGGTGTAGTTTTCTTTCTTAATGTCGTGTGTATTGGGATCTTGGTGGAGATAGACCTAAATTGTAGAGACTTAGTTTTTTGTGACAAAATCAGGGAGTTGAGAAGCTTTCTAATGTTAATTTCAAGTTGAATGATTTCACCATTTTCTTTTTCTAGCTCAATATATTCCAAAAGAGCCTCAAGCTAGAATCCCACAAAACACATGCTCTTGGATGTGGCAAAGGCTAAAACTCTTTTTGTATTAAATAAAACAACACTTAAATCAATGTCACAAAATTCTTCCAATCAACATCATGTCCTTGTCCCACAACCAATCATAGTTAAACAAATCGACTCCTCAACGAGGAGTTGCATATTTGATGCTCAAGAAGAGCAGGTGAATGCATGGCGTTGGGCATTCCACGAGAAATGTGAAAAGCCCATGCAACAATTTGTTTGATATTGCTTCTCCTTGGCCCATTGTTATGGACACTCATTGTCCATACTTTTCTATTTTTGGCCATTATTAATGGGCATGCACTTCTAGTATATTTGGTAGGCCTTGGAACAATATTTTACATGGTTCTTAATCTGGGCCCTAATATTTGAATTTTCATATCTCAAGTGAAGGGTGATAGCTTTTCCTTAATATGGATAGCCACTAAGGCTATTCATTTGCTAGTTATGAGTTTAGAGTCTTGAGCTCTTGGTAGGGGAGTTCCATCTTTGTATTGGAGACCTTTGTTGGAGATCTACTTGAGCTATCGATAGCCTTTCTTTTTTGCAAAACGCTTTTCAATGATTATTTTGCCACTTTCATGGTGATATTTGCTTTTTTTTCATGCTGAATTTGTAGATGCATTCTTAACATGGTATCAGAGCACTTTCCTAAGCAATTATATCTCTCTAGATAGTCTCTTTGGCCCTGTTCTCTCTCATATTTTTTTCGCTCTAGAACATTTTTCGACTTTTTTTTCAAAACTTTTTTGTTTGTGAGTAGAATCGAGTTCTAGTAGTTGCATTAGTGATTTGGCAAGTTGGCACCCATGATGATGTGATTTTCTTTGCTGGCAGTTTTCCGAAAACCCTAATTCCATAAACTTGCTCCAAGTTTCATGTCAAACGAAGCTCTACATCAAATAATCTTGGACACTTTTCAGAAGGGATGTTCTTTTTTTTTTGGTCATTTTGGGTTGTGTTTTTTTTGCATTTGATTGGATCTTGTTATCTCCTATCATTTCTTGATTGTTTTCTATCCATTTTGGCCTTTTAGAAGTGAAGTATTTGAAAAGTCAAACCTTGGTCAAAAACCGAGATATTTTGTTTTCTGTTATGAAAGATTCTACTTCCGGATGTTTACATTTTTGTTTCTCAACAAATTCGATGCACTTTATGGTTCGCCAATCAGATATCTTTTTATCAAGATATTACGCTTCCAAGTGCTGCCCTACTTCACTCACATTTTGGCAGCCCCTTCCCATTGTTTGCCAGATTTTCACTACCGTTAGGTAGCATATTTTTCTACTTGGTGCACTATTTGAACATTTTGGCAGCTTCTTCACCACCTATGACTTGCCAAATGTTCTGTCACATTTGGGCAACTTCATTATGTGCTCCCTTTCATGGTGATATTTTTTGACATTCACTTACTTTATGGCCTTTTTCCATAGGTGTTTGAGTGTTGATTAGAGCCTATATTGAGGTGACAACCAGTGTCTTCTCCCTCGGGATTTGTGCTTCTTTTGCATTTCACTTTTACTTGTTTCATTCTTTACTGTTTTGTTTTGTTCGTTAGTTCGTTGTAAGTTTGAATATAGGTTTTGCTTATCTTTTGAATCTGTTTTCGGTTACACTCCTTTGTTTGATATGTCATAATTTTAGTTTGAATCGTGTATTTTTTGTTGTACATAATTTTTTTTTCCCCTTTTTTATACATACAACTTTTGTATGGATTTTTATTCTCTCACTAGTTTCTTATTTTGAGATCTATCCACATTATGATGTTGATATGATTGCGTTCTACATTCAATTTATATGGCAACCTGTGGCAGACATATCAACAAGATGATTTACGTTCTGATTATTGTAACTTTGTACATGATCTTATTATTGCTATGGCTCCACTACTACATGATTCTCAGGATGTTCCAAATGTAGTAGTTGATCAGGAGATATAGGTCGATGTTGATACGACCCTTGATGTTGCATGCTTTGATGCTCATGCTGAGGGCATTGGTACTACTCGTGAATGTTGTGACTCTAATTCCGAGGACTTTGCTCATTCATGTCCTACTATATCTGTTCAGTGTTGAGCTTGAGCATTGTTTAGATGCTATTCCTGGTTCTAGTACTTCAATCACTTTACTTAATCCAGTGGTCTCAATTGCTGCTATTATTCCTGGTACTGTTTCCATGGTTGTTGAGATATCTTCGACATTGGTATGCGCTTACACTTTTCCTGATGCTTTCTCGCTAATGTCATTATGATTCCTATAAAGGAATAGTTTTGCACTAGACAACTATAGGAGGTGGTTGTCCTATATGGTGATGTCAGGTTGTCCTATGCCATAGTACTCCTGTACATAATTGAAATAGACAGGGACCAAATTTTTATCACCTTCAAGGCCCGTTTCAATGTAACCCCCCCATCACCCCCTCAAAGTGACACCAAGAGGTGGGTGAGGGGGTTGGCAAATGCCTTTCCAAGACTCAGGGCAGCCAGGTAACCCGATGGGGGGTGAATAGGTTTGTTGGAAATCTAGAAATCTGGAACTAGGAAAAATGGGTTTCAAGGGTGAAGGATTCATCACTATGACCTTTCGATGTCATCATGACATCACATTATTTTACTTTCTCTGTGCATATCAAGTCCCTAATATTCAAAGTTTTCATGATAACTATTTAGCTATTAATAAACTTATAGTAATGAGTACATAATACATGTATAGTTACTCTTTTAAAATTTACAGAACGTATTTCGAAGTTTTCTTCATACGCATTCAGACAGTTGCACAGGAAAAGATCACTTCCAACAACAAAACACTCATGAAATGCACACTCTTACAAATAAATGCTACTCATAGCTTTTAATGATCTGAGATCCTATTACAACTATGTACCAATATTTACAAACCATGCTTGTGCTGAATATAGAGGCAAGGTGTAATTACAAGGGAGTGTTCTCTGAGAAGTTTGAATTTTTGAGAAAATGGGTTCAGAGTTTTCATTTCTGCAGCATATTGGAAGGCAGAAAAATGTTTTTGAGTTTTAGTATAGCTCTCAAAGCTGTGTCAAATAGTATGATGAACTCCTGTGACTGTTAAAGCAGATCTGTGAACGAATTAGAAGATTCATAATTGAAATAGTTTAATTGAAGATAATTGAAAAGCATTGAGTGTGTCTACAAGGTATATATGAAAATTTGACATTTTTTGGTTTGATGAGTTTGTAATAATCGGATCTTCCAGTCTAAGAGCTATCTCCAATTTAAATAGCTGTCTAAAACTTTCCTTTTATCTCATGTAATGGTGCCCAAAACAAACAGGTAGAATAATTGCAGTAAGTTTCATTTCTTGAACGGAATGTGTTTTGCACTTGTAAACTGTGTAGATGACTTTTGGTAGTAAGTGATTACTCGTTATGTTAGCCTCAAAATGAAAGTTTTAAAAGAGCTATGGATGAGAGGACTGACCTCAACCAGCATAATCTGTCCCTCTACAGAAATACGATCTCCTACATCATACGGATGCACAATGAACAGGAAAATCAGCGCCTCAAATGTGTTTTTTGCAGTATTTCCAAAAACAAACACCGATGGTATGAAGATGGTGGAGAAAAATACAAGCAATTTAGAGGTGTTCACTCCAAAAATAAGAAGGCAAACAATGAAAAGTGTGACAGCTAGCACCTGCAGATCAAAAGGTAGTTGTTATGGTTTATCTTGCTTGTCAAGCGGCCAGACAAACAAAAAATGCAATATCCATAATTCAAAATTCTTCACTTTGTTAGCATTATAAGAAAAACAAGATACAGTTGTTGCTAACGAACTACTAAGATTGAACAAGTTCATGAACAACTTCGCCGTGCTGGAGGCAAGTATGCAGATATACTAGGTGAATGAGTCCTGGGAAAATCTACATACAGAATTGGGTGCAACTGTCAGGAAGTAGAAAAAATACCACATCAAGGACGCGGTGTAGCTTGGCGACCACAGTTCTATTATCACACAAAGTCAAAGCCAGAGCTCTCCGTTCTTTGAAGGCATTCACCACCCACTTTGTCAGAGATCTCTTTAAGATAGTTCCTCGTTCTGTTATTTCAAATAATGAAAATGCCATGGTAGCTTGATCTTCTGGTAGAAAATACAAAAAATCTTTAAACATCAAGAACTTCTGCCCTGGCCTTGCCATGTTGTAGAATATCTGCACATATCAGCACTGTTTCTTAGGATATATATGGAAGTCTTATATCTCCACAGATAGTCGATCAGTGCAGAAGACTGCAATTTCTATGTAAAAAGCTTCGGTTTTAGCAGTTCCCCTTTTCCTTTTTGGAACATGCAAGAATTTATAAGCCCGAACTCCAGATTAACCATCAATTTATGTCTTACCATAGCTAGAAGGCTATTCTATTGCTGGGTGATTAATGGGAAGCTAAACAAGTGCTATAAACTACCATGCTCAAAATTTAGTCCTTGAACCACACAATCAGTACAATATAAGCTATGAATCTCTAATCAGGATTTCTCTAAGTGCAATAGAAGTTAAATTGGACCGAACGTAGATTTTTGGAAGGTTCCTTCATATGGACACCAAACTTCACCTGGGCAACCACTAGCATCTAATACTTCAAATGTATCTTTGTAGTTCATTTGATGCATAGATGCACAGAAATGCGTTTCTGAGGAGACGCGTTTCTAAACCCAGAATCGTACTAAAATATTTTTTTTTTTTTTTTTTGAAAAAATTGCTTATGGCTGATTTTTTTAGGGGATCAATGGTCAAACCAACGTTTTGCCTCTCAGAAGTGCAGTAGATGGGGCACAAACAGATCTTGTTTTCAATAGCTATTTGGTTGTTATTTGCTCTGGTTTTCAATAAATGCTCAGGGGGTTCGGGGGGCAGTAGCCCCCCGAGAAACGAGGGGTCCGGGGGGGCAGTTTCTTCATGATTTGGCCTTCCAACTCCCTGAGCGAAAACACACTTATTGGGACCATCTGTGATCGTAACGAACAGGCTAGAGGTTAGTTTTGAATTTGTATCCTTGACCCAACATGGATTAATGCACCTGAACTGGACCATCCTGCACCCGAAACAATCGGCAAACTACACAGTAATAATGCTCTTAATTAGAGCTTTCATCTGATACCCATATTGCCCAAAAAAAACCAAAAAAAAAAAAAAAATTAAAAAGAAAACGTTTCTGGAATTTTTTTGAAATTTTCAAAAACGCGTTTCTGAACCACGTTTCTGACCGCGGTTCTGAAACGCGTTTCAGAAACACAATGCATCTAATTTTGATGATTCTATTTACTAAGTTTTAAATTTCTTCAACAAAATGAATTGGCATGGGTAGCAACCATAACAAATTTTAAATTTGAAAAACATGGCTCAAACATATTTGAAGTACAAAAATTTGGAGCATCTTTTCCGTTATATGAGGAGCTCAAAGATTCAATTTGCAGGGAGATTAAGAAAAAATCTCAAAATGTACATGCACGTGAACCACAATAAAACCCATGTGTGAATAACATATTCTGATTTAGAATATCAGTGATAGCAAAAACCTGGAAGACCAATTTTAAGCTTATTTTTTTCAGGCTACATTTTTAGAATCTTGAAATTCACCTTGGTTGTGGCTCGGGAGAAAAAGTTCAAAAATGAGATTCAAAACAAGTACATTTCGATCAGGTTTGGTTGCTACTCTTGTTGATGCGTTGAGTTTCTGGAGGTACAAGAAGTAAGTATTTGCTTGTATCAGTTTATTCAAATTTCAGGGGCAGTCTTAAACATGGGAGTTGGCTCCTTGGGATCATGGTCCAAATGTTTTATCCAAAGCATAGTTGCAAGCCGATTCGAATCCGTCGATTTGTCCCGGTTTGAACCGTCTAGTTGGGTTCGAATCGGCAAATTGTTCGAACCGTTTATTTTCTTTTTGGGGTTTGAGCCAAAAACGACTGAAGCCGGTTCCCGGTTCCGAACGGTTTGATGGTTCGAACCGTGGTTCCATGGTTCGATGCAACTATGGTCCAAAGGGAAAGATTATTGATTGTTGAAGCAATCCTATTGATGGTTTTTTTTACACCCCTTTTTGCAGAAATTGTCCAGAGCTCTTGCAAATACCATTCAATCAGAGACTACACAATTTTAATACATTGACCACATTGTTTATTGGTAGGGCAGAGTTGTATAACTCCTAAATCAGCTATTATTAAGGTAGGGCCGAATTAATTCCATTGGGAACCATTAAGTACAACGATTGGATTTAGCTAGGCCTCCCCTTAGGCACCGCATGCTCACGAGTCAGGTCCACATGTGGTGTTGTCTGCAGGTGCCAATAAAGGATCGTGACCCTCCACGATTTTCAAATTTGTTTTTGTCTTCTATCTTAGAGCATGGTGACATATTTCCTTTTTGGGTTTTGTGGTAAAATGAAGATTAGAGAGTTGTTATGAGGCAGGCGCGGATTATGTTCCCACCAACATTAGTTTGTGCCCTACCATGATCTATGCAGCCAGAGATCACCTTGGCAAACACGTTCCGGGATTTTGTCCCAGAACGTGATCTAGGAACGCAAATTTTTTTTCTTCGATATGTGTGTCAAAAAACTCATCTTAATGCTAATGAGGTAGTGTCTACAAACCTTCACACATGAGAAATGGTGAATGGATCTTGCTCATGGGTATTATACTAAGATGCTTGAGTTTTGTGTATATTGGGATCAACCATTGAGACATGCCCCCATCAAGGTGACATGACTTCCAACAAATGCAATAGCTTTCAGAACTAACTCTTTCTACCCCATTTCCTTGACAAGGATAAATCTTGCTTAGCCTTGTATATTTCCTTGCCTTCCTTGTACAGACAGGACGAGGAACGCATTGACAAGTAGCCCGGGACGCGGCTCGGAAAAGGGCTTTAGGGACAATTGGCCGGTCGGGACCTCTGGAAGTGGTCGGATTTGCTCAAAATCGTCCGAAATACGGTGGACAACAAGTTCAAGAAACCGATACGGACATGATGGATCTTGTCCCGCTCAATTTCGACGTCGTTTGATCAAAATGGCCCTTCATCCCGGAGAAAGGGGCTGGTACCAGTTCATCCAAGAATACGGCAGCTTCCGTTGAGGATGATGATGAGTCCGAGTATACGTCGTCAGATGACGTTGAGGATTCTGAGCCTGTATTACCCAAGCAAACCCCAGTGGTTGAGGGTCAATTGACTCAAGGATTCAAATGGAAACAGTATTCCATTCAGGATGAGTACTTGCTCTATAGAGATGGAGTATGTGTCCCCAATTCAGAGGATTATAGGCAGCAGGTCCTATATGAATGTCATGACAATCCTAGCGCGGGACACCCAGGCATACAGAAGACCTATGAGCTTCTTCGTAGGCAATTTTTCTGGCCCAGTATGAAAAAGGACGTCCACCAGTATGTAACTAGTTGCCAGAAATGTCAAGTAAATAAAGCAGAGCGTTTAAAGGCAGGAGGGTTGTTGCATCCCTTAGAAATACCAGCTGGTAAATGGGAGAGTATCTCCATGGATTTTATAGTAGGCCTGCCTAAAACCCAAAAGGGTAATGACGCTATATGGGTCACAGTTGACCGTCTGACCAAAATGGCTCATTTTATTCCGACCAAAACAACCGTTAGAGCTCCAGAGTTAGCGAGGTTGTTTGTAGACGGGCTATTTAAATTGTACGGTCTACCTTCCGGCATAGTCAGCGACCGGGACAGTAAGTTTACTGGAAATTTTTGGAGGGCAGTATTCCATCATCTCCATACTAAACTTAATATGAGTACCACCGACCATCCACAGACGGACGGTCAAACAGAAAGGGTAAATCAAGTGCTGGAGGATATGCTTCGTGCATACGTCAGCAAGAGGCAGACTAATTGGGAGGAGTATCTCTCGATATTAGAGTTTGCTTACAACAGTACCAAACATTCAGCTACGGGATACAGCCCATTTATGCTGATGTACGGTTTTCAGCCACGCTCACCCACAGCTGTGGGGTTTAAACAAGAAAAAGTTGAAGCAGCCAGAAACTTTTTAGAAGACCTAAACCAGATGATAGAACATGCTAAGCGTAGACAATCCCAGGATCGAGCCAGGCATTATGCAGATCCACACGGACGGGATGTGCAGTTCTCCACTGGTGAGAAAGTCTACTTGAGAGTCCCAGTTGACTCTAAAACCCTCAAATCAGGAGTGTGTGCTAAGTTGTCTCCAAGGTATTGTGGTCCCTTTACCATCAGTAGGAGACTAGGCGAGGTCACCTATGAGCTAGAACTCCCACACAGCAGTAAGGTTTTTCCAGTTTTTCATGTAAGTCAGTTACGAAAAGCCTTAACCAGATCAGATAATCTGGTAGGGGACAGTGTTCTAGTTCTCCCATTGGATCCTCAACAACCTCCACATGAACCAGAGGAAATTCTTGATAGTAGAGAGACGCAGACTCGTCATACTCTATACCGAGAATATCTGGTTAAGTGGAATGATCAGCCTGTTGAGAATGCCACTTGGGAAAGAGGCAGCGTCCTTCGCAAGATTTTTCCAGACTTTGTCTTAGAGGACCAAGACGGTTCTTAAGGGGGAGGGAGTGTTACGAGCTCGTAACCAGTGCCGAACCTTAGGGAACACAGATAGGTCAGATACCACAGTCAGGGTCATGTCCAGTGTACATGACCAACAGGGCAAGACAGTGTGAGTAGTGTGCCCCAACACGGTCCATAGCCATGACGGGCCTAACACAGCCTAGGGACCCTGTCAGCAGGATAGGGCCCCCAGTTGGGTCCCGACGTGCAGTCGGCCACGTCAGTGCCACGTGGCCGACACTTGGCAGTAGCATGCTACCAGTCCTCACACTGGGCTAGGAGGGGCTTACTCTATATCAGGGAGTAGGCAAGGTTGGGTGGATCAGTTAGTGTTTGCCCTACTGTGGTGTTAGGATCTATTACACCACCCATACCCTGTGCAGCAGCACATGGTGTCCACACAATGGTGGATGCTTGCTCATCAGAATCCTCGAGATTCTAGTGCTTGATTCCGAGCACAAGTTTTGCTATAGATAGGTGTTGGATGTCTTTGCCCTATATAGAGACATCAATTAGGCAATTGCCATTTGCAATGGGACATAGTTGTAGTTTTCTGATCCCTTTTGTTTTCTCCCATGTGTTTGGTTATTGTTTGATCACAATAGGAATTTTATCATGGTTACTTGTATGAACAAGTCGGTTTTCTAACATCGTATCAGAACTTCGGTACAAGATTCAAGAGAACAAGGAGATACTCAATGAACGAGATCAATCACCATATGCACAGATTGATTTGACCATGTTCGAGGAGAGGAGGTATGTCCCTAGCCAGCTCCCAATTTTGATTTTGTCCCTCCTTGTGTGCACTGTGCAGGACCTGTCACTCGAGGAGAGCGCAGGAGGAGGGCAGGAGAGAGTAGCAGCTCCCATACTCACAACCCTGACGTTTGAGTCTAAGGCATCGTCAGGGTCAGAGTCCTCAGAGGAGGAGGAGTATGTGGATGAGGAGTCCGAGGAGGGCGGCGATGAGGATGAGGGGCATCATACCTCTGCCTCCGATGAGGATTTCGCAGCTGCCACTTGAGAGGCCACAGCAGGCTCCACAGCACCAGCGAGTAGGAGGAGACTCAAGCGTAGGAGAGCTTAGAGTGCTCATTGTACATTTGATCATTGTAGTCTGTAGATGTCACTAGATGAGCATTGACTCTTGAGCTGTTTACACATCATGATTTATCATCAGACATGTCGCATGTGGCATTACATTGGTGACCGGACTCATGAGGCACCTGGCATATGTATTTACTATTATGTTCATTGCTATGAATCATGATATATTTTGCATTCTAATTTGTGATTTCTGAAGTTAAGTTGTTAATTGGTTACTATTGTCTGTAGTCTATTTAATGTTAGTCGATTTTGGACCATCTAATATCAGGATTCACTGTTCAGTAATTACTAATGGTTTTACAATTTTTTGGTATTTAATGTATTACAATTTATGTTACATATAGAATGTTGAATGTTCAATGTTGAATGATGAATCTAAGTTTCCAGCCTAAATTTTTTTGGCTTTCTCAAAGATTTAAGAGACTCAAACATTGTCATAACGTTCTTGTTTATTCTTTTCTCCGGAGTCTGGACTCCGATCTTGACATTCTTCAACTTTCAACTTTGAAACAAAATTACAAATTACAATCTACGGTCCTACCGTCCTAGTATGGTACCTACGGTCTAGACTAAGGACTCTACCTACTACCTAGCTACCATTATCCAGATAATAGATTCCATATCAAAGTTCAAACTGAGACTAGTGAGTCGTGACTAGTCACTTTAGTCACTAGTCACTATTCTCAGCTCATAGCTCAGAGCTCTGAGCTCAAATTTCAGTTATACTCCTGAGTCCTAAACCGGGAACCCTAGGGCCTGAGTTCCAAGTGGCAAGTTGAAAGGTCCAAGTTCCAACTCCATAGTCTTGACTCTCCTTAGCAAGCAGATCCTTGTACCCAGGGGCCAGGATAGGGTTACAACTTACTCAGTCTTATTGCGATTCTCTTAAACTTGGGTCATTATGTTTTGATACCGTATACGACAGTCTACAGGTGACAGGTCACAAGAGATTTGATTATCCTGATATCTGTAAATTTAGAGGAAATTGTTTAGCTATTAAGTATCTGTACAGTGAATATATGTATTATGACTTGTACATCAGAGAAAATTATTGTTTTTTTAAAAAATGGAAAAGACAGGTTCAAACCGTTTTCCGATTCGAACCTGGCTTGCCGGTTCGAACCTCAAAGAATCGGTTCTGCCTGTTCGAACCTCAAAGAATCGGTTCGAACCGGCCGGTTCGAATTGACCTGTTCGAATCGGGGTGTAACCCGGAGGCTCACACTACATCCCCTCAAGCACCCTTAACCCTGACACATCTTGATGTCGACACATGGCAAACTCCATGCACAATCGACACTTGCCACTTGGCAGTACCTTGACACATAGGCAAGCTAGTAGGTGGACTATCTGACACGTGTCACTCATACATTGGACCAAGTGTCCCAATGAGCATATGACAAGACGTCTGTTGACCGCCGTCCCAACAAGTGTCACTCATGCATTGGACCAAGTTTCCCAATGAGCATATGACACGTATCGCGTTGACCAGTTAGCCCTTCCTATTTTTAGGAGGTTAGTCCAGCAGACTCTCATGGGACCCAATATCCCCTTGGCCATCTCGGAATTAGTCACTAGAACCAATATTTACGTTGCAATTTACAATTATCTCCACAGGCCGGTGACTTACCCATTTACAATTTGATAATTACAATTTAGATTGGGAAAAGTACATGTGACATCCCTTCCCTCCTCAGATGACATCGTCCTCGATGGCAAAGTCTGGATATTGTGTATGCAAACCATGCGCGGACTCCCAGGTAGCATCATTAAGAGGTGGTCCATGCCATGCAACCAAGTACTCACGGAGCAAACGATTCTGTAATCGTCTCTACTGCCTCCGGTCCAATACTCTCGTTGGTCCATGCATCACGTCCCCATGCTCCTGAAACAATACAAGGCCATCAGCCAACAAGTTATCACTGTCATGTAAAACCTTCTTTAAGCGTGAAACATGAAAAACAAGATGAACCTTACAACCAAGTTCTAACAGGCAAATCTAATTCATAAGCAACGCTATTAATCTTTTTACCGATTTTCCAAGGTCCACAATATCTAGGTGACAACTTATAACACTTTTCTATCTTCAGGGTTTTTGAGTCCTTCGGAATCCTGAGAAACACCAAGTCTCCTTCCTCGAACTCTCTTGGCGTGCAATCCAGATCGACATAAGTATTTGCTCAATCCATCGCCGCTCTTACATTTTCCTTTGCTAACTCCAACATCTGTTGCATGTGAGTTAGAAATTTCATAGCACTAGGTGTCTTATGAGGCATACCTATGGTAACTGGACTAGCTGGTCTAAAACCATAGTTTAGCTCGAAAGGACTCATTACAATTCACAATTTACATTGGGCAAAGGGATTCAAAGTACATGTGACATCGGGTAAGGGTGCAAGGGCCCCCAAAGACAAAGGGTAGCCCAATGCCCAAAAGGGTCAGTGTCCTTCAATGTTGTCGCCTCAGGACCAACAACGTGCAAAGAGGAAAAACCTTTGTTTTGGATGTTTGGGGCAGCATAGGTGGAAATTGTTGGAAGTCACTATTTGTCCTATTTGTCCTTTAATGGAGATTCCTCTGTTGATGCTCTGACTGCGAAGTCGGGGTACCAGAAGGTACACCTTGGACGACTGTCAAGGGTCATCAGAGTTTAGTTTCTCCGTGGGTGGAATCTTCTCCAAAGATAGTACGACAAGTACCGAGCTTTCTCTAGGCTTGGATTGCGTGACTTCATGGGGTTAATGCCATATTTAATGAAGTTGGGGCAATGTATATGGTTGTGAGGACCCAAGGAGCATTTTTTAAACTTTTGGCCCATGTACTCAAGTTTGGAGGGGCCCAACTCATAATGGGGGGTCCATGGGGCAAGTGACCTTCTTCTCCAATTAGCACTTGGCTGTCCAATGCCAAGGCTTTTCATTTGCTTTTGTAACTCCTATGTAACACATGGCTCTTGGTTGTTGGCTTTTGGATATTCCACATTGGGAACCATTGGCCTTTGGATTTCTCTATCTCTACTAGTATAAATAGGCGCCCTCTTTCTGCTGAAGAGGAGAGGAAGAGCCTGAAGAGGCTGGAGAGACTAGAGAGAGTGGCAATGCTTATGTAAATACATCCTTTGTATAGAGATTTGTCTCCATTGATATCCTACTTTGCTTCCACTTGGCAGTACCCTGACAGTTAGGCAAGCTAGTTGGTGGACTGTTACACATGTCACTCATACATTGGACCAAGCGTCCCAATGAACATATGACACATCATGTTGACCCGTTCGTTGACTGTCCAGTCACTCATGAATTGGACCAAGTGTCCCAATGAGCATATGGCACGTGTCACGTTGATTGGAAGACTCTCATGGGACCCAATATCCCCTTGGCCATCTCGGAATTAGTCAGTATAACTAACATTTACATTGCAATTTACAATTGTCTCGACAGGCCGGTGACTTAGCCATTTAAAATTGATAATTACATTGGGCAAAGAGATTCAAAGTATATGTGACATCCATATCCCCTCAAGACCCCTTAACCCTGACACATCCTAACATCGACACATGGCAAACTCCATGCACAGTCCACAGTTGCCACTTGGCAGTACCCTGACACATAGGCAAGCTAGGTGGACTGTCTGACAAATGTCACTCATACATTGGACCAAGTGTTCCAATGAGCATATGACACGTCCCGTTGACCCGTCCAACAAGTGTCACTCATGCATTGGACCAAGTGTCCCAATGAGCATATGGCACATGTCACATTGACCGTACCTTTTAGGAGGTGATTCTAGTAGACTCTCATGGGACCCAGTATCCCCTTGGCCATCTCAGAATCAGTCGCTATAACCATTATTTACATTGCAATTTACAATTGTCTCCACAAGCCAGTGACTTTTACAATTTAATAATTACAACTTACAATTTACATTGGGCAAAGGGATTCAAAGTACATGTGACAGAGCTCGGAATAGAAGATGGAGTTGTTGAAGAGGCATTGGGTGCTACCATCATTCCTACTATGCCAAGCCGCAACTTGATCCCCTCGAGATAATAAGCCACATTGGTGCTATTGTTAAGTACCATAGCAATAATCACAATTTTTTGTATTTTGTTGTATGAGTTTCTAAGGGGTCCCAATAAGTACTTAATTTTTTACTTTTATTTTTGTATGGCTCAAAGTTTATCCCCCCACCTCCACATGGCTTGCATATCTCATTTAGAATCTGGCTAAAGTTGGATTTTCTAACACCCTCTAAAACCCTATTTATCATTATCCTGGTCTTACGATGTTGGTTCACTAAAAGGTATGTCCACGGGTAAGGTGAAAATTCTGAGCTTATTAGTTTCTGTAAAATGTTCTATGCTATGGAAAATTAAGTCTCTTTACATATATTTTTTTTTTCTGTGTATTTTTCTATCCCACCCCCCACACACACATGGCTAAAATTGCTATTTAGTGGGACTATATTCTTTAAAAAATTGACAAAAAGTTATAAAAGCACAAGCATGTTACAAAAGCAAAACATGCAGCCATGTTCCAAAACAAACGTACTTTGGACGGGCAGCTATGGTAACAAGTAGTAAATGCAAGAAATCTGTCGCAATGATGTTAGATTTGCATGGTAATTCCTTTGTCTTGTTTGTATATGTGCACCTCTAAACCAGATCTCAAAATGAGGAAAGTAGCAGTCAACCAACAGGCCGCAATTGTTGGACATTCGTTTATTTGATTAAGCTTTCATTTTGTCTGTGATAGGTTCATAGCTTACTGGTGTGCAATGCAGGATTTTGGACATGGCCAGGTCAGGTGACTCAAGCTGATACAACTTGAAATAAAAAATTCTGAAAGTTTCATAAAACTCCTCAATTCCTTGAATGCAATATTTTTCCATATATTGGCTGATAAATTTGCTTTTAATGTTTAACACGCTTGTTCTTTTGGCAGCCTTATTTGCTTTATTTAAGAGGACAGAAGGGTATACTAACCCGTTTTGCTGCCGCCTTTGCTTCTACTTCACTATCGATTTGCCACTCGTCTGTTTCTTGAGATAACATAGACGAATAAGTTGTCATATGTGAATTTCGAACAACTTTCATGAGTCTTTTTAGTGTCCATGCTGAAACTGTCTGCATTTTAAGACAAAAATTGCTTAAGAGGGATACGCAAAATCATGTTCCCTGGTATCAAGGATATGGAAACATGACCACCCAAAAAATGTTCAGTTTTTGTAGGTTGCTACAGGTTTCTTCGTGTTTCGCTCTGTTTCTTATCATTGCCTCACACATTCAGGTTTAGGAAGCTATCTTAGAGGACTTTCAACAGTATAAACAGGTACTTGCTCAGGATTCAGATGTGTGATTCTGTAGCGTTTACCTGTGAAGTTAGCTGTTGCAGCTTGTCTTGCTCTATTGGAAGCGGGCTTTTAGCTATAAGTGGTACTGTAGACATACTGACTTGCTTTTGACTTAAAGCTGGTTTAGAGAAATCTTGTTGGTTCATTGAAACATTTGCTTCAAAATGCAGGCTTCCACTATCAAGTCCTTGTCCTTGTGTGCCTCTCCCATTGCTATAACTGATCCTTTCTAACCGGGGAGTTGGGAAGGGAGATCTTGTTCTCTTCATGAATTTACGAACACTTTTAGATTCCTCGAAACTTTTGAAAGAATGGTTCCCAAGCTCATTTTCCTTCTTGTGCTCATTATGTCCAGAACAGTCAGATGTTCCAGCAGCACTTGTTGATCCAAGCTGCGAATTTGGGAAATGATTGGATGCCCGCGTACAGATAACCTGAAAGATTTTTCAGCAACCACGTAAGTACAGTTGCATTGTTCTTCAAAAAGTATCAACTTTAGAATTCTCCAAAAATGTTGAATTCGGCAGTTAAAAAGATTGTTATGTGACCTTCGCAGCTTCACAAGAAGCTAGGTGACTTCTTTCTGGTACTTGCCATTCCTCAGTTTTACTCAAATGATCATTTCCAGGGTCAAGTTGGCCACTCATTTTAGAAGGTGCAGATAGTGTTTCCAAAAGATATTGGTTAAAGAGGCAATCCTGAATTCTTTCAAAATATGCAGCTCGGTGAAAGCAATTGGCTGCCACTTTCACAGCGAGAACTTTCACCATCCATGACACTGCTATGGTAAAAAAACACCATAGTATCTGTCCATTGATGAAACAGACAAATCATTAGATTGTTATTACAATCTCTGTTCATATCAATGTAACAACCTATGTGTAAAAACAATGAAAATGAGAGCAGTTTAAGTGTAATTGTCGTAGCTAGCATAACTATCATGTATTGGCACGTGTTCAAAATTTGTTATTGAACTCTTCTATCAAATTGAATGTATGAGCACCTTTGTGATGATGGGGACAGCTGGTGTATTTTCAGATGCTGTGAATATCACTTCCCAAACAACTAGCACCAATGCAAGCCAAATACAGTTCTTCACTGACCTCCTAAGACCGTACACAAAGTAGAGGACTCGTTTCTTCAAGAGGCAGTGGTTTTCAATGATTGCTACGAAAAGCTTCAACCAAAACAGAGGATGCCTGTTAGACATGTCACTGGATCAATAATCGTATTTGCAAAATAACATAATGACAACTTCTTATGTCTTAAGTAGGTACAAAGCCCAATAAAGATTGTTTATCAAAGTTTTTGATAAGCTGTTAAAAAAGGATAGATAGTTAGTTATAGAGGTAAAATAGTTGCAGAGATTATCTAAGAAATCGATACACAAATGAAACCATCTTTCTTCATGCCCATAGATATACTTGTGGCATCAGTTTCGGTGGTTATCGCTTGTGACAAAAGATTCAAATCTCATGCCCTAATCCCATGTGTTTTTTGACCCTATTTAAGAACCAACCTATAGCCATTCAATTGTGATGCAATTTGAAGGTAAATTATGTTTCTTCATGCCCAAAAAGACTCCTACGCTATTAGTTTTAGTCATTATCGCTCATAGCGGAAGTTTTCAATGACATGCCCTAATGCCATGTGTTTTTTTGGCCCTATTTGTACCTAACCTATAGCCATCTGATTGAGGTGCAATTTGAAGCTAAACTATGTTTCTTCATGCCCACATAATTGCCTGGGCTGTTTCGATGCGTTTAGGATCTAGGACACTAGTTGAAAATCAGCCTGTTGTCAAAACAGAAATCTACAGTTTTTTTGGCTGCTCCATGTTGTCTGGAAGCATGCTGGCAAATGGAAACACCAGATCCAATCCAATGACACCACCAACCCTGATGAGTTGCCTGAAATGCCCTTACACCTAACCAATCCACTCAGCGAACGAGGAAACATCAAAATCCCAGCTACCCATCACCAATCACGTGAAGTTAGGGTCATGGTTTATTTATTACTGCTCACTAGGCCAAATTGGGGGGGGGGGGGGGGTGGGGGGGGGGGGATGGGCATATCTATTTGCTCCCGCATATCAGATGTAGAGGTGGAGAAGCTGATAGACACATACGAGCCCAAGGGTCGTCTACTGAGCCATTGAGACCAGTTCAGAGCTCTATTTGACGGGCCCGAGGGTACATCTACTGAGCCATTGAGACCAGCTCAAAGCTCTATTCGGAGGTTCGGGGTAGGTGTAGGGCCTAGCTTGGGTGCAAAGGCAAGGCTTAGCTCAGGGGCAGAGGCAGGGCCTAGTCACGGGGGCCAGCAGCCCCAGAGCTACTAGCACACATGCAGCTCCTCGTCTTTCTGCTTTAGTAGCAGGTCCTCGTCCCTCATCATCATCAGTTGCTGATACACCATGTTTTGATGGCAAATCCTACCTCATTGAGGAGGAGAGATCCAGCATCTGACACTCGACCATCAAACACACCCTCAGTACACCCATTTGTCACCTCTGCAGGGCATGCTAGACCGAGAGAGCCCTTTGTGCAGCAAAGAGGGGTTAGGCCCAGGTAGCAAACCCTAGAGCAGCATGCCCTTTGTACTCAACAAGTTGGCCAGCTCTTTTATGAGTGCAACATCCCTTTTGCCATTGCTGACACTTGGATCTTTAGGGACACTTGCCTTCAAATTGTAGTAGTGGATTCTACATTGAGGCCTTCGAAGAGAGAGGCATTGCGCACGAGCTTCCTACGTCAGGAGGACACTATCACACATGAGCTGAGCTCTATTCGCACAACGTGGTGGACATAAGAATCTTTGCTGCATTTATTTCATTTGCAAGTACCACAGTTTTTGCATGTGTTTAATTTTGCTTTTTTTTGCAACTATGGATGCTTGATATTGAGTGATGAATGGACCGACACTTGTTGGCGACCTGTTGTCAATATTCTAGTTTCTTGCCCGCTTAACACAGTTTCTTACGAGGGGTCGATGCTACTCGAGTTGGTGTAGCCATCATGGGCGAGTTTATCTATGAGCCAATGAGTTCTATAGTAGATGAGATTGGGTTGGAGCACGTGGTTCAAGTTGTCGCTTGTCTCCTGACTCAATTTCCTGTCATGAAGAGAAACGGGAGGCATCATAAATCTGAGTGGGTAGATGACCAGTGTCACTGTGTGCCAAAAGGTTATATATCAACATGACTCATGAATGTATAAGACTCTTGATATGAGATAAGTAACCTAAGAGAGTGCGGACCTCCAATGTGGTAGATAGTTGACAAACCCTGTCCTTCCCTGAAACACACATGTCTTGGTCTCAACATGACCAGAAAAAACTGACACTTGGCCCATCATGGAACATAGACCATGTGACACCTACATTTGAAGATAGCTTGATAGCTTCATCCTACCCTCTACTGTGAGCCGCAATAAATAGTCTTCAGTAGAGATTGGCTTAACCTTACATGGGCCACCCCACACTTGTCTAACAAAGTCTATGGCAACTGTCACAATTGTGGTGATCAAACTTTGGGAGGTCGTTAAGTGGCAATCAACCTGTAAGAGGTCATAAGTGGCAATCAACCTATAAGAGGTCCTAAGTGAGAGACCTAGGGATGACATGAAGCACAACGCTTGAACTTACCATGTCAGCTAGAGTCCTTGTTGTCTCAACCACTGATCTGATATATCCTTCCTTTGCAACAGATCAGAGATAGCATTCATTTGTGGTGTGAATTATCATCCTGAAAGGCATACATTCAGTCTCTTGGCAATTATAAGGAACTATTTGTGCCTGTAAATGTATTTCCTATAAGCTGGGGGCCCTGATGTAAAATCTATTCAAGCAATGTGAACTTAAGTAGGTGCGTAGATATTATAGGCTCACCTGTGACCCTGTCAGAAGAAATGTCATCTTTATGGAGTTTTTGCTCAACATGTATCTAAAGCTAGGGCCTCTCAAGTCTACTAGTGCAGGTCATGAAATGATTACTGCAGAATACTTCCAACGACCCTTCCACGTGTATTTTGTTGATCATGTTTGCAATATGCAATGTGCTTGAAGTTGTGAGCTCTTAAGCGAAGTGAGTACAACCATAAACTCTGCTTTATGGGATCAATTTCATATGGCAGAGATGGATTGACCATATGATATAATGATAGAACAGGTGTGGTACAATTGATCAATGTTTTAGGAGGCAATTCAGAATGAGAACATTGCAATGTGCATTTGAATGGGGAACTGTTTTTAGATATATTGCTGCCAACAGTCTGATCCTGAAACTTAGAATGCATCAGCATGAGAGTAAAGCCATAGGCACTCAACAGCTACCAGACTAGTTGCAGTTTTCTACAAACCTTGAATATATGTACATTGTAAGTTAATAAGCTGGTCAAGGAAAATAGACTTACAACACATCAACAATAATCACTGCCAACAACCATTGCAAGTGTGAACATTTTGAATATGATCAGCTTACTCTTGATCCCGTAAAATGACGTAGAAAATAAAGTGCCACCTAAAGGACTAACCTTGACCGCCCAGCCAGAAACAAGTCGTCCTGAAAATATTACAAGCGCAAGAGCCTGCCACCTCCACAAATTTAGCCCCAGCCAAGTGACTGCTGCTATTTTCTTTATCTTCACAGAGCAAATCAGTAGTGTGATTAGCAGACACAAGCTGATCCACTGAACCCACGTGAACCAAGTTCTTTTCATTTCCAACTTATGTTGATTATGACTTTCTTCTTGATCTGCAAAATCATCCTCATCAAAAGCACCTATGCTTGAGGTAGATCTGGCGCTAAGAGGAATGACAGCAGGGTTCGCGATAGTCGATGCCGGGGTGGCTTGCCTAGGAGCTTGCTGTACAGCCTGCTTCCCGTCATCAATTCCCACACTTATTGTCTCCTCCTCCTTGGGGATTCTGGTAATATTTGACATTCTTCGGCTCACTGAAGACGTAAAGAAGGAGATCTGTTGTCTCACTGCAGGCGTCATAGGAGGAGGGTCTTGAAGGCGCGTTTTCAAGCGGCCAAAATTGAGTCTAGGTGCCATGGATCGTTTCATTACAGGGGGTGTTGTTACTGAATTATCTTCGCTATCACTGTCACTTTCAGGACTTTGCTTTGTAGACTGAGTAATGTGAGTATTTTCATCAGGAGTGAGTGGCAGAGTTAAAGCAACCAACCCAGGTGGTATTCGAGATTTGAAGTATTTCAAACTAGTTGGCTGCTCAGTTCCTTCTGCTTTACGACTTACTGAATCTCCAGCTCTGAATTCGAAGTTGTCAACCATGGCCATTTGATTGTTGAAGGTCTGAGAAATTTGATGGTTTGTGGTACTTCCAATGCTTGTTATACTGACGTCGGAAGGTTTTTTATCAGCAATGATGAAAGCAATTGGGCTGGAATCACTTTCCTCTTTTTTGAGACCATGTGACAAGATTTCAAAAGAGCAAGCAAATGGTGTTTGTACCGGCTCAATCTTGATCGGATTTTCTTTGATGCACTCTTCATATTCTTCTCCCTCTAGAATAGTTTCTGAAATACTGAAAGCCTTCGGAATACCAACTTCATCATCTGTTGGTATCTTCTCGGAATTTGGATTATACATGGCAGCCTTTCAAGCTTTTGCACACCGCTTCAAGATGTCCATGGCTCGATTCAGTTCAGATATGTTAAATGAACTTCATTTCTAACAGCAGGTGAAAAGCTTACATTCATGGCGAGCACGTTCCGTTAAACTGAATAGCTTACCTCCGTGCAGCATGAAGCAAAAGCAGCAACGAACGAAAATAGGTCTTGAGATACAATTGCACAACTTTTCCAGTCAACAAGCTCACGAGGTTATCACATGAAAATGATTGTAAGAAAAGGCTTCTCAGAAAATGCAAGACCATTCTGAACAAGCAAAGACAGACTGTATCTTCAAATGAAGGTTCAAACCATAGCAAAACGCGTTCCGGAATGAAAAAAAAAAAATATTGATTTTTTAGAGGAAAAATCAGTATTTTACTGGAAAAGTTTTTGTTCGTGATACTTAGAAGTTAGTATGTTGCAAGCTTTAATATGAATTTGCCAAGTTTTAAGTTGAAGTCCAATCAGTTGCTAGTCATAAATGTCTCTAGTAGCTTGTTCACATAGGTAGCTACAACAAAGAGGCATTTTGTTAAGAACATTCTCAGAATTATCAGGTTGAAAGATAGACTGTCATAGTTTTCCTTCTTGAAATAGACTATTTTTGCAATAATTGCAAGTCTCTTTTGTTTTTGGTACAAGTACTTCAACAAGATGTATTCTAGCAGGGCCTCCGTAGCAGGCTACTCCAATACTGCAGATTTCATGTCAATATTTTGAACAACTTTGCATAGAAACGTTTGTCTGCTCTTATTGTAGATTAGCTCACTTTTTTTATAGTTCCACCACAAATTTCAAGGATAAGCAAAAAAAAATTGAGAAGTAAAAAAGCAAAAATAAAATAAATTTGCGTTCTGGAGAACCCTAACCCTAAAATCTGAAACGCATTTCAGATCATGTTCTGGAATGCATAATACAATACTGGTTCAACCTTCATACATAGCATAAATCTGTTTTCAAAATGGCATTCTAGAACGAATTTTTATTATTTTTTTCAACCTAAACCCATTAAAAAGCATTAAAACATAAAATGCTCCATTTAAAAAATAAAGCGAGCATTTTGGAACGTATTTTTTATTATTTTTAACTTGAAGCCATTTAAGAACAAAAATAACCAAATAAAAACCCACCAAAAAACATTAAAAACCAAAAAAGATCCTCTAAAAGAAACCATATAACTAATTAAAAACCAAAAACAAACATTGTAACGATATAGAAAACCCTAGTTGGATTCTTTTAAATTGTGTTCTGGAATGAGAAACGCCCTATGCATCTATGATACATTGATACCAATTTGTGATTTGAAAGGTTGCTTTTGAAACTGTATATGGAATTGGAGACAAAATTTGCTTTTATTTGAAAGGTAACATGGCCTATAAGGCCAATCCAATTTGCAAAATGAAGACTTTGTCAAAATTTTCATTATCTTGAAGGATTCATAGTGCTATCTAAGTTGTAATGATCAGCCATTCGCCACATTTCACAATGCTACATGGGGACAGATGTTGGTACCTCATGTGCTTATTAATGGTAGTCGCTACCCACGCCCTTTCAATGTTCACATCAGAAGTGGTAACCTAAGATGGCCATAGGATCACGTGTCACTTGTTAGTAGCATAAGATGCCTTTTGGCTTCCACTTCTTTGTTTGTGTTGTGAAACCATACAAAATCCACGTCATTATAGAAAATAGAATATTGTACTCAAAGACAATAAAACTAACATGCCAACAAGCAAAATGATGAACTCCCCGAACCTCCCTCTCCCTCTCCCTCTCTCTCCTTTTACGCCATCCCTCCCCCTCCCATGGCCCAGTAAAATACTAGGAAGAGCCCTCGCTCCCCCGCCCCTCCTGCCTCCTCGTCAAGGCCTATATAGGCAACAAATGTGTTGGCAGCTGCTTGCTGCGAACTGCAGACCAAGCAGCCATACTGCCTCATGTGTTGCCTACGCATGCACGTTTGCCCAATCTGCTGCTTGCCTACTCATCCATGACCTTTGAGCCAATTGCATGTCAAATTGGTATATCTACCTCTCCACATATCTTTGATCAATCATCTCCATCTACCCTACCTCATACCATATTATACACTCCTCCCAAAAGCATATGAAAATTGCTAGGTTACGATCTGAAGATGGTGATAAAGGATATTCATAATCTTAAAATGGAGGTCAAAATGCAATGAGCAGATAATAGCAAGCAATGTCTTGAGCTAGATCACTTAAAGCGAATTTAATACAACATGGAGGGCACATGTCACGTACATATCCGACTAAGAGAATTGAGAATAATCTTTGACATGGATATTCGGCACTCCAGTGTACGAGTTTATTAGTTACACCTCGTCATTCTGAACTTGGCCAGAAATGTAATTAATAACCTTGTGAGGGCTCATGCACTCCAAGTAGGACATGTGGAGCGGTCCATGGTGATTAATGGCTTCTATGCATGTTGAGGAGATCAAAAGCGATTGACTAAGGATTTAGTAAAGGATCAGTCTTGGAAGGAATATTTCTAGGCTCCAAGGGTCTATATATACCTACAGGAACTCGCCCTCCTCCACTTCCAAATTTTGGTTTTCAGTTGCTAGACACCTCTCCTCTCCTGTATTCAATCATGGTGGCTCAAGGGTGAAGCTGATTGGGGTTTGACTTTCAGTTTGTATTTGGTTGGGTGGTTTGGCTCCACAACACTCCTTTTGGCATATGTAGTAGGATCTTAAGGATCTACACTTGGCAATCTTTACAGCACACACCTCTTCAAACGAAAGATCCAAGCATTGCAGCAGGGACGAGCTCAACACAAACAGGCATCCAAGACTTGGGCATCACTCCTTAACAATGATGACGTTAGTAAATAATCCCCTCATATGACTAGTATCAATACTGCCACTCTTTTCAAAGAAATGTTACAAGAGCAACAAGCACATATTGTTATAGTTCGGGGTATTATCAACACCCAAGATGCATTGGAAGAGGCGCATAGCTTCTTGAATCTACACATAGCCATCATAATCAAAGCATTGACCATGCTTGGAGAACAAAGAAAGACAATACAACATTCATTTCACTTCCTTGGAAGAATGTAGGTACATGCTAAGCCTTAAGACCAAATTAAAAGGAACACGCATATATTTAAATGATGATCTCACTTATATGCAAGTTGAGGAACAAAGAAAAGCCTTCCAAGAAGCACGCAAGATAGGTAGGATTGCTATCTATAGAGATCGGCAGGTGAAGTATATTGATAGCAAGCGGAAACAAGTAGTTAGGTCCTCGAGCACAAGAGTGGCATGCGTCCCCTTCCGCACAAGAGTGGCCCGGGTCCCCTTCCGCATAGGTTGGGGTTTAGAGTTTGGAATTGTAATGGGATTTACTCTTCATCCACGGCTGGGAATTTATTGGATTTCATCACGTATAGGGATATACTACATGATTGGGCATGTCATTGCAAAGCTTTATGGCACTATTCTTCAGTCTGCAATGAGTACAAAGGCAAAGACCAAGAGACTTTAGCTATAGGTCAGGCTGGCTTCAGGGTGCATTACTCCACCATTGATCATGTCATTACACTCAAATCCATTATTGAGCAAGCCAAACATAGACGAAAGAGAGTTTTTGTTGCTGTGTGGACTTTAGGAAAGCCTTCGACTCGGTTCCATAGCCCTTGCTTATCCAAAGGTTGCAGGACTTAGGTTTTTCTTCTGACACATATTGGCAGTGATGGCACTCTATGAGAGTCTAGGGTTGTTTCAAAAGTGAGTCTGGAGTTTCTTATTCCCACATGGAGTACTATTGGGGTGAAACGGGGATGCTCCCTTTTACCCACTCTCTTTGGTTTATATATTGATAAGCTTGAGGAAATTATTGGCCAGAATGGTGGTTTGGGCTATAGTCTTGGAGATATCTTAACTGCCATATTATTGTAGGTAGTTGATGTGATTATTCTTGCTGAGTTTGTAGTTCCACCTATACAGCTTGGAGCCACACCACCTCCTCGAGACATTTGATATCTCTATCACAGATATCCCTTCGAGTACTCACAAATATATTAGCGATCTATGTACAGAGCATATCTTGATCAAGTATGGCAGGGCCAGCTAGGAAACAAACCAGACTACCATCAAACTCATTTTTTGGAGTTGGATGTAGCAGAGTTCCCAGTCTTACCATGTTATTTGACTTTAGGCTTGTCTCATGGTCTTAGGCTCATACTAGATCGACTTCATAGTTCATCACAACAAGTTGCGATTGAGACCAAACGCTTCCAAGGTATTCCAAGAGAGGCAAGGATTTGCCAGTTATGCTCTTTGGGTGAGGTGGAGTCCAAAGATCACTTTATCTTCAAATGTCCAGTCTATTATGAGATCAGAGGTAAGTATTATTGCTTATTCTGAGACACATCTATACATGGCACGGGAGATATTCTTACTACAATGATAGCTATTTCAAACAATTCAGCAGAGTCATCCAAATCCACAGCGCCAGATTACATCTTTCTTCTTTAGGAGAAGACCATGAACGTAGGTCTAGAGTCAACCAATGATGATTATAATGATGATAATGACACACATACACACAAAGATAAAAGAAAACGTATCAATCAAAGTTAGGTTGTTATTAGAGCCATCTGCCTTGAGGAGACAAACATCTCATAGACAACCTCCTAGAGGACATCAGTAGCACAATCCCGATCTACATACTACAGCAGCTCGTATTACATGTTTACTCAATATAAAAAGGACATGACGATAACATTATAGAGCCATTGATAGTAGCAGTAAAGGACACACTGTGAGGGATGGTTTCTAGTGAGGCGTTCAAGGACTTTAGAGGCATCAGCACAGATGCGACATTTTTCCAGGCCATTGTGTTTAGAGATAATTTTTGGACACATACAGAGGAGCTATGGGGGTTCTTCGACCCATTTTCTATGTGCTACGCCTGGTAGACCGTGAGGGGTGCACTCTTGGTCTCATTTATGAGTTCATGGACTGCATCAGCGAGGCGATTCAGACGTCGGCCTTGGATGAGGACAGGTATGACTCTTCAGTGTCTTGTTTGTTATTTCTCACGATTGTAATTTGTCCGTTGTAGGAGGGACGAGATCTTGCAGATCTAGGAGGCCAGATGGGACTACCTCCACCGACCCATCCACGTCGTAGCCCACATGTTGCACCCCTTGTGGCGCTTTACCCGGGATTTGGATGATCGAGAGCTGCACCGCGGATGGGGGGAGTACACTGAGCATGTATGGCCCGGACCAGGTATATGTGAGAAATCGCTTGGTAGTCTTAATACTGTAGTTGTGTACTCATTGTTAGTGTGTGAATTCAATGGACTTACGCGTGCCATGTTTCTTTTGCCAACAGGTCCAATGCTCAGGAACATAGCACGACAGCTGATCACCTTTGAGCGCTTCCAATTTCCATTTGATGGAGAGCACTGTCGGTTGAGGGAGGATCAGCTGAGGCCCGTTATGTGGTGGAGCATCCACGGGTGCAGCACGGGTGACTTGCGACTAGCCGAGAGAGTCCTTGCACAAGACTGTTCAAGATTCGCTTGTGAGCAGAATTGGAGCACCTAGGCCTTGTATCACACGCAGAAGAGGAACATGTTATCCATCGAGCAATGTAGGCAGTTGGTGTTTGTGACACCAAATGCCGTATGCTGAGGCACACGCACGGAGAGGGCCATATGATTGAGCTGAGTCACATTATTACCCCATGCTCTAGCTATGCTTTGAAGAATTGAGTTGTTTGCAAAATATGCAATGAATTGCAATATACCTGCCTGACAACAATGTATTGTTTGTGGTTGCAAGTGAACCCAAACTCTTGCTTGGTGGACTCGGCAGCTGCTGCTCCTCAGGGACCACACAGGAGGAGATGGATGATGAGATCTATAGAGAGTTCTATAGACAATCTGTGACGAGGCTTGAGGAGGGAGAGGAGGAGTGGGCTGAGGGGGATACTGAGGAGGAGGAGATGGGGACAGAGGCACAGGGGGATGACCGGGCTGACCTGTTGGTGGACCTTGATGCGGAGATAGAGGAGGAGCCAACCATTCCTGCAAGTAGGCCTAGAGGGAGACCTAGAGGTTTTGGGAGGGGGGGGGTGAGTTCACTTTTTGTAGACAGGAGTGGAGCATCACAGGCAGTTGTTGGCCATACATCATCACAGTGGGTAGGGCCATCCCAGGGCGTAGGATCACAGCCACCTGACACACATACACGTTGGTGTAGACAGAGGGGTGGGGGCAGCCAGAGGGGGGGCACAGGGAGGACAAAGAGGCAGAGGTAGGGGCAAGGGGAGGGGGAGGACGAGCACGGGCAGCAGAGCCAATGCATGCAGCAGCAAAGCCATGGTCTCACCACGGCGTATGGTTTCCTCTGATTCATATGCAGACCCTTGGGATCAACAGGCAGGCACATACTCGGAGGATTTCGATTACCATGACTCCGACGAGTCTTAGTTGTATAGTTTTCATTATGTTCATCGAACATCATTGTACCCCATTTTGGTGCCATGTGGCCCGATATTATATATTATGATGATGTTATTCACAACAGATGCCATGATTTAGCGTGGTTCTTTATTGTTTCAGATCCGTTTTATGGTTTATGGTTAGAGAGAGAGAGAGAGAGAGAGAGAGAGAGAGAGAGAGAGAGAGAGAGTTCAATATGGTCAGCATGATTTCGCAACGTTTCGGTATGGTTCCTTATGATTTCATTTCATTTGGTTGTCATCTGAGAGAGAGAGAGAGAGAGAGAGAGAGAGAGAGAGAGAGAGAGAGAGAGAGGAACATGCGTCAGTATGGTTGAAAATTGATTCATTGCGATGCAGTGTGGTTCAGCATGATTCAGCAGGGTTCCTTGTGGATTGCCCTTAATTAGAGCTTTAAACTTATACCCATATTGCCCCCAAAAAAATCAAAAAAAAAAAAAAACACACTTATGAGAAACGACGTCAAAATCCAGAAACGCGTTTCTGAACGCGTCTCTAGAAACGTGGTGCAACTATGTAAATAGCCACTAAGGCTATTCATTTATTAGTTATGAGTTTGGAGTCTTAAGCTTTTTGTGAGGGAGTTCCATCTTTGTATTAGAGATCTTTGTTGGAGATCTGTCTGAGCTATCAACAGCCATTGATTTCATTAGTCTTCTTTGTTGAAGAATGCTTGTGAATGATTACTTTGCTGCTTTTATGCTATTTTCAATGCCAATTCAAATCATGCACTTGATTCATCAGATTCTAGTAACTATTTACTAAATAATACATGTAGGAGGAGAGTCATTAATAAGAAAGAAAAATATAATTATCGAACAAAAGTATTACCATATTTCATAGCTTTGGTCGTAATGTGCATCTGCCATCAAATCTCCATACTGTACAGATTGTTACGGCGAATTTTGCATACTTCATACTCATACGAGCTCTCTGTACAGGGCGTAGGTGATACGATGCCAACGTTGCCAACTTCAGAACAGAAACAAATAAAAAAGGAGAACCCGTCATATGAACAGAAGTCTAAGTGAAACTTGGCCAAAACAATGGCAATTACCAGGTCAGAAATGAAGGGAATTTAATCAAGTGCCATATTTTCGGACTCTTCAAGCGAAATCCCTCTATCACAATCTCACAACAGAAACAAGAGCAAAAGAAAACACATTGAATTGAATAGAAGTGTCTTCTGCGTACCATTTTGGGAGCCAGACCGCTGACATCAAAAAGCATCAGCAGCACGCTCATCTTACAACACAAACAAAGCTAAAACAAACATCATAAAAACCACAGGTAAAACACGAGCCCTGCTCCTGTAGGCCCCCGTAAATGGCCAGCAACAAAACGTTTCATTATCAGAATGTGCAGGAATCGATCGCAAGAGCAGTAATAAGTGGCAAGCTGAGTGAGCATTTGCGCTTGAATCGCCATGCTGCTCCACTGCTGCTGGTTGAGGAAGAACCCCACTGCCACTGCACGGAGAGATAGAGAAAGAGAGAGAGAGAGAGACAAAACGCTTTATATGCGCCTTCCTGTTTTTCCTTTTTGTTTTTGTTTTTTTTTTTGTCGTTCAAGACGTTTTGGCTTCTTCGTGTGCTTTTTTTTTTTTCCCCTTGTCTAGCCACGCGGCTGAAGAAGGGCATTTTTTTCCCTAAAAACCTTTTGCTATGCTGAAAAGTGATGTCACTATGGAAGGTCATGGACTAAGAGCCCTACCGACCTTTCCCGACATGAAATCAATTCCCCGTGAATTTATTTAACTGCGATGGGAGATAAACGAATGAGCTTGTAAGGTGAGATCGCTTTAAAGATGTCTCAAAATCCAATTGCAAGGGATGGATTTCATTAAGCAACACAACACCAAACTCAAGCAACTCTCATTTACATATTATTCGAGAACATCATAAAGGCCTTGCCATTATTGTGCTGTTTTGAGATTTGTAAATTTTGACATGAGAAATGACCATTTAGTAAGAATGGATGTCGTCATTTTCTAACTTTATGAATTATCATAATTATTTCTATATTTGAGTAATTATCATATTACAAACTCAGAATCAATAGTCACATAATTATGGATAACTTTTAAAATAGTAGATTCACAATATTGCAATCATTTTTTAAAAGTAATGACAAATTTTATTATTAAGTATTTGTAGTATTATAGATTAATATAAAATTTTCAAAATTAATATTCACGAAAGTAGTAGTAAATTTCAAGATGTTATATTTACAATTTCATGATGCACATTCACAATTGCAGAAACTGAAGCTCAATCTCCTTCCAACATATCTGATTTTATACTCTTATTGACCATCACATGTATTATTATAGCACTCTTTGCATCTCTCATATTTCTAATACATATCCTCATACTTTATCTAATGCAAATCTTTCATCTGTTGGTTGTCATTATGGTTTTCAAGAATTCTTTGCTCGCATCAAGCCTTATTTTTTTGGGCCATAGTTAAAATATGATCTTCTCAAGCTTATTTGTTTATGCCAGTTCCATGCTCGAAATAAATATTCTCATTCTAAACCTTACAGTCTTTTTTAGTCTTGGTCTATTCCTCATCAAGAGTGGACTAATATCTTCATGGATTTTATTTGCAGCCTTCCTTGCATCCAATGAGGTCAAGATGCTTTATGTTAGAACAACCTCGATTTATACATGTCTATACTACCAAATTTCTACCACAAGATGCCCGTTAATTTCTATTCCGAATATTTGATTTGCATCATGAATTCACCAAAAATTGACAATCTCCAAGTATAGGCACCATGGATGAGTGATATAATGAGCCTCCACTAGATTCATTTCCATCAACAAAACCAGCCAAAATGCTACTACAACTCCAACATCAAAATGATGCTCACCAATGTAGCTAGTTTTACCATATCTTGACAATTTGCACACATCCACATGAAATTGCTCAAACATGAGATAGAACTTGAACAACACTTCCTTGCTGCTCCTTTGACCTTACTTGAGTCTTCAATAACCTGCAAAAATAGATCCATAACATCTTTGCCAATTGACTCTCCTTTGATGCTCTTGACTAACTCCAGATTGCCAATTCTCTTTTTGCCTTGTTGAAGCCCTTTGAGATCAACCTCTTGATCATCAACTTGATGTCATGTGACAACCTTAGCATTCAAACATCTAATCCATTCATTAACATCAAATTAACATGAAATTGCAAGAAATCAAGAAAGTAAGCCAAAAATCAAGAAGATAGCTAAATGTAGCAAACCTTCACCAAAGTAGGCAAAGTAAGGTATCATCATTCATGATTATTGTTCATTCAAAAGATAGGGGCCCGATTCTAGAGCATGATCACAACTCTCATGTGATTTTAGGCACATGCACCACTTTCTCCATCAAAAAAGCTAGAAGCTCCAAGATCTCTTAAAAACAAAATTACAGAATGAACAATAGCCTCCAAGTTTAGCATGACCTTAGCTATTTATAGTGGTCATTTTGCCTCTACTATAAGTTTGGGGACTTATTTAGCTAAATTGGGCCTTACAAGCATTATTACAATTCCGTTATTCACAATTATAGCGAAGTTGTTCGAGCCACTTTATTAACTGTCCTATTGACTAGTTATAATCTAATTTAGCTCCATGGATATATTACAATCATTAGTAAGCTCATGGGTTAATTACATGCAGCACATGAGACCATCAAAGTCATTGACTAAGATCTCTTTTCCAGATACATTAGTTTCTAGAAAATCATGAAAACATCCATCTACTTGCATAGCATCATCTACACAAGAAGATTCACCAAAGCATGTGAGAAAAGCAAAATGAGTCACTTCCACCTGCTTACCCTTCTCATCATATGTGAGCGGTGTTTGCCTTTGCCTTGATGTTCTCCTTGGATTTTGACTTGATGAAGGTCCTTCAACACCATCTAAATTAGGATCCATGTCATCACCATCACAAAGCACTCTTTTGAGATCTCTGATACATCAACTTTTAGTACTCTGGTTTTGCCGTCTTTCTCGAAGTCCTGAGTGGAAGCAATAATATCTGTCCAGACTGAGTGTTGAATATTAGAAGCCTTACCAGTATGATTTGATAGGAAATGACGTGCTTTTGCTCCTCCTATGCTTGGCTTAGTTGGCATGTTCCCATTCTTTCTTGAAAGCTTTTCATCTTTTTGAATTTTGACATGTCCCTTATGAAGTCCTACTTTTGATAAAACATCTTCTACTCGAGAGATAGCTTCCTTTGCTAATGATGTTGGCTTAGTATTCCAAGCAAAAACTGTATGAAGATAAATGATCTTTTCTATTAATCTAACTTTTGCATGAAGAGTGCAAACATGCACATTTTTCAAGGGGATAGGTAGCACAGGCTTCCAGTTTGGATCTGCATATTCTCTAGTAATTCCTGTACTCCTAGTAACATCTTTTGCCATTTTCATGCAGTACAAACAAGGGTGTTTTGATGTAGCGCCGTGAGAGACATTATACATACATTTCAATGTTTTCAAATCATATGCTAAGTGCCATTCAACATTGAAGTCTCCAACTCCTGGAACATTGAGAAGTCCTCCATCCATATGGTCCTTGATGATCCTAGGATAAGATGTCCTTGAGAATATCCATGATAATATAATGATCCTCCTTCAGCACCTGTCCAAAGAATTTATCAGACTTAGCTTACAATGAATTAATACTATTCCATGAATGTAATGTAATAATGAGGCTAGTTACCTGAAACGCTGCCAACCACCATATATCATTTTCTGACTGGACACTGAATCTGAAATCTTCTTGGTCCTCTATTTGTGATAGAGCACCATTCATGAGAGTTATACTAACCCTCTCCATCTTCAGCCCTTTCACAATTTCTGACTCATCTAACTTAAGTACTATGATTATTTTGCCATTCACCTTTTCATAGGTTATATCATAGAATGTGACGATGTATCTCAACAAGTAATTTAGATCAACAAATAAGTTGTTTGATGAATTATAGAATATCAATCTTCCATCAGTTTCATACACCTCCTCAATATGAAATGGAGTTCCAGTGATCTTATGCATACCTATGTTTAATGTATCCCTCTCTTTCTTCAAGTGATATGTCCTAGGGATTGGGACTTTTCTAATTTGAACTTGCTTAAAAGCTTCTCTAATTAGTTTTAGAAACGACGTTCATGACCGGGGTTTCACAACAACGGCTACCTAGTTGCACATTGAGGTGAGTTCTTGACTTGAACTTTGTTTCTAGTCACTTGCATTTCTTGAAGTTCTGTTTGTAAGCACTTGACTTAAATTGGAATGGGATGTGAGATGTGTAAGATAGGGTTTTACACTTTGAAGGAGGTTGTTATGAATGGTCTAGGGAAGTAAGTTTGTTGAGGGACTAATTACGTCAAGTTTTTTTCGAGGTCCTACAGATTTAAGTGTTGCTGATGGTTGTAATTTTCAGTTGTACTCATTTACATTGGTGACTACTTGTAAAGTTTGGTAGTGAATTGGGTTTTTAAGCATGAACTAGAGCTCAATTGAGAATTATAGTAATGAATGTCATATGCTGTGGGGTTAATTAAGGGAAGGATTGATTTTCGGTTATCGACGTTTAGTGAAAGCAAGAACGCTTGTAACCAGGGTTTATTAGCATGGTTTGAAAGTAATTATATTAATACGATTTTAAAAGCTGAATGTGTTTTACTCTATGCTTGTCTAAGATAGAACTAATAGTTTAAACCCCAATAAACCGTCAAAGTTCAGAAGCGTTTTATTTTCATCATTTATGAAGCATGTCAGCTGGACCCGACCTCTGTGAAACACCAGAGCGGGCCGTCCACCATCCGTGGTTGAAAAACACCACCTTGGTTAAAGCGTCGCACTAGTCACACCCGCCGTCAGTACTGTCTAGCGAAATACCTAGACTCGACCGTCGGCGAAAATACCACCGCTTATCAAACAAAGTGGTGCATATAACTTGCACCCCACGAGCACCTCACAGGCAATAAATTGGTTTCAAGCCCATGTAAGATTTTTACTAACTTTAAGCCAAATTCAATGGAGAAGGAAACTTTAGCAAGATCCTAACGTAAATTAGCAAACAGAAGTTTTCATGAAACCGTAACCCTAGAAAGCTAGTGAATCATTGCACCAAAAGTGCTAGCACCCCCTCCTTGCAACCGTATCTCTGAGGGCCTGGAAAACTCTCATCGGTTGGGGAGCACGGGGCAATAGAGAGGGCCATCAGGGTTGGAAGTGGCAAATCCTCTGTTGCTCACGTAGGGCCGAACCGCCATTGGAGTTGGGGCCCCTTGGCCCTTTTAGGACGTTTTGGCTGGACCAACCCCCTGTCAAAAATGGCTCTAACAAGATACTACACATCCACCAACTCCTCCTCCTTCAAATCTTTATACATATATAGATTCTGATGATTATCTTAAATTTGAGAAGGACATATCCGATGCTGTAGATACAATTGGTACTCCTTTTTGTTTTAGACTAGAGGAACTTGACTTTAGTATAAATTATAGAGTTGTAGATTGTTTGGATCTCAAAAATAGACGGGCTTCTATCAATGATCTTGTGATAGAGTCTGGGCTTACACTCTTGCAATATGACATTGCAAGAGATTCATCCAATGAGTTGCTGGTGCTGAGTAGCTTTTTGCTTCAGGCCTTCAAGGAAAATAATGACACATTGTCACAGTGTCTGACTAGTGGATTCACACCAGCAGCAAAATATCTGATCGTCCCTTATCATACCAAGTAAGATATATTAAATGCTTCTTGCTGTTTAATGCTTTATCATTGGCTTTGTCAATGGAAATAGTTCTCAGAATTGCAGCTAAAGAAATTTCAATATTATTTTGCAGTGACCACTGGAGTTTAAACCTGATCTCTATTAAGAGATCTGGAGATAATACAGTTAAAGGTTTTTGTGTCAAGATGAACTCGACGAGCAATACGCATAAGGATGTAGATATATACCTTCCATATTTAAGTAAATAGATTCCAACATATGTTCCCCATTCCGTGGACTGGCAGATCGTTAGTTTGGAGGTAAATTCTCTCTTTCTTAACAACATTTTGAAATCAGTATTCTAATGTATTTGTATCATTCTAATTCATTCTATTTCATAATTGATTTCTTGTGTGCTGAACTTTTTTGCAGTCACCCCAGCAAAATGATTCATTCAACTGTGGGTGGTACACATTATACAATGCAAAGTTATTTTTTGAGTGGTTCAACCTTCAGGAAGATGGTGATATTTCTAAGGTAATAAATTTTGTTTATTCTTATTTTTGGATTCATGATTAGTTTTCTATTCTGTTGATGTTTTTAGTCATTACTAATACATGAATGTTCTATCTTGCAGTTTACACTTTCAAAGTACACATCAAGCCAGATGTACATATTTAGACAAGAAATTATCTTGAGCATATTGGCTAGGGCAAGGCTTCAGCCTCCCGTTGTTGATGATGGTGCAAAGGATGATGTGATTATACTAAATAAAGACTAGAACAAATACAGATAGCATAGAACAGAAATAGATTGCACATGTATAGAATTCATAGAAAAATATACAATGATATATCAAATGTTGCTCCATTTTATGAATTTGGGAGCACAAAATACATGTACTGATGCCCAACTTGGGCTCTCATTTATTGAATGAAAGAGTGTATACACATATTTTTACTAAAGTTTATTTGAAGCTATTGTTCTCCCACAATGGTGATTGTTGTAGGTAGATCTATGCAGCACGTTATCAGCTCCTGTCTTTTTCACATCTGTGACATGACAAATATTAGTGAATGTGCAATTGTAAATGATGACATTTTCAATTATTTTGTTCTATTTTGAAATGGCAATAAACATAAAGTACTTACGAGTCTTCCGTTGATGATAAATCTGAAATATGTTGGTAGATTGGTTTGTAGTAGCATGAGCTCTGTTCTGATAAATTCAAGCTTCCAATGCTCTTCCACCTCAACCATAGTCAAATATTCCTCATTGTAGATAATGTTATCTCCATTCGATTTGTGTGACCATGTAGTTCAAAGTCTTGATCCAATGGTAGCCATGTACCTTCAATTTTCTTGTATCTCTGGTAGCTAAATGTGAGACTGAGCATTTGCTTTTCGATATGATAACGAAAGATCATTGAAGACTTTTTAATCATGCATTCTATGTCATTATTTGTTTTACTATCCCAGCCTTGATCCATGAGATTTGACAAAGTCTCATATGATAAATCCTTGCAAACAAATAAGGTTGGTGTCCTACGAACACTAGCACTCGAGAAAAAATCAACAAATATATGTAATGAGATAAACCAACTTAGGTGAACAATTTTTGAGCCTGTGCTTATCTTCATAGCATTTCTAATATCAATGAGTAGTTTGCATCTCATGGATTCGGAAACAATATTGTCAGGAGTAGGCCACTCATCACTTTGAAAACTAGACAATGGAATTGCTTCGAGCTTGCCAAAGCCTTCATCTGTTTGTGGCGTATACAAAGATTCATAAAAATAGATACCACAATCTGCAAGTTCCTTTGGACTTCTTCCTTTGTATTGCAGCTTTCCAACATCAGAGAGAATCACGTCTAGTATTCCTACAAGTGATTGTGCGGGCTCCCATTCACTTATGCATGATGGATATAAATCTGAAAGAAAAAAACAATGTCGAAGTATTTAAATCATAATTTGAAGATCATCAATAAAGAAAATCACCTATGATTGCTGTATTGTGCATATGTTTTGATATACTTACAATTACATTTTTGATGATCATGAGGATTGATATCATGTACTTTGATTTTTGAATGCATATATACATGTTGTGCTAAAACTTCTGATATCGATTGACCTCTTGAAATAGTCTTAAACTCCAAAATTTTTGATTTCCAATAAGATTTGTAAGTCATTTTTGCTCTTTTCTTTTGTCAAAAATACCCATGAATTCATGGGTATTCATGGGTATCTTTACAAACTCAGCCATTGCTATTCTTCTAACAGTCAAGCTCTTCACAAAGCCACTTCTGAATCAACTGATATGTTGTGGCATTTCAGACTTGGCCATCTTAACTACAACAGTATTAAGCAAATGTCAGTTCAGAATCTAGTACAAGACCTGCCTTCAGCCAGTAAGCCAACTTCCCTGCGAAAGCTGTATTATCAGCAAGCATGCTAGAAGTCCCTTCAGTCAGACTCAATTCATACATCCAAGGGCTTGCTTGACCTTGTACATAGCAACATTTGTGGCCTGATGCAGACTGCTTCCACAAGAGGAGCTCTCTATCTCCTAACCTGCATCGATGACTTCTCTCGAAGGACTGCAACCTACTATATGAAGAACAAATCCGAAACATTCAAGTTCTTCAAGCAGTTCAAGGCGTCTACAGAGAACCATACCCAGAGGAAGATCAAGGTTCTACGCATAGATGGAGGGGGAGAGTACATCTCCACAGAATTCAAGGAGTTCTTCAAGGCCAACGTGATACTTCAACAATACACAACCAGCTACTCACCTCAGTCCAATGGTGTAGATGAAAGGAAGAACCGGACACTCATCAAAAGTGCCAAGAGCATGATGGCCCATGCCTCTCTTCCAAAGAAGTTCTGGACAGGAGCTATTACTACAGCCGCCTATTTACAGAATCGATCCATCACCAAAGCCCTAAATGGCAAGACACCTTATGAGGTGTGTACAAGATCAAACCATCACTCAAACATATTCGAGTGTTTGGATGCATCGCTTTCGCTCAGATCCCTGAGGATCTAAGAAGAAAGCTAGATGACAAGAGCGAGAAAATGATTTTCATCGGCTATTTCCAAAATCATAAGGCATACAAGCTCTACAATTTGGATACTGAGAAGGCATTCACCAGTAGAGATGTCATTTTCGTGGAAGACCAGTTCCTCGACCACAAAGGAAAAGTTGCTGGTAATTCCAACTCACGGATCGAGCAACCAGTCAATTTCGATCTAGAGATTCAACTGTAGAATCTTGACACTGACTCAAAAGGTGAGTCAGAACCTCAATGATTCAAACCACATCAGAGGACCGAAGTTCAATCCAGAAGGTTGAATAGGTCCAGACAGCCTCCATCCAAGTTTATGGATGATCCAGCCTGCTACTTCGTGCATGAACCAAACACAGTTGCTGAGGCGATGTCTATTCCTGATGTTGACCAATGGAAAGCAGCAATGGACACTGAATTCGATTCTCTTATGGAGAATCAAACATGGACACTCACTAAGCTGCCAAAGGACCAAAACTCAATTCCATGCAAATGGATATTCAAGATGAAGTACGACGCTGAAGGAAGGCTAAATCATTACAAGGTCAGGCTAGTCGCCAAAGGATTTTCCCAGATTCCAGATCTGGATTATACAGAAACCTTCAGTCCAGTCGTCAAACATGCTTCGATCCGCCTACTCCTCTCCTTTGCAGCTGCAGCAGATCTCGAAGTTCATCAGATGGATGTTCAGACCGTTTTCCTCAATGGAACCATCGAAGAGGAAATCTATATGACGCAGCCAGAGGGATACAAACTCAATGGCAAGCAACAACACCTTGCATGCAGAATTCACAAGGCGCTCTACGGGCTGAAACAGTCACCCAGAGCCTGGTTCTAGAAGATCAACACATTTCTGATAGAGAATGGTTTCATCCCAAACTCAGCAGACTCGAATGTCTATTTCAAGTCTGTATCAGATTACTTTATCATCATCACTCTCTACGTAGATGATACACTCTTATTTAGTAATAATCTGAATCTGATGAAGAATACAAAATGCATGCTGGCCCAGGAATACAAGATGACTGGCAGCCCACTATTGTCTCGGAATCCAGATTCAATGAGATCAACCCAGCAGACTAATTTTCATCAGTCAGCAACGATATCTCAACAACGTGCTGAAAAAGTATGGAATGGCCAACTGCAAACCCAGTCTCTTTCCACTCGACCTTGGACTAAAGCTATCCAAGGAACAATCTTCTCAAACTGAGGCAGAAAAGGAGGAGATGAAGTGCTACCCGTTTTAATCTATCATCGGCTCATTGATGTATGCAATGATCTGCACGTGACCAGATCTTGCATATTCGATCAGTACACTCAGCCAGTTCTTGTTGAATCCAGGCATAGCTCATTGGAAAGCACTAACAAAGGTCATGAAGTACATTCAAGCAACGACAACTCTCAGCATCTGCTATGGAGACAACCAAACTGCCAATATCATTGAAGCCTACACAAATGCAGATTGGATAGGAGATGTCGACACCAAAAAGTCAACTTTTGGATTTGTATTTTTATACAACCAAGGCCCAATCTCGTGGAACAGCCGGAAGCAAACCTCAGTTGCATTATCATCAACAAAATCCGAATACATAGCTGCCACAAATGCAACCAAAGAGCGATCTGGCTTAGGCAACTACTCGCATACCTCAATCTTGCACAACCACTTCCAATCTATTGTAACAATCAAAGCACAATAGTGCTACCTCTCAATCCGAGATTTCACTCTCGAAGCAAATCAAGTATTACTACCTTAGAGAGAAAGTGCACAGTAAGGAAGTAGTATTGATTTTCTGCAGAACAAATTACATGGCAGCATCTTACTTCACAAAGGCTCTATCAAAGGAGCAACATTTCAAATTTAATGATATGTTAAATCTAAAGATCAAAGTTTTTCAAGATCCACATTAAGGGGGAGTGTTAGATTTCTTATGCTCAGTCTTAAACAAATCGTTTAAGTAATGAGCATCCTGAAAAACCCGAAGGCCGACAAAATATTTTAGGCCTTCACATTTTTTCTATTGAGACTTTCTATGACTTAGAAATCATTTTAAGGCACCTTTGCCTTCTTCGCCTTTTTTGCCCCATAGCGAAAAATGCGACACATTGGCCAAGTGGCCAGAATAACTTAGAGATCATTTTTAAGGCACCTTCGTCTTTTTTGTCTTTTTCGCTTCATAGCAAAAAATGCGACACACTGGCCAAGTGGCCAGAATACCTTACAAATCAATTTTAGGCACTTTCGCCTTCTTCACTTTTTGTTGAGCGACTTCGCCAATGGCTGAGTAACCCTAAAACAGCTGGACAAACAAATATCCCAAAGGCGGTTGACGGCTACCAACTTTTGTACATATGCAAAGACTGGCATAAATAGCCTTAAAGGCTTGTAAGATATTTTCTCTCTTGTAAATCTCTATATTAACTGAATCAAGCTACGTAAGCGTTAAGAGAACAAGAATTCTTTGGAAAATTTCTCTTTCAATTAGAGTCATCTGTAGCCAGCGTTATCATGCTGAGCAAGCTGAAGTTATTACTTCAAGCCATTGTACTCATTGTTGATATTTATCAGAGTGCAATTTTTGTCTCACTAATGCGTCGTTCATTTGCGCAAACTGTATGAATTCTTCTACTTGAATATTTTGCTGCTAACTGTTGCGTTTCCGTTCCTACAAGCCTACGCTCTTAACAACCGAGCCTCTGCTACGCTCACGACCACTGTTTTACGACACCACTAAACCTGAACCAAAAGGAATAAAATGCACATAAATGTCGTTTCAAATCATCCCTATAAAATCAGGTTGAATTACTATGCAACAATCAATCCAAAATATTTCGTCAAAACAAGCCAAAATAAACACAATCTTACTCTAATTATCACTTCTGAGGACAAAAGCAATTCAAGGGGGGAAGAATTTTACGTCCATGTCCTACATGAAGGATTTAGAATAGTCCTTGATATGGATAGTCGGTACTCCAGTGTATGAAACCATTAGTTATGCCATGTCATTCCAAACTAGGCCAGTAATGTAATAAATAACCTTGTGAGGGCCTAGGTGCTCTAATTGGACCTATGGAGCTAGTGCATGGTGATTGACAATTTTGTATAAGAATATAAGATCAAGTTACTTTTGCATGGTCCTAGAATATCCTAGAGGGAATATTTCTCAGCTTTTGGGGTCTATATCTTTGTAGGAACTCGTCTCCCCATTCGTTTTGATGATTCCAAAAGCCAAATTCCTCTTCTCTTTTGCACTCAGTTACCATGGCTCAAGGGTGAAGTAGTTAGGGACTTGAGTTGGTTGGGTGGTCTTGCTCCATAGGTGTCCTTTTGGTTGCATGCAACAGGATCTTGAGAGATCTTCACTTGGCGATCGTTATAGTCTGATTGATTTATCATCTGATTTCATGGATTTTTATCAATCTTTACACTGACGTGCTATTGAATATTTATACGTGGTAGCAGTACAGTTACAAGAATGCTTAAGCGATAGATTTACAACTTGGATTAAGGCACTAAATGCTGTTAGCAGTCACTATTGGACAAAATCTATTATGTTGAAGATTCTGTGAAAATCACAGGGTCGTGAAGATAGATGGTCTAATCGACAATCAACAATTAAATCGATAACAACAATTGTCGATTAGATTGCCTTCAATGGTTTCGACAAATGTCGATAAGAGTAGATTCGATGATTGTCGATTCGAGATTTGTCGAGTTGATATTTGTTTGTAATTTTCGTGTATTTCTACAGATTGTTTGAAAACACATGTATTTCTATAGAGTGTGCGATTAAGTATTTACAACAAATGAATGGTTCTAGATTAGCTATGGGGTTAGAGATGGAGAGGATAGAAATCCAGCACTTCTCACGCCCACTCCATATTCTATTGATACCGTTGCTGCTCTCCTAGCGTCTCATCTTGCTTCTAAAGGTGTTCTTCTCATGTTTGTGGAGGACTTCGTACTTGATGTTGATTCGTGATTTTTTCTCTTTAGCTTTCCATCGTAGTCTCCGTCTTGTTGTCGGTGGTCCCTCTAGTTTGGTCTATGACATTAGAGGAGTTCTCAATATCAAAAAGACCCTTTGTAAAGATACTTTTATTTTTTTCTTTAGTTTCGACCGTCACTAGACCCAATTAAAATGCACAGATTTGAAATCTACGTAATGTAGTTCAAATTAACTAAAAAATAAAAATGCAATATAGAAAACTTTGAAATTTGTGTCCGGGCAACATGGACGTATCCCATTGGTTTCTTCTTCCTGCCCGACACATGCTAATCTGCCCGACGTCAATACCTCAAGTTAAATTTACTTGACTATGCTGGTTAGTGTAATGACATTTTCTAACTATACTAGTTACAGTTGTAGAAATATAGTATGTACAGTTACATAAAATATGGTATACGTAGTAACTGTGACTATGTTGGCATTCACATTAGATTAAATGTGATACGAAAAATTGAAATTAAGTATCATATGAGAGAGATTTTTGGCGCCCAAGCTTTGAAAATAGCAATGGCAAGGAGACCCAGATCTACAATCAATTCTGTGATTCTTTACAATGAGAAAGATGAAGCTGATAACTGGAAGCCAACAAAATATACGAAGAACTCATGGGTATTGCTGGATCCATCATCAAAAGGTAATTTTCGACAAAAGAAAAGAGCAAAAATGACTTACAAATCTTATTGGAAAGCAAAAATTTTGGAGTTTAAGACTACCCCGAGAGGTCAATCAATATTAGCCTCATGATCATCAAAAATGTAATTGTAAGTATATCAAAACATATGCACTCTACAACAATCATAGGTGATTTCCTTTATTGATGCTCTTCAGATTATGATGTAAATGCTTCAACATTGTTTTTTTCTTTCAGATTTATATCCATCATGCATAAGTGAATGGGAGCCCGCACAATCACTTGCAGGAATATTATATGTGATTCACTCTGATGTTGGAAAGCTGCAATACAGAGGAAGAAGTCCGGAACTTGCAGATTGTGGTATCTATTTTTATGAATCTTTATATACGCCACAAACAGATGGTGGTTTTGGCAAGCTCGAAGCAATTCCATTGCCTAGTTTCTAAAGTGATGAGTGGCCTACTCCTGACAGCATTGTTTCTGAATCCTTGAGATGCAAGCTACTCATTGATATTAGAAATGCTATGAAGATAAGCACATGCTCGAAAATTGTTCACCTAAGTTGGTTTATCTCATTGCATATATTTGTTGATTTTTTCTCGAGTGCTAGTGTTCGTAGGACACCAACTTTATTTGTTTGCAAGGATTTATCAGATGAGACTTTGTCAGATCTCATGGACCAAGGCTGAGATAGTAAAACAAATAATGACATAGAATGCATGATTAAAAAGTCTTCAATGATCTTTCGTTATCATATCGAAAAGCAAATGCTCAGTCTCACATTTAGCTATCAGAGATACAAGAAAATTGAAGGTACATGGCTACCACTAGATCAAGACTTTGAACTAAATGGTCACACAAACCGAATGGAGATAAGCATTATCTACAATGAGGAATATTTGACTATGGTTGAGGTGGAAGAGCATTGGAAGCTTGATTTTATCAGAACAGAGCTCATGCTATTACAAACCAATCTACCTACATATTTCAAATTTATCATCAAGGGAAGACTCGTAAGTACTTTATGTTTATTGCCATTTCATAATAGAACAAAATAATAGAAAATGTCATAATTTACAATTGCACATTCACTAATATTTGCCATGTCACAGATGCAAAAAAGACAGGAGCTGATAACGTGCTGCAAAGATCTACCTACAACAATCATCATTGTGGGAGGACAACAATTTCAAATAAACTTTAGTAAAAATATGTGTATACACTCTTTCATTCAATAAATGAAAGCCCAAGTTGGGCATCTATACATGTATTTTGTGCTCCCAAATTCATAAACTGGAGCAGCATTTGATATATCAATGTATATTTTTCTATGAAGTTTATACATGTATTTTTGCTCTATGCTATCTATATTTTTTTTTTATCTTAATTTAGTATAACTACATCATCCTTTGCACCATCATCAATAAGGGGAGGCTGAAGCCTTGCCCTAGCCAGTATACTCAGGATAGTTTCTCGTCTAAATCTGTACACCTGGCTTGATGTGTACTCAGGAAGTGTAAACTGCAAAATAGAACATTCATGTATTAGTAATGGCCAAAAACATCACCATAATAGAAAACTAATCATGATTCCAAAATAAGAATAAACAAGATTTATTACCTTAGAAATATCGACATCTTGTTGAAGGACGAACCACTCTAAAAACAACTTGGCATTGTATAATGTGTACCACCCACAGCTGAATGAATCATTTTGCTAGGGTGATTACAAAATAATTCATCACAAAAGAAATCAATTATGAAACAGAATGAATTAGATTGAAAATATTTCATTAGAATACTGATTTCAAAATGCTATTAAGAAAGACAGAGTTTACCTCCAAACTGACGATGTGCTAGTCCACGGAATGGGAAATGTCTGTAGGAATATACTTACTTAGATATGGAAGGTACATATCTACATCCTTATGCGTATTTCTCGCCGAATTCATCTTGACACAAAAATCTTTAATAATATTATTTACAGATCTCTTAATAGAGATCAGGTTTAAACTCTAGTGGTCACTACAAAATAAGATTGAAATTTCTTTAGCTGCAATTCTGAGAATTATTTTCATTGACATTGCCAATGTTAATGCATAAAACAACAAGAAGCATTTAATATATCTTACTTCGTATGATAAGGTATGAGCAAATACTTTGTTGCTGGTGTGAATCCACTTGTCAGACACTGTGACAATGTGTCATTGTTCTCCTTGAAGGCCTGAAGTAGAAAGTTACTTAGCACCAGCAACTCATTTGATGAATCTCTTGCAATGTCATATTGTAAGAGTGTGAGCCCGAACTCTATCACAGGATCACTGATAGGAGCCCGTCTGACTTTGAGATCCAAGCAATCTATTAATAGTAAAATCAACTTCATCTAGTCTAAAACAAAAAGGAGTACCAATAGTATCTATAGCATCAGATATGTCTTTCTCAAATTTAAGATAATCATCCGAATCTTATATGTATAAAAATTTGGAGGAGGAGGAGGAGGTGGATGTGTAGTATCTATAGCAATTGAAGGAGTATCCAAAATTGAGGTAGCTATATTTACAACATTATCAACAGCAACGTTATCTACAATGGATTTCGGGTTAGGCTTTACAGAATCTGAAGGGTTAGGCTTCACTTTCTTAGGAGCACACTTGGGGGCTGTCTGCTTCCTAGGACGCTTCGTAGGAAGATCAGTCCTATCTACATGAGTTGGTCTAGGAGCAGCAGACTGAGATACATGTAACCTACAGTACCTATCCCTCATCCTCTTCGGGAGCTAAAAATCCTTGGGCATTATGGTAACCCTCTTGGAATGGATGGCAAGCAAAAAAGAATCCTAAGAAATAAGGCTAATGTAATTTTCAACAGCCTCCTGAAGGCACTGAAGAGCACTGGGAGTGAATCTAACCAGCTGTCCGAGATCATTTCTTGTTATGTTCCGGACAACACGGTAGAATGGAGCTCTTGGGATCAACAGAGTTGTTGATCTCTAATACTTGCGTATCTCAGAGAGCCACCTACTGTGGTTGCACGTTCTAGGTCTAGCGGGTGGTGTGATGGCAACCGCAGGGGATGAGGATGAGCCAGGAGAGAAGAAGTCCCTCCTCGTCTACTTTCTCCTATCCATGGACGTGTACTATGTGATAGCGGACTTGTGCCGCGGTGACGGTTAGGATGAGCAGGGAGGGATGATATAGAGCTCGCAGAGGACTGATATGTACGGACAGAATGTACGGTATATCGGACCTGTGCGAGCCGAATATCAGAGAGAACGATTAGTTTTGAGGAAAGACGCACAAGTGCGATATGGGGTGACACGTAGGCAGACGTATCGGACCTGTGCGCATGGAAGACGATAGGAGGAATTTCGATTGTGAAGGACGCGCACAAGTGCGATATGCAGAGCCTAAAAAAAAGTGAAAAAAATTCATCAAAGTTTGTGATTTTATATCGCGGTTTGCAAGTGCAAAAGAATGTCCTGTCACACATGTGGGAGTTGTACGGACAAATGCGAGAGCGACATGTGTCACCCTGTCACATTACACGTGTGAGATTTGTACAATCTAATGCGAGAGCGACACGTGTTGTCGAGCAAACGAATGAACACGCAACACGTTTCCAGGTGTCATTTCACACGTGTGTTGGTGTCACCTCACACGTGCCTGCGCCTGTAGTCCAATTGAAAGTTGACACGTGTCCTAAGTCCGTTGACCACATGTGCAAAAATTTAGTATAAATGGCACGAAAACCGATTAATTTTTTACCTTTTTCGTTCTCGAAATACATGGCATATCGCTCTTGTGCGTGCTCATTGCCTTCCGTTTGTTTGCAACTATAGCTACTCGCGCACAAGTGCGATATTTGGTATCTGCCTGTCGTACATATCCCTCTTGTGCTCCATTTTGATAGTTAGTTTTGGTTCAGTTCTCCCTCACGCACAAGTGCGATATTCACGTTACTGGCATGGCCTCTTCCTCATCATCCTCACGAGATTCATACTTGAGTTCATTTCTTAGTGAATTTGGGATTACTGAAAACCTAGACTATTTCCGTAGTCTATTCAGGCCATATCTACATGTTTTCAAGACTACACAACCAAATTCTGACGTATTTTATGACCATTATGTCAGATTCAGAGATATACTTAGTAAGCCTATTTTCTCCATAGGTCCACTCCAGTACATGCATTATACTGATCTTGTTCATTTCTTCCCAGCTTTCAGACATAGACTGGATAGAATGTTCACTAAATTGTTTGATCTTTTCAAAAGCAGTTCAATGTGTCCGTATTGCAACAAGAAATGTCGATTGGTTGAATTTCAGAGTGGTTTCGTACTTTTCCTGTTAGTTCAGATCCCAGATGATGATGAAGTTTCTGTTGCTGACCCTCCTTTTGCACCATCCTCTGTTCAGTCAGCTATTAAAGATATCAGTCACTTTCTTATCTACACTCCTAATAAGGAAAGTGACTTTATTGATGTAAATACTGATGTTCTCCGGGATTCTTTCATTGGCCAAAATACATCTGATGATGAATTCAAATCTATAGAGGAGTCGAAATGTATTTTCAATCTGCCTGTATATTATATAAATGACGATGTATATTTTATTACTACTGATTTATATAAATTTTTTGACTATCGTGAGGACGAGGTTCTATGTTTATTATCCGGCACAATTTCCAAATTCTCCGACTTTGTAGATTTTGAAACAGATGACCTTGTTGCTGGTATTGATTTTGATGATGAGGAGGGACTTATGACCGATGAAGAATGCCTGAATAAGACTTTGTCAAATATAGCGGAGGATGGGCGAGACAGACCATCCAATGAAGAATTCACGACATTTCAGTCCCAGATGGGCTTCCCTCGTCCATCATTAATGCATTTCACTAATGATTCCACTTCAGTACATGGTCATTATATTGATCATCTTGATTTGGTTGCTGCTGATGATGAAGAATGTGTAAGTGTTTAATCTTCCTTGCATTTGAATGTTTTCAATCACTGAATGTGTTTTTTCTAACATATTTCCTATTGCAGGATGCTCTCATAATAGATGATTTTGTTGCGAGACGAGGTGGTTTCAGACAACACACATCCTCGTTTCAGAGGGACAGTGGACTGGGCCACTATCTTAGGCATTTCTTGAAGAATGAGATCTGTATTGCTCATTCCAAGCTGAGCGCAGTCAGGGAGAGTCTTATAATGGCAGTTAAAGTTTTATCATTTTACCTAGGAGGACATAAATTTGTTAAGACGAAGAAGATCATTTTTGTCAAAAGATCTTATGTTTTGAACATTTTAGGCTTTACTAATGGGAATGTTCCTTTAAGGAGCTCCCATTATTCATTGTATTCCACTTATATTCAGCTTAGTGGAAATAAGGATAATGCACATCTATTAGATGCATACGCTAGCAAAGAATTTTTTCATGACAATACTGCCATAGAATCTGATACAAGATCTGATGATGAATAGTTGACACTTTGTATTTTGGTATAATACAATCAATACATTTACATTGGGTATTTCTCCTCTCTTGTTCAATGAATTTGCAAAGCAATCCTGAACATGTCATGATTTGATGACAATGATAATTTTCTACTCATCAATCATCTAATTTTCTCTTCCTGTATGAACTTGCATGCCTTTCTAAACTTGTTGTATTGTGTGAAGTTTGTTATATGTCGAATCTGAACTCTGCGGTAGAACACTGAAACAATTGACAAATGTAGTTTCATTTTTTATTGGTTCCTCCATGTTGTGTATTTCGATGAAATGCTGCTCGTGCTTGCCAGTGTGACTTCTCCATCCCTTGCGATGACCATACACTCAAGCTTCCATATGTATTTGCAAAAAAATGCTGTATGATCTCTTAGTATGTGCTGCTTATGTCAAAATCATAATGTTAGTCTTATGTTTGGATCTAAATATATATGGAAATTTGAAAGCATTTTGAAAATTTTATACTAACCATGTAATGAGTGATGTGATCTTATCCCCATGGTTTTGATACTGCATTAACAAACTCGACACAAGTCCTTTGGACAGCTTTCTTATCAATATCAGAGTATTTTTTGTTTTCTTAAAATAGCAATCATACTATCAAGCTTTTTTCATACATCAACTTTTAGTACTCTGGTTTTGCCGTTTTTCTCGAAGTCCTGAGTGGCAGCAATAATATATGTCCAGACTGAGTGTTGAATATTAGAAGCCTTACCGGTATGATTTGATAGAAAATGACGTGCTTTTGCTCCTATGCTTGGCTTAGTTGGCATGTTCCCATTCTTTTCTGAAAGCTTTTCATCTTTTTGAATTTTGACATGTCCTTTATGGAGTCCTGCTTTTGATAAAACATCTTCTAATCGAGATATAGCTTCCTTTGCTAATGATGTTGGCTTAGTATTCCAAGCAAAAACTATATGAAGATAAATGATCTTTTCTATTAATCTAACTTCTTCATGAAGAGTGCAAACATGCACATTTTTTAAGGGGATAGGCAGCACAGGCTTCCAGTTTGGATCTGCATATTCTCTAGTAATTCCTGTACTCCTAGTTACATCTTTTACCATTTTAATGCAGTACAAACAAGGGTGTTTTGATGTAGCACCGTGAGAGACATTATACATACATTTCAATGTTTTCAAATCACCTGCTAAGTGCCATTCAACATTGAAGTCTCCAACTCCTGGAACATTGAGAAGTCCTCCATCCATATGGTCCTTGATGATCCTAGGATAAGATGTCCTTGAGAATATATATGATAATATATCATGATCCTCTTTCAGCACCTGTCCAAAGAATTAATTAGACTTAGTTTACAATGTATTAATACTATTCAATGAATGTAATGTAATAATGAGGCTACTTACTTGAAACGTTGCCAACCACCATATATCATCTTCTGACTGGACACTGTATCTGAAATCTTCTTGGTTCTCTGTTTGTGATAGAGCACCATTCATGAGAGTTATACTAACCCTCTCCATCTTCTGCCCTTTCACAATTTCTGACTCATCTAACTTAAGTACTACGATTATTTTGCCATTCACCTTTTCATAGATTATATCATAGAAACGAACAATGTATCTCAGCAAGTAATTTAGATCAACAAATAAATTGTTTGATGAATTCTTCCATCAGGTTCATACACCTCCTCAATATGAAATGGAGTTCCAATGATCTTATGCATACCTATGTTTAATGTATCCCTCTCTTTCTTCAAGTGATATGTCCTAGGGATTGGGAATTTTCTAATTTGAACTTGCTTAAAAGCTTCTCTAATTAGTTTAAATATTGTTGCATATGCTTCCCTGCTAATACCTGCAAAATCACAAGCACCCTGAACTATAGTCTTATCTAAATTTTTTTGAATGTCCACCATCAAAAACTCTGCTATTTTACACTTTACATTTAAAATCCTATTATTCATCATGATACGCTTAGTGGATTTGCAAGTCAATATTGTGCCCAATGACATTCCTAGTGAAGCATTGTCTTTAATATTCCGAGGAGCTACTAATGCAGATCTGCAAAAAAAACAGATAGTTAACAGAATATCACCATAGCTGAAATTCAATCCAAGTGTCATTGAAAAACTTACAAAAATCAGAATATGCTTACTTGAATGCACAGATTCTTCTATTTCGATAACCTCCTTTTGAAAGTGTTTGAATATCCTTGCAACTTTGTCGCTTTTGCTTCTTACTTTCAGCCTTTTTCTTTGCCAAATCCACATCCTTCAATAATTGTAAGTTTTCAATATGAATAGACTGTAAAACTGATTGCATTTGCTCTAGTTCTGATTTGATATTGATTGTTATCTTCTGTAATGATTCATTATTTTTTTTAAGTTTTTCATTTTCTTCTAACGTCTTTTGGAGATGGCAATCTCTATTCTGACAATAAGAGGATATCTGAATTAACTCACCTTCTAAAAAGTGAACTTTATTCATATAAAGTTGTTTTCCATGGTTCTGCAATCTTTCACAATATCCTAGTAATCCACTATGCCCATTGCATATCCATGTAACTAAATGAGTTATTGAAGAGAATGTGGGATGTGCCAAAGTGCTTGGATCTTGTGGATATAATGTTCCATCTATCCACAAATCCAATTTTTTTTTTTTCCTTCGGCCCTGTAACGAGAACGATGCTCAGCAGATATTTGGATTCCTTTGCCTCCTCTTCTCTACAAAGGTGCCAAATCAATAGGGATATCCACATGTAAATGATATAATGTCATCATCAAAAGAATATTAGAGTAATCAGTTGCATCAAAGTACTATGACCAGATTCTATGAAGCAAAACAAAATACTCATCTTTGATAATATTATATACTATGTACGATCAATCCAATCTCCATGCTTGTATGCTTGATTCAAATTTGGAAATGCCGCTCATTTTTTCATTCCAATAGGTAGTTGGCACTCATATTTCCATTCTCGTGGAAGGAATGCGTATGTAAACATTTTGCAATTTTTTCTGATTCGAATTTGGGGATGGCGGTCATATTCTAGATCCAGTGAAAATATTGCCCTTTTCGTAACCAATGGAGGGAATATTTTTGAGTTTAGTCAAGTTATACTGCGAACTGTTAACAGTTCTTAACTGTGACTATAGACACTGTGGTTAGATCATTGGGAGTTGGGGAGGCCTTGGGAGTGGTGTGGGCAAGCAAATAAACAATATTGTTTTTTTTTTTTATTTTGATATTTTTCTATATCCTACATGGCATTCCTTAAAGGGTCTTTTTGATATTGAGAACTCCTCTAATGACATTTGCATGATTGCTTTCTGCCTAAGGATTCTGCTAGGGGCTTTGTTCAATTCTTTCAAGTCCGTTCTTTTATCACTTCTACTCACATTCCTTCTTCTGTTGCTCATCTTTTAGCTGCGTCTTGCTTGATTGTTATGACTAAAGCTTCTAGCACGGGGTCCATCCTGTTGGATTATTCTACTCTTGGAGTGACTCAACCGAATAATCGATCTTTAATCTTCATCCACTTTTATCCAGTTCTACAGTTCTATTCGCGTTTCGTGTTTCTACACAGTCTGTAGAAATACTCAGGAATCGCTCTACAGATGGCTCCGACATATCAGACATCATCCGACTTATCGACGATGTCGACGAAAGTCAAATACGTCGGGCATGTCGATGAACGATAGTTATTGTTCCACTTGATATGAAGCTAAAGACTTGCCCTAATCGCTTTACATGTAAATTTTTGAAAAGTCCTAATTGGATGAATGCCAGCACATTATGGCCAACTGGCTATTACAATCTACGACCTGATTAGCTGTCCTTCTGGATACGCGTCAATTGCTTTAGTATAAATAGCTGATCATTAAAGACATTAACAACTCTTACTCAACTCTCTAGCTTAGCTTTTCTTCAAAGTCCGCAATTGTTTTGTGCTCTCATCATCTGATTTGTACATGCTACTTACTGAATCAATCTATCTTCTTATTGCGTTCAGTATCATGTCAGAATGTATGCCTCTCTATAGCTATTTGTAACTGATAAATCTATTATAGTCTTGACTATTTTGTTGAATACATCAACACTGCAATACATCATTGTTTGGCTACAAAATCACTTTAGTGCTAACGATTTCAAAGTTGATTGCTAAAAGATTGAACGTGACTTCTGTCATTATAGATTTGTTCAATATTGATAGTCGTAGTCATGGATTAGGAAGGAGGCTTATTCCGCTGCGCTCGATAAGTCACTTACAGTCTTCGACTTGTCTAACCGACTCACTTCACCTCCCTCTTTCCAACACGGTATCAGAGCTCTACTACTATTAGATACTCTTCATGGTATCAGAGCGACTATTATATCAGAGCTCTACTATTTGATATCTTTCACGATATCAGAGTGATACTTTTCACAATATCATATCATAGCACACTTGCTCTTATTTTTCAATTTGTGGTATCAAATTTCAGTATCAGATAATTGATTTCCAAGTGTAGTGCAACACTACATCATTCTTAACGTCATCGATTTATCGAGACTAAAGTTCAATATTGATTTTCAAAGTAAAGGCGGTCTCATCGTAGACAAGCTGAATGAATCCAATTGCTATTTGTGAAAATTTAAGATGAAGACCTTGCTAATCGCCAATGAGTTGTGGGATGTTGTCACAGGTATTGAAGTGAAGCGAAGACAACACAGCCGACTCAAAGTGGAAGTTGAAGGATGTTAAAGCTTTCGCGCTTATTATTCTCAATATATCAAACACTCAGATTGGCCACATATCTGAAGCTCAAACTTCGAAAGAAGTATGGGACATCCTGAGCTCGCTATCTGATGTGAGCGACGTAACTTCCAAGTTACATCTAAGAAGAAAATTCTTCACACTCAAGATGTCGAATGGTGATTCACTTCACAATCACGTTAACCAGTTTAAGAATCTCTTGCAACAAATGGTCGTTGTCGGATCGATCATCGACGATCAAGATGCCATCATGACATTGCTTTCAAGCTTGCCATCTACATATGAGAACTGGGTGATGATCATATTGACACACTCAGATTTAACTCTTACTAGAGTTATTACTATGTTGCTGCAAGAAGACAATCGACGAAGTCAAGACACCCCTTCGACTTCATCATCTCATGCTCTATATGTCAACAAAGGCTCAAAACGACAGAAGCAGAAACGCTCTAAGCAGTCCGCATCAAATCAGAAACCGACGCAAAGTCAAAAACAATTATCAAATCCACAGGCGAAGAAGAAGATGTTCTATAAGTATTGCAAGCGCACTAATCATGAGATCCAGATTGCAGGGTATAAAAAACAAAGAATGCCAGCAAGCAACCAAAATCAATAGGCGAATGCAGTCACAACATCTCCTGACCTCGACATGGATGAAGGAGAGTTTATGGCAAGATTCAAAAAATGGGTGCCACACAAAAGGACTTGCCCGTAGTGTGAAACCACCCTTATTGAAAGGCAATTGCATGAGAGTCTCATAAAACAAACCACCTTTGCCTCAAAAGGTTTCCCAAGCCTGGGACGTTGAAACTGCTCTCTCTCTCTCTCTCTCTCTCTCTCTCTCTCTCTCTCTCGTGTTTCTGGACGATGCAATGAAATGAAGGGAATCAATGATATGATTCTCTCTCTCGCGCGCGCTCGCTAGCTTCTCTTTTCTTTTTGTGTGGGCGATGAAATGAGATGAATGATGATGTTGGCGAGGAGTCGGGAATGATCTGAACTAGTTCACCATGGATGGTACTGCCGCCATCTATGCCTCAGGTCGCCCTCAAGCCCAACAGCAGCAGCGAGCCCGCTCCTCCTGTGGATCATCCCCCTTCTGCAACAAATTACATCGCATTAATCTTCCCAGAAGCATCACTCCTTCGCCTAGTCATGTAATGGAGGCCTGGACCTCCAGAAATGGAAATGGAGATGCAGAAGCTAATAATTCTTGGCTGCCTGTGGCTCACAATGAGATGCTGAATATTTCTGGGGAGCTAACCACCTCTCCTCTTCCAAAGAGGCGATGTAGTAGTCCATCCTTGCCAAAACGGTTGGTGCTGCAGAGCAGGGATAAGGAGTCTCTGCTGGATGAGATCATCACCCTCAAAAGAGCTCTCACAGATCAGGCATCTCATGTCAAGCGTCATAAAGTCCGTGCATTAAGTGTTGAACTAGAAAACAGGTCTTCACATCCTTCTTTCATGTGTCTAATTATGTGGCAAGTCTCAGCCTGAGCCATAATAGAATGTGAAATTGTACTGAAACAAAGCAGTATCAGATGTGCAATAATGTTGAGAATGCCGTTGCAGGAAGCTGGAGAAGGATATAGAGGCCTTGGAGGTGAAGGGAAGTGCAGAAGCTCCCAGGACAGGTGGACCATCCCGCTTGAGGGCTAAGCTTCAAGGCAGATATCTACACTTGCCTGTTTGTACATTCACTCCTCCAAACCAGAAATTTGTATCCTGGAATGCTTGTTATAAATCTTGAATACATGCAACCATCATCTTTTGTGCCGAGAATCTCAATGAGACCATTAAATTGTTCTTCTTATCCAACCAAGCTAAGATGATCACGAATGATCTATGCATCATGCTAATGGAACAAATGTAAAAAGTACTGCATGTTGATCCTCATGTTGGTGTATGTATCCCAGGATTGAAAATGCACCTTGAAGACTTGCAAAGTACATGTGATTCTCAGCAGGAAGAGATTGGCCATCTCCGCAGGGACATTCGTGTTACAAGGACAAGGGTAACAGAATTGTTAATTCTTCGCATGTGCTCTCTCTTTGTCAAAATCCATGGCACACTAGGTATAAAGACACACTAACCAGAATAGGTAGCTGCTTAGCAAGCCAGAATGGCATGTGATCTCAACATAAATTCTCAAAAGAGATCTGAACCACCATTCCTTGTCAATCAGGAGGTGGAAGCAGAAAGGGATGTGTTTGCTGGAGAGATTTCAAGGCTGCAGAAAGCTATAAAGCGCCTGAAGTCATTGCACGATCGGGTGAGCTGTGAGAATAGGGAGCTATCTGACACGAAAGCGAAGGCAAGCAAACTGGAAGTTGCCAATCACCGCCTGGAGACCTGTGTTGAAGTAAGCTTTCTGAGAGTTGCAGTAGTAATTTTGCATTTTCACGACAGTGATGTCATCTGATTAGTTATGTGACTGTCTTGTGGCACAACAATTCCACCCATTCTGCAATGTAAAATGGCAAGATGCTATTCTACCACCTTGTAGGCAGGGAAATTAGATTTCGGATAGCCTGCCTGTGACATTTGTGAAAAGAACAACTGACTTTCGACCTAGCTTATTGATTCATGTCTACACGTTATTTGCTTCCATAGATTGTAAATGCGTTGATCGAGGAGTTTCATGAAAGAATACAGTGTTTTGAGACTAAATTGTTGGCTGAGATCTTGAAGCCTTGTCAGTCGACAAATTGTTTTACAGTTTGCAGGTTCCATCAGAGATTGAAGCTTTTTTTGTACAACTATTCACGCCCACTAAAGCCATGAAGTCCGCAAGATGTTTTGCTATTGATTGTTTGATTTGGTATCCAGGCTGTAAACAAGACTCTGGAGAGAGCAAACTATGAAGTCACTGAAAATCGGAACAGGGCAAGTGAGTTAAACCTCCATGTCAAGATGTACCAGAATAAATACAGGGAGTTAGAAGAGCATGCCTTTATGATGGCAGGCCTTCTTGAAAGGGAGAAAATTGAAAAACAAAACAGTGAAATTAAGCTTGCGGCAATGAGGAGAGAGCTGGCAAAAGTGGAAGCAATGCAAGGCGGAGTTTGGAGGGCAAATGCAAGGAACAGAGACCAGACTGATACTTGGGTTCTCCCCTCAGAAAGTGTATCCAATTTGCAGCAGGGAATGACAAACTTTTCTACTGTAAAAACTTTTGGAAGATCCATTAATCAGGTCCCTTTTGAACAGGCTTCAAAAGTTGAAGCCTCTGCAATTGACTATGCTAGTGAAGAGTGCCAGACGAGTACTGATCTCATGATGGGCTTGTTTGTACCATATGAAGAAATGTTGCAGAAGATGCAAGAATTGCAACTGCAGCTGAAATCTAAAAGAAACAGCCTCCTTGTTCCAAAGTTGAATTTAAATCAAGTGAAATCTTCAAATAGAGAGGAAAAGGCCGTATCAGCACAAGAAACCTCCATTTCGGAAGCTTCCACAATATCTGATCTTCCTGAAAACGTTTCAGAAGCCCTAGTGCCCACCCTTCTGAAGAAACCTCAGGAGCCAGTCCCCTTTGTAAGCACGAACAAGGGCCTCAGAGGATTAGCTGAAGAAGTTGTAGAGAGTACAGTGAATTGTGTAATAGAGAAGCTTGTTAATGAGCCAAGATCGGCATCTCTTAGAGAGAGTAAAATGAAACCTGAGGAAAGTAAACCCTCAATAGCTCTCGGAAATCCAAGCAAGGTCCCAGAATCTATGAGATCAATCGAAGAAAGTTCGGTGCATGGCCGCACTAACAGCTATGCTACTAACCAAGGCCACAAATCTCCTCAGATCTGGGTTCACCAAGACGCAATAGAAGAAGTGTGGTGTGCTGTTGAGCAGATCCTGCATGAAGTTCAAAGAGCATTGCAAGAACACCCCAGCAAAGGTGACATAATCCAGGGACCTGACTCTCCAAGTGTTTGTGCGGCCAAAGGAATAGGACTAGATGCATCCAAGAACTTTGCTGGGAAAATAGTTGAGAAAATTCTACATGATGTTCAAAGGGGAGTGTTGGAAGCCACGAGCAGCATTGGAACAAAACTAGAGCGAAGATCTTCCAGCAGGCCGCCTGACACTCAACATGTATCAAAAGATTCAGTACAGAATGTGCTTAAGGAGATACTAAAAGAAGTAGAAAGCGAGTTGCCACTGCAATTCTCAAGCAGATTGGGAAAGAATCAGGTCACTAACGAGCCCATACTCCAAAACGCCTTGAGTAAATCTCCGGTAATAGAAGACCACGCAGGAAAATTGGAAGCATCAAAAGTTTCTCCGATGCTTAGTAGTCGAAATGCTGAGGGTACTAGACCAAGCATGGAGCAAACATTTCTTATAAGCACTAAATTGGACCGCGGAGGAGTTGAGGCCCCTAATGTCTTACAAGAATTATCATCCGAATCTGAGATTGGAGATAGGAAGGTGTTAGATTTTGGCTACCGTGATTACACTATGCCAGATTTATCCAACAATCCCCAGAATTCGCCTGCTGTTTTGTCAAGGGTTGAAAATCCGAGCGAAAATAAACCTCACTTGACAACAACGACTCCTGAACACGTAAAGCTGAGGGAGAATACCATACCCACAGGTCTAACAGGGCATGATGCAAGGATCATGGAACACGGAACTCATGTAGAAACTATTCTCCAACAAGACCCACTTGACGGAGTCCATTTGTCTATGAAGGATTTGCTGGGCAAGTTGGAAGCTGAGACTAGAGTCGTAAACGTAAACGGTCGGGAGCAGAGCGCAAGCGTCCATACAACAGCTAAGGTTGAAATAGAGCAGGCTACACCCATAAGTCAGCCAGCTAATGGCAGAAACCAAAAGGACATTGAATACACTCGTGATATTGAATCAACACTGTATAATATTCTCGACAAAGTGAAAGACAATTCTCTGCAACTCAAGAATAGAACAGCATATGCTGAAAAAAAATCCACCATTACACCGGTTCAACAAGGCGGAGCCAGTTTGACTGTGAGACGCGAGCTTGCACATCCTTCTCCTAGAGGAAGTGGCAGTAAAATTGGGCAAGCCAAATATTCCGAGGATGAACGGAAGGTTATATCTACTGGAGGAGATCAGAATGATGACCAGCGAAGATCTGAAATTCGCTCGGCTATGAAGGATTTATTGGATAATTTTGACACATCAGTTCAGTTGGAAGATGGTGCAGGTGGATTGCAACTACCTGATGCCATCGTCAAATTCAAAGTGAAGGCAACTTTAGAGCACATTGAATCAACCATGAAGCCACTTGAGCAGGGTAGTTTCAGTTTGGCATCTAAGGAACACATAGAGGAAGATCAGCGTGCTCATAAAGATAGAAAAGACGTCACCTTGACCTTATTAGATTTATTGGCTAAAGTGGAAGATGGCTGTGGTGACATAGAAGTATCCGATCAGGGACAGAGAACTTGTCCCCATCTAGATGTAAAGGATGAAATTGAAAAAGCTGAACCCACCATCAAACCAATTGCACAGGGCAGAACCAGTTTCACTTTGAAGCACGAACTGGAAGCTGAAGCTGAAGACAGGACTGCCGGAAGCGATGTCCCCGAGGATTATAGCATAGAAGATTCATTTGCTCGAGGAAATCCAACTTTCATTCAGCAAATTTCAGAAATTGAACAGACTATGAATGACGTTCTGGATAAAGTGAGAGATGTTTCTGATGAGACAAGTGCATCTCATTCGAGGAGCACCCAGAAAGATCTCTCCAGGGACTGTAGAGGGGAGCATGTGTCTGCTCGACGGAATCAAGCCAAAATTGGGCAAATCTCAGAAGGGGAACTGACTGGAGATATTCTGTTGGCTACGGTGAAAGATTTTTCTGGTGACATAATTGCACCTCATTTTAACGTCACTCTGGAAGATGTCCATGAGGACCATAGAGTAGGAAATCAAGCTGAAATTCGGCAAATCTCAGAAATTGAGCTGACTATGAATGATCTGTTGCTTAAAGTGAAACATATATCTGGCGAGATGAGTGCACCTTGTTTCAAAGCCATTCTGGAAGATGTGCCCAGGGACTATAGAGTGGAGGACGTGTATGCTCAAGGGAATCAAGCTGACATTGGGCAAATTTCAGAAATTGAATCGACTATAAATGATCTATTAGGTAAAGTGAAGGATGCTTCTGTAGATATAAGTGTGCCTCATTCAAAGATCGCCCAGGAAGAAGCCTGCAAGTACTATAAGCTGGAGGACGTATGTGCTCGAAGGCCTCAAGGTGATACAGGGAAAATCTCAGAAATTGAACAAACTATCGACTATCTATTGAGTAAAGTGAAAGATGTTTCTGGTAAGATAAGTGCTCCTCATTTGAGACTTACCCGGGAAGATGTCTCCAAGGACTGTAGAATGGAGGATGTGACTTCTCGAATAACATATACTTCTGGTGGAGTGAGTGGGCCTTATTATGAAAAAAGAACAACTAACAGCCTGGAAGTGAAGGATGAAATAACAGGGGCACAATCTGTCGCTCGGCCAGTTACGTTCAAATGCAAGCTTGACTCTGCTGCCGCTAGTGAAGACACAGAGAAGATTGCGGACGGGGCATCTGGCAACATTATGGTGAAGGATGCAGAACCAGATGTTTGTACCCAAAAAAATCCGAGGGAAGACGTTCAGATATTGGAAGTTAATTTGCCAATGAAGAGAATATTGGAGAAAGTGGACTATGTTTCTGTTCACATCGGTCAAACCAGTCAGGAAGAAAAAACTAGATGCAAAGATGACGATCAAAATGCAAAGGGTTCATTTGCCCAAGAGAAATCAAATGAAACAGTAACCTTCTCCGAGCTAGATATGACTATGAATGATATATTGCACAACTTGGAGGCTCTTTCTGGCAACGTATGTCAAACCAATCAAGAAGAGATAACTGGATGCACGAATCACAACCACCGGGCACAGGGTTTACCTACTCAAGGGTATTCAAATGAAACTGGAAGCTTCTCTGAGGTTGATAAGGCTATGAATGATCTAGTAGAAAAAATGGAGGACATTTCTATCAGCATAACTCAGAAAAATAAAGAAGAAAGTTATGCAAGAAAAGATGACAATCAGCAGGGAAAAGCTCTATCTTCTCAAAGAAATTCTGACGAAAGTGGGCAATCCTCTGATGCTAATACGAACATCAATATTCTATTGGAAAGATTGACGAATATTTCTCTTAGTAAAAGTCAAATAGATCTGGAACAAAGAACTGGTTGCGAGGGCTACCAGCAGCAGGCACAATGCCCATCTACTCCTAGAAATCCAAATGCAAGTGGGAACTTTTTTTATGGTAATATGGCTATGAACAGTTTATCGGAAGAATTGGAGGAAATCTCTCTGAATCTAGATAAAATTGAACAAGGAACTAATTGCGAGAATGAGGGCGAGATTTTCTCTGACATTGATATGGCTATGAGTGACATATTAGGAAAATTGGAGAATGATTCTATCAACATAGATCAAACCAATCGGCAACATAGATCTGGATGTAAGGATGCAGAAGATTTATCTGCTCTTGAAAATCTAACTGTTTGTGAGAACTCCTCTGAGATTGATATGGCTACGAGTGACATTTTGAGAGAATTGGAGGATGTCTCAGATCAAATAAATAGTCAACATGGACCTGAATGTAAGGATGGCAACCAGCAGGCAGAGGAAATATTTGCTCTTAGAGATCCAAAAGTGGGCGAGAACTTCTCTGACATTGAAAAGGTTATGAATGACATATTGGGAAAAGTGGAGAATGTCTCTATTAACACAAATCAAACAAAACAGCAACATAGACCCGGCTCCAAGGATGACAAGCAGGCACGCAGTCCATCTGCTCAAGAGAGGCCAAGCGAAGCTGGTATGTGGTGTTGATGTAGGCATGAGTGATGTAGTCGATGAATTGGAGAATATTACTGGGAATGTCAAACTTTGATTGAATAGAAGGGCAAAAGAAAAAAAAGGAGGAGGATTGCATGGACTGATTTGAAACTTTTGAGAGTGGCAGTACCCAAAAAAGATTAGCTGGAAGATTGCAAAAGAAGAGTGAAGGAACCCACTTTGCTTGACATATTCTAACAGATATTAAGAAAAACAATCAATAATCTGCTGATTGCAAACACTCCAGTCAGATAGAATGGATCAATAATTGCAAAGGACAAGAAGTGAAAGATGGAAAAGCATAGGAAAAACTGGGCATTGCTGAACAAGCAAGTCACTGATGATTTTAGCTGATCTTTCAGGCATTGGCTGAGCCCTTGAGGACTATGTCTTTCTGTAATCAGTGAGCTTGAAGAAATCCGCACTGATGGGTTTCAATTCTTGTGATAAAAAACTGGCATGGCATATGAGGACTTGCTGGTGAAGAGCATGTGAGAGTATGTGTTTCTTACCACTAAAGAACTTATGAAAGAGTTAAGAGCAGAGTTTCAAGTGCAGCCCCTTGAGCTTACGTGGTTGAGAGCTTGAGATTCTTTGACTGGCATGCTATGGAGATTGATTATATGTACATACAAGATTTTGTAACCTGATAAGAGCTTTGTTCATATTTTCTCTTGTTCATTTCAGAAAAGGGCTATAAACAATAGAAAAAATCCCATCTTTATACCTTCTCCTGGGGCCTCGGCCAACAAAACCCTCCTTAGGATCTAGAAAACACTACTTACGATGGTTTCATTGGGTTGCCTCACAAGTCCCTTAGAGCACCTTTCCATGCTCACTTGTTCACATTGGAATCTGATATTAATCAGAAGTACGGGTGAGCGGGTTTGCATAAAACTCAGAAATTAGGTGCTGGAGAGAACGGGTGAACCTGTTCAGCCAAGAAATGTTAAAACACTAAGCCTAGGAAAGAGCCCCTAATTGAGAATGGAGTCTTCCATTGGTCCAAAGGTAAATAAGGCGATCTTGCAAGATATTGGACAAATTTGGATTTGAAGAAATAAAGAATAGTAAAAGTTTTGTATAAATCTTCCAAACTATCACCTAGAATTGGAGAGCCAAAACACTCACAAATATGAGCTGTAAATAGGATAAGTTAATGTACACTTAAACTCTCAGATGAAATTACCAAGTTAATCTCTAATGTTCTCTATGTACCTAAATCGACAAAGAATCTGAAATCTATTAGTAAGACTACATAGCAGATTATTTAGCCTTGTTCAATGCAAAGCAATGTACTATCTTCGACCAAGAATCTAAAGAGATTTTTTTAGCAAATAGATAAGGGAATCTGTATAGATGCCACCATCGTGGAATTAGAGGCTTTTACGATCCGAATGATGTCATCGAAAGTTTGAAGCACATTAAGTTTGCATTCGTTTTGATAATCCAATAGCAAACCTAGCATGATCTGTCAGGGAGCCAGTTTCAAATTGAATGATGGAATTTCGTTCCATAAATCCATCAACTCTTGGACATAAGAGTCCAAACTCTTCGTTTCCATTTTACAATAAATATATTTCTAATAGTAGTTTGAATCATGCACAACCACAAATAATTTTCTAAAAAAATTCATGATTTTTTCCCATGTAACGAGTTTTGATTGCAAATCACGCACTACCACGATGAAACCTTACAACAGAAAAATAGAACAACACTCTTGATCTTTTACTCTTCAAAAATGTCATATACACTAAAGTAACTGGTTCACTTGGTCAACCAATCATCTACCACCTCATGCTTCTTCTTCTTTTTTTCCACCAAATATGATTCAGGTTGAAACTCTAGATTCGGCGAGGACAAGGTCTTGACTTCATTTAGCAGAACTTCCATCTGCTGGTCTCGTGAAGTGTTTCGATTGTTTATTTCATGAAGTGTTGCACTCAATTACTAGAAAATCTATAAGTAGGTCAACATAGGAACGTTCCCTCAAGACTTGCATTATCCTCGACCATTATTGATCACCTAACCAAGAAATTGCTTTAATCAATTGACAAATCCCAAAATTCTCAACCAAAAGTGAAAATATTTGTGATCGTAAATCGACTGATTACATCTCAGTAAGGTCATTCACTTTACAGGTGCCAATTTTCTTAAATCAATAACCAATAGATTTTGACTCTCATCACAAATCAAGGTCTAGATCCTACAAAGTAGGAATCACTACCAAATGGACACAACCACTCCTCTTGACTCGAGCTAACCTACATTAGGTGTAGATTGCCATGTGGCACTTTGGCATACAAGTGTCAAACAAAAAATATAGACAAAATGTACAATATTCTACATGGCTAGATTTGCCAACATAGGCAATTTTTCACAATCACTTCTTGTGTTCCATGACAAAAAAATTATGAGCAAGATAATGCCGCAAAAATTGTTGGTCATGTGCTGCCAACAATAATGTCTCAAAAATCATTGACAAGGGTATCATCATGTGGTTGTGGATTACCTAGAATACTTGGAGAATAGCCATGAGATAGAAAAAAATGGAAATACCCCAACTATTGTAATTATATTTCGTAAAATGAAGATGTTGATCCCAATCTTTGCCAGAAGGAGATACAAATCCTCAAAAATGCGACAAAAAACCTTCAAATTTTTTATTTATAGATAATTGACTAATAGTTTTTATTAAAATTTTAATAGCTAGGATAAAAAAAGTGAAAGTAAAATGTGTGTCATGATTTGTGAGAATTGAATGAGGAAGACCATGCAAATAAAATATTCTGAATAGAAATTAGCATGCATCTTGTGGTAGAAATTTGGTAGTACAGACATGTATAAATTGAGGCTATTTAGAAAAACCATCAACAATCTCTATTAAGCATCTTGATCTCATTGGATGCAAGGAAGGCTGCAATTGTCACAAATTTGCCTTAGGTCTGGGTCCTAGTCCACCCTAAAGTGGCTAGACACAGTTTAAATGTAAGAAACTGACTTTCAAAAAAATCGTCAAAAATATTTTGTGGTCAAGTTTTGTAAGACCGAGCCAAAAGTGCCGGTCCACTTAGAATTGGGTCCCAGCCTGCCCTAAATGAGGCTAGAGCAAATTTTGCGGCCTTAGAAATGGCTGATAAATATTTTACGGTCTTTCAAAAAAATGGCCAGTTGTAAAAAAATAGCTGGTATGACCGTGCTAAAATCATACCATGTACTGAGTCCATTTTTACTAATATATGATCACTCAAAGTATTTTTCAGGGAAACCGTGTTGTCGTGGGAGCCCTAGTCATGAATGCCGGAAAAGTCAACCACAAAAGAAAAAACCGAGAAAGAAAAGTTTCAGGTAAAAACGGGACCGGGAAATATGGATTCAATGTCAAGGAGTCACAGAAACCCTAACGGCAAAGTTTGGGCGATTTACGGACAATTAACGAAATGTGTGGGCCAAGTGGTTACCCAATAGGCCAAAAACCCAGACAAATGAGCAGTAGGCGCACGACCCTTGAAAAATTGAAGAAAGGCAAAAAACGAAGGTACCCAAAGAAAAAATGAAGGCCGCCTACTAAAAATAGGGGTTGAAAAAAGGGCCTCACCCAAAATTTGGATATTAAATGCCAAAACACCTTGGAGGCTATAAAAATTGGGAGGTACACCCACTAGCCATTGACATTTTGGGCTTCTAGGGTGTACAAAAGGGGAAACTTGAATGGTCTCCCTAGCCTTTGACAAAAATGGCATCTTGGCTAGTTTTGGAAGAGAGCCTTGAATGCACCACTCCCCCACTCTCTTATGGAAGCCACTAGGTGTACTATCAAATGGGTTGAGGACAAATGGCAAAGAAGGCTTGAAGGACATGAAGAATGGCAAGATGGCATTGTGAAGGGGATGCATTGGATTTTCCTATAAGAAGGAGACAACTCCTTGTATTTGGATGTTAGTGTATTTGGATGTTAGTGCTTTTGTGAGTTAGTACTTTTTTGTGTTAGTATTTTTGAGAGCTTGTTTGAATGAGAGAGCTTGTTGGTTAGGTCCACTTTGATATTGTGAATGTTAGTTGCTCAATGCTAGTTGTTGGAATGGGGATGTTAGGGTTTGTACCAAGTGCTTGATTGTGGGTTGGAGGAAACATGCTTGCTTCCTCATGTTAAGGAGTTGAGACGTTGTGTTTGGTTGTGTGAACCTCATTGCTAGTATGAATTTATCATTGAACGTTTCAATTACTTGGAGGGGATGCTTAGTTGTTGTTTTTGAGAGGATTGATGGGTGAGAGTGATTTCATGATGAGGGTGGGTTTTGCATCATGTGGATGTAATGTGTTAGGTTAGAATGTTGATTGAGTTACTAAGCCATGGGATTTGTGTTGAGAAATTTATTCAAGGGTTGGGAAAGTAAAGAATATTCATGTACTTGGTGAGAGTATTATGAAGTTTTGTTGGAAAGTGTTGTATCCAATGTGTTTGAATGGAGTGTGTTGAAGAGTTAGTAGGTAAGGGATGCTTGGTTGTAATCGTCATTAGGATTGTTGGATAAGAGAGTGTGTTTGACGAGTGAGTATGTGGTTGCATTTCTTGATGGTGTGATGAATGATTGGCATTTTGTGTTAAAATGTGAAAAGTGTTTTGCCTCATGGCGTGTGGAAACGAGCAAGTATTTTACCTACATGGATTGATTGATTGCATTCTAAGTTTGAAGTCTTGTTGCTGTCATAACGGTTTTCCAGAGAGCAATCCCAAACTCTGCTACGATAGCGCAAGTTGGACGTTTTGGCTGGACCAACCCCCTGTCAAAAATGGCCCTAACATTGGTGCGTCTGTCGGGAGGAATTTGATAATGGGCTATTGTTTGAAGGGGATTATCTATACGTAGGGTTGTGAACTATACGGATTAGCCATTTGCAAGTTGCTTATGTTATTTGACCCGCCAGACGCTTAACATTGGTGCATCTGCCGGGAGTTACCTGATAAGCAATATTGCTTGAAGGGTAGTCATACTACCAATGGCCTACAAATTTCATACGTCTCAGATTGCATATGTTGTGAACAATTCTACTGTTTAGACCGTCAGCCGCAAGATAGCATGGTTGTGCAAGCTACTAGTGCACACGTTGTTTTCAGAAAACCGATATCAAGTATCACAGGTTGAAGTGGCTAGCATCACACAGTGATGTGTGCTGATCCCACACCTAGAACATACGTTTTAGGGCCTTGCCACACATGAGTGCGCAATCCACTCCTAGCTGCACATGATCCAACTTCACCAAGGACATCCTGTTTCCAATACCTGAAAAGAATAGGAACTGCATACAGTTTCACCAGCAGGGAGTTTAGACAGTAATGCCAAGTACTACTAGAGATTGTTCATAGAGTGACGGGATAGGTTAGACAATGGGGTTTCTGGTAAAACCTAGGGTAAAGGTGAAAACTAGACCCTTGATTCGAAAATTAGTACCCTATGAACCCACCAACCCTAGCCTCCAGTAGAGACGACACCTAGTACAAAGAACCAAGAAAAACTGTACATGGGTATGGTTGGATTAGGATTTAGCAGAAAAATGACCAAGTAGAGTTAGTTAGGTCATATGCAGTATTAGTGGACGAAGGATGGATGACCTATGGGATAACGTGGAAAAATCACAAAACACATGTGCAACGACAGTTGATTGCTATCCGTAAGTGAGAAACATATTATGCAGCAATCATTAGTGTCACCCTAGACAAGACATCATAGGTATATCAGAGAAACCTAGGTCTAAGGGAGCACCGCATGGAGAGACTTCAAATCCCCAAAGAGAGCGTTTAGGGCTTAGAAGAAGCCATCGTGGGTTTCTTGTCCCACCAGCCTTAAATGATGAGTCTCACCCACCTATAATAGACTTGGATGATACGTTGGAACCTATAGAAGAACTACCAGAACTTGAGCCAACCGACGCTACAGAACCACCGTTAGTGAACGTAATACCTGCTGCTACAGAACCTGTTGCCACCAGAATGGCAAGACATTTGACTGAACCAATCGTAGTACCCCCGGAGACAGGAGGACTACCCAAGCTTAGCGGATCCACTCCTGAGTTTCATGGAGCACCGTATGAAAGTGCCGAAGAGCATATTGATGCTTTTTGGACCACCTGCTTTACCAGTGCCATCACAAACCCACATCATGAAATGATATTTTTCGCCACCACTTTATCTGGAACGGCTAGGCATTGGTATCATAGTCTGTAGAGAGGCTCAATTCACACCATTGAGGAATTCCATAGACTGTTTTTAATTGAGTACGCCTCCCACCAAACGGCTGATGGCCTACTATTCACACTGACTTCCCTACAACAAGGAAGTAACGAAACCATTCGACAATGGCGTCGTTTGACAGAGTTGTCATGCCAAGTGGAACCCACTGTGTTACTACCACCCCTATTACTAATGACCTTCTTTCTGCGAGGGCTCAAGAATGACATACAAATGATTGTACGTCAAAGTAACCCCGAGACGTTGGCTGAGGCAGTAGAGAAGGCAATCGTGGTAGAAGACGCACAGATTGCGGTCGCCCACACATCCCACCTATCGCAAGCAGTGAACAGCTTGAACCTAAGGCCAGAAACGTGGAGAGGAGGCCCAATCGCAGCTATAGGAGCACACCCCATAGTGGAACCCCATCCCATACAGGCTATTGAACCTCGACAAGGCAGGAACATGCAAACACAAGATGTGTAAAAATTACAGCAAATAAGGATCCTAAAACACTTGAAATGATGAGGGAAAACAATAGATTATGATTTCATAAGATTAGCACAAGTTGAACCATCAAAATCCATCAAAAATCTATGCTTGAACCTCACTAAATGGCCCAAATCCTTGAAGAAGGCTTCACACGTGTGAAAGTACGGCCTCCCACAGTCTGAGTACTGTACACCAGACCTACATTCAATCCTATAATCATTAGTAATCACAAGTACTCAAACAATTATGAACATAGAGAGCAATTGCACCATTATGAGAGAAAAAACATGAAATTGCTTGATTGATTTTGGTGAGATATCATCACCTATATATACATGATCCATCACGGTTTTGGGCAGGTATGAGTAGCCCTAAACCTATCCCTAATGCTAATTTTGGTGGATCTTTCATCCCTACCAAGTTAGGGTTGGAATCTTGGAGATCCCTCAACAATGCAAAAATTACCAAAAATAGCTCCTATTTTTTCTCCCTTGTATCTAAGCATAATTTGGACTCATTCCAAAGGTTCTAACACTTAGGTCTACTTGAGAACATCCTTATGAATGGAATCCTATGCTATTTGGCACGTGTGACAAGCCACATCATGACCATCTAACTATTTACAAGTCATATGACCAAAACTAGTCAAGCTAGAATTGTGAATTTTTAACACTCCTCACTATCTAGCTTGGTTCAATCATTGCTTTACTAATCACTCCAAGTGATGATCTGAACTTCATAAAAGGTGTCTTTTGAAGTGGTTTAGTAAGTATATCAGCTACACATTCATTGCTTGGAACATGCTCCAAAGCAATCTCCTTGGCTTGCACCATTTCTCTCACAAAGTGATGGCATATCTCAATGTGCTTAGATCTTGCATGGAAGATTGGGTTAGATGCAAGGTGTTGGGCTGATATATTGTCATTGTAGATGATTGGTGCCTCCTCTGAATCCATGATCTTTAGCTCCACCAATAATCTCTTGATCCAAAGTACCTCCTTTGTAGTGGTTGTCAAAGCTTTGTACTCGGCCTCGGTTGAAGATAGAGATATAGTTTCTTGCTTTTTTGAAAGCCATGAAACCACACCTTCTCCTATGAAAGTTGAATAGGCACTTGTTGATTTCCTATCCCTCTTGTTCCCTACAAAATCTGAATCACTAAATGCATGAAGGTTAATCACATCTCCTCTATATTTTTATCCCAAAATCCAATGTACCCGAGATGTATCTTAGAATCCTCTTAGCCTTTTTCCAATGGATATTCAATGGCTTTTGCATGGATTGGCTCAACCTACATACACTAAAGCTAAGATCTGGTCTAGTTATAGTGATCCACATTAAGGAACCTATAAGTTGCCTAAACAAAGTGATGTCCATGAAGGATCTTTCATCATCTTCATTTGGCACTTTTACATCTTGCTCCATTGGTGTGTCAACACTTTTGCATACTTCCATCTTAAACTTCTTCAAAAGACTTTGAGCATAGTTTACTTGACTTATAAAGATAAAATCAGACCCTCTAAGTACTTCTATGCCTAAGATGAAGTGAAGACACCCTAGATCTACCATCTTGAACTCTAAGGATAGATCTATCTTGATTTTTTCAATACCATCAACACTATTTTCACTAATGATGATGTCATCTACATAAAGGAGTAAAAGTACAATACCAACATCATCAAACTTAATGTAAAGAGTGGGATCATATTCACTTTGAACAAAAGAAAGTGAAATAAGATAGCAATGTAGTCTTGAATTCCAAGATCTCGAGGCTTGCTTCAAGCCATAGATGCTTCTTTGGAGATGACATACTTTGTTCTCCATTCCATGCTTGATGAACCCTTGTGGCTGCTCCATATAGATATCCTCTTCCAAAAAACCATTCAAGAAAGCATTAGAGACATCCATTTGACATAGAATCCATCCAAAATGTGATGCAAGTGCAATGATTAGTCTTATTGTGACCATCTTGGCCACGGGTGCAAAAGTTTCCTCATAGTCTATCCCTCTCTCTTGAGCATAACCTTTTGCAACTAATCTTGCTTTATGTTTGTTAACACTCCCATTTGCATTCAACTTAAGCTTGAAGACCCACTTGCATCCTATTACATTCCTTTGAGGTCTCTCAACAAGCAACCAAGTTTCATTCTCAATCAAGGCATCATACTCATCCAACATAGCTTTATACCATTCTTTGGAGTTCAATGCATCTTCAACATTAGACGGTTCTTCAAAACTAGATAAAGCATAAGAAGTGGATGATATACCCTCAACTTGCTGTCCTTTGCCTTGATATGTGAGCCTTGATGGCTCCACTTTTGCCCTTGAAGATCTCCTTGGTGTGATAGGTGGGTTTGGTGCTTGCTCCTCCATGAGCTCCTCCTCAAAACCAAGATCTTGCTCCTCGGCCATCTTCTTCTTGATTGTTGGAGCACTTGAGCCTTCTTCAAGCATATGCATATGGTGTTCATCAAAGATGACATCCCTTGAAACAACAAATTTGTTCAAGGATGGGAGATAGACTTTGTAGCCCTTGCTTGAGCTTGCATATCCAAGCATGATCCCTCTTGTGGAAGATGGATCCTCCTTGGTTCTTGTTTCCAATGGCACATGCACATAACATATACACCCAAAAACTTTCAAGTGATTAAGATTGGGTTTCTTTCCATACAACATCTCATAAGGAGTTTTGCCTTCAATTGCTTTGCAAGACACCCTATTCATCAAGTAGTTTGCACATACAAGAGACTCACCCCAAAAGGATTTGGACAAACAAGCATCTAATCTTAAAGCCTTAGAACATTCACATAATGTTCTATTCCTTCTTTCAGCAACTCCATTTTGTTGAGGAGTGTAAGGACAAGAAGTCTCTTTCTTGATCCCTTCCTCCTCACAAAAGGCCTTGAACTCATTGGAGATGAATTCTCCACCATTGTCACTTCTAAGAATCTTGATGCTATGATTATGATGCTTTTTCACAAACAACTTGAACTTTACAAAAGTATCAAATACTTGAGACTTGAAGGAAAGTAAGAACACCCAACAATATCTTGAGTAGTCATCAATGAAGGTTAAAAACATGGATGAACCTCCATTAGATTTGGTGCTAGCAATGTGCACATCCGAGTGTATGAGTTCAAGAGGATGAGATGACTTTGTGATGGAGTTAGGAAACACCTTCTTATGTGCCTTGGATAAGGCACAAGCTTCACAAACCTTGTCTTCCTTCCCAATAGACCTTGGTAGGCCTAAAGCATACTCCTCCTTGATCATAGCCTCCATGGAACCCGAGTTGACATGTCCAAGTCTTTTGTGCCATAAAGTAAAGGTAGATATCTTGCTCTTCTCGGCCAACATGACAACATTAGTATCCACAAATGCATCCAGCTTATAAAGTTTGCCAAGTCTAGTGCCCTTAGCCACTATCTTACCCTTCTTCTTGATGAAACATTCATTTGAAGCAAAGTCAACATTGAAACCACTGTCTACCATTTGGCCAACACTTAGTAGATTCTTTGTTATTGTAGGAATGTACAAAACACCTTCTATGTTGATCTTTTTGGAAGATCCTAAGCAAAGGGGAATGCTACCAACTCCTTCAATCTTACAAGCTTCATCATTTGCTATATAGATAGACTTTATAGGTCCATCATAAGATAAGAGAGAAGAGAAAAACTCCCTTTTACTAGTCATGTGTGAACTAGCACCCGAGTCAATCCACCAAGGATCTTCTCCTTTGAAGCTTGTTGAAGAAAATATGGACATCATGAGAGAGTCCTCATGTGAACTCTCCTCCTCCTCCTCTTTGCTCATGTTGGCTTGGCTTTGATCTTGCTTCCTCTTGAAGCATTCCGAGGCATAATGCCCCATCTTGCTACAATAGTAGCACTTCACCTTTGATTTGTCCTTCTTGACTTTGGTGGTTGATGGAGATGCCTTTGGGGGTCCTTCTTGATCCTCAAGCTTTGTAGACTTCTTGAATGTTGATCCTTTGCCTTTGGACTTGCCTTTTCCTTTGGTGAAGAGAGCTTGGTCATCTCCACCTTGGATGGAAAGCCTATCCATCCTCTCTTGCATTTGGCTCCTTCTTGATTCCTCGGCCATGAGTGTGCCTTGGAGTTCTTCAAGTATGGGTAGCTTACCCATAATTGCATATCCCTGAACCAAATTGTCAAATTCAAAGCTTAGTCCATTCAATATGAGTTGAACAAGCTCTTCATCCTTGATAGGGTCACCTATAAAGGCTAGCTCTTTGTTCAATTCCTTTACTCTTAGGACAAAAGTATGTGCACTCTCTCCTTTCTTTTGATAGCTTCTATAGATTTGATTCTTCAAAGCTAACATTCTAGTTTGGTTCTTGGATTCATAGACCTTTTGCAAAGTCTCCCAAGCATCTTGAGATGAAGTGCAATCTCCTACCTCTCTTAAGAGTTCATTTGCAACATTCATTTTTATGCAATGTAGTGCAACATTGCACCTCTTGATGTATTTGGCTTTTTCTTGAGGATGAATAGGTTCACCCTCCTTACCATTTACAATTTCCATCAGATCTTGCATGATCATGATAGATTCCATTCTAACTTTCCATATGGAATAGTTAGTTTTGTTGAGCCTTTCATTAGTATCCAAAAGATATGCATTTATAGATGCCATCTAGTCTCCTAATCAAGGACTTGACACAAATGAAGGTTACTTCTATTGATTTGATTGAAGGTCTACCTTATCCCACTTCTTAGGGACCTGAAAAGATCAGTAATAGACTTCCTATAAAGATCTAAGAATGATCTCTAACAAAATCAAATCATAGAATACTAGAAACAATGCACTTGCTTGATTGAAGTAGACAATACTAGTAGAATTGCCCCTCTTTCTATAAAGAACATTAAAGCTTCCAAATGATCTGATCAAGAGTGAATTTCAGCAACCTAATATACTTCCAAAATCACTTGTAAAAGATCTAAATGGAACTTAATGAGGATGCAACACAATCTACTATCCAATCACAAGCAAAAAATGATCAAAATTGATGAAAAATTGATCTAATTTGGTGCATAAGTCAAGCAATGGTTGGACTGAACCTAAATCACTTTAGGAGGTGCCTACTACACCTTAGAACAGCCTTGAAGAGTCCCCAAAACTCTGATCTTCCCTCTCCTTGAATGCTAGAAAGCCTCCTCTATGAAATCACCTCCAAAACTCGCTTAGAAATCAATGCTTGGAGCAAGCAAAACTTGCTATCTTGGTAATGTGAATTGAATTCAACTTTGCCTATGGTTTTAGACACCTAAACACCTGCAAATGAAGTCACACAACACCAATCTCCAATGTATTTGACTCACTTTGAGTTCTAGAATCAATACTAGATGCTAAGATCCAATCTACACAAGATTTAGATCAAAAATTGTGATCAAATTGAATGAAAACCAAGGATTTAGCTCATTTCAGCCTTTAGGCTCTGATACCATGTAAAAATTACAGCAAATAAGGACCCTAAAACACTTGAAATGATGAGGGAAACAATAGATTATGATTTCATAAGATTAGCACAAGTTGAACCATCAAAATCCATCAAAAATCTATGCTTGAACCTCACTAAATGGCCCAAATCCTTGAAGAAGGCTTCACACGTGTGAAAGTACGGCCTCCCACAGTCTGAGTACTGTACACCAGACCTACATTCAATCCTATATTCATTAGTAATCACAAGTACTCAAACAATTATGAACATAGAGAGCAATTGCACCATTATGAGAGAAAAAACATGAAATTGCTTGATTGATTTTGGTGAGATATCATCACCTATATATACATGATCCATCACGGTTTTGGGCAGGTATGAGTAGCCCTAAACCTATCCCTAATGCTAATTTTGGTGGATCTTTCATCCCTACCAAGTTAGGGTTGGAATCTTGGAGATCCCTCAACAATGCAAAAATTACCAAAAATAGCTCCTATTTTTTCTCCCTTGTATCTAAGCATAATTTGGACTCATTCCAAAGGTTCTAACACTTAGGTCTACTTGAGAACATCCTTATGAATGGAATCCTATGCTATTTGGCACGTGTGACAAGACACATCATGACCATCTAACTATTTACAAGTCATATGACCAAAACTAGTCAAGCTAGAATTGTGAATTTTTAACAAGATGCACGAAGGCTCCAAGCACAGATTCCCGATAGAGTCGGCAGTTAACATTATAAATCTAGAACTTTCAGACCACCTTGGTTTTACTCTAGAACCCGCTACCTTGACAGCCCTAAATCTAGCCAACAACTCAGTGATCAAACCAGAGGGCGAGCTTAAGAATGTACCCATTACCGTGGCTAGCAAGACCATTCAAGTGGACTTTTACGTCATGAGGATGTACGTTGTGAACTGGGGGTACTCTATATTGCTAGGACGGCCATGGCTCAGGCTTAGCAATTGCATAGTCGACATCCTCGCAGGAGTACTGATTTTTGGAAGGGGTAGAGAATGTACCATAGTAGACGGCTATCCCGAGGTGCCTTAGTCAGAAAGAACACCCATACCTTCGTCTGAGTGGGAGGAGGTCACGAGTAGTGAGGACGATGATGAGTCCAATACGAGTGAAAATGAACAAGACCTGAGATCAGTACTGGACATAGAGTGAAACACTCCAGAAGAGCGGCCTCCCAAAGTTCGAGACGCCGATATTTGCTTGATAAACCTAGGAACCCTAAAAGAGTCCAAGAACATCAAAATAGGTGCTTCCCTAGGCATTGGAGAAAAAGAAGACTACGAACGGCTGTGTAGAAAGTACCAGCATATTTTTGCCTGGGACTACTCAGATTTGAAGGGGATTCCACCCGATCTAGTGACTCATACAATACCACTGAAGGAGGGAGCCAAACCTATATGACAAAAACAACGCCGACTACCCTACCACCTAAAGGAAGGAGTATACACTGAACTTGAGAGACTTCGAAATGCCGGTCTGATATTTCCGGTAGAGAACACCGAGTGGTGCTCCCCAATAGTACCTCGCACCAAGAAGAACTCCACACGCATTCGTGTGTGTGTGGATTATAAGAGGTTGAACAAACAAACTAAGAAGGACTACTATCCATTGTCGTTCATAGACCAAGTCCTAGAAGAAATGGCAGGAAGAGACCAGTACTCTTTCATGGATTGTTTCGCAAGCTATAATCAGATAGCCATAGCAGAAGAGGATAAATTGAAGACCACCTTCACAACCACATTCGGGGTTTTTGCTTACCATGTCATGCCCTTTGGGTTGACTAATGCCTCTGGAACTTATCAGAGGTTTATGAACAAGCACTTCGAGGATATCTTAGATGAAAACCTCAAAATTTTTATAGATGACCTCTGTGGGGCAACCACTGTCACAGAACATCTCACCATGCTAGACAAGTGTTTTCAGAAGTGCGCAGCAACCTGTATATCTTTGAATGCTAACAAGTGCCTATTTGGAGTTCCTTATGGGGTACTATTAGGACATGTCATAAGCAAGTACGGCATGGCAACTGATCTAGAAAAAATAGCTATGCTCCTAGCCATGATGGCACCAACTACGGTGTCCCAACTTCAGACCTTCTTAGGCTCGAGCGATTATTACAAAAGATATGTCATGGCCTATGCTACGCGTACTTACCAGATGACTGGCTTATTGAAAACCAACATGGAGTGGACCTGGAATGAGGCATGTGAGAAGACTTTTTAGGAACTAAAAGTAGCTTTGGCTAACGCTCCAATATTGAAATTGTGAAAAATGCAAAAATAAGCTTGGTAGAGGCCAAAAATCTTGTATATAGATACACACACATGTGTGGAGCCTGTTCTCACGTGTGAAACTAGTGTACTTGTCATGTACCATAATCATATATGTTGTACATATGATTTAATTCAAGTTCTAGTGGCTAAAATGGCCAAAACTAGTTTTCTAGACATATGACACATGGCATCAATCTATTGATTGCACGAGCCACATCTTTTGGTTAGGTACATTTGGCCATAATCATTGTGAGACACCAATCTTGGTTTTGGAAGCAATTTTGAGTGATTCTCTCCATTTGTCTACATTTGTTTTGATTGTTTTGAGGTTCTATCAATGTGTACTTGATTTTCAGGTTGGAGTCCGTACTCAGACAGTGTTTCACACGTGTGAAACCAGAAAGTACACCTACCTTCCATTAATGATTAATCTTGTTAGGATTTTGTGTCTAGAATTGATCTAGATTGATCTTAATCTCAAGTAGATTGATAGATCAAGTAATCTGACAACCAATCCCTCTTGAGGATCAGATTAGGATCCACTCTTGGTCCTTTTTGTACTTTTTGCACAAAAATCACCTATGTATGACATGGAGTTCTTCGTTTTCACAAGCACCATGGACACGTGCATAAACTATTGCCTGGCCCAGATTTGGACAAAAAATATCACCCTATTATTTTTATAGGGAGAAAACTGAACAAAGCTGAACTTAATTATAGTAAAGCTGAGAAAATTTGTTTGGGGATAGCTTACGCTGCCGCCAAACTAAGGCATTACCTATTGCATCGGAAAGTGACTTTCTTCACCAAGAGTACTGCAGTCACCTTGATGATGAATAAACTAGAACCTCCGGAGCGCTTAATGAAGTGGATAATCTCCCTTCAGGAGTTTGACTACACCCTCCAAAGCAAGCCGCCTAAACTGCAAGGGCTAAACGATTGTATTTGCGAGCTGGGAGGGGTTACTAAAATAGACGATGAGTGAGAGACTGATCACTTAAGAGAACTTTTGAGGGTAGACGTTGACACAATTCCTGAGTGGTATACAGCTTAAGCAACCTACCTATCCACACTAGAGACACCCAACAGTATGACGATTCCAAAAAAACAAAAGCTAAGTCTACAAGCCCTAAAGTTCGCTTTAATAGGGGGCACACTATATAGACAAGATGTAGAAGGGTTGTATCAAAGATGCGTCACTCCTGAAGAAGCCAAATTTATACTAGAGGCTGAAACACATCTCCTCAGAAACGCGTTTTTGTGCATCTATGTCCTAGACATAACATCAATATATCCATATCTTCCTTGTTTTATGTATAGTGGTAGTCCATTTGCTGGATCTTCCAACCATGGAAAGCAGAAATAGCAATGATAGAACATATAGTTACCATCTTAGCTATGGGTGCGAAGGTTTCCTCAAAATCAATTCCTTCCTGCTGCTCAAATCCTCTCGCAAACAACCGTGCTTTATACTTGTTGAGCTGCCCATCTGCTCCATAGTTGATCTTCTAAATCCATTGCAAGTGATAGGTGTCTTACCATCAGGTAGCTCAACCAAGTTCCACGTCCTATTTTTTGATATGGCCTCCATTTATGTTTCCATAGTTGCACGCCATTCCTTGTGCTCCTTTGCTTCATCAAAAGTTTTTGGTTCTTGAGCCTTGAGCACGGAACCCATTAGGGCTAGATTCATCTCTAATCTTGCAGGATGTTTTCGATTTTTGCTTGACCTTCTAAGCTCTCCCTGCTCGCTAGATTCAGGAGTATCCCCCTTCTTAACATCACCTATGAACAATAAGTACCATTTAGGTACTCTCTTACACATCAAGATTCACTTCTTTCTTGACTTGTACTTTCACTCCCTCATCAAAACGTTCAGTAATTACTTTAGATTGTTCACCTTGACCCATTTCGTCAAATGTAGCATCCCTAGAAATCACAAGCTTCTGTGGATTTGTATCATACATCCTGTGTATGCCTTGGCCTTCTCATCATATCCAAGGAAAATACACTTGACAACTTTTGCATCCAATTTCCTTCATTTTTCATCAGGAATATGAGCATAAGCATCATAACCAAATACTCTCAAATGAGAAATATTAGGTTTCTTTCTAGTAAAAGCTTCAATATGTGTCTTACCTTCCACGAATTTCGTAGGACACCGATTCAGGATGTGTGTAGTTGTGCTGCAAACTTCTGCCCAAAAAGTGTTTGGCAAACCCTTGCATTTGGACATTGCCCTTGCCATCTCAACAATGGATCTGTTCTTTCGTTCTGCAACTCCGTTTTGCTGTGGTGAATAAGGTGTTGTAGTTTGCCTCTTGATCCTTGCAAAAATCAATAAATGTTGTGGAAAAGTACCCACCACCTCCATCACATCTCAAAGTCTTGATGCAATATCCTGTTTGTTTTTCAACTAATGCCTTGAATTTCTTGAACTTAGCAAAAGCATCTGATTTCTTGCTTATGAAATAAATCCATATGCATATGCTATAATCATCAACAAAGGTAATAAAGTAATAGCAGCCACTAAGAGATCTAGTGTACACATAGATCATTGTGGACAAGATCTAGGATGCCAGTAGCTCTCCTTGCTCCACTTTTGGGAAATCTCTCTCTCTCTCTCTCTCTCTCTCTCTCTCTCTCTCTCTCTCTCTCTCTCTCTCTCTCTCTCTCTCTCTCTCTCTCTCTCTCTCTCTCTCTCTCTCTCTCTCTCTCTCTCTCTCTCTCTCTCTCTCTCTCTGTGTGTGTGTGTGTGTGTGTGTGTGTGTGTGTGTGTGTGTGTGTGTGTGTGTGTGTGTGTGTGTGTGTGTGTGTGTGTGTGTGTGTGTGTGTGTGTGTGTGTGTGTGTGTGTGTGTGTGTTGTTTTTCCAAAATGCAACCTTCATAAATTTTTCCTTCAAAAGAAATATCAAGCAATCCAATAGCTATATTACCTCTTTTAAGGTCTGTAAACTTTGAGCACTAATATGACCAAATCGTTGATGCCAAAGATCACTTTGACTATCAACAGTTAAGATTTTGTCAAATATGAATTCAACAAACTGTATATTGATGTATATAGATGCTAGACCACAAGTGGTGGAATCCCTACTGTAAACAACTCTCATAGATTAGTGATTAGTCCGCCAACCAATGCCGTAGAAAACTGATGAGGTTCATACTAAAGGAAGGACAGAGGACCGCGACGTAGAGATCCAATGTCTAAAAGGTGAATTGAAGAAACAAAAGAACCTCCAGATTAGAGCCACTAATGAGCTGGTTAGTGCAAATAAGGAGCGAGATACCTGGAGGCAAAAGTATAATGAACTCAAGGAGGCTAGTGATAGAAGGCATATAAGCCATAGGGAGAGGTATAAAGGGCATGAAAAGATCCTAGCCAATACTAAGGTGGAACTAGCTGCAACTAAGACTACCGTAGCTATGCTAGCTAGGTAGTTACATGAATACCAGAGAAAAGAAGCAACTTGAGGACCAATCAGCCCTCAGATTTCCTGTAACCCCTTACCCACTTACCTTGTGCACCGCAAGAAAATTTTGTCAGATAGTCTATTCTACAAAAACTTCGATGCTTATAGTTTGTATCTACCACCCCTGGAGTTTCCTCTAGATCATCAAGTTTTTGAGCTACGACCATCCATGAGTTTAGCCTTCAGATTCACGTGGACACTCATTCCAAGTAGTTTTGAGAGCTACAAGAATTCCTGCTAGAGCTTATGAAGGTTCTTAGTTGTTGCCGTGCACCCGAAAAGATGATATCATTAGATTGGCCGGCCACTATGCCTACTGCCTGCAAAATTGGTTACTACAACCTTGGGGCATGAAGTCAAAACTTACCAAGGTTCACCTTTCCAACAAATGGTGGTACAACCCCAATGAGTCCATGGAGTTAGGAGCTGACTTAGCGTTGTACCTCTGGATGTGTGTCAGGACTTCCAAGGAACGCATAATCCTAAAGGAGATGTTTTATTTCAAGTTCTTGGAAGGTGACGATCCAGCCCTTGTGGATGTGGCTGAAGTGGACCCCAATTACACTAGATACTTAAAGAGTCGGCGAACAGAAATGTGCAAAAATGCACTATAACCACCCACCTCACTATTATTCATCATACAGTAGTAGACACGGTATGGTGAGCATTTGTTGCAAGTCTCAGTTTTCCATGCATACATCTTTATTGCATGTCTACGTATATCTGAGTCGTAGTTGGGTATGGGCACGAATGTTTATTGTTCATAGATTCTATCACTGAGGATCTATGAAACGTGGTTTGGGTTTCTTTACTATGGTTAAATTAGGGGAAATATGGGCTCAAAATGGGCCCTTTAAGAAATTTCACTTTAGAGAGAGGTTACATAGAGAGAGAATACAAACCAATAACTTTTGGTCATCGTCTTTTGAGTTTTCGGCCTTGCCCGATGTTTAACTAGTATGGTTAACGTCAGACAATAGTTAGTTAAGCATGAGATGTAATAACTTCTCTTCATGCTCGTTCCAAAATTCGGGACTAGAGCTTTAAGACTGAAATTCTTGGTGTATCAATGCAAAAACTGAAGCGGGAGTGGCAGAACTTTTGAAATCACTATATGCTTATAGTGAAATATGAGACGGGACGATTTTTCAATGCGACATAAACATTACAAAAGCAAGGTATGCTAGATCTAATCACTATAGTTTGATGCATTTACATGATTGTAGCTTTTAACAATGGCAATGTTCCATTTACATGTTGCTCTTCCGATGGAATGCACTCCAATTATGAAGAAAAATGTGAAAGTTGTAGAGAATGTTGCTGCAATAGTTAGAGAATTGAGAATGAATAATCATATGAATATAGATTTGTGGGTGGATGGATCAATTTATCCTAATGATCCAGCTACCAATTTGTGTCCAGATTTGAAGTCTGTAACTTATTTTCTCAGATATGTATGTGAAGGAAATAGCGGATTACTTGGATATTGTCAAAGTTTGCGTGATATTGGAATGCATAGCATATCTTGTCTTAATCAACAATTACAGTTTGCTAATCAACAATTGCAACGTGCAAATCAGCAATTGCTTCGTTATGTGCAACACACTAGTGCTGAAAACAATGCACTCAAGAATGTTATGTCAGAGTTGAATGCTATAGTCACTACTCTTCGGGGATCAAACCAAGAAATGTTAGAATCCATGGAAAAGTTGTGATCCGAGAGTTTAAAATCTGTTGTTGATATAAAATTTATCAATAAGGCAATGATGAAAAGAAAAAGAAAGAGAGTACCGATGAAGAATATTGATGACTTATCTACACATAGCGGCAATCAGAAAAAAAGAATTCGAACATTCAAGTATGTTTTCATATAACATGGATTATTTATTTATTAAACATAATTTGAGTTTCATATGTTTGTTGTAGATCATGTTTGGTGGCAAAGAACTATTTAACAGACCGTTCATGCATTGAATCATCTTTAAGTCATGTTTTTACCAAGAAAGTCAGCAAAGGAAATTTTAAAAATTGCTCGGTTTGAAAAAATGAAAAATGAAATTGTAGAGACTGTTTTGATTAAGGTTCAATCATACTTGGATGCAAATGTGATACAAGGTGCATGTGATGTATCTGGAATTAGCAGAAATGCTTATTCTACTTTTTTTAGAATAGTTAAAGAAGCTTTTTCCCAAGTGATGGTGAAGAAAATTTATCTTCCGCATCCATATCGGGTAAGATTAGCAAGAAATTATTATAATGATGTAATGCTCAAAGTAGTTGGCCAACCACTTCATATAACTGAATTATACAAATCAGAATATGGTGAGCTCAATTACAACGATTGCAATAATATTTTTCTTGATATTGAAAATGTTCTAAACTACATTATTCGATTCTATAAACTAGACGAACATCAAGTAAATGAAAAGATTATTATTGTAATAAAATTGGATGAATCTGAAATCATCAAGGGTCAAAGGTTGGAACAAGTGAGTGTCACTTTGATGAACAAAATTTTAGATACAAATGATTGAACATTCAGTGTTCAATCGGAAAATCACATATGGTGGTTGGCGGCATTCTAGGTATACATTTCAATTTTCATTTAGAATATCGTTATTAACAATTCATACCATGCCAGTTTTTATTGACATGTCATGCATTACTTGCTTCTCTACAGGTCTTGAAAGAGGACCACAAAATACTTTCATGGATATTTTCAAGAACAAATAATGGCGAGATTATAAAGAGACGTTTGGAGGGTGAGAAATTTACAGTAAAAAACCATGGAAGTTTTCAAATTCAATGGCACCTTGCAGGGGATTTGAAAACATTAAAATGTATGTATAATGTCTCTCATGGGACAACATCAAAGCATTCATGTCTTTATTGCATGAAGGATTGCTACAATATGAATTTGGGACGATTAACAAACACTGGCCCAACACGAGAAGCTGAAGATCTAAATATGAAAAGTGTTCTGCCAATTCTATCAAAAAATGTTTACATATGCACATTGCATGCTGAGGTTTGTATTATTGAAAAACTTATTTACCTGCATATTCTACTAGCATGGAATCATAAACCGGAGTCTGTGGCTAAAGTAGCAATTAGGAGGCTGGAAAGAGTTCTGTCAATTGCAGGACTACATAAAGGGAATGTCACGATTGAAAAAAGTGACAGACTCTTCGGAAAAAAAAGAAATGTTCCTAATAAGCCATCAACTGGAGGTGCTAAAGCAAGAAGATTCTTATCCAATCACACATGCAAAGAATCAAGTGTCAGATACGAAATTTGGAGAGAAATTGTTCAAGCCACACGAACACTAGAAGGAAGTAATCGACTGGAAAAGGGACAAGTGTGGACCAACTTAGACAAACTCATAGGTGTTATCAGGAAAGAAAACCTATCATCAGAAGATATGAGGACTTTGCAAAATCATTGCACCACATTTTTAAAATCTATACATGATTGTTGGGGAAAAGACAACGTTACTCATTACATGGTGGTAATCTATATCATTATCTGGTACTTTTCAGGCTTATATTTTTTTCTACTGATGTAACTAATCAAAACTATTGCTTGCAGCACATCCTTCTTCATCATGCAACTTATTTTGCAAAGGAATATGGGAGCTTAAGTATCTGGTCATCACAAGGCATGGAAAAATCTCACTGGCAAGCAAGGGGAGCATTTCATAGAGCAACAAATCATGGAGGACACAATTCAAGAATTAAATATTTAGTTCAACTTTTTCTTTGGTTTTATAGAAGAGCACAATTTAGATATCAAGCTAAAAACTCGCCAAGTATTACGATTTTTCGAAAGGCATTCAAACTCATAACAAAAGAGATCCTTATAATATATCAAAAATCTAGTACAGAAAATTGTTTAATTATCATCATCATCCTCATCAAGATTTAGACGGATGGTATTGTCATGAAGGAATAATCTCCTTTCATATGGATCCAAAAATTCTAAATTTTTCTTTTTGCTCATATCAATGTAACCCGAATAAAGGGCCATTGCAGATGATCTTTTTGTAGTCTCATTAGGAGTATAACCCAAAATTTTAATAGCCAAATCCCTTTTCATTTTATATGTCCCTCTTGCGTACTTATGGCCTCCTAAACAAACTGATAATGATTTGATGGCCATAATGACAGTGGTTGCATATGGATTATAAGATGAATGATATATACAAATCTCATTATTTTGAAATTTTTTTAAATATTGAGATAGAGACACATCAATTTCTCCGGACTGATACACCTCTGACGCCTCCATGTCTCATACCAAAGGCATCAATTTCAATAGCATTCTATAAACGAGAAAAGAAAATAAATTTACAATGATACATAACACTGCAAACTCATACTTTAACACAGTGTTCGAAATAAAAAAACTGAGTTCAGAATGAAAGATCATGGAATCAAAATATGAAAAATGGTGCCCATATTTATAGCCAATTCTTGTTGATCACAGCCATACATTTGTCAAATAATGAATTGAGGAACACAGCCTATATTTATCTAGTCTATCACTAGATTCTACAAATCATCATTAGCCATGATCCTAGAATTTGTACCTACGACGGAATACATTAGATAGTCTATCAGTAGCCTCACCGAATCATCATTAAACAAATAATAAACAATTATTAAATAGACAACATCAAAAAACGTGTACGAGAAGAATTATTACAGAGTCTCGTCCTATTTAAGCACCGTAAAGATGAAATTTTTTCTTTTGAAATAATGTTCATTCAGAACATTTTCATAAGACATTCATAATGCGTTCCAATATATTTTCAGTGCGTCTCAGATATCGGATCAGCGCGCCTTTGGAGAAGACAATGATTTCTCACTTGGACTACGTGCGTCGAATCGCTATTGTAGGAAAAAATAATTTTGGAAAATTTTCAAAATTATTGGAGGGTATTTTGAATGCTCAAAGCTTGATTCGATAGACTCTTCACACTGTCCAAAGCTAAGGAAAATCTTTCGAGTCAAGCTTTGATCATTCATATTATCATCCAATAGTGGTTCAACGCACAAGAATAGCCTCTCTGGTTTTTACATGCAATATATGCGTGTCGATTTGATATTGGGTGAAATAATGTCAGTTGGAATTTTTTGAAATTATAATAATTGGATATTAAAAAAGGTCAGATATTTATAGCTTAACCTTGTCAATTTTAGTAATAAATTGTAGATGTGACCATACTTTTGTAGAATAAATTGTAGATATGACAATACTTTTGTTGAAATTAATTGTGGTCATTATTATCGACTAATTATTTTAATAGAGATGGATATATGATTTGATTTGATTGACAAGCCTCTGAATATCTCGAAGTAATCATCAGCTTAATCCGAGCCTCGGACGTCCAAACCACCACGTATGCAACCATTTTGGAATTTCTCTATATATACAGATGAACGACGCTGAAATTTTTTTGTTTAAATTTCTTATCCTTTTCTACATCCATGCGATATCGATTCAACCCGCTCGAAGCAACCTTCCTACGATCTGCTTTTACTCGAACGCGTCTATTCGTTACCAGTTATCCGTTAGGTTTAGTTCAGGTTTCGGTTCGACGTGCTCGACCTGACTTCTGATATTGAGTTATCCTTCATCGCGCGCTGATCCGATATTGGATCCTAATGGCGCGGACTAAGCAAACAACACGAGTCCACCCTGGTGAAATCCCAATCACAGGAGGGGTCCACCCTGGTGGAATCCCAATCAGAGGAGGGGCTCAGAGAAATGCACCACCACCGCCTCGTCCACCACCACCTCCTCCTAGGCCAAGGGGCAGAAGATGAGACCCACCCTGGCTCAAGGATATTCGGAAGCTGCAGAAGACCAATAATCTTATGATTTCGAAAGCTCACATACAGAGATCCATCAAACAAGTTACAAGAAGTCTATCTCTAGATGTGAGATGGACTCTAACGGCAATAGAGGCGCTGCACATTGCATATGAGAATTTCCAAGAGAATTTTTTTCAGATACTATTGTTGCAGCTGTCCATGCCAAGAGGTGACCATCATGTCCAAGGATTTCAACATTGTGTTCAGGCTATGGGACACATATGACAAATTTGCAGAGTACTTTAGACCTGCTGCTTCCTCTCCTCCAAAACAAGATTCAGAGAGGAGAAAACGAAAGCAATCTCAACCATCCCAGCTTGTTTTTCGTATACAGAGCGGGAATGTTTCAAAGAAGAGGAGGTCTCATGACCCTCCTACTAAAGTGAGGGATTTTTCAAAGCCATCTCCTCTAAATGAGATTCTATCTGCTAGGCAATCTCCTCCCAAGTCTCCTTCTTCTCCTTCTAAATCTTCCTCTTCTAATAAATCTCCTCCTCCTTCAAAATCTCTGTCTCCTCCTACCCCCATAAATATTAGTTTCCCACCTCCTGTTCTAGGAAATGATTTAGATGATTTTGTAAATATAAAAGTAGAATCAATTTTGAATGACAATTCTTTTTGTGGTTTATCTGTATTACTTCCGTCACCCCTGCACCTGCCTTTGTAAATACTCCTCAATATGTACAGTATGACCAATTGTTGAGCACATATGTTAAAGCTTTAAGTCCTAGATATAGTTTTAAGATGTCGAAGACCAATGCTGGTCTTCCCCTTTCTAAATTAGATACATGTGAATTAGAAAGTAGGGATAAAATGCTAGGTGACAATGTAGGAGTGGGGCAATTCAGTATTAGATGGAGTTTTTCCAGACCCTATTGTTCATAGATGTAGCATTGTTTCCCCTTCAATTTATGGCAGCATTTGATTTCTCTGATTTCAAAAGTCTACACGATGATATGCTCTAATACGTCAGACTGGGGACACCAATTCTTGTGCTCCCATACATAACAAAGTAAGTGTATTTTTTTTTTTCAGATTTTATTAAGTTGAATTTTTCATATGAATTTTGATTTCACATTGATTCTCATAAATTTATTGTTTTATGATTGTAGTGATCAATGGAGCTTATATGTGTTGTCCTTGTAGTATGTTAATGATGAGGGTGTGTGTAATCTAGTTGTTTAAAGATGAACTCTATTACACACACACAAAATTGCCAGGAGCCATATCCATAAAATACTGGAACTCTTTCTAGTACCAAATGGAATAGCATATAAGAAGCTGAAATTTTTTGATGCAGAGGTAAAAAATAATCAATATCGGTTCGATGTGCCCTTGTAGTTATTGTTTGGTTTCTTTTCAAATTGTGTACGCTGATCCGATATTTAAACAATATTTTTTGGATATCGGTTAGACGCGTGCTTGTTTCCGTTGTAGATTTTATTATAACATCTTGCACATTGATCCGATATCTCATAATGTTAAAATTTGGATACTACAGTCCTCCCAGCAGGTTGATTTTGTAAGTTGTGGTTGGTATACGGTATGTAATGCCAAACACTTTTTCAATTGGCTTGCACTACATGATGGACTTCCTAATCTGGAAGAGGTAATCTTAAATTAATAACATTTAATTGTGTTTTTTTTTTTTCATAATCAAATTCCTAATAACTAATCTTTGATTAATAACATTTAACTGTGTTCATGTTTTTTTCAGTTTAAATGCTCGAAGGTCTCCCCAATGGAGATAATGCACTTCAGGCAGGAGACCTTAAAGCTTGTGATCGAAAATTCATATCCAGTTGCAGTGGTAGAGTGTTCTCCACCCAAGCTACTTCCAATTGGGGAAATGGATTTAGAGATCATAGATAGTTGATACTGATAAAAAATTTGTCTCACTTGATGTGGATGAGACACATGTATAAAAATTTTTAATAGAAATATATTTACAGTTTTCTATGGTTGTTCTTACTTGTTTGTTTTCCTGTTATTAATTTAGGTTATGATTCATTCATCTTCAATTTCTACGGTTTTTCAACATGTTTTCTTTTCATAGCCTTGGTCTGCCTTGCCTTTGCCATGGTTTTTTTTGGATAAGTTCAGAAAGATGATATGATCGAACCTTTGCCACAACCAATCCAAACATCTAACATTAGTTCACTTAGATTTGTTGCAGCAAAGCTTTGATCAGATCATCTTCTGAACATATCCAAATATGCCAAGACAAGGACAATACAGACCAAGGCAATGAAGACAAAAAATACAACCGATATATACGAGACTTCAACAAGGGCAAGTGTCGATTCGATATCTGATTGTAGTGGTCACTGAAGTTCAAGTGACTGAATATTTCCCCAATAGAGATGATGCATATCCTGTAGGAGACAATGAATCTTGTTATCAAAAACTCATATTATCCAGTTGCAATTACATTGTGTTTTGCACCATGGAAATGGAGATCATAGAAATGAAAGAGCCTCATAAAAAAAGTGGTTCATATATTTTCAAAAATGATGTATACAAAAAATTGTATTACATAATACAAAATTCCATAGTTCATAATCTATGGATCTTCAATAGTAGATGGATGTTCCAATAGCTTTGCATTTTATATGCTCTTCCTGCCTTATTCTTACCCGAACAAGAGAAATTGTTTTAGTTAATATATTTTATAAAACTGATAAACTTCGAAAGAGAAAAAAAGGAATATTTTTATATGGCATAACGTACCTTTACACCATTCAATCGAAATTGATAGTACTGAGGTAGATCGAATTGCAACATGTCTAGTTCTGATTGAATGTGATTGAGACACCAATCTTTATATGTTATCCGATCTTTTTCTTTTTTGAAATGAGCATTTTGTAGAGGGACGCATCAAGATCCATTGATATTTTTGATATATTCTTGGTATCCATTGATCTTCTGCATTTTTTTTTTCATTGCAAATATTGATTGCATCAGTGGTTCCTCTTGGTCTCTGATTATATGTAGCCATTAGCTGAAAATACGAGTACACAGGCTGAGAACGGAGAGAATGTAGATATTGCGAGGTAAACCTAAGAATGACAATCCAAAATAAGAGATAGAATGAAGAAAATGAGACGTATACCTATGAATGACAAGAAGTTTCTAAACTACAAGTTAATTACAGTTTTGATTTCAGTCAATTATGGTTCTTAGCCCATTTCTAGTCCAAAAACTATATAAAAATCACTCTTTAAGCACCCTTTTGACTTTTCAACCGACATGCAATCATTAGATCCAATCAATAATGACTATAAAATAGCAAGTACAATTTGAAAAGCGTACTAGATCAATAGCAATGATAAATTCCAAGCCAAAATTTCCAATTCTAGGTGAAAAAATACAAAATACTGTAAAAAATCCATTGATTTCCATCAAATCCTATGGAGAAAATCCATAATCATGATCAATAGGCTGAAAGTACACCAAATTCAGAGAAGCAACCTACTTGGAGATCAATTCCGCCACATGAAAGTAACAAGCAAGGAGAAAACACCAAAAAGCTAGAAAAAAAGTCCAAGCTCTGATACCACTGTAAGGATCGCCTATCCGACTAGATCCTGTTGCATGCAACCAAAAGGACACCTGTAGACCAAAACCACCCAACCAACAAGAAACGGCTAGTCAATACCATAACCACTTCACCCCCATGTCCTGATGAATGAATGCAAGAGAGGAGTGGCTCCTGGCTACTAGGATCAGAAAATCCAATAGGTAGATGGGCGAGTTTCCACAAGTATATATTTTCTCCCATGAGGACAAAATATTCCTCTTAGGATCCCCATGCAACCTGGAATAGCAATTGACTGGCCAAGCCCGGAATGACAAGGCATAGTTAATAACCACATACACTGGAGTGACCGACTATCCATGTCAGGAATTATTTCGAATCCCACATACTGGACATGGATGTAACAGTAATGCAATTAATAACCTTGTGAAAACCGAGTCACACATACTGTGACATGTGGAGCTATTGCATGGGTTAGGATGACTATTGTTATGTGTAGAGGATCAATAGCAATGAAATGCACTTTTGGAAATATTCTTGGCTTGAATGGGCACATGCATAGGAGAGGCTAAGTCAATATATCCTAGTGGGGACTTGCCCTACTACAATTCTCATTGTGATTTTTCATTGCTAGGTTACTCTCCCTACACCTACATCCTATTCCCTAGCATGGAGGAGATGCTATTGGAGATTGATCAATAGCATCTGCATGGCTGGGTGGTTTGGCTCCACAATCATTCCTTTGTGTGTTTCTTGTAAGCATAATCTTGGAGGTGTTTTTCCTTACAATCGGCCTGTTGCGGGCCACTTATAACTTCTCACAAAGTCTTCCTATGAAGTCTTACAAGTACTTACAACTATCGACTCATTATGATTACGAAGTTTGACGACCCAGTACAAATCTAACCACCAAGATTCGGACATGTACTTCAACATGAATACCTAGTACATTGTCAACCACTTCTCGATCTGACAAGGCACTTCAAGAAATTGCATTAAACTTTGTCATGATCTACCATGCACCACCACACATCGATTGATCCAATGCCTTGTAAATTGATCCATTTCTCAACTCTCGTATAAATTTTTCTGAACATCTCGACGCTTCCGCAATACATGTTTCCTCAACCAACATTAATGAGTTTGTGTTTGTCTACATATCAATCGAATCAATAATGATAATTTCAAAGTGAGGATCAAGTAAAATCAGTTGCGACCCTTGTTGTGATACAGTTGATTTGAATCTGATAGGTGTAGTTCATACACTAAGGGAAAGGAGGACTCACTTATCAGAGTGCGATAGTTCAAACATAGTTCCTTTTCTATCTAGCCTTTCGTCATTCCCTTTGATTCCATGTGTGCCCCCCCCCGCCCAACAGCCTCTGAACTACACCATCCCTTGCCCTACGATGGTTAGTTGCACCTAGAAGTGATCTTAGGTTTGGTATTGTTGCAGTCTCATAACACTATGTCAACTATTAAAACCCCCATTAGTACTTTTAACAACAAAGATTTCTTCAACCAAGTTCTCTTCTCATAGAGTGTCTTCTAGCAATTGTTGACACTCTACTTTGTGTCCTAAAAATTTGTGTCAATGGCAAGGACTAGAAAAACTTTTAAAAACAACATTTCTACTATCAAGTTTGGAGTCAAGCTATGTTGCTTAACCTTATATATTAACAAAATGTTTCTAAGTCTATTATCTATATTAGTGTGTATTTAGCTAAGAATAGTGGTAATTCTATGCAAATTGAAATCTCTAAGTTAGCAAAATTCTCTATATAGATATCATTTGTGTATTCTTTAAAAATGGGATTATCACGAAAGTGATAAGGGTTAGAAGCTAAATGTCTTATAGGTTTTGTACATATCAAAAAACATATAATTCCTTTCAAGCACCTCAGTACCTAGGAGATTTTTACTTTCCAAGATCTTTTGTTACTTGGAGGGTCCTACTTGGTCCTCTATTTGCAATCCTCATATCTTCCAAGATGTCATGGATTCCATCATTGATTCTTTGCACCTTGATTTTGATGCCTTGATAGTACACTGTATACTCCATGACGAGGCTTCATTTTCTCTATTTTCCATGTCAACATATTGGGGTCAGAGCCTTCTTTATATCCATCTTCGGTCATTGATCTGCTGCTATTTGAATGGTTCACCTCTCTATCATTTTCAAGAGGCATACTAATCATGTACCAATCACACTCATCACTATAACAAGCTCCAAGAAGTCTTTAATACAAAAGTCTCCAAGTGTAGCTTCTTTGTTATCAATTACATTACAAAGAACGAGTTTTTTTAGTGTTTCCCACATTGATACAAGTAACACTTAGCTCTTCAACCCCCCTTTCTCAATGGATCAAATAGATAGAAAAATTTTCCACTAAATTTTCCACTTCACCTTCTAGTTGCAATGATGGCTATAAATATCGTTCTGCCTTCTCTCTCAATGACAAGTTCCCTTGCTATGACATTTCCTTATCTTCATGATCGCTTTCTCGTTGGTTCCGCGTCTCTCATAGGTTCGTCATAGATCTATAGTTTGTGTATTCTTTGTCTCCTACATCACTATCGCCTTTCCCCCCTATCTCCTCCACCATGACTAGTAAACGCTCCAAATTACAATAGCTTCCACTAGTCTAGCTAGATTTGAACTTTGGAAATATATTTAATATAATTATTATTGCAAATGTAGCCAATTTAAGGAGCATATTTATGTACAATATGTACAATGAACATCACATAGTAAGGCCAAGCTAAGGAGCACAACGCTCCAAATGTCCACTCGTGCGTAGCCATGGTTGGAGCCTCCTACACCTACATGGGCCCGATTCCAAGTCTTATCCAATTGATTGTTGTGGAGGACAAATCATACTTTTGTAGGTATTAATTATTACAACAAACCTTTAGATATTCATAATACCATTAGGCTTACTACCTTAAGCTAAAGTTCCATTTGTAAGGCTCTTACTTCGTTCATGGTCAACTAGGCAGCAACCAAACCCCACAATTTTCAAAGTTGAAAAGGTTGCAAATGACAACATGCCATGCATGTTGCACAAGTGAGTGGATGCTTATAGCATGAAAACACATATACTTCATGGCCAAATCCATGACACTATTTGTTGCTTGTTGGGTCAAGGGGATGTGACCCAAATTATGAGTGGTGCACATTGAAGTCTAGTTTGTTTTATAGTAGGGGCCTCTTGACCCAATTATTATTTTCATGGCCCATTATAATTAGCCTACCAAATTTGAGATTGATTTTTAGGAAGAAAAACAATGTAAATTTCTAAAACCTACATATTTATCCCTGGTTAGTTAAAAGTTGTTACTACTTTATGCTTAAAAAAGCTCAAATTCGCACTACTACAAAATGGGGATATCCCTTGTGCATTACATGATCCCTTGTGCATGGAGATATCCCTTGTGCATTAGATGATCTTCTTGCAATAAAAATCTTACATGTTTTGCCCCTCTCTTGATGACTCATGAGCCAACCAACTTCAAATCTCTAGGTGATGACTCATGAGCCAACCAACTTCAAATCTCTAGGTGATGACTCATGAGCCAACCAACTTCAAATCTCTAGGTTCTTAACTTGAAGGGTGTAGTTTTTCATTATAAACACAACTAAAATTTTCATCATGACACAAGCCCCCCCCCTTCGTAATGACACACAAAATTGGCATGGGGTAGTTGTATATTTTTACTAATATCTTAGCATGCATAATATTGTTTTTTTGCGACAATAGTTGATTTGCACTAGCATGATAGGGTATGTATCTCACAAGTAGACTTGGCAAAGAAGAAAAGGCTCGTAGTTGATGTTTGAGAATCGGTGCTTGCAAAGAATTGACAAATACAAACAACCCAATTGTTGAAATTCACTTTTTACCGGTTCATTTTAGATTTATAGGTTTTTTAATGGTTTAAGATCAGTCGGTTATAGTTATAGATTTCAGGTTCAAGTTTAGTTTAACCTTTCATTGATTCCATAATAGTTTTGTGGGTTTTTTTTATAATGTTAGTTTGAAAGTTTTTTTTGAGCATTGTTGAGCATGTGCCCATAATGACACATGTTTTGCACATCCAACTTAGCCAACCCAACAAACCATAGTGAATATGTTGACACTTATCGTAGCATGTTAGGATGGGTCCCAATGAATTAACACCTATATGTTAGGATAGGTTCCAACAAATTTAAGTTGGCCATGATTTTACATGATCCATTGAAATTTCCTTTTACCAATATTTGGATCTTCAAAAAGCGACATGTCAATGGCTCAACTATGTTATTGGCTAACCCAACTCAATCTGATACATGGTAAGAAGGGTGCGAAAATTTCATATTAGTAGTGCCTAGACGATGTCTCTTATGGCCCAATCTTCTTGGGAAATGGGATGATGGGCAAAGGACCTTTCACAATTGCGTGGTAAGTAGATATGGAAAATCTAAATGTGATTGGGAGGTATAAATCTTTACCTTGGGATTGGGAACTGAACATGGCAACATAAGAAACAATGGGCATTGGGCTTGAGTTGCTCCTACATTGCAAAGGGAAGATCTACCCGTGTGCTACACAGTTGCAACTCAAACCAAGCATCAAACTAAGTAAGAAAAGAGAGAGAACCTTTTTCACTCAATGGACCAATGGCATGACTCCATTTTGAAAAAGATTCTGGGGGCATCCCGGTGAGAGATCAGGCTAATTGTGAGTTTAGTAAGATCTAACCTTGGGCAAGAGAACAAATATTTTTAGATTGTAGGACCCAGATTTCATATTTTCCGAAAATAAGCTTAAAATTTGGAATTATAGATATTATGGTGGTTGACATTAGACTTTAACCTTTGGTTATAAATTATATATAGAAGTTCATCTCTAGGTCTTTTTTTGGGAGGTTGGAAAACAAAACAATGAGCGATCATAGCTCCGGGGACAGAGCTTATATTGCTTAGTTCTTCTTCCTTTGCTGCTGCACGCACAAAGCTAGCCGCTGTCGCTGGGCGAAAGAGAGGGAGAGGGAGGCAGGGGAGAGATCGTAAAGCTGAGCTTCTGCATTTGTTGAGAATCTGATCTATCTATCCTTCACCGTGATTTGAATTACGACCAGCTATGAAAGAGATGGGGAAAGTGCGCAAAGGTGCGTGGTCGGTGGAAAGCAGCTGGGTGGTTTGCAAGAAAGGGTAAAGACCAAAACGACACGTTGCTTTTTTCTACAAAAGGAAAAAGCTTGTTGGGCTCGTGGGTGGATTGGCCCGTGTAGCCCAAATTTCCAAGACAAAAAGGCTTAGATTCACAAAATTGCGATATGCCATGAGCAATTTAGAGCCTGGTGAGAAGTTGATAAATGAAGACTGTGTCAAAAGGAATGATGGTAACACGGTAAGTATGAGCTGCATGGGGAGTAGACTTTGTCCTTCGAGACTTTTAGCATTTGCCTAAGATGAGGATTGTAGTATAAGCAATTTATAGCGGCTGATTTGAAGACTTTTGAGAGAGAGAGCGCAAACGTTTACAGTACTATCCTGCACCTGTTTGTAAAATTAATCTACGAGGAAACTGGGCAGCTCATCTCTCTGTCAGCATCCCGTAAGTGATTTCGAGAGCTCAATGCCAGGGATATTTAGAGAAAATTACAGCAGACAATAGCAGACAACTATGTGTATGCATAGTATGTGCCCTTGCGGAGCGGATTCTGCTGCATGTGCTCGTAGCTGTGGAGCAGATTCCGTCACCTTTCCTCTAAAAACGAACAGCTGTGGCAACCATACTCCATCCAGAGAAGTGGAGTTACTTATTGTCGAGCCAGCTAGTGAACCTGTTAAGGTGAAGGACGACATCGACCTTGAGCTTCAACGATGGCCAACTTTAACCGAGGTTGGTAAAGACAGCCCTTTAATTTTTGCCTTCTTCATTGTTTTTGAGATGACAGCGATTTTTGCATGTAGAGAAAAACTGGTCATTCATGAGTGAAGATTCAAAATTCTAAACTGGTTAATTGAGATTCGACGAAAGGATGCCAAGTACACAGTCTGAAGTATGCTATAGATAACGATAAGAACACTTGCTTGACTATTCGTGGTTCACTTGACCTTTCGGTTAGCACTCTGCTTCAACTCTTACCAACAATATCTTGTATATAACTGTGCAGGTAATGGAAGAGTTGCAGCAGATAAGCAGCATAGCAGGGCCTATGGCGATTATGGGGTTGCTCCTTTATGCTAGAGCCCTTACATCTATGCTGTTTCTTGGTCGCCTGGGCGAGCTAGAATTAGCTGGAGGATCATTGTCAATTGGCTTCGCAAACATAACTGGATATTCTGTGCTTTCCGGATTAGCGATGGGCATGGAGCCTATTTGTGGGCAAGCTTACGGAGCAAAGAAGTGGCACTTGATAGGACTCACGCTGCAGCGAATGATCCTAATTCTTCTGTTTGCTTGCATCCCTATAGGATTTCTTTGGCTGAACATGCGAAGGGTTCTATTGTGGTGTGGACAAGACAAAGACATCACAACTATGGCTAGTACATATATTTTATTCTCCCTTCCAGACCTTCTTGTTCAGGCAGTCTTAAACCCTCTTAGAATCTACCTTCGCACACAGGGCATTACAGCGCCCTTGACATGGTGTGCAGCCTTAGCAGTGGGGTTTCACATACCAATAAACTTGTTTCTGGTTTCTTACTTGAAGATGCGGATTGAAGGTGTTGCCCTGGGAGCTGTATGGACGAATTTCAATTTTGTGTTCTTTCTGGTTGTCTATTTGTGGATTTCTGGGGAATCCAAGAAGACTTGGGAAGGCTGGTCTTTAGCTTGTATGAAGGAGTGGATGCCTTTACTTTCTCTTGCTGTTCCAAGCTGCGTTTCAGTGTGCTTAGAGTGGTGGTGGTATGAATTTATGATCATTTTGTCAGGGCTGTTGTGGAACGCAAAGGCAGCAGTTGCAACCATGGGTATATTAATTCAAACAACATCCCTGGTGTACATTTTTCCATCGTCATTGAGCTTGGCTGTGTCTACAAGAGTAGGCAACGAACTGGGTGCAAACAGGCCAGCCAAGGCTAGATTTGCCATGCTTGTTGCCCTTGGATGCGCAACTGCACTTGGAGTAATGGCAATGACATTTACCACAACCATGAGACACTTATGGGCTGGGCTCTTCACAAGTGACAAACAAATTCTTTCTCTCACAGCCTTGGCAATGCCGATAGTGGGCTTGTGCGAGCTTGGAAATTGTCCTCAAACTACAGGTTGCGGTGTTCTGAGAGGTAGTGCACGGCCTGCAATTGGGGCAAACATAAATCTAGGATCATTCTATTTCGTTGGGATGCCAGTTGCATTGATTCTCGGTTTTCTAGTCAGCACTGGCTTTGCAGGGCTATGGTTTGGATTACTGGCAGCACAAGCAACCTGTGCTACTGTTATGCTCTTTGTAATGTCTCGTACAAATTGGACACTACAGGCAAAAAGAGCAAAACAGTTAACGGAAACAGCACAACAAATTGATCAATCATGTTATAGTACGTCTGCAGATAAACTTGAGATAAAAACGGCTTCTGATTCATGGTGCGACAAGGAGAACATGGATGAAGAAAATCCTTTAATTAGTCTTGCAGCGATGCAACAGGAAGAATAAAACTTTCACACGATCCATAGTCTTGAGTATCCCCCCCAACTTTTGTTCATACAAGACCGAATGTGGACGCCTTTTGATGGTTTTGTTCTCTATACGATTGAAATTTTTTCAAAACTTCATTCTTTGACAAGCCCTGTCTGTAGAGCTTCATAAAATTAACACCGACAATTTAAAGTTAGGGCTACCAATTTGTTCTCTTTGGAATTTTTTTCATCGAAAAGAATTTCCATGTCATCTCTTATCTAAAATTCATGGTGCGCGTGAGATTGCTGTATTGTATTTCACGAAACTAAATTCAGTCACCCAATACAAAGGTGAACGAAATTTTGTAGGTACCAGATTCTTATCAGGATGCAACGATCAACACAGCTCGCAACACTAGGAATGAGACAAGAATAGTTCCCAGGCACAAACAGGCAAACTTACAATAGAAGGTCAATAAAGTATTATAACAGTCTGCTTCAACATCCCAAACAACATAAAACGCTAATAAACTCAGGATTGCCTCCAACAGTACAATGCCATTTTTTTTTATTACTTTAATCCGTTGATTGCCTTTGGAAAGAATCGTGAGTTATGTTGCTTAATTAAACATGTAAATCACTTATGAGAAAGGCGCTTAATCTACTCCAAAATTACTGTAAGTTGAGAAAATGCATCCAATAATTTGCATTGATTGGATCTCCATGTGCTTCATCATTGAATTCTTTGACCGTGGAAAACTTTGTCAGGGTCCGCTTCGGTTTGCAATCGTACAGTGTGTGTAGAATCCCAAATATTCCTAGAAGGAAGCGTCTTCTGGGTTAGATGATGCATTACAATCAGCATCTTTGAAGACGGTGAGATTCTACAAAACTTTACGCGTTTTGTACTGTGCAGTGTGGAGGCTTGAATTTGTTCAAAGTAGGCAACTTTTAGTTAGTGTCAGGGTGGCTCCAGGCACTGCAACCAAACGATTCCCCCTTTGAGGATCAAGGGTAGTCAAAAGTTGAAGAAGTGGCTTAGTTTGGTGTCATAGTAGAAGTTGGATATAGCAAACAACGTCATTGCAGTAGATCATGAGGAGGCTGAGTGGCCCTAGCGTGATGTGGGCACCACAACAGCATCTAAGAATTTATGTTCTACTGATCACAAAAGTGTTGATGATAAAGCTCGATCCTGTGCAGGAACTTTACGCTTATTCTATAAGAAAATGCCACATCGGAGCAAGCAACGTGTCAAAGATGATATAGCATTGGCGGTGGTGCCCAGACAATCCATCTAGAAGCCCTCTCCTGTCAAATGTAAAGAAAAATACTTTTCTTTCTCTTGTATTGTCAATTGGGTACTTTAAAGTCTTGTTTCTGTGACCCAAAAAGCAATGGAAACACTTAGCTTTGTGTCGGTCAAGGCTTGTAAGTTCATTTTTTCGGTTCACATTTATGTGACAAATCTGACACAAGATGCTTTACTCTCAGCTTTGAAAGGAAGGAGGTCCAGTTGTGGAGAAGCTGGCTGCTGGCAGCTGCTGCTACCTACCTAAAATCTCTCACATGGTTGCTTTTAGTTCCTCTTGCAATGTATTACTGCATCACCCAATGGCCAGGACCCACTATGCTGTACAATTGTTTCAAGCCAACATTATCAAAAACCTACAGCACCTAAGCTGTATAAAATAAGATATAGCTTTGAAATTTTTTCTTTTAACCACTTAGAAGGCATTAATAGCATAGTTAATATTAGTGCCAATGTCATTCCGAGCTCGAGAGCCAAATCCCAAATATGTCAACAAAGCGACAAACGGGGTTCAAGTGTCCACTTGGCATAAAGTTTTACACTTAACCCGAGAACTGAGCTCTAAATATGTCAACGAAGCAATAGGTTGAGGTTCAAGAATCACATCAACGTGGCATGAAGTTCCCTATTTGCCTGCGCTCCTATTGTCCTTTGATAAATTTGAAATATTTAAAAAAAAACTAATAAATATAATAGAAATAAAAAATTCACATTGCTAATTTCAACAATTGGCATGTGAAATTTTATGCCATATTATGAACACACGAAGCTTTGACAAAGACATGTAAATCAAAGTTCAAAAAAAAGCATTTGATAGTTAAAAAATGAAAATAAACTATGATATAGTTTTAAAATGAATAAAATATATAAGCATATTTGTATCAAAACTCATGAACAAAAGACATTCTCTACCGTATGTCGCGTTCCATGGGGCAAAGCCAAAAACTTGTAACACGAGTTGTAAACTAGAACTATAATTTTGAAAGATGTTAGTAAATGGGTTTATGAGAAATAAAAGCTTGCAAACTTTTAAGTACTAGGTGCAATACCAAATCTAACACTAGACATGTAAATTTCTATGCTAATCTCAACAATTGGTCGTGAAGAGTTTAGAGCACCTCAATCCACAAGTGACTCATCATTCATTACTTAGAAACTGGCCTTGCAGCATAGCGGCTAGACATTTGCATGTCTTTGTGATGAATAAAGTTTTGACCTAAATAAGTGAAATCTTGATCGTGACCACTAAAATTTTGACTAGCAAGTTGGTAGTAGAAATCTCTATTGCAACTAGCTAAAACCTATCAAGATTTTAAGCACATGTCGTTGCCTCAATGCTCGAAGAACCCTCTTGTAACTTACCTCTAAAATTTTGCATTTTTAGAAGTTCTAAAATTTAACGTCAAAATTTTAGCTAAAATCCTTCAAATATGAGAAGTTGACAATAAACTTAACGCATAAAATGGTACATAAATCTATCTTAATGCATTGTAAGAGTACACTATTTTTCAAAATTTATCAACCTTATTGTCCTTGCCTCCCCTTTATGGGAAGCAATTTACTACAAAAGCAATTCAACATGAAATGTGTATTTAGTATTGTCTTTATGTTTTTAGCTTTGCTCCGATAGTCGTAACCTATCATGATGATTTGCTAAATGGTAAGGTCATTTCTAGATGCCTTTGGGCATTAAAATGAGTTAATTTGTTTCTTTTGATTCTTCTAAAATGCAATTTAACAATTTGAATGCATGCGTATGACACAAAGGCAAAGCTTCTCTTGATATATCATCAATACTGATATGTCCTTATATTAGCAACAAATTGGAGTCTAACTTATGACCACAAGTAGAGGAAAAAAAATCCCAAAAATCCTAACCAATATTAGTATTCGCATTGCTTACAGATGACTTAATCTCAAACTTGTAAGCATGTTATGATTTTGATTATGTTGCTTTTACAAATTTTGGACTCCTGGATACACAACTAGAATGATTGCTTGCAAAAGAAGGTGATTCAAAAGTTTTACAAGCATCTTTGTCATGCACATTAGAAAATGAAAACAAGAAGTCCTACAATTTAAAAAGATATAAAAAAATAGCATTTTTATAACTTAAATTCACCTCTTTCACCTTTGAGAAGGTTATCATGATAGATTGACTTGATTGTGGCAAGGCTAACAACAATATTAAATGTTTGCATATAATTCTATTGAGACCAAATGAATTTTACATACTAAACAAGGTCATCTTAAAGATCATGACAAGCTTTGAAGATGGTGACAAGCTTTGCATGTGAAGGCTGAAATGTTAAAAAAATCATTTGATTGCTAAAAGATGAAAAAACAAAAAAGAGATATTGCAATTAAAAACGTTAGAAAGAAATCACTTTCTTTCTCAAACTCATGAAAAAGACACACTTCATATTCGAGCAAATCGTTACTATAGGAAACAAATCTCCAATATAATATAGCTCAGCCCAAAGCTAAAAGTTTTAGTTTAGAATACTCTAACCATTTTGTTGAACATCATCAATTTTGTTAAGCAAATTCTTATACCTGTCTATCCTCCTAAAGTCAACAATGAACATCCTTCTTAGTCATTGCTTAAAAAAAACATTTTAGAAGAAAGACCCTGATTCCATTCTCAGTAAGAGCCGGTTTGTTCAGATAATGCCGATTTTCAGAAAAGTAGGCCTAGAGCCCAGCCCTAGACCCTCATGGGATTCATCCCTTGTTGGCTTGTCTTCTGATGCCCATTGCCAACCAAGCCCAATTTAGCAAGAGAGGCTTTCTATTAGATTCTTTGAGATTTGCTGGAGTACTAGCTACCTACCCAATGTTCCCAATTAGAAACGCAATCTAATACGGTCTTGTTACGGGATTCCAAATCCCAGTCAGCAATCACGTGTAGGGCTGTCCCATTCCAGAATTCCCAGTGCCTGCAGGCTTCTAAGCTTCTGCAATCTAGAACTTAATTTACAATTCTCAGTTTTCTGGAACTACAACAGTACAACTCCTAGTCCTAGTCTAGTGTCTAGTCTCCTCCTCAGTCTTCAGTCCGAGTCCTGTGTCCCGTCCTCTACGTGCACGAGTGCTTCTTTCTTTCGCACTGAGGTTGCTTCCCGAATTCAATTTCTCTGGTGATTTGGGCACAGTGGTTGCTTCTGGGTCTGGATTTCTCTCGAGATTCGGGACACATTTGGGGAACAGGGAAAAAGAGAAGCGCCGCTTGAAGCTTCTATTGGAATTTGGCATTTGCCGCTACGCCAGAGAGCTGACTGCCCTGCCTGGTCAGTCGTGGGCCTCCGTCAAATTTGGCCCAGCTTTAGCCGCTTCACGAGGGCCGCCAGCCCCCCAAAAAGAAAGTTGGAGGGCAGATGCTGATGGGCGGATTGCGGCCGAGAGAAGACGTCACGCAAGCTGGGGCGAAGAATCGAAGATGGCATGCAGGGTGCGTGGCATGGCTGAAGTGCAGTGACGTGGAGTAGTGGGCACTTGGGGACGTGCTGGGAGAGGTGATTCGTGTTTCCGAATAAGAAGGGTCAATTTTTTAACATGAGATACAAATTTCTTTTTATTTAATTTTAGCTTAAGGGGGGTGCGTGGCATTGGCAAGGTGTAAAGCTCGTCAAAAGGCACGTTTTCCTTTTGAAACATGAAAACACATTCATAAAAGTGTCAATTTTTTATTATATTTTATTTTACTTTACTCTCTAAATCTCTTTGCTTCAAATGTACTGTTGGAAAGTCAATTTCTTATTTTATTTACTTTATTCTCGAAATCTCCTTGCTTCAAATGTACTCTCCTTGCTTCAAATGTACCATTGGAAAGTCAAATTTCACAATATTAATTTTATTCTATAGACAATAATATCATTTAAAAAAATCCCCATAGTACAAATTTCGCACAAAATCACAATTTCAATTTATTTTATTAATAATATCATTTAAAACAAATGATATCATTTTAAAAAGAGAAAACCTTACTTTTTGTATTGAAAAAAGCATGTATGACATATGAATACTAAAAAAGTTGGGTGGATCTGCATGCCAAATTTCAAGCCTTTTGGTGCTCATTGTAGACCTCCTTGCTAGTTTAGATAGTGCAAAAAGCTGCAAAGCATAGGTTCTTGCAAACCACAGCATGTCGAAGTGTTTATTGCAAGGGCTTCGATGAGCATGACAGTATGAATGTCACGACTTGATCGTTAAGTCCTTGTAGTTAAGCAAAGTAGCAAGACCTAGTTAGCTGATGTTTTAGCTTAAACTATCTTGTAATGCTTAGCTAATTAGTTCTTGTAATTAGACCAAGCATGCTATATGTATTGGAGGTCGGATACAAATAGAACAAGAAGGAGAAAAGTTAAGCATACACAGAGTGTGTGTGGAAGTAGTGGATGAGTGCTAGTTATGCAGTAGCAGACACACATCACCACACTCACACTTACATAGAATTAGCAATAACTAGCTTCTATTCGTGAGAGAGAATACATGTCTTGTGCTAACGCGTTGATCTGAGAAACAAACAACGCTCAAAAGGATCATTGATGTATACTTGATTTTTGGTAATATAGACAAGTAATAGTTCTTCTGCTCAATGTATGCAATCTTTGAATGTTGTGATGCTTGTTCAATCATTAGGGGCTATCAGAACTCAAAATGGGCCCTTTGTCAAGATGTTGTTTTTGACTTCGCACGCTTTCAACACTTATGTGTCCCAATGAATGGTGTCCATCTGTGACGAACTGTAACAATGGTTGACGGTCAAAAATTGTATTTAACTTTCCTGGCCAAATTTTTGTGATTTTCAAATATCCCGCCGGGCAGAACAAACAATTGTGATTGGACCATAGTTACTCCCCAAATACTACCATCATTGTACACTCGAGGTTGATTTGACGTCAATAGTCGTAAACTATAGTTAACTAATCCTTGTAGTTTTGAAACTTTTTGTCATTCATAGGTATACCTCTCATTTTCTTCATTCTATCTCTTATTTTGGATTGTCATTCTTAGGTTTACCTCTCAATCTCTACATTCTCTCTGTTCTTAGCTTGCATACACGTATTTTCGACTAATGGCTACACATAATCGGAGACCAAGAGGAACCATTGATGCAATCAATATTTGCAATGAAAAAAGTGCAGAAGATCAATGGATACCAAGAATATATCAAAAATATCAATGGATCTTGATGCATCCCTCTGCAAAAGGCTCATTCCGGAAAAGAAAAAGATTGGATAACATATATAGAAGCTCTTGGAAAGGCATGATAATGGATTTCAAAGTATCACCTGCTAGTCAGTCTATCACGAAAGTTTTAGTTCAACATGCTTATCTTCACAATGAGCTCAACATTCATGATTTGAATCCAAATGATAGAAGAAAATGCAATTGTAAGTTTGCATATTTAATTTCTTTAGAGTTAGCATTTTCTTTAAATTTTATTTTTCTTGTGATGTTTTTGTTGGTTTTGCAGATTTGTATCCATCAAATTACGTTGAATGGCAAACATTTCAATCGATTGTAGGAATAATCGATGTCATACATTCACATATCGGTATTTTACAATATAAAGGTCATTCTCCAAAACCACTTTTAGAGTCAAGGGTTTTCTTTTATGATCACACCTATTTTTCTGATAAAAATGGTTTAGTTGGTAGATTACAGCATATCCTCTATCAGATTTTTCGAGTGAGGAATGAATTTCTCCTGATGCAGCAATTTCAGAAAGTTTTCGATCTAGGCTATATATTGATATTCAGAGTATATTAAAATGTAGCACTGGATCAAAGAATAATAGATTAAGTTGGTATCTACATTTTACTATTTTTGTTGATTTTTTTTCCAAATACATTGTTCGGAAAACAAAAACAATGTTTATTTATAAGGACTTGAGTGCTGAAATAATCGCCGAGTAGTTGGGCTATGAAACAAAATCAGCAAGTTGAGTGCAGAGTATGTTACTCATCAATGACATTTAGAGATTACATCGAAAAACAAATGCTCACTTTGTTGCTGTATTATAGAAGATGGATTAAATGCAAAAATGTTTGGAAGCCACTTGATCAAGATTTTGGTATAAACCCTCAAGAGCAACTTCAGATAACAGTGAAAAGAAATGACATCATTCTTGCAATTGTTGCGGTCAAGGAAGATTGGTGTCTCAATCACATTCGATCAGAACTAGACATGTCGCAATTCGAACAAACCTAGACATGTTGCAATTCGATCTACCTCAGTACTATCAATTTTGATTGAATGGTGTAAAGGTACGTTATGCCATATGAAAATATTCCTTTTTTTCTATTTCTAAGTGAACCAGTTTTAGAAAATATATTAACTAAAACAATTTCTCTTGTGCAGGTAAAGAGTAAGGCAGGAAGAGCATGTAAAATGCAAAGATATTGGAACATCCATCGAAATTGAAGATCCATAGATTATGAACAATGGAATTTTGTATTATGTAATACAATTTTTCTGTATATATCATTTTTGAAAATATATGAACCACTTTTTCTATGAGGCTCTTTCATTTCTATGATCTCCATTTCCATAATGGTGCAAAACACAATGTAATTGCAACTGGATTATATGAGTTTTTGATAACAAGATTCATTGTCTCCTGCAAGAAATGCATTATCTTGGGGAGATCTTCGGTCACTTGAACTCTAGTGACCACTACAATCAGATATCAATCGACGCTTGCCCTTGTTGAAGTCTCGGATTTATCAGTTGTATTTTTGGTCTTCATTGCCTTGGTTTTTATTGTCCTTGTCTTGGCATATTTGGATATGTTCAGAAGATGATCTAATCAAAGCTTTGCTGCAACAAATCTAAGTGAACTTATGTCGCATGTTTGGATTGGTTGTGGCAAAGGTTCGATCAGATCATATTTCTGAACTTATCTAAAAAAAACCATGGTAAAGGCAAGGCAGACCAAGGCTATGAAAAACAAACATGTCGGAAAATCGTAGATATTAAAGATGAATGAATAATAACCCGAATTAATAACTGGAAAACAAACAAATAAGAACAACCATAAAAAACTGTAAATATAGTTCTATAAAATTTTTCTGTACATGTGTCTCATCCACATTAAGTGAGACCAACTTTTTATTAGTATCAACTATCTATGATCTCTAAATCCATTTCTCCAGTTGGAAGTAGCTTGGGTGGAGAACACTCTGCCACTGCAACTGGATGTGAATTTTCAATCACAAGCTTTATGGTCTCCTGTCTGAAGTGCATTATCTCCATTGTGGGAGACCTTCGGGCATTTAAATTGAAAAAAACAAAAACACAATTAAATGTTATTAATCAAAGATTAGTTATTAGGAATTTGATTATGAAAAAAAAAAAACAAAAACACAATTAAATATTATTAATCAAAGATTACCTCTTTCAAATTAGGAAGTTCATCTTGTAGTGCAAGTCAATTGAAAAAGTGTTTGTCATTGCATATTATATATCAACCACAGTTGACAATCAACCTGCTGGGAGGACTCTAGTATCCAATATAAACAAAAGTTAGTAACAAAATTTTAACATTATGAAATATCGGATCAACGCGTAGGAGGTTATAATAAAATCTAGAATAGAAACAAGCACGTTGAAATCGTTGTAATTGAGCTCACCATATTCTGATTTGTATGATTCAGTTATATGAAGTGGTTGGCCAACTACTTTGAACATTCTATCATTATAATAATTTATTGCTAATCTTACCCGATATGGACGCAGAAGGTAAATTTTCTTCACCATTACTTGGGAAAAAACTTCTTTAACTATTCTAAAAATAGTAGAATAAACAGTTCTACTAATTCCAGACACATCACATGCTCCTTGTATCACATTTGCATCCAAGTATGATTGAACCTTAATCAAAACAATCTCTGCAATTTCATTTTTCATTTTTTCAAACCAAGCATTTTTCATCATTTCCTTTGTTGACTTTCTTGGTAAAACATGACTAAAAGATGATCCAATGCATGAACGATCTGTTAAATAGTTCTTTGCCAAACATATGAAACTAAAAAATAATCCATGTTATCAAGTGCAGATCAAACTTAAATGACATATACAAATCAAATAAACAGTTTATATGACAACATACTTGAATGCTCGAATTCTTTTTTCTGATTGCCGCTATGTGTAGATAAGTCATCAATATTCTTCATCGGTACTCTCTTTCTTTTCCTCTTCATCATTGTCTTTTTGATAACTTTTATATCAACAACAAATTTTAAACTCTCGGATTGCAACTTTTCCATGGATTCTAACATTTCTTGGTTTGATCCCCGAAGAGTAGTGACTGTAGCATTCAACTCTGACATAGCATTCTTGAGTGCATTGTTTTCAGCACTAGTGTGTTGCACATAATGAAGCAATGCAATTGCTGATTTGCACGTTGTAATTGTTGATTAGCAAACTGTAATTGTTGATTAAGACAAGATATGCTATGCATTCCAATATCACGCAACCTTTGACAATATCCAAGTAATCCGCTATTTCCTTCACATACAAATATGAGAAAATAAGTTACAAACTTAAAATCTGGACACAAATTGGTAGTTGGATCATTAAGATAAATTGATCCATCCACCCACAAATCGATATTCATATGATTATTCATTCTCAATTCTCTAACTATTGCAGAAGCATTCTCTACAACTTTCGTCGCATTTTTCTTAATAATCGGAGTGCATTCCATCAGAAGAGCAACATGCAAATGGAACATTGCCATTGTTAAAAGCTACAATCCGTAAATGCTTCAAACTATAGTAAATTAATATGAATAGATCTAGCATACCTTACTTTTGTAATGTTTATTTCGCATTGAAAAATCGTCCCTCCTCATATTTCACTATAAGCATACAGTGATTTCAAAAGTTGTGCTACTCCCGCTTCAGTTTTTGCAATGAGCACACAAAGATTTTCAGTCTTAAAGCTCTAGTCCCGAATTTTGGAACGAGCGTGAAGAGAAGTTATTACATATCATGCTTAACTAACTATTGTCTGAAGTTAACCATACCTAATAAACGTCGGGCAAGGCCGAAAACTCTGAAAAGGACGACCGAAAGTTACTGGTTCACATTCTCTCTCTATGTAATCTCTCTCTAAAGTGAAATTTCTTAAAGGGCCCATTTTGAGACCATATTTTCCCTAATGTCATATGTAGATATACTTGTATTGTCATTTGACATTATCTACTATTCATAAATTAGTTTCAGATTAGCATTAGCTATCTATAGTTCAGAGGATGTTTGATCGCGGAATGATCGATAAAGGACGACTCCAAGAGCGTGTCAGGAGGACACAACATAGCAACTATTGTCGCTATTCTCTAGATCAGTAGGAAATAGACAATAGTTGCACAGTCATCTTGCGAAGCGGAATATGTGGTGGCAACCATGATGGCCAATGAGCTTACATGGCTCAAACAATTCCTTGACGGACTAGGAGAGAAAAATGACGAGCCACTAAGTTTGCATATGGACAATACATTTGCTATACATCTAATGAAGGATCCCATGTTTCATTCCAGAATAAAACACTATGCTATCAAGTATCATCTGATAAGGGATCTAGTTCAGAAAGGACAACTAAAAATTGAGTTCGTTCCAACCAAAAATAGATGGTGGCTGATATTCTTACAAAGCCTTTGGACAAGGCAATGTTTGAAAAATAGTGTACAAGTCTAGGAGTGATAAAGCTACCATGCTTTGAGAGGGAGCTGAAGAAACTTATGGTTTCCACCCACAAAGCATCATTAGCTTATGAACCACAAAATACAATCTACCGCTACCCCAACCACATTGTTGCTTACACAAACGACAATGACAACGAAGACCAGTAGGTTGCAGATCGCAATAAACCGCAAACCGCAACTTACTTCGGGTAAACAAACGAAGATGATCATAGATAACCACAAAATCAACTCTTGTGGACCGCGAGTGAGGACCAGAGGCCAACCGCAATGACCTCAACTACAATTGCAAAAGGCACGGATGCAAAATGTAGAGAAACATTTATGAACTCAAACAGTTTTCTAGACAATGGTACAAGAAAAAGGATCATGCTCTCAGATCCTTGGGCTTTTAGCCCTTGATGACCGATTACAATGTTTATGTAAAGGTCATAGATGGAGAAATCATCATCATCATCCTCGGTGTCTATGTGGACGACACACTGATCATGTCAAGAAACGACAGCCTGATTGCACAGGTGAAGCAGGATATTTCAAAGCACTTTGAAATATCGGGCCTAGGAGAAGCAAAGTGCTACTTGGGTTTATAGATTGACAGAGATCTTGAAGGTGGAAAATTATATCTACACCAATCAAGATACATTCAAAAGATCATGGACGATTTTGACATGATAGATTGTAAGAAGTGAATACTCCTATTGTACTTGGCACAATACTGACAAGTGAAGATTGTCCCAGAGATGATGCAGAATGACAAGCGATGCAAACATAGGCCCTATAGAAGGCTTATTGATTCTTTGATATACTTGGCAGACAATACAAGGCCGGACATTGCCTATGCATTGTTCAGATTGAGCCAATTTAACATAAATCTAGGTCCAACACACTGGAAAATTGCCAAGAGGATTATGCAATACCTACATAGCACAAAGAACTATGGACTATGGTATAGTTGAGATGTAAGATTCAAGATTAAATCCTACAGTGATGCAGTGATGCAAGCTGGGCATCAATCAAAGATGATTCCAAAAGTGTCTCAAGAGGATGCATAATAGCAGTCAATGCAGCTATTATATGGATCAGCAGAAAACAAACCATAACTGCCCAATCATCATGTGAGGTAGAATATGTTGTTGTAGCCAAAATGGCTAATGAGCTGAGTTGGCTCAGACAATTTCTAGATGGTTTAGGAGAGAGCACCAACGGGCCACTAATCTTACACATAGACAACACATCTGCAATACATTTGACAAAGGATCCTATGTTTCACTCAAGAACAAAACACATTGCTATTAAGTATCATTTGATCAGGGATCTAGTTGAGAGAAACGAGTTGCAGACAATTTTCATTCCAACCAAGCAGATGGTGGTTGACATCTTTACAAAGCCTTTGGATAAGACAATGTTTGAAGGAAGAGAGCTAGCCTGGGAATCAAAAGGCTACCATGCTTTGAGAGGGAGCTGAAGAAACGTAATGTTTCTACCCACAAAGCACTTTAGCTTGTGAGCCTTTACCTACAGAAATACACGAGATTTTAACACAGGCATCAACTGACTCAGCCGAAGTCATCGACTTAGCCAAAGTCCCCGACGACAACGAGTTGCCAAGGCACCAATTGAAGTCATCGACGCCGCCGAAGTCAAGACTCAACTGAAGTGGCCGAAGTCCCCGAAGACAACAAAGACGATGAAGGCAAATGAGTCCCCAAAGGCCGAAGTCCCCGAAGTGTCCAAAGTCACTAAAGTGACCAACAAGGACTCAACCCCAGCTAAGTACCAAAGCCAAAAGTCGAGCAAGTCAAGCCAGCCACGTCAAATTTCAAGTACGTCATCAAAGCTCGATGAGCATGACAGTTTGAATGTCACGACTCAACAGTTAAGTCCTTGTAGTTAAGCAAAGTAGCAAGAAGTATTTAGCTGATGTTTTAGCTTAAACTATCTTGTAATGCTTAGTTAATTAGTTCTCGTAATTAGACCAAGCATGCTATATGTATTGGAGGTCGGATACAGATTGAACAAGAAGGAGAAAAAGTAAGCATACATAGAGTGTGTGTGGAAGTAGTGAATGAGTGTTAGTCATGCAATAGCAGACACACATCACCACACTCACACTTAGAATTAGCAGTAGATAGTTTCTATTCGTGAGAGAGAATACCTCTCTTGCGCCAACGCACTGATATGGGAAACAGACAACACTCAAAAAGATCATTGTTGTATACTTGATTTTTGGTAATATAAACAAGTAACAGTTCTTTTGCTCAATGTATGCAATCTCTGAATGTTGTGATGCTTGCTCAATTCATAAGTAGATATACTTCTGCTGTCATTTGACATTATCTACTATTCATAAATTAATATTAGATTAGCAGTAGCTATTTGTAGTTCGGAGATGTCTGATCGCGGAATGAAGTAGTAGCTTCCCTGGACAGATCGGCTCCATCTGAGCTCATATCAGTGAATCACAACTAATTTCGACTTTGAAGTGCTCAAATTCTCTGACTTCTTCGAATTCTAGGATCCACATTAGTGGAATCAGAGCTGCTTGGAGAACCGAAGTCATCGAAGTCGACATCATGAGATTCATAACAGTGGTATCAAAGCACATTCGCTCCTATCAGAGCAACAACTCGGCCTTTGGTGGTTGAGATTTAAGAGATTGTACTCGTTTGATTCTAATACAAATAGTCCCTCATCATTCGTTTGGAGTACCATCACCATGTCTCTTGTGCAAAACTTAACCTTCATTGTTTCTTCATTGCTCAGTTTTGTTTTACACTTAACACAAGTCAACATACTCATTATGTCTCCTTATCATTATTGATCCATTAAGAGCATGTTGAAATCCAAACCGTAACTGACAACTCAGCCAAATGTAGGATGAGAGCCAACAACCATGGCATGTGATCCCATAAAAAACTATTGTTTTCACCATGAGAGGAATAAAGATACTTGTATTATTTCTCTCTAGTTTCAACCACTACCTGGCCCAATCAAAATGCACACAATTCAAATCTACGTAATGTAGCTCAAATAAATTGGAAAATAAATATATTCTATAGAAAACTTTCAAATTGTCATCGGGCAACATGGATGTATCCCATTGGTTGGCTCTTCCTGCCCCCAGTACGTGCTAATCTGCCCGACGTCAATACCTCAGGTTAAATTTGTTTAACTATTGTCGGTTAGGATACAAAAATTAGTTACAGTTACAAAATGGTAGTATGCACAGTAACATGATGTTGTTTCTGTGATTTTCTCGCGGGAATAAATGTGATATGAAATAACGAATTGAATATCATACCATTGGCAATAACAATTTCAAGGGGACCAAGATCTACAATTGAGTATGCGATTCTTTATAATGAGATACATGAAGCACTTGCATGTATATTGGATGTGATTCACTCTAATGGTGGGAAGTTGCAATAGAGAGGGAGAAGTCCGAAGGATCTTGGAGATAGTGGTATATTCTTTTATGAATCTAAATATATTCTAGAAAGGTATGTGAGTTTTGGTAGGCTTGAAGAGATACCATTGCCAAGTTTTCAGAGTGCTAAGTGGCCAGTATTGTTTCTGAATCCTTTAGATGCAAGCTTTCTTAGATGTGAAGAATGCAATGAAAATCAGTATCGGATCGAAGGTTGTTCACCTAAGCTGGTTTGTCTCATTATATATGTTTGCTAATTTCTTCTCAAGTACAATTGTCCGAAGAACACCAACTCTATTTGTTTGTAAAAATTTATTAGATCAGTGATATTTTATTAGATCTTATGGATCAAGGCTGGGATAGAAAGACAAATGGATATATAGAATGTAGAATAAAAAGATCTTTAATGATTTTTTGTTACCATATTGAGAAACAAATGCTTAGTCTAACCTTCAATTATCAAAGATTTAAGAAAACGGGTGGGATTTGGCTACTACTAGATCAAGACTTTCAAATGGATGGTCACACAGATTGAAAAGAGATAAACATCATATACAATGAGGAATTTCTAACTATGATTGAGGTGGAACAACACTGGAGCCTTGATTATATCATATCAGAGTTGGTTCTTCTACACAACAATCCACCCAATTATTTCAGATTCATTATCAATGGAAGACTTGTAAGTAACCCATAACTATTGCCTATGAAAATGAGTAGATTCAAAATGATGTTGTGTACAAATATAAGTGCACTAACATTTTCTTCTTCTTATTGTAGTTACGAAAAAGACAGGAGCTGATAACATGCTGCAAAGATCTGCCATCAACAATCACTATTGTGGAGAGGCAATAGACACAAATGCAATCATGTTAAATCAATGTATAGACACTATATTTCAATAGAGGAATCCCTGGTTAAGAATCAATATAGATGCTGTCTCTTTAGAGCAATCATTTTTTAGATGAAAATATTTTGGAATTCATGTATAAACTCTTTATTTTAATAAAAGAAAGCCCAAGCTGGAGATTGAGTACAGATTACAAAGAGTAATTATGCTTGGAGCCTATTTTTCTATCAATGTATTTCACTAATTTCTATACATTGTATAAATATTTCTATATTTTGCTAGCTGTATGTGTTGCTTCTTTGTTCAGGATAACTACATCCTCATTAGCTTTAGGCAGAGCATGAGGTGGTGTCCTTGGTTGAGGTGTCGCCCTGGTCAATATGCTGAGGATGATCTCTTGTCGAAACATGTACACGTCACTTGTTGTGTAATCACGGAGGGCAAACTGAAAGAAGAAATATCAGATATTAGATGAAGATTTATGAGAGAAAATTATGATTCTTTCATGGGAAAGGAAACTGAATAACTCACTTTTGAAATATCAATATCCTTCTGAATATTGTACCACTCAAAGAATGGCTTCGCATTGTAAAGAGTACACCACTCACAACTAAACGAGTCATTTTGTTGGGAGGTTTGTAATACGTTCAGCAGATCAATAATGGGAGGATATAACTAACACTAAATAGAGATGTTAGATAAAAATATGTAGGAAGTGTTCAATAATTGCCTCAATGCTAACAATTTCACAAGCCCCTACCATGGCATTCTCTACTGAAAAGTATTTATTTATAAATTGTTAGCATCAGCGAGTCAATGTCTTTATGCATGTTACTCGCGAAATTCATCTTTACAGAAAAAAAATTTATCAATTATTTACAGTTCTCTTAACAGAGACTATATTCAAGCTCCATTGATCATTGCCTAATCAAAGAGGCATTCCATTATATATATATAATACAGTGATTAGATATAACCTTAAACATACAAATAGCAAGAGGTAAATAAACCAGCATACTTGGTATGATATGGCACCATGAGAAACTTGACAACTGGAGAGCATCCACCAAAAAGACACTATGCCAAGGTGTCGTTGTTATCCTTGATGGACTGGATAAATAAATTGCTGAGAAGACAAATTTCTCTCCTTGAATCCCTTTCAATATCAAATTATAGGAGAGGGAGACTCGACTCTATCACTGGATCACTGATAAAAGCCCTCTTGTCTTTCAATAAAATATAGTCAAGGATCCTAAAATTAAGGCTAAAGCCAATTTCTTCTGTTTTGAAAAAAAAAAATGGCATGCCGATATTATCTACAACCTGGGTATATCTTTCTCAAACTTTAAATAATCTTCAGAATCCAAATATGTTATAGGAGTAAGAGGAATAGTAGGTTTTGTACTACTGGTATTTACAACAGTACTATTTACTTGAGGATCAGAGGGGTTATTGATATTTACAACATGATTATCCAAAATTGTTGTGGCTATGTCGACCATAGTATCTAGGGCAGTGGTATCTACAATTAGATTACCTCCTAAAGAGGAGGGCTGAAGGTTCATGCATCGTAATTTTTAGAAGCCTGTGCTGAGGTTTTCAGACTTCATTTAGGGGCCTTTTGCTTGTGAGGCCTCTTTGTGGGAAGGTTAGTCCTATCATGGGCTCGTGCCTAGGAGCAAAGGAATAAACTTGTGAAGTCTACAATACCTATCTCTAAGTTTGTACAAAATTTGAAAATCTTGGGCATTATGGTGACCCGCTTAGCATGAATGCAAATTTTTAAAAAGACAGACTCCTATAGTCCTCTGCGGACTCCTGCAAGCATTGTAGTGCTGCAGGTGTGAACCTCACAAAGCTAGAAAGGGGCCTTTGGTATCAAGAGTTCAATGGATCTCTGATATTTTTTAATCTCATAGAGCCATCTGCTCATGTTATGCCTGGAGGTTTGCAGCGGAGAATTCACAGCAGACACCCTCGTAGACATAGTGCCAGGAGAGAAAAAATCCCTCATGTTCTGTTTGACCCTATCCATGTGGGAGGTGGTTGATATCAGTTCTGTGCGCAGGAGTACTGGTAGGGATCATAGACGGTTGTCTAGGCGCGTGGAGGAGTAATATGAACGGAATTTGGCAGCGATATTGGTTTTGTGTGCGAGTAGAAGAAGGAGGCGGTAACGAATATAAAAGATAGTGCACATAAGCGATATGTATGGATGCAATATCGGTTCTGTGCGCACGTAGAAGGAGGCGGAAGTAAGAGAACTAAAGGAAGTCGTCTGAAAGCGATATTTAGCGAAAATGCGATGAAAAAAATAAGTGAAAATGGCCTCGTGATTCGCCACCTTATACCCTCAAACCTCACATGTGTGAGGTTCCGTATGGACAAATCATCGATTGACATGTGTCCACACCATACTCTCGCATGTGTGGGATTTCTTCAGTCAATGGCAAATCGACACATGGCAAGTATGAACAAATCATCTCGCAACACATGGCAAGTGTATAGGTTTGCACTTGTGGTTATACTTTGAGCAATCGGGTATTCACATGTGGCATGTTGACCATTGACTCACACGTGTGAAAAAACTATTAAAGGCATGATCCCCGAACATTTTTTTTTCATTTTTTTTCTTGATTTTATCAAATATCTATTTTGTACGTGCCTAATGTTTCCGGTTTAAGACCCAGAACACTACACTTGCACAAAAGCGATACAGCCTCTAGAGTCCATACATATTATTTTTGTGCACCAATAGAATAGTTGCTTTTTAAGAGATAGGCTCCCCTCACACAGACCTATAAAGTCCTTAATTAAGGATCCCACTGTAAGCATGCCAAATGTCATGCCCATGATTGGTCTCGGGTAGTGTGTCCACGCTAGAGATCAGTAGACCAACAACCTGTAAGTTAATTGTGACTATAAGGGAATTGGGGCCCTTATGTATAAGGTCATATTAATGGTTGTAGCTCTCACTAGTGATCCTTGATTGTGAGACTAGTAGCTGTATAATGCTGGTGTGATGCCTCACTCCTCTTTAAGATTGATCCATAGCTTGGGAGCTAGATCTATTCGATCTAGGTTTGGTTGGGTTGGTTTGTCCATTCCCTTGTGTTGCTTGTGATTGGCATGCTTAGAATAGGATTCTTGGTTTAGGATGTTATACCAAACAAGCAACCACAAACGGAACGAATGGTGGACAAACCAACCCAACCAATCTTAGATCGAACGGATGTACCTTGGGCTATGGACCAATCTCAAAGAGGAATGAGGATTCACACTAGCAGCATACTGCTACCAGTCATGCAATCAAGCATACACTAGTGAGAGCTCAATATGTATACTTATACCCTCCAAGGCCCATGCACCACTAGTAGTGCACTGTGACACCTCACTGGACAACTTTGCAGCCTATTTGGGCCACAACATCCAGTTTCCCAATGACTCACTGATAGACCCCATACAAATCCACCATCGTGAGTTTAGGCCTACAACCATTAATTATGACCTTATACACATAAGGGCCCCAATTCCCTTATAGTCACAATTAACTTACGGGTTGTTGGTCTAATGATACCTAGCGTGGACACGCTACCCGAGACCAATCATGGGCATGATAGAACCGATATCACCCGATGGTCTCCACGTCTAATACTAGTTTTGAGACCTCATTGTGGCATATTTATCACAAAGTTTGGTATAACGAACATACTAAGTACTTCAAATCTCTCTTCCGCCCTTTCTTGCATGTATTCAATACAGCACAACAGAGTCCAACTATTTTTTATAACTATTATGATAGATTTAGGGATATAATCAGTATCCCTCTAATCTCTTTGGGTAATTTGTCCTTCATGCATTTTAGTAACCTTATGCATTACTTCCCACAGTCTAAGCAGTGATTAGATAGGACGTACACCAGGCTTTTTGACCAATTTAAGAATTCCACTCAATGTAATATATGTAAAAGAAAAGGTCGTTATGTCAAGTACCAAACCGGGTTTGGCTCAATATAATTCCATAAATGGACTATAAATCTCTCAAGACATTGTCCTAAATATCAATGTAAACAAATTGATGCAAAACTTTTATCAATTGCTGCAAACATTAGACTAAAGAAGATGTCACAAAAATGTAAATGCTAAAATAGAAGTTGCAATAGATAGGAACCTAATACCACTTTATTGCACATATTTTAGAAGCTTGGTTGCATGACATTCAAGAATGCAGCATTGGCCCTATCAATAAGGTGCAAGACAGTATAGATAGTCTACAGCCCTATCACAATAGCTCATAGCTCATCCCAAAACAAAAGTACAAATCCCCTAGATTTGGGCACTAGTTACGGGTCTCACTCTACCCAATTGTTTGATAAACTACTGCTTGAGGGTACTTCGCACCTTTGGTAGGGGCTCCAAAACAATATACATGAATGTAATCTTGGTAGGGGTATGTCTCAATATCTCAAGTTGAAATAGGCCCTATAGATGGCAAGGATGTTCAGTCACTTGGTGAAAAATCTCACTACAAATCTTGGCATGTCAACTACTTCATTTATGACAATTTTGCGATGTCCTCCAAGATAGGTTCTGGTAGTGTGCAACACAAGGTGTCCAAAAAATGTGAGGTTCTACCTCGTTGACAAGCTTCTCTACGATAACATAATTCAATGCATTGTTAGTGACAACTTGCATGCAGCACAACATTGGACAAGCAAATAAAATCTCAAAGTAATCTACAAATTCCTAGATGATAAGCTTTATTCTTAAAACACAACAACATTTGTCAAGTTTGAATTGTCAAAAGACTCACAACTCACTAGCTATAAGTCATTGATTAAAGACATGCAAATCTCAAATTGCAAGTTCTCAATAATTACCTACATAACATTTTCTAACCCAACCCTTAGTGGCATTCTTGATATGCCTCAACATTTACCTCCACATCACAGTGGTCCAAGCCTTGAAGGTGTTAATGGCTCTCAAAATACTTTGTAAGAAAATAATGCACTAATACTATGGTGCTTTTGAGCATTGCTCCAACCATTAAAGATCATGTTACACCAAAATCTCTCCCAGGACTTCTCAATGCTCAACTCCCTATTTCTCAATTGCTCCATTATGGGCCCTTCCCACTCCAAATGGAGCACAAAAACAACTCTTATTATTTCCTTTCACATAGGGGGTCTTTGTTATCTAAAAGGAGAAATTAAGGGTATAGAAATACTTCCTGCCATCAATGGTAGCTTTTACCTTGTGATAATGGGAGACATACAAATCCCTACATCTAAGATGTCTATGGCCCCTTGAGGGGTTTGCCAATGATGTCCTTCAAAGGCACCAATCCCACTCACATTCATTGGACACTGAGCAAATGAAAATGTGAGAATAGTATTTGCAATGGGACATGATCTAAAAGGCTTAGCAAAGCCCTACCAAGTACCAAACCTTTTCGCAATTGTCAGTGACAACAATTAATTCAATTGAAAGTTGAAAAAAGCTACAACAAATTCCAAATAATATAATACATCATAGATATAAGATAATAGTAGCAAAGAAAACCTTAAACCCTACTAGCAAGAGTTCTAAAACATTGAGCATAAAGTTACAAGTGTTCCCCTACAATTGAAATGAATTCTATACCATTTCGTGCTTGTTGAACCAATGATGTCACAAACATACTCAAATAGGAGATACACGTGTCTCCTTGTGTAGGCATTGCCACAATTCTCACATTCACCTCTCTATGCCCTAGGTGCCATGATCCCAAGGGGGATCTCTTGACCTCACCACCTCTTGATCCCTATCCCTTGATAAAAAGGTACTTAAGGCTCCCCTTTTTATCCTCCTTTCAAGCCTTCTCTAGATAGTAGAGTGTAAACACTTCTAGAATCAAAGCTCAATGTTCAACTTCAATACTACTTCCAACTCCCTAAGGGCCTAAAACCATACTCTCCCTCTATTTCCTCTTCTTCTCCCTTAATCTTGCCTATTTCCTATCATTACCCTCCCCCTTATTTTACAAGAAGTTTGAGACCACCCTCCAAGCTTGGGGATGATGCCCACCAAGATCTTCCAAGTGCCCTCCAAGGAACCTCCTTGCTCCAAGGTGCCTTCAAGCTCCAAGTTCCACACAAAGGTGCTCCTCCTTGATCCAAGCAATGTTGGGTGTCTTCAAGCTCCTCTTGTAGATGGCTACCCAAGCTCCAAGCTTTTAAAGGTCCTCCTTTCCTCATGTGTTGCAAGGAACCAACAAAAGTAGACACACAAGTGGCCTCAAGAATTCACCACCCAAGACTCAAGCAAATGCAAGCAAGCATACATGCTAATCTAGAACCCCCTTGCTACAACATTCACATTCAAGCTCCAAGTTCCACACAAAGGTGCTCCTCCTTGATCCAAGCAATGTTGGGTGTCTTCAAGCTCCTTTTGTAGATGGCTACCCAAGCTCCAAGCTTTTGAAGGTCCTCCTTTCCTCATGTGTTGCAAGGAACCAACAAAAGTAGACACACAAGTGGCCTCAAGAATTCACCACCCAAGACTCAAGCAAATGCAATCAAGCATACATGCTTATCTAGCACCCCCTTGCTACACCATTCACATTCACATTCACATAATCACCATCACATACTAAGCATGCTCAAGATCCTACCACCATCTAAGTCCCATACCAAAGATAGTGATCCTCTCAAGAGAATGCTCACAACAAGAGTGCTCTCCACTATCAAGACCCAACACAAGAGAGTAGATGCTAGCATAACAAGAAATATTCCCCCCTTTATGGGCGCCCTTCTCCTCTCTTATAGATGGGAAATTCCTCCCCTCTAAACACTAGAAAGTGCCCTCCCAAGCCAATGGGATGAGAGATGGCAAATGGAAGGTCATGAGTCACTATGGACCAATGAAGAGCCAAGGGACTCCTTCCATAACCTATGACTCTTGGAATGCCTTTCTTTGGTCATTTGAATAGCTCAAGGGCCCAATTAGGTTTGCACTTTAAATAGGGCCTAATGACTAATACGTTTTTCTAATCTTTGGCCCAAGGCCAAATATGTGAACATGGCTCAAGGGTCAATCCCAAGGTTTAGGGGTATGGTCCATTACCCAAGATAAAGGTCCCCTAACACCTCACAAGGTTCCATACCTCCATCCAAGGTATAGAAACCTCCATGCCCTTATCCAAGGACATAAATACTTTATCCAAAGGCACCTACCCTGATCAAAGCGTGTTAGACCATTTAGCCTCCCAAAGACTAAACGGGCACATAGAGGACATTGAAGTGCTGCTAGTTACATAGGTATGTAACATTCCCTCTCCCTAATTTTAAATTTTTCCTTGTAAGAAAAAATTAGGAAAATTTCTATAGAGATCACCTTCCTTCTCCCAGGCATCATCCTTTTCTGATTGGCTCTTGTACTTGACCAAAAATTTCCGAAGAACTCTATTTCTTAGAGTTTTCAATCGGCGACCAATAATTGCCTTGGGTTTAGGTGGAGAAATCATGGATTCGTCACGAAGCTCTAAGAACTTCCACAGGGACCAAGACTTCCCCAACATCCAACGAGGGTTTTTACTTACTAACGTGAAAAATTGGATCAATTCCAATGTTAGCTACAAGATTTAGCTTATATGCGACCATGTTAACTACTTGGATAATCTTAAAGGGACCGCAATACTTAGGCACCGACTTTGCATGCCTACTAGTTTTCAAATCCCTAGAGTGAGTAGACCATCAAAAACACCATGTCATTGACCTTGAATTCCCTATGCTTCCGACATAGATCAACATAGTGACATGCCCTATCTTGGGCACTTCGTATGAAGTCTTTGGCCAACTGTAACATTTCCTACATATATGCAAGGAAATCAACTACGACTTGCACCTTTAGGTTCTTCATGCCAACACTAAATGGTGATCGAGGTTGACATAAGCATGAAAGGGTTGAATTTTGTCGTTGAGAGTTTTGCACTATTGTATGCAAATTCCACCAGTGGAAGGTATCTTTCCGATCAGACTCTTGATGGCCCATCCTCCATCATCTTGATTGGTTCTTTTCGTTTGATTGTCTGATTCAAGGTGATTCATATAATTCATCCTCAAAGTTGTTTCCAACTTTTCAAACACTGCTTGCCAGAAGTTTCCAGTGAATTTAGGGTCATGATCATTGACAATATCGCAAGGCAGCCCGTATAGTCGAAAAAGCTTTTCAACAAACTTTGGGCTAGTTCTGGTTACAAGCTATGATTCACTAGCTATGCTAGAAAGAAGGACTTAGGCTAGAAAGCATGAAAGAAAGAATCTTTAATGAGGCTAAAGAAGAGCAATCATCATCAACTGAACAAAAGACTACAATGTTGCCCTATATATACCCTACTAATGAACTCCAAAGTAGAAATTCAAAAGTAGAGGGATGTAGAAGGTTTGGAAGGAAAATAGTGTGCCCCCCCAATAGGAGGACCCCACTCCAAATCAATATGACCAGTATAAAGTCCTCACAACAGGATTCTAGCCTAAGCATACCATACAAAAAAACAACACAAGGGATTAGGTGGTGGATAAACCAACCCAACCAAACCTAGATCGAGCGGATCTAGCCCCCAAGCTATGGATCAATCAGAGTTATGGAAAGAGGAGTCACACTAGCAGCATGTAGCTACCAATCAAAAAATCAAGCATACACTAGTGAGAGCCCAACAGGTATACTTATACCCTCCAAGGCCCATGCACCACTAGTAGTGCACTGTGACACCTCATTGGACACCTCTATAGTCTATCTGGGCCACGTCATCTATTTCCCTAATGACTCACTGATAGACCCATACCAACTCCACCACCATGTGTTTAGGCCTACAATCATTAATTATGACCATGTACACATAAGGGCCCCAATTCCCTTATAGTCACAATTAACTTACGGGTTGTTGGTCTACCGGTCCCTAGCGTGGACATGCTACCCGAGATCAGTCATGGGCATGACATTCTTCCCCCCTTATTCAAGTTCTGTCCTCAGAACTTGAAACTGGAAAAGTTCCTCCTTAAGCTTCCTTCATGTTCCCAGGAATCGTCATCATCCGTACATCCCCTCCATCGAACCAGATGTTCGGTAACAATACGATTTCTCAATAGTTTAGTTCTTGTATATAAGATCCTTTCGGGTTCAAGATGAGATACACCTGATGATTCATCCAACATGTCCAACTGATCTCCAAATCCAAGATGCTCTCCTTCACGCAGACTCTTTTTTAGACGACTTACGTGAAATATGAGATGCACTTGCAATCCATTCAGGAGTTCCAATTGGTAAGCTAAAGATCCAATCTTTTTCAAGATCTTAAATGGTCCTCTATGTCTAGGGGATAACTTATAATGCTTGTCGGTACGCATTACAGTTGAATCCTTCGAGATTCTCAAATATACCCAATCTCCCACTTGGAAGTCTCTCGGTAATCTTTTCAGATTTGCATAATGTCTGTCCCTATCCTGGGCACTTTGGACATTTTCACGTGCAATCCGTAGCAATTCCTGCATATCGTGTAGGAAATTAACTACTTTCTGAAACTTGATCGTCCGAGTCTCATCCGCAATGGGTGATCTAGGCTCAAAACCATACATAAGCATAAATAGGCTATAACCGGTAGACCGGTAGCCGAATGCTTACCACTATTATAGGCAAATTCGATTAATGAAAGGTACTTTTCCCAATCAGATTGATGTCTAAAAACATATGCCCGAAGCATTTTTTCCATCGTCTGATTTGTTCTTTTCGTCTGTTCGTCCGTCTCAGGATGAGCAGAAGAACCCAAGCTCAATGTCATCTCTAGTTTAGCAAATACGGCCGACCAAAAGTGACCAGTGAACTTCAGATCATGATCGCTCACAAAATCACTTGGTAATCCGTAAAGCCTAAACAGACGCTCTACAAATATCTGAGCTAAATTAGAAGCCTTCACAATGGTCTTTACCGAAATAAATGTAGCCAATTTGGTAAGACGGTTGACCACAACCCAAATTGCATCATACTGTTTATTCATCCACGGTAACCCAACCATGAAATCTATGGAAATACTATCCCATCTATTATCAAGGACAACCAATGGATGCAACAAACCGCCAGCCTTATGGCGTTTAGCTTTATTCAACTGGCATTGGTCACACTTGACCACATAAGATTCTACAAAGGGGTTGAGTTTTAGCCAATAAAAATCCCTTTCTACCAAATCCAATGTACGATGTATGCCAAGATGTCCTATGCATGGTGAGTCATGACATTCATAAAGAATTTTATTCTTAACAACATCCACATCAGGCACACAAACCTTCCCTTTCCTGAACAAAAGTTCATTACGGATAAAGAAGTCATCAGTACCCTTTATATCCTTCCTCTCAGACTGATCACCAGTCCGGTCCAGATTCATGACATGGAAATCCAACGGCTCAACATAGTCCTGCATCCGAAGCTCTAAGTTTAAGACTTTGACATCTCAAATCTTAGCGTCCGACCCTGAGGCAAGACGGACCATGTAACGATGATCATTGGCCATGGTGGGCACTCAGAGCTTCTGCACAAGTCGAGCATTCAAAAAATTGTGAGTACTACCTGAATCAAATAGCACATCCACGTATTTTCCTAAAATATTGCCTCTCACACGAAACAATTCATTAGGCTTGAAAGAGAGTGCACTAAAGTTACAAGTACAGTCATAATTATTCAACAAATTGACTTCCAATTTACCTGTGGGTAAATCCACAGTCATGAAACTTGACGACTTTGCTTTCCGTTCGGGGCACTGTTTGGCATGGTGCTTGGGTTTATTGCAGAGGAAACACAGATTTTGTTTAAGTGCCACCAACCGTGCTGTCTTTGACCACCAATTTTTTTTATTCTTCTTCTTCTTTGCGTGTTCGTATGCTTCTGCCTCCAGCTCGTCAAAAAAATGCTTTTTATGTTTCTTATATTTTTCTTGCTTGGGTTTTGGGGCCGTTTGGCCGTGCACGCTTAATGCATTCATTATGGGTATAATAATTGCTAAATTAAGCAATGTCTACAAAAAAACTAAATTTTTAGACCATACGTGCTTTCATTAACAAATTATACCAATGCATCAGCAAATGGGTACTTAAGCAATAAAAAACTGAAATTAACCATTAATGCAACAAAAATTCATTAACCATTGCTAGCTCAATAAATAATTGCAAAAATTAACTTATCAATTCGTTAAAACTGAAAAATTCATTTCGTGCAAAAAATTTACAAGGTCGTAAACACTCTTAAATGTTAAACACCCCCCCCCCCCCCCCCCCCCCCAACGACCTCGGGCTACATCCAACAGCGAACTCGAGCTATTTCAACACGGCCCATTCCATGCCCAGATTCCATCTCGGACATCAAGCAGGGAGAGCGGAATCTGCGCGCCAGAGAGAGAGAGAGAGAGAGAGAGAGAGAGAGAGCATGCTTTTCTTGGAGGATGAGGGCGATGAAAGCGCCCTCCATCACTCATCATGGTGAAGTAAATCCATGCAGGTAACAGGGAATAAGGAGGGCGGCTACAGCAAGATTTTCCAGCATCATTTAAGAAGCTTTTTTTCCGACGATTTTTTAAGTTGTTGAATGCAGGAAGCACAAAAGCAAATCCCTCTGCTGTTATTTGCAGATTTTTTTGCTTTCACAACGTTTTCTTACTTTTTATAGCTTTCATTCACTTATTTGAAGCATAAGCAAAGTTTTAAAGCAAGATTTTGCAGGTTTGCTTCACTGTGCCTGAAAAACAGCAGTTATGCTGCCAAATTTTTTCAAAAACCCTAGTTTTTGCAGACATTTAACAACTACTTTCACAAATAGTCATTTAATCTGAACCCAACCATCCTCAAGAATGGCTTCACAGGCTCACAATCCTGCAAACAAACCATTAGTTTGCGAAAAAACGAAACAGAAGTCTGTGATTCCACAGTAAGCAGCCTTGCAATCCTGTCAACAACACCAACACTCAACAACTTAGGGTATTTTTGCTTCTATTCCAACCTATTCCCACTGATTTAAACCAAACCGGCTTCCAAACAGGCAATAGACAGCATTTAAAATATAGTAACCATTCATAAGAAGAATAAGAGACTGTAGGAAAAAATCCAGCCAACCAATAAAGTAACTTGTTGCTTTCACAAAGATGCTAACCACAGAGTAATCGGCAACAACAGAATTGACACATAATTCCTTCCAAGAAACCAATTCTAAAAGCATAAAAACGAACCGATTGTGAACCTCGTAGTGCACTTACCACAATTGCAAATCGAAAAATATTTCCAACGGGAAGAAAATTCCACAATTCCACCGTTTTGTTGCTTACTCTGTTGGAATATCGAAAGAACGTCGAGATTTCCACTCAGCACTTTCAATGGTAAATCCTGCTTAGACCGGCTCTGATACCAATATAAAGTTCTCACAACAGGATTCTAGCCCAAGCATACCATACAAAGCAACAACACAAGGGAACAGGTGGTGGATAAACCAAGCCAACCAAACCTAGATCGAACGGATCTAGCCCCCAAGCTATGGATCAATCAGAGTCATGGAAAGAGGAGTCACACTAGCAGCATGTAGCTACTAATCACAAAATCAAGCATACACTAGTGAGAGCCCAGTAGGTATACTTATATCCTCCAAGGCCCATGCACCACTAGTAGTGCACTGTGACACCTCATTGGACACCTCTGCAGCCTATCTGGGCCACGTCATCCAGTTTTCTAATGACTCACTGATAGACCCATACCAACTCCTCCACCATGTGTTTAGGCCTACAACCATTAATTATGACCATGTACACATAAGGGCCCCAATTCCCTTATACTCACAATTAACTTACGAGTTGTTGGTCTACTGGTCCCTAGCATGGACAGGCTACCCGAGACCAGTCTGGCCATGACAACTAGGTCCTAAATATGTGACCAAATAGGGCCCAAGGCCAATACATGAATAAAAAGGGCCCATAGGCTTGCTTATGCATAATAAAAAATAAAAGTAATGGATGTGGCAAATGTAATGAGCTGATTCCATAACTCTTCCATGTAGGAAAACAAAGCCCTCCAAGCATAATCACTATCTGAAAAACAACAATGTAGGTATGCTAAATACTGAAAAAGCATGAACTAATGGAAATATTGATGGAGAGGACATAAGTCATCACAAAAGATACCCCAAAAGCATCATACAAGTCTAAAGCAAGTGGTAAGCAACTACTACAATAATGTGATGTAAATGTAAAAAGGAAATAGCCATGGCTAGCCGGATCATGAGGTAGAGGGAACATCCGTAGTGATATCCAAACCAAGGCCATGGGAGCTCAAGCCTGATCTGCCAATAATGGTGTATGATAGAAAAATGTCAATAGGCTCCCATGTGGCCTCCTCAATAGGACGACCATCCCATTGTACCAAAAATTGAATCTGCCGGCGGCGCCAACTATGCTGAAGGCGAACCTGGTGAATGGTAGCTAGTAAGAAAGGGAACACCTTAGGATCTATAAGAAATGTGAGATCACGAGGAGCATCATCCTCAATGGCAGCACATAATAGGCTAACATGAAAGTATCACAAGAACATGTAGAAGCAGGTAGTTGTAAACTATATATAACAAGACTGAGGCTCTCCAGAATATGATAAGGCCCATAATGTGGTGCAAGCTTCTCAGTAGAAGCGTGGCCCTGAACAAAATGATATCACACAAAACATAGCTGAAGATAAACCATATCACCTACCTGAAACTCAACATGACGATGATGGTGATCAACAAAAGTCTGATACCATTGTTGGATATGTTGTAAATGAGTAGTAGCCCTAGAAATAAGCTTTCGAACACCTGATAAGAAAGAAGCAATGGTGACTGGTGTATCATCATGAGGAAGAGGCACCACTTGAAAGCATACCCATGAGCCAATAAGAAAGGAGAAACTCCAATGCTGGTACTAATAGAGCTATTATAGCTACACTTTGCCAAACATAAATGATGATTCCAATCCTTCCCTGAAGGAGAAACAAAATGCCGAAGATAATCCTCAAGGATCCGATTAAGGACCTTAGTTTGCCCATCAGCAGTAGAATGATAAGTAGTACCCATAAGAAGCTATACATCTAAAATGCACATAAGCTTTCTACAAAAGGGAGATGTAAACTTACTATCCCGATCAAATTGGATATTACATGTGGAGACTGTACAGCCGAAAAATCTCTGATATAAAAAGAGGTGCGCACTGCTCTCAACTGTAATAGTGTTGTAGATCAGTATAAAATGTGTCTGTTTCAAGAACTAATCTACCGCCACCATACATGAGTCATTACCACGTGGGATATGAGAAAGGCCAAGGCCTTAATAAGATAACTTTTAATCATCAATATCCTATGCCACGTATAGATGATTTGTTTGATGCCCTTCATGGTCCTACTGGTGAGTGGACTGAACTGTAGCAAGCAAGGTTTGATCAGTTAAAGCGAGCTATCGATGAGTGCGTCACTCGAAAAATTGTTGACCTTCTAAAACCTTATATCCTTTATACAAATGTGAGTGAAATTGATATCAAAATTCGATGCTTGGCCTCAAATCCATTCAATAATGAGCATCCTAAAAGTTGTATATACAAAAAAACCTAAAAAAGTATGACTCAAATTTTTGATAGCATATCAATCGAAAAACTTGTAATTCCTAAAATCACAATTTCTCGATACGAGACTGACTCAAAAAATCCATACTTTTCTGAGTCATTGTAATTTTCAAGTCATTGTGTAATTTCTCAAGTCTTGTATATTTTCAATACTGTCGGTTAGAAATCCGACCTGCGTAAACAGTTCACCTACTTTGTATATTCAAAGGCGGTTGTAATAAATGTAGCAGATAGCATTTAATGCTAATTAAATATTTAGCAAGTCGAAGATATTTTGTGATTTTCACTCTCTTTAGCACTTTCTTTGTGAGTGAATGCTTAGTATTTCACAAGTAAAATAATTCTCTATTATCAGGCCGTATAATAGCAATACTTCACATGTGTGAAGCCTTGGATCATCATTTCTTTGTTGTTCTTGCCTGGAATCACAAAACTGTCAACTAGAAGCTAGAATTGGAAGCTAGTCTTGATGTAGATTAAGATCTCAAGCTACCAATCACTCTTTGTGATCATTTGCTATAATTTAGGAGATTTCATATTTGACTCAAATGAAAGCTAAATAAAATGGATCTGAATATTACAAGTTCATTTCACATGTGTGGATAGGTCCTCACACGTGTGGATCCACATAGATGTCAAATATATACATGATGTAGCTTGATCTCCTTCCCTCACAAAATGGTGAGCAATCTCTCTGTGCTTGCTCTTTGCATGGAATGTGGGATTGGTTGCTAATGCTTGGCTTGATTGTTGTCACAATATATAATTGGCTGCTCTTCGACCTCTCTTGAACTAAAAACATAAGTCTCAATACTCACTCTCAATGATTTGGAGGTTTAACAATCTTCTAAAACCATTCCACATCAAATCTATAATGAGATCAATATATTATTACAAAGCAATTCACTAGTTTCACTCATCACAACTTGTTTGAATATTGAGAAAACACAAAAAATTTGGTGAAAGTACAACTCCAGCAGCCTCTCACACGTGTGAGAAGTACATCTGAACTTTACACACTAATCTGAACTTCAACTTCACAAGTGAACTATTAGTAAAGGTCGCCCTCCTTCAAAATAATTCTAGCACCAATGCTTTCACCAAAAAAAAGATATTTGGATCATCATATAAGCTCTTTGACTTGGCTCAGATACCATGTCAAATTTTAGAGTTTTGGATTGAATTGGATCTACAAATGATCACAAAGAGTGATTGATAGCTTGGGATCTTGATCTACATCAAGACTAGCTTCCAATTCTACCTTCTAGTTGACAATTTTTGTGATTCCAAGCAAGAACAATCAAGAAATGATGATCCAAGACTTCACACGTGTGAAGTACTGCTACTGTACGACCTAATAATAGAGAATTAGTTTACTTGTGTGTCAAAAATAGGATAGATAATGTAATGCAGAAACTTCCTACTTTCAATGCATGACTATGCCTATCAAAAATTAAACAAAGTAGTAGTGATGAAAATCACGTTCAATCTTTAACAACTAACTTTGAAATTGTTAGATACTAAGTGTTTACGTAGCCAAACATAAAGTATTGAATTCTCAGAGAATTTCTATCAGTTACAAAAGCAATACAGAGATTCATGCATTCTGACATCTACTGAACGCAATAAGAAGATAGTATTGATTCAGAAAAACGAAATCAGATGCTAATGAGCGCAAAACAATAGTGGATAAAAATCGTGCACTCTAAGTTGTCTCTGAGTAACTGAGAATAAGTGTGATAATAAGCAGCTATGTTGATCAGCAGTAGCGCAATAGCAACCCTAAAATAAATCTCTAAAAGACTGAACTAGAATGCTCAAGAGAGTTCAAGCTTAGAAGCTTGATAGAGAGCTAACAATAATACTTTCTGATTGTGAATGATCTGCTTGATAAGAGTGCAGGAAGCATCGTGTAATAACACTCAACTCCTTCACAATTCATAATGTTGATTCGTTGCTTCTGAACTTGAAAAGAGATGTATAAACATCTGATTTGTACTAAGTAATTAGGTCGTCAAATGCAATTGTCAGTTGGCTGGTGTCCGATGGCATTCATCTAGTTCCTTCTTAGAAATTGATTGCTAATAAGCGGTGAAAATTGGCCATAAACATTCTGTCTGCATAAATGAACTAAAACTGTCACTCTGCGGAAATGAACTAAAACTGCCACAGGCGACAGTGTCGCAAAAAGACAACAATATCGGTTTTTGCAAAAAAGCGATAGTGTCATAAAATCTCATTTTCTTAATATTGAGGTAGCCCCACACTTTGCCAGAGTCATTTCCTTAACATTTGAGGCACTTTGAAAAATGCGACTCTGCATTTTTACTTGCAATTCCTGACAAGCGAAAAATGAGAAAAAGACGACACTGCAATTTTACTCGTAATTCTTGACAGGCGACATTGTCGGGATTGTAGAGAGAGAAAATGTGACACTGTTGTCAAACTCTGTGTATTTCTGCAGACTGTGTAAAAACACTTATAAATTTGCAGACTGTGTAAAGACATGGGAAAATCCGCAAAACTGGATAAACAATGTCATGAAAAAAAAATTGCACTAAAAAATGCAAATTCCAGCTAGAACTCTGGTGACAAATTGATAAAAGTCTCGAACGATTCGCAAAACTTTTGTGAAACTTGAATTATTTTTGTTCGAGAATAATTCGTGTTGGATCAATCAGGCTCTGTAACACAACAAAACGAAACGAGATGAAATATAGACGAAAACGAAACGAAGCGAAGCGAAGTGAAATTTAAACGAGCTTTGACATTGATTCATGCTGGAAGCATAGAGATCGCGAAACAATACGAAACGAAGTGAAACTAGACGAAAAAGAAGAATTCACGAAAAAGATCAATCAAGCTCTGTAACTAGACGAGACAAAACGAAACGAAACAAGACGATACGAAGCGAAACGAAACGAAACTTAAGTGAGCTCTGAAATTGATTTACGCTTATAGCCAAGTGATTGCAAAGCGAAATGAAACGAAACACGAAGCGAAAGCATTCAAAAACAAAATCAGTTTGTCAAGAATTCAGATATGATTGCTGGTCACTGCCGGCTATATCATTCATACAATCCTCCAGAGTGTAGAACAACACTGCTAATCTACGTTATAACTTATTATAACATTCAACAAAATCAAACCAATGTGCGAAATTGAATAAACAAGTGAACCAGATACACGAATAGTAGTAGACTAATATTCATTCGAGATCATACAATCATTCAAAATAATATGTGCACAGCAGCTACAATATTATCTATTGATCTTCTGATTTTTCAAGCACAGCATGACAAATCCACGCAGTGCATTGGCGTGAGAGAAATACAGTTCTCTCACGAATAATGTCTCGTTTACTAGCGGACTTCTGGATTTATTGATCCTCTTACAAAATTGTCTCGCTCACAAGCGGACATGTATTCTATATTTTTTGTCTTACTTGTCTTTTTGGTATTATGCATCAAATAGAAATATATAGTTCATGAACTTTTTCGTGTCGCATCACGTAACTTCCAGATTAGAAAGATTAAACATCTACAACTAATTGCGAATTACAAGAGTGGAAGATTGGCTACGATCTAGAGTACTTCTGCTGATGTCATGATATCTGATCAAATACTTGTACCCCATGATACTTGGCTGATCTTCTTGGTCGTTCGTGGAGCAAGAATGATTTTGTGTCGCGAAACAATTTCATGTCATGTGTCGCAAAATTGTTTGCAAAGGATTTCGTTTCTTGTGTCTTTTCTGTCAAAATGAGAGTGGAGAGCCAGCAAGGCTTTGGCACTAGAAACTTTTTCTTTCTTCACAATGGATGAAAATCACAAGCTGATTGCTCCACAAACCAATGTTTCTCATCATTAGCTTCTCAATGGATCCATCATGGATCAAGTACACAATCACCATAATCTCTCTCTAAACTGCATCCAGCACGTGTGGGATAGCTCATTGTACTCATCCATATCCACTTCGAATAAGATCTATCTCATTTGCCACATCATCCATTGGTGGTTTCTATTGACCTTCTAGATTCCTACAATCTAGGATCTAACTCCTATAATTTAGGAGATTTTCATACTTGACTCAAATGAAAGCTAAATAAAATGGATCTGAATATTACAAGTGTCATTTCACAAGTGTGGACAGGTCCTCACAGGTGTGGATCCACATAGATGTCAAATACATTGCAAAAAACCATGTGAAAATTGCTAAATTCTAACAACTACTAGCCAAAGAACTATGGGACAGATGGCACAAAACTTAAACCAGAAGGTGATGCAGCCATTATCACCAAGTGGAGATTGAAAGATGGCAAGGCTTTTGCCATGATCACTCTCAACATTAAGGACACCCAAATAAGTCACGTACATGCTGCTCAAACTACTAAGAATGCATGGGACATCCTAGCAACTCTCTACGATATCATAAATGTCACCTCTAAATTACATTTCAGGAAGAAATTCTTCACCCAACATTGTTTTAGTAATATTGGAAGAATTTCTTGATTTTGGAATGAAATGATTTCTCTCTCTATCCTCTCTAGTACATGCTTGTGTGCTCGAACTTAAGTTCGAGCAAAGGAGCATTTTCTCGAACTTAAGTTCAAGCATAGCTCTTTGTCAAGTTTGTATTATTCAACTGAATTTTGAGCATAGGACCTCATAAAAGAAAAGAATGGGACTTGGGATTGTTCCAAAATTTCTAAAACAGTGTTACCCTGAGAACGTCTAAAGCAAAAAATATTTTGAGTCATCTCAACACTTTCATAAATCTTATGGAGTAGATGATTGCAACTGGCTCAGTCATTGAAGATGCTGATATTGTTATGACTTCATTATCTAGTCTACCTAAAGCCTATGAAAATTGGATCATGGCAAGAAATTCGGTATAAGAAAGGGGCAAATTATAGAGTGGCTGACGTATTGTGTCGAATAGTGTATCAAATATATGTCATTTGTGGTCATTGAAAATGAACTATTAGTTGAAATAAAAAATGCTCAACTAGAGGATCCTGAGTGTAAGAGAGTGGAGCTTGAGGTTATTCATGGCCATGCAAAGTCTCAGGAGGAGAGCTCTATTCCCTTTGCTCATACTTATCTTAAGTATACCATAGAAGATGCTTTTGTTAAGAGGAATGAAAAGTTTCTCATTCCAACTTGTGAGGAGCTGTGTAGGAAAATCTTGCATTTCTGTCGCCCTAGTGCATGTAAACCTGGTGTGAATAAGAATTGTGAGTTGATCCGACGTAATTTTTGGTGGTCTGAAATTAATAAAGATGTCCATAGTTATGTGACACATTGTTTTAAGTGTCAAGTTAACAAAGTCAAAAGGATTAAAGATCTTAGATCATTACATCTTTTGCCTATTCTAGAGGAAACATGAGACAGTGTATCGATGGACTTTATTACAAACTTGCCTCATACGAAAACTTCAACATGATGCCATAATGGTTGCAGTTGACAGAGTCACAAAAATGGCTCATTTTATTCCAACCCATTATAAGATAGATGCACATGGGGTAGTTGATCTATTCATACAACATGTATTCAGACTTCATGGGTTACCATCATCCATAGTGTCTAATAGAGATACACGCTTTATGAATCATTTTTGGACTGCCGTAATGGATAAGCTTGAGGTGCGGTTGAGAATGAGCAATACTGCACAATAACATATCTCTATCAAAAGGATTAAAGATCTTAGATCATTACATCTTTTGCATATTCTAGAGAAAACGTGAGAGAGTTTATCGATGGACTTTATTACAAACTTGCCTAGTACGAAAACTTCAACATGATGCCATAATGGTTGCAGTTGACAGAGTCACAAAAATGGCTCATTTTATTCCAACCCATTATAAGATAGATGCACCTGGGGTAGTTGATCTATTCATACAACATGTATTCAGACTTCATGGGTTACCATCATCCATAGTGTCTGATAGAGATACACGCTTTATGAATCATTTTTGGACTGCGGTAATGGATAAGCTTGAGGTGCAATTGAGAATGAGCAATACTGCACAATAACATATCATGCGGATTCTGATGTGGACATTTGACGGATTTTTGAAAATTTTATAATTCGTTGGAATTCGACGCATCGGAATCTGACATCCAGGCAAAAAATCCAAAACCAAAAGTCCGGTGATCGTGAAATTGTGGCGGCAACCAATTTTAAAGTGCACGTTAGAATCTGACATGTCAAAATCCGATATCTCGACATGGATGTTAAATTTCGACGTCCATGTCAGCAATTCGAAAGCCTGTCCATGGTGTCTGGCTTCTAACGTCTTACACGGATGTCTGGCTTTTGACGTCCGCGACCCTGGACTATGACATGGACATCGGATTCTGACGTGTTTAGAAGATGTCGAAATCTGACATATGGTTCTTTTTTTCGAATTTGCGCATCCAGCGTCTTTCTTCTCACTTTGTTTTGTGCAAGTTGAAGCGATTCAAGACGAGTTTGGAGCAATTATTGCTATTCTTGAAGATCAATTTTTACTTTTGATGCTTAGAGGTTAGTGCTTGATGATATTGAAAGCTTTTGGAGTTCATGTTTTGTTTTTTTTTAAAGATAAATTTTGTTTTGTTTGTTTTGTGAAAGAAAGTGAAGAGAGGAAAGATAAATGTTTGAATAGATAGTGTTAAGTGTTAAGTGTTAAGTGTTTGAATAGATAGTATCAAGTGTTTGAATAGATAGTGTTTGATTCTAAATTAATCTTAGATTGTAATTTGAGAGAGAGATAGAAATCTAGAGAGAGTGAGTGTGAGTGTTTGTTTTTTTTAATTTTGCATTGATTTAAAATTATATAAGATATTGTTTTTTTTGTAATAGATTGTTAGAATTATTTAGGATAGTGTTTGGTTCTAATGGATTGTTAGATTTGTAATTTGAGAGAGAGAAGGAGAGAGAGGGAGGGAGAGGGAGAGGAGGATGAGGAGGAGGAGGAGGAGGAGGAGGTGGTGGTGTGGTATGTGTTTTGAATTTTCCATTGATTTATAATTTAGGATATTAGATAAATAGATATAGTGTTTGGTAGTAATTGATTGTTAGTTTTATAATGTGTGTGTGTGTGTGTGTGTGTGTGTGTGTGTGTGTGTGTGAGAGAGAGAGAGAGAGAGAGAGAGAGAGAGAGAGAGAGAGAGAGAGAGAGATGTGTGTGTGAGTGTGTGTGTGTGTGTGTTTTTGCATTGATTTAGAATTTAGGATAATAGATAAATATATAGTCTATTGCATTTATTTAGGATTAAGAGTGATAGATGAATAGATGCTGTTGAGAGAGAGAGAGAGAGAGAGAGAGAGAGAGAGAGAGAGAGAAGGGGGGGGGGGGGGGTGTATGTGTGTGTTTTGTATTATAAATTTAAGATGAAAATTTATTGTTTGATAGTAATTGAGGAGAAGGGTGTGTGTGTGTGTGTGTGTGTGTGTGTGTGAGTGAGAGAGAGAGAGAGAGAGAGAGAGAGAGAGAGAGAGAGAGAGGTGTCTATGTGTGTGTATTTTGCATTTTGAATTTAAAATAATAGATTTAATAGATAAATATATAATGTTTGATAGCAATTGAATGTTAGATTTGTAATTTGAGAGAGGGATTTGTAATTTGTGTGTGTGTGTGTGTGTGTGTGTGTGTGTGTGTGTGTGTGTTTGAGAGAGAGAGAGAGAGAGAGAGAGAGAGAGAGAGAGAGAGTTAATAGAATGAAGATTTATATATTTTATTTTTCCTGAATTATTAATTTGTATTTAAATTCATAATTACATTTTGAATCTTTTATTTTAAAGTTAAAACTTTTTATTTATTTTACTTGTAATGTTCCATGTCAAGTACAAGCCCAATGTCAGGAACTCGGGAGGAGCATGACTTTGCAATGAAATAGAATACATAACCATCGGTTATTATTCTTTGGATGGCAAACGCTCAATGCTTCATTACAATACTTCCGGACTGACAAGTTTTGAAAACTTGTTCCAGTATCCAGCCGTGACCAAGAAATTAAAGAATCCAATGACGGGTTCCGTGGCTTGTTCTTACCAAAAGCCACAACAATTAATTAATTATTTAATTGATATTTTTTCTCACCCAGCTGATTGGATTTTTTAGCGATAACGGCACTATGAGCGCATGTGTTGTTCAGAAAAACAAACATGTTGCTGTAGTAGATTTAGATTCTAATTTAGTTGATTTTGTAAAAATGAGAATGAAATCTCTTTCAGTTTTGCCAGATGAACTATCTGAGGTGGGAAAGAGTTTAGATAACAAGGATTCAATAATTCCCTTGTCCAAGGAACCTCAGTCTCTTGCTAGCGAAAAAGTAGGCGATACAGAAGAATTTGTTGATGTCTTGGTTCAAGATTATAATGTAGTTACGATAGTCGAGGAAAATGTAGAAGAGGTGCTATTTGAAACTACAGTGGCTACTCAAGAAAAAGAAAAAGATGTAAATGACCTCGATGACTTTTGGGAATAAAAAATTCTGTTGTTTCAAAAAATAATTGCGTTTATATTTTTTGATGTATTGTGTTTTGAAATCTTTTCGATTGATTTAATATTTTTAAATTTGTTTTTCAGTGATTTAAAATTAAGAATTTGAAATATTTTAAAAATATAAACACTGATAATCATTACCAAAACTAAAATTGTAACGATTTGTCAAGTTTATAATATTTTAATTTTGGATGTGTATTTATAATAATTTTTGTGAAAAAAAATATTGTTAAAAATTTTAAAAAATGAAAAGATTTTTTTCAGAGTGATTTAAATATTTTCACAAATTATTTCATCTCGATTATTGTAAAGTGATTTCATTTACGTTTATTTAATGTTTAAATATTCAATTAACTTACATAGGTATAAGTTAAGATTTTAAAAAATTTAAAACTTTAAAAAATACTGATTAAAATTTTTATCATAATTTAAAAAATATTTTTTTCGATATAAGAATTGTAATTTTAAAAACTTTTAAAATTCCGAAGCCTCTTCTGAAATCTCAACCAGAGCCTCTTCTGAAATCAACTGGAGCCTCTTCTAATATCTCAACCGGAGCCTCTGCTAAAAACTCAACCGACGACATTCTTGTCATATCTCGACCGGAGCTGTCTATCGAATCTCAAACGACATGATAAGTGAGACAACAACACTTTCACTCCAAACCACAAAAACCTCGATTACAAAAAATAAATTTATCAATACAAAATTAACCGAGCGTCAAAAACAGATGCGTGAGAAGCTTAAGCAGCCGATTAAGCCCTTGTGTAAAGAGACAAAAACAAACCATTAGACCAAACTTCCACATTCGATAGTGACTCAACACAGATGATTTCCAAAATTCTAGAAAACTTTGTGGAACCACCTTTCGATTTTACACGAAAATTTAAAGATTTAATACTGGATGACATTGTTATCTAGTTACCGCAGCCACACCGGGAACCTACACCAAGTTCTAACTCCTTTGAAGGACCAGCTACTGTCAGATCTCAACCGATGAGGAGCATTTCTGTCAAATCTCGACCGGAGCGTTTCTGTCAAATCTCAACGGGAGAGTTTCTGTCAAATCTCAACCAAAGTGCTTCTGCCAAATCTCAACTTGAACATCCTCTTGGATCTCGACCGGAGCTCCTGTTGGATCTCGACCGGAGCATTCTGTTGGATCTCGATCGGAGGTTCCAAATTCAAAACTCTATGAATCGGCACATCACATCTTGCCCAAAACCAGATGACGACGTCCATAACTGCCATCACCACGACGCCAATCGCACCTCAGCGAAGTGCGAATTCTGGCGTTTCTTGCGATGATCTGCTGGCAATCTTCTTGCTCCTGTGCATGATCCTAGCGCTCTTGTGTTTATTGCTTCTGTCATCGTTTACACACCACCTCCATCGAATATCCACCATCATCGTTTGATTATCATTCAGAGCGCCACACATATTCCACTCCGTATGCTACGGCAAGATTGTGCCAACTCATAGTTCCTCATGTCAAGAACTATGTTTATAACATTATCCTTTGCATCGGCCAACTTGCAACCCTTCGAGTTCCCTCGAGGACCAAATGTTGTCACAAGAACGCTCCAGAAGATTGAGCAGACAGCCTATTTCAAATACATAGATCCCTCAGTGGACAAATGGAAGAATAAAGATGGGTACCGAGTTGAGGCCATCAATGATCAGCAGCTGCAAGTGGCATGTGCATATTTGACCAAATGCACACAAAGGCCAAGGACAAAAGTGATGAGGGTACCATGTCCCTCTTCCACATGATGGCAGATTCACGACTGCATGCCCAGAACCTTTATGATTGGGCATAGTTTGCTTCGAACTGCCTTCATGAGTGTGCTAAGAACAAGCAGCCAATAACCATCCTGGGGTATCTCATGACTGACATCACACTCCAGCAAGTACAAAATGGGCCCAGACTCAAACAACACTTACAACTTGTGGACAGAGCATGGGACATCCCAATAGGGTCCAAACAGTCCAAACATCCACGATCACGGGCTACTTCACCAACGGGGCTTCCACCCAAAAGGGTAAACACCAGTATTATTCCACTGGTATACAAGCGACAAAGCCCACAACCAGATCCACAAGCAGCCGCATCCTTGGAAGCTCAACAGGCCGATACCTCCAAGGCCCAGTTGCCAGATACAAGGCAACAACGAATACGCAGGAAGCTTCAAGTCAGGAGGAAATTACCTGATGGATCATCATCAGATGATTCAGCTTCAGATGATGGAAGCTCGAATGTAGCCTCTCCGACACACCCCTCACCCTTACACACCATCGACAAGGGTGATGGAGCAGCTACATCATTGGGAGCAGCGGACACGGGCACAACCCATGTCGTGCCACCAGACAAAGTCCCCACCCCACCCATGCTGATAACCACGCCAACGCCGCCAACATCACCAACGACATTTTTTTCAAGGGGGGGAGGAGTGGAGAGTTCCATTCCCCAAGACACGAAAGCAGCCTAGCAGCCACAAGATCAATAGCCACAGGCCCAGCAAGTCCACACCTTGGACACTTCACAATATTTTGATGCTGTGGACCTGATGGAGATAAGTGATGACGAAACAGAGAAAGAAGATCAGCCTGGAGGAAGTCTAACCCTCCCAATAACCACCACCACCACCACAACAACCACCATTGCTACTAACATTATTTCTCCACTCCCACCACCTCCATCTTCATTCCCTCCGCAACACCTATTTTTTGGAGTAGTTTCACCATCCCACACCCCTGATTCAGTACCCAACCATCACTAACTCTGAGAAGCTCTCTGAATCAGCTAAGCCCTCAATGATTGGCCTATCCGAAGCAAGCTACCACATGCACTGGTTGGTAAGCCAGCACCAAGTGCTTGAGAATAAGGTCCAGTACCAGGATCGAGAAATTGCGCAACAACATAAGTTGGCTAAACAAAAAAAAAAAAGAGACAGAAGAATTCAAATCCATGATGGTCGGGTTGAAGACCACATTAGAAGAGGTCCAGTAGCAACTGAAGCACCAGATGGTCCAGATCGACCAAGTATGAGATGGATTGTTAGGTGCAATGATAGTTGGTGTCCCTCAAATAAAGTCCAAGGACATACAATTCCAGGCCCCACATGCCACAACCATCTGGATGGAGAGGTATGTGCGACTGATCCAGAAATGGGAAGCCGAAAAAAGAAATTTTGAAAATATTGTGGCCAAGCAGAAAAAAATCATTCTTGAGTCCCAGAAGCAACTAGAAGATACAACGAAGGCCCTGCAGCAAGTCTTGGACAAGGTGACCCAGTTGTGGGACACGACGTGCAAGGCCCAAGTAGGTGCTCATTCAAAGAAACCATGGGACGATGATGGAGATGACGGAGTAGGCAATAAGGATGGGCAAACTCGACCATCAAATGGTAGCTCGGGATCGGATAGCCAGAGAGTCGAAGCTGCTTCTAGAGCTTTTTCCCTTTCCCCTCCCACTTTTAATCCTTCATCTTATTCCCTTTTAATTTTTCTGAAACATTCATTCTGACTTACCCTGTTTCTTCGTCTTCCCTCTCTCCACCACCACCTAGCAGAATAATGGGCCCATCAAAAGGTCTAGCTGACACATACAAAGCCCGACGGGACGAGTTCCTTCAATAGCTCCACTCCCCCGGTGCAGCGTATAATTTGTTAAATCCACCTCCTCCTAAACCTTTCATTCTTGCACCTCCCTCTCCAGATCACTCCATCCCCAACCTTCTATAAGTTAACATGAACATTGGGGGTGATGACGACTTCCTGGCAGATCCATTGGAGTCAAGAAGATTTTCGCCTAGACAAGACACGGGTGCAGCTGAGCCGTCAACGAGCGAGCGGGCAAAGGAAAAAGATACGGGCATTAAGGCCTAGATAGATTGCAGATTTGTTCTCTAATTTAAAACGTTGATCTATGTTGAGCTAGGACTGGTTGCATGGCTTGTAAATGCATGTAACTGAGTAACGTAACCGTTTCTCCCCATTGACAGCTTGGGAATACACACTGTAATCTGAGAAATACTTCTGCCTGGAAATGTTCTAACAAGAAGATTGAATTGTAAAGAACTGTAACTAATGGAAGTAACAAAAAGAAGAACAAAAAAGAATTGTGTTCACAGATTAAGCTAGAATCTGTGAACATACGCCCCTTGCGAAGGTTGGTTTGATGACCTTGATGCTCTACGAGGGTTCTGAAGATTTTGCTCCTTGGAACTCTCACACACACTGAAAATGATGTTTTTCCATTAGTAAGTCTCACAGAGACTTTCATAGATGCATCTAGTCAGATCTAGTGATTGTCCAAGTTTCAAGAGCTATCTCCTAGGGGATCTCAATCATGAAAAAAGTGCTCTTTTTGAGTGTTTTTTGACGAGATCTTGAGATTCTCTGATTCTTAACTTTTGCAAACTGGTAATCTATTACATCCATGTTAGATCTGACTATAGGTAACTTTCTAGAAGTCCTGATAAATATTTGGTAGCAGATCCATCAGTTTTGGTGAATCTTGCTCTTATTTTGCCATGGTTTCGGAGATCGAGGTCTCTGATCTGCAAATTGGGGGCTTATTGGCGTAATCTGATGATTTGCTTTCTTCTTGATCCTATCTGGACCTGGATCTCTCTTAGATGTTGTTGGATCTTCTCTAATCTCCCCAGATCTGGCTGAATCTTGGTGGATCTAGCTTGATCTGGCTTGATCTTCCTGGATCTAGTTGTGATGGCCTAGCAGATGAACTTTTCGTAACATGTCACCACCAACCTGGATCTGTCTCACTGCAGCAGCTAGTACTTGTGCAACCGGCTACCATTGATGGGTGTGTCAAAAGGTGTCTCATCTAGCTTTTCCAAATTCACAGCTCCATGATTAAGAATTTCTTTGATCCGATAAGGACCTTCGTCTGTGAATTTTAATTTCCCCTTGATCGCCTTGGTTTTATACATCAAGACTAGATCTCTGGATCGAAGATCTTTCTTTTGTAACATGCAATCGTTCCATGCTTTGCGTCTTTCCTTTTCAGCTGCCAATGCATGCACAACTAGTTAGCGTGTTCCACAGAGCTTATGCAGAGCTTTGTGACGTAATTGTATAGATCTGAATTCATCAAGTCGTTGCGTTGTGGCAGTCCTTAATGAAGGGACTAAAAACTCTACTGGCATTACAGCATCTTGACCATAAACCAATTGGAATGGTATTTGATAAGTGCTTTCCTTATACAATGTCCCAATCCGATCTCCTAGCTTCAACTGTTTTCGTGAGTATGCTACACAAGATCTTATTGGATAACTCTGCTTGCCCATTATTGCGAGGATAATAAGGCGTATTGGTTATATGGATCACCAAGAATTCTTCCAATAGGACCTTGATGGTCTCATTGATAAAATGACGACCCACTTGGTGAGGTAGTCGGTGGCCACGATTATGTATCAAGCTTGGGTACTTCTTGCTGCAGGGTGAATTGGACCAATGTAATCCAATCTCCACTTTTCAAATGGTGCTTGGGCTAAGATCAGGTGTAGAAGGTCACAATTCAATCTCGTTCATCTCCTTGCCCTTTGGTACACATCACATTTGCTTAGGTATTTCTCCATATCCTTATGAATCATTGGCCACCAACATCCTGATTGCAGGATCTTGCGAACTATAATGTTGGATGCAAAATGGCCTCCACCCATGCCTTCATGTGAAAGCAAAATTATTTGGGTGGCCTCATGAGGAAGAATACATCGCTGAAAAATCCCATCTGATTCTCTTCGGTACAATTGGTCGGCAATCAGTTGATAAGGTCTAGCTTTCAAGATCAATTTTTGTTGATCCGCCCTTGGTAGTGATTTGTCTGGTTGGCCCCTCATTAGGTATTCAACTATGTCGATAGCCCATTCCAGTACTGTATCAACGTAAAACAAGGAAGCATCGGGTAGCTCATCGTCGGGCTGGGTTGCAACCTCCTTCCCCCTAATACGCGCGATACATGATCTGCCATGTAGTGTTGTTTTCCCTTGCGAACCATTATCCAAAAATCAAACTCTAACAACAGAAGTAGCCATCGAGTGATTCTCCTTATGTTGCAGGTTTTGTTAACGAGATAGAGCAAGAGTTGATGGTCCATAAATGGCAAAGTGTGTGGCCATCAAGTAATGCCGAAACTTCTTAATTGCATATATCATTGTCAATGCTTCTCCCTTTGTAGTTGAGTGATTCATTTCGGTATCATTGAGCTGTCGCTTGCAAATCGGATCAAAAATTTCTTTTTGTGTTCTCCTGGCTGGGTTAAGACTGCTCCAACTGCATACTTCGATGCGTCCATATGCACATGAAACTCAATGGACCAATTGGGAGGCCATAAGATTGGTGCTGAGACCAATGCATTCTTAAGCTTCTGGAAAGCCTTTAGCGCTTCCTCATTCCAATGTATATCCATTGTGAGTTTGTAAATCGGTCGTGTCAACTCTGTGAGATCTAGGATGAAAATTCGGTAATAGTTCGCATGACCCATAAAGATGTAGAACTCGTGGATCGTTCCTGGTGGTGGGAGATCAGTAATGATCCTGATTGTCGATAGATCTGTGGCAATCCCGTGTCTAGACACTATATGGCCAAGAATCAAGGCATGTGTAATCCAAAATTGACATTTTTATGGATTCAAGAAGATCTGAAATTCACGGCATTTTTGTAGCACCTTCTCCAGATTGGATAAGTGTTCAGGGTTTGGTCCATGTACGCACAGATCAGCCAAGAAAATTTCTAGAAATTTTTACAAATACTCTTTGAATGTCGTCTGCATGACTCGTTGGAAAGTGCTTGGGGCATTGCAAAGTCCAAATGGCATCACCTTATAGGCATAGGTACCCGATTCTGTGACAAATGTTGTCTTATGCTGACCCTTGGGTGCTATCCTCACTTGATTGTAACTGCTGAAGCCGTCCATTCGACTGTAGGCTTCGGCTCCAGCTACTCTGTCAAGGACACTTTCCGTAAAGGGCAAAGGAAAATGATCCTTTTTGGTGACTGCGTTTAGCGCCTTCAGATTCACACAAATTCGTATTTTGTTGTTCTTCTTGGGTACTATAACTATCGGCGATACTCATTCAGTGTGCTCAATTTTGTAAATGAAATATGCGTCTAACAGCTTCTGCTACTCTTGTTTGATCAGTTCTTTATAGTTTGGGTTGCAGCGGTAATAACGACTCACCTTGGGGACAGCTCCATCCACCAAGGGTATGGTGTGCTAGACTACCATTGGTGGAATGCCCTTTAAGTCACTATAATTCCAAGCAAAACAATCCTTGTACTCCACCAACAATGATCATAGCCTTTTGAATTGTGTGGGCATTAACTGCTCTCCCACATGTACGATCTTTTCTTCTTCACCTGGTTTTGCAAGGTTCATGGGTTGCATTTGCGCAGGTCCCTCAAAGACTTGTTCTGTTGGTATCTGAATTTGATCAGGTTCTCGCTGGGCTTGCGACATCATAATACCACGTCGTCCAAGGAGTAATTCTGGAAGGTCTCAAGCATCTTGTGAACTGGTGCTCGTCGAGATTCCTCCTTCAGCATATTGATCTTAGCCCGACTGGTCATCTTTTGATTCTCCGTCATCTGAGAAGAGAATGATGTTGTATCAAAGTTCATTCTGATTAACTTCAAGGAATCCAACACCTTCTTCTTGTCTCTTCTTGTCATATGGGTGGATTCGTCCTTGTTGTCTTTCTTCGGAACTGGTGCGACATTCGCCTCATGGTTGCGAATATCAAGCTCCACTATTCTCTCTGGAAGGATTTGCTTGATCTTGACTTTTTAGTAAACTTTTAGCACTTAAACCCAATTTTTGGCTCACTGGAATCAAACTAACTCTCGCAGACTCCTCTGTGTCCTAGTCTCACTGAGATGGAACTTCAAAATTCTCTGCGAGGGTTCTTGACAGCTGGAACTAAAAATTTTAGTGTTTTCGAGGGTTCCTTGGTATTTTCCCATCTTTTTTTCACTGGGAACTCTCGCATAGGTACTTAAATTTTGAACTAGCTCTCGCAAGCTCCACTGTGTCCTGGTCTCAATGAGATGGAACTTCAAGGGGCTCTGCGAGAGTTCTTATGTAGATTTGAATTTTTTTGATTTTTTACAAGGATTTTTGAACTTTTATGATTTTTTTTTCTAATTTTTGCAATCTACTTGGAACTAACTCTCACAAGCTTCTATGCAGGTCTGGGATAGTACCCTGGAGCTGTTGCCAGTCGTGCAAGGGTTAACTCTCACTGGATTTGGAGATATTAAAATCTGATGAGATTTTAGGCTCCTTTTCTCTCCAAAATTGCAGATTGGTGTGTTTTTTTTGGGTTTTCTCAGGTTTTGGTTTGGATGTCAAGCCCTTAGAGGCTGTTCAGGGCCTCCTCCACCCTCTCACACCTCCTCCACTAGCTGAAAACAGTCCAAACACAAGAAAATGCAAAAAACTAACTCTCCCTACCCCAAAATTCACCTAAAACTATTCTAAAAAGCAAGAAATAACTAAAATGCAACTATACTAGTTAGTGAAAATCTATCCTCGACAACGGCGCCACTATAGGGTCGAAGTCTTCGCGTTGTAGTAGCCCTCCCGCCTGTCAACAAGGGTTATAACACTAGATAGGTGCCTAACTATGAATAGATGCTCCTTTTAGTTAGTGCTCTACGTTTTTCCTAACACTAATACCACTAACACTACTCACCCCTAACTCTACTCCACTAAACTAACATTCATCATGATTTTTATGAAAGGGAAGAGGGAGTAGAAATGAGAATGAGAGAGAGAGAGAGAGAGAGAGAGAGAGAGAGAGAGAGAGAGAGAGAGAGGGAGGGAGAATTGAGATGGGGGTTAGCTCAAATGCTCAATGTCATTGCTTATGAAAAAAATTTAACTAGCATAAACAAAAAGCATGGAAAATGGAAATAGTAAGCAATCCACAACAATGGCATAAGCAAGAGTGATTAGCAAATGAGAATGCTTGACCTCCCAAAATGGTAGAGTATCCTCCTCTCTGTTAGGCATGGAAATAGAGTACAATTGGTGCCTTTTATATAAATGGGGAAGGCCCTTGCCCCAAAATCTTATTGGCTAATATTCACAATGATCCTAACCATTCATCTTGGACTCAACTTGATCCAAGGGTCCACAAAAAGTACATTAGTATTCACAAGATTCATGTGAGTCCAAAGTTGGACCCAACTCTAAAAAAATAAACTTCTAAGTTTAAAATAATTTTGGGCCTCAAGTTGTATTTTAATTACAAAGGGCCCAAGTCCATTATTTCTATTTACATTCACCTTGCGTGCTCCTTGGATCATGGACTTATACGCGCAGGAAGCCATGCCCTCACAACACATTTATTGACTCACTTTCTTTATTCGCTCTATGTTGGGAATATCTCCAACAATTTCTCGGGATTTATAGATATACCAAAGCTTTGACACTGAATGTATATTTTCTCAAGTACAACTAAATGTCGAGATGATTCAGAGTGAACTCCTAGGTCATCTAAGTAGACTTCTAGATGTCTCCTATCAGGTCCATAAAGGCTGCTTGCATGACACGTTGGAAGGTACTAGGAGCATTACACAGTCCAAAGGGCATCAGCTTCCAACAAAACATCCTCCATTCTCGTGGCAAAAGCAGTTTTGTGTTGATCTTCAAGTGTTATTTCTATCATATTATAACCGCTAAAGCTGTCTAAGAAGGAATAAGCTTTTCTAGTGTATTTCCACAACACATGGAAGGGCAAAGTGACATTGGCTTGGAGTAGGTCACCCCATACTTTAGTGCCTTCTATCGCAGAATTTTAAGGAGTGGTTTGTACGGATTGTGGAGTAAGGTGTGTCTCATTATCAATGTCTTGCAGTTGTTTTTTAAACTCATCTTGGAGTTTGATTTGCTCAATGGGATTGGGAGTTTGATTTGCTGGATCATCTATTCATTTATCCGGTTTTCGGCTGGCTACTCTCTAAGCTCTAGTCATGGCCATAGTTGGCAAGGTCTCGACCTGAAACTGAACAAACTGAGACATAAGGTTTAGGTCGATTTGGGAAGTCTTTCGTGTGGTGCTCGATTCCACAGTTATCACATAGGGGTGGAAATTTGAGCTTATCAGGGCAACGGATGCTAGGATGTCTACCAGCACAAACAAAATAATCTCTCAAGGCAGGCATGGGTTGCGCCGCATAACTTACTTGTGGAGATGCATAGTATGGCTGGTTTGGATCGTAAGTGATGCAGTGGCATCATATTGGTATGTCGGGTCCACTTGGTAACTAGCATCTTGGGTTTCTTCAACGTAATATGTAGTTGGATCAACATAGTGAGCACGTGCTTGTGGTCAAGGTTGATTCACCACATAAGATTGTCTAGGCGAATACTGCTGTGGGCCTGAAGGTCTTGGCTGAAATTGTTTTGGTCATTGATAAGTCTATTGGGAATTGTAAGGTGGTGGACTAGGGGGACGGTATTTTCGATACATTGGTATTGCATTTTGCGAGAAATATGTTTTCACACTCGTTGGCAATATGGTTTTGAAAATAGATAGGGCACCATACATTCTCTCGGAAAGGATAGGTCTTGTCAGGACTTTTTGGAAATTAGTTGTAAGCTTATCCATTTGGGCTTGCTGAGTTTTTTGCCAAGTAGCGATATGTTGTAGCAAATTGTGAAGAATTGCCAAAAATTGGCAAATCTAGCTTGATCAAAAACCATGTAGAATAGTGTAAATTGTGTACACAAGTGGGTCCCGCACATGTGAGGCCATGATGCCACATGGGAAACCCATCCTAATGTAGGTTAGGTCAAGTCAAGAGAGTTGGTCATGTCTATTTGGTGGTCATCCCTACTTTATAGGACCTACACCTAAGTTTAAGGTGAAAATTTGACCAACTAGCTACCTACCAAGCATAACTCTAGGAAATAGACTAGGGTTTCATTTTAGGTCAAGGAGAGTGAGTTAACTTCCTTATTACATGCTGGAAATCCACCTAACTTCAAGAAGGAAGTCGAATTTGGTATGTATTCCCTCTCTCCATAGTGAGAAGATAGAAAATTTTTGGAGCTCATTGGCAATCTCAAGCTAGTTCACTATGTACATTGAGTTTTTGTGATCCAAATGAAACCAAATCAATTTCTACTTGTTTCTCAGGTTGAAGGCCGTACTAAAGACTGTAGTACACACGTGTGGTCTCGGATTTCAATGTTTATCAATGCTTTTGATTGTTAGTGCTTGTTGTTTGTCAAATTGCCAATCTAGATCAACTTTTTTGTGTCTAGTTTTTTGATAGATTGTTAAGCAGGCATCCAATCACTCTTGTGGATCTTTTGTAGATCCATTTATGGTCCTAAAGTACAGTACTTTCACACAAATTAGTGGAATTAGAACTGGAGGTGTGCTCAAGGTGTGAATCATTTTTAACATGAGCTTTCCCCTTGCGATCATGACAATCATAGTCATCATTGGATCCTTCATTTTTAATAGCGTCATCCATTACTTCTTTCAGTTGGTCGTATGAGTCGGCTGATTTAAGTGCTCTTCTGATAGATTTAAGTAAGCCTACCAAAAAGAGTTTGATAGCCATTTTTTTGTGATTTTTTCATCAACGCATTCCAACTTGAGACTCTTAAAGCGCTCAATGTAGGTGCGTACAGATTCGATGTGTGCGAGTTTTGCAAAGCAGTGCAAAAAGTTGTGCGAGTTCTATTTATGAAAAGAATTACTTAAAGTCACTTAGAATCACTTTTTTCTATCAGGATAAATTCGCACAGAGTATAGATGAGACGAAAATTTACTGAGGAGACTAAAATTAGCATGGGCAAATTTTGGTTCTTGTACTCAATATGTGTGCGAGTTTGGTTTGACAAAAATGACATTGACTGCTCAAATTCAAACTTTTTTCATTGTAAGGAATTTGCACAGGTCATTAGGAACTCGTGCAACTGGTTTTTGAGCCATAATGACAGTGGGCGAGTTTTGTTATGAAGATTTTTTTTGAAAAAGTTTAATTTGAGTTCATGTTTTCTGACAAGGATAAGTAATTACACAATCCAAAGGCGAAGGCCTAGTGGGGCTCAAGCACCTACCACAAGGTATTCAATCACCAATGGGAACACAAGTAAGCATAGAGAAACGACACAAAGGTGTTTCTGTTAATTCAAAAGCTTGTACAATTGTTGTTGAAGGCACTTATCCACTACCATATATGGTAAGAGTGGTGGGCCTATGCTCTAACATGCTTATGGGACGTCTAAGCTTAATGCTAATTAACTTGTAAAGTGCCCTCTCTAACAAATTACAACAAACGTGGAATTAAACTTAACTTGAACTTAGGAATTAAATCTTAAACTTAGACTTTCTAAGTTGACCATTACAAATGATTGTTTGTAATAATTAAATTGAATTGTAAAAGGTCTAAGTATAAAGTTTTCCTAACCTTAATTTGCTTGTGGGCTTACAAAACACATGCCACCTTTATTTGAATTTACTTGTGGACTTACAAAACACATGCCACAATAAATTCCTATGTTGTGCTAACATAAGGGACAACAGAAAAGCTGACACCAACTCCACTATTAAAATCCTATCTTAGTACGTTTTGGGTGCCTACTTGAACTTGGGAGTGATCACGGAACGCATTTTCTAAATGAAAGTGTCACTCACTTGTTGTCCTACTATGTGGTTGTCCATAGGAAGGGTGTGATTTTTTAGCGAGCTTTTGGCAGTTTTGGCGAGCTTTTATAGCAATTTTGATGGGCATAATCCAAAACATGTGTTTAGGTCTAAAAGAGTATTCTATATGTACGGACATGACAATATGGACATTAAACTTAACACATATCTATGAAACTGTTATAAATGAACAAGAGATTAAGGACTTCAATCCTCACAAAAAAACAAATGAATTACAAATCTCTTTCGGTGTGAAAATATTGATTTACTTTCACCAACTTCTTCACTAAGGTTTATAAGTATCAAAAATGAAAATCAATTTTCAAACTCAAAATAAATCCCAAATTAACCTTTGCTTCGAAAGCAGATGCATATTTTTTATCAGACAAAATTGCAGTTAAACATAATGTGACAGTCTTTTAGAATGACAAATTCCTTAAATTGCATCACCAATGACGCTTTAGACATCATACATACTTCTTCACAGCAAGCTGATGATCGTCTCTATCAACACGAGAGAAGTCTAGTAATGCTTTCAAAACACTACATAAGTCTCAATCTCCATTATTGTTGAAGGAAAAAATTCCCTACTTGAAAAGATTTGTTTTTCATTCAAACTCATCATACAATGTCAGTCTTCAAAAATAAAACTGGTGCAACCGTCTGCCGTAGATTCCCTCCATGATCCGACTCTGCACTAATTCTATAGGAATTTATTTGACTGCTTTTGAATAGCTTTTAAGGAAAAAAAACCTAAGGGCATTATGAGGCTTGAAAGAGAAGTGACCTTAATTAACTGCCCACTATGAGATTTTAGTACATAAAGATCAAATTTTGAAAAAAATTACTCAGAGCCCATACAAGTATGACCTCACATAATCTTGGCAATGCTCAAGTTGCTCTAGGGATTTTCACTCAATGCTTTGCTCAACAGTGTGGGGGCTAAAATACAAGGCATAAGGGGCATTTTAATGAAGCCCGAGAGAATTTAGGAAAGAATCACCTTGCATGGAAGGGGCCTGTGCACATGATGATTTCAGTAATCAATTTTGTTTTAAAAAAATCAATCGGCCTTGGAAAAAGGTATTCTGTTGTGGCTGTAGAATTATTGTACTTTCTTTCTATTATGTTGTTCATAAGCGGTGAAAATGCGAAATTCTAGTGATATTTAGGGCTCAAATCACTTGCTTTATTGCACTTTGCACCATTTTTTTGCTAATCATTTGTATGGTGTATGCTCTACTGGAGTTTCTTGTTGCTCTGCATTTTACGAACGCAAAAATCTTTTTTGGATTATTTGTGCCTAGTTGCCACCTCATGTTTCATCAACAAGTGAGGTATAGCAAGAAAGCGCAATTTCAAATCTCGTCTTGTGAGACACTATCAGTAGCTTTAAAGGTTGCAGATGTCCATTGATGAATGAGGATGTTCTTTGTGATGGCCTTCTATGAAATGTCATGAAGCAACGTTGATATTAATGGTTTTGGCATAAACTTTAAAAGTTGAGTGACAGGAAGGTGTCGTTGTGAGGTGTGTTATGAGCCTGTCCCATTAGTTAATTATCAAACTCAAACCAACTAGTTTAAATGGCTTTCTATGCATGAATCAATGATACACTTCATGTACAAGCACTGGTAAACTTTAAAGAGAAATTAGGATTTGTGATTCTGGATATTGAACAGGAATATTGAGAGAACCCTAGATTTTAGATATTGAATAGGAATATTAGGAAAACCTCAGAATTGAGGAGAAAGATCGATGAAGAGAGCAGTGTTGGAGAGACACTTGTACCTTTTCCAGAAAAGTGATAGCATGTATTCAACGTAGATTGTAAATTTAGACTGACTAGCATGTATAATAATCTCATGCAGAGAACTGCATTAGGAAGAGGATTTCAATTTATGACTCTTTTTGTAACTTACCATGTGTCGAGAGACGATGCACAAGGGTTTGGACAATTTGACCTCAACAAATATCTCGAACTGCCCATCTGACATAAAGGCCAAGTTAAAAACTAAAAAATAGATTCAATATGTATGGTTTAGAGTATTGAAAATTCCGAACTTAGGGTATCACAAATTCTGGGCATCAAAAAATTTTGGTCATAAAAAATTTCGAATTCTGGATATCGAAAATTTTGGGCTTAGGGTAGCAAAAATTTTGAATACTAGGTATCAAAACTTCTGGGCTTAGGGTATCGAAATTTTTTTTGAGAGGACCCCGTATTGAAAACTTCTGATTTTTTGTATCGAAAAATTCAGATCTAGGTATCAAAAACTCTGGGCATCGAAAAATTCTGGTTATCAAAAATTTCGAATTTTGGAGAGTATCCAACATTGCTAGGTATTGAAAATTTTGAGAAATTCTTCGAGTCAATCTCGTATTGAAAACTTTTGATTTTTTGTATCGAAAAATTTCGAACTCTTGGAATTTGAAAATTTTTCAAAAATTACTAGGAATCGTAAAAGTTCCCTTGGTTTAGGGTATCGAAAATTCCAGACTTAGAATATAAAAAATTATGGGTATCAAAAAATTCTTGTTATCGAAAATTTCAAATTCAGGATATCGAAAATTCTAGGCTTAGGGTTTCAAAAAAAATTTGTTATCGAAAATTTCGGATTCTAGATATCAAAAACTTTGGGCTTAGGGTATAAAAAAATTCTAGGTATTGAAAATTCTGAATATTGGGTATCAAAAATTTTGGACTTAGAGTATCAAAAATTTTCAAAATGACCTCGTATTGAAAATTTCTGAGTTTTGATATCGAAAAATTCAGATCTAGGTATCAAAAATTCTGGGCATTGAAAAATTCTGGTTATCAAAAATTTCGAATTCTGGATATCAAAAATTCTGGGCTTAGGGTATCCAATATTGCTGGGTATCGAAAATTCTGAAAAATTCTCCGAGTCGATCTCATATTGAAAACTTCTGATTTTTTGTATCAAAAAATTTCGAACTCTGAATATCGCAAAATTTTTGAAAATTTCTGGAAATGGTAAAAGTTAAAAAAAAAATCTGGATTTGGGGTATCAAAAATTCTGGGTATTGAAAAATTCTTGTTATCGAAAATTTCAAATTTTGGATATTAAAAATTCTGAACTTAGGGGTTCGAAAATTTCTGGTTATTGAAAATTTCAGATTCTGGATATAAAAAATTCTGGACTTAGGGTATCAAAAATTTCTAGGTATCGAAAATTTCGACTATTGGGTATCAAAATTTTTTCGAAACTACCTCGATTAAAACCTTTTGATTTTTGGTATCGAAAAATTCAAATCTAGGTATCAAAAATTTTAGGCATCGAAAAATACTGGTTATCAAAAATTCCGAATTTTGGATATCGAAAATTCTGAATTTAGGATATCCAACATTGTTGGATATCGAAAATTTTGAAAAATTCTCTGAGTCGATCCGTATTGAAAACTTCTTATTTTGGGTATCGAAAAATTCCAAACTCTGGATATCGAAAAAATTTCAAAAATTTTCGGGAATCATAAAAGTTCTAAAAAATATCGGATTTTGGGTATCAAAAATTTTGGACTTAGGGTATCGAAAATTCTGGGCTTAGGGTTTCAAATCGAAAATTTTGAATTCTGGATATTGAAAATTTTGGGCTTAGAGTTTCAAAAAATTTTGATAATCGAAAATTTCAAATTCGTATCAAAAATTCTGGGTTGTAAAGCCTGAGTCAACAATATACAAGACAAGGCTAGTTTCTTATTGCCATTGTAGTGAACATTATCCATCTACGAAGGACTGGTGACAGAAGACATTCTTTGCTATAACTAGCTCTTCTGCGCTTACATCTTCTACTGGAACTACTCAAACAACGCTGGGAGCTAAAGATCGCTTCTTTTAAATCGTGAAGCTGAAGGACAGCCTTCCTCCTAAAGGACAAAGCATGAGCCTACAACTATGGCTCAATATACACAAGTTACTCAGGCTTGTCACAATACCTCCAAACATTTTTCTACGATCGTCTTTCTGTTGTTTCTAAATCAGATTGCAAGGCACAGTGGAGAAAGAAGAGGGTGGGGACAGCTCCTGACCATCAGCGTTGGTGCTGATGGTCTGGTGCTATCATTTTTTCTAGCTTTTCTTCGGACTTTATAAAACCATGAAACAAAAATGACAGTTCTAGACCAGCATTGATGGCCTGGAGCTGTCAATGTTTCTTCAATTTCATACACAATACCATAAACAAGCAAAGAAACTTAAACACAGTTGACAATGAAAATAAAACTGGTAGATCTGGACCATTAGTGCCAGCGTTGATGGTCCGGAGCTGCCATTTTTTTCATTGTCAACTGTGTTTGTCAAAAACAAACTCACAAATGAAAGAAAAAATGGCAGCTTCGGACATCAGCGCCAACGCTGATAGTCCGGAGCTGCCACTTTTTTTAATTGTCAACTGTGTTTGTCAAAAACAAGCTCACAAACGAAAGAGAAAAATGGCAGCTCCGGACCATCAGCGCCAACGCTAATGGTCTGGAGCTGTCATTTTTTCACAAGATTTGTTTGCTACCAAAAATTTTGGTATATTTGTACATTCATCATCTGCTTGTATAAGCTTACCCACACTGTGCCGCTCCTTGGTTGCTCATTGGTCTATATTTGTCTGCTCGATGGTCGCTCCCTCAAGAAATCGCTCCTCTCCTTTGCTCTTCGCTCCTTAACTCCTCTTCGCTCTTCTGCTCTCCTCTTGGCTCCTCTTCTTTGCACTTTTTGTATACAAAGTTAGGGTTTAGGGTTCGAATTTGGATTTAGGTGATGAAGTAGTACCTGTCTAGCCGGAAGACAACCCTCGCAATTACTACTCACAACTCATCCATTTATGTACATTGGATTTCAATAACTGCTTGAGTCATGCCTTAGAGTTAACCCAAGTGTAAAGTCCTCTCCTTCAACTAACACATGTAACTGTTGTAATGGAGACATGCCACATCTCTTTTAGGACAATAAAATCCCTTATCACTTTCTAGATGTTCTATAGATATGAAAACAAAGAATAGCTATATTATTTGACAGCGCCCCTACACAAATTTAAAGGAAAAGTAAAAACAATTCTTTATTTTTTTTTCAAGCGTGCAAACCAACTGAATGTGGATCTCCTACAAGTTGTTAGTCATATATTAGTTTGAATGCCCTTAGTGGATATACTTCAAAGTTGTCTGATATAGATAACTCATTTATATTTAGTCATAAATACCAATCCAACTACCTCATAATATAACTTATACAAATATAAGCTCATATTTAACTAATATAGGCAATATAACAATATAATTATACAATATTAATAGCTACAAAGTAAAGTATATACAATGGTGACTGAATGTTGGGTGGCCAATTATGATATTTAAGCATGCCTCCTAGAGCACCTCACCAAGGGGCCATTGGATTCTATGGTAGCCATGATGCATTAAATTAGCCGTAATTTACTAAGGGACATGTGTCTGCATGCCGAGTGAGTCTTTCCAGCACTGTTCTATTTTTTCTCATTACATGATTCACCTCCATCCTTGCAACTCACTTCTCATCCTTCTCATCCTTTCAACTCTCTATCTGCATCTGTCTGCAAGACATTTTTTAATCTTTGGTGAGTAGCTCAAATTATCTCTCTGAATTCGTCATTGCAGTTATAGGAACCATCAGTGAGGAGGCAAGCATGGAAGCGAGATTGACTTTTGAAGGAATGACAACCGATCCAGTCATAGTACCCCTTGTAAATGGGAGAGGAGTAGTGATCCACAAGTCATTGGAGGTAATAGCCCCGAACACTCATAAATTGCACTCTGTGTTAGCCATTGTGCTCACAGAATATGGCGATGAACTTCGACTGCCAGTAGACATGCTAAATGATTTGGATGGTGAGATTATATATCTTTTGGATTCCAGCATTTCCTCATGTTACATCATTGAGTTGATATACAAGCAACAAGCAGAAACTGTGGATAAAGAAAAAGGTATATATCGAAATCTATTGTCATATACTTCATTTCTTTCCAAAGAAACAAAGAAGAATAGTCCATCATATTCTAATGAAGGCTTTGTCAATACTGAAAGAAGTGTCATTCCACTAATTTGGAGAAACCAAGTCCAAGCATTTTGAAAAGGCTGCTAGTTAACGCAACCTCTCGTTATACGGTTGATGAGCTTCCACAAGAGTTCAATGGAAATGTTGTCTTTGAGCTCCCACCAACTTTTGGTACAAAAATGACCATGATGGATGGGAGGGAGCATAAATATGATGGTCACATATGAGCCAAACCAGTAACTACCAATGTATCTTTTGAGGGCAATGTTAGACTGTCATATTATGGTGGAGTTTTTGAGTGCATGAATATTGCTTGCCCAAGATATATCAACAGTGGAATCAAGAACAAAACATGTTTCAAAGGTACACTGTTGAGGAGGTGTGACTTCGGGCTAACCACATAGGGTGAAGGACCATTACTGTGTTTTTTTGCAGAAGACTTGTTGTTTGCATTGGTGCATGTTCATGTCTGGCATACTATGTAATACCAACAGACACAAATGTCACGAGACTAATGTTGCATGTAGGAAACCACAAGCATGATGTCCAACCCGGCTCGTCCAAACGAGATGAAGATTGCAAAGCAACTAATAACAACATCCATAACAAGAAGAAAAGCAGATTGTGGCTATAAACTGAAGGATATGAAGTTGGCCAGTTTATTGGAAGTTCTTGCACCATTGGTAGATAACGGGAGGTAAAACAATTTGGCATGAAATTAGTATTGGTGTACATTTTGTTGGTTTTTTGTGTTTCATGTCAATGGAAATTGTCATCAACTAGTTTTTGTACTGCCTGCCATTGTAGATTTCGTAGAATTGTATCTTCTGCAAGGGGGATGTGAAACTCTGTTGGCGACTCCATCGATCAAATTTTTTATCTAAAAAGAGACTGTAAATATGATTTCTTTCAAGGAAGCAAATAATTTGAGCAATGTTTGTCTGGCGATAGATGCTACCTATTCAAAATGTCATCCTCTGGACTAGCATCTGGAGTCAATCTAGTGAATCGAATGAGAAGGACCGAAAACGATGACCTGAGGAGGTCCTGGATACAATTTGACCATACAAGGTGCGTTCATAATTGGACAACCATGGCATGCCATGTATACGACCCTAGGTTATAAATAATCTCCATCCATTTTCAAAGTGGAGAAAAAAATTAGATATCCATAGTTGAACTCTGATTACCTTAAGTAACAATCGTTTCTTTGCATTGGTGCAACATCCAAGGACTTTTGACAGTAGCCACTTGAGAAATGGAAGAGGAGAATACAAAATCGCAAGTACTTTTTTGGGAGATGCTCAACTCCGTCATGGTTCGAAATGGTTTTGATAAAGTGAACTTTCATGGATTCATGTCAGGCCCAAGCCAACTGGAGGGTAGTGCGCACCATTTTTAACGAGGGGATCCGAAAATAAGATGGAACAACATGAAAGATCATGTCAATTTCATTGGAAACAGAGTCTTTAGATTCACACGACTAAATATGTTCTGAAGGAGTTTCAATCAGACCATGCACAAATGTGCGAAGATTGGCATCTGGCTGAAACGAGGGACGATGCAGTTGATCAGTTCAGGATTATCTCACAATGGTGGCGAACCGGCAAGGTTAGAGACACTGATATACCTGCAATGGGGAAATTGAACTTGTAGGATGTAAAAAATGTATTAAAAATGACCATTTTTGGTGATTTTTGGGGGATGGATCTCTCCAAATCCATAAGGAGATCATTATGAAATCAATTACAGCATGATTAGCATTCCTTTTTACCTTTCCAGCAAGCTATCAGACCTGTGAATTGATGGCCAGTGGCTTATGCACCATCTCCATCAAGTTTGAAGCTATTTTGACTTCTACAAATCAAGAAATCTTCATTCTCAGCCTTTATTGCATCTTAGGATCAGTATGAATGCTTCATGAAAGTCTAGTTGTTTAAGACTGTTGGTAGCATCAATTTTGGGCTAGGATGGGTGTTTGCACATTTTTGCATGATTTTTTCTTGTGGAAGTGTGCCCTAATATAGATTTTCTGACACTCTGATCTAGCATGTGTGAGGCCTAGGTGGCAAGCTGATGTGACAAGCATCTTGTTCACTTGGTCTCCCTCTGTATTGAGTTTTACAGTACCTAATTTGGTGTCTTGTAGCCAAAGTTATGATCATTTGAAATTTTGCAGTTTTGTGTGTAAAATCAGCAAAATTTGAAAATGTTCTGATTGCATGCCAATCATTTCCCTAGCACTGTGCTTGCATGGATTAGTTGCATGCTGATTCTCATAGTGATTTTAACATGCATGAGGGATTTACAATTGATTTGAGTGGTCATACGCATGTGCTCTGACAATTGGGTCACAAATCAAGAATTAATTATCTCACTTAGCTCGAAACACTATTTGCATCAGACATTTTGAGGGTGAAGAACTTCTTCCTTAGATGAAGCTTGGACATAACGTCTCTGATGTCGTAGATAGTTGCTAGAATGTCCCATGCATTCTTAGCAGTCTGAGCAACATGTATGTGGCTGATCTGAGTATCCTTGATGTTGAGGGTGATCATGGCAAATGCTTTGTCATCTCTCAGTCTCCACTTGGTGATGACGGCTGCATCACCTTCTGGTTTGAGCTCTTTGCCATCAACGATGTCCCATAGTTCTTTGGCTAGAAGTATAACCTTCATCTTGAATTTCCAGAGATGGTAGAGTTATCTCCATCGAGTTTGTCAATGAGAGATGAACTAGATGATGGATCCATTCTAATTGAACGAGATCGTTGCTAGAAACAACGATTATCGGAATATTGTTGGCTGTGCGTTTGCTAGAAGACATCTTGATAGAAACAAGACTGATAATCTGCAGTAGAGATGCAGATTACTGAAATGCCCACTTTGATACCATGTCATAAAACCGTGGGTGTGACCGGCAGCGGAAGCTTGAGGCTTTGAGCGTGAATGGAAATGCAACAATTAGCAGCAAAAATATTCAAGTAGAAGAATTCATACAGATTGCGCAAATGAACAATGCAATAGTGAGACAAAAATTGCACTCTGATTAATATGAACAGTGAGTACAATCGCTTGAATTTTAACTTCAGCTTGCTGAGCATAATAACACTGGCTACATATAACTGTAATTGAAAGAGAAATTCAATCAACACTTACATAACTTGATTCAGCTAGTATATATATTTACAAGTGTCGAGAAAAAAATATCTTATGCCTTAACTGCCATCTACTCCAATTTTGTATATGTACAAAGTCGGTAACCGCCCTTAGGATATTTGTTTCTCCAGCTGTTTTAGGGTTGATGATAAGTTGGCGACATCGGTCTGCCAATGTAGCAAAAACGTGAAAAACTTGAAGGTGCCCTTAGTCTGAAGGTATGCAAATCCTGAAGGTGCCCTTAGACTTAAGATGTGTAAATCCCTAAGGCGCCCGCAGACTAAAGGCAACGAAGAGGCCAAAAAAGGCGAAAAAGCCAAAGGTGCGTTACACTGAAGGCAGCGAGAAGATGAAAGTGCCTTAGACTAAAGGCAGCGAAGAAGACGAAGGTGTCTTAGATTAAAGACAGCGAAAAAGTCGAAGGTGTCTTAAATGGTTTATGTGGGCAATACGAAGAACAACTACCAATAGTTGAGTCAAGTGTCTCAGGTTGATTCCTAAATAGGGTCCTTGTGAACATCCTATTGGTTGTTCAATGATAGGTATCGCAGCGCCTTCCTTCTACGGTATTAGAAAGCATATTAAAGGAAGCACTCCACAATTTATGTGGTTTTGTGCCAGTGATTGCACACACACATGAAAAACAAACAAATGGATTACTCAAATGTCTCATAAACTTCCCAGCATTTAGCCAGTCGCCAAAAGGCATTAATTTAACTCAACTAGAAGCTGACACGTGGAGGCTATGTCTTACAAACGCAGGTTGTGGATGGGGGCAGGCCACCAATTTCTCATGAAAGGGGTGCTGGTGCATCAAACACTCATGAACAACATTGCACACCAAGATAGCACCCACCAGGACATGGCACCACTGAAGATCATGACTCATCTTTCCCAAATACAGAAGACACTCTACCACCCAAAAGACGATTTAAAACCAGAACGACGATCTCACTCAAGGCACAACAATGCATTGATCGGTGTCTTATTATGTTGGCCAATGTGAAGGCTGTTAAGTGTGTTAAAGAAGGACACCATGAAATCTTCACCATTACAACATTTTGTTTAGACCACGAGAGAGAGTACAATGTTAGCATAACACAACAACCGTCTTGCATATGTGTGGATTTTCAAGCTCATCACCTGGAGGGAAAGCCGTATCTAGCATGCAAACATTTGTACTATGTTTTTCTTAGACTGCTAGGGCTGGACCAAAACACAAACATGTTTATTCACCAACCACTTCTAACAGAAATCGAGGTGTTCCAAGCTCTCTCTAGAGAAAGAAACTACCATTAGTCTTGTTTAGATAGCAAGAAATTCTTTTTTGCTTGTAGAACTTTGGACTGCCTAGTTTTGTGCTCGCGGAAAGATCTGCAGCCCTTTTTTTTGTTATTTAGATTATTGCTTAGCATATAATATTTAACAAGTCTTTAAGTTTGGATCTGCAAACAAGGCCCTCTTGAGATTGTGCGATTGGTACACTTTTGATTCTTCTCAATGTAGCTAGCCATCCTTACTAACTATCATATTTTTTCTTGCAATTCAGAATTGATCATGGCAATTGTTAATGTTTGGTTCATGTTTTGGTTATGCACAATTCTTCAGGTTTGAACTTGTTAATTTTCAGAGAAAAAGGACAATTATGATTGTACTAGTCAATCATTAAGAGTTATTGATTGCTTAATCCAATGATCTATCAAGTTCTAGGTGTTAGATCTTGATCTAGATGCATTACACTATGATTTAAGCAAGAGAAATGGATCAAATACATAAATGACCTGTACATAAATGACCTGTGTACTGGTCCAACAGGCTCCACACATGTGAGATCTCACTATGAACATAGATCTTAAGATTAGCATAATATATTGAACAACTTGGAATTGACAATTTCAACAGAATTTTGTTATTTACACACAACAAAACCCTAAACTACCAAAAAACCGAAGCCAAAAAGTTCTAACAAAATGAACGTCAAAACTGTTAGAAAGCTTGCTAAAATGGCCAAAAAGCTCGCATCCAAAAGCTCGCTAAAAATCATTCCCCTCCATAGGAAGAGCACACCCTATTACCCATGTTGCAATGGACAAGCAGAATCATCAAACAAGATTCTCTATGATATTATCACGAAGATGGTTGAAGCATCATGCTCAGATTGGGAACACAAACTTCACACAACTTTATGGGCATTCAGAACCACCTTTAAGGTGAGCACTAGACAAACCCCATTTCAAATGGTATATGGACAAGAAGTAGTAATGCCTACTGAATTTGTCATTTTGAGTCTGAGAGTCACCATCATCGAATGACTAAGTATAGAGGAATCTACCAAGATGAGACTTCAACATCTTTTCCAACTCCACGAAACTCGCTTCCTAGAACTTCACATACTAGCTGTAGAGAAACAACGAAGGAAAGCTTGGCGCGATCAAAATATCAAGACCAAGGATTTCATCAAGGGAAAATCGACATTTTTGTACAATGCCAAGGCACACAAGGGTAAGCTCAAGTTTCTAGGAGAAAGGCTATACAAGGTAGTAGAAATCCGACCTAATGGCGTAGTCATTCTCGCCGACCTCATGCAAGGCAAATTGTTCGACATGCCTATTAATGACAGCAGGTTGCGTCGCTACTAAATTATAAGTAGTTCAATAACGTTCAATTAGATGACCCAGACCCTAGAAGATATACTGGTTTAAATTAGGTATTTTAGATCTAGGCGATTAGTTGGGTAGAGCAGATCTTAATGTAGCTAGACCAATTAGATTAGGTAGGACAGACTTAGGATTAGTTTAGTTGTAGGATAATCGACCGCGATCCATAGAGTAGCAAATATAGGATTAGGATACTTTCTAGAATTAAATCATTGGACAAATTAGATTAGATATATCTAGGTTAAGTAGCAATAGCCTCATATAGTTTAGATCCAAGGTATCATTAGATCTAGGTAGATAGATTAAATATTTGATCACATTAGATTGAAGCCCATAACGTAGCCTAGCCTTAGTTCTTTAGATCAGCCCATGTTAATCCAAGTAGGAGTTAGGCAAGATATAGTTCAGTAGGTTAGATGTGCACCATTAGACTCCTATAACTAAAATCCCACCTTGTATAACTACCCTTACCTAATATACAAAGCCCCAACCTACCCTACCCATTTTTTCTCTTTTTCCTTTGTAAAAATGTCTTCGAAACACCCTGAGTGGCCCAAAAAGAGCTCCCCAAGTCCTAGCAAATCCAACCACTCCCAAGTGATACCAATCAACAAGATGGATACATCAAAGATAAATCCAAAGCGGAACAGATACTTGCCAAAGTGTATGCTAAAAAAGAATAATTTTGTCTTTACTGTGTCAAAATGCATCCAAAAAGTGAGCATCAGAAGATCACCATGAAAGAGAGCACCAAGTAAGGAAGTAAGATGCCCAAATGTGACAAAACATCTAGCAAGCGATAAGCGGTGAAGAAGTTGCCAAAATGTCCACCAAATAAAGCACCAAGTAAGGAAGAAAAATGCTTCAATGTGATAGAAGATCTAGCAAGCAATAGGTGGTGAAGAAGCTACCAGAATGTCCACCAAATAGATCATCAACTAAAGAAGTTAGCTGCCTAGTGTGACAAATATCTATTAAGTGATAGGTGGTGAAGAACCTATCAAAATGTTTCTCCTGGTCATTCTTCATGAGAGATTGCTTGATTGTGTCTATTATGGTCATTTATGTTTCATTGATACAATATCCTTAGAATGAGTCTATAACTCTCTGGTTCTTAACTTTTCATTTTGGTCATATTCTCATGTTTTCTACTACTAGATCATGATTTTCTTCCAATATTGTATGATTGTTAAAATCATTTCATGTAGTAACATCAAGCATGATGTCCTAAACATATGTACGGGTAGTTGCTTGCAATTTGCAAGCTTGATTTATATAGTGAAATATATACATTTTACGACATTGTAACAAGTGAAAATTTGCTTTTCAATACTTATTGTTTTTGTCTTTGTATCCAGTTAGCTCAATGACACATATATTCATTACATAAAAGCCAAAAATTTATAAGGTGCTTGCTCTAACATGCCTCTCCCATTGAATGTTGTAACTTCTTTCATGTTTTTGATGCTATTGAATCATTTTTTGAAGAATAGCCAAACCTCAAAGAGAGGCAAGTAGAGTTAACTATCAAAATAACATCTTAACTTATCACTCAAAAGTATTGTGAGGAGGAATATTTTTGTAGGTGTATGCTTCACAATTTTGGTGGAAACACTGCGATGTATGGAAGACTTGAGGCATTGGGATCAGGTCCAATTGTGGGAAAGGGGAAGTGAGAATTCTACTATGGTACTTAGTTGTGGAGAATTTCAGATCATGAAGATCCAAAATATGTCCCTTGATCTTTGGTTAGAAAGACAACACAATCAACAACATTGCCAATGTTGAAAAATTAGCATCTACTCAATGAAAGAGATGAAAACTCAAGAAGAACTTGATCAAACATCAAATACATGATAAAATGAAGTTGTTTTCCATACAATAACAATACCCTACTTTACTTCCCACGTGTGGATCCAAAAATAACAAAATCGGAGCATTCTACACACAAGATTACAATATATCATCAAGATAGTGCACCAATGGATAGATGAACTCATGAGAACTCATGTATAAGCATGAATGAGAGAGAGAGAGAGAGAGAGAGAGAGAGAGAGAGAGAGAGAGAGAGAGAGAGAGAGAGAGAGAGAGAGAGAGAGAGAGAGAGAGAGAGAGAGAGAGAGAGAGAGAGAGAGAGAGAGAGAGAGAGAGAGAGAGAGAGAGAGAGAGAGAGAGAGAAAAGAGTCTATTCTCCTCTTTTACAGCATATCCATGAATCATTTGAACTATGACTAAATTTAATGCATCTAACATTCAAATTTGAATGTGTTCAAATTTGACCTAATAACTTTTCCACACTTTTCAAAAGTGGTAATTCAAATGAACTTTGACTAAAATAACTTCCATAAAGTTTATCTCTAAGTCTAAAATGTATATTGGCCTAATATTGACAATTACCCAAAATATGACTAAACTTGACTAAACCACATGAAATCTCTCACACTCGCTCTTCAATTAGTTTTGGCATAGTTTTGACCATAGAACTTTGATCCAACTTTAGAATGATCTCCATCCTAAGTATAGACCTCCTTTCTAATGTTCTAAAGTAGCTTCCCTAATTGATATAGAGAATAGTGTCCAAATTGGATGCTTCACTATTTCTTACATCAATTTTACATGTCAATATGTAACTAGAACATGAAGAACCAAATAGAATGTAAGTGAAATGATTCCTCCATGTTTCAAACTTTGAACTCTCTGGAAAATAACAGCAACCAAACAATAAATTTTAGTGATGACCACTTGCTTGCTTTTCTTCTCCAACTTTGTCCTTTCTTGATATGTATTCACTATTAAACTCCATGAATGAGCCTCCATCTCCATCTTGACACAAGATAACATCAACATTTGATGACTTGGCCATGAATGAGTGACATAATGAACTCCAAAGATTCATTTCCATCAGCAAAACCAGCCAAGAATTCTAGTACAACTCCAACATCAAAATGATGCAAACCAATGTAGCTAGTTTTACCATATCTTGACAATTTGCACACATCCACATGAAATAGCTCAAACATGAGATAGAAGAAGTAAAGTAAACTTGAACAACACTTCGTTGCGGCTCCTTTGACCTTAATTGAATTTAAAGACTTTTGCAAAAATAGATCCATAACATCTTTGCCAAATGACCCTCCTTTGTTGCTCTTGACTAGCTCCAAATTGCCACTTTCCCTTTTGTAATGTTGAAGCCCTTTGAGATCAACCTCTTGATCTTCCACTTGAATATCAAAGCCATTGACTAAGACCTCTTTTCCAGATCCATTAGTTGATTTTCCAGCATGAAAATCATGAGAACCAATATCCACTTGCATAGCATCATCTACACAAGAGGATTCTCCAAAACATGTGAGTAAAACAAAGTGTGTCACTTCCACTTGCTTACCTTTCTCTTGATCATCAAAGATTAGGTCCCCTGTAGCTGAACAAATCAGGCGCCATAGGTTCTACCGAATGTGGGCCGAACTCCAAGTGAGTTGATGAAGAGATGTGAGATCCATGCCTTGGATCTTCCCAAGAACCAGTTTTCCATTGCTCTTTTCTTCATAAGACTCCCTCTTAATGATTGCATAATAAGAAGTAGAAACCTCAAAAACATTATAAGCCGTGAAAAAAATCAAGGATGATTCAAGTACTCTCTTTTTTCAAACAAGAACTTCTATTCAATGTTTCAGGTAATGACTCATATGATAATGATTCTTTCTCATTATCATTCACAATGACATCATTCAAAGAACATCCTACTTTGAACTCTTCACATACTTCTCTTCTTCTTGACTTGTGAGTATCTCCCTCATCAAGTTTCATGATAGAACGATTTGATCTACTCTCTTTATGAAGACATGTGACTCCACTTGCTACAAAAATGACTTTCTTGGACTCATCATAAAAGAATGTAGAAGAACCATCTCCTTCGTGAATGCACCTAGCAACATCTTTTTCCATATGATCAAAGAAATCATTAGCAACAAACTTTTTCAAGGAATAACCTTGACCACCTCCATTGATGAAGTTAGCTCTTTCCTTACATTTTGCATGCTTGCACTTGCCATGAAGGACCATTGAAGAACCATCATTACCCTCATAACTAGCCAAGTTAGCACAAAGATGAACATCTCCAAGAAGCATATTAGATCTTGACCTAGATCTAGCATAAGGAAGCTTTTTAGACTTTGCATAAGATCCACCAATCTAATGCTAAAAGAGAACTTTGGAAAGTTGAGACCAATCTCCTTTTTCATTCCATCCTTTTTGTTATCCATAACAAAAGCATCAAGCTTGAAAAGTCTACCTTGTCTATTGCTCCTAGCAACCAAGATTTCTTCCTTTGTAATGAAACATGCATCACCACCAAACTGTACCATGTATCCTTTCCCTATCATTTGACCAACACTTAACAAATTCTTTGATAAGTCTAAAATGCATATTGGACTAATATTGACAATTACCCAAAAAATGACTAAACTTGATAAATTAGTTGAAATCTCTCATACTAGTTACTCCAAATAACTTGGATTTAGCCCTTTTTCTTTTTCCATAATGCTGGCACTTCCTTTTCATTACTCAAGTGTCATTGAAACTCAAATAAACTTTGTCTTGTTTGTTTTGCACTCCATTTTCATTTACTCAAGCTAACATTCCTAAGTCTCTATATAAGCGATTGTTTTTAAAGTAACTTAAATCTCTTCATTCCATATGTTGTTTACAACTAAGCTATCATATCCTTGTTATCACAAGTAAACTTCTTTTGCCAATATTCATGCCATTAAAACATAGACACAATTTTCTTGATAAATACGAGATAACAATTTGCTAGAGAATGTATAAAGAAATGAAGGTTGCATTACCACAATATCCCCTCAAACTACACCAAACTAAAATGGAAAAATGTGAGATATTTCACGTTAAAGTAGTAAACTCTGATAAGAATTTTTGTGTGGCAAAGGGTGAAACTTTTGAAAGAGGTACCACTTTGAATGTATATGTTATGCGAGTTCGATGCCAATTGATCGTGTAACAAATACACGCAAACAACTATCAAGTGAGCTGTGAAAGTGTGGGCTCTCATGGAACACTATTGTATGTTCTATACAGTGCGTTTCGGAATGTATTGCTTCAAAACATCTCAAAAAGATCAAAAAGGAAATACTTAAAAGAGCTTCCTTTTCTTCGTCCCATAATTTCTAAGCTCAATAGCAAGAATCCCTTGAATGTCTGCAATTCTGGATTTGTAGTTCAATAAGCGTTTTGTTTATATTCCTGGCCACAAGCTATGCTTCGCTGTTGTACACCATGAAACTCTGGCAAGTTAAACTTTTAGCGATACCACCCATCATGATGATCATTGATAATGTCTTCTTCATAGCAATTCATGCAGCCATCGCCAAAGCTTACAAAGCAAACAGAGAAAATGAGGGAAGATACAGAAGTGAAGATGAGGAATTTGATTATGTCTTCTTCAAAGCGATTTATACAGCCATCACAAATGATCGTACTGTATGCAAAAAAAATAAAATTCCGTTGACTCCTACTCTATCTGCACTTTTATAATATAAAATAAACCAACAACAAAAGAAAGAGTAGACTCCATTCCAGAACAGAATGTGTTCCGGAACGGCAGCTGTGGTTCCTTCCAGTGAAGCAAAGCTAGAAGTGTAAGTTTTGCAAGTACAGGGCACATAAATTGCAAGTAGTCACGGATGAGGCAGTTAGAAGGCCAAAATAATTTCTTAGGCCATTCATATGAGGCAAAGATTAATGCTAGGGTTTCTTTATCATTAGACATTCTAGAGACTGGAAAAGAATCAAAAGTAATAAGGATATCTTTTGATAAAGCACAAGACCAAGAACTATATTATTGGCATCAAGATGTATGACAAGTCCCAGAGCTGTCTTTTTGTTACAGATATTGATTAATTTCTATAGACTATTACAATTAAGAAGTCTCACCTCAGAATGTGAAATAAATCTAAGATTAGATTAGGATTGACTTCAGTCTACTAGCAATTCTGAATCTAAAGCCACAGGGAAACATTTTGGTAAGAACCCGCAAAACTGAATTTTTTCATCCTCTGAATGGTTGAACTCCTATATGATTCTCTCTGGATGTGAATTTTCTTGTCTTGCTCAAAGTAACGTGCAAGAAGGGGAATGGAAGGTGGAAACCATATTTGAGTTCCCACTAATTTGAATGGCTATTCACACTCATTTTAAACCTTGGCATACAAGAAGGGCTGTAAACATTCATTTTAGTTGTCAAAATATTTAAACGTGGGTGTACACATTAAAGCTTTAAATCAAAAATACTTTTCTATTTAGTGTTCTATACATAGATTCTGAATGTACAAAATTGTTCCATATGCTTAGTGTACAGAATGTGAGAGATTCTCCACATTCTATGCAATTCGCCTTCTTACAAAATTTGCAAATAAGTATTCTAATGTTATGGCACCAAATCAACCATGAACTGGTGGACAAACAGCAAAGCCTTATCTTAGTACTGTTTAATAACCATTCAAAAAGAGAGAGGGCGTAATTGTAGGATGTACTGTAAAAAAAATGGACATCATTGTCTTGGACAAATTTATTCATGAAATTGGTTAATCTTTACCAATGATTGAAAACATGTTATACGAGCATGTAAATTTAATTTATAGATTTTCATAGCTTACTTAGAACCAAAATCTAATTAGGGAGCTTTTCCACATCGAGATGGGCTTTCATTCTTAGCTCAAAAAATTTGAGATAATCCATCATGTGAATAGAGAAACATGTCAAGGTGAGTGAGCAGATTGAGTCGGGTAAGTGGACTTAGCAACCTTGAGATAGACGTACTCAACAAGAAGAACACAAAGGCAATGCTACCAAACTATCCACTGAGAATGTGGAAACCTAGCCAACACTTTTGAACCAATTTTCTAAGGAATTCTAGCATGAATGTCTCCCTTTTTGCTTGAAAAAGAATCCACGAGCTTTGGAAAAGGGAACTATGCTCTTCAATGAGGGAGGGCGCCAAAGAGAGACAACGAAAAGGGCCTCATGGTTGAGAGAGAGAGAGAGAGAGAAAGAGAGAGAGAGAGAGGTTAGCTTAAATCAACTTCATGCAATACGAATATGGTCAATACGATTTCAAGGTTTAAAATTCAAGAAAATAACGAATAAGACTATATGATGATAAAAGAAATGACTAAATGTCTTTGTCAGATTCCAAAATAAGCTTACGTCTAGTCTGAGCTTTAATGACGAATCTACCAAGCATATCTAGGCCATCATGGCTCAGATAGCTATGAATCCACTGCAAGGATATACTAAAAAGTCCTTTGAAATCGTCCAGAAATGATTGTTGGCTGCCATAATCCAAAAAATGATGTCAATTCATTTTTTGTTTCCCCAGTTTGGCAAAGTATACATGTTTGTTTAGCACCCACTGATCCATTTCCGACCTCAAGTCTTGAAAAGACTTGTTTTTTTCTTCATGAAAATCCCCTCAGAAGTCGGCTTTCGAAATTCGAATTAACTCGCCAATGTCCAAATTCAACCACTCTTCATAATATTTCATTTCATTTTCAAAGGTTCCTTCCAAACACTATTGATGTGTTTTGTTTGCAAAAGGGACTCCAAATGTTAGAGTTCTTAAGCCATTCATTTCGCTCTGTTTTTCGAAAAGAGAACCACTACTCAATCTTTGCATGTATGCAATTTTCATCCACTTATCTCCAAACACGAGCTGCCTTGCACATAAGAAAGTCTGCAACAACCATAAACAGCCTCCCACATCTTCCTATGCCCGCTTGTTGGCTTTCTTCTACGGATGTCTTTATGGTATTAGTGTTGATTTTCAAAAGATACCAGAGATGATGCAAACTGTAGCCAAAACACAAGCACTCGTTGGCACCGGTAACTGCCCCACAACATGGAATTTGAATTCATACAATGTTCTTGCAGACCAGGATTATGTATTTCCTCGGATTTATCCGTACAACGGGTTGGGTTTTTTGTTTCTCTGGATGGCAGGTTGGTGTTGGTATGTGTATGGAAGGGATTGAGCAGAACCCAGTTGTGTACGAACTCAAGGCAGAAATGCCATTTCGTGCTGAGAGAACAGATTTAGAGGTAATTTATTATTTGATGAATGCTACTTTAATTACTGTTAGATTGCAAGCAGATTTTTTCACTAGTTCTACTACAAACCAGATAGTGTAACCTCGGATTGTGAATTCCACAAATTTATAGCTCTAAAACCTTGATTTGGCTTTGAGTAACAAGCGCAAACCTAAAGATTTGAACAAAGCATGCGAATGGAATCTTTGAAGAAGTGAATGCTTTTTTTCTCAAAAATCTATCATGTGTTTGTCTTGGTTTCAGATTTGGGTTGGTGAGTATGTGGAAAGGCGTTATGGTGAGGCTGCAGTAGGAGCACAAGAAGCTTGGAAGCTTTTGTACCATACGATTTATAACTGCTCGGATGGAATTGCTGTAATTAGTTACTTCTATTTTCTAGGCATCAAGCAATCTTCTGATTGTTCTGATTGAAGCAAAAAAGCATACCTCGAAAAAGAACAGAAGCTTTTGCAATTTTGTCTTTATTTTCAGAAGAGATTCAGTTTATGCATTTGTTATCTAGTGGATTATCAACTTCTGTTCTCCCTTGTCCAAGGTCATAGGTATTTGTACCTATCATGGAGATGTGTTTGTGAGCTTTATCAATGTAAAATACCCCTCTTTAATCTCTTATTTTTGGTGAGCAGCTAGCGAAATACAGACAATACTATACACAGTAGCAATATGCTTTAGTGATCAATATTTCATCTGGACCGTGATGCACATAATCTGCTACTTTTTTTTTCTTTAATTTTCTAAAAGCAATGCTCAGTTGTTTTGTGATCAACTCCTGCTTGTAGGACAACAATAAAGATGTCATTGTACAATTCCCGAATGTGAATCCTTCATCAGCAAATGTCTTTCATGGGTTGATAGAGAACCTTATGACAATATCTGAACCTGGCAGAAGACCATTCTTTCTTAATCAAGTGGCAGTACCAGGCCATCTCTGGTACCCTCCTGATGCAGCAACGAAGGCTTTGAGAAGCTTGCTGCACTCTGCATATAAATTTGCAGAGGTTCCACAATACAGGTACTTGTAAATGCAGACATTGGCCTCTCAATTTCAGCTAATCAGTTTGGTATCTTTCATATTAGGGCTTTTGCTGTGACAAGAACTAAAATAGGAGTTGTTTTACTTATGTTAAGATGCTCAAACATGCTTTCAGTTACTAAGATATTAACTCAGTCAAGGTTCAAATTGTATTGAAAGGAATTCTAACTACTGAGGACTAAAAATTTTTTAAGTGCCTGCAGCTGCAGTACATGTAGTTCAAGTTGTAAAGGAAATCAGTTTCTAGATTAGTTAAAGCACAGCCCATGTTTCCAGGAGGTAGGACTGTCTTCCATCTTGTAGAAGCTTCTGATTTACCTCAGAAGGTATCATGTGCCTTCATTCCCGTTAGCTCTCATAGAACGTCTGATTTTTTGGCATCCTGCATTTGTGTGCATAATTCCATTTCTCATATTGCTAGTTACAGTGTTGAACTTGCCACATCTGTAAGTTGCTCTTGAGGACTACACTGAATGGAGTTTTGACCTGTCAGCCATCTTTTATGTATGAGAAAGTGCCAGAAATCTACATATGCTTGAAGATTATTATGTGGTTGTGTGCAGGTATGATCTAGTAGATCTTGCTCGCCAAGTCCTTTCAAAGCTTGCAAACGAGCTCTATGCCCAGATTTTGATCTCTTTCCAGCGGGGAAATCTTACTGGAGTTCGCGAAATTAGCAAAATCTTGTTGAATCTCGTATCAGATTTGGACTCTCTCCTCCGGTCGAATGATGGTTTTCGTCTGGGACCCTGGTTGGAAAGTTCAAAGGAACTAGCAAGAACTGAGGCTGAGCTCAAACTGGTTTGTACAACTTTCCTTTTCCCGCTTTCAGATCATTTGAAAGCCATGACAGTACCATGAGATGCTGTATAGTTGTTCATCGGAGCTTCTTAGTCATCTAGTTTTGTGAACTTTTCAACATACTTTGCTTCTGTGATAGTTTTAGTTGATCTCTCCATGCTATAATTTCATGTAAAATGTCAGATAGATATTTGTTTGCAGTAAAACATTAAAACCAATCCCATACTACAAAATGCATACTTGAAAATACACTTCTTGGTATATCAACCCATGGAATCATAGAGACTCTAAACTAGGTGGGTGAGCCCAACTCGGGCACGATACACCAACTTGCATGTGTGGGAAAATACAGCTGTAGATATAAAATTGATAAGATATCAAAGGACTTGTTCTAAAGGGAGATAAAAACTTTGATGTTAGACATTATCAACAAAATAGTACACAACATAAAATAGATAAATTCTACAAAACATAACATTATCCATAAGAAGGATGATTAAAGCAAGCATATTTAAAGCTAAATGTGAGCCGTGAGGAACTAAGATTTGCTAAAAACTGAGCATAAGCAGTTGCTATGCAATCAACCCGTCTACCTAGTGAGAGGGCATTGTGTGTATTTATAGTTGAGTTTGAGGTCCAAGAAATTAGGGCTAGGAGCTCAATAAGACAAAACAAGCTTGTTCAACTGCCAAGCTGCTAGTGATAAGATGAAGTGACCTTATCCTAATGCTATAGGGCCCAAGTAGGCTAAATTTTGCACTCTATTGACAAATAATAAAAGTATTATGTTGTGGATTTTTTTTTAGTTCAGGTCACAGAAGAGTCAGACACATCAATCCTTGAAACTCAAATTCCTTCATCATCTACTCCTGAATATTCCATAAAGGATATTGGTCACTTTTTAGTGGATACCCCTGATAGCTGAATGTTGATACGGACAAGTTGAGGGATGTCTTCATTGGCTCAAGAGCGACTACTGAGAAAACTGGTGCTGATGTACAGTCCAAATGCTTTTTTGATTTGCCCAAATATTTTATAAACGACAATGTATATATTACTACAACGGATCTATGTAATTTCTTTGATTATCGGGAGGACAAAGTTCTTTGTCTATTGTCCGCCGGCACCATTTCTGAGTTCCTTTACATTGTTGATTTCGAAACCGAAGACTTGGTGCAAGGCATTGACTATGATAATGATGAAGGCCTTCTTACTGGTCAGGATTGTCGATGGCTTTGACAAATGTTCGAGATTGTGGATAAAGTTTGCCATCCGAAGAGAAATTTATTTCCTTTTAGGCCTAGCTGGGTTTCCCTCGTCCATCGGTTATGCAATTTTCAAATGACTCTTCTTCAATAGGAGGTCACAATATAGATCATCATGATCTGGTTGCAGCAGATGATGAAGAATGAATAAGTGTAGCACTTTATGTAATAACGTTAATTTTTGATGTGTTCTTTTAAATTTGATAAACTATTAACTCCAATATCCTTATGCAGAATACACTCGTGATGTTAACTTGCACTAGGCATCTTGTTTTTGCATAAATAGGGTTAAAATTGCATTTTAGGGTTAGATTGACAGTGATTTTACTTGATTTGAGTGGATCTTCTTGTTTGAAATCTAATCTGATTGTTGAGCAGGGAAAGCTATTCAGATCCCCATTTCTTAAGATCCATTTGGATCCGAAAAATCAAAGAAAACAACAAAAATCGGTCATTTCTGTCACATTTGATAAAAAAGGAGTCAAAATCGTCATCAGAATTGATAACTTTTTGCCCTCTTCTAGGAATCCTTTGCCGAGTTGCAAACAGCTTTGGTTTCATTCACAGAACCTTCAGATTGAAGGGCGAAGGTTTATTCCCAACAGATTTGCAGAAACATTAGAAAAAACCATCAAAAAATACCACAAAAACCACCAAAACTCTAAAAAATATAGAAAAAGAACCTTCGTCCCAGTCACTGTGCATAGGTGTGATTCAGATCTCTATCTACTGCCAGGTCGGCAAAAAATAATACCAAAAATAGAAGGCCAAAATGACTGTTCATCAAGTTGCTGGTAATCTTTTGTGAAAAGTTTAACAGCTTTTTGCAAACATATCAGTTCTCTGAGAAGAACCTTCACCTAAACCTTCGCCAGAGTTTGTATCAGTCCTACTTACTATTTTGGGAAAACGTTGAGCCAAGGCCATTTGTCATATTGACCTATTTTTGTCAAAAAAGATTCTGTTTTGTAAAAATAACAGTATTACTCTTGCAACCTTCACCAAAATCTTCGCTGACTCTTCTAAGGATTCTATTTATAGTAAATCATCAATTTTGAGTTCGACGAAGATAAGATTTGTCAGGATCTTGTGAAAAGTCTATTTTTACCCTCACCAAGCTGCCTTATTGTGCGTTTGAAAGAACCTTCGCCAGTTCTACCCTAGATTCATTTGTGTCAAATTTACCCATTGTAAAGCTGGCGAAGGTTAGTTTTACCAGTTTTTAGAAAACAGCCAGATCAGTGATTTTTTTGTCCAAAATAGTAGTGAAGAACCTTCACCGAGTCATTCTTCGCCTTTGCCCGTACTATTTCTAGGTTTTGATCTACCAGATCTAGCCACTGTCAAATTTCTGGGACATTATGTTATATTTTTTATTTGATTCTGAAAGAGTCTAATTTTAGAAGTGTCGATCGCTTGATCAAAAATCTTTTGCCAAAAAATCAAAAATCTGATTATTGTCAAGTAATAGAATTTTTACAGATTTGATCTGAGATTGGATTTGATTGGAAAATGGTCCTTCAGAACATTATACTATCTATGTTGTCGCGCAACAATAAGCAGCGAGACATTGGGCCAGAGCACCACTTGGATGCTTTGCATGTGGAGAGAACCACAAAGTTTCAGAATGCCCGAACAAAGGAAAGTTTGTTCCATTCTGTCATGAATGCGGTTATGGACATTGTTACAAAGATTGTCCAGCAAGACCAAAACCACTACCGGTTACTGCTCCAGTGAATATGATTATGATCAAGCCTTTAAAGACCAACTACCAAACTAAGTGTACCTTTGATGGTTGTTACCAGAGCTCAGAAGCAGAAAGACGTTCTAGTTGATCTAGTCCCTGCTGAATCTATACCAACTACAAATATACCTACTACATCAGAGGTGTATTCGAATCTCAACTCAAAAAATAAAAGATATCAAAATATGAGACAGTGGATTAAACAATTGCAAGAAGAAGAATCTATGGAAGCAGCTAAAGCACCAACCGAAGCCCATTCTTCACCTGTGCCACAAATGGAAGGACATAATCCACGAACAAATGTTAATACGCAGTTGCACCTTCATGAAGAACCCTTCAAGATGACAGAATCTGAAGCACCACAAACAAAAATGATCGTGAATATTCTGTCTAGCAAGATGGATATTACACTGGAAGAATTCCTTAAGATAGCGCCTAAAGCAAAAGAAGTATTAGCAGAAAGATTTAACTCAGATTGAACCACCAATCCGTCAAAAGCCACTTTTTTGTGCCGAGTTTGAAGAAACGAACGAAGTACTCAATGTAGGATCAGCCTGGGAAAGTGAGCAATGAAACATCACCCTGCCGATACAACATAGACAGTTTAGAAAAGAAGCAGCCATGATAGATGGAGGTTCAGGAGTAAACTTGATTTCAATAAAGTTATGTGAAAAATGGGGACTTACAAAGATGAAGCCTGCCACTTTTGCCATAAAACTAGCTGATCAAACGACAGTCCATCCTAAGGGAATGGTAGAAGATATACCTATCAAAATTGCCGAAGTTCAGTTTGTCATTACTTTTGTAGTAATAGACTTACCCGATGCACCAAATGTTTACCATGTCTTATTGGGTCGTCCATGGTTACGAGTTGTGCAAGTAATTTATAACTGGGACATCGGAAAAATTACTCTTGAGAATCGTGAGCGTGCAGTCAAAGTCGATCCAATCACTTGGACTTGTTGGGTTATGTGAGAAAAGCAGCTACTGGTCCATGTAGTTGCAAAAAAAGAGAGCCAAGAAACAAGAAACGTTGCTGAAATAAAGAGTCACATAGAATGTAGAAATAGAGAGTATAAAGCTAGTTCTGTGTTGTCGTAATCCTCTACGTGCCTCCTCCTTAATAGGAAAAGGAGGAGCGCCTACATGCCAAGAAACGACTGCCTGGGATCACCACATAGGAAATGTGGGGAAGGCAGATTGCTGACGTCAGCAAACACAGAGTCTGTTTTGCTTGACACCAACAATCCCTCCCACAAGCAACACATCTATTACAAATAAAATTATATGACCATTAAAGGCTTCTTATGTTTCACCGATGTGTCTCTCATGATCTTTCGCCCTTTATGCCCTATGTATATGCCTTGCACACCGTATACATGCATATTGCATGGCCTTTGTGTACAAGTCACCCTTTATATAAAGTGCAATTATCATGCATTAACACTAATTTGAAGCTATAGAAGATCAGTTTCACATTCAAAACTTGAATGCTCTGATGAGTGCTGATGTAGATGTTTGCTGAAGATGCCAGATCTCAGTTACTAATCTTTTATATACAGAATTGTCAATTGAAGACCAATCCATTGCCTGTATGAACACATTATTGTTAGGTCGAGATCGTACGTGATCGTGGAACACACTTTGTCAATGAAACGATAAAGTGTTTGTTGAAAGATTTTTTCGTTATTCATCGGTTTAGTACTCCGTATTATCTGAGGGGTAATGGCCAAGCTGAATCTTCCAATAAGATTCTCTACAACATTATGACAAAACTGGTGGAAGCAAGTCGTTCAAATTGGGAACATAAACTGCATGCAGCATTATGGGCAGTTAGAATAGCTTACAAAGGTAGTACGAATAAAACACCACTCCAGATTGTCTATGATCAAGATGCAGTTATGCCAATTGAATTCTTAGTACCATCCTTACACATAGTCGCAACAGAACGATTGGATGATGTGAAATCCTTACAAATGCGTCATGAGGCTTTACAAAAACTTTGTGAAACCAGATCGATGGCAATTCATGCATTAGCAACAGAGAAAGCCCGATGCAAGGCATGACACGATCGTCGATTACACAAAAAAGATCTGAAAGAAAGATATCTAGCATTAATGTATAAGACTATGATGCCACGAAATGAAATGCCATGAAATTGCTGAATATTGAATATCAACCAAAATATGGCATGATATACTCGAATATGAAGATATGAGCTGGATAAATATAAATCATGAAGAGGCCTATATCATTTTTTGAGAATATATCTCCTAAAGACTTGTCTTTTTTTGAAGGACAAGATCTCCAGAAGTGAAATGATGCATTGGAATAGCCTTTATGAGGTCATCTACGCGAAACGACTAAATATGAATCGACATATTAAACTAGAGTAATTCCAACTCTTAGTTAAATATACCTCTTATGATATAATTGAACATACATTCAACCTAAATGTTAACTAGACCTTTTCACGGGAGCGACGCACCTGTAGTCATAAGAGGTGTGTTTGTTTGCTCCATAGATAATATATTGATCACACGCTTCAGTCTCGATCATCGAGAGAGAAAGAGTTTATGTATTTGTGAGAGATTGAAGAAGTGAATAGAGTGTTGAGGATTATTCTCTCTTATCTCTGTTCTTCGCACTGTTGAGTGTGAGTGATCTTGAGTCTACTAGCAATCTCTACTGCATTACATGAATTAGTCTCTGGTCAGACAGTCTCTCTAGCGCATTACAGTCGTTTGCTGTATGGCCGTAAATATGCTCTAAAGAATTGTCTTAAAACTATCTTATTCGTCTGTCGCAAACACTTCGCTTTCGGCACTCGAATAACGTCTACATTTGGTACAGTCTAGCACAATCATTGATAGATTTGTATGTATGCATCTGAGATGAGAGTCCCTATCTGAGGAATAGAGTCATTGATCTGTGTTCTTGCTTGTAACTGACGTAAGTTTCTAACATACTCTAAAACTATTTGTGCTCTTTAACCATAAACGTGGACTTAAGTTGTTGAGGACTTCTGTCTAGAACCGAACAATTCACGAATACGATTAACAAACTGTGTGCACAAACACGAATACATCGAACATTTCTCAAATCTCTGCTGACAACTTAATCAGCCGGAGTGTAGTACTTTTGTACTAATCTGATAACATCTCACCTGTAGAACGCATTTCATTCGATTTGATAGAGGCAAGACTGTTGTTCTGAAATTATTAACACTACACAACCCCAACACAAGTAATACTGGTTACTTTCTAAATGTTTGTTGACAAGCAGAATAACTCTCGAATCCACTTCACTTGAAACATGTCATTACTATACCAAATACATAACTTTAAAATGCTATCCTCTTAGGGTTCGACATTATTTACTACAGAAATCTATATTAACCTTGATGGTATAGTACGACATATACCAATTTTTGGCGCCGTTTCCAGGGATAGCTTAGGAAAGTTATAAGAAAACTGACACTTCCATCTCCATTCCTAGTGTATGTTAGATAAAGAATCTCGATTAGAACGTTACCGTAAGCTTAGAGAGGAATTTTTACAAAGACAGAGTGAGAGTGCGAGTCGAAGAAATCTCGACGAGATCATTGTCCAGCTACTTGAACTCTTAATTAGCTTCAGTATGGAGGGTCCTGCTGCATGTTTCACTTCCATTTAAAAAATCAAGTATGATTATTTTAAAGGAACTACTTCAGATGATGCAAATAGCTATGTCTCACAATTTGAGTCAATTGCTAATGCAAATAACGAAGGAACTAACGTAGATAAACTGTGAATCTTTCCCAGTCTGCTGAGAAAGCAGACACGCATATGGTACAGTCAAGTTGATCCAGGCCGTGTAGGAACCTCGTTACTAGTGAAAGATGTGTTTCTGAAGCCATCTGTTGGTGTACTGTCGATTGATTTGGGAGATCTCGGCACACCTAAAATTGATGTTACCATTGCTGGTTGCTTGATTGAAAAAGTGCTGATAGACTCTGGTTCAAGCGTGAACATAATAACAGAAGACACAGCTCATGCTTTGGGGTTGACTGACATTCAACCAACACAGCAAAATATCAAGTTAGCAGATTCGATGCGACGAAAGCCTGTTGGAAAATTGAAGGATGTCACTATTTACATTCAAGCCAAGCCTTTTACAATGAATTTTATAGTTATCAAATCACTTGGTTTGCCATCTTAATCTGTGCTAATTGGACGGCCCTGGCTTTATCAATCAAATGCAAGTTTTCATTGTTGTCTGACACCGGTTTTACCTCAGAAGATGGCGAAGAAGAGTTTTTTGATGCCCGCAACGCTGAAGCGAATGTTTTGGATAAAGAAATAAAAGTTGCAGACACGAATTCCAAAGAGTCTGATGAAGATTCAAGTGACGAATTTGACGAATCTGAATTTGGTAATAAGAACCAGGTTGACGACAACAATATATTTATGGAGTCAACCATGCATGAAATTCATGGCCATACTAAGGCCAGTATGACAGAAGGTATCATTCTACCAAATTCCACTGAACTAATTGAACATGCACCTGGCAGATTTGTGCATGTGTCAAAATCACTTGGAGAGACGAAATTAGTTGAATTCACGGAATTGTTGAAGGTGTACCAAGATGTATTTGTGTGGTCGTTTGACGATTTGAAAGGAATATCTGCAGAATTTGGAGAGCACCGTATTGACCTTAAAGAAGATGTTGTACCTGTTTGACAAAGACAATATTGCCTCATTCCAAAGTACTCCCTCATGGTTAAAGAGGAACTCAACAAGCACCTTAAGGCAGGTATTATTTATCCTGTCTTAAGTAGTGAATGAGTTGTTCCAAAAAAAAAGACTGGCAAAATACGAATATGCCAGGATTTCTGAAAGCTCAATACTGCCACAAGAAAGGATCAGTATTTTTTTACCCTTCATTGATTCTATCTTAGATCAGGTTGCTGGTCAAGAGCATTACAGTTTTTGTGATGGTTTCTCTGGTTATAATCAGGTTGGAGTAAGAAAGTAGGATCGTTCAAAGACCATGTTTACTACAGATTGGGACACTGATGCCTACAACAAAATGCCCTTTGGTCTTTGCAACGCACCAACGACTTTTCAGCGAATTATGATGTTAATTTTCACTGTCTTCCTAAGAACTTTTTTTGAAATTTTCATTGATGATTTTTGTGTTTACAATGATACAAAAACACATCTTAAATTGCAACGGTATCGAGATACTTTTATCGCTTCATCCAAAAATGTTTTTTCGGTATGAAAGAAGGAATTTGCAATTTCTAGCTTGATTCCGTGTTGTCTCTGTTTTTGTTTCATAATGGAAGATGATAGAGTTGATATTCTGCTCAGTCCACCCGTTTCTCTTCCATCACCACCACCCAACCCTGTGCTTAGTCCTGTCCATAATCCGCTTACAGTGACTGCCCGTTTGCCTGCTGGTACTTCCCCTTCTGTGTAAGCTCGCATGGATAGCGTGGAAAAGACCGTCACAGTGATGCGAGCGATGATGGTAGCTGGTGGTTATGCATCTTCCTCACAATATGCTCCACCTTATCTGTCTTTTGTTGTTCGTCCTATGTTACCTCCACTCTATCCAGAAGACAAAGATATTAACCTACCCATTTCGCTGGAAACACTCCCCAACGCAATACTGATATCATAGATCAGTGACTGCATAAGTGGGAAGAGTATTTTGATTTGAAACAGTCCTTAACTGATGAGGGTTGGCGGGTCCGCAAAGCTGCTTACCATTTCATTGATTTTGTTGACAGGTGGTGGCGCAAGTTGTTGAAGTCTAATCAGGCTCCATCCACCTGGCTTGAGTTTAAGCGAGCTTTCAGATCTCAGTTTATTCCTCCACATGAGCATGTGCATGCGACGGATGCTTAGCTTTTGCATCGTCAGAGGCAGTACATGGTGCAGGAATATGCTGATAGGTATCGTGAGACACTTATCAAGTTTCCGAAAGAGATTCCCGAGTGGTTGATAGTCCACAAGTCGTGAAGAGTTGAGGCCTTCAATGCTTAATGAAGGGCGCAAGACCTTAGAAGAGGCAGTTGCTACAGCTCTCAACTTTGAAAGTAATGTGCACACCAAGGCTGAATCTGGAGCGCCAAGTTGGCCTCAGAAGAAAGGTTCGCGAAAGTCTGGCCAAGCTGGTCAGAAAGGCTTTTCGTAGAAGGATCCTATCCAGATGCAGCAGACTTTGAAGCGCAAGGCGGGATTTCCTATGGCTCGTCGTGCTTACGACAAGTCTCCCCTCAGTCCTGAGCAAAAGGAAAAGGCCAAGAAAGACGGATTATGCTTTTTCTGTCTTGGCAAACATCTTTTCAAAGATTGTCCTCGACGTACGGGCAAGAATCTCGATACTATGCAACGTCAAGATGAGGGCAAGATGAGGGCAAGGATGAGGAAATTTCGGATGACTTGTTGGTAAGTGATGATGAGGACACTCGTCGTGTCATGACTATTTCGGTGCGGAAGCTTGTTCTAGGGGCACTAGTTTGTTACTTATCCACCAAGGCGTAGGAAGCTTATCAGTTTTCAGATAGTGAACTGATACGCACGAGGGAAAAACTGGAAGGTCATGACGTGCTCGTCTTGTTTGACACCGGTTCTTCGCATAATATCATCAATTCTCGTGTGGTGAGAAAATTTCACTTGGCTATTGTTCCATCTAATTACTGGTATACTGTTGAGATGCCAGATGGTAAGGGAACAGAGGTTTGGGATGAAAGAATCTCTCGGGCGTCTTTGTCTATTCAGATGTATACCGAGAAGTTAGATTTTGAAATTACTAAACTAGCTAAGTTTGATATTGTACTTGGTAAGCGGTGGCATGCAAGTAAGCAACCCGCTATAGATTTTAAGTCACATGTGTATAAGTTTGGGCATGAGGGTATGTCTCGTGTCTTAAAGGGGGAGAGACCATCTGTTGAGGGTCCTCTTGTTACCTATATGCAAATAAAGAGAATGGAGATTCAGTATTTGTGGTTGTGTTATGTGAATGTTGATTTCAGTTTTGATTCTTATGTTGGTCATAATCAGATAAGCACACTCACTAATAAACCACAAGAAGCTTCATTTACTTTTGCATCCCGTAGTGCACATGTATTTGCATTACAACCTGAATGTGACCCAGCAAGTGAGTTGGAGAAGTCCATCCGCACGCAGTTTAAACACGTGCTATTTAGTAATATGCCAGAGGGATTGCCGCCTAGTCGGAACGCTGATCATCGTATTGAGCTCGTTCCAGGGGCAAGTCCGGTATGTAGGCCTCCTTATAGGATGAGCCTAAAAGAGGAAGAGGAAATCATAAAGATGTTGGAGGAGTATCTCAAGCTGGGGTACATCCGTCCAAGTTATTCACCTTTCGCCTCTCCTATTTTACTTGTTAAGAAAAAGGATGGTAGTTTCCGGATGTGTGTAGATTATAGGGGATTGAATAAGATCACTGTAAAGCACAGGTATCCGATGCCCAAGATTGATGATCTACTGGATGCGTTGCAAGGTGCAACCATTTTCAGTAAGATAGATCTCAAAAGTGGATACCATCAAATACAGATTCGAGATGAAGACGTCCAGAAGACGGCCTTCCAAACCCGTTTCGGTCATTATGAATTTTTGGTTATGCCATTTGGGTTAACCAATGCCCCAGCCACGTTTATGATGCTCATGAACGATGTCTTGCGAGACTATATGGGCAAGTTTGTCGTCAATTTTATTGACGATATATTGGTTTTTAGTAAAGCGGTTGAGAAACATGAGATTCATCTCAAGACCATTTTGGGCAAGTTACAAGCTTCTGTCTTGTATGCCAATGCTCAGAAGACAGAGTTGTGTAAGACTCGTGTCGAGTATTTGGGTCACGTAGTGACAACTGAGGGTATTTCAGTTGACCCAGCCAAGGTGGTTAAGAAGTGCTGAGGCCTGCCGATATACGCCAATTACAGTCTTTCTTAGGCTTTTGTAAGTTCTACCGGCAGTTTGTTAAGAATTATTCCTGGATAGCTGCTCCTTTAACGGACCAGTTAAAGAAAAACAACATTGTGGTTCGATGGGATGCTGAAGCTCAACAACGTTTTGAGAACTTGAAGGAGTCTGTGGCCACGGCTCCAGTTCTCAAGATTGTGGATACCCAGAAACCTTTTGACCTAGAGACGGATGCAAGTGGCATTGCCGTAGGTACAATGTTGAGCCAAGAGGGTAGACCAGTAGCCTTTGAGAGTAAGAAATTGACACCAGCTCAACAGAGATATCCTACACACGAGCAAGAGCTGCATGTGATTATACATGCGCTCAAGGTGTGGAGACATTATTTATATGGCGCCGAGTTTTATGTGTACACAGATCATCATACTTTAAGGTATTTTTGCACTCAGCCAAATTTGAAGGGCCGCCAAGCTCGGTGGACCGAGCTGATGCAGGAATTTCATTTGGAAATTCGCTTCCGAAGAGGGAAGGAAAATGTGGTCGCTGATGCACTATTTTGTATACTGCATCAGATGAGCTTTACTATGGTTGACAGTGGTCTCATGGAGGAGATTAAGAAGGCTCAAGAAAAAGGACCCGCATTGTCAGCGTGTGTGGCCTAATGCGCGCAAGGTAGTCAACCAAACGAAAGAGTCAGTTGAGGTTGTCGCTTCCGTTGAGGCACACACCAGTACATATTTAACATACACCATGAAGGATGGTATGTTATTGAGAAATGGAAGAGTTTTCGTGCCAGACGTGAAGGCCATGATACTTCATTAATGCCATGATAGTCCTTGCGCAGGGCACCCTGGTATTGATAAGACCACTGAGCTTTTGAGAAGGCATTATTTCTGGCCACGATTGTAGCGGGATGTAAGAGAGTACGTCCAGCGTTGCATGGCTTGTCAAGTGAACAAGGCCGAGAGAGTACGTCCTTCGGGCTTGCTTCATCCACTTGAGATACCTACAGGAAGCATCTCTATGGATTTTATTGTTGGGCTACCCAAGACCTAGAATGGATTCAATTCCGTTATAGTAGTGATAGATAGGTTTTCCAAGATGGCTCATTTCATCACAACGACCAAGAAGGTCACAGCTCCGCAAGTGGTTGAGTTGTTTATTCAGAATATTGTCAGGTTACATGGTCTTCCGAAGTCCATAGTTTCTGACAGGGATCCCAAGCTTACAGGAAATTTCTGGATTGAGGTGTTTGCCAAGCTGGGAACACAGTTGCGGATGAGTAGCTCGGAGCATCCTCAGACGGATGGTCAGACAGAGCAAGTGAATCAGATCTTGGAAGATATGCTTAGGGCATATGTGAGTAGTACGCAAACAGACTGGGTAAAGCATTTATCGCTATTGGAGTTCGCGTACAATGATAAGAGACATGCGTCCACTGGATTGAGTCCATTTGAGCTCAATTATGGTTTCAGGCCACTGAGTCCTGCAATCATAGGAATTCTGCATAGGGTACCTAGTGCTGTAGAGTTTTTGGCTCAGATAGCTAGAGTTGGCACGAGATAACTTGTCCAAAGCTGTAGCTAGGGCAAAGAGTTATGCTCGTGAGAACCATACCTATCGGGAATTTGAGAATGGAGATTGGGTGTATTTACTAGTCCCTTCGAAGTCGAAGGTGCTACGCACAGGAAAGTGCGCCAAGTTATCTCCTAGGTATTGTGGATCATGGTTGATTATTAAGAAGGTGAGCCCAAGTAGCTTATAAGCTATAGCTACCTGTAGGATGCAAGGTGCATCCAGTATTCTATGTTAGCAAACTGAATGTTTGCATGATGGCGATAGCCTGGAGGAAGGTCTAGTATCTCTTGAGGAGAGAGATACCACAGGTTATGGGCCAGATAGAATCCTAGATCAAAGGGAGCGACGATTGCGGAATTGTCTCCTTCAAGAGTATCTAGTAACCTGGAAAGGTCATCCATTGTCTGATGCTACTTGGGAGACGCGACAGGTGTTGCAGAAGTCTTACCCAGAGTATGTCATCGAGGAACGATGACTTGCCAGAGGAGGCAAGGATTGTTAGAATCCAGTTATGACTCTATCATGACCTTGGCATGGCCGGTCACCAGAGGGCCTGAGGCCAAGTATTGGCAAGGGCCGGTGACCGAGGAGGACATCTGTCCCATGTTGGGATCGGTGCGTCACGAGCAGTGACCCGGTGTGGCCGCCTGACAAGTTGTCAGAGATGCGGTGTGTCTTGATCGTCGGGACCCTAGCCGTCAGTGACGATGCTAGCCGACAAGTAGTCGGCGTGACCAAGAGGGTCACAGGTCTTTGGCGGGGCACGGGGGTGGTACCCTAGGAGTCACTCAGTATTCACAGGTCATAGGGGCTAGGCATGCCAAGTGGACTGATCACCCACAGGTGGATGCCATGTGCTAGTTGACGGGAATAGCTAAGAAAAGGACTCAAGGAGGGGGTGCCTATGGTTGGGAGGTTCATTCTACACACCGGCTTCTAGGATTCACGAGCTTGGAGAGACTGGCTTGTGACACATACACATGTTACGAGTTACAGCAAATTAGCAGTAGCTAGTTTCTTGTAACAGAAAATACTTCTCTTGCGCCAACGCGCTGATCGGGGAAACAGACAGCGCTCAAAAAGATTTTGTTGTAAACTTTTTGATAATAGAGTTGCAGCATTCTGCCTATTGTGTGCCATCTTGGAATGATTTGTGATGCTTGCTTATAGTAGATATTACTTCCGTTGTTCATCAGTTATTGATTGTTGATTAAACATTATCTACTGTCTAACAATTAATATCAGATCTGCAATGTCAGGAAAATGATTGATCGTAGTATGAAGCAGTAGTTACAACTACTCAGATCGACTTTATTTGACGTCGCTTGGGAAAACATTTAAAATTACAAATTTTCCCAACAATGGTATCAGAGCGTGCAAAAGTGTGTCTCTCGACTTCCTTTATTGAAAACATTCTTCGTGTTGCATCTAATAATATTTAGTTCTTCTTTTCGGCGGCTCCATTCTGTTGTGGAGTGTAACTAGTGGCGAACTGATGATGTTTCTGAGCTTCTTTAGGATCATATAATTAAAATTCCTTATCTAACATGTTAGTAATGGTGCATTAACCATGCACATGAGATTAGAATCGATTATGATTTAAAAGTGTTACTTCGTCAGTTTGAAGGATGTTTTTATACAACGTGAATATGGCTACCAAAATAAAGAGTCAGCTTTCTTTATAAGTTGGTTTTAACTAATTTTTGGATCTCGACCTCTTGGAATATAGAGGGAGGGCTAACGAGAACCTAGTGAGGTGAAGTATTCTCCCGAGCTTAGGGAATTAAATACAATTGTTCTTGTTTCAATACCACACCCAGAGCACAATTGGTAGTGAGTCGTTGGAATACACAAGAAACGCAAGATTCACGGGCCCTTGGAACCCTGGCCCACTCACTAGCATGAGCACGTTAGCATAAGAGGAAAATAAACCAACCAAGCCGAAAAGACCAACTGAAGTAGTAAGTGAAAAACTCATTAGCCATAGTCCAAATACAACCCTTTATGACGGTCGTCATCCATGCCCATGGGAATACCTTACATGAGCCACAAACTTTGACACTGAAATCATTAAGCTATAGGGAAAATAGTCAGCATAGTCACCCGGGGATGGGAGACTTGGAATGCATGCCATGTGTGACACCAAATCAACAACATTATGGGAAATCCTCAAGGGGTAAACAAGTGGAGTCATGGGAAGATTGGTGAACTAAGCTCATAAGTGGACTAGATTACCTACGACAAATGAACTCAATTGAGAGTCGCTCCTAAACAATGTACCTCCAGCCACATCGTCACTGTATGATTACGATGACCCATGTTGGGTAATTGTGAATAGAATACCAACCTTGAAGGGAATCATAGACTAATGGAAGGATAAGTATGAACCCAACTGGAAAATGGGCTAACATCACTCCTTATTAGCAAGAAAAGGGCTTTTTGGGGACGAGGTAAGAAAGAAAAAAAGCAACATTGGAGATTTGCATAGGAAGGGGATCCGCAGCTACACATGGTCCTTAATGATCAATAGGACCCAAGAAGTACCTAGCAGTAGAAGGGAAACAAAAATAATCTATATTGTGTCAGCTTAACGAAGATAGTTTATTGATGAGATACAACTCTATTGGGCACTTAGTGAGTCTCGCCACTAAAACTAATGTTGGCCAAGCCTTGCCAAGTGGGCCCCATCACAAAACTGTACAAGTAAAGTAATAAGTGTGAGGGCCGTGGCATCCTACGAGTGTAAGTCCATAACCCAATGAGCACATTGCTAGTTTACTTCAAGTTGTATTCTAGAGACTTGGGCCCTAGCTGTAAATAAATAAGGAGGCCCAAAGTTCCAAATACAAGTTGCAAATAAGGAACATAATTTGGTCAAAGTTAAACTCACATGATTCATGTGACTTACTTTGTGCTTTCTTAGAACCATTAGATTGAGTTTGTGTTTATTTGAAGGGCTTGGATTAGAATCCTTGCCTCAATGAAGTGGCCAATCAGAGTGAAGGAGGCTCACCATTCAAATCTATAAAAGAGAGCCATTTCCTTTGTATTGCTTCTTCTCTCTTTTCTTATAAAACTTTGCCGGTTTCACTTCTCTCTCTCTCTCTCTCTCTCTCTCTCTCTCTCTCTCTCTCTCTCTCTCTCTCTCTCTCTCTCTCTCTCTCTCTCTCTCTCTCTGTGCTATGTAGGTTGAGGCGAGGTTGCCTAAATTTGAATAGAGCTCCAAAAACACAATGGGGAAGTGTAGTGGATGAAACCGACCTAATCAATCTCAAATCAAAGTCAAATTCTTGCATCAGCTCGGCCCATCGAGCTTTTCGACTCCTAAGGTCTTTCTGATTACAAAAATACTTTAATGGTTGGTGATCTGAGCAGACTATAAATTGACTACCATATAGATAGTGTCTCCACGTCTTCAACGCATGCACCATCGCAAAAAGTTATTTTTCCTGTGTAGTATACGTAGTCTGAGCATCAGACAATTTCTTACTCTCAAAAGCAATTGGCCTCCCCTCTTGAAGTAGAACTGCCCCAATCACTTAATCACTAGCATCCACTTTAACTACGTAAAGTTTATCAGGATCTGCTATGACTAATACCACTGTTGAGAGAATTAGCTCCTTCAGTTTCTTAAAACTTTGACTAATACCACTATTGAGAGAATTAGCTCCTTCAGTTTCTTAAAACTTGCATCCAATGTCTCATTCCACACAAGTGCTGGACTAGGCCTACCTTTACGAGTAATAACCCCTTTCAATGCATTGTTGAGAGGTGCAGCGATCATTAAATAATCCAGAATAAACCTACGGAAGAAAACAATAAATCCGAGAAATGATTTAAGTTCTCTAATTGTTTTAGGAATTGGCCACTCTAGAACCATTTTTATCTTTTTTTGATCAATCATAATCCCCTTCCAGGTATGACATGACCAAGATATAACAGTTCCTTTATATAGAATTCACACTTCGACGCTTTGGCATAAAGCTTCTCCTATCTCAATATCCTCAAGACAATACGCAGATGCTTCTTATGCTCTTTGAGTATTTTATTATAGATGAGTATATTATCCAAAAACACCATAATAAACTTTCCCAGATAAGGACGAAACAAATCATTCATCATCTGTTGGAAAGTGGCCGGCGCATTGGTTAAACTGAACGGTAAAACCAAGAATTCATAATGAACAAACCTTGTCCTAAAACTTGTCTTTTATACCAGTCCGCAAATCAATCTTAGTGACATGCTTGGCTCCATCCAAACGATCAACTAGATCATCCATTCTAGGCAACAAATGTTTATTTATAATGGCAACCTAATTCAGACCCTTATAGTCAACCCACATAAAGTACCATCCTTCTTATCCTTCAGAAGAACCGTCGCTCCCCATGGCGACTTACTAGGCCGAATGTGACCCATATGAAGATACTCCTCAATTTGCCAAGTCACTTCCTCCTCTTCCTTCCGACTAATCCGATACGGTTGTTGGAAGATAGGCTGACTACCCGAAATTAATTCTATCTTATGATCTACAGACCTAGATGTTAAAATTTCACAATTCTAGCTTGACCAATTTTGGTCACATGCATTGTAATTGGCAAGATGGCCATGCAAATAGATGGCAAATAGATGCCACACGTGCCAAATAGCAAAGGATGCTTTTCTAAAATCTTATTCTACATCCTACATTATAAAGGCACCTTTGAAATAATGCCAAAGAGTGCTTAGATAGGGTAGAGAGAAAATAGAACCCAAAAATAGCATGTTTTACATTGTTTTTGGATCTTGGGATCAAGACCCCTAATTAGGGTGGATCCAATAATCAATCAGGTTAAATGTTAAGATTAGGTTATGAAAAGTACGTAATGCTAAGATTCAAACTACTGCTGTATAAATATGTGATGGTTTCTCCATCAATTTATAAGTAAAAAATTGGTTTTTAATCTACCAATGTTGTTGGTGATCTAGATATTTGATATTTGCTATTTGTGTTGAGTAATTTGGATTTGTGAGATTTATTTGGAAGTTCAAGCACTGTAATTTGCCTGTGTCAGTCCGTACTTTCACACGTGTGAAGAGAATTGCATAAATTTGAGCCTTCAAGTGGAGTTCAAGCCAAGGTGAAGCTAGGAAACACTAAATTGGTTGGTGTGATTTCGATCAATTCAAGGCACTGATTGACTCTTTATGATTATCTATGATTAGTATCTCCATTATTGATCAAATTGAGTTCTTGTAGGATCTAATTTGAAGGTTTTTAGGCTTCTAAAACCAGGTTCTGATCATTTCTTATCTACAAGATCAAATTAGCAAGTTTCACTTGCTTTCTCATACTTGATTCAAGGCGAATTTTGGAGTCAATCTCGAGGAGTAACATCCAAGCATTGGAGAAATAGAAGGATTGAAGCTTTTGGAATTGATTTAGGTTCTTCTCAGGTGTGTGAGTGTGATTTAGGTTCATCTCAAAGCATTTTGCATTTACTCGTCATTAAGATCATTCTTTGTCAAAATTGTGATCTTGGTAGCTTGTGCTTGAAAGGTAGATTGTTTTGATTCTTATATAAAGTATCAACCTGATATTATAAGAGTGATTTAAAGTGGCATTTATGTGCAATTAAATCTTCTTTTCTCGGGTTGATTGGATCTTTATAAGCCTTGTGAAGAGTTTAGAACAAAGAGGAGTCATTTTTTGATCATTTTCCTATTTGATTGGCATGGTAACTATTCATATGCAACAATGTTTAACAAAACATGACGTAACAAGTACATATACATGCATGCACAAGCTAGATACATACTATGACATTGTTAGGCTACAGTGAGAGAAAGGCTCTTCCACAACATTTTTACTTTTGTTGACAAGAACGAAGAGATTCGAATTCATGACAGTTTGCTGGTTGGGTAGCACAAAATCGAGTCTGTGGAGATTCGTGGCATAGCTCGAAACTGTAAGAGGATTTCTAGATGAATATTCGACACACTTGTTTTGCCACTCATGTTATTATCTTTTTCTAGGGTTGATATGCATATGCCCTATGCCTCTTCATTGAGCTCCATTTTGGTGGTCACCTCTAAAGAGAGGTAATTTGTTTCTTTTACTTGACAATGTTGTTCTATCATGTTTTTTGAGGAGTAACCTTTCAAAACCATTTCTACCACTTCAATGTATTATCTTTGGTTCATATAGCAGGCTCGGAGTTATGTCTATTATCAAAGTGTACTATTGGTTCAAGCTCCCACTTTTCATTAATACATTTCACTTGGTAACTCTATTGTACTGAATAACATGATGCTATTGTAAATTAGTTAATGTAATTGACATAGAAATAAGCCAATTCTAGACTTGGCTCAAGGAACTCTAATAGCCCAAGCATGCCCAAAAAAAGTGTTGTCATGCAGGATCCCAACAAATGAGATGTCTAAAGCTAGGAATACCATAGGAAAAGGACGGCTCGACGACAACCATATCAATGACTCGAGAACATCAACAAAGGCCAAGCAATATGCATCAGCCAAGAATGCCAGGGACATCTTGACAAACAATAATTAGAATGGAAACTTGTGCAATAACCCAAGCCCAAGAATGTATACTAGCATCTAGGAAAACGGGGTCAACTCTCTAAGCAATCCATAAAGCCCAAGAGTGCATAGCATCAGGATTGATTCCAGCAAACCCACATATGACATAAGGATACTGAAGAATGTATGGACACCTATCTAGAAGAACCTCATATGGACATGTAGTACAAACAAGTTCTACCAACATAGCAATCAAAACAATGCACAAACTCATCTAATATATCAAAACTGAAAAACGACCATAGTCTGCAACATCAACATCAAAGCACTTAGGGTCAGCACCAAGGCACTCAACATCAACATCAAAGCATACATGCACATAAGCATTAGCATTAGCAAAACACAGGTACCAATTGGTTGTTGTCCGAGAGAACAAGCAAAATAGCCTCCAAAGAAGATGATGGTACTACAAAAAGAGTCTAAAAACCAGCACGCAAAAGTGTGTAAAAACATGTCTGTCACCTCCAAGTAGGGCATTGGAAATAGGTGGGTATGTTGCCCCAAAAAATCAACAAGGTAGCTGTTGATGCAATGACTAGAACGTAGCCAAGAACCAGCAAACAACTACTAATCAATATGTGTCAAAATTACCTCAAAACAAGGTGCTAGGAAGAACAGAAGGTACTACTTTGAAAAGCTAGCAAATGAGGTAAAAAATAAACTCAACATAGGCTAATGGAGCCTCCAAAAGATTGTCAAAAGCTAGCATACAAATGCTGATGAAAAATATCAAAGCCCCCTCCAAATAGGCTGCTAGAAAGTGCAATAGGTACTACTCAAAAAATCTGCCAAAAAAGCTAGCGGCCGCAAAAATTAAAAAATTTGTCGCCAAGTGTAGCGAAAGAACTTCCACTAAAGATCCACCAAAAGAAATCTAGATTTGCCACGTGCGGAGAAAAACTAGCACTCCCACCAAGAAAAAAAGTTCTCTGATATCAAGTTATAGACTCAATCTATGGATATGGTATCAATGAAGCATAAAAAACTATAAAAGACACAATCAAGCAATCTCCCACGAAGAATGACCATGAACATCTGATATAATCAAAGGGTTCACCCACGAAGATCCCAAGCAATACCAATAAGCTAAATAATCAATGAATCGCAAATGTCTAAATGGTAGCCCTGTATTGGCTATTTGGAGGCCCTTCAGGAACCTTCTAGAGATTAGGGCAACTTAGGGTACGTAGGTCCCATAAAAACATTCCCTTCATGGTAACTGGCCTAGTACCTAGAAGTAGACTAGTTAGGAGCCATTTCTACTATATAACTACTTCCCTGGGAAATCGTATTACTGATTTCCCATAGCGCAACTCTCACAAAGTGATGAGCTTGACTTGATTGATGAAAGCCTACTACTATATTGTGCTTATTTAGTGTCTACATTGGTAACTTAGATGGCCATATCTCTCATGCCAAAACCTATTCACATCACCATCTTTGGCTGTATAAGCATGTTGATTTGGGAGAGTCATGCATAATTTATAGAGGCCATCTTCTTGCATCCCCTTGTCTACAACCTTCCTACTATCAGCCTTGTCCTTGAGAAAACAAGCTAAATCATCAAATACAACTTTCATACTTTGCTTGGTGATAGCACCAACATGAAGGTTCTTTGCAAGCCCTTGTACATAAGGACATTCAATATGACCTTTGCCTCTCTTGATGGAAGCTTGACTGAAACTATGCCCTTGCCCTTGCCCTTGACCTTGTGTGTAGAATTGTCACCCAAGCACACCTTGTACCCATCGCTTACCTCTTCAAAAGAACTAAACCAATCGCTATGAGGAGTCATGTGCTTGAAGCCCCAGAATCAATATACCAACCACCATAAGTGGTTTGTGCAGCCAATGGACCAAAAAAAAGCTCAATTTTTTCTTGTCATGTTGCTCCTCCTTTGCAACTCCATATAAATAGTTCCCATATTGCTTCTGGGATCTTTTTCCTTGATAAGCTTGCTCTTCTTGCACTCAAAAGCAAAATTGCCATATTTCTTGCATCGTGGTATGGAAGAGGAATTCGAGGTCTGTCCTTCTAACACTTGCTCTGGGTTCTAAAATGATCTTTTCAATTTTTCTTTACCTTTCTACTTATCCTTGGCAAACTGCTCCTTAGAAGCAAAGGCATGCTCCTGAAAATCCTCCCTTTCAAAGAGGTTCACCCGTCTCATCTCCTCCTATTTCAAGAGGCCATACTTTTCCAAATGAATGGATTCTATCCCTAGCAAAAATCATTGTCACATGATTTTCAAAAGCATATGCCAAGCTATTCAAAACCAATGGCAACAAATCCATGTCAACAACACCCTATTGTACAGCTACATGTTGATATCCAAGTTCCTAGAGAGATAATAAGTGATTGAATCCCCCAGGTATCCATCCTATGAAAATGAAGCTCTTTTTTTTGTTTAAAAACCCTACCTATGTTGGCAATCTCAAACATGGCTTTAAAAATTGCCCAAGCTTGAACTAGTCCCTTGCATCTCTAATGTGAGGGATGATGTTATCCTTCACTAGCAAATTCATGAGATCGAGTTCTAAAGTAGGAACAAGTTTTCTACCTATTACTATATCCCAACATTCTTTTCCTTCAAGAAGTTTTTCCATCTTAAACTTCGAGACATGATAATTAGTGTCATCTAGCTTGCTGCTCCATTAAGCGAAATTTCACACAGGCTAGACATGATTAGATAAAGAAAAGTGAAAGAAGGCAAACTAACGTTTGGACCCCAGCTCAGGTATTATGCCACTTGATGAACACCACTCAGCGTCTAACTTTGACCCTTGTCCAAGATCCACTTGGCACCACCATAGAATCTCTCTACAAGTGTGTCCTAATTCTCCACAACTTCTAGGAAATTGCTCAAAAACCAATTTCATTAGAGGAGTTTTGAGCTCCAAAAAGACCCTTTAAGAATTTGTGCAAGATGTAGTTTATATTATTAAAATATTTAGCACTAATACTTTTGACTTGCCATAACTTTTTAATCATAGCTTAGAAGTATACCATGTAACATATCATTGGAAAGCCCTTGTCAAGGGCTTTCCAATGCACCAAACTCCGCTAAATTCGGATTTACCACTAAAAAGTTATGCCATTTTTAGTGTGGAATTAAAATGTGGACTCAAAAAGTTACGTTACGTAGATTTCAAATTTGAGTGTTTTGATTGGTCCATGTGTAAGAAAACATTGAGAAAAAATATAAAAAAAATCTTTACAAAGGGTCTTTTTTGGATTTAGAACTCCTCTAATGGTTTGCTATGACTATCATCCTCATAATGATAGCTCTCCATCAATACCAACTGCAATCTGAAAACATCTATAACGCTAGCAGTTCACACACTTTCAAAATTAAGGTGCTTACTCAACGATTTGATCAAGCTCTGATACCATGTTGAAACCTATAGATAATCCTATATAGCATCACAACTATGATAGATGACAATAAATACATTAATTGCATAATAGAAATCATTCGGATACATGGAGAATCAGGAGGGCGTGGTAATCCCTCAAGATCCAAAAGATCTTGGTGCCACATATTCGCCTCTAGGTTTCAAGTGGACCATGTCTCCTACTTGACTTACAGAATGGTAAAGAATTGTGGGAATATGGTAGGGGGGCAAGTTTCCCTCCTTATAAGAAACTAGGGTGTGCCCTAGGACAAATTAATATTGTCATCGTTGCTTCTTAATGCCCTAGCGAGACTTCTTGTCGTCTTCTCAGAGTTTAGGCTTGCACCTCTTCTTGAGAGAGCATTAGTAGTATGGGAAACTTGCGACGCTTGCAAGTATGAATAGTTCTGATGATGTTAACAGCTACCATATCAAGCTAAGATGTCAGCTACGTAGAATTTAAGTACATTGAGGAATAGCAATTTGTCAAAAACATGTGGAGCTAAAGATTCCCATACAAAAACACTACAATAGCAGCTTGTAACAAAAACAGGTTAGACACTTTCTAAACTGTCATTAGAAAGTCAGGAATAGAAATTAACAATCCCTGTTACACTCAGACCATAGGATTTTGCAAACCATCTGACTGCTTTCAAGTGGACCAAACAAAATTGTGGTTCACCATTACCTACATTGTGAAGTTCAGTGGACTAAACTTGACCTCACAAGCCGATAATGTCCTAACAGCCAAGCATTGTCCTGTTCTCCCATGTTGTGCTCAAAAATCTGATTAAATAACAGCATCAACCTGGACCTATGGTTACAGCTTCTCATAGTGGCCTCCTAGTTTGAAAAAGTTGCTGGTGTGCCAGAATGATAACAATAGCCTTGTTGCTAACAATCTTTACAAGATTAAACGAATTCTGAATACTGGAGGTGGCCAGATTCTAAAGTAGTCTCATAACCACAAATCTCCATGAAAGTGAGAAAATGGAACCTTACCTATAAGTCCTTTTCCATAATCCTTTGCATCAGTTAACAACTATATTGGCTGGAGCTCTAGTGCATATTCCAAGTCCTTTGATGGGCCACTCTGCCAAGATCATTTAGCAAGTGTCTGATAGATGCCGTTCGCTACCTGACTTCATCAGCCACCGAACAATGTCACCAAACATGAACAATGCTAAAGACTTGTAGCATGCATAGTCCATTATGCATAAAAAGCCTATGTACTTTACAACATAACAAATAATGTATTTCATTATATTATGAATCATTTTCCATGAAACCTTGAATAATGAGAATATCTGCTCAGTGTGGCAACATTGAAGAGTTTGTGTCTTAGATTAGCGGCCTGGCAGAGAACCTCCTTCATGGTGATTGTGCTAGATATTACCATTATATTTTAAATTTCCATTTACTACATATTTTCCTATTCTTTGAGTATTACACCATGCTCATTGTTCTTTCTTGAAACTAACAGAAGAAACGCTTTCGCTACAGTATGATATTTTGAAATAAAAGAAAAATCCTTTTGAGAATGGGATTACAAGGAATTTGGAATTTGCATAAGTGTTGTTTGAACAATAATTAGCTGAGAAAACTTAACAACACTAACCAAGGTTGGGACTGGCATGTATGCTAGCAAAAGTATCTGCTATCTACAGGCAAAAGGATAAAATGCATATAGTAAGTTCACATTTTCACAAATGATAATGAGAAATGTTTTCTAATTTATGTTTGTGTTGGTTGAAGGAAACATTGATATGAAGAATATCTGAATCAAAGTTAGAGGACAACTTTTTGGGGTTTTGGAAAGATGATCAAAGTTCCTGGAAAGAAGATCAAAATACACCCCCACAAAGTGGAACATGCCTAGATAGATGTTCTTCTCGTTTCTTTGGGCAGTACCTACTACTACAAACGCTCCTTATATAGTAGGTAGAATTGGAGGAACACAACTCTTCTTGACCATTAGAACTATATTAATGCAATTCGTTGTTTTCCAATCATTGCATCTATGTTTGGTTCACCTGTATTTATATTGCTTTTGCACCAGGAACTGAAGACCAAAAGTCAAAATAAAATGTGGCAACAAAATCAAGCAATATGACTCTGATTGAATGAAGCTTATCTCTTGTAATAGACTGTTAGAACTTTTATAATCCTTGCAAAGTAATTTCGTAGCTAAAACATATTATACTAACCAACCATCTTCATAATGACTTTAATGAGCCTTCCAAGCTAGAATTTAGCAAAACTAAAACTGTAACTTGAAAGATGTCAAAGGAGTAAAAGGATAAGTACCTGTGTAGATTGCCCATTCGAGCCCAAGCTAGAAAAGCTGGACCTCCGAAGTAGTCATCCAAATCTTCTCTAGTTAAATTGAACTTCTCACTCTAAGAAATGCAAACCAAGAAACTACATCGGGAAGCAAGCACGTTAATTAAGCTCGTTGCATACATATAAGATAGAAACAAAGAATAGATATGAATTTTGCTGAAGTACATTGCAAAATAAGAGTAAACAATGGAACTGTATCGGTATCTTACCTATAAATGTGAATTCGTTTGCAGACACTAGAGCCATCAATGAAGAAGTTTTCAAATTCAAATGTTACTTAAAAGGCTTAGATTAAGGCCAAGCATCAAGGATAAGAGCCACAATGGCAGAAGGAAATTACATTCTCCACAGGAAATTTATCACCACCATCACAATCTTGAACTTTGCCCGATTTAATCCTCGCGTGCCATTAAAAACTGCAATTGATGGGAAAGTTGGCAGTGACAAAAGGATCACCAAATTCAAGAATATCATAAGGGAATAATGACAGGAAATTCTGACTTCAAAGGAATCTATGAAAGAAAGAGGCTCATGAACAAATTTTCTAATGTGCAAATCAGGAGAACCATATGCAATATGCACATGAGCAATGATGGTGATGAGTCAAAAAGAAAGACACCACTATGCTTCACATGTTAAGGCATGTAAATATGGGCCAAAAAAGGGAGCTGATGTTGTCTTTAAAGGTACCTTGTTGATGGGGCTATTGATTGGACAAAGCACCCTCATATTCTGGATTCCAATCTTGGCATTGCACCTTCTATCCTAGAAAAGATATCAGAGGCTCGAGCAAGATCCTATTGTATCGCTTTGTGATATTGAAATCCTTGATGTCAAACAGAGATGTTACTCATGATAATAGATACTGCTGAGAAGAAATTCATGTAGTAATGAAAAAGAGACAAAATACAATGCCAAACCATCAACACAAAACAACTTCGCACAACTCCATGTCGTTGATACCCAACACAAGTTCCTATCAAAGTCCCCAGAGAATCCTCTTCAGATAATCCAATGCTGACTAAGAACAAGATCACAGAAAAAGTATCACATTATAATGATGATTACAATGTAAAATTGTTCTCAACAGGTTATTGTTCCCAAGCTAGTCTCATCATCCTCAAGCTGTTCATTCTTTTGACTTCTGTACATCACTACTCCTCTCATCCTCAATCAGATATGTCACCCCGAACTTCCCTGCTTGCTACATCCTGCATTTATCCATGTTTAATACGGTTGTCATCCAGCCCTCCTCCACTTGATCTGTAGGTCTGCTCACGGCCTTTTGCAATTATCAAACTCTCCTACATCTACAATTAGAATCCAACTAACTTCAAGGTCTCGGCATCACATTGCTCATGTTGTTATCAGACATAGAAAGAACCTCTTCACGATCCCACACTGAAGGCACATACTAGACTTCAATTGCTACAAAGACTGACATTCTGATACAATGTTCCCTCATTGGAGATGCATCAAACCATAACCATTAACCAATAGCTTTTCCAAGCCTAATCCCAAATGATAAACTTACCTGAATGCAATATTGTGAACATTACGTAACTTCCCTTGTCTCCCGAGTCCCAACTTTTCATATGGGTCACAAAATCCTGCATTGCTACAAATGCTTCCAAATTGTCATTGATTCTTGAAGGGAATAAGGGATAAGGGAAATTTGTATGTCCTTATTGGTTATCCAAGCCAGCAAATATGCTGGAAATATCTTGATCCCTTTTGAAACGATGAACTTAAAGGTCGTCTGCACATTCCTACTTTCATGTCGTTATCCTAATTGTACAAAGGAAAATAACTAGGTACTATGCAAACATGAAAGAGATTTGCCTTCAAGTACCAATAAACACGTTTTGTTTGTAGATGTTTAACTTACCTGCCTCAAAGGGCACAAGTATCAGATAAGAGAGGTGGATGTACAAGAGAACCCAAAAAGTCAAAAATCATGGGCTCTTTCTTGAGATCCTTCTGTGCTTCCTAACTGTGTAAAAGGGTAGCTTTCTCAAATTTGATTTTCTGTAGTCCTAGTTTTACAGAGATTGTGGGTCAAAATCATAGACAGCCAATAAATAAAAAAACATATGCAACTGTTGCATACTTTCAAGTGCAGGACTACCTGCTTTGAAAACAATTGACATCTATAAGAACCTTCGGTTAAGCCTCACATTGAAGAACAAGAGCATATCATTTTTGACAACATTTTAAATCGGTTTAAAAAATTTCCACCTGGAAACCCTTTTGCCAAATTGCTTCCTGTCCGGTGAATGCCAATGGTAGGTTGATACCTTGCAACGCCATCCAATCAATCTCCTTTTCCCATCTTTTCCAATTCCACCAAACAAAGGAGTCTGTCAGAGATTTGAAACATTATCTGTGATTAGGACTTGTTCAAGTTTACCAATTCTATCATCTATGCCATAGGTTTAAAGCTCAACAGCATCAGTAAATAGCTGTCAAAGAAACAATAAATAGCTTTAAATTCAAGAATAAAACCAAATCATTATGGGACTCAAAGGAAAGGACGTGATGGGTTAGGTCACTTTGACAAATTCAATCTCTCATACTTCTTAGTTTATCAACAACCCACCTCCAGTCTTCTACCACGAAGGATCACAGTGGCATTAAACTGAAATATCTCTACTCTCCCATACCTTCTTGGTCAAACAAGGACCAACCTCCTGTCTTCTGCCATGAAGGATCATACTAAATTAAAACATCTAAAGCCTAAGGCTTATTGCCTGCTGCTGAAGGTTCTGCTTGAATACAAAAAGATACATATCAAATAGCAGAAAGTAAGTCAATATTGCTACAAAATAGACACACAGTATCATGAAACGTGCAGAGCCACATTTCAATCATAAATAGATTCTGTTTTATGCTTTGTGAGTTGTTACTTGTAGAATTTTCCAATACTTGACTCACTCTTTGCCACCTGAAATTACATGTTTCTGACCTTTACTTCTTTTCTCAACAAAAGAAGCGACAAGCGACAACTCACAACTAGATGTCACCACGTTCTAATAGTAACTCCAGGGTACTGGCCTCTGTATCAATACACCACCGTCCCCTACTTTTGGTAAGAACCCCGGTTGCGGAACAGTCGTCAACTGAGAACCTCCAGTTATTTCCCATGAGATGTGGATTCTACACCAACAATGCAGTCCTGCACATAGCTCTACACCTGTAGTTCCCTTGATACTGCAAGCAGTAATCAAAAAATGTTAGCATGAAGGCATGTTACAGACACAATATTTTACACATCTATGCAGAAATTGTACTTCCTGAAAGTACAGTCATGCTTGGCCTCTATAGCATGTAAAAAGGAGCCTCAAAAATGTGTACTATGAAGAAAGCAAATAGAAAGATGTGGAGTTTGCATGGTGTTATAGCATAGAGTTCAAAGACTCGAGTATGTGTCCACTCCGTACCATACAAAAATATGTCATGATGATGCAATGTTGAAGTGGATCACAATCTGTTGCAAAAACGTTCTGGAATGTTGGCAATCCGGAACGCAATTTTTTTTTTTTTGGGTGAAAGAAAGCCTAAGGACCAAATTTTTTTCTTTTGATAGTTTAATTAGTTAGTATTAAATGAACTCAGAAATCATCAATGAATGCATCAGAAGAACAACATATTGATAAACTGGAACGAGGCAAAAATAACATTGCATAGAGGCTAGAGCCATATTGATCCGATTAATTATAGATAGAGATACTGCTGGCATTGTATAATGTACTCATATTCTGTTGAGCACGTTGAGTTGACCCACATTTTTGTCACAAATTTTGAGATGGGTGCTTATGCTTCATAATTGTTGTCTATTTGTTGTCATTCATCGTTTCATTTCACATAATGCAGAAATAGAGATGTTCGATAAAGAATCACTTAATGGCCCAAAATTGGACCGCACTCCTTTGGAACTCCGAGCAAACTAGATAAGTGAATTGCTCTTGAAAACACCTTTAATCTGATACCCATATTGGCACCCAAATTTTTTTTGCATTCCGGGAAACCTTAACTGGATTTCCCAGATCACATTCAGGAATGCATTCCGGATCGTGTTCTGGAATGGAACGTGCAACATTGTGCTAATGATAATCTCAACAATCAAAAGCGAATTTATCACTACATATCAACAACTTTGATGAAGAGAAGCAAAGTGAATGGCTAGAATTAAGTAAAAATTATTGAAAGTAGATAAGTTAAGACCCACTTGTCTTGACCCCAAAATAAAGCGTCGCAAAAAGATGGCAAAACCAAGAGCATATAGCTGCAAACCAGATCTGGAGAAAACTAAGGTCATTAAGTAGATGAGCTGGTTAAAAAGTTAAACCACAAAATTATCTTGCATGAATTGGATAACCTTGTGCTAGCAAAAAAGTAAAAAGTCTAGGATTGACATTCCCATGATTCAAGTACACGCAAATTTCTTCCTAATTGCTATTAAGTGTTACTTGAACTTTTGTCCTTTGCAATGAATAAGGAACTTGTGAAATAATGCATTGACCAAAGAGAATTTCTAAACTGAGAAAAAAAGGTGATAGGTGGTTTCATCTTCCCTTGAGTAGATAAGGACACACTTTCTTAGGATGGGATGCCCGATTGCTTTCACAAGGGATGAGCTTGAGTGAGATTTGGTAAAAAAAATCCTGGGAGAAGGAAGGTGATCTCTATAAGAATTTTCCAAATTTTTTCTTACAAGGAAAAATTTAAAGTTAGGGAGAGGGAATGTTACTTCCAATTGTCAGAAATTACAATCCTAATGCATTTTGTACTCGAGACCTCCACAAGACTTATTGTTTGATGTATGTCATTCTACCTCTTGATTTCTCACATGGTATTAGGTCGTATTATTAATTGTCGACAATAATCATCAAATAGCATTATAGTTTGATCTTTCCAATATGCAATGGAAGGATTGTCATTTTTGGATATAACACTAATTGAAATTTTCAAAGGGGGGGATTTCCAGACGTGGAAATTCATAGTGAAGATGAGATTGTTTCAAAAAATTTGTGGGATGTAGTTGATGGCACATATGCCACTCCACCACATGATCCATATCTCATTTTCAATTGGAAATTGAGACATGGCAAAGCTCTTATTTGATCATGTTGAATCTCAAGAATTCAAAGATCTATCATGTCATTGGTTGTAGTTTCTCAAAGAATCTAGGAATACACTCAATGTTACAACTAGATTGTACTTTCTAGCCAAGTTTTTCTCAAGCAAAATGTCAAAATCTACATCCATCATTGATCATGTTAATCACATTAAATCATTGTTGGGTCAATTACTACCATTTGATCTCCTATTTTAAACAACAATGTTGTATTGACTCTTCTATCAAGCATATTTATATCTTATAACCATGTGGTCATGCTTGTCACAATGTAGCCTACGTTAACCTTAAAGTAAGTCACTTCAGTTAGTTTTCAAGAATAATTTCGAAAGAAGTTCAATGATGTCAACAACTTTGACAAATCTATTGCACTTTTTTAAAAAAAAATAGAAGAAGAAGAAGAAGAAGGTGTCAACAACTCATGTCTTTCTCAAGATGAGCAACAACAACATAATCAACAAGGATGATAAATTTAGAAAAAGCTATTTCGCAAGTATTATAAATGAAGGAGACATGACATCAAAGAATGCATAACAACAATTTATGGTTGAGTATAGCAACTCACCATATTCTTGTTGCTAGTATCTTGATTCTAGAGAAACACGACACATGATATCATTTTGTGAATGACTCAAAAAGTTTTTTTATTCAATTTGCTGACTCCAATACACACAAGGTTGAGAGACAAGGAGTACTACAATTTTCAAGATGGTACTTCAAGACTCATCTATGATGTTTTGTATATTTCTAATCTAACCAAGAATCTATTATCAATCAGCTGAATAAAAAAATTGGCACTATACAAAAGACATCATTCATAATTAAATGAGCCATTTTATTAAGAGGTCTAATATAAATCTAAAATGTTGAATGAGCATGAAAGATAATGATACTAAATTACATCAATGCTCTCAATAATAAGATGACATAGTGAAGTAAAATGGTAATGCAAGATTATGTTAACGCTCGCAATTTTACACTCTTCAACAAAGGCAATTAAACCATCTATGTTCTTATAGGTGTTGTTTGCAAAAAGTTAACAATATACAAGATTAATGTCTCGTATTATCAAATTCCAATCTTTTTAAAAACTCTAGGTAGGGGCACTAGCAATTGTGACTAATGTTCATCATCATTGAACCTTGTTGGCAAATGTTATAGCACACGATTTTGAAATTTACCAGATGCATAACCAAGTTGCTTTCTTGAGTGGTTTTTATCAAGAATATATCTGCATGTATTATCTTGAAGGTTTTGTTTTGGAGGGCCACAAACATCAACTATGTAAGTTGCACAAAGCTCTTTCTCAAACAAGGTCCAATGCTTGCTTTCAAATGATAAATGATTATCTTTTACAATGTACCTTCACTCCTAGTGCAACATATTCAAATGTATATATCAAGCATGATGTTCCACATTTTGTTGTTATTGACTTATGCATTGATAATGCACTCTTGTTTAGCAATAACATTGATCTATTGAGAAACTAGATTAAGCCTTTCCAAAGAATTTGATGTGACTAATCTTGGACCAGTTCAATATATTCTTGGTATTCAAGTTTTTCAAGACAAACCCAACAAGCTGATGTTGACATATTCTATAGATGTTTACTGATTCTTCTTCTTGGAATCTGTTATAGTTTGGCACGTCTTTGTCTTGTTTCAGTTATGCCTGTTATCAAGCTCTATGGGCTTCCTTAGCAATTACAATTTCCTGTACATTGTCCAGATCAAGTAGAAAAGGCCGAGTGTGTAGTATTGTCACGCCTGTCAGAGGACGCTCGGATAGGTCACTCTTGAACTTCACTCACATGAATTTACTACTAAACATGCAAGCCAAGATGTGTCAGCTTGTTACTCGGTTGAACACCAATGGATTCCTACCAATTAATTGCTACAAAATGGAATGAGCAAATTCTTGCAAATGGAAACTAATCTAAACATGCATTCAAACACAAACAAGAATTAGAAAACTAAATGGACAACATCCCAAATGTTCAAGACTCAAGAAACACACATTTCTTGATTCTTGGACATTCTTAGAACATCAAGAACTAGGATGTCAATGGATATGCAAAGTCTCAATCACATTCCTAGCCTATATAGTTTACTTGAATGCTTGAATCCTATACAAAAACAGGAATGAATAGCAAGAACTAATCCACAATTGATCTCTTCCACATTACATAAAGAAAGAAAACAAGAAAACTAAATCAACTCCACAACCACACATGAAGGATGGAAGGTTATGATCATAAGAGTGTCACTCAAGAGAACAATCATGATCAAGGAGCTTAATGTTGTACCAAAACGCGTGGAGGCTCTTCTCACTAATCACAAAGAGTAGATACAATGCGTAGAAAGCTCCCTCATAGAAGAAGGGATTTCTAAATAAGCAAGAGAGTTGCTTAAGTGGAGCCCAAGTGGCAATTCCACAATTACATACAAGTGGAATTATTCTCTCCACTAGAGGTCACCATCAAAAGGTGGCTCACTCTACTTTTTAAGAGGGGTCTACTTACATTTATTTCAAATGCCTAGAAATTTACTAGCTCCTACATGGTCATTCCATCTCTTGGAAATACTATCTCAATTAATTTTGGACTTTTTGATTTATTTTGAGCTATTTTCTACATATGGTACCAAAAGAGCCAGATAAGAAAAACAATAAAAAAATTACTAATTGTTGAAGCAGATTTTTCTCGAGTTCGAATCTCATTTCAATACAACTATAAGCCAAACAAGACAAATTTGATTCTAAGGGCACAATTTAGTTTCTAATATTTATTGATGATTTTTTCCAATAGCTATGAGCACCTAATATAATTGTAAATTCAAAATAAATCTGGTTCTCGAGTATCGTATACATTGAGCTTATAATTCAGATGAAGTTAGCATTCCAATTGTTAGACTAAGGGGGTTGTGGTGGATGTTTTTGGGAAATAAAATACAATCATGTCTAAAATTAGTGTCGATCCAAATATCATAGACAACTTTTCATATGTTTAAAATTTTAACATTGATATTTAAATATGAACCACTTTTAGTGTCATTTGCCACTAAAAGTGGTTCATATCTATAATTAATGGTCTTGGGCCAAGCCCTACATAGTCAAGAGACCATTACAAAAGATGCACAACTTTGGTGCAATTCTAGATAGTGTAGAAGTTTAACCTTTTATAATAGTAAACTATTTGATATTCTATAGGTTGAGAATTAGAAACTATTTCCAAACTTTAGAATTTCTAAAAGCCGTTAAACTTTCTACATCATGATTCTTCATGGTCTTACAATAAACATGCCATGGAATAGGACTTACTTATAGGGTGACATGCCCACAACCTAGCATACAAAAAAGTCAATTTTCTACAAAATTGCCGAGCTGACAGCCATCGTCTGATCAGAAGCGAAGGAGTCATAGACGTCCGTATTCTGATCAGAGTGTGTAAATAAGCGCAATCAAACAACGATAAAGTGCATTCAATCACAACAAGCATTCATCTATGTTATACACAGATAGAAAAGCATGTTGCTGCTATATTATACTGAAGAACTCGCGATATCATACTGCTCTTTCAATCTATTTCAGAACTAAACTTTATATTGAATCAATTTTTTAGTAATACCACACACAAACCATTTCTAATCTCTTCGGTAGACTGTACTCTCGTTTTTGTGAGTATGAATTGATTTTTAAGATCCTGTTGGACAGTTAGAACACTTAAACCTGTGATTATATTTAGCATAAGCTTTCTATTAGACTGTTTTAGCATCTAGTAGTTGATTGTAATGGGAGAGCTGTTCCGCAATATTCCTGCTCTCTTCTCCATTCACGTTCTTCTATCTCCCTTGCCCCATCAGATTGGTATTAGAGCGTAGCTCATATAAACTGAGAGATTAAGTGTGTTCTATTTGTATTACTGTTAGTATGTCTCATATAGGTAGCTCTTCGTCTTCATCATCCAGCGAAGCTAGAATTGTGAAGAATAAAAAGCTATCCAACTTGTCTATAAAGGTTGATGAGGAAAATCATCTTGCTTCTGCATTTACAAGTTGTAAATATCATTTTCTAGCATGTACAAACTCGAGCTGCATGACATGCAGAATGTCTAGATGGTCATATTTCACTTTGTTCCATTGTATATATCAAAGGTATGTGAATAGATTTGGGCGAGTTTGAGTTAGGTAGGTCTAGATTTGATGACATGCAAAACCAGTTAGTGTGCATGCATGCAACATGCAATCACTGCATGCAACATGCAATCACTGCATGCAACATGCAAGTCAGTATACATGTTCTACACATGTCCATGTCATCTATGGAAGTTACATGCAAGACATGCAAACACTATTTGACACATGCATGTAGTTTTGTACATATCTAGTTGAGAATTTGACATTTGGACCTGATGAGATGTTGAGAGAAATAAGTTCATGCACCTCAGCCATGGAGACTTGGGAAACTCTTAAGTCCATTCCTGAAGCAAAGATCAAGTCAAGAGGGAGGAGCAAGAACAGTTTTTCTCAAGCCTTCGCCAAGGGCAAAGCAAAGAACAAAGACTATGGAGGAGTAGAAGATGATTCAACTCATTCTTCTAACTTCAAGAAGAATACTCAAGAAGATCAAGCCAATTTTATCATAGAAGACTCACATGCAAGTTGTGGAGAGGCATCTCTCATGATGTCTAGTTTCTCCTCTTTACCCTTTAATGATGTATCTTGGTATATTGATCGTGGTGCTACATCACACATGAGTTGCACCAAAGATTCTTTTGATTCTACTGAATCTGTTCTAGATCCTAAGACACAATATACACTGCAGTTGGTGATGCATGTACAATTGAAGGAGTTGGAATTTGTTCCTTGAAACTTGTATCTTCTATGAATTTTACACTTTCCAATGTACTTTATGTTCCTAATCTCACAAAGAATGTGATTAGTGTTGGAAAGTTATTTGATGATGGTTTTGAAGTGGATTTCAATGTCAATAGTTGTTTCATAAAGAAAGAGGATAAGATCCTTGCAAGTGGATCTAGATATGGAGGCACTTTCAAGCTAGATGTGCATGAAAATGCAAGTACATGTGATGTTGCATTGATGACTTATGTTTCCAAGGAGGAGCTATGGCATAGGAGGTTGCATGTTTCCAATTTCAGATCTATGCCTATTATAGTCAAGGAGATCAAGCCAAGAGTGGCTTATTCTATGGCAAAATCACATATGGATCCATATTTGATGTCTTCTACCAAGACAAAGCATCCTATGGAGTTGGAACATTCGGATGTTCATCTTTCTTTATCAGTACGCAAGGAAGGTGTTTCTTGCTTTGCATGTGCTATTGATGGTTCCACAAGTTACATTTGGCTATGTCTTGTCTCTTCAAGTTTTATGGTGCATGTGTATGTTTGATCATGCAAAACTTTATGGAGTTATGGAGCTAATGGAAGGAGTGCACTATATGGAGTCTTGTTCAATTATAATCCTAAGGTTGTGTACCTTAGTGTTCTTGAAGATTATTGCTTTTCATGTGGTTTCTTGGAAGGAAAGAAGGATGGAGATCCTAGTCTATGGATCATGGTTGGATGCTTATCCACCAAGGAAGGCTACATAGCCTTTACACTCTCTATCTCGAAAGTGTTTGAGCATGGAGAAGTTGTTTATTTTGAAGATCTATTTTCTATCTTGGAAGAGGCCGAGAGCACAGTATCTTATGATGCATACCAAGTCATTGTTATGGTGAGTAATCAAGTTGTGATGGGGTCGAGGTTTGAGGAGGAGTATCCTCAACATGCATGTCCAAGAAGATCTTCATTATTGTACAAGGCCGAGTCCTTGTTGATCTTATTTCATGGAAAAGAAAGGATAAGTGAAGGTGGTATTCATTCTATTCTACTCACCTATAGTTCTCTTTCTTTTATTGATGATGTACCTTGCTTAGTTGAGATTTGCTTATCTCAGAGATCAAGTAAGTCTATTCTAGTTTTGAATGAAGTCTTTAGTTTGGAATTAATTCTTGTCATTGGTGACTTGATTATTTTTCCAAAACATCTAGAAAGCAAGATATTGTATCATCATTTGTATGCTCTTAAATTGAGTAAGAGCAAGTATGAGTTTAGTATTCATAGTTTGAAAAAAGGAGTTTTTTCATGTTTTGAGACATATTGTAAATTTCTTTTGAGAGTAAATGAAACATCCAATGAGGACACTTACATCCTTGAGAAAGTATTTAGCCTCAATTTGATCAAGTTAGAGTATGGTTTAAGATTAGATCCATTTTGGATAGAGTTCATAGTGTTTGGACTAATGAATTAGCCAATGTGCTTAATCTTGAATATTGCTCAAGGTATTATCTTGATCTATTTGATCTTTGTGGTCATTATGAGGCTTGGAGGCCTCAGATTTTTCAGATTTTGGTGCAGCCTACTTCATGCATGTGGGCTTTGCAATCCCAGGATCGACATCAGACATGGAGGTGGCACATTGGCATAGTAGCAGATTGGGGGAATATTTTTCAAAGGCATTTGGAAAAGATTTCTGTCAAAGAGATCTTATCATGGTTATGGTAAGGGTGCTGCTATGATGGATTCTTTGTTCATCTTCAAGTCAAATTCAAAGCAAAGAATCCACAAACAAAAAGTTTCTTCATCAACAATTTGACCAACCTTGGAGGATTTTCAAGTTCAAGTGATCAAGCCAAGTTGATAACTTTTTTGTGAAGAATAAAAAGCTATCCAACTTGTCTATAGGGGTTGATGAGGAAAATCATCTTGCTTGTGCATTTACAAGTTGTACATATCATTTTTAAGCATGTCCAAACTCGAGCTAAATGACATGCACAATGTCTAGATGTTCATATTTCACTTTGTTCCATTGTATATATCAAAGGTATGTGAATAGATTTGGATTACATCTTAGAAGGAAGTTCTTTATTCTTAGCATGTCTGATTCTACTGCCATCACTTCTCACATCAACAACTTCAAGTCTTTATTGGATCAGTTATCAACTGTAGGATGTTCTATTCAAGATAATGATGTCGTTATGACCTTGCTTTCTTCTTTTCCAAAGTCATATGAGCACTTTGTGGTAATGATCTCCACACAACCCGACCTCACTCTTCAAAAGGTGATTAGTCACCTACTTCAAGAAGAAATACGGAGAAAGACTAGCAACCTATCTATCAAAGACAAATCCATGGCTCTATACACCAAGAAGAAAGACTACTCCAAGGGCAAGAATCAAGTATAGCAGCAATAGCAGAAGCCTCATACTCAAGGTGAGAATAGTGGATCATAAAAGAAGCATTTCTGTAGTTATTGCAAGAGAGCCAATCATGACATCAAGGAATGTCGTATCCGGATCTACAATGAGGTGAAGAAGCAACAACAGTAGCAGCCAGACTCCTCCAACATGGCAGAATTCAAGAAGAAAGATACACATTTGTTAATGGCTTACAACAACAGCGATGAAGATTGTGATAGCTGGTACTCAGACAGCAGCGCTACCCAACACATGACCTCTTGCAAGGAATGGTTTATCGAATATGCAGCTTACAACAGAGATCAATTCATCTACCTTGGAGATTCAAGCACCATATGCGTTGAAGCCAAAGGAACAGTCAAGATCACATTCAACAAAAATCTATCTATTTGTGTTCCCAATGTCTTTCATGCTCCTCAGCTATCAAAGAACCTATTATCAATCTCTAAGATAACTGATGAGGGCTACACTGCTACTTTCTCATCTGAGCAATGTACAATATCCAAAGAAGATACTACTCTGACTATATGCACTAGAGTTGAAATTCTTTACCTACTCTCTGATTCAATTGCATTAGCTATCATCTCTCATGAAAATGTAAACAATAATGCTATTTTGTGGCATAGTCGATTTGGACGCGTGAATACAAGATCACTTTTCTATATGCGTTGTAATAACTTAGTTGATGGATTGTATCTCCCTTCTTCATTAGATAGAAAATATTTCTTTTGTGAATCATGCGTCTATGGCAAACACTCTAGAAGAAAGTTTCCCAAATCATATTCCATCAAAACAAAGCATGTATTGGATCTTGTACATATCAATCTTTGTGGTCCAATGCCAACTTCGTCCTTAGGAGATGCAATCTATTTCATCACTTTAATAGATAATTATTTTATGCTATTGTTTTATTAACTAATCATTGTTTGTTTTGTGACTTTAGATTAATGATTTCAGAAGGCCTTTTACGAAAGCCGAATACAAGATTGGGTATCAACAAGGATACTCGGCTTTGGTGAATCACATAAAAGAAAAAGAGATATTGCCATTGGTAAGAATTAGTTTTTTATTGATTTTTGTGCTTTAGAATTACTAAATCTAAAAGGTGTTTAATCTAATGCTTGTATTTTTTGAATTTTGTAGAGAGGATCCACATCAAGCGCACCAAACGGAGAGGCCGATGATGAAAATGTTCCATTGGATCAAGGGGAGGAAGAGGAAGAGGAAGATGAAGATGCAAATTTCATTGAAGATAATTAAGTATCTATTTAGTTTATTATGTAATGTGATAGATAAGTTGGGGCTTTTGATATCCCAATCTCGAATCTATGTACTCTTTTTTTATCATAAATATAAAAGTTTTTTGTAATTTTGTACATGATTGTCTTTGTATCAATTTTGAATATGATTGTCTTTGATATCAAACAATTAATGAATCAAACAAACAATGATTTATTTATGAGCGTATGGAAACATACCTTATTGTCTCCCTTGATGATTGTTGATACTTGTGATTGATCTTCTTTTGATGGCCTATCAACATCAACACCAACATGCAATAGTTAGTAAGTTAAGTAATGTATTAATTACAAATTAGAAAAACAAATGTAACATTCTCTATCATACAATCTAAAAAAACATCAACTCACATTAATTACAATATGCATATTAGTTACAAAATGTTTTTCATAATCAATCTAAATCTAATAGATCCAACATATATTTAGCTTCAAACTAAATCTTAAATACATCTATGAATTACAATCCTAAATGCACATAACTTCAAAACATTCACAATCCATAAGAAAGTTGTAATCACAAATTCAAATGTAACACTCATTATTATACACTCTTTTGCATACAATCTATGAAAACATCAACTCATTAGATAATGGAGGGGAATACACTTCAACTAAGCTCAAAGATTTTTTCATAACACATGGGATTAAGAGGGAGTACTCTAGTCCTAGGACTCCACAACAGAATGGAGTGGTCAAGAGGAAGAATACAACCCTTTGTGAATGTGCCAAGGAAATGAGGCTATATGCAAATCTTCCTAAGTCTTTTTGGGGGGAAGCTTTAGCATGTGCTAACTATCTTTGTAACAGGTGGACAAGTGCTTCCTTGGATGGTAAAACTCCTTTTGAGGTCCTTCATGGTAGAAGGCCGAGTGTCAACAAGCATTGTAAGATCTTTGATTTTACTTGTTTTGTCAACATCACTCTTGATGATAGAACTAAAGAAGATCCTTCATCAAAGAAGCGTGTGTTTGTTGGCTATAGTGAAGTAAGCAAAGTCTTCGATTCGATAGTTGCCTTCGATTTGATAGCTAGTCTTGATAGCTAGAGATTGTGATGGATTGCCTTCGATTAGATAGCTGATCTTGATAAATGAAGGTTGCGATGGCTTACTTTCGATAGTTGTCTTTGATTTGTCTTTGATTCGATAGTTGGTCTTGATGATTGAAGGCTATGATGGCTTATCAAGTAGACACTTGTTGATGATTCTCATATATTTATGCAATCTGTTAGACAATCTTCTCCCAGGTCTGTAATCTCAAAATGTTTCGAGATGTCATACTTCTCCTCAGCAATAAGCTCTTCACTTTTGCAGAATATCAAAGTGTCATCCACATACACAACTACAATGATGATCTTCACGTCTGTTATTCTTACATAAACATTAGAATCAACAACTAGTGGCTTGAATCCTAAGACTTGAGGGCTTGATCTTTCTTCTTATGAAAAGCTTCTACGAAAGTATCGACATGTCTTTGCTTGGTCCTATAAAGACATGCAAGGAGTTTCACCCCAAGTAGTCGTACATCACATTCCCCTAAATTTTGGAGGGGGACCAGCTGCTAGTCGTCCATATCGATGCAATGTGATCTACAAGGCCAAAATAGGTGCAGCCGATGATCTCAGAAGACCAATGCCAACTATGTATTCCCATGAATCAAAGTAACAGCACGTACAACACTTCAACCCAGTCTTCATAAAAGACTTCTGATATGGCTTTCTGTGTGACTTTGCAATGGCACAAGCCTCACAAGGCTTGAAAGAGATTTTGGAAGACCAATAGTCTTCTCCTTCTTAACCATAGAAAACATAGATGTAAAGTTAGGATGTCCCAACCTTCTATGTCACAGCTCCTCCTTAGATAACAAAGCAACTTCACAAAGGTTTGCATTCTCATAAGAATTCAACTTAAAAATTCCACCACATCTAGTTCCATCAGCAAGGATCTCATCTTTTCTCTTGATAAAACAAGTATTGGAGTTGAACTTTACATCACAATCATTATCAAGCAACTTTCCCACACTAATTAAGTTCTTTGTAAGTTTTGGAATGAAAAGAACATTAGAAAGTGCAAGAACTTTTGAAGAAGCAAGTTTCAATGGAATGTTGCCAATTCCTTCTATTGGACACTCATGATCATTAGCAGTATAAATAGATCTTTTGAGTCCTTTGAAAGGTAAGATTGAGTCAAATGACTCCTTTGAACAGCACATATGTGAAGAGGCTCCATTGTTTATGTACCAAGCTCCATCTTTCTTGAAAGGTGATGAAGAAAAACTGGACACCATAAGTGATCCTTCTCCATCACTTGCAACAGAATCTTCTTCAATCTCTTTGGAGAGATTAGCTTGCTTGAGTTGGGTTTTTTTCTTGAAGCAATTAGAGACATAGTGCCACTTCTTGCCACAGAAGAAGCACTTCACTTTCTTCTTCTTGGGTTTTGAGTTAGAGGGATTTCATCCTGTTCACCATCTTAATCTCGATCTTTGGCTTTGTCTTTGTTGTATGCTTGAGAGAATTGGTTCTTACTCCTTCCTTTCTGCTTGCCTTTGACAAAGAGGGCTTTGTCACTTCCACCATGTTCAAGTTTGTTCATCTTGGAGAGTTTATAGCTTTGTCTAGATTCTTCAGAAATAAGAATTCCTTGGAGAGTTTCTAGATTAGGTAACTCCTCCTTAATAGCAAAAGATTGAACAAGATTATCATAGTCATCTCTCAAGCCATTTAGTATGACTTGAACTAGCTCAACTTGGTTAATGGTAACAAAAACACAGGAAAGCTCTCTATGTAAATCTTTAACTCTCAGAACATAGTTAGATGCATTCTCTTCACTTCTTTGGAAACTTTGGGAACTCTGATTCCTAAGAGTGAGTATTCTAGAAGTATTCTTTGCTTCATAGATGGTCTTTAGTGCATCTCAAGCTTCTTTGGCTGTAGTGCAAGATCCTATCTCTCTTAAAATTTCATTAGATACATTCATCTTAATGAAATGTAGAGCCATTCTAGCTCTCTTCTTATATTTAGGAATTTCAACCTGTGCTTGAGGCTCCTCCTCAACACCAAGCACAATATCCATAACATCCTGGAGTATAAAAAACAGACTCCATTCTTAACTTCCAAATTGAGTAATTAGAAGTGTTTAGTCTTTCACTGGCTTCTAGAAGATATCCTCCCTGAGATGCCATTATAATGAAGACTTCTTAGTTTATTGGATTGAGATATGTTTGAGCTTGTTCCTATCATACTTAGAGTTGCTGCTCTCTTTCACTTATTGTGTCTTTTTGTCAGACTGAGGGCTGAAAGCTAGCAAAGCTTTGGTAATAGAAATGTTTTATTTCTTCAGCTCCCTCTCAAAGCGTGGTAGCTTGATGACTCCAAAACTGCTCCTCTATTTCTTGAACAGACCTTTGTTTAAGGCCTTTGTGAAAATGTCAACCACCATCTCCTTTGTTCCAATGAATATAGTCTGCAACATCTTCTTCCCGATCAGATCCCTTATCAAGTGATACTTGATTGCGATGTGTTTCATCCTTGAATGAAACACAGGATCCTTTGTCATATGTATTGCAGATCTATTGTCCATCTGCAAAATCAGAGCTCACTCCTTGTTTCACCCAGTTCATCAAGGAACTGTTTGAGCCAAATGATATCATTAGCCATCTTTGCTGCTGCAACGTACTCTTTTTCGTAGGATGACTGAGCCATGATGGTCTGCTTCTTGCTGACCTAGAGAATTGTTGCTCTTGATGTGATGGTGCATCCTCCTGAGACACTTTTGCTGGTAGATAGCACCGGGATATCACACTTGTGTGCAGGTAAAGATCAAGTAACAACAGACAACACAAAGCGCACGCACAAGAGCGATATGCCGTGAAATTTGAGAAAAAAAAACCAAAAATTAGTCGGGTTGCATGCCTTTTATAGAATTTTTTTTTGCACGTGTGGTCAACGGACAACGGACACACATTGGCTGGCGATTGGATCGTACATTTTGGCACATGTGATGTGATAGCTGGACACATGTGAAATGACATAAGGACATGTGTCATGTGGTCACTAGGTGGATGAAAACACATGTCACTTTTGCATTCGTGCATACGATCACACACGTGTGAAATGACAATGTAACATGTGTCACCAAATCATTGGTTGGATGGGCACATGTGTCACTTCCAAACGAGTTGACAGTTCACATGTGCCACAAGACATTCTTTCACACATGCGCACCGCGATATATAGCTCACAAACTACAAGGCATTTTTTTAGCTTTTTTTTTTTCTCCGCATATTGCACTTGTGCGCCATTGGATTATTTGCTATTCTACATACTACCTTCCCCGCGCACAGGGCGCACTTGTGCGCCTCACTTCTATATACTCGGATTTCACTTATACTTCCCCTCGTACAGGTCTGATATACCATACTATATTTCCGTACATATCGTTTCTCTGCGAACGCTTTGGACCCCTCCCCTTTCTATCTGGCTCATCACGCACCACAAGTGCGATATTCCTCAGAATACCTTAATGGAGAGGAGAAAGTAGACAAAGAGAAAATTCTTCTCTATTGGTGCATCCTCAGCCCCTGCCTTTGCCATTAATCCTCCCATTCGAACTAGAAGACACAACCACAACAAGTGGCTCTCTAATATTCGTAAGTATCGGAGATCAACCAATCTACTGATTCAGAGAGCTCCATTCTACCATGTTGTCCACCACATTACTAGAAATGATCTTAGTCATTTTGTCAGATTCACATCTCGGCTCTTCAATGCCTTCAAGAGGCTGCTGAGGACTATATGAGCCTTTTTTTTGAAGATTCATTTTTGCTCGCCATACATTTTGTCGAAAATTGCCCTTTGATGATGGATGCAAAAACACCCATGAATTCTTCGTATATTTTGTTGGCTTCCAATTATCAGCTTCATCTTTCTCATTGTAAAGAATCACAAACTCAACTGTAGATCTTGGTCTCCTTGCCATTGCTATTTTGAAAGCTTGGGCACCAAAAATCTCTCTAATATGATACTTAATTTTAGTTTTTTGTATCACATTTAATCTAATGTGAATGCCACAGTAGTCACAGTTATTGTGCATACTATATATTAAGTAACTGTGCATACTATATTTCTATAGATGTAACTAGTATGGTTAGCAAATTTCATTATACTAACCGGCATAGTTAAGTAAATTTTACTTGAGGTATTGACGTCGGGCAGATTAGGGCAGGAAGAGCAAACCAATGGGATGCGTCCATGCTGCCCGGACACAAATTTCAAAGTTTTCTATAATGTATTTTTATTTCTCAGTTTATTTGAGCTACGTTACGTAGATTTCAAATTTGTGCATTTTAATTGGGCCAGGTGACGGTCAGGGTAACGGTTGAAACTAGAGAAAAAAAATAAAAGTATCTTTACAAAGGGTGTCTTTTTATTATTTTGGAACTCTTCTAATGCTTGTGCCATTTCACACTACTTTTGTAAAGAAAACACAGGAAAATATTGTAAATCCTCTCTGTGTATGGCTACACCTTTTTCTTTCTTCTCGTACCGTCCACTATATTGTTTGTTGCTTGCTTGTTTGTTCAGACAATGTCGTTTGATTTTCGTGTGTTTATTTATGTAGCATTATTATGGGTAGGACCTCTTAATTTCTGCTCAAATCTTTACATTGAAGTATCAACAAAAGCTATTTGTAGACATTGTTACTTCTTGAGCAGACGACTTCACCATCCATTCCATCCGACCATAAGTAGTTTCGAGATGTCAACACCAACATAGCCTTCCACCAGTACTAGTGAAGCTAACAAACAAAATGCAACCATCCACCAGAGGAGGACTCCAACCTCCCAACAAAAAAGGATCTCTCCACACCATCGACAACCATATTGCTAAGGAAAGGGAAGAATATTCAAGCCAAGCCCTTGACAGAAGATCCTGCCACTACATCACCAGAAGCTGCCACAGTCCCAAAGACAAAAAAGCAACAACTCCACAGCCTCAAGGGAAGATGTCAACTCCTGACGCCAACAACAAGTGAAGCCACAACTTATAGAAGGACTAGAAGGATTGCTATCCAAATTTGAGCTAAAGGACAGGCCAAGAAATGGAGACTAGTGCAAGGAGAACAAAAGCTTCGAAACATACATAAAAAATCCAAATTGGTTGTCCAAAAGTCAATTAACTGTGGAAGACCCCTCTCCCAAGGAGTAACTAGAAGAGTTTCAGAGAAGTATAGAGCCTTGGAGAGAGGAGAATTGAAAGAGATAGAGCCATCACAGTATAGAAAGAGAAAGCAGCTCATCTAAACGCTAAGCCCACAACCAAAGCGGAGAGAGCTATGTTTAATGGCCGACAAAGATATGCTGCAATGAATATGCGGGTCCACTCATGGGAATCAGTTAATCTAGTAGTCAGAGCTTGTGCACACAACTTATCTATTGGAGCTCAAAGGCTATTGGAAAAAGGAAATGCCCTCATTGGAGCTAAGGCTATACTATAGAGGAACAATCACATTGATAAAATATGCCCTATTGATTGAGACTTGGGAACAGAACAGGCTCATTCAGGACATGAGAAAGTACTTGGACCCATGTCTTATGATTGTAAAATAAGATGGCTAGCATTCAAATCAATTGGGAGCCAACGAGAAAAAGGATGGATATCATGGATCAGAAAGAAAAGGAGCACCAAGAGACTTTGAAGATGGCGAGCTAAAATGATTGCTCAAAGAAGTAGTGGGTAAGAAATTGCAGTTACGAAAGCAATTCTAGATCACTGATTTTCCAGCTGAACAATCACCACTCCGCCACCCAACAATAAACACGGGTCACATCAGTTTGGAGGCATTCTCAATGCCAATCAAACAATTATGGGCTTCCTCCTTACTAATCTCATGCACATAAGCACAAAAGAAGAATTACGACGCTTGCTAGATGTAGGATTCATTTATGAGATCGAACATGGGTTTCTCCAATCGTAAATGTTCCTAAGAAGAATGCAAAACTCTGCATCAGTGTCGACTTTAAGAAACTTAATGCAGTCATAGAACATGACCATTTTCCATTACATTTTGAAAAATCCATCTTAGAAAATCTAGTAGGAGATGAGGCTTACTCATTCTTAGATGGCTTTAGTGGCTACAACATGATCCAAGTTGTTGAAAAGATCAACATAAAACCCTCCTTTGCCACAAAATGGGGAACCTTTTGTTAGAAAGTCATGCCTTTCGGCCTCTGTAATGCTCCTAGCATATTCCAATAGGTTATGCAAGCTGCAATTTCTCAGCTGATGAGAGATACCCTAGAGGTTTACTTGGACGATTTAGGAGCTCATTTAGAAGAAACATGTCATCTATTTGTGGTTGAAATTTTTTTTATCCAATGTCAACAATTCGAAATTTCTTTGAATCCTAAAAAATGCCAGATTTGGGTAACTTAAATAGAAAAGGGTCTAAGTCTAAGGTTCCCAAGCATTATTTCTTACAAAATTGAGTTTACTTGTGGACTTACAAAATACATGCCATAATAACTCTTCTAATGCCGTTTTTAAATACAAGGGATTCCTTGGGGCTACCATTATCCCCCTCATTTATAGCATTGGCAGTCCCACACCAATGAGGTCGCAATAAGGTGCGGCAGGCTTTTTAAGTAGTTGCACGGTTTGCAGGATGTTGTCACGCACAATGCCCTGAGGGTAAGCTTCCAAAATTGTTGAACAACTCAATGAAACTTGCAGAATCTTGGAGCTGGTTTGTCGAGATCATTTTCATTTGCTTGCTTGGATCATCCATTAGATAGTTTGCACGAGCTAGATTATCTTAGGCAATAACAAGGATGGCAATATTGAGACTGGGAGGTGAATGGCAGGGAAGTGAAAGAATTGTTATTGGGAAATGAAATGGAAGAGAAGTGAAAGAATATTATTGGGAATGAAATGACAGGGAAGGGATGGACATTCCCCACACGTGTAAATTCTAGAAATTTTGTCAAGAAGTCCACTAGTAAGCGAGACATTACTCGTGGGAGAGCACTGCTTCTCTCATGCCAACGCACTGTGTGGGTCTGTCATACAACGCTCGAAATCAAGAGGATCATTAGATGATACTGTAGCTATTATGCACATATCACTCTTATCTTAGTTTGATCTTGAATGAATTATTGTTTGCCATCGCTTGTGTATCTCATTCACTCATTTATCAATTTTGCACACTGGTTCAGTTTTTGTTGAATGCTGTGTTAATCTAAAACGTAGATCAGTAGTGTCTGTTTACATTTTGGAGGATTGTAGGAATGATCTAGCCGGCAGTGACCAGCAATCATATCTGAAATCCATCTGAATTGTCTTTCGTTCGCGATTAATTTGATTTCACTTCAACAATGTCAATATCAAAGCTTGTTCAAGTTTCATTTCATTTCGCTTCGTTTCATCCATTTTTGTTTCGTTTCATTTGAGAGCCTGATTGATATTTGCAATTATAGCATTCTCATAATGGCATTAGAACTAGGTGACATGCAGATTTTCTAAATGCCAATCACATGACCCGTTCAACAAAATTTTGATGATCAATGTTGACATTCACAAAATTTTAGGTCCAAAAAAGTTCAAAATGGGTTTACACATGGGAAATATGGCATCAAATTTCAAAACTAGATAACACAATTCAGCTTTAAGTTCAATTATCATACATGACTTGTTGTAGAGGTTCTAAGATACTCATCTCATGATGTCATTTGTCAATGAAGCAACATATTTTCAACTACGACTGCAATCATGCCCCCCCCCCCCCCAAAGGGTATTGCATGTAAGAGAGACATGAGAGATGGTGCTCTAGAGCCCACCCATGAGCCCTTACCACTGTTGGATTTTTGTAGTACCCAGATTGACAAGCAAGAAAATTCAATGGCTCTAAGGGGTAACAAGGACAAGAAGAGCATGTAACTTCAGTTGACAACTTGAATACTTAGTCTTTTGTATGCAAGGGGAACATTAGGGCCAAACTAGCATGCAGCGTGCTCAAAAACGCTGCATGTGGAACTAATGCACAAAAACGCTGAATTTGTGCAAAGCATGGCTTATGATGCATTCTACCTCAGCTTTGCCTACAATGCAATAGATCACACTTAGCGAGCTGATATTTGTGGATTGATGCAGATTTGGCAAAAATGCTATGCCACCATTTGAAATGGGTACTCATCCAGATTTCAGTAAAAGACAATGTAGTTAGCCGACTTCTAAGCTCTGATCGGTCTGAGTGATTGTAACAATGTTAATCATTCGTGTGCCCTAGACATCTAAACTCTGATAGTACTTACCACTGAGCTTTTTGAAATAAAAGTAGGCATTATGGATATTATGTGAGAAACTTCAGGAAAGAGCTGTCAATGCTCAAAGTCTATAGAATTCTGACCACAAATGAGAACCATAGTATCAAAACAACATCTTTCAACGAGGTTAGACTTTCGAGCTACAAGCATTGGCGATCATTTGAGCTGCAGTTATGAATGCTTGCAAACATAACTATAATTTTGACTACAAGCGATATTTGAACCAGCTAATGAAAGGATTGAAGTTTGGCATAACTATAATAAGGAAACATTTTGCGCGGTTGGAGAGTCTAGTCTTGGCGGTTCAACTTTCCAGCTTGTGTGAAAATTCTCCTATCGTAGATCTTGCAATGTCGTGCAGATCTTGCACAGAATCCGAAATCAGAAGACCTTAAAAAATATCAGACAGTAAATCATCGACAGATGAGGGAACTATGATACATTTTCCACCTACTCATACATAGAAAAGTCATTACTTGTCAATCGTGCACTCTCTATATGCTACTAAGTCTAATGTAAAACTACGCGTATGAATCCTCATGGGAATAAAAGCATGATTGCATGGTAATCAATTGTCAATGTCCGCTCCTTAGATGAAACAATTATAACAATCATTTCCAATTTCAGAAGAAGAATATTTTAAACCATTCTCCTGCAGCCAAAAACTAAAGAAAATTTCGCACAAAGCAGTAGGCCTTGATCTACACTAAGATGAGTCAGCATAAAAACTGGAACCAGTTTTCACTTAAATATTCCCAAACAAGACACGAAACAATCATAACAATCATTTCCAATTTCAGAAAAGGAATATTCTAAAACAGTCTCCTGCAGCCAAAAGCTAAAGAAAATTTCGCACAAAGCAGCATGCCTTTGATCTACACTGAGATGAGTCAGCATAAAGACTGGAACCGGTTTTCACTTGACCATTCCCAAACAAGACAAAAGATATGTCCTCAACACAAAATAGTCAGAAAGCACAGGTTAGCTAGCGCCTGCTTGACATGGATCAGAAGATGTCCTGATCGGACAATGGCTAAGGTAAAAGCTAAGCCTGACTTTATTTCTACATCTGGAGAACATATTCTTCAGCTGTTTGAGAACCTTTCGGCACAAATTATACTTCATGTGCTACTAATTTTGAAAGTTTCTACGCAATACATTCCAAAAATCGCAGGCATTAGAACCCATCAAATTACCTCATGAACAGCTAAAATAAATCACTAGCTCAACATTTAAGCAGTAGCAGTTCCTTGGACCTCTCGGCACATGCTCCGGTTTGCCAGCCAGGCCTTCCGAGGGTAAAATCTAAATTTGGCATTTTCGGACTTGTGTGATTGTTTTGACTTGAGACCACAGCAGATAGGCGGTTCGTTAAATTCAATTGTTGCATCTGCTGGCTGTTGGTGACTGTGTGTTCCTGATTTCTATGCCCGTATACAAACTCGGCAAGTCCTTTTTCTTGCTCTATGGTACTACTGTTTCCCTGCACACACACAAAAATCAGTTGCCGGCTGTGCCCACCTGTTAGAAGCAACAAAATATTTATGTAGTAAGGTAGCATACTGGCATGTAAAATAAACTCTCTTTTAAGAATTGTGAAAGCATAATCCTTTGAATTAGACACATTTCTTTCAAAACTCTCACCCAATTAATCAATATTCTATGTTGTCCATCACTTATCAATTACACTGTAAACCGCTTTGCAAAAAACGCTTTGAGAGGTTGAAGTGTAGATTTAGACCGATGCAAATCTACATTGACGATCAACGAGTTGAAGAAAGAATATTTTCTTCTAGATTGAAGCTGCTTGGGGCATCCAATAGGAATAATAGAGTGAACACAAGAGTGGAGATCAATCATGCATACACTAGAGGCATTGATTTCCTAACCTTACAACACAAACAAACTTTTTTGAAAGTATTGACGAATGAGTAATAGCTCTCACACAATAGAATAACTCCAACCTTTCTCATTGTAGCACCTGTGTGGGGGCTTTTTAAAGTCCCTCACAAGCCACTATGTTCAAAATGGTCATTATTTAGATGCCTTGCTTTGTCAAAAATTCAAGTTGACTTATGGCATCTCTCAAATCCTATCAGACATCTAAATTTTAATCAAAACAAAGTGAGATTTTGAAACATTATTTCTGTAGTATTATTATTTGCCTCTTAAATTACATGGCAAAGTAGAAGACCCAAAAAAAATTGAAGCTACTTGTAAGATTGCACTCCATCATCTACTACTTCCAAAACAATTCCACCATGGAGGAGAGAATGTAGTTACCCAACAACTAGACATGCATTTGTCTCATCTATTAATAAGAAGGGCCTATTCCAATCTAACCCAACTTTTAATACTAAAGCACACACATACATACATTCTATAAAAAATGTACAAGCAATATACAACACCAAAACATGGATGATGGATACCCCCACATGGCAACTAAATGAGACATTACTAATTTAGACTATAAATGAAGAGCAAATTGGAAAGAGATGCAACTTGTTTAATGCAAATATCAGAAGAACTATTTCTATGAGCTTATTAAAAATACAAGGACACTACTAAAAGGGAGTTTTGATGTGGTACCTTAGTTGGCTCCAAGTATGAAGATCTTTTGGTAGCATTGTCATTTGAATTCACCATATCTCTGCAGGCAAAAAATGAATCAAAATTTCATTGTGATTCCAATTTATCTAAAAATGATCATATTGCATAAAAGGTTATCTATCTATGAGCTCCAATCATCAATTCTTGCAACTTTCATGTTGTGCTTTTAATAGAATATCAAATACCACCTCATAAATATAATCAAGCTTATTTGATAGAGTTTAGGCTACCAGTGCACCTCATGATCTTAAAATATTGAAATTGACATGTGTAGTATCTAGCAGAATTATTTTCCAAGGCTGAGTGATCTTGGACCTCTTCATTTGAATAATGAAGACTACTTCATGGATTCGAACAACTAATCGTGCTCAAAATTAATCTCCAACAAATCATTCACTTATTTAGGTAATTAGGTTGATGTGAAAATTTGCATGTTGATGACATAGCTGGCACTAAAGACATGGAGAACACCATACTAGTGGCCCTTCAACGCTCCCTATTTGCCAGTACCAAGCCAATGCTAACAAAACATGTGGATGCATCTGATAGTTCTATGTCCTTCTGTCCCACTGGTTAAGCTACGAAACAGGCTTTTGGGTTTCCAAAACCCAGGGATTGAAGAAGCTCTATATACCGACTGAGCCAACCCTCTCTCGGATTAACCGAGGAAAAATGTACAGATAAACATTTTGCTCTCCTTCCTTCCTATACTCCCACCTTGTTAAGGCTTGCAAAAACCCACCTCCCATACCATGTTGGGAAACCGGATACAGGCTTTGGGAAAAGAGATACACATTCCATAAGTAGTGCAAACATGAGGAACTATAATGGAAAATTCACAATTGTTTTTCCAAATCAACTCAATCTTCAAAGCCAAACGTATGGGCAATTTTTCTTAGCTCAATGGCAACGTGACTAAATTTATTTGCAGCTAAGATGGGAATAAAATGTCATAGGAAGTATTGTTTAGTTGGGAAAATAACAAATCTAATTGCGGCTGAGATGGGAATAAAAATCATCTCAGCTGAAATGTTTGGTTGGATGTTTCATCACTTCGCCAAAGACTGCAGCTAATATGAGAATAGTATATCAGAGTAAGTTTAGACTTCGTTGGATCTTTCAGGCTGAATGTCTGAGTTTTGATATATGTGGTATGCCTTAATACAACCATTTTAGCGTAACATGGATTGCCTCGTGCAAATAGGTCAGCGAAGTTTTCTAGATTGTGTTTCCATATACCTATTCTGGTTCACAATAAACATAATTAGTGAAATATTTCTTCCTGGGGATGGTTTGGAAGATAAGTGAACCTTTCGTGGACTCTGGAGGCACCGAGGCGATGATGATCTAATCATACCTCTGTAAGTTGTAATTCCAGAGGTTCAATGATTGCTCCGGAAGTGTACATGTGCGATTGCTTTGCGATTGAAGTAAGGTGGATATCTCCAGTGTTTCCTTGCCGATTATACTCCTGGTTTGTGAAATTTCTTCCAACGAATTATCTACTGGCTGTCTGGCTAGGAATGCTTGCGACTTCTTCTGAACTTCTGCTTCAGTAGTATCTGTGAAATTATTTTAAAAGCACCATGAGGAGTCAGGACACTGAACCATTACACACAGTGCACTTTTAGACTATCAAAAAAACATCAGCAGAACTTGCCTATTCCTCTAATACACCTAAGTATACTCATAGAATTTCACTGTAGACCAGGTACTATGAAGCTAACATGAAACTGACCTGCACGCAATGTTGATTTGTCAGTTGTTTTGATTGTGCGGTACATCTGTAGCCAATAAGTATCAAGGTCAAGTTACAGTTTTCATCAAGATCGTTGCATTCATCTGCCCTGCGATAAATCAAACCTTCTAGTTGAAGCAATCAGCGACTTATTTTCCTGAATTTAACAAATGAAAGAACTCGATTGGATCTCAAATCCTTCATAGATATGGTTTCCACGATCTTTGTTACAACATCCTAACCTGGAGTGACAAGTAGGAGTATTTTTTCAGATTCAAGCTGGCTAGAACCGTGATTCTTTATGCATAACGACTGTCATCAGTGTTTTTAATCCTTAGAATCTGGTTTGATATCCTTGAACAAACTTAACAGTACATGTGTCTCGACTGATTAGCAGCTCCAATTGAATAATCCCCAAGCATTAAAAGACGAAGCAGCTGAATGAGGATGCGATCTACCTGCAAATGACTCTTGACATGGGCCAGAGTGAGATCTTCGACGTTCATCAACTCTAAAACGGATTTAGGTGTTGCCCCTGACATTACAAAGAATACACATTTCATCAGTACTACCCAACACATTTTCTTTCCAGAAGAATCGCAGATTCTCTGCGATTCTTCTATTCTACCTGCCAAAGTGTATTAACTTAAATACAGAATATTACTTTACAAGACTGAAGCCATTCCATCAGAAAAGCTACTACAATATGGGACTTCAACTCCTGATTCGAGCTAACTTATGATTAAGGTAGAAATTTTAATGATATTCATTAGATGGAATGCAGAAAGTGAAGAAACCGAAAATAGCAACCTAAAATAGAATATTATAAAATAAACGAGTTTCTGCTACATTTTGTGACCAGTAGTACTTGCAAACATGGCGAGAAGCCAGCAAAAACTCTTCATGCTTTTCTCCACTACATTTCCTCTTGTTGTAGAAAGATACGTCTAAGTTCACACATACGGTTTGATCCTTACTTTCATGTCCTCCGAGTAGCTCCACGGCATTTACAAAGTGAGCATGCAATGAGCTAGTCCATCTCATGCGCGGTGCGCGCATACTTCGCTTATTATAAAACCTCGGGAGAAATCTTGAGCGCAGACTTCCGCTGAGAGAATCTTGAAGCACCGCGCTACCCAACTTTAAAAGTGGAGTAACTGCATTGCCGCTGGATCTCGTTCCAGTTCCTTCGACACGCATTTGGCTACAGTCCGATCTAGTCTGAACATCTGCTGCATGAATTCGATAAGGAATTGCATTGACCATGGAATTCTGGTAGGAGATGGTACTTTCTTTAGATCCAGCATCTTCATTCTCTGGTCGACCAAGAGACTTTGATAGGGCAAAGTTGAGGGAGTGCTGAGCTCCAGAGCTGAAAGAAAAATGAGGCTGCACTTTGCTACTTAATGGCTGCAGATCATTGGCTTTAACCCATGAACTAGTGTGCCTCTCAAAGCCTGAATCTGCTTTCGAATTCCCAGAAATGTTTTCTAAAATACCAAAAGCATCACCCCGTTTTACCAAGTCCAATCGTCTACTGTTTTCCTGTATCTTTTGAAGAGCTTGCGATCGTGTGTGAAAACGATTTCTTCCCCCATCCATGACTGTATCTTGCAATACGTCATGTTCAGCAGAACTCCCATCAGGTGTTGTGCTGAACAGGCGCAATTCGGTAGAGGGTTTAACTGTCTGCTTGTAACTTTCAGCTTCTCCTGTAGGAGTGCAGGAATTCTCACTCAAAGAACTGCTAGAATACCGCACATCATGAAAACCACCGGACTGTGTAGAGCTATAAGCTTCTCTGCATGCTGAACTAATGCGTAGAGATAAATCTGGACGATGTAGAAGATGGTCGGAAGATATCTTCCTCATGTACAGGCTGTCTGGCGTCTCCTCTTTCATATCCCACATTTGGATTGACAACAGACTCTTGCAATAGTACTACGCAGAAGCCAAGTGCTTCCTTCGCCGGGGAGGTTGTCAGAAACAATAGATTGTTCTCATGGAGACCAACAGATGCAGATAGAAATAAGCATCTAATATAAGGAACCTCTAGTAGTCTTCAAAAGCTTGTACAACCTACATGTTGAGGTCCTGTAGTATACATCTCCAGCTTATAATAAGTTTCAACGTTCAAGATTAAGCCCATCGGCTTCAAGATGCTCGTTATTGAAGCATATGAAGCCACAGTATAGTGGAAGAACTACAACAGATGTACACGATTAAAGCACCACTTTTGTGATGGATACAGGCTCCTTATATCAGGAGTCTGCAAGAGTTTCAAGGACATCAGACGTTGCAGAATGAGCACCACCAATTGAATTGGCCCAGGGGCGCTTTTCGAGATAGGTATACATGACCTAAGTACTTTGCAGAATGTTAAGCTGTAAAGCTCATATAGTTTGCTTGTTCACCTTCCAAATCATCTAGCTAGTCTAAAGATGAAGCTGGATCGATAATCTCAGAAGAGAATGTCGCAATCGGGTATGTTGCAAAGTCACAACAAACAATATTAGCATCGTAATCTCCAGTATATCTGGGCTTGCTCACAATTTTGGCATTGCTCATAGTTCATGTTTGATCGAAGCTCCAAATTCCTCAATAATACAGGATCATCATGAGCAAAATCTATGTTTGAAAAGGTCTACAGATAGACACGTAACTTGTTTTGGCGTAAAATACCGTGTGTTCGGATTGTACGTTTAGCATGAAAGTAATAATGAGAGTATGTCCTACCTCATCAATGCAAAAAGAGTTGGAGTTGAAATGGCTAGCCACTCTGAGACCGACTTTCACGAAGAATTCAAATCAGTGTTCTGAAAACCATCCTGCCTAAAGTCGTGCATTTTTGCGTTTTTGGAAGGATGTGGATTTTAAAAAATTGTTGACTTCAAAATTCTACATCTCTAACACTCTTGCCACGTGAAATTATTTCAATATTAGATTTGCCACTACACATTGTATGCACAAACTACCACATGAATTCAGATTACCTTGGTGTAAATTAATCTTAATGTAAATTTATAATGCTTGAATTTTTAGAGTTTTACTATATTAATATCATTTTTGTTCCCTCGCACCTTTCCTCGTAATTATTTGGAACAAACCGCTATGTCTTCCATTGCCTTCTCTTTATCCAAAAGAAAATACTAAATATACATTTAATTTAGTGCCTTTAGCCCAGCTTGTGGGCACGTTAGAATGGTAACTATATGAGACATGTTCACATTTGTGACTCCACTGAACTGAACATGACTAGAATACATTCATGCCAATATCAAAACTTTTTAAGATTTCTTAGATTATATTAATAAGACCAATGAATCTTACATAAGATTTCAAAAATTATATTATTCAGACCATTGAATCATACATTTTAAAAGGCATAAAGACTTAGATTCCTTTAATAATTTTTGTATAATTAATTGAGACCCCAATCTTACATATTAGAAAACTTTAGGTCTAGAATTCCTTAACCCTATTTGTTGAGCATAAACTAACCTAAGGCCAATGGATCTTACATATCAGAAAACCTTAGGCTTAAAATGCTCTGACTATATTGTTGAGCATAAAATCACCTAAGTAAGACAAATGAGTCTTACATACAAGAAACTTTAAAGGTTTAAGATTCTTTTATATTTGTTGGGCATAAAATCACCTTGTAAGGAAATAAGTGTGGCTTTTTGGCAAGATGGATATTTTTTTTTGGAAAAACCCAAATTTTCCATTCTAGATAATGCCCATTTCCCCTAAACAAGTGTGCGCTGATGCCAAGTGTTTATCTCTCAAAAATTTTGTGAAAACCCTTTTTCTATTCTAGATAATGACCATCTTTGTTTCTAGATAATGCTCAGTTTCCCTAAACAATTGCGCCCTTCTGCCGAGTGTTGATCTCTCATTTTGGGAAAACCAATTTTCCCTATTCTAGATAGATGCCCATCTTTCCCTAGCATTGAAATGCATGATCAAGACTGTGAAAAACAAACGATTATAAAAGAAAATGGGTCTTTAATTTTCACGTGGGGTGATGTAGGAATTCAACGGATGGTGGCCTGCACACAAGAATATTGTCCAAAAGCGAGTTATTCAGTAGGCTGGAAGACGCCACAGATTAAGCGGAGATGAATGCAGTTGACTTCGAGAATATAGCGTGCCCTCTACCGCGGAGATGGACTGGCTCTTTCTCAGACACTTTTAGTCTTTTTGTGGGGATGAGTGGGTCAGTGCAGCATGAGCCGACAGGCAGAGAATTCAAAACTGTTTATTCATTCATACTGTCTGTCAACCGACACACGCGGATCACTCGAGACTGGGCATTTGCAAGCTGCACTGCACGTCAAACCCCTATTTGCCTTTCAAAGAAACTCAAATGATTCCACCAGAGTGACAAGTGACAGGCAAACTGAAAAGCCCCATTTGAAAGCCAAACCTGAAAACCTAAATTTCATAGATGATCTACATTTTTATCCTATAGTTTGAAATCCTTAGGCTTTTTGAATTGCAATGTGACCCTAAAACATAAGTGCCTTAAGAGAAAGTTACAAATAAAACCTTCCTCTCAACTTGAAAGGTGCGCTTGGACCACCCTCGACAAGCCCATTTGCCCCTTATCCTTATAGAGCTCCTTCACGTCGAGAACCCTTGGATAAGAGTGGGGAAGGGGCCCAGTGTAAAGTCGACATTAAAGTCAAAGAATGGAAACGACATTTTTTCTTCAAAGACAATTTCACTAAAATTTTCCAAGATGTCAACTTTAAAAAATCAAAAGCTATTTTCACTAGTAAGAAACTTTTTCGTTTAGCGAAATATTCATATAACAATGATGAACCTTTGGTGTTAGAGTATGAAGTATTTTAAGCTCAGTATGATGAGAATAAACACAAGAAAATATGCAGACTCTTCAAAAAATGATAACACTAGTTATGCTCATATTTTTCCATGGGGTGGGACAAGGCCCCAAGAAATAGTCAATACCAAGAGTCTTTCCAAAATTTTCAATAATTATGATAGGAAGACTTTTAGCTAGTTAAGATAGTTGGATTATCAATTGTCATCATACTAGATATTTAAAATTAACCACAAAACTTAGCAATTCCAACATATGAATAACAAATTCTTAGTTAACGTAGGTACAAAAAGGACATTTTCAAGATTCATGCTTTTGGATGATATACAATGGAATAGTACCAATACCACTTATTCTACACTCTTGATCACTAGTTGTAAAGATGGATGGATCTTTTTACATCATTATAAGAGAGTAAAGTGGAGAAATAGTCCTTTTGGAAAGTCATGTGAGAGCTAGCCCCACCATCAATCCACCAAGAATCATTTGTGTTGCACTTGGATGATGGTGATGTGTTGGATACCATCAAGGATGATTCTTCTTCATCCTCCTCCTCTTGATGTGTAATATTGATTTGTTTATTCGCTTGTGCCTTCTTCTTCTTGAGACAGAGAATTTTATCTCTCACTAGCTTCTAGAAGGAAAGCACTAATTGATCCCATCTTACTAGTGAATTCTACAAACAAGAAAATTGATTTTTGATTCTAGAAACTCACAAAGGTCTTTATTGTAGTGATTCACTCAAATTTGATTTCTAGCCCACCAAATGGACTTATAATAGCACTGCCTCACAAAGATGAAATGAAGATTAGATGAGTTACAATCAACCTACAATCAAATCAAGCCAATTTTGGCTATTTTTGGACAATATAATGACCAAATCTCCCTCACACTTCTTGATGGACTTCCAAAAACTGTAAAACACTTTTAGAGGACTTTTTTTCAGCCTAGATTAATTGACACTAAGTCAAATCTAATCAATGGCACTCAATCTTGGTAGCTTTTCCTAGGATTAGCGCCAAAAATCTCATCAAGAACATGAATTTATTTATATGGATCTAATGAATATTGAGCATTAAATGTAGGCTCAAAGGTGCCCACATGTGTGGACAGTTTGGATTTTGATCCCTACCAAGTTTGGAATCAAATTCTCTCGATCAATGATTAAGCCATTGTACTTGGCTCTGATACCATGTGAAAGTACTGTACTTTTGGACCATAAATGGATCTACACAAGATCCACAAGAGTGATTGGATGCTTTCTAAACAATCTATCACAAAAATTAGACACAAAAAATTGATCTAGATTGGCAATTTGACAATCAACAAGCAAGCAATCAAATAGCATTGATCAATGATGAAATCTAACTTCACACGTGTGAAATGAAGCCTGATGTACAGCCTGCAAGAGAATTAAGGCTCAATCACTTTGGTTGCATTTAGATCACAAACACTCAATACACAAATGTGGAGTAGCTCAAGATTGCCAATGAGCTCCAAAAAATAATCTAAGTTTGTGAAGAATTGCCAAAAATTGGCAAATCTAGCTTGATCAAAAACCATGAAAAATTTGTACATAATTGGGTTTCACACAAGTATGGCCAAAATGCCATGTGGCAACCCACTCCTTATGTAGGTTAGGTCAAGTCAAGAGAGTTGGTCATGTCTATTTGGTGGTCATCCCTACTTTATAGGACCTACACCTAAGTTTAAGGTGAAAATTTGACCAACTAGCTACCTACCAAGCATAACTCTAGGAAATAGACTAGGGTTTCATTTTAGGTCAAGGAGAGTGAGTTAACTTCCTTATTACATGCTGGAAATCCACCTAACTTCAAGAAGGAAGTCGAATTTGGTATGTATTCCCTCTCTCCATAGTGAGAAGATAGAAATTTTTGGAGCTCATTGGCAATCTCAAGCTAGTTCACTATGTGCATTGAGTTTTTGTGATCCCCAAATCAATTTCTACTTGTTTCTTAGGTTGAAGTCCGTATTACAGCTTGTAGTACATACGTGTGGGATCGGATTTCAATGTTGATCAAGTCTTTTGATTGTTAATGCTTGTTGTTTGTCAAATTGCCAATCTAGATCAACTTTTTTGTGTCTAGTTTTTTGATAGATTGTTAAGAAAGCATCCAATAAATCTTGTGGATCTTTTGTAGATCCATTTATGGTCCTAAAGTATAGTACTTTAACAAAGTCCTTACTTCCTTTGTAAAGTTAGGTGAATTTCCAGCATGTAATAAGGAAGTTAACTTGGCTTTCTTGCCCTGATTTGCAACCCTAGCCTCATTCCTAGAGTCATGCCAAGTAGGTGGCTAGTTGGTCAATTTTTCATCATAAATTTAGGTGTAGGTCCTATAATGTAGGAATCACTACCAAATTGACTTGACCAACTCATTAGAATCAATCAAACCGAGCATTGCTGGTTCTAAAGCTTGAAGATTTCTTATCAAACTACTCTAGAAAAGAATCTAGAATTCAATATTTAGTATGGAAAGAGATAATAGCTGCAACTCAAGATTTTGAGGATAGAGGTTCAACTCGCCTACCGAAAGCAGAAGTCTGGAAGAAGCTTGACAACATGGTGAACTATTTAAGAAAAGATAAATTTTTAAATAATGATGTGCAAATGATACAAAAAACAACCAGTGAATTTTTTGATGCAGTTGAGTGCATGGGGAGAAGATCACATAACACATTATACAGTAAGAACTCAATGCATTAAGAAATTTCATGCTACTACATTTTTTTTGGGTACTGATATGATTTATGAAATGCAGCACATATTATGACATCATTCAACATTCTTTGCAAGAAATAGTGGAAGCCTCAGGATATAGCCATCAAAAGGAATGGAGAAATCTCATTGGCAAGCAAGAGCGACATTTCACAAAAGTATACAACATGGTGGAACCAGTACAAAGAACAACTACATTTTGCAACTTTTCCAATAGTTTATTAGAAGAGTGCATATTTTGTCACAATACAAAATTGACAAACTATGAGAAATTTCAAAAAGCACGCAAATTCATACATGCCAATAGGCAATAGATATAAAGATATCATTTTGTATATTGATACACACAGAAATTATACAAAGTTTCAACACTTTTTAAAATCTAGTCCATCTTCGACACCTTCTCCAATGACAATTGCAACTTGGGGTCATGCAATAGCTTTTGTAAATCAACAAATGACAAGAGGTCTAAATGCGACCTTATCAACTTGCCTAGCTGATAAAAATAGTAATTATGAGGCCTTATTAACATAATAAAATCTCCTCTTCAACTAGTTTTAGCATAGATTTAGATAATACTTTTAAAATGCTTCATAAACAAGTTATTTTTCATGTAATCTCAGTCCTACTAACTATCGAGCAAGCTATCTCTGAGTGTTAGAGAACATGGCTCCACACTCTCTATTGTTGAGTGTTTTTGTGTTTAGTACTTTTTCTTGTACACTTTCATTACTTCTCCTCATCCTTTGCAAGACTTGGTTTCTTAGCATAAGCATTCTTGAAGTGTTGTTGGATTCATATATTGCTTTTAACACTAGAGTTGTTTTCAGCACATTTTTGTGTGCATGCGCACAAAAGTGAACATAAAACCCTTGGTCACTTGACAAGATATAACATGCCATCAAATGATTGAAATTTCAACCTTTCAATTGTATGTGGAACTAGACTTGACTCTCTATTGTGTTATAGAAAAACTTAAATTTTCTCTCTCTTAATTGATGGCAATCTGCCCCCAAAAATCTTCAGTTTTTAGCACTTCACATGGGTAACTTTAGGTGCACATATATGTCTCTATAGGACTCCAAATTTGATTTTTTTTATATAGACATGTTTCTATGGTCATAAAGGATTTTTGAAAGTAGACAGTTAAACAAAGGGTTGTAAAAAGCACCTCTTAAAGAGCTGAAACTTTCTAGCACCCTTCAATAATTTTCAATACCTTTTAGCACTTGACATAGGTAGCTTTAGATGCACATATCTATCTCTAAATGACTCCAAATTGAAAAAAAATTGAGAGACATGTTTCTATGGCCATATAATACTTTTTAAAGTAGGCAAACCGAAAAAATATTGTCAAAATCATGGTATTACACACTCATATATGATATTTCCAGTTTTGGTGCTTTGTATCAACACTTAGAAGGGTAATTTTAAATGCACTTATCTATCTCTATAGATCTCCAAATTCAATTTTTTTTTTAATAGGCATGTTTCTATAATCATATAGGATTTTTAAGAGTGGACATGCTAAAAATTGAATGTAAAATTCACAACAATGTAGTCCCATATATGAAAATATCAAAGTTTCATCAGTACCCCCATGTGTTTAACACATCATATCTTACATATAAGTTACTCAAAATGAAGGTCTCAAATTTTTCAATCGATAAATGTATATATGAAGAACACACATGTGAAAAAATTTGATGTGATTCATCATAGTTTATGAGATATGATCTTTTGAGTAAGTGTTTGAAATGCACACTTTTGTGTGCATTTTGAAACGACTCTACTGTTAATGAATCCCAAGCTTCCTTGGTTGAAGTGCAAGTGACAACTTAAAGGGGATTACTAATGTTCATTTTCACACAATTTAATGCTAGTCTTGTGCTCTTCTTGTAGTTCACCAATTCTTGTCCACCTACAAGTTCATCCTCTTCATCCTAGGACAAGATCACAGAGGTCTTGGAGCACAAGTCGTGACTCCATCCTCACTTTGGAGTAATTTGTAGAGTTACCTCTGACTAGCTTCTAAAAGCAATGCACCTATTGATCCCATCTTTGCTAGTGACTTGTACAATCAATGTACTTCTCGGCCCTCACTAGTATCTCTACAAAAAACAACTCACACTTGATGGAGAGAATTTGATTCTAGAAGTTCACAAAGACTTCACTTTATTTCAATGACTCAAAATAGAATTCTAGCCTTTCAAAAGACTTTGAGTCTCAACCTTCTCACCCTCTCACTAAAATCAAATAGAAGTATGATGATTTTACTTCAAATTATAATCAAATCAAATAAAAAAATCAATAATTTTGGTAAAGCAATGACTCTTTTACACCCTTTTTTTCTTGATGATCCAACAAGACCTAAATAATCATCTTTTAGGACTTGTTCAAAGCTCTCATTATTTTAACCCTATGACTCAAAGTCAAATCTCAGTAATGGCATTTGATCATTGATGCTTCCTCTTTGATTTGCATTAAAAATATCATGAAGATGATGTGTACAGAAATTATGAGGTTCATATTAATAATGGAGCTTTAAATGCAAGTACAACAACTCCCCACACATGTGAAAAGTACACCTGTAGACCAATATCAACAACCAATGTCAAACTTTAAAGTAATCACTTAGTATAGGTTTGCCCTACCAGAACTAGCTCTTTAGCATTAAACTTGCTAAATTTGGATTGAGTTTTAATTAAAAAAACTCTTGTCATTGGCTTTGATACCATGTTGAGAACTAGTGTTTAGGACCCTAAATGTATCTACAAAAGATCCTCAAAAGTGATTGGATACATGGTTAATTAATCCATGAGGAGTCACTAATGGTGTCCAACTTCCCATCAACAAGCCTCAAAGGTGAGGAAGAATATTGGTGGATACATAGTGGGGCAAGCTCCCACAAGACAAGTCACAAAGAGTTTATTTTTCAACTCTTACCTTTTGATAGATCTAAGAAGCTTATTCATACCACAAGTGATCTTAAAAGCAAGATTGAGGGAGTAGGATTAGTTCTTATGTGTCTTGAATCTACCAAGAAATTCATGCTTGAGGTTGTATGTTCCCAACATCTAAGTGTTGGGAAACTCATGGACAAGGGCTTCTTTGTTACATGTGATGGTACTATTTGCTTGATAATGAGGAGCGGGAATGTCATTGTTGAAGGGATTAAAGATGGTAGGCTTTTCAAGCTTGATGCTTTTGTGAATGCTAACCATTGTGGATTGATAGCCAAGGAGAAGATGGCACAATTGGAGCCATGTCACAAGAGATTGGATCACTGCAATCACAGATCCATGGAGGCTATGTGCAACGAGGAGCCTATTTTTGGGCTTCCTAGATCCTTGGTAAGAGGTGGTGATGCATGAGAGGCATGTGCTTTGGCTAAAGCACCTAAGTTGCCTTTCTCAAGATCTACCACAAAGTTTGTTGGCCATGTATGGTACATGCCCAACACATGAGACATAATGCAGAGGGATCACACAACCTCTCTTTTGTAAGTATTGTATTAAATTAAAGTCAAACACCAATGGTGCACTGTATTGCACAAAGCACAAAATATTGTAAATTCGACTCGAAGCATAAAATAGAATAAACAGATTATTCTTGGTTGATAGTGCCTCGAAGCACAATAGAAAATATGGTGTGGCTCAATAGAAAAATATGAATAACACATTGTTAGCTCAACTTACTTGCCAAAATTAAAAAAAAGCAAGTTAACTTGGACTATTAAGTTTAGAAATGAGCAAAAAAGTGCCCTCCAACTCATTTGGACCCAACTATATAATGGCCAAATCCTTTGTATTTCATGTTCTCAAATTTCATTTGTCAATCAAAGAGTTGAATTCCCTCCTTTTTGTGTTTATGTGAATGCTCTGAGAGAGGAAAAGAGAGAGAGTTGTTGTAAAAATTACAGCAAATAAGGATCCTAAAACACTTGAAATGATGAGGGAAACAATAGATTATGATTTCATAAGATTAGCACAAGTTGAACCATCAAAATCCATCAAAAATCTATGCTTGAACCTCACTAAATGGCCCAAATCCTTGAAGAAGGCTTCACACGTGTGAAAGTACGGCCTCCCACAGTCTGAGTACTGTACACCAGACCTACATTCAATCCTATAATCATTAGTAATCACAAGTACTCAAACAATTATGAACATAGAGAGCAATTGCACCATTATGAGAGAAAAAACATGAAATTGCTTGATTAGGACAAATCACCAATGAACCGTTGATCCTACACATGGACAACACCTCTGCAATTCATCTGAAAAAGGACCCAATGTTTCATTCTAGAACAAAGCACATCGCCATCAAGTATCACTTGATCAAGGATTTGGTTGAGAAGGATGAGCTAAAGACCGCTTCATACCGACAAAGCAGATGGTAGCTAGCATTGGATTAGGCAATGTTCAAAAGGCAGAGAGCCAACTTGGGAGTCAAGAAAATACATGCTTTAAGAGGGAGCTGAAGAAACATTAAGTTTTTACTTTAAAGCCTTATTATTTTTCCTTGTCTTTTAGACTGCTGCATATATTTAACTAGTTTCTGCATAGTCTGCATATTTGAACTGTTTGTCGCACAATTTGCATTTTTTGCATTTTTGGTAAAAAGACAACAATAGGTCTAAAATGACCCAAGATTTTGATTTATCCAACCTTCAACTTTTTTGGCTTTTTCATCACATACTCAGAGGGCTGACACTTCGGGTCAGGCTAACACTTCGGAGTATCCATATGCAAGCCAGGGTGAGGATGAACTATCGGACCTCATTTACTCGGGCGTGAAGTTTTTCAAACTGTCACGATCTATCGCCGCCATGCAACGTTAACAGAAACATACTTAAACGGATGTTCAGCTTAAACTTAGCTAATCAATCTTGTAATCCAATCCAGCATGATATATGTATTGGATCAGAGACAGAAACACAAAAAAAAAAAATGTAGAGAGAATTTTGAGCATAACACTTAGTGAGGTGCGTATCAAGGAAGAAAGATAGATCTAGCAGTAGCTAGTTCCATGCGTTGATCTGAAAAACAGGTAGCGCTCAAGAAAGAAGTTCTGTTGTACATCATTTTTTTTTTGATAATATAGACGAGTACACCTTTTCTGCTCAATGTGCAATCTAAATTCTATTGAGAGAGATATTTTCGCTATCATTAGACATTATCTACTGTTCATAAACTTATTGTCAGATTAGCAATAGCTATCTGTTGCCCAGAGGATGACTGATTACGATTAGAGACCAAATAGAAGATTTAAAGATCAAATAAAAGATGAATATTTCAAAAGTAAAAAGACTTACTTATATTTATAAGAAATCAAATAAAATTTGGCCACATGGCTATATTTGATGAAGTATACAACTATTTTAAAATTGGCATATTTTGCCTTAACTACGGCCATGAAAAACAAACTCACTACAAAAACATCTCGTAGGAAATCGAGACTGATGTTTCGCTAGATTTTTTTTTTAGTAGCATCAACAATGGTGTCCGAAATCTCAACACATTTATTTTTCAGTTCGTCACAAAATTTTGGACCAAATCGGAAGAAAAAAATCAAAATAATTGTCGAGACAATCTATCTTATTGACTAAATAGGCTTCATAGTCCTTATAGTGACCAGAATAAAAATAAATAAAAAATAAAAAAAAGTAAAAAAAAAAAAAGCCTACCTAGGATCGTAAGGGATTCTAACAAAAAGATAATGTACTGGGACCTCGAGAGAGGAGGAGACTATCTCTACGGATCTCCCTACAATGTTGTTAAGTTCCTCTTGGTTTATCTCATGCTTGGGAGAAGAAATCTTTTGAGTAGCTTGAACAACAATAGGAGGAGAGGAGGCTGACTGTGAATCTGATTCAGAGTTTGATGACTCTGGAGAAGTGGAGAGGATGACGCGGGGGAGCTTGGCTAGAATTAGGAGGAGCTAAACTAGCTAGCCTATGGGATCCAGTTCTAAAGGAACGTAGTTGCTTCCTCTTCCTCCTAGAGATCATGGGCATATATGTTCTGTCCAATGGCAATTCCCTTGAGATCCTGGTGTTATCAATGTGAAGATATGAGTAATGCACCCAAAGCTGTCTGAGAATTATAAAATTCTTATGCATGATTACCGTACACGACTAAGAGACAAGAATCCCCAAAAAACTAGGCCAGGTAAACCTCTTCAGCACCTGCATGGCAGTAGTAGTGAATCTCACATGCAACCCTAGGGACAATGTAACATTTCTAATAGATCGATTGAAAGGAGCCTTAGGAATCAACAATTTAGTGGATCTCTGCTCACTCAGCCATACCTGCTTCTGCCCACAATGATGGCCAATACCAAGGGGAATACGGACAGAGGATGGTTGGACAATGCTATGTTGGCGAGTTGTGGACTTGACACTGAAAATCATTATTTACAGAAAAATTAAAACACAGATCAAAAAATCGAATATCGCTTTCGAGCGCAGTAGGCAACGGCAAAAAAGAAGACATTCCAAAAGCGTACTTGACAACGATATGAGGACAATGATGATCTCGAGCACAAAAGGTAAGACCAAAAAAATAGTCCGACAAGTCGGACTATCACTCTCTTGCCTATCTTCCATAATGGAGTATTTTTGCAGACTATGTAACAATGCGAGTAAAATTGTAGCAATATGAATGGATCTAGATTAACATGGGATTTAGGAGAGTAGAGGAAATAAATTCAACATTTTTGATGGATAATTTGAATATGATAAGTGGATTGCTAGCATTGCAAGATGAGCAACACTCAATTGTGAAGGTTGCGTAACGGGAAAACACCACACGAAGAAATTCAAGAGAGGTAGCAAGAGTGGAGAAAGTGCTTGACTTAATATATAGTGACCTTTGCGGCCCATGTCATTATGAGGAGTCTACTATTTTATGACATTCATAGATGATTACTCCAAGAGGACATGGATCTACTTCTTGAAATGTAAATCGGATGCATTTGCATGCTTCAAGGAATTCAAGGCTTTGGTGGAAAATTGGACGCATGAATTAAAGTGTTAAGATCTGATAGAGAGGACGAATACAAATCAAGTGATTTTGAAGCTTTTTGCAAAAAGCATGAAATCAAAAGACAATATACCCAAGCTCATATACCACATAGCAATGTGGTAGCCAAAAGAAAGAATCACACCATTTTGGAAAGTGTGTGATCAATGATGAAGCAAATGGGATTAGTAAAGTTCTATTAGTCAAAAGTATGCAATGCGACAACCTTCTTGCAAAATAAGAGTCCCACTATCACAATTCCCAATGTGACTCTTGAAGAGGCTCTCACGCATGTCTATATTGGGTATTTAGTAGGCTTCTATTCTATGACCCTAGTGATCCTAGGAACATGCACACACAAACAAATCTCTTTGATCATCTTGTAATTTAGTGGCTCCACCAAACATCAAAAAATGTAGGCCTTATCCCACCTCATTTTTGCATGAGATCACAACAAAAGTAAAATGAAAACATTATTGTGTTATTGAAATTGACAACCAAATATGCACACATTCCACAATGGATCCTACTTGTTAGATTGTACATCAACATAAAGACATCCAGCCAATAACCAAAATCAAGGTCCCATGCAAATGTCACATAATTGTAATGGAGATTTTTCTTGAAAGGGCTCAGTTGAAAATGAGAGACTAGGAGTCATTGAGGACCTTTCCTAGCTGGCACCTCCAAGATAAACCAAGGCATAAATTCTGATTTATGTCTTAGGTTGGTTTCAGAGAAGCGGGGAGTACATTTCCAAGAATGGACTTATCCCATCCACTGGTCCCTTACATCAATAGGAGCAAATACATCCATTTGATCATTTTCATCTTTTTTTGCCACATAGGACATCACTTGGAAATAGGTCCCACCTTGTATGAAAGCCCTGTGATTGAGCTACTCTTATAGCATATTTAGACCAAATAGAAGAGACAGTGCCCATTGACCACAAAAATGATTGATCTTTCAACTTGCAATTCTTCACTGGCCTCTACCTTTGAAACTTTTCATTTGAATGTCAATGTTTTGAGTAGAAAATGTTGAGTCTGAAGATATAACTAAAAATATTGTTTTTGTTTGCAACAATTAACATGATTATCTTAGGGTGGTTTAACATGGAAGAATCCAGGCCATTTCAAAATATACACTTACCCCCTAATTTGAAAGCTTAGGTCCTTCCACCTCATTCCATGTGACACCCCCTTTTATTTGGAGGGCAAGGCATCTAATGTCTAAATTCAAATTAGATAAGACATTCACGTTTTTTATTGGAGGAAAGAGAAAGGGTCCACCACTTACCACATATACGCCAAGATGCCTAAAGTACTCCCTCGCATGTTGCCATCTTGTGTTACCCTAGATTGGCACCTCTTAATGCCACTTAGGGGGAGGAATTCTCATCTCTTGTGAAATGGGGGGAAGACCTCTTGGAGTGGCTCCACCAATCAAAGTAGAGTGTTTGGGCCTTTTGGACTTACCCTCCACTTCATGAAACCCCCCTTAGTATGAACTAGATGCACATAAAATCTCCTTGAGGAAAGATTCAGGCTCAAAACCTTAAATTGGGTGGACCCTAGTCAATATACCAATGTAAATCTTAATCTTATCAATACAGGTGACAAAAAGGAACACCATATAGGAAATTGCCTAGCTATATAGAAAAAGAATAAAGGCTTAGTAGGCATGGAGAAAGATAAATATCAACATGATGTTGATAATAGAGAAAGAAAATATGTATGCCCCCTATTGTTGTCTTTTTATCAAAAGTGAAAAAAACACGAATTGTGCGACAAGCACTTCAAATATGTAGACTGTGCAGAAACTAGTTAAAAATATACAACAGTCTAAAAGACAAGGAAAATACTAAGGCTTTAAAGTACAAACTTAATGTTTCTTCACATATATACATGTTGAACTAATATTTCAGATATAGATTTTTTTCTTGATGATGTTCTATCTATAATTCTAGCCTTCCAGTAAGATCTAAATGATAGTTATGTCTTCTTGCTTTTTTGAAATTTTCCTTTTGTTGATGGATGCAACAAAACCCAAGAGTTTTTATGAATACTTTTTTGGCACCCATAATCCATTGTTATCTTTCTCATTGAAGAGAAGCACAGAGTCGATCGAGGAGCACAGTTTCCTTGATGACGCCTTTTGTAATGTGTAGAAAGCTAGCTTGTTGATAATCTATGTAGATTTTTTTTGAAACATTGAGCTTTTTGGCGCTATATGTATATTATGAGTTATTTCTAGTTAACTAGTAAGCCATGATTTGACAATGTATTCTCATTAAAGTAGTCTCGATTTACTCATTCAAACTCTGCATAGCCTTCTCACACATCCATTTTGAATTTGGTTCAGTCCCCGCAGTGATGAGTTAGAAAGACAAGCCTCAACAAACATGATGACCAGAAAAAAGAAAAATGACTTGGAGACTCATTTTTTTTTAATTTTTAATTTTTTTTATAAGTATCCAAATTTAAAATGCTCAAATAAATATATTGTAATGTTAAAAAAATGATGTATTTTGTAAGAAAATAATTCAAGCTACAAAAATTTGGTCGATAGATTTTCATAAATAGCTTAAAATTAGCTTATATTAAATAATAATACTATTCAAAATAAAATCATTAGATACGCAACCACTAAAATACCTAAAAAATCTTTTTTGCTTACTTAAAATAAAAGTTTTGGTTTTTTTTTTTTAGAAATCTTAAAAGTTTTTAAAATTACAATTCTTGTATCGAAAGAAATATTTTTTAAATTATGCGAAAAATTTGAATCAATATTTTTTAAAATTCTAAAATTTTGAAAATCTTTACTTTTACCTACGTAAGTTTATTAAATATTTAAACATTAAATAAATGCAAATAAAATTACTTTACAATAATCAAGATTAAATGATTTGTGAAAATTTTTAAATCACTCTGAAAAAATCTAAAAAATCTTTTTATTTGTTAAAATTTCTAACAATATTTTTTTAAAAAAATATATTATAAAAACACATCTAAATTTAGAATATTATAAACTTGACAAATCATTACAATTTTAATTTTGGTAATGATTATCAATGTTAAAATTTTGAAAACATTTCAAATTCTTAATTTTAAATCGCTAAAAAATAAATTTAAAAACATTAAATCAATAAAGAAGAATTCAAAACACAATACATCAAAAAATATACACGCAATTATTCTTCAAAACAAAAGAAAATTTTTTATTCTCAAAAATCATCGAGGTCATTTACATCTTTTTCTTTTTCTTGAGTAGACACTGTACTTTCAAGTGGCACCTCTTTTACAATTTTTTCGACTACCGTTACTACATTGTAATCTTGAACCAAGACATCAGCAGATTCTCTTGTGTCATCTATTTTTCTGCTAGCAGGAGGCTGAGGTTTCTTGGACAAGAGAATTATTGTATCCTCGCTGTCTAAACTCTTTCCCACCTCAAATAGTTCATCTGGCAAAATTGAAAGAGATTTCATTCTCATTTTTACAAAATCAACTAGATTAATTCTAAATCTACTAACGTGTCTGCATTTCTGAACAACACATGCACTCGTAGTGCCGCTACCACTAAATAAATCCAAAACCCAATCAATTGGGTGAGAAAAAATATCAGTTAAATGATTAATTAATTGTTGTGGCTTTTGGTAGGGACAAGCCACGGAACCCATCATTGGATTCTTTAATTTTTTCGTCACGGCTGGATTCTGGAACAAGTTTTCAAAACTTGTTAGTCCGGAAGTGTTGTAATAAAGCATGGAGCGTTTGTCATCTAAAGAATAATAACCGATGGTTATGTATTCTATTTCATTGCAAAGTCGAGCTCCTCCCGAGTTCCTGACATTGGGCTTGTACTTGACATGGAACATTACAAGTAAAATAAGTTTAAAATTTTAACTTTAAAATAAAAATATGAATTAAAATACGAATTAATAATTCAGAAACTTAGAAACTTCTCACACAACATTCCCTATTCTCGCATTATAGAAAGTTAGTAGAGCTTTCTGTACTGATGCTGACTGCCAAGAAGAATGAAAAATAACAACTCTCCAAATTGGAGGAGTTGTGACTTCAAGAAAGTCCTGCATAAAACTATGGATTTCAGTGAATTTGAAAGGGGAATCATCATTTAATGATTTTTTCATCTGAAATCCATATGGTATATCGACAATGCAAAGTGTATAAGGTTTTTTTTTAAATTTTTTTTGAAATTTCTCTACAATCGCCCTCTTCAACCGAGTAAAAGCATGGTTGATCATCGACACTTTTGGGATATGAAGGTTTCTAATGGATCCTCCTCCCTAATGGTCTCACCCCGTGCCAATCTCTCTCCGTATCTTTTTTCTGCTTTTGCCTTCAGAATATGTCTCTTGAATTGCTCTGAAAAGTCTTTGTTTTTCTTGTCTTCGGGAGACTGAAAAAGAAAAAGCTATGCTTAGCATGGGAGACAAAAAATATAAAATAGAATAGGAAATTTAACTTATCAAAAAAAAAATAAAATAAAGAAAAAGCTATGCTTAGCATAGGAGACATAGAATATAGAAAAGAAACAATCAATAAGCACCTATGCTAGGCATGGGTGAAATAAATACCATGTCTCTAAACAAAATCAGAAATGGACTCAAGGATTCATTTTGGATGTTCAGAGGATAAAGCCTCTGGCACTCATCGAAATCTTAACAATTTGACCCTGTCACAAGGGCTTCTTGAACTTTCATAAATAATTCATGCCTGCATTTAAAAAGTATAATTGTTAAAAATCCAACAAAATCATGAAAATCACTTTATTACAAAAGATAACATGAAAATAAATATTTAGATTATGACTATCACCTTTGAAATTCTTTTCCCATTTCTGCTAGAGAAAGTTGACCATTAGGAACTCTAGAAAGAACACTTATTATTAGCTCTGAAGAGATAATCCCTTGCATATTCTTCCACTCTGATATTTTCATTTCTGTAAGAATTGGCTTCAGAGTTTGAGTGCTCACAACTTTTTTCTTGTACTTTGAGACACCCTAAGCAGGTTGGCAAAATCTTAATTTGATTGGATCTGTAGATAGTGAGATTTTTGGACTGTGTTTCAATCTTAGGAAGTGGCAAGAATCATTATATTGAGGATAGATCATAGGTTGATTAAGATTTCATGATTCTATGTGTTGATTTGCTTGGTATAAGTGCTAAAGAGAATTGAGTAGTTTCAAATCTTTGTGATTTCTCTTTGAAAACATTTGTTGTTGTTCAAAGGAGTTCTTTGTGCAATGAAATAGGTTGAAAGAGAAAATTAGGTCATTGTTACATGGCAACATCAAGTGGAGTCATGTTGGAAGCCAATGATAGGCTTACCTCAAATAACTATTCATTGTGAAAAGTGAGGATGGAATCACTTCTTGAGATGAATGACGGTTTGGATATTGTTGTAGGTTTGGATGAGAAGCCAGTAACACAGCAAGATCAAATCAGGTATGATAAGAGGGCCAAAAGGGCTCTACACATGATCAAGATGAATGTTACCAATGAGCTTCTCAAGGAGGTTGGTAAGAGTACTTCATCTAAGGATGTTTGAGATTCATTGAAGAAGCTTTATGAATTGAGGTCTACTTCTAGAGTGCTGACGCTAAGAAGTCAAATCTTTTCTTGTTTGCAAAAGAGTGAAAAAAGTCCAAATACCTTAATTTTGAAGATGAAGGCATTGAATGATGAGTTGGCTTGTATTGATGAGTGAATTAAGGAAGGAGAGCTTGTTCAAGTTATTCTTAATGGATTGTTGGATGCTTATGCTAACATTGTTCAAAGTATTGCTATCCAAAAGACTTTGCCAAGTCTGATAAATCTTCAAGAGATCTTGATCAATGAAGAATATAGGCTTCAAGCAAGAGGTGGATCTACATCAACATCTCAAGTTGGGGAGGAGGCTATGTTCACAAAGGAAAAATTCAAGGGAAAAAGAAAATGTAAGTGGTCTAAAGGGCAAGATCAAGGGGAGGCTTCTTCAAATGGCAAAAGAAGGATAGAGCAAAGCTCAAGTGCTTCTATTGTGGCATCAAAGGACACTTTGCAAGTGAGTGCTACAAGAAGAAGAGAGATCAAGGAGACAGACAAGGTATTCTTACTCGTCATGAGGATGGTTTGGATGTTCAAGATGCAAATGATGCTGATTTTGTGATGTCTTCATGTATGTTTGTTAATCATAGAGATCTAGATCCATGGTGGATTGATAATGGAGCAACTTCACACATGACTTATCACAAAGAGTACTTCACGTCTTTGTTGGCATATGGAGATTACAAGAAGGTGATCTACATGGCCAATTACGGTGAGTGTGAAATCAAAGGGATTGGCACAATTCCTATTTCTCTCTCTACAAATAGGAATGTTCATTTGTAGGATGTTTGTTTATACGTTCCGTAACCAAGAATTTACTTAGTGTGAGTCAATTGCTAAGTAAAGGTTTAAAAGTTGAGTTTGACGGAGATGCTTGCATGATAAAAAAGAAGGATGTCTTGATTGCAAAAGGTAAAAGGCAAGGGAAGTTGTTCAAACTAGGTGCTTGTGTTATTGCTAACCTAGTTGGATGTGTGGCAAGTGACCAAATACCTATTGAAGAGGTTTGTAAGATGTAACTTTCATTGATGATTTAGGCTAGATTTTGTTGGATCTATCTACTAAAGAGCAAAGATGAAGTGTATGTTGTCTTGTTAAGTTCAAGAATGCAAGGGAGAACCAATTTTCCACACAAGGATCAAGGGCTTAAGGATTGACAATGGTGGTGAGTACATATCTACCAAGTTCAAGGCCTTTTGTGATGAGTGCTAAAGCCATAAGGTTAAGTGCTAATCTTGATAAACCATTTTGGGATCAAGCTTTGTTGTGTGCCAATTTCTTGTGCAATAGGTGGCCGAGTGCTATTTTGAATGGAAGGACGCCTTTTGAGATGCTATTCAAGAGGAGGTCGAGTGTCAACTTTCTAAGAACTTTTGGATGCACATGCTATGTAAACATCATTCTTGATGACAGGAGCAAACAAGGCAACCTCACTCTTGAGGAAGATGAGGATGAAGTGGATTCATCCTTAATGGCTTCTACATCAACATCCAAGAGCTACTCCAATGACACATGGTGGATTGATAGTGGGGTCCCACATGACATTCCAAAAGGATTTTTTTCTCAACTCTTGTACCTTTTGTAGGTTTGTAAAAAGTCTTTTCTAATAGCAAGTGATCAAGAATGTAGAATAGATGGAGTGGAAACTATTCCCTTAAGTTTTGGATCCTCTAAAAGAGTAGATCTTGATAATGTACTCTATGTTCCTACACTCACTAAGAATTTGTTAAGTGCAGGACAATTGATGGATGATGGCCTAGATGTCCATTTTAAGCAAGGTGTTTGCTCCATAATGATGAATAATACTTGCATTGTAAAGGGATTCAAGCAAGGAAGGCTTTTTAAGCTAGATGCTAATGTTTTTCTTGGAAGTGTGAACATGGTGAAGGAGGAGCTCAATCAAGTGGAGCTTTGGCATAAGAGGTTGGGCCACCCCAACTTCAAATCTATGGAAATGCTATGCACCAAGGATCTTGCTCTCAGCCTTCCAAGAACACTCTCAAAGTGTGGAAAAAGATGTGAAACTTGTAGCCTCTCAAAGGCACACAAGCTACCTTTTGATATCTCTTCCACTAGATCTACGAAAGCATTAGATCTTATTCATAGTGATGTGCACTCTTTTTGTCAAGAATCTAATGGAGGTGCATCTATGTATGTATCTTTTATTGATGATTACTCTAGATACACTTGGATTGAACTTTTGGATTCCAAAAGTAAAGTGTTTGAAGCTTTTGTTAAGTTCAAAACTCTAGTTGAAAGTCAACTTGATGCTAGAATTAAAGTATTGAGGAGTGATAATGGTGGAGAGTATATCTCCACCAAGATGATAGAGTTTTGTAAATCCAATGGCATTAAAAGAGAGCCTACATGTACTTATAGTCCTCAACAAAATGGTATAGCCGAGAGGATGAATAGAACACTTTGTGAGTGTGCTAAGGCTTTAAGGTTAGATGCATCTCTACCTAAGTCCTTTTAGGGAGAGGCTATTATTTGTGCAACTTATTTGTGTAATAGATTGCCATGTAAGCCCATTGGAGGCATAACATCTTATGAGGCTCTATTTTGTAAGAAGCTAAATCTTAAAGATCTAAGAATTTTTGGATCTACTTGCTATGTTTTTCAAGCATTAGATACAAGAAAAAAGGATGATCCTACTTCTATAAAGGGGATCTTTGTTGGTTATGCTGAAAATAGCAAAGGATATAAAGTCTATAATCCAATCACTAAAAAGATTTTAGTGAGTAGAGATGCTACTTTTGATGAAGGTAACTACTACAAGTTGAATGAGAAAGCTTCTAATCCATCTTATGTCAAGGATCTTATAAGGTCTGAGGAGGAGTCTACATGTGATTAAGATTTTGAAGATCCATCTCAAGATCCGAGGACTCCAAGAGATCTACAAGAAGGAAGGCCGAGCCCTCAAGGCTCACCTATGTTGACAAAGGTGAACAAAGGGAAGATCTACATTCACTTACCTCTTACACTTTTCTAACTTCTATGTTTGATGAGCCAAGTTGCTTTGAAGAAGCTATGGAGTCACAAGAATGGAGGGGTGCCATGCAAAAGGAGTATGATGCGCTTATGAAGAATCATATGTTGAAGCTTGTGGATCCTCCCCATGGAAGAAAGCCACTTGAGTGCAAATGGATCTATAGATTGAAGTACAATCAAGTTGGGAGCATCAACAAACACAAGGCAAGGCTAGTGGCAAAGGGGTTCTTGCAAACCAAGGGAGTAGATTTCGATGAAACTTTGGCTCCTGTTGCTAAGCTAGTTTCTATAAGGTTGATTATTTCTCTTGCAACTACTTTCAATTGGCCTCTATTTCAACTTGATGTGACTAATGCATTTCTCAATGGATATTTGGAAGAGGAGATCTTCATGAGGCAACCCGAGGGCTTCATCAAAGAAGATCAAGAGAAGAAAGTGTGTTTTTATGGGCTTAAGCAAGCACCTAGAGCTTGGTACTCTAGGTTGAATACTTTCTTGAACTCTATTAAGTTTGTTGTAAGTGTGATTCTTCTTTGTACTTAAGATTCAATGATAGTAAGATCATCATTCTCATTTTGTATATTGATGAAATTATCCTTAGTGGAAATGATCATGATGGTATACAAGAAGAAAGTAGCATTGTTTAGGGAGTTTAAGATGGTCGATCTTGGTAATCTTCATTTCATATTAGGAATAGAAGTTCAAGAAGCAAGGATTTGAGTTTTATTTGTCAATCCAAATATGCTTCTTTTATCTTAGAAAAGTTTGAAATGAAAGATTGTAAAGGAGTAGAAACTCCTATGGAGTAAAATGTAAAAATTTTCAATAGTGATGATGAAGCATCCTTTGAGGACATTACACTATATAGGAGACTTGTAGGCTCCTTGATCTATCTTACTATAACTAGGCCTGATCTAAGTTATAGTGTAGGTAAACTAAGCCAATCTATGCAAAATCCACTGGTTCGTCATTGGAAAAATGCAAAAAAGGTGCTGAGGTAAATCTCAGCTACCAAGAACTTTGGCATTTTATATGATGGATCTAATCTTGCCTTAAGGGAATATTCAGATGCTGATTTTGCAGGTGATAAGGTGGATAGGAGGTCCACAAGTGCTTTTGTTACCTTCCTCTACAATGGCATAGTCTCTTGGCTTTCCAAAAAGCAAGATACTATTTCCATTAGAGGAGTTACAAACATCAAAAGGTCCGTCTAAAAAATGCCACGTAGGACAAAAAAAACGTCGGATTTTAAAACTCTGACGGACTTTCAGATCCAGTTTAGCTAACCTTACTAGTAATGTGTAGTTAACATGACACGATTATGATGTATGCAACTGCGACTTCAAGAACCTATGACACTCATTAACTAACTTTTTCAAATTTGAAAATGAGATTGTGTCCCTCGTTTCAACTAGCGAGAGAATAAACATAGAATCTCAGGTACGTCATGGATGAATAATAGTGTCTATTTTCTTTTTGGTCTGTCATCTGATGTTTGCGAAGATGTCTCAGTTTCATCTACACATTGTTCTCCCTGCCGAGAATGCTCCGATAGCTAAAAAAGGAGTAGTGAAAGAATCCACAGTTTCTCCACTTGATATGATTGCTCACAGAATCAACCAAATAAAGAATTATGATTTGTGGATTGACGGAAGTTTGTATCCATTGGATCCGAGCTCGATGCAAGCTCCACAATTCCAATCCATCACACAATTAATAAAGTTTTTGTGTGACGGAGAAGACGGTTTATTGGGTTATTGTGAAAGATTGACGACTTATGGTGTTGCAAACTCGGTTCAGAAAATATAGAGTTTAGAATGTATGTTAAATGGTTTGCTTGCTGACTATAGAGAAAAAGAGACCGCATTATCACAAACAAAAGAAGATAATGCACGTTTACATAATATTATGTTAAATTTGAATGCAAGTAATTATCAATTCCGACAAGTTGTTCAGACATTACGTATATCAAATGACCAGTTAAAAGAAGAAACTCGCATACTAGATAAGAAAAGAAAAAGAAACAAGCGAAAAAGAATTCTGAAGGACATTGATGAGCTTTCACTAAATGGAGGCCAACGGAGAAAAATGATTCAAGCATTCAAGTAAGGATTTGATTTGAATTAGTTTTATTTTAGTTTTGTGAAGTAGCATGACATTTACTATGTGTCCTATTTGGGTTTCTTGATTTTCATAGTCATTTGCAGATCAGCATTGGTTGCAAATGAGCATCTGAAGGACAATGACCTGATCGGAAAATCACTGAGTTTAGTATTGACAACCAAGTCCACAAAGTCTTTATTGGACAATAATCGGTATTCTCAAATCAACTCCAAGGTCACTGAGGATTTGATGAATGAGGTCGGTAAGGTAATCGACCGAACGTTAATTCAGGGAGCATGTGATTTCTCAGGTATTAGCAGGGAGGCATATTATATTTAAAATTATTAAAGAGGCTTTTGGACAATTGCATGTAAGAAAATTTCCCATTCCTCGCCCTTTTCAGATAAGATTGGAGAGAGATGTATTGAATAAGGGTATGCAAAATGTCATTGGAATCCCTTTTCACATCAATGAGATTTACAATTCAAAGTCTGGCAATTTGTCATATAATTCTACCAACAACTTATTTGTGGATTTGAATCATATATTGAGATTTAGTGAAATTCTATAATATTACAAGTGTTAGTATGAGCAAACTTATTTTGGTGGTCAAGCTAGATGAATCGGAAGCTATAAAAGGACAAAAGTTGGAAAGAGTAAGTATTACTCTCATGAATGGAGCATTGAGCAATGCAACAAACTCAAGGGATCTCAACTTCACTGTGCAATCAGAGAACAACATATGGTGGCTAGCATGTTTTCAGGTAAAAAATGGCTGTTATTCATGTGCAATTTCTTTTGGTAATTGTTTTGAATACATAAAAACTTGTGATTCCATATGTTGAACAGGTTATCAAGGAGGATCACGATGTTCTTTCCTGGATTTTTAGCAGAACAAGTTATCCAGATATCATAAAGGATCATATGAATGGAAAAGTACTTAGTGTTCCTAAAAGAGGTGAATTTTTGGTGGAATGGCATTTAGCTGGAGACTTGAAGTCATTGAAATGTATGTTCAATGTATCTCATGGAGCAAATTTGAAACATCCATGTCTATATTGTATGAAATCATCAAATGACATTTCAAGGAACACAAGAGTTTCAAGAGATATTGAAGATCCCAACTGGAAACCAGTACTACCAATCCCTTTACAAAATGTGCATATTTGCACACTTCATGGAGAGGCGAGGATCATAGAGAAATTAATATATCTTCATATCTTGTTTGCATGGAATACTAAGCCAGAGTCAGCATCAAAACAAGCAATCGCTCGATTAGAGGAAGTGTTGTCAAAAGCAGGCCTTCATAAAGGCCATGTTAAATTACAAAAAGATGAAAAGCTTTCGAGAAAAACAGGAAACGTACCGAATAAACCTAGCATAGGAGGAGTCAAAGCTCATCGATTTTTATCAAATCATTCTAAAGAGTCGTCTAAGATCCAATATTTGGTTTGGAAAGATGTTATTTCTGCGACAGAAGACTTTGAAGATAAAGGAACAACAAGGGTAAAGAAGGTTGAAGTTTGGAAAAAGCTCAATAATATGATTGAATTGCTTAGAAAAGACACAATTTCATATGCAGATGCACTCCTATTGGAGAAAATAGTAATAGAGTTTGTAGATGCAGTTCGGGTGGTTTGGGGCTCAGATCACATCACCCACTACATGGTAAGATACATTTGAATAGTGTCTTACAATTTTATAATCTTAGTATAACTTGCTTGATAGATTCTAACCAATGCATAAATCTTTGATATTGCAGCACATACTAAGGCATCATGCATCATTTTTTGCAAAAAAGTATGGCAATTTGAGTATATGGTCTTCACAAGGAATGGAGAAATCACATTGGCAGGCAAGAGCAGCATTTCATCGAAATACGCAACATGGTGGAACATCCTCAAAAAATAGTTACATCATTCAACTATTCCAATGGTTTTATAGATGAGCTCAAGTTCGATACACAACAAGATCAACTGAATATCAAAGATTCAAAAAAGCATGTAAATTTGTAAGCCAAAATTAGATTGATGGCATTCAATAAAGATCAAACACGTGTGATCAATTTTTTTTAAATTTTACATACATTAAATGAAAAAGAGTACAATCATTTTTTTTCATTGTCTCTAAGGACAATTTTTGTTGTGTGGTCATGAAGGAACTTTTTTCTATCATACAGATCCAAAAATCAAGTGGATTGCCTTTTGCTCAAATCTATATATCCTGATAGAATTGCCAGAGCAGAGGATCTCATAGGAACATTTTCTGGCACGTAATTAAACACTTTAAGTGCAACATCTCTTTTGACAAAAATGATTCTATATGTATTTTTTGGGTATTTATGCCCTTGGGCAAAATAAGATAGGGCCTTGATGGCCATATCCTACAACACATAATCAAGTGTTATTCAAACTAGCAGATCAATCATCAATTACACGTTAAATAATAAATGATTTTTGTGAGAAGGTGTACTTACCAAATCCTCCTTGTCAGCTTGGAGTGACCAACAATAATGGTGGATTGCTGGTCAGCTGGAATAGTATATGTGGGAGGTGGCAGATACTTTTTCTGAAAAGCCAAAAGCTCCTCCTCACTGGGCATATTAGCCTCATATGCCCTGCTCTTAGATAGCATCCTTTGAAGGGCATCTGTGCCACTTGCCCATTCTACCTGGTCCTCATAGTCGATGCCATCTATGAGGTCGTCATCATCAAAGTCAATAAAATCTTTAAATTCAGAAATCATCCTTGACATAAGAGATAATATCTCATCTTCTGTGAGATCCATTACGTCTCCGATGTCGCTAATGGATAAGAACGCAACATCGTCCATATGGTACACAGGGATGTCCATCAGGGTTCTGCTCTGGTCAATCTCGCCCGTGGTAGATAACAGAGAGATAGACAGAGAACGAGCCTTGGCAGGATCATATTGTTCTGCTTGCCTGGCCTCCTCTACATCTCCTAAAATCTCATCAATAATGGAAACCTCTGAAGCCACACGAGTGGTAGGGGCAGACAAACCAATCATGGACGACCCAGAAGATTCTGCCTCATCAAGGATAAGAGCAGATAAGAAAAACACGAAGCCATACCCTCCTAAACGAAGCGACATAATCGATTGTGTTCCTCACAGGGTATGACATGTTTAAACAGATCGATAAGTTTGATAAACTTACGATCATGCCTTTGCTTGGCACTTGGCTGAGCATGAGCCAAATCTGTGAAATGCACAAATCTCAGGCCGTCCATCAGAAGGGTACTCTATTGCAAGCACTCATAAAAATCCTTGTACAATTTAGGAAAAATTTTCCTATGCTCAGTAACAAATCTCTCTATGTCAAACTGAAAATTGAAATAGGACAAAAAATGGGCCTGTCTGTCACTAACCTCAGCATCAACTAGGAAAGAACTAAGAGCTTTATCATAGATCAAACTAGCAGATGAGGAGGCCATATCGTTATGACGCGCCGGTTAGCAAGGGGACATAAATGAGGTAAGCGCGGGCGCGTGATGGCGATATGCACTGTATGCAAATCCAAATATCGGAACCACACGCCAGGGAATCAGTGCAACTATGGATGTCTTTGCTGGACGCGTGGTAGCGATATTGTACAAACAGATTTGGGGTGGGCCGGTTAATTGGACTCAATATGCGAAACTGAATTACAGAAATGACACTCATATATATAGTCTAATACAAACTATCTGAACCGTACACGTGTCTCAGTAACCTGCGGTCAAAATTGCCACACATGTGGAAACGACGACGAAATCATTCTGAATGACACGTGTACACTTCGGATCCTGACAGGCGTCCTCGCATGTGCATGCCAACTGTACTATCGTACGCCCCAGTCGTCTTCTGACGCGTGTGTGGTCCAGATGTCGCCATGTGTCCTCACACGTGCATGCCAGTCGTCTGATTGTACAAACCGCTGATATCCTAACACGTGACGGATGCATGTGACCACACGTGCGGGGAGTGGAGGTGTCACATCGAACGTGCGAATATGATGGGACGTTCTACAGGTATAAAAGGATGTTTTCGAGTCTTATTTCAGTTTCTTAATTCTTCGTTTTCTAGCTCTCCTTAGTTTCCTTCGTTCACTTCTGCTCCCCGTTAGACGCATATCGCTACCACGCGACAAAGGACCCACATACTAGTATAGCTGGCCCGCCCGCACGTCTTGGCGATATGCCATCGCTCATATTGCCATCATGCACCTCCCCTGTCGAATACCTGCTTTCCCTGCTCGTTGGCGCATCATATCGATACCCTACCTTGCAATGGCCCATACCAAGCAGACAGCCCGCCTTACCACATTTGCCCTGACTCCTCGCCCTCCTCTACAAAGGGCAGTGGGCACTGGTAGGAGAGTAGGTCGGCCCAAAAGACCATGGTTAAGGGATATCAGGAGACTTCAAAGGACCACGAATCTTCTGATTCCTCGTGCTCCTTTCTACAGGTCTGTGAGACTAGTAACAAGGTCCCTCTCACATGATGTTCGCTAGAACATAACAGCCCTAGAAGCCCTCCATACTGCCTATGAGGACTTCCAAGTCAAATTCTTTGAGGACTCCACTCTTTGTATAGTGCACGCTAAGAGGGTTAACCTCATGCCTCAGGACATGCATCTTGTCATGAGGCTGAGGAGTACATACGATCAAGTCTTTAAGAGTGGCTTCACTTCTAGGCCACCACCTACAGAGAGAGGTCCTTTTCCTCAACGAAGAAGGAAGCAGACCAAGACCACCAGGCCTGCCAAGCAAAGGGTGGTACTCAGCGAGACACCATCCCCCCCTCACATCTCTCGTCCTTTGGTTGGACCATCACACCAGTCTGCAGTGCTTTCTTCTCCTCCCACCACCCCTAACTATTCAAGTAGTTCCTCTTCCATTCCCTCCATTCCATTCCACAATAACGAGGATATGAATCGACTGTAGGTAAAATAATATCGGATCTAGATTTAAGTTTAATAGGCGATTTTTATAAGGATCTTTGTGTAAGATTTCCTATTGATCCCAAAGATTCATTTTTGGATTCTGAGAGGTATATAATTTTTGATGAGTATGTTGCCAAAGAAATTGACAAGCTAGGAGGTCAATTTTCTTTTTGTCTAAGTTCAATTAATTATATAAATCACATAAATAAAGACTTTTGTGATGCCCTGAAGGAAAAGACCTCAGATATATCAGATCCAGTTGTGGAGGCTGGTTTGATGTATTTTGTAAATAGATGTCAATGCGATGATACTAAGGACATTGGAGTTGTGCTGTCCTTTTTCGCACACAACCTTCATAGTCCAACTAAGGCGACGAAGTATCTTCTCCATACAACCTCGGAGACCAAAGTCTTTTTTATTTCATACTGCCAAAAGTAAGTGATTACATAGAATATATTCTAGTAATATTTTTAATAGGTATTGTAATTCCTTTAGTTTAACTAATTATCTCTTGTTTGCAGTAAGCATTGGAGTATGCATATAATCTCCCTTAGCGAAGATTCAGATGGGATCATTAATCCCATCTATTTAAAGATGAACTCCTTAAAGTCTACCCATGTCAAAATGGACGTGATGTATAGCAGAATGTTGCCATTTACGCCAAGGCCAGATGGGGCCACTGTAAGTAGCCACCTGGAGATTGTTGATGCAGAAGTAAGTATTTCTCATCAAGTATTTGATAGATAATATGATCCGTTTTTTTTAGAGTGCACAACTAATCTATTATACATTTTGTAATTGAAGTTAGCTCAACAAGAGGATGGACATAGTTGTGGATGGTTCTCCATCCGCAATGTACAGGACTTTTTAGAGTGGTACATCATGCAATCTGGGGCTCCAAATATACGAAAGATAAATAGACTAGTGAATGGCCTAACTAAGTTATTTTCAATTTGGTTTTTGATAAGTCAATTGACTCGATTCTTTTGGATTTGCAGTATAAATGTCGAGCATTTTCAATGAATGAGATATATGAGTTTTGTCAACAATTGTTGGTGAACTTATTATCTCATGCAACACCAAGTCCAGCTGCGGAAACGGGAGGCCAATCAAGTCCACAACTGACACTAGTGCAGGGTGGAGATAATCCATACTACTTTGAGCTGTAAATAATAGATTAAATAGAGATATACATTTTTTATGTAATGCCCTGTGAATAGTTATGGGCATATAGAAAGATAGAGACAATGAGACAAAAAGCATCCATTGTTAAATACAAGACGCACATGTACATTCTCAGAAAATGAGAAATATATCGATATTTATGAGAGCTTTTACAAATCTTGTATCATGATTGCTCTATTATCTGAACAATTCCGTCCAAATCTTTGCATTTGATTTTCTCTTCATGTCTTTTACGTATCTGCACAAACATACATTAATCAGATTACAGTTAGTGATCCGAATATTGACAAAAAGGATAATGAATATAAATTAATATACAAATTCATGGATTTCACATACCAATTTTCCATCCAATATAAAGTTAAAATATTCGTAGATATCTTGCTGTAAAAGTGTCAGTTCCGTTCTAATGTAGAATAAGGTCCAGTCTTGCTCAACCTCAATAGTAGTAAGTAAATCCCCATTTGCCATGATATCAATGCCTATACGATCAGTGTGTCCAATGCTGTCTAGATCTTGATCTAATGGGGCCCAAGTACCATTGTGTTCTTTCCATCTCTGATAATGAAATACCATACTAAGCATTGCACAAACATACATTAATCAGATTATAGTTGGTGATCCGAATATTGACAAAAAGGATAATGAATATAAATTAATATACAAATTCATGGATTTCACATACCAATTTTCCATCCAATATAAAGTTGAAATATTCGTAGATATTTTGCTGTAAAAGTGTCAGTTCCGTTCTAATGTAGAATAAGGTCCAGTCTTGCTCAACCTCAATAGTAGTAAGTAAATCTCCATTTGCCATGATATCAATGCCTATACGATCAGTGTGTCCAATGTTGTCTAGATCTTGATCTAATGGGGCCCAAGTACCATTGTGTTCTTTCCATCTCTGATAATGAAATACCATACTAAGCATTTGCTTTTCTATACTGTATCTAAATGATATGGATTGATTTTTGATTCTACAAGAAGTATCTGTAGTGGATCTTATATCCCAACCTTTGTCCATGAATTTGAATAAAAAATCATCTGAAAGATTTTTGCAAACAAACAATGTGGGAGTTCGATGCACTTCTGTGTTTGAAAAAGAGCTGACAAACAATGACATTGGAACAAACCAGCTTAAGTGCACATTTCTTGATCTTGTACTAGTTCTGAGTGACTTTTGTACATCATTATATAGCTTGGAACGAAAGCATTTTATTATATTGTCGTTGACTGCAATCCACCAGACATTATCTTGAAAATTAGGTAGAGGTATATACTCTAGTTTTTCCATTCCTCCATTTGTGTCTGGAATATACGTAGCATCATAAAAAAATATTCTAGAATCTGCAAGTTCTTTTGCCGTTCGTCCTCTGTATTGCAATTTGCCAATTTCTGAATGGATGACATCTATAATACCAGAAAGAGACGCCACAGGTTCCCATTCATGTATATTTGAAGGATATAGATCTGCAATACAAAATCATAATAAGCTCCAATCCATAAATACGATTACGTTTTAAAAATGACAAGCAATCCAAAAAATTAAGATACTTACAATTACACTTTCGAAAATCATGTGGATTTACAACCTCCACATTAAGTTCTGAATGCATATAAACATGTTGAATAAGCACCTCTGAAATGGTTTGTCCTCCTGGAGAAACTTTGAAATCAATAATTGGCCCTTTCCAATAAGATCTATATGTATACTTGGCCTTTTTCTTTTGGCAAAAAGCCCCCCTCACCGATGGATGCATCATCTATACCCAAGAAGCCTTATGATATTCACGAGCAATCCATGTGCCATTGTCTTCCCTCTCATTATAAAAAATTGCAGAGCATATCAAGGATCTCGGTCTCCTTCATCGCCATAGCTTGAAGAGTTCATGTTTAAACTCGTCAATATGAGAGTCCAGAGTATAATAGGCGCCAAACCTATTTGTGAGTCCCAAGATAATTTTAGCTTGAGGTTAACTTAAGCAGTTTAGTCAACTAGTCATCGCGCATGCCAGCCAATAGTATGCTTCCAATCTACCGGACCGGAAATTCAAATTAGCCCAAATATGGAAAAAAAAAAAACTCGTAACAAATGGCCCTTCTAAGTTTGAGAACTCTTGTAATGTCTATCTTCAACCGAATCGGAATACAAGGCACTAACATCCACAACAAAGGAGATCCTATGGTTGAAGAGGCTTTTGGTGGAGTTGCAAGTCATGGAGGCCAAGGAGCAGCCAAGTCATGGAGGCCAAGGAGCAGCCAATAATATTTTGTGACAACCAATCAAGCCAAGCATTAGCAACCAATCCCACATTCCATGCAAGGAGCAAGCACATAGAGATTGCTCACCATTTTGTGAGGGAAAAGGTTCAAGAAAAGGAGATCAAGCTACATCATGTGTTTTCTTCAGATTGTCTTGCTGATTTACTCACTAAAGCCTTGCCAAAGGCTTCATTTATCAAGTTAAGATAAGCCTTAGGAGTTTTAGATAGATGTACTATAGTTGTATCATGTAAAAATTGAGGAGAAGTGTTAGAATTAAGCAATTTTCACATGGTTTTTGATGTATCTTTGACATCTATGTGGATCCACACATGTGAGAACCTATCCACATGCATGAAATGACACTTGTAGCATTCAAATCCATTTTGATTGGCTTTCATTTGAGTCTAATATGACATCTCCTAAATTATAGAAGTTAGGTCCTAGATTTTATGTATCTAGAAGGTCAACACAAACCGCCAATGGATGATGTGGCAAACTTGATAGATCTTATCCAAAGTGGATATGGATGAGTACAATGAGCTGTCCCACATGTGCTGGATGTAGCTTAGAGAGAAATTATGATGATTTTATACTTGATCCATGATGGATCCATTATCGAGCTAATGATGAGAAACATTGGTTTGTGAAGCAATCATTCAAAGATCCATTTATGGTCCTTAGTACTATACTTTTCACATAGTATCAGAGCCAAGTACAAGGCTATTGATCAGTGTTTAAAACTAATCCAATTTTAGTAGGCTTAATTGGTGCCAAAAGCTAGTATTGGAAGGGCTAGCTGGTATCCAGGTTTCGGTGAGGGGATTTGATCCCAAAATCTGTTAGGATCAAAATCCGTACTTTTCACATGTGTGGGCATCTCTGAACCAGCATTTAATAACCCATATTCGTTGGATCACAGTAATTTCATATGGTGTCAGTTTGATGTAATTTTTGGTGCAAATCCTAGGATAAGCTACCAAGATCACTTGCCATTGATTAATTTTGAGTTTGTTTCAAAAAAACTAGTTAATCTATTCTGATTTCAGACCTTCTTAAAGTGGAAACCAGGTTTTGAAAGTACATCAAAGTGAATGAGAGAAATAGAGTCAGTTTTTGTCCAAAAATAGCCAAGATTGGCAAGATTTGCTTGAGAGTAGGTTTCACTTCATCTTATCTTCATTCCAAGTTTGTGAGGGAGTGATAGAACTATGATTACAATTCCATCTGTTGGATTAGAAGTCAACATTTGAGTGAAACACTGCAAGTGAGAAACCTTCGTGAGTTTCAGGTTCAAACAAATCTATATCTTGTGTGTAGGATCTTACTAGTAAGACTAGAAGCTAGTGAGAGCTAAATTCTACCAACTATGCTATCTGGAAAGTGAAGATGGAGTCACTCATGGTGCTCCAGGATCTCTATGAGTTTCTGATTGATGAGGAAGATGAACCTCTAGGTGCACATGAGTTACCTAAATACAAAAGCAGATCTAGGCTGGCACTTCACTGTGTGAAGATGAATGTAAACAATGATTTATTGAGAGAAGTATCAGCTTGTACCAGTGCTAAAGAGGCCTGGGAATCTCTAAAATCAATCTATGAGTCTAGCAACACTTCAAGGGCTCTCATGCTTAGGAATCAGATTCTACAAAGCATGAAGAGAAGTGATGAGAGTGCACAACTTTATGTGCTAAGAATCAAGTCTCTCAATAGGGAGTTAGCTTCCATTAGAGAGAAGATTCAAGATAGTGAGCTTGTTCAGATTGTCCTCAATGGTCTAGGGAGTGACTTTACAAATTTGGTCCAAAGATTTGCAATCCAAGACACTTTGCCCGCTATAGAAAAGCTACACAGTGTATTAGTGGCTGAAGAGTGTAGGATGATGCATACCAATGTAAGAATGAATGCTATTTCTCTGCAGGATGGTGATGAGAAAGCTAATTTCTCATTCAAAGGCAAGAAAAAGACCAATGGCAAGAAGAAGCACTTCAAGGAGACCAAGGAGGAGGATGAGGCCTCAAGCTCAAAGGGCAAGATCAAAGACAATTCCAAGTACAAATGTTTTTTCTGTGGAAAGAAAGGACATTTTGCATCAGAATGTCTCAAGAAGAAGAAGACACAAGAGAGCAAACAAAGCAACATTGCACATCAGGAGGAGGAGGAGGATGAAGAGTCATCCTTGATGGTTTCCAACAAACCACCATCATCCAAGTGCAACACCAATGATTCTTGGTGGATTGATAGTGGATATATCAAAAGGACATATTCGTCACTTTACTTTCTTACAATGATTTACATAGATCAATCCATATTGCAAGTAGTCCAGAATGTAAGATAAGTGGAATAGGAACAATTACCTTGTATATTGGATCATCCAAAAGGATGAATCTTGATAATGTTCTTTATGTTCCTAAGTTAACCAAAAATTTGCTTATTGTTTGCCAGTTTATGGATAATGGCCTAGATGTACAATTTAAGCATGGAGTTTGTTCCATCCTTAGAAATGATGAATGTGTAGCCAAAGGCTTTAAACAAGGTAGATTGTTTAAGCTTGATGCTATTGTTGCAATGGAGAGTGTTAACTTGGCAAAGGTGGAGTTATCAAAGGTGGAACTGTGGCACAAAAGATTGGGCCACCCCAACTACAAAGCCATGGAATCTATGGTAACAAAGGAGCTTGCAGTTGGACTCCCCAAGCATTTGTCAAAGTGTGGGAAGAGATGTGAAGCATGCAGCCTCTCAAAGGCTCACAAACTACCCTTCTTAAGATCTACATCAAGATCAAACTCTCCTCTTGAACTCATCCATTCGGATGTTCATAGTTTTTTACATGAGTCTAATGGTGGTGCCAAGTACTATGTAATCTTCATTGATGACTATTCTAGATTTTGTTGGATGTACCTCTTGTGTAGCAAATCAATGGTGTTTGATTCTTTTGTAAAGTTCAAGAATTTGGAAGAAAATAAACTCAATACCAAGATTAAGGTATTAAAGAGTGATAATGGAGGTGAATATATCTCCAATAAGTTGATTGACTTTTGTAGTTCTAATGGCATTGATTATGATGAGACTTTTGCTCCTGTGGCTAAGCTTGTTACTATCAGGTTGATCATTAGTCTTGCTACAACCTTCAATTGGGAGCTATTCCAACTTGACTTCACAAATGCATTCCTCAATGGTTATTTGGAGGAAGAGATCTACATGAGACAACCCGAGGGCTTCATCAAGGCAAAGCATGAAGGAAAGGTGTGTTTTTTGAAGAAGAGCCTTTATGGGCTCAAGCAAGAACCTAGAGCATGGTACTCTAGGCTAAACTCTTTTCTCATTTCCATCAATTTTGTAATGAGTGCCTATGATTCATCATTGTACATAAGATTTCATGATGGCATGATCATTATTCTTGTTTTGTATGTAGATGACATTATCTTGATTGGTAATGATCTAGATGGAATTAGAGATGTAAAAATTGCTTTAGCAAAAGATTTTAAGATGGAAGATCTCGGACCACCTTTCTATGTGATGGAGTAGTATCATGGCTTTCCAGAAAGCAAGATACCATCTCCCTATCTTCCATAGAATCTGAATACAAGGCCTTGACATCAACATGCAAGGAGATCTTGTGGCTCAAAAGGCTATTGGTGGAGCTTCATGTCATGGAAAAGGAGATTCCTATCATCTATTGTGACAACCAATCAGCCCAATCCTTGCAACTAATCCTACATTCCATGCAAGAAGCAAACACATCAAAATTGCTCATCATTTCGTGAGGGAGAAAGTGCAAGCCAAAGAGATCAAACTGCAACATGTGCCATCATCAAGTTGTTTGGCTGATTTGTTTACTAAATCTTTACCAAAAGATTCATTTTTCAAGCTTAGATCTTCAATTGGATTTATTAATAAAAGCATTGTGATTCCAAGGCTAGATTTGAGGAGGAGTGTGAAAATTGCCTACATTGGCAAATCTAGCCATGTAGAATATTGTACATTTTGTCAATATTATTTGTTGGTTACTTGAATGGCCAAAGTGCCACTTGTACATTCACACCTAAAGTAGGTTACCATGAGTCAAGAGGAGTGGTTGTGTCCATTTGGTAGTGATTCCTACTTTGTAGGATCTAGACCATGATTTATGATGAGATTTGTACCTACCATGCACCTACCAAGCATGACTCTTGGATCTAGGCTAGGGTTTTCACATTAGGCCAAAAAAGTGGAGTCTAATTCCTTATTACATGCTGGATTTTCACCTAACTTAGCAAAGGAAGTGTGTTTTACTATGTATTCCCATTCTCCATAGTGAGAAGATAGAAACTTTTTGGAGCCTCAAGGAGAAACTCGAGTTTCCTCTCATTGTATGGTGATTACTTTTGATTCCAATGAAACCCAGCTTTGGCACATGTCAGAAAAGAATTCGCACATGGACTAACTAATTGTTCCCAATTAATTATCCATGAATACCACTATTAATCTATGAGAAATTATTTAACCTTTTCATGCACTATCATCCAAGGAACTCAGGTAGATATCCTACCCTCCAAGGAATCACATGGACTTGGGTTGTTAGATTCACAAAGAAGAAATTTTCAAATATATTCACAGAGAAAAAGATAGCACTCAGAGTTCCCTATTTTGCGATTTGAGATATCCATAAAGGGGTCATGACCAATACCTCAACAATCCCTACAAAAAAACCCTCTTGTGACCCATAGCAATTGGCATCTCTCAAGTCATACAGGCTTTACTATGGTCACATTGATCAGTTAGTTTCAAATCATCTCTTTGGAATCGCCTGCATCCCATACCACAGGTTCTTCCTTCAAGATGACCGTCCACTTTCTGATCAACATTCCAAAAATCAATTGATTTCATTGGAACTCTCAAAATCTTCAGAGATTTTCTCATACTCAAGATTCAATAAATGATTCAGGTAACTTTAGAATCCATTCACCGGTACTATGCCAAGTTTTCAGGAATTACTAAATTCCAACTTCATAGTACAAATTCCAACTTATATCCCCTTTCCCACTTTTCTGAATCTTCCAGTCACAAGAAAGGACTTTAAGTTACGCTAAAAAATCCTTTAAGTTGAAAATTTTAGAAATTGGAAAGAATAAGCGGAAAAGAAAATCCCGCCAAAAAAGAGTTTACGGTTCTATTGATTCTTGTTTTTCACCCCCATTCAATTGGACTTAAATTTATTCTAAAAAAAGGAATTTCCCTCACTCAAAGGAAGTTGTCCCTTCTAGAAACAAAAGGACCAAAAAAATTTGTTTTATGTCCGGACCCATACTAGCGCACAAATCATAATAAAGTCACTAAATTGCACTCAGTTAATTAGTTGTGACTAATAACTTGCAATTCAAACTCCAATATAACTTTCGTATGCACAAAGGTCACTCAACTGCTCTTCAAAAAATGAAGTCCAAAAAATAACGGCAAACAATCTTTTGCAGAATAAGGGAAAAAAATCAATATCAACCAAGAATCACCTAAGACACCCTGGGCCACCAATTCTTGTCCTCTCGCTCACATGCCAGTCGACCCTTTGCATGTGAACAATTCATCCTCACAATTAAAAAAAAATCAAAAACCATATGAGGACCCCCTCCCCCCTCTCTCTCACAAGCTCGACCTACAAGCTACCAGCCCTCGGGCTCTTCTGCAACCTGTTCAGAACCAATAAGTAGATGTTCAATGCAGAAAGAGGCTGTTTTCATAGCCCCTCAGTTGCCCTCCAGTAGCTTTACAATTCATTAGTCTCCTACAGCCCAGCAGAGGCTTGAACCTTCCATTCAAACGCTACATCTCTTCCTATCTTCTACATGCAACAGGGTTTACAACAGAGACAAGCTTCAATCACATTAGAGAAACTTAGAGCCTGACGAGGGCCTTTAAAAAAGATGTTTTTTTATTTTTTTATTTTATTTTCGTTGCCATGTGGACCAATTGAAACCTTAGCGTCGGGGTTCTACGTAACGTAGAATTTTCCAAATATAAATAGAATAAAAACTTTTTAGATATATTGTTGTTTCGTCGGGCAGCATGTGGAAATGCTATTGGTTGATGAGGCATGCCCTTCCAGCTCATCACTGTCCGAAGAGACCGAAAAATATTGAAAATGAATATGATAGATGGTTGAGATGAGAAAATCGATGTACCATTAATGTACATGCATTGTCAAACCATGGTTAACAGGGTTAACCAGAGTTAATTTGTAGCGCCAAATAGATCGGTGTTTCAAATTTTTGCCAACACTTTTTCTCAAATTCATGGTTTTTTGTCTACGCAAATTTTCAGATTCATAGTTCATTGTTTCAAATTTTTGCATGCAAATTACAAATGGCGCCATCAAGGAAGCCGTGGTCCTCAATCGACTCTGTGCTTCTATTCAACGAGACAGATGATAATGGATTATGGGTGCCAAGAAAATATTCAGATACATCCATCATTAAGAGGAGCATTTTGAAAAAGAAAAAGGTCAAAACTATCATTTCGATCTTATTGGAAGGCTAGAATTTTGGATTTCAAAACATCATCAGGAGGAAAATCTATTTTTAAAATTCTAATCCAACATGTATATATGCATTCAGAGATAAATGTGCAAGGATTCAACCGTCAAGATCACAAAAAAAGCAACTATGAGTATTGATATTTTTGATACTTTGATTTTTGTCATTCATAAATATCTAATAGTAAACTTGCCAATCTGATCATTTTTCTCTTGCAGATTTCGAGGTAGAACTGCAAAAGATCTAGCTGATAGTGGGATTCTTTTTTATGAATCAATGTACATTCCTGATACAAAAGAAAATTTTGGACAAATAGTACCAATTCCATTACCTAGTTTTGAAAGTGATGAATAGATTTCACCAGATGCTACAGTTTCAGAATCATTTCGTTGCAAGATATGTAATGATGTAAAAAATTCATTAAAAATGAGCACAGGATAAAAAACAGTCAGATTGAGTTGGTTTATTTCCTTGAATATATTTGTGGATTTCTTTTCAAGTGTCAATGTACACAAAACCCCAACGATGTTTGTATGCAAAAATTTATCAGATAGTTTATTATCTGAACTTATGGATGAAGGCTGGGACATAAGATCAGATGGAAAAATAGAATGCAGAATTAAAATGTCTTCCATGTGCTTCCGTTATCAAATTGAAAAACAAATGTTGGGCTAATGCTTCCATTATCAAAGATGGAAAAAAAAATAAAGGTAAATGGGTGCCACTCGATCCAAACTTGGAAGCCAGTGGACATTCAAAATGAAAAAATATTGAAATTATATACAATGATGCCATTTTGACATGTGTTGAATTTTCAAAATATTGGAGTCTAAACTACATCCGGCGAGAACTATTGCTCCTACAAGATGATGTACTTTCAGACTTCAGATTTATTTTCAATGGTAAACTCATAAGTAACTGTAAACACTCGATCTTTCATGAATAGTTTCAATCAAAACTTTCTAATACAAACTCTATACTAATTCTAACTAACTTTGTATTAGTTTTATGTAGGTACGTAAAAGACACGAGCTCGAGATCAAATGCAGAGATATTGGCAAAACAATCCAATTTATGGAAGAACATTGAGATTCACTATCAGCAAATACATGCCAATCATCATGTCTTTTTATTATTATATAAAAAATTGCGTTCCAGTATTAGACTATGGACACAAGCTGATTGTAAGAATCTATTGTGATATTAATAAAAAAAACCCATAAACGGGTTATTTACAAGTAAAATGATTGTATTTTTTTTTATGTCTCTCTATTTACAAATAGATCTCTATTCAGTCAATTTTTTTTATATTTTCTATATCAGTGTTAGGAACTGATAAGACAACAACTCCTTTTATAATCTCGCCCTCCTTTGTTTCGGGAAGGGCCTCAATGCCTTTTAAGACAAGAGGAATATCTGCTACAAAATTGCCTTCCTCTATTTTAGGAAGAACTTTTATTTCTTTTTTATCATAAAACATAAGATCTGCATCCTGAGCAACTTGAAAGACTGTTAAGGTAGGAGCAGCTTCCTTTTGAGGGCCCTCGATTGTAGGTGCAACGCTTACACCGTACTGATCAACTCTTGCCGAAATCTATATACATCATCAGGAGTATACGGCTCAAGAGTGAACTGTCATCACAAAACACAAGAATTGACAAATTACAAACAATGATAGTAATAAAATATGAATCAGAATGAAATGAGCTACAAATAAATAGAGTATTACCTTTTTAATATCTGCATCCATTTTTACCATTCAAAAAATAGCTTCGTATTGTACAGAACGAACCATGCACAACTAAAAGCGTCTTGTTGTTGTACACACTGCGTATATAGAACAAAAATTAGTAATATAATGATAGAAATTTTATTTATGTTATGACAATACATTTGAATTAAAAAAAAAATACATGCATATCAGAGATAAATTTGATATACCTTGAGAGATTTAATGTTTATCTCTCCAATTGAAGTTGCCATTGTTGATATTTCCCAAACGACATCATGAAGTAGAGAATCAAATTCTCTATGTGTATTTGCAGCGAAGAAAATTTGATACTCCCTCCTTATTTATCTTTACAAAAAGAATGTTCAGGCTCCAATGCCCACTGCAAGAACCAAAATACAAATATCGCTAAATTCATATTTATGAAAAAATTCTGTTCTTATTAAAACAATGAAACATGCAACAATCCAGATTAAAGCAACAAAAACAAAAGAGCAATCCTTACTTATTTTCATATGAAATCAAATAGAATTTGGCCCATAGGACTGCACTCGATAAAATAGACAGCCTTCTCAAAATTGGCTTCTTTCACCTTTATCGCTCCCATGAAAAATGGACTAACTACAATAATTGTACCATTGGAATCGAAACTAATACTATTCTACAAAAAAGAAACTCCGGCCTCTACTATTGCATCTGGAATTTCTGAGGTCTTATCTTTTAGCTCGGCACAAAATTTGGGACCTAATCTAAAGTTTCTATGTGTATCTGGAAGAAAAAAATCAAAAAAGTTGTCGAGAAGATCAATTTTGTTAGCTAGGTAGGCCTCGTATTGATTATAATGGTCAGAAAACTGGCCTGGATCATATGGAATTCTCACAAAAAGATTATGTACAGTAGCAGAAACAGAAGTGGAAACAATATTTACAGATTTCTCTGTTATTTTGTCTAGCTCCTCTTGGATAATCAACACTTTTGGTAATGAGCATGTCATAAAAACATAATCTAAGTCAGTACCAAAAGTATCTAATTTCATTGCACATATATGTCTATCGTAGTATAAAATCAAAATCTTACCATATAATGTGTTATATGATCAACACCCCATGCACTTTGAACTGCATCCACAAATTCATTGTTTGTTTTCTGTATCAATTGAACATCAATATTTTAAAATTTATCTTTTCTCAAGTATTTCACCATGTTGTCTAACTTTTTCCAAACTTCTACTTTGTGTATACGAGTAGAACCTTCTTCTTCGAAATCTTTAGTTGCTGTAATAGTTTCTTTCCAAACCCTTTATTGAACCTTAGATTGTTTGACAGAATAATTTGATAAAAATCTTCGAGCTTTAGATCCTCCAATGCTCGGCTTGCATGGAATATTTCCTGTTTTACCTGATAGTTTGTCATCTTTTTTTATTTTAACGTGGTCTTTATGTAAGCCTGCTTTGGACAACACATCCTCTAATCTGGAAATAGCTTCCTTCGCAGAGGCCTCTGGCTCGGAATTCCATGCAAACAAGATGTGAAGATATATTATTTTTTCTATAATACCCACCTCCGCGTGCAATGTAAAAATATGAACATTTCGTAGAGGAATCGGTAGTACAGATTTCCAATTAGGATCTTCTCGATCTCTTGATATTCCTGTACTCCTTGTCATGTCTTTTGCTATTTTCATACAGTACAAACAATGGTGTTTAGAGCTAGCGCCATGAGATACATTGAACATACATTTTAATTTCTTCAGATCTCCTGCTAAATGCCATTCAATGTTGAAAGTGCCAATTCCAGGAATATTGAGTGGAACTCCCTCCATGTGATTTTTTATGGTGGCAGGATATGATGTTCTATTAAATATCCATGAGAGAATGTTATGGTCTTCTTTCAGCACCTATAAGAGAATACAAAAACGTGATTAGCCTCATAATATTAACACGGAGAAGATTTTAGATATGAAATCCATATTCAAATGATTATCCCTATTCAAAAAGTTCAAGCAATATTTAATACCAAATAAGCTATAGCTTACTTGAATGCACGGATTCGTCTTTTTCTATGACCTCCTCTAGATGATAGATCACATATATCCTTGTTTACCAGTCTTTTCCCTTGTTGCTTCGGACATTTCTGTTGAGCACATCCATATCTTTAACAAGAGACAAATATGAGATCCGCATGAATTGAAATGCAATTTTTATCTCATCATTACTAGTTGTATAATGATGAAAAGAAGATTTCAACCTTTGAATCTCCTCCTAGCATTTCATTTTCATCCAAACAAGTTTTCATCTTTGTAGATTTTTCTTCGCACTCCTTTAATATTTTCCTTGATTCCTCTTCCAAATAATGTATTCTTTGCATTGAATGTGCATTCTCATAGGGCATCAAATTCTCACAGTAACCCAAACGACCATTTTTACAATGACACATATAGATTATTAACTGACTCATCAAATGAAAATTTGGATGTTGCAATGAACATGGATCAATAGGATACAGTGTTCCTGATGACCATAAATCTACATGTTTTAGCTTTTCCTCCCTGTATCGGACCATATCAGAAGTTGACAATTTGGGTTGCTTTGAATTTCTCATCCTGAGTGGAGCATATTCTGGTGACAGATCCACATGAAGATGATAAAGCTTTGTCATCAGTACAATAGTATAGTAACAAAGAACACAATGACAATAACAAAGTTGGAGATGGTGCTAACGACTCTGCTAGAGATAGAGATGGCGTAGGCTTTTTTTAGAAATGTCATTCCTAATTCAAATTTTTGAGTGTTCTTAACTATTGGGAGGGAATATTTCAACATTTTGAAAAATTATATTTTAGCTATGGTTAAATACCAGTGAAGTTTGATGTGACTAAACTAAGGTGCATTCATTTACATGGAAAGTAGTGCGGGCAGATGCGTAAAGAAGTTAGAAAATGATATTATAATTACTTTATAGTTATTTTTCTCTCTCCTACATGGCATTTCTTATAGGGCCCTCTTTGGGCCCATATTTTCTCTAATGAAAGCAGACCCCAAACACCAATGCATGCACAGAGAATAAGAGAATAGATCCATTGGTAGACAGCTTCATGAAGCTTTGGTAGAATAGACCGTTTCTTTTCTTTTTCCATAAACACTGTCCTTCAGTTCTTATTAGTTTCCTAAGAAAGCTTTCCTTTAAATTGTAGTTCAACACACAATCTACTGGATTTAGAGCATAAATCAAGTGCATGCTATGCATGATTGAAAGCCCCTATTCTAAACCACACACCAACACACCACTCACTAAACAATTTGCAGCAGGCTTCATCCAACATCCCAACCCGGGAAGTAGATTCCGAAGCCCCATGCAACCACTGTTTTGCTTTCAAACCAAGAACCGAAACAGGAAAGAACAACAATCACCACTCCATGTACAAACTAGAAACTGAAATCATGTAAACAATCCTAAAAATCTTAACAAATCGATTCAACCAAAATAAGGCAGAACACCTACTTGGAAGACCACCGATGTACCAAATTTTTCCAGATTTACGTTGACACAATTCCACCCCAAGCTGGTCCACACCAAACTGCTCACAAACTGGTCCACACCAAGTTGCTCACAAACTCCGATTGGTGGCTCTGATACCAATAAAACGTCCCCCAAGAATCCCAACCGAGATAGAGCTTTCTAGAACATCAAAGGGAGGATTGCAGTAGATGAAACGGTCCCAACCAAACCTAGGCCCAATACTGTTATTATATAATCAATATATTAAAATATACTTGCCTATATAATAACATCACCTGAGCCTAAAGTGTGCAAACATGTATATTCTCAAGTGGAATCTGCAAGAATGGTTGTCAATTTGGACCATCATGCTCCACATGCATGGAGTTCTTTGTTTACCAAGAGAGGCCGATCCTTCTCAAACCAATAGATTGTAGATCTTTAGATGCGACACTTGCCATTGTGATTTATATAGAAGATTTGCCTAAAATACACGAGCCGCTAAGAATCATTCGGCTTGTTTTAGGCCGTAAGACAAGTATCAAACTTTCATTTTCAAAGGAGCCTCTCATCGTTACAATTTATGATCCTACATCAGCTTATCGGCAGCCACCCACCTGATCAGCATCTGTAACCAGCAGTGAGTTTTAACGTCACCCATCGAGCGAGTGGCACCGACGGCAGCAATAGCATCACGTATTATATTGCTTGCCAGAAGACATCAACCTGATAGCTGTGTCTGCACGACATCGGGTTGTGAGTGTGACAGCCATAGTCTGGATATAGCGAAGGCCGTAAATTTCAAGAATCACAATCCAAATAGAAGGATGTGGCAGCAGTACTACTACCAAAACTTAAAGGCACAGAATATTCCATTAAGATATAAAAGCTATAACCAAAATTCGATCTCGGTACATATCCAATTGGACCAAGTTGAATCTTCTTCCTTGCAGCTTGGTCCAATGGTTTACACTGTGCGATCTGAATAACAAAGAACTCAATAAATAGTTCTATTAGTCTAAAATGATCCTGCCTTTGGGCTCAGATGACACTTTCTATGATTGTATCTTTGTAACCTCTAAGCATTGCAGCCGGGATTAAAACTATATCAAGTTCAACATATATCACATACACCTAGATACACGATCGGACATCCAAAACCACAGGTTGTTTTGTTCGTTTAACATCCTTAGGCCGTAGATAACCGTGCCTGGAGTGTGACCGAGTACGGCTCAAGCCTCATAAGCTTGTGCTTTCATGCCTACGATTGTTTGCACTCGGCCAGAAGGGACCCGGGAGTACTACAATTGACAACTTCATATACCTGGTTGCGTGTTGTGTAGCATTGAATCTTGATCTTTTGAAAACTTTCTCTGGAAAGCTGATGACAACAATAAACCCAAGATCGAAACGTGCAAAAGACGGTAGCAAGAATACAAAATGTTACATTGGGTCGTACATCTGGATAGTACTACATGTACGGCCTGTGCGGTTTTCATCCCCAGTCCTTCTGGTGTATACATATTAAGTTTCTTCAAAACATGCACATTTCAACCAAAAGCCTTGGTAATATAACCCTTGAATTGAAATTCACACCTAAAACCATTACTATCCAAAACCTACAAACTTTGAAAGTAGCTTGAGTTTTCTACTCCCTCCCACGCTTTGGACGTGCCCGCCCTTCGTTGGGGGGTCGCACGTGCTTGCGGTTTGGCCCTAGTGTCCCCCGGTGCCTAACGGGTGTCCCCGGTGCGGTGCCTGTCAAAAATTGAGGCGCGCCAATTTTTTGCGGGCCGTGCCAGGCCACGGTGCCGGGCACCCCGACAATGGCGTAAGGCAGCGCAGGCAAGGCGCAGGTGGCGCCGGACACCGCCACGCCCAGGCACACACATGTAGGTAATTGTGGGAGTTTGGTTGGTTATATATGCTCCTAGAAATCTGCCAAAAACGCTTATGGGATAAAAATTGGTTGCCTGGACATGTGGTGCATATCACACTGGGGCCACAGCCTCACGTGCTCGCAAGACGCGAGCCCCCCCCCCCCCCCCCCCCCTTGCTTGCCAATCCTTGCCACCTTTGCCTCATCCCTTCTCTTTCTCTTGTACTTCTTCCTTGCTCTCCCGCCCTTTATTGCTACCTCCTATCTTGGCTGCCACTTCCCTTGCTCCACTTCCTACATTCCACCTTCATGTTGCTGCTCGTATGCCTCCTTGTCTTCTATGGCGAGTTCCTTCTTTCACCCTCCTAATCTGCTCTTCTTTCCTCCATTGCTCCATGTTGCTTGTCTTGCCTCTTTGGTGGGCCCTATTTCTACAACCAGTGTGAATTCGTTGCCCTTTGCTAGCAGAAAATGGGTTAGGTACAGATCTCTCGATTGTTAGCTTTTCTGTAGGAGGCAAATGTGAACAACTTAGTGCACCCCTACCCCACATCAGTAGACTTAGCAGGTGCTTGCCTTCCCTTATGCTCTGTGAAAAATACAGATCCTAAGTGGATCTAAACTCCAAGATCATTGGCTTGAATGCTTGCACTCCAAACTACATAAGCTAGGAATTGGCAACACATTCTATGCTACCTAGAATGCAAAGAACTTGATCAAAAAGCATTTATCACAAATGGAAACTTCCATAAACATCAAGTGCGGCCCAAAATAGCATTATACAGTCCATAATACATCAGCCTATCACTTTTGGAAAGCACCTAAGATCATACACACAAAGCTTGAACTCAATCACTACACAATGCCAACAATGGAAGGAGAACCCAATAGAAAAATCTCTCATTAAGCAAATGAATACAATGGATCTGCTCCAACCTGTTTCTCCACGGCCTACCTGCTATATATAGCTGAGAGAGATGACTCTCTCTCCTCTCTCTAGACCCTCCTTACCTAAAATATGCCCTATATAGGTAAAATTGGCATATATGTCCAAAATACATGAAAATGGACTCATTTCGAAGGTCTTGAAGTTTGACACTTCTTCATACTGAAAAAATACACTTACTAAAAATATCTAGACCTGTTTCACACGTGTGAAAAGTCAGATCCTAAACTATGTGCCATTTTTAGCAATTTTGGCCTAAAACTAGACAAGGAAATGTTGACAATTTTCACACTCCCTCTTCAACTTAACTTGCTAGTTTTACAACACTACTTTGTTCCAACTTAAGAATGATCTCCATCATCAGAATAGATCTCTTCTCAAGGATCCTAATATGTACATAATTGATATAGATAATAGTGTCCATATAGGATGCTTCACTATTTCTTACATCAATTTTACATAGAATCATAAAAATGGTACATGTAAAAGAACATAGAATCTCAATTAATGAATTCCTCCATGTATCCATCTCTGGTTTCTCTGTAAAATAGCAGCAAACAAGTTGTAAATGAAAGTGATCAACAAGTGTTTGCATGCCTCCTCCACATTTCACTATACATATAGTGAATGCAACATGTATCTCCATGAATGAACTTCCATCACCACCTTGCCTTTGTAGATCTTCAATCCATGAAAGCCTTTGAGTGAATGAATGCCAAAAAGATGTGTTCCCTACTCCATTTGAATGACCAAAACCTGAACTTGAAATACTTGAAGTACCTCCACAAGATTTGCACACAACGCTTGATCCTACAATGTCAACAAGTTGCCAATTTGCCAACACTAGAATACTAGATCTTGAACTTTGTTCAAAAGAAAACATATTGACCACTTCAATACCTTTCAAGATCTGAATGAATTCATGTACTTGATCATACAAACCAGCAATGATAACTATTCCATCTCCAAGATCCAAAGGATGCAAAACTATGGAACTAGTTTTATTGAAATTTGACAATTTCAACACATTGACATAACAATGTTCATACATGAGATTAGGCAAGTAAGGTAGAGTAAGAAGACACTTCCTTGCAGCTCCAAAGACCTTACTTGAACCTTCAAGAACCTGTAAAAACAGATCCAAAATGCCTTGACCATTTGTCTCTTCTTTGATGCTTTTCACTAGCTTCGAATTGCCACTTGTCTCTTGGTGTTGATGAAGCAATCCAAGATCAACCTCTTGATCTTCCAATAAGACATCAAAGATCTTGCATATGTGAACATCTTCAGATCTGAAACTCTGAAGATACTCCCTCTCAAACACATGATTAAGATCCCACAAGATCTCATCAATGCTCAAATTTGACCCTTCACTATAGTTAGTGAAAACAATGCCACCATCATAAACCAACAGATAGATTCCAACATTTCCATTTAACATGAAGTAGAGTAGGTGAAGATGAGTATCAAACCTAATCAAAACAGCCCTCTTGAGTTCATAACAAACCTCAATAAGCTCACCAATGATATCTCCCTTGCCTTGAAGAAGTTGCCACTTGAGTTGCTCCATGTAGTCTTCTTCAACCAACCTTTTGCCATCTTGACCATGAATGAACAATCCACCACAATCATAGAATGCTTTGAGTTGATGAAGAGATGTTAGATCCATGCTTTGGATCTTCCCAAGAACCACTCTTCCATTGCCCTTTCCTTCACAAGACTCCCTCTTAATGCTAGCACCACAAAAGTTAGAAACCTCCCTCTTGATAGTTGCACCATAAGAAGTAGAAGACTCTTGAATATTAGAAGCCAAGAAAAGAATCCTTAGTACCTTCAACATAAGAGTGATTGAAGTACTCTCTCTTTTCAAACATGAACTTCTACTCAATGATTTAGGTAATGAGTCATATGATAATGATTCTTCCTCACTATCGTTCATAAAAACATCATTCAAAGTACATCCTACTTTGAACACTTCACATACTTCTCTTCCTTTTGACTTGTGATCTCCCTCACCAAGTCTCATGATAGAAACCTTTGATCTACTCTTTTTATGAAGAAATGTGACACCACTTGTTGCACAAATGACTTTATCACAAAAAGATGTAAAAGAACCATTTCCTTCAAGCATGCTCAAAGCACCATCATCTTTTCCCACATGATTACATACATCAATATGAAAAGAATTAGAAGAACAACCATCTTCTTGCAAAGAATGACACTTAGCATCTCCATCTTTTTCCATATGAACAAACAAGTCATTAGCAACAATCACTTCCAAAGAAGAATCTTCATCAACTCCATTGATGAAGTTAGCTCCTTCCTTACCTTTTCCATTTTTGCACTTGCCATCTAGCACCATTGAAGAACCACCAAGCCTTGGAAGTCCATGAGTAGAAGAGTACAAACATGATGCTAATTTAGCTCCACATGACTCCATATGACTAGTAGGTAACACTAGTGCATCTTCAAGATCCAATGGATCCAAAAAATTGACCATAGATTCACCAAAGCTTGCCAAGTTAGCACAACAATTATCATCTCCAAGAAGTACATTAGATCTCAACCTAGATCTAGCATTTTGTTTCTTATGGCATTCATTTGCAAAATGTCCTTTTATCCCACAATAAAAGCACTTGAACTTTGACTTATTGTTCTTAGTAGAAGAGGAAGAGGAAGAGTGATCATCATGATCAAAGTTACCACCTTTGGACCATTTCCCTTTGCCTTTACCTTTGCCCTTGAATTTGCCTTTTGTGAAGAAAGCCTCTTCACCTCCACCTTGCAAGGATGCACCATCAAGCTTTGATTGCAACCTATGTTCTTCAGCCAATAAGATTTCTTGCAAGTCAACCACACTTGGCAAGACTCTTTGAATGGCAAAACTTTGCACAAGGTTAGCATGTTCATTTAGCAAACCATTCAACATAACTTGGACTATTTCACCATCTTTTATGTTCTCATCAATGCATGCTAAATCATCACTTAGGGACTTAACTCTCAAGATAAATGCATGAGCACTTTCACCCTCTCTTTGCCTACTAGAAAATATTTGTCTCCTTAGGGTTAATACCCTAGATGTGGACTTTGATTCAAAGAGCTTCTTTAAGGCATTCCATGCCTCACTTGCACTTTGACACTTTCCAACTTCCTTGAGAAGTTCATTTGTAACATTCATTTTAATGATATGAAGAGCCCTTTTGGCCTTCTTATCAAACCTTTGTTGCTCTTGAAGTGTGAGAGGTCTCTCTTCAATTTCTGCAACTATGTCCATGAGTTCATTCAACTCAAGTAAGGACTCCATCCTCACTTTCCAAGTAGAGTAGTTTGATGAACTCAACCTTTCACTAGACTCTAGCATGATCCCACCATTGGAAGCCATGATTCTAATGTTTCTTCAACTTTTAGGTTTTGTCCTAAAGCACTTAGCACTCACTTTTCTCTCAAAAAATGATAGATAAAGAGATCTATGAAGATTTAGGACCCTAAAACACTTCTATCTTGAACCTAGATGGTTTCCAAGCATAGAAAGGAAGATTGAAACACATGCAACACTTTGCACACACTAAGAATGGATTACAAAATCAAACCAACCTGAACACACTCTTGCTTAAGCTCTCAAACTTTCCAGCAAGTGACCAAATCAAGTTATGGTATGAAGAGTTACTTGCATTCTTAGAAAATACCCAAAACTAGGATGCCAAGATTACCTAGTAATGAACAAACTTGATCAACATATGATCAACACACTAAGATATTGATTCAACCTGTAAAACCACATGTAAACCACACTTCTAAAAGTTTATAAACTCCAGCAAGTGATAAATACAAGATTTAGAGGTGAATGAATGAGCACACTTAGTGAATCACAAGACTAGCTTCACTATCTTGTCAAATCTTGGTGTTTAGATGTAGATCTAAGATCACTTCACATGAGAATGTTCCTCAACCTGTTAAGAACCTGAAAACACACTTGCATAATGGTTAACACCTTCCAGCAAATGCTCCAATCAAATTACATAAGGAGAGTTACTTACATGCTCAACAAAGTACACCAAAATTTATGCCAAAATTGATGACAATCTTTACAATATGCTCTTCACAATGGAGCTTACAATATGTTCACCCAAAAAAGGGGATCTTTCATCCAAATGGGAGCTTTGCTCAGCCTTTAGGAGAATTACAACTCACTCAAAAGAGCATTTGTCATCCACTTAAGGAGAGTGTTCATCCAAGAATGGAGATTGTCAACAATAGGATTGAAAAGAACATTGTTAGTATTGAATATGCACAAGCCTCACAATCACAAATGATTAGGTGTTATGATCTGATCCAAAATAGTTTCTTTTCAGCCTCTGATCTTCAATAGACCTGAAATATGCTTTTGATCCACAAGTTCAACTCACAAAACAAAGGTTAGTAAGATTTGATCAACAAAGCAATGCAAAATCATGCTAGAACTTGATCAAACATCCAAATATCACCAAAAATGGAATACTTACTGTAAATAGAAGCCAACCAGCTCTGATACCATGTGAAAAATACAGATCCTAAGTGGATCTAAACTCCAAGATCATTGGCTTGAATGCTTGCACTCCAAACTACATAAGCTAGGAATTGGCAACACATTCTATGCTACCTAGAATGCAAAGAACTTGATCAAAAAGCATTTATCACAAATGGAAACTTCCATAAACATCAAGTGCGGCCCAAAATAGCATTATACAGTCCATAATACATCAGCCTATCACTTTTGGAAAGCACCTAAGATCATACACACAAAGCTTGAACTCAATCACTACACAATGCCAACAATGGAAGGAGAACCCAATAGAAAAATCTCTCATTAAGCAAATGAATACAATGGATCTGCTCCAACCTGTTTCTCCACGGCCTACCTGCTATATATAGCTGAGAGAGATGACTCTCTCTCCTCTCTCTAGACCCTCCTTACCTAAAATATGCCCTATATAGGTAAAATTGGCATATATGTCCAAAATACATGAAAATGGACTCATTTCGAAGGTCTTGAAGTTTGACACTTCTTCATACTGAAAAAATACACTTACTAAAAATATCTAGACCTGTTTCACACGTGTGAAAAGTCAGATCCTAAACTATGTGCCATTTTTAGCAATTTTGGCCTAAAACTAGACAAGGAAATGTTGACAATTTTCACATGCTCTTCTAGTGAGGAGGCGATGCTTGTCAATGTGTAAGGTGAGGAGAGGTTATTACCTCCAAGAGTTGCCTAACTCGAGAAGTCATCTCAACTATTGTTGCCACCCAAGGTGGGGCCCTTCCCACGCAAGGGGAAGCTTGGAAGAAACCACAATCTAAAAAAATACCAGGTGGTCACACCTACCTACCCTCAATGATTAGATCGAAACATCTAATAGATGCATCAACAATCCTTGGAGCCTTAGTCTTCTCAATCTGCATTGAATGCTTTTTCCAACAAATGTCTATTTGGACTCAACGGATCAAAACTGAGATTGCTACAAAATTCCAAAGCGGATGGAACTCACATGAGGCCTATACTTTTCACACATTAAATGCTCACTTATGATTCAAGAAATCCACCAAAGCTAGTAATCGTTAGCCAATTTGAAGCTAAAAGACACTTGCGATGCAAGAGCCCTCTCAAATCGAGAATTTTCACTCACAATCTTGCTTCATGGAGATCAAACTTCAAGCATGCATGTGCTGCAGGCTCTGATACTATGTCAAAAAAAGGAGATTTGAGAACCTTATGAAGATCTACCATGACCTACATGCATGGGAGATTGCACATCTACCAAAGTTAGATGGATCAATTCGAGACTGGAAGAGCTATCTACCACACTTTGAATCTAGGCAAGAGCTCGATCACATCAAAAGTTGCAATCATCCAGAGACAAGCAAGTGTCTTATATCCACATTATAAAACTAAGTAAAATTAACTACGAGACATCAATCCAGGCACCTTGCTCTCGGGTAGAGAGATAAGAGGGCCTGCTGCTCTCGGGTAGATAAAGAATAAACCAAAATGCCTCCAAGTCAAAAATCGCATTATCTCTCAAGAAAGTTGTATCAAGGAGAGCACACTTCCATATAATAGTGGCTCAAGTTTTAGCATATCACATCCTCAAAATTGATTGGACCCCATGGATTCCACCTTTGATAATGATTAGCACCTCTCTCCATGATTGGACCACATAGCTTAAACCTCTCAATTTGATTGGCCAAGTAATTTGCACCTTTAAACATGATTGGAACAAACATTTTGCACCTCTTGATGTGATTGGGCCAAATTTGACATTAAGATGTGGATTTGGTTGCATACTAGCAAAATACCAATTTTTACACTTTGTGACACATGTGACCATCTCACTAGAACTTGAGTTGGAGGCCTTTTGGCTTCTCAAAATCAACATAAAAATATGTACAAGGTGGTGGTAGACATAAATCAAACCCCATGATGACATCTAACAAGGAAAATAACAGTCTAATTACCATCTTTCACAAAAATTCAATACTCGTCGGTTTGGAAAGAAATAATAGTTGCTACTCAAGATTTTGAATAATGATTGAAAGCAAAAGTTTGGGAAACGTTTGACAACATGGTCAAATATCTAAGAAAGGAAAAAGTCTCAAATACTGATGTGCAAATGATACAAAAAACAATTATTACAACTTTTTCAATGATTTTACAAAAGAGTGCAAATACGTCATAACACAAAATCAGAAAATTATTTTAGATGGTACTCAACATTAAGGATAGAGACATGGAATTTGAGTATTAGGGTTGCATGTCTATATCGAAAATATTTACAGCCACTCCTTTAGTCAATTAGCCATTATGTGAGCATGTGCGTTATCTTTGGATTTGCCTCATTAGTCAGAGCCTTGGATTGGATATGGATACTTTTATAGTCATTTGTTACTTTCCTCCTAAGACATCTTCTTTTGTTGATTGTATTGATTCTCCATATGCAGATGGCTGTTATAGTCTTTAGCTGAATTCGGGCACAAGCTTGACGATATTACCAAGACTTTTACTCTACCTTTTTCGGTTGAGGATTGTCCTAATATGCTTGGGACAAAACTCCCGTCATCCATTGAATGATTCTCTTCTTGGTTCATCATCAAATTTGACCTTTCTTGATTCTGACCTCCAATCTAATGGTCCGCATTATGCCCCCAATTTTTCAACCGAGGGTTTCGTAATGGACATTTAGTGCATGCATGATCTCCAAAACAATATCCACATTGGTCCAATTGAAAATTTTTCATTATGCAAGTCTTAAGCTCATGTTTTTGGTCATCTTTTTGCTGGTCTTGGTGAACCTTGTGACATGTGGTGCTTGGTGCCTCTTGACTCTGTTGTGAGGCCATGTCATCCTCTCTTGCATGATTGGCTAGCATTGTGGATTTTGGGTCCTCTGATGCCCCATTCGATGATGCAACAATAGAATAGAGATGATCCACCTCCTCCATCGAGATCTTTGCTTCCATAAGAGTGGAATCTTAATAAATTTGTACAAAAGAAGTATAGGATGCCAAGTCTACCATGCCAGATCTAATTTCATTGAGCAGTTTGACATAGTAGTTCATCATTATGATTTCTGTACGTACAGGTGGATCACAACTCTTCACCATGTCTGGAATTCACATTTCAAAAATGGAGTAACAGATGGATGTGACATATGGATTTAACAAATGGATATAACAGATGAATACGATGGTGTTGGGCGGGTGGTTGATGTTATGAAGGGATGAGAGAAACACACACAACTAACAAATTTCACTAGACAACAATGGAATGAATGATGAGAGAGATGGATGGATGTTTCACAGATTCGGATGGGGATGATTACAAAAAACATGATGATGTAATTGCGCAGATGGTAACGATGACAAGTGATAGATGGTTACGATGGTGCTGGTGCAAGGTCTGGGTCCTCTCCAGTGCAAGGGTATGGGAGACTACGCTGTATGACTTGTATGCGATCGAGCAAGTGATTGGCGTGTCAAGTCATTAGCCGATGAGACAATTTTTTTGAAAAATTTGACTTTTTTTTCTAGAAGTGGGTGAGTTAGGGATGGCGAGTTACGGCGCGAATCACGGATGGAGAGTCAGAGCACGAGTCAGAGATGGCGAGTTAGGGATGACAAGTCAGGGATAACGAGTCAGAGTGCGAGTCAAAGATGGCAAGTCAAGGATGGCGAGGCGAATCAGGAATGGCAAGTCAGAGTGCAAGTCAAAGAAGGCGAGTCAAAACGTGAGTTAGAGATGGCGAGTTAGGGACGACAAGTCAGAGATAGCGAGTCAGAACACGAGTCAAATTTTGACTTGCCAGTCTGATTTAATATAGATCCAGTACTGTACTTGCTACTGTACTGGTGGCGAGTCAAAGTACTTAGAAAATAGAAAGAAATCTCAATTGGCAAGCTGAAAAAAAAGATGGGAAATAAAAAATGGGTGACAAATTTAAAATCGTGAGTTAGGATGTGAGTCGGCAAGTAATTTGACTCGCCGACCTCCAAAATGGTTGTTTCGAGGCTATTGGTCACTCTGTACTATGGAAAAAAAAAATGAGAACGAGTCAAAAACCTGTCAAAAATGAGAGAAAATGGCAAAAACAAAATACAAAATAAGATTCACTCCTAAGACTGTTTAGGATCGTCTCCCTGACAATGATGCGAAAAAAATGTTGGACCCTTTTCATGCCTCCCTAACCATCATGATCAAGAGGGCAAAAAAGGGTTTTTGATCTGCAACCGGGTGAGTATCGATGTAGTATTGGGCTTTGATCCAATGGAGAGAGAGCTAAGCGACAAAATAGGAGTGGGGATCTAGGCTTGCTAAGGTTGTCAATCTTAGCTTCGGATCTATGCGTGGAATAGCCTAGATTTGTGTGCGGTTCATCTTTATTCCTTTTTCTCTTTTTGTTCCTTTTTTGGTTGCTTATCTAGGCATTCTTGGTTCTAGATCTTCTCCTATTGAGGTTGATCTTCTCAAGGGAGGTGAAAGATGAAAGAAAACTTTCCTAATGGATCTTAACAATCACTTCATGGTTTTCTTTCATCTTTCACCTCCCTTGAGAAGATCAACCTCAATAGGAGAAGATCTAGAGCAGAGAGAGAGAGAGAGAGAGAGAGAGAGAGAGAGAGAGAGAGAGAGAGAGAGAGAGAGAGAGAGAGAGAGAGAGAGAGAGAGAGAGAGAGAGAGAGAGAGAGAGAGAGAGAGAGAGAGAGAGAGAGAGAGAGAGAGAGAGAGAGACTCGAAAGTAAAAATTGACAGTGTTATTAGGATGAGTAGAAGATGATCAAATACAAAGGAAATGGCTCCCTCTTATAGATTTGAGAGGTAGATTGGCTATTGAAGTTCCATCATGTTTACTATCTTGACCATCAAAATCACTTTGGGTTTCTTGAGGTCAAGCTGTGTTTTCCAACTTAACAAATTTACAAAAGCTAAGTTTAAAAAACTTTATTGAATAATTGTGCTCCATGGTAGCCTAAGTCCCAATGTTGGACTCACACATGCAAGATGCCAACTGGTCGTCTGTTTCTCTTCAGTTATGTAGTGTTTGGGCTTATTGCAAAAGTCTCTTGCCATATTCTAGAATATTCTATGTCATACCCAGAAATATCGGACAACATTTTCCTCGGCAACAACACCAAAAAAAATGTTGGAGCCTTTCCGCGCCTCCATAATCGGTCCAATCAAGAGTGCAAGGAAGGGGCTTGGATCTCCAACTGAGTTAGTATCGGTGTAGTATGGGCTTCGATCCAATGGGGAGAGGGCTAAGTAATGAAGTAGGAGTGGGAATCTAGGGTTTCTAAGGTTGTCAATCTTAGTTCCGGATCTGCTCGTGGAATAGCCTAGATTTATGCGGCATTCAACTCTGATGTTTTTTTCTCTTTTTGGTCTTTTCTTGTCTTCATTTATTGGTTCTTATCTAGGCATTCTTGGCTCTAGATCTTCTCCTCAAGAGGTTAATCTTCTCAAGGGAGGTGAATGGTGAAAGAAATCCTACCTACAGATCTTAATGATCGCTCCATGGGTTTCTTAATGTGTGTGTGTGTGTGTGTGTGTGTGTGTGTGTGAGAGAGAGAGAGAGAGAGAGAGAGAGAGAGAGAGAGAGAGAGAGAGAGAGAGAGAGAGAGAGAGAGAGAGAGAGAGAGAGAGAGAGAGAGAGAGAGAGAGAGAGAGAGAGAGAGAGAGAGAGAGAGGTGAGCCCCCTTCACTCTAATTGGCTATTGAAGTTCCATCATGATCACTATCTTGACCGTCATGATCACTTTGTGTTTCTTGAGGTCAAGTTGTGTTTCTCAACTTAAGAACTTTACAAAATCTAAGTTTAGAATACTTTATTGAATAATTGTGAGGCTAGGTCTACAATTAACTAGTACAAAAAATATTGCCAAGAGATTTAATATAAAATGCATTCATGTCAATTAAAGACCCAAGTACTTGGAGCATAAGGTGTAGTGCCAAGTAATAAGCTAGGGCCTAGAGCCCAATGTATTGCAATACATATCCCATAACTTTCTCCTCAAAAAGATGTTGTTTAAAGACCATATTGATGCCAATATGATAGATGGCATCACAACATGTATATATGGAAACAACAACGTGATACCATTGATTGCATACACCCTACAAGCTACCTAAACATATATCTGGTTGAAGTTGCAAACATAGGACTTTTGTGTCTTCTAATCCTAGATGACACTGTAACCTAAATGGACCAAGATTTGTAGTCTCTATGGTGCTTCCTGCGGTCTTCATTTCTAGTTGAGTCTTTTATGCATTGCAAGTCTCTTGTGAGTTTCCTTTTCCTGAGTAGCTTAGGCAACATACATGATGTACTGAGTCTAGATATATAACATGATAGTCTGCACCAGGATACACGATGTTTCCTTGTTTGACAAAACTTTGATGTTATGGTAACTGGTGGTATACAACCCCAATTAATGAACAAGACATTGTAGAATCTTCTTACTTTCTATAAATAGATCAACGTTGAACAAAATATTATGTAGTGAAAAATATAATCTTCCATGTTTTTCCAAGTTCTTTACTTTACAATAGCTTGGTCCTATAAAATCTCAGTAGATGAATAACAGAGTGATGTACAGTCATGTTAGAGGAGAATAAAATCGTTGCAAACATGGAATACAATGTTTGATAACAAAAAAAAAACCTTCCAAATCGGACCATTTTTTTAACTTTATAACAACTTGAGCTATATAGCTTTGATTGATGGACAATGAAACAAAGTGTAAGGTGTATTCATAACATTTGCATAATAATTCCAAAGCATCACCAAAAAAACTTCTTTTATCGAGGGAAGGGGGGGGGGGGGGGGGTAGCGCACCCTGCCAGTGATCTAAGAGATGTAGTCTTTTCCAAATTTGATCTTGAAACAATATGTCTTGACAACATATATCAAACTTGGAAAATTGGGGTTTGCCATTACCCCTTCATATAGACTTTTAGTGTGGCATTTGTTGTCCCCATAAAGTGTTATCAGTGCCCATTTGTAAGGTGTCAAAGCAAGAAAAAAAGACAAGCATAATTGCTTGTACTACCTTGGTACCATACTTAGAATTTGAGGTTACATTGACAAGAATAGTAAGCAACCAGCTTTTACATGGTCATAGCCTAGTTTCAAATCAATTTGAAGATTACCTGAGCCCACTTGGCTTCCATATCACGAAATCACTCATTTGGCATTAGTTTGCACACTAGCAACACATGGAATGGACAAAGTTAGAGATTTTGCAATGACGAACATATCGGATCACCTAAGCATATAAATAAAGTGTCGTTTGTCAATAAAAGCAATAAGCTACGGTCTGCATTATGTGACTATGGCATCACTCTAAACTGCCAGGACAATTTTTCACACTGACTCATGGAAGTTGACCCCTAAAACCGTTTTAGAGACGAAAGTGTCAAACACTATCTGGATACACCATTTGAGCCCATTCAATCTCTGGCTCTCGACAAACATGGTGGAGAGGTTTAATGGACTACCACAAATTTTATCGATGTATTGTACTCCCATCATACTCTGTTACAGGCAGTTTGGGCCTAGGAGACAATTTTTTGGTCCTAAAAAGGCATAAATTTTTGCACTAGAGACAAGGAGACAGAATCACAACATTTGCGCAGATTCCGACGTGGGCGTCCGACGTATGTTCAAAAATTTCATAATCTATCGCAATCCGACACGTCGAAGTCCGACGTCCCAGTAAAAAATCCAAAAATCAGAGTCTAGCGATCGAGAAATATGGGCGGCAACCAATTTTTGAAAGGCACATCGGAATTTGACATGTCAGATTATGACATGAAGACATGGATATGACTTGCCATAGTTTAAAAAAAAAAATGTGTAATCCGACGTGGATGTCGGAATCCGACGGACGTTGAAATCCGACGTCCACGTCGGCAATCCATAAAGCCTATCCACGACATCTGGCAACTGTTGTCAGGGCCTGAGTGGGCACAGACATCAGATTCTGACGTTTTTGGAGGACGTCGAAATCTGACGTCTGTTTCAATCGTTGAATTCGCGCGATCCAATGCCTTCTCTCTCACTTTGTTCTTTGCAGATTTGAACGTCTTTGGAGCAATTGAGGGCGATTGAAGACCAATGCTTGAGAGCTTGAAGATCAGTACTTGAGGGTACTTCAAGATCAGTGCTTGAAGATCATTGTTTGAGGTTGGTGCTTGATTTTTGTTTGTTTGTTTGAGGTTGGTGTTTGTTTGTTTGTTTTAAGAAAAGATAGAGAGTGTGAAACATAAAAAGATATATATATATATATATATATATATATATATATATATATATATATATATATATATATATAGAGAGAGAGAGAGAGAGAGAGAGAGAGAGAGAGAGAGAGAGAGAGAGAGAGAGAGAGAGAGAGTTTTTAGATTTTGCATTGATTTAAAATGGTTTTGAATGCTCTTGTAATAGATTATTAGTATTATTTAGGATAGTAGATTTAGGATTATTAGATTTGTAATTTGTGAGAGAGAAGAGGTGAAGTGTAGATGTATGCTTGAAAATATTGAAAGATTATGGAGTCTTTTTAAAAAAAATAATTTGAGAGAGAGAGAGAGAGAGAGAGAGAGAGAGAGAGAGAGAGAGAGAGAGAGAGAGAGAGAGAGAGAGAGAGAGAGAGAGAGAGAGAGAGAGAGAGAGAGAGAGAGAGAGAGAGAGAGAGAGAGAGAGAGAGAGAGAGAGAGAGAGAGAGAGAGAGAGAGAGAGAGAGAGAGAGAGAGAGAGAGAGAGAGTTATGATAGATTGTAATAGTGTTTATAATAGATTGATTTTTGATAGTGTTTGTAATAGATTGTTAGAAATATTTACGATACTGTTTAACATTTGGCATTGATGTAGAATTTAAGATTATAGATAAAAACATAATCTATGCTAGTAATAGATTGTTAGATTTATATTTATTTAGGACTAAGAATGATAGATGAGAGAGAGAGAGAGAGAGAGAGAGAGAGAAGGGGGTGGAGAGAAGAGGGAAGAAGTGTGTATGTATTGTGTCTTGCATTTTGAATTTAAGATAATAAAGAGAGAGAGAGTGTGTGTGTGTGTGATTTGATTAAGATTTAGGGTAGTAGATGAATAGATTGTGTGTGTGTGTGTGTGTGTGTTCAACATTTTGCATTGATTTAAAATTTAAGATGAGAGAGAGAGAGAGAGAGAGAGAGAGAGAGAGAGAGAGAGAGAGAGAGAGAGAGAGAGAGTATGTGTGTGTGTGTGTGTGTTTTGTATTATGCATTAGTTTAGGGTATTTAAGAGTGATAGATAAATAAATAGTGTTTGATAGTTATAAATATTGTTTATAGTAGATTGTTAGAATTATTTAAGATAATGTATGTGTGTATTTGAGAGGATGTGTATGTGTTTTGAATTTTGCATTGATCTATAATTTAGGTAATAGACAAATAGATATACATAGAGTTAAGAAAACACAGTTTAAACACCCGACCGGATCAATCACCATAGCACAATGTCAAGTGCAACAAGACCACATAATTGCTCTCCTCAAACTATATATTCAACTGACTCTTAAGTACAAAGATAAGTTGCTTAAAAACACTCAAAGGGCTCGTAAAAGAAAGATGGCCCGATAACTCTAGAACTAAGCACACGTGGTGCTGTCGAAATAAGAAAGCACTGTATAAGTCGATCATTGCTATTTTAACTCTCTCCCTCAATGATCAACGTCACTTTTTATTTTAGAGTTTACTCTATTCATGGAACATACCTCCATGATAGTATTACAAGTAAAGGCTTTTTACATGACCAGATCTAAGCCAAGTTTGGCTCTAAAAGTCTCAAACTTTTCTTTACTTAAAGCTTTCGTAAATATATCAGCAACTTGTAATAACGTAGAACAATGTACAATACTTATATTTTCAGATTGTAACTTTTCATGCACAAAGTGATATTTTACTTCAATGTGTTTTGTCCTTGCGTGAAAGATAGGATTTTTTAGCCAATTGTATTCCACTTTGATTGTCACAGAAAATAACAGTGGGATTTACCTGCTTCATGCCATCTCACATAACAACTTACGTAGCCAAACAACTTCTTGGGTAGCAGAACTCAACGCTTTATATTTGGCTTCTGTGGAAGAAAGAGAAATAGTATCTTGCTTCTTGCTAGACCATGAAAAACAACCGCTACCAAAATTGAAGGCATACATGTTGTTGACTTTCTATTATCTATACTTCCTGCCCAATCAGCATCAACATAACCTTGCAACTTAGGTAAAATACTTTGTCTTTTGTAGATTAGACCAAGGTTAGGTGTACCTTTCACATAGCTCAAAATCCTTTTTGCAGCTTTCCAATGGTCCATAGTGGGTGATGACATGAATTGGCTAATCAAACTTATAGCATAGTAGATATCAGGACGTGTAGTCGTAAGGTATATCAAAATTCCAACTAGCTGACAAAATAGTGTAGCATCAACATGTGCACTATCATCAATACGAGATAATTTCTTACCAGCTTCGCAAGGGGTTGTGAAAAATTGCCTACATTGGCAAATCTAGCCATGTAGAATATTGTACATTTTGGCAATATTGTTTGTTGGTTACTTGAATGGCCAAAGTGCCACTTGTACATACACACCTAAAGTAGGTTACCACGAGTCAAGAGGAGTGGTTGTGTCCATTTGGTAGTGATTCCTACTTTGTAGGATCTAGACCATGATTTATGATGAGATTTGTACCTACCATGCACCTACCAAGCATGACTCTTGGATCTAGGCTAGGGTTTTCACATTAGGGCAAGAAAGTGGAGTCTACTTCCTTATTACATGCTGGATTTTCACCTAACTTTGCAAAGGAAGTGTGTTTTACTATGTATTCCCATTCTCTATAGTGAGAAGATAGAAACTTTTTGGAGCCTCAAGGAGAAACTCGAGTTTCCTCTCATTGTATGGTGATTACTCTTGATTTCCAATGAAACCCAGCTTTGGCACTTTGTAAACACTGTCTACAGGCCATACTGCAGCCTTATTTCCACACGTGTGGAGTTGGATTATACTAATTGATCAATGCTTTGATTGTCTCTACTTGTTTCCTATCAAGCTGCTAAACTAGATCTTGTTTTCTGATGACTAGTTTTTGATAGATTGTTTAACAAGCATACAATCAAAGATCCATTTATGGTCCTTAGTACTGTACTTTTCACATGGTATCAGAGCCAAGTACAAGGCCATTGATCTGTGTTTGAATCTAATCCAGTTTTAGCAGGTTTTGGTGCAAAAGGCTAGTATTGGAAGGGCGAGCTGGTATCCAGGTTTTGGTGAGGAGATTTGATCCCAAACTTTTTCAGGATCAAAATCCGTACTGTTCACACGTGTGGGCATCTCTGAACCAGCATTTAATAACCCATATTCATTGGATCATAGAAAATTCATCTGGTGTCAATTTGATGTAATTTTTGGTGCAAATCCTAGGATAAGTTACCAAGATCACTTGCCATTGATTAGTTTTGAATCTGTTTCATGAAAACTAATTAATATAGGCTGATTTTAGACCTTCTTAAAGTGGAAACCAGGTCTTGAAAGTACATCAAAGTGAATGAGAGAGAGAGAGAGAGAGTCAGTTTTTGTCCAAGAATAGCCAAGATTGGCAAGACTTGCTTGAGTGTAGTTTTCATCTCATCTTATCTTCATTCCAGCTTTGTGAAGGAGTAATAGAACTGTGACTACAAATCCATCTGTTGGATTAGAAGTCAACACTTGAGTGAAACACTACAAGTTAGAAACCTTTGTGAGTTTCAGGTCCAAACAAAATTATATCTTTTGTTGAGAATCTTGCTAGTAAGATGGGATCAGTGGGAGCCTACCTTCTAGAAGCTAGTGAGAGGTTAAATTCTACCAATTATGCTATTTGGAAAGTGAGGATGGAGTCACTAATGGTGCTCCAGGATCTTTATGAGTTTCTTATAGATGATGAAGATGAACCTCTAGGTGCACAGGAATTAGTGAGATACAAGAAGAGGTCTAGGCTTGCACTTAACTGTATTAAGATGAATGTAAGCAATGATCTTTTAAGAGAAGTATCATCATGTAAGAGTGCTAAAGAGGCTTGGGAGTCTTTAAAATCTATCTATGAGTCTAGTAACACTTCGAGGGTTCTCATGCTTAGGAATCAGATTTTACAAAGCATGAAGAGGAGTGATGCGAGTGCACAAGATTATGTGCTAAGAATCAAGTCTCTCAATAGGGAGTTAGCTTCCATTGGAGAGAAAATTCAAGATAGTGAGCTTGTTCAGATTGTCCTCAATGGTCTAGGGAGTGGCTTTACAAATTTGGTCCAAAGCTTTGCAATCCAAGACACTTTGCCTACTATAGAAAAGCTACACAGTGTATTAGTAGCTGAAGAGTGTAGGATGTTACATACCAATGCAAGAATGAATGCTATTTCTCTGCAGGATGGTGATGAGAAAGCTAATTTCTCATTCAAAAGCAAGAAGAAGACCAATGGCAAGAAGAAGCACTTCAAGGAGACCAAGGAGGAGGATGAGGCCTCAAGCTCAAAGGGCAAGATCAAAGACAAGTCCAAGTACAAATGTTTTTTTTGTGGAAAGAAAGGACATTTTGCATCAAAATGTCTCAAGAAGAAGAAGGCACAAGAGAGCAAACAAAGCAACATTGCACATCAGGAGGAGGAGGAGGATGAAGAGTCATCCTTGATGGTTTCCAACAAACCACCATCATCCAAGAGCAACACCAATGATTCTTGGTGGATTGATAGTGGGGCAAGTTCCCACATGACATATCAAAAGGACATATTCTACACTTTACTTTCTTACAATGATTTACATAGATCAATCTATACTACAAGTAGTCAAGAATGTAAGATAAGTGGAATAGGAACAATTCCCTTGTATGTGGGATCATCCAAAAGGATGAATCTTGATAATGTTCTTTATGTTCCTAAGCTAACCAAGAATCTGCTTAGTGTTGGCCAGTTAATGGATAATGGCCTAGATGTACAATTTAAGCATGGAGTTGTTCCATCCTTAGTAATGATGAATCTATAGCCAAAGGCTTTAAGCAAGGTAGATTGGTTAAGCTTGATGCTAATGTTGCAGTGGAGAGTGTTAACTTGGCAAAGAATTGGGAGTCTGATGTACCTTACGGTTTGCACGAGACCCGATTTAGATATTTTTGTTTGTGCACTTAGTCAATTTTCCTCCAATCTTGGTGAAGCGAATCCTCCAATACTTATATGGCACCTATAGTTTGGGGTTGATCTACGAAAGTGAGATTGATTTTATCCTTAAATACTACAATGATGCAAGTTGGGCTAGCTACAAAGATGACAACAAGTTGATAACAGGTGGATGTTCAATACTATGTGGAGCTGCAATTAGCTAGACCTACAAGAAGTAGACATTGTAGCTCAGTCTTCATGCGAAGTAGAATATGTGGCAGCTTCAAAGGTGACGAATGAGATAATATGGCTGAAAATGATGCCGAAAGGGATTGGCATACTGCATCAAGACCCCTCCATCATGAAGATGGATTCTCAGAGTGCTATTTACTTAGTCCAGAATCCGGTCATTTATTCAAAAACTAAGCATATACCTCATAAGTATCATCACATGTGAGATCTGATCTCGAAAAAAACAACTTTATGTCAAATTTGTGACATCAGAAGATATGATTGCGAACCTCCTGACCAAGCCGTTGGACAAGCCACTGTGTATAAAACACAAAAGATCAATAGGAGTAGGATTAAAGAAAAAAAATTATATCATTCAAGATGGAGAGTTGGGGATGGTGAATGTGAGAAATTCAACTAGTTTAGTCATATTTGCTACATTTGTTTATATGGCATTTGAGGCCAATTTCATATTAGACTTAAAAGTTGACTTTTCAAAGTTATATTACTCTAAATGCATTTGAATAAACACTTTTGGAAAGTATGGGAAATGTAGGAGTCAAGTTTGAGTAGATTAAAATTTGAATGTTGGGTACATTGAATCTAGTCCTAAAAATAGTAGGGTTTTTCATATTGGAGAGGGTTTTGGAACTACTATAAAAGGATGTAACTCATGGATAGAGAGGATACTCTCTCTCTCTCTCTCTCTCTCTCTCTCTCTCTCTCTCTCTCTCTCTCTCTCTCTCTCTCTCTCTCTCTCTCTTATCTCATTCATGCTTATACATGGTTCTCTTGGGTTCTACTATCCATTGGTGCACTATACTTGTGATATCTTACAATTCTATGTGTAGAATGATCATTAATTCCTATTTTCATATCCACATGTGAAATATAGTAGCTTACTATAATTATATGAACAACAACAATATGTTATATTTTGGTTCATGTTTGATCAAGATCTATTAGATTTTGCATCTCATTCTTAGAGTAGATGCTGATTTTTCTACATTGGCAAGATTGGTGATATGTTGCCAATTTTTGGATCATCGGAAAAGCTTAAGTGGTGGCTATTAGACTGGATATCAAGTTTTTTGGCATTTGCATGTAGATCTTGAAATAGCCAATGATAGGCTTACCTCAAATAACTATTCATTGTGGAAAGTGAGTATGGAATCACTTCTTGAGATGAATGATGTTTTGGATATTGTTGTAGGTTTGGAGGAGAGACCAACAACACAACAAGATCAATTGAGATATGACAAGAGGGCCAAAAGGGCTCTACACATGATAAAGATGAATGTTACCAATGAGCTTAGAGAGTTGTTTGCATCTCCCATTCCATCTCAAGAAAATTTGGATCAAAAGGGTTCATCATCACAAGGATTGAATCATTTTTGACATTGCACAGATTCTCCTGCTCAGACACGTGTGAAGGACAATCCAATTCATTTTGGTGGTTCTCTTCCATGTGTGATTCAAATCTAGAGCTTGATAGATTTATTGATGATTTCACAAGATATACATGGCTATATCTTCTTTCTTCTAAATCTTTGATGTATGATAACTTCCTAATATTCAAAGAATATGTTGAGAAGCAATTCTCATTCAAGATCAAGGCTTTGAGGTGTGATGGAGGAGGAGAGTATATCTCCAACAAATTCCATGACTACTGTGAGAAATAAGGTATGAAGAGGGAGTTCTCTTAAAATGCTTACTCACTATCTCAAAATGGAATGGCCAAGAGGTAAAGTAGATCCTTATGTGAGTGTGCAAAGGCCATAAGGATTGAAGCATCTTTGCTTAAAGACTTTGGGGAGAGGCCATAAATTGTGCAAATTATCTTTGCAATTAACTCCCACATCTTGCTCTTGAAGGAAGGACACCCTATGAGGTCTTATTCAAAAATAGGCCTAAGGTTAATCATCTTAGAGTATGTGGCACTATTTGCTTTCTACATGTTCCCTTGGAAACAAGGAAGAAGGATGATCCATGCTCTAGCAAAGGGATCATGGTTGGATATTCATCCACCAAAAAGGCCTATAGAGATTCTGTACTCTCTACTTCACAAGTGATTGAAAGTAGAGATGTTATATTCCATCCAACAAGCACATCATTGGATCCAAGTGGGTATTTCGAATCAAGTATAACCAAGATGGCACCATCAACAAGTACAAGGCAAGATTATGCACCAAAGGGATTTGCTCAGTTCCATTGACTTGATTATGAAGAGACCTTTGAATCCGTTTCAAAGATGGTGACAATAAGGATTCTTATATCTCTTGCTACATATTTCAAGTGGAAGGTGTTCCAATTAGATATTTCTAATACATTTCTCAATGGCTATCTTCAAGAGGAAATCTATATGGATTAACCTCATGGATTCATCAAGGATGAATCAAAAGTGTGCTTTCTTTTCAAAAGTCTTTATGGACTCAATCAAACACCAAGATCTTGGTATGAGAGACTCAATTCTTTTCTTATCTTACTAGGATTCACTCTTAGTGACTATGATCCTTCTATGTATCTAAAGCTTGTTGCTAGTGATATTGTTATTCTTCTCATCTATGTAGATGACATTATCCTATGTGGAAGTTGTATCAAATTAATTGAAGAAACCAAAATAGCACTTGGAAAAGAGTTTAAGATGCAAAATCTAGGAGAGATCCATTATATCTTAGGCCTAGAGATTGACTTTCATGATAATTATGTTTTTATTTGTCAATCTAGATATGCTCTTGCTATGTTGAAAAAATTTCATATGGAAAGTTGTAAGGGCATTGATACACCAATGGAGCACATTGTAAAAGATCCTAATAAAGGTGATGAAAGATCCTTCGAGTACATCACACTTTTTAGGAGTCTTATTGGCTCCTTGATATGGCTTACCATCACTAGGCCCGACTTCAGCTATTGTGTGCACAAGTTGAGCCAATCTATGCAAGATCCAAAGATCCAACATTGGAAGATGGCCAAGAGGGTGCTAAGGTATATATCTTCATCACATAATTATGGTTTACTTTACAAGAGTGAAAATTTATCTATTATTGGCTACTCGGATTCAGACTTTGCAAGTGATAAGGTGGATCGAAAGACCACAAGTGCTTACACTATCTTTTTTGGAGGAAATCTCATACCTTGGCTTTCCAAAAAACAAGATACTATCTCTCTTTCTTCTTGTGAGGCCGAGTACAAAGCACTCACTACATCAACAAAAGAAGTGCTTTGGATCAAGAGGATTCTATTGGAGCTAAAGTGCATCAAAGAGGAGGAGCTACCACTGACTTATTGTGACAATATCTCGGCCCAAGCTCGTGCAAATAACCCAATTTTTCATGCAAGAAGCAAGCACATAGAAGTGGCACACCACTTGGTGAGAGAGAAGCTTATTGGAGGAGAGATCCATTTGGATCATATCAATTCAACATCTTGTATTGCCGATCTACTCACCAAGCCTCTATTCAAGAGTTCCTTCATCAAACATAGATCCAATCTTGGAATGATTCCAAGATCTATGCTTTTCTAGATTGGATATCTTTCTAGGAGGAGTGTGAAAATTATAGAAAGTTATCTATCATAACATTAGGAGTTTGCTAAGTTTTCAAGCATCTTTGTGTAGGATTTGGATAAAGCCAAAATTGACAAAGATGGCAAAATGGTCAATTTCCACATGTAAAGCCACAATTTGGCCAAAAGTAACTTATGATGCAAACTTGAGCTAGTTAGGCTTGTGAGTAGGCCTATGACACTTGTGTTGATGTAATTTGATGAGTGATCAAGTCAAAGTGCTGGCAAAGGTCAAAGGGTCCAATCACAATTGAGAAATCCATAAGAAGGGTCCAATAGGAATGCAAGATGGATGCACTCATCTAATAGAATCAGAGAGGCTAGGAAAAGGGGTCCAATAGGATGTAAGCATGGATCTTCATGAGTACTCCCTTTACCAATCATTATGTAATTGAGTTTTTGAACAAATTTGAGTGCAATCAAGTTTTTGTGTGTATTACCTTCTCTCTCTACCCGAGACCAACTAGTCTATTCTCTCTCTACCCAAGGAGAGGAGCTTGTTGGGACTTAGTTTTTTCATGAAGTACAATTCCCACGTGTGAAACTACTTTGGTTATGAATGTATGCATCTAACTTTGCCTCTTTGTCTTAGATTTCATCAATTGATCTTGGATTTCAATCAATAGAAGATCTATAGTGCAAAAGCTATTCTTAGGAGACCAATTTCACACTTTAGAGCATTCCCACACATGTGAATTATCACACTCTTGGAAAAGCATAGATTCCTACAATCTAGGAGATAACTCCTACAATTTAGGAGATTTGACATTTGACTCAAATGAAATTTGTATACAATGGATATGGACTTTATTCTTGACATTTCACACATGGGAGACCACTCCTACCCATGTGATATAGCATTTTCTACCACTAGAATAGTGTCAAGTGGCATAATACTACTAAACTAGTTCTTCATCAATTTAACCACTAGTTTCCAAATTAAATGAGATGTACAACCTATATGATCTGTCTAATGACTTAAGCATAGATTTCACACATGGGAATAGGTCCACACATGTCTAATGATGATAGGTACAAGTCATTATGGTATTTACAAGATTTGATCAAGTTGGCTTTTGCCAATTCTAACACTCCTCATCAGAACTAACTTGATAAAAGCATGATGATCTTAAGCTTGACTCCATGGGCTGAATTGGTCATCAAATATGGATCCTAACTAGTTCAAAGATGTGAAGATCAGCCAATGAGTTTGATGAAGATCCGAGATCACCATATCCATGATAGTGCCTCCTTGATGTTGACTTCTTTGATGAACTTGGGAGCTTTGCACCATCCTAGCACTTCCAAATTTGATTCTTTCAAAATTTCATGTAGATGCTTGACCTTGAGGCGAGTCTCCTTCATGATGTGCATGCTCCTTCTTGATGGAAATCCGAGACCTCCATGTCTCATAATGATCACAACAAACATGGTCATACAATGTGCACTTTCTATTATCATCAATATTACTTATGCTAGAAACTTGAGTCCCAAAATCACCACATCTTGGCATGATTTTTCTAATATTGAAATCAAAAAGTATTTCCATCTCAAGAAGGCTAACTACTTGCTTTTGGATATAAGTGTCCACTTTGGATGCTTCACTTATTCTCATAAGAAGTTTACAACTTGCCTCTAAGACAAAAATTTACAATTTTCAACATTATGAATGAACATGTCATTTTTTATCTTAACTCAAACATCTTACTTTTGGAATCTAAAAGTTCAATACAAGTATATCTAGAGTAATCATCAATAAAAGATACATACAATAATGCACTTTCATTAGATACTTGAGAAACAAAGTGCACATCACTATGAATTGTGAAAAATGCAAAAATAAGCTTGGTAGAGGCCAACAATATTGTATATAGATGAAAACACGTGTGTGGAGCCTGTTCCCACGTGTGAAACTAGTGTACTTTTCATGTACCATAATCACATATGTTGTACATATGATTTAATTCAAGTTCTAGTGGCTAAAATGGCCAAAAACTAGTTTTCTAGATATATGACACATGGCATCAATCTATTGATTGCATGAGCCACATCCTTTGGTTAGGTGTCATATCCCATGTGTAGAGGACAGCTCACATGTGTGGAATAAGCTGAAGTAGGCCAATTTTGACTTCTAGAAGATTTCCAAGTAAATCTCCATATAGAAGGAAAATGGACCAAAAGTGTCCAAATAGAAGGTTTTGTCCAAGTGTCAGTTTTGCATGATGAATCATCATATGACAAAGCACCTTCACACATGTGGGATCATAGGGATGATCAGTACCACGAGCTCCCACTTATTGTATATATAGAGCCACATTTGGCCATAATCAATATGAAACACCAATCTTGGTTTTGGAGGCAATTGTGTGTAATTCTCTCTATTTGTCTACATTTGTTTTGATTGTTTTGAGGTTCTATCATAGTGTACTTGATTTTTAGGTTGGAGTCCGTACCCTGACAGGGTTTCACACGTGTTAAACCATCAAGTACATTTACCTTCAATAAATGATTGTTATTGTTTGGATTTTATGTCTAGAAGTGATCTAGATTGATCTTAATCTTATGTAGATTGATAGATCAAGTAAATCTAACATCCAATCCCTCTTGAGGATCAGATTAGGATCCACTCTTGGTCCATTTTGTACTTTTTTCACATGGTATCAGAGACAAGTACAAGAGGTTTTATTGATATTGATAGGGTTGATCCAAATCAAAGCCAAAATTAGCAAGTTTTAGGAAACTAGTCAAATTTTGGGTAGCGAGTTGGATTTGATAGATATCCTCAAATTTTTTGGTTCAAAACTTGTTGTAGGATGTAGGAACCCTTTTCACACGTGTGAGGCCGTACAGCTCCGGTTTTGACTGAGAAATTTCAAAAATTTGTACAATTTGATTCACATACCCAATTTGAGTGATTTTTGGTGCAAAATCAAGCATTTTCTATAGAGAATCTAATCCCTTGATTAGTTCTTGGATTAGATCAGCCAAAAAATTAAAATTGAAGCTTGAATGAGGTGCATTAATTGATCTACTCTGATTTTTTGATTGTATGTTGAAGTTGAAGAGAGAAATTGCCAAAAACCATAGATTAAGGAGTGATATGCAAGGTGAGAGGTTGAAATCCATTGTACCATCACTCTAGAATTGTTCAAGAGTAATAGGATCAAGTTTAGAAGCATCAATTTGCTAGAAAACATCCTTGGATCTGTCCTCCAAGTGAAACCTTTCAGAGTTGAAAAACCCAAATCTTTCCATTTATTCCTACGCGACATCGGAACATAGTAAAGATCCACTAAGCTGGCGAGGGCTCGTTACATAACTCCTTATTGAGTCTGGAGTCTTTTCAAATATTGTTCTGCGCCATGGTGGTTGCTCACCCAATGTGGGCAGCTTATCCAATTCCTTGCCAACTTTGATCTGTAAAAGTTTTGAATTTGATCACCCATCCACCCCTTGAGGACTCATGTGGGTGCTGATGTAAAAATGTTTCGATCGGTTCCACGAGGCCTAGAACCACTTGTGCACATAGACATGCAACGTCCTAACTCCCCTATACATAGAGTTATCTAGAATAGAGTCTCTATTCATGGATCCTCTATTCATAGACTTTCTATTGATAACTCTGCATACACTGTCTCATACCTTTTACTAACTCCATTTAGTGTGTTCTGGGCCTCACAAGGATATTAGTTACTTTTGGGTCATGCCCAGTATGACTTGGCATAACTTTTAAAACTTAGGACTATATTTATACACATACAAATTATCTTGTAACATTAAGCTAATCATTCTTGTAATTGTAAAATGAAATTAGTATCAATAGAGGTACAATGAAAGTATATATTGTGAGTGCAATATTTGAGAAAGACGAATAGTGGCGCAACATCTATGGAAGTTGTGGAAATCTGCAAAATAGGACCAAGAATGGATCCTAAACTAATCCACAAGAGGGATTGGATGTTATATACAATTGATCTATCAATCTACACAAGATTTAGATCAATCTAGATCAATTAAAGGCATGAAAATCTAACAGGAACAATCATTAATGAAGGTAAATGTACTTGCTGGTTTCACACGTGTGAAAACCTGTCAGAGTACGGACTCCAACCTGAAAACAAAGTACACTATGATATAAACTCAAAACATTCAAAACAAATGAAGACAAATGGAGAGATTGACACAAAATTGCTTCCATAATCAAGATTGATGTTTCATGTTGATTATGGCCAAATATGCCTCTATATCTACACTTCTTGGAGCTCGAGGTACTAATCATTCATCAGATCTCACACGTGTGAGGATGCTCTGTCATATGGTGAATCATCATGCAAAATTAACACTTGGAACAAACTTTCTACTTTGAGCACTTTTGGTCCATTTTCCTACTATATGGAGATCTACTTGGAAACCTTCTAGAAGTCAAAATTTGCCTACTTCAGCTTATTCCACATGTGTGAGCAGTCTTCTACACATGGGATATGACACCTAACCTAAGGATGTGGCTCATGCAATCAATAGATGGATGCCATGTGTCATATGACTTGAAAACTAGTTTTTGGCCTTTTTAAGCACTAGAACTTGAATTAAATCATATTTACAACCTATATGATTATGGTACATGACAAGTACACTTATTTCACAGGTGGGAACAGGCTCCACACATGTGTAATCATCCTATATACATGGATTTGGCCTTACCAAGCATAATTTTTGCATTTTTCACACTCCTCAAAAATCTAGCTTGGTAAATCTAGCATAGATCTATCTATAACTCCAAAAGCCAATCTTAATTTTACAAATGGATCTTTAGGCAATGCCTTGCTGAGTATATCAGCAATGCAATCTGATGATGAAACATGAATAAGCTTGATCTCCTTTGCTTGCACTTTCTCCCTCACGAAATGATGTGAAATCTCAATGTGCTTTGTTCGAGCATGGAAGATTGGATTGTTTGCAAGTAGTTGGGCTGCTTGATTGTCACAATATATGCATGGAATGTCTTCATCCTTGATCACATGAAGCTCCTCCAAAAGCCTTTTAAGCCAAATAATCTCCTTTGTTGTTGTTGTCATAGCTTTATACTCGGATTCTGTTGATGAAAGACAGATGGTATCTTGCTTTTTGGACAGTCAAGATATAGCTCCTCCACATAATAATGTAGCAAATGCACTTATGGATCTTCTATCCATCTTGTCACCTGCAAAACTTGAGTTTAAATATGCTCTTAAACAAATATTAGTCTTTTCATAAACTATGCCAAAGTCTTTTGTAGCCGAGATGTACCTTAACACCTTTTTCGCACTTTTTCAATGACATATTAATGGACTTTGCATGTATTGACTCAATTTGCCAACACAAAAACTAAGATCAGGTCTAGTGATGGTTAAGTATATCAAGGAACCAACAAGAATTCTATAGGTAGTGATGTCCTCAAAGGATGCTTCATCACTTTCCTTAGATACTTTTACACTTAGTTCCATGGGAGTTTCAACTCCTTTACAATCAATCATGCCAAATTTTGCTAAGATTGATCTAGCATACTTATATTGACATATGAAAGTAAAATCATCACTTCTAGTGACTTCTATTCCAAGTATAACTTTTAGAAGTCCTAGATCTACCATCCTAAATTCACTAGACAAGAAAATTTTTACATGTTTGATGCCATCTAGATCATTTCCTATGAGTATAATGTCATCAACATATAAAACTAAGATAATGATCTTCCCATCATTACATTTGCAGTACAATGATGGTTCATAAGGACTTACAACAAATTCAATGGAAATAATATAGGAATGCAACCTAGAGTATCATGCTCTTGGTGCTTGCTTGAGTCCATAAAGACTCTTCTTCAAGAAACACACCTTGTCTTCTTCTCCATCTTTGATGAAGCCCTCGGGTTGGCACATGTAGATTTCCTCTTCCAAGAATCCATTCAAGAAAGCATTTCTCACATCAAGTTGGAAGAGCTCCCATTTGAAAGAAGTAGTAAGATATATGATTAATCTAATGGTCACAAGCTTTGCAATAGGTGCAAAGGTTTCATCATAATCTATGCCTTTGACTTGCAAAAAAACCTTTTGCTACAAATACTTATGAATGGAACCATCATGATTATATTTCAATCTATATATCCATTTACAAGTAAGAGGCTTCTTTCCATAAGGTAGATCAATAAGCTTCCAAGTTTGATTTTCCATTAATGCATCAAACTCTACTTGCATAGCTTTCCTCCAATGTTGAGACTTATTTGATTCCTCAAAACTAGTTGGTTCTTCGAGCATAGTAGTCAAGAAAGTATATGAGTTGAGTAGTTGAGAATCTTCCCTTTGCTCCCCTTTGTCACTATAAGTGAGCCTTGATGGCTCAGTCCTTGTCCTTGTTGATCTTCTTGGTACCCTTGGACTTTGAGTAAGTTCCACTTGGTCTTCATCTTCATGAAGCTCCTCCTCGGCCATAGCATGATCCTTGACAAGTTGAGTGTTGTTGGAAGTCACCTTTCCTTTGGCTTGTAGAGATTCATCAAAACGTACATCTCTACTTACAACAACTTTCTTGGTAATAGGATCAAATATCCTATAAGCTTTATACTTTTCACTATAACCAACAAAGATGCCTTTGAATGAAGGGTCATCTTCCTTTTTTCTTGTTTCTAAAGGAATATGTACATAACAAGTACATCCAAAAACTTTCAAATCACTAAGATTTGGCTTTTTGCCATACATTACTTCATAAGGTGTAAGTCCTTTATGTCAAATTTCAGAGAAAAGGACTGAAATTGATCTACAAATGATCACAAAGAGTGATTGGTAGCTTGGGATCTTGATCTATATCAAGACTACCTTCCAAATCTAGCTTCTACTTGACAATCTTTGTGATTCCAAGCAAGAACAATCAAATTATGATGACCCACGACTTCACACGTGTGAAGTATAGCAACTGTATGGCCTGATAAAAGAGAAATAGTTTACTAAATTTTTACTTAGCATTCATCCATAAACAAAGTGCTCAAGAGAGTGTAAACATCAAGATTGCTCCACAAAACCAAGATTTCCCATAATAGCTCAATAATGGATCCATCATGGATCAACTACAAAATCATCATAATCTCTCTCTAAGCTGCATCCAGCACGTGTGGGACAGCTCATTGTACTCATCCATATCCACTTTGGATAAGATCTATCAAGTTTGCCACATCATCCATTGGTGGTTTGTGTCGACCTTCTAGATTCCTACAATCTAGGACCTAACTCCTATAATTTAGGAGATGTCATATTAGACTCGAATGAAAGCTAATCAAAATGGATTTGAATATTACAAGTGTCATTTCACATGTGTGGACAAGTCCTCACACATGTGGATCTACATAGATGTCTAATATACATCAAAAACCATGTGAAAATTGCTAAATTCTAACACTCCTCCTCAATTTTTACATGATACAACTATAGTACATCTATCTACAACTCCTAAGGCTGATCTTAACTTGATAAATGAAGTCTTTGGCAAGGCTTTAGTTAGTAGATTAGCAAGGCAATCTAAGTAAGACACATGATGTAGCTTGATCTCCTTTGCTTGAACCTTTTCCCTCACAAAATGGTGAGCAGCCTCTATGTGCTTGCTCCTTGCATGGAATGTGGGATTGGTTGCTAATGCTTGGCTTGATTGGTTGTCACAAAATATTATTGGCTGCTCCTTGGCCTCCATGACTTGCAACTCCACCAAAAGCCTCTTCAACCATAGGATCTCCTATGTTGTGGATGTTAGTGCCTTGTATTCCGATTCGGTTGAAGATAGAGAAATAGTATCTTGCTTTTTGGAAAGCCAAGACACTATGCCATTGCAAAGGAAGGTAACAAAAGCACTTGTGGACCTCCTATCCACCTTATTACCTACAAAATCAGCATCCGAATATGCCCTTAAGGCAATATTAGATCCATCATATAAACTACCAAAGTTCTTGGTGGCCGAGATGTACCTCAACACCCTTTTTGCATTTTCCATTGACAAACCAATAGATTTTGCATATATTGGCTTAGTTTACCTACACTATAACTTAGATTAGGCCTAGTTTTAATAAGATAGATCAAGGAGCCTACAAGTCTCCTATATAGTGTGATGTCCTCAAAGGATGCTTCATCATCACTATTAAAAAACTTTTACATTTAGCTCCATAGGAGTTTCTAATCCTTTACAATCTTTCATTTCAAACTTTTCTAAGAAGAAGCATATTTGGATTGACAAATAAAACTCAAATCCTTGCCTCCTGAAACTTCTATTCCTAATATGAAATGAAAATTACTAAGATCCACCATCTTAAACTCCTTAAACAATGCTACTTTCACTTCTTGTATACCAACATGATCATTTCCACTAAGGATAATGTCATCAACATACAAAATGAGAATGATGATCTTACCATCATTGAATATTAAGTACAAAGAAGGATCATAAGCACTTACAACAAACTTAATAGAGTTCAAGAAAGTATTCAACCTAGAGTACCAAGCTCTAGGTGCTTGCTTAAGCCCATAAAGGCTTCTTAGCAACAAACACACTTTCTCCTCTTATCTTCTTTGATGAAGCCCTCGGGTTGCCTCATAAAAGTCTCCTCTTCCAAATATCCATTGAGAAAAACATTACACATCAAGTTGAAATAGAGGCCAATTGAAAGTAGTTGCAAAAGAAATAATCAGCCTTATGGAAACTAGCTTAGCAACAGGAGCAAAAGTTTCATCAAAATCTACTCCCTTGGTTTGCAAAAATCCCTTTGCCCTTATCCTTGCCTTGTGTTTGTTGATGCTCCCATCTTGATTGTACTTCAACCTATAGATTGCACTCAAGTGGCTTTCTTCCATGAGGAAGATCCACAAGCTTCCATGTATGATTCTCCATAAGAGCATCATACTCCTTTTGCATGGCATCCCTCCATTCTTGTGACTCCATAGCTTCTTCAAAGAAACTTGGCTCATCAAACATAGAAGTTAGAAAAGTGTAAGAGGTAAGTGAATGTAGAGCTTCCCTTTGTTCTCCTTTGTCAACATAGGTGAGCCTTGAGGGCTCGACCTTCCTTCTTGTAGATCTCCTTGGGGCCTCGGATCTTGAGATGGACCTTCAAGATCTTGATCACATGTATGCTCCTCCTCAAACCTTACAAGATCCTTGACATAAGATGGATTAGAAGCTTTCTCATTCAACTTGTAGTAGTTACCTTCATCAAAAGTAACATCTCTACTCACAAATTTTTTTTTAGTGATTGGATTATAGACTCTACATCCTTTGCTATTTTCAACATAACCAACAAAGATCCCCTTTAAACATAGCAAGTAGATCCGAAAATTCTTAGATCTTTAAGATTCGGCTTCTTACAAAATAGAGCCTCATAAGATGTTATGCCTCCAATGGGCTTACATGGCAATCTATTACACAAATAAGTTGCACAAATAATAACCTCTCCCCAAAAGGACTTAGGTAGAGATGCATCTAACCTCAAAGCCTTAGCACACTCACAAAGTGTTCTATTCATCCTCTCGACTATACCATTTTGTTTAGACTATAAGTACATGTAAGTTCTCTCTTAATGCCATTGGATTTACAAAACTCTATCATCTTGGTGGAGATATCTCTCCACCATTATCACTCAATACTTTAGTTCTAGCATCAAGTTGATTTTCAACTAGAGTTTTGAACTTAACAAAAGCTTCAAACACTTTACTTTTGGAACCCAAAAGTTCAATCCAAGTGTATCTAGAGTAATCATCAATAAAAGATACATACATAGATGCACCTCCATTAGATTCTTGACAAAAAGAGTGCACATCACTATGAATAAGATCTAATGCTTTCGTAGATCTAGTGGAAGAGATATCAAAAGGTAGCTTGTGTGCCTTTGAGAGGCTACAAGTTTCACATCTTTTTCCACACTTTGAGAGTGTTCTTGGAAGGCTGAGAGCAAGATCCTTGGTGAATAGCATTTCCATAGATTTGAAGTTGGTGTGGCCCAACCTCTTATGCCAAAGCTCCACTTGATTGAGCTCCTCCTTCACCATGTTCACACTTCCAAGAAAAACATTAGCATCTAGCTTAAAAAGCCTTCCTTGCTTGAATCCCTTTACAATGCAAGTATTATTCATCATTATCCATCAACTGTCCTACACTTAACAAATTCTTAGTGAGTGTAGGAACATAGAGTACATTATCAAGATCTACTCTTCTAGAAAATCCAAGAATTAAGGGAATAGTTTCCACTCCATCTATTCTACATTCTTGATCACTTCCTGTTAGAATAGACTTTTTACAACCTAAAAAAGATATAAGAGTTGAGAAAAATCCTTTTGGAATGTCATGTGGGAACTAGCCCCACTATCAATCCACCATGTGTCATTGGAGTAGCTCTTCTATGTTGATGTAGAAGCCATCAAGGATGAATCCACTTCATCCTCATCTTCCTCAAGGGTGAGGTTGCCTTGTTTGCTCTCTCCTTGTGCATTCTTCTTCTTGAAACCCTCGAATGCAAAGGGCCCCTTCTTTCCACAAAAGAAGCACTTAAGTTTGGCTTTGTTCTTCTTTCCACCTTTGGAGCTTGATGCTTGATCATCATTCTTGGTCTCCTTGTGTTGGATCTTCTTCTTTGACTTTGCCTTTCCCTTGCTTGAGAAGTTGGCCTTCTCATCACCATCTTGCAACTTCAAGGATCCAATCCTTTGCTTGACATGAAGGATCCTACTCTCCTCGGCCACAAGCATGCTATGAAGCTTGTCAATGGAAGGTAGTGCATCTTGAATAGCAAAGCTTTGTACAAGATTGGAGAACTCATCTCCAAGACCATTCAAGATGATTTGAACAAGTTCATCATCATGAATACCCTCACTAATGATGGAAAGTTCTTTGTTGAGAGATTTTATTCTCAAGACATACTCTTGAGCACTCTCTTCACTCGCTCTCAGAATGTTTTGAAGAACTTTGTTTCTAATCATAAGCACTCTAGAGGTATTTTTGGATTCATAAATCCCTTTAAGGTAGTCTCATGCCTCCTTAGTCGAGGTACAAGATGCCAATTCCTTTAGAAGTTCATTACTAACATTCATTTTCAAGCAATGTAATGCTAGTCTAGCTCTCCTTTTGTACCTCAGTAGATCTTGCCCTCCTTGAGGTTCTTCTTTCTCTCATATGACAAGATCATACATATCTTGGAGCACAAGTAGAGACTTCATTCTTACTTTCCAAGTTGAATAATTATTAGAATTTAGCCTTTCACTAGCCTCAAGAAGATAGGCTCCAATTGAACCCATTCTATCTAGTAACAAGTACAACAAATGTACTATTCAAAGGCTCTCCCTTCACTCTTTCTCAGAATCTAGTTACAATGCTACTCTCTTGAATATCACAAGAATCAAGAAGCAAGATCTATAATGATCTTGAACTCAAAAGGATTTGGGAAAGTGTATTCTACACAATCTATTCACTTAGAAACTTGGATTTGATTCTTGGAAGTGCCAATGCCTTCCTATAGTGTTTAGAATGGTTTTAGTTTCACTCTTGAACTAAAAAACATAAGCCTCAAACTCTCTCTCAAGGATTTGTAGTTCAGTAGGCTTCGAACACCATGTACTCATCAAATCTATAATGGAAACAATGGATTTTCATAAGCACATCACTAGTTTCACTCTTCACAACTTGTTTGAAGCTCAAATATTGGGAAAAACACAAAGTTTTGGTGAAAGTACAACTCTATCAGCCTCTCACACGTGTGAGAAGTACATTTGAACCTTACACACTAATCTGAACCTCAACATTACAAGTAAACTATTAGAAAAGGTCGTCCTCCTTCAAAATGAATCTAGCACCAATGCTTTCACCAAAATGAAGAATTTTTGGATCATCAACTAAGCTCTTTGACTTGGCTCTGATACCATGTCAAATTTCAGAGTTTAAGGACTGAAATTGATCTACAAATGATCACAAAGAGTGATTGGTAGCTTGGGATCTTGATCTATATCAACACTAGCTTCCAGATCTAGCTTCTACTTGACAGTCTTTGTGATTCCAAGCAAGAACAATAAAAAAAGATGATCCACGGCTTCACACGTGTGAAGTACAGCTATTGTACGGCCTGATAATAGAGAAATAGTTTACTTATCATTTACTAAGAATTCATCCACAAAGAAAGTGCTTACGAGAGTCAAAACACAATGATTGCTCCACAAAACCAAGATTTCTCATCATTAGCTCAATAATGGATCCATCATGGATCAAGTACAAAATCACAATACTCTCTTTCTAAGATGCATCCAACACGTGTGGGACAGCTCATTGTACTCATCCACATCCACTTTGGATAAGATCTATCAAGTTTGCCACATCATCCATTGGTGGTTTGTGTCGACCTTCTAGATTTCTACAATCTAGGACCTAACTCCTATAATTTAGGAGATGTCATATTAGACTCAAATGAAAGCTAATCAAAATGGATCTGAATATTACAAGTGTCATTTCACATGTGTGGATAGGTCCTCATACGTGTGGATCCACATAGATGTCTAATATACATCAAAAACCATGTGAAAATTGCTAAATTCTAACACTCCTCAATTTTTACATGATACAACTATAGTACATCTATCTACAACTCCTAAGGCTGATCTTAACTTGATAATTGAAGTCTTTGGCAAGGCTTTAGTTAGTAGATTAGCAAGGCAATCTAAGTAAGACACATGATATAGCTTGATCTCCTTTGCTTGAACCTTTTCCCTATCAAAATGGTGAGCAACCTCTATGTGCTTGCTCCTTGCATGGAATGTGGGATTGGTTGCTAATGCTTGGCTTGATTGGTTGTCACAAAATATTATTGGCTGCTCCTCGGCCTCCATGACTTGCAACTCCACCAAAAGCCTCTTCAACCATAGGATCTCCTGTGTTGTGGATGTTAGTGCCTTGTATTCCGATTCGGTTGAAGATAGAGAAATAGTATAATAAAGTGAAAAGGCCAAAGTGTAACACTTTAATGGCACCATTAGTCATTCTATTGCATAGGAAGTTTGCACATAAAATAGCTTCTCCCCAAAATGAAATAGGAAGGGATACATCTAATCTCAAAGCTTTAGCACACTCACATAGTGTCCTATTCTTTCTCTCAGCTACTCCATTTTGTTGTGGAGTATATGTGCAAGTAAACTCTCTCCTAATGTTATTAGTTTCACAAAACTCTTTCATCCTATTGGAGATGTACTCCCCTCCATTATCGCTTCTTAATACTTTCAAGCTAGTATTAAGTTGTTTTTCCACAAGAGTTTTGAACTTTACAAAAAAAAAACTAATTCTTGTATAATGTTTCTCTCTTGCAAAATAATACATTGGTGTCAATGTCTTATAACACGTCGATTGACAATCTTAATAGGATAAGAAATATCGATTTTGGATCATCTTTGGCATTAGATAAAGATCTTGTTGATGATCATAATGATGTCAATAGTTACTACATCCTCATGATGTGAAATTTATGCATCTTTCCATTCCGCACATCACTCACTCCACCACACCTCACATAGATCTTTCCATGGAATCTATTCATCCCATGATATCACCACACATAGATTCTAGTCATCCCACGACACCTCACATGGATTATATTCATCCCACAACACCTCACACTGATTCTACTATGGATTCTATTCGTTCCACGATGTCACCACACATGGATTCTATCTATCTCATGACACCTCACATCAATTCTATACATCCCACGACACCTCACATTGATTCTATCCATCCCACATCACCTCACATACCTTGTGTAGAATCTCCTCTTCTTCCTATCCCATCTAGATTTACTCCATTAAAAAAAGAACATGACTTGGACGCATTTTGACAAGATTTGAAAATGAGCAACCAAATTTACGTATTGTTGACTTATCCAAGAATGTTTTAAATTCATTGACTGAGTCTCCCCTTCCTCCCTACCTAGAAGCATTGGTTAAGCCCTTTGATAGAAAGAAATATTCATGTTGGTCTGATACTACCATTATGTGGAACACCATTTTCATATTGGGGTCATATATGTACATGATCAAGCCAAACAACACAAGGAACCGATGTGGTTCGGAGAAATGGACCGTTTGATGAAAAATTGTCAAACCAGGTCATTTGCATTGCCCTAAAGGCATTCTCCTTGGCACGAAAGGCCATATTGACCAAATGATGTCGAAACTAGGCATGAATGGATCCGTCAAGTCCGTATTGAGTGCACGAACTTGGGGCCACTCCCCGTTTGGAAATTTGGGAAATTTCTAACATTTTTGGGACCCGACTAGCCAATTGTCCCCGAAACTCTTTTCTGAGTCAAACTTCAAACAGAGGTTTCGGACTATCTATATGCTCGTTCGATGTCTTGTCTATTCCCATAGATTTTTAGGTCATTTCCATTGCCCATAAAGCATTCTCCTCGGGGACGAAAGGTCATACTGACCAAACGATATGATAATTGGGCATGAATGGATCCATGAGGTCCGTATCGGGTTCACAAACCTAGGGCCACCCTCGGTCTAAAAATTTGGCCAATTTTGACTAGTTCAGGGACCCGATGGGCCAATTTTCACCGAAGCCCATTTTTTGGGCCGGACTTCGAACGGAGGTTTCAGGCTACCAAGATGCCCGTTTGGTTTCCTGTCTATTCCCATAGGTTCCCCTTGACGTCGCCCATTGGTCGGAATAACAACACGAGAAATCGATGTTGTTGAGGGAAAAAGGACCATTTGACATCGATGAGAGAAATCTATAGATACTACGAGAAATTGACACCATCTAGAGAACCTGGACCGTTTGATGAAAAATTGCCAAACTAGGTCATTTCCATTGCCCATAAAACGTTCTCCTTGGGTTGAAAGCTTATACTGATGAAATGATGTCAGAATTGGGCTAGATGAATCCATCAAGTCCATATCAGATTCACGAACCCAGCGCTACCCACGATTTGGAGATCCAGACAATTTTAACTAGTTTAGGGACCCGATGGGCCAATTGTCCTCAAACCTCTTTTTTGGGCCCAACTTCGAACGGAGGCTTCAAACTACCAGTATGCCCATTTCGTGTCATGTCTATTCTCACAGGTTCCCCTCGAAGTCACCCACTGGTTAGAATAGAAATTGCCAAACTAGTTCATTTGCATTGCCCTTAAAGTGTACTCCACGGGACGAAAGGTCATACTAACCAAACGATATTGGAATTGGGCATGAATGGATTCATCAAGTCCGTATCGGGTTCACGTACCTAGGCCACCTAAGTAGTGTCAAGATGAGAGAGAGAGAGAGAGAGAGAGAGAGAGAGAGAGAGAGAGAGAGAGAGAGAGAGAGAGAGAGAGAGAGAGAGAGAGAGAGAGAGAGAGAGAGAGAGAGAGAGAGAGAGATTTTTTTTCTATATGGCCTAAAGCAAAACCAATCAAACGAGAGACAATGATCATAACAATGTTATGATTCAAGTGCAAGATCGTTTTTATTCAAAGGCCTATTCCTTGTGTAGAAATGAAACACACACACACACACACACACACACACACACTCTTATATATATATTCTATTCATGGGTGTCATCATGTGTTTAAATATTACAAAATGTTAATTGTATTTTGATTTGAAAACTATTTTGTACCAATTTAGGTATCTGCCAAAAATTTTTTTTGTTTGTAGTAGTCCTACGCTTGAAAGTAGGAGAGGCGCACATCCTACATTATTGATGAAGGTATTCAATCTCTCTCTCTCTCTCTCTCTCTCTCTCTCTCTCTCTCTCTCTCTCTCTCTCTCTCTCTCTCTCTCTCTCTCTCTCTCTCTCTCTCTCTCTCTCTCTCTCTCTCTCGCTTTGTGAATGGATTGAGTTCTACAAGTTAGTATAAAGCGTTGTTCTTTTTGTATGTAGGAACACACAAAAGGGTAGACGAATGTTACACAATCTAGTCTTTGTGCAAAAAGCAAGAATTGCCAATCCTTAAAAAATGTATGTTTAGAAAAAAAAAATTCTAGTCAAATTAATTTGATATATAAATGACATAATATGATAATGAATAGAGGTCTTTTGTACTCTTCATAGTTTTACAAAAATGAAATAGATTTGAAGTCACAAATTTTTAATGCTTGTAATGAATAACTTTGTCATTTTGCATCAAAAAAACCAATCTCAAACTAGGGAGCTTCTTGAAACTTTTCTGGTATGTTTTATTTGTACAATAAATGGTAGTTTGTAGTCTTGAAATTTCAACGTGTCATTATTTCAAATATAATGATCAGTTTTACTATCATGTTTAATGTTATACGTGATTCCAATAGAAGACTATAACCAATCAAGATGAGGAGAGAGTTCAAATAAAAAGAAATAAAAGAATGCTCATCTATAAGGAGGAAGACAAAATTAGAAAAGAGGTCAATATTTTTAACCTATTTACTCATAACATTAGTACGATTTTTTAAATCAAAATATTAATCTGTTTGGTAAGAATGAAGCTCCGTTTTGTTTTAAAATTTTCTTGCTTTAGTAACATAATGTTAGATTTACGTTATAAGATAAACCTATACTTGTTTTGAATGTGCTGACACATCCACGTCGATGAAATTTATAGGTCATTGCACTTGGTGCAACGATAGACATTTTGAACATCAAGAGGAAGGTCATTGCCCGTGGCACTTTAGAGAGTAAAGATCCTAAAAGCACATGGCATTGTAGTTCCATTGGAGATGGGTATTATCTTTTATGGGTGAAGGAAGTATTAGCACCAAAGGAAGAACTCCTAAAACCACATGAAGAATTCCAAACATTAGCAGAACTTGTTGGATTACAACTTGCATGGCCAAAACCCCCTCAGATAATGAATATCAAATTGCAAGAGGAAGCAATTGTTGTAGCAAATGTGATAATCATGTGACTTCATTGCAACCAACCTATCATTGAGTAAATGTTTTTTCAATGATGCACAATATCCAGTTGGTACTTGAATCTTGGATAAGACATCCAAAAATCGTTTCTTTTCTTCTTTGTGAACATGTAGGGTGCAACTGGAAGCAAAAATTTGTTATCGTTGGCTCCTTGTTGTTTTGGCCATGTTGATGTCTTTCATGTCCATCCTTACTTTTAGAGAGTCCTTGTCACCAATGCTAAATAGTGTCTTCAATAAGTTCTCTCCAATATTCTTCTCCACGTGCATAGCATCAAATGTATTGCATATAAGAAGATCCTATTACACAAAAAAGAGTAATCTATTAACTATTTGTGAATTCTTATTCATAATTCAAATGGACAAAGTTTGGTACACAAAATTTTGTAACTTACCTTCCAATATGGTAGAGATATATAGAAGATGCTGAGGCTCTTCCATCCCGTGTACTTTGCAGGATCTTCATTTTTTTTTCTTTGAGAGTCCATCAATCACTCATTTCTTGGGGCACAAGCTTCCATGATTTGCAAAGTTGTTACTTGGGCAGGAGGTGGCTTGTCTTCCACGTGTCCATCAAAAGCACTCTTCATTCTTGTAAAATGATGATTCATAGGCAAGAAACGCCTATGTCCACAATACACCATTTTGCCAAATGAGTGTGACCACCTTCCAGGAAAATTTAGTCCACATTTAGGACATCCAACATATCCCTTTGTTGAATGTCTAGCAAGCAAACCATATGCTGGAAGATCGTGAATGGTCCACAAAAGAATGCCTTTCAATGTGAATTTTCTTTTTGATGGATCCTCTACTGTTACATCATAAGCAGAGACACCATTCCAAAGTTGTTGTAATTCATCGATAACAACCTGCAAAAAAAAAATTCATATTGTTAGTCGCTAGTAGACAAAGTTTGATGTTTCAAAGATTAAATAAGAAAAATATCTTGTAGTTAATTTAAACGGTCTATAATAACTACATCCTCAAGATAGACATCAATGTTTTCAGGCTTCACTTGTTTTGGTCCAGGAATGAGCATATTTAGCATCACAAAGAATTGTTTAGTTGCAATCCAAGGTGGCAAATTGTAGTTCACTATCAAAATTGGCCATGTGCTCCAACGACTACTCAAATTTTCAAATGGATTAAATCCATCGATAGCCAATGCCAAACGCACATTTTGGGGCTCTGTAGCAAAGTCTGGCCACTTTGAGTTAATATGCTCCCAAGCAAGAAAATCTATTGGGTGGTGCCCCAAACCATAATCATGTTTTCCCTTTGTATGCCACCTCATGTTGAAGGAAATCATGGGACATCTGCAACAATAATTTGATAAGTATTTTGCATGCATGATACAAACTTCTACAAACATTTTTAATATATGAATATTTGGTCACAACATAAGAAACATAGAAATCAAAGAACATTATAAGTACTTGTAAAATCGTTGAAGACGTGGTATGATGGGAAAATGCCTTAATACTTTTTGAAAAACTTTGAATTGTGGTTTTCTCCAACGACATTCTTTGCAAATGGGACAACTATTCAAACTTTCATATTCTCCATGATATAATATGCAATCATTCACACATGCATGGGTAGTGTGGTAACCTAGACCAATGTCCTTGATCACCTTCTTTGCCTCATAGGTGGAACATGGAAGTTCATTACTTTCAGGGAGTAAATGTTCATGAAGCAAGGTTAATAGCTCATCAAAACTTGTTTGCGACTATCCATGGACCACTTTTAGATTATATAGACACAATATAGAAAATAATTTGCTTCTTTTGCATTCTTCAAACAATTTTTTTTTTTCATCTTCCATTAGAGAAGAAAATTTTATGGCATCGACATCTTCATTTTCTTCTACCTTATCGCTTGTAGCTTGATTCCCATATTCATTGTCCTTATTAATATTGCATGAATCCTCACCAATATGATTTTCACATTCCAATGAGACTTTGTCTATCATCTCAAATGCATTTTGAACCATATTTATGAGATCAATGTTCAGATCAAGCTCAGAAACATGTATTGTTGGCTCTTTCACTTCATTTTCTTTGAGCTTTGAAGAACTCTGAAATATAGAAAAAAGCATGACCACAACATTATTATTTGCATGACAATCAAAATCAAAACACTAACAATCCATCAAATAGACCACAATATATGTACATTCTAAGCAAAAAAAAATATTTTTGAAATAATATTATCATTGAATAAAACAAAAATTAATCTTAAAGATCTAATGTCAAAGGGTGACTAACCATAACCAATAACTGGTAACATTAGCATGAGTTATGTTGGAATGTGGTGAGAAAAATGACTACGTATTGAAATTAAATAAAATCATTTAATTTGAGAAAAAAAATACAATGACAATATCACACATTTTATTTAATGTGTTAAAAGGATTGGAATGACCCAATGGAAAGGTGAGTGGGGAATCCATTCCCCCATACGTAAAAATCTTAAGCTAAAATTATATAATGACTAATCTATCTGAAAATAAAAACTTGAAGTTAACTTTAATATTTGGTAGGCTCATCATCTATAAGAGATAGACATGTAAGTTTTCTAAACCTACAAAAGTAATTTGGTATTCAAAATTTTGTAGGAAAAAAGGTACTTTCCAAGCTATATGGAGTGAAATGACAAGTTTTTAAAAATGAGAGAGAGAGTGGATTTTGCCATATATAGTTAGAATATACCAACATACTAGAATTCCAAATATAATAAAAGAACCGAGAAAATTATGCCATGGTTTGGAACTATCATCACAACTACACATGTGCCCAACATGGCACGAAGGGTCGAGTACTTGCCTTAGTGACAAAGGCCTTGAGGATAGACTTGGTTCATATAAACAGGACATTATATTATTATTGTGGTAAAGAAACTTGAAAATTACACCGTCATTTCGGGCTTGGCCGATAATGTGATTAATAATCTTATGAGGGCCCATGTACTCCAATTGGACCTATGGAGCTATTGCATGGTGTATGAAGACTTTTATCCAAGAATAGGAGGTCAATTGCTTTTGATAGGAATGGAGGTATCCTAGAGAGAATATTCTCTAGTTCTTGGAGAGTATATATCCTAGTGGAATTAGCCCATCTTTTCATTGTCTTTTCTGATTTCAAAAGCCCAAATCTCAACCTCTCTTGTATTCATTCACCTTGGCTTGGGAGTGAGGTATTGACTCGCCATTTTTTATTGGTTGGGTGGTTTTGCTCCACTGGTGACCGTTTGGTTGCATGTAATAGAATTTGAGAAGATCTTTACTTGGCGATTGTTATAGTGGTATCAAAGCTAAGGATTACATCAATCAAAAGCTGGAGGTAAATACTTCACAAAAATAGAACTCAGAACCGGATATCATCAGATTAGAATTCATTCGAATGATGTGCAAAATTTGGTTTCAGATGAGATTCAGTCATTATGACTTCCTTGTGCTTCCTTTTGGGTTGAAAAATGCACCTGCTACATTTCAACAGCATTAGGGGAGTTTTGAGCTCCAAAAAGACCCTTTAAGAATTTGTGCAAGATGTCTTTTGTATTATTAATATATTATAGCACTAATACTTTTAACTTGCCATAATTTTTTAATCGTAACTCAAAAGTATTTCATATGACATATCATTGTAAAGCCTTGTCGAGAGTTTTCCAATGCACCAAACTCCGCTAAACCTGGACTTACCACTAAAAAGTTATGTCATTTTTAGTGTGGAATCAAAATATGCAGTCAGGGACAACAACTAGAGAACCTATGTGAGAAAGATTCTAGTCAAGGCTATTTGGATTGCAATTTAATTGCTATAACATTTAATGATTAATTTGATATTAGTTTATTATAAATTATAACAATATGATCATTTTTTTAATGTTTTATTAGATACAAAATCTTATGTTTCATATATATGCAAGAGGGTCTAAAATCAAATCCAACTACAAAAACAAAGAGTCGAATGAAGTAGCAAATGTATAGAGTCAAGTTCTAGTTATTTATTATATTTTATGAGTGTCATTTGGAAAAATTGTTATTGAATATGACTCTGATCATTGAATTAATTTTATTTTTTTCTATGTTATCTCTATTTATGTATTAATATAACAGGGTCATCAATCGTCAAGTGAAATTTTTTACAAACATCAACATGTGGCGAAGGCCAACCGTCGTTTTTGTAATGAGGCACATGTTAGATGTTGATATGCATTAAAACATTTGTTGCTATTATTGTATATGACAAATATGAATATTTTGTGTCACTTTCAGTCATAGGATGTTCCCTCCAAATCACAACGAAACGTTAATACTAGTGTGGTTGAAAGTGCAACATATGATGATGTTGCATCAACAGGCCAAGTAAGTTTCATTTTTTGTACTTATAAGAGCATTAGACAAAAGTAATAAATTTCTTTTGATTTTTGTAATTGATCTAAATGTGTAATACATATTTTGTTATCTATATTGTCAAAAAGCTTCAAGTCCTGCATTGCCAAAAGAAAAAAATCTAGTTTCGTCTTGTCAAGCTCCAAAATCAAAAAAGGTTTGTGCAAATAATTTCAATTTTTCCCTTATAACCTTTGAAATATATTTATAAAAAATACAATTTTTTTATGATAGATGATATCAAGGAGGTTAAGTGGTCAAATGATTTCTTTGGCAAAGTTATATGAAAAATCTTTGATTGATAAGATACAAATATTACATTTTTTGAAATTACAAGAACATTTTTAAAATTGGTACGAATGTTTTTTTTACATCGATTTAAAAAGCCTGTTTTTAATAACTTTATTAGTTTGGTTTAACAAATTTGTAAAAAGCTATTATTCTCAATTTGATCAGTAATATCTATTTTATTTTTATGGCATTACAAATTGGTGAAATAAACAAGATGATTTTAGAGGGCGAGAAGGTTGAATTGTGAAATAAAGTCCAAAAGTTGCAATTGCAACTATGCATTCTAATGACCCTACAAAGACATGTCGTTTTAAATGAGCAGGATCAAATAATTGGATAGTTTCCATGTTAGAAGCATCAGTACCTAATGCAAAATTATTTGATGTTGGTGACCATGGAAGTACCATAGGCAAAGCTGTAAATGGTTTTACACTTTGGCCTTTTCACTTTATTATGCCTTGTCATGAGCAATTTTTGCTTGATTTGTGAGATAGTTTGGATTGATTATTCCATGATGATTCAAGCTGATCTTGTAGGAATGATTTAAAGAGGCATTTATGTGCATATGATTCCTTTTGGTTCAGGTTAGGTGAATCTTATATAACTTGTGAAGTCGAGATCAAGGAGGAGGCAATTCTAGATCCATTTCTTATGCAGATTCAAGCTAGTTTCCATTCTTGTTGACATTCATAGATTTGATTTGGCTCCCCATATTCAAAGATCCATCAACATGAATCTCATATCAAAAATTGTATGTATAACTAAGTACTGTAAAAAAACTAAACTAAAGTATCTAAGGCATGGAATTAAGGAGGAGTACTCTAGTCTTAGGACTCCACAACATAATGGAGTAGCTAGGAGGAATAATAGAACCCTTTGTGAATGTGCCCAGACAATGAGATTACATGCAAATCTTTCTAAGTCTTTCTGGGGGGAAGCTTTAGCACGTGCTAACTATCTAACAGGTGGACAAGTGCTTCCTTGGATGGTAAAACTCTTTTTGAGGTCCTTTATGGTACAAGGGGGAGTGTCAAGCATTGTAGGATCTTTGATTGTACTTGTTTTGTCAACATCACTCTTGATGATAGAACTAAAGAAGATCCTTCATCAAAGAATGTTGGCTATAGTGAACTAAGCAAGGCTTACAAGGTTTACATTCCTTCAATAAGAAAAGTTCTCATTTCTAGAGATGTCATCTATATAGAAGACAATGTACCAAAGAAAGTTGATGTTGATGAAACTAACAATCTTCATGTTGTTTATCCTAACTTTCTTGATGATGATAGTGGAGATGCCTCCCCAAGTCAAGTTCCAAGAAGATCCTCAAGGTAAAGTGAAAAGTCAACAAGGCTTACATATGATGAGAAGGGTAAGCAAGTTTTGAAAGTTACAAACTTGGCTTTACTCACATGTTTTGGTACATCTTCTTGTATAGATGATGTTATGCATATGGATGGTTGTCTTCATGGAATGGATGTCATTTATAGTTCTGGAAAACAGGTTTTGGTCAATGGTTTTGATGGTCAAGAGGAAGATCAAGAGGTTGATCTTAATGAGCTTCATCAGCACCAATTGGAAATTGGCAATTTGAAGCTAGTCAAGAGCATCAAAGAAGAATCAAATGGCCAAGGCACTAAGGATCTATTTTTGCAGTTATTGAAGACTCAAGTAAAGGCAAAGGAGCAGCAAGGATGTCTTGTTCAAGTCTACTTTACTCAACTAACTTTATGTTTGAGCTATGTTATGTCAATGTGTGGAAATTGTCAAAATTTGGTGAATCTCTGATCATCTCTTTGTATCCAATGGATCTTGGAGAAGGACTAGTGCTACCTAGTAGTTATATGGAGTCTTACAGAGCTGGCTTAGCATCATTGTTGTACTCTTTTACTCATGGATTTCCAAGGTTTGACGGTTCTTCATGGCAAAAAGGCATGGTGGATTTCAACACATACACTTCACAAGAAGTGAAATATGGAGAAGACATGCAAGCAAGCATTCTTCACTTTCATTTGTTACATGTTTGCTACTGTTTAACAGAGATTTCAAAGGTGGAAACCTGGAGGAATCATTCCATTCCCATTCTATATTATTCTTCGTGTACTAGTTTCATCTTGAATGTAAAATTAATGCAAAATCCAAGATGGACACTGTTATCTATATCTATTATGAAGTTTATTGTTTTGTACATATTAGGATCATTGAGAGGAGATCTATCCTTAAGATGGAAACCATTCTTAAGTTAGATCAAAGTAGTGTTGTAAAACTAGCAAGCAAAGTTGAAGAGGGAGTGTGAAAATTGTCAACATTTTCTTGACTAGTTTAGGCCAAATTTGGTAATTTTGGCATATAGTTGTGGAAGAGGTCAAACTTTAAGAACTTCAAAATGACACCAAAATCATGTCATTTGGACATATAGGCCAAAATTGGCTATTAATTGATTCACTAGGCCAAAATGGGCAAAAAATGATGGCCAAAAATCATCATTTAAGTTGGTTTTAATGACGGATTTGAGTCATTTAATCCATGTCATTAAAACCAATGGTTGAAATGACGGCCAAAAACCGTCATTTATGTTATCTTAAATGACGGCCAACAAAAAGCCATCATTTATTTATTTTTAATCTAAAAAAATGATGACAAAAAATCCTCATATAAACCATTTTAAATGACGGTAAAAAATCGTCATTTAAATCAACTTAAATGACGGCCATTAAAAACTATCTTTTTTATTTTGCCAAAATGGAGAATAAATGACAGCCAAAAACCGCATTTAAATCAACTTAAAAAAACTGTCATTTAAATCAATTTAAATGACGGCCATTAAAAACTGTCCTTTTTATTTTGCCCAAACGGAAGGTAAATGATGGCCAAAAATTGTCATTTAAGTGGACTTTAATGATGGTCATTAAAAGCCGTCTTTTTTTATTTTGCCAAAATGGAGAATATATGACAGCCCAAAATCGTCATTTAAATCAATTCAAATGACGGCCATTATAAACTGTCCATTTTATTTTGCAAAAATGAAGAAGAACAAATGACGACCATTAGAAACCGTCCTTTTTTATTTTGCCAAAACAAAATATAAATGACGGTTAAAAACCATCATTTAAATCAATTTAAATGACGGCCATTAAAAACTGTCCTTTTTATTTTGCCCAAACAAAAAGTAAATGATGGCTAAAAACCATCATTTAAGTGGACTTTAATGACGGTCCTTAAAAATCATCTTTTTTATTTTGCCAAAATGGAGAATAAATGACGACCCAAAATAGTCATTTAAGTCAATATAAATGACGGCCATTATAAACCGTCTTTTTCATTTTGCCAAAACGAAGAAGAATAAATGACAACCAAAAACCATCATTTAAATCAACTTAAATGATGACCATTAAAAGCTGTTCTTTTTATTTTGCCAAAACGAAAAATAAATGACAATAAAAAATCGTCCTTTAAGTCAACTCAAATGACGGTCAATAAAAATCATCTTTACTATGTAATGGAAGATAAATGACAGTAAAACACCGTCATTTATTTGACTTAAATGACGGCCAATAAAAATTGTCTTTTGTATTTTGACAAAATGGGAATATATGATGACAAAAAAAGAGTCATATAAATCAGCTTAAATGATGGTCATTAAAAATAAACGACGGCTATGAAATTGGTTCTTCTTAATTTTCTAAATGTAAAATAAATAATGAGCAAAAACTGTCATTTAAGTCAACTTAAATGACAGCCATTGTCATTTTTCTTGTGATTAATATCTTATGCTTTGGTGTGAACCAAAAGTAGAGTGATCAATTGTAACATACACATTATAGCTAGACTAATTTAGTACAAATCATTGAAACTCATCAAATATAAAAAGAAATTATATAAATAATGTTCTCTTAAGACCTTTGTGATTTTTTGCAATCATACGATTGAGTCTTCTTCTTAGAAAGATATGTGCAAATACTATCGATCTAAAAAGCTATGATGATTTGTACAACGAAGCTATATATGTCCTATGCTGCTTAGAGAAGACATTTCCACCAACATTTTTTGATATGATGTCTCATTTGCTTATTCATGTTGTGGAGCAAATAAATTTATGTGGCCCAGTACGATTGAGATGGATGTATCCCTTTGAGAGGTACATGAAAAAAATGAAATCCTTTGTGAAAAATGTAGCAAGGCCTGAAGGAAGCATGGTAGAAGGCTATGCTATAGAAGCAGCAATTGGATTCTCAATTGAATATTGGAGAGAAGGTACATTATGAAGCTATTTCTTTTGCATGCTGTGATATAAATTTTTCCATGAAAAACTATCAATGTTTATTCAAACTATCTTTGTTATATGTAATAGTTTTCAGAGCAATCAAAGAAGGAATAAAAGTGGATAATACATTATTTGAACTTGCACAAGGCCCTTAACAAGTTGCACGCTCATATTCAGTGATGAACATCAAAGGGTATCATTTCAGGACCGAGAAAGCTGATATTGGCAAGATCACACAAGACTTTGGAGTTGCGGCCTACTTCAATACTTGGAGTCGTATTAGTGTCAAGGACAAAAATCCAATCATGGCAAAGCTTCGATAGTTTGGAAGAATCATACACACATTGGAACTAGATTTGGGATGTTTTTCGACAATGTTATTGTATTGTAAATGGTACAAACCAAACATTTTTGGAAGCAATGCAACGATGAGAACAGATAAGTATGGTTTACAAATGGTGGATACCACCAAAGTACTAAAGGCATTAGATGTTGACGACCAGCCATTTGTAATGCCTGAACATGTACACCAAGTTTTTTATGTTGTTGATGACATGGACCCAAAGTTTAGTGTGGTGCTAGACCATGCACCCAAGCGTTGGCACAATGGTATTGCAATGGAGGATATCATGGATCTATCACTCACTAGGGACTTTTCTTGTCCAATCATGCTTCCACATGATTCCACTGATAACTATGAGAGAGCTCGTAAGGGAGGAGTACATGTCGTTGTTGTAGAACGTCAGATAGTGATTAGGCCATGGATTTGACATATTATATGAGAAACTTGCGCTTATGATGGGACAAGATCAATGAACAAAAAGATGTATTTACCAAAATCTAATTCCAAAGAGCAATGTGAAAATTAATTTCTTATAGCGTAAATAAATCCAAATACTAAAAACTAATTTAAAAATATAATTTTTGCATAAATCATGCCTTTTAAAAAGCTCTCATATAGACCAACAATAAATGGCAGTTTTCTAAGCCATTATATAACCATATTGAAAGGCCATTATACCTAAAAGATTTAATATTGTTCAATACATCAATGTGTTGGTACGTACTTATCGAAATGCATCCAAAAAAATACAAGGCACATTTGTATATACCTTAGAGTTCTGTACTATTAGATTCATTTATCTACTTTTATGTTCCCACCTATCTACAAATCAATCCACAAACAGAAAATCACAAACTTGGCATAAATGATGGCTTTTCTAGGTTGTCATTTATGTTAGTTTTGCGTAAAATGATAATTCAATAGTGCATGTCACATAGATGTATCATATTATACATAAATCCATGTTTGTGTGCATGTAGCTAATTATCTTATACATTCGGTGTTATACCTAATGACATGTGTTCAATATTTTTTGATCCATTCATACATTGATACGGGACATAGTTGCAATTTTAGGGTATATGACTATAGAGAGAGAGAGAGAGAGAGAGAGAGAGAGAGAGAGAGAGAGAGAGAGAGAGAGAGAGAGAGAGAGAGAGAGAGAGAGAGAGAGAGAGAGAGAGAGAGAGAGAGAGAGAGAGAGAGAGAGAGAGAGAGAGAGAGTCATATCTCATGCATATATCTAGTAGGTAATGTGTGGAGAACCCACCATTGTGATTTCATTATCATTTGGCCATAGTTGGAAGAGTTATTTTTACTTCTAATATTCTCTCTTCTCTACATTGATGTTGTGTGATTGTTGGTGACAACATTTTACAGCAAATTCAATCGCAATCAATCCTAAAAGTGATGAGGGATGCAAAACTCAGAGATCTAGATCCAAACTATGAGCTAGAATCAAGACTACTTACCAAAACTAGCTAATCTAGCATTTAACTCCACAATAGGCACATAGATTTGATCAAACACACTAAAGTAAAGTGTAGCAAGCTTCTTAGACCTCTGTAAAACTTCAATACCTTCCAAATCAAGTAATTAATGCATAAAAACACTCACATCCAATATCTAGAACTCGCCACCCAAAGACAATGTTGATAGAAGTGGAAAAACTCGATTTTTCTTCATATTTGGATGGAGATCCCATCATACACTTATACTTTTCAAGCTCGGATCTGATCATATTAGGGCACCTCTGAACTTCTCATACCCTAACCCTGATATCTAAGCTAATAGGACATTGGATCCACCCTAACTTGGGGTCAAGATCTCAAGATCCAAAAACAATGTAAAACATGCTATTTTTAGATCCTAGAATTTCTCTAGCCTATCTAAAGAAATTTTGAGATACTATCATAGTGTAATATGAGGAATTAAGTCTTTGGAAAGCATCCTATGTGATTTGGCACATGTGGCATCTACTTACATGGCCATTTTGCCAATTACAATGCATGTGACCGAAAATGGTCAAGCTAGAATTGTGAAATTTCAGAGGGTTGGTACCTTGTTGTGCATGATCTTAGGGGTGAATACAAATAGTATATTTTTTGTTGTACAAACTAGTGGAAAGTACCACAAGGTTGAATATGAACAATGTACCACAAGGTTGCCATTCTATGTTCTTTTGTTGAAGGTTTCCATCAAACTAGTTGGTATAATGATTGCTAATCTCTAGATCATGGCAAAGTGGCAATAGGGGCTCATTTATGGTGTCTTTTGGCACATGCACCTCACATGAGGTGGAATATGGAGAATACATGCATGCACTCATTCATAACTTTCACATATTACATGTGTGCTACTTTTTTTAAAGAGACATCAAAGGTGAAAGCATGGAAAGACCCATTTATTATGATCCTATCTTTCTCTTGAAGTAGTAATTTCCTGTTCATATGTAAAGTTGATATAAGAAATAGTGAAACATCCAATATGGACACTATGATTTATATCAATGTAGAAAGTTCACCTTGATCTTGAACTTTAGACCACTTAACTTTGCCCTTGGCCCTTGAACTTGTCTCTTGAGAACATTGCCTCCTCCTCTATTGGAGGATGTAAGCTACACACAGTGAGCTGCTTCCATAAAAGACACCAAAAAGAGTGCATTTGTCCCATAAGTAAATGGAGACTAAAAGGGGAAAGATGGCGGGTGGCTAGGCGGCGGGGATGGGATTGTAGACAGAATATCCCTGTCCCCTGGTACCAGCCCTTTTGGGATCAAAGGGGAAAGATGGCGGGTGGCTAGGCGGTGGGGATGGGATCCTACGCGCGGCCCACAAGTGTGCACAATAATGCGCCACATCATCTATTGGACTGCTTTCCGCCGCCAATAATCCAACAAGCCATTAAGAACTACTTGAACAAGTTATAAGGCTCCTTAATGCGTTCATCAATACACGGTAACTCATTATTGAATTACTTAACCCTCAAAACAAAAACATGAGCACTTTCATCCATCTTTTGTAAAATTTGAAATATTTTCCTCCTAAGAGTCATAACCCTTGATGTGGACTGGACTCATAAACCTTCTTTAAAGCTCCCCAAGCCTCTTTAGATGAAATACACTTACAACTTCCTAGTTCATTTGTCACATTCATTTTGATCGCATGAAGGGCTTTCTTTAGCCTCCTATCATACCTAAATTGTTCGTTGCAACAATGTCCATCAACTCATTCATCTCAAGGAGAGACTCCATTCTCACCTTCCAAGTTGAATAGTTGCTTGAGGTAAGCCTATCATTGCTCTCCAACATGAAGCCTCCATTTGTAGCCATGTTGAAATGATATGATCTTCTCTTTCAACTTATACCAATGCACTTAGCACTCTCCTGAAAGTCAACAAATGAATCCAAAAAGAAATCACAAACATATGGAACCTCTCAAATCTCTTTGTTGCACAAAACTAGCCAATCCAACACATAGAATTGATGACACTTGATCAACACATGATCAACCTACAATATCATGAAATTTTGCACTCTCCTAATATTGAAACACATTCTTGAAAAGTCCATCAACTTCAAAATACTTGCAAACAACCTAGACTAAGTTGCAAATCTGACCCAATCCACCTCTATACTTTCTAGAAATAGTAAGAACACTATCTTAAACCATCTCTAAGCTGTTATGTACAATCCATGGCCTCAATATGCCAAATAACAAATGACAATACTAATTCATTTTCTTCACATTCAATATTGTCGAACTCAATACTAATACATTGCAATACATATCATTGATGTGTATCAAAAAATATATGACACACTTATATCATATCCATCTAACTACTTTTATTTTCTCACTTATCTAGACATTAAGGCAAAAAACTTAAAAGAATGTAATTTTTTGTATAACTGATGGCTTTTGAAAAGTTGTCATATAAACTAGAATAAGGACGGTTTTCTAGGCCATCATTTATGCCATATGGTTTTTTTGCATGAACTAACATTTAAATCTAGATATCATATATATTATGTAGTAATTCATCCATTTATGTGTAAATTTACATACTTATACATGTGATATTATATCCATCTATGTGTTCACATGTATAAAAAGTATATGACACACATATCAACTTAAGTATTAAAAATATGCAAAATGTATCCTGATTATTTTTCACCTTCATCTATGTATGTCCACTATTACCTTGTACATATTTTTAATGTTGACTTTGAAAAGCCAAAAGGGCTCCAATTAGAGTTCTAGTGAGATGGTGACACTTGTCACAGAATTTAAGGATTGTATTTTTGCTAGTATGCAACCAAGTCCACATCTCAATGTCACATATGGCCCAATCAAATTAAGAGGTGTATATCACAAAGCCAATCACATTAAGAGGTAAAAAATGATTGTCCCAATCATGTTTAGAGGTGCAAATCACTTGGCCAATCGAATTCTGAGGCTCAAGCTAGTTGGTCCAATCATTATGAGAGGTGGAATCCCTGAGGTCCAATCAAAATTGAGCATTCCTCATGCTAGATTTCAAGCCACTACGATTTGGAAGTGTGCTCTTTTTGTACATACAATCTTTTTGAGAGTTAATGCAATTTTGGACTTGTTTCTTTGTAACACATTTTTGTGAAGAATTGAAAAAGATTATCTATGTTAGATATAGGGGTCTTATGTTTTTTACATCAAGCATCTAGGTGTAGGATGTTGATAGGAATAAATTTGGCATAGATGGCAAATTATGCATGTCCACTTGTAATGCCACTATTGAGCCAAAATAGAGTAAGAGGCTAAACACGTGCCAATTAGAGTGTAGACAAGTGTAAAGCTTTTGTTTGATGAATTCTAAGGTGGAACCTTGTGAGGTCCAATAGGAAATTGAGGTGTGCTTGAATATAGTCCAATAGAATTAAGAGGTGCATGGATCAATGATCCAATAGGATCAAGAGGTGACAAAATATGGTCCAATCATAGTTAAGCATAGTGGTAGCTCATGGATCTACTAGTATCATTGTACTCCTCATTTTGGAACTAATTGATTTGGTGATTTCATGGATTTTGTGAGTTATTGGATTTCTAGCTTTCTCTCTCTACCCGAGAGCTCATGATGCTTTTTCTCTCTCTACCTAAGGAGAGCAGCTTGTTTTTACTTAGATTATTTTTTGAATACTTCCCACACGTGTGAGTGAGAGTTGGAAGTGACTGAATGCATGTAGTAGTGTGTTTTTGCCATAGATTCAAAGATAGATTTTGAATCTCAATCTAGTCTTGATCTTGTGCATCTACACACTTTAGGAGATCACAAGTACATGTAGTGGACAGTCCACACGTGTGACATTCAACATGCTATCAGAGCCTACTTAAGGTTACCATGCATTTTGATCCATCTAAGTGAATAAATTTTCATCAATCTTGAGCTAGAAGTTGTCAAGGCCCATTTTGCTAGCTATCTTGTTCAATCTTGGATCAAAAGAGATCAAAAGCACATTGATTGGGTCTGACCTAGTACTGTACGGAATCAGGTGCTCAGACACGTGTGAGGAACATCCAATTTCAGTTTGGAAGTTCTCTCTCATGTTTGATCCATTTATCTTGCTTGATAGCTTGTTTTGAAGCTATTTTTGTCTAGTTTTTGATGCAATCAGTTTCATTCCATTTGGTTGAGCCAATCAAAAGTTATAAGCTTTTGAAGAGGGTTAGGTAGGGCACCTAGACCTGGGTGGACACATTTGGTTTGGTCAAGAGATTGCCTGGTTGATCCAAAATTACAATTGTATGCTTGCCAATCTCATCTATATGTGATCTAGGCACTGTTTTGAGATCTTAGCCATTTTGTTTCATGCAATATCATTGTATTTGAGTCAAATTTGGTTTCTTAGAGTACTTCACACGTGCGTGTTTGATCCTAACTTTGCCTATACTCCATCATTTGATGTGAAATAGATCTTGTGTTAGAGAGATTTGTGTAGCTAGTAAGAATCAATTCACAAATAGTTGCAAGATCTTTCATAGGAGGAGATAGTACTCTATTATTGGATCCTATTGAGAGTGTGTAGCAGCATTTATTGTTCATCATTTGAGTTTTCTTCACTTCAAATGTCTTCAATGGGTTCATCCTTGTTGGAACCAAGTGAAACTATTCAATTTGGAAAATGAGGATGGAGTCCATCTTGATCCTTCAAGACGTGATGGACATTGTTCTTGGCCTTGAAGAAGAACCTCAAGTTCTTCAAGAGGTTCAAAAATACAAAAAGAGAGCTAGGATGGCTCTCCACTACATCAAGATGAATGTCTCTAATGAGATATTGAGGGAGATAGGTACTTGTACAATAGCCAAAGAAGCTTGGGATTGTCTCAAGGCTATCTATGAGGCTAAGAATACATCTAGGCTTCTCACTCTTAGGAATCAAATCTTTCAAAGTAGCCAAAAGAGTGATGAGAGTGCATCTAGTTATGTTTCGAGAGTAAAAGATATTCATAGAGAACTTGCTTGTATTGGTGATTCCATCAATCAAAATGAGCTAGTTCAAGTCATTCTCAATGGCTTGAGAAGTGAATTTGATAACCTTGTCCAATCCTAAATAGTAGAAACAATGATGTCAAAATACCGCTAGCTGCGCACTCGCAAAAATGACGTCTTGGTAGAAACAAGACTGATAACCTGCAATAGAAATACAGATTAGTGAACTAGATACCATATCGTAAAACTGTGGGATATTGATGGAAGTATAGGATGACATTAGATTAGTATAGATCTGATAGAAAAAGAACTCTGATATCAAGTTCAAAATGTGTAATAGTATGGAAGTTTTGTAGTTGATGGTTGTGGATCGGAAGTGCATCAGTTACCAGCAAAAAGGATCAAGATGAATGAACAACAGCAATGTGCAATAGAACAAAATAGTAGTGTAGACAAAAATTGCACTCTGGTTGTTTGAAAAATGAGTACAAGAGCTTGAAGCAAATGCACGAGATAGTGTAGCACTAAACTGGCTTTAGCTTATTGATCAATACAAAAAAAAACTCTAATAAATTCGATCCAATATTGAATTTCGATCGTCTGCTTAAAAATTTGAGCCTCTTTTTTTTTTTTTTTTGCAGTATAAGTATATACAACTTTCAAAATGCTCATCACCGAATGGATTTGGGCTTGAGCATTGAAATCCAACATGCTGCACATCTCCACCATGTCCGTCGAGGGCTAGAGGTTGAATGGGCTCAAGCAAGGCCTCTCGTAGGACAACTGATGCAGATGACTTTTTCTCCTACTTCGACACCTTACGAATGGGCACTGATAAGACTTTATGAGAACATCAAATGCCACACTGGAATTTTGGATATAGGCCTTGGAACAATGACAAACGGCTCGTACATTGACCAATTCACTACAACACCCGTCGCAATTTGTGATGTGTTTTGTGACGTGAATCGCGTCCTTAATTTTTTTTAATTCATCGCGGACGTCAGAAAAACACGTCGCTATAAGGTCTTCGGAATCCAACGACTTTAAAATGCGTCGCAATCCGACAGGCACAATGTGCCAGATTCTGCAACCCAAAATCCCAATGAAGGAAAGGCATTCCGACACGGACATCACAATAAGACGTCCAAAGATGTTGCAAAAGATCCGACATGGACGTCACATTGCGATGTCCCAAAACCCTGTCGGATTCTGCCGTCTGTAAATACAGAATGATGCAAAAATTTGCCCGACGGATGTCCGACACCCATCCGACGTACAGACCATTTACTAAATAATTTGTCGCCGAAATGGCGTTGGCATAAAGAATAGAGTCGGTCCAAACCACCCTCCCTTTTCTATTGGCAATTATATTACCTTGAGGATCCACGTCATAATAAGGATTTGTGGATGACTCTTCAGTGGGGGCGAGAGCTGCGGCCGCTTGTGAGGGACCACCCTCATCTCGGCTAAGCATACTTTGCAGTTGTGTTTTTTGCTCAGAAGTTAATGATTCATATAAATTTTAACATAGTCTCTCGAGCTTTCACCATTGCCTGACCCCGACATGATTACTACATTCATAAACATACAATACATTACAATAAATCCTAATATATTGAAATGAAGTAGAAAAAAAAATTGATTACAGAACTTTAATGCATATTGGAGTGGGAGTTTCATACCTGTGTTAACAATGATGATCGTAATTGGAATGGATTACAACACAATACATGCATGTCCAAAAGACCATGTTCTATATAGAGGTGAGCATTCAGAAAAGTTTCAATGTCCAATGTGTAGCGCTTCAAGTTTTCACAATGACATACAAGGGGATAAAGTGCCACGAAAAGTGTTATGACATTTTCCAATTATCCCACGATTGTAATGTTTATTTCAAAAATCGATCTACGGATGATGTGATGCGAGTACCAAGTGATTCACCTGCATGGAAACATATTGAAAACCAATGGCTCGAGTTTAAAAATGAACCTCGTAATTTGAGATTTGGCCTTGCTATGGATGGCGTAAATCCTTTTAGCGTTCAAGCGTCAACTTGGTCCACATGGCCAGTTGTGCTCGTTAATTATAACATACCTCCATGGTTGAGTATTAAAACGGGACACTTGTTATTGGCTTTATTGATTCTAGGAAAGTACAAGGCCAAGAACATGGATGTGTATCTTGCACCTTTGGTCGATGACTACCCCGGTTCAAGTAAATGTTCAGGTATCTATATAATGAATCTAATCTGTTTTAGGGTTTGACGTTTGAGTATATTTAACTAAGCTTATGTTTAATTTAGTTTATGAACTATGCATGTTTAACCACATCGGGGTACAATGCATGTTATATTTGTGGACTTTTGGGGGGTCGACATAGCACAAATATGTTAAAAAAAGTAGTGTACAAAAATCATCGCAAATACTTGTCGCCTGATCATCCTTTTCGAAGGTTGAATAGACGATTTTTTGGAGGGCGAGGAGATAATCCTCTAACTACACCACCACCCCCACGAGCGGAATGGTATGGTGAATGGCTTAAACATCACGGCGTTAATTCTTCATGGAATGAATCCATTGATGGTATGAAATGGTTGTCTATTTTTCATAAATTACCCTATTGGAGGAATTTATTGATAAACCATCTATTGGATCCTATGCACATATTCAAAAACGTCGTTGAATCCTTATGGAACCACATCATTGGCATAAAAGACAACTCCGCAGCTGATATAGATCTACAAGCGTCCGATGTGAAAAGACCCTATTGGATTCAATACACCGAAGGTGGAGATGAGATTCTACCTAGCGTGCCGTGGATTCTTACAAAAGAGCAACTCTCATATGTTAAACACGTCATAAAACAAACGAGAACTCCAACAGGCTATGCACATTCTTTATGCAAGTCATTTATCAAAGATGGTAAATTAAGTGCATTGAGATCACATGATTGGCATAAGATGTTGCAATTCATACTTCCACTTTCTATTTGAGGTCTCTTCAACGATGACGTACAAAATACGCTTTACAATTTGTCATCAATGATTAGGTTTGTATATTTTTTTAAGAACTTGTATAAATATGTGTTATTTCAATTTTTTTATGTGTTAAACAACCTAATGTACTATCAATCTTGCAGGTGGATTTCCTCAAAAGAAATAGAAAATAGTGAATTGGATTCCATGAAAATCTAAGTGATCGGAATGGTATGTTTGTTGGAAAGAGATTTTCCAACTTCCTTTTTGGATATACAAGTTCATCTTCTAGTGCATTTGGTCGAAGAAGTATCAATTGCAGGACCTGTGCGCACACGAGATGGATGTTCTACCTTGAGCTCTTTATGAAATTTTTGAAGGGCTCATAGGTGAGCCTCAATGGCTCGGATCTTGCCCTTGTAGATCTTCTTGGAGTTCTTGGAGTTCTTGCATCTTGAGGTGGATCCTCAAGTTCTTCTTCACTTGGAAGCTCCTCCTCCATCCTAGCATGATCCTTGGAATCAAGATGATTAGTAACATTATCATCCAAATCACAAGCATGTCCTTCATAAAAAATAACATCCCATTATCACTCCTTAATACCTTAATCTTGGTACTAAGTTGATTTTCTACCAAAGTCTTGAGCTTTGCAAAAGAATCAAACACCATTGATTTGCTACACAAGAGATACATCCAACAAAATCTAGAATAGTCATCAATGAAGATTACATAGTACTTGGCACCACCATTAGACTCATGTGAAAAACTATGAACATCCGAATGGATGAGTTCAAGAGGAGAGTTTGATTTTGATGTAGATCTTGAGAAGGGTAGTTTGTGAGCCTTTGAGAGGCTGCATGCTTCACATCTCTTCCCACACTTTGACAAATGCTTGGGGAGTCCAACTGCAAGCTCCTTTGCGACCATAGATTCCATGGCTTTGTAGTTGGGGTGGCCCAACCTTTTATGCCACAATTCCTAGATTTGTGATTTTGTAATTTGCAAATATCTGACTCTTTATTTCATTGATGAACGTCATGTATCTTTCGACACTACCATCTAATCTTAGCTTCTTCTTATATACCCATTTGCAATCGACTTTCTTCTTTTCTTAGGGTAGTGGTTTGAGTGTCCATGCCTGATTTTGCTTCATTGGTTCAATCTCTTCTGACATGTCTTGCTTCCAAAATTCGCCCTCAAGATTCTGGATTGCTTCCAGATATGTCATTGGTTCCTTGGTGAAACTACAAAATTTGAAGTTTGGGACTTCACTCAACTGGAGGTTATCGATGAATCTGTAGAGGAGTCTTCGAATTCTTGTCATCCTTCTTAGTTGAGTTTGTGGTTGCTAGTGCGTTTGTTCTTTTAATTCTTCGACATGATGATCTTATGTCTCCTGTTCTAGAGTTTGTGATTCATTCTGATTTGATGTTTGGCCTTGAACTCCCTCTTCAATTGGCGATATTGAGAAGAATTGACGGCCCCTTGACTCTCTCACTCTTGGAAATGTCAATTCGTCAAACTTCACATCTCTGCTCATCACCACATTCTCTTAGGTTGGATTATAGAGTCGATAGATCTGTGAGCCATTTGAATATCTGATCATCATAGTCTGTGTCAATTTTTTATCTAGTTTGTTTTTTTTTTCTTTTGGTATGCGCATGTACGCTATACATCCAAACACTCATACATACGATAGATCGGGCTTCTCACCTATCCATATTTTGTACGACGTCTTGTTTTCCACTATTGTCATTATCGATTGGTTTTTTAAATGAACTACAACTGCGATTGCTTCAGCCCAAAATTGACTTCAAAATTGTGTTTGATCCATCATGCACTTTGCTCCTTTGAAAATGGTTCTATTTCATCTTCCTGCTACACCATTGAATTGTGGTGTATATGCAGGTGTGAATTGATGTTCAATACCTCTCTCTTGACAGAAGCTTGAAAATTATTTGTTTGAATATTTGCATCCATTGTCAAACCTGAGGGTCTGCAATTTCTCGGATGTGTGTCATTCTACAAACCTTACAAATTTTTTGAATGCATCAAACACTTCAGACTTCTTCTTCAGATAGTATATAGTAGTCATCCTATTGAAATCATCTATGAATGTGAGGAAGTATCTCGATCCGGAAGGGAAACAACCTTCATGGATCTACAAAATCTGAATGAACTAATTCTAGGATGTCCTTTGCTCTCCTTCTTTCATGCACAAATGGACTTTGATGCTGCTTACCTTTCTAACAAGCTTCGTAGAAGTCAGAGTCTAGATTTGTAGTTCTAAGAATATTCACAAGTTCTTTCTTGCTCATGTCATAGAGACTCCTCATATTCAGATGATACAGACATCTATTCCAAAGATGGTTCTCACTTTCGGATGTATTTAGTATACTATCGTAGTTGTTGATGATTTTTGCTTGATATAGATTACCTTGTCTTGATCCGATAGTTAGCAACTTATTCGATCTGTGCTCAATCATTCGGCATGTGTTTCCATCAAATAGGACTCGTATTCCTAGATTTGCTATGCTCAACACATAGAGTAGATCTCTCCTCAACGTTGGTACATAGAGCACTCCTTGTAGCTCTGCATGCCCCGACAATGTACGGAACTGAAGAGTTCCAATGCCTTTGACATCGTCTCTGGTCCCATCACCCAACATCACCGTTCTTGTGTTGTCCAGTGCCTTGTAGTATAACAAAACATTTTTGTTGCAGGTTACATGAGATGTGGCTCCTAAATCAATCACTATGTGATAATTATGTTGTGTGTAGGTGGTCGATTCTTCATCGATAGCTGCGGATGCATTGTCGTTCTTCTCACCATCTTTGGATGATTCCTGGTCATTTGATTCTCCTTCATCTCTCATCAATCTTTCGTCTGCTACGAGATTGATTGCTCTTTCGAATGTCATCTCATGTAAACTTAAGATGAGCATCCTTAGCGGCTGATAAGATGAGGGTAGTGATTTCATAAAGTGCATCAGCTAATGGGGTGCTGGGACTTGATGCTCTTGTCCAGATGCACAATCGTCTTGATCTTCTCTACATGTGGTTCCAACTCATTTTCATCCCATCACAAGCTTTATAATTGATTGTGGAGGTGCATGACCGATGCGGTTGTCCTCACTTTGTACTTTTGTTTTAGTTTTTCTCACACTTCATGGCTGCTTTGGTAGTCTTCAATCTGGATGAGAATTTCTTCATTTATGGAGGATATGATGATCGTCATTGTATGTTCATCTTTCCTTATCCATTCCCACTACAAGAGGATAGGCAATTTCCAAGGCCTTTTTTTGAGCTTTTCTTTTGAAAGATAGTTTTTAAAATGAGTCTTGAGGGGATAATATGGGAGTTCATGAAATATTGATAACCTCTTCATGCCATCGCCCTAGATCTTGACTGGATCTCCAAATCCGAAGCCAATCACTTGCCTACAATATTAACAGACAAGCAGATGTACACACATTTAATGTAGATTGGATATCGTTAGAAGTAACATAAAGAGAGTAATCATAAAATAAATACATGATATGTACCATGAATTGGCCCAGATATATATTGTATCTTCATGGAATGAGGACGTTGGCCATCAAGCCCATCATGCATAGGGTGATCAGGTGGAAGGTATCGAGTGTGGCCCTCATAAACCATCTTTTGCAGATGTTGTGAGTGACATGCTTGCAAATACTCATCACAAACGGGGCACGCATTGTAACCACTAGTTTGTAGCCCTACATTGTTACAAAACGACCAACTTAATCGTGGGTCCAATGTTCGAATTGAAATTTTTTTTGTGAATGCACATAAAATTTAATATAATATTATGAGTCAAACCAATAACAAGGATATCTCACCTGAACATTCCCTATAGCTAGGAAAGTCGTGCATCGTCCAATCAAGATCCCCTTTACCACAAAATCTCTTTGTCTCAGTGGTCTTAATATATTGCTCACTTGAACTCCTTGCCATATAATCTTCAGCTCATCTATCAAGGGAGCCATATACATGTCGATATTTTTTGCCTTGTATTTTCTGGGGATAAGAAGGGCGAGCATTAGGATCCCCTTCTTTATACTTATCTTAGGGGGGATGTAGTTTACAAGGACATCCGGACAGGTGGACCATGATGTGGAGCGCAAACCGAATGGATTCACACCATCCATGGCCAACCCCAAATGCAAATGGCGAGGCTCATCCCTAAACTCATGCCAAGTAGCATCCACGTGCTTCCATGTTGGAGAATCGGCAGGGATCCTCATAGTATTGTCGGATGAGTGATTGCTCGAATGCCATGTCATTAGCTCCACGATGGAATTGCACTTAAACATGTGGCATGTCCTGGGGGTATGATGGGAAAATGTCTTACCACCTTGGCGGGTATGGTCGCTCCTTGTAAATCTTGCCTGTAGCGGTGTTCCCCATAGCGTGGACACGTGCTTGCCTCCTCAAACTCATCTCGATATAATATGCAATCGTTGGGACATGCATGGATGCTCTTTTAGCATTTTCTTGGCTTCTTGTCCAGACGTCGCCATAGTATTATTTGGGGGCAACATTTTCCTGAGCAAACTACGACAAAATATAAATTTACATCATTAGTTATATATAGTTTCTCGCAATGAATGAATTAAAAATAAAATGAGATTAGAGCAATTTGCCTATAACACTACATCATGAAGCAAGCAAGCTTACCAAAACAACTCTGTCACACTCGCATCCGATCACCCGCACTTATTTTGGAAGTTCAAAAGTGGCAAACAAGCTCGCAACTTTAACATTTGTGCGCCCTCATACAAAGGATTGGATGCCAAGTGACACATCATAGATTCAAGGACTGCCATGGGCTTGCACACCATACTCCTCTTTTGTGTCTTCATATAAGGGACATCCCCTCGTTACATACGAGTCACATGTGGGGCCAGTGAGCCTCTTGTTGATTTCTATTCCTCAATGTGGTTCAATTTGGATCATCATTGTTCCTTGAACTTGAAATAGTTGTGAACGGACAATATATGTGTTGGTATTAATGTTGTAGCTATGAGTCAGTATACATAAAAGTTTTGGAATCCGATTCACAAAACTCTATTTTTTTAAGCCAACCGGACGAGAGAGAGAGAGAGAGAGAGAGAGAGAGAGAGAGAGAGAGAGAGAGAGAGAGAGAGAGAGAGAGAGAGAGAGAGAGAGAGAGAGAGAGAGAGAGAGAGAGAGAGAGAGAGAGAGAGAGAGAGAGAGAGAGAGAGAGAGAGAGAGAGAGAGAGAGAGATGCACGTTTTGTTGATGTAGGATTACATTCAATTTTATTTTCATTAGAATTTATGAAAATAGATCTAGACATCCTAGAAAGAAATAGTGGAGTGGGAATCAATGGAGGTCGGAACAGACCTCGGAATATGTGTTTCTATTTAATTCAGTATACCATCTGTTATTCCAAGGCCGATTTTGACCTCAGTTCATAAATTTTTTTCAGATCCTAAACAAATTTTATGCTAGATTGTCACCATCTCATAGATGCTAGATTATATACCTCTGCTCATAAACTTTTACATAAATACTTATCTCCCATCTTTTGTTGTAGATGCACATTCTGTAGTGTAGGACTACATTCAATTTTATTCTCATTAGGATTAATAAAAAAAGTTCTACACATCCTACAAAGAAATTTGTACTTTTTGTTGATGAATATGTTGATAAGTGGGGTGGGAATCAGTGGAGGTTGGAACAGACCTTGGAATATGTGTGTCTGTTTAAATCAGTATACCATCTGTTATTCTAAGGCTGATTCCGACCTGGCTCATACATTTTTTTCAAATCATAAACAGATTATATGCTAGATTGTTACCAGCTCATAGATGCTAGATTGTATACATACCTTTGCTCATAAACTTATCATAGTTCGAGCTTTTATAGGTATTGAGTCAAAGCTACGAGGGCAATACCAACATATAAATTATTTTTCCGTCTCCAATTAACCGCAAACCATAACCCTAACAATATTGGAGAACACACAAATCCATTGAGGATGCAAGGGGGGTAACTGGCTCCTCGATTGAGTTGTTTGTGCCAATTGGGTGTCTTGCTTAAAAATGGATAGACCAAAGAGGCATATGGTGTGCAGGTCGTGGACGTTCTTGAACCTCATGGTTCACCACATCGAAATGAGGAAAGTGTGTTTGCTACTTCAAACTCACTTGAGGTTCATCTGGATTCAAACAAGTGAAGTGTTGAGTTCAAAGTAGCAGCATCCTTTTCTCTCTTCAATGCTACAAACCGTCAGACTCAAGGACTGCCATGGTCCTACACACCATGTTCCTCTTTGATTTCTTCATATATAGGATAGACACCCCTCGTTACGTATGATTCACATGTGGGGCCAGTGAGCCTCCTATTGATGTCTACTCCTCCATGTGGTTTAATTTGGAACATCATTGTTGTTTGAACTGAAAATGGTCGTGTATATGACAATACATATGTGTTGGTATTGACATTGTAGCTATGAGGCAATATACATAAACGTTTTGGCATTCGCAATACTCTATTTTTTAAGCCCACGGGACAAGAGAGAGAGTTGGTTGAGTACACATCATTGATCGAGAAGATTCAGTCCACTGCTCGTGTAGACCAATCACATGTTTCCCCTTCCCGTGAGAGTCACTTTGACGAGGGTCGCACCCCCACCCAAGTCACTACTGCCAATGCTTCCTCCCGACACTCTCGGGAGAGGAGAAGAACATGCCTTGGTGTCTCCTGTTGTGGAGCATGTAGAGATGACCCTGAACTGGTCATGAGTCCTGAATGTCTGTGTAGCGCATCTCGTCGTGGGGAGTCCCTACTTCGAGATACATTGACCCAGGAGGCAGCACGCACATCACACGATACTGCGACTCCTGCATCCATCACACCTGAGATTTTTGGCAGACCTACTTTTACCCCTCACATTTTCTCTCCTTCTAGACCCACAGCCACTGAGTCATTTCCTCCCAGCTATGCATCGTGGGGTCACGTTTTGTGAGAGAATTCAACTAGTTTAGTCTAGTTTATTCATATTTTGGTTAATTGTCAATAAGAGGCCAAAACTCATTTTGGACTTAGAGACAAACTTTTTGAAGTTATATTAGTTTAAAATACATTCAATAAACACTTTTGAAAAGTGTGGGAAAGTTGGTAGTCGAGCTTGAGAGAGATTCAAATCTGAACTTTGGGTACATTGAATTTAGGCCCACAAATAGTAGGGCTTACATTTTGGAGGGAAAGCCAAGTGGCCAAATAGGGTTTGGAAACTCTATAAAAGGATGTAACTCATGGAGAGACACATCTTCTCTCTTCTATCTCTCATTTCATCATTATACATGGTTCTCTTTGGGTTCTACTACTCATTGGTGCACTATCTTGGTGTTATCTTGCAATTCTATGTGTAGAATGATCATTTATTGTTATTTTCGGTTTCACACGTGTGAAATACACTAGGGTGCTGTAATTGTACGGACAGCAAACATATTTTATGTTTTGGTTCATGTTTGATCAATATCTCTTAGAGTTTGCATCTCATTTTGTATGTAGATGCTGATTTTTCTACATTGGCAGGATTGTTGGTTTGCTCCTTATTGTAACCAAAGATTTGGGACATGGATTGGATCTTGAATGATCTGAAATCCTTCCCATGGTATCAGAGCTCTTCTGTTTCAGGTTATGAAAGGATCAGCCATCTTTAGCAAGGATTGGAGGAGTTACCAATGCCAGAGCATGCTAGATTGATCTCTACTCAAAAATCAGCATTTTTGCATGTGTAGAATTGATCTTTTGTAGGTCAAAACTCAATATAGGGTTAGATACTTGATCAATTCCAATTTCACACTTGGTTTACAAGAATTCGATGATTTTGGTGCATTAGGAAGGTCTCATTGGAGTCTACAAGAAGATATACCAAGTTTCTAGAAATTGCATGTAGAATTTGAGATATTCAATTTTTTGTGATTTTGTCAAAACCCTAATTTTGATTGGATCTCTAGTTTGTGATATTACTAAACATCATTTGAGTGTGTTTCAATCTTAGGAAGTGGCAAGAATCATTAGATTTGCTCCTTATTGTAACCAAAGATTAGGGACACGGATTGGATCTTAAATGATCTGAAATCCTTCACATGGTATCAGAGCTCTTGTGTTTCAGGTTATGAAAGGATCAGCCATCTTTAGCAAGGATTTGGAGGAGTTACCAATGCTAGAGCATGCTAGATTGACCTCTACTCAAAAATCAACATTTTTGCATGTGTAGAATTGATCTTTTGTAGGTCAAAACTCAATATAGGGTTATATACTTGATCAATTCCAATTTCACACTTGGTTTACTGGAATCAGATGACTTTTTGTGCATTAGGAAGGTCTCATTGGAGACTACAAGAAGATATATCAAGTTTCTAGAAATTGCATGTAGAATATTCGATTTTTTGTGATTTTGTCAAAACCCTAATTTTGATTGGATCTCTAGTTTGTGATATTATTGAACTTCATTTGAGAGTGTCTCAATCTTAGGAAGTGGCAAGAATCATTAGATTGAGGATAGATCATAGGTTGATCAAGATTTCACTATTCTATGTGTTGATTTTCCAGTTAGAAGTGCTAGAATAGATTTGTCAGGTTCCATATCTTGGTGATTTCTTCTTGAGTTACTTTGTTGACATTTAAGAGAGTGCTTTGTGCATTGGAACAGGTTGAAAGAGAAGATCAGGTCACTTCAACATGGCTACAAGTGGGTTGGAGAGCAATGATAAGCTTACCTCAATCAACTATTCTACTTGGAAGGTGAGGATGAAGTCCTTATTGGAGATGAATGAGTTGATGGAGATTGTTGCAGGTGTGGATGAGAGACCTCAAGCACCTCAAGATCAAGTGAGGTATGACAAGAGAACAAAGAAACTCTTCGTGTTTTGTGTCTTCAGATATTCGAGTTTCGCGAACATGTTCATCAGTCAAGGGGCCGCAAGCTAGCAAGGCTTTGTATTCAGAAACACTTTGTTTCTTCAGGCCCTTGGTACATCCCTCGGGATACCCATGCTTTATCGAGGAAATTATCAAGAATGTTGTAGTGTCCGCCCTCCTTGGATCTCCCTTTGGAGGTTTTTGGCTCTATGAGATTAATCACTGACCAGATCCCTTCGCCTTTTAGAAGTGTCTTTATCTTGAACTTCTATATGCAATAGTTTGCACCATCAAGATTGATCGTAATCCTTGTTTGAATTGTAGTAGCCATATTGTATCTAATGAACTTGCTTTAATACCATGTTGCAAAAGTGCGAGGTCTATTGTGGAAGTGTGCTACACAATGCGTGAGATTACTGGAACTAGCCTTAAGCTAATACGAATCATAGGCAATGCAACAATCTATCAAACAAGAATGGATACAACGCAAAAACACTATTGGAAGAATAGAATATCTTTTGTATTTTCTTCTCTTAGAGTGAGTTTGTAGTGTAACGGGAAATAGCGGCTTGACGAACCTCTTACAATTCTATTGTTGTTCATTGACAACGTTCTCATCATGTTTGTTTTGATTTCTGGTCTATACCTATGTTGTGCCAGAAGGGATTAAAGGCATCATGTGGCATGGCAATGTGTTATGGCAAATGGTAGTTATTTGTTGTTGTGTAAGTGTAATCATAACTTTGATTGAGGGTGCACTTAGAGTCCCAAGTTCATAGAACAATGGAAAGCTTTGATCAAGGCGGAAACATTATGATGGCACACTTACACTTGATGGTTAACAGGAATATGCTCCTCAATAAGAACACTCAAGTGTCTTGCTTTCCAAATGAACTTGGCTTGCATGAGCGTTGAGGATGAAGAAACCCGTTTGCGTCGTGTCCTATGATTCCTGTATTATTTGAGGCTATACTTTCCTCTCACCGTCCAGACTCCATACCCTTCTATTTAGTGTATCATACATACGTTTTGATTCCGGGTGTAGTACTGTGGGTTTCAGACGTAAGCTCTCTGAGACGGGCTTACGAAAAGTTCACACGCTGAGCACTGAGCAGCCAGCTGCGCTCTCAATTTTCAAAGCCGCGATGTTGAAACAAGGATTTCTAGTGGAGGCCACCCATGAATGCTGAATCCTGACTGCTCAGAAAGGGGCAGCTTTCAAGTTATAAGACAGACAAAAGGACTATTTAGATGCTTGCACGACACTGAAGCGATCTGACTAGTTTGTTTTAGTCTTTACTCTTTAGCACCGACTCAGAGAAGATCAGAAATACAAAGGTATCAATTAAAAGTTAATATCGTGATTCGTGAATCAGTGCTCGTAAAAAATTGATAGATATATACAAGCCAATTGTTCGAATTAGCCTTTCGCCCGCTTAACTTTTGGATTTGTAGTTTTTCTAATCATTCAAAATCAAGCAGATTTAATTATAAACTCTAATTTTTTTTATTTGATTCTAACCTTTTATCGATTACAAAAAATGTTGTGGGTTTTGTACAAGTTGGTTATAGTATTCGAGAAAGGCGGCATACTTCAAGAATGGAATCGACATCTTTTTTCAAAAATTGGCATGGCAAAAACTGTACAGGATTTTTTATGTATTAAATCTTGGGTTTTATAAAGGAAAACCGGCAAGTAAAAGCCTGTCACTCAATAAAGGCCAAAAAACGTTTTCACATATCGATTTTTGGAGAGAAACCTCAAAAAGAACACTGAGTTGGTTTCAAGCTCTTTTACGAGCACTGTTCGTGATGTTTAGGTGTACCGTGCAGTAGTGCCCGGCCGTGCTTGTAGTGTGCGGCTAGTCGCATTGGATAAATTCTACGGATTTTCGTACACTATCATGTGTAGGAAAGTAGGAAAACAACTTTGTAAGTATGATAAAATTGCGTCATGATAATGCAACCATCGCAGATGAGTTAACTGCAACTTGCAAGTAAAGCATAAATGTAGCAATTCAGAAGACCAAATGCTGTTTCTGATACATTTCACGTACAATGCTCACAATTGACTGACCAGTGACTTAGTCCGATAGCAAGCCTGTACGAAGCAAGAAATTAACGGTCTGTAAATGAAGGAATTTAGCAGCTAGCTTGTCTTGACTCTTTGTCACACTTTTCTGAAAAAATGAAGGTTAAAACTTACCCACTCCCAAGCTGAGAAATGGGAGTAAATTTACATTGCTCGTGGAAAACCTTTTGACAGCCCATTGCTTTCCTATTGAGGAGCCTCAATTTTGGCTTACAAGTTATGACTTCCCATATGATGTAAATTCCGTCAAGTGATGCACACATTAATATGAAACATTTTGACTTGAGCACTTGGAATTATATTTCAAATTACTACTAAACTTAAAATTTTGTATCAATTTTTGGGTTTTACATGAGGCTAGAATGAGTTATATGCACTTTGTTGCAATTCTATTATGAAACAACCTAGAGACTACTTAATGACTAGGTCTAACATAGTAATTTTTGTGAAAGATTCAACTAGTTTGATGATATTTGTTATATTTTCATATTTGGCATATTAAGGCCAACTTTGTTTTTAGACTTAGAGATTGACTTTTCAAAGTTCATTAGTCTAAATTTTATTTGAATAAACACTTTTTGAAAGTGTGAGAAAGTTAGAATGTGAGTTTGAGTAGATTCAAATTTGAATGTTGGGTACTTTGGATCCACACGTGTGAAATACAGTAGCTTGCTGGTTTTGTACGGACAGCAAAAGTACTTTATCATTTGATTAATTTTTGATCAAGTTCTATTAGAGTTTGCATCTCATTTTGTGTGTAGATGCTGATTTTTCTACATTGGTGAGATTGGTAGAGTATTTCTCTTTGTTAACCCAAGATCTTTCAAGTGAATTGGATCATGATGATCTGAAATCCTTCACATGGTATCAGAGCTTGTGTTTCAGGTTATGAAGGAGAAAATCATATCTAATAATGATTTAGTGATATCAATGCTAGAGCATGCTAGAGCGGATTCCACACCAAAATCGAGTTCTTTGCTTTTGTAGATTGGATCTTTTGTAGATCAAAATCCTAAATAGGTCCACAAACTTGATCAACAATTTTTTATTTCACATACTGGATTTGGCCAATTTTTTGGATCATTGGATCAGCCTAAGTGGTGACTACTAGATTGCATATCAAATTTTCAGCATTTGCATGTAGATTTGGAGTAGTCAATCATTTGTGATTTTGACAAAACCCTAATTTTGATTGGATCTCTAGATAGTGAGGTTGTTGGACTTCATTTGAGTGTATTTCTATCTTCGAAAGTGGCAAAGTCATTAGATTGAGGATAGATCATAGGTTGATCAAGATTCTATGATTATATGTGTTGATTTGCTTGGTATAAGTGCTAAAAGAAAATTTGTGAGATAGTTTCAAATCTTGGTGATTTCTTTTGAAAGCATTTGTTGTTGTTCAAAGGAGTGCTTTCTGTATTAAAACAAGTTGAAAGAGAAGATCAGGTCATTGCTACATGGCAACCTCAATTGGAGTCATGTTGGAAGCCAATGATAGGCTTACCTCAAGCAACTATTCATTGTGGAAAGTGACGATTGAATCACTTCTTGAGATGAATGATGTTTTGGATATTGTTGTAGGTTTGGAAGAGAGACCACCAACACAACAAGATCAAGTGAGGTATGATAAGAGGGCCAAGAAGGCTATACACATGATAAAGATGAATGTTACCAATGAGCTTCTCAAGGAAGTTGGTAAGTGCACATCATCTTTGGAAGCTAAGAATTCATTGAAGAAGCTTTATGAGTCCAAGTCTACTTCTAGAGTGTTGACTCTAAGAAGGCAAATCTTTTCTTGTTTGCAAAAGAATGAAGAAAGTCCAAGCACAAATACAAATATGGGCCCATTGCCACGCACATAAGACGAGGACCAGATTTGTCCCGTCGGCCCTCATGGCACTGCCACACCATCAAAATATTCCATCACCGGCCTTTCCTTTGAACAGATTTTGGGGAGGAGGCTCAGGCAAATGCAAATTTTAAATATGCGTGGCACTGCCACACTTATAATTTTGAAAATTTTTCCCACGTGACAATTTTTTCCAAAAAACTCAAGTGTGCCACTCATGGCAAAATGCTGATAATTTTTTTTTGAAGTTTGCCATGCATGACACTTTTTTCTAGCAAGTTCAATCTTGCCACGCCGTGGCAAATATTCTAAAAAAATTTTAAATGGTGTGTCATTGCCATGGAACAAAAATAAAACCCGCAAAATGAAAAAAGTGGGCGCCCTGACTGTATTTGCAAATCGATTTCATGAAGAGAAGCTTTTGAAAGAAAAGTTTTTGAGAGAGAGAGAGAGAGAGAGAGAGAGAGAGAGAGAGAGAGAGAGAGAGAGAGAGAGAGAGAGAGAGAGAGAGAGAGAGAGAGAGAGAGAGAGAGAGAGAGAGAGAGAGTGTTTGGTTTGTTTGTTTATTGATTGATTAATGAATGATTGTTTATTGTTGACTTTTGTAAAGAAAGTGATGCAATTTTGAAGGAAAGTTGATTTGTATTCTAACAATTATCATTTTGTTGATTGATTTGTAATCTAACAATGATTTGGTTTTCATTGTTTGCTTTTATAGAGAAAAAAAAAGAGATGCTTCTTAGAAGGAATTAAAGATCATCCAAACAATAGATGAGGTATGTTTTTTCATCTTAAATTGATGTTTTTGTTTGTTTTTTATTGTTTGTATATATTTACAACAAATTTATACAAGATGAAATAGAAAACCATAAACAATAAACAATCATTCTATAGATAATGAGATAGAGATGATCAAATACAAAAGTTTATATTCATAATCCAAATAAAAAGAGCTTTGATGCTAATACCCTATTTTTCTACTTTTGCAAATTATAAAAATACATCAAATCTAAGAAGTAATTATAGGCTTCTTAGTCTTCGCTCTCTTCTCCCTCATCGTCATCCAAAGCTGAATCTTGTCCTTCGTCTTCGCCTTTGTCCCCTTCATCTTCATTCCCTTCTTCTCCTTGGTTTCCTCCTGTACTTTCTTCCACAAAGGAAACAGATGCCCTCTACAAGCACATTCACAAAACAAATTAATTATTATTATCCAAACACATGTCATAAAAATGAAATGAAATGAAAAGTATGTATCAAAAATATGAGAAATACAAATTATGTAGCAAAAATTTACCCTTGGATGTATGCCTTGTGCCGCAAGATGATCAACTAGGGCACTATAGCCTTGGCGATATCCTCGGCATTTGTATACTTGCGCCCATAATCTTCAACCTACATCAACACAAATCGAATAATTAGAAAAAAGCTAAAAATTATTGATAAAGAAAAAACTTATGAAATGCAATTAGCTAAAAGATAATTGCTTACAAATTGAGTGTGCATATTAGCCTTGCCTCCCGATCCAAGGTGAGATTGGCCTAAAATTTAGGCCTTGATTTTGTTGCCTCTCTTTGTTGCTTAAAGCACTTGGGATTAAGATGCTTTGATTGATAAATAACTTTTCCCGAATCTTTTTTAGATGCCCATCCCGGCCTCTTCTTGCCTTTACTACAAAATCGACTTGATGATTGGCGCTTATGACAAATATGCATACACATACTCGTCTTCACTCATTTGTCATTAAATCAATTTGGTTGTGGAAACTCACGATATAATCTATCAAGTATCTTGTCTTTGTCCCCTTGGTTTTGTTGCTCCCAAGGGTTAAACAAATCGTGACCAAAGTATTTAAGAGTAAGGTTGTGCAATCTATTGATGACGACCTTACCCCTAATGTCCATGATGATGGAACTGTCCTCATCAAGGTCATAGAAAACATTCATGGATTTTTTTTACTGCATTTTTCTGACAAAGGGCTTTCATCTTTTGCCTTTCCTCGAGAGATAGCATAGTATAAAAATCTCACACTCGATCGAAATCTGATCCTGAGGCTTGTCCTCTTCCACTAAAAGAGGATCTTGGCCTCCTCCTTGATGCTCCGCTACCACTAGTAGATATGACTGTTGAGAGAAATATATGAAGTTGTGAAAAGAACTTGGAAAGATATCAAATGTGAAAAATGAAAAAGTGTGTGTGTGTGTGAGAGAGAGAGATATGTGAGAGAGTGAGAAAGAGAATCAAACTTTTAAATGTGTGAAAAATAAAAAGGAGATATGAAAGAGTGTGTGAGAGAGAAAAAGAGATTGGAGATTGGAGAATAAAATGTGTGTGTGTGTGTGTGTGTGTGTGTGTGTGTGTGTGTGTGTGTGAGAGAGAGAGAGAGAGAGAGAGAGAGAGAGAGAGAGAGAGAGAGAGAGAGATTGGAGTGTGAAAGTGTGTCTGTGTGTGTGTGTGTGTGTGTGTGTGAGAGAGAGAGAGAGAGAGAGAGAGAGAGAGAGAGAGAGAAGAGTGAAAAGAAATGAGAGATTAAGAGTGTGTGTGTGTGTGTGTGTGTGTGTGAGAGAGAGAGAGAGAGAGAGAGAGAGAGAGAGAGAGAGAGAGAGAGAGAGAGAGAGAGAGAGAGAGAGAGAGGAGAGATTGAGAGCTTGAGAGTGAGAGTGTGAGAGCTTGAGATTGATAGTGAGCCTCAAGAAATCCACAAGAAAGCGTGGAGAAAGGGGGCAACATTTTCCTGAGCAAACTGTGACAAAATATAAAGTTATGTAATTAGTTATATATAGTTTCTCGCAACGCATGAATTAGAGCAATTTGTCTATAACACACATCATGAAACAAGCAAGCTTACCCAAACAACTCTGTCGTGCTCGCATCCGACCACCCGTACTTAGTTTGCAAATTCAAAAGTAGCAAACAAGCTCGCAACTTTGACATTTGTGCACCCTCGTACAAAGGATTGGATGCCAAGCCACGCACCATCTCTTCTTCCCTTGTCAATGTGGCCTCAGGTGGGTTTGTGAAGAATACATCCATCATGTCATCCATGTCTCCCTCGTGATCATGCGATGTGAATGGCACATCCTCGTGTGTTGTGTCTTCTCAGGACATCTCTTCGTGCAAGTCCACTAGTGGTGTATGCAAGGAAAGTTGTGGCTCTCGTGCTCTTGCACATCTGAATCTTGCGGATTGCATGGCAATATCTGATTGAATTCTTCGATAGTCATGTGAGTGTGAGTCATCATCCTACACAATACAGGTGCAACAACAATCAAGAATAACATAATATTCCACCAATCAGAAAGGATGCCAAACAACATACATGGAAAAGGAGCGTGCAATCATGTATTTAATTTTAGCAATACAAAGAGGTTTGCAAAGTATAACTCACCGAAAAACCGTCCGCACAAATAATGCCTCCCTCTCAATTTGACCATACATGCGAACATGTGATATAATGGTACGTCGCTCTCGTCGCAGTGCATACTTACATCGTGCACATGGGCATGGTATTCTCTGGTGTAACCAGGCCTCTGATCCTATATGTGGTGGTCCTGCCTCAAAACTTAAACTCGACATTTGCATTGGTGCACCTTGGCAGTTGACAATGGATGGAACGCAAAATTAGAAATGATATCAATACATAAAACAAACTAGATAAATGCATTGAGACGAACAAAAGACATGTATATAATAACCAAATTTGAGTCTAGTCCAACTAGTCTCTTGAAATTAATAGTACAATTGCAAGATCGGATTACGACTATATATGCAAAGCATGCCTATGTGCATCATTACATGTCTAGCCTTGCTCTTCAATTCTCGCCAATTTTTTTACTATAAATATTGTCGGCTTTCCCGATATTCGAAAATAGGTTAGGACCAGTTTTTATAAGAACCTTTTATTGATGAATCTGTTGACAATGGGTGCGAATCAGTGGAGGTCGGAACAGACCACAGAATATCTGTCTCTTTTGAAAGCAGTATACCATATGTTATTCTGAGGTCCATTCCGACCTCTACTCATGTATTTTCTACAATTCATAAACAGATTATATGCTAGATTATTACCAACTCATAAATGCTAGATTATATACCTCTGCTCATAAATGCTTGTCTCCTATTTTTTGCTGTAGATACAAGTTTTGTAATGTAGGATTATAATGAATTTTATTTTACATTATGATTTATGAAAATACATGTACACATTTTAGAAACAAACTTCTACATTTATTGATGAAGCTATTGACAATGGTTGGAAATCAGGCACTATACCAATTTTTATTCTGAGGTCCATTCCAACCTCTTCTCTTACTTTCAAATATAGATCTCTTGTAAACATTGGCAATTTGTGCCTAAACACTGCTAGATTATGAACAAAATGTGACTCAACATTGCCACATTTGTTAGATTCTTTTACCACATTGAGGCCTTCATGTTGCCTTCTTGATTACGTTTGTCATTGAAATGATGACACTTCTCCACTAGTGGTTATATGAACCCGATGGGGAACTACATAGTTGGCCTAAGAAAAAAATGATCCCCACTCTCAACAATTCGTGGTATACATAATTAATGTTTCAAGCTTACTAGTTTCTACTCTGATTTGTGGGATCTTAATCTACTCCTGTTGTTTAATTTACATAATCATAATTTATGTGTTGTGTATTGGTTATGTTTCATGCTTAGAAATAGAGAGTGAGGGATATGGAGAGAGAGAGAGAGAGAGAGAGAGAGAGAGAGAGAGAGAGGTAACCAACACTCCCAATCCTAGGAAGGTGTGTAGCCCTTGTTTTCTTCCGATAAAGGCATGGTTCAAATGTTTCTTGTTGGACGATAAGTTCCACGAGAAAGCCCAAACGCTATAGGGAGGGAGCATGTGGTGACATTTTGAAATAGGATATAATCGTACGGTTTAGGAGATTTGATTAGCACTCTCCTCGTGTGTGTTTAAGTTTTAGGGTTTAGGGTGTGCGTGTGACCATGCATGTGCATGTGCATGTGTGATGCCATTCGTTTATGTTTCATGATTTGTTAGATCTGAATTTATTCATGTGTGTGTGTGCGTGTGTGGTTCTCGTATCATAGTCCAAGCTATTATAGGTATTGAGTCAAAGCTACGAGGGTAATATCAACATATAAATAAATTTTCAATCTATAATTAACCACATATCCTAAACCCTAACAATATTGGTGAGCACACAAATCCATTGAGGATGCAAAAGGGGCTAACTAGCTCTGCAATCGAATTGTCTATGCCGATAGGGTGTCTCTCCTAAAAATGATGACACCAAAGAGGCATATGGCGTGCAGGCCATGGGCGTTCTTGAACCTCATGGCTCACCACGTCGAAATGAGGAAAGTGTGTTTGCTACTTCAAACTCAATAACTCTAAAAGGTTGCGTGAGGTTCATTTGGATTCAAACAAGTGTCCACATATAACTACTTTGGAGTGTTGAGTTCGAAGTAGCAGCATCCTTTTTTCTCTTTGATGCTACGAACCGCAAGATTCAAGGACAACTATGGGCCTACACATCATTTTTCTCTTTAGTGTCTTCATAGGAGAGACACCCTCTCGTGACGTACAAGTCACTTGTGGAGAGAGAGAGAGAGAGAGAGAGAGAGAGAGAGAGAGAGAGAGAGAGAGAGAGAGAGAGAGAGAGAGAGAGAGAGAGAGAGAGAGAGAGAGAGAGAGAGAGAGAGAGAGAGAGAGAGAGAGATGCACGTTTTGTTAATGTAGGACTACATTCAATTTTATTTTTGTTAGCAGATTTCGGAGTATCCGCAGATGCCAAGCCAAGCCAAAGACAGAGAATACCTCTCACCCATGACTGAGGAGGTCTCAAAAGGAGGAGAGCAGAAGAAGCTGAGAGCTGAGCATGAGAGCCGAGAAATTACTAGCTAGGAAGACAGTGAAATATCTATGTGAGCCTACATGGTGTATCCCAGAGAAGGAATGACCATGTAGGAGCTAGTCATATTTCCTAGGCTTTGTAAATAAATGTAGAACCCCCTTTAAATTAGTTAGAGTGAGCCACCTTTTGATGGTGACCTTTAGTGGAAGGGCAAATTCCACATGTAATTCCTAATTTGGTGGAATTGCCACTTGGGCTCCACATGGGCAGCCTTCTTGCTTATTTAAGGGCTCCCCTCTCTTGTGAGGGAGCTTTTGAATGTATTGTCAAGTTCTCTTGATAAAGAGGATCCTCCACGAGTTCTTGATGATTGCTAAGCTCCTTGTTCATGGCAATGTTCTTGAGTGAAGTTTCTATGAGCATGCTTGATTTTCTTGTATTGTGGATTAACTAGGATCCGGTTTTCTAGTTTCTTGCTTAGTTGTGGATTAGAATTCACTGCTTGTTTATGGAATAAAGTAGAAATCAGCATTCAAGTATACTAAATAGGCTAGAATAGTGGTGTAGATCTTGCATACTCTCTTACTTTCCAGTTCTTGATTGTTTTTGGGCATTCTAAGCATCAAGAAATGAGTGTTTCTTGATTCTTGGACTGTCAAATGCTGTTACGAATCTAGTTTCTTGTTTCTTGTTTAGTAGTTAATCTTGTTCTTGATTGATTTCTGATTTAGTAGATAGAGGTAGGTCTGCTCCCTGTTCCAAAATGTTGATCCTCTTGAGCTATAGATGGTTACATGGTTGGTTTTTGCATGTAGCTGAGCATCGGAACTATGTCTCCCACTTACAGGCTAGGAAATACATGTTGAAATCTGAGTAACGCCTCTGCTTGTAACTGTTCTAATAAGAAGAAGAACCATAAAGAACCGTAACTACAGAAGTAAAATAAGTTGTAAACCGTGCTCACAGACTCAGAGAATCTGTAAACATTTGAAGCCATTCCACAGCTACACAAACATTAAACCAAGTCATATCTCTTTCATCTATGTTGCGAAACAATCGACCTGAGATCTCCTACACATTCATTACAGAGCTCCCCACTTCGGTCCTGACTGACATGCTGCTCATTTCTCAACTGGGGTCTCACGATTCTTACCAAGCCGAGCTCCATGACTCAAGTCTAGACCAAATTGCTACCTACTACCTCTCGACCGAGCCACTACTTCAATATCCTGACATGTTCTGAGTTTCACGTCAACCGATGTTCATCGTTCAAATCTTGACCGGAGCCATAGGTCCAGATTTTGACCGAAGACCTCTTTGCCATCTCTACCGAAGAAAATCTTCAAATCTCAACCGAACCCTTCAAGCCTGATCTCAGCCGAAGCGTTCCTTCGCATCTCGACCGCAGTCTTCAATTAGATCTCGATTGGACCTTTCAGTCCTGATCTCAACCGGAGCACTTCTTTCAAATCTCAACCGAAGTGCTTCTTTCAAATCTCAACCGGAGCACTTGCTCACATCTCAACCGAAGTGTTCAATTAGATCTCAACCTACGCATTTCCGTCAGATCTCAATCGGTGCACTTCTCTTGAATCTCAACTGGAGGCCACAGTCAGATCTCAACCGATGCCTTCTATTGACATCTCAACCGATGACCTCACGTCAAAACTCAACCGACGACCTCGCATCAGATCTCGACCGACGCTCTCGCGTCAGTTCTTGATCGACTGATACTCTCAGATCTCAACCGATCCTTAGACCGTCCAGTCCATATTCAACTGCATTACAGTCATTGTGACCACTCGTAACGGCCGCATTGATCCATAGTGACCATTCTATATCGTGGGAACCGCATCCAACAGTAGAGAATACATTCACCAATTTACACAATCCTACGATACAAGTTGTTATGGATCGCCCTTACGATCTGAATTCTACGGAGGACTATCCACCAGAGGTGGTCTCCCCATCCACCAAACAAGCTCGACTTAACAAAAATTCCAGGATGAAATCCCAAGTCCAAGAGCCATCCACCAACCCATTCGATAGATGGGAACCCATGCGTTATAAAGTTCCATATGAACGACCACATTTTCATGCTGCTGAATCTTCACATGCACGAGCTCACTTAAATGAGGCTTTTGCGAATAATATTCCATGTACTGAAAAACATATCCCAAAGCTAGATTTACCTAAGTAGGATGGTAACACTGATCCTCAAAGATTTCGTCAAGTCTTTGAGAACGCATGTGACGTCTATGGCGAGGCATCACCGGAAGCCATGGTACAGCTCTTTTCGATGACCATGATCGATTGCGCACGAGAGTGGTTTTTTAACCTTGATCGTAAAGATAAATGTGACTGGTCACTCTTGAAGGAGGCCTTTATCAAATACTTCAAGCCATTTTGCTTGATAGAAAGTCCTCTTGTCAACCTAAGTAACATCAAAATGAAAAAAGACGAGAAAGTATGTGACTATATTGAATGATTTAAAAGATTAAAAGGTCAGGTACAAGAACAACCCACTGAGTCTATGCTCATAATTTGGTTCCTCGTTGGACTTCCACGATGGATAAGTTGTGAACTTCAATCCAATGATGAATATACATCATTGAAACAAGCCATGTCTGATTCCATTCGAGAGGAAGACGAGGGCTCTGATGTCGATGAACCACGTGAACGGAGAGCACATCGTGCTGTCCAAAAAGCTTGACCAAATGACGAAACTTGAGAATAATTGTGGAAAACACAGATGGAGTTGCTTAACCAGCAACACCAACAACAGATGGAGAAACTCACGAAAGACTTTCAAAACACTCTTAAGTCTATCCAGAGTTCGATGCCGGGTCAGTTACCCACTGGCCAAATCCACCATAGATGAGAGAACACATGGTGCCCTCACTGTCGAGGTGCACACACTGGCAATGAGTGCACTTCATACCAACCGGTCCCAGATACTTCCTTAATCAAATGTGACATCTGCGACTTTATGGGGCATACCTCTCTTTATTGCTATTATAACTCGAGGAACCAGCCTCACAACCAGTCAGGAGGACATACTCAACCTCCTCGACAACCGTTTGTTTCACAAATCCACCACACACACTACCAACCACGAAACAACCAAGTCCATATACAACAGTTGCCCAGACAACCTAGACATGAACCTCAACCACAGCTGGCACCAGACAACCAGATCTAGGACCACAACACCATAAAAATCCTTGAGAGTCTACACAAACACATCTTGTTGAAAACTCTTACGATCAATCCTATCATCAAGATACAACACTTCCATCTGCTAGTTCTCAACATTATCAAACCGACAACTCATGCTTGTGCAAACGAGATGAGTATTCAACACCACCAGAAAATCCAACACATCTAGCCATCCAAGATGGTTATGCTATTGCCACAAGCCCAATGAGCAACCGTTGAAATGGGACATTTCATGGCTGACTGTAAAGTTAAAAACCAATACCATGCGGAATGTCTCGATTGTGTCCATAAACACAGTTTCAAGGATTGTCCTAAACAACCTAACAGAATTCTTCGAACACGTCATATCTCATCCGAACCTGTTAGAGTTCTCACTAGAGCACAATGCCAACAACAAGAATAACAGCAAAATAATGTCAAATTAGTTGACCCCCAAGGAAGCCACTTGACGGCTTCCACATTTCCAAAAGATTACCTAGACCCAAAGGTGGAACAATGACAATGCAATGAGTTTCGAGATGAGTTTTTGTGAGAGGAAGAACATACAGAAAGTCTGTTCTCAGCTCATATCCCCGAAAAGGAGCAATCCATACAAAAACTTAAAGTATTTGCTGACCTCCTGCAAGCTCAACTCACCATGCCGTTTCATACCGCAATAAAATCCTTCACTGGGCTTCAACGTTATATCCATCAAAATTTTCAGCTACCTACTATTGTTGATGATCAGCGGGAAACAGAAGAGATTCCTGTAATTTTCCAGATTCCTATGAATCTGTTGAATATAGGTGTTACTAAGGGGACTAGCATCACTCTACCTTTGTCCTATAAAGACTATCCCGCAGTATCTGCTATCCTAGATTACGGATCAGGCGTTAATATCATGGCTTTGTCATTAGCAAAAGTCATGGGGCTTTCGTACCCTTGATCAACCACGATATAAACTTTGCATGGCTGATCAACGAGTTACTGACCCTACTGGTCATTTATCAAAAATAAAGATTGCATAGCAGGCATCAAATTTGTGCTAGATTGTGTCATCTTAGATTTACCAAGAAATAACAATACATATAAACTCCTTCTTGGTACACCCTGGCTCCAGATGGCAGGTGTTGTCCAAGATTGGAAGCATAGCAAAATTACCTTTGGTAACCACGATAAACGAGTCACGGTTGACTCAGTAGGCCATGTCAAGCCCGCCAAGGTATATGATGATTAGTCATCCACAACATATGACAAATCAGATAGCGTCCCGATCCAACCAAAAGGTCACTATACGAGATCCACGAACATAATCAATTGGGGTCACGCATTAGCCACTGTGGACTGTACTGATTCCAATCAATGTCGTATTGAAACTGCTGTAGCAGATGTGGATGTTCTCCCATCTTCTACAGACATTGACACAACCATCATCCCACTTATGATGATTGACCCGATTCCTATAGCGTGGTGCCCAGGAGAACCTAGTGTCTCTATCGCCCATGTTTCGGAAGAAGGTATTCTTTCCATGGATGATGTAGACATGACAGATGAACATGTACTCCTATATCTAGATGCACAATCTTATCTGCCAAAAACAATTCCTACGAAGATAACGACTCAAATCCTAGAGGAAATGGCAGGAGCTAAAGCTTTCAACTTCTTGGATGGATTTAGCGATTATTTCCTTGTTTAAATAGCCCCTGAAAATAAACATAAAACGGCCTTTGCCACAGAGAACGGGGTTTACGCTTATAATGTTATGCCTTTTGGCATATGCAATGCCCCTTCAACGTGCCAAAGAATCATGCAACTGGCCTTTCATGATCTGTTACATTGGATCGTGGAGATTTATCTCGATGATCTAGGCGTACATTCTTCCGCAGCTACACACCTTGACGCCTTGGATAAAATCTTCATTCGCTGTCGTAGATTTGGAATCTCACTAAACCCTGATAAATGCCAAATATGGGTCACCCATGGGGTTGTACTCGGGCATATAATTTCAAAGGGCGGTATTTCTACCGACCCGTAAAAAATCAAGGTTATAGTGGACATGCCCTTACCTGCAACAGTGAAGGAAGTATATGTCTTCCTCGGTCATACCAATTATTATCGCATATTTATAATCGACTATGCCGGCAAGGCATGCCTCGGTTATTTAGTTGTGGTAGATTCTCGCTGGACTGAAGAATGAATTAAGGCCTTTGAGGAGTTGAAAATAGCCCTCACCACGGCTCCCATACTCCGCTCGCCAGATTACACAAAAGAGTTCCATGTGCATACTAACGCAAGTAAGTATGCCATTGGAGGTCTTTTTGCGCAACCGGACGAGTATGGCAAAGACTTTCCCATACGTTTCTTGAGCAGGAAACTGGTGTCTGCTGAAGTAAACTATACAACTACCGAGAGAGAAGCATTGGCGATGGTCTCTACGGTACAACAACTACGACATTATTTATTAGGCCAAACTTTTGTTGTGCAACAGGCGGCAAAAAGAAAATTTTTGCTAAAAGTAACGCACTTTCAGTTAATTGCGAGACAACTTTACAAAAGGGGCATTGATGGTATCATTCGTCGATGTGCTTATGAATCTGAGATACGACCTATCATATCTCAGGCTCATGAGGGCATTGGAGGTGGCCACTTTTTTGCTGAAGCCACAGCAAAGATTATCCTTCGAGCAAGACTGTGGTGGCCATCTTTGTTTAAGGACACGTTTGCTGTCATTAAAGCATGTGATGTCTATCAACGAGCCAAGAAAAACGCCAAAGCATATTTCACGCCGTTGACTCCCATTATAGAAGGCGAAGCCTTCCATAAGTGGGAAATTGACTTTGTTGGACCAATCAATCCAGCAGCAAAACATACTCAAGCTCGTTACATCCTCATAGCCACAGATTACGCCACTAAGTGGGTGGAGGCTCGAGCAACGAAGGACGCCAATACAAAAACAGTCGCACGTTTTCTTTACAAAAATATTATTACACGTTTTGGCTGTCCCATAGAGCTAGTTAGTGATTGTGGCATGCATTTTTTAAATGCTGTCATTGATAACCTCCTACGCCATTACCTGGTCGTTCATAGAAAAAGCACCCCATACTACCCTAGATGTAATGGCCAGGCTGAATCAACTAACAAGACGATCTGTAAAATTTTAACCAAGATAGTTGAAACCAGTCGTCCTGATTGGGAAACAAAACTTTTCTCAGCTATTTGGGCTTACCGCACCACCCCGAAGAAAACCACTGGGTGGATTACACCTTTCCACTTAGTATATGGTCAAGAGGCGGTAGTGCCCGTAGAATTCTTAGTACCTTCGCTAAGAGTTATGGAAGCTTTTTCAACAATTGTCTGTGGAAAGGCTTCAAATAGAACAACATGTCAAAACCAGGCTATTTACGTTAGCCCAGTTATGCGAGACGAAACTAATATCTTATCATGCACAACTAGTTAACAAACGATGCCAAAAGGCCTGGCATGACCATCACCTGCGCAATAAAGATCTACACTTAGGTGACCAGGTGCTTTTTTATACATCAAAGAAGCACCCCGACAAATTGAAGTTCAGAAGTGAGGGTCCATATGTTATCAATAAAATCTTTTCTAATGGTGCAATCCAATTGCAAAAACTTGACGGGATACTCCTAGACACTGTCTAAACGGTGGTTGTCTACGACGGTATTACGAAGAGTTGTTCTTTGTTGACCCAATTTAACATCTTTTCCCTAGTATATATTCTGCATTTTTATTATTTTATTTTATTTTCATTCCTTGCTTGTAATTCTCGTTTTGCATGCCTATTGTTCACCTCGTTCCTTGTTTATACTTCATACAGTTACTTATGTACTTTTTATAAATTTTCTTTTCCCTATACATACTCATGGGTCATGGATGTTTTAGATTAACAAATGATAGGCTACACCATAGGCAATGATTCTCACACTTTAGCCACCCCATCTTTGTCTGACTAGTATCTCAAGCATACAAACATTTCTGGAGATACACCTTTTCATAAGAACTTCTGCTCTGAGCCACAGTCATATTTTTCCTTTGAAGTTCTTCACTTGCATCAAACAAAAAATGAGGTTTTCTCAAATCTCAACTGAAGTGCTTTAGTCAGATCTCAAGTGGAGCACTCAGCTCAAATCTCAACCGGAGCACTCAGTTCAAATCTCAACTGGAGCACTCAGCTCAAATCTCAACCGGAGTATTTCAGTCAAATCTCAACCGAAGCATTTCTGTCAAATCTTGACCGGAGGACCTAAATTCAAATTTCACAAACCAGCACGTCCCATCTTGCTCGCCACCAGAAGACGACGTCCATAAATGCCCTCACCACGATGCCATTCGCACCTCAGCGAAGTGCGAACTCTAGTATTTTTTGACGACGATCTGCTGGCGATTTCCTTGCTCCTGTGATTGATCCCGGCGCTCAGCTGTTCAATCCTTCTGTTATCATCTTCACACCATCTCTACAGACTATCAACCACCATTGTTACCATTCCATTGTGAGCGCCGTCACTAAAACCTTACAACCTAATGTCGTCGGCAGAATACATCATATTACGAGTTTTGCATGCTGAGGGGTAGTGCCACGCGAGCACCCATCATGCTTCCGTTACACTATTGAACATCATCAAAATCAACATCACAAAACGTTTGTTTTTTGCCCAGTCCATTACTCACACATATCCACCTTCACAAAATCACCATCCTTGACAAACACCTCCACTTTCTCATATTCCACTTTCCATCCTTCTTAACCCCATCTCATTATGTGCCCACCTTTTTTACATCATATTTCGTTTGCCACCCTTATTCCACACAGTTCTGTCCAACACAACCCACTTCCGCACACTTTTCATTCCAAACCCTCCATCTTTCACAACCCTTTTTCATACAGCATCATACATCCCTCCCCACACATCTTCCAAACCCTTCTACACCACCATTTTTTCCTCAGTCTCGACCAAAGCCAGTCCTTCAGACTTAACCGGAACCACTCTTTCCATCTCAACCAAAGCACGTCCATCCATTTTGACCGACACCATCTTTCAAATCTCAACTGACGCCAAACCATCAAATCTCGACTGACACCGTCTTTCAAATCTCAACCGACGCCAAACCTTCAAATCTCAACCGACGCCAGACCTTCAAATCTCAATCGACGCCAAACTTTCAAATCTCAACCGATGCCAAACCTTCAAATCTCAACCGACGCCAAACCTTCAAATCTCAACCGATGCCCTTAACACTGTCTGCACTCTCAACCGACTCAATTTTTCAAGAACTTTATTTTTTTTCATTTATCCACCATGTCATCCAATCCCAGTTCCAATTTTGATGATCCCGAAGCATGTAAGCTCGACATCCAACTGTCCAAGTTAGACCTTACAGAGATGCAGACATGGTACCAGCAGGTGAAGTCCTTCTTCAAGGAAATTGAATTCCAGATCCTTGTCCTGACAGGTTATCAAAGCTCGTACCTAGTACACATGGCCTATGCCAACTATCATGCAATGGCCAGGTCATGCCAAATCATAGTTTCACCTATTAGGAATTATGTTTATAACGTATCTTGTGCGGCAGCCGACTTGCAACCTTATGGGTTCCTACGAAGACCAAATGCTATCTCAAGGACACTCCACAAGATAGAGCAAACAACATACTTCAAGTACATTGATTCCTCTATGACCAAGTGGAAAAATAAGGATGGGTACAGAGTGGAAGCCATCAATGACCAGCAGCTCCAAGCAGCATGTGCCTATCTCACTAGGTGCACACAAAAACCACGGACGAAAGTGCTGAGGGTACCCATGTCCCTGTTTCACATGATGGCAGATTCATGACTGCATGCCCAGAACCTCTATGATTGGGCACAGTTTGTTTTGAACTACCTACATGAGTGCATTAAGAACAAGCAACCCATCACAATATTGGGATATCTTATGACAGATATCACTCTTCACCAAGTACAGAATGGGCCAAAGCTTCAACAACAACTGCAGCTTGCGGACATGGCATGGGACATCCCCATTGAGCCCAAAAAGTCCAAGCGTGCACGATCAAGGGCTACTTCACCATCGGGATCCCAGCCTAAAAGGGTCAACACAAGTATACTCCCATTGGTTCAAAAGCAAATAAGCCGACAACCGAATTCACAAGCAGCTGCAACCTCTGGAGCTCAAGAGGCCGATACCTCCAAGGCCCAGTTGCCAGACACAAGGCAACAAATGATGCAAAAGAAGCTTCAAGCTGGAAGCACATGACCAATGGGATCAACTTCTGATGGGTCCACCTCAGACGATGGAAGCTCATCAACAGCATCACAACAACACTCATCACCCTCACATGTCATCGACGAGGGTGATGGAGCAACTAACTCTACACAAGCACCTGACACGACAGTATCTCAAGTCACAGGTCCGCCAGATCAAGTCACCACCCCACCCACACTGATTACTACACCAACGCCACCAACATCACCATCGGCACAAGTTTTTTTGGGGGGGGAGGAGTGGGAATATTCAGTCCCCAAGTCACGGAAGTGGCTCAACAACCACAGGCCCAACAAGTCCACACATTGGACACATCACAATATTTTGATGTCGCGGACCTGATGGAAATAAGCGATGATGAGCCAGAGAAGGAGAAGCTTCCAAGAAGAAGTCTGACCTCTTGACTAACCACCACCACAACAGTTACTAACATCATCCCTCCACTACCTCCACCTCCACCTCCATCTTCAGCTCTAACACAATGCTTATTTTCTGGTTTAACCTTACCATCCCACACTCCAGATCAGAGATTGGTAAGTGCACATCATCTTTGGAGGCTTGGGAAGCTTTGAAGAAGCTTTATGAATCCAAGTCTACATCAAGAGTGCTTACTCTTAGGAGGCAAATCTTTCAAAGTTTTCAAAAGAAGGAAGAGATTACTCATGCTTTTGCTTTGAGGGTTAAGGCATTCAATGATGAGTTAGCATGTATTGCTGAAAGCATTAAGGAGGTAGAACTTGTTCAGGTTATACTTAATGACTTGTTGGATGATCATGCTAATCTTGTTCAAAGTTTTGCTATTCAAAAGACTTTGCCAAGTATTGTGGATTTGCAAGAGATCTTGGTGAATGAGGAGTATAGGCTTCAATCAAGAGGAGGTGGATCTACATCGACATCTAATTTTGAAGAGGAGGCTATGTTCATCAAAGGCAGGTTCAAGGGAAAAGGCAAAGGCAAGTGGTCTAAAGGGCAAGATCAAGGTGAGACTTCTTCTTTTGGCAAAAAGAAAGATAATTCTAAGTTAAAATGCTTTTATTGTGGAATCAATGGGCATTTTGCAAATGAATGTTTGAAGAAGCAAAGAGATGAAGGTAACAGGAAAGTCAACTTTACTACTAATGATGAGGATCTAGGTGGTGGTGATTCTCTTTTGATGTGTTCTTCAAATCCAATATCAAGTGAAGGTGACAAAGATTCATGGTGGATTGATAGTGGAGCTAGTTCACACATGACTAGTCACAAGGAGTTCTTTACTTCTTGGTCACTTATGATGGAGCCAAGAAAGCAATTCACATGGCCAATGGTGGTGAGTGTGTGATTGAAGGTATTGGTTCAATTTCTATTTGTCTCTCTACTAATAGGAAAGCAAGACTTGATGGTGTTCTTTACATTCTTTCACTTTCAAATAATTTGTTAAGTGTTGGTCAAATGATAGAGAAAGGATACATGGTAAAGTTTGGTGGTGATGCTTGTTTCATTACAAAGGAAGAAATCTTGATTGCTAGGGGCAATAGACAAGGTAGACTTTTCAAGCTTGATGCTTTTGTTATGGCTAACAAAAAGGATGGAATGGAAAAGGAGATTGGTCTCAACTTTCCAAAGTTACCTTTTAGCATCAATAAGATTGGTGGATCTTATGCAAAGTCTAAAAATCTTCCTTATGCTAGATCTAGGTCAAGATCTAATATGCTTCTTGGAGATGTTCATCTTTGTGCTAACTTGGCTAGTCTTGAGGATAATGATTGTGTTTCAATGGTTCTTCATGGCAAGTGCAAGCATGAAAAAGGTAAGGAAAGAGCTAACTTCATCAATGGAGGTGAAGGTTCTTCCTTGTAAAAGATTGTTGCTAATGATTTCTTTGATCATGTGGAAAAAGATGTTGCTAGGTGCATTCATGAAGGAGATGGTTCTTCTACATTCTTTTGTGATCAGTCCAAGAAAGTCATTTTTGCAGCAAGTGGAGTCACATGTCTTCATAAAGAGAGTAGATCAAATGGTTCTATCAAGAGACTTGGTAAGGGAGATAGTCACAAGTCAAGAAGAAGAGAAGTATGTGAAGAGTTCAAAGTAGGATGTACGTTGAATGATGTCATTGTGAATGATAGTGAGGAAGAATCATTATCATATGATTCATTACCTAAAACATTGAGTAGAAGTTTTTGTTTGAAAAAAGAGAGTACTTCAATCATCCTTATGTTGAAGGTACTAATCATTTTTTTCATGGCTTCTAATGTTTTTGAGGTTTCTACTTCTTATGATGCAATCATTAAGAGGGAGTCTTATGAAGGAAAGAGCAATGGAAGATTGGTTCTTGGGAAGATCCAAGGCATGGATCTCACATCTCTTCATCAACTCAAAGGATTCTATAATTGTGAATTGATCACTCATGATCGAGATGGCAAAAGGTTGGTTGGAGAAGACTACATGGAGCAAATCGAGAGGCAATTTCTTCAAGGAAAGGGAGATCTCATTGGTGAGCTTAATGAGGTTTGTTATGGACTTGAGAGGGCTGGATTTATCAGGTTTGATACTCATCTTCACCTACTCTACTTCATGTTGGGAAAGTTTGGAATCTATCTTTTGATTTATGATGGTGACATTGGTGACATTGTTTTCACTAACCTTTGTGGGAATTCGAGATCAAGCATTGATGAAATCTTGTTGGATCTAGATCATATGTTTGAGAGGGAGTATTTTCAGAGGTTCAAGTCTGAAGATATTCATATCTTTGATGATCAAGAGAAAGGTAAGCAAGTGGAAGCGACTCATTTTGCTTTACTCACATGTTTTGGAGAATTTTCTTGTGTAGATGATGCTATGCAAGTGGATATTGGGTCTCCTGGTTTTCATACTGGAAAAGCAAGTAATGGATCTAGAAAACAAATTTTGTTCAATGACTTTGATGGTCAAGAGGAAGATCAAGAGGTTGGTCTCAAAGGGCTTCAACAACACAAAAGGAAAGGTGGCAATTTGGAGCTAGTCAAGAGCATCAAAGGAAAGTCAATTGGCAAAGATGTTATGGAACTGTTTTTGCAGCTTATTGAGGACTCAAGTAAGGTCAAAGGAGCAGAAAGGAAGTGTTTTTCAAGTTTACTTTACTTGTTCTATCTCATGTTTGAGCTATTTCATGTGGATGTGTGCAAATTGTCAAGATATGGACAAACTAGCTACATTGTCTTGCAATATCTTATTTTTGGAGTTGTATTAGCATTCTTGGCTGGTTTTGCTAATGGAAATGAAGCTATTGGAGGTTCATTATGTCACTCATTCATGGCCAAGTCATCAAGTGTTGATGATATCTTGTGGCAAGATGGAGATGGAGGCTCATTCATGGAGTTTTATGGTGGAGACATATAAAGAAAGGACAAAGTTGGAGGAGACAAGGAAGCAAATGGGTTGCTGTAATTTTCCAAAGAGTTCAAAGTTTGAAACATGGAGGAATCATTTCATTCACATTCTATTTGGTTCTTCATGTTCTAGTTATATCTTGATGTGTAAAATTGATGTAAGAGATAGTGAAGCATCCAATTTGGACACTATTCTCTATATCAATTATGAAAGATACTTTAGAACCTTAGAAAGAAGATCTATACTTAGGATGGAGATCATTCTAAAGTTGGATCAAAGTTCTATTGTCAAAACTATGCCAAAACTAGTTGAAGAGGGAGTGTGAGAGATTTCAACTAGTTTAGTCTAGTTTAGTCATATTTTGGTAAATTGTCAATAAGAGGCCAAAACTCATTTTAGACTAAGAGATAAACTTTTTGAAGTTATATTAATTTAAAATACATTCAATAAACACTTTTTGAAATTTTAGGAAAGTTGGTAGTCGGATTTGAGAGAGATTCAAATTTGAACTTTAGGTACATTGAATCTAGACCCAAAAATAGTAGGGTTTACATTTTGGAGGGAAAGCCAAGTGGCCAAATAGGGTTTGAAAACTCTATAAAAGGATGTAACTCATGGAGAGACACATCTTCTCTCTTCTCTCTCTCATTTCATCATTATACATGGTTCTCTTTGGGTTCTACTACTCATTGGTGTACTATCTTGGTGTTATCTTGCAATCTTGTGTATAGAAGGCTCATTTATTGCTATTTTCGGTTCCACACGTGTGAAATACAGTAGGGTACTGTAATTGTACAGACAAAAAACATATTTTATGTTTTGGTTCATGTTTGATCAATATCTCTTAGAGTTTGCATCTCATTTTATATGTAGATGCTAATTTTTCTACATTGGCAGGATTGTTGTTTTGCTCCTTATTGTAACCAAAGATCAGGGATATGGATTGGATCTTGAATGATCTGAAATCCTTCACATAAAGTCCTGAAAGATAGCAGGCGACTTCAGGAGTATTTGAAGGCACCGGCATGGAAGCGGGTGGATCCTTTCTACAGGCCACTCAAACGTAGAAATCCATGGCCGGTGGAAAAGCCACGAGTAGAGTTGGTAAACTGGCCAGTCATTCTGGGAATTTCAGAGAGAACCACCCCGTATGATCTGAGGCTGCAGTTACTCGACTTCGGGCATAAATACAAAACAAGTGCCGATCTTTGCGTGCAAGAAAGTGCCGAGTATTGCAGATCCATGGCCTTTCTGATACAGCAAGATTGTTTCTAGGATCGAGGCTTGGAGCCCATCAAAATCAACCCAAATGTAGCCCTCCAGTCGGAAGAAGACCATGAGATGATGGCCAGGCTATACTACAGAGCGGCCTTCATGTCGTCACACTATGTGACCATGGTGGAAGACTGGCAAGAAATGGGCTTCGTGGAAAAGGTAAGAGAATATCTGGGCCCCCCTCAAATTCGGAAGTAAGCTCCGCTTCCAAGTTTTTGAAGCCTTGGGACGAAAGATGAGCGAGAGAAAGCAAACGGCACGACGATGAGATGAGCAGGACTCACAAGAAGTTCTCAGGAAGGCTGGAATGTAGCGGCCAATTGAGAGACTTCCAATTTTGATAAAAAAAAGAAAAAGAAAAAAATAATAAGTTTTTCGGATAATAATCACCTGGTTTTACGGAAGCGAACGAAGATCCACGCTTTTTCAAGTGCCAAGAAAAAGACATCACCGGTTGTAGTGGGTCCTACAATAGATTAGGGGTGGATAATGCTAGCAGATTCAAGAGAATCACCAGATGTCGAGCCAAGCCGAAAACACAAAATACCTCTCACCCATGACCAAGGAGGTCTCGGAAGGAGGAAGCAGAAGAAGCTGAGAGCTGAGCATGAGAGCCGAGAAATTACTAGCTAGGATGACAGTGAAATATCTATGTGAGCCTACATGGTGTATCCCAGAGAAGGAACGACCATGTATTAGCTAGTCATATTTCCTAGGCTTTGTAAATAAATGTAGATCCCCTCTTAAATTAGTTAGAGTGAGCCACCTTTTGATGGTGACCTTTAGTGGAAGGGCAAATTCCACATGTAATTTCTAATTTGGTGGAGTTGCCACTTGGGCTCCACATGGGCAGCCTTCTTGCTTATTTAAGGGCTCCCCTCTCTTGTGAGGGAACTTTTGAATGTATTGTCAAGTTCTCTTGAGTAAATAAAGAGGATCCTCTACGAGTTCTTGATGATTGCTAAGCTCCTTGTTCATGGCAATGTTCTTGAGTGAAGTTTCTATGGGCATGCTTGATTTCCTTGTATTGTGGATTAACTAGGATCTGGTTTTCTAGTTTCTTGCTTAGTTGTGGATTAGAATTCACTTCTTGTTTATGGAATAAGGTAGAAATCAGCACTCAAGTAAACTAAATAGGCTGGAATAGTGGTGTAGATCTTGCATACTCTCTTACTTTCCAGTTCTTGATTGTTCTTGGGCATTCTAAGCATCAAGAAATGAGTGTTTCTTGATTCTTGGATTGTCAAATGCTGTTAGGAATCTAGTTTCTTGTTTTCTAGTTTCTTGTTTCTTGTTCAATAGTTAATCTTGCTCTTGATTGATTTCTGATTCAGTAGATAGAGGTAGGTCTGCTCCATGTTCCAAAACGTTGATCCTCTTGAGCTATAAATGGTTACATGGTTGGTTTCTGCATGTAGCTGAGCATCGGAACTGTGTCTCCCACTGACAGGTTAGGAAATACATGTTGAAATCTTAGTAACGCTTCTGCTTGTAATTGTTCTAATAAGAAGAAGAACCGTAACTACTAAACTAAAAGAAGTTTTAAACCATGTTCACAGATTCAGAGAATCTGTGAACAATTTTCATTAGGATTAATGAAAATAGATCTACGCATCCTAAAAAAAAAATTGTACTTTTTGTTGCAGAATCTGTTGATAAGTGAGGTGGGAATCAGGGGAGGTCAAAACAGACCTTGGAATATGTGTGTTTGTTTAATTCAGTATACCATCTGTTATTCCAAGGTCTATTCCAACCTCCACTGATCATAAACAGATTATATGCTAGATTGTAACCAGCTTATAGATGCTAGATTATATATCTCTGCTCAGAAACTTTTACATAAATATTTATCTCCCATCTTTTGTTGTAGATGTATATTCTGTAGTGTAGGACTACATTCAATTTCAGTTTCATTAGGATTAATGAAAACAGAACTACACATCTTAGAAAGAAATTGAATCTATTGATAAGTGGGGTGGGAATCAGTGGAGGTCAGAAAGACCTCGAAATATGTGTATTTGTTTAATTTAGTATACCATATGTTATTTCGAGGTCAATTTTGACCTCTACTCATACATTTTTTTAAGTATATGCTAGATTGTTACCAGCTCATAGATGCTAGATTATATACCTCTGCTTATAAACTCATCATAGTCCAAGCTTTTATAGGTAAGTCACTTGTGGAGATGGAGAGAGAGAGAGAGAGAGAGAGAGAGAGAGAGAGAGAGAGAGAGAGAGAGAGAGAGAGAGAGAGAGAGAGAGAGAGAGAGAGAGACAGAGAGAGATGCACGTTTTGTTGATGTAGGACTACATTCAGTTTTATTCTCATTCGGATTAATGAAAACTGATCTACACATCCTAGAAAAAAATTTGTACTTTTTGTTGATGAATCTGTTGATAAGTGGGGTGGGAATCAGTGGAGGTTGGAACAGACCTCGGAATATGTGTGTCAGTTTAATTCAATATACCATCTATTATTCCGAGGTCTATTCCGACCTCCATTGATCATAAACAAATTATATGCTAGATTGTAACCATCTCATAGACGCTAGATTATATACCTCTGCTCAGAAACTTTTACATAAATATCTATCTCCCATCTTTTGTTGTAGATGCACATTTTGTAGTGTAGGACTACATTCAATTTTAGTCTCATTAGGATTAATAAAAACAGATCTACACATCCTAGGGAGAAATCTATACTTTTTGTTGATAAATCTATTGATAAGTGAGGTGGAAATCAATGGAGGTCAGAACAGACCTCGAAATATGTGTGTCTATTTAATTCAATATACCATCTGTTATTCCGAAGTCGATTTTGACCTATAGTCATACATTTTTTTTAGATCCTAAACAGATTATATGCTAGATTGTTACCAGCTCATATATGCTAGATTATATACCTCTCTGGTCATAAACTTATCATAGTCTGAGCTTTTATAGGTATTGAGAGAGAGAGAGAGAGAGAGAGAGAGAGAGAGAGAGAGAGAGAGAGAGAGAGAGAGAGAGAGAGAGAGAGAGAGAGAGAGAGAGAGAGAGAGAGAGAGAGAGAGAGAGAGAGAGAGAGAGAGAGAGAGAGACGTTTTGTTGATGTAGGACTACATTGAAATTTATTTTCATTAGGATTAACAGACCTCAACATATGTGTGTCTGTTTAATTCAGTATACCATCTGTTATTCCGAGGTCGATTCTGACCTCTGCTCATACATTTTTTTTAGATCATAAATAGATTACATGCTAGATTGTTACCAGCTCATAGATGCTAGATTATATACCTCTGCTCATAAACTTTTACATAAATATTTATCTCCCATCTTTGATTGTAAATGCACGTTTTGTAGAAAGAGAAACAGAGAGAGATCATGAAAGAGTTAAAGTTAACCAACACTCCCAATCCTAGGAAGGTGTGTAGCCCTTGTTTTCTTCCGTTAAAGATGTGGTTCAATTGTTTTTTGTTGGACGATTAGTTCCACAAGAAAGCCCAAATGCTATAGGGAGGGAGAATGTGGTGACATTCTAGAGTAGGATATAACCGTTCGGTTCGGGAGTTTAGGTTAGCACTCTACTATGACCTTTTTTTTTTCTCCTCATGTGTGCTTACGTGTTAGGTTTTAGGATGTGTCTGTGCGTGTGTGATGCCGTTCATTTCATGTTTCATGTTTACCAATTCATGTTACCGTGATTTGTAGGATCTTAATTTATTCATGTGCATGTGTGCATGCGTGGTTCCCGTAGCATAGTCCGAGCTTTTATAGGTATTGAGTCAAAGTCAAGAGGGAGATACCAACATATAAATAATTTTTCCATCTCCAATTAACCACAAACCATAACCCTAACAATATTGGTGAACACACGAATCCATTGAGGATGCAAGGGGGGCTAACTGGCTCCTAGATAAAGTTGTCTGTGCCGATTGGGTGTCTTGCCTGAAAATGGAGAGACCATAGAGGCATATGGTGTGCAGGCCGCGGACGTTCTTGAACCTCATGGTTCACCACATCAAAATGAGGAAAGTGTGTATGCTACTTCAAATTCAATAACTCCAAAAGGTTGCATGAGGTTCATCTGGATTCAAACAAGTGTCCACTTATAACCACTTTACAGTGTTGAGTTCGTAGTAGCAACACCCTTTTCTCTCTTCGATGCTACGAACCATCAGACTCAAGGACTGCCATGGTCCTACACAATATGTTCCTCTTTGATCTCTTCATATATAGGATAGACACCCCCTCGTTATGTACGATTCACTTGCGGGACCAGTGAGCCACCTATTGATGTCTACCCCTCAATGTGGTTTAATTTGGGCCATCATTGTTGTTTGAACTGGAAATGGTCGTGAATATGACAATACATATGTGTTGGTATTGACGTTGTAGCTATGAGGTAGTATACATAAAAGTTTTGGCATTCGTTTCACAATACTCTATTTTTTTAAGCCCACGGGATGAGAGAGAGAGAGAGAGAGAGAGAGAGAGAGAGAGAGAGAGAGAGAGAGAGAGAGAGAGAGAGAGAGAGAGAGAGAGAGAGAGAGATGGTGATGTTTTTTTCTTAATAATTTTTAAGACTCCCATTGTTTGGGGTATTTATCCCTCTTATTTCGTTGCACCCATTATGTCAGATACTAGATCCCCTAGTCAGAGGTCATGCCATAATCACGGGTCATCCCGCCTTTCCTCTATGAGCAAGAGTGAGCTCATTAGCTACATTGACCAGTTGCTTTCCTCGCAGCAGGATAGGGTCTTACAGCGCTTGAGGGCTCGACGTGAGGCTCATAGCTCCTCTCGATTGGTTGAGTACACATCAACAACCGAGGAGATTCAGTCCACTCCTCGTGTAGACCAGTCACATGTTTTCCCTTCCCGTGAGGGTCACTCCGACGAGGCCATATCACTATTGCCAGTGCAACCTCCCGACACTCTCGGAAAAGGAGGAGGAGCCACCTCGGTGTCTCCTGTTGTGGAGGATGTGGCGATGACCCTGATGTGGTCATGAGTCCTGCACGTCTGCGTAGCACATCTTGTCGTGGGGACTTCCTACTTCGAGATACACTAGCCCAAGAGGCAGCACGTACGTCACACGATACTGGAACTCTTGCATCTATCACACCTCAGATTCCCAAGACGCCCACTTTCACCCCTGACATTTTTCCCCCCTCTGGACCCACTGCCATTGAGTCATTTCCTCCCTGGCTATATGTCGTGGGGTCACGTGTCACCGTGGGGTTTTCAGCCCACTCCCACCCAGTCTCCCCCTATATTCCTTAATCTCCTTATCTGATATTCTAGAAATCCACTGTTCATCTAGCTGTCCTATAATCACTATAGGATATTATCTCTTGTTCCCAAACATTGGAGAATCCATTTATTTGGATGACTGGCATGCCTATCAGATGGATACCACAAATCCACACCTGATTAGACAGAAGAATTAACATGGTTCAACACTACATTCTGATCCTTACAAGTTAATGATAAGCTTCAAATCCCCCTGGATCCAAGAGTAATAACTCTAGGGACAAGCTTCTATCAACTAACAGATCCAATGTAATCCATATATCAGATTCTACTTCTAACATCACAATTGACATCCGAAACTGCGGGTAACTCAATGGGTACAAAGATATAAGTTTTGAATTCAACTAAATGAAATATATCCAACTAGTATTAAACAATTATTTACTGAGATTACCAAATTCAGCTAAGTTATCAAGAAGACGTAACGGCATTAGTAAATGTTTAAATTTAATTACTATAGGAAAAAATTTGAAATAATTTCATTTCTATCCCATACCTGGGCTGAATACACTAGTGTAGAAAGTACCCAAATCCAAATGTTATTTTTCATTAATTACAGATAAATTTAACGAGGTAATTTTTAAGCTAGTAAGTGAAAAGGGATAACAAAGCAATTTTATTGGAAAAATCATAATAATAGGAATTAAAAAACTGATTTCATTTCCAATTAAATCCTATGGTGAATTATATTCAAAACATAACCAAACCTAGATCAAAACCTAGATCTAGCCCCCAAGCCATGCCATGTGAAGCAAGAGGAGAAGAGAGAAACTGGTAACCTAAAACCCAATATGTCGACAGGAGAATCCCCAGCTCATTATATAGAGAGTAGAGTCTTGTGCATGAAACCATGCAACCCCCATGCAGGTCAACTATAAATAGGTCTCATTTCTTCATGCAGTCCTCCTACCTATATCCGTCACAACTTGCTATCATCTCTCACTCCCATACGATTGTTCGGAAGACCAATTCATGTGACTTGCGCATGTAGGAACAACAAGGTCCACATGACGGAGCGAAATTGACCCATATTCGCGATAGCTCAATTTTGGCTATTACGTCTCTTCGCACTCGATCAAGTTTAAGTTTAGGACAATTGGATTGCCTTAGCTTGATTCCTTATGTATGGAAATGGCCCCTATCACTTGAAATAGTTCACCTTTGAAGTGTGTCAATCAAGATGGCTCAATTTTGGCCTTTATCATTAGAAGTTGCTAGCCTTTTGTGCCACAATACATCAGTTGATTCATGAGTCTTGTTTGATTCTTGTTTGAATGTTTGGGTGATATAAATCTCCTTCTCTGTTGTCTTTAGCAACGAGGTTATCAAAATCTTCCTCGAACAGTTTACAAGAGTTCTTTGTGAAGGTCACTGACATGCCTGTATTGACTATCTTAGCAACAGATAGAAGATCTTTATCAAGAGTAGGGACATATAGAACTTTCTCCAGTTTCTTGTCTCCCTAATTCGTTTCTAGCCATAATACACCAGCCCCATCAACCACATATTTAGAACCGTCTCCACGTATAATGAATCTCGAATAGTTCATCTTCTTGTACTCAGACAAGATTTGTTTCGAGAAAACAAAATGTGAGGTGGCTCCCGAATCAAGTACTACTTCTCGAATTGAATTAGATGAACAATGTAGATCAGTACTAACATAAGCTGCTGACTGTCTTCTGCTGCTCTGGAGCATTCTGCTTTGTCTTCGACATAGTTTGAATCTGAAGGTTCACTTCGATTCTGCTCCTTTTTGTTTCTGGGATTCTGATAACAATCTATTGCTGCATGACCCCGTTTATGACAATGAAGCATTCAATCTTTGGATTTAGCCAATACTTTTCTTCTGTGTGACCTTATCTTCTGCATCTGTTGCGGATCTTCTTCTCACCAGAATTCTTCTGTTGTTTTCCAGATTGTTGTTCATTTGTCTTAGACTCATTCTTCTTAGACGACTCTCTCTTAAACTTAGACTTCTTAGTGGGTGTCAAGAAAATATTCAAAAAACTCTTGGGTTTTGATGCATCCATCATCAAGAGGAGCATTTTGAAAAAGCAAAAGGTCAAAACTATCATTTCGGTCTTATTGGAAGGCCAAAATTTTGGATTTCAGAACATCATCAAGAGGAAAATCTATTTATGAAATTCTAGTCCAACATGTAAATATGCATTCAGAGATAAATGTGCAAGGATTCAACCGTCAGGATCACAAAAAAAACAATATGAGTATTGATATTTTTTATGCTTAGATTTTTGTCATTCATAAATATCTAATAGTAAACTTGCCAATCTGATCATTTTTCTCTTGCAGATTTATATCCATCCAACATAAGTGAATGAGAGCCAAGTGGATCTTTAGTAGGTGTGTTAGATGTGATTCACATTAATATTGGACATCTGCAATATCGAGGTAGAACTGCAAAAGATCTAGCTGATAGTAGGATCTTTTTTTATGAATCAATGTACATTCCTGATACAAAAGAAAATTTTGTATTGGCATCAAGACTAGTTACCAAAACTAGCAAATTTGGCATTTAACTCCACATTAGGCACATAGATTTGATCAAATGAACCAAAGTAAAGTACAACAAGCTTCTCGGACCTGTAAACAGATTCAGTACCTTCCAAACCAAGCAATTAATGCATAAGAACACTCACATCCAATAGCTAGAATTTGCCATTAAAAAAAACAATGATGATAGAAGTGAAAAAAATCGATTTTTCTTGATAATTTGATGGAGATCCCATCATGTATTTATACATTTCAAGCTCGGATCTGAGCATATTAGGGCACCTCTGAACTCATCATACCCTAACCCTAACATCTATCTTAATAGGTCATTGGATCCACCCTAACTTGGGGTCAAGATCTCAAGATCCAAAAACAATGTAAAACATGCTATTTTTAAATCCTAGAATTTCTCTAGCCTATCCAAACACATTTTTGCCTCATTTCAAAGATGCTATCACAATGTAATATGAGGAATGAACTTATTGGAAAGCATCCTATGTGATTTGGCACGTGTGGCATCTATTTACTAGTCTAGCCATGAGGTGCTAACACGTGGGAGTAAAAATGCCAACAATGTTGAACTTGCGTGCCATCTCAAGGCACACCATTATGGTACATAACATCATCCCAATTAGTTACACAATGAAGCTTAGAAACTTTTGCATAATGTGGCTTCATGATGCATGAGGATAAAGAAGCATATTCACATCGCTTCCAACGATATAGGTCTTCAAGGAGGTGACAACTCTTGAGGTGCTTTTCCTCGTGTTCCTCAATGCTCATTTGATTCGTGAACTTTTCCTCGTGTTCCTCAATGCTCACTTGATTCGTGAAGTTAGTGACTTGAGCATTGGTCATGGTCCATGAGTTGTATTAAAACATCCTCTAAACTTGGCTATGCTTCTCTCTCCATGCAAACACTTGAGGAACTTGCATTACGATGTCGAGACTCCATAGATGTGTGGTCAAACTTTTTGGCTAGGCTAGGGCATTAGGGTGTTTACATTGCATAACCCCAAGGACTTTATCCTGAGGATCAGTTTAAACTTTATACCCTATCGTACATCTATTTTGATTCTGGATACGGTGCTGCTTTTTGAGACTGACTTGCAAAAACATTCACGTGCTGAAGCCTGAGTAGCCAGCTGCGCTCTCTCGAGATATTGCCAGTGGAGCTGGCGATCGCCGATCAATGGCGATGGATGCTGAGTCCTGACACATCAGAGAGGGGGGCAGCTTTTAAGTTTTTATAAGTAAACAAAGGACTACTGGGTGAATTAGATGCTTGCAAGACAATGAATTAGTCTGACAAATTCGTTTCAGTCTTTAGAACTGAATAAGAGAAGATCCGAAATAAAAGGTATCAGTTAAAAGCTAAAAATTGTGATGTTTAGGTGCACCGTGCAGTAGAGCCCCGGCCGTGCTTCCGATTGCCCTACTAGTGGACAGTGGTGGCATTGGATTTTTGTACTCTATCACGTGTGCCAGGAAGGTAAGTTTTTTTACAATGGTCACAAAAGTAATGCGTAGACGTAGCAACCCAGACGACTACAGTGTCGTTTCTAAGGTATTTGATGTACAACGCTTACGAACAACTGACAAAGTCGGGTGTCGATTTCATATTTACTCCACCAATTCTTTTCAAAGCAAGTAATCAACGGTCTGAAAATGAATGAATTTAGCTTGCCTTTGTCAAACTTGTAAGAAGAAAATATCTGAAAATCAAGGAATTTAGCTTTTCTTTGTCAAAATTTAATCAGAAAACGAAGGTTGGAAAAGCGAAGAACCTGCCGAGCCGAGAAATGCACGGAAAATTGACCATTTCTCGAAAAAGGAGAGCACTGTCTTGAGACTTGGGGTATATATTGAAAATCCGAACGGACAGTCCAAACGTATTAATTAGCCTTAAATTAGAGCTGAGAAGATTTTTGCATTAGAGCTGCTTTGCCTGCAGCATGAACAGATAACGGAACGGCCTTGCTGCTGACCAATTTTCATCACATCGACCTTTCTGAGTGTACAGCCTAACGTGGGAAACTTTATTGTCTCCTTACGTTCAACCATGGTCCATGGATGTCGAAAAGTTAATCAAATACTAATCAAGCATCATGTCCTTACACGGAAGCGATCAACATACCGTCAGCTTACGGTACGGAACTGTACAAGTGTAAATTGTCGTGCTTGCCATAATCCTTGTAGCGTCTAGAGCTTTTGTTACAATTTATAGCATGGTGGCACACCATAAGAATATTTTCAAGAGAGGGTGATACCTAACCAATAGAAGACACCAATTAGGGAAAGGCTTGCCACATGGAATCTTTTATTCCCTTTATCTTAGTTTGAAGGCACTTCGACCCATCATGCCTCCCAACTCTCGAAAGTTGTCATTCAAACAATCACGAAGAAATTTAGTGGTCAAAAGTTATTCATGTTGTCAAGAACTAAAATCATCTGACCGAATGTCAACAAGCTTGTCTGCACATTGTGATATTAGAATTAGCATTAGTAACTGTTAGTTACAATTGTTATGTATTGTTTCAGTTTAGTAGGCTTTAGTTAAGAAGCCAGCCCGGGGGCTTGTCCCAGGCCGATAATGGGAGTTTACCTGTATATAGACTAAAATGCCACATAGAGGCCAATAGTGAAATTCATGCATTTATTAGGCTTATGCCACATGGCATCCCCATGGTAAAGGGGACCTTTGCTTGTATATGAACACTTTCTTTGTAATAATGATTGCTTTTGCTTTGTGAGCTCTTTGCTTTATGTGAGCTCCTCCATCACTCTGTTACTTGTGGATGCTACTTATGGTTTCGATGTTTGGCAATCAGTCAGTGATTGCATCTCTGATCTGTACTCAACACTAGATCCAAAATTTCGCATGGAATGTTAACTTGGTATCAGAGCTCTCAGACTGTGGAGGAACGTGCACGATCGTAGCTCTTGGAAGAGTGGTTCCATAAACGGTAGCATCAAAGCCGAGCAACTGTAAGGATGTTGTACGGGGTACAAGAAGATGGTCCGGAGTGATTGGTGATGCAAAGCCCTTTGATTCAGTGCGGTACAAAGCCAATTCATAAAATCAAAGTAAAAGGAAAATTCCATCATATGCAAGGTATATGTGACAGCCCACAAGGAAATATTGATAACGGAAACAATTCTCAATGAATTGACGAACGGTTTGGTGCTGGGAAGGGCTGACAACGGTTGTTGGGGTGGATAGACAGGGCAACCATAGCAATAAGGTTCTCAGTATTTGGAACAAAAATAGCTCCAAAAACAAAAAAGGATTGGTTGAAAACTGTCAACCAGGGTTTCAGTAGAGAAACGATGGATCTTGCATTGTGAGAAGGCTTTTTCGGAGCTGTAAAAATGTGAAGAGGGGCGCGTTGGCAGGGCGCAACAACCTGCAGAGGGCCGTGGCTGGCCGCGCAGCTATCATGCTATATGATTGATCCATAGCGAGCACTTTTAATAGCAAAGAAAATAACAAGACAAGGGCTTTCAGACAAGAAATGAAAAATTTCTGTCTCCACAGTGCATTTCTATGATCTATAATTAGATGAGAATGGGTGCCCTAGTATTGTAAACATGCAACTAGTTGGTCGTGGATAGCCACATGTTACTCTGAGAGTATTCTAGTAGGGAGCTGGCTGGTTTCAGAAACCCTAGAAGCCATAGCTATGGTGGTGAAGGAGAATTAGAAGAGAGGATGGACATGATAGTGTGCGGCCAACAAGGTGAAGCTATAGTGTTTGACACAATCTAGTGGAAGTAGGGGCAACATTCAATGCACAAGAGCAGCTAGAACGGTCAGACGGTTCCGAAATCGTAAACGAGATCGATGGATCAGACATTAGGGCCCTTTTGAACTCAAAAAGGGCCTATTTTCTTAATTTTAATTAGCTCTAATCATGTTTGTGTATCCGATGGAAAGCAACACATAGGGCTCAATGGTCCATTGTCAATGAAACATTTGACTTGGATCCAAATTGGTTCCAAAGCCACTAACCCTACTTTAACCCTATGGCGCACATTAAAACAACCTACTATCATCACTTATGACTTTGGAGGCTCCACAAAGTAAAAAGCCTTGTTCTTTTATTGACCCTTTTGACAACCGTAAAAAGCCTCCTAGTTCATGGGACCATGTACTAAACTTTATGCTTCATATATTGATGTGGACTTGTGGGACCATATATTAACTTTCTACTTTATACCATATTGATTTTGAATATTTTGAAATGTTGAGCTTTCAAATATCAATTATGAAGTTCTCTTGTTTCAAAATCAAATATTTGAAAGGCCATTACTCTTTAAAAAAAACTTTTCTTTTCAACATTTGGTAATTTAAAATGTCAAATGAAAAGGCAACAATGCCAAAATGGCCCATGATGTTTGAAAGTTAACTCAATAAATGCCATTGTGACCATATATGAATTTTCTACTTCATATATAATGTGGCCTCATGAGACCATATATTAAGTCATACCATATTGGTTTTGAATATTTTAAAGTTTTGAGCTTTCAAACATCAATTATGAAGTTCTCTTGTTTCAAAATCAAATATTTGAAATGTCATTACTCTTTAAAAAACTGTTATTTTCAACATTTGTTAATTTAAAACATTAAATGAAAAGGCAACACGCCAAAATGGCTCATGAAATTTGAAAGTAAACTCAATAAATGTCATTGTGACCATATATTAACTTTCTACTTCATATATAATGTGGGCTTGTGGGCCATATATTAACTTTCTACTTCATATCATATTGGTTTTGAATATTTTGAAGTTCTCAACTTTCAAACATAAATTACAAAGTTTTCTTGTTTTACATTCAAATATTTCAAAGGCCATTACTCTTTTAAAAACTTCTCTTTTCAACATTTGGTAATTCAAAATGTCAAATGAAAGGGCAACAATGGCCAAAATGGCCCATGAAGTTTGAAAGTCAACTCAATAAATGCCATTGTGACCATATATTTCTACTTCACGTATAATGTGGGCTTATGGGACCATTTATTAACTTTCTACTTCATATCATATTGGTTTTGAATATTTTGAAGTTTTAAGATTTCAAACACAAATTACGAGGTTCTCTTGTTTAAAAATCAAATATTTCAAAGGCCATTACTCTTTTAAAAACTTCTATTTTCAACATTTGGTAATTCCTAACGTCAAATGAAAGGGCAACAATGGCCAAAATGGCCCATGAAGTTTGAAAGTTAACTCAATAAATGTCATTGTGACACCCCTATGATTAATTCATATTTTCACCCTACTAAATATATGGCCAAAACTCCCTTTTCACTTTACTAAACATAGCATCAACCCATGCTAGAGTAGACACTAACTCATGTTACACCCATGGTTTAAATGCCACATAGGACTTATTAGTAATTTAATTAGAAATGATTAAATCACGAAGTGAGTAAAAAAAGAGGCCCTTTTTGAGTTCAAAAGGGTCGCCAGAATCCGAAGCCACAAGATCAACTTAGACCATGGGATGAAGGGAGAAGGGGCATGAAGGGCACTGACATGCAAAAATCCCTTCTTCTTCTTCTTTAAAACTCTTCATACTGAAATTCAAGAAAGTGCCCAACTGGTGAATTTTGGGTTGAAGGCCATACTTCTTCATACTGAAGAAATAATTTATTTTCATGGCCATTTTCCTAGAGCCACTTTGGAAGTGGATAACTTTGGCTAGAAGGGGACCTTTGGGAGGGCCAAATTGGAGTCTGTAAAAGCTTCCACAGAGCTGAGGGATAGAACGACAACATCGTCAAGGGAGAAATGCATTTTGATGCATTCTTGACACCATTCTATGGAATGGAAGATGGGTGACTTAATGAGGTTTTCGTTATTTGGTGATTGGAGTGCCAAACTAAGCCCAATTTTGTGTTGTGAATCTGCGGGGTAGGCCAGGAAAAAGGCACGTGCCTACAGCCAAGAAGCTCTAAAGTAGTTCTCAAGCAGTTTTGAGGAACATAATCACAGTATATTGTGAGGGAGAGCGGAAAGGGTGGAAGTGCATTGGAGAATGCTAGTAAATGCGATCAAATTGCAATGAGGCATCATGACATTCTCGATTGGCAAGAATTGAGAGAGGGAAACCAATCACAGGTGAGATTCAAGCATTATGCCATGTTAGGCCAATGAATATGGTGGAATGGCATGGGGCTTCTATTCAACTTTTCAGAAGTTAGAACCTACCAATGTCAAGGACTCTTGGAGCGGCATCTCAAGGTGAGAATCGACAATGGCATTGTCAGATTCAGTGGTTATGGTTATTTCACATGCTTTTGCAAAGGGAGAAATGTCATAATTGGGGAGACATTTATACTAGCTTGTTATTGGCAGCGATGCAATAATGGTGGTCACAAGGTGTATGATGTCAGTGATAAGGTCAATTGGATGAGCCAAAGTAGCAAATGGTAATTTGGAAGCGCAAATCTAGTAACTTGCCTACGTTCATGAAGGGGCAATGATGCAGAGAGGGCATGCAATCATGTATTCATGAAGGCAAAATAGCAAGTGGACTACTAGAGTTTGCGAGATCAAGCTTGCACAGTGGAACTTTCGACAAGTTTGGAAGTGACAAGGTGCGCGCATAAGTCCAACTTGTGGTGCCATTAGTCACTAGGGGCAAGAAAACAATTTTGGAAAGTCTCAAGGTTTTAGCTTAGACTTAAAAAAGTTTGTAAAAGTCAAAGTCAAGTTTCCTAAAATGGAACTTGCATTGCATATTGGGACTTAAAATGTCTTGTCCCATAAGTAAGTGTAGAAAGGCAACTCCACAAGCTTCCATAAAGAAGTAAGTGTAGAAAGGCAACTCCACAAGCTTCCATAAAGAGAAGCCCTTTGTATGTGATTTTTCATTCTTAATACAAGAGAGCTAAATGCTACCATTTTGGGTCCACATATGCTTGCTTTGGTGTTTGGTCATTATTAGCTTAACTTTGTGCTTGCTGCTATTTTTTCTAGATTATTGCTATTTTGACTCCTAGTTAGCATGCGTGTTTTGTTTCTAAAGTGTTAGTTAGCTATTAGTGGTTAGAGAGAGGAGTGGAAAGAGAGAGAGAGAGAGAGTGTGTGTGTGTGTGGATGTGAGTGTGTGTATTAACCAATTACTTGCTAGGCTTGTTGCTTATTTGCATTTAGCTGTTTTTCTTGTTTATGTCTATTGAGGTTCACATAGCTTTTTATTTGTTCTATAACCAGCATAGGTTGCAGTTAAGTTTGTGGAGCATTTAAGTTTTATGTGTCAACTATTTTAATTGGTCTATGTTCAGCATAGGTACATAGTTAGAATTCTTTTAAGGTTACGATGTCAAGTAGTTCTACTTCCTCTATTCCAGTAGTTGTAACTCAATACGTTGCAACAAGTGCATCATCTTCATCTAATATTCCCAATGAAAGCTTTTTATATAAAGCCACTCCTGATTCTCAACATGTTTTCATAAATGATGTGCCATCATCATCATTTACCCGTTTATCTGCAAGTACTTTTCAACAAATGACACTTGTAACTCAACTTGTGTCAAATCTTTCGACCTCATCCTCCTCTTCAGATATGGGCTCTGCACAATTAGAACATTGTTCTTTTGAACAAGTTGAATCATTGAGTGATGAGTCAAAAGCTTCAATTCACTCAGTTACTAATTCTAGTAAATTAACAACTCTGCGTAAGTCTGTTGATCCGCGACATTCAAGCTTTTCTCATGTTCGTAGGGGGGACCTTCTCAAAGTGATGTTCATCGTGTTAAATCTAAAAGGGCTATATTTATTGAAAATTTAGAGCCTTCTGAGGGTCTAGAACATCCTAAGATTGGAGCCAGAATTCTGAGTCATGAAATTTCAACACCTTCTCAACCAGTTCAAGCACCTACTAGTGGCACAAGTTCAATTTATAGATAGATCAGACTCCAAACAAAAAGAAAAATACAAGAGAGACTTGAGATCTTCACCTGATTTAACGAATCGTCAAAAATAGTTGATTACAAAATTTGAGATTCGAAAGGTATGGAATATTATTTGCTGCTCATCTTGTTGTTTGCAAAAACTGAGTATCAGAGAAATTGAAAAATTAAGATCAAACTTTTTTTTACGAAGGAAAGATGAGAGAAATTACTATTTGTGTGCAACAGTGAGGCCGGACAAAAACTCCTTTTGGTAGTTTTTTAATGCTTTGGAGGTTTGTTGCAAAGCTTACAAAGCAGTTCATGCAGTCAAAAACTCACGGCTTCAACGAATGCATGCACGACTTCAGAAAGACCCAACATTACAGGGATCCTTATAGAGTCAAACTGTTTCTCCAGATAAATGCAACTGCTTGGCTAAAGCATTTCATAGATGTGCATGGAGAGAAATTGCCTAATTCCTTATATTTTCACTTGCCAAATAATTTTACAAAATTAGAAATATTTTAAATGCACAAAGAGTTTGCCAAAACAAAAAATGTTTCCTATTTGAGTTACTCATATTTTCTTAGAATTTTAAAAAGAGATTTTGGACTGGTAGAGATTCCCAAAAAATCACGAATGACAGTATGCTCCACTTGCGAGTTGTTAAAGTTTGCAAAACAACTTGCAAAGACCAATGATAAGAAAGGTAAATATTAATCAAATTTGTGATTCATTTTAATACTTTCTATTTTGAAAAAATTTAAGCTGCAATATTTTTGAATATTATTATAATGGTATGATCTTTATTCTATTAAATAAGTGAATCATTGTATTTTCAATGGATGATGCGAAAGCCCTTCAACTGCACAGAGATCAACAAACAATTGAAACACAAAAGTTGGCCAAGCATTAAAAGAAATGTTTAGAATATCCACAAAAGTATCTAGGCCTTGTTATTGATGGCATGGATCAGAAGAAAACAATGTTGCCTCATTTTGTCAGAGTGCCCAAAAATTTGAACAAGGCAGATTTTATTCAGTAACAAATCAGACATTATATTATTATGGAAAAATATTTTCAAATTCAGTTTCATGGCTACTTCTTGAAGGAGTTCGATTTTTGCTTAGCATTCCATCAACTCAAATCAAGCCTGTTGTATTGTCTCCCTTGAAGTCCTTGCTAGAAGAACAAAAGGCGCAAAGAGAACATCATGAGATTGATCCATTTGCCTCATTAAATTTTTTGGAATCAAGTATTCAAGCAGTTTATAATTTTTTTGATGAGTTTGATCAGCATTGGTGGATGGACTTTTTCGAGGAACAAAAAATCAGTTTGTTCAATCTCAACAACTGAAGAATTTCATTGGCCTCATAAATTAGGAACATGAACTACAGTTGTCAAACCTTCAGATCTTCCTCGAGATAATGATTTCTTGCAGCTTGTGCAAGGTGAGGAACGTGAAATTTATGTGGGCTCAAGGAAGAATAGGCAAAGTGTAAAAGCTGCAAAAATGAAATGGAGCGGTGATTCGAATGAAATCCAAATTGGAAGCCTTGTTGCACTTCTAGTTTCAGAAAACAATGAAGGACATCCATCTTGGATTGCCAAAGTATTTGGTTTTATTCAAAGTAGCAATCAAACAAAAGTCGTACGTGTCCATTGGTTGCACACCACTTCAACGAATGCTTTTTTGGGAAGGTATGAACTCGAAATGTTGCAAGTAGATCCAAAGGGCAAGAGAAAGAGATTGCCAAAAAATCAACCAAGAGTCGACGATTTGAATCTACAAGATGCAGATGTTTTGGTATTTAATTTTGAATTAACAATGACCAATCATCTACAAAAGTCAACTATATCTATATTGAAAGAACGACTTGGATTACTAGAAAAACCATCATCCTCCACTCGTCATCAACAGAGAAAAGCTGATTTACAAAGTTTTTTGTCAACATTAGATGTGGATTCTAAGGAAGATATGCCAGTTGACTCTGATGAAGAAGACGGGTCTTCCACTTCATCAGCTGAAAATGAGAGTGTTGAGAATATGTCAAGTTTTGAATTTAGAGGCATCAGTGAAAATTCCTTAGCAAATGTACTTTAAAAAAAAGAATGTGCAAATATAATTTAAGTTATTTTGTATTTCAATGGGATTTCGAGTTTCAAAAATCATTTGTTCTCTTGAATTATTATTTCATTTGTAATTATGATAGTTTTATGAAGTTTGCAACAAAAAACTTGTAGTTCTTTATTCAAAATATGCATTTTTTGGCTTTTTTTAAAAAAATAAAATTTAGAGATTTATTACAAAAATCCATGATTTTGGCCTAAAACTAGGACCATTAAAAAACACCAAAAAAATTACTCTTTTTCAAGTCAAAGTCCCAAAACAAATATCATCGTGTTCTTTGAGATTTTTTGTGCCTTAACCATTTTTTAGGCACCTTCGTCTTTTTTGCACCTTCGTGAAAAATGTGACACAGTGGCAAGGATATCTTAGAATTAATTTCAGGTCCACCTTCGTCTTTTTTGCATTTTTCCTACCTTTACTCTAGAGTCACCTTCGGATTTTCTCTAGAGTGGCGGACCGACGTCGCCAACTTATCATCAACTCTAAAAACAGCTGGATAGCCAAATATACCAAGGGCGGTTACCAACTTTGTACATATACAAAGACTGGCGTAAATAACATTCAATGCTTGTAAGATATTTTTGAAGACACTTGTAAATATATACTAGTTGAATCAAGCTATGTGAGAGTCTTTATGTAAGTTAATGTAAGTGTTGTCTTAACACAATCAAAGTTCTTCTGTAGCCAGCGTTATCACGCTCAGCAAGATAAAGTTATTAGTTCAAGCTATTGTATTCACTGTTGATATTAATCAGAGTGCAATTTTTGTCTCACTACTGTATTGTTCATTTGTGCAATTCTGTATGAATCATTCTTCTTGAATATTTCCACTGCTAACTGTTGTGTTTCTGTTCCTACATGCCTACGCTCAAAGCTTCGAGCTTCCGCTGCCGGTCATCCCCATGTTTTACGACAAAAAAAAATCTTTTGCATCTATTGTTTTTAAAAAAGCAACTAAACATTTGGTCTATTCAATTGTAGGTGTGACCCACTAATAAAATCTCTATTTTGATCTCTTGAAAGCAACAAACATTGACAAATATGCCAACATTATTTCATTTTTGTTTGTCGATATTATCAAGTCGCAAGTAGAGAATCTCGAGAAGGCTGTTATCAAATTCAATTATTATGTGAATTATGGCAATGGTCAAGTTTGGATCATTTTGAGCATTGGGATAATTAAAAAATACTTTGGAGTACGTTGTGTCATTGAATATAAGTATTTCAACTAAATGAATTTGAATGAAATTTGTTTTGTTCAAATTCTTTGGCACTCCAATAGAATGTGGCAATAATCCTTTGTTTTTGTGTCCATCTCATTATGATGAGATCCAAGTTCTATTCAAGAGACTCCAAGCTCTTTCTCATGTATTCTTCTAGCTTTTGTCTCTCCATTGTTGTTCTCTATGAACTTGGATACTACAACAAATTGGGCATTTTTCGGTGCTTTTTTGGAGCATTTTTGGAAGAGTTAACCATTATTTTAAGCCTAATGCAAAATCTTTTGAAACTAGTCAAAAGTCGAATACAAAACCATGTATTTTAACTCAAAAAATTAGTAGATCATGTCCCAAAAAAACTTTTCAATAAAATCCAAAAAAATTGAAGATCTTCATCATATAAATAAAATGAATGAATTTTTATCATTTTCAATAGTCTAAATTTCCTTTGTACAAATAACTCGTAGAATATAGTAAAAGCATTATAATTAACAAATTTGGTTTAGGTGTGTAGAACTCCTCAATAATCCTTTGTAATGCTGGTAAAGAAAAGGTTTTGTTGCATCTTAGCTTGTAGAAACACAGCTACCTATTTGGTCAATCTAATCATGAGTGTAACCCACTAATAAGAATCCTATTTTGATTTTTCTTAAAAATCGACAAAGCAACCAACATTAAAAAAATGTGCTAACACCGTTTGATTTCTGTTTTCACGAATGATATTATGAAGTAGAGAATCTCGAGAACAATATTACGAAATTCAACTAGCTATTTTATAAATTATGGTAATTGTCAAGTTTGGAATTTTTGGATGTTGGGATAATTGAAATACACTTTAGACTGCAAAGTGCCATTGAATATAGGAGCTCTAACCAAATGAACTTGAATGAAATTTGCTTCATTCAAATTCTTTGGCACCCTCACAAAATATGGCAACAATATTCTTTTTTAATCCATTCCATCGATGACAAGACCCAAATACTTTTGAAGAGATTCCAAGCATTTTTTTTTGTTTTGCAAGCCTTTGTCTTTCCATTGTTTGTTGTAACAGTTCTTTGTGGAATTGGAATAACTTTGTAATCTTTACTAAAAAATATAGGTAAAATTGATCTAATCAATTGAAAACACAAATGAAATTCAAAAAATTAATGTAAGAGTAGGATCATTCTAGAAAACAATAAAACAAATATTGTCAAATACTTTTTTCTTGTGAAATTTTAGCTTGCTCTTTGAGCACTTTCAACTGCTCAATAAACAAACATTTTAGATCTTTTAGAAATTTTCACAAGACCAAACTTTCTTTTGCAAACTTTCACGAAATATGAATAATTCAAATGTGGAACATTCTTGGACATGAAAAAATCCTTGTACACAAAAAATATTTCTAATTTTGCGAAATTGTTTGCAAGATGAAAATATAGGTAATTTGGATGCTTTTGTAGTTAAGGCATCTAGAGAAATCGTTAGCCTTTGAACCGAACCTTAATGCCTTTGAAAGCATTATACTTCAGTTGTTTCTAGAAAATAAGAATAACTTTTTAGATAATTTTTTATAGTTGAATATGAAGCGTAATTTTGATCATCATTTGTTCGTGAAAAAAAGCAATATTGGGCATGATTCCAGTGTTTGCACGTTGAGGATGAAAAGGTTTGTACCTAAGTAAATCCTCCAGAAAATCAGCATGCTTTGGAACATAGAATGGAAAGGCTATTGGACAAACTTTTTATTCTTGAACAGAGTGTAGAAACAAGAGATCATTCTTCCATTAACCTTGCTGGAATTGTTTCAGAAGTTTTTGATCTTCTTCTTTGTTGCTTCTGTGTTCATTCATGAGAAAGGCATAGAAAAAATCCAGTAGAAAACTGTTGAGAGATCGTGTGGAAGTGGGAGGTGTTCTGATTGCGCTGGAGTTGTTTCCCTGGAGGAGCACAGATGGAAAAATCTTGCAATCCTTCATCTAGAAATGCAGCTGGTTGTCCCAAGGGGGGTGATGCATGGAATGGCGCCCTTTCCTGTCAACTTTGGCAGCTGTATATGATGAATTCCAGGCGGTGAGACTGGTCGGCATTGTTAGAGGACAAATCTGTTGCAACCATGAAACATGTAGTTTCCAATCATTGATGGCTGTGACATCTGCTACTAGCGCGATGGTGAATCGTGGAGGTCTAGCCAGGAGTGAAAACGAGGTTGATGGGCTGTGAATCATGGAGGTCTATCCAGGAGTGAAAACGAGGTTGATGGGCTGTGAAAGAGCGATCCAGCCCTGTTCTTACCTATTTTGTGCTCAAAGATGGGGCCTCAAACCTCGACCTCCATCGAGAAAGAGAGACTGGTGGTTGTGGAGCTGACTGAAGTTTTTCTTGTTTGCCTTTACCTTTGTGTGAAGGAAAGCCTTTCTAGAGTTTGCATAGCCTTGCTCAATGGGAATGCCCTTTGCTATTTTATATTTTAGGATCTTTATTTTGGGCTTTTGCCATGCATATGCAAGGTGTTTAAAGTTGTTTTGATGCATGATGAGTGGTCGACAATTTTGTGAATTGGGTGACTATTTGTATCGGTGTTATAACATGCCGGTTGATCAAGGCTCTATAAGATTTTAATATTTGGTACCTTTGAGTTGGTTCGAAATTGGTTTTCTAGATCAACTCCGGAAGTTCAAGCTACTAACACCCAGTTATAGAAATTTTGGTGTCTTGGTGTTTGATTGTCAAAATTTAGCCTTGGATTTAGTATTGCTTCTCGTATAGGGAGTTGAAGAAATTTAGATTTCCTTTCTCTAAGGACAATATGCATGTTTTTAGGCTTTATCACTTTGACATTTGGCTAAGCCAGTTTAATTAAAACTTTAGTACATGTTGGATCTTTGGTCAAGCTGTAACAATCAATTTTGAGAATGAATTTTTTAAGCCGATCTTGACGGAAAGGAGAAAATGGTATGGTTCTCAGGCATGTACTCGGTATAGGATTTTAATTACTTGGTACTATGCTATTTAAACCATTTAACTCTGGAGTATTTAAATCATTTAACTCTGGAGTATTGGTACTCCTAGTAAATGGAGTTAAATCATGATTTTGGTTTTCTCCTTTTCAAATATGTGGAACACCAATGGGTTTTTATTGTGTTCTTGATGATTTTGATCATTAGGATTGAACAAGCCAAAGCTTTTGAAATACTTGTTAAAGTGATTAATTGGACTAAACTGGAAAATATTTGGAGGTAGTTCTTTATTCGACAAATTTTTTTTGTGTTGAATACTAACAAAGAAGTACTCGAATCCAAGTTTTATGGATTTTCCATTAATTACAGACAACTTTAACAAAGTAATGCTTAAGCTAGTTTAATGAAAAGAAAAAATAGTCCAATTTTATTGGAAAAATTGTAATTGATAGGAACTAATCAAAATTAAAAACTGATTTCATTTCCAGCTAAAATCCTATGGTGGATTGTATATTGGTGATTCTACCCAGGTAGGATAGAAATGAATTTGTTTCAGACTTTTTTCCTACAATAATTTGTTTTTTTAACATTTACATTATTAATGTCTTATATCTTCGTTGTACCTTAGATGAAAAAAAAATTCAGGGGACTGAAAATTCTGAGGGGGGAAGAATAGTGGACATCAGAGGTAGTAAGTGTGATCGGGAAATGTATTTCGCAGTTAGGATTTTGTTAATCCTTATAAATAATTGCTTAATACCGAATATTAAATTCCTAGATAGAATTCATTTAGTTGAATTCATAACTAATATCTTTGTAACCATTGAGGTATCTGTAGTTTTAGATGTCAATTGTGATGTTAAAAGTGGAATATGATACGTGGCTTATAATGGATCTGTTAATTGATAGAAGTTTGTCCCTAGAGTTAATGCTCTTGGATCCAGGGGGATTCAAAACTTATTATTAACCAGAAAAAATCAGAATGTCATATTGAACCATGTTAATTCTTCTGTTTAGATCACAAGATCATGTGTGGATTTTTGGTATCCATCTGATAGACATGACAGTCATCCAAATGAATGGATTCTCCAGATTATGGGAACAAGAGATAATATCCTACATGAATCATAGGACAGCTAGATGATTATTGGATCTCTAGAATATCAGATATGGCGGTTAAGGGTTTTCTAGAAGGAAGAGCTGATGGTATGGGACATCAATAATTTTGGAAAGGAAATTCTAAGACTGTAAAGATCTGATTATCAATGGAAAAATTTTAGTACCTAGTCATGATATGGGAAAATGAAAAACCATTGATAAAATGTGGGGTATTTGGAAAATTTTGAGGTTTCATCTAGATTCCAATGTGGTATCTCATTATTAATTACTTGTAACGACCATGCCTGGAATGACGTAGCATAACTAATAACCACATACAACTGGAGTGACCAGCTATCCACGTCCAACTGGAGTGACTAGCTATCCACGTCAGGAATTATTCTGATTTCCTTATACAAGACATGGACATAACAAGAATACTAGGAGAAAGCACATTGAAGGGTGTTGTGTATATATATATTTTAGGTTAATATATATATCGCAAGGAATTGTTGTTCAATTACTATATAGGAAAAAAAAAAAGAGAAATTTCATATAATTTTGAAGATTAAGTGAACACATATAGGAAATTGCAAACTAGCAAAAGTGGAAAGATCTCTAGATTGACAATCTAGGGACTTTAGGATAATAATCCCTATATACTAGAATTCAATCATCAAAGTTCTCTAGATCACTCCTTATATAGGAAATTGCAAACTAGATTGCATTCCCTATACATGAAATTGTAAACTAGAAAATGTGGAACATTTCCTCAATAGTCAATCTAAGGAATTTAAGAGTAATCATTCCTATATAAGAAATTTGAACCTAAAATTTTCATAGTTTGCATTCTTGTAACAATGTCATTGCATTCTAAAGACTTTAACATACATAAGAATTGTGATACTTTTATTTTAGTATATATTTCATGTTGAAGATGTGTCAAACTTTAGGACCTTCAAAATGACACCAAAATCATGTCATTTGGAAATATAGGCCAAAATTGGCTATTTTAGGCTAGTGGTGTTGTAAGTAGATTTCACATCATCTAATCTTCATTCCAACTTTGTGAGGGAGTGCTAGAACTGAGATTATAAGTCCATTTGTTGGATTAGAAATCTAATTTGAGTGAAACACTACAAGAGAGAGACCTTAGTGAGTTTCTAGAGACAATCAAATCCATTTCTTGGCAAGATTTGTTTGAAAGTAGTTCTCACTTCATCTTATCTTCATTCTAGCTTTGTGAGAGAGTCATAGAATTGTGATTATAAGTCCATTTGGTGGATTAGAAATCAAATTTGAGTGAAACACTACAAGTGTGAGACCTTTGTGAGTTTCAAGTCAATCAAATCTATTTCTTGTTTGTAGAAGTCACCAGTAAGATGGGATCTGCTGGAGCATACCTTCTAGAAGCTAGTGAGAGATTGAAATCTAAAAGTTTTGCTATTTTGAAGGTTAGGATGGAGTCACTCTTGGTGCTCCAAGACCTTTATGAGTTCTTGATTGAAGATGAAGATGAACCTCTAGGTGCACAGGAGCTAGCTAGATACAAGAAGAGATCTAGGCTTGCACTTCATTGTGTGAAGATGAATGTGCGCAATGATTTGTTGAGAGAAGTATCAACATGTACTAGTGCTAAAGAGGCTTGGGAGACTTTAAAATCAATCTATGAATCTAGCAGCACATGATTATGTACTTAGAATTAAGTCTCTAAATACGGAGTTGGCTTCCATTGGAGAGAAGATTCATGATGGAGAGCTTGTACAAATTGTCCTTAATGGTCTAGGAGATGACTTTGCAAATTTGGTCCAAGTTTTGCCATCCAATACACTTTGCCGACTATAGAAAAACTTCACAGTAAGTGTATTAGTGGCTGAAGAGTGTAGGATGCTCCACACCAAGGCAAGAATGAGTTCGTTGTCTTTGTAGGATGGAGATGAGAAAGCCAATTTCTCATTCAAGGGCAAAAATAACACCAATGGAAAGAAGAAGCATCCCAAGGAGGCCAAAGAAGAGGATGACACATCAGGATCAAAGGACAAGTCAAAGAAAAAATGCTTCTTTTGTGGAAAGAAGGGGCATTATGCATCCGAATGCTACAAGAGGCTAAGAGCAAAAGAGGAGGAGGACAAACAAGAGAACCTTGCATATGAAGAGGATGGAGATGAGGAGATCTCATCTTTGATGGCATCTACATCCACTCCAACAAGCAAAAGCAACTCAAAGGACTTGGTGGATTGATAGTGGGGCTAGCTCCCACACGACTTTCCAAAAGGACACATTCTCAACCTTACACTCTTTCAATGGTGCTTGTAAATTTATTTCTTTAGAAAATGATCAAGAATGTAAGATAGATGGTTTTGGTACCATCTCATTAAGTCTAGGATCTAGCAAAAGGATGGATCTAGACAATGTTCTTTTTGTACCATCAATTACCAAGAGCTTGCTTAGTGTTGGACAACTAATGGATGATGGTTTAGATGTTTACTTTAAGCATGGAGTCTATTCCATCATGAAGAATGATATTTGCATAGCAAATGTGCTACACAAGGTAGTTTGTTTAAGTTGGATGCTAAAATTGCTATGGCAAAAGAGGAAATCATTCATTCAAATGTACACTCTTTTTCTCATGATAAGATGCATGAAACATTCTTAGAGATGCTTGGATCCATCTAGTATCTTGTGTAAATGAAAGTGAAATCAACAACCTTGATGTCAATGATCTTGCAAGGATTGAGGAGGAGCAACAAAGTGATGGAAATCTTGAGGATCCACCTCAAAGATCAAGTGCTCCAAGAAGTTCCACAAAGACAAGGTCCGAGCCTTCAAGGCTCACTTATCTTGGCAAGGTAATCAAGGGAAAGATTCTCAACCATTCACTTTTAACACTTTTCTTACTTCAATGCTTGATGAACCATTTTGCTATGAGATCTACATGAGGCAAACCGAGGTATGTTATGAGAACTACATGAGGCAACTTGAGGGCTTCATCAAGAAGGAAGTTGAAGATAAGATGTGTAATGACTCATTTGAGAACAAGGTTTTATGTCTTAGTGATCTAAAAATTGTTATGAACCAATTAAGAGTAAATTGGTTGTTTGATCAAATGAGTGCTCTCAGATTTTGGAAGAGCAAGAATGAGTTAATCACTCATTGTTTTGAAAAATGTGTTTTCCTTTTGGAGAGGCAAATTGTAAGCTTCTTATGAGAATAACTAAAACATCCTTGTAGGACACTTATATCCATAAGCAAGTATGTAGCCTCATGAAGTTCAAGATCACCTGTAACTACAAGATTAGAAAAATCATGCTTACTTTTGATGGTTTGTGGACTAGTCATTTTAGCATGATAAATCTTGGTAATAGTAGCAAGTACATGTTTTGTGATCTTGATCAATGTGATTTTCCAAAGACATGGAAACATCAGATTTCCTTCAAAGAGAAGCATCAAGATCAAGGAGGAGCAAGTTTCAAGTTCATACATCTTCACTCAACATGGAAAAAATCAAGTGCAAAGGTGCAAGGAAGAATCAAGACTCTTCAATTCATCTTGGAGGAGATCAAGATCAAAGAAGCTCTATCTTGGATATGGTGATAGATCATGTCATCATCTTTAGAGGCACATTAGTCATCTTCTAAAACTGAATATAATTCATTTCTGATGTTAAGATCAGGTCTTAGAATTGTATATAGATACATTATTGTTTCCAAGGCTAGATTTGAGGAGGAGTGTGAAAAAATAGCCTATTTTGGCAAATCTAGCCATGTAGAACTTTGTAAATATTGTGTATTATTGGGTTCCACACATGGAAGACCAAGATGCCACCAACCCACTCCTAATGTAGGTTAGGTCAAGTCAAGAGAGTTGGTCATGTCTATTTGGTGGTCATCCCTACTTTATAGGACCTACAACTAAGTTTAAGGTGAAAATTTGACCAATTAGCTACCTACCAAGCATAACCCTACGATCTACGCTAGGGTTTCATTTTAGGACAAGAAGGGTGAGTTAACTTCCTTATTACATGTTGGAAATCCACCTAACTTTAAGAAGGAAGTCGGATGCTATGTATTCCAAGCTCCCATATTGAGAAGATAGAATATTTTTGGAGCTCATTGGCAATCTCAAGCTGGTTCACATTAGAGGAGTTCTGTGTTTAAAAAAGACCCTTTGTAAAGATTCTTTTTATATGTTTTCTCACTTTTTTCTTACACATGGACCAATCAAAACACTCAAATTTGAAATCTACATAATGTAACTTTTTGAGTCCACATTGTTATTCCACATTAAAAATGGCATAACTTTTTAGTGGTAAGTTTAAATTTAGCGAGTTTGGTGCATTGGAAAGCGCTCGACAAGGGCTTTCCAATGATATATTGGATGACATACTTCTAAGCTGTGATTAAAAAGTTATGGCAAGTCAAATGTATTAGTGTTGTAATATCTCAATACTATAAACTACATCTTGCACGAATTTTTAAAGGATCTTTTTGGAGCTCAATAACTCTTCTACTGCTATGTACATTGAGTTTTTGTGATCCAACTGAAACCAAATCAATTCCTATTTGTTTCTCATATTGAAGGCCATTATACAGCCTGTATTACACATGTGTGGGCTCAGATTTCAATGTTGATCAATGCTTTTGATTGTTAATGCTTGTTGTTTGTCAAATTGCCAATCTAGATCAACTTTTTGATGACTAGTTTTTTTAAAGATTGTTAAGCAAGCATCCAATCACTCTTGTGGATCTTTTGTAGATCCATTTATGGTCCTAAAGTACAGTACTTTCACAAAGAGAGGTAGAAAGTGCTCATGCATTTGTCTTGAGTGTTAAGTCCTTAAGTGATGATCTAGCATGCATTGATGTAAGCATAAAAGCTGGTGAAATAGTCCAAGCTATCTTGAATGGTTTGCTAAATGAACATGCTAACCTTGTGCAAAGTTTTGCCATTCATAGAGTCTTGCCAAGTGTGGTCGACTTGCAAGAAATCACATAGGTTGCAATCAAAGCTTGATGGTACATCCTTGCAAGGTGGAGGTGAAGAGGCTTTCTTCACAAAAGGAAAATCCAAAGGCAAAGGTAAAGTCGAAGGGAAACGGTCTAAAGGTGGTACCTCAGATCACAATGATCACTCTTCCTCCTCCTCTTCTACTTCTTTTAGAAAGAAAGATAAGTCAAAGCTCAAGTGCTTTTATTGTGGGATAAAATGTCTTTTTGCTAATGAATGTCATAAGAAGAAAAGAGAGCAAGGTGAGAGGCAAGGAAATCTAGCAATAGATGAAGAAGAGGATAGCATTTCTGAATCTCTTGTTATCACTTCAAGTTTGCTTGCAAATATAGATGGGAATGATCCTTGGAGAATTGATAGTGGAGCAGACATAAGGAATACTTTTCATCCTTATTATCTTATGAGGGAGAGAGCAATATCATCTATACTGCAAATGATGGTCAATGTGATATCAAAGGCACAAAAATGACTTTCTTGGACTCATCATAAAAATGTACAAGAACCACCTCCTTCATGAATGCACCTAGCAACGATGAATTTAGCTCTTTTTTTACCTTTTGCATGCTTGCACTTGCCATGAAGAACCATTATTATCCTCATAGCTAGCCACACACAAAGATGAACATCTATAAGAAGCATATTAGATCTTGACCTAGATCTAGCATAAGTGTAAGGATCATCATATGAAGATCTGACTAGATCCTGTTGCAAATCAACCAAAAGGACACCTGCGGAGCAAAACCAACCATCCAAACCTAGATCCCTCTTGGATTTTCCTCCTGGACCTAGCCCCCAAGCCATAGTGAAGAACCCAAGAGAGAAGAGGAGAAACTGGCTCAAGAAACCGAATTTCCAATAGGAGGACGAGCGAGTTTCCAATGGACATACTCTCCTCACGAGAGAGAGAATATTTCTTTAGGATCCCTATGCAACCTATATTGAGCTATTGACCTCCTATTCTTGCATTAAAGCAGTCATTTACTATGCATGTGCTCCTATGTCCAATTATAGGTCTGGGCCCTCATATGATTATTAATTACTTTACAGGCCAAGCCCGGAAACGAGGCATAACCAATAACCATACACACCTGGAGTGACCGGCTATCCACATCAGGAATTATTTCGATTCCCTTATACAGGACATGGACATAACATTCTTCCCCCCTTAAACTAGCTCTGTCCTTAGAACGAGTAACTAGGGAAAACCCAATTTGTATGCCTTAAACTCTTCCCATGAATCATTATCCTCAATTTGACCAACCAATCTAAGCAAGCACACAGAGATAGAACAATTTTTCAATTATTATCTCTATTCCTGAGTACTCATTCAGGGTCCAAAGATACATTGAGCGATAAATCTTCCAAATGGACAAAATCTTCAATACATCAAACTGTCATCATCATATTAACTAAATTTACATAATACACCGGATGAGCAGTCGACCAAACCTGAAGATTAAGTTTAAAAGCTAACAAATCAATCATTTAACTTTCACAATTACCCTGAAAATCAATTTTTAGTCTGACTTCAATATCAAATAAGTATTTAGAGATAGGATAGTTCTCAAATTATCTGTCTCTACACTGAAATTCTATATCGACCTTTTAGAAGTACACTAAAAGATAAATTTCCCTATTGGGTATGATTTTCTCCAGTCTAATAACATCACCTTCATGTATCTCAATTTACATGAATCACTGGGTGAGCCCTCACCTTACATTGGAAATCAATGTTCAAAAGTTAAAGATCCAAAACAATTATAGTTCAAGACAATCCACAAATTACTTGTAGACCTATCATAAATGCTTCTTGGTACAAAACTCATCCCACCAAAATCTCTTAGGAGATCCACCAAGATAAAAATGACTTCAACTCAGTCCTGAGTATCCCAAATACTCTCCTGAGATAAGTGCTCTATCCCTAGCATCATATACCAGAAAATAGCAACCATTCAATCTTGATAGATTTAACTGCTCCTAATTAACCGGAGATTTTAGACTGAAAAACAGTTACAAGCATTCCTTGACTACAATCTGTAAAGGTAAGCAAAATGAAAAATGCCTGTGAGATCCAAACAATCTCAAGTTTGTACACAAATTTAGAGTTCAAATAACAAATCTAAATTTTAACTCCACCAATTGATCAAGAATTACTCATCATCTTAAGAATCATCATATTTCCATATAATCATCTAATGACCTTTAAGTATCAATTTAGATCTGTCAATCATAAACATTTAGAAACTTATGATTCGTCAATCATAATCTATCGGATTTTAAACCCATAGTCATTTAGAGAGACTGGAGTATATGCACAACATACCACTCAGGATATATAAGAAACATTCTGAAATCTTTTTCACAAGGAAAATTAATGGATTCCAAGAATATTCTTCCATCTCGATTCTTAACTAGATTATGAGTTCTTAATTCTACAATCAACCTAGTGATTAAAGACCATTATAACATTTGTCTTTAACAAATAATAAACTTTATACAATCAACTAGAACCACATCTAGAGATTATAAAGTTATGCTGAATTCCAACTGAATTCAGTGGTTATCCTTGACATTAGTTAGACTTTCATCCAATATATGTATATGAGCTCACTGGGATATAGTCAATAACTTAGGATATTTCTCCTTCAAGAAATGTTCTATATCAAAAATCTTCTATATTCTATGCACAGTTCTCATAAATGAATCCAAATGACTCACTAATCATGTGACTTATAAGCAATATAGAACAAAATAAACAGTTGCCAGTGAATTCTATTCACATTGCTTATTTATCCAATTAACTTCTAATCAGGAGTAATCCAATTACTCAAGTCAATTGTAAATGATTCAGAAATCTTAAATGTCTAGGTGCAGATCTCAATTATACATGTATAACACCACATTTAAATATTCTTCTAAATCATAAATAAGTTAATGAATTATCCTTTCCACAGAAAGAGACATTAACCTGCAAGTAACTGTTCCACACATTACTTGTTCATATGTCTATGCACTCTGACTAGTTTAAGTATACAATATAGACTCAGTACATAGGAAACACATAGTAGATCCACAAGATTAAGATGTACATAAGCAACTTATCCAACTATGTTCCTATACATAAACATAGGCTATAAACTAGCAAATATCCACAATCTGCATATGTTACTCACATTATTCATTGAGAATCTTGCAACTCAGCTACCAAAGAACTCTATTTCTCATGAGTAAATAACATATCTGGAAAATATTTGAAGTGAATAACTCTACATTACAAGTTTTCCAACCACCTAACTCTTATTAACAAAATTCCTTCTACCAATCAGCCTACAACAGATCTTAGCGTACAAACCAAGATTAGGCTAACTCATACAGACATCTTTGGACATAGAGTTAAGATTAAAGCTTTATTCCACTGATCCAATCCATATCAAAATGGTACTTGGTAACAATCAGTGAATCTTAATTTAATCTTTACTAATACTTCATATATTAATGAATATCTCATAGCTCAATAACTCCAAAACTCTTCTAGTTCCAGATTACTCAAAATAATCACTTAGAGAGTTTGTCTATTTCAAACTGGATAGTTCTACCATTGCACACATACAAGATTTTTTTTCCAAAATGAATGCAACTGGCTGATTCCTTGTAAGACTTACTCCTATCTTTTCCATTTCAATAAGATATCAAAGATTTCAAAAAGTCAGTAATGAGTATCCAATACTCTTACAATTAGGACTTTTTCCTCAGAATCGTAGAATATCTTATCATGAATGATGAAAATTTTACCTCTCAATAATCAACTATCAAATAGAGACTGACATTAGGATTCAGAAAACCTAAGTTCCGAGCCATATTCAAAAATCTTATATGGAAGTACAATTTCATATAATTTTAAGAGTCCTTCAGAACAGAGTCCTACATTGGAAGGAATTATATGAATCTCAATCCAATTGTCATGTATTAGGAAAGTTCTAAAGAGTGTCTAATAAAATAGAGAAATAGATTTAAGGGCTTCCATATTGTGTAATTAATGAGATAGATCTATATCTCATAATTCCCAAAATACCCTTAATGAAAACCAATGGACTCTGTTAGCATTACCATTATAGCAATCACTAACCATCGATCTACAGATCATTCAACCCAAGAAATCCCCTTTAGAATCACTGATGTCCCATACCACCAACTTTTCCTCCAAGAATCCTCTGCATCCAGATCTGTTTTGTCCAGAAAGTCAAAAAAGATGATTTGGCTATCCTATACCCAAATATAGGATCAAATTCACAACCAATTCCAAGAGATAATCCTAATAATTGAAATCTCTCATGCTTCTTTAGTGTTACTCAAAGAATACCATTTCATATTGTACCCAACATGGACAAACATAATGTATCATGCCAATACAATAGAATGTATCCTAACCCAAAAGAAACATAGATTTCAACAAAAACTGAATATCATACTGTCCTAGATATCCAATATCTATTTCAGATACGGTACAAAGAACTTTAATTCTAACAAGTTAGAACTCTCTTGGTTGTTACTATCATTATAGAGAAATACTCTATAACTGAAAAGAATCCAAATTACTATATTCTTGTATGGAACACCTTCTATCTGCATTACTTTTCAAGATCCAAATCCAATTGCAAAACAGAGATGGTTCCATAAATGGATTATCAGTCTTGCCACTACTTTTTCCTTAGAACCCGTCGAATTCTCGGAATTCTAATTCACACTGGGGAAAGGGAATCCAAATTCTCAGAGGCAATCTTCTTAAATAGTTCCCAATTTTATTCTCACTTGCGATTACTTATACTTCAGGAATTGAATGTAATTTAAATAATTGGATCATTAAGACTAGCAATCATCTACATATCAGACTTCCACTCTTTTTTCCCCTTCCAAAAATGGTTCAGGTTAACAAAACTCCAAATTTATACTAGGAAAAAATTCAATTTGATATCGCTAACTTTAGCACTATCATTCTAACAGTTTTGATTTGTTCATTAAGTGTCGCACGTAATCCCTAGCAAATCTCCTTGTAGACCAAGCATAAAACTGTTCTACTAGATTTACACTATTCTTGGTCCTTATTGATCCCCAGAACAAAAAATGCTCCTTAATTGACAGATTCACAAAATCTTCAACTAAAAGTAAAGGTTACATTGACCTTAAAGAACTGACCAATTACATCAGATTAAGATCATTCACTTTGTAAGTCATTTCTGTTTGATCAATAACCAATGAATTGGAACAAATCGAAAACGTCCATGGTTTCTTCAAATTTTACGTAAACTGGGATTTTCAATTTTTATTCAATATGGACCTAAACTGTGAAAATCGACCAAAGATCGGCTTGACAGTTTCACAATTACCATCTCATATTGGAAGGATTTTGAAACATCCAGCATGCATCCTACATGACATGCAGTGATTTAAAAAAAAAATCAATTTTTACGTAAATTGCCAAGAAACAGGGAAATTAGCACTGGGATTCACAAAATCAGTTCAAAATGGACCAACAATGAAAATCGATTTTCTCATTAGCCAAAATCTCTTGCAAATCCATAATGCTTGGCAAAGTCTTTTGAATAGCAAATCTTTGAACAAGATTAGCATGATCATCCAACAAGCCATTAAGGATAACTTGAACAAGTTCTCCTTCCTTAATGCTCTCATCAATACATGCTAGCTCATCATTAAATGCTTTAACTCTCAATATAAACACATGAGCACTCTCTTCCTTCTTTTGAAAACTTTGAAAGATTTGTCTTCTAAGAGTCAGCACTCTAGATGTGGAAGCTTCTTCAAATCTTTCCAAGCCTCAAAAGATGATGTGCAATTACCAACTTCCTTGAGAAGCTCATTGGTAACATTATCTTAACTATTTGTAGACCTCTTTTAGCTCTCTTGTCATACCTCACCTGATCTTGAGTTGCTTGAGGCCTCTCCTCCACACCTGCAACAATCTCCATCAACTCATTCATCTCCAATAAGGACTCCATCCTCACCTTCCAAGTAGAATAGTTGATTGAGGTAAGCCTATCATTGCTCTCCAACATAAAGCCTCAACTTTTAGCCATGTTGAAGTGACATGATATTCTCCTTTCAACCTGTTCCAATTGACAACAAATGTATTAAAAAATAAATCACAAAGATATGGAAACTCTTAATTTTCTTCTAGCACTATAACTAGCAAATCACACTCTATTAAAGTCCAGCAACTTCAAAAAATAGAGATCCAATCAAAATTAGGGTTTTGACCAAATCACAAAACATTGAATCTTTTAATTTCTGCATGCAATTGCCTAAAACTTGATATATGCTCTTGTAACCTCTAATGAAACCTTCCTAATGCATCAAAAATCACCCAAGTCCCCATAAGCCACGTGTGAAATCAAAATTCCTCAAGTTCATAAACCTAATGGCGCTACAAAAGATCCAATCTATATATGCAAAAATGCTGACTTTTAGAAATCAATCTAGCATGCTCTAGAATTGGTATCTCCTCCAAATCTTTGCTAAATTTGGATGCTCCTTTCATAACCCAAAACACAAGCTCTGATACCATGTGAAAATTTTTATATCATTTTAGATTCAAAATCATCCCTCGATCTTTGGTTAGAAAGACAACACAATCTACAACATTGCCAATGTAGAAAAATCAACATCTACTTGATGAAAGAGATGCAAACTCAATAAAAACTTGATCAATGTTCATCAAATATATGATAAAATGAAGTTGATATCCATACAATAATAGGACCCTATTGTGTTTCCCACGTGCGGATCCAAAAACAGCAAAATATGAGCACTCTACACACAAGATTGCAAGATATCATCAAGATAGTGCACCAATGGATAGATGGACCCAAGAGAACTCATGTATAATAAGCATGAAATGAGAGAGAGAGAGAGAGAGAGAGAGAGAGAGAGAGAGAGAGAGAGAGAGAGAGAGAGAGAGAGAGAGAGAGAGAGAGAGAGAGAGAGAGAGAAGATATCTTTCTCCATGAGTTTACATCCTTTTATAGCAGGTCCATGCCTCATCAATGAATCTTTCTTTTCCATCCATAGTGAAAACCCTATCAACAATGTGATTAGATTCAATGCATCTAACACTCAAATTTGAATGTGTCCAAACTTGACCTCTAATTTCATCTGAATTACCTCCAAAATGGTAATTCAGATGAAATTAGACTAAAATAACTCTCATAAAGTTTATCTCTAAGTCTAAACTGCATATTGACCTAATATTGACAATTAACCAAAATATGACTAAAATATGACTAAACTAGTTGAAATCTTTCACACATGATAGCTTGCTCCTAAACAGCTGGATTCCACCAAGGATCCTAGTACAACAAAAAATCATCTCAATAGTATAGTGAAAAAAAACAAAAGTTATTAACTAAAGTTACCTGTCCATTTAAGACTCAGTACAAATTGATTTAATTTTTTCTTCAAGTTACAATCAAGGTACTGCAAAATGATTCCAATATTCAGAAAATGTAGCCAAGAAATTCATAAATGACTACTTTTTACAAATAAAAATAGGGCATTCAATTTATTTTAGTGCAAACAATTTAAAGAAGTTTTGAACATTAACTAAATTTTGGGACTAACCAAACTACATGCCCTAAATAAAGCATAATCATTCCAAAGTACTCACCAAAAGAAAAGCATTTAAGCAGCCACAAGGTTTAAGCATGCATTGTGAAAGATTTCAGACCAATTAAGATCGAAATTCATAAAATGATCTTGGATTAGAAAGACAACATGTCACCAATTTTGCCAATGTAGAAAAATCAGCATCTACTCTAAGAATGAGATGCAAACTCTAATAGATCTTGATCAAACATGAACGAAAACATAAAATAATGTTGCTATCCGTACAATAATAGTAAGCTACTGTATTTCACACCTGTGGATCTGAATATAACATCTAATGAGCATTCTACACATAGAATTGCAAGATATTACAAATATAGTGCACCAATGGATAGTAGAACCCATGAGAGCCATGTATAAGCATGAATGAGAGAGAGAGAGAGAGAGAGAGAGAGAGAGAGAGAGAGAGAGAGAGAGAGAGAGAGAGAGAGAGAGAGAGAGAGAGAGAGAGAGAGAGAGAGAGAGAGAGAGAGAGAGAGAGAGAGATCCCTCTTCCCACGAGTTACATCCTTTTATAACAGGTCCAAAACCTAAAGTGTCACTTGGTTTCCCTCCATAATGAAAACCCTACTATTTTTGGGACTAGATTCAATGTACCCAACTTTCAAATTTGAATCTACTAAAACTCGACTTTCATATTTTTCCAAAATTTCAAAAAGTATCTATTCAATCTTCTTAGACTAATATAACTTTGAAAATTCAAACTCTAAGTCTAATATGAAATTGGTCTCAAATGCCAAATAAACAATATAGAAAATATGACTAAACTAGCTGAAAACTTTCAAAATCCCTCTTCAATTAGTTCTAGCATGGACTTTGATAACACTCCAGATGATGTCCTATGCTTTATAAACAAGTCCATTCCCAATGCTTTGGTGAAGATATCAGCTACACATTCCCTCGAAGAAACACGTTGAAGCTCCACCTCCTTTGCTATGACTTGCTTCCTCACGAAGTGATATGCCACCTCAATGTGCTTGCTCCTAGCATGAAAGATAGGATTACTTGCCACCCTTTGGATTGATAGATTGTCACAAAAGATGATTGGGCTCTCTGAAAAATCCAGCAAGTGAAGATCATTGATCATCCTCTTGATCCATATCATCTCCTTTGTGCAATGTGTAAGAGCTTTGTACTCGGCCTCACTAAATGACAATGAGATATGGCTTGTTTCTTGATATAGCTCCATCACCTATGAAAATACAATGAGAACTAATAAATTTCCTATCCATTATATCTCCAGCATAGTCCAAATCTGAAATCTCTCTCTCTCTCTCTCTCTCTCTCTCTCTCTCTCTCTCTCTCTCTCTCTCTCTCTCTCTCTCTCTCTCTCTCTCTCTCTCTCTCTCTCTCTCTCTCTCTCTCTCTCTCTCTCTCTCTCTCTCTCTCTCACACACACACACACACACACACACACACACACACACACACATATTCTAATCTCTATCTCATTGCTACTCTCTTCTTGCAATATTTTGATTGATAAGATCAATGCTTCTATTTTGAAGGTTTTTTTTTACTCTCTCCAATTATTCGCCATCCGAGTAGCATATGAGGCCTCAAATTTGTGGCCAATAAAAGGTATTAAGGAGGTCGAAATGGTTGTTAAAATTTGTGGATCTGTTAATTACAACATACCAATGCTGGTTCTGATGTTTGTTCCAATGTATACATAACAATTTCTCTTGTCTTATATCTATTTTTCTATAGATCTATGTTTTTTTTAGTAGATCTATTTTTTTTAGATTTTTTTAGACCTAATTGCTAGTCTCTTATTTCTAGCATTTTAATTGAAATGATCAATCTATCTGTTTTGCATGTTGTTTTACTCTCTCTATTCATTTACCATCCAAGCAAACCAAGCAGCTTCCGAAGCACAGAATTTACAGTTGATAAGGTACTTAGAAAGTTGAAATTGCCATTAGAATTTGCAAATCTGTTCACAATAGTATACCAACGCTAATTTTAGTGGTTGTTTTGATGCACACAAAGTGATTTTTCTAGCATTCGTTCTGTACTCTATAGATTTGTACTTGATCCATTCAGGTCTGTTTTTCAAATTTTAGTTCTGATTTTTCATTCTCCAAGAAAATTGTCCAATCTTTGATGTACCTTTTAAGTACTTGGCATTTTGTAAATCTTGAAATTTTGTGAGATTTATGAGTGATTTCATGAATTATGGATGTGTGTGTGTGTGTGTGTGTGTGTGTGTGTGTGTGTGTGTGTGTGAGAGAGAGAGAGAGAGAGAGAGAGAGAGAGAGAGAGAGAGAGAGAGAGAGAGAGAGAGAGAGAGAGAGAGAGAGAGAGAGAGAGAGAGAGAGAGAGAGAGAGAGAGAGAGAGAGAGAGAGAGAGAGAGAGAGAGAGAGAGAGAGAGAGACTCATAGAGTTGTTGGAATGTAAAAATGAAGATATTAGGAATGAGAGATCTAGAGTTTATTGGAAAATTATAGTTTAATATGCATGTGTGATTCATCTCTAATCTCATACACTAATGTGAATTGTGAATTGAACAAGATCAAAGATAAAAGATACAAAGAATGATAACAAGAAGAGACAAAGATAGTTTTAAAATAAGAAAATTTTCATGTTAGAGTGAAGGATTTTATGAAATTGTGCAAAAGATGAGGAAATAAGGTGCACATCAGATGTAAAAAGGAGTGAAAAGGATTTTGTCATAAGAAATAGAAATATTATAGGAGGGAGAGAGAGAGGGAGAGAGTAACAAAATTTCACATAGTCTCTCTTGACAAGGTCAAGACCAAACCCTTTGAATTCTTCAATTTATAGCATAACAGATACAAATAAAGCTATATAAAGTCTTACAGTACAGAGAGTACCACAAACCAAATCAAGTTTTAGGACACCTAGTTGTTACCTGCAGCTGTTACCTACCAGCATCCCACAAAACAAAACCATGCAAGTTAGTTAATTTAGGAAGACAGGTGTCATAGATGAGCATCAGTTGTTATCCATGTCTAAAACAAGATTCGCTACTTTATCAACAAGACTGCAAATTCAAATGATATGTCCAATCTTCCCAATCATGCAATTTATGCTTAGCAATACACTCTTTTCTTTTTATGAACCATATTAGGGCAAGAGCCAAACTGATCATAGAATGTATTTTTTTTCAAAAAACTTTCCGTATTTTTCATGTAAGAAGCTACTATTTAAATGCATAATTAAAACAAGTTGGTTTGATGCGACCGGCCGCCCTACAAGAGTGCTCATTGTCACACTGATGGTCTTTGATAATCATAAGTATTGAGCATATGATAATGGTAATAAGACATATATGAGGATACAAATACTATCGCTACATGTGATAGCATATTGCTACAACGGTTAATGCTTCAATGAAGCACTGATGAATACTACGAGCACAACAATGATCATTGTAACTAATACCTTCTATCGTTTGCTGGAAAGTCGAGTAAGGAGATGATATATGATTATAATGTAATAACTCTTTAAACCTTATGTATGAGTTCCGCTTGACTGATGCGGTTATTATTCTGAGAATGTGATGAGGATTATTAGAATGCTACACATGCTTTAACCTAGTTCTTTCGGTTTGAATACATTATTACATAAGGAGGATATCTCTTTAGCTGAGAAAGATGGGTAGCTCGCAAGAAGTGTCGTCATCTCATATCCATGTACAAAGTTATATTTTTACACCAATGTGATATGCTGGAATCATTAAAAATGCACATATGACGCAGCATAGACGTCTAGACATGGTAAGAATGAGTTGGTATATGCATATGAGCTCTACATAATTGTGCTTCTTACTCTTGTCATATGAAGGTTGGTTCGAATATGATATATGCAAGGCATGAAGGTATAGAATGCTTGCAAGTGAAGGTAGCCTATAAAGCTATTTTTTGGGTTTGACTATGGTAGGCTTGTATCGCATGAATTTTTCCAAGCCGCAAGATGCTTAGACTCCTAACTACCTCCTTAGGACGTCTTTGGGGCTAGCATGGCACGGATCTGCCCTAGTACCTAGCATTGATGCTATAGTCATGCGTAGAATAAGTATTCAGTATGCAATCAATTCATGCAAGTTATGAGCACATGATTTTCTCAGAAATCAAAAGCTAGTAATGCGATTAATCGCGTTTCAAGCCTGCGGCCAGTTGGTAGCTACAAGCGATGCCATCATACCATCGAATATATATGAAATCCTTCTATAAAATCACGATACTCTGGCCATAGGTAAGTTGTTGGCCATCGTCCCACATTCTACGCCAATCAATACATATGATTGGAAAGTATCTATCTGCGATGAGACATTATGAAAGGGTTCACTTTCAACGATGATCCATTAGCACTGAGTTTACGTGGTAAACCTACAATTTTGCTCCAAATCCGCTTTAGGGGTGGCGTCCAAATGCGACTAATCCAAATGTGCATTTTGAATCCAGAATACTATTTAATCGTATCATTATCATATGCTATGTAAGCTTCCAAACAAATGCTTATTAAGTACAAAAAAACCGTCTGTATTCATGCTTGTTCATAGTCTTACCTTTCTTTGTAGTATGCTTCCCACAAGTATTCTTCTCATATCCTTAACAAGCAGCAATTCTCAGGGCTGTGGTTGGTCGCAGTAGGAGAAGCACAACCAGAGAAAGAGATAGAGCAGGAAAGAGAGAGAAAGAAGAATGTGATTTAGGTCTGTGTAATCTTCTCTTATATAAGGAAGTCGGTACCCTTGAATGCACTAAGTGTTTGAAGATGCTCACCGTCCGTTCATATTCCTATACTGTGCACAGATCATAGCCATTCAAAGGAAAGCAAGTTTCCCTTCAACAAGACCAATTTTTAGAAAAACTTCATAAGGAGACCCATTTCCAAGTTTGGCAAGGTAAAGTATTTTAATCAGTTTGGTATCATAAGGGAGGACCCATTTCATGATGTTTTAAAGCGTATATACCATGTAGCTATTATATACTCGAGCCCATGAGAGAGAGAGAGAGAGAGAGAGAGAGAGAGAGAGAGAGAGAGAGAGAGAGAGAGAGAGAGAGAGAGAGAGAGAGAGAGAGAGAGAGAGAGAGAGAGAGAGTTCCATTCTGCCCTAAAAAAAATTTGTATTTTTGTCCCCTCAAAACAATCCTTGGTAAAATTCTCTATATGATCTTCAAAATAACCCTTGGAATAACTCTTTTGTGAGCAAGCCAATCACCTTGGCCTGATGGATAATTTGAGGGATCTCAAACTTAGAATTTACTTCGAATAGGAACACAGATCATGCTACATAGTAACACAGATAGAAACGCTCTCTCCACACCAAGCTCACGTAGCAACTATATTTCTCAAAACCAAAATACAATGTACATATAGTTCTTCACTATGACAATCCATGCATGACCCAAGTTGCCATTGACAGGACGTGTGTCCCGTCGATTCGCCTCGTGGTGAGGCCAATTGATTCTTATCCATTGATAGGACCCATAGTAAATCTCTCCCTTAAAGTAGAGTCTACTTTTTATACGGTCATATACATAGCATCAAAGTTAACAAACTTTAAGTATAGAAAGCTTTGATCTAAACTTATCAAATTTTTCTCTAATGAGTGGCTTAGTGAAAATGTTCGCTAGTTGCTCATATGCACTACAATGAACAACATTAATTTCACAACTCAGTAGCCTCTCATGTATAAAGTGATACTGAATCTTGATGTGTTTGGTTCTTGCATGGAACACTAGATTCTTTGCTAGCTGAATGCCACTATGATTGTTGCTATGTATAGTCATGGGATTTTCTTGTTTCATGCCAACTTCATTCAAGATTTTTCGCAATCATATAGCTTTATGTGTTGTACTACACATTGCCTTATACTCTGCTTCTGTTGTGGATAGAGCAACTGTACTTTGCTTCTTACTAGACCAGGAAAAGCAACTATCACAAAGCTGGAATACATACCCTGTGGTGGATCTACGATCATCATAGTCACCTCCCCAATCCGCATCCACATAGCCACATAACTAAACCCTCATGCTTCATGTATACCAAGCCATAATCTGAAGTGCCTTTGACATAACGCAAAATGCGTTTGGCTGCCTTCCAATGCGTTTGCATAGGTGCTGCCATAAACTGACTTACAATCCCTACTAACTACCTATACAACATAACATCAAATGGTTGTGATTCATCAAGCTTAGAAATCTTTTTACCTAGCTCAATAAAAGTGTTCACTGGCTTGCAATCCTGCAATCTGAACCTGTGCAACAACTCTCTGACATACTTCACCTCTGTTAGACCCACCTCGTGTCCTTTTTACCACACCTACACTCCAAGGCAATAATGCATTAGGCTAAGATCTGTCAAACATAAAGAGCAACCAAAGAAACCATACCATCAAAGCATAAGACATTAAGATGTGAATCAGAGTGTGTTCTCACCATCCCCTTAGAATGAAAGTAGCATCAATCCTGCTATACCATGCATGTGGTCATGTTTAAGATCGTAAAGTGCTTTTTTCAAGCGACATACTTTATTCTCCTATCCTTTCACTACAAAGCCTTCAGATTGATGAGCTAACTCACTATTCAGAAAATCAAATGTCACATCCATCTGATACAAAGGTCGACCAAAATGTGAAGCTAAAGCAACAAGTAGACGTAGAGTATTCCACTTACATACTAACGCAAATGTCTCCTCATAGTCAATGCCTTTACTTTGTGCATAACCTTTGATCACCAATCTTGCTTTGTGCTTTGCTATACTTCCATCTGCATGGTACTTAGTCCTGTATACCCATTTACAACCAATGGGTTTCTTGCCAACTAGTTGTTCCACTAAGTCCCATGTGCTATGTTTAGCAATTGACTCCATCTCCTCTCCCATGGCCATGACCCAAATGTCATCATTCGCTTTACCATAAGTCAAACATTCTTTGCTTTGAATAATGCTAGATAAGAGAGTATAATTTGCTTCATACCTTTCAGGTTGTGTCTTCTCTCTTGTTGATGTTCATAGCTCTCCCTGGCTAGGTGATCCTGGAAAATCATCCATGTCACGACTCTCCATCAATCTCTCAAACCACTTAGGGAGCTTCCTATCAGGTGAACGGCTTCCTGGTGAAAATGTATCCCACGGTACATCTTTCTCCTTGCGTTTGTCACCTACAACTTCAATCCTTTTTGCAGCAAAAGGTCTATTTCTACGTCTGCAACCCATGTCTTGAGGTTGAGTAGTTGTATCATGAGGTGTATCCTCATGTCTATCACTAGGAAAGTCAATAAATGGATCATCATCGGGAGGTATCCTCACTGTACCATCTTTCCCAGTATAAGTATCCATCTTCTCAGTATTCTCATCATCATACATCTTAGATTCATCAAAGATAACATCACGGCTTACATGTATTTTGTTCTCCACTGGATCAAAACATCGATAGCCCTTCACACAATCATCATATCCTAGGAATATGCACTTGGTAGCTTTTACATCAAGCTTACGTCTTTCTTCCTTAGGAATGTGTACAAAGGCCTTACATCCAAAGATTCACAAGTGATTCACCTTTGGCGTCTTCTTTGTAAATGCCTTCTCAGGTGTTATCTTTGGTATGGCAATGGTAGGACTTCTATTTTGAAGATAGACTGCCGTACTGCATGCTTCTAACCAAAAATCTGTTGGTAGCTTCATCTCAACTAGCATAGATCTGGCACTTTCCACAATCGTATGATTCTTGTGCTCAACTACACCATGGAGTTCAGGAATATGAGCTTGCGTAAATTGTCTTTTGATCCCACATTGATCACAAATATCATTGAAGTCAGTAGACTTGTACTCGCTTCTACTATCTGATCTTAGAACTTTGACCTTCCTACCTGTTTAATTTTCAACCAATGCTTTGAAGCTCTTGAAAGTCGAAAAAGCATCCGATTTCTTCTTTAAGAAGTAAATCCACGTCTTACGTGACATATCATCTATGAATGTCATGAAATAAAAAGTTCCACCCATGGACATAGTCCTCATAGGCTCGCATAGACCTGTGTGAATCAAGTCCAAGATGTTCTTCGCCCTTGCAACACCACCTTTGTTGAATTTCTCTCGATGCTACTTCCCATACACACATGATTCACCATTGTCTTCAAGTGGTCTTCCATCATAGGCAATCCTCTCACCATTTCCAGTTTCCTCATCAAGCTAAGGCTTCCTAGGTTCAAATGACCAAGCCCTCGCTGCTTAGACTTCTTCTTGCCCTTGCCTTTGCCTTGTTTTTGGCATGTTGCAAGTCCTTGATCGATAGTATTTTGACGTCTAGCTTTCACCATTTTTCGTCGTTGCTCCTCCTGCTTCAAGATTCCTATGAGCTTGGCAATCTTTCTTTTGATGTTATCCCACTCACAAACATCTAATAAGATTCTGCAATGCCGCACAATGAATTGTGCACTAGATCAACATCCCTTATGCGCTCACCAATAGAATGCAGTTCATCCCTCATTGTCTTGATTCTGGTCATGTACGTTTGAATGTGCTCTCCTTGCTCCATTCGGGCACGGGCACTATTCAACTTTGACTTCAAAAACATAAGCCTTGATGGATTTGACATCTTGAACTGCTCCTTTAGCACATCCCATGCCTGTCTAGGTGTAATGGCATCACTTATGTGGGCAATGATGTGGTCTTTCACTGACAAGTTGATGAAGGTCAAAGCTCTCCTCGCCTTCTTGTCGAATACTTTAATGTCCGCTTCATTTGGCGGTCTTCTCTCATCACCTGTAACGACAACTCACAATTCCTTCTCTATCAGGTGTTTTTTATTTTGAATTTTCACACCGCATAGTTGGAAATCTCATCCAATTTGCTATTTTCGCTAAAAATAGACTCTCCCATGTTTGCCATCTCAAAACTGCCTAAAACTACAACCGTAGGCTATAAGCTGTATGCCGAGGCCAACTCTGATGTTAGAAGTTGAAAATAATGACCTGTAATTTTTTGCTTACTAGGCCACCCGCCACTTTTTCGCCAAATTAAAAGCCAAATCGACGTCGCCTTCCGAAATGCTTGTTGTCACCAACTCCCAACTACGTGCCCAATGGAATGGTGAAATCACTTTTGCGTGCTCCAAATACTTTGTTTGCTGCAATCACTATGTTTTGACGTACCGTACTTGTAGGTATAGTCCGGGTGCCCTTCGTTTGGAGTCCGTAGCCCTTCATTTGGGTCAAAACGGACAAAAGACTAGAAAATAAGGACTTTTTGAACTTTTGAACTGTTTCTTCACCTTGAAAAAACTTCACCTTTCACATATGAAAGTTCCCAGCTTCCAAGAAGTTGAATGGTCAAATGCCCTTCAAGCCCCTTCCATTGAAGTTTTAAATGTATTTGAACCAATCCAATGGCTAACACAAATCCAATGATTCAGATCACTTTCCAATGACAAAATCTTCATCGTTGACAAAGGAGGGTCCCAAATCAATGGTGTATAACCATTTTACACCTTGAACTCTCCTCCTGCGACCACCACACACTAAGAAACACTAAGTGTCTTCAATTGCGGGCTGCGCACGACGTCCTCCACCACACCCCCCCCCCCTCTCTCTTTGGCTTGGACCTATGGTGGAAGGCTTTATCTTCAGGATGAAAACCTGATCCAGCGCGTTGTGCTGCCTGCGGCTGTCCACCGCCCTTTGTCTACTGATCAATCTCCCCAAGGCGCCCTCCACTGGCCCTTTACAGGTCTGAAAACAGACTTCTGTAAAGAGAAAAGTGTAACACCTAGCAGCCTTTATATAGTTCTCTAATTGGCCAATCCTCTTTTTCTGAGGTCGCCCTACTGCTGGGAATCCACTGCTTTAAATCATTCTCAAAATGGTATCCGTTTGGATGCACACTGATTGCAAACGCCAAGTAGCCTTTTTACGAAATTTTTAGAATTCCGCCTCTTCGCTTTTTAGATTCAACTGACAAGTCTTGTCTCTGAATCCTCTCACTGTTTCAAGCCTTAGCAAGCCTCTGTATGCTAGAAGCTGTGCACCAGTGCTTCACTTTCCGCCTTCAACCCGTCGTCGAACTCTCAAAAGATCTTCTCCAGAAGCTCTCTTCAATGGCGACACTGTACTGTTGTATACACTCCCTATACAGCTCTGATACCAACTTAGAATTTGCTTCAAACAAGAACACAAATCATGCTACACAGTAACACAGACATAAAAGCACTCTCCACACCAAGCTCACGTAGCAACTGTATTTCTCAAAACCAAAATACACAGTACATATAGTTTTTCACTATGGCAACCCATGCATGACCCAGGTTGTCGTTGATAGGATGCGTGTCTCGTCGACTCGCCTCGTGGCGAGGCCAACTGATCCTTGAAAATACCCTGATTCTCCTTGGGGCCCGATGCAAATTTTGGGGGTCTATTATTGAGGGACAAACCATTGGATATACCGGCATAAAAAGGCCTTTTTATTTTTATTTTTTCCTTCAAAAAATCCTCGGTATTATGGTTGAAAATGTTCCTACGTGATGTAGTATACATTCTCTCTTCACTATAGCTACTATATAAATATTATAGTTTTTCTTCTTGCAATTGGGGCAATCTTACATGGCAAGGCTATCGCTAACAGGACTTGGTCCTGACACTTATGCCCTTACATGGCATGTACCTAACATACTGAAATGATGACAAGGACGTGTGTACATTGTCAAAAAAGGAAATTATTGTACTAACATATTTCTATTATCATAGTAGATTTGAGCTTTCAATTCCATCACTTGTGACTTCATGTACTTGCATCTGACCATGAGTTATGCTCCATAAATGAGAATTGGGTTGTTTTCCTTAGGTAGTAAGAATAAGATTTACGTCTCCCATTATAATTAAGTGTTTATGATGGTAGCTATGACCTAGACTTAAATCCCAACATGTGACTACTCTACATTGGCTTTGGCCCCCATAGAATCTAAACATAAGGTGAATAGTTGTAGTGTACTAACCTACTTTGTGCCTGCAAGACAAGGTGATTCTAAAATAGTGATAATTTAAAATATTAGAAAGAAACTCTTCACAATTATAACCTACAATAGAGGAAGAAATGTTAAAACCGTGATTTTATTAAATAAGGATAAAAAAACTCATCGTGCAAACGGGTGAAATATGAAATGTGAATGTCATAAAAAGAAAACTTAGCTAATAGAGCATCAAACTAGTTACTCATACCTACAGGCAGTATGCTACTGCCTGATGTAATTCACTAGCTAAAATGGAGACACATCAATCAAGCTGAGGTGCTCTTTCTTGTTACAGTAGCTATAAATCTTATATGGTTAGAGTAGCTGCACGTAGCTTGCTGCTGCTGCTGCGGCTACTCTAGTGGTTCTGACAGTCTACGTTCTCTTCATCGGTTATCAGATCGATTATGACTTATCTTAGTACGACTTTAAATCCCCTTATGGGCTTATCTTTTTCGCCAGCAGACCACAGCAGACCACTGGAGACAGACAAACACTGTTCGGGAACCTTTTTTGAGGTTTCCCTCCAAAAACCGATATGTGAAAAAGTTTTTCGTCGTTTATTGAGTGACAAACTCTTACTTGCTAGTTTTCCTTATAGAATCCAAGATTCATAACATAAAAAATTCCTTACAATTTTTGCCATGTCGATTTTTAAGAAAAGATGCCACTTCCATTCTTGAACTAAACACTACCTGAGTCTGGAGTCTGGACTTTTGCTAGTCGTCGTACATTGTACACTGATTGTACTATAGCGAGTGCGCAACGTCAAGGAATGATTACGGGTTGAATCGGATAGATTCATAGTAATCTTAATGAATTAGCTTATAAGTTTATAGAACCCCTAATCTAGTCTTTAAGTTAAGATTTATAGTTATCGACGCCGCTACACTACTGACGCCAAGTCGGCGTTATATAATTACAAAGTCATTTCATGTGTAATCCTAGATAGATGATGAATCTATCTATTCATGATGAACAGTCAACACTCAATGATGGATGACAATTTACTGTTGATTGGTGCCACGTCCCATCTGGACAGTGGACATCCTTCTGTTTTTACAAAATACCAATTATCCTCTTTGCTGTTGAACTTACAATGTGATATTTCAGTAAATAGTTACTATTTGCTCTAGTCTATGCACACAGTCCACATCATGTTGTATTTATTGAAGGAAATTTGCCAGTGGTCACTGATTGAGAATTTAGCACCTTTCATGAAAAGATCTTATATCTGGTTTTAAGATTGTGAATTGGGTTGCTTTTTCCTTGGAAATTCTCTTAGCCAGCACTGATTAAATATTCAGGTAGCATATTTATGTCGAATATGTAGACTTTACAGTCAGTTAACAAAATCAAGCCAAGAAGAAGCCCAACCTCCCAACTTCCAAGGCTTTAAACTTCAGATCATTTACACTCCCAGCCTGCGCTGGAGCAATTCCAAACCTTGAGCCGTATGCAACTTGAGGAGTCAGGACTTGCTTGAAGTTTTTTAACTTTCTGAGTGCTAGAAGCCACTTGTGTCAAAGTATTTAAAAGATATGGAATATGTGTCTCGGCGTAATTTAATTGGACTCCTATGTATGTTCACGTCAGATTCAAGCTATCAAATTGGCAGTTGCTCTCATTGTTGTTAAAAAACTAAAAGTATTGCAGGCCAATTGTCGAAAGTGACAGTTCATCAGGTCATCTATTAGTTTCAAACTTTGCAGGTATCCTATTTATAATATTTCAGTTAATTTCCGTTAAGAATTTCACAGGTACAGGCTTTATTATACGTGTTTTAGCGCTTTCATTCTGTATTTGTAGGTGTTTGATGAGGCAGGGTAGAAATTTTCTAAAGGGCACTGATTCCTGGTAGCTATTAACAATAGTATAAGCTTCAAGTTGGTATAGAGTGATCCAAACATCAAACAAACAGGTTTGATTTGGGAATCCATATGAAGCAGCCCAGTTTGATGGCTGAGGTGATAATCCAAGGCTGGCCTTTCTTGGCACAAACAGGAGCCTACTTCAGTTTATGACAGCTTCATGTAGGCTGCCAATTGTATACCAGAAACAATAACCATCTTTCCTTTTCATGCAACCATTAGCTTTCTTGACTTGATACATTTCAGATGTAATCGATTAGTTGTGGATTCTACTATGCAGCAACTACATTCCTGATGTATCATCAGTCCACTTTCTGAATAAATTTCTTGAATTTCACTACGTTTTTTTGCTTTCTTGGAATATGTCTCTGTGTTGTCTTTCTAATTATGTTGCACAGCACTAGCTTTCCAACACTGCATGATGACGAGGTCCTTAATTAGACCTCTGACCAAACTTCGTACATGGTTCAGGGAGGTTGTCATAGTCAATTATCACTCAAGCTCCATAGCCCAGACATCCAGACCACCATAATGATCACTATGAACAAAGACTCAGTGCTTACGTAGTTATATTGCCTAGCCTTACAAGCCTTCCTGGCACCAATAGATTCTCGACTTTCAACTCTCAACCTTTGGAAATGAGACTTGACCTTGTAATCCATAACAAAGACTTGTCACATACATGAGGCTGCATGAAAAATCATTCAGGTCGCTTCAGGCTGTAGTACAAATATCAATATTTCATTTCCAAAAGATCCTCTCATCGTCACGATTCACAAGTCCTCCTTCAGCTTATGGCCGGCCACCCACACCACCCGGAGTCTCGACACTACCAAAGTCGAAAGAGCATCTGTCAGCAGTAGTACTGAGTTTTAACATCGCGCGAGCTACGGCACCAAAAGCTGCAAGCATTACGTATTATCTTGTCCGCCAGAATGCATTGCCATGAATCATGATAGCTGTGTCGGCACAACATCCAGGTTGCGAATGTGACAGCCATGCTCTGATATGTAGAAGCTAAATTCCAAGAATCAAAATCGAAATAGAAGGATCTGGCACCTGGCACCATTTCTGCCAAAAGGCACAGAATATTCCGTTATTACATAGTAGCTAGAATAAAACTACATCTCAGTACATATCCAATTGGACCAATACGCAATTCCTCTGATACTTATATTCTCTTCAAGCTTGGTCTGTAGTCTGCGTCGACTCTGCGACCTGAAAAACAAAGAGCAACACTAAATAGCTCAAGATGATTATATAATGATCAGGACTTTGGGCTCTGAAGGCTCTTTCCTTGATTGTATGAGCTGTAGCTTTGCAGCATCAAAGCCCTGCACTGCCTGCAGCCAGAATCATAGCTATATCAGGTTTACTGTATTAAAAAATAATAGCAACAAAATCCAGGTACTTTTGTGCATTTAACATCCTTAGGAAGATAACCGTGCCTGGACTGTGACCTGCTGGCACAACAAGCCATAGAAACTTGTGATAGTTTGATCTCCGTGAGTTACTACAATGGTACCTTATGATAATTTTACCACACTTTCCGTGAATAGCTGAAGTCAACAATAAATCCAATCTCAGGAAAATAATATAGTACATAGTGCATGTGGAGTTCACTTTAGAGTAGTGCATGTACTAGTCCTATGGTGTACACCTACTACTTCGGCAGTGCTCGGGAAAATCTGCATAGGAATGGAATCAGCATAATTTCTCAGGAACCGGTATCATGAAAATTTTGACAGTTTTAACTTTTCTATATAGGCATACAAACCATTTTAAGGTAATTGTCTTCATACATCCAGGAGCTTTAGAAAATGAGTTTCTCGAGCCTTGGCAAGTTTCTAAGAGGTATGCAAAACTTCAAAGAAAACTCAAACTGTAATATAACCCATGAAATTGATAGCTAAAACCATTGCATGTCAAAAACCTTCAAATTTAAAACCAATGCTAGTGCTCTTTTATATTGTGTGTTGGTTGTTTTCCTGCTATTTCTCAGCTTGGTCTGTTTGTGCTTTTTCCATCTTCACATGATCCAAATTTCTTACTAATTTGACTAACTAAATTGCATTTCATTTTTTCACACTTAATTTCTTGAGGCTTACAAACTAATCAGCTGAACTGGAATTCTATTGATTGGTTTATAAAAAGGGTTTTTATGTAACCATCATTTCATTCAGAAACTAAGCTGTGAAATACCAAATTGAACACTTTGCCACCGATACATTAATTTTCATTTTTTGCCATTGGTGACATATACTAAATCTCTTCAAAGAATTTTTGCAATACTTCAAAATACGTAACTCCTTGGCCTTCCCTTGCAAAGTAGAGACTATCTTTAAGTTGGTAAGGGGCTTCATGAATTAGAAGTCAATAGTAACCCAACAATTTGTAGTTAAACCTAGGATATCTCTATTGCATAGATAGATTTCGGGGGAATGATTGTACTGTCACTCAAGGTGAAAATATTTGAAAGAAAAGTCATGTTTGTAATAGAGTGAATCCTTTTGTGGAATGCACCTATTATTGACTTTTCATGGATTTGGATATTTTCATATATCATCTTTCTAGTTAACTTTTATTGAAATTGATAATTTCTTTAAAAGGAGGGGTGAAGTGATGGGATAAAACTCTATTTGGGAATCTATGGGTTGCATAGTTTTCGGAAGAGAACCGGCTGTGGTTTAGAAATGAGATTTTTCTCGATTTAATTTTGGATAGATTCAGAGTAAGATACCTAATTGGAACTTTTCGAATAAGAGAAATTCTCTAGAGATTGTCTGGACAATTTGAAACTAGAACAAGTTTGAAACTTGAATCATCATATATAAGTAGTACAGTAAAAGTTCAAAAAGTTACTAATTCCATTTAGATTGGAATAGGAGTAAGTTTGATCAGGATTTAAATCTGAATGTCTGTATTAAATCAACCTAATGTTAGTTTGAGTACTTGGATCAGAGAGGGGTTGATTGAGTAGAAGAAATTATTTCATTTGAGAAAATTGAAAACTGTTGGGAGTGAATTTTATTCATCTCAAAGACTTTTTGGATATGTTATTTACTCTGAGAAATAGAAATTCTTTTGTAGCTGAGTTACAATATCTCAGTGAGATATGTGAGTAACATATGTGGATTTTGGATGAATCTGCTAGATTAGAATGTGTTTATGTGCTCAGTCATAGTGAGATTATTCACATACGTGCGAAAGCTAGCAAAGCTTTGTGGCTCAAAACATTTTGTTTCTTCGGCTCCCTCTCAAAGTGTGGTAGCTTTACAACTCCCAGACTCTTCCTCTGCCTCTCGAACAATGCTTTGTCTAAGGGCTTGGTGAAGATGTCTGCAGCCTCCTGTAAGGCATGTGCTACATTATCTCCTTTTTTTCGTCAGTCTTCGAACGATCTTCGTTTGTCAGAATGGTTCTTGCAAGCATTGGGGTGTTGGCCCCCTTGTAATTTGTCATCCGGCGAAGTCATCTAAGATCTTCTAGATGTACCTAGACTGATGAAGGTACAGCTTTCCTTCATCATAGTCGTGGTCGATTTGCAAGCCTAGATAACATTTGGCTTCTCCTAGGTCTGATATCTTGAAATGTTTTGAAATGTCACACTTCACCTCGACAATTAGCTCTTCGCTTTTGCGTAGTATCAGTGTGTTGTCCACGTACACAGCAACAATGATGTTCTCCCCATCTGTGATCCTTATATAAACATTGGAATCGGCCATCAGGCCTTATATCTCGAAACATTTCCATTAGGTCCATACTTTAGCTTGTATACCCATTTGCATTGCACTGTCTTTCACTTATTTGTAACTGGTTGTAGTTTTCGTACCTTCTTTTCCTTCGTGGATTCGATCTCTTCATTCATGGCTTGGATCCATTTGTTCTTGTCTTGATTGTCAATGGCTTCCTCAAATGTTTGTGGTTCACCACTGAATCCACTGAACTCTTCAGATGTCAAAACTGAGCTGCCTAGCATGAATCTGGCTGGCAATTTTTGTTCTCTTGTTGATCTCATAGGATATTTTTTGGTTACCGCAATGTCATTTCCTTTGTCTCTTCGGCTAGGTCCGGAACCAGCTTGATTTACAAGCGTTCTAGCTGCAAGCAGGCTTGTTGTGCTTTTTTTGGCTGATTCGTCGCAATCAGTTGATTTGGAGTTCAAACATCTTCGTCTGAGTGTTTTGGTTCTACTCCTCTGTCACAGTTGGCAGTTCATAGTACTGCTTTCCTAAGACTTCATAGTTGGCTGAGTCATCATCTGCCATTGTTCTGCTTTCATCAAACTTGACATTTCTGACTTTTTTCACTTGATTCGTCTTTGGCATGTAGACCTTGTAGTATGACGAATAGTTGTCATACCCGACGAGGTATCCTTGTTCAACTTTCTCATCGAGATTCTTTCGAAGCTTGTTTGGAACATGTGCATAAGGTACATAGCCAAATATCCGAATGTACATAAGCTTGGGCTTTCTAACCCACCATAGTTTGTGGTGGTGTCATGTGAGGGACACTAGATTTGTCTATCCAGTTTTGAATATAGGCGATTGTAGCTACTGCTTTATCCCCAACGTGTAAGAACTTTGTACTCGGCCTCACTAGATGACAATGAGATAGTGGCTTGTTTCTTCGACATCCATGCTATAGCTCCATCACCTATGAAAATACAATGAGCACTAATGGATTTCCTATCTATTACATCTCCAGCATAGTTCGAATTTGAAAATCCAAAACGATTAGATGATGAGCCCTCATACAATATGCCAAAATCTTGAGCTCCAATGATGTACCTCAAAACTGGCTTTCCTAGCTTTCAATGCTCCTCACTAGGATCTTGCATGAACTGACTCAATCTTCCAACACAATAGCTTAGATATGGTCTAGTAATGGCTAGATAGATGAGTGAGCCAACTAGCTTCCTATAGAGATTAATGTCCTTGAAGGATCTTTCACTACCTATTATAGTTAGCTTTACATGAGACTCCATAGGTGTATCACTAACTTTTGCATCTACCATATGAAATCTTTCTATAATAGAACTAGCATACTTCTCTTGAGAAATGAAAGTAGATTGAGAAGATCTAATGACTTCTATTCTCGAAATGTAATGCAACTTACCAAGATCATACACCTCAAACTCCTTTTTAAGAGAACTCTTGATATCCTCCACTCTTGATTGTGTCCACCACTCAAGATGATATCATCCACATAGATTAGCAAGATGGTAACATCATTTACAGCAAACCTATAATAAAGTGAATGATCATACTCACTCATAACAAAGCCTTGAGAGAGTAAAAAAGTGTTAAGCTTAGCATACCAACTCCTTGGTGCTTGCTTAAGGCCGTATAAACTCTTGTGTAGTAGACACACATGATTTGACTTTGTTGATAAAATGTAGCTCTCGGGTTGCTCCATGTACACTTCCTCCTCAAGATCACCATTCAAGAATGCATTTGTAATGTCCATTTGCCATAGATCCCATCCATAAACTGTAGCAAGTGAGATGATGACTCGAATGCTTACCATCTTTGCCACAGGTGCAAAGGTCTCATCATAGTCAATCCCTTGTTGTTGAGCATATCCTTTTGCCACTAACCTTGCCTTGTACTTGTTGATAAATCCATCTTGGTTTGTATTCACCTTGAAGATCCATTTGCATCCAATAGCTTTCTGGTTGATTGTAGAATTTGGAACTCATAATCTGATTAAGAATCGAGATGGAAGAATATTCATGGAATCCAGTAATTTTTCTTGTGAAAAAGATTTCAGAATGTTTCTTATATTTCTTGAGTGGTATGTTGTGCATATACTCCAGTCTCTCTAAATGATTATGGGTTTAAAATCCGATAGATTATGATTGATGAATCATAAGATTCTAAATGTTTATGATTGACAGATCATAAATTGATACTTAAAGGTCATTAGATGATTATATGGAAATATGATGATTCTTAAGATGATGAGTAATTCTTGATCAATTGGTGGAGTTAAAATTTAGATTTGTTATTTGAACTCTAGATCTATGTACAAACTTGAGATTGTTTGGATCTCACAAGCATTTTTCATTGAGTAATTGTTTACTTATGAGAAATTTGCTTACCTTTACAGATTGTATTCAAGGAATGCTTGTAACTGTTTTTCAGTCTAAAATCTCCGGTTAATTAGGAGCAGTTAAGTCTATCAAGATTGAATGGTTGCTATTTTCTGGTATATGATGCTAGGGATAGAGCACTTATCTCAGGAGAGTATTTGGGATACTCAGGACTGAGTTGAAGTCATTTTTATCTTGATGGATCTCCTAAGAGATTTTGGTGGGATGAATTTTGTACCAAGAAGCATTTATGATATGTCTACAAGTAATTTGTGGATAGTCTTGAACTATAATTGTTTTGGATGTTTAACTTTTGCACATTGATTTCCAATGTAAGGTGAGGACTCACCCAATGATTCATTTAAATTGAGATACATGAAGGTGATGTTATTAGACTGGAGAGAACCATACCCAATAGGAAAATTTATCTTTTAGTGTACTTCTAAAAGGTCGATATAGTATTTCAGTGTAGAGACAGATAATTTGAGAATTATCCCATCTCTAAATACTTATTTGATATTGAAGTCACACTAAAGATTGATTTTCAGGGTAATTGTGAAAGTTAAATGATTGATTTGTTAGCTTTTAAACTTAACCTTCAGGTTTGGTCGACTGCTCATCCGGTGTATTATGTAAATTTAGTTAATATGATGATGACAATTTGATGTATTGAAGATTTTGCCCATTTGGAAGATTTATCGCTCAATGTACCTTTGGACCCTGAATGAGTACTCACGAACAGAGATATTAATTGAAAAATATTTTTGTGTGCTTGCTTAGATTGGTTGGTCAAATTGAGGATAATGATTCATGGGAAGAGTTTAAGGCATACAAATTGGGTTTTCCCTAGTTACTCGTTCTGAGGACAGAACTGGTTTAAGGGGGAAAGAATGTTATGTCCATGTCATGTATAAGGGAATCGGAATAATTCCTGACATGGATAGATGGTCACTCCAGGTGTATATGGTTACTGGTTATGCCTCGTCATTCCGGACTTGGCCTGTAAATTAATTAATAATCATATGAGGGCCCAGACCTATAATTGGACATAGGAGCACATACATAGTAAATGACTGCTTTAATGCAAGAATAGGAGGTCAATAGCTCAATATAGGTTGCATGGAAATCCTAGGGAATATTCTCTCTCGTGAGGAAAATATGTCCATTGGAAACTCGCCCATCCTCCTATTGGAAATTCAGTTTCTTGAGCCAGTTTCTCCTCCCCTCTCTTGGGTTCTTCACTATGGCTTGGGGGCTAGGTCCAGGAGGAAACTCCAAGAGGGATCTAGGTTTGGATGGGTGGTTTTGCTCCACAGCTGTCCTTTTGGTTGATTTACGACAGGATCTAGTCAAATCTTCATATGGTGATCCTTACACTTATGCTAGATCTAGGTCAAGATCTAATATGCTTCTTAGAGATGTTCATCTTTGTGTGTGGCTAGCTATGAGGATAATAATGGTTCTTCATGGCAAGTGCAAGCATGCAAAAGGTAAAAAAAGATTCATCATTGCTAGGTGCATTCATGAAGGAGGTGGTTCTTGTACATTTTTATGATGAGTCCAAGAAAGTCATTTTTGTGCTTTTGATATCACATTGACCATCATTTGCAGTATAGATGATATTGCTCTCTCCCTCATAAGATAATAAGGATGAAAAGTATTCCTTATGTCTTGTCCTGCTCCACTATCAATTCTCCAAGGATCATTCCCATCTATATTTGCAAGCAAACTTGATGTCATAACAAGAGATTTAGAAATGCTATTCTCTTCTTCATCTATTGCTATATTTCCTTGCCTCTCACCTTGCTCTCTTTTCATCTTACGACATTCATTAGCAACATGACATTTTATCACACAATAAAAGCACTTGAGCTTTGACTTATCTTTCTTTCTAAAAGAAGTAGAAGAGGAGGAGGAAGAGTGATCATTGTGATCTGAGGTACCACCTTTGGACTGTTTCCCTTCGCCTTTACCTTTGCCTTTGGATTTTCCTTTTGTGAAGACAGCCTCTTCACCTCCACCTTGCAAGGATGTACCATCAAGCTTTGATTGCAACCTATGTTCTTCAGCCAATAAGATTTCTTGCAAGTCAACCACACTTGGCAAGACTCTTTGAATGGCAAAACTTTTTACAAGGTTAGCATGTTCATCTAGCAAACCATTCAACATAACTTGGACTATTTTATGCTTTCATCAATGCATGCTAGATCATCACTTAAGGACTTAACCCTCAAGACAAATGCATGAGCACTTTCTACCTCTCTTTGTGAAAGTACTGTACTTTAGGACCATAAATGGATCTACAAAAGATCCACAAGAGTGATTGGATGCTTGCTTAACAATCTATCAAAAAACTATTCATCAAAAAATTGATCTAGATTGGCAATTTGACAAACAACAAGCATTAACAATCAAAAGCATTGATCAACATTGAAATCTGAGCCCACACATGTGTAGTACAGGCTGTATAATGGCCTTCAATATGAGAAACAAAAAGGAATTGATTTGGTTTCATTTGGATCACAAAAACTCAATGTACATAGCAGTAGAGGAGTTTTGAGCTCCAAAAAGGTCCTTTAAAATTCGTGCAAGATGTAGTTTATAGTATTGAAATATTACAACACTAATACATTTGACTTGCCATAACTTTCTATTCATAGCTTAGAAGTATGTCATCCAAATATCATTGGAAAGCCCTTGTCGAGTGCTTTCCAATGCATCAAACTCGGCTAAATTGGGACTTACCACTAAGAAGTTATGCCATTTTTAATGTGGAATCACAATGTGGACTCAAAAAGTTACCTTATGTAGATTTCAAATTTGAGTGTTTTGATTGGTCCATGTGTAAGAAAAAATTGAGAAAACATATAAAAAGAATCTTTACAAAGGGTCTTTTTTAAACATAGAACTCCCCTAATGTGAACTAGCTTGAGATTGCCAATGAGCTCCAAAAAAATTCTATCTTCTCAATATGAGAGCTTGGAATACATAGCATTCGACTTCTTTCTTAAAGTTAGGTGGATTTCCAGCATGTAATAAGGAAGTTAACTCACCCTTCTTGTCCTAAAATAAAACCCTAGCCTAGATCGTAGGGTTATGCTTGGTAGGCAACTAATTGGTCAAATTTTCACCTTAAACTTAGTTGTAGGTCCTATAAAGTAGGGATGACCACCAAATAGACATGACCAACTCTCTTGACTTGACCTAACCTACATTACGAGTGGGTTGACAAGTGGCATCTTGGTCTTCCATGTGTGGAACCCAATTTTAGACAATATTTACAAAGTTCTACATGGCTAGATTTGCCAAAATAGGCTATTTTTTCACACTCCTCCTCAAATCTAGCCTTGGAAACAATAATGTATCTATATACAATTCTAAGACCTGATCTTAACATAAAAAATGAATCATATTCAGTTTTAGAAGATGACTAATGTTCCCCTAAAGATGATGACATGATCTATCACCATATCCAAGATAGAGCTTCTTTGACCTTGATCTCCTCCAAGATGAATTGAAGAGTCTTGATTCTTCCTTGCACCTTTGCACTTGATTTTTTCCATGTTGAGTGCAGATGTATGAGCTTGAAACTTAATCCTCCTTGATCTTGATGCTTCTCTTTGAAGGAAATCTGATGTTTCCATGTCTTTGGAAAATCACATTGATCAAGATCACAAAACATGTACTTGCTACTATTACCAAGATTTATCATGCTAAAATGACTAGTCCACAAACCATCAAAAGTAAGCATGATTTTTCTAATCTTGTAATTACAAGTGATCTTGAACTTCATGAGGCTACATACTTGCTTATGGATATAAGTGTCCTTCAAGGATGTTTTACTTATTCTCATAAGAAGCTTACAATTTGCCTCTCCAAAAGGAAAACACATTTTTAAAAACAATGACTCCTCCTAAATCCTTGCAAGATCATTGACATCAAGGTTGTTGATTTCACTTTCATTTACACAAGATACTAGATGGATCCAAGCATCTCTAAGAATGTTTCATGCATCTTATCATGAGAAAAAGAGTGTACATTTGAATGAATGATTTCCTCTTTTGCCATAGCAATTTTAGCATCCAACTTAAACAAACTACCTTGTGTAGCACATTTGCTATGCAAATATCATTCTTCATGATGGAATAGACTCCATGCTTAAAGTAAACATCTAAACCATCATCCATTAGTTGTCCAACACTAAGCAAGCTCTTGGTAATTGATGGTACAAAAAGAACATTGTCTAGATCCATCCTTTTGCTAGATCCTAGACTTAATGAGATGGTACCAGAACCATCTATCTTACATTCTTGATCATTTTCTAAAGAAATAAATTTACAAGCACCATTGAAAGAGTGTAAGGTTGAGAATGTGTCCTTTTGGAAAGTCGTGTGGGAGCTAGCCCCACTATCAATCCACCAAGTCCTTTGAGTTGCTTTTTCTTGTTGGAGTGGATGTAGATGCCATCAAAGATGAGATCTCCTCATCTCCATCCTCTTCATATGCAAGGTTCTCTTGTTTGTCCTCCTCCTCTTTTGCTCTTAGCCTCTTGTAGCATTCGGATGCATAATGCCCCTTCTTTCCACAAAAGAAGCATTTTTTCTTTGACTTGTCCTTTGATCCTGATGCGTCATCCTCTTCTTTGGCCTCCTTGGGATGCTTCTTCTTTCCATTGGTCTTATTTTTGCCCTTGAATGAGAAATTGGCTTTCTCATCTCCATCCTACAAAGACAACGAACTCATTCTTGCCTTGGTGTGGAGCATCCTACACTCTTCAGCCACTAATACACTTACTTTGAAGTTTTTCTATAGTTGGCAAAGTGTATTGGATGGCAAAACTTGGACCAAATTTGCAAAGTCATCTCCTAGACCATTAAGTACAATCTGTACAAGCTCTCCATCATGAATCTTCTCTCCAATGGAAGCCAACTCCGTATTTAGAGACTTAATTCTAAGTACATAATCATGTGCTGCTAGATTCATAGATTGATTTTAAAGTCTCCCAAGCCTCTTTAGCACTAGTACATGTTGATACTTCTCTCAACAAATCATTGCGCACATTCATCTTCACACAATGAAGTGCAAGCCTAGATCTCTTCTTGTATCTAGCTAACTCCTGTGCACCTAGAGGTTCATCTTCATCTTCAATCAAGAACTCATAAAGGTCTTGGAGCACCAAGAGTGACTCCATCCTAACCTTCAAAATAGCAAAACTTTTAGATTTCAATCTCTCACTAGCTTCTAGAAGGTATGCTCTAGCAGATCCCATCTTACTGGTGACTTCTACAAACAAGATTTAGATTTGATTGACTTGAAACTCACAAAGGTCTCACACTTGTAGTGTTTCACTCAAATTTGATTTCTAATCCAACAAATGGACTTATAATCATAGTTCTATGACTCTCTCACAAATCTAGAATGAAGATAAGATGAAGTGAGAACTACTTTCAAACAAATCTTGCCAAGAAATGGATTTGATTGTCTCTAGAAACTCACTAAGGTATCTCTCTTGTAGTGTTTCACTCAAATTAGATTTCTAATCCAACAAATGGACTTATAATCTCAGTTCTAGCACTCCCTCACAAAGTTGGAATGAAGATAAGATGATGTGAAATCTACTTACAACACCACTAGCCTAAAATAGCCAATTTTGGCCTATATGTCCAAATGACATGATTTTGGTGTCATTTTGAAGGTCCTAAAGTTTGACACATCTTCAACATGAAATATATACTAAAATAAAAGTATCACAATTCTTATGTATGTTAAAGTCTTTAGAATGCAATGACATTGTTACAAGAATGCAAACTATGAAAATTTTAGGTTCAAATTTCTTATATAGGAATGATTACTCTTAAATTCCTTAGATTGACTATTGAGGAAATGTTCCACATTTTCTAGTTTACAATTTCATGTATAGGGAATGCAATCTAGTTTGCAATTTCCTATATAAGGAGTGATCTAGAGAACTTTGATGATTGAATTCTAGTATATAGGGATTATTATCCTAAAGTCCCTAGATTGTCAATCTAGAGATCTTTCCACTTTTGCTAGAATGATGGCGCTCGCAATGGAATGATAACAATGGTGGTTGATAGCCTGTAGAGATGGTGTGAAGACGATAACAGAAGGATTGAACAACTGAGCGTCATGATCAGTCACAGGAGCAAGGAAATCGCCAGCAGATCGTCGCCAGAAAATGCTAGAGTTTGCACTTTGCTGAGGTGCGAATGGCGTTGTGGTGAGGGCATTTATGGACGACTTCTTCTGGTGGCGAGCAAGATGTGACGTGCTGGTTCGAGAAATTTGAATTTAGGTCCTCCGGTTGAGATTTGACTGAAATACTCCGGTTGAGAATTGAGCTGAGTGCTCCGGTTGAGATTTGAGCTGAGTGCTCCGGTTGAGATTTGAGCTTAGTGCTCTAGTTGAGATTTGAGCGGAGTGCTCCGGTTGAGATCTGACTGAAGCACTTTGGTTGAGATTTGAACGGAGTGCTCCGGTTGAGATTTGACTAAAGCACTTCGATTGATATTTGAGCGGAGTGCTCCGTTTGAGAACTGATTGAAGCACTTCGGTTGAGATTTGAGAAAACCTCATTATGAAGGAATGGATCTGTTTGATGCAAGTGAAGAACTTCAAAAAAAAAATATGACTGTGGCTCAGAGTAGAAGTTCTTATGAAAAGGTGTATCTCTGGAAATGTTTGTATGCCTGAGATACTAGTCAAATAGAGATGAGGTGGCTAAAGTGTGAGAATCATTGCCTATGGTGTAGCCTATCATTTTTTGATCTAAAACATCCATGACCCATGATTATATTCAAAAAAAAAAAATTCATAAAAAGTACATAAGTAACTGTATGAAATATAAACAAGGAACGAGGTGAACAATAGGCATGCAAAACGAGAATTACAAGCAAGGAATGAAAATAAAATAAAATAATAAAATAAATAAAAATGTAGAATATATACTAGGGAAAAGATGTTAAATTGGGTCAACAAAGAACAACTCTTCGTAATACCGTCGCAGACGACCACCGTTCACGACAGTGTCTAGGAGTATCTTGTCAAGTGTTTGCAATTGGACTGCACCATTAGGAAAGATTTTATTGATAACGTATTGGCCCCTCACTTCTGAACTTCAATTTGCCAGGATGTTTCTTTGATGTATAAACAAGCACCTGGTCACCTAAGTGTAGATTTCTATTGCGCAGGTGACGGTCATGCCAGGCCTTTTGGCGTCATTTGTTAACTAGTTGTGCGTGATAAGATATCAGTCTCGTCTCGCATAACTAAATAACATAAATAGCCTGGTTTTGAGTTGTTGTTCGATTGCAGCTTTTTCACAGAGATCTGTTGAAAAAGCTTTCATGACTCGTAATGATGGGACTAAGAATTCTACTGGCATTATCGCCTCTTGACCATATACTAAGTGGAAAGGGGTAACCCACCCAGTGGCTTTCTTCGAGGTGGTGCGGTAAGCCCAAACAGCTGAAAAAAATTTTGTTTCCCAATCAGAATGACTAGTTTCAACTATCTTAGTCAAAATTTTACATATCGTCTTGTTAGTTAATTCAGCTTGGCCATTACATCTAGGGTAGTACGGTGTACTTTTTCTGTGAATTTTGTTGTTTTGGAGTGGGCGGTGTTGGTGCCTCACTTAGCATATCGTCGTCGATTGTATCCCAAACTTCATCTGGATACACATCCCATGTATACACTTTGGATTTGGGCTTGTATGTTGAGGTGTTAGGTACCTTGGATGACAGTTGGACATGAGCCAACGGTCTTGGTGTTGTTATCTTCGCAGGAATTGTTTTTTGCGGATAAGATTGTGCATCTAGATATAGGAGTACATGTTCATCCGTCATGTCTACATCATCCATGGAAAGAATACTTTCTTCCGAAACATGGGCGGTAGAGACACTAGGTTCTCCTCGGCACCACGCTATAGGAATCGGGTCAATCATCATAAGTGGGATGATGGGTGTGTCAATGTCTGTAGAAGATGGGAAAATATCCACATCAGCTACGACATTGATTGGAATCAGTAAAGTCCACAGTGGCTAGTGCGTGACCCCAATTGATTATGTCCATAGATCTCATGCAGTGACCTTTTGGTTGGATCGGGACGCTATATGATTCATCAAATGTTGTGGATGACCAATCATCGTATACCTTGGCGGGCTTTACATGGCCTGTTGAGTCAACCGTGACTCGTTTATTGTGGTTACCAAAGGTAATTTTCCTATGCTTCCAATCTTGGACAACACCTACCATCTAGAGCCAGGGTGTACAAAGAAGGAGTTTATATGTATTTTTATCTTCTGGTAAATCTAAGATGACACAATCTAGCACAAATTTGACACCTGCTATGCGAACTTTTATATTTGATAAATGACCAGCAGAGTCAGTAACTCGTTGATCAGCCATGCAAAGTTTATATCGTGGTTGATCGAGGGTATGAAAGCCTTATGACTTTGCTAATGACAAAGCCATGATATTAATGCATGATCCGCTATCTAGGATAGCGAATACTGCGGGAGAGTCTTTATAGAACAAAGGTAATGTGATGCTAGTCCCCTTAGCAACACCTATATTCAACAGATTCATAGGAATCTGGGGAATTTTAGGAATCTCTTCAGTTTCTCGTTGTTCATCACGAGTAGGCAGCTGAAAATTTTGATGGATATAACGTTGAAGCCCAGTGAAGGATTTTATTGCGGTATGAAATGGCATGGTGAGTTGAGCTTGCAGGAGGTCAGAAAATACTTCAAGCCCCTGTAGGGATTGCTCCTTTTTGGGGATATGAGCTGAGAACATACTTTCTGTATGTTCTTCCTCTCGCAAAAACTCATCTCGAAACTCATTGTATTGTCGTTGTTCCACCTTTGGGTCTGGGTAATCTTTTGGTAATGTGGAAGCCGTCAAGTGGCTTCCTTGGGGCAGCTGATTTGACATTATTTTGCTATTGTTCTTGTTGTTGGCGTTGTGCTCTAGTGAGAACTCTAACAAGTTCAGATGAGATATGACGTGCTGGAAGAATCTTGTTAGGTTGTTTAGGACAATCCTTGAAATTGTGTTTATGGACACAGTCGGGACATTCTGCATGGTATTGGTCTTTTACTTTACAGTCAGCCATGAAATGTCCCGTTTCACCACAAATAAAGCAACGGTTGCTCATTGGGCCTGTGGCAATAGCATAACCATCTTGGATGGCTAGCTGTGCCGGATTTTCTGGTGGTGTTGAATACTCATCTCGTTTGCACGAGCATGAGTTGTTGGTTTGATAATGTAGAGAACTAGCAGATGGAAGTGTTGTATCTTGATGATAGGACTGATGGTAGGAGTTTTCAACAAGATGTGTTTGTGTAGACTCTCAAGGAGTTCTATGTTAGATTTGGTTGTCCTCTTGGAGGTGGTCCTAAGAGTGCCAACTGTGGTTGAGGTTCATGTCTAGGTTGTCCGGGCAACTCTTGTATATGGACTTGGTTGTTTCGTGGTTGGTAGTGTGTGTGTTGGTTTTGTGAAACAAACGATTGTCGAGGAGGTTGAGTATGTCCTCCTGACTGGTTGTGAGGCTGGTTCCTCGGGTTATATTAGAAATAAAGAGAGGTATGCCCCATAAAGCCGCAGATTTCACATTTGATCAAGGAAGTATCTGGGACCGGTTGGTATGAAGTGCACTTATTGCCAATATGTGCACCTCGACAGTGAGGGCACCACATGTTCTCTCATCTATGGTGGATTTGGCCAGTGGGTAACTGACCCGGCATCAAACTCTGGATAGACTTAAGAGTGTTGTGAAACTCTTTCATGAGTTTCTCCATCTCTTGTTGGTGTTGCTGGTTAAGCAACTCCATCTGTGTTTTCCACAACTGTTCTCGAGTTTCGTCGTTTGGTCGAGCTTCTTGGATAGCACGATGTGCTCTCTGTTCACATGGTTCATCGACATCAGAGCCCTGGTCTTCCTCTCGAATGGCGTCAGACATGGCTTGTTTTAATGATGTATATTCATCATTGGAACAAAGTTCACGTCTTATCCATCGTGGGAGTCCAACGAGGAACCAAATTATGAGCATAGACTCAGTGGGTTGTTCTTGTACCTAGCTTTTTAATCTTTTAAATCGTTCAATATAGTCACGTACTTTCTCGTCTTTGGTCATTTTGATGTTACTTAGCTTGACAAAAGGACTTTCTATCAAGCGAAATGGCTTGAAGCGTTTGATAAAGGCCTCCTTCAAGAGTGACCAGTCACGTTTATCTTCACGATCAAGGTTAAAAAACCACTCTCGTTCGCGATCGATCATGGTCATCGAAAAGAGCTATACCATGGCTTCCAGTGATGTCTCTCCATAGACGTCACATGCGTTCTCAAAGACTTGAAGAAATCTTTGAGGATCAGTGTTACCATCGTACTTAGGTAGATCTAGCTTTGGGGTACGTTTTTCAGTACGTGGAACATTATTCGCAAAAGCTCCATTTAAGTGAGCTCGTGCATGTGAAGATTCGGCAGCATGAAAATGTGGTCATTCATATGGAGCTTCATAATGCATGGGTTCCAATCTGTCGAATGGGTTGGTGGATGGCTCTTGGACTTGGGATTTCATCCAGGAATTTTTGTTAAATCGAGATTGTTCGGTGGACCCAAACGGCAAGCAGAAATCCATAAAACCATAAAAAATAAGCCTTTTAGCATGCATACAAGTCTCAAAACCTATCCAAACGCCATCAGAATTGAACAGACCTAAAAGCAAAGTTGTTTGCATCAATTCAACGATGAAAACTAAGCCTTCCAAAGATATCAACTAGAAATTTAAGCCAACTAAAACTTAAGTAAGAACTATTGCACGAGTGTGAAGATTTAGCAAAATTTAGCTTGATATTTTATCATTACTATATACATATGTAAATCTCACATGTGCGGAGCATGTTTCCATGTGTTAAGGGTAGGCCTAATCATCTTAGTTCATTTATGTCGAGTTTGAATAGTCAATAGGCCTCAATCTTGAGTTTTGGGAGTCCTATGCCAAATTTATCCCTTGTACATGTATATGTAAGTAGGTGATTAGGCCAAAAGTAGCCTTGACTTAGCTCAAGGTAGTGTAGGCCTTTGACATTTGGCATCATGATAGAGGGCAATTGACATGTGTTTTGATGTTGTAATGTTGTCATGTGACCAATCACAAGAGAGAGATGCATAAAAAATGGTCCAATCAATATAGGAGATGATAATTCAATGGACCAATCAAATTTAGAGGTGCTATGTAAGAAATCCACTTAGTTTACTTGCTTACTACTCCTCTTGGATCTCGAACTACTATTAGAGAGTGAGAGAGCTCATTTGTACAAAGTTCTTTGAAGAGATTCGAGAGCATCTACCCTTAGTTTTTCTCCATCTTCTCCTCTACCGAGAGCCTCATGTGCTTTCGCGCATCAAACGATTTAACTAATGCATGTTGATAAGCAGGAAGGGGAGATTCGGTCATCGAATTTAAAACATTTTTGGACAAGTCGATAGTACGTAAAAATTTTTGTTCTTTTTAAAATTTTGTCAAAATGCGTCCAAGTTGTGTTCTTTTTTTTAATGGCATAGCTAAGATAAAAGAATCCGTACGATTTACGTTGGGTGTGATGGGATGCACAAGATCTCTATGTGGTGACATCATGAGATGGATAGAGCTTGGGATAGGGTTTTCACAAGGTGTTGTGGATTGGATACAATCTAGGTGTGATGACACTATGAGATGATTAGAATTCATGGAAGCAAGATCAATGTCAAGACTGGAGGAGTGAGTGGATATATGAGACATAGGAATATGCATAACCTCCACACTACACAGTGTGTAGTCACTAGTGACCTCATCAATAAAATCATCAACTAGATCTTCCTCCAATTACAAAGATGATCCAAAATCTATATTTCTTATCTTGTTGATAAGATTATCAATTGTGCAAGAGGTTGACACCAATGTAATATTTTGCAAGAGAGAAAAAGTATACATGCATTAGTCTTTTTTTTCAAAAACATTGTGTATAATAAAGACCAATTATAAGCAAATAAAATATACCTCCAAAATCACATCGGCTCCTCAACATGCTTTCCAAACTTCCACAAATGTTGTGCCACAATTTGTCCTGGTCGAATTTTAAATTTGCATTGCTTACACTCAGAATATATCTTTTCGTCGTACTCTTTTTCATACTAATTTCATGTGACAAACATAAGAATGGTTAGCTTGTTGATGCAAAAAAAGATTCGCATGACAATTAATCTGTTCTCAAATTTTTTATAATTACAGATATATAGTACTATAGTTCTTTGTCGAGGTCGAGTGACAGAACTTGATGGTGATGATCCTCCACTAAGTATTCGATCAATCATTTGCGCTCTTTTTCGTGATTTGCTTTTTTGATAAGCTTCCATCCTTTTTAATTTTTTGAAATCTTGTGGAGGTGTTGTGCTTTGAGCATTAACACAAAAAAAAAAAATGTCACATGCAACACACAATGCTACATGTCCATATCATAAGTACATATTATTTCATAAATACTACAATACAAATACCTGTTTTGAGACATTTCTTCAGCAGACGACATATTTGTTTGTTGATCATGATAAAGATATTTGATCTATAATACACGAACAAAATCACATGTGAAATTGACAAAATACAAATTACATATAGTGCATCAACTTTAAGAATAATGGTAGACATCTAACAAGACCAATCGAGTACTGGAGTTTGCAAAATCACCAAATAAATCAAGACTAGCTTCAGATTTAGCCTATATGAAGTGCATCTAAATTGACTATGTGGCAATTGCTCTGATCAAGCAATCAAAGCAACATTAGATGTTTCTAGAATAGCAAATCACTTCACTATCATTCAATTAACTATGTAGACCATCAAAATCACTCAAACATAGATGCCACAATTGCAACTCGGTCTATTGGCTTTCATATATGAGATCAAGAGGGTTGTGGAAGGACGAATAGCTTCCGTGGAAGTTCAAAAAATTTCAGGCGCCTTAAGGTGACCAAGAAATTTTTTGATGGCCATTCTAATTTTGTCTTGAAATGATTGGATTGACCAAATATTGTTCAGATGGTGCCAAGACAAAAGCAATTTTTTTGATTCAAAATACTGTGTTGCAAGTGTCTCATGACCATTACCTTATGGCATGGAAGGTTCAGATAGATCAACATTGATGATCTACTAATGATGAATAAGGAGAATATGTTCTAAATCTTGATTGATTGATGTTCACTTTCTTTAAATAAACATCATCATCCACTATTTCTTCAACTTGAATATTGGGTTGCATGACCTTGCACTTGTGCATTCAACACAGTACATTTATTTGTAAATAATGATGGATCTTAATGGTTTAGACTTCTAACGAGACCAATCAAGAACAATGTGTACTCAAACCTGAGTTGCAGCATGTTACGAGCATGTAACCATAGATACTACAGTCAGGGGCAGTGTACACGACCAATAGGGCAAGACAGTGTGAGGAGTGTGCCCCGTCATGGTCCATAGTCATGGTGGGCCTAACACAACCTAGGGACCCTGTCAGCAGGATAGGGCCCCATGTATGCATGCTACCAGGCCTCACATTGGGCTAGGGGGGACTTGCTCCATATCAAGGAGTAGGCAAAGTTGGGTGGATCAGTTAATGTTTGCCCTACTATGGTGTTAGGATCTATTACATAGTGGAACGCGATCCGAGAGAAATCTGTTTTGGATCATGGACGTTCCGGGACCAAAAACTCTGTCCCAGAACTCTGTCTCGTGGATTTGTGTGTGTGGATCAAGCATGCAATAGTTGTTTAGCTACACGAAGAGTTGCAAGTTTGTCGGACTATTTTTCCATCTGATGCAAAGGCCAACCAAAATGTAAAGCTAAAGCAACAAGTAGACGTAGAGTATTCCACTTACATATCGGCGCAAAGGTCTCCTCATAGTCGATGCCTTTACTTTGTGCATACCCTTGATCACCAATCTTGCCTTGTACTTTGCTGTACTTCCATCTGCATGGTACTTAGTCCTGTATACCCATTTGCAACCAATGGGTTTCTTGCCAACTGGTGGTTCTACTAAGTCGCATCATGTGCTATGCTTAGCAATTGACTCCATCTCCTCTCCCATGGCCTTGACCCAAATGTCATCATCCTTCACTTCACCATAAGTCAAAGGTTCTTTGTGTTGAATAATGCTAGATAAGAGAGCATAATTTGCTTCATACCTTTCAGGTTGTGTCTTCTCTCTTGTTGATCTTCGTAGCTCTCCCTGGTAGATGATCCTGGAAAGTCATCCATGTCGCGACTCTCCAACAATCTCTCAAACCACTTAGGGAGCTTCCTGTCAGGTGATTGACTTCCTGGTGAAAATGTATCCCATGGTACATCCTTCTCCTTGTGTTTGTCACCTGCAACTTCAATCCTTCTCGCAACAAAAGGTTTGTCTCTACCTCTCCAACTTGTCTCTTGAGGTTGAGTAGTAGTATCTTGAGATGTATCTTCATGTTCTTGGAAGGCCAATGAATGGATCATCATCAGAAGGTATCATCACTATACCATCTTTCCCACTGGATGTGTCTATCTTCTCAGCATCCTAGTCTTCATACATCTTGGATTAATCAAAGATAACATCACGGCTTACATGGATTTTGTTTTCCACTGGATCAAAACATCTATAGCCCTTCACACGTTCATCATATCCTAAGAATATACACTTCATAGCTTTTACCTCAAGTTTACGTCTCTCTTCCTTAGGAATGTGTACAAAGGCTTTACATCCAAAGATTCGCAAGTGGTTCACCTTTGGCTTATTCTTCGTGAATACTTCCTCAGGTGTAATCTTTGGTATGGCAATGCTCCCTGATCATCTTGCTTTTGCCATCAGGTAGTTGGATTGAAACGGTGCCTATTTCCTTGATCTTGCACACATCACCATTTGCTTGTGAAACGGACGTTCCATTATCCCACACTTTCAAGCTACTGAACCAATTCTTGTTACTTGTCATGTGTCTTGTGGCTCCCGAGTCAATATGCCACGCTTGATCATCTTGATTAGATGATAATGCAGATATGAAAATGCTAGAGTCTTCAATCTCATCCTCATCGACAAGGTTACTTGCTTGCTTTGGTTTCACCTTGCCTTGTTCCGCCAGGAATTTGCGATATTCACTCTTCCAATGGCCCTTTTACAATGGAAGCACTTGGGTTATTTTTAAATAACTCTAAAAAATCATAAGTTTTTTGATGAAGATTCTAGGATAATATCTTATAGAATATCTACAACTACCTTCTGTTGCAGTTATTACAACCGTCTCATAACAGTTAATGCATGTACAAAGTGGGCAGACTGTGAACGTGAAGTCATCGTTTCGGATTTAGACCGACAGTATCGAAATTTACAAGCATCAAAAAATATACACTGGCTCAAAAAATATAGAGTTTTTTGAGTCGATCCAGTATCAAAAAATTCTTAAATTTCGATGCTTAATTTTTCAATCCCTTGAACAGAAATTTGAGCCTTCTGTTCTGGGTTTTCAGGATGCTCATTATTAAATGGATTTGAGGCTGAGCATTGAATTTCAACAACCTCTCCCAATGAGACTATGTTAAAAAGTGAGATTTGAGGACCTTACAAAAATCTACCACAACCTCCATGCATGTGAGTTTGCACAAGATCCATCGATGCTACATCAACTTGGATTTGGAATAGCTATCCAATGCCTTTGAATAAAGACAAGAGCTCAATCACACAAAAAGTTATGATTTTGTACTTTTCCACACGTGTGAGGACTCTCAATTCAATGTGGTCGATCTTCTAAGGTGGGTGTGATTGCACATAGATCTACACAAAATTGATTCACACAATCTAGATTGACAATTCTAAGGCAAGAGCAAACAAAACATGCATCAATCATTCAACATGTATCATTCACTATGAGAGACCACTTTTGAAAAAAAAACCTATGAAATTAGCTTGTTCTCTATCTCTGATAAGCTTTTGATACATGCTATATTTTTTACACACACACACTTAGTTGATGAATACACAGATGGTATTCAATATATACACATAATTTTTATCGGTGTGCAGATGAAGAAAGTACAAAGTGGATGTGCTGTCTGTGGGAGATCATGGGTGGTTGTTGTCATTGTCAAATCTGATTGTACAGTTGCATGGAATGAGTGTGAGAAGGCCATGACATCAGCCTTCGCAGAAATGAATGTTGGTGAAGATGCGAAAAATGTGACACTTTGACAAATGCCTTAGAATTTGATTTACAAGGTGCCTTCGCTTTTCCATTAGGGCACCTTCGACATTTGTAAGACAGTGTCGTCTTTTTTGCCTGTTACAAATCACATGTAAAAACACAGTGTCATTTTTTTTCATCTTTTTTGTCTTTTTCGCTTGTGGAAATTTACTTGTATTTATGCAGACAGTCACATTTTTTGTCTGTCTTATTTTACATGTAAATATGCAGACTGTGCGACAACATGAGAAAAAAATACACCAGCATGAATGGAGGTCGACTAACATAGGATTTAGGAGAGTAAAGGAGATGAATCCAACACCCCTCCTTAATCTGGATCCGTGAATGCCTTGATCTTCAGACTAAGCAATGCACAAAATGTGTGCATTAACACTTAATGCCTTCATGAATATATCTGCATCCATGTCCTGCGTTCTACAGTACGTTAAGCTCATCTCCTTGTTGAGAACCTTGCCCCTGATGTAGTGATATCTGATTTCAATGCGCTTACTCCTAGTGTGAAATCTAGGATTGGCCGATAAGGCAATAGCACTCTGATTATCACAGAATAAAATTGTGAGGGTGTACTGATACAAATTAATGTTTGACTAGTAAAATTTTTCAACCAAAACACTTTTTTAATGGATTGAGAAACAACAATGTATTCTGCTTCTGTAAAAAAAAGAGTGATAGAGGTTTGCTTACGACTGTTCCATGAGATAGGACCATCATTGAAGAAGAATGTAGATCCAGATGTGGAATTACAATTGTCTACATCTCCTCCCCAGCTTGCATCACAATATCTACTGAGCTGATGAAGATTGTCATTGCTGACTTCTCCATAGCAGATGCACTGGTCCATGGTAGCTCGAATATACATCATGACTCTTATGAGAGCCTTCCAATGGGTAATGTCAGGATTAGTCATATATTGGCTGAGTGAGCTTACAGCAAAAGAGATGTCAAGTCTTGTACAGACCATTGCATACATGAGAGATCTAAGTATCTCTCGATAGAGATACTCTCTCATCTGCTCCTCTTTCTGCTTGGTCTGGGGACATTGGTCCTTTGACAAACACAGGCCTGGATCCATTGGTGAGTGAGCTAATTTACAATTCATTAGATTGTACATGTTAAGAACATTGTGAAGATACCTTTGTTGAGTGATATAGATCAATCATTTTGCTCTCTTTTTGTGGATTTGAATGCCTAGACAGAAGTGAGCTTCGTCCAGATCAGTCATGTCGAACTCAGAAAATGGCATGTGTTTAGAATCCTTGACCAAATTGATATTGTTGCTGAAAAGCAACGTATCATCCATATATAAGGTGGTGATAATGAAGGATTGCTGCACCGACTTGGAATAGACATTGCAATCAGCAGTGCTTGGTTGGAAATCTTGTTCGATGAGGAATATGTTGATCCTCTCAAACCAAGCTCTGGCAGATTGTTTCACACCATAGAGTGCTTTATGGAGTTTACAGACTTGATTCTTCATACCTTCCAAAACATATCCTTCGGGCTGGATCATGTAGATGTCTTCTTGTATAGCTCCATTCAGATAACTTGTTTGCACATCAAGTTGCTGTACTTAGAGATCGACAGCTGCAACATATGGTAGAAGGGCTCGAATCGACGAATGCTTGACTGTTGGACTGAAAGTCTCACTATATTCGACATTGGGGATCTGAGTGAATCCTCATGCTACCAGTCTTGCCTTCCTTCACTCCATTGGCATTGTATTTGATCTTGAAGATCCATTTGCAATCAATGATATTGCAGCCAATAGGAGCTTCAACTAGTGACCACATTTGGTTCTTGATGAGAGAAGAATACTCTCTGTCCATAGCTTCTCTCCAAAGATTAGAGTCCGGTTGGCTAAGTGCCTCTTCGACTGTTGTCAGTTCCTGTATCAAGAGACATGCAGACTCAGGAGTATACCTTGTTAGAAATAAATGACTATGCTAAAGTTAATCCATTGGTTACTTTGACCCAAAAGATCGAGATTTGTGTGACCATGGGTATCTAGTTATTTAGGCCATCTTAAGTTTGTCTTAAGTTTAGTTGGACCCCATTTTGGTCATGTACTAACTCGTGGGTTTTAGGAATCTAATTTTGTTTAGAGGCGCTATCTTGATTTTTGGGAGTGCCCTACATTTAGTAAGTGGTTAACCTTAGGGTTTGGTGCCATTTGGTCACATCTAGGTAGAGTACTTAGATGCTCATTGTGTATTCCATTTTTACAGTTTGGCTAAGCATTGCTCTCCATTGCTCGTGTTGTTGTTTTCTCTCTCTCTCTCTCTCTCTCTCTCTCTCTCTCTCTCTCTCTCTCTCTCTCTCTCTCTCTCTCTCTCTCTCTCTCTCTCTCTCTCTCTCTCTCTCTCTCTCTCTCTCTCTCAGTTGGGTGCCCAGCCTCTTCTCTCTTGTTTTCTGTGGAGATTGATTGATAACTAGATCTTGGTGACTTGACTCTTGCTTTTCTACATGGTATCAGAGCTATCGGATCTGCAGCAAGCTTGTTTGTTGGTGCCCTACAAGAAGAGGAGCTTCTTTGTCTTTTGTTGTGAAATTTCAGCATCTTGCTGATCTTTTCAAGTGGAGTTTGGATCAACTTTTTTGTCTCTTTTCAGGTTTAAGGAGGGTGGCCATCAGAGATCTTGGAGGAGCAATTTTTGGCACCCAAAAATCAGAATCCCAAATCTGATTTTTATGCAACCAGTTTTTAGCAAGTTTTGTTTGGAGGAGGGCACCCAAAAATTTGCTAATGATTTTTGGTTGTGGTGTCTCCTTATCTTGTTGTTTTTGTTTTCAGGTTTGCATCTGTGTAGGAGGGCACCCAAAATTCAACAAACCCTATTCAGGCATATCAGCTTGTGGCTGGAAATTTGTAGACTCTCAGCAAGTAGTAGGGCACTTTCAACAGCCTTATTGGAATGTGTGTTGATCACACTATTTGGCTTCTTAATTGGGTTTCGGTGTAGGCTTCAATCGAAGCTAACCTAATTTTCAAGGAGCTGGTTTTTTTGTATAGAAAGACACCCATCTATCCATTATCTTTTGGGCACTTTGGTTGCAGATTGAAAGACATCTTGTGCTCCTACTTTCAGCTCTTTGTTTGCTGCAAATTTCTGAGTAGATTTGGTTGTGAAAAGGCTCTCTTTCCTATCTGCTACAAGCTAAAATTTTGTTGGAGGTAATGGCTAAAGAATCGAAAGCTATCGGTTCTTTGTTTAGTGAAGATCGGTTGGATGGCACAAACTACTCCTTGTGGAGTTACATGATGAAGAATCTTCTCATAGCGAAAGGGCTATGGGATTTGGTCAATGGTGATGAGGAAAGGCCTCCATCTTTGGCACCTCCTACACCTCATGGATCATCATCATTAACATCATCTTCTACATCTTCGGAAGAACAAAAGAAGTGGGATAGAAGGGATGCACAAGCACATTCTATGGTTGCTCTTGTTGTGAAAAGATCTATTTTACCTCATATGAGGTCTTGTAAGACATCTAAAAGTGCATGGGATACACTTTATACTATGTATAGAGTCAAAAATTCAGCAATAGTGGTGTATCTTAGAAATCAACTTTCTTTGTTGAAGATGCAAGAAGGGGATCAAGTGACCAATCACTTGACGAAGATCAAGGATCTTCGTGAGGAGCTTCACAATATTGATGAGATAATTGAGGATGCTCAATTTGTTTCCATTACTCTCAACACATTACCTTCATCTTATCTTCCATTTGTTTCATCTTTGGTATCTCTCTTAGGGGACAACAACTCTCCTTTGATGAACTTGTTGGGCTGCTTCTTCAAGAGGAGCAAACGAGGCAAAACTTTGTTGGTGACACTCAACAAGACCAAGATTTCTTCACGAAAGGCAAGGGCAAAGGCAAGTCAAAAGGAAAGGGGAATCCTCCTTCCAAGGATGAGCAAAATCTCGTTGGAGGGGAAAATGTCAACACTCAAAAGAAAAGTGCCATTGTTGCAAAAGGTATGGGCACTTCATCAAGGATTGTAAGAAGAAGCTTGCGAAAGAGGAGAGTAAAGGAATTGATACTAGTGCTTCACTTGCTACTTTGGAACAAGGGCTTGAAGCTAGTGGTGATCTCTTCAACCAAGACTATGCTTTTCTGTCTAATATTGCTTCTACTAGTACTACTACATCTATGAGTAATTCAGATTCTATTTTGCAAGTTGCTGATTTCAACCCATTGAATGGGTGATTGATAGTGATGCTACTCGTCATATGACTTCTCGCAAAGAAGCATTCACTAAATTAGTGAAAGTGCAAAATGGAAGTAAGGTACAATGTGCGGATGATGCATCTTATTCTATTCATGGAATTGGAATAGTAGCCATCATTTTGCCTGATGGTGAAGAAAAGTGCATTAAGAATGTGCTTTATGTTTCGAGAAGAATTTTCTTTCAGTTTCAACTATGTTGAAGCAAGGACTAGTTGTTGAGTTCAACGAAGATAAGTGTCTTGTCAAGGATCCTAAAAGATCACTCTTGATTATTGTTTTGGGAAAGATGCATGCTAGCTTATTCATTATGGATACCTATGAGCAATAAATTTCTTTTACATGTCTTGTTGCTTCTAAATCACGATCATTGGAGTTGGATGAATTGTGGCAAGCAAGGTTTGGGCATCTCAACTTTGCAAGTTTGAAGAAGCTGAAGACATTTAATATGGTAGAAGACATTCCTACCATTGAGCAGCCGGAAGGGCATGTATGCGAGAGGTGCATACTTGGAAAGTTCCAATTGATGGAACTATAAGGGTTCTTGATAAATTTGATTTGGTTCATAGTGATGTTTGTGGTCCAATGAGGACCGAACTTTTATTGATGACTTTTCCCGTTTTACATGGATCTATCCTATGAAGGCTAAATCGGAAGTTTTTCAACGTTTCATATATTTTCTAGCAATGGTGGAAAATCAGTTTGGGCATTCTTTGAAGACTCTACGCACCGATCGATGAGGGGAATACATTAATAATACGTTCGGTGCATTCCTTTGAGAAAAGGGAATTCTACATCAAATGACAACTCCCTATACGCCTCAACAAAATGGTGTTGCCGAGCGAAAGAATCGCACACTTATGGAGATGGCCTGTTGCATGCTCAAAGCAAAGGGGCTGCCTCACAAGTTTTGGGCTGAAGTGGTTATAATGGCAACATACATAAGCAATCGTTGTCTTACTAAAGCATTGAAAGTATTAACTCCTTATGAAGTTTGGTATGGGAAGAAGCCTTCAATCTCTCACTTTCGCATTTTTGGTTGTACGGCTTATGCTTTTATTCTGGATAAACTTCGTACAAAGCTTGAGGATAAAGGAGTTAAATGCATTTTTGTTGGCTATAGTAGTGAAAGCAAAGGCTATAGGCTGTTCAATTTGAGCACTAACAAGATTATTGCTAGTTGTGATGTGCATTTTGATGAAAAGAATTCATTGGATGTGGGCCCAACTCATATCTTGAAGGGGGACATCCCACATAGTGTGAATGTTGAAGTTTTTCTAGATTTGGTACCATCTTCTATTGCTAGAGATAAGGGGCAGCAATCAACCAGTTTTAACCTGCCCAACACCTCATAAAGTTTAGAGCCTAATGTTCATCAAGAATTGTGCATTGTTGCTCATAATCAGCCTGCAAGAACTATTGGACAACAAGGACCAATTTTGGGAGATCTTGGACAGCCAAGTACGCTGTCGGAGGATCTTGGACAACAAATTGTAGGAAGAGACATGGCTGTTGGACAACCCAAAACAGTCCCACGGTGGCTGTTGTCGACTTTGCGGAACAACAAAGTAAGTTCATTTTATGATGGAAAGACACGTGCCTCTAAAAAATCAGTGGACTATGCTGATTTTTTATATTTTGCTCTTAGATCTCATGGAGATGTTGCAAAAGAACCTGTTTTCTATGAGCAGGCCACAGGAGTAAAATGCTGGGAGGATGCGATGCAAGATGAGTATGACTCACCTATGAAGAACCAGATTTGGGTTCTTGTTGATCTTCCTCATGGGAAAAAGGCAACTGGTTCTAAATGGGTATACAAAATCAAGTATAAGGCAGATGGTAAGGTACAAGGCAAGGCTCATTGCCAAAGACTATGCTCAGCAAAAGGGGATTGATTATGAGAAGACTTTTTCTCCTACTGCTCGGATGACTACCGTGAGAGTAGTAACCTGTTTGGCTGCCCACTTTGGTTGGCGTTTGCGACAACTTGACATAAAGACAACATTTCTCAATGGTGATCTCAATGAGGAAGTGTAACTTCAACAACCTGCTGGTTTTTTGGTTGAAAGCCAAGAAGAAAAAATTTGCCTTCTCGAGAAGGCACTTTATGGACTGAAGCAAGCTCTGAGGATGTGGTATCAAAAGATACATGCCTACTTTTGTGATCGAGGGTTTACTAATAGTCCTAGCGAATCTACTCTTTATGTCAAGCATACTTCAGACTATATCATCATTATTTTGCTTTATGTCGATGATATTATTGTTACGGGAAGTAATGAGCAGCAGATTGATGCCGTAATACTTGATCTTGGTATGGTTTTTGAAATCTCAGATTTAGGCCTATTGCACTTTTATCTTGGTCTTGAGATGGAACATTCATGGGTATGCTTTGACCATGTCAAAAGAATACGTCGTTGGACAACAATGGAAGCCCATTTCTATGACCCTAGGTATGCAAATTATTTTTATTTGTTACATTGGCATAAATTTTTTCAGCTGAGTTGCTAACTGTTTGAGAATGGAATATGTTGTGTGATGTATACAAAGCTTGCAAACAATAGCAATTTGTGAGGCGAAGGTGGAGGACACAACGACACAAGTTAAGTTTTGGGAAATGGTCAATGCTGTGATGCAAAAGCATGGGTTGAACTCAACCCAATTCAAAGAAATTTATGGCAGATGAAGTTGGTGCAAATTGGGCAGCTATAAGACAAATCTATGGTTTCGGAGATCATGTGCCCATGGAGGGTCGTGAGAGATCTTGTCTTTTTCATTTTAAGGACAGTTTGAAAAAACATACAGACCAGTGCATCATACAAGATAAGCGAAGTAAGCATGTTTCTTTGTGGGAGGATTGGAGATTGGTGATTGACATGACAGATGCCAGTGCAAAATATAATATAGTGAGGGCCTTCTAGCGTTCAAGAGTAGCATACCCCAGAAGAATCCCGACATTGGAGGCGTGGTTGTCTTGGTGGCACAGTAGATATTTTCATTGGGGCAGATATATGAGTGCGGCGAGTCTCTGATTCAGTAGAAGTTTGGAGATTTTTTTTGCTTGTTTTAAAATTATTGAATTTTCTTGATGAATGCAAAATTTCCTGCGAGGTTGTTGAGGATAAAGATATTGCACATATTCCCACTTTGAATTTACCTGAGTCCAGGCACAGTAGTTGGCTTGCTGCCAAGGCCTATCGTTCACAACTATCTCTTTATGAGGCTTGTGTATGTGATATGGTTAATGCAATCTTGCAAAGTGCAAGCCTATGCTTCATATGCGAAAGATCGCCCAAGTCTAAAAAAGTTGATCAGTATAGTTGCCTTCAAAAAGGCATCAGCTATGCAAGGACAACCTTTTGTCAATCTCGTACGTGATGTTGTTGATTTTGCATCATTGTCTTTTGGCAGCTCAGTTCTGAACGACAACGAGAGGAGTGTTCCTGAAAAACGACCAGTGGAAGATTGGATGAAGGACGACATTAATGTATCCCATAGGCTCGACGTTGTTTATGTGAGTGTGCCAAGACAAAGTACAACTTATGCTAAAGTGCCACATCATGAACGCATCATTAGATAACATCTTCAATTGTCAGTGGAGAGGGAGATTAACAAGACCATGTGGGCCATCCGACGCATACCCAGTGGGAGTAAGATAACTTGCATGGGAATGGTGGATGGCAGAAAGAAATGTGGCCTTTTACTTACATCAGGAAAGGCAGTAGAAACTATTGTTGCTCCTAGTTTTTATGGTAAGCGTCGACATAATAATGATGAAACAATGCAATATATGTGGTTTTGCCCTACTAATATCACTCACACATGGCAGCCAAATAAAAATATAGTCCAATCACCAGCAAAGAATGATGGTAGATGGTGTGTAAGCTCTGGGACATCGCTTAACCAAGATGAGGTTGACATTCTGAACAAGGATGGCTACATGTTGGAGTGCATGGAGACCAACAAAACCCGGATCAATGGGTCCTGTGGATGGGCAACCAACATGCCCACAAATGGAGGAATTTATCACTCCAATGCAAAGAGGAAAAACAGGAAGGAGGAACTTAGTCTCTATTGCAACAAAGGAGAGAATTGCAAGAGCTATTGAACTGAGGACAACCATTGTTAAAGAGGATGTGAAAGTAAAAAATCAAGATGTTTCTTTTCATGTGCAAAGTTATGTAACAAATCAAATGGCAACACGTACATAGTCACCATCCAAGAATCTCCACATTGCACTTGTGAAGATTTCATGAGAGGCACATCAAAAAGAAAATTTACACCTTGCAAGCACATGTACTTTGTTTATATTGTTGTTTTGGGGATGGATATTGACAACAATATGGTTATTCATCAACCACATTTGACTGTTTCTGAAATGTTTCAAATACTATCTAGGGAGATAAATGTACCACTTATCTGACCTCTTGTGGCACATTTTGTGTGTGCTATAGTGAGGAGACTTTGTGGTGATAAACTGTGTGTTTTACCTTGCACCATCGTGAATAGAAATCACTTGTTCGGATCATCTTTCAAATGATGCACCTTCTATTATTGTGGGTGTCATAGTAGTTTATTTCTCGGACGACTCCTTGAGCTTTTATTGTTTACAACTGGTACATTTTATAATATGGTGCCTAAAATAACTTTCCATGGATACCTTGTGGAAAACATTGAAAATAACATACAATACTTAGATAGGTTGTATCATGGACAACCAACAATGCATTCAGCTTAAGTGCATTAACCAACAAAGATAGAGACAATTCTGAAACCCTAAAACCAGTTATTTTGATAACTAAAAAATGGGTCTAGACAATTTTGTGAGTACAACTGGTTGCAGTATTGTAAAAAGGTAACACATCACGTGCCATCTTTTAAATGCCACGTCAGAAAACATGAACTCGCAAAACACACAAGTGATTTACTCGCAAGATGCCAAATCCCGATAAGAGTGTTTCGGAATGAGTACTATACTCAGGAATGGACTTTGTGCCTTTAAGGCTTCCGAGAACAAGGTGATTCTAAAATAGTGATAAAATTTGGCATGCACATTGTAAAACCAAAAAAAAAGTACTTTCAGCTCAAAAGATTAAAATAAAAGCTTGATGACTCAATACCACCAAGAATAGAGGAATAAAACCGTGCTTTTATTAAATAAGGATAAAAAACCCATCATTGCAAAAGGGTGAAACATGAAATCTGAATGCCAGAAAATCAAACTCAGTTATAAAACATCAAACTAGGTGCTCATACCTACTGCCTGTGCTCATACCTAGTGCCTGATGTAATTCACTAGCTAGAATGGAGACACATCAATCAAGCTGGGGTGCTCTTTCTTGTAGCTATAAAATATAAATCTTATATGGTCGGAGCAGCTCCACGCGGCTGTCTGCTGCTGCTGCGGCTATTTTAGTATTATGACAGTCTACGTTCTCCTCATCAGTTATCAGATCGATTATGACTTAGGCTTTAGCTGAGTACTTAGCTGTACGACTATAAATCGCTTTATGGGTTTTTATCTTTTTCGCCTGCAGAACACGTCTGAACTTTAGCTAGTCGTGGTAAATTGTAATTTGTAGTATAGCGAGTGAGCAACGTCATGGAATGATTAACGGTTGCATCTTAAATTCTGATAGATTCATATTAGTAATCTTGATGGATTAGCTTTATACTAGCCTTTATAGAACCTGTCAGTTCACTAATCTAGTCTATAAATTTACATTTTTAATAGTTCAATCGACGTTGCAAGACTTGCAACTTGCAAGTGAAGCCGAGTCGGCGTTACATAATTACAATTTCATGTCTAGTCCTAGATGTAAATGATGAATCTGTCCATTGATCAATAGTCAATACTGAATGATGGGTGGGTATTGACCCTTGATTGGGGCCACGTCCCATCTGGATATCCTTCTGTTGATACAAAATACAAATTTGTCTTTGCCATATCTTTGTTGAATATACGTTGTATTCTACTATGTTCAGTAACTAGTTACTATTTGGTAGTTGCTCTAGTCTATGCACACTGTCCAATCATGTTGTATTGATTGATTAAGGAAATATGCCAGTCGTTACTGATTGAGAATTTAGCACCTTGAACCTTCCAGGATGAAAAAATCTTATAGCTGGTTTTTTATCGTGAACTGGGATATTTTTTCCTTGGAAATTCAGTTAACAAAACGCCAAGGGGCCCGAGGCTGTTAACTTCAGACCATTTGCAGTCCCAGACTGCGCTGGAGCAGTTCCAACCCTTGAGTCCTATGCAACTTGAAAGTTGACGATGGGGACTTGCTTGAACGTTTTTAAGTGCTAGAAGGCCCTAGAAGGCTTAGAAGCCACTTGTGTCACAGCATTTACAAGGTATGTACTATGAATTATGAATCTCAGAGTAAATTATTTGGACTCCTAAGTGTGCTCACGTCAGAGTCAAGTTATCAAATAAAGTGGCAGTAGCTATCATTGCTGTTAAAAAACTGACAAAGTATTGCTGGCCCCTGGCCAATTATTGAAACTGAAATTGACATTTCATAGATCTATTAGTGTCAAACTTTGCAGGTATTGTAATTTTAATGTTTCAACTACTTTCCGTTAAGAATTTTACCCGTACAGGTTTTACTTCACATGTTTTAAGGCTTACATTTTGTTGTTGTGGCTGTTTGATGAAGTTGGGTAGAAATTTTTTTAAGGTCACTGATTGCTAATAGCTATTAACAAGCTATAAACTTCATGTTGGTTTAGACTTTAGAGTAAACGAAACATCAAATAAACATAGGTGAATTGGGGAATCCATGTGCAGCATCCTAGTTTGACGGCTGAGGTGACAATCCTAGGCTGGTCTATCTTGATTCTTGGCGCAACCAGGAGCCTAGTTCAGTCTATGACGGTTTCACGTAGGCTGCCAATTGTAATTTGTATCCAATTGTATACCAGAAACAATTAAGTGTTCTTTCCTTTCCATGCAGCCATTAGCTTTCTTGACTTGATGCATTTCAGAATTTTCAGTTGTGAGTTCTACTATGCAGCAACTACATTTCCGAAGTTTCATCAGTCCCCTTTCTAAATACAATATTTTTTCTTGAATTTCACTACGTTTTCTTGCTATCAAGTTTCTTGGAATATGTCTCTGTTCTGTCCTTTCTAATTATGTTACACAGCACTACCTTTCCAAGTTTCCAAAACTGCATGATGATGAGGTCTTTTAGACCTCTGACCAAACTTCGTACATGGCTCAGGGTTCAGGGAGGTTGTCATAAGTCGAGTATCAGTCAAGCTCCAGAGTCGAGACATCCTGACCACCATAACGCTCATTGCTCAGTATGAACGAGACTCGGTGCTTACATAGTTATGCTTAGCCTTACAAGCCTTCCTGGGACCAATAGAATCTCGACTCTTAACCCTTGGAAAGGAGACTTGACCTCGTGATCCATAACAAAGACTTATCCCATACATGAGCAATGACATTGACCCTGCATGAAAATTATTCAGGTCGCTTTAGGCTGTAGCAGAAATATCAATATTTCAGTTCCAACAGAGCCTGTCATCGTCAGACTCGCAAGTCCTGCTTCCGCTTATGGCCGGCCACCCACACCACCTACAGTCCCGGACCAAAGTCGAAACAGCATCTGTCAGCAGCAGTGAGTTTTAACTTTTAACCATCGAGGGAGTGGCAGCTAGTAGCTACGACACCAAAAGCATCACGTATTATCTTGTTCGCCAGACTGTATCAACATGAATCATGAGAGCTGTGTCGGCACAACATCCAGGTTACGAATGTGACAGCCATAGTCTGATTAACATAGATGCCCGTTCCGAACATTATATGGTTCGGAACGTCTATGGTCTGACCGTCTGATATATAAAAGCTAGATTCCAAGAATCACGATCCAAATAGAAGGATCTGGCACCATTACTGACAAAAGGCACAGAATATTCCCCTATTACATACTAGCTAGGATAAAACTACATCTCAGTACATATCCAATTGGACCAATACGCAATTCCTCTGAAACTTATATTCTCTTCAAGCTTGCTCTCTAGTCTGCCACCTGAATAACAAAGAACTGCACTAAATAGCTCAAGATGATTATAAAAGATCCGGCCTTTGGGTCTGAAGGCTCTCTCTTTAATTGTGAGAGCTGTAGCTTTGCAGCATCAAATCCTTGCAGCCAGGATCAGAGCTAAATCAAGTTTACTGTATATAAAAATAATAAATCCAAAATCCAGGTACTTTTGTGCATTTAACATGCTTAAGTAAAAAACCGTGCCTGGACTGTGACCTCGCACTACAAGCCATAGGCCCATAGGCATAGAGATTTGTGATTTCGAGCTTGTGATTGTTTGATCTCGGTCAAGTACTACAATAGTACCTTACAATAGTACCTTGTGATAATTTTTGGACACTTTCCTTGAATAGCTGAAGTCAACAATAAATCCAATCTCAGGAAAATATCGCAGTACATCGTGCATCTAAAGTTCACTTCAAGCAGTGCATGTACTCAGTACTAGATCATGTACTCAGTACTAGATCAGTGCTTGCCAAAAACTTCTTTTTCAACCTAACACAAAACCTATTAAAATTTCTTTTGTAGGCTTTTTAACAACTCGTGGTCAAAAGCCTACAATTTCATAATGGAGAAGGCTTAAAAAAACAAATCTTTCAAAAAGGCTTTGATAAAAGTTTGGCTCATTGTTCAATAAAGTCAGCAAGTATAGGAATGGAATCTACATCTTTTTCCAAAAATTGACTGTGTAAAAAAATTATAGGAAATTAACTTTTAACAAATCAACAACATTTTTTAGATGCAAGCAAAATTTTGTTTAATGTTTTCAAATGTAAGAAATTTTTGTGTAATAAAGTAGGCGGATTCATTAAGCCAATAGAATTAGTTAATAATGTAAATTTGTAAAATATTCTGCCGGAAGCAAATTGAGATGCAAGATTCAGAAGAGAAGATTTTTGAAAAATCGACAACTTCTAAAAAACCACAAGAAATTAGGGTGATGCAATAATCAATATCAAAATGTTATAAAATTTTACATTTTGATTTTAATAATGATGAAGAAATACTTGTATAATTATTGTATTTTAAAAGAATTAAAATGAAATGCATTTGTTAACACTTTATTATGGGCCACTCAAATAATGTATTAAATCCTAGAGTCATAATAATCATTTCTAAAACTAAACCAAAAATTTTTTATTTGAGAATAGAAACTTATAATTTAATTTTTGATAGGCTCATAACCTATAAGTGCTCACACATGTAGGTTATGAAAACCTATAAAAATTTTCTTAGTAGGTGATTTAAAAATCCGGTAGGCTTTTAATGGATTATAGGTTTTTGGCAAGCATTGTACTAGATTTATGGTGCACACCTACTGCCCAAAGCTCAAGAATGCAAATAGGAATGGAATCAACATAATTTCCCAAAAACCATATCATGATATTTTTGACAGTTTTTCGTATAAACACATATACCCTTTTATAGTAATAGTCTTAAAAAAACTGAGAAGCTTTAGGAAATGAGGGACACTATTACAAGAATTGTCCATTTAAACCTAGAACCAGTGCACCTCTTAACCTCATTGTCATACAACAACCAGCAGTTCCAACGGAGATGCCATCGGAAGGTCGACAATTCCACACTCCTATGTTAGTTGTTACGCGAGCATAGAAGGGAAAGGAAGTCGCTCCCTCACCAACACCATCGGTCATTGACGCCCAACCCTCAACTTCAGTGCCATATCCAAATGTAAGGGAAGAGAGAAGACAATACCAAAAAATATTTCACTGGGTACAGAAAGCACAAGCGGAGGAAAAAGAGCAAGAAAGAGACCATCCCACGGAACCTCCAGTCGACGTCGAACGGGAATCACAAATGGGCTCACCACTGCGCATTGATCAGAATGATCGGTTGCACCATTATGAACCACCTTTTCACATGGTGGAGCCCGAGGAACCACGCACTGAAAGGCTCACAGTTTTATTGTCAAGCCATATTAGTTTACCACTCAGGGAACTACTACAGAATGTACCACAAGCAAAAAGCCTTCTAGCCGAATGGGCCAAAGCCGATGAGGAGCCAGTAGCACCTGATCCCATATATTGTGTGGGCTATGATGAAACAAATAACGTCCTCCACATTGGAGCAGCATGGGAAAGAAAGGAACACAACATCACTTTGCCAATCAAACACAAGAGATATGAGGACGAGGCGGCAGTGGTAGATGGAGGATCAGGTGTCAATTTGATCTTCACTACTTTATATGAAAAATGGGGTCTACAAGGATTGAAGCCAGCAAGATTCGCCATCAAGCTAGCAGATCAATTCTGTGTAAAACCAAAAGGTGTAGTTGCCAATATCCCCGTCAAGATAGCAGGCATGCAGTTTGTGATTACTTTTGTAGTCATGGATATACCTGAATCTCCATCTGCATACCGAGTCTTACTGGGAAGACCATGGTTGAGGACTGCGCAAGAGTACACAATTGGGGTACAGGGAAACTCACCTTCGAGAACAGAGACACGTCTTAATGAGTCCAAATCTCTACAGCTACGCCACGAAGCTCTGCATAAACTCTGTGAAACACACTTACTAGTTGTGCATGCACTGGCAGCTGAAAAGGAAAGACGCAAAGCTTGGCATGATCACAGATTAAAAAGAAGGATCTTCGTTCAGGAGATCTGGTCCTGATGTATAAAACCAAGGCGATAAAGGGGAAGTTAAAACTCACTGGCGAAGGTCCTTATAGGATCAAAAAAATTCTTAATCATGGAGCCGTGAACTTAGAAAAGCTAGATGGGACGCCATTCGACACACCCATCAACGGTAGTCGGTTGCACAAGTACTGGCCACCACAGTGAGACAAATCTAGATTGGGGGTGGCACGTTACAAAAAGCTAATCTACTCAGCCATCACCGCTAGATCTAAGGAGATTAAGCCAAATCAAGCTAAATCCATCAAGATTCAGCCAGATCTGGCAAGATCGGAAAAATCCATCAGAATCCAAAGAGGATCCAAATTCTGATAGGATCAAAAAGAAAGCAGATCATCAGATTGACTGATGGATATACTACCAAGAATCCATCAGAACTTCCAGAGAACTACCAACAGTCAGATCAAGTCTGGATGAAGCTGATTACCAGTTTACAAAAGGTAAAAATCATAAAATCTCGAGATCTCGTCAAAAAACACTCTGAAAGAGCACTTTTTTCATGATTTTTTGAGATCCCCTGGGAGATAGCTCTTGAGAATTGGATAGTCACCAGATCTGACCTAGATGCATCCACGAAAATCTCTACGAGAGTTCTTGATGGAGGAATCATTATTTTTTAGTGTATGCGAGAGTTCCTAGAAGCTGAATTTTCATAACCCTCGCAGAGCATCAAGATCATCTTACCAACCCTCGCAAGGTGCCTAAATAGAATCAGAACAGTAAAATTAGCCTGCCTACATGGTTTGATCTTGAGAATCCAATCACATGAACAAGTTGTGCAAGACATCACTTCTTGCAAGAGTTGAACCCTCGCAGACAGTCTGAACCCTCGCAGAACCTTCGCATAGCAGCCAAATCACCTTTTGGACTCTTGCAGACTTTTCTGAGGTCTTAGAATTTTGTAAAGAAGGTGTCTGCCAAAATTTGGGTGGAACTGAACAAGGGAAAGTGAATTTCACCTAATACGCACTCTAAATTCCGCTATATAAGACCTAAATTCGAGTCATTTGTCACCTTTGCTAGAGAACTCTGCCGAAATTTATTCTGAAATTACCAAGTTCTCTGTTTGCAACCAAACTTCCTACCAACTGTCATTTGATATTACTGAACACCAATTTGCGCTCTGAACTACACTCCTTGTCTTCCAACACTCGTTATTCTCAGTTTTCTACCATTTTCACATCTTTTTCCATTCTCCACCATTTTTCTTACTTTTCCGACCTCTAATCATCACTGCTATCATGGCCTCCTCATCCTCTGAAGACTCTGGTGCCAAACAGGTGATCCAGCGTGACATCCCCGAGGCCACACAGATTTGGCCTCTACCCTCTGACACTCTGATCCAACCATGCCTACATACAACCAACCCCCTTTGGTGCAATGGAGTGTTGATCGCTGTCCCCATGCATTTTCAGAACTCGAAAATCCACACAGTAGGTAATCATCACTCGCCCAGGCCAAACAAGCCCTCAAGGCGTGCCAAAAATTCATGGACGCGAAGGCTTAGCCCACCCCCGTGGTAATTCCACCGCCACCTAATTTTGACACTGCACAGGCTAGTACTAGCCAAGATCAAAGCCAACAGGCAACAAGGGGATCTCAAACAGATCAAGGGTCCGAAGACCAAGACCAAGGGCAGACGGATACGGCTGTTGAGACGTGAGACTAGAGCCAAGGCACATCATCCAGAGGTTCGCACATGATATCTTCCAGCAGGGCCTTCCGAAGATCGAAGTCCGTGGAGGAGAAAATCAATGAATTTTTATCAAAGTATCCCCACGAGTCATCTCGAGGCGGTTGGTAGATATCATTTTCTGCTCAGACAATCAAGGGCAAAGAACTGCAAGCGTTACCCGTCTTTTGATTGTGTTTTCCATTTCTTTCTATTTTCATGTTTATTGTTTGCCATAGTGAATGTTTTTCCATTAGCAAGCATAAGGAGCATTTGAGCTAACCTCCACCCTCACTCTCTATCTCTCTCTCTTTCTCTCTTCTCTTCTCAACCTCATCTTTTCTATCCCTTCCCTTCACCCAAATCATGATGAATGTTAGTCTAGAGTAATAGAGTTAAAGGAGAGTAGTCTTAGTGGTGAGTAGAGTTAAGAGAGAAAGTAGGAAATTAACTAAAAGTAACATCTATGCATAGTTAGGTACCTATCCAGTGATCTAACCCTTGTTGACAGGCGGGAGGGCTATACTACACGAGATCTTCGACCCTACATGGCCTTGATGTCAATTTCCATATTGACAATTGTGTGATCAAGAAGGATGGTGAGATCCTTGCATATGGATCTAGATATGGAGGAATCTACAAATTGAACACAAGAGAGAGTGCAAAATCTCTTGATGTTGCTTATGTATCCAAGTCTTCAAAGGAGGATGATCACACAAGATGCACATTTCTTCTTTCTTCAAGATTCATAGTGCATGATTATTTCCTATCATTCAAAGCATATGTTGAGATGGAATTCTCATTGAAGATCAAAGCTTTGAGGAGTGGTGGAGCTCTTGGAGGAAATACACCATATGAAGTATTATTCAAGAAGCCTAAGGATGATTACCTTAGTGTCTTTGGAGGTTCTTTCTTTGCAGATATTCCCTTGGAAATAAGGGGATGGATGATCCAAGCTCATGGATCATGGTTGGATGCTTATCCACCAAGGAGGCCTATAAAGCCATTATACTCTCTATTTCAAAAGTGATTGAGAGTGAATATATCATACTTTATGAAGATCTACATTCAATCTTTGAAGGGGTCGATCTCAAGATGCGTCTCAAATCATATCTATTGAAGATTATCAAGATGTGATGGGGTCGAGGTTTGAGGAGGAGTGTCGCGGCATACCAACAACAAAATGATTGATATTTGTAGTATAAACGGGTATCGTTCCTACTAGAGAGCAATAAAAAGGCTAATACTATCATTATTAGTGCAAAACAGAGAATAACCAAGAATGAATGGAGTGGAGAGGAGAAGTGATTGCAAACTGGTCATCAACAGATGTTTCCACAAGGGGCTGCCAGTACAACCTTGCAAAGAAGACAAAACACCCAGGAGAAAGATAATGAATACTTCTTTATGGTTTTCATATTCAAATGGGAGTGAACTCAAGGAAGCAAATACTTCGGCAGAGAAGAAGCTACACTATGAAATATGTTCCTTTATCTTGACAGTAGCTTATCGTGAATCTAACTCCTATGACTTGCACAAATCATAAGATTGTAGGCTAGAAACACTTCACTAGACAATTCCAGTCCAAACACTATGTAATAAGCATTAGCATACAGTGCCATAAACTTTCTATATTAACCAATAAGTAAAGTAAATGAAACTCATTAACAAGCAAGAAAGATTAATAAAAATGATTATTATATAATAGAAGCAAATGAGACGAATGTAGCAAGAATTTACCATAGGATGAATGCCATGTTGAGCAAGATGGTCCACCAAGGCATTGTAGCCTTGTTGGTACCCAATCTTATATTCGGCATTCATGTATTTTCTCCCAAAATCTCTTTGCTATACAAACATGAATGCAATCCTTTAGATACAAAACATAATTAGTAATAAAAAAACATTACTAAAGTAATTATAATAAAATCAAACTAAAAAAGTAAAACTTACAAATTGGGCTTGTGAGTATGGAGCTATCATCTTCTAAATTATAAAACAAATTGGATGATTCCTCCGATGGGACATCCATCGAAGGATTACCTCTATTGGAATCGGACTCCTCTTCGGAAAGACAAAGATGTTTCAATCTTTGTCTCTCATTGGGAGATATTGAACCATAAAAGTCCGCAATCCGATCGGAACCGGATCTTCCTCTTGCACTAGAAGAAGATCTTGGTCTTCTCCTAGAACCACTACCACTAGAAGACATTGTGTGTGTAAAGAGGGAGAGAAAGAGAGAGAGATATTCTTAACAAATGGAAAGAAAAAAAGAGAGAGCTTGAGAAAAAGAGAAAGCTTGAGAAAGAGAGAGCTTAAGAAAAGTAAAATTTCAAATAGAGAGAGAGAGAGAGAGAGAGAGAGAGATGAAAGCTTGACAAATGGAAAGAGCTTGACAAAGAGAGAGCTTAAAAATGTTGTGTGTGTGTGTGTGTGTGTGTGTGTGTGTGTGTGTGTGTGTGTGTGTGTGTGTGTGAGAGAGAGAGAGAGAGAGAGAGAGAGAGAGAGAGAGAGAGAGAGAGAGAGAGAGAGAGCTTAATCACTAACACAGCAATAACAAAGAAACACTAAGCAAAAAACTAGTGAAGAAATGCGTTAAAAAATGCTCTATTTAAAGCATTTTTTGGATTCAAGTTTGTGTGGCACTGCCACGACAAAAGACAATATTGGTATTACCAAGATATCTGCCGATGTTGGTGGTTCGACCACTTTATTGGGTGAGTATTTTCTTTAACTGGGGGAAGCACATGAGTTAGCCATCTTTCTTGGCTTAGTGACATGGCTAGCATGCATATAAAACATGGGCGGGGGAGGACAACAAGTGTCAGAAATGGTGAACTCCTGCAACTTTGCCGCAACACGAACACGAAGCGAAGGTCAAACGAGAACAATTCGCGAAAGTCAACATGCCTTGACTTGAAGGCGAATGATTTGTGAATCATTCGTGAATCGTAAATATACCTCTAGGACCGCAAACCGCAAAGGGATGCAAAACAAAAAGTTACAAAAGAAACGAAAAGAACGAAAGCAAACGAAGGAAACAAAATAAACGAAGGGAAACTTTTCACGCTGCTAGCTGGCAGCTCAATGGGCTTGGAGTCGTAGACTTCATGCCCAGGTGAAACGAGTGACAACGACGAAGAGTGACTGATTAGTTGATTAGCGTTAACTAGTCTTGTGATTTCTGCGTTTAGCCATCTTGTAAAATCCACACCGTAGAGATATAAACTATTCTTTTTGGATCATAAAAACAGAAGAGGATAGACAAAATTTCTGTAAGAGACAGAGAGAGAGACGTAGTGAGTAGAGCAGAAAAGAAAAAGACTAGAAACAAAAGAGCTGTGCATGAAAGTCTGCCAACGAGCAGAACATAGCGAAAGAGTAGAGTGTCATTCCGCCAACAAACGAGACATTGACGATCTCGCTCTAAAATTAACTGATAATACAGTCGCTCTATTTTTGTGCATCTCCTTGTCTTGTGCTGTATGTCTTGGTTGCTAGAATGAAATGTGTTCCGTGATGTGCAGTCACGTGTCTAGGTTTCCGTGAAGCTTCCGCGCAAAAGAAAATTCAAAGACACAAAATTGTTTGCAAATACAAAAATGCAAATGAAAAAGAAATAGTTTCGCTTTCGCGACACTAAACAGTTTCGCTTCTATGACATGGTATCAGAGCACACAGGTTTTCACTACTGATATCCCAGCAGTGATTCTTCCAGACAACACCATATGGCTACAACAATCTAGACAAGATTAGCAATCAGTCTTGATGGCGCAAATCACAGAATCTGGAAATTCAAAATCAAAACAGTTCTGAAGAGCGAAGGCATCTAGTCGGTGATTGAACTCTCAGAGGTGCAGTCCAGAGGGAGACCCGAGGAGAGCTGAATGGATCAAAAAAGATGAGCGCGCAATGGCGATCATCGTTTCATCCATAAATGAAGATCTACTCTGTAGATTGAAGACTGCAAGACCAGCCATGCAGCGTGGAAAAGATTAAAACAGAAGTATGAAGTGAGGACTGCAACTTCAGTCATGCACCTTCACAATCAACTGCAATCCATACGATGGGATGGCAACCAATTAGATCAGCACGTTGAGAAAATCAGAACGATCTTCGCTCAGCTTGCTGCATCAGGACAGGATCACTAGGTCCCAGCACCACAGCAGCTGATGCACTTCATGAAATCTCTATCGATGTCCTTTCAGCCACTGAGAATGCTCATATTGAGTCTACCAGATATGGCATTCGATAAGGCAGTCAATCTTAAAGATGTGATGACCGATGTTATCCGTGAAGATATGATCAACTTAAAGATGTGATGACCGATGCTATCTTAAAGATATGATCAACTTAAAGATGTGATGACCAATGCTATCCGTGAAGAAGAAGAAGGTTCCGACGATGAATTAGATCGTCGTGAAAAGAAATCTAAGAATCCGGACCGTCCTAATCACCCGAAGTCTGACAATATTGCTTAGTCTTTTGAACTTCTACATCAAATGGAAACCTGGCAAAAAGCTCAACAATCTCATATGGATAAACTCACTGCCAATTTTCAAACCGCCATGAAACATATTGTTGAGAAAAAAATGTCTGGTTTTCAATCTGCTCACAACATCACACTGCTAATGAATGCCCTCAACTGTGAAATCATTTCCCAGCAGCCACCAGACCCACCATTTATCGAGCTTACCGCCCTTACCCGCCACAACAACCTGTTCCACGACCAGGGGTTTACCAGCCACGACCACCTCCACCAAATCAATACCCATCCCCACGTCAACAGTTTGTTGTTAACCAACCTGCCCCACAAAACGTTGTCCATCATCTTGATCCGAATATCATCGATCCGGCCACCTACTATGTGGAAGACAATACTCAACCGCAATACTCTACTGAAACGGTTGTTTACTATACCTATGATTCTAATGCTCAACCGGTGGATCCCAATGCCCAAGCTTACAATCCAAACCAAGCTGTCTTTGCCGCACATCAACTACCCACAATACGAGGATGTTTTATCTGTGCCGGTAAACATCCTAGTATTCGTTGCCCAGATAAACTTTGCTTTCCTCCAGCTTGTGAAATCTATGGTATTGAACATCACGTAAAGGACTGCCCATCCCGATCTAAGCCAGCCACTCCTGTCTGTTTAGTGCAAGTAGAAATCTTACCAATCGAAACACATCCTGCTTGGGTCTTGACTCGGGCACAAACCCAACGCCAAGCCCCTACACTTGCACCCAGCAAAACTCAATCGCAAGTTGTTCCTCCAAGTGATGATTCAACCCCGATAGTTTACCCTCACCCATCTGAAGAAATTCAACTGCATCATGAGTATTGCCATCAAATCTGCAATGTCGACCAACGATCTTCCTCTTCCCATAAAGTACCTCACAAGCTCTTTGAAAGCAAAACCCTTGAAGGTACCAAAGTTTGGGAGATTTACTACAAGCCAATGTCACTCTTCCCTTCCATGTACTCTGGAAGCATGCTGGCCAGTGGAAACAACAGATCCAATCCAATACCACCACCACTATTGACGAGTTGCCTGAAACGCCCTTACATCTAACCAATCCACTCAACGAATGAGGCAACATCAAAATCCCAGCTACCCATCATCAATCCCGTGAAGTTTTAGCAGTACTCGATGGAGGTTCCGAGGTTAATATCATTTTCACATCCCTCATGATGGAATGGAATTTGAGAGACAAGCTAGCCAAACCTACTTGTCAGCTTCGGATGGCTGATCAAAGTGTGGTCCGACCTACCAGTTTCCTTCCGCACGTGCTGATCAAACTAGGAGGTCTCAAGTTTTATGTTGATCTTGTAGTACTTGATATTCCCAATAATGCCTATTCTTATGAATTACTACTTGGTCATCTGTGGCTCACCAATGCACGAGTCGTTCATGGAGCAAAGGCCGAGTCACTTTTGGAAATCGTGACAATTTTGTCACCATTGACTCAATGGGTGAACTCAAACCTGCATGCATCCATGACGAGAGATCCTCAACCACCAACTCAGTATTTGAGCCATACCAATCCAGCCACGAAAAAGGTCATTATGTTAAATCTACTGATATCATAAACTGAAGTCATAGTCTCGCTACCATTGATTGTGTGAATGCCGATTATGTGTGCTCAGCATCAGGATAATTGTACCTCTCCACACCCGATCGATCACGACAAATTACTTAATCTAGATACACCCATCATCAATATCAATTTTATTGATATTCTTCCACACCATGATGAGTTGCTAAATGTTGCATGGCTACCTACTAATGAATCAGACGATTTATTCATTGATGACGGGAACGTCTTACGAATTCAGAATTGCCCAGAAGATATGGACATTTCTGATATTCAGATCCTCAACTATATGGAAGCACTTCCCCCAAAGACCTATCCGCAACATGCCTCCAAGGCGGAATCCGTTGCCAAGGTTGCAATTAAAAAACCTAAGACAAAATTCTACCATCCCAAAAGCCCACACTATCCATGGAATCTATGTGAGGAGGAGACTATCTTTCAAATTGATGACGAGATCCTCCATGACATACCAACTGTCTCTTCACCACCGAAACCTCAACCACGTGGTCATACTATGAAAGAGAAAATAAAAAAATCACTTCAAATTCAACCGCCGGGTGACCTCACCATTGTTCGGGAAGTTTCTGAGATTGCCTCTAGCCCTACACCAGTCCTCGAAAAAGCACTATCTTGGCAAGATAAAGGCAAGACCCCCCTCGAATCTCCAGCCCATGATGTTCCTACATACTTTAAGGACTATACGATCGAGGATGTCACAATCAAATTACCCCAAGCTCAACGTGAGCCCACTAGTAATTCACCCTACGAAGGCCCTGCACAAACCATAACCCTTTCCCTGAGTGAGCCAAATGAAACCAATGAATATCTTGTCCATGTCGGAGCTCATCTCAATCGCGAACAACAAAGACGGCTTGAAAATCTCCTGCGAAAATATCGACATATCTTTGCCTGGACCTATAAAGACATGAAAGGCATCTCACCCCAAGTAGTTGTGCATCATATCCCCCCTAAACCGGGTGCGAGGCCCACTGCGAATTGTCCATACAGATGCAATCCTATCTATAAGGCCAAGATCAAAGAAGAATTACAACACCTCTTAGATGCGGGATTTATCTAAGAAATTGAGCATACTGAGTGGGTCTCCCCAATTGTCATCGTCCCCAAGAAAAATGAAAAACTTCGGATCTGTGTCGATTTTAAGAAACTTAAAGCCGTCATTGAACGTGATCATTTTCCATTACCTTTCGGAGAATCCATCTTAGAAAATCTAGCCGGAGATGAGGCTTACTCCTTAGATGGCTTTAGCGGATATAATATGATCCAAATCGCTGAAGAGGATCAACACAAAATCGCCTTTGCCATAGAATGGGGAACCTTCTACTGGAAAGTCATGCCTTTTGGTCTCTGCAATGCTCCCAGCGCCTTCCAACGTGTTATGCAAGCGGCCTTTTCTCAGAAGATGGGCGATACCTTAGAAGTTTACTTGGACGATTTAGGAGCACATTCCGAAGAAATACGTCAGTTTTCTATGCTCGAAATTTTTTTTATCCAATGTCAACGCTTCGGTATCTCTCTTAATCCCGAAAAATGTCAGATTTGGGTAACCCATGGTATTATGTTAGGACATATTATCTCACAAAATGGCATTGCCACTGACCCTGAAAAGATCCTCATCATTCAAAATCTACCAGAACCGCGTACGATATGTGAAGTTTACTCCTTCCTTGGCCATGCCAACTACTATCGGTGCTTTATTTTCGACTTCGCTAACAAAGCACGCTTAATCTACAAAGTAGTTGTAGTTCCCAAATGACGCATCGTCTTTAATCAACTCAAAGAAGCCCTTACCAATGCACCCATCCTCCGGGCTCCTGATTATTCTAAAGAATTCCATGTGCATATCGATGCATCCAAGTATGCCATTGGAGCAGTGCTCACCCAACCTGCAGAATTCAAAAAGGACTACCCAATTCGTTTTCTTAGTCGACAATTGATACCTGCCGAAGTCAATTATACCACTACCGAACGCGAAGCTTTGGCAATGGTATATGCGGTTCAAACGTTTCGCCATTATATTCTAGGAAAAGTCTTTGTGTTCTTCACTGATCATTAAGCACTGTTGTATCTCATCAACAAGACTTGCACCACCGGCCGTATTAATAGATGGATCCTATTATTGAGAAAATTTGAGTTTAGGATCGTGGTTCGTAAGGGAGTTCAACATTTTTTAGCAGACCATCTATCCCGAATCCCTAACCTTCCTACCCCTGATCAAGGCATCAACGATGATTTACCAGATGCAATCATTTTCCAAGTTGACTCTACACCTATATGGGCTAAGGAAATTACTGAATATTTAACTTCAAGGAAGATGGATCCTTCCTTCTCTAAACTTGAACAACGTGCGTTGGTCCTCAAAACTAAACCTTATACATTAGTTGCAGGACAACTCTACAAGCAAGGGTTAGATGGAATTATCCGACGATGTCTTACTGAAGGAGAAATACCCTCTGTAATTTCCCTCACTCGTGAAGGTATTGGTGCCGACCATTTCTCTTCTAAAACAACTGCTAAGAAAATCCTCTTAGCCAGTTTTTGGTGGCCAACACTCTTCAAGGATACGCACAATTACACTAAAGCTTGTGATGTCTGCTGTGAAATATTTCAGATCCTTAAGATCCAATCTACTTGAATGATCTTTGGTTAGAAAGAGAAATACACTACCAATTTCACCAATGTAGAAAAATCAGCATCTACACACAATTTGAGATGCAAACACTAATAGAACTTGATCAAACTTGAATGAAATGATTATGTACTGTTGTTGTCCGTACAAAACCAGCAAGCTATTGTATTTCACACGTGTGGATCCAAAAATAGCAAATATAGATCATTCTACACATAGAATTGCAAGCAATCACCAAGATAGTGCACCAATGGATAGTAGAACCCAAGAGAACCATGTATAAGCATGAAATGAGATAGAGAAGAGAGAAGATGACTCTCTCCATGAGTTACATCCTTTTATAGCAGGTCCAAACCCTATTTGGCCACTTGGCTTTCCCACCAAAATGCTAACCCTACCAATTTTGGGTCTAGATTCAATGTACCCAACTTATTCAAATTGAATCTACTCAAACTCGCATTCTATCTTTCCCACACTTTCAAAAAGTGTTTATTCAAATGAAATTTAGACTAATGAACTTTGAAAAGTTTACCTCTAAGTCTAAAACAAGTTTTGGCCTCAATATGCCAAATATGAAAATATTGCAAAATGTGATGAAACTAGTTGAATCTTTCACACTCCCTCTTCAACTAGTTTTAGCATAGACTTTGATAATACTCCAAGTGAAGTCCTATGCTTCATGAACAAGTATTTTCCCAATGCTTTGGTGAAGATATCAGCTACACATTCCCTTGAAGACACATGTTGAAGCCCCACCTCCTTTGCAATGACTCGCTCCCTCACAAAATGATATTGTATCTCAATATGCTTGCTCCTAGCATGAAAGATAGGATTGGATGCCATTCTTTGGGCTGATTGATTGTCACAAAAGATGATTGGGAACTCTGAAAAATCCAGCAAGTGAAGATTCTTGATCATCCTCTTGATCCATACCGTCTCCTTTGTGCGATGTGTAAGAGCTTTGTACTCGGCCTCACTAGATGACAATGAGATAGTGGCTTGTTTCTTTGACATCTATGATATAGCTCCATCACCTATGAAAATACAATAAGAACTAATGGATTTCCTATCCATTACATCTCCAGCATAGTCCGAATCTGAAAATCCAAAAAGATTAGGTGATGATCCCTCATACAATATGCCAAAATCTCGAGTTCCAATGATGTACCTCAAAACTCGCTTTCCTAGCTTCCAATGCTCCTAGCATAGTTTTTGCCAATAGAACTTTGATTCATCATAAGAATGATCTCCTTCCTAAGAATAGATCTCCTTTCAATGATCATGTAATGCTCAAAATAGAAACAACCATAATTGATATAGAGAATAGTGTCCACTTGGGATGCTTCACTATTTCTTACATCAATTTTACATGTAAAAATGTGACTAAAACATGAAGAATCAGATAGAATGTAAATGAAATGATTCCAGCATGCTTCCAACTCTGAACTCTCTGGAAAAATACAACAAACAAACAATAAATGTGAGTGATCAACTTTTGCTTGCATGTCTCCTCCTCCTTTGTCCTTTGTTGTCTTGTATCCACCATGATACTCCATGAATGAGCCTCCATCTTCATCTTGCCACAAGAAACCATCAAACCTTGGAAATCCATGAGTAGGTGAGTACATTAATGATGCAAATCTAGCACCACATGACTCCATAAACCAAGTAGTTTGCACTAGTCCATCTTTAAGATCTACTTGACACAAGAAAATGACCATGAATTCACAAAAAATTGACAATCTCCAAGTATTGGCACCAAGTAGCTCAACACTTGAGAACTTAGCCATGGATGAGTGACATAATGAACCTCCAATAGCTTCATTTCCATCAGCAAAATCAGCCAAGAATGCTAGTACAAATCCAACATCAAAACAATGCTCACCAATGTAGCTAGTTTTACCATATCTTGACAATTTGCACACATCCACATGAAATTGCTCAAACATGAGATAGAACAAGTAAAGTAAACTTGAACAACACCTCCTTGCTGCTCCTTTGACCTTACTTGAGTCTTCAATATTCTGCAAAAATAGATCCATAACACCTTTGCCAATTACCTCTCCTTTGATGCTCTTGACTAGCTCCAAATTGCCAACTTCCCTTTTGACTAGTTGAAGCGCTTTGAGATCCACCTCTTGATCTTCAACTTGACCATCAAAGTCATTGAACAAAATTTGTTTTCCAGATCCATTACTTGATTTTACAGCAAGATAACATCCATCCACTTGCATAGCTCCATGTACACAAGAAGATCCTCCAAAAGATGTTCCACTTTTCATAAGAGATTGATACTCAAGATCCATTGGTTGGATCCACTCCTCTCTTTCCTTGCCTGATCTACACTTGTAGGCTCATCCAAAGAGGTTAGGAAAGCAACATAATTTCCAGAAACTACTTGCTTACCCTTTTGATCATATGTGAGCCTTGAAGGTACTTGTCTTTCTCTTGATGTTCTCCTTGGCTTTTGACTTGATGAAGGTCCATCATCACCACCATCCAAAGTAGGATCCTTCTCATCAACATCAAGAATGTTAGATCCATCTACTTTACCATCAATCATGCTTGAAGACACCTTTGGAATGTTTCCCTCATCAAAAATGGCATCTCTACCAACAATCACTTTGTTATAGAAGGAATGTAAACCTTGTAGGCTTTACTCACCTCACTATATCCAACAAAAATACCTCTTCTTGAAGATGGATCCTCCTTGGTCCTATCATCAAGAGTAATGTTGACATAGCATGTGCATCCAAAGGTTCTTAGAAAGTTGACACTCGGCCTCCTCTTGAATAGCATCTCAAAAGGTGTCCTTCCATCCAAAATAGCACTCGGCCACCTATTGCATGAGAAATTGGCACACAACAAAGCTTGATCCCAAAATGGTTTGTCAAGATTAGCGCCTAACCTCATAGCTTTAGCACTTTCACATAAAGTTCTATTCTTCCTTTCAGCCACTCCATTTTGTTGTGGGGTCCTTGATGTTGTATAGTCCCTCTTGATCCCGTGCTCATCACAAAAGGCCTTGAACTTGTTAGATATGTACTCACCACCATTGTCACCTCTCAAGCACTTGATCTTTGTGGAGAATTGGTTCTCCCTTGCATTCTTGAACTTAACAAAGACATCATACACTTCATCCTTGCTCTTTAGTAGATAGATCCAACAAAATCTACTAAAATCATCAATGAATGTTACATACATCTTAGCTCCACTATTGCTAATTGTAGTAAATCCATGAATATCCGAATGTACAAGTTGAAAAGGCTTTGTAGATCTAGAAATAGATCTAGTATAAGGTAGTCTATGTGACTTAGACAAAGCACAAGACTCACAAACATGCTTGTCATTACTTAAGGAACTTGGAAGACCAATCACAACCTTCTTCCTTGCCATTACCTCCAATGACTTGAAGTTGAGGTGTCCCATCCTTTTGTGCCAAACCTCTTGAATAGAAATTTGCTCCCTTGCCCTTGCCTTTTACCTTTTCCAATCAAGACATCCTTCCTTTTGATCAAAAAAGCATCTCCATCAAACTCCACCTTGAGGCCCTTACTTAGCATTTGACTCACACTAAGCAAATTTTTGGTAATAGATGGAATAAACAAGACATCCTCCAAATGAACATTCCTATTTGTAGAGATAGAAATAGGAATTGTGCCAATCCCTTTGATTGCACACTCACCATCATTGGCCGTGTAGATCACCCTCTTGTTATCTCCATATGCCAACAAAGAAGTGAAGTACTCTTTGTGAAAGGTCATGCGTGAACTTGCTCCACTATCAATCCACCAAGGATCTAGATCTCCATCATTAGCAAGCATACATGAAGACATCACAAAAGCATCATCATTTGCATCTTGCACATCCAAACCATCCTCATCAAGAGTAAGATTACCTTGCTTGTCTCCTTGATCTCTCTTCTTGTAGCACTCACTTGCAAAGTGTCCTTTGATGCCACAATAGAAGCACTTGAGCTTTGATCTATCCTTCTTTTTGCCACTTGAAGAAGCATCCACTTGATCTTGCCCTTTAGACCACTTGCTTTTGGTTTTGCCCTTGAATTTGCCATTTGTGAACATAGCATCCTCTTGAAGTGTCGATGTAGATCCACCTCTTGCTTGAAGCCTATATTCCTCATTGATCAAGATCTCTTGAAGATCCATCAAACTTGGCAAAGTCTTTTGAATAGCAATACTTTGAACAATGTTAGCATGAGCATCCAACAAGCCATTAAGAATCACTTGAATAAGCTCTCCTTCCTTAATGCTTTCATCTATGCAAGCTAACTCATCATTCAATACTTTCATTCTCAAAACAAAAGTACTTGGACTTTCTTCATTCTTTTGCAAACAAGAAAAGATTTGCCTTCTTAGAGTCAACACTCTAGAAGTAGACTTGGATTCATAAAGCTTCTTCAATGAATTCCAAGCTTCCAAAGATGATGTGCACTTGAGAAGTTCATTGGTAACATTCATCTTTATCATGTGTAGAGCCTTCTTGGCCCTCTTGTCATACCTCAATTGACCTTGTTGTGTTGCTGGTCTCTCCTCCAAACCTACAACAATATCCAAAACATCATTCATCTCAAGAAGTGACTCCATCCTCACTTTCCGTAATGAATAGTTACTTGAGGTACGCCTATCTTTGGCTTCCAACATGACTCCAATTGAGGTTGTCATGTAGCAATGACCTGATCTTCTCTTTCAACCTGCTTCAATGCACAAAGCACTCCTTTGAACAACAACAAATGCTTTCAAAAGAAATCACCAAGATTTGAAACTATCTCACAAATTCTCTTCTAGCACTTATCCAAGCAAATCAACACATAGAATCATGGAATCTTGATCAACCTATGATCTATCCTCAATCTAATGACTTTTGCCACTTCCTAAGATTGAAACACACTCAAATGAGGTCCAGCAACCTCACTATCTAGAGATCCAATCAAAATTAGGGTTTTGACAAAATCACAAAAAATTGACTATTCCAAATCTACATGCAAATGCTGAGAATTTGATATGCAATCTATAAGCCACCACTTAGGCTGAACCAATGATCCAAAAATCGGCCAAATCCAGCATGTGAATTCAAAAAATGGAATTAAACAAGTATATTGACCTATTTAGTGTTTTGATCTACAAAAGATCCAATCTACAAAAGCAAAAAATCCGATTTTGGTATAGAATCCTCTCTAGCATACTCTGGACTTGATATCTTCACCAAATCATTGATAGATCTGATTTCCTCCTTCATAACCTGAAACACAAGCTCTGATACCATGTGAAAGATTTCAGATTTTTAAGATCCAATCTACTTGAATGATCTTTGGTTAGAAAGAGAAATACACTACCAATTTCACCAATGTAGAAAAATCAGCATCTACACACAATTTGAGATGCAAACACTAATAGAACTTGATCAAACTTGAATGAAATGATTATGTACTATTGCTGTCCATACAAAACCAGCAAGATACTGTATTTCACGCGTGTGGATCCAAAAATAGCAAATATAGATCATTCTACACATAGAATTGCAAGCAATAACCAAGATAGTGCACCAATGGATAGTAGAACCCAAGAGAACCATGTATAAGCATGAAATGAGATAGAGAAGAGAGAAGATGACTCTCTCCATGAGTTACATCCTTTTATAGCAGGTCCAAACCCTATTTGGCCACTTGGCTTTCCCACCAAAATGCTAACCCTACCAATTTTGGGTCTAGATTCGATGTACCCAACTTATTCAAATTGAATCTACTCAAACTCGCATTCTATCTTTCCCACACTTTCAAAAAGTGTTTATTCAAATGTAATTTAGACTAATGAACTTTGAAAAGTCAACCTCTAAGTCTAAAACAAGTTTTGGCCTCGATATGCCAAATATGAAAATATTGCAAAATGTGATGAAACTAGTTGAATCTTTCACATCTGCCAATGCACAAAACGCTTTCAAAAAACAAACTACATGCCTTTACACCCCGTAACCACTGATCAAGCTTTTCAGAAATGGGAAATTGATTATGTCAGACCTATTAGTCATGCTGCTCTACACACACAATCTCGTTACATCATAGTAGCTACGGACTACTGCACCAAATGGGCCAAAGCAAGAGTTGTTCGCAATGTTGACGCTCGTTCTACCGTCAAATTTCTCTATGAACAGGTTATAGTTCGGTTCGGATGTCCTCTAGAGCTTATCAGTGATAGGGGTACACATTTCTTTAACTCTGTCATAGCAGATTTTCTTTCCAAATTTTTTGTGGTACATTGCAAAAGTTCCCCATACTATCCACGCTGCAATGGCCAAGCAGAATCCACCAATAAAGTCCTATTTGAAATTCTCACCAAAATCGTCGAATCCAGCCGATCTGATTGGGAACTCAAACTCCATGGTGCTCTCTGGGCTTATCGCACCACCTCGAAGCGAGCTACAAGCTTAACCCCTTTCCAGCTCACATATGGCCAAGAAGCCGTTATGCATGTGGAATTCCATATCCCCTCCCTTCGAGTAGCCTATAACCTTGAGCTTGATACTCCTCAGAATCTAGCAAATAGGTTATTCCATCTGCAGCAACTCTGTAAAACACGACGGATCAGCATCCATGCTCAACAAGTCCACAAACGACGACAAAAAACATGGCATGATCGATCATTGAAACTTAGAGATTTCCAGGTTAGAGATAAGGTCCTGCTATACCAGGCCAAAGTCTTCAATAGCAAATTGAAATTTTCTGGCCAAGGATCTTACGTCATTAAAAAAATCTTTGTCTCTGGATATGTCCTACTCCAAACCCTTCAAGGCGATATCCTCAACATTGTGGTCAATGGGAGTCGACTGAGAAAGTATAACGAACCCTCCTTTTATCTTGATATGTATTAGTTGTTTTCTTTCTTACTGTATTTTCTTCCTTTTTATTGTCTGCATGCCATTTCGACAACATCTTTGCTGAGCTTTCTTGTTCCACCCATCAAGATACTATCAGATCAGGTATACCAACAGTCTTCTCTGAGAAAACCACAAAAGTCATTAGTTCAGACGAAATTTTTTCACAACATCTCAGATAAAATTTGCCTGGCCCCTTTTTCACAGAGAACAATTCATTTTTTGCCTATGTGAATTCTGTCTCAGACACAAAATTCAAAAAGAAAAATAGAAAAAGGTAGTTTTCTTCATCAGATATCCATTCTCCGAATTCGCAGACAATTCGCTGGAGCTCAAAGTGATCCTCACGATTTCTCTATTATCTCCACAAATTCTGATCAGATACATTTTTGCACTCACTAGCTGCATTACCATCAACCACTGTCACTAGTAACCCAATCCCACACTCTCTGCCATGTAATATCTCCCCACCCCTCAATCCACAGTCACCTCCACCTGCCTTTCGTACACCTCCATCTAGCCCTGTTCCTGATTTTCTACCATTTAATCCCAGGTCGTATCCTAACTACACATGCACCCTCCCTGACATTGGTCTTTGGGAGCAGCTACCCCTTACAGCCCAAAAAGCGGTATGGTTGGTGAATGAGCTCCAATACAATATATTCGGCACCCTAGGGAGACAATACACTATGCGGCAATTCGACGATGGTGCTATGGCGGTCCTTCAGAAAGATAAAGCAAGGCTGGAGGAGGAAAACAAACAACAGCAGCTGCAGATCTAGAACTTAACAAATTACAATCAACAACAACAGCAAATGCGATCACGTCAAACTACTAGTCTATCCATCATCAACTTCATTGTTATGTAGTAATGGCATATTCATAAAATGGGTGGCACTTAGCATCACTCGTGGGTAATAAAAGCCTCAAGCCACACTTACCAACCAGCCAACATGATTGAAAAAACTTGACACACTTGAATCCAATTGATTGTTGCCCAGAATTTTAATTTCCAGATCCTTAAGGCACTTCAAGACCATCCTAGGTAATCAATCATGTCAGTCGCATCAAAGATGCAGATCTTTCTCATTAAGACTCAACCAACTCTAATATACACTTGACAGACGTACACTCAAAGTCATGAATGGTTCTGGTCTTACAACAGCAACTTATCCTGTCTACTTCATGTGAGCCAACATGAAAAATAATAAGAAAATTAGAAACTTTCCACCTCCAGTAATGCGGTCGTTACGAGTGGTCACAATGACTGTAATGCAGTTGAATATGGACCGGACGGTCTAAGGATTGGTTGAGATCTGAGAGTATCCGTCAGTCGAGAACTGACGCAAGGCCGTCGGTCGAGATCTGACGCAAGGTCGTCAGTCGAGATCTGACTCAAGGTCGTCGATCGAGATGTCAATAGAAGGCGTTGATTGAAATCTAACTGTGGCCTCCGGTTGAGATTTGAGAGAAGTGCACCGGTTGAGATCTGACAGAAACATGTCGATTGAGATCTAACGGAACACTTCGGTTGAGATGCGAGAAAGTGCTCCAATTGAGATTTGAGAGAAGCACTTCAGTTGAGATTTTAAAGAAGTGCTCTGGTTGAGATTTGAGTGGAGTGCTCCGGTTGAAATTTGACTGAAGGGTCCGATCGAGATCTAACTGAAGACTTTGATCGAGATGCAAAGGAACGCTTCGGTTGAGATCAGGACTGAAGGGTCCGGTCGGTCGAGATGGAAAAGAGGTCTTCGGTCGAAATCTGGACGTATGGCTCTGGTCGAGATTTGAATGATGAACATCGGTTGAGATGAAACTCGGGACATGTCATGATATTGAAGTTGTGGCTCGGTTGAGAGGAAGTAGGTAGCGGTCCGGTCCATATTTGAGTCATGGAGCTCGGCTTGGTAAGGATTGTGAGACCCCGGTTGAGAAATGAGCGGCACGTCAGTCAGGACCGAAGTGGGGGGCTCTATAATGAATGTGTAGGGGATCTCAGGGCGATTGTTTCGCAACACAGATGAAAGAGATATGGCATGGTTTAACGTTTGTGTAGCTGTGGAATGGCGCCAAATGTTCACAGATTCTCTAAATCTGTATACACGGTTCTTTGATTTTTTTATCTCTTCATTAGTTACGGTTCTTCATGGTTTTTCTTCTTATTAGAATAGTTACAAGCAGATCGTTACTCCGATTTCAACATGGATTTTCCAACCTATCAGTGAATGCTCAGCTAAATGCAGAAACCAACCATGTAATCATCTTTGGCTCAAGAGGACCAATGTTTTGGAACAAGAAGAAGACCTACCACTATCTCTGAATCAGAAATCAATCAAGAACAAGATTAACTACTGAACAAGAAACAAGAAACTAGATTCCTAATAGCATTTGACAGTCCAAGAATCAAGAAACACTCATTTCTTGATGCTTAGAATGCCCAAGAACAATCAAGAACTGGAAAGTAAGAGAGTATGCAATATCTACACCACTATTCCAGCCTATTTGGTTTACTTGAATGCTGATTTCTACCTTATTCCATAAACAAGAAGTGAATTCTAATCCACAACTAAGCAAGAAACTAGAAAACAAGAAACTAGTGAATCCACAATGCAAGAAATTCAAGCATGCTCATAGAAATTTCACTCAAGAACATTGCCATGAACAAGGAGCTTAGCAATCGTCAAGAACTCGTGGAGGATCCTCTTTATTTGCTAAAGAGAACTTGACAATACATTCAAAGCTCCATCACAAGAGAGGGGAGCCCTTAAATAAGTAAGAAGGCTGCCCATGTGGAGCCCAAGTGGCAATTCCACCAAATTAGAAATTACATGTGGCCCTTCCACTAAAGGTCACCATCAAAAGGTGGCTCACTCTAACTAATTTAAGGGGGGGTCTACATTTATTTACAAAGCCTAGGAAATATGACTAGCTCCTACATGGTCATTCCTTCTTTGGGATACACCATGTAGGCTCACATAGATAACTCATTGTCTTCCTAGCTAGTATATCCTCGGCTCTCATGCTCGGCTCTCAGCTTCTTCTGCTCTCCTCCTTCTGAGACCTCCTCGGTCATGGGTGAGAGATAACTTGTGTCTTCAGCTTGGCTCAACATCTGGGGATTCTCTGGAATCTGCTAACATGGGTGAAGTGGCCGAAGTGGCTGCAGTTACCAAAGTGGCCGGAATCTTCGAAGTTTGTCGATGATGTCAATAAACGTCGGAGCCACCTGTGAGCCATTTCTGAGTAGTTCTGTAGAATGTGTAAAAACACGAAGAAAATTGCATGTCTGGATAAATGAAGTTGGATGAAGATTAAAAGTCGACTAGGCAATTAGTAGGAGAATAATCCAACATTCATATGTATGTATGTCTATGTGTATGTACGTGTATGTGTATGTGTATGTGTGTGTAGATGTGAATGTATACGTGTATGTCTGTGTATGTTTATGTATAAGAATATGTATGTGTACGTGTATGTGTATGTGTATGTGTATGTGTATGTGTATGTCTATGTGTATGTGTATGTGTATGTGTATATGTATATGTATGTATGTATGTATGTACGTGTATGTGTATGTATGTATGTGTATGTGAATGTGGAGCCTCCATAAAAAAATGAAAAAAAAAAAAAAAGATTTTGCAGGCTCCACCCGTAACGGCGGGTGGGGGCCTCCATATAAAAAAAAAACTAAAATGCTTAATTGATCCTATGTCATATAGAATAATTCAAATATTTCCATACTTTTAACGTTTAAAAATTATCATGTCCATTTTAAAAAATGCACAGAGTACAAAGTCCAAAATTAATCGATCCTATGTTCAAGATGGATCAATAAATAAGTATAAAGAAAGGCTTGTAGCAAAAGTTTTTCTACAAATTAAGGGCATTTACTATGATGAAACTTTTGCTCATGTGGCTAAGTTGTCGGAAATAGGATAGATAATGTAATAGCAAAAACTTCCTACTTCCAATGCATGACTACGCTTATCAAAAATTGAACAAAGTAGTAGTGATGAAAATCACGTCCAATCTTTAGCAACTAACTTTGGCTAGATACTAAGTGATTACGTAGCTAAACATAAAATATTGAAATCTCATACAATTTCTATCAGTTACAAAAGCAATACAGAGATGCATGCATTTTGACATATACTGAATGCAATAAGGAAATAGTATTGATTCAGAAAAACAACATCAGATGCTAATGAGTGCAAGACAATAGCGGATAGAAACCGCACACTCTAAGTTGTCTCTGAGTAACTAAGAATAAGTCTAATAATAAACAGCTCTACTGATAAGCAGTAGTGCAATATCAACTCTAAATAAGTCCCAAAAATTGAACAAGAATGCTCAAGAGGGTTCAAGCTTGAAAACTTGATAGAGAACTAGTAACAATACTTTCTGATTGTGAACAATTTGCTTGATAAGAGCACAGGAAGCGTCGTGTAATAATGCCCAACTCCTTCACAATTCACAATAACATTTTCAGATGATGAACATCGATAATGAGATGTATGAACAACTAATATATACTAAGTGTTTTAGGTCTTCAAATGCGATTGCCAGTTGGTTGGAGTCCGCACTGACATTCATCTAGTTCTTCTCAGAAGTTTCTTGCTGATAAGCGGTGGAAATTGGCCATCTGCATAAAGGAACTAAAACTGCCACAGGCGATAGTGTCGCAAAAAGATTGTAGTGACGGCTTTTTGCGAAAAAGACAACACTGTAATAAAATCTCATTTTCTTAATATTTAGCTCCACACTTTGCCAGAGTTATTTCCTTAATATTTGAGGCACTTTGAAAAATGCAAAAAATACGACTCTACAGTTTTACTCGCAATTCTTGACAGGTGGAAAATGTGAAAAAGACGACACTACATTTTTACACGTAATTCCTGACAAGCGACAGTGTCGCAAAAATGCAAAAAATACAACACTGTAATTTTACTCATAATTCTTGACAAGCGACACTATCTAGATTGTAGAGAGAGAAAATACAACACTGTTGTCAAACTTCGTGTATTTCTGTAGACTGTGTAAAAACACTTGTAAATCTGTAGACTACATAAAGACATGAGAAAATCTGCAGAATTGGATGAGCAATGGATGAGGATTAAAACTGATTAGTCAATTAGTAAGAAGAAGAATAATCCAACACTCCCCCTTAATCTGAATCCTCGAATGCCTTGACTGTCAAACTTAGTTCTACACAGAATCTTCTGTGCGCTTCCAAACTTAATGCTTTGGTAAAACTATCTGCTGTAATATCTTGCGTTCTACAATACTGCAGTCTAACCTCTTTATTGAGAACTTTGCTTCTGACAAAATGATACTTCAATTCAATGTGCTTACTCCTAGAATAAAATCTAGGATTGGCCGACAACGCAATGGCACTTTGATTATCACAAAATAATAATGTCGGGGCATATTGATTTAGACCGATATCTGAAAGTAAGTTTCTCAACCAAACTGCTTCCTTTGTAGCTTGTGAGGCTGCGATATACTCTGATTCAATAGAAGATAGAGCTATCGAAGACTGTTCTAGCAAATTGGACCATTGTTGAGGAAGAATGTAAATCCGAATGTAGATTTACGAGTGTCTACATCTCCTGTCCAACTTGCATCTGTGTAACCACTGAGTAAATTCAGTTTGTCATTGTCGATTGCTCCATAACAAATGCAAAAGTCCATAGTAGCTCGAAGATATCTCATGACTTTGATAAGAGCCTTCCAATGTGTTACACCAGGGTTAGTCATACATTGATTGAGAGAGCTGACTGCAAAAGCTATGTCTGGCCTTGTACAGATCATGGCATGAAGAAACAAAATATTTCTGTTACCAAAGCTCTGCTAGCTCTCGACTCTAATTTGACGGAAAAAAAAAAAAAAAAAAAAAAGTCAAAGACGTCAAAAATAAAGACCTCGAAGATGAAATGTTCGCGAACAACGCGAACAATAGGAGAAGGTCAAATGACGCGAAAGAAAAATGTTCGCGACACTCGAAGGTCGAATACTTTCGACCTTTGCATTCCAAAGGACCGGGAAGATCAAACAAGTACTATGAAGTACAGTTTCCTGATATGATATGATGACATCAGCAGACGAACATTGGGACGTGCCTAATCCGCTGCTCTTGTAATTTGAGATTAGTCTTAGATTGTTTAATCTATCTAATCAGAAATGTTACTTTGAATATATGTAGTTGCTAGATGCACTAATGAGACACAAACATAGATAGACAAAATACATAATAGAGAAGCCCACCAGTGAGTGAGACAATTTTGTAAGTAGTTTCCACAAAGACCCAAGAAGTCCGCAAGTAAGCGGGACACTGTTCGTGGGAGAACCTCGCTTTTCTCTCACGCCAATGCGCTTAATCCAAAACCCTAAACCCTAAATCCTTGGCCCTTAATCCTAAACCCTAAAATCTAAAACCTAATCCATTAGCCCTAAACTCTAAATTTTAAACCCTAGGCCCTAAACTCATAGTCCTAAACCCTAAATCCTAAACCTTAAACCCTAAGGCCTGAGCCCTAAACTCTAAAACCTACAACCTAAATCCTAAGCCCTTGGTTCTTAACTCTAAACCCTAAACACTAAACCCTTAGCCCTTAGCTCTAAATTCTAAAACCTAAATTCTAAATCCCAAATCCTAAATCCTTAACCCTTAGCCCTAAAACCTAAACCCTAAATCCTTCTCCCTTGGCCCTTAGCCTTTGATCATTTGTCCTTCACCATTGGCCATTCGCCCTTCATCCTTGGCCCTTGTTCTTTAGCCTTTGGTCATTTAGCCCTTGGTTCTTGGACCTTAATGCTTAGCCCTTGGCCCTTGGCCCTACGCACTTGGCCTTTCACCATTGGACCATAGCGCTTTGGCCCTTGGGCCCCTAAACCCTTCTTCCTTGGACCTTAACCCTTAGCCCTTGGCTTTTGGCCCTTTACCCTTAATCTTTAATCCTTGGATGTTGCCCCTTAGCATGTGTGTGTGTGTGTGTGTGTGTGTGTGTGTGTGTGTGTGTGTGTGTGTGTGAGAGAGAGAGAGAGAGAGAGAGATAGAGAATCTTTTATGGGGGAGGGGAGAATCTTTTATAGGCTGATGTACATGTACATATATATGGGAGGATGCACCATCCCCATACAAAATGAAACTTACAATTACAAAGTGTGTCAAAAGAGGATGTATGGGTTCACACTCCATACATCCTCTCACCTCATGCTGCATTCAAGAATATTGTGAGTTTGATTGTTCTAGCTTTCAAATATGATATCATATTCATAAATTCTTATCAAATTTGATTTCATATTTGCATGTTAAAATTGACAAGGTCGTTGATTGGTTGTGTCAAAAAACAAGAGCAAACCACTGTTCCCTAGACTTTTCCTGTTCTTGGAAATTTTTTGGCTCATATGGATTTGGCATGATTAGAGAAGGAGAGACGAACTCTGATGGATGTGAGTTCAGTTGTGGATCCACTTCTCCAATCATTTACCTCTCTTAGATATCCGCTTCGTGTGTGGCGTTGGGCCGTTTTTACTTGTGATGCAAGAATATCGTTTAGATTGTGTCAAAAAAAAATCATATTATTATTATTGCTGATATTCCTTATGGGTATAGGCTAAGGGAATCATCTTTCGATGAGTCTGTCTTTACATACTAACAAATTTTCCATGTGGTGAAATCTTTTAAGGGGATCACCATTGCATCACTTTGGAGAATTGTTCTTTTTCATTCGACTAATCAAGCTATTGTTGTAGCAAAGGCTTTGAAAGATGAAATGCATGGATATGAATCCATGATTTGGTATGAAATATTTCAGTTTGATTAATCCTTTTGATGTTAGTAGCTTATTTTTCTCAATTTTTTTTAGTTTGATTCGTCTTTTTCATTTTGTTCTATTAATATCCACAATGCACCAGGTAAGAGCATTTGAAATGATGTCAGTTGGATATTTCTCTTTGCTTGTCGAGTTGCACGACATTGTCGTAAGAGAAATGTCTCTAATGTTTTATCCTTTGTAGTTGTGACAAGAAATTTTCGATTTACAAATGTCTCTCGAGAGCTGTGATTAACCCCTATTAGAAACCACAAAGATTAATTAATGAGTTAATTGATTTTTCTTATAAAAATGATTGGATTTTGGATCTTTGTTCTGGAATTGGCACCACTACAGTGTGCGCATTGGAAAAAAAAATTGTATAGTTGTTGAAAAAGATTCAGTCCGGTCTACCTTTATTGTTTATAGGGTAGTTGCTATTGAGGCTAACGATGAAGTGGGTGTATCTTTTCAACACGATAGTGAGAAAGTGCGGGCCTCGTTAAAACCACAACCTTATCTAAGGGACAAACTTGGAGATTTTGCTGATCTCCATGATGCAAATATTGATATTCGTAATGTTGGTGACCACGATGGTGATGGTTAATCTCGATCAACTCATAATGACCAGGAAGAGATTTTGGATGTATAATTTTGGTTTATACTATTTTGTTTCACCTATGGGATGTTTAAAACGTCAATTGTCTTTCTATTTAGTGTAAATTTTACTATATGATGAAACTTTTTGTTTTCTCAATTCTATTCAATATCACATGCTAGAAACAATAAATATATAATCTATGAGCATTGTATTTAAATATTATTTTTTGCATTAAATTTTATATAACTAACAAGAACCTCAAGGCAAGAAACCACTTGACTACAAGTGGGTGTATAGATTGAAGTGTAACCAAGAACATAGGATCAATTAATTTTGGACATTTATAAAAATTTTGAACTATTTTTGGGATCTGGCAGCTCCACCCCCCGCGGCGGGTGGAGCCTACAAGAAAAAAAAAATTCTCAAAAAAAATCGTTTTTTTCATAAAATTAATTGAATTATATGCAAGGCTCCACCCATCACGGTGGGCACCTCCCACACACCTTTAACATATATATCATAATATATACAACAAATTGTGTGTACACTCCATGCATATAAAATCGCTTCAAGGCCTCCTTGGAACTGGACTAAGGATAGTCCTTCAACACCTGTTCCCAAGAGATGATGATCATGCTATAAAATAAATCTGACGATACCAAAGATCAATACCACGTATCGATATGAGGTATCAAATGTTATGCAAATACCAACAAATGATATCGGATATCAATTTGCAGTATCATTGAGGCAGATAATAAGTGAGATTGAGATATACTTACTGCTCAAACTCATTTTCCATTTTTTCAAGCGATAAATCTAGAGAATTCACATGCAAAAAAATCGAAAGAATAATTTTCTCGTCTTTGATTCCCTACATAGCCCGCCAATATATAATTTTCATATCATCAAGAAGAGTTTTAGTTGACACATCCATTTTTTGATCTTTCTTGCAAAGTGCAATTGAGAGATCATCTTTCGTTTTGACTTGCCTTTGTCCCTTGATCTCGCGATTTTCCCACAACGTAAAGATTTCATCTTGGAGATCCCAGATCGCACCCGTTCTGAACGCAAGCTGGAATAATTGCTTATATGTTTTTAAAACATCAAAGGCTTTCATCTCATCAAAAACCAATCTAGTTTTCTTACAACACTGGATTCTCAACTTAAGGCTTAGAGGATCATGAGTTTTCATAAAATCAAGATAGTTCTTATGAAAAAATTGGATCCTCCATACAAATGACATTCCCAAACGATAGACGTTATCATTATTGTGGTCCCATGCCAAGAGTTTGGTCTCCTCTTCTGTCAAACCCGCGTATATCTTGTACTCAACAGTTTTAAAATAAGGTGAGTCTAGATATTCTCTCACCAACTGTCTTCTAGCCTTTGTAGAGTGGCATCCATCGATAATAAAATATGTGTATTCATTGATTATGCCTTTTTTGAATAAGGAATTTCTCAAACATTGTGCATGATCAATCATTACAATCAAAGGAATGACATTAGTCAAGAGGTTGATTTTCATCTTGGACTTAAGATTGTATATGTGAAGGTCATGAGGCTCACTGACTTGAAGATGTCTTGTATCAGTATTGGGATCAACTGGCGGCCATTCAAGTTGCTTAATATGCAGCTCCATGGTCTTCAGACTGACTATTCTTTCATTTTTTATTCTTTTCTGAATTAATTTTTGTCGTGAATTCAAAGCCCCAACATTGGGGCCTGTCCCAAAAACTTTTGATGCATCAATATCCTGGCTCGATCAAGCAACATCCTCCATGGGACCCTTGCCATTCAAATAGAGAACATTTCTTTGAACACGAGGTGCCGACTCAACACTCTCTCCCTTTGGAGCAATCACTGAGGTAGAAGCATGTCTGCTTGTTGTCAAATACCTGGCAAAAACATGAATCAGCATTAGAGGAGTTCTAAATCCAAAAAAAATCCTTTTGTAAAGATTCTTTTCATATTTTTTTTCAAATTTTAGTTACACATGGACCAATCAAAACACTCAAATTTGAAATCTATGTAATGTAGCTCATTAAAATTTAAAAAAAAGTTCTCAATAATGCTATAATTCGACGTCGGGAGCAGCCCACAAGCATGACATATTATTCATAGTTATATGCAATTTATCATTAAAAATAGTAACCATAGTTCCGATTGAGAATATATATATATATATATATATATATATATATATATATATATATATATACCATTGGAAAGAGCTCAATGAGAGCTTTCCAACGGTACCCTAGATGACCTACCGCTGAAAGTTATAGTCAGTCAAAGTTTTGAGAAAGTCAAATATCGCTTTTGTGTGCCCATAGAGCACCCTCTCAATGATATTTGGTCAAAAGAGTCCTTAATACATGCATAGAAGCAAATATTTGGTCAAAATAGTCCTTAATCAATGCATAGAAGAAGAATTGGATATTTTGAAACTTTGACCAGCTATAACTTTTAAAAGGTTGCATGAAGTAGCTATCTAGGATACCGTTGGAAATCTCTCGTCAAGCACTTTTTACCAGTATAATTTTTGTCTCAATCGGAGCTACGGTTCAAAAGTTATACTATTTTTAACGAACTACAAACGGTAATGTACATAGAATGGTTAAGCATCGAAAATAGTGCGGGCAAAACTGAAAAAGCATTTAGGTAGAAAATGAATTTATTTTGATAATTCCATTAATAAATTTTGTCAATCTACGTGGCATTTCTTATAGGGTCTTTTTTGGATTCAGAATTCTTCTAATGATTAACTAGTTTCAAATGACTAAAAATTAAGATATTATTGTGTTATTGCCATAAATTGTCAAAGCATTTCTAAGGAATCAATAAATTATTTGCGCCAAAAATGCTAATTCGAGTACTTATAGTGGCTCTACAAAAATTGTCGCTAGAAGCGTCAGGGTCTATCAAGGGTGCACGAGCAATGGATGCAAAAATAAACTGGCATGAAACTTGGGAATCCTGTGCTCTCTAGATTGCGTGGGCAAAAATGAGACCTAAAAAACTCTATATAGTAGTGGACTCCAAATTTTATAGGATTTGATATATAAAAATTTCAAATCCATTCACTGAATTTAATGTTTTTGAGGTCCACAATTGAGGCTATAAAGCAAGCTTGGTGCTGATCGACAACTAAGAAGATGCCTTGAAACTGAGGATATTAAAAAGGTTGTACAAGCCTTACATTCAAAGGATGTTGGCAGACACTTTGCTTTAAAGAATATTGTTTATAAAATATTGACTGCCAAGTACTAGTGGCCAACCATATTCAAGGATGTATCAAATTATATTCGTTCGTGTGATCCATGCCAGCGATCTGGCAAGTCAACAAAAGCAATGAATTGGTCATTGACTCCAATCCTACCTCTTGCACCATTTGAAAAGTGAGGGATTGACTTTGTCGGTCCAATCAAACCCGTGACTCGACATACTAAGTGTCATTATATTCTTGTTGCAATGGATTATGCTACAAAGAACGTTGAAGCAGAAGTGATGAAACGAAATGATGCAAAAATTGTCGCATTGTTCTTATTCAAAACTATAATCACAAGATATGGTTGTCCTCTTGAACTAGTAAGTGATGTGAGAAATTGGCAAAAATCTAGCTTGGTATTTTTTATGATAGAAGTTTGTAAGTGAATCTCACATGTGTGGAGGATGTTCCCACGTGTAGAGAATTGTAAAGTAAATCAAAATGTTTGATATAGGGGTCTCATAGAATTTCATAGTCAAGCATTTAGGTGTAGGATGTTGATAGGGTCAAATTTGGCATAGATGGCAAATTATCCATTTCCACTTGTAATGCCACTATTGAGCCAAAATAGAGTAGGAGGCCAAACTTGTGCCAATTAGAGTGTAGACAAGTGTAATGCTTTTGTTTGATGAAGTTTAAGAGGTCCAATAGGATTTAGAGGTGGAACCATGTGTGGTCCAATAGGAATTTGAGGTGTGCTTGAATATAGTCCAATAGAATTAAGAGGTGCATGGATCAATGGTCCAATAGGATTAAGAGGTGGCAAAGTGTGATCCAATCATAGTTAAGCATAGTGGTAGCTCGTGGATCTACTAGTATCATTGTACTCCTCATTTGGATCTAATTTGATTTTGAGATTGAGTGGATTTTGAGTGTCACTGAATTTCTAGCTTTCTCTCTCTACCGGAGAGCTCATGATGGTTTTTCTCTCTCTACAAGAGGAGAGCAGCTTGTTTTTACTTAGAATACTTTTGGAACACTTCCCACACGTGTGAGTGAGAGTTGGAAGTGATTGAATGCATGTAGTAGTGTGTTTTTGCCATAGAATCAAAGATAGATCTTGAATCTCAATCTAGTCTTGATCTTGGTGCATCTACACACCTTAGGAGATCACAAGTACATGTAGTGGACAATTCACACGTGTGAAATTCAACATGGTATCAGAGCCTACCTAAGGTTACCATGCATTTGGTTCCATTTAAGTGAAAACTATTCATCAATCTTGAGCTAGAAATTGTCAAGGTCCATTTTCTTAGCTATCTTGTCCAATTTTGGATCAAAAGAGATCAATAGGGCATTGATTGGGTCTGACCTGGTACTATACGGAATCAGGTGCTTAGACACATGTGAGGAACATCCAATTTCAGTTTGGGAGTTCTCTTTCATGGTTGATCCAAAAATCTTGCTAGATAGCTTGTTTTGAAGCTATTTTTGTCTAGTTTCTAATGCAATCAGTTTCATTCCATTTGGTTGAGCCAATCAAAAGTTATAAGCTTTTGGAGAGGGTTAGGTAACCTAGACCTGGGTGGACACATTTGGTTTGGTCAAGAGATTGCTTGTCTGATCCAAAATCACAGTTGAATGCTTACCAATCTCATCTATATGTGATCTAGGCACTGTTTTGAGATCTTAGCCATTTTGTTTCATGCAATATCATTGTATTTGAGTCAAATTTGGTTTCTTAGTGTATTTCACACATGCTAAGAGTGTTTGATCCTAACTTTGCCCATACTCCATCATTTGATGTGAAGTAGATCTAGTTTTGGAGAGATTGAGATAGCTAGTGAGAATCATCTCACAGTTTGTTGCAAGATCTTGCATAGGAGATGGTAGCACACCATTATTGGATCCTATAGTGAGAGAGAAGCAACATTTTTTGTTCATCACTTTTATTTATCTCCACTTTACATGACTTCAATGAGTTCATACTTGTTGCAACCAAGTGAGAGATTGTCTACTTCCAGTTATTCAATATGGAAGTTGAGGATGGAGTCCATCTTGATACTCCAAGATGTGATGGACATTGTACTTGGGATTGAGGAGGAGCCTCAAGTCCTTCAAAAAGTACAAAAATACAAGAAGAGAGCTAGGATGGCTCTCCACTACATTAAGATGAATGTCTCTAATAAGATATTGAGGGAGATTGGTGATTGTTCTACATCCAAGGAAGCTTGGGATTGTCTCAAGTCCATCTATGAGGCTAAGAACACCTCTAGGCTCCTCACTCTTAGAAATCAAATCCTCCAAAGTAGTCAAAAGAGTGATGAGAGTGCATGTAATTATGTTTTGAGAGTCAAGGATATTCATAGGGAGCTTGCATGTATTGGTGACTCAATCAATCAAAGTGAGCTAGTCCAAGTCATTCTCAATGGCTTGAGAGATGAATATGACAACCTTGTCCAATCCTATGCCATTAAGGAGGAGCTAACAAGTTTGGAGGCCCTTCAAAGTGTGCTTATTTCTGAAGAATCAAGACAAGAGTACAAACTCTTGAGGATGGACAAGCTATCACTCAATCATGATGATGGCAAAGTTCTATTTGCCAAGCACAAAGAGAGGAGTAAGAAGCAACACCATCACTTCTCTAGTGACAAAGCTAAAGACAAGATGGAGAGGAGGAGGAGGATACCTCTCATGCTTCTACTTCAAATCTCAAGAAGAAGATCAAGTGCTTTTATTGTGGCAAGAAAGGCCATTATGCCACCACTTGCTTCAAGAAGAAGAATCAACTCAATCAAGCCAACATCACCAATGAGAAAGAAGACTATATTGCAAGTGATGGAGAAGGCTCTCTTATGGCATCAAGCTTCTCCTCTTCCACCTTCAACAAGGATGACTCATGGTATATTGATAGTGGAGCATCTTCACATAGGTGTGGCTCCAAGCACTCTTTTTCATCTATTTTGCCTTATGATGGAGTCAAGAAGACCATATACTTTGCAAGTAAGCATGAGTGCAATATTGAAGAAGTAGGGATTATTCCCTTGAAGCATGCATATTCTAAAGATCTCTTTCTCAACAATGTTCTTTTTGTCCCAAAGCTTACAAAGAACATCTTAAGTGTTGGCCAACTTCTTGATAGTGGCTTTGATGTCAATTTCAATATTGACAATTGTGTGATCAAGAAGGATGGTGAGATCCTTGCATATGGATCAAGATTTGAAGGTCCAAGTGAGAGTGCAAACTCTCTTGATGTTTCTTATATGTCCAATATTTCAAAGGAGGATGATCACACAAGATGCACATATCTTCTCTCTTCAAGTATTATGGTGTATGATTATTCCTTATTATTCAAAGCATATGTTGAGAAGAAATTCTCATTAAAGATCAAAGCTTTGAGGAGTATTGGAGCTCTTGAAGGAATAGCACCATATGAAGTTTTATTCAAGATGAAGCCTAAGGTTGATCACCTTAGTGAACTTGGTAGTGCTTGCTTTGCACATATTCCCTTGGAAACAAGGAGGAAGGATGATCCAAGCTCATGGATCATGATTGGATACTTATCCATCAAGGAGGCCTTTAGTGTCTTTACACTCTCTATTTCAAAAGTGATTGTAAATAGAGATGTCATATTGCATGAAGATTCAATCTTGGAAGTGGCCGAGATCAAGGCTTCTCAAGAAGCATCACAAGTTATCTTTTTTGAAGGCATTCAAGTTATGATGGGGCCAAGGTGTGAGGAGGAGTTTCTTCTTCATATGATTTCAAGAAGATCTTCAAGATGCATGGCCAAGTCTTTATGGCTCACCTTACATGGCAAAGAGGGGCATCTTTCATGTTGTATCTACTACAACACATTCATATATGCTTCTCTTCCTTTGCTTGAAATGCTATCTTGCTTCATTGAATTTTTTGGATCTCAAAGTTCAAGAAAAGCTATACTAGTTTTGTATGATGCTTATGGTATGGACATGTTTCTTGTCATTATTGACTTAGACGTGTTTCCAATACTTTTTGAAAGCAAGATATTGCATTGTCAAAAGTATGCTCTTGGTTCTAGTAAGAACAAGATTGAGCTTGGTACTCACTTTTTTGAAAATCATGTTTTCACATGTTTTGAGGCAGATTATAAACTCCTCTTGAGATTAAGTGAAGCATCCAAAGTGGACACTTACATCCTTGAGAGAGTAACAAGACTAAAAAAGATCAAGGTAGTCTTTGATATCAAGATTAGATCCATCATGGATATAGTTCATTGTATGTGGACTAGTCAAGCTAGAAAGGATAATCTTGATAATCATCATTGTTTCACATCTTATGATCTTGATCTCCATGATCCTTATGAGGCTTGGAAGCCTCAGATTTCTCTATTTATGGTGCATCCATCATGCAAGTGGAACTTTCAAAACAAATATCATCATCAAGCATGGAGGAAGCCCATGATCATAGTGGCATATTGGTGGAGCACTCTTCAAAGGCATTGGCAAGAGATCTCTACCAAAGAGATCTTATCATGAATATGTTGAGGGTGCTACTATGATGGATCCCTTGGCTGATCTTCACATCTTATGCATACCAAAGGACCCACTCAAAAACATTTACAAACTTCTCAAGTGATCTAGTACCTTTCCAAGCTATTTTTTGAGGAGGAGTGTGAGAAATTGGCAAAAATCTAGCTTGGTATTTTTTATAATAGAAGTTTGTAAGTGAATCTCACATGTGTGGAGGATGTTCCCACGTGTGGAGAACTGTAAAGTAAATCAAAATGCTTGATATAGGGGTCTCATAGAATTTCATAGTCAAGCATTTAGGTGTAGGATGTTGATAGGGTCAAATTTGGCATAGATGGCAAATTATCCATTTCCACTTGTAATGCCACTATTGAGCCAAAATAGAGTAGGAGGCCAAACTTGTGCCAATTAGAGTGTAGACAAGTGTAATGCTTTTGTTTGATGAAGTTTAAGAGGTCCAATAGGATTTAGAGGTGGAACCATGTGTGGTCCAATAGGAATTTGAGGTGTGCTTGAATATAGTCCAATAGAATTAAGAGGTGCATGGATCAATGGTCCAATAGGATTAAGAGGTGGCAAAGTGTGATCCAATCATAGTTAAGCATAGTGGTAGCTCGTGGATCTACTAGTATCATTGTACTCCTCATTTGGATCTAATTTGATTTTGAGATTGAGTGGATTTTGAGTGTCATTGAATTTCTAGCTTTCTCTCTCTACCGGAGAGCTCATGATGGTTTTTCTCTCTCTACAAGAGGAGGGCAGCTTGTTTTTACTTAGAATACTTTTGGAACACTTCCCACACGTGTGAGTGAGAGTTGGAAGTGATTGAATGCATGTAGTAGTGTGTTTTTGCCATAGAATCAAAGATAGATCTTAAATCTCAATCTAGTCTTGATCTTGGTGCATCTACACACCTTAGGAGATCACAAGTACATGTAGTGGACAATCCACACGTGTGAAATTCAACAAGTGACCGTGGTACACATTTTCTAAATGACACAATACGGCTGCTAACAACATATTTTCAGATTAAACACAGAAAGACAACCTCTTATAATCTAAAAGCAAACGGGTTGACTGAGAGAGCTAATGGAATACTATGCAAGATCCTGAACAATATTACTATCGCACATGCGATGGATTGGGATAAAAAATTATCCTCCGTTCTCTGGGCTTATCAAAACACAGAAAAGATCACGACGAAGCAAACACCATAGCCACGCGTGTGGTAGAACCACGACCTGAAACTTTGCCGACGTGGCTCTACCATGCGTCAGTTGCCATGCGAATTGCCACGCGAACCGGACGAGCTCCAAATTGACCCTCGTCTTATGTGCATAGCAATATGCGTGGCAAATTGCCAATGTATGTATTTGTGGTGGATAATGGTTAATTGTTGTTTGGTGATATTCTCACTTTATATGATCAAAATCTAATTTCTATTAGCAAATGCTTCATCAAGTGGCAGAGTTATAATAACAAGTTTGCAAGCTCTTGTAGTAAAACTAATTAAGATCATGAATTCTGCTGGTTATATAGGATTGTGTCAAATTGAAAACGGAGCACATTGGGTTGCTTGTGATGGGTAGCCTTATTCAATCAATAAGATATCCCTATCATTTATTGGAGTCTTATTGGAGTCTGTGTTGTCTCTTAAGCAAGCCACATGAGTTCTAATATGACAATTTAAAGATAAGCTTGTTAACATTAGGTTAGATGATTTTAGTTTTTGACAACATGCACAACTATCGAGCTCTTGCAGACCACTATATTTCTCTGTTTGTTTTAATGAGAACTAGCGAGAGTTGGGAGGCATGACACACTTGCCCTATCGAAGTGCTTCCAAACCACTCATGACCAACATAAAGGGAGTAAAAACTTCCATGTGGGGAGCCCTTCCCTAATGTCTCTTTTCTATTGCTAAGGCATCACTCTCTCTTGAAATCATTCCTTTTGTGCCTCCATGCTATGAATTGTAACAAAAAAGCTCTACAAGGATTATGGCAAGCACAACAATTTACACCGTACAATGCCGTACCGAGAAATCACGGTATAATGATCCCTTTGGTAGGCACATGATGCTTGATCCGTTTTGTTTCTAGCATTTCATTAACTTTCTAATATCCATGGTTGAATGTGTGGAGACAATGCAGTAGTTTCCCTCCCAAAAGGTCGATGTGATGAGGATTAGTCGGCAGCATGGCCGTTCTGTTTTCTGCTACGCCGTTCATTGATGCAGGCAAAAGATCTCTGATACCGGAATCTTCTCGGCTCTAATTTAAAGCTAATTAATACGTTTGGATTTTCACTATGTACCCCAAGACTGTGCTCACTTTTTTCGAGAAATGGTCATTTTCCTCCCATTTCACGGCTTGGCACAGGTACTTTTCCAAAATTCGTTTTCTAATTAAGTTTTGACAAAGACAAGCTAAGTTCCTTCATTTTCAAATATTTTCTTCTCAGAAATTTGACAAAGGCAAGCTAAATTCATTCATTTTCAGACCGGTAATTTCTTTCTTCGAAAAGAACTGGTCGAGTAAATATGGAGTCGACAGATTTGTTATCAGACTTTGTCAGTTGTTCGCGAGCGTTGTATGTACATCAAATACCTTAGAAACGACACTGTAGTCGTCTGGATTGCTACATCTACACATTACTTTTGCGAGTATTGTACGCCAAATACCTTACAAACAACATTTAGTCGTCTGGATTGCTACATTTAAACGTTACTCGCAAGCAGCAGTCAATTCCTTGGCGATGGTTGCAATATATGACGCAATTATTCATACTTAAAAGTCTTTCGGGAGTCATTTTCTTACTTTCCTTGCACATGATAGAGTACAAAAATCCAATGCCACCAGTAGGGCAATCGGAATCACGGCCGGGGCACTGCTGCACGGTGCACCTAAACGTCACGATTTTTAGCTTTTAACTGATACCTGTTATTTCTGATCTTCTCTTAGTCAGTTCTAAAGACTGAAACGAATTTGTCAGACTAATTCAGCGTCGTGCAAGGATCTATTTCATACAATAGTCCTTTGTCTGACTTATAATAACTTAAAAGCTGCCCTTCTCTGATGTGTCAGGACTCAGGATCCGTCGCCACCTCCACTAGGAATCCTTGTGGCAACATCACGGTTTTAGAAATGAAGAGCGCCGCATGTGAATTTTTTGTCAGTCAGTCTCAGAAAGGAGCACCATATCCAGGATCAAAATCTATGTACCATACATTAATTAGGAGAGAACTTCCTGTTTTTATTACTAAAAGATGGGAAAACCATCAGAGTACAAAGGAATGCATGTAAAAAGCGTAAAGGCCATAAGGCGAATTGAGATACTGTACAAATATAACAAAGCAACAATCTCGTAGAGTATTTACATAAAGCCTACTGCTTGGTGTAAGTCGCTAGTTAAGACAGTTGAAAGTTTAGGTAGTGCAGGAAGTTGTGAAGCAGCCGTTCCTGCAATTACGGCACGTCGAAGTATTGTAAGTGCCTGAGTGCGTTGTAAAGTCATCGAAACTCGTTGACGATAATAAGTCGTAATGATAGATAAAGGTGAGGCACCACGACCTTGGAGTTTCGCTGCAAAACCTGCACAGGAGGATAGAAAATCATCGAATTTCTTATGCAGGCACCCAAATGTTTCCAAAGCAAAAGGGATAAAGCCTTCTCCAGGAGTGCGATGTGAATAATCTCGCTCTTTATCTAAAGCTGCATGAGAAGCAGCGGCACCCTGAGTAGTTGACGCACGACGAAGGAGGTCAAGCCGCGAAGGATCGTTCAGGATAAAGTCCAGCATGGGGTTAGCCAATGGAAATAATACCCTAATGCCCTAGCCTAGCCAAGCCAAGAAGGTTTGCCCTGACATCTATGGCGTAGTAATGCCTTGCCCAAGCAAGTTTCTCAAATGTTTACATGGAGAGAAACGCATAACCAAATATAGAGGACGTTTTAATACAACTCATGGCCTAAAGTCATCGAGAGAAAAAGGAACTCAAAAACTCTCACCTCCTCCCAAGACTTGTCTTAATAGACGCGATGCAAACAAGCCTCTTTATTATGATGCCACATTCTGCAAAGGTTTGCAAGCTCCATAGTGGAACCAGCTTGAAACTGCCATCAGAGCCACCGATTTCTAAATAGAAGATGCACATGTTTCTTGAAATTTCATGTTGGGATGCATTGATCAAACACTTTTGGGTAGTTTTTAACATATGCGCACCATTGCGCATGAAATGAATAGTATTTCATGTAGATGGCAACTACTTGTTATATTCTATAAACTCCATAAGAACTATCATAGTTTCATGTATATTTAAAAAGATTGAACATATTAAAAAAGAGTCTTTTTAAATAAATATTAAAAAGGAGTGCACAAACAATTATTTTAAACAAACTATTAATTATTGGTTTTTGCCTAAATTTCATTGAAGAAATGAATGCAAAATATTTTGAAATAGGTCAAAAACCTAAAGGGAGTAACTATTTAGCAATCTTTTAATTTTTGCCATGTTTTTTCAAGTAATAACTCTCAAAATTTACAAAAAAATACTATACAAATATGCATTTAGATCCAAAGGCATTATGCCATGCCAAAAAATAAGTAAATTCTTTATTAAAACTCACAAAATTGAAGATGCCCATCATGTGAACAAAACACAAATATTTATGGTGTTTTAAAAATAAGTAGTCTAAAGTAATATTTTGAAAATAAATCATAGAATACATTTGATGTTGGTTATGCTAATTCTATAAAATTTTGAAAACAATTTTTGTTTGCTTTTTTTTACAATTCAAATTCTAAGGAGTTTTCATTAACTTCAAAATAGATATTGTTGACTTTTCTAAAGGATTAATCATTGGCATCTAAAAGATTACGTCTCTAATTCTATCTACATATCTCCTATGGCTTTGTTATCATGAATACAATGATCTTCACTAGTTAATGGTGATGGTGATGATGAAAATGATTGAGGTGTATTATGTGATGTCAAATTGTCAAATAATGACTGATCTTTATCAACTAATAGGACCCACAGTACAGTAGTACAGTGATTCTACTTTAATTCTAACTCTCTCCCTTAAAGTAGAGTCTACTTTTTATACAGTCATATACATAGCTTTAAAGTCAACAAACTTTAAGTACATAAAGCTTTGATCTAAACTTATCAAACTTTTCTCCAACAAGTGGCTTAGTGAAAATATCAGCTAGTTGTTCTTCTGTGCTACAATGAACAACATGAATTTCATGACTCAGCAGCCTCTCACGTATTAAGTGATACTGAATCTCAATGTGTTTAGTTCTTGCATGGAACACTGGATTCTTTGCTAGCTGAATGCCACTCTGACTGTCGCTATGTAATGTCGTGGGATTTTTCTGTTTCATGCCAACTTCTTCTAAGATTTGTCTCAACTACATAGCTTCTTGTATTGCACTACACATTGCCTTATACTCTGCTTCTGTGGTGGAAAGAGCAATTGTACATTGCTTTTTACTAGACCAGGAAAAGCAACCACCACAAAACTGGAATACATACCCTATGGTGGATCTACGATCATCATAGTCACCTCCCCAATCCACATCCACATAGCCACACAACTCAGGTAAACCATCATGCTTCTTGTAAATCAAGCCATAATCTGAAGAGCCTTTCACATAACGCAGAATGTGTTTAGCTGCCTTCCAATGCGTTTCTGTAGGTGCTACCATAAACTGACTTACAATGCCAACAGCATAGCATATATCTGGTCTAGTGGTGGTAAGGTAAATCAAGCTCCCTACTAACTGCCTATACAACGTAGCATCAGATGATTGTGACTCATCAAGCTTAGAAAGCTTTTTACCTGGTTCAATAGGAGTATTCACTGGTTTGCAATCCTGCAACCTAAACCTGTGCAGCAACTCTTTGACATACTTCACCTGTGTTAAACCCACTTCGTGTCCTTTTTGCCACACCTCTACTCCAAGGCAATAATGCATCAGGCGGATATCTGTCATCTCGAATTGTTCCATGAGGTCTTTCTTGATCATATCTATCATCTCTTGATTATTTTCCGTAATAATCAAGTCATCAACATAAAGAGCAATCAAAGCAACCATACCATCAAAGCATAAGACATATAAATTTGGATCAGAATGTGTTCTCACCATCCTCTGTTTAAGACCGTAAAGCGCTTTCTTCAAGCGACATACTTTATTTTTTTGTCCCTTCGTTACAAAGCCTTCAGGTTGATCCATGAACACCTCTTCTTCTAACTCACCATTTAGAAAAGCAGATTTCACATCCATCTGATGCAAAGGCCAACCAAAATGTAAAGCTAAAGCAACAAGTAGACGTAGCATATCGGCGCAAAGGTCTCCTCATAGTCGATGCCTTTATTTTGTGCATACCCTTGATCACCAATCTTGCCTTGTACTTTGCTGTACTTCCATCTGCATGGTACTTAGTCCTGTATACCCATTTGCAACCAATGAGTTTCTTGCCAACTGGTGGTTCTACTAAGTTCCATGTGCTATGCTTAGCAATTGACTCCATCTCCTCTCCCATGGCCTTGACCCAAATGTCATCATCCTTCGCTTCCCCATAAGTCGAAGGTCCTTTGCTTTGAATAATGCTAGATAAGAGAGCATAATTTCATATCTTTTAGGTTGTGTCTTCTCTCTTGTTGATCTTCGTAGCTCTCCCTGACTACATCTTTCACAAAGCAATGATCATGGGCAAATTCTACTTTCAACTTTTGATCAGTAATGACTCCAACAGAAAGCAGATTTTTTTTTAAACCTAGTACGTAAAGTACCTCCCTGATCGTCCTGCTTTTGCCATCATGTAGTTGGATTGAAACGGTGCCTATTCCCTTGATCTTGCACACCTCACCATTTGCTTGTGAAACAGACGTTCCATTATCCAACACTTTCAAGCTACTGAACCAATTCTTGTTACCTGTCATGTGTCTTGTGGCTCCCGAGTCAATATACTACACTTGATCATCTTGATTAGATGATAGTGCAGATATGAAGATGCTAGAGTCTTCAATCTCACCCTCATCGACAAGGTTACCTGCTTGCTTTGGTTTCCCCTTGTCTTGTTCCGCCGGGAATTTACGACATTCACTCTTCCAATGGTCCTTTTTATCACAATAGATGCACTTGCCTTTCTTCTTGGTCTTACTGGAAGATCCCTCATCCTCCTGAGTCTTGGCAAATTGCTACTTAGATTTCTTCTTGCCCTTGCCCTTGCCTTGTTTTTGGCGTGTCGCAAGTGCTTGATCGTCAGTATTTTGACGTCTAGCTTTCACCATTTCTCATCGTTGCTCTTCCTGCATCAAGATTCATATGAGCTCGTCAAAGGTTGGCAATCTTTCTCTTGATGCTATTCCGTTCACAAACATCTGATAGAGTTCTGCAATGCTGCACAATGCATTGTGCACCAGCTCCACATCACGTATGCGCTCACCAATAGAATGCAGTTCATCCCTCATTGTCTTGATTATGGTCATGTACGTCTGAATGTGCTCTCCTTGTTCCATTCGGGCACTATTCAGCTTTGACTTCAGAAACATGATTCTTGACGGATTTGACGTCTCGAACTGTTCCTTTAGCACATCCCATGCATGTCTGGGTGTAACAGCATCACAAATGTGGGTAATGATGTGATCCTTCACTGACAAGTTAATGAAGGTCAAAGCTTTTCTCATCTTTTTGTTGAACACTTTGATGTCAGCTTCATTTGGCGGTCTTCTCTCATCACCTGTGACGACTTCTCACATGTTTTTTGCCATCAGTATATTTTTTATTTTAAATTTCCACACTGCATAGTTGGAAATCTCGTCCAATTTGCTACTTTCACTCAAAATGGACTCTCCTATATTTGTCATCGCAAAACTGCTTGAAAATTCTGCCGTAGGCTAAAAGCAGCATGTCGAGGCCAACTGTGATGTCAGAAGTTGATTCCCTTACCAGGCCACTTGCCACTTTTCCACCAATTTGAAAGCCAAATCGGCGTCGCCTTCCGAAATGCACTCAGTCGTCAACTCCCAACTACGTGCCCAGTGGAATGGTGAAATCACTTTTGGCGCACTCCGAACACTTTCTCTGCTACAATCACTCTATCTTGTTGTACCATACTTGCAAGTACAGTCTAGGTGCCCTTCGTTTGGAGGTTATAGCCTTTCGTTTGGGTCAAAACGGGCAAAGGACCCAAAAATAGAGATTTTTCTTGTTTTTGAACTGTTTCTTCACCTTGAAGAAACTTCACTCTTCACTTGTGAAGGGACCCAACTCCAATTTTAGTATGAAAATTTTTAATGAAGTTGAAGTCCAGAATGCACTTCAAGACCCTTCAAGACCTTTTCTTCAACATCTAATGGCTTATAGCAATCCAACGCCCACAAGAAGCTCATCTCTACCATTGATTATCTTGTATCTGGATCCAACAATCTAGATTTCATTTGGGCATTAAAACACATCCTTGGAGCCACAACACACTCTAATACACGGAGTCGCCACCCTCCTTCACATTGCGTGATCTGCCTGCAGGCTCTTCCCGGCCTCTTCTCCACTTTCAAGCTTCCAAGCTTGCTAGTTATGGCATCCCTCAACCATCTCTCTCTCTCTCTCTGGGTCGCGGCTGTCCACGGCCTCCTCTGATCTGATTCGCACTGCTAAGGCATCCTCCTCTGAGTTTTTACAACTTGCAAAACGATTTAGAATAGAGAGAAATCTCTGATTTTATGCTCCCAAACCCCAGACTAGGGTTTTTCACACAAAACTCTTCTTGGCTTCCAATTCACAATGTTCTGACAGGCCTATCCTCTTGCTCTGAGGTCGCCCTACTGCTAGAACTCTGTTGCTTCAATCCGTTTGTCAAACAATGTCCGATTGAATGCACACTGACTGCAAACACCAAATAGCCTGCTTTGTAATTTCAAAATTTCGTTTGCTGAGGTTCTGATTCAGCCGACAACCATTGTCTCCGAATCCTCACACAGTCTCAAGCACCAAGCTTCTGTGTGCCAAACTCTCTGCACCAGTGTTTCTCCTTCCATCTTCAACCCGCCGTAAATCCCGAACTCTCAGAAGACAATTCTCTCGAAGCTCTCTTCAACGGCGATGTTGTACTGTGTACACTCCCTGTACGGCTCTGATACCAACTTAGAATTTGCTTCGAACAGGAACACAGATCATGCTACACAGTAACACAGACAGAAAACACTCTCCACAACAAGCTCACATAGCAGCTGTATTTCTCAAAATGAAATTACATTATACATATAGTTTTCACTCAGGCAACCCATGCATGACCCAGGTTGCCGTTGGCGGGACGCATGTCCCGTCGACTTGCCTCGTGACGAAGCCAACTGATCTTTATCAACTGATAGGACCCACAGTACAGTGGCACAGTGATTCTACTATAATTCTAACTCTTATACTATCATTAACAATGTCCTGTACAAGCTTGGTGCTGATCATCAACTAAGAAGATGTCTCGAAACAGACGATATTAAAAAGGTTGTTCAAGCCTTACATTCAGAAGGTGTTGGCGGATACTTTGCTTTAAAGAACACTGATAATAAAATATTGACTGCCAAGTACTGGTGGCCAACTATGTTCAAGGATGTATCGAATTACATTCGTTCGTGTGATCCATGCCAAATATCTGGTAAGCCAACAAAAGCAATGAATTGGCCGTTGACACCAATCATGCTGCCTCTTGCACCATTTGAGAAGTGGGGGATTGACTTGGTCGGTCCAATCAAACCTGTGACTCGACATACTAAGTGTCGTTATATTCTTGTTGCAATGGATTATGCTACAAAGAATGTTGAAGCAGAAGCGATGAAACAAAACGATGTGAAAATTGTTGCAACGTTCTTATTCAAGACTACAATCACAAGATATGGTTGTCCTCTTGAACTAGTAAGTGACCGTGGTACTCATTTTCTAAATGACACCATTTGGCTGCTGACAACACATTTTCTGATAAAACACAGAAAGACAACACCTTATAATCCAAAAGCAAACAGATTGACTGAGAGAGCTAATGGAATATTATGTAAGATCTTGAACAAGATTACTATTGCACATGCGACTGATTGGGATCAGAAATTACCCTTAGTTCTCTGGGCTTATCGTAATACAAAAGATCACGACGAAGCAAACACCATATTTTCTTATGGTATGCATCCTATTTTACCTATTGAATTTGAGGTGACAACTTTTCGTATTCAAGCTCAACAAACCGATGCAGAATGTATTAACGAAAGGTTGACCACTATTGAAGAACTATCTGAAGCTCGTGCAAATCCACAAAAATTAACAGAGGAAATCCATGAACAACGAAACAAAAAGTATGATAGTCGTATCAAAAAATGTGATCTTAAAATTGATGACTATCCGCTGATCTATGATAATCGACATCAAAAGTTCCCTGGAAAACTTCATATGAGATGGCTCGGACCTTATAAAGTTATAGAGGTGTTTGAGAATGGTTCTGTACAACTCCAATCACTTGAAGACAAACTATTACCGATACGAATTAATGGTCCAGACTCAAGAAATACTACCTTTGACAAGAATTGTTTTTATTTTTCATTTTTCTAGGATTTTTCTAGAATTGTTCGCGATTTTTTCTCCTATCTTTTCTAGAAATTTTTGTGAAATTTTCTACCATCTACTAGCATTTTTTCCAAAATCATTCTTCAAATTTTTGAGAATCTTTTCAAGAGTTTTTCTAGATTTCTTCAAAAAAAAATTTCAAGTCATTTCCAAAGTGATTTTTGAGAATTTTTCGCGACACTTGTAATCAAAACATGTTTTAACTTTCGTCGATCATTTTCGAGAATTTTTCTATAGAATTTCTAGCATCTTTCTCCAATTTTGCGAGAAATTTTCTAGCATTTTTCTTTTGAGTGATTTTTCTACTATATTTTTGAGAATATTTCGAAAAATTTTCTAGTATCTTACTAAGATTCTTTTGAGAACCTTTCATTAGTTTCTCAATCATTTTTTAAGAAGAAGGTGTTGGATTCCTTGAAGTCAATAAGGATGAACTCTGATACAGCGTCATTTTCTTCTCAAATGACAGAGAATCAAAAGATGACCAGTCAGGCTAAGATCAATATGTTGAAGGAGGAATCTCGACGAGCACCAGTTCACGAGATGCCTGAGACCTTCAAGAATTATACCTTGGACGACGTGATAATTATGATGTCGCAAGCCCAGCGAGAACCTGCTGATCAAAGTCAGCACCAGCCGAACAAGTCTTCGAGGGCCTGCGCGAACGCAACCCATGAACCTTGTCGAGCCAGGTAAAGAAGAAAAGATCGTACATGTGGGAGAGCAATTAATGCCCACACAATTCAAAAGACTATGATCATTATTGGTGGAGCACAAGGATTGTTTTGCCTGGAATTACAATGATCTGAAGGGCATTCCACGAACAGTAATCCAACACACCATACCCTTGGTGGATGGAGCAGTCTCCAAGGTAAGTCGTTATTACCGCTGCAACCCAAACTATACAGACCTGATCAAACAAGAGTTGTAGAGGCTGTTAGACACTGATTTCATCTATAAAATCGAGCACATAAAATGGGTGTCACCAATAGTTATAGTATCCAAAAAGAATGGCAAAATGTGAATTTGTGTGAATGTGAAGGCGCTAAATGCAGTCACTAAAAAGAATCATTTTCCTTTACCCTTTACGGAAAGTGTCATTGACAGAGTAGCTGGGGCCGAAGCCTACAATTATTTGGACGGCTTGAGCAGTTACAATCAAGTGAAGATAGCACCACAGGACCCACATAAGACAGCGTTTGCCATAGAATGGGGAATCTTTGCCTATAAGGTGATGCCATTCGAAATTTGCAATGCCCCAAGCACTTTCCAACAAGTCATGCAGGCGGCATTCAAAGAGTATTTGCAAAAAAATTTGGAAATTTTCTTGGACGATCTGTGCATGCATGGACCAAACTCTGAACACTTATCCAGTCTGGAGAAGGTGCTACAAAAATGCCGTGAATTCCAGATCTCCTTGAATCCAGAAAAATGCCAATTTTGGGCTACACATGACTTGATTCTTGGCCATATAGTGTCTAAACACGGGATCGCCACAAACCTATCAAAAATCAGGATCATCGTTGATCTACCACCACCAGGAATGATCCGCGAGGTCTACATATTTATGGGTCATGCTAACTATTACGGGATTTTCATTCTAGATTTTACGGAATTAGCACGACCAATTTACAAACTCACAACGGATTCACATTGGAATGAGAAAGCCCTAAGGGCTTTTCAAAAACTTAAAGATGCATTGGTCTCAGCACCAATCCTACGTCCGCCCAGTTGGTCCATTGAGTTTCATGTGCATAGGGATGCATCGAAGTATGCAGTTGGAGCAGTCTTAACCTAGCCAAGAGAACACAAAAAGGATTTTCTGATCCGATTTGCAAGCCGACAGCTCAGTGATACAGAAATGAATTATTTAACCACAGAGCAGGAAGCATTGGCAATGATATATGCGGTTAAGAAATTTTGACATTACTTGATGGCCACACACTTTGTCTTTTATACGGACCATCAACCCTTGCTCTATCTTGTTAACAAAGCCTACAACATAGGGAGAATCACTCGATGGCTACTTCTGTTGTTAGAGTTTGATTTTCGGATAGTGGTTCACAAGGGAAAACAACACTACATGGCAGGTCATGTATCGCCTATCAAGGGGAAGGAGGTTGCAACCCAACCCGATGATGAGCTACCCGATGCTGTCTTATTTTAAGTTGATACAGTACCGGAATGGGCTGCCAACATAGTTGAGTATCTAATGAGGGGCCAACTAGACAAATCACCACCAAAGGCTAATCAGCGAAAATTGATCTTGAAAGCTAGACCTTATCAACTGATTGCCGGCCAATTGTACCGAAGAGGACCAGATGGGATACTTCGACAATGTATTCTCCCTCACGAGGCCACACAAATTATTTCACTTTCACATGAAGACATGGGTGGAGGTCATTTTGCATCCGACATTACAGTTCGCAAGATCCTGCAATCAGGATGCTGGTGGCTAACCATTCATAAGGATACGGAGGAATACTTGAGAAAATGCGATGTGTACCAAAGGGCGAGGAGACCAAGGAGATTGAATTATGACCTTCTACACCCGATCTTAGCCCAAACACCATTTGAAAAGTGGAGATTGGATTATATTGGTCCAATCCATCCTGCAACAAGAAGTACCCAAGTCCGATATATAATCGTGGCCACCGACTACCTCACCAAGTGGGTCCAAGCCAAGGCAATAAGAGTAGCTGATGCTAGGACCACTACCAAGTTTCTCTATAAAAACATCATTGTACGCTTTGGGTGCTCGGTGGAGATAGTCAGCGACCGCGGGAGTCATTTCATCAATGAGACCATCAAGGTCTTGTTGGAGAAATTTTTCGTGATCCATAGAACCAGTACGCCTTATTATCCTCGCGGTAATGGGCAAGCGGAGTCGTCCAATAAGATCTTGTGTAGCTTGCTCACGAAAATAGTTGAAGCTAGCAGATCGGATTGGGAACACAAGTTGCATGCTGTTCTGTGAGCATTCAGGATAGCATATAAGAGAAACACTAATCAAATGCCATTCCAATAGGCTTATGGTCAAGATGTTGTAATGCCAATAGAGTTTTTAGTCCCTTCATTAAGGATTGCCACAACGCAACGCCTTGATGAATCCAGATCTCTACAATTACGCCACGAAGCTCTGCATAAACTCTGTGAAACATGCTTATTAGTTGTACATGCACTGGCAGCTGAAAAGAAGAGATACAAAGTCTGGCACGATCGTAGGTAACAAAAGAAAGATCTTCGATCCAGAGATTCAGTCCTGATGTATAAGACCAAGGCGATCAAGGAGAAATTAAAATTCACAGGCGAAGGTTCTTATCGGATCAAAAAGATTCTTAATCATGGAGTCGTGAATTTGGAGAAGTTAGATGGGACGCCTTTCGACACACCCATCAACGGCAGCCGGTTGCACAAATACTGGCCACCGCAGTGAAACAGATTCAGGTTGGTGGTGGCAGGTTACGAAAAGTTCGCAAGAGTTACTGGTAGAAAAAAAACATCATTTTTTAGTGTGTGTGAGGGTTAGAAGGAGCAAAATCTTCATAACCCTCGCAAAGCATCAAGATCATCAAACCAACTTTTGCAAAGGGCCTAAATGGAATCAGAGCAGTGAAAATTAGCCTGTCTACATGGTCTGATATTGAAGATCCAACCACTAGAACAAGTTGTGCGAGCATTCACTTCCTGCAAGGATTGAACCCTCGTAAAGTATCTGAACCCTCGTAGAACCCTTGTAGGGCAGTCAAATCACCTTTTGAACTCTCGCAGACTTCTCTGAGGTCTTAGAATTTTGTGAAGAAGGTCCCTGGCAAAATTTGGGTGGAACTGAGCAAAGGAAAGTTGATTTGTTTTTTTTCCTCTTGCTCTCTCTATTTTTACTTTCTCTTTGATGTATTTCTTTGTTTATTTAGCCTTATGTTGATCATGTATAGGTGGCATGCAAATGGAAACTGTCTTTGGATGCTATATTAGTCTCTTTTCATTCTTTTTAGCATTAGTACAAGTAAAGTAAGTTAATTATACCTCAAATTTTGTAAAGAGTAGATGTTGTGTTATATGCTTCAAATAGGTTTGTTTCTTGCTACATATTTTATGTTACAAATCAGGACAAGGCATTATCCAATGATGGAATCCAACATCCTACAAGCAACATCCAAATTGACATCCTAATTAAGATATGTATCAAATAAAGCCTCAAAAAATCCATTGAAATATGCACAACACTATCACACCTATTTTAATTGATACTTCGAGGTTGTACAGTTCTATTGTTTTTTGTTTTGTTTGTTTGTTTATGATGCATATTATAGATTTTGTACTTACACATATGATTTCTATTTTTTTCTTACATATTAGTGGTGTAAAATTTTCTAGTATAGTGGAATGCTTTGCTTTACATACATTGCTAGATAGAAACATAGATAGACAACAAAGGAGTACCAAGATGACCTGGAAAAATTCAAGAAGATAGTATTGATTCAGAAAAACAAATCAGATGCTAATGAGCACAAGACAATAGCGAATAGAAACCGTGCACTTAAGTTGTCTCTAAGTAACTAAGAATAAGTCTGATAATAAGTAGCTCTACTGATAAGCAGTAGCGCAATAGCAACTCTAAAATAAATCTCTAAAAGACTAAGCTAGAATGCTCAAGAGAGTTCAAGCTTGAAAGCTTGATAGAGAGCTAACAACAATACTTCTAATCGTCTTCAGAACTTGAAAACTTCTTGATAATTGAGATGTATGAACAGCTGATTTATACTAAGTAATTAGATCGTCAAATGCGATTTCCAGTTGGTTGGTGTCCGCTGGCATTCATCCAGTTACTTCTCAGAAATTGATTGCTGATAAGCGGTGAAAATTGGTCGTAAACAGTCTGTCTACATAAATGAACTAAAACTGCCACAGACAACAGTGTCGGCTTTTTGCGAAAAACTCGATAGTGTCCTTAAATCTCATTTAGGGTAGCCCCACACTTTGCCAGAGTCATTTCCTGCACATTTGAGGCATTTTGAAGAATGTGAAGATTGTGACTCTGCATATTTACTCGTAAATCTTGACAGGCGATAGTGTCTCCAAAATGCAAAAGATACGACACTGTAATTTTACTCGTAATTATTGACAGGCGAAAAATGTGACATTGTTGTCAAACTCCGTATATTTCTACAGATTGTATGAAAACACTTGTAATTCTGCAGACTGTGTAAAGATACGTGAAAATCTGCAGAACTGGATAAACAATGGATGAGGATTAAAATCGATTAGTCAATTAGTAAGAAGGAGAATAATCCAACGAATTGGTACTAGGAGGCACACAATTTTTTGACCAAGATCGAGTTCCAAATCCCTCCTATAAGTGGATATCAAAGTTTGTTCCTCAAAAGATGATGATTTCATCTTCTCAACAAGGGACATCTACCAAACAACACAAGACAGGCATTGATAAGAGCACACGGAAGAAAATCCCCACACCCTCTACATCACAAAAAAAGGATCTGTATGCAGAAGAGTGTTTTGCTCCACAAGAGGACACAATACAAATGGTCCAACCACCACCAACACAACCATCCAGGCAAAGGACCAAAGTTACAATGAAGCGCCCTACTCCATCAGATGATACGGAGTCAGAAGGAGAGAAACTGATACACAAGCCCAGGATGAGAGACTCTGGATCTGAGCATTCACAAGAAATGATATGACATTTTATAGGCCCTAGAACACTATTCTACAAGGTTCTTAATTTGGGCCCTAATTTTCGAATTTCATATCTCCCTCCAACTAAATTGAAAGGAAGTAATTTGACGTCGTATAAATAGCCACTAAGGCTATTCCATAGAACCCACGGTTCCAAGAACTGTGGAGTGAGCCATACCATTGTTCATGTAATTAATTAATTAATCCATGGTAAATAAAAAATAAAAAATTAATCCATGGTTCACCACGGTTCATGGTCCCAAACTTTATGAACCGTACGGTTCCAAGAACCGTGGACGGTTCACTAGTACTATGGGCTATTCATTATTTAGTTTTCATATTTTCGAGTCTTGAGCTTCTTGTAGAGGAGTTATTCAATTTGGAGATCTTAGTTGTTTTCTTAATTGGAGAATGATTTGTGGATGTTTATGCTTCATATGATACCAACATCTGTGATTGAGTTCATAACGTTGCCTCTCAGAATGAAGATTGGTTCTTTTAGAAATAGTGCCCACTTCCTCGCTATTAAAAATTTCTTTGACACTCAAGTTGCTGGCAAAATAGTCACAAATTTTCTCAGTTTGTGATGTTGGTTTTTTTTGTTTTATGGCCTTTATATATTATAATAACCTATTACCATCATAGGTGTTTTGTTTGTGCCTCCACAGATACGTAGTCAAGGAAGGACTCATCGCCAACTCATACTAAAGGTGACAAAGTAAACACCATGGATGACCAACCAGGTGACACTGTAGATTCTCAAGACGTCCCTTTGGATATAGCTGCAACACCACCGTAGATCGGTACTGCAACTACACATGAAGATTCACCACAAAAACAATTGAAAAAACCTGAACAAATGGCAACCCCAAAAAAGCAGCATATAGCATTCACAAAGCATACAGGAAGTAGAGGTACACCAAACACCAAACTCCCCACCTACAACATTTTTGGGAAGGGAAAAAGATGGGAGCGACAATAACACAGAAGATCAACCCAACGAGTTGTCAATAAAATGAGTAATTGAGAATAAGTCTGAAATAAGCAACTCTGCTGATAAGCAGTAGTGCAATAGCAACTCTAAAATAAATCTCTAAAAGACTGAGCTAGAATGCTCAAGAGAGTTCAAGCTTGAAAGCTTGATAGAGAGCTAACATCATTACTTTCTGATTGTGAACGATCTGCTTGGTGAGAGCGCATGAAGCGTCGTGTAATAACACTCAACTCCTCACAATTCACAATGTTGATTGATCAACTGATTGATGAGATGTATAAACAGCTGATTTATTCTAAGTAATTAGGTCGTCAAATGCGATTGCCAGTTGGTTGGAGTCCGCTGGCATTCATCCAGTTCTTCTCAGAAGTTACTTGCTGATAAGCGGTGACAATTGGCCGTAAACAGTTTGTCTGCATAAATGAACGTGAACTGTCACATGCAAAAAATGTGACACTGCATTTTACACGTGATTTCTGACAGGCGAAAAATGCAAAAAAGACGACACTGCATTTTTGCACGTAATTTCAGACAGGCGAAAAATGCAAAAAAAGACAACATTGTATTTTTGCACGTAATTCATGACAAGCGAAAAATGCGAAAAAGCCGACACTGTATTTTTACATGAGATTCCTGATAGGCGACATTGTCGGGTTTGTAGAGAGATAAAATGCGACACTGTTGTCAAACTCCATATATTTCTGCAGACTGTCTAAAAACACTTGTAATTCTGCAGACTGTATAAAGACATGAGAAAATTCGCAGAACTGGATAAACAAATGGATGAAGATTAAAAACCGGTTAGTCGATTAGTAGGAAAGAGAGTAGTCCAACACAAGGACCAATTCATCATGATTTTGATCCCTTTTGATCTCAAAATCCACTTGATTGCAAACTATATCCAAAGTAGCTCTCAAAACTTTTTTGATCTTGAATTTCTTTGAACTCTTGAGCTTGCTTGTCCATAGTGGTCCACAACTCTTTGATTGTCGCTCTCTCCTCCTTAGCCTCATCTTCTTTCTTTCTGATTTGCTCTTTTTGCGCACGAGCGCCACGAGCAGGGGTTCGGCAGGTAGATCGGGAAGAAGTCTCTCCCTCCTCTCAGCTAGGTAAAGTGGGCGAGGTTGGGGAAGAAGATCTAGTCTGCTGGGACACGGACACATTCAAATTTAAATGTTAGATGCGTTGAATCTAGTCATATTGTTGATAGGGTTTTAGGTCTAGAAAGTTCTTGGAGGAAAACCAAAATTCAAATGAGGCATGGATCTGCTAGATATAGCAATACACACGTGGGAAGAGGCACTCTTCTCTCTCTCTCTCTCTCTCTCTCTCTCTCTCTCTCTCTCTCTCTCTCTCTCTCTCTCTCTCTCTCTCTCTCTCTCTCTCTCTCTCTCTCTCTCTCTCTCTCTCTCTCTCTCTCTCTCTCTCTCTCATATTTCATGCTTATACATGAGTTCTCTTGGGTTCATCTATCCATTGGTGCACTATCTTGATGATATCTTGCAATCTTGTGTGTAGAATGCTCATATTTTGCTATTTTTGGATCCACACATGGGAAATACAGTAGGGTACTATTATTGTGCAGACAACAGCTTCATTTTATCATATATTTGATGTTTGATCAAGTTCTCATTGAGTTTGCATCCCTTTCATTGAGTAGATGCTGATTTTTCTACATTGGCAATGTTGTCAATTGTGTTGTCTTTCTAACCAAAGATCAAGGGACACATTTTGGATCTTAGTGATCTAAAATTCTTCACATGGTATCAAAGCTCTTGTGTTGCAGGTTATGGAAGGTACAGCCACATTTAGCAAAGATTTGGAGGAGCTTCTATCTCTAGAGCATGCTAGAATAGTTTCTAGTAGTACTCAAAAATCAAGCATGTGTAGAATTGATCTTTTGCAAGTCAAAAGTGAATTTAGGTTTATGAACTTGTGGAATTCCGATTCCCTACTTGGCTTATTGGATTTGGGTGATTTTGGATGCATTAGGAAGGTCTCATTAGAGACTACAAAATTCTATATCAAGTTTTTGGCAATTGCATGTAGAAATTGGAAGATTCAATTTTTTGTGATTTTGTCAAAACTCTAATTTTGATTGGATCTCTATTTTTTGAAGTTTCTGGACTTTAATAAGTGTGTTTCAATCTTAGGAAGTGGCAAGATTCATTAGATTGTTGGTAGATCATAGGTTGATCAAGAATTCTTCATTCTATGTGTTGATTTGCTAGGTTTGGCGCAAGAAAGAGATTTGAGAGGTTCCATATTTTTGTGATTTTTTCTTGAGTTCATTCGTTGACATTCAAGAGAGTGCTTTGTGCATTGGAACAGGTTGAAAGGAGAAGATTAGGTCACTTCAACATGGCTACAAGTGGAGGCCTTATGTTGTAGAGCAATGATAGGCTTACCTCAATCAACTATTCTACTTGGAAGGTGAGGATGGAGTCCTTATTGGAGATGAATGAGTTGATGGAGATTGTTGCAGGTGTGGAGGAGAGGCCCATGGCACCTCAAGTGAGGTATGACAAGAGAGCTAAAAGAGCTCTACACATCATAAAGATGAATGTTACCAATGAGCTTCTCAAAGAAGTTGGTAAGTGCACATCATCTTTGGAGACTTGGGAAGCTTTGAAGAAGCTTTATGAATCCAAGTCCACATCTAGAGTGTTGACTCTTAAAAGAAAAATCTTTCAAAGTTTGCAAAAGAAGGAAGAGAGTGCTCATGCTTTTGTATTGAGAGTTACAGAATTAAAGATGAACTAGCATGTATTGATGAGAGCATTACGGAGGTAGAACTTGTTCAAGTTATACTTAATGGCTTGTTGGATGGTCATGCTAATCTTGTTCAAAGCTTTTCTATTCAAAAGAATTTGCCAAACATTGTAGATCTGCAAGAGATTTTGGTGAATGAGGAGTTTAGGCTTCAAGCAAGAAGTGGATCTACATCAACATCTTATTATGAAGAGCAGGCTATGTTCATCAAAGGAAAGTTCAAGGAAAAAGGCAAAGGCAATTGGTCTAAAGGGAGATCAAGGTGAGACTTCCTCTTTTGGCAAAAAGAAAGATAAGTTCAAGTTGAAATGTTTTTATTGTGGCATCAAAGGGCAATTTGCTAATGAATGTTTGAAAAAACAAAGAGATGAAGGTAGCAAGCAAATGAACTTTACTACTAATGATGAGGTTCTAGGTGGTTGTGATTCTCTTTTGATGTGTTCTTCAAGTCCAATATCAAGTGAAGTTTACAAATATTCATGGTGGATTGATAGTGGAGCTAGCTCACACATGACTAGTCACAAGGAGTTCTTTACTTCTTTGGTCACTTGATGGAGCCAAGAAAGCAATTCTCATGGTCAATGGTGGTAAGTGTGTGATTGAAGGTATTGGTTCAATTCCTATTTGTCTTTCTACTAATAGGAAAGCAAGACTTGATGGTGTTCTTTACATTCCTTCACTTTCAAAGAATTTTCTAAGTGTTGGTCAAATGATAGAAAATGATACATGGTAAATTTTGGTGGTGATGCTTGTTTCATTACAAAGGAAGAAATCTTGGTTGCTAGGGGCAATAGACAAGGTAGACTTTTCAAGCTTGATGCTTTTGTTATGGCTAACAAAAAAGATGGAATGGAAAAGGAGATTGGTCTCAACTTTCCAAAGTTTCCTTTTAGCATCAATAATATTGGTGGATCTTATGCAAAGTCTAACAAGCTTTCTTATGCTAGATCTAGGTCAAGATCCAATATGCTTTTTGGAGATGTTCATCTTTGTGCTAACTTGGCTAGTTATGAGGATAATGATGGTTCTTCAATGGTTCTGCATGGCAAGTGTAAGCATGCAAAAGGTAAGAAAAGATCTAACTTCATCAATGGAGATTGTGAAGGTTTTTCCTTGGAAAAGAATATTGCTAATGATTTTTTTGATCATATGGAAAAAGATGTTGCTAGGTGCATTCATGAAGGAGGTGGTTCTTCTAAATTTTGTTGTGATGAGTCCAAGAAAGTCATTTTTGCAGCAAGTGGAATCACACGTCTTTCTAAAGAGAGTAGATCGAATGGTTTTATCAAGAGACTTGGTGAGGGAGATAGTCACAAGTCAAAAAGAGAAGTATGTGAAGAGTTCAAAGTAGGATGTACTTTGAATGATGTCATTGTGGATGATAGTGAGGAAGAATCATTATCATATGAGTCATTACCTAAAACATTGAGTAGAAGTTCTTGTTTGAAAAAAAAAAAAGTACTTCAATCATCCTTATGTTGAAGGTACTAATCATTTTTTTCATGGCTTCTAATGTTTTTGAGATTTCTACTTCTTATGATGCAATCATTAAGAGGGAGTCTTATGAAGAAAAGAGCAATGGAAGATTGGTTCTTGGGAAGATCCAAGGCATGGATCTCACATCTCTTCATCAACTCAAAGGATTCTATGACTATGAATTGATCACTCATGATCAAGCTGGCAAAAGGTTGGTTGGAGAAGACTACATGGAGCAAATCGAGAGGCAATTTCTTCAAGACAAGGGAGATCTCATTTCTGAACTTGTTGAGGTTTGTTATGGACTCAAGAGGGCTAGATTTATTAGGTTTGATACTCATCTTCACCTACTCTACTTCATGTTGGATGAAAAGTTTGGAATCTATCTTTTGCTTTATGACGGTGACATTGGTAGCATTGTTTTCACTAACCTTTGTGGAAATTTGAGATCAAGAAGTGATGAGATCTTGTTAGATCTAGATCATATGTTTGAGAGGGAGTATTTCCAGAGGTTCGGGTCTAAATATATTCATATCTTTGATAATCAAGAGAAAGGTAAGCAAGTGGAAGTGACTCATTTTGCTTTACTCGCACGTTTTAGATAATCTTCTTGTGTAAATGATGCTATGCAAGTGGATATTGGTTCTCATGGTTTTTATGCTGAAAAATCAGCTAATGGATCTGGAATAGAGGTCTTAGTCAATGGCTTTGATGGTCAAGTGGAAGATCGAGAGGTTGGTCTCAAGGTGGCAATTTGGAGCTAGTCAAGAGCATCAAAGGAGGGTCAATTGGCAAAGATGTTATGGATCTGTTTTTGCAGGAGTCTTTAAACTCAAGTAAGGTTAAAAGAACAGCAAGCAAGTGTTGTTCAAGTCTACTTTACTTCTTCTATCTCATGTTTGAGCAATTTCATGTGGATGTGTGCAAATTGTCAAGATATGGTAAAACTAGCTACATTGGTTTGCATCATTTTGATGTTGGAGTTGTACTAGCATTCTTTGTTGGTTTTGCTGATGGAAATGAATCTATTGGAGGGTCATTATATCACTCATCCATGGCTAATTTCTCAAGTGTTGAACTACTTGATGCCAATATTAGGAGATTGTCAATTTTTGGTGAATTCATGGTCATTTTATTGTGTCAAGTAGATCTTGAAGAAGGACTGGTGCTACCACTTAGTTATATGGAGTCATGTGATGCTGGATTAACATCATTTATGTACTCACTTATTCATGGATTTCCAAGGTTTGATGGTTTCTTGTGGCAAGATGGAGATGGAGGCTCATTCATGGAGTTTTATGGTGGATACATGGCAAGAAAGGACAAAGATGGAGGAGACAAGCAAGCAAGTGGTCATAACTCACATTTATTGTTTGGTTGTTGTTATTTTCTAGAGAGTTCAAAGTTTGAAACAGGGAGGAATCGTTTCATTTACATTCTATTTGGTTTTTCATGTTCTAGTTACATCTTGACATGTAAAATTCATGTAAGAAATAGTAAAGCATTCAATTTGGACACTATTCTCTATATCAATTATGGAAGCTACTTTAGAACATAAGAAAGGGGGTCTATAGTTAGGATGGAGATCATTCTAAAGTTGGATCAAACTACTATGGTCAAAACTAGTTGAAGAGGGAGTGTGAGATACTTCAACTAGTTTAGTCATATTTTGGCTAATTGTCAATATTAGGCCAATATGCAATTTTAACTTAGAGATAAACTTTATGAAAGTTATTTTAGTCAAAGTTCATTTGAATTACCACTTTTGAAAAGTGTGGGAAAGTTTGGACACATTTAAATTTGAATGTTAGATGCATTGAATCTAGTCATATTGTTGATAAGGCTTTCAGTCTAGAAAGTTCTTGGAGGGAAACCAAAGTTCAAATGAGGCATGGATCTACTATATATAGTTATACACACGTGGGAAGAGGCACTCTTCTCTCTCTCTCTCTCTCTCTCTCTCTCTCTCTCTCTCTCTCTCTCTCTCTCTCTCTCTCTCTCTCTCTCTCTCTCTCTCTCTCTCTCTCTCTCTCTCTCTCTCATTTCATGCTTATACATGAGTTCTCTTGGGTTCATCTATCCATTGGTGCACTATCTTGATGATATCTTGCAATCTTGTGTGTAGAATGCTCATATTTTGCTATTTTTCGATCCACACGTGGGAAATACAGTAGGTTACTGTTATTTTACAAACAACAACTTCATTTTATCATATATTTGATGTTTGATCAAATTCTTATTGAGTTTGCATGTCTTTCATTGAATAGATGCTAGTTTTTCTACATTGGCAATGTTGTAGATTGTGTTGTCTTTCTAACCAAAGATCAAGGGATACATTTTGGATCTTAGTGATCTGAAATTCATCACAAGGGTTTCCCTGACTCACCTACTATTTTTTTTGGAAATTGGTCCTATCAACGCCAAATTATTAGCGTTTGCACTGTATATAGTCCGTTTCCCGATTGGCTACCAGATTTACGAGATTTTTAAATCAAAAACTCTCGTTGTTTACTAAAAGTGGTAGTTTTGTCAAAAATCGAGTCTAACTTGCGTTCGAGTTATATTTTTTTTTTATAGACTTGACCATGCATTCATTTGCAATAGAGGACAATAATGGCAGGAGCAGATACTACTAAAAATAACAATAGTATTCTTTTCAGGCTTTTCAAGACATTTCGAGGGCATTTTTACAAAGGAAAAAAAGAAGAGAGAGATAGGTCGGGATTTTTACCTGGGATTTGTACTGGACAAGGAAAGTTGTACAAGGTGGTATTTTCTACGTATAGAGTTCCATCAAAACTTTCTCTAACCTACCTAACTAGATCTACCTAGTTCCCTATCTATCCTAAAATTACAACTAGCTATGCTAAGGGGCGGCATCCTAGTCTAACTAGATAGATCTACAAGTAATTCTATCTTTCATGACTCCTAACTTAACTACTTGCTTGGTCTAGACTTACCTAATCTAGGCTATGTTGCTAGCTAACCTATCTATCTATCTAATCTACCTAGCTATCCAATCTATCTAACTATCTAAGGACATAATCTAATCTATGGGTCAGGGTCAGTAGCTACTCTAATCTATGGATCACGATCAATTATCCTACGACTAACTAATCCTACTGATCTAAGTAGCCTAAAATCTACCCGATTAATTATCTATCTCTAATCGGCTACGGGTCGAGGTCATCTATTCTAAATGGTATCATGCTAGGCTAACTAGGGGTAACTAGGCCTATCTAACAGATCAATCTAAACTAAGACTAACTAGTTGACAACTAGTCTTCCTAACTACATAGACCTAATCTAACTTACTTATCCTATCTTAAGAATCAGCCATGCAAAATCTAATTGGGCCCCTATGGATCCCCAACAATCTAGATCTAAATGATCGTTAACAACTAACTAACTAATGTTATTGTCTATCTTAGTTGAGATCTATCTAACTTATCTAAACCAAACCAAAATTAAGTAACTACTTCTACCTAGGCTTGCTAACCTGGTGTGGATGGCTCATCGTGAGCAGACGAGGATGACAAGGATGGCGCTTCTGGCACATCCCTAAGCTCAACATCAGTAGGGTAGTAGCGACGCAACCTGCTGCCATTAATGGGCGTGTCGAACAGTTTGCCCTACAGGTCGGCGAGAATAATTGCACCATTAGGTCGAATCTCTACTACCTTGTACGGTCTTTCTCCTTGAAATTTGAGCTTGATTTATGAGCTTTAGTGTTGTATAACAGGGCCATTTATCCCTTGACGAGATCCTTGGTCTTGATATTTCGATCGTACCAAGCCTTCCTACATTGTTTCTCTACAACTAGGATCTGAGGTGCTAGGAAGCGAGTTTCGTGGAGCTGGTTGTCAAGTCTAATCTTGGTAGATTCCTCTGTACCAAGTCGTTCGGCGATGGCGACTCTTAAACTTGGAACGACAAATTTAGCAAACATTACGGCTTCCTATTTATACACCATCTAAAATGGGATTTGTCTAGTACTCACTTTGATGTGCTTATGAAAGTCCATAAAGCTGCATGAAGCTTGTGTTCCCAACCCGATCATGAAGCCTCGACCATCTTTGTGTTAATTCCATAGACTATCTTGTTCAATGATTCTGCTTGTCCGTTGCAGCATGGGTAGTAGGGTGTACTCTTCCTATGGACAACCAGATAAGAGGATAACAGGTGAGTGATAGTCTCGTTTAGGAACTGCATTCCGCAATCACTCACAAATTCTAGCGGGCACCCAAAACGTACTAAGATGTTCTCATATAGAAATTTAGCAATGGAGTTGGCATCAACCTTCCTCACCACTTTGGCTTCTACCCATTTGGTCAAGTATTCGATGGCTACAATGATATATCGAGCTTGGTCCACCATGGATCTTCCCCCTTGAAACTTGATGAAGAGAAACTTGACATCATTAGTGAGTCCTCTTGTGGACTCTCCTCTTTCTCTTGGATGATATTTGCTTGCCCTTGTGCTTGCTTCTTCTTGAAGCATTCCGAGGCATAGTGCCCCATCTTGCTACAATAGTAGCACTTGATCTTGGACTTGTGCTTCTTGGTCTTGCTTGGAGTTAAACTTAAAGATCCATCTTGATCTTCATTCTTTTTTTGGTTCTTCTTGAATGTAGCTCCATCGCTCTTGGTCTTGCCCTTGCTTTTGATGAAGAGTACTTGATCATCTCCATCATGGATAGAAAGTCTATCCATCCTTGCATTGAAGTGTTGCCTCCTATTCTCCTCGGCCATGAGGACACCTTGGAGGTCTTCAAGTGATGGGCTAGGCAGTTCCAACGATGAAGGTGGCTATGCTGACCCCTAACCGAGGTGGTGTATTTCAACCACGTACGAGTTCTTGGCTTTGGAACAAATGCTTTGCCATGACTCATACACTTTTCCAAGGGATTCCCAAGCCTCTTGGGCCGAGGAACACTCTCCTACTTCCTTTAGGAGTTCATTGGCTACATTCATTTTGATACAATGGAGGACTAGTTTGCACATCTTCTTGTATCTAGTGGATTCTTGAGGGTGGATGAGCTCATCCTCCTCATCATTCACACTATGTCCATCAAATCTTGCATTACAAGGATTGATTCCATTCTTAATTTCCATATCGAATAGTTTGAATTGTTCAATCTATCACTAGAATCCAAAAGGTAATCATTCATTGATGTCATCTTCCTCTAAACAAAAGATTGATTCTATAAGAATTGATACACAATAGAAAGGATGCAAGAACTAGCTATCCCACTATCTAGGTACCTGAGAATGATCAAAAAATGAATTATCAACAAGATACTATTGGATCTTGAGCACAACCCTTGAAAAATTCAAAATGAAACTAGCTTTGCTTGATGTAGAAAAATAATCAAAAAATGATGACTCCTTGATCTAAATTTCACAAGGCTTATAAAAATCCAATCAACCTGAGAAAAGAAGATCTAATTGCACATAGATGCCACTCTAAATCACTCTTATAAGATCAGGTTGATACTTTATATAAGAATCAAAATAATCTACCTTCCAAGCACAAGCTACTAAGCTCACAATTTTGACCAAAAAAAAATGATCTTAAAGATGAGTAAATGCAAAATGCTTTGAGTTCAACCTAAATCACTCTTAGGAAGTCTCTCACACACTTGAGAAGAATCTAAATCAAGTCCAAAAGCTTCAATCCTTCTATTGAATTGATGCTAGTGAATCAAATTGCAAGAATTTAGCTCATTTCATAACAAGGCTCTGATACCATATTGAAAATGCACCAACCAATTTAGTGCTTCCTAGCTTCACCTTGGCTTGAACTCCACTTGAAGGCTCAAATTCATGCAATTCCCTTCACAAGTGTGAAAGTACGAACTGCCACAGGCAGAGTACAGTACCTGAACTTCCAAATCAATATCACAAATCCAAATCACTCAACACAAATAGCAAATATCAAACATCTAGATCACCAACAACATTGGTAAATTGAAAACCAATTTTTTACTCATAAAGTGATGGAGAAACCATCACATATTTATATATTAGTAGCTCGGATCTGAGCATTTTAGTACTTTTCATAACCTAACCCTAACTTCCAACCTTATTGATCATTGGATCCACTCTACTTAGGGTCCTTGATCTCGAGATCCAAAAACAATGAAAAACATAGTATTTTTGGCTCCTATTTTTTCTCTACCCTATCTAAGCACTCTTTGGCCTTATTTCAAAGGTGCCTTTACAATGTAGGATGTAGAATAAGACTTTGGAAAAGCATCCTATGCTATTTGGCACGTGTGGCATCTATTTACATGGCCATCTTGCCAATTACAATGCATGTGACCAAAAATGGTCCAAACTAGCTTGTAAATTTTAACAGTTCACAAGCTGTTAAAATGGTCCAAACTCGCTGATCATTTGATTCATTTTCAAGCATGATATTAGAGTAGGTTACGTACTGCTCAACATGTATGAATCCTAATAGTCTATCCAACTGTTTGAACCCTCTTAGATTGAGAAAACTAGCAACTATATTTCATTCATTATTTCTACTTATCTATAATATTCACACATGGATTCCTCTAGCAATACAATGTTTGTCATAGACAAACTGGATGGAACTAATTACCACATGTGGAGATTCAAAAAAAAAAAAACATCCTACTGATTAAAGAACTATGCGAAGTTGTAGAATATTTTTTAATTAACCATCACTTATAAAATAGAAAGTAAAGGATAGCAAAGCCTTTGCTTTTTTGATCTTGAATATTCCATTGTTGGTGCTGCCATAATTTGACTAACCAAGCTCACAACATAACAAATATTTGGTCTAGTGGTAGTGAGATACGTAGGGCTTTCAACTAATTGACAAAACAAAGTAACATCCACTAGAGCACTATCATGAAAACGTGTCAACTTTTTGCTTATCTCCATAGACGTAGTCAATGGTTTACAATCAAACATATGAAATCTTCTCAAAACCTCATGCACATAAGGGGTTTGAGAAAGTATGATATTACATGCATCATGTCATACTTTTACCCCTAGATAGTAGTGCATAAGATCTAAATTAGTCAAGTCGAATTGTTTACACAAGTCAACTTTGATGGATTTCACAAGATCTTTATCATTTCTCAAGATAATGATGTCCTCAACCTGAAGCACAACCAAAGAAATATTATCCCCACTAGTAAGCACATAAAAATTGGGATCAAAATTTATGCTTGCGAGATCTTCTTGGACTTTGATCACATAGCCTTGTGGTTGGAACATATATATTTCTCCCTCCAAGTCATCATTCAAAAAAGTAGACTTCACATCCATTTGGTGGATTTTCCATCCAAAATAGAAAGCTAATGCAATTACTTAATGTAAAATAGTCCATTTCACTACAAAAGCAAACTTTTCTTCGTAGTCAATACCTTTGCTTTGTTCGTAGCCTTTGACTACTATTGCAGAAATCAAAACTTGAAGTTGGATTTGCATTTTGCTTTTATAATTTTTTTCAAATTTGAAAATGAAAATTAAAAAATAACTATAAAATAAAATAAAATAAATGTAGCTTCACTACATTTGGCATAACTTATGAAATTCAAACTGCTCTTGAATTGAACCAAATAAAAAATAAAAGTTTTAGATTCCAATTTAGTTTGAAAGTGCTAAAAATTTTGCAATGAAAAATCTCTAATAAAAAAGAATTGAACCAAATAAAATCCACCCAAAAATAAAAATCACCAATGAAAAGTAAAGTGAACAAAAAAATCTTCAAAAATAGAAATTCAAGGTTCTCTTGAAATTAGTACTAGTATATGTGAACTGAGTGCCTATACAAAAATCATTGCTCAAGGCACCTACATAATAGAGCTCAAAACTAAAAGCAAATGAATTGTAAAGAAAATAAAAATTAATTATCAATGAATCAAGTTTATCCTCTTTAAACCACGTAGGTTTTTTAACTATGGTTTGTTTGAAATAGACTACTATTAACCGTAAGTTTTAAGAGTTGGGTAATTAGGAGTCTTGTGGGCAACAAGTATTGTAGAATCACAAGTCTAGACCCTACTTGGCGGAAGTTTTAAAATGTACGAAAATATGCTTGGAAAACTCCAATCTTTTTCAAATCGACAAACAATGTTATGTTCTTTCACAGGTGTAAAAACTTTATTGGACCATGTGTACATCGAATAGTTGAATAGTCAACAAAAGTATCTTGACAAAAGGCCCTTTTGGTGCTCAAACCACCGCTAATGAATGCTTCGGTTGAAGAGTCAACTTTTCAATAGTAATAAATTATTCAATAGAAAAACATATTACATAAGTTTTGGAAGGCGCCCCTTTGCTACTAATGCATCGCAGTATAGGCTATTACTTATAAGAAAGTTTGCATGAGATTACTTTGTATGCAATCACTGCTCATTTATGGCTTTTTAGCATCCATTCATATGTGATTCTGCACTGCTGGCCAAAGTAGTAAGCTAGGCCATCGCTGGCCAGAAATCATGTTTGAAAATAAATCCTTTCAATCGCTGATCAAGAGCATAGTATGTGGGCAATATACATTGCAAATCGCTGCTACGGAAGATATATAGATGCTACTCAATCGCGATCCCATAGGGATATTACTGACCAGATAAAGTACTTGCTCTCTTTATATAGCTTGCATGCATGATACATGAGGTATCCACATTTCAATAGCATTCAATGCAGTTCAAAGCTGCCTATCTAGTTTACTATCCTACATATAGTAGGATAGCTTTTTAGAAATTTTGATATGGAGACGTATATTTATGATAGACCAGCGTTGAGCTACTATACATGTCTCATTCCACGTTCCGGCTATGAGCTCATTTAATGATGTTTGAATGTATGATCTGTATTATTACAATGAGCACTTGAAATACGTTTGTGTTATAACCAGATATGCTATCGTATTTGGCTTTCAACAGTGTAGCAACAAGATCGCATAAGCTCTGAGCTTTATACCATCAATTTCCAACATACGAATAGATAAGTATGGATCACAATCATAGCATATCTTTCATGTGCATTAATATGCATTGTTATAAATAGACTTGCATACGGACTTTGATGGTTCTCAAGAGCAATCGAAAGCTTATATGGCCAGATCACAAAATTCACTTGCGTCGACCATTCAGGTTAGTGTTTCTCATACATTTCGAAGTTACTCTAAGACAAAAGATTCAAAGCTGGGTATATGGAATATGATAAAGAATGAATACTATAGTATTCACGAAAATTACACTCATCTTTGGCATGATTGAATGCAGTAATAACAACTGACATTCGATGTTGAAAGTCGTCTTCCTCACCGTGCTAACTTGTGCGGTTTTGTGTGGTGGGATTGTGGCGGGTACCAGCTAGATGTCTTAAAATATGTTCTGCTTTACGGTGCTTTCTAGTATTGTCTACTTTTCAGCTATGTTTTTCCTTGTTGGTTTATGAATAAAGGATTTTAAAATGTTTTGATCTTGACTTGTCAAGAGGAGCTTTGATCTCTCTCTCTCTCTCTCTCTCTCTCTCTCTCTCTCTCTCTCTCTCTCTCTCTCTCTCTCTCTCTCTCTCTCTCTCTCTCTCTCTCTCTCTCTCTCTCTCTCTCTCTCTCTCTCTCTCTCTCTCTCTCTCTCTCTCTCTCTCTCTCTCTCTCTCTCTCTCTCTCTCTCTCTCTCTGGCATGCGCAGTTCTGGCCACTCACTGGGCATTTTCCAGTAGATGCCATGAACGCTTCACGGTTCGAATTGCGATTCGATGTAACTTTGTTATTTTTCACAATTAGAATACAATTCTGTTGCTGCACCGCAGGCCGCTTTGACGCCTTCATTTTGGGTTCAGTAGCTAAAGCTACACATCCACTTGGCTACCCAAGCATAATAGTTTTGTTTCTTTCTCTTTGCATTCTAGCATACGTAGTGGATTTTTCGTTGTAGCCTCTGCAAAAAACCGTTGCCAAATAGGGTAGAATTTTTTGTTGAAAATATAGTGATTGAAAAAAAAAAAAATATTTAAATATTATTCTCAACTCACATTAGCGCTATTTCTTATCACAAAACTCAAACCCTAGAAAAAACCTTTTAAAAATTCTAAAAGTTTGAAAAGAGCTCTCTCTCTCTCTCTCTCTCTCTCTCTCTCTCTCTCTCTCTCTCTCTCTCTCTCTCTCTCTCTATGGCGCTCCTCTTTCTCATCGCGAGATTTTATACCTTGTCATTCTCTATCTAGAAAATTCTCTTTCTAGAAGTCTCTAAAAACACGTGTTCTCTCTCAAATTAATGTGAGATTTTCAAACCCACTTCAATTGCTTTTCAACTGCCCTTCAAATACATTTTAGGGCAAACGTGGACGAACGAAATGCTCTAAAATGCATTTTCTCTAACACATTGATTCATTCTCTCTCTCTCTCTCTCTCTCTCTCTCTCTCTCTCTCTCTCTCTCTCTCTCTCTCTCTCTCTCTCTCTCTCTCTCTCATTAAGCATTTTGAGTTCCTACTATTGCTTTTTTGAGGTGCTTAAGATTACCATAGTTTTATATGCTTCCATAGTTGGTTTCTTTCAAGCTTTTTTGTTGTGTGTTTGTTATTGAGGTTAAGACACTTCACAGATAGACCTAAAAGTTCATCAATACCTTCTAGTGATGCATTGGACAATTTCTTTCAAAGAAAATTTGCACAATGGATTGCTGGTATAAAGTCCTCAATCCAAGGATCCTATTCTAAGCATGCCAATAACAGTAAACACAAGGGAACCTGATGGTGAACAAACCAACCCAACCAACTTAGATCGAACGGATCTAGCCCCCAAGCTATGGATCAATCACAAAGAGGAGTGTGGCATCACACCAGCAGCATCCTGCCACCGGTCATGCTATCAAGCATACACTAGTGAGAGCCCAGCAGGTATACTTATACCCTCCAAGGCCCATGCACCACTAGTAGTGCACTGTGACACCTCATCAAGTCTTTAGGCCTACAAGCATTAATTATGACCATGTACACATAAGGGCCCCAATTCTCTTAGAGTCACAATTAACTTACGGGTTGTTGGTCTACCAATCCCTAGTGTGGACACGCTACCCGAGACCAGTCATGGGCATGACATTCTTCCCCCCTTATTCAAGTTCTATCCTCAGAACTTAAAACTGGAAAAGTTCATCCTTAAGCTTCCTTCTTGTTACCAAGAATCGTCATCGTCTGTACATCCCTTCCATCGAACCAGATGCTTGGTAACTATACAATTTCACAATCGTTTAGTTCTTGTATCCAAGATCTTTCCGGGTCCAAGCAGAGACACACCCGATGATTCATCCAACAGGTCCAATCGATCTCCAGATCCAAGATGCTCTCTTTCACGTGGACTCTTTCAGAGACGGCTTACGTGAAATACGGGATGCACTAGAGATCCATCTGGGAGTTCCAATTTGTAAGCTTAGGATCCGATCTTTTCAAGATTTTAAACGGTCCTCTAAATCTAGGGGACGATTAGTAATACTAGTCGGTACACATTATACTTGAATCCATCGAGATTTTCATAAAATACCCAATCCCATTTCCTACATATCATGTAGGAAATCCGCTACTTTCTGAAACTTGAACGCCCGAGTCTCTACCACAATGGGTGATATAGGTTAAAAACTATACGTAAGCACGCACGGGCTATAACCGGTAGCCAAATGCTTACTGTAACTCAATCTCCATCAGGGATAACTTCCACTCTGAGGAGATTGTTAAGGAAAATATGAATACATATCTTAACTAATCTTCTGATTACCCAGGTAATTTTTCTTTTAAACAATCAAGTATAACTAGAATCTGAACTATGATTTGTCAATCATAATTCATCGGATTTTTGTCCTATACTCAATAAAAGAAGGCAACTACGCTAGGGACTGGTAGGCCAACTACCCGTAAGTTAATTGTGACTATAAGGGAATTGGGGCCCTTATGTGTACATGGTCATAATTAATGGTTGTAGGCCTAAATACTTGATGGTGGATTTGTATGGGTCTATCAGTCCCTAGCGTGGACACGCTACCCGAGACCAATCATGGGCATGACAGCTGGGCTCCGAAATGTTAGAGGAAGAGATGTATCTAACCTTAGAGCTTTCGCACACTCACATAAGGTTTTCCTCTTGATCATTCCATTGTGTTGAGGTGTCCTCGAGCAAGAGAGTTGTCTTTGGATCCCACATGGATCACAAAATTTCACATATCATAAAAAATATACTCACGTTGATTATCGGATCTCAAGACCTTGATTATTTTGTTAAATTGGTTTTCGACCTTGGCTTTGAACTTGATGAATGTCTCCTTTACTTGTGCTTTCCTCTTGAGAAAGTATATCCATGGATATCCACCAGTCATCAATGAAGGTGGCAAACATGTTAGCATGACCATGTGCTAGAAAAATGAACATTCGAGTGTACAAGTTGGAGAGGCTCCTTAGACTTTGATGTAGATGTTGAAAATGGAAGTTTATGTGACTTAGACAAAGCACATGTTTGACAAACACCTTAGCCCAAGTTTTAGTATACAATCCAATTTTCTATGCAAGATCTAAGCATATTGAGATTGGTTATCACTTTGTAAGGGAGGAAGTACTTTATGAGGAGGTGGAGCTTTTGTGTACCATCCAAAGATCGTGTGGTTGATATCATCACCAAGTCATTGGGCTGAGTATTGTTTGAGAAGTATAGTTTTGTTCTTGGCAAACATATCTTCAAAAAGGCTAAGCTGGAAAATGCGAAAACCTAGCAAAAAACCAATTTAGGCCATCCTTGGAGATATTTTCCTTGTTATATTTTGGCTCCCACACGTGTGCTAGGAAGGTGGCCGAAGATTGCTTCACAAAATATCGAAAGTTTGGCATGAGGCATGTGATCTTGACCCTTGAAAAGGTCATAAATGTAGCTGGAGGTTTAAATTTTCTCACCAAAAAACTTTTTTAAGGATCATATGTTTTGCAAGGTTTACGATACCAAGCAAAAAAAGTAAAGTAGAGTACCATTCATGAGAGAGAGAGAGAGAGAGAGAGAGAGAGAGAGAGAGAGAGAGAGAGAGAGAGAGAGAGAGAGAGAGAGAGAGAGAGAGAGAGAGAGAGAGAGAGACGGGGGGGGGGGATTTGCCATTGGAGGAGATAGCTATTAGCGTTGGAGCAAAAAAAATTGAGATGGTTTTATTGAGGGTTCAGGGTGTTTAAGCATTTGTGTTTTGTGCAATGTGCAAACATGATACATCAATGTCCATTTCAAGATCAATGATTGTGCATTGAATCTTGAATCCTTGATCATTAATCATTCAAGAATGATAAACCAAAATTGATAGCTTGATTTTGATATGTGAGATCATAGATTACCGGTAGATCTTGATTGATGGGGTTGAGTGTGGGCATTGTGAGAGGGGTGTGGGTACTTAGTGGTTGGATTTGGCAACTAGTTAGGAGTTAGAAGTTAGAAGTTAGCGGTAAGCATTGATCCTTTTTAGTGGTTAGTAGTTACTACTTAGTGGCTACCATTTAGTTAATAGTTGGAAGTTGGAGCTTGGTGGTTTAGGATTAGAATTTGGAGCTTTAAGCGTACATACTAGATTCTAGAAATTAGATTAGGACAGAGAGAGCCTAGAAGGGAAGAGAGAGAGAGAGAGAGAGAGAGAGAGAGAGAGAGAGAGAGAGAGAGAGAGGGATGAGAGGGAATGTTTGCCTTATCCTCTGACACATACAATCCTCTAGTATTGGCACCAATGGTACGCCATAGCACATAACTCTCACTCCTCAAGCAAAACATGTCTCTGACCATCAATGTAACACATTTCTCTTCCATGAGATACTAGGGCATGTAGTGTGACTATCTGATCTCAAAAGAGGCAATCATATCTCCCCCTAAGCTCGTCATACAGAAGAGATAGAGAGAGTAGGGAAAAAAAACGAAGAACAAGAGGTGGGCACCAACAAACGAGGAAGATGACGAAAATGATGAAATGGGCAACAAAGGAAAGAAGAAGAAGACGAAGGCAATGAGCTATAATAGCCTAAAAAAGCATTGTTACCAAATTATGAACACACATCACATATATGGCATCACATAAGCACAATAGGAAATGAAATGTTAATCAGATAGTAATCTTAAACCAAAGAGGCCCTTAAGGCTCATAGGAGCTATCATTCAGGTAACAAAGATAACACATTGCTCTCTAAGCTTCTCTCTCACTCTCTAAGACTCTCTAAAAGTTGTCTCCACCCATATCATTGCCCAATGTCCTCTTCCCAAAGGCACATCCACTTTTATGCTCTTTTCTATGTAGATGAGGTGACATCCTTTTCATTTACTTGCACCTTCGAATGATTCCTTCGCATTAGAATCCGAATGTCGTAAACTTCCATTTGAATTATTGTCCAATTTTGAGAATGGATTGTTGTGCATGCGTGCCTTATGCAATCTCAAAAAGAATTCTGACGATGATTCCTATAGTGAACTTTTTAATATTGTTTGCGATACAGCGCTGAATTGTGCGTCATATTGTGGGCCCGATAAAGTGATCTAAAAGTTGTTGACTTGGTGCCTAGTGGGTTCGACACAAACATCATGGAGTTCATAAATACTGGTCAACATTCTTGTAGGTTGGTAAGGCCTTAATATCTCCCACCGACCTTAGAAGTGTAGAATTTTACAAAGAGGTGTGAGCACACACGATAAAAGCCACAAACCAATGAACCATTGATTGATTCAATCAATTGCATGGTGGCATGAGTAAGGGAGCTTGTCGACACATTGTTTGATTATGAGAAATTAGAATGTCCAACTTGGTAACATCATTTGCGCATGTTCGTGTGCTTACTCATAAAGTTTGGCTTCTACTTTTTGTTCTTCATTGTTCTACATTGACTACCATTTTGTTATGGTGTTAGGAACTGTTGTAAGGTCAATCTTGCATGTATACTTCTTCATTTGTGCCTACACCCACTATGTTCTTGAGATTGTCAAAGCCCTTGCGTCTATCAAACATTAGCTCAAATCATGTCTACAAGGTGACCTCTATCTTTCATGCCAACCTTCTAAGAGCAGATGTTGTGGAGTCTTACTCAGTGACTCCCTCAAGCCTCATACTCCTATTGACACTAATGTACTTCCATGTATTCCATTAGCTATTCCCTAGCACAAACTCAACAATATCGTCATAGATCCATTGCCGAGTATTTGATGCAGTAGCTAGGCAAATATAATGATGAGAGCACTAAAATTTTATGGGATTCCTAGCTTCTAAATGAGGTATTAGTGTTGAGAAATCAGTTCTTTTCCAACATTCACATACTCCTAAAATTTGAGATCATGTGGTTCATTTCCTCCTCAACATTGACCCCCTCTCTTCACTATAGCAACACCAAGGACAATGTAATTGTGAAAGCGAGGGGGTGGGCATCACACATCCAACGGCCATAACTACATGCCCATATTCTCATTTTCAATACAATTACTAGTATTCAAGCCCTTGTGTTAGTATTTGGGTCCACAGTATTATTTTTCATTTAGATCATAGAGTTCAAACCCAAGGGAGATGTGAAGTTACTAGAACCTAATGATTCTTGATATTTGTCATTTGGGTCCTTAAATAGGAACTCACAAACACATTGATTTTTGGGCCACTAAGTGCTAACTCATAGACTTCTAGTAGCTATACATTTTATATTTTAAGCATATTTCCTACAATATATTGTAGTCTTTTGATCTTTCCTACATATTTGTGTTGCTTTTTTCACAACTTCATATATGAACTTGGAGAGGAGGTAATCCAATTATTTTATCGTACTCGCTTGGCTTGTGAAGTCGAAACAATGTTGTGAAAAAAGCAATTTGTAAGTGACTAAACTTCTCAATGTTAAGGAACTAAATTCCGTGCCACCCCTATGTGGGCATAACAAATTGCTATATAGAATCTTTGAGTGAGAATGAGTGTCAACGTGCTTTTGCCATTGAAGCTGGCTTTGATTGTCATCAAGCTCCTAGCTTAACTCCAAGCCTTTATAATCTAAAGACTTGAATTGCAAAAGAAGTTAGAAAGATCTTGCTTTGGCATGAGGGCCTCATCCTACATGTAGATAAATTGCCTACTTTCAAGCACCTCAAATGGAGAGATCCTTGGAAATATATCATGAGGTGATGGAAGTTGAGAAGAGGACACTTCAATTATCTAACAAGATTTCTAGGATATAAAAATGGGGCTGCAATCTTGAAGAAGATACTAGACTTTAAAAAATTGAAACATGAACTCCATCGAGCATTGTATTGGGGCTAGCTATTGCATCGACCGACCCACGTCATTAGCCTATCTGTGGGTGTATCACATGTCATAAGTCAACACATACACCATGACTATAAGTCAATACACTCACATGAGCATTGGTGTCACTCTTCAAAAAAAAGGGAAATGCCTTTCACATAAAAAAGGCTAGCGCAACAATAGTTAAGAGAATGAAGCGACCATATACAAATGTATGCTAAATAACACCAATGAACTGGCTCAAGGAGTGCTCAAGTGTCTTAAGCCTTCCTATCCCACAAAATCAATCTCTCTTTATGAAGGTTCTCATGTGACTATGTTTTGACCAATGTGCTGGTTGGTGGAGAACTTGAATACCTACATCAAGGAATTGCAATAGTTGTGCTCGAAATTGATAACTCTCACTTAGAAAAATTCAGGCATAAAGAAATGTGCAAAAGGGCATCAATGGAATATTTGCAATTCTATCAAAAGACTACTAAACTTGAAACCGTTGAACATAGGTAGAACTTTTTCGCTAGAGGATCATTAAGCTGCAACTCATCATTTTACCTAGCATTTAGAAGAAAGTATGCTTCAAATCCGTGAATAGGAAAGCTAATTTTGGTCTACCAAACATGATATCGTGGTGCAAATGGCAATAAGTGAAAACAAGCTTTTTGTGTCCCCCCAAGCTATAGATAATACATAATACAACACTCCACATACCCAAACAATAAATCTAAGCTACATGAGCATTATTTCCCAGTTGAACGTTAAAACTGATCATGTATCTTGTGACAGAATCCTCACGTTTGAACACTGCTGCCACATTACAATTGATATGACAAAAACAACCGTAAAAGGTTGCAACTTCTTGTCAAGAGGATCGTGCCTATGAAACCATTGTCATTAGAGAAGATGCAAACTGTACTACAACGAATAGAAGACTGTCGAAAGGGAATGTCATAGAGCGTTGAGACTGACCCAAAATAATGTCGAAAGAGCCCTTACAGCAACACTCTTCTACTTTGAACTTGTGCAAAGCGGCAGCTCCTTCGGAACAAGGCAGAAGCCCAGGGCCCAAGAGATAATTTGGTCACTAGCTAATCACCAAGTATGATATCTGTAGAAGACCTCCTCAGATTGACTCCATATAGCCATCCCTGTAGTCCTCAACTAAAGATTGTTTATAAATAAAGCTTCCAATTTTATTTCTGCACATCAAAGTCTCAGAAATTCTACCAATGCAGGATCAATTAGAGATCTATTTACTATAGACTGCCATAGAAAGACACTCTCATATCTGAAGCTATACAAGCCCGGAAGAATATTTGATGTATACAACACGGGAAAGGAAGAAATGTGAAAGGTGTAAAAGCTTCATCAACTACAAGTACTCATAACTTTTAAGGTTTCTTTGAATAAGCATAAACTAGCTATCATCAATTTGCAAAATTCAGTCGCCACTAGTTCAAAAGACAGAATGAGCAATAGGAACTCACAACTACATTTCATCGAGAAAATTACTTTTGAAAAGGCAAGCATCTCTGAGTTTTGCCGTTTACTGGAAGATGGCTGACGAGAGAGAGTAAAGCAAGAGGAAGAGCGGTAACTGCCTGGTTATTACTCTGTCAAGACGGTGTGTGTATGTGTGTGCCTGTGTGTGGGTTGTGAGAGCGAGAGAGAGAGGGGGGGGGGGGGGGGGGGGGGAAACACACCTAAGCTAAAAAATTATATCTTCATCTTTCTGAGCCTCGGGTACGAGGAGATCTGAGCCAAATCCTTTTGTATGAGTCTTCTCCCAGTCTATCTCAGCAACTTGATCCTCTTCAAACTTTTTTTTACGCTGCCTCTCAACCTCCCTTTTTTTAAACCCTTGAATCTTTTTCAATCTGAAGAACTCCTCTCTTTCCAGCTCATCCAGTTCACCTTTTATGTAGCTGATTGTATTCTCCAATCGGGGCTTTACCACATTTTCCAACGCATTTACCCTGCGGTTAGTTGTCTTGATCGCTTCATCTAAGGTCAGAAAAGATGTCTGCAAAGAGGCAAGCTCCACTAAAAGCTCAACGGCCTTCACGTATGCCGATCTGCAAAGCTGGATTTGCTGCCCACCCCTAGCCAAACCAGTCAAATCGTTCTTACTTTCACCCGCCTCTGTAAAATGCTCAAATTTTGGAAGCTTGACACCAGCCACGTTTTCTTGTTTTGCTTTGACCTTGATCGTAGCAGATTGGACGTTTTCACGCACTATGTGCTTGATGTTATCGCCTGCTGTATATTTTGCTTCTGTCAAAGCAAAAGACGCGCTCTTCATTATATCACCCATAGACTCCTTTGTCTGCACGATCCGCTTCAGAATCTGCCGAAACTGCATTGTTAGGGCATCGCTTTTTTTCTTCAGTAACTGGTGGCCTTTGGTTGCGCCTACCAAGCGGGCCTTTACGACTCCCAATACTGTCACCGTTGGCACCACATTCAGCCTCTGCCCTGACCCAGACATCTTATGGAAGAATCTTTCTCTGAAGACGATAGATGCTGTGAAGAGCAGATCTGCCCCAGAAAGAGCTAGCAGAGAATAAGAACAGTAGATTTGACACAGGGCAAATTCCAAGAACAAGCCAAAGTTATTACAGAAAATACAAATCCAAGAAGATACACCGAATATTTCTGAAATATTTCATTAACAGATCTACGAGGTTACAGCAAAGGTTTCTGAACTACTTTACAGCAAACAGCAAATATTTCTAACATACTTCACTACACAGACGAGAATTGAACGATAAGAAAGAAGGATCGTAAATGATTCAGATCCAAACAAGAATTTGACAACAAAATTGCACAATCCGAATACTAAACAGGTAATCTTCTCAGAATAATGCATGATGTTTCAAGATTTGTCACAAAAGTTTCAACACTGAAATAATGCTAGATTGCTAGCAATTGTTTACCAGAATCAGATCGAAGATGGTCGAAAGCTGAAGATGTTCGCAAATAGATACAAAACTATATGTGACACATCGCCCAAGCAGAGCCCTCCGAGATGGTGCAAGCCTCTGGGCACAGGAGCTGCATGTTTGTATTTGGGGCTGATGAGTGTTTTTTTGGTGTGTCAATTTTAAAGTCCAGCCCTTAACTCGCGCACTAAAGGACAGAGAAAAAACCCCTAACCAACTGACCACTAAAGAGATGTTGTTCGAGACCGCTGGCCAAAGATCTACGGTCCGTCGGTCCCCAATGACCTATGAGAACTTACACAATTTGCCACATTAAGCACTAATATAGAATCAAGAGCAACTCTGATATGTGACCCATGTCTGTTTATATTCACGACGATTGTGGTTTGTGACCCTTGCTCCTGCATGAGCATCACAAATTGCCAATTTGTAATTTGAAACACAAATAGGGGGGGGGCAACACAATTCAATGACCCGTGATTTGAAACACCATTCATGCCCAATGAAGACACCTTTCAAATTATGACATCTCAATTCACCTTACGTTCTTAATATTTTCTACATGCACTCTTTTGTACTCCCATGGTTTTCTCATCTTTGATCAATGAAAATATTAAACTTGGATTTCAAAAAGGACCTCTTTAAAAATCATGGTACATGGTCAATGAGACCCCTTTAGAGGTCTTGGAATTGAGTGTTTTCTTTGCACCACTTGCACAATCAAACCATATAAATTCAAAGAACAACGCAACAATTATAGTGGCTCCATATGATAAGTGTCCTTAGAGGCGAGCTCAAAGGTATACGTAAGTCTCAAGTGTAGGGAAGTCCAATCTAGCATTGGCATACGAACAAGTTAGAAATTTGTAGCTCAACCTAGCACCACACTTGCATGGGATTAATGAACCGTTCAAGCCTTGCTAACCAACACAACAAACATGTCATGAATCTCTTCCATAATCAACCAAGCCAACATGTCAACGTATAAAACCCGAGAGCAAAGCTAGAGCCAACTCAACCAATTAGTGTAACACCAAGCGAAGGGTTTGAAATTGGTGTTTTAACTTGCAAGTATTGTTGAGGTGAAACCAATAATGTTTATCAAACCCAATGAGTTCATCTTCATCAATCATAGTGAGAAAAACATTTCCAACCAAGGTCCTTACTTAAGTTCCAACTTTCTTGACACACAAGGTATCTTTTCCCTACACATTTCCATTCATAGAGCATCCATTAGCAAGGATTTTGCTTCTAACCAATCATTAATCTAATCTATGGCAAAAAAAACTAATTTGTATCAACATCTAACCATTCACTTGAATGTGTATGATATTCTTATCATGATAACCCATGGAAAAATCAAATTCATGTCAAGCGATACTTCCATGTATTATGGTATATGTAAGTGTCCTCCAAATACGTCAAGATTTTAGATGTTAATACATTATCTCAACAAAGCATCTTATTCACTAGAAAAAATACTTAATATTAAGAAATGTGAATACATCATCAATGTAGATAATCAGGTACACAAAACATATCATCAAAGTCAATCGAGATCATCAAGTCCATAAATCAAAGGTGGCCATGTGATTTTCAGTATTCATGTGATTGCCTAAGCCAATGGCCATATTCTAGTATCCATGTGATTGTCTATGCCCAGGCAAAAATCACACAAATATATAACACAAGCATTATCATAAATCCACTTGTATATGGCAATCTTAAATTATAATTCACTTCATTCACATATATAATTAGTGTACTCTGACTAAAAAGAATTTTAATCTTCACAAGGGAAGTTTCTAGTTTAAGGAATATTGTTGACCAGAAGTGACTTGTGAACTTAGGATCTATATCACTAACAATGTCACTCAGCAGTCCATACAACCGAAATAATCTTTCAACAAAGATCTAAGCTAAATCAAAAGCCTTAGCGATTGACTTAATTGGTAAGAACGTAGGTAACTTAGTTAATCTATCCACAACAATCCAAATAGAATCATTTTGTTGTTGGGTTATTGGAAGTCCAACTATAAAATCCATCGATATGTGGGGGTTCCAACGCCATTTGATCCAATTTGTCAAAATATTTAGTTGTTCGGTCTTTGGACTACGCTTCTTTCCCTTCTTGCTTTCCCTTCTTGGATTCAAATTGGTTGGAATCTGTTGAAGTTATTCCTGGACATCTTGGAGTCATATGCTTTTGTTATCCGAAAAGCATCCTCAAGACTTTGAAGCACATTCCTCCTGCATTCGTTCTGATAGTCGGCAAGCAAACCTAGGACAAACTGCCATAAAGCCAACTTAGGATCAAATGATGGAACTCTATTCCAGAGGTTCATTAATTCATGGATATAAGAGTCCAGGCTCTTACTACCCATCTTGCAATTCACAAATTTCTGGTAGTAATTGACGCCATTAGCTATTACGAAAGCTTTTTAAAAGACTTCCACAAAAGCATCCCAGGTCGTGGAGTTTCACCAGCAAATCTCGCCACCACCACGACGCCTTACAGTGTAAGAATAGCACAACACTTCAATTTTCTTCTCATCGGAAATTCCATGCAAACTGAAGTAACTGCTCCACTTAAAAAGCCAGTCTTCCAACTTTCGGTTCCTTCTCCTTCTTCTCCCCCGAATAGGTTTCAAGTTGAAACCCGAGGTTTGAAAAAGACAATAATTTAATCTAGTTCAAAAGAACTTCCATCTGCTGGTCTCTCATATTATTCTAATGTTTTATGTCATTGAGTGTTGTACTCAACTGTTGACAAATTTGCATATATGATGGTGCAGCCAGATTTGGCACAACCTGATTTGCAACTTTTTTGTCCATCTTGAATTATCTATTTCAGGAAATAACTAACTTTAGCTAATAAGTACGTCTATTCTTAACCATAAGTGAAGTACAGTTGACCAATTCTGACTAAAATTCAAAAAACTGGAAAAAACTGAAATTTTTGAGTTTTTGGAATTTAATTTTTTTTAAATTTTTACGTAATTTGAAATTCATCAAAAAAAAAAACATTGTCAGTATATAGACAATCGAAATCGAAAAATTGACATACTGTTCGATTCCTAATCTTACTAGCATAATGTCAGTCTGGCATGCAAAGCATGTGACATTAATTGCTTTCTTGACATTACGAAATTTTTACATAAATTTCAGTTTTGTGGAAATTGTCAACCTAATTCGTTGATTTGTGACCCAACTATCAGAGCACATGCATATAACTACTCAAACGACTGTAGATCCCTAATGCAAGTCAAAAACACTCTCAGAATCAACATGCAACCATCCATACAAGTACAGTACCACAATTAAAAAAAAAACAAACATGCAATCATAACATTTACGAATTTTGACAATTTTGCTCACAAAACTGCCAAAATGTCAAACGGCCATATCTTGAGCTATAGTGCACCAAATTAGGCGCTTCAAAGCACAATTTGGAGGAAGATCAAGTGAACAAGACGATTCCCACATCAGCCTTCCACATCAGCTTCACATGTGTGAGAACATAGCGTCCGAAAATATGTAGTAGGGCGTAGTTTTACAAGGCCTATGCATGCAAAAATGTGCAAACACCTCCCCAAGCCCAAAAGTGATCTTACCAACAGTCTTAAATGGTCTATTAGACTTCCTCAAAGCATTCATATAGGTCCTAAGAAGCAGTATGGGCTGAGAACGAAGATTTCTTGATTTGGAAAAGGGCTTTTTGCTCAATTCACTAATTTCTTGGCTCTAACTTCAAGGAAAGCTTCAAAAGACTTTGATTCAAATTTGGCAAGCTCTACAAGGCATTTTACAGCATCTTACTATCCAACTTTATGAAAAAAAAAGAAAAAAAAAACTTGCAAAAATGATGATTTTTGACAATTTTTCGATCTTTTCTTCACCATAAAGTCGAAATTCATGACATGCAACTCTTTCTCACACACATGCAACTCAATTTACAGGATTATAGCCATTCTAAATGATATGATCTTGCAGGATTTTAGCCCTTACTATCAATTTTTAGCCAAAAATCATGAAAAACAAGCATTTTTTGGCCAAAAACATGGAGAACCGTAAATCATGAAAAGACCTGGCATGCATAATTGATTTCATCATTAATGATCCCTAGAATAAAAGTACACTTGCTGGAAAATTCAAATCTACTAAAGATCTGAGCTACATAAGCAAAAGCTCCAAAAAAACATCACAAATTGGCTTCCATGGACAATCTTCCATAAAACACTAGAGAAATTTGAGAGAGATGGATCTTAACGACATGCAAATGGAAAATGGGAGGATTCACCCACTTGAAATCTTGTTCTCCACTTGGATGAGAATACTGTTGGAAATTAAGCTCATAGTTTCCTCCTTGGTGATATAATCCATTTAAAACTCTTCCTGCACATTTTTTGATCATTGATCTAGGGTCAGATACAACCTATTATCTCGGTTCTATGTTTGCTCATCTAATACCTGCAGGAATTACAATTTCATGTTTTTCTACTTGCATATTTGGTCGTGTTTCTTAACACATACTGCAGACCTGCAGAACTACTCTATTTTTGTGTGCATAGTTCTACTTGGTAAAAAATACACAGGTTCTTACGCACAGTCCAAAGGGTTACCATTCCTGAATTTTTCTATTCTACATTCAACTGTCAAGTACCTTAAGTACATTAACCACCTGGCCATCTTTAATGTCTTCAATGAACCAATCTACGGTCGAAATGCAGTCTAACAACAAACCGCCACCACCTCCAAGGCAAAAGTTGCGGTCTATGTGCGAAGGGAACAAACTGCAACGCAACCGCAAGGAACCGCTAAAGGCATCGTCTGCTATAGCCAGGGCACCTCAGGAGTCAACCATGCGGCCACTCAACGAAGGCCAGAAATGTCCAAGGCACCACAAGGAACCGTCGGGGCAACCAGTTGGACCAGCACGTTGAGAAGATCAGAATGATCTTCGCTCAACTTGCTGCATCAGGACAGGAGCACCAGGTCCCAGCACCACAGCAGCTGATGTACTTCATGAAATATCTACCGACGTCCTATCAGCCGTTGAGAATGCTCATACTGAGTCTACCAGATATGACATTCGACAAAGCAGTCAGTCTTGTCGTTGATGAGAGACTGATGAGAGACGAAGAGAGGAAAGTAGTGATCAAGAGAAGGCTCTCTTCACGAAAGGTCACAAACCAGGCCATACGGCCAACAAATGTTGGTTCAATCCAGCAATACCTTGCATGCACTGCAAGAAGAAAGGGCATTCTGCATACGATTGCAGATTCAACCCAAAAAGAAAGAACAAAGCTGAAAAAAGCTAATGTTGTGAAGTCATCAAAAGATGCTGACAGAGGTGACAAAGCTTTCACGATACTCGATAAAGCTTCAACGAGCTACACTGAACACGACTATGATGTATTCATTGATTCAGGAGCAACATCTCACATAACCTATAACAAGAAGATCTTAATCGACTTCAGAGAGCTCGAAAACAATAGAGCAATAATTCTAGGTGATGGGAGCAGACACGATGTCAAAGGCATCGGCACTCTACAACTACGAACACTATCAGGCCAAGCAGGGCTGCCAGGAGCACTCTATGTGCCCTCACTCAAAAAAGATCTGCGATCTGTCTCCAAGATGGCAGATCTTGGCATTCGAGTTTTGTTCGATGGCAACACATGCCACACGATTGAGAAGACGACAAACAAGTTGCTAATGGCCGGATGCAGAGAAGGAAACATCTACCAGGCCAAGATAATCAGCAACTCTGATAGCATATTAAATGCTTCAAAAAATGAAGATCAGCTCTAGCATAGGAGAATGTATCATCTAAACATGCGGAGCCTGTACGACATGAGCTAAAAAGACATAGTCACAGGTCTCAAGATTTCAAAGCCCAAAACTGAGTTCTGCGAAGCTTGTCAGAAAGGCAAGCAACATCGGAATCCATTCATGCATGAGGGAAGAAGAGCCAAGGAAGTTCTTGAGCTCGTCCACTTTGATGTCTGTGGACCGATGAAGATGGATTCGCTCTCAGGTTCAAGATACTTTCTGACGTTCATAGATGATTACAACCAGATGACCACGATCTACTACTTAAAGAAGAAATCCGAAGTGTTTGATTCCTTCAAGAAGTTAGTGGCATTTGCAGAGCGACACACCTTGAAAAAGATACAGATCCTTAGATCTGACAACGGAGGTGAATACAAAAGCAAAGAATTCTCAAGATTCTACGAAGAACAGGGGATAGAACACCAATTCACTCCTGCATAAACACCAAAATACAATGGTGTTGCAGAAAGAAGAAACAGAACACTAGTCGAAGGAGCCAAATGCATGATAGCATAGGCTCAATTGCCAAGTCAATTATGGGCTGAGGCAATAGTTGCAATTGTACACCTGTAGAACAGATCAACAACGACAGCGTTGGAAAACAAAATGCCGTACGAAATGTGGATAGGTAGAAAGCTTGATCTGTCATATGTACGTGTGTTTGGATGTGCAACATATAAACACATTCCAAAAAAAAAAAAACAAGCTCGATGACAAATCAGAACAAACAATCATGGTCAGCTACTCGAACGGAACACAAGTGTACAGGCTCTACGATCCAACCATAAAGAAGATTGTTTCAAGCAGAGATGTGAAGTTCGATGAGTCCACATTCCCTGGATCAATTTGAATTTGGATGACAACTGTGGAACTGATAAATTGATGCTAGAAATCGATTCTCACAGTTTTGGTCCATATCAAACAAAATTTGAAAATTCCAGATCTTAAAATTTTGAAAGTCTTGTCAAAGTTCAAAATTGTTTAAAATATGTCATTTATTGATTGAAGGAAATTAGCTTAAAAAAGTGAAAGTGAACAATCGGAACAATTTGAGGGATCAGAAAGTGGAAGTGTTGTTAAATCAAGTAAAGACTTTGTCTTTGCTGAATTTGGGCTTTCAGCCAAAACCATATTCAGGGGAGAAAAAAGAGAAGAAACCAAAGGTTGTAGATGACCAGTTAACCAAGTGGACTAGTTATTTTAACCTACATGTAATTCTTGAAGAAAAAAAAATTGAGAGCGTAGTTCTGTTCTGCTTTCAAAAGTGGGAAAGATGAGCAGTTCCAGAATTGAGATTCTTGCTCTCCATTAGTTGCAATAACTTGTTGGTTAGCAAACATTATATAGTTTATGATGACAGACTGGTTGGAATCTTTTGCCAAAGGTTATGAGGAAACAACAATCTCCTCAATATAAAAATACATAGACTACATGACCTCACAAAAGCCACATAAATTGCTACGATCCAAATGCTTTGTGATTGTATTGAGTTTATACTCATTTTGTAGATTCACCACGGTTACACCACATCGATCTACAATAGGATAATGATAGTGATAAATTATTCCTAGCAAAAGGTTGAGCAACATTTGCTCATTGTCATAGTACCAACAAAGAACTATTGGACTTGTCATCATGAATAGCTAGAACTCTAACAATTATACTTGTTATGCAACCTCTTGAACATTATTGTCCAGATAAAAAGACCAACATCCATATGCTCCTCTATAAATACATTGATGGACTAAAAATTTGATTTCCTTGCCCACATAATATTTTCAATGGATAGTTCTAGATACATCCAAAAACTACCTTATGGCTAGAGGTGCTTTTTAGTTCATGGAGTTGCTAAGAATTGCTTTTGGATGTGCTAGTTATGCCATAAACTTGCTTACTATAGTGAGATTTTAATTTACAATGGTCAGTGTACCCTCGTAAAATCCCAATTTACTTTGTTTAAAGCCCCTCATTGAGCAACAAATTGTCTCTTGATGAGCAACAAATGTGCTTCCTCCAAATAGGTGGATCAATGTGCATTGCGAAGATATGTACTCAAATTAATGGTAGGCGATCATGTTATGTCCACGTCCTAAATATAGGATTCAGTATGATCGTAGACTTGGATACACGGACGGTACTCTAGTGTGCGAGATTATTGGTTATGCCACATCATACTAGACGAGACCCATGAAGTAATTAATAACCTTGTGAGGCCCAAACACACTAATTGGAGTTAGTACATGGTCTAGGACAATCACTCCATGTGTAGAGTATCAATAACAATAGAATTTTCAGGAGTTTAGGCCTTGCATGACTGCATGCATAGGGTGGTCTTGGGCCAATATATCTATTGGAAAATCGCCCTACTACATCATTCATTTGGCATTTCATTGCCAGGTTCTCTCACTCTATTCTTGCTTGCTATTCCTTGGCTCGAGGGTGAAACTTTTGGAGATTAATTAGTTGCTTCTACTTGTTTGGGTGGTTTCTCCACAATGTGTTCTCTTGTGTTTTGTCTTGTAAGTAGAATCTTGAGGAGCTTTCTCTTACATTGGTATCAGAGCAAGGCTTACAAAGATTGGAGAACTTGGAGTGGTGTTACTTTTTGTCGAAATTTTGGTGTGGATCAATTGGTATTTGTGGGAAATAAGGACCGATAGGAAATGAATGCGTGCTCAGACAGAGTCGTCAGCACATCCACCGAAGATGATAGATTATGTGTGAAAATTGTTGTTTGTCAGTTTAAATGTGAAGTTCATTATGAATTTAAAATTTTATGGTGCAAGAGATGATGCAAGTTCCTCAAGCATCAAGGACAACCACCGTCTGATCAGATTCTTAGGAGTCAGAGACATCCGTGTTTTGATTAGACTGAGTGAACAAGCTAATAACAAGTAATGAAAAGAGTGCAATCAAATCACAACACATAAACAACTACGTTAGACACCGATGAAGAATGTGCTTCTTGTATATTACACTAACTCCTTGTCGGATGAACAATACAATTGATTACAGTCTGAATAAAAGATGACGTAACTTAGAATGAAAGTCTTCCGCTTTGTTGCATCCATGGAATGAGATTTGGAGATCTATTTATAAGCGGCGCTGTTCTTGTTTTAGAGGAATCGTTTAACTAATCTCTATTTACAAGAATAGCTTAGCTTAACTATGTACTTGAATGTACATTTACAAATATTTGATCTACAACGACATCTGTACAAAAGTTAGGGTTAAGCTCCGCTTTGGGAGCGTGAAGAGGAGTCGCAAAGTTGCGCTGTTGTAGAAGCCATAGGTAGACCACAATGTTGACTTGGCAGTTCCCGGCGGTCGTGATCGCAAATCGTAGCTTGCGATTCCCTTCAGTCGTTGGTCTTCGTTGAGCAAGGTTGACTCCTACGATGCCCTGGCGGTTCCTTGCGGTGCCTTGGCTGTAGATGGACGTTTCCGGTCTTCGCTGAGTGGTCGCAAGGTTGACTCCTGCGGTGCCCCAACGGTAGCAGACGGTGCCTTCGGCGGTTCCTTGAGGTAGCTTGTGGCTGTGTTGCGATTTGTTCCCTTCGCACATAGACTACAGCTTTTGCCTTGGCGGTGGTCTGGCAGTTCATTGTTAGCCTGCATTTCAACCGTAGACTTGTTCATTTAATGTTGAAGACATTAAAGATGGCTAGGTCCTTAATGTACTTCAAATACTTGACATTCGAATGTAGAATAGAAAAAGTCAGGAATGGTTACCCTTTGGACTGTGTGTAGAAACCCGTGTGTTTTACCAAGTAGAAATATGCACACAAAAATAGAGTAGTTCTACAGGTCTGCAGTTTGTGTTAAAAAACACAATCAAATATGCAAGTAGCAAAACAGAAAATTGCAATTCTTGATAATATCAGATGCACGGACATAGAACCAAAATAATAAGTGGTATCTGACCCTAGATTAGTGATCAGAAAATGTGCAGGAAGAGTTTTAAATGGATTCTGTGAGCTTAATTTCCAATAGTCTCCCTTAAGGTCACGATTGGTGCCTTGACAATCTTTGTCAAGTTTAACAAGTTAAAAAACTTTTGGTGCTTGATCCTAGGCAGAGCTTTGGTGAATATATCTGCAACCATTTCTATTGTGCAGTAGTATTGAGGAATAACTTGTCCTGAGAAAACTTTTTCCCTAATAAAATGATATTGTATTTCAATATGCTTAGACCTAGCATGAAATCTGAGATTCAATGACAATGAAATACAACAAATATTGTCACACAGAATAGTGGTAGCATTAAACTGAGTGTGATGCAGATCATGAAATAGTAGTCCGATCCACATAGCTTCTTTTGAAACTTGGCATGCTGTGATGTACTCCGCTTCGGTTGAAGAGAGTGCAACTGATTTTTGCTTTCTTGAGTTCTATGAGTTTGGTCCCCTTGCCAGAAAGAAACAGAATTCGGAAGTGGATTTTTCTAGTTGAGGCATTTCCTCCCCAATCTGAGTCGGAGTAGCCTTGAAGAACCATTGGATCGATAGCATTTCCATCATAGCATAAAACGTGATCTAGACTTCCTTGAGTATATCTCATAACTCTCTTTACTACTTTCCAATGTAAGATCCTAGGATTAGACATGTATTGACTCAGTGTGCTAATAGTGTATGCTAAATCCGGTCTAGTGCAAAGATCCTATAAGTGAATGATAAGGGTGCTTCGCTAAGTCGAGTACTTCACTTTCGGTATCCGCACAAGGAGATTTAGTCAATGTCATAGCTGGATCCATTGGAGTATCGATCGGTTTGCAATTAGACATATGAATCTTTTCTAGAATGGATTCTAGATATTTCTTCTAGCTGAGATGCATTGAATTGACACCTATGAATTTGAAATAAACATTACAGTCAATTGAATTGTTTGCAAATCCTAATTGAATGAGATAAACATTGATTCTTTTGAACCAAGCTCTTGTGGCCTGTTTCAAGCCATAGATTGCTTTGTGCAGTTTGCACACTTTGTGCTCTTGGCCTTTGACTTCGAATCCCTTCAGTTGGAAGATATACAGCTCCTCTTCGACATAGCCATTGAGAAAGGTTGTCTTGACATCCATTTGATGCATCTGAAGGTTTTTCGCCGCTGCTAGTGCAATGAGTGTCCTAATTGACTGCATTTTGACAACATAATTCACTCTTTGGACTTGAGTGAGTCCTTTAGCCACTAGTCGTGCTTTCCATTTTGCAATGGAACCATCAGAGTTGATCTTCTTCTTGAAGATCCACTTCGTATTAATAACTCTATTGTGAGTGGGGAAGTCGACCAGTGTCCAAGTCTGGTTTGTCAAAAGTGAGTTGTACTCGCTTTCCATAGCTTCTACTTCACAACATCCTTGGAGTTAGTTGTTTGGGCCAGGGACTCTGGATCTTCTGATGAAGTTCAGAATGATTAAGGTGTATACCTCTCAGGAATAGTTCGAGTTCTCAAGGATCTTTGAATATCTTGTTGACCATATTAGAATGGTGTCTCTTCTTGAATTTGTCCAGATTTGCTCAAGCTAGCTTGGTCTAGTCTGGTCTAATGACAGGTGTTGTCGGCTACTCGGCTTTTGTAGCTGTAGCTACAGGTTCTGCATGAGAGACATCACGAGTGGAAGATTTTATGTTGTGTAAAATAGGATGAAAAAACACATCATCATTTGTAAATGGTTGTTTGAATTCGTAGAATGTATCTTCCTTCAAGATTACATCCCTTGAAACAAATGCTACATTGGTGAATGGATCATAAACTTTGTAAGCTTTATGTTCATCAGGTTAGCCAATGAAGAGGCACTTATTTGACCTCTCATCCAATTTCTTCCTAGGCTATTTAGGAACATGAACAAAACATATACAACCAAAAATTTTCAGATGGCTGACACTAGGCTTGTGTCCATGCCATACTTGATGAGGAGTTCTATTGTTAGGGAATAGTTCTGACGGTTTGTCTTCGTCAGAGGATTGCTCCTTGAATTCCGCCATGTTGGTAGATTTTGGTTGTTTGTGTTGCTGCTTCTTAGCCTCGTTGTAGATCCGGATACGACAGTCTTTGATGTCATGGTTTACTCTCTTGCAATACCTGCAACAGAGTTTCTTCTTGGATCCGTTGCTCTCTGATTGAGTTGGAGGCTTCTGCTGCTGCTGCTTCTGCACTTGATTCTTGCCCTTGTAGTTGTCCTTCTTCTTGGTATATAAGGCGAGGGACTTGTCTTTGACGGACAGATCATTGGTCTTTCTCTGCATCTCTTCTTGAAGAAGGTCATCGATGACCTTTTGAAGAGTCAGGTCAGGTTGAGTGGAGATCATCACAACAAAGTGCTCATAGGACTTTGATAAAGAAGAAAGCAAGGTCATTACAACGTCATCATCCTGAATAGAACATCCTACAGTTGACAGTTGATCTAGCAAAGACTTGAAGCTATTGAATTAGACATCCTAAGAGTAAAGAACTTCCTTCTAAGGTGTAACCGTGTAAAAAACTTCCTTCTAAGGTGTAACCGCGTGGTTACATCTTGAGTCTCATAGAGATTTGTTAGCAAATCTAATGCTTCCTTAGAGAACTTGCATGTGGTAACGTGGGAAATATGGGAGTCAACCAGATTCAATGTGATTGATGCTAAGGCCTTCTGATCCTTGATCTTCCATGCCTTCACTACGTCATAATCATCATCGTCTTCTAGTCTCAAGTCAGACCCGTCTAGGACATTCCAAAGGTGTCTACCTATAAGCATTATAGATCTGTTTATACCATTCCTATCTCCAGGTAAGGCATCAGCAGGACTTGTGGAAGTTCTGCGATGATCTTTGATCATAGAATTTTGATGAAAGTGCTCTAATTGATCATTGCTAAAATTAGAGCCATACATTGAACTGGTGAAGGCACCACCATTATAAGAATTCAAGGTACCGGCAGGCAAATGCTTCCTTTCTGTGTAGCATTGCGCCATAATAAGAATAGCAGTTGGTTAGCTTGACATCCAAAGTTTCTTTGGTCTCAGGTTTGAACCTCCCCTTGAAAACCAAGAAGCATAATAAGAACAGAAGCAATAAATCTTGTGAAAGCTTGTTCTACTTTCACTAGATCCCTGTTCACGACAGGTCAATCGTTTGATGCGTAAATTCGGTCATACTTTCCCGTGCTCTCCAAGCCGAATGAATCATTAACTTGAGGTCTTTTTTTGGAAAATATTCCCAGCGATTAGAGGCAAAGCTTGAAGGATTGGCAGGCGAATGATGCTAAAGGGACTAGGATGTGAACACAAGAAATAATCGACAAGCGCAAATTTACACATACGGGTTAAATATTCTACAAACTAATACATTACAAGCATAGGAGACTGTGCACATAGAGACGTGGCGATCGATCTAGAAATCGACAGAGGAAATATACTTGACACCTGACGTTTTTTTTCAGATTGACGTTAGAAGCACATGCATTGGCAAACTTGATGAGACCTCTGGGAGTTTATATGTTGCGCATATAAAAGTTTCTGAAACCTTTGACATCCAATTAGATATTTTCAAAAAATTTGAAGCTCTTGCGCTTGCGCACATGGAATATGGATTATCGTCAGCAAACTAAATCCATTATAATCTAGTCGATGGTCATCAATTCAAACACTAGTATCCGTGTTTGTATTGAATTTGGTAAGGTTCAAGTAGACATCGATATTTCTTCAGACGTCGAGGCTGTTTCCTCCTGATTGCTAACTACCTTGTAGATGCGACTTTGAACTAATATGCAAAATTAAAGAGAGTCACGAAAAGGAAACGTGTATTTCACTCACCACATAAGCTGAGAACTACAATTCTAATCAAAGATTCCCAAACCTTAATGGGCAGGACCAACTTCTTGTTCACAAATTGATTCTCTCACAAAGGAAGATGCATAGGGAACTGACCTTCAAATATACAATGATTTATGAATACCAACATATCTAACTTGGAAAATGAGATGAGAATTAAAGAAACTTACAAAATGATAAGCTTCGTGATCACAAATGAGTTCTCACAAAAAGAAGATGCACAGTTCCGAACTAGCCTTATATATACAATGAACGACATATACATTATCGTAGTGACTAACACAATGATCAGCTTCGTGCTCAAAATAACAAAGGGTGACTACCTAGAATTAACTCAATCTTGGGGTCTACCGACCTAGAGGATGGTATCCAATGAGGTAATTTAACTGCAAAAACATCTTTAAATTCATCCAAGATCTTATCCTTCTCTTTGCACCTGATCTAAGTCCAATGAGTTAAGAATTATAGACAATTCACAACTGCTTAGATGCATTTAAAAAAAAACCAAAATGGATTTGGCAAACAAAGAATAAGCCTCATACTATGAATCAAAAATTTCCATTACATTATCATTGAAATAATTCCAAATGGATGTACATATCTGTCTCCAAACAGTGTAACTAATTTATTACCCTCCTGAAATGAGAGCACATGCTTCTCAAAATCAATATCATGAGATCTATTAAATAACCATTCATACCCTAGAATAATGTCTGTATGTGCTAAATCTAAAATATAAAAATTAATTAACTCTCTATAGTCTTGAATCCAAAATGGAAGCTTCAGAACTTTGACATCCCAAGTCTTCAACTCCACACTTGAAGCTAGATATACCTTATATCTATGATCATTGGCTTCAGTTTTCAGGTTGAGTTTCTACACAAGAAATTTTTTTTTAATGAAATTATGAGTTAAATTCACTATCCACCAATATACTAACTTCATGTCCCTTAATTATATAAGTCTTTCAAATGAAATAATTCATTAGGCAAGAACAAAGTAGTACTGAATGAACATTCACACTCACAATCAGTTCTATTAATTTTCAATTTTAGATTCTCTTTACCTGGCATCTCAATGACTTGAGTTGCGGGTTTCTTTTGCTCTGGGCAGAACTTCATAACATGTCTAGGCTTGTTGCAAACAAAAAACACATTTGTCTTCTTAGTCTTTTTCTGGGACATATGCTTCTTTAGCTTATATTTTGATGCCATATGATCAAGTGCGTCAAAATATTTGACTTGTTTTCTGTCATGAACTTGTTCGAGTTGGGTACCAGTGGATTAGCCTGAAACCACTTCGTGGATGCTACCACCATGAAATCATAAGCTTTCGTGACTCGTACAACGTCATCAAAAGTCTGAAGCACGTTTCAGTTAGAAATCAGAGTTAATCTGATATACATTTTATGTAAGCTCTAAACGTGATGATGCCAAATTATTGTATAGTTTATTTGGTTTATTGTATATGGTTGTGATCGGGACGTGACCCGTTAGGATATATTGATCGGGCACTGATCCCGTAGACGACTACTTGGGTTAGCCGGGTAGCCACACGTAGGAAGAAATTAGCCTGTACAGTGATTTTGAGTTCATTATGCTATACTCAGGGGCATGTCCTGGGTTTGTCAGTATATGTGGCCATATTGGGCCTAACTCTAGTTTGGCAGGTGGTAGGCCAATTTAGTGACACCTGTTGAGGCATGCAGTTTGGGGCTTTGCTATATGTACAATGTTTCTTCATAATAGACTTAACTTTTGTTGTGCCATCTTTGAGAGTTGTTAAGAGTGGCTATGGTGATTGTGTGATGTGATCTGCATAATGCACTAGATCCTAACAGAATTTCAACTTGGTATCAGAGCGTCAGGGTGATGCAGGTATGCACGATCCGGTGGAGCTATGGCATAGCGTCTTTCACCAGAAAAAATAGCACTCGGAGAGTCTCAGGAGAGAGGACTCCATACGGGGTATCGACAGTCCGGATGGCATGAGACAACAAAGTTCCTTCGATCGAAGCTTCGGGGAAGATCAGAACGATCGTCGTAGGTGGATTCCAGGGAGAATTCACGGAGAAACTTGCAGTTTCGATGGTTTCGGGGAAATCATCGATGTTGGCTACGTTATTCACTGTGTGGACAGTCGTTTGGCGTAACGGGGCTTGCAAAGGATTTGCAAAGAGCAGTGAGAGAGAGCCATAGCAATTTACAGGGTTAGATTGGGTGGAAAACTGAGGAAATTTTTTAAATTTCTAGTTTCGTGGGGTGTTGACGAATTTCTGGGAAAATTGGCTTCTTTGCAGCCAATATCGCACCAATCAGAGAGCCGTAAATTGCATCAGATGCCTTGAGGTAGGACGACCTCATCCAGGCAGGGAGCTGCAAGAAGAAGCTCAGGGAAAGCCTGAGTGGAACCCAAGATATCTTCATCTTTCCTCTGCTAGGGTTTACAGGTGGAAAATCAAAGTTCTCTCACTGTGGGGGATGTTTTTAGGAACTGTAAAAGGATACAGAGGGGCGCCCTGACAACGCGACGTAGCAGCCAAGAGGCCGCGGATGGTCGTGGGCTATTAGAAGAGCCAGATCTGATTTTGTAGAGGGCTACCATAGCTAACAAGAAGCTTGAAAGCTTGAGGAAGAGAAGATGAAGGAGGAGGACCTCGTGGGTCTGCTCGCGCGCGAAGGAGGAGTTTTCTCATAATGTATAAAGGGGTGCCGCGGACCTAGGATCATGGATCAACGCGCAGAGGCAGACAGAGCCATTGGATTTGAAGCCATGGTGATCAATGACTAAGATACATTACTCGGGGAGCAATCTAGACCGTGAGATTAAAGTGGCCAATGAATGCATTTGAATGGGGCCTGAAGGGCAAGGAAGAAAATAAGTGGCTTTCTTTTCATTAAAAATTTTCAAATGGAAATCCATTGAAGGGACCCAAAATCCAAAATGGACTTCACCTCATTAAAAACTTTAAAATGAAGAATCAGTTCAAATTTGCAAGGCATTTTGGAAATGGACCTATCTTTGGCTAGAAGGCACCTATTTTGGCCATCCTTGGGCCAAAATGACCCCTGAAACTGGCTACTCAGAGCCAGCGGACAGAGCGACATCATAGATAGGGAAAAACACGTTTTGAGGACTTTTTGTCACCATTCTATTGAGCGGAGTGCAGGTGACCTAGTGATGGGCTACATTCGCCATTTGGGTACCGTAGGGCCAAATTCGGGGCAATTTTTGGCTGGTGAAACCTGCTACAAGGCGGTACATTGAGGCATAATCACTTCGAAATAATCATTACTTACTCCTGACAGGGTAACAAGGTGTTTAGAAGTGGTAAATGCGGTATGGGAACGAATGGTAGTGGAATTGTGTGGAGAAAGCTAGTATTGGCGACGAAAGTGTAGTTTGGCGATGGAAGTGCACTTTGGCAACGTGACTACTCATCATTGGCAACAATTTTTACAGGGAAAGCAATCACAGGTGAGAGGTAGCCATGGTATGTCAGTTACAGGTGAAAAATTCTTGTGATCAGGTTCAACTCTTGGAGTTCGAACCAACCAACGTCAAGTGGCATTTTGGGGGAACGCTCTCACAGGTATAATCGGCAGTGGCATTGTCGAGTCAGGTGATAGCTGCATTGAAACACGCATCTGTAGCTTGAAAATTTCTCGTTTGGAGGGAAATATGGGCTAGCTTGGAGGTACACACATATTGGTGGTCACAGGTGTAAAAATTACAGCAAATAAGGATCCTAAAACACTTGAAATGATGAGGAAAACAATAGATTATGATTTCATAAGATTAGCACTAGTTGAACCATCAAAATCCATCAAAAACATATGCTTGAACCTCACTAAATGGCCCAAATCCTTGAAGAAGGCTTCACACGTGTGAAAGTACGGCCTCCCACAGTCTGAGTACTGTACACCAGACCTACATTCAATCCTATAATCATTAGTAATCACAAGTACTCAAACAATTATGAACATAGAGAGCAATTGCACCATTATGAGAGAAAAAACATGAAATTGCTTGATTGATTTTGGTGAGATATCATCACCTATATATACATGATCCATCACGGTTTTGGGCAGGTATGAGTATCCCTAAACCTATCCCTAATGCTAATTTTGGTGGATCTTTCATCCCTACCAAGTTAGGGTTGGAATCTTGGAGATCCCTCAACAATGCAAAAATTACCAAAAATAGCTCCTATTTTTTCTCCCTTGTATCTAAGCATAATTTGGACTCATTCCAAAGGTTCTAACACTTAGGTCTACTTGAGAACATCCTTATGAATGGAATCCTATGCTATTTGGCACGTGTGACAAGCCACATCATGACCACACAAGTCATATGACCAAAACTAGTCAAGCTAGAATTGTGAATTTTTAACACTCCTCCTCACTATCTAGCTTGGTTCAATCATTGCTTTACTAATCACTCCAAGTGATGATATGAACTTCATAAAAGGTGTCTTTTGAAGTGGTTTAGTAAGTAGATCAGCTACACATTCATTGCTTGGAACATGCTCCAAAGCAATCTCCTTGGCTTGCACCATTTCTCTCACAAAGTGATGGCATATCTCAATGTGCTTAGATCTTGCATGGAAGATTGGGTTAGATGCAAGGTGTTGGGCTGATATATTGTCATTGTAGATGATTGGTGCCTCCTCTGAATCCATGATCTTTAGTTCCACCAATAATCTCTTGATCCAAAGTACCTCCTTTGTAGTGGTTGTCAAAGCTTTGTACTCGGTCTCGGTTGAAGATAGAGATATAGTTTCTTGCTTTTTTTTGAAAGCCATGAAACCACACCTTCTCCTATGAAAGTTGAATAGGCACTTGTTGATTTCCTATCCCTCTTGTCCCCTGCAAAATCTGAATCACTAAATGCATGAAGGTTAATCACATCTCCTCTATATAGAATCCCAAAATCCAATGTACCCGAGATGTATCTTAGAATCCTCTTAGCCTTTTTCCAATGGATATTCAATGGCTTTTGCATGGATTGGCTCAACCTACATACACTAAAGCTAAGATCTGGTCTAGTTATAGTGATCCACATTAAGGAACCTATAAGTTGCCTAAACAAAGTGATGTCCATGAAGGATCTTTCATCATCTTCATTTGGCACTTTTACATCTTGCTCCATTGGTGTGTCAACACTTTTGCATACTTCCATCTTAAACTTCTTCAAAAGACTTTGAGCATAGTTTACTTGACTTATAAAGATAAAATCAGACCCTCTAAGTACTTCTATGCCTAAGATGAAGTGAAGACACCCTAGATCTACCATCTTGAACTCTAAGGATAGATCTATCTTGATTTTTTCAATACCATCAACACTATTTCCACTAATGATGATGTCATCTACATAAATGAGTAAAAGTACAATACCAACATCATCAAACTTAATGTAAAGAGTGGGATCATATTCACTTTGAACAAAAGAAAGTGAAATAAGATAGCAATGTAGTCTTGAATTCCAAGATCTCGAGGCTTGCTTCAAGCCATAGATGCTTCTTTGGAGATGGCATACTTTGTTCTCCATTCCATGCTTGATGAACCCTTGTGGCTGCTCCATATAGATATCCTCTTCCAAAAAACCATTCAAGAAAGCATTAGAGACATCCATTTGGCATAGAATCCATCCAAAATGTGATGCAAGTGCAATGATTAGTCTTATTGTGACCATCTTGGCCACGGGTGCAAAAGTTTCCTCATAGTCTATCCCTCTCTCTTGAGCATAACCTTTTGCAACTAATCTTGCTTTATGTTTGTTAACACTCCCATTTGCATTCAACTTAAGCTTGAAGACCCACTTGCATCCTATTACATTCCTTTGAGGTCTCTCAACAAGCAACCAAGTTTCATTCTCAATCAAGGCATCATACTCATCCAACATAGCTTTATACCATTCTTTGGAGTTCAATGCATCTTCAACATTAGACGGTTCTTCAAAACTAGATAAAGCATAAGAAGTGGATGAGATACCCTCAACTTGCTGTCCTTTGCCTTGATATGTGAGCCTTGATGGCTCCACTTTTGCCCTTGAAGATCTCCTTGGTGTGATAGGTGGGTTTGGTGTTTGCTCCTCCATGAGCTCCTCCTCAAAACCAAGATCTTGCTCCTCGGCTAACATGACAACATTAGTATCCACAAATGCATCCAGCTTATAAAGTTTGCCAAGTCTAGTTCCCTTAGCCACTATCTTACCCTTCTTCTTGATGAAACATTCATTTGAAGCAAAGTCAACATTGAAACCATTGTCTACCATTTGGCCAACACTTAGTAGATTCTTTGTTATTGTAGGAATGTACAAAACACCTTCTATGTTGATCTTTTTGGAAGATCCTAAGCAAAGGGGAATGCTACCAACTCCTTCAATTTTACAAGCTTCATCATTTGCTGTATAGATAGACTTTATAGGTCCATCATAAGATAAGAGAGAAGAGAAAAACTCCCTTTTACTAGTCATGTGTGAACTAGCACCCGAGTCAATCCACCAAGGATCTTCTCCTTTGAAGCTTGTTGAAGAAAATATGGACATCATGAGAGAGTCCTCATGTGAAATCTCCTCCTCCTCCTCTTTGCTCATGTTGGCTTGGCTTTGATCTTGCTTCCTCTTGAAGCATTCCGAGGCATAATGCCCCATCTTGCTACAATAGTAGCACTTCACCTTTGATTTGTCCTTCTTGACTTTGGTGGTTGATGGAGATGCCTTTGGGGGTCCTTCTTGATCCTCAAGCTTTGTAGACTTCTTGAATGTTGATCCTTTGCCTTTGGACTTGCCTTTGCCTTTGGTGAAGAGAGCTTGGTCATCTCCACCTTGGATGGAAAGCCTATCCATCCTCTCTTGCATTTGGCTCCTTCTTGATTCCTCGGCCATGAGCGTGCCTTGGAGTTCTTCAAGTATGGGTAGCTTACCCATAATTGCATATCCCTGAACCAAATTGTCAAATTCAAAGCTTAGTCCATTCAATATGAGTTGAACAAGCTCTTCATCCTTGATAGGGTCACCTATAAAGGCTAGCTCTTTGTTCAATTCCTTTACTCTTAGGACAAAAGTATGTGCACTCTCTCCTTTCTTTTGATAGCTTCTATAGATTTGATTCTTCAAAGCTAACATTCTAGTTTGGTTCTTGGATTCATAGACCTTTTGCAAAGTCTCCCAAGCATCTTGAGCTGAAGTGCAATCTCCTACCTCTCTTAAGAGTTCATTTGCAACATTCATTTTTATGCAATGTAGTGCAACATTGCACCTCTTGATGTATTTGGCTTTTTCTTGAGGATGAATAGGTTCACCCTCCTTACCATTTACAATTTCCATCAGATCTTGCATGATCATGATAGATTCCATTCTAACTTTCCATATGGAATAGTTAGTTTTGTTGAGCCTTTCATTAGTATCCAAAAGATATGCATTTATAGATGCCATCTAGTCTCCTAATCAAGGACTTGACACAAATGAAGGTTACTTCTATTGATTTGATTGAAGGTCTACCTTATCCCACTTCTTAGGGACCTGAAAAGATCAGTAATAGACTTCCTATAAAGATCTAAGAATGATCTCTAACAAAATCAAATCATAGAATACTAGAAACAATGCACTTGCTTGATTGAAGTAGACAATACTAGTAGAATTGCCCCTCTTTCTATAAAGAACATTAAAACTTCCAAATGATCTGATCAAGAGTGAATTTCAGCAACCTAATATACTTCCAAAATCACTTGTAAAAGATCTAAATGGAACTTAATGAGGATGCAACACAATCTACTATCCAATCACAAGCAAAAAATGATCAAAATTGATGAAAAATTGATCTAATTTGGTGCATAAGTCAAGCAATGGTTGGACTGACCCTAAATCACTTTAGGAGGTGTCTACTACACCTTAGAACAGCCTTGAAGAGTGCCCAAAACTCTGATCTTCCCTCTTCTTGAATGCTAGAAAGCCTCCTCTATGAAATCACCTCCAAAACTCGCTTAGAAATCAATGCTTGGAGCAAGCAAAACTTGCTATCTTGGTAATGTGAATTGAATTCAACTTTGCCTCTGGTTTTAGACACCTAAACACCTGAAAATGAAGTCACACAACACCAATCTCCAATGTATTTGACTCACTTTGAGTTCTAGAATCAATACTAGATGCTAAGATCCAATCTACACAAGATTTAGATCAAGAATTGTGATCAAATTGAATGAAAACCAAGGATTTAGCTCATTTCAGCCTTTAGGCTCTGATACCATGTAAAAATTACAGCAAATAAGGATCCTAAAACACTTGAAATGATGAGGAAAACAATAGATTATGATTTCATAAGATTAGCACTAGTTGAACCATCAAAATCCATCAAAAACATATGCTTGAACCTCACTAAATGGCCCAAATCCTTGAAGAAGGCTTCACACGTGTGAAAGTACGGCCTCCCACAGTCTGAGTACTGTACACCAGACCTACATTCAATCCTATAATCATTAGTAATCACAAGTACTCAAACAATTATGAACATAGAGAGCAATTGCACCATTATGAGAGAAAAAACATGAAATTGCTTGATTGATTTTGGTGAGATATCATCACCTATATATACATGATCCATCACGGTTTTGGGCAGGTATGAGTAGCCCTAAACCTATCCCTAATGCTAATTTTGGTGGATCTTTCATCCCTACCAAGTTAGGGTTGGAATCTTGGAGATCCCTCAACAATGCAAAAATTACCAAAAATAGCTCCTATTTTTTCTCCCTTGTATCTAAGCATAATTTGGACTCATTCCAAAGGTTCTAACACTTAGGTCTACTTGAGAACATCCTTATGAATGGAATCCTATGCTATTTGGCACGTGTGACAAGCCACATCATGACCACACAAGTCATATGACCAAAACTAGTCAAGCTAGAATTGTGAATTTTTAACAACAGGTGATGGAAGTGCGAGGTGGTGCCAGTTGAAAGCCATTGGGGGATAGCAGACTTGCATTGGACGAGCTGTGTGTGGGACACGCAAAGGATGAAAAATGAGTCGATAATCACACTTTGGTTGCTCTTGGCGAGTGGTGAGTGTGATGATTTTGCGGTTTTGCAGTCGGTAAGTCAATTTTGATCAAGTCATTGTAGATGTTGAGCAGTGTATCAGGTTTGTCATCGAGGAGATACACCTCAACTGCTAGTTTGGATAAGTCAAGTCAATTTGCCATATCAGTATTGCATTAGGGATGCAGATTTTAGTGATGAAAGGGTATAGATCATTTGGTTTGGGCCATGGAAGATCTCACAGGTTCACTTGGAGGGATATTGGCATGCACAATCATGTGAGAAACTTGATGGTGGCTTTGGAGTTCACATCTCAGTGTATTCTCAAGGAGTGGTTTGGAACCATGATTAGGGATGGCATTGGAATACCTGGTAGGGATAGCACTGCAGGATGACATGGGATGATCATCAGGGGGCAGTTATTTCATATTGGACTTGAGTCATTGGCATGGACATGACTTACAGGGGGATTCATGATAGAATCAGGAAGCTGCAAATGCAAATGGGCAAAGCGTGAAGCTTTGAGAGCTAGCTCTAGCTTGGAGAGCTGATGGAGATCGCACGGGTTGTGATCGAAGGGCAAGCACCATGATGGGTGTTTTGCTAACGATCTACTAGAGGGGACACTGATGGCGAGGACTTCATGGTGTGCCCATTTGGGAGTACAGGATGGCATTACAGCAGGGGGCTAGTTTTGGATATTGGTATCGATGGGGAGGCATCTACCATCATGGGCGTGGATAAGCTACCTATAGCTTTCATGCAATTGGTTATATTTGCAGGAGTCTAGGCTTGGCACAGGTGTTGGAATTTCCATGGTGCAGATTCTCAGGTGGTGAGATCAGGGATAAGCCTAGAGGGAGTCACTCAGAGCCATATACCTCAGTACGATCAGGGAGACAGTAGTCTCGGGATCCCGTGAGCGGCGACTCAGGGATATGCTTGTGTTGGCATGGTGTCGGGTGGCACATAACCAGGGAGAGCGAGCAGATGCTAGGATCTAGGTGGAGCAGGTGATGCTTTGGATTTTGGCTTGTCTAGCAAGATGGTGACCAGGATCGGAGACATCAGGTGAGCATCGTATGTGGATGACGAGTCCATTTGGGTGGCACTCAGGGAGATGCTACAGTTGCTCAGGTATGATATGTCGTTTGATGTATGGATGATGTTCTTCAGCTGGTGCATCATGTGATGACCTAGGAATGGGTCATGCCTACTTGGAGGTAGGTGACATGGAGTGTACCTGGGGTGGTACATATCTTGAGGGCATGGAGTGCATTACGGAGTGATGTGGATCCAGCATGCCCGTGGTTGTGAGCTAACATGGATGGAGATGGTTGCTCAGGGAGTGATAGTTGATACTTTGGCGAGTGATCATGTGAGCTGCATGGCTATATGCACAGTGGTCTCCAAGTTGGCATCACATGTTGTGCCTATCCATCATTATTTGGTAAGCAGGATGCAGCTTTTGGTTAGATCCAGTTGGAGTCTAGTTGCACTACAGGTGGATAGATTCTTGGGGAGCTATCAGCGGGTAATGGATACTTGGTGATCAGATGATACAGGGTACAGGGTTCTAGAGCTATCCTACATGATATGCTATGGATCGTGGGTGAGTTATTCATCACGATAGTGGATCTAGTTTGCATTTGCTTTGGCTTGGACGCTATGATGGATACAGTGTTGGTGAGATAGGCTCCTTGGTGGGAGGCCTATAGACTGGTCAAATCAGAGTTGGCAACATCCAGCATGGAAAGTTGAACCTACATGGGATGTAGGACAAGCAGATCATCATCAATATCTCTGGGAGGTGGGCAAGCTACTCAGGCATAGCCTATGGTTTGTGTACATTCATTCATTGAGTCCTTGGTAGACTCTTGTGCTTAGTGCATGGGGAATGGATGGGGACCAGCTTTTGGGACTTATTGGACAGTTGGATATGCTTGGACGTGAGGGCATCTTGGTTATAGGTGTGGGCCATGGTTGGAGACCTGATTTGGAGACCAGTGGTGTAGCAGTAGATCTACAGGTGGCACAGATGTTGGTACGACAGGATACCACAGGGACAGGCCCTGGTCATGTATTTGACACTTTATCATTCGTGTTGGTTTGCATGAGTGTGTGTGGGCTTGCATGTTGTCTTGTCACGGGAGTCTATATCTGAGTCGTAGTTGTATGTGGTTGTGCATTTGCTACGTCAGAAGCAAAGTAGTCATTTTATGCTCATTGACTTGTCATTGTCTACTAGCTGTCTATCTAGTGAGGGTATAGTCTTATGGTGGCAGTAAGATTTCCTCAGGTTGAGCCTCAGTCGCTCATGTATGTCAGCTTTACAGGTTTGTGCTTGTAAGTGTATGATAGGATGTCAGCCTAGCTAGATGGAGGATGTAAGTCTCATGGTGGCAATGGGATTTCCTCAGTTTGAGCCATGTCGCTCATGTGGTCCACTTGTATTCAAGTCGGATTGGGGACGAGTTAGTTGGTCGAGAGTGTGGTAGACTCTATGATATGAGCATTGTGTTTGCATGATACTTTGTGGTCAAACCTGGTGGTTTGTCAGTGTGCTTGAGTGTGAGTCAAGTACATGGTAGCAGGTGACACTCCAGACATTGCTACAAATTATTGTTTTTCACTCTTATCACATTTGAGCTTAAGGGAGAGAGAGTTAGAAATCAGAGTTAATCTGATATACATTTTATGTAAGCTCTAAACGTGATGATGCCAAATTATTGTATAGTTTATTTGGCTTGCTATATATGGTTGTGATCGAGACATGACCCATTAGGATATATTGATCGGGCACTGATTCCGTAGACGATTACTTGGGTTAGCCGGGTAGCCACACGTAGGAAGAAATTAACCTGTGCAGTGATTTTGAGTTCATTATGCTATACTCAGGGGCATGTCCTGGGTTTGTCAGTATATGTGGCCATATTGGGCCTAACTCTAGTTTGGCAGGTGGTAGGCCAGTTTAGTGACACATATTGAGGCATGCAGTTTGGGGCTTTGCTATATGTACAATGTTTCTTCATAATAGACTTAACTTTTGTTGTGCCATCTTTGAGAGCTTGTGAAGAGTGGCTATGGTGATTGTGTGATGTGATCTGCATAATGCACTAGATCCTAACATAATTTCAACTGTTTCACTTACATTCATTATGATAATCTGCTGGCAAATCTAGGATAAATTGCCAAAGTGCCAATTTTGAATCAAATAATAGAACTTTGTTTCACAAATCCATGAATTCTTGGAGACATGAGGCTAAATTCCTGGACCTCATTCTACAGCTTATGAATCTTTGGTAATAGTTTGAATCAATTTCAATCACAAATAATTTTTTGAACACTTCCCCCCCCCCCCCCCCCCCCCGTGCATCCAAAAGCATTTGACTTTCTATTCTTGCACCAAAAGTTGTCAATCACCATGCACTAGCTCCATAGGTCCAATTAGAGCATATGGGCCCTCACAAGGTTATAAATTACATTACTGGCCTGGCCTAGAATGATGTGGCATAACTAATAATCTACACTAGAGTACTGTATATTAATGTCAAAGACTATTCTGAACCCTTCATGTAGGACATGGACGTAACATGACTATAGCTTAATTGTGTTGATTACATGCTTAGAGAAATAATGCAAAATACTAATAGAAAACATTTGTGGACTAGTTATTTTGGCATGATGATCTTCGTAAAGGCCTCAAGATTTTCCAAGCTACATCAAAAAGAAAGAAGCCTCAAATTCAATTATCTCCTTCAAGCATGCAAAGGATGGTGTATTTAGAAGAAAACTCTTCAAGACACTGGAAATAGTTCTTCGTCCAAGATGTCTTATCTTTGTTGTGGTAAGCATGTAAAACATTAAAGTTCAATCTGAAGAAGAATGTAAAAGACTTTTCAATTACCAACTTAGGCCAATGTGCTATTTTCAAAGATATGCAAATGACAACTTAGAGGCCAATATTGCAACTGTTGACTTATGCCAATGTGATATTGTTCACCTTACAAGAGTTTGTGCACATGGCTATGTAAAATGCCAAAATAGGCCAATATGTGAGGCCAACTTAGTGTGAAAGTACTGTACTTTAGGACCATAAATGGATCTACAAAAGATCCACAAGAGTGATTGGATGCTTGCTTAGTAATCTATCAAAAAACTATTCATCAAAAAGTTGATCTAGATTGGCAATTTGACAAACAACAAGCATCAACATTCAAAAACATTGATCAACATTGAAATCCGAGCCCACACGTGTGTACTACAGGCTGTAGTACGGCTTTCAAGCTGAGAAACAAGTAGAAATTGATTTGGTTGCATTTGGATCACAAAAACTCAATGTACATAGTGGAGTAGCTTGAGATTGCCAATGAGCTCTACCAAAATGACATGACCAACCCTATGGACTTGACCTAACCTACATTAAGAGTGAATTGCCACGTGGCATCTTGGCCTCACATGTGTGGAATCCACTTATTTACAAAATCTACATTATACTACATGGTTTTTGATCAAGCTAGATTTGCCAATTTTTGGCAATTCTTCACACTTAGGAAGATAATATTGTGCAAAATTTAGTCTCAAGTTACCTCCTCAAAACGTAGCCTAATGTGCAAGTTACATCTATAATCGTGACAATATGAGGTCATAGTTAGAGATGTAACTTGCATAAAAGGTTAGGGTTTGAGGAGGAAACTTACCCTCCATACTTCATATAAATAGGGCTGGACGCATTCATTTCTATTATTGAAATAAAAAGAGTATTATTTTTATTACTCTTTTCATTTGTTGTACTGTGGGGGGATAGTAGGAGATGAAGAGCTAATGCATCTTGAGCTACTATTGTGATATTTCTTATGTAGTGTGGACACATAAATAAGTTTATTTCATATGAATAAAGATAAATGAATCAAAACTGATTGATGAAAAATCAGCAGGCAGGTTATAAATATCATTTAGAAAAATCTGAAATTCAAGCTTTCTTGGATCATACAAATGGCTCTTAAAGGAAGAAGTTGGACAAAAAGGTGGAAAATAAAAAAATAAGTGAATAAATAAATAAAACTCCAAATCTAGGAATAGAAAACCACTTTATATCTAGGTATTAGAGTGAATTTGATATCAAGTAATGCGCATGATATAATTTTATTTATTTATACCAAAAAACTATGTCTTTTTTAATAAACCATAGTTTTTATCGAGGATAAGCTAATGGTCCATGAGGTTCAAAACATCCCTCGATAGGAGCTACCATTTTGTTCATTCTTTATGCATGATTGTTTATGCTCCAAGGAAAGAATTGATGGAGTTGTGCTCCATACCTTTCTATTTAGCATTGATAGATAAGTTATTTGAGAAACATACCACTTTGGATAGCTTAATTTCAACTTGATTGTCTTCTTGAGGCTCCTTGCCACTAAGAGATAATAACTCTTTATTACGAGTTTGATTTTTTGTTGTAGGTTTTGCAGATACCAAGGCAATCCTAACCATAGTTAAGAAGTGAGAGGGATTTGGCACCCTGCATGTGTAAGTCCAACCCGATGATCACATAGATAATTGATTCGTTAGAAGTTAATAAAAGGACTTTAGGCCTTTTTGCGAGACTTTTAATGTCATAGGGCATGATAGTTAAGTTAGTAAATACAAAGGGTTCCCACCAATTTTCAAATTGGTTCCCTCCAATTTTTTAATGGGTTCCCTCCACTTTTTGAATCTCAAATACTTGGATAGAAATTGGCCAATAGGATTTGAGGCCAAAGCCCTAAAATCCCCTATATATAGTGGTAATTTCAAATTATTGTAGACACTCTCTCTCTTCATTTCAATACAAGCAGGTTGGGCCTCTTATGGAATGGATGTGGAATGTCCTTGCTCTGCTTCTTTCCTCCTCTATCTCTCATGTTTTCTTTGTATTTGCTAATTGTTGGATTTGATGCTTGTTGGAGCTGATTATTGTTATGCTTTTTGAGAGAGAGAGAGAGAGAGAGAGAGAGAGAGAGAGAGAGAGAGAGAGAGAGAGAGAGAGAGAGAGTAACCTCTATCATTGTTGTATAGTGTTAATGGATGTAGTGTTAATTGCTAGTGTTAATGGATCTTAGTGTTAATGCTTAGTATTAGACATGGATCTTATGCATTTGCTTGATTATGAACTATATTATCGCTCTCATGGGAACAAATCTTTGCATGACAACTAGTCAATCATCTTCATCTCCTTGATGCTCGTGTGCTTGGATCTAGGGTTGAGGGTGGACAGGAAATACCCATTACAATTTTGGCATCATTGCTGGGGAGCTACGCCAATTTTTCATTTTACAGTAGGTATTTGATTGATGGATGGATGTTAGCTTGCATTTAGGCATCTTGTTTTGGCATAATAGAGTTAAAATTGCATTTTAGGGTTAATATAGAAGAGTTTTTGCTTGATTTGTGTGGATTTTTTTGCTTGAAATCTAGTTTGATTGTTGATCAGGGTAAGCCAAACAGACCACCATTCTTAAGATCCATTTGGATTTGAAGATTTTAGAGAAATCAATAAAAATCGCTCATTTTTGTCAATTTGGTGAAAAAAAGGGCAAAATCGTCATCAATCTTGATAACTTTATGTTCCTTTGCAACCAGCATTCATCGGCTTGCAAAAAGTACCGCCTTGATTCAACGAAGCTACAAATTGAAGGGCAAAGGTTACTTTGCATCCGATTTCTAGAAACTGAACAAAAACCACCAAAAAACCCCTAAAAACACAAAAAAATAGAATACTAATCTCCATCTGTTCTATTGTACCTAGATTTGACCCGGATCTATCTATAGCCAAGGCGACGAAGGTTAATTCTAAAAATAAAAGGCTAAAGTGACTGTTTCTATTGGGAATTAAGCTCACAGTCTTCTCCTTGATGATATTATTTTCTATTTCAAGATTTTGCCTGCACGTTTATTGATCACTGATCTAGGGTCAGATGCAACCTCCTTTGGTTCTATGTTTGCTCATCTGATACCTGCAGAAATCACAAAATTCAGACAATTGAACTATTCAAAGGACGACTATGTCAGCTTCCAGCTAATCTTCATCCATGGATAAAAACTAAAGGGTATCCATTCATATTTGGATCTACATTTGAATATCAAACTATTCGGAGAACATCGAAGACCTAGCCATCTTTGACAACTTCGACCATCAATTCACTAAACAACTCCGAAGTGTTCAAATTGTCTAATTTATCCGACATCTTTGACAACTTCGACCATCGGGTCACTCAACTACTTCTGTCCGAAGTGTCCAACTTATCTGACATCTTCGACGAGCGACAGACTCAACTATTGCTATCCGAAGTGTCCAAAGTGCTCGAAGTATCCGAATTGCACGACTTCATCGACAACTTCAACAAGTCACTATTTTCAAACAATCTATAAAAATACATTGTCTTCGCAACAGTCTGTAGAAATTAACTGTTTGTTGCACAGTTCACTTCTGTTTGTCGCACAATTTGCATTTTTCAGAAAAAAGACGACAATTTTCGATAGTGACTTCTTTTCACACATTTCAAAGAAGTAAACTATTTGTTAGCTTTTTGCATTTTTCCAAAATGTGACAATATAGTCTACTTCAATAAATGAACTATTTTTCATCACCTTCGCATTTTTCCGAAATGCGAAAAACGTGAAGTATGGGACAAACTCGTCCACGTCAGTGATCTCGAGTCGTCTGACCCATGTATACTTGTACATGTGTCGCTGTACTTCAAATATCTCTTAAGTACAACCAAGTACATAATTATAGTCTTATAATTATAGATTAGTTAACAATTTTTTGTAATTACAATTACGCTAGTTATAAATGCACCTCCAACTCGCATCAATCGATGATGCTCCGTGATGCAAACTAATTCATCAGAGTGAAATTTATTCAGCATCCAAGTTACACCTCCATTCTGGATGTAACACTTTGAGTTGTTCAAGATTTCAGTGTAATATACAAGCAACACGTTCTTTCTATATGTGTCTAACATAGATATTTGTGTTGTGATCCGATTACACTTTCATACTGCTAATTTATTGCTAGCTCAAACTTGTTCACTCACTTTGATCAGAACATAGACATTCACGACTCCTCAGTTTTTGATCAGACGATGACTGTCTTCGACGCCTGAGGAACCAGCATTATCAGACTGCATTATCGTTCTAAAATTCTGAATTGAACTTCATAACTGAAAACTATTTCTTTAATATCTTCGGTGGGTTGTACTCATGTTTTTTTTAGTATGAATATTTTATGATCCTGTCAATGAGAACGCATGTGTTGTGATTTTATTTTTGCATTCATAATCTTTCAAACTGTTCTTGCTTGTAGCAGCCAATAGTAACGCGGAGTCATTTTCACAAGTATTTACTTCTCTCTTCCTTCATTCCTTCTCACATCCAACAGTTTTCCTAGTTGATGATAACCTTTTGTAAAAAGTTTAGCACATTTCTGCAAAAATATCAATTCTTTGAGAGGAATCTTTGCCATAGTCAGAGTCAGTCCAACATATTAATAAGTTGGGCGAACGTTAAGTCAGGGTCAGTTATTATATTGATCTATTTTTTTTAGGGTTCTTTTTTGCAAAAATAATAATATCACTCTTGATCCTTTGCCTAAACCTTTGCCAAGTTGACTGAGATTTTCAAATATAGTATTTCATCATTTTTGAGTTTAGTGAAGATTAGATCTATCTGGATCATCTTCCACTTTGGCTGATTCAGCCAGAAGGCTTTTGGCTTGCAGTGCAATTCACAGTAACTCTCCAAGGGATAAGTTAACACGACTTGCTAGCAAACTTGTGAGTATCTCAGTATGTGGATCCTCTGGCTCCACCATGTGGAAAGGCTGGTTCATGATAATCCAGTCGATCATTCTGATCAGTTCGCAATGGCGAGCCCGTTTGTTGTACTGGATTTTCATCAACAAGAGGTTCTGCAGGTACTTCTCTTGCTTGTGCATTTTCCTCCGCTTGTGATTTATGTACCCAGTGGCGTATCTTGTGATATTGTCTTCCTTCTTTCCTCACATTCGGATCTGGTCCTGCAGTTGAGAGTTGATCATCTGATACTGACAAGGGTGGTGAGGGAGCCACTTTCTTTCGCTTTTGTGCTCGCATGACTGCTAACATTGGGACATGAAGGTGTTGTTTTTCTGGTGGCGTCCTTCTTGGAGCTGCTGTAAGGTATACTGAAATTAAATTCAATGGTGCACTCGTTCCAGGTTTTAATGGACAATTCTTGAAACAATGTCCATATCTGCATTCTCGGCAGAAGGCTATATATTGTCCCTTGTAAGGACATTCTGCAATTCGATGGCCTTCACCGCATCCGTAGCAGCCGTAATTTCTACCGCCTTGACGCTGAGGCTGAGCCGCATAGGTCACATAATACTCATTAATGGTTGGATCTACAAATATCTCTTCCTGCCCGTGCCATTGTTGTTGCTCAAGTTGAGGTGATGTTGGTGCTTCATGTTCTGCCGTTGCTAAATTCACATGAGCCACTTGGTTGTTAGGTGACCCTGGTGCAGGTAAGGCCATATGCTGAAGTAGATCTTCCAGGAATTTTTTTGGTTTAAAGCGCGTGATAAGAGTCGCCTTAACCGCTTTCCAAGTGGCCTTTTCTTCTTTCGATAGGTTGAAAAACCAATCTCGCGCTACTGCTGCCAGAGACATCGAGAACAACATCAATTTCTCTACCGGTGTCCGTTTGCCGTAAATTTTGCATGCTTGCTCGTAGATCTGGAGGAATCTGATAGGATCTGACGACCCATCATATTTAGGTAATTCCCTTCAGACTGCTTGCAATGGTGCGATAGGTACAAGCAGACCCATAGGATCCATTGGTGCTGGTTCTGGTTCTGCCTCGATTTGCGCAGTTGCAACTCTGGGAAGGTTTGGTGCTTGGTTCGATGTTCTTCTCGTGATTGATCCGGATCTCACATTCATTTGGTAGTAGAGTCCAAGGATGTTGGATCTTGCTAATATAGTGGAATTCAATCTGGATCTTAAGAGACCAGATCAATATGATTGGCTGATAGTGTGATTTTAGGCCTCTTACGGTGGTTTTTCCTTGATAACTTTTTTATCCTTGCTTTGATTGGCCTGAGATTTTTACAGTAGCTGGATCCAGTCAAAATCTAACTATTGATCTGGTCTGCGAATGTTACTCATGCAAGGGTTGGCTGTGTGAATGTTCTTTCACCGTTTTATAGTCAAAAATCTTGATTTCTTCAGATCTATTGGGAACTAACCTTCGAAGGCTTGTCAAGGGATGGATCTAACTTTGTTCCAAGGGTGGAAGGTTCTTTTTTACAGATCAAGAAGTTATGGATGTCTACGAAGATTCAAAAACACTTTTTTTTTTATCACAAATAAGTCATATGTGCCATGGTTTCACTGAGATGGAACTTCATAGAGCTCTACGAAGGTTCTTATGAAGATCTGAATTTTTTTTTTTTATTTTTCAAAGGGTTTTTGAATATTTTTATGATTTTTCTCTGATTTTTCAGGATCTACTTGGAACTACTCTCACAAGCTTCTATGCAGGTCTGGGACAGTACCCTGGAGCTACTATCAATCATGTGAAGGTTGGTTTCCACTGGTTTTGGAAAAAAAAAGAAATTGATGAGATTTTGGCCTCTTTTTCCTCCAAAATACAAATTTGAATGTTTTTATGGGTTTTTTAAAGGTTTTTGGCTGGATGTCAAGCCCTTAGAGGTTGTTTTGGGCCTCTTCTACCCTCTCACACCTCCTCCGCTAGCCGTGAACAGTCCAAGCACAAGAAAGTACAAAAAACAAGCTAACTCTACCTAAAATCCACCTAAGAACACTTTAAAAAAGCAAAAACAACTAAAAATGCAACTAAACTAGTTAGTGAAACCTATCCCCAGCAATGGCGCCACTGTAGGGTGATGTAGTTCAATCGGTGAGTAGCCCTTTCGCTTGTCAAAGAGGGTTAGAACACTAGATAGGTGCCTAACTATATCAAGTTACTAGATTTAGGTGTATTTACTCTTTCCTCTAACTCTACTTCACTTTTAATACTACTCCCACTAACTCTAGTTCAACTAACTCTAAACACAAGCATTCAACATGATTGAGGGTGAAGGAGGAAGAGAATAAGAGAAGAGAGAGGGAGAAAAAGAGAGAAGTGAGACGGAGGTTAGCTCAAATCAAACAAGACACAACAAGAGCATAAGCAAGAGTGATTAGTAAGTGAGGATGCTTGAGCTCTCAAATTAGTAGAGTCTCCTCCTCTCTATTAAGCATGAGAATATGATACAAATGGTGCCTTTTTATGGATGGAGAAGGCCCTTGCCCCTTTCTCCTATTGGCTATTCCAAGGAAGGTGGGATTGAAATTGACACCCTTAATCAAAAACACAAACTAATCAATGGTGGAGAGAGAAACACACCACCTACCACCAATTGACTTTGACTAATTAATCAAACTTAGGAACTTAAGTTTAAACTTAATTTTGGCCTTCTACTATTATTTTTAATTACATGGCCCAAAGTGAAGTTTATGCCAAAATTATTTATTTACAAGTGCTCATTGGTGGCCCATGGGCTGCCATGACCCTCGCAACTATTTCTATTAACTTCGACTTTTTATTTATTTACAGTATGCTAGGAATACCTCCAATACCCAACTAGGAGGGATAATAGTGTGCCCTCAAAGAAGGCCCCCACTCTCCAGTAATATGTCCAAATGTCCAAATAATGAATAATAAGGCCCAAGGCCAACCATATAGTCTAAGTGTCAATAATGAATAAAAAAGGGCCCAAGGCCTGCTTATGCATAAAGTAAAGTAAATGTAAATGGACGTGGTGAATGTAATGAGCCGAGTCCATAACTCTTCCCAACACAAAAATAAGACCCAACTACCGAAAAGAAAGTGGATCATATAGCAGCAAGCCCTGGTGGATCAACATCTAGAACACCATCTGATGTAGAGGAATCAACAAGTGCAGCAAGAGCACGAGCCTAATCTGCAAGTGATGGTGTATGATAAAAGACATCAATAGGCTCCCATGTGGCCTCTTCAACAGGACGACCATCCCACTGAACCAAAAACTGAATCTTTTGACGACATCGACTATGGTATAGACGAACCTGTAATATAGCAACATGTAAAAATGGAAACAACTCAGGAGCAATAGGAAACTCAGCATCACAAGGAGTGTCATCCTCAATAGCAGCACGTAATAAACTAACATGGAATACATCACAGACACGTGTGAAAGCAAGAAGATGTAAGCGATATGTAACTGGACTAAGGACCTCCAAAATGCGATAAGGCCCATAATAAAATGGTGCAAGCTTCTCAGTAGAAGCATGGCCCTGGACAAAATGATGGCGTGCAAACTGTAGGCATAGACAAACCATATTTCCAAGCTGAAACTCAACATGGCGGCGATGACGGTCAACTGAGGTCTGATAATGTTGATGAACATGCTGTAAATGAGAACTGGCTTGGGTAATAAGCTCACAGGCACGTGATAGAAAGGATGCAAGTGTCACAGGTGTATCCTCAGGAGGAAGAGAAATTTTAGGTAAAAGAGGTGCTAGCCATGAGATAATAAAAATGGTGAGAAGCCTGTGCTGGTACTAACAGAGCTATTATAGCTATACTCTGCTAAACATAGATGTTGATCCCAATCCTTCCCAGAAGGAGTAACAAAATTGGGTAAATAATCCTCAAGGATCTTGTTAAGGATCTCAGATTGCCCATCAGAAATAGAGTGATAAGCAGAACCCATAAAAAGCTGTACATCCAAGATACGCATCAACTCTATCCAGAATATGGATGTAAACTTACTATCCCGATTAGAAAGGATAGTACAAGGAAACTCATGCAGGTGGAAAATCTCTAATAGAAACAAATGTGCACACTGCTTTACTGTTATAGTACTGCAAACTGGTATAAAAAGTGCCTGTTTCGAGAACCTGTCAACTACCACCATACATGAATCGTGACCACACTGGGTACATGGAAGGCCAAGGATACAATCCATAGATATATGAGTCCACCGGCGATGAGGAATAGGCCAACTCTGGAGCAAACCAGTAGACTTAGCATGGGAGTATTTATTACAAAGACAGAAAAGGCAGGTACGAATAAGTACAACAAGCTCACATCGAAGAGATGGCCAATAGAAATGGATACTGAAGGCACTAGGAATGCAAAGAGAACCATAACGATAAAGACAATGGTCGACAATGGAGTAAACCTGATGAGGATGGGACGAAATAGGTGGGGCAAAGGAAAGTGCTCTCGTACCAAGTTACCAATGCAACCACAACTGATCTAGAGCTAAGCTATGAAAGCATCACATAAGCAAGACTTAACTCTAGAAATCAGGAACGAGAGATTAAGGAGACTAAAGAGAGAGATCAATATCAAATGACACAGATTCCCTACTTACAGCCTAAAGGAAGCCCTAAAAGAAAGCTTCCAGTGGCAAGGGCCCAACTGGAAGGGATAATAGTGTGCCCTCCAAGAAGGCCCCCACTCTCCAGTAATATGTCCAAATGTCCAAATAATGAATAATAAGACCCAAGGCCAACCATATAGTCTAAGTGTCAATAATGAATAAAAAAGGGGCCCAAGGCCTGCTTATGCATAAAGTAGAGTAAATGTAAATGGACGTGGCGATTGCAATGAGCCGAGTCCATAACTAAAACCACCACCGGTAACTGCTCCATTAAATATGATTACAATTAAGCAAAGGCTAGCCGTCCAACCTACCAAACCAAGTGCACTATTGATGGTTGTTACCTGAGCTCAATAGCAGAAAGGAGTTGTTGTTGATCCAACACCTGCTGAATCAGTGCCAACTACTAATATTGCTACTGCATCAGGGGTTTATTCAAATCTCAACTCAGAGAAGAATAAATACATCAATATGAGGCAGTGGATTAAAGACTTGCAAGAAAAGGAGGCCTTGGAAGCCGCTAAAGATCATACCTGTGATCGACCAGTGAAAGTTTTGGGAGTGCATTATGACTCTCAAACAGATACTGTTAATTGGAATCAAGCTCTTGCAATAGTGGATTGTACAGTGGGATATATGTGTCAATGAGATGACAATTTAGAGTTGAGCGAGATTCCTATGCCTAATTGAACTTTGGATACACGCCAATATGATGAATGTGGCATGGATATCAACCGATCCATTTCTAGATCCTATTGAGGATGAAGTCATTCATGTTAGTCATGCCTTATTTTATGACAAAAATGCAGAACTTACTGATGAGCAAATTTTAAATCACATGGATCCTACAAGGTTTGGAGTTTGCGATATTCCTGATGAACCAACAATAAAACCACCGAAAGCAATTATATTGAAGGAAGAAAAAAATACAGAACCAATGACGAAAAGGCAAGCTAAGCAACATTGTAACATGGTTTTGAAATGGAAAAGTTCATCGCGAGATGCAGTTTGACAGTTGAACCAAAAGATGTACCACCTTTATTGGATAAAGGAAAAAGAAAGATCAAAGATGACTCTTCAGAATTCTTGCAAGACATCATCTTCTAGAAAGACCTCATCTTCTAGAAAGTCGTTACCTCCTTGAACGATTCCTGCCAAGAGAGCTAAACGCAAATCAAAGGTTAATATCTTTGATTGGCAACCAAATCTATCAACGTGATCAAAGATCTACTCACTTTTGTTGTATTACACTTTTGTTGTTTTTCACTACTTGTTGAGTCGTTTTTGGAAAAGACAATATTAAAAAAAAATGATGATGAAAAAATGGAAAAGATAAGAAAATGAATGATGAAAAATGAAAAATGAAATTGAAATAAGCCCTTTTATAGGTTGGAGGGTCTATTAGATAAAGTAATAGTTTGGCTGATCAGTTTTGGACAAAAATTTGTAGGCATGTTCAACATTGTGAAAACAGCTTCCAGAATTCTTGGTGAAGGTTCCAAGCCAATGGTGTAGCTTGGCGAAGGTTCTGGAGGTCAACTCTCGCCTAAGTGCATCCTTTGCCTAGGTACTACATTTAATGAAAATTTTTAGGATCTGAATCCATTTGTCAGGTTAGTGAAGGTTTATAATGAGTGTAAGGGGCTTAGCGAAGGTTCCCAAAGGGGTAGGCTTCTAAACTCTCGCCTGACTTTAAAACAGGTACTTATTGTGCAAACCAACATTCGCCCAACTCAATATAGGTGAATGTAAACTAGATGTATGATTTGGAAAGGTTCATAAGACTTTTTGTTCAAGATATGACTAAAAAAGTGATTTTTTGAGTCATTTTCCATCAAAATTTGATTTCTGAAAATATCTTCCTTCCTATTTTTTTGATTTGATGACTTTCTTGACTGTAATTCATTTTTCATTTTCCAATGTGGACTGTAAAGTGGCTCGCTATCTTTCACATCACCTTGTTTGTGATCAAAGAGGCATGATAGCCTAGGCTAATTAGAAGGACCTGTTTTGACACCCATTGACCATTGTGTGAGAAAAGAAAAATTCATGTGGCCATGCAATGTGCGTGGGTGCGCGTGAGAGAGAGAGAGAGAGAGAGAGAGAGAGAGAGAGAGACCTTGCATTTTGCAAGCATTGCCAAGATGTGAGAGGCATTTGGGCCTTGTGAGATTGTCTCATCCCATGGAGGTCTTTCAAATCACCACATGGTGATGGTCTCACATCAATCTCATAACCAAATAGACTCATTCACAAAAGAGATTCATATATCCAAATTTTCACATTTATCTCAATCCGTGAAGAGGGGAGCACGGTAAGTAGCCCTTCCACGTGCGAGCGTTGCCTAGGTACAAGAGCAAGAGTAAAATCACCATACTTCTTGATCTTACAAACATGGGAAAATCTAAGCCAACTATCTTTAGTCATGTGGCAAGAGATATTTGGGTCAGTTCCAAGCCTCCAAACCTCTCTCAATGCATTAATTATTTGATCCTTGTGTGCACACTATATCAGTCCTTATTTAATAAAAGCCTTTAATCTCTAACAAGGAGAACACACACACACACACACACACACACATTCACACAGTCAAGATACTGCCCACTGCATGAGAGAAATGTTAGTAGCAGCTTCGGTAGAGTGTTCTACTTGCATTCTCTTCTCCACGATCAGAGCTGACCCACCTCACATCTCTGCTCTACCTATGATGCGATCCTCAATATCTGCAAATCGTTCTCCTTTCTCTCCCTCTTTACTCTCATCAAAATCGAACTTTGCTATTTCAATGCTCAGATGCAGCAGCAGCAACAACAAAGTGGCTGTTCGCCCATTATGTGAGCATCAGAAGGCTTTTGCATCTAGCCACAGAAGCTCTGATACAGTATGCATGAGCTTGGGGCAAGCTTTTGGGGGCTTGAGCGGAGATGCTCCGTGTCGAAAAAGTAGAATTAGGGTTTCGGATGATCCCTTCCCAATGGAAGATGCGATAGATGACTCACTGGAGTCTGCGCTGGATTATCTGGATAATGCGGCAGACATGATCAGTGAGGTGGAGCCTGGAGTTTCTGCGCTTTCCACAATCGATAGAGGTGGTAAACTTGCCTTATTTGAAGGTGTCGAGGCCACTAGAAGGGTAGATTACAAAATTGACGAGGACGAGTTTCACAAAATCAATCTTCATCAGTGTGATTTCTTCATAAGGAAAGTGCCAGACAAGGACAACGACGTTTATGATTTTCGAGAGGTACAAAAAAAACCATAACCTCTTGCTCTACTCTCAATCATTGAGGATCAAATGGAGTCATTAAAGCTGTCTATCAAGCCACATTTGCTTCAATGAGAAACCGAATTACACGACACCTGACTATGATCGCTATTTCTGATAAACATGAGCGTGTATGCTCTAGCAAGCTGAACAAAGTCATTGGTGAATTTTTTCTGTTTGTTAATGTGAGCATAGGTAGTGAATGACATAAATGGATAAGTTTAGATTATCCTCTGTCAAAATAATTAGAATCGCTCTCATGAATTTTGTAGCAAGTTCTCTCAAATCTCAGTGTTTAGGTTGGAATGTTCAGCAAGCTGAACATAAATCTCGGTTTATTCACCCTCTAGCAATGCTCTTTTGTTAGCTTTTGAGCAAGCTGAAGTGACGATACGTGAATTTTCCTTATTATTCTATGAGGAATTAAGAACTGGCATTCAGCGGCAATCTTGGTTATACATGGGTTGGCACCAAAAATACTATATGTATAGTGTTTTGGTTTGAAAAATACACTTTGCTATGCTGGAGTTCTGGTTTAGGGTGCTTACTGTGTTATTTTTTGTTTATGCTGATCCTTAAGAGGCGGTGGATCTTTAGTATTTCAACTTTTCATACATTCGATCAGCTTGTACATCTATTTTGTAGTGTCCTGTTGTAGGAATACATATATTGTAATCAGCTCTTGTATTGCTATCTATCAGAACGATGACGTCCCAAAAACTTGGAAAATCTGGAATATTTGGTAGCCCTACCTTTTGAACTAACATCTCCATTTGCAGCTTGCTACTAGGAGTTCCAAATTTTTGTCATAATCAATATTTGACCTCTGTCAAAAACTAGAAAATTTTCGCATGTCTCCTTGTTATGGACACATTTCCATACTTCTCTTTTGAACATTATTATTGAACATGCACTTCTAATTACATTTTACAAGCCCTGGAATAGTATTTCACATGGTTGCTAATTTGGGACCTAACTTTTGAATTTCATATTTCCCTCCAACTAAATCGAAGGGGATATCCGTATGGTTTTCTTAGTTGGAGAATACTATGCTTTTTGCTGCTTTATGCTTCATTTGATACCAACATTTGTGATGAATTCATAACATGGTGTCAGAGCACTTTCCTATCCCCCCCCCCGCCCCCCACTCTCTCTCTCTCTCTCTCTGCCCCCGCTGCCCTCTTTCTCTCTTCCGCCCTCTTGCTCGCTGCCCCCTCTCTCTTTCGTCCTTCTAAGAACCTTTGTTTTTATTGTCGTAGCCTTGATCATCTCAATTGTAATTGTCTCCATCCACGTCCACCTGCTACTTTACAGGTCCATGAGGTCTTTGATAATGACGATTCTTCCATGTATCTTGTTAAAGAATTCTTTGACCCTCCACCTCCTAATGATCTTGCTGAGTGTTAGCTCAACTTGCTTATGCTACCTGGTCTGGCACTCTTGGCCCTCGTCATATTCGTTTATGTGTTCGTATTACGGGTCATGAGTTTATTGCATTGGTCGATATTGCTAGTACTCATTCTTTTATTAACCAAACAGTTGCTACTCATGCTACTTGCTTTCATGCTCCCACCGTCCCTATTTTCCACCCACTACGTGTTGAAGTAACCAGTTCTCACTCTTTTCAGAGTACTCATGTTCTACACTCCTGTACTAGACTTTTAAATTATTCCTATTTGATTGGTTAGGAGATGCCAAGTTTTTAGGATTGATTTGTGTTATGGCTACCATCAAATTCATCTCAGAGATGAATCCAAGACAACGTTTTGTACTTCGACATGTATTTACAGCTTGACAGGTATTTTAGTACTTGTTTATTTTGATGATATTTGATTTATAGTTTCGATTTGATCTCTCATCTAAATCATTTACAAGCTGCTTTTCAACTTCTCGTCATTCATCAGCTTGTTGCGAGCGATCTAAGTGCAATTTTGGTGTTATTACCGTTGACTTTCTCGGTCTTATTGTTAGTAATGGTACCGTTTCACTTGATTTCGCAAAAATCCGAGCTATCATTCAATGGCATATTCCTACTGATGTTCATGCAGTTCGTATGTTTTTAGAACTGGCCACTCACTTACGTAAGCTTCCATTGCACCTCCATTACATGCTCTCTTACATAAAGGTGCTAAGTTTGTGTGGTCTCCTTGATGTTAAGATGCTTTTACTACTATACAACATATTTTTGCTATTGCTCCTTTTCTTCTACTTGATTTTAGCAAGTGCTTTGTTGTTGAGACCAATATTAGTGTTGTAGGTGTTGGTGCTCTTCTTCGCCAAGATTCTCATGTTATAGCTTACGAGTCCCATCGCCTATGGTCTTATGAGACTAGGTATTTTATACTCATGAGAAAGAGTTATTAGCGGTTATTCATGCCCTTATTTTGTGGGGTCATTATCTATAGCCCTTTCCTCTTGATTTATACACTGATCATCATTCTTTGCTTTGCCTTGAGACTTAGAAACATCTTAGTGATTGCCAATTTTATTGGATGCAATTCTTACAACGTTTTCATTATCATTTGCACTAGGCAGGTGCCGATGCTTTGTCTCATTTACTTGCTCTTATGTGCACTCTCACTACTATATTTTCTGATTGGTTTGATCTTCTTATGGTTGCATATTCTACTTGCCCTGATTATTGCATAACCTCTATGGTACAAAAAATGGGTTTTTGCGGCTGTTGGGGATTTGGCTCTTGGACTGACACCATCAATATGAACTTATAATCCAGGAAAGAAAACAACAAGAAAACGGCAAAAGTAGCTCTATTCTATATATAACCCACATTGAGGGCAATTTTATATGGGGAGTGTTATGGACACATTTTCCATACTAGACATGCACTTTTTATGACATTTTATAGGCTAGGGAACACTATTCTACAAGGTTCTTAATTTGGGCCCTAATTTTCGAATTTCATATCTCCCTCCAACTAAATTGAAAGGAAGTAATTTGACGTCGTATAAATAGCCACTAAGGCTATTCCATAGAACCCACGGTTCCAAGAACTGTGGAGTGAGCCGTACCACTATTCATGTAATTAATTAATTAATCCATGGTAAAAAAAAAAAAAAATTAATCCATGGTTCACCATGGTTCATGGTCCCAAACTTTATGAACCGTACGGTTCCAAGAACCGTGGTGAACCGTGGACGGTTCACTAGTACTATGGGCTATTCATTATTTAGTTTTCATGTTTTCGAGTCTTGAGCTTCTTGTCTTGTAGAGGAGTTATTCAATTTGGAGATCTTAGTTGTTTTCTTAGTTGGAGAATGATTTGTGGATGTTTATGCTTCATATGATACCAACATCTGTGATTGAGTTCATAACATTGCCTCTCAAAATGAAGATTGGTTCTTGTAGAAATAGTGCCCACTTCCTCGCTACTAGAAATTTCTTTGACACTCAAGTTGTTGGCAAAATAGTCACAAATTTTCTGAGTTTGAAATGTTTGTTTTTTTTGTTTCATGGCTTTTATATATTATAATAACCTATTACCATCAGAGGTGTTTTGTTTGCTTTTTTAAGATACTTGAGAATTGTTATGTTATATATATTGTTCTTAATATCTTCGATATTGTTAGCACATTAGTTTCCTAACCTCATTTGAAAGTCACATTGTTTCAACACCTTGTTTACTTCATTTTGCTCTCTGATGTGTGTTATGCTTTTTCAAAGTCGTTGGCTTTTCTATATAGGTGGTTCAAATATATAGTCGCTTATTTGTGCTTTTCCCTTGAAGCGACTTTCCATTCATTGTAGTGTCCACCCAAAGGACAGATGTGTGGATGTCGCGGTATGCATGTAACTTGTGCCTACTTTTGGAAGTTGACGACATGACTAGAAATGTTGTATTATATGAAAAAAAAGAAAATTTCCATTTTTGAAAGAACATTTTGCAAGTGCTACAAGCTGCCACAAACATGTTGATTGAACTATTATGAACCATTGCATTGCTATTGGTACTCAAGTTAAAGAAGAGGTGGTTTATTTCATGCTTTTATTCTTTGGAGAGTCTTTGGGGTGGTAGTTGATCAATTTTCTTTATTAGAGTCGACTCTTAGTTGCAAATTCATCTTATTGTTGTGTGTGTGTAGATGTATGTGACTCCGACAGATACAGATATTTATTCTCGTCCAACGATTGTCGGGAAGATGCCAACCAAGGTATGGTCCATCTTCTTTAATTCTCATAATAAATCTTAGCAATAGTCACATTCTAACCAATGTTTTCATTTGGTCTTTGTTATGTCTTTTAAAAATAGAAACAAAGGTGCTTCTTTTTGCTTTCTCTAATTTTTTTTTTCTCCCGAAAGATCTTTATTTATAACTTGCATTCAGCTCAAAAATGGATATGAAAAAGAGCGGGAGAGATACTCATGTGCTTCAATGTATATGAGCTGTTATCTTGGTAGGCTAAAAGGTTTGTGACCGGTGTAATGTGTGCATTAAAAGCTGCTGGCTAGTGAATGCTAGCAAATTATTTGATTAGGATATGCAAATGTTTTTCTTGCTAAGATTTAACTTACACTATATGACACCCCACCTAGCTACGTATCAATTGTTGATATGGCAAGGTAGCATCCTACCCTAATTCTCGTTTAGATGTGTCAAATATTGGGCAATCTTGGTGCCCAACAATTGCCCTAGGCACTATGTGGATGAATGCGGCGAACTTTGAAGTAGATATATCAAAGGATGTTGATCATGTATCCTCATGTTGTGTTCGTTTTGCCATTTGGGTTAATGAATGCTCCAGCAACATTCCAACAAATGATGAACGATTTATTTCATCCATATTTGGGAAAGTTTGTGGTAGTATTCCTAGATGATATTCTTACACTAAGACCTTTGGGGAACACATAGAACATGTCAAAACTGTCTTGACGAAACTCTGTCAGGAGTTACTCTACACTAAGGAATCCAAGTGTGAATTTTGTAAGCATGAGCTGGTTTACCTCGGTTATAAGATCACTGCTTATGGGATGAAGATTGACGAGGACAAAATCAAAATAATGGTTGATTGGCCAATCCCGCAAACTGTGAGACAAGTTAAATCATTTTTGGCATTTACGGTTTTCTTTCGGAGATTCATTGAGGACTATGCTAAAGTAGCAGCTCCGCTCAATAATTTGACAAAAGGGATTTTTAAAAAGAAAAAGAGGAATCAACCTAGTCCGCCTGTTGTTTGGAACGAGGAATTGAATCAATGTTTTCAAAAACTTCTGCTTGTTTTAGCTCCCATGTTACAAATTGCAGATCTAGAGCTACCTCAATGAAGGCCTCAACCTTTGGAAAGAGAGAATCTTCAAATTGAAATTTCAAAAGCAGATGTGCAACCTTGCATCATAGAACCCACGGTTCCCAGAACCGTGGGTTCTGGGAACTGTGGAAGGAACCGTACCACGGTTCCTTGAACTGTGTTACGGTTCATGTAAAAAGATAATTAATTAATTAATTAATCAATTTTCCTAAATTTCCCCCCAAAACCCCTCAAAGCTCGTTTTTGTCCCTCTCTCTCTGTCTCCCTCTCTCTTATCAATTTGGGAGATTAAATCATTTGAAGTTAATAATCCAAGTAGGGAGAATCTGCTTTTTCTGAAAAAAAATTTGTCATTTTTTTAGCAATTTTTTGGGCTATTTTTGGGGGTGGGACAAAAAAAAAGTTAATTAATTAATTATTCAGTACAGTTCACCACGGTTTTGGGCAAAATTTCAAAGAATCGTACGGTTCACTGTACGGTTCTCAGAACCGTGGTGAACCGTTAACAGTTCATTAATTCTATGCCTTGCATGTAATTTATTGGAGCTTTAGACTAGGAGAATAAGTGAACCCTCTTGCTCACCCCCCTGTAAACATTGCCATGCAACAAACTAGCAAAGGTGTTATTTAACTAGAACAAGGAGAAAAAAAAGAAAGAGTTGCGATTACCACCTGTGCTAGCTGTAAGAAGGACTTAGCTCCTCTTAACACCTGCTGGATGATCACCAAGGACACGGGGATGTCATCCAGACATGATTAGTTGGGAATAGTAGCCACAATGTTTCTCCAACCTCCAAGATGCCCTATTCATACTCTCCACCTCTTAGAAAGCACAAAAGGAATGATGTTTCCTCCTCCTTGCCCTCCTATTCTTGTAGTAGGCGTGGAGGAATGGGGGAGGCCATGAGAAGTTAGAATAGATAACTTTTCTATGTAGGAACCTACTATATGCTTCCAAAATACGTTGCTAGTTTTGTAAACAATGCCCTATTTTTAATGGTAGTCACGCTTTTGCCTTTCGAATCCTGCCCCAAAATAGATCTTAAACCTTATTTGAAGATTTTTATGATTTAGACTCATTTTTCAACATCCGAATATTCATCTCAAAGCAAGCTCTTGACTTCTATTTCCATTGAGCTATAGCATGTCCTAATCAGATAAAAGAAATGGCAGCTTCTTTTCTTGGAAAACCTTCATTTTGTAAACAAAACCCTATCAGTAAAGTATCGTCTGTGGCCCATTGGATCACCAAACACTATGCCCCTTCGATCAATACCATAGAATGGATCATAAGCTTATCTAATGAGTAGATAGTACATCTGTTTACTTCCACTAGTTAGTACATGTGACTAGCTCGTGATCATTTGTACGGTAGCCAATACGATTATCTACCTTGGAGTATTCAATACATTTGACTACCCTAAGCAATCAGTCCATTCCAGTAGTCAACTAACACCCATGATATGAGTTGGCACATGCATGTGAAGTACAATCTTTAGTGGCAGACTATTCCCAATGTGTGCACATATTTTAACAAATGCTAGAATTTATGACAATCAATAACATGTAATCTCAAGATGTTACACTTGCTCCTATAACATGCAATTGTCATTTGAGTTGTTTGTCCAAGTTATGGCCAGGTGGTTTCGGCTAATTTTTTATATCTTGAGCAAGAGCATTTGCCCACTAGTTTTGCTATTTAGTTAGGTTTGAGCAAGTCAAAGTGATGAAATGTAATTTTCCTTACTTTTCTGCAAGTCGAAGTGCTGAAATGTGATTTTCCTTACTTCTGCACAAGGAACTAGGGATTTCATTAAGTTCTCTTTGTTCTTTAGTGCTAGAATTCAGCATGACTGAGTATGCCCTTCACCTGTAGCAAAGTGATAGAAACTTATCATGCTGGTCTTTGTTAAAGTATGAAGCCAATGTGGACATGTTTCTGCATGTGACCTGCACCTACTCTTGGTCTATATCCGGCCCTCATGCCCCCACACGTGTGCCCGTGCACATACATATGGCTAAATTATGGATTTTTATGGTCCCCACACTAAGCATAATTTATCACTAACTTCAAAAAAATCTGCTAGAAAACATATGTAGATACAAGTTGTTCCTGAAAAAACAAATTTTGCAGCCATGTTTTGAAACGGAACGGGCATCTATGCAATGTTCCCCTGAGTCATATTTGCTACAATGGCAATAGCCAGACTAGACATCTTTTGTGTGACTTGCTTGAAAGGTGGCATTAAGATGGTGATAGTGTTGTCTATCCGTATTTTCGACTATCTAAAACAGCATCTTTCCAGATTTTCTTTGACAAACTGTCTGAAGGAGAGGGGCATAATGATTTGATTGTTGCTTCAATCGAATTCATCTTTGTGATCGAGGAGTAGATTTGGAGCTTGTTCTTGCTCAAGGTAGTGGTTCAGCATTTTATTGGCAAGAACTAATCATATCATGTGAACCATAAGTGTTCTTTTTTCTCCATTTTTTCTGCTAGATATTGTCCTTTATGATTAATTACTGATGGTTATATGTAAATTTTTTGAGCAGCCTATGAGGTGCACCAAAAGTAGTTGGGAAGCCATTTATGTTGCTGAACTCCCTTTGGACCAGCCTCGAGCTCCTTACTATATGTCAGAGGAGCGAGCTTTGAAGGTTAGGATGCAAATTTGGACAAGATGTTTTTGAATTTTTCTTGCTGCTAGGTGCTCATAATTTGTAGTGAGTATATCATGGTTGTAGCTGTGTGTGAGCTCATTATTACAGTGAGTAAATCATGGCTGTCTTTGTGCTATTCTGTGTTATGCTGCATGAAAAAGTATTGTTTTTGAGTGATGATTTTAGTATGTGGATTCCTTGGGGCTAGGTGATTCCTTTCTGGGCTATATGTTAACTCTATTATGTCATTTGCAGGTTTTTCTGATGAAACATTACAAAAACAAACGAGTTACTGCAGAAAATTTTGTGCTGAACTTTGAACAAATTTATGTTATAGATGCAAAGACCAAATCTATCACAAGGGCAAAAGTGACGGTATGTGGAAAGACTTGAATTTTTTCCTAAGACATGCAAGTGACTTTTTTTTAACTTGAGTATATCTTCAACATGGATTCAGATCTGTACCTTTTGGTACAGAACGTAGTGCCTTCTGCTTGTGTGAAACAAAGTTTTAAAAATAAAAAGCTTCAAACTCTTGGCATTTATCTCCCAAGAAAAAGCTTCAAAATCCCTTTCATGGGCACAAAGAAAAGCCCACAAATTTGTGGAGAAAAATTATTTCAAAAAACCTTTCTGTACTGCCAGCTAATTACAGGGAAGCCAGAGAGAAAGAAGGAAAGAAAGCTTTATCAATATCTTTGAAATACCAAATGGTACATAAGACTTGAAGTACATGTCAGGTGTGTTTTTGATCAATACGGAGTGTAAATATGCCATGATAAAATGATGAAACAAATACTTAAATCAAATACGCAAGTCGATACTGCACTGTCTAAATGCTATCAGGATATCCTGCCAAAAAAAGGATATGATGTGGCAATTGCTAATGACGATGAAGACGACAATGAAGTGATGATGATTATGATAAGACTTTGGTACTGCGGTGTCGTTGTCGTAGCTTAAGTGAGTTAATAAGTTTGAAACTTTCCTAGTGGAAAGGGCCTTTTTGAAACCAGTGAGTCCATCTACTAGTTGCATGCCTCTGTATTTGACATTGTCTCTGATCATGATGCCGATCTCTAATTGTGTGCTCTAGCACTATCTCTGTCTCATAATCTGTTTTCGGTCATCTCTTGGTAAAGAAAGATGTGATGTGAAGCTGAGAGTCTCTTTTAGTGCATCTATGATCCTGGTATACATCTCTGCAAAAGATGAAAGTCTCACATAACATTAGTGCCACACAAGGATCATCATAGGAATGAGTGTAGGGTGACCAGATGGTCCCAAAAAAGGCAATGACATCTCCCTTTGACTACTATGCTAGAGCCTAGAGTATGCCACTATCATCTATGCTGATTATTGAGTGCCCCCCCCCATCTAGACTCTAGCTGCCCGCCTTGGAAGCTGTCATCGAGGCATTGGCATGGCCTCAAGCTCAAGGTCATCGTCCCCGTCATCAGACTCACCCTCATCCTCCTCATCCATGTTCTATCATGTGGTAGATCTTGTTATAAGATAAGCCAAGGTTGTTGATTAGCCATTGAAAATAAACAGTGCAGGTTGTTGTTTAGCCTCAAGAAAAACAAGATGGTTCATTTCTATGGATTGACAGGTTATTGATCATCCTTAGAAAAATCGATATGAAGCAGGTTTCTTCAAGGAAGATGGACGTACACCAGTTGGGAAGTTTGCATATGTGAAAGACAAATACATGTCATGATGAGATGCTTTCTAAGTTGGAAAGTTGTTTGGAGCAAGTGACTCTATTTGTGAGATAGAGGTACGAGATTCCATGGAAAAGATAATGTCAATTACTTTGTGTGAGAAGTTCAACTAAGTTCATCAAGTCCATTACAGGTGGTAACTTATGAAAGTACCAGGAGAATTGAAGTGGATTCAATTCAAGGAATCAACACAAGTGGAGACAACTACTTATGAAGTACAGGTTTCTAATGTGGGTGTTGATATATGAGATTTGATGTTGACATTTATGGATCTATTTCCTACTTATGGTTGTCAAGATGGTGTTATGGTAATCAAAGAGGATTATATTTTCTCTATGAATGTTGGCGAGAGCCTTTGTGGTAACTCGAAAGATGTTCAAAGAGACCAAGGGAGTCAATCTTCAAGCAAAATTCTCAAGGTTAAGGCAAAGGCTATCACATCTACATTATTTGATTCAGCGGAAATCAAACTTCTTTGATTCAAAGGAAGTCAAGGAATCGGGTGATACGTTGCACTCATGGTGGTCACACATATACACTAAAGGGACATGAAGACTAAAGCAAGACATTGGGAATTCCCTCACACACCCTCTCAATCACACACACACGCACACACACACAATGGCAAATGCAAATCAATCTCTCTCTCTCTCTCTCAAAAAACCGTGAAAAGGGGCTGTTCGGGCCATTTTTTACAGAGGCCGATTCGAACAGTTTCCCGAATCGGCCAATTTGAATCGCGGTTCACTGTTCGATGTGAAACAGTGATTTTATGATCCAAATGAAGAGCTGTAAATTGCAATATAAGTCTGACTGCTGGAAAAAAATTGATCTTCAGAAAAGTACATGGAGATTCTGGAATTTGTAGTACCTGACTTTCTGCGACCAGATCTGAACACATTTGAGCATGATCTTGAGCTACTTGATGAGAGGACTCCAATGATCCCATCAGATTGAAAATCTGACCACCATTAAGAAAAATAGTTCAAAGCAATCTATGTGCTATACTGAAATGAGGGTCTAAAATTTGTGGAATATGGATCCCAACCCCACACTGCTAGAAAAATGCTCAGATATCAAGTTAAATGCTAAGCATCACAATAGAGCACACATGTGGAGAACATTGAAATGCAAAGAGCAAACCGAATGTAGAACGACTGAATGACAATCTCTGTTAGGTGGTATCTAAGCCGAATGTAAACTGAATTCTGAAACGTGCTAAACTGGATATGAAGTTACTCTTTAGACCAAGCAACTAGTCTCCAAATCATCAATCATTAATAATCAGCTCACCTGCATATATGTGCTATTTGCGGGCACTATATATCTGACTAGTCTCTATGTGAGGGCAGCAAGGTCAATCGTGACTGTATGAATTCCGTGTTTCTGATAAATGCCAACTGACAAAAGAGGTGCCAAGGCAGCAATATTTGGTGAAGATTATGTTTATAGATTAAGTTCCTAAACTTCTCAAGAGTAGTCAGATATATAGTGCCATACAATTTTGGCAAGTTGTTTTTCCTGTTTGGAGAAAGTGATCATCTGATGTATATTTCGGCAGTTCCGCTTAGTTTCTGGTAGTCTCAGCTCCTAATTCTTTCAGTCAAGGTGGTGCTTGTTGCAGGTGTCACAAATGACTTCATTTTCCATCACTTTCCAACCCTCATCTACCCCATGCATGTTAGATAACATCTATTATGTGTCAAATATGCTTGCTGCTTAAAGTTTTCAAGCACATTGGCAGAGATCATTACAGTCCAGTTGAGAAGAAATACAAGCAATAGTGTTCATGCTGTATGCAATCAACTTGATGCTGCATATTTTGTTATGGATTGGAGATTCTGGGACTTTCATTGCATTTTGTGTGTGAAACTGTTGCATTGTTGTTACAGGTTACTGTACCTGGAGGTAAAGATCGTGATAGGAAGAAGGATGTCTTGATTGTCCAAAATGGTGGAACTTCCTTCCGTGTCATTCCAAAAGTATGGGATATGTTTTGTTGACACGATGAGATTCCCTCTAAGCTTTATGTGCTGCAGTGTACTGTTCTTAGTTATGTAACTCTTTTTTAATCTTACTTGTCCCTTCCCATGCACAATATGGAATCAGACTCTGGGCCTGAGGTGAAGAAAGATGTCTACTTCTAGGCCACATTTTCAGGACTTAGGTAGCCCTGCATTTCCATCTTAAAATAAATGTAATGGGAAGGTTCTATATTTGATTGGACTACTGAAAGCATATCCACTTTCGTGATTGCCAGGAAAAGAGGAAAAGTCCTGATGAGATTCTTGGATCTCTTTACTGGAAAGAAACAAGAGAAACAATGCAGAATTTTCTACGCGGTTTTCGTGATTATGAACGATCCAACTGGTTTTGACATCAAATTGTTGCCAAAAAGGTACACTATAGGTAGTACAAGTTTTTTTTGAATGCTGTAGATATGCCTTCTTATGGACAGTTATCAACAGTCAATAGAAGGCTTTCCTTTATTATACCCCTTCAAAATGCAACTAATAGGCCATACCTGCTCAAACCACAACGCTAGGTCATTAGAGCAGCTCTTATTTCTTGGTTCCTACACCTATATTACCATCATGAGCTGAATAGCATCACATCAAATGATTTTGTATTTATGATCAATTCAAAAGTTTACAGCAAACACTGTCACCCCACATTATTAGATGATGATTCATATGTTAATTATTTAGGCACTTTAGTTAAATGTAGTCTCCCATACCCAAAGTTTATTGCTCTTCCTGTAGAATTAAGTTTCAAGAGTAGCATAATCTTGTTGGTGGTTTTGACTCTAGGATCTCCAAGATCTGCTTTTGTTTGTCATTGAATCTGTCGGTAATTTTGATTGCCCCAGAATACCTGAAGTGAGTTTCTGAGATCTAGTAAGCCAGTTCTTACATCGAGAAACTGTAGCTTTTTGCTTCTGTACTAAACTTTTGGTTAACCCTTAGCCCATTCTCCAAAACAATTCACAGAAGGCCTTCATCTGTTGGATACAATCCCAGTCCCAGGAGTTTTATGGTGTATGTTGATGCTCCAGCCTCAGGCAGTTTCCAATATCCCATGAAGTCCTTAGAATCGAGACTTTATCTGGTATAATAAAATGTCAGAATGTTCCTCTTTAAGAAGTACATGCATTAAGTTTAATTTTTATTAACTGCATGCCCTTTTAGCCTTGCCTTTCAAAGCCAAGACTGTGTTCATGTTGGTCAAGGAAGTTCATGATAAAGTCAAAGTTAAAAGAAGTTCCTAAAATTTAGAGACTTTCCCTAAATGAAGTGCCACATTCACTACAAAGGGCCACCTTGAAGAATGTTGAAGAGTTGAATTGCCGTGCAAAAAGGAGAACTTGGGAAATAGCATTCATGAATATTGAGAGAGAGAGAGAGAGAGAGAGAGAGAGAGAGATCCATTAATGTCTTCTTCGCCCAAACTAAGGGGCATGAGACAAAAAGGTACATAAACTGATTATACGGAATAATTGGAGAAATGCAACCTTTTACAAGGTCAGTTGAACAACTCTCAAACTCATTATCACTATCTCACTATCCCTATCACTAGCTCACTATCTCTATCTTACTCAGTTACAATAGATTTAGAAGCTTTAAGTCTATATTGAAATAGCTCTCAAAGTAATGGGTATAATGGCAACAATAAAGCATGGATCTAGTGTTGTAGAGCATCCACAGGGAGCCTAACGATTAATAAACTTTAAAGATGAATTGTGGACGTGACTACTCTCGTACATATTGTAAAATAATGAATAATCGAATCGTAATGTTCAATCATGATTTTAATTGAATTTTTGTGTATATACAGAAACTTTTGAAATCATAAACTTAATAAAGTTTGTGACTATAAAATAAAGATAGAAAAGTTTTGTTCCCAAAATTCTCACTCATTCATTTGTTTGGTCATTCAAGTTGTCATTGATAATGATCATTGTGCTTCAAAAATTGTAGGTCCAAATGATACACATTGCAAACACTTTTTGTCTTTGATGTTGTTTATTAATAGTAGATGTTCATGTGCTTTTGAAATCTCGGTATTCTATTTTTACAAACAAGAAATATTCAATGTTTGCATCAATAAAAGACAATTGTTGCAATTAGTAGTGAGTGATATTTTGAAGAAGGTTATGACTTTGTATAATTCACAATTTTTTCCATACATTGCCAAATTACAATTATTGGAAATGCCACTCTGGAATATATTTACATATACTACTCCAACCCTCTCTTCAATCTACTTTTACCACAAAAATTCAAAGTCATCAAACATGTGTTAGACATTATGTCTAACCCTACATATATTACACAAACACTGTCGTATCATGTATAGAGCAGTAGGTATGAAAACCAAAATACCATGATCTTTACATAATAACATACATACTCATCAATATGCATTCATTATGTTTTTATATAGATTAGATTGACATCAAACAAGCATCATAAAATGGTATGTTGAATGTATAATGATTAATTGAATTTTGGTTAAATCACTAAAGACATCAAATAGCAGATTGTCCAATGCCCTTCAGTAAATTATTTAATATTTTCTTAATTGCTTATTTTTTAATCTCGTTATGTCAGTATCCATGTGCACAATCTGAATCAAGCTTCATAGCTCAAGGTGAGAAAATAAAATTGCAACTAGACTACAAACTAGGATACTTGTATTTTGCAAAATGACTGGCTAATTTTCACCCATCTTCATTATTTTCTAATTTGAAGCATTAACAAAAATCTAAAATATTGCTAATATGGTAAAGGCATTTGTGGTATACCATAGTTTCTTGTGTTGCAAAGTTTGCACCTGTTTTGCTCTTGCCTTGTGTAAGCACCAAGGATTGGTGTGAATTTTTTTAAATTCATGTTGTGAATATCTTGTTTCTTTGATGCTTTTAAGGATTCCTTAAGGCTTTGCAGTCAAATTTTGGCATTTGTTACATAAAGAATAAAGTTTTTGTGTGAGAAAGGGTGTTGTCCACCTTTTAATGGTCCAATTGCTTCATCACTCCACATGCACAACGGATTTTATGGTGATTATGTTTTTTCACTTCTTAAAAAGTGACTACTATTCTTTGTGAAGGCCTTTTTCATTTGTCTAAGATACTAGTCTTCCACATGCCAATTGCTACATCCTCTTTCATCTTGGTGAAATTTTAGCCTGTTGGCCATGTGTTTTACAATCCGTTGTCTTTTGCATGTTTTTGTTGTTAGCAAACTTTCTCATGACCATCACAACATCAACAATATTTTTGCACTCTTTGTAATAAAGAACCAATATTTGTAGCAATCACAACCACCTAATAGTGGTTGCAATAAGTCACCCTTTTCACCATCCTGTTGGCTCATAATTATGATGACAACTATGAACACTTACAACCATTTTTTTTTTGGTGCTAGAATGTTTGGAGTCATTCATTGAGGTGCCACTTCATTCCTATTGTGTGTTAACTGAGTTTGATGCCATAGGGAAAGAATATTTGCTCTTGCACCTATTGGTAGTCCATTTGTGGGTCTTTCGATGCTTTATTTCATAGATGGATATAATTTGGATAATTGTTGATTATTAAATATTGTTGGAGCATTATTGTTATCAATGTATCTAATGCACTATCTATGTTGCTAAGGGTCCTAGGCCATACATGATCTAATATTAACACACATGGGAGGTCTTTATTGTTGTGATGATGGCTTCGTTTTCTAGTTGAGTCATGTTAACAATATGTATTCATGAGGTCCACACACACACACATATATGCTTCAATTCACATTTTTGCTATGTCTATTCTACTATGGCTACTACTTGATCTAATACAAAGGTGCTTACCTATTTAGCACATTAGGCAATTACTTTTGACTTGCCACATTAACATCACTTTTCCATGACATTAACAAAGTACAATAGAATTTATATTCTAGTTTGCCTTACGTTGATGGGCTAAAAGATTGGCTTCTTGTACTTTGATATGTATTACAAAAATTGATCTACATGTGAAAAAGGATGTTCTCCCACTTTTTGTAATATCTTCAACTCATAGCCTTGTAGATCTTAAGCAAATTGACTTTTTGCAAGAGTTGGGAGATGTTATTATAGATCCTGGGTTGCTCATGGGATAATGAGATAATTTTTGAAATCTAGAGGAGATAAATATAGTCTAGGAGTACAATGCAAAGTTCGCTAAGCTTGCATGTCTCGTTGTTGAACATTACACCATAGGAATTTAGGCCTAGATGCATTGCCATCGCATATAGTCCTTCATTGCATGATGTGGCATATACTTGATCTTTTACACTTGCAAAGGCTATATCACTTTCTTCTACTTGAAGCATAAGTGAAATGACAATGTGATCTCCTCATGGAGCGCAACTACGTTTGTTACTAAGTCACAACCACCACCATGACATTCTAGTGACTCTTTTTGTCATACTACTGCTTTTCCTAAGTCTAGCTTTCGTGACATGTATACTTTAGTAGAGATTATTGATGAACAAAAATTCTATCATCCAAGTGTACCATGCCAAATTACATCACGCTAGAGATTCTAAGCCAATTTGCACAATTACTTCACATAATGTTGATAATGAGAACTATGAGCTTTATGTTCATATCGTTAATGAGTCTCCCAACTTGCCTTCTTTACCATGCACACTTAGCTTATACCACTTGGAGTGGTTGAGCTTGATCATCCAAATCCAACTAAGGGTTCACATAGTAGGAGTTTATTGTATCATCATATATTGGTCATACTCAATCTTTGATTAATAATATAGTATTCTTGATATTCATGCTACTACACTCTAGGTGTTTGCTTTTCATGTATTTCACAACTTCTAGGCAACATCAACTTGGTGAGTTCAAAGTAATATGATATCATCTTTGGTATATAATGGTTTACTAATTTGGGTCATGTATCTCTCATTCCAACCCATACTACAGCCTATATTACACATGTGTGGGCTCGGATTTCAATGTTTATCAATGCTTTTGATTGTTAATGCTTGTTGTTTGTCAAATTGCCAATCTAGATCAACTTTTTTGTGTCTAATTTTTTGATAGATTGTTAAGCAATCATCCAATCACTCTTGTGGATCTTTTGTAGATCCATTTATGGTCCTAAAGTACAGTACTTTCACGATAGCTCGCCATTTAATCATATCGTATGTTTCAGTTTCGCAATCCTATTGATAGACAATAAATTTTTGGTTAATCCAAGAATATAAACTACATCGGTAATAAGTTTCTGAGTATCATCTTGCAAAAGAATTGCACGATGTCCTGGCCTTCGATTTTTTGAGATCTTGCAATGTTTATCTGTATTGTTGATGACTTGCAAGATTCAATTGAAACTCGAATTGAAGAAGTTCAAATTAATTTAAATGCTAGTTTGAAGAAGACTCAAATTCGAAGTTGATTCGAATATTAGTCCAAAGTTATTTGAAGGAAATTTGAGTTTGAAGTTGACTCTAATATTGATTTGAAGGAGATTCGAATCAAGGAGATGATTTGAATATTTTGAATGTTTGGGATTTGTTGAGACATGAAATAGAGTCAAAGGAACTCAAAATAATGTAATTCAAATTTGATGAATGTTTGTTGTTTGAATCCTGAGTAAATGTAGACCTTCAATTTTTTTTTATCTTTGTTGCTCGTTTCTTGGGTAAAATTGCAGACCTTTGAAATCTACTCAAAATTTGAAGTCGTGTACTTCTAATACATCAGTGATTATCAACGCTATATAATATCCAACGTAAGCTTTGTAGGCCCAAAATGAGCTTTGACCTTAGGAATAAGGTAGTTCCCGCTTTAGGCCCTCCAAAGTAATTAGTAAGGATAATAGGCCAATAGGGGCACAATGTACATTGACATAATACTTAGCAAGGGCTAACTATCCCTCAAGATAATCATGTTTAGTTAAGTTAGAGCTTTGTCTATAAGTAGGCAAGTGACATCAATCTTTGGATCTTTTGGCTCATTTGCAACTGATAGAGCTTAGCTCCTTCTTTGTGAATGTGAGCCATGGGAATAGAGCTTGCTAGGATTCATGTGGATTGGTTTCATGTGCCCAATCCACATGAATCCATCCCCATTTTGTACTTGATTTGCTTCCAACCTTTTGAATTCTAATTGATGATTCCTTGAAGCTCTATTTGTACTTTGTGTTTTATGGCTATATCAACATGAATGCTATGTTGTTTGCTTCATAGTCCATCAACATATTACTCTCTATTGTAAAGATTGGTTTTGCCACACATGGTACACAAGAACTTAAAAAAAATTGTATGCACTGAATAATGATTGGGTGCTCGAAAGAGCATGAAAACTCTTCAAAACTCATACTCATGCTAGTATGGAGATTTAAATGAAATAACAATTGGAAGTTTGATGATTTTTCTGGTGGTAAAAAATAAAAAATATCATCAATTTAGGGTTTCTAGAGTACTTCAAGTCACATTTAACAAAAAGGAATGATAGAGGGTTCATATTCATTTGATGCACACTTCCATTAACACATTCTTATGCATTAAAAGAGTTCTGAATCCAAAAAGACCTTTTGTAAAGATGTTGTTTAATTTTTTTTCTCAGAAATTTCTTACATATGGACCAATCAAAAGACTCAACTTTGAAATTTACATAATGTAATTTATAAGAATTGAAAAACAATTTTTTTTTTCAATAAGATTGTGATTTGGCGTCGGGGGCAGGCCACAAGCATAACATGTTGTCAATAGCTTAATAGACAATTTATCAATAAATACCATAACTTTTAAACCATAGCCTCGATTTTAAAAACAAAATGGTACCATTGGAAAGTGCTTGACGAGAGCTTTCTGGCGACATCCTAGATGACTCAGTTTTGAACTATCATTCAAAAATTACATCCAGTCAAAGTTTTCAAAAGATCCAATATCTCTTATGTGCGTGGATAGAGTACTCTTTCAGCGAGAGGATGGTCTATCTGTGCACATAAGAGATATTGGGTTGAAAGGGTCTTCTATCCATGCACAAAAGAGATATTGAGTCATTTGATAACTCTGATTGGATGTAACTTTTGAATGGTAGCTCAGAATTGGGTTATGTAGGGTGTTGTTGGAAAGCTCTTGTCGAGCACTTGCACCAAGTTTGTCTCAATTGGGGCTACAGTTTAAAAGTTATGCTTTTAATAATGAACTATAAGTTATAATGTACGTAGAATGGTTAACCATCGAAAATAGGGCGAGTAGAAATGACAAAGCATTGGGTAGAAAATGAATTTATTCTGGTAATTTAGATGAATAAACTTTGTCAATCTATGTGACATTCCTTATAGGGTCTTTTTTGGATTAAGAATTCCTCTAATGAAGTTACTAATATTATTATTGTAGGCAGTTCTACAAAAAAAAAAAAAAAACAAGCATGGGTGGGCTGTTGGAAAGAAAAGTAGGTTGAATAGAAATTTAACTTACGAAATTTGCATAAGTACTGAAAAATTTGAATACCCAATTCTATGGATAGGTATATAAAAATACCTATTGATTATGTATGAATATAAAATTTTAGCAAACTTGTTTGTACTAACAATGTAATCAGACTAATCAATTTATCCTGCTTCTAGGAACTAGTTGAGACGTCATAGGCAACCATGGTAGTGCTAATAGGTAGTTGGTTAAATCGATTAGCTAGTTAGCAACTTTGAATATGAGTAGATAGAACTATAGAACGATGTAAGATCAGACAAAGCTTAATCTTGAACCTGTTCTAAGTTGCCAGTGGAGTTGGTATTAAGAATTGTTATCAAAGATAATGCGGAATAAAAAGAGAGATTGACAAGTAACATTCATGCATTACAATACATTAGAATGAACCTTGAAAAGTATTTTCATTTGAAATAATAGATTGAATATACATTTGATTGTTTAACAACTTCAACTTCCTTCAGTGCTTTGATTCTATGTATAAATAGAGGGCGCCATAGTTGGTTTGACAAGTATGTAAAGACTATGATAGCTGTCGGGTTAAGTACTTGATACTACATATGGTTGTTGACATACCAAGTACTTAGAGTGCTTGATATTAATGATGGTAGTTGACATACCAAGCACTTAGAGTACTTTGTATAAGCAACATATCATGACATACTCATATTTGTAGGGCTTTGTAGGTAGTTGTGAAGTTGTAAGCAAGTGTAAGCTTGAAAACAGGCATAAAGGCAGAAGCAAGCGTAGGTTCGTAAGCAAGCGTAAGCCTGTAAGCGAGCGTAAAAGCTCGTAAGTAGTCATGAAGCCATAAGCAAGCGTAGGTTCGTAAGCAAACATAAAAGTTTGTAAGCAGTCCTAAAGTCATAAGCAAGCGTAAGCCAACAAGCGGACGTAAAAGCCCGTAAGCAATTGTAAAGTCATAAGCAAGTGTAGGCCCATAAGTAGGTGTAAAATCTTGTAAGTAGTCATAAAGTCATAAGCAAGTGTAGGCCTGTAAGCAGCTATAAAAACCTACAAGTAGTCGTAAAGTCGTGAACAAGCATGAAATTCTATAAACAAACACAAGACCATAAGGAGTCATATTATTTAATCTCAATATGGTTACTCTTGGAATGAACCTAAGTGTCTTCCAATGTGTTATTTCAAGATTTGACATAAATTGGCTCAGTGTGTTGATTGCATAAGCAATGTTTGGCTTTGTGCAAATCATAGCATACATGAGGAATCCAATGATGGACTGAAAATGGTACTTCTTCATTTGCTCTATATCTGCATCTATCTGAGGGCAATGTTCCTTGGATAATTTAATGCTTGAATCTATTGGAAAATTTACAGTTTTACAATTTGAAAGATGATAATCATGTAATAGATTGTCAATATATTTGTGCCGACTTAAGTAGAGCAATCTATTGGCTTTGTTTCTATGGATTTGGATGCCAAGAAAATATTGTGCTTCACCTAGATCTGTGATATCAAATTTGTTTGACAACATAGCTTTTACTTCCTTAATAAATTTGATGTCATTGTCATGAAGCAATGTATCATCAATATACAATGTAATAATTATCAAGGAAGTTCTTATGGCCTTGAAATATATGTTAGACTTAGAAGAGCTTGGTACAAAATTATGATTCGTAAAGAGCGAATTTATTCTTCGAAACCATGCTCGTGGGGATTGTTTCAATTTATACAAGGCCTAAGGAGTTTGCACACCATATGCTCCTTGCCATTCAGCTCATAGCCTTGAAATTAATGTATTTAGATATTCTCTTCAATGAATCCGTTTAGGAAGGTTGTTTGCACATCCATTTGGTGAATTTTTAGGTTCTTTGTAGTTGCATAAGATAGCAATAATTTGATAGGAGATAATTTGACTACAGGGCTGAATGTCTCAATGTAGTCAATATTGGGTATTTGAGAATACCTTTTTGTCACTAATTTGGAATTTTTTTCTATCAAAGTTTCTACCAGATTTATACTTAATTATGAAAACCCACTTACAATCATTGATGTGCATGCTAGGTGGTGGTTCCATGACTGTCCATGTTTGATATTTGATAAGGAATTGATACTCGTTATTCATAGCTTCTATCCAAAGATCTGAGACTGTTCCCATTGCCTCTGACTCTTGCATGAAGTAGCATTCTAATTCATTAACGAATCTTATTAGAGGAGTTCTTGTTCTTGGGGATCTTCTTGGAATGACATGTTCAACTTTTTGTGGTTGCTTTTATTGTCTTTGGTTTTTGAAGCATCTACATTAGTAGAGTTTGAAGGTGTTGCTAGCATCTTTTCTTTACTCTTAAGGTTCATAATTTGATCTTCAAGGAAGACTACATCATTGCTTACAATTTTTTTTCTTGTAACAGGATTATAAAGCTTTTATTCTTTATTAATCTTCGAATAAGCAACATAGATGGTTTTAATACTGGAGTTATCTAGCTTTTTTCTTAGCTCATTTGGAATCTGAACGTAAACTATGCAACCAAAAGCTTTGAGACTCTTAACAAATGGTTTATGTCCGGTCCAAACCTCAGTGGATGTCTGATTGTTTAGACTCTTGGTAGTGCATCTGTTTTGGACATAAGCATCCATGGCAGTGGCAAAGTAAATTTTTATTGAGTCTATTTGAGAATCGTGATCTACTGCTTGTACAGAGTACTTTAAGTACTTGGTATATCAACTACCATCTATAGTATCAAGTACTTAACATGGCAACTTTCATAATTAGGTTTAAGATTTGGGATCCAAACTTGGTGAGAGTTAGTAGATGTACCTCCCACACATGTGGACACCTCTGTACTAGCTTTTAACTTCAAATATTCACAAGAGCCAAGAAATTTGATTTTGTGTCATCTTGATGAGTTTGTTGGTGCCAATCTTAGGAAAAGCATCAAAGCCATCAATGAGAATTGACTTAGAGTCAAGAGAACCAATTAATTGAGTTTGGGATCAAGCCCTCTAAAAGTTAGTTACAGGTCTTGAAAAATAATCAAGAGGAAAGAGTAAGTTTTAGCCATGTATTTGTCCAAAAATTGTCAAGATTGACTTGGTTTGATAATTTCTTGATAAAATCTCATCTAATCTTTATTTCATCTTTGTGAGGGAGTGTAAGAACTGTGGCTAGAAGTCCATTGAGAGGGCTAGAAGTCAAATTTGAGGTAATAAAGATAAGTGAAACCTTTGTGAGTTTCTAGATTCAAATCACTTTCTTGAGCATTGTTTAGTAGAATCCTTCCTAAGTGTTCTTTTGAATCAAGATGAAGGGGATCTTGCCACTTGTGTCTTTGTGAACATCAAGTGAGTTGCTAGTGAGGCAAATTTTGGAAAAGAACTTAGGGAGGGCCGAGAAGTACATCAATAGTACAAGTCTTTAGGAAGATGGGGTCCATTAGTGGATTTCTTCTTGGACCTAGTGAGAGGTTAAATTCTACAAACTACTCAAGATGGAAAGTGAGGATGAAGCTCTTAGTGCTCCAAGACCTCTTTGACAATGACCTAGAAGAAGAGGATGAGCCTCTTGTAGGACAAGAGTTGGTTAGATATAAGAGAAAGGCAAGACTAGCACTTCATTGCATCAAGATGAATGTTGGTGAGGACCTCTTGAAGGAGGTAGCCTCTTGCACATTGGCCAAGGAAGCTTGGGATTCTTTAAAAGCTATATATGAATCCAACAACACTTCAAGAGTGCTTATGCTAAGAAATGAAATCTTACAAAGCATGAGGAGGGGTTTTGACATTCTACGAGTAACTTTTTTGCGAGTTTCTTCTACCCATGATCCCAAAAATGGTAGCAGATGGCGTGCTACTCTTTTTATGCCACTACATGATTTTTGAAAAATAGGAATTGTGATTTGATGCATACTTAAAACTTTGACTATCCATCAAATTTTAAATAGGTCCATCACAAAATACTTTGTTACTCTATAAATAAAGGCTTACTTTTTTCTAAGTGTTCTTGAAGTTGTAAAAGCTAGCATGTCGGCATGCTAGCTTGGAAATTTTTTATTTAAAAAAAATGAAATTTTTTTGAAAAACTTTTTGAAAAAATAAATTTTTTTTGGGAGCTGATTTGACTAGCATGTCGGTGTGCTAGCCGAGTAGATTATAAAATAGAAAAGCTATTTTGACACATTTGAGAATCAAATTTTGAGTAAAAACATCATTTCAAAATATTTTTTTCAATCTCCAAACATAGTAAGCCGGTGTGTTAAGTAAAACAACTAATTTTTTTTTTTTTGCAATCTTTAAAGATAGCACGTTAGCGTGGTATATGAAAGGAGAAAAAAAAATTGTAGCCTCCAAACCTAGCACTCCGACGTGCACGGGAGACCGTCTGGAATTTTTTTTTTTTTTGAATTTCTTTTTTCAAGGGGGGGAGGGCTTTCGTGCACGCCGGCGTGCTACCTTTGGAGGCTACAAAAAAAAATTAATTTGAATTTTTTTTACTTTGTGACATAACTATGTACCAAACCACATTCTTAATAATAAACATTGAAGTAGTAGCGTAAAAACGGTAGCACACCATGTGCTATCTTTTTGTTGAATCACGGCAAAAAAGAAACTCGCAAAAAATTTACTCACAAAATGCCAAGGCCCCATGAGGAGAAGTGACGGTGCACAAAAGTATGTGCTAAGGATCAAGTGTCTCAACAAAGAGTTGGCTTCTATAGGAGAAGATCATTGATAATGAACTTGTGCAAGTGATCTTCAATGGCTTAGGAGATAAGTTTTTCTATTTGGTTCAAAGTTTTGCCATCGAAGACACTTTGCCATCAATTGACAAGCTCCATAGCGTGCTAGTGGCTGAAAAGTGCAGGATGCTCCATGCAAAAGTAAGGATGAGTCTCTTATCATTGCAACATAGAGATGAGAAAGTAAATTTCTCATTCAAGGGCAACAAGAAGACCAAGGGATCCAAGGATCAAGCACATGAGGCCAAGGAGGAGGATCAAGCATCAAGGCAAAGGACAAGTCAAGGATAAAATACTTCTTTTGTAGAAAGAAGGGGCATTTTGCATTCGAATGCTACAAGAGACAAAGAGCACAAGAGGAGGAGAACAAACAAGGAAACCTTGCACATGAAGAGGAGGAGGATGAAGGAGATCTATTTGTGATCGTCTACATCCTCACCAACAAGCAATGGCAATTCAAGAGACACTTGGTGGATTGATAGTGGGGCTAGCTCCACATGACTCTGAAAATTGACTTCTTCTCAACTTAACACTCTTTCAATGATGCTAAAAATTTTGTCTTTACTACAAGTGATGAAGAGTGTAGGATAGATGATGTTGGTACCATCTCTTTGTGTCTATAATCCTCAAAAAGTATGGATCTAGAAAATGTTCTTTATGTACATCAATCACCAAAAATATGCTAAGTGTTGAACATACGATTGTCCTTATGTAAATGTGAATTGATGTTGTTTCATTAAGAATCTATTTAACAGATAGAAACATCTTAGACAAATGTCAGTCTGGTTAATAAAAATGAACAAAAAACATCTCACATTCATACATATAGACATTAGAGTGTTAGAGTAGAAATGTATTTGAATCTCATTTCATTCATCTTTAAAAGGTCTAGTACATGATCTCTTTATAGTCTCGCAATTGTGAAAGTTTTGGTGACTTCCATGATTGAGTGTTTTCTACTTGTAAAGTGTTGGAAGAATTTTGTTGTTCCAAGCAATGGAGAATTTCATCATGGATCTTGTTGATAACCAAGAATCAATAGATCTGATAAATAATGGCAAGAAAGGACTAGAACCAACAACCAAGAATATGTATGCAAGGAATGATCATGCTCTAGCCAGTCTCGCCTTCAATCTCGAGTTCATCTTGGATGGACATCAGATATCATCTACTCTTCTTGATTTCTACTTGGTGCATATTGTGGTTTTAACACTTCTTTATTGGCCTATAAGATTGATAAGTTTGAGGGGAGCAATATTCCTCTATTTTGCTATATGTATATGACTTTGGACTAAAGTCATAGGAATAAAAGTTGTTTATAACTTTCATAAGTATAACTTTTAGTCACTAGTTACTCTAAAGTTTGAGAGAAATAATGTCAAAGTTTGTAGTTCCTCTCAACCTTTCACTCAAGAAATGCTAGTGTAAATGGCAAAATCTTTGAAGTATCGACTTTGTCGTCAAAGTCAATGCACTCTCTTTCCCATCACTTCCTCTATTTTTGTCATAGTCGAGAGGTAGTAGCATACTTGTTTGAAGATATTTGGCTAGTGGATTTGGCATGAGCATCTCCTCTAGTAAGTATGATCTACTAGTAACAATAATCTATGAGTTTTCGCTTTAGCAAACCCATTTCTCACTATTCCAAGAAAAGAGCTGTATCAGTTCTTAATCTTTCCTCTTAGAATAATATAGAAATTCTAAAATTTTATTTTTACCCCATTTCAATGTAAAACATGGATTCTTTTCCCAAGCTAGAGTCTTTAAAAAAGATTGAAAGTAAAACTTATTGTAGTTTTGTATTTCAGAAAATCATTGAAGTTGACTTTGACATAGGATTAAGTAGTTTGCAAGTGGCACTACTAATTCTACAAGCATGGGAAATGTCCTAGGTCAAGATAGGGAAAGGGCTTCAAGGAAAGGGTTAAGGGTCAGTGGTAGCCACGTGTCATATACGGTGGATAGTGCTCCATAATTCAGATAGGGTTGCAATCACAGGAGACAATCACAAATGTCGAAGGAGCAGGAGAGGACATCAAGCATTCTTTTAGTCAGCATGGGCATAGGCTTTATAGGAAGACGTTGTCGACAAGACAAATTAAGGAAGTTGAGAGAAAAGAATTGCTTCTCTTAACAAAGTTCAAAATCTGGTACGTCCCTCTGTTAATTGGTTTGTATAAGAAGTTCTAGAGAGCTGAATTGGAATTTGTGACTTAAAATTTTTTGTGAAGCTCTCCCATTGTTGCTCATTTTTTACATTGTTTGCTCATATACGGCCTTCTTGCCAGAAATAACACCATTAGGGCATGTGAAATGGACTACTTTTGTAATTTTCTGTCCATCGATCTATTTTTCCAAACAGTGCTGGTCTCTCCTACTTTCGATTTTGGCCAATGGGTAACGTCGAGGGGAACATGTAGGAATAGACCAGACATGGAATAGACCGCACATGTGAGGAGCCCAGAATCTCCAACCAAAGCGAACCCTTGAGCTTAAAGGATAAGGATAAGAGTCTGTTCCTGGAATAGGTTGGATTGGGTGGTTATCGACCAAAATATAGAATGGGGTTGGCCACATGTTTGTGCACCCAATATGGACTAGATGGATCGAATTTGCTCATTTTTTACGTTGTTTGTCCCAAAATGGTCTTAGTGTCAAGAACAACGCAGTTAGAGCATGAAACAGCGGACTAATTTTGCAGTTTTCTGTCCATCGTTCTAGTTTCTTCGAAACGATGTTAGTTTTTTCTACTTTTTGTTCTGGCTAATGGGCCACATCGAGGGGAACCTACAAAAACAGACCGGACGTGGAACGGCGGACAGGTGAGGAGCCCAAAAACTCCATCCGAAGTCCTCGAAAAGGGCTTTAGGGGTGGGGGTAAGGGCGGATTATTGAAACAGTTCAGATTCGGTGGATAACGACCAGAATACGGGACAGGGGTGTAGATGCATATATATCTATATATATAGAGATACTTATGTATGCATACCCAAAAAAAATATCTACACGCCCGGCAAAAACGTGTACATATGTCATCAAAAATACCATTAAAAAATATAGTAAATGTAATTCATTGAAGAAACTTTAGGCTAAAAAAAAAGGAAACATTACAAAAAAGACACATTGCATGCATCTAAGGGGCCCACTCCAAATTCAAATTACTCTTATTCACACACACTTTCATGGTGAAAAGTGTTAAACAAAAGGGACTTTCATTATAAAGGATTTCACTAAATTTGAAGGGCGCTCTAAGGATTTTTTAAATTATCAGATTTTCCATGTGAAAGGCTGAAATAAAATAGCATTTCTATGAAGGAAAAATCGAGAAAGACTTCAAAACGCAGGCCTGGTGGGTCTCTCTCTCTCTCTCTCTCTCTCTCTCTCTCTCTCTCTCTCTCTCTCTCTCGCTCTCTCTCTGTAGTTCCACTCAAGCCTACATGGCAGACCTACATGGCAATATAGCTTAGTTGGCTTGCCACACAAGCCTATGTCAAGTCTATGTGGTAGACTACAACATACCTGCATGGCAAACATCAAGTCTATGTCATGCCTATATGACCTACCACACAAGCCTATGATAGGCCTACATGGCTTGCCACATGGCAAGTCCCAAGCTTGCGTGGTTTGTCTCATGACATGCCTAGTGGCTTGCCATGTGGCAACTTGTGAGCCCCAACTCTCTCTCTCTCTAGGTCCACTCAAGCCTACATGACAGAGCTTGGTTGGCTTGCCACACAACCCTATGGCAAGCCTATGTGGTAGCCTGCGACATGCCTGCGTGATAGACATCAGACCTATGCCATGCCTATGTGGCCTGCCACGCAAGCCTATGGTAGGCCTGCGTGGCTCGCCACATGACAACTTCGAGCCCACCTATATATATATATATATATATATATATATATATATATATATATATATATCTAGGTCCACTCAAGCCTACTTGGCAGAGCCTGGTTGTCTTGCCATACAAGCCTATGGTAGGCCTACATGGCTTGCCACATGGCAAACCTCAAGCCTGCATGATTGACCCATGTGGCTTGCCTCGTGGAAGTGTGTGACAGGCTTGGCAGATAGCAGACCACGTAGGTAGAGCCTGGTTGGCTTGCCATCCTATGATGGACCTACATGGCTAACCCTAAGCTTGCATCATTTGCCACGTGGAAGGCAGCTAATAGAATGTCGGTTGCTTTCAGATCAATGAATTAGCATTTCATCATCCTCCAACCAACATAGACTACCTGCGATGGCCGATCATCCCGATTCCTCTCGTATAAGGAGGCCTCGCTAGAATAACATAGTCTAATGCAATACGAAGCTCACTAGCATACCTGCTAGAACCTTGGTAGGGATGTTATTTTTCAAAGCCCTTAACAACCACCCTGCTTGGAGCTAACAAACGTCTTCAACAATTTCTTACCCAAAGACTAAGAAGTCTCAATTATAAACAAAAGGTGTACAATTATAGTCAATATCAGGCAGAAGATCTTGATCTATGAAAGAACAACCTTATTCTTCTACAATCGCTAATTGTCAGCTATGAAGTTCAGGTAAACTGGTAGATGGCATATGGGAGATGCTAGAAATATGGAACTGAAAAATTTGGCAACATTATTCTACATTTATAGGTATTCGCTTTGATTGGAAAGATTGTGCGCACATTTTAATGATGTAAGTTTTTGATTCAACACAACATTTATTTGTATGTGGGGATCTCTTAGTCTAATTACTTTAGTGTCAAATGTGCTTTTGCTACCAATTCTTCTATTCATTTTGTTTTAGTTAAGTACCAATTTGATTCACTTCTATTCATCCTCTTTGTCAATATGTGACTAATATCAGAGAACTGTCAAAATCATGGTTAGGATTTGTTGTTGTTCCACACCTCAAGTAATTCTTTAGTGTGCATGTTGCTCCTTTGGTGTTGGATTCTAGTCTTGGCATCACTTTGTCAACCTGTCGAATTTAGCTAGTAGCTCTGCTTAAGACATCATGTCATCTTTGTCTACATCCAATTGAGAAAACTGAAGATCCACAACTTTCTAAAATGCTTCTACATCCATAACGAAATCCACCTTTCATCACAACAAACAAGCTAAATTTTAATTAGTAGTTTTTAAAAAAATTAATAAAAGGGGAAGGGGGTTTTTTAAAATTCTAATAAAAGGATTGGGGAGGGGGGGGAATGTCATCATGTAATTGGTTTAGCAACCAGTTTTAATAATATCAATCTCTCTCTCTCTCTCTCTCTCTCTCTCTCTCTCTATTGTTTATTTGACTCTAACAAAATCCATGTGTACCTTGCAGGATAAATGAACAAACACACACACACACACATACACACACACACACACGTCTAATTAAGAAATGCTCTCATGATTTACTTGCTTGTTTTGGTCACTATGATCATAATGAACGAACTATCTTGAGTTCTTTGTATCAAACTTCGTACAACACTCTAAATGTTAACAATGAAAAAATTCGTGTGAACAGTCTTCTAATCCCCTCAATATGGTTGTTGCTACTAGCTAATATGAAGAGTTGAAGTGCCATGAAATGATCATGAATTTACTACTCGTTGATGCTCAACTTTCATTAACGAGGTTTCCTTTGAAGTGTAATGCTTTTTGTTTAAACCTTTGGTTACACTTCGACTATTTCTGATATAAATGGTATCATGGGTTTAGTTATATGACTTGGACTAGACCTGTCTGTTAAAGTCTATATATACTTATTTGTGGATGGTAATTCTCTGACAATTTGAAATTGACAGTGCAATAAACTAGAAAAAAAGGAATGGTGTTTCGATAAGCATTTTGAAAAGGGTAATGGCAGATAGTTTTGAACTCTACTATAAAACTAGTCTGGATGTAATTGTCTACTTTAGTCGTACTTTTGTAATTGATGACTTTTAAGCACTGATTATACACTGTTAGCCTTATAATTTTGTAACTTTGAGTAAAGCTTAAACAATGTCCGAATTTTTACTCATGATATGGACAAAACTAGAGTCACCTAACTTGGCAATGACTACTTGTTGCGACATGGATAACAACTGAGAGTATGTGTAGACACCTATAGTTCCCACAATAATGTCCTTGTTCTAACACGGTTGTTGTTGTGGATGGATGCAGGTGAGCATATTCTCCTCAACTCCGAGCTTTTGCTGTTTGTTAGGTTTGGTCAATATGATATGTTTAACTGTGATGACTCTATACGAATTTGATTTACTTTAATATTCATATGTTTGGTATTGTGGTGATAATGTGTAGGTTTAGATTTGTTAGGTTCAAAAACACACACACACACACACACACACACACACTCCGTAAACACACACACACACACACAAAGCCATAAAGGCACACACATACACAAGCACGCATGCGCGCAACGTCTGTCATCGACACGTTCGCCATTGCCTGTCAATGACAGGTACAAGCAACTAGTATATGTGTGTGTGTGTGTGTGTATGTGTACATATGTGTGTGTATATACACACATATGTATATGTATATATATATATATATATTTAAACTTTGTTCCAATTTTGCGCATGGGTGTGGGTGCACCATGCATGCTCCTCCCCTCACCATGCATGCACTTTTTTTTCACTGAAAATGATGAGGAGGGGATGCATGTATGGGGCACAGCATGCATGCATATATATATTTGTGTATGCATGCTAAAGACTTTGTCCTATACCCTACTTTCCCACCTTTCACCCAATTTGAATTTTCACCTCCCTCCTCTCCGTCTCTCCTTCCCCTCTCTCTTTGCGCTCTGTCCTTCCCCACATTGTCCGTCTCTCTCCTCTGTCTCTCTATCTCCTTCACATCACAAATTTATACACATGCGTGCAAGCAATGAAGAAGACAATCCAAATCTTCTATCTCTCTCGGATTCTCGGATTCAGAAAAAGAGATAGAGGTTGAAAGAACAATAGGTCACAACGATCTGGATGAACAACGATCTGCGTTTAATTCCACAAAATTCCTTGTGGTTGGTCTGTGCGTGATTAGATGGGTGTCCTCCCTCCTTTTGACATCAAAATAACAATCGTTTTATGAGTTTTCGGAATGGCAGCAGCTTCCTCAGGATTGATAAGCGACAGTACGCGCTCCTACGTGAAATAAGTCTCTTTTTTGCACAACCTCTCAAATTTTATAATACTCATCTATTGTTCATTGAAAATTATTAAATTAACTGGTGGCACACACAGTTGAATCTAACATCGTCATAGAGCTCAATCACTGATCTAGCGCTAGGATTCAACCAAAGATTTTTTACAGCTTTAAAAGATTCACAATCCACTAGCAGCTTGCTGCGCCCATCTTTCCAACCGATCAATTCTGCTGGGCTGCCAATGCAACTGGTAGAGTAGATATTCACTTGATCCACAAGCTCGCAGTACTTCTCGAGCGACTCTACAAACAGCTTGTAAGATCTTAGCTGCCCTTTGACAGACACAACTCATTTGGTCAAAATTGTCTGCCTAATTCCTTGCACCACGGCCAGTTGTGCGTCGCAGGTGACTCCAACCAGTTCAACCCGATATGATTTTCTTTCTCGCACTCTATGAGAACTTTTTCTTGAATCTGTGTTGCTCAAGGAGGTGGTAAAAGCTTTTTCCTCTCACGATGTATGCAAGTCTTCATTCGATCCATCACTTCCAATATCTTTTTCCTCTCACGATGTATGCAGGCATCCAGCTCCTTTATCAACTCTTGATTCAGTCTTTCCATCTCCTCATCAACCATCTCCGAGAAAGCCTTCGATAGAAATATGAATAATTCTTCAAGGCTACGATCCAAATGACTCTTGTCCCCTCAAAAATATCCCTCCGCTACTACCGCTAGCCGCTTCCCGACCGCGCTACTCCACTTTAGCCCGATCTGTCGCACCACATAGTCACCAAAAAACACCTCCACGGATTTGTAGAAGCTTGCACTGCTTAATTCAATCAGATGTATCATATTATTCTCTTCTCACGATTACTTTTGACATTTTTACGAGACTGAAGCAGCAAATTCAGAGCACCTAATCTGAAGATCCCTGCTAATGTGGTGTAATGCTTCGGATTGAGCTTCATCTTCACAGAGTAACTTAACTCCAAGGACTCTGATATCTTATTTTGCAAATCTCAGTATTAACATGGGCGAGGCGATGCTGCTCATGAATGGCGTGATGCGCTTTAGCCTCTCCATTGAAATAGATGATCATAACAAATTTGGATATATGCAATCTTGAGCTGTCATAGCATGATGCGGATCTCAAAAGTAGAAAAAACATTCGTCTGTCTTAAGGCCATAGCAGTCCAACAAGCAAATCCTACATGTTCAAGATTTAATAGACCTTGTGATAGAGCTCAAACTTCAGTAGTAAATCGCTCCTTGCTGCTCTTCTTTTGCTTCCTTCAAATACAACATTGATTTCAGAAGATTGCATGCTCTTCTTTTGCTTCCTTCAAATACAACATTGATTTCAGAAGATTGCATGCTCTTCTTTTGCTTCCTTCAAATACAACATTGATTTCAGAAGATTGCATGCTCTTCTTTTGCTTCCTTCAAATACAACATTGATTTCAGAAGATTGCATGCTCTTCTTTTGCTTCCTTCAAATACAACATTGATTTCAGAAGATTGCATGCTCTTCTTTTGCTTCCTTCAAATACAGCATTGATTTCATAAGCCTGCTGTTGATGCTGTAATTAAGTATTGTGGGGGGATCAACAAGCCTTCGGAATCCGGATGTTGCTCTCGGCCTCCTTTAGAGCCGAGAAACAGTGGATCTATTCTATTCATAGTGATTAGTGAGGAAGATGAGAAAAAAGTACATAAATTCAGTTCAGACAGCGATGACGTTGTATGAGGGAGTTGAAAATGAGAGAGAGGCACATTGTTGTTGTCAAAATGAGCAGTTGCCAGAAGATGCGAGGCAGTGGGCACGTAACTTATGTAGCGACCAACCATCATTTAGAATTATTGTCAAATTCGACGTCAAGACCTGTGGGATGAAAACTTATTTGATGAATCGAGAGTTTTTGAGCCCATTGGTGGGTGTTTTGACTCCTTATTTATGGTCGTAGAGAAATACGGACTTGACAGAAACTTGCTTGACAGCTACTTGAAAGAAACCCCTTGCATCAATTAAATGGACAGGACCCTCTCCTCCTCGAAATCAATCTCTTTTTTTCCTACATTTTTGTTAACGTGGCAGATTGCACAACCTCTCACATTTTTCCTGACCTGGCAGATGCACAAACGCCTCACACCATAAAAAAAATTAACTTTATCTTGGTGACATTGTGCTGAAGGAGAAGCCTGGTGTTGCAGTAGATGCGCCACGCCAAATGCTCACTTTGCTTAGACCCTCCATCCATGTTTTTTGTCACAATTCTTTGTGTTTTTCCCACTGGGATCACAAAATACATGGAGAGTTCAAGTGCAGAGCCTTAGTCTCCCTCTCTCAAAATATAATCAAGTGCTTTCCGACTCAACTTAGGGATGGTGACCCCAACTTAATTTATAGTAGGGGTCCGTGGAGTAAGAGCGTAGGCCCCTACCCTCCAAACTGCCGCCCTTTTGGCTCGAGGAAGCGAGAGCATTTCCTCATCAAGTATCCTTGAAAAACGAGGATTGCTTTATGCAAGAATTATTTATGTTTTGAGATTGTTGAGCAATCTTCATCAAAAGCAAGGACAAAAATATCAAAAAGGATGAGAATAAGTGTTCTTGCGGCTTCAGCAGGACGTAATAATAATGAACCATATGTGATCAAAGACTGCAAGACTTAACATTGCTTTAGGAAAATTGAAACGTATCTCTATATATATAAAGATAAACCTCTAAATTAAACATCACTGGTCAATATTAGGCACAAACTATCTGTTGACAGTCAAAATAGTATTGATGAAGAGAGAGAATTGTGTTTGATAAAAGTCCTTGGTTCCCTTACCGTCTACAAGTTGCATGTTATCATCCAACGTACCTCGCTCCGCCTCCCAAAAGAGATCCAACTAATTCTGCTTAACTTGAGCTGCCAGCCACAACTATATAGCTGAAACGATGAGAACATAGAACTTGGATGTAGGAAATGAGCAGGAAACGCAATATGAGAAACAAACCTGATCAAGGCATTCTTCTCCTGTCTTTCTTTCATTTGGATTAGTACTGAGTTATATCAATATGACCTCAGCCAATAGCAAGCTGGCTGCACAGTCCAAATATCAAAGCTTGGATTGTCGCTCTTAGGAAGCCGTAGTGCCGACATAAACTTCCAGATTAAACAACAATAGACAATATCAGACACAAGCTATTTGTTGACAGTCCAGAATAGTATTGATGAAGAGAGATGTTTGATAGGAGTCCTTGGTATACATAAAGCAAGTACATAGCTGAAAGATCATGGGAATATAATTAAAAGTTTCCATAACTTAAAAGAGCAATTAAATGTATTGCAAGTTGAGAAACTAAGAGGAGAAACCTCTTAATGGATAGCTAATATATAAATAGACTTCACTTTTTCATTGCATACTCATAGCTAAAGTTTTTTCTTTGATATCTTGCATATTGTGATATGATTTATGATGCACAAGTAAAAAAGTCTTACATATTCAATGGAAGACTTGTTAATAGAATTGGATTCTAAATTGGATACACCAAGAATACCTTTTGCAACAGAAATGGCCCCACCCCAGAGTGGCTAAATCCAGTAATCAGGAGCCAGCAAGTTCTCATGTTACCACTCCTATTTAGCCTCATGTTCATGCTTGAAGGTACATATGGCTGTTGATTGCTCTTCATGGTAATGAGCTAAACAATTGATTTGCCAAAGTTGAATATATTTTCATAAATATCATATGAAATAATGCATAAGATAAAGTTGACAGTGATACATATAGATAATAGGGCTTCAATTTGGCTTAGTATCTGCTCAAGCCCAACAACTTCATTTTCGCACACACCAATGTTGTCTTTCACACATGTTTGTGTCCATTTCTGTTGCTTATGATTGTTTCCCTTCCCACCATAGCCAAGACCTTCCATAACTCCCCACAATTTGTGATCACCCACAAGCCTACAAAATTGGCTTCTACTTGAAAGCTATAGTGGATTTCTTGGCAAATTTAGGGATAGTAGCAAACAAGAAACCTCGGCCCTAAAAATATCTTCTCTGACTGCTATCTCTACTCAAGTAGAGGACCTCAACTTTGTTAAGAAATTGAAGCCTAAACTTTTTTGGTTCAAGAGGTCCTATTCAGATCCTGACTTCTGGAAGCGTAGAGAGGATGTTTCCTCATCAAATCGTTCTCCTGCCAGGATGAACTTATCTATTTTGTAAAATGCACTGGCACACCTTGTGGATGAATCAAGTATAGATTTCTTCTTAGAAAAATTGCGAGGAGGAGGAAAAAGGGTTGTCAAAAACTCTTCGTAGAAAAGAATAGTAATTAAAGATCTGCGGGACTCTAAAGTGAAGAAAGAAAAAAGGTGAGTCAATTTGAGTCTTTTGAAAACTTCGACTTGACAGTACAAAGGGTCCTCCAATCCTTCGAAAAAATTCGAGTTAACAATTCGATCCTTCGGAAAAATTTGAGTCGTCGAAAAAATTTGAGATTTTCCAAAAATTTGATCCTTAGGAAAAATTCAAGTAGTAGGAAAAATTCAAGTGTTAAGAAAAATTTGAGTCATTTTAAAAATTCGATCCTTTGGAAAACTTTGAGATATTTTTGCGAAGGAGGCCAGTGTCGCATTTTTTTTCAAGGGTCAATGTCGCATTCTTCGAGGGCCAATTTTGCGAAATTTATGAGGCCTCCCACTCCAGAAAATATTTTCGAGGTATTTTCATGTTTTGAGGTATTTTCGTGAAGGCATCGAGATATCGCAAATTTTTTGCAAAGCCTTCAGGGAAATTTTGCAAAATTTTTGTGACATTGCCCCTCCTCAAGTGTCGCATTTTTTTTTCGAGGGTCAGTGTGGCATAAATAACTGAAGTTTTCGTGAAAATTCCCTGAAAGTTTGAGGTATTTTTTTGTTTCGAGGTTTTTTCACGAAGACATCAGAATTTTTGCAAAGCCTTCAAGGGAATTTTTTGAGATATTTTCGCAAAATCTTCAATGATTTTAGTGAAATTTTCGTGAAACCTTCAGGAAAATTTTGCGAAATTTTTGCGACATTGGCCCTCCTCCTCTAGAAAAATGTGACACTCCTCTTCCCCTCCCAAAAAATGCCTCCCCCTCCCGAACAATGCGACACGTCGGCTGACACACTTTGGCCACGTACACACATACATCTTCCACCCGTCAAGGAGGACATACTAAATTTTCAAATCATCGAAAAATCATCGCCCGTCAATGAGATACTCAATTTCCAAATCATCGGCCGTTGTGTAGATCGGCCGCCATTGCCCGTCAACGACGGGCACTCTTTACTAGTATATATACATAAGTGCCCGTCGTTGATGGGCAATGGAGGCCAATCTACGTGGCGGCCGATGATTTGGATGATGACCGATCTCGAGTCTTTGGAAAAATTCGAGTTTTTGGAAAAAAGAAATCGAGTCTTTTAAAAAAATCGAGTCTTTGAAAAAATTCACGTCTTCAAAAAAATTCGAATCTTTTGAAAACTTTGACTTGACAGTACAAAGTATCCTTTAATCCTTCGAAAAAATTCGACTTGACAGTTCGATCCTTCGGAAAAATTTGAGTCTTTGAAAAAATTCGAGTCTTTGAAAAAATTCGAGTCATCGAAAAAATTCGAGATTTTTCAAAAATTCGAGCCTTTGGAAAAATTCGAGTAGTAGGAAAAATTCGAGTCATAAGAAAAATTCGAGTCATTTGAAAAATTCGATCTTTTGGAAAAATTCGAGTATTGAAAAAATTCGATTCATTGGAAAAATTCAATCATCATGAGAAATTCGATCATATGAAAAAATTTGAATCTATCCAAAAATTTGAGTGGTCCGAAAAAATCGAATCTCGAAAAATTCGAGTCGTTTCAGAAATTCGAGTTGCTCAAAAACTTCGAGTCATTGGAAAATTTTGGTCGTTCTTAAAAATTTGAGTCTCGAAAAACTTGAGTCGTTCGAAAAATTCGAGTCTTCGGAAAAATTTGAAGGCTTGGATCAAACTTTTTTATGTCCGATGAAGATTGAGTCCAAAGGTGTTACATCCGACTGGGAGGGGATTCGAAGGTGTTACGTCCGACTGGGAGGGGATCCGAAGGTGTTATGTTCGAAGGTCAAATCCAAAGGCCGTTTTTTTGTTCCGAAATCTCTCGGATCCGAGTGCAGGTGCAGCATCTTCAATTCCGAGGCTGGTTTTTGCACTTCATTGTGTACGACATTTGAGTGGCTGGTTGGAGTGCATTTTGACATTTGTATGGTTTGGAATGGCTCCGCAATCAACCGATTGTGAATGAGGGCGCCATGGCAAAGATGCTTACCCAACTGGTGTGAATATTGACTCGACTAATTTTGACTGAAATCACCTCTAAAGACCTTCATAATCGGTGCCAATAGCAGGTGAAAGATTAGTTGGTTCCATGTATGTATAAAAGTAGTACTCATAAAAAAATGTGGTTTTTTTATGACAATTGTGTGCTTAAAAGTCATACCAATAAATTTGTAATTGTGTAGGCAAATTAACAAAATGTCATGTGCAAAACAAAACATTGTTTAATTCATTGCCGAATTGCCAGTAAACTTTAGGAAACCAATAAATCTACTTTCTAATAAATGGTTCATTTCTGGTGAGTTCTCTCAACAATTTAACATGCAAATGCAGTAATCACGTCTTCAGTTCACTATGCAGAAGTTACTGGTTGAAATCACAAAAAGAACATAAGAGTTTGCAAAGTTGAAAGAATTTATATTCATTAAAGTGAAATATTCTATACACATTGTAAAAGATGTTATCCGTTAGAAGATAAACTTGAATGTACTGTCTAATATAAGAACGTAAGAGTTTATAAAGAACGTAAGAGTTTACAAATGCAACTTTCTAATAAATAGTGAAGCCATTTTCATAGATCTTGGAAGCTGTGTGATGTGCAAAGTTGAGATTCCTTCAAAAACAAAGTCTTTGCTCAAACATAAATTGATGTCTTGCTGATTTTTAATAGTGTAAGAAAGAATGATCTAACAATATTTAAACTCCAGAAACCTTTTTGTGATTTCAACCAATAACTTCTGTATAGTGAACTAAAAACGTGAATCATTTTCAGTTCACTATGCAGTGTATGCTTCAACGATTCTAATGTTGTAGGAATCAAGAAACGATCATTGGTCGTTCACTTTCCAGTTCAAACTTTCTATGGTCATAAACTGGTCAATCCTTCACAAAGTTCCCACTATTTCTTCAATCCTTCATAACATTCTAACTACCGACACATGGAAGCACTCATGTGCTAGTGAAAGCAAAGAGTAGATGCCATCATCACTCTCTGATCAACGCATAGAAACAAAAAAAGAAAGACACTGAAGGAAAGTCACGTAATTTTATTGCCAGATCAAAAGCATATGACGAAGATAATTGTTCCTTTGACATGGTTGGAGGCGACAATGTCGAGAAAGATGTTGAACGCCTTTGCAATTTCCTTGCTTCAAGCCCTACCACAAATTTGAGTTACCTTTAGGTCAATCATGATGCAAGCTAATACAAACAAGTAGATTTATCACGGAATCACTATCATCTCAATAGTTTCATATAGTTCATCGATTCCTTGTTGACATGAGTCAATGAACAAAACGAAATATTTAATCCTAATATTCAAAGGCTCTTAGGAAAAACCTTGCCTAAGGGCTGGTCTTGGTAATAAATCAAAGCCAAGATTTGAATTAGGGTCAGGATTTCTATTGTATATGATTTTATTTCTGCATTCCATTTTGATCTTCTGGTTTGTAGTCTAGTGTGGCATTTTTACTTCGATTCTGCCATTTTTTGCAATGTTTCATGAAGCTAAGGCTACATGAAACCTAAGTTGAAGAGCCAAAGCTTGCTCCAACGCAATTTAAAATCCACACTCCAAATTGACAACAATGGAAAAAACTAACATAAGCATATGTAGCAGCAGACTCTTCTATCACGACTACCCCATTAACCCTCGGATTCAAGAAAGACTCCAAAATCCTCATACATGATCCAAAAGAATTTGCATATAGAACCTCTTCTCTTCAAAGGGGTGTACAAAATACATGCGCCAATGGTAGGGGTCATCTACATGTTGATTCGACGGATCCACCTACGCGTTCTCCTGTTGTACCAATATTGCCTCGGCAAGTCCTGGTACAACAACTCTCGAGCCTCCGAATCACCACTTCTATTCAGCTCAAAGAATGTTGTCAAAGTGATACCTCCTGGACGCCCATCTATGACCTCCTCTAAATCCACTCCCTCACTGAAGTACACCAATTCATGTCCAGGGAGATGAACTGCCAGTCGGGTGACCACGGACTTGTGAGCACCCATAGAAAGCCCTAGCAATCGCCAACATGACTCACTGGCTGAGAAGTATCGAGCATAAAGAAATTGCTCTATCTCATCCACCCATCCTGATGTCTGAACACCGCCCTCTACAGCCCCCGTCGTAATTATATCAAGTCCCTTGTACACATACTTGTACAAATACTTCACACTACGTCTATGTACACATACCTCCACATTCAATGGCACTGAAAATGTAGTGTCAGCCACCTGTTGTACGGTACAACCCACCTACTATCTAAATCTACTCCATGTGAATGCACCGTCACTCTGTTCTCCCTTCACCTACGAAACACACCTCTTCACCACCGATGTTTTATCAATGAAATTCGTTGGGTAGTTCTTTGAGAATTTTCCATCCTTCATGCACTGGGCATTTGAAAAAGATGTTCCGCATGGACCGTGCATCATAGATGTCGTCACTATCTCATACAACTCCGGATCTTCCTCCTTCATAGGAATCTTTGCACACACAATACGATCGTAATCTCCAACCGTGATGGGTTTGCTCCGCTCCTCCAATATAATCAAAGGGTGGGCGTGAGGCAATCCTCTCTTTTGGAATTCCATGTTGGTTGTGATGACTGATGAATTCGTCAGATTCGCAAAACTTTCGCGAAGGCGAATCAAGTACGACTCTCTTCATCTCAGATGGAGTTCAGATGCGATCATTGGACACTGCCAGTTGAATCACTCCTAAAGTCCTCCAGAGTGTAGTCAGTCACTACTGATCTACGTTCATAAAATTAATACAGCATTCAACATAGTTTCAACCAAAGTGTTGAATTCAAAATGAACAAGAAAAAAGTCAAACACATGATCAACAACAGAAACATTTGCATTCAAGATCAGACATAACACAAATTGATACTGCGCGAAGGCTACAATACCATCTATTATTTTTTTTTCTTTGATTCCTTGAGCACTACGTGCATATCCACGCAATGCATTGGCGTGAGAGATATGCGGTTCTCTCACGAGTAATCATCTCGCTTTACTAGCGAACAGTCGGATCTTCTGATTCTAGACAGAATTGTCTTCGCATGTAGGCGGACAAGTATACTGTATTTTTTGTCTTGATTGCTTACTAGCATCAGACTTCTTCACTATTACACTATGTGTATTCTGTTGATATATATGTCAAGTATCATCTAGTAAGTATGGTCGCTCTATGTGAATCTAAAATTAGAGTGATTAAACATCTACAACTAATCAGAGAATTACAAGACTGGCAGATTAGCCACGACCTAAAATGTAGGGCAAAACGAGTTTCATTTTGCTTGTATGTCTTTCTCTCATACTGGACCACAAAAGAATCCCATTCGTGGATCTTTCGTGTTTGCGAATTGTTCGTCTTCGTCTCCTTTGACTTTGGTATTTGCGAATCATTTGTCTCTGTCTCTTTTGACTTTCGTGTTCGCAAAACTCTTCGTGTTTCATGTCTCCAATTTTTCAAGTTCGCGAACATCTTCGTCAAGTTGAGGGCTGAAAGCTAACAAGGCTTTGTAGTTGGAAACGTTTTGTTTCTTCATTCCACGACATGCAGCCTATCTATTATGCGTCCAAAAATACCATCATTCTTCAGCAGGTCGATCAAATGCTGAAGCTTCATGCTAAAAACCACAATACCAAATCAGGCCTATCTGTAGCTTTCTGCTGGAATCGCAATTCTCTCCTCACCTCCAACCAATTTGGGTTTGCTGTCATCATGATAAACAAATCGGAAGAACCCAACTCCTTAATGACGACCATAGCATCCTAGTATTGCTAATGCATATGACTCGATGAACTGATGTAAGAAGATAGAAGCACTACTCACGTTCCTATGTCGCTAGCCGAATGAGCTCCCATGGCATCAACACTACCGCTAGGAATCTCTCTACGAAAACTATACTGATTATTGTATTAGTAGTTCATGTTATTCTACACCATGTTTGCTATCATGTCACATGCGTACTCTTGCAGCAGCCTTCCACCCAAATGGATCGGTGAAACATGCTCTGCACGAGCCTGTAAATGGTAGCACTAAAAATCTCGAATGGTGACAGCCTTGTGACTACCCTCTAAATTCTCTTCAAAAGCATCAGAAAGTGTACCGTTATGGACATCATCATCGACATGTGCGTCATCTCTAACGTGCACATGTGGGATTTTTGGATACCACCCATCGGTACTAAATGAAAATAATAGTACAAAATGCAATGTATCATATGACGAATGATGTTGTGTGATGAACTGCAAACCATCTTGAATGGAATGCAGTATGATGTCACGCATTCTGTCACTCGGGGTCTCGTCTAAAGGCATAAGCACCGCAATCTCATTGCTCATGGGAACATTGAATTGCCTGCTCACTCTACTTCGCGAACAACCTGATACTATGCAGAGACGAATATCCTTTGTGACGTTCTCCCACATGATCCGCACAATGTTCTTAAAATGTTGTGCAAATGGACTCGCATCCACCATCATGCTCTGCAAGACAGAGAGAACATCACGCCTAAGCTCAAGGTTTAGAAATAATCTCTGATTCACCTACCTACAAAAAGGAAGGCCTATCTGATGGCAACAAACCACCAAGGTGATGGTTCAACCATCCAGACACTCGAAACGTGTATGTGCCGCCTACGGAGTTGGAGATGGATCTATCCAGATTTATCCCAAGAGATGTGAATGCCAATAAGTTATTGTAACCCGGAATGTTCTTCCTAAAATGAGCTCCTATATCATTGGAGGATGTGTACAAATGAAATAGCTCAGAAGGCGGCGATGGCATCAAAGGCAAACACACCTTGCTTTTCATGCAGCAGAAACGGCTATTCCTTTCGATTTTCCATCTCAAGGCTGAACAATAATCACATGTAAACTCCATCCATCCCAAATCATGATGGGATGGAGTCGGGAGCGATCTGCCCACCTCAAATAATCTACCAACCCTATCTAGAGCTCTCTTCTTCGTCTGAAATCTATGCCCCCATCGTTTAGCTCTAGCTAATCTAGACTTTGCCTCTGGAGTCCTATATGATGGGTTCACACAAACAAATCCGAATTTCTGAGGTTAGATTAGTGTGATTTTGTGTTCTTTTTGCCGTTTTTTCGAGATTTTGCCGTTTTTTTGATTATTTTTTTTTTGCTTGTACGAAAAAAAATAAAACAAAAACTAAAAAAATTGAAAAAGAACCTAAGCCTCGCTGGTGAGCGACTCTATCTTTCAGATAGCCTCCTCCCACGACTGCGACGGTTCTATTCTCTTTAAAATTAAAAATTGGAAAAGAACCTAAGCCTCGCTAGTGAGTGACTCTATCTTTCAGATAGCCTCCTTCCACGACTGCGACGGTTCTATTCCCTTTAAAACTAAAAATTGGAAAAGATCCTAAGCCTCGCTGGTGAGTGACTCTATGTTTTAGATAGCCTCCTCCCACAATTGCGATGGTTCTATTCTCTTAAACAAAAAAAAACCGTAAAAAAAATCATAAAAAAAAGACCTTGAAAAATAAATCGTAAAAAAAAATAAAGACCGTAAAAAAAATCGTAAAATAAAATAAAATAAATTAAATTAGCACAAGTCTCTTTGGTGAGTGATCTCCATATCAGTTACCATCCGTCATTCATTTTCATTTTTCTTGTCCATTTCCATTCAATCTATCATCCGCTCTCTCATCTGTTAAATTCATTTCTATTTTACTTTTCAATCCTTACTGATCAATCTTTTTACTTACTCTTTTCTCTTCTTCTTCTTCTTCTTCTTCTTCTTCTCCTTCTTCTTCTCCATCTTTAAAAAAAAAAAATATTTGGAACACCAGTGTCATTGAGCAAACCTTGAAGCAATTCACCAACCAGCTACTTTGCACATTGTGGGGGAACAGGTGGAGATAGTGGAGAAACACTGGACTGTAATGATAGTGTAGCAATCTGGGCAGAAAGAGCAGTGAACGTCTTTCGTAACTCCTAGTGTAAATCAGTGCGTACATCACTCATGGCTTCCCTAAGATGATCTCGGAATTCATGTCGTACTTTGTCAAGGTAAGTGGAAGACGGTATGCGAGGCTCAGAAGATGTAGGGAAGTATCCATGGTCAAGAAATGCAGGAAGTGAAGAGAGTGTAAAAAAATCTTAATATCGGAAGGAGCGGACTTTTGTCGTCACCCCAAATACGCTTTAGGTACACAAACGACACTAAGAGCAAGAAAGGAAATGACAAATGTCAAGAAAAAGTGTGGAAAGCAAGGAAAAATCAGCAAAGATACCTCTCGATAGAGCTCCAAGCGTGTGCAAAGAGCTGACTGGAAAATGTGACCACAAGGAGAATGAAAGTGGGCACTGGACAGCCTCCAATCAATGTTGAAAATATGGCTGAAAATCTGTGGAAAACGTGATGAAATAGGACGATGGACAGCCTCCAATCAAAACTAAAATATGGCTGAAACTCTGCTAGAACAATGGCTGAAAAATGTGATGAAGTAGGGCGCTGGACAGCCTCCAATCAATGCTGAAAAGATGGCTGAGAATCCTTTCCCTGAATCAAATGGAGGATCAAAAAAAAAAAAAAAAGGGAAAAGGATTTGGAACTTGGGCGCCGGAAATAATCTGCCCAAAAAAAAAAAAAAATTCGGCCGCCAAATTTAGCGAAAGTACTTCCGCTAACTATCTGCTAAATCTTCGCCAAGGAAAATGCTCTGATGAGAGTTGGTCCTCCTCCAAACTGTGCTGAATGCTGCTGAAGCACAGAGACGAAAGCCCTCAACAAAGAGAGAAAAATCAGCAAGGAAAATGGGCACCCAAGTAAAAAATCAGATCTGAAATTCAGCAATCAGTACAGTGCTCTGATACCAAGTTATGATCAAAATCTCAGGTGTTGAGTCAATGAAGCATAAAAGACAGCAATAGACTAAAGCCCTACAAGCAATAGACAAGACAATAGGTTCTCCCACGAAGAGCCCAAGCAATACCAATCAATAATCTGAAAAATGAGTGTACAAATGCCCCTATAAATACCCTACCAATGAACCCTAAAATAGGAATTCAAAAGTAAAGGGAGGCAAAATGTGGAGGGAAAATAGTGCGCCCTCCTACGGACCCCCACTCCACATATAACCATATAATAAGGGCCCAAGGCCAGTCAATGTCATAAAAAAGGACCCAGTGCTGGTCATAAGCATATAAAAAGGCTCTGGGGCCTGTACATGACTAATATAAAATGCGTAACCAGAAGTTGACAGGCATACACTAGTAATAGATTCCCCTTAGGATCTTTCACAAAATAGACTGGTAGGCTATTATGCTCCCCCATTGAGTTCGGTGACATGTAAGAGGATATAACCAAAACTTCTACCTTGCCACTGTTTGTTAAAGAAACTTGTGATTTAGATGGATCAATCTGACATCCATCCTTCTGGTGAGCTCCTTGTCGGCTTGATTATGCTTTTGACCATTGAACTGCTGGATCTTGCTGTTGACGAACTTGTTGCTCTGCATTTTGTCCTTAATAAGCGCACATTAGAGGAGTTCTAAATCCAAAAAAGACCCTTTGTAAAGATTCTTTTTATATTTTTTCTCAATTTTTTCTTACACATGGACCAATCAAAACACTCAAATTTGAAATCTACGTAACGTAACTTTTTGAGTCCACATTTTGATTCGACACTAAAAATGGCATAACTTTTTAGTGGTAAGTCCGAATTTAGCGGAGTTTGGTGCATTGGAAAGCGCTCGACAAGGGCTTTCCAATGATATATACATGATATACTTATGAGCTATGATTAAAAAGTTATGGCAAGTCAAAAGTATTAGTGTTATAATATTTTAATAATATAAACTACATCTTGCACGAATTCTTAAAGGGTCTTTTTGGAGCTCAAAACTCTTTTAATGGATTCTTGATTGGACACATGGTACTTGGATGATCTCCAAAGCATAAGGTACATTTGTCCTTTTCAAGAAACTTAATAGAGTGAGCATAAGCATGCTGACAACTTCACAACACTCTAATCTACTCTTCCTCTCTACCTTAGACTCCAACTCCAGCGTTCTATACATGACATTGCCACGCACGTGCTTTGGCATGACAACCCCCCTTGAACTACCCACACCACCAACACTAACAGTCAACATGTGCTCGACGCTTTGCAAGTTTGAGACCAAACTTGTGGTCGAACATGTCGCCTCCTCAACGACACGAACTACAAGTGCAAGCGACAATGCCCTACGCACTGCCTGTCGCTTCCTATTCAACCTCCTCCTCCTTGCAGATTGGCTCTCACCCTCCGGAGTGATGTACGAAAGGGTTGCTCCACACACAATCGGGAGTGTCCATGTCATGGAATCACTCCCTCGAATGCAAAACACCTGCAACAATTGGAACAATTATATCAAACATTGGAAAACAATCAAGTACATGAAAACTAATTTAAGTAGGCTTTAAACTTGTATTAAGAGAGTGAGAGACAGATTAATGGTTTGGGGATCCAAAATCAATATCTCATAATATGTACAACCACATAAATTTTGGTTAGCCTGATTATGGGTCACATTATAAAAATACTTTAAACTAATCATTCATATAGTCAATGCAAAGAACTCAAAAAATAAAACAATATTGTTTTATACAACACTTGAATCGGAGTTCATACTTAGAAGATATTTAACTTGAAAGAAAGTTAATACCGTAGAAGCCGTAAAACTTCATCTAACTGAATAGGATCTTTGAAAATCTCAGTCAAACTGAAATCAAATATTGTCATGCATATACTTGATGGAATCAGCTCGAAGAATAAAAAAATATTGCATTTATGACGTTTTTAATTGAGGTCATTATTTTAATACTTTTATTGATAAAAGTATTTTTAACACTTATTTACAAAAAATTTAAATCCAAACAAATAATTAAATAGAGTCTACTAATGTATGTGAGATTACTATTTTCATTGTTCTTCCGACTTGAATATAATGAAAGTTGTCTTGTGTGTGTGTGTGTGTGTGTGTGTGGTTCCGTGGTCAGGAATGTCCCGATTTTGGAACGACAATTTCAGAACCATGAGGGGTCAGAAATGCAACTTAGTTTACGATAATGATCTTTTACTTGGAAGAAGGCTACAGTCAGATGAAAATGAAGATTCTATCAAAGGTGACATATTCAAGATATTAATTGAAAATGTTTCTTATTTGCAATTTAAATTACAAATTTTTATTATTTTTCATTTTTTAACATGCATGAAATGACCCTTTACCTTAAACCCTAAACCCTTATTATATATTGCATTAACACTAAGAAACAAAATGACAAAGTATTTCATTTTTCAATTATATTCGAGATCAATCAAAAGATCATTACTCAATCTCACTATAAAGTAATCTAGCAAAACAATTAACTTTTAACCTTAGTCTGCAAATCTAAAATCCAAAAAGAAAAGTATATTACGTCCATATATAAAACTGTAATAGACTATCATAAGCAATCTAATTGTTGTACAATATATGCTTTGAGCACTTTCTATAATTATAAGAATTGATATGAACATATAATAGAAAAATCCATGAATAAGCATGAAGTTTTTCCATTCTAAAAATTATAAGATCTTGTTTTTATCAAAAATTTCTAATCCCAAAGGCAATGACTTATACTCATAATCAATTTGAGAGAGAGAGAGAGAGAGAGAGAGAGAGAGAGAGAGAGAGAGAGAGAGAGAGAGAGAGAGAGAGAGAGAGAGAGAGAGAGAGAGAGAGAGAGTTGCTCAATTCTCTTAAATTGTCATCTTTTAAGAGAGTGATGCATTTTCCACTTATTTAATGAAAGCAGGATATTCATCATTCTACCTAAGATCATATGGTATGGAGTCCGTATATATTGAACATCAAAATAGGTCTCCATGCTTAGCTGCATTGAGAAAGGTAAACAACGACTCAAGGATCCAAGCACTCTCTCTTCTCTATGATCTGTATCACTCTTCTGATGTCTCCCAGTTCTCAAGTTGATTAATATGGTATTAGAGTCTGATGTAGACCCTGACGCGTGCTCAGAATGACACACTTTGACATGCAATTGAACATAGAAACTGTTGCAAGATCTAATTACAACCCACATGCCAATCATATGATGCAGTTATAGAATATTAAAAAATTAGCAAGCTTTCATCCAACGAAAGTGCAGGAGAAAAACATAGAAATGTTATACGCTAAGAGCCATTATCTTTTAGCAAAGATACTATGTCTGTCCATGAAGCAAATAGCCAAACTCCTTGGTTTATGTTTGCCATGACACCTCTTTGATGCTTAACTACTGACCTTCACATCCACCTTCATTTTGTTCACGTGGATCTGATACCTTTATGACTGCCTACATGAGAGAGAGAGAGAGAGAGAGAGAGAGAGAGAGAGAGAGAGAGAGAGAGAGAGAGAGAGAGAGAGAGAGAGAGAGAGAGAGAATGTATGTACGTATCTATCTTCTTCCTATTTTATAGCTGGCCTCCGACTGAGGAGCTTTTTCTTCCATTTGTGCACAGCTACTTAACCAACATGCATATTTTGAGAAAAAGGACTGGTGGAAGGATGATGCCGGAGGCAGAGAAAGAGAGAATTGCATAGTTTGTAGTGGTAGAAAAAATGTTTTTGCAGTTGAAGGTTGAAGGAAGTGAAGAGCATACACTCCTTTGGTGAGGCTGAAGTCTGAGGATATGTACAAAGAGCAGAGCTTGTCCCAAAGGGTGACATCCACACAAAATAATCGATGATCACCCAATAATTATACCATGTCTGCCAGCCTGTCAGAGAGAGTTGCCTTCCATTCTAGAGCTCTCTTCGCCCCTCCCTCTAGTCTGTTTGTCTGATTTAGAACGTAATCGTTTTCACATTCCAGAGAGAGTGAATGAGTGAGTGAGATAGAGAGAGAGAGAGTGAGCGAGAGCATGTATATATGTACGTATCTATCTTCCTCCTATTTTGTAGCTGGCCTCCGATTGAGGGGCTTTTGCTTCCATTTGTGCACAGCTACTTAACCAACGTGCATGTTTTGAGAATAGGAGTGGTGGAAGGATGATGTCGGAGGCAGAAAAAGAGAGAATGCATAGTTTGCAGTGGTAGAAAAAAACATTTTTGCAGCTGAAGGTTGAAGGAAGGGAAGAGAGATCAAACACTCCTCTGGTGAGGCTGAAGTCTGAGGATATGTACAAAGAGTGGTACCTGAGAGAGAGAGAGAGAGAGAGAGAGAGAGAGAGAGAGAGAGAGAGAGAGAGAGAGAGAGAGAGAGAGAGAGAGAGAGAGAGAGAGACCTGGGAGAGCCTGGACAGTCAGAGTCGCGATCCTGATATTGATCCACACTTGCCTGCTCGCGATCCTGGTATCTATCCACAGCCTCCTCCTTGTTGTAGATCTTTGTCTGTGATTTATCTATAGATTGAGTACTTGTCTGCACTCGGGTAGGACTGAATGGGCATATAAATACAATAAATATTGTCCATAAGTACTATATAAAGTCATAGATACAAATATAATTAATGAAACTGTAAGTCATTTTGCTATTATGAGACTGGGCAAACTCTAAGCATGTTCAGCATTCAAGCCATCAATGAGCTTCTTCTACATACCATTCCGTGTGCATGGTTGCTTTTCTTTGTAGACATCTCCCTGAAAGGAGGCTGTGTGATTTGAGAGAGAGAGAGAGAGAGAGAGAGAGAGAGATACATGGGAGAGAGTCACCTGCCTGCACAGTCACAGTCACGATAAATGGTATTGATCCACACTCGTCTACTAGCGATCCTGGTATCTATCCATAGTCTCGATCCTAGTATACAAACTTGATATTGATCTAGTATAGATCCACAGTGGAGAAGTGTGAGTGAAATTTAAAGTGATTGTAAGCAAATTATCTGCCAATATTGATAAATCGCGACCCCCAAATCACTCGGGAGTATCAATTCACAATTCTCAAATTTTTTGGCCTTGCCTTGCAAAGGCAACAAAGGCAATACTATGTGTTGAGGTCGGTCAATGGAGTTTAAATAAAAGTCAACATTATAGGCAAAATGGTTGTGGTATACTGAACATTTAAAGTTTGCACCTTTGGGGAGGCCTAAAATAGTGTGTATGCATGGGAAAAGTTAGAAGTGATTTGCAATCAAGGAAAGCATGAAAAACATGATCCTCCTTGATTGTTTGCATAAGAGAAAATTCTCCAAAAAGCATGTAGTTTGCATGAGGAATGAGTGGCATAGGAGGAATACATGCAACACATCATTGGTGCATGATTAGCGTTAAAATTAAAGCAAATAGATATCAACAACTTTTTAGCTTTTTGAAAATCAGTTACACGAGAGAGATTAAATATCTGGAAATGAAGTTCATGGAAGTCTAATCTGCACAGTCTGAATTTGTAGATACAGTGGCGGAGCTCTCCAACGTCCAAATTTGCAATTCTCTTCAACGCAACTCTTTAGAGTCCGAATTTGTAAATATGTTCAACGCAGCTTTTCAAAGATAATAAGGAAGATTGGTCAGAGCGAGGCTGTAGATCCGAATGTTTTTTCTCATGTAAGGTGTGCTGCTATGTGTAGATATGAAAGGGCAAATTATGTTTCTTAGATGTGTTTTATAATCCAAAAGGAATGTTTTCCAGCTACGGAGAAGGAATAATGAGGTGATTTCTCCTCTTCGATACTGGATAATGATTGCTCTCATGCATTTGATTTTTGTTCTGCATGTCAGATTCTTCTTCTTTCAATCTTGTAACTCCAAACTCATTACTTTTACAGAGATATAAGGACTATTTAATAATAGAGTACTAATGCCAGCCATAAACCTTTGTTCCCAACCATTTTATTGGTAGATAGATGAGCGAGTATGCCATCCAGATCGTCCATGTAACCCTACTATGTGCAATGCCAGGACCCGTGTGCTGAAGTTAGCTAGGATATTAGCATAGAACAAGACCCATATAAAATCAAGCATAACATTGCATACTGAATCAGACATAGCATTTGCAAGTGCATGCAACTACAAGAACTATAAAGACAAAGAGATCATGCAATGAAATTCTCCAGATCATGCATTGAACGGAGCAAAGGGAAATATCAAGTAGTACCACGGAGGATGTAAAAGTGTAAATCTCAATTTAAGTATTGAAAAGCCTCTCGGCCCCATGATTTTCTCATAATCTAGATTACTAAATTTCATTGGCCGATAGTTTGCACGACGGAAGGACCTTCTTCATCTCTGAATTCACCTTCAGTTAACCAAAAAGATAGTTTGTGGTCTTGAATATGCTCGCCTCTGGATTGCATTTATCTGGTTACGGTTACCAAGAAACTTAGGGAAGCTTTTTTTACGATATTTGCATTCTTGTTGACAGTTTTCTATATTGTTTATGCATGTAGAAGCGTGGTTGGAAAATGCTCTTGGCATATGTTGGTCTTGGGTTTCTGGTGTGCATAGCTTATATAGATCCTAGAAATTGTGAGTAGCTTGCCAGAGAACCTTAACGTTGATGCTATTCTCACATGAAGGAAGAAAGCGCTTCGGCCTCATTCTAATAGCTATACTTGAAATTAGCAGTTGTGTGAAGAAAGTTAAACTTAGAAAGTTCAGTGTTCTGTTTCAGTATGATAATCTTGACAAAATTTTACAGCAAATTCAATCCCAATCAATCCTAAAAGTGATGTAGGATGCACAAATAAAAGATCTAACTTCCAAACTATGAGCTAGAATCAAGACTAGTTACCAAAACTAGCAATTTTGGCATTTAACTTCACATTAGGCACATAGATTTGATCAAGTGAACCAAAGTAAAGTACAGCAAGCTTCTCAGACCTATAAACAAGTTCAGTACCTTCCAATCCAAGCAATTAATGCATAAAAACACTCACATCCAATAGCTAGAACTCGCCACCAAAAGACAATGATGATAGAAGTGGAAAAACTCGATTTTTATTGATGTTTGGATGGAAATCCCATCATACATTTATACTTTTCAATCTTGGATCTGAACGTTTTAGGTAATCTCTGTACTTATCATAACCTAACCCTAACATCTAACCTAATAGGTCATTGTATCCACCCTAACTTGGGGTCAAGATCTCAAGATCCCAAAACAATGAAAAACATGCTATTTTTAGCTCCTATTTTCTCTCTAGCTTATCAAAGCACTATTTGGACTCACTCCAAAGGTGCCACTCCTATGCTAGGTTAGGAATGAGACTTACAAAGAGTATCCTATGCTATTTGGCACGTGTGACAAGCCACAACATGACCATAATACAATTTACAAGCAATATGACCAAAATTGGTCAAGCTAGAATTGTGAAATTTTAACACTCCTCCTCGCAATTTAGCTTGATGAGACTATCCTGGATCAATAATCAATACATGGATAAAAACAATATAACTTCCAAGTTCTTGCTTTGTTGAGTGACTATGATCACTCATCATGATAAGAATATGATTTGAGCTCCAAGTTCTCAAATGTAGTGAGAGCTCAATAAGGATTGTCTTCAAGATCCAAGCCTTGTCTTGGGTAGATTGTTGAATGAATACCTTGGGATGCAAAATGTGAGTCTCCTCCTCAAAATAAACATGAAAAACAGCAGCTTTCCATAAGATCCAACTTTTGTATGAAGCACATACAATCAAAGCTTGAGATATCACCATCTTGACTTTATCCACCAAAACAATGAACTCCAACTTGGCATCCTTCCAATGAAGGTCTTCTTTCCTTGGAAATTCAAGAGTGAATGGATCACAAGATGAGGCCTTTGAATACATATTTGGAACTCCAATCAAAGTAGTAATGATCACTATTTCATGATCATAAGATATAGGATGAAAAAAAATGTTCATACTAGCATCATCAAAGGACTTTGTCAAATACATGACATCAAACACAAAATAAGATGAGTAAAGGGAGATATGGATAAACTTCCTCGCTGCTCCTTTCTCTTTACCCAAACCTTCATATTGATGTAGATTCAGGTCTCTTTTCCCTTGAGACAAGTGCTCCTTCTCGGGTTCCTCCTTGATGTCTTTTTTCTTCATCATGCTCACTCCCTCTTGGTGTTGATGATGAAAACATGGATCCAAACCATGATCTTCTTCAAAACTCTCAAGGACTTTGTTTTCAGGTCTTCAAACCTGAATGTTCTCCTTCTCAATATGATCTTTCAAGTCAACAAAACAATCACCAAGATTACTTATACCAAATTTACTAGTCCACAATTGACTAGTCCACAATTCACTAGCAATTTGCATTACATACTTGTTGAACTTGAAACTAATGAGGCCAAATACTCCTGTATGGATATACGTGTCCTTCAAGGATGATTCACTTATTCTCATACAAGGTTCACAATATGCCTCTTTGAAAATGAAGTCAAATTCTTTCAACTTATAAATGAAAATGTCATGCTTACTTCTAGCATACTCAAGAGTAAGTACATATGACAAACACCTTTCATTCCATACTTTAGAATTCTACCCTATAAATACCCTACCAATGAACCCTAAAATAGGAATTCAAAAGTAAAGGGAGGCAAAATGTGGAGGGAAAATAGTGCGCCCTCCTACGGGCCCCCACTCCACATATAACCATATAATAAGGGCCCAAGGCCAGTCAATGTCATAAAAAAGGACTCAGTGCGGGTCATAAGCATATAAAAAGGCTCTGGGGCCTGTACATGACTAATATAAAATGCATAACCAGAAATATACGTAACCAACAGTAAATGTAAAGAGGCATGCGGAATATATGCAGAGTAGCCCAGTAGGCCTGTATCCTGTAGTCCGTAACTCTCCCTGGCTATAAAGAACATTGCCCCCAATGTAGGCAAAATAAGATAAGAACCAGTGCTAGAGAAAAATAATGCATCAAGATATCCCATCTGAGAAAGGAACGTCAAGAGAAGCCGGAGCATCCCGAGAAGCAATGGTAGCTGCAAGTGATCAAGCCTGATCAACCAGGATAGGGGTATGATAAAAAACATCAATGGGCTCCCAAGTAGCCTCCTCAATAGGACGACCATCCCACTGGACCAAAAACTGAATTGTCGATGGCGACGACTATGCAATAAGCGTACCTGTAAAATAGCAGCTGGCAGGAATGGAAAAAGCTCTGGATCTGTAGGTAATGAGGAATCTCGAGGAGCATCATCCTCAATAGCAGCACATAATAAACTGACATGAAAGATATCACAAGCCCGAGTAGCAGCAGGTAACTCAAGACGAAATGTAACTGGACTGAGGCGCTCAAGAATCTGAAAAGGCCCATAATAGCGCGGCACAAGCTTCTCAGTAGAAGCAAGACCCTATACAAAACGATCGCGAGCAAAGCGTAACCAAAGAAAAATAGTATCTCCCTCTACACAACATGGCGCCAATGACGATCAACAATGGTCCTGTACCGCTGCTGAATATGCTGTAAATGAGTAGCAGCTCTAGTAATAATCTCCTGAGCACTTGAAAGATAAGATGAAATAGTAATAGGTGCATCATTTGGAGGAGCAGGTATACCGGATAGAACTGGTGAGTAACCATGAGAAAGCAAGAAAGGAGAAACACCTGTGTTGGAACTAACAAAATTGTTATAACTATACTCAGCCAAACATAAATGCTGATCCCAATCACGACCAGCAAGAGAAACATAATGTCGTAAATAATCCTCCAATACCCGGTTAATAACCTCAGATTGACCATCTGCAAAAGAATGATAAGCAGTGCCCATAAGTATCCTAACATCCAAGATACGCATAAGCTCTCTCCAAAAACCTGATGTAAACTTGGTAATCTGATCAGTAAATATAGATCATGGGAGACCATGTAAGCAGAAAATCTTAGAAATAAATATACGACCACACTGCTCTACTATAATAGTACGTCTGACTGGTATGAAATGAGCTTGTTTAGAAAACCTATCAACTACCACCAAACAAGAGTCATGACCACGCTGAGTACGGGGAAGACCTAAAATGAAGTCCATAGATATTTCAGTCCACTAGCGGGAAGGAATAGGCCAACTTTGAAGGAGACCGCCAGGTTTTTCACGGGAATACTTGTTACGAAGGCAACAATCACAAGTATGAATAAGGTGGGAAAGCTCACGCTTCATGGAAGGCCAATAAAAATGTTCTTTCAAACGGAACAAGGACTTCTGAAAACCAAAATGGCCGCCAATAGGAGAGGAATGGGCATCAAGAAGGAGCTGTGGACATATGTCGAGAGTGCTGGGAATACATAACGAACCATAGTGAAACAAACGATGATTAACAATGGAATAAACCTGGTGAGGGTGAGAGGAAGGACGAGAGGCAGACGACATAACATCACGAAAGTCTGGACATGTGGCTAAGCCTGAGGAAGATCATTATACCAAGAGTTGGGAGACGTAACAAGACTGTAAGTAAGAGCAGGTAAACGAGACAAAGCATCAACAACAGCGTTACTTTTACCAGGCTTATAATGAATATCAAAATGAAAGGACTGTAAAAACTGAAGCCAACGGTATCGACGATCACTAAGATCCTTTTGTGTATACAAATAACGAAGTGACTGGTGATCAGTAAAAACATCAAACGGAACACGATACAGATAATGATGCCACTTTTTTAAGCAAAGCCAAGTTTATTTAATTAATAATTGTGCTCCATGGCACTTATGAGCTTGGAGGTTGAGTTCTAATTGCTCATTTAAAGTTTCCCACACTTTTAGCACTTGTATACATAAATGCTTGTCTATTATTGTAAGAGAAAGATAGACCTTTGAAACTAGTCAAGATTGTCTCATTACTATTCATCTTGATCAAGAGAGAAGATTGCAAATTGTTGAGTGGATGGCCAAGATTCATTTAGGCCAAGTGACATTAGGACAATCTCACTACCATAAATAGGAGATGTTTGTACATATTTTACATTAAGTAATAGAGCTCTCTCTCTCTCTCTCTCTCTCTCTCTCTCTCTCTCTCTCTCTCTCTCTCTCTCTCTCTCTCTCTCTCTCTCTCTCTCTCTCTCTCTCTCTCTCTCTCTCTCTCTCTCTCTCTCTCTCTCTCTCTCTCTCTCTCTCTCTCTCTCTCTCTCTCTCTCTCTCTCTCTCTCTCTCTCTCTCTTCTTAGATTACGGATGTATTGTTGTTCTATGCATTTGTAGGGTTCATGAAGCAACTAGGCCATTTCAAGAGGGTTTTGGATATGATCCATTGCTTTAGATCCATTTTAGGATTCTAATTGCATTGGTAATTTCATCTTCCATATTGCAAGTGCTCTTGCCTAACGTATGTAGTTGTTTGTGCAATCACATAGATCATAGATCAATCAAAGTAAATGAATGCTTTTCATTTTCTCTCACATTTCACAACTTCGATTTTGTAAGCGATGTAAATAAATTAGACACCATATAGTGGTGCAATTGTACATATGTTGAAGAGCATCGAATATTGTAATTACATCAAGTGCGTTGAAAATATCTCTTAGCTTTTTGAAAAGTAATGTGGCTCAAAGCACAATAGGGAACAAGTGGTGTGGTCCAATTAGACATTGCAAAAACAATGTAAAAGTCAACTTGTTTAAAAAAAACAAAAAAAAAACCAAGATAACTTAGACTTCATGAGATTATAAGTTAGTCAATAGTGTTGTGCCACATACGTAATTTTGGACCCAACTATGTAAGGGCCAAATTTTTTGTACTTCATGTACTCCAACTTCATTTGTGAAATACAGAAGTTGAGTTCCCTCCACTTTGTGGGGAGAGAGAGAGAGAGAGAGAGAGAGAGAGAGAGAGAGAGAGAGAGAGAGAGAGAGAGAGAGAGAGAGAGAGAGAGAGAGAGAGAGAGAGAGAGAGAGAGAGAGAGAGAGAGAGAGAGAGAGAGAGAGAGAGAGAAAGAAGATTGCATTTTGGATCTTCATGTATTATGCTTGTATTTCCATAAGGGTTTCCATCTTTTCCATTGTGTGTGAGTGATGCTTTTATTAACTATTTATAATATTTTTCCTTACGAGTTCAGCAAATTTTGAAGACTTTTGAAGTGGTGTAGCTTTCTTGCCTTTTGAATCTCAAGAACATGTTTCTACCATTTCAAGGAGTGTTAAATGGGTCAAAGAATGGTGAAAGCTTTTAGGAAGACTGCTGGTTTCCATTAGCAACCTAGCCTCTCACTTCCCTTATTTTCTCACTTCAGCATTTTCAATAGGTGTTAAAATGATTCATGAGAAGCCTTAAGCCAAGTTCGTAGGTGCTTTTTCCTTATGTAATAAGCCTTGGAACCCAAGGAAGTCAAGGGCAAGAAAATGAGAGCATCGTACCCACAGATAGCCAAGGAGAGCAGGGAGCCGTAGATATCTTACTTTTGCTTGTAGCAATTAAATAGGCTTTTCTAGGATTCATTTGGATCTTCAAATCTTTTGATAGGACAAAGCATACTCTTTTGATGGAGGTAGCGTTGACCACTCTCTATTCTCCTATCGTAGTAATAGTTTATCTACCTTTGTATCATCCTTCATCTTTGGATCAATCCTGTGCTATAATACTATACTCATCAACGAATACGTTCAACCTTTACCTTGCTAGTGCAACCATCAAATCCATGATAGCTTACGAGGGCGGGGAAAAAGGAATGTGTGTGTGTGTGTGTGTGTGTGTGTGTGTGTGTGTGTGTGTGTGTGTGTGTGTGTGTGTGTGTGTGTGTGTGTGTGTGTGTGTGTGTGTGAGAGAGAGAGAGAGAGAGAGAGAGAGAGAGAGAGAGAGAGAGAGAGAGAGAGTTCATTAATGTCTTATCCATAGCAAAAGGCATATAAGGCGACATAAGTACATTCAATCATGATGGAAGCTAGACAAAATAATGTTGTAGAAACAAACTTACTTAACTATCCAAATTACTAAAACGTAGAAATAACCACAGACCACTAAGAAGAGAGTTATAGTCCAAGATTATATGGTACGGAGACCATTTACATATTCAACTAGACTTCATTTTTCTAAACCCTGCTCTATCATAATCAAATCTACACTCCCAATATCAACTATATGTTTTTGCTTGGTCTCATCAAAATGAATGTTACCATCTTTATAAATCATGCGTTTGCCTATATTCCTTTGCTTTTTGAAGGGCTTTTTTGTGTTTTATGACTCATATGTAAGTAAGATTATCATTCAAAAATATCTTAGATCAACATTGTAGAACATCTCGCCTAGACTCCATCAAAGTGAAGTGTAAGACGAGTATTAATATCCTTCTTGGTGTGCCAAGCTGTGTCCAAGCCTTTTCTATGGTGTTGGAGGTTTTCATCCAAAAGCTTTTTTGCTTTTCCAAAAGTATTCTGATTGTCAAAGATGCCTCTTACACGAACATTGAAGGCCCTTTGCTCTTGCAATTGGCTCCTAATGAATGCAACGAAGATGAAAAAGACTAGAGCACTGGATTTACCTAGGCGTTTAAGGATGTCTTCCCATGACATCTCCTTGTGGTGTTACTCTTCACCTTCCTAGCTTGTCATAGTTAAGCATCAATTGTTATCCATGTCTGAAACAAGATTCGATACCAGCTCAAATGAATTTCAATAAAAAATAGTCAATTATTCCCTACCATTAACATTTACTAGCAATATGTTCAATCCCAAAGAAACCATATCATGGCAAAAGCCGTACTGATCAGCACTAGGGCAAGAAGATATATCTTCTCATAACAAAGTTTAGTTTATAAGAACACACCGTAATCATTTACACATGGCAAAACAAGTATGGTTTGGACATAGGTAAAGGTATCAAAGTAAATCCATGCCATACTGATCCCTCAGGTGTTCATGAATGAATCATGAAAACCCAAAAATTATGATACGTCGTTCAAGCTTTCCAAAACCAAAATCCCATTTACACTATTGCTAGCTATATTTGTCAAATAGTGTATGTTAAATTCAAATCTAACTTTATGTTTGCTTTACTAGTGAAGTAATATATTAGTTTTCATTCAATAGCCTTCCACATACTTTTAAGGTTTCAAAACCCTAAAAAGACTCCATACGTAGTGTCAATGAAACCAAAAGGTTACTAGTAAGAAAGTATGTACAACATACTACCTAAATGCGTGGTGAGGATAAGTCCTAAGAACTAGCCATAGTCCACTTAGTAAGGAGCTCACCTGTCTAGTAGTAAAGATGCATTTGCAAAATGCAATGCTAGAAAGAATAATATGCATGTAAGTCTTTCTGATTTCAATGGTTTAGTAAGCATTAGGCTTACATAGAATCTTCTTTAAATCCAGCAAAGTTAAAGTGTGTTATGTGATCCATGTAAGTTTCAGCAAAGCGTCACGACAATGCGTAAATGACTGTCGTTTACATAAAATCAGAAAGACTAATAGATGTCTACATGATTCCTCTATTCAAAACAGATAAAACTACAACCAAGTAGATGTTCAAATATGTATTGTAAGAGCCTGAAGTAAAGTGCTAAGTTAGCAAATGAACAAAGAAATGAGTGATAGTAGGACGCATTTTCTTTCTATTACAAGTGCGACTGTCTACAACAAAGTACTATATAGAAATGCGTAGAAAATCCTTCCAAAATGAGTGCAAATACGTAGAGGTCCATCACACTACCACCAAGAATCAATAGCTCATTGTAATGAGCTTAAATGCTACCTCAAAGAGACCATAGTAAAAGCACTTAATAGGTGAACCAAATCTGCAAGAAATGTGTCAATTTTCGTTATAAAAACTCAGTAGGCATCTAAAAGAGATAGATCACTAGACAACAAGCTGAAAAATACATATACTTTGCCTTCTGGTTGAGTAATGAATGCTATATCAAGATATTGTCCAACTTTCTTCAATATAGTAAAGGCAAGAAGATAGCAAATCGCAATAGAAAGAGAGAAGAATAGAAAAAGCATGAGATACAACAAGAGAGGAGGAAGCGCACTACCCCAGTACTCCTTCATAGTTTTGTCAGGGCACACACAAGGCACTACACCCATATCATTGCACATCATTAGACTAGATCCTTGAAAAGTGAAACAATTCTAACCGTAGGCAAGAAACTTGTGTAGTACGTTATTGCAAGCTACGAAAAACCCATGTATTCAAAGATATTGACCAGATGGTAAGTGAGGTAGTGCTCGAATCTTGGTACTCACTTGGCTTAAACTTTGCGATCCAAGTGAAAAAGATGTATCAAAATGCTATACAAAGGTATAGGTATCTCGTGTACAATATGTGGTTGCTTTGTCTCTATAGAAAATTCATCATAATGATCTTGTAGCTCATCAATCGCATCAAGAACAATAGAAAGCAAACAATTAATGAAATGGCATATCTTAACATACCTTATCCATAGTTGTACAACTAACCAAAAATCTAGCTAAATCTGTAACTTGTAAGCACGTGCCTTTGTTGTATTGAAAAGATATAATGCTAGTCTCTTCTCTTGAACCACATATATATGACCCTCAATCTCATCTATGTGTGCATCATCACACACATCCTAAACCTCTACTACAAGCAAAACATGATGCACTTCATCTAGATAATCCTCTACCTTTGCAACATCTACTATATAATGTGGCCCATTTGCGCATGTCTATTCTACATGAGAGATCTCTTGAAAAAACCTCTACCTCATCCAAACAACACTTTGTCCCATTTGGAAGATCATGTGGTGCATGATAATATGATTGCACATTCATGAAGAAGGATCGTCTAAAAGCTATTGAGATTTGTCCTAAATATATCGTAAAGTGTTCTTACTATTGTCCATAAGTGGTGAAAACCACCAAGTAATAATGAAAAATCATCATAAAAGCCATCGTACGTACTTAGTTTCAAAAGTGGACTTACTTAATACAAAACTAAAACCCTAAAAAAATTGAGTTTCATTTCACTCACTCCTATATGTGAAATTGGTGATTTGTTAAGTAAAACAAAGCAACTTATTGTAAGAAGATAAATGGTCCAAAATTTTTGGAAAAAATGACACAAATCATACATCAGATGAAAATCTCGGTAAGTGAACTTGTATATATCTAAGTGAAACATATTAGAAAACACCGTGATCCAATATTTTCCAAAAAGGACAATCTGAAAAAGCAATTGCCAAAAGTGCAAACAATCTTGAATCTCAAATTTGAACTTCTATATGTCATGATGAAGGTTTGTAGAGTGCATTAGAAGCACCATTTTGTAGGAAGATACGTGATGTCAAAATCTCCAAGTGCGCGCATAAAACAATACAAAAGTGAACAATCTCAGAAACTAGAAAAAGGACAATTTCTGCCTTGCCTTCTACTACACCGAATGAAAAATTCTCACATATATTCCTAGACACACAATAGAGAAGAACTTCACGATCAGAATAGAATGGATGTCTGATAACTATAGAAAAAACTAGAGCTAAAACAAGAACTGTGGATTTCTCCATAGAGAAAAAAAAAAAATTAATAATCAACTTGAGTGCCAAGAAGTGCTCCATTACCTCTTTGTGAACAGAAATCACAAATATGGCATCACATTACAACAAAAAAATATCCATGATAAACAAATATCCATTACTAATAAAGAATATTGAATTAACGTCAAATATAGGTAAGAATCCATCCCAACTAGGGAGTGCAATGAGTCTCCTACAACAAACTCCAAGTCTCTGCCTCTTAACTATATATTCTATTGAAATCAGCGCTAGGTCCCTAATTTGAAAAGTGAAGTGCAAATGGGCAATATTTTCTTCCAAAATAGTGCACTCTACAAAAGACCCCAAAATAGCTTATGAATAGGCATGATCTCTCTCTCTCTCTCTCAAGATGTCAAAAATAAAATCATAGCCCTTATCACTATTGTACCATTGTTCTAGGTTTCTATCTTAAAAAGTCTATCATCATATTGAACGTTCTACCCAATTGATGCTAGTTTTGATCACAATTCACAATATAAGCACATCACAAAGTATGTGGCATATTATACATGTCTATTGGATTACTGCAAAGTTCCTTTTTTTGAAAGCCACCTAAGGCAGAAATGGCAAGCTTTTGAAGCCAATTTATTATGCATGTTCTTGTTTGTCATAGGGAGGAGTAAAATCATTTTTCAAGACATGTTTGGCTATAAATTTGGTGCATGGCACAAACAAAACAAAAAATTAAACAAAGACATTCATGTTCAAGACCACATCGAGCTAAGGATCCACACGAGGCTGCTTTCCAAGGAATTTCCGAATACTTCGGCCTAACCTTGCAAAGTCATGCACCTGCCATTTCAAACCAACAAAACAAAAACTGGGTCTTCAATTTTTCATACTTTAAAATAATCTAAACAAATAATTCTTAAATATAACCATCATAATAGCAATTGAACGATTGTGTAAAAGGTTCAACATATTTATCCTTAGAATAGGTAGATTTCAAACATGTAGGACAGTGGTATGGCTAGTTGGATAGTGGTATCACTAGGCTCATTAATGAAAATATAAAGACATCAAATGTATGCATCAGCTGTTGAAAGTCATTCTACCACACTTTTGATGTAGAACTAGCACAACTATTCATGCTTGCAACTCCATCTACACGAGTTCAAAAACAATTTGTACTATACAGGTGACAGCCAACTTCAAGCAATCACTTGTTGATACCATCAAGCCTTCATTGTTATTGGCTAAGACCTTTCAGAAATATTACATAATACTCCAATGCTTTTGTCCAGAATTATTAGAACACTAATAGAAATGTTTCCCAATCAAAGAGCAATACTAAATACATACATCGATATTATCACACCAATGAGAAACACTGATCCTAGAACATTACTTTGTAATAGGTATCTACTACCATATGAAGCTATTGATTGACAGACTTTAGGAAGAATATACTCCCTTAAATGAGGACTCAAAATAATTAAGTGAATTAAAACAAGATTCTCCAATGAGAAAGGGAATGAAACTCTAAAATTCCAAAACAAAATTGTCATCTAAGAGTCTAGTTGTCCTACCTATCAAGCGCCATTGCTTGATCCTTTAGTTTAAGTAGCAATATGACATGAATGTATGTATTTCGTTCAGAAAAAGCCACAAGTAAATCAAAATAAATACTGGACCCAATATAAGATAGATAGTGTGTAAGAAGAATGTACCCTCAAGATAATAATAAATTATCAATGGAAGACCTATGTTTGCAACTTGGAGGCTTGAAACGTGTATAGTTAAACTTAGTTCAGGTTTCCTGGTGCAAGCGTTTTTACTTAAAAAGAATTACAATGACAATGAATCCCTTTGACATTGAAAGTAATGGGAAAAAGTCTATCTAGTCTTGTTTTCTAGGTTTCATACCTTTAAAAATCTTGTATCTTGGGCATTACGATAGGCTCCATGATGACAAACAAGGATTATCAGTTCACTGGCAATAGGTTCCATAGTGATTGAGGTTACCAATATTCAGCATGTTTCACATGGTGGTACAGCAAAATAGGCATCATATATTGATGCTTGCAAAAAAGTCGCCTGGTTGAATTGCCAGTTGGGATCTTAGATGTTTTTAAAAAAAGGATTAGCATAAGTCTTTTGATAGTTCAGGGTCTGTCTATGGTATGATAACTGACAATTTTCAGTTATAGCTCTATTTTGTAATTGTCTAGCCAATATCATACGTAAATCCTTGTTCCCTTTATTATTGGAGCATGCATTTTTTTTCCAGATCATCCTATGCTAGCTTAGGTTCTACAAATGATGAAGGCATTGCCTTTAATTGGGTGATCAAACCAGCACATTATGTTGTCCATGCTCTAGATAAAAGCCCCTTCTCTCAACAGGGCTGCATGGCTAGCTTGATATCACCATGGCATGGCAGACCTAGTTACTCCTGGTACAGCAACTCGCATGAACTGGTGGCTAGGTAACATAACTTGTGCCAGCATTAGAGATATTGAGCTAAAAGAGACAGAGAAAAGAATAAGTAAGCTCATGGGGGATCCTTAATTCTTCTTCAAATAGAAAATATTCTAAGACAAAAATTGGAAGGAACTCATATCATGGCTATTCATTGGCATAAACATCAAATTCTAGAGGCACATTAGCCATGGTTGGTGATCTATCCCTTAATCAACCTCAGTACAAGAGCAAGACAGAATCTTTGTTTCTTGTTGACAATGTATCCTAACCCTAGCTCTGTAGCATACCAAACATCATTCCATACATATTGCAGAACAGTTTGAATGATTCCATTAGAAACAGAACTTTTCAAATTCACCCTAATTGGTATGGCTGCTCAACACAAAAGAAACACAAAACAATGATGTAGCAAATTCATAGCAATCTTAGGCCAAACTGGGACATTCTTTGGCATTTCATTGCGTTGTTCAGTTTGCCCTATTAAAAAAAAATCAAACAACCATAAAGCCTTGCTGAAACATTTATATGTGCTACATTGAGCAAGATGTTCATGCTTGCAGACCTGGGTTCACAGGGTTCAAAATGTAGCAGGCTTTAGGGTTTGGCCTTCGTGCTTGCAAGGTTCGACCGAGGTTTTGTTAGAAAATAATGTTTATTTGCACCCCTCATGTTGGTTTGGCCATGAGCTATTTTAGGGGCCATTTCTGTTTTTAGTATATCAAAGTCAAGAATCTAAAGTCAAGTTAATTAGTCGTGCATGTAGGAGGGCGCATTAGTTCTAGGATAGGAAATGATTTTTCACTTAGAAATTTAAAAAGGCTCTTTACCCAAAATAGAGCGCAAGGTGTGAAAGCTGCATTTTCAGCAAACATGCTAGAAGTCCATTCCATTCCAATTATGTTATTCATCTTAAGATTTGCTAGATCTTGTGCACAGTGACATTTGTGGGCCTATGCAGACCTCTTCCACAGGGAGAGCAGTTTACTTCCTCATCTTCATTGATGATTTTTCTAGACGAACTGTCACTTACTTTTTGAAGCATAAATCTGAGGCATTCAAAATTCTTCAAACAGTTCAAGGCTTCTGCAGAAAATCAGACTCAAAGAAAAATCAAGGCCCTACGCACCGATTGAGGGGGGCAATTTCTCTCTATCGAATTCAAGGAATTATGCAAGGCAAATGGAACTCAACAACAGTTTACAACGAGCTACTCACCTCAATCAAACGGTGTAGCAGAACAGAAGAATCGGGCACTGATTGAGAGTGCCAAGAGCATGCTGGCCGATGCCTCTCTTCCAAAGAAATTCTGGGCAAAAGCTATTTTGACCGCTACCTATTTGCAAAATTGATCTAGTACTAAATCTCTTACAACAAGACACCTTATGAGGTATAGACAAGATTGAAACCTTCAATTAAGCATATTCGAGTTTTTGGATGCATTGCTTACTCTCAGATCCCTACTGATTTAAGAAAGAAGCTAGACGACACTAGCAGAAAAGGATTTTTATTGGCTATTCTCCCGACCACAAAACATACAAGCTCTACAATCCGACCAGCTAGACTGGTCGCCAAAGGCTTCTCACAGATTCCAGATCTAGACTACTCAAACAAGCATACTTCAATTCGATTGTTACTCTCCTATGCAATTGCAGCTGATCTTGAGGTCCACCAAATAGATGTCCAAACAACTTTTCTAAATGGGACCATTGAAGAGGAGATATTCATGACACAACCATAGAGATATGAGCTCAAGGGTAAGGAGCATCTAGTCTGCAAAATCCATAAGGCTTTGTATGGTCTGAAACAGTCCTTAAGTGCCTAGTTTCAAAAGATAAATAAATTCTTAATCGAGAATGGTTTCACTCCAAACTCGGAAGACTCAAATGTCTATTTCAAGTTTGTTTCCACCTCCTTCATAATCATCACTTTGTATGTTGATGATACTTTATTATTCAGTAACAATTTGAAATTTTTGAAGGATGTAAAATGCATGCTAGCACGGGAATACAAGATGACCGATATGGGCCTAGCCCACTATTGTCTCGGAATTCAGATCTGCAGAGATCGACCCAGCAGACAGATTCACATTAGTCAACAACGATCCTTAACTAATGTGCTGGAGAAATATGGCACGACCAACTACAAATCGACTTTCTTTCCACTCGATCCAAGTCTAAAACTATCAAAGGAACAACGTCCTCAAGCCAAGGCAAAGGAGGAAATGAAGCAATACCCATTTCACTCCATAATCGGCTCACTGATGTATGCAATGCTCTGCACTCGACCCAACCTTGCATACTCCATCAGCTCACTGAGTCAGTTCCTATATCCAATCCAGGGTCGACAGTTATGGACTCGGCTCATTACATTCGCCACGTCCATTTACATTTACTTTACTTTATGCATAAGCAGGCCTTGGGCCCTTTTTTAATTTATTATTGACACTTAGACTATATGGTTGGCCTTGGGCCTTATTATTCATTATTTGGACATTTGGACATATTACTGGAGAGTGGGGGCCTTCTTGGAGGGCGCACTATTATCCCTCCCAGTTGGGCCCTAACCACTGGAAGCTTCCTTTTAGGGCTTCCTCTAGGCTATAAGTAGGGAATCTTTGTCATTTGTTATGATATTGATCTCTCTCTTTCCTGCTTTCTAGGGTTAAGTCTTGCTTATGTGATGCTTTCATAGCTTATAGCTCTAGATCAATTGTGGCTTCATTCGTAACTTGGTATCAGAGCACTTTCCTTTGCACCACTTTTTCAGATTTAGTAGAGGCTGTCCAGCGCCCTACTAACCCATCACTTTCCTCGATTTTTTCATCAGATTTCCATCGTTTTTCCAGATTTGGTAGAGGCTGGCCAGCGCCCTACTACCTTTCCATTTCGTGGATTGATTGGAGGCTGTCCAACGCCCTACTTCATAACCATTTTCAGTGGTTTTCTCCATTTTTTTTCAGGTTATGTGCGGATTTTGGTAGCTGCTGCCCAGTGCCCTACTACCTTGCCATCTTCGACAGATTTCTCCACCAATTTGCTGTCCATTTTGCTGATTGTTTGGAGGCTCTATCCAGTGCCCTATCACCATTTTCAGCAGTTTTTCCATCATTTTGCAGGACATTTGTGGATCTTACTAGCTGCTGCCTAGCACCCATTTTCAGCTTGGATCTTTAGCTCTCTCTCTCCACTTGTTTTGCAGATTATCAATATCGTTTGGAGGAGGACTGGCCCCCTACTGCTGCCCACCTACTGCCCATTTTCCAACCCACCATCACCTACTTCCAGCACCCTACTTTACTTTCTGCTTGCTGTCCACAACTCAACCTATTTGTACTCTTTCCAAGCCCACCCCTCCTTGCATTTTCTCCACCTTCTTTCTACTGATTTTCTAGCTTTGCTTGCTGGCTGTCTAACCCTCTCTTTTTGGCACTCACCTTCCTTCCTTGGCTGTCCATTTTCCAGCCATATACTCCATTACTTGCTACTTCTTTCTCTCATTATTTGGTTGCTTTTGCAGGCCCCTCTTATCTCTATTTGGTGGCTGCCCGGTATCTCTCCATTTTACTACCGTTTTCAGCACGCTTTCAATTGCAGTTGCGAGGTACTACTTACATTATTTTTCATTTCCCTCTTTTTTTCTTTAGCGGGCTTTGTCACGTCTTTTCATTGGCGTACCTGTTGTGACGACTTATGTCCTCTCCTTCAGTTCGTCCACTTGATTAGCATCTTGTCTCGCATTTCGTATTTTCCTCATTATGACACATTCACCTACCCCGAGTGAGACTCTTCAGGAGAGCCTATCCGGTCAGTTTCGTCGCATAGAAGATACCCTTTCTAGCCTCACTCTTCGCCTAGATACGGTTATAACCGGCTTTGCCACTATGCAGTCACAAATTGACTCTTTACAGCCCCATGGTCCTGGTAAAGCTCCTGTTTATCCTCCATTTGGGACTCCCCCTCCTTTTGGATTTCCATCTTCTTCTGCTAGTCAGCCTGGTGGTGGACAGTTCCTTCCACCTAACCCACCTCCTGGTTTCTTTCCACGTCCCACAGTTCCTGAGCCACACTTTGCTCGAGATTTTCGTGATAGGGTACAGCTAGCTACCTATTCCGGTTTTTCTGACGGGAACTTATTAGAGAATCGGTTTGCCAAGCTTGACACATATTTTCAGATTTACCCTAAGACTGATCCTCAGAAGATCCAATTGGCTGCTTTACACTTAGATGGACGCGTTACCACGTGGTGGCGGGTCTATCAAGCTGATCCTGATCGGGAAGGGCTCCATATCTGGCCTACCTTTCGCCATGACCTCCTGGTTGATCCTCAGTGGATCAACCGCCAGCGTGATACATTCCGTAGTCTCACTCAGACCAGTGATCATTCTTCCATATGCGAGGTTCCATTTTCTTGTGCAGGACAAATAGAGATAGAGTCACACATTTCTAGCGATTCACATGAGGTTGATTCACACATTGCTAGCGATACACATGAGGATGATTCTATATCACACAGTGTGAGCGGGTTGCCTGATTTACTTGAGATAGTTATTGATCTATATGAGCTCGTCATTGTATCCCATAGTGAGTTAGAGTCACATATACAGGTTCCTACTGATACTGATTCACATATACAGGTTGCAGCTGATATGGTCCTTGATACTGATATAGCATGCTATGATACTATTGTTGATGTCGTTGCATGCTTTGATGGTGCTACCGATGTTGTTGCATGCTATGATATTGTTCCATGCTTCGATATTGATATAGTATGCCTTGCTACTACTACCCATGTTGTTGCATGCTTTGATATTGTTGTTGAGTACTTTGATGCTACTCATGTTCCTGAGCACTATGCTATGGATATTGTCGCCTATGCTCCTTATTCCGATATTATCCATGGGTCTACGGTTGCTCTTTCAGATGCTTTGCCTACTCCTCCAGTACATCTCCATATGGCATATGGTTATATATTTCATGATGGTCCTATTGTATACTCACTAGCTTATTTTGTTGATAGCCGTCTAGATGAGTATGCGGTTCTTCTCGATAAATATTTAGGCCAGAACTTATCAGTTGATGCTTTTGTTATTATGCCTATGTATGTTGTTCCATTTGTGGATCATATTATTCTAGATGCAAGGCGAGAGTATTTTGCTTTAGTGGATACAAGCAGTCCACATTCATTTATTAGCAGTTAGATTTCCACCAGGATTCGTGCTACACCTGTTCCTGCTTCCTAGCCTCTCAATGTTGAGGTTGCTCGTTCCCATTCTTTTCTCAGATCTCAGATGTTTCAGGGCTTAGATTATCCTGGTCAGGCAGATGTCTACATCATGCCTCTGGAGCGCTATGACATTATTTTTGGTGCAGACTGGTTCTCTTCACATGATACTGTTGCTGTGGATCTCTCTTAGCAAACACTTTCCTTTACTCATGTTGGTCAACATCATTCACTTGTTGGTATTGATTCCCAAGGTGACTATCAGTTGGTTACCGAGAAGCAGTTTATGCATAGCCTACCAAAGGCTCAAGATGCAGCTCTTCTTTCCATTCAGAGTACATCAGTTGTTGCTTCACTTTCACCATCCGTGGGTCCTCTTCCTCGAGGCCGTATACCTTGGTGATATTTCTACTATTGCTTCTGTGCATAGCTCAGGTAGCCCTCCTGGTTCGGTGGTTGGTGCAGTATCTTCTCCATTGGTCTCTATATCTCCATCTGTTGAGTCCGTTATGGCCGATGTTCCTGCTGATTTCTCTGGGGTTCTTCACGGGTCCACAATTGATGGTTCCTTCACTGTTGGTGATTAGGTTGTATCTTCTTTCACCTTAGTCCTTACCGTTACACATTTTACATCCGAGGATATTTGCCGAATGGTCACTATTACTTATCTAGGGTATTTATATGTTGGGATCTTTCTAGATGAGTATACGGGGATCCTTCAGTCTCCTTGTGTATCTACGTATAGGTTTGCTGCAGTCAATGCCGATGGTATACACGTTTGGGCTTTTTATGCATTAGAGGTTTTTCATGCGACTGATTCCTTTTTACCTCTTGATATTTGGCATTCCTAGTTATTACGTATCGCTTGGATTTCATTTGGACCTATTGCTCATACTACTGCTTCATTCTCAGCTATGGATATATGGCATTCCTGGTTATTACGTATAGCTTGGATGTCATTTGGACCTGTTGATTGGTGCTGGTTCTTCCATATTACTGCTCGCCTATGGTGCGGATATCTCTATGATTATGCATGTGGCTCTCTATCTGTTCCTTGGATTGTTGCTCATTGTCAGGCTTGGCATATCCTGATGGCTTGGGTTATTGCCTCCGTTCCAGCTACTGTTTGTTCGGGTGATCTTTAGGTTCCCAGTCATTTCGGGTTGCTCCATATCGCTTGGTCTCTGATGCGGAGTTTGTTCTGGTGTTCCAAGACCATCTGAGAGAGTTCCTTCTCCTCTCTTGGATAGTTTTTGGGGATGTTGCCGCCATATACTTCGGTGTTGCTGCAGGCCTTGGGCCCTTCTTTCATTCATTATTGACACTTAGACTATATGGTTGGCCTTGGGCCTTATTATTCATTATTTGGACATTTGGACATATTATTGGAGAGTGGGGGCCTTCTTGGACGGCGCACTATTATCCCTCCCAGTTGGGCCCTAACCACTGGAAGCTTCCTTTTAGGCCCTAACCACTGGAAGCTTCCTTTTAGGGCTTCCTCTAGGCTATAAGTAGGGAATCTGTGTCATTTGTTACTCAACTGATGATATTGATCTCTCTCTTTAGTCTCCTTAATCTCTCTCTTTCCTGCTTTCTAGGGTTAAGTCTTGCTTATGTGATGCTTTCATAGCTTCATTCGTAACTTTGACCCACTGGAAAGCACTCATGAAAGTCATGAAATATGTTCAAGCCACAAAACATCTATGCATCTGTTATGGAGGCAACCAATTTGCCAATATTCTTGAAGGTTATACGGATACCGATACCAGTAGGTCGACGTCTGGATTTGTATTCTTATTCAATCAAGGCTCGATCTCATGGAACAGCCAAAAACAGACCTCGATAGCTTTGTCATCAACTGAATCGGAATACATAGTTGTCACAAATGCTACCAAGAAGGCGATAAGCGATTTGGTTGAGGAATCTACTAGCAAATATCGACCTTGCTCAACTATAGCCAACGACCCTATATTGTGACAATCAAAGCACAATTGCACTATCTCTGAATCAGAGATATCATTCTCGAAGTAAGCATATTGCAATCAGTATCACTACCTCAAAGAAAAAGTACAGAGCAAGGAAGTTTCATTGGTTTACTACATGAGTCCCAAGGTTGCATCGAACTGCGGTTCGAACCATCGAATCGAACAGACCCAATTCGAACCGTTCAAACCGTATGCTGTCAAAAAGGCCCGAATCCGTTATGTTCACGCCCGAGGGGAGAGAGAGAGAGAGAGAGAGAGAGAGAGAGAGAGAGAGAGAGAGAGAGAGAGAGAGAGAGAGAGAGAGAGAGAGAGAGAGAGAGAGTGTTATGTTTGAGAGAGTGTGTGTGATATTGTGTGTGTGAGAGAGTCTTGAGAATTTTGTGTGTGTGTGTGAGTGATTGTGTGATATTGTGTGTGTGTGTGTCTTGAGATTTTGTGTGTAAGTGATTGTGTGTGTGTGTGTCTTGAGATTTTCTGTGTGTGTCAGTGATTGTGTGTTAGTGTGTGTGTGAGAGTGTGTGTGTGACGTGTGAGATTGTGTGTGTGTGTTTGTGTGTGTGTGAGTGATTGTGTGTGTGTGTGTGTGTGTGATTGTGTGTGTGTGATATTTTGTGTGTGTGTGTGACGTGTGTGTGTTGAAACTTGAATCTTGACGGGGTTCAGTGTGGAGCCTGGGCAGAGGGGTGTGGGACCTAGGTAGTAGGTACTTACAAGTTACTACTTAGTTAGAAGTTAGAACTTAGGAGTTAGTTCGAGTTACTAGTTAGAAGTTAGCGGTTAGGGTTAGAAACTAGATTAGAATTTAGAATTTAGGGTATACTACATAGAAATTAGAGACTCGGAGAGAGAGAGAGAGAGAGAGAGAGAGAGGGCCACCAGTGACCATGCCGAGGGATAGGGATCCCTTGTGGGATCATGTCACCATCGCTGCGGCCTATGGCACATCGGGCACGAAGAGATGGACTTGCAGATACTATCACCAGTCTTACACTGGAGGGCCCACACACATCAGGGCACATTTGTTACGTTTGAGGGGTTATGAGATTGCCCCTTGCATGCATGCTCTTGACACGCTACTCACTCTTGTTGCATCGAAGGAGGTTGGCCCTTCGAGGATGGGGCCCAGACAGAGAGGTAAATATTCAACTCTTACACTTCAAAGTTCAAACATTCAAATTTCACATTGATCAAGTTTTAACTCACATCAACTTTCAAGGTTGAAGTTTCAAGTTCAACGATCATTGATCTGAGATCATCTAAATTCTAATTTATAAATTGTATTGTAATTTGTCTTTTTTGGCAAATCGAGATGCAGTGACGGCGACACAGCGAGAGACCACCACATCACGCCCCCCAGTTGCCATCCGCTCACCCCTCTCTTCCCATGGCTCAGAGGACAGAGCTGCACATGAGGTAGGGCCTAGTACCCGGCCTGACCCGCCTTCTGGTGCAGAATCCTCGACACCACCTCCAAAGAGGGAGAGGTAGACGGGGCCGCACCACACAGCTGGGGGGTAGGGAGTACTATTTGTCCACCTTCGCTCCCAGAGCCATTGCAGAGGCAGAGGTTGCAGTTCGACAGTTGTTCTACACCTGCGATATGCCATTTCATCTGGCTAGGACCCCGGCATGGAGGAGGGCGATGAGTGCAGTGAGTGCGATTGGGCAGGTGTGGCCGGGGCCATCTTGTGAGCACCTGAGGACGAAGGGACTTCTTGATGAGCGGGCTTCTGTTGACCAGAAGCTAGAGCCTCTCAAGAAGGCATGGGCCCAATACGTACTACTATGATCTATCCTTTTAAATTTATGCACTGTTACCTATAAACTTTAAAGACTATGATGATTGATCATTGATATGTAGTATGTACATTGTGATTTGTACATTAAGTTTTCATACATTGTGGTGGCATTGCATACTTATTACTTGTTAAATTCTAATAGCTATTTATGTTTGATCATGAATCATGATTGTCAATTTTCAAAATTCAAATGATCATTCATCATTGAAATTTGCCATGGAATTTGAATTACGATCTCGGATCTTGTCTTGTGCAACACTGCAATGTGAGTCATGACTTGTCACCTGTGAACTAGGTATGGTTGCACCATCATATCTGATGGTTGGAGCGATACAAGGAGGCGCCATATAATGTCCTAATCCAAGAATCTTATTCTAAGCATGCCAATCACAAGCAACACAAGGGAAACGGATGGTGGACAAACCAACCCAACCAAACCTAGATCGAACAGATCTAGCCCCCAAGCTATGGATCAATCACAGTCATGGAAAGAGAAATCACCCTAGCAGCATGTAGCTACCAATCAAAGAATCAAGCATACACTAGTGAGAGCCCAATAGGTATACTTATACCCTCCAAGGCCATGCACCACTAGTAGTGCACTATGACACCTCACTGGACACCTCTGCAGCCTATCTGGGCCACGTCATCCAGTTCCCCAATGACTCACTGATAGACCCATATAAATCCACCATCATGAGTTTAGGCCTACAAACATTAATTATGACCTTATCCACATAAGGGCCCCAATTCCCTTATAGTCACAATTAACTTACGGGTTGTTGGTCTACTGATCCCTAGCGTGGACACGCTACCCGAGACCAGTCGTGGGCATGACATTCTTCCCCCCTTATTCAAGTTCTGTCCTCAAAACTTAAAACTAGGAAAGTTCCTCCTTAAGCTTCCTTCCTGTCACGGGAATCATCATCGTATGTGAGACTCTTCCATCGAACCAGATGCTTGGTAACTATACGATTTCTTAATCGTTTAGTTCTTGTATCCAAGATCCTTCCGGGTTCAAACCAAATCCCCCACTTGGAAGTCTCTCGGTGATCTTTTCAGATTTGCATAATGCCGGTCCCTATCCTGGGCACACTGGACATTTTCACGTGCAATCCGTAGCATTTCCTGCATATCATGTAGGAAATCCGCTACCTTATGAAACTTGATCGTCCGAGTCTCTACCAGAATGAGTGATATAGGTATAAGCGCGAACGGGCTATAACCGGTAGCCAAATGCTTACTATAACTCAATCTCCATCAAGAATAACTTCCTCTCCGAGGAGATTGCTATCAAAATATAAATACATATTTTATCTGATCTTCTGACCATGCAGGTAATCCTTCTTTTAAATGATCAAGTATAACTAGAATCGGAACTATGATTCGTCAATCATAATTCATCGGATTCTTGTCCTATACTCAATAAAAGAATGTGATAACCTAACATAGGTAACTACCAATGATTAGAAGAACTTAAAACTCAGAGTCATCTCTAGTTTAGTGAATACGACCGACCAAAAGCGACCAGTGAACTTCGAATCGCGAATGTTCATAATGTCACTAGGTAATTCGTAAAGCCTAAATAGACACTCTAAAACTACTTGGACTTTACCCGAATAAACATAGCCGATTTGGTAAGATGATCAGTCGTACCAAAATTCCACTATCATGTTTATTCATCCGAGGCAGGGATGCGCGTCCGGGCCGGACGCGGGCAATCTGCGTCCGCGTCCGCGTCCACGTCCGCGTCCGAACCCGGACGCGTCCTTGGACGCATCCATATTTTATTTTTTTTATTTTTTTTTAACTCTAAAAGAATCAAAAAAAAAAAAAAAAAAAGCAGACGTGTCTGGGGACCCGGACGCGGACACGAACTCGCGTCCGGACGCGCGTTCGCGTCTAGGGTCCGCCGCGTTAGATCCGGAGTAATCTTACCATAAACACAATCCTCTCTTATGGATCAGGTATAACCTAGAGTCTGAGTTAGGATTCACCAATCCCAACTCTCCAGATTCCCAAGACCATACCATATCATAAGAGTGCATCACAGTTCAAACGGGAAAAGATAAGGTCAAAAGTTCTCGTGTATTCTATGCACACCAATCTGTAAATGAATCCGAAATGACTCGCAAACGTTGCGACTTATAAGCAATACATCTCAACAATAATATCCATAAGTAAGATTATATTGTTGATTTCCAACAACTAACTCAGAAGTAGCACTCCTGACTCGGTTACCTGTATCGGATTTAGAAAATATTTAAATGTCTAGGTGTGGTACCAAAACACCACATTTAATCTGATTCTAAATCAATTCTAGGTCAATAAGCAATTCTCAATGAGAAATTACTATAACCTAGCAAGAAATTGTCTCTCTACAATTCTCATCAATATGCTTATGTACCAACAACTAGTTTATGCATGCAAATAACTTAGTTCAAGGAATACTTTGTAGATCCACAGGATTAAAAGTTTGTACAAAAGGTTTTATGATCCCACAAATATTCACTACATAGCATATCTCTACAGATTTCTCCTGATCTATACACTTCACTTTCTTAACCAAGAATCCTGTAACTTGATTATCCTCTAAGAGAGAATTTTACTCAAAGAGTGCTATTTCACAATCCAAAATCTCAACCGGAGATTATCTCAAAAGATTATATTGTTAGCATGAATTTCCTTCCTTGCATCAACCCACGGATCTCAATCCTCACTAAGATCAAGTTGATTACCCTCAACAAGGAACAAGTTTCTACAAACCACTATCTTGCAGTAGAATCCCGTAGTTCTGACACAAATCAATCGGACTTGTAATCAGCCACTCTTCTACCACAAGAGTGTTTTCTAATTTCCTTATCTTACATCTTCAAACCAGATATCAAAATATCCTATCGTTTCTGATTCTTGAAACAGGTCCACCATCTATCAATATAACAGATTCCTCCTGGAATCTCTGATAGATGTTTCCCCCAAATAGTTTCAGATCTTCATTTTGGAATCGCCTGCGTCCCATACCACAAGTTCTTCCTCCATGAAGGCCCTCTACTTACTTTGATCAAAGTGTCAACAAAAACAATACAAGTATATGAAGTTCTCAGGAATTATTAATAATTCCAACTTCAAAAAACAGTTTATAAATTCTTTCACCCCTTTTCATAATCTCTACGATCGCTGAAAGGATAGTAGTATTCGTCCTAACATGCCTTGAGTGACAGATTTAGAAATGGGGAAGAATGAGTCGGCTTTTTTTTGTTGTAAAATCACACTGTGTTGGTATGCCCCAGCTTCAAGCACATCAAGAAGACAAGTTTTTTCGTTTCATTTTAGTCTTTCATTCTAGGCTTCTGGGCCGTTTGGCCGTGCCTGTTTCCGAAAAAATGACACCTTGGTCAAAAAATCCAAGAATTCCTGGACATAGGTGTCCAATTCTCGGTTGCCCATTGCAGCTAAATAAAACGAACACAAATTTCGTCAATTGTGAAAAAAGCCTTACGGAATTCCTCCAGGAATTCAGCCCAATCACCTGTTTTATGAGTAGCATCCTCCACCACAAAGAGGCCTTACCCAAAGCAACAACAAAAACCGACGAAATTTATTTTTTTATTCTGGGACGTTGCGCAAGCTAAAGTAGCTTCGATCAACGATTTATCCAGTCACCTACAACTTCGAGGCTTTTAATCGCCGGGAAAAATTTCCGGTTGTTAGCCCAAGTTGTTTATCTTAATGACTAATTATTGAATAGATTTTGCATCCGGTTTTTTCTATTTATTGCCTAGATGAAATTCCAACACACCGTGGTCCAGAAATTACAACCATGTGTTTAACATTTCAGGGGGTCATCACGGTCGAGTGATGCCGGGCGAATTTTCATTTGCCCCCCTTCACTAAAATTTCATTCTATCCATTTGCCTACGAAAACCGAAAAAATTGAAAAAAATTTACGTTCGGTTCATCTCATTGCGGTATAATTTTTCTAATAGAGCAATGTCCATAAAAACGTAGTTTTTAACGGACCATAACGTGCTTATAGAATTTATACCAATGATGATTGCAAAATGGATTTTGTGCAACAAATATGCCGAGAAAACCCCTATATGCATCGGAATCTAATTCACACATTTTTAAGCCATTTCGATTTTTAATTACATTAACTACCTTCTCAACTTTATAGTCTATAAAGACTATTAGAAGCCTTTGGAAGTTTTTCTTAAAAAACGGAAAAACAAAAAACTTGGTATAACAACTCCAGGCCCACCCCTCCTCCCTACTCACCATGCCCACCTAACAAATTGGATAACTTTAAAACTCAAGTTATCTAAAAGTTCAAACCTGACCACCCCCTCCTCCCCCCCCTTTCACCTTTCCCTCAAAAAAGTGAGGGTTCGGGCTCCTTCAGGTTGCAAGAAGGGGCCCGAGAGAGAGAGAGGGAACCGAGAGGGAGAGATGGCGGCAGATTGAGAGCTTGCCAAGCTCGCTTCCAACTCGCCATGGTTTCAGTTGCTTTAGCAGGCACACAAGTGATTCGAGGGCGCGCTGGAGGGCGCTTTCTGGTGCGGTTTTAGAGAGTTAATACTGTTGTTTGTTTTTTCCAGAAATCAAAGCTTTAACTAGCTTTTCTTTTATGCTTAAAGCTTTAGAAGAAGACCTCTGCTGTTTTTGCAGATTCCTCATGACAATAGGGCGCTTTTACAGCTGCTTTACATTCATATATGCATAAGCAAGCTATTCTTATAGATTTACACATTGTAGGTTTCCTAAAGGCTGAAAAACAAGGTAGATGCTACCCATTTTTTTCAGAAACTCTGATTTGCAGGTGCCTACCTTTATTTACAGAATAGGCAATCCTGTAAACCATACCATCTGTATAATGGCTTTACTGATTCACCAAAGCCTGAAAAACTCTGTTAGTTTGCCAAAAAATCTAACATGAACCTGTGAATCACCAAGAAACCGCCATGCAAATCTTGTAAGAAACCACCAACACTCATAGCCGTGATTAGTCTTTTTTGTAACTCTTTTCCTGCTTTTTCTCTGTTTCGAGCCCAAACTGGCTCAATAAAAAGCAAAAGACAGCTAACAAAACCACCTAAACCACTGTTTGAAGAACAAAAAGTCGTAAAAACCAGCATTTCCTCTAATTGAACCCGTTGCTATCAAAAAAGTGCTCTTAATGAAGTAATCGGCAACATAAGTGATTCAAGAAAACCGAAATTCACTTCCTAAATACCAATTTGAAGTGCTTGAAAAACCGAATCGATTGTATACCTGGTAGTACACATACCACACAATCGATCATACTTCAAAAAAGAAATTTACGGGAAGAGGAATTTGAATTTTCACCACTTGTTGCTTACTCCATTTTCTCGAAAGTATGTCGAAATTCCGTATCACACAACGGAAAAGTCCTCACACAATTCGAGATTCAATCTTGAACACACTACAATGGCAAAACGTGCTTATAAAGTCCTAATCCAAGAATCCTATTCTAAGCATGCCAATCACAAGCAACACAAGGAAAACAGATAGTGGACAAACCAACCCAACCAAACCTAGATCGAACGGATCTAGCCCCCAAGCTATGGATCAATCACAGTCATGGAAAGAGGAATCACCCTAGCAGCATGTAGCTACCAATCACAAAATCAAGCATACACTAGTGAGAGCCCAATAGGTATACTTATACCCTCCAAGGCCCATGCACCACTAGTAGTGCACTGTGACACCTCACTGGACACCTCTGCAGCCTATCTGGGCCACGTCATCCAATTCCCCAATGACTCACTGATAGACCCATATAAATCCACCATCATGAGTTTAGGCCTACAACCATTAATTATGACCTTATCCACATAAGGGCCCCAATTCCCTTATAGTCACAATTAACTTACGGGTTGTTGGTCTACTAATCCCTAGCGTGGACACGCTACCCGAGACCAGTCGTGGGCATGGCACGCCACATATTGAATATCCTAGTGTCTTTGTGCCTGGGGACGATGTTTCTTAGATCCATCAACACCTCTGGGGAGGCAGTCACAGGCGAGTACATGTTCTCACACATTCGAGCTGCCATTGAGGAGGTGGGACCACAACACGTTGTACAGGTATATATATTATATTTATTACTATAATGTTAAATGGTAATTTGTAAATGTTAATGTTGAATGTTCATTGTTCAATGGCGATTGATTAACAATGGATTATGGTTCACTTGAATTCGGAATTCCAAAGTCATGCACATTGCATTGTATGGTTGTGCAGGTGGTCACAGACAATGCGTCAAACTACGTCTCCATGGGTAGGCTTGTTAATGAGACCTATCCCCACATCTTTTGGACACCTTGTGCTGCACACTGCCTAGACTTGTTGGTCGAGGATGTGGCCAAGATTCCATGGATTGCGGAGGTGGTACGTACCGCACGGTTCTTGGTGAGATTCGTCACCAAGAAGCCCAGGGTCTTGGTCATGTTCAGGAGACAGTCCACCTTGGTCTTGAGGCAGATGGTTGTTGCAGTTGAGTGGGCACAGTGAGGGCAATCACAGGAGCCCAAGAGTAAGAGATTCGAGTGGACCATTATGTTTTCATCATTTTGGGATGAGGCTCGATCCATTGTGGTGGGCCTGCAGCCTATCTACATTGTCCTGCACCTTACAGATCGAGAGGGCTGCACATTGGGCCTCTTGTACGAGTTCATGGACAGGCTGGGCAAGCAGTTGAGCCTTTGCACGACCATTAGCCTAGAGAGGTATACCGTGTATTGCTGACGCTTATTACTTAAGCCTTACTAGTTAGTACTTAGTGGTTACTAGTAACTAGTTGGTACTAACTTGTAACTTCTAAGTTGTAACTTGTAACTAATGTTTGAAATTTGAATCAGTTATCATTCGCCATTCATAATTGAAGATTCAAGATTCAAATTTCAAATGTAGTATGTAGTATGTAGTATGTACTACATAGTATAATTATTAATGTGTCTTCAATCTTGATTCTTGCAGGCTTGCACAGGTCCGGCTCCTTTGGTTGAGCAGGTGGGAGTGGTTTTCATAAGCCCCTGCATGCCATGGCCCACATACTCCATCCACTTTGGAGGAATGAGGAGCAGTACACAGACAGGGAGCTCAGAGATGGCTGGAATACCTATATCTCCCAAGTTTATCCTGATGTACGCGAGCAGGATAACCTGCTGGATGAGCTCCAGATTTTCAGGCAGGAGACCTTGGAGTTCGCCACTGGCCTGGCGCTTTTGAGAGAGGGTAATAAATTGACCATGGTCCATTACAGTTTAAAGTTCACATTTTACTGCACAATTAGTCAATCATATTGTAACTTGTTGGAACTTGGTTGCAACTTGCTAGCACTAACTGCCCCTTGAACTGTCAGGCCAGCTGCGTCCCAGGTCATGGTAGTCGAAGTTTGGGGTTGATGTCCCCAAATTACGTCACCTTGCCATCAGGATTCTCTCACAGGACTGCACTGCAGTCGCTTGTGAGAGAAACTGGAGTGTCCATTCCCTGATTCACATGAAGAAGAGGAATCGACTCTCATCTGCAGAGTTGGAGAGGTTGGTGTACGTACACGCCCAACCTAAGACTTTTGGGTAGACTCCAAACCACCGCAGAGCCTATCCAGGTAACTTGTAAGCCATAATATATAATTTCGAACATGTGAATTTGTGATCCCAAGACCCAGTTAGTAGATACTAAATAGATCATATACTAGACTGTAGCTAAATTTTGACTTTTGTCGGCCCTCCAAATTTTGTTTTCATTTCAATGTGCATTGTGACATGTGCGTAGGTTAATCCCGATCTAATCGATGTGGCAAAGGTTTTAGAGTTGCCACCGATAGACCAGTCAGAGGAGAACATGTACGCATTCCTCCATGAGGAGGCCATGCAGAGTGCAGGTGAGAAATTAAGATTGTCTAAGGTCTTGAATTAAATTTTCAAAGTTCGAACTAATCATTGTAAATTGTAATTTACTAATTTGCAGGCAATAATACGTTTATCCCTCCTTGTGTGCACTGTGCAAGACCTGTCACTCGAGCAAAGCGCAGGAAGAGGGCAGGAGAGGGTAGCAGCTCCCGTGCTCACAGCCCTGACGACGAGGACGAGTCTGAGTCTGAGGCATCGTCAGGGTCAGAGTCCTCAGAGGAGGAGTATGTGGATGAGGAGTCGGGGCGGGGATGAGGATGAGGGGCATCATACCTCTGCCTCTGATGAGGATTTCGCAACTGCCACTCGAGAGACCACAACAGGCTCCACAGCACGAGCGAGTAGGAGGAGACTCAGGCGTAGGAGAGCTTAGAGTGCTCACTGCTCATTGTACATTGTAGATTGTAGTCTGTAGATGTATCATGTCACTAGATGAGCATTGACTCTTGAGCTGTTTACACATCATGGTTTATCATCAGACATGTCGCATGTGGCATTACATTGGTGACCGGACTCATGAGGCACCTGGCATATGTATTTACTATTATGTTCATTGTTATGAATCATGATATATTTTAGATTCTAATTTTTTATTCCTGAAGTTAAGTTGTTAACTGGTTGCTGTAGTCTGTAGTCTGTTAAATCATTAATGTTAGTCGATTTTGGATTATCTAATATCAAGATTCATTGTTCAGTAATTACTAATGGTTTTACAATTTTGATTTTTGTATTTGATGTATTATAATTTATGTTACATATAGAATGTTCAATGTTCAATGTTCAATGTTGAATGATGAATCTAAGTTTCTAACCTAAATTTTTTTGGCTTTCTCAAAGAGACTCAAACATTGTCATAACTTTCTTGTTTATTCTATTCTCCGGAGTCCGATCTCGACATTGCAATTTGCAAATAAGTTTAAACTTCAACTTTGAAACAAAATTACAAATTACAATCTACGGTCCTACCATCCTAGTACGGTACCTAGTACCAACGGTCTAGACTGAGGGCTCTACCTAGCTACCATTATCCAAATAATAGATTCCAGAATCCATATCAAAGTTCAAACTGAGACTAGTGAGTCATGACTAGTCACTAGTCAGTGGTCACGACTCACTAGTCACTATTTAGTATTATCAGCTAAGAGCTCTAAGCTCTGAGCTCAAATTTCAGTTATACAGTATACTCCTGAGTCCTAAATCGAGAACCCTACTACCTAGGCCCTAAGTTCCAAGTGGCAAGTTGAAAGTTCCGACTTCCAAGTTCCAACTCCAGTGTCCACAGTCTCCTGAGTCCTTAGCAAGCAGATCCTTGTACCCAAGTGGCAAGGGCCAGGACAGGTATTAGGCTTACAACTTACTCAGTCTTACTGCAGTTCTCTTAAACTTTGGGTCATTAGGTTAAATGTTTTGATACCTATTACCGTAGATGACAACCTAGGCCCTGCAGGTGACAGGTCACAAGAGATCTATCATCTATCATCTGATTATCCTGATATCTGTAAATTTAGAGGAAATTGTTTAGTTATTAAGTATCTATACTTACTACAATGAATATATGACTTGTACATCAGAGAAAAAAAAAAATTGAAAAATGGAAAAGACAAGTTCGAACCGTTTTCCGATTCGAACCTAGCCTGATGGTTCGAATCTCAAAGAATCGGACCGGCTGGTTCGAATCAAACAGTTCGAATCGGGGTGTAACCTTGTACATGACAGATTCTATGGCAGCAGATTACCTCACCAAAGCACTACCCAAGGACCATCATATCAGGTTTAACAATATTCTAAATCTGAAGGTTGAAAACTTTCAGGATCCACATTAAGGGGAGTTACAAGCTAAGATTCACTAGCTATGCTAGAAAGCATGACTTAAGCTAGAAAGCAGGAAGAGAATGCTTAAGGAGGCTAAAGAGGAGCAATCATCATAAACTGAATAAAGGAATACAATGATGCCCTACTTATACCCTCTCCCTGAATCAAATGGAGGATTCAAAAAAGGGACGGAAAAGGATTTGGAGGGAAAATAGTGCGCCCTCCCAATAGGAGGACCCCCACTCCAAATCAATGTGACCAAGTCCTAAAAATATAACCGAATAGGGCCCAAGGCCAGTATATGAATAAAAAGGGCCCTTAGGCCTGCTTATGCATAATAACAATAAAAGAATGGACGCGGCGAATGTAATGAGCCAAGTCCATAACTCTCCCCTGCAGAAAAACAAAGCCCTCCACCAGCTAGCAAGCATAATGACTATCTAAAATAATAATGTAAGCATGCTAGATACTGAAAAATCACGAACTAATGGAAATACTGATGGAGGGGACATATAGTCGTCACAACAGATACCCCAAAAGTATCATAACTGTGTAAAGCAAGTACTAAGCAAATACTACAATAAAGAATAGTCATAGCTAGCTGAATCATGAAGTAGAGGGAACATCTACAATGATATCTATAGTAGAGGAAAGAACTAAAGCCATGAGGGCTCGAGCCTGATCTGCCAATAATGGTGTATGATAAAACACATCAATAGGCTCCCATGTGGCCTCCTCAACAGGACGACCATCCCACTGGATCAAAAACTGAATCTGCCGACAGCGTCGACTATGGTGAAGGTGAACATGGTGAATGGCAGCTGGTAAGAAAGGGAACAACTCAGGATCAACATCATGGCGACGAAGGGAACATCTCGGCCGCGTCATCAGAAACCAAGCAATATGGAACAGCCAGGAATGCCAAGGAACCAAAAGACGATCAAGCAGCAACCAGGAATGCCAAGGTATCCGTAATGCCCAAGCTAGTAGAGGATCAGCCCAAAAGATAGGGACATCATACCAAGGTATCCAAAAAGCCCGAGAAGGTAGAACTGCATCAGCAACGGGAAGCCAATAAGGAAACTAGAAAAGAGATGGACACTCATCGCGAATAGTCGCATCATACACATAACCATCAACCATATGTGCAAGGTGCCCCAAGAAAAGATAGCAGCATCGGAAGACCAGCACCAAAGAGTAGGAACATAAGCAGGATGACAGGCACGCTGTAACAGCATGGAAAAGCAAGCGATATGCCAGGAAACATGGAGCATAAAGAGATCATCCTGACAAAGGATAGCTAAAATGGAGAAATATGCACCAGCATGGTCAAAAGCCCAAGGTATCCATAAGGCCCATGAATAAAAAGTAGCAATGGCACACGGTACCCTCAAGGCCGAGAAGAGCAGCATGCCAAATGCTCCAGAAGGTCCAAGAAATCAATGCATCATCTAAAAAGACATGATGCATGAAAACAGTAGCAACAAATCTAGAAATAGTAGAGGCCGCAACTAAAAAACTGGAGCCGAAAAACTCATCCAGAAAGACCTCATATGGACATACCAATCCATCATAAGATACACCAAAAACGGATGGAGAATCGGATGACCCATCAGAACTGGTCGCAAGTGTAATCCCAAAGTACACACCAGGCCCACAAGTGAGGAATAGAAGAAATGCATTGGAACGAGGAACAAGATCTGCAACATCAACAGCAAGCATCGGAGCAATATCCACGTGTAGCTGGGAATGAGTATCAAAGCACATATGAGCAACACTGAAGTATATAGCGGCAACATCCCCAAAAACTATCCAAGAGTGGAGAAGGAACTCTCTCAAGGTACCCTGATGGTCTCGGAACACCAGAACAAAGTGGCAACTCAGCATCGGAGACCAAGCGACATGGAGCAACCCGAAATGACGGGGAACCTGAAGATCACCCGGACAAACAGTAGCTGGAATGGAGGCAATAACCCAAGCCATCAAGATATGCCAAGCCTGACAATGAGCAACAATCCAAGCATAATCATAGAAATATCGACACCATAGGCGATCAGTATTATGGAAAAACCAGCACCAATCAACAGGTCCAAATGAAAACCAAGCTATATGTAATAACCAGGAATGCCATATAGCCATAGCATCGGCATGGACTGCAGGAAACCTATATGTAGAAACACAAGGAGACTAAAGGATCCCCGTATACTCATCTAGAAAGATGCCAGCATATAAATACCCTAGATAAGTAAAAAACCATAAAAATATCATGAGCCAGATCACAAATCTCAAGCAGAGATCCATGGAATAAAGCGAAAGAAGTCACCAATAGCGAGGGAACCAGCAAACGTGGACCTGTGAAGAACCCCATAGAAATCAGCAAGAACATCGATCATAACGGACTCAAGAGATGGAGATATAGAGACCAATGGAGATGAAACTGCACCAACCACCGAAGGAGGAGGGCTATCTGAAGTATGCGCAAAAGCAATAGTAGAAATACCACCAAGGTATACGGCCTCAATATCAATGAAACCAGGAATGACCACCGAATATGATATCTGTGAATCAAGGCATATAGGCGCAAGGCACGTAGCAACAACCTGTAAATCTGGAGCAGCATCAACCTGAGTAAGAGGACCCACGGACGGTGAAAGTGAAGCAGCAACTAATGTACTCTGAATGGAAAGAAGAGCTGCATCATGAGCCTTTGGCAGGCTACGCATAAACTCCTTCCCGGTAACCAACTGATAGTCACTCTGGGAATCAATACCAGAAAGTAAGTGATGCCGACCAACATGTGTAAAAGACAGTGTCTGGTGAGAAAGATCCACAGCAACAGTATCAAGTGAGGAAAACCAATCTGCACCAAAAATAATGCAATAGCGCTCCAGAGGAATAATATAGAAATTTGCCTGTCCAGAGAAGTCACCAATGCTATAGGCCAAGCCCGGAAACATCTGAGAACTGGAAAAAGAATGGGAACGAGCAACCTCGACACTGAGAGACTGTGTAGCAGAAATAGGTGTAGCACGAATCCTGATGAAAATGTAACTGCTAATAAATGAATGTGTACTGCCTGTATCCACCAAAGCAATATACTCTCGCCCCAAAATGCGAACACGTAACCGAATAGAACGAGGACCAGGACGCCCACCAGCCCAAGTAGTATAAGCAAGTTGTGCATGGCAAGCGGCGGAAGCAGGATCATCAGGAAGCGGGTCAGTCGGCTCATCAACAGAATGTGGTTTAGGAGTATCAAGAATCTGGATATAAACAACAGAATCATCAGGAGTAAGAGCCTCATGGTAAAAAACAACGGTAGGAGGACCAGGAGGAACGGTAGTTGAAGAAGCCAAAGTAGGAGAAGCAGTGGAATGAGAGCAAGAAAAACGAGAAGAAGTGGATAACTCAGGATACTTATGCTGCAATGTAGTAGCCAAGGAGATAGCATCTGAGAGAGTAAGAGGCCGAAAAGATGAGAGATCATATCGTAAGGAGTCTCTAAGACCGGCAATAAAACGTGAAATAAGCTCTGTAGGATGAAGATCAGTAAAAAGGTAGGAAAGCTCAATAAACTGATCAATATAAGCAGTCAAATCACTAGTATGGCGAAGACTACGTAACAGATCACATTGGCGAACCAACCATTGTGGGTCAATCATAGCCATACGAAGATCATGACGAAAAGTAGGCCATGTATGTAACCCCTCAAAAGTAGGCTCAGAACGATAAACACGCCACCAAGTCTGAGCTCTACCGTCTAAATGTAATGCGGCCAACTGCACTTTCTGGATTTCAATCTTGGGATATATAAGAAAATAGGTCTCTAATTTAGAGAACCAATTTTCCAAGATATTCCCGTCAGACGAACCAGAATAAGTAGTAAGCTGGATGCGATCACGAAAATCACGAGCAAAATGGGGCTCAAGATTACCTGGAAAAGTAGGAGAAGGAAATCCTGATGGTGCGGAGAGAAATCCAGGTGGTGGTACAGAAGACCTGAAAGGAGACCCATAAGGACTTGCACTATATGAAGGGAGACCAAACATACTACCAAAAGCACCTCCTGAAGATGAAGCGGGAGCAGGCGTACTCAAAATAGGAAATAAAGGTGCTTTACCAGGACGATGAAGAATGTCTGGGGGGATGGTATCCCCTCGTGGTAGGATAGTCTCAAGGCTAGAAAGAACACGATCAATACGACTCTCAAGATGATCCATGCGGGCATCAATATGTGTAAAACGATCATCTAAAGAGCTCTGCGGTGGGTTTTCTGATGAAGAAGTCACCATAGGGACTAAGGAAGAGACAAAACCTGAGAGAGAGGACGTTTGTCATCACCCCAACTAAGTCTAACTTCCAAAATCACCAAAAATGGCACAGGGATAATAATCAAAAAATAAGGGGCTGAGAAAGTAGAAGGATTCTAACAAAATGGGAAAATGGAAAGAGGAGGGTGTGAGGCAACAAATATGAACAGGAATAGGGGGCTGGAAAAGAGCAGTATGTGAGCAGAAAAGACAACAAGTAGGTGCAAAAAGGAAGTGCAAAAAGGGCGCAAGCAATACCTGGGTGGGTGCTGATCTGTCGTTCACTCGGTAGTGCCAACAAAGAGAGGTAAAAGCTGAAGATAATAGGGCACTGGGCTGCAACTACCAAGATCCACAATATGTTGAAGAATAGGCTGAAAAAAGGTGCTGAAGTAAGGCGCCGAACAGCCTCCAATCATTAGCCGAAACGGACAGCAAGTCAGTGAAAAGAACCGCTGAAAATGAGATGGTAGTAGGGCGCTGGACAGCCTCCAATCAATATAAAAAATGGACAGCAAACCAGTGACGAAAAGTGTCGAAAATGATGAGTTAGTAAGGCACTGGGCAATAGCTACCAAATCTGCAAAAACAAATGAAAAAATCGACGAAAGTGATGGGTTACCGCTGAAAATGAGACGGTAGTAGGGCGCTGGACAGCCTCCAATCAATATCAAAAATGGACAACAAATCGGTGACGAAAAGTGTCGAAAATGATGAGGTAGTAGGGCGCTGGGCAATAGCTACCAAATCTGCAAAACCAATGAAAATCTGCCGAAAAAATCGACGAAAGTGATGGGTTAGCAGGGCGTTGGACAACCTCCACCAAAACTGCAAAAATGATGAAGAAATCGTCGAAAGTGATGGACAGTAGGGCGCTGGACAGCCACCACCAATCTGCAAAAATGACGGAGAAAAATCGATGAAAGTGGGTGGTAGGGCGTTGGACAGCCTCCACCAATCTAAAAGAAAGTTGACGGAGAGAAATCGATGAAAGTGATGGGTGGTAGGGCGCTGGACAGCCTCCAACAATCTGCAGGAAAGTGCTCTGATACCAAGTTACAAGCTAAGATTCACTACCTATGCTAGAAAGCAGGACTTAAGCTAGAAAGCAGGAAGAGAATGCTTAAGGAGGCTAAAGAGGAGCAATCATCATAAACTGAATAAAGGAATACAATGATGCCCTACTTATACCCTCTCCCTGAATCAAATGGAGGATTCAAAAAAGAGAGGGAAAAGGATTTGGAGGGAAAATAGTGCGCCCTCCCAATAGGAGGACCCCCACTCCAAATCAATGTGACCAAGTCCTAAAAATATAACCAAATAGGGCCCAAGGCCTATATATGAATAAAAAGGGCCCTTAGGATTGCTTATGCATAATAACAATAAAAGAATGGACGCGGCGAATGTAATGAGCCAAGTCCATAACTAGGGGGAGTTTTGGATTTTAATGCTCAGGTCTAAATCCATTCAATAATGAGCATCTTGAAATAAGTATATACTTAGCAAAAAAATCCATAAAAATCGAAGTTATACTCAGAAGATCGAAATCCATTCGGGAATCGAAATCTATTTCGATCTTTGACCTGGGTCGATGGATCGAATATGATCTAATATATTTCGACCCTCAACCGAGTTCGACCCTGTACATATTTCGACCCCAGCATGGATTGAATCGGATCTAATCTATTTCGACCCTGTACATATGACCCCAGCAACTATTTCGACTGGGAGGCAAATCAATATCGACCCAACACTATTTCCAACCCAAAGTCGATATCGACCCATATGCTATTTCGACATTGTCAGTCGTTCCGACCCACATCGTGATGAAAAGGACGACATTGACAAATTGTCAACTATGTACATAGATTTATTGTTTACAACGACTGCTATCTACTATAGGACGGCTCAAGTAAATTAAGTAGATCTAATCTTATTATTTCAAGTACTGATCGATTGATCTGCAATCATCAACACAATGTATATACCAGATCAATCAGAACGATCTAGTGACTGAAGCCTTCTTTTTGCGCCTCACAGACTCGCGCACAGCTTCACGCTCATGTACTTTATTTTTTATTAATCAAAGAGTGCAAATTTTGCCCACACATTGATTTGTTCTTGTGCATTGCTTACTGATTGAATCCATCTTTGATTCTTGCTGCTATACTGACGCATTACAGATCCTCAGCCACAGCTCGTCATTCTTCCGCTGCCAGTATCTCGATGCAGATTTCGATTCTGGACGAATCGATCCCGATTCCGACTGAGATACTGATTTCCGATATGGTATCAGAGCATGTTTCTGATACACTACTATTTTCTGACAAATTTCATGAATAGAAAACTAGCTTTATGAATCATGTGGACTTTCAAACCATCTGCAGAAGAGGCAGTAAAATTCTCTTGCGAAAAGACAGCAATAGTAAAAGCAGTGCTCCCAAAAAGAATTCTGAAACACTGGAAAACGATATAGGGCAAAAAGCATAACTTTGAGTTTTATGGCTGTTCCTAAAGTTTACCTCGCTCAATCCTGAAAAATCTAGAACCCCAACTACTGAACATGCACCAGCTCCCACAAGCAAAGTCGAAATCAGAAATGCCCGAAGAGGCATAGCTGCACCACCATCACCCCTCCTATAAAGGGCCCTTGCTCCAATGAGCTGTCCTGCTGCACATGAAGCCCATAAAAGTGCAGAACCATTGCTTGCCCTATCCATATAAGGTTCATTTAACCCTTTGTCGAAATGTGTACCCGAGGTAGATGCTTTCATTGGTGAATACAGTCTCAGGCTGTGGGAATCACCTTCTGAAGTCATGTAATCCTTGACACAGGCCACAGGACCATCCTCTGCAAATGAATCCTTCTGATTAAACAAGAAGCATGTTTCAACTATTTTATCAAGAACAACATCAATACTGAACAGCAATTTGGAACTTGAATTAACCACGTTTTAAAAAACTCTCCACATTGAAAAGGAAGGTTACTAGTCACTAGCTTGAAGCTGAATAATCAAGTGTTGACTTTACTGTACAAATCTTGCAGCAAAAAGGTCGTAGACAAATGTGCCACATTTGTAAAAACATATTCTTAGTTATAAGTATCAATACCTCAACGGTCTTCATCAAGCATGAACTCAATAATTTGACATACAAATACTGAAATTTGAATCTAAGCACAAGTAGCTATTAAGGTATTTTATTTTTCCAGCACGCTATAAACTCTAAATCCATGACCTTCTTTGCTTGAAGTGTACACAAAGCATCAGATAAGGTGTTAAAGCAAGGTACATCTAAAATGTGTATTGAAAAACTTTAACAAACCAGCTGAAGGACATAAATTTGATAATGTTAGAAGTTGGGAGTTATTCCTAGCATGAACATGTATCTTAGGTCCTTCGTCTTCTTCCAAGACACTGGATGGGTCAAAAGGGTTCTTACAATTGTTTCAGTGTAACAAGAACTTATACAAACTATTGATGCCCTGTTGAATGAACACTTTGCTGCAATTTTTCTAGTTAAATCACTTGACTCAGTAGTAAATGAAAAAAGGCTAGCAAATTCATATGTAACTTAAGGTGGTTTAATGAACCAGTAAAAAGCAACCCCTATCCTCTCCACTTCCCCAGCATGAACTAGAGCTCACATCATAGAGATACTACTCCAATCATAGAAACATTAGCAATATTTTGTAGAAACTACGTTGTGCACAGAAAAGAAAAAAGACTGTCGTACTTATGAAAATGTTGAATGATTACAATATGTACTTTTGCAGTTAGAGCACACTGTTTCCAGCAATTATAGGAAGATTGAAACATAATTACTTTCTTATAATTAAGATATATCGATTTAAATCATAATGCAAGATTACGAAGTGCCAGAATCCTCACACAATATGTGAACAACTTCTAGTTTCACCCAATACTCGAATGCATAAATAAAGTTGCTACAGGTGGAGAACAAAAGATATTCACAAAGTTTTCACAAATGATATGCCTTGAAATGATGTCTTTAACAATTTTTATAACCTTAACAAGCATAGTCAGCTAGTTTCTAAATAATTGCTGCTTATGCAAGCTGCAAAGATAAAAAATAAAATAAAAACAAATTAGCAGGCCAAGAAACAACTATACGAGTTCCTGTGACTAGCTATTGTAGAGGACCTGCATCTTTTAATCCTTGTACTCTCCAAAGGAATTAAAGTGTGAACCAAAAACGTGCAAAAGAAGAATTTCCATTCACATAAAATCTTGAGTGATCTCAAGGTCAACTTTGGAAGCTGCTCATTGCACACATCTTGTGAATCAGTGCTAAGCTTTCAGTTCAATGTCATGGCATCTCATTGTCAGATTTCCTCTTTACTCAGATCAAAGTTTCATCTGAATTTTAAAAGGGACATATTTGCAAGAATTTGTTTAGAGCATATACTCTCAAATTTCAAGACGATGCTTTCAAGAAAATACTAAAGCTCTTATTGCAAGTAATGGGTGAGCATGATGGGCCTAAGAGGAAGTCAAGTTGGTGAGGTCAATGTTCGCAAGAAGTTTGGGTTTGGGAACAACTTTTTCATGGTAAGGAGCGTATCCCTGTTTATAAGGTGCAAACTTGTTATGAATTAAAGGAAGAAGAGCCAAATTAGTTATGTGACTTCATATATAGCATAAATATAAGATTCAACTCCACAAGACATACAGGGACAGCATAAAGATATTTTGTAGTGCTGGGTAGTACTGCATAATTTGGCTGAGGGAAAAAAAATTACAGCCATGGGAACCGGCCTCAACAGTTTCAAGCTAGAGTTAGGGGAGGGATTAGGGTTTGTGAGTGTGTGTGTAGAGAGAGAGAGAGAGAGAGAGAGAGAGCTTCATTACTACTGTCTTTTCCATGCCAAAAGGCATATAAAAAAATACATGTCAAGTATGTGGTATCAACGGGAGTACGAGATATCTCCGAAGTAGTAGTGCATCATAGTCGACGCCGCTGGCAGATTCAGTTCCTAGTCCAGTGGGATGGTCGTCCTGTTGAGGAGGCCACATGGGAGCCTATTGATGTCTTTTATCATACACCGTCACTTGCGGATCAGGCTCGTGCTCTTGCCGCACTTGTTGATTCCTCTACATCAGCTGTTGCTCCAGTTGTTACTACACCAGATGCTGTTCCAGTTGATCCTCCAGGGCTTGCTGTTACTTGATCCAGTCCTTTATGGCAGTTGGGTCTTATTTTTGTGTCGGGGAGAGTTATGGACTCGGCTCATTACATTCGCCATGTCCATTTACATTTACTTAACTTTATGCATAAGCAGGCTTTGGGCCCTTTTTTATTCATTATTTGACATTTAGACTATATGGTTGGCCTTGGGCCCTATTATTGACATTTAGACCATATTATTGGCTTTGGGCCCTATGATTCACCTTATTGGTTATTTGGTCATATTACTGAGAGTGGGGGACTTCTTGGAGGGCGCACTATTTTCCCTCTCAGTTTGGCCCTAGCCACTGAAAGCTTCCTTTTAGGGCTTCCTCTTGGCTCTAAGTAGGGATTCTGTGTCATTTATTACTTGGCTTATGATATGATCTCCTTCTTTAGTCTCTTTAAGCTTTCTCTCTCCTGCTTTCTAGGGTTAAGTCTTGCTTATGTGATGTTTTCATAGACTAAATCTAGATCAGCCATGGCTACGTTCATAACTATGAGCTAGGCACTCCTTTGCTAGATGGCCTAGGCCCTAGCTCCATGCAGTTAAAGCATAACCCATCGCTTCTAGCCTAGGAAATGGTCCCTTGATCCGATGTAAAGCATTTCTTTGATCCACTAGTCCCCAAAAAAATATTCTCTGCCTTTTCCTTACGATTTTTTGCCCTTTACTTCGGGCTGTCCACTAGGCTCAAACTTAGCCACTACGAGAGTATCATCATATATTTTGGCATCGCCAATTGTGTCCTCGAGGGTAAGAGGTTGGCTCCTCCTAACCTCTAACTGAAAATCCTTGGGCAAGCCCAAGATAAAGTGTAACTTTACCATTGCAAGATCTAGTAGCAAAACAAGAATATACCTCTTGAAATTCTTGCAAGTACACATCAAGGGGCTGGTTTACCCATGTGCATCATAGCATCCTGCCAATAAAAGTCCAAATCATCAATGATAGGAACAAGGCTACCTTAAAGGCCTTACAACAATCCTCCCATGATGGAGGGACTTCTAGCTTCAATCGTAGATCTTGCAACCATGTAAAAGCTTGTCCTTGCAGGTACATGACCGTCATACTGATCTTGTTGTCTTGTGACGAATCTTGCATGGAGAAATGCGAACTCCATCGGTCCAACAACGGAATGGCCACATCAGGGGATCTACATTTGTTATTGCCTGTGAAAAGATCACGCGTAAATAAGGGGTGCTTGCCTTGCCTGCGTCAAATCCTTTAACCCATGTTCTTCCCTGCTATGGATTGCCTGCATATCGATAATCTGTTGCTGAAGATCATTAATAGCCAGCATAAGGGAATTCGAATCAACATTTAGTGTGATACTCACAGCTTCTGCTGCCAGCATAGCCTGCTTTGATTGATTAGGATCCTTGGCTAAAGAGGAGATAGAAACCATAGAACAGTATAAGGAAAGGAAACTTGCAAAGCTTCAACAAGAAAACACAGACAACTACAAATAACCATCTCATATCCTCTCCACACTGCCCAGTAGCAACCTTAGAGTGCACAGTGGCTTGTCCACTGCTGCCACCTACTCTAAGTGAGACTGCTAGTTGTTGGCTTGGTGGCACCCCACCACCACGCCCAGCCGCTCATCCCTACTACATGCACGACAGGTGGCTGTCAACACTGTTGGCTGCCAGGCTCCAGCTGACTGAGGTGTCCTTGCCAGCGCAGCTGACTGCGTAGCGGGATGCGCAACAGGAGTTCCCTTTCTTTTTGAACCCCGAAACAACATAAAAGGGGGTATTATTTTAAATACTTTAATCTTCTTGTTTGATCATGGGTTTTCCCATCATTTTTAATAGAAGCAGGGATATTCTTCTGTTTTCATGCAGTATGTATAATGTGACAATTGGCCCTCTTTTCAAGAAGGACAAGGGTTTGTCTGAAGTACATATAGAAAGGTAGTTAACTGGGTAATAGCAATCTTCATGTTTTTTTTTCAGTTGTAAACGTAGACTGGTTACACAAAGTAAAATCATTCTTCAATAAATGGTATGTACTACATTCCCATGTCAGTTACAGACGTAACCAGCTCCTTGGTGATGGAGGTTACGTCCGTAACCTGCTCTAACATTACTCTTAATTTAAAAATAACTCACAAAAATGACAAATGTGAAAAATTCAGATTGCTATTTCACAATGGAACTGGCTGGATTCTATGATGCCAACCTTTTACACCAATTAGGTTTAAAAAGCAAAATTTCGAGAGCCACACTAATAGCTATTGGCAAGCACAACATGACGTGCACAGCAGAAAGACAAAACAAAAGAAGCTAGAGCATCAAAAAACTGGATGACATACCTTTACTCGACCAATGTGTCAGGATACAATTCTGAATGTAGCATAGAATGCAGCAAAAATCGCCAGAATTGGGCTAACATGAACAGCCCAACTGCAGCATGTTCAAATCCAGCGAAGGATCTTACGCATTCATGATAATTGCTGGAGGAGAAATGGGCAATGCCCAGCAAAAAGGCATGGATCGCCACATAGGCTAGGCTAGGCTAGGCTAGGGGAGTGATTTCATGAAGCTTCAAGCAATGCACTAATGGGAAAGCCGGCATCTCTTGAGAAATGGAACCAGCAAATTTTTCTAAAAATCGACATCTCGCTTGAGAAATGGGATCAGCAATTATTTCTAAAAGCCTACATCTCTCTTCAGAATGGAATCTGCAACTTTTTCTAAAAGTCGACATCTCTCTTGAGAATGGAATCAGCAATGATTTAGAAAAGCCGACATCTCTTGTATTATGGAAGGAGCCTTTGCCCGGTAAGGATTTCCATAATTTTTTGGGCGAGGCCCGGAGGGACCGAGACAAAAAAAATTATGGAAATCCGAACCGGGCAAAATGGCATGTGCCCGGCACCTTCCATTGCGTAATGGATACTTTGACTTTTTCACATGGTCGTTATGAAGCATAATCAACACTTTGACTTTTTTTTTTACCAGTCAGAAACTGCCATGTGGCAGTCTTACGCCTGACGAGCAGGTTGGAAAGCGCACCAATTTTTTTTCAAAAAAATAGATGCTATTCTGCTTTTTAATCTATTCAAAAAATGGGCCAAATAGTCACTAAGTATCCACTACGAGAAAGGCACCGGCAATTTTCTCTAAAATTGAAATGGTAAAAATCTTACAAGATTCAAAGGTTGATGGTTTCTAAAAAATGCAAGATCTTTTTTGATTATTTGCAATGACAATATAATGGGTTAAATTTTAAGATACAAGTGCTTTTTTAGGGATATTTTCTTATAGTACAGGTTGTCAAATTTCATGGCACCTTCCAGCTTCCATCTAGGTTGGAGGCACTAAGTAGTGCTACACTGTGCTACAATCTACTGTGCTTAGTGAGCCTTCAGCCTTGAGCTTTCGAGTCTCTATATTTTGGAGTTCTGCATTTGGAACTTCCTTGCTAGCTCTTGCGCTTGGTGCTCACTGTTGGCTATGGCAATGGCAATGGGCACCATAACATACGGATTTCGCAGGTTGTAAATACAAAAGCCGACGTCTTGATTGTTGAGCAAGGTGAGGCATATATGACAACAGCATTGCGGGTTGAGTCACTAAGCTCTGGAAATCTCAAATTTTGAGTCTCTTTCTCTCCCTCTTTGTTGAGTGCTCTAAGAGTTTGAGGCTATATGGACTTTGAGCTCTCTGTCTCTCTCTTTTGCTCGCTCTCCCATTCCCTATTTGCCGAGTGCTATAACAATTCAAGGTTGTCCGGACTCTAAGCTCTCTATCTCTCCTTTACTCGCTCACTCACTCGTTGTTGTGCTCGATGTTGGCTATGATGTCATAACGTCCACATGTTGTAATCCAAGAGCCAGCATTTTATCTTGATAATTCACTACTACAAAAATTGATTTTTGCGACGGAAGATTTGGGTTTTGACAAACGTCGCAATGTCTTTACCTTTGTCTCTTCGGCTAGGTGCGGAACCATTGCGGTTTGCTGGCATTTTTGCTGTAGGCATGCTTGCGGTCCTTTCTTTGTCTGATTCGTCGCTCAGTTGATGTGGGATCCGAACCTCTTTGTTTGAGTGTTCGAGTTCTACTCCCTCTGTCATGGTTGGCAGGTCGTAGTATTGCTTTCCTAAGACTTCATAGCTGACAAAATCATCATTGGCCATTGTTCTGGTTTCATCAAACTTGACGTCTCTGACGGTCTTCACTTGGTTGGTCTCTGACATGTAGATCTTGTAGTACGACGAATGGTTGTCATACCCAACGAGGTATCCTTGTTCGACTTTCTCATCGAGCTTCTTTCAAAGCTTGTTGATGCAAAAAACGCGCGCGACGCGCGCGACGCGTGCAATCGCGAACGCGAAACAATTCGGATGGATTTCAGATATGATTGTTGGTCACTGCCAGCTGTATCATTCCTACAGTCCTCCAGAATGTAGACAGACACTACTGATCTACGTTTGATTAACACAAAATTCAACCAGTGTGCAGAATTGATAATATGAGTGAATGAGATACACAAACGATGGCGGACAACAATTCATTGAAGATCAGACAAGATAAGAGTGATATGTGCGTAATGGCTACAATATCATCTATTGATCTTCTCGTTTTTTGTGCATTGTATGATAGACCCACACAGCTCGTTGGCGTGAGAGAAGCGGCACTCTCCCACGAGTAACGTCTTGCTTACTAGCGGACTACTTGGATCTCTGTGGATCCTGCTTACAAAACTTGTCTCGCTCGCATGCGGACTTCTATTCTGTATTTTGTCTGTCTATCTTGCTTACTAGCATTAGACTTGTTATATCATGCATCAACCAGAAGGTATATAGTCGCGTCGTGTAACTTCTAGATTAGAGTGATTAAACATCTATAACCAATCACGAATTACAAGAGTGACAAATTAGCCACGACCTAGAGTGCATCTGCTGATGTCATGATATCAGATCAGATATCTATACTTCTTGGTACTTGCATGATCTTGCTGATGTTTTTTGGAGCGTGAGGGTTGAAAATGATGTCGCGACGATTTTCGTGTCACTTCGAGTCGTTTGACTTTCGCATCGTCTGACTTTTTCCTGCTATACCGCAAAAAATTCTCTTTCACGAATTTTTCATGTTCGTGTCTTCTTGTTAGGGTGTTCGCGAACATTTTTGCTTCATGTCTTTTGACTTTCACGTTCGCGAACATTTTCGTCAGAGTGAGGGCTGAAAGCTAGCAAAGCTTTGGTAATAGAAACGTTTTGTTTCTTCAGCTCCCTCTCAAAGCATGATAGCTTGACAACTCCAAGACTGCTCCTCTGTCTCTCAAAAAGACCTTTGTCTAGGGCTTTTGTAAAAATGTCAACAACCATGTCTTTCGTTCCAATGAAGGTGGTCTACAACATCTTCTTCTCAATCAGATCCCTGATCAAGTGGTACTTGATCGCGATGTGTTTCGTCCTTGAGTGGAATACAAGATCTTTCGTTAGATGTATTGCAGATGTGTTATCTATCTGCAAGACCAGAGGCTCGTTCCTTGTTTCGCCCAATTCGTCCAGGAACTGTTTGAGCCAAATTATTTCATTGGCCATCTTTGCTAATGCAACGTACTCTACTTCGCAAGATGACTGAGCCACGATGGTCTGCTTCTTGCTGACCTAGAGAATTGCCGCTCCTGATGCGATGGTGCATCCTCCTAAGACACTTTTACAATCGTCCTTGAGGGATGCCCAGCTAGCATCACTATAGGAAAGCATCTTGAATCCTGCATCACGACAATAACACAAGCCATAATCTCTCGTTAATTGAAGATATTGCAAAATTCGTTTTGCAATCTTTCAATGTGTCCAATCTGGATTCGTGCAGAATTGGCTCATCTTGAACACTGCATAAGCAATGTCAGGGCGTGTGTTGTCTGCAAGGTACATCAATGAACCTATCAGCCTTCTATAAGGTGTGAGCTGCATTTCTTCTCTCTCTTCTTCAGTCCTCGGACAATCATCGTTCGTCATCACCGTTCCTGCGAGCATTGGAGTATTCGCTCCTTTGCAATTCAGCATCCCAAAGTCCTCTAGGATTTTCTGGGTGTATCTGGACTGATGAAGGTACAAGTTACCTCCCTCATAGTCCCTTTCAATTTGCAAGCCGAGGTAACACCTGGTCTTCCTTCACTTCAGCAATCAGCTTCTCACTCTTGCAGAGTATCAGAGTGTCGTCCACATATACAGCTACAATAATGATTTGCCCATCTATAATTCTCACATACACATTGGAATTAGCCATCAGTGGCTTGAATCCCAATGATTTTAGGGCTTGATCCTTCTTTTTGTACCATTGTCGAGCTGACTATTTCAGACCGTAGATACTTCTATGCATTCTACATGCATAACCAGGAAGTGAATTCGAGACGTATCCTGGGGGTTGATCCATGTAGACCTCATCGTCTAACTCACCATGCAAGAAGGTTGTCTTCTCGTCCACAATGTGGATCTTGAGGTCATAAGCATCTGCATATGCAAATAACAAACGTAGGGACGAATGTTTGACGACAAGAGAGAAGGTTTCAGAGTAGTCAATACCATATCTGAGAAAATCCCTTCGCTACCAGTCTTGCCTTGTATTTCGAGACATTCCCATCCAGTCCATACTTGAGCTTAAAAACCCATTTGCATTTGACAGTCTTGCGCTTATGTGGCATTGAAAGGCCCACAGATGTCAGAATGCACTAACTCCAGAATCTTAGTCGTTCTGTAGGAGTCTTTGACAAATGAAGTGTGTGACATCTTACCCTTCAGACATGCATCACAGATGGTCGAATTGATGGCATTCGAGATGCTGACCCCTGTTATTGCTCCATGATGGCTTGCTTGGTAAAGTGCCATTGAGTTTATGTGGCATAGTCTCCTATGCCACAGAGTGTCTGGCAAATCATCATGAGTCTGATGCACTTGATTTGCAGGCAGGTGTACCTTCAGGTCATATAGATTACCTTTCCTTCTGTCTTGAGTGATCAGGGTACTGGTACAATGAGATACACAAACGATGGCGGACATCAATTCATTCAAGATCAGACAAGATAAGAGTGATATGTGTGTAATGGCTACAATATCATTTATTGATCTTCTCGTTTTTCATGTGCTATGTGACAGACCCACACAACACGTTGTCGTGAGAGAAGCGGCACTCTCCCACGAGTAATGTCTCGCTTACTACCGGACTACTTCGATCTCTGTGGATCCTACTTACAAAATTTGTCTTGCTCGCAGGCGGACTTTATTCTGTATTCTGTCTATCTATCTTGCTTACTAGCATTAGACTTGTTATATCATGCATCAACTAGAAGGTATATAGTCGCATCGTGTAACTTCTAGATTAGAGTGATTAAACATCTACAACTAATCACGAATTACAAGAGTGGCAGATTAGCCACAACCTAGAGTGCATCTGCTGATGTAATGATATCAGATCAGATATTTGTACTTCTTGGTACTTGCATGATCTTGCTGATCATTTTTGGAGCGTGAGGGTTGAAAATGACGTCGCGACGATTTTCGTGTCGCTTCGAGTCATTTGACTTTCATGTCGTCTGACTTTCTCCTGTTGTACCGCGAAAAATTCTCTTTCGCAAATTTTTTGTATTCGTGTCTTCTTGTCAAGGTGTTCGCAAACATTTTCGCTTTGTGTCTTTTGACTTTCGCGTTCGCGAATATTTTCATCAACGAACTCGAAAGCTATCAAAGCTTTGTGGCTAGAAACATTTAGTTTCTTCAATATCTGTGCATATGCAATACATCCAAAAACTTGGAGGTCCGATAGTGAAGGTTTGGGACCTATCCAAACTTGATAAGGTGTTTTTTCTGAAAGACCTTTAGTCGAGCGTCTATTCTATATAAGCTATAGTAGAAATAGCTTCAGCCTAGAAGAACTTAGGAAGTGTCACATGAGCACATTGATTCTTGGAATTTTAAAGAACCTCATGGATGTGTTGATTGCAAAGTCTAGTAGGGTCATAGTCCTTTAGCATGAGTCAAAGACCTTCACTACATCTTTGTTTATATGCTTAGATTCTAGATCCTCATTGGCATTGGATTAGGTATTGACATGGAATAGTTTGGAAGAAAATGTTGGCAAGGTTGTAGGTCCTAACAATAAATTGAGCCAAATTTTGAACTTTTCAGAGCCTGATTATTGGCCTCTCATGTCCCTTTGATTTTTTTTTATCATTTATCAAGTGTCAAATATGATCATTTGACGGCTATCAAGTATAGTTTAAACAATTATCAATTATTAATTATCAATCATCATTTATTATGGGAGAAATGTAGAATATCTAACTCATAAACTTTGAGAAGTGAATTTTTACTTTTCATTGGCTTTATGCTATTAACTATTAACATGGACACTAACAATTGACCACAATTACCTGCAACAACATGGAAAATAAATGTCAAGTTATGGAGGTGCATCTAGAAAGGTGTCTTTTTTTTCTTAAGCATTTAGTTCATAGCAAACACAAATTTAGTGCATTTTTAGTTAATTAGATCCTTAGAATTACCTTGTTCTTTTTTAGCAATTTATTTTATTTTTGTCTTTCAAGAATGACTTTCCTTTTTGTCATTGCCATGATGAAAAAGATACACAAAATGAAAACAAAAGTCTAAAACCATATCCAATATGGATCTCATCTGGAGGAGCATCTATGAAGCTCTATATCGTTTTTAAGCTCTTGGTTAAGTGAGCATGAATCTATAAAAAATAATATATCATTTAATCATAAAAAAATCAGTATATCATATATCATTCGTCATCTATTATAAACATCAAAGATGAATTTCGACTATCAATATTAGTTATCAATTATCGTTCATCACTTACTTGCCTATTAGGTTATAGTTTATCGTTTATCGTTTATCATATCACAGTAAAAGGATTGAGAACATAAGAAAATAAGGATGTTGTTGTCAATACACTTGCCCTATGAGGTCCATGTTTCATTCTTGTCTAGTTAGTTGTTAGTGTGCTACCCTTACTATAAAATTTGAGGAACTAATCTAGAAAATCAAAACACGAAAATTGAGGAGGTGATCTTGATTCGAGTTGTAGCTACAAGTTGTTGGATTGGCATCTCTGTTACATTTGAATTATTGCTTGTGTTCCATAGCTTAGGGGCTAGATTTGTTTGATCTAAATTGGTTCGGTAGGTTTGATCCACCATTCATTCTTGTTGTGTCCATTGGCTTCAACATTCTATTAGAGAACAAATCAATGATTGCATTTGTATATCTCCATTTTACAAGCCACACAAAACTACAAGTGCTCAAGAAGTTTTAACAGAAATATCTTCTACCAAAATCATATCCATTAATCATTCAGTCCTTCATTCCAAAATAATCTCCCATTGATCAACTAGCATTTTCGACTATGCAAGAGTAGAATGCACGCCAAACTCTTGAAATGGAAGGCATTATCACAAGTTTGTTGTTGTTAGGGCTTGAACATTTCACTAACTTCAACTTACATTCTGTTAAATTGATTCGTCACATACCTAATCGGATGGATCAAGAGGGCAGAGAGGGGGTTTCATGGATCTATTCTGGGTGAGTAGTCATGTGTATTATCAAGTTTTGATCTAGTGAGGAGAGGTTAAACGAAGAGGCTTGCTAAGGATGTCAATCTTGCTGCTTCTCTTTTTGGTCTTTTTCTTGGTTTGGTTTGTTTGTGCTTATATAGGCGTCCTTGGCTCTAGATCTTCTCCTCAACCGGTTGATCTTCTCAAGGGAGGTTAACAATGAAAGAAATCCTACCTATGGATCTTAATGATCACTCCATGATGTTGTTAAAGAGAGATATATGTATCTCCCGATGGTATTGTCATGGTCTCTCTCAATTCGTAATGTGGATAAGACATGCTCGTGATGGGATATAAAATGGCCCCTAAACAAGTTATCGATGCGAAGAAAATGGTAAAGGAGTCAGTCTATATCTCAATTACAGTTCAAGCTAATATTAATTCTTGAGATTGATTGATCGTAGAGACCAAGCCAATCAATTGTTCGAAGGCTTTCTGGTCCTCTTCAGTCCAAGTAAAAGGTTCGTCCTCCTTCAAGAGTCTCACTAATGGAGAGATGAGGGAAGAGTAGTTGCTAATAAACTTCCTATAATAACCCGCTCTTCCTAGGAAATATCGTAACTCATTTGCAGTGGTGGGGGGTAGCATTACTTCCGATCAATCAAAATCATATGGATTGAGCAATGGGTATGAGTATTCCCTCAATCAATAGGCTTATACCTTGTTTATTATAAATTCACAATAACAATAACAACCGACTGCAAATCCAATTCTTGCTTAGCAATTAGATGGTTATAGTTACTAGAGCATTTCAAGAAGAGATCCAGGTAGGTTCAGTGACTTCCCCACATGTAGCAAAATTGGCTTTGTAATGTCGGGGGGGAGAGGGCGTTTTTAACTTGTCAAACAAATGTGCTAAACCTGCGGCAAACGGTTAGTTCTCAAATCTTGGCTTGGTTTTACAATTGTTATTATCAAGCAGACCAAATCATCCGAACAGATTTAGAATCTGTCCAAGAAGTTATTAATGGGTTTTCAGAGTTTTGTCTTTAAATCGGTACGTAATACAACTGTAGAACAAAAGCAGGGCAAAAATAAACCGCAGGCAGGGATTTACTAATCAAAATCCTAATGGCAAATGTATGTGGGTTATTGAATCCTTTTCAGACCAACGAATACGAGGCAACCATTAGCACGGCCCACGGGGTGAGTCGTGGAAGGGATTGGAAAGGGATAGGGATGACCACAAATATGACAGAAACAGGAGAATGGGCCGTAGACAGGCCGTTGGTAGAGGGCGTGGATAGATCCTAGAATTATGGCAAAGCCTCAAATGAGCCACAGGTCAAGAAACTAGCTGTAGGTAGTTAGAAAGGTAATGAGGAGGGATGGATAGATGGAGCAGGGCTTCAAGCAACCTGTAGGACAGGACAACAGTATGGCTCCTCCATCGCACCAATTATATCTCTAATCATTCCAATAACATCTTCTTTTAGGCACTACAGGTCTTCAAACAGTTGCATCAGTTACAAATGAACTTATGGTAGGTTCCTTCCAGCACGTAGGCAGGGTATGGAGTGGTTTGCAGCCGCAGGTAGAGGGTCGTAGGCACATTTTTGATTTCCTTAGCACGCAGGGCAGGGAAGAAGGATGATGGCCGCAGACAGAGGTTGGAAACAAAATCACAGGTCAGGGAATTGATCGCAGACGGCAAATGAAGGGCCTCAGGTTGGAAAAAGGCCGTTGATGAGGAAGCAGGGCAGGGAAGAAGGAGAGCGTGGAAGCAGGGCGCAGATCTGCAAATGTGCAAGCCACAGGCAGAGAATAGAGCATGCGGGGAATGATCAAACCCGCAAGCAGGGTTAGGAATGTGCCACAAATCAATGTGACAGTAACCCACAGATTTGCAGGAAAGGAGGCCGCTAACTGCGATGAGCAGGTTTAGGTAGCAAAACAAAATCCAAATAACTAAATCGCAGCCAATGCAGCGAGTTGGGGCTGGCTAACTAGCCACTGCTCTGCAAATCTCAAGAGGCCAGAATGCCATCGCAATTACAGTGCTCATATGCTTGAAACTCTGAGCCAGAAAGAGCTTTTCCAACAAGAGATTATTTTGTAGGCAAATGGACCTTTTGTATTGTAGTATTCAAACTGAAACTTGGATATAGCAAAGGCGTTTCTCTCAAAGATTCACAGCCTATGAATTAGCCTCTCCACAAAACAATCTGTGCAGGCTCAAATTGACACGTCACCAAATCTGATTCCAAAAATGAAATGGTGAAAACACAATGCTAAATATCAAACTAGTGAACCAATAGCAATGAAATGGAATAGACAACGAAGTGGAAGAGGTTGAGAGTGGAGGCATCAACCAGAACAACTTCTTCTCCTTCATTCTCTCTTCACCTTCTCCCCCTCTGCACACAAGCTTCTCTACAAGCTTTTTTCTCTCTCTCTCAAAGTGAACAATGGATAATGGATGAATGTTACCTAGAGGCTGGCCCAAAGAGTTGCACCTCTTCATGAATGGGCACCAATAGGGGCTTTTAGCAATTGGGCCCAAACTTAAGGGTTGAGCCCCAAATTTGGTTTTAAATCACCAAAGTGGCCTGCGTTGAATAAAGTTTAATTGGTTTTCAAGATGAACTAGCACCTCCTAGCCCTGACAAACCCAGGAACTAGGGGCATAGGCCTCTTAAATAAATTTAAGTCTAGCGTAAATCAATAAATAAACAGAGTTTCAATAAAAGTGCAACCGGCCATAATGGGCCATTTACACGTTAGTTTTAAGTAGTTCCGCATTGGCGTAATAGCGCGTGGCGATGATTTTCCGTCAAAAATGTTGGATTTACTCCTCTTACTCTCCTAAATCCCAATTTTAATCTGCCTCCATTCATGCTGCATATTTTTCTAACGTTGTCACGCAGTCTGTATTTTTACACGCAAATTCACACAAACGAAGAAAAGGCGAATGAATCGCGACACTGTGTTCTTACACAGGTCATGGTGACAGGCAAAAAGAGGACACGACCTTACTGAATGCCAAAGGTGCCCTAACAGATAAGGCACCCTGTAAATCTTATCCTAAGGCCATTCGTAAGAGTGACGCACCTTTGCGTCATCACCAACGTTCACTTCAGTACTGACTGACGTCACACCCTTTTCACCCTCACTCCATGCAGTTATGCTAACAGATTGGACAACGATTGCAGCCACCCATGATCTCCTACATACAACACATCCACTTTGTACTTTCGCATCTGCACACCTGTAATATTATGTATATATATATTGGATACCATCTGCGTATTTGGTGATGATGATGATTAGATGATCAAGTGAGTGAAGAAGAGACTAAGAGAAGAGGTTTCATTCCTCATTACAGACAAAATAAGCTTTGTAGGGCACGCGGTTTCGTCCGCTATTGTATTGTGCTCTGCCGCATTATTAGCTTGTATATATGATATACTTAATCTGATACAGCTCTTTGTTCTGCATTCAGATCTGTGTTAATATTGCTATGCTTGTTCTTCATTTTGTCTAATCTTTCTAGTCGCTCTTTCTGGTAATTGTCGATCAACTTTTAGTCTTGTCTTTCGTGAATAATTCGCAACTTATTATCAGTCAAGCACAGCCTAGCTCTTCACGAATCATTCGCGACAGATAATTTGTCTTGCAATTCGCGACAAATTATTCATCTAGCGCTTCATCCATTTAAATGTTTGGCTACGTAATCTAGAATGACTGTGATTTCTATCACTAAAGTTTCGTTCATTCTGATAGGCGTAGTCATGCTTGGGGAGAGAGTCATTTAACTCATTCCACTGCGCACGAACATTTTCTATTTGAGTTCGCTTCTCGTTCGTTTCTTGTTCGAGTTCGTTTCTCGTTCGTGTTCGTCATTTATTCTTCCTCCCTCTCTCCCAACATGGTATCAGAGCAATTTTTATAGCTCGATTAGCTCCCACAGTACAAGACTCTACTAGCCGATAGAATAATTGTTTTCTTGTTCTGTATTTTTCAGTATCAGATTTTCATACTTAAGTCACTGATAATTTCTCCTATCACTTAGACTAATTCTTCCACATGGATTCCCAAGGGAAAGCCAGTCCTCTCATGGACGAGCTTGATGGAGCCAATTACCATATGTGAAAATTTAAGATGAAGACTGTACTAATGGCAAAAGAATTGTACGTTACAGGTGCAGAAGGAAAACCTGAAGCGGACGAAGCGACAATCGCCAAATGGAAGCTGAAGGATGGAAAGGCTTTCGCGTTGATCATCCTCAACATCACGGATACACATATCGGCCATGTATCTGAGGTTCAGACATCGAAAGAAGTCTGGGACATCTTGAGCACGCTATATGAAGTTTCAGATGATCAACACATTCCTCATTGAACAAGGATTTAAAGCAAGCACTACTGATTGCAACGTTTATTCAAAGTCACTGCTACAATCCTTCATTATCATCACCTTGTATGTTGATGATACGTTGCTCTTCAGCAACAATGCCAATATGGTCAAGGATTCAAAACAGATGTTGTTCTCAGAATTTGATATGACTGATCTAGGTGAAGCTCACTTCTGTCTTGGAATTCAAATCCATAGAGACAGAGCAAATCGACTGATTTACATCACTCAACCAAGGTATCTGCATAATGTTCTTAACAGATACAATTTGATGAATTGTAAATCAGCTCACTCACTGATGGATCTAGGCCTGCATTTGTCACAGGACCAATGTCCCCAGACAAAGGAGGAAGAGAAACAGATGAGAGAATACCCGTATCGATCGATATTCGGATCTCTCATGTACGCGATGGTCTATACAAGGCCAAATATTTCTTTTGTTGTTAGCTCACTCAGCCAATACATGGCTAATCTTGGAATTACCCATTGGAAGGCTCTTATTTGAGTCATGAAATATATTGACCTACCATGGACCAGTGCATCTGCTATGGAGATGTCAACAACGACAATTTTCATCAACTCAGTGGATATTCTGATGCAAGTTGGGGAGGAGATGCAGACCGTCGTAAGTCCACATATGGATTTACATTCTTCTTCAATGGCAGTCCTATTTCGTGGAATAGTCGTAAGCAAACCTCTATCACACTTTCTTCTACTGAAGCAGAATATATTGCTGCTTCTCAATCTATTAAAGAAGTATTTTGGTTGAGAAATTTGTTGTAAGACATCAATCTGTATCAGTACAGCCTACAATTTTGTTTTGTGATAACCAAAGTGCTATTGCCTTATCGGCCAACCCTAGAATTCATTCTAGGAGTAAGCACATTGAGATAAGATATCACTACATCAGGGGCAAGGTTCTCGACAGAGAGGTGAGCTTAACGTCCTGCAGAACACAGGACATGGTTGCAGACATTTTTACGAAAGCACTCAGTGTTAATGCACACAACAGATTTTGTGCATTGCTAAGTCTGAAGATCAAGGCATTCACGGATCCAGATTAAGGGTGGGTGTTGATTTACTCCTCCTATTCTCCTGAATCCCAATTTTAATCTGCCTCCATTCATGCTGCATATTTTTCTAACATTATCATGCAGTCTGTATTTTAACACACAAATTTGCACAGATGAAGAAAAGGCGAATGAATCGCGACATTGTGTTCTTACACAGGTCATGGTGACAGGCGAAAAGGGGACACTACCTTACTGAATGCCAAAGGTGCCCTAACAAATAAGGCACCCTGTAAATCTTATCCTAAGGCCATTCGTAAGAGTGACGCACCTTTGCGTCATCACCAACGTCACTTCAGTATTGGCTGACGTCACACCCTTTTCACCCTCACTCCATGCAGTTACGCTAACAGATTGGACAACGATTGCAGCCACCCATGATCTCCTACATACAGCACATCCACTTTGTACTTTCGCATCTGCACACCTGTAATATTATGTATATATATATTGGATACCATCTGCGTATTTGGTGATGATGATGATTAGATGATCAAGTGAGTGAAGAAGAGACTAAGAGAAGAGGTTTCATTCCTCATTACAGACAAAATAAGCTTTGTAGGGCACGCGGTTTCGTCCGCTATTGTATTGTGCTCTGCCGCATTATTAGCTTGTATATATGATATACTTAATCTGATACAGCTCTTTGTTCTGCATTCAGATCTGTGTTAATATTGCTATGCTTGTTCTTCATTTTGTCTAATCTTTCTAGTCGCTCTTTCTGGTAATTGTCGATCAACTTTTAGTCTTGTCTTTCGCGAATAATTCGCGACTAATTATCAGTCGAGCACAGTCTAGCTCTTCGCGAATCATTCGCGACTAATAATTTGTCTTGCAATTCGCGACAAATTATTCATCTAGCGCTTCATCCATTTAAATGTTTGGCTATGTAATCTAGAATGACTGTGATTTCTATCACTAAAGTTCTGCTCATTCTGATAGGCGTAGTCATGCTTAGGGAGAGAGTCCTTTAACTCATTCTGCTACGCATGAACATTCTTGTTCGAGTTCGTTTCTCGTTCGTGTTCGTCATTTATTCTTCCTCCCTCCCTCCCAACAAAAAATAACTTGAAAAAGGAGAGTTTTTTTTTCTCGCAAACAGCTCGCTTGATTGCTTTGTCTATCTAGATATGTGTGACAAGCTCAAACCTGAAGACTTTCCTCGGCAATCAATCTTACCAATTGAGGACAAGGTGTAGACATTGTAGGCGCTAGTTCTTGTTGTGCAAATGGCCTTATTGGGCTTGAATTCCGTAGATTTGGCCTTTTAAGCACTGTTATACCTGGATTATACCTGGATTTGGCATTGTGTTGGTGATATGTTGCTTTGTGGAACAATTAGACTTTGGTTGGACATTGTCGATTGATGATTTTGGAGTTGGTTGACAATTGTCAACCTTAGGCTTTTCCTTCCTATTGTCTTGTGGTCTTGAATTCTGCGTGACCATGCTTGCTTGGAAGCCTTCTGCCGATTTTCTGCCAAAAGTTCCACTTGTCACGGGTACCTATTGCAATGTAGCTTCCACTAAATGTTGTAGAAGGCTTGGTAGAATTCTTGTAATTTCTATAGTTGCAATTTGCTTGATGAATTCTACAAGTTCTGTCTTTTGTGATGTTGTAGTCATTTGAGTCTGAGGTGACTCTATGCACTTTTTGGATTTGGGAGGATTGTTGTGTAGTCCACTTGTCTCAAAACCAGGTGGCACTAAATTTTTTCGTTTGTAGTGCATCTTAAATGGATTTGTCTAATGACACAGTCCATGCTTCTTGTAAGATAATGCCATCTTAGCTTTTCGTAATTGTCTCAATGGACAATCTAGACATGGATGGTTGGTCCCACATTGTGAACACCAAGGTAAAAAAATTGTTGGATCACCTCGATGTGGGCATTCTAATCGATGTCTTCCACCACATCCAAAACATCATACCATGCACATAATACCATCCCCCTGGAGGTGATAAACATATGTTGGATTTATTCCCTCTAGCTCTCCTAAATCCCATTTTAATCTGCCTCCATTCATGTTGCATATTTATTAACATTGTCACGCAGTCTGCATATTTACATGCAAATTCGCACAGACGAAGAAAAGGCAAAAGAATCGCGACACTGTGTTTTTACACAGTTTAAGTTGACAGGCAAAAAGGGGACACTATCTTTTAGAATGCCAAAAGTGCCCTAAAAGCTAAGGCACCCTGTAAATCTTATCCTAAGGCCATTCGTAAGAGTGACGCACTTTTCGCATCATCACCAACGTTCACTTCAGCACTGGCTGACGTTGCACCCTTTTCACGCTCACCCCATGCAGTTGCGCTAACAGATTGGACAACGATTGCAGCCACCCACGATCTCCTACAGACAGCACGCTCTGTACTTTCATATATGCACACCTGTAATATTATGTAATATATATATACTTGACACCATTCGTGTAAGAGACGATGAAGAGAGCAGAAGAAGACGACATAAACTTTGTAGGGCACGCGGTTTCGTCCGCTACTGTATTGTGCTCTACCGCATTATTGACATGTATACATGATATACTTAATCTAATATAGTTCATTGTTCTGCGTTCAGATCTATGTTAATATTGCTATGCTTATCATTCATTCTGTCTGATCTTTCTAGTTGTTTTTACTGGTAATAGACAATTAACATTTAGTCTTGTCTTTCGCGAATCATTCATGACTAATTATCAGTCGAGCACAGTCTAGCTCTTCGCGAATCATTCACGACTAATTATCAGTCGAGCACAGTCTAGCTCTTCGTGAATCATTCACGACAAATTATTCTTCTAGTGCTTCATCTATTAATGTTCGGCTACGTAATCTAGAATGACCGTGATTTCTATCACTAAAGTTCTGTCATTCTGATAGGCATAGTCATGCTTACGAAGAGAGTCGTATAGTTCATTCCGCTGCGCACGAACATTTTCTATTCGAGTTCGTGTCTCGTTCATTTATTGTTCGAGTTTGTTTCTCGTTCATGTTCGTCATGAGTAATTGTTTTCTTGTTCTGTAAATATCAGATTTTCATACTTAAGTCACTGATAGTTTCTCCTATCACTTAGACTAATTCTTCCACATGGATTTCCAAGGGAAAGCCAGTCCTATCATGGACAAACTTGATGGAGCCAATTACCATCTGTGGAAATTTAAGATGAAAACTGTACTAATGACAAAATTATTGTACGACGTTGTTACAGGTGCAAAAGGGAAACCCGAAGCGGCCGACGCAACAATCGCCAGATGGAAGCTGAAGGATGGAAAGGCTTTTGCACTGATCATCCTCAACATCACGGATATCCAGATCGGCCATGTATCCGAGGCTCAGACATTGAAAGAAGTCTGGGACACCTTGAGTACACTATACGAAGTGCGAGATATAGCTTCCAAGCTACATCTCAAGAAGAAATTCTACTCACTCAAGATGACGAACGGTGATTCCCTGCAGAATTACATTAATCAATTCAAGAACCTGCTAAGACAAATGGCCATTGTCGGATCTATCATAGACAATCAAGATGTAGTGATGCAACTGCTTACAGGCTTGCCAAGTTCTTACGACAGTTGGGTGATGATCATCACGACACATCCAGAATTGACTCTTTTGAGAGTCATTACTATGTTGTTGCAGGAAGACACGCGAAGGAACGAAGCCTCGAGTTCCTCAACTGATTCTCATGCCTTGTACACCAACAAGAGCACGACAAAGCAAAAGGAGAAGAAAGGCCCGAAGCAGTCGAAGCCGGACCAGAAACCAGCTCAGCACAAGGAACAATCGAATCCGCAGACAAAGAAAAAGCTGTTCTACAGATACTACAAACGAAACAACCACGGAATACAACTACCGCATACTTCAAGCGAAGAACGACAACAAAGGGTAGTCGAATCAAGTGGCGAATGTAGTTGCCCGTAAGAGTGACGCACTTTTTGCATCATCACCAACGTTCACTTCAGCACTGGCTGACGTCGCACCCTTTTCATGCTCACCCCATGCAGTTGCGCTAATAGATTGGACAACGATTGCAGCCACCCACGATCTCTGTTACGAGCTTGTAACCAGTGCCGAACCCTAGAGAACACAGATAGGTCAGATACCACAGTCAGGGTCGTGTCCAGCGTACATGACCAACAGGGCAAGACAGTGTGAGTAGTGTGCCCCAGCACGGTCCATAGCCATGGCGGGCCTAACACAGCCTAGGGACCCTGTCAGCAGGATAGGGCCCCCAGTTGGGTCCCGACGTGCAGTCGGCCACGTCAGTGCCACGTGGCCGACACTTGGCAGTAGCATGCTACCAGTCCTCACACTGGGCTAGGAGGGGCTTACTCTATATCAGGGAGTAGGCAAGGTTGGGTGGATCAATTAGTGTTTGCCCTACTGTGGTGTTAGGATCTACTACACTGGTATCAGAGCCATCTCCATCCTAGGGAGTTCAGGAGCAACAGTAGAGAAAGCTATCAGAAGATAGGAAAGATCTGGGAGATTCTCAGAAAAGAATAGAGGAGGAAAATCGCTGTAGGATCAGCTTTCTAATCCTCCAATTTGCTGGATTTCTCAGTAGTTTGGAAGCATATCTTTTACAATAGCTTCAGCGCTGAAAAATCAGTTTCCCTCTCTGATTTTCGAGTGTAGATCACTATGATCTGAGCGGAAATTCAAGAGGAAGGGAAGAGCAGGTCCATCGCTGTATAGTCAGCCCTCAAATCTGAGTTTCGTATGAAGTTCTGAGTAGATTAGAAGGAGTTCTGATCTGAAATATTGTAGCAGGGCCAGCGCTGGACAGTAGGGTAGAAATCTCAGAATTTAACCCTGTTTTTCAGAAGTTTTTCAGGAGTCTGAGTTTCAAACTTGCTTGCTACAGACCAGCGACCTACAGGCTGAGAGTAAATCAGAGAATCAAGGTGATTTCAGAGCTGTAAATTGGACAAATCGGGCCAGATAGGTTGCTGACCAACCAGCGAGGGCAGGGACTTCAAAAATTCCGGATTTCTTTTTGTAAACTTCCGGTTTTTACTCGGTTTGTTGGAGCCCCACACCTCAAATCAGATCAGTCAGCTACTCAACTCAAGAACCGGGAAATTTGGCACCGTTTTGAAGCTTCAAACTGGCATTTTCCGGGACAGCAAGTCTGAAATCTTGGGGAAAAGAGCTGAAAGGGTTCCTCTTCATAATCTCTTTGGAAGTACAGTCCTCAGAAACAGCTAAGTCATCTTTCCTTTCCCTTGTACAGTTGTAAATTAGTCTTTTAGACTTTTTTCCTTCAGAAGTTAAGGTAGCTCTCTTTCAGTTTCGAAGATGACCACTCCTCAGGGACCTGATCAACCCCAGGAGAGAGGCTTCGACGAACTTGAAACAGAAGCCTTGGCTTACAGAAAAGGGAAGGAACCCATGGAAGTAGAAGAACAGGAACAGTTCGCCGAAGAACTCGACGAACTAGTTACCAAGGAGCAGTTCCTCCAATTGGTAACAGAAGTGGATGAACTGAAGCTGGCATTAGCCAATTTCAAGTCCAGTGTGGACGACTCGTTCGCTGAACTCAAAAACTTGATTTTGAGCTCCGCGAAAGGAAGCCTTCCCTCCACTTCTCAGTTATCCCCTTCTCCACTTCCATCAGTTTCGGGTGAGACTTTACGGTCTCACCCCAGTGTTTTTAAAGATTTAAAGCCTCCTACTTTTAATGGGGAAGAGAGGGATAGAAATGCAGATATTCTACAAACCTTCCTCAGCAAATGGAAGAACATTCATGCTCTTAAACAGACCCCTGACCATTTGCAAGCAATTGAGGCCAGTCTTTCTTTAGGGCCTATGGCCTATAAGTGGTGGTTAAATCTCCAGGAGACTGGGCAGACTCCCCGGTCATGGAAAGCTTTTGAAGAAGCTTTCCTAAGAGAATTTCTACCAGAGAATGAACTTGATAGAGCCTGGGAAGCCTGGGAAAGAACAGTAATGGACAAGTCCCTCATCCAATATATCTCGCAGTATCGAGAGGCAATTTTAAAGATTAAAAATATGGATGACTATCAAAAAATCAGGGGATTTGTCCGTGGCCTCAAAGATGAATATAAAGTAGAGGTCCAGAGAAACTCGCCTACTACCCTTGAGCAAGCTCTCAGATATGCTCAAATCTATGATGATTCAGTGGGTAGGAAGAGAGCGAGACAGCAACCACTTTCTGAGCAGCTTCCTCAGAAAGACTTTCAATTTAAAAAGAAATTTTTAAAAAGAAAGAAAGAAGATAAATTTAAAGGTGAAGCTCCTCAGAAACGCCCTTCACACATACAGCCCTTAAAACCAGATGATTTTGAGAAAGCCAAACAAGAACGTTTGTGCTTTGTGTGTATGGGCAAGGGACACACAGTCAGACAGTGTCCCAAGGGGCCTTTCACTAAAAAAGATAAAAAACAAGTTCATCTTGTTCAGACTGTATGTTTCCCCAGTGACTCGGCAGCTTCCGAGATCAAAGTGTATCATGAAGATCATGAACATTGTTGCCAGCTGACCTCTGCAATGCTAGCGAGACCCTTCAGCTTTGGGCCGCATGACCTAGTACGTATGCATGGGAAAGTTGGTAACCAGTCAGTAAGAGTCATGGTTGATGATGGGGCAACCCATAATTTCATCAACCACACCCTGGTTAAAAAGCTTAAACTACCAGAAGTACCTAGTCAGCATAGGTACATAGTTTCATTAGCTAAGGGTGAAGATAAAAAAATATGGGAAACTATGGTAAGTAGGTTAAATCTTGGTATTCAGGGGTACCAAGATCAAATAAACTTTCAGATAATGCACCTGGATCGAACAGACATTGTTCTCGGGAGAGATTGGCTCTACAGTTTAGGACCTTCCCTCCACAGAAACTATCAGGAGAACACCCTCAGCTTTCAGTATAAAGGCCGAGAGATCCAGTTGCATGGGGAGCATGATGTTCCCAACAGCCCTATGGTCTGCAGTTCAGAGCTCTGTCAGCTAATCGGAGACGAAGACCATCAGGTATTCTTATGTGACTTTCAGTTTATTCCTGAAGTTTCTATTTCCAGTTCTATTCAGCAGAAAATCAGTAAATTAGAAACTTTATTGTCTAAATTTAAAGATGTTTTTCCTAAAGATTTGCCACATGGTTTACCACCTAGCAGAGAGGTAGATCATGTAATAAACCTAGTACCAGGTACAGCACCTGTTTCTAAACCTCCGTATCGGGTCAGCCGAACAGAAGATGAAGAAATAACTAGGCAGTTAACAGACTATCTTGGGAAAGGCCAAATTCAGACCAGTAGTTCACCATGGGCCTCACCAGTCCTATTGGTGAAAAAGAAAGAGGGGTCTATGCGTCTTTGCGTAGATTACAGAGCCCTCAATAAAGTCACAATTAAGAATAAATACCCTATGCCTCGGGCAGACGAGTTGTTTGATCAACTCGACGGGGCTAAGTTTTTCAGTAAAATAGACCTTAGATCGGGATATCATCAAGTCCGTATAAAATCGGAAGATGTCTCGAAAACAGCTTTTAGGACTCGTCACGGTCATTATGAGTTTAAGGTGATGCCATTTGGGCTCACAAATGCTCCAGCTACCTTTATGACCTTGATGAACAGTGTCCTCAGACCATACTTGGGTAAGTTTGTGGTCGTATTTTTAGATGACATCCTCGTCTACAACAAAACGAGGAAGGAGCATCTAAAACACCTCAGAAAGGTGTTTCGACTGCTCAGAAAGCATAAGCTTTATGCTAAACAATCCAAGTGTGAATTCTTCGTTGAAGAAGTAGCATATTTGGGTCACATTATCTCTTCAGATGGGATTAAGATGGACCCAAATAAGGTTAAAGCCATACTCAGTTGGCTGAGACCTCAGAATATTACAGACGATTTGTCAAGGAATATGCTCAGATAGCAGTCCCTATGACAAATCTTCTTAAGGGGAAGGGAAAGGAGTTCATTTGGGAGTCTGCACAACAGGAGAGCTTTGATGCTCTCAAAACAGCCTTAGCTACAGCACCAGTCTTAAAAGTCGTCGACCCCAATCAGCCATTTGTGGTCGAAACAGATGCTAGCGACTTTGCAGTAGGCGCTGTGCTAACTCAGGGTGGACGACCAGTTGCGTTCGAGAGTAAAAAACTCGAGCCAGCTCAGACTAGGTACAGTGCCTATGAAAAGGAACTCTTTTCTATAGTCCATGCCCTTAAGACTTGGAGGCATTATTTGTATGGTGCCAACTTTGAGGTCCTGACAGACCATGAGAGTCTCAGATACCTTTGCAATCAACCTGAGCTTAGAGGTCGGAAAGCTCGTTGGGCAGAGTTGATGCAAGAGTTTGACATGTCTATCAGATATAGGCGTGGAAAATTCAATACAGTAGTAGATGCCCTTAGCAGAATGCCTATGATAAACGAGCTGAGTTTTACTCAGATTCGTAATGAGTTACTCGAGTCCTTGAGAGGGAAATGCCAGCATGATGCATTCTTCTCTATTATCTGGAACTCAGTCCAGAACAGACAGTTACAGACTCCAGAACCAGTTCCCGGGGCTGGTGCCAGTTCATCCAAGAATACGGCAGCTTCCGTTGAGGATGATGATGAGTCCGAGTATACGTCGTCAGATGACGTTGAGGATTCTGAGCCTGTATTACCCAAGCAAACCCCAGTGGTTGAGGGTCAGTTGACTCAAGGATTCAAATGGAAACAGTATTCCATTCAGGATGAGTACTTGCTCTATAGAGATAGAGTATGTGTCCCCAATTCAGAGGATTATAGGCAGCAGGTCCTATATGAATGTCATGACAATCCTAGCGCGGGACACCCAGGCATACAGAAGACCTATGAGCTTCTTCGTAGGCAATTTTTCTGGCCCAGTATGAAAAAGGACGTCCACCAGTATGTAACCAGTTGCCAGAAATGTCAAGTAAATAAAGCAGAGCGTTTAAAGGCAGGAGGGTTGTTGCATCCCTTAGAAATACCAGCTGGTAAATGGGAGAGTATCTCCATGGATTTTATAGTAGGCCTGCCTAAAACCCAAAAGGGTAATGACGCTATATGGGTCACAGTTGACCGTCTGACCAAAATGGCTCATTTTATTCCGACCAAAACAACCGTTAGAGCTCCAGAGTTAGCGAGGTTGTTTGTAGACGGGCTATTTAAATTGTACGGTCTACCTTCCGGCATAGTTAGCGACCGGGACAGTAAGTTTACTGGAAATTTTTGGAAGGCAGTATTCCATCATCTCCATACTAAACTTAATATGAGTACCACTGACCATCCACAGACGGACGGTCAAACAGAAAGGGTAAATCAAGTGCTGGAGGATATGCTTCATGCATACGTCAGCAAGAGACAGACTAATTGGGAGGAGTATCTCTCAATATTAGAGTTTGCTTACAACAGTACCAAACATTCAGCTACGGGATACAGCCCATTTATGCTGATGTACGGTTTTCAGCCACGCTCACCCACAGCTGTAGGGTTTAAACAAGAAAAAGTTGAAGCAGCCAGAAACTTTTTAGAAGACCTAAACCAGATGATAGAACATGCTAAGCGTAGCATTAGACAATCCCAGGATCGAGCCAGGTATTATGCAGATCCACACAGACGGGATGTGCAGTTCTCCACTGGTGAGAAAGTCTACTTGAGAGTCCCAGTTGACTCTAAAACCCTCAAATCAGGAGTGTGTGCTAAGTTGTCTCCAAAGTATTGTGGTCCCTTTACCATCAGTAGGAGACTAGGCGAGGTCACCTATGAACTAGAACTCCCACACAGCAGTAAGGTTTTTCCAGTTTTTCATGTAAGTCAGTTACGAAAAGCCTTAACCAGATCAGATAATCTGGTAGGGGACAGTGTTCTAGTTCTCCCATTGGATCCTCAACAACCTCCACATGAACCAGAGGAAATTCTTGATAGTAGAGAGACGCAGACTCGTCATACTCTATACCGAGAATATCTGGTTAAGTGGAATGATCAGCCTGTTGAGAATGCCACTTGGGAAAGAGGCAGCGTCCTTCGCAAGATTTTTCCAGACTTTGTCTTAGAGGACCAAGACGGTTCTTAAGGGGGAGGGAGTGTTACGAGCTCGTAACCAGTGCCGAACCCTAGAGAACACAGATAGGTCAGATACCACAGTCAGGGTCGTGTCCAGCGTACATGACCAACAGGGCAAGACAGTGTGAGTAGTGTGCCCCAGCACGGTCCATAGCCATGGCGGGCCTAACACAGCCTAGGGACCCTGTCAGCAGGATAGGGCCCCCAGTTGGGTCCCGACGTGCAGTCGGCCACGTCAGTGCCACGTGGCCGACACTTGGCAGTAGCATGCTACCAGTCCTCACACTGGGCTAGGAGGGGCTTACTCTATATCAGGGAGTAGGCAAGGTTGGGTGGATCAATTAGTGTTTGCCCTACTGTGGTATTAGGATCTATTACAATCTCCTACAGACAGCACATCCACTCTGTACTTTCACATATGCACACCTGTAATATTATGTAACATATATATACTGGACACCATTCGTGTAAGAGACGATGAATAGAGCAGAAGAAGATGACATAAACGAAGTAGATGCCCTGAGCATTGATTCTTCACTTTCATCAAAATTAAGGTTTTATTCCTTTTTACAAATTGAAATAAGCTTTGTAGGGCACGCGGTTTCGTCCGCTACTGTATTGTAATCTATCGCATTATTGACATGTATACATGATATACTTAATCTGATACAGTTCATTGTTATGCGTTCAGATCTATGTTAATATTGTTATGCTCATCATTCATTCTGTCTGATTTTTCTAGTTCTTCTTACTGGTAATAGACAATTAACATTTAGTCTTGTCTTTCGCGAATCATCCGCGACTAATTATCAGTCGAGCACAGTCTAGCTCTTCGCGAATCATTCACGACATATTATTTGTCTTGCTATTCACGACAAATTATTCTTCTGGTGCTTCATCTATTAATGTTTGGCTACGTAATCTAGAATGACCGTGATTTCTATCACTAAAGTTCTGTCATTTTGATAGGCGTAGTCATGCTTACGGAGAGAGTCGTATAGTTCATTCCGCTGCGCACGAACATTTTCTGTTCGAGTTCGTTTCTCGTTCGTTTCTTGTTCGAGTTCGTTTCTCGTTCGTGTTCGTCATAAATTCTTCTCCTCTCTCTCCAACAACATACACAAGTAACAAATGTCCCTTCTCACTCTCCACATAGTAGAGTGGTAAGCTATTATGGTCTTCAGCTAAATTTGGGAACATGCTTGACGATATTACCAAGACTCCCACTCCACCTTTTTCGGTTGAGGACTTTCCTGCTGTGCTCGGGACAAAACTCTTGACATCTGTTGAATGATTCTCTTGTTGGCTCTTCATCAAGTTTGACCTTTCTTGATTCTCACCTCCAACCTTATGGTTTGCATTATGCCCTTGATTTTTCAACTAATGGTTTCGTACTAGACATTCAGTGCTGCATGATCTCCGTAACAATATCCACACTAGTCCGATTGAAAAAAAATTCATTCTACATGCCTTAGGATCATGTTGGTCATCTTCTTGATGGTCTTGGTCAACTTTGTGACATGCGGCACTTGGTTCTGTCTCTTGACTATGATGTGAGGCCACGTCTTCCTCTCTTGTCTGATTGGCTAGCATTGTTATTTCTGGTTCCTCTGATGCCCCATTCGATGATGTAGCAATAGAATAAGGATAATTCACTGTCTCCATCGAGATCTTTGTTTCCGTAAGGGTGACATCTTGACATATTTTTACAAATGAAGTATAGGCTGCCAAATTTGCCATGCCAGATCTGATCTCATTGAGCAGTCCGACATAATAGTTCACCATTATGGTTTCTATAGGTAGAGGTGGATTGCAACTCTTCATCATGTTGTAAATTCTATAGGTGTATTGTTGAATTAACATCTGGATTTGAGATAACAATGCAAGTGGAGTCGCCAGTAGAATCTAGCAGAGATAGCTGGTTATTGGATTGCTTCAGTGCCAATACAATGGTGGTGTTCCAAAAAAAAAATTGAACAAGAAAAGAAAAGAGTAAATAAAAAATTGGTCACCATGGATGAAAAAATTATGAACAAAAAAAAAAAAAACAGAAAGTGGAGTAAGAGATGAATGTATTGATGGATTGTTATGTCCATGTCCTGAACATAGGATTCAGTATAGTCCTAGATTTGGATACACGGTACTCCATAGCTCAAGATTATTGGTTATGCCACATCATACTAGACGGGACCCGTAAAGTAATTAATAACCTTGTGAGGCCCAGACACATAAATTGGAGTTAGTACAAGGTTTGGGACAGTCAATGCATGTGTAGAGTATCAATAACAATTGGATTTATTAATAGGGGAGTTTAGACCTTGTATTACCACATGCACAAGGTGGTCTTGGGTCTATATAACTAGATGGAACTCGCCCTACTCCACCATTCCTTTAGTGATTCATTGCCAAGTCTTCTCTCTCTACTCTTGCTTCCTATTCCTTGGCTTGGGGGTGAAGCTATTGGAGTTTGATCGATTGCTTCTACTTGGTTGGGAGGTTTCTCCATATTGTGTTCTCTATTGTTTTGTCTTGTAAGCAGGATCTTGAGGAGCTTTCCCTTACATTGGTATCAGAGCAAGACTTACGAAGATCGGAGAACTTGGAGTGGTGTTGCTTTTCATCGATATTTTGGCGTGGATCAATTGGTATTCTCATCTAGGTGGAGAACAAGACTCCAAGTGGGTGTATTCTCCCAGTTTCCATTTTCATGTTGTTAAGATCCAATTCTCTCGAAATGTTTTTGGGGTTTATAAAGGATTGTCCTTGAAAGCCAATTTGTGATGTTTCTTTGGAGCTTTTTCTTGTGTAACTCAATTCTTTTGTAGATCTTAATTTTTTAGCAAGTGTACTTTCATTTTAGGGGTCATTAATGATGCAAGCTAATTCTTTCCATACTCAATGACATGAACCATCGGAATAATATGAGAGATCAACAAATGGAAGTTCTTTTGAACCAAGTTAAATTGTTGTCTTCGCCGAATCTCAATTTTCAACTGGAGACCTATTCGGAGGAGAAGAAGGAGAAGAAATCAGAAGTAGTGGAGGACTGGCTTGTTAAATGGAGCATTTACTTCAGCTTGCATGGAGTTTCTGATGAGAAAAAAATTGAAAGTATCGTGTTATTTTTACGCGACAAGGCATCGTGGTGGTGGCGGGATTTGTTGGTGAAGCCCACTACCTGGGATGTTTTTGCAGAAGTTTCCAAAAAAGCTTTCGCAATAGCTGATGATATGGATTACTACCAGAAATTTGTGAATTGCAAAATGGATAGTAAGAGCCTGGGCTCTTATATCCAAGAATTTATGGACCTCTTGAATAAAGTGCCATCATTCGCTGCTAAGTTGGCTTATGGCAATTTGTCCTAGATTTGCCTACCGACTATCAGAATGAATGCACGAGCAATGTGCTTCAAAACTTTGAAGATGCTTTTCAGATTGCAAAAGCATATGATTCCACACTTGTGGCATCCAGGAAGCAGCCTCAACAGATTCCAACCACCTTGAAAACCAAAAAGGAGAAGAAGCACGGTCCAGACCGAGCAACAAAATACTTTGACGAGTTAGATCAATTGCCGTCGGAACCCCTGAAACCGAAGAAAAAGTAGTTGAAGAAATCTATGGCCCGGATGAAGGCCAAGAAAGAGAATCTTTGTTTCATCTGTAACAAGCTTGGACATATAATGAAATTTTGTCCTGAATGAAAGAAACATGCGGCATAGATGATAGAAATCCTTGGAGGTAAAGGTAAAACTTTGGGAATCAACTTGTCTGATTGTGAGTATGAATGATCTTTCAGTACTGCTTCTTTCTTGCCTAATGAACTTTTTCGTTTAACAGACACTAAAATATTTAGAAGTGAGTATTTTATAAGACAATGGTTCTACTCATAATTTCATTAATTCTCGTCTTGTGCAAAGACTCAGCTTGAAAACTGAAGCCAATAATCATTGTTGGATTTATCTCCTCTACCCTCCTAAATCCCATGTTAATCTAGTTCCATTCATAATGATGCATATTCACTTGCATTGTCGCGTAGCTCCACTACTAAAGACGAGTAAGTAAAGGTTGGCCGACATATCGGACTAGACCGACATATCAAGAAAGTGTCGAATCTCTCAGTTTTAATACAAGGACATAGAGAATTAGCTAGTTTCCATGTTTTAGATCTAGCTCGCACTGATTTAATTTTTAGATATGAATGGTTATTTAGCGAAGCGCCTTTTCTGATTATTGATTTTGAGAAGCATGTTCTCACTTTCAATGAAAGTGATAAGGTAGTTACTTTATTTGGCAATAATTTTGTACATCCGTCAGATGAAACTTCTACAGTTAATATAATTGAAGCATTTGATTATTTAGTATGAAATTTTTTCAGTATTTGCTATTCCAATTCTGGATGTTTCTGATGTGTATTTAAATAGTTGTGAATTTTTCGCAATTCTTAACTCAGTAAGTTTAGATCACGAATAAGCAATGAAAAATCAGATCATAAGTGAATCTAAAGATGTTTTTCTATCAGAATTACCTCATGGTTTACCAGCATCTAGGTCAATAGACCACATAATAGAGTTAATTCCAAGAATTCAATCTGTCTCTAGACAACCTTATAGGTTCTCTCAGAAAGAAGAGATAGAGATTTCAAATCAAATAGAAAATTATCTGAGGATGGGACATATACAACCTAGTAAATCACCATGGGTGCTCTTGTTTTTTTGAAGGCAAAGAAAGATGGAGATTTTCGGATGTGTGTTGACTACAAGGGGTTGAATAACTGTCAAGAATAAATATTCGATGACCTTGTAGAGTCGCTTAGGGGGAGTGAAGTATTTCATTAAGATAGATCTCAAGACATGGTGCCATCAGATTAGGATCAAGTCAGAAGATGTCCAAAAGACTGAATTTCATACTAGGTTTGGCCATTATGAGTTCTTAGTAATGCTCCAACGACATTCCAGCGAATGATGAACAATTTATTTTGTCCATATTTGGTAAAGTTTGTGGTAGTATTCCTAGATGATATTCTCGTCTACAATAAGACCTTTGAGGAACACATAGAGCACTTGAGAATTGTCTTGATGAAACTTCGGTAGGAGTTACTCTATGCTAAAGAATCCAAATGTGAATTCTTTAAGCATGAGCTAGTTTATCTCGGTCATAAGATCACTGCTTATGGGATCAAAATTGACAAGGATATAATCAAAAAAATGGTGGATTGGTCGATCTCGCAAACTGTGAGACAAGTTAAACATTCTTAGGATTTATTGTTTTCTTTCAAAGATTTATTGAGGATTATGCTAAGGTAGGAGCTATGTTCAATAATTTGACAATAGGGATTGTTAATAAAATGAAAAAGAGGAATCAACCTAGTCCACCTATTGTGTGGAACGAGGAATTGAATCGGTGTTTTGAAAAACTCAAAGCCCTGGTTGTTTTAGCTCCCATGTTACAAATTGCAAATCCAGATTTATCTTACGTCGTGGGAACTGACGCAAGTGATACTGCAATTGGAGCGGTTTTATTACAGATGGATAGGCCACTAGCATTTGAAAGCAAAAAATTCATTGGTCCTCAGTTGTGTTATACCACGCTAAAAAAATAAATTATTTGCAGTTATCCATGCACTTAAGACCTGGAGACACTACTTGTATGATAGTAAGTTTATAGTGTATACGGATCACCAACCTCTTAAGTATTTTTGTAATCAACATGATCTTTGGGGGATGAAAGCTCGATGGTCTAAATTGATGCAAGAATTTGATCATGAAATCTGTTATGCAAGAGGCAGTTCGAATCAAGTTGCAGATGTCAGATTGGTGAACTGAACGAGTTGTCATTCACCCAGATTTCTACGGACCTATATCTTTCGATGAGAGAAAAATATGAAACAGATTTTCATTATGGTCATATTTGAAATATTGTTCCGACTGGAAGAAATGAGGACAATGTTGAGTCGAGTTCACAGGAGACTCAACTAACAAAGAAATATAATAAGATTGTGGAACAATACACCATTCGAGATGAATTTCTCTTTCAGAATGGAAAGGTTTGTGTGCCTAGAGATGATAAGCTCAAACACAAGATTTTGTTTGAATGTCGTGACATACCCTGTAGGACATCCTGGTATACATAGGGCTCTTGACTTGGTCATAAAGGAGTTTTATTGGCCAAAACTCAAACCATACGTCGAGTCATATGTGATTAAATGCAAGCCTTCAGCAAAGGCTGAACGCCTTAAGGCTGGTGGTTTGTTGCATCCATTGGATATCCCTGATAAGAGATGGAAAAGCATATCGATGGATTTTGTAGTTGGACTTTCGAAGACCCAACAACATAATGATTCTATGAAAATTGATCGATTGCTTCTACTTGGTTGGGCGGTTTCTCCATAGTGTGTTCTCCATTGTTTTGTCTTGTAAGCAGGTCTTATGAAGATTTCCCTTACATGGATCCAAGAAATGGATATAACAGATGAACAAGATGAAAGTTATACGGAATGGAAATGCTAAAAAAGTGAACATTATGGTGGCGCATATGATAACTGATGTAAAGAAACACTGGCAACTATGGTGCCGGGGGGGCGGGTGGGGTCCGGGGCCTCAACGAGTAGGATCTAGGGCGTCCCCGATGAGTTCCCAGATCAGAGGTCTAGGGGAATGTGTTGGCCCCCAGCACTAAACGGTATGACTTGTGTAGGATTGAACGAGTATTTCGCGGAAAGTTTCACTCCTTCGAGGATAGTTGGATTCGGCACAACTAGAGAGGGAAAGAATTTTGAAAGAGTTGGGTGATATAGTTGTAGAAAGATATGCTCTTTTAAAAACTCCTACTGGTCAGTTGCCTACGTCTCAACATGAGATTTCCTACTTGGTGCAAAGAGTTGCGGGTTACAAAACAACATTGGCAGACTTTCAACACAAGTTTGATCAATATAAGGTGGCAGCAAATTAAGAAATATAGATTATCAAGGAATATGAGCAAGAACACTTAAAAACAAAAAGCACAAAATGATTTTAATGCTCAAAGTTATTTAAGAGTGACAACTTAGCTTTTAACAAATTGTCACAATATCGATTAGCATATCAACACTATTAGTGACACTTCAGTCATGGTGTTGCAATCATTGTAGGGTGATGGAGAGTCGTATAACACTTGTTTCTCCATTAGATCTTCCTCACCATTCGATAGCCTGGGTCCCTCTACTGTCAACAAAGTGGATGTGCATAATACACCGATCCACAGTGTGACGTTATTGCTTAAAACTAACTGTTGCTGGAAATTTTGAATTTATTGATTGCATGTGAGGATTTGAGATTTTATTAGACTAATCCTCTCACAACCTGAGCAGGCAACAATAGCTTCTACTAATTTGTGCTTATATTTTTTGCTGGAACAGTTATGATCAGTTGTGTTTGTTGTGGGTTTCGATTGATCTTGGTCTAAATAGGTAGTTGCATGCATTTTTTGCATCATAGATTCATATGTAAAAGGCTTTACACATCGGCTCCATCATGGTAGAGGAGGGTAAGTGATGATGTTGCTAGGAGTATATCTATGTGGAGTGCTTGAGAAAAACCTATAATCAAAGCCTACCAAATTTTTAATTCACCTACTAAGAAAAAATTTGTAGGTTCTCATAACCTACATGTTTGAGCCCTTATAGGTTACGAGCCTATCAAACATTAAACTATAGGTCTTTATTTTCATATAAACTTTTTTTTGTTTAAGATTTTAAAAATCATTAGTTTGAATTTAGGCTTTAATACATTCTTTTGGTGGCCCATAAATATAAAGTCTTAACAAAGTGCATGTCAACTTACTTATTTTTAAATACAAAAATCATACATTATTTATTACTCACTATTAAATTTCTAATATATATCAAATTGTACAGATTTAACATTTTGATATTAATTATTGCATCACCCTAATTTCTTGCATTTTCTAGAAGTCGCTAATATTTTAAAATCTTGTCTTTTGAATCATGCATTTGTACGTAAGCTTTTTATGAATCTACCTACTTTACTGCACATAATTTTTTCCTGCATTTCAAAACAATAAACAAATTTTTCCAGCATTTCAAAAAAGTTGTCGATTTTTTAAAAGTCAACTTTCTATAAGTTTTCTACAAAGTCTATGATGGTAGATGTCATTCCTGTACTAGGCAGCTTACCACAAAATTGACCCAAAGTTTGAATAAATTGAAATCCTAATGAAAAAGGATGAATGTATTATAAGACTTTCAAATAGGCTTCAAAGGATATATGCCAAATCAGAAGAGAAAGCAGGTAGAAGACTCTTTTTAGTTCACTTATTGACTATTTTATGATTTGCTTGTTTTTGGAAGTTCAAATATATATATATTCTATTTCATGCTTTTCGGACGCTTCCATAAGCCTTATTGCTTCGGCCTTCAAGCCAGGATTTACCAAATCTCCAGAGTAAAGCAGGCGGAAGTTGAATTCTAGACTATTGTATGATTGACTGTTTCAGGAATCTGATTAAGATTTCAGAGCACACACAAGCTTCAATTGCTCTCCTACAGAATCCAAGCTCTGCTTCAAGGATCTGCCAGATCACAAGACAACCCAAGTGGAAGATTGTTTTAACTTTTAGGAAGTTCAATCATAGTCTAAAGGGACCCACAAAGCCTTTTTGCAGACTTTTCTCCTAAAGAATGGAAGCCCTTGCTGATGGATTACAGACAGGATCTATGAAAATTGAAGGCGGAGGGGAGCCCACATGGTAGATGCCTCTTACTTAATCCGTTACTGTGTCACACTACAGAGAAACTAAGTGACATAGCCTGTTTATTTCAGATCACAGAGGCCCATATCGGATTGGGAAGAAAGGGAAAGCAGATTTAGGCGAGCTCAATGGGGAGCCGAAGAGCAGATTATGCAAGTTTAGGGTCGTGGATAAGGTCAGGAAACACGAGACCTGTTTACCCAGTTCTGGCGCCTCCTCCAGGACAACCAATCCGTGTGGAGCGCTTACGGTTAACCTGGCTCATTCCTGTTTTTGTGGTTGTGAATGTGGTTATGTTCATCATTTGCATGGGCATCAACAATTGCCCCAAGAAGTCTTTGGAGGGAGGCTGCGTAATTAGGTTTCTGGGCAGGTTCTCATTCGAGCCATTGCGCGAGAATCCCTTGCTTGGGCCATCAGCTGATACGTAAGTGCATCACCAAATTGGTTTTGTGAGTGTGTGAGCATTAAAACAAGAATTGTATCCAAAAAGGTAGTTCGATTAAAGGGAAGCGAAATAGGTGAAAAGGAGAGCTTCTGAAACAGATGTGTTTTTCGATTTTGCTGAACCATGACATCCTTAGACATTTTTTCCGTTATTTGTCACTTGTAGATTATGTTCTTTATGCTCTTTAGTCTCAGACTCTTTTACAAATAAGATCATTTTATGCCATATGAGAATGTTTGAAAAGGTTTCTTACACTGTTACGAAAGCTTGCCAATGGGTATTGATGCATGAATTGGATATCCAATGACATATTAAATAACTAGTTGCATGAAGCAACTTCTGAGATCCTATTGCAGGGTAATGTCCCTGCGAGTGAATGCCTACTCAGCTACCAAAGTTGCACATGCAAAGAAATGCATTTTTACAGAAAACGAGAACTTCTTTAACCTTAAAACTGCCCCAAACAATGGTCTGGTTCTAAATGAGGGTTTTGTCCATGTCCACTTATACAGGCACCCTTCTGTTGCATAACTAAGATTCAGAAAGCTGTTGCAATTCCTTCTATCTACAAAGACCTCATTTGTAGGAACCATACCACACACTGAGGCTGCAACCTGAGTTTACAACATGCTTTAATCACTCAGACATCCAAGTATGAAGGTACAAATGGTTGTTGTCAAATTCTTGATGCTTTACCGATGTCAAGGATGACTATATCAAGTCTGGCATTTTGATTGCACTTTATTGACCTGCTGATGTTTTGAGATTCAAAATATAGTGTCAGGTCCATAGTTACATAGTGCATGGATAAGCCATTCAGAACATGCAACTGTGACAAAATGTAGGGGTTTCTGGCAAACATACTACAATTAAACACAACATGAAATGAATACTATATTGAACCAAAGTAGCAGTGCGTAAATTGTCATCACATTGTGGCACAAGCCATGGGGAAGTAGTCATGGCAAGGCAAAGATTGGACCGGAAGGTATTTCAAAGACATGAGCCCTCTCGATCAATCAAGTAGTGCCACATAAAGACATAAAAATGGTCAAAAGAGCTCACATATATCTAACAGAATTAGAGTTTTAACAAACCATAATTTGCTGGCAAACGGATCTCAATTTGTCAATGAGTCTTCGAGTCCAAATCGGACCCTAGCTTTTTTCTCTCCAACATAGTGTGCTGGAAATGGGCCTTTTGCAGGCTGTTATGGAAAAATTTACAGGTTTTTTTCTGACAGTGTCCGGAGTTCTGGAACGCTGCGTTCTGGAACATGGGGGTCCGGAACGCCGTTCTGGTGCAACTTAGGCACAACATGTCTGCGTAAGGTACATCTGCACATGATGTGATCCAAACATGGAGATTGGAATAAAACAGATTGCAAGTTGCATACGGGTAAACAGATGTCAGATGCGAAGGATGATCAGCAGGTGCCGAATGAAGTGTTAGATACAAAGGTCGAGTTCGATACATGGTTTGCCACGAAAATTAAAAGTTTTGCGATAAACTTGACTATTTACATGTATGGACAATTATTCTGGTTTGAGGCTTGTGCTGCATGCAGATGATTGATGTACAATTCTGCAATCAGGCATTAGAAATATTTACCCCTTGATACTATAAACCCAAAAAATTACTTAAGACATAAAAGATACACGGCAGAGTCCAATGCCGACAATTTTGCAGCCAATTGTTTGCAATTGTAGTATTGAGGCTGTGTAATAAGATGATATTAAATCTGTCTATTTATCATTTATGTTCTCATACTGCATAGCTTGTCAACGAAATGTTTCTTTGTTGGATGATTTCATCACATATAGCATGCCAAAATTTGTGAAGTACTGATGATCTTTCAATGTCTCATCTCACTACGCTTTTGTAGGTTACTCAAAATGGGAGCCTTAGAATCAGTGAGAGTAGTAAAGGATCATGAAGGGTGGCGCCTTTTTACATGCATCTGGTTACATGGAGGAGTTGTTCATCTACTTGTAAATATGATAAGTCTTGTCTTCATTGGTGCCCGCCTTGAGAGAGAATTTGGTTTCAGTGAGTAGCTCTTTCTCCATAATTTCATGATAGAACATTTAGATGTGGTTTAAAATTTTCACTTGGCCCTTATACCATCAACTTACCTGCTATGAATATCTTTTCCGGGTTATATTCCAGTTAAAATTTTCTAGTCAGCTTCGTTTTATTTGATAAGTAGAAAACTGTGCTTTCTTAGATATTATCATTGCGTACTTATATAGATACAGCATGTTTGTGTTACTGGAACTGGCCACTTGTTTTAATCACTTGTTTCCATGCACTCATTTCTAGTTAGGATCGGTGTCCTATACCTGCTGGCCGGGTTTGGAGGGAGCATAATGTCAGCGCTATTTCTTCAGAACCAGATTTCTGTTGGAGCCTCAGGGGCCCTATTTGGACTGTTGGGAGCAATGGTCTCAGAGCTTATCATGAATTGGACAATATACTCAAACAAGGTTAAGAATATGTCTTATAGAGTTGCAAATAGTCAAATGAAAACTTTGAAGATGCTGTTTATAGCTTAGCTAAAACTAGGTAGAACTCCATTAGGATTTTTGGCAATAGTGTGCGTGCTTCCTCTTGCTTGCAGCTCGAAGAAAATGTAAGCTATGTAAATTGGAAAGACATCTGTTATGAAAACTGTGAAGGTTTTTTCAATGGTATAATTTGGGAAGTGTGAATGAGGAAAGTTTCTAGTCTTCCAGATAACTCAACTTAGGTGCTTGCTGCTCAAATGTTGCTCTCATAAATTTTTTTAGGCAAGTTTGATTCAATTCCTGAAAATGAGTATTTTTTGCATGAAGCGAGCTTCCTTGGGTCAAAGCTTTTGGAAATACTCTCATATGACAAGCGCCCTTCCAATGTACCTCTTCATTACTAGCTTTTTGAGTCATTCTTTTTGAGCCAAGTTTAATGTTACCCATCCCAATATCATTCATAGGATTTGATTTGTTCCAGATTTTTTATCCAATTCTAAGAAAGCTATTAGGTGGAAGGTTATAACTTGAAAATTTTGCAAATTTAGGAAGTTGGTAGAGCCGAAAAATGGTAAAGCTTATCTCAAACTTTTGTGCATATGTGAGGTGGACTCCTCAATTTCATGGTAAGCCCCTAGGAGATGAAGAGTTTCATGATTTCTTTCATGAGAAATTACCTAGTGGCATATTCCACCAACTAACAGTCTTGAACATGAGATTCAGCTGAGCCCATCTTTCGATATCCACATAGACGTCTATTGGAACAAGAGGAAGTGAAATTCAGCCTCAAGAGGTTGTTGGTATCTGAACTGGTAAGTCATGATATGGAGCACCAGTAAGGATATGCCTAGGCTACTTAAAGAACAAGTACTGTATCCTTGGAATAGAAACTATTGTTCATAGTTTTCCAAGGCTAGCTATTTTTCTAATTCGAGAAGTAGCTATTGTGAAAATAGGCAAAATTTAGCTTGATTGATTCGTCTATCTCTTGTACAAATGTCCATTAATGTCTTGTACATATTTTCAAGTTGAGTTTGAAAAGTCAAGAGGCCTCCAAGTCGAGTTCTAGTGAGATGGTGACGTGTGCGAAACCTTCACATAGTATCAGAGCCACCCTTAGGTATGATCTTCATGCATCAATGATCAAGATTAGAGAGTGAAATTCATGATTTTGAGTGTGGTTGAGGATCTCGACTAGCTTCCAAGGGATTTTGTCATCAAGAGGGGCCAAAATCATGATGATTTGGATCTGAAAAGTACAATACGGACTACTGTGCTCAGAGCACGTGTGGGATGCCCCCACATGAAGGATTTATTGTGTGCTATGTGGTGATCCAAATTGTGCAAGTAAATACTTGTTGGAGAGCTATTTGAGTGTAGATTTAGGTGCAAGAGATCTCAAGTGTCCCTTCATTTGTGAAAGGGAAGATCTAGTAACTCAAGTTGATTGGCATTGGTGGAGAGATTGATCTCTCCTTTGTGATCAAGATCTTACTAAGTGGGCTTAGCTCTTTGAAGCACATCACATTTTTGGATATTTCAAATCCACCTAAGGATGGTGGATGGATTGAATGCTTCAAGCTTGATGTGAAAAATTGCTTAAAAAAACAAGGTTTTGAGAGCTACTTTGCACATAGTTTGCAATCAAGTGGATTTTGAGATCAAAAGGGATCAAAATCATGTTGAATTGATCCATACTGGGTATTGTACGGACTGAGGTGCTTAGGCACGTGTGAGATCACCAAAATCTGGATGTTTGGTCTTTCTCCAAGGTAGATCCAAATCTAGTGTATGATTGCTTGTTGGAAAGCTAGTGAAGTCTAGTTTGTCATGCAGTTGTTTTCAAGCCAAAAGGACTTGTCTTGAAAAAGTTATAGGCATTCAAATGAAGGTGGGTAGGGCACCCAACCTGGTGAGACATGCCAAGGATTGCTCATATCTAGCTTAGAACATCAAAAATTCATTATTTTGCATTGACAATCTAGTTTGTGTCTGATCTAGATGAGATTTTGGTGCCATAGCCACATTATGTTTGACTTGTTTGTGGAGTCCTTGAGTGTTTTCAAGTGTTTTTGAAGCTCGTGGAGGGAATTGGTTCAAAGTCTTGGAATTCTTCATCTTTGGTGTGAGGCAAGATCTAGATACAAGGAGAGATTGAAATTGGTTGTGAGATTGATTTCATATTGTGTTTGCAAGATCTCATAAGGAGTTGAAGTCACTTTGAAGTATCATTCTTATAGAGAGAGAAGCAACAAATTTGAGTGGAAATAGGCAAATCTTACTTGTTTGTCCAAGAATCTCAAGTTTTGAGAGATCTAGTCAAGATTGGTGGAAAACTAGGACATTGTTTGTAATCAAATCTTGTCAAATCCATTCCAACTCTCAAGAGGTAGAGTCTTTGGTCTTGGTTGAGTCCAATAGGGGTGATTGGGTTTGATTTTGGTGTGATTTGATTCAAATTTAGTGAGCCTTAATCTTTGTGATCTAGGCAAGGTCCATTTTCCAAGGTTGGGTGAAGATTGATTCTTAGATTTGTGATCTAGATCCTTTGTAGATCTTTCTAGATTTTTGATGTGTTCAAATCTAGCGTCTTGAGAGTCACAAAATCACTTTAAAGAATCATTTTTGCGTACAAGTACTTCTTACCATGGCATCAATGGAGGCAAATGGAAGGTCCAAATCAAGGTGCTAATATTGTGGCAAGATGGGGCATTTGGCCTTCAAGTGCTACAAGAAGAAGAATGATGAAAGAAAGCAAAAGGAAAGGCAAGTATGCTGCAACAATCAAGGTGGAGATGGCTTCAATAAGGAGGAGTCTCTCATGGCATGCATGGATGCACCAACAATTTCTATGGAAGAAAATCATTGGTGGATTGATATCGGGACAAAGTCACATATCACTTGCAAAAGGAAGTATTTTTCTTCATTCACATCATATTCAAGTTGTAAGGAGTCCATTCTTGTTTCAAATGATGTTGAATATGTGATTCATGGAATAGGAACCATTCCTGTTAGGCTTGAATCAAGGAAGAAAGCAAAGCTTAAAAATGTGTTGTATGTCCCTTCATTTTCTAGAAATGTGTTGAGTGTGAGTCGATTAGTTGACAAAGGTAGTGTCAAGTTTGATTGCAATGTTTGCTTTATCATCAAAGGAGAGAAAGTCATTGCAAAAGGGATTAGAGATGGTAGGCTCTTCAAGCTTAAGATTTGTGTGAGAACTAATCACATGTTGGAAGTGAAGGAAGCCAAGGGAGAGCTCATTTCTCAAGAGGAGAGAATGGAGCACTCAAATCTCAATTCCATGGATGATGACTCTTATGTTCACATTAAGAATGATGTTTCTTATGTGATTGAAGTGTTGCAAATGGTGGTGACGTCAAGGAGACTTCAAGGACCAAGGAGGGGAACCAAGAAGATGATCTTGAGGGGCCATCTCAAGACTCAAGTGTGCCAAGGATTGAGGAGGAGAGTCCTTCGCAAGTTATGATTCCAAGAAGAATCTCAAGAGACATGGATGAGCCTTTGTGGCTCACATTTCAAGGGAAAGAGGAGCACATTTCAAGTGGTATACATCTCATGCTTGCTTCTCTTATGTCATTTGATGAATCAATTTGCTTTAGTGAGACTCTTGCATCTCAAAGTTGGAGTCAAGCCACACTAGTTGAGTATGATCTCTCTCTTGAGAACATAGTTGATGTTCTTAATGGTTTGAAATTGATTTTTGATCAATTAGAAAGCAAATGGTTATTTCATCAAATGTATGCTCTTGAATCTTGCAAGAGCAAGAGTGATTTGTTTACTCATAGTGTGAAAATTTGTGTTTTTTCATTTTGTGAGGCAATTTGTAAACTTTTCATGAGACTAAGTGAATCATCCACAAAGGAAATGTAGGAAAACAAGAGTCAAGGCACCAAGATCTAGCTATCAATCAATCTCCACAAGACACAAGAGAGAAGAGGCTGGGTGCCCTCCTCTAAGAGAGAGAGAGAGAGAAAACAACAACACAAGTAATGGAGAGCAATGCTTAGCCAAAACTGAAAAATGTGACACAATAAGCCAATATGTACTCTACCTACTTACTAAATGTAGGGCACCCCCAAAAGTCAAGATAGGGCCCCTAAACCAAATTGGACCTCTAAGGACCCACGAGTCAGCACATGACCAAAATTGGTCCCTCATAAATCAAGACAAACTTAACATAGCCTAAATAACTAAATACCCATGGTTACACAAATCTCAAATTTTTGGGTCAAAGTAACCTATGGATTAACTTTAGCATAGTCATTTATTTCTAACACCCTCCTTAAATGACAACGCAAGAAAATTGAAATCTTCACTATGTAATAAAGCCACCACGTGGTATTAAATTTAAAGCTTTGCATAAAGCTTCAAATCTGACTCTAGGCAATGCCTTAGTGAAGAGGTCCGCAATATTATCCTTTGTAGGACAATACTCAAGTAAAATTTCGCCATCATGAAGTCTCTCCCGAACAAAGTGATAATGGATCTCGATGTGCTTCGTCCTTGCATGAAAAATAGGATTCCGTGAATGGCAATAGCACTCTGACTATCACTCAAGATAAGAGTGGCTGAGGGCTCGCCAAACTTCATGTCAACAAGTAGTCTTCTCAGCCATAAACACTCCCTTGTGGCTGAAAATATCGCTCTATATTCTGCCTCACTAGAAGAAGTAGCAACAGTGGGCTTCTTTTTACTTGACCAAGAAATTGTAGAATTTTCATAGAAAAAGCAATGTCCACTTGTAGAGTGCCTAGTGTCTTGATCTCCACCCCAATCTGAGTCAATAAAACCAACCAAACATGCATCATCACAAGCAGGAAAAATCAGTCCATGACTTCTTGTTCCTTGAAGATATCGAAAGATCCTCTTCAATGCTTTCCAATGTGATGTCATCGGGGCATGCATGAATTGACTCATGAGTGAGACACTATAAGAAATGTCCGGTCTTGAATTACATAGGTAAATGAGACAGCCAATAACTTGACAATATAAAGTAGTATCAAATGGTTCACCATCACTTTGATTACTTAATTTCAGGCCTGTCTCCATAGGTGTAGCAACCGGCTTGCAATCTTCCATCTTGAACCACTTCAAAATTTGTCCCATGTAGCGTTCTTGAGAGATGAAAATTTCAGCCCCTAAGACCAAGATAAAAGTGCAATAGGCCTAAATCCGAGGTTTCAAAAACCATACCAAGATCAAGTATTACGGCATCAATCTGCTGCTCATTACTTCTCGTAATAATAATATCATCAACATAAAGCAAAATAATGTTGATATAATCTGAAGTATGCTTGACATAAAGATTAGATTTGCTAGGACTATTAGTAAACCCATGATCACAAAAGTAGGCATGTATCTTTTGATACCACATCCTTGGGGCTTGCTTCAGTCCATAAAGTGCCTTCTTGAGAAGACAAACTTTATCTTCTTGGCCTTCAACCAAAAAACCAGCAGGTTGTTGAAGGTACAATTCCTCATTGAGATCACCATTGAGGAATGCTATCTTTATGTCAAGTTGCCGCAAACGCCAACCAAAATGGGCAGCCAAAGAGGTTACTACCCTCACAGTAGTCATCCGAGCAGTAGGAGAAAAAGTCTCCTCATAATCAATCCCCTTTTGCTGAGCATAGCCTTTGGCAACAAGTCTTTGGCATGTACATTTCAATGGTACCATCTGCCTTATACTTGATTTTGTAGACCCATTTAAAACCCAAATCTGCTTCTTCCTGAGTGAGTCATACTCATCTTGCATCGCATCCTCCCAACATTTCACTCCTTTGGCCTGCTCATAAAAATCAGGTTCTTCCGCAACATCTCCATGAGATGTAAGAGCAAAATCTGAAAAATCAGCATAGTCCACTGATTTTGTAGAGGCACGTGTCTTTCCATGATAAAATGAACTTACTTTGCTGTCCCGCAAAGTCGACAACGGCCACCGTGGGATTATTTTAGGCTGTCCAACAGCCATGTCTCTTCTTGCAATTTGCTGTCCAAGATCTTCCGACACTGCACTTGGCTGTCCAAGATCTTCCAAAACTGGTCCTTGTTGTCCAACAGGTCCTGCAGGCTGATTTTGAGCAACAATGGGCGGTTCTTGATGAACATTAGGCTCTAAACTTGATGAGGTGTTGGGCAGTTCGAAACTGGTTGATTGCTGCCCCTTATCTCCAAAAATAGAGGATGGTACCAAATCTGGAAAAACTTCAACATTCACACTATGTGGGCTGTCCCCCTTAAAGATTTGAGATGGGGCCTTGGCTTTCATTACTATAGCCAACAAAAATGCATTTAACTCCTTTATTCTCAAGCTTTGTACGAAGTTTATCCGGAACAAAAGCATAAGCCATACAACCTAAAATGCGAAAGTGAGAGATGGAAGGCTTCTTCCCATACCAAACTTCATAAGGAGTTAATACTTTCAATGCTTTAGTAGGACAACGATTGCTTATGTATGTTGCCGTTATAACTGCTTCAGCCCAAAACTTGTGAGGCAGCCCCTTTGCTTTGCGCATGCAACGGGCCATCTCCATAAGTGGGCGATTCTTTTGCTCGACAACACCATTTTGTTGAGGCGTGTAGGGAGTTGTCATTTGATGTAGAATTCCCTTCTCTTGAAGAAATGCATCAAACGTACTCTTGATGTATTCCCCTCCTCAATCGGTGCGTAGGGTCTTCAAAGAATGCCCAAACTGATTTTCTACCATTTCTAAAAAATCTTTGAAATGTTGAAAAACTTCCGATTTAGCCTCCATAGGATATATCCATGTAAAACGGGAAAAGTCATCAATAAAGGTCACAAAATAGATGCACTTTCCAATGGATTCGGTCCTCATTGGACCACACATCACTATGAACCAAATCAAATTTATGAAGAACATTTATAGTTCCATCAATTGGAAAAGGTTTCTTTTGAAACTTTCCAAGTATGCACCCCTCGCATACATGCCCTTCCGGTTGCTCAATAGTAGGAATATCTTCTACCATATTAAATGTCTTCAGCTTTTTCAAACTTGCAAAGTTGAGATGTCCAAACCTTGTGTGCCACAATTCAGTCAACTCCAATGATTGTGATGTAGAAGCAACAAGACATATAGAAGGAATTCGTCTCTCATAGGTATCCATAATGAATAAGCCAGCATGCATTGTTCCGGAAACAATAATCAAGAGAGATCTTTTAGGATCCTTGACTAGACACTTATCTTCTTTGAACTCAACAACTAGTCCTTGCTTCAACATAGTTGAAACTGAAAGAAGATTCTTCTTGATTCAACATAAAGCACATTCTTAATGTACTTTTCTTCACCATTAGGCAGATGATGGCTACAATTTCAATTTCATGAACAGAATAAGATGCATTATCCGCACATTGTACCTTGCTTCCATTTTGCACTTTCACTAATTTAGTGAATGCTTCATATGACGAGTAGCACCACTATCAATCACCCATTCAATGGGCTGAAAATCAACAACTTGCAAAACAGAATCTGAATTCCTCAAAGATGTAGAAGTACTAGTAGAAGCAATATTAGACAGAAAAGCATAGTCTTGGTTGAAGAGATCATTACTAGCTTCAAGCTCTTGCTACAAAGTAGCAAGTGAAGCACTAGTATCAATTTCTTTACTCTCCTCTTTCGCAAGCTTCTTCTTACAATCCTTGATGAAGTGACCATACTTCTTCCAATAATGGCACTTCCCTTCCTTCTTTTGAGTGTTGACATTTTGACCTCTAATGAGCTTTTGCTCATCCTTGGAAGGAGGCTTTCCCTTTCCTTTTGACTTGCCTTTGCCCTTGCCTTTCGTGAAGAAAGCTTGATCTTGTTGAGGGTCACCCGCAAAATTTTGCCTCGTTTGCTCCTCTTGAAGAAGCAGCCCAACAAGTTCATCAAAGGAGAGTTGATGTCCCCTAAGAGAGATACTCAAAGATGAAACAAATGGAAGATAAGAGGAAGGTAATGAGTTGAGAGTAATGGAAATAAATTGAGCATCCTCAATTATCTCATCAATATTGAGAAGCTCCTCATGAAGATCCTTGATATTTGTCAAGTGATTGGTCACTTGATCCCCTTCTTGCATCTTCAACAAAAAAAGTTGATTTCTAAGATACACCACTCTTGCTGGATTTTTGACTCTATACATAAAGTGTATAAAGTGTATCCCACGCACTTTTAGATGTCTTACAAGACCTAATATGAGGTAAGATAGAACTTTTCACAGCAAGAGCAACCATAGAATGTGCTTGTGCATCCCTTCTATCCCACTTCTTTTGTTCTTCCGAAGATGTAGAAGATGATGATGATGATGATCCACGAGGTGTAGAAGGTGCCAAAGAAGGAGGCCTTTCCTCATCACCATTGACCAAATCCCACAACCCTTTCGCTATGAGAAGATTTTTCATCATGTAACTTCACAAGGAGTAGTTTGTGCCATCCAACCGATCTTCACTAAACAAAGAACCGATAGCTTTTGATTCTTTAGCCATTACCTCCAACAGAATTTCAGCTTGTAGTAGATAGGAAAGAGAGCCTTTCCACAACCAAATCTACTCAAAAATTTGCAGCAAACAATAAGCTGAAAGTAGGAGCACCAGATGTCTTCCAATCTGCAACCAAAGTGCCCAAAAGATAATGGATAGATGGCTCTTTCTTTGCACAAAAGAACCAGCTTTTTAAAAATCAGGTTAGCTTCGATTGAAGCCTACACCGAAACCCAAGTAGGACGCCAAATAGTGTGATCAACACACACTTCAATAGGGCTGTTGAAAGTGCCCTATTGCTTGCTGAAAATTTGCAATTTTCCAGCCACAACTTTGCCCTAACCCACAATAGGGTATGCTGAATATTGGGCGCCCTCCTTCACAACTGCAAACCTGAAAAAATCAGCAAGGTAAGAAGGCTCCAAAACCCCAAATCAGTAGCAGATTTTTGGGCGCCCTCCTCCAAACAAAACTTCCTGAAAACTGGTTGCAAAAAAATCAGATTTGAGATGCTGATTTTTGGGCACCAAAAATTGCTCCTCCAAGATCTGTGATGGGCGCCCTCCTTTAACCTGAAAAGAGACAAAAAAGCAGATCCAAACTCCACTTGGAAAAATCAGCAGGATGCTGAAATTTTAGAACAAAAAGTAGAGAAGCTCCTCTTTTGGTAGGGTGCCAACATACAAGCTTGTTGCAGATTCGGTAGCTCTGATACCATGTAGGAAAACAAGAGTCAAGGCACCAAGATCTAGCTATCAATCAATCTCCACAAGACACAAGAGAGAAGAGGCTGGGGGCCCTCCTCTAAGAGAGAGAGAGAGAGAGAGAGAGAGAGAGAGAGAGAGAGAGAGAGAGAGAGAGAGAGAAAACAACAACACAAGTAATCGAGAGCAATGCTTAACCAAAACTGAAAAATGTGACACAATAAGCCAATATGTACTCTACCTACTTACTGAATGTAGGGCACCCCCAAAAGTCAAGATAGGGCCCCTAAACCAAATTAGATCTCTAAGGACCCACGAGTCAGCACATGACCAAAATTGGGTCCATCATAAGACAAACTTAACATGGCCTAAATAACTAAATACCCATGGTTACACAAATCTCGACCTTTTGGGTCAAAGTAACCTATGGACTAACTTTAGCATAGTCATTTATTTCTAACATGAAACTTATATCCTTGAGCAAGTATGTAACCTCAATGAGTTCAAGATCTCAATTGATTACAAGATTAGAGCTATTATGCAAAATTTTCATAGTTTGTCAACTAGTCAAACTAGTATGCAAAATCTTGGTAATCAACACTTGTGCCTACCTAGTGATCTTGATCTCCATGATCATTGTGAGGCTGTGATGCTTCGGATTTCCATCATTATGGTGCAGTTATTTTCAAGGAAGTGGAGCTTTCAAGTCAAAGGTCTTCTTCAAGCATGGAAGGAACCGAAAGGAAGGGTGCCAAGAGGGTGGAATGTTCATCAAGGAAGGTGGCAGTGAATCTTCATCAAAGAAATCCTCTCATGGCTATGGTGAATTGGCTGCTACCACAAGTCCCTTGGCTGGTTTTTGCAACATATCCATGCCAAAGGATCCAATTAAGAAGCTAGGATTAGCATCTTAAGTTTTGTGTTGGATCTAGTACCTCATCAAGCTAATTTTCGAGGAGTGTGAAAAATAGGCAAAATTTATATTGATTGATTTGTCAATCTCTTGTACAAATGTCCTTTAATGTCTTGTACATATTTTCAAGTTGAGTTTGAAAAGTCAAGAGGCCTCCAAGTCGAGCTCTAGTGAGATGGTGACACGTGTCACAAAATGTAAGGATTGTTTTTTTGCTAGTATGCAACATCTCAATCCACATCTCAATGAGAAATATGGCCCAATCAAATTAAGAGATGCAAAATGGTTGGCCCAATCATGTTTAGAGATACAAATCACTTGGCCAATCATATTGTGAGGTTCTAGCTAGTTGGTCCAATCATGGAGAGAGGTGGGGATCTAGAGGTCCAATCATCATGAGAGGTGGAATCCATGAGGTCTAATCACATTCAAGTATTCCTCATGCTAGATCTCGAGCTACTCCTACATGGAAGTGCTCTCTTATTGTACATACAAGTTTTTGTCAAGCAATCTATGTGACACTCACATTGTTTTTCCTCATATTTGCTCTCTACTTGAGGGCTCACTCATTTTCTCTCTCTACCCGAGAGTAGGCTTTTCTCTCTCTCTAAAAGCATGTTGGGAACTTAGTTTTTTCATGTACTTTGATTTGAGTGTCATTATGCATGAAATTATGCTCTTGCCTTAGAATCAATCTAGGAAGATTGTAGGATGCAATCTTTGTGATAGATCTATGTGCAATCACAAATTGCCTTAGAAGATCATTGTGGGTGTTGGGCACACGTGCGAAACCTTCACAGCTATGACTAGATTAGGTGAGAAATTAACGTTTTTACAACTACTTTTGGGACTAACTGTGGACAGTTGAGTTTATTGTAATGCTTTTTAATCTAGCTACTGCTACAGTTGCATTTTTGAGGCACCTGAATGCCGTGTTCAAGAGTGCCTTGATGAGTGTGTGTTTATTGCTATGTGATATTCTTTCTGCAATCATTTGCGCAAGTATTTCAAAAGCTCAGGGAGCACATTTTGTAGGCTAAGAATTTTCTGTCTGTAATATTCAAGTAACAATCTTCTAACCCTCTTCTTTGTAACATGATTTCATGTTTCAACCCATGATGGTTTTGTTACGAATTCTGAATGCTTGATTTTTTTCACTGTTAGTGTGCAGTAATGACAACATTGGTTATCATCATCGTTGTGAATCTGGCCGTGGGAGTTCTTCCACATGTCGACAATTTTGCTCACATTGGAGGATTCATCTCTGGATTCCTTTTGGGCTTTGTGTTATTGGTGAAACCTCAATTTGGGTGGGTACGTCATCAGCCAGCTGTAGTGAGGCACAATGAGGAAGCGGTGATAAAGTCCAAGCACAAAGGGTATCAGTACATCCTTTGGGTAGCTGCGTTCATGTTACTGGTTTCAGGGTAAACCTCTCGGCTCTCTGAGCTTACATAGAAGCACATATGTACACTGTTAAAACTGAGTTTTCTATTAAATTATCAACAGAAATGCTGATGATGCCCTTGTGCATGGCAATTTGTGGTTTTCATTGAAGCACTTTTCCTGTCTGTTAAGAAAGGATATTTCTGGAATGCAGCTATGCTGCTGGCATGATTTTACTTTTTAAAGGCGTTGATGTATACAAGAATTGCAGCTGGTGCCACTATTTGAATTGCATACCCACGTCACGATGGCACTGTGATAATGGAAATGTAACGTGCCAGGTGCGGTGTAGATTTGATGCATGCAAATGTCTTCATAAATATTCATGTTTGAAAGGCTTAAATAAAAAATGATGGTTATAAAGAGAGTGTTGTTTGATTCAGTCACCTTCTATGTTGTTATGCAAAGTTTTGATGTGCATTCTCTTCAATTTAGTGTTCTTGACAAGCTTGTGTTTTTGTCGTGAAACAGTCATCATTTGACAAAGGATACTTGACATTGACTTGTGTGAACAATGGACATTCCAAAGATTTTCTCAAGGTCACCAAGGCGACAAACGTACAACTGAGTGTACTATGTTCTCAAAATTGCAGCTAAATTGTTTGCACATAGCTTTGTTCATATTCTTTCAGTCATCCAAAGCATGAAGTTGTGAACTAACGCCTTTTCGGCCTCTTCAATCTAAATAAAGGCGAACCCAAAGATCAAAAGTTTGAGTAGTGTGAACTTCTCTACTTGTATTGTTTGCATATCTCTAGAATCGTACCCATAGTCTCAAGGCTACTCCATTCTTGATATTTCCTCCATGATGGAAACCTGATAGGTCATTTGAGTTCTCTATCATAAATGATGTAGCTGAGCCACATTGAAGGATTCATTCTCTTCAGGTATACCATACTCATATCTCATTGGATCACTTACTGATTTTTGAAATGAGAATACATGGTTCTAGAAGTCAATAACATGTGTGCATTCAATACCATTCATGCACATTGCAGGTATATGCAGTTTCCATGGTACTGAAAGACAATAGAATACTGCTTTAATATTCAATGTGATCCACTTTTTTTTGAAAACCATTCAAGATGCATGCAAATATGAAATGCTGTGTGTTTGGAATTTGTATATATACTGCTTTCTCCCAATCTAGATTCATGTTTCTTCTTTTTCTGGTACTTTGAAGACATGCCTAGGACGTAATTTTCTTACTGGGTGTAATTGAGTTTGTTCATATGCCAAATTCATTTTCCTCATTAACTATTTCCATATATTTTTTCAGAGCTTCCTATATAAGCGCTCAATTTTTCTAATGAATATGGGATTTTTTTGTATAAGACCAATTTTCTTTTCCCCCCCCAGTAGAAGGACAGATTGAGACTGCTATGTCTACCCCTTTCACAACTCCATTATGATCATTATCGATTTAAACATGACATTTTTTGGGGTCAGAGAACCGTCCCACCTATGAAACGTGGACCTTTGGGAAATGGGATGTGCAAAACGAGAAAGGCCACACCATCACAAAGTAAACTAATGCAAGGTAATTACAATACTGCAGGTGGAAGAGGGAGAAGGTGATTTATACTGCAAAGGAGAGAAATTATGTATAATTAAAGTAAACAAGACTCTCAAAAATTGTCAAAGCGGACAAATCTGGACTTCAAGGAAAAGGCACGTCTTTTGTTTTGGGGAAATGTTTCCCCTGTGCGTTTCCCAATAAGAACTTTTTATCAGGGGGGTTTCACCAGTTGGGGAAACATAAGAGTTGGGGGAAAATGCGTCTTTCACTGAATCTTAGAAACCTGTTCTGACCCTTTTGGGCCGGAACATTCAGTACAATACATTTCGACGTTTCGGAACATACTGGGCCGGGGACTTAAAAAAAATAAAAAAGGTATTAAAGCACTTGTTGGCCTCATCTTCCTTCTTTTTGAGGGATGCATATGCGAGTAATCTATAGAGTTTTATGTAAAAATCTTGTTGTATCTGTTTATCCGAGTCAGAATCAAGCTTCTTTGAACTCACATATAATTATTTGAATTTTTTTTCCACATTATGCCGAGGAGAGAGAGAGAGAGGGGGGACAGGGCAGCGAGAGAGAGAGAGAGAGAGAGAGAGAGAGAGAGAGAGGGCCATACCCTCTCTTATACACGTTGACACGTGTCATTTGGGCTTCAAGAGAAACAATGCATGGCCACATGTGGGCCATACCCTCTGCCAGACACGTGTTAGTATGGCTTCAATAAAAACAATGCATGGCCACATGTCAGATCGGTATACCGTCTCGTGTTGAGCGCGAATTGGTCAACTAAACCTTTTTTAAAATAGTGGGAACATATTATGCCCATGATGAACAAATTCACAACATAGCATAAAGAACACTTGAAAGTAGCAATAATGAATTGATGTTCTACAACTAAAAAAGCACAGAACCATTGATTGAGAGCTAAAGATTTGGGGTACACAAACACGTCATTTAAATAGAAGTTGAAACTTCAATTGCACATATCCATCCATTGATGGTTCAAAATCTGATCTACTGGATGGTTGCCAGGATAGATGACTCCAGCCTAGATCTCCAACGTATTTTATAGATTGAAGTCGGTATCACTTTTTTTTTTTAATTAATTTTATTTTCTGGGTCAAGTTTTGGAACATAACGTTGCGAAAAATGAAAAAGCTATCTAGGGGTTTAGTAAATTTTTCTATGTCCATCTATGTGTGAGTAGGTGATAGGGCCCATTTTGGCTTAGGAGGCAACTTAAGTAAGTACACTTGTAATTCCATGATTAGGCCAAAAGTAGCATATGATGTGGCTCAAGCTAGTTAGGCTTGCTACAAGTGTCATAATTAGGTTGGATGTGTGACTCATTCCCGTGTTGGCATGAGATCTAGTGACCAATCAAAAGTGAGATATCCATCAATTTGATCCAATCAAGTTTGAGGACTTATAAGTCACTCAACCAATCAAATTTAGAGGAGAAAAAAGGGTCCAATGAAAATCAAGTACCCTCTACCTTGAGTTCCTATTAGAGATCATGATAGGTTCATTTGTACTTGAGTTTTTTTGGATTTAATGAGATTTCTATATTTTTGAGTCATATTGGATTCTCTCTCTATTCGAGGATTGTTTGTTGGATTCTCTCTCTACTCGAGAGCAAGGCTTTTCCATATTTTTTCCTTTGACAAGTCTCCACATGTGTGAATGTACTTGTATGATTGATATATGCATATTATCAAGTGCTCTTGCCTTAGTTTTTTGAGATAGATGTTGATTATCATTCTATGCTTGATCTTTGTGCAATCACCAAGTCTTAGGAGATTATAATCACACTTTTGGGCACTCCCACACGTGTGAAATTCAACATGGTATTAGAGCCTACCTAAGATATCCATGCATACATCAAGAGTGATGTGAAAACTTGCCTTGAAATCAAGATCCAGAGAGTGTAGTTGCATCTCCCTGCTATCTTTGAGATTTTTGGATTGAGAAGGGTCATTATCACATTGATCTAGTATGGATGGAATTCAGTGCTCAGACACGTGTGACGGACAACCAAATTTGACTTTTTGGTTCTCCTCCAAGATAGATCCAAAATCCATGGTTGATAGCTTGCTAGAAAGCTAATAGAGTCAAGATTGTGTTGCAATTGGTTTCATATCAATTGGATGTGCCAATTGAAAGTTATAGCCAATTGAATCAAGGTTGGTAGGGCACCCAACTTGGCTGGACACATTTTGTTTGACTCATACCTTGCTTGTTTGATCCAAAAACTCAAGAAAAAGCTTGCCAATCCTGTCTAGTTGAGAGCTAGACAATTTTTTGAGGTCATAGCCACATAGTTTCAGACAATCCACTTGTATTTAAGTCATTTGTGGATGTTTTAAGTGCTTTTCACGTGCCTGAGAGAGTTTGACCCAAACTTTGTCCATACTTTACTTTTGATTGAAAGTTTGATCTAGTTTGAGAGAGATTAGTTGGATCCATTATTGAGAGAGAAGCAACACTTTGTAGTCCATTACAAGATATCTACTCTACTTTTTATGGCTTCCATGGGTTCCTTTCTATTGGAATCAAGTGAGAGATTATCTACCTCCAACTACTCTATTTGGAAGGTAAGGAGGGAGTCAATTTTGATCCTCCATGATGTAATGGATATTGTCCTTGGACTTGAGGAGGATCCTCAAGTGCTTCAAGAAGTCCAAAGGTACAAGAAAAGAGCTAGAATGGCTCTTCACTATATCAAGATGAATGTCTCTAATGAAGTTTTGAGAGAAATTGGTCCAAATCTTCCAAAGTTGCCAAAAGAGTGAGGAGAGTGCTTCCAATTATGTATTGAGAGTCACATCCATAGAGAGCTCGTATGTATTGGAGATCACATCAATCAAAGTGAGCTAGTACAAGTCATCCTCAATGGTTTGAGAGATGAATATGATAATCTTGTCCAATCATATGCCATCAAAGAAGAGCCACCAAGTTTGGAGGCCTTGCAAGGGGTACTTATTGCAAGAGAACAAGCTCATGAGGATGGACAAACTCTCACTCAATCATATTGGATATGGCAAAGCTTTATTTGTCAAAGACAAGCGCGAGAGGAGGATTCCTCTCAAACTTCTACATCAAAATTGAAGAAAAAGAAGATCAAGTGCTTCTTTTGTGGCAATAAAGGCCATTATGCCACTAATTGTTTCAAGAAGAAGAACCAATTCAAGCAAGCCAACATCTCTAATGAGAAAGTGATGCAATTGCAAGTGATGGAGAAGGCTCTCTTATGGTATCAAGCTTATCTTCTTCTCCTTTCAAAAAGGATGGCACATGGTATATTCATAGTGGAGCTTTATCTCATATGTGTAGCTCCAACGACTCTTTTTCATTTCTTATGCCTTATGGAGGAGTCAAGAAATCTATATACACTGCAAATGATTGTGAATGCAAAATTGAAGGAGTAGGGATTATTCTCTTGAAGGTTGCATCTTCAAAAGTTCTATCTCTTAATAATGTGCTCTTTGTTCCAAAGCACACAAATAACCTTATAAGTGTTGGCCAATTGCTTGATAATGGCCTTGATGTCAAATTCCATATTGACATTTGTGCAATCAAGAAAGATGATGAGATTCTTGTTTGTGGATCTCGATTTGGAGGCATCTACAAATTGGATCCAAGAGAGAGTGCAAACTCTTGTGATATTGCATATGTGACCAAGCTTTCCAAAGAAGAATTATGGCATAGAAGATTGGACCATCCCAACTTCAAATCTATGCATTCTATGGTCAAGGAAGTCAAAGTTATTGGCTTGACAAAAACACTATCCAAGTTGTTCACAAATGTACAAATGTACATGTCTATCATCAAGTATTGATCAAGACCTTTTGTAGCAACTTCACTAAATCCAACGCATTTGCTTTGACAACTTAAATAAAGCTCATTAGTTTAGTTTCTCTTGTACTTTAATCCAGTGGTACTAGACATGTTTTCCAAAAATGGATGATATTGTAAAGAATCATCCTTAGCTTTTTTTACAGTCATTCTATTTAACACTGTCTAAAGTTTCTACTATTGTATATTTGAAGAGAGATTTTATGATCACTCCCTACTAAAATAAGCATCTATAATTCATATATTGAGAGGCTATTTTATTTTGAGTTCCTCTCCTTTGTGCTTTCTCAATGGTGGCTATGGAGGCTTATGCTTTTGCTTATGTTTAGTGAAGTGCATTGATTACATATTAAGCTTCAATACTAGTTATTTCAATTTTATTGTTTGTTAAACAACGTTGCATATTTGGTGATTGATGGATGTTTGAATAAGACAATTAGTAAGACCTTAAGTATATAGCATATCAAGTATAGAAATTGGTGATGATGTTTTCTTCGGATTTGTTATTAATGACACATCTTAATTGTCTCGAATTGACATAGATCAAAATCAATTTATCAATTACACAAATCAATTGACTTTACACATGCTCCTATAATACACACACACCATTTCCAATGTATATAATTAAATTAGATAGATAAATGAATTATGATCCTCATAAACTATTATTCATTCTATAATTGTACCTTGACAACATATGACGTACCAATGTAAATGTGAATTGATGTTTTTTCATTAAGACTCTACTTAACAAATTGATGTACTATATCATCCTTGAATAAGCAATGATCAATATATACAGAGTGGTCGACTATTCAATTACATAGAAACATCTTAGACAAATGTCAGTCTGGCTAATAAAAATGAATAAAAAACATTTCACATTCATACATATATAGATATCGAAGTGCGAGAGTAGAAATGTATTTGAATTCATTTCATTCATCTTTAAAAGGTCTAGTATATGAGCTCTTTATAGTCTCACAATTGTGAAAGTTTTAGTGACTTCCATGATTGAGTGTTTTCTACTTGTAAAGTGTTGGAAGGATCTTGGGGTTTTCCAAGCAATGGAGAATTTTGTCATGGATCTTGTTTGGATCTAACATTCTTGATGTTGATGAGAAGGATCCTACTTTGGATGGTGGTGATGATGGACCTTCATCAACCTTTGAAGTATCGACTTTTTCATCCTCAAGTCAATGCACTCTCTTTCTACTAATCCATATTTGGAGCCCATCACATCTTTGTCATAGTAGAGAGGCAGTAGTATCATTGGCAGACTTGTTTTGTTAAATTTACACAAGCTAGTTTGGTTCTACCACTTGTAAATTGTAATGCGGCCATGTTGTGGGATGTCACACATGCCAAAAAGTATACTTTTTATAAGTCCTATTCCTAATCTAGCTTTGGAATGGCACCTTTGGAATGAGGCCAAAATGTGCATAAAAATAGGCTAGGATTTTCTAGGAGCTAAAAATAGCAATTTTTACATTGTTTTTGGATAAGATCTCGACCCCCAATTAAGGTGGATCTTATGACCTATTAGGTTAGACACTAGGGTTAGGTCATGGATGGATCAGTGGTAGCCCTAAATGCTCAGATTCGAGGCACTTATGTCTAAATATGTGATGGATTTGCCATCCAATTATGAGTAAATTTGTGATCTTCCTTCATGAATAGTTTTGCTCTACAATTTGCTTGATGATTGCTAGTGGCATTAGATTTTTGGTAATGATTAGAAGGATTGGAAATGCTGGTACAGTACATAGGGCTGAGCAGGCCGTACATCCACACGTGTGAAGCATTTTGCCATAAAGTGGAGTTCAAGCCAAGATAAGCTAGAAATCAATAGATTGTTTTGTGCTCTAGCTATTGGATCATGGTTGGATTTTATTAGGTGATTTCTCCATCATTTCTAGGATCTATTGGACTTATTTTGTTTTATTTTCAACATGTTTGAAGATATTTGGCTAGTGGATTTGGCATGAGCATATCCTCTAGTAAGTATGATCTACTGTTAATCATAATCATAAATAATTCACGAGTTGAGCTAGGCCTTCCGACCTCCTTACGGAAATAGATCTGAGGTCAATCCATTTGTGGGCATGACTTCCCCCTTATACAAGTTTTTTCTTTAGAACTTAAAGCTTTAGGGAAGTTCTTTCTAAGATTGCCCCCCTATTCACAAGAGTCGTCATTATTTGAATGACCCTTCTATAGAACTAGATGCTTGGTACTATACGATCACATAATTGTTTAGTTCTAGTATCCAAGATTCTATCAGATTCAAATCGGGTCACCTAGATGATTCCTTTGACAAGTCCAATAGAACTCCAAAACCAAGGTGATCCCCTCTTCATGCAACATTTCTTTAGCCACCTTACATGAAATGTTGAGTGTACCTTAGTTCCTTCTGGAAGGTCTAATTGGTAAGCCAACAAATCAATCTTTTGAAAAATTTGTATGCTCCTCTATATTGAGCATACTCACTTGTAATGCTTGCTAGTACAGATTACTTTCGAATCTTATCAAATTTACAAATACATCCTTCTTGGAAATCTTGAGGCAATATTTTTAGACTACCATAATGTATATTCCTATCTTGGGCATTCTCACGTGCTATTTGTAGCATTTCTTGCATATCATGAAAGAAATCCACTACTTTGGAAGCTTGATTGTTTGAGTTTCCATAGAAATAGGTGATTTAAATTGATATATGTAAATAAGCATAAATGGGCCATAACTGTTAGTTGGATGCTTACACTCAATCAAGGGCACATACTTCTCTTAATGAAATTATCATCGAGAGACATATGCTTGTAGCATATGTTCCATTATCTAATTAGTTCTTGCTATTTGACCGTGTCAGTCCACTCGCCAACTCAGGATGATATGAAAAACTAAAGCTCAAAGACATTTCTAGTGTTTGCTATTTGACTGTGTCCGTCCACTCGCCAACTCAGGATGATATGAAAAACTAAAGCTCAACGACATTTTTAGTTTAGCAAATATGGCTGACCAAAAGTACCGGCGAACTTTGGATCATGATCATTCACAATGTCACTCGATAATTCATAAAGCCTAAACAAACATTCCAAAAATGTTTGAGCTAAATTTGTGGAGCATGTTTCCACATGTAGAAAAAGTCAAAAATAGTTTATGATGTTCACTTTAGGGGTATCACAAAGTTTTATAGTTTCTAGAATAAACGTAGCCAATTTGGTAAGGCAGTCGACTATTACTCAAATTGTCTCATTTTGTTTGTTTATCCTTGGTAACCTAACCATGAAATTCATTGAAATATTGTTCCAGTTTTTGTTGGGAGTATTCAATGAATGCCCTAGACCCCCATCTTTAAGACATTTGGTCTTATTAAGCTAATATTGGTCATATTCTATCACATAAGACTCTATGAAGGTTTTAAGTTTTGGCCAATATAAATCTCGCACATGTAGTGGATAATGATTACTCGCACATGTGAGAAATGTTAAAAATAAATAAATTCATGCCCCCTTTGCTCTTTCTTCTCTCTCTCTCTCTCTCTCTCTCTCTCTCTCTCTCTCTCTCTCTCTCTCTCTCTCTCTCTCTCTCTCTCTCTCTCTCTCTCTCTCTCTCTCTCTCTCTCTCTCTCTCTCTCTCTCTCTCTCTCTCTCATGGATGCTTCTTCATTTATATGCACCTTGCTATGCTACCAAACGATTGGACAACAACAGATGTACCGTCTCTTAAAAAACACAAGGTCTTAATTCAAGTACTCCTCTATACTTGCATAAAGATTTTTTTTTAAACAAAGGGGATTTCCCACTTCCAATTTAAAAAATCTCTACAATTTTTTTAATTTAAATCCTAAATGGAGGGAATGTAGTTTTCCCACCCTCTAAACAGCTTAAAACAAAGGTTATGAACATCAAACAACCACATTCCTTACTAAAGAATACCATACCACAAAAGCGTTAAAAGAGCACATGTGCACCTAATAAAAGAAATCGGCGGCTCTTATACCAAATGTTACAACTCCCTTAGATCTCCGATTGCTTGACACACGCCCCGTACCAGTGATGACACACTCTATTCGCCCATCCAAAGGGTCACTACCAACCCATCTCCAGAGGCACTGGAACATCCACATGCCTGATCAAGCCTCCTGTGATAACTGGCATCCCATACCACTAGCCATCGCCCTTGGCTCTCCCTAGCACACATCTTTTGGCCTGGAGATACATCCTAGCTAATGCGCGTGCTCTCCATCCACCAACTCCCGGGTAGACGGAGTGAATGGCAAAAGGGAAGCCCCACCACTACATAGCATAGTGGGTCCCATCAAATGCGGTCCTGCCGGCAACATGTGACGGGCCTAGGATGGTGACGCGTGGCACCAAAACATGTCGATAATGCCAGCGTCATACGCCTTGTGAGGTCGTCATTGAAGGGTGTACCATTATGGTACATAACATATATGGGTTGATAATTTCGGGTAGTTGGTATGGCATGGATTTTTCCTAACTACTTACCATAGTACATAGACGCTCATGAGTAGACATGAGGTCTAAGAGGTCAGGATGGCATGGATCTACCCTAACTACTCACCATAGTACATAGACGCTCATGAGTACACATGAGGTCTAAGAGGTCAAGATGGCACGGATCTGCCCTGATGCTCGGTGACTATGAAGAGACTATACCCATTCTGTTATTGATAAATGAATACGGTTCTTTCTTGCACTCTATTATATACTAACATGTATAATGTGATTTATTATCCTCATACTGATCAGTATGGCGTATGCCCTGATACGATTGCATTAGGGCAATACATATTACTATATTAATATTGTTGGTAGGTAAGATTGGACTATGTTATGTATTTTGCTATCCAAGTTGTCATGTAGTGAGTCTGGTTTTGGACATGGACAACAACTCAGTTATGACACATGTCTTCCTCACTTTACTAACTCATGTGGTTTTGTGTTGTGGGATGGTGGAACATCTTGAAACTTGTCTCATTTTATTGTATTTTGTACTATAAAATTTCATGCAACTTTTTTATAACATGTTATGCTATAAAACAAGGGGTTCAAAAGGTTTGGTCTTGCTTTGTCAAGGGGGACTATGTGAAATGTCTCTCTCTCTCTCTCTCTCTCTCTATATATATATATATATATATATATATATATATATATATATATATATATATATATATATATATATATATATATATATATATATATATATATATATATATATATATATATATATATATATATATATGACCCACAAAAGTTTTTTGGTGGAAAATGTTTAAACTTCCAGTTGAACTTATTGCATTTTCAATGGCTAAGATCGACTGTATCTCATCCTACGGCTGTTATCAGTTGCTTCCTCCACAAGTGGCATTACCTATTAAGAAGGTAGCAAGCTTCTCCTTCTCTTCCCACGCTCTCATTATCTCTTCACCTCCTCCTTCTCCTCTTAGCAATGACAGATGTGGTGTTGCAGTGCTCTCCCTCATACCACTCGAGAAACACTCCTTTGTTCCAACGGTAAGTGCTCTATACACTGATTTTTTCTTGCTTTGAAAAAGTTTATCTGTTAAGAAATCACATATCCATTGAAAGCGCCATAGCACTACCTATTACATCGCACTATTGATAATGCATTATGGCTTGGATTAGGCATGATTGCTTACTCGCTGCCTATCGCTGATCCCTGTATGGCTTTACTACTACATATATTCATGAGAGGTCACGCATGCCATCGTTGGCCAGATCCACCTTGAAGCCATCGTTGGCCATACACTTTGGATAAAGCTTCTATAAAGCCATCGCTGGCCAGGAAACATTCATGTTTGAATAATGGGTAGTAGTACGCTGTCCATCGCTGCTCATAATCATTATATGGCATTTGCCAATGCATATTTCAGCATGTTATCGCTAGCCAGAAGAGTTATGACTCTTGGCATACATTCTATCATAAAACACATATGCCTCATGCATACTTCATGCATTACACATACTACTGATATGTATATTCTTGAAGCAACTGATCGCTGTTGTCTGGGCAACATACTCGCATACTAGCATGCATTTTTGATGATAGGTTTACGTAACCACTATATGGAAACATATCGCTACTATCCAGCGATGATAAACTAAGCATTCTTGATCACTTGAAATCCAATGTTGAGCGACAGTTATGATTCCTTTGTGTATGACTGCTATTATCATAATGAACACCACTTGAAACGTATACTCTTTGACGGTACTTGCTATTGTTTCTATTTGTCACTATATAGCAGCAACGTAGAACGATTATTAATACATACTTCTGGATTCCGACTTGCCACAAAAAAAGATATGAATACTACCCTCGATCTTCCTTCTCTAAAGTACGCATGAGATACACTGTAGTATACTACTACGAAAGCTTTGATAATGATTTTTTCAGAAGTTTCGGGTTATGACAATAACATAAATGTCTTGCGTATGGATATGTTATGATATGTATAGACTTAAACACGGATTTAGACGTTTTCTCAAAAGCATTCAAAAGCAAAAATGGCCACTTCACAAGAGTCATTAGCGTCTACCATTCAGGTTGGTACTTCTTGCATATTTAAGTGGATTTCTTTTACAAGAAAATACTTTGGCAACACAAGAAATTGCTAATCATGATACATGTAGGACGTTGCTTATATCTGTTTTTTCGCACACCATTTTCTCTAGCATTCACTGACGCAACACGCGGTATCACTACGGTTTTTTTTTTTTAAATGGTTACCCTCATTTATTTCATAAGTAAACGATTATGAACGCTATTGTCTATATGTGTGAGTATTGTGTTTGATTGCAGTTTTGGTTACGATCTTAATTCATAATGTTAAATAATGATAAGAATGCTTGCGGACTCTTGCATAGCATGGATTTGCCCAAGAAGTCACGAGAACAGTACATTACTTGTTTACAAGTACGATATTTGGTATGGCATGGATTTGCCCCAAACTTCATGTACCGGTCCAAGCTACTTATACGTTTGCAGTTGATTTTATATTACGCAACTCACGTTTCATAAGCATTGCGTTTCGTTTGTTAAAATTAAAGATAGAGATCATAACCATCAAACTGATCAGTAAGGCAGTCGTCCTGATACAGTATCGACATGGTTTGGCCTATCATTATAATTAACTTTCTGCTAGGAAAGATCAGACTATAAATTTTATTTACATCGCAAGCTGATTAATAAAGTTAAACGTATTTTGTACATGGATAACAACTGACATTCAACGTTGACACCTGTCTTCTTCACTGTGCTAACTTGCACGATTTTGTGTGCTAGGATGGTGGCAGGTACCAGCTGGATGTCTTGAAATATGTTTTGCTTTATGGTGCTTTCTAGTACTGTATACTTTTCAACTATGTTTTTCCTTGTTGGTTTATAAATTAAGGGTTTTAAAAGTTTTTGGTCTTGACTTGTCAAGAGGAGATTTGTTCTGTTTATCTCTCTCTATGCATCCTTGTGGTGTAAATCCGACTATCCTTTGGTCAAGATAGTATCAAAACCTTTACCTTACTTGGATTCATAAGCTAACAAGACTTTTTTTGCTATGTCTAGTCCTCAGGATGGTATCAAGAAGCAGTAAACCTAAGTTATGGGGAGCCCCTTCCTCCCCCTAATCTATTCATTCAGACTTTGATTATTTGCATGAAAAAAGGCTATCATGTTGCATAGTTTTATTAATGGAACATATTGTGCTATACCTGTAATGTTGTTGGACCTAATGATAAGGTTCTTTGTTTGGTTTACCTATCAGACACTTTACATTGGGTTAAAATTTACATGGAGTACGGTAAGACCAAGACTGATCCCTTGGGTTTAATTGAAAATTTTGCTACTGAGTTGGTCGGGCTTGCTGAAAAATATGAAAGGGAAGAGAAATTTTATAAAAAATTTTCTTGTCTTGAAAAAGAAAACAACGTTCTTTCTGCTGATCACACTCTTGCCATTACTGATTCACCTTCGACTCCACACCCTCTCGTCTTTTTAGATGATTTGGAAGAGGATAGTGCCTCACATCTTGAAACTTTTTTTCCAAGAAATCTGTGACGGTGGTGATCAATCCACTTTTGAGTTTTGCCAATCCAATAATTGCCAAGTCCCTTTTGTCACTACACGCACTATTGAGCTTAAGTCTGCCCGTACTTCTTTCAAGCTTTGAAGCCTACCCATTGTCAATTTTCTTGCTCCACTACATATCGAGCTTTGGATTATTCTTACACATCTCACTGATAAAGAAGTACAAACCTGCATACTAGCCGCCTTGAACAAAAACTCCATTCTTGAGACTCCCAATGCCTTTGATAATATCATACGTATGAACAAATTTGGGCCTTCTTGCTGCCCCTCTGAGCAAACCTCGACACGAATTCATGGACATTTGACACCGGTTTCAATAGAATCAATCTCCACCAAGCTAGAATTTGGAACTGGAAAAGACCTTTGTTCAAATGTAGATGTGGCGACAAATGCAAAAATTAGTTCTCCATTATGTGGTTTGACCATGCCATCTAGTATATTATGAATAACTTAAGCATTTTCTTTCCTAGTGCTTCTACACATAACCAACTCAATGCATTTTTTCTATGGCTTCACAAACCTGCTAGACTCGATTGTCAAAGCACACCTAAATTTTCTCTTTCTTCGCCAACACATGATAGATGCATCCATTGAACTTGCTGCTAATACTTTTGCCAAACTCCTTGCAAGTCTAGGCGATGCTAAAAATATTAGAGAAATCGAACGGTTGTTTAAAAGACCCAGCTTTTCCACTTTGCAAGACAAATTCTTTCAAAACTCCAGTAAAAAAACATGCACTTTTAACCTCAACAACCCAAGCTCTGTCATATCAGGCCAAGGTGGTGGTTAAAGAAGAAAATTTACAGGTTATAGAGGCAAAGAAGGGCAAGGAAGTGGTACAAAGGAAGATTCGCCAATCAAGAAGCTAAATTTTTATAGGGATTGATATGGGTGCAAGACGAAGAGGTTTTGGACAAAAGGGAAGTGATAAATAATACGATGGATCGCTTGCAGCTCATTACACATGATACCAAGGGAACTCTCTTTCTACATTTACTTTACTGCAATAGGATGTTTGAGACCATTCAAGTGAAGCAGTTTTATGCTCATATTTTATTACAATTATTCGGCTTTATACATGAGTCTTTTAACGATATTGTTTTTGGTTGCTCATATATGCCGAATCTTTAAATATTTTTCTTATGAAGTCTTTTGCAACTTTCAAATTGAAAACCTACAAGCTTGCTTATGTAGTACTTTGAAATGTGTTAAAGGCTTTATATCAACAAAGTTTGATCATGTTTTGACTACGGATTGCAGCATAATTAGAAATAAGTTCCTTAAAGGCTCCTTGAAAAAAGGACTAATATGGGTTTCCTCCATCTTTGTCCATCTTGTCATAAAATATCATCATTACTTGATGACTTGACTATGAATGAATGACATAATGAGCCTCCCTTAGGTTCATTTCCATCAACTAAACCAGCCAAGAATGCTAGTACAACTCCAACATCAATATGATGCAAAACAATGTAACTAGTTTCACCATATCTTGACAATTTGCACACATTCACATGAAATTGTTCAAACATGAGATAGAACAAGTAAAGTAAACTTGAATAACACTTACTTGCTGCCCCCTTGATCTTACTTGAGTCTTCAAACACTTGCAAAAAATAGATCCAAAGTGCCTTGTCCACTTGACTTCTCTTTGATGATCTTGACTAGCTCCAAATTGCCACCTTTTCTTTTGTGTTGTTGAAGTTCTTAAAGATCAACCTCTTGGTCTTACACTTGACCATCAAAGTCATTGAATAAGGACTCTTTTCAAGATCCATTAGTTTCTTCCAATCCTTGAAAACCACCATTCACTTGCATAACATTATCTACACAAGAAGATGAACCAAAACATGTGAGAGTTTATACCTTCAACTTGCTTACCCTTCTCATCACATGTAAGCCTAGATGGCTTTTGTCTTTGCATTGAGATCTTCTTAGAACTTGACTTGGAGAGACATCTCCACCATCACCATCCAAAGAACCATCTTCATCACCATAAAAAATGTTAGGCTGATCAACATCAACAACATCAAGCTTATCCACATTCTGCTCTTCAAAGACAACATCCTTAGAAATGTGAACTTTTTTTGAATTAGGAATGTAAACCCTATAAAATTTCCTTACTTTTCTATATCCAACAAATATTCCCTTCAAGAATGCAAAAGATGAGTTGACATAGCAAGTACTACCAAAGATCTTCAAATGCTCCAAGCTTGGCTTCTTACCAAAAAGGACCTCAAATGAACTCTTACCATCCAAGCCTTCATTTGAGTGCCTATTGCAAACAAACTTACCAAACATCAAAGCTTCACCCCAAAATGACTTAGGAAGATTTGCATTCACCCTCATGGATTTAGCTCTTGCAAAAAGATTGAGCTTCCTCTCTTCCACACCATGTAGAGCCTTTGAGTTTGAAAGCTCCCTCTTGATCCCATGTGCCTCACACCTCACAAAGATATGGAACCTCTCAAATCTCTTTCTTGCACAAAATGCAAAATCAGCATATAGAATTGATGACACTTGAACAACACATGATCAACCTACAATATCATGAAATTTTGCACTCTATAAGATTCAAAATCGCTCTTGAAAAGTCCAGAAACGTCGAAGACAAGAGATCCTATCAATTTTGGAATTTTCACAAAAGTGCACAAATTGAATCATTCACATTCTATATGTAAAAGCAAGAAACTTGATATAGAATCTTGAAGAATGTTTTAAAACCTTTCTTATGCATCAAAACTCGCCACAATCCAACAAGTAGGGAGGGAAATCGGCCTACTACCGTGTATTTTAACCTAAATTGAGTTTTAAATTACAAAAATCCACATTCTACAAACAAAAATGCTTGATTTTGACAATGAATCACTCTAGCACTCTAGAATTGGTGATAACTCCAAATCACTCACTAGAAATAGCTTCTCCTCCAAATATAGTCTGAAACAAAGTTTTGATACCATGTGAAGAAAATCAGATCACAAAGATGTAATTATTGTGAAAATTGTCAATATTTCCTAGCTAGTTTGAGGCCTAAATTGGCTAAAATTGTAAATAGTTTTGGTTCTGGAGTTTCACACGTGTGAACCAGGCCACAATGTTTTTATTTACTGTATTTTTTCAGTATGATGAAGTGTCAAACTTCATACCCTTCAAAATGAGACCATTTTGATGTATTTTGGTCATATAAGCCATTTTTAGCTATTTTTCCTATATAGGGAATATCTAGGGTCAAGTACCTTCTAGAGAGAGGAGAGAGAGTCATCTTCCTCATCCATAAATAGTAGGGAAGTCGTGGAAAACAGGTTGGAGAAACCTTTTGTATGCTTCATTGAGATCAATAGATCATTGTCATTGTTTCTTCCTCCATTGAGAGCATTGTTGTGTGTATTGTCTTCAAGCTATTGTGTATGATCTTAGGTGCTTTCCAAAAGTGGTAGGCTGATGTATTATGGACTGTATAATGCTATTTTGGGCCGCACTTGATGTTTATGGAAGTTTCCATTTGTGATAAATGCTTTTTGATCAAGTTCTTTGCATTCTAGGTAGCATAGAATGTGTTGCCAATTCCTAGCTTATGTAGTTTGGAGTGCAAGCATTCAAGCCAATGATCTTGGAGTTTAGATCCACTTAGGATCTGTATTTTTCACAATGTATCAGAGCTGGTTGGCTTCTATTTACAGTAAGTATTCCATTTTTGGTGATATTTGGATGTTTGATCAAGTTCTAGCATGATTTTGCATTGCTTTGTTGATCAAATCTTACTAACCTTTGTTTTGTGAGTTGAACTTGTGGATCAAAAGCATATTTCAGGTCTATTGAAGATCAGAGGCTGAAAAGAAACTATTTTGGATCAGATCATAACACCTAATCATTTGTGATTGTGAGGCTTGTGCATATTCAATACTAACAATGTTCTTTTCAATCCTATTGTTGACAATCTCCATTCTTGGATGAACACTCTCCTTAAGTGGATGAAACTTCTCCTTAAGTGGATGACAAATGCTCTTTTGAGTGAGTTGTAATTCTCCTAAAGGCTGAGCAAAGCTCCCATTTGGATGAAAGATCCCCTTTTTTGGGTGAACATATTGTAAGCTCCATTGTGAAAAGCATATTGTAAAGATTGTCATCAATTTTGGCATAAATTTTGGTGTACTTTGTTGAGCATGTAAGTAACTCTCCTTATGTAATTTGATTGGAGAATTTGCTGGAAGGTGTTAACCATTATGCAAGTGTGTTTTCAGGTTCTTAACAGGTTGAGGAACATTCTCATGTGAAGTGATCTTAGATCTACATCTAAACACCAAGATTTGACAAGATAGTGAAGCTAGTCTTGTGATTCACTAAGTGTGCTCATTCATTCACCTCTAAATCTTGTATTTATCACTTGCTGGAGTTTATAAACTTTTAGAAGTGTGGTTTACATGTGGTTTTACAGGTTGAATCAATATCTTAGTGTGTTGATCATATGTTGATCAAGTTTGTTCATTACTAGGTAATCTTGGCATCCTAGTTTTGGGTATTTTCTAAGAATGCAAGTAACTCTTCACACCATAACTTGATTTGGTCACTTGCTGGAAAGTTTGAGAGCTTAAGCAAGAGTGTGTTCAGGTTGGTTTGATTTTGCAATCCATTCTTAGTGTGTGCAAAGTGTTGCATGTGTTTCAATCTTCCTTTCTATGCTTGGAAACCATCTAGGTTCAAGATAGAAGTGTTTTAGGGTCCTAAATCTTCATAGATCTCTTTATCTATCATTTGTTGAGAGAAAAGTGAGTGCTAAGTGCTTTAGGACAGAACCTAAAAGTTGAAGAAACATTAGAATCATGGCTTCCAATGGTGGGATCATGCTAGAGTCTAGTGAAAGGTTGAGTTCATCAAACTACTCTACTTGGAAAGTGAGGATGGAGTCCTTACTTGAGTTGAATGAACTCATGGACATAGTTGCAGAAATTGAAGAGAGACCTCTCACACTTCAAGAGCAACAAAGGTTTGATAAGAAGGCCAAAAGGGCTCTTCATATCATTAAAATGAATGTTACAAATGAACTTCTCAAGGAAGTTGGAAAGTGTCAAAGTGCAAGTGAGGCATGGAATGCCTTAAAGAAGCTCTTTGAATCAAAGTCCACATCTAGGGTATTGACCCTAAGGAGACAAATATTTTCTAGTAGGCAAAGAGAGGGTGAAAGTGCTCATGCATTTATCTTGAGAGTTAAGTCCCTAAGTGATGATTTAGCATGCATTGATGAGAACATAAAAGATGGTGAAATAGTCCAAGTTATGTTGAATGGTTTGCTAAATGAACATGCTAACCTTGTGCAAAGTTTTGCCATTCAAAGAGTCTTGCCAAGTGTGGTTGACTTGCAAGAAATCTTATTGGCTGAAGAACATAGGTTGCAATCAAAGCTTGATGGTGCATCCTTGCAAGGTGGAGGTGAAGAGGCTTTCTTCACAAAAGGCAAATTCAAGGGCAAAGGTAAAGGCAAAGGGAAATGGTCCAAAGGTGGTAACTTTGATCATGATGATCACTCTTCCTCTTCCTCTTCTACTAAGAACAATAAGTCAAAGTTCAAGTGCTTTTATTGTGGGATAAAAGGTCATTTTGCAAATGAATGTTATAAGAAGAAAAGAGAGCAAGGAGAGAGGCAAGGAAATCTTACAATAGATGAGGAAGAACATAACACATGTGAATCACTTGTTATGACTTCAAGTTTGTTAGCCAACATAGATGATAATGATCCTTGGTGGATTGATAGTGGAGCCTCATCTCACATGACAAGACATAAGGAATACTTTACATCCTTATTGTCTTATGAGGGAGAAGGTAACATCATCTACACTGCAAATGATGGTCAATGTGACATCAAAGGCATAGGCACTATTCCTATTTCCCTTTCAACAAATAGGAAAGCAAATCTTGAAAATGTTTTGTACATTCCTTCAATCACTAAGAATTTGCTTAGTGTAAGTCAAATGATTGACAAAGGACTTGATGTGGAGTTCATTGGAGATGCATGTTTGATAAGTAAATGTGGATCCTTGATTGCTCAAGGTAGGAGGCATGGTAAACTTTTCAAGCTTGATGCATGTGTGATCTCTAATCATGAAGGATGTATGGCTAGGGAGCAATTGACAAACCAAGAAGTTTGGCACAAGAGGTTGGGCCATCCCAACTTCAAATCTTTGGAGGTAATGGCAAAGAAAGAGCTTGTTCTTGGTCTCCCTAAAAGTCTTGTTGCAAACAATAGTGTTTGTGAACATTGTGCCTTGTCCAAATCTCATAGACTTGCTTATTCTAGATCTACTTCTAGATCTAAAGAAGCTTTTCAACTTGTGCATTCTGATATTCATTCTTCTAGTACAACTAGCAATGGTGGGGCAAAGATGTATGCAACTTTCATTGATGACTTTAGTAGGTATACTTGGATCTATCTTCTTAAAAGTAAGGATGAAGTGTTTGCTGCATTTGTCAAGTTCAAGAATGAAATGGAAAACCAATTCAATACAAAGATCAAATGCTTAAGATCTGATAATGGAGGGGAATACACCTCAAATAGGTTCAAAGACTTTTGTATAGCACATGGGATTAAGAGGGAGATGTCTAGTCCTAGGACTCCACAACAGAATGGAGTGGCCGAGAGGAAGAATAGAACCCTTTGTGAATGTGCCAAGGCAATGAGACTACATGCTAATCTTGCTAAGTCTTTTTGGGGGGAAGCTTTAGCATGTGCTAACTATCTATGTAATAGATGGACAAGTGCTTCCTTGGATGGTAAAACTCCTCATGAGGTTCTTTATGGTAGAAGGCCGAGTGTCAAGCATTGTAGGATCTTTGGATGTACATGTTTTGTCAATATCACACTTGATGATAGAACTAAAGAAGATCCTTCATCAAAGAAGGGTGTGTTTGTTGGCTATAGTGAAGTAAGCAAGGCTTACAAAGTGTACATTCCTTCTACAAAGAAAGTTGTCATAAGTAGGGATGTCATCTTTCATGAAGAGAATGTTTCCAATGTTGTTGATGTTGATGTTGATGTGCCTACTAATCATCATGATGTGCAAGATGTCTTGGATGAAGATGGAGATGCCACTCCAAAGCAAACTTCAAGGAAGACTCAAAGGCAAAGGGCTAAGCCATCAAGGCTAACCTATGATGAAAAAGGAAAGCAAGTGGTGGACAACTCTAACTTTGCTTTTCTTACCTCTTTTGATGAACCAACTTGTGTAGGTGAAGCAATTCAAAAGAAGGAATGGATCCAAGCCATGGATCATGAGCATCAAGCACTCATCAAAAGCAACACATGGAGGTTGGTAAAGCTTCCAAAGGACAAGAAGGCAATTGGTTGTAAGTGGATCTTCAAGATCAAGACAAATCAAGATGGATCAATCAACAAGTACAAGGCAAGGTTGGTGGCAAAGGGGTATGCTCAAGAATATGGTATTGACTATGATGAGACCTTTGCACCCGTGGCAAAGATGGTAACTATTCGAATCCTAATCTCTCTTGCAACTCTTTATGATTGGGATATGTGGCAAATGGATGTTACTAATGCCTTCTTGAATGGTGATCTTGAAGAAGATATTTACATGGAGCAACCCGAGGGCTATGTTTCACATGATGAGCCTAATCATGTGTGCTATCTCCAAAAGAGTTTGTATGGGCTAAAGCAAGCACCAAGGAGTTGGTATGCTAAGCTCAATTCCTTCTTACTTTCTCAAAACTTTGTTATGAGTGAGTATGATCATTCTCTCTACTTTAGATTGAATGAAAATGATATCACTTTACTTTTGATCTATGTTGATGACATTATCTTAAGTGGTGGTAACAATCTAGATATAGATGAAATCAAGATGGCACTCAAAAGAGAGTTTGAAATTCAAGATCTTGGTAAACTTCATTATATCTTAGGAATAGAGATTATTAGAACTTCTAAATCTACATTCATATGTCAAGAAAAGTATGTTAACTCTATTCTAAAAAGGTTTCATATGGAAGATTGTAAAGTTGTTTCTACTCCTATGGAATCAAATGTAAAGCTAACTACAAGAAGTAATGAAAGATCCTTCAAGGACATTACTCTCTATAGAAAGCTAATAGGATCTCTTATATGGTTAACCATCACAAGACCTGATCTAAGCTTTGTGGTTGGTAAACTAAGTCAATTTATGCAAGATCCTAGTGAGGCTCATTGGAAGCTAGGAAAGAGAGTACTTAGATACATCTCGGGATCTAGAGATTTTGGCATCTTGTATGGAGGTACTACACCTAACCTTTGTGGATTTTCAGATTCAGATTTTGCAAGTGATCAAATGGATAGGAAGTCAACAAGTGCCTTTGCAATCTATCTTGGAGATGGAGTGGTCTCATGGCTATCAAAGAAGCAACCAACTATCTCTCTATCTTCCACCGAAGCCGAGTACAAGGCATTAACAACATGCACCAAGGAGATTCTTTGGATCAAGAGGATGTTATTGGATCTTCACTTGCTGGAACCAGAGAAGACTCCAATCATACTTTGTGATAACCTTTCAGCCCAAAGCTTGGCAAGCAATCCTGTTTTTCATGCAAGGAGCAAGCACATTGAGATTGCTCACCATTTTGTGAGAGATCAAGTCATTGCCAAAGAGGTGGAGCTTCAACATGTCTCTTCAAAGGAGTGTGTGGCTGATATCTTCACCAAACCATTGGGAAAGGACCTATATTTAATGCATAGATCTAATCTTGGAATGTGCTCAAAGACTATGTTGAAACTAGCATCCAATGTTGAAGAGGGAGTGTGAAAATTGTCAACATTTCCTAGCTAGTTTGAGGCCTAAATTGGCTAAAATTGTAAATAGTTTTGGTTCTGGAGTTTCACACGTGTGAACCAGGCCACAATGTTTTTATTTACTGTATTTTTTCAGTATGATGAAGTGTCAAACTTCATACCCTTCAAAATGAGACCATTTTGATGTATTTTGGTCATATAAGCCATTTTTAGCTATTTTTCCTATATAGGGAATATCTAGGGTCAAGTACCTTCTAGAGAGAGGAGAGAGAGTCATCTTCCTCATCCATAAATAGTAGGGAAGTCGTGGAAAACAGGTTGGAGAAACCTTTTGTATGCTTCATTGAGATCAATAGATCATTGTCATTGTTTCTTCCTCCATTGAGAGCATTGTTGTGTGTATTGTCTTCAAGCTATTGTGTATGATCTTAGGTGCTTTCCAAAAGTGGTAGGCTGATGTATTATGGACTGTATAATTCTATTTTGGGCCGCACTTGATGTTTATGGAAGTTTCCATTTGTGATAAATTCTTTTTGATCAAGTTCTTTGCATTCTAGGTAGCATAGAATGTGTTGCCAATTCCTAGCTTATGTAGTTTGGAGTGCAAGCATTCAAGCCAATGATCTTGGAGTTTAGGTCCACTTAGGATCTGTATTTTTCACAATTATGCCCTTTGACCTTTGGCTTAATTGGGAAGAAATCTAGCATCATTACAGATGTATAAATCAAACACCTAGTACACATAGGAGATGTAAACTCAATAAGAACTTGTCAAAATCACTTATGTATGATAATTTATTGTTCCTGTCTGTACAATGGTGATACAATAACAGAGTACTCATAGCATCACAAGAATCCACTATATCATCACCAAAATGCAAAAATGGATGTAGAACCCCAAAGAGATAGCTTCCATAAGAATGAATGAGAGAAGAATGAGAGAGATGAATTTCTCTCCCACTTGTCTGCCTACTTATAACTTGCACTATTTGGATGTTCTTACTCAAGTTTATCAACTTATGAAAGTTCTAGATCTCTTCCAAACCCTAGATCTAAAATGACTAGATTCAATGCATCTCTACCAACCAATTAGAGTAGGTATAAATTTGACCTTATCAACTTGCCTAAGTTGTCAAAAATAGTAACTTAGGCCTTATTAAATTTGTAGAGTCTATGTCTAAGTTTAAAATACATATTGTTCTTAAAAATTGCAAATAAACTCAACATGAAAAATCTTAAACTAGTTGACAATTTCTCACAGAGAATTCATCTCTTTTGATTGTATGTCCATCTCATGTCTATTTCTCAAGATATCTTGATTTCTAGTGTGTAGAATGTGATTTTTATTGTTGATCTTGCATCCACTCGTGTGAATGACTGTAGGCTGTTGTTGTTGTACAAACATGGATAGTAACAAGTCGAATCTAAGTGCTTATGATAAGATCTTCATGCATTTCCGAGTTCTAGCATATCTAAAGTGCTGATTTCTATCTTGTAGCTAAATCTAGATGTGAAACCAAAATTGGCTAAAGATCTTAGATCCATCAAGTGTGTTTTGGATATGTATTTTTCACAGATCATACATTTAGTGTTCAATCAAAAAATCAAATATGGTGGATAGCAACATTCCAGGTACTTTTTTATGACGTTATTTCGATTACAATTCTTTTTTTTGTAGTACATGATAGGGATAAGTAACTAACAAAGTACACATTACTTGCTCTGTTACAGATTTTGAAAGAAAATCATGGAGTTCTATCATGGATATTTTCACGTACAAATTATGAAAATATCATAAAAGAACATATGGAGGGGTCAAAAATTTATTGTGCAAAAGCATGGTATTTTTCAAATTCAATGGCACCTTGTAGGCGATTTGAAAACATTGAAATGTATGTATACTATCTCTCATGGAGCAACATCTAAGCATCCATGTATTTACTGCATGAAAGATTGTTATCATATGAATGTGGGACGAACAAACAATGGTCCAACAAGAGAACTAGAAGATCCAAGTGCCTACTCAAGCTCCGAGGAGATCCACAAGAGAAAGAAGAGCACCAATCAGATTTGTGCCTTACAGAAACATGTACACATATGCACATTGCATGCTGAGGTACGTATTATTGAAAAGCTTATTCATCTTCATATTTTATTTTCTTGGAATACAAAATTAGAGTCTTTGGCCAAATCAGCTATCACAAGGTTGGAAGAAATTCTTTCAAAAGTAGGATTACATAAAGAAAATGTCGCAATTGAGAAAAGTGACAGACTGACAGGAGAAAATGTTTCTAATAAGCCATCAATTGGGGGTTCCTCCTCGGTCTAAGGTGAGAGGTGATCTTGAGTTGCTCTGTCCGAGTATCTTGGGGATTCGTCAGAATCAGCCAACAACAGTGGAGAATCTGATGGCGGCACTGAGTGCAGATGCAATGATTGGAAGAGCACCACAAATGAGCATGGGAGCCCAAAAATTGCTAGAAATCAGTCGTTAGAAGACACCGAAAGTTTGCACATCGCTAAGGTGCAAATGACTTCGAGTTTTGTTACTTTATAGCCGTTGTGTGGTGACTCGACTCGTTCGAGATTGTTTTTGAAGGTACCGACTCAATCGAGATGGAACTCAGCTAGACTCGGTCGAGATTTGACTTGGATTGACTTGGTCGAGAGTTTCAAAAATGTTGTTGAAGTGTCCAGTCGAGATCTTACACAGCAGGCTCGGTCGAGATTTGAGCGGAAGACTCGGTCGAGATTTGATCCAGAGGCTTCTGTTGAGAGCTGAACAGAAGATTGGTCGAGATGTCAAACAGAGGACTCAGTCGAGATGCCAACCAGAGGACTCGGTCGAGATGCCAACCAGAGGACTGGGTCGAGATGCCAACCAAAGGACTCGGTCGAGATGCCAACCAGAGGACTCGGTCGAGATGGCAACTAGAGGACTCAGAGGACTTGGTCGAGATCTCAAGTAAATGCTTTGCAGATGTGTGTGTGGAAAATATGAGATGTTAGTATTTCAGAAAGGAAATTGATTGACATAAGTGGTAAAATCTGTCCTTGTGACCTAGATCATCAGATGTTGACTTGTATCACTCTTGGTGAATCAATAAAAGATATCGATGAAAAAATAGAAGGAGAACAAGAATACATTAAGTATAAACACAGGCAGTCAAAAACATAAAAAATAGTAAAATAAAAAAGCAATAAAAAATTGACAAAAATATATACAAGGATAAGAGTGATGGATCTAGATGGGGTCAACAAAAAACAACTCTTCGTAGTACCGTCTTAGACGACCGCCATTTACGACAGTGTCGAGGAGGACTCTGTCAAGTGTTTCTAACTGGACTGTTCCATTTGAGAGGATTTTATTTATGACATATGGCCCTTCGCTTCTGATTTTAATCTTTTGGACTGCTTCTTAGATGCGTAGAGAAGTACCTGATCACCTAAGTGTAAGTCTTTATTGCGTAGATGACGATCATGCCAGGCTTTTTGTCGACGTTTGTTAACTAATTGTGCACGATACGAGATGAGTCAAGTCTCACACAATTGGGCTAATGTAAATAGCTTGTTTTGGACTTCTTGTTCGATTGTAACTTTCTCACAGAGATCTACCAAGAAAGCTTGCATGACTTGCAAGGAAGGAACTAAAAATTCAACATGCATTACTACCTCTTGAACGTAGACGAGATGGAAGGGAGTAACCCATCCAGTGGCCTTCTTGGGAGTGGTGAGGTACGCCCTGATAGGTATGCCCAGATAGCGGAGAACAACTTGGTTTTCCAATCTGATCGACTAGTTTTAACTATCTTGGTTAGGATCTTACATATTGTCTTGTTGGTGGATTATGCCTGGCCATTACATCGGGGATAGTACAGAGTACTTTTGCGGTGGACAACAAGGTAATGGCATAAGAGATTATCATTCACTTCATTTAAGAAGTGTGAACCTTTGGGACAGCCAAAGCGTGTAATAATGTTTTCATAAAGAAAACGCGCGACGGTCTTTGCATTAGCATCATTTGTTGCTCGTTCTTCTATCCATTTGGTGGCATAATCCGTTGAGATCAAAATATAGCGTGCTTGAGTATTTTTGGCTGCTGGGCTGACGGGCCCAACAAAGTCTATACCCCAACTTATGGAAAACTTCGTTTTTTATAATGGAGTTAAGTGGTGTGAGGTCTACTGTTGTAGTCTTTTTGGCTCGTTGGCAAACATCACATGTTTTGATGATAGCAAATGTATCTTTAAACAATGACGGCCACCATAAGCCTGCTATGAGTATGATCTTAGTAGTCGCCTCTACAAAGAAGTGACTGCCACCAATGCCCTCATGTGCCTGAGATATGATAGGTCATATCTCATATTAGTAAGCGCATCTACTTATAATATAGTCAGTACCCCTTTTATATAAATGTCTAGTGATAAGTTGAAAGGGTGCCACCTTGATAAATTTTTTTCGTTTGGCTACCGTATTTAGCCCTTCCTTGAGTCTACTAGTTGTAAGAAACTGAGTGATTTCCTCAAACCATAGTGGAATAGCATCAATCTGAAAAGGCATGCATCAGGTAGATCGTCGTTGATTGGTGCATCGGCCTTTTCAGCATTGGAAAGTCTAGAAAGGTGGTCGACCATGAAGTGTTGTGTGCCTTTCCTGACGACTACGCAAAATGTGAATTCCTTAAGTAGTAAGAGCCATCTAGCTTGTGAAAGTACTGTACTTTAGGACCATAAATGGATCTACAAAAGATCCACAAGAGTGATTGGATGCTTGCTTAACAATCTATCAAAAAACTAGACACAAAAAAGTTGATCTAGATTGGCAATTTGACAAACAACAAGCATTAACAATCAAAAGCATTGATAAACATTGAAATCCGAGCCCACACGTGTTTACTACAGGCTGTAGTACGGCCTTCAACCTGAGAAACAAGTAGAAATTGATTTGGTCTCATTTGGATCACAAAAACTCAATGTACATAGTGAACTAGCTTGAGATTGCCAATGAGCTCCAAAAACTTTTCTATCTTCTCACTATGGAGAGAGGGAATACATAGCAAATTTGACTTCCTTCTTGAAGTTAGGTGGATTTCCAGCATGTAATAAGGAAGTTAACTCACTCTCCTTGACCTAAAATGAAACCCTAGTCTATTTCCTAGAGCTATGCTTGGTAGGTATCTAGTTGGTCAAATTTTCACCTTAAACTTAGGTGTAGGTCATGTAAAGTAGGGATGACCACCAAATAGACATGACCAACTCTCTTGACTTGACCTAACCTACATTAGGACGGGTTTCCCATGTGGCATCATGGCCTCACATGTGTGGGACCCACTTGTGTACACAATTTACACTATTCTACATGGTTTTTGATCAAGCTAGATTTGCCAATTTTTGGCAATTCTTCACACTCCTCCTCAAATTTAGCTTGATCTATTTACAACTCTCTTGATAGATCAATGAAAGCTTTTAGAAGTGTCTAAAAAATCCAGCTACAAAGAAGGAACTTTTGAGACTCCAATAGAGAATGATGTCCATGAAGGATCTTTCACCACCTCTTAGAAGATCCCTTACAAGATGTTCCATAAATGTATCAATATACATGTAGCACACTTCAAAACTAAACATCATGCCAAGCCATGGATTCCAAGGCATTTTGTGCACTTGAAGATACATCAATTAAAATATTAAGTGCATAAATAATGTTGCCAAAGACAACTTGTCTTGCTTGGTCCATATGATTGAGCCTAGATGGCTCCATCTTGATACTCAAGATTCTTCTTGGAGTCCTCGGGTCTTGAGCTTGATCCTCCACTTGACTTGACTCCAAAACATCAATGAATTGAATAAGGTGTTGATCCAAAGGTGCTTCTTCAAGTTTACAAATCTTCCACTCTTGAAAGATCACATTTCCACCATTGACAAATTCTTTGGTCGAAAACAAGTAGATTCTACAATCTCTACTTGAAGAGCAAAACACTACCATTATTCCTATCATAGAAATAGGATAATCTTTGGTCCTTACATTGGAATGATCATGCACAAAGCATGTGAACACAAAGATTTCCAAAGCAAATGATGTTTCATCTTTTATGACTCTATTCAAACTATTACAAAAATAGTTATCCAATGAAATTGCTTTATCAACAACAAATGTAGATTTCAAAACAGCCCATTTCATTGTCTTGTCATACAAAGTAATAAACACCATGAATCTTAAAGGTAAGAAACAAGTCACCTCATGTCTACTACTACTTTCCAAAAAGTATTCAAAGATAGTAGACTCTCCAATGCTCACCACCCTTGCAAGATGCACACTTGAATGGAAATTTGCATGCAATTTGATGACTCGGCCATTGTCATTGAGGACTCCCTTGGAACTCTCATGCTTTGAGGCTGATCCTCAAGATCTTCCTCCTTTTGATGCTCCTCCTCAATGCAAGCAAGATCACACTTTGCCAAGATCTCCTCTTGAGTGATCTCCTCCTTTGCCAAGCTCATTCTTTCAAAAGCAACACTAGCTTCCAACTTAAACAATCTTCCATGTTTAAATCCCTTTGCAATGCAAACATCATTCTTCAAGATGAAACAAACACCATGCTTAAAGTGGACATCCAAACCACTTTCTAAGAGTAAACCAGCACTAAGCATGTTCTTGGTGATTGATGGTACATAAAGGACATTTTCTAGATCCATGCATTTTGAGGATTCTAGACACAAAGAGATGGTACGAACACCATCTATCCTACACTCTTCATCATTTGCAGTAAACACAAACTTTTTAGCAGCATTGAAAGAGTGTAAGTTTGAGAAAAAGTCCTTTTCACAAGACATGTGGGAGCTAGCCCCACTGTCGATCCACCAATTGTCTCTTGAATTGCTATTGCTTGTTGGTGAGGATGTAGATGCCATCAAGAATACATCTACTTCATCCTCCTCCTCCTCCTTTGCAAGGTTTCCTTGTTTGTCCTCCTCCGCTTGTGCTCTTAGCCTCTTGTAGCATTCAGATGCATAATGCCCCTTCCTTCCACAAAAGAAGCATTTTTGCTTTGACTTGTCCTTTGAGCTTGATGCATCATCCTCTTCTTTGGCCTCCTTTGGATGCTTCTTCTTTCCATTGGTCTTCTTTTTGCCCTTGACTGAGAAATTGGCTTTCTCATCACCATCCTACAAAGACAAGGAACTCATCCTAGATTTTGCATGGAGCATCCTACACTCTTCAGCCACTAATACACTGTGAAGTTTTTCTATAGTTGGCAAAGTGTCTTGGATGGCAAAACTTTGGACCAAATTTGCAAAGTCATCTCCTAGACCATTAAGGACAATTTGTACAAGCTCTCCATCATGAATCTTCTCTCCAATGGAAGCCAACTCCCTATTTAGAGACTTGATTCTGAGTACATAATCCTGTGCACTCTCCTCACTTCTCCTCATGCTTTGCAAAATGTGACTTCTAAGCATAAGAACTCTAGAAGTGTTGCTAGACTCATAGATTGATTTTAAAGACTCCCAAGCCTCTTTAGCATTAGTACAAGCTGATACTTCTCTCAACAAATCATTGCTCACATTCATCTTCACACAATGAAGTGCAAGCCTAGATCTCTTCTTGTATCTAGCTAACTCCTGTGCACCTAGAGGTTCATCTTCATCTTCAATCAAGAACTCATAAAGGTCTTGGAGCACAAAGAGTGACTCCATTCTAACCTTCCAAATATCATAATTTGTAGAATTCAACCTCTCACTAGCTTCTAGAAGGTATGCTCCAGCAGATCCCATCTTACTAGTGACTTCTACAAACAAGAAATAGATTTGATTGACTTGAAACTCACAAAGGTCTCACACTTGCAGTGTTTCACTCAAATTTGATTTCTAATCCAACAAATGGACTTATAATCACAGTTCTATCACTCCCTCACAAAGCTGGAATGAAGATAAGATGAAGTGAAAACTACTTTCAAACAAATCTTGCCAAGAAATGGATTTGATTGTCTCTAGAAACTCACTAAGGTCTCTCTCTTGTAGTTTTTCACTCAAATTAGATTTCTAATCCAACAAATGGACTTATAATCTCAGTTCTAGCACTCTCTCACAAAGTTGGAATGAAGATAAGATGATGTGAAATCTACTTACAATCAAATCTTGCCAAATTTGGCTATTTTTGGACAAAAAAATGACTTAATCTCTTTCTTCCTTCTTGGTGTACTTTCAAGACCTGTTTTTAACCTTAATAGGACTTGAACTCAGCCTAGATTAATTATATTCCATGAAACAAATTCAAATCTAATCAATGGCAAATGATCTTGGTAGATTATCCTAGGATCTCCACCAAAAATTACACCAACAACTCACAAATTGAATTTTTTTGGATCAAATGAATACCATGCATTAAATGCAGGTTCAGAGGTGCCCACACATGTGGACAGTACGGATTTCGACCCCTACCAATTTTGGGATCAAATCTCCTCACCAAAATCAAGATTCTAGCTTGCTCTCTCAAGACTAGTTTTTAGCACCAAAACTTGCTAAAAATGGATTTGCATTAGATCAATGGCTTATGCTCTTGTACTTGGCTCTGATACCATGTGAAAGTACTGTACTTTAGGACCATAAATGGATCTACAAAAGATCCACAAGAGTGATTGGATGCTTGCTTAACAATCTATCAAAAAATTAGACACAAAAAAGTTGATCTAGATTGGCAATTTGACAAACAACAAGCATTAACAATCAAAAGCATTGATAAACATTGAAATCCGAGCCCACACGTGTGTACTACAGGCTATAGTACGGACTTCAACCTGAGAAACAAGTAGAAATTGATTTGGTCTCATTTGGATCACAAAAACTCAATGTACATAGTGAACTAGCTTGAGATTGCCAATGAGCTCCAAAAAATTTTCTATCTTCTCACTATGGAGAGAGGGAATACATAGCAAATTCGACTTCCTTCTTGAAGTTAGGTGGATTTCCAGCATGTAATAAGGAAGTTAACTCACTCTCCTTGACCTAAAATGAAACCCTAGTCTATTTCCTAGAGTTATGCTTGGTAGGTAGCTAGTTGGTCAAATTTTCACCTTAAACTTAGGTGTAGGTCCTGTAAAGTAGGGATGACCACCAAATAGACATGACCAACTCTCTTGACTTGACCTAACCTACATTAGGATGGGTTTCCCATGTGGCATCATGGCCTCACATGTGTGGGACCCACTTGTGTACACAATTTACACTATTCTACATGGTTTTTGATCAAGCTAGATTTGCCAATTTTTGGCAATTCTTCACAAGCTATGTGTCCACTTTTACAGGATTTATTGACAATATATAACAATGCTTGATGATCTGTATAGAATGCAAAAGTTGGCCTAGCAAATAGTCTCGAAGTTGTTGTATGGCGTAGACCATGGCTAGTGCTTCTCGCTCTGCTGTGGTATAGTTTACTTCAGCAGGCACCAGTTGTTTGCTCAAGAAACATATTGGAAATTTTTTTTCATATTCTTCCGGTTGTGCTAGGATATCTCCAATTGCATATTTACTTGCGTCAATATGCACGTGGAATTCCTTCATGTAATCGGGGGAACAAAGTATGGGTGTGGTGGTAAGCATTGTTTTTAATTCCTCAAAAGCTTTTATGCGTTCTTCGATACAACTAAATAAATGAGCCTTGCCTGTAGTCAAGTATGAAGATGCGGCAGTAGTTAGTATGGCCTAAGAAGACGTAAACTTCTTTCACTATTGCGGGTAAAGGCATCTCAACTATAACCTTGATTTTCAAAGGATCGGTAGAAATACCATCCTTGGATATAATATGTCCGAGCACAAGCCCATGGGTGACCTAGATTTGACATTTTTCAGAGTTTAGTGATATACCAAACCTTCGACAACGAATGAAAGGTATACACCTAAATCATCAAGATAAATCTCGACAATTCGATGTTTTTGCTTGAGTTTTGGGACACATGTCTTTGGACAACTTAAATCCTGGATCCAGAGGTGTGTCTATGGGCTTGCAGTCCTCCATGCCATATCTGCGAAGTGCATTGACTAAATAGGATTCTTGGCTTATAGCGATCCTTCTGCTTGCGCGATCCCTGCTGATCTCCATACCAAGAAGGTAATGGACTGGGCCTAAATCAGTCATCTCAAACTTTGATGAAAGTAGAGATTTGGTTTTCTATAATAACTGATTTGAATTGTTGATAATTAAGAAATTATCAAGGTATAATGCTATTATAACATAGCTTGACCCTTTACGCTTGAGATATACATTAGAGTCTGTGGAGCAAGAAGTGAAATTGTGTTGCAACAAGAAGTGATTGATTCTTTCATACTAGGCCCTGGGAGCTTGCTTAGGACCATATAATGCCTTATGCAATTTGCATACCAAATGCTCCTTGCCTTGAAGGACGTAACCTTCTGGTTGATAAATGAATATGTCTTCTTGTATATATCCGTGAATGAATGCTGTCTAGATGTCCATATGGTGAATTCTAGATCTTGTGTAGTAGCTATAGCCAACAAGGTGCGAATAAATTGATGCTTTACCACTGGACTGAAGGTGTCAGTGTAACCTATTCCATATACTTGCTCAAAACCTTTAACAACTAAACGAGCTTTCCATTTGGATATTGATCCATCTGGCTTGAGCTTTAGCTTGAAGGTCCATTTAGAGTCAATAGGGTTTATATCTGTAGGAGGATTGACAAGACTTCAGTTCTTGTTCTTCATCAAGGAATGTTACTCAACATCCATGATAGCTTTCCATTCGTCTGCATTGGGCATTGACAATGCTTCTGCAACAGTGGCAGGTTCATCATAACTGATGAATGCCTGAGGGACAAAACGATCAGGTTGCTTTCGTTGTCTTGTAGACCTTCGAACTATAGGTGCTTGAGTGGATGTTTCTCCTGGGTACATGACTAGGATAGCTTCAGTTTGTGGTTGAACAATCGTGGGTCTAGGCCCATCGATGGTGAGTGGAGCTGTTGGGACAGACTCCTGCACTTGAACATTCGTAGGTCGATGCCTATCGATGGAGAATGGAGCTATTGTGATAGACTCCTGTATTGGCGGCTTCTGCTTGAAATCATGAAACTTGTCTTGAAGAAAGACAACATCACAGCTGACTGAGATCTGACCTCTATCAACATCATAGATACAATATGCCTTGTGTGATGTTGAATAGCCGATAAAGATATACTTACAGCTTACTGGGTCTAATTTTTTTCTCAGATCAGATGGTATCTGAGCATAGCAGAGACATCCAAATACACATAGGTGTTTCAGACTTGGCTTGTAGCCATAGTAGGCTTCAAATGTTGTCTTGGAATCGACTGTCTTAGTGCTGGAATAATTTGCAGATAGCAGGATGTAAAAATTGCTTCTGCCCAAAAGTCCTGGGGTAATTGAGCGTTGACAGTCATGGATCATGCAGCTTCCAGTAGTGTGCGGTTCTTTCGGTCAGCTATGCCATTCTGCTATGGAGTGTAGCTGGTTGTGAACTGATGGTGCACGCCACATGATGAAAGATAGTTCTCCATTTCATTTGATAAGTACTCTCCCCGTAAATCAGACCGTAGGGCCTTGATTCTCTGACCAGTTTGATTCTCAGCATATTGCTTGAATTCTTTGAGCATGACTCTAGTAAATAGGGAGTAGTCATCAATGAATGTAATAAAATATAGAGCTTGACCCAAGGAAGGTACGCTCATAGGACCACATAGGTCATTGTGAATCAGTGATAGAATGGACTTCGCTCTCCTGGCCTGTCCTCTTGAGAATTTAGTTCTAGCTTGGTTCCCTAGTAAACACTTTTCACAAACAGTCTGATTAGCTGTAGAAACAACATTGATATTTATATCCTTGACCATTTTGTTATGATGCATATACAAGATTGAACGCATGTTTAAGTGACCTAGTCTTTGATGCCAAATATGAGCATCTGTACTACTCACAGAAAGTGCATAATCGTGACTCGGAATGTATAAATTTCTTTCTCTGTATGTAGAGAGGATTTCATTGGAATTTTGATCAATAATAGTACATCGACTAGCAGTAAACAAAGCCCTATAGCCTTGATCAGTGATGTTTATAATAGATAATAAGTTCTTTGTTAACTTGGGTACATAAGGTACACCATAGGGGTTAGGTAGCGAGGTGGAATAGTGCTAAGACGCTCTCTGGTCTTTAGGACACTGCATGTAGTTCTAAAATGTCTCTAAAGTTTAGACTCTACTCTTTGAGAATAAGCACTACAATAGGTGCACAACAACACTATTGGTACCTCTTTTCCTTCCTTTAGAACAATATTAGAACAATGACATCCCGAGATCTTCCAAGATTTACAATAGGTAGGATTTAGGGTTCGGGGCCTCTAAGAATTTTTTCGAAATGGTCTACCTTAAGAATGGATATCATCCTCTATCTATGATGCGCTTTCAATCCCAACAATACAGTTATGATTAGATAGGGTGTGGGGATGTATGTTATATCGGGTTGTGATTTGACAATACTTGCTGCCCGCAAGGTTCCTAACTGCCCGACTCTTAAAACTTATGATTATTAGTAATATATTTTGAGCAAAGCATAGTTAATAAAACTTACATGTTTTAAAGAGGGCCAACCTGCAAGAAGCTGAAAAACATCATCTACAACAACATCAGCAATTAAACTATGGATGAGTAGTTTCCAACGGATTCTACACGAAGAGTAGATCATTTTTGCTTTTTTCCTCATCTCCATCCGAGTTCAAATAAGAAAGTTATGGCTAATCAAAGATTTTGATGATGTGGCATATCGCCATGATGCGAGAATAGACCAGTTTTTTTTTCTTATTAGCAAATCCTCATGTGGTGGAGATATTCCAATGGATTCTACACAAAGAGTAGATCATTTTTGCTTTTTAATTCATCTCCATCCGAGCTCAAATAAGATAGTTATGGCTAATCAAAGATTTTGATGATATCGCCATGACGCGAGAATAGACAAGTTTTTTTTACCAGAATGCAGATCCTCGCGTGGTGAAGATATTCCACATCATCAAATGCCACATCATCAAATACTTATCTTGTACTATAAATCTTTGATCTACCATAACTTTCTTATCTGATTTTTGATAGAGATGAGGTCAAAAGCAAAATTGATCTACTCTTTGCATAGAATATGATGATGTGGCATATCGCCATGACGCAAGAATAGACAAGTTTTTTTTTTTTACCAGAATGCAGATCCTCGCGTGGTGGAGATATTCCACATAATCAAGTGTCGTGTCATCAAATGCTTATCTTGTACTATAAATCTTTGATCTACCATAACTTTCTTATCTGAACTCTAATAGAGATGAGGCCAAAAGAAAAATTGATCTACTCTTTGCATAGAATATGATGGAATGTTCGTATCTTGCTTATGATTCTATAAAAATTAAGCGCTTGCATTTTCATTTCATAATTGAGTTCTTTTTTATTTGCATTTTCAAATTTGAAAAAACATAAAAGCAAAATTCAGACCGAACTTCAAGTTCTCCCTTATTTTAATAGTTCAAGGGAAGAGGATTTGAACCTCTACAAGGTTAAGCCTTCTCTTCCAAACCCTTAATCCTACACAAAGGGATGGTTAACCTAATAACATAGGGAACATCTTACTCAACCAAGAAGCTGGAAACATCTATACATTATCACAACAATATTATCTATCAATCTAAGGGAGAGTAGAATAACTGCTAGGCCTAAATAAGAGTTTTGAAAGCAATCAAAGTTTTTAATGTACCAAAATAGGCAAGTTCAAAGTAGCTTTAGTTTCTTAACTTTTTTAGTTGCAGTTCTCTAGTTTTTCAAGTTTCTCATTAAAAAAAAGTTGGTTTTATTTATTAGATGAAGTGGCACAAACTATGTTGAGAGAAACAAAAGTATTGAATATGTTGACCACTCAAAGTCTTATAGCACCATACAAGAGTTTTGAAGGTATGTAAAATTAAATAGAATGGAAATGCTCCTCATTACAAATAGACATCCAAGACATACATGGATTCAAGCATAGTTGAGTTTGTGTGGTTAAAATCATGCTTTATGATGATCTTATATATACGTAATCTACAAAAACTAGCTCCAACAAATGCTCTTATGAGTAATGTTCCTAAATGTTGACCATTACAATAGAAACTTGCACACATGAATGATATCAAGAAAGCAAAATCTATAATCCCTTCAATATTTTAACATTGACTCGTCAATGATCAATGTCTTATACATTGTATAGAACTTAGGCTTATTAAATTGTGATGATAATGAGGTAGCAAATATATGAACGTGACATGATGTACCTCTTGTTATAAGGAAAATTCAATGTTCTTTAAGAAGATTTAAATACCTTTTATAAGACTAACATATGTTGTAACCTAGTTATATCCTAGACAAGCTCTAAAAGTAGCTATTTAAAAGATGTAGTTTGATAATGAGTTTTATACATCTTTGTTATTTGTGAAATCTATAAATATTTAAATTTTAAAGGTGTAGAAATCTAATTGTGAAAATCTCTTCTCAACAATTAAGAGCCTGACAAATGCAATTGCATGATTCAATGACATAGTTGAAGGCCTTTCATATGTTGTCAAACGAGGCATACTATCTAATTTGAATCATTAACAAAGCAAGGGTGCATAACATACAAAGATTTTTGAAATGCTCTATGCACTAACTAAGTTATTCTTTTCTTTCTTTTGACCATGGTACCATGGAAAAATATGCCAACTTGGACATTTCAGTACCATGGCATGCTTTATTTATTGAAAATCTTAGCATAAGACAAAAAGATTTCAATAGAGTCGAGACTCTAGTACATTCTACTGAAAGTTATATTTTGGGATTTTTTTGAGTCACCTAGATTGATTAGAAGGTCACTATTTTTTCATGAAATACTTAGGCCAACCTAGAAAAAGGTCAAATTGTTGTCAAATGCTCTCAACGATTGCCAATATGGACCAATCATGAACCAATCATGAAGTGAGGTGCACCAAAATGGTCCAATCATTGTAAGAGGTGGCCTGTAGGTGGTCCAATCATAGTAAGAGATGATGCTGTAGAGGTCCAATTATGTTTCACCATTTCTATGTGTGCCAACAGAGCGAATGATATCGAGTATCCAAGTTACACCTCCATTTTGGCTATAACCCATTATTGTGATGTTCAAGCTTTCATTGCAATATAGAAGCAACACTTTATATCATCTGTGTTTAACATAGATGTATGATGTTGTGATTTGATAGTTAGAAATCAGAGTTAATCTGATATACATTTTATGTAAGCTCTAAATGTGATGATGTAATCATTGTATAGTTTATTTGGTTTACTGTATATGGTTGTGATCGAGACGTGACCCGTTAGGATATATTGATCGGGCACTGATCCGTAGACGACTACTTGGGTTAGCCGGGTAGCCACATGTAGGAAGAAATTAGCCTGTACAGTGATTTTGAGTTCATTATGCTATACTCAGGGCATGTCCTGGGTTTGTCAGTATATGTGGCCATATTGGACCTAACTCTAGTTTGGCAGGTGGTAGGCCAGTTTAGTGACACCTGTTGAGCCCATGTAGTTTGGGGCTTTGCTATATGTATAGTGTTTCTTCATAATAGACTTAACTTTTGTTGTGCCATCTTTGAGAGCTTGTGAAGAGTGGCTATGGTGATTGTGTGATGTGATCTGCATAATGCACTATATCCTAACAGAATTTCAACTTGGTATCAGAGCATCAGGGTGATGCAGGTATGCACGATCTGGTGGAGCTATGGGATAGCGTCTTTCACCAGAAAAAATAGCACTCGGAGAGTCTCAGGAGAGAGGACTCCATACGGGGTATCGACAGTCCGGATGGCATGAGACAACAAAGTTCCTTCGATCGGAGCTTTGGGGAAGATCAGAACGATCGTCGTAGGTGTATTCCAGGGAGAATTCACGGAGAAACTTGCAGTTTCGATGGTTTCGGGGAAATCATTGATGTTGGCTACGTTATTCACTGTGTGGATAGCCGTTTGGCGTAACGGGGCTTGCAAAGGATTTGCAAAGAGCAGTGAGAGAAAGCCATAGCAATTTACAGGGTTAGATTGGGTGGAAAACTGAGGAAATTTTTGAAATTTCTAGTTTCGTGGGGTGCTGACGGATTTCTGGGAAAATCGGCTTGTTTGCAGTCAATATCGCACTAATCAGAGAGCCGTAAATTGCATCAGATGCCTTGAGGTAGGATGACCTCATCCAGGCATGGAGCTGCAAGAAGAAGCTCAGGGAAAGCCTGAGTGGAGCCCAAGATATCTTCATCTTTCCTCTGCTAGGGTTTACAGGTGGAAAATCAAAGTTCTCTCACTGTGGGGGATGTTTTTAGGACCTATAAAAGGATACAAAGGGGCGCCCTGACAACGTGACGTAGCAGCCAAGAGGCCGTGTATGGTCGTGGGCTATTAGAAGAGCCAGATCTGATTTTGTAGAGGGCTACCATAGCTAACAAGAAGCTTGAAAGCTTGAGGAAGAGAAGATGAAGGAGGAGGACCTCGCGGGTCTGCTCGCGCGCGAAGGAGGAGCTTTCTCATAATGTATAAAGGGGTCCCGCGGACCTAGGATCATGGATCGACGCGCAGAGGCAGACAGAGCCATTGGATTTGAAGCCATGGTTAAGTCTGATGTAAGTCATACCGCTTGCTTGGAATGGATGTTACTCATTTGTAACAAAGCTTCGTGTTGGTTAAGTTTGATGTACGTCGGGTGGCTTGCTTGGAGGGAAGTCACCCACATCGGGACCCCCGATCTGGCATGGTGCCAGGATGGATCTCAATGTTGGCTTTCGGAACTTCAAGTTGGTTAAGTCTGATCGTTGTTGGCGAGTTGGCTGCTTGTATGGCAAGTGGGTTTGGATGGCAAGAGTTGAAGGCTGGGAAGCTAAGTCGTGGTTGATCAATGACTAAGATACATTACTCGGGGAGCAATCTAGACCGTGAGATTAAAGTGGCCAATGGATGCATTTGAATGGGGCCTGAAGGGCAAGGAAGAAAATAAGTGGCTTTCTTTTCATTAAAAATTTTCAAATGGAAATCCATTGAAGGGACTCGAAGTCCAAAATGGACTTCACCTCATTAAAAACTTCAAAATGAAGAATCAGTTCAAATTTGCAAGGCATTTTGGAAATGGACCTATCTTTGGCTAGAAGGCACCTATTTTGGCCATCCTTGGGCCAAAATGACCCCTAAAACTGGCTACTCAGAGCCAGCGGACAGAGCGACGTCATAGAGTAGGGAGAAACATGTTTCGAGGAACTTTTGTCACCATTCTATTGAGCAAAGTGCAGGTGACCTCGTGATGGGCTACATTCGCCATTTGGGTACCGTAGGGCCTAATTTGGGGCAATTTTTGGCTGGTGAAACCTGCCACAGGGTGGTACATTGAGGCATAATCACTTTGAAATCATCATTACTTACTCCTGACAGGGTAACAAGGTGTTTAGAAGTGGTAAATGTGGTATGGGAACGAATGGTAGTGGAATTGTGTGGAGAAAGCTAGTATTGGCGACGAAAGTGTAGTTTGGCGATGGAAGTGCACTTTGGCAACGTGACTACTCATCATTGGCAACAATTTTGAGAGGGAAAGCAATCACAGGTGAGAGGTAGTCATGGTATGCCGGTTACAGGTGAAACATTCTTGTGATCAGGTTCAACTCTTGGAGTTCGAACCAACCAACGTCAAGTGGTGTTTTGGGGGAATGCTCTCACAGGTATGATCGGCAGTGGCATTGTCGAGTCAGGTGATAGCTGCATTGACACACGCATCTGTAGCTTGAAAATTTCTCGTTCGGAGGGAAATATGGGCTAGCTTGGAGGTACACACATATTGGTGGTCACAGGTGATGGAAGTGCGAGGCGGTGCCGGTTGAAAGCCATTGGGCAAGATAGCAGACTTGCATTGGAGGAGCTGTGTGTGGGACACGCAGAGGATGAAGAACGAGTCGATAATCACACTTTGGTTGCTCTTGGCGAGTGGTGAGTGTGATGATTTTGCGGTTTTGCAGTCGGTAAGTCAATTTTGATCAAGTCATTGTAGCTGTGGAGCAGCGTATCAGGTTTGTCATCGAGGAGATACACCTCAACTGCTAGTTTGGATAAGTCAAGTCAATTTGCCATATCAGTATTGCATTAGGGATGCAGATTTTAGTGATGAAAGGGTGCAGATCATTTGGTTTGGGCCATGGAAGATCTCACAGGTTCACTTGGAGGGATATTGGCATGCACAATCATGTGAGAAACTTGATGGTGGCTTTGGAGTTCACATCTCAATGTATTATCAGGGAGTGGTTTGGAACCATGATTAGGGATGGCATTGGAATACCTGGTAGGGATAGCACTGCAGGATGACATGGGATGATCATCAGGGGGCAGTTATTTCATATTGGACTTGAGTCATTGGCATGGACATGACTTACAGGGGGATTCATGATGGAATCAAGAAGCTGCAAATGCAAATGGGCAAAGCGTGAAGCTTTGAGAGCCAGCTCTAGGTTGGAGAGCTGATGGAGATCGCACGGGCTGTGATCGGAGGGCAAGCACCATGATGGGTGTTTTGCTAGCGATCTACTAGAGGGGACACTGATGGCGAGGACTTCATGGTGTGCTCATTTGGGAGTACAGGATGGCATTACAGCAGGGGGCCAGTTTTGGACATTGGTATCGATGGGGAGGCATCTACCATCATGGGCGTGGATAAGCTACCTATAGCTTTCATGCATTTGGCTGTATTTGCAGGAGTCTAGGCTTGGCACAGGTGTTGGAATTTCCATGGTGCAGATTCTCAGGTGGTGAGATCAGGGATAAGCCTAGAGGGAGTCACTCAGAGCCATATACCTCAGTACGATCAGGGAGACAGTAGTCTCGGGCTCCCGTGAGCGGCGACTCAGGGATATGCTTGTGTTGGCATGGTGTCGGGTGGCACATAACCAGGGAGAGCGAGCAGATGCTAGGAGCCAGGTGGAGCAGGTGATGCTTTGGAGTTTGGCTTGTCTAGCAGGATGGTGACCAGGATCGGAGACATCAGGTGAGCATAGTATGTGGATGACGAGTCCATTGGGGTGGCACTCAGGGAGATGCTACAGTTGCTCAGGTATGATATGTCGTTTGATGTATGGATGATGTTCTTCAGTTGGTGCATCATGTGATGACCTAGGGATGGGTCATGCCTACTTGGAGGTAGGTGACATGGAGTGTACCTGGGGTGGTACATATCTTGAGGGCATGGAGTGCATTACGGAGTGATGTGGATCCAGCATGCCCATGGTTGTGAGCCAACATGGATGGAGATGGTTGCTCAAGGAGTGACAGTTGATACTTTGGCGAGTGATCATATGAGCTGCATGGTTATATGCACAGTGGTCTCCAAGTTGGCGTCACATGTTGTGTCTATCCATCATTATTTGGTAAGCAGGATGCAGCTTTTGGTTAGATCCAGTTGGAGTCTAGTTGCACTACAGGTGGATAGATTCTTAGGGAGCTATCAACGGGTAATGGATACTTGGTGATCAGATGGTACAGGGTACAAGGTTCTGAAGCTATCCTGCTTGATATGCTATGGATCGTGGGTGAGTTATTCATCACGATAGTGGATCTAGTTTGCATTTGCTTTGGCTTGGACTCTATGATGGATACAGTGTTGGTGAGATAGGCTCCTTGGTGGGAGGCCTATAGACTGGTCAAATCAGAGTTGGCAACGTCAAGCATGGAAAGTTGAACCTACATGGGATGTAGGACAAGCAGATCATCATCAGTATCTCTGGGAGGTGGGCAAGCTACTCAGGTATAGCCTATGGTGAGGTTTGTGTACATTCATTCATTGAGTCCTTGGTAGACTCTTGTGCTTAGTGCATGGGGAATGGATGGGGATCAGCTTTTAGGACTTATTGGACAGTTGGATATGCTTGGACGTGAGGGCATCTTGGTTATAGGTGTGGGCCATGGTTGGAGACCTGATTTGGAGACCAATGGTGTAGCAGCAGATCTATAGGTGGCACAGATGTTGGTATGACAGGATACCACAGTTTGGGCAGGCCTTGGTCATGTATTTGACGCTTTATCATTCGTGTTGGTTTGCATGAGTGTGTGTGGGCTTGCATGTTGCCTTGTCACGAGAGTCTATATCTGAGTCGTAGTTGTATGTGGTTGTGCATTTGCTACGTCAGAAGCAAAGTGGTCATTTTATGCTCATTGACTTGTCATTGTCTACTAGATTCTATCTAGTGAGGGTATAGTCTTATGGTGCAGTAAGATTTCCTCAGGTTGAGCCTCAGTCGCTCATGTATGTCAACTTTACAGGTCTGTGCTTGTAAGTGTATGATAGGATGTCAGCCTAGCTAGATGGAGGATGTAAGTCTCATGGTGGCAGTGGGATTTCCTCAGTTTGAGCCATGTCGCTCATGTGGTCCACTTGTATTCAAGTCGGATTGGGGACGAGTTAGTTGGTCGAGAGTGTGGTAGACTCTATGATATGAGCATTGTGTTTGCATGATACTTTGTGGTCAAACCTGGTGGTTTGTTAGTGTGCTTGAGTGTGAGTCAAGTACATGGTAGTAGGTGACACTCCAGACATTGCTACAAATTATTGTTTTTCACTCTTATCACATTTGAGCTTAAGGGAGAGAGTTAGAAATCAGAGTTAATCTGATATACATTTTATGTAAGCTCTAAACGTGATGATGCCAAATTATTGTATAGTTTATTTGGTTTACTGTATATGGTTGTGATCGGGACGTGACCCGTTAGGATATATTGATCGGGCACTGATCCCGTAGACGACTACTTGGGTTAGCCGGGTAGCCACACGTAGGAAGAAATTAGCCTGTACAGTGATTTTGAGTTCATTATGCTATACTCAGGGGCATGTCTTGGGTTTGTCAGTATATGTGGCCATATTGGGCCTAACTCTAGTTTGGCAGGTGGTAGGCCAATTTAGTGACACCTGTTGAGGCATGCAGTTTGGGGCTTTGCTATATGTACAATGTTTCTTCATAATAGACTTAACTTTTGTTGTGCCATCTTTGAGAGCTTGTGAAGAGTGGCTATGGTGATTGTGTGATGTGATCTGCATACTGCACTAGATCCTAACAAAATTTCAACTTTGATTACACTCTTACCTCCACTTATGACGTGATCTCTCTTCAAAGTAGCTTCCTAAGAGGACATAGGCGAACATAGTATCTGACAAACACCCCTTCTCCTAACATGTGGCAAAAGTTTCAGCAATGTTTTTGTCCAAATTTTGTTGTATTGCTCTTGATTTGTCTAAAGATTAGCTTGGCAGATCGCTTTTATTGTATACACTAAAATTGTGAGAAAATGATTCTAAAATGTGTTTCTTCCAATTCATCGTGATCCCTTTATCCCTCAACTATGTCCAAAAATTTTCAAGGTCAAATTTGGCCTTGATTTGGGCATTTGAAATATTCTAGCCCACGTTATCCAAAATAGAGGGAGTATTCAAAAAATGGGCCTTTTTGAACTTTTTTTTTTTTTTTTCAGCTTATAGAAATTGTACTTTAAAACAAATCTAGCCCTTTGAGCCTCTTTATTGCATTTTAGCTTGAATTTTTTTTAATGAAAATTCGAATTTTGCTTTTCAAAAGTGCAGAATAAGGCCCATGCGTATCCGACGATGAATCTCATACTTGAAAACACAATTACCATTATTGTAGGTGCTTTTCAGCACATGACTCCTTGCAATGGCATGCAAATCCATAAATTTTTTTATATAAGTCATCAAAGATACACAAATGATCTATTGCATGACTATAATTTTCAATTGTAAACTTGTAATTTTTTCAATGGATCCATGCATAAATTGTCCAAGGATAATTTTCCTCAGACAAATGCAAAAGAGAGCAAATGAAAGAGTATCCATTTCACTTCGTTATTGGATCTCTCATATATGTCATGATATGTACTAGTCCAAACATTGCTTATGTAGTGAGCACACTAAGTAACACATTGAAAAGCACTTATAATGGTGCTAAGATATGTACCCAGTGCATCTGCTATAAACAACCCTAGTGCAGAAAATAGTCATGTCCTTCAGGGCTACACAGATGCAGATTGGAAAAAAAACATGGATACCCAAATTTAATCCACATCAAGCTATGTATACTCAACAATGTTCCTATTTCGTAAAACAATAGACAATATACTTCAAAAGTATCATCTTCCATTGAAATAAAATATATCTCTGCAACACTTGCAATAAACGAATATATTTGGCTTAGACAATTACTCTTTGATGACTAGCTCATAATAGTGCAACTCAATTGTTTTGTGACAATCAAAGTGCTATTGCATTGTCGCTAAATATCAGATTTCATTCCAAGAGTATACATTAAGGTAGAATATCATAACACTAAGTCCTAAATAGGCAAGTCTATTTGATTTTCTATAGAACACAGGTCATTGCTACAAACATTTTCACCAAGGCTCTAAATTTAGAGAATTATAATAGATTTTGTAAGATGCTCAAGTTAAAAAAAAAGGAAGTTACAAGAATCATCATTAAGAGAGAGTGTTAGAATTCTCACCTAATTTTATTTTTTGATACCCACCTACCACTTGCCTAGATCACAATTATGTATTATGGCAGGTGTGAGCATGCCTTGCTACAGGCATAGTAAGGTCGTCGTACCTACCTCGTTGTAGAGCAGCTCGATAGGTAGTGGCGACTTGCTACACCAAGTAGCAAGGCTGCTCATGCTTGCTACATACTACATAATGGCCTAAAGGAATTGAACACTTAAAAAGGGAGGAGCAATGCCTTCCACCACCCAATCTACAACGTCACCCCCTTTCTGCCCCCAAAAAATGAACAATAGGAAAAGACAGAGGTGTTCAAGGAGATGGCGAATGGCCCTCTACCAAGGCTTTCCAACCCGGCCCCATAATGCAACCCAAAAGGAGGAGGTGTTTAACGAGTCGAAGCTATGCTATCAAGGTGGGCCTATCATCTACTAATGGATATAGTTTCATATTTGAACAAAACAAAGAGGAGTATCAATAGTCTATAGAATGGGTTTAAAAAAAAAAGAACCCCCTTATATCTCAATGTAAATTGTTCCTAGTATCTGACCAATCAAAGAAAAGGACTAACATAATAGGATTTCATAACGTTTTGAGCTTGCCGGTCAACATGACGCTCTGAAAGGTTTCTGGCCCTTCAATGTGAATGTTCAGAATTTACATCTCTCCATTTCTCTTATGTGTGCGCCGTGCGTTGCTGTTTTCTTCGAAAACGGACATCTTCGATCGTAGTAGCACCTGTTTTCTCTCTTGGATCGAGAAGGTATGTACGTTAAGCTCATTTTTTAGGTGCATCGCCATCAGATAGGATATGCTTGGCTGCAAAAGAATGATAATCACAACAGAAATGATTCATTTCTTTGAGAATTTTTAAGACCTTGGCTGCAAAAAAGTGATCATCACGAAAGAAATGATGCATTTCTTTGAGATTTTTTTGTCATTAAGACTCGTATAGGATGTGCTTGGCTGCAAAAAAGTGATAATCATGTAAGAAATGATCCATTTCTTTGAGAGTTTTCTTTAATTAAGACTTTGAGGTGCATCGCCATCGGATTGGATGTGCTTGGCTGCAAAAAAGTGATAATCACGAAAGAAATGATGCATTTCTTTGAGATTTTTCTTTCATTAAGACTTTGAGGTGCATCACCATCGGATAGGATGTGCTTGGCTGCAAAAAAGTGATAATCACGAAAGAAATGATGCATTTCTTTGAGATTTTTTTTCATTAAGACTTTGAGGTGCATCGTCATCGGATTGGATGTGCTTGGCTGCAAAAAAGTGATAATCACGAAAAAAATGATGCATTTCTTTGAGATTTTTTTTTCCATTAAGACTTTAAGGTGCATCGCCATCGGATAGGATATGCTTGGATTCAAAAGAGTGATAATCACGAAAGAAACGATACATTTCTTGGAGAAATTTTTTTCGTCAAGACTTTGATATTGCTCTTGGATTGAGAAGGTTTGTATGTAGGTTAAGTTCATTTCATGTGCATCGCAATATACTTGGCTGCAAAAGAGGGATAATTTTCAAAGAAATGATCCATTTCTTTGAGAAATTGTCATTAAATCTTTGTAGTTGCTCTTAGGTTGAGAGGGTATGTATGTGTCTTAAGCTCATTTGAGGTGCATCGCCGTATGCTTGGCTGCAACAAAGTGACAATCGTAAATAAAATCATGCGTTTCTTTGAGAAATTTTCATTAAATCTTTGTAATTGCTTTTAGATTTAGAAGGTATGGATGTATCTTAAGCTCATTTGCGGTGCATCGCCATATACTTGGCTGCAAAAGAGAGATAATCTCAAAAGAAATGATGCATTTTTTTGAGAAAGTATCATTAAATCTTTGATACTGCTCTTCTTAGATCGAGAAGGTTTGTATATATGTTAAGCTCATTTGATGTGCGGCTTGGCTGCCAAAGGGTGATAATCACAAAAAAAATTATGAATTTCTTTTAGAATTTTTTTCATTATATCTTTGATATATTGCTCTTGGATTGAGATGGTTTGTATGTATGTTAAGCTCATTTGAGGTGCATCGCAATATGCTTGGCTGCGAAAGAGTGATAATTACAAAAGAAATTATACATTTCTGAAAAAAACTCATTAAGTCTTTGATGTTACTCGAACTGACGCATTTCAAGTGGAAAGATGGTGCTCAATCCAAGTTGCTTTTTTACATTAATTTCAGATGTCTGATATCTTAGCTGTTTGTAGATAAAAAAGCTCAGATGATCCAAAAAAGAAAGGTTGTGATGAGATGAGATTGAGACTGAGATAAAGAGAACAAATCAGAAAACAGAGGAAAAAAATCTGGGCATCGGCATTTGTTTGGATGTGTTGTCTGCTGAACTGATTATCTACTAATGTGCTGGACATGATGTACCAGGCGTGATACTTGAAATTTTTGGAATGTGATGGAATGTTTTTGCAGCGTTGTACAGTTTTGTACCAAAAGCAAGTTTTATTACGCTTGGAAGCAACTATCTGTTTGTAATGGCTCGTCGATCTGTGGCTGCACACCCTTGGCACGACCTTGAGATCGGTCTCTCTCTCTCTCTCTCTCTCTCTCTCTCTCTGGATCATTAAGTGTGCTATTCCTACCTTGGATCTAAGTTTGCTTGCTGTCATTATATCAACCGTGCAGGGAATCTTATTTTATTGCTTACCGACTCGTTCTGTTTATTGCTGCTGATGCGAGTTTGTTTCATAGGAAATTTCTGAATCGTTGTACTGAATGGATGGATGCCTGCAGGACCTGATGCGCCTGCAATATTCAACTGTGTGAGTGATTGCACTTGCTTATGGTGCAATTGGTATGGCGCAGTTGCTTAAGATAATGGGAATATAGCCTAATATCGTTGTTCTCCGCAAGCTGCGTGTTTTCTGGTCTCTGACATAAAGTATTCCAAGGCAAGGACGTGTAATTGCATGTCGTTTTAAAGATCTATTCCTGTCGGAGAGTCTATCCAAACTTAGGGCGGAAAGGATGTGTGGCGAAGCAAATACTTTCCTTTCACTTCCATTTATTTACGCCGTTTGTTTCCTTTGCTGGAAGAAACGTGCCACTTTTAGCTTCTCCTAACAAGACAGATAACTGGCATACATTACGTGCATGGGTGAGCAGGCGTCTATCCAAACACGCTAGGGGCTGACAAAACAAAACTTGTGAAGTATCGATTCGTCTGTATTATGTTTCTATTTTTTCGTCCTCTTTTAGTAATCCATCCATCCGTATTTCTTTCAGCACATATTTAACAATGAGGCAGAGCCAATCTAGGTCTTAAAAATTATGTTGAACCAAGCTATACAGGCTATGGGCAAATTCTGAGCCAAGCGTTGTATATCCGAGAACAGCGGACGACTTTACTCTGTGCTTTCATGCGATCCTTCTACCTAATCATTTCTCGGCCACATGACTATGGCTGGAACTATTGAATGAGATAGGTAGCATGTCTGTATATTCATGCTATTGACCCATTTTGGCATTTTCTCTGTGCTTTAAAAAGGCAAATTCCTGACTAAACTGCAAGAGGGTGCGAGCAGTCCGTTTTGCCAAGTTCCAGAAACATTAAGATGCCTGTGTATGATTACAGTGCTCATTTGCTTGCCTTCTCTGTAACACCAAATTCAAATATTTTTAGCCACTGTTTAGCAGAGCCTTGCTCTAGCGCTTCTTTAAGACGTGCTCAATTCAGGCTCTCGGCAACAGAGGTGTCAAAAGGCACAATTTGTGTAAGCCTGCATGGATTTAATTCTGCTTTTTGCCGAACTTGGATAGGTCTAACATTAAGTAGGAATCTGTCTGAAAGAAAGAGAGAAATTTTTTCAATGTCTTTTACTACCAAAAGGGTAGACAAGACAAAGTAATCACATGTCAGGTGATTTGCATCTTGTGCGAATGTGTCTCCATCACCAGATAAAAGTAACAAATCTAAACAAACGGTAATTAAGATTCACGTCACTATTCTAAATGTAAAACTATGTACTTGTAAACGTAAAGCGTAATGATTAACGTCACTACTATAACATCATGATATCCTGAAATCTGAATCATCTCTGCACTGATGTGCTATGGTGGCTCATCACCCTGAACTAGCAGGTGGGCGGTTGTGAAGTTTATCAGCTCAAGAATCTCTCGAAATAACTATAAGGTTGCACTGTTTCTGTAGGTTGTGGAGATTCCAAAAGGAAGCAAAGTGAAGTACGAGCTTGACAAGAAATCTGGTCTTATTAAGGTCAGCAGCCATCATGAAGTTGGTACTAGTACTACTTGAAAAGGATGTCATTTACCTATTACTTCTGCTCATTGCTTTGTGTCTCAAGTAGCTCTAATGATCCAGGTTGACAGAGTTTTATACTCGTCTGTTGTCTATCCTCACAACTATGGATTCATCCCAAGGACTTTATGTGAAGATAATGATCCAATGGATGTACTTGTCCTTATGCAGGTTAGAATCATTCCTGTTTCCTTAATGGGATGATAAATCTAGAATAGCAAGTGCAGGTAGCAATGCATGGCAGAATAAAAGAGGCAAAATGAATTTATCAACATAATTTCCAGAGTGCACGTGAGAGCTAACGTTTGCACACTATTTCGCATGTAAAGACTGAAATCTTGTGCTATATTGTGCTTATTTGACCAGGAACCTGTTGTACCAGGGTGTTTTATACGGGCCAAAGCAGTTGGCCTCATGCCTATGATCGATCAGGTTTGGAGAATCTTAAATGAAAGTCAGCTTTGAAGCAATGTTCTGATTAACTGCAAAAATTCAATCCTGTGTACCATCATACATAGTGAATTTTACAAGGCCATAAAAAATAAGTAGTGCAGTATTGGAAGTTTTTTACTGTGAATTGCTTCCATATTGTAGCGACATAAATCGATTGTATGCTTGTGTCACCTTGCATGCATACTAGATGCTCCTTGCCATCAGGAGGCTGTTTGTGATGGGTCAGGATTTCCTCTTTGACAAAAAACTGAAATCAAATTTATTAAATCTAAAACTATACTGCAGACAACTCCTTATGTAGAAATGCGCTAAAATATTAACTATCAGTCAAGAACTCAAAGGTCAACTAAGAGATAAGTCATTCACACAGGGACACAAGTTGAGGGGCTAAGATGTGAGCCTTGCCTGCCCCTAAGTTAAATATTTTATTCCAGTGAACAAAAATCCAGACATACAAAGCGCACTGGCGTTTTCCAGTCAAACTAGTACATGCTTGCACTTCGGCCAAGATCTGATTTTGTGATGGATTAGCATATGATCATCAATTTTATAATCCCTAATTAGCAATGGATTCTTCAGCATGTGAATCGGCGTAATTTTAATCTAAGTAGCTTTTTGTGTAGTTGCAAGAAAATTATTCTCTACCTTAGACTTGCAGGAAATTTAAATTCAAATTCCTTGTCAATGAAGTATATATTAGTTCCTCTATCTTCAAAACAGAAAGAGTTGAAGTAGTTACCCCATAATCTCCCAACACAAAAGTTGGTGGCTTAGTTACCACAAACATGGAAGCATGCAAATGCATTTGCAATTTCACAAAGAGAGGTGTTCTCATGGCCCTAATGGAGTTTGGACCATTAGGGTGCCACGGACATTGGGATTGGACCTAACCCGGATAATCGTTGAATAGGACCATGGGGTCGGATGACCACTTGCATGCGGTATTAGCACATGTGTGTTACATTGATGGTTAGGTGTGAGTGTACATGTGGTATGCTTTTGCATGAGTCTTGACTATTATGGGATAGGTTTCCTACATGCAGTAGACATGCATGGGAGGTTGGCATGATTTCATAGATGGCTTTCATGTGGATTTTGTGCATGGGTAGGTAGGGTGGGTTCTACACTCTATGTATACCCTCACCAGTGTCTATGTGAATCATTGAGAGTCTTGAGGCCGTTATGTTGTCGGACTAGGAAGCCCTTCTACTGATTGGTTTTGCCTATTTCCCCATTGCTCGGGGGCTGATGGGTCCCTTTTGATCAAGGTTTGATTTGGGACGGTTTAATCTACTGCATGCTATCTCCTGTTCTTTGGATTCTTCAATCTAGGTTTGATCCGGTGGACATTTTATTGGTATCAGAGCACTGAATTTGACCGTGGAGAGGTTGTCTTCAATCAAGCCGCGTGGAATCAGCAAGTTGTTGACTGGAGGGTGCTGAATCGATCTTCATCCAAGTAGGTGATTTAAAAACCACCTTGTGCTTGGGTGAATCGGTTTGCTTATGCTTGGTTGGGATTGCTCGTTCCATGGTGACGGCAGAATTATAGCATGCTTGTGTTTACTGAGATTTTTTCCAATTTATTTTTTGCAGTCGCCTTGAGGTTAGATGCTATAGGAAAGGGAAACTGGAATGAAATGGCTGTAGCCAGAAATTAACCTGTATGGGATTGAAAGACTGAGAAGCTACTCGTGCTGTCTAAACATCCTGGTTAGAGCACTTTTGGGAAGTGTTTGAAGCTTGCCATTGGCCATTGAACTTGATGGCAGCTATGTGAGAAACTTGGTGCGATTTTGAGAATGGAAGGGAAGCTATTTTGATTCCTGCTGTCCATAGCAGCTCTGATGGTGTGGTTGCGTGTGCCTCCTGTAGGTGTTCCCTGTTCCTCCCTCGCGATTCCCCTGGCCTCCCTTAGCTCCGCCTCCTTGCCTCTAGCCATCATCTCTTCCTGGATACAGTGGTAAACCCTCACTGGAGGCCGTGGCAGGGAAAGCTCATGCAGCCTGCTAGATTAATTTCCTAAAAAAGTACGAGTTAGCTAGTCAACGAGTCACATGCTGTATGGGGACTATACATGAGTAACTACCTTATTTTCTTGCCTATGTGTTAGGGTGCTGCCAAGTGGCAAGAACAGGTGGCTACCATGTGCCACATGTTTGCTTAGGAGGGGAGGGATTGGGGTCAAGTGGGTGCTTGAGGTGGAGGGCGTGGGAATTAGAAGAGGGAGAACCTCTCTAATATGCCTCACTTTCTACTATGCAGCTATGGGTGGGAGGAGACTTTGTAGTGGTGCTCTTTAGTGTGTTTATGTGACATGATCTTGCTACTCACTACAAAGAGAAATCAAGAAAGTGGATAATTTGTGCATATCTTGGTGTCTCGGAGGATTCTTTTGGCTTTGGTTTGTGATACCAGATGTATATTAGATTATGTTAAATCTCTGAGTCCAGATATGGGGCCCTCAGTGAAACCCCAATATGGTGTCCTCTGTAGTGAAGGTGTCTAGTGAAACTCCAGTGTGGTCCAAAGTTGACCATCCCAGACTCTTTGGACATATTCCCAATAGATGAAGGCCGTATGTAGTTGTGAGATCCCTTTGGAAGTTGGGAGAAGTATAAACCACATGAACCAAGTAGCCTTGTCGCCTGTGAGTACCGTGAAGTGTGAGTTCCCTGCTCATGAAGTCTCTGTGAGGCTGTGCCTGCAACATTGGGGTACATGGTAGCATCATCACCCTCGAACTTGCTGAAAGTAGATAATCAGATGAAAGATTGCCTTCACCTGGATGGGAGGATTTCTCAAACTCTGCTAAGATCATATGATGTGGAATAGATGGCTTTCCACCTGAAGTTCCCAGTAGCCACTTTGATATCTTCCAGCAAAAAAAAATCATTCCGCAAATATAAACAAATAACAATTCCGAGAAGCAGTTAGCATGTAAATAAAATCACCATCAATGAGAAAGGTGACGGGTCTGTTCCAGGGTGTAACACTTTTGCTACTTCACTATCAGTCTAAATTCCCAGTTTTTAAACTTTATTTTTCTCCTGGACAAAAACATGTTTGGAAAGTTGTGTTTCACAATCTGGAACAAGTTTGTGCCACATCTGCTAGTATACATTGATGGTTTAGAACATCCGGCACACTTTTACCTTTCAAACATTTGCTATTAATGTACTTCATCGTCTATTGTTAGAATATAGTTGCTTCATATCTGCCTAAATTAGCTCTATAAGATTGATGCAGCCTCATAGTTTTGTTGTGGAGAGTTGTTTCCTAAAATTTGGCCATTTTCTGTTTGGTGTCACTATTCACACAGTTTGATTTTGCTAGGGGTTTTTAGCCCACCCTAGTTCTTTGCTTGTCATGTCTTTCTGACCTAAAGCAAGTTACGTAACCTGTTAAACTGGCTACTCGTACAAACGATCATGTGACACCTGAAAGATATATTTCCACCTGAGTTGACAAGGTTTTTAGATGTGCCATCGCCTGTTGCACATGGCTGAACTGGCCAAACTGGATGTCAGAGTGTCACTAAGGGATAGGGTCCCCCATCATCACCTAGTAATGATGCCCTTACTTATAGTTGGACTTGGTTGGTTCTAAGCTGTGGTATGTGACATACCTCCAGTGATTGCAACCATAGCGCCGCTGACTGAGCAGACGCCCCGCCCAGATGGTATGAGTTTGGTTTGCCGAACTTCATTCTTAGCAATTGTGGAATAAACTTTCAATAACTTATGACTTTTATGGCAAAGTTCTAGTCCTGTACTGTATTACAATTTATTTTGTCATGGAAGAGTTGCAGGGATCCTGACATAAATTGAGAAATAGCGAAGTCTATACTGTTTAAAAAATGAAAAGTTTTAAGTAGACTAATATTTTAAATCTTGTCGTATGTATCAGGGCGAGAAAGATGACAAAATTATAGCTGTAGCTGAAGATGATCCTGAGTTTCGCCATTATACTGACATCAAAGAGTTCCCACCTCATAGATTGGCAGAAATTCGCCGCTTTTTTGAAGACTGTATCCAGAAAGAATACAAAGCGCAAGCTCTCTCTCTCTCTCTCTCTCTCTCTCTCTCTCTCTCTCTCTCTCTCTCTCTCTCTCTCTCTCTCTCTCTCTCTCTCTCTCTCTCTCTCTCTCTCTCATATTTCCTTAACAGTTGTCACAGACAAGAAGAATGAAAATAAGGAGGTTGCAGTAGATGATTTCTTGCCTGCTGCACATGCTGTCGAAGCTATTCGTTCTTCGATGTAAGTTGACATTGCTTTATGGCAATTTGCTTATTGCTCAAAAACCTTTTGGCGGCCATTCTTGATATGGGTGATGTTGCCTGTGAAAATTCTTGTTTTGTAGTTTTCTATTAATAATACTACTGCTTGTGCTATTCTAGATAATGCTTTGAACGTTTCCATGTTACATGCATATTAGGTACACAGAAAAGCAAGAGAACGACTGAAAACTTAATTTAGTTCATATTGGTTTGCAGGGACTTGTATGCTTCATATATTGTGCAGAGTTTGAGACTATAGCTCTCTGTGTGACCAATTAAGGAATGAGCACTTATACTCTCATTCTTACTTGTCTCACTTTTTTACGTTCAGGGAAATCTATTCACACAAGCAGGCAAGTACAAATATTGGTGAAATTCAAGACGTTTTGTAGGCTTTGGATCATAATTTGCAAATTGATAGACTTTTGTGAACGATTAGGATGCTTCATAGATCATGAGGTAAGACAAGTCATTTATTTCTTCTTAGCTTGGTGTGACATTCTTGGCATCTTGCATTGTCGCCTAATCAGAAAATGTTGGTAAATAAAAGCTCATAATCAAGTTTTGCAAACCAAGCTATTATCCCAATATTTGATCTTTTTGAACTTATCTACATTGATTGCTTATATCATGCTCGTTCGAGCGACAACTGGTCATCTTCAGTTGTGCTTCTGTGTGTATGCTCTGACACATATTTATCTATAAAAGCTATTACCAAAATGAGAGAGAGAGAGAGAGAGAGAGAGAGAGAGAGAGAGAGAGAGAGAGAGAGAGAGAGAGAGAGAGAGAGAGAGAGAGAGATAGATAGATGTAATAATGTCTTTCAAAAGTGTCCAAAATTACGAAAGACTAATGAGTAGATTTTAAGTGTGTATGCCACACTGTGGGAGCATAGGAAACATCTTTGGAAAGTCTTACTTACATAAAACAAGCTCTCTGCTGCATTAGCAACTAGTAATTAATATGTGATGAAAATCCTTGGTGTATACAAACTATCACTCTAAATAATTGACATGGAAAAACTAGTAAATGAATCAAAATAGAACACCGAACAATATATAATGCTCACAATTGGTCCCCTAAGGTAGTAGCATAATTGGAGTGATGTGAAGCTCATATTCATCGAACAACAAGCGTATGTAAAGTTCTTCAACATTGATCTCAATGTCTATTGGGAATGAGGAAATCTTGATCCTGCCATCTAAGAAAAACAGAATATCATCTCTCAAGGGAAACAGCTCAGTACCATTAGGGCAACACATCTCTCATCTTCATGTAAGATCAACAAGTGCAACATGATAGATGAGTCTCAAAATAAGCAATAATATCAACCTCTGATCTCATAGTACAATAATGCGGATCGAAATATAAAGTGTTCCTACATCTCTATCTCATCAATAGAGCACGATTGACATATCCTATCTTTGCAAGGAATTCCACAAAACTATTGGTCTTAACTTGAAGGTGGTGTGATGACACCCTCATTTGACCCAATGTCTATATTGTAAACTATGTGATATCTCAAGGTCCAATGTGGGGCATGTATCGAAACCGTACATGCTCTCATCTCCAACAAGTGTGTCCTTTAGAACTCCAACTTGACCCCCATTTGTGTAAACCAGAATTTGTGACTATGATATATGATTTGTGTATAAACTACTTGATGTATGCTTGTGTGCCCTTAGAAAGTTGGGATATAGTGATACCATAGGAGGTATTCTGAGAATAGTAGGATAGGTGATGGTCCTGCTCATGACGTTTCTAAGATCATAGATGCACTGTTAAATCACGGACTGCGATTCGGACAACGATCCGAATCACGACCCCCGAATCACTCAAGGGTTGTGATTCGCGATTTGCGAGTAAATTTTTTTTCGACTAAGAAAATGCATAATCGCGATTCACTGCATCTATGGATGATGTAATTGCTACATATGCCCTTTGCTGCCCATATTCGAGATTCCAAACTCTCCAACTCTCTAAAAATATATGATCACACGAAAATGGCATGCACTTGGATAGGGGGCACATCAAACTCCGCTAGCACAACTTGATGAGGACTCGAGAGTTGGAAACATATCAAATGTGATAACATAGTGATTTGAAGGCATGAGAGGCTAGCCCAATTAAACCGAGGTAATCCCAAAACACCAAGTCTCTACAACATGCATGGTATTCCAAGTAAGCAAGGTATCAAAGAGGTAACACTTACTCTCTACATCCTAGATACACCTATAGAAGTATAGTCTCTCCATGTTGACCAAGGAAGTCTTTCTTTTTACCATTTGGCTCATATGCGTGGCTCATATTGAATTGGGGTCCAATAAAGAGTGTCCCAAGATATATGTAAGAAGAAACAATCTCCAAGTGTTAATTGTTTAGGAAAAACAATTTTCTATGTGTTTTGAAAATCATCATCATCTTCTTATTTACATTCACCTAAACCCCAAGCCCTATAGGAGTATAGTGTCCATCACTAGAAGGAGAAACTAGAGTGACATTGTTCACATTTGAGTAGATAGAGGTCACCCAATCTACAACTATTGCTATGACAACCAGTATAGTGTCTTATGAGAAATGTATGATCATAATCTTTAGTTTGTCTATTATAATATGCTTGATGCGCTTGAAAAGAGGAATGTTCCCAATGGATAAATCCTTTTTTCTTAGCACACACACACACACACACACACAAAACCTTTCTTTCCCACCATTTGGTACCATTGTTGTTGAAAGTACCAAGTTCTAGGTATTTTCATGCTCAAGGGTGCAAGCCAAAAGAAGAAGGTAGAATTTCTGGAATTTTAGTTCATTGTCTATGTATGTTTGGTGCATAGATAGTGACTATTTTGACCTATGGTTGCAAAATCTAGATTGGTAATGAGATATGTCTATGATGAATCTACTATTCCTCGAGGATCTATTACGTTTTTCTACAATGAAAATATATTCAGGTGCAAAAATTACAAATCCTCTTGAACCAATGGAGGGTGCTACCACATAATTGTGTGACAACAAATTTAGTACCTGAGTCAACACTCTCCATGCCCATCCTCAATTCTTTCCCATGTTGGATAATCATCTTTTGCTCTTGCTAGCACATGGAAGAAATTATTTATTAGGATTCTTTCTTTCCCTTTCTCTCGTGCTTTCTTTTTCCAGCTTATGAAGTGAAGATTGTGTTACTAATGGTTTTTGTTTGAGATCTCCAACATGTGTTGTAGTATTCCAAACTATTTTCTCTCTTATGTTTGGCCTTCTACTTTATATCTCCACCCATTCTTCCTCCATTGTGCCATCTCAAGATTATCCTATTTGTTGGCTTTAACATGTCCTTCATTATTGTTTTCTATCCTTCATCATTGGAACTATTATTTTTCTCTATACTAGTGAACTTCAATAACTTAAGTGTTGTGCTCTCTTGTTTTTTGCTTATAGACTAGATAGGACATGGGCAAAGTGGGACATCAAAAAATATGATGGCCCTGTTTTTCACACCTAAAGCAAGAATTTGGAACAAGGTGGAGGGAGGGTATCCTTCATCATTGGAACTGTTATTTTTCTCATTGTTGACTGGTGCACTTCAACAACTTTGAGTGTTGTGCTCTCTTGTTTCTTGCTGATAGAATGGGTAGAACATGGGCAGAGTGGGATACTAAAACAATGTGATGGCCTAGTTACATTTGTTATGACTTTCGACTATCGATCTAAAACAACTACTTAATTTCAAAAAGCTTGTGGAAAAAATGACATACTGAGCTTTTGTTGTTTTGAAAAGCATATATGAACTGACATTAGGAGTGAAGGGAGCTCATGACCATGAATAGTCTTGTCTCGCTTTGTGATACATTATAAATTTCTACCCAATGCTTGAGCTTGTTGGGGAAGAATCTTTTATTGATATGAATGTACATTATAAAATTTACTAATAATTGCTTTCTATGGTGTTGTATTGTGTACTTTTTAGCACGTGTGAGGACACACAAATCAATGTGCCTGATCTTCTAAGGTGGGTGTGATTGTACATGAAACTATCACTTGATTGTACAAGCAATCTAACTTTCAAGACAAGAGCACACAAGCATTCATTAATGATCATCCACACTTTCTCACTCAAACCAAACACTTAACATGGAAAAAACTAAGTCCAAAACACATACAAAGCGTGAGAGAGAGCCCTTGCTCTCGGGTAGAGAGAGAAAGAGAGGCTAGCTCTCGGGTAGAGACAGAGAAGAGAAGAGAAACACTTTAAAATTGTGATTAACTCTTAAAAAACCCATATGTACAATGAGAGGGCTCTTCCATATAGTACTAGCACAAGATCTAGCATGAGTAAATGCTCTAGAATGATTGGACCCCATTGATTGCCTTTGTACATAATGATTGGACCCCTAGATTTGCACCTCTCATCATGATTGGACCTCATGATTTCCACCTCACAATCTGATTGGGCCTCATGATGTGCACCTCTGAACATGATTGGTCCACATGTAATGAACCTCTTAAAGTGATTGGACTTGTGATCTACACCTCTTAATGTGATCGAGCCAAATTGATGCATTTCAATCCTAACATTATGTGACAAATGTCACTAGAACTCAAGTTTGAGGCCTATTGACAATTCAAACTCATCATAAATGATCTAAAATGATTTGGCCTCCCTCCACACATGAGAACATGAAAGTTTGCAATCAAAGTTTAGATTGATTACTATGCTAGTTTCCTCTAAAATTTAAGTAGCTAATAAAGCTTCTCAAGTAGATCCTTTGGCATGAGTCGCGATGAGAAAACCAGCCAGTAAGTCTGAAATTGTAGCAAGGTCACCACAGCCAAGACAAGGCTTCTTTGAACGAGAATCATCTCCAAGCATCTTGAGAAGCTTTCCACAACTTGAGCACTTCTTCCATTGATTTATTTCATCCTTGAAGCAAATGGTTGATCCAAAAGATCTTCCTCCTTAAAATAGTTGCAACTCCATAAGGAAATCAAGAGTCCTCCTTGACTCAAAAGGATCACAAAGATCCATCATCATGTTACCAAGATCTTGAGAATTAGACACATCAAGATCAGCAAGTCTATGAATGCTAAAATAACAAAGAGTTTGCATCATGTCTTTATGCTTGGACTCCATGCTAATCTCAGATCTCATGAGGCTAAATACATCATCATGGATATAAGTGTCCTTAGAGGTTGATTCACTTATTCTCATAATTTGTTTACAAGTTGCCTCACAACATGAGAAAACACAATTTTTTGCACTATGAGTGAATAAATCACTCTTGCTCTTGCAAGACTCAAGAGCATACATTTGATGAAATAACCATTTGCTTTCTAATTGATCTAGAATCGATTTCAAACCATTAAGAACATCAACTATGTTCTCAAGAGAGACATCATACTCAACTAGTATGGCTTTACTCAATCCTTGGCACACTTGAACCTTGAGATGGCTCCTCAAGATCATCTTCTTGGTGCTCCTCCTTGATCCTTGAAGTCTCCTTGATATCACTGCCATTTGCAATACTTTAAATCATTTGCAACACTTTAAATCACATAAGCAATATAATTCTTGATGTGAACATAAGAGTCATCATCCATGGAATTGAGATTTGAGTGCTCCATCCTCTCCTCTTCAAAAATGAGCTCTCCCTTGGCTTCCTTCACTTCCAACATGTGATTAGTTCTCACACAAATACTAAGCTTGAAGAGCCTACCATTTCTAATTCCTTTTGCAATGACTTTCCTCCTTTGATGATAAAGCAAACGTTGCAATCAAACTTGACACTACATCCTTTGTCAACTAATTGACTCACACTCAACACATTTCTAGCAAATGAAGTAACATACAACACATTTTCAAGCTTTGCTTTCTTCCCTTATCCAAGACAAATAGGAATGGTTCCTATTCCATGAATCACATATTCAACACCATTTGAAACAAGAATGGACTCCTCAGAACTTGAATATGATGTGAATAAAAAAAAAATACTCCCTTTTGCAAGTGATGTGTGACTTTGTCCCAATATCAATCCACCAAGAATGTTCCTCCATAGAAATTGTTGGTGCATCCATGCATGCCATGAGAGACTCCTCCTTAATGAAGCCATCTCCACCTTGATTGTTGCAGCATACTTGCCTTTTCTTTTGCTTTCTTTTGAACAGATAAAAAATCTAGACAAATTTACAAAAGATCTAGATCACAAATCTAAGAATCAATTTTCACCCAACAAACTAGTGACCTTGGAAAATGGACCTTGCCTAGATCACAAAAATTAAGGCTCACTAAATTTGAATCAAATCACACCAAAATCAGACCCGATTACCCCTATTGGACTCAACCAAGACCAAAGACTAAGTTGGAATGGATTTGAAAAGATTTGATTACAAACAATATCCTAGTTTTCCACCAATCTTGACTAGATCTCTCATAACTTGAAATTCGTGGACAAACAAGTAAGACATGCCTATTTACCACTCAAATTTGTTTCTTCCCTCTTTGTAAGAATGATACTTCAAAGTGAATTCAACTCCTTATGAGATCTTGCAAACACAATGTGAGATCAATCTCACAATCTCTCCTTGTATCTAGATCTTGCCTCACACCAAAAATGAAGAACTTCAAGACTTTGAGCCAACTCCCTCCATAGAGAAAAAACACTTGAAAACACTCAAGGACTCCACAAACAACTCAAACACAATGTATTTGTGTGAAACTCTGTGGTCATGGCACCAAAATCTCATCTACATCACACACAAACTAGATTGACAATGCCAAATCATGAATTTTTGATGATCTAAGCTAGATATGAACAATCCTTGGCATGTCTAACCAAGTTGGGTGCCCTAGCCACCTTCATTTGAATGTCAATAGCTTTTTCAATACAATTCCTTCTGGCTTGAAAGCATTCTCATCACAAACTAGACTTCACTAGCTTTGCAACAAGCAATCATATACTAGATTTGGATCTACCTTGGAGAAACACCAACCATTCAAATTTTGGTGATCTCACACGTGCCTGAGCACCTCAATCCATATAGTACCCAACATGGATCAATTGATCATGATTTTGATCCCCTTTGATCTCAAAATCCATTTGATTGCAAACTATGTCCAAACTAGCTCTCAAAATCTTGTTTTTTCAAGCAAATTTTCACATCAAGCTTGAAACATTCAGTCCATCCACCATCTTTAGGTGGATTTGAAATATCCAAAAATGTGATTTTTCTCTCTCACTAAGATGTGTCAACTAACTAAAATTTTGCATACTTTCATATTCTCTTCTTTCTCAAATGTAAAGAAACTAAGACAAACTTGATTTGATGTTTTAAACAAGTTTTTGGATATAGAGTATGTTGGATTCCTATCCTCTCCATCCCTTATCTCTTCACTAATCTAGATCCATTCATTGTTGTATGTAAATACATTGAAATGTCGCACAGCCTGTAGAAGTACAAAAAAAGTCGATGACAATATTTCCTTGACTTTTTGGACATCAAAGTGTCTGAAGTGTTTGACGATCAAAGGTCATTATTCAAAAATAGAGCAAGCTCGACATCCACGTCATCAACATCGAAGTCTCCGACGTCGAAGTCATGGACATCTTCTCAAGAGCAACTTCGATGTCAAAGTCATCGACATCTTCTCAAAAGCAGCTCAACATCGAAGTCTTCGACTTCTCAACTAAATTGACTTAGCATCATGGTGCCTTAATCCCATTTTGTAAAGTACAAACCTTAATTAGAGGTCACTAATAGAGCAAGGCAGTTATAGCCCAAAGCGGTGACGGTGCCTATTATCCGCTCTTCTCTCCACTAATCAAGCATCACCGACTGCTCTCATGTACATATGTCATTGTAATGATAAGATCAGTAGATCACAATAAAGAGTGTAAGATAGAATAAGAGCGCAATAATTTGTTCTTCCCCTATGATATACCAGAGTATTGTTTTAGGAAGAACGCGCCTTGTATCTGCATTCAAACTTGTACTATTTGCGATCATAGAATTCCTATTCCAGCAATCTGAATCATCTAGTACTTGGTCGAATGCATTATCATTCTGTTTTGATTCATCGATTCATGCCATGCAGATATATTATTTGTAGATTAAATATTCATATGACTGATAATTTTGTGTTGATAATAAGCTCTAGCTCTTAATCTGATAACGCTTCCGCAAAGCGCATTCCTTTTGTGTTTGCCTATGGAACCTTTACTAGTAGACGTTGTGCACGCATCGAGAAATCTGACATTGCTCTGATTTCCAACATGGTATTAGAGCTATAGTTCCTATAGTCTCTACTATTTGATATTGTCATCGAGCTTATTTATATTGTAGATACAAATTATAATTGTTTCTATCTGCTTAATTCTCTGACTTTCAAATGGATTCACAATCACAATCTGCTATAATGGTAGATAGATTAGATGGTTCGAATTACCACCTTTGGAAGTTTAAGATGAAAGTAGTTTTGATGGCCAAAGGACTATGGGAGATAGTCGCTAGAGTCGAACTACTTCCTAATGTCGATGAGCAAGCCATGTCTAAATGGAAACTCTGGGATGGCAAGGCTTTTGCCTTGATCACCCTTAACATCTTCGACACTCAGATTGGCCATATCAGACAAGCCAAATTTTCAAGAGAAGCTTGGGACATATTAAGCACGCTCTATGAAGTGAGAGATGTCACTTCAAAGCGGCATCTGAGAAAGAAGTTCACGTCGAAGTCATCGACATCTTCTCAAAAGTAGCTCGACATCGAAGTCTTCGACTTCTCAACTAAATTAACTTAGCAGCATGGTGCCTTATTCCCATTTTTTAAAGTACAAACCTTAATTAGAGGTCACTAATAGAGTAAGGCGGTTACAGAGCAAGGCGGTTACAACCCAAAGCAGTGACGATGCCTGTTATCCACTCTTCTCTCCACTAATCAGGCATCACCGACTGCTCTCATGTACATCTGTCATTGCAATGATAAGATAAGTAGATCAAAATAAAGAGTGTAAGATACAAGAGTGCAATAATTTGTTCTTCCTCTCTGATATACCAGAGTATTGTTTCAGGAAGAACGCGCCTTGTATCTGCATTCAAACTTGTACTATCTGCGATCATAGAATTCCTATTTCAGCAATCTAAATCGTCTAGTACTTGGTCGGATGCATTATCAATGTGTTCTGATTCATCGATTTATGCCATGCAGATAAATTATTCGTAGATTAAATATTCATATGACTGATAATTTTGTGTTGTTAATAAGCTCTAGCTCTTGATCTGATAACGCTTCCACTTTGCGCATTCCTTTTGTGTTCGCCTATGGAACCTTTACTGGTAGACGTTGTGCACGCACCGAGAAATCTGACATTGCTCCGTTTTCCAACAGAGTAAAATGCACAAACTAAGATGAAATACTTTGTAGTGTAACATATGTATATCAACATGGCAAGTATTGGATTTAATATGACAAAATGTAATATTAAATAAAAATTTGTCAAACAATGAAAGATAGCCCACAAAAAAAGAAAATAGAACTCTATAATGGATGTTTGGATAGATTGTGCAAGAATGATCAGTAACAAATATCATTTCAATATTTGCATTCACAGATTTCAATTCTTAGGTATGGTCCCAAACCAACAATGTGAATTCTAGTAGTCACCCCCGTTCTCCATAAAGGCCCACAATTTTTTCAAGCTTTCGGAGTATTTGAACTTCTTTACAATGTTGAGTTGATGACATTCTTAGGATTACAAAGACGCAATGTGCAAGAGTCACAATTTGAGAGAAATAAAGGAGTAGCCAATTGGTCACATCAAGGTACAAGTCAAGATTGATTGGGTTGAAGATGGATGTACTCATATCTATGCAACTAGAAATTGGTTGTTGAATGCTCAAAAGCCCCATTGGTCCCAGTGGGTTGACCAACTTCTGATTAGCTTCTCCTCTTGTGGATGCACTGGAACTACTCTTGAATATGGGTAAAAAGAAAATTTCATCTACACACACACACACACACACACACACACACACACACATGTTGTGTATATCAGTGATCAAGATCATTCAATGGTAAAAAGTGACTCAATGGTTGATCTTGTATTATACTTGGAAGTGATGATGAGTTAAAGTAAATTGTGCGCTGATTGTAGGCATTTCTTTTACAATATGTGAGTGATGCTTGAATATATTGATGGAGTGTGATTTATCTGTTTTAAGCAATGAGCATTTTGTGGTGTTATTGAAATTTTTTGCTTACAATGAGTTGCTTGTTTTGTTAACACAAAATACCACCTACTTGTACTCCAAGCTTAAAAACTTGAAACATCATAACACATTATAGAATGTTCAATTTGAATCTCAAATCAATGCTTTCATAGCCTTTGTTGATTCAAAATTTTATGAATGGTCTCACACTTACATTGTCTATGTGATCATGTGATATTGCTATCTATTGTGATCTATCATGCTTGTCATCCAATTCCCATTGTTTATCTCTATATATTCTCCTTCCTTTCATTTTCTATCTCAGACCCAACGGGGTTGGCTCAACTGGTTAGCTTGGCATCCAAAGTTTCTTTGGTCCCAGGTTCGAACCTCCCCTTGGAAACCAAGAAGCATTTTCTATCTCAACTATTGTTTTGTTTTTGTTGTTCTCCATCTCTCATCCATCTTCAAATTGCTATTCATTGTGTTATTCTCAACCTATGAGATTCCCTTATGATGTTGCTATTTCGATGGCTTTTCAATTTCAATTATGACAACTAGAGGAATTCTATGGCAGCACCTTTTAGCTTATCATTATGGGCCTTTTTCCTCCACTTGAGAAGCATGGCTACAATTGACTACTCTCTCTTATTCATTTCTTATAGACCTCAAATCTTGATAGTTGCAAAGTTGGGTCACTTATATTTTATCTACAGGTTCAACTCCTTGTCCAAGTGCCCATTTTTTCATGTCACGAAATGATTTGTCATTCTCTTTCTCATGTTGGAAATTTCTTTTCTCAACTCTTAGCTCAAATAACATTGCAATCTAAGTTGGCATGACTTATTGCGTCCTTAGCACCAACTTCTAGCAAGTGCGGTCTTATTTTCTATGCTCTATACAGGATCACTTGCTCTTCATCGACGGTCTTATTTTCTATGTTCTATACACGATCACTTGCTCTTCATCCTTGTTGAACTATCATTCAAGATTCTCTATTGTTGTGACTACTCCTTTGTCTTTTTCCAATTCTTTCACAAATGTCTTCTTATTTGTTAATTGAGTCACTCTCTTTTCAAATTCTTGAAACATGAACTACAGATATTTTAGCTACATGAACATGTCTTTTTTGGATATCCAAGCACTTCTTATGAGGACATGACCTCGACATCTTCTATTTCCCAATCCCTTTATCTCTCTCCAACTTCCACAACCTTGTGTAGTTTGATCACCTCAAGGTTCTCTTCCTTTTCTATTCATTTTCTCAAATCGTTGTTGGAGATGACTTCTTGATATGATATATCTTCTTCATTATTGGAAAGGAAGCGATCTTCCTCTATCATTCATTTTCTGCACTTGTGAATGATAATAAGTTGTGTTTATGGTAGTACTACATAATTACGTATTGTTGTGGTAGAATATAATATAGTTTGAAAATTGTTTTCTTTTGTACATCTTGTGTCGGATATTGCATTTGATGATGAGCATATTGTTGAAGACTACAATTCTTCACCAAATAAAAAAGGATGCACATTAATGCATGCCGTCTCTACAAGTACTATGTGAAGATGATGAATGCCATTTGGTTCTACAATTATGTCATGTTGAGTGCCTAGATTACATTGTTATGGGGTTAGCCATGAAGCAAGTGAAAAAATTTCAAGAAATCTAGTCTATGCATGACTACTAATCAAGTTTTGGCATGCAAGTCCATAAGATTTCTGGTAAAATTGTTCCTTGGTCAGTTAATTTTGCTTATATTGATCTACCTATTGGAATTTGCTCAGAAATCATGGAATCAGTTGCTAGAAGATCATGTGTGGTGCTCTGTTGGCATTTCCTCGAGAATTTTGGATGACAGGCCGATATCCACATTGATCATTTGTCCTTTGTCTATGGTAGATATAGTAGAAAAATTAAAAGATCTACATGTCTTGTGGTGGGATGTAGGATTTGCATTGAAAGCCATGCAAGGAACAAGCCCAATACTATCACATGATATAAATGTGCAAAGCTTCTTTTCAAAAGCTCATAGCTGTTTCACTTATGCGTTGATGTGTGTGCACATAGTGTACCACATTTGCAACTATTTAATTTGCCTTCTAGCAATTCCTAAAGAACTACACATTATGTTTTTTCAAACAAAGTCTTCTATGGCGCATGGCACACACAAATGCACCATTTCAAAGCGAGGTATTTTTTGAAAAATGAATGGAAAGCCCAAAAAATGTATCTTTATAAAGGGTTTTCTGGTGTCGAATTCCTCTAATGAATGAGAAAGACATCCACGTTCTAATACACCTTGGAGAGGTCCTAAAGAGCGATCCCCTGCTTTCATGAAAATGTTTTTGGAATACTTGTGTCTTGATTGTGGAACATGCATGGAGATTGGCTATGGCACCGCCCTATCGTTGAGGGCAAGTCTGTCACCTGGAAGACATCATTTAACATTTGATTCTGATACAGAAATTATCTCTATGTTTGTTAAGCCACTCCTAACCCCTAAACCACCATTGGCTAAGAGTGCTTTGTGTGGACTTAAGAAACTAAACAGGAAAATAAAATGTTGTGTCTAGGTAAAGCAGAATAGAATGTAGGTTGTGTGTGTGTGTGTGTGTGTGTGTGTGTGTGTGTGTGTGTGTGTGTTGGAATCATCTATTTATTTGTTTTTGTTTGCTTCAAGTCTGTTGCTATGAGAATCAAGCATGTGGCATGGTTCTGTGTGTGTGTGTGTGTGTGTGTGTGTTCTTTAGAAAGAGATGGGAGTTTGATTCATCTGCATTTTCAAATGATCTGCAAGTGTTTTGCATCTAGTGTCTTCAAAGTAAATCATGTAATCAAGTAGTATCTAGGTTGGTCAAAGGATAGTCCACCCGATAACTTAGTATTATGTAGGTTTCTCCATCAAAAAGGCATTCATACCTGGCATGACAGGCTACTGTATGAAGGATTTGGGTAAAGAGCACTTTTAGTGTGTGATCCATGGTGTTAGTCATGATGATATATATAAGGGAAGGGATGAGTATATTAAATATGGAGTGTCAGAGGTCAAGAATTGGGTCATGTTGAGTCCAACTAATCTATTTGAGAGAGCCTACATCTTTTCACTTTTCCACATGAAATCTAGGCAGAATAATACACTCCCACAGGTGTTGCTAGCAATGTTAAGGATTGGAAAATATTATTGAGAAGCAATGTGGGTGACTCCATACCAAGGAAAAGTAATGGGCATAACTAGGGCCACAACTATTTGGATAGCTATGAGAATGCCAACGGTGGTAACATAGAAGTATGGAAGGTAGCTGACATGTTTGGTGAATATGATCTTAAATGCTGCAATGTACAAGCCAGTGAATCAAACATAAACAATGCTAGAGATGTGGAACTAGTGATTGTGAGTCCAAAACAGCTTGAAGGGCATTCTCTTTAAGCACTAGAGCGTTTCTTTTTTACTTCCAAAATATAGGTTGTACAAAACAGAGAAAACTGTGGACAATATTTTTGCTACAATGTTTTGGCTTTTTTGCTCTTGAATGTTACAAATGTTGTTTTTGGTTCAAGTTATGTGAGATGCTGTTTTTGGGCTCAGATTATGTGGATGTTTTTTTGGCCCAGATCATGTTGCTTTGTTTTTTGAAGATAAGATTAGGATTTAGATTTTAGTTAGGGTAAATTTTAGGGTTTGGGAGCCATAAAGAGGTGTTGGCAGAGAGAGAGAGAGAGAGAGAGAGAGAGAGAGAGAGAGAGAGAGAGAGAGAGAGAGAGAGAGAGAGAATGTGGACAATGATAGACAACAAGGGTTTTGTCTATCCTCATTGGTCCACGTTTGCCCTAAAACTTATTTGAAGTGCATTTGAAATGGCTTGAAAATGACGTGCATTTAGAAATTTTTAGAGATAGAACGTGACTTTAAAAATTCATAGAATGAGAAGTTTCTAGAAAGAGAGAGGTACATAAGGGCAAGAGAGAGGAGAGGCATGCATCACGAGAGAGAGAGAGAGAGAGAGAGAGAGAGAGAGAGAGAGAGAGAGAGAGAGAGAGAGAGAGAGAGAGAGAGAGAGAGAGAGTTTGTGAAATGGACCAAATCTCATGAATTAGAACCAACAATAAGATTATGATCTTCCAATTGTCAGCTGCTCCTTGAAGATGTTCACGTTTGATCTTGAACTTTCTAGCACATGAAATTGTTCACATCTCTAAATTTGAAATCAAGGTCTTAGAATTAGCATAAAAAATTCATCATAATGTTATAGAAATAGACTATATCAAGAAAGATTTTGCATTTTTTTAAATCTCCAAATAACACAAGGAAAAATCTTAAACATGCCAAATGTGTGATCATGAAATGTCAATAAAATGTCTTAAACAAATCTAAAATAAGAAGAAATCCATAAAAGTAAGATGAGCAACTCAGATAAGGTTTAATGCCCCATCGAATTGACTGTCTATTTTGTCCAAAAATTACCAAGTCTCGATTTGACAAACTTCCTACATTGATAAAATACTGATTGATTTACATCTTGATAAATAATTGCAACATGCACTTGGAAACTTTTTGGCAATGAATAGATTATTCAAGTGATAAAGCAGTGAAGCACCATTTTGAACAGATTGTTAGAATGGAATTGTTTTTTTCAAATTGGTCTAGTTTTTAACGGTTTCAAATCAGTCTTTTCAAACCGGTCCAGTTTTCAAATGGTCTCAGCGCTACATTCTTGGTTACAAGGCAATGAATGAACTGCAGCTGGAAGGTAAGGATAACTATCTTGCTTCATTAGCAACACATTTTTGTAGTTTTTTTGGTGATATATTTTAAAAAGGTCTGATGTTGATGTAGCTACTAAAAGAATTTATTGCAAACAGAATTGTAACAAAATCTTTCATGCATGCAATCTAAATCTTGACCCCAATGAAAAAATTATAGCTGGGCGCAGGGTTATTTCCGATTTTTTAGAGCCTGGCAGAGTTCATACTGAATATAGCAAGTAATCAAATAGTTCTGCAATTTCACCACAGCAGAAAAAACATCCAAAACCCACAAAATCACCTGTTAGGTGGTATCTAAATCATGTTTTCAATGTACACACGGTGAATCAGTGAGCTATTCAATTTCTTGCGACACGTTGGACAACTTTTACAAGCCTTGATAACTTCCGAAATGCAACAGCGGCAAAAAATATGTCCACAGACTGTAGAAGTTGCCTCTTTCATTGTGTCCAAACAAATGGCACATGTAAATCCAACCTCATTGGACTGCTCTCTGAATGGATCCTTGTTAGCATCACTTTCCTCCCTCTGTATGGAAATACAACAGATGTCACTGGAACAAGCCACAGATACTGTGCATATCTGTTGAAGACTAAATGTCATTAACGAAATATTCTAAGAGGACCATCCAGCATGCATGAACCAACTATTAGTTTCCGCATTCATAAATGGCAGGTATATAAAAATTTGTACAAACCAGATTGCCATTTCTTCACATCTACAGACATATTGATAATCAATCAGAGAAGTAAAGCCAATAGACCTTCTATGCTAGCTTGCAAAACTTATAATGTACAAAAACTCCAGGTAAATTGAAAAATATATAATGTACGATTTTATTAATGGATCAGCCGTACAACCTGTGAATTAAGATTGTCCACACGGATGCACTCACCAACTGCAGCAAGTTGATCCTAAAGATCCTTGATTTTTGTAATGTGATCAGCGATAGAATCATTGGAGTCCATCCTGATTGTACGTAGTTTATTCTGCAGATAGAGGACCCTACCCATATTGACGGTCTCATACATGGACCTCAATGTCTCCCAAGCCCCTCGAGGTCTTATGGCACCCCTTATGTGAGGGATGATGTTATCCTTCACAGAAAGGTTGATAATCCAATGTGCCTTTAATCCTCTCTTCATATAGTCCTTCAGTTCATCTTCAGAATCTGGAAAAGGCTCAGAACCTATGACTATGCCCCAACATTATCTATCCATGAGAATGTTCTGCATCTTAAACTTCCACACCCTGTAATTGGTACCTTCAATCTACTTGAGTCATTGAGTAGACTCTCACTTAGGCCAGCCATGATTTATTGAATATTCTGCAATCAAACAGGAGAAATCCCAGAAAAATACTCAAGAATTGAGATGCTTCAAGAAAATGGGGTTTCACCCAAACTCGGGTATTATGCCACTTGACTAATGTTGAAGAGTAATGCCTACTTTACCCCTTTGGCTAAGCACTAATTATGTTGTAAGTTGTACATAACTTATGGGGCATGTTATTAGTTAAATAAATTAATGCAAGTGGCCCACTTGGCCAAGTAGCTCACTCATATGGTTGATACCTAGACTTTCCATGCATGTACTTGAGGTGCTTGCCTCACAAAGGATTTGGAGGACCCACGCCCTCCTCTCTCTCTCTCTCTAGCAATTCACTTTCCCTTCTAACTTTTGATGTTGTGAAGTGCTTACGCAATTCTCCTTGTATGTGATGTTTTCCATAGCTAAGTTTCTCAAGTTTTCTTGGTTGATCTAGTATTGCAGTTCAGATACTCCATAGCTAGGTCTTGCAAATCATCAACTAATACCCAACAACTTCTGCTTTTGTCTTTGCCACACAGTGTGGCCTTGCTATGCCTTGCACAAGATCCACTCAGCACCCTAATCAAAACGTCTCCACAAGCTGCTCTCTTCAACTTTTGGAAAATTTGTCAGAATCCAAAAAGGTTGATATGGTTGTCCTCCTATAACCAGTAGTCCAGCTATGCTTCCTGTTCTAAAAACTGATTGCCCAACAAAAAGTTCTCCCACTCTGATACCATGATGAGTCTCTCTACGAAGTGTCTTAACCTCAATAACAGACACACAGCATGAAAGCTTGAAAGAAATTAGCAATGGAAGCATGTAAAACCATGGAAATCTTAAGCACCTCAAGAAAGCAAAAGTAGGAACTCATAAAGCTTGATTGGGGGGAGAGAGAGAGGAGAGAGAGAGAGAGAGAGAGAGAGAGAGAGAGAGAGAGAGAGGGCATGGGCCACTTTAAGGATCAATCCTCTACAAAGATAGTAATTAGTGAGGTGTCACCTCCCACTTGAGTCTCATGCCACATGGCATGCCAACTTGCACTTACTAACTTTAATTTACAAAGAGGGGTGCAAAGTAATTGCACACAAGTTGCCCCCATGATAAACTTACAACATAATAAATATGTGCATGCAAGTGCCTAGCCACTAGGGATAAAATAGGCATTATATTTCAACAGAAGCAACACTCCCTACCATATCCCTCCAAGCAAGAGTTTTTGCTAGATGAAATGGGAGGTCACAAAGGTAGAACAATCTATTGATATCCATGTCAACTCTATCTTGTTTATGCCCCATAATAATCTCTACCCCTTCTACAAGTCTACTACCTCTAGAAATAGAGGGGTCGGTTACACGTGCACGTGCTAAAGATGTGCCACTATCTCACCCTCACCACTCCTGAGAGCTGAGATGATGCATACCTAGCTGAAGTAGATGATCCTTTTGCAACAAATAGGAAAAAAGTTAATCACTCCAAGTTCCACATGCAATGTTGTCGTGTGCACAAGTGACAATGCAAATTCATCATTTAATGTTAAAAAACAAAAGAGTTAGGTCACAAGTGTATGATGTTCACCTACAATTGGAGGAACGTTCTCCTCTGTTGTAATAGCTTGTGTGACAATGATTGCATGTCCATTGTTTTGTGCCCGAGCTATCACATGCCGAAGTAACTATCACATGATCCCATAGGGGATCTTTAGCTCTCACGATGGCCTTCTTGAATCTCTTGAGTTCTCCCTTAAACCTTTCTCTCCTCCTCCCTTTCCCTATAGATTGTAACTTCTAAGTTCCAATATATAACCCAACTCTAACTTTCAACTTCATACTTGTACTGCTAGAATCTAAGTCCCAACTCCCTACGCTCTAACTCCTAACTGTCCTAAAGGTTAACTCCTAAATCTCCTAACTTTCTCCTTTGAACTTTCCTCCTACTAGCTCTTAACTTCACACTCCCCTTTTTTCATCTCCTTCCACTTAACTCTCCTCTGCTTTTTCTTGTCTCATCTCTCCTCTTTTCTCTCTCCTTCTCCCTTGCAAACTGGCACAAAAATAGGTTACATTTTGTTTTTAAAAGGTTGGGACTGGACAGTTCTAAAAACATTTCCAAGGCCCAATTCTTTTCAATTCATATTGGGCCCATTCGATTTTTCAAGAATCCCCATTAGCCAACGAATTGAGTTTTTTTTTTTTTTTGCAAAGCTTTAAGATACTAGTATTTTTTCACAAATGTACAGGTACAAAAGTAAGCGGCAACCCAAGGCCGAAATAGTGTAAAACCGGTAGGGGTGTATTATACAACAAAAAGGACTATTCGTACACCACACAGGGAGGCAGTTCAATACAGCTACATAGCATTACCAAAATACATAGCTAACCGCAGGCAGGCCACTATTCAAAGTGGGGAAGAAGAACCATCAAAAACCTGCAGATTCCGTGTCAACCATATCTGCCAAAGTACGAAAAGCCTACACAAATGCCAAAAAGCAAGCGATGAACGGTCCCAAATCTGTGAGTCCACCAGCATGATGGTATGTATCAAGTGTCAAGGGAATGAGGAATTGCCAATATCACCTCTAGCCATTATCCTGGCGGCAATGATAAAGCAGGTGCTCAATAGTCTCCTCCTCCAGCTGGCAAACAGGATAGAGGTGATCAGAAAAGAAAAGCCATTTAGCCAGAAGGGGGAGAGACATAGTAATGAGGCGGTAAGCAAGGTAACAGAGTTTTCCAATTGGAAGAGAGCGGATAGATACTAGAAAATCTCTTATGCCAAGCAGAGGAGCCGTCAGAGTGAGACCAACGGGTAATAAAGAAAGTCGAGAATATATAAGGATAATGACGAAGATGGGTGGCCCGATAACCAAGGAGGGACGAGTCAAGAGGGACGAGTCAAGAGGTGGCTCCTAGCAATCGATGGAAGAAGAAGTCATGAGCAACATGGAGCCCGAGAGCAGAGGAGGCGAGGTTCAAAAGAGAGTGCTCGTTGACAATTAACGTAGAGGAGGGGAGGATCTGATAGGGGGAACCAAGACGGCTTGAGAAAGCATGGTAAGGCCCTTGCGAGCCAGGGCAAGAGAGAGGTGTGGGTGGGAGGTGAAGAGCGGGGGGGGGGGGGGGAGGTAGGAGGGAAGAGAGAGGAGGTCCATATCGGCCCGTTCAAAGGGAGAACTCAACGGTCAGACTAGGAAAGGAGGTGGCGAAAAATCCAAGAAAGCGAAAGCAAGGTTCTGGAGGACAAAGGTACCCTTAAAGCGGAAGGAGCAGCCAAAGGTAAGCAGCTTGAAAAAGGAAGGGAAGGGCCGAAGCAATGGAGGGACAACAACAGCAGAAGCCATGTAGGCCGAGAGAAGGAAGTGCCAGTGCTGGGAAGGGAGGAAAAGAGAGGAAAGACAGCAAAGAACAAGAGACTTGTTTTTTAAGGCAGGGTTCAGAATGCCGAGGCTGCCATCAGCTAGAGTGGCCGTGCAAACCGACCAAAAAAGAAGGGGACGCTTGTCGGCCCAAAGGAAGCGGCGGATATGGGCACCAAAGGAGTTGTGAAGGGCTTAGGTGGCAGTGAAATGGAATTCAAGAACACCGGATAGGCAGCCAGAATGTGACGGACGGCCAAAACCCTAGACGCAAAGGACATGAAGTGGGGGTTCCATGGAGCTAGCTTACGAGCAAAAGACAGAAGGAACCAATCTGACCGTTGTCGAGAGGAAAGATGCAGCTCCGAGCAGCCAAGTGACCGAACCATGAGGCACAACTCAGACTTCCCTTTGTCCAAAAGGGAAGAGGAGCAATAACAGAACTCAGAGAAGACATGCAGGAGGTGCCAAACGCGAGATTCAGAGAGAGGAGAGAAAAGGGTAGCGTCATCGCCAAACAGGTGATGGGAAAGAGGGCCCAGCGGGGAATGGACAGGAACGATAAGACGAAGAGAAGACGCATCGTGAGATTCATGGAAACCATATTATGAACGTCACTTTTCTATTGGAAAAAGGATATTACAACCTACAAGAAGTAAAAGAGAATGGGACATAAAGAATTCAGCTGTAGAGTGAAATGCTTTATTGATCCTTTACGTTTGGGGGTAAATTTTCTCAAAGACTTTTGCATTGTGTCTAACAATCGTTCAATTATGGCGAGAGTGCCAAAAAGTTAAGTCCAATTTACCTGGTGGAAAGGTCGCTAAGTAATCCATTCCCCATTCCCCACTACATCAAGATGACAAACCTTTGCCACAAAAAGGCTACTATCGGTCTCGTCGAAAGAACGTCGTAGATTAACATTTGCACAAAAATAGTCTCGGCAAAAGGACGAAAATGAAACAGTAGGTACAGCACCGACCTTTCGTTTTAAACCTGTCGACCTAGAATTTGAACAAGTAGGGTAATCTTGCTCCTGTGTATAGCTTTCAAATCCCCCGTTCACAAGCCGCGAAGCTCTCCAGGCAACATAACCAGCCACCGTTGCTGACAGAAACATCATGAAAACTTGCAGGGGATACATATTGAAGCGAAGCTTCTCTTAGATTCAAAGACATTCATCAAGCGCACCAATTCTGATCAAAGAAAGTGCTCTGAAGTGGCATATTTTGGAATCGTTACTATGTCATTTCCTTGTGGCCACAACAACAGCTGCATCAGCATCATCATCCTTGCCAATTTATGTTGCGATCATCATACCTTTTTACAAACCAGAGATCGCAAAGCAAAGAGCTATCAATCGACGATGATGAAACCCTAAACTGAGCGTAGAAGCCGAACTCTAACTACCCGCTACGTACTATGAATGGACCGGGCACAGGCACAATATGGATGGGCACAGGCCATCTTGTGTGGTAAGGATTTCTAGAATTTTTTTAGGCGAGGCCCGGAGGGGCCGAGCCTAAACCGGACAAAATGGCCTTTGCCCGGCCCATCCCATTGCGTAATGGATATTTGAACCACCCTTTTTAAACCAATCCTTTATTGCCACGTGCCAGGCGCAAGTAAAATCATTAATAAAAAAATTTGAGACCAATAATGACTAAAGCCATCCAAAAAACTTATTGCCTTTACTCCTGCCATCTCTTCCAATATGGCATTAGTTAATGGTAAAGGGTTAGTTAATAATAATAATAATAATAATAATATAATAATAATAATAAAATAATAATAATAATATATCTATGAGGGGTTGGCTCAGCAGGTTAGAGCAAGGCTCTTTTGCAGAGATATGTTGGCCGCAGTAGGAGCGCTAATTAGTTGTTAAGTTTTGTTAGGTTTTGTTTTCCAATTGGTAGCTTAATTTTTTATTTCATGAAAGGTTTTCATTTTTTATTTTTTTCAGTTGTAAAATTTTTCTCAATTTAACTCTGCAGTAAAACAGTCTATGAGGAGGGACCTTACATAGATGTAAGGTTCCTCTGATCGTTCCTAGCATCATTGTGTAGTAGTAACGTCCATTGATTAGGTCCATTTCATACTAGTAAGTCCAAAATTTAAAATAGAGCTCGCCTATTGGTCCAGGAGAATAAATGGGACTCCCACCCTTTCACATTAAGCCTTAAGTTAAGTAGCTCATAGGGGGTACATACCTGGTGTATGCCCCCAAGCGGCCTACTAGTTTCCAGCCACAGGCACTCGGGAGTAGGCTCCACCGGGTCTTGGCTCCCGGGCACTGGTTCCCTGCAAGACATTATTTTTACATTCCTTTCTTTGTTTGGCTTCTTTCTTTCTTTCAATATAGAGTGCATAATGGAATATCATGTTTAATCATGATAATGATGATAAATATGTTTCCACGCTAGTCTTGTTTTGTGATTGAAGTCTATCAAGATAACACTAAATACCTAATGCATCTTTAGATTAAAATCTTGAGGCAAGCATAAATCATAAACAAATAGTGTAGATGTTTGTAAAAAGGTGACACAATACATTCTAGTTGAACACTTGTACTCGTTTTTTTATGGACAAGCCTAAAAGGTCCTTTTGTTATGAAAGTTCTTCTTTTGGAAACAACACATACAAATTATAAGAAATATTGTCTTTGAAAAAAAGGGAGGGCCTCCTCCCTTGATGTGCACACCCTACATAGTGAACAAGATGACATTTGTTTTTTGGACTTTCATCTAAAAAAGAGAAACCTTTTTTGTTATTTTATTAATTACCTTCTTTTAGCCTAAAATCATGTTTTTTATGAGTAAATCTCCAAATTATTTTTAAATGTACAAAGAAATATATTTTGTCAATATATCGTGACCAAAAAAATTCATAAAACCATCACAATAAAAAATGAGACATCATCTAAAGACAAGACATGATTTTTAAGGATTACGAAGCATAAGCTCATTAGTAAGCGTAAAACGTAAGCCAATAAATAGAACTACAACAATTGGATAAATGAATGGATGTAGATTAAAAATCGGATTAGACTGATGAGAAGAAGATTCAAGTGATGAAGCCTATAGTTCCAAAGTAATCATTTACTGACAATAACAATAGTGTTTAAGACTTGATTGGTGGTAGAATAATGATGACTCAGTCTATATAGATATCCATGCCTCTTTTCGAGTGTAAGGATCTTATTCGTCCTGTTGACAATGCTGCATTGATCATATTTGAATTCAATTCTATATCTTAGAGCAGTAATTCTATTGACAGATAGTAGATTTGTAGAGAGATTAGGTACATAAAAAACTTTAGAGAGTATTTTGAACTTATCGTTCTGAAAGATTAATCTTATAGTGCCTTCACCTTCAATAGTATTTGTGTTGTTATCACCGAGGTGTACGAACTTCTTGGTGTTGTAAGACTTATAGGACTAAAAACACGGGATGACTGGTCATATGTTGAGTGGTTGCAAAATCAAGAAACCAAGCATTATCATCTTGTACCTTCTAATGATTGATCATAACCACATCTTCATCCACGTCTTGTACATGAGTCTGAGATGTCTCAGCAACTACATTGGCTTGTTGACTTGATTGCTTCTTGTTGTTGTTTTTAAACTTTAATATTTTGCAATCCTGAACGTCATGATTAGTGCACTTGCAGTACTTATAGAACATCTTCTCAGATTGTGGATTCGATAGCTACTCCTGATTCTGAGTCACCTTCTAATTTGATTTGAATTGTTTCTGACCTTTCTTTTTCTATCTTTTTGAGCCTCTGTTTGCATATAGAGCATGTGAATCTATGTTTTAAGAAGTGGAAGTACCAATTCTTCGATTGTCTTCCTGTAGCAACATAGCAATTACTGTAGAAAGAGCTAGATATGAGTGTGTTGATATAATCATCATCCAGTTTTCATATGTAGATGGCAAGCTCGATAACAATGTTATGATTGCCTTTGAAATCATCATAATCGATATGATGATTACGTAGACAAATACAATTTCATTAGAATATTTATTGTGAAAGCATTAGATAGTTCAAACAATTTTATTCAACACCTTTTATCACACTTAATCTATACGTTGAGTCCAATGGACAATGTCAATGAGAACTTGAGGGCTTGACAAGTGAAATTTATATAAGTGAAAAAACTTCAATTAAGTGTACCACAACTGACTTCATATCATCAATTAGTCATGTTATATGTTTCACCTTTTCATGTATCATGTTTTCACAATGGTGATCAAACTTTCACAAATGGTATTTGATGGCCATAGACTATCAATACATAGATAATAGAGAAGTAGGATCAATAAGAAGACTAGGGGTTGTGGACTATGTCAAAGTTGCATACGTCAATGTAAGTTTAACTAGGACATCAAAGAGATGGCACTTTGTAGGAGTCTCATGAGGATGCTTTTGGAAGATTTCCTATGGGTATAAGTCCAACTTGTAGCACCAATTGCTAGCCTGAGAATAAATAAAACAATTTTCTAAGCAATGTTACATTTCAACTTCTAAAATTGTCAAAATTTTAGATTAAGCTTATAAGGTTTCAAAAGCTTTTCAAGCCAACATTGTAACTTGGACTTTTAGGTCCCACAAGTAAAAGTGGAAAAGGGCACCAATATTTCTGCTACAACTAAGCCTCTTTTGGAAAAAGTGGCATCCTTAATATTAATGTGAAGGTGCTCCCATTTTGGATTCTCAAGATCTCGTCTCTGTTGTAAATGCTATTGCTCTCATTTGTTCCATTGTGCTCTTTATGATTATGCTTAAGTACATGCAATGTTGAGATTAAGATTGAGTATCAACTCTCCATGGTCATGAAATAGCTTTTCCTGATAGCATACTTGAGCAAAAGCTTAAATCTCTTTGAATGGAAAAAGTGTTTTTTGCTTGAATTAGTAGTGTAACCATTATGTTGTGTCCATTTGTGTCAAATAGTTGTTGAATGTGCTTTGAAACTTAATTTGCTTTTGATGTAATGGTAACCTTTATGGTAGCATAAACTCTTTGAGGTGTAGAAGCCATCTAAAAGGTTGACAATTGGATCTTAAGATTTCCAGACTTGGTCTGAATCTCTTGGCTCACTTGGACAATTTTTAGTAAAAACTCGGTGAGCTCTTTTTTCTTTATGGTCCTCATCATTAGACCTTTCATCTTCTCCATGAATGACATCGAACGTAGCGGATTTAAGAGTATGATACTCTTCGCTAGGTTTAAGATCTTTCCGGATACGTCATGGAAGGCCAACTAAAAACCATATGATCAACATTTTATCAGTGGGCTCTTCCTGGACTTGACTTCTGAGACGCTTGAAGCGCTCATCGATATAGTCATGTACACGTTCATCTTTTCTATTTTTATATTACTGAGGCGTACAAATGGGCTTTCTGTGAGTCTGAAAGGTTGGAAGCGTTTAATAAAGAACTGTCAATTCTGACCAATCTTGTCTATCATCATGATCAAGATTAAAAAATCACTCTCATGCTTTATCCACCATGGTCATTGAAAATAGTTGGACTTTTGCATTGTTTGTATATTCACCATATACTTCAGATGCATTCTCAAAGATTTGTAAAATTCTATGAGGGTCCACATTATCGTCGAACTTTGGTAATTCCAATCGGGGTGTTTGTTTGTCAAATCTTGCGGTATGGTGAACATGTTGAACATGGTGATCGTCAGGGTTATCAAATTGATGAGGCCTCCATCGGGGTGGCCCAGGATCTTGATTTACCTGAGATCTAAGACGATAGGACTTGTTCTTATCATTTGGATGATCACTCGATGTGAACTCATCTAGAAGTTCTTCTGGTATATTTGCCATTAGAACTGGTCATATTCAACTCTTTTTTTATTTTGATTTTTTTTGAAATATTGGGTTGACCGTACCTTAAAATAGAATGAGGTTTTCAATAGGAATTCTATAAAAAATGGTCTGTCAGATTTGAGCAGAAGTGCGTCGGATACAACTGCAGTGACAATGTCGGATGTAAAGTTTGTGACAATTTGGCGGACTTGCTGTCGGTTACAGTCTCAGATGCAGCTTGTCGAATACAGGATCGTCGGATACAAGATCATCGGATGCACGTCGGATATAAAATTGTCGAATGCAAATGCGAGAATCCCGAAGGATCTATCGGATGGAAAATTCAGTATGATATGCAGTTCAGATACATTGTCGGATGCAACGTCGGATGCAACACTGTCGGATGCAATCGTCGAATACAACACTGTCGGATGCAACGTCGGATGCAACATTGTCGGATGCACTTCGGATGCAACACTGTTGAATGCACTTCGGATAAAAAATCGTCAGATGCAATGTCGATGAAAAGTCATCGAATGCAATCGTCAGACGCAAAGTCGTCGGATGCAAATGCGAATCTCGAAGGATCTATCGGATGGAAATTCGTCGGATGCAATTGCGAGAATCCCGAAAGATCTGTCGGATGCAATTTAAAGTATGGTTTTTTGGGTGCACGTCGGATGTATTATTTTTAGTTTGGTTGTCGAATGCACGTCGGTTCTAAACGTGGACCAACTCCCTCCCCTGAAAAAGTGTGTGAAACAGTGGAGAGCGGTGGGGCAGTGGGTTGCTTGAACGGTTTGTGGTTGGGTGTTGATGGAATCTTGATCTCAGAGAAGAGATTGAATGCGTGCTTGTAAAGAAAAAGATGAATGCAAGAACGTAAGCAAGCAGTCAGAATCACAAGGACTAGAAAATGGATTGTAATCCACGAGTTCTTTAGCACGAGATTATCAATAGCAATGGCGCCAATATTTGCTGATCCTGGTAACAAGATCCTATCAGCCTACAATCGACAGGAACTCTACTACCCTTCTCAATCCTACGGTTTGCAGTATAATGGTGATGTACTCCGCCTGTCAATTGGCACATCCACAGCCTGATTTCAATCCTTTATTGATAATGGAAGCTCAACTTAAATCTGAGATCTGTCATGACTCATATAACTACATTCTACAGTTTATTTCAGATTTTCTTTGGTTTCTTATAGAATGTATATTATTACTAATCTAATCTAAGCAAGAAACAGAGAAGGAGATTGAATCTAATCCTAGTGAAATCACTAGAATCAACAAAACTGAATCTAACTAAGAAATGCAAATCCTACAAAGTGTATATGACAAATATCACTCAACATTTGTAATAAAAACTCCTCAGGGAGTCAAGCACAAAGCAGCATCAAATGGGAATGGGTAAGATCAGCCACTAAGCCCTACACATCTACCTGATATTAATCACAAAACCAATCCACAACAACAATAGATTCATACACAAGTACCCAAACTAAATGCATAAAAATGGAGCATAGAAAGAAATGCACATAGAGGGATCTTCAATTGTAAAAGCAACCACATTTCAATATACGTCATATGCTTGGAAACTCGTGGAGGAGGCCTCTATGTATACCCATGAGTTAGTGAATCCATTCCTATTACAATTTGGCTTCCACCTCTTACAAGTAAGTGAACCCCATTCTATAAATGTTTGGGTTCCACCTCTTACATAATTCTAAGAGGCCTCTTTATTAAAAACACAACTCAAATTGAGAGGGTTTAAATTACTAGCTCCCACCTGATTTTTCATCTTTTGGAAATTACCATTGAACTCACAAATTGTACAACTTAGCCTAGCACTAGTAATTCTTGTGCTCTCAAACTTGACTCTCAACTTCATCTCTGTTGAAAGCCCTTTTGAGTGGTGAGGCTTTGCATCGCCACCTTAGGGCATGGCATCAACTAACAGAATTGTAAGAAAACGTCACGAAAATGCACATTTTCAAAACTTATAGCTCACTAATTCAAATAATCTAAACGATTTTGCCAAATGCCCACAGATTTACAAATTCACAAATATTATCTATTATTGAATATAACAATATCAACAAATTATAATATCTCAATTATAAATGGGTGTTAAATAGAGATGGATATTTTTGAGTGTAAGTGCAATACGACGTAATGCAATGATACTATGTTTTATGTAGCTTTTTCCTTTAAATTTTTTTAACGACCTTCAACAACATGTCCATCAAACACTTTTTAGTTTGAGTTGTGCAAAGATAGACATGATTGTTTAAGCTGTTGTCACCTAGTTATATATACTGCCAAAACCCTATGGGGCACTCCTTGGTTGATCATTTCCTATTAATCGCCGACTGATAATCTATGCAAAACATGTCACTAACATGCTAACATGTATTCCTTTTATTAAAAACTATGATAAAGAAGATATGATGTATCAAATAGTAGGGATGTAGAAACAAAACAAAAAAAATTTACATTTTCAAAGGTGTATGTGCAATACATTCAATTCCAATATTCATTTTATGGCCTTTTTTTTTACCCTATGCCAATAATAACAATGTCTTGACATATATTTATAAGAGTTCTGTTGATGTGTATATGGCCATTCAAAGTTTCCATATAAGTGCTAAAAATTGTTGTTTGATAGCATTAGGGCTTTCATTTAATAGCTCTTATAATTATCTCACTAATTATCAAGAATTTAAGCATAAAAAATTACATACATTACCTACTTAAATGACTCGTTCACTTCAACACAATGATAAGCTATTGTTTTCAAACATACATGGTGCTGAGTGAAAGATGATATCTTTGGGCATGCAACACAATAATGTTTTAAATTCTGTCTACTTCAAACATCTGACTTGACCATAGAAATATTTCCAACCAAAAAACTACTCTAAATTAAGTGTTGAAATTAGTGGTAAAATTAAAATTGACAACTTTTAGACCAGATCTTACCCATCAATCAAATTTACGGTTTTGCAGAACCTTTTTGGGACCATTGCAGAAATTCAGCTTTTATTTCAAATTGTTGGCTAGGTGCAGTAACTGCATATCGGTTTGATGAATACGTCTGAACACACAAAATGTTCTTGCTACAACTGTGATGTTGACCACTTCAATGCCATCACTACAAGAATTGTTTTGTACAAAGCCAAAAAATCCTGATTCTCTCTTAAATGGGTTCAAAAGATAATCAAAGCAGCACAGATGCTCAATAAGACCAGTCCATTAACAGGCAACGAACAACCAGTAAAGTTGGACAAAGACACAGGCATGGATCCTGAATCAAAACGAATACTCCACCTCAACTATAGAAAAGAGTTTGGAGGCCTAAAGATAGGAACCGTCAACTTGTGTAATTGAAACCCATCCAAAAGCTGACCAATCACCACACAATAAAAAAAACAACTCTCCAACTGAATGGCTTTCTTAAATTCTGCAGTTGAAGATCCACACAGCTTTCAAAGCAAATTTGACCCCCCACAGCCACAATTTCAAAGAGTACCCAGGATTGGTTTCCAAGCCTGCAGTTTACAAAAAGTGGCCGTCTAAGCTTCAATCTCTAGAATTGGTTCCTTATTTCACTCAAGTGAACCTGCCTCTCCTTTCAAAATTAATCACTCAGATATCTTTTTTTTCCCTAGTAGCAACATGCCTCTTCCCTTGGAAATAGATGCTTGCAAAAGGTGTGACAGGCACTGAAACTTGCTTCTTTCCCATCTCTTTTTCATGTTCAAATGTAGACTGATATTAACAGACTTATTGGTGGTACAAACAGAATTATTGGTGATGCTAGGCAAAGCCTCTTATACGTATGCTCCTTTAATCGTGTGATTGTTGATATGCTTTAACTTATCAATTTCAGTAGTTTATGAGTTCTTCCTGAGAAATAGCGCTTAAGACCATTAACATATTCAGACCATAGATTCCAGCAGTTACTAAGTTCTTGCTGAAAATTTTTTCTCTCCCAGGACAAAGCTGCAATATAAGACAAAGAAACAGAAGAAAATAAACTGAAACAGTCTCCTCGGCCATGGCACTAGTGTATCTCATTTATTGCCCTGCTTCAAACAATAATGTGTTACATAAAAACACTAGTGTATCTCATTTATTGCAAAATGTCAAACAATAATGTGTTACAGTCTCCTTGGCCATGGCACTAGTGTATCTCATTTATTGCACCGCTTCAAACAATGATGTGTTACACCCAAACTGGCTGCAATAAAACAACTACAAGTTTCCTAGGTTAAAATAAAAAGGTCTTGAAGTTCCTTGAATAGAATGTTGCCTGTTATGACTCTTTGTATTAAGGAAACTGAGTTATCGATTCGTTTCTAGAGTATGTGTTCTAGTTAAACAAAATAACAAGGATGGTGCCGGATAGACACACTTGAAAGATAAATTGATGACCAGAGGGTAGCTAAACATCCCATCTCATTAGCAAAGCAATCTCGCATCATAATTAGGCAGCTAAAATAGTGTACAACCTCCTGCAAAGCAACGCTTGTAAAAAGAAATATCAGGTGCAGGGATGAATATAGATCTTGTGATTTTTATACAATCCACCAGCAAACAAATGACCATATTCAATACATTTCAGATATTCTTCGCCGACGTCGTCTAGGACGACAGCAGAGGTAGCAGATGCATAGACAGCATAAAGAGCACCAGAATGATAGACCTCTCATCTTTGAGTCTTCCAAATGAAAGAATTGTCCAAATGTGTGAATATCTGTTGTGTGATACCCTTCAATTAATATCCCTGTAGCCATCAACGTCACATTGACAGCTGTTTAGAATACCTCAGATTTTCCATTTCCTCTCTCTCTCTCTCTCTCTCTGGTCCTTAGTTCCCAACCTTCACAGTAAGGAGACCATTTCACGCTACTGAGAGGACCCTCAGGTATGATGTTGCTTCTTTTGAGCCAGCCAAGCTTTCTATAACCACATCTTTGGTTTCTACCTATGAGTACAGAGATCAACATGTGGCTATGGTTCAGCACCAAAGTCCGTTAGAAATAAATGACTATGCTAAAGTTAATCCATAGGTTACTTTCACCCAAAAGGTCAAGATTTGTGTAACCATGGGTATTTAGTTATTTAGGCCATCTTAAGTTTGTCTTAAGTTCAATTGGACCCAATTTTGGTCATGTACTGACTTGTGGGTCTTTAGACGTCTAATTTGATTTAGGGGCCCTATCTTGACTTTTGGGGGTGCCCTACATTCAGTAAGTAGGTAGAGTACATATTTGCTTATTGTGTCACATTTTTCAGTTTGGCTAAGCATTGCTCTCCATTGCTTGTGTTGCTATTTTCTGTCTCTCTCTCTTAGAGGAGGGCGCGCAGCCTCTTCTCTCTTGTTTCTTGTGGAGATTGATTGATAACTAGATCTTGGTGACTTGACTCTTGCTTTCCTACATGGTATCAGAGCTACCGGATCTGCAGCAAGCTTGTATGTTGGCGCCCTCCCAGAAGAGGAGCTTCTCTACTTTTTATTCTGAAATTTCAGCATACTACTGATCTTTCCAAGTGGAGTTTGGATCAGCTTTTTTGTCTCTTTTCAGGTTGAAGGAGGGCACCCGTCACAGATCTTGGAGGAGCAATTTGTCGCAGCCAAAAATCAGCATCTCAAATCTGATTTTTTTGCAGCCAGTTTTCAGCAAGTTTTGTTTGGAGGAGGGCGCCCAAAAATCTGCTACTAATTTTTGGTGTTGGAGCCTTCTTACCTTGCTGTTTTTGTTTTCAGGTTTGCGGTTGTGATAGAGGGCGCCCAATATTCAGCATACCCTATTTTGGGATAGGGCAAATTTGTGGTTAGAAAATTGCAGATTTTCAGCAAGCAGTAGAGTACTTTCAACAACCCTATTGAAGTGTGTGTTGATCACACTATTTGGCTTCCTAATTGGGTTTCGATGTAGGCTTCATTTGAAGCTAACCTAATTTTCAAGAAGCTGGTTTTTTTGTGCAAAAAGACGGCCATTTTCCATTATCCTTTGGGCACTTTGGTTGCAGATTGAAAGACATCTGGTGCTCCTACTTTCAGGTCTTTGTTTGCTGCAAAATTTTTAGTAGATTAGGTTGTGGAAAGGCTCTCTTTCCTATCTACTACAAGCTGAAATTCTGTTGGAGGTAATGGCTAAAGAATCTGAAGCTATCGGTTCTTTGTTTAGTGAAGATCGGTTGGATGGCACAAACTACTCCTTGTGGAGTTACATGATGAAGAATCTTCTCATAGCAAAAGGACTATGGGATTTGGTCAATGGTGATGAGGAAAGGCCTCCGGCTTTGGCACCTCTTACACCTCGTGGATCATCATCATCAACATCATCTTCTCCATCTTCGGAAGAACAAAAGAAGTGGGATACAAGGCATGCACAAACACATTCTATGGTTGCTCTTGCTGTGAAAAGTTCTATCTTACCTCATATTAGGTCTTGTAAGACATCTAAAAGTGCGTGGGATACACTTTATACTATGTATAGAGTCAAACATCCAGCAAGAGTAGTGTATCTCAGAAAAATCAACTTTCTTTGTTGAAGATGCAAGAAGGGGATCAAGTGATCAATCACTTGACGAAGATCAAGGATTTTCGTGAGGAGCTTCTCAATATTGATGAGATAATTGAGGATGCTCAATTTGTTTCCATTACTCTCAACTCATTACCTTCATCTTATCTTCCATTTGTTTCATCTTTGAGTATCTCTCTTAGGGGACAACAACTCTCCTTTGATGAACTTGTTGGGCTACTTCTTCAAGAGGAGCAAACGAGGCAAAATTTTGCGGGTGACACTCAACAAGATCAAGCTTTCTTCACGAAAGGCAAGGGCAAAGGCAAGTCAAAAGGAAAGGGAAGGCCTCCTTCCAAGGATGAGCAAATCCCATTGGAGATCAAAATGTCAACACTCAAAAGAAGAAAGGGAAGTGCCATTATTGCAAGAAGTATGGGCACTTCATCAAGGATTGTAAGAAGAAGCTTACGAAAGAGGAGAGTAAAGGAATTGATACTAGTGCTTCACTTGCTACTTTGGAGCAAGAGCTTGAAGCTAGTGGTGATCTCTTCAACCAAGACTATGCTTTGTGTCTAATATTGCTTCTACTAGTACTTCTACATCTATGAGGAATTCAGGTTCTGTTTTGCAAGTTGCTGATTTTCAGCCCATTGAATGGGTGATTGATAGTGGTGCTACTCGTCATATGACTTCTAGCAAAGAAGCATTCACTAAATTAGTGAAAGTGCAAAATGGAAGCAAGGTACAATGTGCAGATAATTCATCTTATTCTGTTCATGAAATTGGAATTGTAGCCATCATTTTGCCTAATGGTGAAGAAAAGTACATTTAGAATGTGCTTTATGTTTCGGGAATAAAAAAGAATCTTCTTTCGGTTTCAACTATGTTGAAGCAAGGACTAGTTGTTGAGTTCAAAGAAGATAAGTGTCTTGTCAAGGATCCTAAAAGATCTCTCTTGATTATTGTTTCGGGAACAATGTATGCTGGCTTATTCATTATGGATACCTATGAGAGACAAATTCCCTCTATATGTCTTGTTGCTTCTATATCACAATCATTGGAGTTGGCTGAATTGTGGCACGCAAGGTTTGGACATCTCAACTTTGCAAGTTTGAAGAAGCTGAAGACATTTAATATGGTAGAAGATATTCCTACTATTGAGAGCCAGAAGGGCATGTATGCGAGGGGTGCATACTTGGAAAGTTTCAAAGGAAACCTTTCCCAATTGATGGAACTATAAGGGTTCTTGATTAATTTGATTTGGTTCATAGTGATGTTTGTGGTCCAATGAGGACTGAATCAATGAGGACCGAATCCATTGGAAAGTGCATCTATTTTGTGACTTTTATCGATGACTTTTCTCGTTTTACATGGATCTATCCTATGAAGGCTAAATCAGAAGTTTTTCAACATTTCAAAGATTTTCTAGCAATGGTGGAAAATCAGTTTGGGCACTCTTTGAAGATCCTACGCACCGATCGAGGAGGGGAATACATCAAGAGTACGTTCAGTGCATTTCTTCGAGAAAAGGGAATTCTACATCAAATGACAACTCCCTATACGCCTCAACAAAATGGTGTTGCCGAGCGAAAGAATCGCACACTTATGGAGATGGCCGTTGCATGCTCAAAGCAAAGGGGCTGCCTCACAAGTTTTGGGCTGAAGCGGTTATAACGGCAACATACATAAGCAATCGTTGTCCTACTAAAGCATTGAAAGTATTAACTCCTTATGAAGTTTGGTATGGTAAGAAGCCTTCAATCTCTTTTCGCATTCTTGGTTGTACGGCTTATGCTTTTGTTCCGGATAAACTTCGTACAAAGCTTGAGGATAAAGGAGTTAAATGCAATCAACCAGTTTTGAACTGCCAAACACCATCATCAAGAACCACCCATTGTTGCTCAAAATCAGCCTGTAGGAACTGTTGGACAGCAAGGACCAGTTTTGGAAGATCTTGGACAGCCAAGTGCAGTCTCGGAAGATCTTGGACAGCAAATTGCAAGAAGAGACATGGCTGTTGCACAGCCCAAAACAGTCCCACGGTGGCTGTTGTCGACTTTGTGGGATAGCAAAGTAAGTTCATTTTATCATGGAAAGACACGTGCCTCTACAAAATCAGTGGACTATGCTGATTTTTCAGATTTTGCTCTTACATCTCATGGAGACGTTGCGGAAGAACCTGTTTTTTATGAGCAGGCCAAGGGAGTAAAATGTTGGGAGGATGCGATGCAAGATGAGTATGACTCACTCACGAAGAACCAGATTTGGGTTCTTGTTGATCTTCCTCATGAGAAAAAGGCATTGGTTTTAAATGGGTATACAAAATCAAGTATAAGGCAGATGGTACCATTGAAAGGTACAAGGCAAGGCTTGTTGCCAAAGGCTATGCTCAGCAAAAGGGGATTGATTATGAGGAGACTTTTTCTCCTACTGCTCGGATGACTACCGTGAGGGTAGTAACCTCTTTGGCTGCCCATTTTGGTTAGCGTTTGTGGCAACTTGACAAAACGACAACATTCCTCAATGGTGATCTCAATGAGGAAGTGTACCTTCAACAACCTGCTGGTGTTTTGGTTGAAGGCCAAGAAGATAAAGTTTGTCTTCTCAAGAAGGCACTTTATGGACTGAAGCAAGCCCCGAGGATGTGGTATCAAAAGATACATGCCTATTTTTGTGATCGTGAGTTTACTAATAATCCTAGCGAATCTACTCTTTATGTCAAGCATACTTCAGATTATATCATCATTATTTTGTTTTATGTTGATGATATTATTATTACGGGAAGTAATGAGCAGCAGATTGATGCCGTAATACTTGATCTTGGAATGGTTTTTGAAACCTCAGATTTAGGCCTATTGCACTTTTATCCTAGTCTTGAATTTGTACAAGAAGGGGCTGGAATTTTCATCTCTCAAGAACGCTACATTGGGCAGATTTTGAAGCGGTTCAAGATGGAAGATTGCAAGCCAGTTGCTACACCTATGGAGACAGGCCTGAAATTAAGTAGTCAAGATGATGGTGAACCATTTGATACTACTTTATATTGTCAAGCTATTGGCTATCTCATATACCTATGTGATTCAAGACCAGACATTTCTTATAGTGTCTCATTCATGAGTCAATTCATGCATGCCCCGATGACATCAGATTGGAAAGCGTTGAAGAGGATCTTTCGAAGAACAAAAAGTCATGGACTGGTTTTTCCTGCTTGTGATGATGCATGTTTGGTTGGTTTTAGTGACTCGGATTGGGGTGGAGATCAAGACACTAGACGCTCTACAAGTGGACATTGCTTTTTCTATGGAAATTCTGCAATTTCTTGGTCAAGTAAAAAGCAGCCCACTGTTGCTACTTCTTCTAGTGAGGCGGAATATAGAGCGATATTTTCAGCCACAACGGAGTGTTTATGGCTGAGAAGACTACTTGTTGACATGAAATTTGGCGAGCCCTCAGCCACTCTTATCTTGAGTGATAGTCAAAGTGCTATTGCCATTGCATGGAATCCTGTTTTTCATGCAAGGACGAAGCACATCGAGATCCATTATCACTTTGTTCAGGAGAGACTTCATGATGGCGACATTTTACTTGAGTATTGTCCTACAGAGGATAATATTGCGAACCTCTTCACTAAGGCATTGCCTAGAGTGAGATTTGAAGCTTTACGCAAAGCTTTAAATTTAATACCACGTGTTGGTTTTACTACATAGAGAAGATTTCAGTTTTTCCATTGTCATTTAAGGAGGGTGTTAGAAATAAATGACTATGCTAAAGTTAATCCATAGGTTACTTTCACCCAAAAGGTCAAGATTTGTGTAACCATGGGTATTTAGTTATTTAGGCCATCTTAAGTTTGTCTTAAGTTCAGTTGGACCCAATCTTGGTCATGTACTGACTCGTGGGTTTCAGCTTGTCTATGGGAAGTAGTTTGTCAAGAGCTTCTTAAACACTTATTGTGCAACTTTTGTGTGCATAACGCAAATACAAGTGAGGTATCAACTTCAATACATATTCCATTGACAATCGAACATTTGTTGCAAACATACCATGAGGAGCCACATACATTTCCTCCATTGTTCATTGTGGGATGTGAATCAAAGCATTGACCTATTTCCAAGCACATGTCCCATTTCTAGAAAATACAATCTAGTGCTCCACACCTGGGATGTCCTCATGGAGTATTCTAACTAATACACATGAAGTCCTCATGTTCCTTTGATTAACCGCCCATTTGCAGAGTCTATTCCTCATTTTGCCACATCCCAACCCAAAGATGCTTCCCCTCTCGCAATATTACTCCACAAGAGAGTTATTTTTGTATAAACTTTTAGGTGCAAAGCCTCTTATGAAAAGCTCAAGACCTTATTGACTACTACTCTTGTTTGTGTCTTTCAAAAATTTACGCATTTTGCTATTGAAACTGGTGGAGGTTCTACAGGAATTGTGCCATCCTTCGTCAAGAACGAGGTTTCATCACTTAGGGATCCAAAAAACTTCTATCCTATGTACTCTCCAAACAAGATAACACATTAGCAACCACACTCAATAGGTCGATACATGCAATGCTTGGTAAATGAAAAGGAACTTCTTGCCCTTATGTATGCCTCAAAAAAGTCGAGATACTACCTATATCAAAAAAGCTTTTGATCTTTAAATTGACCAATAGTCTCTTTGTTACCTACAGACCAACAGAGACATTAGGATCGTAAGTTTGATGGTTGCAAATTCTTCAAGCGTTTCAAGTAATGATGTAGTTCATGTGTTTGAAGATCATTACACCAAAGCTCATAGTTGTGCTGTGCTAAGCTCTCCAAGCTCCTCAAGAAACCAAGTAGCTAATGAAAGAATGAATCTCCTCCCATTTATAGGTAATCTCTTAAGCTAGCTACATGTTATCCTTGTCCTAGGACACATGGCATCCATGCATGGATAGCTAATCCATGTAGGCTGGCCAAAAATCCCCATGCTCTGTCGTGCCTAAGTGGCCCTCTGGTCCACTCCAACCTCCAACCAACTGACCCTAGCCATTGCCCGTTGCACTTCATGGGTTGACTTGGTAAGTTAGTTGCACATCAGATCTACACACCTCACCGCACGACTTGCACCATGTGTGTACTCACGGGTACAATGACGCACCCAATGACCTATAATATCGTTGGGTGCGTAGATTGGGGTGTGAGTCGTGCCCGCTACTAGCAGTCACCTATTCACTTGTCGTGGATTGTGCCTCACCATTGCCGGCGGTCACCTGACCTCCTTGGCCACTGGTCCTTCTCATATGTTAGGGCCACAATTGGGGCCTAACAGTAGTAGCATCATCATCCCATCAAGTCTACTCCCTTGTTGACAAGCAACTTCATCACTACGGAACCTAACGTATACCCAACAACTTATGGCTGTTGCAAGTCACTTATTTCTCTTTTTTTAGTGACCATTTTAGATTCTAAAAATCCTTTACTTGCCTCAGATCCCATTTCTATGGGCCTAGTATGAAAAAGGACTCACTCTAGTTGATTATATTTTGTGTGTTTAAGAATACTTACTTCAAAGGCAAACACTCGTCTCACTAGCCCATTCCTCACAATCAACGGATAAACTTCTCACTGATCCAGACACCTTGTTCACATTCAAGTTCTAAACCAAGTTGATGTTCATAATACATATTCACACATGCAGAAAACAATCCCAGTTAAGAACTTTTTCTGAGAGCTCTTGGCTGCCATGCAAGGAGGAAGTAACTGAGAGAAACTCGTGGATATAACTCTCATAGAGATAACCCTTTTTGGAATATGCAAGAACCAAACTTGCTTCCACGCTGAAAGGCTTAAAATCTGGTTCCAAAGGGCAAAGATTTGTCCTTCCATTTTCAATTAAAATCTATTTCTAGACAGTCAATGAGAGGGATTCTGAATCTTTTAGCAGCTAAAGAGTTCTTTTGAACATTAATAAATTTTCCTTGAGGCAAGGGCTACTTAGATAATTTTTGGTCCTAGACTGTGTGTCTGAGAAAATTGAATGAGCATGTGATATAGACTCCCATACGACTTTACTTACAGCTTGCTTAACTGGACAATCTCTAAACATGTCACACAGAATTGACACTATTTCGCTCATGAATATTTAGATATTTTCAGGGAGATTTTTGGGGTTTATGATCGACTTCTTAACCTGGCAAGCTCGGTGCCCTAACCTTAAGTTGCAGGAACTCTACAACATCAGAAATTTCGTATAGCAGGTGATGCCCAGGAAGTCACTTCCACAGCATGGCCAATCTATGCAATCCTCTAATCTGCCAGGATGGTCAGTGCCAGATTTGGCCTGCCGCCCACTGGTATGTCTTGGCTCCCTAATCAACTTTCTGAACGTTTATGCAGTTTCACCTCAATTCCACGATTCTTTGAAGTCTATTTTTGTAGACTGATTATGCAACTATGTTTTCAATAACGGGAAGTAGAAAGCCCTTACGTGCCCCTTTCACGAAATAATTTAACTAGAAATTATAGGAATCCGTCTGATGGAGTATCATAACTGGAAGTGAAAATTGGAGTTTCCAAATAGAAAATGCCAATGCGACACAGTGACAGTGACTAAGAACAAGAACAAGCTACCGTGATGAAGCCAAAATGCAGCAAAACAACAAATGAAAAGCTGCAAACCTGCGATCCCAGATGAGAAAGCCTACTGCTGCTGCCGATTGCGTTGAAGCAAAGCATGAAACAGCTCTCCTCGCAGCAGAGAAACGAGATCCAACGTCAGAGATTGCTACCATCAAAATATAGATTTTCTCAAGCATACAGGCTTAATGGGAGCATCTACCCTCCTTTTTTGTTTTTTTTTTAAGTGAAAAAAATGGAGATGGCTGCCAGATTAGAATATGTGGGAGAAAAAAGATTATTTTAGACTCAACTTTCGCTCGAAGGTGCTTGAAAAAAAAAAGTTTTACAATAAAAGCTAGGAAGGTGCTTGCAAAAAAAAAGTTTTACAATAAAAAATAAAAAATTTTACATTGTAGGAGGACTCATCCTCGGGCAATTCCGCTCGGGGAAGGGCGTGCGCCCTCTGGCTACTACCCTTCCTAGGCATCATGACTTCAAAGGGTGTTGCCTCCCACCCTTAAATATTTGAGCCGTGGTTTAATATATTTGTAGATCGTATTCCTAAGCTTAACCCATGGCCCACTCTCATCCTAACGCTTCAACAATGGTCTAAGCTAGAGTGTATTCCGTTGTTGGTCAGGCATTGGTTTTTTTTTTTTGGTTCTCAACCTGATTTTAGAGACTCTAATTGGCGGGTATGCTATTTTTCAAGAGTCGGCTTTTATGTAGAATCGGCGACTATGCTCTTTCGTAAGGACCAAGAACAGTCAAGTCCTTTTAAGCCATGGATTGAGTTTGAGAACCGAACTACCCGTACAGGGGGTATAACCCCATTATCATTTGACCTTACAGAGAATTTAAAAAAATCAAAGATTTCTTACAAGGGAGGTAATTAATAAATGATCAATGAGGGCACTGATTGTGAAATAGAGTGTTTTTTTTTTAAATTGTTCAAGTCTGAAGTTTGATTTTGTGCAAGTTTAAAATCTTGTAGGCATTGAAGAGTTTTAGTTTTTTTGTGAGTAGTCGATAAGTGGATGAATGTTTAAATATTGTGCACTTGGACTTCTTTTTTATTGATTCCATATGTGTTCTGATAAATATTTGGCTTTATAAGTGGGAGAACGTTAATATAGTGTGCACCAAAAATTTTATGAACAATTTCCACATAAGGATTTATTTTGGGTCATATGGGAGCGAAAGTGTAACTTTTGTGCATAATAAATGTTGGTCAAATTGTTTAAACATTTATTACTGTGTAACTTTTCAAATATAAATATGTATAATTGTAATCATTATTTGTAAAAATATATATATGTTGAGAACTTGATAAAGAACCTAGCAGTTTTTGATAAAGTAATAACCGACAAATTGAGAACCGACAAGATTTATTTTGTAATATATTATTGAGAACGACTAGTGTTGGATTATTCTACTATCATGAGTGATTCATCCGAATAATTGATCTCTAATCTACATCCATTCATTATCCACTTCTGCAGTTTTATTTGTGTTTCTACACAATCTGCAAAAATACTCGAGAATTGCTCAACAGGTGGCTCCAACATATCGAATGACTCCGACGAAAGTCGAAGGAGTTGAACATGTCGAAGGATGATAATTATTGTTCCACCTGATATGAAGCTAAAGACTTGCCTTAACTACTTTGCAAGTAAATTTTCGGGAAGTCCTAACTGGATGGATGACAACGCATACGGCTAACTGCCGATTGCGATCTACGACCTGATTAGCTGTCCTAATCTGCGTCTTAAATGGTCTGTAGAAAAAACCTTTCTGGCCCTTCGCGATTTAAAAAAAAATTGCTATCACAGATTAGATTCTGGAGTCAACCTCCATATCCTGTTGTCATTGGGATTCAAAGTATTTGGTGGGCAAATGTTTTTAAACGTGTATGTCTTTTTCGATAACTCCATTGAGATATGCTGTCTGTACATCCATTTGATGTATTTCCAAATCTGTTGCAGCAGCAAACGATAATAAAAGTCAAATAGAAGAATGCTTGACCACTGGACTGAAGGTCTCAGCATAATCGACGTTGTATACTTGAGAAAATCCTCTGACGACAAGTCGGGCTTTTCTTCTGTCGATGCTTTCGTCTGCTTTGTACTTGACTTTGAAAATCCATTTGCAATCAACTACGTTTCTTCTAGCAGGTAGTTTGACAATCGTCCATGTCTGGTTCTTGATAAGAGATGAATACTCTTTATCCATAGTTTCTTTCCAGAGATCGGAATCGGGTTGACTGAGTGCTTCTTCAACAGTCGTCAGCTCCTGAACAAGGTAGGCTGCAGACTCATCGATATACCTAATAGGTGGTCTGCTAATTCTTGTCGATCTTCTGGGTGATAGAGGAAGTTGATCATTTTCATCATACTGGACTAAGGAACTTCGAAGTTCAATATGTCGGACGATTTAGACAAGTCGGCTACATGGGCTTTGCCTTTTCCCTTGAGGTCGATAAATTGATCTTCGATGAAGATGACATCCCAGCTAGTGAATATCTTCAACTCGATAGGATCAAACAACTTGTAAGCTTGATCTAAAGTAGTGTAGCTGATGAAAATACATTTGATACTCTGAAAGTCTAGTTTCTTCCTGAGATCATGAGGAATACGCGCATAAGCAATACATCCAAAAACTCGTAAGTTTGATAAAGAAGGTTTGGTACCTTTCCAAACTTTGAATGGTGTTTTGTCTGAGAGACCCTTAGTAGAACATATGTTTTGAATATAGTTTGTTGTTGATACAGCTTCAGCCCAGAAGGACTTCAAAAGTGACGCGTGTAATAATATGCACTTTGCCGATTCAACTAAGGTTCTGTTCTTTCTCTCAACAAGACCATTTGACTGAGGCAAATAGGAGGTAATGTATTGTTGCTCAATGTCATTGTTAAGGCAGTACTCATTGAATTCAGTGGAGATGTATTCTCCCCCGTTGTCGGACCTCAGTGCTTTGATTCGTTTGTCAGTTTGATTTTCTACATGCTCTTTGAATTGTCTGAACTTAATGAAAGCCTCTGATTTCTGCTTAATGAAGTAAACAACTATCCTTTTTAGAATTCGTCAATAAAGGTAATAAAGTACTTTGCATCTAGCAATGATGGAGCTTGCATAGGTCCACATGTATTTGAATGAACAACATCTAAAAGACCTTTTGTTGCATGCCTATGACTCGATCTAAAAGAAATCCTAGTTTGCTTTCCAAGGATGCAGCTATGGCAGACAAGGAGATCGACTTTACCAGAAAGATAGTCGAGATCAAGTGCTAGAGATTGTCTAGACATGTTCGAAATAGATTCATAATTGAAGTGTCTTAAGTCATGATGCCATAGTAATGCTTTATTCACAAGAACAGAGATTTTCAAGACTTGACTAGAATCAGAATAACAATGTGCCAATCTATATAAGTATCCATGCCTCTTGCCGAATGCAAGGATCTTATTACTCCTATCGATAATTCTGCATTGATCAGACTCAAACTCCACCTTATGACCTAAATCTGTAATTCTACTTACTGATAACAGATTTGTAGAGAGTTTAGGAACATACAAGACTTTTGACAGTAGTTTGAATTGATCATGTTGGAATCTTAATCTTACAGTACCTTCACCTTCGATAGTGTGAGTGCTATCATCACCAAGACGAACATACTTCTTTGTGTTGTAAGGCGTGTAGGAATGGAAAATCTCACGATGATTGGTCACATGTTGAGTAGCTCCAGAATCTAGAAACCACGAATCATCCAAATTCGCGTATTTGTCTTTAACCATAAAAGCGCCTTCGTCCATTTTGACTTCAGGATATGCTGTAACTGTATTTGCTTGTTGATCAGGTTGCTTGGCTGCATTCTTCGCTTTGAGAATTTGGCAATCCTGGATCTCATGGTTATTGTGCTTGCAATACCTGCAAAACATCTTCTTTTTCGACGAATGTGGATTCGATGATTGTTCTTGAGTTTGAGTCGGTTTTTGATTCGTTGTAGACTGCTTGGAGCTTTTCTACTTCTGTCGTTTCGAGCTCTTATTGACATATAGAGCATGAGATGAAGAGGTTGATGAAGTGTCTTGACTTCTTCGATTATCGTCTTGCAGCAACATAGTGATAACTCTAGTAAGAGTTAAATCTGAGTGTGTCGTAATGATCATCACCCAGTTCTCATATAATCATTGTTCAACATCTTGAGTGTGAAGAATTTCCTTCGAAGATGCAACTTGGTAGTTACGTCTCTTACATCATATAGTGAACTCAGGATGTCCCAAACTTCTTTCAAAGTTTTGGCGTCAGCTACATGGCCAATCTGAGTATCTGATATATTGAGGATAATAAGCACAAAAGCTTTACCATCCTTCGATTTCCATTTTGAGTCTTATGTGTCGTCTTCAGGCTTTGCTTCGATACCTGTAACAACATCCCACAACTCGTTGGCGATTAGCAAGGTCTTCATCTTAAATTTCCATAAATGCAATTGGATCCATTCAGCTTGTCTGCAATAAGACCGGCTTTACTTTGAGAATCCATAGGCCTTGAAGAATCAAGGCTCTGATACCATGTTGGAAAGAGGGGTGTGAAAAGGTAGGCCGAATAGAATCGAATAAAAAGAATTCGAATGACAAGAAAGAAAACTTATCGTGCGCAGCGGAATAAACTATCTTTCTCTTTCTCTATGCATGACTACACCTATCAATTTTGAACAAAACAATAGTGATAGAAATCGTGTTCGATCTTATAGTAACTAACTTTGAAATCATTAGTACTACAGTGATTACGTAGCCAAACATTAAGCATTGAATTATCAGACAAATAATCAGTCGCGAAGAACTACAGAAACGCATACATTCTGAGGCAAAACTGAATGCAATAAGAAGATAGTATTGATTCAGTATGAAAATGAAACCGATGTAAATGAGTACAACAAGTTGCGGATCAAAGCCGCGTACTCTAAGCTATCTGTAAGCGGCTAAATATAAATATGAATTAAGCGCAATGCTGATAAGTAGTAAGCGTAATAGCAATCTCCAATCAACTCTAAAGAAGTGAGCTAGAATGCTCAGGAGTGTTCAAGCTCGTAGTCTTAAGAGAGAGAACACTAACTATTCAATACTTGATGATTGATCTTCATGCTTCAATTCTCTTGATGTACGAATATGAACAACTATTTATACTATGCAATTAGGTCGTCAAATGCGTCATCCAATTGGCTGTGATGTGCTGGCATCCATCCAGTTAGGACTTCTCAGAAATTACTTGCTGATGAATTAATGCAAGTCGGTGGCTTTGGTCGTAAATAGTTTGTCTACAGATTGCAGTGAACTGTCACTCTGCAGAAATGAACGTAAACTGTCATTCAAAAAATGTGAAGGTCATCAACAACGTCATTTCCTTAACATTTGAGGCATTTGGCATTTTGCAAGAAAGCCGAAGTGAGAGAAAATTCCAAAAGACGAAAATCTCGAAAATGCTAACACTGTGAGCCGTTTCTGAATAGTTATGATGTGTGATTGCCAAGTATCACATGCAATTTTATGTGAAAGGGCTTAATGCATACCTATCAAAAGTTCATTTGCACTTGGGACCATGTGAGGCTAGTGCCTACATGATGCCACAATAGTATCTTCATGTGATGTCAACGGAGAGAAGGTAGAGTGAATTCTAGTTGTTGTGTTTTTTCTATAATCCATTTGTTAGCACAAAACTTGAACAACCTTCCATATCATAAGCCATGTAACAACATTTACCATCAAAAAACTCCACAACAAAACTATTATTAAGGAGTTGCCCAACACTACACATATTTTAAGTGATGCTAGAAATTAACAAAACACCATTCAGCTTTGCCTTTTTGAAAGATCTTAGGCTAATATATATGGATCCAACTCCTTGGATCTTACACTCAACATCATTTGCTACAAAAATGGACTTTATGGGTCCTTCATGGTGAAAGGTGTGAGAAATACTCTCTCTTGTAGGACATATGTGATCATGATGCCCCACTATCAATCCGCCATGGATAATCTCCTTTAACATGTGATGATGAAAAACTTGACACCACGAGGGAGATCTCATGCTCACTTTCCTCGCTAAAGAAAGAAAGATAACGAGTTTGCTATGCCTAGCATAGAAAAATACCACTTAAGTTATATGTTGAGCATAGCAAAAGAATGTCACTAACGGTTTTTTTCTATGTCATAGGAAGTTTACAATGAAAACCTCTCTAATGCAATGCTCAACACAAGAAATTTCTTTTTGCTATGCCAAGTATAGCAAGCAAACTTCGTCATATAAAAAAGAGAACTATAAAAACAAATTAAGTAGATGATCTTACCTTTGAAAAGAGAGTGCCAAACTCTATGCAGAAATCAATGGGTATAATGATAGCACACAATCTATCCCTCTAATGAAAAATAGCATATGAAAGTGCAAATGAAGTTTGTTATGCTTTGTCGGTCGACATTCAATTTTTTGAAACATTGGACCACACCTTCTAATCTTGGCTTGATTTCAAGATCTATGTTAAAATAGATAGATATCTTTTGAGGAGGAGTGTGAATTTTTGTAAAAGTTGCCCGTCTTGATTTTGGGGAGTGCTATGCCAAATCCACTTTATGTACACATGTAAATATGTGATTTGGCCAAAATATGATTTAGTTTAGCTCGAGCTAGTGTAGGTTGTTGCCACTTGGCTTGATGGTAGAGGGGAAGGATCAAGCACCTCATCATGTAATTTTGCCATGTGGACCGATGAGAGAAAGGGGTGTGCCAAAATGGTCCAATCATTGTAAGAGGTGATCTAAGAGTGGTCCAATCCTTGTAAGAGGTGATCTTAGAGAGGTCCAATCATTGAGCTTCATTTGCATCCAGCTTGCATCTCGAGCCACTCTATGAGAGTGTTAGAGCTTGATTCTACACTTAGGTTTTTGGATGTGAGTTGGGTGAGAGAGCTCCAACACTTAATAATCTGAATGGAATTTTATATCTACTTATGGCCTTTTACATTTTCCTACGAGCTCACGACCTTTCACAATCTCTTACGGGAACTTATGTTTATTTATCGGCTTACATTTTACACTTACTAATGAACTCATGCTTCAAGGCCATTTACGGGCATTTTATGTTTTTCTATGCTCAAAAACTCTATCCTAGATGTTTGTTCTCATGGATAGTTCCAAAATCCTAATTTCTCATTCTTGACTGGCATGGGTAGTAGTAGTAGGGAGATGACAAATCTAGTATAGCAGACTTGTAGACTACTATGGGTTAGGTTTTTTTTGGGAACTTTTAGTGCTACACTTCATGATAATACTATGGTGAGAATTCAATGTATGCCTTCCAATTTCATAGCATTGATGCCAAATTGGCAAGCTGCAATATTTTGTGTTCTTCTACACTAAATGATTCTATCCTGAACACTTTGTTCTCTCAAGAGGTTTAAAACCCCTAGTTTCTCACTCTTGAATGGCAATGATGCTATAGGATTCGAAAAGCATGTTTTCTCTATTTAATGGAGCATTGCATATCTATACATGAACTATGTATTTAGAATGAGCTTCCGTAAAAGCTTGCTATTGCTTTTATGAGCATGGAGTGTGGTAAAAATCCTAGATTTGTCAAACAAATGTGTTATGCCTTAGAAACTCTATCCTATAACACACTTATTCTCTTGTACATTCCCAAAACCCCAATTCTCACTGCTGAATGCTAGATAGGAGTATTGGGATGGTACTTTTATTATACTAGACTTATAGGTGTTTATGAGTTAAGTCTTGTTTGGCAATCTCCATTTGCTACACTTAACAACAATATTGTTACTCTTGTAGGCTTCCATTTCCTAATCACTAGTGCTAAAGTGGTACACGGCCATATTTCACATTTGGAATTATCAAGACATTAGAAGACACGAGAGACACCACTTTAGATTACATAATGTTTCAATTAAAGGGTTGTTCTTGCTGTACCCAGTGTGTTCCCCCCATTGCAGTGGAGTGGTTATTCAAATTATCATAAAAATCTTTCAAACTTTGACAAGGGTTTGGCAATACTAGCTAATCTTGACATGGATAACAATTAACTGCATTTGTTAGAGCTGCAGTTCTCACATAAGATCCCTGGTATAGACAAAGTGTTTTTGTGGATGGATGTAGCTTAGTATGGAGTCTTCGTCTACTCTTTTCTTTGTTTTGCCTGGGATATATAATGAATTTGGGTTTTAATTTTTGCTAGTTGTGGGTGGAAGGCATTTTATTGTCTTTTTTAATGAACAATCTATCTTTTGTGATGATGTGCAATGAATCTGTACCCTTTTTTGGAAAAAAAAGCACATGAATAATGCATTTAACCCTGTCAAGTCTATCAGTAAGATGAACCATAAGCTACCATGATGCAATAAGATGTCCCTTACACAGGTTATTGATCATTGTCCATATGCATGAGCTGTGAAACATTCATCTTGATTCATTATATAATCTCAGATTTATGGTCATGTTGAGTTGAAATTTTCATGGCTTATATAAATATGGCAGCATCAAAACTAACTAGAAGGATGTATGGAGGTGATAATTTAACTGGAATGGGCATGCAACAAAACTCTTTGCTTCTAGTTAAAGTATCTGAGTCCGTTCTGTGGTCATCAATGCCTAGCTTAAAATGTAAAGTCTAAGAAGTTGTTCTATTCCATGGTAGTGAACTGCTTCTAGTATTTTAGTAATGAGAAGGGGCTACAGGTACCAGGTGGCCTGTTCAAAAGAGAAAAATGGAGTAAGAGAACAAAACAAAGTCATTTAAAAAGTTATCAGGTTCAATGACACTTAGATGAGCCGTAATTCCAAGTACTTAATTTTCCTTGTATTTTGCAGCCACCTTAAATAGCATAATATACCTGTGTTTGCCAAAGACTAGAACCATATACCAAAACTCTGCCGATGACTGCTAACTGCTACATAGAAATTGGACTTAAAGGTTATTGGTGGCTGTCCACATGAGAATTTGATGAAAGGTTTAGTTTTTAGCAACTTATTTGAAAATACTCGCAGTTGCTTACATAAAAATCACCTTTGATGCTGCACAGGGGAAGTCCAATGGCCTCGAGACAACACCCCCCCCCCCCGAATTAGACACAGCCAAATCAAAGCTAGTATACCAAGGAAGTACACCCTCTCTAGGACCACAGGATCTGATTGGCTTGGAGCCTACAAATGGAAGCATGGAAAGGTAGGGAATCTTACTGTAATATTTGCGACAGTCAAAAAGCTCCATAATTGTGAATCATTTCTTGTATAAGATCACAAGAAGAAAAGTAGAAACCACAGTAATATATATATTATAGAGCAGTATTACTTGAAGGCAAGACATGGTTGGTGCAGGGGACAACAATTGTATACCATCTAAATGAGAACATAGGTCGAGTTGTCTAATGGACATAGCCATGACCCTCAAATTCCGCTGTAAGGCCAGGAAGTAGAGGAATTGTACGTTTCTTCCCCACATCTCCAGTATCAAATCTTGGAAGGCAACCTCCTTTTAGGAGTTTGAAGTGCCATGTTCTGGGTAGGCATCCCATGTACAGAAAGGGGACTTCACATTTTCCCAACATCTACAAGAGCTACAATACTAACAACAGCCACAAGATAGAACACAGCAAAAGGAGGTAAACGACTTTCAAATATACCAGATTTTCAAATCTTGTTAATTGGATGTCTTGGTTCAGGTATAGTGAATAATGAGGAAAGGCCAATGGTACAAATGCCAGTTTTCTGGTTATTGCTTGCTTTCCTTACCTTGTAGCCAAATCAAATAAAGAATTATATAAATCTGATTTGATCTTCCTCTCCAAAATCAACATGCACATGGATATTGTGCACAAGGCTCAAGCACTTTTGTAAAATGCCATTTCAAGCTAGATCAGTTTCTCTCCAACTTTGAGATGTATAAGCAGATATCCTGCCAAAGAGACTTGGACAACATCAGATGGCATAAGCCATGTGGTTGAATCCTTGTCTGTAACTCTTAAATACCACTAGCAGTCAGTGAGGGCATCGGCCCAGGAGAGAGGAGTTCTGAGTCCTCCAAAATGTTTTCAATTGCGGCAAAAACCTTGTCCTTGGATGATGTACCATCCACCTATAAGACCAGTTCAATGCACCAAGAGAATGTTAACACAACACAAACAAAAAATTGCAATCTACATATGAAAATTTGCAGGCGTGTACTGTACACAATCAAAATTGAATGTGAATGGTGGCAAATTACTGTCACATATGGAAACAGACAAGTCTGCCCCTGAGCTAAATGTATTTCAATTATGTTCACTGCGTTTAGTGTAAGAAATAATAGACTTGATAACGTTTTACACCTGATCAAATAAGGCCTTCAAGATTGAAGTTTCCAGTATAACGGCGACCTCACATTCTGAGAATTGAGATAATCTAAGAAACAGGAAAGTTTCCACCACCAACAGGAAGATACTGACAAATAAATACAATGAAGTTTGAACCTTTATGGGAAAACGTATTGTACTTATTAAACTATGGTTTGCTTCGTGCTGGTTTATACGTTGTCATGCTGACAATTTACTGTCTCTTCATTTAAGATATACAAGAAATACAAGCAGAATCTGATGGAGAGGGGAGTTTCTATGATGTCATGGATAACAAAATTGTTTCATGTATGCCTTGGAATCTCTGTATACCTACAAGACAAAGGCATAACATGTGACTTCTTCCTTACAGATTTGCCAAAATGGCTTTGTTCTAGAGGAATAGCACTGTCAGTATCATAATGTCTGGGATATATAACCATAAGTGCCCATACCATGCCTTAGGTGTTTATACCATGCTCGAGAGTTTAGACCTCAGCTTAATCTGTTGCAATTACAAAAGGCATAGCATTTATTTAATTAATTAATTAATGGTTTTTTTTTTTACTTCCCCCACAAAATCTGTGAAATGAGGACCAAAATTGCCTTTTGGGGGGAAATTGGCAAAAAATTAATTGATTGATTAGTTAATATATTAAATACAAGAACCATACCACGGTTCATGAACCTCACCCCATGGTTCCCAGGACCCACGGTTCTGGGAACTGTGGGTTCTATGGTCAGGGCCTTCGTTTTGTAGCACTCCAGTTCTTCAAAGTTGCATGCAGGCCACATTTTACTTGTTGAGTTTCGGATGATAATGAAGTGTAAATGAAACAAGATGCAATTTAAGTTTTCACAATTGAATATATTATGGATTTGCAATTTTAACCATCCTTCCAGCCCAAGCCAAAATGCAACAAATACATGAAACTCTCAAACAAGAAAACCTCATTCAAGTTGTGTATGATAGGAAGAACTTGTTTCTACTCTTAACCATGAATGTACATAGAGGAACTTACTGCAACTTACCTTCCTAATAAAGTTCTTATAGAGTGATAGAACGGCCTCCACATTTTGTGTGTGTGTTTGTAGCCGTAATTTAACCTATGTTCACATGCCCAACATTTGTATGAGAATGAGGTTTTCTTTCGCAAAACAAGGTGTTAACCACAAAACGCAAAAAACTGTTTCGTATTTACAAGAAAACACAAATTTAAACTACAACCAACACAAACCTGATTGTCATACTTACAAGCTCATACAAGAACATTCTTCTTTCCAAGGACATAGAAATGGATCGTATTAATGTTGGAACTTCACAGCTAATGGGATAAAATGACCAATTTTAAAAATACTGACCAAGAACATTCAAATCATGTTGCGGTGTATTCCTAATTGGGTGTGTCAATAAGGAATCGACTAGGTAAATCTATTTGGGATTAGTTGGATAGATGAAACTATTTTTGTTTATGGCTTGGGTGGTGAGCTAGTCTCTGCTACGAGCAGCTCTTTAGCTTTTATCGTGCCAACTTTTAGTTTGATTCATCCAATTGTACTTCCTGTTGGATTGCTCAAAACAAATGCTTGTGGTGAGCCAAAAAGAAATGCTAGCTGATCTGTCTTTGAGAGCACAATTCCAATGTCTTTGACAAGGCAAGGAACTAAGACTGATTTGAGAAAAACCAAAACTACATTCTAAAAGGAATAGCGGACCGAAGAGATGTAGGCCAAGAAAATGCCAAGGCATTTAAGATTAGCGTAGAGACCAATCATGCCAAGGACCCCATGCTTGTGGTGTAGGCCAAGAAAATGCCAAGGCATTTAAGATTCGCGTAGAGACCAATCATGCCAAGGACCCCATGCTTGTGGCATTAGTTTTACTTGCAATCATCCCCCTCTCTTTTTTTTATTTCTCTGCAAAAAATGAGTCTTTATGGTAAGATCACCTTTTGGTCATGTTAAGCATACCACAGCACACTCCAGATTCATTGGTGCCGTTAGTTTCTTCATATCATCTAGACTTGGTTTTGCAGATTTTCTTTTGTTAGCCTGTTGTGATCAAGTGAGGAAGTCCTAATGACTGGGCATCACTAGAAAGATTAACTTCTTTCCAGAGTACCAAACTGTGGTTTTTCAGAGGACTATCATGGAACATCTTCACTCAACTTACCAATGATTCACCTTCTGATGCAATTCGAGCTCGTCTTCTTTCATGTGCTGGTCTAGGTGCAGGGGCTTGGTTGGTTGCACGTCCAGTTCTTCCACTCTTGCGACTCAACTCTGACTTGTTTATCACTGCCATTCGTACCAGATTGGGACTTCCACATCTAGTATTAAGTGGTCCTCTAAGTGTTCATGTGGGCATGTGTTGGATTCCTTGGGTACTCATATTATGCGGTGCCCCTCAGGTGGAGATCGTATTTTGTCAAATTGATTCCATTTGTGATGTTCGTGCTGCTATTGCTCACGATAGTGGTTTTCATGGTATTCGAGAGCAGACACACATTTTATCAGGGTTCTTCAGAATCATCTCGTCGACATGTTGACCTTGTTCTCTTGTGGGAGGGAATTCACACTCTTGGTGATGTTGTTATTGCTGATCCCTCTCGATAGGACCTTCTTTGTCGTTCTTCCACGATGCAAGGAGCTGCATCTTACACAACTCAAGAGAAAGAACGAGATTGGAAACATATGGGTGTCTTCACAAGAAATTTAATGATGGTCTGTCAATATGTGCGGAGCTTGTTGTGAAATGCAAGGGGCAAAAGATTACGTTACCATCTGTCATTGTATCTTTCTATCGTCAATGTATTTCTATCGCATTGCAACGTTCGCAAGCGCTTTGACGAGCTCAATTTGCAGGAGCAGCTGCTTCAAAGCTTCTTGCCTAATTAGTGATTTACATCAAGCAGTTGGTTTAGAGTAATCAATTTAATATTTTATGTTTAAGTGTTTCAGCTTAATTTCAATTTGCCATTTGGCATTATCATTCTATATGCTTTCATCTTTTTGTACATTGATGAGTTTTCCCATCTTTCATTAATAAAAGCAGGATTTTTCTTCTTCTTGTCGTAGACCTCAACAAGCATCCAACAAAACTGCATGTCTACACTTACGAAATTTAACATTAACACACATTGTGCCTACATTACATGATCAACATCCACCACATTTCTACATCTACATGCGAGAACCTTCAGCAAGGAGAGAGCCAGAATCCTCTTGATGTAGTTCCCCAATACTACAATGCAACTAAATCACAAAGCACAAAAGGAAAAAACAAGACAAATAAAGGGGCTTTCCACTCGGTCAATTCTTGATCTAACCTTGATCTTTGATTACGCTATGACTTTGGCTTTTCTGGAGATTTTGCATCACATGCATTTGGCTTTCACAAAGATAGTTCAAATATCCTTTATACATGTTTGCACATGTGCTTAATAGAGTATACAAGCATGGTTTGGATCTTCATTTGTGTCATTTACAATCAGTCTAATTGCATGCAACAATGACCATTTAGTTTGATTGCTTGTGCAAATTATCACTTGATAATATGGATAAATTCTCCCTGATGTTGCCATTCTATTCTCTGCCTTACTAAACAACCATTAGGGTGTTGTCTGCTTGGTATAACAATGCTAGGGTCGACGGGGCCTATTATTGGACTAAAAGAACAAGATTCAGCCATCCAAACATTTCCAAATGTCTTGAATGTGTCTCGGGGATGTTGATGCTTAGCTTGATGGAAAGCCTATTAGTTTGGTTAACTCGAAGATGTGAGATTTGCTGATATGAGATTTCAAGTCTTGGAAGACTTCTTTTGGTAGGAAGATCACCAGTTCCTCCCTATCCTATGGGTTATTATACCTTGTTCATATTGTAGTTTCTAAAGAGGATCTAATTCTTCACACTATAGCGAGTTGTCTTTCTGACTGATTACAAACTTACTAGTCATCTTTTTAGTGTGTTGATATTTTGATGTACTTTTACTGCTTAAAATCTGTGCACAATTCAGAGTGCTATCTGCACACTATAGCGAGTTGTCTTTCTAATTGATCACAATTAGAATCTGTGCACAATTCAGAGTGCTATCTGCACACTATAGCGAGTTGTCTTTGTAATTGATCACAAGGTTACCAATCATATTTGTAGTTTGTTGATAGTTTGAATGATTTTATTGTTTATAATCAGTGTACAAGTCAAAGTGCTATGGTGGCCTTTACATTGTGTTTGCACTTTGACCTATCATATATATGTCTCACCTAGTTTCCTAACCGAGTTTTGAATTAAGTATTCTTGTGCAGCAGGATTGAGTAGCTCTTTCTATACCTTCACCCTTGGTGTCATGCAAACATTCTGAAAATTTGCTCTTCAACTTGTAGGTGTTTTAGGTTGGTTTGGGATAGTCTTACCATTTTTGAGAAGTTTACTAACTGGGTAAATCTTTTCTCAAAATCATAGAATTAATGAACTGTTATCGGTTCACCACGGTTCTTAAAATTTTTTGCCCAGAACTGTGGTGAACCGTACTGATTAATTAAATAATTAGTTAATTGATTGTTTTTTTAGTTTCCCCCCCAAAAATAACCCAAAAATATGCAAAAAAAGGGCCAAAAAAATCTGTGAAATCTGTGAATTCTGTGAAATCATCTGTGAAATCTGTCAATCATCTGTATCATCTGTGAACTCATCTTCTGTATCATCTGTCAAATGACTCAAATCATCTGTATCATCTGTGAAATCATCTGTACATCATGTGAAATCTGTCAAATCTGTGATGATTCCAAATGATTTCAGATGATTTCACATCTGTCAAATCATCTGTATCATCTGTCAAATCATCTGTACATCATGTGAAATCTGTCAAATCTGTATCATCTGTGAAATCTGTGAATTTGGTAGTTAATTAATCAATTAATTAATTAATTATTTAATTAATTAAATGGAGGAACCATACTACGGTTCAAGAAACCGTGGTACGGTTCCCAGGACCCACGGTTCTGGGAACCGTGGGTTCTATGCTCAAATTACTAATCAACTGTGTTCTAAGTTTGCCAAATTTGGTATGCACTCATCTTGTTGCATTTAAAGTGTATAATAGGAGTTTTGGCTAGAATGCATTGTCATTTCTTTGGTTACTGTATGAAAGTCCATGGACAGCTTGTGACAACAAGAGTCCAAAACTGCAAATTGTAGGTGACCTAATGATCTTCACCTAATGGCTATAGACAACAGCTATTTAGGACATAATTTCGTGAAGTCCTTTCAGTTGCACTTAGCTATAATTGTGATTTTTGAGCTCTTTTTTGACATCATTTTGAAAATTCGTGAGTGTCAAGTTCTGGAGTGCTCGGTTACTAATGTTTGGATTGACTGTGTTTTTTGAGTATTTTATAGCACTTGTCACAACTTCTTGGTGGATTGGCTATTCTCTAGATTAGCCATTTTGTTTTGTTCGACTCAGATATAGATCTAGCAAATCTTGTATGTAATGTATTTTTGTGAAGCTGGCAGATCCTCAAAGAGCCTAGAATCTAGCTTTTTGCTTAAATGCAGGTGGTAATTGCATGTCCAAGATCAAATGGCAAAATGTACCAAAGAAGAGAAGGTTTCTAACTATTCTAGGAAGGGCAATGGGTCTTTCTAGGAGTCGTCCTAGCTACTCATCTGAAGAGGAGTTCCTTAACATGTTTTTATGTCCCTTATCAAATTGATGAGAAGATCAAGGATGTGTGGTATAAGTTGTGGCTACCTAGCGGTATGGCTATTAATCTTGTTTTTTATATTATTAACAAAAGCTGTGGCTATTGACAAGCTCAAAACAAGGCGACTGCATTTCACGTGTAGAGGCTACCTGAAAGTACTTTGGTCCATGAATATTTTACTTGTGATAATGAATAGCATGGAGTCAAATAGCAGAGATCAGCCTCAAAGAATTAGGTTCACATAGAACAGAGCTACATAAAATGTCATAACATATAGGATCAGAATCAATAATCGTGCCTGCCTTTTGATATTCTGCTATCAAAGTATCTTAGATCCAACTGTCAGTTTGTTGAAAAAAATAAGTACTTCAGTGCAGTCACCACTTATTCTCATGGATGAGCAATCAGGTCATCCAAATACAGTTTTGAATTTCTGTTTCATCCACTACTTTGATAAGTGTTTCTATAATTCAAACCAAGCATCATATTCAATGTGAACTCTATTATAATTAGAGGTTGATCCAGTAAGGCCTGTGGAAAAGTCAAGGTATTTGCATGTCTTCTAGAAAATGACAGAAAGATTCTCATGAACAAACAGGAGTCACTCTTTGTGAAATAACTGACAACAAGCTCAAGATAAATTGAATAAGATTCTAACAAGCTTTGAAAAGTGAATGCAGTTCTAGCATCATAGAGATTATCTTTGAGCTGCAAACACAACTTCCTGCTAATGTACGACATTTGTCAATGCAAAAGTAGGTATTGATTATTTATACCCTGTCAACTGTGTCGTCACTGCGCTGTGTTAAGCGTGAGGCAATTTCTGGAGTTTCTGGTGGTGAGTACTTCAAATGATAGATCTTCCCAGTGACAGGATCCATCCTCCTTCCGATTACTCTATCAATAAGGATCTCTTCTGGTACCTGAACATAGTGTTAGTTAAGGAACAGAATTTCCTTTGCTTTAGAATTTCTGATTACAAAGATAAAGAACAGGGTTATTTTCCAACCATAGTTGCCCGTTCCAGAACGGAACTTGTCCCAGAACGCATTCTAGAATGTGTTCCCTTCCGGAACTTGACCAAAAAAAAATTTGGTTACGTATTTATTTGACAAAGGAAAAGGAAAATAGTGGTTTTGATTCTTGATTCTTGTTCCCATGCTGCAAGAATTATTTTGGAGTGAGTAAACAACTAAACAAGTGGCATTTCAAATTCAAAGGAAATAGGCACTGTCCGAAAGAGTTCCGAACTTATGTTGTAGAAGTTCATAGAAACTTACTGATCTATGCAAGTATTATGTCTTGCCTTCCTCTACTCTGGCTCTTTATTTGCTTTGTATTTACTCTAATGATCAGGTTATAGCAAATGAATAATTCACTGTGTTATATTCACAGTTTTGTGCACCAAAAATTTATATTGATTGCTTAGATCAAGAACTTCTGACCGTTAGCAATGACTTCCTTGCCAAGAGTTGAACGAGTTTTTGCATATATCTTAGAGATCCCAAGTCTTTAGCTTTCAATCAATGTATTATCATGAGTCCCTCAATGTATTATCAAAAAGAAGGAAGATTGTGGCCAACTGGCGCTTTAAAACCTGTTTTTTTTGGATTAAAAAAAAAACGTTCCGACCCAGTACATTCCGGAACATACTGTACAGAACATACAGTACATTCCAGCCCAAAAGGATTGGAATGGGTTTCTAAGTTTCCAAGGAACCAGAATCTCGTGAAAAAGTTTTTAGCATAGTTCTGGGCCAGAGGCATCAGAAAACATTCTGAAAGAATTACGTACTAGGTAATGGCCATTGGGAGGGCCATTACCCCATATCTAAGGAAGCGGACCCTGCGTCCGAACGCGCGTCCGGACGCGTTCGCTTCTTTTTTTTTCTTCTTCTTTTTTTAGAGTTATTTAGCCAAAAAAAATTTTAAAAAAAATGGACGCGTCCGAGGGTCGGATGCGTCCGGGTCCAGACGCCGGACGCGGATGCGGAATGCCCGCGTCCGGCCCGGGCCCTCACGTCTGCAGGCTCATATAATCTGGTCCCCGGACAGTCAAGTTGCCCGGGGACCACCAAATTATATGCGGTAATGACCAGACCAATTGACCATTATTGCATGTAAATGCATTTAGTGTGGAATTCCAAGTTCTTATGTATACCAAAGGATAGTAAAAGCCACAAGCATTCTAGAATGCCATGCTTAGGGAAGTTTGTAAATGACTAAACTCGACTATACAATATTCCTTGGAATTATGGAAGACAATCAAGTTTTCTTGTAATCAATGCTTGATCTATGAAACTACCCTTTTGAGATCAACATAGGAGTTTTTGAGATAATAGGTTTGGAACTAATGAATATCTATGACAATTGACATGTTTATCTTAGTAAGACTCCATATATTGTAGAAAACATGATCTTTACTTTTTTGTTAAATAGTTAATGTATTTTTAATGGGATGCCAATGATTCCAATAAGAGGTATTGTTACGAAATGATTACAACCTTGTAAGGGCCATATGGAACCTTAAGATACACCCAGGTCCAGACCTCAAACTCTTGAGGTGAGCAACTGCGATTAGCGTAAAATTGAGCTGTGTCTTGAGCGGTTTTAATTCTTTCTTTAGCCAACATTTCCTGCAAGAAATCAACTGTAGGTTGCACCTTATGATCTTTGAGTCTAACAAAAACTGGTGACCGTGTTCAGGTGCATTAATCCATGTTGGGTTCTGTCAAGGATAAAAATTCAAAACTAACCTCTAGCCTGTTCGTTACGATCACAGATGGTCCCAGTAAGTGTGTTTTCGCTCAGGGAGTTGGAAGGCCAAATCATGAATCCCCGGACCCTGCCGTTGGGGTGCATTGCCCCCCAAACCCCCCACCGGGGGGCTACCGCCCCCCGAACCCCCTGAGCATTTATTGAAAACCAGTGCAAATAACAACCAAATAGCTATTGAAAATAAAATCTGTTTGTGCCCCATCTACTGCACTTCTAAGAGGCAAAACGCTGGTTTGACCATTGATCCCCTAAAAAAATTTCGGCCATAAGCTATTTTTCCAAAAACAAACAAAAAAAAATAAAAAATAAAAATAAAAAAATTAGTTCGATTCTGGTCTGAGAAACGCGTTTCTGTGCATCTATGGATCGTGGCTGAAAGCGATACATCAACATAAAAAGACTGAATCCGATGGTAGAATACTTTGCACTATTGTGCGAGAACTCAACCATTGGGAGACACTTTTCCCAATCAAACTATCTATGAGATACATATCATTGAAGCATATCCTCCATAGTTTGGTTGATACATTCTATTTGCCCATTAGATTCTGAGTGATCCGAAGAACTTAGTCTAAGGGTCGTTTCAAGTTTTTCAAATACTGATTGCCATAATTCGCTAGTGAACTTGGAGTCTTGATCATTAACGATATCATTCGACAAGCCATACAATTTGAACAACTTTTCAGCAAAAGGCTGGGCTAGTTCAAATGCCTTACAATGGATTTAGTAGGTATTAATTGCGACCAATTTGGTTAGCTATCATCCACAACCCACAGGCATCATGACCCTTCCAAGGATTAGGGAGTCTAGTCACAAAATCCATTGAAAAACATGCCCATTTCTTGTTGAGTATTTCCAAAGGATGTGAAAGACACTTTGTCTCTCTGCTTTATTAAATTGGCATTGTTCACACCCTTGAACGCATGCCTTAACACGACCTTTCATTTCTGGCCAATATAAATTCCATTTAACAAGATCCAGTGTGTGTTGGATTATCCTCCTACTAATCGACTAATCGACATTTTAATCTTCGTCGAATTTTTATCCAGACCTGCAGCTTTCTTCATGTTTTTACACAGTCTGCATAACTACTCGGAAACGGCTCACAGTGTCGGCATTTTCGAGATTTTCGTCTTTCGGGATTTTCTCTCACTTCGGCTTTTTGTAAAATGCCAGATGCCTCAAATGATAAGGAAATAACTTTGGCAAAGACCTTCGCATTTTTCGCATGACAATTAACGTTCATTTTTGCAGAGTGACAGTTTACGTTCAAATCTGCATGTTTACGACCAAAGCCACCTACTTGCATTAATTTATCAGCAAGTAATTTCTGAGAAGTCCTAACTGGATGGATGCCAGCACATCACAGCCAACTAGATGATGTATTTGACGACTTAATTGCTTAGTATAAATAGCTGCTTACATTTCTACATTTCTTAATGCATTGAAGCAAGAAGAATAGTTAGCGTTCTCTCTGTCTCTCTCAAGCCTGCGAGCTTGAACACTCTTGAGCATTCTAGCTCAGTTCTTTAGAGTTGATTAGAGATTTCTATTGCGCTTACTGCTTATCAGTAGTTGCGCTTAATTCAGACTTATATTTAGTCACTCAAAGACAGCTTAGAGTACGCGACTTCGATCGATCTGTAGCATTCTAGATTGTGCTCTAGCCTCAGATCTGTTGGTAGATTGCAGGATTGCTCTATAGGTGATCTGTGTGCCACCACAAAGCATGGTCAAGATCATTCACACATATGTTGTGGTTCTCCACACGTGTGAAATGTTGGATTTTTCACAATAGAAAGTCTAGTAACAAGTAGATACATCCAATTTCATGAGAATGCTCTAGAGAATGCAATTTCAAGAGGAGAAGTTGCGTATGATGACTATGGTCACTTTCCTCAATCAATTATTGATACTGTCATGGATAGGTTATTAGGTTGCAAGAATCTGTTCATGCCCATTGCCAGTACAGACTACAAAGCTTATGGCGCAGTTTTTGGGGTTTACAAATGTCATAGACAGTCTAGTAACAAGTAGATACATCCTCATGAGAATGCTCTAGAGAAATTAGAATGCAATTTCAAGAGGAGAAGCTGTGTAGGGTGACTATGGTCACTTTCCTCAGTCAATTATTGATACTATCATGGATAGGTTATTAGGTTGCGAGAATCTGTTCATGCCCATTGCTAGTACATACTACAAAGCTTATGGCGCCGTTTCAGAAAAGAAAAAAAATTGGTTTTTTTTTCAGTCGTTTCGAACACTGAAACGGCGTTTCGAAACAGGGTCGTTTCGTACGTCCCATTTCGAGGAAACACTGCTGTCTATCATAGTTGCATCCTTGGAAAGCAGACTAGGATTCCTTTTAGATCGAGTCACAAGCACGCGTCGTAGGCAAGCAACAAAAGGTCTGTTAGATGATGCTCATTCAGATATATGTGGGCCTATGCAAACTCCATCATTGCTAGATGCAAAGTATTTCATTACTTTTAGTGACGAATTTTCCAGAAGAACAGTTGTTTACTTCATTAAGCAGAAATCAGAGGCTTTCATCAAGTTCAGACAATTCAAAAAGCATGCAAAAAATCAAACTGGCAAACGAATCAAAGCACTGAGGTCCGACAACGGGGGAGAATACATCTCCACCAAATTCAAGGAGTATTGCCTTAACAACGACATTGAGCAACAACATATTACCTCCTATTTGCCTTAGTCAAATGGTCTTGCTGAGAGAAAGAACAGAACCTTAGTCGAATCGACAAAGTGCATTTTATCACATGCGTCACTTCCGAAGTCCTTCTGGGCTGAAGCTGTTTCAACAGCAACCTATATTCAGAACAGATGTCACAGCAACCTATATTCAGAACAGATGTCCTACTAAAGGTCTCTCAAACAAAACACCATTCGAAATTTGGACAGGTACCAAACCTTCTTTATCGAATTTAAAAGTTTTTGGATGTACTGCTTATGCGCAGATTCCTCATGATCTCAGGAAGAAGCTCGACTTCCAGAGAATCAAATGTGTTTTCATCAGCTACACTACTTCAGTTCAAGCTTACAAGTTGTTCGATCCTATCGAGTCGAAGATATTCGCTAGCCGGGATGTCATCTTCATCGAAGAACAGTTTATCGACCTCAAGGGAAAAGGCAAAGCCCATGTAGCCGACTTGTCTGACTCCTCGACATATTGAACTTCGAGGTTCCTCAGTCGACTATTCTCATTGAAGGTCCAAGCTCATCTACTTTCGATGAACAACATATCAATGGCGCCAAATGGATTTTCAAAATCAAGTACAAAGCAGACGGAAGCATCGAAAGAAGAAAAGCTCGACTTGTTGCCAGAGGATTTTCTCAGGTATACAACGTCGATATAGTCAAGCATTCTTCTATTCGACTTTTATATCGTTTGCTGCTGCAGCAGATTTGGAAATACATCAAATAGATGTACAGACAACATATCTCAATGGAGTTATCAAAGACGACATTTACATGGTGCAACGCGAAGGTTATATTATCAAAGGTAAACATAATCATGTGTGTAAACTCCATAAGGCACTTTATGGCTTGAAGCAATCTGCTCGAGCATGGTTTCAAAGGATCAATACTTTCCTTATTGATCACGACTACACACCAAGCTCTTCAAATTCGAATGTTTACTTCAAGACAGTGCAGCAATCTTTTATCATTATCACTTTATACGTGGACGACACATTGCTTTTCGGCAACAATATCGATCTGATAAAAGAAAGCAAGTCAATGCTATCTTTTGAATTTGACATGACTGATCTGGGCGAAGCTCATTTCTGCCTTGGTATACAAATCCATAGAGACAGAAATCAGAAGTTGCTCTACATTACCCAGCAGAGGTACCTCTACAATATGTTAGTCAGATATAATCTGATTAATTGCAAGTTAGCTCTCTCACCAATGGAACCAGGTCTCAAATTGTCAAAGGACCAGTGTCCGCAAACAATCGAAGAGAAGGAGCAGATGCGTGAGTATCCTGTCATTCGATAATAGGATCTCTTATGTACGCAATGATTTGTACCAGGCCAGACATAGCTTTTGCAATTAGCTCCCTAAGTTAGTTTACGACTAACCCTGGTATAACACATTGGAAGGCTCTTATCAAAGTCATGAGATATCTTCGAGCTACTATGGACTTTTGCATTTGTTATGGAGCAGTCGACAACGACAAACTCAATCTACTCAGTGGTTATACAGATGCAAGTTGGGCAGGAGATGTAGACACTCGTGAATCCACTTCTGGATTTACATTCTTCCTCAACAATGGCCCTATTTCCTAGAACAGTCGCAAGCAATCTTCGATAACTCTATCTTCTACAGAATCAGAGTATATCGCAGCCTCACAAGCTACAAAGGAAGCAATTTGGTTGAGAAACTTACTTTCAGAGATCGGTTTGAATCAATATGCTCCGACATTATTATTTTGTGATAATCAAAGTGCCATTGCCTTGTCGGCCAACCTAGATTTCGTTCTAGGAGTAAGCACATTGAAATTAAGTATCACTATGTCAGAAGCAAAGTTCTCGACAAAGAGGTTAGATTGCAGTACTGTCGAATGCAAAATATGACAGCAGATATTTTTACCAAAGCATTAAGCTTGGATGCACACAGAAAGTTTTGTGCAGAACTAAGTTTAAAGGTCAAGGCATTCATGGATTCAGATTAAGGGGGAGTGTTGGATTATTCTCCTACTAATCGACTAATCGACATTTTAATCTAGGTCCAATTTTTATCCAGACTTGCAGCTTTCTTCGTGTTTTTACACAGTCTGCATAACTACTCGGAAACGGCTTACAGTGTCGGCATTTTCGGGATTTTCGTCTTTCGGGGTTTTCTCTCACTTCGGCTTTTTCGTAAAATGCCAGATGCCTCAAATGATAATGAAATAACTTTGACAAAGACCTTCGCATTTTTCGCATGACAGTTCACGTTCAATTCTGCAGAGTGACAGTTCACCTTCAAATCTACAGACAGACTGTTTACGACCAAAGCCACCGACTTGCATTAATTCATCAGCAAGTAATTTCTGAGAAGTCCTAATTGGATAGATGCCAGCACATCACAGCCAAATAGATGACATATTTGGCAACCTAACTGCTTAGTATAAATAGTTGTTCATATTCGTACATCAAGAGAATTGAAGCATGAAGATCAATCATCATTAGAGTACGCGGCTTTGATCCGTTGTACTCATTTGCATCTGTTTCGTTTATATTGAATAAATACTATCTTCTTATTGCGTTTAGCTTCATCTCAGAATGTATGCATTTCTGTAGTTCTTCGCGACTAATTATTTGTCTGATAATTCAATGCTTAATGTTTGCATACGTAATCACTGTAGTACTAATGATTTCAAAGTTAGTTACTATAAGATCGAACGTGATTTCTATCACTATTGTTTTGTTCGAAATTGATAGGCGTAGTCATGCATAGAGAAAGAGAAAGATAGTTTATTCCGCTGTGCATGATAAGTTTTAAATCTTGTCGTTCGAATTCTTTTTATTCGATTCTATTCGACCTATCTTTTCACACACCTCTTTCCAACAAAATGGCCTATTAGAATTGACTATGTATAAAATTGAAGCAATAGAAACACAGTGTTCGAAAGTTTCAAAACTCTCATTCATTTTCATCGGTCCGAACTACAGGTGGACTTTTCATAGACCATAATGAACTTGTGAGAAAATCCTATGAAGCCAAGGAAAGATTTCACATCATGGATTGTTGTAGTATCAGCAATTCTTGTACCTTATGAACCTTATCATAATTGATCCCAACACCACAATTGGATATGATATGGCCTAGGTACTTAAGTTTGGTATGAAAGAACTCACATTTTGACTACTTAACATAGAGCTTTTCTTGCCTCAAAAGATGAAGCTGCTCTTCATGCTCCACAAGGGTCTGCCTGTACATTAATAGGTTATCCAAATAGACTAACTACAAACTTTCTCAAATATGGATGAAGAATAATGTTCATCATCTTTTGGAATGTAGCAAGTGCATTCATGAGTCTAAACTATAGCACCAAAAACTCATAGTGGCCATACTTGGTTTGAAAACTGGTCTTAGGAACATCGTCGTTCCTAATCATTATCTGAGGATAGCCTCATTTGAGGGCATTCCTGGAGAAGTACCTTGCTCCATTTAGACAATCCATTAGATCATATATCCTCGGTAAGGAGTATCTATTTTTTATGGTCATTTTGTTCAACTTTTTATAGTAAACACAAAGGAAACACAGAGGCGAGTGCCTCCATCCTTTTTGCTAACTTAAAGGACTAGTGCTCCTTAAGGGGACTTACTAGGACAAATACGGCCCATTCTAAAATACTCCTGAAGTTGCCTAGCTATATCATCATGTTCCTTTAAGCTGACCTTGTAAGGAAACAACGATAGAGGGCCACTATTGGGAAGTAGTTCTATCTAGCACTCTATTTCCTGAATCATCTATCTAGGGAGAGCCACGAAGATCAACAAGAGAGAGGACACAACCTGATAGGTATGAAGCAAATTATGCTCTCTTATCTAGCATTATTCAAAGCAAAGAACCTTCGACTTATGTTGAAGCGAAGGATGATGACATTTGGGTCAAGGCCAAGAAAGAAGAGATGGAGTCAATTGTTAAGCATAGCACATGGGACTTGGTGGAACCACCAGTTGGCAAGAAACCCATTGGTTGTAAATGGGTATACAGGACTAAGTACCATGTAGATGGAAGCATAGCAAAGCACAAAGCAAGATTGGTAATCAAAGGTTATGCACAAAGTAAAGGCATCGACTATGAGGAGATCTTTGCACCAGTATGTAAGTGAAATACTCTACGTCTACTTGTTGCTTTAGCTTCACATTTTGGTTGGCCTTTACATCAGATGGATGTGAAATCTGCTTTTCTAAATGGTGAGTTAGAAGAAGAGGTGTTTATGGATCAACCTGAAGGCTTTATAGCAAAAGGACAGGAGAATAAAATATGTCGCTTGAAGACAACACTTTATGGTCTCAAGCAGTCACCACGTGCGTGGTACAGCAGGATTGATGCCTACTTTTGTTCTAAGATGGTGAGAACACACTCTGATCCAAACCTTTATGTCTTATGCTTTGATGGTAAGATTGCTTTGGTTGCTCTTTATGTTGATGACCTGATTATTACAGGAAATAATCAAGAGATGATAGATATGATCAAGAAGGATCTCATGGAACAATTCGAGATGACAGATGTCAACCTAATCCACTATTGCCTTGGAGTGGAAGTGTGGCTGCTTTTCCTGGTCTAGTAAGAAGCAAAGTATAGTTGCTCTATCCACAACAGAGGCAGAGTATAAGGCAATGTGTAGCGCAGCACAGGAAGCCATATGGTTGAGGAAAATCTTGGATGAGGTTGGCATGAAACAGAAAAATCCCACGATTATACATAGCGACAGTCAGAGTGGCATTCAGCTGGCAAAGAATTTGGTGTTCCATGCAAGAACCAAACACATCAAGATTCAGTATCACTTTATACGTGAGAGGCTGCTGAGTCGGGAAATTAATGTTGTTCATTGTAGTACAGATGAGCAACTAGCTAACATTTTCACTAAGCCACTCATTAGAGAAAAGTTTGATAAGTTTAGATCAAAGCTTTCTGTACTTAAAGTTTGTTAACTTTTATGCTATGTATATGGATGCATAAAAAGTAGATTCTACTTTTAGGGAGAGAGTTAGAATAAAGTAGAACTACTGTGTTACTGTACTGTGGGTCCCATCAATGGATAAGGACTAGTTGGCCTTGCCACAAGGCGAGTCGACGGGACACGCGTCCCGTCAATGGCAACCTGGGCCATGCATGGGTTGCCATAGTGAAAAATCATATGTACAGTTTATTTTGGTTTTGAGGAGATCAAAAACCATGAGCGGCGAGCTAAATCATATAGAAAAACATCATGAAACTCATTTAACAAAAGATATAAATCTTTAGCTTTATGAAACACATTACTGGAAACAGATTCACTAAAAGCAAACTCTGAGTCATAGAAAGGTACCCATATTGATCATCTTCCATAAGCTGAAAAAGTTTTGAGCTGCACACCAAAGGACTGTTGGGAACTCCATGCTCCCCATGCAACTAAACTTCCCGACTGTTCTTTTGAAAACTGAGGGTATTATCTTCATAATTGCTTTGGAAAGTGGGGCCTAGACTGTAAAGCCAATCTCTCCCTAATACTAGGTTGGTACGGTGCAAGTGCATGATCTGGAAATTTAGGTTATCCTGATAGACCTGAATTTCTAGACCTAGACTGCTAATCATCGTTTCACACTTTCTTGTCCTGACCCTTAGCCAAAGAAACGATATATTTGTGATGACTTGGTGTTTCTGGTAGTTTCAGTTTCTTGACTAGGGTGTAATTGATGAAGTTATGGGTTGCCCTATCATCCACCATTACTCTGACTAACTAATTGCCAACTTTCTCATGCATACGTACTAGGTCGTGAGGCCCAAAACTGGAGGGTCTCCCTAGCATTGCAGAGGTCAACTGGCAATGGTGCTCATGTTCTTCATGAAACACCTTAATTTCGGTAGTTGTCGAATCCAAATGGAAACTAACCGTCTGAACTAGGTGTACTTCCTTGTTATCTTTCTTTTTATTGAATGGTCCTTTAGGACATTGTCTGACTGTGTGCCCTTTACCCATGCAGACAAAGCACAACCGTTCTTGTTTAGCTTTTTCATAATCTTTTGTTTTTAACAACTAAATTACTGCTAGGTGTTTTTGAGGACCTTCATTTTGATTAGACTTATCAAATTTCTTTTATTTAAAGCCTTCTTTTTTTAATGGGGAAGCTGTCTGAAAAGGCTGCTCAGAACGAGGTTGTTTGGCCTTTCGCCCACCCACTGAATCATCATATAGATTTGGGCAAACTTTATGGCCTGTTCAGGGGTGGTAGGTGAGTTTCGTTGTACTTCCAATCTTATACTCATCTCGGAGCCCACGGACAATGCCCCTGACTTTCTGATAGTCATCTATGTTTTTAAGCTTAAGGATAGACTCCCTGTACTGAGAGATGTACTGGGTTAGGGATTCCCAAGCCCTATCAAGTTCGTTGGTAGGCAAGAACTCTCGTAGGAAAGCTTCCTCGAAAGCCTTACATGACTAGGGTGTCTGCCCAGTCTCCTAGAGGTTCAGCCACCACTTGTAGGCCACGGGACCCAAGGACAGGCTAGCTTCAAGGGCTTGCAAGTGGTCAGGGGTTTGTTTCAATGCATGCATATTTTTTGACTTGCCTAGAAAAGTTTGGATTATATTTGTGTTTTTGTCTTTTTCTTTCCATACTGGCAACAAGAAGTACCTGTAACGGAGACTAGATGAGTAGGGGTTACCGAAGAGTCTTTAACTAGGATGGCAAACAAACTCTTAATGTCGGCAAAAGAGTGATCTTTCTTAGTTTGCATGTTGGCTAAGGTTTGTGTAAGATCCACTACTTCGGTTTGTAACTGCTCATACTGTTTTTTAGCCACAAATTCTATAGTAAACATTTCGTACTCCTCATCTATGTCCATTTCACAATTGCTTCTTCTTCGAGCTCATTTATGGCTGTTCCTGAAGAAATTGGAGTATCCTCAAGAGTCATCATTTCGGAGTTCGAAGATGAAAAGTAAAACGTGAAACAAATTGAAAGAAGAAAGGAAAAGGATTTGGCTCTAATTGAAGCCCACTTGCCAAGGTGAACAGCAAAGAGAGCCCCTCAGCCTCTTCGAAAGGTTGGGCAAGGTTGTCTTGGAAGCTTCACTGCACTCCTAGATGGTTCGTTCCTTCACAGCACCTTTGCTGGAACAGGAGCTTCGAAGATGTGTGTACCAAGAATTTAAACTGGTTGGAAAAATAAGACTCCTTCCACTGAAACTTTATGCATGCAATGATTGCTGAGTTGCATGTCAGCAATATGAAGGCAAAAGTGCTTACAGAACCAAGCAAAAAATCAGATTTCAAATCTGAAAATCAGGTTGAAAGAGTACTGGTTTTTCTGACATAAAGCAGCAAGAAAACTCTGTGGAACGAAACCAATACTGAGAGCATTGAAGTGCACTGGAAAGGACTGAAAAGTGTGCCAAATTTGCCTGCTGAAAGTGCACTGGTTGGCTGAAAATCACACCCAATCCTGCTACAAAAAAGTGCTGGATCTGGCTCAAAAACGAGGTGAAAACCTTCTCTAACAGTGCGCTGGTTCTAGTGGAAAGTGCACCTTCATGCAACCAAGAAAAACTCTGCAAAAAGCTCGCTAGAAGGTGGACAAAGTGCACTGAAAGATCAGTAGTTAGTGCACTAGAGAAATAAATGCGCCCAACAGGTTATTGGAATGTGAGCACAAGATAGACAACTACTAGCAAACTGGGGAAGGGTTGATTCTCCCTAGTGGACATGGAGCAGCTATGTTTCAGGAGACACGTTTGGGATGCACTAAATAAGTGTTGCCTCTTTGACACTTTGATTACTACCATGGCTATGTACATAGCAAAGGCATGGTGCATAGGTCTCTTGACTAGGTCAGCTTCTCACATATACAGATATCTATGATTTCACGTATGATGCATGGTAAGCTTAAAGTTTCACATCGGATTATCTTGGCCAAGTTCGCCATGCCTCCCATTTAGATAGAACTTATCTTCTGATTGATCTTCTATGTATAGAGGGTTAGGAGATTTGGAGAGATCGATATGGGTTTGAGCAAGTATCCTTGGTTGGCTCTAGCATTATCCAGAGAGCTTTATGAGTAGGACCATCATATCTCTTGGTATTCTTAGGCCATGTGTCTATTGCACACCGTGGGCATTTCCATCTCACATCTCCCAGAGGGGACTCACTCCTATGTCCGACAATGTATCTATACATTTTATGTTCACAGAGTTTGGTCAAATCCTTCGGGAGCCAAACTCGACTTCTACAAGACATATTTAAAGTTGTCACATATCCTGAATTTCACAGTAGGACAACGCCACATATCTTCTCACCAACTATGAGTAGAGACTGACACTTTCAGGGAATTCCCCAAACATGACATATTTGCCAACTCTATTCTTTGGATGAAGTGGCGACAAAGGAGCAATTTATCTTGTTTACAAGATTACAAAAAGATTTATGGTCTTTAGAATACCTCAAGGGTAAATAAGACTGAAAATATACATTTCAAGTGTCATGCTTGCTATGGATGTCTCCGATCTGAAAGAGCTAAATTGATATGATCTAAAATATCAATAAAACATCCATGTTAAGACATGAAAAACCATAATAAAATAACAGTGAGAATGAAAATGACTACACTAAATCATCTACTATCCCTAATAGCCTTGGGTGATCGTCAAAATAATGATGCAATAGAAGGCATTGCCATTGCATATGTGTAGGCATGTGTGTTTGAGTGACTGGATGTGCATTGATGGCTAGTCCTCGGTGTAGAAGGTCTCAAAATCTCGCAGTGTCTCTGGTCGTAGTGTTTGCATGGATTATCTGTATCATCCTTTTAGTTAAAGTGCCTATGTTAAAATGGGTACTATGACCACTAGGGCAGCATGATTCACTTCGTAGACAAAAAATTTCTCAAATGATTAGTGATGCACATCTTTGATCCTCACATGATAACAAGGAGCAGGGTTGGACAGGGTTGCCACCTATGTGATGTACTAATCTCTATTTAATATATGTTTATGATGTGGTTTCAGTCTACGACAGTTCGACTATCCTTCGACAGTCAATAGTCGTCGACTTGACACACTTCGGAAGACATTCGAACCTAACGGCAAACTAACGTCTCGAACTATCGTTACTACTATCAGGTCTTCACGCCCACTTCACTTCACAATCAGTCCAAAGGCTGATGTGCGATAGAGTAACTACATTTGTGTACATATACAAAGTTATATGCACATATTCGACAGAGCATCAGATGTTATTAAAATGCATTATCAGATAGATGTACTAATCTATCTAATCTGGAGCTTCGACCCAAACACATTCTTGCTATCTTTAGCCTAGCATTATTGATCAATTCTAAGTTGTTCTTCTGCTTGTATACTGATAAGTAGATTTCTTTACAACAATCTCATGTACATTTGCACATCTTAATTATACTCTGCGTTCTTCAAATCGGTGTATAATGTGTGAATGGATTATTGTTGTTTCTACTTTTCTCTTTGTGAATCGAATACTCGCTACTCTCCTTATGTGTCGTATCAAATGAGTCAAAGAAAAATCACGGCTGACCTTGATGCCTTCGAATTCTATATCTATGGTTGTCTAAGACACCTACCGACTCATCGATTAATCAACTGGTTCTATTGTGACAGATAATCTTAACACGGTCCATTTCCCAACGCTCATGACTATCTCTCTCTCTCTCTCTCTCTCTCTCTCTCTCTCTCCACTTACAAGTCAACTATGCACAATCCTTATCACCTCCCCAACTTCGTAGTATCAGACGCTTATATAGCTATACTTGTCTTTACAAAAAACGCTTATATGAAACTTCTGAAGGGAAAGCCTTGTGGATTTTCTCTATAGTTCCTCATTTGGTGCTTTTTGACGTGAGTTTATCCCCCGGGCTCCACCTCCATTGTTGAGATATTTATGTTGTTGGATTGAATATGCCACTTTACTCTACACCTTTCCCACTAATCCAATTGTTATATCTCCTCATCCCTCCACCTTCTCCTTCACGCTTGCTATGGTCTCTCTTGCCATTGAGAAAATGAAGACCGATCATGCTCGGGATATAGAGGACCTAGAGGCTGAAATCATGATTCATGCCAATGATATACTTGCGCCAGTTTTGGCCTCACTCCTTAATCAAGCCGTCATCTATGGCTTTCCCCTTCCATGGTGCACTAATATCATCTACCCCATGCACAATGGTGGTGACCTGTTACGATCTCGTGACCAGTGTCGAACCCTAGAGAACACAGATAAGTCAGATACCACAGTCAGGGTCGTGTCCAGCGTACATGACCAACAGGGCAAGACAGTGTGAGTAATGTGCCCCAGCACGGTCCATAGCCATGGCGGGCCTAACACAGCCTAGGGACCCTGTCAGCAGGATAGGGCTCCCAGTTGGGTCTCGACGTCCAGTCGGCCACGTCAGTGACACGTGGTCGACACTTGGCAGTTGCATGCTACCAGTCCTCACACCGGGCTAGGAAGGGCTTAGTCTATATCAGGGAGTAGGCAAGGTTGGGTGGATCAGTTAGTGTTTGCCCTACTGTGGTGTTAGGATCTATTACACTGGTATCAGAGCCATCTCCATCCTAGGGAGTTCAGGAGCAGCATTAGAGAAAGCTATCAGAAGATAGGAAAGATCTCTGAGTTTCTTAGAAAAGATTAGAGGAGGAGAATCGCTGTAGGAGCAGCCTTCAAACTTCTGATTTTCACTGAGAAATCATAGTAGCAAGGAGTCAGATTCCAAGTGTAGGTAGCTCGCTGGAAAAACAGCTGTTTCTCACTGAGTTCAGAGGATTCTCTATAGTTTTCCCAATGAAATTAGAGTAGGAAGAAGCCAGCACCTCCATTGCTGCACAGTCAGAGACCTGCATCTGATTTCCAGGGAAAAATTTACTGGTTCTCAGCATGTTTGAAGCCAAAAAGGAGGAGCAGGGCCAGCGCTGCCAATGCTTCTGAAAATCTGGTTTCTGGACAAGTTTTTGGGCCCCAACGTTAGAGATTTGGAGCAAGAGGATTCCTACCAGATCAGCGAGCAGGAGACTTCTGAAATTTCAGAATTCATAAGGGTTTTTGGACTTCGGATTTGCTATTTTGTGCACAAATTGAGATGCTGTCAGACCGGCGAGGGGGGATAGCAAAAGTTTCAGATCTTTTTGCACTTTTTCCAACCTCAAATCAGATTTCTCATAAACCACAGGTCTGAAAGCAGTTGAGGAAGAGCTGAGAAGGGCTTTTCTTGATTCTCTCTGTGGAAGTACAGTTCTCAGAAAGAGCTAAGTTTTCTTCCCTTGTACAGTTATAAATTAGTCTTTTAGACTTTTTTTTCCTTCAGAAGTTAAGGTACCTCTCTTTCAGTTCCGAAGATGACCACTCCTCAGGGACCTGATCAACCCCTGGGGAGAGGCTTCGACGAACTTGAAACAGAAGCCTTGGCTTACAGTAAAGGGAAGGAACCCATGGAATTGGAAGAACAGGAACAGTTCGCCGAAGAACTCGACGAACTGGTTACCAAGGAGCAGTTTCTCCAATTGGTAACAGAAGTGGATGAACTGAAGTTGGCATTAGCCAATTTCAAGTCCAGTGTGGACGACTCGTTCGCTGAACTCAAAAGCTTGATTTTTAGTTCCGCGAAAGGAAGCCTTCCCTCCACTTCTCAGTTGTCCCCTTCTCCACTTCCATCAGTGTCGGGTGAGACTTTACGGTCTCACCCCAATGTTTTTAAAAATTTAAAGCCTCCTACTTTTAATGGGGAAGAGAAGGATAGAAATGCAGATATTCTACAAACCTTCCTCAGCAAATGGAAGAACATTCATGCTCTTAAACAGACCCCTGACCATTTGCAAGCTATTGAGGCCAGTCTTTCCTTAGGGCCTATGGCCTATAAGTGGTGGTTAAATCTCCAGGAGACTGGGCAGACTCCCCGGTCATGGAAAGCTTTTGAAGAAGCTTTCCTAAGACAATTTCTACCAAAAAATGACTTGATAGACCCTGGGAAGCCTGGGAAAGAACAGTAATGGACAAGTCCCTCATCCAATATATCTCGCAGTATCGAGAAGCAATTTTAAAGATTAAAAATATGGATGATTATCAGAAAATCAGGGGATTTGTCCGTGGCCTCAAAGATGAATATAAAGTAGAGGTCCAGAGAAACTCGCCTACTACCCTTGAGCAAGCTCTCAGATCTGCTCAAATCTATGATGATTCAGTGGGTAGGAAGAGGGCGAGACAGCAGCCACTTTCTGAGCACCATCCTCAGAAAGACTTTCAGTTTAAGAAGAAATTTTTAAAAAGAAAGAATCAAGATAAATTTAAAAGTGAAGCTCCTCAGAAATGCCCTTCACTCATACAGCCCTTAAAACCAGATGATTTTGAGAAAGCCAAACAAGAACGTTTGTGCTTTGTGTGTATGGGCAAGGGACACACAGTCAAACAGTGTCCCAAGGGGCCTTTCATTAAAAAAGATAAGAAAGATAAGAAATAAGTTCATCTTGTTCAGACTGTATGTTTCCCCAATGACTCGCCAGCTTCCAAGATCAAAGTGTATCATGAACATCATGAACACTGTTGCCAACTGACCTCTACAATGCTAGCGAGACCCTTCAGCTTTGGGCCGCATGACCTAGTACGTATGCATGGGAAAGTTGGTAACCAGTCAGTAAGAGTTATGGTTGATGATGGGGCAACCCATAATTTCATCAACTACACCCTGGTTAAAAAGCTTAAACTACCAGAAGTACCTAGTCAGCATAGGTACATAGTTTCATTAGCTAAGGGTGAAGATAGAAAAATATGGGAAACTATGGTAAGTAATTTGAATCTTGGTATTCAGGGGTACCACGATGAAATAAAGTTTCAGATAATGCACCTGGATCGTACAAACATTGTTCTCGAGAGAGATTGGCTCTACAGTTTAGGACCTTCCCTCCACAGAAACTATCAGGAGAACACCCTCAGCTTTCAGCATAAAGGCCGAGAGATCCAGTTGCATGGGGAGCATGATGTTCCCAACAGTCCTATGGTCTGCAGTTCAGAGAATCAATAAATTAGAAACTTTATTGTCTAAATTTAAAGATGTTTTTCTTGAAGATTTGCCACATGGTTTACCACCTAGCAGAGAGGTAGATCATGTAATTAATCTAGTACCAGGTACAGCACCTGTTTCTAAACCTCCGTATCGGGCAGTTAACAGATTATCTTGGGAAAGGCCAAATTCAGACCAGTAGTTCACCATGGGCCTCACCAGTCCTATTGGTGAAAAAGAAAGAGGGGTCTATGCGTCTTTGCGTAGATTACAGAGCCCTCAATAAACTCACAATTAAGAATAAGTACCCTATGCCTCGGGCAGACGAGTTGTTTGACCAACTCGACGAGGCTAAATTTTTCAGTAAAATAGACCTCAGATCGGGATATCATCAAGTCCGTATAAAGTCGGAAGATGTCTCAAAAACGGCTTTTAGGACTCGTCACGGTCATTATGAGTTTAAGGTGATGCCGTTTGGGCTCACAAATGCTCCAGCTACCTTTATGACCTTGATGAACAGTGTCCTCAGACCATACTTGGGTAAGTTTGTAGTCGTATTTTTAGATGACATCCTCGTCTACAGCAAAACGAGGAAGGAGCATCTAAAACACCTCAGAAAGGTGTTTCGACTGCTCAGAAAGCATAAGCTTTATGCTAAACAATCCAAGTGTGAATTCTTCGTAGAAGAAGTAGCATATTTGGGTCACATTATCTCTTCAGATGGGATTAAAGTGGTTGAGGGTCAGTTGACTCAAGGATTCAAATGGAAACAGTATTCCATTCAAGATGAGTACTTGCTCTATAGAAATAGAGTATGTGTCCCCAATTCAGAGGATTATAGGCAGCAGGTCCTATATGAATGTCATGACAATCCTAGTGCGGGACACCCAGGCATACAGAAGACCTATGAGCTTCTTCGTAGGCAATTTTTCCGGCCCAGTATGAAAAAGGACGTCCACCAGTATGTAACCAGTTGCCAGAAATGTCAAGTAAACAAAGCAGAGCGTTTAAAGGCAGGAGGGTTGTTGCATCCCTTAGAAATACCAGCTGGTAAATGGGAGAGTATCTCCATGGATTTTATAGTAGGCCTGCCTAAAACCCAAAAGGGTAATGACGCTATATGGGTCACAGTTGACCGTCTGACCAAAATGGCTCATTTCATTCCGACCAAAACAATCGTTAGAGCTCCAGAGTTAGCGAGGTTGTTTGTATACGGGCTATTTTAATTGTATGGTCTACCTTCCGGCATAGACAGCGACCGGGACAGTAAGTTTACTGGAAATTTTTGGAGGGCAGTATTCCATCATCTCCATACTAAACTTAATATGAGTACCATCGACCATCCACAGACGGACGGTCAAACAGAGAGGGTAAATCAGGTGCTGGAGGATATGCTTCGTGCATACGTCAGCAAAAAGCAAACTAATTGGGAGGAGTATCTCTCGATATTAGAGTTTGCTTACAACAGTACCAAACATTCAACTACGGGATACAGCCCATTTATGCTGATGTACGGTTTTCAGCCACGCTCACCCACAGCTATAGGGTTTAAACAAGAAAACGTTGAAGCAGCCAGAAACTTTTTAGAGGACCTAAACCAGATGATAGAACATGCTAAGCGTAGCATTAGGCAGTCCTAGGATCGAGCTAGGCATTATGCAGATCCACACAGACGGGATGTGCAGTTCTCCACTGGTGAGAAAGTCTACTTGAGAGTCCCAGTCGACTCTAAAACCCTCAAATCATGAGTGTGTGCTAAGTTGTCTCCAAAGTATTGTGGTCCCTTTACCATCGGTAGGAGACTAGGCGAGGTCACCTATGAACTAGAACTCCCACACAGCAGTAAGGTTTTTCCAGTCTTTCATGTAAGTCAGTTACGAAAAGCCTTAACCAGATCAGACAATCTGGTAGGGGACAGTGTTATAGTTCTCCCATTGTCAGCAACCTCCACATGAACCAGAGGAGATTCCTGATAGTAGAGAACAGGGCAAGACAGTGTGAGTATTGTGCCCCAGCACGGTCCATAGCCATGGCGGGCCTAACACAGCCTAGGGACCTTGTCAGCAGGATAGGGCTCCCAGTTGGGTCCCGACGTGCAGTCGGCCACGTCAGTGACACGTGGCCGACACTTGGCAGTTGCATGCTACCAGTCCTCACACTGGGTTAGGAGGGGCTTACTCTATATCAGGGAGTAGGCAAGGTTGGGTGGATCAGTTAGTGTTGGCCCTACTGTGGTGTTAGGATATATTACATGACCCCATGAAACCCGATAACTATCGTACCATTATGATTGGGCACATTGTGGCTAAACTTTATGGCACCATCCTTCAGACAATGATTAGTTGCAAGGCAGAGACACAGAGATTACATGCCAAGGTCATCAGTTATCTTGGTACTCCCAAGTTTCTCGTCTCCTGCGCATATACGGCATTGATATTTTTGATCTACCAGAGGGATCCCATTAGTATATTAGGCGGTTTCTCTACCGTGCATATTCTCTAGTGACATGGTCGGGGCCCCTTGGGGTCAAACCGGACTTCTATCGCTTCAGTTTCCTAGAGTTGGACAGTGCCAAGGTCCCAGTTTTATCTCGTTATTTGGATAGTGAACTCTCACATTGCCTTTGTTTTACATTGGGACAGTTCCAAGTTTCCTCACACCAGCTATATGTGAAGACGAGGCGCTTCCAGGGCATTCCTCATATGAGTAGACTTTGTCAAATGTGCACATTAGGGGAGGGGAGGTGGAGTCAGAGGAGCATTTTCTATGTAGATGCCTTGTTTATTATGAGATTCGAGGATGCTTACACTGTCTTTTCCGTGATTCTCCAGTCACACTACGTTCACTCATTTCATATGTAGACCCTCGGTGAGTGGCATATTTGTCAGAGAGATCAGTATGGACACCATGATTCCTAGACCCAGATCACCTCCTTTTTCTCTAGGAGATGCTCCAGAGCAGAAATCGTGGCTGATATTTTGTTAGGGGATGAGTAAGATACCCCTTCCCGGAATAATCACCATGAATCGTCGGTAGTATATTGCTTCTAGACCACACTTTATGAATACTAGGAGACTTTGCAGATCTAGAGCTCACGCACGTAGACCCATTGTTTCCTCTTCAGTACCGGCATCCTCATCTATCCTTGCTTTCTTCGGCAGAGGTCCTTCTATGACATGAGATCACACAGTTTTGATTGTAAAGCTTCAGCTACATGACACCCCATTGTATCATGTCTCAGACTTTCAGGTGTTGAGAGTAGAGTAGAGATTTTATCTAGTCTTGATAGGCTAATCCTTTTATCTAGTAGTAGTAGTTGTTGTTTGTTATGGAGACATTTATATGCTCCTTTCAATATTTATCATACTTGAGATGTACTTACTTGGTCTTATATGCCTTTTGGCATTAAAAGACATTAATAAAGGGCTCTCTCTCTCTCTCTCTCTCTCTCTCTCTCTCTCTCTCTCTCTCTCTCGGTAATGATACATTTGCAGCAACCTTTACCCCTGGATGAATTACAATTGAATATGGCACACACACACACACACAGTTAAAGTTTCCGGTCTAACAAGTTGTGCCTGAGCCATCTCCACCAAAGCATCAAATGATGTGCAACTTTGGACTGTTTTCTATTTGTACTCAAATGTTACCATGTTTCATTCACTTATATGTGCTTCTATATAAAACTGTAACTGTAAATTCTTATTGAGCTAGTGTTGTTTAAAAATCTCCACCAGTTCTGTATTGTCCAGCACTTTGGCAGCAATAAAATTTTGGAAATTTAGCCATACAAGCTGTGGTTTTTCAATTGATCAAGGACTACTGTCAACCTATTTAAAAGCAAGAGAATATCAATAGTCACTCCCAGATTTAGAAAGTTTACCTCTAATAGTATAAAAACATGAGGTCTTATACCAAGAGCCTCCAAAGCTGCCGCCTGTGATAAACTCCGAGGGTATCCGTCCAATAACCATCCTTTCTCTTGTGCATCGGACTGCGAAAGCCTTTGTTTCACCATCTGAGATCATGTAAGAGATTATCTAGAGTTCAGTTGCTTGGAAAAATCAAACCAAAGTATAAAACTATTAAATTTTTGGCTAAGACCATTTTGACTAGATTTAATTATGTGAGATGTGAAGGTATACCTAAAGATTGCTCAAGAGAAACCCACCACCCCCCCAAAAACAATCTTGCAACAACTCTTAGCCTATTACAAGCATGCGTATGTGGAGTAGCTCATAATTACTTGTGCCATCATGTCATAGAAATGCCAAACTAAAGACACTTCTAAACCTGTATTTGACTTAAACTACAAGCAAAGGAAACTCGAAGCAAGCTCTACTAAGGTATTGCCAAGATTTAAATTGCAATAGCACTATCCCATAGTACCTCGTGGTAATTTTTGCATATTAACTACCAAAAAAAGGACAAAAAAAAGTAAAAAAAGGGGGTTTAGGGTGTAAAATAAGACGGTACAGTACATGATGCTGGGGACTGTTGCAGTGGCACATGGGCACTACGAGTGAGCAGACCGAGGGGCCAATGGGAGACCAACACATGGGGGTAGCATCACATGTACAGCGTACAGAGGCACATGGGCATTGTGGGTGAGCAGACCATGGGCCCAATGGGAGACCAACACAGGGGGGAGCATCACACGGGGGCAGGTACAGAGGCACATGGAGGGATGATGGGGATCCACATGGCCGATCAGGCTGTGGGGATAAATAGGCACTCACAATGCCATTGTGGTCGGCATTTTCAGAGGCTGTGAGAGAGCTAGTGATAGACAGTGAGAGAGCAAGCGAGAGCCGGTGACAGGCTGTTTGAGAGCCAGGGTGTTGTGAGAGGGTGTTCAAGGACCAGGGTGCTGTGAGGAGAAGGTCCATCGAGATGGCAGAGCGCATACCACCGAAGCCCGAGGGCGAAGCCAGGAGGAAGCTTGAGGAAGATATCCGAAGGCACAACGAGAGGCATCGGAAGCAAGAGGCAGATATCCGAGAGATGTTGTGACAAACTCGACAGAGAAATCCGGAACCGGAGCCACCCGCCCCCGCTGTGGGTCCTGTCCCCGCTGTCGAGCTGGATCTGGATGAGCAGATCGGAAAGAATTTCACACGACGGCAATTCATCATGGTCAGGGAAAGGGCGGCCAAACGTCGGGCTAACCAGGAGGCAGCTCGGGCTAACCGGGAGGCAGAGCAAGAGCGACAAAACAATGCACCAGACGAGGGCGAGGAGTCGGTGGAGGATCAGTGAGGGATGTTTAGAATAGATGAGGTCCAGCCGTATGTGGCGGACTGTTGCTATGTAGTTTTCGGCAGTTTATGGTGCAGCAAATAACTAGATGACTGCTTAGAAAAATGACAGTATATGTGATGTTATCCTGATACAACGGTTGAATATATACAGTTGTTTTTTGTGCAACGCGAGCCTGGTCATGTAAGATGCAATGTTTTTAATTTTTTGAAATGCAGATGTATTACATGTGTTTATGAAATGTCGTTTGGGGTGTAGGGGTGATTGTTGTGCTCATGATGTAGGTGCATATATGTGAAGCTAGCATTCACTTCAAACGAAATTAAATGAAAATAGGATTCACACACGCACATAGAATTCTTCGACATAAAATAAAGCATCACATGTACAGAGCGACATACGCACAATGTGCAGCAAATAATGTAGGCCAAACATTGTATATAATGTGAAAAATCATCTGAGTACAATGGTAGACCGTCTGCTAGAGACAAACTACTGAAACTAAAACAACAGAGCCACAATCAATGCTCTGCCTCTGACTCAGACGAATGCTCTGGAGACAACTCAGGGCCCCGAGCTGACTCTCGCAGCCGATATCTCTGCCTGTCTAGAACTGGCATGGGCTGTGTATCCGAGGGGGAAGACTCGTTATCCTTATCCTCCCAATCAGCCTCCGCATCAGCCCCCAAGCAGGCCAAACCAACAACACCTGCTCCAACTGGCTATGATACTGCACCTCTACCTGTACCTGGAGCCCTGCGTGGTCGTCCTCTCCTCCCTGGCAGTTTCTGTGCCTTGCTTGTTCGGTGCACCCTTGGGCCTTCCTGGTCTCTTGCGGACAAGAGGAGCTGTCAATGCCTCGTCACCCCCATGCAAATCACCTAGCTGGCTAGGCTGGGCCCAAGCTGAGGCCGGCTGGGATAGGGAAGCAAAAGAGGGAACTCCCTGTGCAACTGAGCGAGGAGGATGAGCTCGTGGGGTGTGTGCCCGTGGGGCTGCTGCAGGTGGAGGAACTGGCTGTGCAGGAGGCGAGTACAGTGGCGATATGTACTGAAAGGGGCGTTGTGGTGGCCGGTACTGGTACATCCTGGGTGCTGCCAAAGGAGGAGGATGTGACGTGGATGCTGCCACTGGAGGAGCCACTGTGGATGTGGGCGCTGCAAGAGAAAACCTGGGCACATATGGTGGCCTGCCATGGAGACCTGGTGCTGCAGAAGTGGACGGTGATGGAGGGGCTGCAGGCCTAAATGGCATCGGTGGCACTGGAGGAGCTGTGCGACGCACATACACCCTCTGAGGAGCTAGAGGAACTGTAGGCACCTCATGCGGCTGCTCTGGCTGGGACTCTGTGTATGGCATGCTGGCAAGAGATGATGGGGGCGCCCTGACACTCGGCATCTGCTGGGCCTCTGAATCCAATGTGGCAACCAAGTCGGCCAGCTGGGCATCTGAATACAAATGCTCTGGGCTCTGGGACTCATCCTGTGCACCAGCCTCTAAATCATCCTGTGCACCAACCTCTGAATCATCCTGTGCACCAACCCCTGAATCAACCCAAGCCTCATCCCGTGCCTCATCATGTGCACCCTGTAGACCCTGCATGGCCTCCCAATCTGTGCAATGAAAGTCATCAGGTGCTCTTTGGGTGTGCTGTCGTAGTAACGGCCATGACTCTGTGCTGCACGCATCCAAACATCTGCGGGACCGGCATCTAAACCACTCTGCCCTCTATCAAGAGCCTCCTCCATCATGTCGACATAGGTAGGTATGCCACTGCCCCCCGCCCTGTGTGCCCTGCCTGTCTGGCGGTATAACCTGTGCCATGTGTCCCACCTCTGCCACGTGATGCACTTGTGACCCCTGCCCGTGGTGTGTGCCCTGCACCTGTATAATCTGCCTCATCCCTCTCTGGTCTGGCAAACACAACCCGAATGGGCTCATCCTCACCATGCTCATCCTCTGACACTAGCTCATCTGCCTCATACAATGGGGGCTCTCTCTCTCTCATCTCGGCAAACTCCCTCTCTCTCTCTGCCATCAACTGTGTGCCCAGGTCAGCTGCAAGCATGGGATGGGTGCTGTCCGTAGGCAAGTCAACCTGGCACTCCAAATCTGATATCTTCGTCTGCAAGGTTTAAAATTTGCATGTCAGATAGACAACTTTATCAAGAAATGAAACCAACATACCAGGAGTCAACCAACATGCTATGAAAGATTAGCTTATCACCTGCAATGCGCTCTCCCCCCCTGCTGCAATCCACTGCCCTCAAAAACTGTGCCCATGCAGCTGGAGACCAGTACGTTGAGGATCGGCCTCCTCCTGACATCAGTCCAGCCATCGGACATGATGCTGCAACCGTAAGTGGCCCAGTGCCAACGTAGAGGCTCCATCTCTCTAGACAAGGACTCGACCCTATCCCTCAGCATGTGTGTGCGGACAACCTCTGAACTAGGGACTCTCCAGCTAGGGCTGACAGACTGTGCAAGGCGGAAGGCCCTTCTGAAGGGCTCAGAGTCGGTGATGGCAAAGGGCAGGTTCAGCTCCTCAATCAGACTGGCCACGGCCTGTGTGGCCTCTCTGTCCATGTGCGGCTGATGCGCGCCTCGAATGGTCTGCTGCACAAGGGCTCTCCCTGGTGGGCGACGGGTGGTGGACCTCCAGCACGGTGCACCAACCGTGACGGGAATGGACGATGACGCGACAGGCTGGGCACTGGTGGATGCATCGGCTGTAGACGTGGAATGGGGAGAGTGGGATGCACTGGCAGGGATGAGTGCAGCAGCATAGGTGGGGTGCACTGGTGGAGGGGCAACATCTGGCATGGGGTACGAAAACTGCCTTTAAGGCGAGTGAGGGATGCAGCAAACTCGACGAGACAGTATCGGCAGCGCACGATCTTCTGACCGGTCTTGTTGGCCTTGTCGGCAACCCGCCTGACAATGTCTACCTCGTCCCACAGACCGGAAAGGTCGGATGGCACCATTGCAGATGAAATGAGGGATGGATTGCTGGAAAAAAAACAGTAGGGTTCACTGTTGGAGAGACGCTGAAAATGGGCGAAGGCCGGGCAAAGCAAGTCAATGCAAGGCAAGGCGTTGCGTGGGCGAAGGGCGACGCAAGGAATCAGAAGGCAGGTAGGCAAAAACAACAGCGATGGCAGGGCGGAGGAGGGCGCAAAAAAATTTGAGCTGAAATGTGAGGGGGGCGGGTAGGTTTAGGTAAAAACAAATTTTAAAAATATTCAATAATAAAAATATTATTATATTGTGGTACATGATGGTACCGTGGTACCAGTACGGTCCCGCGGTACCGGGATCCGCGGTACCCAATACCGCGGGACCTATGCACTATCCAAACTCTTCGAGTTTCTCATTATTCCAGATTAGATGCTTTGGCCTTCCTGGCGTTTCTTTAGATGAAGCATACAATCGTACATTGGATTATTGCTAGAAGGTACAAGAAGTGGATCAAAATGATGTTCGGTAGGAATGAGCCTACTAGGATAGTTGTATGACTTCGGGTTAAAAAATGTCACACTAAAGACATGTAGGAAAGGTTCGTATGTAGAGCTGCCTGTACCGTGACAACAACTTCATTTGGTACAAGTTTTCCTTTATCCATGTACTCTTTGGCTTTCAGTCCATTTTCTGTCCCAGCGGCAACCTCTGCTCGCAGTAAATCTCCTGCTGCAATATGCACCAGGCCGTACTGCACAATTTAAGGTCAAATGGAATGTGAGAAATTTGTTTTCCAGTTTAACGATATTTTCTATCAAAAATTATACAAGAGGCCACAGGTAGAGGATTAATCTTCGAAATTCAAAGAGCTTCTATAAAGTTGCACACTTTAGAAACAGTGCTGTTCTCAAAGGATGAGATCAGTGGTACTAGCAAGTACCAGAAGCAAAAATATGTATACATGACCAAAACGAGAGAGAGAGAGAGAGAGATTGATGTCTTATGAGTACTGAAAGGTACATAATATCGAAAGAGTATATTTCGAGTATGTTGCATCACATAAGAGCGTATAAAGTCCCGAGATAAAATCCACCTAGTAGCGAATTATGTAACTAGAACAATAACAAAAGCTCATAACTCTGCCAGGCAGAAGAAAACGTGAATCAACAAGCTGCATACTTAAATAGGAATCTCAAGAATTACTCTAAACAATTATGGCAACATCATCAACAACTCGACCTCTTTATTCTTAAAAAAAATTGAAGTTCTTGCCTCATGGATCGATTAATACCTTTTGTATAAGAATTCAGAAGAGGAGCAACATACAAGACAAGGAGACTGAAAAAAGGCCATGACTTGCTAGCAGTAGAAATTGGCGACATAAGACCTTCTGGATGATGAGCTCAGATTGTGTGCCCTTTCCTGAAGCAGGCGCACCCGAAATCATCACATTGATGGGCTGCGTGTCGTATCCTGCATCAGCTGCTGCACACTGCAAGCATAAAACCAACTATCAATTTCTCAATCTTTTGTAATAATCTATACTTGAGCTTGCTAGTTACTACTCAATCTCGTGGTGTCAAACTATCTGGAAATCTTGGAAGCAGAGTTTTTTCTAGTAATAAAAGACACCCACCAAAACGATGTCATGAAGTCTTGGCGAGCGAGGCTTTGTTGACAATATGGGAACGCATTTTGTCAGAGTGAAGGACAAGTTCCACTGCAGCGAAGAGCTTGTCTCTGAGAGGCTGCGAGGTCGGACCTGTGGAAGCTTAGAAACAGAGTGAGCAGCTGAAAAAGGGTGAGGATGAGAAGACGAGATTGGATCCAAGTACGTGAAGCTACACTTGTGAGATGGATCCAAGGTATCAGAAGAGAGGCAGAGAAGAGAGGATCGCCAGGAAAGTGCCATGATTTTACAAAAGCTATACCAGCAGCAACAGCAACTAATAAATGACCACTCTAATACAAATACCTCTGCAATCTGTCACAAACTAAAGATACCCACAAGCTGAATTGTCACCCTCGCTGCTAAATAGATCTGCTAAGCTTTTTCTGTTATTTATTCCAACTGATTCCTTAAATTCTAATATGAAGACCTGCCTGGTTCAGTTCATGCTAAGTTTCAGCGATCTACTATAACCCAGCTCATGAATTGTATGTGAGAGTACAGAAAATTTGAGCTCCATGCCAGAACTCAAAAACTGTTGTTCTGATCAGACAACTTATTAAATTATATTCTGTTCTTGGTCAAAGATTCAGATTGTTCTTCTACATTGGCTGACAGAAATGACTGAGTGAGTAGAATGCTTCAAAGCTGAAACTACATAAATTTAGAGTCAAAGTCATGGATGATTGCTCACACGTGGAGAAAGATTTAACCTAAAATTGAAAATTTGGAGTTCTCTTGTACACAACCTTGAACCTTGGGTGTATTGTGCCACCTTATCCCATCAAATACATCTGAGAACAAAATTGAGGTATGATTCCATGTCAAGGATGACCCGGTCTATGACCCTTCCACTCAGGCCGGTATGACCCTTACATTAAGGGTGCAGTGGATTGCTATTGCCCTTGGACTGCATCCACCTTCCCCTCCCAACAAATTGCGAGTACAAAAAGTGCCTTAAGTTTTGAGCTTCATGTGCCCTGGACATGAATTTCTCTCTCTATTTATTTATTTATTTATCTATCTATATCGTGGGGAGGGCGCGCATGGCGGACGAAAGGGCATGTGTGTAAGGGAGGGGGCGTAGGGATGGTGCTCTCTCTCTCTCTCTCTCTCTCTCTCTCTCTCTCTCTCTCTCTCTTCTAGAGAGAGAATGTGTGAGGTGCCGTAAAAAATGTCACGCTTTTGCCGACAAATATGTCACCCTTTGCCGGCAAAAAATGTCACCCATTTGCAAAAGGAAAAGCTAAATAGGTTTTTAAAAAATGGTAAAAAAAACACAGCCTTTTGTGGGTACTTAAGTGCCCATTGCTGGTCATCGACGGGCACAAGCAACTAGTCTATATAGTATAAAACTATTCTAGAGAGAGAATGTGTGTTTTGCCACAAAAAAATGTCACACTGTTGTGCCGCCGAAAATGTCACGCACTGCCTGCAAAAAATGTCACCCATTTTACAAAGAGAAAAGCTAAAAAAATGTGTGAGAAAAAAAACAACACATACAATCTTTTTTTTTTCCTTTTTGCACATAGATTTCAAATTCCGCCCTCCCTCCACCTCCCCCCGCGCGCGCTCTCTCTCTCTCTGTCTCTCTCTCTATCGGGTCTCTCTCTAGGCAGCGCTGATCTAGGAGGGCGCGCTTCAGGGCATCTGATCCAAGCAGCACTGGTCAAGGAGCATTTGATCCAGGCAGGTTCGTGACAGATCAGTAGGGCATCGTTTATAGAAAGCGGCGAAAGTGAGTGGCCCTTTTGCTTCACATGAAACATGTTACGCACCTGATTATTTGCTTATTGATAACAAGTTGAACCAGGAAGGAAGATTTCGCTCATGAGCTTCGCTGACATGTCTCTAGACCAACAGGGTTGTATTTCGTTCACTAAGCTGTTTTGAGTCCTGATACAATGGAGATTTCAGGGCGTAGACCTCTTATGTGGAGACCGACTGCAAGAATGCGTTGTTTTTATTGAGCCTTTACGATCTGACATTGATTCTTCAACTCATTAACTAAAAATGAGCATCAGAAGGTGGAGTCTATGAGCTGAAGGAAGGGTTTGTTGTTTTAGGGCAGACAATGGGCCGCGGGGGAAAGCAGGCAATGAAGTGGCAGGTAAGGCAATGCTAGAGGAGCAAGAGTAGAGCAAGGGAGTCCCTTGGTCTGAAGAAGAGCACAAGTAAAATTTTCAATCTATGTAGTGTTTGTTTAATATAACTACATCTGTGCCAGAAACTCTTTATTGTGATCTTTTTGGCTTTCACTTTCTCTCATTCCCTGCCTGATATATGTTCTGGTTTGAAATAGCTCGGAGGCTCTTTGTAGGGAACTTTGTTATTTGTTTATGGTTATGTATGACTGATGAGGAGCTTTTGTGACTGTCAATGTCCATTTCAATGGTTTAGTTTGATGCACTGGTTGTGGCATTACTTGTGACAGAAGGGGGCGAGGAGACTCAGATGAAGCGCATTGCACAACTTTAGGTGCTTCTATTACTTCAATATGTTCAGATCCTTAAGCATTTCGAAAATAGTAGCCAAATGCTGTTTATGCTCGACTTCTTTTTGTTATGAACCAAAATGTCATCAAAGGAAATTCTAACAAATGGCTTTGATCCATATTTATGCATTCCATCATAGAATTAGAAGTAATAGGTGCATTGGTAGTCCAAATGAACTACACTAATATGCATCAACATCAAAGTCTCAAAGATATAGTAAGTCTTTCGATTATATCTTTTGGTTTTTTAGGAGCACCATTTATAAAGTAAGTCAATGGATTGTGGCCATGCTTTTTGCAAGCTCAAGCATTTTCATTCTAAGAAAATACTTGACCCCTACTGAAATTTTGGAAGCTTTCACCTCTCCGTAGACAAGTATGTCTTCTGCTTTAGAACACACACTTCAAGAACTTTGGGATCAACACATTCTAGCGCAATCATTTGCACATTTTGCATGCTCAGAGAGAGAGAGAGAGAGAGAGAGAGAGAGAGAGAGAGAGAGAGAGAGAGAGAGAGAGAGAGAGAGAGAGAGAGAGAGCGAAAAATGAAGGGGTGGGGGTTTAGAAAATTGGCATAATCCAAGAGAGAAACCGGCATTTTCTCAAAAAAAAAGATGAAAAAATGAAAAACCTCTTAAACGCACTCCCTCTTCAACACACACACACACACACAAAATTTACCCTAAACATACACCCCATAAACACACATTCATTTTTTAAACAGCAGCCTCCCCTCCCCCCCCCCTTAAACACAGACAAACGTTTTTTAAACACACAAATTTAGTTCGTTGGAGCGATTGTTGGATAGCATGGTGTGTATTGGTAGTCATCGACCATTGGCCGCCACCCAAACCAATGGTCGCCCATCATTTCAGACCGCATTAGGACCCACTAGATCGTCCGTCGTCCACGTTGGTTGTCCATTGCCCGTCAACGACGGGCACTCTTTACTAGTATAGTATAAAACTATTTGTGTGACCTTGTGTGCCAGCAAAAATGTCATGCTTTGCCGGCATAAAACATCACACACACATAGGGAAAAAGCTAAATAAAGCTAAGAACTAAATACATTTGAGGATTATTTTGTCATGGTTTTATTTGTGTGTGACATTTGTGCCTATGCATCGATGGGGCAAGGGAGATAGAAGAACGCGAACGGAGAAGAGAGTAGGAATGTTGCGGAACAGCTCTCCCGTTACAATCAGTTGTTAGATGCAAAAATAGTCTAATAGAAAGCTCATGCTAAATATAATCACAGCTTTAAGTGTTCTAATTGTTGGATTTACTCCTCCTACTCTCCTAAATCCCAATTTTAATCTGCCTCCATTCATGTTGCAAAATTTTTCTAACGTTGTCACGCAGTCTGCATTTTTTCTTTTTTTTACACTCAAATTTGTACAGACGAAGAAAAGGCGAATGAATCGTGACACTGTGTTCTTACACAGGTCATGGTGACAGGCGAAAAGGGGACACTACCTTACTAAATGCCAAAGGTGCCCTAACAGATAAGGCACCCTGTAAATCTTATCCTAAGGCCATTTGTAAGAGTGACGCACTTTTGCGTCATCACCAACGTTCACTTCAGTACTGGCTGACGTCGCACGCTTTGCCCTCACCCCATGCAATTGCGCTAACAGATTGGACAATGATTGCAGCCACCCACGATCTCCTACAGACAGCACATCCACTCTGTACTTTCGCATCTGCACAAATATTATATATATATATATTGGATACCATCTGCGTATTCTATGATGATGATGATGAATTCTGATGAACCAAGATAAGTCTAGAATAAGTGGAGGAGGTTTTATTCCTCATTACAAACAGAAATAAGCTTTGTAGGGCACGCGGTTTTGTCCGCTACAGTGTTTTGCTCTATCGCATTATTGACTTGTATACCTGATATACTTAATCTAACACAGTTCATTTGTTCTACGTTTTAGATCTTTGAATATTGCTATGCTTATTCTTCATTCTGTCTGATCTTTCTTGTTGCTCTTTCTGGTAATAGACGATTAACTTTTAGTCTTGTCTTTTGCAAATAATTCGCGAGTAATTATCAATCAAGCATAGTCTAGCTCTTCGCGAATCATTTGCGATAGATAATTTGTCAAATTATTCATCTAGCGCTTCATCCATTTAAATGTTTGGCTACGTAATCGAGAATGACTGTGATTTCTTTCACTAAAGTTCTGTTCATTCTGATAGGTGTAGTCATGCTTAGGAGAGAGTCATTTAACTCATTCCGCTGCGCATGAACATTTTCTGTTCGAGTTCGTTTCTCGTTCATGTTCATCATTTATTCTTCCTCCCTCTCTCTCCCAACATGGTATCACAGCAATCTTTACAGCTTGATTAGCTCCCACAGTACAAGACTCTACTAGTCGATAGAGTAATTGTTTTCTTGTTCTATATTTTTCAGTATCAGATTTTCATACTTAAGTCACTAATAGTTTCTCTTATCAGTTAGACTAATTCTTCCACATGGATTCCCAAGGGAAAGCCAGTCCTCACATGGACAAGCTTGATGGAGCCAATTACCATATGTGGAAATTTAAGATGAAAACTGTACTAATGGCAAAAGAATTGTACGACGTTGTTACAGGTGCAGAAGGAAAACCCGAAGCGGATGACGCGGCAATCGCCAGATGGAAGCTGAAGGATGAAAAGCTTGCGTGCTAATCATTCTCAACATCACGGATACACAGATCAGCCATGTATCCGAGGCTCAGACATCGAAAGAAGTCTGGGACATCTTGAGCACGTTATACGAAGTGCGAGATGTAGCTTCTAAGCTACATCTCAGAAAGAAATTCTAATTTGCTAAATGTATGCTAGCACATGCATCATTGCCCAAGAGGTTCTGGGCTGAAGCTGTCTCCACTGCAGCTTACATCCAGAACAGATGTTCGACCAAAGCCCTCTCAAACAAGACACCCCACGAGGCGTGGACAGGCTCCAAGCCTTCTTTGAAGAACCTAAGAGTGTTTGAGTGCATTGCCTACGCGCAGATCCCAAAGGACACAAGGAAGAAATTGAACTTCCAAGGTCTAAAGACCATCATGATCGGATATACTTCGTCTGATAACACCTACAAGTTGTACGATCCTGATACCCAGCATATCTTGTATAGTCGAGATACAGTGTTTATCGAGGATCAGTTCGTCCACCTCAAAGGCAAGGATATTGCTCAAGAAGAACCTTCATCACCTGCCATTGACACGACAATTCGAGCTTCTGGCTCAGGAATGTCTATCGTCGACCCACTTCGAGACAACAAATCAGACGAAGTTGTTGTTGCTACCCAACAACATATCCCAGGAGCGGTTCATCAATCGAATCCTCCCAGAAGATCAAGCCGAGTGTGCACACAGCCCACAAGGTATACTCCTGAGCAGTGCCTGTCTTTTAATGCAAGAACCGATGACAGTCGAAGAGGCACTTAGCCAACCAGACTCTGATCTCTAGAGAGAAGCTATGGACAGAGAGTATTCCTCTCTGATCAAGAATCAAACATGATCATTAGTTGAAACTCCAATTGGCTGCAATATTATTGATTACAAATGGATCCTTAAGATCAAATATAACGCCAATGGAGCGATTGATCGAAGGAAGGCTAGACTGGTAGCACGAGGATTCACCCAGATCTCGAATATCGACTACAGTGAGACTTTTAGTCCAGTCGTCAAACATTCGTCAATCCGAATGCTCTTGTCTTATGTTGTAGCTACCGACCTCGAAGTACATCAACTCGATGTACAAACATCCTATCTGAATGGAGTCATACAAGAAGATATCTACATGATCCAACCCGAAGGATACATTCTGGAAGGCATGAAGAATCATGTTTGCAAACTCCACAAGGCACTGACTGTACGGCTTGAAACAGTCTATCAGAGCTTGGTTTCAAAGGATCAACACATTTCTCATTGAACAGAGTTCAAACCAAGCACTGCTAATTGCAACGTTTATTCAAGGTCAGTGCAACAATCCTTCATTATCATCACCTTGTACGTTGATGATACGTTGCTCTTCAGCAACAATACCAAAATGGTCAAGGATGCAAAACAGATGCTGTTCTCAGAATTCGACATGACTGATCTGGACGAAGCTCACTTCTGTCTTGGAATTCAAATCCACAGAGACAGAGCAAATCGACTGATTTACATCACTCAACAAAGGTATCTTCATAATGTTCTTAACATTTACAATTTGATGAATTGTAAATTAGCTCACTCACCAATGGATCCAAGCCGACATTTGTCAAAGGACCAATGTCCCTAGACAAAGCAGGAAGAGGAGCAAATGAGAGAATACCCGTATCGATTGATACTCGGATCTCTCATGTACGCAATGGTCTGTACAAGGCCAGATATCCCTTTTGCTGTCAGCTCACTCAGCCAATACATGGCTAATCTTGGAATTACCCATTGGAAGGCTCTTATTCGAGTCATGAGATATATTCGAGCTACCATGGACCATTGCATCTGCTATGGAGATGTCAACAACGACAATCTTCATCAGCTTAGTGGATATTCTGATGCAAGCTAGGGAGGAGATGCAGACCATTGTAAGTCCACATCTGGATTTACATTCTTCTTCAATGGCGGTCCTATTTCGTGGACTAGTCGTAAGCAAACCTCTATCGTACTTTCTTCTACTGAAGCAGAATATATTGCTGCTTCTCAATCTATTAAGGAAGCGTTTCGGTGTTGCTGCTTGACATCAATCTGTATCAGTACAGCCCTACAATTTTGTTTTGTGATAACCAAAGTGCTATTGCCTTATCGGCCAACCCTAGATTTCATTCTAGGAGTAAGCACATTGAGATAAGATATCACTACATCAGGGGCAAGGTTCTCGACAGAGAGGTGAACTTAACGTACTGCAGAACGCAGTACATGGTTGCAGACATTTTTAAGAAAGCACTTAGTGTTAATGCACACAATAGATTTTGTGCATTGCTAAGTCTGAAGATCAAGGCATTCACGGATCGAGATTAAGGGAGGGTGTTAGATTTACTCCTCCTACTCTCCTAAATCCCAATTTTAATCTGCCTCCATTCATGCTGCATATTTTTCTAACGTTGTAACGCAGTCTGCATATTTTTTTTTTTACACGCAAATTTGCACATACGAAGAAAAGGCGAATGAATCGTGACACTGTGTTCTTACACAGGTCATGGTGACAGGAAAAAAGGAGACACTACCTTATTGAATGCCAAAGGTGCCCTAACAGATAAGGCACCCTGTAAATCTTATCCTAAGGCCACTCGTAAGAGTGACGCACTTTTGCATCATCACCAACATTCACTTCAGTACTGGCTGACGTCGCACGCTTCGCCCTCACCCCGTGCAATTGCGCTAACAGATTGGACAACAATTGCAACCACCCACGATCTCCTACAGACAGCACATCCACTCTGTACTTTCGCATCTACACACCTGTAATATTATGTATATATATATTGGATACCATCTGCGTATTCTATGATAATGATGATGAATTCTGATGAAGCAAGATAAGTCTAGAATAAGTGAAGGAGGTTTCATTCCTCATTACAGACAGAAACAAGCTTTGTAGGACACGCGGTTTCGTCCGCTACAGTCTTGTGCTCTACTGCATTATTGACTTGGCATTAACTTGCTGGAAATTTCAGATCCATAACTAGTTTTGAGCTACACATGCTAAAACTCCAAAAAAAACAACCAAAATTGATTTTCTAGCACAATTCTCCATAAACCACAATGAATTTGAGAGAGATATGGATCATGCAAATTGAAATTGGGAAGATCCACCAACTTGCAACGTTGCTCCTCTCCTTGGATGAGAATACTAGTTGATTACCACCAAGCTCCAATGAAAAGCACCACCTCTCCAAACTTGTAAGCCTTGCTCTGATACCACTATAAGGGAAGCTCCTTCACTCGCATCAAGGCCTAGAGTGGTGTTGGCACCACAGGCTCTCGGCCTCATCCCCGTGTGTATGGCTGCGTTTGTGTGTGCATCACTTTTCAATTAATATGAATTTCAATCATTTTGAACGGGGCCTAGTGAGGGAACCACTAAGTTTGGGAGCATGGTAAGTGTGATGATAATTGAACTTGAGCCAGCCAAAGATGCTCCCATGCCCCATGTATTAAGATTTAAATTTGTCGTGAATCACCTAAAGAACACTCACCATGAGCTTTTCATTCACATGTCCCAAAAACCTAGGCTTCATGCCAATCAACCACGGCTCTAAAGGGCCTTTCACCCCCAAACTCTACGCGGTGAACTTTTCATCAAGTTGTCACCTCAAAGATAGGCTTCGGTTCAACTACGACTCCAAAGGGCCCTTAATAATCCCCACCCTGTGCAAGACCACAGTAAGAAAACGTTGCTTGCAATTATTCTTCATATAGATCTTCATTAAATGGGATTGTAGTTGTAAAGAGAAACACATCTCTCGGTCTAGAACTATGAGCATGTCTCTCCATGTGAGTTGTGAAGGCATGGGGACCTCCTCTCAAGTGCAAGTACTTATCAACATGTACCACCCTTTAGACTTCAGTTTGAGAGAACATGGCAATGCTAAGAGCACGTCCCCATGGAGCAAAGATTGAGACTAGACCAGGTTCTCTAGTCCGATCGGTAGTGGCTTAGAGAGTGAGTAGAAGGGCTCTCTAAAGCCACTACTCATTGGAAGAAGGATTTGAAGGGACATAAGATGGAGACGGATGGAGCCTAAAAATCCGTAAAATCAGTTTCCAAATTTTTACAAAGAAAATAAGCGCCTCACAGAACGTAATCTGTGGGGCAAATTTTTTTTTGACAAATTTTTTTTACACGCACCTTCTAGACTTCGAAAGGTGCATGTAAAAAAATTTACTTTTTAACTTCAAAATAAACAAAGAAAAAAATTGTGAAAACATATTTCACGCAAGGGGTCAGGCTCCTCGGCCCTTCCGCGGGAAGGGCCTCGGAGCCTGACCTCCAAACCCCCCCCCCCCCCCCCCCCCCCCCCCCCCCCCATTCCTATCCATGGGGGAGTGCTCTAAATAGGGTGTACCCTAAAACAAATTCCGGACATGGGGGTCGAGACTTGAGGGTGAATATATTCGAACATTTTGTCGCCTAATGAGAGTCGCAAAAACTATGAACTCGTTGAAGTCGCCGTGTTTCGCAACAGCAACAGCGACAGCGACAGCTACACCATATAAGAAGAAAGCCATAGCGAAGACTTAGACCAGTTCTCCTTTTTCTTCCGCCATCGCCGAGCAGTCGTCCATCCATCCGCTCGCCACCAGAAGCTTCTCACTTTGCCTTAGCGCTCCTTATAATTCTCCCACTGCCATTCCCTCACTCAATCTGCTGCTCTTTTGTTCAATCTCTCCTCATACCTGCTGCAATCTGCTCTCCGAATCCACACTGCCCTTTTAGGCTGGTTTTTCTTGTGTTCCATTAATCGTAATTTTAAGGCTGATTCGTTTGCTAGTTGTGTTTGATTGATTTGAGCTTTTGGGCTGATTTGTTTGCTGGTCGTGTTTGATTGATTGAAGTTTTGGGGATGATTTGTTTGCTAATTGCGTTTGATTGATTTAAAGTTTTTGGGCTGATTTGTTTGCTAGTTCTGTTGATTGATTCTATTTTGTGAGGTGAGCAAACAGATTTATGTTCTGTTTCTCACCCTCTGGCTGACTATCGTCTACCCGACTGAAATTGCCGTCTAAATTCATCTCATTTGCTGTTGTATTGGTGGTGTTTGTTTGTTGGGTTATTTGGATTTTGGGGTTAGAGGATCGGATTCCCAGGATTTGGAATGGCTGCAGCAGCGACAGCAGCAGCGCTTGCCATCCCAACTCTGCACAGTAGCAATTTGTCCTCCGCGCAAACACAACTCCGGAATGGGAGGCAAGCGCAAGTATGCGCCCCAAGAGCTCTGCTATTGTGAGTGGTTTGTGCCATTGAACTGTAGCTCCGCATATAATGAATGCTTCATGTAAAACTATATACACATCTCTGAAATATCGCTGATAGATAGCATACAGTTACCTGCTACTCAAACCCTTATGTTACGTTTGTTGCTCAGCATGAAAGGAATGAAGTTGGAATGCGGAAATGGAAATGGAAATGGAAAAGTACTTGTTAATGTCTCAACCAGAAAGGTATCATGCAGCCAGGTTGTGAGTACTTCAGTGGAAGTGGAGTCAAGGCCAAGTGTAAAGCGCGATGCACAGGTTCTGCCGTTTCGAGTTGGGCACGGGTTTGACTTACACAGGCTGGAACCAGGTCTGCCTCTCATTATTGGAGGAATCGATATCCCTCACGAACGTGGCTGCGAAGCTCATTCAGATGGTAAGACGGATTTCAGCTGCTTATGGCTTTTTTGTGAACTTTTCCTCTTCTGATGAATGGAATTACACTTGAATGCTTCAAGAGAATACTTGCTGAATCACTTCCATGATGAGCTCTTCAATTCACAAAACCTTATCAGGATGTGATTAAGCTTTACATAAAGGAGGCAAATTTGTCTATTGTGATGTAGCAGTATCTACTCCCTTTGAGAAACATAAATAATTGTTGTCATATTTTGGTTGGCATGCTTTATTTTTTGAGGGAATCACACATTGAACATTTTCTTGATGCTTGCCTAGTCTTGGGTTGAGATATCATTTAATCATTCTCCCATGTGGCTGATGCTCAAGAAGACAGTGATGCTTCTTCCTACAGTTCTTTCATATGCTTTGGATCAATGTCACACTTATCTTTTTGGGGAATTTTTGTTTGTTTGAAAGTCCAGTGAGCAAGAAGCAATGGTTCAGGATTGCTTTATTTCCACAGATCTCGTATTAACACGCAAGTATTTGAAGTATGCCAAGTTTTTCTCTGTACTCATAGCTCAAGACTCAAGACATAGGGTTTCATAAAACCACAAACAGTTTTTGCATATTCTAAAGCTGATAGTTGCTAGTGATTAAGTGAACTACCTAGTGAAGTTAGTATTGGAGGCGAATTTGTCAATTGAGTCTCTCTAGTTACGTGATATTACATCCACACGTAACAATCTTCTCACATTAGTTAGAACTTACTTAGAAGAAAGCAAAAAAAATGACGGTTGGAGATCTTCCGACTAGTGTATTGTTCTTCTACGCTTCAAATAAAAACCTTGAGGTATCAGTTTCCAGAAGGGCAGTAGACTTACTGTATTGCTACTTTTTCATGTCTACCATTTTGACGTGAGCTATTTCCTGTTTGTGTGTGTGTGTGTGTGTGTGTGAGAGAGACAGAGAGAGAGAGAGAGAGAGAGAGAGAGAGAGAGAGAGAGAGAGAGAGGTTCCTCATTTGACCAATTATGTGTGATGTGAGAACAGGGGATGTTCTTTTGCATTGTATAGTGGATGCCATTTTGGGTGCACTAAGCTTACCAGACATAGGTCAAATTTTTCCGGATACAGACCCTAAGTGGCGAGGAGCGGCTTCTTCGGTCTTTGTGAAGGAAGCAGTAGGTTCTTTACCTTCTCTCTGTTGTGCTTACAAATCTTTCTATAATGATTACTCAATTTGCCAGGGATGAAGTATATTAAAACTGATATGCGCAACAAACTCCGGTCTTGATGATTGGGAAGGTTGAGGATGACTAACAATCATGAGTGTTAGCATTTATTGGACATGAATCAAGATCAAATTTAGGAGAAAGTATGAAGCCCTTTTGTTGCTATCAACAAGTGCACCAGTTTAGTTTTCTATTGCAGGAGCTGCAATCAGACAAGATAATAGTTCTATACTTGGTTTGTGTATTTGATTTGACTGCAGTTCAATGTTAGACTCTTACATACCCTAAATTTTCCCAGGTTAAACTTATGCATGAAGCTGGATATGTTCTTGGCAACATAGACGCAACATTGATCCTGCAAAAACCAAAGTTAAGCCCACACAAAGAATCCATTCGAAAAAATTTGTGCGAACTGCTTGGTGCAGATCCTGCAGTAGTCAATATCAAGGCAAAAACTCATGAAAAAGTTGACAGTCTGGGTGAAAATCGAAGCATTGCTGCTCATACTGTTGTGCTTCTCATGCGCAAATGAGGGTCTACCATAAAGTAGCAATTTTCCAGCTTTGTGTGTAGCATTCATTAAATCTGTATGCCACTCTTTTGGTGGTATTGAGCTTTAGAATATAGATTTGTATTTTTATGTATATCAAATGTTAATACACTTCTTGGAGATGTTTGTGCAACTTTTTGTCTTGCCTTCAAGACCAAGAGGAACCTTTTGCTGACCAAAAGAAGCAAATGGCTTTTTCCATACAGAAAGGGCATGTCACGTTAATTTTTACATGTTTGGAAGTTCAGATTCAACCAGCATTGTATGATATAAAATCAAGGTTGGTACGTAAAATTTCTATTAGAAGTCATAGTCTGTAATCTTGTTACCTCTTTTTAGTCTCATACTTTGAGCAAGTAGAAGTTCTTTGTTTTTATCCTCGCTCCTCAAGCCAAGAATTGCAATCTTCTCTAAGACCATGAATGAAGGGAGTGAGAATTATGATCCTCCTACAAAGAGACGAAACATTTCACTTTGAGCATTACGATAAGTGTTAGGTTGATTGATAGTAAAATTTTAGCCCCCTCCAAATGCTGCAGGTGTAGGTGTTAGCCCACTCCCTTAAAGAGAAGATAGATCAACTTGCTTAGTTAAGGGATGAGCGTTGGGTTTGGGTGTTAGGTGGAATTCTGCCCCACTCCTCATGTGGGTGTACATGTTAGGTAGATTGATAATGGGATTCTATTATCTCCACATTTATGTGTAGGTTCTAGCCCAATTCTTTAAAGAGAAAATAGAACAACTTGCTTAGCTGAGGTGTAAGAGTTAGGTCAATTGATAGTTGGATTTAAACCCCCCCCCCCCCCCCCCCCCCCTTTGCAAGTTGGTTCTATACTCCAAACCAATTTAGGACTTGAGAGTGACCCATGCATTCTCTAACATGGGTTGTTCCTTCCAAAACCTGCACTAGCCAATTTTCTATTGAAAAACAATTTCTCAAGAAATTTGATATTTGTCTAATGTAGTCTTTGGATTTGGGTCAATACCTTGGTCGAGAAGTTGTTTCAAAACTAATACCCACGTTATGAAGGTCTCTTGACTACTAAGTCTAACTCATTATGTGTTCACATATAGAAGGCCCTACAAACATTTCACCTTTTTTGGCCATGCTTGGTTGAAAAATTTTTGTGGACATCATGCAAGTGACTTGCTTGAGAACTATTTTTATAGGGTTTCATTTTGGTAGTCTCAAAGCCACTTTTCTAGATTTTTCTTCCCTTTTTATTAGTCTTCTGAAATTCGTTGATGCATTATTTATCTGTTCCTTCTTTTCAATGCTACCTATTTGTGAGACTTTTCTACACTCCCACCCCTTTTGTGTTTTTGAGTACCTTATGAAGAGATCCACAACATCCTTTACATGAGATGCATGCTTGCAAGTTGTATGTGTCAAGTTTGATGTTGCTCATGTAAAAGGTAACAGGTAACATCTGCTTATTGCTTTGCATTTTTGCAAAAATGTGCACAAAGCTTGATGTTGTCATACAAGGTGTACCTGCACAGGTGAGATCTATCTACTTGAACACAACACGAAGATATCGCATGATCTTGTTTGCTACTATAGTTGAGCTTGAAATTTGATGTTATTTGGTTATAGTAGTGCTTGTATACTCTTCTATTGGCGAAATTTCATTTAATGACCACTTACTTAGGAATGACATCATGGGTGGCCAAGATTAATGCTACAATTCACAATGTCGCGAACTATCATCCTTCCATGTAACTCGTTTTTTTGAGACTCATTGAGAAATTGCATTCCTAAGAAAGCAATGTGATGCCATGATGACATTAGAAAAACCATCATTCTAGTGGACCATTGCATTTTAGTGGTGAATCCCTCACCCATACAACTCATTTTGCTCAACAACTGGCTTTTCAAAAGACATGCATACATGTACCCTCCGTGTAGGTTACCAAGGTGAACAAGGTACATGGAAAGCCTTTCACCAACTTGCTCACCCTATTCCAAGGGGTGGACTAGCCACATGGAAAGAGGCTCTTAGCCAGTAGATAGGTTCCTTATCACCTGCAATCTAAAAATTGCTTGCACTGGCTATTAGTCTTATGTGTGTTATGCTATCTTTCAACTCTATTTAGCGAGTAATTCTCCATCTGTTTTGAAGTGTATTCTTTCATTTTTGTTGTAGACTTTGTTGTAGCTCATTTAACATTGCAAAGGAGGAGGAGCAAAAATTAAGACATTGTTGTAGCTCATTTAACATTGCAGAGGAGGAGCAAAAATTAAGACAATAGCTCATGAAGGGCTTCCCAATGCAGGGTGGGTCTCATCTAGTCAAGATTAATAATTGAGTTAGACAAGGCCATCCTTTACTACCTTTCCTATTTGTTTTAGCTACAAAGATGCTTCCAGCTAATTTCGATTATCTTACTCATTTTGAATGATCCCTATTAGTCCTCAATTCTTTGTTGATGACCTTTCTATTGCAGTTAACCTCACCCTTGTGGCTTGCAATGAAGTTCTCATGTTCTTCCAATATTTTTGTTATCACTCTAGTTGTCTCGAAGTCCAAGATTAATGTGGAAAGGTTAAACATTATTATCCTCTTGATTATGTCCCAAAATTATCCTTCATGGCATCCTTTCCAAATACATAGGCTTTCCTATTGGAGCTTCGATGTCTACAAAGGAACGATTGAAATGGATCCATGATTTTATTTGTACAAAGCTTAGGAAATGGTTGACTAAATGTCTTAACCAATAGTAATTGGCATCACTTCAGATATACGGCCATCCTATAGTCAACCTAATCCAGTTAGTTTCAAATTTTTCCTTTGGAATTGCTTGCATCCCATACCACAGGTTCTTCCTCCAGGAAAATTGTCCACTTCCCGATCTAATTCTTCAAAAATCAAATTTTGGAATTACTCATATAACTTTCAATACCACTATAAAAACCTCCACCGAGGGTCAAAGATTAGGATGTTGAATCCATAGAACAAGATGGAAAACAGATGGTGAAAAAACCAACCCAACCAAACCTAGATCGATCAGATCTAGCCCCCAAGTTATAGATCTACCAATCAATGCTCAATAGGAGAGAGATGTGACTCTGGTAGCATGCTACTACCATTACCACAATCAGGCATACACTAGTGAGAGCCCAATGGATATACCCTCCAAGTCCCATGCACGACTAGTAGTAGTGTATTGTGACACCTCACTAGACACCTCTACAACCTAACGGGGCCATGTCATCTAGTTCCCCTATGACTTACTGATACCCATAAAAATCCACCATCTTGAGTTTAGGCCTCCAACCATTAATTATGACCATATATATATACACATGAGGGCCCCAAACCCCTCATAGTCATAATTAAATTACGGGTCGAGGTAGGCCTATTCACCTCGGAGTCCTAACAGGATAATTAATCCGAGATCAGACATGGACATGACATATAAAATCTATAGACCAACTCTTTGATGAAAAAACACAATGGTCTCATAGAGGCCTTTATAAACAAAATTCATGATGTAGAGCCATCATGGGCACCAACTTAGATAACCACGAGGAAAGCTCAACTAAGAACCTTTTTTGTGAAAACAATTCCCAAAACAATTGTGATTGCAAGAACTATTCATTGTGCTTACATACTTTGCATTCAATCTAAAAGAATCAATAAAAAGTTTGACATACACTTCCATAAGATGGGTAAAAAATGTTCAGATTGGATAATGACACGTTTTGATAATAAAAAGATATAAAGTAGATGCATTTGTTATTGAAAAATCTAAACAAGTATTGCAAAATGGTGATTTAAAATATGAGTTATTGTTTGAATTTAAGCAAACTCATTCAAGATATCAATCAATAAACACTATATCATTGCAAAATCATTTTGACAATATTATTGTAGATCATAATCTCATGGCTTCAAATATACAAAACAACGAGTTTTTAATAAACATTTTCAAACTCTTGGAAACTTTCACTTACTGGCATAGTGTTGTATGTGGACTAAACCAGGAAATATATGGATGATCTATCATATACAATATATCCTATATCGAATCAATTTATGACATATCAAACAAACATATCAAATCATCTATAAGCTACTCTAAGAGAAAAGAAGCTTCAGCAAGACTAGCGAGAGTTCATTGTAGGTTTTTCTGATGTGTGAGAGTTCCTTTTGCTTTAAGGCACTTGTTCCAACTTTAGAACCTTTACAAGTGTCACAAAACTAATAAGGAACTTTTACTGATCTTAAAAAAGAGTGAAAAATGATAGTTAAGAAGTGGATAATCAACTTTTAGTAGTATAATTTTTTGTGAAATTTTTTACAAAGGCTTTTATGATTATTTTTTTGTTCTTTTGGAAGGATCTAACAAATAGCTAGGAACTAACTCTCACCATCCTAATTGGAGGTTTTGTCAGTAAATCCAGGGCTATACCAATTTTTTTCAAAGGAGTATGAAAATATTGCATCTGATAGCAATTTTTACACTTTTTTTTTAACTCTAAACTACTTCCAATCCACCAAACTAAGTCTAAGGCCCCGACAATGCAAAACTAACACTAGCATGCAAAAACTGATGCCTAAATGCAACTAACCACATGTCACAAAAAAATGAGAAATAATGCTAACAAGTAAGGCGAGAGTGATTCATTCCCTGACAATGGCACCAAAAATTTGTAGTGGGCTAGGGCTTTGAAACCTGTAGCTCGCGAGTAGTTTGTTTGTGTGTGTGTGTGTGTGTGTGTGTGAGAGAGAGAGAGAGAGAGAGAGAGAGAGAGAGAGAGAGAGAGAGAGAGAGAGAGAGAGAGAGAGAGAATAACAAACATAGTCCCTTTTGACAAGTCAAGACCTAACCCTTTGTACCCTTCAATTTATAGCATAATAGGTAAGAACAATGTTGTATAGAGTCTTATAGTACAGAGTACCATAAAGCGAAGCAAGTTTTAGGACACCCGGCTATTACTTGTCACCATCCCACAAAACAAACAACACAAGTTAGTTACGTGAGGAAGACAAGTGTCATAGCTGAGCATCAGTTGTTATCCATGTCTGAAACGAGATTCACTACCTTATCAGCTTGATTGCTATATATATTATACATCCAATCTTCCCTGTCATGAATTCTATTAATAGCAATACATTTTGCCCTTAAATAAAATCATATCAGGGCAAACTGATCAGTATGCGGCCAAACCGAATGTATTAAGTTCACATTAGCATAATATGCATAAGAAGTATTCTATAATACACTAAATACAAAGAGACTTGACCCTTGCTTCAATGCTAGGTACTAGGGCAGATCCGTGCCATACTAGCCCCATGGTCCTCCCATGAAAGCGTTAGGAGTCCAAGCGCCTTATAGTTGGGGCAAATCCATGTCGTATGAGCCTACCAAGCTCACAAACCCTACACAAATACATAGTTCTTCCAAAGTAGCCGCTTTATGCTTTATACATCCTTGTGTTTAACTACTAGCATCATAAACCGCTCAAACTTTTAATGCAAAAAGTACAACTTTAGGGTTATCTTTATGTAGATATTCAATCGTATCATAACTTAGAGCTTCCCATGTGTACAAGACTCGTATTGCATTCTACGTATTGTACAAGTTTTAACCATTGGGTGAAACAACAATGTATAGTTATGTTACCTCAAGAAGACACATACCTGAGTGCGAGGCGATGACATTTCTTGTGAGCTAGCCACTTCCAATCGATAAAGCGAAGCCGCTACGTACTAATGATTCCAAACCGAAGGTGTTGGGTTAATAATAATGCATTCTATTTTCAAACAAGTACTTTGATGTAGTCAATGAGATTCATGTTATCAAACAAGTATTTTTAAACAAGTACTTTGATGTAGTCAATTTCATGTTATCAAGAAGTTATCATGTCTTCAAGTGTCCTAAAGCCATTGTCAATTAGTGCACTTCTTGATTTCTAGTAGATCCATAATCATCATTGTACATGCTTCCTAACACTTCCTTATGTTATAAGTAGAATCATCTTATGAATTACAGATATCATAACCGAGCTATCTCATGTTCACTAGCAAATTAGCATACAACTGAAGCAACTCCTTTGCTTATAGTGCGGCCTACTGTAGAAAGTTTTAAACTCGATTTTAGCGGAAGAACTAATCATACAAACAACATGTATGCAAGGATTGATCATTCTTATCAGTTATCGTATACTGATCCGCCTTCTAGAAAGTGGAAATCTGCTCACTAGGCAAGCGCCCATGTATACAGCATTTTCAGAATTTGAAGCGCTTCAGAAAACACGTAGAAGTGCGATCTATTACTCCATGAAAAACGCTGGCCAGCGGCTCATTACTTCACCAAAATAGCTTTGAAGATATACTCATCAGCGATTTTCCTAAGATGTATACGATCGCTGTCCAGAAGCAACATTTCTAACTTGGTATCAAGTATCATACCTTATTGATTGCTCAAGTGTGAGGCAGAGACAACACCCAAAAACACAGTAGTTGTTATGGAAGCCAATCGCTCTAAATCATCCACAGTTCTCATGTATGTGAGCCATTTACAGCAATCATAACTCGTACGTTTGTTCATGAGTAATGAACCAGCGATTAGTGGACCAAAGTCATATCAGAGATCTTACCTTCAAACCGTTCAACAAAAACTCGTGGAACAATAATAGAATGTGTATATAAGAGAGTCCATGTGTGTGTGTGTGTGTGTGTGAGAGAGAGAGAGAGAGAGAGAGAGAGAAAGAGAGAGAGAGAATTTTACTAGAATGAGAAGAAGACCATGCATCACAAAGGAAATGGTTTCTTTTTATAGAGTTGAGGGGTGGACCTCCTTTTCTTTTTATTGGTTGCTATAATTTAGCAAAGATTTTAATGCAAGCCTTTCAAAATGATTCAATGATGCTAGTTTAGCAAAGAACATTCACATGATTCACGCGATTCCCAAATGGCCAAAAGTGGCCTTCACATGTTTCATGTCTCTCATCCACTTGCCAAACTTAGTTTTTTATTTATACTTGACTTTAGGCCTCTAACTTACTTAAATCATACCTATGACCCAAGTCTCTTTATTTCCAAGTTACAACTTGTGTAACATTACTAGCTATGCTCACTGGGTTGGGCTTATACTTGCAAGATGCCAATGCCCTCACACTTATTAAACCTAAGTGTATAGAGTAACATGGTGGGACTCAACATAAATCAAATTCTCAAAACACAACAACTACACTAATTGAAATTTTCAATATCAACAAGCTACAAGAAATTGAACAATTGATTTATGTGGAGCTAGTGGAAGATTTAGCCGACAAGAAAGAAAACTTGGAATCTAGAGGGATAGATAAATGGTGAAAAAACGTTGGATACACATAAAAGATATAAAGAGATAGATCTTTGATGCTCATTGGGCCTAAGATAAAGGTTGTGCATGGGAAGGCCAACTAAAAGCAATATAGCCCATATGAGGTGATAACACTCCAAAGAAGGAAGTATATAATTAGTGTAGCCCATCGAAGTAGAACATGTACCAATTGAATGAAAAGTGGGTTGTTGGTGAGATTGTAGTCATTAGCAAATATCATTCAAGTATGATATATATAGCTTGTACTGGAAGATGTGTAGAAGCACCATATCCTATGTAAGTAGGACAATGCCAATGTCCAATATATTTCCAAGTAGCCATATCTATAGAGTATAGCAATCGATAGTAGAAAGTATCAAAACGATGTCAACCTATATAGATGGAATTCTGAATTGCAGTAATGAACAAAAACAAAGAGTTAAAAAAACAACAACAATCAAAGAACAACCGTAGAAAGGGGAAAACGATTCGTGCAACAAACTTAGATGGATTGTACTTTGGTTTTCTAAAAAGGTGGAGCATGAGCTTTTGTAGAAAAGATCTTGAAGAAATATATGCCACATATTAAAGCAATGAAGTGTTGGAAAACCCAAATCTGTGAAATTTTGACCTCCCTAATTTCTCCAAATCATAGTCACAACGTATAAAGACATCAACGACAAATTGTAGGAATACCAATGTCTAAGCCTCTCCCAACAAGCACACAATAAAGTACGAAAAAGAGCAAGCCTTGGAAGCTCAAGAATAATAAAAAATCACTTATGATAATTTAGATTGAGATCTACAAATTGCATTAGGAGTGCCTTATAGTAGGAAGAACAATAATGGTGAGGTGCCTAAAACTATCATGGAAAAAATGCAAAAATGACAAGTTGGAAATCCTGAAATATCTAGTGTTCTAGTTTTTTTGAATTTGACTTCAAGAAAATTTTACCTCATCTCCAGCCATGTTGAGAATTTGAACATCGTAGAGAAAACTCGAAGCGTACACAGACACAGACACACACAGAGAGAGAGAGAGAGAGAGAGAGAGAGAGAGAGAGAGAGAGAGACATATAGAGGTTTTCTCCCTTAAAAATGACCTCAGCCAAAAGAATTTCTATGCTTGGTGTGTGATGAATCTTTAGAGTTGACATTGGAGGGGTTTTAAATCATAAAACAAAACCCTTTATAGAGTTAATTTATTTTTTTCTTTGATTTCATCCACTTAACCCTATTTTTTAAAACCTTAATCAAAACAACTTCTCTCCTTTTCCAACTTACACATATTTCTTCCTCGTGTCTTTTGAGCCCAATCAACCCATCCCATTGTCCTGTCTAAATAGAATGTAATATTCTAAATTGAACACATGGTTGAGCCACCCGTTAACATCCAAGAGTCTAACATGTCCCCCAAGATAGGACAGTTTTTTTTTTTAAGAAATCCACTACTTTTTAGGTCTCGCATCTTTCCAAGGTAATTTCTTCAATGACCAAACAATATGTAAGATTATTCTAACAAGGTTTGAGTGTGCTTACATGAAAGACTAGATGAGCTTTAAACAAACTAAGGAGTTCAAGCTCATATGCAACCTCTCGTGGCATTTGTTTCACCACTTGTAAGTTGCACCCCTTTGAAACAACATCAGATAACTAATACTGAAGCTGTTTGTTTTTAAAGCCGTCAACCCTTCTTTCCATGTTATCCAAAATGACTCTCAAAAACAACTCCTTGCCAAAAACAAAATTAAAATTTTGATTTGGAAAAGAGCCACCCGCACAGGTCCGTGACTATATGGGCGTAAATTCCATATTGGATGGGACGTTTGGCGGGGCCGATACCCTCATAAAATTGGTATCAAACAACTTGACCGAAGACAGGCATGGTACCATGTAAGTCATGGAATTTGAACACTTATCCATGACTTGAAAAACAAAACCTGCACTAATATTTAGAAGGTGTTAGCACAAAATGTCCTCTGGGCAATCTGAGTGAGAAGACATGAGATAGCTAGCTCTATTTAAGCTATTCTAGCAAGAAAAGATTCTAAATAATCCAGAAGATTTTACATACCAAGAGTCAACACGGAAAAGGATGTTCAAATAAATAACGTAGAATTGTTAAATTGTTCAAGACAGTGATACCATTTGAGAATTCAACAAGTACAAGCTAGAAATTGCAAAAAAATTCCATTTCTTTCCATGCCAAGTTGCCAACATTATCAAGACAAACGTCAAGATAATTTTTTTGAGATGGTTACAGGGCAGCATAGCAATTTATAGCCTCTTGATCTCCTGGTCATTCTGAAATAAGCCGCAGCTTTGAGTGTCAGATAAATTGCAAAATACACCTGTATCCAACTGAATGGCGAAAGAAGCAACAAATGATCAGAAAACCTTCATCATTCTCTCCAATTCTTGACCCAGCACTAAAAATAACTTTGAGTCTTGTTTCATTTTTCAAACCCTCCCATTCCTTGCTTGCTCAAGATCACTGGAACTTGCAAATATATGTCAAACCAGCATTGACATTTGTATACTTCGTCAAAAGCCCCATCAAATCCTATACCAACGTTTGCTTCATCGAAGTCAATTGGTACAGACAAGTTTATCACTGATCTTCAGTCACTTGAAAAGGTTACATCTGTAATGTGCGTTTATTTATGGAAGTACAAAAGTACTTGTATGACTCTCACTTCCAAGGCAAAAATAGGGTCATCAGGCAAGCACTAATGTGTAAGAATTACTGTCATACGAACGTCACTAACAGACCTCATGAGAAAGGCAAGTTTGTTGCAAGGCCAGAACTATAATAAGATGATCCAAAAACTCAGCCTACTACGTCTACTAGATAAAGACAGCAAGCACATTCCACTGGAAAAGGCTAATACTATTGAAGAGTTAAATATTGTTCCAACATTCCAACATCTTTGACAAAGGTTTCTGAGCATTCTCTAATATCTGCAGTCACCATCTTTTAATATTGCAGTTCATGTGCTGCTGTTGCCTGTCAAACCCTCATATGCAATTTCTTAAAAGCTTTCATGTGGCTGAGGTGGTGATTTTGCAACATCATTGTTTCCTGATTGTGTAAGGCTCTCATCTAATCTAGTACGCTTTAAAGGGGGTTGATCTGATTCTGCATCTGGTAAAGAGAAATTGCCCTCAGGAAGTTGGTCAGCAACACTGCCTTGTGTGATTTCGTCTACCTTTGTTGTGATTTTAGCATCGTCATTTGCTCCGAAAGGATGGCCTAATGAGGTCTCTGAACAAGTTACTTCAGGCTTTGTGAGGTCCTTGACTGAGGTGTCAGCAAGACTAGAATGCAGAAGATCAGTTTGGTCACTGCCTGGGGCACCACAAGAGAAATCAAGCGGAGCAGCTTTTGTTATATCTAATGCAGACGCCCCTTTGTTCTGGTCTTCAAAAACTTGCTTAAGAAATTTTCCATGAGCTTCAATTTGCAATTGTAACTTCCGTTGCAACTGGATCAAAAGTTCATTCACAGATACAGCCTCATCAATTGATATCAATCCTTGAGACCCTTACCTCGTTAACATTGGATAATTTTCTTCTTTAAGAATGAACCTAAAAACTAGAGGTGCTTCAAGAATACCTGTGAACTTTTGTCAAATATGAAAAAAAGGAGAAAGCATCAACTTAAACCTATGTCCCCTACTGGAGCAATTTAAATTACCATCAACTCATCTACATGTAGATAACAAGACCTCTAGAGCATAAAAATTGAAGACCAGCTACCTCGATCTGCTCATGCAGCTGCTTCTGGACTTCAAGCTGCAACCAGAGGGCTTTCGTGATTTGTGAACCCCTATTATGGACAGTTGAAGGAAAAACATCACAATAGTATTTTGCTGATTCTCATACCAAAAGAAAATTTTAACATGTATCGCGAGTTTAATTAAGCAGTGCAGATTCATAGCCAGTGACTAGGCCCATATAATCAGGAACACAACTGACTATCACCCTATGCAGCTTGCAGCAATTTCTACCAGTACACAAGCCATACTAAAAAAAGAAAACCTTTTATCTTCCAAATTATGCCATTGGTATCGAAATAAGAAAATAACCACACTTTGCAAAAGCCCATCTGGTTTTCACAACAAGTGCAGTCACACATGCCAGAAGCTACATAGCATGACACTTACATTCCCAAAAGTCAGATGAAAGGACAAGCAGATCATGTCAATTTGAAACTATCACACTGTAAAGACAGAAAATTAACATACATCTCCATATTGACACCTGTTGCAACATTCCCTGAAGTACTTTTTCCCTCTACGTTTCCTGCATCAAAGGAGAACAACACCCCAAATAACACTCATAGTCAATAGTATAAAATAGACATATATTTACCACTTAATATCAAACAGCTCATTTGTACAACAGCTTTAAAAAAGCTACAAGACAAAAACATCACAAAGCAATTAAGAATTTATACTTCTTTACCTTCTGTCATTCCTGGAAAATACTTCGCAAGCCGATACTTCTGAAAATGTGTGGCAAACCATAGTCAAGTCACTCTGTACTAATAAGCTAGAGAAAAACAGCAGGACAGCCTCTGTATATGAAAGTGACCAGACCTCAATATTATATTCAGCAACAACCATGATCTCACTTAGTGCTGACCTGTAAATGACTCTTGACATGGAATATATTGATGCCTTCTACAGCCATGATATTCAAAATGCACTTGGGTGTTGCTCCTGCATTTGGCAAAAGGATAAGTTTATGTGCCTCATCCAAGACACCAGTGCCATAAACTGATTATCAGCAAAAGCAGATGTGTCATAAGGGACACAAGAATGGCATGAATATATATATAGTTGTTAATTGTCACTGTAGATTTTCGTTTAGCTTTCCTGAAAATTAGCTCACAATACTGTGGAGAGGGAGAAAAACAAGCATGATGTAGAAAGTCTCTGTCAAGTCACTCATCTTTCAAATGCATGGCACAGCACAAATAACAACAATCAAAAGAATTCTATCAGTCAATAGGTGAATAAGAATGCAACTGCAGTATAAAACGAACCTATCTTTACAATATCTAGAACCCAGTTCCCATAGACGCTTTTTCTAGGAGTTCTAAAAGCAATCTACTACCTTTATGCAGAAATCTGAAATAGCTAGAAAATGTCCAGTAAGAATTTGCAGATGGCTAGGAGGGAACATTATGAGATTACAATAATCAGAGACCATTCTGAAGTTCTGCTGAAAGAGACTATTGTCCCTTGGTATTCAAAAGCAAAAACTGTTTACTATTGGGTAAATTTAGAAATTCACAAGAGCTATTATAGGGAAGTGCTTTTTGAGATTGGCGAAGGCAGTGCTTCATGCTTAAGTAGTAATTACTCAAATATTATTGCAGATGCACTTACTTTCAGCACCACCAAGTTGGGTGACAGCATCCACAAAGCGCTCATGAAGTTCAGGAGTCCATCTCATCCGCTGCTTGCTGGACTCACTTGGTCCAGATGCCAATGGGCTATACGGCGTTTGGGTAACTTCTGGAGATATTAGCACATTCGGTTTCCTTGGCACGTGCCACTGGAGCACTGGCTGTGCAGATAAAAACTTGTTCACCTATTCAATGAAATCTGGTTAGAAGGACAGTCAACTGTTGATCTGTAGCATCTACTCATTCTACTAGCAAGTAAAAGAGGGGTAGGGGGTATGGGATGTACAAAAGTAAACAGCTTCAATCAAGATTATAAGAAATTTTCAAACTCACAAGAAAAAGATATGGTAAGAAAGACATAATTGCAAATTCAGAATAAGCTGCATTCGTGAAGAATCAACACAAATTCAGACATGCTATTCCTACTTGCAAGACCAACGCAGGCAAAAAGACCTGGGCAACAACCATATCAGCTCCACAGCCATAAAAAAGTTTGCATAATTCAGACAGTATACCATGTGACTAAATACTGTCAAATTGTAAACAAAAAGCAAAAAGAAAAGCATAGTTGTTTGCACAAGCAGCAGCCTCACTGAGGCCTAGAGACTCCAGAAACTGGCCCTATGCAAAATACTGGCCTGGGCTGCTGTACCCTCTCTCTCGCCCTCTATATTATGTAATTCAGGCAAGATACAACTGCCTCTGTCATAATCAGTTACAGTGCATTCATTCATATCATATAACGATCTTGATGATCAAGATGTTTCATTTGAGGAGTGCCACATGCCATACCACCTTGGCACACGATCGTGATCAAATATAGTCATCCATCACTGCTTGCTTCTACAAACACCACTCACATGCTGACTTCGAGAGTGATTTTGAGGAGGAAGCAAAGGTCTCCACCATACACCTACATCAGTGCAGGGAGTCTCCATGTCCTACCGCTGTGTGTGCATGCAGTCGTCGTCTTAACACTCCCATGACATGATACACACTTGTGATGTACCTTTCAGTTTTATGTAACTATTGAATCCTATTAATAAAGCTTTCTTTCCTTCTCTCCCAGAGCAGTCTGCAGCCCATGCAAGCTTACAATCTCAAAGGTTTCTTATTTATATGATTTCTAAAGTTGCCTGACTTTCTGGATTACCCTTAAGGTGATCGACATGATTTGACCTTGTAACCATGCTCTTGAAGTTCTTCCAAGTGAGATTTCCAAAAGCTTTGATCATCACTTGGATGATGATCAAACCAAATGCTCAATTTTGGCATTGCCTTGCAAAAGCCAATACTCCGTGTTCAAATTGATCAATGGAGTTTCTACAAAAACTTCATGTCCTCTTTTTCTTGCATGCATGCCCATGTTTTTTAGATACACTTGTATGCATGCCCACACTTTAGATGCACCTTTGGGTTGAGCTAACATGCTCGAGCTGTGTGACCGAGGAAGATCCAGGCCTACACACCCCAGCCCTTCACCCTCAATGTGAAATGCGAGGATAGTTTGGTTGGAAGGTGTTTGGTGCAAGTTTGAGGCTTGCAGGAAGCTCTATCAGTCAGCCAAAACATGCATTTAGCTCTGACTTGCACTTTTATATGCAAGTCAAGAATAGCAAAAAGTTTGGGTCCCTCTTTTTCTTGCATGTATTCATAGGCTCTCAATATGACGTATCAGCATAATCACCAAAAACAATAATCAAACAAATATTATCTTAATGCATTCACAAAATCATTTCATATATGTTTTTTATTGTTGTCATATCTCTACTCATGCACACACTTTGAATCAAAGTTGAATCTTTGAAGTAATAAAAGGAAATGCTAACCATTATGCCACAGTTCCAAGACAACTAGGATTTGATAATAGCTAATTACCTTGCACCCAATTTTAGACAATCACATATATTATTAAAAAAATTTGTTGTAATGCCTTTGTGGTATTATACCACAATGTTCTTGCTTAAACTTCATAAGAAACTTTAAGTTTTTGCCTTTGATGATAAGGCAAAGAGGTTTTTGTCTGGCTTTGCATCTTGGAAACTCCATTCATGATCCCATCTATGGACTTGCCTAATTCGGTATTTGTAAGGATAGCTTAAATTGTGATTTTGAACCTTGTTGCATGTTTCTATTATGTTATATTTAACTATAAAGTAGTCAAAAGCATCACCTATGTAAATCTCTAATATTGAAAACAGATATCTAAATTTATGCAAAAGTATCCTTTCCCAAATATGGGTAGGACAAACTTTGGCAGACTTCAGATACTCATACAGATGTAAGGGAGTACAGTGGCCAGTTGCATGTTCAGTCTAAACATCAGCGTCCAATAAAAACCCGCATCCCCAGCGTATCAGAAAATTGTATGACTAACAGAAAAATCCGCATAGCAAATGTTCAGATTACAATCGCAAACAATAATTAGAACGCTAGAAAACCCTTCAAGGATTACCTGCGGTGGTGGACCGAAACCAGCCTCTACAGGAATCATGGTGGCAGCACACGCCTCCTCCAACTCCGATTCTGCCCAAGTTGGACATTCTGAACCCAATGGAAACACATCCAAGCTTCTATCTTCATTTTCATGTGGTTCCTCAATGTACTGGGGGACCTCATCCGGAAAGTCCAGCAATACCTGCAGCGGATCCTCTGAGATCACCTCCTGCTCGTGAGACGGGTAGCTTGGAAGGACAGCAGGAACTGGCAGATTAAGCCCCTGAAGCTGACGATGATTAGCCCAACTGCCACTGCCATTAGAAAGATGAGAACTGGATGAACCACTGTAGAGTGAATCTGAAGCAGGGAGTGTAGGATACACACCGGGTTGCCTATTAAAAATGGGCTCTAAACCCCTAGACTCCGCTAGTCGTGAGGAGGATGTGAGAGGACCCACTAGTGATGAGCATAGCGATCCAGTAGAGTCCAAGCTCGGCTGAAAAGACAGCAGACGCTTTGAGCTCAGATTCTGGAGAAAGAATGAGGAAGGGAAAGCAGATGAAGTGCCTGCTTCGTGCTCTACAAGTCTGGCCTTGGGAATAGACATCTTGCATACGGAAGTAAGGAGTAATTTGACACTATATCATCGCAAATTTTCTGCATGAGAGTTTGGCTTCAAATGCAGAAGCCAGCCCTCACGCCCAAAACTTTGATCCTTCTTGGCTCTTCAAATTACCTGAAAGCTCAAAAGCTGAGCTTGAATTATAGTACTGCCGACAAGTACTACCTTCATTAAAATCACCTCCAGTTCTGAATGAACTATAGAGGTAAATCTTTCTCTCTAAACCCAAATCTGTCTTTCTCTCTGAAATCCTCAAAAGCTAGCTCAGCCTGAAAGCAAATCAATAACTAGTTGCCTAAAAACAGGGTTATGCAGCTAACTAACCCTCTTTGCCAGAAGTAACTCTTCTCTTAAGTAAAGCTCACTGTTCTCAGCCTGCAGAAAAACAGAACCGGTACTAACTACTAACTTGTAAAGCAATCCAAATCTTTCACTAAAAAGGGCTGATTATGCAGCTCATCAAAATCTAAGCAGCTTCCACAGAGATTGTCCCAAACTAGGTTTCTTTGCTGTGACTACTAGATTCTTAGTGACTATCACAGTATATTCTGAGACAATCAGGAGCAAACCCATCATCAAATAAGATCCATGATCCATTAACCCAGCAATTGAAAGGTATGTATGGCTTCTGGGGATTGAAAGAGTGCTATCAACTCTCTCCATCACTGCCCAGATTCTTCTCTGCTCTCCTTCCTCAATGCTGCAGCTCCCTGAGCTATGCCAGCAGGAGCTCTCCTTGTGTAGGCCAAGGAAAGGAGGGGCTTGAAAAGTCTTACAGGCATGCATGGCAGGCTGGCCTTTCAGAATGAAGGGGAAGGAGTGCTCGGCAAAACCGGCAAAGTATAGAAATAGAATCTACATTATTTCTTAAAAATAGACATCATGATAAAAATTTAAAACCCTTTTATTTGTAATGGTCCTCAAAAGATCCGGGAAGCTTCAAGCTTATTTTTGAGGATAACTCAAAAAAGGTTTCTCGAGCAATGCGGGGAATTGCTTAAGTGCTCACCAAGAATCCGCATAATCTTACAACCGACCGCCAGATTTTAATTTGATGGATTTGTACCAAAATATCGACAAAAGTAGAAAACTAACACTTTTCACAAGATGTGGGCATGACAAAAAATGAAGAGGGGGGGCCCCGAGGAAAAGACCGTGGCCTTGAGGACAGAATTCAGTCCTTGGTGAGCTGGGACCCCAAGGCGTTGCTTTGTACCATGGCAAAAAGATCAACAAGAACAAGCCTATGGCCGAGTTTTCTTTTTTGTGCTTTGAGATTTATAATATTTTAGAAGAGTGGCATGAAGTTTCGCACTTAGGTGTAAATATGTCATTCGTTGTCGCATGTAAGTTTTGCCAAACAATATCAATGACACATAAATCTTGTTTGGAAAGGAAAGGTTGCCCTCGAACAACAATAAAAAAAAAAAGAATTTAGTATGTATGCTTAACAAAAAATAGGCACAATCCTAGGAATGAAATCTGCATTTCTTTTTTTCCCAATATAGATTAGCCAAAAAGATGTGCAATAGACTGACTTCCAAAAGTTTGACACTCATCTAGGGAAGGACACCTCTTTGGGGCATTCTGCCCTCAAGCAAACACCCTTCTGGGCGGAATGCCCTGGGAGGGCGACCATCCCCCCCCTCTCCCCATCACCACGAGAGGGTTGAAGCCCTTCCTAGGGCGGAATGCCCCTATGCCCCGAGGAGGCATCCTTGCCTACCATAATTTTTGCTTTTTTTTTTGCCAACATTTTTTTTTTAACGCACACCTTCCTGGTGGAAGGTGCGCGTAAAAAAAGTAGAATTTTTTTATGTGCACGTTCTGGCAACCGGAAGGTGCATGTAAATTTTTTTTTGCCATAAATCTTTTCCTCCCACCATTTGCAGCACCATTCTTCTCATTAAAAAGTTAAAATTGAGATTAAGTCTAGAAAAGATGTTTATAGTATTTTAAACCCCATGCTTTTTAGCATTGGTTTTGGTCTGACAATCTATTGTTATGTATACACTTTATGTTACATATAACAAGTTTGCATGAGGGAAAAATAATACATCACAATAACTATGGCTTACTTGAGCCATTTAAATCATTAAAAAATAGAAAAACAAAGATTTTAACTTTAAATTTACAAATTTTGAATAAAAGTTAATTTACTTGTTGAACTAACATCATCATCACAATAGCTTAGCCCTATGGGGTCAAAGCTAAAATGGGTATTTGGAATTTTTGAGAATAAGGATTCAGGACATTACAATATTACATTAGATATAAAATATGAGAATTTCATCTCTTAATGTTTTGTGGAGAGATATGTCTTGGGGCGAATGCTATAAGAGCAAGGGTGTAAAATCGATTGTTCGAGGACTCTATTTGATGTAAACACCGAGAGGGATTAACTATTATTTTCCTACGTAGACTTTCATTGGCATATGTCTTGTTTGAGCATAATGTTTGGGCCATTATGAGCACATTTTAATGCCAAGCTTGCTCCAAAGGCAGCCTCCAAACAAAAGCATGAGGTATTTACAAATACAATATTGATCAAAGTTGACCTTTGAAGATTTGTTATCCACGACACAAGAGTCTTCATTTCAAAGATTTTGGAGGCAACAATTTTAAAAATCAATGAGTTAAAAAATATGCAACATATTACATGCAATCTTCAAAGTTTGTTTGAGCACCCGTGAAGTTTGTGAAGTTTTTTAAAGCAATGACTTGATATTAGGAAGAGAATTTTGACAATAATTGTCAAAGATTCTTGAGTTTCAAGGGTACTACCTACAGGTGGTACACTTGAAAATCATTAATAATATGTGGCAATCTTTATTTTAAATATGTATCGATAGAGGTACATATATATTTGAGTTATACTAATTTTGTTATGAAAGGTTAATTTGATTTTAAGCTTCTATTTAATACATTTAATTTTGTTGTTGTTGTTGTTACAAAGAAGTCCCAACATTTGTAACATCTATCTTTATTTCTTGTATGTTCTCCTCTTTTTGGGTGGATCTAAGTTTAGCTTAAAATGAGAGGACATGAATTTCTAACTAACCACTTATTGGAGGTCATGTTCCCACACATGGTGAGTTGTGTATTTTGCTTGAATTGGGCTCACCCACCCAAGTCGATTCTATGTGATTCCACAGGTTGATAATACCAAAAAACACTTCTTGGAGGTCAATATTCTCAAGGTTCACAAGATCAATATCCAGCCTTATTCTAAGTAGGCTCTTTAAGTACATTTGTTCTCCACCTTGAGTTGGGATTCAAGCTTCATTTTCCTCATTGCACAAGGAACTCTGGTCCAAATGTTTTTGTTTTCCATTGGAGCTCGGATACAGGCGTTGATTTTCATTGTTGCGAAGTGAATACTCTAGTCCAACTACATGTCTTCTACACCACTCATTGGGATCGGGGCCATGATTTGCATCGTGCAAGGAGCACTCGAGTCTTACTTGGCTACTCTAAGAGACTACATAACTATTTTGAATATATGTACCTTTTAATATGTATGCCTTTCTTAATTTGAATTGAAAGCTTGCCAAATGAAGGAGCTTAGAGTACCTCGTACATCGTATATGCAATTTATATCATTGGGAATCTCCTAAAGGTTGTAGGTTGGCATTAGCTCCAATTGTGATTCTAAAGTCATAAAATGTTGAAAGCTTGGTGTAATTAAAAGTGTGTTATGTAAATAGTCACAAAAATCAATGCAATTTGAGCAAATATGAAAGTTTATCCTTGTTAAGATTTATGTCACACTAAGATTTGTACTTACAAAGCTTGGTGCAATTGAAACTCTGGAAACACGAGCAAGCAAAGTACAATTTCTTATGCAATTGGTTCAAGAAGTGGTGGTTGATATTCCAAGCACCAATTTGGCAAGTTTTTTTTTTTTTCACTTTATAGACGTTCAGTCTCTATCATTGTAATTCCCTCCACAACAGAGACTCAGAACAACTTATACCTAAATTTTTTTAATATGTAATATTAAAATTGTAAATAATTATGCATGCATCATACATCTAAAAAACAAGAGAGATTAGAAAGCTTTTGAAATCTAGACGCTATAAATCTATGTCAAGATATATGGATTCATTTCTTAACATTTTGTATATAGGGTTAAGCCTTGAGTTGAAGGCTAGGAAGCTTGAGGCCAGGGGTCGAAGAGGCCCAATGGCCACTAGGCCCAAGGGCTTCACCCATCCTAAACACTCAAAGGGCTTTTGTTATTTTTTCATGGCCTAATGCTTTGTAACTTACAAAAATATCCACATCTATGATATCGAACACAATACTTTTTCTTGATGTGGGATAAGCGAATCAACGTATTTAGCACTGTGACTGACATTTCAACCCTAGTTTTGGACTGATTTGACGGTGGTGGAGGGGTGGTGTAAAGGAGTTATCACTTCTAGATTCGATCTTCTCCACCATCTAATTGCTTGGGCTCCTCTATTATTAGCACACTGGAGGCACAAAATACGCTGATCTCAGATTAACCACCCATTTCCAAACCCCGCTCTCATATGGGGGGTGTCCGAACAAAAAAAAAAAAAGTATACAAACATTCTCTAAAAAAATGTAACATCATGGAAGTCCATGAAAGCTTTGCATATTGTAAATGGCCCATTTTCCTACGCTTCAGATTGGCGTGCGTTGAAAGGCTGCTGACGGGTGACGATTGCAGCGCCCCGACTCCGTTCCTGGCCCACGCGACAATGACGCAGCCCTTCCGGGACCCCAGCCCTGCAGCGCAGTGGACACGCGTCACAATCCCATAGAGGGCTGTAAAAGAGAATGCCTGCACGAATATAGTTATTTTCATGGCAGGCAGGAGGCAGCATGCTTCCTTAATCCTGAATATTATAAAGCAAAACGTCTCTGTCATGTGACAACCCCGACGTCTACAACCTCCGCGGCGCAACGGTGACACCCATGGCCAAAAATATATATTTTTTGATGTCGTCGTACCAATAATTGAAAGGGGGCAGTTAAAGTGACCCCTCTAGTGCCTATATCATATATCATATGTATATATGTAATAAAATAAAATATATATTTACTTAGGAGTTATTTATTTATTTATTGTTTATTTTTTTAGTTATTAGTGATCTAATTATTGATTTATCTTTGGTTTAGGAAAATTGATTTTGTTATGTCTGAATTTTTTTAGGCCAAATTTTTACAAAAACTTCCAAATTCTTTATCAACAAATTAAACATCAAAAGAAATTGATAAATTATAGTACTACAATAAAACTCATAAATTAATTTTTTTATAATGTTGGATTCTTTTTTAACAATATATTATTAAAGAACTAGTGGTTGTCATATACAGCATATTTACAACTTGGCTTAGCCACTTAGAGAGCTATGCTTTAGATGGATTTGAGCCTACACCTTTTTTTGCGCAATCAACAACTCTAAACAACCTACCCAGAAATAGGGTGTTTGCATTGCAGTACTTGCGTTTCATGACTTTGCCTTTTATAGTAATAGCAAAATATGAGCTTAAGATAGAATGTATTCTTCACCATTAAGTTTTATTCCTTTGAATATACAAAATTGTAATGTCCTTTGAAATATCATCCCATCACTAATTGCAACAATTCTATTTCATGATACAAATATCAATCAATTCTTGCTTTCAAAGATGGGATGCCAAGCCTTCAAATGCGTATGGACATCTCCTTATTATAAACACTTTTGTAAACAAAATGTGTTTGCATTTGCATCATTTGGACGGTATTGTTAGTCATAATTTTATAGGTTGAAGTTTGTTGGCCAACATACATGACAACTTCAACGAATGAAGCGACATTTATAGTGATGTTTAACACAGTTTTTGACATATATAACTTTTATAACCGTCGATATAAGCACCAATACAAGTGTCGCTACAATCCCATCACTCAACAACACAAATAGCAATATGTTAGCGACAAATAATTGAAAACTAGTGACAAACTTGCGAGGTGTAGTGACACTAACAAAGTCACTGAGCAACAATGGTAAAAATCTGTAGATCTCATTTGCAACATTTACATCATCATGACATCTCTGAGGTTGTAGTTTACAATGTCATTGGACGACACTTATAACGACAAATAAACAAAGTATTGCTAAAATGTCACCAACCATATGGATGCTTTTGGGGCTTTTGCCACAATATAGCAACAATTTTAAGAATATCACAACATTAATGCTACATTTTTGTCGCTCGATGACACTTGTTGGGCAAAAACAAATTGTGGGCCTAGGACTTCCCATTTGCACTCTCGACCCTTTTTCTTTTTTGGCATGCACGAGAGAGAGAGAGAGAGAGAGAGAGAGAGAGAGAGAGAGAGAGAGAGAGAGAGAGAGAGAGAGAGCATATATAAGTGTGTAACTATTGTAACATTTTTTTTATCACTCTATTACATCCGATGTTATATACAAATTATTGAAGACATCTTAATTTTTTATTCTATTTTCCTAGTCGTTTGGTTGCACACACCACTATTTCAAAGGGTCGCTAATATGTAATTTTTTTTATTCAAGCGTCTTTTTCATGACAATGGCACATTTGTCATCCCCCATATATACACTCCCATTGTTGATGATGTCATCCATATATAATTTTGGTAATTCACGTGCCCTTTTCATGACAATAGTATCTCTATCATCCATATATGCACCCCCATTGATGGCGATCTCATATATATGATTAGTGGAAATGTCTTCCAAAAAACTTGTCAGGATTATATGGTGTTGAATTCCTGCTTAATTGATTGACGTTCTATGGGGGCAAAGCACATATAAGTCGCACTAACATCTCTCGATCAAAACCATAAGATTTCATGCACCTCCCAAAGTGACCTCCGATGGACTGAAATCTGATTGTGGACTCACCTGAATCCTTATGACAGCCTCCCCATTGACTACCCAAACAACTACTACTACTAGCGACATCTATAGTTTCGCAACACTTTTTTTTATTAACTTTGTTTATAGTGACACTTGAATTGATATGTTTTTGGTAATGACAAGTTAGCGACATTTTAGGGACAATTTTTTTTTTATTTTGCAACATTTATTTGTAAAAAAAAAAATTAATGTACTTTTCTTGAATTTAGTAGCAAAAATATCTCATGTTGTCTAATTAACCTTTTATTCTCTCTTTGATGTTGACATAGGATATGGATTTACTATGACAACTACCACCAATCGTAGATTGATGACTTAAGGTCCATCAATATTTCATGTTTAGAAAATATATTTAGCTAGGTTAGGTGAACCTGATTTATATTTTTTGCCATTTGGATCAACCACGTTTGTGTAGAGATTGTCAGCTTTCTTCTCCGAAGCAAAACACGCACAATGTTGCAAGAACAGGACCTACTCCTATAATACCATTTGAGCTTGCTCCTGCAACATCATCTAATCATGAACCTGCTCCATCTGTCTCTTTGTCATCTATAGATGTGAGCACATTTTTGTCATCTAGTTTATGGTCTTTTAAAAAAGCATGCAGTGGGCTTTTTCTCCAACTTGTTATGGAAAATGTTTCATGTTCTCTAACTATCCATTGAATTTAATCTTTGATGTTTGTACAGGTATATTCCACCATGACAACCACTACCATTTTGATCGCAAGAAAATTGAGTGTGATATATGTGATGCTAACATTGTAAGTGAGAACTGTATATAAGTGAATTAAGGTCCATCTACATTTAATGTTTATTGAAAATTTTTTGCTTCATCATTTAAAGATTTTTCCAAATCATTTGTCTTTTGTATCACACTTGTTTGTGTAGATATTTTCAGCTTCCTTTTCTGAGGCAAAATAGACATGATGTTGCTGTATCCGAGCTTGCTCTTGTGACACCATCTGACTTTGCTCCTGTGGCACCATGTGATCCCCACTCCATTTGCAATTGTGAGTGCATTTTCATTGTCTAATAGATCAAGAAGTGGAAGATTGGCTAGGTCTAAGTCATTTGCTCCCACCATCTCAAATGGGACACGAGCACGCTATCCACATCTATTTGGACCAATATGTTATCTTTATCAAAACTAAATTAGAACAACAAAAAATCTTAAAGTGTGTTCATTTATGCATGACTATTTTTTTTATACGTGTTATGGTACTACCACATTTTTTGTAATTGCAAATGTGATTGTAATATTATGTTTTATATTTTGAAGCTAGATCCATGGTTCATGAAAGTATGTTATGAATGTGTGGACTGTAAAGGCCTGATATAGCACAAAAGACACATAGCAGACGATCACATGGGGAGAGACCTTTGTTGCATGATCGTAGGCTGGAATCAACTCTTGCAATACATGTTGTTCTAGAGAATTTTCATGCTCTAGCTACGATAAATAGGATGAGTTTTTTATTTTTATTTTTATTATCATAATTTTAATTCTCATATATATCATGTTGTTGGTTATGTAGATAATGATTTTGATTTTTTTTTCTAGGTACATACATTACACGAGTGTGATAATGTTAACATTGTTGGTACCACAAATGACCATGATCAACAATATGTCAATTATGATGACAAGGAGTTGTACCCTTTTGGAGGCTTTTGGAGTGATCAAAGTATTAATGCCCTTTGATGTAACATATACTTGCATCATTTAATTCAATGAGTAAAATGTTGTAGCTTTGTGATGTGATATCTCCATGGTGCATTTGTCAATATCATGTGTAGGTTGTTGCATTTGCTTCTCCAAGAGGGCAATACAATTTTCAAATTAGGTCAAGATGTAAAGGTCATTCTACAAATGCCTCACATGGACTATAGCTCATATCATGTCTATCTAAATGATTGCATTCTATATAGAGGAGAACATGCATTGAAGAAATTTTTTCCAAAATGCGAACATCTTCGCTACAAAGATGATGTTCAAGGAAAAAGAGATACCAATAAAGGTTTTGCATAATTTTCCCATAATACCACGAATCCAACACATGTTTCACTATTAGTCACTAATGGAACTAATGGATTGGCATGCACAAAATACTTGAGCTGGATAGCATGCGACAGTGTGGTGGCAAATCACATTGAAGATAAGTGGCCTATATTTCACGATGAGTTTAGGAAATAGAAATTGGGATTGGTCATGATGGTGTGAATACTCATGGCTACTAATCTACAAGCAAAATAGTGTAGCCCATGGCAATTACGACATACCATCATGGATGGCAATGATGAAAGGCCATATAATATTTGCACTCATCATTCCAAGTTATTATAAAGTGAAACAAATGGATGTTTATTTACAACTTGTGGAGGAGATGGAAATTCTTTGAAGAGGGGTTAATGTATATGATATTTCACGTCCTATTGATATTTGAATCAAAAGGAATCTTGATGTGGATGATTATATAAAATTGGGAGAGTGTAGTGGTTTCAGCACTTCGTGATACCATGCATGTAATATACGTAGAAGTGAACTTCTTGCACTCTATGCAAAAGAACTCAAGAAGATGATATTTTTTTTACCATCACAAGTATCTTCCTATTGGTCATAATATTTGCAAAGCACATTTTTGTCAAATAGGAGACAAGGTATCATCGCATAACGATGATTAATAGTGATATATATAAGAAAACATACAATAGCATCGCTATTGAATGTTGCCCAATGATAATCATTGAGATTAGAAATAAGTGTTGCAAAAGCGTCGCTAAAGTCAATTTTTGTAGTGAGAAAACTTGAATTTTTTTTTTGATAATTTAGTTAGCAAAAAAGGTTTACTATAGATAGTTAGTTTGCCTGATCAGTCTTCTTAACTATTTAACTATTGGAGTTTGCCTATAGATAGGTTACTATTAGAACATTTTTTTGATTTATTTACAATGGTAAATTGGTCCTAATGACATGAGTCTGTAGGCCTTCCTTAATACGATTTGAATTTCAACCACCAATTGGATCCAAGTTCCAAAGAAAAGACTTAATCATTAAAGCATAACTTCATAATAACCATTGCATTCATGTGTTCAAAAGTTTATGTTTTCATTCACAAATTCAATTGTATTTCTAATTAGCCATTCTAAATTTCACAACTGATATCTACAAATAATTTCACATAGTTCTATCAATGTTGTCATTATTTCATAGTAGATGTGTAGGTTACAATTTTTACATTGAATATTGGAATTTTTGCAATTAGTACTCACAAAAGTAGCCATGATTTTTACAGTTGTGCCACATCCCTAATTAACTAGGGCTATGTCAAAGGAACCTATATTGAGATCAATGAACTACTTGAGCTATTTGGAGATAACTCTAGTGGATTCATATGCATATGTGACTAGATCTATGAAACAATGTTAGTAAATAACTATTGCATGGACATGAGGAGCCGGAATGTACTATGTCTGCACAAGTATGGATAAGCATGAGAGCTATGTATGTTGGAGGGTGTGGGAATTTGGGGTTGTTATGAATGACTAATCATTCTATGCCCAAGTGATCATGAGTCATCTTGATTAGTTTAGTACTAAGATGAGGCACATCTCCTAGATTGAAGATGGGTTATGGTAGTATGGATAATCATAACTACTATATTAGGTATTTATGGAATGTCAATATAATTTTCCACTACATGAGGATGAGTCTAGAACAACTATATGGATGGGTCTAGAAAAATTATATGGTTGGGAAGATCATTTGATGTCTAGTTCCAATAGAGTTCTCAACTATAGTTATTGTATCAAGTATGGGAGTTCAGACATTGTGAGTTTATTCCCTAAACATTGGAGATTTTGGTAATGTGGTGACTATTTTGGATGATTTGTGTTCAAAACAATCACGATCATGATAAGACACATACTAACACATTCAATAGCTAAATCGATTGCTTCATCATTCAGCAAAAATACATCGCTAAATCAATTGCTTCATCGTTAAGCAAAAATGCATTGTCACTCAAAAAATGTTTGTAATTGTTGTGGTGGAGTCTCACATTAGGCCATGTGCAAAGCCATTGTTTCTACATAAAATGGCAATGAACTACTTATTTCTTTGATGTATTGTTCAAGTACATAGAATACAATGACCCAAATTTGAAAAAGTTGAATAACTCGTTAGCCCTAAAAAAATTTCCACATATCAGCTCATGTTCTACAAATTGCGAATCCAGATTTACCTTACGTTGTCAGAACTAGTTTGAAAGAATGTCTTTTTGATTTAATTATGAAGGATTTGAATACCAAGTAGATGATGAACTAGTCCTAAATCTGTCATGTCGAATTCCTTAGAAAGATTCAACTTAGTAGTTTCTAACAAAGAGTTAGAATTGCCTAAAAGTAAACAGTCATCCACATAAAGTGCACTAATGATGTGAACATCATGTTGGACCATCATCATTATAAAGTGCAATAATAGACATTCGAGTCATCAACATCTGAATGAAAGTTGATTTGCGAAAGGTAATCATTAATTCATTCAAACTAGGATCTAGGTGCCTACTTAAGCTCATAAAAAGCTTTGCGAATCTTACAGACTCGAGCTTCTACTAGACCTTCGACAATGTAACCTTCAGATTGTTGCCTGTAGATATCTTTATGGATGAAACCATTCAGAAATGTAGTTTGTACATTCATCTGATATACTTCAAGGTCTTTAGCTACTACAATTGGCTTTAAGGTTCAAATAGATGCAAGTTTTGTTGGAATTAAACATCACTCCAACTCACCAAAATTCGAATCTCCAAAATTCAGGTCAGCAAAACATGAATCGTTAGAGTTTCATCCTGAGCACTAGTACACTATGTAAATATATACACACACACTCTCTGTACGACAACTTTGCAGTCTTATTCTCTGAAGTTGAACGTCTGCGCAATTATCAACTGGAGCAAAAGCTGGATCGATGACAAACTCTTTGAGTTCGATCTTTGACTACATCCTCTTCGTTCTCCTACGAACCCAAAGTCTTTGATTCGAGATCCACGTCATCCACACTGCACTGTCCAAACGCAGACCACGTCACAGTTCACTTTAGTACTTTTTAGTAGCTGCACTCTTTCACGCTCGTTGCCCACACAGTCACTGTAGTTGTTCCATGTACATATATACATAACGACAACTAAGGTAAACTATGATGATACAATTTGTGATAAACATACATGCAAGTGGAGAAGAGTGAATCAGAGTTCCTACGCGAACTATCTGATTCCATAGGATTAGAGATCTTAGAAAGAGTGAAAGTCATTCAGAAGATAGAGATAGTTATTTAATCTGTAACTAGCTAAGTAAGATCACTGCACACAGTGCACCATTATTGTGAACCATTCTTGAAAAAAAGATTGTGATCTGATCGTTGTATTCACAACTGCTTAATTCAGATTCTCTATTCTTCTTATGTGTATTGCACTACGATTGCTTTCTGATAATTTTCTTTCTCTATTGACACACACTCAATTAGGAATGTCTAATCTTGAAGGAAGCATGGTTGTCTCAGATGCCTCACTATTCGTTCCCTTCATGGTTGTCTCTGACACTTACCAAGACATTCCTCCATTTGATCTAAGTTAATACTCTGTTGTAGTTTTGGTAAAGATCTTGTAAAGTTCTCTATGTTGGAATTGTGTTTTTTCTTCCGCACCTAATCTATTCAAGAGCACCCCAATAGAGTGGTATCACTCTGTTGGGGTGCTCAACAGAGTGATACTGCAGTGGGTTTCTTTCCTTGCCTAACCTGAATCCAAGATCTAGTCAATCTAGCATCATAGAGACAGAGTTAGTTGTCACGCGGAGGTTCGTTCCCATGAGAGCGATAGTATAGTTCAGATTTCAACATAAATGGAGGATCTAACACTACATCCATTAACACTAAGCATTAACACTACATCTATTAACCCTACTTCCATTAACCCTAAATCCACAACAATGATAGAAACTTACTCTTCTCTCTCTCCCTTTCTCTCTCACAAAAAGCATAAGAAATAGCAATTTCAATAATGATCAAATCCAACAATTAGCAAAATCCAAATAAAGCATGAGAAATGGAGGAGAAGAGAGGAAGAGCAAGGACATTCATCAATCCATTTCTAAAGAGAACCAATCTGCTGTATTGAAATGAGAAAATGAACATCAGGAGCAACTCGAGTTGGTCCCTTTTAATAGTAGAGAGGAGGACCCTGGCCTCTGAATCCTATTGGTCCAGTCTTACGTCTCTTTTTATTCAAATTTAAAAAAAGTGTGGGAACCATCAAAATGGGAGGGAAACCCAACTTTATTCACTAACTTGACATTTAGGCCCTGCGACATTAAAAGTCTTGCAAAAAGGCCTAAAGTCCTTTTATTAACTTTTAACTAATCAATCAAATAACTATGTGATCATTGGATTGGACTTACACACGTAGGGTGCCAAATCCCTCTCACTTATTAACTAGGATTAGGGGGGTGCATTGGGATCCGCAAACCCTTCAACAGTGTCCCCCACCAAAACTGGTGGCGGTCCCACGACACCAACCTCTACGCTTGAATAGCCGTATGGGTCCGGTGGCCATTCATGATAACCTTGTGCATTGACAAATGGGTAGTCGACACCATCCAAAAAAAGATCCCAAGATAATGCTTGTTGATGTTGATCCTTGTAGATAGGTGCACCTGCTAGCAATGGCATTGTTGAAGCTAATGACAAGGTAACTGTAGAATTTCTTTTTTTTGACATTTTCAAAAATTTGTAACTTCCTCAATATGTAACGAAATGAGAAAACAATTATATCTCTAGAAAGCCCTTTCAATTCTCTACAACTCTAGCTATTCAAATGGAATTATAGAGAATAGAAGGTTGGGCGAAAAATAATCAAACAGGGTAGAAAAAAAATGAATCTGGAAGTTTCTGGGTTTTGACAAGTTTACAGAATTTTGTTGCACTTCAAAAATTTGTAACTTGCCCAATACTGAACGGAATCCAAAAAACATTACATGGATAAAAAGCCCTTCTAATGCTCTACAACAAAACTTATTCAGATTGAATTACAAAGAATATAAAGCAGGGCAAAAAATGAATCAAACAGGGCAGTAAAAAAATGAATCTGGAAGTTTCTGGTTTTTGACAAGTTTACAGAATTTTGTTGTCAATTTCAAAAATTTGTAACTTGCTCAATACTAAACGGAATTAGAAAATAAATAAATGAAAAGAAAGCTCTTTCAATGTTCTACAGTCCTACCTATTCAGATTGAATTATAGGAAACTAAAAATAGGGCAAAAATTGAATAAAATAGAGGCAAAAAATTAAAAAACAAAAAATACAGTCACCACTCATTTTTTGAACGTTTTTGGACACAACTCCCACAAATCATATCCATAATGCAAAGCTAATCCTAGCATGCCACGACAAGATGCCTAATGCAAGCTAACCGTCAACCAAACATGCTGCAAACTGAAAAATTGGCATAGCTCCCCGGCAACGGTGCCAAAATTGTAGTGGGTTTCTTTCCTTGCCTAACCTGAATCCAAGATCTAGTCAATCTAGCATCATAGAGACGGAGTTAGTTGTCACGCGGAGGTTCGTTCCCATGAGAGCGATAGTATAGTTCAGATTTCAACATGAATGGAGGATCTAACACTACATCCATTAACACTACATCTATTAACCCTACTTCCATTAACCCTAAATCCACAACAATGATAGAAACTTACTCTTCTCTCTCTCCCTTTCTCTCTCACAAAAAGCATAAGAAATAGCAATCTCAATAATGATCAAATCCAATAATTAGCAAAATCCAAAGAAAGCATGAGAAATGGAGGAGAAGAGAGGAAGAGCAAGGACATTCATCAATCCATTTCTAAAGAAAACCAATGTGCTTTATTGAAATGAGGAAATGAACATCAGGAGCAACTCGAGTTGGTCCCTTTTATAGTAGAGAGGAGGACCCTGGCCTCTGAATCCTATTGGTCCAATCTTACCTCTCTTTTTATTCAAATTTAAAAAAGTGTGGGAACCATCAAAATTGGAGGGAAACCCAACTTTATTCACTAACTTGACATTTAGGCCCTGCGACATTAAAAGTCCCGCAAAAAGGCCTAAAGTCCTTTTATTAACTTTTAACTAATCAATCAAATAACTATGTGATCATTGGGTTGGACTTACACACGCAGGGTGCCAAATCCCTCTCACTTATTAACTAGAGTTAGGGTTGCCTTGGGATCCGCAAACCTTCCAACAGATACTACTTTTAGTAATCAAAATTGTTTACTATACTTAGATCGTTCATCATGGAAGGAACATCTTCAGAAATCCGCTTGATCAACAAGTTCAACGGTGATGACTTCCACATGTGAAAGTTCAAGATGAAGATGACACTCGCAGAAAAAGAACTCTGGGGATACGTCAATGGTTCAATAGCCAGACCGGCTAAACCTGACATGCTGACCACCTGGTGTTGGATTATTCTCCTTCTTATTAATCGACTAATCGGTTTTAATCTTCATCCATTGTTTATCCTGCAGATTTTCTCATGTCTTTATACAGTTTGTAGAATTACAAGTGTTTTTACACAGTCTGTAGAAATACACGGAATTTGATAACAGTGTCGCATTTTTTGCCTGTCAAGAATCTCATGTAAAAATGCAATGTCACCTTTTTCATCTTTTTCGCCTGCCAGGAATTACGAGTAAATATGTAGAGTCACATTTTTTGCCTTTTCAAAGTGCTTCAAAATGTTAAAGAAATGACTCTAGCAAAGTGTGGGGCAACCCTAAATGAGATTTAAGGGCACTGTCACGTTTTTCGCAAAAACTCGACACTGTTGTCTTTTTGCGACACTACCGCCTGTGGCAATTTTAGTTCATTTCTGCAGAGTGACAGTTTTGGTTTGTTTATGCAGACAGACTGTTTACAGCCAATTTTGACCGCCTATCAGCAATCAATTTTTGAACTGGATGAATGCCAGTGAATACCAGCCAACTGACAATCGCATTTGACGACCTAATTTCTTAGTACATATAGCTATTAGCGGATTCCAGAGAATCCCCATATGCTGAGCCAAGCTGAAGACACAGAGTATCTCTCACCCATGACTGAGGAGGTCTCAGAAGGAGGAGAACAGAAGAAGCTGAGAGCCGAGGATTACTAGCTAGGATGATAGTTATTATCTATGTGAGCCTACATGGTGTATCCTAGAGAAGGAACGACCATGTAGGAGCTAATAATATTTCCTAGGCATTGTAAATAGTGTAGACCCCTTAAATAATTTAGAGTGAGCGACCTTTTGATGGTGACCACTAGTGGAAGGGCTTTTTCCACTTGTATTTTCCAAATTAGTGGAATTGCCACTTGGGCTTATTTAAGGGCCACCCTCTCTTGTGAGGGAGCTCCGGTTGTATTGTCAAGTTCTCTTGAGTGAATAGAGAAGATCGTCCACGAGTTCTTGATGATTGTGAAGCTCCTTGTTCATGGCAATCTTCTTGAGTGAAATTTCTATGAGCATGTTCTGATTTCCTTTTGTGTTTGTGGATAAATTAGATTTCTTGCTTACTCTCTTGCTTGTGGAATGTAGATGTGGATTGACTTTCTTGTTTTTGTAGTTTCAGCATACAGGTAAACTATAGAGGCTGAGATTGTGGATCTGATTTGCATACTCTCTAACAATCCTATCCTTGATTGTTCTTGGATATTCCAAGCATCAAGAATTGGGTGTTTCTTGATCCTTGGGCTGCTAGAATGTTGTTAGGAAACTAGTTTTCTTGTTTCTTGTTTCTTGCTGAGTAGCTTAATCTTGTCATTGCATTGTTCCTTGATTCCTAGGTAGATTGTAGAATTGCTCATTGATTCAGAACGTTGATCTATGCTGAGGTAGGATTGGTTGCATGGCTTGTAAATGCATGTAGCTGGGTAACATAATCGTTTCTCTCCACTGACAGGCTGGGAATACACGTTGTAACCTGAGAAACACTTCTGCCTGGAAACTGTTCTAACAAGAAGACTAAACCATCCACCAACCCATTTGATAGATGAGAACCAATGCATTTTGAAACTCGACACAATCGACCACACTTTCATGCAGCAGAATCTTCACACGCAACAAAAGATTTGTAAGATGTTGTTTATACAAATATATGTGGACCTATGAAAACTCCTTCATTTCTATATGCAAAGTATTTCATTTGTTTTATTGACGAATTCTCCAGAAGAACAGCTGTTTATTTCATTAAACCTAAATTGGAGGCTTTCATCAAATTTCAGACAATTCAAAGAGTGTGCTAAGAATCAAACTAGCAAACGAATCAAAGCACTGAGGTCAGATAATGGGGGAGAGTACATCTGCACCGAATTCAAGGAGTATTGCCTTAACAACGACATTGAACAACAATACATTATCTCCTATTTGCCTTAGTCAAATGGTCTTGCTGAGAGAAAGAACATAGCCTTAGTTGAATCGGCAAAGTGCATGTTATCACATGCGACACTTCCGAAGTCCTTTTGGACTGAAGCTGTTTCAACAACAACCTATATTCAGAACAGATGTCCTACTAAAGGTCTCTCAGACAAAACACCATTCGAAGTTTGTACATGTACCAAACCTTCTTTATCAAACCTACGAGTTTTTGGATGTACTACTTTTGCACAAATACCTCGTGATCTCAGGAAGAAGCTTGACTTCCAAAGTATCAAATGCGTTTTCATCAGCTACACTACTTTAAATCAAGCCTACAAGTTGTTCAATCCCATCGAGTCGAAGATATTCACTAGTCGGGATGTCATCTTCATCGAAGATCAGTTTCAAGACCTCAAGGGAAAAGACAGTCCCCATGTAGCTATCCTTTCAGATTCTCCTGACACATTGAACTTTCCAGTTCCTCAGTCGACTATTCCCATTGAAAGTCCAAGCTCTTCTACTTTTGACAAACAACAAATCAACGACGAATCAGAAGATGATGATGTTACAGTTCAGCAACTACAGTATGATGGAAATGATCAACTTTCTCTATTACCCAGAAGATCTTCAAGGACTAGCAGACCACCTATGAAGTATATCGACGAGTCTGTAGCCTACCTTGTTTAGAAACCAACGTTTGTCCAAGAGGCACTCAATCAGCCTGATTGAAATCTCTAGAAAGAAGCTATGGTTAAAGAGTATTCATCTCATATCAAGAACCAGACATAGTCGATTGTCGAATTACCTGCTAGTAGAAACGTAGTTGATGGTAAATGGATTTTCAAAGTCAAGTACAATGCAGATGGAAGCATCAACCGTAGAAAGGCATGACTTGTCGCCAGAGGATTTTCTCAGGTATACAACGTTGATTACACTGAGACCTTCAGTCTAGTAGTCAAGCATTCTTCTATTTGACTTTTGCTATCATTTGCCGCTGCAGCAAATTTGGAAATACATCAAATGGATGTACAGACAGCATATCTCAATGGAGTTATCGAAGAAGACATTCACATGGTATAATCCGAAGGTTATATTATTGAGGGTAAATACAATCATGTGTGTAAACTCCATAACGCACTTTATGGCTTGAAGCAATTTGCTCAAGCATGGTTTCAAATGATCAATACTTTCCTTATTGATCACGGCTATACACCTAGCTCTTCAGATTCAAATGTTTACTTTAAAGCAGTGCAATAGTCTTTTATCATTATCACTTTATATGTGGATGATACATTGGTTTTCAGCAACAGTACCGATCTGATAAAAGAGGCGAAGACAATGCTATCTTTCAAATTCGACATGACCGATTAGGGCTACAAATCCATAGAGACAGAAAATAGAAGTTGGTCTACATTAGACAACAGAGGTACATCTACAACATGTTAGTCAAATATATCTGATTAATTGCAAGTTAGCTCTCTCACCAATGGAACCAGGTCTCAAATTGTCAAAGGACCAGTGTCCCCAAACAATTCATGAGAAGCACCAGATGCGTGAGTATCCTTACCATTCTATTATAGGATCTCTTATGTACGCCATGATCTATACCAGGCCAGACATAGCTTTTGCAGTCAGCTCTCTCAGTTAGTTTATGACTAATCCTAGTGTAACACATTGGAAGGCTCTTATAAGAGTCATGAGATATCTTCGAGTTACTATGGACTTTTGCATTTGTTATGGAGCAGTCGACAACGACAAACTCAATTTACTCAATGGTTACACAGATGCAAGTTGGGCAGGAGATGTAGACACTCATAAATCCACTTCAAGGTTTACATTCTTCCTCAACAATGGTCCAATTTCCTGGAACAGTCGTAAGCAATCTTCAATAGCTCAGAATCACAGATTTAGGTTATAAGGTGGAGTTTGAGTCTGATCAATGCAGAATTATCGATAGGAACAATAAGATCCTTGCACTCGACAAGAGGCACGGATACTTATATTTATTGGCACATTATTATTCTGATACTAGTCAAGCCTTGAAAATCTCTGTTCTTGTCAACTCTTTGACACTATGGCAGTTCTCTCAACTCTATACGCATCAGAGACATGGAGTATCGGCCTGACGGAGCATTACTATGGAATCATCGCTTACACACTTGAATTATGCATCTGTATCGAACATGTCCAGACCCTAGCATTTGATCTCGACTATTCAACCGACAAAGTCGACCTCCCTGTCTGTCATAGCTGCATCCTTGGAAAGCAGACTAGGATTCCATTTAGATCAAGTCATAGTAGGCATGCAACAAAAGGTCTGTTAGATGTTGTTCATTCAAATATATGTGGACGTATGCAAACTCCATCATTGTTAGATGCAAAGTATTTCATTACTTTTATTGACGAATTTTTCAGAAGAACAGCTGTTTACTTTATTAAGCAGAAATCAGAAGCTTTCGACAAGTTTCGACAATTCAAAGAGCATGCAGAAAATCAAACTGGCAAAAGAATCAAAGCACTGAGGTCTGACAACATGGGAGAATGGAGTACTGCCTTAACAACGACATTAAGAAACAATACATTACCTCCTATTCACCTCAGTAGAATGGTCTTGTTGAGAGAAAGAATAGAACCTTAGTCAAATTGACAAAGTGTATGCTTGTGCATGTGACACTTCCGAAGTCCTTCTGAGCTGAAGCTGTTTCAATAGCAACCTATATTCAAAACAGATGTCCTACTAAAGGTCTCTTAGCCAAGATGCAATACGAAGTTTGGACAGGTACCAAACCTTTTTTATCAAACTTATGCGTTTTTGGATGTATAGCTTATGCGCAGATTCCTCATGATCTCAGGAAGAAGCTCGACTCCTAGAGTATCAAATGTATTTTCATCAACTACACTACTTTAGACCAAGCTTACAATTTGTTCAATCCTATCGACTCGAAGATATTCACTAGTCGGGATGTCATCTTTATCGAAGATCAATTTATCAACCTCAAGGGAAAAGGCAAAGCCCATGTAGCCGGCTTGTCCAACTCGTCCCCGACATATTATACTTCAAAGTTCCTCAGTTGACTATTCCTATCGAAGGTCCAAGCTCGTCTACTCTCGACGACCAAGATATCAATGGCGAATCCGAAGATGATGATGTTGCAATTCAACAACTACAGCATGATGAAAATGATCAACTTCCTTTATTACCCAGAAGATCGACAAGAGTTAGCAGACCACCTAGTAGGTATATCGACGAGTCTGCATCCTACCTTGTTCTATAATTCTTCTGTAACTGATGTCTGATAATTCAATGCTTTATGTTTGGCTATATAATCACTTAGTTTCTAGCAATTTCAAATTTAGTTTCTAAAGATTAAACGTGATTTCTATCACTACTTGTTCAATATTGATAAGCGTAGTCATGCACAGGAAAGAAGGTTTCTTTCGTCGTGCTCGATAAATCCTTTACCTACTTCGATTTGTCGAATTATTTTCTCTTTCATCTCATCACCTCTTTCCAACATTTCTTTGTTATGATTCCAATAAAGTCATTTGTGCAACAAGTGGAGTCACATGTCTTCATAAAGAGAGTAGATCAAATGGTTCTATCATGAGACTTGGTGAGGGACATAGAAGAAGAGAAGTATGTGAAGTATTCAAAGTAGGAGGTACCTTGAATGATGTCATTGTGAATGATAGTGAGGAAGAATTATTATCATATGAGTCATTACCTAAATCATTGAATATAAGTTCTTGTTTGAAGAAACAGAGTACTTTAATCATCCTTATGTTGAAGGTACTAATGATTTTTTTAATGGCTTCTAAAGTTTTTGAGGTTTCTACTTCTTATGATGCAATCATTAAGAGGGATTCTTGTGAAGGAAAGGGAAATGGAAGATTGGTTCTTGGAAAGATCCAAGGAATGGATCTTACATCTCTTCATGAACTCAAAGGATTCTATGATTATGAATTGATCAGTCATGATCAAGATGGCAACAGGTTGGTTGGAGAAGACTACATGGAGCAAATCGAGAGGCAATTTCTTCAAGGCAAGGGAGATCTCATTGGTAAGCTTTTTGAGGTTTGTTATGAAATCAAGAGGCTGGATTTATTAGGTTTGATACTCATCTTCACCTACTGTACTTCACATTGGATGGAAAGTTTGGAATCTATCTTTTGCTTTATGATGGTGGAGTTGTTTTGACTAACCTTTGTGAAAGGTCGAGATCAAGAATTAATGAGATCTTGTTGGATCTAGATCATATGTTTGAGAGGGAGTATTTCTAGAGGTTCAAGTCTGAAGATATTCATATCTTTGATGTTCATGAGGAAGATCAAGAGGTTAATCTCAAAAGGCTTCAACAAGACAAAAGGGAAGTTGGCAATTTGGAGCTAGTCAAGATCATCAAAGGAGAGCCAAATGGCAAAGATCTTTTGACTTTGTTTTTGTAGGTGTTTGAAGAATCAAGTAAGGTCAAAGGAACAACAAGGAAGTGTTGTTCAAGTTTACTTTACTTGTTCTATCTCATGTTTGAGCAATTTCATGTGAATGAGTGCAAATTGTCATGATATGGTCAAACTAGCTACATTGTTTTGCATCATTTTGATGTTGAAGTTGTACTAGAATTCTTGGCTGGTTTTTCTGATGAAAATGAAGCTATTGGAAGTTAATTGTATCATTAATTCATGCCTAAGTTCTCAAGGTTTGAACTATGTGGTGCCAATGCTTGGAGATTGTCAATTTTTGGTGAATCTATGGTCATTTTCTTGTGTCAAGTGGATCTTCTTGAAGGACTAGTGAATCATATGGAGCTGGATTAACATCATTTTTGTACTCTCTTACTCATAGATTTCCAAGGTTTGATGGTTTCTTGTGGCAAGATGGAGATGGACGCTCAATCATGGAGTTTTATGGTGGAGACATATTAAGAAAGGACAAAGATGGAGGAGACAAGCAAGCAAGTGGTCATTGCATTCACATTCTATTTGGTTCTTCATGTTCTAGTTACATCTTGATGTGTAAAATTGATGTAAGAGCCAGTGAAACATCCATTCTAAAGATGGATCAAAGTTGTATGGTTAAAACTATGCCAAAACTAGTTGAAGAGGGAATGTAAAAAATTTCAACTAGTTTAGTCATATTTTAGTCATATCTAGGCCAATATGCATTTTAGACTTAGAGATAAACTTTATGAAAGTTATAACTTCATTTGAAGTACCACTTTTGGAAAGTCTGGAAAAGTTAGAAGGTCAAGTTTGGAAGATTCAAATTTGAATGTTTGGTTCATTTAATCTAGTCCATATTTTTAGTAGGGTTTTTGATCTAGAAGTTTCTATGGAGGGAAACCAAATTCAAAAGAGGTCATGGATCTGCTATAAATAGATGTACACACATGGGAAGAGAATCATTCTCTCTCTTTCACCTCATTCCTGCTTATACATGAGTTCTCTTTGGGTTCATATATCCATTTTTGCACTATAGTGTTGACATTATGCAATCTTGTGCAAAGAATGCAATTTTATGTTATGTATTGGATCCACACGTGTGAAATGCAATACCTTACTGTTATTGTACGGACAACAACTTCATTTTATCATCTATTTGATGTTTGATCAAGATCTTATTGAGTTTACATCACTTTTGTGCAGTTGATGTTAGATTTCTACATTGTCAATGTTGCTAGATGTGTTGACATTCATAACTAAAGATTATCGGGGGACCTAATTGGATCTTATTTCTTCACAACGGATACGGTGCGTCGTCACTGGTATGGGATGTGCATCAACCTTCAAGGCAATCGGAGATCTAAGGGAGTTGTAATAGTTTCCCTTCATTGTTCACATCCCTTGAGAAGATCAACCTCTTGAGGAGAATATCTAGAGCCAAGGATGCCTAGATAAACCAAAAGCAACCAAGAACCAAGAAAAGAGAAAAGCAATCCAAGAAAAAGCCAAATGAATCTCACCCCTAGACTAAGCCATTCCACTTTTAGATCCTAAACTAAGCTTGACACCCTTAGTAGGCTTAGATCCCCATTCCTATCACTTCGTTTACCCTCTCCCCACTAGATCGAAACCCGATACTACTATCGATACTCACTCGGAATAGATCTATAAAACCCCATCTTTGCTCTCTAGATCCATCTTATTAGGGAGGCACGGAAAGGGTCCAACATAAGGAGACTTGAATATTTGATGGAAAATCCAATGTATATGCAAGAATGTTTGCCAACAGAAACACATTTTTCTCATTGCAGTTTGGTTTTGAAATCAATGCTCATATGTGTTCATGTATGTGTTTTCGTTTTTTGCACTTCAAAATATATCACCTTTTTGTTTTGGGTTGGAAAAGAAAAATTCAACCTGCCAACTAGCGACACATTGAATGCATGTATTTTGGAGTTCAAGACGCAAAATAGAAAACAAATGTTGATTATGCTAGAACCAAGAACAAACTGTCGAAGGATTATCGATGTCAATGTCGAAGGACTCATGTCAATTCAAGTGTCATGTCGAGTTGTTGTCGACTATCAAGTTGAGTCGAGGGACTCGTGAGTGATGACTCTTTGGCATTCCTTTGACATGTTTGAACCTATCTCGCACTTGCGTGTATTTCTACAGGTTCTTCAGCTGTAGCAGGTTCCCGAGTAAATAACTAGGTCTAGGATTATGTTCGAGAATACTTGATAGAAGTAGTTGGTAACATATATAGTGACAACTAGATCGAATGGTCAATGTGGCATTAAAATTCCAACAGGTTTAAGCCCTAGATCTCCATCATCCATCAATTTAGTGGCCTAGATTTACTATCTTGACAATGACTACATAGCCTTATGAAATATGTACATAAAACAAAATAAAAATATCATTTGAACCAACTTGGCCCCCTCCACAAGATTTTCACACATGTGGCTCCCACTACAACCCTTGGTCAAACTATCTGAATTTTCATATTTGCCTCAAGTTGATATTTGTCAATTTGGACTATTTTTTCACAAAAAAATTTCATTTATGCAAAATTTGTTAAAATGCACAACATCTCGTGTCTGGAGTGTTATCTTTCACTCTAGTTGGCACTTTTAGCAATGTAGGGATCAAAATTGTTGTTTGGCAAGTATCTCTTTTTATTATAGTTTTATTTTTTTAGTTTTTGTGCTTAACATGGATTTGTATTATTCATTTTGAATTTTTGAATACTTATAATTTAATTTAGTTATGGCATTCACATATTCACTAGAAAAATCGTTTGTGAAATCACATAAATTTGTTTTTTTTTTTTCAAATTCTTTCAAGTACAAACCAAACGATAAAAATATTGGGATTTTGTTTTCTATATTTTATATCTCAATTTCATGTATTGATGTTATTTTGCTATGATTTATTTTTTATAACAATCAAAGCATTATATTTTTTTCTAACTAAATATTTATTGAATGTATTATTACAATTAGTCTAGACAATTAACCCCTTGCATATTCAGTTCTTAAAGGCACAATCTAGGGATGTGGTAGTCGATCAAAAATTGCAAAGTCAAAGCTAGTCGAAGTTCGTCATCATATATCTCATACTTAACCCAGAGTTTTACTCGGGTGAAAAGAAGGACCGACATCCTGATGTGGTGTTGTCTTGGTTTAATCGATTTAACAATCATTTTTCCATGCACGATTTGCTGGACAGTACCAAAAATGCTATTGCCCTTATGTTTTTACTCATGAGGGCGTATACATGGCAGTAGGATTTTAAGACAACGACTAATACCCCTACCACTTGGGATGCGATTCAAGAAGCCTTCAAGGCAACATTCATCCCAATCCTTGACAACTTTGAGCACTATCATCCATTTACTACCATACAAATGTACAATAATTTCAATAAGTCTTTCCACGGCTTATTAATCAAATCAATCCCACACTCATCAAGTTATAATATATTCTTGAATTTTCTAAATATTTTTAGCATGAAATGTAGTGAAACCGACTCCAAAATCTCAAAAATGCATTTCGCTTCACAGAAGTAATCAATGACACCCATTCTGGTGTTTAAAAAAAAGCAAAATTTGTCCTAGGTGAAGCTTAAAAAAAAGTTGTTCTTCAAGAAGCAAGGTTGAGATAAGATAGACACCAATTCTCAAGGGGGGAGGGGGTGGGGAAAGAGTGTTAAGTTGGATCGGGTGGACTATGAAAAGGCGAAAACTGATAGTTTGTGTTTTTCTTGCATGGAAAGAAGCTTCTAATGCTTGATTTGGTGTTAGCACAGGTTATTGCTATAGATAGGTGTTAGTGCTTTTACCATTTCTAGAGACATTAATTGGGCAATTGCTTTTAGATTGCTTTTGCTTTTGGCATAGACCAAAGTCTATAAGAATGTAGTGTGCCCTACCTCATAAGCAATGGGACATAGTTGGAGTTTCCATCACTTGTGTTCTCTCTCATGTGTTTGGCTATTGTTTCATCACAATAGCTTGTATGAGCAAGTCGGTTTTCTAACATGGTATCAGAGCATGGTTCCAGATTTGAGAGAACAAGGAGGTACTCAACGAACAGAGTCAATCATAACATGTAGGTTAATCCGACTATCTTCAAGGAGAGGAGGTGGTGTTCCTAGCCAGGTCACAATTTTTGGTCTTCATCTACAAGGGTGGCAGCTTTGTGGAAGGAGATTAGGTGCTGTAAGGAGGAGCTATGCTGCGTCAGGACGCTATGAAGTCTGCCTCAGATCTTAGGTTTCTATAGGACAGCAAAATATTTTTTTAAGAAGCATAAGAAATTTGGAAAGCAACAGCCCAAAATTTTTAAGGTTGAATGTCAAGTTTTACATTTATTATCGAACCAAGCTAGTGTTTTGCTTCTAACACTCTCCCTTGAAAACTACTTAACTTCAAGTATGGAGAGTTTTGCTCGTCAAACTTGTCTTTATACAAGGTTTCGTGAACAAATCTTCTGGTTGTTCTTCACTCGTGCAACGTTGTACATCAATTTCTTTGCTTAGGACTCTTTCACGAATGAAGTGATACTTCACCTCAATGTGTTTTGTATGAGTGTGGTAAACAAGATTTCTCACTGGTTGGTGGATTCTGGTTTGACAATCACTCTGTATGATAGTCTAACGTAGTGGTAGTGTTCTGATTTCCATCAAGATCTATCTATAATGTCAATGTCTTAAGTCAGATTCAAGAGATTAATCAGTTATATTTCGTTGAGATCCAATCTAAGTTGTATCTAACACTTGAGAGTATTTGTCAAACTGATGGGTATTTTAGTTACATCTAGCTAGATGCTTTGGTGGAAAGTTCTAAACCTATTGAAGACCTTGAGATGTAGGATCCCAAGAAATCTCAAAATGATAGACACTAAATGAATGGTCCATAAAGAATGGCTTACTTTTTAAAAAGAGAAAAGCATGTGTGTCAGATAGAGAGGACCTTAGGGCCCAAATCCTACAATAGTATCATAACAATTCTTCTACTAGTTATTCTAAACCTAGTGAAGACCTTGAGAGGTAGGATCCCAAGAAATCTCAAAATGATAGACACTAAATGAATAGTCCATAAAGAATGGCTTACTTTTTAAAAAGAGAAAAGTATGTGTCAAATAGAGAGGACCTTAGGGCCCAAATCCTACAATAGTATCACAACAATTCTTCTACTAGTTATTCTAGCATACAGAGGACATGGACATTGCGCTTGCTATTGTTTCTCCCTAATACTAGTTATCCACATGCCCACACTAGGACCAATGTTTTTTTTTATAGTAAAGAATTATGTACCCGCCATACTTTTATTAAGCATATATAGCTCTATTATTCATTTGTTGGCCACAAACCCTTTATCTATGAGTAAGCCTAAAAGCCTTTATGTTGGAATTGACCAAGGTCCCAAAACTTTTATTAGTTAAGTATTTGGAGAGGAATGCCTTGTAAAGGGCACTATTATCCCTCCAAAAGTCATGCCTCCCTTGATTTTCAAGTTCTAATTTTAAACTTGCTCAAGGGAATATAAGTAAGGTTCTATGTACATTCATTTTTAAACTTCTAGTTTCGTTTTTATATTGCTTGGGCTCTTTGGAGAACTCTAGCCGTAGCCTTTGCCATCGGTTATAAGGCTTTAAGCATTGATGATATGTCATGTTCTTTATCATTCATTGTGAGAGAGCTAAATTGCCTCATGTATTGTCAACTTATCTCTTCATGATACTAAAATCTGTAATTTAGTTCATAACTAACTAGCTATTGAGATTTATTCCTCCATAAAATACAAGAGCAAATTCAACATAAAAAATAACTCGATGCTTCTCACAAACATGGATACGATCAAACCACACTAGTAACGTGTAAAATAATGATCACACATTCACTTTTGTTTCTACTCATCATGGTTTTCATGGTTGAATAGCTAACTTGCTACATAGTTGCATGTCAATTGATTAGTTGATGTTAGCATTAGCAGATACAAAAGTACACCTAAAGTTGATGCCTCCAGCCACTTCATTCTTGAGAGTACAAAAAACTACCATGTTCACCCACTTTGTTGTTAATCATGCATAGCTAGAACAAGAATATCTTTGTCTATAAGAACTGTAGTCTGGATCCAATAGAAAGACAAACTTGGGGTCAAATTTTGCCGATATTTGTATGTGTCATGGGTATTTTGACCTCGAATATAATGTTTGCTCTTTTTTTTTTCTATCCAGTTTACAGTCGTCATCATAAAGTGTCTCATTTTCTTGCACTTATATGCATGCATTTATCAAAACTGGTTAGCAAAAACAACACTTTTCACCAAAGTTGGCATTCTGGTGCAATTGCTATTACACTGCAGCCTGACCTACTGTGAACAAACGATTCACTGTAGTTATCATTTTGCTTTAAGAATTATATTTTGTTGCAGCTAAGAAAGGCATAGTTGGTTGGATTAAGGAACATATTTAGAGTGATAATGAACTTATAAAGTCACGTCATTTTGAAAGATATATAGGCAGAGGCAAAAGGCTCTCAAACTAGAAACTATTTATTACAGTCGTCACCATAAAGTGTCTCATTTTCTTGCACTTATTGGTGTGCATTTATCAGAGCTGGTTGTTAAAGACAACACTTTTCACCAAAGTTGGCATTCTGGTGCAATTGCTATTACACTGCAGCCTGACCTAGTGTGAATGCCTTTAACAAAGCACTGTAGTTATGATTTTGCTTTAAGGATGATATTTTGTTGCAGCTAAGAAAGGCATAGTTGGTTGGATTAACCTACTTAGAGTGATAATGAACTCATAAAGTTACGTCATTTTGAAAGATATATAGGCAGAGGCGAAAGGCTCTCACACTAGAAACAATACTATGGGCCTGGCAGAGAGTGAGAGAATTACCCATCATAGCTGCATTGCTTTAAAAGATAGTTCTTGCACCTTACCTTGTCAGAATCATACATTAAAATTGTGCAGGTCATATTTACTTGAATCTAACGGAATGTGATAAAACTGTCACCTCTGGAAAAGTAAATATCATGTATCAAAATAAAGTAAATGTCACCCTGTTAATACGGTAAGGTCATGAGAAGCATGATGAATCTCACTAAAAACATAATGTGTATACAGACCAGAGAATTAGGAAGTTAAAAGAGCAAGCGAATGCAAGGGACAAACAATCAGGTAAACAAGCAAATTTATCTAGTTTACCACTTATGCCCTAATCAAAATCTCCACCCAAAATGTGGCCATGATACACAAATAAACTTGAAATCACAGAGCCCCACTCCTAATGCTAGGAAAAATAATAATCAGAAACAGCTCAATATTTCTTAGTGCAATTTTCTTTTTTCACTTCCCAAAAATGCTTCTTATATTATTCCATAGATATGTGATACACAGCGCTAAGCAAACTTTATTGAGTACTTTGTTTTTGTAAGAAAGATTCAAGCACCTTATAACCTATTTTTGAGAGAGGAGGAAGCACATGAGATGGAACATTTAGGAGATCACCCCATGGTTTTGTATCTTTAATACCAGCGATTATCAGGTCGTCCTTTTTCTGCTGATGGGCTGAAACTTGAACATACATAGCAGCAAATGCAGATGGACCTTCAAGCACCGAAGCACAAACAATCCAAAGCAAAATCACTTGATACTGCTTGAACTATTATGGATTGCTAAGAATGCTTAACATCAACCTAACATGGCTGGCAGGAAAGAACGTTTGGAATGCCTACTCCATTTAAACTAAAACTGTATGCTTGTGGTGCACAGGATGCTAAAATTAAATTGAAGGAAAAAAATTGCACAGAAGAAGATTCAAAAGGAAAATTTAAGAAATGCATTGCTTACCCTTATCCAAAAGTGAATCCTCCAATACAGGTTGTACAGACTTTGGTGAACTCTCTTGGCTGTGAGGATCAAAAACTATGAATTCTCCAGATCTTGTTAAAACAACCAGGTTGCTGTGAGCAGAGTTATTGTTGCCTACAAGGTCATCCCCCTGTCTTTCTTGGTAACACACATGCTTTTGGGCCATGAAAGTTAAGGCACCTCCAGCACCCTGCTAAAGAACAAATTTGCACATCAGTGAAGGATTGCCTCAACAAACTTACTTCAGTAAAACAACAGCAGAACTGATAGGGATTGTCACGCCCTTTAGGTACTGCCCATAACACAAGGAATGAGCATATTCTGGCATGCAGTATGATGTATTTATACCGTTAGTGCAAGGGATCTCAAGGCTCTGAAGGTACTGAAGTCTTGGTCTCATAAGGACATTTAGTAACTAAGGCCTTGTTGCCAAGACTGTACAAAAAATTCAGCTTTATATAAGGTGGGCAATCTGAAGGTTAAAAAGACGAATTTTCTCATCCTTGTTAAGAGTGTCCCGGGAAAACGTGCAATGTACTTGCTTATCTCTGTTAAGTACACCCAGGGAACAAAATCATACATATTCACTATTGCTTGTTCGCAAAAGGTCAAAGAGTCCCGTAGTGCAGATAAAAAGTAGCAAAAGTGAGAACCTGAAAGAACTGTCCAACATGAATATCTGAAAAACTCCGTTTCAAGGGAAAGTCTAACAAAAACAGCTAAATTGTAAATGGACGACTGAAAGATGGTTATAGTCTTTTAATTCGATTAGCCAGCAAATACATTTGATTCAATATTGCTCCTTTTGAAAAATACTGATGTGTTTCAACTTAAGACCTATTTTATTGTCAAACAGTTGAATTGACAGAAGAATCTTGAATTGCCAAATTAAGACTCATCGGGTACTTGTTTAAGTTTTGACAATGAACTGCAGTGTAGAAAGAAAGGCACTTAAACATACATATCAGCTATGAAGAAGAATGGAGAACAATTAATCCTGCTAAGCAATAAGTTCAGGCCAAGAAGGAGCAGTCAAAGATCTACTACAAGGGACTCGTAACATCTAGCAAAGTCCAGAAGCTACATGGGTAGCATTGTATAGAATATGATGTCCCCAGATCAGCATTCCTGAGTAGCAAAGTGGCTGCTGAAGAAGCTCAGAAGTTCATTTGGCAAATTTCTAAGCATCAAATATGTTGAGAACGTGTCAAACAGATACATCAATGCTGTGTCTAGGATAATGCGTGACAGAACAAAGCAGACATGGAATCTTCAAGCCTACGGAGTCCACTAACAAAGTCGTAGACCATCCACTTCCTCATGCAGAGTGTGGAACAAATGCTAAGACATCCCAACGGTTATGAGCAGATTCACAGATATAGCATCACATAAAGCACAAATGGCAGTAAATGATGATTCAACACATATCTCCTACAAGCATCATTACAAGAATATCAAATACAATCAAGGACTTATGAGCACTGTGTATGAGTCTCTCACAAAGAGCTCAAGTGATAAACAATGTCTTCAACCTCTGTGCATAGTCTTCTGGAGAACCCTAAAGGGACCTTCTGGAGATCTCTAGACTAACTGTTTAGAAAACAATGGAGCCACAACTATTGGAGAAAAAATGTGTGCCCATCGGCTAGGTGCCTGAAATATATGACAATGAACTTGTATGTCTGTACCACTCTCACACACAAAACCGCCGCCCTCAATATGGGCTGCAAAAGAAACACGTACTAAAATGAGAAAACTATATGTTATAACGGCTGCAAGATATAAACTGTAAACTGCATATGCTAGAATAAGTGGACAAAATGTTGAATGAGAGGAACACAAAATGGGACCAGAAATAACCACACTAACAGGAAACACGAACACGTGGGAAAAATAAAACACAAAAGGATAGCAATTGATACCTAGTCATCGAACTACATGAGTACTAAAAATTGGTGGTTTGGAAACAAAAGAAGCACAGTCAAAGAAACACAAAGGACTCTTATTGTCACTTCAACTATGATGAATAATATGATCCAAAGCTTAGGGATAACTTAAAAGGAAGCTAAATTCCAACAATCCACGAAGGAACTGCTAACAAGGGATCACAAACCACAAGAGAAGAGCCCGAAACAATGTAAAGACAAATGAGCAATACTAATCCATGGCCATGGAACAAATAATAGTGACAACTGTGAAAAAGGGATAAAAAGGCTAAAACTGGAGGGCTGCAAGAAAATACACTTGGTAAGGATCAACGTAACTAACCGATGATATAGTCTTTAGACCAAGAGATGTCTCAATGATGTCCACTTGAATAATCCATTGCAAAAAACATTTGATATAAAAAACTGCAACATAGATATAAAAGATTGATACAAAATAAACTAAACTAAAGCAATAGCAAAAGCAAAATAAAAATTGATGAACGCAAATTTGTTATGAATCATCTCGCTCTAAAAACCTTTAATAAGAAAGTAAGCAAACGTAATACACAATCAAGCAAAAAACTCAAACAACTGAAGCTAGATTAAGTCAACATCAACTAACTCAGTCAAAGATGAATCAAAAAGAAAACTAGCCAAAAGAGCAAAAAACCAACAAACAAGAAAATGGAGACGCTATCCATGCAACATGCAACTGCAATTATTTTGCTATCAGAGAAAAGTAATAGCCATCAATTGTATTAAGATCCTAGTATGTTGTACTGTCACTTGGAGCCCCCATTTACTTACCTCTGAAAACTTATGAATTGCTTTTGAGCCCAATTATCAAAGGTCCCACCCACTTTCAACGAAGGTGACTTTCTGTTAGGGTGTGGAGACTCCAGCAGTCTATAATTACTCTAACGGGTGATAGTGTCTGATTCTTAGTTGCTGTTCCAGAACGGAACGCGTTCTGGTTCCGTTCCGGAACGGGCCCTTGAAAAAAAAACGTATTTTTTTTACAAAGGATTTTTATCCGTTAATTATCACTTCCGGATATTGAGGATGGCAAATTGGTAAGATGGCAGAGTTTACAACGATTCAAGAAGGGTAGAATGCATTTACAACAAACCAGCCCCAGAGGTATGCAGCATCACAGGGAATCATTTTCTATAATCCAGCTGTAAAGAAGAATGTAAGGTGGAATAGTGTAGCTGAAAAACACACGATTCTAGATGTCTCTATCTTATAAAGAATGGTAAATTGCAAATGCAAGATCCTATTGTAAATCATGCAAATAGAGATCAATCTGTCACTTCAATTTGTTAACAAGTATCAAGTTTCAGGACTGTAAATACTTGTCCAGATAGGACACACGTGTTTTGAGATACAAGAGCTCCAGCTGCAACCATGGAGCCTTCTTCCAAAACCACCCCATCTAGAAGAGTTGCTCCCATCCCCACAAACGACAAGTCTTATATGTTTACAATGCAACGAGCGTCTAAACAAGCGGGCCAGCAGGGTCTTTAATCTTTCTTTTTTAACCTACACTAATCGTTCCGATCCAGTACGTTCTGGAACAGACGGAACGGTCGGAACGGGCTTCTAAGGTCTGATTTATGTTTGGTGAGCTTCTTCATGACAGAACTCAGTGGAGCAGAGATCCCTCGTTGGAAAACTTGCAAAACAATTGATTGTCCTATGTTCTTGGTATCTTTGAAATTACTATCAATTGGCCATGTCTGTTCTGATATATCTTGATGCATGTTATTTTGCATGATATATGTTATTAACAAGACCATACAGAGAATGAATCAATAACCAAACTAAAAAGTCATGCAAGCTCTAGAGCTCTAGTAAATGTCCACGGTTTACAAATATCATATTCCTGCATCAAACTATCTACTATCAACAGTGATCTAGAGCATCTGAAACAAATGCTCTGTACAAGCTGGAGCTTACATCCTTAATCTTCCATATCGCAAGAGGTGAGGGATTATCTCCAGAAAACAGAGACACAACACCATCATGTCGTTTTTCTTCATGATGATCTGTCTTCTTTCTTGTATTTGACGATGCCATTACCGCAAAACATGAACTACTGGGATCTACTGCGATTGCTGCCAAGCCAAGCAAGCCAAACCAAACCAAAGTCAAACCAAACAAGCCATGTCCATTGAACAGCTTTTCACATAAAAACAAGACTGCACTTAAACATAAAAATAAAGTAAGAATAGCAATAATCTTGAGCTATTAGATCTTGATAACTTCACAACCACACAAAAATCTGGCATGTCAATAACTAAATGCAACTTTTTTACAGATAATGGTGGCAAGTTTGTCATGTTATATCCAAAGCTCATAAAATCTAAAAGAAACAAGCAAATAAAGATCTTGACAGTTTTCTGTTTGAGAGTCTTTAGATACAATGAGATAGGAAACAAAACAGTCAAACAATCTTACCCTCCACGTTCAGATGATATGACCACCACAAAGATAAGGTTTCCAAATTCCAGACCAACAACTGAGGTTTGTCACCATACGATGCAGTGACCAGATGCTTTGAGTTGTGAACAAAATATAGCCTCATAATAGGCTGCACACAAAGTAACATCGTCAGAACTTAATGTTTCAAACCATCATGCTAGAAAAGACACCATTACTACTTCGCACTGCGCAGTTGTGCTTTACTTGAATCATGGGGGACTACTGGTAAAAACCAGGATTACCTAAATAAAAAATAAGGACAATGTTTTGAACCCTCTTCCTTCAAAGGGAACAAAATCATTTTTTAGAATCTTGGCAAATATAAATGTTGAAGGATAAGGAAATTGATCAACATCTTGCAGAGCTATAGAAGGATTTACATTGTAACATCTTACAAAATCACACTTGAGAAGAACATACAGAATGACTATATTTTTAGACCAGTAAAACACCAAAATAATAACACCTCTTTGCTGTAGTTTCTCCTCTTTCTGCTTTTGTATAACAAACCAAGGGTTGAAGGAAAATCCTTTTCCCTTCAACCAACCTCTTACGAACAAAAGCATAAAGCAAATGGGATGTAGATTTATGACTTCCAATTGAGCTTCACAGTCAGATAAGAGATCTTGATTAGAGCACTTGAAACATAATTGCAGGACCAACTTGCTTCAACTCAATAGGCAACCATCATTAAGAAGTCCAACAAATAAAAGAAGCCAATTATAATTCTGGTGAAAATTGAAACCTCACATTACTCCTGTACAGCATCTATCATACAACAAACGGACAACAAAGCATGTAGAAGAAAGTTATCAACCTGCAGAGGAGGACCCAAAGAAAGAACACAGATGAATCCATTTGAAATGGGATTCCAAAGTGTAACCACTTCTTCTGCTGCCACTGCTAAGAGAGTCCCATCTGGAGAAAAAGCTGCAGCGAGCATACGTTTTTGTCTGGAAACAAACCAGAAGCATGACAAAAACAGCTCAGGTGAGGCATAGACTAGACCCTATTCAGCCTACAACATGAGAAATACAACAATCAATGACATTTAAAACATATTAAGAACACCATCATTGCAACAAAAAACGTGACCGTTTATATGTAGGGCCAAAAAAAGCTATGCCACACTTATCCAAGTATGTCTATGTCACTAATAGTGCGGCACAGGATGCACAATTTGACAATTTCACTACACAAATAGCTCAACTTGCGAGGCTAAAAGAAATAAAAAGTTCAAAGAAAGACCTCACATGCCTCATTTGTCATCACAAACCAGTAAAGGTCAGTCTTGTCAAAAATTGAGTGTGACTGCTTCAGCTCAGAGCTGGCTATCCAATTCCATGCAGAAAGAACACAAATGGTTCTCCATTCCTATGCCAGTCACTCACCAAAGGGACCCTTAGCATGGCCTGAGGCTTTTTCTTATAAATAATGACCCAGATCCACGATGTAGAAACGTAAAATTATGCATAAGGAGTTCTTTATGGAGTGACCATGCCAGTCATATCAATCAAGAATGCCACATAACAATAGGTCAGAATGGAGGTAGAAATCTGCATATATCATGCCCCAAGCAATCTGTAAAGACCAAGAATGTCTAGAACTAGCACTTGAACATGGCGTAACAGCGTCCTAAGCTAGTCTTCTGAACCAGAATGCCTAATAGCAGAGACATGAACAAGTGCATATGGTGGTGTATAGGGAACTCAAGCGATCCATACGGCCCATGAGTCTGAATCACCATCCTCAAGAACTCGATCTCCAGACATCGAAGAGACAGCATCAAGAAAAGCACCACATCAATCAGCACAATGACCTAGATCATAATTTATAACACTACACAAACAAGATGAAGTGTAATGAAGTAGGGGCTATTGTAGAACTAATGAACAGTGGCAGATATGCCAACCAGTACAGGAACATATATCTCTGACTGAACCGCTGGAGTAATACATACCTCTAATAGAACTAGAGGAAGGAGAGTATGAACCTGCTCTACCATCTAAGCTACATATATAGCACTTAAAACAATACGAAGAATGGAGGAAGACTGATGAAATGCTCTATAATGACAACCTCCACAAAGGACTGCGCAATGGACACAACCTTGATGATTCACCCAATCTCTGAAATGTCCTCAATGAGGAAGTCCAAGCAATGCACAACATAATGTGTCCAAAAAATTTGGGGGTACTTGTGAACAAGCCTCCCCATTAGCAGTGCAATTCAATGCATTTTCAGTGATAATCAGTTCAATGCACATCACACAACGTTGTTACGAGCTGCTTGAAAATCAAATATAAAGTTGAAACTTGAAGGCCTACATGGGTGAGACTTCGAACTAAAGTTTGCAATCCAATCACTACAAACTTATATGTGGTATTAAGTACATACTACAGAATCCAAACAAATAACTTCAAACTTCAAACTTGAAGTTTGTGATTCAAATTTCGTCATTTGTCAGTACACATTTTTGTCCCCCACCTCGGCAATGGCATCATCAATATATCCGAACAATGTTCGAGCATCTAGCATTGTGGCTGCCTTTGAGGTGTCAACTAATCTTAGAAACATAGTGCCCATGCAACAAGACACCATGATGTTAGGAATCAATGTTTATTTGATACCCATTAATGATAGTTTGGACATGCTTGCGTGCTATTATAGGGGCCATTACTATTTCTAGTAAATTCGTTTTTTATTGCTTATGCATGTAGGTGGCCGCACTACTTTTGGATCTGTTTTACTACTTAGAAATTCATCTTGGGTCTTTATCCAATATAGGTAGTGATTTAAGCAATTAGCTTTTGCTCTTCTGCTATTTGCTTTAGGCTTTTAGCTTTTCACATAGATTAGAAAAACTATACATGTAGGCTGGCGCCCCACCACAATCCATTCCAGTGTTTTAGAGCTTTGCTCAATTCTCATATAATTTAAATTCTCTTTAATTTTTATGCTTGGTTTGTGTGAGTGCTAGTAGGACTAGTAACTCCATCTAGAATTTGTATGACAGATTTTGACATGGTATCAGAACAGGCTTTCTATCAAGATCCAAGAATTTTTGAGAGAGAGAGAGTTTGCTTTTGCAGGGTTGCAAAAAGAAATTATTAGAGGAGTGGATCCTGTAGCTGCGTGTTGGATCGCTGATTGCATGTTGATCAATTCGCTGGAATCAGATTTGTTGGAATGCTTATATACTGTTTGCTGTCTCAGATTGCTGTCTACAGGCTGATGGCTGCCTGACTGATCGCTGTCTATTCTAGTTTCTTATTGCTGGAAACAGGCCGCTGTCTATTTTGGTTTATGATTGTTGGAAACAGGCAGGTCGCTGAGAGAAACAGAACTGATTTCTACAGATCGCTACTATTTTTTTCAGAAACAGACTACATCACTACAATTTCAGATCTGATTGCTATGGATCACTGTTGTTTCAGAGTTTTGCAAGGTTTTGGCTACTGATTTCTGAGGGAAATCTTGATTTAGTTTGCAAAGATACTGATTGCTGAAAAATCAGGCTATAAAGAACATTATAATGGCAGGGTTGAACGATGTTGTGTTGCCTCAATCTAGCAAGTTAGATGGAACGAACTACAACATATGGAAGTTCAAGATGCAAAATATTCTCCAGGATTAAGAATATTGGAAAATTGTCACAGGTGTCGAGATACCTCCTAATACTGACAGGGAGTTGCGGGAGTATCAGAGACGTAGAAGAAAAGCTCATCATATCATCAACTTGTCAATTAGAGATATTATCATACCTCATATCAGAGATGTTGTTGGACCCAAGGAGGCTTGGGATATACTTAAGAACTTATATGAGACGGTAAATCAGTCACAAATCTTGTTCTTGATTAATAAGCTTCACACATTGAAGATGGGTACAGGTGAATTAGTAACGGACTACTTTACTCAGGTGAAAGATCTGAGAGGACAACTTATTACGGTTGGAGAAAGTGTTCAAGATTCAGTCTTGGTATCCATTGTACTTAATAGTCTACCTTTGGCTTATCAGAACTTTATAATGATGCTATCGTTAAGAGAGACGAGGCCTTCTTTCGATGAGCTGAATGCCATCTTACTACAAGAAGAAATGAGACGACAAAATATTGTCAACTGGGACGAATCAAAGAACAGGCATTCCTGGCAAAGAAGCAAGAGCAAAGTTCCAAGAAGGGTGGCAAAGGGAAGAAGAAGAAGAAGAAGCACTAACAAAATATGGAAGAGAATCAATCAAATCGATCAAAAGAAAGAAAGTAGTTTGAAAGGGAAACTGCTTTGTTTGCAGATTATGCACACAAGTTCAAGAAAAAGCAGGATTTATTTAGTTCAACAACTATGCGGACATCAAAGTGTTCGACAAGAAAATGAGAAGGGCGTTGACCTTCATGAACTTATCGGTGAAGGACCACATCATTACCCACATCATGATGTCGTGACACCAAGACAAGCCTGGGATGTACTGAAAGAGCAGTTTGAAACATCAAACCCGTCAAGAATAATGTTTTTGAAGTCAAAATTAAATAGTGCCCGTATCGAGCAAGGGGAGCACATTCAAGACTATATGACCAGGATCACAGCAATAAGGGATGAACTGCATTCCATAGGTGAGCGCATTCGTGATGCTGAGTTGGTGCACACCGCATTATGCGGCATTGCAAATGCCTATCAGATGTTCGTGAACAGGGTAATGCCAAGAGAAAGGCTACCAATCTTTGACGAGCTCACAGGGATTTTGATGTAGGAGGAGCAACGACGGGAAATGGTGAAAGCTCGTAATCAAAACATTGATGATCAAGCACTTGCGATACGCCAAAGCAAGGCAAGGGCATGGGCAAGGGCAAGAAAAAGTCCAAACAACAGTTTGCCAAAACTCAAGAGGAAGGAGGGTCATCCAGCACGACCAAGAAAAAAGGCAAGTGCTTCTATTGCGGCAAGAAGGGGCATTGGAAGAGTGAATGCCGGAAATTCTTGGTAGAATCAGAAAAGGGAAAACCTAAGCAAGCTGGTCATCTTGTTGACGAAGGTGAAGTCGAACACTCTAGCATCTTTATAGCAGCATTGTCATCGAATCAAGAGGATCAAGCTTGGTACATTGACTCGGGAGCCACAAGACACATGACAAGTAATAAAGATTGGTCTAGTAGCTTGAAAGAGTTAGATAATGGAAAGTCTGTATCATAAGCAAATGGTGATGTGTGCAAGATCAAGGGAATAGGCATTTTCCCCATCCAACTACCTGATGGCAATAGCAAAACGATCAAGGAGGTACTTTACGTACCATGTTTGAAAAAAACTTTACTTTCAGTTGAAATCATTACTGATTAAAAGTTGAAAGTAGAATTTGCCCATGATCGTTGCTTTGTGAAGGATATGAACCAAAAGTTCAAGGTCATTGCAGATGGTACAAGGGAGCCCAAGACTAAATTGAACAGAATTAAGGGGCAACATGGACGGACTTATCTCGTCCACTCCATCGCAAACTGAACTGTGGCATAAAAGGCTTGGTCATTTGAACCTGGGAAGCCTTGGCTTAATGAGGAAATTGGAAATGGCGAAGGGATTGCCTATGATGGAAGACCTCTTGAAGACGATGTGCGAATTCATGTGTATATGGGAAGCAGCATCGAGAGAAATTCAAGCGAGGTGGTGTTGCGAGGGCGATTAGATCCACACAGACCTATGCGGACCTATGAGGACGATGTCCATAGGTGGGGCATATTATTTCATCACTTTCATAGATGATATGTCTTGTAAGACGTGGATATACTTCTTAAAGAAGAAATCGGATGCTTTTGCCACCTTCAAGGGCTTCAAGACAATGGTCGAAAATCAAACAGGTAAGAAGATCAAGGTCCTAAGATATGATAGTGGAGGTGAGTACAAGTCTACTAAATTTAATGATTTTTGTGACCAATGTCGGATCAAAAGACAATTCACACAAGCTCATACTCCTGAACTCAAAGGTGTAGCCGAGCGCAAGAATCGTACAATTGTGGAGAGCGCTAGATCTATGCTTGTTGAGATGAAACTACCAAAGGATTTTTGGTCATAAGCATGCAATACCGCAGTCTACCTTCAAAATAGTAGCCCTACAATTGCCATACCAAAGATAACACCAGAGGAGGCATCCACGAAGGTATAGATAAACCATTTGGTGCTAACAAGATTGAAGTTGTAGGTGACAAACGCAAGGAGAAGGATGTACCATGGGATACATTTTCATCAAGAAGCCGATCACCTGACAAGAAGCTCCCCAAGTGGCTTGAAAGATTGATGGAAAGTCGCAACATGGCTGACTTTCCTGAATCATCCATCCAAGGAGAGCTAAGAAGATCAACAAGAGAGAGGACACAACTTGATAGGTATGAAGCAAATTATGCTCTCTTATCTAGCATCATTCAAAGCAAAGAACCTTCGACTTATGATGAAGCGAAGGATGATGACATTTGGGTCGAGGCTATGAAAGAAGAGATGGAGTCAATTGCTAAACATGGCACATGGGACTTGGTGGAACCACCAGTTGGTAAGAAACCCATTGGTTGCAAATGGGTATACAGGACAAATGGAAGTATAGCAAAGCACAAGGCAAGATTGGTGATCAAGGATTATGCCCAAAGTAAAGGCATCGACTATGAGGAGACCTTTGCACCTGTATGTAAGTATAATAATCTACGTCTACTTGTTGCTTTATCTTCACATTTTGGTTGGCCTTTGCATCAGATGGATGTGAAATCTGCTTTTCTAAATGGCAAGTTAGAAGAAGAGGTGCTTATGGATCAACTTGAGGGCTTTGTAACGAAAAAACGGGAGCATAGAGTATGTTGTTGGAAGAAAGCACTTTATGGTCTCAAATAGGCACCATGTGCGTGGTACAGCAGGATTGATGCTTACTTTCTTTCTAAGGGGATGGTGAGAACACACTTTGATCCAGACCGTTATGTCTTATGGTTTGATGGTATGATTGCCTTAGTTGCTCTTTATGTTGACGACTTGATTATTATGGGAAATAATCAAGAGATGATAGATATGATCAAGAAAGATCTCATGGATCAATTCAAGATGACAGATCTCAACCTAATGCATTATTGCCTTGGAGTGGAGGTGTGGCAAAAAGGACATGAGGTGGGACTAACACAGGTCAAGTATGTCAAGGGTTACTGCACAGGTTCAAGCTACAAGATTGCAAGCCAGTGAACACTCCCATTGAGCAAAATAAAAAGCTTTCTAAGCTTGACGAATCACAGCCATTTGATGCTACACTGTACATGCAGTTAGTAGGCAGCTTGATTTACCTTACCACGACTAGGCCAGATATATGCTATGTTGTTGGTATTGTAAAATTTATGGCAGCACCTACGGAAATGCATTGAAAGGCAGCCAAACGCATCTTGCAATATGTCAAAGGCACTTCAAATTATGGCTTGGTGTACAGGAAGCAGGACACTTGAGCTACGTAGCTACGTGGATGCAGATTGGGGAGGTAATTGTGACGATCATAAATCTACCAAAGGATATGTATTCCAGTTTTGTGGTAGTTGCTTTTCTTGGTCTAGTAAGAAGCAAAGTACGGTTGCTTTATTCACAACAAAAGCAGAGTATAAGAAAATGTGTAGCACAGCACAGGAAGCCATTTGGTTGAGGCAAATCTTGGAAGGGATGAACATGAAGCAGGAAAGACCTACAACTATACATAGCGACAGTCAGAGTGGCATTCATGTAGCGAAGAATCCGGTGTTATTGTAGCACAGATGAACAATAGCTAATATTTTCACTAAGCCACTCATTAGAGAAAAGTTTGATAAGTTAAGATCAAAACTTTCTGTACTCAAAGTTTGTTAACTTTAGTGCTATGTATATGAGTGTGTAAAAGGTAGATTTTATTTTTAGGGAGAGAGTTAAAAGTAGAATTACTATGTTACTGTATTGTGGGTCCGATCAATGGATTAGGACCAGTTGGCCTCGCCACGAGGCAAGTCGATGGGACACGCGTCCTGTCAACGACAACCCGGGCCATGCATGGGTTACCATAAAGAAAGCTATATGTACAGTAGTGTACTTAGTTTTTGAAAAACAATTGCTAAGAGAGCTTGTGGTGGAGAGTGCTTTTTGTGTATGTTACTTACTATGTTGCATGAACTGTGATCCTGTTTCAAACAAATTTTAACTGGTCACCCGTATAAATACACCTACTAAATCTCAGCCTCCTTGTAATGATCCCAAAAGGATGAGGCTTAATAATCCCTGCCACTACCTTGATAGTATCATAGCATAATACATACGAGACTTGTAGTGTTGAAGCTCAAGCTTCATGTATCTATGGACTTATAGTAGATTTAGACTCTAGTGAATAGTACATAATCGTACTGGTCTTTGTGGCTGCCCAGGCCTACATCTCCTTGAGAAAAGAATGCGCTATGCAACATAATGCAAGATGCAAAGGGCTATGATGTAGAAGTCTCTTTTGTTGCCACATTGGAATTTTGGAAAACACATGATATTAAATATTACATCCATGAGAGACAAATTCTAGTTTCAAGTTTAAAGTAGATAGTACTAAGTAGATACTCATCATACTAGTAAGTAGTAGCTATGTACTATAAACCCTAACCCTAACCTTTCAAAGTTCAAACTGCAAACCCTAGTCCCTAAACATCAAGCAAGTTACAACTTACGACATTGAGCAGAGTCCAAACACTTGACGAATGTTCACGTGTAGTCTCCTGCTTTACATGTGGCCCTAGCATCAAGTTTGTTGGTGCAAATGTGCAAGCCACGATCTTGTGGCCACATAAACACAACAAGTGTGCCCTTATCCGAGTGGGGCCACCTTAGAAACTCCTCCCACAATACTTGTAGGTCCATCTTTTCGTGCTTGAGGACCCATCCCTTTGCAGACCAATTTCTTGCTCCACATGCTCCCACCAAGGATCCCGCAGCATGGTGTGTCGACTTCTTTAATTACTCTCTTGAGTCTCTCCCCTCTTTCCCTCTCATGCTCTAAGTCCCAGGGGCCACGCCCACCCTCTAATATTCTTCTCCCTCGTCTCTCCTCGCTCCTCCCCTCCTCTCTTCTAAATTCTCTCCTCTCTTCTAGATTCTCTCCTCTCTTCTAAGTTCTTCTAAATTCTCGCTAATATCTAGAGTCACTTTTTAATCACTCCCTACAACAAAGTCTAAAGTTCACTCTTCTGTCTCTCACCTAGCTTCTCTTTCACCTATCTTCTCCACTCCTACCTTCTGTTTCTCCCTCTTCTCACCTAGCTTCTATTCTAACTTCCTGTCCCTCTCCCTGTTCACTCCCACTCTTCACTCCTCTCATTCTCCTTGCCTTTCTCCCTCCCTCCTATCACAACACAAGAAAGTAGGAATGAGGCAGGTCGCGGCGGTTATGGCTCGGGTCCCAAAGTAAAAAAAATTGTAATTTTCTGATTGGCCCTCCCAGAATGGCCGTTTTGAAACCCTTTTCAGCCTTCGACATTCCGATTCAGTGCTTTTAAAGACATCAATACATCTTTCTTTCTTGCTTGATGTGGCAGCAATATCACTCCAAACAAACTCAAGGACAAAGCATAATAGAACTTATGACTGACTTGAACGTATAGTTGAAATACTGCAAATGCATGGAGGAAGACTGGACAAGCGTACCTGTAAGATCCCACAGACCTGCATCTCCAGCCAGCTACTCCTTGTGCACGTTTGTTTTGGACCCAAATCTATTTCCAAAAAATGAAATGCAGCATTTAAAGACAACCATATGCTCAACATTCAATTCTAACAATGTTAACATACATATACAAATTGCAAAACCTCATTGTGGTGGCTCAAGTGTAGCCATTAAAGCATAGCACACCAAGGTATACCAAAATAATGAACCTATCCCTTAGTCCTAGGGTTGTGTATGAGAATAATCGAGCTTGACCAGTCAAACAGACCACAAAGACATGCCAAAATTTCCAACGCCTGACTGATGAAGCTGTTGTCTATCAGTCCTCAGGTTTTAAATGAAAAAAGATACCAAGGTTTGTTCTATCATGCAACAACAATTGACAAGCAACTAACGCTCACTAAGGAAGAAGTCCGCAGAAAAAGAACAGAAATTATTCCCCTGATATATGCAATGAGAATGAGTTACCTTAAAATCACCCGCAGGCGAACAACTAACAGCCATGTCATCCTCTGGATGGTAAACAAGGGCTGAAATCTCTGCACTGCTATAATGCACACCCTTTGTCAAATCTCAATCAGAAAATACTCAATAAATAAAGCATGAAGCCCAAAATTATCCTAAGTGGCCAATGAAGAGAAATGTGGGTCGGTCATGCAAAATACTTCTCAGGCTTTCTGAACTAGAAGAGCTCATAAAACATTATGCACATTTTACAATTCCTTAGATGAGACTGAAATAAATTCTGAAAGAAAGGAATCATCACTCATCAGTCAAAAGTTCCCCTATAAAGTAGCCAGTGTCTAGATCGTAATCATCAATTTTGTACATTCAAATTAACCACTCTGATCCAAACGAATGCTAGGATCACTGGAGTCTTGATCACTAATGGTCACCCTATTGCTTTAAAAAAATAAGCTTTTGTAGTACGCAGAGGATCTGATTGAGAACAGAAACATTTTTGCTATTATGCTTATCAGAGAATTACAAATGCGAGCACTATGCTTCTATCTCACTGTGGCAGATGATCAGCCCAACCATACATTCACCATGTGCTGAATTTTTTAATCTAATGCTAGAAGGCTAACCTAATAAAGATCATAGTGTATGTTGGAAATGATGTAAGATTGATGTAAGCTTTTCTGCATGATCAAATTGAATTTGCACGTAGGCTGCAGTCTCAAAAAAGTACTCTACTACTCCCATTTAACATATTGATTACAAATTGGAAAAATAATCTAGAAAAGACCAAGATAGCAACTCTGAGGTCCCATGAGGACGACGTGTCTATTTAGAAAGACAAGTGTAACTGTTAAGGACAGACTGGCAGGCACATGCAATAATATACAAACTCCAGGACTAATCAACTGGAGCCTCCTTGGGCGTTTTCTTGACAAAAATTAGATAAGTAAATAAAGTCTTTGCAAGATTAGCTTGGATTTAGTTCCTCTTAAGCTTAAAATGCATGCGTTGACAATCTTTTGCATGCTTATTAGAAAAATATGTTATAACTTGAGCCAGTTAGAATAGAAACTCACAAAAATTTTACTTATTCCTGTTGTGCCAAATCTTCAACGGCCCTTCGCCTTGCTAGCCCTTGGATACCTCCATCCATTGGGCCACTTACTATTATGTACTTTATGCTTGTCTTGGACATTTCCTAAACAGGATGATGCCCCTTGCTATTTTGTCCAATGATCTTATTCATGTACAACCCAACTATTTTCTATTTCCTCTAAAGTTCTTCTTTAGGCATGCAGGGCCTTTATTTTGGGAATTTGGTGTCATTACCCCTGCACGGATTGTGCATAGAATCGTTTCGTAACTTTTTGCCATGCATCGCTTGGGCCCTAGCGGGTGGCACCTTTGGAACAGTTCTGCTTGCATACTGTTTGTGCTAACACCTTCCAAGTGGTCCATTGTTGTCAACACTTGCATTGACCACAATCTCTAAGAAGATCTTGTTTCTTGATTTACGAATTTCAATGCTTCTTAGACAATAATCTATAAGTGTCGATCTTCTTTTCCCAATCTAATCCAGAGTCAAAATTTGACCAGATGCCCAACAGATATTTGGCAATTTTAAATTTCTCCAACTTTTTGAATCTTTCATAGCACCTATGTTGCATTGGAACAACATTCGACGGGTGGAGCGTTCTGGAATGTCGAAACAATGTAAAAACAAACCTGGACAATTTTTTGGAAATCCCATGGAACCGCCATTTGAACGCACCTTTTTTTGGAGATTGTTGAGGTTGTGGAAAGAGCAATAGGAGGCCAAAATGCATGTCTGAGCACTCTATGTCAAGTAGTGATCTATGGAAGGTGATCTAGCACAATGGAGACGGAAAAAGTGAATGTGTGGAGATTTGCAAGCAAAACAACTTCTTGAAACTTTTTTCCACCATTTTTTTCTTTGCTTTGATTGGAGGCTATAGTGTATCATTTTGAGTGAATCGTGTTGCTAGGATTGATTGTAGAGTTGCTAGGGATAGAGTGATTGTATGTTCCCAAGGTCCTTTTCACATAGGGGATCACCATGAGGATTCACGTGGTTGATGTGCATGGAGGAACTTTTGCATAGTTTTTTCTAGGTGTAGGGTTTTAGGGTTTCATGATTTAGGGTGCATCCATTAGCATGACAAGTTTGAGTTTAGGCGGCTCTTGAGGTGTGTCACAAACATGACGACGAGGATCAAGTCACATTTGCTTGGAAGTCGGTTTGACCAGGCTAGATGGGCGATCCATGGGCATTGCCCTATGATATATGTATCATAGTTCCTACACCTGACCGTGATGAATTGCAAGACCCAGCTATGGAGTATCTTAACTTCAATACTAGATCAACCAAGAAAGCTTGAGAAACTTAGCTACAGAAAACATCACATACAAGGAGAATTGCATAAGCACCTCACCACACCAAAAGTTAGAAGAGAGAATGAATTGCTAGAGAGAGAGAGGAGGGCATGGGTCCTCCAAAGCCCATGTGTGGCAAGCACCTCAATTACATGCATGGAAAGTCTAGGTGTCAACCGTATGAGTGAGCTACTTGGCCAAGTGGGCCACTTGCACTAACTAACTCAACTTACAAAAAGGGGGGTCTCATGTATTTAATTGATAACATGCACCATGAGTTATGTACAACTTACAACTTAATTAGTGCTTAGCCAAAGGGGTAAAATAGGCATTACTCTTCAACACCCCCCTTAATGGATATTTTATTCAAACTGACACCCAACAAAATTCTGAACTTTTCAAACTTATCATTACTAAGTGGTTCAGTAAAGATATCAGCTATCCGGTGTCGCAATAAATTAGCTCGATCTCACCATTGTACACTTTCTCCCGTATGAAGTGCTGGTCCACCTCTGTGTGCTTTGTCCGTGCATGATAGATTGGATTTCTCGCAAGCTGAATGCAGCTTTGGTTATCACAATGCAACAATGTAGGTCTGTCTTGAGCAATCACCCTCTTCACTGCTCTCTCCTTCCTCCATCATTTGTCCCTCTTCGATTGTTTCCCAATACAACCTAGGTAGCTTTTTCCTAGTGGTAGGTGATGTGGATGATGACCACGTGCCTTGAGCATGCTCTTCGCACACTCAACTATAGACCTGTTTTTTCGCTCAGCCACGCCGTTTTACTGCGGTGTATGTGGAGCGGCAAACTGCCTCTTTATCCCACATGCATTGCAAAGATCTTTGAACTCATCAGAAATATACTCACCACCGCTATCTAACCTGAGAGTTTTTAGTGTCTTTACGTGTGATTTTCCACCAAAGCTTTCCACCGTTTGAAGTATTTGAACACTTCAGATTTTAGCTTCAAAAAATAGACCCATACCTTCCGTGAGAAATCATCTACGAAGGTCATGAGATAGTACGCCCCCCCCCCCTGCTGATTTGCTTTGCATGGGACCGCACAAATCTGAATGCACAAGCTCAAGAATGCCCTTGGCCTTGGTACCTTTTCCCTTTGGAAACCTTAGCCTTTGTTGCTTTCCTAGTGCACAAGCCTCACATGTATCTGAAGAAGACTTAATGCTAGGAAGGTCTACTACCATATTGTGCTTGTTCAAAACTTGTAAACTTTTTAGCTCAAATGACCATACCTTTCGCGCCAAAGTTTGTCCTGACTAGATTCCCTTGCTGACAAGGCCTCTTGGCTAGGAAGGGCTCTGTAAAGCTTGTAAAGACGCATTCCCTTGGCTACCACCTTGAAGCTTTGATCTTTATCTTTTACTAAACAGGTAGGTTCATCAAACTCCACCAGCATGTTTTGTTTGGTAATGGCACCAACAGATAGCAATTTCTTAGGCAACCCTGGTACATGCAACACACTCTTGATTACCTTCACCTCTCCTGATGGCAGTTGCACTGGAACTATGCCTTTGCCCCTCACCTCATGTGTAAAGTTATCTCCAAGGAATACTTGTTGACCATCTCATGTCTCCTCATAGGTGTTGAACCAATGTCTATGAGGCGTCATGTGCTTTGAGGCTCCAGAATCAATGTACCATCCACCAAACGTGGATTCAAATGATAGGGCTGCGGTGAATAGATCAAGCCCACCAGATTGCTCTTCTCCTGCAACTTTATCAACAAAGTGACCCTACAAAATCTTTCCCTTCTTCTGATTGCTTTGCTTCTTTCGGCATTCAAAAAAAAAATGCCCATATTTGCCACAATAGTTGCAATTGCCCTTCCTCTTGGGTGTAGATGAGGAATTGGTGCTTGACTCCTCCCCAACCTGTAACTTGGACACCTGCTGCTCCAAGCTTTGCTTTGAGTGAAACGCTTTACCTTTGCCTTTCTTCTGAAATTTTTGCTTCTTCTTAGAAGCAAAAGCATGTTCTGGATTATCTTCCCTTTCAGAAAGATTCTTCCTTCTCATCTCCTCCTGTAAAAGAAGACCACATAGCTCCCCAAAGGTTGGGTGTTTCTCCCTAGCAGACAGGGACATCACATAGTCTTGATAGGTGAATGACAAACTATTCAAGACTATGGGAACAATACTCTTGTCACTTGGTTGGTTAGCTCAGTTGGTTAGGGGAGGCTCAGTTGGTTAGCTTGGCATCCAAAGTTTCTTTGGTCCTAGGTTCAAACCCCCCCTTGGAAACCAAGATGTCCATAAAGTCCTTGACCTTTGTGATGTGATCACCTATTGTTGCACCTGCTTCCATCCTGAGAGTATGTAACGTGTTTTACAAATAGACAAGCCTGGCTGAATCCATTGTTTCAAACATGGACTTCAGAATAGTCCAAGCATTCATTGCATCCTTTGCATTGCAGAGGAATAATGGTGTCTGTGACAGAAAGATTGATCATCCTATGAGCCTTCTGTCTCATGTTTATGTAGTCCTTCAATTCAAGTTCAGATGTTGGTACAGGCTCTCTACCTACCATTAACTCCCAGCAATTCTTGTCCACCATCAAGATGTTAGCCATCTTGAACTTCCACACTCTATAGTTTGTGCCATCAAGTTTGCTAGATCACCCAGCAAACTCGCTCCAAGACTAGCCATGCTATAATCTGTGCTCAAACAGAAGCTCAACCTGAAAAAGATCAGAAAAGAAACAACTTCCAGCAACTAGGGTTTGACTCACCCAGCAAACTCTCTCCAAGACTAGCCATGCTATAATCTGTGCTCAAACAGAAGCTCAACCTAGAAAAGATCAGAAAAGAAACAACTTCCAACAACTAGGGTTTGACCCCAAACTAGGGTATGTAGCCACTTCAAGGCAACCCTTTAGCTCTTGAAGCTCCTCCAGAAAGACTTCCCAAAACTCAGCTAGAATTAGAAAGTTTTTGGATCATCCCACTCTCTTTGCCAACAGCTCTCCAATAGTGCAAGACTCAACTTGATCTAACTCCTGTAGATCAAAAGCTCCCTCCTACAAGATTGAGGTGCTTGTGGAAGATAGGAATCTTCTCAAGAATCTGAGCACTGAAGTTTCTCTCACTCAGACTCACAGGCTAGACAACCTGCTTTGATACCATGATGAGTTGCAAGACCAAGCTATGGAGTATCTTAACTTCAATACTAGATCAACCAAGAAAGCTTGAGAAACTTAGCTATGGAAAACATCACATACAAGGAGAATTGCGTAAGCACCTGACCACACCAAAAGTTAGAAGAGACAATGAATTGCTCGAGTGAGAGAGGAGGGCGTGGGTTCTCCAAATCCAATGTGAGGCAAGCACCTCAATTACATGCAAGTCTAGGTGTCAACCGTATGAGTGAGCTACTTGGCCAAGTGGGCCACTTGCACTGTCAGATTGCAGTACGTGGACTCATCGAACTTCACATCTCTACTCAAAACGACCTTCGTGGTTGGATTGTAGAGTCTGTATACTTGTAATCCGTTTGAGTATCCTACCATGATTTTTGCTCTGATTTTTCATCGAGCTTGTCTTTTTTTTTCTTTTGGGTTGAATCTGCAATCGTATGCAGAGTGCCCCTTCTTCTTGTAGTGCATGCAAGGTATTGTTGGATTGAACAGGTGGCTGTGTGTCCTGGTTTGTGACAGTGATCATAGAAAGAAGATTGTTGGTTGTCATTGCCTCTGCTCGAAGACTTTGTATTCGTCTTGTCAAATCTGTTCTTGTTCTTGTTTTTGTTCTTTATCTTCGTGAAAAGAACTTTCTCCTGATCACTACTTCCTTGTCCCTCATCAGTCTCTCATCAGGGACAAGACTGATTGCTTTGTCAAATGTCATATCTGGTAGACTCAGTATGAGCATTTTCAACGGCTGATAGGATGCAGGTAGAGATTTCATGAAGTACATTAGTTGTTGTGATGTTGGGACCTAGTGTTCCTGTCCTGATGCAGCGAGTTGAGTGAAGATCAGTTTGATCTTCTCAAATTGATCCAGCCGGTTGTCATCCCATCATATGGATTGCAGCTGTTTGCGAAGATGCATCACTGAAGCGACAGTCCTCACTTCGTACTTCTACTTTAGTCTTTTCCATGCTGCATGGTTGCTTTCACAATCTTTAATCTGCATGAGTAGTTCTTCATTGATGGATGAAACGATGATCACCATTGCGCAATCCATGCAATGAAAAACAAGGAGATGGATAAGAGAGCAATTGTATTATCAGTTTTTGAGTTTGGAGTGAGATGATCAGTGTCTCGCTCGTTGACACTCAGTTCAATTGTTGTGTTCTGCTCGTTGGCAGACTTTCATGCACAACTATTTTTGTCTCTCTGTCTTCTTCTATTCTGCTCTATTTCATGTTGATCAAAATTGTGTATATGTCTCCACTGTGTGGAGTTTACAAGACAACTAAACAGAGAATTACAAGATAAGTCAATGCTAATGAACTAGTTAGTCTATGAGTCCATTGTCCATCTAGCAGATTCCGGGTCCATTGGCCCATTCTTGATACGTATCAGATGGTTTATCACATATTGATCATTCTCATGAGGCATGTGTGGAATGTGGATCATTTTCCATGTTTTTGTACCACATAAATTGTAATTACTTTCACGTTTCAAGTTTGGTATGCTAAATGCTTCGTGTATCCTCTATATGACTTGAGTAGTATGTGTCATTGCGTCATATCTGATATCTGTTTGCAATGTTTCACATACTTTTTCGAAAAGCCTTTTCGAAAAGGGTTTGAAATGGGTTTGAAACGGGAAAGAATCGGCAACCTTGGGAAAGAATGGGCAAATCAGTTTTCTTTTTTTTTAAGGGAATTCCGGGATTCTAAAACAGAAACAAAATATAATCTATGAGCAATATAAAGTAATATCTATAGGAATTGCATCTAAGGCAACACCACGGTATCACATCTCCAACAAGTCACAACCCCAACAATCAAACAGGCACAAAATAGATCCAAACAAATAGACCCAGTTTGTTAAAGAATGTGTTTCAGATCTGCAGTAGGTATGTCAAAATATATACACCAAATCCTCTTTTAAAGATTTGTTTCAGGTTCACACATAAGTTTGTTGTAACACATGTACTAGAGATCCTTTGATGTCCTTAGCTGCACATCCACTATGAATCAACAATTATAATCGATCAACGATCAATCTTGAATCCAACTCCAGAGTCCCACCTATTGTCACGATCCATACTATATAGTACATACATTGACAACCCGAGGGTCATGTAACATCCCTTGGCATGGTCTCAACTTTCTCTAAACCCTAAATTTAACACTAATCTCTAACTTTCAACACTAATCGCACATGGATTGGTAATCACGCACTAATCTAGATTCTATTATCTTACACTAATCTAACCTATTATCTGACGCTGATTATTAATAAGTAATGACTCCTACATAGTTTATGTTTCATCTGATTCCCTACCCTCACACAAAAAAAGTAACACTAAAGCCTCCAACCAGCGGGTGTGATGCCCTCCAGACCTGCCTCCAGCGGAACCTGCCTCCAGCAGGTGTGATGCCCTCCAGCGGAACCTGCTCCATCTCCAGCGCTCTGCTGTCTCCAACCAGTGACCTGTTCAACATCGATGGATAAGCCTGCTTCCAGCAGAATAACTGTTATGGCCAAAAGTAAGAGGGGTGGTGCACCTGCCCTTCCTGCATCCGCTTCATCGTCTTCATCTACCTCATCTTCTTCTTCCATTTCAGACCCGTCCATCACACCTACCTTCGATCCACCTTCACCTTCACCTTCCATTCCAGTTGCAATCCCTATATATCCGTCAGATCCTATTCCTGATAATAGTGAATCCATCATAGCCGATCCTTTGACCCCGAATACCCTAGAAGAAGAATTACCTCTGCCTCCATCCTTTATGATCTCCGTCATTCGTGCAGATCAATTACGTTCCTGTGAATATCTCAACGACCATCGGAAAAAACTTCTTTCTCTTGAAGCTATGATCCAAGCTGTTCAATCTCATCTTCAAAAACTAGATTTGTCTATCGATGATCTCAAGAAAGAAGTTGCAGCTGTCAAAATCCTCTCATTCGACTACTTCAGCTAAGATCCAACAGCTTGAAAGTCAAGTGGAACAACATCATACCGCTGTCCGATCCTGGGCAGATGTGCTTCGAGGTCCCAATACTGTTGTTCTACCACCTCCACCTTCTTTTATCTCAGCTACGTTCACTGAGAGCCGTTTGCGAGAGCAAAAGGCTTTTAATGTCCAGTCAGAGGTATTACGAACTCCCATGATGCTGTTGGTGAAGCTAAAAAGTTTCTTGAAGAGAGTCTTCAACACATCACAAAGATATGGATACTACATGGCGACCTAAGAAAGATCCAGATACTCTTGTTATACGCTTTGCATCTGCCACTGGTCGTCATGAAGCACTAGGGAAGAGATCTACACTGCGGGGCACCACGATATACCTGGATGAAGACCTTACTTTCATTCAGGTTCAAGAACGGAAAAAAGCAAAACAGGAGGCTCTAACGAATGGAAAGCGGTTGATCTACAAGGATGGTATCATCCGTTTTGTAGATATTAAACCTGCTACTATTAATGAGATATCTGAGACTGTTCAGAGTTAGTGAGAGAGTTAGAGCATTGAAGAGATGCCAATTGAATCTATAAATGGTCTACGTACCATATAACCCTGGACATTATCCTCTTCTTAGTTAGTTTTGGTTTAGTTATGTTGTTTGACGGCATTGTTCCGTCTTGGTTCCACTTTATCTGATGTACTTGCTCGTCTTATACGCCTTTTGGCATGGAAAAGACGTTAATAAAGCTTTCTTTCTTTCCTCCAGCTACATCAGAACCTCATATATGCTTGCTCCCATCTTCCTCATCTGACCAAAACCATATCTCGTGTCTACCGCAGAACCACCATAAAAAAGAAAATCGCATACAAGATTGGTCAGGGTAAGAAACTGATGGATCTCCTCTTTAGTTCTTCCTCAGGTTCATTCTGGAAGAGGTTCCTTCCACTGTCACCCCCACCACGGATCACAGACCTCAGCACTTGGGTCACATATGCCACATCATTGTACACCATCCCAGATACCCCTCCTCTTCCCACCTCTTGTCTCACGGATACTTCTGCCATATTCACTAACGAACTTATAGAAAAGGCCATCACACGACTCCATTCCCATAAAGCCAAAGACATTGATGAGCTAGAGGCTGAACTTCTAAAGTATGCTCCCGACATCCTCTCACCCTTTCTCTCCATCCTATTCAACCGAGCTGTCACCTCTGATTTTCCCTCTCCATGGTCCACAAACCTCATTCGCCCTATCCACAAAGGCGGGGACCCCATGAAAGTTGACAACTACCGCACCATTATGATCAGTCACCTATTCGCTAAAGTATATGGTTCTATCCTACAATCAGAGATCAGTACAGAGATGGATGCTAGATCACTCCATGCCATTGGACAGGCGGGTTTCAGACCGGGATATACTACATCGGATCATATCTTCACTTTGAGGTCCAATTGAGGAGGCTAAGGCCAAGAGGGAGCGCGTATACTGCTGCTTTGTGGATTTCCGCAAGGCATTTGACTCTGTGCCTAGGCATTTATTGATACAGAGACTTCATGATCGGGGCTTTCAGGAGGATACTATGGTAGTAGCATTGTACAGGTGAGTTATTGGCAGGGTACGACTATCAGGAGTTATTTCACCGGAGGTGGTCAGTACTATTGGTGTCAAACAGGGATGTCCACTCTCTCCTACACTTTTTGGTCTTTACATTGACGAGCTAGAGCATGTTATACAGAGTGATGGAGGGGAGGGTTGTACGTTGGGCGACCTCATTATTGCTATTCTCCTTTATGCTGATGATGTGGTTTTGCTTTCACGGACGAGAGAGAGCTTGCAGCGACACTTAGATGCTCTTCTTTCTTTCTGCACACGGTGGGGTTTGTCGGTGAATGTGGCCAAAACTAAGGTTATGGTGTTCAACACCTCTAGGTCTTTCATGATGCGGCAGGAGCTTCTATGGGATGGTCATCCCATATTAGTGATCTACCTGCGGGCACCCACCAGTACATCAGAGGCCTCTTTTACAGATCATATCTTCATACCACTTGGCAGGGCCCATTGGGGACCAAGAGTGAATTTTATCGTACACACTTTCTATCTCTCGATCCGGCTGGCTGCCCCATAGTATCTGGTTATTTGCTGAGGAGTATATCACATAGTCTGCGGATAGCGATGGGTCAGTTTCGGGTTTCTTCACATCAGCTGGCTATCGAGACTAGCAAATACAGTGGCACCCCACGAGAGGACCGGCTCTGTAGTATGTGTGTTATGCATGAGACTGAGGACGAGTCACATTTCCTCTTCAGATGTCCAGCCTACTATGAGATACGGGGGCGGTACTACTGCTTGTTCAGAGAACACCCAGTTACACTTTCTACCTTGATATCTTATGAGGACCCTAGATGTGTCGCACTTATGATCCGAGAGATGTCAGACCTGAGGAGGAGGAGACTAGATGGTACACATTCCCTGACACAGCTGAGCATTGATAAGTGCATATCCCGTCGGAGACAGAGATCTGAGGTACCCATAGGCAGCGACTCAGATGGAGAGGCCGAGATTCCCGACTCCTTCGTACACCGGCATCATAGACCATGCCGACGGCCAGAGAGACAGTCAGTTATTAGATCACAGCCCAGAGCGCCACGGTAGCAGAGACGACACCGACGGCCTATCCGGCGACAGAGGTCCAGGGCACATCTAATCACACCCTCACAGCATACCATCCACCATTTCTTTCATGCTGATGGGCATCGTGATATATGATTCCAGGCTATTGGATCCTGACTGGGCCAGCTGTCTTTATGCATTGTATTTGAAGTTATTTAGTTTTTATAGATGATTGAGCTTTAATCTCCTATGTGCACACTTGACATGTACCTTTTCTTAGTCCTACGTACCTTAGGGTATTCAAGGACATTAATAAAATCTTTCTTTCTTTCTTTCTTTCTTTCTCTCTCTCTCTCTCTCTCTCTCTCTCTCTCTCTCTCTCTCTCTCTCTCCATGGTGGCCTAGTCGCTCGCAGCTTCCTCCATGGCACCCTGATCTGCTGATCCTCCATCGCCCTGCATCGCTCCATCCCTATGGGCTCCACGTAAGCGTGGGGGAGCCAACTCCCCCCGCTCCCCATCTAGATCTAGCCCCAGCCCTCCCATCACTGGCCCCGGCCCTCCATCGCTGACTGGCCCCAGTCCCATCATTGGTACTGGTTCTGCCTGTGCCTCCAGTAGCTCCAGCGCACCCAGCGCTGTCCCATCGCTGACAGGGCCTCCGTTGTCTTCCATCGCTGATGGGAAGGACTCCAAGCTGCTGCTCCATCTCTCACAGGACCTGGGACAGACTTCAGCGACAATATGGCTCTCAAGCAAAAAATACAGACCTTGGAGGGAACGCCATCCCCAGTTACAAATAAAATTAATGAGCAGGAACGACATCTCAGCGAACATAAGGAGGCCACGAATCTTGAGCTTCGCTGTTCCAGAAAGAAGAAGGTAATCCTGCTCACATATCTACTGTTATCGCAGCTACCATCTCCGAGGAAAAATTACGTGCCTTCAAATCCCTCAATCTCCGTGTTCGAGGTATTCTTGACACTCAAGATGTGGTGAAAGAGGCAAAATCGTTTTTAGATACTACATTGAGATGGATTAAATAAGGCATGGCGAACCAAACAAGACAATTCTACTCTCATCATTCGTTTCACAGCGAAAGAAGAGAGAGCCAAAATATTGAGACTCAAATCTAAACTAAAGGGTGCACAGATTTTCTTGGATAAGGATCTTACCTATATCCAAGAGCAAAAAAAAATTCCAGGAGGCTAAAGCATCAGGACGTTTTGCAGTTTATCGAGATGGTCAGGTTCGGTACTTAGATCGAGGTCCATCTTCCTCCAACGCCTAGGAAGTTGGGGCTCTCGAGCGTAGGAGCAGCCCGCATCAGCCACATACACCCCACTTATGTATCAGGTTATGGAACTGTAATGCATCTGCAGCAGGTGATTTCCCAGACTTCATTGCACAGGGGGATATCCTTCTCTTCACAGAGACTCATGAGATCCAGTTTAGGGGACTACCGGAGTTTCAGGGATTCAGATGGGTTTCTGTTTTTTGCTCAGACTAGATCTGCTGGAGGTAGAGGTTCTGGTGGTGTAGCATGCTTATACAGGGACTCATTACAGCATATCATTGATCTAGTTCGACAGGACGAGCATGTATGTTATCTATGGCTTCAACTTCTGGGACAGAGTATTGGGCTTGACAGGGATTTGTATCTGGCAGTTTGTTATTTTCCTCCAAAGTCTTCTGCTTTTGCTGATAGTACTGGTTCCCCATATGCTGATATCTCTTCAGATATCCTTCTCTATTCTGAGCGTGGTTACATATTTTTGGCCAAAGACTTCAACACCAGGACTGTATCCACCCAACCTTGCCTACTCCCTGATATGGAGTAAGCCCCTCCTAGCCCAGTTTGAGGGCTGGTAGCATGCATACTGCCAAGTGTCAGCCACGTGGCTCTGACGTGGCCGACTGTACGTCGGGACCCAACGTGGGGCCCTATCCTGCTGACAGGATCCCTAGGCTGTGTTAGGACCGCCATGGCTATGGACCGTGCCAGGGCACACTACTCACATTGTCTTGCCCTGTTGGTCGTATACGCTAGACACGACCTTGACTGTGGTATCTGACCTCCTGTGTTCTCTAGGGTTTGGCACTGAATGCGTGCTCGTAACAAGGCCTCCTCTAAGACAAAGTCTGGAAAAATCTTGCGAAGGACGCTGTCTCTTTCCCAGGTGGCATTCTCAATAGGCTGATCATTCCACTTGACTAGATATTTCCGGTATAGAGTATGACGAATCTGCGTCTCTGTACTATCAAGAATCTCCTCTGGTTCATGTGGAGGTTGCTGAGAATCCAATGGGAGAACTAGAACACTGTCTCCTACCAGATTTTCTGATCTGGCTAAGGATTTTCGTAACTGACTTACATGAACGACTGGAAAAACCTTATTGTTGTGTGGGAGTTCTAGTTCATGAGTGACCTCGCCTAGTCTCCTACTAATGGTAAAAGGACCACAATACCTAGGAGACAACTTAGCACACACTCCTGATTTGAGGGTTTTAGAGTCAACTCGGACTCTCAAGTAGACTTTCTCACCAGCGGAGAACTGCACATCCCGTCTGTGTGGATCTGCATAATGCCTGGCTCGATCCTGGGATTGCCTAATGCTACGCTTAGCATGTTCTATCATCTGGTTTAGGTCCTCTAAAAAGTTTCTGGCTGCTTCAACTTTTTCTTGTTTAAACCCTACAGCTGTGGGTGAGCACGGCTGAAAACCATACATCAGCATAAATGGGTTGTATCCCGTAGCTGAATGTTTGGTACTGTTATAAGCAAACTCTAGTATCAAGAGATACTCCTCCCAATTAGTCTGCTTTTTTTTAACGTATGCACGAAGCAAATCCTCCAGCACTTGATTTACTCTTTCTGTTTGACCGTCTGTGTGTGGATGGTCTGTGGTACTCATATTAAGTTTAGTATGGAGATGATGGAATACTACCCTCCAAAAATTTTCCATTAAACTTACTGTCCCGGTCGCTGACTATGCCGGAAGGTAGACCATACAATTTAAATAGCCCATCTACAAACAACCTCGCTAACCCTGGAGCTCTAACGGTTGTTTTGGTCGGAAAAAAGTGAGCCATTTTGGTCAGGCCGTCAACTGTGACCCATATAGCGTCATTACCCTTGTGGGTTTTAGGCAGGCCTACTATAAAATCCATGGAGATACTCTCCCATTTACCAACTGGTATATCTAAGGGCTGTAACAACCCTCCTGCCTTTAAACGCTCTGCTTTATTTACCTGAAATTTCTGGCAACTGGTTACATATTGCTAGATGTCCTTTTTCACAGTGGGCCAGAAAAATTGCCTACGAAGAAGCTCATAGGTCTTCTGAATGCCGGGGTGCCCCGCACTAGGACTGTCATGACACTCATATAGGACCTACTGCCTATAATCCTCTGAATTGGGGACACATACTCTATCTCTATAGAGCAAGTACTCATCTTGAATGGAATACTGTTTCCATTTGAATCCTTGAGTCAACTGACCTTCAACCACTGGGGTTTGCTTGGGTAATACAGGCTCAGAGTTCTCAACGTCATCTGACATATACTCGAACTCATCATCCTCAACGGAAGTTGTCGTATTCTAGGATAAACTGGCAACAGCCCCGTGAACTGGTTCTGGAGTCTGTAACTGTCTGCTCTGGACTAAGTTCCAGATAGTAGAGAAGAATGCATCATGCTGGCACTTCCTGTTTTGAGAGCATCAAAGCTCTCCTGCTGTGCGGACTCCCAAATGAACTCCTTTCCCTTCCCCTTAAGAAGATTTGTCATGGGAACTGCTATCTGAGCATATTCCTTGACAATCGTCTGTAATATCCTGCCAAACAAAGAAAGATCTGAAGCTCTAAAAGGTTCTGAGGTCTCAGCCAACTGAGTATGGCTTTAACCTTACTGGGGTCCACTTAATCCCATCTGCCGAGATAATGTGACCCAAATAAGCTACTTCTTCAACAAAGAATTCACACTTAGCATAAAGCTTATGCTTTCTAAGCAGTCGAAACACCTTTCTGAGGTGTTTAAGATGCTCCTTCCTCATATTACTGTAAACGAGGATGTCATCTAAAAATACGACTACAAACTTACCCAAATATGGTCTGAGGGTACTGTTCATCAAGGTCATAAAGGTAGCTGGAGCATTTGTGAGCCCAAATGGCATCACCTTAAACTCATAATGACCATGACGAGTCCTAAAAGCTGTTTTCGAGACATCTTCTGACTTTATCTACGCAAAGACGCATAGACCCCTCTTTCTTTTTCACCAAAAGGACTGGTGAGGCCCATGGTGAACTACTGGTCTAAATTTGGCCTTTCCCAAGATAATCTGTTAACTGCCTAGTTATTTCTTCATCCTCTATTCGGCTGACCCGATACGGAGGTTTAGAAACAGGTGTTGTACCTGGTACTAGGTTTATTACATGATCTACTTCTCTGCTAGGTGGTAAACCATGTGGTAAATCTTTTGAAAAAAAACATCTTCAAATTTAGACAGAAAAGTTTCTAATTTACTTACTTTCTGCTGAAAAGAACTAGAAATAGAAACTTCTGGAATAAACTGAAAGTCACATAAGAATACATGATGGTCGTAGAGCCTTTGTCGGTTATTCAGCGGTGATTTTCTGTGGAAACCATTGGGACCTAAAAGACAAATAGCAAGTTCTTTGTGGGAATTCCTATGCTTTCCAGGTCCTGATTTCTTCCAACATTGGTGCGTCTGCTGGGAGACGTGTCATCTTCTCCTGGATTTATGTCTACTACTTGCAAAGCATTGTTGTTGGCTGTGACGTGACAATCAAAGCAGATGTTACTGTTAGCAGTCTGATTATTTACCTGAACCAGTTGTTGATAGGCAGAAGCATGTTACTGGTTTTTCTTCAAAGTCTTGGAAGGCAATTTGAAAAGAAATTCTCTGTTGCTGGTTCTGCTGACTTGGTTATTGAACCTGGAGGTTTGAATTTTCGTCTGAACTGCAGACCATAGGGCTGTTGGGGACATCATGCTCCCCATGCAAGAGGATCTCTCGACCTTTATGCTGAAAGTTGAGGGTGTTCTCCTGATAATTTGTGGAGGGAAGGTCCTAAGCTGTAGAGCCAATCTCTCCCGAGAACAATGTCTGTGCGATCCAGGTGCATTGTCTGAATGTTTATTTCATCTTGATACCCCTGAATACCAAGATTTAAATTACTTACCATAGTTTCCCAAAAAAATTTGTCTTCACCCTTAGCTAATGAAACTATGTACCTATGCTGACTAGGTACTTTTGGAAGTCTGAGTTTTTTAACTAGGGTGTAGTTGATGAAATCATGGGTCGCCCCATCATCAACCACGACTCTGACGGACTGGTTGCCAACTTTCCCATGCATACGTACTAGGTCATGCGGCCCAAAGCTGAAGAGTCTCGCTAGCATTGCAGAAGTTAGTTGGCAACAGTGTTCATGGTCTTCATGAAACACTTTTATCTCGGAAGCTGCTGAGTCACTTGGGATTCAACCTAGAAGCCTCCGATCTTGTTCACTAAATGGTTTGCTTGAAATCAATATGAGAAATGTAAATAGGACAATCGTATACATTTTTTACTTGGAATTTAAAAATAAAATTTTTAGAATGAAATTTGTATGAAAATCCTATCCTCTAAAAAATAAAATTTGAAGGGCCAATTCTACCTAAAGACGTCACACAACGGGCATGAACATTGTGAAAGACATCATGCAACTAAATCATGAAGGGCAACCCCAACGTCAAATTTCAACACTATATCTAGCCAAATCTGACCGAAGTGCCTGTTAGTCTTACACATATCTCTAAGGGATATATACAAATCACAAGGATGAAAAATTACTAAAGTCTCTTAAACTTTCAAAATGTGCATCTGAAGGCAACATAAGCTTGAGCTTCTTTACAGTGTGCTATATAAGGAAAGGCCTTTCTGACTTAGTATATTTGTAAAACGACAAAGCTTTACCCATGAGAAGGTCTTCCTCTTCATGGTCCACACCAAGATCCACCAAACACCTCTTATGAATATAAGACATGGCATCCCCTCCAACACTACTTGAATCCTTCCCAAGTGGTTGTAAAATGCAATCTACTCATACTCATCTTGAAAGTCTTATGCTGCTCAAAAAAGTTCATATCTTGTCATCCCCTTTCTTCTCCACGTAAATGTCCCAACCACCATCTAGGGGTTTCACACATTATCCATATGTCATTTACTCCTCGAATGCTCTATTTGTGCGCCTTTCAACTTATCAAAATGTAGTAAAATTTGTCTTCGATGTCAGATTCTACACCTATATCATCATCCTCACTAGAACGCATGGGATGTGGTTACTACACAGGTTGAAGATAATCTCCATCAACAATCTAATCACTTTGCTCCAGGTTATGCTTCCCGCTTATAGTGCCCAAAAAGAAATTATGTTTCCTTCTCTACTTATTGAAGTAACAGAATTGAGAAATTAAATGTCACATCTTTTGGAAAAAGGATCAATACATGTGTTCTCCAATGAAATTCAATATGAGAAAGATTAGTAATGCAAGTGAAAGTAAAATCCATCTATATAAAGAGAAAGAACAAATTTACACATAACAGATCATCTATCCCATAAGGAAAACAAGTATTCTTCAACAAGCAGTGAACAACCCAATATTAAAGCTCCTTAATGTCAGAAAGACGTTCCAAACCTGTGAGGCTCATCAACAAGTGTATTGATGGAGTAATGGAGCATGTTTGCATCTGTCGTCCAGAATTTGAGACAAGATGTTGCTCCAATATCCTCCTCTGGGAGCCTTGAATCAGCTGTAGCCATGGTTGATCCATCTGCTGAGAATGTTACGTGAGTCACAAAGGTCTGCAGAATAAGCAGAGCTTCATCAGGCCTTATCAGCTTGTAACTACTACTCATCAGCTCTTAAACATAGCCATCTTTTCTACATGTATGCAGACAGAAAGATTTTCTGTATCAATTGGAAGTTGGAATCTTTCATGAGTAGGAAGTCATATAAATGCCATACTTTGCTGGGACTCCACCAAGCAGTCTAGAAATAAAGCATAAAAACAAGTCTTATTTGAGCATTTTCTCCCATATTTGACAGCTTATGGTACAAAGCCTGATTCAAAAGTGGAACACTCTTAAAGGCATCTGTCAGTTGTAGGTTTCCACACTTGCAAAGAAGGAAATTTGAAGCAAAGACAGACCGAGTAAAGAAATCGACGATCAATAAAATAGGAACCTTACATGGTAATAAACTGGAAAGCACTCAATGATTTGAGTGACTCCCTGACAAAGTTTACTCAGATCACATAAACAATCTCACAGTTACCAACTGAATCCAAGGCAGGAAGCACAGGAAAATATTTACGTGTGCCTTAAAAAAAATAAGCACTTTGCATCTACTTAAAAACCACTGAAATTGCAAGGACAAAAGAAGATATAGGTACACATGCAAGGATATATATGTGTGCACAGAGTCTCTTCCCTCGTATGCCTAGACACACATTTGCACTCAAAAGTGCAATCCCAGATGTTCAGGGAGAAGAAATAAAATAAACTATCAGACTAGATGTGGAGAACATGTGGACATTTTTAAAGGTACCACATAGAGAACTTACAGATGCTTCAGATGCTCCTTTGGAAATTGAAGACCCAAAAATAAAATTGCGTGGAGCAACTTGTACCTAAAGTAAATGTACCAAATAAATCGATATCAAGAGATGTACAAAATGTCGATCATGCCTAGTTTCCAAATACATGTCTACCCTGTTCAGCATACACAGCAACACTTAACAAGAACTGCAATTCGGTATGCATGCAATTATAGCAAGTTTCTAATTATCATTCTGGCACTATCTTAAATAGAGCTATTATACACGTGTGTGAATCAAAGACACTGAGTAAAGCAGCCTGCTTAAAATGAAGTTACAGGTGATCTCAACTTGAGCAGCAAAAAGGGTTCTGGTTAGCTTTGCCCTGCTCTAGATGCATGCAGAATTTCGGAGAAAACAGTCGTGCAATTTACTGATCAAGGATGGCATCCAAAAATAAATTACAAATTGAACAAAGCAAACTTGTTCTACATCTTTACATTTTAAAGGTTAATCAAATGCTCACTTAGTTTCTTTAACTTTCTTATACAAATGAAATTCATCTACATGTGCAAACAGCTTTTACATATGATTTGAATTGTATCACAGTAGTCCAGCAAATTCAATAAGAAAAATTTCTGAAAGGTTCAAGTTGGAGAGTAGAATATAATGAACTCCCATTTAGGTCTTCTTTGGATTTCTTGAACTTCATCTAAATCTTGCCAACTGATTGATTCCTTATATTGTGCTCAAAAACATATATTGGTTCCTTAGTAATCCTTGCATGTGAACAGGCAGACACGTCCCTGGAAAGACTTGTTAAAAATTGCATCTGAAATTCATCTGGATAGTATAGGACTCTTCAATCATGCACATCAGAAAGCACATGATGCCTGCTAGAGCTCAATTTTGATAGCATAGGAAAAGCATGACATTTGTAGAATAGCAGCATAAAAGGAAGAGCATTCTTTCAACATAATTTACAGTAACGCTAACAGTAGAAGTTATGCTAATTTCGTAGCTCTGTCTATACCATTCCAATGCTACACTGACCTCAGTTACATGTCGATCATGAAGTACATCATAGAACTGCAGCGTTGAATTCATTGTTGGGAAAACCACTCTGCCACCCTGTGGTTCTATTGCCACTCTAGTATAGTCCAATACTTCAATATTTTTCGATAGAGATGCGATCGGCTGAAACCAGTTAACAAAAGAAAATAAGAGATAGTAACATCAATTACACACTGATGAAAAAACTTAACATAGCGTATTATGAAGTACAAAAGTTCCAACCTAAAAGCCGTTTTTGTCAAACTGCTGCCTAGAAAATGCATGAGTCATTTGTTTGTGATGGGGGTAAGTATTCAACCTTTATGCCTTGTATACTCTTTTCCACGGTCCTACTTCCAAGATTGACAAGCTTGATAGAGTTATCCTCACAACAAACCTACAATGAGATAAAAAGAAAAATTAGAAACTGTGTTCATCATCCCATAGTTCATGTATGGTTATTTTGAAAAGTAGATGAACAAAACAACTTTTCCAATCGAAGGACTTGGCTGACAAAATTAACTCGAAGGTGCATCAGAAAAGAGTAAGACCGAATGAACCTCTTCTAAGCAGTGTATTTTTAAACAGCATCTACCGTTTCTTGATTGGTTTGGATGACTCAACGACTTCATACAAGTAGGATGCTATCCTGTCATGCTGATATTTTGAATTCCTCTCTTACTTTGTATATCAACTTTTTGAGCTAATTCTAATGACAAAGAAAACCTTACAGCAAATAGAGAAGGGTCTGGAGATGATGCAATATGCAGAAGAGGTGCACCCAGGCGTGGTAAGAACTCCCTTTTTCCTGAATCCAGTTGCCAAATGACAAGAACAGCTTCCATGCCCCCTGTAAAAAGTGCATTATCAGTTTCAACACTCAACTAATCTTCATTTCTGATAATGGTCACCCAACTTACAAGAATATACCAACCTGAACATATATCAAAATCATGCATTTTTTTAACTTCCACAAAGTAATAACTATCAACTCCAGCATGCAGAAAACAAATGCAGAATATTTCGGTTCATACAGGGGTGCTGGCAAGGTTATATCTTCTACATTCAGGCAACAACGATACTATTCTTTCACCTTTTAGACTTTTAACAGATAAATAAAAAACTCTGCACAATAACCTTCAAACTACCTCTGAAACTTAAGGGCACAAAAGTCGAACAAAACCATATAAAAAATGCATCGTATAACTTGTAGATTGGAGTTCCATTCATAATTCCCTGTAAAGCCTATATAAGCTGAATACAAGATAGAAGTTGATAAGAATGATGTCCACTATATTGAGGGTAAATATAGTGTAAGCCTTTGTTACAATGCTTTTTCCACTTATTTTCTTACACTGACATAAATGCCAAAGCAATGTAGTAGACCGAAGTGTGAAACCAAAATTATCATAAATACACACCAAACATGTTATTTAGAATTCCTACCTTTCAGTTGTATCAATAATTTTGTCAAAGTTCACCATTTCCTAGAAACTACATAATAACGTTATTAGTTAGTGTCATCTTGACACAGATACTAGGTGATAGAGCCTTAAAAAGAAAGTAAAAGTTTCAGGGCTATGCCACATTTGTAGAGTTCAAAGCTCCTGTAAAGAACAAACTTTGTACCAAGATCAAGATACTAAGATTGGATGGAGGAGGAGAGTACACCTCAAATCAATTCGAGTTTTGTGAACAAAATGGCATCAGAAAGGAGACCTTTTGCCCTTATACACCTCAGCAAAATGGAGTTGCTGAGATAAAGAATCGAACTTTATGTTAGTGTACCAAGGCAATGAGGTTTTGGATGGGTTCTCCACCTAAATCTTTTTGGGGCAAAAAGGTACAAGTTGATTTCTGATGGAATCATTATAAAAAGGAGCACAACTATATACGCAACGAAAAATAAGCTCACCTGAAAATTTTATGTAGATAATGAAAGATGGCTAAAGTGATTATTCTATAGAAGGATATGCTGCTAGATAGATACAAGTTTACTTCCATTTGCGCTAAAAATTAAAAGGCGCACAAACTTAATATGTAGTAGAAAGGAAACTGACCTGAAAGCAAGTGAGTACCATCTGCGGTGAAGGTCAAAGATCTGATTGCATGAGCATGCCAGTGGTAGGTTGTGCATGATGATGCGTCATCCTGGCCACGCACCCCTGATTTGGAACCATTCTCTTGTATGACGTTTTGCTTCTTGCTATTTCTATAAGCCTCTATAGCCACCTTGTTAGGAGAGAATGTAAAGTCACCAACATTCCTCCACACCAGCATCCTTCCAGTATGGTCACCACAAGCTACAACAGTGTCAGTTGGATCAAAAGCAATAACCTCTATGTCCTTCACGTGGTGGAGAAGGGTGACCTTCACAGCATTAACATTATCAACAGGTGTAATAGGAACTCTCCATATCCAAAGTTTTCGATGATCTGCCATTCCAACCAAGCCACCGCTCGGACTCACCACCAGGTCTTGCGCATATGTTACCTGAAAAGGAAAATTTGCATCCTTGTTATGAAATATACTTCTACGTATCACAAAATGGAATGAGAGGTTGATAATGTCATCATGTAATACTCATTGGAATTAAGAGGTTAGTGATAGAAAATGTTCAAAATAGAATCTACCCACCATAAAAATTAATCAAAGGATACATACAAATCATAGTTGCATAGAAAGTTCCGGAACATGTTCCAAAACATGTTTTGTAACGCGTTCTGAAAATAGGGTTACAGTTTCCCGGAACACAAAAGATAAATGATTTTTTTTTTAACTTTTCCTTGACATTTCTTTTAGGGGCTATAGTAAGAATAATGGTAAAACTGATTTCTATGACAATTACTCTCCTTCTCATGAGTGTAGTTAGCATTTAGTGAGTATCTCATCTGTCAAGCTAACAATAGCATGGTAACTAAAACAGTATAGGAGGCCACAACTCATAAAAAGTGAAAAAGGTGTGGCACATGAAAATAATCCACTATAAAGGGCTCAATTTGGTAAAGGATATCTATTGACCTTTATAACAGGTTCAAAATTTACATCCTTATACAAGTGCTCACTTAAGAGGTCTATAAAATTTTCAACTATCATACACATCTTTTGAACCTTGGCAAGTGAGTTGATGGGTAATGGCCCTTTCAAAATCCAGCCAGCAATACCAATGCTTAAGGCCTATTTAAAGTCAATGAAATCATGATACTTAGGGTGTGAAGGAAATACTGCATCATTAAAAAAGTCTCTTAAAACGACTTAGCTAATGTCAAAAGAACAACATGGGAGCCCTAGGCCCAAGAAGGTCCAATTATATGCTTGTACTTAAATGCAGCCCACAATATACCGTGTTAAAAGTTAGTTTTGACAAGAACGTTGACCTTTAGCAATGCATGTTTATGGATGACAAAGTGATAATGTTGCTCTTTTGAAACAAATCCAAGATTTTTGCATATAGATCATTTGCAAGTGGAACTTTCAGTAGAATTTGTCTAGCAATAATGGACTAAACCTCAAAAAAATGATTGAATAAGACACAGCAAGATCAGTCAACCAATTGAGCATTCATATAGCTTGTCTTTGGGGTTAAACGCACATTTGACTGTCTTTTTATTTGCACTTTCTAAAAGGGATACAGACTCAAACTGGACGTGTACTAAACCTGTTTTAAGGTACTGAATGTAGAATAGAGAGAAAAAGGCTCCTCTAGGTCCCCCAAGGATTAGGTCAGTAGTTAAAAGTTCACTTTCTCATCTGGGCATTGAAAAACTGTGAGTAAAAGGATATTCGGAATTGAATTATTCCTTGAAGAGAGTAAGACATGCTCCACAATTTATAAAAACTGATCTGTGTTTTGTGCACATGATCTTGTCTTTGCTGAAAATTATCAGGCAAAAATAAGCAGTAGATAAGTACATAGCCCCAAGTTCCAACACTAGTAAATGATACTCAATAGTAGAAAACTTCTCGTTAAGAGAATTATCTTGAATGAATATTATTGTAACTCATTGTTTGTTCCAATTCTTGAGAAAAACCAAAAGGCAAACCATGTGATCTTTATAAAAATAAAAATCACCTTTGCTATGCTACCCATCAAGCTTGTGCCAGTGGTCAAGTTCTGCAAGATAACACGCCCTCCCTCATCATTTTGAGCACTTTTCCGATTTCCATTCTTCCAATATACAGACAAAAAAGCAATCAGACCCAACTTCTTTGAATTTTGAGAAGCTGATAACTTGCTTAATTCAGGAATAACCTGCAACCATCAAGTTGAAGCAATTACATTTTCATCTTCGAGCAGTAGTTTCAGATGCTTTCATCTATCTGCTGACAACTCTAAGTACATAACATCAAAACCTTCATAAATTAAGGCAGTAAACAGACTAACAAGCATTGAGAGAAATACAAAAAATATATGAGGAAACCTCAGTAAAATAGCAACTCAAAATACAACAAGGCCAGCATGCAATGAGCAGAAGCCAACAAATGTACTTGTAACTCCTTACTGCAAAAGAAAATTTCAATATGTAACCTGTTTACGAAAATGAAAGCTAAGGAAAAGTACCACTCAACACTGCATCACTGCTTGCCAGTATAAATTGATTCCCAAAGTAAATACGTCAGGGTTGGGATATCACATCTCTATATTATCATTTTTCTTAAAAACATACCTCCAAACTTTTCTTAAGTAAGGTAAAAAATCAGAAACAACTTCAAACGAACTTCCTAAGAACCTCGTTTCTGTTAAGATGGTGTTGCAGTTTAAAGTAACCAAAAAACAGTATCCTTTACAAGTCTTACTAGTCTTGAAAATTCTATTTGAACAATTCGCTATCAAAATTATGAATTTATTTGATTTACGTACAATAATGCGAGTCTTGATAAAATACTTCTGCAGATGAACCTTGCGTTTTTTGACTTTTTATAAAAACTAACATGTACTTTACTTACTTTTATGCACTGCTTATATTGTGATTAACTTCCCTACTCCTGTCTAAAATATACGCATGCATATGTATGCCATACACATGCATGCCACATGGAACACTCTCTGAGCTACATAATGTAGAAATCAAGCTGAGGACACCAGCATGAAATACTAATAAAGATAGTACACAAGCCAGATATAGTTCCACCATCCATTCAATCATTCCCATTACAGGAAACTAGCTGTTCTATAACTCACTCCTGAACAGAGTCCATTGGTGAACTAAGATAACTATTTTTACGCAGTGAGTCCATCCCTAACATAGTGTGCACCGTGTCGTGAATACACGCTCCTCTGTACAAGCATCCTTGATTGACTCGTTCCCCATAAGTATGTATTTAGGAACTCGAGACATATTGTCGTGGACCTCAACCTAGATCCAATGGAACTGCATGCGTACAGCTATGGAATCTAGTATCAATATATGCTATCCCTACATCACAAGATTGACGTGCATTGCTAGCAAAGGACAAGAGTAGAGAGAAGTATGAAGCAAAGGGTCACAGTCAGTACACCCAGCAACCTGAAAGAATATACCCATCAAAGCATCATCTTCCTATATCCGCTTGCGGGAACTTCATGCAAGAACAGAAACAGAATCCTGTTGCTATAACTTTTTCAATCTTGCAACATACAACTAGGAACTAGGGCTCACAAAGAAAGGAAGCAAAAGGAGGCTCACAAACAAAGAGGCTTACCACTCATGTGCCGCTACCATTAAACATTGAACCTCACCCTTGCCAATGTCGAGCCAATGTGAAGAAAGGACTCTCTATAGAGCAAAGAACCAGAAACCCCAGATAATTTCCTCTTTTCCTCCACCACACCCTCCCCCACCCTTCTTGCCTACAAGCACAAAGGTATGGAGTGTCCTCCTTCACCCACACCGACCTGTATATATAGGTGAGGGGGAGGGACAGACTAGGAGCAATATGATGGGATAGAATGCACTAAAGCATAATATTTCATTCGTCTATCAATACCTTCAACAATTTGACTATCCTACTAGATCGACAACGCATTCCTCTATCCAAGGTGGTTAGTACCTTTGACCTCCTAGAAGTCGTCAATGAGATGAACAATATGTTCGTTAGTCCATGTAGTCACTCCCCTTCGAAACACTAAATATTATAGTTCGCAATTACTCACAAACCCAATAGATGAAGTGGCCAAGTACATACGTGTAAAGTTCCTACATGGCAGTTTATTTACAATAAATGGCTACATCCAGTCACATAGAGAAAATGTTGCAGCAATTCCATACTACCAAATATAGACATATACTTATTGATTGCATGTAATAGATCCTAACACCACAGTAGGGCAAACACTAACTGATCCACCCAACCTTGCCTACTCCCTGATATAGAGTAAGCCCCTCCTAGCCCAGTGTGAGGACTGGTAGAGCTCGTAACACTCCCTCCCCCTTAAGAACCGTCTTGGTCCTCTAAGACAAAGTCTGGAAAGATCTTGCGAAGGACGCTGCCTCTTTCCCAAGTGGCATTCTCAACAGGCTGATCATTCCACTTAACCAGATATTCTCGGTATAGAACATGACGAGTCTGCGTCTCTCTACTATCAAGAATCTCTTCTGGTTCATGTGGAGGTTGCTGAGAATCCAATGGGAGAACTAGAACACTGTCCCCTACCAGATTTTCTGATCTGGCTAAGGCTTTTCGTAACTGACTTACATGAAAGACTAGAAAAACCTTACTGCTGTGTGGGAGTTCTAGTTCATAGGTGACCTCGTCTAGTCTCCTACTGATGGTAAAGGGACCACAATACCTCGGAGACAATTTAGCACACACTCTTGATTTGAGGGTTTTAGAGTCAACTCGGACTCTCAAGTAGACTTTCTCACCAGCGGAGAACTGCACATCCCGTCTGTGTGGATCTGCATAATGCCTGGCTCGATCCTGGGATTGCCTAATGCTACGCTTAGCATGTTCTATCATCTGGTTTAGGTCCTCTAAAAAGTTTCTGGCTGCTTCAACATTTTCTTGTTTAAACCCTACAGCTGTGGGTGAGCGTGGCTGAAAACCGTACATCAGCATAAATGGGCTGTATCCCGTAGCTGAATGTTTGGTACTGTTGTAAGCAAACTCTAATATTGAGAGATACTCCTCCCAATTAGTCTGCTTCTTGCTGACGTATGCACGAAGCATATCCTCCAGCACTTGATTTACCCTCTCTGTTTGACCGTCCGTCTATGGATGGTCGGTGGTACTCATATTAAGTTTAGTATGGAGATGATGGCATACTGCCCTCCAAAAATTTCCAGTAAACTTACTGTCCCGGTCGCTAACTATGCCGGAAGGTAGACCGTACAATTTAAATAGCCTGTCTACAAACAACCTCGCTAACTCTGGAGCTCTAACGGTTGTTTTGGTCGGAATGAAATGAGCCATTTTGGTCAGACGGTCAACTGTGACCCATATAGCGTCATTACCCTTTTGGGTTTTAGGCAGGCCTACTATAAAATCCATGGAAATACTGTCCCATTTACCAGCTGGTATTTCTAAGGGCTGCAACAACCCTCCTGCCTTTAAACGCTCTGCTTTGTTTACTTGACATTTCTGGCAACTGGTTACATACTGGTGGACGTCCTTTTTCATACTGGGCCAGATAATTGCCTACGAAGAAGCTCATAGGACTTCTGTATGCCTGGGTGTCCCACACTAGGATTGTCATGACATTCATATAGGACCTGCTGCCTATAATCCTCTGAATTGGGGACACATACTCTATCTCTATAGAGCAAGTACTCATCTTGAATGGAATACTATTTCCATTTGAATGCTTGAGTCAACTGCCCCTCAACCACTGGGGTTTGCTTGGGTAATACAGGCTCAGAATCCTCAACGTCATCTGACGACGTATACTCGGACTCATCATCATCTTCAACGGAAGCTGCCGTATTCTTGGATGAACTGGCACCAGCCCCGGGAACTGGTTCTGGAGTCTGTAACTGTCTGCTCTGAACTGAGTTCCAGATAGTAGAGAAGAATGCATCATGCTAGCACTTCCCTCTCAAGGACTTGAGTAACTCATTACGAATATGAGTAAAACTCAGCTCGTTTATCATAAGCATTCTGCTAAGGGCATCTGCTACTGTATTGAATTTCCCCCATCTATATCTGATAGACATATCAAACTCTTGCATCAACTCTGCCCAACGAGCTTTCCGACCTCTAAGCTCAGGTTGATTGCAAAGGTATCTGAGACTCTCATGGTCTGTCAGGACCTCAAAGTTGGCACTATACAAATAATGCCTCCAAGTCTTAAGGACATGGACTATAGAAAAGATTTCCTTATCATAGGCACTGTACCTAGTCTGAGTTGGCTCGAGTTTTTTACTCTCAAACGCAACTGGTCGTCTACTCTGAGTTAGCAAAGCACCAACTGCAAAGTCGCTAGCATCTGTTTCTACCACAAATGGCTAGTTGGGGTCGACAACTTTTAGAACTGGTGCTGTAGCTAAGGCTGTATTGAGAGCATCAAAGCTCTCCTGTTGTGCGGACTCCCAAATGAACTCCTTTCCCTTCCCCTTAAGAAGATTTGTCATGGGAACTGCTATCTGAGCATATTCCTTGAAAAATCGTCTGTAATATCCCACCAAACCAAGGAAGATCTGAAGTTCCAAAATATTCTGAGGTCTCAGCCAACTGAGTATGGCTTTAACCTTATTCGGGTCCATCTTAATCCCATCTGACGAGATAATGTGACCCAAATATGCTACTTCTTCAGCGAAAAATTCACACTTGGATTATTTAGCATAAAGCTTATGCTTTCTGAGCAGTCGAAACACCTTTCTGAGGTGTTTTAGATGCTCCTTCCTCGTTTTGTTGTAGACGAGGATGTCATCGAAAAATACGACTACAAACTTACCCAAGTATGGTCTGAGGACACTGTTCATCAAGGTCATAAAGGTAGCTGGAGCATTTGTGAGCCCAACTGGCATCACCTTAAACTCATAATGACCGTATAATGACCGTGATGAGTCCTAAAAGTTGTTTTCGAGACATCTTCCGACTTTATACGGACTTGATGATATCCCGATCTGAGGTCTATTTTACTGAAAAACCTAGCCCCGTCGAGTTGATCAAACAACTCGTCTGCCCGAGGCATAGAGTACTTATTCTTAATTGTGACTTTATTGAGGGCTCTGTAATCTACGCAAAGACGCATAGACCCCTCTTTCTTTTTCACCAATAGGACTGGTGAGGCCCATGGTGAACTACTGGTCTGAATTTGGCCTTTCCCAAGATAATCTGTTAACTGCCTAGTTATTTCTTCATCCTCTGTTTGGCTGACCCGATACGGAGGTTTAGAAACAGGTGTTGTACCTGGTACTAGGTTTATTACATGAGCTAGGTGATGGCGGAAATTGCTCAAGTCAAACCAGTGCCCAACCACCTGGGTTGAATTCAGCGGGCCTTAAGGGCTCAGTTCATTCCTCCGCACGAGCATGTACGTGCGACGGATGCATAGTTTTTGCATCATCAAATACACTAGTGTGTAGGAATATGTTGATAGGTATACGGAGATACTTATCAAGATTCTAGAAGAAATTGCAGAGTAGTTTGAGCCTTGTGCTACACAAGTTTGTGTTTGGTCTTCGGGAAGAGTTGAGGCCGGATGTGCTGAATGCACCTAAAAGACCTTGGAACAAGCAGTTGCTACGACTCTCAACTACGAAGGCAATATCAAAAGCAAGCCTGATTCTGGAGTGCCTCTTACGCACCAAAAGAAGGGGTCGCGGAAGGGTGGCCAACAGGGCCACAATACCTCCTCGCAGGGACAGCCTATCCAGATGCAGCAGGCTTTGAAACGCAAGCCAACACTTTCTTTCTTTACCAAAACGCGACTACAGTAAATCTCCTCTCACAGCCGAACAGAAGGAAAAGGCCAAGAAAGAAGGACTGTGTTTTTTCTGTCTTGGCAAGCATCTGTTCAAAGATTGTCCTCGGCGCATAGGCAAGAAACTTCATACTCTACAGCCATGCCAGGAAGGGGACAAGAATGAGGATATGTTGGATGATTTACTGGGTAGCAGTGAGAACAACACCAAGCATGTCATGACCATCTCGGTGTGGAAGATTATTCCAAATGCACCAGTTTGTTTCCATTCCACCAGGGCACGAGACGGGTATAAGTTTCCGGATAGTGAGCTGATACGGATGAGGGGGAAGCTAGAAGGTCGAGATGTTCTTGTATTATTCGACATTGGCTCCTCGCATAATATTATCAACTCTCGTGTGGTGAAGAAGCTTAACTTGGTTACTGTGCCTAGTATTTAGTTGAGATGCCAGATGGTAAGGGCACAGAGGTGTGGGATCGACGAGTCTCTTAGGTGTTGTTTTCTATTCATACTTACTCTGATAAGTTAGACTTTGAGAGCACCAAGTTAGCCAAGTTCGATATTGTATTAGGAATGCAATGGCATGCGAGTAAGCAGCTGCTATAGATTTCGTTTCGCATGAGTATGCTTTCAAGCATGAGGGTTTCTTCACTCAATCAACCCCTCTTTGATCCTAGTACTAAACTAAGATTAGGTTGATCCAATACAGAACTCTCAGACTTAAATTACGATCAAACTTACTTCTATTCCAATCAAAATGGAATTAGTAACCTTTGACCTTTTACTGTACTACTAATAGATAATGATTCAAATATCAAACTTGTTCTAGATCCAGATTGTCCACACAATCCCTAGAGAATTTCTCTTATTCGAAAAGTTCCAATTAGGTATCTTACTCTGAATCTATCCAAAATTACTTTCAGACCAAATCTCATTTCTATACCACAGCTGGATCTCTTCCGAAAACTATGCAACCTACAGATTTCCAAATAGAATTTTATTCCACCACTTCACCCCTCCTTTTAAAGAAATTATCAATTTCAATAAAAGTTAACTGGAAAGATGATCTATGAAAATATCCAAATCCAAGAAAAGTCAGTAATAAGTGCATTCCAATAAAGGACTCACTCTATTACAACCAGGACTTCCCCTTCAAATATTTTCAACCCTAGTGACAGAACTATCATTCCTCTAAAATCCATTTATGCAACAAGAGATATTCCAGTTAATAAATTGAAACACTTAAACCTTAGAATTTATCTGAATTCCAAGTCTATTCCCACAAGTAGTAATCTATGTGACATAACAGTTTTTCAGAAGAATAACTTCATGCTGGAAAGAATCATATAACCAATCTGATGTCTATATTCAAGAAATTACTAAGAAGTAAAGGATTAATTAAGAAAGTGAGAAATAGATTTGAGGGCCTCTGATTTTGTAAATAATGAAATACCACATTGGGATCTAGATTAAACCTCAAAATTTCCCAAAATACCCCACATTTGATCGAATGGTTTTCTTTTTTCCCATATCGCAACTAGGTACCAAAACAACCATTGACCATCAGATCTTTACAGTCCTAGAATTCCCTTTTCAAAATTACTGATGTCCCATACCATCAGCTTTTCCTTCCAGAAAATCCTTAACCGCCTTATCTGATATTCTAGAGATCCACTGATCTTCTAGCTGTCCTATAATCACTATAGGATATTATCTCTTGTTCCCAAATATTGGAGAATCTATTTTATTTGGATGACTGGCATGCCCATCAGATGGATACCCCAAATCCACACCTGATTCTGTGATTTAGACAGAAGAATTTAACATGGTTTCAATACTACATTCTGATCCTTACAGGTTAATGATAAGCTTCAAATCCCTCTGGATCCAAGAGCATTAACTCCAGGGACAAGCTACTATCATTTAACAGATCCAATGTAATCCATATATCAGATTCTACTTCTAACCATAGTTGCACTGCGTTTCTGAAACGCGTTTCGAAAATATGGAATTTTTTTCCAGAAACGTTTTTTTAAATTTTTGTTTTTTTGGTTTTTTTTTTGTGCAATATGGGTATCAGGTGAAAGCTCTAATTAAGAGCATGATTACTATTATTTTGCCGAACGTTTCGGGTGCAGGATGGTCAAGCTTAGGTGCATTAACTCCTAGGTTTGCGCTTTAACTCCCAGGTGCATTAATAAAAAAACATGATGCCCCAAAATTTAACTTCCTCTCTCTCTCTCTCTCTCTCTCTCTCTCTCTCTCTCTCTCTCTCTCTCTCTCTCTTTTTCATGCACAGGCTTTTTCATTTATGTATTTATCTTAGCCTGTACCAGATGTTTTTTTTTTATTACAGCATTGGAGATGCTTTAGACGCTCTCCTAGTTACCACATACTTGACATGTACTACTTTTGTCTTATATGCCTTTTGGCATGGAAAAGACATTAATAAAGCTTTCTTTCTTTCTTTCTTTCTTTCTTTCTCTCTCTCTCTCTCTCTCTCTCTCTCTCTCTCTCTCTCTCTCTCTCTCTCTCTCTCTCTCTCTCTCTCTCTCTCTCTCTCTCTCTCTCTCGTTATCTCTCTCAGTTCCAACAAACTAAACAAAAATGTTGAATCATGCTAAACAAAAACCATGCTAAGTGTTCTGAACCAATCACCATACTGCATCGTCCTGAAGCATTTTTCAACGATATGGAATCGCTTTTCCACCACTCTCTCTCTCTCTCTCTCTCTCTCTCTCTCTCTCTCTCTCTCTCTCTCTCTCTCTCTCTCTCTCTCTCTCTCTGGCATGCCCATCAGATGGATACCCCAAATCCACACCTGATTCTGTGATTTAGACAGAAGAATTTAACATGGTTTCAATACTACATTCTGATCCTTACAGGTTAATGATAAGCTTCAAATCCCTCTGGATCCAAGAGCATTAACTCCAGGGACAAGCTACTATCATTTAACAGATCCAATGTAATCCATATATCAGATTCTACTTCTAACCATAGTTGCACTGCGTTTCTGAAACGCGTTTCGAAAATATGGAATTTTTTTCCAGAAACGTTTTTTTAAATTTTTGTTTTTTTGGTTTTTTTTTTGTGCAATATGGGTATCAGGTGAAAGCTCTAATTAAGAGCATGATTACTATTATTTTGCCGAACGTTTCGGGTGCAGGATGGTCAAGCTTAGGTGCATTAACTCCTAGGTTTGCGCTTTAACTCCCAGGTGCATTAATGAAAAAACATGATGCCCCAAAATTTAACTTCCTCTCTCTCTCTCTCTCTCTCTCTCTCTCTCTCTCTCTCTCTCTCTCTCTCTCTCTCTCTCTCTCTCTTTTTCATGCACAGGCTTTTTCATTTATGTATTTATCTTAGCCTGTACCAGATGTTTTTTTTTTATTACAGCATTGGAGATGCTTTAGACGCTCTCCTAGTTACCACATACTTGACATGTACTACTTTTGTCTTATATGCCTTTTGGCATGGAAAAGACATTAATAAAGCTTTCTTTCTTTCTTTCTTTCTTTCTCTCTCTCTCTCTCTCTCTCTCTCTCTCTCTCTCTCTCTCTCTCTCTCTCTCTCTCTCTCTCTCGTTATCTCTCTCAGTTCCAACAAACTAAACAAAAATGTTGAATCATGCTAAACAAAAACCATGCTAAGTGTTCTGAACCAATCACCATACTGCATCGTCCTGAAGCATTTTTCAACGATATGGAATCGCTTTTCAACCACTCTCTCTCTCTCTCTCTCTCTCTCTCTCTCTCTCTCTCTCTCTCTCTCTCTCTCTCTCTCAAAGAACAGTATTGAATCGTTACACTGCTGTGAATAGGATCATCGTAATATATAATATCGGGCCACATGGCACCAAAATGGAGTACAATGATGTTCCATGAACATAATGAAAACTACACAACTAAGGCTCGTCAAAGTCATGGTAGGAACCATCATCTGAATCTGTGCCTGACTGCAGATCCCAAGGGTCTGTAGATAAATCAGAACTGGAGGGAGCCATATGTCGTGGTGTGGCCCTGGTTCTGCCGCGTGCTCTCTCTCTGCTGCGTGCTCTGGCTCTGGATCCCCCCCCTGCCTCTACCTCTGCCTCTGCCTTTCTCCCCTCCTCTGCCCCCCCTCTGCCTGCCCCCACCCCTGTGTCTACCCCTGCGTTTCTGTGTGTCAGGTGGCTGTGATCCAACGCCCTGGGATGGCCCTACCCACTGTGATGATGCCTGGCCGACAACTGCCTGTGATGCTCCACTCCTGTCTACAAAAAGCGAACTCAGCCCCCCCCCTCCCAGAACCTCTAGGTCTCCCCCTAGGCCTACGTGTAGGAATGGCTGGCTCCTCCTCTGTATCCGAATCAGGGTCCACCAGAAAGTCAACAAGGCCATCCCCCCTGTGTCTATGAGTCCAGTGCAGGCCTAAACCACGCTACTGGCGGATGCTTGCACGATGCTCTAACCCTAAACCCTAAAAAACATGGAATTAGGGCAACAAAATTGAAATTTGTGCTACGGACGTAGACGGGCAGAACGGAGGTCACAAGAGTCTGTGCGGGCATGTGGAAATGCATTCTAGGCTCAGACACCACCTGAATCGGTTGCCCAGAAGCCATTTTCTGAAAATGGCAAAAAAGAACAAGCATTTGGATTGTGGTGTTCAAATCTCGCAAGGTGTGCCGTAATGGTTGAAACTGACCCCGTAGGAATCACCGTGGGCATGAAGAAAGGTGGTCTAGAGCCAAACTGCACTTGATTTGGTTGCCTACAGTTCAATGTCAACACTTGCAAAAAAACAAGCCTACACTTACCAAAAATCGAAAACTGATCGTTTCGATCTTCACGAAGCTCAGATCCCCCTGGCACCGTGCACACCACCTCTGTATCGCTGAGTAGATGCCTGTCGACTATCCACACGCCAAGATCCGATGCCTACAGCTCAAAACAAAAAAAATTAACACCTCCACGACTGGTGCGATTCTGGCCGTGAAGAGGTGTTCCAAAATTTTTATTTGTTATTTTTTTTGAACAACGTTTCTGGAACGATTCTGGGCTGAGAATCGCGTTTCTCATAAACGCGATTTCCGAAACGCTCAGCCCCAGAATCGCGTTTCGGTGCAACTATGCTTCTGACATCACAATTGACATCCAAAACTGCAGATAACTCAACGGTTACAAAGATATTAGTTATGAATTCAACTAAATGAATTCTATTCAAGAAATTAATAACCAGTATTAAGCAATTATTTACTGGGATTTACCTAAAATCCTAACTGCGAAATACGTTTTCCGATCACACTTACTACCCCTGATGTCCACTCTTCTTTCCTCATTGTAATTTTCAGTTCTCTGAAAATCTTTCAGCTAAGGTATCAAGAAGACATAATGACATTAGTAAATGTAAAAAAAAATGAATTACTGTAGGAAAAAAGTTTGAAACAATTTCATCTCTATCCTATACCTGGGTAGAAATATCGATATACAAACCACCATAGGATTTTAACTGGAAATGAAATCAGTTTTACTTTTGATCAGTTCCTATTATTACAATTTTTCCAAAAAAATTGGACTGTTCCCTCTTTTTATTTACTGGCTTAAGAATTACTTAGTTAGAATTATCTATATTTAATGGGAAATAAGATTTCGATTCGGGTATTTTCTCCACTGTATTCACCCCAAATAATATTGTTGAATAAAGAAATACCTCCAAATACAATGAATTTCCACCATTAATTATTTAACAAGTATCTCAAAAGCTTTGGTTTGTTCAATTTTAATGACCTAAATCATCAAAACCACAATAACCAACTGATCGGTGTTCGACCGAAATTTAACTCCATTTACTGGGAGTAATCTTACTCCAGAGTTAAATCGATAAAAAGCACAGTAACAAGGACCCAAAATTCCCACTAACCGAGTATTTGCCTGGAGAACCAAACCACAACCATTATTTTGTCAAGATCGGTTTAATAAATATTAACCGATTAGTATCGCTTGACACAAAAACAACAGTATTAAGTTCTCAAAATACTAGGCTTACAGGGTAACTATCAAGTTGATATGGACTTTATACATGCATATTGTCCACAGAGAAGGAAAAAACCAAATTCTTTCTACCTCTTATCGGAAAAAAATATCCGAAACCGAGTTTACTGCATTGACACACATGCCCAAAGGAATCAAAATTCCTCTCACTGGAGGCTAGTAACTCAAATTTCCTGAGTTCCCAAAATCACTTTTGGAACCATTTTTGAAGTCACTACACGTCAAGCTCTTAAAAACCTCGGTTGACTAGCATGCACACACATGCAATTTTAAAAATTGCGGTCCCTCAACTCCAAAATACCCAACCCAAGCACGAAAGGGAAAAGGCTTCTCAAAACTTAAAATTTTTTAGGTATTGATCTTTTCCAGCCGTCATCACACATGAAAGAGTGGCTGCCCAAGCGCGCAAGAGAGATCCTTCAAGCAGGTCCTGAAGGAGAGAGGTCTTTCTAACAGGTCGCGCATTTTCAGGTTCATCCAAGACGCTCTACGCACGTCGGATTCACCATAGCTACCATCGGCTGCCTTCTACAGCACGAATCAGCCTTTCCAATCTCTCTTTCATCCACTGCTCTCCTTGCACCTCAGAAAGCTTCAAGAAGGCAAGAAAAACACCCTCTGCTGCCTCCACACTTCTCAAGGAAAACAACGCACTAGTGTTTCTTTCCGGAAAGCGTTTCTCTTCCAACTTCTTGCTCTGATACCATGTTAGAAATCCATAAATCATAATATGGATAAACAGAGTAGGATTCGAACCCAGGACCTCCCTCATACCGGATGGGATGCTCTACCACTGAGCTATCCGCCCTGTTTGATAGTTCTCTCTAGAGTGTGGATTGATATTCCAACAGCCCCCCCTCAAGCCACACTTGGTTGGGGTCCTAGCTGTCACCTGCCCCACAACTTGGGCCACCTAACCATGGCTTTGACACCATGAACTGTTAGGTCTAACTTGGCTCTGATACCATGTATAAAGACCACAAAGGGACAACCCCTAAGATGAGGATAGGAGAACACAACCTAGATCTAGTCCACAAGCCATTCGTTAGTTACAGTCTTTCCTAGGCTTTTGTAAGTTCTACCGACGATTCGTTATGAACTATTCCAGAGTAGCTGCTCCTTTAACGAATCAATTACAGAATAACAACACTGTGGTTTGCTGGAATGCTGAGGCTCAACATAGTTTTGACAACTTGAAGGAGGCTGTTGCGACAGCTCCAGTACTCAAGATTGTTGATACCTAGAAACCTTTCGACCTAGAGACGGATGCTAGCGTGGGTGCAGTAAACCTTTCGACCTAGAGACGGATGCTAGCGTGGGTGCAGTATTGAGTCAGGAAGGTAGACCTGTAGCCTTTGAAAGTAAGAAATTGATGCCTGCACAATAGAAATATCCCACACATGAGCAAGAGCTGTATGCGATTATACATGCACTCAAGGTGTGGCGATATTATCTGTATGGCGCCAAATTTTATGTGTATACTGACCATCATACTTTGAGGTACTTTTGCACTCAGCCGTATTGGAAAAGCCGCTAGGCTCGGTGGGCCGAGCTGATGCAAGAATTTCATTTGGAAATTTGCTTCCAAAGGGGGAAGGAAAATGTGGTTGCTCTTGGTGGAAGGTCTAGTACCTCTAGAGGAGAAATAGACCATAAGTTATGGTCCAGAAAGAGTCCTATATCGGAGGAAGTGAGGAATTGTCTCCTCCAGGAGTATCTAGTGGCTTGTAAAGGGCATCTTTTATCGGATGCTACTTGGGAGACTCGCCAGGGCGTTGCGGAAGTCTTGCCCAGAGTTTATCATCGAGGATCGATGACTCGTCAGAAGAGGGAAGGATTGTTAGACGCGAGTCGTGTTCTAGCACAATTCCGCGATTGGGTGGATCATTCCTCACACCGGCCATCTGAGTTTAGAGAGCTCCTGGAGATGGGAGTGCAACATAGTTGGTGCATTGGTTAGTCCAAACAACATAACCAAAAATTCATAATGACCAAGACAAGTTTGGAAGGTCGTCTTTGTCTCGAATTTGTATTTGATGATACCCAGTTTTGAGATCTTACTTAAAAAGGTTGCACCTTGCCATGCATCCAGCAGATCGTCACTCCCGGGGATTAGATACTTGTGCTTTATAGCGATTTTATTTGATTTTCTATAATCAATGCACCTCCTAAAACTACCATCCTTTTGTTTAACAAGCAAAGTAGGAGAGGCAAAGGGTGAATAACTACGACAAACATACCCCAACTTGAGGTACTCCTCCAACATCCTCCTCATTTGCTCCTCCTCTGCAGGCTCATCCTATAAGGAGGCCTACATACCCGACTCGCCCCTGGGATGAGCTCAATCTAGGCGACATTCCCTTTTAGCATGATGCATGTGCCATAGAAGATGCAAATATAGATGAAGCTGCTTGTGGATTATTACTAATCAAAACTAGAATCAACATTCACTTAACATAACCATAAATATTGCACGTCCATCTTCTTTATTTGCATAGAGTTAATAAGAGGTGAATAGATGGTGTTTGCCCCTTTAAGACATGAGACATATCCTCATGTCTTAACTTATACACATGCGTAAGAAAATCCATGCCGAGTTGTTTACTTGCATGTGATTGCTTGCCTAAAACTATGTCAAACTTGGCTAATATGGTTATATGAAAGTGTAACTTCTCAGAATATGTCCAAATAAAGATGGCTGAGAGACTCTCTTGTCTCAAGCTTTTGTGCCCTTACCATCTGGCATCTCAACTATATATTGGTAATTTGAAGGCATATTAGTCGAGTGAAGTTTCTTTAGTACATGTTATAACATCATGCGAGGAACTGGTGTCGAATGAGATGATAACATCACGACCTTCCAGCTTGTCCCTCATGCGTATTAGCTTTTGATATGGAAACTGATAGCCTTCACGTGCCTTGGTGGATAGAAAACAAACTGGTTTCTTTCGAACTATCTTCCACACCAAAATAGTCATGACACGCTTGGTGTCATCATTGTCATCGTCAATGAGTAAATCATCCGAATTTTCCTCATCCTTGTTCTCACCTTGATGCTACTGTAAAACATGGAGAGCTTCTTGCCTGTTTGTTGAGGACGGTCTTTGAAAAGATTCTTGCCAAGAGACAAAAAGCATAATCCGTCTTTCTTGGCCTTATCTCTTTACTTAAGAATCAGGGGAGACCTCTCGTATGCTCAAGGAGTCATAGGAGATGTTGACTTGCGCATCTGCTACATCTAGATAGAATCCTTCTGTGGGAAGTCCAGGGTCCTTTTGACTAGCTTGGCTTGACTTTTGAGAGCCGCTATTTTGGGGCCAATTCTCACCCCCAAATTCAGCCATGTTGTGCACATTACCTTTGAAGTTGAGTGTTGTTGCAATTGCATCTTCTAGCCTCTTGCAGCTCTCACGGAGAACATGAGGCCTCAACTTTTCATGAAGGCAAAAAGTAAACATGTGTACCACAAGCCACTTTGCAATCTCCTCTTTTGATAAGCACCTCTTTATACCTAGTAGCATATTCTTGCACATTGTACTACCTTTGACGATACAAAAACCATGCAACAAACAAGTAGGGTCAATATCTTTATCATGATAATGTGCTAGTTAGATAGGTCGTGCAAAGGAAGATAAGAATTGTGATGGATATGGTGGAGGATACTAAGATGATGATGTATAATCAGTCGTCACAGATAGAGCATCATTCATAAATCTGTCATGGTCTTCTCCATACTATCCATGCGAGCTTGCATGGATGGAGTACCAACAGGGTGAACTTGCCCTAGTTGTACTTGGATAACGGCTAGACACAGGGAAGTAAAACTAAAAGATTTCTTAGTTAACTTTTCTTGCATATAATTTTTTTCCATCTTCCACATGTCAGTGACATGCTAAATTCTAGAAAGCAAGATCAAGTATCTCAAAACATAGTTTGAATTGTTGGGGTTTTTCTAGGGCATATCAAATCTACACAATAGATGGGGTTATCTGCATTGTCTGGTATTTGTTGCACCCCGCATCATTGTCATATCATTATTTGTCTATATCATGACATAGGCAATGTTACGAGCTCGTAACCAGTGCCGAACCCTAGAGAACACGGATAGGTCAGATACCACAGTCAGGGTCGTGTCCAGCGTACACGACCAACAGGGCAAGACAATGTGAGTAGTGTGCCCCAGCACGGTCCATAGCCATGGCGGGCCTAACACAGTCTAGGGACCCTGTCAGCAAGACAGGGCCCCCAGTTGGGTCCCGACGTGCAGTCACGTCAGTGACACATGGCCGACACTTGGCAGTTGCATGCTACCAGTCCTCACACTGGGCTAGGAGGGGCTTACTCTATATCAGGGAGTAGGCAAGGTTGGGTGGATCAGTTAGTGTTTGCCCTACTGTGGTATTAGGATCTATTACACTGGTATCAGAGCCATCTCCATCTTTGGGAGCTAAATAGCAGCAGGGAGAAAGTAGAGAGAGTGCTCAGAATCTCTTAAAAACTTTGGTAAATAAGAGAGACAGATCCAGCGCTGGAGGAGTAGCTTTCTACTGTGAAAATCTCCGTTGAATCATCTTCCTTACAGTTGGAATATGAGTTAGATTTCTGAGACGGATCCATCGCTGTAGAGACAGCTATCTGACAAGGCAATTTCAGTATAATTCTGAGTCATATGAGCGGAACTTCAAGGGGAAAGGATGGGCAGATCCCTCGCTGTGTAGCTAGCCCTCAGATCTGAAATTGGTAGCAAGTTCTGAGTAGATTAGAGTAAGTTCTAATCAGAAATAAAGTAGCAGGGTCAGCGCTGGACAGGGAGGTGAAAAAGTGAATTTTCATCCCTGATTTTTGGGATTTCTCAGTAGTTTGAACTTCAAACTAGTTTGCCACAGACTAGTTTGAACTTCAGTAGTTTGAACCTCAGTAGGTTGAACTTCAAACTAGTTTCCCTCCACTTCTCAGTTGTCCCCTTCTCCACTTCCATCAGTTTCGGGTGAGACTTTATGGACTCACCCCAGTGTCTTTAAAGATTTAAAGCCTCCTACTTTCAATGGGGAAGAGAAGGATAGAAATGCAGACATTCTACAAACCTTCCTCAGCAAATGGAAAAACATTCATGCTCTTAAACAGACCCCTGACCATTTGCAAGCTATTGAGGCCAGTCTTTCCTTAGGGCCCATGGCCTATAAGTGGTGGTTAAATCTCCAGGAGACTGGGCAGACTCCCCGGTCATGGAAAGCTTTTGAAGAAGCCTTCCTAAGAGAATTCCTACCTGAAAATGAACTTGATAGAGCCTGGGAAGCCTGGGAAAGAACAGTAATGGACAAGTCCCTCATCCAATATATCTCGCAGTATCGAGAAGCAATTTTAAAGATTAAAAATATGGATGATTATCAAAAAATCAGGGGATTTGTCCGTGGCCTCAAAGATGAATATAAAGTAGAGGTCCAAAGAAACTCGCATACTACCCTTGAGCAAGCTCTCAGATATGCTCAAATCTATGATGATTCAGTGGGTAGGAAGAGGGCGAGACAGCAGCCACTTTCTGAGCAGCCTCCTCAGAAAGACTTTCAATTTAAAAAGAAATTTTTAAAAAGAAAGAATCAAGATAAATTTAAAAGTGAAGCTCCTCAGAAACGCCCTTCACTCATACAGCCCTTAAAACCAGATGATTTTGAGAAAGCCAAACAAGAATGTTTGTGCTTTGTGTGTATGGGCAAGGGACACACAGTCAGACAGTGTCCCAAGGGGCCTTTCACTAAAAAAGATAAGAAAGATAAGAAATAAGTTCATCTTGTTCAGACTGTATGTTTCCCCAGTGACTCGCCAGCTTCCGAGATCAAAGTGTATCATGAACATCATGAACATTGTTGCCAACTGACCTCTACAATGCTAGCGAGACCCTTCAACTTTGGGCCGCATGACCTAGTACGTATGCATGGGAAAGTTGGTAACCAGTCAGTAAGAGTTATGGTTGATGATGGGGCAACCCATAATTTCATCAACTACACCCTGGTTAAAAAGCTTAAACTACCAGAAGTACCTAGTCAGCATAGGTACATAGTTTCATTAGCTAAGGGTGAAGATAAAAAAATATGGGAAACTATGGTAAGTAATTTGAACCTTGGAATTAGTATTCACAGGTCGTCCGGGAGGGTGGAATTGGAAACTGTGGTGACATATGGAAAGGGAATTGCAACAGGTGCGACAAAGGATATTGAGAAGAAGACGCGTAATTTCTAGCAATGGAAGATAAAAAAGCACGCATCTCTGCCATGTTCCTCTCCATACTGTCCATACGAACCTGCACGCGCAAAGGGACACTTGCAGGGGCGGACTCGTCATCACCGCACTGAAATTACGGTCAGGATCAGGACTGGCTTGTGGAGTTTGAAGGGAAACTAGTGGACTAGTAGGGATATCTACTCTATCATCAGCCATGATGACCAATAGAAGTACAAGAACACAACGTACTTAGCAGGAAAGTGAAACAAAGGAAAGGCTGAAAATTATACAGGAAAAGGAAATGACATTGTTCTTTCTAGTACTGCTACTAGCTGGAAACTACAAGGAAAAGATAACTCCCTGAAAAATAACAGTGCGTTGGGGCTGTAGATAGGTGCAATGGATCTGCCTAGGAAAACTGTGCCGGAAATCGCCTTGAAAAACAAAACTGTCAATTTTTTTTCTTCCCAAAAAGTGAAAAAAACAGCAGTGGACAGCCGAGTTTTTTGATTTGCAGATGGGCAGGAGGTATAGCTGAGGTAGGTCACCCTCCAATTAGGATTCTTCGTCTCAAATTTCAGGTAAAACAGACAAGAAACAAGAAAGTTGTGATACTTCATCTGCAACAGCCCAAAAAATGGTGCAAAATCTGACTTTTTGGCAGCAGCAAAGATTTTTGTTGTGGGCTAGAGCCTTCTTGGGCAGCGATTCAGTACCCACAATGACCTGTCAAAATCTTAGCACAATCCGACACCTGTAAGAAAAGCTATGTGCAACTGAAGTGCTGTTTTTTCCCCTTTCTAGGCAGCGATGGACCTATAGAACATTTTTTTAAAATTTCGCTCCCCAAACAGCAAATCGGTCGCTCTTGGGCTGGAGCAGCAGCGCTGGAGGTTCTCTACTACTCCTCTTTGCTGTCTCCCTCACTTTCCTCCCTCAATCCTTCAAGAATCCTGCAAAATCAGAGTTTTTTTTGCAGTTTCTCTCTCTAGAACGGGGCATTCTCTCTCTAGAATGAGGCTTTGATACCAAAATGTTGCACTCCCATCTCTAGGAGCTCTCCAAACTCAGATGGCTGGTGTGGGGAGTGATCCACCCAACCGTAGGTGCTGCCCTCGAGTCTCTCTGCTGCTATTTTGGGCCTGGGACACCTAGCTGCCATGCAGGGTGATCAGTCCTCATGGTTCAAAAAAATCCCTTACCCGCAAACAGTGCATGACTCTGAGGTACCCCCCCAAGCCCCGTCATGGACCTGTGACACTAATGGTCACCCCAGCTAATTGTCGGCTAGTTGCTCGTCCAAAAGAAGCATCTCCACTGCTGACGACTAGGATCCATGCGGCCATAACTCCACCAACTGACATCCTATCTGGCGGTCACACCGGGTCACTGCCCAAACCATATTTGGCAAGTTACAAGCTTTTGCTTTGTATGCCAATGCTCAAAAGACTGAAGTTGTGTAAGACTCGTGTCGAGTACCTTGGTCACCTTGTGACAAGGAAGGGTACTTCATTTGACCCAGGCAAGGTGGCCGTGGTTAGGAAGTGGCCCAGTGTTGGAATTTGTCGCTTAATTCCTAGAATAAAGATACTAATCAAACTAGCACTGACAACCAACCAAGCATAGCTCACTACAATGGAATAATGGGGGTGGGGCGCCAGCCCTTTTTATATAGACTTGCATAGCCTTAGCAAAAGCTAAAAGCAAAAAAGCAAAAATAGATCCTATATCAGGTAAATGTCCCGACTTATTACTAAAACCACAAGGCAATGCTTCTTCAACTAGGAGTTCAAACTTTGGTCCTTCACTAGTATCTTTAACTTTGATTAAATGACATAGGCCCCTATAATAGCACGCAGGCATGGCCTAATCAACAATAGGAGTACAAATAAACATTATTTCTAACACTCCCTCTTACTATTTACTTTGTTGTCTACTACTCCTAGAAGTTCTCTAAACTTTTCTTTGCTAAGTCCTTCAATAAAGATATCTAAACTTGTTCTTTTGTAGGGGAATTCGACATACCCCTACAACTCCAACACATCTTGACTTCCATAAGATCCCAAATCCTAATGTACCTTTGACAAACCTTAGTACTCTCTTCACAGCTTTCCAATGCACTTGCTTAGGCTTAGCCATAAACTGACTAACCATACTAACAACATATGCAACCTTTGGTCATGAGGTTAGCCAAGTAGCATATGCTACAGGTACCCTTGGGATGCAAGGTGCATCCAGTGTTTCACGTTAGCAAACTCAAGCAATGTGATTGGGTATATCTACTAGTCCCTCCCAAGTAGGTGAGGAAGTGTGCAAAAAATCTCCTGGTGGACCATGGCTAATCTAGTTTAAAACTGATATTTCATGCATAGACAGGTTTTTTCTAGAAAGTCTTGTAGCATATGTTAAAATCTAAGTCTAGCTAATTAAAGCTCAAAAAAGTATGTTTCCTAGATTCCGAATTTTAAATAAAAACTACTTGCATGAAACAGTTGCTCTCAATGAGCAAATGTTTCTCGTTGTTTTTGGATTCAAAAGGTTGTCACAATATTGATGTAGCTTTTGATAATCTTGATACAAACCAGCCATAAAATCCAATTTGTCAATTTATTGTATTGGGAGGAATTGGATTCTTGCCCGAAACTACCAGTTGTGCATCTGCTTGAAGTCAGTTTCACTCCCAACCATATTTTCAATTGTTTTAAACAGATCCTTAACAGTGCCAAGAGTTTATAATGGGCTAGATGAGTAGATATCTCAAAACGGATTTAGATTCGGTCTCAAAACAGGCTAATAATGACAAATAGTGTTTTTGCGATTTCAGTTTCCTACCTCAAATATACCGACAAAGTTAATTCTTGCAGCTATGAGCTTGCATGACAGAGCAGTTAATCTGCTTGAATATTGCAGTTGTCTGTATTCCTCTTGAGAGATCAAGTGGCAGGAAATCTGCAAGAATAAGTCATTCTTACCTTTTCACTAAGAAACTCGCTCCCTGATTAACCACGCATTCATGACTCAGCAACCATAATTCTAAAGAATTCTAAAGCTGCAGCTTTCATTAGGAAGACCACGAATTTTGGAAATGATTTACACTCTGGCAGTGAGCTTCTGAGACTCAAGTTTGCAAAATTGCTTGTGACATCAATTGAGAAACTAATTCAGCAGCTGACCATAAAGCTTCCAGCTGCTGATCTCTACGGTGAGATTCGAAAGACTAACAGCTCATGGAAAGCTTAAATTCTTCCTTGATTCCAGTATCTTTCCTGAATAGGAAATGGGAAAAATACAACTCTCTCAGGAAACTTTCTCAAGCATCAATCTGTGTGTAAAGCTCGCAAATTCGCACTCCAGATTTTGGGTTTTAATTTCTTGATTTTGCCCTGGTTGGGACCCTCGCATATCAGAGGCACACTGGATATTTGACCACGGCTGCCTCCAAGCCACAAGTTCCTGTCCTCTCTCACAAGACCTTGTGCTTTTTTGTCCTTCGTTGCCCCCCATTAACCTCACTTTAGTGGCCAGGAGGGTGCCCCGAGCCAGGCCCAAAAGCCTGGATGCCTCCAAGAGCCGTCGGGGTGGGACATAGCAGTTTATTATTGAACTGGCTTAGGAATCCATAAATCTCCTAGCAGTTTATTATTGTGAACAAACTTATTAAAAACGGTTGCTCGTTGCTCAAGTCATCATAGAATGCAAAAAGTGGTATGAAATAGTAATAATAAGCACACAAGCACATCATTTCATTCTACATACCATTGATTTTATGGGCATGCCTACATTCACACATTTGATTTGCACTCCAGAGCTGAAATTCCAAAGGCGTACAGTTCCATCCATGGATGAAGTCCAAGCATGAGTCAACAAAGACTTCACATTTCTAGGAAATGGTACAACAACAATGCTTGTAACCTGGTCGCTGTGTCCCTCCAATTTGGTTACCTGCTCAAAATGCATACGAGGTTAATGGATGTAATCTTCCTTAACAATAAACTAGTATTCAGCTGGTATCAACAAATCAAATAGATAGAAAAGCTTGCAAACTTGGTACCAGGAGTCCTGTGGCAACACTAAGAACACGGATGGAGCAGCCAGAACAGATAAGCATGAATTTCCCATCAGAAGAGAAAACCGGCCTAAGCTGCACCAGATTTGCTCCTCCTTTAATCATTGTTTTTGCACAGCTCTCTCTTACAAACCCTAGTTTGCTTTAGCCTGAATGAGCAACGTCATAACCCACCACTGCTTGCAGTAGGGTTGTGTGTTTTGTAGCGTGCATTGATGATGTTTTCCTTCTTCTTTTGTCGTGAGTAGCAAGAGGATTTAGGGTTTGCTTATTTTAGGGCTTGAAGGATGATGGCCTAAAGGTGACCTTAAAAGGAGGTCTCAACATCCATTTGGTCCTCAATCCCTCCGTCCATGGTCTTCCACTTATAGTGCAACCTGCTGAGGTCAGCTGGTTCCGCCCAGGAACTCGGCAAGCCCAGTCCTTTCCTTAGAGCTACCCCGCTTGCTATTGGCTATCAGCTCCAAGTTTTACAACCTGATTAGTGCATCCACTACCTTACAACCTGTTTAGCCCTCTACAGAAAATAAACAAAAATGCTTAAGACAACCTCAAGAAGAAGACAACCATGACAGAACACAATATATTATATGTCCTCTGTTTCTGGTGAAACGGTTTCGCGTTACGATCTAATCAATGCCATAACTCCAAAACAATCCGCTAGCCACAGTTTCACATCAGAGATCTGAAAGAATGGTCATTACACTCATTATCCAAAACCCTGACTGAGCACTCTAAAGAAACGAGGCTGAAAACCCTCATCAACAACCACAATCCAACTTCACAAAAATAAAAAGGGGATTCACAAAAAAATACAGCGATTGTTAGTCAATCCTCCGAAAGGATCATCCGCAAGCCGCAACTGAACCTATAATTTGACAAGAGTAACAACAGCTTGTCAAAGGATTCATGGCTATGGCGGAAGTAGAGAAAGAGAGAAAGCGATAGGAGGAAAAGGTTTTAGGGTTTAGGGTTTAAGATCATTGGGCAATTTAGTATGGTCCCATAGCCTCCACCACTATGGTACTTTTTAATACCCTTCACGGGCTATTTTTTCACATGAGCTATTGTGACATGTGCAAAATCTTATTGTCGCCGAAGGTTAAATTTCTCCCTGTCGATAAGCAACAACGCCCATTGACAGTCTGACATCCATCCATGATCCGGAAGTTGGAATAGGTAAGTCGCATGCCAAACGGCAAGTTTTGACCCTTGTCGTTGCAATTTTCCCATTTGAAATTTCCACACGTGCGTGTGTCGTGTTTGGGCTCGCCCACCCACGATCCCATGGGTGGAGAATGCCAAAAAGTTTTTTTTCCCCTAGACACGATGAAACAAAATCCATTGACAGCATCACCCCCCCCCCCTCCTACATCCACCGATCAAGTTTTGCAATGTTGTATCGCATGTTATGATTTCATGCACACTCTACCTCAAGGCAACATGCACAACCAATCACGACATTCATGATTAATGCACAATGGTTTTTGGGAACGTGCCTTACCTAATTCCACATCTGGCAATCCCTTCCACTCAAGAGTGTCATCGTGTTGAGAGCATGTAACTTTCTATATGACCCTCAACACCCCCATAAAGATCACTAAAAAGACCATCCCCCTATGCATAAAGAATTCCCTCAAATCATAAAATTCCATAGTCATGAATCTACACGTGCCCTTCAAAATTTGTTTCCCTACAAGTAAAAATTTTGAAATCATGCAATCAATTTATTTTTTTCAAAGAATAATGCCCAAATCAAATTTACATCACACTTGACAATCATGTTGGTCAATGCATCTTGGTTTCCAAGGGGGCCCTTGAACTTGGGACCAAAGAAACTTTGGATGCCAAGCTAAACAACTCAGCCAACCCTCGGATGATTTGTGTTGGGTAATGGAAATGGTCTTTCTGGAGATCTTTATGGTGTAATTTTTCAGAGTTATTTCACACCCTCATAGACTTGCCATTACTTCTCCCCATACTACCATGATAGGTAGAAAGACCACCTTCCCATACACAAAGAATCAAGAAACAACTAATGTATGGTCAAAGATGGCGACTTACTTTTAGCAAATGCACCAATTATTTGTTAGCTCCATTATGCACAAGAACATGGTATTGACTATAAGGAGACCTTTGCACCCGTGGCAAAGATGGTAAGCATTAGAGTCATCATATCACTTGCTACTAGGATCTATGAAAATTGGACATTACAAATGCATTCTTGAATGGGGATCTTGAGGAGGAGGTTTTTATGGAGCAACCCGAGGGCTACATTCCACATGGAAAAGGAACACTTCGAAAAAGAAGAAATTGACAAACATAGATGTAACCTTAAACAATTGTTGCTTGAAAATCATATCTTGGATCTGTACACACATCACCTTATTATGAATGTCAACTTTGTGCAAATATAATTGCAATGATGAGGCAACTTGGTCCAACACCTATTTAATGTCACATTAACTTATGCAAAACACGAACGACTTGATGTTTGCAAAAACTAAATTTAAACATATCACAATAAATTAGCAACAAAAGTGATCAATTAATAGGCACGACCCCACAATGTGTGCAAAGTATAACACAATGAAAGTCAATGCTTGAATAGCTTTGATACTTTAAAATGCAAATATATTAGGCAAAATCGTTGGAAGTCAATATGATCGTGGTATGATATGGATTGACAATTTGCCAAAATATGATATGGATTGACAATGTGCCAACATATCGAAGACATTTTGATATTTAAATTGCACAATATATTGATTTGTACATCAGTTGTGATAATGTTTCCAAGGGGAGACTCGAACCTGGGACCAAAGAGGATGCCAAGCTAACCAGCTGAGCCAACCCCGTTCGGTAGGTTCAGTTGTGATAATGCAAAGCCTTATATACAAAATGCATATATTCAAACTCGTTGACATAAGAGCAACATTTTGATATTGATATTGCACAATATACTGATTTGTACATCATTTGTGATAATGCAAAGCTTAATATACAAAATGCATATATTCAAACTCGTTGACATGAGAGTAACATTTTAAAAGAACAAAAAACATTGCGTAAGATTGATTTTATTATCAATGACTGCCAAGGCCTATGTTGTGATTTAGCATCTGTATCCTTAAGGAGAAAAAAAAAAAACTATACACAATATTACATTGTACTCTCAAAGACAAAATTGATTGTGTTGACACATCTAAACATACCATTTTCTTTTCCATGGATTGACAAAATACAATTATCAATTTTTGGACTTAGATCTTTTGATAATTAGCATCTAAAAAAAACATTATTCCTTTAATGCCATCGAAAATATATAAATGCAACAATTCAAATGTAAGCAAACTTTGACATGCAACCATCAATATCCAATAGATCATAGACTTGTATATGGTAAATTGATATTTTTCTCTAACAATGTTTGAAACATGCATTGACATATTCTTTGCACAACAACATGGACACATTTACAAGATAGATAGATATATATATATATATATATGTATATATATATATATATATATATATATATATATATATATATATATATATATATATATATATATATATATATATATATATATATATATATATACATATATGTATATATACTCGATTTAATATACACAACAAGTGAACGCAAGACTTGCACCATCTACTGTTATATCACTATAATTACATGCTTGTACAAGAATATTCACATTTATCAACACAATTTTGAAATCAACAAGAGTGTTTGTCCTTGATAACAAAATCAAACCTACAATTCTTTGATGTCTCATAGTCATATGTTATTCAACCAAAATTGAAAAATATATATCTTGATTCTCAACCTACTGGATTTTAAACATCTATTTAACATAATTTTTTTGGTATATTGAATATGATCATCACACATACACAAACATTGAAAAACCCATATCATTAGATATGTGCATCAAAATAAGCCTAAATCTTGAAAGTCTCAAAGTGAAACTTACTTATGTACTAGCTTGTAAATTATAGAGGCAAAAAAATGCCCAAGAAATAAGGACTATCCCATCTTCCATTCATTTTGTTTTGCATAACTAATTTAACTAAGATATGATCTCATATTTGAATATTAGATAAGTTTGATTACTCAAAAGAATTGAGTGCGTGTGCAGGTATTACTACCTAGAGATGAGAAGTTCATGAAACTATGATTTATCCTAATAGCTTGTGATGATGTACAGGTTCTATTAGTAGAATCTAAGGATCTAAGAACTTAAAATATTATATGATGAACCATTTCTAAATGGTAAGATTTCACATCTAACCTTTTTTTAAGGGTTCATGCAGGTATGTGAAGAAATACTTGAGGAACAAGAACAAGAATTTAAAAGCTTATTAATGGTACCTTTAGAAGGCTTTTCCAAGTCTATAATAAAGGCTTTTCCATACGTCTACAATGAAGTCTCAAGGGAGTTTATAAAAAACTGGGGATGAGATAAGGGACCGATCACCCCTTTGGATCTTCTCCGCCATGATTGGGGATGGGCAACCCCTAGAAAAAAGAGCCTAGGAATTGATGATTTGTATGCAAGATAAGATGGACATATACTAGAACCCCTTCCCTAGAAAGTTTGCACTTGAGGTGAATTCCCAAGTTGTAATATAGAAAATTAAACTTACTCATGGCTAACATTAAATGTTGAGCCAACCACGTTCCTTGCTTGACCAATTATAACTCCCATGCAACCCTCCCTCACCTCCACACATCATTCTGTCACTCCACTTACCCTTACTCCACTATAAGACTTCCCCACATATCACACACTTAAATTTGACACATCATCACTCTTGGCAAGCCTCCAAATCCCTATAAAAGGAGTAGTGCGCCCTCCACCATTCCCTAATTCCAGTTAATGAATAGTTTGTTTGCTTGTATGTGTAGGTGCTTGGAGAAGGTGATTTTAGAGCTATGGCTCAGGGAGACCATTCCAAATTGATAAGAGCCCTTGGATGATCCACCATCTTCAACACACACACTTTGCCTCTTCTCTTTCTTCTCTTTCTCACCAAAAATGCTAATTCTCTCTCTTGCATCAACACCAACAAGTCTCTCTCTCTCTCTCTCTCTCTCTCTCTCTCTCTCTCTCTCTCTCTCTCTCTCTCTCTCTCTCTCTCTCTCTCTCTCTCTCTCTCTCTCTCTCTCTCTCTCTCTCTCTCTCTCTCTCTCTCTCTCTCTCTCTTGTGAAGAATTGAAAAAGATTATCTATGTTAGATATAGGGGTCTTATGTTTTTTACATCAAGCATCTAGGTGTAGGATGTTGATAGGAATAAATTTGGCATAGATGGCAAATTATTCATTTCCACTTGTAATGCCACTATTGAGCCAAAATAGAGTAAGAGGCTAAACACGTGCCAATTAGAGTGTCGACAAGTGTAAATCTTGTGTTTGATGAATTCCAAGAGGTCCAATAGGATTTATAGGTGGAACCTTGTGAGGTCCAATAGGAAATTGAGGTGTGCTTGAATATAGTTCAATAGAATTTAGAGGTGCATGGATCAATGATCCAATAGGATCAAGAGGTGACAAAGTATGGTCCAATCATAGTTAAGAATAGTGGTAGCTCGTGGATCTACTAGTATCATTGTACTCCTCATTTTGGATCTAATTGATTTGGTGATTTCATGGATTTTGTGAGTTATTGAATTTCTAGCTTTCTCTCTCTACCCGAGAGCTCATGATGTTTTTTCTCTCTCTACCCGAGGAGAGCAGCTTGTTTTTACTTAGATTATTTTTTGAATACTTCCCACACGTGTGAGTTAGAGTTGGAAGTGATTGAATGCATGTAGTAGTGTGTTGTTGCCATAGAATCAAAGATAGATCTTGAATCTTAATCTAGTCTTGATCTTGGTGCATCTACACACCTTAGGAGATCAAAAGTACATGTAGTGGACAATCCACACGTGTGAAATTCAACATGGTATCAGAGCCTACCTAAGGTTACCATGCATTTTGATCCATCTAAGTGAAAAAATTTCATCAATCTTGAGCTAGAAGTTGTCAAGGCCCATTTTCCTAGCTATCTTGTTCAATCTTGGATCAAAAGAGATCAAAAGGACATTGACTGGGTCTGACCTGGTAGTACGGAATCAAGTGCTCAGACACGTGTGAGGAACATCCAATTTCAGTTTGGAAGTTCTCTCTCATGCTTGATCCATTTATCTTGCTTGATAGCTTGTTTTGAAGCTATTTTTGTCTAGTTTTTGATGCAATCAGTTTCATTCCATTTGGTTGAGCCAATCAGAAGTTATAAGCTTTTGAAGAGGGTAAGGTAGGGCACCTAGACCTGGTTGGACACATTTGGTTTGGTCAAGAGATTGCTTGGTTGATCCAAAATCACAGTTGTATGCTTGCCAATCTCATTTATATGTGATCTAGGCACTGTTTTGAGATCTTAGCCATTTTGTTTCATGCAATATCATTGTATTTGAGTCAAATTTGGTTTCTTAGAGTACTTCACACGTGCTAAGAGTGTTTGATCCTAACTTTGGCTATACTCCATCATTTGATGTGAAACAAATCTTGTTTTAGAGAGATTTGTGTAGCTAGTGAGAATCAATTCACAAATAGTTGCAAGATCTTTCATAGGAGGAGATTGTACTCTCTTATTGGATACTATTGAGAGTGTGTAGCAACATTTATTGTTCATCATTTGAGTTTTCTTCACTTCAAATGTCTTCAATGGGTTCATCCTTGTTGGAATCAAGTGAAAGATTGACCACTTCAAACTATTAAATTTGGAAAATGAGGATGGAGTCCATCTTGATCCTTCAAGACGTGATGGACATAGTTCTTGGCCTTGAAGAAGAACCAGAAGTTCTTCAAGAGGTTCAAAAATACAAAAAGAGAGCTAGGATGGCTCTCCACTACATTAAGATGAATGTCTCTAATGAGATATTGAGGGAGATAGGTACTTGTACAACAACCAAAGAAGCTTGGGATTGTCTCAAGACTATCTATGAGGCTAAGAATACCTCTAGGCTTCTCACTCTTAGGAATCAAATCTTTCAAAGTACCCAAAAGAGTGATGAGAGTGCATCTAGTTATGTTTTGAGAGTAAAAGATATTCATAGAGAACTTGCTTGTATTGGTGATTCCATCAATCAAAATGAGCTAGTTCAAGTCATTCTCAATGGCTTGAAAAGTGAATTTGATAACCTTGTCCAATCCTATGCCATTAAGAGGAGCTACCAAGTTTGGAGGCTCTCCAAAGTGTACTAATTTCGGAAGAATCAAGACAAGAGTACAAGCTCTTGAGGATGGACAAGCTTTCTCTCTCACAATGATGGCAAAGCTCTCTTTGCCAAGGATAAGCACAAAGGGAGGAGCAAGAACCAACATCAACAATCCTCAAGCAAGGACAAAGTCAAATCCAAAGACAAAGATGAGGAGGAAGATAGTTCCTCTAATGCTTCATCATCCAAGCTCAAGAAGAAAAAGATCAAGTGCTTTTATTGTGGCAAGAAAGGTCATTATGCCACCAATTGCTTCAAGAAGAAGAATCAACTCAAGCAAGCCAACATTACCAATGAGAAGGAAGACACTATTGCAAGTGATGGAGAGAGATCTCTTATGGTCTCTAGTTTCTCATCTACTCCTTTCAAGAAGGACGGCCTATGGTATATTGAAAGTGGAGCCTCTTCACATATGTGTAGCTCCAAGGACTCTTTCTCTTCTATTGCACCTTATGATGGAGTCAAGAAATCAATATACACTGCAAATGATTTTGAATGTCCTATTGAAGGCATAGGGAACATTCCCTTGAAGCTTGCATCCTCTAAAGTTCTTTCTCTCTCTAAAGTTCTTTATGTACCTAAGCTTACCAAGAATCTTATTAGTGTTGGCCAATTGCTTGATAATGGCCTTGATGTAAAATTCAATGTTGATACTTGCACTATCAAGAAGAATGATGAGATACTTGCATTAGGATCTAGATCTAGTGGCATCTATAAACTAGATCCAAATGAGTATGTGAATGCTTGTAATGTTGCTCTTGTGAACAAGCTCTCTATGGAGGAATTATGGCATAGGAGGTTGGGACATCCCAACTACAAATCCATGCTCTCTATGATCAAAGAAGCCAAAGCTATTGGCTTGCCAAAGTCACTCTCCAAGAAGATCAAGCCTTGTGAGGCTTGTGCTTTGCTAAATCTCACAAAAAGCCATGTACAAGATCTTCTATCAAAAGCAAGCATCCTTTGGAGTTAATCCACTCGGATGTGCATTTCTCATCAACTACAAGCAAGGGAGGAGCCACTTGTTTTGTTACTTTCATTGATGATTAAACAAGATTCACTTGGATATATCTTCTTGCTTCTAAATCTATGGTGTTTGATCATTTTCTTATTTTCAAAGCTTATGTAGAGAAGCAATTCTCATTCAAGATTAAAGCTCTTAGAAGTGATGGAGGTGGTGAATATATCTCCAATAAATTTCAAGATTTTTGTGAGCTTGACGACATTAAAAGAGAGCTTTCTTGAGACTACTCTCCATCTCAAAATGGAGTGGCCGAGAGAAAGAATAGATCTCTATGTGAATGTGCAAAATCTATGAGGCCTACTCTCCATCTCAAAATGGAGTGGCCGAGAGAAAGAATAGATCTCTATGTGAATGTGCAAAATCTATGAGAATTGAGGCATCTTTGCCCAAAGATTTTTGGGGAGAAGCCATTAATTGTGCAAATTATCTTTGCAATAGGCTCCCACGTATAGCTCTTGGAGGAAAGTCACCATATGAAATCTTATTTTTAAAGAAGCCTAAGGTTGATCACCTTAGAGTTTTTGGATGCTTATGCTTTGTCCATATTCCCTTGGAAACAAGGAAGAAGGAAGATCCTAGTGCATGCAAAGGGATCATGGTTGGATACTCATCCACCAAGAAGGCCTATAAAGTCTTTATACTCTCTACTTCTCAAGTTATTGAAAGTAGAGATGTTGTCTTTCATGAAGATCAACACTCATCTTTTGAAGAGGCCAAGATCAAGAAATCTATGGATGCATCATCAATTATTGATTTTGAAGACAATCATGATGTGATGGGGTCGAGATTTGAAGAAGACTCTCCTCGGATTTTCTCACCAAGAAGATCCATGAGAGATAGATCCGAGCCTAAGAGGCTCTCATATGTTGACAAAGGCAAACAAGTGGATCTTGATTCCACTAATTATGTTTTTTATGTCTCTCATGAAGAGCCAAAGAATGTACAAGAGGCACTCAATACCAAGGAGTGGTATGATGCCATGAAGCAAGAGTATGATGCATTGATCACCAACAATACTTGGGAGCTTGTGGATCCTCCATCCAACAAGCATGTGATTGGTTGCAAGTGGGTATTTCGGATCAAGTTCAATCATGATGGCACCATCAACAAGCATAAAGCAAGATTATGTGCCAAAGGATTTGCTCAAATCCATGGTCTTGATTATGAGGAGACCTTTGCACCCGTTGCAAAGATGGTGACAATAAGAATTCTTATTTCTCTTGCTTGTTTTTTCAAGTGGAAGGTGTTCCAATTAGATGTATCCAATGCTTTTCTAAATGGTTATCTTGAGGAGGAGATCTATATGGAACAACCTCAAGGATTCATCAAGGATGAGTCCAAAGTGTGCTTGCTCTTCAAAAGTCTTTATGGACTCAAACAAGCACCAAGATCATGGTATTCAAGACTTAATTCTTTTCTTATCTCACTAGGATTTACTCTTAGTGACTATGATCCTTCGATGTATCTAAAGTTTGTTGATAGCAATATTGTCATTCTTCTAATTTATGTTGATGACATTATTCTTTGTGGAAGTTGTATCAAGCTAGTTGATGAAACCAAGCTAGCACTTGGATGTGAGTTTAAAATGCAAGATCTAGGAGAGATGCATTACATCCTAGGCCTAGAAATTGATTTTTATGAAAATCATGTCTTTATATGCCAACCTAGATATGCTCACTCTATGTTGAAAAAATTCCATATGGAGAATTCTAAGAGCATAGATACTCCAATGGAGCAAATTGTAAAAGATCTTAATAAAGGTGATGAAAGATCCTTTGAGGAAATCACACTTTTTAGGAGTCTTCTTGCAGTCCCTTACAATCTTCTGGACCGCAAGAAGGCTCCTTGTTGTCCCTTGGGGTGGGATTCTTATGGTTCATTGGGTTGGGTACCCTAAACCCAAAACCTTCATCGTGAGGGACCACAAAGAGCCTTCTTGCGGTGGTTTGGACCACAAGGGACTACGAGGAGGATCCTTGCGGTCCGTTGCGGTTGCGTAAGGGACCGCAAGAAGCCTCCTTGCGATGGGCTGGACCACAAAAAGGGTCCTTGCAGTGCTTTGGACCACTTCAAGGGATCACAAGGAGGCTCCTTCGGTCTAGCCCATCGCAGGGGACCGCAAGAAGGCTCCTTGCAGTTTCCTGTAGTGGCTTAACCGCATGGAACCACAAGGAGCCTTCTTGTGGTTTCTTGCATTCATAGCCCTCTTGCGCTTTACCTGGCCATGAGATTGGACCTAACTAATGCATCAGGCCCTATCCCTGGACTTGGTCCTCCCAGAAGTCCCAGTAGCCACATTTGCTAGCATGCCATGTGCTATGAAATTTTGCAAGCAAGATACGAAGAAAATTTGCAAAACTCACAGATGATTTACTCATAGAGTGTCAAAACCCCAATGAAGCTACCATCATTTTAGATCCATTCCTAAGCTTCCATGCTCAAGAAACTTCCTTTTTTGGACCAAGAATCACAAAACTGATTTCATGCATGCATTCCCACCTCCTAAGACTTTGCATGTCATCATTCTTCGTGGTAATACTATTGCATGCATAAGATCTCCATTCCTTTCCACTTGCATGCCTTTTTTATTCCTTCACCTTTGCATGTAAGCAAAACCAATGATTATGTGTCTAGTTTTTGTGTTTTGAAAGTTTAGCTTTGATATTTTCAAATTTTGGATCAAGAAAAGATTGTTTCGGGAATCTCATATTAATTTGTTCACTTTTAAAAATTACCATGTCTCAAAAAATGTTTGAGAACACTTCAATGATGTATATGTAATTGGATCTTGCGAATTGATCTTGCATAAGTAAAGATTCTTCCTTCGGGGGAGGGGGGTCCCATCTTAACCCCTCATCATGACTCATGTGGATGCTTGATGTGAATGAATGACTTTTTACTTTCTTCATTTGTATTTGATTTTTAAAAGTTTCTACGAATCCAATTCACCTTTCAAAAAAATAATTAACATTGCAAGTTAAGTTCATGTTTTGTGAAATTTAATCTACAAGGAACCTTCCCTTGGAGTTCACATAGCCCTACCACATATTGAAACACAGTCATTGATATTACAAAGACACTTGGGATGCATAAAACACGCCATGACACTACCCCCAGCTAGACATTATTGCAATGAGCCATATGCTTGCTTTTAAGTATAATCTTGGCAATAATTCACATTGTTACAATGTCTAGAGTGGAGGCATTTGGAATAATCAATAATGGCATAGGATTTAATTTTCAAGGATCTTTAATCCAGAAACCTGCTTTATATATTAGTCAACATATCAACTCATTGTTTACTGTCTATTTTGGTTTATTGGAGTTATTCTTTTGTTTTACTGGAGTTATGTTTCTTCTTCATTGAGATGTATGGGCTACATTGTACTGGAAAAATGCCACCTTTAATAGAGGGTGATGTCAACAATCTTGATCCCACAATGTGCATGAGAGCGACCATTTCTTACACATGGTGGTTTGGAACTAAGCCTTTATTTGTATCAATTCATAGTAGTAACATTTTGTTAAAGTTACGGAGTGGTTCTTGATCCCATGGTATATAATGTGGATCAAGTGATTTGCATGCAAGGAAATACGTAGACACTATGTTCCAATGGACAACAATAAGCCCTTAATGCATCTCAAAAGCTCGACACGAGGGTGGGTGGGAGCGGAGCCGAATAGAGCAGAGCGGAGGATATGGAGGACTCGTGGGATCATAAAGAAGCTTTTCAGCCATAGTGTCGAGCAAACCTAAAATGATTATTCGAGGGTTACCAAATAACGACTTCATTTAGATTTGGTTGAGGAGTCTTATCCATTACATATTTCGGGTCTAATCCCTTATCTCCATGTCGCATATGCCAGGCAGATGACGTTGCATTCCATTAGGGCTGTGTCATCAACAACTATACATAGGTCAGTAGATTAATTCATTCAGATCAGTTCAAGTTCAGAAGTAGTCACTCTTCTTCTTCTTACAATCAAACTATCATTGTCGAATATTTATTCGACTCATATGCAGCTTATTTTCTAACAGCAACAACATTCACAAGATAATGGTTCTCATCAGCACAAGATAATCATAACTTTCTCAAGGGAAGATAACTTTCAAACTCATGACACACAAACATATCTTCCACAAAAGGTACACATAAAGATGTAGCACGTTTTTGGAAAATGGCTCATGTCTCTTATAGTGTTTCCCTGTTCACCCTTCATTTGGACTTTTTCATGGCCTAGAGAGCCTTTCAAAAGTTTCAAATGTGTAGCTGACTTCATTTTCAATGCAAAACTTCTCTTTAAGTAGGTTAACCAATGCAACATTCCTTTTAAAACCTTATGAGCAATGATGTCAACCAAGAGCCCTCAAAATTGAGTAAAGTTTTTTATATGAAACCTTATAGGCAAGGTTAATTTCCATTTCCAAGTAAGTGCCATAGACCAAAATTTCTTTTGGGTGGAAGTCAGTTGTGTTGGTTTGCATGGATTTGTGTGCTTGCATCTTACCTTGTCATGGGAGTCTAGATCATTATGCATATGCTAATTCAAGAACAAAGTAGTCATTTGAAATGTTCAATGACTTGTTAATTATCTCTCTTAGCTATTTATTTGGTGACAATATAGTCTTATGGGGGCAATAAGATTTCCTCCGATTGGTCGCTCATTGATGTCAGCTTTACATGTCTGTGCTTGTAAGTGTCTAATAGGATGTAAGCCTAGCTAGCTGGAAGATGATAGTCTCATGGTAGCAGTGAGATTTCCTTAGTTTGAATCATGTCACTCATGTAGGTCCACTTATGTGCAAGTCAAAATGGAAACAGATTTGTGGTTTTACGTGAGCATTGTGTTTGCGTGAAACTTTGTGTTGTCAAACCTGAACTTGAGTGTGTATGTCAAGTGGTTTCTTGGTGTGCTTGAGTGTGAGTCAAGTACGTAGTAGCAAGAAAACACATAACATTTTCTGGACACTCCAGACATTGTTACAACTTATTGTTTTTCACTTTTATCACATTTGAGTTCAAGAGAGTGTTAGAAATTAGATTGATTTTAGATAAACTTCAAATGTGTAACAATTGGATAAGTGCCAATTTAGTTAGCTGACACTTGTCTAGCCCATGCAGTTTGGGGCTTTTGCTATATGTCTAGTGTTTCTTTGTTATCCAATAAATTTTGTTTTACCATCTTTGAGAGCTTAAGGTGCTTGGAGCTATGGTGATTGTTGTGTGATCTGCATGTTGCACTAGTTCCGATACTTTTTGGATTTAAAAACATTGACAATCATGTCAACTTTTTAATATCCCTCATGTAGCCTGCAAGAAGTAGACATTAAAAAACTGGGTAAGCCAAAGGGAACTAATAATTTTAAAGATGACATATCAAAGATCCCCAAGTAAATGGGGCGTACAACACCTCTGTTCAAATCTTCCTCTACTAACCCATAATTTGAATCTTCTTGCTCCTAATGATGAGTGTTACCTCCGATTTCTTGCTCCATGTGTTTAATTTGACAAGCTGTTCTGTATCAAATCTATTTCTAGGCATGTGACTTCTATGGCTTGTTCAATGCTCGATGCTTACAGAAATGAAGTGTGACATATTAGATATTACTCAATAATTGAAGATTTGGTAGTCAAACTGGTTGATGTGTGATCTTTTAGAATGGACATAAGCTACTTTCCAAACTAAGTTCCAATGAAATGGCCATTTGTTTGCAATGCATCTAACAACATAAAACCAATACAGGTGATTATTCTTAGACTTTTATGACCTGCATTTCTTGAAACTTGCTTACATTAATTACGAAGTCAAACATGGAAATTACATTGTTCCAATCTAACTTTAAACCCTTTACAATTTCTTTTCTGCAAATGGGAAAGTACAAAAGATATTGGACATTGAATTGTACTGAAACCACATTGGAGTTGGAGTAAGGTATTTCAGTTACCGTCACCAATCATGCCCACAGGGAATAAAGCAATCCTTAAAATGGTGGACTCAATTTGCATCTTTGAAATGATCTCACATCTGACAAATTTCTATATGATCTTGGTGGCACTGCAAACACGAAGATTCTTCTTGATGCAGATGGCTGTCCCAGGTGCTTCAAACACGAAGATTCTTCTTGATGCAGATGGCTGTCCCAGGTGCTTCAGCATGAAAGCAATTGCTAGCTTCTCACTGTATTCACAAAGATTTCTCCTTCCCTCCCCTCATCCTCCACATCATGCAGAAGGAATGTTAGATCAGGCATATGCCTTGTCTCCTTACTCAACCCCAGCAATCTATATAGCTCAACCCAAATCTCCTTGCTTTGTCAATGAGTTGCATTGTTTAGAACAAAATCATTCATCTGATTGTCAGCTTCAATCCAGCTGCATCAGACTTTTTTTTCACACCTTTATTTCCTTATCTGTGGTAACTCATCCATCCTGTCGGCTGCTGCGTAGATGTTTGATAGCAACACATAAGCTGCAGCATTTTCTGGTTCCAACTTCATAAGACAATCAAAGGCTCGTCTTCCTATTTCCACATGGCCATGGTTTCTAGCAGCACCAAGCAAGGTTCTCCAAACCACAGCATCTGGCTGCATTGGCATTTTGTTAATTAAATCCTCAGCGTCAGCCAGGAACCCTGAGCGGCCCAAAAGATCAACCATGCAGGCATAGTGATCCATGGTGGGTAGGGACACCATGCTCTTTACACATGGAATCAAAGAGGTGACGACCTTCATCTACTAAACCACAATGGCTGCATGCAGAGAGAATACTAACATACGTGACATCATTAGGCTTCGTGCCTTCCCTTTGCATTTGCTCCAAAAGTGTGATAGCCTCCTTGCCAAGCCCTTGCTGTGCATATCCCGCTAACATCGCATTCCAAGACACCACATCCCGTTCATATATGTTATTGAACACCTGACGTGCATGCTCCATGCTCCCACATTTTGCGTACATGTTAACAAGGGAACTGTTCACAGTCACATTCAGCTCAAACCCACTTTTTATGATGTGGGCATGGAGCTGCTTGCCCTGTTCCAGGGCTGCAATGCTAGCACATGCTTTTAGGAGAAGAATATATGTGACATCATCTGGCTTCACACCTTCCTGTTTCATTTGCTCATACAGAGCCAGAGCCGGCTTGCCAAGCCCTAGATGTGCATATCCTGCAATCATTGCATTCCACGAAACCACGTCTCGCTCTCTCGTTTTGTTGAACACCCAACGAGCATGCTCTAGGCACCCACACTTCGCATACATGTCAACAAGGGTGTTCCCTATAACCACATCTAACTGGTAGCCACTTTTGATGATCTCGGAATGAAGCTGCTGACCCTGTTCCAGAGCTGCAACAGTGGCACATGCTTTGAGGAGACTAACATATGTGACCTTGTCTGGCTGCACATCTTCCTGTTTCATTTGTTCATACAGAGCAAGGGCCTCCCTTCCAAGTCCATGCTGTGTGTATCCTGCAATCATCCCATTCCATGACACCAGATCTCGCTTGTTCATGTTGTTGAATACTTCACGCGCCTCCTCTATGCAACCACATCTCGCATACATGTCAACAAGGGCACTACCCAAAATTACATCTGACTCAAAGCCACTCTTGATGATGTGGGAATGGAGCTGCTTGCCCTTTTCCAGGGCTGCAATGCTGGCACATGCTTTTAAGAGACCAACAAAAGTGACATCATCTGTTCTCATGCCTTCCTGTTTCATTTGCTCATAAAGAGCAAGGGCCTCCTTTCCAAGCCCCTGCTGTGCATATCCTGCAATCATCGCATTCCATGACACCACATCTCGTTCATTCATCTCATTAAAAATTTCTCGTGCATCCTCTATGCACCCCCATTTCACATATCCGGCAATCATTGAATTCCATGAAACCACATCTCGTTTACTCATTTTGTCGAACACCTCACGTGCACGTTGTATGCACCCGCATTTTGCATACATGTCAAGAAGGGTGTTCCGTACAATCACATCTGACTCAAAGCCACTTCTGATGATGTCGAAATGAAGCTGCTTGCCCCATTCCAGGGCTGCAATGCTGGTACATGCTTTTAGGAGAATAACATATGTGACATTGTCTGGATGCACACCTTCCTGTGTCATTTGCTCATACAGAGCAAGGGCCTCTTTTACAAGCCCATTCTGCCCATATCCTGCAATCATTGCACTCCATGAAACCACATCTCGTTCGCTCATTTTGTCGAATACCTGACGTGCGTGCTCTATGCAACCGCATTTTGCATACATGTGAACAAGGGTGTTCCCTATAACCACATCTGACTCAAAGCCACTTGTAATGATGTCGGAGTGAAGCTGTTTGCCCTGTTCCAGAGCTGCCACCCTTGCACAAGCATTTAGGACAACAACAAACGCAACCTTGTCTGGTACTATGCCTGCTGTCTGTTGCATTTGCTGAAATAATTTGATAGCCTCCTCACATTGTCCATTATTGGCATATGCTGAGATGATAGCAGTCCAGGAGAATATATTGTGTTCAGTCATCGTGTCAAATACTTTGCGGGCATCCAATACACTACCGCACTTGGCGTACATGTCAACAAGGGATTTTCCTAGGAAAATGTCTGACTCAAGTCCGCTTTGGACTATGAGGGCATGCACTCGATTGCCCTCCGTCAAGTCTTTCCTTCTGGCACACGCCTTCAAAAGGCAAATATAGGCATTGATTGGAGCTTGAATATTTCGCTGGACCATAAGCTCCACCATATCCACTGCCTCTTTCAATTGTCCTTCCTGACAGAGCTTGTTCACATTATCGATATTGCAAAAGGAGTTGGGCAACCTGCAAGATTCAGATCATAATTTTTGAAAAAAAATGAAAAAGCATCAAATTTGAAAGACCAGCAACAAAGTGTATTCTGAGCCCTGAGGGCTCCACAGTCCACACTGGGATTAAAACTATACCATCCTCCAAATCCACCGCCAGATTGTATTTGACCGAATGCCATAGGTGCCATCTTTTCCTTAACCCAAGAAGGGTTCAGCCAACCTTCAATCCATAGGCCCTCATGTGTACTCTTATGTCTAAAGTCTGGGTACTTAGGACTTTTCTACACAAAAGTACACAGATCAGCAGATACAGCTTCAATTGGAGAAACTGACGACAATAACCACTCAGCCTCATATACCAAAGCAGAGTCAACAAAAAAATCCAGTGGGCAACATCAAAATTGATAAGCTAAAGCAACTGAACCCTGAAATAAATCCAAAACCATCCTCACAGCATCACTTTACAGGTAATCTTCGATGGTCGTTAAGATGGATAGCCATACCTTGATAAATCTGTTGTCCCACCACTGCGATGGATCTGAGAAAAACTCTTGCCACAGCTGTTCCGTTCTAACGGCTCTGCCTACATGCTCTCAACCAGTATACATCAGAACTTTGGCAATTATGAGTGAGAAGGTCGATGTGCCTATAAACATCTCTGCAGATTCAACGAGATCTCTTCTTGGCCAAGGCAATGCTGGTGAAAAAAGGAAATTGAACCATACCGGAGACTTCAGGTGTTGGAAAAAAGGATTCTCGCTGTTCTTGATATTGTACCATGGCAGCTAGCCTGGCATGTACCCATGGAGGATTAGACCTATTGCCAATCCATAGGGCCTTCTTTGAAATCTTATGTTTGAAGTCAGGAAATCGCGGATTTCTCTGAAAATAAATACAAAGCATGCAACCTGAGCAGCCATCAATTGAAGCAAATCTACTAGAATGATCAAAAATCGTGGAATGGAGTACACTGCAATTATCAAAGCTTCACAAGGTACTAGAATGAGCACAGCTGTTAAAATAAGGTAGATTGCTATGATCAAAGCAAGGACGGACCCCTTGAACCAGCAATTCCAATAGATGCTAACAAAAAGGCCTATTGATCTATGACACCATTCTAAGCAACCAAAGCCCTAGCCCCAGTAAAAGTACGATGGGGTGTGCGCAATGGATTGAAAGAGAAATTTTCAATCCTCCTCAGATCCAAAAACGTTTGAACAAATGAATGCCACAGGGTACTGGCAGTTTCACCTTATCATTCCTAGTGTCCCACCATTGTGAAGGATCTGAGAAAAACTCCTCCCAAAGTTCTGTTGTTCTCGATCCTTGGCCTGCATGACAGAAACACAGAGAGTAAGGACTAAGAGAATCAGACTATTCTGACAGGTTGGGCTGGGTGAGTGCCAGTAGCTCAAAGTGATTGAGAAATGTAAGTGCAATACAGGTGTGACCAAAGATTTCTGCTTCCCCGCTGCATTCAATTGACGACGAAGAAGAAGATGATGATGATGATTGCTGTGGATTAAGAGTAGCAAGCTTTGCTCGTAGCCAAGAGGGGCTAAACCTATCAGCAACCCATAATGCCTTCTTAGTAGTTTTATGTTCGAAGTCCGGAGCTTCAGGATTTCCCTGTGAAAAACGGGCATCAAGCCAAGCTAAGCTAGTGAGAGCCACGACCTAAAGCATCTTTCCAAACTGAACATCACTCCATACAACGTGTAAGTAATAAAACCTGCACTTCTTGCCGAACCCACAACTGGGCAAAAGCAAAACTACATAATAGAACTTATATCACAAAGTAAAGAGCCAATTCATTTAGTATCTCACCTTGTCAAACCTTCTGTCCCACCATTGCGAAGGATCCGAGAAAAACTGTTGCCAGAGACGCTCTACTCTGGCTACTGAACCTGCAAGCCCATCCCATCCCATCCCAGCAATAGCCAACCATCAATCATCACATCAAAGCAACAGACTAGCACAACACACAGGCACATCAGTAAACCACCACACCTTAATAGCTAACTCTAAAACACAAGAAGAAGAAGAAGAAGAAGAAGAAGAAAATCAAAAGCAGAGCACAGCTAAACCCTCACCTTCTTCCTTCGAGGTAATTACTATAGAAATTTCTGCTGCCATGGGTGAATGACGACTAGATGAAGATGAAGATAAAGAAGGAAAAGGAGTACAATTGAGGGAAGTAGAAGATGAGGAAAAAAGGGTGAATTCATTTGGGATCATGAGGGTGATTCTGATTCTGATCGTTAAGGGGGAGCACAGAAGGATTGAAGATCGAGGAAGAGCAGGAGAATTATCAGAATAGAATAAGAATTGATGATAATGATTTGGTTTGCAACAAAGGCCTGCTGCTGCTGCTGCCATGCTCATGCTTGTGCTTTGTGCTTTGTTTAGGATCACAAAAGTTGTGGATGGAGTTTGAAGGTGCTATTCTGTTGAGACCAAGCCAAAAAAAATTTATAGGAAAATAATGAAAATTTTATGTGGTGGGTTTTCGTGGTTCTGCACCAAGGAATCCACCTCCTGCACTCTCACTCACTCTTGTTTCACCATAAGTTATTGTAACAAGTCTAGTGAACCACTTTGAGTGTGACCCAACTTGTTCCCTCCCTGCTTGATGTTCCCAATATGCTCGCATGAGAAGTTAGTATAGCATGGGTTGCTTTTTGGTTATGATTGGCTCTCATAGGTGAACAACTTTCAGTGTGACCCAACTCGTTCCTGCTTGATGTTCCCAATTTGCTTCAAGAGCATGAGAAGTTACTATAGCATGGGTTGTTTGTTGGTTATGATTGGCTGTCATAGGTGAACAATGAACGAAGAACACACTCCTTGGTAGATTCTCTATTTTTAGGATGTACACCATGAACTACATAAAGTGGGTAAGTATGCATCCTTCCAACTCAACCCATTCTTTGTGTGATGTCAAGCTCCAATCACAAGTCGACATGGAAAGAACCCCTTAGGGTGATTTTATATGAGAGTACCATGCAAGTTTGTCATTCAAAATGGGGACCTGCCATTGGTCCATTTGGAAAAAGAGGGACACCCCCCTCCCCCACTTTCAGACTTAGTTTGAGTCGTGACCATGTGACAAATGAGGTAGAGAAGCCCTTTGCCACATAAGGGCGAGTGAAAATGGTTTTTATGTTGAGAGGCATTGCCCAACATGTTGAGTTGACTTATGAAAAATGGACTGATGAGTTTACAATAATTTGAACAAGCCAATCATGTCACTGTGATATGTTTAAGCTTATCATCCAAGTTCAAAAGAAGGGTGGTTCATTTCCTAGGATCTCCAATGATTAAGATTGGTATTGTTGTCACTTTTTTTAAGCAACTCAAAACTATTGTTCATATCCTCTGTCCACACCACTAGTGGACTCTTAGCTCTCCAACTAAGTTTCTTAAAGCCTTTCAAAGCTTGAGTGAGGGAGGTACATGTCCAAAACGAGTTCGAAAACCCGTCTTAGGTATATCCTCTACCTTAATGCGAATCTGATGATACCTTGATCTTAGATCTATCTTGGTAAAGTACCTTGAACCACCAAGATAATCTATTTAGTCATCCGTGGTAGTGGATATCTAACTAATCTTAATTGTAACCTTGTTCATTAATTTTTTATAGTCCATGCAAAACCTTATAGTCCCATCCTTCTTGGCAACCAGAATCACTGGTGATGCCCAAGGAGACTTACTAGGTTTAACCCACCCTTTCTCTAGATACTCACTTAATTGCCTTTGTACCTTAGCCTCTTCCAATGCACTCATCCTATAAGGGTGTTGTGCAATTGGAATTGAACCAGGCATAAGGTTAATCTTGTGATCTACAGACCTTTCAGGTGGTAAAAAACCTACAAAAAGGTCTAGAATTCATGCCTAAGTGCTTCAAATTTAGGAGTGTTCTCACTAGGTATGTTCATGACATTAAGTTTACGAATCTCATCATTGCAATAAATTAAGTCTTTGTGAAAACATAAATAGACTTTATACTCTATGTTCTTTATTAAATAATTAAGTTCATGCTTAGAGTAAGGTTTAATACGATGTACACTTAAACTAACACTAATCTTTATTAAAGAACAATCATGCATAAAAGTTAAAGATTTTTCAACAAAATCAATTTTCAATGAATGATTATTACCATAATGTCTTGTTTCCCAAGAACGACATCCACATTTGCTGAACCAATAACACGGAATTCTAGTTTTTCAGCATAATCATGTGTGTGCAATGGTACATTAGGAACCACATAATCCAAGGGTTCGGAATTACACCCAGATGCCACACAATACTTCTTCTCACTTCTTTTGAGGGGGGGATTTAGCATCTGCACCAAATTTGCATTTATAAAATTATGTGTGGATCCCGTGTCAAAAAGTTCATTAACAAGATGACCTCCAATTTTACCCTTATTAATGCAAATTAAGTCATTAGGTCCATAAAGCACTGAACTAAAAAAACAAAAAAAAATATCCATCTCATTACTTTGAGATATAATACCTGAGGACGTTGAGACTTTGTTTTTTGACCATCTCCATTGCACTTGAAGCAAAGATTCTTCTTTCGAGCTTCCGCTAGGTCCTTCTTGCCACCTTGATGATTTTTAGGGTGGTGTTTGGGTTTCTTAGAATTAGGATTGGAAGATGCCTCATTGGTAACTTCCTTATCCTTCCTTTTAAGTTGAAAACCCTTCTTTTCTCATTATGATGACTATTATGTGGCTTAGGAATATCATCATAAAACTTTGCAACCCTACTATCATCTTCTAAGGTGTTGGGATGGTTCATTCGAACATCCACTTGATTGTCCTTAGGTAAACCATCAATGAACATGAGCATATGTATCTTTGGAGGTATTTCACTATAAAGTCTTGAATAAAGTCTTTGGAGATACTCATGGAAGTCTTGAATAAATGGCTCACTATATTTTTTTAAGAGGGGTCTACTTGCATTTTTTTCAAATGCCTAGAAATACTAACTCTTACATGGTCATTCCATTTCTTTTGGGATTCACCACAAGGCTCACATAATATCTTCCTATCATTTTTAGGTAGCATTTCTCGGCTCTCATTCGTCTATGTAAAAACTTCCCTTATAAAAAGCACAATTTTCAGTGTATCTTTCTTAATCCAAAGTTAGAATAGATAAAAAATCAGATTTGAAGGCCACTGAAGTTCTGCGAAAAAATAGAAAACTAGAATGAAAGGTAGTTTAGTTTATGATGGGTTGTTTACTCCCTTCACTACTTCATAGTGTATGTGCAACACCAACCTTCTTAAACTTCATTTACATTTGGCAACTTGAATTTCGGCACGAACAAAACTTTGAAAGAACTTTTGAGATTTGGATTTGCGCACCTTTTTGCTAGGCCCACAGATTTGCGACAACTCACAAAAAGCCAAACTTTCACTTCTCTACTTCAAAAGAAAAACTCCAACCTTCATTTACATGAAAAACTATTGATATCAACCTACTTTTCAACTTGCAAACACTTCTACCTATCAAAATGAAGATGTGTACTTGTTGGCCACTCTATTTTAAACTTAGAAATCCATTCAAAATTAGAAAAACCAGCCCCTATTGAAACTCACACAAATTTCTATAAGCAATAAATTAATGCTATTTCAACAACATCTTCTTAACAATCGTTGATGACAGTTTTTATGCAACTTGAAAAAAAGTTTAGAATTTATCATTCCCCACTTTGGAAGTTGCTATGATACCACTTTTACAACAAGGAAAGACTACCCTCCAAGCTTTTGGGCTGATGTCCGCCAATGCCTTCAAAGAGCCCTCCAAGGTGCCTAATGTCCCTAAGATCCTTCCAAAGTAGACAATCAAATGGCCTCAAGAAATCACCACCCAACCATAGCTAGATCCATGCACAAGCAAGCCAATCTAGAACCCCATTTCTACACCACAATCAATCACATAGCTACCATCACAAGCAAACATACTCAAGATCCCACCCCCATCTAAGTCCCATAGCAAAGATGGAGATCCTCACAAGAGTTTGCTAGCAAAAGATACTCTCTACACTCTAGTCTCATACTAGTGAATAGAAACAAGCAACAACACAAGAATTTCCCCCTCCCTATGGGCGCCCTCACCCTCTCTTATAGATTGGAAAAGACGCACTTCAAAACACTACAGAGTATCCTCCCAAGCCAATGAGAAGAGGGGAGGCAAAGGAGAGGTCAAGAGTCCCATAAGCTAGTGGAAGGTCAAGAGACTCTTTCCATAACTCATGTTTCTTTAATAACCAATTATTGGATGCTTTGGGGATATCAAGGGTTCATAGTAGGTGCGCCCTCCTACTAGGTCCCAATGACCCATATGGATGGCAAACTTTGGCCCAAGGCCAATTATGTGATCACACAAAGAAGAGCTTATCTACTCTGCATAAATACACATGCTTATCTATCTTGTTTAAATATATAGGCTTATCTACTCTTCCTAAACATGAACAAGAGCTTATCTACCCTACATATATACATGTTTTCCTTTGTCTTGTTTACAAACAACATGAGCTTATTTGTCTTGTTTAAACATAGGGGCGTATATGCCATGTCTATATACATGGACTTATTTGCCTTGTTCACACACAAGAGTCTAATAATGCCTTTGCTCTCATAAACATGACCCTAAACTAACCTTCACAAGTGCATTACCTACTATATACACCTCCCGTTAACACAAATACAAATATCCCATCATACAAATAAAACCATAACACATCAGTGCAGTAAAACTAAGAAAATGCTCACAAGTCCATCATGCATTGTTGATAATTTTCTTAGATTACTTCTTCCAATGACATTACAAAACCCTGACCCAAATGCATACTATCAACCAAGAAAAGTGACTCAAATACTTCAATCTTTATGTCATTGATGTGGGTGTAAACCATGCTAGAAACATGAACCCTATGTTTGTATAATGGAGTATTCTTCATCATCATATCTGTTACAATCGATAAAAATTTCTCACATCATGTCCATCACTCTTCCTCACTCTTAATGTTACTATAACGACGCATAAAAACTTGATTGCCCTATGTTTGTATGATGGAGTATTCTTCACCATCATATCCGTTACAATCAATAAAAATTTCTCACATCATGTCCATTACTCTTCCTCACTCTTAATGTTACTATAACGACGCATAAAAACTTGATTGAAATAAACTATGAAAATGACTATTCACAACTACTAGACACAAAATAAAAAAATTGGTTTCTCCACAAAATGGGGACAAAATGCAAGCTTCAATCTTCTCCTTTAAGTTCCAGCCTACATGAAACGATCGCAAATGATGAAACAAGCTCTAATATTCATCTAACATTGCCAAGCTTCATGCAATACCCAACTACAAAGAGGAGAATTAGAGCAAGAGAGCAAAAATGACACCATTGGGTACTAAGCTAAGATAAACCTACAAAATTGGAAAATAAAATGGTTTAAGTATAATTACTATAAAATCTTGGTAAATAAATTACTATGCACTACTCCTACCACCTACAAGATGATGGTCGTAGATGCACAAAATGGCGTTTTGTGCACAAGCTAGTTAAAACTAGTAGAGGCGATAATGCTTTAGAAATTCAATGTTTCTTCACTAAAAGTTGGAACTTGTCATGCCATAATGGAAGACACATGTCACCAACTATGTGACTTTATGAATGAGATACAACTATGTGAATAGATAACGAGAGATAAAATGACAAGAACAAATAGAACATGGAGACAAAATGGAATCAAACACATGTAAATGTAAAAAAAAAGATTTGTATCATAAAAAGAGGTCACATGAATTTGTGAAAAAGAAAATTGTTAAACGAAAAAAAAAATGATAAAAGAAAAACGAAAATCATATCTCAGTCGTAACTTGTTTTGAAAACAAGGAGGTTTCCTTTATATAATTGTTTCAATGCGTTGAAGGAAATATCAATGAAATGAACATGGAGTCAATAATAAATCAAGACCAAGGAAATGAAGATAAACTCAAAGGAATTTGTAAGGTTTTCTTTGAATATTACCATGAATTGTTTTTTAATGGACATGATGACCAAGACATACATTCAAGATTGTACAAACAAACACAATACAGTCACAAAAAATTTGGACATCATTCATAGAATTTAAATAACAAGATTGAAAATATTATGGACAAGGATATACTAAGGTTCTCCAATACTACATTGAAAAGGTCTCTTTTGCCCCAAATAATTCATAACTAGATATTTTGAAATAGGGTTATTCTAACTAATATTAAAAGTTCCCTTCCTATGACGTGAAAGAGGTTACTAACTATTTTGCATGTCTCATATAAATTAGTAGCTAAGATGATATCAAAGGGACTAGCAGCAATTGTTCAAAAGGTGGTGGACAAGAAATAGTTTGGTTTGACAAGTATAGATGTATCATAGATAATGTACTTGCAAGTGATCAACCACTTATTTGTACAATATAAGCTGTGCTTTTATAAAAAGCATTTGGAAAAATTGGGACATTTTTTATTTTATATGTGCGAGGCTAGGTATCCATACTAGCTCTTTGTATGTTACAACAATTTCATACAAAGAAATGTGAGGGACTCAAAGAGGGATTCCTAGTTGCACCTCTTCGGTTTGCAATAGGTAGTATTCAACTTCAAGTTAAATTTGCTCATAGACAAGGACTATGCAAAGAATAACGACATATAGCATGGAGATTCTCCATCATTTATATGTCAATGATACCGACTTATAAATTAAGGATTGCTTGATCAAGTTGTATGAAAAGGATCAAACATTTGTTATGTTGGACACAATATTGCATGTTGGGAGTTTGATGAAAGTTTAAGTTTGATTCAACAAGGTATGAGAAAACGGAAGCTATTTTGGTAGGGAATAAGACAAAATGCTAAGTTGCAATGGCACCCTATGGGAATTTAAAGACCAAAAAAATTCTAAATTTGGAACAAGAAGGAATACATTATTGGCTTGACCTCTATGATATGAGCATGCTTTATGCTTTATAAAGAACTTACCCTAAGTGATTTTTTGAGATCTTTCAAAGGTGCTCCACTCACACTAAATAGTTTTTCTTGAAATACCTCAAGAACTAATCCATGTATGCCCAAAAAAACCTCTCAAGAAAATCTTCTACATATGATGAGAATGCAAATAAAAAATTCTTGTAATGTCCCAAATGCAAGCAATGGTAACTACCCTTTATCATCTTTTATGAAATGCTCAAAGATATCAAATAAAGTGAGAATGCAAAGTCAAACTTTTCATACTATGTCGATCTAGATTAAAAATGTTGTACTGAAGGATGAAAATCAAGAAAACCAAATTTTTGTCTTTGCAAGATTCTTCAAAAGAGACAACCAATGAGAGTTGAATAAACCATTTTGCATTTATTCATTGAATGTTATTCGAAGAACCAAAATGTATACTTTTATTATCTTATAAAGAGAATCAAATGAGTCATATATAAGCTAGATAAAATGCTAATACCCTCCTCAGAATGATACACCTTCAAATTTGGCAAACATCCACATAATCTAGAAAAGCAAGGAATTGCAAGACCTACCTACTAGCATGAAACATTGAGCATTATATAGAGAATTCAAAAGCAATGTAATTTGAACTGGTAGCCAACCAAATCGTTGACTAAAATGAAAGGAATGGTAAATGACTCGCTAGACATGGCTAGTGATCTACTAACTTGCACTTATGTATCTTATATTTACTTTTGAGTTTATTATGAGTTGCACCTTGTGTAGCAAAATTAAGCCTATACATTACAACTATGTAATACGTGTTACATTTCATGCATAGTTATAATAGTCTTTAATGAAAAATAATAAAATTCTTGCCATATAATAATACAATATAAAAAAGTTGGCAGGTCTTTTCATCATGGGAAAGCTAAAAGCCTTCTTGACACTTTGCCAAACTACTTATGTGTGAAGGCCTACCTCATTAATCCCCAACGATATAACAAAACTAGGGCTATGTTACATACCTATGTAACTAGCAGTACTTCAGTGACCCCTATATGTCCATTTTTTGTTGGGGGCTAAATGGCAAGTTACCCTTGGATAAGGGGTACCCTTAAGATTAAGGGTATGTGCCTTTTGATTAAGGTACTGGTGTCCTTGGATAAGGGCAGGTAGGTGTCTATGCCTTGGTCGGAGGTATGGACCTAGTGAGGTGTTAGAAAGTCATTACCATGGGTGTTTTGGCTATTTTTTTAGACCTTGGGCCTCAACCTTGAACCATATCACTTTATTGGTCTTGGACCAAAGTATACAAGCACAACTTGGGCAATGGGACCTAGTAGGAGGGCGCACTTCTAAGGTGTGTCTATTGAGTTCCCAACGCCCACAAAAAAGGCATTCAAAGAGTCATAGGTTATGGAAGAAGTCTCTTAACCTTCCATAAGCCTATGAAGGTTCTTTAACTCCCCGCTCTAGTGTGGCTACTTGTGTATAGAGTGTTTTCTTGTGTGTAGTATGCTTAGGGTTTGGATCTTGCTTATGGTATGGGACATAACTAGGATTTGGATCTTGAATATGCTATGGTTTGTGGTGGTAATTAGTTATTGGTTAGCAAGGGGATGCTAGATTAGCCAAGTTGCAGGATTGCATGTGCTAGCTAGCTATGGTTGGGTGGTGAATACTTGAGGCCACTTGTTATCTACCTTTGTGATTAAGATTAGGGACACAGGTGGATGAGAGATCCATGGAGGCTTGAAGATCCTTACTTGCAGGTGGAGGCATCCCAGCTTGGAATTGGGGAGCATCTTGGAGCTTGCAGGTTACTTGGAGGACCTTTGGAGGCAGTACCTTTGGATTAGGAAGACTTCTTGACTTCATTTGTAAAAGGCTATATCATTAATCCACAACAAAATAGTTGAAATGATTCTAATGTTTTGAAGTATTTTGAATAGACATTCAGTTTATTTTCTATTTCCCCTTAGGTTTGCATTGAACAATTTCATTTATCTTGCTTGGTAAAGTCCAATGAGGTCCAAAGTAAGGTCCAATGACCAAAAAAACATTTTGGTGAATTCAAGATGGACATGTAGAGAGAGACAAGCATGCAATTTCAAATGAATTGCCTCCCTTAGAGGAGAAACAATGTGAATGTGATATGCACACTAAAACTTAAAAATCATGAAAAGTCCATCATCGTAGCACGATGTCTGGGTAGAGTTGTTGACTGTGACCAACAAGGCACATGCTCAAAACCCAACCGATGTGCAGTGACATCTTTGGAGCTTGCTCCTAACCTGGTGTTGCCCACATGGTGCTGCCAGGTTGTATATGTTATATATAGCTACTAGTTGTGTAACTCTGTATACAAAAGAAAAAGTTATGAAAAAGAGTGGGTGGAATACTTGACAAAGAATATTGACTTTCATTGGCTATTAATCAACACATGTCTAGGAAAGATTCCTAAAATGAACAAGCAGCTAAAGTTGTGTAATCCTTGAATCTAACATCCAAGATGGAAAGTAAGGAAAATTACTTTCTTCGTTGTCAAGCCATTAACTAGTATAGAACATGATTCTATATGGTTAGTGGAAATGTCGTTTGTAAGCACTCTGGAATCCCAACCAAGAAGTGAAGCTTACACACTAGCTCAAATGAAGTTATTAAGCCTTCTAAGATTTGTAAGATGCATAACAAGATTTCACTAGATAATGTTGGAATTATTTTTTAGAATGAAATTATAGTTGATTTTCACTTTGAAGGATCATTTGGAGATAAATGGTTTATTTGGTAGAGACGCTCAAATGTTGGAAGATATGTGGAGGTATACATTCTCTAGGGCTGAAATAAAGGAAATAAATAGAGACGCTTTTCCATTACTAGAATGTGAACGTAGCAATCTGTCATTTGAAGCATAAGCAAGCACCTGTGATCAAAAAATACACATGCCATGTCTACTGTAACATGCTCCCAAATCTTAGGGTCCAGGACTCTGGAACATGCGAAATTGTCTCGCATTTCTATTTGACAAGTTGCCAAAGATATGCACGAATTTCTAGTGGCAAGACTCAGCTTTGTGAGTTATGTATTCTGAGTGATCCAAGATCGGGGCAATCTGGGCATGCTGGATTCTGTGCCTAAATTTCAGATATCCTTGGAATTTGAGAGCAGGCATACCCCACACAAAGCTCACTTGGCTGTGCACCGCATCACTGACCAGGTGCCCATTATGACCACTTCAAATAATTAGCCAGTTTAACAAGTCGCAAGATTGTCATTAGCAATATATACTTGACACATGTTCCTGTGGATCTAATGGCATATAAATATAAAATTTTCCCAGATCTAGTGGCAATTAATAACACATGCAAGAATTCCCCAGAAGAAATCAACAGCTTTTATAAGCATAGATCATTATTCTTGTGGCATGTAGTGTGAGATTATGACTTCACCGATGAAGCCAAACTAGAAATAACTGCAAAGCACTTGTGTGACGATGGTCGCTTTCTTTTATCATCTTAAGTAGTAATGCTTTGGGCTAATGTCAAAATTCCGTAACATTCAACTGCCATTAGCCACCAACATAAAGGATATACAGGCTTCTATTCCATCACACCCATCAAAAAGATATTAAGGGCTAAGCTATGTCTTTCTAAAATATCCAAAAACTTTGTTGGAACTTCATAAGAGGCAATACCATTGAGCAAAATTAGTGCCTCCGGCATATGGAGGGAGAATTTTTAATAGCTCATTGATCTGTAGTGCCCACTGAAACTTTCAGTGACAGAAAGATCCATATCCATTTTGGTGCAAATTATAACTAGATGATGGAAACTGCTAACCACTGCAAATTGTCCTACTGCCATGCATATTATCACAGCATCTTCTTGTATGCCAGTTTATCATTAATACGCCCATAATTTAACAATATATAAAGGACAGAATAGTCTGATATAACATCCTTAAGCGCATGCTTGATAACCTTACTAGAAAGGCACATACATTACAGTGTGCATCAGCTGCCTTTCCAGGAATGTACATGTACAACTCTGGATAGCAGCCCTTCAGTAGCAGCCCCCAATGAAGCACAGATTACTATGCTCATAAAAATACTTGAAGCAGTAAAATCACGGGTTTCTATGCTCATAGAAACACTTTGAGACCCCATTTCACGGCCCCACCAACAATACCAAGGTAAAGAATTTATCCACCTATATGTGCCTTCTCTTGAAGGAAAAATATCCTGTCTTTGAATAGTCATTAAGATGAGTTTTGCTCTAGTGAACTTCTCAATTTCCACTTCACTAGGGATTGTAAAAACGCCATAACCTGTACATCAAGATGGAATTTGAAGTTACATATGGCATATAACTAGAAAAGATAGCTAACTATAAGTCTGAATGGAAAAAAATCAAATACCTCGGAAGGGTCTCGCAGCGAAAACGACGCATTGGTTCTTTTGGCAACATTGGAGACCAGAATGCTATATCCATTATGTTTCTCGTTCAACACCTGTAAGGCTTAGCCGAAAATGACTTCAGCAAATTTTGCGCTTTTTCCGATGTGCCAGCAGTGAAATGAGAGACTCAATTCAAAATGTGTACCCTATTTGAATGGGGAAGCAGCTATTTTGTATGATGAACGTAAGGGATTGCTATTGCATATCAGATATTCAGACTATAGATGGATCATACCTTGAATGCATCTTCGTCAGTTTGATCGTCTCCAATGTACACTGGAAGAACATCGTCACTAAAACCCAGCCCTGCCATATTCATTTTTTTTGTAAGTGAGAGAATTTTGTTAGCAGTTCTATCAAATCAAGTGCCTCTCTCTCTCTCTCTCTCTCTCTCTCTCTCTCATCTCTCTCTCTCTCTCTCTCTCTCTCTCTCACACACACACACACACACACACACACACCATATGCGTGCACACATCCCTGACACATCTGTCTTGATCCTTAGAATTTAGAAACTTTTTGAGTCTCTTAGCAGAGCTAAAAACTACTCAAGCCCAAAAATGTTTCTTTGCATCTTCAATAGAAAGCAAGGATCTCGCTATTAAGCTCCCCTACTTACCTAGTGCCTTCATGAGATATTCCACAGCCTTTCCTTTGTCCCATGCAATAGAAGGCCGAAGTTCCAATACCTGTCAAAATTCAAATTATGTTATGTTGTACATAAGTTGGAAAATGCTATAAATCCAGAACGAAAAAATATGCCTTCTATAAAAAATGAAACCACCATTGAACTATCTTTTATTCTGCTACTACCCTTATCATCTGAATGCACATCAGGTGCTTGCTCTGGGTGTACGCTTACTTTTCGTCCTTGTGTCAAGAAAAGTTTCGGGTAATTCTTCAGAACCTTTTGGACTTCTTCTGCAAGGGCTTGCCAATTCTGAAACAAGTTGAACATTAAATCACAGATATTCACTTCAGAAAGGGAATACCGTACTGAAATAGAATGAATAACACCTCATTTAAGCACAACCTAATTTCAGTAAAGTACCATTCAGGTAGATAGAGATGCACAGAGGCTCAACATTAGAAGCTTAATCTGATGGATCCAGTTTGTCTGAATAGATGGTAATTTTGAGGATAATTTGACCCTACTGATGTTGAATGGTGTCAGTATTGAATCTTGATGTATAGAGACCAAAAGTACTCAAACAATTGCATACTGCAACAACCATCATAATAAGGTGATTCATCGAATGAATTTCAAGCACTATGCAACAAGAAATACAGGCATTTCATTGATACGAAGGAGGCAGATGCCACTATCACCATGCTTAGAAAGCACTTATTACATAGACTTAATTAAAAACTTAATAAATTAAGTTGGCATGCAGAATACAACCTAATCGACAATTCTGCTCAACCAATTTTTTATACAGCTGTTTCAGCCACTTTATTCCAAAAGTTCTTTTCAAAAAGAAAAGGAAACAAATTTATTTATACAAATAAGAAAAAGGATTTCTAACTAATGCCAATTTAGGTAAGGACACAAAACAACAGACAAGAAGATGTACATAATCCACTTCGTGCGTAAAAAGAAAGCCAAACAACAAAGAAAAAGCCTATTCAACTCTTAGTAACACCTGGGTAGGAAATATAAAGACTACTTCTAAAGGTAAAATATCACCAAGGTATCTCTTTGATTGATGCTTATGTCTAAGGCAAAACAAAGATCCAGGGCGGTTCTCGTTGTCCCCAAAGACTGTCATCATCCAATGGCGAGCATTCAGGGGAAAGTACCAATGCCAGCTCTCACTTGAGATTTGTTTTTCCTAATACCTTTCAAATCACAGTTTTGACTGAAGGCAAAATCACAAAGCACTTCATCTCAAACTGCTTTTTCAAGCGGAGCTCCACAATTTATCCAAAAGTCCTAGCTTCAATTTCAGAAACAGCCATAGGTCGATTTTACCTTCAGTTTAAGACCAAACACAAACTGAAAGTATGAAACATGCTGTTGGCCATTTAGATGACTCTGGTTCATGGCTAAAGGAAGATTATACCTTCATCTTAGCACCCTCTTTAAGTGCAAACAGAAAGTATGAAACATACTGTTGGCCATTGAGAACTGACTGTGATAAAGATTACGTTGGTTCCTTTCCTGAAAAATCGCAGCGCATAGTTTAAAGTCAGGGCATACCTCCTCCTTGACTCGTCTAAAATGCATTGATACACAATATTTATTGTGCTCAATTTTTGCTCCTTGAATGTTCTTCGATCTTTGCTCCAATGCTTTACAGACCTACAATTGCATTTAACAAAATAAATAGGCAATCAAACCTGCTAGAAAATGTAAAACTGAAATATATATGTGTGTATCATAATTGCATGGCATGTTCTGGGAAATCCCATTAGAGTTTCCTGGAATACTGCTGTTTTTTATTTTGTTTTTTGATTTTTTATGGTTTCATTGGTTCTACTCCTTGTAAATTTTTTAAGGTTCAATTTTTTTTTTAATGACTTAATTTTGATTTAGATTTTTTTTTAAAAAGTTAGCAAAAAAGGTTAAAAGTTAAAACATTAAAAAGCTCGTTCTGGAATGCAGATGCGGCGGAATGCATTCCGCGGCATTCTGCTGTATCTGTGGTGTGTATGTACACCCCTTAGAAACCAGTTCCAACTCAAAACAGTCAGAACATACAGTTACGTTCCGTACAGTACGTTCTGGAACATATTGGGTCGGAACGTGGTACTAAATAAGATAATTTATTTTTCCTTTGTTGAATAATTACGAATTCTTCTTTTTGTTTTGGCCACGTTCCGGAATGGAACTCGTTCTGAGTTCCAGAACGCATTCCATTCCAGAACGGGCAACTATGGTACACGCGCACACACACACACACACACACACACACACACACACTAGAGAAACGGACACACATGTACACGTACATACACAAATCTGAATTGATATGCACTATACAGGCCTAATAGAAAAGTACTCAAGAAATTTATGGTTTAGAAAATGTACAAGAATTTACATTGGTAATTCTTGGATGGTATACACAACTGATAACACTAGAAATCGCAGATTGAAGAGTGCTATCTGAGGTAAACATTAAAAAACACTAGGAATTCTAATAGACTTCACACACTTTAAAAATAATTAAACTTCCTGGGGATAAACAAATTATTTCTAGCCTTGATTCTCCAGCAGATAAAAGAATTGAAGAATATTAAACATCAGCAAAAATATTATGTCCCACTTTTGGGTCAAACTTTCCATTGGGGTTTGGTTGTGGATGAAACATAGAGAAGCAGCATCAAGTGAAACCCAAGTAGATTCTGCATGAGTTTGATAATGCATCAGTGCAGGTGATGCAGGACCTTGCTAGAAAACAGAATCTGCAACATAATAATGGAAGATACCTCATTCATCATTGGCAAAAACTCACTAGCAGGTTGGAAAAAAACAATTTCATTTCCCTGCAATCCACCAACAATTAAAACTAGTCACCACAGAGATTTTCAGACATTATAAAATAGCAGTTGAAAGAAAAATTATCATATTAGACAAAAATGGCAATGTCTTCAAAAAATCTGAGTACTTGGATTGAACCCTGTAACAATTTTCTTCAGCGGTTCCATATTAACCTTGTGGATTTTCAGATTCAGACTTTGCAGCTGATCAACTGGATGGGAAACCCCTAAGAGATTATGCTATTTGTAAAGAGTCAAAAACCTCACACCCCAGGAGTCGAAAGTGTACCAGTTTCCCTTCTCCCTATCTCAATTCTTTTGCAAAAACCTTACCATTAATCATTTTCAGAGTATCAACCATGGTAGTTGCATCTATACCCTTTTCTGACAACCTGGCACACCATCTCGCGCTCTTCCCCTCATTCTGTATGGGTACATGCATGTGTAGTTGTACATATGACAGAACAGAGTTTTGTGTCTGGTTAAAAGTTCTTTAATTGTAGTTTCTTTGCATTTATAGGGAGTAAAAGAGAAGCTTGCATGTTTGCATAGGTGGATGTTTCACTAGCTTATAGTGATTATACTGAAAAGATCTCATGGGACACAACTCAACTCTGTGCTTATACCAGCATGGCTTAGTTGGAAACTTCTGACAAATTTATTGAAAATACATTATAAATCCCTTCGAGCAAGAGCCGGCAGGCATTGGGCAGGAATACTGAAAAACCACAATCAACCCCCTCTTGTATGCCTGCTGTGTGACGTTTGAAAAAGTTTTGACTTAAGCTTTTCAGATTTCCAATTAAATATGTAAAGCACAACAATGATGATGACCAATAACAAGTATCGCTTAGAGCTTAAAATCAGCAAGACATAGCTAACATTTCTTGAGAAAATGCTGCACAGCAGGTTAATGGTAACAAAGACGAAATAAACGCATTTCATTGAAAAATATGTTAAAGGATTCAAAGATGATGGAAGTCTGCATGCTCACAGGCATCCAAAGTTCAAGAAGCATTCCCAGGTGAAGAACATGAGCTACCTGAGCAGCCGATTGATAAGTGAAGACTTGAGATGCTGGTGGTAATACAAACCTGTTCATCCATGCCTCTAGTGCCATCAACCTTCACACCATGGTAGCCCTCTGCAGGTCCCATAATATCCATACCATGGCTACCAGCATAAAAAAGTTCTGCTAATTGCACAAACTCATACACCTGACAAAACATGAGTTTTAACCATGAAAGTGAATATTTAAAAACTCAACTACTGAAAGGACACTGACATTGACCACCCAAACAAACAGACACACAGTGTACATGTAATTATACCGAACTTTCAAATCAGCCTTGCTGTAATTCTTGTTACAAAGTGAAGAATGATTCTACCATTGAACGTCCCTGCAAACCAATTGTTAGTAATCCCTTCCAACCAAGAAGCAAAACCTATCAAGTCACTCCACAGGCTCGATTGAGATGAACTTCCTTGACCTTGTGATTCTTGCATGACCACTCAATTCTTGGCCTTGTGATTCTTGCATGACCACTCTTTATCAAGAACCAGGGTTACAATTTCAATCTTTTTTTCTCGATTATGTTTGCTAGGGAAAAACATCCGCAACAAGGTTTTTCATTGCATTGACATTTTACCAAAGAGATTGTGATATGCAAATCATCTCCATGATAACTCTACTTTCAATGACAATCTGCGGAAGAAATTGTAGTGTGCAGATTACCTAATGATAGCTCTAAACCATACAATTGAAAACTTTTTGACAATCAAAAGCCTCGAGAGTGATTTCAATTGAGGACAATGTTCGCTCATATACTTCCAAACAAACTAGATGCTGATCTTGTACAGTTACACTTACGTACCTTTGGGCTTGCTGCTTTTAGCCAACAATGAGAAACTAGACCTCTTACAAATACCAAATTCAAATTACCAAGAAAGAATACTAGACTTTAGCTCTTGATCTGTAAGCCATCCGATTGGTTACCAAGGAATCTTCATGGAATGCTCCAAGGAGTAACCATTAAAAATAGAGATGCACTAACCTTGTCTCTGCTTCTTCCACTAATAATGGCTGTTGGGAAATGTGTTGCAACTTCTTTAACAGTAGTGCGCATCTGATTGAGAGGCAATTTGAACCAAAGGGTCATGACATAGTAGTGCCAATGTTATGAATAACAATTATGCATAAAAGATAATCAATAAATTTCAAGTCAAGAAACGGTCGCAGGGAAGTCTTACATGACAGCAGAGATTTCAAGAGCACAAAGTATGTGGTCATTATTAGTAAAGTGAATGACAAAACATTCTGAGGGGATTACAGCTGGAAAAAATGGTCATATAAACCTAGAGTTTGCTCTGAATGAAAGAAATTGTAATGTCACATACCGCATCCGACATGAATGCACGATCTGGATCTTCTACTATAGGAGACAAAGTACCGTCATAATCGAGGAAAAGCACCAATTGCTTTCCTTTTCCAGCCTCCACCATTTTCTCAAAAGTAGCCAATGCTGATGGGTGTTTAGCCTACAGAACACGTATGACTTCATGTTGGCAAGTCCAAGGCCCAGCAATGAATAGATCTTGGACAGGTTGATATCATTTCATGGTGCATAAATTAACATACGAGAAAATTGGCTTGCTCAACTCTAAATTTGTTATAGAAATTATTTTGAATTTCCAGATAAGATACCAAAAAGTTTGACTTGGTCTGCCAGATTATGGGACCTTCAGGCGGAAATAACAAAAAAACCAGACACCAATAAATCTGATTTAAATTTTGATCTCAAGTACTACTGTAAGAAGAATACTTACAACCCAATCAACGTACTGAGCTTCCTCCACAGACTGTCCCGATGCATTGAAATTAGCACCTTTCAAAGTTGCTGCACGAGGAGGGGATGCTGCTTTCATAGCCTCAAGCCAACCAACGACAATCGCATGATCGCTCTGACGTGTACGTGGCTTTCTTTGAGAAGAGACTGACATAGAGGTGTGTAAAGCTGGACTACTTCTTGGTGACTTGGCTGAACGGTAGGAGTAAAGGGGAGAAGACGCAGCCAAAGATGACAAAGATGCGGACGAAATTTTCGAATAAGTAGGTGCTGCATCTTTATGTATGCCTGTTTGCTTGGAATTCAAAGCCATTCACTGCCGATCTCTGACTTCCTCTCGCTGAGTTTGTGTGGGCTGAATGCGTCTGGATCTCCTCCTCTAAAATCTGGGGTATTATTTAGAGAAATTCTAAAATTGCAGTAGAATCAAATATGGGTGCTACAAGCGAGCTTCTTCGGTCAATAATGAAGTGGTTCGAGAGGCAGAACTCCTTCTTGTATCCTGAACTCTCAACACAATCAGCAATCTACTTTAGAATTCGTCCAAGAGACTTACTTGTTATTTTAAAGGCACTACGACAACAACTCAGAAGGTTTTTATTCACAAGTAAGAAAACATGGCTACTGAGCATACTTGCGACAACCTTCAAGCCCGTCCGGACAATAACTTTCACGTATTACAGTTTCCACAGCTTTTTCCCATGCAAGACTTTTAAGGAAATTCTTAAGTCTCATAATTCTAGAACAGATCGACATTTTGCAAGGTAAGTACAATCTTCTGAACACATAATATGATTGGCTAGGCGTCACTAATAAGAAAGACTTGGATTTCTTCTACAACGACTAGATGAAAGAGACCTTTTTTGTCTGCATTTCACAAAATTTCGTTGCCTGCAGTTCATATTCCCCACAACTACCAACAAAGATGTATAATCGCTAAGGATCTGCAGAGTGATATGATACAATGATGTCACAGCACTCAGAAGACCCATGTGACATCATATCCAACTCACTTAAGTTGCATGATTGTGCTATAGAGATTGTAACTTGAGGACAAGGTCTCGTCACGCTCAACAAAAAATACTCAAGAATGCTTATAAATCTGTTACGTGGCTCCGTATCTGTGATGATGAGGCAAAGCGTGTTACACTACACTAAAAGTATGTTCGTATTGGTTATCCCTTGGCAGTACGCTATGACTTGTTTGTGAATCTGGGTGTAGGAAAGTGCCGCCGGTTAGTCTCAGAAAGAGAATAAAAGTATTTTTTAGCTTTGAGAAAATTAGTCCACCTCAAGTGCTACAACGTAGGAACGCCTTCGCATAGAATACCCACTTCTACGAAGAGTACAACCATTTATAAATTATTTACATATATCATGCTTCGCGAGGGCCCTGGAAGAATCTCGGGATCTGCATTCTATGCATTTTATCTGTTCACAATCAGACTATAAACCCATTAAAAAAGAGACTAATCTCACTCTTTGCCAGCAGGTACTTCTTTGCACTCGTTAAGATAGTCTTCGCATGGAAAGTATTTGCAGAGTCGCCCCACGATGACTTCTGTTCTGGCCACTCTCTCTGGTAGTGGTGCTATACCAATATTTGTAGTGTAGTGAAAGTCTGCAACCATTGCCAGACAAGTCAAAAGTGAAAAAATCATCTCTGAAAAATCCTTGCAAGTCGAAGAACCGCAATGGTGATAACTAGAGCTGAATGTGTAAATTATGCCATACAGATTACAAAGGGCCTTATTACAAACGTGGTCAGGCGGATGTTCATGATATTGAGACGTAGAATGAAAAGCAACAGAGAACAGGTATAGCAGCACTACATTCTTGAAATTCAGGAATAATTTACAAAGATGACGGAAACTGCGTAAGAAAAAAGTTGCTCGGTTCAAACAAATTAGACGACAGGACTTCGTCAGCCTCGCATTGGAGGAGAACGAAACAGCGTCCCTCAAGTCAATTTTCGGTGGCAATCCCACATCCGAGGGACAAAAAAAAACCCTCCTAACCTTCTCTTTGCAAAACATGCATTGACTATCAAATCAATATGGCAAAATGTGACATCCAATCAAGAAACAGAAGAGAACATATGCTGTCAAACGCACTCGAAGTTGAATTACAAGCTCCGACATTTCTGGTTATGGTGAATAAATATGTAACGAACAGGTTGTTTCTGTTACGAGTGCATGAAAATTGCGACAAATTGAGCCCTAACTAAGACCAAAATTGCGAGAATGATTCATCTGCAATAGGGATTAAGCCAGCTATCCCTTACTACGAAGAACTGTCAAAAGCAGCAGAAGCCGGCAGATTCGGTGGGGTTGCAGCAGAGCATTGGATTGCTCAGGCCGACCACCAAAACGCAAAACTCAGAGCCACCCAACAACAAGCGGAGCCAAATCCCAGACACCCAACACGAAATTCAGCTTCCGCAACCAAAACAGAATCAATGGCACAACACAAAAATCTAATCTAACAACAACCTCAGCAATCAGGCACCAAATCAGAGGCCGCAAAGCCAGAGAATCGCCTCACAGATTGCACAATCTCTTCAACCACACAGCACAGAGCCTATTCTTCCCTCCATGCATGGATCAGCAGGTGCAACCCGATCACTCCCCACCTATCAGAAACAGCTCCCGGCAACGATCGATCGATCGATCGACAGCGAGAAACCAGAACCCAAAAGGCCTTCGCCACAGAGCAACAGCGAAGAGACAGGAGGAAGAAAAGGGGGCATAGAGCTCGTCTTCCCTTAACTGGCAATATAACACGTTTCACTGGTTGCGGAGGGAGGGAGCAACAGCCCAATAAACGCCCATTTCCGAACCACCCTCCCACGCTTTTATATTCCCTCCCAAGCCCTGCCGCCCCCTCCCCCTCCCCCCCCCACCAACACTAAAAAAAATTAAATTATTCTGTTCACACCAACTATAATCGGAGCTTTTATAGAGCGGTTGGGGCAGCAGCTCTTGTGCTGCCCTTTCCTTGCGCTTTCGCACCTCCGAATAAAGGGAAAATGTAGGGTTGCTGTTCATACGTACTTGGCCAGCCTGGGGTGGGGTATACACACACGCCAACTGCTGAAGTTACAGCAGCCTTCAAGAGCATGATTACGTCCCCCATAAATTAATTTTTTTTTTCTATTTTGAGAAGAATAATTTATTTCATTCTTGGGGGGGGGGGGGGGGGGGGCACTGGGGTTTCTAGGCCTTGGGGTGGTGGCATTTTACTCGGTGGTGGTGCTCGGGAAACCTTTTTCAACTTATCCCCAAACAATCTACAATCTTGAAACCTTCTCGATTTATGAGGACTCCTACTCTTATATGCATGTACAGAAAATCGTCAAATTTTTTTATGATACTGGTTAAGAAAATTGTGCCGATTCCATTCCTCTGCTTTGTTGCCTCTCCGAGCGCTTGCATTTTCTTTTTTTGTCTTGGCTATCCTAGCACTTGCATTTTTCTTTTGTCCGCAATGCTCTTAAAAAAAAGATTGGGATTCTTTTTGGAATTTAGGGTCCCCATTATGATGCATGGAAAACCTTTTTCGGTTATCCTTAAAAAAACCCTCTATTTTTGCATTTGGCGGATTGTGAACCCATCAATTGTTGAGCCTCACATTATTAACTTTGGAAGTGACCTCACATTGATTTCTTTGCATATTATGGAATTTGATAGTGGACCTCACCTATTTTTCTTTGGCATGTTATGAAATCTAAAGTCATTTGAAAATTTTTGACATGAACATTGAGCCCATAAAAATGTCATGAAAAGATTTGCATGACATTATGACTTATACAAACGCATAAGCGAGACTAGTAAACAAATTTCAGCCATGAAAAGAGGTCTTACTCACCTTCGTTCACGCTTGCTGGAGATTTTTTTAGTGACCTTTACACCTGGTTCAAAGACCGTTCAATCATGGTGAGGCCTCGCCATAATTTTACGTCCGTTTTGCCCGAAGCGAAGGTCACTAAAAAGACTATTCCTCGATACGAAAGGGCTTGCTAAATGTGCTAAAAGCTAACGAGGATAAGATTTTTGAATTTGAGCACTTAGATGCTATTTTTTAGCTTTGTTGCCATAGTAGTAATTTGTTACGATGATTTGTTAAAAGTCAAGATGTTGCTATCACGATGGTTTTTTAAAAGTCAAGGTGTTTGTCTCCCCATGTTGATGGGTTCTTTTCAATCTTTAGATCTTTATTGATTGAAATCTTTGTTCTTTCATTTTTAATAAATTGAATTTTTTTTTTCAGTCTACAATTCTATATCAAAGCTTCTCATGATTATATTTTGTGGCACCTTGATGTTAATCTCTTTTGTTGTCCAACTATTGAATGCTTATTTACCTTTGAGCATCATAAGGGCAGAGCTTGTTGTGATCTTTTGGACCACCTTGTTAACATCAAACCTTAATATGTTTAGCTGAATTTTTTTTCTCAAAAAGTTGAGGAGACCTCATTGCTGAGCCCATATTGCTCCATGCAACAAAAGGAGTTGAAGTCCCAGCATATTGAAATTCTTGGAGGCCCTGGAATAATAATTACTTGTAATCTCAGATCCAAGTATTGTCGTCCATGAAAATCAAACCTTAGCCCATATTGCTCCATGCAACAAAAGGAGTTGAAGTCCCAACATATTCAAATTCTTGGAGGCCCTGGAATAATAATAACTTGTAATCTCAGATCCAAGTATTGTCGTTCATGAAAATTAATCCTAAATATGTGTACCTGAAATCTTACAAGATGGGACGGTGAGACTGAGTTTGGGGCCATCATCCACTATAATATTTTCCATGGATTCTATAAACCTTAATATGTGGTTGCTAAAATTTTAGAAGATTGGATGGTGGAGATTGAGTTTGAGGAACCCCATTATCCACTATAATATTCGACATCAATTATTTCCTTGCAATGTGATTGTTTGTAATTTCAACGTGCTTAAAATAAGCCGCACTCGTAGATGGAATCTTTTGACCTCTCTTGAGGTGTAGTATTGGGTAGATATTTTTGCAACATGTGTTAAGCTTCATAATGTGTGTTTAGCTATACATTAGGAGAAGCGTGGCTTGTCCTCTCGTCAAGCTGATTCATTTGCCAATCATATCTAGAATATGCTTCTAAGTGATTTCTTATAGCTGGTAAAAATCTGGAATGCTTGAAAGTTTCTAACAACACATTTTAGGGTATTTTTTATTTGGATACAATTTGTGTGAAATATTTGCTCAACCTTTAATGGAGGAATGGACTTCAAATTATATTGGTGGTTTGGGTAACTTTTGAAATTTGGTCTTGTCTTAAGCGTTTTTCATGACTTTCAAAGTGACCCTTACCATTAGTCAAGGTCATTAGAGAAAGTATTGCCTTTTTTGTAATGCCAAGTGCTCATTTTCCCTTTGTATTTTGCACCCATCTTAAATAGCAGAATTTACCTCTACATGTCCCAAACTCAAACCTTCTAACAAAACTTTCACGTGACATTTAGTGACAAAATGAGGGCTCTTGCAAAAGCTTTCAAATGAACAACCGATGACATAATGACAAAAGGTCCAGTCGCTCTATGTTTACATGAAAGTTCCAACATAATGTTTGACTTTCTAGAAACATCTCTGACAAAAACAAAGTAGCATATAGGAACATAGAAACCTTACATTCAGTTTAACATGTAGGAGAAGGCCAAAGGGCTTCCCTTGTTGTTAGGGCCTTGCCCTTAATCAATGGCCTTCTCACAATGGAAGCCCCAAGCTTAATACTTTTCCCTCATTGAGGATTTGTTGGGCATTCTACTTCATTGTAGTGTACAGGTTTCAACTTTTCTAAGTAAGAAATGGCATCGTAAGTCAATCATGCTATTAAATTTAAAAGCTGTTAAAGGTCGCACTTTGTTGGGGTAAGTCAGGTGCAATTTGTGAAGATTCTAATGTTGTATCAATGATTCCAAAAAAGCGTACACTCAAGGCCTTAAGAACTACAAGGTTGTCTGTAAGCAATAGGGCATTTTCTGTATTCTTACTATGGCCAAAAACAAATGTCCTGGGAATATTCTTGCTTATAACAATGTAATTTGAAGATCATGACAGACGTTGTCGTACACTTGCATGCTCAAAGTTAAAGAAGCATTCAATTGTTGAAAATGACCAACACAAATTGGTTGTAATTTGAACCCTTATTTTTTTTTTACATTATCGTGCTCAAACTCACAAAGGTGGCTTACCTTTTAACATTGCAATATCTTACAACTTTGTGCCATAGCTACAAAGTCTGTGAAGAAGTTTCATAAAGAGATGACAACTCATCAAAAGGCTCAATGAAATTTGTAGTCATAGAAGGGGGTGTGCCTCAATATCCTACATGCTTGAGAGAATAATCTTTAATGACCTTTCCGTTTGGTAAAACTATTGTATATTGTGGTGACACCATTGAAGTTCAACCACTGCTCTTTTATGGGTAGGCTTATGGCCTTGCCATAAATTTACCTTACCATGGTACAGATGCCACTAGAGAATCCATTTTGCAATATAAAAATATTTCATGGAATTTTTTTTGTAAAAGTCTATAAGCTATGAAATTTTGTTTTTATCTATGTATTGTGCACTACCAACATAATGTACGATATACCTCCCATCATAGTTGAACCGGATAAGAGTTTTTCCTATGCCAACGAAGGCCTAGGCTTTTAACTCTGTTGTGCAGTGATAATAAACATCAATAAGTTTATGTTCTATAGCTATGTGGACATCAACTTAGAACCCGTATTATGTGTGGTAAATGACTTTGTCGTGTTTGCAAAACGTACATGGTCAACACCTTCCACCTCCTTATCAACAAGAAAAAATAAAAAGTATGCGACATCATTGACTTTCCCCATGAACATAATTTGGTCTTACTTGATTTAAACATAATATATTTGCCTCAACCTTGTGGATACCAAGTACATTTTTTATAATGAATAGTACAAAGCGGGTCCTTCTAGTACTAAAGAAACAACATTATGTACAAAGTTTACACAATGCATACCCGTCTACGCTTAACCAATTGTAAAATATGAGGCTCTAGATGACTCTTTTGACATCGCACATGCTGAGATTCAAAGCTAGCTATTTGTGGACCCAACAACCAATCTTATTCGACGTAGTTGTGATTGGGAACAAAAAGTCGCATTATTCGTCACAATTCAACTTTGAATGATCCATATATTTTTTTACCAATCACTGAAAAAAATGTTATTCTCAATAAAAGAGAGCTTTGTGCCATTTTTAATTATTGAAGAATAAGGCGACGAGATGGATCTAAGAGGGGGTGTACTCCTCGTGGAACTCAACAAAATAGTGATCCAAACCACATGGCATTTAGAGCATTGGAAGACACATTCAATCAAGGTATTGATAACATAAATGCATATATTGACCTATGGACGACATAAGTCTCCATTAACATGTTCATGAAAATGAGAACAAACTATCATATGTACTGTTTGACTATCTTCTATTTACTTTTGTGATCGAGATCACAAGGTCCACTATTTGTTCCCACTCCACCTTTGTGCCCTGGATTGTAAATTCCATCTAATGTTGCAGCTCCACTGCCCGGGCTCGATAAGTTTATTTACACATTTCACAACTAGTTGAGCAAGCTAACGTGCTCTCTTAAACACGATTGAATCATATTTCTCAATAATCATACAATATGACAGAGGCATGGCGGTCCGCCCATATCAATGCTAGAATGAAATTGATAGATTTGATGTCAAACCAAAGGAGACAAAGGAATTTGTAGTTGGAGCAAAATGTTATGTCATTTGAGATAGATGCCTTTCCACAATGCTAAGAAAGATGGTTTGGATCATCATTGTGAAAAACTCAGACCCAAAAGTGATCTAAGATCCAAGATCATTGGCTTGAGTAATTGCACAATACACCTACTTGATCTAGAATTGACAATTCACTCTGAACGAGCTACTTTGATGAAAATCTTCAACAAAAACACATAGAACTTCAACAAAATAATCAAGCCTTGTGGTATAGTCCACCAGTCCATACATCAACAAAAATGCTATTTTATTCAACCCTAAGATCATCCAAAACAAGGTACTACTACACCAATGTAGAGAAGAGAGAAGAATAGAAGTTAAATGACAAATGTAGCTTTCCAGTGCTGAACCTATTATTTATGGAGTGATGACTCTCTCTCCTCTCCCAAGAGTCATTTTCCCTAACTTAGCCACCACTTGGCCAAAACTAGCTATATTGGCCAAAATTGCCAAGTAACTATAAAAATGAACTATGTGTTTGTACAAGTGACCAAATGAGCTTGGACCCGACTAAAATTAGTTATGCACTCTGATTTCACATGTATGAAAAAACCATTTGAACCTTATTCACAATATTGGCCTCTAAAATGCTAAAATGACCAAAACTAGTTAAGTATAAGTTGAGAAATTTTCACATAACCTAGTTCTTAGGGAAGGTATCTCAAGGGCTAGGAAGATTACTAAAATTTGAGCACTAGAAGAAGAGTAACGGTAAGCAAGGTACAATATTAATGACACATATCTCATCTTCTTTTTTATTGTGTGAGTACAGACCTCACGAGGTATAAAATGGGGTTATAGATGCCACTTCCATTTACGGGTCTATTTGAAGCATTTTTGACAAAAAGAAAATTGAGTTTGAATGCCCTTGAATATTTTTTCATAGAAGATAGAAATAATGGACACAAAATTCACCTCTTTTCTTATTTTCCGTCTTGTAAGGAAGCTGATATTGTCATGAATTCAAGACAATACAATCATTTAATATAAGTGGTTTATTCAATGAAGTAAGCTGAAAACTTCTCTTTGAATCCACTCCCATTTTTGACATCCACTCCCCATTTTTCACTCTTGACTACATTTGAATCTATTATAAAAAATTAGCTTGAATTATTGGGTACTGTCGTACAATGATGAATGAGTCTATTAGACCTCTCTTCATTCACAACATATATCACATCGAAATTATCAAACATCCCCTTTGAACATATGGAAATAAAGACAAAATGAAATTGCTCTATGAGGACTTTGACAATGTTGGCACTGAATATTGGTGTAGTTCATTGAAATTTATTGTATATATGTTCCTTCTTTGTGGATAAACAACTATTGATACATTATATAGGTAGTCATAGAGGAAGACCGTGCATCCTCTTTGATTAGAATCTATTACATGTACAAAGAAGCCACATTACGCATTTCTAAATAGCATAAAAGTGCTACCAAAATTGATCAAATAAAAGGAATCTCATCCTCAAGGGTGGGAATCTACAATAGAAAATAGAGGCTATTTTCTTTAGCATTGATTAAAATGATTACAAGGTCTTTCTCTCCTTCAAGGTTTTTGCAAAATGGCCAAAAAGTCATTGCAACCCTAGCAACCATCATTGCCATAAAAAACCAAGCAATCAGCGTTGTCATTTCAGCCATGCCCTTTTGAAAAAAATTTAGTCGTCACTCTCTTATTCATAATGAACTTTGATTGGCTGCCACTGTGGTGATTCTACCAAGGATGTTAAATGTTCTTGCAAGCTTCTATGTATATTTATTGTGTGGATCGTTGGCAGAATCGATTCTCCCATCGAGTCTCCCTAGCTCGTGATGTGTGTGTGTGTGTGTGTGAGAGAGAGAGAGAGAGAGAGAGAGAGAGAGAGAGAGAGAGAGAGAGAGAGAGAGAGAGAGAGAGAGAGAGAGAGAGAGAGAGAGAGAGAGAGAGAGAGAGAGAGAGAGAGAGAGAGAGAGAGAGAGAGAGAGAGAGAGAGAGAGAGAGAGAGAGGGAAGGGGGGGGGGGGGGGGGGGGGGGGAGGGAGTGGGGGATGAAAGTTAGATTTTGTTTTTGAAAGATGCATTGCTCTTTAAAATGAATGGTCTTGAGGTCTTGAATGGGGCCAAAGGTACAAAGGTATCAATGAAGAATTTTCATTGACAAATTTCATTTTGAAATGGAGTGAAGGAGTCCACCATGCTAAAGGTGCACTTCAAGAGGAGACTTCATTTGAAATTTCAGTTCATTTTTTTAGAATTTTTGAAATGGGTACCTACCCTATTAACCCAAATTTAAAGGCAAGTGATTTTATACCACTATCTTGACAATACAAATAGATAAATAGATCACTCCAAAGTGGGAAAATGTCATAAACCATAATGAAGTTGACATCAAATGTGATGCTTTGATCTATTGTGATAAACGACGGACTAATTAGATGTTGTAAAAGCCTACTGAAATCAAATATGTTGATTAGTGCAAAAAATGAATTACAAGTATCATTCTAATAATATAGTCCCATCATAATTGCTCATAGGTGCTAAATTGTAGAGAATGAACATGAATATAGATGGCGTCATTTTCATAGGAGTAAATTGGATGGAAAGAATTTTCTAGTGTGCAAAAGTCAAAGTGAGAATTTGCTTGTGCTGAAAAAATTGTGGGACGTTATAGTTAGTTTTGTAAAAAGACCCGATTATGATGAAGAGAGATTTCTCAGTGCGAGACAATTGCAATTTGATAAAAAAACATTGTGCGTTAGCATTATGTTAGTAAACAATAGTTTGATATCCCAAATTCATGTCACTACATCACCAATGCAAACATGGAATATGCTTCAAGGGATATTTCAAATGATGTCATCTATTGGACTGCTATATTTGAAGTAACAATTTCACATATTAAGATAAGCTATGGGAAATGAATGAAAAGGGGAGATATTAAATTGAGTCTTTTTAATACCTTTTTGAGCTCCTTGTCACTTTTTTTTCTTCTCCCCATCCCTAAGTTAGCTCTTGCATGTGCTGCGGCACGCTTATTGATCATTGATTTAGGGTCAGATGAAACCTACTTTGGTTCTATGTCTGCTCATCTGATACCTGCAGGAATCATAGAACTCAGATAGCCGAACTATTTGAAGAACGACTACATTGGGCTTCCAGCTGATCTTATCCATCAATGGATCAAAATTAAAGGGTAACCAATCCTATTGTTTTTTAGTTTTACATGTTAAGTCTGAATTATCTGAAGATCATTGAAGACTTGGCCATCTTCAACAACTTCCACAAATTGGCATTTTGAACAAGTCTGCAGATATGATCTAATTGTCGCACAATTTGCATTTTTGCGACTCCCAAAAAATGCAACAATTTCCTGATAATAACTTCTCTTCAAGTATTTCGAAGAAGTACACTCTTTGTCGGCTTTTTTGCATTTTTCCAAAAATGCGACAATACAGTCACTTCAAGAAATGAATTGTTTTTCAACACCTTTGGGCTTTTTGCTAAAATGCTAAGTGAGAGAAAAATACGAAGGGTGCCTATTTCTATAACTATTGTGTTGGAAGAGACTTTGGAATAATTCCCATATTTCATAAGCTATGTGTTGGACCATACACTCCAAGATTTTTTAATGATTATGGCAAATCCAAGTGAATTATGATTGATGAATCATAAGATTCTAAACATCTATGGTTAATGGATCATAAATAGGAATTTAAAAATTATCTAAGAATTACAAGATTTGATCAAAACCAACTATCTCACTCTCTTAGGGACCTGAGAAGAATCACACTTTGATTTCTCAATAAGATCTATGATGATCTTGAGCTTGATCAAGCTTCTAGATCCAAAACTATCAAAACTAGTCTCCTCCTTGATCCAAACTTTACAAGAAGGGTGAATCAACCTATACTAAACCAAAAGCACCTTAGAGCATACAAATAGCTCACAAATAAATCCCTCTTAATGTAGGTTGAATCACTTTGACACAATCAATCTCAAACCTATCAAAATATGAGCTCAATACTAATGCAAATTTGACGAGATTTGCATTATACAATCAAGATCAATCAAATTCCTTCTACTAGAGCTAAAAAGAGCCTAGGAAGACCTAAAAAAAGGCCAAGAAAGACCTATTTATACTCCAAGAAGGCTAATCCAAGTTCCATTTGAGTGGTGGCAATCAATTCCTTAAGAAATCTCTACTAGGTGAGTTGTACTCCAAGATGCAAATCACCAAGACTTTCTAATATGGTCTACTTAAATGGAAATTAATCAATATCAGTTTCCGAAGTTATAACTTAGCAAATCAGATTTCCTTTTTTCTATTTAATTCGATTGAAACCAAATTCGGTGGTACAATAGCTATATTATCAACTAGTAGCAAAGGAAAAACCAAGACTACTCAAAATCTACGATTAAAGCTTGAAGAATTCAAATCGAAAGCTAAATTTTTTATTAGGATCTGATACCATGAAAAGTTTTAGCAGAAAAACGAATTCCAATAAATGCTAAAAGTAATGGAGAATTCATGTTTGATTGATCTAGATCCAAACTGTAAAGCATTGACCTCGAGATCTTGAGATCATCAACAATGTAAAACATACTAAATATAGTCCTACATTCTCTCTACAAAGCTAATGTACATTTTGTATTCACTTGTAAAGATGCCAAAAGACCTCGTGTGAGGAATTTACATGATTAGGCATAGGTATAAGCATCTAGATGTGGCATGTGCCACATCATGACTTACAAATAGAATCTTACATAGCTAGTATTGTGAAAATTCAATACCTAAGTCCTTGAAGCTATCATTTATTATGATTCAAGCTCTAAGAGACTATCCAACTTATCACCCTAAAAAAGATATTCACAAGAAAAATTGTAGCATATTAGACAGTCCTCCATTGCAAATTCATGGTTCTCATTTAAAAAGGGGCTCATCTACCATAACAAATGCCACGAAGACTCTACAACTTTGGCTAAAAAGTATAATAAGATCTTGGGTTGAGGATAGGCAAGGAAAGAAACCCACTACAGTGTGTGTGGCACTTTTTAGTTTTATAATGCTCTTTGGCCTACTATATTTGGGCTTCTGAAAATTTTGTAGAGTACCAATTATGGCCATGGGCTATAAATCCTAAACCAATCATGCATTGATAAATAACATCATTATTCATCATAAGGATAGCATTTCCTAGTCCATCACACAAAAATTGCATAAAGAGTATTTTCTCCATAAAAATGCATGATTTTCAAGCACAAATCGACGAAAAACAACATATCTCCTTGAAAAGAAAGGGTGGTAAACAACATGACAACGTTTTTTAGGCGTTATCCATTACACAAAACTTGCATAAAGAGTATTTTCTCCATAAAAATGCATGATTTTAAAACACAAATCAACTAAAAACCACATATCTCGTTGAAAAGAAAGGGTGGTAAATACTAATTTGCCTATGACTTTTACATAGGACAAAGTCCTTATACAAGGGTCCTCATGCCCTCAAAGTCAAGGGACTAGGACTCTAATTCACAAAAATTTAGCAACTTGAAATACAAAAAGAAAAAATTCCATGAAACTTAAAAGTAGGAGGAAACTTGAAAAAGCAATCGCTCTGCAAGCAAAAAAAAAAATGTGTGGGCAATGTTATAGTGAAAGCACTTAGTGAAATTTTTCAACGAGATTAGAACTTCGAAGGTCACTGCTAACACGACTTATGCATCAATTCTAGGGTCAACCATTTGATATGTGCATTAGTTTGAGATCATGAGTAGCTACCCAAAAGGTCCAAACACTACTTGGGCCAATTGCAATTTGGAGTGGGGCCTTGAAATGATTGAAATACTACATCTAAGTTTACTTTGTAGCTCCCTAATCTTTATATACACTTGGTATATGTGAAAATATTAAGCATATGATTGGAGATTGTTGGATCTATGGAATGAGACAACATAGAAAAAGTGGATGTCTTGGAATCCTTGGGCAAACTAGCATTGATTTTGAGAATAAGTATGTCTTATCTTAAAAGTCAATTGGGTTTATTGAATTATTGTGCATATTATAGTGCCAAAGGTAGTTGCACTTGGTTTACATGGTAAGAGGACTTGAGTCAATGATTTTGGCAATGCATACCACTTGAGACTGGAACTTATTAAAATTTATAAAAGCTTGAAAAGACATAAAAAGAATAGATTCAATTCCACACTTTGACAACCATAGCCATGATAATTTGCATATTGCAAACAAAATAGTGGAAAATAGCATTCATAATGAAACCACAAGATACTACATGTGGGGGGCGGGGGGAAGAAGCAACTAGTAGTAGTAAAAGCCATACCCTTTAGTCTCCTTACTAAAAGAACACCCACCCCTTGGAAGAAAACCTACTTTCATTCCCTCCTCACAAGGTTGACAACGAGATGCCAAAAGAATGGACCTATGCAGATATCCTCAAGAGTGGAGAACCCACCCCTCACATATCATGTTTCAACTAAAGAATCCCATTGTGACTTTGATGACTTTAACTATGATCATCAAATCAAATTGGAGCTAGTAGTCATCAAATGAACCACCTATCCAATTAAGTATGGAGTGGCGCAAATCACATAGTAATCACACCATCTACCTTAGTCTCCTAGCTATGGTATCTATCAAACATTTGATATCCGAGTGCAATGCCAAATTAACTCTTGATCATGCGGTCAACATGTGGTTCCTAGCAGGACTACTTGAAAGTATCAAATGTGAGCTAAAAAGAAAAAAGCAATACGCAAATTTGCACAAGACTTTGGAAGATGCCATGAGGGAGGAAGATGAGAGATAAGATTATGAGCCTTTACATAGATCTAGATCTACTCATGTTTTAACTTCTTTGGTTGTATCATTCTTATTGTCAATGAGCATATCCAATGAGTCACTAATGGAATCGATCCAAATATTTTACAAGTAGCAGATGGAGTAGCTCACATCCTACTCTTAACATAAACTAAAGATGATACAAAATACTCCAATGCATCAACTAGAGTCAAAATTAAAACAATAGTATCCACGAATGCACAATTTATAATGTCTAGTTTGCACCTAGAATCATACTTCAAATGAATGTTTGGTACTAAAGCAAACTTTGAAGCTAATGCATAGATCACCTGCGCAACATTGCATGATATTGCTTATTGCCTCTACAATATATGAATGATACAACGAAAGAGATCTCATTTTCAGACTCTATGCTTACCATCAAGGAGCATCTAATGCAGTGCCAAGGATTTGGTCCACACTCCCAAAGATAGAAAATGGCATTACCAACAACGTTGGGCCAAATAATCCTCAAGTATCCCTGGTGAAGCCTGGTGAATGTCATGATGGTGGAATTAGACCTTGTTTTTCACCAAGATATCGAGCAGTGGTATGAACTAGATGAACCATTTTTTGACCTTGACATCAATGAGCATTATGCCATGTATTCTGCACACCCCAAGGGGTCAAATCATATTATCGTTACAGATGTGGAAAAGACCACAGGATGGCAGAATTTTAAATGAAGGAGTCTACATGCCTCTTTGCAATGAGTGTAAATATGAACACTCCTATAAACATGTATATGTGGGCTAATCCAAGTGCACCATTAAATTGCATTCTGAGTCCATTTAGGAGGGATGAGCTAAGGTCGAGCTAAAGCCTGAGGCCCACACCAACCTACAACCAGGAGCCATGTACATTCCCATGTTCTAGTCTTAGCTATTACACGACTGCATACTAATGTAAGGAGGTAACTTCAACTTCTCCACTTTCAATAGAAGTGCTAGTAGATCACCCCTCGACATTGGAAAGAGTGAAAAGCGGCCTTACAACTGGTGCTTTTACCGAACACTGAAACCCAGAAGGTAATCAGAGTCAGTTTGAGGAAAATCCCACTTTATTGATAAATCTGAGAAGGTCAAGTGTGTGACCAACCCTAGTCTCCGGGGTGCTGGCATGCCAAGGCGGGCGCCAGGACAACATTCTAGCAAGGGAGGCTGAGACTTGGTTGGAGCTTGCCCTGAGTCGCAACCCGCACTCCCCTATAGTATTGGTGGGATTCGCCACCTCCCCTCATACCAAGTACTCTACCCAGGCTGGTAAAGCACGTTTTCTCTCTCTAGATAGTCATTTTCTCTCTCTAGAATTTATTGATCCCCAGGCTTCCTTTAATCATGCCTAGATTGTGTGAGGTGATTGCACATCGATTTGAGCTCTCTGGACTTCGCTAGAACCGATGAAAGATTTTCAGCCATAGGAACTTGGCGTCGGCTAGATTCTGGTCACAGTGGCGCCGGGAGCGACGCCAGCGTCGATGACGCCAGGAGCAACAGTAGCACTGCTGGCGCTAGTGGCGCCGGAAGTAAAGCTTGTAAAGGTAGCTTTACAACATCCACCCCACCCTTATAAAATCTGATGTCCTCATCAGATGTCAGATTAAAGTAAAGGTGTCTCCCAGTTAAAAATAACTATACATTTAAGCTACTTGGCAACTATACTCAATTTACTGGCCACTTTTTATTAACATGGTAACTAGCACATCACAAGTCGAAGGCTCAGTCCTTTGTATTGAAAAATTACATAACTTTAAAATATCGCTTTGTCTGGGAAAAGCGTAGATTTTATATCGCTTACGTAAAATCCAAGGACCTTATTGATTGGTCAACTGGTCATCTCTGAGCTTACGCTGCTCTCGATCAAAAGGATACAGATAGTTTTCTATTTGATTTGAAATCTCTGTCTTCCCTTTTGGAGAGAATCTATAAGGTTGTCTAGAGACAAGTCGACTTCCTAGAATCTTGATCTTTAACTATGCCAATTAAATGAAAAAGTTCCTTAGGCAAGAAAGAAGTAGTACTAAAAGAACATTCACACTCACAATCCATGTGGTTAATTTCCAAAGTCTTACCATTGCCTCCTAGATTTCTATCATGTGAGCAGACCCTTTCTTCCCTTCTGGACAAAATTTCATCATATGTCTAGGCTTCTTACAGACAAAACATAAGTTCTCTCTTTTAGCCTTTTCTCGGGACATAGATTTCTTGAATCTCTTTCTCTTCGGCTTCCTGGGTTCCGATGCTGCTTGATCTAATTCGTCAAAGTATTTTGCTTGGTCTGGACCGCGCTTCTTACCTTTCTTGGTTTTCAAAGTGGTTGGAATTTGTGCAAATTGCTTCCTGGATGCCACCACTGTGGAATCATATGCTTTTGCAATCCGAAACACATCCTCAAGGCTTTGAAGCACATTTCGCCTGCATTCGTTCTAATGTCGGCTGGCAAACCTAGGACAAACATAATGGCAACTTTGCATCAAATGATGGAACCCTATTCCATAGGTCCATGAATTCCTAGATATAAGAGTCTAAACTCTTTGTACCCATCTTGCAGTTCATGAACTTTAGGTAGTAGTCCATGTCATCAGCAACTACGAAAACTTTTTTGAAAACTTCCGCAAACGCATCCCAAGTAGTTGGCTTCACCTGTAAATCTTGCCACCACGATGACGCTTTGCTGCGTAAGAGCAGCACAACACTTTCAATTTTCTTCTCATCAGGAACACCGTGCAGATTGAAGTAACTACTCCACTTGGCCAGCCAGTCCTTGATGACCTCAGGTTTCTTCTCCTTCTTCTCATCTGAATAGACCTCCGGTTGAAAACTGAGATTGGGTGAAGACATCAATTTGACTTGATTCAAAAGAACCTCCATTTGCTGATCTCCATCAAATTACGATTATTCATGTCATTTAGTGCCGTACTCAACTGTTGACAAATCACCATATAAGATGGCGCACCTGGATTTGCAGCTTGATTTGAAGTTTCTTCGGCCATCTCGATATATCTACCTTGAAAATTACTAAATTTAGTTAATATCTGATTAACTCATAGTGAAGTACTGTTGACCAAAAAACTGACTGAAATTGATTCTAGTATGGTCAAATCACTATTTTTAGTCAATTTCATAGATATTACAAGAAACTGAAAAAACTAAAAATTTCGAGTTTTTGCACTCTGAATTTTTTTAAAATTTTACGTTTTCTGAAAATTCATAAAAAATCACAGTCAGTTGTTAAGTAATCGAAATCGAAAATTTGATTCACTATTCGATTCTTAATTTTACTTCATTAATGTCCATCAGGCATGCAAGACATGCGACATTAAACTGAATTTTTACTTTACGAAACTTTACTTAAAAATTCAGTTCTACGGAAATTGTCAGCTATAAAATCCAGTTTTGTATCTAACCGTCAGAGTACATGTGTATGACCACTCAAAACAGATCTAACCAACTCATGCATGTCAGAATCACTCTGAGAAACCACATGCAAACATTCAATGCAAGCACAATACCTCAAAATAGAAAATTGTCATCTTTGGCTATAGGTTACCAAATCGGGTGCTGTAAAGCTCAGTACAAAGGGAGACCCAGTGAACAAGACACTTGATCTTCATCGAAGGTCAGTTTATTGACCTCAAAGGTAAAGACAAAGCTCATGTAGTCGAACTTTCAGACTCTTCCAGAACATCGGACCTTAAGTTTCAAATCTGACTAATCCTATTAAAGATGGAAGTATTGATCGAACAAAGGCTCGACTTGTAGCCAGAGGATTCTCTCAAGTACAGAACGTCGACTACAGTGAGACCTTCGATCCAGTAGTTAAACATTCTCCTATCAAATTTCTATTGTCATTTGTTGTTGCAGTTGATTTGGAAATACATCAAATGGATGTACAGACAACATATCTAAATGGAGTTATCGAAGAGGACATTTACTTGGTGCAAACTGAACGTTACAATATCGAAGGTAAACACAATTATGTGTGTAAACTCCATAAAGCACTTTATGGCTTGAAGTAATCTACTCGAGCATGGTTTCAGAGGACCAATACTTTCCTTATTGATCATGGCTACACATCAAACTCTTCAGATTCAAATGTTTACTTCAAGTATGTGCAACATTTCTTCATCATCATCACTTTGTATGTGGACGACACATTGCTTTTCAACAATAGTATCGATCTGATAAAGGAAGCTACGACAATGCTATCTTTTGAATTCGACATGACCGATCTGGGTGAAGCTCATTACTGTCTAGGTATTCAAATCCAAAGAGATGAAAAATAGAGGCTCATCTATATTTCTCGACAAAGATACATTTACAATGTCTTAATTAGATATAATCTAATGAGTTGCAAATTAGCTCTCAAGATGGATCCTAGACTCAAGATGTTGAAGGACTAGTATCCCCAAACAATCAAAGAGAAGGAGCATATGTGTGAGTATCATTATCATTCGATAATAGGATCTCTTATGTATGCAATGATTTGTACTAGACCAGAGATAGCTTTTGCAGTCAGTTCCTTGTAGTATATGACTAATCTTGGTACACATTGGAAGGCTCTTATCAAAGTAATGAGATGTCTTCGAGCTACTACGGAATTTTGCATTTGTTATGGAGGAGTCGACAACAACAAACTCAATATCCTCAGTGGTTTTTCAGATGCAAGTTGGGTAGGAGATATAGATACTCATAAATCCAATTCAAGATTTACATTCTTCCTCAACAAAAGTCCCATTTCATGAAACAGTCGTATGCAAACTTTGATAGCTCTATCTTCCACTGAATCAAAAAATATTGTAGCCTCTCAAGCTACAAAGGAAGCAATATGGTTAAGAAACTTACTTTCAAATATCAATCTAAATCAATATGCTCCAACAATCATGTCTTGTGATAATCAAAGTGCCATTGCTTTATCATCCAACCCCAGATTTCATTCTAGGAGTAAGCACATTGAAATTAAGTATCACTATGTCAAAAGCAAAGTTCTTGACAAAGAGGTTAACTTGCAGTGTTGTCAAACGCAAGATATGACAACAAATATACTTACTAAAGCATTAAGCTTGGATGCACACAAAAAAATTGTGCTGAACTAAGTTTGAAGGACAAAGCATTCATTGATTCGGATTAAGGAAGAGTGTTGGATACCATGTGAAAGATTTTAGATCCTTAAGATCCAATCTACTTGAATGATGTTTGGTTAGAAAGAGTAATACACTACCAATTTTACCAATGTAGAAAAATCAGCATCTACACACAATTTGAGATGCAAACACTAATAGAACTTGATCAAACTTGAATGAAATGATTATGTACTGTTGCTGTCCGTACAAAACCAGCAAGCTACTATATTTCACACGTGTGGATCCAAAAATAACAAATATAGATCATTCTACACATAGAATTGCAAGCAATCACCAAGATAGTGCACCAATGGATAGTAGAACCCAAGAGAACCATGTATAAGCATGAAATGAGATAGAGAAGAGAGAAGATGACTCTCTCCACGAGTAACATCCTTTTATAGCAGGTCCAAACCCTATTTGGCCACTTGGCTTTCCCACCAAAATGCTAACCCTACCAATTTTGGGTCTAGATTCAATGTACCCAACTTATTCAAATTGAATCTACTCAAACTCGCATTCTATCTTTCCCACACTTTCAAAAAGTGTCTATTCAAATGAATTTAGACTAATGAAATTTGAAAAGTCAACCTCTAAGTCTAAAACAAGTTTTGGCCTCAATATGCCAAATATGAAAATATTGCAAAATGTGATGAAACCAGTTGAATCTTTCACACTCCCTCTTCAACTAGTTTTAGCATAGACTTTGATAATACTCCAAGTGAGGTCCTATGCTTCATGAACAAGTCTTTTCCCAATTCTTTTGTGAAGATATCAGCTACACATTCCCTTGAAGACACATGTTGAAGCTCCACCTCCGTTGCATTGACTTGCTCCCTTACAAAATGATATTGTATCTCAATATGCTTGCTCCTAGCATGAAAGATAGGATTGGATGTTTGGGCTGATTGATTGTCATAAAAGATGATTGGGCTCTCTGAAAAGTCCAGCAAGTGAAGATCCTTGATCATCCTCTTGATCCATACCATCTCCTTTGTGCAATGTGTAAGAGCTTTGTACTCAGCCTCACTAGATGACAATGAGATAGTGGCTTGTTTCTTTGACATCCATGATATAGCTCCATCACCTATGAAAATACAATAAGCACTAATGGATTTTCTATCCATTACATCTCCAGCATAGTCCGAATCTGAAAATCCAAAAAGATTAGGTGATGATCCCTCATACAATATGCCAAAATCTCGAGTTCCAATGATGTACCTCAAAACTCGCTTTCCTAGCTTCCAATGCTCCTCACTAGGATCTTGCATGAATTGACTCAATCTTCCAACACAATATCTTAGATCAGGTCTAGTAATGGTTAGATAGATGAGTGAACCAACTAGCTTCCTATAGAGAGTAATGTCCTTGAAGGATCTTTCATTACCTCTTATAGTTAGCTTTACATGAGACTCCATAGGTGTATCAATAGCTTTTGCATCTACCATATGAAATGTTTCTAGAATAGAATTAGCATACTTCTCTTGACAAATGAAAGTAGATTGAGAAGATCTAATGACTTCTATTCCTAAAATGTAATGCAAATTACCAAGATCATGCACCTCAAACTCCTTCTTAAGAGCATTCTTGATATCCTCCACATCTTGATTTTCTCCACCACTCAAGATGATATCATCCACATAGATTAGCAAGATGGTAACATCATTTCCAGAAAACCTATAACAAAGTGAATGATCATACTCACTCATAACAAAGCCTTGAGAGAGTAAAAAAGTGTTAAGCTTAGCATACCGACTCCTTGGTGCTTGCTTAAGGCCATACAAACTCTTTTGTACAAGACACACATGATTTGGCTTTGTTGATGAAATGTAGCTCTCGAGCTGCTCCATGTATACTTCCTCCTCAAGATCACCATTCAAGAATGCATTTGAAATGTCCATTTGCCATAGATCCCATCCATAAAGTGTAGCAAGTGAAATGATGACTCAAATGCTTACCATCTTTGCCACGGGTGCAAAGGTCTCATCATAGTCAATTCCTTGTTGTTGAGCATATCCTCTTGCCACTAACCTTGCCTTGTACTTGTTGATAGATCCATATTGGTTTGTCTTCACCTTGAAGATCCATTTGCATCCAATTGCTTTCTTGTCCTTAGGCAACTCCACCAATCTCCATGTTCCATTCTTCATAAGAGCTTGATACTCAAGATCCATTGCTTGGATCCACTCCTCTTCTTTCCTTGCTTGATCTACACTTGTAGGCTCATCCAAAGAGGTTAGGAAAGCAGCATAATTTCCAGAAACTACTTGCTTACCCTTTTGATCATATGTGAGCCTTGAAGGTACTTGTCTTTCTCTTGATGTTCTCCTTGGCTTTTGACTTGATGAAGGTCCATCATCACCACCATCAAAAGTAGGATCCTTCTCACCAACATCAAGAATGTTAGATCCATCTACTTTACCATCAATCATGCTTGAAGACACCTTTGGAATGTTCTCCTCTTCAGAAATGACATCTCTACCAACAATCACTTTGTTAGTAGAAGGAATGTAAACCTTGTAGGCTTTACTCACCTCACTATGTCCAACAAAAATACCTCTTCTTGAAGATGGATCCTTCTTGGTCCTATCATCAAGAGTAATGTTGACATAGCATGTGCATCCAAAGGTTCTTAGAAAGTTGACACTCGGCCTCTCTTGAATAGCATTTCCAAAGATGTCCTTCCATCCAAAATAGCACTCGGCCACCTATTGCACAAGAAATTGGCACACAACATGATCCCAAAATGGTTTGTCAAGATTAGCACTTAACCTCATAGCTTTAGAACTTTCACATAAAGTTCTATTCTTCCTTTCAGCCACTCCATCCTGTTGTGGGGTCCTTGATGTTGTATACTCCCTCTTGATCCCATGCTCATCACAAAAGGCCTTGAACTTGTTAGATATGTACTCCCCACCATTGCCACCTCTCAAGCACTTGATCTTTGTAGAAAATTGGTTCTCCCTTGCACTCTTGAACTTGACAAAGACATCATACACTTCATCCTTGATCTTTAGTAGATAGATCCAGCAAAATCTACTAAAATCATCAATGAATGTTACATACATCTTAGCTCCACTATTGCTAATTGTAGTAAATCCATGAATATCCGAATGTACAAGTTGAAAAGGCTTTGTAGATCTAGAAATAGATCTAGTATAAGGTAGTCTATGTAACTTAGACAAAGCGCAAGACTCACAAACATGCTTGTCATTACTTAAGGAACTTGGAAGACCAATCACAACCTTCTTCCTGGCCATTACCTCCAATGACTTGAAGTTGAGGTGTCCCATCCTTTTGTGCCAAACCTCTTGAATAGAAATTTGCTCCCTTGCAACACATCCAACTTGGTTAGCAATAACACAAGCATCAAGTTTGAACAACTTCTCTTGCCTTTTTCCTTTTCCAATCAAGACATCCTTCCTTTTGATCAAACAAGCATCTCCATCAAACTCCACCTTGAGGCCCTTACTTAGCATTTGACTCACACTAAGGAAATTATTGGTAATAGATGGAATAAACAATACATCCTCCAAATGAACATTCCTATTTGTAGAGAGAGAAATAGAAATTGTGCCAATCCCTTTGATTGCACACTCACCATCATTGGACGTGTAGATTGTGAAAAATGCAAAAATAAGCTTGGTAGTTTCCAAAAATCTTGTATATAGATAAACACACATGTGTGGAGCCTGTTCTCACGTGTAAAAATAGTGTACTTGTTATGTACCATAATCATATAGGTTGTACATATGATTTAATTCAAGTTCTAGTGGCTAAAAAGGCCAAAAACTAGTTTTCTAGATATATGACACATGGCATCAATCTATTGATTGCATGAGCCAAATATTTTGGTTAGGTGTCATATCCCATGTGTAGAGGACAGGTCACACGTGTGGAATAAGCTGAAGTAGGTGAATTTTGAATTCTAGAAGATTTCCAAGTAGATCTCCATATAGAAGGAAAATGGACCAAAAGAGCTCAAAATAGAAGGTTTTGTCCAAGTGTCAGTTTTGCATGATGAATCATCATATGACAAAGCACCTTCAAAAATGTGGGATCAGAGGGATGATCAGTACCACGAGCTCCCACTTATTGTATATATAGAGCCACATTTGGCCATAATCATTGTGAGACACCAATCTTGGTTTTGGAAGCAATTTTGAGTGATTCTCTCCATTTGTCTACATTTGTTTTGATTGTTTTGAGGTGCTATCAATGTGTACTTGATTTTCAGGTTGGAGTCCGTACTCAGATAGTGTTTCACACATGTGAAACCATAAAGTACACTTACCTTCAATTAATGATTGTTCTTGTTAGGATTTTGTGTCTAGAATTGATCTAGATTGATCTTAATCTGAAGTAGATTGATAGATCAAGTAATCTGACAACCAATCCCTCTTGAGGATCAGATTAGGATCCACTCTTGGTCCTTTTTGTACTTTTTCCACATGGTATCAGAGCCTAGTACAAGAGGTTTTGTTGAAATTGATAGGGTTAATCCAAATCAAAGCCAAAATTAGCAGTTTTTTGGAAACTAGTCAAATTTTGGGTAGCGAGTTGGATTTGATAGATATTCTCAAAATTTTTGGACCAGAACTTGTTGTGGGCTGTAAGAACCCTTTTCACACGTGTGAGACTGTACAGCTCCGGTTTTGGCTAAGAAAATTCAAAAATTTGTACGATTTGACTCACACACCCAATTTGAGAGATTTTTGGTGCAAAATCAAGCATTTTCTATAGAGAATCTAATCCCTTGATTAGTTCTTGGATTAGATCAGCCAATAAATTAAATTTGAAGTTTGAATTAGGTGCATTAATTGATTATCTTTGATTTTTTGAGTGCATGTTGAAGTTGAGAGAGATTTTGCTAAAAATCATAGATTAAGGAGTGATATGCAAGGTGAGAGGTTGAAATCCATTGTACCATCACTCTAGATTTGTTCAAGAGTGATAGGGTCAAGTTTAGAAGCATCAATATGCTAGAAAACATCCTTGGATCTGTCCTCCAAGTGAAACCTTTGAGAGTTACTAGTGCATATAGAGCATCTATGCAAATCTTTTGTAGAATTTGACATAGATTGGCTTAAATTGAGAGTTCTAGAAAAGAGATTGAGATCCAAGTCACATTATTCAATCCTACTCAATTTGTTTGAGTGTTTGTGAGGTTTGAAAAGAGTCATTAAGGTGTCTATGGCAAATGTGTAGAGAGAGATCCAATTTTCTAAGAGTTCCTTCCTTTGTAGAAGGCAAGATCTAGAAGCTCATTTTGTGTTGTTATTGGTGGAGAATTTGTATTCTCCTAGGTGATCAAATCTTTCTAAGTGGCATTAGCTCTTTGAAGCACAATATCTTAGTGAGAAAAATCACAACGTTTGATTTTGAATTTCATTCCAAGTCTTAAAAGGTAGAGTAATTGGTGGAATCCAATAGGAGTGATTGAATTCAATTTCTTGAGCAAAAATTGCCATAGTATGTATGAAACTCAAATTATTTCTATTCAACTTTCTTTGTGAGAGTGTGAGGGTCAATTTGTGATCCCATTGGATGTCTAGAATGAGGAGTCCATATTTGAGTATTCATGCATGGTTGAGATCTTTGTGAATCTCTAGTTGTCTAATTTTTAAGCTTTGTGAAAAATTGGTGGTATGGTTTGTTGTCAAATCAAATCAAATTCATTCTAAATCTCAAGTGTGAGATTATTTGGTTCAAGAGTGAGTCCAAAAGAAGTGATTAAGTTTGATTTTCATGTATTTGAAACAAAACCCTTCAAGTGTTGAGAAAACTAGTCAAGTGAAAAGGAAAACCTAGGTGTCAAATCTTTTTCATATCCATTTCAACTTTCAAAAGAAAAAGTCATTGGTATTTGATGAGTCCAATAGGAGATTGGATCTGATTTCTTTAGTGATTTGATTCAAAGATTGTGTGCTTTTGTCTTAGTGATCAAAGCAAACCAAGTGACTAGTCATTATTGTGAAGATTGATTCTTAGGTTTGTGAGCTAGACCTTTTGTAGATCCTTCTAGATTGTTGAAGATGTTCAAATCTAGTCTCTTGAAAGTCACAAATTACATTTGTAGAACCATATCACAGGTTTTTATTACATGGCATCAATAGGTGGCATCCTATTGAAGGAAAGAAAGGAACCTAAGTGCAACCTTTGTGGGAAGGGAGGATATATTTTCTCAAGATGCTACAAAAAGAAGACCAATCCATCCAAGGAGAACCAAAGCAAGGGGGCCGAGGTGAAGGATGGAGCTTCAAGTTCAAAATGCAAATACAAGAAGGACAAGTCCAAGGAAAGGTGTTTCCTTTGTGGAAAGGTGAATGAGGCTTGGAGTCTCACAAGGACTTGCAAGGTTTGTCTTCAAGAGTCCATCACAACACATGTTGAATCTTTTGAAAATTTTCATTTGGAAGTGCATTGTATGGTTCAAGATGCAAAGATAGATGTCACTTTCATGAAAGTAACTTGGATTTATTTTATGTCCTTGGAAAGTATTTTGCTTGGAACTTTAGATAAGTTCAAACTTATTGTTATTATCCAAGAGAAATCAATCAAGAATAAGGAGCAATCACAAAATGAAAATAGTTTCATTTATGCTCTCATGTCAACTTATGAAGAACCATTTTGCTTTGAAGAGATTTTTGTATCTCAAAGGTGGATTAAGGCAATACTAGTTGAGTGTGATGCCTTAAAAGATAGCAAAATATGTTTTCCTTGTAAGCTTACATTAGTTATGAAGTCAAGGAAATGGAAATATATTCATAATGTAGGATCTTTTGGTTTCAATAAGATCATGAATGATGTGTTCATTCATAAAGATGAAAATTGCATGTTTTCAATCCTAAAGGCAAGTTGTAAACTTCTTATGAGAATAAGTGAAGCATCCAAAGTGGACACTTATATCCATAAGCAAGTAGTTAGCCTTATTGAGATGGAGATACCTTTTGATTTCAATATTAGAAAAATCATGCCAAGTTGTGGTGATTTTTGGACTTATGTTTCTAGCATAAGTAATCTTGATAATCATAGGAAGTGCATATTGAATGGTCATACTTGTTGTGATCATTATGAGACATGGAGGTCTCAAATTTCCATAAAAAAGGAGCACCATGAAGAGGATTTTAAGGAGTCATCTCAAGGTTCAAATGTGCCAAGGATTGAGGAGGAGAATCCTTCTCAAGGTTCAAGTGTGCCTAGGATTGAGGAGGAGAGACCTTCTCAAATTGTGATTCCAAAAAGAAACTCAAGAAATATGGTTGAGTCCATGTGGCTCACATTTCAAGGGAAAGAGGAGCATATCTCATGTGGTATACATCACATACTTATTTCTCTTATGTCATTTGATAAATCAATTTGCTTTAGTGAGATCATTGCATCTCAAAATTGGAGTAAAACCATACTAGTTGAGTATGAAGTCTCTCTTGAGAACATAGATGATGTTCTTAAAAGGTTGAAATTTATTTTAAATCAATTAGAAAGCAAATGGTTGCTTCATCAAATGTATGCTCTTGAGTCATGCAAGAGCAAAAGTGATTTGTTCACTCATAGTTTGAAAATTTGTATTGAGGCAAATTGTAAACTCTTTATGAGAGTAAGTGAATCATCTTCTAAAGACACTTATCTGCATAATGAAGTATTTAGCCTCATTGGATCAGAGATTAGCATGGTAAACAAGCATGAAGATATGATGCAAACACTTTGTTATTATAGCATGCATAGTCTTGCCAATTTGGATGAGTCTAATTCTCTAGATCGTGGTAACATGATGTTAGATCTTTGTGATCCTAATAAATCAAGAAGAAATATTTATTTTCTCATGAAGGAGCATGCACATGAAGAAGGATCAAGCCTCAAAGTCAAGCATCTACATGAAATTTGGAAGGAATCAATTTTGGAGGTGCTAGGATGGTGCAAAGCTCTCAAGCTCATCAAAGATGTCAACATCAAAGAAGCACCATTATGGTGATTTCAGATCAACATCAAGCTCATTCTCTGATCTTCACACCTTTTGAACCAACAAAGACCAATTCAGCCCATGGAGTCAAGTTCAAGACCATCATATTTTCCATCAAGCTAGATTTACCAAGCTAGATTTTTGAGGAGTGTGAAAAATGCAAAAATAAGCTTGGTAGAGGCCAAAAATCTTGTATATAGATAAACACACATGTGTGGAGCCTGTTCCCAAATGTGAAAATAGTGTACTTGTCATGTACCACAATCATATAGGTTGTACATATGATTTAATTCAAGTTCTAGTGGCTAAAAAGACCAAAAACTAGTTTTCTAGATATATGACACATGGCATCAATCTATTGATTGCATGAGCCAAATATTTTGGTTAGGTGTCATATTCCATGTGTAGAGGATAGGTCACACGTGTGGAATAAGCTGAAGTAGGCGAATTTTGAATTCTAGAAGATTTCCAAGTAGATCTCCATATAGAAGGAAAATGGACCAAAAGTGCTCAAAATAGAAGGTTTTGTCCAAGTGTCAGTTTTGCATGATGAATCATCATATGACAAAGCACCTTCACACATGTGAGATCAGAGGGATGATCAGTACCACGAGCTCCCACTTATTGTATATATAGATCCACATTTGGCCATAATCATTGTGAGACACCAATCTTGGTTTTGGAAGCAATTTTGAGTTATTCTCTCCATTTGTCTACATTTGTTTTGATTGTTTTGAGGTGCTATCAATGTGTACTTGATTTTCAGGTTGGAGTCCGTACTCAGACAATGTTTCACACATGTGAAACCATAAAGTACACTTACCTTCAATTAATGATTGTTCTTGTTAGGATTTTGTGTCTAGAATTGATCTAGATTGATCTTAATCTGAAGTAGATTGATAGATCAAGTAATCTGACAAGCAATCCCTCTTGAGGATCAGATTAGGATCCACTCTTGGTCCTTTTTGTACTTTTTCCACATAGATCACCCTCTTGTCATCTCCATATGCCAACAAAGAAGTGAAGTACTATTTGTGAAAGGTCATGTGTGAACTTGCTCCACTATCAATCCACCAAGGATTTAGATCTCCATCATTAGCAAGCATACATGAAGAAATCACAAAAGCATCATCATTTGCATCTTGAACATCCAAACCATCCTCATCAAGAGTAAGATTACCTTGCTTGTCTCCTTGATCTCTCTTCTTCTTGTAGCACTCACTTGCAAAGTGTCCTTTGATGCCACAATAGAAGCACTTGAGCTTTGATCTATCCTTCTTTTTGCCACTTGAAGAAGCATCCATTTGATCTGGCCCTTTAGACCACTTGCTTTTGGTTTTGCCCTTGAATTTGCCCTTTGTGAACATAGCATCCTCTTGAAGTGTCGATGTAGATCCATCTCTTGCTTGAAGCCTATATTCCTCATTGATCAAGATCTCTTGAAGATCCATCAAACTTGGCAAAGTCTTTTGAATAGCAATACTTTGAACAATATTAGCATGAGAATCCAACAAGCCATTAAGAATCACTTGAATGAGCTCTCATTCCTTAATGCTTTCATCTATGCAAGCTAACTCATCATTCAATGCTTTCATTCACAAAACAAAAGTACTTGGACTTTCTTCATTCTTTTGCAAACAAGAGAAGATTTGCCTTCTTAGAGTCAACACTCTAGAAGTAGACTTGGATTCATAAAGCTTCTTCAATGAATTCCAAGCTTCCAAAGATGATGTGCACTTACCAACTTCCTTGAGAAGTTCATTGGTAACATTCATCTTTATTATGTGTAGAGCCTTCTTGGCCCTCTTGTCATACCTCAATTGATCTTGTTGTGTTGCTGGTCTCTCCTCCAAGCCTACAACAATATCCAAAATATCTTTTATCTCAAGAAGTGACTCCATCCTCACTTTCCACAATGAATAGTTACTTGAGGTAATCCTATCATTGGCTTCCAACATGACTCCAATTGAGGTTGCCATGTAGCAATGACCTGATCTTCTCTTTCAACCTGCTTCAATGCACAAAGCACTCCTTTGAACAACAACAAATGCTTTCAAAAGAAATCACCAAGATTTAAAACTATCTCACAAATTCTCTTCTAGCACTTATCCAAGCAAATCAACACATAGAATCATGGAATCTTGATCAACCTATGATCTATCCTCAATCTAATGACTTTTGCCACTTCCTAAGATTGAAACACACTCAAATGAAGTCCAGCAACCTCACTATCTAGAGATCCAATCAAAATTAGGGTTTTGACAAAATCACAAAAAATTGACTATTCTAAATCTACATGCAAATGCTGAAAATTTGATATGCAATCTATAAGCCACCACTTAGGCTGAACCAATGATCCAAAAATTGGCCAAATCCAGTATGTGAAAAAAATTGGAATTGAACAAGTATATTGACCTATTTAATGTTTTGATCTACAAAAGATCCAATCTACAAAAGCAAAAAATCCGATTTTGGTGTAGAATCCTCTCTAGCATGCTTTAGACTTAATATCTTCACCAAATCATTGATAGATCTGATTTCCTCCTTCATAACCTGAAACACAAGCTCTGATACCATGTGAAAGATTTCATATCCTTAAGATCCAATCTACTTGAATGATCTTTGGTTAGAAAGAGAAATACATTACCAATTTCACCAATGTAGAAAAATCAGCATCTACACACATTTGAGATGCAAACACTAATAGAACTTGATCAAACTTGAATGAAATGATTATGTACTGTTGCTGTCCATACAAAACCAGCAAGCTACTGTATTTCACACGTGTGGATCCACAAATAGCAAATATAGATCATTCTACACATAGAATTGCAAGCAAACACCAAGATAGTGCACCAATGGATAGTGGAACCCAAGAGAACCATGTATAAGCATGAAATGAGATAGATAAGAGAGAATATGACTCTCTCCATGAGTTACATCCTTTTATAGCAGGTCCAAACCCTATTTGGCCACTTGGCTTTTCCACCAAAATGCTAATCCTACTAATTTTGGGTCTAGATTCAATGTACCCAACTTATTCAAATTGAATCTACTCAAACTCGCATTCTATCTTTCCCACACTTTCAAAAAGTGTTTATTCAAATGAAATTTAGACTAATGAATTTTGAAAAGTCAACCTCTAAATCTAAAACAAGTTTTGGCCTCAATATGCCAAATATGGAAATATTGCAAAATGTGATGAAACTAGTTGAATCTTTCACTAATTATTCTCCTGATTATCGACTAATCGATCTTCTAATCTTCATCCACTTATAATCTAGCTCTGCAGTTTTATGCATGATTTTACACAGTCTACAGAAGTACACAAAAACTGCTCACAGGTGGATTCCACGAGTGAATTTCCAAGAAGTACTAACAGTTATTAAAGATCTATGACCTAATCAGATGTCCTATTGGACTAGCCGCTTTTGCTTAGTATAAATAGCTAATCGTACTTCTATAAGTTTATATCACGTTGCAACTCTCTCAAGCTTTCAAGCTTGAAACACTCTCGAACATTCTAGCTCAGTTCTTAGAGTTCTTTTAGAGTTTTGCTATTAGCGCTTACTACTTGTCAGCGGAAGTGCAAATCAAACAGAGTTTCAAAGACAGTTTAGAGTATGCGATTTCTATCTGCAATTGTCTTGTGCTCATCATTTTGCTGAATCAATCTATCTTTTAGTGCATTCAATATCATGTCAGAATCTCTGTGATCTCATATCGCTTTTGTCTGGTAATTCAATTCTTCATTGTTTGCCTATGTAATCACTTTAGATTTGATGATTTTAAAGTTAGTTGCTAAAAGATTGAACGTGACTCTTGTCATTATGCTTTGTTCAATATTGATAGGTGTAGTCATGCATTAGGAAAGTAGTTTCATTCCGTTGCGTTCAATAAATCGTTATTGCACTATTACCTCTTTCCAACAACATGACCTGATCTAGCATATGCGATAAGCATGTTGTCTCAATACATGTCCAATCTAGGCTAACAACATTTGGAAGGCTCTGCAATGAGTATTGAAGTACATTCAAGCTACGAAGCACTATGCTTTGTGCTATAATGGTAATACAGAAGCTACACTTACATTAGTCACTTATCCAGATTCAGATTGGGCAGGAGACGTGGATACCAGAAAGCACATCAGATTATATTTGTTTCCTTGTAGGAGGACTCATTTCATGGAACAATAGAAAGCAGAAATGCATTTTGTTGTCCTCTATAGAATTTGAATACATGTAGCTACATCAGCAATGAAGGAGATTATTTGGCTAAGAAGGTTGTTACAAGATCTGTGATTTCCACAAATCGGTCCAACTATACTCTAGTGCGACAATGGCATATTTGCATAGCTCTATCTCTGAACCCACGAACTCATATTAGAAGTAAACACATAGAAGTTCAGTTTTATTTTCTTAGAGAGAAATTTCAGAATGAAGATGTTGTATAATTGGCTGATATTTTGATAAAGCCATTCTTAAGAGAGAAACATTCTACTTTGATAGGAATGTTAAATCTCAATGATAATTCAAATTCGTAGTAGTAAGCTTAAGGGGGAATGTTGGAGTTTAACCTTTCTCCTACTCATCCTGATTGCCCTCCTAAATGTCAATTTTCAATTGTCAGGGCATTACTGTCCACAAATAAGTATATATAGCTTTAACAAACAGGTCTAATCCAAGTCATATAACTAAACCCATCATATCATTTCTATTAGAAATAGTCGAAGTGTAACCAAAGGTTTAGCCAAAAAGTGATACACTTCAAAAGAAACCTCATTAATGAAAGTCAAGCATCAACCGGTAGTAAATTCATGATCATTTCATGGCACTTCAACTCTTCATACCCATTAGTAGCAACAACCATATTGAGGGGATTAGAAGATTGTTCACACGAATTTTTTCATTGTTAACATTCAGAGTGTTGTACGAAGTCTGATCAAAAGAACTTAAGATAGTTTGTTCATTGTGAGGATAGTGACCGAAACAAGCAAGTAAATCATGAGAGCATTTATTAATTAGATGTGTGTGTGTGTGTGTGTGTGTGTGTGTGTGTTGGAGGGTTTGCGGATCCCAAGGCAACCCTAACCCTAGTTAATAAGTGAGAGGGATTTGGCACCCTGCATGTGTAATCCAACCCAATGATCACATAGATATTTGATTGATCAGTTAAAAGTTGATAAAGGGACTTTAGGCCTTTTTGCGGGACTTTTAATGTCGTAGGGCCTAAATGTCAAGTTAGTGAATAAAGTTGGGTTTCCCTCCAATTTTAATGGTTCCCACACTTTTTTAAATTTGAATAAAAAGAGAGGCAAGACTGGACCAATAGGATTCAGAGGCCAGGTTCCTCCTCTCTACTATAAAAAGGGACCAACTCGATTTGCTCCTGATGTTCATTTTATCATTTCAATAAAGCAGATTGGTTCTCTTTAGAAATGGATTGATGAATGTCCTTGTTCTTCCTCTCTTTTCCTCCATTTCTCATGCTTTCTTTGGATTTTGCTAATTGTTGGATTTGATCATTATTGGGATTGCTATTTTTTTATGCTTTTTGTGAGAGAGAAAGTGAGAGAAAGAAAGAGTAAGTTTCTATCATTGTTGTGGATTTAGGGTTAATGGAAGTAGGGTTAATGGATGTAGTTTTTTAATGCTTAGTGTTAATGGATGTTAGTGTTAGATCCTCCATTCATGTTGAAATCTGAACTATACTATCGCTCTCATGGGAACGAACCTACGCGAGACAACTAACTTCATCTCCTTGATGCTAGATTGACAAGATGGTAGTAGAAACAACAATGTATGATCTTACATCTTAATTTTGAAAATTCTCACGATCTAGATCAATTTCTTTGGAGAAACATTCCGTCCTAGATGATATTTTAAACTCGATCTTTGAGAGTAGGCTATTTTTCTATTGCACATGCCACAAGGGCAATCTTGTCTACCCAACCTTCATTTTGCACAAGTGCTAATGAATTGGCTACAAAACTGTTGAAACTATGTGAGATACCAAGTCGTTGGTAAATGTGGAAATCAATCGAGAGTGAAATAGATTGGTTTCCTAACACAACCAATGTAAATAAATTTTTTGGAGGGAATATATTATTGGCACCATCACACAAGTACTCAAATCAAAAAATCTAGAAGAATAGTAAAGATGCGCATATGTAGAGAAAAATAGAAAGAGAAAGCTATAGGAGGTAGGACGCGAATGGATAAGAGAGAAGGAAATAGTTGCGGACAACTCTCTTATTATTATGGGATGCTAGAAACAAGAACAATCTAAAAGAATGTAAATGCAAAGTTATCACAACTCAAGCGTTCTTACCAACAGGATCTTAAAGATTAATTCATACTCAAATGGATGAATGAGTATAGTCCGCCGAAGAGATTAAATATGTTGTGTGGTATTACTGAGAAGTATAGTTCAGAATAGAGTGATAGTGTAGTGTGATAATGCAAGTTCCTCAGGCGTCAAAGGCAGCCATCGTCTTATTAGAAACTGAGGAGTCATGGACATTTGTGTTCTTATCAAATCTCTTTTGCCCCTTTCAGGGAGCGGGAGTCTGGAGTGCGAGGTGAAAAGCATTTCACGTTTGGAGAGTGACTTGGCTTGCGAAACGTCACCTAAGCAACTGGACGCCCTGGTGTGAAATTTTAGCAGGTCATCAAAACAAGTTATTGACGTCACCCTTGTACTCAAAACATATCTTTTAGCCTACGGTTGCAGTTTTAGACAATTTTGGGATGTCGAACATGGGAGAGTCCATTTTGAGCGAATATAACAAATTGGACGAGATTTCCAGCTATGTAGTGTGGAAATTCAAAATGAAAAACATACTGATAGAGAAGGAACTATGGGATGTCATCACAAGTGATGAGAGAAGACTGTCAAATGAAGTGGACATTCAAGTTTTCGACAGGAAGGTGAGAAGAGCTTTGACCTTTATCAACTTGTCAATGAAAGACATCATCATGATGGCATTACACCTAGACAGACATGGGATGTGCTAAAGGAGCAGTTCGAGACGTCAAACTCATCAAGGATTATATTTCTGAAGTCAAAATTGAATAGTGCCCGAATGGAACAAGGAGAGCACATTCAGACGTACATGACCATAATCAAGACGATGACAGATGAACTGCATTCTATTGGTGAGTGCATACGTGATGTTGAGCTATTACAATGCATTGTGCGACATTGTAGAACCTTTTCAGATGTTTGTGAGTGGGATAACATCAAGAGAAATATTACCAACCTTTGATGAGCTCACATGAATCTTGATGCAGGAGGAGCAACGAGGAGAAATGGTGAAAGCTAGATGTCAAAATACTGATGATCAAGCGCTTGCGATACGCCAAAAATAAGGCAAAGGCAAGGGCAAGAAGAAGTCTAAGCAACAATTCGCCAAGACTCAGGAGGATGAGGGATCATCCAGCAAGACCAAGAAGAAGGGCAAATGCTTCCATTGCGGCAAAAAGTGCCATTGGAAAAGCGAATGTCAAAAATCCTTGGCGGAATCAGACAAGGGGAAGCCAAAGCAAGCAGGTAACCTTGTCGACGAAGGAGAGATTGAAGACTTTAGCATCTTGTCAGCGTGAACAAGCAGTAAGAGTGTAATCAAATCACAACATCATACATCTACGTTAAACATAGATGATAGAGTGTGTTGCTTCTATATTACATTGAAAACTTGAACAACACTGAATGTATTACAACCAGCAATGGAGGCGTAACTTGGATGCTCGATATCATTCGCTCTAATGGCGGAGCATCACGTAGAGTGCATGATGATGTATTTATACACTACATCTATGTATTTTATTACAATAAATAATTGTCATCTAACTATGTAAGTCATTGTACTATGGAAGTATTTGACTTATAATGACAGATGTACAATGTGTACATAAGTCTGACAAGGCCACGCTCATCGCAACCATATGTGAACTGCAATCGCTAGAATGCAGTTTCTTGGCAGTGTTTGGTCTTCGCATAATCACCGCAGAGTTGACTCTTGCAGTTTCTGGCGGTGCCTGGTAGTTCCTTGCGGTAGCTTACGGTGACTCGTATCAAACTGCAACCTTTTCTCTGGCGGTTCCTTGTGATAGCTTGCAATGACGCAACCTTTGCCCTGGCGGGTTAAGAACATTCATCAAATTCGATTCTCAACTATCTTCAACTACAAAAAACTTTGGATTAATATCTAGAATATAGATATACGAAGTTTTGTTGAATTCTATAGGAAAAAAGATGTCATTCTTGGAATCTTTAGCATATGTTATCCAATTGAGTTCTTTGGAAAACAATCACTAATGAATTGAATTTATTAAATACTCTATACCAACAATTCTCTATATTCTATGCATATAACTTTTACTAATGAATCTTGATGATTTACAAATCAAGCATCTCATAGATATATAAATTTAGACAAATAGTTCCTAGTGAATTCCTTTCACATTGCTCATTTTAACCAACTAAATTTAATCAAGAGTAACCTAGCTAATCACGTTGTGATCGTCAATGATTCAAAAATCTCAAATCTCAAATTGACTTTTTTATGTAGACGACCTAAAGTCTATCCTTTCTGCTATAAATGATTGTAATCCGGTTACTATTAGTCTTTGCAGTATACTGTTCCAGAATGTTTTTCTCTAATCGTTTGAAAGTATCGAGGCTTATACCAATTCCAAGTATGATACTTTCTTGCTCCTATATAACAAGTGAATATATCATTGTTTCCCATCACACTACAATAGAATATACCAACCATGATTATAAACCTCCTGGCTTACATTTCAATTGTCACTTCTAGTTTATTAACTTATCAATAAGTTTGGTTGTGGTAACACATGAAGTAAAATGAAAGTAGCAAACACACCATGGCATCTTCAGAGAATTATGCTTCCACGACCATCCAGGTATGAGCTCTGTTGTGAGTTAGCAAAACGTATCACCACCTCGACTTAAATAGAGACTTTATAAAAGCAATATTCTACTTATGATTCGAGCTTCTTTGAAACGAAGTCTTCCTCTTTATTTCTTTCTTTCTATTGGTGTATTACACATCAAGTTTCAACCATTTATCGAACTAAACCAACACGTATAATCATACTTGTCTTTGGCTTAAATTACTCTTGGATCACATGGATTTGAGCAAGAGTTGTTATAGTCTTTGATGCTAGAATGACATGGATTTGCACTAACATATTCATTGAGACTGTACAAGCCAGAGATTTTCGTACTTGTTTCTTAAACACGACAGCTCAAATAAATTTGTAATGTTTTTGCATATGCCCTTTCATGTTTATACTAGTAATTAAGACTAGTAATCGAGCTTGAACATCCTTGGAAGGCATGGATATGCTCAGGGGCTTTGACACCAGTACACGACTCTTTCACGGGTCCACGAGTTAGTATGGCATGAATATGCCCTGATACCGTTGTACGTGTGTCCTTGCTCAACCTATTTTTTTTTTTTTTTCGTAAAAACTATTTACACATGTTTAGCAAGCGTCTTTCATGTATTTCTTTTATTTGATAAATTATTGATATGGACTAAATCCTGTTACACTGATCAGCATGGCTTTCACCTTGATATGGTAATATGATGACTTAGCCTATCGCTAAAAGTTACAAAGGAATGAGAAGATTGGATTATGTATTTTTCATTTTAACGAAGCTGCTAAGTAGCAAAGCTTATTTCGTACATGGATAACAACTGACATTCAGCTTTGACACATGTCTTTCTCACATACTAACTCGCATGGTTTTGTGTTGTGGGATGGTGGCAGGTGTTATGTCCATGACCAGTACATAGGATACTATATACTCCTAGTCTTGGGTGGATACACGGTACTCCAGTGAAACAAGCTGTTAGTTATGCCACGTCATACTGGACGTGACCCAAAAGTAACTAATATCCTTGTGAGGCCTAGAACACCCTAAGTGGAGTTTAGACAAGGTAATAAGACAATGTATGCATGTGTAGAGTTATCAATAGCAATTCTATGAATAGTTGGTCCATGCATAGGACTCTATTCAAGGTGAATCTATGTATAGTGAACATAAGGGCTATGCGTGGCTATGTGGCCAGGATGCATTAGACTCTATAAAAGAGGACCAAACTCGCCCTACTCCTCATCATGGTTCTTGATTCATTGCCAGGCTCTCACTCTACTTTCATGCTTCTTGTTCCTTGGCTTGGGGGTGAGGCTTCTAGAGATTGATTGGATGCTTCTACTTGGTTGGGTGGTTTCTCTACAGTGTGTTATCCTTTTGTGTTTAGGATTTGTAAGCAGGATCTAAGGAGCTTCCCTTATAGTGGTATCAGAGCAAGGCTAACAAGCTTGGAGAGGTGGTGCTTTTCATTGGAGCTTGGTGGTATTCAACTAGTATTCTCATCCAAGGAGAGGAGCAAGGTTGCAAGTTGGTGGATCTTCCCAAATTCAATTTTCATGTCCCATATCTCTCTCAAATTTCATTGTGGTTTATGGAGAATTTTCTAGGAAATCAATTTTGGTGTCTTTTTTGGAGTTTTAGCATGTGTAGCTCAAAACTAATGAAGGATCTGAAATTTCCAGCAAGTTAATTCACTTTGAAATAGTTGAAATTCAGTTTGCATGTTGGATCTTCCCATGTATTTGGATTCTAGGCTCTTTTGTGGCCAAATTTGGCTTGTTTTCCATGTTTTTGGCACAAAATGGAGGGTAGAATTCGAAATCCAGCAAGATCAGATCAATTGATTGGTTGTAACTCTGTATTTTGGATTGCATGTGGATTTGAAAAACGTTCTTGCCATTGATTTCCAATTGTGCATGGTGAAAAAACCTAGAAAGGGCTAAAATTAATGATTTTTGCTTGTTTTTTCATTAAATTGGATGGTAGGAGGCTGTTGAACATCAATTGAGACTGGAAAAAGATGAATCATAGTCTTTTGAAGTTGTCCTAGAAGTTAGAGCCAAGAATTCTAGCAATTGGGTTGTAGGAAGTCAAAAAGTGTCAAAAATTGACCAATTTTGGTGAATTTTGGGGGATGGATTTCTCTAAATCCATAAGGGGATCATTCTGGATCTTTTCCAGCTAATTTGTATTTCTTTTTACCTTCCCAGCAACCTATCAGACCTGTAAATTGATGGGTAGAGGCTTATGTTTCAATTCCATCAAGTTGTAGCAATTTTGACTTCTAGAAACCAAGAATTCATGGTTCTCAGCCCATACTGCTTCATAGGATCTGTATGAGGGCTTCATGGAACCCTTAGAGACCATTTAGGACTGTTTTTATCATCACTTTACAGAATATCTTCGACTCGACAGGATCATACGACTTATAAGCTTTATCTGAAGTAGTGTAGCTGATGAAAATAGACTTGATACTCGAGCTTATTTCTGTTGGAAAAATAGGAAAGATAATGTAATGCGAAAACTTCCTACTTCAATGCATGACTACGCCTGTAAAAAAATTGAACAAAGTAGTAGAAAATCACGTCCAATCTTTAGCAACTAACTTTGAAATTGCTAGATACAAAGTGATTACGTAGCCAAACATAAAGTATTGAATTCTTAGACAATTTCTATTAGTTACAAAAGCAATACAGAGATGCATGTATTCTGACATATAATGAACGCGATAAAAAGATAGTTGTAGTGGGTTTCTTTCCTTGCCTAACCTGAATCCAAGATCTAGTCAATCTAGCATCATAGAGACAGAGTTAGTTGTCACGCGTATGTTCGTTCCCATGAGAGCGATAGTTTAGTTCAGATTTCAGCATGAATGGAAGATCCAAACTCTAACTCTACATCCATTAAACCTATTCTTTAACACTACGATCCATTAACTCTACAATCCACAACAAAGATAGCTTACACTTTCTCTCTCTCTCTTTCTCTCTCATAAAAAGTATAATAACATGCAATTCCAATAACAATCAGATCCAACAATTAGCAAGAATCCAAAGAAAGCATGAGAGATGAGAAGGAAGGAAGAAGAGCAAGGACATTCATCAACCCATTTCCGAAGAGAACCAATCTGCTTTATCGAAATGAGGAAATGAACATGAGGAGCAACTCGAGTTGGTCCTTCTTATAGTAGAGAGGAGGACCCTAGCCTCTGAATCCTGTTGGTCCATTCTTGCCTCTCTTTTTATTCAAATTTAAAAAAGTGTGGGAACCATCAAAATTGGAGGGAAACCCAACTTTATTCACTAACTTGACATTTAGGCCCTGTGACATTAAAAGTCCCGCAAAAAGGCCTAAAGTCCTTCTATTGACTTTTAACTAATCAATCAAATAACTATGTGATCGGGTTGGACTTACACAAGGAGGGTGCCAAATCCCTCTCACTTATTAACTAGGGTTAGGGTTGCCTTGGGATCCGCAAACCCTCCAACAGTATCCCCCACCAAAACTGATGGCGGTCCCACGACACCTGCAATATGCAATTATGGGGGACTTTTATTGGCTTCGCGCCGAATCTTGATTAAATGGTGCTGCACCTTCTCCATAAAATCGAGACGTGCAATATTAAAATCCAAATTGTGTGGCAGAAAACAACGGTGGGCTCCGACAATCCACTTTGAGGTTGTCCATGATGTGAAGCGTGATTCCCAGGAGCCTCCATCATTGCTGCACGAAAATATAACCGAGCAACCGGCAACTAGTACATGTTCGAATCTACCCCTGTATCCATGGTACAGCTTCTTGGCGAGGAGGGGAGAATTGCGGCATGACCAGTACGGGGATTTGTGGTCCATCTTCCAACACTTGAGCGGCGGCTTTTTCATAGGTGGTGATAGTCTCTTTAGCCTTTGCCAACTCGGTTGAAGCTGCTCCTTTGAGCCTATCAAAGTAGACTTGAATCTCTGAAGAGCCACTTTGTATGTCTCCACTTTCTTGAACAGATACGCAATCTCCATCGGTGTGATCGGATGATCTGGTATTTGCGTTTGAAGATACGCATCACGTTCAAGGGTGGTCGCATCCAATTCACCTTGAATCTGCGTGCGATCTTGTTCGGCCATCTGTAATTGACCATTCAGTAGTTGTACTTGTTGTTTTGCATCTTGCACGGCCTTATCCACCTGATCTTGTGTGGTTGTCAGGGCATTTTGCAGAAAGCTGACGTAGTCTTCTAAGCGATCAACTTGTTGCTGGGCCAACTTCTTTTCGGCTTCAGCCTTGTCTTCATGTTGTTTGGCAATCTTTAACTCTCAATCCAGCTGGATAATTTTCTAGTTGATCAGAGTGTTTTCGGACCCTAGATCGGAGATTCTCTGTTCCATTTCTTTCTTCTTATCCAGCATAGACTGGATCACTTGCGCAAGGCTTGAGACCAAACCGAGAGCATCACCAAAATCGATGGTGTGGAGGCGGCAGTAGCAGGAGGACCTGATGGAACTGTCCTTGGTTGGCATGGAATAGGTGCCACTAGCTCTTCTTCTTCAAAAATGTCTTCCTCTTAAAATCCCTCAAACACTGTGACGTCGAACTGTTTTGGTGATTTTATAGATTTGTCGACTTGAAGTGCGGTTGGGCTTTCTTTCGTATGAGGTTGCTGGCTGACATCTTCAACACCAACAGTAAATTCATGGATATGTCCGAATCCTCTTCCAGGGGATTGGAGTTCAAAGGGCGCAGGGCTTTGGGGCATTTCAAAAATTTCAGCGGCCCCAAGGGGATCAGAATCATCAAACATATCCATAAAAAACTACATGTTTGGTGAAGTGGCTTCAGTGTGTGGGGGTGTGGCGGCCTGGGCAGCTGTGATGGGAATGGTAGGCCCAATGGTCACAGATTGTTCTTGATTGGAAGCAGAGGCAAGGGAAGCATCAGAGGCTAGGGGAATGGGAAGTTCAATGCGAACAGCAGCAGGGGGTGGAAGCGCAACTGACGAGGTATGCCTAGTGCGACGTCGTGACGCGAAAGACGCTGCATGGACGACGATGACTATGAGAACTTGGGGCCTGGTGAGACGACTTGGCCGGTGTTTCTTCGTAGACCAAAAGCACAGAATTCAGGTGGAAGCCATTGATTCTGTTTTCTAAGTGAGAAGCAGCTAAAAGGGACAATAAAGAGCCAACAGCGCGAACTGCTACTTAGTATTGGCCTTAATAGCTCGTTTCAGCTCACCAGAAACAGTCTTGAACCAATTATATGGTTCAAGAGGGGCTTTGGCCAACTTGGTGTGGGACTCCACTATCCTATGGAGGATCTGTGATCTGATGCGGTCTTTTCTGAGGTTGCCAGCTATCCGAAAGTTGTTCAGTAGCTGGGTAGCAGCGTGGATTGAAGGCTCAGTGATGGCTTCCAGAAGGTATCCGTCATTGGTCCAGTGCAGATCATTAGTGAGGTCAATGTAGGGCTTGATGGCCTATTTGGCCTGCTTGTGATTGGGTAAGGCCTGCGTACCGGATGTTATACCTATGGCTGCAAAGGCGGCCTCAGTGACGCACACCTTGTGTGTGACTCCCTAGAAAGTGACATAAAATTTGGATTTCTCTTCCTTCCATGTACTGAAGGCAAGAGTGATTAAATCTATATTGATCCTGCCATAAAAGGCTCTCTCATGAATACCCATTGTAGTGAGCAGAGGCTCCGCAAGGGTCATCCACTGAGTGACCATGCTTGTGCTAGGAAGGATCATGATGTCCGTTGCAGATGGGACATCACGATGGATAGTATAGCACGAAGACTGGGAAGTATTGGTAGAAGACATGGTGATCAGAAAGGAAATATAAAACACGTGAAAGTGTTTCAGAAAGCAGTGCAGGAATTTTGGAAGGCTTTGGTCGCAAGAAAAACTCGCAAGAGCTTCGCTAGCACAAGTGAGGAATGAGTCAAAATCAGCCAACTTATAGGTGAATTTGGTGGGTCCATTACACTAAATAGTAGTTTGGCTGATCAGTTTTGAACAAAAATTTGCAGGCATGTACATTACTGTGAAATTAGGCTATAAAAATCTTGGCAAAGGTTTTTTTGGAGATCTGAACCTACTAGGCAAATGTTTTCCAAGGCTGGCAAAGGATGAACCTTCGCCCAAGTATTGTCATAAATGCATTTTTCCCAGATCTGAACCTATGGATAACCTAATTTGGACATTTTAAAATCATCTAGAAGGTCGACAAAGGTTTATAATGAGGTTAAGATGCTCGGCGAAGGTTTCCAAAATGGCATATCACTGATCCTTCACCTAGCTCAAAAATTGGGGTGTTCCTAGACAGGAACCTTCGCCCACCTCAAATTAGATAAATCTAGAATGGATGTATAATCTGAGAGCTCAGTGAAGATTTTTGGTACTGTATAGGCCAAATCTGACCAAGATACTGATTTTCTAAGGCATTTTCCATTAAAAAATACAGTGCTTTCTTTTTCCCATGTTGATGACTTTTTGACTTTTGCTCATCAGTCTTTATTCAATTTTTGCTAGTCTTTTTTTTTTTAAATGTCTTTTTCCAAAAAACTCAGCAATTTAAATATTGAAAACAATAAATTTGAAAGACAAATAAAATAAAAAAAGCCCATTGAGATCAAGCTTGCTGAACTGGCAGAGCAGGCTGCCGAAACTTGCGTAATCGGCTGCCATTTACCAGAGTATCAAATCGTTTTCTATCCAAGTGCTCAGGAATTATGGCACCATAGTTCTTGATTTCCTTCACTTTATATGGGCCTTCACCAGTAAACTTCAACTTTCTCTTGATCAGCTTGGTTTTGTACATCAATGCAAGATCTCCTGCTTTCAGATCTTTTTTGTGCAATCGACAATCGTGCCATGCCTTGCGACGGCCTTTCTCTGCTGCTAAGGCATGAACTGCCATCAATCGGGTTTCACATAATTTGTGCAGTGCTTCATGACGGAGTTGTAAAGACTTATCATCATTTAATCGTTAGCCGTTCTGAATATCCATAATGCTGCATACAGTTTATGTTCCCAATCAGACTGACTCGTTTCAATTGTGTTTGTCATAATGTTGCAAAGAATCTTATTGGAAGATTCAGTTTGGCCATCCCCTCTGGGATAGTAGGGAGTAATAAATATGTGTATAATGAAAAAATCTTCCAATAAACACTTTATTGTTTGATTAAGAAAGCGTGTACCCCTGTCACTAACGATCTTGATCGGACATCCAAATCTGATTATAATATTTTCATATAGAAACTTGGCCGTAGATTTTGCATCAGCAACTTTGACAACTTTGGCTTCAACCCACTTGGTCATATAATCAGTTGCTACGATAATGTATCGGGCCTGAGATCCTTGCGCGACAGGGTGAATAGGTCCAACATAATCCAGTCCCCATTTTTCAAACGGTGCTTGCGATAAAACCGGATGCAAGGGTTCATAGTTTTGACGAGTAGGTTGTCGTGCTCGCTGGCAAATATCACATGTCTGAATAAAATTTTCCATGTCCTTGTGAAGCGTAGGCCACCAACAACCTGATTGCAAAAGTTTGCAAACAGTAATATCTGTAGATAAGTGTCCTCCACCCATGCCATCATGTGAAAACATGATTAAATCTGGAACTTCATGCAGTAAAACACATCTTCGCAAAATATTATCTGATCCATGACGATACAATTGTCCGACAATTAATTGTGAAGAATTGCCAAAAATTGGCAAATCTAGCTTGATCAAAAACCATGTAGAATAGTGTAAATTGTGTACACAAGTGGGTCCCACACATGTGAGGCCATGATGCCACATGGGAAACCCATCCTAATGTAGGTTAGGTCAAGTCAATAGAGTTGGTCATGTCTATTTGGTGGTCTTCCCTACTTTATAGGACCTACACCTAAGTTTAAGGTGAAAATTTGACCAACTAGCTACCTACCAAGCATAACTCTAGGAAATAGACTAGGGTTTCAGTTTAGGTCAAGGAGAGTGAGTTAACTTCCTTATTACATGCTGGAAATCCACCTAACTTCAAGAAGGAAGTCGAATTTGCTATGTATTCCCTCTCTCCATAGTGAGAAGATAGAAAATTTTTGGAGCTCATTGGCAATCTCAAGCTAGTTCACTATGTACATTGAGTTTTTGTGATCCAAATGAGACCAAATCAATTTCTACTTGTTTCTCAGGTTGAAGGCCGTACTACAGCCTGTAGTACACACGTGTGGGCTCGGATTTCAATGTTTATCAATGCTTTTGATTGTTAGTGCTTGTTGTTTGTCAAATTGCCAATCTAGATCAACTTTTTTGTGTCTAGTTTTTTGACAGATTGTTAAGCAAGCATCCAATCACTCTTGTGGATCTTTTGTAGATCCATTTATGGTCCTAAAGTACAGTACTTTCACATGGTATCAGAGCCAAGTACAAGAGCATAAGCCATTGATCTAATGCAAATCCATTTTTAGCAAGTTTTGGTGCTAAAAGCTAGTATTGAGAGGGCAAGCTAGAATCTTGATTTTGGTGAGGAGATTTGATCCCAAACTTGGTAGGGGTCCAAATCCGTACTGTCCACATGTGTGGGCACCTCTGAACCTGCATTTAATGCATGGTATTCATTTGATCCAAAAAAATTCAATTTGTCAGCTATTGGTGTAATTTTTGATGGAGATCCTAGGATAATCTACCAAGATCATTTGCCATTGATTAGATTTGAATTTGTTTCATGGAATATAATTAATCTAGGCTGAGTTCAAGTCCTATTAAGGTTAAAAACAGGTCTTGAAAGTACACCAAGAAGGAAGAAAGAGATTAAGTCATTTTTTTGGTCCAAAAATAGCCAAAATTGGCAAGATTTGATTGTTAATAGATTTCACATCATCTTATCTTCATTCCAACTTTGTGAGGGAGTGCTAGAACTGAGATTATAAGTCCATTTGTTGGATTAGAAATCTAATTTGAGTGAAAAACTACAAGAGAGAGACCTTAGTGAGTTTCTAGAGACAATCAAATCCATTTCTTGGCAAGATTTGTTTGAAAGTAGTTTTCACTTCATCTTATCTTCATTCCAGCTTTGTGAGGGAGTGATAGAACTGTGATTATAAGTCCATTTGTTGGATTAGAAATCAAATTTGAGTGAAACACTGCAAGTGTGAGACCTTTGTGAGTTTCAAGTCAATCAAATCTATTTCTTGTTTGTAGAAGTCACTAGTAAGATGGGATCTGCTAGAGCATACCTTCTAGAAGCTAGTGAGAGGTTGAATTCTACAAATTATGCTATTTGGAAGGTTAGAATGGAGTCACTCTTAGTTCTCCAAGACCTTTATGAGTTCTTGATTGAAGATGAAGATGAACCTCTAGGTGCACAGGAGTTAGCTAGATACAAGAAGAGATCTAGGCTTGCACTTCATTGTGTGAAGATGAATGTGAGCAATGATTTGTTGAGAGAAGTATCAGCTTGTACTAATGCTAAAGAGGCTTGGGAGTCTTTAAAATCAATCTATGAGTCTAGCAACACTTCTAGAGTTCTTATGCTTAGAAATCAAATTTTGCAAAGCATGAGGAGAAGTGAGGAGAGTGCACAGGATTATGTACTCAGAATCAAGTCTCTAAATAGGGAGTTGGCTTCCATTGGAGAGAAGATTCATGATGGAGAGCTTGTACAAATTGTCCTTAATGGTCTAGGAGATGACTTTGCAAATTTGGTCCAAAGTTTTGCCATCCAAGACACTTTGCCAACTATAGAAAAACTTCACAGTGTATTAGTGGCTGAAGAGTGTAGGATGCTCCATGCAAAATCTAGGATGAGTTCCTTGTCGTTGCAGGATGGTGATGAGAAAGCCAATTTCTCATTCAAGGGCAAAAAGAAGACCAATGGAAAGAAGAAGCATCCAAAGGAGGCCAAAGAAGAGGATGATGCATCAAGCTCAAAGGACAAGTCAAAGCAAAAATGCTTCTTTTGTGGAAAGAAGGGGCATTATGCATCTGAATGCTACAAGAGGCTAAGAGCACAAGTGGAGGAGGACAAACAAGGAAACCTTGCAAAGGAGGAGGAGGAGGATGAAGTAGATGTATTCTTGATGGCATCTACATCCTCATCAACAAGCAATAGCAATTCAAGAGACAATTGGTGGATCGACAGTGGGGCTAGCTCCCACATGTCTTGTGAAAAGGACTTTTTCTCAACCTTACACTCATTCAATGATGCTAAAAAGTTTGTCTTTACTGCAAATGATGAAGAGTGTAGGATAGATGGTGTTGGCACCATATCTTTGTGTCTAGAATCCTCAAAATGCATGGATCTAGAAAATGTCCTTTATGTACCATCAATCACCAAGAATATGCTTAGTGTTGGTCTACTCTTAGAAAGTGGTTTGGATGTCCACTTTAAGCATGGTGTTTGCTTCATCTTGAAGAATGATGTTTGCATTGCAAAGGGATTTAAACATGGAAGATTGTTTAAGTTGGAAGCTAGTGTTGCTTTTGAAAGAATGAGCTTGGCAAAGGAGGAGATCACTCAAGAGGAGATCTTGGCAAAGTGTGATCTTGCTTGCATTGAGGAGGAGCATCAAAAGGAGGAAGATCTTGAGGATCAGCCTCAAAGCATGAGAGTTCCAAGGGAGTCCTCAATGACAATGGCCGAGTCATCAAATTGCATGCAAATTGTCCATTCAAGTGTGCATCTTGCAAGGGTGGTGAGCATTGGAGAGTCTACTATCTTTGAATACTTTTTGGAAAGTATTAGTAGACATGAGTGACTTGTTTCTTACCTTTAAGATCCATGGTGTTTATTACTTTGTATGACAAGACAATGAAATGGGATGCTTTGAAATCTACATTTGTTGTTGATAAAGCAATTTCATTGGATAACTATTTTTGTAATAGTTTGAATAGAGTCATAAAAGATGAAACATCATTTGCTTTGGAAATCTTTGTGTCCACATGCTTTGTGCATGATCATTCCAATGTAAGGACCAAAGATTATCCTATTTCAATGATAGGAATAATGGTAGTGTTTTGCTCTTCAAGTAGAGATTGTAGAATCTACTTGTTTTCAACCAAAGAATTTGTCAATGGTGGAAATGTGATCTGTCAAGAGTGGAAGATTTGTAAACTTGAAGAAGCACCTTTGGATCAACACATTATTCAATTCATTTATGTTTTGGAGTCAAGTCAAGTGGAGGATCAAGCTCAAGACCCGAGGACTCCAAGAAGAATTTTGAGTATCAAGATAGAGCCATCAAGGCTCAATCATATGGATCAAGCAAGGCAAGTTGTCTTTGGCAACATTATTTATGCACTTAATATTTTAATTGATATATCTTCAAGTGCACAAAATGCCTTGGAATCCATGGCTTGGCATGATGTTTAGTTTTGAAGTGTGCTACATGTATATAGACACATTTATGGAACATCTTGTAAGGGATCCTCTAAGAGGTGGTGAAAGATCCTTCATAGACATCATTCTCTATTGGAGTCTCAAAAGTTCCTTGTTTGTAGCTGGATTTTTTAGACACTTCTAAAAGCTTTCATTCATCTATCAAGAGAGTTGTAAATAGATCAAGCTAAATTTGAGGAGGAGTGTGAAGAATTGCCAAAAATTGGCAAATCTAGCTTGATCAAAAACCATGTAGAATAGTGTAAATTGTGTACACAAGTGGGTCCCACACATGTGAGGCCATGATGCCACATGGAAAACCCATCCTAATTTATGTTAGGTCAAGTCAAGAGAGTTGGTCATGTATATTTGGTGGTCATCCCTACTTTATAGGACCTACACCTAAGTTTAAGGTGAAAATTTGACCAACTAGCTACCTACCAAGCATAACTCTAGGAAATAGACTAGGGTTTCATTTTAGGTCAAGGAGAGTGAGTTAACTTCCTTATTACATGCTGGAAATCCACCTAACTTCAAGAAGGAAGTCGAATTTGCTATGTATTCCCTCTCTCCATGTGAGAAGATAGAAAATTTTTGGAGCTCATTGGCAATCTCAAGCTAGTTCACTATGTACATTGAGTTTTTGTGATCCAAATGAGACCAAATCAATTTCTACTTGTTTCTCAGGTTGAAGGACGTACTACAGCTTGTAGTACACACGTGTGGGCTCGGATTTCAATGTTTATCAATGCTTTTGATTGTTAGTGCTTGTTGTTTGTCAAATTGCCAATCTAGATCAACTTTTTTGTGTCTAGTTTTTTGATAGATTGTTAAGCAAGCATCCAATCACTCTTGTGGATCTTTTGTAGATCCATTTATGGTCCTAAAGTACAGTACTTTCACATTAATTGATGAGGTTGAGCCTTATGAATCAATTGTCTCTTCTGTACTTTTGTCAAGGAGTCATTCGGTTGTCCTAGCATAAGGTACTCAACAATTTCTGCTGCCCACTCAGGTACTGCTTCAACATAGAACAACACAGCATCTGGCAATTCATCATCCACTTCAGTGTTAACTGGTGCGGATTCGATTCGTGAAACGTGATCGGCTAGATAATGTTGCTTGCCCTTTCAAACCACAATTTGAAAGTCAAATTCAGTCAATAACAATAACCATCTTGCAATATGTCCGGTATTGCATGTCTTGTTTACCAAGTAAAGTAACAATTGATGATACTATAAAATGCAAACTGCGTTTCCATGAGATAGTGACAAAATTTTCGAACAGAAAAAATCATGGCTAATGCCTCACGTTCCGTTGTTGAATAATTCTTTTTTGGATCTGTAAGTTGTCTGCTTGCAAATCGTATAGGATAATCCTTCTTATAGTCACCTGGCTACGTCAAAACTAATCCAATGGTGTATTTTGAGGCATCCATATGAACATGAAACTCTATCGTCCAATCTGGAGAACGCAGTATTGGTGCTGAAGTTAATGCTTTTTTTAATTTTTCAAAGGCTTCTAACGCCTCTACTATCCAAATAGGAACAATAGTCAGTTTGTATATAGGTCGTGCTAAATCCGCAAAGAAGATAATAAAAATTTGATAGTAGTTCGCATGACACATAAATACATAAACTTCACAAATTGTTGTTGGCGGTGGCAATTCCACAATAACTTTGATCTTAGAATAATCTGTGGCAATACCATGTCTTGATATCACATGTCCAAGCACAACTCCGTGGGAAACCCATATCTGACATTTTTTTGGATTTAGAAAAATCTAATATTTGCGACATCTTTCAAATACTTTCTCCAATCGATCCAGGTGGTCTACATCTATACTATCATTTCAGGACCGTATTATAATGTTGCTTAGCTTGTTTCTTCGTCATCGATCCTATGATCCTATCTTTCTTCAATATAACTGCTTTGGACGGTTTTATTGTTGGTTCATCAGGAACATTACGCACTCCAAATCTGGTCGGATCCATATGATTTAGAATCTGCTCATTTGTAAGTTCAGCATTGCCATCATAAGTCAAGGCATGACTCACAGGAATGAGTCCATCCTCAATCGGATCTGGTATAGGTTCTATTGATATCCAGGCTACATTCAACACATTTAGTGAAAACATGATTGGTGTATCCAAAGTTCGATCTAACAAGGAAATCTCGCTCAAATCTGATTGATTATCTTGTTGACACATATATCCTGCTGTACATTCAATCGTTGCAAGAGCTTCATTACAATTGACAGTATCCGTTTGAGAATCGTAATGGACTCCCAATTTTTCCATTGGTCAATCACAAGTGTGATCCGTTGTCGACAAATCGTCATCCTCTTTTTGAACCATTGGTTTGATAGTCCATGTTGTAGGATCAACTTTAATTGCATGTTCATGATTTTTGAAAGTGATTTTTTTGGTACCCTAGTTATGAATTACTTGCCCAACTCATAAACATGGACGTCTCAATAGAACTCGGTAGACATTTGGCGCTTCTGGTAAGTCCATCACTATGAAAGTAATGATGAATTGTACTCCCGCAATTCTGACAGGTATATCTTTCACCATTCCTCATGGACGAACTATCGTTTGATCAGCTAGCTTAATAGCAAAAGTAGCAGGCTTAATCTTTGTAAGGCCCCATTTTGCACATAACTTTGTAGAGATCAGGTTAACTCCTGAACCGCCATCTATCACGGCTGTTTCTTTAGGAAACTGTCTATGTTGTATTGGCAGAGTAGTATTCTTTTTTTCACTTTCCCAAGCGGCTCCAACATGGAGTACTTCATTAGATTCTTCAAATCCAGCACAAAAAAGTGGCTCTTGATGGACTTTTGGTTCTTCTTGAGCTAACTTTTGTGCTAAGACTTCTTTTGCTTTTGGCACCAACTTCAGAAACTCTCCTAATGAGATATTGATCTTGCTAGACAAAATGTTCATGAGCAGTTTTGTTTGCGGTGCTTCCGATTCAGTCATCTTGAAGGGTTCTTCATGATGATGTAACTGATCATTCATATCTGTACGTAAATTTCTTGGAGGCTGCAATGGTGAAGACTGAACTTCAGTTGTTGCTTTAGCAACTTCAAGCTCCTCTTCTTCTTGTAGATGTTTGATCCACTGTCTCATATTCTGATATCTTTGTTTTTTTGCATTAAGATTTGGATAGACTCCAGATGCTGTTGGTATATCGTTCAATGGTATAGAATCAGCAAGTACTAGATCCACTACTGGTTCTTTTTGCTTCTATGCTCTGGTGACTACCATCAAGGGTACACTTGGTTTATTCGAAGCTACTGGTCTTTGCTTGATTTTTATTAAATTTATAGGCACTCTAGCTGGTGGTGGCTTTGGTCTTGTTGGACAGTCTTTATAGCAATGCCCATAACCACAGTCACAACATAATGGTACAATTTTTTTTTTATTTGGACATTCTACAACTCTGTGATTTTCTCCACATGCAAAGCATCCAAGTGGTGCTCTGGTCCAATTTCTGGAGGCTTGTTGTTGAGCGACAACATAAATGGCATACTGTTCTGAAGATCCACCTTCTTCATCACTACCATAATTCCATTGCGCAGCCCTTCCGTAAGGTTCTGGTTCCATCAAATTAGGAGGAGGAGCGGAGTGCTTTGGTGGGGCAGGTAAAGCTAAATGTTCCGGGTATCCAAGAGCAGATTGTCGCGGACTTGATGCTGAATTTCCTCCATATTGTGGTTCTCGATATCCCATCTGGACATACCGTTATTGAATTATCCGAGGGTTGAAGGTGCAAAAAGGAGTCTCATGATCAGGTGAATTACACAGATGGCAAACACTGAGTTCCATTCGTTTTTTCAATTGTGGACACTCGTTTACTGTGTGATTTTCTGTACAAATAGAACACCAGACATTTTCCTCTGTAGGAAAAGTACAACTTTTCCATTTGTTTTTGTTGGTTCTTCCCAAGTTTCTCGAACTCATTGGGCATCATTTCTAAAGTAGCGTTGGCATTCGTTGATGCAATAGTGGTGGATGTCGTAGTAGTCTACCCTGATGTATAAGGCAACATACTGATATTCGGCTCATCATCTGAATTTTCATCCTCCTCCCGAATTGCATCGTCCATAGCATTTTGCAAGAGTGCATACTCATTATGGCGTTTCAGCTCACGTCTGATCCATTTAGGTAGACCTGACAAAAACCACATAATCATGACATTCTCGTTAATCAGCTCAAGTTCGCATTCAGATCTGAGACGTTTCACCCGTTCAATATAATCTCAAACCATTTCTCTCTTTCCCATTTTAATTTTATTTAAAAATAGAAAAGGGTCTTCCATAAACTTTTGGCGGTTTGAACCGTGTGATAAGGGCTCGTTTAACAACCTCCCAATCTGTACGTTCAATTTCGTCTTGATTATAATACCAATCTTGTGTTGCGTCTGTTAAGGCCATAGGAAACAGCTTAAGTTTATCTTGAGGATAAATCTCGCCATAGACTTCACAAGATTCAACATAGATATGAAGAAATCTAATTGGACCTGTTAATCCATTATATTTGGGTAGATCCAATCGGGGTGCTCTTCTAACAATGATTGGATTGACTTCTTGTGGAGCACCTCCAGGGACAGCTCCAGGGATAGCCATCTTCTAAGATTCAAATCAAGCAGACAATGAGATTGGATCTAGATTTTTTGATCAAAACTATCTCAGATCATATCCGCTTGATTTATTTCTCTTTTCAAGAATCTAATTCTATATCATTAAAAAGATTTCAAAATTTGATCAACCAATTGCTCTCAAAAATGATAAATCTCTTAGAATCCAAACCAGAATATATCAGATTTGACCCAAACTTTGACAGAGACTTGATCTGGAAAATCAAAAACTAACAATAGGACTGGCAAAGATTCCCTAGGCGAAGGTTGGCTCGGTGAAGGTTCAATAGTGCTAGTTTTGTAAAAAACTCTCTGATCAACTTTTCTGACAATTTCTTGGAAAATAACCTTCGCCGACCTTTCAGATGAAAGATCTAACACATATAAAACTATGAAAAATCGGACGAAGGTTTCTGACACAAGAAAATATAGTTTCTGTGCTTTGGTGAGGGTAAAAATCAATATTTTTTGTGATCTGATCAAGAACAATCTCGCCGAACTCAAAAATAGTATTCTACCTTAAATAGAATGTTTTGAAAACTCGACAAAGGTTTTGGCGAAGGATCAAGAGTAATACTGGTAATTTTGCAAAAAAGTGACTTTTTTGGCATAAATATGGCAATATGACAACTGATCTTCTGACACCTTTTTATTTTTGGTATTATTCTTTGCCGACCTGGCAGTAGATAGATCTAAATCACACCTAAGCATAGTGAATCGGGCGAAGCTTATTTTTCTATTTTTTTAGGGTTTTGATTATTTTTTGGTGTTCTTTATGGTTTTTCTGATGTTTTTGGAAATTTGTTGGGAATTAATCTTTGCCCTTCAAACTGAAGGTTTTGTAAAAAAACTGAAGGTGTCTGCAACTCAACGAAGGTTCCCTGAAAGAAAATAGAAAGTTCTAAGTTCTAATGATGCTTTTTGTCTCTTTTTGACCAAATCTGACAGATTTGACCGATTTTTGTTATTTTTTCTAATATCTCAGATCCCAATGGATTTTAAGATTGGTGATATGAATAGATTTTCCTGTTTAACAATCAGATTAGATTTCAAACAAGCAAATCCACTCAAATCAAGGAAAATCAATCCCAAACTAACCCTAAAATGCAGATTTAACACTATTCATGCCACGACAAGATGCCTAATGCAAGCTAACCATCCAACAATCATGCTGCAAACTAAAAAATTGGCGTAGCTCCCCGGCAACGGCGCCAAAATTGTAGTCGGTTTGTTTCTTTGCGTAACCTGAATCCAAGATGTAGTCAATCTAGCATCATAGAGACGAAGTTAGTTGTCACGCGTAGGTTCGTTCCCATGAGAGCGATAGTTTAGTTCAGATTTTAGCATGAATGGAAGATCCAAACTCTAACTCTACATCCATTAACCCTATTCTTTAAAACTACGATCCATTAACTCTATGATCCACAACAAAGATAGCCTACACTTCCTCTCTCTCTCTCTGTCTCTCTCTCTCTCTCTCTCTCTCTCTCTCTCTCTCTCTCTCTCTCTCTCTCTCTCTCTCTCTCTCTCTCTCTCTCTCTCTCTCTCTCTCTCTCATAAAAAGTATAATAACATGCAATCCCGATAACAATCAGACCCAACAATTAGCAAAAATCCAAAGAAAGCATGAGAGATGGAGAAGGAAAGAAGAAGAGCAAGGACATTCATCAACCCATTTCTGAAGAGAAATAATCTGCTTTATTGAAATGAGGAAATGGACATGAGGAGCAACTCGAGTTGGTCCATTATTATAGTACAGAGGAGGACCGTGGCCTACGAATCCTATTGGTCCATTCTTGCCTCTCTTTTTATTCAATTTAAAAAAAGTGTGGGAACCATCGGAAAACCCAACTTTTTTTCACTAACTTGACATTTAGGCCTCGCAACATTAAGAATCTCGCAAAAATGCCTAAAGTCCTTTTATTGACTTTTAACTAATCAATCAAATAACTATGTGATCATCGAGTTGGTCTTACACACACAGGGTGCCAAATCCCTCTCACTTATTAACTAGGGTTAGGGTTGCCTTGGGATCCGCAAACCTCCAACAATAGTATTGATTCAGAAAAAAAAATTAGATGCTAATGAGCGCAAAACAATAGCAGATAGAAACTGTGCACTCTAAGTTATCTCTGAGTAACTGAGAATGAGTTTGATAATAAGCAGCTCTATTGATAAGCAGTAGCGTAATAGCAACTCTAAAATAAATCTCTAAAAGACTGAGCTAGAATGTTCAATAGAGTTCAAGCTTGAAAGCTTGATAGAGAGCTAACAACAACACTTTCTAATTGTGAATGATCTGCTTGATAAGAGTGCAGGAAGCGTCGTGTACTAACACTCAGCCCCTTCACAATTCACAATAACATTTCAGATCTTGAAAAGATGTGTTGCTTCAGAACTTGAAAAGAGATGTATGAACATCTGATTTATACTAAGTAATTAGGTCGTCAAATGCAATTGCCAATTGGCTGGTGTCTGCTTCATCCAGTTCGTTCTCAGAAATTGATTGCTGATAAGCGATGAAAATTGGTCGTAAACAATCTGTTTGCATAAATGAACCAAAACTATCACTATGTAGAAATGAACTAAAACTGCCACAGGTGACAGTGTCACAAAAAGACGACAATGTCGAATTTTTGCAAAAAAACCCAACAGTGTCCTTACATCTCATTTAGGGTAGCCCCACACTTTGCCAGAGTCATTTCCTTAACATTTGAGGCACTTTGAAAAATGCGAAAAATGCAAGTCTGTGCTAAAGCTAGTTGAAGGCAGTGTGAGATATTTCAACTAGTTTGATCAATATTGAGTCAAATGCTACATTTGTTTATTTGGCAATTGAGGGCTAATTTCATATTAGACCTAGAAATCTACTTTTTATAGTCATATTAGTCTAAATGAATTTGAATTTATTCATTTTTAGATTTGGGGGGAAAGATAGAAAGTCGAGCTACTAGTAGATTCAAATTTCAATAAGGTTCATGGAATGTTAGGGTTATATAATTTTGGAGAGAAACCAAAATTTTGAATATTCATGGATCTATTATATAGAGATGTACACATGTGGGAGAAGGCTGATCTTCCACCTCCCTTAACTCATTCATGCTTATACATGGTTCTCTTGGGTTCTACTATCCATTTGGTGCACTCTACTTGTGATATCTTGCAATTTTATGTGTAGAATGATTTGCTATTTCTATTTTCGAATCTAGACATGTGAAATACAATAGGTTAATGTTGTTGTATAGAAAATAGCTTCTATTTATGTTTTGATTCATGTTTGATCAAGTTCTATTAGATTTAGCATTCTATTTTGTGTGTAGATGCTGATTTTTCTACATTGGCAAGATTGGTAAATTCTTGTTTTTGTAACCAAAGATCTATAAATGATTTGTTCTATAGATGATGAATTGATTCCAAATCTTTCACAAGATCTAGGTTCATATTGAGATCTCACACGTGTGGATCCTGTTCCCACGTGTTAAAGGAAGTAGAATATGTACTTGTATATAGTTAGATTCATTTTAGATAAATCTATACAAGTGTGAACTTGACTTTTGACTAGAATCTAAGAAAAAGTCATTTTGGTCAATTTTCTTGTAATTAGCATGGCACTTCCATGTGAATGAGTAAATGCTCCCACATGTCAAGATGTTATTCACACATGTGGATCTGGATGTACTTGGTAAGATGTACATATTCTCCTAGATACTATTTTATAGGAAAGTTTCCTATTTTTGTGGAGACTAGCATTTGGATTCTAGCTAGTAGGATAAGTCAACTTTGATCTATGGGAATATCTTGCTCCTATTGGTGGATCTACATGATGTGGCACTCCCCACACATGTGAAGACCTGTTGGACCAGTATATAGGTCATTCTTGTACTTGATCTATAAAGAGATCACCAATTCTGATGAAAAGTTGATAAGACATTTCCATACTATGCAGTTTGCTTGATATTGCCACATTAGAATTGTGATTTTATGCTTGAAAATCCTATCATATGTTATTGTACTTTTCTCTTTGGTGACAGTCCATACAATGATTGTTTTCCACATGTGTGAGGCCGCCCTTGATAGATTTTTGCTATTACATTCATTGATCTTGCTAAATTATTAATGATTTGCTTCTAGATCAAGATCTAGTCAATAGAACTTGATGAATCCTTTGATTTGGTAATCAATACCTCTTGTAGATTTATTAGTACAATCAATCATTGTCCTAAATATAGAAAATGAACATGGTATCAGATCTTGGTACAAGAGGAATGTAATAATCCATTAAACATTTGAAAATCATTATTAAATTACTGTTTTTGATCTAATCTTGTGTGGGCAAGCTCTAAGAGAGTGATAGCTTCAATTTTTTTGGTCCAAATCGATTTTTGGGCTGCAAGTGTACTGTCCACATGTTTTAGGCCATACAACAGTTGTCAAAACAAGCTCCATAATTGTTTTTGGTCCTAAATCTTGCATACTAGTCCAAATTTCATGCTTTTTGGTGTATTGTCTAGATCTAGGTTCAATCTATCAAATGCTAATGATCAAGTAGAGGTTTGAATCATTGAAGCATTTCATTTGAAGCATTAGATTAGATCATTAAAGCTGATTTGTTCAAATCTTAAGAGTGTGAAGGGATATCAAGCAAAAAGGTGCTAGAATAAATTTTTGAGAGTGTTTTGCTAGGAATTTTGAGTGGATCTATTACACCATCATTCAAGCTTGGGCTAGTTTGATAGGGACAAGACTAGAAGATTCTTAGTAAACTAGAAGTCTATCTTAGATCATTCATATTCAGAGATCTTTGTGCATTTCAAAGAGCAAACCATTCATAATGCCTTAAGGCCATGGGTGGATTTTTGTTAGAATCTTGTGAGAGACTAACATCCACAAATTATTCCATATGGAAAGTGAGGATGGAATCACTATTTGTGATCCATGACCTCTATGATATTGTTCTTGGAGTTGAGGAAGAACCTCAAGGATCTCAAGAACAATTGAAATACAAGAAGAGGGCTAGATTAGCCTTGCATTGCTTAAAGATGAATGTAAGCAATGACGTCTTGAAAGAGGTAGCTTTTTGTGCCTCATCCAAAGAGGCTTGGGATTCACTAAAGAACATTTATGAATCCAACAACACCTCTAGAGTACTCATGCTAAGGAATCAAGTACTCCAAAGCATGAAGGAAAATGGAGAAAGTGGACAAGAATATGTCCTAAGAATCAAATCTTTAAACAAAGAATTGGGCTCAATTGGAGACAAAATCCAAGATAAAGAACTAGTACAAGTCATGTTGAATGGACTTGGTAATGAGTTCACCAATCTTGTTCAAACATTTGCCATCCAATACCAACTTCCAACCACTGACAAGCTACGTAATGTACTTGTGGCTGAGGAGAGTAGGATTGTACACCTCAAAGCTAGGATGGGGTCTATGTCACTACAAGGTGGTGATGAAAAAGCAAATTTCACATCCAAAGGCAAAAAGAAGTCCCAACCATTCAAACACCAAGGCAAGGAGGTCGGGGTCAAGGATGGTGGATCTACCTCCAAAGGGAAGAACAAGAACAAAGACAAGCTAAAGTGTTTCTATTGTGGAAGAAAGGACACTTTGCTTTTTAATGTTTTAAAAAAGAAGAATGCAAAAGTGAATGAAGATCAAGGCAGCCTTGCACAAGAGGAGGAGGAAGAGGATGATTTCAACACACCCTTGATGGTAGTAGCATCAAATCAAACATCAAGCAAAGAGACATGGTGGATGGATAGTGGAGCAAGTTCCCACATGTCATTGAACAAGCATTTTTTTATCTACTTTACTTTATTGTAATGATTCTGAGAAATCTACCTACACTTCTAGTGATCAAGAATGTAAAATGGATAGTATTGAAACTATTCAGAGAAGAATTATTCAGCAACAGAATGTGAAACATTAGCCATGATTTTTTTTGTTCAGAAATTTCATCACTACCTCATGTAAACGCACTTTGCATTTTATACGGATCATCAGCCGTTACTTTACTTGATAAACAAGACATGCAATACTGGACGTATTGCAAGATGGTTATTGTTATTGACTGAATTTGACTTTTGAATTGTGGTTCAAAAAGGAAAGCAACATTATCTAGTCGATCACGTTTCACAAATCGAATCCGCACCAGTTAATACTAAAGTGGATGATGAATTACCAGATGCTGCATTGTTCTATGTAGAAGCAGTACCTGAGTGGGCATCAGATATTGTTGAGTACTCGATGTTAGGACAACCGAATGACTCTTTGACAAAAGTACAAAAGAGACAATCGATTCATAAGGCTCAACCTTATCAATTGATTGTAGGACAATTGTATCGTCGTGGATCAGACAATATTCTACAAAGATGTGTTTTACCACATGAAGTACCAGATGTTTTTACATGATGGCATGGGCGGAGGACACTTCTCTACAGATATTACTGTTCGCAAACTTTTGCAATCAGGTTGTTGGTGGCCTACACTTCATAAGAATTCAGACATGTGATATTTGCCAATGAGCACGATGGCCTACTCGACAGAATTATGAACCCTTGCATCCGGTTTTATCACAAGCACCGTTTGAAAAATGGGGACTGGATTGTGTTGGTCCTATTCATCTTGCCGCACAAGGATCTCAGGCCAGATACATTATCGTAGCAACTGATTATATGACCAAGTGGGTTGAAGCCAAAGCTGTCAAAGTTGCTGATGCAAAATCTGTGGCCAAGTTTCTCTATGAAAATATTATAATAAGATTTGGATGTCCGATTGAGATTGTCATTGATCGGGGTACACACTTTGTTAATCAAACAATAAAGTATTTACTGGAAGATTTTTTTGTTATCCAAAACACTTCCTTTGTTGTTGTAGTGAGTGCCTTGTACTCAGCTTCACATGATGAGAGTGATACAGTATCTTGCTTTTTGGAAAGCCAAGATATCAAGTTTCCTCCAAGATATACGACATAAGGACTTGTAGATTTTTGATCTACTCTATCACTTGCAAAATCTGAGTCAGAATAACCAATAATAGAAAGATCTTCACTTTTATACAATAAACCAAAATCAAAAGTTGAAGATATATATCGAAGCACTCTCTTGGCCATTTTCCAATGATAGATAGTAGGATTTTGCATAGCCTGGCTCAACTTATGAACACTAAAGCTTATGTCAAGTCTAGTTATTGTGAGCCAAATTAAGGAGCCTATAAGACTTCTAAAAAGTGTGATGTCCACAAAGGATCTTTCATCACCTTTGTTAGAGTCCTTTACATTTTGCTCCATAGGTGTTTCTACACTCTTACAATTCAACATATTGAACTTCTTTAACATTGAAAGAGCATACTTCGATTGACATACAAAAGCTTTATCTTTAAGAAAGTCAATCTCTAATCCTAGAATATAGTGAATTTTTCCAAGATCTTGCATCTTGAACTCTTTTCCAAGTGCAATCTTGGTTTCCTCAACTAACTTGATACTACTTCCTGTCAGAATGATATCATCAACATAAATAAGAAGAATGACAATATCTTTATCAAAAAACTTGACATATAAGCAAGGATCATAGTTACTAAGATTAAATCCTAGTGACTCAAGAAAGGTGTTAAGTCGAGAATACCATGACCTTGGAGCTTGCTTCAATCCATATAAACTTTTGAAGAGCAAGCAAACTTTTTCTTTGTCATGGATGAACCCAATGGGCTGATCCATATAAATCTCTTCTTCTACATACCCATTTAGAAATGCATTAGAGAAATCTAGTTGAAGAACTTGCCAATTGAAAAAACAAGCAAGAGAAATTATGATTCTAATTGATACCATCTTTGCAACTGGGACAAAGGTCTCCTCATAATCAAGTCCATAAACTTGAGCAAAACCTTTAGCACGAAGCCTAGCCTTGTACTTGTTGATTGTGCCATCTTGATTATACTTGACTCGAAAAACCCACTTGCAACCAATGGTGTGCTTGTTGGATAGAAGATCCACAGGCTCCCATGTCTTATTGGAAATCAAAGCATCATATTCCTCCTTCATGGCAAGGTACCATTCCTTCGAGTTGAGTGCATCATATACATCCTTCGACTCCTCATGAGAAATAAAATAAGCACAATTAGTGGAGTTGATTTCCACTTGCTTGCCTCTATCTTCATAGGTAAGCCTTTTAGGCTCGGATTTTTCTCTTTGAGATCTCCTTGGTGAAAAGATTCGAGGTGACTCCTCAATTCTCAGCCCCATCTCTCCATGATAGTCTTCAAGGGTGATGATTGGAGTATCTTTGTGAGAATCTTTGAACTCGGCCTTCTCAAGAATGTATTTTGATCTATATGGAATATAACATCCCTACTCTCAATTGTAGTTGAGGTAGAGGGAACATAGATTTTGTAAGCTTTCTTGTTGGATGTCAATCATTTGAAGATTTTGAGCAAAGTTCTTAGTAGAAATCGATTATATTTTAGTTGTCAGCTGTTTATTTAGGGCTACAGTTGCTTTTGGTTTTTATGACCATGATAGTTTACCACAAAGGCCTAGTATTTTTGGATTCCTAAATTGCTACTTTGTTGTCCTCACAATCAATTGCGAGTGTTGTACATGCTAACAGCAGAATAGAAAGGAAATTCTTTGATTGCTTTTCCATTTCATAGGGGAAGAAGTTGTGACAAATGTCATCTTTCATGGGTCTCAATTTCAGGAATTTTAGGTTGTCACAGATAGCTCAGTTTTCAACAGATTGTAGCAATCATTTTCATAACAAAATCTTTGTAGCACTGAACGAACGCCTCTAAGTCAGAATCCATGCTAGATGCGGCGCTTTCTACCTCCTCGGTTGTTACCCGACTAATATTAGAGGCAGGTAACAACCGAGGAGGTAGAAAGCGCCGTGTCTAGCATGGAGAATAAGCACAAGAAAACGAGTCTCTTTATTCCTTCACCTTCACAGTCTTCATGAAACTTGTTCAAGATGTATTCACCTCCTCCATCACATCTTAAAGTTTTAACTTTGATAGAAAACTGTTTCTCAACATAAGCTTTTAAGATTAGGAAGTGATCAAAACTTTATTGCCTTTGAAGAAAGTAGATACAACCAAGTATATCTAGTAAAGTCATCAATAAAGGTGACAAAACATGTTGCACCACCAATACTTTTAGAAGAGAAAAAATGTACATCTGAGTGTATAAGCTCCAAAGGATGAGTAGTCTTTATAAAGACTTATGATATGGCTTTCTGTGTGACTTTGCAATGGCACAAATGGAATGTTGCCAATTCCTTCTATTGGGCACTCATGATCATTAGCTGTGTAAATAGATCTTTTGAGTCCTTTGAAAGGTAAGATTGAGTCAAATGACTCCTTTGAACAACACATATGTGAAGAAGCTCCACTGTCTATGTACCAAGCTCCATCTTTCTTGAAAGGTGATGAAGAAAAACTGGACACCATGAGTGATCCTTCTCCATCACTTGCAACAGAATCTTCTTCAATCTCTTTGGAGAGATTAGCTTTCTTGAGTTGGTTTTTATTCTTGAAGCAATTAGAGACATAGTGCCCCTTCTTGCCACAGAAGAAACACTTCACTTTCTTCTTTTTGGTCTTTGAGTTAGAAGGATGAGATGTATCATCCTCTTCACCATCTTTGTCTCGATCTTTGGCTTTGTCTTTGTTGGATGCTTGAGAGAACCCGGTTCTTACTCCTTCTTTTCTTCTTGCCTTTGACAAAGAGGGCTTTGTCACTTCCACCATGCTCGAGTTTGTTCATCCTGGAGAGTTTATAGCTTTGTCTAGATTCTTCATAAATAAGAATTCCTTGAAGAGTTTCTAGATTAGGAAACTTCTCTTTAATAGCAAAAGACTGAACAAGATTATCATAGCCATTTCTCAAGCCATTCAGTATGACATGAACTAGCTCATCTTGGTTAATAGTAACACCAACATAGGAAAGCTCTCTATGTAAATCTTTAACTCTCAGAACATAGTTAGATGCACTCTCTTCACTTCTTTGGAAACTTTGAAAAATCTGATTCCTAAGAGTGAGTATTCTAGAAGTATTCTTTGCTTCATAGATGGTATTTAGTGCATCCCAAGCTTCTTTGGCTGTAGTGAAAGATCCTATCTCTCTCAGAATTTCATTAGATACATTCATCTTAATGAAATGTAGAGCCATTCTAGCTCTTTTCTTATACTTAAGAATTTCAGCTTGTGCTTGAGGCTCCCCCTCAACACCAAGCACAATATCCATAACATCCTGGAGTATCAAAATAGACTCCATTCTGAACTTCCAAATTGAGTAATTAGAAGTGTTTAGTCTTTCACTGGCTTCTAGAAGATATCCTCCCTGAGATGCCATTTTAGTGAAGACTTCTTAGTTATTGGACTGAGATATGTATGAGCTTGTTCCAATTAGTCTTAAAGCTGCTGCTCTCTTTCACTATAGGTATTTTCAAGGGGTACTACCTTCCTATGTGAAACACTTGCAACTTTATTTGAGATGACTCTCAAATATTCCAAAAAACAAGTTATCTAGATCAGACACACAAAGTGGATTGAGACACTTTGGCTAGTTTGAATCCTACTTTTGGCACGTGTGAAATGCTTCAAAAGAAAACACAATTGACTCTCAGAAGGCTCAAAAGGTGTTCATTACTTCAAACTCAGTCATGATCTTCAGTTTCTTGTGTAGGATGCTCAAAACAATGGATTCAGAACAAAGCAAGATTGAATCGAATCAAAATGCCTGCCACTTGTATTGTTACTATCCCTATCGTATTTGAGAGCTTATAACTCTTGCTAGACATGCAAGATTGATTTGGTTTCAATTTCTATAAAAAGTATAGATTATAAGCTTTCCATCAAGCTATAAGACTGCTATCTTTGGATCTATAAGCAAGGAGAACAAAGGGACTGAAAATCTCTGATTTTCACACGTGCGGAATTCCAGAATTCCGTACTACCACATTTCAGGTTTTAAAATTCAGTTCCAATCCGATTTGATCCAAATACACTTTCGGGAAAGGTGAGAAAAATGCAGAACTACTTTTTTGCTTGATTTAGCTCTCAATTTCTTGTACAATCAGAGATGTTAGCATGCAAAGCTTAATTTGGCTCTGATACATGACAAAATTTCCAAAATTCACACGTGTGGGGAATGTCCACAAGTATGATGGATCTAATTAAGCTTTGTGATTAGCACAGTAACCTGATTCTAGATTGTTTAGCAAGATCTAGTTCGGAAGAAATGGCTTAACCACAATCTAGCATGCTAAGGAACTAAATATGATAGCAATGAATCAATAATGAGCAAAAGTACAAGATATCAGTGTATAAGCATTAGCTTCAACACGAGTTAGAGAGAGAAAGATAGAGAGATAACAAGCAAAATAGTTTAGATCCAAAATGGCATGAGGTAGCTACAAAACTTTGGTTCTTCATCATTGATTGTGAGAAGAGATACACATATTTATGGAGTTTGAGGTTGCTCGAGGTAGAACCACATCCACTCATTCCAAAATGACATCTAAAGTGACATCTAGAGTCTATGTGACATTTGTCACTTGCCATGCATGGAATTCTACCAACTTTTTACAAGTGTGCTAGTTCTAGCTAACAAAGTACAAATCATCATGCATGTGTCCATTACACTTTCTGCATGCCTTGCATGTCACTATGGATCACTTACAATTAATGCATGTGAATTGCCACGAGTTTCTACAAGCATGACTTTGCCAATTCTATGTCTACAAACTATATGCAAGTTGTATTCTTCAATCTAGACATTACATAACCATGTGCTCGAGTTCTATGTAGGCCAAACTTGGCATTTTGCATTTATGAGCTACATACTTGCATGGTACAACATTTGTAGCAAGCCAAGAAATCAATATGGATTGTTTTTCCAATTTTAACACCAAAAACAACACATTATAAAAGTACCAAAAACACCATAAAAGTATAATCCAGAAATACCAAAAAGTACCAAAAAAACAATATGAAGACTATTAAAAGCTCCAAAGGTTTCATTATAATGACCACAACATGTTCATAAGCTTCAAAAGAACAAAAAGTACCAATCAAAAAAAGGAAGACTACCAAAAATTTACCTCCTCCTCTATAACCTCCCTTCCGAGGGACTGAGCATCCGTTTGCACTTCAACTTTTTCTTAGCATGTGCCTGGTTAGAATGAGCTCATCATCCACTTCTTTTATCTCCTCTTCATTGGGAGGAGTGTGTGTCCGCAGCTCAACAAGGTGCTTTTCGAGCTCATAAATCTCGTCCTTGATTACTTGGATGACTGTGTTTTCACCCTGCCTGACCAGTAGTTTTTCCTTCTTCTTCTGAATGTTGTCCTTCAATTCCGACAGCCTTGCAAGCATCCACTTTGGTCTTTCTATGACTCTCTGATTCATCGCCTCCACCTCATGCACATATCTTGGAGAGGACAGAGCAGCGTGGGACACACTGTCCTCATCTTTGAACTTGCTGGAGTGCTCTCTCTTGCCTCCAATTGCGGCGTAGCCCTACTCCGATTTTTCAGTTTTTCTGTAGGCCATCCTTCTTGCTGTTGCACATTGCAATCACATTCTCACCAAATCTTGCCCATGCTATCTTGTGATAGGCAGGGTCCAATTTGGCAGCCTTGCAACGCTCAAAGGCATAACATTTGGTGAATCTGGTTGTGATTTCATCGCAGGATGGAGGAGCCTGGTACACCTTGTGGAGCAACAGACGACAGTCATCCACAAATTGTGGATATAGTTGGTTAAGATATATCTTAACATTTTTTTTGTATCCCAGCCTGAAGACCGTTAGCCATTGACTGTCTGGCAGATCAGTGTCTAGCAAATCTTTTGCCAGTGTGCCCTCTAGGCTCAAGCCATACTCTTCATGAAGCTCGTCGGTTGAGTAGCAGAACTTTCGCAGGATCGGGTACTCATCCATTTTGTTTTTTCTTGCAAAAATAGAGTGTTAATTTTAACACAAACTGTTCACTGTAAATCCTCACATAGAAAGTACCAAATAACCAAATAAAGTACCAAAAGAAGCTATACTTCCAAATTAAGTACCACAAACAGTTTTTTATATTTCCAAGTTATGTAAAGAACCTACTAAAGTACTAAAATAAGTACCAAAAGTTCCAAAAGTACTAAATTAAAGACCAAAAGCAACTGATTACTACAATAATATCAAAAGTACCAAAGTACCAAAGTATCAGAAGTACCAAAGTACCAAAAGTACCAAAAGCAACCAAAGTACCAAAAGCAACCAAAGTACCAAAAGTAGGAAAAGTACCAAAATCAGTAAAAGTACCAGGTTAAGTACTACTTAAGTACTAGAAGCAGCTAAAGTACCAATTTTAGTACCAAACGCAAATAAAGTACCTATCTAATTAAGTACCAAAATAAGATAAAGTACCAAAGTACAGAACTAAGTACCTAACCAAGTACCAAAAGCAGCAAAGTACTACTTAAGTACCAAAAGCAGCTAAAATACCACCCTAAACCCTACAAGCAAATAAAGTACCAAGGTAAGTAACTACCAAAATCAGAAAAAGTACCACTAGAGCTACCAAATTAAGTACCAAAAGTAACTAAAGTACTACTTAAGTACCAAAATCAGCTAAAGTACCAAAGTACCAGCTAAGTAGCAAAGTACTAGTTAAGTACCAAATCCATCTAAAGTACCAAATAAATAACCAAAAGCAGCTAATTTCCACCACAATATCAAAAGTACCAAAAGCAGCTAAAGTACCAAGTTAAGTATCAACAACAACTAAAGTACAAAATTAAGTACCAATTTAAATACCAAAATTAGCTAAAGTAGCCGATTAAGACCTAAAACTAGCTATACTTGCAAATTAAGAACCAAAAGCAACTAATTACTACCATAATACTAAAAGTGCTAAAAGTAATAAAATTCATTACAGACAAAATCATACGATGTAATTTACCCTTTCTCTTGTGGCTTGTATCGTCAAGCTGTGAATGTGTGGTCTCGGATTAATCCATGACACCCGTCCTAGCTGGTGATCCATCATGGTAGCTGGTCCGCCGTTTGTGTGTGCTGGTGCGCTTGATATCTTAGGATTTTCAGCAGTCGCCTTAGAGACGACTTTGCACTTCCTTGCAGGTGTCCTCATCTTTTATAGCAGATGATCGAGAAAGCAACGACAACAGAAAACAACGATAGAAATGTTGTGAGAGCATAAATGAACGATAGCAATGAACCGAAAAAAAACCAAGAAAGCAAGAATGCAAATTGGAATGAATTGATAGCAGAAAGCAATCGTAGCAGAAAGCAAGATATCAGAAAGCAAGATAGCAGATGAACTAATAACAGAAAGCAAGATAGCAACATGAACTGATTATAGTAGAAAGCAACGATACGTTCACTGATAGCAAAAAGCAATTGTAGCAGAAAGCAAAATAGTAGATGAACTAATAGCATAAAGCAAGATAGCAACGTGAACTGATCATAGCAGAAAGCAACGATATGTTCACTGATAGCAGCAGAAGGCAAGGATAACGCTAAATTAATCATTTGGAGGGAAAAGCATTTATTATCCAAATTCAAACTAGATAAAGTAGGCCCATGATTGGTAGGCCCATGTGATTAGTATGCAGATGATTGTCAAGGACACCTTCATTGCATTAACTCGTGGGACCTATCACTTGCTCCAAAAAGTGAGAAATGTACAACCATAAGTATTGTATTGGAAATATAAATTATGAGTAATATAATCCAAAAGGATTGACATATACTACCAAAAGGTACTATGGAAAATGGGTTCATTTTTTGTACCACCAAAACATGTGTTTAGCCAATAGTCTTTTTTGACTTTTTGGGCAGAACAGATCTTGATGCAGAGGATTCTTGGAGGAAAAGTTGGTGGTACGGGACATCAATGATTTCAAAGGGGATTTCTTGGGTAAGAATGATCTATAGACCGATGGTTAGTGATTGTTATAATGGTAATACTAACAGAGTCCATTGGTTTTTGTTTAGGGTATATTGGGAATTATGAGATATAGATCGATCCCTAAATAGTATCTCATTAATTAAATTTTTTTGAAACCCTTAAATATATTTCTCTATTATATTAAACATCTACTTTTTGATGAAGATCAGCCAGAATTCCAATGTAGTCGATTTTTGAATAGTTCAACTATCCGAGTACTATGATTCCTATAAATATCAGATGAGCAGACATAAAACCGCTGTAGGTTGCATTTGACCCTAGATCAATGATCATAAAAGTGCAGGAAGAATCTTGAAATAGAAATTATCACCAAGAAATAAACTATGGACTTAATTTTTAATAGTCCCTCTTAAGGTCACAGTTGGTGCCTTGGTGTCTTCGTTAGATTCAGCATATTGAAAAGCTTTTGATGCTTGATCTTGTGAAGCGCTTTGGTGAAGATGTCTGCAACCATTTATGTTGTGGATCAGTATCGAAAAATCATTTTCCCTAAGAAAACTTTCTCCCAAATGATCTGGTTATTACTTCACGATTTGCATCACAATGTAATAACCAAATCGATTGAAGAAAACACCACTGATTTATGCTTTCTTCAATTCCACAAAACACGAAAGTGGGCTTTCTGGTTGAGGCATTTCCTCCCCAATCTGAGTCAAAGTAGCTTTGCAGGATGAGTGGGTCGAATAGAACTTCCATCATAACATAAAATGTGATCTAAACTTCCTTGAATATATTTCATCACTCTCTTTGATGCTTTCCAATGAGAGATCCTAGGATTAGACATGAATTGACTTAACGTGCTAATAGTGTATGCTAGACTCTGGTCTAGTGCATTTCATGGCATACATCAAAGATTTGATTAGTGAATGAAAAGGGTACTTCGCTAAGTCAAGTACTTTACTTTTGATGTCTCCACAAGAAGGTTTAGTCCATACAACACTTGGATCCATTGGTGTATCAATTGGTTTGTAATTGGACATATGAAATTTTTCTAGAACATTCTCTAGATATTTCTGCTAGCTGAGGTAGATCTTCTTTCGAAGTCTATTTCTAGTAATGTGAATTCCTAATAGAGAATGAATAGCATCTAGATCAATCATGTCAAATTCCTTTGACAAATCACTCTTAGTAGTGTGCAGTAGGATTGTGTTGTTAGACAAAATAAATGCATCATCTACGTAAAGAGCTATGTGAACTGAATTGGCACCTATATGCCTAGAATAAACATTATAGTCAGCTGAATTGTTGACTTAAGATAAGAGTTGATTATTTTGAACCATGCCCTTGCGGCATGTTTCAAACCGTAGATTGCTTTGTGCAACTTGCACACTTTGTGCTCTTGGCCTTTGACTTCGAATATACAGCTCCTCTTTGACATAGCCATTGAGAAACGTTGTCTTGACATCCATTTGATGCATCTCAAGGTCTTTCGCAACTGGTAACGCAATCAAACCCTTGATTGATTGCATCTTGACAATAAGACTGAATTTTTTTTTATAATCCACTCCTAGGACTTGAGTGAATCCTTTAGCCACTGGCTATGCTTTCCATTTTGCAATGGAGGTTCAATAGAATCAACTCTTATTACATTCAATTGGGATTTGCAAACAATTTAGCTGACTATAATGTTTATTCAAAGCATATAGACACCAATTCAGTTCACATAGCTCTTTACGTAGATGATGCATGTATTTTGTTTAACGACACTTCTCTTCTGCACACTACTAAGAGTGATATGTTAAAGGAAATTGACATGATTGGTTTAGGAGCTGTCCATTCTTTGATAGGAATTCACTTTACTAGAAATAGACTTTAGAAGAAAATCTATCTTAGCCAGCAGACATATCTAAAAGGCATTTTAGAAAAGTTTCATATGTCTGATTGCAAACCAATTGATACCCCAATGGATCCAAGTATTGTATTGATTAAACCTACCAGTGCTGATTCCGATAGTGAAGTACTCGACATAGCGAGTTACCCTTGTCATTCACTAATAGGATCTTTGATGTATGCAATGTTGTGTACTAGACTAGGTTTAGCATACAATGTGAGCACGTTAAGTCATCTGTTTCTATCTGATAGAGGGACCAATTTTGTGGAACTCAAGGAAGCAGAAATCAGTTGCACTTTTTTTAATTGAGACAGAGTACATCGCAGCATGTCAAGCTTCAAAAGAAACTGTATGAATCAGGTTATTAATTCACGACTTACATCACACTCAGTTCAATGCTACCACCATTCTGTGTAACAACTTGAGCTATATTTCACTATCACTGAATCCCAGATTTCATGGCAAATCCAAGCACATAGAAATCCAGTATCATTTCATTTGGGAGAAAGTTTTCTCAGGGCAAGTGATCCTTCAATACTACTCCACAACAGAAATGGTCGTAGACATCTTCACCAAAGCGCTTCCCAAGATCAAGCACCAGAAGTTCTTCAACATGCTGAACCTGACAAAGATACCAAGGCACCAACCATGACCTTAAGGGGGACTGTTGGAAATTAAGCCCACAGTTGTCTCCTTGGAATCAAAAACTCAGACAGCCAACTTATTTGAAGAACGTCTACAACGGGCTTCCGGCTGATTTCCAGCAAAGGGTAACCAATCCTGTCATAATTTCAAGTTCATATGTTAAGTTTAATAACTTAAAGTCATTGAAGACTTGGCCATCTTCAAGTGATTCCACAAACTTGCATTTAGAACAAGTCTGCAGAAATACATTACTTTCGAGACAGTCTGTAGAAATGAACTATGTTCAAGACAGCTTCGAGACAACTTCACAAAATGTTTGTGAAAGTTTCGTGACAGTCCAAAAGTTCAACTATTTTAAACACCCTCGACTTTTTCATGAAATGTTCGCGACAGTTTCACGACAGTTCAAAAGTTCAACTATTTTAAACAGCCTCAACTTTTTCGCAAAATGTTCGCGACAATTCAAAAGTTCAAATATTTTTTAACACCTTCGACATTGTTCTCGAAATGTTCGTGAAGAGAGAGAAAATGTCCGAAGGTCATCTATTTTCATGAGTTAAACTGTTTGTCTTTTTAAGGGCACCTTAGCTTTTTTTGCAAAATCTCGAAGAGAGATAAAAATGTTGAAGGTCATCTACTTTGAATGAGGAATGTTTCCAGCCACTTCCCAAAATTTGTGAAGTGAGAGAAAGGCACTTCCCTTATAAAGAAAAGTGAGAGAATTTGCGACGCCCTTGTCCATGTCAACATTCCCTATGGGTTGACAATATACACTATGTATAGTTGTCACAGAAGCCATATACTTCCAGGTACAATGGCTTATCTAATTAGGTGACAATCATTTATTGTAGTTAATACATGGATGCAATCTATAAATAGATCATCCCAACACAGATTACGAGACGCTCCATCTACAAGGCATATTATTTCAGCCTCCCAGTTACACCGTCAATCTTCGGTTGTAATTGCTATTCATGCTTCAGTGTAATATAGCCATAGTTTGCTTTCTATTTGTGTATAACGTAGAATGAATGCTTGTTGTGATTGAATGTTTTTGTCGCTGTTTGATCGCGCTTGTTTACTCACTCTGATCAGAACACGGACGTCTACGAGTCCTCAGTTTCTGAACAGACGATGGCTGTCTTTGATGCCTGAGGGACTCGTGATATCATACTGCTCTTCCATTTATTTCAAAACCATACTTAACATTGAATTTGATTCTCACTAATACCACACACAAACCATTTCTAATCTCTTCGTTTGATTGTACTCTTGATTTTTGAGAGTATGAATTAATTTTTAAGATCCCGTTGGGCAATTAGAAGACTTAAAACTGTGATTACATTTAGCATAAGCTGTCTATTAGACTGTTTTGAATTTAGCAGTTGATTGTAACGGGAGAGCTGTTCCGCAATATTTCTGCTCTCTTCTTCGTTCGTGTTCTTCTATCTCCCTTGCCCCATCAGGTATGGCTTGTTGATGGTTCTTGATTTCCAAACATACATGCTAAAATAGGGGCTAAAGTAGCAAAACTTAGACACATTAGCATAACACACAAAATCATACTAACATTAGCCAAACACCACATTTAGAGCATGTATGGATCCAAAATAATAGCACTTTGTTGTCTTGTATTATGGATGAATTTACAAGGAAGTTTTTTCTTTTAGAAACTTTGTGAGTCCCCATCTCACATTCGCTTATGAGACATGCCATTTCAAGTCCCCAACATTCAACTTGGCTTCCATTTTGGAACTTTGACTTGACTTTTTAATACTTTTTCAAGTCTAAGTTTAAAACCTTGTGACTTGACAAAATTGTTACATGCCCCTAGTAACTAAATGGCACCACAAGTTGGACTTACACTTGCAGGTTGCCGAAGTAAATAATTGATTTTGTTAATTTAATGGCCCAAGTAGGGCCTAACATTACTAACTTCTGATGAGCTCTTCAAGATGGGCTTATACATGTAGAATGCCATACTTGGGCCATTAAATTAACAAAATCAATTATTTACAAATGCTTGTCCCCACAAGGTGCCCCTTTTCTAAATTACATTGGGCTCCATTGAAATTCCCCTTAAGCCTTGTATTCCAGCCCCCACACCATTACTAGTTTCCTACATTCAACTAACTAAGTCAACGCCCCATGTAGGCCTTTTGTTGGGCATCTTTAAAATAAAGTGACTCTCATTGAAAAATATATATGATGACTCTTCAATAATAAACCAGTAATGACTTTTGAGAGAGAGAGAGAGAGAGAGAGAGAGAGAGAGAGAGAGAGAGAGAGAGAGAGAGAGAGAGAGAGAGAGAGAGAGAGAGAGAGAGAGAGAGAGAGAGTCTCATCCATCCATTAGCTTGCAAAAATCACTAGCAATGGTAAGAGCGTATACTCCTCACTACAACATCGTTAGTCCATTTGAGCATCATATATATATTATCACATTTTCCAACATTGTGTTTTAGGGCTAAAACTTGCAATTACTAATGTCCCAATCATGATTTTTATTAGGGATTTAATTGCAGAGCAACTGGTGCAAATGATTACCATTGCTAATACCTTGGGTGTTGTAATCCATCACTAATGACTAATTTTAACATTGATTGTTTAGGACATTAATACCACATCTCCTACAAAGACCTCACTCAATTCCCAAAAAAACAAAATGAAAACTATTTTTAAAGATTTAAAAGACAATGTTGGTATCAATTGTGGGGCATCCAATATTCCCTTCCACCCACTCCCTAAGGCTTGTGATAGATAATGCTCACTTGCATACTTATGATACAAAACATGAAATATCATTAATAATGTCATTTGGAAGTATTGAATTACAAACATGAAAATGTCAAACAATTTTGAGATCTTCATAGGTAGTTGTACCAACTAGGAGAGTTAATCATGATAGGCATATAGTAGTTCGTCTACAATCTACAAATTCCATTCATGAGAAATCTAGTTTCACTTTTCCACTCATTTGAGACAAAGGAATGCAAGAGGGTAGTCACACAAACCTAGTGACATCATGATTAATGCCACAATTCTCCAAAGACAATTATTGTCTACCTATCTTCTTGGTAGCGAATTGACCATTCCATCAATTTCCTCTTGTATACACTGAGTGAGTCAATGGATTAATGGCACTTTGTGATAGCCATTTTCTAACATGTTTTGATTCACGATAGCGCATATATTTTCTTTTGAATTTACGTAAGTTTGATATACAACACCTTCCATTGTACTAAAACCATTTATTTTTTACGATCAGCAATCTTAGTACTTTTTATAGGGCCAACATTGATTGAACTATTACAAACACAAAAGAAATGTCGACAAACACAATGTATGACTTCCATGACCAATTATTTATTTGAACACAAAATATTGTATCTTTGGGAGCATCGTAATATTTATCCTTGTGACTACTACCTCAAGATATGAGAAAATGTTCCCACACAAATTTTTTCTTGTCTCTCAAACTCCTTAAAAAAAACATAGGCTAAATTATGCTATTTTTTGGGCCCAAAATAGCTACTAGAAAGGAATTATGGGGCATTGGTTCTTGGACCTTGAGGGCTCAGGCACCATCACCATTTGGACTTAAGAACAAATGCCCCATGATGCTTTGTTGTTTGGTCCCAAAAAAACAACAATATGAAGTCAATTTTTGCGTTAGATAGCCAAAAAAAATGCCATATGGATAAAGTTTTCCACATGCCAATTTTTGAGAGCTATGGAGCAAAATAACTTACCTTGCCTATATTTTAGCCCAAAGACTTAAGAAACAGAGAACTATGAGCATGAGATGCCAAACCATGAGGCCTAGGATTTCGTGCTCAATAATGCCCTATTTTTTTATTGTTTATTCCCACAAAACAACCAAACAAATCATTTCTTGTTCCATTAGCTTTACAAAAAAAGGAATACAGGGAACATAGGAATGAAATTTCCTAGGCCCTCAAAAATCCATTCTCATATCACATTCTTGTTTTTGCTTCTAAGTCACATGGAGTAGATAATAGCCTACTTTGGTTGTTTTTTTGGCAGAAAAAGCTAAGGGTTGCATGCAAACATGCTACTTGATCATATACTTGAGCAGTAAGAGTGTAAGACACAATTGTCCTTTTTTTTTTTCCCATTAGTTTCCTCCTACATCGTGTTCCAATAGATATGATTGTTTTAAACTCCATAAAGAGAAGCATAAAATCTCATAGTATTAGGATACACATTACATACATCTCTTTAAAACTAGTTGTCTTAGGTGTAAACTTTTGCAAAAAGTTTCATAATATCTTTTTCATTTTCATGTTTTTACCAAGTTTAGAATGGATATATTCTATTTCACAAAATAGAAACTCTAGAACCATAACACCACAAACTATTACCTTGCATTAGGGAAGGTTCAAGCCTACCCCACAACATTAGCAATAACGCTTCTACTTGGCTTGACGTGTTGGTCCTAGACTTGCAAGCTTTAACAAGCATATAAATATTTTACAAGATGGTCTTATTAAATGTGTGAAAAGTTTATTTCATGATGCATCAGCTGGTGCATAGATTGTGAATGTGTAAAAAAACGTACCAATAAGATTGTAAATCTTGAGTGTGCTTTTATACATCATAATTTATTATGCTTACATGCAACATAACCTTTCATATTTATTTCCACAAGAAATTCATATCAAGTGCACATGTTTTGTCATCATGATCAAAACCTTTAGAAATGCACTTCCAATCTTTTCAACAATTCAATGATACATGCAAATGTAAATTTGAAAATACATTGAAACAACCATTTGTTTTACGTTCAAAAAAATGAAAAATCAAGTTAAGGAATAATAGTAATAGGAAAGATAAAGCCAAATGTTAGGTTTTTCTAAACAGAAAGTCATAATCTTTTTAACACTAGAACAACTGCTATTGGTGATATCTTAATATCATCTTTGTTGAAATCTCTCAAATTTTATTTCTACAAAGTTTCCAAAGAAGGATAACCCTAACTCAAATTTGTGCTCTTTTGTTAGTTAATATTGTTAAGTGAATAATATGCATAGTAGGTCTCTTGAATTAAATGTGAAAGTGCATCTCAAACTTATAATGACTTACCTCCACAACTTACTTTGGCACTCTTAGAATTGATGTTGCACAACCTCATCTTCCCTTTTGCATCTTGTACTGCTGCTTGTACATTTTTTGAAATATTATGCATTTTTTGGAAGATTCTTTGTGCAAACACCTTGAGCTACTAAACCAAATATTTCAAAGGTAATTTAAACCCTCATACATAATTTTATTGAGAATGATTATACATAAGTTTGCATATTCACTCACATAATTCTTGGAATCGTTGACATTGTAAATATCTTTCTAGAATGCCCAAAAAAGCAAACCAACTAACGAGTTTATAAGTCATTTTCTAAAGTCATGCTTATACACTCCTTGTCAAGAGGCACTCAAATTTATATAATGTAGCACACACATGCAAAGTAATCGAATCAAATGTTTGCATTTTTTCACATTCATGATATGCATATTCATGTCGAGTTGTTCATATGTATATGCATAATAATATTTATACTTTCTATGTATGCATATACATCGTGCCATTGTAGCAAAAGTAACACGTACTTTGATGAACTTCAAACATTGATCACAAGTGAACAACATTGCTCAATGACTATGGAAAATTTCCAATGACAAACCAGCTTGACAATGCGTATTAAAAATTTGCTTATCACTAAAACTAGTTTTTTTTTTCCTGCAAAAAGTAACACAACCATTACACTATGCCAAACAAAGAGCACTCTATGATTAGCTTTTCAAATGATTACTAGCTAGATGATGTTATTCTTAAAAAGATAAAAAAATATTCAATAAAATTCCATCAACACATGAAATTTATATGTGTAAATGTAAAAATAAGACACATGCATGAAAAATATGCAATACTTAAATTGTTCACTAGTTGTAATTATGCTTATGTTAAGCTTCTAAGTGTACAAATGTGTTTATATTCATGAGCATGAGTAGTCTTGTTTGTATTCACGAGCATGAGTAGTCTTGTTTATATTCATGAGCATGAGTAGTCTTGTTTGTACAATATGTTGCGACAAGGCACTTACAAAGTGAATTGATTTCAAGCCATCATTCTTTTGGTTTCCTACTTAAAACTCACTAAGAGTGTGGATGTCATGGACAATACATCAGACAATAATAGCGATAATGTCCTTTGCTATATTTCAGCCCTTCATTTTTTGTGAAGAATTGCCAAAAATTGGCAAAAATCATGTAAAACGTACATAAGTGGGTCCCACACATGTGAGGCCATGGATCCACGTGGAAAACCTACCCTACTATAGGTTAGATCAAGTGTAATTAGTTGGTCAAGTCAATTTGGTAGTGATTCCTAGTTTATAGGACTACATCCTAGATTTAAGGTGAAAATTGACCAATTAGCCACCTACTTGGCATGACTCTAGGAAATAGGCTTATGTTGCAAATTAGGGCAAAAGCCAAGTTAACTTCATTATCACATGTTGGAAATTCACCTAATTTTACAAATGAAGACACGTCTGTTATGTATTCCATCTCTCCATAGTGAGAAGATGGATTATTTTTGGAGCTCCTTGGCAATCTCAAGCTACTCCACTATGTACATTGTGATTTTGTGATCCAAATGCAACCAAGTTGATTTCTACATCATTCTCAGTATACAGGCCGTGCATAAAGTTGTGGTTCACACGTGTGGACTTGGATTTCATCATTGATCAATCCCGTAAAATTTTTATTGCTTGTTGTTTGTCAAATTGCCAATCTAGATCAACTTTTTGTGTCTAGTTTTTTGATATATTGTTAAGCAAGCATCCAAACTCTTGTGGATCTTTCTAAGATCCATTAATGGTCCTAAATTACAGTACTTTCACATGGTATTAGAGCCAAGTACAAGATCATAAACCATTGATCAAAAGCAATCCATTTTTAGCAAGTTTTGGTGCTAAAAACTAGTATTGAGAGGGCGAGCTAGAATTTCAACTTTGGCAAGGGAATTTGATTCCAAACTAGGTAGGGATCAAAATCCATATTTTCCACACATGTGGGCAACTCTGAACCTGCATATAATGTACAATATTTGTTTGATCCACAAAAATCCATTTTGTGAGTTCTTGATGAGTTTATTGGTGCTAATCCTAGGAAAAGCTACCAAGATCAAGTGTTGTTGATTAGATTTGACTTAGTGCCATGAGATATATTGATCTAGGCTGAATAAAATTCTTCTTAAAGTAATTTATAGGTCTTGTAAAACATCTAATCTTCAATTCATCTTTGTGAGGAAGCGTAAGAACTATGACTAGAAGCCCAAAAATAGGGCTATAAGTCAAATTTGAGGTAATAAAGGCAAAGTGAAATCTTTGAGAGTTTCTAGGATCAAATCAATTTCAATTTTCTTGAGCATTGTTTTGTAAAAACCTTCCTGAAAGTTCTTATGAATCAAGATCAAGGGGATCTTGCCACTTGTGTCTTTGTGAACATCAAGTGAGTTTCTAGTGAGGCAAATTTTTGAAAAGATCTTAGTGAGGGCCAACAAGTACGTCAATAGTACAAGTCATTAGGGAGATGGGAACCATTGGTGGATTCCTTCTTGGATCTAATGAGAGGTTGAATTCTACAAACTACTCAATATGGAAAGTGAGGATGGAGTCACTCTTAGTGCTCCAAGACCTCTTTGATATTGTCCTAGAAGAAGAGGATGAGCCTCTTGGAGGACAAGAATTGGTTAGATACAAGAAGAAGGCAAGACTAGCACAGAGGATGAAGGAGATCTATTTTTGATGGCATCTACATCCTTACCAACAAGCAATGACAATTCAAGAGACACTTGGTGGACTGATAGTGGGGCTAGCACCCACATGACTTGTGAAAAGGATTTTTTCTCAACTTTACACTCATTCAATGATGCTAAAAATTTTGTCTTTACTGCAAGATGTAGGATAGATGGTGTTGGTACCATCTCTTTGTGTCTAGAATCCTCAAAAGTATGGATTTAGAAAATGTTCATTATGTACCATTAATCACCAAGAATATGCTAAGTGTTGGTCAACTTATGAATAGTGGTTTGGATGTCCACTTTAAGCATGGAGTTTGTTCCATTTTGAAGAATGATGTTTTCATTGCAAAAGGATTTAAACATGGAAGATTGTTTAAATTGGAAGCTAATATTTCTTTTGAGAATGTGAACTTGGCAAAGGAGGAGATCACTCAAGTGGAGATCTTGACAAAGTGTGATCTTGCTAGCATTGAGGAGGAGCATCAAAGAGAGGAAGATCTTGAGGATCAGCCTCAAGCATGAGAGTTCCAAGGAGGTCCTCAATGACAAAGGCAAGTCATCAAATTGCATGCAAATTGTCCATATTCTGCAAGGGTGGTGAGCATTGGAGAGTCTACTATCATACTTTTTGGATAGTATTAGTAGACATGAGGTGACTTGTTTCTTATGTTTAAGATTCATGGTGTTTAGTACTTTGTATGACAAGACAACAAAATGGGATGCTTTCAAATCTACATTTGTTGTTGATAATGCAATTTCATTGGATAACTATTTTTGGCTACACAGCAGGCTGTGGGTCACACGTGTGGACTTGGATTTCATCATTGATCAATGTTTTTGATTGTTATTGCTTGTTTTTTTGTCAAATTGCCAATCTAGATCAACTTTTTGTGTCTAGTTTTTTTGATAGATTGCTAAGCAATCCTCCAATCACTCTTGTGGATATTTCTAAGATTCATTTATGGTCCTAAAGTACAATAATTTCACATTTTTTTCTCGAATTTCTATGATACACAAAATTGAACAAGATTTATTTCATTTTTTAGGAAAAAAGAAAGGCTTAAGCTATAGCAACAAGTATGGGACATTAGGAAAATTTGTAAAAGGGCACATGGAAAGGCCAAGACCACAAACAAGACATGCCACATGCTTGAGACGTGATTTACTCTTCTCTTTTCCACATAGGAAAAAAATAGGAGGAATTATGGTGCTAAATTTCACAACAATTAGAAGGAGAAAGGAGTAGAAGAATGGCTATCTATCTATCTTCATAACAATTGTGAGCAAGGAGAGTTATGGAGGAAGTTTGTAGTAAATAGGGAGTTTCTATCTAGCAAAGGAGGGCAATATGCCCCAAGAAAAAATAGACAACAAGGCAAGCAAGACAAGCCACAAAAAAGTGTGGAGACAACAACTAGAGACATGTGCGAGTAAAGTGAGATGGACAAGCTACAAAGGTAGATGATAGGAGCACAAAATTCAAAGTTGTTTGTGGCTAGGAAGCCCCTCTTGTAGGACCTAAGCCTCTGAAATTCTGCAATGTGGCAGGCACTGATTAAAGCAAGGGTGGCCATGGAAAATTTAAAAAGTCTGGAATAGAAAATCAATACAAAAATGGTGAGCTATGTACTCTACCTTATTTTTTAAGAAAAAATGCCAAGAAAGAGAGAACAAAAGAAAGGTCTAGACTATTGCTATGAATATTTTGAAGAGAATGGTTACAAATATAAAAGTGGATCCATAATCAACAAGGCAAAATTAACAAGTATTTTTCTCCTACATGAGCCAAGTCATGTTAAGAACTTGTAGACCACACCACATGATCACCTCTCATGCTATTATCTGTTTGTCTATGTACATTAAAATAAATGTAAGTGATCCTAATATACTAAGTGTTAAATGAGGTGGCAGAGGCTAGTAAGAAAGGCCTTGCAAAATCATGATTTCTCTCATTCCTTACGCCATATATGATATATATCCACTTTATTAAGGAGGAGAGTTTACATGAAGAGAAAGTGAAATAACCAACAATAGAGAGTGAAGAGACAAGCCAATAGACAGGTTGAAGGTGACATTATACTAGCAAGGTACTTAATACAAAAGAATGTGGAGGGATGGAAAAAAAATCTATTGAGAGAGGACATCATTAAGGGCATAGAATAACTAGCCCAAGCTACCAAATTTGACACAAAAGAGATAACCATGGATGACCCATCCACAATGGAGAGAAGAGGTTCCCTTCAATATAGATGGAATGAGTCTATTGTCCCACAAAGATGAATAGAGAAAGAGTGGTTTATGGGGAAGGGGCTACCTGCCCCTCATAGGAAGACAACACAAGAGATGGGGTAACCCTCTTTGTCCTACAATGAAATATAGGACAAATTCAAGAGTTAAAAAAATGCTTCTTGGTTTCCAAGGGGAGGCTCGAACCTGGGACCAAAGAAACTTTGGATGCCAAGCTAACGAGTTAAAAAAATGAAAGAGCTTGAGCCTTATAGTATTTAGTAATAGAGAAGTTCTATTTGAGTTTTTCATAGTGTGGATAAAAAACATCCAAAAGTGATGGGGACACTTGAACAATCTAGTCTATTTTAGAAGACCATGAATGTTATCATAGGTTAGGAGAAATTTTGACTTTACCTAATGAAGACAAATATTGGGGGGAGTTTTAGAAACCCCTCAAGTTTGTTATGGCATTGAGAGCAAATAAAATCTGGGATAGTCAAAGGGTAGAATAAATAGATAACAATTGCAAAACTACTCTTGGAGGGCCACACTTGCCAACCTACATAGAGGTATCTAGGCTATATGAGCCCTACACTAGTTGTAGGAGGTAGCTACTATGATTAATCACACTAGATAAGTTATGACCAACTAAGAAAAGAACAGTGGGTCTTAAAGACAAAAATAAGAGGAAAAAAAAAAAGGTTATAGAGAGCAATTGATTCTATGATGAGATTAATATCAGACAATACCAATCAGGACTTCAATATTTATAGTTAAAATGTCAACTATCATACTTAGACAAATAGCATCTATCTAGTCCAATATCTCACAAGATTCATACGAAACCAAATATGATGACTAATCAATATATTTTTGATAATAACATCCAATAACAAATTTGTTCCACTAAATAAAGTAGCATTGATTTTGATATTAGCTTTGTTCATAATCATATTGTATCAATTATGATTTAGGCGTATTTGATCGATCCTCTTTCACATGTGACAATATGGAGTTTTATCAAAAAAAATATTCACATGAAAATAGAACATGGGTGTTCCTCTTCAAGATATTGCAACAATAAAATCTAAACTTTTTGCACTTAATAGCTAGGCGAGTGCTAGATGATATACTAAATATATATGTAGTTTCAATTGGCATCTTTTTTAAATTTTGAGATCATGAGTTTGTCAAAAATACTACTATTTTAATGAGAAAAATTCAATTTAAGGACTAATGTTAAATGAGATCGTATGGATCCTATCATTTTCTATTCATCGTGCTCAATCTTATAATCAATTATATGATAAATAAATTACCCAACATTGTTCAAAAGACATATCTTGGGGTGCAAATCATGTTCAAACTTTTCGTATACATCAAGTACAAAAAGATATAGCACGCTTGACAAATAAATACTTTTTCTTACAATAGAATAGATCGTGTGTTGTACACAATCAAAACTTGTTGCTTTTTAAAATGTGGCCAAGTATATGTATCCACTAAAGAAATGACATTAAAGGGCTTGACATCTCTGTAATGGTATTGCACAAATTCCAAAAATGAACATGACATCCAAATTTTAGTTGTGTTGATTATTGTCAGAAATTAATCAACTAAAACTGACATGCTATAATGAGTAAACTTGATAAATGCTCTCCCACAATTTGAAAAAGTAGTAACATTGATATTGAAGTGTGTATACACACACACACACACACACATATATATATGTATCAATGCAATCATTTATAAGAATGGCTTAGAATGTTTTGCAAGACACGAAGTCAGTTCTAGTTCTAGAAGTAGTAGACAATAGTCATTGCAAAAACAATTGCAATTAATACACACCTTAGTAGTAAATACATAGCCACATAATCATGTTCTTTAGAAGATTGATTATTTCAGCCTAATTCACAAAATGAAAACTTCTTCCAATAAATCGCCTAGTATGTAGCTAGCACTAGATCATCATATAACAAACATCAAACATGCTCTTTGCTTTGAATCTATATGTTTTTGAATTATATGAAAATAATTTCAATAAGTTTCAACATGTTGAAAAAGTACAAGATTTACATTTTCTTGTGTGTATGTGTGTGTGTGTGTGTGGTGTGTCAAAAAATCTCCTTTGTGGTAAACGAAAGTGACATGTAAGATTTATATATTTAGATTGAAAATGATGATTGAAAGTGCCATGCCAAAGAATGTGTTTATATGAAACAGAAAATAATTTGAATGACATGTAGAAGTTTGTACGAAATACATGTGAGATAAAGTTTGAGAAAAACAACTTACACATTAAAAAGCTTGGCTTTCTTAGGTTATCATTAGGTGATCCAACATCCAATGGCCTTTGGTTATGCCACTAGCAAGCTCTCAATAAACCAACATGAGCTGCAATGCAATGCATGTTGCATGCATGTAGCAATCCTTCACTTTTTTATTGGACCCAAAGGTAAAATCATATGTTATTATTATTTGTAGCTTGTATGATTTATTCCTACAATCAAGACAAAAGAACAATGGGGGTAAAGAGAGCTTAGCACAAGAAACCAATAGAGAGGAGATATAATACAATATCAAACTTGGAAAATATTTTTTATTCCCTAGAGATGATCACATATTGGTTAGGTTAAAGGGTTGACCTCGCTAATGTGTAGTATGTACCATTAAGCAATCCTAGTACTTGAGTGTGTGCACACAATTGATTTTTGTATGACTTATATATGCATATACACATACATACGTACGTACATACATGTGTGTGTGTGTGTGTGTAATTATTTATAGTTTGACCAATATACCTATCACCTTGAACATATTGATGAATGATATCTATAAATATCATTATTGTTTTCTCTCAAAAAGGTTAATCATAGATAAAGAACATTGTACAAAAGTACAATAATAAAAAACCTTGCTTAAATTGAGCAGAATTTGTCACCTCTTGAAATATAAATAGGGGAGATGATGATAGAAACACCATGCCCAAATTTTGTGTTGTCTCTATCTAATTAAAGACACTAGAGAGTGATAGCTCTACGACATTACCAAAAATTGTTAGTAGGAGAGTCCACAAAAACAAAATTGTTAAGCAAAGATTATCTTTAGTTTAGTAGAACTTTTATTGATGATATTTTGGCCTATAATGATTATAGAGAAAGGGGACAATTATATTTTGGCTTTGCTTACAATTTCTCAAGTTGTAGGGGAGAATCTCTAGTTTATAGAGACAAGAAATTCATTTTATTCCTTGTCAAAATTAACTTTTGAGATCAAGTCATTTCACTAGAATTGCATAAGGGACGATCCTTTAGGACAAGTTTAAGAGTTTAATTTCTAGTTTTAAAGTGAAAATTTTAACAATTTTTTCCAACTACATTTAAGTATGCTTTGCATTGTAAAATATATATATAATTTTTTTAAAAAAAAATTGGTTAAAAACAAAACATCTATTCTTGGTGAACTCTTGTTCTTCGTAAAAGACAAAACATTTACAAGAAAAATTAGAATAATTTTTTTTTCTAAAAAAATTCATCTTATAGATATTTCTTCACCATAATTTACCCTAGATATGATATCTCATAGCATGTCCTACTTTTTGAGACAATGAACAACAAAATTTATAATGCCATTATAAAGCTGGTTAGCTTGGCATCCAAAGTTTCTTTGGTCCCAGGTTCAAGCCTCCCTTGGAAACCAAGAAGCATTATAAAGCTAAAAATTATCTATAATATTCTATTGATAACTTTGACTAGTTGAATCTAGGTCATAAAATGCTCATTTTCAAAAACCAAACTTTTGTGTGGCAGATTTCAAGTTGTAGTATAACTGAATAATATATGCATCCATAAGACTTTGTAGTATTGTGACTTTTAACTGCTCAATTTTTCTTTTCATAAGGACCCAAAATCATCCCAATTTGCTACAACTTGAGTGCTAAGGAAAGGATAAGACTAAACTCTTAAACAATATATGTAGTCCAAGGGAGGCCTAACTCTAAGGAAGTACATGAATTGAGATTCTTCTTTAGGCTTGTGTTCTTACCACAAAAACTCATGCATCATTGTGTACATACTACTTCACAATTTTATGATCTTCTTTTTTTTTTCTCTTGAAATCTAACCATGGATTAATAATTTTATACAAAGTACAAACTTAGATAAAAACAACTTAGAGAAGCAAAAGTTTATTAGCTTGCTTAAATAAAAGCAAGAGAGAGATGACAAAATTTCTAGTCTCAAATTCCTTGCTATTTCTATCTAGCCAAATGTTCCAAAGAGTGATAACTCTAAGACATTGCCAGAAAGTATTGATAGCCGAATCAATAAAAGTAAAAGTCATTTAGCAGTAAATATGTATGACCGAACCTCCTGAATCTGACATGAAAACATGCAATGAAAAGGTTAGTCACTGATTTTTATAAAAGAGCATAGCAATGGAAAAACAAATGCGTCACATCCTCATCTGATGTTTTACACTTTGAGCAGACATGCGACACACTACCTCTGTAATTGGCACAAACAGGAAGAGAAAGCTAGAGGATCGTAACTGACCATGTTTTATTTTGTGGGTGCGGCAAAATCTAGACTTCTAGAGACACGGGGGGTAAGAGAGATTCCACTTAGAATTGAACCAAGAAAAAGTGAACTTGGGTTCTTTGGTAGTAGAGTAGAGATAGGAATAAGAAATTTTGCCGATTTTATCCATATCCTTTAAGACTTATTTATTATCACAATCAAAGATTGGATCAGAACAGAGAGGGCCAGGGCCCCATGGGAGAAGGCAAAAGAGAGGAAGGTAGATTCACGAGGGAAAAGGCCAAGTTCCGTCCTGAATTGGGAAAGAATGAGGTTTATAATATTGTCCCAAGTGATAAGTCCTTTAAGGGTAAGTCTGAGGCAAAGTCTTTTTTTAATCATAGCAAGAGGCTTAGAGTCGATGGTAATAGCTTTGGAAAACCAAAGAGACTCAAGAGAGGAGACAACATTGCCACTCATCCAAAATGTAAGTTCTATGAGCCTTGGGAGAAGAGCGAGGAGGAGAAGCCTTGTCACGCTTCTTAAAGTGATTGGCCATGAGTGGACAGGGATGAGAAAAACATGTTTGAAAGAAGCAACAAGATAAGAAACCGAGGTAGTAAGACCAACGTTGGAAGAGAGTTCTCTCGCAAAACATGGGGATGACTGACTACAGAAGCTTGAGCGTAGGCGTGTAGGAACGGAAATGCAACAGTTAGCAGCAGAAATATTCAAGATGAATCATTCATACAAAATTGTGCAAATGAACAGTACAATAGTGAGACAAAAATCGCACTCTAAATAATATGAACAACAAGTACAATGGCTTGAAGTGATAACTTCAGCTTGCTGAGTGTGATAACGCTTGTGGCTGCAGAAGAACTTTTCATACCATTTTGGTATCTTAGATTTAGGTGATACACTACATGGAGAGTATGTATCTCAAGGAGTGTCTAAGTAATGTCTCTTACTTCCAACTGGTTTCTCCTTTATTGCTCCTATTGGCAAGTACCTCCCCCTAGGCTCTTGAATAGGTGGTGTCCTTTCATACTCGCCCTCTTGACTCTCGTCTTCACGTGCATCATCTTATGGAGCATCTTCTTCATCTTCTTCCTCCAAAATTGTGGGAAGTCTTTTGATGCTTTCACCACTTGCATGGTCTTCATCTTCATACCTATGCGTCTCATCAAGGATCACATCTTTGCTAATGTGAATCTTGTTCATTACAGGATCAAAACGTCTGTATGCCTTCGTCCTCTCATCATAACCGACGAAGATACACTTGATTTCTTTGGCATCAAGTTTCTTTCGCTCCTCCTTTGGCACATGTACATAGGCCTTACATCCAATGACACGAAACTTGTCGATTTTTGGCCTTATTCCTGTAAATGCTTCTTTGGGAGTCACATTTGGAACCGCAACTGTAGGGCTCCTGTTTTGCAAGAACGTTGCCGCACTGCACGCTTCCAACCAAAGTGAATCGGTCAAGCCCATTTGTTTCATCATGGAGCATGCACTCTCCATAATAGTCCTGTTTTTCCTTTCAGCTACACCATTACTATGCGGCGTGTGTGACTATGTGAATTGTCTTTTGATGCCGTGTTCTTTGCAAAAGTCCTCAAAATCATCAGATTTGTATTCACCCCCTCTATCAGATCTTGGCACTTTGATGTGTGCATCCAGTTGGTTCTCTACCAAAGTCTTGAACTCCTTGAAGCGAGCAAAAGCATCAGATTTTTTCTTCAAGAAATGAATCCATGTCTTCCTAGAGTAATCATCTATCAAAGTCATAAAATAATATGCTTTCCCCAACGACATGGTCTTCATTGGGCCGCACAGGTCGCTGTGAATGAGTTCCAACGGTTTCTTAGCTCTAGCAGCTCCACCTTTCTTGAATGTCTCCCTGTGATGCTTTCCCATGACACATCCTTCACATATTGCATGATGATCATCCTGCAATGTCGATAAGCCTATTACCATCTTCAGCTTCGCCATCAATCTCAAGCTCCCATAGTTCAAATGACCAAGTCTTCTATGCCACAACTCAGATTGAGATGCTTTTGAGATAGCCAAATCATATTCTTCTGATTTTGTAGCATCCAATTTATAAAGGCCACAGTTACTATCTCTATAACCCTTCGCCACCACTTTATGGTTGTGGTTCATATCCCTCATAAGGCATCCATCCTTGACAAATTCAACTTTAAGATGTTGATTTGCCATTACACCAACAGAAAGCAAACTCTTTTTGAGTCTAGGAACATAAAGCACATTAGGGATGTTCTTGATTTTACCATCAAAAAATTGCACAGGTACATTGCCCACACCCTGTATTTGGCATTCCTCTCCATTGGCTTGAGTGACCTTATCCCCATCATGGATTGGTGAGAATTTCTCAAACCAATCACGTTTCCAGGTCATATGCCTTGTGGTGCCTGAATCTATGAACCATCTGGCACCATCATCAACTTGGGATGCCAATGCCGATGAGAAGACACTTGTCTCGTCATCTTCTCCATCATCTTCGGCAATGTTGCCTCGTTGAGTCACTTTTCCCGCCTTTATGCCCACTTTCTTCTTGTAACACTCGCGTGCCCAATGACCCGGTTTGTGGCAATAGTAACATGTGCCTTTCTTCTTCTTTTTTCCTTTTGATGACGACTCTCCCTCGTCATCATCATCCTTGGATTTCTTAGAAATCCTTTTCCATCCTTTCTGCTTGCCTTTAGCAAACAAGGCTTGATCCTCCTGTGGGGTTTGCCTTGACTTCACCACTTCGCAACGCTGCTCTTCTTGCAACATGATTCCGTGGAAGTCTTCAAAAGTAGGCAATCTCTCCCTCGAAGCAATGCCGCTCACAAACATCTGTAGCCCTTCCGAGACATCGCTCATTGTGGTATGTACCAATTCAACGTCCCTAATTGGTTCTCCAATTGCCACAAGTTGATCTCTCAGCTCCTTTATCCTGGTGAAGAAAGATCCCACTGATTCACTTTCTTTCATCCTTACTGCATTCAATTTCGACTTCAAGAACATGGCCCGAGCTGGATTGCAAGTTTGAAATTGCATTCTAAGAGCTTCCCAAGCTCCCCTAGCCGTCATGGCATCACTTATACGAGTGATTACATGGTCTTTCACTGAAAGATTGATTAAGGACAATGCTCTCTGCGCCTTTTTATCAAAGGCCCTCATGTCACCTGGAGTGGTATTTGGTCGGACTTCAATAACTGCCATGATCTCCCATAACTCTTTCTCCATCAAAATGCTCTTCATTTTGAATTTTCAGATGTTGAGTTAGAAGCCCCATCAAGTTTGCTTGCATCGCCCAAAATTGCCTCATTGATGTTTGCCATCTCCAAACTGCTTGAAACTCCACCTGTAGGCTATAAAGCGTATGCCAAGGCCAACCGTGATGTCAGAAATCACAAATAATGATCTGCAATTTTTGGCTTACTAGGCCACCCACCGCTCTTTCGCCAAATTGAAAGCCAAACTGGCGTCGCTTTCCAAACTGCTTCTCGTCACCAACTACCAACTACCTGCCCAGTGGAATGGTGGATTTAACCAAGATCAAGGGTATGAAGACCAAGATCAAAGACAAACAGATACGGCTGCTGAGATGCGAGACCAGGGCCAAGGCACAGATACCAGCCAAAGCCAAGCCACATCATCCAGAGGTTCGCGCACGATATCTGCCAGCCGGGCCTTCCGAAGACCCAAGTCCGTGGAGGAAAAAATCACCGAATTCCTATCAAAGTATCTCCATGAGTCATCAAGAGGCGGCTGACAGATATCGTTTTCAGCTCAGACCATAAAAAAGCATTACCCGCCCTTCAACCACAACTAGAGTGGCGTCAGCAGCTGTTCGAAAGAGACCCTGCGGCCATCAGGGCCTACGTGATGAGTCCACAACAATTACGGGTGAACGCGCCTTCTTGCCATGTACACGAAGATCCAAATGGACGGAATGCGACACCCCTCTGGACAAGATCACACTTCAAAATTTTAATTGGCCGATCATACAGTAAGAATATGGGTGGACTACGGATGTAGATGCCAGAAGGGCTCTCACCGCGTTCACAAACCATTATATCAATTGTCCTGATTCAACAGTTCGTGCGGCAACCACTTACGCCCGGGACTTAGAACATCCAATGGGGATTGAGACTAAATGGGACAATTTTCTCCCATCCATATTCTTTGACATTAATAAGGCACTACCTTCAAACAAAGTCGAAGATCAGCTGCCAATTGCTCGTGTGTATTACCGAGCTGCGCTTCTGGGCAATCCATGGACACGCAGATTCCAAACATGGGTCGACCAAGATTGACTACGAGGAGTCCACAAGTCCCTTCACACGCCCAAGGACTTGAAGAAACTGGACGGCCTCAACTTTATGGAGGACGTCACCACCTACCTGATCCAGCAAAGTCATGGGTCTTGTTGGGGGTATTCCCAACAAGTGTAAATAAATAAAATAATCCAATAAAATGTGTTGCGAGGGCATGGCATCCTGCGTGTATAAGTCCATGGCCCAATGAGCACGCAAGTGAAGTTGTAAATATTAAATATAATAATAGACTTGGGCCCTTTGTAATTAAAATAAAACTTGAGTTCTAAAGTCAATTCTAAACTTAGAGTTCACTTTTTAGAGTTGGGTCCAATTTTGGACTCACATGAATCTTGTGATTTCCAATGTACTTTTTGTGGACCCTTGGATCAAGTTGGGTCCAAGATGAATGGATAGAATCAATGTGAATATTAGCCAATAGGATTGAGGGGCAAGCGCCTTTCCCATTTTATAAAATGCACCATTTGTACACTTTACCTTTGCTGGTTCCTTCGGCTTGCTGATCATGATCCTACTTTCGATCTGACTCCCTCTTAGGCTTGAATTGTTTCTTTGTCTTTTCCTTGTTGTTGTAAAGGGCTTGGTCAGAAGTATCCTTGTGATCAAGGTGCTCTTGAGCCTCGACTTCTTCTCGAATCTCAACAATTGCCTTTTCGAGTGTCATTGTAGGATCCTTTGCTAGCAATGTTCTGGTTGTCTGGAAGGATCTTGGTAAGGCTCTCAATAGATAAGTGAGTTGCTTCTCTAACGACACTGTATTTTCTGCTCCAGAATTGTGTAGTGAAAGGAATAGATCTTTCATCTTCCTAATAAAGGAAGTGTCTTTACCATCCCACTGCAGGTTTGTCAGTTGATCTTCAAGCATCATTATCTGACTGCATGATTTCATCTGAAATCTTGTGAGTAGAGTATACCACATCTCTTTTGTTTTAGAGAGTGTAGCCAGGTCCAGAGTCAGGCTATCCTCGATGGATGATGATAACAAGGCTACCGCCTTGTCATTCTTCTCCCTCCATTTGCGTAGCTTCTTGCCTGTTGTTGTAGGCATCTCCTCGATGCCATCTACCCAGGGGAATAATGTGAAAAATAAGATTGAAAACTTACAATTTTCATCTTTATGAATGAACACATCATTCATGGTATCTTATTGAAACCAAAAGATCCTACATTATGAAGATATTTCCATTTCCTTGACTTCATAACTAATGTAAGCTTACAAGGAAAACATATTTTGCTATCTTTTAAGGCATCACACTCAACTAGTATTGTCTTAATCCACCTTTGAGATACAAAAATCTCTTCAAAGCAAAATGGTTCTTCATAAGTTGACATGATAACATAAATGAAACTATTTTCATTTTGTGATTGCTTCTTCTTATTCTTGATTGATTTGTCTTGGATCATAACAATAAGTTTGAACTTGTCCAAAGTTCCAAGCAAAATACTTTCCAAGGACATCAAATAAATCCAAGTTACTTTTATGAAAGTGACATCTATCTTTGCATCTTGAACCAAACAATGCACTTCCAAATGAAAAATTTCAAAAGATTTGACATGTGTTGTGATGGACTCTTGAAGACAAATCTTGCAAGTCCTTGTGAGACTCCAAGCCTCATTCACCTTTCCACAAAGGAAACACCTTTCCTTGGACTTGTCCTTCTTGTATTTGCATTTTGAACTTGAAGCTCCATCCTTCACCTCGGCCCCCTTGCTTTGGTTCTCCTTGGATGGACTGGTCTTCTTTTTGTAGCATCTTGAAAAAAAATATCCTCCCTTGCCACAAAGGTTGCACTCAGGATCCTTTCTTTCCTTCAATAGGATGCCACCTATTGATGTCATGTGAATAAAAACCTGTGATATGATTCTACAAATGTAATTTGTGACTTTCAAGAGACTAGATTTGAACATCTTCAACAATCTAGAAGGATCTACAAAAGATCTAGCTCACAAACCTAAGAATCAATCTTCACAGTAATGACTAGTCACTTGGAAACTTTGCTTTGATCACTAAGACAAAAGCACACAATCTTTGAATCAAATCACTAAAGAAATCAGATCCAATCTCCTATTGGACTCATCGAATACCAGTGACTCTTTCTTTTGAAAATTGAAATGGATATGAAAAGATTTGACACCTAGATTTTTCTTTTCACTTGACTACTTCTCTCAACACTTGAGATTCTTGAACAAAAGATGGGTTTTGTTTCAAACACATGAAAATCAAACTTAATCACTTCTTTTGGACTCACTCTTGACCCAAATAATCTCACTCTTGAGATTTAGAATGAATTTGATTTGATTTGACAACAAACTATACCATCAATTTTTCACAAAGCTTAAAAAATTTAGACAACTAGAGATTCACAAAGATCTCAACCATGCATGAATACTCAAATATGGACTCCTCATTCTAGACATCCAATGGGATCACAAATTGACCCTCACACTCTCACAAAGAAAGTTGAATAGAACTAATTTGAGTTTCATACATTCTATGTCAATTTTTGCTCAACAAATTGAATTTCAACCACTCCTATTGGATTCCACCAATTACTCTACCTTTTAAGACTTGGAATGAAATTCAAAATCAAAAGTTGTGATTTTTCTCACTAAGATATTGTGCTTCAAAGAGCTAATGCCACTTAGAGAGATTTGATCACTTAGGAGAAGACAAACTCTCCACCAATAACAACACAAAATGAGCTTCTAGATCTTGCCCTCTACAAAGGAAGAAACTCTTAGAAAATTGGATCTCTCTACACATTTGTCATAGACACCTTAATGACTCTTTTCAAACCTTACAATCACTCAAACAAATTGAGTAGGGTTGAACAATGTGACTTGGATCTCGATCTCTTTTCTAGAACTCTCAATTTGCATAGATGCTCTATATGCACTAGAAACTCTCAAAGAATTCACTTGGAGGACAGATCCAAAGATGTTTTCTAGCAAATTGATGTTTCTAAACTTGACCCTATCACTCTTGAACAAATCTAGAGTAATGGTACAATGGATTTCAACCTCTCACCTTGCATATCACTCCTTAATCTACGATTTTTAGCAAAATCTCTCTCAACTTCAACATGCACTCAAAAAATCAGAGATAATCAATTAATGCACCTAATTCAAGCTTCAAATTTAATTTCTTGGCTGATCTAATCCAAGAACTAATCAACGGATTAGATTCCTATAGAAAATGCTTGATTTTGCACCAAAAATCACTCAAATTGGGTATGTGAGTCAAATTTTACAAATTTTTGAAATTTCTCAGTAAAAAACGGAGATGTACGACCTCACACGTGTGAAAAGGGTTCCTACAGCCCACAACAAGATCTGGACCAGAAATTTTGAGGATAGCTATCAAATCCAACTCGCTACACAAAATTTGACTAGTTTCCAAAAAACTGCTAAATTTGGTTTTGATTTGGATTAACCCTATCAATTTCAACAAAAACTCTTGTACTTGGCTCTGATACCATGTGGAAAAAGTACAAAAAGGACCAAAAGTGGATCCTAATCTGATCCTCAAGAGGGATTGGTTGTCAGATTACTTGATCTATTAATCTACTTTAGATTAAGATCAATCTAGATCAATTCTAGACACAAAATCCTAACAAGAACAATCATTAATTGAAGGTAAGTGTATTTTATGGTTTCACACGTGTGAAACACTATCTGAGTACGGACTCCGACCTGAAAATCAAGTACACATTGATAGAACCTCAAAACAATCAAAACAAATGTAGACAAATGGAGAGAATCACTCAAAATTGCTTCCAAAACCAAGATTGGTGTCTCACAATGATTATGGCCAAATGTGGCTCTATATATACAATGGGTGGGAGTTCGTGGTACTGATCATCCCTCTGATCCCACATGTGTGAAGGTGCTTTGTCATATGATGATTCATCATGCAGAACTGACACTTGGACAAAACCTTCTATTTTGAGCACTTTTGGCCTATTTCCTTCTATATGGAGATCTACTTGGAAATCTTCTAGAACTCAAAATTTGCCTACTTCAGCTTATTCCACATGTCTGAGCTGTCCTCTACACATGGGATATGACACCTAACCAAAGGATGCGGCTCATGCAATCAATAGATTGATGCCATGTGTCATATGTCTAGAAAACTAGTTTTTGGCCTTTTTAGCCACTAGAACTTGAATTAAATCATATGTACATCCTATATGATTATGGTACATGACAAGTACACTAGTTTCACACGTGGGAACAGGCTCCACACATGTGTGTTTATCTATATACAAGATTTTTGGCCTCTACCAAACTTATTTTTGCATTTTTCACAAATAATCCTTCTTCCTTTAGTATCAGCGAGGTCTTAACCTTCCATGCTAGGGAGTTAGATCCTGATGAATCAAGGATTGTATAGATCTTAGATTGTGTGCTGCTTATTGAAGCCATTGCTCCTGAATTTATGTTCTCACTTGTTAATGGTTCTTTGTTTGAATGCTTAGCCTCCTAGATCTGATAGCCTTTTTGGCTATGTCAGATTATGACAGTATGGCTTTGATACCACTGATGCAAAATGCAAACTTAAAATTCCAGTAAAATTCTGGTAACGAACTGATAGGAGTCTCTTGAACGATTCGCGAACATTTTGCGAAACTGTTTTGATCACGAATACTTTATGCTCGAGAAGAATTCGCGAAAAAAAAAAAGATCAATCAAGCTCTATAATGAAACGAAGCGAAGCGAAACAAGACGAAATAGAAGAATCGCAAAAAGATCAATCAGGCTCTGTAACGAACTGAAACGAAACGAAACGAAATGAAACGAAACTAGACAAAACGAAGCGAAGCAAAACGAAAATTGAATGAGCTCTAAAATTGATTTATGCTGAAAGCCAAGTGATTGCAAAGCGAAACACGAAGCGAAAACATTCACAAACAAAATCAGTTCATGTAAAATTCAAATATGATTGCTGGTCATTGCCGGCTATATCATTTCTACAATCCTTTAGAATGTAGACAGACACTGCTGATCTACGTTATAGTTTAACATAACATTCAACAAAATCAAACCAATGTGCGAAATTGAATAAACAAGTGAATGAGATACATGAATAGTAGTGGACAAATATTCATTCGAGATCATAGAATCATTCAGAATAATATGTGCATAACAGCTACAATATTATCTATTGATCTTCTGATTTTAAGCACTGTGTGATAGATCCACACAGTGCATTGGCGCGAGAGAAATACAATTCTCTCACAAATAGTGTCTCGCTTACTAACGGACTTCTGGATCTACTGATCCTCTTACAAACTTGTCTCGCTCATAGGCGGACATGTATTCAGTATATTTTCGTCTTACTGTTTTATGAATCAAGCAGAAAGTATATAGTTCGCAAATTTTTTCGTGTCGCATCGTGTAACTTCCCAGATCAAAAAGATTAAACATCTACAACTAATCATGGATTACAAGAGTGGCAGATTAGCCATGTTCTAGAGTACTTCTGTTGATGTCATGATATCTGATCAAATACTTGTACCCCATGGTACTTGGCTGATCTTTTTGGTCCTTTGTGGAGCACGAATGATTTTGTGTCGCAAAACAATTTCGTGTCGTGTGTCGCAAAATTGTTCGTGAACATTTTTGTTTCATGTGTCTTTTCTGTCAAAATCAGGGTGGAAAGCTAGCAAAGCTTTGGCAATAGAAACATTTTGTTTCTTCAGTCTAAGCAACAATTTGCCAAGACTCAAGAGGATGAGGGATCATCCAGCAAGACCAAGAAGAAGGGCAAATGCTTCCATTGTAGTAAAAATGGCCATTGAAAAAGTGAATGTCGAAAATTCTTGACAGAATCAGGCCAGGGAAAACCAAAGCAAGCAAGTAACCTTGTCGACGAAGGTGAGATTGAAGACTCTAGCATCTTCATATCAACATTGTCATCTAATCAAGATGATCAAGCATGGTACATTGACTGGAGAGCCACAAGACACATGACAAGTAACAAAGATTGGTTCAGCAGCTTGAGAGAGTTGGATAATAGAACGTCTGTTTCACAAGCAAATGGTGATGTGTGCAAAATCAAGGGGATAGTCACTGTTTCAATCCAACTACCTGATGGCCAAAGCAGGACGATCAAGGAGGTACTTTACGTATCAGGTTTGAAGAAAAATCTACTTTCAGTTGGTGTCATTACTGATCAAAAGTTGAAAGTAGAATTTGCCCATGATCGTTGCTTTGTGAAGGATGTGAACCAAAAGTTCAAAGTCATTGCGGATGGTATAAGGGAGTCCAACACTAAATTGTACAAGTTGAATGCTACAATCAAGAGGAAACATGGCATTATCTCGTCCATTCCATCGCAAACTGAACTGTGGCATAAAAGGCTTTTGAACCTAGAAAGCCTTAGCTTGATGAGAAAATTGGAAATGGTGAGAGAATTGGCTATGATGGAAGACCACTTGAAGACGATGTGCAAATCATGTGTGTATGGGAAACAACATCGAGAAAAATTCAATAAAGGTGGTGTTGCAAGGGCGAAGAACATCTTGGACTTGATCCACACATATCTATGCGGGCCTATGAGGACTATGTCCATGGGTGGAGCTTTTTATTTCATGTCCTTCATAGATGATATGTCATGTAAGATGTGGATTTACTTTTTAAAGAAAAAATCGGATGCTTTTGCCACTTTCAAGAGCTTCAAAGCATTGGTCAAAAATCAAACAGGTAGGAAGATCAAAGTTCTAAGATCAGATAGTGGAGGTGAGTACAAGTCTATTGATTTCAATGATCTTTGTGATCAATGTGGGATCAAAAGACAATTTATGCAAGTTCATACTCCTGAACTCAATGGTGTAGCTGAGTGCAAGAATTGTACGATTGTGGAAAGTGCCAGATCTATGCTAGTTGAGATGAAGCTACCAAAAGATTTTTGGCTAGAAGCATGCAATACTGCAGTTTATCTTCAAAATATAAGCTATCATTGCCATACCAAAGATAACACCTAAGGAGGCATTCAACCACTAGTTGGCAAGAAACCCATTGGCTGTAAATGGGTATACAGGACTAAGTACCATGCAGATGGAAGTATAGCAAAGCACATCGACTATGAGGAGACCTTTGTGCCAGTATGTAAGTGGAATACTCTACGTCTACTTGTTGCTTTAGGTTCACATTTTGGTTGGCCTTTGCATCAGATGGATGTGAAATCTGATTTTCTAAATGGTGAGTTAGAAGAAGAGGAGTTCATGGATCAACCTAAAGGCTTTGTATTGAAAGGACAGGAGAATAAAGTATGTCGCTTGAAGAAAGCACTTCATGTTCTTAAACAAGCACCACGTGCGTGCTACAACATGATTGAGGCCTACTTTTGTTCTAAGGGGATGGTGAGAACACACTCTGATCCAAATCTTTATGTCTTATGATTTGATGGTATGGTTGCTTTGATTGCTCTTTATGTTGATGACTTGATTATTATAGGAAATAATCAAAAGATGATAGATATGATCAAGAAGGATCTCATGGAATAATTCGAGATGACAAATCTCAACCTATTGCACTATTGCCTTGGAGTGGAAGTTTGGCAAAAAGGACATGAGATGGGTCTAACAAAAGTGAAGTACGTCAGAAAGTTGCTGCACAGGTTTAGGTTGCAAGGGTGCAAGCCAGTGAACACTCCTATTGAGCCAAGTAAAAAGATTTCTAAGCTTGACGAATCATAGCCATTTGATGCTACACTGTATAGGCAGTTAGTAGGGAGCTTGATTTATCTTACCACGACTAGACTAGATATATGCTATGTTGTTGGTATTGTAAGTCAGTTTATGGTAGCACCTACAAAAACGCATTGGAAGGCAGCCAAACGCATTTTGTGATATGTCAAAGGGACTTCTGATTATGGCTTGGTGTACAGGAAGCATGAGAGTTTACCTGAGTTATGTGGCTATGTGGATGCGGATTGGGGAGGTGATATGATGATCATAGATCCACCATAGGGTATGTATTCCAGCTTTGTTGCAGTTATTTTTCCTGGTCTAGTAAGAAGCAAAGTACAATTGCTCTATCCACAACAGAAGCAGAGTATAAGGCAATGTGTAGTGCAACACATGAAGCTATATGGTTGAGGCAAATCTTGGATGAAATTGGCATGAAACAGAAAAATCCCATAATTATACATAGCGACAGTCAGAGTGGCATTCAGCTAGCAAAGAATCTAGTTTTCCGTGCGAGAACCAAACACGCTGAGATTCAGTATCACTTTATATGTGAGAGGCCGCTGAATTGTGAAATTAATGTTGTTCATTACAGTATGGACAAACAACTAGCTGACATTTTCACTAAGCCACTCATTAGAGAAAAGTTTGATAAGTTTAGATCAAAGCTTTATGTACTTAAATTTTGTGAACTTTGAAGCTATGTATATGGATGTATAAAAAGTAGATTCTACTTTTAGGGAGAGAGTTAGAACTAAAGTAGGACTACTGTGGGTCTTAGCAGTGGATAAAGATCAGTTGGCCTCGCCACGAGGCGAGTTGACAGGACACGCGTCCCATCAATGACAACTTGGGCCATGCATGAGTTGCTATAGTGAAGAACTATATGTACAATGTATTTTGGTTTTGAGAAATACAGTTGCTATGTGAGCTTGGTGTGGAGAGTGTTTTCTGTCTATGTCATTGTGTAGCATGATCTGTGTTCCTGTTTGAAGCAAATTCCAAGTTTTTTAGCATCCACTTGAAGGACAACCCAATTTGGATAGAGATCCAAGGTAGCACACAAAGCATGTGTGACTGTCTCACAACTGCCAAGAGTAGCACAACCAAATTGATGAGGAAATAGGTGGTCATGAAAATTGTCACGAAGCTGAAAACCAAGAGCCCTAAAAACCAATATGTGCAACTGTGAGAAGAACTTCCTCTACACTTAGCTCTATTTGAAGTGCTTGTTGGGTGACTCTAAGAGCAAGGAATTTCATTTTGGCAACTTCAATTTTGAGGATACGAGAGAATATAGACTTCCATTTGGAAGGGTCATCAACTTTTCATTTGGTGTTAAAGCAAGAGAAGGTAAAAAAAATTCCTTGGTGGTAGAGAACACAAATGAGTAAATGATTCTACTAGATTGATCATAGGCCTTGAAGATCCAACTAGAGTTACCACGTGTAGCAAAGGACGTTTCAAGCTTGCCCTGGTCAAAATGAGAGAAGGCATAAGTGAGGAAGTTGGCTTCTAGAGCAGACATGCCAAATCTGGTTCTAAATTGATTGAGGCTGGAAGAGTAAATAAAATCCATAACATATCTCCAAGAAGTAAGACCTTTCTAAGAGTTCAGGAAAAAATCTCTTCTTAGTAAGGTCAAGAGGTTAAAAGTATAATTTTAGTAACAAAGAGTGGTTTAAGAGGGGAGACAAATACCACCATCTAGTCCGCAAGATCCCTCATGGTCAGAAGCACCCAATTAGAAAAGCCAAATTTTCAAATCAAAACACAAGCACAACAAACTTTTTTGTAATTATAGAAAACCCTTCCAATAAGATAGGGCCAAAAAATTTACTTCCATCCAACTCAGTAGGTTTTATGTTGAGCTGATTTTAACCTTTAATTAGCATTCATAATAAAAAAGTTTCAAGCCAACCTTATAAGAAATCCACAACATTTTAATGATGTAAAAGATTAGAATGAAATTTTCAAATTTAAAATTCATAACTAAAGCTAGTTGATATTTATGGGTGAGCATATTTTGCATCACCATTGCAGTGATAATGGTGGTCCTACTATGGATGATAATGAGGAACCTATCTGTAAGGGATGCATACTAGGCAAATCACATCGAGAAAAGTTTGATAAGGAGGGGACAAGAAGGGGCCAACAAGTGCTTGAGCTAGTTCACTTAGATTTGTGTGGGCCAATGAAGACAATTTCAATCGGTGGGGCATTTTACTATTCATTGATGAAATGGAGATGGGAGATGAGACCACCGTCTTTCCAAAATGGTGGTATCATCTCCTACCCTTAGATTTGTGGAACATCACCACTGCCACAATAGTGATGATGTAGAATACGCTACTCCATATTTACAAGTGAAAAACTTACAAATTTATAACTCGGTATTAAATTCCCAATTTCAATAGCTAGAGCTTACCAATTTTTATATAAGTGTTGAAGTGTCAATTTCAACAATTGGCATCTTCTTCACAACAATCATAACATTTTCTTGCAATTTATTCCTTGCTAAAATTCAAGGGCACACGTAAAGCATTCAACACAATGTTCTTTGCCTTTTAAGAAAAGGTAGAAAATCAAATGAGTGTCACACAAGCTTAGTGTTGAAAATCTTCGATTAAAATGTGTGAATGTATTTCATATAATGATCATAGAATCATGGTGAGAGCAGTAATGTTCAAAGTTAAAAAGCTATGAACTACCTTGCAAAGATCAGCCAATAATCTAGTGTAGTATGAAATTGTAAGTACTCCAATAAAGAACAAGGAAGCAAATAGCTTGTTGAAAATTCTATGCTAATAATTTTAGAAGGTTAAAAACTTGATAGCACATTAGAAGCTAAATAAAATAATTACACCTAAATTTAGCCAAATTAAATCCAAGAGAAAAAAAAATGTCAAAATGCCAATTTTAACTACTGATATATTTGTATTTTTTAACCCTATCAAGCTTTGTCTCAATATACTAATTAGAAAGTCATGGGCCTCTTTGAAGAGGCTCATATTTTCTTAGGAGTTACACACCTTAAGTAGGATCCCTCTTGATTTTTATTTTTCAAAAATAGAATCCCTCTTTTAAGTAACACAATAACCCATATCAAACTCCTTAAGTAGGGCATTTTGATGTATATTCAAGGCCAATAAAGTCTTTACAATATCTTATTACATTTATGGTCTTACATGTATGTAATAGTGTTGGGTTAGTCAAAATTCATAGCATTTATGAATATGTATGGCTAGAGAAACAAGAAAAATTTAAACACTTTGACCAACATTATTTGAGTACAATAATTACATATTACTTACACTCAAACTTGGAACAAGAAATTGATGCTTTGAACAATATGACTTATATGGAAGTCATTAAAACACGTCTTGTTACACACTATGTTGATGATAGGGTCATTCCAACAACTATAGAGCAAGGCTTTTGAGTTTTGACACTTGCAGAACCAATCCTAATGAATGATGTGAACATGGATGAATGGTCAGAAGCTAGAAATTAGATGATCGCAATGGTCTAGGTTTTAGAACATGAAAATGTTCAGTGGTCCCTTTGCACAAAATCATTGCCCCACTACTTTTTGTATTTTGTGACCAATGAACCCCCTCCACAAGCTTGTCCAATACTTTGCCTTTTGTTGTGTCAAAAAGTATATCTTATTTAACTCGACCCATTAGCCTTGACATAGTTTGTCTTCTCAAGATCTCATCAAGAATATGCAAATGATGACGCATGAAATATAAGAATAACAATTCATATTGTGAAGGCTATCTAGGAAATTGGTCATAACTATTAAGTTTATAAATCATTATACATGTGGTCACAGCTAACTAGGCCTCAAAACCAAAATACTTAAGGAGAACACATAGCCACAATGAGAGTAAGTAGATTTCCTGAATTGTGAGTGGTACAATTCTTGAGTATACAATGTATCATGAAGTACCTAACATTTTTGCCTCTTATTGTGTCCCCACAATTGATTATAAGAAACTGACACTTTTGTCACTATTCTTTCGTTTTTCTTTTCTCAAAGTATCTCCTTTTATTTCTTCTTTTTGTAATAAATAAATACAAAGAGAAGCGTTCAAGAATCCAATATGACAAGCTTAAAGCACTTGAATAGAATAGAGTTTCTTACACTATTACAAGATTCCCTCAATAATCTTTAAAGGGATTTCTAGCCACCACAAATCATATGGGAAAGAAAGGCAATGACAAATGTGGAAGCAAAAATTCTAGTGAAAATTGAGAGCATCGATGACATCATTTCAAAATCACATATAACTAACTAGAAAAGTATGGTTGAGTTTATAAATAACGCAACAACTGTTGAATATGATTACCAATGTAAAGATAGTTGGCACATTGTACTCGAATGCCAAAGACATGAGAAACAATTGATAAAGTAATTCTCAACAGGCCTAAGTATTAATTCAAGACCCAAGTTATTAAAATGTTGTTGAGTTTTAAAGCCTTGATGAAAGTAAAGTTGTTATGCACAAGGTTTTGATAGTGGCAACTTGGGGATGTGCCTCCAAAACCCTAAATCTAATTTTGTGTATACAAGGCCATTGCATACCACTTTTGTGGATCTTTCATCATTTTTCAAGAATGGAGATTGAGAGAGAGAAAAAGATTGTATCCTCCCATTTTCATCATCTTCAAGAGGCTTTCTGTTATGCATGAATGTGCTTGTATATGGATGTTGATCATTTAATTGGACTAAATCATGGTTTTACCAACAACTCATAGCATTCCCATAAGTATTCTCCATTTTTAGGTTTCATAATTAAATATCCATAACTTTCACATCCATGCATAATAGGTGTTACATCTCATGAAAATCAAGATATGATCATTAAGATTTGACTTGGTAGTAGATCCATAACCCTTTCTGACCGTTGGAAATGCAAGACAAAGGTGGTGCAGAGAATGGACTACATTTTTTTTCATTGTTGATAGGGAGACAATGCTAGAATCGATTGAAAGCAAATTTTAATGAATTTTTTGGGCTTTCTTTTCATGATTTTCTTTTCTAGTTGAACTAACCTAGAGAGTGTCCAATTATGTCCAAGATTATTTTTCCTCAAATCTTGATCTACATCAAGAGAATTCTACATCACCAATTATTGTGCTCGCCACTTAGCTATTTTTCTATTTTGTGCACATGTTTGCTCACCATTTTTTCAGTGACCAATCTAGAATGCATATTGTTGGTCAAGTTGTTGGTGAGTAAAACCATTTTACTCGCGATTCTACTCATTTGTTTGTAATTTTTTTTGAAAGTACTCAATACTCTTACTCGCCCACTCCACAACACATCATTTGCCCTTTGGATCTATCAATTTATAGTTTGGCAAGCTAAAATTTTTTCCACTCACCTATTTAAAATTCTCCTTAATATGTTCCTGAAAAAACATTTTGTTTATAATGCCAAAGCTTTGCTAGCTTTCAATTTTGAACCTTTGACAAAAAGGCGACACGACATGACACGACACGACAAGACACAAAAGCCCCACGAACAGCCAACAAGAAGATCAACCAATTCCCATTGGGTGCAGATATCTAATCTGATATCATGACATCGTTAAGACATCATTGATACTGAAGGGTGAAGGTTTATTCCCTTGGGTGGATGGCACAGAGGAGATGCCTACGACATCAGACAAAGAGCTACGTGAGTGGAGGGAGAAAAATGACAAGGCAGTAGCCTTACTATCTTCATCCATCAAAGATAGTCTCACACTTGATCTGGCTACACTCTCCAAGGCAAAGGAGATGTGATATACACTGCTCACAAGATTTCAAACGAAATCACGAAGTCAAATCATGATGCTGGAAGATTAACTGACCAACCTGCAGTGGGACGACAAAGATCTCACTTCTTTTGTAAGGAAGATGAAAGATCTATTCATATCACATAACTCTGGAGCAGAGAATGCAGTGTCAGCTGAGAACCAGCTCACTTACCTATTGAGAGCCTTACCCAGATCTTTCCAGACAACCAGAACCCTGCTCGTGAAAGATCCTACCATGACCCTCAAAAAGGCAATTGTCGAAATTCGAGAGGAAGTCGAGGCGAGGGAGCACCTTGATCACAATGGTGGTTCTGACCAAGCCCTCTACGGCAGCAAAGAAAAGACCAAGAAACAATTCAATCCTAAGAGGGAGTCGAATCAAAGACAGAATCGTGATCAACAAGCAGAGGGGACCAGCAAAGGCAACTGGAAGAGCAAAGGCAACTGGAAGAGCAAAGGGAGGTCGAAACAGCAAGGTGGAGAAAAGAAGACTTGCGTGAGATGCAGACGAGATGGGCACACAGTTGATACATGTTGGCTCAATTTGAAAATTGAATGTATCCACTGTCACAAAAAGGGTCATGCAGCATGAATTGTCGCCTAAATCCGAGGAACAAATCAGCACAGAACGAGCGTCTCCTTAAATGACCAAGCTTTTCCACTCTCCAGGATAAATACTTTCAGAACACAAGCAAAAGAATGGGCAATTTTAATCTCAACAATCCAAACTCCGTAGTATCTGCATTCGGGACATGAAAAAGAAGACGGTTTACTCGAGTCCTCGATCGATTTTTATCTCAATTTACCATCAAAGATTACCAATGTACGGGTTGCAGATATCTCTAAGTGCTATAAAAACATATATTTAGATGGCATTGATGGACTGAAAACTATCATGAATAAATCCATTACATACGCGTTCAAACATTCTAATAAGATGTTTCTGAGTTTCAAATGGGAACAAGAAAGGGATGTCTTTAAATGGTCATGGAATAATAAAAAGTCAGAAGGGTGGTACAATATCGATAAAAATCTCTTATGCTTGTGGAATGCCTTCCTAATAGACAATTGTAATGTTAGGTTAGGAAACAAAACCTAGAGACAAATTCGTGGTATACCGATGAATTTTTCATGCTCACCTACTTGGTGTAACTGGTATCTTGCGTTCTTTGAAGCTCAATTTATTAAGAGACTGGCCAGGTTAGGTCTCAGAAAAGATATGAATGTTTTCTGTCACTCGTTTATATATATTGATGACATTTGGTGCATTAATAATCCCATTATTGATGCATTTATGGACAAAAATCAGATTAGAGTACCAAATAACCCTTTTTGGTTTGGAAAATGTTTCTGGCCTACCAATATCTCTCTTGCATCACATAAACAAGATTTAGAAAAACCTTTGAAGGTACTTCATGCATCAAGTATCGTATAAAGCAAAAGCATGAGCTCCCAACAAATGCATTCGTGAAAAAAAGTGAAAAAGTCTTGGGAAGCAAATACCACCAGTTTTTTGAACATTTTGATTACTTATAATCTTGGCACCGGTGTTTATAAGCTTTCAAAGTTTGATAAAAGAAGAGACTTACCTTTTCAATACTTACAGGACATACATCTGGCTTCCAATAGGCCCGTCTACAACTCGTACAAAGTAATTGCCCAAAAGCCCTTAGAAGGGACGACCAAAACCCGCCCCTGATGGTTGCCCCTAACTATGTGCCCCTGAATTAAGGGCAGATTTTTTTCCGCCCCTATTTCAATAAGGAGGGGTAGGGAATTTTTCCCGCCTTTCCTACAACAAGGAAGGGTCGCCACCCCTCCAACAAAGAAAGGCGAGATTTTTCACGCCCCTCCTACAACAAGGAGGGACATGTTATTTTTCTACCCTTTCTACAACAAGGAGGGGCGGGGAAAACCCCGCCCCTCCTACAACAAGGAGGGGTGGGTTTTTTCCCACCCCTCCTACACAAAAGAGGGGCGGGTTTTGTCCTACCCCTCTTTCAACAATGAGGGGAGGGAAAAAACCCACCCCTCGTACACAAAGGAGGGGCGGGTTTTTTCCCGCCCCTCCTACAACAAGGAGGAGCGGGTTTTTTTCCGCCCCTCCTACAACAAGGAGGGGCACGTTTTTTTTGCCCCTCTTTCAACAAAGAGGGGCGGGTTCTTAACAAGGAAATGTGGATTTTAGAGTTTATCCCTCATACAACAAGGAGGGGCAAGTTTTTTTCACTCTTATTTAAACGAGGAAGGATAAGTTTTTACCTGCTGCTCCTATAATAAGAAGGGGCAAGTATTTAATTCTCTCTTCTCTTTTAACAAGTTAATGAACTTTTAGAAATTTTTTCAAAACAAAATTTATAAAATTTGCATATGAGTTGTCCATGTCAAAAACATAACATAGCAAATAAAAAAAATGCAAATGAATTCGTCTATGCAAAAAAAATTGTCATAAAAAGTAAAAATAAATGAGAGAATGATTTGTAACAATTGATTAAAAATATAGAAATTTGAATGTTGGATCAAAATAATTTTTTTTAACATTTCACAAGATCTCATATAAAATTGATATAGTATAACAACTCACATTGATATCATGCTAAGTATTTTTATAATAATGTACAAGAAATAAATGTTGTAAATTAAACACATTAGACTACAAGCAAAATGTTGAATGTTTTCATATATTTCAAAAATATTTCACACTAAATGGTATTATGATACAATCCAACATGTTATAGAATACTCATCTAAGATCTAAAAATTAATAGAAATATTATCTATATTTTATAAATGACACTAAATTTTATATAAGATAAACAAAATTATAGACACAACATTTGAAATATTTCCAATAAATAAATAAAGACAATTTTATTTAATCCTATTTTTTTGCATAATAACATTGGAATAACAATATTGGCTTGCACATATTAATGAGCTTTGTAATTTCAAAGCAAATGTTATTGTCTTTTACACAATTCTATGAATAGAAAATATCAGTTTAAACATGGTAAGGCAAAATAAAACGAAATGGTCAAAGTGTAAAACCATTCACAGCTTCACCTATGGTACGTCCATGATCACCAACATCAAACAATTTTGCATTGGGTACTAATGCATATAATATACAAACGATCCAATTATTTGGTCCCACCAATTTGAAATGTCATATTTTTGTAGGATCTTTGGTATGTAATGTTGCAATTGCAACTTTCTTGATTTTATTCCACAATTCAACTTTTTCACCCTCTAAAATCATCTTGTTCATTTTATCAACCTACATAGAAATAAAATGATATGTTAATTTCAATATTAATGAAATTGTGAGCACCAAAACTATCATATTGTTAAAACATCAACTTGTGTGCTTTTGAATCTAACAAATCTAAACAAAATGTAATAATATCAAATTTATATAGAATTCATATAGAATCAATACAACTAAAAAAAAGTTTTTTATATAACCTAACTACAAACGTAACTGAGGTTGTCAAAACCGTCACAAGGCATATCTATCCATGAAATTGCCTAGTTCCGAACCATAAGTATGTCCTACTCTAAATTGTGAGAAATTGTCAAATTTGGCAAACTTGGTTTGATTAAACCATGTAAATATGTATATTGATGGGTCCCACACGTGTGAGTCCATGTTGCCACGTGTGAATCTACTCTAGAATAGGTTAGATCATGTTCATAGGGTTGATCAAGTTTTTTTTGGTAATGATTCCTAAATTATAGGACCAAATCCCTACAATTATGGAGTTGGTTGATCAACCTAGCCATCAACTTGAAAAACTCAAGGGTTAGGTTGGATTGGCAATTAGGGCAAAAATGCTCAACCATCTTCCTGATTAAATGAGGTCGTATAATCGCAAGGAATGTTGATTTTATTGAAAATTGAGCTGGTGGGCTCCTGATAGACCTGTGAGACTAGGGAAAGGGTTTGTCCCAAGTATGAGCCACATGGAAAGTGTCTATAGGTGTCAAAGCCTCCTGACACACCTTTTATAAGCCTTGGTTTAGTCAAACTTTCACGGCCATAAGTTGATGGTTACTCATCCTTTATGAGGGCGTCTCTTTGATTGGTGATGGTTGGAATGATACTAGGAGTCAAACTATTTAGGGTGTTCTTTGTTATTCATGTGGTAAGACATACTTTGTGAAGGCCATTAATAATTCAAAAGGCGATAAAAGTGCAGAGAGGCTTTGTGCGATTTGGACTAAATTTGTAGAATTGGTTGGACCACAAAATGTCATTCAATTCATTAGGATGGCGAGGCATCAAATAGACCAGCTGAAAGGATTTTGATGGAGAAGTATATCCTCACATGTGGTTCACATCTTGAATGGCACATTGCTTGAATAATTTGTTGAAAGATATTGGAAAGTTGGAGTGGATGGCTCCTCTCATAGAGACTGGGAGATAGATTGTCCATTTTATTGTCCTCTCCACGCAGTTGCCTATGTTTTGGACCCAAAATTTCAAAGAAAGTATGCATGGAATGATACAAAGGTTTTACAAGTGTGGGAGGATGGCTTGAAGAAGTTGGTTCTATATATAGAACAAAGAAGAGTGGTTAGTTTTCTACAGAAAGGATAGATTGTTTGGCTTAGAAGATGCACATGTTGATAGGTTCCTTCACAGTTCAGCCTTGTGGTGGGAGGAATTATGGGGCAAATACACCACAATTGCAGAAGCTTGCAATTCGTGTCCTTAGCCATGGTGGGAGCTCATCTCACTGCGAGCGATTATGGAGTTCTTTTGGCAACATAGTCACTTTGAAGAGGAATTGCTTGGGGACTGAAAAGGCTAATACCTTAGTTTTTGTAAATGCAAATTTACGTTTGCTAGAGCCATCAAGCCATGCATTTCTTGCTAAAGACTATAAGAAATTTAAAAAAAAGAAGAATTTCTCTCATAGTGCATGTCATGATGCTGATTTCACAATTTAAATTGATGGAAGCAAAGGCAAGAAGCATGGTGCATAAAACTATTGTGGCAAGGAATGCCATTAGGACAAATTTTACTACAAACAAAAGACATTTGATCTTAAGAAGGGCAAGGTTTAGGCTAAGGAGACCGTCAACTTTGCTAAAGCGAAGAAGTGTGATGGTGTAAACAATCCTAAACTCTTTCTAGCTTCTTTGGATTAGAAACATGATGGTTAGTTGATAGATTTTGCATGCACCCAACATATGACATCTCATAGAGTGATCATTTTCTACTTTTGAGAATGTGATTGATGAGCAAAGACAAGTATGTTTAGGTGATGGCAATCAAATTCCAATTCATAAAATTGTCTCCGTTGTGATTGATACGCAACAAGAATCGAGGAACATTGAGCAAGTATTATATATCTCTAAACTATTGCAAAACCTTATCTCAGTTTACTACAATAACTTCAAAAAAGTTCCAAGTTCCCTTCTTTGGTAATAAATGCACTAATAAGGAGGTAAATATAGCAATTGCTATAGGTGTCAAAGGAAGAGGAACATATAAACTCATATTGATTATGTATTGTATGCTTGTCAAATTTCAACAAATCTCTCCTAATTTATTTGTTGGCATCATCAGCTTGATCACTTGAACTTTCAATTTTTGAGTCATTTTGAAAAGAGCGACATGGTAATTGGTCTACCCCATGTCGACGTATTATATTAAATATGTGAGGTGCGTCAATTGGAAAATCAACAATTGACCCTAACTGCTTGTTATGACTGAATGGCACCCTTCATACTGAAAGGTTGAATAAAGACAAGCCTTACAAGTATCAAACTAGGGCAAGAGGAGTCAGTTAGCATCAAAGTAGGGCAAGAGGAGTTTAGCATCAAAGAAAATAGAGGAGAAGAGGCAAGGCTGACCTAACAAGTGGAGAAGCAGTGCATTGCAAGGATTGAGGAGAATAAGTCCACCAGCAAGATGGAGCCGTCAACTTCAGGTAATTTTGAGCTCCTTTATCTTCCTGTATTTTGCTAAGCACCCAATAGGTAACAATAGCTAGCAATAATTAGTTTTGCATTCATCCTTTAGATTCATCTCTGAATCACAAACTCTGAGAATCCAAACATGGAAATCCATGATTTAGCTAAGAAATCAATTCATCAACTCTGAATCAGCCTATGAAAAAATAGAAATATGTGGCATCACCTGAAGAATAGCACATTGTTGTGATAGCACCTTCAGAACAACCCCTTATGTGCACCTCAAGCTCATTCAAGAAGCAGCAGTTTCTACCAAAAGTGACATGATACAGGTCTTTCAACAATAAAAGACAGTATCTCAATTAGTTCAGTAGGCAGCACCTTCAATGGCAGTGAAGAACAAGAAAAACGGGAAGCCCCCCAACGGAAGTCAAGAAAGAAGTGTAGAGAGAGCGTTGTCTTTTGCTCTTCCTCTTGGGATTCTCAGCACTGGATTTTACAAGTGTTTGAGCGCTGGCTCACGGCTGGTCCTTGCTTATCAGCGCTGACGCCCTGTCAATGCATAGATGCTTTGGAGCGCTGGTCCACCATCGCTGATTTTTGGCCATTCAAGCTCATTCATGATTTTCAGTTCATCCTGCGTGTTACTGAGCGCTGATCCATGAGCGCTGGCTCGCTGAGATTCATGAATTCTGGGCGCCGGCCACGTACTTCTTCAATTGTCTCTAAAAGCTGCTCTATCAGACTTTATCCATACCTTCTGAGAGCACTGGTTCGCAGCTGGTTTGCACTTGTTTCAACAGAAGAACTCTGCATTTCTGCTCCGGCACTGATTCGTAGTTGTTTCAACACACGAACTCTGCATTTTATGTTCCGACTGTTGGTTCTGTATTTTCGATTTTGAGGAACACGCACTCTCTCCAACACGAACTCTGTATTTTCTGCTCCGATTGCTGGTTCTGTATTTTCGATTTCGAGGAGGGCGCACTCTCTCCAAACGCGAAGTAGGGGGCGGGAAGGAAATATGCCCTTCAAACATTTTGATTGTTTAAAAATTTATTGTGATCTTATAAATTTTCAATTTACACGAGCACAATCATAGATGCTGATCGTTCCATTTCGGAACGCGTACGGGACGGGTGTTCCGAAACGGAACGTGTCAGTTTTATTTATTTTTTTGGAACGTATATGTATGATTTTATGGAACGTATGTCAGAGTGTCAGAGTGATTAGAGGGATGAGCGTCAGTGTAGATAATCAGGGAAACTGATCCAAGAACATCCTTGTGAGCATGATCTAGATTGATGCTGATGGGAAAAGTGCTACTAAAAACGTAAAGCGGTGAAGATCATACATCTCCATAAACAACTCCTATTGTCTGAAATGCCAGTTTCAAGGTCATGGTTGCAATCGCCAACAAAATAGCAACACAGTGGTGTGCGTCAATGTTATCATGTTCTGTATTCAAATCAGACTCACCTTGATCGACTCCATCCATTGATTGTCCAGTACCTACTACCAAGAGCTCGACGAGCTTTGGCCTCATCTCATTCGAGTTATTTCTCTGCATACAGTGAAACAACCATGGTCTATACATTACACTTGCAATAACATTTTTATAGTTCGTTCCGTGCGTATGGAACAGACTTCGTTCCGTACGTACGAAACGGAACGCTCTGAACCAGAAGGTTTGGAATGGGCATCTATGGGTAGCACATTGTCTCATTTAGAAAAGCTTGTAATTATTTTGTCAAGTGTTACATGATTAAATGAGGTGATTTCGACTCCATATCAATATTATTTTTATTGACTAACATTCTACAACTTGTACATTGATCGATAATTTATCTGGTTTGTTATTTTATGTGCACTTTGTTATCTTTTATCTTTATCTTGCCCAACAATGCACCTTTTTTGGTAACTTTTTAGCTTCTTGTGTGACTTTGTTGCTAGCTTTAGAATGAGAGTATTTTACACTAGTTTTTTTTGTCTATCTTGATGGCTTTCATTTCTATCCTCAAAACAAATGTTGATTAGAAGCACATGTGTTATCTAGTTCATGGGCACACTTTCATCAAACTTTTGAGTAGATGGCATATGAATCTTATATTATATACTTGAAGATTCATAACCAACTTTTATCCCTTGACGGAAGAAGGGTCCCCTTTGTTCTAGTATCAAATGCATATGAACAAAGCAATTAGAACCAAACACTCTCAAATCTTTCACATTCGGTTTTCCTTTGTACAAAACTTTGTAAGGTACTTTTCTATTCATAGAATCATTAGGAGTGCAAAGATTGCACATGATAAAGCTTCACCCCAAAAGATCTAGGGAGACATACATCCATCCTCTTCATAATCCTCTTCATAGCGACCCCATTTTGTTGAGGTGTGTAGCAACACGATAGCAATTTCTTTATTTTCTCTTGATCACAATAATCTTTGAAGATATCGTAGATTTACTTACTCTCCTCCATAATCTGACCTTGATCAAGTTGCCTCTCTATTTACTATATGATAGATTGGTTGTAGAATAAAAATTTTCTAAAGCATTGACGCACAAATTCATATTAATGTTTTCAGGATTGTGCATTTTTTGAGTTTAATGAATTGTTAGAAATTGATATCAATATACAAAGTATTACAAAAAAATTTTGAGGAGAATTGTTATCACCCTTATAGTTTTAGTGAAAAGAACATAAATTGCGGACTCATAGAGGGTGACAATAGGTCACACCATTATGTGATGTAGTGTCTTATAGACAATACTTTTTATTGGTAGAGCAAAAATGTGAAATTGATTTTAGTTGCTGCGCAAATATGGTTGGCAAATGAACATAGTTTTTTTTTTCGACATTACCAATTGTTAATTACAAAGTCAAACCTAAACTATTTCATAACGAGAGAGTAAAATTACTACACACTTATTGTGCTAGAAATGTTTTTGTGTGTCAATGTCCTACAAGTTTGGAATTATAGTATTTATACCAATATGTTGCTTGTTGATTATAGAGAACTTGATTCATTAATATCATCCCATGTGATATTATCAATTATACTTTATTGGAATTACATACACTTATTATATAAATGTTTCCTAGTTTTTGTACAATTTTGAATATATATCTAGCATTGACACAATTGATGGTTTTTTTTTTAAGCAGACATAGACAAAATCAATCAAAAGGCAAAGATGATCAAAACGTACATGAGGCAGTGTAAAAGGTTCATTGAAGAAAATCAATTACATGCTGCACCTTGCCCTTGCGTGAAGTTTGCAGGGACAAAGATAAAAGACATGTTGATAATTGAGAATCATTCGTCTAGACATGGCCCGACACCATATTGCGAAATACATGATGAAACTTATGTGAGTGATACTACATGTACCTTTCTTTTATACCACGAATAACTTACATTAAGTCATATTGAGATTATTTCTTATGTTCAAATGATTTTTAAGAAACATCAATCTTTTTGTCTCAGGAGATACAAACAAAAAAGTTCAATTTGTATGTCAAAAAATTAGAGCATGCCTATATAGTGATGAATTTTCCTCAATTTATACAAAATCCAGATGTTTCTGATGAGTATCGACATGTGCTATTTCTCGATTACTTTCCATGGGAAAATGGATTATGCATTAGATGAGTGTTTAGCTCCAAAAAGACCCCTTAAGAATTCGTGCAAGATATAGTTTATATTATTAAAATATTATAACACTAATACTTTTGACTTACCATAACTTTTTAATCGTAGCTCAGAAACTTAGAATTTGCTTTGCACAGGAACACAGATCATGCTACATAGTAACACAGACAGAAAATCACTCTCCTCAGCAAGCTCACATAGCAACTGTATTTCTCAAAATGAAATTACACTGTACATATAGTTGTTCACTCAGGCATCCCATGCATGACCCAGGTTGCCGTTGGCGGGACGCGTGTCCCATCGACTTGCCTCGTGGCGAGGCCAACTGATCCTTATCCACTGATAGGACCCACAGTACAGTAACACAATGATTCTAACTTTAATTCTAACTCTCTCCCTTAAAGTAGAGTCACTTTTTATACAGTCATACACATAGCTTTAAAGTCAACAAACTTTAAGTACAGAAAGTTTTGATCTAAACTTATCAAACTTTTCTCCAGTAAGTGGCTTAGTGAAAATATCAGCTAGTTGTTCTTCTGTGCTACAATGAACAACATGAATTTTACGACTCAGCAGCCTTTCACGTATGAAGTGATATTGAATCTCAATGTGTTTAGTTCTCGCATGGAACACTAGATTCTTTGCTAGCTGAATGCCACTCTGACTGTCACTATGTAAAGTTGTGGGATTTTTCTGCTTCATGCCAATTTCTTCCAAGATTTGTCTCAACCATATAGCTTCTTGTGCAGCAGTACACATTGCCTTATACTCTGCTTCTGTGGTGGAAAGAGCAATTGTACTTTGCTTCTTACTAGACCAGGAAAAGCAATTACCACAAAACTGGAATATATATCCTATGGTGGATCTACGATCATCATAGTCACATCCCCAGTCCGCATCCACATAGCCACACAACTCAGGTACACTATCATGCTTCCTGTAAATCAAGCCATACTCTGAAGTGCCTTTCACATAACGCAAAATGCGTTTAGCTGCTTTCCAATGTGTTTCCGTTGGTGCTACCATAAACTGACTTACAATGCCAACAGCATAGCATATATCTGGTCTAGGTGTGGTAAGGTAAATTAAGCTCCCTACTAACTGTCTATATAGTGTAGCATCAAATGACTGTGATTCATCAAGCTTAGAAAGCTTTTTACCTGGTTCAATAGGAGTGTTTACTGGTTTGCAATCCTGCAACCTAAACCTGTGCAGCAACTCCCTGGTTAGATGATCCTGGAAAGTCATCTATGTCGCGGCTCTCCATCAATCACTCAAACCACTTAGGGAGCTTTCTGTCAGGTGATCGGCTTCCTGGTGAAAATGTATCCCACGGTACATCCTTCTCCTTGCGTTTGTCACCTGCAATTTCAATCCTTCTTGCACCAAAAGGTTTGTCCCTACCTCTCCAACCTATTTCTTAAGGTTGAGTAGTAGTATCTTGAGATGTATCCTCATGTTCATCACTCGGAAGGTCAATGAATGGATCATCATCAGGTGGTATCCTCACTATACCATTTTTCCTACTGGATGTGTCTATCTTCTCAACATATTCATCTTCATACATCTTGGATTCATCAAAGATAACATCTCGGCTTATATGGATTTTGTTTTCGACTGGATCAAAACATCTATAGCCCTTCACGCGATCATCATATCGTAGGAATATGCACTTGATAGCTTTTACATCAAGTTTACGTCTCTCTTCCTTAGGAATATTTACAAAGGCCTTACATCCAAAGATTCGCAAGTGGTTTACCTTTGGCTTCTTCTTTGTGAATGCTTCCTCAGGTGTTATTTTTGGTATGGCAATGGTAGGACTTCTATTTTGAAGATAGACTGCCGTGCTACATGCTTCTGACCAAAAATCTTTTGGTAATTTCATCTCAACTAGCATAGATCTGGCACTTTCCACAATCGTACGATTTTTACGCTCAGCTACACCATTGAGAGCAGGAGTATGAGCTTGTGTAAATTGTCTTTTAATCCCACATTGATCACAAAGATCATTGAAGTCATTAGACTTATACTCACCTCCACTATCTGATCTTAGGACTTTGATCTTCTTACCTGTCTGATTTTCGACCAAGTTTTTGAAGTTCTTGAAGTTATCAAAAGCATCTGATTTCTTCTTCAAGAAGTAGATCCACGTCTTACGTGACATATCATCAATAAAGGTCATGAAATAGAAGGCTTTTCCTAAGGACATGGTCCTCATGGGCCCGCATAAATCTGTGTGGATTAAATCCAGGATGTTCTTTGCTCTTGCAACACCCCCTTTATTGAACTTCTCTCGATGCTGCTTCCCATATATACAAGATTCGCACATCGATTTCAAGTGATCTTCTATGGTAGGCAGTCCTGTTACCATCTCCAATTTTCTCATCAAACTGAGGCTTCCCAAGTTCAAGTGACCAAGCCTCTTGTGCCACAACTCAGTTTGCGAAGGAACGAATGATACAAGTCCATGTTGCCCCTTGATTGTAGCATTCAACCTGTACAATTTTGTATTGGGCTCTCTTACTCCATTCGCAATAACTTTGAACTTTTGATTCACATCCTTCACAAAGCAACGATCATGGGCGAATTCTACTGTCAACTTTTGATCAGTAATGACTCCAACAGAAAGTAGATTTTTCTTCAAACCTGGTACGTAAAGTACCTCCCTGATCATCCTGCTTTTGCCATCAGGCAGTTGGATTGAAACTGTGCCTATCCCCTTGATCATGCACACCTCACCATTTGCTTGTGAAACAGATGTTCCATTATCCAAAACCTTCAAACTACTAAACCAATTCTTGTTATCTGTCATGTGTCTTGTGGCTCCTGAGTCAATATACCATGCTTGATCATCTTGATTAGATGACAATGCAGATATGAAGATGCTAGAGTCTTCAATCTCACCTTCATCGACAAGGTTACCTGCTTGTTTTGGTTTCCCCTTGCTTTGTTCCGCCAGGAATTTGCGACATTCACTCTTCCAATGGCCCTTTTTACCACAATGGAAGCACTTGCCTTTCTTCTTAGTTTTGCTGGAAGATCCCTCATCCTCCTGAGACTTGGCAAATTGCTGCTTAGTCTTCTTCTTGCCCTTGCCCTTGCCTTGTTTTTGGCGTGTCGCAAGTGCCTGATCATCAGTATTTTGACGTCTAGCTTTCACCATTTCTCGTCGTTGCTCTTCCTACATCAAGATTCCTATGAGCTCGTCAAAGGTTGGCAATCTTTCTCTTGATGCTTTTCTGCTCACAAACATCTGATAGGATTCTGCAATGCCGCATAATGCATTATGCACCAGCTCCACATCACGTATGCGCTCTCCAATAGAATGCAGTTCATCTCTTATTGTCTTGATTCTGGTCATGTACGTCTGAATGTGCCCTCCTTGCTCCATGCGGGCACTATTCAACTTTGACTTCAGAAACATGATTCTTGACGGATTTAATGTCTCGAACTGCTCCTTTAGCACATTCCATGTCTGTCTGGGTGTAATAGCATCACAAATGTGGGTAATGATGTGATCCTTCACTGACAAGTTAATGAAGGTCAAAGCTTTCCTCATCTTTTTGTCGAACACTTTGATGTCTGCTTCATTTGGCGGCCTTCTCTTATCACCTGTGACGACTTCCCACACATATTTCTCCATCAGTATGTTTTTTATTTTGAATTTCCACACTGCATAGTTGAAAATCCCGTCCAATTTGCTACTTTCACTCAAAATGGACTCTCCCATGTTTGCCATCGCAAAACTGCTTGAAACTTCTGCCTTAGGCTAAGAACAGTATGTCGAGGGCAACAATGATATCAGAAGTTGAAAATAATGACCTGCACTTTTTTTTCTTACCAGGCCACTCGCCGCTTTTCCACCAATTTGAAAGCCAAATCGGCGTCGCCTTCTGAAATGCACTCAGTCGTCAACTCCCAACAACGTGCCCAGTAGAATGGTGAAACTACTTCTGGCGTACTTCGAACACTTTCTCCGCTGCAACCACTCTGTTTTGTTGTACCGTACTTGCAGGTACAGTCCGAGTGCCCTTCGTTTGGAGGTTATAGCCTTTCGCTTGGGTCAAAACGGGCAAAGGACCCAAAAATAGGGACTTTTCTAGCTTTTGAACTGTTTCTTCACTTTGAAGAAACTTCATTCTTCACTTGTAAAGGGACCCAACTCAACTTTCAGTAAGAAAATTTTTAATGAAATTGAAGGCCAGAATGCACTTCAATTCTTCAGGGCCCTGTTCAAAGCTCATCCAATGGCTGAACCAAATCTTGTGGTTCAAATTTCTCTCTCATCACAAGTTCTGGACCGTTGATTCATTTGACACCTCATCTAAAGGTTCAAAGTACATCTGGTCATCGAACCATACTCCTGCAGACGCTATGGTCTTCAATACACTAAGTTGTTCATCGCGTTGGGCGCGCGAACAGTCCGCGACCTCCCTGCCTGCGGCCGCGCCTCCCTTCTCTAAAAACTATCAGATTAAGCTCTCCTGTGGATCGTTTTGAGCACGATCTGAGGCCTAGAGCAGGGTCGCCCTACTGAATCCATGATTGTAGAGTGTTCAGTCAGGAAATTCCGTGGAGAAATGGTGATTTTAGCTCAACTTGACAAAGTGGCTTTTTCACCTTTTTATCGCAAATCTGCTAGGTTAACTGTCTGGAGACAAATCTCTGACATAAACCTCAGAATCTCTCCATGGCTGATTGACAGTGTGATTACTTCCATCCTGTCCTTACGGCATCCAAAACGGTGCACAAACAGCGAAGAAATCACCAGTTATGTATAAAAACTGTAACCCCAAGTTCGATTTCAATTTTCAGCTGGCTTCGTAATTGTCAATTTTTCACCAAATTTTTCCCTGTCTGATGCTATGCACAGGCTAATAATCCCTCTGCTGAGCTTAGCAAGCCTCTATAAATTAGAAACCATGCACCAGTTCTCTTTTTGTCTTCAACCCGCCGTAAAACCCCGAACTCTCAGAAGACAGTTCTCCCGAAGCTCACTTCAACGACGACATTGTACTGTGTACAGTCCCTGTACGGCTCTGATACCAACTTAGAATTTGCTTTGCACAGGAACACAGATCATGCTACACAGTAACACAGACAGAAAATCACTCTCCTCAGCAAGCTCACATAGCAAACTGTATTTCTCAAAATGAAATTACACTGTACATATAGTTGTTCACTCAGACAACCCATGCATGACCCAGGTTGCCGTTGGCGAGACGCGTGTCCCGTCGACTTGCCTCGTGGCGAGGCCAACTGATCCTTATCCACTGATAGGACCCACAGTACAGTAACACAGTGATTCTAACTTTAATTCTAACTCAAAAGTATGTCATGTAACAAATTATTGGAAAGCCCTTGTTGAGAGCTTTCCAATGCACCAAACTCCGCTAAAGCTGGACTTACCATTAAAAAAGTTATGCCATTTTTAGTGTGGAATCAAAATGTGGACTCAGAAAGTTACGTTACATAGATTTCAAATTTGAGTGTTTTGATTGGTCCATGTGTAAGAAAAAATTGAGAAAAAAAATACAAAAAGAATCTTTACAAAAAAGGGTCTTTTTTGAATTTAGAACTCTTCTAATGGTCCCATCCATTACCTATACCTATCAACATAGAGTTTCAATATTATGGAAAACAATATGAAGTTTGTAAATCCAGCATCTCAAATGCAGGAGAGGGATTGTTTTGTAAAGAATCCATTAAAATAAATGAAGTGCTATTTCCATATGGAGGTCCCAGATATATGTATAAAGAGTGGCAAGTACTATCTAAATATTATCCAAGAATGAAAGCTTATGGAATGATAGCAATGTCTGAGGAAAAGGTAGAAGATAACAAAGTTATTGTTGGAGATGTGTTGGAAGGAAATGTTGGTGGTTATATGAATAGTTCCTTGCATAATCTCTCTATAACAAATGTCATTTGGGAGTGGTGGGCCAACTCCTTTGAAGGATGTGTATGATGAAGGCTATGTCATGACAGTAGCTTGTAGAGACATCAAAATGGGAGAAGAATTGTTTGCGTATTACGATTTCATTTTATAATGTATTGTATAGGATTTTATTGAGAAACTTGCATTATGTTGTGGCATGTTACTTATTGGATATTGTTTTGATTATGTCCAAGTTATATCCAACTATTGTGTTTGTTCATCTGACCTACAATGAAGTTCTCATGAGCTTTTGAATATTCTTAGGCATTTGCTCTCCATTGATATAAATCAAGTGTATGTTTTTTGGAAGTGTTATATACTATTATCTTCAATTTTAATGGAGATGATTATCTTTTAATTTGGTTGTGTTCAATGTTCTATCACATTCTAACCATAATTGGCACGTACTTACAGGATCAAGACTCTCAGAAAAAACATGAAGATCAAAATATTGATATGGAACATGAGATGAATGAGTGCAATTTTGAAAATGATGGAGATTATATTGCATCCATGGTGCATGATACTTTTGATATAGTAGAGAATTTGCACACCCTTGCACAAGATGACAATTTAATTTACTCTGATTTTGAAGCTTCTACACGTGCAAATGATGAGGCATCATCATTTGCTAGAATAATGGATGATGGAAAAAAATCAATCTATGAGGGTTGTAAGCTTAGCAAGTTATCCACAATATTATTATTATATAATTTGAAAGTAGTACATGGATGGTCAAAAACTAGTTTCAACGAGCTTTTGATGTTGTTAAAGTTTCATTTGCTCCCATTGGAAAATGAACTTCCTTCAAGTACTTACGAGACAAAAAAGATAGTGAAGAGCATTGGCCTTGAACACCATGTCATCCATGCGTGTCCAAATGATTGTATTCTATATCGTGGAGAAAGAGAGAACCTTGACAATTGTCCACATTGTTCAGAGAGTCGTTGGAAAGATGCCAAGATGAAAGTTTTTCATAAGTCAGTGTGACATTTTTCGATCATTCCTCGACTATTACGCTTATACAAATGAGTTATTTGTGTTACATGTTACATGCAAGCTTTGAAATTATGACTATGACTGGCTTATTTCGCTATATATGCCATTAAACAAATTTGAATTTTGATGTACTAATTGATTCTTAATATTTCTTTTACTGAAATATCATAGTATAGGTCTTTTGGAGTATTGAGAGCATACATATTGTTAAATTAAAAACAAATTTTGTGAACAGGTGTCCAAAAATTGCAAAGTTGTTACAATGGCATGTTCGTGGTAAAAGCACAGATGGATTGTGGAGACATGTGATCGACTCACCTACATGGGATCACATAAATACCAAGTGGCCACTATTTGCAAATGAACCAAGAAATGTGCGCTTTGGATTAGCAATAGATGGAGTGAATCCATTTGGTCGTATGAGTACAAAACATAGTACATGGCCTGTACTTTTGGTGAATTACAATCTTCCACCATGGATTGCATCAAAAAACTTTTTTATCATGCTTATGCTACTCATCCCTGGACCAAAGCAAGTATCATAAAAAAAAATTGATGTTTATTTGGAGGTATGAAATATATAGTGGTTTCAATGTTAAGTTGGAAATATCTAGTTTCTAAGATATGTACGCATACTTTCAAAGAATTTAACTTCACATTTCTGTGAAGAATTGCCAAAAATTGGCAAATCTAGCTTGATCAAAAACCATGTAGTATACTGTTAATTTTGTACATAAGTGGATTCCACACATGTATGGCCAAAATGCCACGTGGCAACCCACTCCTAATGTAGGTTACGTCAAGTCCATAGGGTTGGTCATGTCATTTTGGTAGTGATTCCTAGTTTATAGGACCTAAATCCTAGATTTAAGGTGAAAATTTGACCAACTAGCTATCTACCAAGCATGACTCTAGGAAATAGACTAGGGTTTCATTTTAGGTCAAGGAGAGTGAGTTAACTTCCTTATTACATGCTGGAAATCCACCTAACTTCAAGAAGGAAGTCGAATTTGCTATGTATTCCCTCTCTCTGTAGTGAGAAGATAGAAAATTTTTGGAGCCCATTGGCAATCTCAAGTTAGTTCACTATGTACATTGAGTTTTTGTGTCACCCAATCAGTACCAACCTCGTCAACAGTTTGTCGTCAACCAACCTGTTCCACAAAAAGTTGTTCACTACCTTGATTCCAATACCATTGATCCAGCAACATATTACGTGGAAGACATGACTCAACTGAGGTATGCCACTGAAACCGTTGTTTATTATACATATGATCCTAATGCTCAAGTGGCTGACCCAAATGCTCAGACCTATGATCCTAACCAAGCTGTGTTTGCCATGCACCAACTTCCAGCAATACGAGGATGTTCTATCTATGCAGGTAAGCATCCTAGTATTCGCTGTTCAACATATTGTTGTGAAAAAGAGAAGATTCACAGACCCTCCAAAGAAAGTGAGGGCTAATATAAAACTAGTGGCCCCTTCTTCTTCCTCTTCCAAATCCTCATCCAAGTCACAAAAATCAATTTTTCTATTTCCTCCCAAGATAAGAAAATCCCCTCCCATATCTCCACCCAAGACATAGAAATTTCTTTCCAAATCTCCTGCCAAATTTGCTTCCAGATCCCCTTTCGAATCTCCTTCTAGTTCTCCTGCCAAATCTCTTTCCAAATGAAACCAAATCAATTTCTACTTGTTTCTCAGGTTGAAGGCCGTACTAAATCCTGTAGTACACACATGTGGGCTCGGATTTCAATATTTATCAATGCTTTTGATTGTTAATGCTTGTTGTTTGTCAAATTGCCAATCTAGATCAACTTTTTTGTGTCTAGTTTTTTGATAGATTGTTAAGCAAGCATCCAATCACTCTTGTGGATCTTTTGTAGATCCATTTATGGTCCTAAAGTACAGTACTTTCACATGGTATCAGAGCCAAGTACAAGAGCATAAGCCATTGATCTAATGCAAATCCATTTTTAGCAAGTTTTGGTGCTAAAAACTAGTATGAGAGGACAAGCTAGAATCTTGATTTTGGTGAAGAGATTTGATCCCAAACCTGGTAGGGGTCCAAATCTATACTATCCACATGTGTGGGCACCTCTGAACCTGCATTTAATGCATGGTATTCATTTGATCCAAAGAAATTCAATTTGTGAGCTTTTGATGTAATTTTTGGTGGAAATCTTAGGATAAGCTACCAATTTGAGTGCCATTGATTAGATTTGACTTAGGGTCATGAGATCTAATTAATCTAGGCTGAAATCAGGTCCTCTAAACTTGTTTTACAGGTCTTGAAAGTACATCAAAAAGTGTGAGGGAGATTTAGTCATGTTATTGTCCAAAATAGCCAAAATTGACAAGATTTGATTGTAAGTAGATTTCACATCATCTTATCTTCATTCCAACTTTGTGAGGGAGTGCTAGAACTGAGATTATAAGTCCATTTTTTGGATTAGAAATCTAATTTGAGTGAAACACTACAAGAGAGAGACCTTAGTGAGTTTCTAGAGACAATCCAATCCATTTTTTGGCAAGATTTGTTTGAAAGTAGTTTTCACTTCATCTTATCTTCAGTGTGAGACCTTTGTGAGTTTCAAGTCAATCAAATCTATTTCTTGTTTGTAGAAGTCACTAGTAAGATGGAATCTGCCGGAGCATACCTTCTAGAAGCTAGTATGAGGTTGAATTCTACAAATTATGCTATTTGGAAGGTTAGGATTGAGTCACTCTTGGTGCTCCAAGAGCTTTATGAGTTCTTGATTGAAGATGAAGATGAACCTCTAGGTGCACAGGAGTTAGAGAGATACAAGAAGAGATCTAGGCTTGCACTTCATTGTGTGAAGATGAATGTGAGCAATGATTTGTTGAGAGAAGTATCAGCTTGTACTGGTGCTAAAGATGCTTGGGAGTCTTTAAAATCAATCTATGAGTCTAGCAACACTTCTAGAGTTCTTGTGCTTAGAAATCAAATTTTGTAAAGCATGAGGAGAAGTGAGGAGAGTGCACAAGATTATGTACTCAGAATCAAGTCTCTAAATAAGGAGTTGGCTTCCATTGGAGAGAAGATTCATGATGGAGAGCTTGTAAAAATTGTTCTTAATTGTCTAGGAGATGACTTTGCAAATTTGGTCCAAAGTTTTGCCATCCAAGACACTTTGCCAACTATAGAAAAACTTCACAGTGTATTAGTGGCTGAAGAGTGTCGGATGCTCCATGCAAAATCTAGGATGAGTTTCTTGTCTTTGCAGGATGGTGATGAGAATGCCAATTTCTCATTCAAGGGCAAAAAGAAGACCAATGGAAAGAAGAAGCATCCAAAGGAGGCCAAAGAAGAGGATGCTGCATCAAGCTCAAAGGACAAGTCAAAGCAGAAATGCTTCTTTTGTAGAAAGAAGGGGCATTATGCATCTGAATGCTACAAGAGGATAAGAGCACAAGTGGAGGAGGACAAAGAAGGAAACCTTGCAAAGGAGGAGGAGGAGGATGAAGTAGATGTATTTTTGATGGCATCTACATCCTCACCAATAAGCAATAGCAATTCAAGAGACAATTGGTGGATCGACAGTGGGGCTAGATCCCACATGTCTTGTGAAAAGGACTTTTTCTCAACCCTACACTCTTTCAATGATGCTAAAAAGTTTGTCTTTACTGCAAATGATGATGAGTGTAGGATAGATGGTGTTGGCACCATCTCTTTGTGTCTAGAATCCTCAAAATGCATGGATCTAGAAAATGTCCTTTATGTACCATCAATCACCAAGAATATGTTTAGTGCTGGTCTACTCTTAGAAAGTGGTTTGGATGTCCACTTTAAGCATGGTGTTTTCTTCATCTTGAAGAATGATGTTTGCATTGCAAAGGGATTTAAACATGGAAGATTGTTTAAGTTGGAAGCTAGTGTTGCTTTTGAAAGAATGAGCTTGGCAAAGGAGGAGATCTTGGCAAAGTGTGATCTTGCTTGCATTGAGGAGGAGCATCAAAAGGAGGAAGATCTTGAGGATCAGCCTCAAAGCATGAGAGTTCCAAGAGAGTCCTCAATGACAATGGCTGAGTCATCAAATTGCATGTAAATTGTCCATTCAAGTGTGCATCTTGCAAGGGTGGTGAGCATTGGAGAGTCTACTATCTTTGAATACTTTTTGGAAAGTAGTAGTAGACATGAGGTGACTTGTTTCTTACCTTTAAGATTCATGGTGTTTATTACTTTGTATGACAAGACAATGAAATGGGATGCTTTGAGATCTACATTTGTTATTGATAAAGCAATTTCATTGGATAACTATTTTTGTGATAGTTTGAATAGAGTCATAAAAGATGAAACATCATTTGCTTTGGAAATTTTTGTGTCCACATGCTTTGTGCATGATCATTCCAATGTAAGGACCAGAGATTATCCTATTTCAATGATAGGAATAATGGTAGTGTTTTGCTCTTCAAGTAGAGATTGTAGAATCTACTTGTTTTCCATCAAAGAAGTTGTCAATGGTGGAAAAGTGATCTTTCAAAAGTGGAAGATTTGCAAACTTGAAGAAACACCTTTGGATCAATACCTTATTCAATTCATTGATTTGGAGTCGAGCAAGCTCAAGACCCAAGGACTCCAAGAAGAACCTTGAGTATCAAGATGGAGCCATCAAGGCTCAATCATATGGATCAAGCAAGGCAAGTTGTCTTTGACAACATTATTTATGCACTTAATATTCTAATTGATGTATCTTCAAGTGCACAAAATGCCTTGGAATCCATGGCTTGGCATGATGTTTAGTTTTGAAGTGTGCTACATGTATATAGACACATTTATGGAACATCTTGTAAGGGATCCTCTAAGAGGTGGTGAAAGATCCTTCATGGACATCATTCTCTATTGGAGTCTCAAAAGTTCCTTGTTTGTAGCTGGATTTTTTAGACACTTCTAAAAGCATTCATTCATCTAGCAAGAGAGTTGTAGATAGATCAAGCTAAATTTGAGGAGGAGTGTGAAGAATTGCCAAAAATTGGCAAATCTAGCTTGATAAAAAACCATGTAGTATAATGTAAATTTTGTACATAAGTGGATTCCACACATATATGGCCAAAATGCCACATGGAAACCCACTCCTAATGTAGGTTAGGTCAAGTCCATAGGGTTGGTCATGTCATTTTGGTAGTGATTCCTAGTTTATAGGACCTAAATCCTAGATTTAAGGTGAAAATTTGACCAACTAGCTATCTACCAGGCATGACTCTAGGAAATAGACTAGGGTTTCATTCTAGGTCAAGGAGAGTGAGTTAACTTCCTTATTACATGCTGGAAATCCACCTAACTTCAAGAAGGAAGTCGAATTTTCTATGTATTCCCTCTCTCCATAGTGAGAAGATAGAAAATTTTTGGAGCTCATTGGCAATCTCAAGCTAGTTCACTATGTACATTGAGTTTTTGTGATCCAAATGAAACCAAATCAATTTCTACTTGTTTCTCAGGTTGAAGGCCGTACTAGGGCCTGTAGTACACACGTGTGGGCTCGGATTTCAATGTTTATCAATGCTTTTGATTGTTAATGCTTGTTGTTTGTCAAATTGCCAATCTAGATCAATTTTTTTGTGTCTAGTTTTTTGATAGATTGTTAAGCAACCATCCATTCACTCTTGTGGATCTTTTGTAGATCCATTTATGTCCTAAAGTACAGTCCTTTCACATTTCAATGTGCATGCATACTTTTAAAGGATTTAACTTCACATCTCTTTTTTAATCTTTTCAACTATTTAAACTTGTTAACATGTCATTGTAGAAGAATTGTGTGACCTTTGGAATGGTGTTAAAGATTATGATGCATGTGAGAACAATATAGAAAAGAGAACATTTATGCTAAGAGGCATATTACTATGGACAATCCATGACTTGCCCACATATGGCTACATTGCGGGTATGATTACTTGAATTTTGTTCTTTGGAAAGAGATATAGTGTAGTTATGTCTAAAACATGTTTCTCATTGACTATTTCATAGTTACAATCATGATCGTTGCAATTGATTATTTTATTACGCATAGGACGCACCACCAAAGGCTATGCTGGTTGTCCAATATGTGGAGAAGAATTTAAAGGAAGGAGATCTGATCACCTAAAAAAGATGGTATATTGTGGTCATTGACGCTGTCTTCCACTAGAGCATAGCTTTAGACAAATGAAAGCAGCTTTTGATGGTTCTTATGAAGATCGAGCACCTCGTCATCCATCAATAGATGAGATCGAATAATATTGCATAAAAAACAAGTCTAGGTCTACAAGATTCAAGGATAATACTGCAAGAAATGTGAAAGAGTGGAAATGCTTATCTATATTTTTCAAGTTGCCTTATTGGAAGGTAAGTAAAGCTCAAAGAACTTAATTAATATACTTCAATTGTGCAGCTCTCTTATTGCTTCTTATTATAATATGATCAAAATTGTTTTTTCTATGTTTATTTTGTGTAGAAATGATGTCTTCTATTCTCATTTCTTTTTTAATTCTTTCACAATTGTCATTGATTATTTCTTATTTAACTCAAGAGCTATCGATTCGACACACATTTGATGTCATGCATGTGGAAAAAAATATTGCAAAGAATATTGTTAAGACTATTTTAAAAATGACAGATAAAGACTCTTTCAAAGTGCGAGAAGATATGAAGGCACTACGAATTCGTCTAGATCCATGGCCAAAACATTGTGGTGGCGATGGAAAGAAAGTATTTCTACCTTCGTCACCTTATACTTTGAATAAACATGAAAAAACTCAGTTTTTTGAGTTCATCAAAAATGTGAAAGTACCAATTGGATATTGTGCATCATTAAAGAGGCATGTAGAGAGTGACAAATTGTATGCAATGAAATCACATGACTACCATGTATTTTTACAACAATTGTTGCCAATAGCACTAAGGCACTCTCTTTCTCACAACGTTCGTTCTACCATAGTTTGCCTCAGTTTGATATTTCGAAGAATATGTGCCAAGGTTATCAATCCTAAAGGCTTTGATGCTTTGTATCGTGATACTATTCTCGTCTTATGCCACCTAGAAAGGTGCTTTCCACAATCATTTTTTGACCTTACCACACATGTATTGATACATGTAGTTGAAGAAGTTAACATATGTGGACCAGTGAGACTAAGATGGATGTATCCTTTTGAAAGGTATATGAAAAAACTAAAAAAATATGTGAAAAATTTGTCACGGCTAGAAGGAAGTATAGCAAATGCCTATGTTATGGAACAGGCGATTGGATATGTGACTGAATATATGAATGAGTTAGAAGGAAATTCCACAAGAGTGCGGGATGAAAAAGAAGATCCTCGAAATATTGCAGAAGAATTATGTGGATATGGATCAAGCATCAAATTAGGAGACGTCATGCTACGACAAGCACACATATGTTTGCTAGACAACTCAGAGATTGTCAATGATTATTGAAGGTATATATATAATAAATTGTTTGTCTCATATTTTGATTCATTGAGTTATAGTAGCTCAAAGGACATGAATCCAAAAGGACAAGACTACGATACTTTAGTGTCTTAAAAAATATATTTCGTTTTGATTTTGCTTCGTTTTCAGTAGTTTTATTCTATTGCAAGTGGTTCGAATCAATTCTAGTTGGAAAGCACGCAACCATGAAGATAGACAAATATGGTTTTCAAATGGTAGACACAACGAAACTATTGAGGCCGACAGATATTATTGACCAACCATTTGTCTTGCCTTCACATGTACATCAAGTCTTCTATGTGCCTGATCTTATAGAACCCAATTGGAGTGTAGTGCTTGAGCATATGCCAAGACAAAGGTGAATTGTTGGCACATATGATGTTGATGTCATCGATCTCTCCTTAGTGCGTGACTTTTCATGCGCGTTCTCATTTCCACAACTGTGTTATAGGGGTAGAAATTGGCTAGGTAGATTAGGAAGTGCCACACAAAACCTTGAATATAATGAATCCCACCTTGTACAAATAGTGATACCCTTGTACATAATCAAATGAATATAGATTTGTGGGTGGATGGATCAATTTATTCTAATGATCCAACTACCACTTTGTGTCCAGATTTTAAGTCCGTAACTCATTTTCTCAGATATATATGTGAAGAAAATAGCGGATTACTTGGATATTGTCAAAGGTTGCGTGATATTGGAATGCATAGCATATCTTGTCTTAATTAACAATTACAGTTTGCTAATCAACAATTGCAACGTGCAAATCAGCAATTGCTTTATTATGTGCAACACACGTGCTGAAAACAATGCACTCAAGAATGTTATGTCAGAGTTGAATGCTACAGTCACTACTCTTCGGGGATCAAACCAAGAAATGTTAGAATCCATGGAAAAATTGCGATCCGAGAGTTTAAAATCTGCTATTGATATAAAAGTTATCAATAAGGCAATGATGAAGAGAAAAAGAAAGAGAGTACCGATGAAGAATATTGATGACTTATCTACACATAGCAGCAATCGGAAAAAAAGAATTCGAGCATTCAAGTATGTTGTCATATAAATTGTTTATTTGATTTGTATATGTCATTTAAGTTTGATTTGCATTTGATAACATGGATTATTTTTTTATTAAACATAATTTGAGTTTCGTATGTTTGTTGCAGATTATGTTTGGTGGCAAAGAATTATTTAATAGATCATTCATGCATTGGATCATCTTTAAATCACGATTTACCAAGAAAGTTAGCAAAGAAAATGATAAAAAATACTCGGTTTGAAAAAATGAAAAATGAAATTGTAGAGAATGTTTTGATTAAGGTTCAATCATACTTGGATGCAAATGTGATACAAGGTGTATGTGATGTATCTGGAATTAGCAAAAATGCTTATTCTACTTCTTTTTAGAATAGCTAAAAAGCTTTTTCCCAAGTGATGGTGAAGAAAATTTATCTTCCGCGTCCATATTGGGTAAGATTAGCAAGAAATTTATATAATGACGGAATGTTCAAAGTAGTTGGTCAACCACTTCATATAACTGCATTATACAAATCAGAATATGGTGAGCTCAATTACAACGACTGCAATGATATTTTCCTTGATATTGAAAATGTTCTAAATACATTATTTGATTCTACAAACTAGACGAACATCAAGTAAATGAAAAGATCATTATTGTAATAAAATTAGATGAATCTGAGAATGATACATAACACTGCAAACTCATACTTTAACACAATGTTTGAAATAAGAAAACTGAACAATCAATACCAATATAATATCTACATACCAGATCATAATCATCATATTCAACGACGTTTGCTATGCTAATATCATGTCCTCCAATGGCCTCTACATTTTTGGAGGGGATATATCTAGGCCTTGGGGAATATTTTTTTTGGAATTCCAAAAATTTCTCCTCTGTAGGCAAAGCTTTATAATAGGCTTTAGATTTTTCAATCATGACTCCAAGGCCTCATTGCCAGATTTCCAATTGCCATCTTTATCATAATCTATCTCACTTTCAAGGTCATCATATGTGTAATCAACAATGTCAAAAAATTTTGATAAATTTTGAGAAAAAATTAAGAGGATTTCATCCTCTCTCAAATTCAAAACATCTTCTATATCATTAAATGAAATATAACTTTCATTATCTATAAAATATAAGGGAAGATCAAGTAGAGTTAATTGATTAACATGAGATGCAGATGGAAGAGAATCAGAGAGGATTATAGAACAAGAGAGAGTTTTTTTTATAATCTGAAGACAGAGATGCTTCAGCTTCAACCCCTATATCAGTATCTGCATCATCTACATCAACTGGAGCAGATGTAGATGTTTCGATCAATGGAACAGTTGAAGATTTAACAGACTCATCATCTGGAATTTTAGCAGATATGTAAAAGACAAAAGCCATTTCTTTGACTTCTAAGACGACATATTCTTTTGTGGATATCACAATATATATATTTTTTAAAATGATCATGTAGGTTAGAGTACTTTCTATTGTGTTTATGCTTAGAGGATGATTGAGAATGCACAAGGTTCTAAAAATGAACGAAACAAAAGCTATCTATATCCATAACAAGAGTACTAATAATCTGAGAAAAATTATCAAGATAGGAAATTAAATTATAATGATTTTCATGAACTAGCTTATCGATATCGAAGAGAGCAAAAAAAATACTCACAAAATACTCTAATTTCTTAGATAGAATGTCAGTGGCATTCAAAAAATCCAGAAGTTTATTATCTGAGGACATGGAGAAACTAGCCATATTGAATCTAATATCGGTTCAACGGGACAAAATAATATTGATAGAGGAATGAACCACAATGCGCGAGTTGATCCGATATCGTTAGGACGAGAATAAATTTTTTTGTGAACACACATCAGAAGAGGCTGATATCAATTCAGCAATCCGACCATGCACTGTATGGGAAAGCGTGCGTCGATTCAATATCATGAGAAAGAAAGAAAACAAGATGACTAGTGAGTTCAGAATGAAAGATCACGGAATTGAAATACGGAGAGTGGTGCCCATATCTGTACCTGCACCAGAATACATTAAATAGTCTATCACTAGCCTCATCGAATAGACAACATTGAAAAACGCATACGAGGATAATCATTACAAACTCTCGTCCTATTTAAGCACCGTAAAGATGAGATTTTTTTTTGAGATAATATTCATTCTGAATATTTTCATAAGGCGTTCATAATGCGTTCCAATATATTTTCAGTGCATCTTAGATATCGGATCAGCGCGCCTTTGGAAAAGACAGTGATTTTTCACTTTGACTGCTCACGTCGAATCGCTATTGTAGGAAAAAAAAATTGAAATTTTTCGAAATTATTGGATATTTTGTATGCTCAAAGCTTAATTTGATAGATTCTTTGTGTTGTCCAAAGCTAAGGAGAATCTATCAAGTCAAGCTTTGAGCATTCATATTATCTTCCAATATCAATTCAGCGCGCGAGAATAGTCTCTCTGGTTTTCACATTCAGTATATGCACATCGATGTGCTATTGGGTGAAATAATGGTTGTTGGAATTTTTTGAGATTATAATAATTGGATATAAAAAAGGTCAGATATTTATAGCTTGATTGTCAATTTCAGCAATAAATTGTAGATGTGACCATACTTTTGTAGAATTAATTGTAGATGTGACCATACTTTTGTTGAAATTAATTGTGGTGGTTATTATCGACTAATCATTTTGATGAAAGATTGATATTTAATTTGATTTGATTGACAAGCCTCTGAATATCTCGAAGTAATCATCAGCGTAATCCGAACCTCAGACATCCACACAATTATGTTGGCAATCATTTCGGATTTTCTCTATATAAATAGACAGACGACGTTGAAATTTTTTTTGCTTAAATTTTTTGTCGTTCTCTATATCCATGTGATATCGATTCAGCGCACTCAAAGCAAACTTCCTTCCATTCGCTTTTACTACTTGCACACGTCTATCCGCTACCAGCTATCGGTTATTTCAGATATAAGTTCGATGCGCTCGACCTAACCTCTGAACTTGAGTTATCATTCATCACGCGCTGATCCGATATTGTGGATACTAATGGCGCGGACAAAACAGACAGCACGAGTCCACCCTGGTGGAATCCCAATCATAGGAGGGGGTCAAGAAAATGCACCACCATCGCCTCATCCAGCACCACCTCCTCCTAGGCTAAGGGGTAGAAGAATAGACCCACGTTGGCTCAAGGATATTCGGAAGCTACAGAAGACCAAAAATCTTTTGATTCTAAAAGCTCACATACAGAGATCCATCAGACAATTACAAGAAGTCTATCTACAGATGTGAGATGGATTGTAACGTCAATAGAGGCGCTCCAGACTACATATGAGAATTTTCAAGTGAAGTTTTTTTCAGATACTATTGTTGCAGCTGTCCATGCCAAGAGAGTGACCATCATGCCCAAGGATTTCAACATTGTGTTCAGACTACGGGACACATATGACAAATTTGTAGAGTACTTTAGACCTGCTGCTTTCTCTCCTCCAAAACAAGATTCAAAAAAGAGAAAACAAAAGCAATATCAACCATCCCGGCTTGTTTTTCATATATAGCGCGGGGATGTTACAAAGAAGAAGATGTCTCATGACCCTCCTAATAAAGCAAGGGATTTTTTCAAAACCATCTCCTCTGGATGAGATTCTAACTGCTAGGTAATCTCCTCCCAAGTCTCCTTCTTCTCCTCCCAGAACTCCATTATTAACTTCTCCTGCTAGATCTTCCTCTCCTAATAAATCTCCTCCTCCTTCAAGATCTCTGTCTCCTCCTACCCCCATAAATATTAGTTCCCCACCTCTTGTTCTAGGAAGTGATTTAGATGATTTTGTAAATGTAAAGGTAGAATCAATTTTGAATGACAATTCTTTTTGTGGTTTATCTTTATTACTTCCATCACCCCCTTCACTTGCCTTTGTAAATACTCCTCAATATGTACAATATGACCAATAGTTGAATACATATCTTAAAACTTTAGGTCCTAGATACAATTTTAAGATGCCGAAGACCAATGTTGGTCTTCCTCTTTCTAAATTCAATATAGGTGAATTAGAAAGTAGGGATAAAATGTTAGGTGACAATGTAGGAGGTGGGACAATTCAGTACTAGATGGAGTTTTTCCAGACCCCATTGTTTATAAATGTAGCATTGTTTCCCCTTTAATTCATGGCTGCATTTGATTTTCCTGATTTCAAAAGTCTGCACGATGATATGCTCCAATACGTCAGACTGGGGACTCCAATTCTCATGCTCTCATACATAACAAAGTAAGTGTATTTTTTTCAGATTTTATTAAGTTGAATTTTTCATATGAATTTTGATTTCACATGGATTCTCATAAATTTATTGTTTTCTGATTGTAGTGATCATTGGAGCTTATGTGTGTTGTCCTAACACATCAATGATGAGAGTGTGTGTAATCCAGTTGTTTAAAGATGAACTCTATTACACACACACACACAAAATTGCCAAGAGTCATATCCAGAAAATACTAGAACTCTTTCCAGTACCAAATGCAATAGCATATACGAAACTAAAAATTGTTGATGCAGAGGTAAAAATTTATCAATATCGGTTTGACGCGCCCTTGTAGTTATTGCTTGGTTTCTTTTCAAATCGTGCACGCTGATCCAATATTCAAATGATATTTTTTGGATATCAGTTCGACGCGCGCTTGTTTCCATTGTTGATTTTATTATAACATCCTACACGTTGATCCGATATCTCATAATGTTAACATTTTGATACTGCAGTCCTCCCAACAGGTTGATTTTGTAAGTTGCGGTTATGATATGCAACGCCAAACACTTTTTCAATTGGCTTGCACTACATGATGTACTTCCTAATCTAGAAGAGGTAATCTTCGATTAATAACATTTAGTTGTGTTTTTGTAATTTTTTCATAATCAAATTCCTAATAACTAATCTTTGATTAAAAACATTCAACTATTTTTTATGTTTTTTTCAGTTTAATGCACTTCAGGCAGGAGACCATAAAGCTTGTGATAGAAAATTCATATCCAGTTGCAGTGGCAGAGTGTTCTCCACCCAAGCTACTTCCAACTGGAGAAATGGATTTAGAGATCATAGATAGTTGATACTGATAAAAAATTCATCTCACTTGATGTGGATGAGACACATGTACAGGAAATTTTAATAGAAATATATTTGTAGTTTTCTATAGTTGTTCTTACTTGTTCATTTTCCTGTTATTAATTCAGGTTATGATTCATTCATTTTCAATTTCTACGGTTTTTCGACATGTTTGTTTTTCATGGCCTTGGTTTGCCTTGCCTTTACCATGGTTTTTTTTGAATAAGTTTAGAATGATAATCTGATCGATCCTTTGCCACAACCAATCCAAACATGCGAAATTAGTTCACTTAGATTTGTTGCAGCAAAGCTTTGATCAAATCATCATCTGAAGATATGCGCATGTTAGAAAGCTAGAAAAATTAAGTTTTTCATGCAATTGTTTCAAACCAATTGGATGAGCCAATCAAAAGCTATGGCCTTTTGAATGAGGGTAGGTAGTGAACCTAGACTTGTATAGACACTTTTGGTTTGATCCATATCTTGCTTGTTTGATCCAAAAACTCAAGGAAAAGCTTGCCAATCTTGTCTATTTGAGATCTAGACAATTTTTTAAGGTCATAGCCACATAGTTTCATGCAATCCAATTGTATTTGAGTGAATTGTGGATTTTTTTGAGTGCTTGAGTCAAGTTTACCCAAACTTTGTCCATGCTCCATCTTGGGATGAGAGTCTGATCTAGTTTGAGAGAGATTGGTATACCTAGTGAAATGGGTCTCACACTAAGTTGCAAGATCTCATATTGGAGTTGGTAGTACACCTTTTAAGGATCCATTATTGAGAGAGAGAGAGAGAGAGAGAGAGAGAGAGAGAGAGAGAGAGAGAGAGAGAGAGAGAGAGAGAGAGAGAGAGAGAGAGAGAGAGAGAGAGAGAGAGAGAGAGAGAGAGAGAGAGAGAGACTTTTTGATCCATTGCAAGACAATTTCTCAAGAAAGATGACTTCTTTAGAATTAACACCTCCAATTATGCTATTTGGAAGGTGAGAATGGAGTCCATTTTGGTGCTCAAGATGTGATGAAGATTGTGGTTGGACTTGAGGAGGAGCCTCAAGTGCTCCAAGAGGTCCAAAAGTACAAAAAGAGGGCTAAGATGGCCCTACATATCATAAAGATGAATGTTTCCAATGAAGTGTTGTGGGAGATTGGCTCATGCACCTCATCCAAGGAGGCTTGGGACACATTGAAATCCATCTATGAGGTGAATGATGGAGAGGTGAAAGCATACATCACAAAGGACAAGCCAAGAGGAAAAGGCAAAGAGCATCATCAACATTTCAAGAAGGACAAATTAAAGGATGAGAGTGATGAGGAGTCATCACAAACATCAAAAAGTTGCAAATCCAACAAGAAGTGCTTCTTTTGTGGTAAGAAGGGGCATTTTGCTTGTAATTGTTTCAAGAAAAAAGAGTTTAAGAGGGATGGTGATGTGGTAACAAGTGGGACTAGATGTGGTAATCTTTTCAAGATTGATGCTGATCCTTGTCGAAGCATGGCCAAGAAGAGCTTGGATCATCTCAAGGAGGAGAAGGCAAGTGATCTACCTCAACCTATGTTCCAAGATGGTAAGGCCCATGAAGATGGTGCTTTGGCAAAAGCACATGGAGAGTTATTGCCAAGAAGGTCTACTTCTCATCAATTCTCTTATCTTGTTCATTTGGATGATCTCTTTTCATCATGCAGAAGCAAATATGGTGCCATTTTATGTGACTTCTTATGTGAGGACTTCAATTGGAGGTATCTCTTATCAATGGTGCTTGATATGAAGATTGCAATAGTTGATACTTTGGGGATCTTTAATAGATCCATATGCTTTTTCAACATTCCTTTGCAAGTAAGACTAAGGAGGATCTAATCTCAATCAAGAGGATGATGGTAGGATTCTCAAATCTATCAAAAATCCAAGTGTATGATGGAGATTTGCCAAGGCTTGAGGAGGAGGCTTCTCAACACGTAGTTTTGTGGAGATCTTCAAGAGGCAAGACTGAGTCTTTGTGGCTCACAATATAGGGCAAAGAGGGGCAATTTTCAGGTTGCATCTACTTCAACACATTTGCTTCTCTTCCATTATTTGATGTACCATTTTGCTTAATTGAGATTTCTACATCTCAAAGTTCAAGTAAGGCAATACTAGTTCATCAAATGTGGTGAAGTGTTGGATGGCATTCTTTGTTATACCATAACATTTAGATATTTGTAGTGAGTGGTTTGAATAAGATAGTCTTGATGTGTAATTTTGTTATTGTATTTTCTTAGGTGGTTAACAAAGATTTCATAATGCTTAACATTCGGCCTCCTACCATAAAGAGCCTCATAAGGAGATCTATCATCCAAAGTAACATTGGATCTTCTTTTTCCAAGATAGTTAGCACACATTAAAGCCTCACCTCAGTAAAACTTAGAAAGATTAGCATGTAACCTCTCTTAATCCCATGTGCCTCACAAGATGCATTGAACCTCTTTGATGTGAATGCTTCTCCATTATTAGATCTTAAGCATTTGATCCTAGTGTTGAGTTGATTCTCTACCAAATTCTTGAACTTGACAAAAACAACAAACACCCCATCCTTGCTCTTTAGTAGATATACCCAACAAAATCTACTGAAATCGTCAATGAAAGTTACATACATCCTTGATCCACCAAGACTGAAGGTATGAGTTGAGTGCACATCCAAATATAAAAGTTGAAGAGGCCTTTTAGATCTCACACTAGATCTAACATAAGGTAATCTATGTGGCTTTGCCAAAGCACAACGCTCACATACATGATTTATGAAAGGAAGAGTTAGATCAAGATAAATGCATCAATAGCTCTAGATCTAGCACTTGCTTGAAGATCCACACTAAAATCTCAATAAAATTAGTGATTCCCTAAACTCAGACATCCACTTAGCTGTGATAGAACGTGAAAATATTAGATTTGATTATGATCTACCCCAAAATCTTGTGGAGTGATTGAAATGACATATAGATTACATCCACGGAAAACAATCTATGGCCTATTTCACATAAACATACACACATACAGATACACATATACACACATAAACATACAGACACATACACATACACGTACACATACACACATAGAGACACATAAACATACATACACATACACATACACATACACATGCACACATACAGACACATGCACACACATACACATGCACACATACAGACACATGCACACACATACACATACACATACACATACATGTACACATACACATACACGTACACTGAGTATCAAGCTTTGATGAAGAGCAAGACTTGGAGGTTGGCGAATGATTGATTAAAAAATTATCCACCTTATGTTTATTATAACTACGAGTTAGCTTTCTATCAACTTTGTTTATGCATACATTTATCTAACCAATCTGTATCTATATTCCATCACCCTCTCTATCGATTGATTGATCCGTCCACCATATAATTGTAACTACCTACAGTACCATCTATTCAATATAATCTAACATATTATATACTTTTATAAGGGCTAGATTGTATTTTTATACAAGCACATTGACCCCCTCATATTATACATCCTGCCCATCTAATGTGATTTGACTATTTAACTGAAGGCATTTATCCAATTGGTTGAAAACTAGCTTGGGCTAGAATGTATTTACATTACCAACATAATATATGATTGATGACATTAATTAAACTGAAATTTGATCTTATTATTGATTTAAACCAATCATTGTTTTTTCATCGACACTATATGTGAATTATTTCATTTCTTTCATTCATATGATGGATCATGTAGCAGTTCGAGGCCCGTGTCAATAGTCTATAACACCAAGGATGTTGATAAAGATGATGAAGATAGATTAGATTCATGATAACTTATTTGATTCATTTAAAAACTTGAAGAATATTATAAATCTAAATGTAAAAATCCAAAAATGATTGACAAATAATGTCATAAATACACAAGATATAGAACACACTTGTGCTTTAATAGATTTCAATGACTAACTTCATATTCATCATACAAAACATCACTTGTCTCTTTAAAAACATGATGAGCATCAAGATCTAAGTCAATTATGTCCCCACCTCGACGTGCAGCATCAATTAATTTTGGACTTTGGCAAAACAATTGGACTTTTTTTAGGATTTTGCCCTCTCTCTCTCTCTCTCTCTCTCTCTCTCTCTCTCTCTCTCTCTCTCTCTCTCTCTCTCTCTCTCTCTCTCTCTCTCTCTCTCTCTCTCTCTCTCTCTCTCTCTCTCTCTCTCTCTCTCTCTCTCTCTCTCTCATGGGATAGAACATGGAAATGAAATCTGGTTCCACATTGACCACATATTTAAATACACTCGTTTTAATATTTCAATTCTAATTTTATATTCTTATATATAAATTTAGTGTATCGCATATAAAAATTACATTCACTACCTACAATTATGACATCTCAAGAGACATATAACATTGGGATCTTCAAATTAGTTGCATAGACTTTAAGGTTCAGGAAATGAGAGAAAGAAACTAATTTGAGATGTTATTAGAATATGCACTACTAGAATAAACATCGTTCCATAAGAGCATCATGATCATTTTAAATTTGCATAGTTTAAAAACACAAAAAGAAACACAAAACTACAATTAAGACACATCATGGATTCAGTAACCGAAACTACAAAATATTTTTCTTATTGAGAAGTATGTGCAAATGTACATAGGCAAGGATTCCTCTCTGATTGTTTGAATGACTATTACAAAATGTGCACCTCTTTGGTGCAATTTTAGAGCTTGAACCAAAATGTACAATCATATTGCACATCGTGGATTTGCCAAGACCAAAGAGTAGAATATGCACAAGTTCAACCCTAAATTAGACTAAATTATTCTAATCTAAAGGTTGCAAATTTAAAGCAACTATTTCGATCCTTTAGAATCTCTAAAAGTCGTTAAACTTTCCACATTACAACTCCCTCATGGTATTACCATACACATGCCATGGAATAGAATTAACTTGGGGTGCATACAAAAAACTGGGTTTTTACAAAATTGTCATGCCAGAACTGCAACTGTCAAAAAAATTACAACTTCAACCTAGTAGTCATCAACATCAGTTGCACATGCATCAACCAATTTGTACAAATACTCCTTGATGTGTGCTCGAGAGATTTCTGGAATAGATATTGATCTTTTGACATCATATCCATGTTTCTTTACCATCTTTTTTGCCTTGACTTTCCATGCATAAATCACAGCATCAATATCTACATCTTCTACACCGTCATTATTTGGAACCCAGTCTTTTGAAAGACAATCTTTGTATAATTCTTTGTTGTCAATTGGATTGTTTCCGCGTCTCCGAGTGGATTTAGGTTCATACCATAATGCTTTGAGTGAAGTGACCATACCATCAGCATTGGTCCCTACTCCAACAACCTTTGCCATCTAGAATGAGGCTCCAGCTGCAACATCTTCATCAAGTGATTGCCTCACCCCAAAATGATTTTCGTAGAGAAGCATGTAGCCTTAAGTCTTTAGCACACGATACCTTTTTTATTGACACGAATGGTCATTTAGATGATTGTTCTGATTTTGATCTTGTTCGAAATAGGGCTACTTTTATAGGCCCTAGAACACCCACTACCCTTTATCCTTCTGATAAATCTTTGATCACTTTGCCTACTTATATTATAGATAATAATTCCTTTTTGACAATATCGAATATATTGGATCTTTTTTACTTCACTAAAGCTGAGACTCTTTGCATTTTGAACAAAGAGCTTGATGAATTTTCGGATATAATTGATTTTGATGCTGATGATCTTCTCCCTGGTGTTGACGATGTACATAATGATAAGTTTTATTCAGGGAAAGATTGCTTGAAAATGGTTGTGGAGGAAATGCGCAACAAAGAAGATGATCTACCTTCTGAGGAGGAGTTTCTTAGAATCCAAAGTCAACTTGGTTTTCCATAGCCAACTGTCTATTCACCAACAATATTGACATCGAAAGGTGGACATAATATTGATGGAGAGACAATTTGAATTAGATAGCATACCTTAAATTCATACACGAAAATGTTTTGTAGATCCATTTACATGTTTTTTGGAATGTTATAATGTTTTTGGTATTTGGTAATATTCTCTCTTTTCTTTAACTCTTTTCAAAAATTGAGAGATTTTGTTGGAACATTAAAAAACTATAAAGAATAGAGATGTGATGACAGATGGTAGATTAGATCTATTGTAGTTGAATTTACCACACTTTAGTGTTAATAAAAAAAAAGGTGATGTTATAGTTCATTCAGGTCACGCTCGATACAAAAGGGAAAAAAAAAAAATTGAATCTGCTTATTGGGTGAATAGAATCAGTTACTACAATAATTGAAATTTGAATCATTATCCTTCTTATTGCAATCCATTTTTAAGAAAATTAGGCCAAAAAAAAAAAATTCAAGTTCTTGTTGTAGTTGAGTAGAATTGAAAACAGACAGTCAAAAACGTGAGTACAACAAATTTGCTCAACTATGTTGTTAGATGATAGATCTTGTAAAAGAAAAAGACACTATAAAAAGAGTGATAATATGCAATAGGCACATACAAATCTAAGTGGGCAAGTAAAAATCAACTTTACTCATTGTTGAGGCCAAGAGTATATAACAACAAGATGAAAGTATTGTATTGATGGTGAGTAAAGTTTCCAAGCAGTAGTAGAATTGGAAGTCAAGCTATTTTACTTGTCGGTTTGCATGTAGGTAGATTTGACATTGATAAGCTAAGTGAGCTAATAGAGAGTAAAACTAGCACATGCTTATAAGATATCAAAAAATCTTACACTCACATAAAGATGTTGAATCTAAGCATATAGTAGATTGTTGGCAAGCTAATTTTGCTACAAAAATTCACGCACAATTACTACTTACCTGAAAGAAATAACCAAAACAAGAAATGTAGTAAAATGACACTTTTTACTTAAAAATACGGAGAAGAAACACAGACAAATGGGGAGAGAGAGAGAGAGAGAGAGAGAGAGAGAGAGAGAGAGAGAGAGAGAGAGAGAGAGAGAGAGAGAGAGAGAGAGAGAGAGAGAGAGAGAGAGAGAGAGAGAGAGAGAGAGAGAGAGAGAGAGAGAGAATTTCACATAATTCCTCTTGACAAAGCAAGACCAAACTCTTTGAAACCTTTATTCATAAACCAACAAGGTACAATAAAGCTGAAAAGTAAAATATAGTACAATAAAGCACCTTATAGCATAACCACTCTCAAAACGTCCAACTGATACCTGCCACCATCCCACAACACAAAACCGCACGAGTTAGTAGAGTGGGAAAGACAGGTGTCATAACTGAGTGTTAGTTGTTATCCATGTCCAAAGAAGTTATACTACTCATCAGCATAAATAGCATTTTAAAACATAGTCCAGTCTTCCCAAACACAAAGACGATTTTATAGCGATAAGCCAAGCCCCTATGTTACCGTATCAGGACAAGTGCCATGCTGATCAATTTTTGGGCATTGGTCCGTATCAGTTTATTTTGTTTATAGCAAAAGTATGAAAAGTTTTCACCGTATATATTGCTTATCGCTAAAAGAAATGGTGTGAACATGTGTGTTAGTGTCAGAGCAAATCCATGCTATTTTAACCCGTGTGACTTAAGAAACATCACGCATTACTGTCCATACTCCTGAGCATATCCATGCTTTCCAGTTGTATCTCACCATAATCTCATATGACAACTGAATGGGTAATAAATTTGCACAAGCCATGGTTGAATAGTGTAGCTACAAGTAAACTTATGTTTATTGTAACTCCATATCCAACCCGTGGTTTTTTAGATCCTTGTATCAAATAGTCTTCATTTTATTGATGAGGTTCTCATGGTTTTTACAAGGTATCAGGACAGATCTGTGCCATTCGAATACTTTTGTAAGAACCGTTTATCTTACGCAAATCCATGCTATTCAAGATAATTTGAGGAGAAACCTTGCTTCGAGACAACATGGGTGTCATTAAACGCAAAAAAATCGCATTACTTATGAAGTGATATAGTCAAACTGAGTAGAAACCAACTAAATTCTATGTTTAGGATCTTTATTAGTCACCTAGAATGAAATATATTTGCGAAGAGACACCTTACCTTTCGAGCATAGTTGATGCTTGGAAAATCTGAAAACTGTTCGGAAAACTCTTACCAAGATGATTGTAGCAGTGGTTTCTTGTGAGGATGCCATGTTTAGTCCCTTCGAGTGCTCTTGCCTTCCTTAGTCTTAAACCATTCATAACATTATTGTCAGCCATTGTGAAAGCGATAGTAAGTACTTTAAGGAGAGCCTACCATTCATTGCTTATACAAATCTGAAGCGAAGGCTTTAATGTGCATACCTATGCAAATGCTTATAGCTTTATGGTTCGAAATCGAACCTAATCGAAAATTAAGATAGTAGTAATATTCGACGCTACAAAGAGTGCAAGTTTTATTTGTTAGTGCTTACACACAATAGTATTCCCTTTGAAATAGTAGTCATTCACAAGTATGATAACGAAACCGGTTACAACATGAGGTATACTAATTATAATCAGAATGTACCAGTATCTGAGTTGTATCTTTAGTATAATAGCATGATACTACAATAGTTTCATTTCTGGAGTATGTATGTAACCTTTAGTTATCTATGGAACAACCACACATTCATGTTGTCCTTTGAAGGATAGTAAAGTATATTGTAGACTGTAGTTATCAAACCAAACTATCATCCATTCATATCTCTGATAAGGAGTTTGAATCCATACAACCATTCATGAGATAGGAAGTGCTTCATCGCTGGTCATTATGAAACTCTTGTCTCAACTTACCATATGTGATGCATAACTATCATTATCATGCTTTATGAAGTATGTGGAAAGAAGCATTTGCTACATATAGTGGCTTCGTAAGAAGTATCGTGGAAGCTCCCTTTCAGCCAAAATTGGTGGGAAAATATTTTTGAAAAGTATCAAACAAGGTTGGGTTGGCAACAAAGTTTAGGACCATCAAATCATATATGTTTGTTTATAGCATGATCAAGGGTGGTAACTTTTGAAGAAGAGTCCATGAGAGAGAGAGAGAGAGAGAGAGAGAGAGAGAGAGAGAGAGAGAGAGAGAGAGAGAGAGAGAGAGAGAGAGAGAGAGAGAGAGAGAGAGAGAATCCACCAACCGACCCGCAACTAGTGAATCCCTTAGGGGGCAGTTAGATCCCCATAAGGGATAGCTAACAGCCCACCATCAGACCTTTAATACACTTTGTAACATCATAGGACAAACCTGGAAAAGTACTAGTCAAAAGCAGTTTGTTAATGATAAGGCAAAGCTTTTCCCTCATAAAAACATTTTTCTGAAAAGCGTCTAGTAAGATTGCTACCTCTTTTATAGAAGTATCATGATCGTTGCAACAATACATAGTTGAAATAACCTGGGAGATGATTATTTATTAATTCTACAAGAAAACATGCCATTAGGAGCAGCCATAAGGGGCGAGATAAATAAAGTGCCCCTTAATTTTACATCAAGGGTAGCAAGTAGGGGCGGGATTTAAAATGTGCCCCTTATTATGCATCAAGGGTGGATAGAAGGGGCAAGATATTATATGTGCCCATTTTTGTGCATAAGAGGCAGCTATCAGGGGCAAGATATGTATTGTGCCCCTTCATTTTTATGCTAGAGTTTATGAGCATATGTGTATACATGCATGTGTGATCTGGATTTCATTGAAATAGCTCAAACCCAATCTTAAGCGCATACATTTAATTTATATATGTACTACTACACAAATGCATTTTAACATTATTTACATACTGAGCACACACACACACACACACACACACACAATACAGCTTGTGAATGTAAAATTTTTAAGATGTAATTTAGGGGTGGGTTTTTCCCTGTCCCTAAAAAAGTATTATTAGGGGCGGGTTTTTTCCTGCCCCTTATGGAGACTCATTAGAGGTGCGCCCCTAAAATACATGCAATGAGAATTCCATTTAACATGCGTACCATACACATATAGGATTAATGCATGGGGTCACTATACTATATGTATACTATACATACACACATACATACAAAAATACACACACACGAACGCACATACACACACCTTGTGAATTTAAAAGTTTAAAGATGTAATTTAGAGGCGGGTTTTTTCTTGCCCCTAATGAAGTGTCATCAGGGGCGGGTTTCTTCTTGCCCCTTATGAAGTGTCATTAGGGGCGGGGTTTTTCCCGTCCCTAAAATACATGCAATGAAAATTTCATGTAACATGTGTACCATATACATATATGATTAATGCATAGGGTCGCTATACTATATGTACTATACATACAAACATACAAAAATACACACACACACACACACACCTTCTCAATTTGAAATTTTAAAAATGTAATTTAGGGGCGGGTTTTTTCCTGCCCCTAATGAAGTGTCAGTAGGGGCGGGTTTTTTCTTGCCCCTTATCAAGTGTCATTAGGGGCGGGTTTTTTCCTGCCACTAAAAGACATTGAATGAATATTCCATTTAACATGTGATATCCATATACATATACGATTAATGCATGGGGTCACTATACTATATGTATAATATACATACATACATACATATAAAAATACACACCCCTTCTGAATTTAAAATTTTAAAGATGTAAATTTTTTTTCCTGTCCCTGTAGCGCAGGCATCCCAAAGGGAGCCGGGAACCACGACTTAGCTTCCGAGCCTTCAACTCTTGCCATCCAAACCCACTTGACATACAAGCAGCCAACTCGCCAACAACGATCAGACTTAACCAACTTGAAGTTCCGAAAACCAACATTGAGATCCAACCTGGCGCCATGCCAGATCGGGGGTCCCGACGTGGGTGACTTCCCTCCAAGCAAGCCGCCCGACATACATCAAACTTAACCAACTCGAAGCTTCGTTACAAACGAGTAACATCCATTCCAAGCAAGCGGTCTGACTTACATCAGACTTAACCAACTGAAAGCTTCGTCACGAGCGCTGGAAGCCAACCTGGCGCCACGCCAGACTGGACAGCCATAAACAGGTAACATCCACCCAAGCAAGCCATCCAACTCAGCCGACATGTTAGAGCCCGTTCCCCAAGAGCTTAACCCATTCACGTTCATGCAAGGAACACTCAGAACCACAAGCCGCGACAGATATGGAAACAACCAGTTCTTGGACCAAATGGTCCCGACAGCATACCGCTGGCGCCACGGACCGAATGGTCCCGACGGCATACCGCTGGCGTCCCGGGATACGACCCTCAGCTATGTGCCAAGTTAAAAATTTTGAAAGCGGCCTTACAACTGGCGCTTTTACCGAACACTGAAACCCAGAAGGTAATCAGAGTCAGTTTGAGGAAAATCCCACTTTATTGATAAATCTGAGAAGGTTACATTTCAAGTGTGTGACCGACCCTAGTCTCCGGGGCGCTAGCATGCCAAGGCGAGAGCCATGACAACATTCCAGCAAGGGAGGCTGAGACTTGGTTGGAGCTCGCCCTGAGTCGCAACCCGCACTCCCCTATAGTATTGGTGTGATTCGGCACCCCCCCTCATACCAAGCACTCTACCCAAGCTGGTAAAGCACGTTTTTCTCTCTCTAGGATTTTCTCTTTCTAGAAAGTCATTTTCTCTCTCTAGATTTTATTGATCCCCAGGCTTCCTTTAATCATGCCTAGATCGTGTGAGGTGATTGCACATCGATCTGAGCTCTCTGGACTTCGCTAGAACCGATCAAAGATTTTCAGCCATAGAAACTTGGCGCCGGCTGGATTCTGGTCACAGTGGCGCCGGGAGCAGCAGGGGCGCTGCTGGCGCCGGGGACATAGCTGGCGCCGATGGCGCCGGAAGTAAAGCTTGTAAAGGTAGCTTTACAACATCCACCCCACCTTTATAAAATCTGATGTCCTCATCAGATGTCAGATTAAAGTAAAGGTGTCTCCCAATTAAAATAACTATACATTTAAGCTACTTGGCACAATACTCAATTTACTAGCCACTTTTTATTAACATTGAAGCTGGCACACCACAAGTCGGAGGCTCAGCTCTTTGTACTGAAAAATTACATAACTTGAAAATATATCTTTGTCTGGGAAAAGCGTAGATTTGATATCGCTTTCGTAAAACCCGAGAACCTTATTAACTGGTGACAGAGGCCTTTCTTTGAAATGTTCGCCCCTGTCGCTTCTAACTTTCGACTTTGGAACTCCTTTGAGCTCCTGATTTGTCCTTGATGCACTTTGTGTTGAGCTCCCTGAGCTCCAGATTTGTTCAGTTCCGCACAAGTATCAAGGCTCCCTGAGCCGAAAGATTTATCGTTTGATTGCACACTTTATGGTCCACTTCGTGCCTTGTTGCTTCTGCACCTTGATTTCTCTCCTTGTCCCAGCCTGATCTTGATACTTTTCCATCTTGGCTCTTTAAGGTAGGCAAAGATTGAGTACTCCGCAATGCACCTCTCACTTAGCTTGAAGTAGCTCTTTGAATCAGCCCAAATGTAACCATTGACCTCGTGGAAAGCCAAAGGATCGCACCAGTTTGATCCACATCCGAACTATCTCTTCGAGTTTGTTTGAAGCACCATGTCCGTCGCGCAAAACTTGACTTTCACAATTCCATCACTGGTCAGTTGCCTCACAGTCAAAACAAGAAGTGTACATCGAGCTTGGCTTCAAGTAGCTCTCTTTGAATCAGACACATGCACCCAGAGTTTGCACTAGTCCGATCTCAACGCGAACTGTCCCTTAGCGTCCGTTCGAAATACCAAGTCTCTCATGCAAGACTCAACTTTCTCAGTTCCTTCATTGATCAGTTGCCTTACACGTAACACAAGCCAGCGTACTCATATGTTTCCTCATCATTGCTGGTCCAGAGAAAGCCTATAACAAACTTTCCTTTCCACAACAAAAACTTGTCAACTTATTAGGTCCAAAGTTCGCCAGTCTCCTCGTGTGAGTATGGCTAGGTCACCTTGAATTTGCCCCCATTTTGATCAACTTTAATTCAAAATTTGCCCCAAGAGAGAGGTGTGTGTGATAGTTCCCCTCCACTTAATAAATCAGCTGATCGGACTTTAGAGTAGAGTTCTTCGGACAAAAAGCCTTTCCAACACTTTGCTTCCCATCTGCTAGGATTATGGCTCGATCCAACTTGTTGCCAATCTCTGAAGAGGATCCTAGTCTTTTCCCCTTTGAGGAAAAACCCAACTGATACTGGATATCACCCATGCTCAGTGAGTTTCAGTTCCGAAGGTGGCCGTCCCAAAATGAAGACCAACTGCTCCATAGAAGATCTCCCCTGAAATTGCCCTTTCCAACTTTTGACTTCCTGCTTGCGTCTGGTGGGCGTTGTCGCAAATGAAACTAACCCAAGAAATAGGCTAGCCATCCATCCTTTGCAAACATTGAGTCGTTTCGTTGTCGTTCACGTGTGAGTACTTGAACTGCAAATCCGCCCCACAGATTCTGTAGTCCTCTTTGTTTGATGGTATCAGCCTTCAAAAGAAAAGGTTCATTCTCGAGCCATCAGCTCCTTGTATCACAAGCAATCATGCAAACAAGGCAAAGCACGAGTACTAAGACTCACCACGAATACATACAAGTAAGACACTCAGGCAGGTTTACTAACAAGTAACAAAGACAAGGTCCCCCTTTGAGATGGTCCTGCCAACGGACCTTTGCCTGGCCGCGCCCATACAAATCGATCACAGAATCAGCCCACATAGGACACCCCTCCAACCATCCGTGCTTTCACCATTAAGCAGCACATTGCCTCAGTCACGCCCCACCACTTTTTGGTCGATAGCCCTTATAGCTAAACGATCGGCAGCTATCCTTGAATATACCACCCCCGTGAACGCACCCGTGCTTTCACCGTCAGGCAGCACATTGCCTCAGTAACGCCCCCACCAAATCTAGTCGATAGCCCTTATAGCTAAACGATCGGCAGCGTACCCCCCAATCGTGGACGCACCCGTGCTTTCACCGTTAGGCAGCACATTGCCTCAGTAACGCCCCCACAAAATTTGGTCGATAGCCCTTATAGCTAAACGAATGGCAGCTATCCTTGAATATACCACCCCCGTGGACGCACCCGTGCTTTCACCGTTAGGCAGCACATTGCCTCAGTAACGCCCCCACCAAATTTAGTCGATAGCCCTTATAGCTAAACGATCGGCAGCATACCACCCAAATCGTGGACGCACCCGTGCTTTCACCGTTAGGCAGCACATTGCCTCAGTAACGCCCCCACCAAATTTGGTCGATAGCCCTTATAGCTAAACGAACGGTGGTCATCGTGAATATGTCACCCCGCACCCCACAAGGCACAGACCGTGCTTACACCATCCTAATGGCAGCACATTGCCTCATCTGTCCTACGTGCAGACGGCGCCAGGCCCGAACCGCGGAAACTGACCGTGCTTACACCTCAAGGGCAGCACTTTGACTCATCAAGCCCCTGTCCTGCCAACCACCCCGACCGTGGACGCACCCGTGCTTACACTGTGGGCAGCACCTTGCACAACAGTTGTCTTGATGAACCCCGAACCGTGGCCATTTCCGTGAGATTCGCATAGCTGACCGGCCAGTGTAGCGCAGGCATCCCAAAGGGAGCCGGGAACCACGACTTAGCTTCCCAGCCTTCAACTCTTGCCATCCAAACCCACTTGACATACAAGCAGCCAACTCGCCAACAACGATCAGACTTAACCAACTTGAAGTTCCGAAAACCAACATTGAGATCCAACCTGGCGCCATGCCAGATCGGGGGTCCCGACGTGGGTGACTTCCCTCCAAGCAAGCCGCCCGACATACATCAAACTTAACCAACTCGAAGCTTCGTTACAAACGAGTAACATCCATTCCAAGCAAGCGGTCTGACTTACATCAGACTTAACCAACTGAAAGCTTCGTCACGAGCGCTGGAAGCCAACCTGGCGCCACGCCAGACTGGACAGCCATAAACAGGTAACATCCACCCAAGCAAGCCATCCAACTCAGCCGACATGTTAGAGCCCGTTCCCCAAGAGCTTAACCCATTCACGTTCATGCAAGGAACACTCAGAACCACAAGCCGCGACAGATATGGAAACAACCAGTTCTTGGACCAAATGGTCCCAACAGCATACCGCTGGCGCCACGGACCGAATGGTCCCGACGGCATACCGCTGGCGTCCCGGGATACGACCCTCAGCTATGTGCCAAGTTAAAAATTTTGAAAGCGGCCTTACAACTGGCGCTTTTACCGAACACTGAAACCCAGAAGGTAATCAGAGTCAGTTTGAGGAAAATCCCACTTTATTGATAAATCTGAGAAGGTTACATTTCAAGTGTGTGACCGACCCTAGTCTCCGGGGCGCTAGCATGCCAAGGCGAGAGCCATGACAACATTCCAGCAAGGGAGGCTGAGACTTGGTTGGAGCTCGCCCTGAGTCGCAACCCGCACTCCCCTATAGTATTGGTGTGATTCGGCACCCCCCCTCATACCAAGCACTCTACCCAAGCTGGTAAAGCACGTTTTTCTCTCTCTAGGATTTTCTCTTTCTAGAAAGTCATTTTCTCTCTCTAGATTTTATTGATCCCCAGGCTTCCTTTAATCATGCCTAGATCGTGTGAGGTGATTGCACATCGATCTGAGCTCTCTGGACTTCGCTAGAACCGATCAAAGATTTTCAGCCATAGGAACTTGGCGCCGGCTGGATTCTGGTCATAGTGGCGCCGGGAGCAGCAGGGGCGCTGCTGGCGCCGGGGACATAGCTGGCGCCGATGGCGCCGGAAGTAAAGCTTGTAAAGGTAGCTTTACAACAGTCCCTAATGAAGTGTCATTAGGGGCGGATTTTCTCCTACCCCTTATGAAGTGTCATTAGGGGTGGGGTTTATCCAGCCCCTAAAATACATGCAATGAAAATTCCATTTAACATGTGTACCATATACATATATGATTAATGCATGGGGTCACTATACTATATGTACTATACATGCAAACATACAAAAATACACACACACACACACACACACACACACACACACACCTTGTAAATTTAAAATTTTAAAAATGTAATTTAGGGTGGGTTTTTTCTTGCCCCTAATGAAGTGTCATTAGGGGCGGGTTTTTTCCTGCCCCTAAAATACATGCAATGAAAATTCCATTTAACATGTGTACCATATACATATAGGATTAATGCATGGGGTCACTATACTATATGTATAATATACATACATACATACAAAAATACACACACCTTGTGAATTTAAAATTTTAAAGATGTAATTTAGGGACGGGTTTTTTTTGCCCCTAATGAGGTTTCATCAGGGGCGGGTTTTCCCTTGCCCCATGCAATGAAAATTCCATTTAACATGTGTACCACATAGATATAGGATTAATGCATCTATACTATATATACTATACATACATACATACAAAAACACACACACACACACCTTGTGAATTTAAAATTTTAAAGATATTAGGGGCGGGTTTTTTCCTGCCCCTTATGAAGTGTCATTAGGGGCGGGTTTTTTCTTGCCCCTTATCAAGTTTCATTAGGGGCGGGTTTTTTTCTGCCCCTAAAATACATGCAATGAAAATTCGATTTAACATGTGTACCATATACATATAGGACTAATGCATGGGGTCACTATACTATATGTACTATACATACATACATACATACAAAAATACACACACATGCATGCACGCATGCACACACACCTTGTGAATTTAAAATTTTAAAGATGTAATTTAGGGGCAGGTTTTTTCTTTGCCCCTTATCAAGTGTCATTAGGGGGCGAGGTTTTCTTGCCCCTTATGAAGTGTCATTAGGGAACCCGTCGCCCCTAAAATACATGCAATGAAAATTCCATTTAACATGTGTACCATGTACATATAGGATTAATTCATGGGGTCACTATACTAGATGTATTACACATACAAAAATACACACACGCGTGGACTGTTCACATGTTCTTCACTGACCCTTTGCAAAGTTTGGGTTGATTTATGCATGTAGAAAAGTGCTCTTGCCATAGATTGATGGAATAGATCCTGGTTTTCAATCTATGTGTAATTTATGAGCAATCACAAAGCCTTAGGAGGTCAATAGCACACTTTTTGGCACTCCCACATTTGTGGAGTTCAACATGGTATCAGAGCTAGCCTAAGATATCCATGCATATGTCAAGTTTCATGTGAAAATTTGCCTTGAAATCAAGATTTTGTGATGTAGATGCATCTCCTTGTCTATCTTTGTGATTTTAGGATCAAGAAGGGTCATAATCATTATGAATGGACCTAATCTGGTACTATACAGAATTCGGTACTCGAAAACGTCTGAGGTACAACCAAATTTGATGGTTTGGTTCTCCTCCAAGTTATATTGGATATTGCTTTTCAAAGAGTGTCGGCTGCTCTAAGTTAGGTATCATAAAACCTTTGTGATACCAGTGTTTGTGCACCGCCACAGGATCAGGGAGGTTATTGACTGGGCGAGGAGGAACTATGGAGGTGGTTGTAAGATCAGATTTAGAGGGTGAGGAAGCGAGAGGTAGAGAAGAAGCACGAGGGAGGGAAGGGGTGCGAGATGGTGAGAGGCCATGAGGAGGAGATGCAATCTCTAATTCGGACATGTTACGATCGATTTGAGAGGTGGTAGTGGCTAATGTCTAAGATTCATACAGAAGGTCCTGGTTGAACGTGCAATCTCCGTCAGTTCTAAGGTTGAAGTGAGGAAAGGTTAGCTGAAGTTAATGAAAGTCGAAGGTGGAGGCGCATTTGATGAATGGGAAGTCAGAAATCTGGCAGGGATGCTGGATAGATGGATCTTGGACAATGGCATTATGATGAGCCAAGGTCGCATTATAGCAGACAATGAGAGTGGTGGGATGATATTGTTGGCAGTCATAATAGAGGGCTCGGAGCTCGTTATAAGAGAGGTGGAGAGTGTCAAGGACTGCGGCGGTGGTGATGTGGCAGTGCTTAATGTGCTCTACAAGGGCATCAAAAGGCTTCTCTGATCTTGTGGGGTGATATTCTAGCGCATATCGTACCTGCTAGTGTTGTAAAGATGAAGGGATGAACGAGGGTGGAATGAAGAGGGAGGTTGAACGAGGTTGAAACGAAGAGAGGGGTTGATGCATCTGATCTAGCTCCAATTGGAAGCATCGATCGTGCAAAAAATTAATGATGACACACAAAGGCCGGCTACAAGATGGAATGGAGGACTCCCAAAAACATCACAAAAGTAGTCAAAATCCTTAACTTGGATAAACCCAGTAAGGACATCAAAAACAAAAATATTTTTTTTGACCTCCGATGCAATATGATAAATATGAATGACATCAGAATTAGAGAGGGGAGAAGCCAGGAATGGCAGAGAAAATTAATAAAAAACTAGTCTAATCAAATACTAAAAAATAAGAAGTAAATTACCGTCTAGAGCAGTGGAAAACTCCGGAACGGCCTTGAACTACTTTTTGAGGGTTTTCATCTGGCCTTCTACTGCTTGGAGCGCTTGCTCGTCTTTTGGAAACGTGGCCCGTAGAGTTGCCAATTTGGTATCTCTCTCTCTCTCTCTCTCTCTCTCTCTCTCTCTCTCTCTCTCTCTCTCTCTCTCTCTCTCTCTCTCTCTCTCTCTCGGTGTGTGTGTGTGTGATACCTACATGCATTATTTTGATGATGAGTTGTGCACATTTCATAGCATTATCATTTACATACATTGTTTATGTATTTTCAAAGTAAAAGATATTGATATGTATGCTTAATCAAAACTTAGACAAGCATAATATAGTACAAACTGTATAGTTATTGAACAATTATTTGCTTGGCACCATGATTATGTTCTAAAAGTGAACGAAGAATTTTACATCGTGGCATTGATAATCACCGGCCCAGTTACTTCGATGCACTATAGTTGGCTCTTGGACAGTAGTGAAAACTACTAATTCTGCACCTATAAGGTGAGATTGTTGGGTGTGGTCTAATTACGACCCTCATTTTGGGTGCTAGCTAGTAAATTGTAGCTTATAATCAGCATGGCATTATTGGAATAGGGTGCACGATTCTATGTTTGGGCCACCCAGCACTAAAAATGTTGGCTAAATCCTCTGATTCTCTTACAATAAGAGGAGAACGTGGAAGAGGGAGAGATAGGTTCCAAGAATTTCCTTGGAATTCCTGTGGAAGGTAGTAATGGAGGAGGCTTTAAAAGGGAGGAGAGCTCACTAGTCTTTTCCAGCATCTCTTTTGTAGAGACCTTGTTTTAGGCTTTACGTGTGCATTTTCTTTAAAAGGTTAAATGGAAGATCATGGCAATTGGCTACATTTGTTTTCTTGCAAAATGGATAAAGAAGGGCCCCTTCCTCTTCCCTCCATAGGTCCAAGTTTCTCATAGTTGTTGGCATGGCAACCTTCTCTCAGCTACTGGCACCTCTTCCTTCTCTTTTCTTTTACTTTTTTGGAACTAGCATGTGGATCTTCAAATACAGGTCCTGCTTGTGACAAGTTCTTTTTATCTGCATGCTAGAAGAGTGTGGATTCTCCCAAGTGTTGTGTGCACTCTGTAAATGTATGATGAGTTTTGAAGGTAATGATTAATGGAAGGAAACATGCTTCGCTTGTTCTTTGAATAGAGGAATGATTGTTAGATGAGCCCAATTTCAAGGGTAAAATTCCTACTGTTGCAAAGAGGAAGTCCTCGTGTTCAAAAGTGATATAGTTTTACCTTGAGACTGCAGGTAAATTGAAGTAACGTCTGGATAACATAAGCAAATCCAACTCTTAATGTGTGTGTCTCTTTCCATTCATGTGATAACAATACTCGAAGATGATGCATCACAAATGTGTGCATGGATGACTGGAAAGCAATCATCAGACAACTGTTTGTTCTTTGCCACGAAAATTATTTTATGTATTTTGTGGCTGCTGCATGTACTTGATTGTTACATGTAGGGGTTGCCAATGGTGATTAGTACAAAGCAGGAGATATCTTGCAGCATCTTCTTGGTGGTGTTGCCAGAAATATAGATAGCTTGTAAGAGTGTTCTTGTTCATTTACCACATGCTTGGACTAATCATAGAAGATAGTCTCAGTTTGTTTAACTTGGCAGCACTCATAGTTTCTGTTGAAGATCAACAGACATCACGTCCTCTGTTCAGATTATGCATCAATGAACTTCCACAAAGTCATCCAAATATAACAGTTACAAGCGAGTGAATTCAATCCCACAAAGAATTCTGGCTACTCTTAGTGAGGTTCCATATTCTTTTGATCACCATATGCCTTTGAATCTTTTTCCAAAGATGCAGAAGTTTAAAAGAATCCCCTAAGATTGTGGTAAGTCTATTTATTACAGAGTTTTATGGAAAGAGCCACACATCAGGCTCACAAAAATTGCCCCTACAGAGAAACTGCTCTCCATAGACATTACCTCGTATGTCTTCTGCTGGCAAAATGGCATCAATTATCATGGAGCTTTAATCAGAGAATAGCATGCAACATCCCAGAAGGAAGACAGCAGGATTTTGAATTGCTAGTACTTCAATTGCATTAAATCAGATAAGCACAGTACTTCAAATAGGAGGAACAAGTTCTAGTGGCAAATCAGCTTGTAGAAAGTATACAGCACTCTAGAAAAAGGTCAATTGCTTCATCTGCTATGGAAACAGAACACTAAGGCAAATAAGTTACTTGCTGCTTGTCCAACACAGCAAAAGCAAACCTTGTGCATGAAGGAAAAAAAACCTGTTATACAAGATTTCTCTGATCAAGGGTGGAAATCGATTTATGAGCGTAAACATGGAAATTCTTTCACAAAAAAGTTGCAAGCCTCAGCCTTACAAACAGTGTTGCAGATTTACTATTGCACAGCAGAATTGTTAATAACACGGTACTTTTGTTGATACACTGTAGTACATCAGAAGACCTGGACATGATCATAAATGGCCAGGGTAAACCTTTGACCACCTCATCTCTACAGGTTGCATGCGATCAAGGACGATCATAAGAAGATCGGCGTTCTTTTCGATCACTGGACCGGTGATAGGGACCTAGCTTTTCCCTGTAGCTACTACCTCCATTTCGAGCACCCCCATGTCGACTATCTTGATCACGATAGTCTCGCTTTCCTTCTCTGTGGTACCGATCTCCGTGACGTGAATTATAGTCATCATAGTCACTATAGCGGCCTCTGCCACTTCTGATGCTATAGTCATCACTGCCTCGGTGACTTTCAGAACGATGATATTCCCGACTACCAGCATATCGGTCTCGAGATCTTGACGAACAATCTCTGGCCCAGTGACCTGGCCTTCCACATTTGAAGCAATCGCTTCCTCTTCCCCCCCGACTATGACCATTGTCATTACCATATCCACCATCTCCTTCAACCTTAGGCTTTGCTACATTCACAGATATTATCCGCCCATCCAACTCCTTATTATGAAAACGGTCAATGGCTTCATCCAATGACTCCTGATCAGCAAATGTGACAAATCCAAAGCCTCGTGAGTGACCAGTATCTCTGTCTAGCATCACCTGCTTCATGAAATAAGGTACCAAGGCTATTAGAAATGGTATGTGACTAGAAGAGATTCAGAGCACTCGATAAGTTTTTTTTTATCAATAACCACCCTTTGAGCTGCACAAAGGACAGAGTTTTCCACACAGGCATTTCTCTTTCAAATCATTAGGCATCACAAAAACCTTTTAAATCCTTTTTGCAGCAGGTGTGCTGCATACATACATAGACATGGATTATGAGCATCAATGGGTACTTTTGTTTTAACAGTCTCTTCATGCAGGAGACACCCATGGATGATCTCAGTGTAGTCTGCCTTGAAAAACATTTTGAGAGAACAAAAATAGCAAAACATTGATGACATATAACAAAACCACAGTATAACTTATGCAGCAATGAGATTCTCATACAGAGTTACATGATGCACCATGATATACACTACAGCATATACTGGGCATTGCTAATGAACTGTCAAATATGACAAAGATAGAGATTCACAATGCGATTATTACTACTGCCATTCAACTTTGCTGCACTATAGCGTTCTAAACATAGGATGCTGACTATTTCGAAAGACTGAAAATTTCATGCCAGCACAAATTGAAAAATTCTCATAACCTATGAATCATAGTTGCAGTGCGATTCTGAATCGCGATCCCGATTCGCGATTCGGGATTTTCCCAGAATCGTGTAAAATCGATTTTTTTTTTTTTTTTGAAATTTTTTTGTGCAGTATGGGTATCAAATGAAAGCCCTGATCGAAGGGAATATGATTGTGTAGTTTGCCGACTGTTTCAAGTGCAAGATGGTCCCTTTTAGGTGTATTAAATCCTAGGTTTACAACTTTACGCTAAAGCTGCATCCCATATAAAAAAAAGAGAACACATTGGGGGCATTCCCAATGAACATAGCAGGAATCTCCCTTTCTCTGATTCTCCCTCTCTCTATCTCTCTCTGATCACAACAAACGGAACTAAAACCATGCTGAACAAAAACCTAGCTGAATCATTCTGAACTTTAGCCTTAAATGAAACAATTTTTGACAAAACAACCATACTCTCTCTCTCTCTCTCTCTCTCTCTCTCTCTCTCTCTCTCTCTCTCTCTCTCTCTCTCTCTCTCTCTCTAAACCATAAATCATAAACCATAAAACCGAAGTTACTCAACTAAAACCACAAAGAACAATACTGAATCACGACAATGTTGTGAATAGGATCATCATAATATATAATATCGGGCCACATGGCACCAAAAAGGGGTACAATGATGTTCCATGAACGTAATGAAAACTATACAACTAAGGCTCATCAAAGTCATGGTAGGATAAATCATCCGAATCAGTGGACTGTAGGTCCCATGGGTCCGCAGATGAATCGGAATTGGAGGGAGCCATATGTCGTGGTGTGGCCCTGGCTCTACTGCGTGCTCTGGATCCCTGCTGCGTGCCCTGGATTTGGACCACCCCCCTCCCCCTGCCTCTGCCTCTGCCTCTCTCCCCTCCTCTGGCCCCCATCTGGCTGCCCCCAGTCCTGTGTCTACTCCGTCGTGCCTGTGTGTCAGGTGGCTGTGACCCTACGCCCTGGGATGGCCTACCCACTGTGATGATGCCTGGCCGATGGCTGCCTGTGATGCTCCACTCATGTCCACAAAAAGAGTACTCAGTCCCCCCCTCCCAGAACCTCTAGGTCTCCCCCTAGGCCTACGTGCAGGAATGGTTGGCTCCTCCTCTGTCTCTGCATCGGGGTCCACTAGCAGGTCATCCAGGTCATCCCCCTATGCCTCCGCCCACATCTCCTCGTCCTCCTCCGTATCCCCCTCAACCCACTCCTCCTCCTCCACATAGTCTGCCCCGAGCATCTCTCCACCCTCTGAGCCCTCGTCATCTCCCTCCTCAACCCTCTCCCTCTGCCTCTCTGTCCTCCTCTGCCGCCGTAAAGCCCGTGCGTCAGCTTGTGCCTGTCTGTAGAACTCTCTATGGATCTCATCATCCATCTCCTCCTGCGTGGGTGGTGCCCGAGGAGCAGCAACTATCGAATCCACCAAGCAAGTGTCAGGGTCCACCTACAACCAAAAACAATACATTGTTGTCAGGCAGGTATTGTGCAACTCACTGCATATTTTGAAAGCAAATCAATTCATCAAAGCATAGCAAGAAAAAAGGGCTGGTGATGTGACTCACCTCGAGCATCTGACCCTCTCCTCGTGTGCGCCTCAACATACGGCCGTTGGTGTTCCCTACACTGCTCGATGGACAACATGTTCCTCTTCTGCGTGTGATACAAGGCCCAGGTGCTCCAATTCCGCTCGCAAGCTCCTGCTGAACGGTCCTGTGCAAGGACTCTCTCAGTCAATCGCCTCAGGTCACCTGTGCTGCGCCCGTGGATGCACCACCATGTAACGGGCCTCAACTGATCCTCCCTCGGCCGACTCTGCTCTCCATCGAAAGGAAACTGGAAGCGCTCAAATGCGAGCAGCTGGCTTGCAATGTTGGCCAGAATCGGACCTGTTGGCAAAAGGAAAAACATGGCACATGTAAGACCCCTCGAATTCACACACTACCAATGAGTACAATACTGCAGTAACATTGCTACCAACCGATTTCTCACACGTACCCGGTCCGGGCCATACGCGCTCCGTGTACTCCACCAATCCTTGGTGCAACTCCGAATCGTCCCTCTCTCGGGTAGAGCGCCAGAAGGGGTGCAACATGTGGGCCACGGCGTGGATGGGTCGGTGAAAGTAGTCCCATCTGGCCTCCCAGATACGTGAGATCTCGTGCCTCCTGCAGCAGACAAATTACAACAATCACTAAACCATAGCATAAAAGAAATGCATCAGACTTGAGTGAGAAACAACAAACTAGACACTGAAGAGTCATACCTGTGCTCATCCAAGGCTGACAACAGAATCCCCTCGTCGATGCGGTCCATGAACTCATAAATGAGACCGAGGGTGCACCCCTCACGGTCTACCAGGCGCAGCACTCTGAAAATGGGTAGAAGGATCCCAATAATCTCCTCAGCAGCTCTCCAGAACTCGTCGCTGTACACAGTGGACTGGAAAAATGCCGAATGGGGGAGGTCTGTAAAGCCCCGGAAGGCCACGTTGGAAACCATCCGCCGCAATGCGTCCTTCACCACCACCAATCGCTCTAGCACCAAGAAGTAAATCGCAAAGCGTGTGGGTGCGGGCTTCTTCAGGTTTAGGGTGGAGAAGGTGCGGAACAGGGCCAACACACGCCTCTTCTTGGTGACAAAAGTGACCAGGCGCATGGCCGTAGTAGTGATCTGCAACACAAACATCCACAGTACCGGGCCCGTACATGGTAGACAACCTTTGCAGATCCTCATCCGAAATCCTGGGGCAATCAAATATGCCCAATGTCCGCCCATCTGGCCCTCTGACCCACAGCAAGTGAGCCCTAACCCTGGTGAGTGATCCCGTGAAGTGACCACCGCAATGCAAGCATCTCCATCTACGGGTGCCTGAGCCATGGTGTGTGCCCACATCCCCGTCGATAAGCTCAAGCTCGGCCCAAAGGCCTCGGTCGCGCACTGGCATGGTATCAACACGACCCTAAACCTGCAAACAACAAACAATCAGGCAAACGTTCAGTAGAAAAAAAATACATTGCATTGAACAACATTACCGAGCTCAAATAGAGCTCAAAATACCAGAGCATACATCAGAACGATTCCAGTTCACACATCATATCAAGTGCCAAGAAGAACATGAGATTAGGGCGTGGGATAGAATAATTTCAGTATGAGGGATAACAGGCGACTGACATTAGCGTCGAAGTCCGTGCAGGCATAAAGGAGTGCAGTGTGGGCCTAAACCGCGCCCCTAGCAGATGTTTGCACGATGGTCCACGCCTAAACCCTAAAAAGTATGGAATCAGGGCATGAAAATTGAAATTTGTGATACGGACGTAGACAGGCGAAACGAAGGTCATAGGAGTCTGTGCAGGCATGTGGAAATGCATTCTACGCTCAGACATCACCTCACTCGGTTTTCAACAAGTCATTTTGTGAAAATGGCAAAAAAACACAAGCATTTGGAATATGGTGTTCAAATCTCGCTAGGCGTGCCGTAACGGCTGAAACTGACACTGTAGGAATCACTGTGGGCGTGGAGAAACGTGGTCTAGAGCCAAACTACGCTCGATTTGGTTGCCTACAGCTCAATGTCAACAATTGCAAAAAATCAAGCCTACACTTACCAAATATCGAAAATTGGTCGTTTCGCTCTCCACGAAGCTCTGACCCACCCGGCATCGTGCACACCACCTCCGTATCGCCGAGTAGATGCCTACCTATTCACTTGCGAAGATTGGACGCCCACAGCTCTCAGAAAAAAATTTGCCTCCTCCACTGCTGGCGCAGCTCTGTCCGCGAGGAGGCCCGAAATCAGGTTTTTTTTTTTTTTTTTTTGCTATTCGCTGCAGCGAATCGCGATAATCGCGAAGCTAGCGAATTGCGATTCGCTACATGTATGCTATGAATCTACCAAGGTTGCATCCCTCGAAAGAAAAAACTTAATGTTAGGCTCATACCATAAGATCATAAGGGTGAAACATCATTTTTCTGTCACATACAAGAGAAGCGACACTTGAAAGTTCAACTTATGGATATGAGGTGTTTATAGCAATTCCTCCACCATTTGCTACAAATTTGAACATTCAATAACCACTTAGCTTTTTCACATACATCTCTTTGTCTGTCTTTATCAACAGAATTAGTCACTTGCTTTGTGGCGAACCTTCTTGAGAATTCTATATGCCATGCAAAACATTTATATGTGAGATTTCTATAACATGTCATGTGCAGTTATATCAAGGAAAGATTGTATAATGAGAGGTCAGATAGCAAATCTCTTACAAAAAATACCAAATAAACATAATATATATCTAAGGAAGCGGACCCTGGACGCGGACGCCTCAGGGGTGCGTCCGGGGGGGGGTGATGCATCCGGCATTTTCCAAAAAACAAAATACAGGCCCCTGCCCTCACTGTCCCACATGCCCAAAGCGAAATAAAAACAATTTATGACCCCTACCCCCCCCTCCCCGGAATTGATTATCAGAGGGTGTCTGGCACCCACCTGCCCCCTCCTGTTAAAAAATAGGAAAACGGTACCCAAAAAAATTTGCAACCTAACCACTGCCCATGCCTCCCATGTCTAATATCTACAGAATCGGACATGAAAGAGCAACAATTTATATTTTTTGAGTCTCCAGAACTCTGTCTCGTGCCCTCGCCATCTCTCTCTCCCTGATGAATCTATATTATACTATTATATAAATACAGGTAAACGATGCGCTCCCCGGATGAACTTCAACAACTTACTGATTACTTATGCTCCACAATGTCATTCAACATAGGGAAGTTCAAGACCTACACACACTACCATGGCCTATGTGATGAGATAGGTTTAGGATTTTGGGATGAACTCCAACAACAACACTGAAAGGAAACAGGAATTCTGTCACTGCTGCAGCAAAACAGAATGGGATGATTGGACCACAAGTTTCTGGGAGAAATGAATGCCCACCAGAAGGCAGACAAGCTCTCAAGACAGGGAATGTCTTATATGATGAGATTGGTTTTCCGCCGGATGAACTTCAACAACTTACTAATTACTTATGCAAAACTGTGTCATTCACTATAGGGAGGCCCCAAGACCTACACACTACTATGCCCATTTCGCTAGACCTGATTGCGTTTCGCACCCTGTGACGAGCCATTCTGACTGAACGATACCCGAATCGCACCAAGGACGATCCCTTGGGTTCGTATCGGGACCACGAACCTGTGGACTGTATTCCCGGCATTATACACGAGTTCAAGTGGAACTTCAACAACTTACTAATTACTTATGGCACAACTTCAACAAACGGCAACGTGCTGTCGAAATTTTGCATACCGACACGGGGGCTCCGAAACATCTCCCAGTTTTCACAAAGTGTCCCTGAAGCCCTGTTTAACGTCGAACTTCGGACGAACGTTTTGGGCGGGCCGTCCGTCCGTTCCTCATCCTATATGTTCCCACAGGTTCCTATCGAGGTTGTCCACTGGCCGAAACAGACAACACCTAAAACGGATCCTGTTTGGAGAAACGGGGCCATCGGACGGAAAGTTGCAAAACTAGTCCATTTCGCTTGACCTAATTCCGTTTCTATCCCGTCGAAGTGCTATTTTGACCAAACGATAGCCGAATCGAGCCAAGCTCGGTCCCTTGAGTTCGTATTGGGATCACGAATCTGTGGACTGTATTCCTGGGCCATTTTGTCGATTCCAAATGTTTTCAGTTCTTGTCCCTCGTCCTGTCTGTTCCGACAGGTTGCTATCGAGGTTGTCCACTGGCCGAATCAGACGGCACCTGAAACGGATCCTGTTTGAAGAAACGGGTCGTCAGACGGAAAGCTGCAAAACTAGTCCATTCTGCTTGACCTAATTGCGTTTCTCTCCCGTTGAAGGGCCATTTTGACCGAACGATACCCGAATCAAGCCAGGCTCGATCCCTTGGGTTCGTATCGGGATCACAAACCTGTGGACTGTATTCATGGACCATTAATGCATTCTACACAAGTTTAAGTGTATGCTACACAAGTGCTGCTTTGATGTTGAATCTGCGCATACCTGTGGTGCAGTACCTACGACACAATGAGGATGTGGGGTTGATGATATGTATGGCTGTGGTTATGATGATTATGGTTGTGGCTTGTTTTGATGGTTATGGCTATGGGGTTGTGGGTTTATGATGATTTGTTAGGGTTTAGGGTTTAGGGTGTTATGTTAACGGTGCCATTTGTTAGGGTGTCGGGTTTAGCGTGTTATGTTCCATGGTTGGACATGATGCAGATGATATGAGAGACATGAAGATGTGCTGGTCTCTCTCTCTCTCTCTCTCTCTCTCTCTCTCTCTCTCTCTCTCTCTCTCTCTCTCTCTCTCTCTCTCTCTCTCTCTCTCTCTCTCTCTCTCTCTCATCTTGCACAGAGCAAAGGATGTATGAGAACCAGTTCGCACGCAGCTCTGCATCGTCGTACTGCCTCTCGCTAAAACAACGGATGCAATATGTGGGCCACACTGTGAATGAGCTGGTGAAACTTATCCCATCGTCGCCGCCACAACTGCCTAATAGACTCCAACCTGTGGACCATACCATGTGGAGGCAACAATTACACGATTGCGTGCTGCGGCAGCAAGATGAAACAGAGTGCGAATGGAAAGAAAGATGGCGAGACTAAAAAAGTTATACCTGGCAGGGTCCAGCTCAGAACGCTGGAGAGACTCGCCTATGCGGTCCATGAACTCGTATATGAGGCCCATCGTGCACCCCTCGCAATCAACGAACCTCAGAACAGAGTAGATGGGGCGCATGACGTCCATTAGCTGCTGCATATCCACCCAGAAAGGCTCCATGAAGAGGATCTTGTGGAAGGCGCCGCTCAAGCATGATGAACTGAAAGGCGAAGCGGGTGCGAGCGGGCTTCTTCAAGTCGAGCCTGCATTGACAAACAGAATCAGAGGCACACACGGAATGAGAGAAAAAATAAGAAGCATCTTGAACGAGCCAAAAAATAAGTAGCATCTTACCTGCTGAATGTGCGGAAAAGGGCGGTGGTGCGGCGCTTGCATGTGACGAAGTCCACAACCGCAAGTGCCCTCGTGAGAATCTCATTGACCCAAGGCAGGCGCCCGATGGAATGCAGGAGGAGGTCCAATGAGTGTGCGGCACATGGAGTCCACACAATGGAGGGGTACTCGGCCATAAGAAGCTCCCCCATACCTCGATGGACCACCGTATCTATCCCAAGCCTCCTGCAGTGCGGCTAGTACTCTCTGACGGATGCAACCCGCTCCTGGAGCAAAGGGCCGCGAAGTGCATCGGCTGTGGGTGGTGTGTAGCCGGGCCCGCAGACTGCAACTTTCGAGATAGCCTCTCGAAAGATGCGGGATTCTCGAAAGCATATGCCTCGAGAATGCGAGCCCTCTCCGCAAAGGGGATGACCATACAAACGCCGATCCCGTAGCATCCCGTGAGTCGGACTCGCAATCCCCCCAAATGTGCTCGAACCCGAGAGGCATTCCCTGTGAACTACTTTCGACAAAAAGGGCAACGCCACTTTTTGTCGGGCATCAACTCCACCTCATCCCAAATGGGACGAGCGGCCATCTCTCTCTCTCTCTCTCTCTCTCTCTCTCTCTCTCTCTCTCTCTCTCTCTCTCTCTTCCTCCTAAACCCCAAACCCAAGCACACAGACCCTAAACCTAAACACACACACACACACACACACACAAATCCTCTCTCTCTCTCTCTCTCTCTCTCTCTCTCTCTCTCTCTCTCTCTCTCTCTCTCTCTCTCTCTCTCTCTCACACACACACACATACACACACACAAATCACCACACACACACAGATGCATACACAAATCAACTAACCCACACACACACACACACAAAAATCATCTCACACACACACACACACCATAACCCACCCAAACGCACACACACACACTCTCTCTCTCTCTCACTCACCATAGCTCTCTCTCCTGCCCTCTTTCACTCCTCTCTCAGTCTCTCGGGCTTCTGCGGACTGTTCCGCTGCCCGCGCGTGCCCTTCTGTTTTTTTTTTTTAAATTAAATAACGCGTCCGTCCAGAAAAACATTTGAAAAAAAAATAGGACACGTCCGACCCCACGTCCAGGGGTCAGACGCGGATGCCAAAGGCTGCGTCCGCCCCGAACCCTCATGTCTGATATATATATATATATATATATCATAGTGGCACGTGGTACCGCCATTATGGTACCGCGGTACCATAATGGTGGTACCGCGGTTATGGTGCCGCCCTCAGACCAACGGTACCAGGGCGGCACCACAAAAATAATATTTTTTATTATTTAAAAAAAAAAAAAAACCCTTTTAACAGGCTAAAACTAGGTAAAAACTAAGATGTTACTGTACAGGGGGACTGTACTGGGGGCACTGTGGGAGAGCGGACCCAATCGGAGTGCGGCATGTGGGGGAGCAATACATGGGGCAGGTACAGTAGCACATGGGCACTGTGGAGGAGCAGACCATGGACCCAATCGGAGTGCAGCATGTGGGGGAGCAATACATCCGGACAGGTACACCGTCACATGGGCACTGTGGAGGAGCAGACCATGGACCCAATCGCAGTGCAGCATGTGGGGGATCAGCACATGGGGCAGGTACAGTAGCACATGGGATCATCAACAAAAGCAAATTGGGAAACAGGTTGTGGGGTTAAATAGGCACTCACGAGACAGTGAGAGAGCCAGTGAGAGGGGGTGAGAGGCATTGTGAGAAGCTGTGAGGGAGAGCCAGTGGGAGGCTGTGAGAGAGAGGCATTGTGAGAGGCTGTGTGACAGACCGAGTGGGAGGCTGTGAGAGGGGGGCTGTGAGAGAGCCAGTGAGAGCCATTGAGAGGCTGTGAGAGGCTGTGAGGGTCATTTCGAGCAACAGGGTGTCGTGAGATGGCGGAGGGCAAAGCTAGGAGGAAGCTAGAGGAAGATGTCCGAAGGCACAACGAAAGGCATCGGAAGCAAGAAGCAGACATTGCAGAGATGCTGCGAGAGACTCGGCAGAGACACCCAGAGCTGCAGATCCCCGCCCCCGCTATCGAGCTGGATTTGGATGAGCAGATCGGAATGAACTTCACACGACGACAGCTCATCATGGTCAGGGAAAGGGCTGCCCGCCGTCGGGCTGACCAGGAGGCAGCTCGGGCTGACCTGGAGGCAGAGCGAGAGCGACAGAACAATGCACCTGACGAGGGCGAGGAGTCTGTGGAGGATCCGTAGAAATGTTTAGCATAGATGGGGTCTAGCCGTATGTGGCTGACTGTTGTTATTTAATGTTCATCAGTAAATGAGGCAGTATTTAGTGTCTGGCATGGTGTAAAGAACAGCCCCAGCCGTATGCAGCGGGAATACGTATTGTAATTTTGATACATCTGTTGAATTAATGTACGGTGTGTTTTTTGTGCAATGCGTGCCTTGTGTATTGCAATCTGATGTATGTGATTATGAAATGCTATCAGGGGGGTTGTATTTCTGTGTTCTGCATATGCTCTCAAACTCTGTACTGAAAACTAATTGAAAACACGCACACACCATTTGAAGTAAAACTGCAAGTACAACATCACAATTACAAATTGACAAATACACATTGTGCAGTGAATAGAATACGTCCAACACCAAATATAATATGAAAATTGGTCTGAATACAGTGTTCGACCATCTGGCCGCCAAACATGGAACATGATACCAAACTGCTAAAAATAAAATGACGGAGCTACAATCAATGCTCTGCCTCAAACTCAGATGAATGCTCTGGAGACAACTCAGGGCCCCGAGCTGACTCTCGCAACTGATATCTATGTCTGTCTGGTACTGGCATGGGCTGTGTATCCGAGGGGGAAGAGTCGTCATCCTCATCCTCCCAATCTGCCTCCCCATCAGCCCCCAAGCAGGCTAAACCAACAACACCTGCTGCAGCTGGCTGTAATACAGCACCTCTACCAACAACTGGAGCCCTGCGGGGTCGTCCTCTCTTCCCTGGCAGTTTCTGTGCCCTGCCTTTCTTGTTCGGTGCACCCTTGGGCCTTCCTGGCCTCTTGCGGACAAGGGGAGCCGTCAATGCCTCATCACCCCCATGCAGATCACCTGGCTGACTAGGCTGAGCCCAAGCTGCGGCCGGCTGGGATAGAGTAGCCAAAGATGGGTGTCCCTGTGCAGCTGATAGTGGAGGATAGGTCCGAGGAGTGTGTGCCCGTGGGCCTGCTGCTGGTGGAGGAACTAGATGTGGAGGGGCCGTCCCTGTAGGAGGCAAGTACAGCGGCGATAAGTACTGAAAGGGGCGCTGTGGTGGACGATACTGGTACATCTTGGGTGCTGCCAAAGGAGGAGGATGTGTTGTGGGTGCTGCCAAAGGAGGAGCCGGTGCCGTGGGTGCTGCCAATGGAGGAGGATGTGTCGTGGGTGCTACCACTGGAGGAGCGTCGGCTGAGACTCTGTGTAGGGCATGCTGGCTAGAGAGGATGGGGGTGCCCTGACGCTCGGCATCTGCTGGGCCTCTGAATCCAAGTCTGCAATCAAGTCGTCCAGCTGGGCATCCGAATACAAATGGTCTGGGCTCTGGGACTCATCATGAGCACCATCCTCGGGAACATCTCGTGCCTCATGCTGTGCACCATGCGGACCCGACATGGCCTCCCAATCGGTACAATCAAAGTCATCTGGTGACTCCTCTGGTGTGCTGTCATAGAAATGCCTATGGCTCTGTGATGCACGCATCCAAGCAGCTGCGGAAGGTAAACCCAAATCAGTCTGCCCCCTATCAAGAGCCTCCTCCATCATATCAACATAAGAAGGTATGCCACTAACCCCCCTGTGTGCCCTGCCCGTCTCCCGGTATAATCTGTGGCATGTGTCCCACCTCTACCACGTGATGCACCTATGACCCCTGCTCTAGGCGTGTGCCCAACACTTGTATCATATGCCTCATCCCGCTCTGATCTGGCGAACACAACCCGGATAGACTCATCCTCATCCTGATCATCCTCTGACACTAGCTCATCTGCCTCGTACAATGGGGGCTCTCTGTGCTCAAGCCCAAGCTCTCTCTCTCTCATCTCGGCAAGCTCCCTCTCTCTCTCTGCCATCAACTGTGTGCCCAGGTCATCTGCAGGCATGGGATGGGTGCTGTCCGTAGGCAAGTCAACCTGGCGCTCCAAATCGGATATCTTCGTCTGCAAGGTTTAAAATTGGCATGTCAGAGAAACAACTCTATCAAGAAATGAAACCAACATACCAGGAGTCAACCAACATGCTATGAAAGGTTAGCTTATCACCTGCAATGCGCTCGTAATGGTCGGAAGTCTCCTGGCGAGACGTGCGTTGGTGCTACAGAACACCAACCGCTCCAACTGACTCACTGACAACCGGTTTCTTCTCCTCGTGTGAATGAGTGCCCATGTGCTCCAATTACGCTCACACACGGAGGCAGCACAATCCTGTGGTGCGTGCATTGAAATACTTCAGCACATTGTCTTCAACGAAACACAACAATGGAAGATAAAATGAGATGCATACCTAAGAAAGGACACGCAGTGCAAGACGCTGTATAGATGGGTATGTGCTACCGAACATGGTCCACCAGGTAATGGGTAGCTGCCTCCTCTCTGAATCCTGAGCAGCCGGGTGGCCGAATGTGCCCATGCCGAAATGAAATGCAGCGAGCTCCTCCATGAGCCTGATAGGATCCAAACCTATGTGTGGACCCACCCTGTGAATGTACTGAAGCCAATCGGCCTCGAGCTCCCTGTCTACGATCTGTGTCGGAGAGAGGAAGAGGGGATGCAGCATGTGTGCAACGTTGTGGATACTCCTGTGGAAGTAGTTCCACCGCGTCTCCCAGATGAACTTCAGCTCTGTCATCCTGCAGGTGAGAGGCATGTGGTTTAGGGCATTACGAAAAAACGTAACATCGACATAAAAACAAACTAGCAAACACTGAAAAGATAAAGAACAATTACAACACTGTACCGCTTACCTCTCTGGCTGCAAGATGGGCAGCTGCAGGAACTGTCCAATCTGGTCCATGAGCTCATATACCAGTCCAAGTGTCGACCCCTCGCTGTCAGCCATGCGGAGCACAATGTAAAGTGGTCGAAGCAGTCCTGACAATGTCTGTGCATCCCTCCAAAACTGGTCTCCCCTCATCGTGGAAGAAAAGTGCTCCCCATCCTCAGTGCGCGGAAATGTACTAGCACACCAAAGATCACTGGCAACTATCTGTAGAAGCTGCTCCCTGCACCTAATCAGACGGTCGATGACCACCAAGTCGAATGCAAAGCGTGTGGAGGCTGGCTTACGGAGGTCTAGATGGCTGAACACCCGGAACACGGCAAGAACACGCCTCTTCCTCGTGACAAAAGTCACCAGGAAGAGGGCCTCACGGACGATGGATCTAACCCAGGGAAGTGCACCTATGTCCCCCATCAGAAGGTCTATGTCGTGCGCGGCACAGGGGGTATGAACAATGTGAGGGAACTTGGCCTCTAGCAGTACACCCATCTGAATGCAGTTCGTGGCATTGTCCGTCACCACTGTGACGACATGCTGTGGGCCTATGGACAGGATGGAAGACCTGATGACATCAAACATGAACTCTGCAGATATGACTCTCCCCCCCCTGCTGCCCTCAAAAACTGTGCCCATGCAGCTGGAGACCAGTATGTTGAGGATCGGCCTCCTCCTGACATCAGTCCAGCCATCGGACATGATGCTGCAACCGTAAGTGGCCCAGTGGCGACGTAGAGGCTCCATCTCTCTAGACAGTGACTCGACCCTATCCCTCAGCATGTGTGTGCGAACAACCTCTGAACTAGGGACTCTCCAGCTAGGGCTGACAGATTGTGCAAGGCGGAAGGCCCTTCTGAAGGGCTCGGAGTCGGTGATGGCAAATGGAAGGTTCAGCTCATAAATCAGGCTGGCCACGGCCTGTGTGGCCTCTCTATCCATGTGCGGCTGATGCGCACCGCGAATGCTCTGCTGCCTAAGAACTCTCCCAGCTGGGTAGCGGACCTCCAGCACGGTGCACCAAACGTGACGGGAATGGATGATGACGCGACAGCCTGGGCACTAGTGGATGCATCAACTGTAGACGTGGAATGGGGAGAGTGGGATGCACTGGCCGGGATGGGTGCAGCAGCGTAAGTGGGGTACACTGGTGGAGGGTGGACATCTGGCATGGGATACGAAAACTGCTGGGTAGGGTGGTCATCCGGATGTGAAGGGAGAGAGGAAGGGATCTCCTCAACATCCTGGAAGGCCTCGTCACTGGCATCCGGGGCCTGCTCCTGCTCGGGAGGCGGAGAGTCCATGAGAAAGTCGTAAACTGGGGGAGTGCAAGCAACAGTAGGTGGTGGTGGAACCACAGTGGCAACTGGCGGACGCGGTGGGACAGGATCCATCGGAATGGGTGCAGATGGGGGTGCGTGAGGCGGAACTGTCTGAGAGGGACGAGGGGCAAAGGGACTGGACGAGGATGCACTCCCTCTCCTCGTGCGTGCCAGCCAAGCAGGCAGCAACTCGGGGTCAACCACGTAAGGAGCGGTGCAAAACCGAAGAACACCCTCCGAAATGGTGTTCTCCCCCGCCACAAGACGTGGCCCGTAGGTATCCAAAAGTCACTGCCTGACGGGAACGGACATGCTAGCACAGGGGGCAGCATTCAGTGTGCCACCATCTCTCGCGCGTGCGCCGAGTAGGTGACCTTTAAGGCGAGTGAGGGTGGCAACGGACTTGTTAGAATTGTCGGGAACCTGCCTGACAATGTCCACCTCGTCCCACAGATCGGCAAGGTTGGAATGCACCATCTCTGTAGAAAGGACTGGGGAAAGAAGGCAGAGATCTCTGTGGGTGCGATAGGAGTCAGAAGGCTTGAAAAAACCACAATAAAGGCCGAAATAGCAATAGCAGGGGAGACGCGATTAGTGCAATGTGAAGACAGCCGGGAGGGCGCGGACAGTAGGGCGATGGGCGGACAGCAGGGAGGGCGCGGACAGTAGGGAGGGCGCGGACACTAGGGCGACGGGCAGGGAGAGAGATGAAGCAAGGTGGGGGGATTAGGTTAAAAAAAATACAGTAATATATTAAATATTAAAAAATATTAAATATTGTGGTACCGCGGATCCACACTGGATCCGCGGTACCGGGATCCGCGGATCCTGGTACCGCTGGATCTATGTATATATATATATATATATATATATACTAGTAATGAGTGCCCGTCGTTGATGGGCAATGGAGGCCGATCTAGGTGGCGGCCGATGATTTGGATGGTGGCCGATCTCGCATCTATGTATGTGTGCGTATTCATGATAGTGCATATATCTATGCATGCGTGTATGTATGAGTGAGAGTGTTCATATATGAGTGAGTGTGCACGCGTGTGTGCATGTGTACATGTATGAGTGCATATATCTATGCATGTGTGTATGTATGAGTGAGAGTGTATGCATGAGTGTATGTATGAGTGAGAGTGTGCACGCGTGTGTACATGTATGTGTCTGTACATGCATGTGCATGTGCAATGTGTACATGTATGTGTATGTGTGAGAATGTTTGTACATATATGTATATGTGTGAGAATGTACGTACATTTCAGAAGACCATGCTCTGAATTTCAAAAATTTAATATGTGGTTTATAATCACATGCAATGCAAACTTCAAAAGATTAGCCACTTTGAGTTATTTATGCATACAAACATGTAAAGCCATTCTATGTGTAGAATACATGTAAAACCATATATTCACTACGAAAAATGTGCGAAAGATGGAGTACAACATTTAGTTAATTGCAAATTGATCAAGAAAGAAAGATATTCCACATACATAAAATTTAAAGAAAACAAATCTATTATATTTTTATTTAAAAACTCAATAATTCTCAAAAACTTCTTCCCACGAATCACATCCAAAGCCTTGGGAGCACACCAAGTTATCTATCATCTGTGACACATCAGTAATATTTACAACCAATACTGCTCTATAAATGTATGTTAGATTTTGTACTAACAAATCCACATCTAATAACATATGGTGTTCTCGTGGAATCAAATATCCGACATCTTGTAAATCCTTTAAAAATTCCGCGTATAGCTGCAACGACCAAATAAATGTGTGAATGTGTTCGCCATCTCGCAAAACAACAACCACATGCAAACTCCATCCGTCCCAAATCATGATGGGATGGAGTCAGGAGCGATCTGCCCACCTCAAATAACCTACCAACCCTATCTAGAGCTCTCCTCTTCGCCTGAAATCTATGCCCCCATCGTCTAGCTCTAGCTAATCTAGACTCTGCCTCTGGAGTCCTATAAGACGGGTGATTACGCACCTCCTCAGGCGTAACACATCATGCTGGACGACCCCTATCTAAGAATCTCCTCTTCGTGCCATATCTACGCCTCAACCTTCTAGTCCTAGCTCGGCCTCAGGTGTCCTATACGATGGGTGGTTACGCACCTCCTCGGGCGTATTCGACTCTACAAAACTTGAATCTGCACCTAAAGACATCAAAGAAATTTCCTCTCTTGACTCTACTCCTCTCATAGGTGAGCAGACCTGTGTGATCCCCTACTCCCAAACTGCTCGGTGTAACATCCTCCACAAACTCTAACCCTCTCACAGGCGAACCAACATCTACACCAAGAGGAGTGTCATCGTCAACACTCACAATGGTGGCTGAACCAACTACATCCCTATGAACACCTTGCTGAACCTGCTCCAACTCACAAGGGAGAAGCCTCATCTTCGCTCTTCTCCTCTGCTCTAATCTACTCTTCCTCTCTGACCTAGACTCCAACTTCGGCGTTCTATACATGGCATTGCCACGCACATGCTCTGGCGTGACAACCCCCCCTGAACTACCCACGACACCGACACCAATAGTCAACATGTGCTCTCGACGCTTTGCAAGTTTGAGACCAAACTTGCGGTCGAACATGTCACCTCCTCAACGACACGAACTACAGGTGCAAGCAACAATGCCCTACGTACTGCTTGTCACTTCATATTCAACCTCCTCCTCCTTGCAGACTGGCTCTCACCCTCCGGAGTGATGTGCGAAGGGTTGCTCCGCACACACTCGGGAGTGTCCATGTCATGGAATCACTCCCTCAAATGCAAAACACCTGCAACAACTGGAACAAAAACCATCAGGTTTTATATCCAACATTGGGAAACAAACACATACATAAAACTAATGTGTGTGTGTGTGTGTGTGTGTGTGTGTGTGTGTGTGTGTGTGTGTGTGTGTACAACAACATTAATTATGGTTAGATCGCTTAAAATTGAGTGATTAGTCTTTTTGTATGAATTCTATTTGAGAAAAGATAACATTCCTATATGCATGATTATAGGTCACATTGTAAAATTATTTTAAACTAATCATCCATATAGTCAATGCAAAGAACTCAAAAAATAGAGCAATATTGCGTAAAACTTCAGCACTCTGAATATGATCTTTAAGAATCTCGGTCAAACTTAAATCAAATATGGTCATGCATATACTTGCTGGAATCAACTCGAAGAGAAAAAAAAAATTTGCAGTTATGACTTTTTGACTCTGAGGTCATTATTTTAATACTTTTATTGATAAAAGCATTTTTTTTTTTTAACACTTACAAAAATTGTAAATTTAAACAAATATTTCAATAGACTCTGGTATTGTGTGTGTGTGTGTGTGTGTGTGTGTGTGTGTGTGTGAGAGAGAGAGAGAGAGAGAGAGAGAGAGAGAGAGAGAGATTGTGTGTGTGTGTGTGTGTGTGTGTGTGTGTGTGAGAGAGAGAGAGAGAGAGAGAGCTAGCCGTGGTTTCTCTCTCTCTCGCTGGCCAGCCAGAGAGAGACACAATGTGTGTGTGTGTGTGTGAGCGAGACACACACACGCAATGATAGTGCAATCTATCATTGTGTGTGTGTGTGTGTACAACACCGTTGTTATGAGTTGTGTGATTTCTTATAGCATCTACTATTGCTAGCTAAATCTGATGAGCACTTGCAACGTCAAGTGTACCTCATGCCTATATATTTGTAGGTCCACAGGGATTGAAGCCTCTGAGCCCAAAAGTTCTACAGGCTAGTACACCATCTGCTTGAGCTAATTCAACCATTTTTGAACCAAGGCATTTCACATATTCTAAATTTGGTAGAAGGGGTGTAATCATATTCTCAGGATGCTATTTGAAAAAAGCCTTGCTGCGAGTTTTGCTGTATAATGAACGTCTTGTTGATGACGAAGTTTAATTGCATTGAACTGGTCACTGTTGTGTCTAGATTGCGATTTAGTAGGTGCATTTGTTTGTTCATATATTTGCTGACGAAAGCAGACGATTTACCTAAGAGTTGTTGATGCTTTGTCCATGAAAGTCTATCTTTTAGCTTATCGAGTTGTGAGTGTAAGATTTGTTAAATTTTCTTCTCTCCGAATTTCTGGGGTTGCTATCAGTGGCTTTCTATGAGTATCGTCTACAAAAACATTCCTACTGTAATCTTGCTAGTTTCTAAATGTTGTCTTGTCTGTAATATTCACTGATATATGCACAAACTTGAGAGAGAGAGAGAGAGAGAGATATAGAGAGAGAGAGCTATGGGCAAACCTTACCAGTACGTTGTGGCAAGAATGCTTGCAGTGTGCAAATAAGGTTGTTTATCTCCTTTCTTTGTTCCCTCTCTCCGAGATTGTGCCCACTACCCTTTTTTACTTCAATGAGAATGTTAGACTTCGCTTGTTCATGCAAACTGGTCCGCAAACTGATCCCCAAGAATGTCACAGAGGCCGTCGCGATCAGCAGAGAGCTAGCAAAGAGGCAGTCGCGATCAGTAAAGCTAGCAGAGAGCTACAGATCCAAACGCAGAGAGTCAGTCGCGATCAGCTGAGAGATCCATCCGCAGAGAGCGATCTGATTGCAGTAGTCGGAAGGATCTCGCTGTCTGACTGTAGTCGCAAGCAATGATCTGCTGATACGATCTAGCTATCAGCAGAGAGAGAGAGAGAGAGAGAGCGCGAACCATAACATACCTTGGAAAAAAACAATTGCACGAACCACAAAATTGGCCCATTAATCATTAATGGGAAAGGTAGGGGAAGGAGGGCCAGGCATGGGCAGCAGGAGGGCCATGCATGCATGGGGAGGAGGTAGATATATCTAAAAGGAAGCGGATGGTGGACGCGGAAGCCGATGGGGTCCGGACGCGTCCGGGTTTTTTTTTTTTTTTTTAATTAAAATTTAAAAAAAATTATAAAAAAAAATGGCGTCCGGACCCCCGGACGCGTGCGTGCGGACTCCCGGACGCATCTGTTTTGTTTTATTTTTTAATTAAAAATAAATAAAAAAAATTGGACGCGTCCGGGGGGTCGGACGCATCCGGGTCCAGACGCCGGACTCGAAAGCGGGCAATTCGGCCCGGACCCTCATCCCTGATATTATTATATAAATATATATATATATATATATATATATATATATATATATCAAAGTTCCAGGTGCCGTGGAATTGGAACTTCAGTTCCACGGCACCCACAGCTCCTGTTTTTTTTTTTGTCATTTTTAGTGAAAAAACCCCAAAAAAAAAAAGGTGTCGTACCCACAACACGTGTGTCGTGGTACGGCACCTGTGTTGTGGGGTACTTTGATATATATATATATATATATATATATATATATATATAGAACAGACATGCACATCCGGGCCGGACGCGGCCATTTTGCGTCCGCGTTCGACCCCCGAACGTGGAGTCAAATGCGTCCAAATTTTTTTTTTTAAGCTGGACGCGTCCGAGTCTCAGACCCCTTTAAATATTAAAAAAAAAAAATAGGAGGGCTCGCATTCTCGAGACATGCTGAGCCAGGTGCTGAGGCCGACGAGCCATCCACAGATGTCGTGGAGACCCCTTTCACTGGTGCACCCACTGTCACCCCCGCCACCGCCCCCGCCTCTGCCACCGCCACCCCCTCCGCCAGTACTCCCCATGGATCTACAACCTCCACGTCCGCACCTGCAGCTATGCCACCACCTCCGGATCCGCATCCTCTAAGCCATCCACATCCCGAGGCACCAGACAGACCACCATCACGGGATCTCTCAGAGCACAGGAGGCCACCTGGACCATAGCACATATGTTCTATGACCTAAACCTCCCTTCATTATGGCCTCATCCCGCATCTTCGAGAGGCAGTCTCGAAGATTGCGCACCAGCTACACACCGCCCACAGCCGACGCGCTTCACAACTTTTTGCTCCAGGGGCGGGTTGCCGAGGTCAGAGAGAGACTAGCCGCATTGCACGAGGGCTGGGATAGTTACGGCTGTTCCATCATGGCTGATGGGTGGACTGATCGTCGTAAACGTCCACTCATCAACATCATGTGTCCAGCTGCTACGGTTCCATGTTCCTCCACAGCGTCGATGCCTTGAGGCAGAGTGCACACGACGGAGTACAGCTACGGCATCATCCGCCAGGCGATACAGGAGGTTGGGCCAAATTTAGTTTGCAGTTGCAAGAAATCAACCCTACACGCTAAACCCTAATCCCAAACCCTAAACCCTGTCACAGAATGGCATCAACCCTAAACCCTAAACTCTAACGAAAAACCCTAAACCTAAACCCTAACGAAATGGCATCAACCCCACACCCTAAACCCCAACAAATGGCACAGTTAACATATCACCAATTAAGAAGAACAATATCGCGAACAGCTCAAGGCAAAACAATTGAAGGGCATGACTTCCTTTCACGACAAAGAGAGCGTGAGCAGATGATTAATGGCCGCTAGATGTTAAGATCCATAGCCATAACCATAAAAACAACGAACCATAGCTAGAGTAGAACACAAAAACAGCATGATCGAAAGTGTATTTCCTCATTGTGTGATAGGCATTGCACAATACAATCGGCAACTTCAATATCAAAGCAGCACGTGTAGCATACATTTAAACTTGTGTAGAACACATTTGGAATTGACCAAAATGATCCAAGAATACAGTCCACAGGTTCCTGAACCTGATACGGGCCTAACAGACTTGGCCTTGCTCGATTCGGGTATCATTTGGTCAAAATGGCCCTTCGATGGGAGAGAAACGCAATTATGGACTAGTTTTGCAACTTTATGTCCGACGGCCCCGTTTCTCCAAATGGGATCCATTTCAAGTGTCGTCTGTTTCGGCCAGTGGACAAGCTCGATAGAAACCTGTGGGAACAGACAAGACGAGGAACGGACCGATGATCAGCCCAAAACGTCCGTCCGAAGTTCGACGTTAAACAAGGCTTCAAGGACACTTCGTCGAACGGGACTTGAAAACATTTGGAATTGACTACTTGTGTATGTACCTTTTTCATGGAGAAGTAAAAATGCAGTTCTAAAGAAAGCTTCAACAGAAGCACATTTTTGTTTGATTGTTCTTATGCACTTTTGGAAGTGGAGTCACAACTGGTCCTTCTTGAGATGTTGATCTTTCCAATTGAGAAGATGTTTTAGAGCCCCTGCCATGCTCTGCAAAATTCCGACAGCGTATTGCATCATAAGTTGTAGCATAAGTGATTAGTAAGTTGTTGAAGTTCATCCGGGGAGAAACCGATCTCATCATATGAGACATAGTAGTGTGTAGGTCTTGTGGTTCCCTGTAGTGAATGACACAGTTTTGCTTAGTAATTCAAAGGATTGCTACTCTAAACGCAAGTAGGTCTCATGATTAGGTCACCATAACCAGATTAGTCTCAATAGTCTGAAAATGGTGTTGATTGGGCCCTATGCAAGAGAGCTCTTCACTAAGGACACTGCCTTTGGTAAGGTTGAAAAGAAGGTTCAACATAAAGCCTCCTTTCGCAATAGGAACGTCTTGGGTTCTCTTGCAAAAGAAGAACTGGGAGATGAAGCTAGAGTGTGCAAAGACCAGTTATGAACTTGAAGATTCTATGTCAAACCTTTTGAAAAATGGTGTTGACTGCATTCTGAGAGGTAAATATGAAATAACATACCTAGTTAAAGATGAATCTGAACACAAGCAAATATCTCCCAAGACTATGCAGTAGTATAAATCAAAAAAGTCGATTTCATCACACTTACGATCTACGTTGTTGAAACCCTAAACCACATCTAAATAAAGCTCGTACATCTATTAACCTTTTCGAAAAGATACCTCGATTATCCAAAGCACAGTTCAAATCCTATTTGTTTAACATCCAAAGTAGCAACAAGTCCAACTAAACTGAAGGCAATTTTGTTTGGGCAAAAAATGAGAATCTGGTTGACTTGAACCTTGGATAACGAACTGTACAAAATGAGAATCCCCTAAACCTGAACCTTGGATAACAAACCTTGGATAGACATTGCAGGTGTTGATTTGATTGTACATGGTATTCTAACCTAATAGTGACCCTGAATCATAACCTAACCTAACCTGACTTGACCCTGAATCATACTCATGTACAAAGAGTTTGAGGATGATACAGATTGGAATCCTGAAAGTCAAGAACACTTGAGTATCTCAAGTGGAGATGAATCATCTGATGATAAAGCTCATATGAAATTTTGTTCTCGTCTGGAACTAGTTCAGACGGGAAATCAAGAAAGCATATCACGGATATGCCTAACACATATGCTTGCTCTTCTTGCCAGAGAGAGAGAGATAGCGAGAGAGAGTTTTCCTGTCAAAATAACAATTTGTTTGCTCGTTCAAGCTTGTTTGGTGGTATCTTAGTTATGGGGGGCATGGGCAGTGAGTAGGTTTTTTGCAAAATTTTTTGGTACCTTTTTCATTTTTTTTAACTGGAGGGGGCAGGTAGTCGCCAAATACCCCTTGATAATTAATTTCGGGGTGGGGGGAGGAAAATTATTTTTAATTGTTTTTGGGCATGTGAGAGCGAGCAGGGAGGGGCCTGTATTTTTTCTTTTTTTTTGGAAAAAAAAATTTTTGCGTTCAGGGGTGGACACGTCCACCCCGGCCGCATCTGCGTTCGGACGCGTCTCGAACGTGCGTTCGCGCCCAGGGTCCACTTCCTTAGATATATATATATATATCAAACATGAGGGTCCGGGCTGGATGCGGGCAACCTGCATCCGCGTCTGGCATCCGGACCCGGACGCGTCCGGCATCCAGACGCAGGGTTGGACGCGTTTATTTCTTCTTCTTCTTTTTAACACTGATTTAACACTAAAAGAAAAAAAATTTAAAAAAAGAGTGGACGCGTCCACCCCTGGACGCACCCCTGGCGCGTCCGCGTCCACCGCACGCATTTGTTGTTCTTTCATATATTAAAATTTCAGACATGAGGGTCTGGGGCAGACGCGGCCTTTTGGCGTCCACGTCCGGCGCTTGGACTCGGACGCGTCCATTCTTTTGTTTTTTTTTATCTTTTGGACGCTGGACGCATCCAGCTAGCGCGTCCAACGTCCGGATGCGGACGCGTCCGGGTCCCAGAACACATCCGAGACTTGGACGCATATTTTTTTTCAAAAAAAAAAGGTTGGCCCCTAAACCCTAAATCGCTCGCAAGAGAGAGAGAGAGAGAGAGAGAGAGAGAGAGAGAGAGAGAGAGAACAGAGAGGCAGATTGGGTTTAGGGGGAGAGAGAGAGAGAGAGAGAGAGAGAGAGAGAGAGAGAGAGAGAGAGAGAGAGAGAGAGAGAGAGAGAGAGAGAGAGATATGGTTTAGGGTTTACGGTATAGGGAGAGAGAGAGAGAGAGAGAGAGAGAGAGAGAGAGAGAGAGAGAGAGAGAGAGAGAGAGAGAGAGAGAGAGAAGCTTTATTAATGTCTTTTCCATGCCAAAAGGCATATAAGACTAAGGAAATACATGTCAAGTATGTGGTAACCGTGGAGCGTATAAACGCCTCAAAAAACTGTAATAAAGAAAAAAGGAAACATCTAGTACAAGTTAAGATAACTACATAAATGATAGAGAGAGAGAGAGACAGTCAAAGGGTAGAAGAATCCAGTGGGAGATGGGTATTGATCACTGCCCCCAGAAGGCAAAAAATGTGAATCTGGTTGACCTGCACCTTGGATAACGAACTGTACAAAATGACAATCCCCTAATCCTAAACCTTGGATAATGGTCCTTGGACAAAGGAGGCTTTGTCAGCTTGGATAAAGGAGAAGTTCCAGAAAACTTGCTTGGTATTTGTGACTTCACAATTTTTTTGAAACTTATGCCCCTAAAGCATAAGGCACTTGGATTACCTGAGAAGACGTGTACAAATAACAGAATGAAGCTAGAGGCCTCATTGACAGGGATATGTATTGATCCCTGTCTGTCCTTAGATTGGTCCTCCAACAGCAACACTGAAAGGAAACAAGAATTCTGTCACTGTTGCAGCAGAACAGAATGGGATGATCGGATTGCAGGATGAGATTTTTTAAGAGCATAAGGTCCTTGTGCTTTTAACCAATTCTGAATGCTCGGGAAATTGCATGTCGTGGCACAACAGGAATCCTTCAAATTTACTTTCCTTAACCCTAAACCTATCCCATCATATACTATGGTAGTACTATGTAGGTCTTGTATTTCTGTGGAGCATAAGTAGTTAGTAAGCTGTTGAAGTTCATTCAGGGAGCGCATCGTTGACCCGTATTTATATAATAATAGAATATAGATCCGTCAGAGAGTCGGAGATAGCTAGAGCACGGTGTTCTCTGGACTCAAAAAATATAGAATGTTTGCTCTTTCATGCCCGATTCTGTGGTATCTCAATTATGGGAGGCATGGGCAGTGGTTAGGTTTGTTGCAAATTTTTTTGGGTACCGTTTTCCTATTTTTTAACAGGAGGGGGCAGGTGGGTGCCAGACACCCTCTGATAATCAATTCCGGGGGGCGGAGGGGGGGATAGGGGTCATAAATTGTTTTTATTTCACTTTGGGGATGTGGGATAGTGAGGGCATAGGCCTGTATTTTTTTTTTTGAAAAAAAAAAATTTAAAATGCCGGATGCGTCCGCGTCCAGGGTTCGCTTCCTTAGTATTAAATATATTCATATCATATATATTATATATTAATATATATCAGACATGAGGGTCCGGACCGGGCACGGCCATTTCACGTCTACGCCCGGCACACCCATTTTTTTTTTAATTTTTTCTTTTGGACGCTAGACGCACCCAGCATCCGGGCGCAGACAAGTCCGGGACTCGAACGCATTTTTAAAAAAAACAAAAAACAGGCCACGTACCCCAAACCTACGCTACCAAAGCCCCATTCCCAAGAGAGAGAGAGAGAGAGAGAGAGAGAGAGAGAGAGAGAGAGATGGTGAGAGATTGAGAGAGAGAGAGAGGTGTGCAGGTGGGTGTGTGCGTGTGTTCTGATTTGTGTGCGTGTGTGAGGAATAGATTAGGGTGTGTGCTTGGGTTTAGGGTATAGGGGAGAGAGAGAGAGAGAGAGAGAGAGAGAGAGAGAGAGAGAGAGAGAGAGAGAGAGAGAGAGAGAAAAAGAGAGAGAGAGAGAGAGAGAGAGAGAGAGAAGAGAGAATAGATTTGTGTGCTTTTGTGTGTGTGTGTGTGTGTGTGTGTGTGTGTGTGAGAGAGAGAGAGAGAGAGAGCGAGAGAGAGAGAGAGAGTCACGGAACCCTGCGGTGGAGTGACAGAACCCAACGATACCCGGACGCCAGTGTGCTGTGAGGCCTTTTCAGTCGACATGGCAAAGCGCAAACCAGTTGACGTGAGCGTTTGCTCTATATCCGTTCGCATGCAATTTAGGCTTGTTCTGTGTTTTTCATAGTTTATTTCCATCGTGGTATATTTATTGCTTGACGGGCTTCTTTGTGTGCAGAGGGAGAAGCTCTTGGAAGATGTTCGCAGGCACAACGAACGGCATCAAAAGCAAGAGGCAAACATTGCAGAGATGCTGCGACAGACTCGGCAGAGACACCCGGAGCTGCAGATCCCCGCCCCCCCTATCGAGGGGGATGAGGATGAGCGGATTGGAATTAACTTCACTGCACAATAGCTAGCCATGGTCAGGGAAAGGGTGCGAATTCGTCGGGCTAACTAGGAGGCCCAGCGAGAGCGCACCTGACCAAGGCGAGGAGTCAGTGGAGGATTCGTAGGAATGCTAAGACTAGATAAGGTCCCACCATATGTGGCGGATGTTTCTATGAAATTTTCGGTAGTAGATGAGGCGGCATATAGTTAGACAGTAGCATAAAAAACAAACCCAGCCGTTTGTGGCGAGCAATGTTATTTTGATACATCTCTTGAATTAATATAGTGTGCTTTTTTGTGCAACATGCGCCTGGTTTTGTGAAACGCAAGCTCTGTATGGCACCTTAGCTTCTTGTTGTATCCCACGTTTGCAGTCGACCTTCGTCTTTCCTTAGGGTAGTGGCTTGAGTGTCCATGCCCGATTCTGCTTCATTGATTCGATCTCTTCCGACATGGCCTGTTTCCAAATTTTGCCCTCAAGATTCTGGATTGCTTCTAGATATGTAGTTGGTTCCTCACAGAGTTCGAAGCTTGTGACCACACTTGACTGAAGACTATCGACGAGTCTGACGGGGGTGTTACGAGCTCGTAACCAGTGCCGAACCCTAGAGAACACAGATAGGTCAGATACCACAGTCAGGGTCGTGTCCAGCGTACATGACCAACAGGGCAAGACAGTGTGAGTAGTGTGCCCCAGCACGGTCCATAGCCATGGCGGGCCTAACACAACCTAGGGACCCTGTCAGCAGGATAGGGCTCCCAGTTGGGTCCCGACGTGCAGTCGGCCACGTTAGTGCCACGTGGCCGACACTTGGCAGTAGCATGCTACCAGTCCTCACACTGGGCTAGGAGGGGCTTACTCGATATCAGGGAGTAGGCAAGGTTGGGTGGATCAGTTAGTGTTTGCCCTACTGTGGTGTTAGGAGCTATTACACTGGTATCAGAGCCATCTCCATCCTAGGGAGTTCAGGACAGCAGTAGAGAAAGCTATCAGAAGATAGGAAAGATTTCTCAGATTCTCAGGAAAGAATTAAGGAGGAAAATCGCTGTAGGAACAGCTTTCAAATCCTTGAAATTTGCTGGGAATTTACAGTTGTTTGAGGCACAATCCCTTGTAGAAGCTCAGCGCTGAAAAATCAGGGATTTATCCTTGATTTTTATGTATCAATTGTGGATTTTTGAGCACATTTTAAATAGAAAACGTGGAGCAGGTCCAGCGCTGCCAAATTGGGTGGAAACTTCGAATTTGGAGTGAAATTTTCTGGAATTTGGAGCGGATCTGAGACAGAATCTTGGGTGCAGGTCCAGCGCTGAGGGTGTTGCTAGAAAATCAGATTTTGAGAGGGATTTTGGGTCTCAAAGTAAGCAAAACCAAGTAGCAACACTCCTGGTCAGGCAGCGAGGAAGGTCTTTGGCAGAAACCACAAGTTTGCAACTGTTTTTGGGTCCTAAAACGGGAATTTTGGAGCAAAAAGTATACACCTCAGACAGCGAGGGAAGGGGCCAAGACGATCAGAAGTTTGTTTCTTTTTCTTGGTACCTTGATCTCTGATTTTTCCGGACAGCAGATCTGAAAGCAGTGGAGGAAGAGCTGAAAGGGCTTTTCTTGATTCTCTCTGTAGAAGTACAGTTCTCAGAAAGAGCTAAGTTTTCTTTCCCTCCTTGTACAGTTGTAAATTAGTCTTTTAGACTTTTTTTTTCCCTTCAGAAGTTAAGGTAGCTCTCTTTCAGTTCCGAAGATGACCACTCCTCAGGGACCTGATCAACCCCCGGAGAGAGGCTTCGACGAACTTGAAACAGAAGCCTTGGCTTACAGAAAAGGGAAGGAACCCATGGAAGTAGAAGAACGGGAACAGTTCGCCGAAGAACTCGACGAACTGGTTACCAAGGAGCAGTTCCTCCAATTGGTAACAGAAGTGGATGAACTGAAGTTGGCATTAGCCAATTTCAAGTCCAGTGTGGACGACTCGTTCGCTGAACTCAAAAACTTGATTTTGAGTTCCGCGAAAGGAAGCCTTCCCTCCACTTCTCAGTTATCCCCTTCTCCACTTCCATCAGTTTCGGGTGAGACTTTACGGTCTCACCCCAGTGTTTTTAAAGATTTAAAGCCTCCTACTTTTAATGGGGAAGAGAAGGATAGAAATGCAGATATTCTACAAACCTTCCTCAGCAAATGGAAGAACATTCATGCTCTTAAACAGACCCCTGACCATTTGCAAGCAATTGAGGCCAGTCTTTCTTTAGGGCCTATGGCCTATAAGTGGTGGTTAAATCTCCAGGAGACTGGGCAGACTCCCCGGTCATGGAAAGCTTTTGAAGAAGCTTTCCTAAGAGAATTTCTACCAGAAAATGAACTGGATAGAGCCTGGGAAGCCTGGGAAAGAACAGTAATGGATAAATCCCTCATCCAATATATCTCGCAGTATCGAGAAGCAATTTTAAAGATTAAAAATATGGATGACTATCAGAAAATCAGGGGATTTGTCCGTGGCCTCAAAGATGAATATAAAGTAGAGGTCCAGAGAAACTCGCCTACTACCCTTGAGCAAGCTCTCAGATATGCTCAAATCTATGATGATTCAGTGGGTAGGAAGAGAGCGAGACAGCAACCACTTTCTGAGCAGCTTCCTCAGAAAGACTTTCAATTTAAAAAGAAATTTTTAAAAAGAAAGAAAGAAGATAAATTTAAAGGTGAAGCTCCTCAGAAACGCCCTTCACTCATACAGCCCTTAAAACCAGATGATTTTGAGAAAGCCAAACAAGAACGTTTGTGCTTTGTGTGTATGGGCAAGGGACACACAGTCAGACAGTGTCCCAAGGGGCCTTTCACTAAAAAAGATAAAAAACAAGTTCATCTTGTTCAGACTGTATGTTTCCCCAGTAACTCGGCAGCTTCCGAGATTAAAGTGTATCATGAAGATCATGAACACTGTTGCCAACTGACCTCTGCAATGCTAGCGAGACCCTTCAGCTTTGGGCCGCATGACCTAGTACGTATGCATGGGAAAGTTGGTAACCAGTCAGTAAGAGTCATGGTTGATGATGGGGCAACCCATAATTTCATCAACCACACCCTGGTTAAAAAGCTTAAACTACCAGAAGTACCTAGTCAGCATAGGTACATAGTTTCATTAGCTAAGGGCGAAGATAAAAAAATATGGGAAACTATGGTAAGTAAGTTAAATCTTGGTATTCAGGCGTACCAAGATGAAATAAACTTTCAGATAATGCACCTGGATCGAACAGACATTGTTCTCGGGAGAGATTGGCTCTACAGTTTAGGACCTTCCCTCCACAGAAACTATCAGGAGAACACCCTCAGCTTTCAGTATAAAGGCCGAGAGATCCAGTTGCATGGGGAGCATGATGTTCCCAACAGCCCTATGGTCTGCAGTTCAGAGCTCTGTCAGCTAATCGGAGACGAAGACCATCAGGTATTCTTATGTGACTTTCAGTTTATTCCTGAAGTTTCTATTTCCAGTTCTATTCAGCAGAAAATCAGTAAATTAGAAACTTTATTGTCTAAATTTTAAGATGTTTTTCCTGAAGATTTGCCACATGGTTTACCACCTAGCAGAGAGGTAGATCATGTAATAAACCTAGTACCAGGTACAGCACCTGTTTCTAAACCTCCGTATCGGGTTAGCCGAACAGAGGATGAAGAAATAACTAGGCAGTTAACAGACTATCTTGGGAAAGGCCAAATTCAGACCAGTAGTTCACCATGGGCCTCACCAGTCCTATTGGTGAAAAAGAAGGAGGGGTCTATGCGTCTTTGCGTAGATTACAGAGCCCTCAATAAAGTCACAATTAAGAATAAATACCCTATGCCTCGGGCAGACGAGTTGTTTGATCAACTCGACGGGGCTAAGTTTTTCAGTAAAATAGACCTTAGATCGGGATATCATCAAGTCCGTATAAAATCGGAAGATGTCTCAAAAACAGCCTTTAGGACTCGTCACGGTCATTATGAGTTTAAGGTGATGCCATTTGGGCTCACAAATGCTCCAGCTACCTTTATGACCTTGATGAACACTGTCCTCAGACCATACTTGGGTAAGTTTGTAGTCGTATTTTTAGATGACATCCTCGTTTACAGCAAAACCAGGAAGGAGCATCTAAAACACCTCAGAAAGGTGTTTCGACTGCTCAGAAAGCATAAGCTTTATGCTAAACAATCCAAGTGTGAATTCTTCGTTGAAGAAGTAGCATATTTGGGTCACATTATCTCTTCAGATGGGATTAAGATGGACCCAAATAAGGTTAAAGCCATACTCAGTTGGCTGAGACCTCAGCATATTTTGGAACTTCAAATCTTTCTTGGTCTGGCGGGATATTACAGACGATTTGTCAAGGAATATGCTCAAATAGCAGTCCCTATGACAAATCTCCTTAAGGGGAAGGGAAAGGAGTTCATTTGGGAGTCCGCACAACAGGAGAGCTTTGATGCTCTCAAAACAGCCTTAGCTACAGCACCAGTCTTAAAAGTCGTCGACCCCAATCAGCCGTTTGTGGTCGAATCAGATGCTAGCGACTGAGAATGCCACTTGGGAAAGAGGCAGCGTCCTTCGCAAGATTTTTCCAGACTTTGTCTTAGAGGACCAAGACGGTTCTTAAGGGGGAGGGAGTGTTACGAGCTCGTAACCAGTGCCGAACCCTAGAGAACACAGATAGGTCAGATACCACAGTCAGGGTCGTGTCCAGCGTACATGACCAACAGGGCAAGACAGTGTGAGTAGTGTGCCCCAGCACGGTCCATAGCCATGGCGGGCCTAACACAGCCTAGGGACCCTGTCAGCAGGATAGGGCTCCCAGTTGGGTCCCGACGTGCAGTCGGCCACGTTAGTGCCACGTGGCCGACACTTGGCAGTAGCATGCTACCAGTCCTCACACTGGGCTAGGAGGGGCTTACTCGATATCAGGGAGTAGGCAGGGTTGGGTGGATCAGTTAGTGTTTGCCCTACTGTGGTGTTAGGAGCTATTACAGGGGGGGTCTTCAAATTCTTGTCAACCTTCGCAATTCGATCTTTGGTTGCTGATTCGATCTTTTTGTTTCTTCTTTGAGTTTTTCGATAGGCTGATCTTCTATCTCCTGCTCAAGAGTCCGTGGTTGGACATTCTGATTCGATGCTTGGCCCTGAACTCCCGCTTCGAATGGCAATATAGAGAAGACTTCATGGCTATTTGATTCTTTTCACTCCTAAAAATGTTGATTCGTCGAACCTCACATCCCTGCTTATTACCACCTTCTTTGTGGTTGGGTTGTAGAGTCGATAGACATGTGAACCATTTGAGTATTCGACCATTATAGTCTGTACCGACTTTTCATCCAGTTTGCTTCTTTTTTCTTTTGGAATTTGCATATAGGCTGCTCATCCGAACACTCTCACATACGATAGATCGGGCTTCTCACCTGTCCAAATTTCGTACGACGTCTTGCTCTCCATTGTTGTCATTATCGAACGGTTTTGTAGATGGATTGCAGTGGCGATTGCTTCATCCCAAAACCGACTTGGAGATTGTGCTTGAGCTATCATGCACTTTGCTCCTTCGATAAGCGTTTTGTTTTGTCTTTCTGCTATACCATTGTATTGTGGTGTATATGCTGGTGTGAATTGATGTTCGATACCTCTCTCCTGACAGAAGCTTGAAAATTCTTTGCTTGAATATTTGCCTCCATTGTCGGACCTAAGGATCTGCAGTTTCTTGGAGGTGTGTCGTTCTGCAAACGCTACAAACTTCTTGAATGCATCAAACACTTCTAATTTCATCTTCAGATAGTATACAATCGTCATCCTATTGAAATCATCTATGAGAGGAAGTATCTCGATCCCGAAAGGGAGTCGACCTTCATGGGTCCACAAACATCTAAATGAACCAATTCTAGGATGTCCTTAAATCTCCTTCCTTCATGTACGAATGGATTTCGAAGCTGCTTACCTTTTTGACAGGCTTCGCAGAAGTCTGAGTTTGGACTTGTAACTTTTAACTTTAAGCTCCTTCTTGCTCATGTCATAGAGACTCCTCATATTTAGATGATACATTCGTTTATGCCAGAGATGATTCTCACTTTCGGATGCATTCAGCAAACTATCGTAGCTATTGATGATTTTTGCTTGATACAAGTTACCTTGTCTTGATGCGACAGTCAGCAACTTATTCGATCTGTGCTCGACCATTTAGCATGTGTTTCCATCGAACAGGACTCGTATTCCAAGGTCTGCGATTCTTGATACAGAGAGTAGGTCTCCTCAATGTGGGTACATAGAGTGCTCCTTGTAGCTCTGTATGTCCTGACGGTTTACGAGTTGAAGAGTTTCGATGCCTTCGACATCGTGTCTGCTTCCATCTCCCTGTATCATTGTTCTTGCATTGTCCAGTGCCTTGTAGTTCATTAGAACGTTCTTGTTGCAAGTGATATGAGATGTGGTTCCTGAATCAGTCACTATGTCGTAGTCTTGCTACGCATAAGTCGTGGACTCTTCATTGACAACTATGAACACATTGTCATTCTTCTCACCATCGTTGATAAGATGAGGGTAGTGATTTCATGAAGTACATTAGCTGTTGGGGAGCTTGGACTTGGTGCTCTTGTCCAGATTTAGAGAGTTGTGTGAAAATTGTCTTGATCTTCTCAACATGTCGATCCAGCTCGTTCCCATCCCATCACAGGCTCTGCAGCTGATTGTGGAGGTGCTCTTCGTTTATGGAGGATACGATGATCGCCATTGCGCGCTCATCCTTCCTTACCCATTCCACCCTCCTTGGATCTCCCTTTGGAGGTTTTGGCTCTGTGAGATCGGTGACTGACCAGATCCCTTCGCCTTTGAGAAGTGTCTTGATCTTGAATTTCCATATGCAGTAGTTTGCACCATCAAGATTGATTGTGATCTTTGCCTGAATTGTAGTAGCCATATTGTATCTAATGAACCCGCTCTGACACCATGTGGGCGGAAGCGTGCGTAGTGACGTGCGGAAAATTGCAGGTAGTAGACAAGCTAATACGAATAACAGACAACACAACAATCGATCGAATGCATGCAACGCAAAATAATGCTGGAAGATCCGAATATCTTTTGTATTTCCTTTTCTTAGAGTGAGAGTCGATAGTGCGGCGCCAAGCAGCACCCTGAAGCTCCTCTTACACCTCTCTTTTCTTCTATGTTTTCCTCTTCGTTGTTCTCATGCATATATTCTGCCAAGGAAATTAAAAGACAATTTAGCTAATCATTACAAGAAAGGTTTGCATTAAACTACCAGCTAACTACGTGTTAACTCTTGTAATGTTGCCTATGGCTAAAAGTGATATTTTTCATCTCACAACTGCCAAGTTTCGAATTCGATAATTCGAATCACTCGACAGTCCCGTTGTTTGGTCGGCAGCTGACTCATAGACTGGCAGCTGAACTCATAGACTGCAGAATATCCATTCCAAAATATAACAAGTCATCAGAAGGTGTATGGCTATCTTCTTTTATCTTAGTATAACTCTTAGAGGAGAGCTGCTGCAGTTACTTGGTGAGAGACAGGAGGGAATTCTAAGAGCTCAGTATTCCCCACAATTCGATAGATCCTTCTCCAAACGTTTCTTTTTAAAACACTAACTAGAGTTAGAGAGTTGTTATCTAGAGTTTAGATAAGAGGCAAAAGAAAGGATTTTCATAGACAAAATAGAAACTACATGGATCACATCTGAGTGCTAGTTTTGCTCGTATTCCTCAACACATTAAATGAAGATGAAAACATTGACTTCTGTATCATATAAAAGGTACAGATAGACGTGATCTCTACTTGTCACTTCTGTGTCACAACTTACTGTAGAATCATTGCATGACTTTAATGAGTGTTAAGTCCCTGAATTTATGAAACTGTCAAATCCAAGTGGTGGGGAACTAAATGAGGATCTCTGCAACAAGTTTCTAGAACACATGAAGTCAATCAAAGTTAATTCAATTCTAGAGATCTGTCCTCCACTGTCAACTAGTAGTGAGTTTCTTTTAAGAATCAGGACTCTCTCCTTTTTTGTATAGGCATAATTGATTGGTCAATTTGATTAGCTTTTTTAACTGTATTTAGGAGGGAGTTGCTAGACATCTAAGCTTTGTGGCGAGTACAAAGAAATCTGATCTCTGTACGGAATTTTCCCTTGTTCCCAACCTGATAGACCCATCAGTGTATGCTGCAACTTTCTGTTGGCTTCCTTACTTTTAGCCACTACTTTAGTGTATGCAGTTCATTATTGGCCACACTACATTGACATTCACAGTCCCTTAAGCATATGTAATTTTGTAGTTTTTACTCTGCAGAAGCTATGTCAGCCTTTATCTTCATTTATAGTATGTTTTGTGTTATTGCCTCAATTGAAGGCAACGCTTCCAAAGTAAGGGACTCTTGTGAATAAGACATAATATAGTTCATCAATGAGGGCAGTGTCCTGATGCATTTCAGAAGTAGCTCGCTGACTTGGAAGTTGGTGCCCTACCTTGATTCGCAGGTTCTGGATGAGGGGAGCCAAATTCTTAAAACCCTGATGGATAAAGTTCCCCTAGGGTTCCCATGGTTAGTATAAATGCATAATCATAAACTGTGCATGTCCTCACCACTAACCTTTACTACAAAGTGGGGCTACAACTCTGTCTTAAGTTTGGAATTCAAGCAATCTTTGGGAAAAGTCTCCTAGCAGCCAACTATCATCTTTGGAATGGATGTATCACATGGCTCTCCAGGATCCGATTCATCTTCTATTGCAGTTGTAAGTGCCTTGATGCCTTTTTAGCTTGTTTCCTCGTCAACTTTGCCGCTTTTAGGGTTTAGGGTTTCCTAGTACAAAGTTGCTAAGTGGTTTATCTGGTTGTTATTTTATCTATAGCATGTATGCCACCAGTGTGTAAGTTCAACTCTCGGTGGAAGTTCAACCACAACTAAATATCTAAAAATAATGATTGAGATTCAGCATACTCTAGGGTAGGATGTGGCTCCATGAAAGATGTTTCATGTAACGAGGTTGTAGACAAAATAGTAAGTGTGTTTATATAACGTACATTTAAACTGCAAATGATTTTGAGCCTAGGGAGATGCTTACAGTAGAGGTTTCCCAGCTCGTGAAGTCAGAAGAACAATGCATTGGCCTTCCTGTAGAGATGACTGTTTGGACGTATAATATAAGTGACAGAATATTGCACACACATGTGCTTGATTATGCACATGCACTGAAGCTGCTTGGTATATGACAAGGACGGTGTAAGTGAAAGTCAGTTTGAGCATGTTTTGCAAATAGAACACAGTTTGAAAGGCAGTTTTATGGGCTTCATATTGGTTTAGGGTTTGGGGTTTGGCTTCACTGCCCATTTCCTGAACTCGGACACCCAAGGAAACAGCATTCCTTTTGGGGCAATGATCAATACCCTTTCATCTGGATATTTGACCAGGAAGCTTCGCAAGAAAGCAATGGTTAAAAAGGTCCTTCCAGTGCATAGAGATGATAGGAGTGGTTGTGTCACCTTTATGTACTCAAGGATTTTACCACATCATTAATTGTTCCTTCAAATCCACGTCAAACGCTTTTGGTGAGCTTTTAGAGGCAGCACCCACTGGTTTCCAATCAGTGGATTTTCCTGCCGAGGAAGAGAAGGTCTTGGAGTACCAAGAAAAAGCGGAGCTAGACCATGCAGAATGGCTTGCAGCTGAGAAATATGTTGAGACCCACCGTAGTGTGTTCAAGGATGCTGAAGAGCTCCCTAAAAAGGCAGAGGAGGATACAAACTTCAAGATCAAGCTATGCAAGCTGCTCAAGTTATGCTTGACCACATAATTTTCTTGGATAAATTTTTCCAGTGATGTTTACTATCCTGCCTCTCTAAGCCTAAACCCTAAACCTACACACTACTATGTCTTATATGATGAGATCAGTTTCTCCCTGGATGAACTTCAACAGCTTACTAATTACTTATGCTACAACTTCATCCCTTGACCCTAAACCTTAAACCTTGGTTGCGATACGCTATCTCCCAGCAGCCCACTATCATCTTTGGAATGGATGTATCACATTGTTGTCTAACTTAACCTGCTGATGTTTTGTTTTCTAGGGTGCAAATTCGGGCGTCCTGTCTTTGGCACAACTGCGTAAACTGTAGGCAGGATCAAGCTCAAGACCATAAGAATGCTAAGCATAAGTGTAACAAGCTCTCAAGTTTCTGGGAGACATGAATGCTCAATACAATACGGATCTATACAATATGTTTTGTTGCTGAAGCTTTCGTGAGAATTGTAGTTTTACTTCTCCATGAAAAAGGTACATACACAAGTGAGCTATTTTTCATTCCGATTATTGAAAGATCTGCTCATTACAACAACATAGGCTCTACAATTTTAATCTGGAAAGTATAGCACTGAATAGTTGGTAAAATCTATCAATCACATCGCAGTGAAAACAGGCCGCTTGATATCCATATAATGGTGGAAAATCTAGCTAATTGGCCTACACCATCTGTATTCCTTTGACATATTTGCTTGAATCAAGAAGTTCGTTTTTAGTCAAAAATATATTACATCCAACACTAATTGGATTGAGAAAAAGCGGGACGAGGATCCACATTACATGAAGATGACTTCACAAGCTCATCCTCACTCTTAGGATGAGGTGTAAACCTTGGCGGTCTTATAACCTTATGTGGTGGGCCGAAACAGACGACACCTGAAACGGATCCCGTTTGGAGAAACTGCACCCAAGAACTACAATTGAATTCAGTCATACCTGAAGAAGAGCATTTTGTAACAGGACTATCGGAGCGAAACCTATCTTTCAAATGAGCCAACTACTTTTCGAGCTCTGGTCTACCTATTTTGGTACAAATAATCTGTTTATGGCTGGCTTTGTTGTTGAAAAGAATGTGCATCATATGAGGGTCGACTAATACTGTCAAAAGGGATGCTGCTGGATTGAGAAGAGAGCTCACTATGCTTCAAAGGTTCACATCTCTCTCCATATTGAGGATCTGGCTTGGAACCCTGAATTCGGTCGACCTCACAAGAAAAAGGTGGACAATTTTTCAAATGCAGATCATGAGGGTGCAAACTCAAGGTGCTTACTATTTTCTATCACTTCAAACTTATGGAAGAGCTCAAACTTTCTTCCTGACTAACTGAAGGCTTGTACTCTTCATCATCATCAGAATCTTGCTCAACAATATATTTGATATCCTTCTTGTGGCTGTTTGTTAGCTCGCGCGATTGCTGGGAGTGGCGTTGGCGACGATCCATGGCTCTCTCTCTCTCTCTCTCTCTCTCTCTCTCTCTCTCTCTCTCTCTCTCTCTCTCTCTCTCAATTGCAGAGTAACCAAACAAAATGTCAACATTTTAGGTGCTTGTGTGGTGTGCATCCTCGATTCCAAAGCTGGAGGAAAACAATTGCAACAAAATTGTTGCTCACAATTTTTAAACTCCAAGGTGGTCCTTTGGAACTTCAATATAAGTGACAAAATTTTGCACACACATGTGCTTGATTATGCACATGTACTGAGGTTGCTTGGTATATGACAGGGACGGTGTTAGTGAAAGTGAGTTTGAGCATGTTTTGCAAATAGTTCTTCAGGCAATGAACAAGCTCAGCTAATGTACCTACTTGCTATCTTCACTATTGAAAACATCTACGTAAGGTCTCAATAGTCTGAGAATGGTATTGATTGGGCCCATGCAAGAGAACTCTTCACGAAGGACACTCCGTCAATGCCCAAGATAGCATGGGACACCATTACACGACATTTTGATGGGATGGAGCCTGAATTTGTTGATGCAAAGTTCTGGTGTGTGTCCCAGGGTTTAACGAGATAGCTTCAATTTAAGTATAGGACATAATTGTAGCAAGGATTGAAAAAGAAAAGAACAATTTCGTGTTCTGAAGCTGCCAGACAAGCTACTACTGTATTTCAGTCTTGTTTTTTACTTAGTCATGAAAGCCAACCAAAGAAAAAGAGTAATCGCTCCCTTTTTCTCTCCTGGTTTCTAACAGATTTCACATGCCCATGCCCACCATAATTGAGATAAAACATAACATTTCATAAACACATACATTGCATTGCATTTAAAAAATACAGAGCTTGCGTTTCACAAAACCAGGCACGTGTTGCACAAAAAAACACACTATTAATTCAAGAGATGTATCAAAATAACATTGCGTATCCCGCCACATACGGCTGGGTCTGTTTTTTATGCTACTATCTAACTGTATGCCACCTCATCTATTGCCGAAAATTTCATAGAAACAGTCCGCCACATACGGCTGGACCCTATCTAGTCTTAGCATTCCTACGAATCCTCCACTGACTCCTCGCCCTGGTCAGGTGCATTGTTCTCTCGCTCTCACTGGGCCTCCTGGTTAGCCCAACGAATTCGCACCCTTTCCCTGACCATGGCCAGCTGCCGTGCAGTGAAGTTAATTTCAATCCGCTCATCCTCATCCCCCTCCATGGCCCGGACCCTCATGTCTGTAATATATATATATCTAAGGTAGCGGGACCCGGACGCAAACTCGCGTCCGGACGCGTGCATTTTTTATTTTTAAAATAAAGGCCCCTCCCCGCTCGCTCCCACATGCCCAAAAATGATTAAAAATGATTTTCCTCCCCCTAACCCCCCTGGAATTAATTATTAGGGGGTATTTGGCACATATCTGCCCCCTCCAGTTAAGAAAAATGAAAAAAGGTACCAAAAAAAATTTGCAAAAAAATTAGCCCATGCCTCCTATAACTAAGATACCAAAAAAAAGGCTTGAAAGAGCAAACAATTTGTAACTTTGACAAGAAAACTCTCTCTCTCTCTCTCTCTCTCTCTCTCTCTCTCTCTCTCTCTCTCTCTCTCTCTCTCTCCCACAGTCGATGCCCACGATAACTGTCGATGCCCACGATAACTTAGATACAGCATCGAACATCTACCAAATTGATAACGATTTGTAACTTCGACAAGAACTCTCTCTAGCTCTCCCTCTCTCTTTTCCTTCCTCCTATTGCCCATGCCTACCATAGCTGAGGTAAAGCATGATTAGTACTACAGTGATTACGTAGCCAAACATTTAAGCATTGAATTATCAGACAAATAATCAGTCGCGAAGAATTATCGGTCAAAGAGCAAATGACTTGTAACTCTCTCTCTCTCTCTCTCTCTCTCTCTCTCTCTCTCTCTCTCTCTCTCTCTCTCTCTCTCTCTCTCTCTCTCTCAGATAACTTGGCGCACTTTCTTGTGCGTAGCACCTTCGACTTCGAAGGGACTAGTAAATACACCCAATCTCCATTCTCAAATTCCCGATAGGTACTTTGGTATCAGAGCCAAGGTTCACTATTTTTCTTTCTTTGTGAAATTGTTGTGAAGGCCTAGTATGTTCATACTTAAATCAGATGCCAACACCATCCGATTTTGCATCTTTTGAATAGAATTTCTATGTACTTTTAAAGCTTCCATCTTTCTTTTTGGGAAGAGATATTTTTCGAAATCTCAAGTTTATTTTCTTTTCTTTTGTTTAAACAACGATGGAAAGCTCTTCAGGAAATGCTTTCAGCTCTTCTCCATTGATATTGCCATCTACATCTACTTCACCAAAGTCGTCACCTTCTTGTCTGAAACGAAAAGGAATCACATTGCAGCAAAGTCATCAACATAGAGAGCTTCACCCAATGTTTAAAAAGCCTTTTGCTTCAAAAAGCCATAGAAAGAATTAAGAAGACGAAGACTTCTGCACAGCATGACAAAGAACCCGACGACGATGAAACACTTGACGCTTACTTACAGAGAACCGGAAGGACACGGATAACAAAAGCGAGCAAACCGAAACTAGTTACGGCCATTCAATCTCTGAGGAGGGCCACACTCGTAAAACAAGGGAAGTATCTCTTGAACCATAATGATTGTTCATTAGGATCACAAGAATGCTTCAAATGTAGATCTCGAGATGCTTTAAAAAGAACATCAAATAGAATGGTAAATGCTAAGTTGTTTCCAAGAATGATACTATCGAGTACTTTTTTTTTTTTTCCCTCATGCATGTTCTATGATTTAAGCATTTAGTAGCTTAATGCAGAGGTGTTGATTTAAGCATACATGACATGAAATGTTGATTTAACTTGTTTGCATACTTTAGGCAAAAGTAAACCTTGATGGTATGTTGAATTAAATCTATCGTACAGGAGAAAGAATTCCTATAAATTATCTTTAGAATATAGAAGCGTTGCTTCTTAGAAATGATTTCTTGCTTTAAATGGACTCAAGCACCTTTTGAAATCATGAATAGGAAATTAAACCTCCCAAGACGTTATGTAAAAGCATGACTAGTATGTCAACATACTAAGGAGGAACGGGGACTGAAAACTTTAAGGCCCCTTCTCCCTTTCCCATTTCTGAATCCCCAAAGAAACAATTTACTAAGAAATTGTTTTGGGGCAATTTAAAACCTAGGATGAAAAAGAAATGATTGGAACTACCCAAGATAGATTCCGTAAGTTAAATTCTGAATCCATAGATTAAGAGGTTTGAGGTAGATCAAGGAATTCAAAAGACTCTTCACCCAAAGTTGATCTTAACACATAAGATCAGATCTGAAAAAAAAAAAAGGAAATCAGCATAAACACAATACTTCCTAAAGTTTAAGAAGCATTCGATAATGGATGCAAGATGAATGAAAGAAAATTCCTTTCAAAGAATACCCAAAGATTTAAAAATTCTTATTTGAGAATTATTCGTTGAGGACAACGCTTTATGCGTTGGAGGGGTGTAATTTGCAGATACAAAATAAAGACTTTCCCAGCTTTTAACTCCTTATAGACTTTGATAAAATGAAGTTATATTCTTTTCAAATATTGCATGAGTTTATGAATTGAGAAACAGGCATTGATATCTGTAGAACTAAGAAAACCATATTTGATGGTATTATGAACACTGACCTCTCATTGAAGGGTATGTGCAGGTACTCACAAATGTACCTGAAGAATCAAAAATAAGAACAAGAAGCCCTCTGGGCTTAAAGGACTGACCTTTCATTTAAGGGTATGTGCAGGTACTCGAGAAAGTGCCCGAAGAGCAAGAATCAAAACTAAAAGCTTTCTAAGCTTAATGACAGTAACAAAGAAGGCTCAACCGAGTCTATAAAGAAGGCTCAACTGAGTCTATAAAGAAGGCTCAATCGAGTCTATAAAGAATTGAAGAAGAAATCGAAGGAATGATCATCCTTTGCGTCACATTCCACTATGACAGAGGATGGGCAACCTCGAGAAAACAAGCCTAGGAATTGATGAAAATTATGCAAGATAAGATGGGCATATAACTCTCTATCCTAGAACGTTTTGCACTTGGGGTGTAAACCTAGCTTGAGAACAAAAATCAAGATGAAAGGCCAAATCTAAAAATATTAGGCCACCTACCTTCACCTAATCTAATCCACCTCACACACTACTAAGTGAGCCTTATTTCACTTGGACTAAGAGCTTTCATGCACTTCTATCAAAGACTATTCCTAAAACTCAGACACTTCTGCTGATCTGGAATTCTTTTCAATCGTTTTGAAGCGCGCCTATCTGAGGATAAAAATGGCACTTTGAATGGCCAGAAGAGAGGATGATCAGAGAAATGAATTCCGTGGAGACTTGAGCGCTTTTCCAAAAGAGATTTGAGCACATTTTCAAAAGAGATCTAGGCGCACTTTCTGAAGAGACCTGAGCGCAACTCCAAATGAGACCTTAGCGCATTTCCAAAAGAGATCCATCGTACTTCTGTTTCAGAATTCTAGAATCTATAGTCATTTCCAGAAGAGACCTGAGCCATTTTGTAGAAGAGATCCATCGCACTTCTGTTTCAGAATTCCAGAATCTATAGTCATTTCCAGAAGAGACCTGAGCCATTTTGTAGAAGAGATCCATCGCACTTCTGTTTCAGAAACCCAGAATCTATTCAAGAAAACTAAAGTACAAATTCTGTGGGAAACTCCATCGCATTCTTATGGAAGCTCAAATCTGACTATCGCTGTCTGGTAGCTACTACACATTTGTTGGCCATCGCTAACTGAGAGTCACCTTACTCTGTACTCAATCGATTGAGCAATTCCTTCAACAAATGAACTTCTACAATGATGCCTGCATAGGGTTTTTCCTACTCTTTATGAAGAAGATTGCTCTACGAGTGTACCTGTGAATTCTTTTCCTACTACAGTTCTATCTCTACACTCGTTGGTTATCAATGTCTTTGGACACAAAGAGTTCAAGAAGTTCTTCAAAATCCACAAGAAATACAGCTCTTATGAGTAGTAATCATGAATAAGATTCTCTGAATTCTGGCTTGCTTACAGGAAAAGTCCATTTTGGAGTTTTGATTCAAGAAACAATGCCATGTTAATGGGAGTTCTTGGATGATCCACCATCTTCCACGCACACACTATCCTTCTGGACTCTTTCTCTCACTCTCTACCTCTCTCTCTTTTCCTTTTCACTGTGTATTTCTCCTCAGAACTTAACTTTGCATCTATCTATAGTAATTAACTATAGTTTGAGTTTTTCTTGTTTCCATGTTGAAAATCTTATAAGAAAAACCCAATACATGCTATGAACTGGATTCGGCAACAAGTTTAATACCCATGATCGATGATCTTAGAATCTAAACTTTTCGTTAATGAGATTCTTAAAATTCAGTTTTGTTATCATCAAGATGATGAAAAGATATCAAGAATCCATCAAACCCATCTAGGCTTTGTATATGTATTTGGGTTTGGGCCATTTGGTCTTGCATAATTCCAAGAAAATCCTTCAGGGGGAGGTCCCCATCTTGACCCCTCAGAAAGTCTCATGAATGAATGCTTTTGTGATTGAATGTGGAATTTCTTCACTAAGATTTGAATTCTGCTTTATTCAACAGAGTTTTGTTGATTTATTCTTCTCAAGACACAACATCTAAAGTCAGGGCTTTAGAAATTAGGAGGCCTTCACTTCGAGTTCACAGGTACAGTTCTCACGAGCATAACTCTCTACAAACTTTGGACAAGTTATCTCGTGCCAACTCTAGCTTCTACTGCATATGAGCCAAAAACTCTACAGCACTAGGTACCCTATGCGGAATCCCTATGATTGCAGGACTCAGTGGCTTGAAACCATAATTGAGCTCAAATGGACTCAATCCAGTGGACGCATGTCTCTTATCATTGTACGCGAACTCCAATAGCAGTAAATGCTTTACCCAGTTTGTTTGCGTACTACTCACATATGCCCTAAGCATATCTTCCAAGATCTGATTCACTCGCTCTGTCTGACCATCCGTCTAAGTTTGCTCAGAGCTACTCATCTGCAACTGTGTTCCCAGCTTGGCGAACACCTCAATCCAAAATTTTCCCGTAAACTTGGGATCCCTATCAGAAACTATGGACTTCGGAAGACTGTGTAACCTGACAATATTCTGAATAAACAACTCAGCCACTTGTGGAGTTGTGACCTTCTTGGTCGTTGCGATGAAATGAGCCATCTTGGAAAACCTATCTACCACTACCATACGTTGAATCCATTCTGGGTCTTGGGTAGCCCAACAATAAAATCCATAGAGATGCTTTCCCACTTTCCTGTAGGTATCTCAAGTGGATGTAGCAAGCCCGGAGGACTTACTCTCTCGGCGTTGTTCACCTGACAAGTCGTGCAACGCTGGACGTACTCTCTTACATCCCGCTGCAATCGTGGCAAGAAATAATGCCTTCTTAAAAGCTCACTAGTCTTATCACTACCAGGGTGCCCTGCACAGGGACTATCATGGCATTCATGAAGTATCTTACGACGAAGATCCTTCACGTCTGGCATGAAAACTCTTCCATTTCTCAATAACATACCATCCTTCACGGTGTATGTTAGATATGTACTGGTGCGTGCCTCTACGGAAGCGACAGCCTCGATTGAATCTTCCGTTTGGTTAACTATCTTGCGCGCATTAGGCCACACACGCTGACAATGCGGGTCCTTTTCTTGAGCCTTCCTAATCTCCTCCATGAGACCATTGTCAACCACAGTAAAGCTCATCTGATGCAGTATACGAGATAGTGCATCAACGACCACATTTTCCTTCCCTCTTCGAAAGCGAATTTCCAAGTGAAATTCCTGCATCAGCTCGGCCCACCGAGCTTGGCGGCCTTTCAAATCTGGCTGAGTGCAAAAATACTTTAAAGTATGATGATCTATGTACACATAAAACTCGGCGCCATATAAATAATGTCTCCACACCTTGAGCGCATGTATAATCACATACAGCTCTTGCTCATGTGTAGGATTATCTCTGTTGAGATGGTGTCAACTTCTTACGCTCAAAGGCTACTGGTCTACCTTCTTGGCTCAACACTGCTGCTACGGCAATGCCACTTGCATCCATCTCTAGGTCAAAAGGTTTCTGGGTATCCACAATCTTGAGGACTGGAGCTGTGGCCACAGACTCCTTCAAGTTCTCAAAACGTTGCTGAGCTTCAGCATCCCATCGAACCACAGTGTTGTTTTTCCTTAGCTGGTCCGTTAAAGGAGCAGCTATCCAGGAATAATTCCTAACAAACCGCCGGTAGAACTTACAAAAGCCTAAGAAAGATTCTAATTGGCGTATATCGGCAGGCCTCGGCCACTTCTTAACCACAGCCACCTTGGCTGGGTCGACCGAAATACCCTCAGCAGTCACCACGTGACCCAAATACTCGACACGAGTTTTACACAACTTTGTCTTTTGAGCATTGACATACAAGATAGAAGCTTGTAACTTGTCAGATACGGTCTTGAGATGAACCTCATGCTCCTCGACCGCTTTACTAAAAACCAATATATCGTCAATAAAATTGACGACAAACTTGCCCATATAGTCTCGCAAGACATCGTTCATGAGCATCATGAACGTGGCTGCGGCATTGGTTAACCCAAATGGCATAACCAAAAATTCATAATGACCGAAACGGGTTCGGAAGGCCGTCTTCTGGACGTCTTCATCTTGAATCCGTATTTGATGGTATCCACTTTTGAGATCTATCTTACTGAAAATGGTTGCACCTTGCAACGCATCCAGTAGATCATCAATCCTGGGCATCGGATACCTGTGCTTTACAGTGATCTTATTCAATCCCCTGTAATCTACACACATCCGGAAACTACCATCCTTTTTCTTAACAAGTAAAATAGGAGAGGCGAAAGGTGAATAACTCGGACGGATGTAGCCCAGCTTGAGATACTCCAACATCTTTCTGACTTTCTCTTCCTCTTTTAGGCTCATCCTATAAGGAGGCCTACATACCGGACTTGCCCCTAGAACGAGCTCAATACGATGATCAACGTTCCGACTAGGCGGCAATCCCTCTGGCATATTACTAATTAGCACGTGTTTAAACTGAGTGCGGATGGACTTCTCCAACTCACTTGCTGGGTCACATCTAGGCTGTAATGAAATGCATGTGCACTAAAGTAAATGAAGCTTCTTGTGGTTTATTAGTGAGTGTGCTTATCTGATTATTATCAACATAAGAATCAAAACTGGAATCAACATTCACATAACACAACCACAAAAAATCTCCATTCTCTTTATTTGCATACAGGTAACAAGAGGACCCTCAACAGATGGTCTCCCCCCCTTTAAGACATGAGACATACCCTCATGCCCGAACTTGTACACATGTGACTTAAAATCTATAGCAAGTTGCTTACTTGCATGCCACCTCTTACCAAGTACAATATCAAACTTAGCTAGTTTAGTAATTTCAAAATCTAACTTCTCGGTATACGTCTGAATAGAAAAAGACGCCCGAGAGATCCTTTCATCCCAAACCTTTGTTCCCTTACCATCTGGCATCTCAACAGTATACTGGTAATCAGATGGAACAGTAGCCAAGCGAAACTTCATCACCACGCGAAGGTTGATAATATTATGCAAGGAACCGGTGTCAAACAAGACGTGTCATGACCTTCCAGCTTTCCCCTCATGCATATCAGTTTACTGTCTGGAAATTGATAAGCTTCCCGCGCCTTGGTGGACAAATAACAAACTGGTGCCTCTGGATCAAACTTCCGCACCGAAATAGTCATGACACGACGAGTGTCCTCATCATCACTTACCAACAAGTCATCCAAAATTTCCTCATCCTTGCCCTCATCTTGACGTTGCATAGTATGGAGCTTCTTGCCCGTTCGTCAAGGACAATCTTTGAAGAGATGCTTGCCAAGACAAAAAAAGCATAAGTTGGCCTTTTCCTTTTGCTCAGGACTGAGGGGAGACTTGTCGTAAGCACGACAAGCCATAGGAGATCCCGCCTTGCGCTTCAAAGTCTGCTGCATCTGGATAGAATCCTTCTGCGAAAAGCCTTTCTGACCAGCTTGGCCAGACTTTCGCGAACCCTTCTTCTGAGGCCAGCTTGGCGCTCCAGATTCAGCCTTGGTGCGCACATTACCTTCAAAGTTGAGAGCTGTAGCAACTGCCTCTTCTAAGGTCTTGCACCCTGTCGCGAACGGGGTTTCTTTCCTTGTCGCGAACGATTTTGTTTCTTTGAATTTTCTTTTGTGCGGAAGCTCACAGGAACCTAGACACGCGACTACAGATCACAGAACAGATTTCATTCTAGCAATCAAGACAGCGGAAGACAAGGAGATGCACGAAATAGAGCAATCAAATTATCAGTTTAATTTTTAGAGCGAGATCGTCAGTGTCTCACTCGTTGGCGGCCTGACGCCCTGCTCTTTCATTGTGTTCTGCTCGTTGGCAGACTTTCATGCACAGCTGTTTCGTTTCTATGGTTTTTCTTTTCTGCTCTACTCTCGCACACTCTCTGTGTCTCACTTTTTAATATTTTGATCCAAAAAAATAGTTTATATCTCCACTGTGTGGAGTTTACAAGATAGCTAAAACAGAGAATTACAAGAGTAGTTAACGTTAATCAACTAATCAGTTACTCTCCGTCGTTGCTAGGCGTTTTAGCTGGGCGTGAAGTTTAGGACTCCACGCCCGTTGAGCTGCCAGCTGGCAGCGCGAAAGATATTCTTTCGTTTCTTCCGTTTCGTGTCGTGTCTTTGCCTTTCTGGTCCTGGAGGCATGTTTGACTTTCGCGAATCATTCGACCTTCAAGTTTCGCTTCGCTTCGTGTCTTAGGGTTTTCGAGGTCCGTTGACTTTTGCGAATTGTTCGCCATTCAACCTTCGCTTCGTTTTCGCATTGCGGCAAAGTTGTAGGAGTTCACCATTTCTGATACTCCCTCTTGAACCTTGCAGCTTTGCACGTTTACTCTGATACCATGTCGCAAACAGGGTTTATTTCGTTGTTGCAAACGATTTTGTTTCTTTGAATTTTCTTTTGTGCGGAAGCTCACAGGAACCTAGACACGCGACTACAGATCACAGAACGGATTTCATTCTGGCAATCAAGACAGCGGAAGACAAGGAGATGCACGAAATAGAGCAATCAAATTATCAGTTTAATTTTTAGAGCAAGATCGTCAGTGTCTCGCTCGTTGGCGGCCTGACGCTCTGCTCTTTCGCTGTGTTTTGCTCGTTGGCAGACTTTCATGCACAGCTGTTTCGTTTCTATGGTTTTTCTTTTCTGCTCTACTCTCGCACACTCTTTGTGTCTCACTTTTTTATATTTTGATCCAAAAAAACAGTTTATATCTCCACTGTGTGGAGTTTACAAGATAGCTAAAACAGAGAATTACAAGAGTAGTTGACGTTAATCAACTAATCAGTTACCCTCCGTCGTTGCTAGCCGTTTCAGCTGGGCGTGAAGTTTAGGACTCCACGCCCATTGAGCTGCCAGCTGGCAGCGCGAAAGATATTCTTTCGTTTCTTCCGTTTCGTGTCGTGTCTTTGTCTTTCTGGTCCTGGAGGCATGTTTGACTTTCGCGAATCATTCGACCTTTGAGTTTCCTTCGCTTCGTGTCTTAGGGTTTTCGAGGTCTGTTGACTTTCGCGAATTGTTTGCCATTCGACCTTCGCTTCGTTTTCGCGTTGCGGCAAAGTTGCAGAAGTTCACCATTTCTGACACACCCTTCATTAAGCACTGAAGGCCTCAACTTTTCACGAAGGCCAAATATGAACTTGTGGACTACTAGCCACTCGGGAATCTCTTCCGGAATCTTGATAAGCGTCTCAGGATACCTATCAGCATATTTCTGCACCATGTACTGCCTCTGACGATGCAAAAGCCAAGCATTTGTCGCACGCACATGGCTCTTGCTCCAAAACGGGCATATGATGGCTCTATAGGATCATTATGGATGCTAGGAACATGCTCCCAAAATCTGATCAGGATCTGAGAAGGTTCCGGAGAGTTATGAGCGAAAAACCTTCAGAAAAAATGCGCTGGCCCTCCAAAACTTTGAAATTTTCTGAAATCTGAGATCGGCAACGTGAATCCCTGTTGATCTATAGCGACTACCCACTAGAATTGATCTGAGACAGATCTCCCTCAAATCTGAGCACTATAGACCAAGTTATGGTGAAAAACCCAGGCATTTTCTCACTTTCTCTCTCTAGAACGGACGTTTCTCTCTCTAGAACGAGGCTTTGATACCAATTGTCACAAGCCAGTCTCTCCAAGCTCGTGAATCCTAGAAGTCGGTGTGTAGAATCAACCTCCCAACCATAGGCACCCCCTCCTTGAGTCCTACCTGCTATTCCCGTCAACTGGCACACGGAATCCACCTGTGGCGATCAGTCCACTTGGCATGCCTGGCCCCTGTGACCTGTGAATATTGAGTGACTCCTACGGTACCACCCCCATGCCCCGCCAAAGACCTGTGACCCTCTTGGTCAACCCGACTACTTGCCGGCTAGCATCTCGTCACTGACGACTAGGATCCCGACGGTCAAGACACACCGCATCTCTGACAGCTTGTCAGGCAGCCACACTGGGTCACTGTTCGTAACGCACCGGTCCCAACTTGGGACAAATGTCCTCGTCGGTCACCGACCCTTGCCAACACTAGGCCTCAGGCCCTTTGGTAACCGGTCGTGCCAAGGTCATGATAGAGTCGTAATTGGAACACTGAAGCTGCTTGGCATATGACAGGGACGGTGTAAGTGAAAGTCAATTTGAGCATGTTTTGCAAATAGAACATAGTTTGAAAGGCAGTTTTATGGGGTTTATACTGGTTTAGGGTTTGGGGTTTGGCTTCACTGCCCATTTCCTGAACTCGGACACCCAAGGAAGCAGCATTCCTTTTGGGGCAATGATCAATACCCTTTCATCTGGATATTTGGCCAGGAAGCTTTGCAAGAAGCAATGGTCAAAAAGGTCCTTCCAGTGCATGGAGATGATGAAGTGGTTGTGTCACCTTTATGTACTCAAGGATTTTACCACGTCATTAATTGCTCCTTCAAATTTATGTCAAACGTTTTTGGTGAGCGTTCAGAGACAACACCCACTGGTTTCCAATCAGTGGATTTTCCTGCCGAGGAATAGAAGGTCTTGGAGTACCAAGAAAAAGCAGAGCTAGACTATGAAGAATGGCTTGCAGCTGAGAAATATGTTGAGACCCACCGTAGTGTGTTCAAGGATGCTGAAGAGCGCCCTAAAAAGGTAGAGGAGGATACAAACTTCAAGATCAAGCTATGCAAGCTGCCCAACCTATTCTTGACCACATAAATTTTCTTGTATAAATTTTTCCAGTGATGTTTACTATCCTGCCTCTCTAAGCCTAAACCCTAAACCTACACACTACTATGTCTTATAGGATGAGATCGGTTTCTCCCCGGATGAACTTCAACAGCTTACTAATTACTTATGCTACAACTTCATCCCTTGACCCTAAACCTTAAACCATGGCTGCAATACGCTGGCTCAGAACAACCCCCCTATCATCTTTGGAATGGATGTATCACATTGTCGTCTAACTTAACCTGCTGATGTTTTGTTTTCTACGGTGCGAAATCGGGCGTACTATGTTTGGCACAACTATGTAGACTATAGGCAGGATCAAGTTCAAGACCATAAGATTTTTGGGTGAAGTGAATGTTGAGCAGAAGTGTTACAAGCTCAAGACCACAAGTTTCTGGGAGACATGAATGCTCACTACAATACGTACAATACGAATCTATGCAATATATTTTGCTACTGAAGCTTTCGTGAGAGTTGCAGTTTTACTTCTCCATGAAAAAGGTACATGCACAAGTGAGCTATTTTTCATTCCAATTAGTGAAAGATCTGCTCATTACAACAACATAGACTCTGCAAATTTGTTCTGGAAAGTATAGCACTGAAAATAGTTGGTAAAATCTATCAATTACACCGCAGTGAAAACAGGCCGCTTGATATCCATATAATGGTGGAAAATCCAGCTAATTGGCCTACACCATCTGTATTCCCATTTGGAGAAACTGCGCCCAAGAACTACAATTCAATTCAGTCATACCTGAAGAAGAGCACTTTGTAACAGAACTACCGGAGTGAAACCTATCTTTCGAATGAGCCAGCTGCTTTTCGAGCTCTCGTCTACCTATTCTGGTACAATAATATGTTTATGGCTTTGTTGTTGAAAAGAATGTGCATCATACGAGGGTCAACTAATACTGTCAAAAGGGATGTTGCTGGATTGAGAAGAGACCTCATTATGCTTCAAAGGTCCACATTTCTCTCCATATTGAGGATTTGGCTTGGCACTCAGAATTTGGTCGACCTCACAAGAAAAAGGTGGACAATTTTTCAAATGCAAATTATGAGGGTGCATCCTCGAGGTGCTTACTAATTTCTATCACACTTCAAACTTATGGAAGAGCTCGAACTTTCTTTCTGACCAACTGAAGGCTTGTACTCTTCATCATCATCAGAATCTTGCTCAACAATATATTTGATATCCTTCTTTTGGCTGTTTGTTAGCTCGCGCGGTTGCTGGGAGTGACGTTGGCGACGATGCATGGCTCTCTCTCTCTCTCTCTCTCTCTCTCTCTCTCTCTCTCTCTCTCTCTCTCTCTCTCTCTCTCTCTCTCTCTCTCTCTCTCTAACATTAATTTGTTATGAATGCCATTTAAAGCCCCCCATTGTGGAGATGTTAAGAATTGAGTTGTGTCAGCTAACACCCACAATTTGGTGCCACAAGACCCTTGTGTTGTTTGTTGAGTTGCAGAGTAACCAAACAAAATGTCAACATTTTTGCGTGTTTGAGGTGCTTGTGTGTGCATCCTCTATTCCATAGCTCAAGGAAAATAATTGCAACAAAACTGCTGCTCACAATTTTAAACTCCAAGGTTGTACTTTGGAACTTTGATATAAGTGACAAAATTTTGCACACACATGTGCTTGATTATGCACATGTACTGAGGTTGATTGGTATATGACAGGGACGGTGTAAGTGAAAGTCAGTTTGAGCATGTTTTGCAAATAGTTCTTCAGGCAATGAACAAGCTCAGCTTCTATACTTACCTGCGATCTTCGCTATTGATAACATCTAAGTGAGGTCTCAATAGTCTGAGAATGGTGTTGATTGGGCCCATGCAAGAGAACTCCTCACGAAGGACACTGCCTTTGGTAAAGTTGAAAAGAAGGGATGTACTGTAGTGAGCATTCGTGTCTCCTAGAAACTTGTGGTCTTGAGCGGTTGGGGTTGAAGTGTGTCAATGCCCAAGATAGCATGGGACACCATTACACGACATTTTGATGGGATGGAGCCTGACTTTGTTGATGCAAAGTTCTCGTGTGCGTCCCAGGGTTTAACGAGATAGCTTCAATTTAGGTATAGGTCAAAATTGTAGCAAGGATTGAAAAAGAAAAGAACGATTTCGTGTTCTGAAGCTGCCAGACAAGCTACTACTGTATTTCAGTCTTGTTTTAGCCAGCCAAGGAAAAAGAGTAATCGCTCCCTTTTTCCCTCCTGATTTCTGACAGATCTCACATGCCCATGCCCACCATAATTGAGATAAAACATAATATTTCATAAACACATACATTATCGGATGATACAAGACGCGACTTGTCGCAAAACGCTACACTCAGAGGTATGGTATTGACTACTTTGATACATACTCCTCAATGGTAAAGATGTCATTACCCCTTTGCTTATGCTACAAAATATAATTTGGAGATACATCAAATAAATGTCAAGACAGCCTTCCTCCAGGGAGACTTGGATGAAGAAATTTTCATGGAACAGCCTGAAGGTTATAAAGACCCGAACAATCTAGATTATGAATCTCGGCTGCACAGGTGTATCTACGGTCTGAAGCAGTTAGGAAATTGATACCTTTGATGAGCTAACCTGGACAAATTTGTTGGCGGCAGAGCCGTGTCCACCTTCTTGACCCCCGAGACATTCATGAAGCATGGAACATCATTTCATATCTTGCTTGATCTCTTCCACCTCCAAGGTGTCATCTGCTTGGTCTTGAAAAATGTACATGTTCCGCTTGGTCTTGAAAAATGTACATGTTCCGCATTTGGTTCCGTAGAGGTTCTTTCCACCTATGTTGCACCAATTATCCAAAGCAAGGCTCCTCCTCTTAGCATGCTCTTGGTCTTGCTATGACAACAATGAAGGACACTGACCCCTTTGCACGTTAGGCCTCCGTACAATTCTTTGCTTGTAGGTGTAGCTACACCCTTTCCTTTCATGTCATTCTAAACTTGTTATTAACTGGATCAAATTATTATTTTTGATTCCATTTGCCTTTGTGTCCTCAAGGCTGGCTACTCGTCGTATTCACCACAGCGCGATCCTAAGCTCTCTTGCTATCTTTAAAGTACAAAGCTATCTATATGGTACCAAAAAGGTCCTTTGATTGCTTCTTGTGTACAGAAGGACGTATGCCCTCTCTTAGGCTTTCCACAAAATGAAACACCTGTAAAAACATGGGAACTTCCTCAGGTGCCCAAAGAATGGCTTCCCTATCCTTTTAGCATACTCTTGGGCACTCATGTTGCCTTGCTTAAGATTCACCTAGTGTTGCATGGAACAATTCTTTTCATCCATAGGCACCCAATTCTACATAAACATTTGTCAAAAAGCATCCAAAGTGGTTGGAACCAAGTCATCTTTCTCAACTTTCTGCCACCACCTTTGAGCTGATTCTTGAAAATCGTATGTGGCTTCAGCTATCATCTTTGTATCATCATGTATGTCACACATCATGAAAGACATTTCTCAGTTTTGGCGCCAGCTCTCCATAACATTTGTAGTACGCATTGCCACTGCTCCTGTAAACTTAGAAGCCTTCAAATCATTGATGGATGGCAGGTTGGAACATCCAGTATTTGGGAGATGAGGTAGTGGAAGAACTTGGCCATATCCCTGAACCAAATTGTCAAATTCAAAGCTTAGTCCATTCAATATGAGTTGAACAAGCTCTTCATCCTTGATAGGGTCACCTATAAAGGCTAGCTCTTTGTTCAATTCCTTTACTCTTAGGACAAAAGTATGTGCACTCTCTCCTTTCTTTTGATAGCTTCTATAGATTTGATTCTTCAAAGCTAACATTCTAGTTTGGTTCTTGGATTCATAGACCTTTTGCAAAGTCTCCCAAGCATCTTGAGCTGAAGTGCAATCTCCTACCTCCATAGCCTGTCTTTTGGCAAGATCTGGACTTGTGTGCGAGTCCCAGACATGCATGCAAATTAGCATTTGAATTTGGATCGGACAGAGAACATTAGTAAGTTGGAATCATTGCTAAAACTTGTTTTTTACTTTGACTTACAATTCTTATTTATGCTCACAAATCACAATGTCGTTGAGACATCCATTGCTAGAACAATTCAAATGAGTTACATTCTTTAAGTTTTGCAACATTGTAAAATGAGCTTGGTCACCAACCTATGGTGACAAGATTATGTATCGACAATAGAAAGATCATTGATTGACCGTGATGTGCTTGCAATTGATTAGTGGGTATAGAAAACAATGTTGGAAAAACCTCCTAAAAGTAGGTGTTGACCGATCTAAGGGACACGTCTCCTATGTTGTATGGTACACTTGGTTATGTGGTTTCACAATTTTAGTAACTTCTTTCATGCCTAAGTGTAGAGGTACTACCAAGTACCAAGTGGCATGGCTAATGGTTGAATTGCATGTGCATCACTTGTTAAACAGCCTTAGGATGTGTCGGGGTTTAGGGACATTGGAGGCTTTGCATATATGAGCCTCTGTAAGGCATTCCTATTTGGTTCCAAATACCTACATGACGGTCGGTTGGGTGGAGACTAGTATCAAACTCTCCTCCATATTATTGTGATGTACTTCCTGGGAGATCACTAAAGTAATATATTTTCGTCTTGTTGTACCTATTCTAGTTTTGATTTCTAGGACAAGGTTCAGATTTCACTTTCATAGACAATTCTTGTCTTCAATAAAAGCTAGCGCCTCCATCTAGGGTTCACAGGGAGGATCGTGCCTAGCTTATAAGTGATTGCGCCCAGTTTTCATTCTCCAAGGGTGTCAAAAAACAGCAAAAAATGTTAGAGCCTCTAGGAGAAATTTGCAATTGCAAATAGATGAAGAAATTTAGTTTGTTAATAGATTGGAGCTCCAAACTGCAGTTTGCAGCTAGATAGTTGGTTTTTAGGTCAATTTGGACAAAAAGCTCTATGTCAATTGTTTTAAACTACTAGATTGCCTCACTATGCATAAAATTTCAATGTAGAGCTTGCTACATCAACATCTATCAATACCAACGCTCTTGATTCTTAGAGAATAGATGCAGTTTCAGCCAATGTTGATGCTATGGAGGCTATGTTAAACTAGATCTTAGAACAATTGAAGCCTAGTAGAGTCGACAACATAACTGAGCGAGTTAGTGGCAATGTTATGATTGTTGTAGAGACTATTTCTAGGAATAGGGGGGGTATGCATGGGCGAGAGGCAAAAGCTACTTATCATCAAAGTTTTGAAGCCACCAAATTCAATGGTAAAGTTGTCGTAAGGTCCACGCACATAGTGCAGAATTGGTTACATCAATGGTAAAAAGAATTTTAGATGTGTGGCAATCATTATTGGTTAAGAGAAGATCACACAAGCTAAATATCAGTTACAAGAATCAGCCCAAAGGTGGTGGAGAAAAGTACAGAAAAACATTGCACATACTAAATGAGACATAGTCATTGGCATGCTCTTTGACATGTTATCTAGATTGATATGCAGTTGAACACTTGGATAATTGAATTTCACTTGTAAGAGCACCAACAAGACAGTATCATGTATGTGTATATAACTGATACATGTTAGAGATCTTTAAGAGACGTGGATATGGAAATATTTTGCTAAAAACCCATATTTTAGTACAGATTATGAAGTCTCCAATGTCCTGTATTCATGGAGATGAAAAGATGAAGGTAATGCCTATTCTACTTTAATGCTAACAAGGACAAAACCTTAGCTCACCTACATTTAAGGGTATATAGATGTTTGAGGGTATATATAAGCCTCTAATGTCGATCGCTCAAGGCTATATAAGCATGAGCCATCATTCTTGAAAAAAACACTTCCAAGAGAATTGAGAGCTATGGCGTAGGTTTGAGAGCCTATCTAACTATGCCTTGAGGGTGCAACTATGGCATGGGACACAAATGTCGTTGGTATGAGATCAAGCTCAAAGATGGAGGAGGTCCCATGCTTGAGGGGTAGCTCTTGAACGGAGAGTGATATGGAGTTCTGGAACTCTCATGTTGGATCATGATAGCACATAGGAAAGGAGAACAGGTTGTTTCAAAAACTTAATTTGAACTTTATCAAATTAAGTTTGAATTAACACCCAACTTATTCACCACAGAAAAGGAAGAGACCAAACCTTGGCTTCCAAAACTTTCCCAAATTTTGAAAAGGCATCCTCCAGGCTCCTATCATTAATATTCCATGATAGCCCTCCAACAAAGCATCGATACTCTTCAGGAATAGACATGGCAGACTGGCATATACTCTTCCAGAAAACATTAAATGGCAGCTACCTGAGACACAACAACAGCTCCACTTTAAATTTTGACAAATATTGAATTGGTTTGACAAAAATTGAGTCTCAAATCGAACTTCAAATCTCGAGGTCGTCATGAGCTGAAACTGAACCAAACTGCTTTACAAACATCCTTTTTCACTCTTACAACTCACAAAGTAAGATGTGGCAAGGAAAACGCAATAAAGAGAAATTACAGAACCATTTTTCCAAGCATGGAGTCAAATCTCAATATTTCATGCCTAAAGCCTAGTTGAAACCATCAGACCTAAAATACGTAATGCGGGGCACAAAAGTAAGTATTTTGGAAAACTCGTTAAGGACTGGGTGCAGCAATGCCGCTGGAACACCCAGCACATAGGCAAGAACTTAAATAGAGCAGCCAAGCAGAACAATTGCACTAACATTAAGCATGAAGCGATTAAAAAAACACACATGGCAAGGTCTTGAACGCCCCAGAAGAGCAAGTAACAGCTCAGATCACCGCACAATAATATTCAATCAAAGCATTTCAAAAAATAAACAGAAATTTAGACGAGTCATACAGTTGGAAACAGGCGCAACTCAAACTGGCCTGAACCCAATTCAGGACGGGTAGATTCACATTGGATCTCAACAAAAGAAGTTAGCAGAAGGTAGGAAGAATATGTATGGCGTGTCACCGGATCATCAGAAACATGATAAGAGAAGGGAAATTTACAGAAAAACTAAGCCGTAAGCTGTAGAGAAAAGAAATCGTTTGCACACAAATGAGCTAGCTCCTCCTCCTTCCTCCTCTTCTGCTGCTGCTGCTGCTTTCTTCTTCATCTCGTGTTTTCTCACAAGGTGGTGTAAATGTGTGTTAGTCCAGATCTAACATAATGGACGGTCCAGATGAGACCTACCACCTAGGACATACAATAAGGCCACATTTTTTCCTTCAAAAATCTATTTTGCTTGCAATTTTCAACCCTCAAAATCTGTGGAGCCCTCATGGAACATATCATTTCAAAAAGCGGAACTCTCATGAAAGGAAGTTTGAAAATAGAGAGCTCTCATGGATGGAATGTTTAAAAATAGGGAGCACTTCTGAATAAAATCGTAAAATACTAAGCTCTTTAAAAATTATGTCCGCTAACAACATTCGACACAATTTCGTGTTTTTATCAACACTCAATATGCTCAACAATGTGTGTTTATTGGGACATTGCATGAAATAATGGCTATACAAACACACACACACATAAAATAATTGGATTTAAAGAATTTCACTAGTTATCTCAATAGCAAGTCAATTCAAGAAATTGGCAATTCTAGACTCATCTGATGGGCTGTGGTTTGAAAGATTCTCGTGGTTTTTAGAGTTGGATGTAAGTGTTCCCGCTAGTATTTGAGATTTCCAGTGAAGCCATTAGAAGCAACAGTGATAGCTTGGTTGGTAGAGAAGGATTTGAAATCGATAGCATATTGTAACCAAGCTGCAAAATATTGTAACATTTGAATAATTTCTTTAGTAGAGGCAATATCAATCAGCAGTTCACCAACTTTAGATACAATTGGAATAGTGAAAGGATTTGACTCATCAGGGTCAAGTTTAGCACTTTCCACTATGGGTTTTGGAGAGGTAGCCGGTGGAGTAAAAATCATGTTGTATTCATCAAACTTGAATAAAGACTGGTGTTGGTAGACTTGGGATGGAGAGAATGTAGGTAAAGTCCATTGGTTCTATGCATCAGCTTCTTCAGTACTAAATGTTAGTGAGAGGGCGATACACTTTTCGGAGAGCAAATGCTACCATTGTATTAGATTATAGTTGGTAGAAAGGAAAGATTGCAAGAACTGTGGAGTGACAATCCTCCTCCTAGATTTATTGAAGCCTTTATATGTTGAGTTTATTGGCAACAAAACCAATGAAGCTAAAGAAGTTAAGAAAAAGTCGTCAATCAAACTCAACTTTGTGATATTAATAGAATTGCTAAATTTGTGTAATATTGTAAACAACTCATCTATAAGTTCCAAGGTCAAGATGATAGCTCCATCGAACTTGTTCATAAGTTCCCTAAATTCTTATCTACTATTGTTCTCCAAAAACTATGTGACAAAAAATTAGATATTGAAATAGTTTCTCTAGGTCTCTTACAACAAACCACCTTCCAATGCATCATTGATTATGCATCCTCAAATCTACTTCCAAAACTATTACTAAGGGTAATCTCTCCATTTCTTTCTATAAGCAAAACTTTCAAACCTCTGATTTTGGTTGTACACGGCCTTTTCGTTCTCGTTCTTGTTCTCACAAGTCTTCTCATACATTTGTTACATCTGTATCTCGTCATCTCCCTTTGAGAACCCGGCAGCCAAAAAAAATTTATCCGAAAAAAAAGCCAGCCAAGAATCCTCAAGCTTGTTCCATATGTGAAAAATCTACACGTTGGGCTAAAGAATGCCCTAACAAATCCAAACATAAACATCTTTTGAATATCCAATTTGAATAATTCTTTTATTATCAGATCCAAGAATCATCTATCTCTAATGATGTTATATCCATATCTCTTTTAGAGTTTGATTTCCAGCTATATCCTTTTAATTTTTTAAATCCTGGTCATACATGTTCTTTGAATATGCTCTCTCACAAAAAAAAAAAAAGCTCCCATGATTTATGAAGACTATGATGAAGATATTACTACAAACCCTTTTCAAGCTTTTGAAAGATGGGTTGCTCAGTCAGCTAACACAAAGCCCTATTATTTTATGATGGATAAAATTTCTCAAAAACAATTCTCTAAACAGCCATCACCATATCCCCATTTATTTGGCATCTTATATGGCAAAATCCTTGCCAAATCCATTTATGAGATGAATTTCCCTAATATCTATCCTGTCAAAAATCATCCTCATCACTTCCAGTAACAAAGTCCATTTTGTACTCCTTGTGTGCCCCGATCCCATCTTCGCACTCCATCCTCCAAAACTCTCACTCATGATCTCTTGATTACTGATACAACACAGAAAATATCTCACATTGCATTATTCTCTACTCATTATCCACTATAAAAACTTACTAAAAGAGTAGATCAATATTTAATCAAAGCTCGTATGGACATTCCTATCTCCAGCAAAGAAACAAACAACCTTCATACCAATATTGCCATCCAACCCCTTGTCGGTTTCATATCTCAAGTCCAAGCCATCCATCCCTTGAAGCTTTTCCATAATCTTCTTCCATTACTCGAAGCATTTACTACTCCCAATATCATTAATATCCATTTTTTCAATAAAACTCGGATGCTTCATATAATCTAGAAAAATGAATTTCTTGTTGAAGTCATTTTTGCAAAAGTCTACTATTGATCTCCATCAAGTTCAGACATTGCCAACCGCAAGAGTACCACATACAGTTGAAAGTTCTACAAAGTAATCCACTGATGAGCTCAACGATTTCAATCAATTAAATACCATTATTAGAGACTGTTAACAGACTCCAAAGACAAGTCTTTTATATTCCACATATCAATGTCACTTGTTTGATCTCCAAACATCAAAGATTGACTATCCAAGCCATTGATACAGGTGCTACTATATCTTATGCCAATCTCAAAATCTTTCCAAATGATGTTGTATATATAGATAAGATACCTATTCAAGTCATTACTGCAACAGCAAGCCTAGTTTATTGCTTCATAGGGCTACAGTTCTTACTAAAATTTGTGGTTTTCATATATCCATTAATTTCAAAGGACTCTCTCATCATTCGTCAGGTTATTATCATTGGTTATGATGTCTTTGTTGGGAATACACGAAAAAAGGATCGATAGATTGGTTATGAGCCGATAATTATGATTCCTCAGTGAATGAAATACAATAAATACAATTACAACAATCAATATCCAACCACAAAAACTGTAGGAAGTGTAATATCTGATAAAGTAATTAGATTTATTTCCAAGACAATAAAAATACTATACTCATGAAAATCAATAGCATTCAACTATGGACAATGATAATGATAGCAAAGGATTACTTTCTTGAATCTTGGATCATGATTTGAATAAAATTGAGTACATTCAAACAAGATTGTAGAGGTGCAGTGTGAGCACAAAATAGTATTCAATTGAGTACATTCAAACAAGATTGTAGAGGTGCAGTGTGAGCACAAAACAGTATCTTACAATCTTGAGACAATAGTTTAAATGATCTCCGAATTACAATTACAGGGATACTCTTACTAGAAATTATTATACATTTATCAATCTAATCGTTCGTATATAATGTACATGACTTGATATATGTGAAAATTGTCAACTAGTTTTCTAGCTTTCTAGTTAGTTTGGCAACTTAAGCCTATATGAGGCCAAATTAGCAAATAAACTTCACATGGTTTTCTCAAACGTGTGAAAGTAGGGTACATGACCAATTTGTAAGTTGGGTCCAAATTCACTTGGTCACTTAGTCATGCAAAAGTTCATTTTTAGCTTTACTTGGCAATTTTGGCCATTATGACTAGTTCAAGACAAGTTTTGGCTATAAATAGTAGGTACGTCATGGAGAATGTAGAACCTAAGTGGCATTTGTTAGCCGATATTTTTGCAAGGAAAATCGGGCTAATATTGAAGTCAACTTTAAGGAAACTATAAAAATCGGCATGTAAAGATCGAAAATTAGTGTAAATATTGGCACAAAATTGGAATTGGGTACTACCTCATCCTAAATGCAGCTAAAGACCATTTCGCAGCCTTAGAAATGGCCGATGAAAATATTTTGCTGCCTTAGAATTGGCCAATTATGGAATTTAAAATAGTTGGTAAAGTCATGGTAAAATTTCACTATGTACTGAAATAATTTTTACAGATATATAATTGCCCAGTGTATTTTTAGGGAAATTGGTTTGCCTTAGGAGCCCTAGTCATGAATTCTTGCAAAAAGTTAGTTCAGAAAAAAAAAAATCGTCAAACAAAAAATGTTGCTAAAATATGGGACTGAAAAATGTTGAGATGGTGCCGAAAATTGTGAAAACCCTAATGGCAATATATGGGCAAGTTCCGAGCACTAAATAGATAATGCGGCCCAAGCCACTTACCCAACAAAGCAAAAAGCCAACAAAGCGGCCAACCTGTGCACGTTATCATAGATTACCAAGGAAAGGCCAAGTGTGTGCTAAGAAAAATGGAGGCCACCTACAAACATATAAGAGATACCACCCAAATTTGGACAATTAAAAAAACCCGGCGCGTGTATCTATAGAGTACCCGTGTGATGAAGCCTTGAAACATCTCACGATACAGTCATATAAGCGATGCATATGCCCGATCCTCACCATCGATAGAGAACGTGTGAGATTGAGATATGACGGACGTAGAGAGAGAGAGAGAGAGAGAGAGAGAGAGAGAGAGAGAGAGAGAGAGAGAGAGAGAGAGAGAGAGAGAGAGAGAGAGAGAGAGAGAGTATGTTGTTATGGAGAAAAGACGAATTCTACATTTTCATTGGGCCATGTTTGCCCTAAAAATTTGTGAACAGCCACGTGTAGGTTTAGCCAGTAATCATCCGATCTTCTCTAAAAAATTCTAAAAAGAGAATGTTTGAGAGAGAGAGAGAGAGAGAGCCGGTCATCTTGTGTGCAATATGGATGAGTGAGAGCGAGATACAGAGAGAGATTGTGCGTGAGATGGAGAGAGATCTGAGAGAGAGATGGAGATGGCGGCTATAGTGATCAATGCGAGTAGACAATATATAAGCATGAAGGGACTCGAGTAGGCTGACGAATCTGTGATGGTGAGTTTTGTCACGCTGCAATGTCGATGCAATCTTGAATCGAGAGATGAGCTTCAGAATTTCGAAAAACAATGAGAGAGAGAGAGAGAGGTGGGGGTGAGCAAGAGAGAGGAGAGGGATATGTGTTTTGAGAGAGCCAATCTGAGAGGAGAGGGAGAAGTGAGAGCGCGAGAGGAGCTCTTGAACATCAAAGATATGAATATCTTCAGACATGAACCTCTGGAAATACTCCCTCTCAAACATATGATCTAGATCCAACATGATCTCATCAATGCTTGATCTCGATCTATCACAAAGGTTAGTGAAAACAATGTCATTGGTGGCACCATCATAAATCAAAAGATAGATTTCAAACTTTCCATCCAACATGAAGTAGAGTAGGTGAAGATGAGTATCAAACCTTATAAATCTAGCCTTCTTGAGTCCATAAAAAACCTCAATAAGCTCACCAATGACATCTCCCTTGCCTTGGAGAAATTGCCTCTCGATTTGCTCCATGTAGTCTTCTCCAACCAACCTTTTGCCATCTCGATCATGAGTGAGAGAGAGAAGACGAAGGAGATGTCAGGTCGAGAGAAGGTGGAGGTGAGGGGCAGGTGAAAGAGAGAGAGAGATGGTGGGGGTGAGCAAGAGAGAGGAGAGAGAGATATGTGTTTTGAGAGAGTCGAGCTGAGAGGAGAGGGAGAAGTGAGAGCACGAGAGGGACAAGAGAGAGAAGACGAAGGAGATGCCAAGGGGAGAGAGAGAGAGAGAGAGAGAGAGAGAGAGAGAGAGAGAGAGAGAGAGAGAGAGAGAGAGAGAGAGAGAGAGAGAGAGAGAGAGAGAGAGAGAGAGAGAGAGAGAGAGAGAGAGAGAGAGAGAGTAACAAGATTTCACATAGTCCCTCTTGAGAAGTCAAGACCAAACCCTTTGAACCCTTCAATTTATAGCATAACAGGTAAACATACAGATGTATAAAGTTTAACAGTATAGAATACCATAAAGCGAAGCAAGTTTTAAGACACCCAGCTGTTACCTGCCACCATCCCACACAAGAAAATCGCACAAGTTAGTCGCGTGAGAAAGACAGGTTTCATAGTTGAGCATCAGTTGTTATCCATGTCTGAAACAAGATTCACTACTTTATCAGCTAGGTTGCATTAAAAACAAGTACGTCCAATCTTCCCAATCATTCATTTCTTAACTTAGCAATACGTTATCCCCTTTTAACGTAGCCGTATCAGGGCAGAGGCCATACTGATCAGTAAAGGAGCAAAAAGAACGTATTAGTTTCACATATACGTTCTACATGTAAGCAGCTATCTTTCATTACACAGATGGACAGAGACTGGGCGATGGTCACAACGCTAGGTACTAGAGCACCACCGTGCTATACTAGCCCCAACAAGCCTCCCGTACCAGTTTACCGGGAGTCCAAGCGCTGAACAACTTGGGCAAATCCATGCCATTCAAGTGTACCATGGTCGAGCTCTATATGATTATTTGACTTTACTTATATTAACCGGACACTGGATGCAGAAAACAACAAAAAAAAATTTTAACTCACGCCCATGTTACCTACTGCACATGCAGGATCAGCCTATACTGGACTTATTACTTAAAAGAACATTACACACAAGGTTTGCAAATCATCATAACTACGTGAGTAAAATTATGGTACCAAGTTAGGTCACCCACCATATTGGTGATATTCTGTAAAGCGTCATACCTGAATGAGAGTTGAAGTCATCTCTTGTGAACTATCCATCTTCAGCTGCCTAAAAGAATCACCCATGTGCTAAGGCATTCACACCGAAGGTATTGGATTAAGTATAGATATTCTTGAAGGCTGACAGAGTCATTATCGATAGCTAGCTACTTACTTATCCGTAGATAATCGTATAGTTTCTCATTCTTCGAGAGCATGTCCCACCATATACATATTATTAGCAATGGCAATCACTATTACTCAAGAGCATATTAGCATATCCAACCACCTTTTTACTACTTCATCTTCCGTAATCACAGCCATCATAATACTAGTCTATCAAAGACAGATCCCATCATCCTCTTTATGAGAGAGAGAGAGAGAGAGAGCCCTATAGTAAATAAGTTCCTCCTTCCGGATGAAGTCTGAAACCTCTCGCATCTACTCGATCCTCACCAGCATACAAGTGATGCATCTGCCCAATCCTCATCATCGACAAAGAACGCTTGAGCGCATGAGATAGAGTTACGGAGAGAGATATACAAGATTGTCCTTAGTTCCTCTTGACAAAGCAAGACTGAAGCTTTTTAAAGCCTTTATTCATAATCCAACAAGGTAAAGTACAGCTGAAAAGTAAAATACAGTACTAAAAAGCACCATAAAGCATAACCACTTTCAAGGCGTCCAACTGATACCTTCCACCATCCCACACAACAAAACCGCTTTCAAGATGTCCAGCTGATACCTACCACCATCCCACACAACAAAACCGGTCAAGTTAGTTACGTGAGGAAGACAGGTGTCATGGCTGAACGTTAGTTGTTATTCATGTCCAAAAGAAGTTATACTACTTAACAACTTTGAATAGCGATTTAAAACATAGTCCAGTCTTCCCAAACAAACCTTGTTTTTGCGATAGGCCAAGCCGTTATATCATCGTATTAGATCAAGTGCCATGCTGATCAGCTTATGGGCAATTGGTCCATATCAGTTTGTTTTTAGTTATAAAAAGAGTATGAAAAGTTTTAATTGTTTTACACTTTGCTTAGCCAAAAGACTTGGTGTAGACACGTGTGGTGGTATTAGAGCAAATCCATGCTATGCTAACCCAGGTGACCCTTACAGATCAAGGTGTGTCACGCACTACTGTCTATACTCCTGAGCATATCCATGCTTTCTAGTTATATCTCACCAAAAGTCTAAAGTAACACTTAACAAGATAGGATACAGTAGTACCATGATCATTATAGGAATTACATAACCACCGTGTTATGAGGACACTGCTTTGGATAAACAAAGTTGGTTATTTAGTAAGTGATTTCCAATGTCTTTACTAGGTATTAGGGTAGATCCATGTCGTTCTAAGCCTTTCGTAAAAACCGCGTATCTTACGCATTTCCATGTTGTCTAAGACCGTCTTATTGAAGTCCTTACAGTGAATTTTATTGACCAGGGTTTCTTTGAGAAATAGTTAGTAATAGTGTCTTTTAATTAAGTCATTTTTTTTTTAAGAAAGGAAGATGTATATTGAAGAACCGTAAAAAAGGTTGTTTCAAAACTACTTATCTCGTTCATGTGTTGTAGCACTCACATCTAAACTGATAATAAGAAGTCATACCTGAATGTTTGTAGACAACGCATCTTGGGAGGCTGCCATTGTTGTTTTTTCATAGAGATTTAATTCTTTATATCATAACAACAAGAGAAAAGTCTTTTCAGTCCATAGATATATTTAAACATTATGTAAAAATGTTTATACAAAGTGTACGGAGTATGCTAAGTTGCTTGCTTTGTGAAATCTCGGTAGACAGCATACCTTTGTTTGGAGTATGAAGTCGTTTGGTTCTAAAATGAACCAAATTGTGAATGATAACAGGTTGTAGTTACCGAACAATGCTACATTATCACATAATGCGATAAGCATTTAGTATCGCATACTAAGCGTAAGTTGATGTTAGAGAGGATGCAATCATAGATAGTCCAGAGAGTGTATACATTTTCTTAAGAGTTGAGCCAAAAAGCCATCTTCTATCCATTGCTGGATGATAGACGATATTTACACACGAAGCTTCTGAGAATAAAAGGTTTTTTTAGCTTGTTGTCCATCGTTGGAAAGCAAGCAAGTTTACTAATAAGTGCATAAAAGTGATTGCTCCTACTGGGTATGGGGACCAAAACCTCTATTCAAAGTCCATTATCGAAAATGGCTTCAAGAAAAGTGGGCCAACATTTCTAGGGACGAGTCGGATTCAGTGGATAGCATTCGAAAATCTAGGTCAGATGTAGTCAAAGGTTTGTGAGACTGATATGGATTGGACAGAACTGATGTTGCTCATTTTTTACATCGTTTGCCCAGAAACATGGTTCGTCTCGGAAATAACGCAATTAGGGCATGGAAAATAGATCAGTTTCTTAGTTTTTCATCCAAGAGTCTAGTTTTTTCAAATGAGGTCGGTTCTTCTAGTTGTCTGGTCTGGCTAGTGAGTAGGGTCCAGGGGAATTGACAGGAATAGACCGGATGCTGAACGGTAAAGTATGGGACCCAAAACCTCCATTTGAAGTCCATCATTGAAAAGGGTTTTAGGAAATGTGGGCTGAAATTTTCAAGACGAGTTGGATTCGGTGGATAACATTTGAAAGTCTGAGTGGGACATGAGACTGATATGAACTAGATGGAACCATTGCTGACCATTTCTAATATCATTTGTCCATAAATAGGGTTTGTCTTTGAAAGAACACAATTAGGAAATGGAAAATGGACCACATCGAACAGTCAAGTGAAGAGTCCAGAACTTCCGTTCGAAGTCCAACATTGGAAAGGGCTTCAAAAAAAGAGGGTTGCTCGGTTTTAGAAACGTGTTTTGAGCTTGAAGAAGGAAGCTAGAATATTTTGCGAACTATTCAAGATAGTTTTGTGACATCTGAGGCTTGAACAAGAATCAGAAAAAAGTTTTGTGACAATATTATGTTCGTGAATTTTTTGAGCTTCAACAAGAAAGCCACGAGCTTCCACAAGACATTGTTTCGCAAATCTTTCGTGACTCTTTCGAGTTGGTCACGAATAGAAAAGTTTCGAGTTCGCGTCCGTTTCTTTCTCATCCTTTGTCAAGTAAACTACGTGCTTTGTTGGTAGAATCAAGATCTATCTGATCAATTGTTCTATAGAGGAACATTCTAATGTGAAGTGATCTTAGATCTACATCTAAACATCGAGATTTGACAAGCTAGTGAAGGTAGTCTTGTGATTCACTAAGTGTGCTCTTTCATTCACCTCTAAAGCTTGTATTTATCACTTGCTGGAGTTTATAAGCTTTTAGAAGTGTGGTTTACATGTGGTTTTATAGGTTGCATCAATATCTTAGTGTGTTGATCAAGTTTCTAGTCTTGTGTATTTTCTAAGAATACAAAGTAACTCTTCACACCATAACTTGATTTGGTCATTTGCTAGAAAGTTCGAGAGCTTAAGAAAGAGTGTGTTCAGGTTGGTTTGAGTTTGTAATCCATTCTTAGTGGGTGCAAACTGTTGCATGTGTCTCAATCTTCCTTTCTATGCTTGGAAACCAACCAAGCTCAAGATAGAAGTGTTTTAGGTTCCTAGATCTTCTAAGATCTCCTTAACCATCATTTGTTGAGAGTAAAGTGAGTGCTAGGTGCATTAGAACAGAACCTAAAATCATTATATTCATTGCTTCCAATGGTAGGATCATGTTAGAAACTAATGATAGGTTGAGATCATCAAACTACTCTACCTGGAAAGTGAGGATGGAGTCCTTATTTGAATTGAATCAGCTCATGGACATAGTTGCAGGAACTGAAGAGAGACCACCCACAGTTCAAGAGCAGCAAAGGTTTGGTAAAAAGACTAAAAGGGCTCTTCATATCATTAAAATGAATGTTACCAATGAACTTCTCAAGGAAGCTGGTAAGTGTCAAAGTGCAAGTGAGACATGGAATGCCTTGAAGAAGCTCTTTGAATCAAAGTCCACATCTAGGGTATTGTCCCTAAGGAGGCAAATATTTTCTAGTACGCAAAGAGAGGGAGAAAGTGCTCATGCATTTGTCTTGAGAGTTAAGTCCTTATGTGATGATATAGCATGCATTGATGAAAGCATAAAAGATGGTGAAATAGTCCAGGTTATGTTGAATGGTTTGCTAGATGAACATGCTAACCTTGTGCAAAGTTTTTCCATTTAAAGAGTCTTGCCAAGTGTGGTTGACTTGCAGGAAATTTTATTGGTTGAAGAACATAGGTTGCAATCAAAGCTTGATGGTGCATCCTTGCAAGGTGGAGGGGAAGAGGCTTTTTTCACAAAAGGCAAAGTAAAGGCAAAGGTAAAGGCAAAGGGAAATGGTCCAACGGTGGTAACTCGAATCATGATAATCACTCTTCCTCCTCCTCTTCTACTTCTTTTAGAAAGAAAGATAAGTCAAAGTTCAAGTGCTTTTATTGTGGGATAAAAGGTCATTTTGCTAATGAATGCCATAAGAAGAAAATAGAGCAAGGTGAGAGACAAGGAAATCTAGCAATAGATGAAGAAGAGGATAGCATCTGTGAAACTCTTGTTATGACTTCAAGTTTGCTTGCAAATATAGATGGGAATGATCCTTGGTGGATTGATAGTGGAGCCTCATCTCACATGACAAGACATAAGGAATACTTTTCATCCTTATTGTCTTATGAGAGAGAGAGCAACATCATCTATACTGCAACATCATCTATACTGCAAATGATGGTCAACGTGACATCAAAGGCATAAGCACAATTCTTATTTCTCTTTCAATAAATAGGAAAGCTAATCTTGAATATGTATTGTACATTCCTTTGATCACTAAGAACTTGCTTAGTGTTAGTCAAATTACTGACAAGGGGCTTGATGTTGAGTTCATTGGAGATGCTTGTTTGATAAGTAAATGTGGAACCTTGATTGCTCAAGGAAGGAGGCATGGGAAGCTTTTCAAACTGGATGCATGTGTGATCTCTAAGCATGAAGGATGTGTGGCTAGGGAACAATTGACAAACCAAGAAGTTTGGCACAAAAGGTTGGGCCATCCCAACTTCAAATATTTGGAGGTACTGGAAAAGAAAGAGGATGTTTTTGTTCTCCCTAAAAGTCTTGTTGCAAACAATAGTGTTTGTGAACATTGTGCCTTGTCCAAATCTAATAGACTTGCTTATTCTAGATCTATTCTAGATCTAAAGAAGTATTTCAACTTGTGCATTGTGATATTCATTCTTCTAGTACAACTAGCAATGGTGGGGCAAAGATGTATGCAACTTTCATTGATGACTTTAGTAGATATACTTGGGTCTATCTTCTTAAAAGCAAGGCTGAAGTGTTTGCTTCATTTGTCAAGTTCAAGAATGAAATGGAAAACCGATTCATTACAAAGATCAAATGTTTAAGATCAGATAATGGAGGGGAATACACTGTGAAAGATTTCATATCCTTAAGATCCAATCTACTTGAATGATCTTTGGTTAGAAAGAGAAATACATTACCAATTTCACCAATGTAGAAAAATCAGCATCTACACACAATTTGAGATGCAAACACTAATAGAACTTGATCAAACTTGAATGAAATGATTATGTACTGTTGCTGTCCATACAAAACCAGCAAGCTCCTGTATTTCACACGTGTGGATCCAAAAATAGCAAATATAGATCATTCTACACATAGAATTGCAAGCAATCACCAAGATAGTGCACCAATGGATAGTAGAACCCAAGAGAACCATGTATAAGCATGAAATGAGATAGAGAAGAGAGAAGATGACTCTCTCCATGAGTTATATCCTTGTATAGCAGGTCCAAACCCTATTTGGCCACTTGGCTTTCCCACCAAAATGCTAATCCTACCAATTTTGGGTCTAGATTCAATGTACCCAACTTATTCAAATTGAATCTACTCAAACTCGCATTCTATCTTTCCCACACTTTCAAAAAGTGTTTATTCAAATGAAATTTAGACTAATGAACTTTGAAAAGTCAACCTCTAAGTCTAAAACAAGTTTTGGCCTCAATATGCCAAATATGGAAATATTGCAAAATGTGATAAAACTAGTTGAATCTTTCACACTCCCTCTTCAACTAGTTTTAGCATAGACTTTGATAATACTCCAAGTGAAGTCCTATGATTCATGAACAAGTCTTTTCCCAATGCTTTGGTGAAGATATCAGCTACACATTCCCTTGAAGACACATGTTGAAGCTCCACCTCCTTTGCAATGACTCGCTCCCTCACAAAATGATATTGTATCTCAATATGCTTGCTCCTAACATGAAAGATAGGATTGGATGCCATTCTTTGGGCTGATTGATTGTCACAAAAGATGATTGGGCTCTCTGAAAAATCCAGCAAGTGAAGATCCTTGATCATCCTCTTGATCCATACCATCTCCTTTGTGCAATGTGTAAGAGCTTTGTACTCGGCCTCACTAGATGACAATGAGATAGTGGCTTGTTTCTTTGACATCCATGATATAACTCCATCACCTATGAAAATACAATAAGAACTAATGGATTTCCTATCCATTATATCTCCAGCATAGTCCGAATCTGAAAATCCAAAAAGATTAGGTGATGATCCCTCATACAATATGCCAAAATCTCGAGTTCCAATGATGTACCTCAAAACTCACTTTCCTAGCTTCTAATGCTCCTCACTAGGATCTTGCATGAATTGACTCAATCTTCCAACACAATAGCTTACATCAGGTCTAGTAATGGTTAGATAGATGAGTGAACCAACTAGCTTTCTATAGAGAGTAATGTCCTTGAAGGATCTTTCATTACCTCTTATAGTAAGCTTTACATGAGACTCCATAGGTGTATCAATAGCTTTTGCATCTACCATATGAAATCTTTCTAGAATAGAATTAGCATACTTCTCTTGACAAATGAAAGTAGAATGAGAAGATCTAATGACTTCTATTCCTAAAATGTAATGCAAATTACCAAGATCATGCACCTCAAACTCCTTCTTAAGAGCATTCTTGATATCCTCCACATCTTGATTGTCTCCACCACTCAAGATGATATCATCCACATAGATTAGCAAGATGGTAACATCATTTCCAGCAAACCTATAATAAAGTGAATGACCATACTCACTCATAACAAAGCCTTGAGAGAGTAAAAAAGTGTTAAGCTTAGCATACCAACTCCTTGGTGCTTGCTTAAGGCCATACAAACTCTTTTGTAGAAGACACACATGATTTGGCTTTGTTGATGAGATGTAGCTCTTGGGTTGCTCCATGTATACTTCCTCCTCAAGATCACCATTCAAGAATGCATTTGAAATGTCCATTTGCCATAGATCCCATCCATAAAGTTTAGCAAGTGAAATGACGACTCGAATGCTTACCATCTTTGCCATGGGTGCAAAGGTCTCATCATAGTCAATTCCTTGTTGTTGAGCATATCCTTTTGCCACTAACCTTGCCTTGTACTTGTTGATAGATCCATCTTTATTTGTCTTCACCTTGAAGATCCATTTGCATCCAATAGCTTTCTTGTCCTTAGGCAACTCCACCAATCTCCATATTCCATTCTTCATAAGAGCTTGATACTCAAGATCCATTGCTTGGATCCACTCCTCTTCTTTCCTTGCTTGATCTACACTTGTAGGCTCATCCAAAGAGGTTAGGAAAGCAACATAATTTCCAGAAACTACTTGCTTACCCTTTTGATCATATGTGAGCCTTGAAGGTACTTGTCTTTCTCTTGATGTTCTCCTTGGCTTTTGACTTGATGAAGGTCCATCATCACCACCATCCAAAGTAGGCTCCTTCTCATCAACATCAAGAATGTTAGAACCATCTACTTTACCATCAATCATGCTTGAAGACACCTTTGGAATGTTTCCCTCATAAAAAATGACATCTCTACCAACAATCACTTTGTTAGTAGAAGGAATGTAAACCTTGTAGGCTTTACTCACCTCACTATATCCAACAAAAATACCTCTTCTTGAAGATGGATCCTCCTTGGTCCTATCATCAAGAGTAATGTTGACATAGCATGTGCATCCAAAGGTTCTTAGAAAGTTGACACTTGGCCTCCTCTTGAATAGCATCTCAAAAGGTGTCCTTCCGTCCAAAATAGCACTCGGCCACCTATTGCACAAGAAATTGGCACACAACAAAGCTTGATCCCAAAATGTTTTGTCAAGATTAGCACTTAACCTCATAGCTTTAGCACTTTCACATAAAGTTCTATTCTTCCTTTCAGCCAATCCATTTTGTTGTGGGGTCCTTGATGTTGTATACTCCCTCTTGATCCCATGCTCATCACAAAAGGCCTTGAACTTGTTAGATATGTACTCACCACCATTGTCACCTCTCAAGCACTTGATCTTTGTGGAGAATTGGTTCTCCCTTGCATTCTTGAACTTGACAAAGACATCATACACTTCATCCTTGCTCTTTAGTAGATAGATTCAACAAAATCTACTAAAATCATCAATGAATGTTACATACATCTTAGCTCCACTATTGCTAATTGTAGTAAATCCATGAATATCCGAATGTACAAGTTGAAAAGGCTTTGTAGATCTAGAAATAGATCTAGTATAAGGTAGTCTATGTGACTTAGACAAAGCACAAGACTCACAAACATGCTTGTCATTACTTAAGGAACTTGGAAGACCAATCACAACCTTCTTCCTTGCCATTACCTCCAATGACTTGAAGTTGAGGTGTCCCATCCTTTTGTGCCAAACCTCTTGAATAGAAATTTACTCCCTTGCAACAAATCCAACTTGGTTAGCAATAACACAAGCATCAAGTTTGAACAACTTCCCTTGCCTTTTACCTTTTCCAATCAAGACATCCTTCCTTTTGATCAAACAAGCATCTCCATCAAACTCCACCTTGAGGCCCTTACTTAGCATTTGACTCACACTAAGCAAATTCTTGGTAATAGATGGAATAAACAAGACATCCTCCAAATGAACATTCCTATTTGTAGAGAGAGAAATAGGAATTGTGCCAATCCCTTTGATTGCACACTCACCATCATTGGCCGTGTAGATCACCCTCTTGTCATCTCCATATGCCAACAAAGAAGTGAAGTATTCTTTGTGAAAGGTCATGTGTGAACTTGCTCCACTATCAATCCACCAAGGATCTAGATCTCCATCATTAGCAAGCATACATGAAGACATTTCAAAAGCATCATCATTTGCATCTTGCACATCCAAACCATCCTCATCAAGAGTAAGATTACCTTGCTTGTCTCCTTGATCTCTCTTCTTCTTGTAGCACTCACTTGCAAAGTGTCCTTTGATGCCACAATAGAAGCACTTGAGATTTGATCTATCCTTCTTTTTGCCATTTGAAGAAGCATCCACTTGATCTTGCCCTTTAGACCACCTGCTTTTGGTTTTGCCCTTGAATTTGCCCTTTGTAAACATAGCATCCTCTTGAAGTGTCGATGTAGATCCACCTCTTGCTTGAAGCCTATATTCCTCATTGATCAAGATCCCTTGAAGATCCATCAAACTTGGCAAAGTCTTTTGAATAGCAATACTTTGAACAATGTTAGCATGAGCATCCAACAAGCCATTAAGAATCACTTGAATAAGCTCTCCTTCCTTAATGCTTTCATCTATGCAAGCTAACTCATCATTCAATGCTTTCATTCTCAAAACAAAAGTACTTGGACTTTCTTCATTCTTTTGCAAACAAGAAAAGATTTGCCTTCTTAGAGTCAACACTCTAGAAGTAGACTTGGATTCATAAAGCTTCTTCAATGAATTCCAAGCTTCCAAAGATGATGTGCACTTACCAACTTCCTTGAGAAGTTCGTTGGTAACATTCATCTTTATCATGTGTAGAGCCTTCTTGGCCCTCTTGTCATACCTCAATTGATCTTGTTGTGTTGCTGGTCTCTCCTCCAAACCTACAACAATATCCAAAACATCATTCATCTCAAGAAGTGACTCCATCCTCACTTTCCATAATGAATAGTTACTTGAGGTAAGCCTATCATATCAAAAGAAATCACCAAGATTTGAAACTATCTCACAAATTCTCTTCTAGCACTTATCCAAGCAAATCAACACATAGAATCATGGAATCTTGATCAACCTATGATCTATCCTCAATCTAATGACTTTTGCCACTTCCCAAGATTGAAACACACTCAAATTAAGTCCAACAACCTCACTATCTAGAGATCCAATCAAAATTAGGGTTTTGACAAAACCACAAAAAATTGACTATTCCAAATCTACATGCAAATGCTAAAAAATTGATATGCAATCTATAAGCCACCACTTAGGTTGAACCAATGATCCAAAAATTGGCCAAATCCATCATGTGAATTCAAAAAATAGAATTGAACAAGTATATTGACCTATTTAGTATTTTGATCTACAAAAGATCCAATCTACAAAAGCAAAAAATCTGATTTTGGTGTAGAATCCTCTCTAGCATGCTCTAGACTTGATATCTTCACCAAATCATTGATAGATCTGATTTCCTCCTTCATAACCTGAAACACAAGCTCTGATACCATGTGAAAGATTTCAGATCCTTAAGATCCAATCTATTTGAATGATCTTTGGTTAGAAAGAGAAATACACTACCAATTTCACCAATGTAGAAAAATCAGCATCTACACACAATTTGAGATGCAAACACTAATAGAACTTGATCAAACTTGAATGAAATAATTATGTACTGTTGTTGTCCATACAAAACCAGCAAGCTACTGTATTTCACACGTGTGGATCCAAAAATAGCAAATATAGATCATTCTACACATAGAATTGCAAACAATCACCAAGATAGTGCACCAATGGATAGTAGAACCCAAGAGAACCATGTATAAGCATGAAATGAGACAGAGAAGAGAGAAGATGACTCTCTCCACGAGTTACATCCTTTACTTATTCAAATTGAATCTACTCAAACTCGCATTCTATCTTTCCCACACTTTCAAAAAGTGTTTATTCAAATGAAATTTAGACTAATGAACTTTGAAAAGTCAACCTCTAAGTCTAAAACAAGTTTTGGCCTCAATATGCCAAATATGAAAATATTGCAAAATGTGATAAAACTAGTTGAATCTTTCACATACACTTCAACTAAGTTTAAAGATTTTTGCATAGCACATGGGATGTCCTAGAACTCCACAACATAATAGAGTGGTCGAGAGGAAGAATAGAACCCTTTGTGAATGTGCCAAGGCAATGAGACTACATGCAAATCTTCCTAAATCTTTTTTGGGGAGAAGCTTTAGCATGTGCTAACTATCTTTGTAACAGGTGGACAAGTGTCTCCTTGGATGGTAAAACTCCTTTTGAGGTCCTTTATGGTACAAGGCCGAGAGTCAAACATTGTAGGATCTTTGGTTGTACTTGTTTTGTCAACATCACTCTTGATGATAGAGTCTTTAACACCATAAACTTTATACAAATTCCTAGAACAACATCTAGAGATACAAAGTTCTGCTGAATTCCCAAAATTCAGTTTACCATTCCTGGCACAATTAGGATCTGGTATCCAGTTGAGCTCACATGAATACTATCACTAATGAGTCAAGTTTATTTTTTAACTAGGAAATACTCATCCAAGAATTCGATATCTTATGCACACAATTTTTCGATGAATCCGAATGACTCATATATTATGTGTCTTACAAGCAATACACACAAAACAAACAGTCTTCGGTGAATTCTCTTCACACTGTCCGTTTTACTAATTAACTTCCACAAGAGTAAATCAACTACTCAAGTCAATTGCTCTTGATTTAGAAATCTTAAATGTCTAGGTGCATATGTTATTTATACTAGTATAACACCACATTTAGATCATTATCCAAATCATCATAAGTTAATCAATAGATCTATCAGAACAGATCTATTAACTCTGCAACCTACAAAGTACATTGATGAGTCTACCTACTATCTATTTCAAGAACCAACTATAGTCAACGAAGCACTCAATTAATCAGACTTTGATCTTTGGAAAAAAGTGATGGATGGAGAGTATGCCTCTCTAATTAAGAACCAGACAGGGTCAATTGTTGAATTGTCTGCTAGAAGCAATCTAATTGCTTGCAAATGGGTCTTTAAGATCAAATACAAAGCTGACGAGAGTATTGATTGAAGAAACGCTCACCTAGGAGCGAGACAATTTCTCAAATCTCAAATATCAACACCAATAAAACTTTTAGTCGATACATCTTAAAAAAAACAAGCATTCAGAATCAGATAATCATTGTAATTAACCAACAGACACTATAGATGTTGTTACATTAATTAGATTCAAACAAAAATTTAGAATAGGCTATCAACTGATCTCCGAATCATCGAAGTTGTTGTAGAACTAAAAACTAGTTTTGAGTACACGGTTATTGCTGCAATTGTCTTGTGCTCGTCATTTCACCTGACTTATATTCTTTAATCTGAGTCAATTTGTTGTTTTATTACTAATCTCTCACATTGCATTATTCTTTTCTCATAATCCATTATGGAAACTTACTAAAAGAGCAAATCGTTATATAATCAAAGTGTGAAAATTGTCAACATTTCCTTGACTAGTTTTAGGCCAAATTTGGTATTTTTTGCACATAGTTTTGGATGTAACCTTTCACACGTGTGGAACAGGTCTAGATACATTTATTCTCGTATATATTTCATGTTGAAGAAGTTTCAAACTTCAGGACCTTCGGAATGACACCAAAATCATGTCATTTGGACACATAGGCCAAAATTGGCTATTTTAGGCTAGTAGTGCCCTAAAATTGGGTCCTAAGTTCTAGAGAGAGGAGAGAGAGTCATCTCTCTCATCTATATTAGACTGAAACTCGTGTAGAACAGGTTGGAAAAACCTATTGTATGATTCATTGAGATCAATAGATCATTGTCATTGTTTCTTCCTCCATTGAGAGCATTATCTTGTGTATTGTCTTCAAGCTTTTGTGTATGATCTTAAGAGGTTTCCAAAAGTGGTAGGTTGCTGTTGGGCACCCTTTTTGTTGCTATTTTAGGCTGCGATCAGTACCTTTTATTAGTTTCTCTTGTCTCTTGAATGCTTTTTCAAGTTCAGGTGTATCAAAGATAGCATTAGGATGCTTTGCCATTTCTAGCTTTTGTAGCATGTTGCTTTCATTCACCTCTAAAGCTTGTATTTATCACTTGATGGAGTTTATAAACTTTTAGAAGTGTGGTTTATATGTGGTTTTATAGGTTGAATCAATATCTTAGTGTGTTGATCATATGTTGATCAAGTTTGTTCAATGCTAGGTATTCTTGGCAGCCTAGTCTTGTGTATTTTCTAAGAATGCAAGTAACTCTTCACATAGCTTTTCTTGTGGTAGTATGTTTGAGGTTTGGATCTTGCTTATGGTATGGGACATAAGTAGGGTTTGGATCTTGAGTATGCTATGGAGTGTTGTGGTATGCTTGTGATTTGTTTATGGTTAGCAAGGGGGTGCTAGATAGGTCTTGTTTGGAGCTTGGATCTAGCTATGGTTGGGTGGTGAATACTTGAGGCCAGCTTGTTATCTATCTTTGTGTTTAAAGAGTAGGGACACAGGTGGAGGAGAGATCCTTGGAGGCTTGTAGATCCTTACTTGCAGGTGGAGGCATCCTAGCTTGGAGGTGGGGAGCATCTTGAAGCTTGCAGGTTGCTTGAATGACATTTGGAGGCTCTACCTTGGATTTGGAGGACTTCCTCTTCACCTCTACTTGTAAAAGTAGTATCAGAGCTAGACAAAGGATGGTAACCTTTCTAACCTTCTTCAAGTTCTATTAAGATCACCAACTAAATTTTTTTTGGGAAAGATTATAGGCTTTTCTAGTTGTAGGAAGCTTGTAGTTGAAGTACCCAATGAATCTAGTTCTCTTTGGAAGAGAGTAGTGATATTTATAGAATTGTTTAGGGGCTGATTTTTTATCATGTTAGACAAGTTTTAAAGTGGGCTTTGGTTTTTTAAAGTTCTGAAAAAAGATTTGTGGGATGGGTAGAGGAAGTCTTCCTCTACATACACAAACTTTTTTTTGGCAAAAAGATTGATTCTAGCTATGTGTTTTGATCAAAATTAGTGTTTTTTTTGCATAAATGAAGTGTTTAAAGTTCTGATTTTCATTTTGAAGTTCTGTTTTTCAGACCTGTAAATCTGAAAATCAGATCTGAAAAGTGAAGTTTTCATTCAAACTTCATTAGTTACACCTTTCTATCTCCTACATGTAGGAAGGGAATGGTAGTGTAACTTTGTGCATAAAACAAGTTTTGAAATTCCGTTTTTTGTCATTTTGAAGTTCTGATTTGCAGACTTGTAAATCTGAAAATCAGATCTGAAAATTGAAGTTTTCATAAAGCTTCATTAGTTATCCATTTCTAGACACTAGTTTCTTGGTTTTGGAAATCTAAAATAGTGAGAAATGTGAAAACTTTGGTTGCTTTTGAAATGACAAATGGAATTGGAATGGGAATGAGAACTTTATGTAAACATTAGCTTGGATTAGTTAATTGAAGTTTACATAAAGATTTGGTTTTCATTTTCGCTTTTGATTAAGGCAAATGTAGCTTCTTGTTGTTTTCCTCTTAAGCTTGGATTAAGCTTGCAAATAGTAGGCTTGGATTGAGCTTACAAACAATAAGATTGAATAAATAGAAGTAAATGGTTTTTATTTGCATTGGATGTAACAATTGAAGCATTTCTATCATTCGAATTTGAGCACTTGTTGTTGTATTAGCATAATAGGAAAACACACAAGCAACCCCAATGGATCAAACCAATGAAAACCCAACATTTGATCTATCAAAACCATCCAATGTGGCACAAGCTCTTGAACTTTTATACCAACAAATTCAAGCCACTAATAAGCAGCTTCTTGAAACTAATCAAAGAAACTAATCAAAGAAACCAAGACTTAGAGTCTAGGTTAGCCAATCAGAAGAAGCATGTAGTTCCACCTCCTGTAAAAGTGTTTAAGGGAGAGAAGAAAGATAGGAACTTACAAGTGGTAAGTTCTTGGCTAAATTTTTTTAACAAATACTTTGCCATGAACCAATTCCCTGAATCTGAGAAGTTATCCACTGTCGTCATGTTCCTTGAAGGAAGAGCCTTAGTTTGGTGGGATGACTTAGTTGCAATGGGCAATCAACCTTGTACATGAGATGATTTTTGCAAGCTTTTTAGGGATTATTTTTTATCACTTTTAGATGACTATGAACACTTCCAAAAGTTGAGTCATCTAACCATGAATAAAGGTTTGGAACAATTTATTCAAGATTTTCATGAGTACCTGAATCCACTTTATAGTGATTTTCCGCCTAAGGTACAAATGTTAATGCTTATTGATGGGTTACCAAAAGATTATCAAGTGGATGCTCATAGGAACCAGCCAAAAACCCTAGAAGATGCTATTAGGACTGTAAAATACTTTGATGACACACCTAATCCACCTAGGGGTCAACAGCCTAATGAGCAGAAAAAAGGTTTTCAATTTAAGAGGAAGGATAGGGAAGTTGTTAATGAAACACATCCCAATTCCAACAATCCTAAGAAAGCCAAGAAAAACGTAAAAAACCATCATAGTGGCATTGATAAAGCTGAAGCTCGTAAGAAGAACCTGTGCTTCAAGTGCAATGGCGAGGGTCACCTTGCACGTGATTGCGTCAAGAAACAAGCTTCAACCTCAGGTAATCTATCTCGAAGTAATGAGATGGATGTTTGTTTCCTCAGTTCTTTAGTTTTTGGTCCTAATGACCTTATTTGCATTAAAGGTAAAGTGAATGATCAAGTTGTTAATGTTCTTTTTGACACGAGATCCACTCATAACTTTATTAATGTAAATTTGGTGCAGACGTTAAACCTTCCTACCAGAAAAAGTGAGAAAAAATATTGTGTGACAATGGCATCGAGAAGTAATTCCGATTTGATGGATTTTATTGTTCCTGATGTAGAATTGCACATTCAAGATTATTCTGAAAAACTAGAATTCCATGCTGTTCAATTAGCTAATGTAGATATTGTTCTTGGGCAACAATGGCATTTTGATAAGAACAAATCATTGAGAATTGATTTTGTTGAAAAATCTTTATCTTTTATGCATGAGAATTCTTTAATTAAGATCAAGGCTAGTTTAAGTGTTGACATTGAAAATGTTAACCCTTATTCTAAACATGAACTTAATTCTATTATGAAGAATTTTGATTTTAAAGTTTATTTATGTTTTCATAATGATATCATTTGCTGCAATGATGAAGAACTTAACATAAATGCCATGAATATACCCAGTGAGAACACTACAGAATCTGAAGGCTATAATGAACTTAGGCAGGAATTTCAATGATGTTTTTTTAGACCTTCTTGTAGGTTTACCACCAGAAAGGACAGTTGATCATAAAATTGACCTAATACCTGGAGCAATTCCAATTGCACAGCGTCCTTATAGGATGAGTGAATCGGAAGAGGCTGAGGTAAATAGCCAATTACATGATTACCTGAAAAAGGGGTGGGCACAACCTAGTAAGTCTCCTTGGGCATCACCAGTGGTTTTGGTGGCCAAGAAGGATGTGACTATAAGGTTTTGCGTCGACTATAAGAAATTGAACAAGGTAACCGTTAAGAATAGATATCCACTGCCGCGGATGGATGATCTAATAGACTATCTTGGTGGTGCTGGGTACTTTACCAAGATAGATCTAAGATCGGGCTACCATCAGATATGCATTAAGGCAGAAGATATACCAAAAACCGGGTTTTGAACTCGCTTTGGTCACTACGAATTTTTGGTGTTGCCTTTTGGTTTGACCAATGCACCGGCAACTTTCCAACAAATGATGAACGATTTGTTCAGGCCATATTTGGGAAGATTCGTAGTGGTATTCTTAGATGATATCCTAGTGTTCAGTAAGACTTTGGCGGAACATAAAGAGCATCTTAGGATTGTCTTGGACATTCTAAGAAGGGAAAGGCTCTTTGCCAAGGAGTCTAAGTGTGACTTTTTCGCTAAGGAATTGTCCTACTTGGGGCATAAGATTTTCGAACGGGGGGTGGAGATTGAGGCTGATCGTATCCAGAGGGTTATTGATTGGCCTATTCTCACCACAATTCGGGAAATCAAGTCTTTCTTGGGGTTTGTGAGATTTTTCCATCAGCATATTTCCTAATTTGCTCGATTGGCATTTCCCCTTACCCAGGCCTTGAAAGGCTATAAGAAGCTAAGCCGGAGGGCTAAGAGTCCACTAGTGGTGTGGACGGAGGATATGAATAATTGTTTTGAGTTGCTTAAGAAAAGTGTCACTTCGGCACCAATACTAATCATTGGCGATCCTAATAAGACTTTTGTGGTTAGGACCGATGCCAATGATTATGCTATTGGAGCTGTTTTGATGCAGGATGGACATCCTGTGGCTTATGAAAGCAAGAAACTCAATCCTACTCAGTCTAGGTATTGTACCTATGAGAAGGAACTGTTTGCAATTGTTCATTCCTTGAAAATTTGACGACATTATTTGTATGGAGCCAGATTTGAAGTTTTGATGGATCATCAGACTCTTCGATATTTCTGTGATGCTATAGATTTAAAGGGGAGGCAAGCTAGATGGGCTGAGCTGATGCAAATCTTTGATTGTTTTATATGTTATTGTAAAGGAACTTTAAGTTTGAGTTCTACAGATCATCCGAAATCAGACGGTCAAACGGAAAGGACCAATTAGACGATGAGGATATGCTTTGAGCATATGTGGGCCATCGGCAGTCTGATTGGGAGTGGAATTTGCATATAATAGTACAAAACATTCAGCGACCAGATTCAGCCCTCATGCTTATGTATGGTTTTCAACCTCGATCACCAATTAGTGTTGGCATGAAAAACCTACAGGTGCAAGTCGCGGCTGATTTCCTTGCGGATATGCAAGAAATATTACAGCTGGCTAAAGATAGCATAAGAAGTGCCCAGGACAGGGCAAGGCACTATGCTGATCTATCTCGGAAGCACAAGGTATTCATGGTCAACGACTGGGTGTTTTTGAGAGTCGCTAGTCACTCTAGGGGCTTGAAAACTATTAAGTGTGCAAAGTTGGCGCCTAGGTATTGCGGTCCTTTTAGGGTTATCCAAGTGATAAACAAGGTCGCATACAAATTAGACCTTCCAACTAACATTGGAATTCATCCCGTTTTCCACGTTAGCAAGTTGAAACCCTCGTTGGGGGTTGGGGAGACCCTGGTCCCTGTGGAAGATCTAGTGGAAATTCTTCGTGATGAGTCCATGAGTGGACCACGTGAACCCAAGGCGATTGTTGATAGCCGGCAGAGAACTCTACGAAGTAGAGTGCTTCGAAAATTTTTAGTCAAGTGGAGGGGCAAATCAGAAGAGGAGGATACCTGGGAAAAGGAGGCTAATCTCCAGAAGAATTTTTCAAATTTTTTACTACAAGGAAAAATTTAAGTTTAGGGGGAAGGAATGTTACATACCTATGTAACTAGCAGTACTTCAGACCCCTAATAGTCCATTTAGTGTTGGGGGCTAAATGGCAAGGTACCCTTAGGATTAAGAGTATGTGCCCTTGGATAAGGGCAGACAAGTGACTATACCTTAGTTGGAGGTATGGAGTCATGTGACCCTTGGATAAGAGGTACCCTTAGTATTAAGGGTAGGTGTCTTAGATTAAGGTACTAGTGTCCTGGGTTAAGGGCAGATAGGTGTCTATGCCTTGGATGGAGGTATGGAACCTAGAGAGTGTTAGAAGTCATTGGATGACTATTTTTCTAAACCTTGGGCCTCAACCTTGAACCATATCACTTTATAGGTCTAGGACCAAAGTATACTTGCACAACTTGGGCAATGGGACCTAGTAGGAGGCGCCCTTCTAAAGTGTCCATTGAGTTCCCAACTCCCACAAGTCATAGGTTATGGAAGGAGTCTCTTGAAATTCCATAAGCCTATGGAGGCTCTTGGAGATTCTTTAACTCCCCTAGGCTTCTCTCTCTCTCATTGGATGAGCATGGAACTCCATAGTGCATTGGAGGGGTCCATAGGCCATCTATATGAGGGTAGTAGGGCGCCCATTGAGAGGGGAGAGATCTCTCTCGTTTGCTTTGCTTATGCTCTAGTGTTGCTACTAGTGTGTAGAGTGCTTTCTTGTGGTAGTATGCTTGAGGTTTTGGATCTTGCTTATGGTATGGGACATAAGTAGGGTTTGGATCTTGAGTATGTTATGGAGTGTTGTGGTATGCTTGTGATTTGTTTATGGTTAGCAAGGGGGTGCTAGATAGGTCTTGCTTGGAGCTTGGATCTAGCTATGGTTGGGTGGTTAATACTTGAGGCCAGCTTGTTATCTATCTTTGTGTTTAAAGAGTAGGGACACAGGTGGAGGAGAGATCCTTGGAGGCTTGCAGATCCTTACTTGCAGGTGGAGGCATCCTAGCTTGGAGTTGGGGAGCATCTTGAAGCTTGCCGGTTGCTTGGAGGACATTTGGAGGCTCTACCTTGGATTTGGAGGACTTCCTCACCTCTACTTGTAAAATGTTCTATGGCATAGAAGACTATGTCATATGAGCCCGATGGCATTGTACAAAACAATCTAGTATATAGCATTCACAGGACTTTGCATAAAAGAATGTCTTGTGATGCATGCATCGAAGGCAAGATGTCTCCTACACCCTTCACCAGAGATTTCTTCATAACAACATAGCTCTTGGAATTGGTACACTCCGACATCTGCGAAACTTTCGACGTGCTCTCTGTAGGAGAATCAAGATATTGCATCACCTCCATCGATGATTTCAGTAAGTTTGTTGTTGTCTACTTCATCAACAACAGGTCTAAAGCTCTCGATAAATCTACAAAGTATGTAAACAAGGCTGAAAAGTGGACAGAGAAGAAAGTCAAGTAGGTTAGAACCGTCAAAGGTGGAGAATATATCTCCAACCATTTTGTTGTTGAAGGAATGTAGACTTTGTAAGCCTTGATTACTTCACTATAGCCAACAAACACACCTTTATTTGATGAAGGATTTTCTTTAGTTCTATCATCAAGAGTGATGTTGACGAAACAAGTACAACCAAAGATCCTACAATGCGTGACACTCAACCTTCTGCCATGAAGGACCTCAAAAGGAGTCTTACCATCCAAGTAAGTACTTGTCCACCTATTACAAAGATAGTTAGCACATGCCAAAGCTTCCCCTCAAAAAGACTTAGCAAGATTTGTAGAATTTAGCAATTTTCACATGGTTTTTGCAATGTATTTGACATCTATGTGGATCCACACGTGTGAGGACCTGTCCACACGTATTTGACATCTATGTGGATCCACACGTGTGAAATGACACTTTTAATATTTAGATCCATTTTATTTAGCTTTCATTCGAGTCAAATATGAAATCTCCTAAATTATAGGAGTTAGGTCCTAGATTGTAGGAATCTAGAAGGTCAACACCAACCACCAATGGATGATGTGGCAAATGAGATAGATCTTATCCAAAGTGGATATGGATGAGTACAATGAGCTATCCCACACGTGCTGGATGCAGCTTAGAGAGAGATTATGGTGATTGTGTACTTGATCCATGATGGATCCATTGAGAAGCCAATGATGAGAAACATTGGTTTGTGGAGCAATCTTGTGATTTTTACTCTCTTAAGCACTTTCTTTGTGGAAGAATGCTAAGTATTTTATAAGTAAACTAATTCTCTGTTAGCAGGCTGTACAGTAGCAGTACTTCACACATGTGAAGCCGTGGATCAGCATTTCTTGATTGTTCTTGCTTGGAATCACAAAAATTGTCAACTAGAAGCTAGAATTGGAAGCTAGTCTTGATATAGATCAAGATCCTAGATGTTTGATGAGCCAAGTTGCTTTGAAGAAGCTATGGAGTCACAAGAATGGAGGGATGCCATGCAAAAGGAGTATGATGCTCTTATGGAGAATCATACATGGAAGCTTGTGGATCTTCCTCATGGAAGAAAACCACTTGAGTGCAAATGGATCTATAGATTGAAGTACAATCAAGATGGGAGCATCAACAAATACAAAGCAAGGCTAGTGGCAAAGGGGTTCTTGCAAACCAAGGGATTAGACTATGATGAAACTTTTGCTCCTGTTGCTAAACTAGTTTCTATAAGGTTGATCATTTCTCTTGCACTCTATTCAACTTGATGTGACTAATGCATTTCTCAATGGGTAGATTTTTATGAGGCAACCCGAGGGCTTCATCAAAGAAGATCAAGATGAAAAAGTGTGTTTGTTGCTAAGAAGCCTTTATGGGCTTAAGCAAGCACCTAGAGCTGGGTACTCTAGGTTGAATGCTTTCTTGAACTCTATAAGATTTGTTGTAAGTGCTTATGATCCTTCTTTATACTTAAGATTCAATGATTGTAAAATCATCATTCTCATTTTGTATGTAGATGACATTATCCTTAGTGGAAATGATCATGTTGGTATACAAGAAGTGAAAGTAGCATTGTCTAAAGAGTTTAAGATGGTAGACCTTGGTAATCTTAATTTCATGCTAGGAATAGAAGTATCAAGAGGTTTTATTTGTCAATCCAAATATGCTTCTTCTATCTTAGAAAAGTTTGAAATGAAAGATTGTAAAGGAGTAGAAACTCCTATGGAGCAAAATGCGAAAGTCTCTAATAGTGATGATGAAGCATTATGCAAAATCCATTGGTTTGTCATTGGAAAAATGCAAAAAGTGTGTTGAGGTACATCTTGGCCACCAAGAACTTTGGCATTTTGCATGATGGATCTAATCTTGCTTTGAGGATATTCGGATGCTGATTTTGCAGGTGATAAAGTGGATAGGAGGTCCACAAGTGCTTTTGTTACCTTTCTTTGCAATGGCATAGTGTCTTGGCTTTCCAAAAAGCAAGACACAATTTCTAACTTCCGAATCTTCATCCTCTTCCCTGATCCCATCTTCCATTGTTTCTTGCAATGTAGCGTACTGCTCTCGTCATTTGATTTCTCTTCTGATACTTTGTGGTAGTCCCACAAGGAACCACATGATTACCGCATGATCAGGAGTCAAGGCCGTGTTGCATTCGGATCTTAAGTGTTTGACTCGCTCGATGTAGTCCCGGACCCTTTCTCTTTTCTCATCTTGACTTTGCTCAATAAGAGAAATAGATCCTCCAAAAATTTTCTTGGTTTAAAGCACGTGATGAGAGCCGTTTAACAACTTCCCAAGTAGACTTTTACTCATTCAAAAGATTGAAGAACCAGTCTTGCGCTGCAGTAATGGGTGACATGGGAAATAACATCAACTTTTCTGCTGGTGTTCGCTCGCCATAGATCTCACACACTTTCTTGTAGATCTGGAGGAACCTGATCGATTCTGATGGTCCATCATATTTGGGCATTTCAAGATGTGGTGCCCTCCTAACTGCTTGCAAGGGTGTGATAGGTAAAGGTTGGTTCATTGGATTCATTGCTGCTGGTTCTACTTCTGTCTCGATTTGCACGAGTGTAACTCTTGGGAGATTTGGAGCTTGATTTGCAATCCTTCTTGTTACTAATCGACCTGATCTTAGATTCATTCAATACAGAGGTCCAGGGTAGCTGAATCTTGATCCTAGCTTTGGTTGGCCTGAGATTCTCACAGTTGTTGGATCTGGTGCATGTCTGACTATTGATCCTATCTGCTAAGGTTACTCATGAAATTCTGCAATCAAAAACTCTGTTTTCTCCAGATCTATTGGGAACTAACTCTCGCAAGCTTGTTAGTAGCTGGATTTGATATCAAAAGGGGGACGGTTCTTTCTTACAGATCTGAGAGATATTGATGTCTGCGAGGGTTCAAACTCATTTTTCTACCTACAGATCAATCAATACTTGAAACTAACTCTTGCAGACTTCATCACTGATGGAAAACAATATTTTGAAGACAGTGGGAAGATCTGCGAAGGTTACTTTTGAGTGAATTTTTTGGACCTGATGATTTTCGTGATTTTAAGTACTTAAATTCACTTTTCAACTCACTGAAATCAAACTAACTCTTGCCGGATTTTCTGTGTCCTTTTCCCAATGAGATGAAACTTTAGAAGCCTCTACGAAGGTTACTTCGTACAAGAACTGAAAATTTTGATGTCTGCGAGGGTTCAGCCTATTGAAACCTTCGTAGAGGGGTTTAAACATCAAACTAACTCTCGTAGGATTTACTGCATCACTATCTCACTGAGATGGAGCTTCAGTAGGCTTTGCAAGGGTTGGTTTTCAGTTTTGAAATTTTGTGATTTTAACAAGGGATTTTTGAATTTCTATGGGTTTTTTTTTTTCTGTTTTTTTCAAATTTGTTGGAAAGTAACCTTCATAGGCTTCTATGCAGGTCTGGGACAGTACCTTGGAGCTGCTACCCAATCATGCGAAGGTTAGTTTTTTTGGTTTTTGAGAAATCAAAATCTGATGAGATTTTGACTCCCTTTTCCCTCCAGAAATAGATTTGAACGTTTTTTTTATGGTTTTTAAGGTTTGTGATGGGATGAAAAGTCCTTAGAGGCTATTTTGGGTCCACTACCCTTCCACACCTCCTCCGCTAGCTCTCAACAGTCCAAATTGGAATACTAGCCAAAACAAACACCGCATAGATCAGATCACAGTCATTATAGCTATGGAGAATGTCTATACTAACGGATCTTAGCAAGAAGCAAATGAAGAAGCTGAGAAAACACCCACTTGGAGGATTTTTCACCATTAGGAAGAGAAAAACGATTGCTCCTTACCAAAAACCTATGAAAAGCTCACCAATTCCAAATCCTTTATCTTCATAAGCTTTGCTCTAATACCACTTTAAGGAAAAGTGCCTCAAGATTCTGCTTACAAGACACACACAAAGGAATAAAGGGGAGCAAAATCACCCAATCCATGAGAAGCTACTGATCAATCTCCCCCGAGCCTCAAAATAGGATATTGATGGAGAGAGAGAGAGAGAGAGAGAGAGAGAGAGAGAGAGAGAGAGAGAGAGAGAGAGAGAGAGAGAGAGAGAGAGAGAGAGAGAGAGAGAGAGAGAGAGAGAGAGAGAGAGAGAGAGAGAGAGAACTTGCATTCAATTACACAACAGAGAATGGTTGTAGGGTGCGTTTCTACAAGGATAGATAACCTCTATTGTGTCTATGCATGTGCCCATGCAAGTCTCTTGCATTGCTATACATGCAAGTCATTACTATTGATACTCTACATCATTCCAATAACTGTTCTAAACCATGTTATAGCTCCACATCTCATTACATGTGTGATTGGGTCCTCACAATGTTATTAATTACAATTATGGTCTAGTTCGAAATATGAGGCATAACTAATAATCTCGTACACTTGAGTATCGAATATTCACATCTAGGATTATGTCAAATCCCATATTACGACCCCTTCCAGAAGATAGATCTAGACAAGCTACAAGACTCCTTTTCCTTCTTCAATATCTCTACCGGCCAGATCTACATCCCATCATTTGACCATATCCAAGACATTGTCATATGGAAGAAAGGGAGTCCCCTTTTTCCACTTGGACCAATGGGAGTCCTCTTTTTTAGATAAGGGACTTGCTCAATAGTAAAGCATGGAACCACCCTAATATGGTTTTCGATGACAATGCCATATACATATGATATTATGTTGATGAGTAGTGTTATTTTTTTGACATTATGTCATTCATTTAGATCCTTTTTTTTATATTAGTATATATTATGTTTAGCCATGACACTCATGATAAAGACAATATATTTATTAGAGAACTTTTTTCTAAACAATGTAGAGTGTGTTCTAGAATAATTTAGCATGAAGTTGAAATAACTAAAAAATGATTGTTCATTTTTTATTTATCATGTACTGCTTTGTGTAAGGAGATTGAAGTCAAACTCAGTACTTATTGAAGGACTAAATGCTTGTTATATTTACCCCATTGTTTTTGCTTCATAGGTTTAAATATCTTTGATGTGAGCTTAGGATGTTTGCAAAATGTACAATTACGTGCACGTCTAAAATTAGAGACTTCCTTGTGGAGAATTAGCACGTCTAGAATTAGAGACTTCCTTGTGGAAAATTAGAGACGCTTCCTTATTAAAAAATATTCAAAGTACATGGTTAGTACAAGTGAGGTTATGATTTTGACCTTTCCAAGTAAGCTGAGTCCAAAAAGAGGCCAAAGGCCTCATGTGTAGCGAGGGGACTACAATTACGCTCACAATGCTGGGCTCCCACACATATTAGGGTTGAAAGATATAGGAGACTCCACGGACCACCATCTTGGAGAGATGGGATGGTGGAGAGATAGTGCAAGCATAAAATGATTGATGCACCATGGTTCATGACTAACAAGTCATTCATGTTGCATGGTATGAGTGTGAAAGGGGATGGAGAGGGCTGATTATGGACTTGGTGGACTCTGAATTTCCATTGGACACGTCCCCAAGATAAGGGTCCTTTCTTCCCACACCATTTGGGGAAGTTGGCATTTTTATCCTCATAATCAATCATAAAGATGATGATGACGACGATAGGTCTTTGACCTCTACATTCATGATTCCACACTTTTTTTTAGGTGTAAATTTTGAGGTCCAAGTCTAGACTATGATTTGATAGATTTCTCATACGGCCTATGGGCTGCATCCGTTTGGATCCACTTTCTTTTCAACTTTTTGGGCTGCCACTGCACTTGCACTCGATCACGATTCATTCATCGAAGCAAACAATCAATATCTCCTTGTACTTTTGAAGTCAGACTTTTTGTGCAGGTTAAGGATCGTTTCCATGTATTCAGGGACCATTTGAGGTGATGATCCTTGATTTCTTGTTTTCCTGCATTTTGATTTGTTGGGCATCTCAGAAGATTGAGGTAGGCAAGCAGCTGGTTGTTGATGGTTCCTTTTGCTTCTGAATATTGTTGCTTTCTTTGTATTTGATTTGATTTGATTGGGCTTTGCATTGGGAGAGATGCAAAGCCCTTTCATGGATGCCTCTAATATATGATTGATACGGTGCTGGGATCTAATAGGGTGATTTTAGGGTGATAATATCTTTGATATTTGGAAGAAGAACTATAATCGTTGCTGGGAAGAAATTGTTTTTGTAGTATGTTTCATTGTGTTGGCTATGCGGTGGCAGGATCCATGGCGATCCAGATCCAGGAAGAAACTGATCCATAGGTGTCCTCTTCAGTCCTTATTCTAGTAAGGTTAAAACAAGCTTAGAGGTAGTGCATGGTAACAAGCGATCTGACAAATTTGTTGATGTTTTCCTTGTCTCCTTTTGGCATTAGCGGAGTTGCTAGCCGCCTTGCTGGGACAACTATGCACCCATAGGCTGCTTGACTGCGATAAGTCAGATCTGGTTCTAGCGGTAATCATCCGCACAGATTAAGTGAGCTGTTCAAGGCTTCGCTACCACTCATTTGAACTGCTATATCTATCGAAAACGTCTTTCCAGAAAGATGAATTCTTCTAGCCCGAAGTGCACATCCGATGGCAGTCATAATTCCAAGTTCTCCCTTTTGGGTCAGCAGCTCATGACTTACAGTTCCTTTCTGCATAACCAGCCATCTTCCAATTCTTTGGACCTTGAGTTCAGTTGTGGATCTGTATCTCATTCTCATGCACAGCCACAGGATCATTCAATCGATCAAAACCTCATTGTGCAATCGCATGAACAATCCCAGGCACTCACAAGATCAGGTAGTGCTAGTACGAATCTTCACCAGTTGTTGGCTTTCGGCATGGGCAGTTACAGTCCCCATTCAAATGCCCAATTGGTGCAGGGAATGCAAGAATCAGTGAGCTATGTAAGAAGCAATATGCCAAGACGCCCCTCGCCTGTGGCAGATGCCTCCTCACAGGCTCTCATGACTGCACTTATGCTTCTCCAGCAAAAATTAGGGCATTTGCAGTCACTTGTACAGCTCATGGCTCGAGGTGATCAATCCAATGCTGCGATTATCCAACAACAGATGGCGACAGCCGCCGGAGTTGCGACAGTTATTTCTCAATTGGTAACAGCAGCTGCGGGCTTGCTGCCTCAAGTCCATCAACAATCAGAGCATGCTTTATGCGAACAGAGAAATCACTTTGGATCAGCATCCTCACCAGACATGACTCCCTTTCAGCAAATTGGGTCTGCGAACGCACGTGGGACAACTTTGGGAATCTCTGAGAGCAACAGTAGATTCAGTTCCTCAGCAGGTAGAGGTGAAAAACCAAACTCAGGGTTTGAATCTGTTGTGACTGAAACTGGACTAGATGGATCGCCAGAGCTTGGCGGGCATCTATTTCGAGCACATGTAGGCAATTCCCAATACAGCAATATGCAGAACTCTATTGAAACTATTCTTGGCAACTCTCTTCTAGGTTCTTTTGCAGCAGGTCTGGGTAGTGGTGTGGGTGGAACCACTAATCTCGAGGAAGGAAATAGAGCTCTATGTGCTGGAAATCCTTATATGTCAAACATCTCAATGGAGTTTAATTCATTTTTGGAAGATCAGGAACTTGGAGGTGGTGGGCTTAAGGACGATGAAGACGATGGAGAAGCTGAGATTCTTCCTCCTGGGTCTTATGAGTTGATTGAACTGGATGCCATGGAAATTCTCGCAGAGCATACACACTTCTGTGAAATTTGTGGGAAAGGTTTCAAGAGAGACGCAAACTTGAGAATGCACATGAGGGGCCATGGGGATGAGTATAAGACAGTTGCTGCTCTTGCAAAACCGGAGAAGTCCACCGAGAATGCATCATTAAGAAAGCCAAGAAGATATTCTTGCCCATATCTTGGTTGCAAAAGGAACAAAAAGCACAAAAAATTTCTTCCCTTGAAGACGATGCTTTGTGTGAAAAATCACTACAGGCGAAGCCATTGCCCAAAGATGCTCACATGCACCAAGTGCAAGACAAAAAAGTTTTCTGTAGTTGCAGATCTGAAGACGCATGAAAAGCACTGTGGACGAGACAAATGGCAATGCTCTTGTGGTAATACCTTTTCTAGGAAAGACAAGCTGCTGGGACATCTGGGGCTCTTTGTTGGGCATACACCTGCAACGCCTCTGTTTGAAACGGATTTGGGTGAAAGCAGCGGGGGAATGGAAGGAGGGAAAACGGAGACAGGAAGTGCCTCTGGAAATGGAACTACTAGTATCTTTGATAAAGGCTTTGTAAGTGAATCAAATGAAACTTTGGGAACAAACAATGGATCTAAATTGGGATCTGGATATAGCCTAGGGCTGTCAGGCTCAAATTCTCAGAGTGTTTCAGCTGTTGGTTTTGGAGGTGCTGGTGGGTCTGCATTGAAACTGGATGGTGAACGAACAGGTGAGGAGGAAATGACTTTAGCTAGTACTCGCTTCACTTCATCTGAAGATGGGTTTGGAACCACTACCTTAGGTCCTCCAGTTGCGATTTCGTCTTCTTTTGAAAGTTGTGGATCAGGCCTGACTGGTTCTCGCATGCTGCAAGGCCTCTTGAGAAGTGAATATCTGCAAGGTTCCGTGCCAAACTCTTGAATAAAAAATGCAAATGACTTGCTACTCCGAAAATGAATAAGATATCTCTTGGGTCGACTGGATATACAGTCTTGTTGTATCAGCTAAGATTTGTACTGAAAGGAGCAAAAGTTTCCAGTTAGTTTGTTGTTGTTGAATAGACTATGCACGCGTAATAAGAAAATTTGTGTCCTAGGCGCTGCAAAACGATCCAGAACTGGAAGGTGAATCTTTGTGATCGGATTCTATGTTGCTCTTTGTTTGAAAAGACTTCCCAGTGGATGCTTCTACCTGTCATGACAGTGTGGGTGACAAACTGCAAAGATCTCCAGTCAAGCTCGCAAATGCTTTTCAAGAAGACTACACGTGCTTGATTGGATTTACTAGTAGGTTGAAATAACTATGTGCCGTGAAACCAGTAGTAATTTGCTGCTATCCAGAATCTTATGCCTGGAAAGAAAATTCTGTGGTGCCTGCAGCCTGGCAACATAATTTTTGTGGAAATCAGATTGTTTCGATGGTAGTAAGGGTCGGGGATTGTGCACGTTCAATCCATTTGCTCTTTGGATAGTGTGGAAGTTTGTGTCCTGAGGTAACCTTGCAGTCCTGTTGAACGCAAAACATGACAGCTGATATTTTTACTAAGGTTCACGGAACAAATCATGCCTTCGGGAACAATTTTAGTTGGAAAAGTGGGTCTTGGATAGACTAGGAAGTCAATGAACAATCTGATTTCTCTGTACCAGTCTGCTCTGGTTTTGTTTTGTATCACTTTTCCAAGTTTTAAGCACCAGTCAGTTGGTTAGCAAGTTATCTGTTTGATCAAATCCTTGATTCTCAGCTTGATTAGTCAGCATACTCAGTTGCATGAGAGAGCCTTTCAATGCTTGTGAGTTCTAAGATAGTTATCTTGCTATTTATGCAGGTTCTTACATGTTTGGGCACTCTAAGTTTGAATTTTCAACAATGGCTCTATGTGATACTGAGATGGGGCTTTAGTCAGCTGCAAGCTAGAGAAGTTCAGTATTTTAGTAATCTTCCCTCTCCTAAATGTCCTTATTATCTGATTTCCCTTTGCACAGGTATGTCAGTGGGATTCTGTTAAGTGGTGGAGGTGCTTGGATTTATTACAGGTGGACAATGCTTGAGCCTCCTCTCCTCCCATGGCACCCAGGAGTGTTGCAATGGCATCCAAAATCATGTTGTCATTATTACCCAAATTCTTGTTGATGTTATCCACATACTCCAGGAAAGTGACCCCTCTTAGCTTCCTACTTACATAGAATTGTTGTCATTATTACATAAATTGTTGTTGATGTTATCCACATCCTCTATGAAAGTGACCCCCCTTAGCTTCCTACTTACATAGAATTGTGCCTCCATATGATAATCCTAGTGTTTCTATAGCTGCCTTTGACACCATAATTCTATAAGTATGGCCTCCAAATGTAGCCCTAAAGTTCTACTATTTGGGGTTCCAAGTCTTGTATGTTTGTTGAACCAACGATGTCTCTTGCGCTACAATGGGTTTATTTTCAAGTCAATTGGTAGGCCTCCAAAACCATGTTGCCCATATGTGCCCACTGGCTTATGAGATATATCGTATCCAATTTGATGACGTATTTTTGGAAGCTTGGTTGAGCTTTCTCTTTGTTTGAAGTTAAGAGCAGTGACGTCATCCTCTCCCACTTTGTAATGGATGTTCATGTTTTGGTCATTTAAGGACGTCTCAAAGGATGAGTGAACCTTCTTAAAAGGTCTTAGCGTTCAGCGAGTCATTTGTCCCCCTTGGTCTCGTGGCACAATTGACTCCATCAAAATGCTAAGTTATTTAAGGGTTAATGATTAAGAAGCTAAAATTACTAATTTTAGTAGTATTAAGCGTACTAGATATGGTAATGTCATCCCGAGTTGCAAGGGGAGCTAGTTGGCAAGTCAAATATCAGTCGCAAATGTGGAAAAAAAATGGCAAGAGGTTAGCTAGCAACGCTAATAGAGGTTGATACTCACATCTATATATTACCCTCCCTATGTGAGCATGATCTTTCTTACACATTGAGGTAGATATGTTGATGTGAAATGAAACCGTGTTGAGTAGCTATGAGTTACGATGACCCATGGGAGGGACCATGAGACAAATGGAGCTTGCCACTGTACCTTTTACAAATATTGTTGGCTCATGTGGTAGTACACGAGACGAGTATGACTTTTAAGATGTGAGATGTAACAAGTGCTACCATGTATTATTCATGGCACTTGTCCTTTTGGAAAACAATAATTATGGTATATTGACTTGTGTGAAAAACCAGCAAGTATGGTTGATCACCTATGTTGCATGGCGAGGACTATGCAAGTATTAAAATAAGGCTACTTGCCACTCTAGCCTCCAGTAGAACTAAGTGTGATGAGCAAAAGGTTATCCTTGGTGAGTACAATTGACACCTTAGCAAAATTCGAGTTCGTGCTTTGGATATGCCCGTCGTCGTGGCAATCTGGGTGACGGGCGGTCCGGTCTCAAATGGTCGGAAGTGCCCTGAAATGGCCGTCAGATGGCCGTAAATAGCATTCATTTCAAAAGTCTAAAGACTGAGCATACCATTCAATATGACAGAATAAGTTAAAGCATATGTTTTTAGCAGATGTTTTCAAACATAAGTGCTATCACAATCGTAGTCCAGCAAGGATTGCTTGTGGTGAATGTAATTCTGACGATCTACGAATAATCCAAGAAGTGTTCGTTTTTTCCTCACCATGCCGGGTGGCAATGAGATGCTATCTCTGTGGAATAGTTATGTGCAATACTAGAGTGGTGTTGTCTGGGAGGCAAACCAAAGATTGTATACGGTCTCCCCAGGAGCTATAACTTACACTCTCAACGTCATTCTTGAGATAGTCAAGGAAACATGTAAATCATGGCCAATATCACTATTAGAATGAACATAAATTGATGGCTTATGGGTCGGCCAAATTCTAAACATTTGCATACTGTTTAGACTTATGGGACCATAGACCACCACTGCACATAGCTCTATGTATTTAAATAATCAGTTTTAAAAAAATCAAAAGCTTGGAAGTATGTAAAACTTCTATAAAATTAGGTGAGTAACCAATTTGTACATCGTTCAGGGTTTCAAACTTCACGAGTAGAAGCAACATACCAAGAAGCTATCTAGAGTCCAGAGGGAGAATTATGGAAGCAGGCAATGTTAGAGGAGATCGAGTTGATGAGGCAAAACGAGGCATGGACATTAGAGCCACTGCCAAAAAATAGAAATGTAGTCGACTACAAGTGGGTGTACAAGAAAAAGCTAAAATCAGATGGCACTATTGGCCGCTACAAAGCAAGGCTTGTCGCGAAGGGCTACACGCAGAGATATGGTGTTGACTATTTCGACACATATTCTCCCATGGTCAAGATGACAAGCATAAGGCTACTCCTTGCATAAGCCCCGCAGTACAATCTGGTAATTCACCAGAGTGACGGGAAAACAGCCTTTCTCCACGGAGATCTAGAGAAGAAAATCTGCATGAAGCAACCTGAAGGCTATGAAGACCCCGACAACAAACAATATGTCTGTCGATTGTAGAGATGCATCTACAGTCTAAAACAGGCATCACGAGTGGTACAAAAAGCTTGATGGTCTTCTAAAGTCTCTAGACTTCAATCCTACTCAACCAGACTACAATGTGTACATCAAAAGAGTAGGAAAGGATTTTGTGATACTGACCATTTTTGTGGATGATTCGTTGATGATAGGAAATTCCTTGATGCTGATCAAAGACACGAAGAGTCAGATTTCTAAAGACTACGAAATCACAGATCTTGGAGAAGCAACAAAATGCCTAGGGTTGGAGATCAGAAGAGATCGAACAAAGGGCGAAATACACTTGAGTCAGTGTGAATATGCCATAAAAGTGCTGAAGCAGTACCGCATGATGGACTGCAAAGAGACAACCACAACAATGATAGCTGGAGCCAAGCTCACGAAACAGGATTGCCCAAAAACGGATCAAGAACAAAATTCTTTGCACGTTGGAAATGCTTCAGAAATGGGATTTTGTTTGTCCCTCGTAAGAGTGTGAAGAGCGAAAGAGTGTGAAGCCATAGTAGCCTTCGCCATCGAAGATGCACCTCCACCTCTACTGGACAGACAGTAAAAGCGAATCTGCAAAAACATCAAGTAAAAAAGAATAAGAACTTTACAAGGAAGTGCATGATATTAGTAAGATGCTAAGCATAAACGTCTGATGACAGACCTTCATCATAAAGATGCAAGATAAAAAGTAGATCGTTTATTTTCTCGCACAGCTACTACAACTGAGTAATCATCTACCAACAGAAACCATTTGAAAAAAGTAAGATTCAAAATAATCACGATTGATAAGGAAACCAAGCGCACTTCTGTTGTTACAAATCATCAACGATAGCAAGAAGACACTTTTGTGCTTGCATTGGCCCGATGGGAGAGAGAGAGAGAGAGAGAGAGAGAGAGAGAGAGAGAGAGAGAGAGAGAGAGAGAGAGAGAGAGAGAGAGAGAGAGAGAGAGAGAGAGAGAGAGAGAGAGAGAGAGAGAGAGAGAGAGAGAGAGAGAGAGAGAATTCAAATTGGGTGAGAGGGGGGAAAGTAGAGTATAGGGGAGAGAGAGAGAGAGAGAGAGAGAGAGAGAGAGAGAGAGAGAGAGAGAGAGAGAGAGAGAGAGAGAGAGAGAGAGAGAGAGAGAGAGAGAGAGAGAGAGAGAGAGAGAGATAGGGTATAGAAGAGAGATAGAGGAGGCTCATTACATGCATGCATGGGGAGGAGGGCCATGCATCATCATGCATCCTCCTCCCCAAGTTTTTTAGCTAGAAAAAGCTCATGCATGGGTGAGGGGAGGAGGATGCATGGGTGCACCCATACACATGCGCAAAAGTGTACATAAGTTTTATATATATATATATATATATAGACTAGTAAAGAGTGCCCGTCGTTGACGGGCAATGGCGGCCGATCTAGGTGGCGGCCGATGATCTGGAAATTGAGTATCTCGTTGACGGGAGATGATTTTTCGATGATTTGGAAATTTAGTATCTCCTCGTTGACAGGCAGTGTCAAATTTTTCGGGACTGGGAGGGGAGTGTCGCATTCTTTGGACAGTGCTCTCCAAAAGATGCAACACTCCCCTCCTAGTCCCGAAAAAATTGACATTGCCCTCCAAAAATGCGATACTGCCCTCCAAAAGATGCGACACTCCCCTCCCATTCCCGAAAAATGCGACACTGCCCTCCAAAGATGTGACACTGCCCTCCAAAAATGCGACACTACCATTCAAAAGATGCGACATTGCCCTCCAAAGATGCGACAATGCCCTCCAAAAGATGCGTCACTGCCCTCCGAAGATGCGACATTGCCCTCCAAAAGATGCGACACTCCCCTCCCAGTCCTGAAAAATGCGACACTGCCCTCCAAAGATGCGACACTGCCCTCCAAAGATGCGACACTGCCCTCCAAAAGATGGACACTACCCTCCAAAGATGCGACACGATGGTTAAAGGCAGGGATAAAAATATTTTATCATTGATTTCGACAACCCTTGGGCCTCTACAAACAACACCCTTACGTCGTTGGCTTTTTGCAGTGATGGAGTCTACTTGTCATTGTGTTTGTAACTCAAGTATTAAGATTGGCCTACATGAATCCAGCTGAGAATGTTATTTCGACCTCATGTATCTCATACGTTTATTACCCCAAGCGAAATGGTATGCAGGCCATTCAGATACAAAGGTAATAAATACATCAGATTGCTACATCGAGTGCATATCAAGCTAATAAATACATCAGACCACAATTGCTTCATAAATGATGTGAGTTCTAAAAATCATTGTATTGAATTATTCTTCATGCATTTATTTAGTATGTCGCAAAATACTACTATGTTATCGTTTGTATAGTTGTTTATGGAAGGGAGGGCCATAATTTTGGACTGAATGTGAGAATAAATCTGATAATAAGGTAAGGAAGAGGCTAATATCAGTTAACAATGACTTTCCTAACAACGACCCCATAATAATACAATTTCTTTTCTTTTATGCACTGGTTGTTGTTTGGTATTTCATTGAGAAGTTCTAAAGAGAATATATATTTCTGGGCATGGTGAACAACTTTGACATGTATGGACGCGTACAGATATGTATGGACCCTTCATCTTTGGTGTGTGCATATGTATGGATAGAACATAGTGACCAAAAAAAAAAAATGACATAGACACCCATTTTTTCAAAAAGTTAAAAATTGTTTGAAAATCTGCCAAAATATTGAATATCATTTATTAAGATTATTTAAATATTAAGAAAGTTACATTTTGTTATAATTTACAAATATGTAAAAACATAAGTTATTAATTTTTTTACCACTTCCATATTTGTCTCTATTGCAAAATTCCAAATATGAACAAATTATTGATTATTATTTTTTTAGAATAATTTCAAATTTCATACTTTGAAAGTTAAACTTTTGGAAAAAAAAATTAAAATTTTAAGTGATTTGAACAATAAAAAAATTCTAAAATTAATTTATTTGTTGATTTTTTTTTTAAAATACACATATTTCACTTATTTATGACTAATTATGACGTAATTTTATTAATACCTAGAATTGATTGTTTTGAAAAATGGACATTACAAAAAATTTGTGAAAAATGTATCATTTGAGATTATCAATCTTGCTCCTCGTATTAGTACCACCAATTTTTTTAAAAATTAGGGGTTTTACAATTTGAGACTCTTAAAACAAAAGGCTGGAATCACATTTGCCCAAGGTTTTAGATCAACTGAATACAAATCTATAATGAGATTTGTGTGAGAAACACAAAAGCCAAGAGCAACCAAAGGAAGAGTTTTGGTTTATTCAAGTTTGGTATCCAAAAAATTTATATCTTTGTTTGGAATCTATGTTGAAAATTTTGCATGTTGTGCAAATTTGAGATGAAGTGAATGCAGCGATGGATTATAGTGGGGAAGTAAGGAAATTGGCGAAGCTTCTTATGGCATTTATGTCGGGAGATTTGAATCTTAGCTCCAAGAATTTGGAAAAGTGTCTCGGAGACGAATTCATGCAAACTTTTCTAATAAACTACTATCCACTTTGTTCCAATCTGGAACTCATTTCACATCAACTCTCATTCAGATCCTTGCGCATTGACAGTGCTCATGCAGGATGAGGTTGGTTTGACTTCAAGCCCTTGGCATTTGTTATCAATGTGGGTGACGAAGTAGAGATATGCAACAAACTAAAGCAATCCAACCACACCTATAACATTGTACCAGATGTGCTGGTTTTAAGATCATAACTCAAAAACTCATCTAAACTTTGAATATTTTTTTTTAAAAGGATTAATAGAATGGGATCGTCAGATTAGGTTAGATTGAGTCGAGGAGGATGCCCCATGCATCTATGCATTCTCCTCCACTCCTTCTCTCCCTCTAAATTCAAAATTCAAATTTCTCTCTCTCTCTCCTTCCTGCATGCCTCCATCGCTCCCTCGTGCTCCATCTCTCTCGCCCTCCCATCTTCATCTCTTTCTCCCTGTTGCTCCATCACGCCCCCCCTCTCTCTGTCTCTCCCTTGTCTCTCCCTCCTGCCTGCTCTTCCTAATCTAATCTCCATCAGAAAATCCTCTCGCCTCTCGCTCAGTTCTCTTCTTATCCTATCCTGCTCTGTTGGGTGCCTGACTCAGTTGATATGTGAAGTGTAAATATTTATTGCTTTGATTTGGGAGGAAGAGTAAGTAGTAAGTAGTAGGCAGTGAGGTATGTATAATGCATCGGTCTTCAGACGCCCCGTGATTCTGGTTTCGAATTCTTTGTTTTCGACCATCCCCAAGATGATAATCTTCTCGTCCCTCGGTGACGTGCCTGATATAAGCTGAATATGGATGGTGTTTGTACTCGAGCATGTTCATTTGCCATTAAGTAAAATTGCCCTGGTTTACCTTTTGCGTGAGGATGTTTGCTTTCACCTCCGACTTTCGTGTTTTGTGGCAGCAGCTAGATTCCAAAGGACTCTATCTTCAATGATCCTTTGAAGCTTTTTCAACTCAGCAGTATTCGTCTTTGGTTTCTTCTACATTTGGCCAAACCCTATAATATTGCACTGAAATCAATTGAAACTAGGCATATATGTAACTGTGAATGCCTTTGGTATAGAAGGAATAGAGGATGTACGTTGTTGGACGGCTAGGCACCTATATTTCCCAGGGAGTATACACCGTCTCAGCCCCTTTCCAACCCTTCGGAGGTGCAGTTGACATCATCGTAGTGCAACAAGAGGATGGGAGCTTCAAAAGCACACCCTGGAGTATTAGGTTTGAAAAATTCCAAGGTGTTCTTAAACAACTGGAGACACAAGTGGATAAGCTGTTAATGACGTGGACGCTGATTTTCATATGTATTTAGATAGCACAGGTGAAGCTTACTTTCTTCAAGATTCAGATTCTGATGTTGATGAAGTAGTGTTGTCACTGTCATCATCTCGGGATGAGACTTCAGCTACTCTCACTCCTCAGATCAATAAACCTGAAGATGACAATCAGGGGGATATTGAACAGGAAATATCCACGCAATTTGTTTCTGAGCAGGAAATTGTCAAGGACGATCAATTTACTGAAGAAGAACATGAGTTAAAGCCCTCAATTACAGAATCCGATAGTTTTTTTTATCAGAACTCGCGATCAAAGGCTCCAAAGATGTGGCAAAATCGGCACATGGTTCGGGTAGCTTCTTGAAAGCATTGATGTTTCCAGCAAATGAGCTGCCAATTGATCAGTCAGGGATAGATGGCGATTACAATGTCATTTTTTCCTCTTTGAATATATAAATTTTGAAAATAAGAGTTCATTTACTTTCTACATTTTTTTAGACTGATACTTTGCAGCTTCTAGATCTAATAGTTTCTTCATACAGGCCGAGAGGAGATATCTTCCCATCCTACAGTCGCATGCTTATTGGAAGTAGCAGTATCCCCTTTCTAAAAAATATATGCAGGTAGGACATGCGTGACAGATTAGCCAAACTGAAAATATTACCAGCTGAGAGCTGCTTTTTCGGTTTGAACAACAAACTCATCAGAAGTAAGGCCTTTGAGACTCTTAAACACTGATTCATGTGCTGCAGTCTATATAGGAGAATATAAGACTCAACTTCTAAACATTGCTCCAGTTTTGTCCTTTATTTTTGAACAACTAGCAATGCAATTTTGTCCTCCTAATTGTCGGCAAATTTTGATTTAAATTTTGGGTTGCATTGTCTGTAGACTCTGCTGGGCATCCTGATAGCCAGAGCCAGTTTGACACTGTCCTGACAGGGCCATTGGCGCGCATTCTTGACAGCAATAAACGAGTTCAAGAAGCTGCATGTTCTGCTTTTGCGACACTCGAAGAAGTATTTTTCTGAACATCGAAACAATGTAATTATGTGTCCTAATTGTTGGCAAATATTGATTTAAATGTGAGATATGCGAATAAGTAATGAAAGGATTGTTGTTCAAAACAATGTAATTATGTGTTCTGTTAGACTTTGTGTTTGGTTGTTGATGTAGTTTTTGAGGCCAAATTACGATGTGTTCTAATGTTTTCTCTTATATGTTGTCCTTCACTTTCTACGGCTTCGGTGTTCTTTTATTAGATTACCCTTGATGTGGCTGATTAGAGTTCGATGTGGCTCCCAAGCTGAAGTTGAACTTTCCTTTTTTAAATAGTTAAAGAGTTCATAGCTGAATGTGAGACTGAGGTTTCAATGATTCATTGTGGTTGAGTGCAGTTTTCAAAACAAAATGTAATATCTAGATTGTGTCTGGGTTGCCAATCATGGTTGCTATTTCAGATCCATGTACTTCTGATATGTATCCTTGGTTCCCTTACAATCTACAGTGCATGTCATCATCCAATGTACTTCACTCCGCCAGCTTAAAAATCTAAAAACATAGGTTTTTAATACCACTTTAGAATGTGCTTAGGTGCCACAAAGAAGCAAACCTGATCAAGGCATTCTTCTCCTGCCTTTTTTTCATCTGCATCACTACTGAGGGCTAGCTGCAGCACCGATACAAGAGTGGGCAGATCCATTAAAATTTTATCAATATGACCTCAACCAATATCAAGCTGATTGCACAGTCCAAATTGATTTGCCAAAGCTGAATATATTTTCATAAATATCAAATGAAATAATGCATAAGATTAAGTTGACAGTGATACATATAGATGATAGGGACATAACACTTCGGATATCGATATTCATAGATAGCAATTTCTCAGCGTATTGTTCTTTACTTTTCTCTATGTATGTTGAATTTGAATGATTTGGATGGCCCATCGATGAGTGGGGGTAAGCCCGTCTCTGACGGGCTTACCCACTACAGCCAATGATTTGGATGGCGGTCGATGGTCGATTTGTGTGACCTTGTGTGTGTGCCGGCAAAAATGTCACGCTTTGCTGACGTAAAATGCCACACACACACACACGCACGCACGCATGCACGCACATCTTTTATGCATGGAGTAGGATACATGACATAGTATGCATCCATTTGGTAGGGCCCAGACTTGGAATCCCACTAAATGGAAGTGGCAACTAATATCGAGCCTTGGTTGATGGAAGTGGCAAGTGCGATGAAAAATGACTTTGTCTAGTTGTTGCATAGATTAAGAGCTGTAGCTGCAGCAAACGTAGGCTCGGAAGAGTTTCTAGGAGCTCCAATCTCCATTTTTTATGATGCATTCCTGTGGTGGACGTTCGATGTAGCAGTCAGCTTGAAATTAGTCACTATGCATTATTCATTTTCTTTGATTATGCACTATCAATCATCCTTCATCTTCCACTTTTGATCTCATGTGAGGTTGTCTGCTGAACCTGGGCCAGCAGTAGGCACGTCTTTCTCTCACGAGCAACAAGCTATCTATTAAATATCTTTACATATTCGTTACAACCACGATACTCGGTAACGGCCCCGTGAAGGCATTTTGCCATGAGTATTTTATAGCCTAGCTTTACAATAGCTATAGATTTTATAGATAGCTTTACAATTTTACTCACTACATTGATCCATAACTTTTGCAAACTTTTGCTCAGAACTGTTAAGTTTTTTTAAAGATGAAAATAATTGTATTTTATTTATAAGATTCAAGCTTGGACTGACAATTCTATAGTTGCAAGTTTTCTTTCATCCATAGCTTCATTTTCTTCCAAATTCGCCCAAATCTACTTGGCCCAATTCGACCAAAGTTGACCAATTCGACCAAGTTGGCCCAAGTCGACCCATTCGACCAAATTTGGCCAAGTCGACCAAATACGACCAAAATTCGACCCAATTTGACCAATTCGACTTGGCCCAATTCAGCCAATTCGACCAAAATCGACCAAGTCGACCAACACCACCCTATCCCTAACCGTAACCAACACCACATCATTTCATTCCAAAACATTTTTGGATTACCACAACAAAGTATTATAACATTCCATCAATTTAAAACTTGGGGAGGAGGATGCATGTATGGGAAAAAGGATGCATGGCCCCTCCTCCCCATGCATGCATCTAAGGGACCCACTCCAAATTCAAATTATCCTTTACCAACACACATAGTGTTTTGAAGTGCATGTACATACTTTCATGGTGAAAGGTGTTAAACAAATGAGACTTTCATTATCAAAAATTTGAAAGGTGCTTTAAGGATTTTTTAAATTATCAGACTTTTCACGAGAAAGGTTGAAATTAAAAATGCATTTCTATGAAGATCGGCCTCCATTGTCCGTCAACGACAGGCACTCTTTACTAGTGTATGTATATATATATATATATATATATATATATATATATATATAAACTTATGTACACTTTTGCGCATGTGTATGGGTGCGCCATGCATGCTCTTCCCCTCACCCATGCATGAGCTTTTTCTAACTTAAAAACTTGGGGAGGAGGATGCATGTATGGGGAAAAGGATGCATGGCCCTCCTCCCCATGCATGCATCTCCGACGGAATTGAATGAAAGCTCGACCTGCAACATCTCGAAACAGTCTTCCTTAGGTAAGCTTTTGATGGGATGTCGACTTATTATTTGGGACGAGGCTCCCATGGTACATAAGTATGTCATTGAGTGTGTGGATCGGTCTCCACGGGTGGGTTTGGAGGGATTTCGATTGTTTTTGGTGGTGATTTCTGTCAGGTGCTCTCGGTGGTACGACGGGGCAGTCGTGCACAGATTGTGAGCGCTTCACTGAAGTGTTCGCGTTTGTGGAAATATATGGAAGTGCACAAACTGTCAATGAACATGCGTGTTATGGGTGTGGAGGGAGCCGATAGGAACGAGCAATCAAGGTTCGTAGAGTATTTGTTGAGTATTGGAGATGGTTGTGAGCCCACATTTGTGCTGCGTGGTTTGGATTTGATTTCTTTGCCAGAGTGTATGTGTCTAAGGACACGAGATGTGTGTGAATTGATTTCGTTCACTTTCCCCGATATTGCACGACGTTACATGGATGTTGATTTTTTAAGAAGCCGTGCAATATTGACTCCGTTGAACGAAAACGTGGATGAGATCAATTCGAAAGTTGTTGAGCAACTTCCTGGTGATGCTTGCACATTTTATAGTGCTGATAGTGTGGTTGAGCGTGATGACTCTGATGTGTACCCAGTAGAGTTTTTGAACAGCTTGCAACCGAGTGGATGTCCTCCACATAGATTGGTGTTGAAGGTTGGCATGATAGTGATGTTGTTGCGGTCTATCGCGTCGCACAAAGGATTGTGCAATGGTACGAGACTCATCATTTGTAGATTGGGTAGACAAGTCTTAGACGCAGAGATAGTTACCGACAGGAATATTGGGAGTAGAGTCCTCATTCCACGGATCCCTTTAGTGCCGAGCGCTTCAGACTTGCCGTTTGAGTCCCGTATTCAGTCATGGTCAACTGTATGTTGCATTATCGAGAGTGAGGAATGCAGGAAGTGTACGAGTGTTGATTACTGATACTGACGGCCGATTTACATATGTGGCAGGAGTGGCGAGGTGCACTCAAAATATTGTGTATTCCGAAGTGTTGTAGTATTTGTTTTGGAGTAAGGGTTAATGTTAGGATTAGGGCTACATTAGAGTTAGGGTTAGGATTAATGTGAAGTTAGAGTTAGATCAAGGTTATGGTTTTAGTTAGGGTTTAGATTGACATAAGGTGTTAAATAGAGTTACATTAGGGTTAGGGTTAGGCTTAGGCTTAGAGTTACATTAGGGTTAGGGTTAGAGTGATATTATGTAATAGATAGAGCAGGGTCAGGGTTACATTAGGATTTAGGATTAGAATTAGGATACACAAATTGCTGCTACCCACAAAAACATGGCCTTTATGTATGCATGTGTGTATACGTATGTATGTACGTGTTTGTATGTACCCAACTTGCATGATAATCAATCACCATCATATTCACACAATCAAAGTTTGCAGCTATGGAATCTATGGGATAGCTACCTGTCCCAACGTCCTAAAGAGTTGAGGAGTAATCTAGAGCTGTAGTGAGAGACGAGCTGCAGTGAGTGAGTAACTTTTGTAGTACGAACTACCTTCAACAAATCCATACACACATGTACACACACATTCCATTTCTTCCATGCCAATGAATGTGAATACTCTATGTGAATTTGTAGGATAGTGATTGTATATATTAATAGCTAATAAGACATCATAGAACAATCTCAAGCTCTCGATGGACTGTTGCAAACAGTTGAGAGTGCAAGCAAGTAATTAGAATGTGCATTGCTTATGAAATTTTTTAGAAAACTCGAATTTTTTGGAAGACTCAAATTTTTAGAACGACTCGAATTTTTAGAATGACTCGAATTTTAGGAAAGACTTTAATTTTTTTTTATGACTCGATTTTTTCTAATGTCTCGAATTTTTTCATAACGATTCGACTTTTTCCAAAAAGACTCAAATTTTGGAACGACTTGAATTTTTGAGACTCAAATTTTTGAGACTCGAATTTTTGGAACAACTCGAATTTTTCCAATGACTCGAATTCTTTGAACGACTCGATTTTTTGAAAAGCTCAAATTTTTCAATGACTTGAATTATTTGGAAAACTCGAATTTTTAAGAAGACTCGAATTTTTAGAACGACTCGAATTTCTAGAATGACTCGAATTTTTGTAAAGACATGAATTATTTGATGACTCAAATTTGATGATATGAATTATTTGATAACTCGAATTTTTTCTAAGACTCGAAATTTTTCGAAAGACTCGAATTTCTTCCAAGACTCGAAATTCTCGATGACTCAATTTTTTCTCAAGACTTGAATTTTTCCTAGACTCGAATGGACGACCACGTACATACACACACATACATCGGCCACCCATCAACGACCATTGACTTTCCTCCTAAATCATCGCTATTCGCCCGTCAACGACAGGCACTCACAACTAGTATATACATGTATATATATATATATATATATATATATCTACACACACACACACACACACACACACACACACACACACACACACACACACATATATATATATATATATATATATATATATCTACACACACACACACACACATGGATATAGATAGATATATGGATATATATATATATATATATATATATATATATATGTATATGTATGTATATATAAATATATGTGTGTGTGTGTGTGTATATATATATATACGCGTGTGTGTGTGTACATCTATATATATACATCTATACATCTATATGTGTGTGTGTGTGTGTGTGTGTATATATATACATACATATATATATATATATATATATATATATATATATTTAAACTTATGTACACTTTCTGCGCATGTGTATGGGTGCACCATGCATGCTACTCCCCTCACCCATGCATGAGCTTTTTCTAACTAAAACCTTGGGGAGGAGAATGAATGCATGCATGGGGAAAAAGATGCACGGCCCTCCTCCCCATGCATACATCTAAGGGGCCCACTCCAAATTTTAATTATTTTTTACCAACACACATAGTGTTTTGAAGTGCATGTGCATACTTTTATGGTGAAAGGTGTTAAACAAATGAGACTTTCATTATCAAAAATTTGAAAGGTGCTTTAAGGATTTTTTAAATTATCAAACTTTTCACGAGAAAGGTTGAAATAAAAATGCATTTCTATGAAGATTGGCCTCCATTGCCCGTCAACCACGGGCACTCTTTACTAATATATATATATATATATATATATATATATATATATACACGTATACATATATGTATATGTACATATCTATATTTATATATATATATATATATATATATGAAGCATCTTCGAGTGTCCAAATGTCTATGCAATGTGAAAATTTCCTTTGACTTGAGAAAGAAGCTTGATCATGTTAGCTAAAAAAATATCTTCATCGGATATTCAACTTTCCACAAAGCCTATAGAATCTATGACATAGATTTAGGACAAATCTCAATCAGTCGAGATGTATTTTTCTTAGAAGACAAGTTCTATGACTTCAAGCAGATGCAACCAATGCAGGATTTTGTTCCAGCAATCCCATTATGTATATGTATATATATCTATATAGATATTTAAACTTATGTACAATTTTGTGCATGTGTATGGGTTCACCCATGCATACACATTTTTTGAACTAAAAATTTAAAAAAAGAGGATGCATGTATGGGGAGGAGGATGCATGGCCCTCTCCTCATGCATGCATGTAAGTGGAGGTAGTTTTGGACACATGCATGTGTATGGGGTGAGACGATGTATGTATGTGTGAGAGGAGGATGTATGCCCCCTTTTCAATACATCTTATATAGGCCGGGCCCACCTCCACAAATTCAAATTTCATGTTCGCTCTGTTTCTCATGATCATGCTTCTTGGTTTTCAAGCGGAGGCTCGAACCTGAGACCAAAGAAACTTTGGATGTCAAGCTAACCAATTGAGCCAACCCCGTTGATTTGTTTCTCATGATCATGGATGCACGCGCACCACACACACTATCTTTGTCGTCTCTCAATTGTTAGGTTTGGCCACATAAGCTCAGACGACTGCGCAAACAACATAGGGATTTCATTCCATCCTCGCTCATTGTCACTCTTATTCCAAAGTAGCGTGGCTTCGCCATACTGGCCTAGATTTTCCCTCCTTTCAAAATCTCTCTCTCTCTCTCTCTCTCTCTCTCTCTCGCTATGGCGGCCTCGCATCAACTTGCTGGAGCTGGGTTGGGCATTATCCGAGCAAAGGATCTCCTCCCCATGAAGACCAATGATGGCTGAGGCCTACTGCATGGCAAAGTATGGATCGAAATGGGTGAGAACACGCACGATCGTGGATAGCTTCAATCCTCGCTGGTGGACCGTTGCCAAATTGGCGCATATTTAGTTTTTAGCTTCATGTTTGCTTTCTTTCTTACTGTTCTTTATGATTCTTTACACCATTGCTAATGTTACATGTGGTGGGCTTTAATCTGCCTCCTTGGAGGGACCAGTGCATGCTGCGAGGAAGCGTTGGGAAACTCTGCGATGCTCTGCTTGATCAGAGCCAAGCTTCTCCTCTCTCAAATTAGTCATGCGCTGCAAAGTTCAACGATGGCATACTAGACTGTAAAGATTATGTGTTTTCTCAAGGAACTGAACTACTTCAACCAGCAGCCCGAATATCCGTTTTGTCTACTTAGTTCCTGCTTCCTATCTGCTTTCTTTATTTTAAGTTAGTGTTGTTAATTGCACTTAGTTAGGCCGTAGCTGATGTTACGAATCAGCTTCTAATTCTTTTGGCAGAAATTCCAATTTCACAGTCCTAGGGTTTGCCTTTGTTTGCAATTCTTTTTAAAATGCAACTGGATGAATCTTCTATTTTGTTGGCCAAAATGCATATGTTCTTCTCAAAAAGCTTCTTCATGATCTAGAATTCGATTTTTTAGATACAACTACATACTAAAGTATTTGAGCTTTTGTATTCCGCTCTGTATAAGCTAATTACTTTCCCGCTTCCTGTTTGCTTTCTTTCTTACTGTTCTTTACGATTCTTTATGCCATTTCTAATATTACGTGTGGTGGGCTTTAATTTGGATCAGATATCTACTTAGTTCTTGCTTCCTATTTGCTTTCTTTCTTTTGAGTTAGTGTTGTTTAATTGCACTTAGAATTCTTTTGGCCATAGCTGATGTTATGAATCAGCTTCTAATTCTTTTGTGTTTTCATTGATGCAAATCAGTTTTTAGTTTTGGATTCGCTTTTGTTTCATCTATGAGTTGTTGTTCGTTTGGCAGAAATTCCAGTTTCACAGTCCTAGGGTTTGCCTTTGTTTGCGATCCTTTTTAAAGTACAATTGGATGAATCTTCTTTTTCGATAGCCAGAATACATATGTTCTTCTCAAAAAGCTTCTTCATGATCCAGAGTCAGATTTTTTAGATACAACTACATACTAAAATATTTGGGCTGCTGTATTCAATTTTTCTACCAATGCAAGCTATGTTCGGGTAAGATTGGCCAAGTATACTACCAAGAGAAGATTCTGCAATGGCCACAAAACATCAGCAAAAAATGAATGCAAGTTATTCTGAAGCTGACCTGAAAGCCTAATAAAGGTCATGGAACACAGACACAAAACAACAATGCACCCAAACGTTGACACATATAACAAGCACTAAAAGATGCAGCACCATTAAGTAAGACATGAAGCAGTCTGAAAGAAAATGATTGTCCTTATCATACCTGTATGTTGTCATTGAAAAGTCTATCAAATGCTTCCGGTGCTATCTTTGGCACCATGGAGATTGTTTCAAGCAAATATCTTCCAATTGTATTGTTAGGAAGGATGAAACCTTCCTGCACAAGTCCACAACCAGAATCACTTACCCAAACTCATGAATCCAATCTAAATCAACACAAAGAGCACAGTGGCAAACAAGCAAGAGTGTACAACGCCGGTAACGGGCTACATGCCTACTGATATGAGGATTGCACTTACCACCACATTGTCAGTGTATCTAAAAACAACCTCTATCATATTTTGCAACCTTCCAATTGATTGCTCCAATCCTTTTGTATCACTTGGAAGTTTTTTGACCATAGTCTTCTTAAGAAGGTCAACTATAGAAACACATGATCCTGTTAACTCAAACAGATGTTTAGAGAAGGAACATAATCCTCTTTGAAAACAAATGTAGATGGAAAACTTTAACCAAAACAATGGCATCATGTTTCATTTTATAGAACTCAATATACTTAAATCCCATAATCTCTCTTAAATAACCCCAGGCTTGAATTTTTTAAAGACTCGAATTTTTTCAAAGACTCGAATGTTCGATATTCGAGATGCGAGATGTGCGAGATCGGCCATCATCCAAATCATCGATCGCCACCTAGATCGGCCTCCATTGCCCGTCAACGACGAGCACTCTTTACTAGTGTGTATATATATATATATATATATACATGTATATATAGATACACACACACACACACACACACACACACACACACACACACACACACACACACACACACACACACATATATATATATATTTAAACTTTGTTCCACTTTTATGCATGGGTGAGGGGACCCATGCATCCTCCTCCCCTCACCCATGCATACACATTTTTTGAACTGAAAATCTAAAAAAATAGGATGCATGTATGGGGAGGAGGATGCATGGCCCTCCTCCCCATGCATGCATGCATGTTGGCCACCTAAATGTACTACAGATTGAAGGGCAAAATGCCCAGCGTAGCTCTTTTTCCCTTCATATTAAGGGCATTTAGATCATGCACCCTTCAAATATGAATGGGCATTCCTTCAGTTTTCAGAAAAACTTATTTTTTTCGCTAGATTTGCCCTTCAATCTGCAGCACTGTCCCTATGCCTTTATTGGCCACCCTAAACCTTAAATGGCCACCTTCTCATTAATAACTAACGACTATTGCCTCTCTCTCTCTCTCTCTCTCTCTCTCTCTCTCTCTCTCTCTCTCTCTATATATATATATATATATATATATATATATATATATATATATATATATTGATTGGGACTATCGGGATGCGGCTAATCCCCCTCCCTCTCTCTCTATATCGGGACTGTCGGGATGCTAATCTCTTTGGCCACCTCTCTCTCTCTCTCTCTCTCTCTCTCTCTCTCTCTCTCTCTCTCTCTCTCTCTCTCTCTCTCTCTCTCTCTCTCTCTCTCTCTCTCTCTCTCTCATTGTGAACATCCCATTTTCTCTAGATTGATTCTGTGATTCTGTGTCTCTCTCGCATTTTATGTTTTAAACACTTTGTGGATTGGAGGGTGGATTGGATCGATTGGATTCATTTTGGATTGGAGGCCGCTGGAAGTCTACAAAGGTTGGCTGCTGGAAATCTGCACATGTATGTCTCTCTCTCACAAATTAGAACTCTCTCTCTCTCTCTCTCTCTCTCTCTCAATGCTTTTTTATCACAATTCAACCAGTCCCCACCCTCTTGGAGATTTTGATTCATTTCCGGTGGGAACATCGTATCTAGGTGTCTCATCTTGTAAGGAATGAGATTCAGAATTTGCATGCTCAGTTCCTTCAGTATTTTGTGACAGCAAACTCGTTCTGCTCTCTAAAACTTTGTACTACTATTAAGTGGCCTTGGCAGTCTGTAATATGAATATGCGTCAGTATCTTCTTCAAGTCAAAATATGCAAGAAAAATGTTAGATTTCAGTGCTGAACAAAATACAGAGGAAAGCTAGACATATAAGTGATTAGATCGTAACTCCCACAACATACGGACTCATTGATGTGAAGCGTGAGGTAGTGCTATACGTGATATAGTCTTATCATGACTTTGCTTGAAGCATCAAAGAAAGCGTCTCATCTATGATTGCCATATTCATCTCTGAAAGTAGTAGATTCGGCACTCTCAAGCTGGCCATACTACCCAAATAGAGAGGGATCTGACCCACTCAAGCTGGTATTAGTAAGAGACAAGTATCAGTTATCATAGCTTCCGCACTCCCTCTTGGAGCTTGAACTCGCTAAAGTAGTGATTGCTTTAGACTTAACGTTCCCTATCCATGACTGCATCACTGGCAAACATAGTGCCATATTTCAGGATTGCCTCCCTTTCATCACATTCGTCTGCTAAGGTATCCCTTTCATCACGTTTGTGTGCAAACATAATCAGATATTTTGATTCATTCCTGATAGGAACATCGTATCTAGTTGTCTCATCTGTTATCACCATATTCATCTCTCAAGCTAGCCATACTACCCAAATAGGGAGGGATCCGACCCACTCAAGCTGGTATTAGTAAGAGACAGGTTCAACAGTGCCTTGCACTCACTGAAAAGATGTCCAAGGGCCAAATCCCAATCTGTAATACAATGATTTGATTATAATGCTCAAAATTATCTAAGGTTGACAGACTGTGGTCTAAAATGTATTAAAAAACTTAGCCTAAGTTGGTGGCAAATTCAAATATCCCTAACCAAAATCATCTTTGAAGAAAATGTCATCGCAAGCCAACAATTTGTTATTGTTATAATTGAATGACTTAGTACATAGGTTTGATAATTTGTTATTGTTATGACAATCTGCTATTGAATGACTTAGTACATAGGTTTGCTTAGTAATTTCATTTTCAAGCAATCACATCTCAGTGTTATTATTCTAGAAAAATCTTATGATTGCCAAGTACATTTGTTAGATAGAAAATAGATATTGAGATTTGAACTCTATTTTATCATCATTGAAAAATTGGTCATATGTGAGTAGCAAATCCATTGGAAGAATAGTAATAACATGGACATTTTCTATAGAATGAATGTAATGTATAATTGGTTGATTTGACAAACTAGCATTGATCATAAAAATAGCTTTGATAAAACCGTAATGCCTAAAACCTGATGCCTAGAACCTAATGCGTAATGCATAAAACCTAATGCGTACAATGTAATGCCTAAATCCTAAAGCCTACTACCTAAAATGTAATGTGTATTCTGTTGCGACCCAAAACAGATGGTAGTGCAATCCAGAAGTGGCCAATCATGATGTCTTTGTCTATCTCAAAAATTAGAACTCTCTCGATCTCAAAAATTAAAAATCTCTCTCTCTCTCTCTCTCTCTCTCTCTCTCTCTCTCTCTCTCTCTCTCTCTCTCTCTCTCTCTCTCTCTCTCTCTCTCTCTCTCTCTCTCTCTCTCTCTCTCTCTCTCACCTTACATTATTGTTATTTTTCCTGTAAAACCTTAAAAACCCTAAAAAAATCCTAAGAGAACCTTAAAAGATTAAAAAACAGTGCCTCTCTCTTTCTCCTATGCACCCCTCTCCTTCTCTCTTGCCATTTTATACCTTTCTCTCTTTCTAAAAAATTCTCTTTCTATGAAGTTCTAAAGTCACATGTTCTCTCTCTCTAGAAATTTCTAAAGTCACATGTCATTTTCAAGCATTTCAAATGCACCTCAAATGCCCTTCAAATAAACTTTAGGGCAAACGTGGCCCAATCAAAAGGCAAGAAACTCGTTTTCTCCATCACTGCTGACATTCTCTCTCTCTCTCTCTCTCTCTCTCTCTCTCTCACACACACACACACACACACACACACACACACACACACACACACACACACACACACACACACACACACACACATGCATCACACCATCAAAACAGTGGCATATTAAATTAAAGTTGTAATTATTGAGAAAACCAACACTATTATGTGTCATAATCATGTGACGCTCTACAATTCAAATATTTTTATGGATTAGAACTTCAAGCTCAAGGAACAATATATGCTCATAGATTTTCATATATTTTTGTGCCTACACAATACACATGAATAATAATACATTTGATGAATCAATATTGACTATTTGATTTGGTTGGTAGAGAGGAATTAAGTTTAGGGTTTAGTTAGGTTAGTGTGTATTTGATTGTCTACTTAAGTTGGTTTTCATGTATTTGATTGTTTCTCAATGTTTGATATAAAACCTGATGGTTTTTGTTCCAATTGTTGCGGGTGTTTTGCATTTGAGGGAGTGATTCCATGACGTGGAAACTCTCGAGTGTGTGAAGAGCAACCCTTCGTACATCACTCCGGAGGGTGAGAGCCAGTCTGCAAGAAGGAGGAGGTTGAATAACGACAAGTAGTGCATAGGGCATTGTCGTTTGCACCTGTAGTTCGTGTCCTTGAGGAGGCGACATGTTCGACCGCAAGTTTCGTCTCAAACTTGCAAAGTGTCGGCACATGTTGACTATTAGTGTCGGTGATGTGGGTAGTTCAGGGGGGGTTGTCCTGCCAGAGCATGCGCGTGGCAATGCCATGTATAGAACACCAGAGTTGGAGTCCAGGTTGGAGAGGAAGAGTAGATTAGAGTGGAGGAGAAGAGTGAAGAGGAGGCTTCTCCCTCGCAAGTTGGAATAGGTTCAGCATGGTGTTCATAGGGATGTAGTTGGTTCAGCCACCATTCCGAGTGTTGACGATGACACTCCTCTTGGAGTAGATGTTGGTTTGTATGCAAGAGGGTTAGAGTTTGGAGATAATGTTGCATGAAGCAATTTGGGAGTAAGTTCGATCACACATGTTCGTTCGCCTATGAGATGAATAGACATAAGAGAGCGATTTCGTTGATGTCTTTAGGTGCAGATTCAACTTCTATAGGGTTGGTTATGCCCGAGGAATTGCGTAACCACCCGTCATATAGGACACTTGAGGCTAAGTCTAGATCAACTAGGACTAGAAGGTTGAGACATAGATATTATGCGAAGAGGAGATTTATAGGTAGAAGTGGTCCGACATGTTGTGTTACACCCAAGGAGGTGTGTATTCACCCATCATATAGCACTCCAGAGGTAGAGTCTAGATCAGCTAGAGCTAGACAACTAGGGCATAGATTTAAGGCAAAGACGACAACTCTAGATAGGGTTGGTGGGTTATTTGAGATAGGCAGATCGCTCCTTACTCCAGCCCTTTATAATTTGGGACAGATGGAGTTTGCGTGTGGTTGTTGTTTAGCCTTGCGATGGAAAGCAGAAAGGAATAGTCATTTTTGTTGCATGAAAGGCAAGGTGCGTTTGCCTTTCATGCCATCGTTGTCTTCTAAGCTATTTCATTTGTACACGTCCTCCGATGACTTGGGAGCTCATTCTAGGAAGAACTTTCGGGGTTACAATAACTCCTTGGCATTCGCATCTCTTGGGATGAATCTGGATAGATCCATCTCTAACTCCGTAGGCGGCGCATACACGTTTCGAGTGTCTGGGTGGTTGTACCATCACATTGGTGGTTTGTTGCCATCATATAGGACTTCCTTTTCACATATTTACTTCATGGATGGTGATGATTTGCAGGTGGATCAAAGATTATCTCTAAACCCTGATCTTAGGCATGATGTTGATGTTCTCTCTGTCTTGCAGAGCATGATGGTGGATGTGAGTCCATTTGCACAACGTTTTAAGAACGTTGCGCGAATCATGCGGGAGAACGTATTCATCTCCGCATAGTATCAGGTTGTCCGTAGAGTAGATTGAGCAGACAATTCAATACTCCCACAAGCAATGAGATTGCGGTGCTTATGCCTTCAGACGAGACCCCGAGTGACGGAATGCGTGACATTATACTGCATTCCATTCAAGATGGTTTGCAGTTCATCACACAACATCATTCCTCATATGATGCATTGCATTTTGTACTGTTATTTCCATTTGGTGCCAATAGGTGGTATCCAGGAATCCCACATGTGCATGTCAAAGATGACACATGTGCCGATGATGATGTCCATAATAGTGCAGTTTCTGATGCTTTTGAAGGGCATTTAGGGAGTAGTCACAGAGTCGTCACCGTTCGAGAGCTTTACTGCTATCATTTATAGGTTCGTGCAGAGCATGTTTCACCGATCCATTTGGGTGGAAGGCTACTACAAGAGTATGCGTGTGACATGATGGCAAAGATGGTGCAAAATAACATGAACTACTACTACAATAATTAACACAATTTTCGTAGAGAAATTCGTAGTGGTATTGTTGATGCCATGGGAGCTCATTCCTCTGGCGACATAGGAATGCGAGTAGTGCTTCCATCTTCATACATCGGTTCACTGCGTCATATGCATCAGCATACCAAGATGCTATGGTCGTTGTTAGGGAGTTGGGTTCTCCCAATTTGTTTATCACATGACGACGAACCCAAATTGGTTGGAAGTGAGAATAGACTTGCGATTCCAGCAGAAAGCTACAGATAGGCCTGATTTGGTATCAAGGGTTTTTAGCATGAAGCTTCAGCATTTGATCGAGCTACTAAAAAACGATGGTGTTTTTGGGCACATTATAGGGAGGCTACATGTTGTGGAATTTCAGAAGAGAGGATTGTCTCATGCCCACCTTTTCATTATATTGGATGAGGGAGCAAACCCATCACAGTTGGAGATTACGATTGTTTTGTGTGTGCAGAGATTCCTGTGAAGGAGGAAGATCCGGAGTTGTACGAGATAGTGAGGACATGTATGATGCACGGCCCATGTGGAACAACTTTTCCAAATGCACCATGCATGAAGGATGGGAAGTGCTCGAAGAACTACCCAAGGAATTTCATTGATGGAACATCGGTGGTGAAGGGGTATGTTTCATATAGGTGGAGGGAGAACGGAGTGACGGTGCGTTCACATGGAGTAGAGTTAGATAACAGGTGGGTTGTACCGTACAACAGGTGGTTGACACTACATTTTCAGTGTCACTTGAACGTGGAGATATGTGTACATATACGTAGTGTGAAGTATTTGTACAAGTACGTGTACAAGGGACTTGATATGATTACGACGGGGGCTGTAGAGGGTGGTGGTCAAACATCAGGACGGGTGGATGAGATAGAGCAATTTCTTAATGCTCGATACTTCTCAGCCACTGAGTCATGTTGGCAATTGTTAAGGCTTTCTATGGGTGCTCATAGGCCCGTGCTGACCCGGTTGGCAGTTCACCTCCCTGGACAAGAATTGGTGTACTTCAGTGAGGGAGTGGATTCAGAGGAGGTCATAGATGGGTGTTCATGTAACGCTTTGACAACATTCTTTGAGCTGAACAGAAGTGGTGATTCAGAGGCTTGAGAGTTGTTGTGCCAGGACTTGCCGAGACATTATTGGGACTACAAGAGAACGCGTAGGTGGACCCGTCGAATCAACATGCAGACAACCCCTACCATTGGTCGCATGTATTATGTACACCCATCCGAAGGGGAGAGATTCTATTTGCAAGTTCTGTTGGCTCATGTCAGAGGTGCAACTAGCTTTGAGGACTTGCACACGACTGATGGTGAGTTGTTTCAGTCGTTCAAAGATGCTTGCAGACACAGATTTTTGATAAATGACACGAATGAGTGGAGTTGCTGCTTGCACGAGGTAGTGTCATGGGGCACTCCATCGCAGCTTCGTCTCATGTTCGTTGTGCTTATTTTGACATGTGTCCCTTGCGACCCATTGAAGCTCTAGAGGAGCATAGAGCCACATTTAGTTGAGAATTATGCGCACGAGTTAGGACAACCAATAACGTGCGAGAACATTTTTGTGATTCAGGTTTTGGTAGACAGAGCTATTCTTGTTGTGGAGTCGCACATGCAGGCAGCTAGAAAGTCATTGGTGAATTTTGGGTTTAGGGACCTAGATGTCGATTTTGGTTCATCTCCATTGTTTCACGAGGAGATGTTTGTCGACGAGAACCCTTCAAAGGTTGAAGTTGACATCGAGAGGTACAGGCAAGACGCACCTGTATAGTGTCATGTTGTTGTATGTGTGTGCACAAGGGTGGATAGCATTGGCAGTTGCATCATGTGGGATTGCTGCACTATTGATGAAAGGTGGTAGGACCGCACACTCTCGGTTTGAAATTCCTCCGACAGATTTGAATGAGAGCTCGACATGCAACATTCCTAAGCAATTTGCATTAGGTACGCTTTTGATGGCATGTTGACTAATCACTTGAGATGAGGCTTCCATGGCGCCTAAGTATGCTATAGAGTGCGTAGATCGATCTCTACGAGATATATTGAGGATCGACGCTCCATTTGAAAGAGTTCCAGTTGTTTTCAGGGTTGATTTTTGACAGATTCTACTAGTGGTACCACGTGGTAGTCGGGCGCAGATTGTCAATGCTTCGCTAAAGTGTTTGCATTTGTGGAAACACATGGAGGTGCATAAATTGACAAAGAACATGCGCGTTATGGGCGTGGAGGGTGGCGATAAGGATGAGCAATTGAGGTTTGCAGATTCTCTCCCACTCTCCGAACAACATGTTCACGTACTACGTGGTCGAAAATCTTTCGTTGATCCATGTTGAATTTCTCGATGTCAACTTCAACCTCTGAAGCGTTCTCGTCGACAAACATCTCCTCGCGAAACAATGGAGATGAACCAAAATCGACATCGGGGACCCTAAACCCAAAATTCACCAATGACTTTTCAGCTGTCTGCATGTGCGACTCCACATCAAGAATAGCTCTTCTACCAAAACTTGACTCACAAAAATGGTCTCGCACGTTATTGGTTGTCCTAACTCATGCACATAATCCTCACCTAAATGGGCTCTATGCTCCTCCAGAGCTTCAATGGGTCGAAAGGGACACATGTCAAAAGAAGCACAACGAACATGAGACGAAGCTGCGATGGAGTGCCCCATGACACTACCTCGCGCAAGCAACAACTCCACTCATTCATGTCATTTATCAAAAGTCTGTGTCTGCAAGCATCTCTGAACAACTTAAACAACTCACCATCAATCGTGCGCAAGTCCTCAAAGATGGTTGCACCTCTTACATGAGCCAACAGAACTCGCAAATAGAATCTCTCCCCTTCGGATAGGTGTACAAAATACATGTGGCCAATGGTAGGGGTCATCTACATGTTGATTCGACGGGTCCACCTATGCGTTCTCTTGTAGTCCCAATACTATCTCGGCAAGTCCTGGCACAACAACTTCAAGCCTCCGAATCACCACTTCTGTTCAGCTCAAAAGCGTCCAAAAACACCATCGTTCGTCAGTAGGTCGATCAAATGATGAAGCTTCATGCTAAAAACCCTCGATACCAAATCAGGCCTATCTGTAACTTTCTGCTAGAATCGTAACTCTCTCCTCACCTCCAACCAATTTGGGTTTGTCGTCATCGTGATAAACAAATTAGGAGAATCCAACTCCCTAACAACGATCATAGCATCTTAGTATTGTTGATGCATTTAGATGACTCCCTCTTAAACTTAGACTTTTTAGAAGATTTATTCTTCTGAGTAAATAGAGCATTTTCGGAATCACCATTGTCGTCATAGCATTCACGCACTTCTACTTCCTCTTTAACTCTGTCTATTGCCTTTTGAAGTGTCATTGTCGCATCTTTCGCCAATAAGGTTCGAGTTGTGTGAAATGACCTGGGTAGGGCTCGAAGAAAATAACTCAGCTGTTTTTCCTTTAAAATTGCATTTTTCGCACCAGAATTCTGCAAGGAAATAAACATGTCTTTTATCTTTCATACGAATGTGCTCAGGTCTTTGTTGTCTCACTGTAGATAAGTTAATTGGTCTTCCAAGAACATGATTTGATTACGAGATTGAGTCTCATTCTTGGTTTGCGATTCTTCTCATAAATCTTTTGTGTTCGAAATTGATGTAAGATCTAGCATTATATTGTCATGCACTGAAGACGCAATAATTGCTATAGCTTTGTCATTTCTTAAACTCCATTCTCAAAGTTCTTTGCCATGAGTAGCTATTGGCTTCTCCTCTATTGGTTCTACCCATTGCCAAAGACCTTTGCCCTTCAATATGAGTGAAATCTTCAATCTCCAAATCAAATAGTTTAAACCTTCTGGATCCAAGATTGTAGTGATCTTAGCCTGAATATTGTTGATCGATGACATCTTCTATTTTTTGAATAACTCCATATGCGGCTTGCTGATGGATGTAAAGAATGCTGAGAGGGGTACAAAGCTCGACCCTGTGGAAAATGAGCCATGCCAAAAACTCAAGATTGGTAGCCATATGGGGCAGCTAGTTTCTAACCTGTATAAGGTGATCTAGGACCAACATGTGAAATGCAAATCATATGGGAGCAGGCTTCCAAAAATCCAAGCAACTATAGGTACGGAACATGGCCAGAGCTCTCAACTTCTTGGTCACAAATGTAACCAGGGCTAATGTAATGGTGGTGATTTTTCTGACCCAAGGTAGTCCTCCGATGTCATGCATCAAAAGGTCTATGCAATGTTGTGCGATGCAAGGGGTCCAAACTATGGTAGGGATTTTTCTCACAAGCATATCTCCCATATGCTTATAATTAGTGGCATTGTCCGTCACCACCTGGACAAGGTTGGCCACGCCAACCTCTCTCATTTCCTATCGTATGCTTTAGAAGCTGTCAGATCAAGGTGATGTAATGTTTTTGATGAAAATTGATGTTGGGAGTCGTTTTACACATTTGTTTATGAAAATGTAAAAAAAACGTCTATTTTGGATTGCAAAAGTGCTTACATTCATTAAAAAAACAGCCAGACAAAAATACTATGTAGGGAATTGCATCTGCCGAAACATTGTCATTCTACTCACAATACTGGCCAGAATATCGTGGATCAAACAGATGGATAAAATAGATAGCGAATAGACTAAAATGAAATTTTTTGCATGCCCAGCTCACGGCCCTCCACAAAAGAATTTGCTTCAAAAATGGTAAATGGCCATTTTAACAAAAAGAAGAAGAAGGAGACTCCGTGCTGCAGAACTATTCCATACCACGGAATAGTTTCGACCCCCCTGAACGGAATAAGCGTTTCAGGGCTTCTTAGATGAAACTTGTTCCAAGGCTTTTTAGATCTAAAAAGCCCCGAAATGGGTTCTATTGGGAGTGGGGAAAGATGAATTGGAACCATTCTGGGGTAGCGTGCACGTCCGTAGTCGGGAGGTGCACACGCGCGCGCACACACAGTATCCTTTTCTTTTGGTTCTCCAAATTGAATGGAAAAACAGGCATCCTAGATCGGGGGGACAAAATTGAACTCGGGCTTCCCGCCCCGGGGGTAGAAACCTTTACCTGAGTTTCGTCAATTTATTCGACCCAAAGATCTACACACACACACACACACATATACGTGTGTGTGTGTGTGTGTGTGTGTGTGTGTGTGTACATATTTTAAGCCACAAATCTGCCTACAAGATTTATTGAAGCTTAATATGCGAAGTTTGTTAGCACAAATCCCATGATAGCTCCATCAAACTTGCCTTTCTTCATAAGCTCTCTAAATCCTTATCCACTATTGTTCTCCAAAAATTATCTAACAAAAAATAAGGTATTGAATTATCTGAAGAAAAAGCCAGCCAAAGTCCTCAAGTTTGTTTCATATGTGGAAAATCTATGCACTAGGCTAAAGAATGTCCTGACAAATCAAAACATAAACATCTTTCAAATATCCAATTTGAAAAATTCTATGATTATAAGATCCAAGAATTCGTTATCTATCTTGTATTCTTTGTTTTTGTACTCTCTAGTGTTCTAGATGTTTCAATTTTTAGGTGTTTGTGTATTTTGGTATTACATCCATACCTTACATGTTTTTGATATTATATCAACATTGAAAAAGCCTTCGTGCTATCTCAATCATCAATTAGAGGTTTAGGACGAGACTAATAACTTGTAATGTTTGTCTATATCATTTGTGTGCTACTAATCTCTTAGTATTAACTTTGTTATGTGCTAGAGCTTGCTCTTTTGGTTAGTATTATTGCAATTGCATTCTACATACAATGGGTAAAAACAATTCACTCATCAAAGACACCAACGTTGAGGGAAGGTCCCACTGAACCACAATTGTAACTCAAAAGTTCTTACAGTCTTTCTTTTCTACTAGTTGTAATCTGATACAATGCCATCATCTGCTCTCCGAAAAGTGTATTGCTCTCTTGCTAATATTGTTCTTACAACTGAAGAAGTTAATGCACAAAGCCAATGGACTTTACCTACGTTCTCTCTATCCCAAGTTTACCAACACTAGTCTTTATTCAAGTTATGTGTCTCTATGTTCTTTTTAGATAATAGATCTATAACAAAGCTTATTGTTGATTCATCGGAATACTTTATTACATTGATTGAAATATGGGAAAAAGGTCACCAATCTGCCATAGCTCAATCTTTGATGTTTGGAGATTAACCAAGTGACATTGATATGTGGAACATAAGAGAGTTGTCTCTGGAGTGTGTTAACAGTCTCTAGTAGTGGTATTTGAGTGAAACCATCAAGCTCATCAGTGGATGACTCTGTAGACTTTCAATTGTCTAGGGTGCAAGGTCTGAACTTGATGGAGATCAATAGTAGACTTTTTAATAAAAAAAATGACTTCTATAACAAAATTTTATTTTTAGATAATATAAAACATCTGAGTGTTATTGTAAGTATGAATAATAATGGTATTGGGAGTAGTGACTAGAACTAAGCAAGTTCTTAGTGATTGAAGGAATGTACAATACATTTTCAAGATTAGCTTTCCTATTTGTTGAAAGAAGAATAGGAATTGTGCCTATGCCTTTGATGTCACATTGACCATCATTTGCAGTATAGATGATGTTGCTCTCTCCCTCATAAGACAATAAGGATGAAAAGTATCCCTTATGTCTTGTCATGTGAGATGAGGCTCCACTATCAATCCACCAAGGATCATTCCCATCTATATTTGCAAGCAAACTTGAAGTCATAACAAGAGATTCAGAAATGCTATCCTCTTTTTCATCTATTGCTAGATTTCCTTGCCTCTCACCTTGCTCTCTTTTCTTCTTATGACATTCATTAGCAAAATGACCTTTTATCCCACAATAAAAGCACTTGAACTTTGACTTATCTTTCTTTCTAAAAGAAGTAGAAGAGGAGGAGGAAGAGTGATCATCATGATCCGAGTTACCACCTTTGGACCATTTCCCTTTGCCTTTACCTTTGCCTTTGGATTTTCCTTTTGTGAAGAAAGCCTCTTCACCTCCACCTTGCAAGGATGCACCATCAAGCTTTGATTGCAACCTATGTTCTTCAACCAATAAGATTTCTTGCAAGTCAACCACACTTGGCAAGACTCTTTGAATGGCAAAACTTTGCACAAGGTTAGCAAGTTCATCTAGCAAACCATTCAATATAACCTAGACTATTTCACCATCTTTTATACTTTCATCAATGCATGTCAGATCATCACATAAGGACTTAACCCTCAAGACAAATGCATGAGCACAACACTAGAGCATAAGCAAAGCAAACAAGAGAGATCTCTCCCCTCCCAATGGGCGCCCTACTACCCTCATATAGATGGCCCATGGACCTCCAATGCACTATGGAGTTCCATGCTCATCCAATGAGAGAGAGAGAAGCCTAGGGGAGTTAAAGAATCTCCAAGAGCCTCCATAGGCTTATGGAATGTCAAGAGACTCCTTCCATAACCTATGACTCTTTGAATGCCTTTCTTGTGGGAGTTGGGAACTCAATGGACACTTTAGAAGGGCGCCCTCCTACTAGGTCCCATTGCCCAAGTTGTGCAAGTATACTTTGGTCCTAGACCAATAAAGTGATATGGTTCAAGGTTGAGGCCCAAGGTTTAGAAAAATAGTCATCCAATGACTTTCTAACACCTCTCTAGGTTCCATACCTCCATCCAAGGCATAGACACCTACCTGCCCTTAACCAAGGACACTAGTACCTTAATCTAAGACACCTACCCTTAGTCCTAAGGGTACCCCTTATCCAAGGGTCACGTGACTCCATACCTCCAACTAAGGTATAGTCACTTGTCTGTCCTTATCCAAGGCACATACCCTTAATCCTAAGGGTACCTTGCCATTTAGCCCCCAACACTAAATGGACTATCAGGGGTCTGAAGTACTGCTAGTTACATAGGGTTGTAATAGAGCATCCATCGACTCATGGACTTGATGAGCTGCTCTGTCGGTAGGTGTACCCTCAGATGATACAGGTTTTCTCTGCATCTTCCTTGAGTGATCAGTGTACTGGTGCTGGCATCAACTACATTGCATGTTTCATTTGTAAATGTCACATGCATGCTTGCATTTGTTATCCTTGCAACCAATAGCAGATCTTTCTACAATGTCTGGTCGTCACAAAATGCGATGTTGCACCTGAATTAAGAACAACTTCTTGAAAGTCGGTTGAAGATGTAACACACACATTAGTACATAAATAAGCAGTTGAGTTTCTTGTTTGTTCTTCAACCATCTTGGAGGATTATGGTTCCTCTTCATGTGATGTGTTGTTTGAGCTCATGCCCCTTCTTGTGACAATGTATGCACTCGATTTTTGGATTCAGCCAACACTTATCGATTGTGTGTCCATCACGTTTGCATCTGTAGCATGTCTTCTTGTCATTGCCTTGCTACTTGCTCTTGTTCCTTCCTTTCAATCTTCCTTCCTGATTTCTCTCTGTCTGCTGATTTCAGTCCTATCTTCTTGCTGACTCCCTCTTAGGATGAGCCTTGAATTTTTTCGACTGGTCTTTGTTGCTGTAAAGAGCATGATGAAATTCGATCTTGTCGTCATAGTGCTCTCTTGCTTCGACTTCTTCTTTGATATTGATAACAGCCTTGTCGAAGGTCAGAGCAGGAGCTTTAGCCAATGGGGTCCTGGTAGTCTGGAACGATCTTGGTAGTGAACGTAGTAGGTAGCTGAGCTGCTTCTCTTGTGAGACTGTTAAAAATTCACAATTCTAGCTTGACTAGTTTTGGTCATATGACTTGTAAATAGTTAGATGGTCATGATGTGGCTTGTCACACGTGCCAAATAGCATAGGATTCCATTCATAAGGATGTTCTCAAGTAGACCTAAGTGTGAGAACCTTTGGAATGAGTCCAAATTATGCTTAGATACAAGGGAGAAAAAATAGGAGCTATTTTTGGTAATTTTTGCATTGTTGAGGGATCTCCAAGATTCCAACCCTAACTTGGTAGGGATGAAAGATCCACCAAAATTAGCATTAGGGATAGGTTTAGGGCTACTCATACCTGCCCAAAACCGTGATGGATCATGTATATATAGGTGATGATATCTCACCAAAATCAATCAAGCAATTTCATGTTTTTTCTCTCATAATGGTGCAATTGCTCTCTATGTTCATAATTGTTTGAGTACTTGTGATTACTAATGATTATAGGATTGAATTTAGGTCTGGTGTACAGTACTCAGACTGTGGGAGGCCGTACTTTCACACGTGTGAAGCCTTCTTCAAGGATTTGGGCCATTTAGTGAGGTTCAAGCATAGATTTTTGATGGATTTTGATGGTTCAACTTGTGCTAATCTTATGAAATCATAATCTATTGTTTCCCTCATCATTTCAAGTGTTTTAGGATCCTTATTTGCTGTAATTTTTACATGGTATCAGAGCCTAAAGGCTGAAATGAGCTAAATCCTTGGTTTTCATTCAATTTGATCACAAGTTTTGATCTAAATCTTGTGTAGATTGGATCTTAGCATCTAGTATTGATTCTAGAACTCAAAGTGAGTCAAATACATTGGAGATTGGTGTTGTGTGACTTCATTTGCAGGTGTTTAGGTGTCTAAAACCAGAGGCAAAGTTGAATTCAATTCACATTACCAAGATAGCAAGTTTTGCTTGCTCCAAGCATTGATTTCTAAGCGAGTTTTGGAGGTGATTTCATAGAGGAGGATTTCTAGCATTCAAGGAGAGGGAAGATCAGAGTTTTGGGGACTCTTCAAGGCTGTTCTAAGGTGTAGTAGGCACCTCCTAAAGTGATTTAGGTTCAGTCCAACCATTGCTTGACTTATGCACCAAATTAGATCAATTTTTCATCAATTTTGATCATTTTTTGCTTGTGATTGGATAGTAGATTGTGTTGCATCATCATTAAGTTCCATTTAGATCTTTTACAAGTGATTTTGGAAGTATATTAGGTTGCTGAAATTCACTCTTGATCAGATCATTTGGAAGCTTTAATGTTCTTTATAGAAAGAGGGGCAATTCTACTAGTATTGTCTACTTCAATCAAGCAAGTGCATTGTTTCTAGTATTCTATGATTTGATTTTGTTAGAGATCATTATTAGATCTTTATAGGAAGTCTATTACTGATCTTTTCAGGTCCCTAAGAAGTGGGATAAGGTAGACCTTCAATCAAATCAATAGAAGTAACCTTCATTTGTGTCAAGTCCTTGATTAGGAGACTAGATGGCATCTATAAATGCATATCTTTTGGATACTAATGAAAGGCTCAACAAAACTAACTATTCCATATGGAATGATCAAGATCTGATGGAAATTGTAAATGGTAAGGAGGGTGAACCTATTCATCCTCAAGAAAAAGCCAAATACATCAAGAGGTGCAATGTTGCACTACATTGCATAAAAATGAATGTTGCAAATGAACTCTTAAGAGAGGTAGGAGATTGCACTGCAGCTCAAGATGCTTGGGAGACTTTGCAAAAGGTCTATGAATCCAAGAACCAAACTAGAATGTTAGCTTTGAAGAATCAAATCTATAGAAGCTATCAAAAGAAAGGAGAGAGTGCACATACTTTTGTCCTAAGAGTAAAGGAATTGAACAAAGAGCTAGCCTTTATAGGTGACCCTATCAAGGATGAAGAGCTTGTTCAACTCATATTGAATGGACTAAGCTTTGAATTTGACAATTTGGTTCAGGGATATGCAATTATGGGTAAGCTACCCATACTTGAAGAACTCCAAGGCACACTCATGGCCGAGGAATCAAGAAGGAGCCAAATGCAAGAGAGGATGGATAGGCTTTCCATCCAAGGTGGAGATGACCAAGCTCTCTTCACCAAAGGCAAAGGCAAGTCCAAAGGCAAAGGATCAACATTCAAGAAGTCTACAAAGCTTGAGGATCAAGAAGGACCCCCAAAGGCATCTCCATCAACCACCAAAGTCAAGAAGGACAAATCAAAGGTGAAGTGCTACTATTGTAGCAAGATGGGGCATTATGCCTCGGAATGCTTCAAGAGGAAGCAAGATCAAAGCCAAGCCAACATGAGCAAAGAGGAGGAGGAGGAGAGTTCACATGAGGACTCTCTCATGATGTCCATATTTTTCTTCAACAAGCTTCAAAGGAGAAGATCCTTGGTGGATTGACTCGGGTGCTAGTTCACACATGACTAGTAAAAGGGAGTTTTTCTCTTCTCTCTTATCTTATGATGGACTTATAAAGTCTATCTATACAGCAAATGATGAAGCTTGTAAGATTGAAGGAGTTGGTAGCATTCCCCTTTGCTTAGGATCTTCCAAAAAGATCAACATAGAAGGTGTTTTGTACATTCCTACAATAACAAAGAATCTACTAAGTGTTGGCCAAATGGTAGACAATGGTTTCAATGTTGACTTTGCTTCAAATGAATGTTTCATCAAGAAGAAGGGTAAGATAGTGGCTAAGGGCACTAGACTTGGCAAACTTTATAAGCTGGATGCATTTGTGGATACTAATGTTGTCATTTGTGGATACTAATGTTGTCATGTTGGCCGAGAAGAGCAAGATATCTACCTTTACTTTATGGCACAAAAGACTTGGACATGTCAACTCGGGTTCCATGGAGGCTATGATCAAGGAGGAGTATGCTTTAGGCCTACCAAGGTCTATTGGAAAGGAAGACAAGGTTTGTGAAGCTTGTGCCTTATCCAAGGCACATAAGAAGGTGTTTCCTAACTCCATCACAAAGTCATCTCATCCTCTTGAACTCATACACTCGGATGTGCACATTGCTAGCACCAAATCTAATGGAGGTTCATCCATGTTTTTAACCTTCATTGATGACTACTCAAGATATTGTTGGGTGTTCTTACTTTCCTTCAAGTCTCAAGTATTTGATACTTTTGTAAAGTTCAAGTTGTTTGTGGAAAAGCATCATAATCATAGCATCAAGATTCTTAGAAGTGACAATGGTGGAGAATTCATCTCCAATGAGTTCAAGGCCTTTTGTGAGGAGGAAGGGATCAAGAAAGAGACTTCTTGTCCTTACACTCCTCAACAAAATGGAGTTGCTGAAAGAAGGAATAGAACATTATGTGAATGTTCTAAGGCTTTAAGATTAGATGCTTGTTTGCCCAAATCCTTTTGGGGTGAGTCTCTTGTATGTGCAAACTACTTGATGAATAGGGTGTCTTGCAAAGCAATTGAAGGCAAAACTCCTTATGAGATGTTGTATGGAAAGAAACCCAATCTTAATCACTTGAAAGTTTTTGGGTGTATATGTTATGTGCATGTGCCATTGGAAACAAGAACCAAGGAGGATCCATCTTCCACAAGAGGGATCATGCTTGGATATGCAAGCTCAAGCAAGGGCTACAAAGTCTATCTCCCATCCTTGAACAAATTTGTTGTTTCAAGGGATGTCATCTTTGATGAACATCATATGCATATGCTTGAAGAAGGCTCAAGTGCTCCAACAATCAAGAAGAAGATGGCCGAGGAGCAAGATCTTGGTTTTGAGGAGGAGCTCATGGAGGAGCAAGCACCAAACCCACCTATCACACCAAGGAGATCTTCAAGGGCAAAAGTGGAGCCATCAAGGCTCACATATCAAGGCAAAGGACAGCAAGTTGAGGGTATCTCATCCACTTCTTATGCTTTATCTAGTTTTGAAGAACCGTCTAATGTTGAAGATGCATTGAACTCCAAAGAATGGTATAAAGCTATGTTGGATGAGTATGATCCCTTGATTGAGAATGGAACTTGGTTGCTTGTTGAGAGACCTCAAAGGAATGTAATAGGATGCAAGTGGGTGAATGCAAATGGGAGTGTTAACAAACATAAAGCAAGATTAGTTGCAAAAGGTTATGCTCAAGAGAGAGGGATAGACTATGAGGAAACTTTTGCACCCGTGGCCAAGATGGTCACAATAAGACTAATCATTGCACTTGCATCACATTTTGGGTGGATTCTATGTCAAATGGATGTCTCTAATGCTTTCTTGAATGGTTTTTTGGAAGAGGATATCTATATGGAGCAGCCACAAGGATTCATCAAGCATGGAATGGAGAACAAAGTATGCCATCTCCAAAGAAGCATCTATGGCTTGAAGCAAGCCTCGAGATCTTGGAATTCAAGACTACATTGCTATCTTATTTCACTTTCTTTTGTTCAAAGTGAATATGATCCCACTCTTTACATTAAGTTTGATGATGTTGGTATTGTACTTTTACTCATTTATGTAGATGACATCATCATTAGTGGAAATAGTGTTGATGGTATTGAAAAAATCAAGATAGATCTATCCTTAGAGTTCAAGATGGTAGATCTAGGGTGTCTTCACTTCATCTTAGGCATAGAAGTACTTAGAGGGTCTGATTTTATCTTTATAAGTCAAGTAAACTATGCTCAAAGTCTTTTGAAGAAGTTTAAGATGGAAGTATGCAAAAGTGTTGACACACCAATGGAGCAAGATGTAAAAGTGCCAAATGAAGATGATGAAAGATCCTTCATGGACATCACTTTGTTTAGGCAACTTATAGGTTCCTTAATGTGGATCACTATAACTAGACCAGATCTTAGCTTTAGTGTATGTAGGTTGAGCCAATCCATGCAAAAGCCATTGAATATCCATTGGAAAAAGGCTAAGAGGATTCTAAGATACATCTCGGGTACATTGGATTTTGGGATTCTATATAGAGGAGATGTGATTAACCTTCATGCATTTAGTGATTCAGATTTTGCAGGGGACAAGAGGGATAGGAAATCAACAAGTGCCTATTCAACTTTCATAGGAGAAGGTGTGGTTTCATGGCTTTCAAAAAAGCAAGAAACTATATCTCTATCTTCAACCGAGGCCGAGTACAAAGCTTTGACAACCACTACAAAGGAGGTACTTTGGATCAAGAGATTATTGGTGGAACTAAAGATCATGGATTCAGAGGAGGCACCAATCATCTACAATGACAATATATCAGCCCAACACCTTGCATCTAACCCAATCTTCCATGCAAGATCTAAGCACATTGAGATATGCCATCACTTTGTGAGAGAAATGGTGCAAGCCAAGGAGATTGCTTTGGAGCATGTTCCAAGCAATGAATGTGTAGCTGATCTACTTACTAAACCACTTCAAAAGACACCTTTTATGAAGTTCAGATCATCACTTGGAGTGATTAGTAAAGCAATGATTGAACCAAGCTAGATAGTGAGGAGGAGTGTTAAAAATTCACAATTCTAGCTTGACTAGTTTTGGTCATATGACTTGTAAATAGTTAGATGGTCATGATGTGGCTTGTCACACGTGCCAAATAGCATAGGATTCCATTCATAAGGATGTTCTCAAGTAGACCTAAGTGTGAGAACCTTTGGAATGAGTCCAAATTATGCTTAGATACAAGGGAGAAAAAATAGGAGCTATTTTTGGTAATTTTTGCATTGTTGAGGGATCTCCAAGATTCCAACCCTAACTTGGTAGGGATGAAAGATCCACCAAAATTAGCATTAGGGATAGGTTTAGGGCTACTCATACCTGCCCAAAACCGTGATGGATCATGTATATATAGGTGATGATATCTCACCAAAATCAATTAAGCAATTTCATGTTTTTTCTCTCATAATGGTGCAATTGCTCTCTATGTTCATAATTGTTTGAGTACTTGTGATTACTAATGATTATAGGATTGAATGTAGGTCTGGTGTACAGTACTCAGACTGTGGGAGGCCGTACTTTCACACGTGTGAAGCCTTCTTCAAGGATTTGGGCCATTTAGTGAGGTTCAAGCATAGATTTTTGATGGATTTTGATGGTTCAACTTGTGCTAATCTTATGAAATCATAATCTATTGTTTCCCTCATCATTTGAAGTGTTTTAGGATCCTTATTTGCTGTAATCTTTACAGAGACTGCATGCTCTATTCTAGCATTGTGCAATGACAGGAACAGATTCTTTTGGTGAGATATCTATCATCCATCTTAGATAGGTGAATTCATCTTCTAGATGCATTATCTGATTTCGTGATTTGGTCTGAAATATGCTTATGAGTGCATCTCGCATCTCTCTGGCAATAGAAATTGATGCTAGGTCGAGGGTAATGATGTCTTCAATGGAAGAGACGATGACTGCTACTGCTTTTTCGTTCTTCTCCTTCCATTCTCAAAGTTCTTTGCCTGTGGTTGTAGGAATCTCTTCGATGCCATCCACCCAGGTCCATCGAGCTTTTCCTCTCAGTATGATCGGAAGTCTTTACTTTCTAGGCCAAGAAATTCGACCCATCTGCCTCAAGGACTGTGCATATCTTTGATTGGATATTGTTCCTCGAAGCCATTGCTTGGTTGTAATCAACCTGTGTGGTTGTCGAACCAACCCCGCTCTAATATCACTGATATGGAAATGCATCGCCGACTATAGAAAGTCATAGACTTCGAGTACTTCGAAGTCGGGACAATCGTGATTCACTGATGTGAGGCTCAGATGGAGTTGATCAAGTCGGGCGAAGCTACTGCTGCATGTCAAAGATCAATCCTCCTTCGTGTTTCCCAGATCAGCACGTCAGTGTAAGAGAGGAGTTCTCTCTTACGAGTAAAACTAGCTACTGTTAATTCTATGTCTGTAATTGTGACAATGTGTGCCTGCTACTGCATGACTAACACACTTCCACTGTCCTGTCTGTATCCGCGATCTCCAATATATAACATGTTGGGTCTGATTACAAGATCTGATTAGCTAAGCATTACAAGATAGTTTAAGCTAGAAACATTAGCTAACTATGTCTTGCTACTTTGCTTAACTATATGGGCTTAACAATTGAGTCGTGACATTCAAACTATCACGCTCATCGAGCTTGATCTCGAAGTTGTCGTACACGACTTTTCGCATTTTTCGTCAATACTTCGAGCTTCGAGCTTTGCGGACTTTGTGGGTGATTACAATCTCCTTCGTTGCGGTTGTTGCGGTTTGTCTTCGTTGCCTTCGGGACTTTGGCCTTCGGCATTCGGCCTTCGTCCTGCAGCCTTCAAGACTTCGGCCTTCGGCCTTCGTTGCCTTCGCTGCCTTCACAATTTTGACCGTATGCTGGTGTCTTGTGTTCCCTGGCGGTTTTCCTTGGCTTCGTTGGTCTTCGCAACTTTGACTCTGTGGTGTGCTTCTGTTGAAGCCATCTGCAGAACTTGGTGGTTGCCTATAGTGGCATTGCGGTTGCGGACGATTGCGGTTTCTACCTGCGGGCAGTTCTCGTGTATTTCTGCAAATAATGGCTCACAAGCTAGCAAAGCTTTGTGGGTAGAAACTTCGTGTTTCTTCAATTAATATTTTCTTATTTGTGCTAGATATTAGACAATCGGCTTCTCATTAAAAGTAGTTCATACTTCATAGCAAAACAAAAGAAAACTATACAAGCTTGATCCGTCGTATCCATGAGAGAGAGAGAGAGAGAGAGAGAGAGAGAGAGAGAGAGAGAGAGAGAGAGAGAGAGAGAGAGAGAGAGAGAGAGAGAGAGAGAGAGAGAGAGCCAGCCCGCCCTGACTCTAACGTATTAAAAACGCAAAAAACAGAGAGTTGAGATCTTTTAGCAACATGGAACAAGAGAAAGAAACGAACAACGTTAACCAAAACGTTAGAGGGGTGGGGGTTCGGGCTTGTCCTTTGTGAAACAAAAAAATAAAAATAGATCCCACATCACCCTAGTGTTAATTTGTAGAGTTTTTGGGGTTTTAATCTAATAGAAATATAACATTGGCTATAATGTCACATAAGCTTAAAAGAGTGAAGTGATGGCATTCACTCTCACGAGTCCTAAAAGTCATACAAACCAACAAATGGGTATGAACTCACATTACTTAACACACCTTAGACAAGAATGAGATATCAACACAACACCATGAAATTATTGAAACTAGGTCTCTCTTTTTTTTCCCCAAGTCAGTAAAAGACTAGTATATTTGCACAAATGTAGAGTACTACATAAGAAAAGCTATACAAGACGATCAGTCAACACCCCGGAATCGAAGCTAACTAAAAAGGACCAAGCGCAAACCAAGTCATTTCACTAATAGGTATGGCTTCAAGCTTGCACCAAAGCCTGAAGCTCCATACTAGTTGCCATATTACGCATAGCTTAACGATGGCTACAACAAATGAAATGCATCTGTGCAACTCCAACAATTCACGTCAAAGAGAACACGCAAAAAGCTTACATTGCCCGTGTCTATCAAACAAGTCCTAAAATTTTAATTGTCTACCTAATGGAGATGACAGAAGTCATGAACTATCTACCCTTAGAGCACAGCCAATAAACCCACATAGAAATTGTGGCCATGCCTGGAGAGGCTTAGTTTCCTAGAATCATATCCTTGGAAATTGGAACAAAGCATGCAGATAGAAAGTGATGATGCATATAGAAAGCAGCCATTTTCCAAGATCCTCCGCCTAAATAGATTGGAAGCACCTAGATGGAAAGTTACTCTGCACAGAGACACGCTTCAGCTTGACTACAACTATAGTCTCGCTGCTCGCATAAGAAAGTATTACAAATTACTGAAAACTATCTGAACCTTCCATTGTCTAATGGATTACGCAGCTTAATCCTTCAAAATCTGTGCAATTTCTTGTATGCAAATAGCATAAGAAAGTATTACAGAATACCCAAAACCATCTCGACGGCCTAATCAAGTGTCAAATGAATTACGCGGCTTAATCCTTCAAAATCTGTGCAATTTCTTATATGCAAACAGCACAAGAAGCTTTGTCTTCTTGCGGCTTTATCTGTCTCTCTCCCCCTCTAGTTACCGCTTCGGGGACTTATGTTATATTTCTTTGTTCTCAATGTTGACAATGTTCTTATAAGTCTCTTATACATAAATGCATTACGGCTTCAGCAGGAGTACTGGGGCGGCAGCTTCTTGGCTCCAAGAAGAGGGCTAGCAACATGCGTATCGAGCTTATTCACAGAGACAATCTCACACTGTCCAATCTTGATGAATACACCAGGATTCAACTGGCAGTGCAGCGAAGCAACCATCGGGCCAGGCGTCTTGGATCCATGGCACGGGCCTTCTCCATGTCGAAGGATTCCCCACGTTTAATAGACTTCACAAGCCCCTTATCGTTATCATCAGAGACGGCTGGAGTGTACTTGATGCAGTTGCAACTGGGCACGCCACTCACTAGCTTTCACGCAGCTGCGGACACGGGCAGCGATCTGGTATGGGTTCAGTGCCAGCCCTGCTATCAAACCAACGAGCCAATTTTTGATCCAAGCAGCTCCTCCTCCTATCCCCAGCTCTCATGCGACAGCCAGGACTGCCAGGCTCTAGGCAGTATGGCAGTCTGTGGAGATTCCAATTGCCAGTATAACCAAGGCTATGGCGACGGATCTTACACCAGGGGTGATTTCTCCACAGAGACGATCACGATGATTACCACCTCCGGAGGATCAGAGACCATTCCGTCGTTTGCATTCGGATGCGGCTACAGTAACAAAGGACTTTTCACGGCCAATGAAGGAGGCATCGTGGGTCTGGGCAGAGGTCCCATCTCTCTCATTTCCCAGCTAAGCCCTGTCATCCAGGAACAATTTTCCTATTGCCTGGTGAGCTTTGCTGATTCCAGCACCACCACCAGTCCACTCTTCCTTGGCTCTGTGGCAACACTTTCAGGATCCGGATCAATTGGGATCACTCCCATCCTCGACCTCGCTGTTCCATCATTCTACTACGTTGGCATCACTGGGATCGATGTGGGAGGATCAGCGCTTAGCATCCCCAGTAGCAGCTTCGACTCTTCCAGCGCTGGCACCATATTTGACTCCGGCACTACCTTGACACTGCTGGAGGACCAGGCCTACTCCTTATGTAGATAGCATCCATCGTGCATACAGAAATAAGATGCTCATCCATCAATTGCATGGGTTACACGTCCTTTTTTTTAAGCCTTCTTTGTGTTTTTGAGCAATGGCTCCTTTCTTGGTGACTACTTTCTTCATGATGCTGACTTGAGTTTCTATTATATATGCTGCTTCCCGAATATTGTTGAAAAAATCCTTCTTAAATGCCACAATCATGCCTTCCAACTTTTCAAAGGCCTTCTAAAAAGCAAATCCTAAACATTCTTTTATTTGCAAAATCATTAAATTACTATTAGATTTTCACAAAATCTACAAGGCGGAGTACCAACATCAACCCAAGACTATTGAAAAATCTCCCAAAAAGGAAAAATTGAGAACGGGACTATTAGCACACCACTAAGGGAGGTAATACATTGGCTAGTAGTGGATTAGTAGAACCTTAAAAACCCAGTTTATTTCATGACGTCCAAATCTTCCAAAGCATAAAAAGCCTGCATACATGTTAGAAAGTGAGTACAACTTTGCCCCTAAGTTGAGAGTCTCCTACCAAAATGAAGCATACAATGAGCTGAGGTGGAGCCTCCTAGTGACTCAGTTATTGCACGAGTTTGCCCAAAGATGGTTGCTACAATGAAAGAACTGGTGCTCGACAATATTGTCTTCCAATTGGCAAACTAGGCAAAGGCAATTAGCGAGAAAAGGCCTTTTGATGTGGAGGGGAAGATTAGAAGTAATCTCATAAGTAAGAGGGACCAAATGGTGGAGAATTTTATTTACTAAACCCCAAGAGGGTCGAGCAATGACCAGTACGAGTTGAAGTAGCCAGGGAAGAGGGAAGAGTTGGCTCTTAGGTAATAGCGGGGTAGCTAAGGAGGGAAGGCTCCCACACAATAGGCGAGGAAGTATCGACAGAGAGGTGGAGATCAAGGCCTTAAAAGGAAGCGAGGTCAACCAAAGAACGTTCATCAATGGACAAACAAACATCAGGCAGGAGTCCACAAAGGGGGACATGAACAAGGGTTGTAAGGCACTTGCCTACCAAAGCTAAACAAAGCCTCGAGTGAGACAAAAACCGTGAGGGTGATCATGGAGGAAAAGGAGAGGAGAAATAGATAGGTTTGGTCAATCGTAAAGAGGGCCTGAGGAAACCATAAAAAAGGGAAAAAAAAAGGTCAAGAAGGGTATAGCCAAGGCTATTAAGGACAACCCTTCAAGTGAAAGGAACTACCAAAGCTAAAAAGCTTGGCCAACGAGGGGGGGGAAGGCTAAGTAGGGAGAGAGCAATAACAACAAGAGACATAAAAGAGCGGAGAAGAAAATGCCAATGTTGCAAAGGAAAGAAGGACAGACAAGCAGTAGAGCACAAGGGATTTGTTCTTGAGGAGAGAGTCAAGAATGTCGAGTCTCCCATTAGCAACGAGGGTAGTGCATATATGAAAGTGGCATTTCCTGGCCCATAGAAAACGATTAATTCGAGGTAGTTTGGCAAGTCTACCAAGGAGTGTGTTGGTGTTGACAAAAACATCAGAGAAGAAGACCGGATAATCCGATAAGAACTTGGGCGCACAATGTCCAGAACTTTGGCGACAAAGGACATATAAGCGAGGTTCCTAAGGGATCAGCTTGAGGGTAAAGGAGTCCAAGAACCAATGAGAGCATTGGGCTGATGAAAGGTGTAGAGTTTATACCAAGAGGAATATCTAGCAAAAGGGTGATCGTCCCATGCTAGATGACATGAAGCCCCAAAGAGGCGACCCAAGAGAGAGCATGGGTAGCAACAACATGAAGCTTGGATTCGCCCCTTTTAAGGAGAGAAGATGAGCAATGGTAGATTTCAGAGAAAATGTGAAGGAGACAAAGAGCACACTACAAGAGAGCTGAGGGTTTCCAATGTTAATTTGTAATAGTTTCATAAAACATAGCCAAAAAAATGGGCACAAGGTTGGTCAGTGTCACGAGGCTTTCGGGCCTTGACTGGTAGTGGTATAAGCCTTGGAAATTTAGGCTTAAGCATTGAGATTTTTTTTGGTACAAGCCTTGAAAATTTTTCTAGTAAAATCTTTAGAATAAGCGGATTTTTTTCATGCAAAATTTTGAGGTATATGCCATGAGTGATGAAAAAACACTACCCTCGGTATAAGCGTTGGTATGTTATAGAATTGATTTTGAATATATTTTCATGAATATATGCTTCAACACATGGAATCTGCTTACATATCACAACAAAGATCATTTATAACAATGAAAATTAAAATGTGATAACATACAATATTATCATGAACGTATTTGTGATGGCTGCCCCATCTACCAAACGCACTATGAGATGCATCTAGATGTTGAGAATTGATGTGGAAAAGTGCTTCTCGATGAGGTACATTGCCTCAACTGAGTTTTGCCTTGCCTCTTGATGGAGGCTATAGTGGTATAATCTCCTTGGATGAAATATCTTTGCAATTGTAAGTACATGCAAATGAAGCAATAATTACATACTCACATGATTAGTTACATCATTTTATATCTATAAATGATCAAGATCATCTTATTTCAAGCTATAATTAGTCTAGAAGATAAAGTAATTCAAATTGGATATGCATATATACCTCGCTAAACCACTGATTTTGTAGATTGCATTCCTAATGTCTTCTATCAAGAACTCTCTCAACACCAAGAGAATCACAAACTATATACATGAAAACAATGTGAGCGTTTTTATTTAAGATTCATAGATGAATTGATGCATGATATAAAACACATGATTAACGTCGAGCCAAAAAGGACATGCTTACCTACAAGAACTTGTGCTAGTCATCATACCTTAGACCACTTAGCTTGTTGTCCCAAACTTGAAGTAAATCTGTGAAAAGGAAGGCCATCAGATAGGCCTTCCTTTTCACAGATTTACTTCATGGATGGTGATGATTTTCACCTAACTCGAGCGAAAAAGAGCCTATCGTACATACAATCTATCATTCCATAGTGAGGAGAGAGTTTTTTGAGAGCATATTGGAAATCTCGAATTTCCTCGACATTTGTCTTGTGATTTTGTGATGCAATTGTTAAGTAAAGTTGATTACACTTAATCTCTGATAATAGGTTGTACTAGAGGCCGTAGCACACACGTGTGGGTCGGATTCCCATGTTTGATCATTGCTTTCGATTGCTCTTGATTGTGGATTCCTAGATTGCTATTCTAGATCAAGAAATTGGTGTAGTTTTGCAATAGATAAGTGTATCAATCAATCAATCATTCTTGGAGTCTTTTGTAGGCTCATTTATGGGCCTTAATATTGTACTTTCAACAAGTATATATGACAATCACCATTCATTCCATTCTTTAGACTTCAAAGGAACTTCATTACAAAATTTGGCAAATGAAGTACAACATGTACCCCCCTCCCTCCCTCTCTCTAGCTTGCCTTTCCTCGTCCACAAAAATGAGCATTGATAGCTCCTTCTTTGCTCCTATGGCTCTCCTCGGAATAATTGGAGCTCTAGAATTTTGCTCCTCCTCTTGATCAAGCTCTTCTTATGCACATCCAAGTGGATCAACTCGAAAGGATGTGATGTCTTTGTGGTGAAACTTGAAAAAGGTAACTTGTGTGCCTTAGCCAAGGCACAAGCTTTACATACTCTTTCCTCATTTGCCAAAGATCTTGAAAGGCCGATAGCAAACTCCTCCTTGCACATGGCTTCCATACACTTGGTGTTGATGTGAACAAGTTTCTTGTGCCACAAATCAAATGTGGTCATTTTGCTCTCCTCAGCTATCATCACAAATTGGTTAGGATCAACAAAGGCATCAACAACCTTAAACAACTCCCAGAAAATCCAAAACATAAGCACTCATAGATGCCATCTTCTACAATAAGGAGATAGATTCAATAAAACAAGATAGATTGTACAAGATTTGATCAAGACCAACTATCTCTCTCTCTTAGGAAACTGATAAGAATCACACTTTGATTTCTCAAGAATATCTATGATGATCTTCAACTTGATCAATCGTCTAGATCCAAACCTAGCTCAAATTACTCATAAATTCGATCAAAGCTAGTCTCCTCCTTGATCCAAACTTTAGAAAAAGGATGAATCAACCTATACTGAACCAAAAGCACTTTAAAGCACAAAAATCCCTTGGCATTTAACTCCACATTAGGCACATAGATTTGATTCAAAACTTCAAGATGAGAGATTAGAGCACCCATATCTGAAGTCCATAGAAGTTTGGTGCAAGAGGGAGCTCAATTTTGGAGTGTCAAAACCGTTGATGGCAAATAGTAGGTTTGATGATATAAGTCTCACAATTTATTCATCTTATCCACTCGATTTTTCACAATGCTAGAGACTTTGATGGTTCTACTTTATTTGCATCTATGGTAGAAAAACTGATGATCGACATTTTTTATGAGTTCAATGTTTCTATGAAGAGTCAATTTCATGATTGTGGTGAGCTAACGTTTGTTCATTCCTTTGTTAGTATCAATATGTTGCATATTGAAAATGAGTACTTCCAAAGGTTTAGATCTAAAAATCTTGTGATGAGCACAAGTCATGATGTCCTTATGAAAGATGATGAGGTTGACCTGGAAGTGCTTCATCAACACCAAGACAAGACTGGCAACATCAAACAAGGAGGAGCTTCTTGTTCAAAGCAAGAGTGACATATTTTTGTAGCCTTTTGAAGACATAAGTAAGCCTAGTTAATGAGCAGCAAGGGATTGTATCTATATCCTATCTTACTCATCTCATCTCATGTTTTAGAGTATTCATGTCATTGATTTTAAATTGACATTTTTTGTATGAGGTTATGTTCGTTGTTTTCATCCTTTTTGAGGATGAAATAGTGCTCATTGTTGATATAAAGGCTTGAAAGTGATCTTGAACAATCTTGAAATGCTCAATATATTGTTGGTTATCAAAGTTCAAACATGTAGGATACCATTGCTAACAATTTGGCAATTTGTTGACTTTTTAGAGTCGAGATTGTTTTGCAATACTTATGGAGATCAACCTTCAAGTCTCATAAAAGGAGTTGAGACGGATTCATTTTGGCAAGATGCAAAAGGAGTGGAGATCTCCACTGGCAAGTTGATAATTGGGACTCATACATGTTGCATGGTGTTGCATTCACTCAAACTGAGATGCAATATGGTGACACCAAGCAATATGGTGAAACCAAGCGCTCACTCATATGAATGATTTCACAAGTGTTTGTTTCTATTTTAAAGAGAAACCAGAGAGGAAAACATGGTGGCAATCACATATTCACTTTACATATTGATGCTTTAAGCATTTCATGATGTAAAATTGGCATAAGTAGTGATGAAACATTCAATTTGGACATCATCTACTATGACAATTACGCTTCTGAGAGAGAACAAAGTTTAGCCAATCAGAGTGATTGATTTGGAAACTTCCCAAGAAGTGATGGCATAGATGAAGGAGCCTTGATTTAAGACATGATTAGGGTAGGATTAGGGTTATAGTAGGAGTAGCTAAAGCCTAACGTCATATCCAGATTCATGATGATATATTTTGGAATAAAACCACGTACATACTGATGAAAAAAATCAGGCATTTTGAGTTGCAGCTTCTTTTACACATTGTCTTGTTGAGCTTATAAGCTTGTAATTAAAGCATCATTTGATCTATTGAGAGATACTCCACAGAAGCAGGTGCTGCTTGGTAGAATTCTGCCGTTCTTTAGTCTATTCTTTAGTCTAGGCCTACTGGAGTTAAGCAGATATAAATATTACAGATGTTGCAAACTGCCATACACAACACCAAAATAAAAATTTAAAATACCAGGAGGAAATTATATGCAGCGGAAAGTTCAAGCTACTTTCATGCATAAAAGTCAAGCTTAGCATTTTCATACATAGAATCTGCAAGGTCTTTGTAGTGAGGCAAGAATCAACAAAATCTTTCGTTATGTCCATGCTACAGCAGCTATATATTATTTGAAGAACCTCTTCCTAACTCGACCTTGAATCAGCAATGGCATAATTTCAATATGGTTGTTTTGTCCACTACATGGAAGGCCAGAATAAATATTTCTCTCAAAACGAATCGTTCTTTGATGCTGTGGCAATATTGGCAACAACTAGATAGAAATTTGATTCCGAACAGACGACCACTATTGCTCCAGGCAGGAGAACTATTAGCAGCAGTCGAGACAAGAAAAGACAATACACTCTTTGCTATAGCAGTAGCAGTCCTCAAAGTATTTACTCAGTTAAGTACTCCAAAAAGCTTATCTTTGACCTTACAAGGAATTCACCCTTGAAGCTAGAGCATACTTAGATATAATAGTGGTACTGTTCTAAAGTAACTTATTTTTTGATATAAGTTTGATAATTGTGAACCACAAACGCTATAGGTACTTCTAGATTTTCTGTGAATGATTCGTAAGTCTTTAACACGAATTTCAATGAACACAGCAAGCACCAAGTTAATATGCACCTTCACAAGGGTTTACATTACTACATGCTTGAAAATAACAATCACACAATAAAGGGGGAGATTGACATTTAAGTTTGGATTTGAGATAGCATAAAGACAACAACATTTGAAATGTCCAACATACTAGAAAATTTATTGGACTATTACCTTTGTAGATAGGATATATAGATAAATCAATGTTATGTCTACTATAATGCCTGGCATAACAAAGGAAATGCGCAATCTTCAACTGAACCACATTGCCTTGAACCACCGACTTCATCATGGATAGCATGCCAAATGCTGTGCGCATGTGCGTGTGTGTGTTCGTGTTCTATAACTAGTTCGTTATTCAGCAAATTGAATTCAGAACATAGTGAATAAGGAACAAAAGAAAAACAAAACCACTCAAAAAGGATGAACTCTTCAAAAGTGAAGAGGCATCTGTAAATTTCAAAAATTCAAACTGATGCTGTTACAATGTATTTTGATGCTGCTATCATGCAAGCAGATTCGGACAGTTCTGGCTAAGAGCATACATTTCCCATACTTGACACATGTTGTTTTCAGTAATTAACCAGCATTCCAGAATCATAAGTTGAAACACCCATCTTATGGGGAGCTAGATCGTATGATTTAAGTTTTGTAGATCAAAAAATGAAGGCTGATTTTATCTTGAGCTACAGGCTGGTAAATATCACACATAAGGTGATGGACTTTCCCTTCAGATAAAACAGTAATAGTAGTGCCCACAGTTCATTTTCTTTTTGCACTCATTGGAGAGGTGAGACGCAGGGAAGAGAGAGAGAGAGAGAGAGAGAGAGAGAGAGAGAGAGAGAGAGAGAGAGAGAGAGAGAGAGAGAGAACCTTCAATCCATATCATTTGAAAGAATCCTTAAAGCTGAGTTCAAAAGTTTAGGCAACAGGCTTGTGAGCCTCTGCATTGTTTGAGGAAGGGCAAAAGAATCTTTATACAGCACACAAATAGGTGCATTACTCTTTCGTCTTTCATCCTCCAGTAGCACTTGCACCTCTAGGTACTTCTTCAAAGCAATAGGTACCGTATTCCATGTTGCCAAAGCAGGATGCACCCTTACATATTGTAGCACTAATGTCCCAGCTAAGCCATAATGCTTAGCTTGGGTCAGCTCTGCAACAAAAAATGGCAAGGTTATGATGGCAAGTTCCTTTTCACAAAATACACCTGAACTTTCTGCCACATTATCGACTGCAAGCCTGGCTTCATAGTCTTGCTCAAAATATTGTGTAAGAGAAGCCAAAACCATACACAAGCCGGCAAAGATTTTAATATACTCCATATCACCAGCTAAGGATGGAAGGCGTCTAGATGCAAGGATTAAAATAAGCAGCATAACATCATTTGTGGATGCGTCTCCACGTATTTGTTGGCCATATTTTGTTCCAGCACTCTCTCCTTGATGAGAAAGGCTGGGCTGTTGGTGATCCAGATGCTTCTTGACCAGATCAAGGCCTAGATTTTGTGATGTGGCATAGGGAAAAAGAAGGGCAATCTTAAGAGCTGATATAGGATCGTCCTCCCCTATGCTGGTAACCAGACTCTTCAATTCATCCTCTGTGAGAACAACATAGGATGTCACCAATGTCAAATCCAATGCTTCCATGGCCTCTTTCAAACCTCCTAGTTGGACAATCTTGTGCAAAGCCAAGCTCCAGCATTGATGTAGTCTGTGCAGGATGATTTTTCCATCGGCTTTAGTCAAATATTCTTCTTGTGTCTCTTCTAACTCTTCCCATCCCTCACCCCACTCTTCAACCCCTCCCCAGGAATCTTCCTCTTTATCAGCAGTTTGTAAGTTCCCATCTGAACAATTTTGATGAGCTGTAATGATGCGGTCCCATTCTTTAAGAATTGAAAGTAATGCTACGGCATGTGCAATAGAGGACGTACTTATAACTAGACTTTCAAAAAATATTACTAGCTCTTCCAAGTTTGCAAAATATTCTGCTTTAACCTCTTTCCCGGGCCAATATTTAGACATTATGTGATTAGTTTTCATGGCAGTCAAAGTACATCTGGATTTGTAAACATCGACTCGTACTTGTTCGTTTTCTTCTATCATACAAACCTGCCCTGAAATCTGCATTATTGGTTTGGTTTTCTGCAATGTGCTACCCCAACCATCCCAGAGAATTGGTTGATCTACAGAGCTATAACTTAATGACTGAACGTCTTCCAACATCCCCATAGTGATATCGAGCAGTTCCAAGATTCTCACTCTTGTTTCAAAAGGAGCCTTAGACTCTTCCGCATAGTTGCATAGTTGCTTCCAAACACCGTGTCGAACTGTCTGCAAAAGATCAAAATGAGAATGTTTCTCATTAAGCTGCATACTGGCAATCTCCCCACTGTATTCACTACCACGGGAGCTAAGTGAAGTTAAAACGCCCAAAAGAGGATTAATTTTCACTTCGAAGTCGGCTGAAAGGAACGTCATTTCTTCCAGGACTGCCTTGACTAGATCTTTGTAAAGAAATTGAATGTAAAGCTGCTTCAAATTATTGGAGGTAGTTGGTTTTCCATCATTTGATCGAGACAAAAGATCTTCTTGCATAACAGAGAGTCTCAGATTGATAGAGTCAGATAAATAGCTGGTACTGTCTATTGACAAGTCTTTAGAGCTTGCACTGTCCTCGCTAAGAACCACGACATTGGCTCCATTCTCAATGAAAAAGTTTACCGTAACCAGAAGAGATTTCAGCGAGCAACCACAGGAGGCCATTACTTTCAGAATGCTATGTGATGCTGATGCAGTCTGGGAGAAAAACTCTGTTTCTGCAGTTTTTGTTAGCACAGTCCAGCATTGTTTCCAGGTCAGATTCTTTTCCATCAGTAGCCTTTGAAAGGCCATGCAGCAGATTGCAGTCTCACGGACATTTCTTTCTATGAGCATGCGGTGTTTCTGCTGCTCAGATATATTTTGTCCTTGGTTCAAATATTTCAGTACATCAGTAAATGCTTGTATCCAAATCAGTAATAGAGATGACATGGTAGACAATTTGCATTCTTCATTCACAACCGGGTCCAAATTGCTAGGAGCTTCAACATATTCAACATTACCCATGTCACTTGATAACATGCTTGCTTGTAAGAAGGTATGCAGGAAATTCTCCAGATCAAATGGCGACCGGTCATGAAAGTAATCGTGACAGATTCTGTACTTCTCTTTCAAGGACTCTAAGGTTTGCTTACTTTGGTTTCCAAATGAATGCAAAAGCACCTGCAGAAAGTAATCGATTGAAAACTTTATCAGCTGAATTCAATTCACCTAACATCAAGCTTATTTAACAGTCACCAACAACCCAGATATATAATGGTAGATGCAATTTAGGTCATCCTAAACTGACATGTGTGGCACGTTGATTTTCATAAAATTCTATAAAAAAGATGAACATATCTGAGGCATTTATAAACAAGCTCATGATATAAGTTCAGAATGGTCCAAATGGCTGTCAGAGAAGTATACAAATGCTGGATATCTGTAGTTTTGACTACACAGCACAGATGGCCTACATATCAAGGTTTTCAAGGCTGTTCATCGGCAGGTCTTTTGTGTAGCAATCTGACTTCAAAGCGTTGAATTGCAAACAATGCATTTCCTTCTACGTTGAAAGTTCAGATAAGACTTTTTGTGCATCAGAACATTGCCTACTTGGAGACCATAGTTCCTAGGAACAGAATGGAACCATTCCTTAGGTACATTTCTTTTTCTTTAATTTTTGTTACGCCCCCGCTGAAACCCTATTATAGCCCGACTTTACAAAGGCTGAAAACCCATTCATACAAATGATTCAAAAATAGTTTTTGAGGTTCCTGAAAAAGGTTTCGTGCTTAAAAAAGGGTTTATGTTTTTGTTTTTCCTGTTCCTAAGTTCTTCAGTTCCTAGGTTCATGCGTAAAAAAAGGCTTTCCGTTCTTATTCTTGTTCCTAAGTTCCTAAGGGGTGAAAACCCGTTCATTAAAGTGAGTAGAAAAAAGGTTTTGAGGTCCCTAGAAAAGGGTTTTGTGTGTAGAAAAAGGGTCTATGTTCCTGTTCCTATGTTTCTAAGTTCTTAAGTTCCTAAGTTCATACGTAAGTTCCTGTTCCTAAGTTCATAAGTTCCTTAGGTATCTTGTCCCCCTCCAAAAAAAAAAATTACAATTTTTTGACCAATATCATTACTAATAGAAACTTGAAAAAGTTTACTAGGAGCTTTTTATAAACTAGCAGAACTTTGGAACGATGTATTCAGATAACGGAAGAAGGATTTGTACTCAGATAACGGAAGAAAATGGTTATTTTGTATAATCAAGCATACATCCAACAGACTTTTAAATTTACAGCCTATCCTATTTTAAAAGGTGCTTATCAGTTAAAAATTCATAAGAAGATGATAATTCAGGAATCCTAGTAATCAGTACATCTTACACATGCTATTGATCTTCATATAATCTGCAAAATAGGTTATCTTCAAATTTTCAAGGAAGCACCCATGTCCAAGGCACAATTCCATACCCATTCCTAAGGAAAAACCTAACAGGTATCTATGCTGAACACTACCAGGAGTCAAAACATCGACTATGGAACTACTTTAAGAATAGAAGATTGGAAAAAAGTACCTGCCATTTGTCTACTCTATATGCCTCAGCAAGTGCTAGAGTCCTTATAAGCTGATCAGGCTCTTCAGGCTTGACGGATTCTACCAGCAGATAAACCATGTCTTTGATATAGTCTTCATCACCAGAAATAAATCTTCCGATTTCCACTCCAGGAATCATCTGTTCAAGTATTCTCATTTGCTCCATTAACTGTAGCTTGCTCTCATATGTTAGCCTCCAAGTTGTCCAGAAATCTATCTCCATCTCCATTTCTTCTTTCGAAGATTCTGAAAAAGCAAATAATAGAAAATTTAGTGAATAATGTAGAGCGTACCTCAGTTTTTGCGCAAGATAGCTCTTTTGTATCTATATAGTTAAGGCCACATTTCAGCACTGTGAACTCTTGATTGATATTAGATACTTGAGCTTTCTACTATGAGAAAAAGTGCAGGAGGAGACATTAAACAGGTACTTTTTTACTTTTTGCTCGTCTTGATGATTATGCAGATTTATATCGTTTTCCCTTTTATGTTCGAGTCTACACATTCATTGATATTAATACTACCTACAAGCCTTTCAGCTAGAAAATCACAGTCTTGAGTTTACAAAATAGCCTACCCTTTCTCAAAAAAAAATTCCATTTCAATTATTGTTACGAGGTTCAACAGAGACTATTGTGCTTATACACTTCCCTGAATCCTAACAATCAGCATGATCATCTGAGCAGCACATACACTTTGCTGAAAAAGGTTGTCTTTCTGCACTGATAAGGCTTTTAAGTCCTAGTGCATACAAAAAATTTTGCTGCCTTAAAAGTCAGTTCATTTCAGGTATTGTTTAAGGCCCATTGAATACGATCAATTCTTGCAAAAGATGATGTTTCCCAAACTTTCCTAGTAGTCGTTATACTCCAGATGTGTGAAGCATATGTGACCAGTTGTTGCTTTTAGATGCACAATCTTACGATTACAGGCCAGATATTATGAACAGGGACATCTATATACATCACGGTTCGCCCCTTGTTATTTTATCTGCTATTTGAATTATATAGTTGAGCAATTGGGCCTGTCATTGATCGTTTGAGATTTATTGAGACAATCAGGACATTAGTGGTTATACAAGATTTGTTAGGACCCTATTGTAGATGGACACCCTAATCCTACAGTGGGCTACAGGTTGGTTATGAGACCTCATCATAAATGCTTGATTGAATGCACAGTAGCTCTTAGCTTAGATCAACTTACATTAGCTTAGCATCAATTTTAGCTTGAAGGTTGAATATTTGAAAAGATAACGACTTGACAGCCATATACAGTTCTTGAACTTCTAGGAGTCCAACAAGACCCAAAGATGAACAAACCATCTATCTATGATGAGAATCAATGCTCAAAGTAAGACAGCTTTCCACAAACAATACTTGAAAGGTTAACAATGTCCCAATTGAGAAAGATTACAAAACAAGGACAATTTTGCAGAGGGGCAGGGAAAGTAGCAATCTTAGCAGATGAAATGCCGTGCTATTACTGGAGTCTGGAAATATTGAACAGTCGGGAAACTAAGACCACACAAAACAACACAATGAGCTAACTACAACCCCTACAAACAAAAACCACATCAGGTTTCTCATAGTGGGGAAACTGTCCATACATAATCTTCACCTGGTACAGAAAACTTTCGTCCTCTCAAGGTATTGTACAGGAATTGTCTTCTTTTCTCAGGCCTTAACTCGGATGCTATTTTGTACAAGGTGCTGTAAGCTATTGCAACCTTTATACCTTCCTTGGCCTCACGAAAGTCTTTTCGTTCTTTGAAAGCTTGCTCCAAAGTATGAGCTCCAATTCTAGCATCTACAAGATTCAAGAAATAACCACATCCAAGAAAGTCATCCTGGCTGGTAGTTGGCTTTTCCAACAATTTCTGGGCAAGAATCAAAACAAGGTCATCACTTGACGCAATGTCATGGCTAGCTAACCCATACAAGATAACAGCCGCAGCTTGGGCATCTGAGATGCTACATTCTTTTGTAAGACCTGAATCCCTCAGAACCAAGTAGCAAGCTTTGCCTTCTCCACGGCTATCCGCGCATAGTTGCCCCTCTTTGCCCTTTAAGACCAGTTCTACCAACCAGGGTAACTGCAAACATATGAATCCTAAAAAGTTTTTTGTTTGTCTGCTAAAAAGTCTCCAATTCTGCTCATTTAAATTGGACTCTCTTCTGGTAACAGTAAGAAAAGAATCCTTTGCTGGTTGCCACATTTGCTTATTCTTCTCACAGTCATGTAAGCTCCTATCTGACTTGAGGTATTCCAGTCTGGTGACTGCCTCACTCGTTGAAATAGCATCTATAAAAGACTCATGATCCTCGAGACTGGGAACAGGTTTACATACCATCAAACCAAGCTGTTTGCATTGACTTATCAAATCAATTTCTTTCCAAGCAGTAAGAAGCTCTCCAACTGAATCTTCATCACAGTGTTCAAGTGCAAACCCTAAAAGTTCTTTCCTGGATTTCAAATCTAAATGCTCGGAACTTGGACCTCTTCCAATAGCAGCACAGAGGTCCCAAATAGGCCCATAGGCTTTCTTAAGTAACCCAAGGCATAGGCCTGTGGCTATTTCAAAATTGCCAGCTGCTGCTGCTTCTCGTGCAATGGCCGCTTCCACAACTGCCAAATCATCCTGGGAAGTCAAGCCCAGGAGTCTTGCTACTTCCTTAATTTCTTCCACCCGCAAAAAGGAACTGCTCTGAGTAGATATGGCCATCTTAACAACTTCCATTGGATCATTCACTTGCCGAAAAAACTGAAGTGGTAATAAAGTTACTCCTAGGTCAGGCAGCCGGACCGTAATAACCTCAATAAGGTTAGCCTCTGAAGTCAATAAGTTGCTCTCAGGAAGAAGGTCTAGGCATTCTCTTGCCTTTTCTATCTGTAAAAACAAAATAATTAACACTCTTGCAATTCAAATGTAATTGTTTGTCACAAAAATTTGAAGTCAAAAAGCACAATACATCTATTCGCATGAATACATTAGAGAAAGTCTTGTCAAGACAAGTATTACAGACACAATTTTTGATACTTATTTCTAAAAAGCTACCATGGACTAATGAGTCCCAAGTTCTCCCTGCAGATAGGCCTTATTTTCATATTGAAAAATAAATAGTCAGAAAGCCAAATCACTAAGTTGCAGATAGCAAGCATCACATACATCAGGCGAGTCTAAGCTTGATGCCGAGTAGAAAAAGTCATGAGCAGCTTGAATCACAAGTTTTTCAGCTTTATCTTTTGCGAGTACATCTGATCCTGTGCCTTTGAGATAGCTCCTTGCCAACGAAAACTTTTCTGCTTTTAACAGTCCACGACATAGTTCTGACAGTAGATATTCCTTATGAAGAAATGGAAATGCCTTTTTGTGAAGAATTTGCAGGTCATGCCACAAATTTGCCCAATCATTCTCAGACCTTACTGGTATTTTCCTACTAAATTTAGAAATAAGAAGACGAAGCAGCTGTTTTGTGTTACCTACTTCTTGCTGAGAAGATAAAAAATAATTTATTGGTCTTGGTACCTGAAACTCACAAAAAGGATTAAAGGTCATAAGTTTCTGAACATCAACTTTTCCTCCTTATGTGCACTCTATAAATGCAAAACATCTTTAGCACGAGCATGCTTTGGTGGATGCTTAAAAGCAAAAGAATTCTTAAAAGATCAACTAGACCAAAGAATATCTTCAGAACTTCATCTTATATCAAAGAGAATCAGTTACAGGTTCAAGGTCCTGTGTAACCTCTTTCTCCTATACCCCTTCAGTCTTGATTCCATCTTCCACACAGTTCTCTAGTTGATGCATTGGATAAAAACTAGGAGCTTTGATTATAAATCTATGATAATCACGAAAACAGACTGTTGAGTGATATTCAAATAGTAATTATGATCTCATAATCTGAAGAAAAGAAAGGTGCCCTAGAGGAACCCTTTTAAAGGTCAGTTGAGGTATGTTGCGTAATGTTTCTAGAGCTCATCCTAGAGACTAGGAACATTAAGCATTAGATTAACTTTTGGAAAAATGTAAATGGAGATGACTAAAACGTATTGCAACACAGCCAACACTTATAGCCTTACAAGCAGCCAGCCCCAAAGCCATTTTTTTCATAATTATCAGAAGAGAAACCAAAGGTCTAAAAGAATAGGCTACCCGATAAAAGGAAAGAAGCTGTCCAGCTTCAACATGCCCGTCAGTCTGTTTCACTCTTTTATCAACCATTTCAGGAATTAAAACAACCTGTGAATCAAACTTCAGACTTGGAGCTGCCATCTCTTGCTTCTCCTCAGCAGCCAGTGATGCAGTCGCAGATAATTTGGAGGCGGCCTTTTGGCTACTTGGTCTCCTGAAAGCTTTCACCAACCCCTTCCTGAATCCCATTTCATTATTTGTATCTTCGTGCATTGGAACCAATGTAGACTCTCGTCGACGCCTGCTAGGTAATCTAGACAAAATTCTTTCCATCAATGACCACTCATTTGTCTGAGTGCACAAATATATGCAATCTATACTGGTTTCAATAATCTCAACTTCATCCCTAAACAACCAGTTCCTTCCCTCTACTCTGCAGGCTTCCTCCAAGACTACAGCACAAATTCCCAGCTTGTTCTCACTTGCAAGCTCTTTCAACCAGTTACCTATAAAAGAATCTGAACTGTCTAGTGTACCTGAAAATGTTTCTTCTTTGCTACCTTCAGTAACAGAAAAAGGTGTGACAACATGATTTTTGTGCAAAAATGGGACTGCCAGGTCCCTTAACCTATCAACTACATTTCCTTCATTGACTCCACTCAACATCATTTTGAATTTCTCATACGAGGATAATCTCTCCCAATTGGAGAAACTACATTCAACTTCAGCACTTTCTGTGTCGATACTAGCAAAAGACACCTTGTACAAATCAGTGACATTTTCCCAAACATGCTGGAGTTCTTTCAATCCTTTACTCAAACCTAAATCAAGCAAAGTGAGACTGTTCTCGAGCTGGCCACTTAGCCTATCGATTTCTCTTGCTCTTTTACAATACCATCCACTAATTTCTGTTTCATTTGGCCAGATCAACCCCTTATACAGCTTGACCATATGCTCAGTGCACTCAGACAAGTGCACCTCTAAATGTTGCTCTTCTATTCCAGGCAAACCATCCATAATAGCCTGCAGGGTACAATCATTCTCAACCCAATCACCATGTGGGCGGGGTATACTAACTTTAGGAGGATGGATCTCGGGAAGCAAATGGGAAAAACTGTGTGGAGGAAGAGTTTCGGGGATAGCATCCAGAATAGTGAGGATGGATGGGGCAAGAGAGAGTGTGTGCCGCTTAAAAAGAAGACCCAAAGCTCTAGTTTTTCCTCCTTCAGCAAAACCAACAGCAATTTTTTGGAGATCTGCAGTTCGAAAAGTTGAGTACTCGGCAGGAAAATATCTGCAACACAGAAAACACATGATACAAAAGGGTAAACATCTTTGAACATTTTCAATGCAAATTTGGTACTGAATGCAAAAGGCGTACTAAGTGCATAATACTGCCAGTAAAATAGGTCCTCGCATAGATACATAGCAGCAAACTGGAGCTTATAAGGAATGAGCGTGGCAGTCTAAAATGATCAGTCAGTCATCAGCCAAACAGATTCTGAAATGCTAGTTGATAGAAATGGGGAAAGATAGCAGGTTCTGATGTGTATGCATAAATCCTAGTACTCGACTCTGTCTGCAACCAAAAAATGAAATACTAGGGAAAATCTGCACACTTGCACTTTAACCTTTAATTTTCTAATATCTGTTACTACCTCATGGACGTCAAAAAAGAAACTCTAATTTAACATGCAACCAAATAACTACAGGAAATCAAAGTGCCAAGATCCTTCTAACATTCAATCTCCATATACAAGAAGAAGAGGGAGAGGGTTAGGTGCCGTCAAGGAGAGAGAAAGTAGTAGCAATGCTTGAAAGGGAATGAATTACAAATAAATAATGAGTACGTATAAATAGGCCTTCCAAGGGCCTAGACTCTTTCAAACCCTAAGTTCTAGAACCTTCCAAACCCACTACTAATTACAGGGCACCCCCAAAAGTCAAGACAGGGTCCCTTAACATAATTAGACATTACTTGGACCCACGAGTTACTACTAGACCAAAATTGGGTCCAACTTAACTAAAACTAACTTAACATGGTCTAAATAATAAACCTAACCCATGGTTACACAAGTCTCGACCTTTTGGGTCAAAGTAGCCTATGGAAAACTAACATTATCATTTATTATTTCTAACACTGTCCTTAAATGATAATGTAAAAACATAACATGACATGAAGTATGAAAAATTGCAACAAAATGCAAAGTGTTGCATGCTGCCCAAAACTCCATGTAGCCGACAAAGAAAAGATGTAGCTTGTTGTCCAAGCTTAATGCCGCCAAAAAGAAACTTCAGCTTGAAGTAGTCATAGTAGCCGAAATCTCAGCCCCAATCATGCCCGATGTAGAAGAGATGCAGCCTCGGAATGTGATCGGATCATCACAAAAAATTAGCGCCTTCTTCCACACCTGGAAGCAAGCAAAAAGAAGCGGATCTTCACTTTGTAAAATCAGCAAGGGTGCTGATTTTTCAGCCAAATCAGAAGATAAAAATTGCTTGTAGATGGGCGCCCTCCTGCAAAGGAGCAAATCTGAAAAATAGGACAGCAATGGACCAACGGAAGTAGGATAAACCTACACGGATGTGGACAACCTAAAACTGCCCCGAAGAAGATAATTAATGACGCCTTCCTGCGACCTGAAAAATCAGCAAACAACCAACTGATTTTTGGGCACCCAAAATCCTATTATCTCCTTTGATGTGTGGCGCCCTCCTGCAAAACAGAAAAGAGTCAAAATTGAACGGATCTTCACTCCAAAAAATCAGCAAAGGTGCTGAATTTTTGTCATCCCTAAGTGAAGACGATCTCTTTTGGTAGGGTGCCCACAATCAAGCATAGAAGATACAAGGCTCTGATACCATGTAGGAAATCAAAGTGCCAAGATCCTTCTAACATTCAATCTCCATATACAAGAAGAAGAGGGAGAGGGTTAAGCGTCGTCAAGGAGAGAGAAAGTAGTAGCAATGCTTGAAAGGGAATGAATTACAAATGAATAATGAGTACGTATAAATAGGCCTTCCAAGGGCCTAGACTCTTCCAAACCCTAAGTTCTAGAACCTTCCAAACCCACTACTAATTATAGGGCACCCCCAAAAGTCAAGATAGGGTCCCTTAACATGATTAGACTTTACTTGGACCCACGAGTTACTACTAGACCAGAATTGGGTCCAACTTAACTAAACCTGACTTAACATGGTCTAAATAATAAACCTAACCCATGGTTACACAAGTCTCGACCTTTTGGGTCAAAGTAACCTATGGAAAACTAACATTATCATTTATTATTTCTAACAATAACTAGCTTATTGAAAGCTTGACAAAGGTAGACTTGGTGATCAACTCCAAAAGGGCATTGTCCACTTTAATCCATGATAAGCTTTTAAGCATGAGCGTGAGAATCACCTTATCTTAATTAGAGATGTTTTTCATGGTAAAAACAAGTCTGGCCCTGTCTTGATTTAGAGACTTATTTCCCTAGTGTGAAATTAGCATATGCTATCTTAACTTTTTTTCTTTTGAAGAATTAAGACGTCCCTACAAACTTGGAGGACCCACAACACATTCACACACCAAGCCTTGCATTTACAAATATGAATTTTGCAATTCTAAACAACCCTGATTCCTAGAATTATAATATCTACGAAGAATATTCTTACAGATTTTCTAACCAGGGTCCTTAATCATGAACTCGTTGATTACTTAACTAGAGAGATGATAGTCTATCTTTTCAAGGTAACATAATAAGAAGTCTCCAATAATGTTGACAAGCAAGTAAAGAATGATTCTAAGATGCTACAAGTTTTCTTTGTGTGTTCTCTCATTATCTTTGTTTGCACCATGCTGTTCACATAGGAACCTAAGAGGTATTCAATTTCAGGGAAGGTAAGCTATTATTCCTCCCAGCTGAAAGGGCCCTCATCTACCCCATGTTCCTAGAAGCCAAGCTCTTCTGTTAACGTACTGTAGATGTGCAAGCACACAACTGGCATCTAGTTATGCTCAGAGTTGCACTGTGCACCGCCGAATGTGATGGTGAAACTGAGCATGTCCCATTGACCCTTGATTCTTGAAAGTTGATTGGAAAAATAAATACAGAGAGGCAAGACCCCGACACCATAAACCCATAGTTGAGGAAAAAATTAGGTGCAAGATATGATGGCATGATGTAATTGATGGAAATTCTAATGCAGTGCTACAAAAGAATGTCACAAGCATGCATGCATGCAAACAGAGATGTGCAAAGAAATCATTATTCAGCCAAGAAATAAGTTACAGCAGCAGCCAGAGTACACCACTACTAACATGCATAAATATCACATGGGTTTTGACTGGCTTAAACCATGCAGCACTTTTCCCATGGTAAATCATAACAAAGAATCAACTAAAACCAATGATTCTAGCTTTCAAGATTAACTAAAATGGATGATTGTAGCTTCCAAAATAACAGAATAAAAGAGACTGCCATAGTTACTATTCTATTGTCTCACCACTCTCCACAAATTGATAAGCAAATGCTTGAAATCCGTCACCCTCAAAGAAGAATTCTGACAATCTTTTGTCACACTCTTCACTGATCCCTGCACAACATACTGACCAGGGAAGGGAGATGAAAGTGCCCCCAAAGAGATCAGAATGGGAATGCTACACCCATATAAGAAAACATATACATATCCATGAGTTTTCTAAATGTCATATCCAAAAACATGCACATAATTACATTGCATAATCAAATTAGAGAACCCAAATGGTAAATTATCATGTAGAAAAAAACATTTGAGTTTCTTTTGGTCTATACAGGGAATATGAGCCAGAAACTCAATTCGTTCCACAGTCTCAGATGTCACACTCCCTGACACGCAATTCTGGACCTGAGAACTTCGGAAAGCTGACACATCTAAATAACCACATTCCCAGGTTTCCGTCACTGTGCTATGCATCATCGCATTGTGGCAGGCCTAGACATTAAGGGACTCCATGTCCAAGTCTAAAATAGAGCGCCCATTAAGGTGCGTCACCATTCACACTTATAGATGCAATGGGACTATGATTGATGCTCTAACAGCGAGAACTAAAAGTAGAACAACAGTTTGGCAGAAGAAGAGAGGGCATTCGTCAAATTAAATAGATTCTGCCTCAAAAACCTTTTCAATGGCTCCAGTCATATTGGAAAGAGTTCATTGTTCATGCATTGCCACATATGTTTTCAGACTTCCATTGCCTAGACAGGTTCGACGCGCCAAATTTGAACTTGAGAACAAAATACCCATCGCAAATTCATCGTCATGCTCTAACTTTAAAGTATTCACGACTGAGCTGACCATTAAAGTGTTGAGAAACTTAAGACGAAAGCAGACCGCCTCAAGGGCACCACAAAACACCAAAAGATTGGGCCTGAGGGTGTATGCACAAAGGGTCACAGCTAATAGCCTAGGGCCCTGCATCTGTCGCATATGATGGCCTATGGCCTTGCATCCAACACACATGATGGCCTTGAAGGGGTTACACCTGATGTCATGGAGGGCCTGCACTGAGACTGAGACTGGCATTGGCTTAATCAACGTGCAAAGCATGCATCGTAGAATGATTTGCACCATATTTTTTGGACACTTTGCAATGTCATGTGTCCAACATCAGCCTTTGCAATGTCGTGTGTCCAACATCAGCCTTTGTAAGCAACCAAAGATGTGCTATTAGAGTGCTGGAGAAATTTGTGGCACAACATGGGCACTGCCATCCTCGAGCTCCAAAATCTCTTTAGCAAGTGTTAACAACCTCAATAATCTCCACCTCTGACCAAATGTCCTTGCCTAACAAGGCATTGTTAAGAATGTTAAATCAACCAAAAATTGTTAAACTTATAAACTTATGGCCAACACCAAAAAACACATTGAAAAATTCACCTAAAACACCCTAAACCCCTAATGCCGGTCATAATATCCAAGATACAGTGGATAAACACCGTGAATCCCAAATAAATCATTACTCAGGAAAAACAAATAATTTAAGACCTTGAGATTGCTAATAGGCCTGAAAGCAGCTTATGCACCTGAAAGCTTGAAACTGCCTCGTGTATAGATAATATATATCACTCTTACTAGCTCCAGAGTCTAGTGCAATGAATCGTAGCAACAAATATCACAAAAATGAATCACTGCAGGTTAAGAAACATCAAAACAAAAAAAAAGAGGCAAAAAACAAAATTTCACACCGCTCATTCCTCTCTCCAAAGCTCGTAAAACACCACCCTGTCCCTCACAAGATCTGCCTAGCACCAATGCCGCCAATGTTCTCCCTATTTCATCCAAATCTCTCCTTAATTTTCCAATCTTAGCAATTTGAAAACCCAACACATATCGGGTCCTGAACCATCCAAAAAAATCCCAAAAAATTGTTTAATACATGCCAATAAAATCAGTACAGATAAGTTCTGCAGGTAATAAAAGTACACTTAACAGCACCACATTTACAGGGTTCATTGAGCACATAGCAACAAGCTTTGAAAAGTTAAAGCAAACCATCGCTGAGTACGTCACTCTTAAGATTGTAGACCCTCAAAAGCCCTATGTTGTTGAAACGCAAGCGAGTGACATTGTTGTGGGAGCAGTGTTGATGCAGGAGGGAAGCTCTGTGGCCTTTCAAAGCAAGAAGCTTAACCCTAGACAGAAGAATTATCCAACTCATGAAAAGGAGTTGTATGCCATAGTTCATGCGTTGAAGGCATAGAGGCATTATTTGTATGGATCTCAGTTTGAGGTATTCACTGATCATGATACCTTGAGATACTTTTGCAACCAGCCAGACCTTAGAGGCAAACAAGCTAGATGGTCAGAGCTTATGCAGAAATTCCTGATGGATATTCGGTACAAGAAAGGTGCCGAAAATCGAGTGGCTGATGCACTATCTCGGGTGGTGTATCAGATGTCATTCGTAGTCATGTATATATAGGTACAGAAAATGATAATATATGATGGAACCAGCATACATGTTATAGGGTTTCATACGTATTTATCTTTAATTTACAATGTATTTGCATTGCAGCATTAGGGTTCCATAATAAATGTCTATAAGTGTGCATTTTAAACACTAAGGAGGCTGATGAATGAGGATATACATACCACTACAGATAAACTCAAAACTTTTAAAACTATTAACTTCTCATTGATAAAAAATTAAAATATATTAGGAAATAAATGTATGTTAAGGTAAACAAAACGGCAACATATCAATAGTATAGTTCCCAGGCATACAGAACAAGCACCTTTCAAACATATGCCATATAGAACATCGAAAACTTCAAAATGTCATAGGAAATGTTGTTTTTTATTTATATATATGTACAAGTAAACACAGAAGCAAGAATAATCAAAAAAAGCAAGAAGCGTCCTTTCAGCTAAACTTTCTTACCTTAACTATTCACATGTAGACAACATCTGTAGGATAAGTGTAAAAGACATCAAAGACAAAGTGGAAGCTATTTGTGCTGTCTCTTACTTACAATCCTCGTCAACCCTCCAATTCAGGAGATTAGCAACATAGACATGCCAAATACGTTATTCTGACAGGTATCCAAAACGAAAGGAAGCATCTTGCTAACATAGATATCAACGACAAGGAAAAGCACAAATTTGGCAAGACGTCAGACCTAATTGATCCCCATCTAGTATGTAGCAGCCAAAACTGAGGTCTCACGAGGCCAACCAGAATAAAAAAGGTTTATATACAATCATAATGTTGAGGTTTTTTCGTAGAGAAGCCAAATCAACATTCTAAAGTTTGAGTAGAAATGGCAGCTAAAATAATCTGCACACCGCATGAAACTAAAAGAGCCTATGTTGCAATAAAAGCAAGTGAAAAGTCTACAAACCTGCCCATGTGCATTCCAACAAAGGTATCCAATCGATCTTTATATTGCAAAAGTCTGAGTCTTTTCAACCGAAACCACCAGAGATTCTTAATATGTACTGCTGCACCAACAGACTGCTCACTTTCATCATTGGAATAAGGATCTGTCTCATCCAATCCATATAGAAGTAGAGCCCCCATAGATTCAACATCCAAGCTCAGCCTTTCCAGACATTCAGAGACCACCCATCTACGGTCTTTAACAGCTGAAAGGTTTTGTTCAATTGCATCAATCCCAAAATCAGATCTTTTCCATCTACATTTATAGATTTCATCAGTGTCAAGGTCATACTGTTTAGCAAGTGAAAGGGCAGACTCATACTCTCCATCCTCGATTAATATTTGTAACAATTCTGATGCTGAATGCTGCACCAGGGATACCAGTCTCCACCCAGATTTGTGGTTCAAATAGGGAGGAGTTAATAGTCTGTCAATCAGCCTATTTGAGGCACTAGTATTCTGTTCAGAATCTGAACTTGTTGAGTACGGCTCTCTGATGTGCCTTTCCTTCAATTCTTCCAATACAAAGAACCGACCAAATATATTTTTTGTGATATGAAGGCAAGAAGATGCAAATGTTGGAATGGGATCTAAAAGGCCAAAAAGGCCTGGAACATGAAAGATATTCACAGCTTTTGTGAGACTGGCACAAGTAAGGGCATCTCCAGACCACCATTCCATATCGACTAAAGCATTTGACTCCTGAAAGAATGGTTGTGTGGCTGAGAACGACAAAGGAAAGTCTTTCAGAACATATTTGGCACCATCCCGTATTTGCAGAAGGTGAAGTTTTCCTTGCACATCCAGGAAAGCCATAAATTGCGTGTCCGGTGAAATGACTACCTTTGGACGAGAACCGTTGGCAGGAAATTTGGTGGGCCATGACCAAGAAAATTTGGAATATCCCTCAACTGGTGAAGAGCAGAAAAGGAGATGGAGAGACGGAAAGTTTGTTGCTTTCCATACTGAAAAACAAAATTCACCTGTCACGTTAAGAAACCTACAACCTTAACCATGAGCATCGTAATTAAGACCAGATCATCACATAAGCGTACATGAAACAACTAATGGACAGCAAACCAAAGATCAATACATCAATTTTCAATTAAGATCTCAGTACAATCATCAACAAACTGAAGTAAAAGGACACCGTAGGCAGTCCTCCAAAGAATGCTGCGTACGACAGTCTCCAAGCGATGAGTTATCAAATAACCACTAAATAATCGTACTTCTCTTGTTTGTAACCTATTTAGGGTTTCCATAGTGTCCTCTAAAAAAACTCTTAGGGCTACAATACAGATCACCAATAGCAGAGTTCCCTTCTCCATCTACTAGACGGTTCAGGTTACAAGATTCTATGATGTCATGCTGTCCTGAAGACCCTACCAGGACTAATCATACTATTCTATATGAAATCCCCCAGGGACATGGCAAGAACAACGAGAAGCAAGTGAAAAAACAGTAATAAGTGGAGTGTCAGAATGATACAAGTGAGGGAGATTCTGTGAAGTAGGTAGTTAACACAATAACAAAGCTCACATGGAAGAAATGTGGTGCTTTACAACCTTAAGAGGTTGAGGCCCTATTTTGGCTTGAGGTCACACAAGTTTTCAATCTAAGATGTAAGGATAGCAGACAAGTTGCCAATTTGTGGGTTCATTCTCCACTTGGTAAAGATTCTAAAGACTCTAAAGCATAACAATTCTCATTTCTTGAACACTTGGTATAACTATGTGATGAATCCTTGTGTAACGTGTGTTCTAGCTTAAGCATGGTGAGTTTTCAGTGAAGTCAATGCCATGCACATTAGGGACAACTGGTTTGGGTTTTGATAGAGTTTCTGTATGGTTTTGCATCAGAATCTATGAAAAATCTTGTCAATCTTGTAGCATTTTCATTTTCTCTTGTTAAATTTGTTTTGTGTTTAGTTCTTGGTTGGATTACTTTACTACATTTACTTAATTTAGTGACTATTTTCAACCTTCTTGACATGAACTGGGTTCGTCTGAAACCTTTCTTGCATTTCTCGATAGTACTGCAAATTCTTGGTTAGATCTATATATCTTTCATGGACAGCATGCAGCTGACCTTCCAGCCCTTGCCTGAACCATCACTTGCATGACTTTCACCTATTGTGGGCATCAATTGGTAACTTTTACTTGTTCTTGTCATGTACGTACGTTGCAAGCAAAGCACAGCCTCACAATCATAGCATGACAATGTACATCAGTGAATATACAAACTCAGGGTCAATTCATACCATATTCACACAAACAATCAACTACAAAGGATGTCAATTCAACTACACAGACTTAATGTAGAGCTTGTCAAGCTCTCAGGGAGGAATTCAAATCTTAATTTATACTAATTGGCTAGTGTTATGCTAGAAGAAATCCAAATTATAACTAATATTTAAGCCTTATAGTTATTTGAATCCTACTTTGGAAAAATATTTAAAGCTCATTAAGGCCCTCTTAGGCACTTTACGTCATGTCTACTTACAGTAGTGCCACTGTTATTCAAAATGAACAGTCCATGATGAAGAAATTTGTGTGTGTGTGCAGTGTGTATGCATGTATGACTGATCTTAGAGTAGCATGCCACAACTGACTAATAGACAGGTTACCAACAATACTGAACAAGCTACAGATGGAAGAACAAGACAAACTCTATGCATGATTCAAATAAAAACTAAAATAGAACTTACCAAGTTCGACTGCCTAAGGTGTCACAGCTTCATAGATGTACCAAGCAGCTCAACTTACGCCACCAACGATTAATTACATGACAGGACAGGTATTTATACCCTTCCACCCATGTCCTTAACTAAGCTAGGTCAATGGTAGTTTCACTAACCTAAAGGCAGCCCGACTATAAAATGACCTCTCTATATAAAGTAAATGTCCAAAGTTCATGTAAATAACATGGTCAGACGATAGGCCATGGGGGCAATAAGTACATGACAAAAAACATAAAGTAGACATTACTTCCCTCCCTCCCTCAATGGCTATTTTACATTGACAGTTTGTTATTAACGTATCTGTAAATTTAACTAACTCTGCTCTAGGCAATGCTTTGGTGAACTCAATTTCTCCACTCTGCTGATTGGTGGGTGCAACTGAGATCATTCCAATGTATCATTGTAGGAGCTGCTAGCTGAATCTGGAGATCTTTAAGAATGTGCCTTGGCCGAATAGCTTCACAAAAAAAAATTTGTTGTGGCTGAACACTCAAATTTAATGAAGGATAACAGAACCATTGGATGCTTCTTGCTGTTCCCTATAACTATATCGACCCCAAGTGCAACGTATATAGCCCATTGTGCATTTTCGGTCATCGTGATCTTCAACCCAGTTAGCATCAACATATCCGTGCATCTTCAATTCAGATTGGTCACCATAAAACATTCATAGTATATCAATCCTTTTATGCATTTTGAAATACTTTTGATGAATTTAAAACGAAATTACTAGGCCTTATTGATAATCTGTGTAATATCTAGTTGTGTGGTGGTCAAAAAAGACCCCTAACTAGTTGCCTATATAGTGTACCATCTTCCTCAGGACTCATCCTGTTTAACCAATTCTTCCATACATAGTGTACCATCATCCTCAAGTAAGTCATTCTCTTTAATCAAGTCTTCTGCTGTTTCAATAGGGTTTGAGATGGAAATGCAATCCTATATAAATAATATAATATTACATGATCACTCATCAGAACTCTTGAAATAAGTCCTTAAGCTCAGCTATCAAAGTCAAGTAAGTGCCCATACTAGCTAAGTTATCGACATATGAGACAACCACCAAGATCTGGTGCTGCTGCTTTTCAATGAAAAGATTAGCCTTGGACTTGCCACTTTCAAAGCCAACCTTTTCTTAGATACTTGTCTACTCTGCTATAAGAAGCCCCTGAAGCACGATTCAAACAACATAAAGCTTTCTTAAGCTTACAAACCAATGCTCTTGGCCTTTTTCTTCGAAGCCTTCTAGTTGTTCCAAGCAGATTTCCTCTTCTCAAAAGCCATTTAAAAAGAGTTTTTACGGTTGCTTGGATTCTTCGCCAATTTGATACAACTCTGATCATCGCACTAAAGTACAATAGGAGTAAGTGTACCATATGTAGATCTTGTAGAATCCTTCGTAACCATTTCGCTTCACTTGCCGCACTCGTAGTAGCCCGGTACTCTACCTCTATAGATATAATGCAATAGTAAGCTGATTCTTTGAACTCCAAGAAATAGCACCAGAACCAAGACTAAAAACATAACCTGTAGTAGATCTTTGGTCTTCCACATCTCCAACCCAATCAGCATCCACATATCCCTATAATTGCAAATCACTTTGTCTCCCATAAAGAATACCAAACCTCAATGTACCCTAGATGTATCTGTTAGAAATCCATAAATCATAATATGGATGGACAGACTAGGATTCGAACCCAGGACCTCCCTCATACCGGATGGGATGCTCTACCACTGAGCTATCCGCCCTGTTTGATAGTTCTCTCTAGAGTGTGGATTGATATTCCAACACCCCCACTCAAGCCACACTTGGTTGGGGTCCTAGTTGTCACCTGCCCCACAACTTGGGCCACCCAACCATGGCTTTGACACCATGAATTGTTAGGTCTAACTTGGCTCTGATACCATGTAGGAAAGCAAGAGTCAAGTCACCAAGATCTAGTTATCAATCAATCTCCACAGAAAACAAGAGAGAGGAGGCTGGGCGCCCAACTCTAAGAGAGAGAGAGAGAGAGAGAGAGAGAAAACAGCAACAAGAGCAATGGAGAGCAATGCTTAGCCAAACTGTAAAAAATGGAATACACAATGAGCATCTAAGTACTCTACCTGGATGTGACCAAATGCCACCAAACCCTAAGGTTAACCACTTACTAAATGTAGGGCACCCCCAAAAGTCAAGATAGGGCCCCTAAACAAAATTAGACCCCTAAGGACCCACGAGTCAGTACATGAACAAAATTGGGTCCAACTGAACTTAAGACAAACTTAAGATGGCCTATACCCATGGTTACACAAATCTCGACCTTTCGGGTCAAAGCAACCTATGGATTAACTTTAGCATAGTCATCTATTTCTAACACCCTCCTTAAATGACATTGCAAAAACTGAAATCTTCACTATGTAACAAAACCAACACGTGGTATCAAATTTAAAGCTTTGCATAAAGCTTCAAATCTGACTCTAGGCAACGCCTTAGTGAAGAGGTCCGCAATATTATTCTCCGTAGGACAATATTCAAGTAAAATGTCGCCATCATGACGTCTCTCCCGAACAAAGTGATAATGGATCTCGATGTGCTTCGTCCTCGCATGAAAAACAGGATTCCGTGCAATGGCAATAGCACTTTGACTATCACTCAAGATAAGAGTGGCTGAGGGCTCGCCAAACTTCATGTCAACAAGTAGTCTTCTCAGCCATAAACACTCTGTTGTGGCTGAAAATATCGGGAAAAAGCAATGTCCACCTGTAGAGCGTCTAATGTGCTCATCTCCACCCCAATCCGAGTCACTAAAACCAACCAAACATGCATCATCACAAGCAGGAAAAACCAGTCCATGACTTCTTGTTCCTTGAAGATATCAAAAGATCCTCTTCAACGCTTTCCAATGTGATGTCATCGGGGCATGCATGAATCGACTCATGAGTGAGACACTATAAGAAATGTCCGGTCTTGAATTACATAGGTAAATGAGACAGCCAATAGCTTGACAATATAAAGTAGTGTCAAATGATTCACCATCACCTTGACTACTTAGGTGTAGCAACCGGCTTGCAATCTTCCATCTTGAACCGCTTCAAAATCTGCCCAATAATTCCAGCCCCTTCTTTTACAAATTCATGACCAAGATAAAAGTGCAATACGCGTAAATCTGAGGTTTCAAAAACCATACCAAGATCAAGTATTACGGCATCAATCTGCTGCTCATTACTTCCCGTAATAATAATATCATCAACATAAAGCAAAGTAATGATGATATAATCTGAAGTATGCTTGACATAAAGAGTAGATTCGCTAGGACTATTAGTAAACCCTCGATCACAAAAGTAGGCATGTATCTTTTAATACCACATCCTCGGAGCTTGCTTCAGTCCATAAAGTGCCTTCTTGAGAAGACAAACTTTATCTTCTTGGCCTTCAACCAAAAAACCAGCAGGTTGTTGAAGGTACACTTCCTCATTGAGATCACCATTGAGGAATGATGTCTTTATGTCAAGTTGCCGCAAACGCCAACCAAAGTGGGCAGCCAAAGAGGTTACTACCCTCACGGTAGTCATCCGAGCAGTAGGAGAAAAAGTTTCCTCATAATCAATCCCCTTTTGCTGAGCATAGCCTTTGGCAACGAGCCTTGCCTTGTACCTTTCAATGGTACTATCTTCCTTATACTTGATATTGTATACCCATTTAGAACCAATTGCCTTCTTCCCATGAGGAAGATCAACAAGAACCCAAATCTGGTTCTTCATAAGTGAGTCATACTCATCTTGCATCGCATCCTCCCAACATTTTACTCCCTTGGAAAACTGGTTCTTCTGCAACATCTCCATGAGATGTAAGAGCAAAATCTGAAAAATCAGCATAGTCCACTGATTTTGTAGAGACACGTGTCTTTCCATCATGAAATAAACTTACTTTGTTGTCCCGCAAAGTCGACAACAGCCACCGTGGGACCGTTTTGGGCTATCCAACAGCCATGTCTCTTCTTACAATTTGTTGTCCAAGATCCTCCGACACCGCACTTGGCTGTCCAAGATCTTCCAAAACTGGTCCTTGTTGTCCAACAGTTCCTGCTTCATAAGGAGTTAATACTTTCAATGCTTTAGTAGGACAACGATTGCATATGTATGCTGCCGTTATAACCGCTTCAGCCCAAAACTTGTGAGGCAGCCCCTTTGCTTTGAGCATGCAACGGGCCATCTCCATAAGTGTGCGATTCTTTCGCTCAGCAACACCATTTTGTTGAGGCGTATAGGGAGTTGTCATTTGATGTAGAATTCCCTTTTCTCGAAGAAATGCACCGAATGTATTAATGTATTCCCCTCCTCGATCGGTGCGTAGGGTCTTCAAAGAATGCCCAAACTGATTTTCCACCATTGCTAGAAAATCTTTGAAACGTTGAAAAACTTCCGATTTAGCCTTCATAGGATAGATCCATGTAAAACGGGAAAAGTCATCAATAAAAGTCACAAAATAGATGCACTTTCCAATGGATTCGGTCCTCATTGGACCACAAACATCACTATGAACCAAATCAAATTTATCAAGAACCCTTATAGTTCCATCGATTGGAAAAGGTTTCCTTTGAAACTTTCCAAGTGTGCACCCCTTGCATACATGCCCTTCCGGCTGCTCAATAGTAGGAATGTCTTCTACCATATTAAATGTCTTCAGCTTCTTCAAACTTGCAAAGTTGAGATGCCCAAACCTTGTGTGCCACAATTCAGCCAACTCCAATGATTGTGATGTAGAAGCAACAAGAATGTAGAGGGAATTCGTCGCTCATAGGTATCCATAATGAATAAGCCAGCATGCATTGTTCCCGAAACAATAATCAAGAGTGATCTTTTAGGATCCTTGACAAGACACTTATTTTCCGAAAGAAGATTCTTCTTGACTCCCGGAACATAAAGCACATTCTTAATGTACTTTTCTTCACCATTAGGCAAAATGATGGCTACAATTCCAATTCCATGAATAGAATAAGATGCATCATCCGCACATTGTACCTTACTTCCATTTTGCACTTTCACTAATTTAGTGAATGCTTTTTTACGAGAAGTCATATGACGAGTAGCACCACTATCAATCACCCATTCAATGGGCTGAAAATCAGCAACTTGCAAAACAGAATCTAAATTCCTCATAGATGTAATAGTACTAGTAGAAGCAATATTAGACACAAAAGCATAGTCTTGGTTGAAGAGATCACCACTAGCTTCAAGCTCTTGCTCCAAAGTAGCAAGTGAAGCACTAGTCTCAATTCCTTTACTCTCCTCTTTCGCAAGCTTCTTCTTACAATCCTTGATGAAGTGCCCATACCTTTTGCAATAATGGCACTTCTCTTTCTTCTTTTGAGTGTTGACATTTTGACCTCCAATGGGCTTTTGCTCATCCTTGGAAGGAGGATTCCCCTTTCCTTTTGACTTGCCTTTGCCCTTGCCTTTCGTGAAGAAAGCTTGATCTTGTTGAGTGTCACCCACAAAGTTTTGCCTCGTTTGCTCCTCTTGAAGAAGCAGCCCAACCAGTTCATCAAAGGAGAATTGTTGTCCCCTAAGAGAGATACTCAAAGATGAAACAAATGGAAGATAAGATGAAGGTAATGAGTTGAGAGTAAGAAACAAATTGAGCATCCTCAATTATCTCATCAATAATGAGAAGCTCCTCACGAAGATCCTTGATCTTCGTCAAGTGATTGGTCACTTGATCCCCTTCTTGAATCTTCAACAAAGAAAGCTGATTTCTAAGATACACCACTCTTGCTGGATTTTTGACTCTATACATAGTATAAAGTGTATCCCACGCACTTTTAGATGTCTTACAAGACCTAATATGAGGTAAGATAGATCTTTTCACAGCAAGAGCAACCATAGAATGTGCTTGTGCATCCCTTCTATCCCACTTCTTTTGTTCTTCCGAAGATGTAGAAGATGATGTTGATGATGATGGATGATCTACGAGGCGTAGGAGGTGCCAAAGACGGAGGCCTTTCCTCATCACCATTGACCAAATCCCACAGCCGTTTCGCTATGAGAAGATTCTTCATCATGTAACTCCACAAGGAGTAGTTTGTGCCATCCAACCGATATTCACTAAACAAAGAACCGATAGCTTCCGATTCTTTAGCCATTACCTCCAGCAAAATTTCAGCTTGTAGTAGATAGGAAAGAGAGCCTTTCCACAACCAAATCTACTCAAAAATTTGCAGCAAACAAAGAGCTGAAAGTAGGAGCACAAGATGTCTTTCAATCTGCAACCAAAGTGCCCAAAAGATAATGGATAGATGGTTGTCTTTCTGCACAAAAAAACCAGTTTCTTGAAAATTAGGTTAGCTTCGATTGAAGCCTACACCAAAACCCAATTAGGAAGCCAAATAGTGTGATCAACACACACTCCAATAGGGCTGTTGAAAGCGCCCTACTACTTGCTGAGAATCTGCAAATTTCCAGCCACAAGTTGACCTAACCCTGAATAGGGTTTGCTGAATCTTGGGCGTCCTCCTACACAAATGCAAACCTGAAAACAAAAACAGCAAGATAAGGAGACACCACAACCAAAAATCAGTAGCAGATTTTTAGGCGCCCTCCTCCAAACAAAACTTGCTGAAAACTGGTTGCATAAAAATCAGATTTGAGATTCTGATTTTTGGGTGCCAAAAATTGCTCCTCCAAGATCGCTGATGGCTGCCCTCCTTCAACCTGAAAAGAGACAAAAAAGCTTATCCAAACTCCACTTAAAAAGATCAGCAAGATGCTGAAATTTCACAACAAAAAGCAGAGAAGCTCCTCTTCTGGTAAGGCGCCAACAAACAAGCTTGCTGCAGATCCGGTAGCTCTAATACCATGTTAGAAATCCATAAATCATAATATGGATGGACAGACTAGGATTCGAACCCAGGACCTCCCTCATACCGGATGGGATGCTCTACCACTGAGCTATCCGCCCTGTTTGATAGTTCTCTCTAGAGTGTGGATTGATATTCCAACAGTATCTGAGTACTCACTTAGCAGCTCTCCAATGAACCTGCTTAGGTTTAGCCATAAACTGACTAACCATACCAACAGCATAAGCAAAATCTGGTCTTGTAGGAGTTAGATAGATTAAAGCTTTCTATATAACGTCTCATCTACATCCTGATCCTCCTCAGCTTTAGTAAGCTTACATCCACTATCATATGGCGTAGAGATAGGCTGCACTCTGACATATTGAACTTTTCAAGGAATTCATGAGCATACTTAGATTGAGAAATGAATAGCCCTTATGCTAATATCCATACCTCAATGCCAAGAAAGTATTGTAGTGAACCAAGATCTTTCATGTCGAACTCTGATGAGAGATCTTTCTTGATATCCTGAATGATCTGATCATGTGATAACAAGGTCATCCACATACATCGCTACAATCACAATATGACCATCCCTAATCTAAACATAAAGTGTAGGCTCTAAACTACTCCTATGAAAGCCAAGCTCCTCAAAGTATGTGTCAATCCTCATGTACCACGCCCTAGGCGCCTGCTTAAGTCCATATAGTGCCTTGTCCAACTTGCAAACCTTGTCTTCATGTCCTGCTACTATGTATCCCTTTGTAGACTTCCTCCTCTAGAAATCCATTGAGGAATGCACTCTTCACATCCATTTGTTGAATATCCCATCCAAACTGAGTTGCAAATGATAAAATTGTCCTCATAGTAGTTGATTTAGCAATTGGTGCAAAAACTTCTTTATAGTCAATCCCTTCATGTTGAGCATAACCTTTTGCCACCAATCTTGCCTTATGTTTATCTATAGAACCTTGCATCCAATGGCAATTTTACCCGTAGGTAACTGAACAAGTCTTACAAGTCTTGTTCTTCATGATTGAATCGTACTCCTCATCCATAGCTTTCCTCCAAATGTCTTCTTTTTCAGCCTCCCTAAAAGTAGATGGATCCTTGGTTTCCAATACTATGGCCAATGTTGAAATTTGGCACCCGTCATGCCCTTCAAAGGTCAATTTGGACGTATTTGACAGGCTGTTGCAATTTTTGGCCATCAACATTGAAGTGCATAATTTGTATACAACCGTCAAACTGATGGGCTACAATTTATTTTAAATGCCATGAGTTAAGGTAATTGTATAAGTACATCATACCATAGTTGCACTACGATTCAGAATCGCGGTCCGAATCGCGTTTCAGAATCGCAATCGGAATTTTCCTAGAATCGTTTAGAATTGTGTTTTTTTTGGGCAATATGGGTATCAGATAAAAGCTCTAATTAAGAGCATTATTATTGTGTAGCTTGCCAAATGTTTCAGGTACAAGATGGTCCAGTTCAGGTGCATTACTCCATGTTCGGTTCTGTCAAATATAAAAATTCAAAACTAACCTCTAGGCTGTTCGTTACGATCACAGATGGTCCCAGTGGGACAGAGACAAAGAACTGTAGAGCAATTGTACCTCACTTTTTGCTTCATGGGGTGCTTCCCCCCGATCCCCCCGCCAGGGGGGGTCGAGGTGGTTGTCGCCGGCCCCCCCTAGACCCGCCCGACGACAGTAGCAGGGGGGGCTGCCCCCCCGTCGATAAAAATGGGGTCCAAATGCGCGCCGAGAAGGGCCCAATATTTATGCCCCCAACTATATGCACATTGCACTCACATCTCCAATGAAATGATTGCAAAAGTGATCATCATCCATAGACTTGATAGTTTGGACTGTAGCATTAACAATTACCGAGAACCAGAGCAAATAACAACCAAATAGCTACTGACTTTTATCTGTTTGTGCCCTATCTACTGCACTTCTGGGAGGCAAAATGCTGGTTTGACCATTGCTCCCCTAAAAAAACTTCAGCCATAAGCTATTTTTTCAAAAAAAAATAATAATTTTTTTTGCACGATTCGCTGTTAGAATCGCGGTTCGCGAATCGAGATTCGCGATTCGCTGCAACTATGCATCATACATTCTTCAAACTTGAAAGTTGACTCTTTGCAAATTCCAAGATTTATAGCTTAATACAATGATATTCAAATTTGAGATTCATGAACTTCAAAGTCTTTTCATTTTAGCATGGGTTATTGGAGAGCACTTGGAATTCCATATGAGAAATTTAAATAGGCACAAACTCATATATTTTTTACTAGGAATTCAATAGTAAAAATTTCAAACTGAAATTGCATGAAGGTCCTATCCTCTTTAAAAATGAAGTTCTATCTAAAAACGTCACATGAAGGTCATGAACATTGTCAAAGACGTCATGGAAATAAAGCACGAAGGGCAACCTTAAACGTCAAATTTCAACACTAACTATGGCCATATACGCAAAGTGTACATCCCCAACCTCATGATGATCAATCTTCTAGTATCTGATGTAGGATGCTTCTTGCCTGGTGAAGTAGGAGGTGAATAAGTATCCCATATACTTATCTCTCCTTCCTTTTTCCTTTCCCAACCAAGGTCACTCGTGTGTCAATTCAAGCTCCTATAATGACTCGTCACACAAGATAGGAATTCCTCCATCTTGCATCCTATCATAAGATATCTCTGTATCTTTATGAGTTCCATCCTCATCAAAGATCACATCCCTGCTTATGATGACTTTCTTACCTTCCAAGTCATACAACCTGCATCTCTTCGTTTGACTATCATATCCAAGAAATAAATTTGGTCGCCTTTGAATCCAATTTGCTCCTTGAATCCTTAGGTATGTGATATGCAATACTTCCAAGAAATGACTTAACGTCAAGTTTCCGACCCCTGAAAGCTTCCTCTAGAGTCCGATTCTCTATGACCTTTGTAGGAACTCTATTCTAACTCCAAACTCAAACTCAATACCACAACTATTTTTTTTCAACTAAACATTTAGCTTCAACGAACCGAATTTTACTGTCTCTATATATGAGGTGCTTCCCTGTATATGTGTGGTTAAGGGAAGAGTGATATTAGTCTCCATACTAGACGGGATAAAATTGGGAGAGAGAGGAAAAGCGTGAGGTAAATCGCTGAGGTGGTATCACTGCATGAGAAGCAGAAACTGTTTGTTCCTGCAACATGGTTGCTTGGAAAGGCAGTACTGCTGCCTGCAAAGGCAGTACTGCTGCCTGTCCAGGCAGCAATGCTGTCTGCGCAGGTCCTGACTGGACATCCGACTGCATAGGTGCATGAGGGTCCCCCCATTACTTGCCATGGATCTGGAACACGATACTATCTGGAGCAATGGGACTGATTGCTGGAGGAAGAGACACAAAACCAGCTAGGACGCCTAGCAGCAGGCAGAAACCATTGCCGTCCCAATTCAGTAAGGCATCATCATCAACAAGGGCGCATGCAATGGTGCAAGTAGCAGAGAGAATTAGTGTGGCAAGAGCTCTGACTTCCGTTGGACATCTCTAAGAGATTAGCGTAGCCCAATCAACTCCATGATCAGAGATCAGCATAACTCCGATCAGCAGGTAGAGTGTTGGCTCCACGATCCGTGTAGCCCTGATCAAAGAGAGAGTTGATTCCAGCGATGGTAGCTCTGTATGATCATGTCCTGGCAGCTACGATCCTCCAGCAACCCTAAGCATTCTGCGTTACAGGGCGAGCGGTCATCTGATCCAGCGAGCTACACTGAATCTACACTAGAGAGAGGGGACGTAGCCATCGCCACAGGGCGCTAGCCACTGCCCAGAGAGAGAGAGAGAGAGAGAGAGAGAGAGAGAGAGAGTTTTCCTCCACGATTCTCTTATATTGACATTCACCTAAATAAGAAAATCTGCTCCCTATCAGTTGATCAATGGACAATTGTAACCAATGTAAATGGGCTCCTTGGGTCCTCCTTCAATAAAAAGTAAATAGGGAAACATGCAAGGCCCAAGCTTAGTCATTATTCCGAAACAAAGTGCTACCCCACTTTTTTAGCAAGGTTTCATTGGTCCTTCATTGGGTGAACTCATGATTAGGTTCTGTTTGTTTGAGGGTGAACTCATAGAGCAGAGCTCCTTTTAAGGAGGGCTTGCAAAGCGGTTCATTTTCATTGTTCTTGGTATCTTTATTGCAGAATCATGATAATTTGATCGTTGTTTTCATGATTAGCTTGTGGATGTGTCCAAAATTAGCCAAGACAAAAAGACTCCAATCCATTTTTCAAGTACACATTGTATACGTATTTAGCAACTGAGCTTAGAAATAAGAAAACTGACATCAACTTTGAATGATCACTGCTTGCTAATAGTCAAGTTCATGGGCAGTAAATCCTACAGTGAAGAGAAGTTGCCTTTCTATGGTCGATGAAACTGTACTAGTACATCCTTGAAACAGGTGGGCCTATGGATACTGCCAAAAGTGTGGCAAAAGTCTATGCCACCACAAATTTGAGAAGCCATCTACGGAAATTGATCACAAACTACTGATTACTTTCATGTTTCTTTCAGAGAAAAAAAAAATGTATATTGCTCACCTGAAAATCCGAGTCTCCTGTTGACTTTTGAAGGCCCAACAATGACCAAAATTGACTGCTCTTTATTAAAACAAGCACACAACACTCCATAAGGATGTCGTGTTCTCACATCACATTGCACCTCCACTTTGCCATTGTAATTAGAAAGCTCCAGCTTTTTGTGATTAATTCCAATTCGATGAAGAGTAGATTTGGATGTAATAAGCAAAAGTTCATACCTGAGAAGCATAGCTACATTAAAATCTCAAAAACCAGCACCTTTCTTACATGAATAATCATTCTCTGGTTTCAACAGATGGATACAAATAAATCCTTTCACGCGCAGACTATAGAAACATGTTGGATACATTAAAACAAAGTCTGCAACAACTATTTGCGCCATAGTGTATTTTTAACTAACAGTAAAAAAGAATTCACGTGACAGATGTTGAATGATTTTCAGTGCCAATAACATCCAAGTTATATGGCAGGCAAGGCCAGGCTGAATATTTGGCAAATGGGCTGGGTGGGACCAGAATGAAGGTCTGGGACCTGAAATACACCATGGAGATTTGCAGAAACAAAATGGGGCAACAACAGTTCTTTAAAATTAAAAATCTTGCAAGCTGTCCACTTTTATGGTTACATGGAAAATTTTCCAAGTCTATGCTCCAAATAACCACTAAATTTTCATTTACATCCTATATATTGTGCTGTGTTCATTGTCCTTTGCTTTGGAGACACCAGCCGAAAGTTGATGCTACAGTAAAAAATTCGTGACAGGTGCTTGCAAACAATTTTTTATATGATAATCTCATATCTGAATGACGTCAAAAGAGTGTCTGCACACACATATGAGCACAAATATGTCTAGATTCGGTCATGGATGAATATCTTATGTAGGAGTTTACCTTATGCACCAAATACCCTTCACAATAGCCTGATGCACAAAGTCTAAACTTCAGCTTCAGCATATGCATTTCACTTACAAAATCTTGTTTATTCACCAGTATTGATCTTAGGAAAGTTGTTTGTGTTTCATTTTGGAGAATTTCAGACATTGGTTTGAACAAGTCATTCTGATGCACAGTAAGAATCTAGAAAGCAAAGAAAGTTAAGAATCATACTTGTAATCACCTGCACTCTCATTCTGATGCACAGTAAGAATCTAGAAAGCAAAGAAAGTTAAGAAATGTACTTGTAATCACCTGCACTCTCATTCTGATGCACAGTAAGAATCTAGAAGGCAAAGAAAGTTAAGAAACGTACTTGTAATCACCTGCACTCTCATCATGTGCTTTTTGCGTGAACATCCCCACTAAATCTCCTTTCAATCTGTGCTCACGAAGTGACACTTTACTGAGCAATTCTGCACTTGAGTTGAGAAGATAGATAACTTTCAAGCTGCTGGCAACAGCAAATATATCGAAATCGTCAATCCATTCTCCAAGAACAAAATGTTCTGCTTCCAAAACTTCTGCATGAAAAGCCACTACCCCATAAGAGATTTGAAATTAAGCCCAGAATTTTGCACTCGCAAATTTAAGTAGAAATGTAAGGATGCCAAAATGTGCAATCAATGAAGCATCACATTTGTCTTGTACCATTTACTTAATCCTTAGGATCCTTACTCCCAAGTCTGACATGAAATTCACACAGCCACACATGCACAAACGCTCACACATACACAACATTATAGATCCCAGGCATTCTGAATGTATTCCCAAAACATGTTTTGTTTCAAGCATGACAACCACCACCCCCCCCCGACACATCCACACACATTCAAATCAAAACGCTTTTTATTGGAATTGCACAATCATTCACAAAGTCTTAGACTGGAAAAAATGAAGATCAATGTACAATGGAACACATAGAATGCACTCGTACGTTTATTGTGAGCTACAACTCCAGACCTGAAAAATTGTCACTGCCATTCAGATTTTCCTAAAAAGGCCGACTAAAATATGGTAAAGATGCTTAGAGCATGTGTGATATTAGCCTTATAAGTACGAAATGTATCTGCTAGCAGTTGGTTTTACTTATGTTATAAACTGAGAAGTATTCCTAAACAATCTACTATCAAAGAGAAAGACATTTTACACAAGATGGGGCTACATGGAAGCAAAGAGGAGCTTGAATGAATGAGTTTGATGTATTTCTCCCTCATGGAGTAAAATATATACAGGCACAAATGATCCTTCAATTCGTCAACAATGGATCACCAACCACCAAGAGCCATCCCTAGGGAAAGCCAATAGTCAAGAGTTACAATGGTAAATTGGGTTCCAAAACCTTCTCCTAGTCAGGGAGTTCTAGAGAGATATTACTAATAAATCTTGGACCTCTAACTCGTGGCGGATACTCTTGAAGAACATTAAACATAAGTTATTATACATGGGTATTTTATCACTCCCCCTTGTTTGTTCTAGTGAACCCCCAGCATACATCAGAATTTTTGTAACTTATCTTTGGTAAGTTCCTTGACGAATATGTCAGCTACTTGATCATTTGTAGACAATAAATAAGTTCTACTTCTCTAGCTTGAACCTTTCCTCTTACATAGTGATAATAAACTCTAATGTGCTTTGTTCTTGCATGCAAAACAAGGTTGTTAGCAGTGGAAATATAACTTAGATTATCTGAAAAAATAGTAGTTGCATTTTTGCATACTTACTCTACACAAGTATGAGATAGGCAGCCACCAGCCGATTAGTGAAGGGGCAATCCTCCCTAGTTGCCATGGATATTTTCTTTTCAAAGACACATTCAAAATGCGAGGAGTAAGTGTCATCTATTTCACATAATGGTTACGCCTAACAGCTATGCACGTAGAGGAGGATTGGTGTAGTAGAACTATAAAATCTAGCTGCAATAGCTTGTCATGTTTATAGGCTTTCATGCTATCAAGTAGGAGGAAATTGAGCTACTTTAGAGATATGTAAATTTACTGCTAGTTTTACTTGAAATGTACTCATTTTAGACTTATGTAGCTTTGGGTACCCAAAAGCCATTAATAAATCTTTCTTTCTTTCTCTCTCTCTCTTTCTGTCTCTCGTGAATCTTTCTCATGACAAATACTTACAATGTTGATGAATGCTCAAGCACTAATGATGGCTTTATAATCTACAAATTGGTATCAAAGCCTTGTAAATGGACAGAGAAAATTTGTACAATTCAATAAAGAAAATTGATGAGAGATGATTTGATTATCCTTGTGGAGAGAGGGGAGATCTATAAAGAATGACATTGAAAGATGTGATAGAGAAAGATTCAAGTGTCGGACTGTGACGGACATTAGCGTGTGCATTGTGTAGATCGTTGAAATTTGTGATTGAATGTAGCACAAATCAGGTTACAAAAAAGCCCAAAATCAGCGTGGATTTGAACCTCCCTGTCCACATGAAAATAGCCACCATTTTTCAAACCTTATGCATCTCTAGTTCTTGAGAAAGTGGTAAAACATCTTTTACAGAACGTAAAAAACTTTTTCTAATCACATGTTTCAACATAAATTACTCTTTATGAAGTGTGTGCAAAAGTGTTCTAGGGTGAGTAGAATAGGTTGCCCACAAATCCTATTAGCAAACATGGAAAATTGCAGAAACAACCACAAGACTCTCTTTAGATTCTCTTCAGATACTCTGGTTGATGCATGGAAAGAGAGATCCACACAAAACATGGAGTGTAGAATTCCTTCAACGAAGGGTATATGAAAAATATTTTGAAGGCTTTAGATTGTCACATAGAAGGGGAAAATAGTGATTTGAAGGGAGGGGCCTCAAAGGGGAGCTTGGTCATAACTTTATCAATAAAAAATAAAAATTACTCAAAAGGTCGTCCCAAAGTTCAAATTTGCCTTAAATCGGTCAAAGCTTCACATTGCCATTTTCGTTCGTTTTGAGTGAATATATCTACTTTGGCCTTAAGAAACAGCCCTAAGGCCAAGGAGACCTTTTTAAGGTCGTCCCATTGTGTAAAAAAAGCAAAGCAAAGAGTAGATTTGGACCATACTTTGAAGGCTCTTGATCAAGAATCATTAGTTTAGTCTCTTATTACAAAACGAATTGCACTCCCACAAGAAGAGAAACACTTGATAAGTGTTCATTTAGTCTTATGTACCATTGTTTATATTTGCAAATCATTTTCAAGTTGATCACAGCACGCTTGTTTATTCCCAATCGTCAGTGCTTCGTCCTATTTATGCTATGCCTCATTGCAAGGGAGCTGGTACCCCTACTCCTGCCATCTACAGATTCAAGCACCATTGCTTCAGCTTCAACATCTTCCTTCCTCACAGTTGCCTTCTCCTTCTACAGTGCCTGTTGCAATTCCTATCTCCTCATCAAATCCTATTCTTCTAATAGCGAGTCTCATGTTGCTCTCCCTTTAACTCCAGTCACTCCTAATCCAAAAGAATCCCTGCCTTCATCAATCCCGATCTCTCTTCTTCATGAAGATCAAATTAGACTTTTACAACTCCTTGATAATCACCAACAGATGATTGACTCATGATTCAAGCTATGCAATCACACGTCCAGCAGATGGATTCATCCATTGAAGAAATCAAAAGAGAGGTTGCAACTGCCTAAAGTAAAACGTCCTCCCAAATTGTGACTTCGGCCAAGATCCAACAACTCGAAAGTCAGGTGGAACATCATCATACGGCTGTTCAATCATAGTTAAAGGTTCTTAAAGGTTCGACTACAACTATTTTTCCACCTGCGCTCATTTCACCTTCGTTTATCTCAGCACATTCAATAAAAGCTCAATGCGACAACAAAAATCTCTTGATGTCCATGTTCGAGGTATTTTGAATATACAAGATGTTGAAAAAACTAGGAAGTTTTTGGAAAAGAACCTTCTACATCACAATAAAGATATGGAAACTCCATGGCGGACTAAGAAAGATTCGAACACTCTCATCATACGTTTCACATCAATAACTCACCACCGTGCAGTGTTGAGGAAGAGATCGAAACTGTGGGACACCTAGATATATTTGGATGACGATCTTACTTTCATCCAAGTGCAAGAACGCAAAAAGGGGCCACTAGAAGGTCTAACAACTAGAAAGCAACTTATCTACAAAGATGGTATTATCAAATTTGTGGATCTTATGCATAGAGCTAATAGTGAGATTATAGACTAAGGGTAACATTAGAGTTAGAGAGATGAAGAGGATTTGAATTGACCTTGTGAATGGTGTTCGTACCATATAACCCTATTTATAAAAAATTATCTTTCTTTAGTTGCTAAATCTAAGGTAGTTTTGTATTTTGGTTCATAGAAGTTGTTTTCGACGACATTGATCCATCTAGTTACCTTTATACTTGGATGTATTTCTCGTCTTATACTTGATGATATGGATATGGGTATTACCATGACTTCAGCCGACGTTGCAAGTCCAGTCACAATTTATGCTGAGTATCTACTTCATCTGGGAGCAGCTCATGAGTTAGCCATTTTTAATGGCCTCTCTTGTTGGCCTCACTCTAGTGTCTTCACGTGCCACCCTCATATTGTAGATTATCTCATTGGATCCCCCACTATAATCTCTCTCATCTCTGACTTTCATATCTCTCCCACTACACTATCTGACCATTCACACCTATCTTTCTGTCTTGGACATATTGCACGGTCTAGCATACATCCTATTCCTGCTATGACTCCTAAGCATGCACCCATATACCGTTTTGAACCCATCCTCATTCCTCTATACGAGGAATCCCTCACTGCCTTACTTCATCATTTCCCTACTGACACTTCATTGGAGGCTCAAGCCACCTTCCTCACCATTGTTCTTCATACAACAGCCACCCTTGCTTTCCCTTCTCATCGCCTTCCAACCAACTCTCATTCACTTAAAACCCATGCCCCTAAACAACCTCGGTATGACTCTAAATGTCTTTTCCTTCATCAACAAGTTATCCAATGTCAATCACCCCATGGCTTATTAACCTTCTCTCCAATTCCTGTATAGGCGCTTTTTGGTGTGCCTTCATCCCTCGCTCTGCACCGCTCTCATTGACCGATCTCCAGATCTAGACTGATTATGCCACCACTTTATATACCCTACCTACTGACACCCCCATTGTTATCTCTCCTCGTCCCTCGGAGTTTTCATTCTTCACTGCTGACATGGTTCTCGCAGCCATTAAGAAGTTAAGAACCCGGCTCGCTCGTGAAATTGAAGACCTAGAATCTGGACGACTCCTCCATGCTCTTCACACACTTGCACCTGTGCTATCCACTCCCCTTAACCAAGCAGATATTCATGGTTTTCCTTCTTCTTGGTGCACTAATATCATCCACCCCATTCATAATAGTGGGGTTTCCATGAAACCTGATAATTACCATACTATCATGATCGGACATATCATTGCTAAGCTCATTGAGGATGAACATATCGAAGACCAAATTGATGGTCTTCAATCTACTAGAGCCTTCATGCAGCGTCAGGAGATTTTCCTGGATGGTCAGCCTTTGGAGTTTGTTTCATCTTATACTTACTTGGGTACTCTTGTCAGTGGCCCTGGGAAGGGTCACTCTTCTCTCGTCCACAGCTTGAGAGATTTTGTTTCCGGAGGTAAATTCATGACGCTCCCAGTAAGTGTCATGTCGTTGACACTATGGTCACTCCTACAGCATTATATGCCGCAAAGGCTTTGGTGTATAGTCTTACCTCCTCGCATTGGTCTCGTATATCTTGGCTCCAAATCACCATACTATCTCGAATGATTAGGGCTAAGCCCTCGGTCCCACACCAGATTATCATTGCTAAGTTTGCCATTCCTCCCATTTTAGTGGATCCACTTTTTCAGCTCATTATATATATCCACAGAGTATTGACTCTCCCTTCTGACACATATTCTTACCTTGCAATCACATCCTCGAGATTACTATATGATCGCGGAGTTCATTTCTCATGGTATTCTCAGGCTACATGCCTCTTGAGCACACTTAGTATTCCAGTTTCTGATCTCCTAGTAGACACTCATGAGTATATAAGGCAATCTATTTATCGGGCCTATATCTAGCATACTTGAGTGATGTTCATGGTACCTTTCAAATCGCCTTTTCAAAGGTGTTTGAATCGAGTTTGAATCGGGAAAGAATCGGCTTCTCCAGGGTCGAACCGACGAATCAATTTTAGGGTTTTTTCCCCCCTCCCCTTGATTATTTCAAAGACAAGTGGTTTCTTATTGTTAACGGGTAACCTGCAGATTATAATTCATGATTAATCGATAGTGAAATTTTACTCCTGGCGTACAACTCCTGAGTCTTCTTATCTGACAATACATGTCACTTGTGGTTTAAGGTTCTTGATTCATCCATTGCCCGCAGTTTTAGCTATGATCTATCTGATATCATCGGTGACATTAGCTAGTAACTACAAACTTCCATACATGACTAGAAAGATTGATCATTCTTACTTGGCACCATAGTTGCACTACATTTCTGAAACGCGTTTCAGAATCGCTTTCAGAAACGCGTTTTTGAAATTTTTGAAAAAATTCCAAAAACGTTTTTTTTTAATTTTTTTTTTTTGGGCAATATGGGTGCATTAATCCATGTTGGGTTTTGTCAAGGATAAAAATTCAAAACTAACCTCTAGCTTGTCTGTTACGATCACAGATGGTCCCAGTAAGTGTGTTTTCGCTCAGGGAGTTGGAAGGCCAAGTCATGAAGAGGCCTTACCCGGACCCTGCCGTTGGGGGGCGCTACTGCCCCCCGGACCCCCTGTTTCTCGGGGGGCAGTACCCCCCGTTTCTCGAGAGGCTATCACCCCTCGAACCCCCTGAGCATTTATTGAAAACTAGAGCAAATAACAACCAAATAGCTATTGAAAATAAGATCTATTTGTGCCCCATCTACTGCACTTCTGAGAGGCAAAACGCTCGTTTAACCATTGATCCCCTAAAAAAATTTCAGCCATAAGCTATTTTTCCCAAAAAAAAAAAAAAAAATTTGCAATTCTGGGAAGAGAAACGCGTTTCTCATAAACGCGGTTTCCGAAACGTCTCCTCCCAGAAACGCGATTCTGTGCAACTATGCTTGGCACTCAGAACATTCATGTCACACCATACATATTACAATGTACAATGAAACACTCAAAAAAACCCTCAAGGCTCTCTCTCTCTCTCTCTCTCTCTCTCTCTCTCTCTCTCTCTCTCTCTCTTTGTGGAAAATGCCAAAACAACTGTTCGACCGTTTTTATTTTTTTTAAGTTTTATTTTTCTTTTTTCCAGTTCGAACCAGGCCAATTCGAGCCAGCGGTTCGATGCTTGGCAGGGACAGTTGAGCATTAAGCCAGATTTCTATCGGACATATTTTATGAAGCTTGATGGACCAGATTTTCCAATACGTGCACACGACCTTGATTCTGGACTCACACTGTTTATGGTTTACTCTTGGACAGTTTTGGGTTTCTTCTCACCAGCTTGCTATTGAGACTTGTCTTATCAAGGTACTCCACGTGATGACAAATTATGTGAGATTGAATCGGAGGAGCATTTCCTTTTCAGATGTTCGGCATACTATGAGACCATGGGCGTTATCGTTGTCTTTTCAGGGATGCGCCCACTTTATGCTCTCTCATCACTTATGTGGATCCTAGATGTGTTGCCCTTATGATATATGAGATGTCCTTCCTACAGAGAGCCCAAGCTCCAGTGGATAGTAACACACAGCCGCAAATTACGGACTTTTTTACCAGTCGTCGTCCACAAGCAGATTCAAAGTCAGATGATGATATAGACATTGACCTAGCCCATCGTGATCATAGACAGTGTTTGGCCTCAGGTATTGCCATAGCTCGTGCACCTACGCGTACCAGGCGAGTATGCCTTCAGAGGTCTGATACTAGTCAGAGACAGCGCCCACAGAGATGCAATATATGACATCAGAGTCCTTTCTCTACTATAGTATCTTCCTCTGAGCCTCGTATCCCATACTTCTTCAATAGTCTCAGCTGATATCACACACAATTCTTTCTTTCAATATATTTTCATTTGTTGCAGTTTTCTAGTGATAGACATTATCTATTTCAGACTATATTTCTTTAGCTGTTTTGCGGAGTTACTTGCTCCCATGTTACTACACACTTGAGATGTACTACTCAGTCTTATATGCTTTTTGGTATCAACAGACATTAATAAAGAGCTCTCTCTCTCTCTCTCTCTCTCTCTCTCTCTCTCTCTCTCTCTCTGTGCAATTCTTGAGCAAAAAGACGAGAATTTTAAAGGCATACCATTGAAAATGCCAATAACCTTTCTAAAATGATCTTCCCTGCTCAAAATAGTCACTGTGTCATAATGTAAGATGGCAACATGTCCACCAGAGAGCGATGGTAAAGCTTGAACAATAGCTGCATCAGATCCCTTGAACTGCAACCTTTTCTGAATCCACTTCTTTAGGCCTGAACAGAAATAAATAAAGGCACTTTCTGAGCAAAAACACAGAAAATGGCAGTCACTTTTTGACAAACCCTTTCCTTGGGCGTTGCTTACACGTATTTGATTTGTTGAAACGTTTTAGGAGTTTCAAATCTATTCCAAACTTTCAAACGTTCACATATTTGAATCATTACAACTTATCCATACTGTTCTGCATTTATTTAGTTACTCGAAATTTTAAGTGTTTAGGCTTTCACTCTATGTTATCGTCTTGATCAAGCACGATCTGCTAATGCTGTGAAAGCAATCATGGCCTCCAAAGCTCAGTTAACTTCCTTAAAACGTAGAAGTGAACTGATTACTACTCCATTCGTCATACCTATTAGATTTGGTCCTCTGTACCACCTACTTTCATTTCTCACATCTTCATTCGGGTACCTCTGCAACACAGTAAACAGAATTGCAAGGTTAAGGCCTAAAGTCACGCCGACTCAAGACGCCAACTTGTACATAATAGTGCGCAATGACAATCCTGATTGCCAAAATAGGGATCTTCCATAATCAAATTTCATCGTGGCAGAAGAGAAGTAATCTGTATAAGCATCTGCACCAAAAAACAAGCTTTTCAAAGGTTATTATGCATCAGCATCAAAAGTTCAATATATACCTCCACTTGTGTGTTGTCATGCCACTCGTCTGGAACATACTCTGCATGAGAAAACATCTGATAAAGAATTGGTGGCCCGTGCCGTGGAACATGGTGAGGAGAACGTTCCCTTGAGCTGCTGGATGCTTCCATTGCTCTCAGCTCCCATACGAACAGGCGGCCAAGCCAAATTGCTAACAGATCACCCCCAAAAATGCAGCAAACACTCAAAACCTAATAGATCGTTAGAGATGTAATAGTACAGGTTAGGGTTAAGATCAAGAGCAAGTACTAGAATGAAATTGTAGCTGCGACAGGAAAAGCGCTGCTTGATTTGAGCTGTCTAGGGATTGGATCGGATCAAATTGAATGCGAGAGTGGATCTAGATCAGAGATAGAGGCGTTGAGGCCTGGGAAGCAAGGAGAGAAGGAAGCATCAAGGAACAGAAAAGAGAGAATAAAATGAATGGATCGTGTCTTGTCATTTTCTTCTTCTTTCACATGCATGGCTTTCTATTTTTTTTTTCACATTATTTTTTCATTAATTTTTATTGACTTAGACGCGATAGTGGTAAGCCATTGTGATGATTTGTTAGCTTTGCGGCGATAGTGATAAGCTGCTCTCATGATTTCTTAGCTTTGCGGCAATAGTGGTAAGTTACTCTGATGATTTGATAAAAGCCGAGGTGTCACCTAAGGTGATTTTTTTTTCATTTAAAAAGGTCTTTTCTTCTTTAATTGTTTTGAAAATGTAATCTTCTGTGACAAAGATGGTGACTATTTGTTGAAAGGTGAGGTGTCACTTTGAGATGATTTTGTACATTAAAATAAGTTTTTTTCTTTTTAAAATGCAATTTTTGTTTTTTTAATTTTAATGCCTTGCATAAGGCAAAGCTTCTCGTGATATATTAATCACTTTGTTTTTATTAGCTTTGTCGTGATAGTGATAAGCTATTGTGACGATTTGCTAGATGTTAAAGTGTCACATTAAAGTGAATTTCAATATCGCAATGGGTTCTTTTTTCCTGAATGTAATCTTTATTTTTATATTTTTTAATAATTTGCATTAAATGCATCGTTATTTTTTAAATTTTCAAATGTCTTGCATAAGGTGAAGATGATATATTAATCATCCTGTTTTTATTAACTTTGTTGCAATAGCAGTAAAGTTGACAATTTGCTAAAAGTTGAGGTGTCACTCCTAGGTGAGAGTTTGAGAATTCAAATCAATTTTTTGTTAACGCAATCTTTATCTTTTTAGCCTTGACTTAATCGTGCTAAGCTATCGAAACAATTTGCTAAATGTTGAGGTTTAATTCCTAGGTGAATTTGAACATTCAAATATATTTTTTTACTTCTTAATTCTAAAAAGTGCAATCATTTTATATTTCAGCAATTTGGATACCCTATTTAAGGCAAAACTTCTTGTGATATCTCAATCACCTTGTTAAAATTTGTCAAAATCTATAATTCGTGCATGCATAACAAGATCATCTTTGAAATCTACAAGGTGATTGAAGTGAGATAATAATTGGATATTCGAAATCTTTTCTTTTAATAAATTTCAATATTAAATGACTTTTTTTTTTAAATGCTCCCCAACACATCATCTTTGAATGTATGATCGCCATGGCTTACTAGCTTAATGCTTGGCATTAAAGCTAACAAGGTCATCTTTGAGATTTGGCAAGCTTTGCCTTAAAATGAAAGAAATAATTCAACTCTTGAATATTGATTTTTATAAAACATTTTTAATATAGAATGAAATTTTTAAAAAAAATTGTTGCTCAAACTTTCCACAAAAAAACACATCAACATTGAGCATATGATCACAATAGCTTGATATTGTGCAGCATTTCCAATATGTATAAATTACCCTCAACACAAGTTGTTGCATATGTTGTTGGTTTTCAGACCAGTGCATATTGCTCACACTAATGGATAGCAGATGAATTAAGTGCATTGGTCAAGCCTAAACATGGAGCGAAAAGCTCTTACCTGTCAACGACGTAGTGGTCGAGGTTTGCATTTGCGCCTTTCTAGACAACTCTACCCAGCTCACACCGATGCAAAATAAATATTTTGGTCTTAAATCAAGTCATTTTGAGCAAAAAAAAATTATTTTTAGACAGTATGTGACTACCAGATGGAATTTCTTGGGTTTATTGTGTTGTTGAGCCACTTACTCTACTTCTCTTCTTTATATGTCTTTCATATTTTGTTTTTGGCCATGAGCCATAATACCACATAGGCGAATAGAAGGTTGTTTGGGATTTGCATCTAAGGAAACACATATGGCTTATTCTTGGTTCAAGCTGTTGTTTTAAATAAAGCTAGCTTTTAGCATTGATATAGCCACATTCTTCACTATTAGATGAAGCACAAGCTTGTTTTACGAGCCATGATCATGGTATGTATGTCATCGAAATTTTCATGTTGGTTGTCCAATCCCAGCATATTGGTCTTGGCTTCTCACTATCTTCCAATGTGGTTATTTTTTATGAGTAGTCAACCATAGCTTGCAAGATATGATAAAGATAATAGTTTTGGCTTCCCAAAGGTACCATGTTATGCTCGTCCCTACATATAAAGGGGACATAGAATGCAGCAATTTTGGAGAAGTGGCTATAGGCATGCATAATTGATTTTTCTATCATTTACCAATGGATTTTGGCTCCCCAAAGATACCATGTTATGTTTGTCCCTACATATAAAGGGGACATAGAATGCAACAATTATGGAGAATTGGTTATATGCATGCATAATTGATTTGTGTCATTTACCAATGGATATGGCTAATATATTCTAAGTAATTGGGTTTTACATATACAAAAAAATTGTAATGACGACCGCTGACTAACGTTGTATGATTGGCATACTAGTGAGACATTGGTTTAGTGACTCTCATAATCGAACTAAGTATTTATTTAATGATTTTGATTGCCTTCAATACTAACAGTATTTTTGTCAGAGTTTTTGGATTACGTAAAAGAAATAAGTTATTCTGTTTTGGAAGTTCGAAATTTTAGCTTTTATGTTATCTATTAAATGAACTTAAACTAGTGAAATGACCATATTGAGAAATTTGTTCAATTGGATTAGGTCACAATATTTTCACTAAAGTTAAGTTATATCCCGAGTATAGATAATTCAAAAATGAAAATTTTCTTTTTTGTTAAATTTCAATTTTGGACAAATTTTATAATCAATTACATTATGATGTTACATTTCTAATTAATTTTAATCATTATAACAGGTCGAGCAAAAGCTTGTGCAAGATACTCATCAAATTTGAATTTAAAAATGGTTGATAATATGAAATGGCCAGATAGAATGAATGAGAATTGGACTCTTTATCCAAGCAAAGGGATTTTGTTAGGTACAATAAAAGAGTTGCTAAATTATAATTTGAGGCATTTTCCATTCATGTAATTTCACATTCTTAGTTGTATGACAATTTTAAGACATTGACGAAGTAACACTTTAAGGGGTTAAGGACCTTCTTGGAGGGAGAATTGGTGATATGGGACATCAATGATTCCAAATAGTCTAGGACCATAAGGATCTGATTAATAGTGATAAGTTTCAATAATTATTAAATGTCGATCTGAAATCATTGGTGAAACAATATGGGATATTTTGTGAAATTTTGATATTTAATCCAGATCGCAAATGAGTATCTCACAGTTTACAAAATCGAAAATCCTTAAAGCTATTTCTCACCTTCTTAAACCCTTGTTTCTTAGAAATGTCTCAAATACTATGTTGGATTATTATCCTATGATCCGATTATTAATCTACATCCATTCAATTATCCAATTTTTGTACTTTTACTCACATTATCACACAGTTTACATAAATACATCGAAAAGATTAACAGTCATATTCGACATCGATAAATGGGTCGACTATCGAATGTTAACATAACATGTTACCACTTGTTTTGAAGCTAACTACCTGCTCTGATCATTGTTAGCGGTAACTACCATGTAACCTAATTGAGTAAGTGACGACACAATATGGCTAAGTGCCAATTTCCATCTACAACTCATCGTGGCTAAGTGCCAATTGCGACCTAGTTAAATGACTGCCTTAACCATCATTTGGATAAGCCTATTCGACATTTCTAACTAATATAAATAGCTGATATTATTGTTCTTCTTCTTTTTTCCTCTTTTGAAGAGAAGTCAAGGATCATAGAGTATTGCTAGTATCACTTCATTGTTAATTTGTTGGGTTTCTACTGTTCTGATACCAGCTTGTTGGGTTTCTTGTATGGATGTGGAATGATTAGAGAGAACTCAACATGCAAATTATAATAGGATCTTTACCAAACTATAGATTTAGACTATACCTTAGATCGACAAGATGAACATCTTAGTAGGTGTCAATGACAACCATGAAGGGAGCGAAACAGTTAGGCAACTTAGAAATGAATAACAAAATACACCCCCTTCTCCAACTTGCCTTTCCTTGTCCACAAAAATGAACATTGATAGCTCCATCTTTGCTCTTGTGGCTCTCCTTGGAATAGTTGAAGCTCTCGGATTTTGCTCCTCCTCTTGATCAAGCTCCTTGTTGATCTCGACCATATCTTTGCCAATATGATTCTTAGAGGATTTATCATTTAAGATTACAAACATTGTGGCTCTACCATTGCTCCTTGTGCTTGAAAAATGTACATCCAAATGAATCAACTTAAGAGGGTGAGTAGTCTTAGTGATAGAGTTAGAGAAAGGGAACCTATGTGCTTTAGCCAAAGCACATTCTTCACAAACCATTTCCTTCTTTTCCATGGATCTTGGAAGGCCTAGAGCAAGATCCTCCTTGCATATGGCTTCCATAGACTTGGTGTTGACGTGACCAAGCCTCTTGTGCCACAAATCATTTGTGGTCATCTTTTCCTCCTTGGCTACTATCACAAATTGGTTAGGATCAACAAAAGCATCAAGCTTAAACAACCTCCCAGACCTTCTTCCTCTTGCTATGATCTTCCCATTCTTGATGTTGCATACATTAGTAGAGAACTCCATAAAGAAACCATTTTCAAGCAATTGGCCTACACTAAGTAAGCTCTTAGTGATGCTAGGAATGTAAAGTACACCATCTATCTTGATCTTCCTTGAAGATCCCAGGCATAAAGGTATGGATCCTATGCCTTCTACCTTACAAGCATAATCATTTGCTGTAAAAATTGACTTGATAGGTCCATCATAGATGGATAAGGTTGAAAAAAACTCCCTCTTACTTGTCACATGGGTGCTAGCCCCACTATCTATCCACCAAGGGTTTTCTCCTCTCATGCTTGAAGATGAAAAACTTGACATCATGAGAGAGTCTTCATATGAACTCTCCTCTTCCTTTTGGCCTAGGTTTGCTTGACCTTGAGCTTTCTTCCTCTTGAAGCACTTGATGCGAAAAATGATTTTTGCGAGCTGATGCGAAATATTTTTCGTGAGCGAAACGAATGGAGTTCAAATACGATTGTTGGTCACTGCCAGCTGCATCATTCCTATAGTCCTCCAGAATGTAGACAGACGCTGCTGAACTATGTTAACAAATTAATGCAGCATTCAACGAAATTCAAACCAAGGTGCGGAAATAAAATGAACAAGACACACAAATAACAACAGACTAATTTGCATTCAAGATCAGACAAGATGTGTGCGCAATGGCTACAAAATCATCTATTGATTTTTCACTGATTCTTCAAGCATTGCATGCAGATCCACGCAGTGCATTGGCGTGAGAGAAATATTATTCTCCCATGAGTAATTGTTTTGCTTACTAGCGGACTTGTGGATGTTCAGATCCTATTCAGAATTGTCTCACACGCAGGCGGACATGTATTCTGTATATTCGTCTTCTTGCTTACTAGCATCAGACTACTTCATATGTGTGTGTTGATCAAGTATATAGTCGCCTCTTGTAACCTTCCAGATTAGAGTGATTAAAACATTTACAGCTAATCATGAATTACAAGAGTGGCAGATTAGCCATGGCCTAAAGTATATATGCTGACGTCATGCTATCAGATCAAATATCTGTACTTTTAGGTACTTGCATGATCTTGCTAGTCCTTCTTGGAACGTGAGGGCAGAGAAGAGTGTCGCAACAATTTTTGAGTTGTTTGACTTTCTCGTTGTTTGACTTTCTCCTGCTGCACCGCGAAAAATTCTCTTTCGCAAATTTTTCATGTTGGTGTCTTTTCATTAGGGTGTTCGTGAACATTTTCGCTTCGTGTCTTTTGACTTTCGCGTTCGCGAACATTTTCATCAGGTAGAGGGCTGAAAGCTAGCAAAGCTTTGGTAATAGAAACATTTTGTTTCTTCAGCTCCCTCTCAAAACATGATAGCTTCATGACCCCAAGACTGCTCCTCTGTCTCTCAAAAAATCCTCTGTCTAGGGCCTTTGTGAATATGTCGGCAACCATGTCTTTCGTTCTGATGAAGGTAGGTCTGCAGCATCTTATTCTCAATCAGATCCCTGATCAAGTGGTACTTGATCACGATGTATTTCGTTCTTGAGTGGAACACAGAATCTTTCGTGAGATGTATTGTAGATGTGTTATCCATCTGCAAAACCAGAGGCTCGTTTCTTGTTTTGCCCAATTCTTCCAAGAACTGCCTAAGCCAAATTATCTCGTTGGCCATCTTTGCTGATGCAACGTATTCTGCCTCCTAGGATGACTGAGCCACAATAGTCTGCTTCTTGCTGACCCAGAGAACTACTGCTCTTGACGTGATGGCTCCTGAGACGCTTTTACAATCATCCTTGAGGGATACCCAGCTAGCATCACTGTAGGAAAGCATCTTGAAACCTGCATCACGACAATAACACAAGCCATAATCTCTCGTTAATTGAAGATAATGCAAAATTTGTTTTGCAATCTTCCAATGTGTCGAGCCTAGATTCGTGCAAAATTGGCTCATTTTGAACACTACATAAGCAATATCAGGGCGTGTGTTGTTTGCAAGGTACATCAACGAATCTATCAGCTTCATGTAAGGTGTGAGCTGCATCTGTCCTCTCTCTTCTTCAGTCTTCGGACAATCATCATTTTTTCAACACCGTTCCTGCGAGCATTGGAGTATTTGCTCCTTTGCAATTCAGCATCCCAAAATCCTCTAGGATTTTCTAGGTGTATCTGGACTGGTGAAGGTACAACTTACCTCCCTCACAGTCCCTTTCAATTTTCAAGCCAAGGTAACACCTGGCTTCTCCCAAATCCACAATCTTGAAATGTTTCGAGATGTCTTCCTTCACTTTAACAATCAGCTTCTCACTCTTGCAGAGTATTAGAGTGTCGTCCACATATATAGCCACAATGATGATCTGCCCATCTGTAACTCTGACATATACATTAAAATCAGCCATCAGTGGCTTGAATCCTAATGATCTTAGGGCTTGATCTTTTTTCTTATACCATTGTCGAGCTGACTATTTCAGACTGTAGATACTTCTATGCATTCTGCATGCATAATCAGGAAGTGAATTTGAGACGTAACTTGGGGTTTGATCCGTATAGACCTTTTCATCTAGCTCGCCATGCAAGAAGGTTGTCTTCTCGTCCACTATGTGGATCCTGAGGTCATAAGCAGCTGCATATGCAAAAATATTTGTGATTGGTCAATCATAAATAGATACTTAACTAATATTATCAAGTGATTATAAGAAAATGTGATGACTCTTAAATATGATGAGTAATTCTTGATCTATTGAATGAGTGGAGAATTTAGATCAATGACTTGAAAATCTAAACCTCTTAACTCTAGTGATTTGAGAACATATGTGTCTCATAGGCATTCTCATGAAGTACATTACTTTACTTGTGGTGATTTCTTCATTAAATGGTACTGTGCTACAGATTATAATATTAAGTGCTTGTGTAGGATTTTCAACCTAGATCTATGGTTACTTGGGAGACAAATAAATCTATTGAGATTAGATAATTGTTATTTTCTAGCATGTGATGCTAGAAACATGGGCATTTAACTCATGAGAATATTTGGGGTAATCAGAGTTGAGTTAGAGTCATTTTTATCTTGATGGATCTCCTAGAGATTCTAGTTGGATGAACTGTTATGCCTTTGAAGTTTTTATGTTCTAAGAGTTTTTGTACCAAGAAGCATTTTTGAATTGTCTACCATAGATTATGGATAGTTTTGGACTATAATTGTTAGTTTTTTTAGCTTTTCAGCTATAATCTCCCGTGTTAGGTAATTGTTGAAAGTTGAAGACACCGGTTTTTTTTTCCTTCCCTATTTTGAGAACATAACATGTTCAAAGGAGGTGATGCTATTGGAGATTGATCAATAGCTTCTACATGGTTGGCGGTTTGGCTCCATTGTTGTTGCTTTGTCTTGTAAGCAGGATTCTTGGAGGTGCTTCTCCTTACACTAAAACATTTCAATGGAAATTAGCTCCAATCAATTAGAGGCAATCATTAATATTTTGGGATATCAAAAAGATAACCTCAGAACGTATCTTTTTGAACAAGACAATGGGATTTGCCATTTGTTGCAATGATAAGTTTAATTGTTATTACATGGCATTCACAAATTCTCTATTGCAATAGTATGGGCCCACATGTCTAAGCCTTGCCATTCTCATGAATGGTTAAAAATATGTACATGTGGCTATCGCGTGTAATGTTTACGAATATATCTACCACTACCTACCAATAGTAATTACAAAAGTGTTTAGAGCTATCTTCAAAGGAGTTCATCAAATAAAATAGAGGATCAAATAGTATGAGCAATTGGACAGATCAAGCGACAATAATGGTATGGTAAAGAGTTCTCTTGACGATGGACCTTTTATGGATATTCTTGATGATGGGCATTTTGATGCACCTTGTGATACCACCTCACAGCCTCGTGAGATATGATGGAGGAGGGATAAACCATTTAGAGCCAAGAGAGTTGACATTGCAGGTGACAAACGCAAAGAGAATGATGTACATTGGGACACATTCTCATTGGGAAGTAGATCAACTGACAAGAAACTCCCCAAACGGTTTCAGAGATTGAGGGAGAGTCGCGATATGGATGACTTTTCTGAAGCATCCATCTAGGGAGAACTAAAAAGATCAACAAGTTAGAAGATGCAACCTGATAGGTATGAAGCAAACTATGCTCTCTTCTCTAGCATCATTCAAGGCAAGGAACCTTTGACTTGTGATGAAGCAAATGATGATGGCATTAAGCCATGGAAGAAAAAATTGAGCCAATTGCCAAGCATGGCACATGGGACTTGGTGGAACCACCAATTGGTAATAAACTCACTGGTTGTGATGGGTATACAGGACAATACCATGTAGATGAAAGTATAGCAAAGCACAAGGCAAGATTGGTGATCAAAGGCCATGCACAAAGTAAAGGCATCGACTACGAGGAGACCTTTGCACCAATGTGTAAGTGGAATACTTTCTGTTTGCTTGTTGCTTTGGCTGAAACACTTTGCTTGACACATTGGTTGGCTTTTACATCGGATGGATGTCATTAGCAACCACATACTCAAAACTATCTCTAAGTATCTGATTGACTCTGTAAAATGATCAACTATTTATACTACTTATGAATATCATTTAGGATTATCCAACTGACAACTAAGGAATATCACAATTGGAGCTCAACCAAATTGCACTGTCACTTATGTAGTTGAGCTTTCCAGAAACTCCTTGCAAAAATCGTTAGGGCAAGTTGTTAACTTCAAAACAAGTGAAAACAAGTTGTGTTAACATTCAATAGTTTGAACACCTTCGATACTCTCGAACCCGACTGTTAGCCATTCTTGTGTATTTCAACAGATTGTGAAAATAATGAGTAAAACTACATAACCTGATAGATTAATGGATGTAGATTAAAGATCGATTATTCGGATAAATCCAACACCCCCTCTTAATCTGAATCCATGAATGCCTTGACCTTCAAACTTAATTCTGAACAAAATCTTTTGTGTGCATCTAAGATCAACACCTTTTTGAGAATATATGATGTCATATCTCACATTCGACAATACTCCAAGCTTATCTTTTTTGTCAAAAATTTTACTTTTGACATAGCGATACTGTAATTACCAACTCAGCTAGCGCCATATTTGTAGTAAGTAAGATAAACTATAGCCATGACCTCGGGGTTGGGGTGGCTTCTCTGTAGACAATGCCACATCAAATCGTTTTGCCTTCGACCCTTATTACTTACTTTAGAAGCAGTTGCTCATATTGATTGGGAATTACGTTACTATTGGACAAAAGTTCAATGTGCTTACTCCTTGAATGAAACCTGTGATTGGTCGATAAAGTAATAGCACTTTAACTATTACAGAAGAAAATTGTCGGAGCATTATGCTTTAGACAAACGTCTGATCATAAGCCACACTACTTCCTTTGTCGCTTGCGAGACAATGATACACTCTGATTTTGTAGAAGATATAGCTATTGAGGTTTGCTTGCGACTATTCCAAGATTGGACCATTGTTGAGGAAGAATGTAAATTCAAACATGGATTTATGAGTATCTTTGTCTCCTCCCAATTTGCATCTGAATAACCATTGAGTATGTTGAGTTTGTCATTGTCGATTGCTCCATAACAAATCCATTGGTCTATAGTAGCTCGAATGTATACTTCTTATAAGTGCTTTTTAGTGTATATTACCAGCATTAGCCATATACTGACTTAGGGAACGGACAACAAAAGCTATGTATGGTCTGGTATAGATCATCACGTACATAAGAGAACCTATTATCAAATGATCTGGGTACTCACACATCTACTCTTTCTCTTCTTTCATCTGAGGACACTAATCCTTTGACAAATGGAGTTATGGGTCCATTGGCGAGTGAGCTAACTTGCAATTCATCATATTATATCTAATTAGCATATTATAAATGTACCTCTGTTGAGTGATGTAAATCAGCCTTTGCCCTCTGTCTCTTTGGATTTGAATACCAAGACAGTGAGTTTCGCCCAGATCTGTCATGTTGAATTATGAGGACAACATTCATTTCACATATTTTATTAGTTCGACATTGTCACTGAATAACAAAGTGTTGTCCACATACAATGTAATAATAATAAAATAATGCTACACTGACTTGAGATAGACATTTGAATCTGAAGTGCTTAGCTTATAACCATATTCAATAAGAAAAGTGTTGATCATATGAAGCCAAGCTATAGCAGATTGCTTCAAGCCATAAAGTGCTCTATGGAGTTTACATACATGGTTCTCTTTGCTATTGATTAGATAACCTTTGGGTTGTATCATGTAGATATCTTCTTCAATAACTGCATTCAGATACACTATCTATACATCCATCTGATGTATCTCCAGATTCACTACAACATCATACAATAGTAAAAGTCTGATTGAAGAATGCTTTACTACCAGATTGAAAGTCTCAATATAGTCGATATTCAGGATCTGAGAAAATCCAAGTGCGACAAGTCAAGCTTTCCTTCGATCGATACTTCCATATGCTTTGTATTCGATCTTGAATATACATTTGCAATCAACTACATTTTTATTGGCAAGTAGTCAAAGTTTGGCTTTTGATGAGAGATGAATACTTTCTATTTATAGCTTCTCTCCATAGATCCGAGTCTGATTGGCTAAGTGATTTTTATTCATTTTTTATAATTGTTCGCCAGAACTTGACGCATCCGGACCTTTGATAGGAATAGTCGAATAAAGAATAGGAGTGTTTGATAGTTTGACTATCTGAGCTTTGCCCTTGCTAACCTCTAGAGAGAAGCAACGGAAAACAAAATATGGTTCTTTGATAATAAAAAAATAAAACTTGAACTTTTGTCGAATTGCCTATAGACATAAATGTGATTTATTGCAAATGGAGATTCAAAACTAAGTACAAGGTGGATGGGACCATAGACCAAATAAAGTTTCTCAACTAGTGGCAAGGGGATTTTCTCAAATCCCTAATATTGATTATTTCAAAACTTGCAATATAATAGGTAAGCATTTTTTAGACCATATATTGTGTTTGTTGTTAGCTCCTTGAGCCAATTTATGGCTAATCTTGGTACGATCCATTGGAATGCTCTTATGAGATTCATGAGGTATGTTTGAGTAATGATGGACCTATGCAATTGCCATGGAGTCAATGCAAATCAACTCGACATATAGTAAGTGGATACACATATGCGAGCTAGGCGGGAGACATAGACACTCATAAATCCACATTTGGATTTACTTTCTTGCTCAACAATGGCTTGATCTCTTGAGACGGTCATAAGCATACCTCCATTGCTCTGTCATCAACCAATCATAATACATTGAAGCTTCACAAGCAACTAATTAAGAAGTGACATGATTGAGGAACTTGTTGTCAACTTGAAATAGTATGCTTTGACAACTATTCTATAGGAGTAAGCACATTGAAATGAAATATCTATATGTCAAAAACAAAGTTCTCAACAAAGAGGTAAGCTTAAAGTTCTGTCAAACGTAGTGCATGATAGGAGACATATTTACAAAAGTGTTGAATTCACATGCACACAAAATATTTCGTGCAATGATAAATTTAATGATCAATCCAAATGAATAGGGGTGATGGATCGACCCTTCCTCAATCGAATTTTTAATCTAGATCCATTCACTCAATTTATTGGAATGCAATCTATCGAAAGCGTTAAAGTTTGAATGTATAAAACTAATTTGCAAATTAGGCACCGATCGACATTCTTCCTAAGTAAATACAAATAGTTCAGCACCTATCGACATTGATGAGCATTCCTTGCATATTTATACATAGTTTAGCACATGCCAAAACATGTCGATTGACATTTTTTCAAAGTGTCAAAAATGCTGAAAGGCATAACTAAAATGCCAACAAGCACAACTCAACACAGATGTTGACTTTGATCGGTCAACCAAAATATCGATTAGTAGTGGAGATGCAACACAATTGAAAGGCCTACACCTAAAAATGTTAATCAACATTTTTCATGGCGCCACTCAAATTGAAGTCCTACCCAGTCCAAATCCTTTGAACACTGTCCTTATTTCATCTATATATTTGAACGATGGGGTTAAACATCATCTTCAATTGGTGCAAATGCAAAATTGCAACAAGTCGATGATGGCTGCTTCCACGACTAATTACAACCATAATTTATCTTATATATATATATATATATATATATATATATATATATATATATATATAAAGGAATTTGGCCCTATAATTTAGGAATTATGACCAAAGAAGCTAACTAATCCTATGAATGAGATCTAAACTACTTTGACCTCACCTCACACGTGCCAACAAGGATTCACACATGTGGGACCCACCTATATATATCATAGTACCCTCTGGTACCGTTGGTATGGTACCGCCGGTACCATATCAGTGGTACCGCCGGTACGGTACCGCCCTGGGATCCTCGGTACCAGGGCGGTACCATTTTTAATATTTTTTATTATTTTTTATATTTTTAGTAATTTTTTTTTGCATATTAACTACCAAAAAAGGACAAAAAAAAGTAAAAAAAGGGGGTTCTGGGTGTAAAAAAAGAGGGTACAGTACGTGATGTTGCAGTGGCACATGGGCACTGCGAGTGAGTAGACCGAGGCGCCAATGGGAGACCAACACAGGGGGGTAGCATCACATAGGGGCAAGTACAGAGGCACATGGGCATTGTGGGTGAGCAGACCATGGGCCCAATGGGAGACCCACATAGGGGGGAGCATCACATGGGGGCAAGTACAGAGGCACATGGAGGGATGATGGGGATCCACATGGCCGATCAGGCTGTGGAGATAAATAGGCATTCACAATGCCATTGTGGTCGGCATTTTCAGAGGCTGTGAGAGGGCTAGATAGTGAGAGAGCAAGCGAGAGCCGGTGACAGACTGTGAGAAGCTGTTTGAGAGCCAGAGTGTTGTGAGAGGGTGGTCAAGGACCAGGGTGCTGTGAGGAGAAGGTCGATCGAGATGGCAGAGCGCATACCACCGAAGCCCGAGGGCGAAGCCAGGAGGAAGCTTGAGGAAGATATCCGAAGGCACAATGAGAGGCATCGGAAGCAAGAGGCAGATATCTGAGAGATGCTGCGACAAACTCGACAGAGAAATCCGAAACCGAAGCCACCCGGCCCCGCTATGGATCCTGTCCCCGCTGTTGAGCTGAATCTGGATGAGCATATTGGAATGAATTTCACACGACGGCAGCTCATCATGGTCAGGGAAAGGACGGCCAGACGTCGGGCTAACCAGGAGACAGCTCGGGCTAACCAGGAGGCAGAGCAAGAGCGACAAAACAATGCACCAGACGAGGGTGAGGAGTCGGTGGAGGATCAGTGAGGAATGTTTCGAATAGATGAGGTCCAGCCGTATGTGGTGGACTGTTGCTATGTAGTTTTCGGCAGTTTATGGTGCAACAGATAACTAGATGGCTGCTTGAAAAAATGACAGTATATGTGATGTTATCCTGATACAACGGTTGAATATATACATAGTTGTTTTTTGTGCAACGCGAGCCTGGACATGTAAGATGCAATGTCTGTAATTTTTTTGAATGCAGATGTATTACATGTGTTTATGAAATGTCGTTTGGGGTGTAGGGGTGATTGTTGTGCTCATGATGTAGGTGCATATATGTGAAGCTAGCATTCGCTTCAAACGAAATTAAATGAAAATAGGATTCAGACACGCACATAGAATTCTTTGACATAAAATAAAGCATCACATGTACAGAGCGACATATGCACAATGTGTAGCAAATAATGTAGGCCAAACACTATATATAATGTGAAAAATCATCTGAGTACAATGGTAGACCGTCTGCTAGAGACAAACTACTGAAACTAAAACAACAGAGCCACAATCAATGCTCTGGCTCTGACTCAGACGAATGCTCTGGAGACAACTTAGGGCCCCGAGCTGACTCTCGCAACCGATATCTCTGCCTGTCTGGAATTGGCATGGGCTGTGTATCCGAGGGGAAAGACTCGTCATCCTCATCCTCCCAATCAGCCTCCGCATCAGCCCCCAGGCAGGCCAAACCAACAACACCTGCTCCAACTAGCTGTGATACTGCACCTCTACCTGTACCTGGAGCCCTGCGTGGTCGTCCTCTCCTCTCTGGCAGTTTCTGTGCCTTGACTTTCTTGTTCGGTGCACCCTTGGGCCTTCCTGGTCTCTTGCGGACAAGAGGAGCTGTCAATGCCTCATCACCCCCATGAAAATCACCTGGCTGGCTAGGCTGGGCCCAAGCTGAGGCGGACTGGGATAGGGAAGCAAAAGAGGGAACTCCCTATGCAACTGAGCGAGGAGGATGAGTTCGTGGAGTGTGTGCTCGTGGGGCTGCTGCAAGTGGAGGAACTGGCTGTGCAGGAGGCGAGTACAGTGGCGATATGTACTGAAAGGGGCGCTGTGGTGGTCGGTACTGGTACATCCTGGGTGCTGCCAAAGGAGGAGGATGTGATGTGGGTGCTGCAACTGGAGGAGCCACTGTGGATGTGGGCGCTGCAAGAGAAAACCTGGGCACAGATGGTGGCCTGCCATGGAGACCTAGTGCTGCAGAAGTGGATGGTGATGGAGGGGTTGCAGGCCTAAATGGCATCGGTGGCACTGGAGGAGCTGTGCGACGCACATACACCCTCTGAGGAGCTGGAGGAACTATAGGCACCTCGTATGGCTGCTCTGGCTGGGACTCTGTGTATGGCATGCTGGCAAGAGATGATGGGGGCGCCCTGACACTCGGCATCTGCTGGGCCTCCGAATCCAATGTGGCAACCAAGTCGGCCAGCTGGGCATCCGAATGCAAATGCTCTGGGCTCTGGGACTCATCATGTGCACCAGCCTCTAAATCATCCTGTGCACCAACCTTTGAATCATCCTGTGCACCAACCCCTGAATCAACCCAAGCCTCATCCCGTGTCTCATCATGTGCACCCTGTAGACCCTGCATGGCCTCCCAATCTATGCAATGAAAGTCATCAGGTGCCTCCTCTGGTGTGTTGTCGTAGTAACGGCCATGACTCTGTGCTGCATGCATCCAAACATCTACGGGACCGACATCTAAACCACTCTGCCCTCTATCAAGAGCCTCCTCCATCATGTCGACATAGGTAGGTATGCCATTGCCCCCCCCTGTGTGCCCTGCCTGTCTGCCAGTATAACCTGTGCCATGTGTCCCACCTCTGCCACGTGATGCACCTGTGACCCCTGCCAGTGGCGTGTGCCCTGCACCTGTATAATCTGCCTCATCCCTCTCTGGTCTAGCAAACACAACCCGAATGGGCTCATCCTCATCATGCTCACCCTCTGACACTGGCTCATCTACCTCATACAATGGGGGCTCTCTGTGCTCAAGCCCAAGCTCTCTCTCTCTCATCTCGGCAAGCTCCATCTCTCTCTCTCTCTGCCATCAACTATGTGCCCAGGTCATCTGCAGGCATGGGATGGGTGCTGTCCGTAGGCAAGTCAACCTAGCGCCCCAAATCGGATATCTTCGTCTGCAAGGTTTAAAATTTGCATGTCAGAGAGACAACTTTATCAAGAAATGAAACCAACATACCAGGAGTCAACCAACATGATATGAAAGATTAGCTTATCACCTGCAATGCGCTCGTAATGGTCGAAAGCCTCCTGGCGAGACGTGCGTTGGTGCTACAGAACACCAACCGCTCCAACTAACTCACTAACAACCGGTTTCTTCTCCTCGTGTGAATGAGTGCCCATGTGCTCCAATTACGCTCACACACGGAGGCATCACAGTCCTGTGGTGCGTGCATTGAAATACTTCAGCACATTGTGGCAGAGGTGAAACTTCAACGAAACACAAAAAATGGAAGATAAAATGAGATGCATACCTGAGAAAGGACACGCAGTGCAAGACGCTGTATAGATGGGTATGTGCTACCGAACGTGGTCCACCAGGTAATGGGTAGTTGCCTCCTCTCTGAATCCTGGGCAGCCGGGTGGCCGAATGTGCCCATGCCGAAACGAAATGCAGCGAGCTCCTCCATGAGCCTGATAGGATCCAAACCTATGTGTGGACCCACCCTGTGAATGTACTGAAGCCAATCGGCCTCGACCTCTCTGTCTTCAATCTGTGTCGGAGAGAGGAAGAGGGGATGCAGCTTGTGTGCAACGCTGTGGATACTCCTGTGGAAGTAATTCCACCGTGTCTCCCATATGAACTTCTGCTCTGTCATCCTGCAGGTGAGGGGCATGTGGTTTAGGGCATTACGAAAAAGCTTAACACTGACAGAAAAACAAACTAGCAATTACTAAAAAGATAAAGGTCAATTGCAACACTGTACCGCTTACCTCTCTGGCTGCAAGATGGGCAGCTGCAGGAACTGTCCAATCCGGTCCATGAGCTCATACACCAGTCCAAATGTCGACCCCTCGCTGTCAGCCATGCGGAGCACAATGTAGAGTGGTCGAAGCAGTCCTGACAATGTCTGTGCATCCCTCCAGAACTGGTCTCCCCTCACCATGGAAGAAAAGTGCTCCCCATCCTCAGTGTGCGGAAATGTATAGGCACCCCAAAGATCACTGGCAACCATCTGTAGAAGCTGGGCCCTGCACCTGATCAAACAGTCGATGACCACCAAGTCGAATGCAAAGCGCGTGGGGGCTGGCCTACGGAGGTCCAGATGGCTGAACACCCGGAACATGGCAAGAACACGCCTCTTTCTGGTGACAAAAGTCACCAGGAAGAGGGCCTCCCGGACGATGGCTCTAACCCAGGGAAGTGCTCCAATGTCCCCCATCAAAAGGTCTATGTCGTGGGCTGCACAGGGGGTATGAACAATATGAGGGAACTCGGCCTCTAGCAGTACACCCATCTGAATGCAGTTCGTGGCATTGTCCGTCACCACCATGACGACATGTTGTGGGCCTATGGCTAGGATGGAAGACCTGATGACATCAAACATGAACTCTACAGATATGACTCCCCCCCCCCCTACTGCAATCCACTGCCCTCAAAAACTCTGTGCCCATGCAGCTGGAGACCAGTATGTTGAGGATCGGCCTCCTCTTGACATCAGTCCAGCCATCGGACATGATGCTGCAACCGTAAGTGGCCCAGTGCCGACGCAGAGGCTCCATCTCTCTAGACAGGGACTCGACCCTATCCCTCAGCATGTGTGTGCGGACAACCTCTGAACTAGGGACTCTCCAGCTAGGGCTGATAGACTGTGCAAGGCAGAAAGCCCTTCTGAAGGGCTCAGAGTCGGTGATGGCAAAGGGCAGGTTCAGCTCGTAAACCAGACTGGCCACGGCCTGTGTGGCCTCTCTGTCCATGTGCGACTGATGCGCGCCGCGAATGGTCTGCTGCACAAGGGCTCTCCTTGGTGGGCGACGGGTGGTGGACCTCCAGCACAGTGCATCAACCGTGACGGGAATGGAGAATGACGCGACAGGCTGGGCACTGGTGGATGCATCGGCTGTAGACGTGGAATGGGGAGAGTGGGATGCACTGGCAGGGATGGGTGCAGCAGCATAGGTGGGGTGCACTGGTGGAGGGGCAACATCTGGCATGGGGTACGAAAACTGCTGGCTGAGGAGGTCATCCAGATGGGAAGGGAAGGAAGAAGGGATCTCTTCCACATCCTCGAAGGCCCGCCCAGTACCATCCTGGGCCTGCTCGGGTGGCAGAGAGTCCATGAGAAAGTCGTAGACTGGTGGAGTGCGAGCAACAGTGGGTGGTGGTGGAACCGCAGTGGCAACTGTCGGACGCGATGGGACGAGATCCATCGGAATCTGAGCAGATGGGGGTGCGTGAGGCAGAACTGTCTGAGGGGCAAATGGACCGGAGGAGGATGCACTCCCTCTCCTCGTGCGTGCCAGCCAAGCAGGCAGCAACTCTGGGTTAGTCACATAAGGAGCGGTGCAAAATCGGAGAACGCCCTCCGAAATGGTGTTCTCCCCTGCCACGAGCCGCGGCCCGTAGGTGTCCAGTAGTCGCTGCCTGTCGGGGACGGTCATGCTGCCACAAGGGGCAGCATTCAAGGTGGCACTATTTTTGGCGCGTGCACCGAGCAGATGGCCTTTAAGACGAGTGAGAGATGCAACAAACTCGACTAGACAGTATCGGCAGCACACGATCTTCTGACCGGTCTTGTTGCCCTTGTCGGCAACCCGCCTGACAATGTCTACCTTGTCCCACAGACCGGAAAGGTCGGATTGCACCATTGCAGATGAAATGAGGGATGGATTGCTGGAAAAAGAGACGCTGAAGATGGGCGAATGCAGGGCAAAGGAAATCAGATGCAAGGCAGGGCGTTGCGTGGGCGATGGGCGACGCAAGGAATCAAAGGCAGGCAAGAAAAACCAGCAGCGATGGCTGGGCGGAGAGGGCGCAAAAAAATTTCAGAGGAAATGCGAGGGGGGCGGGTAAGTTTAGGTAAAATTTTTTTTTTAACAATATTAACATTCTACCAAGCCCCTTTCGAATCACTGATGTCCCATACCATCAGCTTTTCCTCCAAGAATCCTCTGCATCTAGATCTATTTCCAGAAAGTCAAAAAGACTATTTGGCTATCCTATACCCAGAATATAGGATCAAATTCACAACCAATTCTAGGAAATACTTCTAAGCATTGAAATCCCTCATGCCCCTTAAGCGATACCCAAAGAATACCACTCCACATTGAGTTGAAATTCTGTTAGGATCTAGTGCAGTATGCAGATCACATCACGCAATCACCGTAGCCACTCCTCACAAGCTCTCAAAGATGGCACAACAAAAGTTATTAGATTACAAAGAAACACAATGCTCATACAGAGAGTCTACCATACTCTAGACCAACTGACTCATCCCCAATCTGACTTGAGCACAAGTGAACCATATGAGCGACATGGCTCAAACTGAGGAAATCCCACTGCCACCATGAGTCTTACATCCTCCATCTAACTAGGCTGACATCCTATTAGACACTTACAAGTACGAACCTGTAAAGCCGACACAAATGAGCAAGTGAGACTCAACCTGAGGAAATCTTACTGCCACCATAAGATTGCACCCTCACCAGATAGACAGCAAGTAGACAATGACAAGTCAATGAGCATAAAATGACTACTTTGTTTTACAGTAGCAAATGCACAACCACATACGACTCCGACTCAGATCTAGATTCTCGTGACAAGGTAACATGCAAGCCCACACACACTCATGCAAACCAACACGAATGATAAAGCATCAAATACATGACCAAGACCTGCCCAAACTATGGTATCCTGTCGTACCAACACCTATGCCACCTGTAGATTTGCTGCTACACCATTGGTCTCCAAATCAGGTCTCCAACTATGGCTTGCACATGTACCAAGATGCTCTCACGTCCAAGATGAATGAATGTACACAAACCTCACCATAGGCTATACCTGAGTAGCTCGCCCACCTCCCAGAGATACTGATGATGATCTGTCTGTCTTACATCCCATGTAGGTTCGACTTTCCATGCTTGACGTTGCCAACTCTGATTTGACCAGTACATAGGCCTCCCACCAAGGTGCCTATCTCCCAACAACATCCATCATAGCGTCCAAGCCAAAGCAAATGCAAACTAGATCCACTATCGTAATGAATAACTCACCCACGATCCATAGCATATCAGGTAGGATAGCTCCAAAACCCTGTACCCTGTACCATCTTATCACCAAGTATTCATTGCCCACTGATAGCTCCCCAAGAATCTGTCCACCTGTAGTGCAACTAGACTCCAACTGGATCTAACCAAAAACTGCATCTTGCTTACGAAATAATGATGGATGGAAACAACATGTGATGCCAACCTGGAGACTACTGTGCATATAACCATGCAGCTCACCTGATTACTCGCCAAAGTATCAGCTGTCACTGCTGGCTCACAACCATGGGCATGTTGGATTCACATCACCCCATAATGCTCTCCATGCCCTTAGGATATGTACCACCTACAGGTACACTCCATGCCACCTACTTCCAAGTAGGCATGACCCATCCCTAGGTCATCACATGATGCCCCAGCTGAAAAACACATCGTCCTTACAATGACATATCATACCTGAGCAACTGTAGCATCTCCCTGAGTGCCACCCCAATGGACTTGTCATCCACATACTATGCTCACTTGATGTCTCTGATCCTGGTCATCATCCTGCTAGACAAGCCGAACTCCAAAGCATCACCTGCTCCACCTGGCTCCTAGCATCTGCTTGCTCTCCCTGGCTATGTGCCACCACAAGCATATCCCTGAGTCGCCGCTCACGGGATCCCGAGGCCACTATCTCCCTGATGGTACTGAGGTATATGGCTCTGAGTGACTCCCTTTAGGCTTATCCCTGATCTCACCACTTGAGAATCTGCACTATGGAAATTCCAACACCTATGCCAAGCCTAGACTCCTGCAAATACAGCCAACTGCATGAAAGCTATAGATAGCTTATCCACGCTCGTGATGGTAGATGCCTCCCCATCGATGCCAATGTCCATAACTGGCTCCCTGCTGTAATGCCATCCTGTACTCCCAAATGAGCACACCTTGAAGTCCTCGCCATCAGTGTCCCCTGCAGTAGATCACCAGCAAAACACCCATCATGGTGTTTGCCCTCCGATCACACCCCGTGCGATCTCCATCAGCTCTCCAACCTAGAGCTGGCTTCCAAAGCTTCACGCTTTGCCCATTTGCGTTTGCAGCTTCCTGATTCCATCATGAATCCCACCTATAAGTCCTGTCCATGCTAATGACTCAAGTCCAATATGAAATAGTTGCCCCCTGATGATCATCCCATGTCATCCTGCAGTGCTATCCCTACCAGGTATTCCAATGCCATCCCTGATCACAAATATCTGAGCATCCACCCTGTAGTGCCCACCTATATTCCCCCAAACTAGCTCAAAGCTGCTCTTGTGAATGGTTCCAAACCACTCCCTGAGAATACACTGAGATGTGAACTCCAAAGCCAGCATCAAGTCCCTCACATGACTATGCATGCCAATATTCCTCCCAGTGAACTTGTGAGATCTTCCATGGCCCAAATTAAACGATCTACACCCTGTCATCGCTGGAATCGGCAACCCTGATGCAATACTGATATGGCAAATTGACTTGACTTATCCAAACTGGCAGTTGAAGTATATCTCCTCGATGACAAACGTGATACACTGCTCCACAGCTACAATGACTTGATCAAAATTGACTTACCAACTGCAAAACCACAAAATCATCACACTCAACACTCGTCAAGAGCATCCAAAGTGTGATTATTGACCCGTTCTTCATTCTCTGCGTGTCTCACATGCAGCTCGTCCAATGCAAGTCCGCTATCTTGCCCAATGGCTTTCAGCTGGCACCACCTCGCACTTCCATCACCCGTGACCGCCAGAATGTGTGTACCTCCAAGCTAGCCCATATTTCCCTCCGAACGAGAAATTTCCAAGCTACAGATGCGTGTGTCAATGCAGCTATCACCTGGCTCGACGATGCCACTGTCGATCATGCCTGTGAGAGCATTCTCCCAAAATGCCACTTAACATTGGTTGGTTCTAACTCCAACGTTGAACCTGATCACAAGAATTTTTCACCTGTAATTGGCATACCATGCCTACCTCTCACCTGTGATTGCTTGCTCTCTCAAAATTGTCGCCAATGACGAGTAGTCACATCGCCAAACTGCACTTCCATCGCCAATACTAGCTTTCTCCACACAATTCCACTACCATTCGCTCCCATACTACATTTACCACCTCCAAACCCCCTGTTACCCTATCAGGAGTAAGTAATAATGATTTTGAAGCGATAATGCCTCATTGTACCGCCCTGTAGCAGGTTTCACCATCTAAAAATTGCCCCAAATTTGGGCCTACGGTACCCAAATAGAGAATGTAGCCCATCACTAGGTCCCCCGCACTCCGCTCGATAGAATGGTGATGAAAACTCCCCGAAATGCATTTCTCCCTACTCTATGACGTCGATTTGTCCGCTGGCTCTGAGCAGCCAGTTTCAGGGGTCATTTTGGCCCAAGGATGGCCAAAAAAGGTGCCCTCTAGCTACAGTTAGCCCCTTTGCCATTTGCCCTTCAAAATGAACTGTATTTTCATTCTGAAAAATTTTAATATAGAAAGAGCATTTTCTGCCCTTCGAGTCCCTTCTTGCATTTATGGTTGAAGATTTTTAATGAAGAAATGATTATTTATTTCTTTCAATTCCCAAGGGCCCACTTCAACCTTCATCCAACGGATTTTCTCAATCCAGCCTCTTGCAGCTCATGAGAAATCATTGACATTGAGCCCATAAATCTGGAGCCTACACATGCATAATTGAAAGATGCCAATATTGCTCTATACTATCCATATCAGATATTGAAAGTTAATAGTTAGATCTAGAGGCTAATATCCATTCTTGCTCATGCCTGTAAAAGAACGATCTACCGAAGAGATTTACCCAATAGTCAAAGCCAATGGTCTGACAATACAACACTAGTTAAATTATAGTTGGCTCATCAACTACCTTGGGAGCCAGCTTTTGAGTTGCGGACCATGGAAGATATGCATTGCCGATATCTCCTCTCACAAATTTGAAATTTATGCAACCCTTAGAAGGGTACAAATTTTTCAGATTGGAACAATAATCCAGCTTATCCAAAACCTCAATCTTATACTTGGATTAAACAAAATAGTTCTTGCCTTTCGAGCAACATCCAAATACTAAAAACAAAAGATTGCTCAAGTGAAGTGAGTTTCTCATAAACCGATTGATAAACTCTGGATGAAACCGAAACCTCTCATAGTACATGCATAGAAGCCATCCATCTGTTCAATTCTCACAATCGATAGAGAATATATAGAGAACATGAGATATAGCTATGGCAGAGCACGGCAGGAGCCTCGTAGCTTATTGAGAGAGAGAGAGAGAGAGAGAGAGAGAGAGAGAGAGAGAGAGAACGGAAGGCTAAGGTATTACGAAGGCTAATAACGAAAGCTATTTTTTTATTTGTCCCAACAATCAAACATTTTCTTGATTCCATCTATATTCGTAGTAGATCCGGAGCTGGATTGTTGTTGCCTTCCCTGCTAGAGCGAAATGAGCACCCAACTCCAATTTTGTTATTTTGTAGATGGGTTTGTGGCTGCTGCTACGACGGAGAGAAGTGTTGGTGCAGATCAAGCAGCTGCCTACCATCGGTATATATTAGTCTGAGAGGAGTTGGCTTTTATTAGCAAAAATTGCAAGGTTTGTTACACAAACTCTTCTAATTTGATTAGCCTATATCATGCTCGTGTTTTAGTTTCATCGTCTCCTTGTTTATCTATCGTGTCTTCATTCGAAAAAACATTTAATTTTGCAAAGTGTATTCTGTTCTCTGTAAACTCTAAAGCAGACTAAGGTCCCATTCATCTTATATCAAGAAAAAGTATATGATGATTTCGATATAGAAAAAAACAGCATAGTGTACAAGGTGGGGAATAGAATGTAGCTAACGCACGACATAGGAGCAAGACGATAGGAGCCGTTAGTGGAAACAAAAACTACGGCAAAGGCATCTTCATGTGCCCATAAAAGATGGGTGCTAGGTCCATAAACCAGCTAACTAACCCTCATTAACAAAATCTGACTCCAAAAAGGCTCCGTCCTACAAAACCCTCTGGTGCTTGATCTGCCATTTGTTAGATAGCCTCTGGAACACCGACCGCTGGGGTGATGAAGCCCTCCTTTTTCTCAGCATCAACTGCTACTGATGTTGTTTCTAGATCATGCTCAACTGGCAGATCATGCTCAACCGAGTGCTACTCTCATGTATCTATAGACTACTCTCATGTGATGAAGCCTTGAAACCTCTCACGATACATGCATACAAATGATGCATATATAGAACGCGCGAGGTTGAGATATGATGAACGCACGATGAGAGAGAGAGAGAGAGAGAGAGAGAGATGTACCTTATAGAATAGATGAAGCCTCGAACCTCTCCTATTTGCCAGATCCTCACCAACTTATAACCGATGCATTTACTTGATTCTCATTAGCATATAACCGATGCATCTGCCCGATCCTCACTATCAACACAAAACGCTTGAGCGCTGGAGTGAGCGTGTGACAAAGATATTGCGGAGGTGCAGAGAGAGAGAGAGAGACCGATCGTAGACGCGTAGACGGGTGTGCAACATTCGAACAGACACACCCAATGGAAAATATGAGAGAGAGAGAGAGAGAGAGAGAGAGAGAATCAAAACTGAGGTCATTCAGGTTGCTGAGATAGTAATGATGCAAATGCCATGTCTTGGTAACCTAGGCTTCCTGGTGACTATATGCTATTTTTACTCAGTCTGTATGTGACTGTATACACATTGGTCACTTCATATGCACGTTGTTCACAGCTCCTGTGAATTGAAATCTGGGTCTTGCGAACTAAAGTTTGGTTTTTTGAAATGCAATGGACAGAAAATCCTATAGGTGTGTGAACTGAGTTAGAGGGATCTTTTTTAGTGCATTTAGTGTCATCACTGATCAGTCTGCAAGTGCCTTGCAATCTCCCATTAGCAACGGGGGTAGTGCATATATGAAAGTGGCATTTCCCGGCCCATAGAAAACGATTAATTCGAAGCAGTTTCATCTTTTTGCTTTTATCTTTTGCTTATTTTGTTTCATGCTCTGTCATAGGACGCTTTTTCGAGTTTTTTAAAGGTGTTTTTGTTTGCTGGGTATAACTATGTTGGTGAAAGCTCTTTCTGATGTGATTTGATTTCATGTGTGTATGTAGCATAGAATTTGGTGGGTTAAATTTGCTCTGTCGCTCCGGCATCAGCTTCAGGATGAACATCAGTGTCATCGCCTGCTTTTTCATTGCTTCAAGATTTGCGTGGATAGTGGCACAAGAGCTATACTTGAAAAGGAGAACTTGTAACAGTTACATAAGGAACTGTCAGGTCTACTTTATGGGAGGGTGTAGACAAAGGCTATATGTGGTTGTAACTTTTAGCTTGTGCTGTAGATTTTCATTCAATTTATCTGGTCCAGAGTGATTGTCTTACTTTAAATTGCTTTGCAAAAATAACATTCTTTTGTCTGGAGAGTATGGAGTCTGGACTAGTCCTTGAGCATCAGAAAACCGTGGGGCAAATTGCATTTCAGCTCATCTTGAAGTTCTAAATCTACTAGTTTGCTGTGATCGTTGGCTCCGATATACAGGATATTGCTGCTATTTACAAATGGTTTACGGAGAAGTGCAATTAGGCAATTTTTGTTTTCTTGATAAACGTTTGAACTGTTCAGACTCAAGGTCAACATTGCTCTCTCAATCAGCTACAAATTCATCCTAGCCTTCATCGCAGGTGCAGGCCCTAGTTTACATTATTCCTTGTTGAATCAAAGTTCAGGATAAGAAACTTTCTCTTTGTACAGGAATAAGATCTGCGAGTTACCTTATTCCTTGTTGAATCAAAGTTCAGGATAAGGAACTTTCTCTTTGTACGCGTTAAGCTGCTTAAGGTATTTGGAGCAATAATACCGGGACCTGTAGATTTATGCTAAACCTGAATGCAGTGCAAAGACAAAATCCCAAATTTTTCTTCGTTATTGGATACAGTCGCACTGCGACTACCTTACACAATCTTCAAACGAAGAGATCAACAACAAAATTCTGTAGTTGTTATTGAGCACCATAGTTGTGACTGGTCGTGAATAGAACGTTCAGCTAGCCCTCTTCGAGCAATATCTTTCTGCTTATCGGGTTTCCTACCAAGCGATGCAGATCGAAGTCGACGTAAGGCTCTTCAAGCAGATTGTCCCTATCGTCTTCCTAAGCGATAGCTATATGCCTCTAGTTATACTCATTTTCGCGATATCTATATCTCACGTGTTCACGCGTTATGTATCGATGGTGGATTGGGTGATATCTATATCTCATGTGCTCACGTGTTCTATATCAATATCTCACTTGCTCACACATTCTGTATCGATGATCGATGATCGGGCAGATGCATACAAGCGCATCGCTTGTATGCATGTACTGCGAGAGGTTTATATCTCCTCTAAATGTATGCATCTATCTCTTCTCATTTGCGCCCGCGCTCTCTCTTTTCCTTTCTTCAGATTTGTGTTCGTCTCCTTCAAAGGTTTGCTCCTTGTTCTAAGATAGAATTGGCACCAACAACCATAAAACAACGACAAGGATGAGGAAGCGTATTCGTTCATTTTCTTGTAAATAGTTCCACATGATCTAGTTAACGCTTCATTCTCATAGATGAATCAGATTTTTTGCTTGAGCTTTTCATGCTGTCAGACTTGCCATTCAGTAACACGCGCGGTGCTTAATTCTTGTTATTATTATTGTTCTAGCAATTGCTGCAGACAACGGTTGTTTTTTATCTATCAAAAAAATAGGTATATTCATGAATCTCATGTTTATTATTTAGCTATTTTTACATAAAAAAGCACCACCAATGAATCAGTGTCTTTTTGTCTTGCATGTCCTCATTGTGGGGCTGAGTCGAACTCCAAGACTCGAGGAAAGGACAAGGGCCCATCCACACAAATGAGCACAATTTCAGGTGGGTGGTACAGCGAATGACCCGAACCACTCAGATGACATAAGTCATCTGATTTCAAAGATTTCGAAATTCCGATGCAGGCTTTCCATTTATTAATTATCATCCTTCGCATTCACCTCCTTGCAAATCACTCACACTAGCATGCACTTCAAATAGCAAACTGGTCGCAATATCTTCTATATTGCAACATAGGATGACAGCAAACTGGTCGCTACTGTGTGCGGCATCCAGGTCTTTGCAAAATGTTGACAAGTGTCGTTTTCTTATATTTGTAGACTTTGAGAGTAAGTCAGTGGAGATGAAGCTGCTCGTTTAGCATAAGAATACCTTTAGGACTCATTTATATTGAAACTTTATATTGATCAGTGTGTGTGGCCGATGAGGACAAAACGAAACTCTCGTGTATAACTAACTAATAACTAATTTATGAAACAGAAGAAGAGAATGCGAAAGAAGAAGGTGTCCTAATCTTCAACTCCGAGTTGCTACTTTTGAATCTACAGATCACAACGGCAAAAAAGCCGCAACGAACAATAGACTCTCCATCCGCAACGAACAGTAGACTCTCCATGCCTGCCACAACTCCAAAAGCAAGCAAGCAAATTCACAGATTGCAGTCTAATCATACATCTCCTACTTTCTCTTGTGCTCGCTCTCGCAATCCGTCTTGCACACACAGAAAACAGAAAGAACGAATAAAGAGAGACCAAGCGCGAGCGATTTCTTTCCCTTTGAAAAATGATTGAGAGAAAAAGAGAGAGCGTATTATGGAATGAGGCGGGAATAGGCCATTCTCCTCCGTAACGATTTTCAAAAAATTTTAGGCGAGGCCCCGAGGTTAAAAGTTTTTGGAAATTTGAACCGGGCAAAATGGCCTCTGCCCGACCCCTTCCATTGCGTAATGGATTTTTGGACCCTTTTTAAACCAATCCTTAGCTGCCACGTGGCAGGTGCAAGCAAAATCAGCACTAGAAAAATTTGAGACCAATCCAATGCTGCCACGTGGCAGATGGCAGGCATAATCTCCACTAATTTTTTTTTTTAAAAAATAGGTGACTATTCTGCTTTTTAATCTGTTCAGAAATGGCCTAAATAGTCACCAAAAATCCATTACGAGAGCGGAGCGCGAGCGCAGGCACAAGAGCCATATACACCAAACGGTCACGTCTCAACTCAAACGGTCACGTCCCAAACGGTCGCAACCCAAACAGATATGCCACGTCGTTATTAAAAAAATCAATGACGTGGATTTTTGGTTTTTTTAAAAATAAATGATGATGTGGAATTTTCTCCTTTCAAAGAATTTTAAAATGGTATTAGTTGGCCTTATAAACATTACGGATTTTTGGAATAATAGGCATTCTTGAATTAACCAAGACAAGGTACAAAATGATAAGATCATATCAAAAGACAATATAGCATTCCAATCAGATTAAGCTTAGCTGTGGCTGTGTATAGCAAAAAGTAACATTCAAAACTTGATACATTAACGCACACTATATAAATTGTACTCCCCTATGCATGATAATATTCTACTCACTCACACATCGTTCATTCATTGTTCATCAATCTTTGTAGCATGCTTGTATTTATAACCATATTTTAACTCCTGTAGTTTAATCATTGAGCATAGTTTATATGCGTACAATTATAACTAGAAATAAATCATTGAAAGAGAGGAGTATGTTCTATTACCGTTTTCATGCTTGTTTGATTAAAGTGTAGAAGATCATAACATATGACCTCCTTACAGAGAGACCCATCACATAGAAGCTCATAGTAGCATTCATTATGGCTCCCTTATAGAAAGACCTGCCATGTAAAGTTCACAACCACGTTTATTATGACCCGTAATGTAAGATTGTTCTTTATGACTACCTACAATTGAGCTCCTTTCAAGTAAGAACTTTGTCAAATCGTTATTTATGCCTACTATGATTGATGCAAAAATGCTCTTTATGACTGCTTATGGTTGAGCTCCTTCATGTAAGTTCCTCATAGCTTGATTCTATATGACTTATAATGATTGACTCTATATCGTTATCACATGTATTTTTTGTAGGTTCGTAGAGCATTTATTTGTGTGTAAAAAATATTGAGAAAAACTATAGGGTTGTCTGTCTAAAACTTTATTGTATTTCTACATTAAGACTTATAGGTCCACTTTACAAATGAGATTTTTCAAGGAGTGAATCTCCAACAACTTGGTAGTACCCTAACCCATAAGCAAGTGAGTAGGATGATTGTCTAACATGTGTCACTCACACATAGACCGAGTCTCAGTGAGCATATGACACATTTCATGTTGATTGGTCAATTGTCCTACTTTTTAGAATATTAGTCTAGCCAGTCCTAATAAGTGCACCAATGCCCCATGCTAAAGCTAAATGTGACTCTCTGAGGTCCAAACCCAGCTAATTATAATTTAATTACATCATATTTACAGTGGTCACCACAAGTTGATGACTTTACCCATTTGAACAATTTCAACTAATTATAAATGCACATTTGTCTATAAGAGCTATAAAATTGAGACATGGAGTAAAGGCTCCAACCAACACCGTGGTGTTGATTACAATTGGAAAATCAACTTGCTCCATCATGTATAATTGTCATGTATATGAAATGTTATTTTTCCTCAATATTTGTATCCATGCCAAGTGGTTTGATATAAAGATTAAAACTGTTAACTTGATTGACATATATGCCACAAAAAATATATATTCCTACATGAATAAGCCAGGATCATGCTTTCTAGTCTGCATACTAAATGAGCACACTAACAACAATTCATGTGCAAAGTGCTATAGTACATTGTGGCTACTTCAATGAATTAGATATGTGTATTTCTATTACGTCCATGTCCAGTATGTGGGATTCCAGGCATATATGGTTATTGGTTATGCCTTGTCATTACGGGATTGGACTGTAAAGTAATTAATAATCATATGAGGGCCCAGACCTATAATTGGACATAGGAGCACTTGATTGGTGTCTGACTGCTATAATGCAAGAATAGAAGGTTAATTGCTAATATAGGCTGCATGGAAATCCTAAGGGGAATATTCTCTCTTTGGAGAGAGAATACTTACCATGGAAACCCGCCGATCTCCCTATTGGAAATTCAGTTTTCTTGAGCCAGGATTCCTCTTCTCTCTTGCATTCATTCACCATGGGTTGGGGGCTAGGTCCAGGAGGGATCTAGGATTGGATGGGTGGTTTTGCTCCACAGGTGTCCTTTTGGTTCTTTTGCAACAGAATCTAGTTAGGTCTTCATAAGGCGATTCTTACAGTGGTATCAGAGCTACGGATTTGCATCAATCGAAAGGTGGAGCTACTTCTTGTATTTTCTCAATTTTTGTGGATTTCTCCTTGCATGTTACTTCCAGGTGGTGGAATTGATCTCTAAGTAGGAGGGTTCTCTGAATTTGGTGTACTTTTAACCTAAAGATCATAATTATGGATTTTCTCCACAGTTTTTGATGGAAATCAAAGGGATTTTTTATGGTTTTAGTGAATTTTTCATCTAGAATTGAAGTTTTTGGCTTGGAATTGATCATAGGTAATGATGTAGTACGTTTTCCAGATTGTACTTGCTGTTAATGATTTCATCTAATGATTACGTGATGTTTGAATAGTCAAAATGATGATTAGATAGTGATTTTGGACAAAAATTGGGGTTTTTGGACTAGAAATGGGCTATAGAACCCATATTTGACTAAAATAAGAAATTGTAGTGCTTTCATGTAATAAATTTACAGAGATTTGGATCTGATTGCACTTATTTGTGGATTTATCCCACAAATTTTGGTCAAAAATGGTCAAAAATCATGGTTTTTTGATGTTTTTGGACTAATTTTGTGGTACATCTCAAAATTCATAGCCAATATTTTGCATGCACGTTTTCAAAGGTGTAATGAAGCTTTCTTGAGGCTTTCATAGAGTTTGGCTAGGATTGGACACCATTAGGGGACTCAAAACATCAAAAAATAGTGTATTTTTGGTGATTTGTGGGCATGAATACCTACCGAGTGGGGGCTTGAACCTGTTGGTTCTCATTACAAGCTAAAAGATATGATGGATTGCGTCTGTTTTGAGCCATCGTGCATCCAATTTGGATAGGTGAGCATTAAACACCATCATGTTGAAGTTTTGCTTGTTGGAGGAGGCCAAAAATGCATTTTTTACATGATCTGAGCCTATGATTGCTTGTTGGACCTGTTAAAAGCTTCTATGCCTCTATAATAAACCTTAGTAGAGTGCTTGTAACCTCTGATTGGATGCTTATTGGGCTGGAGTTGAATTTTTTATGATACCACCTAAAAAATGTGCGCCCTCCTACCTGATTTTCTGTCATTTTCAGCTCGCATGTGTAAAGTCTAGGTGGCAAGGTGATGTGGCAAGTGCCTTGTAGACCCATCAGTTAGAATTGAAGTAGAATCATTGTGCTACTATACTGTGGGTCCTACCAATTGATAAGGATCAGTTGGCCTCGCCACGAGGCAAGTCGACAGGACACGCATCCCACCAACGGCAACCCGGGTCATGCATGGGTTGCCTGAGTGAACAACTATATGTACAGTGTAATTTTATTTTGAGAAGTATAGTTGCTATGTGAGCTTGTTGTGGAGAGTGTTTTCTATCTGTAATACTGTGTAGCATTATCTGTGTTCCTATTCGAAGCAAATTCTAAGTTGGTATCAAAGCCGTACCGGGAGTATACACAGTACAACATCGTCGTTGAAGAGTCCTTCGGGAGAACTGTCTTCTGAGAGTTCGAGGTTTACGGCGGGTTGAAGACAGAAGGAGAAGCACTGGTGTAGAGAGTTTAGCACACAAAAGCTTGGTGAGCCTGAGACTGTGTGAGGATTCAGAGACAAAATAAAGGTGGTGTTGCAAGAGCAAAGAACATCCTAGATTTAATCCACACAGATTTATGCGGGCCTATGAGGACCATGTCCTTATATTTCATGACCTTTATTGATGATATGTCACGTAAGACGTGGATCTACTTCTCGAAGAAGAAATCGGATGCATTGGTCGAGAATCAGACAGGTAGGAAGATCAAAGTCCTAAGATCAGATAGTAGAGGTGAGTACAAGTCCAAGGACTTCAATGATCTTTGTGATCAATGTGGGATCAAAAGACAATTTACGCAAGCTCATACTCCCGCTCTCAATCGTGTAGCTGAGTGCAAGAATCGTACGATTGTCGAAAGTGCCAGATCTATGCTAGTTGAGATGAAACTACCAAAAGATTTTTGGTCAGAAGCATGCAGTACGGCAGTCTATCTTCAAAATAGAAGTCCTACCATTGCCATACCAAAGATAACACCTGAGGAAGCATTCACAAAGAAGAAGCCAAAGGTGAACCACTTGCGAATCTTTGGATGTAAGGTCTTTGTACACATTCCTAAGGAAGAGAGACGTAAACTTGATGTAAAAGCTATCAAGTGTATATTCCTAGGATATGATGATCGTGTGAAGAGTTGTGAAAGTCATGTTGTTCATTGTAGTATGGAAGGACAACTAGCTGATATTTTCACTAAGCCACTTGTTGGAGAAAAGTTTGATAAGTTTAGACCAAAGCTTTATGTACTTAAAGTTTGTTAACTTTAAAGCTATATATATGACTCTATAAAAAGTAGACTCTACTTTAAGGGAAAGAGTTAGAATTAAAGTAGAATCACTGTGCTATTGTACTGTGGGTCCTATCAGTTGATAAGGATCAGTTGGCCTCACCACGAGACAAGTTGATGGGACACGCGTCTTGCCAACGACAACCTGGGTCATGCATGGGTTGCGTGAGTGAACAACTATATGTACAGTGTAATTTCGTTTTGAGAAATACAGTTGCTATGTGAGCTTGTTGTGGAGAGTGTATTCTGTCTGTGTTACTATGTAGTATGATCTGTGTTCCTGTTTGAAGCAAATTCTAAGTCCATTTCCCTCCGTATTCTGCTTTACAATGACCTTTGGTGTCCTGTAGAGAAAGTTATGGCTGTCGGAAGTTGGGCAATTTTTGAGCTAAAATTTGCAATATTTTTAAAATGTTCTGATGCATGCATGCTTGTAACTCAGTGTAGTCATTGTCTGTTGATGAAAATGTATGGATAGACCTGTATGCATACTTGGATGCATGTTGTATGTGTAATCAGTAGATTGATCAGAAGATTTCTTGCATGAAGCTATTTTTGACAATTCTAGATCAAAAAGCAGATTTCCTAGTGGCTAGGCTAATTTCAAGAATTTTTTCGTTTTTTAAAAAAAAATCAGTGCACGCTGGGTTTGTTGCATGCAGATTGTTTCGAAATAATTTTTGATATGTGACATTGCTTGTGATTTTTCAATCTTCTTAATCGATATTCACAGTTGGTCCATTTCGAAAGGATTTCAAAAATCCCAAGGCTAATTTTTCATTTTCTTGGCAATTTACGTAAAAATTTATTTATTTATTGAAATCACTGCATGTCATTTTGGATGCATGCTGGATGTTTCAAAATCCTTCCAATATGTGATAGTAATTGTGAAACTGTCAAGTAAATGCTTGATCGATTTTCACGGTTTAGGTCCATATTGAATGGAATTTTCCAGTTTACATAAAATTTGAAGAAACAATAGACGTTTTCGATTTGTTATCATCAATACGTGATAGTTTCTTACCAACTTCGCAAGGGGTGATGGAAGGTTTGCACTATGTCATGTGAAATCTCTCCAATACCTCGCGCAGATACTGGTTTTGATATAACCTAATATCACTGCCATTTTGCCATACTTCAACACCCAAGCAGTAGTGCATAAGGTCTAAATCTGTCATCTCAAACTGCTTCCATAAGTTGGTTTTGATAGAACGAGTGAGGTTCTCATCATTGCCCGTGATAATGAAATCGTCAACATAAAGTACAATCAAGGCAATGTTATCTTCGTTCATAAGAACATAAAGATTTGGATCTGAATTTGTTCTTACAAACCCATGAGAAAGAAAGTAATTGTCAATGCGTCCATACCATGCGCGTGGCGCTTGCTTAAGGCCATAAAGTGCTTTGCGTAGTTTACATACCTTCTGTTCTTGTCCTTTTGCCATGAAGCCCTGCCGTTGGACCTTGTAAACTTCTTCCTCTAACTCACCATTGAAAAATGCGGACTTCACATCCATTTGATGGATCTTCCACCCAAAATGAGATGCTAGGGCAATGATAAGGCGTAGTGTAGTCCACTAAGCCACTGGAGCAAATGTCTCTTCATAGTCAATTCCTTTACTTTGCTCATAACCCTTCACTACTAGGCGTGCCTTATGCTTTGCTATCATGCCATCCGCATGAAACTTTGTTCTAAACACTCTTTTGTTGTCAATGGGTTTCTTTCCAAGTGGTAGATCAACCAACTCCCATGTATCATGCATGTGGATGGATTCCATCTCCTCTTCCATTGCCCTTTGCCACTCTTTGTGATCTTTTGCCTTATCAAAGGTTGATGGCTCTCGACACTTCAAAATGTCATTCATTAGGGCACAGTTCACATGATAACAATCGGGAGACTTCCTTTCTCGCGTTGATCTTCTCACTTCTCCTTGTGTGCTAGATCCTGGTTGATTTAGCTTTGCATCCTTCATGATCTTCTCATACCATTTTGGTATCTTAGATTCAGGTGATACACTATGTGGAGAGTATGTATCCCAAGGAGTGTCCAAGTAATGTCTCTTACTTCCAACCGGTTTCTCCTTTATTTCTCCTATTGGCAAGTACATTTCCCTAGGCTCTTGAATGGGTGGTGTCCTTTCATACTCGCCCTCTCGACTCTCATCTTCACGTGCATCATCTTGTGGAGCATCTTCTTCATCTTCTTCTTCCAAAATTGTGGGAAGTCTTTTGATGCTTTAACCACTTGCATGGTCTTTTTTTGTCTTTTTATCAAAGGCCCTCATGTCACCTGGAGTGGTATTTGGTCGGACTTCAATACCTGCCACGATCTCTCATAACTCTTTCTCCATCAAAATTCTCTTCATTTTGAATTTCCAGATGTTGTAGTTAGAATCCTCATCAAGTTTGCTTGCATCGCCCAAAATTGCCTCATTGATGTTTGCCATTTCCACCTATATGCTATAAAGTGTATGCCGAAGCCAACCGTGATGTCAAAAATAAAAAATAATGACTACATTTTTTGGCTTACCAGGCCACCCGCCGCTCCTTCGCCAAATTGAAAGCCAAACTGGCGTTACTTTTCGAAATGCTTCTCGTCACCAACTTCCAGCTACTTGCCCAGTGGAATGGTGAAATCACTTTTGGCACACTCCAAGCACTTTCTCTGCGGCAATCACTTTGTTTTGTGTACCGTACTTGCAAGTACAGTCAGGGTGCCCTTCATTTGGAGGCTATAGCCTTTCGTTTGGCCAAAATAGGCTAAAGAAGGTGAAAATAAGGGCAATTTGGGTTTTTGAACTGTTTCTTCAGTGTGAATAAACTTCACCTTTCACAAAACTTGGGACCCAACAGTTTTTTCAGTTTGAAAATTTTTAATGAAAAGAAGGCCTATTTTGCCTTTCAATTCTTCAGGACCCTTTCAAAGCCCATCTAAGGGTAATCCTCCATCCAGTGGCCCACGTTTCTCCATGAGAACTCCATCTTGGCCATTGATCTAATTGAGGCTCATATGATGGTTCAAAACAATATTTGGGCATTAAAGCCCACTCCTCCACGCGCTAGACATCTTCAGCTGCTACAGCCACTAACGGATTCCCTGCACGCAACTTCTGCGCCTCCCTCCTCCTTTTCTTTCTGCGATGGCAGCCCCAAGCCTTTACATTCAAGCTATGAAAGTTGTGTTTGCTTCACTCCTGCACACTGGTTGATCCACGGCCGCCCACGCCCTCTCCACACATCCACAGCAGTAGCAGGGCGCCCACTTCTGGCCCTTTACAACTTCAAAAACGGATTTGTATTCAGAGAGAAATATTTTTTCCCTTCTTGAAATCCTAGTTGTCAAAGAAGAAAATATTTTTGGGCTTTGTCTGATCTTCTTGAGAATGTCACTGAGCAGCTACCTATCTCTCTGAGGTCGCCCTACAACAAGCAATGTTCTGCTCCAAACCGCTCTTCAAACGGTGTTCGATTGTATTCAAACCAATCACAAATGCCAAGCAACCCTTCAAAAGAATTTTCAGCTTCAATCTTTGCTTGCCCTCTGATTTAGCCGACAATCCTCTGCCTCTAAATCTTGTTACAATTTCGAGCTATTCCACGAATCTCCACAGACTCGACTTTGTGCTTTCTAGCCAACAAACCATCTTGAATTCACAGCTCTCTGTTCTTGTCCAGTGATTGTAGCCACCAAAGGGCTTTGATACCAAGTTAAGAAAACAGTTTAAACACCCGACTGGATCAATCACCACAACACAACGTCAAGTGCAACAAGACAAGACAACAGAATTGCTCTCCACAAACTGTATATTCAACTGATAAGTAAGTACAAAGATAAAGTTGCTTAAAAGCACTCAAAGGGCTCGTAAAAGAAAGATGGCCCGATAATTCTAGAACTGAGCACACGTGGTGTCGTCAAAATAAGAAAGCACTGTATAAGTCGATCATTGCCATTTTAACTGAAAAGTAGTGGCAAGATTGATAATTCATTTATGGAACCATCTATGTTTTGCAATTAGATTTGGATCTTGCAAAGTAAAGCAGATGGAAGGTGTTACATACAGGAATCTAGTAATTTGGATTCTTTCTTGTTATAGAGTATTTCTCTATAATGAATGTAACAACCAAGAGAGTTCTAACATGGTAAAAGAATTAAGTTCTTTTTACCGATTTTGTAATAGATATTGGATATCTAGGACAATATGATATTCGGTTTTGTTGAGATCCATGTTCCTTTTGGATTAGAAAATACACTTGCGGCATTTCAATTGAACTTGAACGATACGTCTCGTCTCGTCCATGTCGGGGTACAATGAGTTAGAAATCAGTTTTGATCTGATTCATTAGTATAAGCTCTAAATGTGATGACGTAATTAGTGTACAGTTTATTTGGTTTACTATATATGGTTGTGATCGGGACGTGACCCATTATGATATATTGATCGGGCACTGATTCCGTAGCCGGCTACTTGGGTTAGCCGAGTAGCCACACATAGGAAGAATTAGCTTGTACAGAGTTATTTACAGTACTTGCTATACTTGGGGGCATGTCCCAAGTTTGTCGACCGAGTTTGGCCATATTGGGCCCAACCTTAGTTTGACAGGTGGTAGGCCAATTTTAGGACACCTGCCTTTTCATGCAGTTTGTGAATACTCTATATGTACAGTGTTTCTTTGTAATCTAATAACTTTTGTTGTGCCATCTTTGGGAGCTTGTGAGGAGTGGCTATGGTGATTGTGTGATGTGATCTGCATATTGCACTAGATCCTAAAAGAATTTCAACTTGGTATCAGAGCTACAGGGTGTTGCAGGTATGCACGATCCGGTGGAGCTATGGGATAGCGTCTTTCACCAGGAAAAATAGCACTCAAAGAGTCTCAGGAGAGAGGACTCCATACGGGGTATCGGCAGTCCGGATGGCATGAGACAACAAAGTTCCTTCGATCGGAGCTTTGGAAAAGATCAGAACGATCGTCGTAGGTGGATTTCGGGGAGAATTCATGGAGAAACTTGCAGTTTCGGTGGTTTCAGAGAAATCATCGATGTTGGCTACGTTTTCACTATGTGGACAGTCGTTTGGCGCAACGGGGCTTGCAAGGGATTTTCAAAGATAGTGACACATAGCCATAGCAATTTACATGATCAAATTTGGTTGAAAACGGAGGAAATTTGGGAAATTTCCAGTTTCATGGGGTGTTGACGGATTTTTGGGAAAATCGGCTTGTTTGCAGTCAATACCGCATCAATTGGAGAACTATAAATTGGATCAGATCACTGGAGGTAGGGTGACCTTAGTGGGCTAGGCAACTGCAAGAGGAATCTCAGGGAAAGCCTGAGTGAAGCCCAATAAATCCTTCTATTCTTTCTTGAAGTTAGGGTTTACAGTAAAAAAAAAAAAAAAACCTTGATTGGTTCTCAAATGGAAGCAGATTTTGGAGCTGTCAATGGCTGACGATGGGCGTCCTGCTGCAATATTGATGTTATCAGATGGCCATGGGTGGCCGCGTGCCAGTAAAGATGCTGGATCAGTCACTATGCAAGGTTTCCATAGCCAGGAAAACCTGGAAAGAGAGAAAAGAAGAAATGTAGAAGAGAGAGAAATGGCTAAACCATCGCGCGCGCTGAGGGAGTGGAGTACGTAGCGTATTGAAGGCTGTAGCGGCCAAAAGAACTTCGATTAATTTATTGACAGTGGTTGTTCCACTCAAGGGGAGCTCTCACTCAGGGGGAGCTCTCACTTAGCAGCCTTACTGATCAAGCAAATATAGTGCTCTCAGACAAATGTATATAGCTCAATAGTTGTACTCACAAGTTGAACCATTTTGAGCAAGGATGCTGCTTAGAACAATGCGCTCTGGCTGTGCTCCAACTAATGATCACCAACCAGAGAGTTGAAAGTAAATGTCTATATGTGTATGAGACTGTTTTCCGATGCTATCACCTTGTAGTGGATAATCGTTTATCTCAATGAACCTCTTGACAAAGGATTTGTAATGATGAGCTTTTAGAGAAGGATTTGAAAAATAATAAAAGAACATTAAAGAAATGGAGTCGTACATCTTCTGCGATATAGTGCATTTCTCTTCTCAAAAATCTCATTCTATTACTAGTTGGAGACCATGCACAATTACCTACAATATGTCAACATAGACAAGAATCCTTTTGTTGGCCATGTCATGTATGTTCTTCTCCATATTGGAAAATAACAACGCATTTCAATTTCACATATTCAGCAACACATTCTGAAGATCCTATATTTTCAAAAATCTTGAACATCATATGAAGTAGACAACCAATAATGAATGAAATACATAATGTGTTTTATGATAGAATAATAACCGAGAGAAATGATACATGACAATATTTCAATCATTTGTACACATCGTGAAGATGTTATAAAATTCAATGAATATGTGCTAGAAAAACTTTATGATACCTCTCAAATAATCACAACCACAATAAAAAGTAATGCATCACACGTGCCTGAAATGCAAAGTTGGTTGATGGAAGAAAAATTCCATAAATACCAAATTAGCCATTGGTGCAAAGGTGGTGCTACTTTCCAACATGGATATAAATAAAGGAGCTATAAATGGAGCTATAGGAACAATTATGGATCTAATTTTCAAAGAACAATTAGCGTAAATCAAGTGAATAAAAGTGAAAATTGAACATATGAATAGACACATTCTTGTGACTAGGTCAAATTTTGCAAAAATAAGATACAATACACATATCTACTACAAGTCAACAGTTCCTCTCACTCTAGCGTATGCAATGACAGCTCACAAATCCCAAGGGATGACAATAAAAAATACAACAGTCTTAAACATAAAAAAAAACTTCTGCCATGGATTAACATATGTCATGCTCTCAAGAGTAACAAAAAGGAAATATATTTTCATCTTAAATAAAATTACTCCGTTGCATTTTCAACCTATTCCACTTCCATAATACACACAATGTTTTTGATGAATATATTCCAAAAATCATTTTTGCAAAATAAGCTGATCATCAATTCACAAAATGTCGACAACAATTGAGGACTATCTCCCTATTTGTAAATTTTATTTGCATGAATTTAAAAGATTAATTAAATAAAAGATTTTTTTTTTCTTTAATCAAATGTTTATTATAAAACTTGTCTAACTTGACAAATCATAGCTTGCCTAATTTTACAAAAAATAGCTATTCAAAAAACTAAAAGAAAAAGCAACAACTGTAAACACCACAACAACGACATATCCATCAACAAAACAAATGTTTCTCATGAATACATGTGGTATAGAACTCGAGGAATACATGAACGATTATAGAACAAGATACTTGTTATCATTACTTATCGATGAGAAAAAAAATGCACGGGATAAATTTCGTACTAATAATGGTCGACCAATTGAAGATAACTATATATAAAACAAGAATATTTAGTATTTTGATATCTTTTTTTTAAAGTAATCAATATCTATACTTTATTGTTCTGATTTGGATTTTGAGAGATTTATCATTTTTGAGAAGTATCGATTGATCGAATTTTGAAAAAATTTTCATCATATAAAATCAGATTCTTGAAAAGTGGAATAGATCTAGTAGATCTAATCTGAGAAAGTTTTTTGAAAAATCTAGATCCAATCTCATTATCTATTTGATCTAAATTTGTGAAGATGGCTACTCCTGGAAGTGCTCCATAGGAAGTCAATCCAATTATTGTTAGAAGAGCACCCCGATTGGATCTATCCAAATATAATGGATTAACAGATCCAGTTAGATTTCTTCAGATCTATGCTGAATCCTATGAAGTCTGGTGAGATTTATCCTCAAGATAAACTTAAGTTGTTTCCTATGGCCTTAACAAACGTAGCACCAGATTGGTACTATAATCAAGATGAAACTAAGCGTATAGATTGGGAGGTTGTTAAGTGAGCCCTGATCACACAGTTTATGGAAGACCCTTTCCTACTTTTAAGTAGAATTAAAATGGGAAAGCGAAAAATGGTTTGAGATTACATTGAACGGGTGAAACGTCTTAGATCTGAATGCGAACTTGAGCTGATTAACGAAAATGCCATGATTATGTGGTTTTTGTCAGGTCTACCTAAACGGATCAGACGTGAGTTGGAACGCCATAATGAGTATGCACTCTTGCAAAATGCTATGGACGATGCAATTTGGGAGGAGGATGAAGATTCAGATGAGGAGCCAAATATCAGTATGTTGCCTTATACAGCAGGGCAGACTACTACGACATCCACCACTATTGCATCAACGAATGCCAATGCTACTATAGAAATGATGCTCAATGAGTTCGAGAAACTTTGGAAGAACCAACAAAAACAGATGGAAAAGTTGCAGTTGCAATTTGATGAGAAGATCAAAGCATTGAAAATTTTCCACGGAGAAGCAAACAAGAAACCTGAAAAGCTTGCAAAGACTTTTCCTACTAGGAAAAATGTTTGGTGTTCTATTTGTACAGGAAAGCACACAGTGAACGAGTGTCCTCAATTGAAAAAATGAATGGAAATCAGTGTTTGCCATCTGTGTAATTCACAGGATCATCAGACTACTTTTTGCAACTTCAACCCTCAGATAATTCAACAACGGTATGCCCATATGTGATATCGAGAACCACAATATGGAAATAATCCAGCAGTAAGATCGCGACAATCTGCTCTTGGATACCCGGAATGTTTAGCTTTACCAGCCCCACCAAAAGCACTCCGCTCCTCCAGCCAATTTGATGGAACTAGAACCTGACAGAAATGCTGAGCAATGGAACTATGGAAATGATCAAGCAAGTGGATCTTCAGGTGGATCTTCAGAACAATATGCCATTTATGCTGCTATTCAACAAGAAGCCTCTGGAAATTGGACCAGAGCACCACTCGGATGCTTTGCATGTGGAGAAAATCACAGAGTTGCAAAATGTCCAAATAAAGATAAATTTGTACCATTTTGTTGTGACTGTGGTTATGCGCATTGCTATAAAGACTGTCCAGCAAGACCGAAGCCACCACTAGCTACAACACCTATAAATTTGATAACAATTAAGCAAAGAGCAGTAGCTCAAAATAAATCAAGCGCAACCTTGATGGTGGTCACCAGAGCACAGAAGCAGAAAGAACCAGTAATGGATCCAGTACCTGCTGATTCTATACCATTGAATGATATGCCAATAGCATCGAGAGTCTATCCAAATCTTAATACAGAAAAATGAAAATATTAGGATATGAGACAGTGGATCAAACATCTACAAGAAGAAGAGGAGCTTGAAGCTGCTAAAGCAACAGCTGAAGTTCATTCTTCACCATTGTAGCCACCGAGAAATTTACGTACGGATATGAATGATCAATTACGTCATCTTGAACAACCCTTCAAGATGACTGAACCATAAGCACCGCATACAGAACTACTCATGAACATTTTGTCTAGCAAGATCAATATTTCATTGGGAGAGTTCCTGAAGTTGGTGCCAAAAGCAAAGAAGTCTTAGTGCAAAAGTTAGCTCAAGAAGAACCAGAAGTCCATCAGGATCCGCTTTTTTGTGCTGGATTTGAAGAATCTAACGAAGTACTCCATGTTGGAGCTGCTTGGAAAAGTGAACAAAAGAATATCACTTTGCCGATACAACATAGACAATTTCCTAAAGAAGCAGCCGTGATAGATGGAGGTGCAAAATGGGGCCTTACAAAGATTAAGCCTGCTACTTTTGCTATTAAGCTAGCTAATCAAATGACAGTTTATCCACGAGGAATGGTGGAAGATATACCTGTAAAAATTGTGAAAGTACAATTCATCATTACTTTCGTAGTGATGGACTTACCAGAAGCGCCAAATGTCTACCGAATTCTATTAGGACATCCATGGTTACAAGTTGCGCAAGTAATTCTTCATAACTGGGGTACCGGAAAAATCACTTTTGAAAATCATGAACGTGCAGTTAAAATTCATCCTACAACTTGGACTATCAAACTAGGGGTTCAAAAAGAGGATGACAATTCGTCAACAACAAATCATACTTGTGATCGACCAGAGAAAAATTTGGGAGTTCATTACGATTCTCAAACGGATACTGTCAATTGGAATGAAGCTCTTGCAACAATTGACTGTACAATAGGATATATGTGTCAACAAGATAATTAATTAGATTTGAACGAGATTTTCTTATTAGATCAAAGTTTGGATACACCGATCACGTTTCCACTGAATGTGCTGAATGTAGCCTGGATATCAACGGAACCTATACCAGATCTGATTAAGGATGAACTCATTCTTGTGAGTCATGCCTTGACTTATGATGGCAATGCAGAACTTACGGATGAGCAGATTCTAAATCATATGGATCTGACCACATTTGGAGTGCGTAATGTTCCTGATGAACTCACAGTAAAACCGCCCAAAGCAGATATATTAAAGGAAGACAGGATTACAGGATAGATGACGAAGAAACAAGCTAAGCAACATTATAATACGGTCCTAAAATGGGAAAATCTCCCTCAAAAGATTGATTCAGATGAAGTGCTACCCTTATTGGATAAAGGCAAAAGAAAAGTCGAGGATGATTCTTCAAGTCTGATTTCTAGTAAAACACCATCGTCTAGGAAGTCTTCACCTATGAAGAAAGATTTATTATCTCAAAAGTCATCACCTCCACGATCAATTCCTGCTAAGAAGGCTAAGCAAAGATCCAAGACAAGTCCTTTCGAAAAAGAACAAACATATGTAGTCCAGCATGATATGCTTGAACATTTTAAACATTATACACTGGATGATGTGATTATCATGTTACCTAAAGCACATCGTGAACCTGAAGAACATATGTCGGAATCTAAAGAGGTTTACGATGGCCCAGCTAGGACGCAACCAATGAATCTTGCCGAACCTGGAGAACCAGAAAAGATTGTACAAGTTGGATCACAACTTACTCCTGAACAGTATCAAGCACTCCGATTGTTACTTATTAAGTATCAAGATTGCTTTGCATGGACATATCAAGATTTGAAAGGTATTCCGACATTAGTGATTGAACATACCATACCTTTAGTACCTGATGCAGTTCCAAAGGTTACAAAATTCTATCGCTGTAATCCGAAGGTGGCGGACCTGATAAAGAAAGAACTTCTGAGATTGCTTGACCCCGATTTTATTTATGAGATCGAGCATACCAAATGAATTTCACTAATTGTCATTGTTCCTAAGAAAAATGAAAAGTTGCAGATTTGTGTGAATCTCAAAGCGTTGAACAAAGTGATGTGAAAGGATCACTTTTCGTTACCTTTTACTGAAAGCATTTTGGATCGCCTTGCTGGAGTAGAAGCTTATCGACAATCGGCAATGTTTGCTAAAGATCTAACTCTGTTGGCGTCAGTGGCAACCAGATGGGACGATTGCCTCCCTCCTCTGGCATTCGATCCAAATAAGCCGATGGCCTTAGAGCAAATCAAAGATCAGCTGCCGGTTGCTCGTTTATATTTTTGTGCGGCAATGATGGGGGGCTTCTGGGAATCACGCTTCACATCATGGACAACCTCAAAGTGGATTGTCGGAGCCCACCGTTGTTTCCTGCCACATACTTTGGATTTTAATACTGCACGTCTCGATTTTATGGAGAAGGTGCAGTATCACTTAATCAAGATTCTGCGCGAAGCCAATAAAAGTCCCCAATAACTGAATATTGCAGGTGTCGTGGGACTGCCACCAGTTTTGGTGGGGGATACTATTGGAGGGTTTGCGGATTTCAAGGCAACCCTAACCCTAGTTAATAAGTGAGAGGGATTTGGCACCTTGCGTGTGTAAGTCCAACCCGATGATCACACAGTTATTTGATTGATTAGTTAAAAGTTAATAAAAGGACTTTAGGCGTTTTTGCAGAACTTTTAGTGTCGCAAGGCCTAAATGTCAAGTTAGTGAATAAAGTTGAGTTTCCCTCCAGTTTTGATGATTCCCACACTTTTTTAAATTTGAATAAAAAGAGAGGCAAGACTGGACCAATAGGATTCAGAGGCCAGGGTCCTCCTCTCTATTATAAGAAGGGACCAACTCAAGTTGCTCATGATGTTCATTTCCTCATTTCAATAAAGCAGATTGGTTCTCTTCATAAACGGATTGATGAATGTCCTTGCTCTCTATCACTGTTCCTCCATTTCTCATGCTTGTTTGGATTTTGCTAATTGTTGGATCTGAGTGTTATTGGGATTGTATGTTATTATACTTTTTATGAGAGAGAAAGAGTAAGCTATCTCTGTTGTGAATGTGTAGTGTTAAGGGATTTTAAGTGTTAAGGGATGAGTAGTGTTAAAGAGTAGGGTTAATGGATGTAGAGATAGATGTGAATCCTCCATTCATGTTGAAATCTGAACTAAACTATCGCTCTCATGGGAACGAACCTACGCGTGACAACTAACTCCGTCTCTTTGATGCTAGATTGACTAGATCTTGGATTCAGGTTAGGCAAGGAAAGAAACCCACTACAGTAATTAGAAAGCCAGACTAAATATAAAAAAGCATTACAATATTGACACAAATATGAATGCACAACAAACAGAGCTGTAATTAGATTATGTATAATGAAATATACAGGTCAATAATGCAGGTGAGCACAAAACAATAGCGGACATAACTGCGTGCTTCACAAAGCTAATCACACAGTGTGTAAAGGTGATGAACCTATTATTGACAATACATCTGGAAGAAATAATCAATGCGCAAAGGCATCTACAATGTCTATTTCTGATTACAAGTGATGTTTTGTTCTAATGCCGTTCTGATACTCTTATGATGCTATATCGATGAATACGCAAATGGTATTCAATATATACATAATTTTTATAGGTGTGCAGATTAAGAAAGTACAAAAGTGGTTGTGCTGTATGTGGGAGATCGTGGGTGGCTGCTGTCGTTGTCTTGCACAGTGCATGGGATGAGCGTGAGATGGCCGCGACGTCAGCCTTCATTGGTGAAATGCGAAAAACGCGACACTCCGTCAAAATGCCTTAGAAAATAATTCATAAGGTACCTTCGCCTTTCCATGAGGGTACCTTCGTCTTTCCATAAGAGCACCTTTGGCTTTTGTAGGGAACTTTTGGCATTTGTAGGGCAGTGTCGCCTTTTTTGCCTTATTCGTCTTTTTCGTCTATTCAAATTTGCTTGTATATATGGAGACTGTCGTTTTTTTGGAATTGTCGCCAACACTTGGTTGCTCAGGGTGGCCCAAAGGTGAAGAAGCGACAGTGTTGCATTTTTTGCCTGTGGGATTTCCCGAGTAAAAACGCAGACAATCGCGTTTTTTGCCTGTCTTATTTTACATGTAAAGTTGCAGATTGTGCGACAACACAAATAAATGTGCTTACTCCTAGAGTGAAATCTAGGGTTGGCCGATAAGACAATAACACTCTGATTATCATAGAATATGATTGTAGGGTTGTACTGATACAATGACAGTAAATTTCTCAACCAAAATGCTCCTTTAATAGATTGAGAAACAACAATGTATTTCTGCTTCTGTAGAAGAAAGAGCGATAGAGATTTGCTTACGATTGTTTCATGAGATAGGACCGCCGTTGAAGAAGAATGTAAATCCAAATGTGGACTTACGATTGTCTACGTCTCCTTCCCAGCTTGCATCAGAATATCCACTGAGCTGATGAAGATTGTCGTTGCTGACTTCTCCATAACAGATGCACTGGTCCATGGTATCTCGAATATACCTCATGACTCTTATGAGAGCCTTCCAATGGGTAATGCCAGGATTAGCCATATATTGGCTGAGTGAGCTTACTGCAAAAGAGATGTCGGGTCTTGTACAGACCATTGCATACATGAGATATCCAAGTATCGATCGATAAAGATACTCTCTCATCTGCTCCTCTCCCTGCTTGGTCTGAGGACATTGGTCCTTTGACAAACGTAGCAGATGAAGAAAGTACAAAAGTGGTTGTGCTGTATGTGGGAGATCGTGGGTGGCTGTTGTTGTTGTCAAATCTGATTGCACAGTGCATGGGATGAGCGTGAGAAGGCCGCGACGTCAGCCTTCATTGGTGAAAATGCAAAAAATGCGACACTCTGTCAAAATGCCTTTAATTTACAAGGTACCTTTGCCTTTCCATGAGGGTACCTTTGCCTTTCCATAAGAGCACCTTTGGCTTTTGTAGGGTAGTTTTGGCATTTGTAGGGCAGTGTCACCTTTTTCGCCTTACTCGTCTTTTTCGTCTGTTCAAATTTGCTTGTATTTATGCAGACTGTCGCTTTTCTGGAAGTGTCGCCAACACTTGGTTGCTCAGGGTGGCCCAAGGTGAAGAAGCGACAGTGTTGCATTTTTCGCTTGTGGGATTTCCCGAGTAAAAACGCAAACAGTCACGTTTTTCGTCTGTCTTATTTTACATGTAAATTTGCAGACTGTGCGACAACACAAGTAAAATACAGCAGCATGAATGGAGACATATTAACATAGGATTTAGGAGAGTAGAGGAGATAAATCCAACAATTGGTTCTATGATTTCAAATCCTTCACTCATCGAACGTTGTTGAACTAGGTGAAAATTCATCTCAAAATATGAAAGGTGAAGATACTATCAAAGTAAAATTTCATAATGGTGATGTCAACTTATTATCCAATGTTTTTCATGTTTCAAATCTTACCAATTATCTACTCTCAATCAATAGGATAGTCAATTTGGGTCATAGGATCAAGTTTGATATTGAAGGTGTGGCTACCTCTATAGATTAAGCCACTATTTTTCTACAAATAGCCAAACTCTTCATACTCCAACTTCTATACATCCAAATCTACTTTGGCATTTCAAACTACAACATTATAAATTATAGAAGTATTCAATGGCATATTTCAATAATTTACAACTAACTACTCACCTCGGTCCAATGGAGTAGTTGAAAGAAAGAATTGAACTCTCATAGAGAGTCAAAGAGCATGCTAACCCATGCCTCACTTCCTAAACACTTTTGGATAGGAGCAGTATCAATTGTAGCCTATATACAAAATCGATGCATCACCAAAGCCCTAGGCAACAAGACTCCTCATGAGGTTTGGATAGAATCGAAACTCTTTCTTAAACATCTTCGAGTTTTTGGATGCATCACTTATTCACAAGTCCCTATTGAATTAAGAAAGAAGCTAGACACACTAGTATCAAGTCGATTTTTGTAGAATACTCGTCTGATCATAAAATATACAAACTCTACAATCCAGTCACACAAAAAATTTATATTAGTAAAGATGTAATATTTGTTGAAAATCGTTCTATGACCTAAAGAGAAAGAAGACTGTAAACGTCATTCCTTTGGCTACCATGTCAGACCCAAAAGGTCGATATTTATGTAGTTGATTCGGACTCAGATCAAGAGTCCCTTTAGCCCCAACAAGATAATCAACCTTAGTAGGTTGACAATACTCCAAGAAGGTCAACTCAACCCAGACATCACCTTCGAGATTCATGGATGATGCTTCTTGTTATTTTGTGTATGAGTATAACACCATAAAAGAAGCTATGACACATGCTGACACTGATCAATGAAAGGCTGCCATGGACAAAGAGTATGGCTCTCTCATGTTGAACGACACATGGACAGTCATGGAACTGTTGGAGAATAGAAATACCATGTCATGCAAATGGATTTTTAAAATCAAATATGATGCTAATGGAAAAGTCGATAGATTCAAGGCTCGACTTGTTGCAAGGAGATTTCACAAATCCCAAAACCTTCAGTGTAGTGGTAAAACATAATTCAATCTGACTCTTACTATCAGTTGTAGCTACAGCCGACCTTGAAGTATGTCAAATGGACGTTCAAACAACATTCATAAATGAAACCATTGAAAAAGATATTTTTCATCTCACAACTTGAAGGATATGACATCAAAGATCAAGAACATCTTGTATGAAAATCACATAAGACTCTCTATGGACTAAAATAGTCTCCCACAAGAGCCTGGTTTCAAAATATCAACAATCTTTCATTTAAAAAGGTCATATTCCTAGCTCGGCATATTTAGATGTTTATTTCAAATCAGTTTCTACTTCCTTTATTTAGATGATACACTGCTATATTTTAGTAACAAATTGAAATACTTGAAGGAGGTTAGGAATATTCTATCACATGAATATGAGATGATAGATTTCCAACCCACTATTGTCTTGGAATTTAGATCCACAGAGATCGACCCAGCAGACAAACAATAGTCAACAAAGATACTTGAAGATGTGTTTGGTAAGTATGACATGTCAAATTGTAAACCAAGCTACTTCCCTTTAGATCTAGGATTAAAATTATCAAAAGAGCAATGCCTACAAACTTAGGCAAAAATAAAGGCTATGAAGCAATGTCCTTTTCATTCCATTGTAGACTCACTAATGTATGCTATGCTTTGCACTTGTCTTAATCTAATATACTCTATTAGCACATTGAGCCAATTTTTATCTAACCCAGGATTGAAACACTCAACAGCTCTTGTGAAGATATTAAAATATATACAAACTAATAAAGACTTTTGCATCTATTATGGAGGCAACAAGCTACCAGTATTTTTACATAATACATAGATGTGAGTGGGCAGGATACTAGAAGACCATGTTTGAAATGTTGCTAATGGTTAGCAAGTTTTTGGTAAGTTGTGTCATGGTTATGACAAGAAGGAGCATGTTCAATTAAGTTGTGGGCAACACCAAATGCAAGAATAATGAACCTACAAGATAAAACTCTGGCCAAAGTATTGGGTATTAAAATGCCTAAGAATGGATTCTAAAAAGATCTCGCACATCTTTGCTCTAAGACCTTGCCTCAAGAACCATGTCATAATATTAAAACAAAATTGTTGCTGGAGAAAGATTTAACTCCAAAGATGACCTATATTTAGGATGCTTCATACACAAGTGCACGACCAATCCCTAATTCAAAGTCTTAGCTTGGTACTGGTTATCAATTTTTTTTGCCTTTACCCACTCTCACACAAGAGCATTTACTCCTACATAGAAGTCACATGGGGCCTAGCAAATGCCGTAGTGTGACAATTTCAGCTCCCATGAAATGATGAGTATTAGTTTTAGATACATAGCAAAAAGTCCATTATGCCATAGTTCATCAAGGTTGGCTTAGTTGGTTAACTTGACATCCAAGAGTTCTTTGGTCTCAAGTTAGAGCCTCCCTTGGAAACCAAGAAGCATGGTTCCAAGACAACTAAGATTTCAAAATAGCTAATTTACCTCGCATCCAAACTCAGACAACAATGACATTCTTCATTCAATAGTTTTATAGCACTGCCTTACAGTATACCACAACATTCTTGTTTCTTTACTCGAGCAACAACTTGGATGTTAGGATGCACATGAGTCGAGGACTTCAGAAGTGCATGGTGAGCGCGTATGACAAGTTGGAATGAACTCCTCTAGTGAATAAGAAACAAATTTTACACATTTTACTGAGGCACTAACAAAGCAAATTAGTGGATACCCCCTCACCCTAAGAAGGGTTTTGGGGGAAGAAAATAGGGGGGGGGGGGCACGTGTGGCCCCGTGCTCCAAAGACCTCGCATCTAAGGAGCACGGTGGCCTTTTGGTCCTGATGTGTCCTTAGCCGCACCTTTTTTTTGTAATTGGATGCCCTGGTGCCATGTGTCCGGGCAACCAAAATGTTATCCCATAAGCATACCTTTGGGATTTCTGGAAGGAGACATATAGGCAAACATGCCCATTATCTCACATGTGTGGGTGCCCGGGCGTGGAAGTGCTCGGCGTGGCTCCCGCTGCCTGGTGCCCATCTGGGTTGCCTGGCGCCACTCTCCCATTGCCCGGCGGCCTTCAAGGCTGGCCACGGCCACAATCCTGTTGCCCGGCACCTACTCCCGCCCACACATCCCGGGCTGCAGGTGCCGACATAAAATTGGTCGCATGCCAATTCTTGGCGGTCCCTGCCCACCCGAGCATCGGGGCCACGTGGCGCCGAGCCACTAGGGCGGGGCCAAACGCTAAACACGTGCCAATTTGGGGAGCCTCGCATCTTACAAAGCACTTGGGGCTTTGGCCACGGTGCATCGTGCACCACACCGTTTTTTTAAAAAAATTGGCAGCCCGGGCGCCACGTGTCCGGGCAACCAAGATTTATCCCATCAGCGTTTCTAGTGGGTTACTGAGAGAGAATATATTCCCAAACTCCCCATAGTACTCACATGTGTGTGCCTGGGCGTGGCTGTGGTTGGCGCCACCTATGCCCTGCCTGCCCCTGCCCGGCGCCCTACTTGCAACCCAACGCTGCCCGATGACGCCAGTGCTTGGGTGCCCAGGACCGCGGCCTAGCGCCGCCCAAAAAAAACTGATGTGTCCCAATTTTTGACAGGCACCGCTCGCGGGACCCTCCTGCGACCGGGGCCAAACCTCTCCCCTGTGTGGCCCCGTCCGTGAATGGCCCGCGGGGGACGGGGGGCCACAGGGGAGGGGGGTTAGGCCGCTAAAGTTCCATCGTTGCCCTAAAAGCGACGGGTGAGATGAGGAATCGAACGGATGGTACAATAGATCATCCCGACCGTACATACAACTCCAGGGAATCTGAGCCGTCCAAGAGGCCCTAACTTAAATAGATCCACGGCGAAGCTGTTCTAATTTTTTCCTTGCGTTAGGAACTTTTGCTCGTCTTCATCGTCCGCTGTCGATCGTCTCCATCCATCGCCTGCAGCTCTGTGCAGGTAGGATTCTAGAGCAATCAAAGTCATGTCCATACTCTCTACGTGTTCGTTTCAGTTTTGCGTGGTTGTCCTGTGATTTATGAACGAAATGATTCACTTTCCTGCATTTTGTTTTCTGATTCCTGGGAATGTTTTGATTTGATTTGCGAAGTCTGCTGCTCCTTTATTTGTACCATGATGCTGTTTTATTCCGTCGATTGTGACTGTTGCGTATCCCGTAGAGTAAAGGATTGGCATAGCACTTTACTCTTTGTTTACGAAGTGGATCAAATAGTGCAAAGATTGGCATTTCTCATGAAGTTACGGGCTGCAATTAGGTTTTGAATTTTCTTGAACTAGCTTTGCAAAGTTTTTCAAGCATGAGATTGTAAAACGAATTGAAAGCAGATTCCCTAAACCAAATTACGTCCAAAAAGAAGCGAAGTCGCTTATTGGCACGGGAGTGGGACTAACTCCTGCTCCCGTGCCGTCACAAATTTTTTCGAGCACACGAATGTTACCCAGGCACATGCACGCAGGAAATTTCTGTGAGCATCGCATCTTCGTGTGCACGCATGCTTTTGCTATACAATGAACTTCTTTCACTATATATGAACTTTGAAGCACTGCCCATTTCTCCAAGTAACTTATGGGATAATTCTAAAATGCCATGTGGCATTACATGGGCCCAAAATCTCAAAATTTTTAGGTCCCACAATTTTCTCGAGCACATGCAGGTACAGGCAGGGCAGCACACCGGGCAGCATAGGAGGGCTCCTTGGAACATGTGGGGAGCATAGAACACTGTTGGGCGTAATCGCTCCCATGTCAATAAGAGACGAGAAAAAAGTAGTTGTAGGACATTCCAGCTTATAAAAAGTCATTAATTGTGGGCGTGAAATGGTTTATCAATGCTTTACACTTGAGAAGAGCGCGAAATAGGTTCAACTGTGACACCATCAATTAGACGAGCAACGGCTTGAAATAAGCAACTCTGCTTATAAGCAGTAGTGCAATAGCAACTCTAAATTAAATCTCTAAAAGACTGAGCTAGAATGCTAAAAGAATGTGTAAAGAAGTTGGAGGAGGATATTACTGGTTTCAAAAAGTTAGGGTGTGGGTCATAGGAAAAAGTTTTAGCCATAAGGTAAAGTGCTTTGCCGATTCTTTACCGTCGGGAAATGGTATTATCAACGACCTTTTCAGCAGGTTCAAAGACCATCACCTAGCAGCTTGGCTTAATGGCTTCGCCATTAAGTTACCCGTTTAACGTTGTAAGAATGTTACTATGAAATCTATTTTGCATTATGCAGTGTTTTCTAGTCTGCAGTTTCCTCAAGCTTTATGGTAAGAACAACTATGGACAAAAAACGAATGATATATTTGATTGCCAGTTTCATAATTGTCGTCAATCTTGTTAGATTTCTTATGCTCAGCCTTAAAAATCGTTTTGTAATGAGCATCTTGAAAACACAAAGCCGACAACATGATTTCGGACCTTCACATTTTTTCCCTTTAAGTTTTTCCATTTATGCCTTAAACGATTTAAGGCACCCTTGTTTTTTTTTTTGCCTTCTTTGCCCTTTTTCCGTGCCTTCACGAAAAAAGCGACACTGGCCAGAATGACTTAAAAACCATTTCTAGACCACCTTCGCCTTTTTCGCCTCTTTGCGAAAAAAATGCTACACAAAACCCAGAATGCCTTAAAACCATTTTTGGGCACCTTCGCCTTTTTCGCTGCCTTAACCTAAGGCACCTTCGGCTTCTTCGCTGCCTTAAAATCTAAGGGCGTCTTCAGAATTTGCATACCTTCAGTCTAACGGACACCTTCGGGTTTTTCGACTTTTTCGCATTTTTGTACATTGGCAAACCGACGTCGCCAAACGTATCAGCAACCCTAAAAACAACTGGACAACCAAATATCCAAAAGGCGGTGAAGCGGTTACCAACTTTTTGTACATATGCAAAGACTGGCGTAAATAGCCTTAAAGGCTTGTAAGATATTTTCTCTCTTGTAAATCCCTATATTAGCTGAATCAAGCTATGTAAGTGTTAATTGAAAAATTTCTCTTTCAATCAGAGTTATCTGTAGCCAGCGTCTCACCGCTTAGCAAGCTGAAGTGATTACTTCAAGCCATTGTACTCATTGTTGATATTTATCAGAGTGCAATTTTTGTCTCACTGCTGCGTCGTTCTTTTGCGTAAACTGTATGAATTCTTCTACTTGAATATTTCTGCTGCTAATTGTTGCGTTTCCGTTCCTACACGCCTACGCTCTAAGCAACCGAGCCTCCGCGGCGCTCACGACCACCGTTTTACAACATGGTATCAGAGCGGGCATTTCAGTAATCTGCATATCTACTGCGGATTATCATTTCATAGGTTGGATCAACATTATAAGTGTTAGATCCTAGGTTGAGATAGCAAGCAACATTCGAGTCAACCCACATCAGAGGACCGATGTTCAACCCAGAAGGTCGAACAGGTCTAGACAGCCTCCATCTAGATGTATGGATGATCCGGCCTGCTACTTTGTGCAGGAACCGACCACGGTTTCTGAGGCAATGTCTACTCCTGATGCTGACCAGTGGAAATCAACGATGGACACCGAATTCGATTCTCTGTTGGAGAATCAAACATGGACACTCACTGAGCTGCCAAAGGACCGAAACCCAATTCCATGCAAATGGATATTCAAGGCAAAGTACGACGCTGAAGAAAGGCTAAACCGTTACAAAGCCAGGCTAGTCGCCAAAGGCTTTTCCCAAATTGCAGATCTGGATTATTCAGAAACCTTCAGCCCAGTCGTCAAACATGCTTCGATTCGCCTACTCCTCTCCTTTGCAGCTGCAGCAGATCTCGAACCGCTTTCCTCAATGGAACCATCGAAGAGGAAATCTATATGACACAACCAGAGGGATACAAACTCAACGACAAACAACAACACCTTGTATGCAGAATTCACAAGGTGCTCTACGGGCTGAAACAGTCACCTAGAACCTGGTTCCAGAAGATCAACGCATTTCTGATAGAGAATGGTTTTATTGCAAACTCAGCAGACTCGAATGTTTACTTCAAGTCTCTATCAGAATACTTCATCATCATCACTCTCTATGTTGATGATACACTCTTATTCAGTAATAATCTGAATCTGATGAAGGGTACAAAATGCATGTTGGCCCAGGAATACAAGATGACTGACATGGGTCCAGCCCACTATTGTCTCGGAATCCAAATTCAACGAGATCGACCCAGCAGACTGATCTTTATCAGTCAGCAACGATATCTCAACAACGTGCTGGAAAAGTATGGAATGGCCAACTACAAACCCAGTCTCTTTCCACTCGACCTTGGACTAAAGCTATCAAAGGAACAGTCTCCTCAAACTGAGGCAGAAAAGGAGGAAATGAAGCGCTACTCGTTTCAATCCATCATCGGCTCACTGATGTACGCAATGATCTGCACGTGACCAGACCTTGCATATTCGATCAGTACACTCAGCCAGTTCCTGTCAAATCTAGGCGTAGTTCATTGGAAAGCGCTAACAAAGGTCATGAAGTACATCCAAGCAACGAAAACTCTCAACATCTGCTATGGAGGCAGCCAAACTGCCAACATCCTTGAAGCCTACACAGATGCGGATTGGGCAGGAGATGTCGACACTAGAAAATCAACTTCTGGAATTGTATTTCTGTACAACCAAGGCCTAATCTCATGGAACAGCTGGAAGCAGACCTCAGTTGCATTATCATCAACGGAATTCGAATACATAGCTGCGACAAATGCAACCAAAGAGGCAATCTGGCTAAGGCAACTTCTCGCAGACCTGAACCTTGCACAACCGCTTCCTACAACAATCTATTGTGACAATCAAAGCACAATAGCACTTTCTCTCAATCCGAGATTTCACTCTCGAAGCAACATCTCAGATTTAACGATATGTTAAATCTGAAGATAAAAGTTTTTCAAGATCCTCATTAAGGGGGAGTGTTAGATTTCTTATGCTCAGCCTTAAAAATCGTTAAGTAATGAGCATCTTGAAAACAGAAGGCCGACAACATGATTTCGGACCTTCACATTTTTTCCCTTTAAGTTTTTTCATTTATGCCTTAAACGATTTAAGGCACTTTTGATTTTTTTTTTTTTTTGCCTTCTTCACCCTTTTTCCGTGCCTTCACGAAAAAAGCGACACACTGGTCAGAATGACTTAAAAATCATTTCTGGACCACCTTCGCCTTTTTCGCCTCTTTGCAAAAAAAATGCGACACAAAACCCAGAATGCCTTAAAACCATTTTTGGGCACCTTCGCCTTTTTCGCTGTCTTAAACTAAGGCACCTTCGGCTTCTTCGCTGCCTTAAAATCTAAGGGCATCTTCAGAATTTGCATGCCTTCAGTCTAACGGACACCTTCGGGTTTTTCGGTTTTTTCGCATTTTTCTACATTGGTAAACCGATGTCGCCAAACGTATCAGCTACCCTAAAAACAGCTGGACAACCAAATATCCAAAAGGCGGTGAAGCGGTTACCAACTTTTTGTATATATGCAAAGACTGGCGTAAATAGCCTTAAAGGCTTGTAAGATATTTTCTCTCTTGTAAATCTCTATATTGGCTGAATCAAGCTATGTAAGTGGTAATTGAAAAATTTCTCTTTCAATCAGAGTTAGCCAGCGTTATCACGCTCAACAAGCTGAAGTTATTACTTCAAGCCATCGTACTCACTGTTGATATTTATCAGAGTGCAATTCTTGTCTCACTACTGCGTCGTTCTTTTTGCGTAAACTGTATGAATTCTTCTACTTGAATATTTCTGCTGCTAACTGTTGCGTTTCCGTTCCTACACGCCTACGCTTTGAGCAACTGAGCCTCCGCTGCGCTCACGACCACCGTGTTACGACAAATTGCGCCTCACTTGTACATGATTGAGCTGATTCACTTATTCACGTTATCCTTTTCAGGAATGGTGATGTAAGTTAGTGTTTCATCACTTGTTTTGGAATATGCTAGTTTTTGTTTCAAGAGATTATGCAGTTTGTAGTGGTGTACCAATAATCAATACTTAATTGATTGATTATTTGGGCAAGAGGAACGTGTTAGGCTTAAGCATGTGTATTATTTGCGGCCAATCATTAAGAGATTGTGTCAATGACAACAATTGTGAAATGTGTAATGATGAAGACAAACAACCATAACATGATAACATGTAGAACATTAGTTTGTTACATAATTGCACTCTGCTTTCATTTGGATTTCCTGGAACGCGGTTGTTTCTAATTTATAATTTTTTTTAAAATCTTTTGATTGGTTCTTAATGTTTGCAAATTTTTTTAGTGGCAAAGATGAGTTTTTAGGTGTTTTTTATGTGATCATCTAGTACCAAAAAGGAATAAAATAGCATTTCGGAGCGTTGGTGCATCTAGTTAATGACTATCCTTGTAATTGCTTGATTACAAATTAACTAACACACTAAATGATATATTCTGTTAATTGATTTTGAGAAGCATGTTCTCACTTTCAAGGAGGTTGATAAGGTAGTTACATTATTTGCAGTAATTTTGTCTGATATCGTAGAGGGTTGCTAGGATGTCCCAAACATCCTTAGCAGTCTGAGCAGCTTGGATATGACATATCAAAAAACCTGTGTTAATAGCTGTTTTAGACTCAAATGATTTCAGGCATCTATGCTAGTGACATTTGAAAGAAACAAAGGAAAACCACTAGCAATTTCTGAATCGAATCACAAGAAAATTAACAAATGACAAATGGTACAGTTTACTTTGACAAATCAGATCTCAATATTTGGCACATCTACATGTGAATAGAAGGTACAGTATCAATTTTAGACAGTTAGCTGCAACAACACGGTATCTGATTCCTTGTGTAAGCCTTGCAAAAAAAAAGAAGCAAAATACGTGTATGTTTCGAAAAGCAAAAAACAAACATGTTCCGTTTCGGAACGCGTTCGAAGTGGCCGTTCCATATGCGTTTCAAAACGGAACGGGCATCTATGATACTGCCTATCTATGAAGGACGTTAGAAAGATCACTAGGATGATTTTCCGATAAACTTGTTTGAAATAATGAGGGTAAATTCATCATCAAAAGACTCCAATACCCACCTATTTCCATTTCTCATGACTGCTTCAAAATTATTTCATCAAGGGGAGCTTCAAAAAAGAGTTCGACATTTAGTTTTGAGTTTCAAAACGATCACAATCCAAAATGAGCGTTCCAAACATGAAGAGTTCAAAATACGTTCACGTTGCTACACTAGCCTGGGTCATCACACTTCAGAAACTATGAAAATTAGGCACTGATTTCATTGTACCTTTATACAATAGACTTGACATGAGGGTTCGGGCACTTCGGCCCGCGTCTGCGTCCGACGCCCGGACCCGGACGCGTCCGACCCCCTGACGCGGGACGCATCCTTTTTTTTAAATTTTTTTTTTTTTTAAGGCTGGACGCGGACGTGTCCGAGGCCTAGAACGCGTTCGGGCCCCGGACGCGTTTTTAAAAAAAAAAAAAACCAGAACCACGCGGGCCTGCGGACAGTCCGCAGAACCCGAGGCAGAGAGAGGGCGGAAGAGAGAGAGAGAGAGAGAGAGAGAGAGAGAGAGAGAGAGAGAGAGAGAGAGAGGAGGGCAGAGAGAGAGAGAGAGAGAGAGAGAGAGAGAGAGAGAGAGAGAGAGAGAGAGAGAGATGGTGTTTGTGTGTGTGTGTGTGTGTGAAAATTGTGTGTGTGTGACTTTTCTATTGTTGATTTGTGTGCATACAGTTGTGTGTGTGGTGATCTGTGTGTGAGAGAGTGAGGAAGAGACAGAGAGTGAGGGACGGGGAGAGAGGATTTGTGTGTGTGCACAGTGTGAGTGTGTGAGTTTAGGATTTACGATTAAGGGTGCTTGGGTTTAGGGTTTAGGGTGGGAGAGAGCTTGGATTTCCGTGCTTCTGTGTGTGTGTGCGCGTGAGAGAGAGAGAGAGAGAGAGAGAGAGAGAGAGAGAGAGAGAGAGAGAGAGAGAGAGAGAGAGAGAGAGAGAGAGAGAGAGATGGCTGCTCGTCCCATTTGGGATGAGGTGGAGGTGATGCTCGACAAAAAGTGGCGTTGCCCTTTTTGTCGAAAGCAGTTCACAGGGAACGCTTCTCGGGTTCGAGCACATCTGGGGGGTTTGCGAGTCCGACCCACGGGGGGACGCTACGGGATCGGCATTTGTATGGTCATCCTCGCTGCGGAGAGGGCTCGCATTATGGAGACATATTCTGAGACAGCTGCTGAGCCCGACGAGCTGTCCACAGATGCCGCGGACTCTATTTCTACTGGTGCACCCACTGCCACCGCCCCTGCCACTGGTACACCCAGCGCCACCGCCCCCACCGTCGCATCTGCACCCGCCACCGCCTCTGCATCTGCACCCGCCTCCGCCCCTGCCACCGCCTCCGCCTCCGCCAGTACTCCCCATGGATCCACGGCCTCCACTGCTGCACCTACGCCTCTGCCATCACCGTAAGATCTACACGGCCTGTCCACATCCTCCGCTTCCGTACCTGCACCTATGCCACCACATCCAGATCCGCATCGTCCATCCGCATCCTCCCAGCCATCCACATCTCGAGGCACCAGACAGATGTCCATGCCGGGATCTTTCAGAGAGGGGCAGCATAGAGAGGCCACCAGGACCATAGCACAGATGTTCTATGACCTGAACCTCCCCTTTATCATGGCATCATCCCGCATCTTTCGAGAGGCTATCTCGAAAGTTGCAGTCTGCGGGCCCGACTACACACCACCCACAGCCGACGCACTACGAGGCCATTTGCTCCAGGACTGGGTTGCATCAGTCAGAGAGAGACTGGTCGCACTGCAGGCTTGGGATAGATACAGCTGTTCCATCATGGCTGATGGGTGGACTGATCATCGCAGACGTCCACTCATCAACGTGATTGTTTCCAGTTGTTACGGTTCCATGTTCTTGCGCAACATCGACGCCTCCGAGGCAGGGAGAGTGCATTCGGCCGAGTACATTTACACGACATCATTCGCGCGGCGATAGAGGACGGTGGGCCACAGCGCGTTGTCCAGGTATAATATTCTTTCATTAGTTGCTTGCTCATTTGCTGCTTGATGTTGATACAATAGTTTTGCGTAGTTTTCGATTGATTGCAATGTGTTTCCGAGCTGTGAACTGATCGTGTGAACGTATCGCGAAAGGTTGTGACGGACAATGCTTCCAACTGCCGCACGAGATCCTCTTCATGGAGCCTTTCTGGGTGGATATGCAGCAGCTGATGGACGTCATGCGCCCCATCTACTCTGTTCTGAGGCTCGTTGATCGTGAGGGGTGCACGATGGGCCTCATTTACGAGTTCATAGACCGCATAGGCGAGTCTCTCCAGTGTTCTGAGCTGGACCCTGCCAGGTATAACTTTTTTCCGTCTCACCATCCTTACTTCCATTTCTCACTCTGTTTCGTCTTGCTGCCGAAACACGATGGTATGTAACTGTTGCCTCGCGTGGTTTGGTCCACAGGTTGGAGCCTATCAGGCGCTTGTGGCAGCGGCGATGGGATAAGTTTCATCGGCCCATTCACAGTGTGGCCCACATACTGCATCCGCTGTTTCAGACCGAGAGGCAGTACGACGATGCAGAGCTGCGTACATCCGCCTCCTCAATAGCGACACTGGGTTCCGCAGCAGGCTCGAGGTGCAGAGGCTCGGTTACAGGTAAACTCTTGATCTATCGTACGCTGTCGGTATGTGCAGATTCAACATCAAAGCTGCACTTGTGCAGCATACACTTATACCTGCGTAGAATGTATTAATGGTCCAGGAATACAGTCCACTGGTTCGTGGAGCGGGTACGTACCCAAGGGACCGAGCCTGGCCCGATTCGGGCATTGTCCGATCAATATGGCTGTTCGACGGGTTAGAAACGCAATTAGGTCACGCGAAATGGACTAGTTTTGCAGCTTTCTGTCCGACGCTCCCGTTTCTCCAAACGGGATCCGTTTCAGGTGTCGTCCGTTTCGGCCAGCGGACAACCTCGACAGAAACCTGTGGGAGCAGACGGGACGAGGACCAGACGGACGACAGGCCCAGTACGTGTTGAAGAAGTTTAGGGTCAAAACAGGTCTTCGGGGACACTTTCCCAAGTTGGGACTTGAAAACATTTAGAATTGACAAAATGGTCCAGGAAAACAATCAGACGATTCGTGGCCCCGATACAATCTCAAGGGGCCGAGCCTGGCTCGATTCGGGTGTCGTCCGGTCGAAGTGGCCGTTGGACGGGACAAAAACGCAATAAGGTCATGTGAAATGGACTAGTTTTGCAGTTCTCTGCCGACGGCCCCATTTCTTCAAACGGGATCCGTTTCGGGTTTAGGGTTTAGGGTTGCCGACACCCTAATCCCTAAACCTGTAGGAGCAGACAGGACGAGGAACGGACGGACGACCTGTAGTGAATGAAACAGTTTTGCATGAGTAATTAGTAAGTCGTAGAAGTTCAACCAGGGGGAAACCGATCACATCATACAAGACACAGTACTGTGCAGAACGTGGGGATAGAGGTAGCTGTACCTCTTGCAAGATGGTCGGTCACGTGGTCCCCTGTGGCGAACGACATAGTTCTGTTGACCATTCACTCTTCTGGTGTCCATTAACTTCTAGAGTTCAAAATTGTGAACAACAGCTTTTCCACAGTTGTTTTCATCAAGCCATGGAACTGAGGACGCACACCACACAAGCCCATCAAAACGCACAAAAGTGTGGACCTATCGTATGCTTTGGGGCCAACGGCTAGCAACCAAACGGCGAAAAGAAGGACATCAAATACACTGTTGAGCAAGACTCTTTTGATGACGAAGAGTACAAGCCTTCAGATAGCCAGGAAGAAAGTTCGAGTTCTTCCATAACTGTCGAGTGCAACAGATGTACTGAAGCTGCTTGGTTACCGACGGGGATGGTGTAAGTGAAAGCCAATTAGAGCGGGTTTTTCAATCTGTACAAAGTTTAGGGTTCAATTATGCTGGCTTTATACTGTTTTATGAATTAGGGTTTGGCTTCACTGCCCGTTTCCTGAACTCGGACACCCAACGAAGCAGTATATACCAGGCAATGTTCACTACCCTTCCATCTGGACATTTGGCCAAGAAGCCTTGCAAGAAAGCAATGGTCAACAATGTCTTTCCAGTGCATGCAAACGAAAGGAGTGGTTGCGTCGCCCTCACGTACTCCCGGATTTTACCACGCCATTAAGCACTCCGTTTTCGACTCCACGTCAAACGTTTTTTGGTGAGCCTTCAGAGACAGTACTCACTGGTTTTTGATCAGTGGATCAGAAACCATTGGGTGCTGTCTCTGGAGGCTCACCAAAAACGTTTCACGTGGAGTCGAAAACGGAGCAATTGGTGATGTGGCAAGATTCGGGAACACGTACTGGAATCAGAACCACTTCAACCATCTCCATGCACTGGAAAAACATTATTGACCATTGCTTTTTCACAAAGCTTCGTGGCCAAACATCCAGATGAAAGGGTATTGATCATTGTCTGATCTATGCTGCTTCCTTGGGTGTCTGAGTTCAGGAAATGGCTATTGAAGCCCATAAAATTTTATTTCAAACTGTGTTCTTATTGCAAAACATACTTTAACTAGCTTTCACCCACACTGTCCCTGTCATATACCAAGCAATAGTTATGGCACACTTCAGACTTATGGAAGAGCTGGAACTTTCTCCCTGGCTAGCTGAAGGCCTGCACTCCTCGTCATGATCAGAATCTTGCTCAACAGTATCTTTGGTATCCTCCTTCTGGTCGTTTGTTCCCCAAACCCTAAACCCCAAACCGAACAAAAGGCCAACATTTTAGCGCGTTTTCAGGTGTTTGTGTGGTCCGCGTCGCCGATTCCGTAGCGCGATGAAAACAACTGCAACAAAACTGCTGCTAATAGTGGTGAATGGTCGTCAGAATCGTGCCATTCACTACATGGAGTGAATGGTCACCAGAAGAGTGGATGGTCATCATAATTGTGCCGTTCACAACAGGGAACCACAAGACCTACTGGCTGGCCGACGACGAGGGACCCTTTCCGGGACCATGGCCAGTTGTTCTGCGGTGAAATTAATTCCAGTCCGCTGCGTTTCCTCGCCCTCGCCAGCTAGGGCAGGGGGGAGCAGGTCCGAGGACTGTGAGGGCACGTAGTTGCAGCTCCGGTAGTCGCCCCATTATCTCTCGTTGGCTCTCGTGAAATCCTGCTTCTAGCTTCCATTCGTTGTGTCAGCGGACATCTACCAGGACACGCTCCGACTAGTTGCCCACATGACGTTGTACCACTGCAAACCTTGGCCCCCAATCTATCTCATCACGTAGGCCATGGTACTGTGTAGAACGCAACATCGGTCCGGGAACATAGTCCACAGGTTCGTGATCTTGATACAAACCCAACGGATCGAGCCAGGCTCGATTCGGGTATCGTTTGGTCAAAATGGCCCTTCGACTGGAGCGAAGCGCAATTAGGTCAAGCGAAATGGACTGCTTTTGCAACTCTCCGTTCGACGGCCCCGTTTCTCCAAATGGGATCCGTTTCAGGTGCCATCTGTTTTGGCCAGTGGACAACCTCGATACGAACCTGTGGGAACAAACAGGACGAGGAAACGACCGACGGTCGGGCCGCAACGTCCGTCCGAAGTTCGACGTTAAACAGGGCTTCAGGGACACTTTGTCCAGTCGGGACCTGAAAACTGGGAGATGTTTCGGAGCCCCTGTGCTGGTATGCAAAATTTCGACATCGTATTGTAGCGTGTTGAAGTAGTGCCATAACTAATTAGTAAGCTGTTGAAGTTCATCCGGGAAGAAACCGATCTCATCAACCGATTCACAGTAGTGTATAGCTTGTCACTCTTCTGGTGAGCCCTAATTTCCCCCAGAGACTTCTGCTCCTGAGAGCTTGTCACTCTTCTGGTGAGCGTTCACCTCTCCCCAATTCACTTCTAAATCCCAAACTAGTACTATGTTTGCCATACAAACCATCATCTTCACTCGAAACCACCCTTAGATCTTTCTTTGCCGCTTTTTTTGGAGCTTAGTTCCCAATGAAGGTTTGTAATAATTTATGAACTGCTGACTAGCCATGGTTGTTTAGTAATACTGAGTTTATGAGAGGCATGGCCCGATGGTTAGGTTGTTGCAAATTTTTTTGGTACCGTTTTCTTATTTTTTAACAGGAGGGGGCAGGTGGGTGTCAGACACCCTCTGATAACTAATTCCGGGGGGAAAACAAGGGCCATAAATTGCTTTTATTTTGCTTTTGGGATGGGGGACAGTGTAGGCAGGTGCCTGTATTTTTTCTTTTTTGAAAAAGAAAAAATTTGAAAAAAAAAGGATGCGTCCAGACGCGGACGCACCCCTAGCGCGTCCGCGTCCGCGTCCGGACGCGGACGTGGACACGCCGCCATCCGCTTCCTTAGCAATAGACCAAATGAGTATTTGAAATACGCCAATGTTTGTTTTACCGATACATTGAAATGTATACGATTTCATAGTATTGCATAAAAAACAATAAAGATACATACGATTAGTTTTAGCCATAGATGCCTGTTCCGAACATTTGGCTGCAATACGTTCCATTCCGTACGTTCGAAACGGACTGAGTTCCGTACGTACAGAACATAGTTGCACCGAATCGCGATTCTGCGAATCTCGATTCGCGACCCAGAATCGCAAATGTTTTTTTTTTTTTTTTTTTTGGAGAAGTAGCTTATGGCTGAAATTCTTTTAGGGGATCAATGGTCAAACTAGTGTTTTGCCTCTCAGAAGTGCAGTAGATGAGGCACAAACAGATCTTATTTTCAGTAGCTATCCGGTTGTCATTTGCTCTGGTTTTCAGTAAATGTTAATGCTACAGTTTGGGCTATCAACTGTATGGATGATGATCACTTTTGCAATCGTTTCACTGGAGATGTAAGTGCAATGTACATACAGTTGGGGGCATAAATATTGGGCCCCTCTCGGCGCGCATTTGGACCCCATTTTTCTCTACAGGGGGGTGGTAGCATTTTTATCTACAGTGTCTATATAGCAGGAAGCTCTAGGGGGTTCCCCGAGAAACGGGGGGTTTGGGGGGCGGTAGCTCCCCGAGAAACAGGGGGTCCGGGGCCGGTAGCCCCCAGGTGGGGGTTTTGGGGTGCTACCGCCCCCCGGACCCGATTGGCCTTCCAACTCCCTGAGAGAAAACACACTTTGCCGACTGTTTCGCACCCGAAACAGTCGGCAAACTACACAATCATAATCCCCTCGATCAGAGCTTTCATCTGATACCCATATTGCCTAAAAAAATTTCAAAAAAAAACAAAAACAAAATCGATTCTACACGATTCTGGGAAAATCCTGATTCGGGATCGTGATTCTGAATCGCGATTCGGGAATCGCGCTGCAACTATGGTACAGAACGAGGTACTCTTTTTTTTCTATTTTCTTTTATTCTTTTTTTCGGGCGCGCTATGCACTCCTGCAGAAAATCCATATAAACTGATCTGCGAATTCAGAATCTGCCTGAGATCCTACCTCTCCAAACAAAATTTGTAGTGAACAAAAATGAGCTCAACAACACTCTCTCTCGGACACTTTTAAGTACGAAAACATGGAGAGTTGAATGGTTAAGGTTGGTGACTTTAAAATTTTGTTCTTCTAAATCTGATCGGCAACAGCTTACTAAGAGTATAAGCACGCTAGTCCTCTTAACGAAATACCAAAGAACATGGTAAGAGATCCATAAAAACGATCAACCCTGATAAGTAAGGTGACAATGGATGAATGTTGAGATGACACTGCAAGAAAAGTATGCTAACTTTCCTTTTTTTTTGGTCAGAATTAAGGTGTCAGTTTTCTCAGGACAGTGAACTGAAAGCAAAGTTCTTCGGAAGGCAGATGGTTGGGCAAGGTTAATTACTTGACAAAGGCTGAGTGAATGATCTTCTGAATCGAAATTATATCTTTTTGCAAAAATCTGCAAAAAAAACAAGAACAATTACATCTGCGTTTCGAAAAAAAAAATTCGGGTGACGTTCCGAAATGGAACGGGCAAGTATGGTTTTAGCACTATTATGTATCATGATTCATGGTGTTGTACTTCTCATGATTTTTTGTGCTTCTATACGGTGACAAAATATTGTTCCTAAGGGTGCATGCGCAATGACAACTATGCAATTAGGAAATAGAACGCAAGGGAAAGAAATACGAGCATGCAAGCACACGAATCCTTAAATTGTGACCCGTCACCCACCTACTCCTGGTGAGTCTAGGAAGAAGTACCTCATAACATATAAGCGAATGGAGTGCTTTGTAGTTTGTTACAAAGTTTGTTTCCGAATGTAAGTCCTATTGTCTTTGATAATGTTCTACACTAGTAGATTATGTTGAAATGAAAGTGTCTACTTTTTGGTGATTATTGTTGACTGAGAAGAGTAAAATACTAGTCTAAGAGTGGTTATACGGTTGAATGCCTCGTAGTTATGTTCATTTGCTTTTAAAACTAAGAATTGGGGACAGTCTCACTGATCCAGCCTGTCTTTTTTTTTTTCCAGGTAATATAAAAAAAAAACATGTTCACTGCACGCAGAAAGATACAGAAAGAGAAAGGCCTGGAGCCTGAAGAATTTGAAGAGTCGGTAGCCCAGGTTAGTAAGTCCTGCTTCGGAGTCATTAGCTGCAAGTTTCCTATTTATGCTATTTGCTCTCTCCAGTTTACAGATATTATCACCAGATCTACGACGGGTGCATGATTTGTTTATGTTGGAATGTAAATGGAATTGATTACATTACCATAGGTTACTTTGACCCAAAAGGTCAAGAGTTGTGTAACCATGGTCATTTATTATATTAGGCCTACTAAACTTAGAGTTAGCTAAGTTAGTATGAAATTAACTTGGTAGGGACCCATGGGTCCACTAGGCCTATTTGTGACATTAAGTACCCCAACTTGACATATTGGAGATCCCTTATCCTTTCTATGTAACTTATAGAAAGTTGGATAGTCAATAGTCAAGTAGTTGGAAAGCCAATAGTCAAGTAGTTGGATAGCCAATAGTCATGAAGTTAGATAGTCATCTTGGACTATATATATGTGTGCATCCCATTTGTATGAGACACTTTTGTTAGCAATACTGACTATTCTCCTTGGCTGTCCACGAGTTTCTACAAGAAGGTTTTTAGCCATCTCTCTCTTTCTTTTGAGAATGCTTTGTGTGATTGAATAGTTAAGATTCTGGATCCTTAGGCTTCTATTTCCTACATGGTATAAGAGCCTTTAGGTGATCATATTGCTTGCAGGAGGCCGCCCAATAGGAAGCTATCTTCTTCCCCTATTGGTTGCAGAAAATCATCAAGTTGCTAATTTTTGCAGGAGAAGAATCTGTTCATCTTCTTATAGCTTTTTCGCAGGAAATTGCAAGGCACCTTTACTTATTTGAGAGCTAGCAGTAGGGCGCCCATGCTCAAACCAATTGCATGTGATCTTGACTCAATTACATGCTGAAAATTTTAGATTTACTTCTTAAATGAAGATACATGTGTTTTGGACACATTTCTTGCTGAAATTTTCCTGTTGGTGAGCTTGGAGTAGGGCGCTACCATAAGCTCTATATGCACATAGTGTGCACTCTTTTCAGCCACAAATTTCTAGTTTTGGTTTTGGCTTCATTTGAAGTTTTTTGTGCAGAATTCAGCCACCTATTTCATTACTTGTTGAGCAAATTGCATGTGGAGTATTGCAAAATCTAGTGTGCTCATAATTTCAGCTTTGAGGTTGCTGCCCTTTGAGTAGATTTTGTCTTGGAAAGTCTATTTCCTATCTACTACAAGCTGATTTTTCTGTTATGGCTAAAGAATCGGAGTCTATTGGTTCTTTATTTAATGAAGATAGGCTGGATGGCACAAACTATTCCTTGTGGTGCTACATGATAAAGAACCTTCTAATTGCTAAAGGTTTGTGGGAAGTAGTTAATGGTGACGAAGAGAGGCCGCCTACCTTGGCACCTATTACACCATCTAGAGCAACTACTTCATCATCTACGGAGGTGTCTTCCGATGAGCAAAAGAAGTGGGATCGAGATCACAAGCACATTCCGTCATTGCATTATCAAGGAAGAGATCTATCCTTCCAAATATTAGATCATGCAAGACTTCCAAAAGTGCTTGGGAGACTCTTGCAAAGATGTTTCAAGTAAAGAATGCGACAAAAGTGGTATATCTTCGAAATCAACTTTCTATCTTGAAGATGCAAGAAGGTGATTTGATTACAAACCACTTGACGAAGATCAAGGATCTTCGAGAGGAGCTTCTTAGTATTGATGAGGTGATTGAGAACTCACAATTTGTATCTATTACTCTCAACTCTCTTCCTAATTCTTACCTTCCATTTGTGTCATCATTGAGCATTTCTCTTAGGGGACAACAAATCTCTTTCGACGAACTTGTTGGCTTACTTCTTCAAGAAGAGCAAACAAGGATCAACTTTGGTGAACAAGAAGATCAAGCTTTCTTTGCAAAAGGCAAAGGCAAAGGCAAGTGGAAAGGGAAGCCTTCTTTCAAAACTTCCAAAGATGATCAAAAATCTAAGGAAGCTCAAGATCAAGACTCCAAGAAGAAGGGTAAGTGCCACTATTGCAAGAAGTTTGGACATCACATCAAAGAATGTAGGAAGAGGCTTGCAAAGGAAAAAGAGAAGGGTAACGATACACGTACCGCAATCATTACTTTGGAACAACAGTTTGGAAAGGAGGATAATCTTTTCAATAATGATTATGCTTTTGTCACTAATAATCTCATCTCTCCTCAAGACGAGATTTCTGCCACTTCAAATCTTGCTGGTTTTTCAGCAGAAAACAACTCATTTTCAGCTTTACAAGTTGCTATTTTTTCATCTATTGATTGGGTGATTGATAGCGGTGCCACACGTCATAGGACTTCTCACAAAGAGGTCTTCACAAAGCTTGTGAAAGTGCATGATGGAAGCAAAGTTCAAGGTGTTAATAACACCTCTTATCCTATCAAAGGTATTGGAGTGATCCCCATTATCTTACCCAATGGTGAGGAAAAGTACATTCATAATGTACTTTATGTTCCAAAAATAAAAAAGAATCTCATTTCGGTGTCTACAATTATGAACCAAAGATTGGTTGTGGAATTCAAAGAAGACAAGTGTCTTATCAAAGACCCAAAGAGATCTCTTATGGTCATTGCTTCGGGAACATTGGATTGTTCCTTATGATACCTATGAGCGAAGAGCTTCATCATCTTTTTGTCTTGTTGCATCAAGTTCACATTCTTTGGAGTTGGCTGAATTATGGCATGCTAGGTTTGGACATCTCAACTTTGCTAGCTTGAAGATGTTGAAGAGATTCAATATGGTTGAAGATATTCCTAATATTGAGCATCCCGAAGGACATGTATGCGAAGGATGCATACTTGGAAAATTTCAAAGGCAAGCTTTTCCAATTGATGGAACTATTAGAGTTGATGGCAAATTTGATTCGGTTCATAGTGGTCCAATGAGGACCGAATCCATTGGAGGGTGTAAGTACTTTGTTACTTTTATTGATGACCTTTCAAGATTTACATGGATTTATCCTATGAAGGCAAAATCTGAAGTTTTTCAATGCTTTCAGGATTTTCTAGCAATGATAGAAAACCAGTTTGGGCACTCTTTGAAGATCTTACGTATCGACCGAGGAGGGGAATATATAAAGAATACGTTCGGTACTTATCTTCAAAGCAAACATATCCATCATCAAATGACAACCCCTTACACACCTCAACAAAATGGTGTTGCCGAAAGAAAGAATCGCACTATCATGGAGATGGCTCGATGCATGCTCAAGGCAAAGGGCCTACCTCACAAGTTTTGGGCTGAAGCGGTTATAACGGCGGCTTACATTAGTAATCGGTGTCCTACTAAAGCCTTGAAGGTATGAACTCCTTATGAAGTTTGGTATGGTAAGAAGCCTACTGTTTTTCACTTACGCATCTTTGGTTGCACGGCTTATGCTTTCATTCCCGATAAGCTAAGAACCAAGCTTGATGATAAAGGAGTTAAATGCATATTTGTTGGCTATAGTAGCGAAAGCAAGGGCTATATGTTGTTTAATATGGATACTAATAAAATCATAGTAAGTCGTGATGTTCATTTTGATGAAAAGACCTCGTATGATGTTGCGCCCACTCATGTCATGAAAGGGGACTTCCCCCATGATGCATATCTTGAAATATTTCCAGATTTGGTTCTGCCATCTAATCATGAAGAGAAGGGACTGCCATCTACTTCTAGTGGACAGCCCACTACTTCAACTTTGCAGCCCATAGTTCATCAAGAAGAACCTATTTATGGTGAACAGCAGCCCGTTGAAGACATTGGACAACAAGGTCCAAGTTCGGAAAACATTGGACAGCAAGGTCCAATTTCAGAACACTTTGGACAACAAAGTGTTGACAAAGGTAAGGCTGTTGGACAGCCCAAACCAGTCCCTAAATGGTTGTTGCAGATTTGCAGGATAGCAAAGTGGATCATTTCTATGAAGGGAGGACTCGTGCCTCTACTAAATCAATAGAATTTGCTGATTTTTCTGATTTTGCTCTAACTTCTATTGAGGATGGTGCAGTAGAACCTGTTTTTTATGAGCAGGCCAGAGGAGTAAATGTTGGGAGGATGCGATGCAAGAGGAGTACAACTCACTCATGAAGAACCACACTTGGGTTCTTGTTGATCTTTCACATGGGGCTGGAATCTTCATCTCTCAACAATGATACATTGAGCAGATGTTGAAACAATCTTCTTTTTTCAAGTCACCGCAAGTTAATGCATATCATGGATGCATTAGTGAAAAGTTTCATGCGAAACCTTTTCAATTTGATGTTTTCGCAAAGGCTGAAAAATTCAAGCACTCTTTGGAACTATTTTGTACTAATCGAGGAGGGAGTAAACATGTGTCAATTAGTACTTTTGTTCAAAGTGTTAAGAGCGAGCATTTGTTTGGAGAGAATTTTTCATTACTTGAAGAATCTTCTATGTCATCCCATGCCTCTTCGTGGGACAACTTTGATGATGCCATCGTTGATGCATCTCTTGATAGTTTGCCAAATTTTTGTGATGAAGACGTTGGACAGCAGGTTCAGTCATCTTCTTTTGGTCATTTAGAGCCCATTTTACATCATGAGCAGTCCATTATGCTTCAGGAACAGCTTGCGGAAGATTATGGACAACATGGTCCGTGCTGGGAACACTTTCGGCAACAAAGTGTTGAACAGCCCATAACAGTTCCTTGTCGGCTATTGGAGACTTTGCAGGACAACAAAGAAATATCTTACTACGAAAGGAAGGCACATGCCTCTTTAAAATCAGTACCTCTTGCTGATTTTTTTGGTTCTACACTTACTCTTCATCATGATGTTGGTACATCGCCTATTCTATGTGAGCAATTCATTGATGGTAAGGTTTGGGAGGATGTGATGCCAAAAGAGTTTGGTACTCTTTTTTATTGTCCTTATGATAAGAAGTATTTTCGAATGATGTGGGAGCCTATGATAGATTACAAGTCCGTGTTTCGACTTATTGCCGAGTTTATGTTGGTTCCCTACTTCGGATGGAGCATGCAAATCCTCACCCTTCGACTTGATGCTTCATTATTACGCATTCTTTTCCTTTTATATGTTGGACATGATTGGGGATGAGATTTCGACTACTTCGGTGCGAAGTTTATTTGGCGACATGAAGTTCGGACAACAAATTGCATTTTTCTCTTTCGAGAAGTCATGCTATGTTATGCATTTCCATTTAAGGAGGGTGTTGGAATGTAAATGGAATTGATTACATTACCATAGGTTACTTTGACCCAAAAGGTCGAGAGTTGTGTAACCATGGTCATTTATTGTATTAGGCCTACTAAACTTAGAGTTAGCTAAGTTAGTATGAAATTAACTTGGTAGGGACTCATGGGTCCACTAGGCCTTGTGAAATTAAGTACCCCAACTTGACATGTTGGAGGTACCTTATTCTTTCTATGTAACATATAGAAAGTTGGATAGTCAATAGTCAAGTAGTTGGAAAGCCAATAGTCAAGTAGGTGGATAGCCAATAGTCATGAAGTTAGATAGTCATCTTGGACTATATATATGTGTGCATCCCATTTGTATGAGACACTTTTGTAAGCAATACTGACTATTCTCCTTGGCTGTCCACGAGTTTCTACAAGAGGGTTTTTAGCCATCTCTCTCTTTCTTTTGAGAATGCTTTGTGTTTTGAATAGTTAAGATTCTGGATCCTTAGGCTTCTATTTCCTATAGTTTATTGCTTTCAATGTTGCTAGACAATGGATTTTTTTTATGAAGCATAAAATTTGTGTTACGTACGTGTAGGGTTGTAATGTTGATAGAAAAGTACATATAAGAATTTATAGCTTGATTATTGCATAATGTGAACTGCATATGGTGTAGGAACTTTTCTCCCCTGCAATGTCTCTCGGTTTTTTCTGGTGTTTGATCATTGATGCAAGCAGCCTAAGCTTGTTTTGTGTTTTTGCGTGTTGAAGTACTCAATTCAGTTGCGGGTTACACTTATTTTTGTGCTCGTTCTGTACCCTTTATTCTATACCGCATGTACAAATCAATTCTTATTATATATGAAATGCAACATAAATAGTGTAACCTTTTAATATGCCATACTGTATGTTCATGTTCATAACTGCTTTCACTAGAATATGTTTTAGGCATCTATAGTACATTTGCTATGTAAAAGTCATTGCTCTACTATCTTGAGTATATCATAGAAGTTGGATTTGTTTCTTATCTGGCCATTGTTTAATGGCAACACATGATCTTGAGGATTGAGTGATGCTTTTTACAGTTGCTAAGTGCTATGGAACATTATTAACTTTTCTGCTTTAAGTGGCTTTGTAGGGATTCTGTACTTAGAAGATTATTGTTGTGTAAATTATCCTTTTCATGGAACTTGGAATCCAGTAGTTGAGAATATGCGTTTGAGCATTTACTATATGAGATCTGGTAAGTTTCTGTTGTAGTTAAAAGGGTCTAAATTGATACAAAGTTTTACACCTTGTACAAAATTGCAATTTTCCAGCCATTCAGGTTTTAAATTTTGTTTGTAAAGAAGGGTTATGAGCTACACAATAGCTTACTAAAGAGGCTATTGGTTCCCTTGGTTTAGCTTGTCCTGGAACTTCAATAAAAATGTCTAAATGCTAAAGGTTGAAAACGTGTTTGTTTAGTTCTGTGCATCAACCTACAAACCATACTACTGACTTTTATTAAAATCTTGAAAAGCAGTGTATATGCCCCTTGTTTTCCTATTATGTGCAATGGACGTCAGAATGCTTCAATTTCAGATTTGTTCAGACCAGCAAAATGATCATGTCATTATACCTTGATTAACTCCTGCTTTTACCTTTTTGGATGGGTTTACATATTCAAGGGAGATATCATGTAGTCATGACTTTGTTATCAAGTCTACGAGACAGTTTTGAGAACTGGACTATGATTGTGTCAACACAACCATAATTGACATTACCGAGAGTCATATCCATGTTACTACAAGAGGAAATCAGGAGAAATTTCTGTAATTTTGATACGACTACAGAAGAATAGCAGCATTAAGTACTATTAGTCCACAAGCGAAAACAAATCAGAAGAGTTAACAATTTAGTGATTTTACTGTAATAAGAAAGTACACATGATTAAGGGTTGTAGATAGCAACAAGCCAAGAAGTAGAGTCAGGCATTTTACATACATTATGTTTTTCTCTAAAAAATTCAAATTTAATAGAACTTAAAGCCTTTGTAAAGATGTCAATGTATTACATCAACTTCTCTAGATAGAAGCTTTTCTCTAATGAAGTGATATTTCATCTCAATATGTCTAGTGTGTGTATGCAAATTTGTGTAGCTTGGAGATAGTAACCTACACCAGATTGCTTGTGAAGGAACTATTTAGTTGTAGCCCAAAGATGAACTCATGTTCTGAATTTGACAAAGCACTTGTTGTCAATATGTGGAATTGTTAATTTGGGACACCAGATTGTTTTTGATTTGAATCAATGTTATCTCTGATAAATCAATCAAATATTGGCATTAGGGATGAGACACGGAAACATGTAGAAGCAGAGTCATTGCAGTAAACCTTATGAAGTATAGACAGGGACAGAACCTTGCATAAAGAATGTGAAGGTGTGTGGATGTATAGCATTTGTGCATGTGTACCCTCATAATTGAAGAAGAAGCTTGATGATACAAGCTCTAGATGCATTTGGCTATCCATCTGATCATAAAGGATATAAGGTTTATGATCCAGTATCATCAAAGACTTTTTTGAGTAGAGATGTACTTTTCACTGACAAAGGAAAAAGTAATTGATTCTACCCTTTCAGTGACTATTTCAAATCCTGCTATTAGAAATAGTAGCTCCGGATGTTTGACAAGGTGTAGATGAGAATCAGACTCTTGACAGGTCATCTGAACAAACGAATGATGATCCTTGTGTGTAAATCGCATAGAACATTGTATGGATTTAAACAATCTCCTAGAGCATTATTTTAGAGCATCAATTTATTCCTTTTGAATAAAGGTTTTACTAAGTTGACTCAAATGTGTACTTTAAGTAAGTTGATTAATCATTTATGATTCATTATAATAACTTTCTATGTTGCTGATACATTGCTATATAACAATGACACAAAGTTATTATTTCTCACCAAGGAAATGCTATCAAGTAAATTTGAAATGACCAACTTTGGAGAGGAGGCACACTACTGTTTGGGAATATAAATACAGACAATAGTGAAATATGTATTAGTTAGTAGAGATATATTCATGCTATCTTGGCAAAGTATGAGATAACTAATAATAGAGATATAATCATGCTATCTTGGCAAAGTATGAGATAACTAACTGTAAGTTAGTTGATAGACCTATAGACTTAGGAATAAAGCTTTCAACAGATCAGTGTCCTCAATTAGAAGAAGAGATAACAAAAAAGAAAAAAATATTCTTATCACTTAATTATTGGATCCTATTCCTAATGTACCTGGTGGTTCTATACTCAACTTGACATTGCCTACTTAGTAAGTACATTAAGTCATATTGTGTCAAATCCAGGGATAGTACATTGGGAAAGCATTGCTAAGAGTTCTAAGATACATCCACCTAACTTGGACTAGAGCATTTTGTGCTCCTCACTAACTGATGCAAAACATGTCCTTTAAGCTAACCTATGTCTCAGTTAAGAGAGGTCCCAACTGCCACAGTCCATTGCCCCTCTCCTCCTCCAAATGGCAATGTCCACAAGCGTCCCTTGTTCTCCTCCTCCATGGCAGCTCTTCTCCTCCATCCAACGCTGCAATCCATTGCTTGGCTTAACTGAGTCCACTAACAGGTGTGGAGATGGGGCAGCTCCTCAGTTAGTGCTAACGTAACTGATGGAGATAACTGTAGGTGGGGCAACAAGAAAGACAGTTAGCTAATTGGCACAAGTTAGCACAAACATAACTGCCAGTTAGCTAACCTGTAAGTGGGGCAGGCCCCTTACCAGACCTACGTCACTTACCTAACTACTAGTCAACATAGACACAATGATAGATTAACTCGATGTAGGTGCTATAGCTTGCAGTGGGCCCTAAGAATATGTCGATGTAGGCCATTTTAATTTTAGAAAAATTAATAGGGGACTACTTTTAACTTTCAGCCTAGACATTGAATTTCTAGGGATTTAGAAATACTTGTATCTTCAGACTGAACTCTGTGTTAGATCTTGTATGATTGTCCGTTGCCAGTGCCTTGGTGATGATGTCAGCCATGATACTCTGTGTGCAATGCTCTAGCTTAATCTCTTTGCTCAACACTTTATTCCTGACATAATGATATTTGATCTCTATGTACTTGCTTTTTGAAGGGAACTTGGTATTCAATGTCAGGGCTATGCAACTCAAGTTGTCACGCAACAGGACTGTCGGATATCTCTATGGTAGATTGACATCAGATAATAATTGCCTAAGCTAATTGACCTTGGGGAAGCTCACTTGTGTCTAGGAATTCAAATACAAAGGAACAGAGGCAATATGGAAATTTGCGTCAGCCAGCAAAGATGTATTCAAAATGTCTTAGCAAAGTATGAGTTGACTTCAGACTAACTATAAGATTGCTGACACTCCTATGGACTCAAGGTTAAAGCTCCCAAAAGATCAATGTCCACAGTAAGAGGAAGAGATATCAGAGATGAAGAAACATCCTTACCACTTGATAGTTGGATCATGGATGTATCTGATAATTTGTACTGATATTGCCTATGCAGGGAGTACTTTAAGTCAGCTCATGTCAAACCCCAAGATAGTGCATTAGAAAGCGTTACTTAGAGTTTTGAGACACATTCATACTGCCAGAAATATGTTTATAGAAATGTAGACTGGGCTAGAGATGCTAATACGAGAAGCTCAACTTTTTGGGTATGTATTTTTGTTGAACAATGGACCAATCTCCTGGAATAGTAAGAAACAAACCTCAGTGGCATTGTTCTCAACCGAAGCCAAGTACATAGCAGCTACACATGCTGTTAACAACACTTGAGAGCATCTTTGGTGTGAAGCAATAACTTTGTATCATTGCTGTGAAGTCTATATTACAGTTAATGGCCTGAAGTCTTAAGTGGCTAGGAGGCAAACTTTGTTTGTTATTCCTTCTCTGTTACCATCTGATCCGATTCGTAATAGGTTCCCCAAAACAAGTGCCTAACGGCCTGTTGCCTAAGATTTGAGTTGCAACTAAACAGCGTGGAGAATAGTGGGGAAAGCTACAGACAAATTATCATTTTAGTTTTTAAACTTCTCTTGAAGCCATTGTAATCGACTTTTTCTCATAGCAGGCTTGGCTCTTTCAACTTAGTATATACTGTCAATGATAATGTTTAAGCATATGTTGTTTAACCAAGTTAACATATCAATGCCTAGAGTTTTCCTGTTTTTCATATTTTCCCTGGTGCCATTGTGAATTGTTTCTTTTTTACTGCCTTATAAACGTTGAACCCACTTGACTCTTCAACCTACAAAATAGAAACTGCTCGTCGCAATCTCTTGTTTAACAGTTAATGCCTAATTGTTGACTAAGATGTGTAACTATATGCTCACGGTCGATTTGTCTTTGCAGGCACTGTTTGACTTGGAAAACACAAATCAGGAACTACGGAGTGATTTGAAAGATTTGTATATCAATTCTGCAAAGTATGGGCCTCTCGTGTGGACACTGTTTCGAAAAGAATGAAGTTTTGTACATCATTTAAATAGCTGATCTGTAAAATAAGGAGCGCCACCTAATACTTTTTTGTGGCTGCAGGGAGGTTGATGTGGCAAATAACAAAAAGGCAATAATCATTCATGTTCCTTACCGGCTAAGGAAAGCATTTCAGAAAATTCATTCTAGGTTGGTCCGTGAGCTGGAGAAAAAGTTCGGTGGCAAGGTTTGTAATCATGTATTTATGTTTATGGTAAAAACGATGTAAACATTGCAATGGTGGTGTGATGTTTAATGTAGTTCTAATTTGCAGGATGTAGTCATCATAGTGACAAGACGTATTTTGAGGCCTCCGAAAAAAGGTGCGGCAGTGAATCGTCCACGCAGTCGCACTTTGACAGCAGTGCATGACGCCATCTTAGAGGACTTGGTGTATCCAACAGAGATTGTTGGAAAGCGGGTCCGATATCGGTTAGATGGATCTAGAATCATGAAGGTAAGTTAAGAGAATAAAGAAGTGGCTTCTATTGTGTTTTGAGTTTTTTCTAGTACCCAAGCAATGATAGTTAGAGATTTAGATTCTGTAACAATGTTGACATTTATTGTGGCCAATCTTCTGTGCATTTTGACATTTTGTTTTTCAAATTTTAGGTGTACCTGGACCCAAAGGAGCGTAACACCACTGAAGTCAAATTGGATACATATGGAGGGGTTTACAAGAGATTGACTGGGAAGGAGGTGGTATTTGAATACCCAGTACAGGAATCCGTTGCTGCTTGATCTGTATGGTGGTCTTGGTAGCCCATCAAGTACATCTACGGTACAAATGAGTCCGTGGTTAAGGAAACGACAGTTTCTTATTCATATAGACATTGCAATCAATCATTATTAGTAACCTTGATTTTACGCTATGCAAAAGTGTTGCGCTCATTGCTATGAGGACGTGGCAGAGGGTGTATGTGGCTCTTTGTTAAGTTGTCAAGCTCTATGTTAGAAATATTTTCCTGAAGAGTGCTATTCGTGATATTAAAAAATTGTTTTTGACTTGCATGGTTCAGAGCAGTTGAGGAAATGCTTTCGTCATTTGATTTGATACTTAGCTTGGGCATTTTATACGCATTTTTTGACTTATTGAAAAAGGATCATGATGGAACTGCTGTGACTTTTTAGAAACCTTATATCTCATCTTAAATTTTCACAGATGGTAATTGGCTCCATCAGCTTGTCCATGATATGATTGGCTTTCCCTTGGGAATCCATGTGGAAGATTAGTCCAGATGATAGTAACAACTATCAGTGACTTAAGAATGAAAATCTAATGCAACTTACAGAACAAGAAAATAGTTATTCTATCGGCTAATAGAATCAGATTCTGTGGAAAGCTTATCAGACTAATAGCTTTGACATAAAACCGCTTAAGTAATTAGATAGGTTCTGATATCAAAGCTCTGATACCATGCTAAGGAAAATGATGGAATGGTGAAATGAAAATGAGTGGCTAACATCAAAAGTCGGATGCGTCAAATGAATCGGATCGGGACGATCCTACTATTGCTTGAAGGCAGGGTTCGATGAGTTCCCTCATTACGTGCACTACTGATAACTAAGTAGACGAACGCAAGAATAAGTTAAGAGCTTGATTGCGCGGTGGTTGCGAAAGCAAATTGCAGACAATCTGAAAGTCAGACAGAAAGTGGAAAGCATGCAATACTGACATAAAATCCGCACGCAGAACCAGACAGTAGTTTATTTATTTTAAGTATGATGAAATACAAGTCAAACAATGCAGGTGAGCACAAGACAATTACGGACGAAACTGCGTGCTCACAAAGCTAATTATAATCTGTAAAAGCTATCCGTCTGAAGAGAGAATCGATGCATGAAAGCATGTATAGTGTCTGTCTCATTGAACTATTAATTAATTACAATGATCAACTATATACAATTTACATTTGTGCAGATGAAAGGTACAAGACATGGCGGGAAGCCGTTGTGTTGTCTGGAGGATATTGTGGGCGGTTGCTGTCATTGTCAAGTTAGTTTGCACAATATAGGAAGTGAGCGTGAAGAGGCTCCGACATCGAAGTTTGTCGGTTTGCCGATGACGTCGAGACTGTGTGGTTTGCCTTGAGAATACTTCGATGTTGTGAAAGTCAATGTTGTGGAAGTCGAGGATTTCGATGTTGATGGAGTTTGATGTCAGGACGTTGGTGACTTCGATGTCGATGATGTGGACTTCGATGTCGATCATGCTTCTTACAAGAGCTCCATTTTGAACCTTCGACGATTGTCGAAGACTTCGGGCAAGGAAACGTCGGGCAAGTTGAAGTTGAAAAAGTCGAAGGAAGACTGTCATCGACTTTTCGTGTATTTCTGCAGATTGTGCGACAATGCGAGTAAAAATCCAGCAATGTGAATGGAAATCTGAAGTTTCATAAATGCTTGTTAAAGTATCTCATGCTTCTTTCGAAGTGGTGCTATTTGATACATGAGCTATCTGAGTATGTTGGAGGGTTTGCGGATCCCAAGGCAATCAACCCTAACTAATAAGTGAGAGAGATTTGGCACCATGCCCGATGACCACATAGTTATTTGATTAGAAAGTTAATAAAAAGACTTTAGGCCTTTTTGCGGGACTTTTAGTGTCGTAGGGCCTAAAAGTTAGTGAATAAAATAGGGGTTCTCACCAAAATTTGTTTTCAAATTTGGTCCTCTAATTAATGAATGGGTTCCCTCCACTTTTTAAATGCTTAGGTTAGAATTAGCCAATAGGAATTGGGGCGCCTAGGTCCTCAATCCATTATATAAGTGGTTAATTCGAATCATTGTACATGTTTTCTCTTCATTTCAATACAAGCAGGTTGGCCCTCTTATGGAATGGATCAGGAATGTCTTTGCTCTCCATCTCTTTTCCTCCATCTCTCATGCTTTCTTTGTATTCGCTAATTGTTGGATTTGATGTTTATTGAGATTGAATGTTCTTATGCTTTTTGTGAGAGAGAAGAGGAGAAAGAGAGACAAGTTTCTATCATTGTGGAATAGGGTGAATGCTTGTAGTGTTAATGGATCTAGTGTTAATGCTTAGTGTTAATGGATCTTGATGTTAAGATACACATGCTAGATTTTGGAATACGTTATTGCTCTCATGGGAACGAATCCCCGCGTGACAACTAACCTTGTCTCCTTGATGCTTGCGAGCTTGGATCTAGGGTTAGACTAGGATAAGAAATAGCCCACTACAATTTTGGCGCCGTTGCCGGGGAGCTATGTCAATTTTTTAGTTTGCAGCATGTTTGGATGAATGTTAGCTTCATTTAGGCATCTTGTTTTGGCATTAGTAGGGTTGAAATTGCATCTTAGGGTTAGATAAGGTGTTATTTTGCTTGATTTGAGTGGATCTTCTTGTTTGAAATCTAATCTGATTGTTGAGCAGGGGAAGCTATTCAGATCACAAATCTTAAGATCCATTTGGATTTGAGAAATCAGAGAAAATAACAAAAATCGGTCATTTCTGCCAGATTTGATAAATAAGGAGACAAAATCGTCATCAGGCTTGATAACTTTTTGCCCTCTTACAAGAAACTTTCGTTGAGTTGCAGACAGCTTTGGTTTCACTCATAGAACCTTCAGATTAAAGGGTGAAGGTTATTTCCCAGCAGATTTGTAGAAACATGAGAAAATAATAAAAAACCACTCAAAACTCTAAAAAAATAAAAAAAGAACCTTCGTCCGATTTGCTGCACATAGGTGTGATTCAGATCTATCTACTGTAAGGTCGGCGAAGATTAATACCAAAAATAGAAGGCCAAAGTGACTGTTCATCTAGTTGTTGGTAAACTTTTGTGAAAAATTTACATCTTTCTACAAAAATTTCAGTTCTCTAAGAAGAACCTTCACCTAAACTTTCGCTAGATCTGACTTACTATTTCTGATAACCAATGAGTTCGACGAACGTTAAGACAAGGCCAGTTGTCATATTGACCTATTTTTGTCAAAAAGGGCCACCTTTTTGCAAAAATAACAATATTACTCTTAAACCTTCGCCTACTTTTCTGAGGATTCTAATTATAATATTTTATCATAAAGTGGAGTCTTACCAAGATAAAACTTGCAACTTTTGCCATTAAGCTAGCTGATCAAACGACAGTCCATCCTAAGGGGATGGTAGAAGATATACCTGTGAAGATTGACGGAGTTCAGTTTGTCATTACTTTTGTAGTAATGGACTTACTTGACACACCGAATGTTTATCGTGTCTTATTGGGCCGTCCATGGTTACGAGTTGCGCAAGTAATTTTACAACTGGGGCACCGGAAAAATCACTTTTGAGAATCGTGAGCATGCAGTCAAAGTTGATCCAATCACTTGGACTATCAAGCCAGTGGTCAAAAAAGGGGATGATAATTCATCAACAACGGATCATACCTGTGATCGATATGTAAAGAATTTGGAAGTTCATTATGACTCTCAAACTGATATAGTCAATTGGAACCAAGCTCTTGCAACAATGGATTGTACAGTAGGCTATATGTGTCAACGAGATAATCAATTCGGATTGAGCGAGTTCCTTTACCAGATCGAACTTTGGATACGCCAATCACTTTTCCAGTGAACGTGATGAACGTAGCTTGGATATCAATAGATCCAATACCAGATACGATTGAAGATGAACTCATCCATGTCAGTCATGCCTTGTCTTACTATAAAAATGCAGAACTTATAGATGAGCAGATCTTAAATCATATGGATCCCACGAGGTTTGGAATCCGAGATATTCTGGAAGAACCAACAATAAAACCGCCTAAAGCAGTTGTATTGAAAGAAGAAAAGGCTGCACCAATGACGAAGAAGCAAGCGAAGCAACATTACAATACGGTCATGAAATAAGAAAAATCATCAAGAGAACTACTTCCTAAAGCTATACCACTTTTATTGGATAAAGTTAAAGGAAAGATCAAGGATGATTCTTCAAGTCAGAGTTCTCGCAAGACATCACCATCAAGGAAGTCGTCACCTTCCGAGAAGACCACATCTTCTAGAAAGTCATCACCTCTGTGATCGATTCCTACCAAGAAAGCTAAACGAAGAGCCAAGATCAATCCTTTTGAGGAAGAACAAATCAGATAAAGTACAACATGATATGCCAGAGCATTTCAAACGCTATACTTTGGACGATGTTGTCATTATGTTTTCAAAAGCTTATCGTGAACCAGAAGAGCAAGAACCAGAAACAAAAGATGTTTACGATGGACCGACACAACCAACGAATCTTGCTGGACCAAGAGAACTAGAAAAGTTGTGCAAGTTGGAACACAACTTGTCCCATAGCAGTTTCAAGCACTAAGAAAGTTGTTGGTTAAGTATCAAGATTGCTGTGCTTGGAGGGCTTCATCAAGGAGGAGCATGAAGAAAAAGTGTGTTTTTTTGACAAAGAGTCTCTATGGACTCAAGCAAGCATCTAGAGAATGGTACTATAGGGTAAACTCTTTTTTATCTCCATCAACTTTGTTTTGAGGTCATACGATCCATCTTTGTATATAAGATTTCATGATGTTTCTGAAAGATCATTGTACTTATTTTGTATGTTGATGACATTATTTTAAGTGGTAAAGATCTAGATGGAATAAGAGATGTAAAGATTGCTCTATCTAAAGAGTTTGAAATGGTTGATCTCAGCCTATTGCACTTCAATCTAGGAATAGAAGTCATAAGAGATTGGATTTTAGCTTCATATGTCAATATAAATATGCTACATCCATCCTAGATAGATTTGGAATGAAGAATTATAAAGGCATTGAGACTCCAATGGAACAAAATGTTAAAGCCTCTATAAGTGGTGATGAAGCATCCTTTGAGGACATCACTCTCTATAGAAGGCTTATAGGCTCTTTAATCTATTTGGCTATAACTAGGCCTGATCTTAGTTATATTGTTGGTAAGTTAAGCCAATATATGCAATGTCCTCTTGTGTCACATTGGAAGATGGCCAAAAGAGTCCTAAGATATATCTCATCTACTAGGAATTTTGGCATACTCTACAAAGGGACTAATCTTGGCTTAAGAGCCTATAGTGACTCGGATTTTGCAGGTGACAAAGTAGATTCAAAGTCTACTAGTGCATTTGCTACATTCTTGTGTGATGGAGTGTTATCATGGCTTTTAAAGAAGCAAAATACTATTTCCTTATCTTCAGTAAAATCCGAGTATAAGGCCTTGACATCAACATGCAAGGAGTCTTATGGCTCAAGAGGTTATTGATGGAACTTCATGTCATGGAGGAGGAGGTACCTACAATTTTTTTTTGACAGCCAATCAGCCCAATCACTTGTAACCAATCCTACATTCCATGCAAGGAGCAAGCATATCGAGATTGCTCATCATTTTGTGAGGGAGAGGGTGCAAGCCAAATAAATGAAGCTCTAACATGTGTTTTCATCGAGCTGTTTAGTTGATTTGTTCACTAAATCCTTGCCTAAGGATTCATTTGTTAAGCTAAAATCTTTACTTGGAGTAATTGATAAAAGTATCATAGTTTCCAAAGCTAGATTTGAGGAGGGGTGTGAAAAATTGCCTATATTAACAAATCTAGCTATGTCAAATAATGTAAATATGTACGTTAGTGAGTCCCACACGTGTGAGCCCAAAAGTTTCACATGGGAATCTACTCTAGAGTAGGTTAGATGAAGTCTTAAAAGTTGGTCAAGTTAGGTTGGTAGTGGATCCTACATTGTAAGACCTGATTCCTAGAATTATGGAGTAGGTTGATCAATCTAGCCACCAACATGGCAAGTCTCTAGGATGTGGCTAGAATGGAAAATTACGGCAAGAAAGCTCAATCAACTTCCTTATTACATGTTAGATTTTCACCTAACTTGAGGTAGGAAGAGGCCTTCTATGTATCCAACTCTCCATAGTAATGCCTTATTTTTGAGAGCTCATTGGCAAAACTCGAGTTCTACACTATGCACTTTGATTTTCTTTGGATCTAAGCAAGAACTAAGAATTCTAAACATCATTTGTTGTCTACAGGATGTACTGAGTACTATTTCACAAGTTTGTGGGCTGTACATCCTTTTTGATCAATGATTGTAGGTTGCTCTTGATTGATACATGCTAAATTGCCTAGATCTCAAATTTGTGTGTCTAGTTTGCATTTGTTTTATGATCAATCAATCAATCACTCTTGCAGGCATTCATGCACTCATTTATGGTCCGAAGTACTATACTTTGACACTTTTTGGTACATCAATGCTTATATATGTATTATAATATCCAGTGTATGCTTTCTAGGCCCAAAAGGAGCTATTAGCCTTAAGAATAAGGCGATTCTCTCTTTAGGTCCTCCAAAGTACTTGAATAGGATAGTAGGCCAACAAGGGCCCAAATACACTTAATAAGACATAACATGGCTAACTATCCTCTAAGATAGTTATGTCTAGTTAAGTTAGGGGATTGTCTATACGTAGGCAAGCGACATCACTTTTGGAATCTTTTGGCTCAATTGTAATTGAGAGAAGTTGGAGCTCCATCTCCTCTTCCTCCTTTGTGAATGTGAACCTTGGGATCTTGATCTTAAGAAAATTCTCATAGCATTATCACCATGAAACACAAGTTTTTATGTGCACATTCATGAAGTTTAAGCTAGCCAAAATCAAGTTAGAACACCTTAAACATGATGACTAATGGCTTATATATCAAACATTAGAAATTCCTATCATCAAAATCTACCAATGTAAGGTTGACCATGCAATCAGGTCATAAATGTTTTGTAACCAACCATTCATAGCAATACTGCCATCTCACCCCTGTGCAATAGACCTATGGAACACCATCAATATTTTGAGGCTTCCATATGACATCTCATAGCCCAACACTTTATTTCAACCCTTGCATACTTACATCTTGAGTCTAGGATATCTTCTTTTTTGGAGAAGTGATCTTCAACATCCAGTTTTGATGACATTATGACTTGATGAAGCTGCCGACATGTTATATTGTCATCTACTTTACTTAGCAATTTTGTATTAGTCATTTATTGCTATAGCATACTTGAATTGTACACGACAATGGTAAATGACTAAAAGGGGCCTAAATGCTCATAAATGGTGCAAGCCAAGTAGTGGACCATTTTTTAACGTGAATAGGGCTAAATGACATGTGTGAAGAATTGCCAAAAATTGGCAAATCTAGCTTGATAAAAAACCATGTAGTATAATGTAAATTTTGTACATAAGTGGATTCCACACATGTGAGGCCAAGGTGCCACATGGCAATCCACTCCTAATGTAGGTTAGGTCAAGTCCATAGGGTTGGTCATGTCATTTTGGTAGTGATTCCTAGTTTATAGGACCTAAATCCTAGATTTAAGGTAAAAACTGACCAGTTAGCTATCTACCAAGCATGACTCTAGGAAATAGACTAGGGTTTCATTTTAGGGCAAAAAGGCTGAGTTAACTTTCTTATTACATGTTGGAAATCCACCTAAATTCACAAAGAGAGTCAAATTTTCTATGTATTCCAAGCTCCCATAGTGAAAAGATAGATTATTTTTGGAGCTCATTGGCAATCTCAAGCTAGTTCACTATGTACGTTGAGTTTTTGTGATCCAAATGCAACCAAATCAATTTCTACTTGTTTCTCAGCTTTAAGGCCGTACTAAATCTTGTAGTACACATGTGTGGGCTCGTATTTCAATGTTGATCAATGCTTTTGATTGTTAATGCTTGTTTGTCAAATTGCCAATCTAGATCAACTTTTTTGTGTCTAGTTTTTTGATAGATTGTTAAGCAAGCATCCAATCACTCTTGTGGATCTTTTGTAGATCCATTTATGGTCCTAAAGTATAGTACTTTCACATGGTATCAGATCCAAGTACAAAAGCATAAGCCATTGATCTAATGCAAATCCAATTTTAGCAAATTTGGTGCTAAAAAACTAGTATTGAGAGGGCAAGCTAGAATCTTGATTTTGGTGAGGAGATTTGATCCCAAAATTGGTAGGGGTCCAAATCCATACTGTCCACATGTGTGGGCACCTCTGAACGTGCATTTAATGCATGGTATTCATTTGATCCAAAGAAATTCAATTTGTGAGCTTTTGATGTAATTTTTGGTGGAAATCTTAGGATAAGCTACCAAGATTGAGTGCCATTGATTAGATTTGACATAGGGTCATGAGATCTAATTAATCTAGGATGAAATTAGGTCTTCTTAACTTGTTTTACAGGTCTTGAAAGTGCATCAAAAAGTGTGAGGGAGATCTAGTCATGTTATTGTCCAAAAATAGCCAAAATTGGCAAGATTTGATTGTAAGTAGATTTCACATCATCTTATCTTCATTCCAACTTTGTGAGGGAGTGTTATAACTGAGAATATAAGTCCATTTGTTGGATTAGAAATCTAATTTGAGTGAAACACTACAAGAGAGAGACTTTAGTGAGTTTCTAGAGACAATCAAATCCATTTCTTGGCAAGATTTGTTTCAAAGTAGTTTTCACTTCATCTTATCTTCATTCCGGCTTTGTGAGGGAGTGATAGAACTGTGATTACAGGTCCATTTGTTGGATTAGAAATCAAATTTGAGTGAAACATAGCAAGTGTGAGACCTTTGTGAGTTTCAAGTCAATCAAACCTATTTCTTGTTTGTAGAAGTAACTAGTAAGATGGGATATGCTAGAGCATACCTTCTAGAAGCTAGTGGGAGATTGAATTCTACAAATTACGCTATTTGGAAGGTTAGGATGGAGTCACTTTTGGTGCTCCAAGACCTTTACAAGTTTCTGATTGAGGATGAAGATGAACCTCTAGGTGCACAGAAATTAGTGAGATACAAAAAGAGATCCAGGCTAGCACTTCATTGTGTGAAAATGAATGTGAGCAATGATCTTTTGAGGGAAGTATCATCATGTAAAAGTGCTAAAGAGGCTTGGGAGTGTAGAGACCTGAAAAATTGCCCCTAAGATGAGGATAGGAGAACACAATAAGAGAGACAATGGAGCCAAACCGCCCAACCAATCCTAGATCAAACCTAGCCCCCAAGCCATGCCATGTGAAGCAAGAGGAGAAGAGAGAAACTAGTGACCTAAACCCAATATGTCGACGGGAGAATCCCCAACTCATTATATAGAGAGTAGAGTCCTGTGCATGAAACCATGCAACCCCCATGCAGGTCAACTATAAATAGATCACATCTCTTCATGCAGTCTTCTTGCCTATATCCGTCACACAGACATGCAATACTCCATATGTCTCAATTAGAGTGTCTGGGTCCTCTCAAGGTTATTAGTCACAAACTGGCCTTGACATGGAATTAAATCACGGCGTGACCAACAATCTCGAATACTGGAGGGCCGGTCTACCATATTAGGACTATTCCAAGTCCTTAACCGAATATGGCCATAACATTCTTCTCTCCTTAAACTGCTTCTATCCTTAGAAGCTCCTCAAAACATGAAAGAATTATAAGAATAGTTCCTTTAACTTTCAATATTAACCGAGGAAATCATTATTCTTAGTCTGACTTCCATATCAAACAAGTACTCAGAGATAAACCTACTTCCAATCATTAATCTCTATTCTGGAGTACGACTCAAGTTTGAAAAGTGTACTAAGCAATAAATTTCTCAACTAGGTTACACTCAACACAAGTTAGTAACATCACCTTCATGTAAAACATCACATGAACCACTCAGTGAAATATTCCCTAACCTAAGAGATTAAAGTTAAAGAAAAATAATAATAATTACAGTATGAAATTATCCACAAACTCTGACAGACTATTTATAAAAAACTTCCAAATACAACTATCCTTAGAGTCCAATTCTAAGATATGATAATTCATTCAACTAGAATCTCTAGGAGAATCATTAAGATATAGAATGATTAACACTGAACTCCGAGTATTCCAGATACTCTTTTGAGTTAAATGCTCATGTTTCTAGCACCAAATACAAGAAAATAACATTCATTCATCTTAATAGACTTGTCTGTCTCCTATGATAACTGAGATCCAATCAATGAAGAACTGTACTCAAGCATCTGCAGACCATAAACTGTAGTAGAATAGCATCCACTAGATAAATTGAATTTTCCACAAGTAAAATACTTAAAAAAAGACTAGAGTAGAGAGATTCAAAATACTGATTTGAATTCTTACTCAATTAATAGACCAAGACTTAATCGTCACACTTAAGAATCATCACAATTTCGAATAATCTTCTGACAATAATTAAGTATCTATTTATGATCCGTCAATCATAAATATTTAGATTCGTATGATTCGTCAATCATAATTTTCTAGAATCCAAATTATACTTAATCATTTATAGGATACTAGAGTATATGTCCAACATAACTCAGGAAAAATAAGAATCATTCCAAAATCTTTCCATTAAGAAAACACTGGATTTAGGAATATTCTTCAAACATGATTCTTTAACTGAAGTGCAAGATTTAAGTTCTATAAACCATTGGTAATTAAAGATTGAACGTATACCAAAATGATAATCATCTTCAAATACAAAAGAACTTTAGATTACAATCTAGAATCAAATCTAGATATCCAAAGTCCTGCTGAATATCGATTCAATTATTATTCTTGGATTCATAATGATTCGCTATCCAATCGAGCTCTCTGGGATACAACCACTAATGAGCTGATTCTATCTCTTAACTAAGGAATACTCCATCCCAAGAATATTGTATATCCAATGCACATAATTTTAACTGATGAACCCAAATGATTCACTAATCATGCGTCTTACAAGCGATATAATTCAAAAAAGCATTAGTTCCTGGTGAATTCTCTTCACATTGATCGTTTTACCAATTAACTTCATCTTGGAGTAATCAACTACTCAAGTTAATTGCCAATGATTTCAAAATCTCAAATGTCTAGGTGAAGAATTTAATTATACTACTATGACACCACATTTAGATCCTTACCCAAATCATTTATAAGTTAATCCATATCTTCTATACAAAGATTTGTTAACTCTGCAAGTATCTGTCAAAACAATACTTGATCATCTGTCTATGTTCACCGACTAGGTTAAGTGCACCAAATAACCCTAGTAACCAGGAATACACAGTAGATTCATACAAGACTAATCGTGCACATATGTGAATAACCTCACTATGACCCAGTACATAAACACATTCTTATTTGGCAGATTCCTCCAGAATCCACATATGTTACTCACATATCTCACTGAGATCTTGTAACTCAACTACAAAATAATTTCTATTTCTCATGAGTAAATAACATATCCGAGAAATCTCTGAGACGAATAACCTTCAATCTCAGCAGCTTTCCAATCCAACTTACCTTCTAATTACATAATTCCTTCCACTCAATCAACCCCTCACTGATCCTAGTATCAAAGCTAAGATTAAGTTGATCCAATACAGAATTCTCAGACTTAAAGAATTGATCAAACTTACTTCTATTCCAATCAAAATGGAATTGAAAACCTTTGACCTTTTACTGTACTAATTATAGATAAGGATTCAAATATCAAATCCAGATTGTCCACACAATCCCTAGAGAATTCCTCTTATTCAAAAAGTCCCAATTAGGTATCTTACTCTGGCGTGTGAAGGGACTTGTGGACTCCTGTCAGCCAGTCTTGGTCGACCCACGCTTGGAATCTGCGCGTCCAGGGATCGCCAAGGAAGGCAGCTCGGTAATAGACACGAGCGACTGGCAGCTGATCTTCGACTTTGGCGGAAGCTAGCACCGTATTAGGATCAAAGAATATGGAGGGAAGAAAATTATCCCATTTGGTTTCAATTCCCATTAAATCCTCTAAGTCTTGGGCGTAAGTGGCTGTCGCGCAGACTGTTGGATCAGGACAGTTGAAATATTTACTGGCGAATATGGTGAGAGTCTTTAGGCGTCTACATCCGTATTCCAACCATGCTTTGATGGAATCTTTGGCCAATTGAAATTTTGAATCGTGATCTTGTCTAAAGGGGTGTCGCATTCCGCCCATTTGGATCATCGTGTGCATGTCAAAAAGTGCGCGTTCACCCGTAGTTGTTGCGAACTTGTCACATAGGCCCTGATGGCCGTAGGGTCTCTTTCAAAGAGTTGCTGATGCCACTCTGGTTGTGGTTGGAGGGCGGTTCGATCGATACAGATACTCTCTCATCTGCTCCTCTTCTTGCTTGGTCTGGGGACATTGGTCCTTTGACAAATGCAAGCCTGGATCCATTGGTGAGTGAGCTATTTTACAGTTCATTAAACTGTATCTTTTAAGTACATTGTGAAGATACCTTTGTTGAGTGATGTAAATAAGTCGTTTTGCTCTGTCTCTGTGGATCTGAATTCCTAGACTAAAAAGAGCTTTGCCCAAACTAGTCATGTCGAACTTTGAAAACAACATCTGCTTCGAATCCTTGACCATATTGGTATTGTTGCTGAAGAGCAACGTATCATCCACATATAAGGTGATGATCATGAAGGATTGCTGCACTGACTTGGAATAGACGTTGCAATCAGCAGTGCTTGGTTTAGGGTTTAGGGTCAATGAGGAATGTGTTGATCCTCTGAAACCAAGCTCTGGCAGACTGTTTCAAGCCGTACGGTGCTTTGTGGAGTTTACGGACATGATTCTTCATACCTTCTAGAACGTATCCTTCGGGTTGGATTATGTAGATATCTTCTTGTATGACTCTATTCAGATAGGCTGTTTGTACATCAAGTTGATGCACTTCGAGGTCGGCAGCTGCAACATAAGACATGAGCATTCGGATCGACGAATGTTTGACTGCTGGACTGAAAGTCTCGCTGTAGTCAACATTGAGGATCTGAGTGAATCCTCGTGCTACCAGTCTTGTCTTCCTTCGATCAATTGCTCCGTTGGCATTGTATTTGATCTTAAAGATCCATTTGCAATCAATGATATTGTAGCCAATAGGAGCTTTGACTAATGACCATGTCTGGTTCTTGATCAGAGAGGAATACTCTCTGTCCATAGCTTCTCTCCAGAGATCAGAGTCTGGTTGGCTGAGTGCCTCTTCGACTGTAGTCGGTTCCTGTATCAAGAGACATGCAGACTCAGGAGTATACCTTGTGGGCTGTGTGTGCACTCGGCTTGATCTTCTGGGAGGATTTGACTGATAAACTGCTTCTGGGACTTGTTGCTGGGTAGCAGCAACATCTTCGTCTGATTCGCTGTCTCGAAGTGGGTCGACAATGGACACGCTTGAGCCAGAAGCTCGGACTGTCGTGTCAGCGGCAGGTGATGAAGGTTCTCCTGGAGCAATATCCTTGTCTTTGAGGTCGATGAACTGATCCTCGATAAAGACTGTATCCCGACTATACAAGATTTGCTAGGTATCAAGATCATACAGCTTATAAGTATTATTAGATGAAGTATATCCGATCAGGATTGTCTTGAGACCTTGGAAGTCCAATTTCTTCCTCGTGTCCTTTGGGATCTGTGCGTTAGAACCTTGGTCTCATAAGCAATATCTGAAATGTTAGCACTCTCCCTAGAATCTAGTTTGTACAACTTTCCAATTCTAGATCCTCTAGCAATAACTTCATTTTCTCTTGAGACTATACACTTGTCAACATGAAACTTAACATCCAATCCACTATCAAACAACTGTCCTACACTAATGAGATTTTTGGTTAGTCTAGGTACATAAAGTACATCATGCAAACAAATTTTTTTTGATGATGATGCATGTAGTGGAATACTACCTATTCCTTCAATTCTACACTCTACATCATTAGCAGTATAGATTGATCTTTTTGCACCTAGATATGGCATGAGACTTGTGAAAGAGTTTCTAGAACTAGACATATGTGAACTAGCTCCACTATCTATCCACCATATTTCTTCATTCTTGAAAGGAAAAGATGAAAAACTAGACATCATTAAAGAATACTCTCTTTCACTCTCAACACCTTCACACTCATCCTCATTAGTAAGGTTAGCTTGCTTAGATTGGTTTTTCTTCTTGAAACAGTTTGATGCATAGTGGCCTTTCTTGCCACAAAAAAAACATTTGATCTTTGATAGCTTCTTCTTGCCATTGGATGTTGTAGCTTGTGAGGATTGATCCTCACCACCTTCTTTGGCTTTGTCCTTCTTGAAGTGTTGTTGACCTTTGCCCTTGCCTCTTGACTTGTCCTTGGTGAAGAGTGCTTTGTCATCTCCACCATCTTTCAATGAAAGTCTGTTGATCCTCAGTATCTTGTTCTCTTGTCTGCTTTCTTCAACAATGAGAACACGTTGAAGTGTCTCCAAGGATGGAAGTTCCTCCCTGACAGCATAAGTCTGCACAATATTGTCATACTTATCTCTAAGTCCATTAAGGACTACTTGAACAAGTTCAGTGTTCTTAAGAGCATCTATAATACTAGCTAACTCTTGATGAAGATCCTTTACTCTCATTACATAAGATGAAGCACTCTCATCTACTCTCTGATTCTTAGAAAGATTTAGTTTCTAAGTGTAAGCAATCTAGAAGTATTCTTAATTTCATAGATTGTTTTGAGAGTGTCGCAAGCCTCCTTGGTAGTGGTGCATGTACAGATATCTCTTAACACTTCATTTGTGACATTCATTTCTATGAAATGAAGGGCAATTCTGGTTCTTTTAATGAATGTTGCAGCTTCATTAGGTGCTACAAGTTCTTCTTCAGCTCCAGTCAGGTTGAGTTTGGGGATCATTATTAGGTAGGGCATAATTTGGGACCTCATTTTTTTCTATAAATTTGCTCTGTTGTAATTTTCAACCCTCAAAATATAGAGTTCTCATGGATGGATCAGAATCTAGAAAATTATGACTGTAATGGGTGTTTGTTGATCGGATAAAGTTATAATGGCTTCACCCGTATAAAGTTATAATGGCTTCACCCTCTCATCCTGCCACTACCACAAATATACATTGGATAACATGACTATTACAAATATACATTGGATAATATGACGTGATATTATATCCTTACAATGGGTCTCCAAACAATCATCTTTATCTAGTGCTTAAAAAATTGAAAAATACGATACATAATTTTCATAGAATTTTTCAAAACAACGATCTGATTGACAAAAAAAATGAGACATCAAGTAGTTACAAGAATTGACAAAAAAAAGTGAGAAATACGATACATAATTTTCATAAATTTTTTCAAAACAATGGTTTTGATTGACAAAAGAAAATGAGACATCATGTCCTTATAGGAATTGACAAAAAAAAAAGTGAGACGTCGTATCCTACAATGAACCTCCGAACAACACTCATATTTGGTCGTACAAAACTTGGAGTATAAGATAAAAATGATTTGATATGAAATTTTCCAAAAATGGGCTGCAGCAGCAGGTCCGTGCGATGCAATTGCCACAGAGGAGAATCAGAGACTTTGAATGGGCAGTGGTGGAGAGAGCAGCGGGGGTTTCATTGCAGTGGAAAACGGAGCATCGCAACCAGCCTCCTCATTTGAAGTCAAAAGTTTAGTCAGACGAAACGAAGACCTACACATTCTACTCAACTACCCCCGACTTTTTCACCTCTCGCTCTCGCACGAGCTAATCTCTGTTGTCCTTTCGTCTCTCCTTTTCTCTCTCTCTCTCTCTCTCTCTCTCTCTCTCTCTCTCTCTCTCATTTTTCTAGTCACTGAACACAGCCTCCCTTCCTCCCTCTCTCTCTCTCTCTCTCTCTCTCGTCACTGCATTGATCCACTCGTGTCACTGTAGGGATCCACTCGTTATATCTCTTTCTCTCCATGCATCAGAATCTCAGTGTTAATCTTATAAAAAACCCACGAATTATCTTCCAATCCCTACAAGGTTAAAATAAAACTTTAAAATCTAAAATTTATAACTAAAATCGACTGGTTTTGAACACATAAAAAATTAACAAATTTAAAATCAAAGTGATAAAAAATGATTTCAACAAATGGGCTGTTTGTATTTGGTAATTTTTTTGTGAGCACTGATTAAGATAGATCTCTCTCTTTTATATAAAACTCATCAATCAAAACTAAAGAAGACAAATACAAAAACCCAATTGTTAAAATTCATTTATATATTGTTTTATTTTAGATTTATAGGGTTATTAATGGTTCAAAATGAGATGGTTGTATTATAATGTCAAGTTTTAAGGTTCTATTTCAACCTTTTATCTTTTTCATAATAGTTTGCTGGGTTTTCTACAAGCATATTTTATAACCTTTTTAACGAGCAATGATAAAACTTTAAGTTATTAACTGTGTTTGACTAGCCTATATATCTGTATAGCTGACTCGCTCGCGCCCTCTCTCTTTCTCTCTCTCTCTCTCCATATAGAACTGGTATTAACTGCCGCGTTGGGTTTGACTAGCAGCCTATATTCCTAGGAAGGAAGGAATTCACAGGAAAATTGAAATCAGTAAGTTATAAGTTGGTTGAGACAGTGACAATTGCTTTACTCGGAAAGAGGTGGAAAATCCTTTCATACTGCCGCTCTTGTCAAATGTGGATAGCCCAATAAAAATGGCATGTGTGGAGAATAGTAGCTGATGCTGGACTTTCCAATACAACGCGGCCGGATAATAATAACTTCTCAAAATTCAACATACACTCGTTGGTAGAGCTGGCAAGGTCGCAGCACAAAGAAGGGCTCGTAGGTGAAGGGTGATATCAGCTGTATAGAACAACGAACCCGAACTTGTAGGTGAAGGGTGAAATTAGTTGAAAGAGGCTGAGCCAACGAAGTCGAACTTGTAGGTGAAGTGTGAAATCAGTTGAAAGAGGCTGAGCTGCATAAAACAAGGAAGGGCAGAGAGTGAGAGAGAGAGCGAGCTATCAAAGCTTCAGCTTATACCAAAGAGACATATACTCATTACGAAAGAGGTGTGAGCATGTAATGGCAACGGTAGCAGATTGAGCAGATTCATTTCTTGCCATTGAGAACTCTAATGTATCTCGATTGAAATCTATTTCGTTACAATTTTTAAAGACCTGTATATTTTTCTTTTGATGAGAAGAAACCTGAGGTGTTGTTAAGCTCGACTCTCACTTGTGCTATAGTTTTGATCGGAAAAAACTGCCTTCAAATTGAAGGTGTGATTGATCTTAGTTTGTGAACGCAGTAGGTGTTTTGCAAAAAAGAGTAGGAGAAAAAGTGTAGTTGCTCCACAGATGTCGCACCCCATATCGCTTGATAGTTTGCACTCTTCGAATTATTCAGACATACATCTATCTGCATCAAATAGTCGTACAAGAAATAGTAGTATAGGACATTGGGGATCAGATACCGTTTTTGGGCGAGCATCACGGTCAAGGAGAGAACAGGATGACGAAGAGGCTCTCAAATGGGCAGCAATTGAAAAGCTTCCTACGTTCGATCGGCTGAGAACGACAATTATAAAGGATTATACGGACGGAGAAAGGGTTGTCCACCAAGAGTTTGATCTGAGAAATCTTGGATTAGCAGAAAGGCAGAAGCTGATTGAAAAGCTGTTGAAGGTCACAGAGGAAGATAATGAGAAAGTGTTGAGAAAGCTACGGAACAGGATTGACAGGTAGAGAGAGAGAGAGAGACTTGTCATGCAGAGTCATATGCATTACTCAATTTAGCTATGATCATCAAAGATATTCTCTTGCTTAGGTGCAAACGGGAAGCTTTCAAATTTAGCTATCATCATAAAAGTTATGCTTTTTCTTAGATGCAAATTGGTGGCCTGGGAATATTTGCTGTGGCTTCGACTATTATTCAGCGTTTTGCTTTTGCCTTATGTTTGTTCAGGGTGGGTATAGAGGTGCCAACGATCCAGGTGCGATTTGAGCATCTCAGCATTGATGCAAAATGCTACGTGGGAGGAGGAGCTCTACCAACTCTCTGGAATTCTACCAGAAACACAATTGAAGTGAGCACTCATCAGCTTTGTCGGTTGCCGACAGAACTGAGAAGCTTCATCTTATGTCAAGTCTAGCACTCAAATTGGAAAATACTGACTCAGTACGGCGTTTTTTTTGTTTGCGTACGTTTTACAGGGAATGCTTGAGCTAGTGGGTATACGCCTAGCGAAGCAAGCTAAGCTAAAAATTCTTAAGGATGTTAGTGGCATCATAAAACCTGGCAGGTAAATTAGCAAGCTCTCAGAAACTTAGCTCAGCATATGATGTTTAAGCATTATTATGGTTTAGTTACTCAGTATAGGAATTAGCCCCATTCTTCTTGCGGTTGGAGTTTGACACTTCGTGTCATCTTTGCAGGATGACCCTTTTGCTAGGGCCGCCAAGCTCAGGAAAAACAAGCCTATTGCTGGCACTTGCTGGGAAGCTGGATCCTGAGCTTAAGGTATCCAATTGCAATTCGTTTGCAGAAATAATTAGTCAATACAGCACTAGTTTCTATCTTTTCTGTTTCTTCAAAATGGAATATATTGTTTATAATCTGCTTCTGAAATTATGACAGGTACATGGTAAAGTCACTTACAATGGGCATGAGTTGAACGAGTTCGTGCCTCAAAAAACATCTGCTTATATCAGTCAGCACGACTTACATGTCGGTGAGATGACAGTGAGGGAAACTCTCGAGTTTTCAGCACGGTGTCAAGGTGTTGGTACCAGATATGGTAAGGCCCACCATACCAGTTTCAAGTCAGCAACTTCTGTGGGATAACAAAGTATTACATTTGATTCTCTTCAGACATTAAGTGCCCTGGATATGTTGATTCGATGCAGAGATGCTTTCAGAATTGGTTAAGCGAGAGAAGCAAGCAGGCATTTTCCCAGAGGCAGAAATTGATTTCTACATGAAAGTAAGTGTGTAACCCTCTTGTTTTCCACAATTTTCAGCATAACCCGAACAGATGCGTCCCAAAGTCATGGTGCAAATCGTAGATACCCGTTACAAACCTTTTGGTTCAAAATCTAAGGGAATGGAATGGTTTCGTGGGTGTTTTTTTCTCTTCGAAAAACATCAGTTCCCAAATTTTTTTTTTTTTTTGAAAACCATAGTTTTGGAACCTGATTTGTTTTGGGGCTCCAAAATTTATGCCCAAAATTTGCGCCACCATTGAACATTGAATCTGAAGCAAATGAGATTTTCTTATATAGTTAACGAGATTGAAAGTGAACATGGAATGCTGATAAGTGACAACAAACAACAGCATTTGACAAGCCATACCATAAAAGCAATCTCAACATAAAGATGACCCAAGTCACGAGTTTTAACCTTTTTTTAACGATACTGTTTGTTCAAACATTATTACAAAAAGACACTTTTAAGGGGAGGCTCAGTTGGTTAGCTTGGCATCCAAAGTTTCTTTGGTCCCAAGTTCAAATCCCCCTTGGAAACCAAGATGCACTATCCAAAAAGATTTATACCTATTTGAAAGGAACCAAAAGCACCATATGAATGAATCGTAAAATTATTTTCTAATGTGTAAGTGGTTTGAACTTTGTATGTCTAAACCTTTTATTTAAGGCAGCCCAACTAGTGTAAAAAAAAAGTTACAATCTCTTTTTCTTGAAAAAAATTACGTTTCAAATTTTTTTTGGGTTATGTTCTGAAAGGAAATGTTTTCGAAGTGTCGTTCCCGCAACTATGGTGAAAATGGCCAAAAATGACTACCGTTGTAATAAACTTAACTTGATAACATTGGTACTACAGGCTACTGCTATGAAGGATGTGCAGGGCAGCCTTGTTACAGACTACACACTCAAGGTAAGAAGCAGATTTAACGGTTGCATCTAGATTTATGTTTGCAAAGATTTAATTTCTGTAAGTTCTGTTCGAATGTTCATCTAAATCTTTGTGCCAAGTGTTTTGAAGTTTGCTCTACCTAGAGCATAACTCGTCAACTTCTTCATGTGAGTGGTCTTAATGATATTCTGCGATGATCTTGCAGATCCTTGGGCTCGATATTTGTGCTGATACATTAGTGGGTGATGCTATGATAAGAGGGATATCTGGAGGACAAAAAAAGCGAGTGACAACAGGTTAATAGGCTATATGAAGAATGAGAAACTTGTGTAATCTGATTGCCTACACTAAACAGTACTACAAACATGCACAATGCACTAATTCAAGATCTTAATACATGGAAATGACATCTGCTTTGAATTCTGACGTTATGCTTACTTAAAGACCTCAATAGGCTATATTTCACAGTCTCTTTGGTGTTGCAGGGGAAATGATCACGGGTCCAACGAAGACACTCTTCATGGATGAGATTTCTACGGGGCTTGATAGTTCCACCACATTCCAAATTGTGAAGTGCCTCCAGCATTTCGTGCATATAATGGAAAGCACAGTTCTAATGTCACTGCTTCAGCCTGCTCCAGAGACATTTAACCTTTTTGATGATATAATTCTTATCTCAGAGGGACAGATTGTTTATGAAGGTCCTAGAGAGCATGTCCTGGAGTTTTTTGAAAGTTGTGGGTTTAAATGCCCAGATCGAAAGGGTACTGCTGACTTCTTGCAAGAGGTGGGAAATTGGATGACGATCATTTAGGCATAGGAAACCTCAAGTTTTCGCAGTTTTTATAGCTTTCTTATGATGATTATCAAGCATAGCATGTCAACTAGGATTTATATATAATGCTTTGACTAATTGAAATTTCATGGCAGGTCACGTCTCGCAAAGACCAACAGCAATACTGGCTTGACAAGAGGAGACCTTACAGATATATTCCCGTCAAAGAGTTTTCTGAAAAGTTCAAGCAATTTCATGTGGGACAAAGTCTAGCAGAAGAGCTTTCTCATCCGTTTAATAAAGCAAAATCCCACAAAGCTGCACTTGTGTTTGACAGATATTCTGTCAGCAAGATGGAGCTTTTTAAGACATCTTTTGCAAGAGAGTGGCTCCTTGTGAAGCGTAACTCCTTTGTCTTTTTCTTCAAAGCTTCACAGGTTTGTACATCCAATTTTGATTTACTTGTTATTGTTGCTCCATGCAATTGTGTTGACCAAAGGAGTATCACAAGAATATTTTGTATGGGAAGTACAATGTTCCATCAAGTCATAATAGCACACCTTTTAGTATGAAGGTTGATATTTAGACGTTGGAAGTGAAACGTGACTTGTTGGAAATAATTGTTGCAGATTGTCATTTGCGGTTCCATTGCAATGACTGTATTTTTTCGAACAAAAATGCACCACAATAATCTGGACGATGCAAATCTTTATTTTGGTGCTTTATTCTTCTCCCTTATCTTGATCATGTTCAACGGTTTCTCTGAACTGGCTATGACAATTTTCCGATTACCTGTATTCTTCAAGCAAAGAGACCTCCTATTTTATCCTGGATGGGCGTTCAGCTTACCCACATTTGTTCTAAGGCTTCCCATGTCCCTTGTTGAGACTGGCATTTGGGTTGCTCTGACATACTACGTCATGGGTTTAGCTCCAGACGCCAGCAGGTATGCAAGACGTCCCTCACTTGTTGCAATCTACTCTGCTGATTGACAAGTTTTCCCATTAAATAGCTAAACGAAGACGCTTTAAGCTTATTATATAACATTCTTGTTTGATGGAATAAGAGATTAATTGGCAAGCTTGAAGTTTCAGAGGAAGATTAACTATTTAAGATAGTTTTCTGAGTATTCTTAAGAAACGATACTCATTGTTCATTTGCTTTGCAGGTTCTTCAAGCATTTCCTTGTCCTCTTTCTTGTGCATCAGATGTCATCAGCACTTTTTCGTCTCATTGCTGGAGTATGCCGAACAATGGTTATAGCAAGCACAGGCGGTTCTTTTGTTCTTCTTGTGGTTTTCATGCTTGGAGGGTTCATTGTGCCCAGAGGTATGCATTACCTGAAACAAGTTCTTGAATTTACAGTTCCTCTTCTGCAAGATGACATGGCAATTAGATGCACTTCCTGACAGAAACTATGTGTGCAGATAGGATACCCAGTTGGTGGATTTGGGGCTATTGGATTTCCCCTTTGGCCTATGGCGAGACTGCTCTTACTGTGAATGAATTTCTTTCACCCGGTTGGAACAAGGTATGGATCTGAGACTTACTTCTTGTGCACCATCCCAGTGATACTTGCCAGATGGAGGCCAAAGATGTTCTAAAATTCTTCTGTGAATGGCAGGTGTTGGGTAACTCCACTTTGGGTTCTGTAGCACTATCGAGCCGAGCAATCTTTGACCATGATTATTGGTACTGGATTGGAGTTGGAGGCCTATTTGGTTTTGTGGTAGTGTTCAACGTCTTATTTACCTGGGCCGTGACCTATCTGAACCGTGAGTCACCATCATGCCAAGAGAATGGATGCACTCATCAGAATGAAATCTCAACACGTCACATACCTCTTAAGCTGTTCTAAACAGACTTGGATCTTAGATTTTCTCCCCGTTTTTAATGCCTTATATGCCTTATAACTGACACATGGGGGTTATGTTCTTCTTAACAGCTCTTGGCAAACCTCAAGCAGTCATCTCGGAAGAGACTCTTGCTGAACGAGAAGCAATTCAAGAGGGCGTAGAGTTTGATCGGACATCTGGAACTTGGTCATCGAAGAAATCTCTACCTCGTTTCTTGTCGTCTAGCGATGCCAATGCTGGTATGTTGTGCACTGAAAACCTTCCTGTTGCAGTCTTTTTGGGTAATCTAGATGTAGAGTTTAAGGACACGCCATAGCTCAAGATTTCATGAGTCCAGAGAGGAAGGGTTAAAGGCACAGTGAGTCACTAGAACAATATCTTAGCACAAGTATTGAAGAGCTGACTTTGTTGTCCAGGTCAAGTACAGATGCAAAGCATCAGAAGAAGTTCTGGCAGCAGTGGTATTGCAGCTGATGAAGGTCTGGAGTTTGCTGCAGGAGTGGCTCCTAAGAGGGGCATGATCTTGCCCTTTGAGCCCGAGTCAATCTCGTTTGACGAAGTGAACTATTATGTTGACATGCCTGCTGTATGTCCACCAAAAACTTCTTCCTGTCATGCAGTTATTTGCAATCGAATGCATGCAAATTTCTCCCTTCTAGATTGCTTTGTGAGGATGTTCCTGAAAGCATAATGACCAATATACTGCGACTGCTTGCTTAGTGCTTAGAGTTTTGACAGTTTGCAAAGATGTGTACTTTGTGGACATTCTTTGGTCTTGACAATTCCAATGCATGATCCTGTTCAGGAGATGAGGGACCAAGAGGTGACAGAGACTAGGCTCCAGTTGCTTCGAGGAGTCACTGGAGCTTTCCGGCCTGGTGTCCTTACATCTCTGATGGGAGTCAGTGGAGCTGGGAAGACAACTCTTATGGATGTTCTGGCAGGAAGAAAGACTGGTGGTTACACTGAGGGTGATATCTTCATTTCTGGGTTTCCAAAGAATCAGGCAACTTTTGCAAGAATAGCAGGTTACTGCGAGCAAAACGATATACATTCTCCACAAATTACAGTTCGCGAGTCTCTTATCTACTCTGCTTGGCTAAGGCTACCTGCAGTTATTGACTCGGAGACAAAGAAGGTAATGCTTATTCTCTGCTATTTGGTAATTGTAGAGATTAATTGGCAGCTGTTAAAAGGTATGAGCAGAACTCATATTCTCCTCATGCGATGGATGCAGAATTTTGTTGATGAAGTGATGGAACTTGTAGAGCTTGACAACTTAAGAGATTCCATTGTTGGACTTCCGGGGGTCACAGGTCTCTCCACAGAGCAAAGAAAGCGTCTAACTATAGCTGTTGAGCTAGTTGCAAATCCGTCCATCATCTTCATGGATGAACCAACTTCTGGATTGGATGCAAGAGCTGCAGCTATTGTGATGAGAACTGTTCGTAATACTGTTGACACAGGCCGCACAGTTGTCTGCACCATCCACCAACCTAGCATTGACATTTTTGAGGCTTTTGATGAGGTCAGTTTCAGTACCACATCAAAAACAGCTTCTGCGACTAATATGTGCTTGTTTGGCTTGAACTACAGAATAACTATACCAGTTATTCAACGATTTGTTCTATTTGGATCAGCAATTTCAATTCATAAACAAAATCTTCGTCTTTTGAGGTGAAGGACGTTTTGTGCTTCCTTTAGTTGAGAGTGGTGTGCTCACTTTGGTGGGGTAATCTTGCACTGTGCAGCTGCTTCTCCTGAAGCGTGGAGGCCAAGTAATCTATGGAGGCCCACTTGGCAGGCAATCAAACAAGCTCATAGAATATTTTGAGGTAATCTTCTGTCGGATTAATCCCTTTATTATGTGATATAGGCAGGAAAGGAATAGAGTTTCGGCACAGAAGAACTGCCCTTAACCTTTCTTTCTTAATGTTCAGGCAATTCCAGGAGTTCCAAAGATAAAGGATGGGTACAACCCTGCTACGTGGATGCTTGAGGTCAGCTCTAACTCAGTCGAGCAGCGGATGGGAATCGACTTTGCAGAAATCTATAAGCAGTCCAGTTTATTCCAGTAAGTTTTTGAAGTGCAATCTGATGCATAATAGTTCTTTAAAGTGCTTGTCAATGACACCTTGAACTTTACTAGTTCTCACCTTGAACAGTGTCTTGAGAAGGGTTAGAAATCTCTGAATTTTGAATTATGTTCAAATTGTCTTCAGACGCAATAAGGCACTCGTGAAAGAGTTAAGTGTCCCAGCTCCGGGCGCCAAGAGACTTCATTTCGCAACAGAATATTCACAAAAGTCTCTTGGGCAATTCATATGTTGCCTTTGGAAGCAGAACTTGACGTACTGGCGGAGTCCGGACTACAACTGTGTCCGGATTTTTTTCACTCTTGTCACTGCCCTAGTTTTTGGCACGATATTTTGGAAGTCTGGTCCAAAAAGGTAGGAATCTTCTTCCTCTAGCTTTGCCTTCTCTTAAATAGGATGCATTTATTAAGAAGATACGTAGTCGAAAGCACAATCTTACCAGGTATGTGCAACACAGGGAGAAACAGCAGGATTTGATCAATGTTTTGGGAGCCGTCTATGGAGCAGTCATGTTTTTGGGAGTAAATAATTGCTCCACAGTTCAGCCAGTTGTTGCTACCGAGCGTACGGTGTTTTATAGAGAAAGAGCAGCGGGAATGTACTCTGCCTTGCCTTATGCAATTGCACAGGTTAGCCACTAAAGTTTTGTTGCTTCTTTCGTTTGTCAGACAGCTATCTTATCCAGCAAATCATATGACAAATTGTTTGATTGAGCAGGTTGCCATTGAAATTCCTTACACACTTGTACAGACAATCTTGTATGGGCTGATCACCTATTCCATGATCGAATTCGAATGGAAGGCAGTCAAATTTTTTTGGTATCTCTTCTTCATGTTCTTAACATTCCTCTATTTCACATACTACGGAATGATGGCTGTGGCAATAACACCAAACCATCAAGTTGCTGCCATCATGGCGTCCACATTCTACTCAGTTTTCAACCTCTTCTCTGGCTTCATGATCCCCAGACCGGTATGTAGACAATGCATAACTTGCTGACATGATCTGCAATTCGATTTCTAGACGCCAATGATAATCCATTATTCCACTGTCATCAAGAAATTTGTTTAGCATTTTGTCCAGTAACATCTGATCACTTGCTGGCACGATCTGCATTTAAATATCTCAATAGCATTGAATCCATATGGCGCTGTCAACAAAGAACGTAATGTCTTCAAGAGATTTGCTGCAGTATACTGCTCAGCTGAGTTGAGAAATTAATTCTGAAATTTCTTGTTAATCCGTGCAGAAAATTCCGATATGGTGGGTATGGTATTACTGGATCTGTCCAGTTGCATATACTGTCTATGGATTGATCACTTCGCAATATGGAGATATCACTCATGATATAGAAATCCTTAGTGATGATCCCAATGTACGGAAGTATCAGCCCGTGAATAAATTTCTTTCAAGCTACTTCGGCTTCGAGCACGACTTCCTGGGAGTTGTTACGGCTGTGCTCATCGGTTTCACCGTATTCTTCGCTTTTATGTTTGCATTGTGCATCAAAATGCTCAACTTTCAGCACAGATGATGATGATGGGCAAGGAAGCATCCATCCCTTCAGCACATTCCTCGATATTTTCAGAGCCTTTGAGCAATTAATCATCCATGTCTATCTGCTACGTTCAGATTATTAAGGATTACAAGAATTTGGAGCAGCCATTGAACAATTGATCATCCATGGCAATTTGCAACATCCATGTTATCAAAGATTTGGAGCAGTCATTGAACAATTGATCATCCATTTGGAGCAGTCGTTCATCCACTGGGAGCACTCATTGAACAATCGATCATCCATCCAAATCAGTAAGGGCTTCAAGAATTGGAGTAACCATTTTTTACTCCTGAAGAACTACTCACAAGACAAATGAACCTGTGAAGGTTGTACGATAAACTAGGAATAGTCTAAAGCCAAAAGCATCATTGCATTGTAAGAACTGTCTATGGCATGGAGTTTGTCAGATGAAGTTCAAAAGAACCTTTGAAAAATCTCCTCAAACCACAAGATCTAGAAAAAAATGTTATGGTCTTCCACACCATCATGCATTTGATTAGCCACCAATTTTCTTAGTTTTATGGATGATTCAGGAGCAAGCCTTGAAGATGGCTATAAACATGCAAATCCAACAATTCTTTCTTGTGGCAGCATAGTCCTTATGGTCTTTATTTCCTCTTAACTTTTTGAACACAAATGAAAATTTATTCCATACACTACAAGTCCCTTCCTCAAAAATACTTGGACTAATTTGATATATCAATTTTGTGTTAAATCTTTTATAACACATCTTCAGATCCTTTTGGGTAGGAGTACATAAAATCTACGTTTATCCTTCACACAAGGGAATGATTTGTTTAGAGACCTTCAATGGTGGTTTGGGTAATTTTAGAGTTATGTCTTGTGTGAAAAAAAATCAGACTCGAAATGCACTTAATGGATCAATAAGATCTTGGCCTAATTTGGGTGCACATCTAGATTTAGCTATAAGATAGAAATCATCACTTTACACATGCTAGAATTGCATAAATCACTTTTGATCATAAGCACTAAGATCCAATACGGTACTGTCCCTGTCCGTACAACAGCAACAACATACTGTCCTTCACACGTGTGGATGCAAGGTCAACAATAAAAATGACATTATACACACTAGAATCAAGATATCTTGAGAAATACACATGAGATGGACATAGAATCAAAAGAGATGAATTCTCCACACCAACAACTTGCTTACCCTTTTCATCATAAGTGAGCCTCAAAGGTTGTTGCCTTTGCCTTGATGTCCTCCTTGGCTTTTCATTTGAAGAAGCCTCTCTTCAACATCAACATCCAAATTATCATCAACAATGTCATTCACATCAAGAATGCTAGATCCAATGTATACACCACCACTTGAAGAAACTTTTGGAAAGTATCCTTAATAAAAAATGACATCTCTTCCTATGACCACTTTCTTAGATGAAGGAATTGTTGAAAATTGTCACTTCTCACTTGACATTGGTTCATGTAAATATTGATCAAACATTAGAATATGTTGATGATATGATTTCACACGTGTGGAGCATGTTCCCATGTGTGAAAGGATGTACTTTTCATGTTTGTATATATCCAAATTGATTTTGTATCATTCTAGTTAGTGTGAACATGAAATGACTAGTTTTTAGTCAAGTTGACTAGTCACCTACAAATTAGCTTTTCCTTGCATGTGCATGAGTAAATGCTCCCACATGGCAAGTGGATGTTCACATGTGTGTATAGAGTACTAGAAGATAAGAGTTGACCATTTTCCTTAGATCCTATTTTGTAGGGAATATTCCTATATTCTAGGAGACTAGTTTTTTGGATTTTAGTCATATTCTAGAAGGTCAACTATTGGATAAGGATCAAGGATGGATCAAATGGATAGATATGAGTGATGTGGCACTCTTCACACGTGTGAAGGCCTGCTGGACTGTACCAGACTCATGGATGTACTTGATCCATAAAAGGATCATCATTTTGCTAAGAAAATTGATGAGACTTTTGCACTCTACACTTTTGTGAGATTTCTAGTCATTTGTCTTGTGATTTTTATGCATGATTGCTATCTAGTATCATTGTACTTGTTGTTTCAGGTGCAGGCCGTACAGTGGACAATACTCCACACGTGTGAAGCCGCTCTCACTAAAAAATGATGTGTTGATCCATTGCTCTTGCTTAAATCCAAGTGTAGTGAATCTAGATCAAGATCTAATGTGTAGAACTTGATAGATTCATTGATTAAGCAACCAATAACTCTCTATGATTGTAAAGTACAATCATTATTGTCCTAAAAACTGTAAAATTTATCATGGTATCAGAGCTAAGTAAGAGAGTGATCATTGAATCATAAATCTTGTAAAGATCATTGGCAAAATTTGTTTTTTGGCCAATACTAGTGAGGGCGAGTTCTTCTAGAGTGATAGCTTGTAATCATTTGGATCAAAACGACTTGGAGGCTGTGTATGTACTTTTCACACGTGTGAAACCGTACAGCAACTTTCAATTCAAGTTACTTTGTGTTTTTTGGTCCCAAAATCACAATACTAGTTCATTTTTGGTGCTTTTTGAAGCATAGTATTGATCTAGATTCATTCTAACTAATGCCTATGACCAAATAGTGTTTTGGATCATTGAAGCATTTCTTTTTAGAGTCTAAGATCAGATCTAAGAGGCTGATTTGTTCAGATCCTTAGTTGAAGTGAAATCTCTAAGAAAAGTGTAAAGCAATTTTTTTTTGTGAGAGTGAAAGCTAGAAATTTTTGGTAAGATCTTTGAGTATCATTCAAGCTTGTGTGTTAGTTTGATAGAGACAAGCCTATAGGCATTCTAGTAAGCTTTAGGCCACTTCATAGATCTTTTAAAATTCAAAAATCTTTGTGATTTTTAAAAGAGCATTCATTCTAAAATGTCATCCATGGGTGGATATTTGATGGAATCAAGTGAGAGACTCACTTCCACAAATTATTCCATTTGGAAAGTGAGAATGGAATCACTCCTAGTGATCCATGATCTATATGACATAGTTCAAGGAGTAGAGGAAGAGCCTCAAACTCCCCAAGAACAAGCCAAATACAAGAAGAGAGCAAGATTAGCTCTACATTGCATAAAGTTAAATGTATGCAATGACCTCTTGAAAGAGGTGTCTTCTTGTACCTCATCCAAAGAGGCTTGGGATTCATTAAAGAGCATTTATGAATCCAACAATACTTCAAGAATCCTCATGCTAAGAAATCAAGTTTTCCAAAGCATGAAAGGAAGTGGAGAGAGTGGACAAGAGTATGTTCTTAGGATCAAATCTCTTAACAAGGAGTTAAGTGCAATAGGAGAGAAGATCCAAGATCAAGAACTAGTACAAATCATTTTGAATGGTCTAAGTGATGAGTTTACCAACTTAGTCCAATCATTTGCCATTCAAGACTCTCTTCCATCCATTGAAAAGTTGCACAATGTTCTTGTGGCCGAGGAGAGTAGGCTTCTACACCTCAAGACAAGAATGGATAGCATGTCACTTAATGGAGGAGAGGAGAAAGCTAACTTTACATCTAAAGGCAAGAAAAAGCAAAATCCATTCAAGAAAAATCAAGGCAAGGAGGCCGAGATGAAGAATGGAGGATCTACCTCCAAAGGCAAAGTGAAGAACAAGGCAAAACTAAAGTGTTTCTTTTGTGGAAAGAAAGGACACTTTGCCTCAGAATGCTACTTGAAGAAGAATCAACAAGCCAAAGGAGATCAAGGGAACATTGCTCAAGAGGAAGAATATGAGGATGGATTCAACACATCCTTAATGGTTGCATCTACACCAACTTCAAGTCAAGACACATGGTGGATAGATAGTGGGGCTAGTTCCCACATGTCCTTTAACAAGCATTATTTTTCTACTCTTCTATCTTGTAATGACTCTAAGAAGTCAATATACACTGCTAGTGATCAAGCATGCAAGATAGATGGCATAGGATCTATACCTCTTTGTTTAGGCACATCTAAAAGGATAGATCTAGATAATGTTTTGTATGTTCCTACCATTTCAAGAAACTTGCTTAGTGTAGGACAATTAATGGACAATGGACTAGATGTACATTTCAAGAATGGAGTTTGTTCCATCTTGAAAAATGATAAGTGCATAGCTAGTGGCATTAAGCAAGGTAGACTTTTCAAGTTGGATGCTAATGTTGCAAGTGAAAGTGTGAACTTGGCTAGGGAGGAGCTAACTCAAGTGGAGCTTTGGCATAAGAGATTAGGCCATCCTAATCTTCAATCTATGGAGTCAATGGCAAGCAAGGAACTAGCTCTCGGCCTACCAAGAGCTTTCAAGAAGTGTGGAAAAATGTGTGAGGCATGTGGCCTTGCAAAGTCACACAAATCTTCTTACAAGAAATCTTCATCAAGATCTCTCTCTCCCTTGGATCTCATACATTCTGATGTACATAGTTTTTCACATGCAAGTAATGGAGGTGCCTTGATGTATGTAACTTTTATAGATGATTGTACTAGATTCACATGGATTGAGTTACTATCAAAGAAAAATCTTGTTTATGAAGCTTTCATTAAGTTCAAGTCTCTAGTAGAGAAACAACTTAGTACTTCTATCAAAGCACTAAGATGTGATAATGGAGGAGAGTACACCTCCAATAAAATGAAAGACTTTTGTGAGATCAATGGTATTAAGTTACAATACACTTGTTCCTACACCCCTCAACAAAATGGGGTGGCCGAGAGGAAAAATAGGAGTCTATGTGAGTGTGCAAAGTCCTTGAGGCTTGATGCATCACTTCCCATCTCATTTTGGGGAGAAGCCATAACATGTGCTAATTATTTGTGTAATAGACTTCCTAGTAGTGCTATAGATGGGATCTCACCTTATCAAGCCTTGTTTGATAAGAAACCCAATGTAAAATATTTTAAGATCTTTGGATGTACTTGTTATGTACACATTCCTTTGGAGACTAGAAGGAAAGAAGATGCTACCTCCTTCAAAGGAATCTTTGTTGGCTATGGAGAAAATAGCAAGGGATATAGGATATATGATCCTACATCCAAGAAAGTAAAGGTAAGCAAGGATGTACTTTTTGATGAGTCACAATTTGCTAAGAGCTTGTCAAATGGATCTAACCCATTGTGCATTGAAGATCTTGACAAATCCGAGGAGGATCTTGACAAACCCGAGGAGGATCATGACAAACCCGAGGATGGAGATTTGGATCCAAGTCAAAAGGGGCCAAGAAGATCATCAAGGAGCAAGGCCGAGCCCTCAAGGCTTACCTATGTGGACAAGGGAAAGCAAAAGGAAGGCTCTACATCTTCTACCTCTTACTCTTTTTTAGCTACATTGATTGAAGAACCATCATCTTTTGAAGAAGCATGTAAATCTAAAGTTTGGAGAGATGCAATGCAAGTAGAGTATGATGCATTAGAAGAAAATCATACTTGGAATCTTGTAAATCTTCCAAGAGGAAAGAAACCACTTGCATGTAAGTGGATTTATAGAATTAAGTACAATCAAGATGGATCTATTAGTAAATACAAAGCTAGGCTTGTTGCTAAGGGATTTCTTCAAATAAAAGGATTGGATTATGAAGAAACATTTGCACCTGTAGCTAAGCTTGTAACTATTAGATTAATCATTTGCATTGCTACTTTGTTCAAATGGGATCTCTACCAAATGGATGTGACAAATGCCTTCTTGAATGGCTTCTTAGAAGAGGAAATCTACATGATGCAACCCGAGGGCTTCATCAAGATTGGTGAGGAGCAAAAGGTGTGCTACTTAAGGAAGAGCCTATATGGCTTGAAGCAAGCACCTAGAGCTTGGTACTCTAGGTTGCATGATTTTCTCTATTCCCTTGGCTTTGTACTAAGTGCTTATGAACCTTCTTTATATTTCAAATGTAATGAAGGAAAGATCATCATTTTGGTTCTTTATGTTGATGACATCATTATGATAGGAAATGATGATGATGGCATAGGCAAAGTAAAAGTTGACTTATCTAGTGAGTTCAAGATGGTAGATCTAGGCTTCCTAAAGTTTATACTTGGGATAGAAGTGTCTAGAAGTAGCAATTGTACTTTCATAAGTCAATCTAAGTATGCTACTTCCATTCTTGAAAGATTTGGTATGAAAGATTGTAAGGGGATTGACACCCCTATGGAGCATGTTGTGAAAGCAACTAATGAAGGTGATGAAGCATCCTTTAAGGACATCACTCTCTTTAGGAAGCTTATAGGCTCTCTAATCTATTTAACCATCACTAGACCTGACTTAAGTTTTTGTGTAAGCAAGTTGAGTCAAAGTATGCAAGCTCCTTTAATTCATCATTGGAAAAGTGCCAAGAGAGTACTTAGATATGTTTCTAGTACTAGATTTTTTGGTATACTTTATGAAGGATCTAACTTGCACTTGAGAGCCTACTCGGATTCAGATTTTGTAGGTGACAAGATGGATAGGAAGTCCATTAGTGCATTTGCAACATTTCTTTGTGGAGGAGTGATATCTTGGCTTTCCAAAAAGCAAGATACAATCTCACTATCTTCTTGTGAAGCCGAGTACAAGGCATTGACTTCAACAACCAAAGAGCTCTTATGGCTAAGAAGACTCTTGATGGAACTACATGTGCTAGAGGCCGAGGAGATCCCTTACATATTTTGTGACAATCAAGCTTCTCAACAAATTGCTTCAAATCCTATCTTCCATGCTAGAACAAAGCATATTGAGATAGCTCACCACTTTGTGAGGGAGAAGGTACAATCCAAGGAAGTGCAACTACATCATGTACCATCATCCGAATGCATAGCTGATATCTTAACCAAACCATTGTCCAAAGATCCATTTTTTAAGTTAAGATATGCTCTTGGAATTGTAGATAGATGTACACTAGATTTGCCAAGTTAGAAGTGAGGAGGAGTGTTGAAAATTGTCACTTCTCACTTGACATTGGTTCATGTAAATATTGATCAAACATTAGAATATGTTGATGATATGATTTCACACGTGTGGAGCATGTTCCCATGTGTGAAAGGATGTACTTTTCATGTTTGTATATATCCAAATTGATTTTGTATCATTCTAGTTAGTGTGAACATGAAATGACTAGTTTTTAGTCAAGTTGACTAGTCACCTACAAATTAGCTTTTCCTTGCATGTGCATGAGTAAATGCTCCCACATGGCAAGTGGATGTTCACATGTGTGTATAGAGTACTAGAAGATAAGAGTTGACCATTTTCCTTAGATCCTATTTTGTAGGGAATATTCCTATATTCTAGGAGACTAGTTTTTTGGATTTTAGTCATATTCTAGAAGGTCAACTATTGGATAAGGATCAAGGATGGATCAAATGGATAGATATGAGTGATGTGGCACTCTTCACACGTGTGAAGGCCTGCTGGACTGTACCAGACTCATGGATGTACTTGATCCATAAAAGGATCATCATTTTGCTAAGAAAATTGATGAGACTTTTGCACTCTACACTTTTGTGAGATTTCTAGTCATTTGTCTTGTGATTTTTATGCATGATTGCTATCTAGTATCATTGTACTTGTTGTTTCAGGTGCAGGCCGTACAGTGGACAGTACTCCACACGTGTGAAGCCGCTCTCACTAAAAAATGATGTGTTGATCCATTGCTCTTGCTTAAATCCAAGTGTAGTGAATCTAGATCAAGATCTAATGTGTAGAACTTGATAGATTCATTGATTAAGCAACCAATAACTCTCTATGATTGTAAAGTACAATCATTATTGTCCTAAAAACTGTAAAATTTATCAGGAATATAAACTTTGTAAGCCTTGCTTGCCTCACTATAACCAGCATATATACCTTTCTTTGAAGATGAATCCTCCTTTGTCCTATCATAAAGAGCAATGTTGATATAGCAAATGCATCCAAAAGTTTTGAAAAACTTGACACTCGGCCTCCTACCAAACAAGACTTCAAAAGGGATTTTTCCATCCAATACCACACTCGGCCATCTATTGCATAGAAAATTAGCACACAACAAAGCTTGATCCCAAAAAGATTTAGAAAGATTTTCACCTAATTGCATGGCTTTGGCACTTTCACATAAGATTCTATTCTTCCTCTCGGCCACTCCATTTTGTTGTGGCGTCCTTGGGCTTGTGTACTTTCTCTTGATCCCATTTGCATCACAAAATGCTTTGAACTTGGTAGAAATGTACTCACCACCATTGCCACTCCTCAAGCACTTGATCTTTGTAGAAAATTGGACCTCTCTTTCCATCTTGAACTTGAAAAAGACATCAAACACCTCATCTTTTCTATTTAGTAGACACACCCAACAAAATCTACTAAAATCATTAATAAAAGTCACAGACTTAGCACCTCCATTTCTAGTTGTAGTAACACCATGAATACCCGAATGCACAAGTTGAAAAGGCTTACTTGACCTTGATGTAGATCTCTTGTAAGGTAACCTATGTGACTTTGATAAAGCACATTGCTCACAAACATGATTAATGCTTGATAAAGAATTGGGATGCCTCTTTGGCATCACCTCCAATGACTTGTAGTTGAGATGCCCCAATCTCTTGTGCCATACCTCTTGCATAATGATTGAAAATTGCTCTTTTTCCATACATTCAACTTGGGTAGCAACAACACAAGCATCAAGTTTGAACAATTTACCTTGCCTCTTCCCTTTTGCAATCAATTCATCCTCCTCCTTGATTAAACAAGCATCACCAACAAACTCCGCTTTGAATTCCTTGTCAAGCATTTGACTCACACTAAGAAGGTTCTTAGTGATAGATAGAATGAACAAAACATCTTTTAAATTTACATTCCTATTAGTAGAGGAAAATAGAAATTGTGCCAATCCCTTTGATTGCACATTCACCATCGTTGGCCGTGTAGATCACCTTCATGTCACCTTCAAATGCCATCAATGATAAATAATACTCATGATATGTCAAATGTGATGTAGCTCCACTATCAATCCACCAAGGATCAATATCTCCATGATTAGCCAATAAGCATGATGACATAACAGAAGCATCATTTGAATTTTGTTCATCAACACCATCTTCATCAAGAGTTAGATTGCTTCGCTTGTCACCTTGATCTCTCTTCTTCTTGAAGAAATCACTAGAAAAATGTCATTTGACTCCACAACAGAAACATTTTAGCTTGGATCTATCTTTCTTCTTGCCAACAAAATTAGAAGGCTCACCTTGATCACCCTTTTGACCATTTGCTTTTGCCTTTGCCCTTGAACTTGCCTTTTGAGAAATAGCTTCCTCCTGTCCAACTTGAGATGTAGAAGATGATACTCCTCTTGCTTGGAGTCTAAACTCTAGTAAACTTTTGCTAACACCTAAGATTGAATCACACTCTTGAAAAAGTCCAGCAACTTAAAAACAAGATATTCTATCAAATTTAGGGTTTCTCCATAAATGCAAAATATTGAATCAAGCAAAAGCTAAATGCAAAAGCTAGAATATTGATACATCAACTATTAGAATGTAACATCCACAATCATGAGCAATTTTTGTTTCCACATTCCAGTAAGTGATTTTAAAAATCGGCATACTCCAAGTGATTTGACCTAAAATGTTGTTTGGATCACAAAAATCCACTTTCTATACTTGAAAATGCATGATTTGAGCTAGAAACACCTCCAAATTCATGTGAAGGATTTCAGATCAATGATGATCCAATCCACAAAAAGATCTTGGGTTACAAAAGAAGCTACTCTACCAATCTCTCCAATGTAGAAAAATCAGCATCTACACACAAAATGAGATGCAAACTCTAATATAACTTGATCAAACATGAATCATAAGATAAAGTATTGTTGCTTTCCATACAAAACCAGCAAGCTACTGTATTTCACACGTGTGGATCCAAAAATAGCAAATATAGATCATTCTACACATAGAATTGCATGCAATCACAAGTATAGTGCACCAATGGATAGTAGAACCCAAGAGAACCATGTATAAGCATGAAATGAGATAGAGAAGAGAGAAGATATGTCTCTCCACAAGTTACATCCTTTTATAACAGGTCCAAACCCTATTTGGCCACTTGGCTTTCCCACCAAAATGCTAACCCTACTATTTTTGGGTTTAGATTCAAAGTACCCAACATTCAAATTTGAATCTACTCAAACTCGACTTTTAACTTTCCCACACTTTCAAAAAGTGTTTATTCAATTGAAATTTAGACTAACGAGCTTTGAAAAGTCAAACTTTAAGTCTAAAACAAAGTTGGCCTCAATTTGCCAAATATAAAAATGTAGCAAATATGATCAAACTAGTTGAACCTTTCACACTCCCCCTTCAACTAGTTTTAGCATAAACTTCGATAACACTCCAAGTGATGTCCTATCTAGAGATCCAATCAAAATTAGGGTTTTGACAAAACTATTCCAAATCTACATGCAAATGTTGAGAATTTGCACACATAAGCGATTTATGGTCGTACATATTAGTCTTTTTCGCAAGAAGACTCACACAAAATTCTCTCCCAAGACACTTGCACACAAAACTGAAGTGGAACACGTCAAATAGACGCGTATGGATTTCTTCCATAGGTTGTCTACATCCAGACTAGTGCTCTCTATACCACCTCCAAATAGACAAGGAACGACTAGGTGCCGATGGATAATTGAGATAAAGAAGTATCAGAAATTTACCGAGTTCCTGATTTCAAAGGCCACATTCATTTGAATGGTCCGACAGATCGCTAGGGTGAACCTAGGTCTTTCTGTCAGGTTCGCATCGCTCCCTTTAATGCCTCCAAAAGGCTGCTGAAGACTATCGTGCCTTATTTTTTGAGGACTCCTTCTTACTGGCCACATATTCCAAGAGAGTAACCATAATGCCCAAGGACTTCCAACAACTCTTCTACAGAATGAGGGATAAATATTCTGGTCTCCATCATGGGGAGCCTTCGACTATGAGAGACACCCTCCTTGATAGATATGATTTATCTACGAAGAGGCCTAGGGAGCAGAAGGCTTCCAAGAGGAGGACAACCTCAAAGAGGGAAGCACCAAGGAAGGTAGGACGCATGGTGCTTTCCACCAAATTTCCTTCCCATGTAGATAATGTTGATAATGCCAATGTAGATACAATAGTTGTAGATATTGCCTTGGACATTACGACAAAAGTTTTGGATAACCTTGTAGATACAAAACCAATTTTGGCATTTAGCACTGTAGTAGTTAAAACACTTTTGGATTTTGATCATTATTTGAGATTTGAGAAGGATATTTTAGATGCCATAGATGTTGTAGGCATGCGATTTGAGTTTAGTATTAATGAAATCAACTACGGCCTTAAGTATGAGGTCTCTTTTTTTGAGGAATTGAAAACCTGTAGAGCGTCCATAACAAGCTAAACTAGCTCCGAAGTGTACATATTCTGACAGGAGCTTAATTTGGCATTTTGGCAAAGCCGATTTCCTATATTGTGCCCCTTCCAGAGCCTTCTCTGCCAGATGATGTACAAATTCAAAATAAAGATGGAAAATTTGTAGATACCCAAGTTGAATAGATAGTATGAAATTGATAGATAGATACACAAAATATATAGGAAATACAGACATACATAGATTATATACAAAATCATTTGATCAGTTGTACAAAAAGTCCCCAAATTCACGTAACCTTTTATTGAATAAAGATATCGGTTTATACATTTAATCCATGAATTGTCATCGTTCTTCTACAATGTTCATTGTCATAGGAAGATCCTTGCAGAGTGTTATGATCTCCTATCTTTTTCGTACATGTATGAAAAACAACTTGTCAATTTAAAAATTTCTTGAATAAATTTATATTTATAATGATTAACAATGAGTAGAAAATTTTAAATAATGAAAATTTTACCAATTTTTCATTTATGATGAATCCTGAAGTAGTCAAGTAGAATTTCATTCTACATTAGGACTAGCTCTATTATGATATAGTTTAGGCTTCATTGATCTTCCACTTCAATCATAGTTAGAATCTCTTCATTGTAGATAATGTGCACTTCTTTTTCGATTTTTGTGACCATCCATTTCAAGGTCTTGATCTAGTGGCATCCAAGTCCCATTGATTTTGTTCCATCTCTAGTAGCTAAATGTAAGACTAAATGTTTGTATCTCAATATAATAACATAAGGTCATGGAATGTTTTTTTATTCTACATTCAATTTCTCCAACTGTCTTACTCTCCCAACCTTTATCCATCACTTACAAACAAATAAAGTAGCCGGTCTGTAAACATTTGCACTTGCAAAAAAATTAACAATATATTGAAACAAAGGAACCAACTTAATCTAATGACTTTTGATCCAATACTTACTTTCATTGAATTTTTTACATCAAAAGTAATTTGCATCCAATACTGTTAGAAGCAAGCCATTCATCACTTCCAAAACCTCCATGCATATCCAAATGTACTTGTTAGACTAATAGAAGAATATACCATTATTTGCAAGGTCCTTTGGAGTTCTTATGTATTGTAATTTTTCAATATATGAATGAATTACATCCAATATACCTACAAAAGATTGTCCAGGCTCCCATTTACTTATGCTTGATGGATATAAATATGCAAGAATGCAATACTTGTTAGTAGACAAATGAATAGATCCCTACAAGTTTTCAAATTAGAAAATACAAATAAAAGTTTAAAGATGCAATCATTGTGATGAACTTACAATTACATTTTTGACAATAATGAATATTGAAATCTTGTAGATTTAGTTTTGAATGCATATAAACATGTTGAACCGATAGTTTTGAGATTGATTGCCCTCCCGGAAAAGTCCTAAACTCAAGGATCTTGCTTTCCAATAAGATTTGAATGCCATCTTTCCCTTCTTCTTTGGTTTAAACATGCCTTTTGAGGATGGATGTAGCAACACCTATGATTTTTTTCATGTATCTTGTTGGTTTCCAAATGCCAGCTCCATCCTTCTCATTGTGACGAATCACATATTCGACTTTGGATCTTGGTAGTCTTGCCGTACTGATTGTTGCCACAAGTGAGGCGCCAAATTTTCAAATTTGTGACAATAATTCAAGATTCAAAGTTATTTAAGTCTTATCAAATGTAACTAGGTGATAGGATCATAGTAACAACATATAGTTTCTATGCTTACCATCCAACTCTGACCTGAATTAGTATGGTTAAATATTTTACTTGAGATATTGTCATGGGCAGATTAGCACGTTCAAGGCATACACAATCAACCAATAGAATGCTTCTATGTTGATTGGTGACAATTTGATATTAAGTTCATTTACACCGTAGATTAGTTTGTGCTTCTTGTGGATGGTGTGGATTGCATTCCCATCCTTTGCAAGTAGCCAATAGGAAGCAAGGGGCAAGGGCCACCCCAAAGATAAAAATGCACCATTTGTAATTATTTTTCATGCTTAATGAGAAGGAAGAAACTCTACCATTTTGGTGAGCAAGCATCCTCATTTGCTATTCACTCTTGCTAATGCTATTGTGGTGTTCTTCCTATTGTTTTTCATTTTCATTGTTCTTGTTTTCATTAGTTAAAACATTTTCATTAACATGCATAATGAGCAAATGACCTAATCTCTCTCTCTCTCTCTCTCTCTCTCTCTCTCTCTCTCTCTCTCTCTCTCTCTCTCTCTCTCTCTCTCTCTCTCTCTCTCTCTCTCTCTCTCTCTCTCTCTCTCTCTCTCAATCATGATGTATGGATGTGCTTAGTGTTAGGAAGGGTATGTTAGGAGAAAGTAGAAAGCATCTAAATCTAGCAACTTGACATAGTTAGGTCCCTATCTTTGTGTTCTAGCCCTTTTCACAGGCGGAGGGCTGCTCACCAACGAATCTACACACCCTACAACTGGTTGCGTTACACATGTTATTTATTGGCAAGTACTTAGTTGAGGAATTTCAGACGATGAACATGTAAATGATAATAATGGTGTATCACTAACTGTAACAAGACAAGAGCCAGAAGGCGTGGCTTTGTAAAAGAAACTTTCATTGGGAATATTAGAGAAAGAGGACTCAATTGTTGCTATCTATTGTGTTACAGCTACTGGAATGGAAGAAGATGAGCTACTTGCCAACTCCATATCTTAAAATTACAACTTGAAACCTAGGTAGAGCATAGGCAAAAAAAGAAAGTCCAACATGAAAATTTAAATAAAAATCACAACTTTAAGACTGTTCTATGCTGCTCATAGAAGAGTTTCAGCAACTATGCCAACTTCAATAGACCTGAGAATCAAAATCTGCTAAGGGCGCACTCAAAACAAAGTTAGAATGAAAAGAGATGTTCAACAAGTGCATAGCCTTAAATACTAGAAGAGTGGTTTAGGGTTAGGGTAAGGTTAGGGTGGAGGTGGCGGTCTTGGCTGTGAAGAATGGTAAGAAATATCTTTCTATCTTGACTTTGGGGGCTATGCTCACCTTATTTCTTGTATATAGTTTATTGTACATAAAGGTATGTGAATTGAGCACATAACTTTCTAGAATAGGTCAAGTTTGAGATAGATAGGATCATTTATGATGTCAAGCAAAATGTTAGGTAACATGCATAGTCATTCAAAGTGTATGCAAGCAACATGCAATCAGTGCATGCAACATGCAAAGTAGTTTACATGATCTACACATGTCTAGGTAATTGTTAGGGCTGACATGCAGTACATGCAATATAAGTACATGCAATATCCATGCATGCAGTTTTACATGTGGATCTATGATAGTTGAGTTAACTGAATGAAGTGGACTTTCCATGCAACTCCACTGTAAGAACTCGAGCCTCATTGATGTAGGAAAATTTTGGCTTGACATGCCATATTGTGAATAGTGAGATTTTGGTGTTTTGGACTCATTCTCTTTCTACCCAATTTTTTGGTGTTGATTTTCTCTCTCTACCTGAGGGCAGACTGTTTTGTCCATAGTGAGCACTTAGAATATTTTTTGATATCCATCTCTCATAGTAAGGAGTTAGTTTTTTCAGTCTGTTGTATGCCATTGTGCTCTTGTATTGGATTTTTCAAGTAATCTGTTCATTGATCATTCTTTTGCAATCACAACACCTCATAAAGATCCTATAAGGTGTGTGGTGAAGTTCACACGTGCTAAAAACTTCACATGGTATTAGAGCTTCATGCTTTGAAGAGATGAGGGTGTATACATCAGAACATAAGTGCTTTTGCATGCAGGAACTCGGATTTGGAAGAGGAATTTAAACTCGTTGACAAACAAGCCTGATCTGCTCCAGCTGAGCCTTGTATAGACAGAGAGCTCACATGTGTGAAATCAGCCCTCTTTGTTTGAGTGCTACTTCTCAAGGAATGATCCAAATTTGATGGTCTATAGCTTGTTGGATAGGTATTGAAGAGTAGATTGTGTTGCTCGAGTTTTTAAATCAATTTGATTTGTTTTAGAAAAGTTTTAGGCAATCTGAGAGATAAGGAGAGTACTCATCTCATGTGATATGCCAAAGTGAGCACACATCAGTCCTTTTCACCAATATTCTCAATTTTCAATATCAATCAAGTAGAATTGGATAAAGCTAAGCATTGTGAGGTCTTAGATGTTTCATTTCACACAAGTATTGTGTTTGAGTTGAAATCAAGTTCCTAGAGAGTTTATCAGTTCTTTGAAACTTGTGGGAGAGATAGACTTCATACTTGCATGTGCTTTATTTCTTTGATAGAATTAGCTAGATCCAAATTCAAGAGAGATTGATTTTTTCTGTTGTGAGCCTAATCTCACAGTCTGTTGCTAGATTTCATAGGTTGGATCAACATAATAAGTGTTAGATCCTAGATTGAGATAGCAAGCAACATATTCAATTCCATTTTTTTTGTCATTACTATAATTTCTCAAAGTGAATACGTCTTCATCTGGTTCATATTTTCTGGACAATAGTGAGAGATTAACATCTTCCAATTATGCAATGCGGAAGATTAGAATGGAATTATTATGGATTCTACAAGATGTAATTGACATTGTAAGTGGAGCTGAAGAAGAACCTGCAACACCTAATGAAACTGCAACATTCAAGAAAAGAACCAGAATTGCTCTTCATTTCATTAAAATGAATGTCACAAATGAAGTGCTAAGAGAGATCAGTACATGCACCACTGCCAAGGAGGCTTGGGACACTCTTAAAACAATCTATGAAATCAAGAAGGGGAGAAGCAGTTGCATGTGCAAATTATCTTTGTAATAGACTTCCTAATCTTGCAATAGAAGGAAGAACACCACTACAAGAATTGCCTCAATTTCCAACGTGAAATTGCGTTTTAATTTTTTTTGGAATCAACGCGGGCGTCGAAAAATGTGTCGCTATAAGGTCGTCGAAATCCGTCGCATATAAAATCCGTCGGAATCCGACGCCAAGCCCAAAACCGGCAATCGGTCGGTAAAAATATTTTTCGGAGAACATGCCATGTGGACGCCGGATTCCAAAGTCCACGTGGCCGGGCCGTCAGAATCCGACGTCCATGTGGAAGAAAAAAAAATCTAACCTTGTTTTGCCACATGGACGTCGCAATCCGACATCCACGTGGCCGGGCCGTCGTAATCCGACGACGTCCACGTGGAAAAAAAAACTTGAAATTTTTTTTTCACTTTATTTTTTTTTCTGCCACATGGACGTCGGATTCCGACGTCCACATGGTTGGGCCGTCGGAATCCGACGTCCACGTGGCAAAAAGAAAACTGTTAAAAAAAAATTTCTCATTTTTTTTTCCACGTGGACATCAGATTCCGACAAAAAAAAAATTTCATTTTTTTTTGTTTTGCCACATGGCCGTCGGAATCCGACACTTTTTTTTTTTCTTCGAAATCTGATGGATTTTAAAATGTGTCTGAATTTCGACACTGCTAAAAAATAGAAAAAAGCTAAAATCATGATACAAATTCTTACTTCAGTGTGGAAATTATGACAAGAACTGCATGTACTACATAGCAATTAACCTCTTACAATCGTTTCAAACACGCAGAATGAATATTTAGGTCAACTATGATTCACAATATTAATCAAGTCACTAATACACTACGAACTTATCCGTTAATTGGTATGGAAACTAGCATAATTGCAACCAAACATACTCCAATCGACAGGAATTCGAAGTGCATACGAAAAATAATTGATTACAAAAAATAACATAGATGAAACGAATTGAAAATAGATAAAGCCATGCATATGCATGTAGCCGGAAAGCAAAGAAGTGCTAGTCAAGAATGCTTCAATTGATTCTACTATGTTTGTCACTTTGCGTCTGTCCTTTGCTAGGATAGAATTGCTCTCAACTAGAACAGCCATGAGGGCTCCCATTGACAATAAATCAGTGAGTTTTCAATGGTCGTTGATAGATCAGCTTTAGACAACAGTTGCAAGCTCCTTTTTCATGGTCGTGAAGGCTTAGTTAGCTAAGTCTCTGATCTGACAACTAGCTTAGTGATTGCTTTCCTTCATATCTAATACTCATAGGCGTAGTGAAGGCTTGCAAAGTAGTAGCAGCGATGGTCAAATGTATTATAGAGGTAGCGATGTTAATAATCGGATTACATCTCTCAACTCTCTTTTGGAAATCAGCAATAATCCTTCAGTATTTTGGAAGTCAACGTTCAATTCCTCAACGACTATAATGTGATTGAATGGTTAAATGGCTCACTCATCTAGCAACAATGGTAGGCCAGCTCTCCAAATATCCTGCAAGGAAAACTGGGTTCTAACTCACAGAGCAGAGATAATTAAGCACCTCATAGCCAAGATATCTCAAGCTTCCAACGAAGATAGTGAGTCAATGGCACTCTTCAAAGTTCATTTTGAGTTCTGATTTTCAACAGAAATGCCATCATACCAAACACGGTTCACTAGCTTTTTCTAGTTGATATCTCATTTTACATGTATCAAGCAACGATGGATTACCTTTTATGGCTCGATAGGGAGTAGCAACAAGATAGCCATACTGGATCAATCAGTGAGAAAAAGTGGTAGCTCTACATCTTTGATGGTGGAGCTGGTTATGATCTTCATTCAAACCTCAAGAGCTCTCAATCTCACACTATTTCACAAAGAACATAACATTAAATCTAAACCCTAAAATTTACAAAGAATATAATATTAAATCAAACTCTTCTATCTATATTTTCTTGCTCTCTTTCATGTCTCTCACACACATCCTTCTCTTCCTATCTCATTCGCTCATGATCATAAATCACTAAGACACATATTTGTGTTTAACTTCACAAAATATACAATACAAGGAAGATAGTGTACAAGAAAAAGTTACAAAGAAAGAAATCTTAGTTGCACATAACAAAACAAAAGAATCGTACTTGGAATGAGACAAATAGAATTAATAGAGTTGAGAAGAAGCGCCAAAAGCCGATCTCCAACAATCTCCTGCAAGAATAAAAATAAGAAAAACCTAGAAAAATGACGCGGCTTTGAGAATTCGGTCACGGAGGTCGGATTCTGACATCTGTATTATCCGTCGGAATCCGACGTATGCTTTGTGCTTTTTTTTTTTTATGCACGGACAGGTGACATCATCCATTTAAAAAGTTGCAGTCTCCGAAATGGGATGTCTGATTTTGACATTTTTATTGGCCGTCAGAATTTGACGTCCGTAAAAAAAAAAAATTTTCGGCAATTTTATTTTTCCGGCCATATTTTGTGTGTGTGTGTGTGTGTGTGTGTGTGTGTGTGTGTGTGTTGGATTTCGACGTATTATTATGTCAGATTTCGACGGATTATGAATTTTTTTTGAATCCGTCGAAACCTTGTGTCGGAAATTGCGCATTTTGTTGTTGTGCACCATTTGAGATGTTGTATAAGAAAAAGCCTAAGGTAGATCATCTTAGGTCTTTGGCTATTTATGCTATGTGCATGTACCTTTAGAGACTAGGAAGAAGGCCAGTTGTGTTTGGCTAGCAGCTAAACTTGAAGAAAGCCCTCGGAAGATCAGGGATATCTTGAATGTGTTTCACAGAATGGATTGTCGGCACAAAAATTTGCCACTGGATCCTTTAGACGCTAAGGTCATTGCCACTTGACTTATACCAGTCAAATTAAGGGTCATCTGGGCCTACATTAATTGAGAATTTTAGGCTCATTATTGTCTCTTTCCTAATAGTACCAACTCATGTTTCACACCTTCAACTGCAGACTTACGAGGAGCTCAAGACAGATCTAATAAAAACTGAAAGGCACGTACTGAAAGAAATGGGCTTCATTTGTCATGTTGAACACCCACACAAGTTTATTATCAATTACTTGCTGTAGTTGGATGCACCTGCTGAGCTCATGCAGGAAGCTTGGAATTTGGCCAATGACAGGCAAGAGTTATTCTGTGATTCCATGATTGTTACATTCTTAGAAGCTTTTCTGAGGCGCTTCAATTTTGGTAGATATTTAAATGTGTTTGAAACATCAGACATGTTTGAAATCTGAGAATTTTGTTATTTCTTTTTGGGGTTCTATGACATGAATCCAAATAAGGGAACAAAGGGTTTTCATTTGACTATTTCTCACAAAAAACAAATTGCTGCCTGAGCACCTTTCACCTCCCAAGCACTTTCATCATAAATAAAAGGCTTTTTGCCTGAAAGATTATGACCTTTGTTAATCACCGTAGCTTGGGTGCTCGTGTTGAATTTACATAATCATTCAAACCTTTCTTTTTGATATTTTTAACCTCCAACTTTCAAATAAGCACTTGGATCAGTCAAAACCCTAAAAACCACTCAAAGAAGGTCAACAACCTGTCAAACTTTTGAATGTGACATTGCATTGATTCTAGTGCTAATAAAGGAGTTTTTGTTGGATATGCATCTTCTAAGAAAGCATATAAAGTTTATGTTCCCTCTACTGACAAGAATGTTGTAAGTAGAGATGTGATCTTGCATGAAGATCAAAAATTTAACTTGGATGAAGCAAAGATCAAGGAGTCTCATGCATGATATACAATTATCAATCTTGATACTGTTCAAGAAGTGGTGAGGCCGAGGCTTGAGGAGGAGCAACTTCAAGCACCTACACCAAGAAGATTCACAAGAGAAAGATCCGAGCCTAGAAGGCTCACTTATGATGAGGGAGGAAGGCAAGTGGAAGGTGAAACTTCCTATTATGCATTCTTCATATCAGATGAAGAGCCTAAAGATGTCCAAGAAGCACTTCAATCCAAGAGATGGGTTTAAGCAATGACCCTTGAGTTTGAAGCCTTGATGTCAAACAACACACGTGAGCTTGTGGAGCCACCAAACAACATGCATGTCATTGGATGTAAGTGGGTATTCAGGATCAACAATGATGGATCCATCAACAAATTCAAAGCAAGACTTTGTGCCAAAGGCTACTCTCAAATCAAAGGTCTTGACTATAAAGATACTTTTGCACCTGTTGCAAAATGGTAACTATAAGAATTCTCATTTCTCTTGCATGTTATCACAATCGGAGGATGTTTCAGCTTGATGTTTCTAATGCCTTTCTCAATGGTTACCTTGAGGAGGAGATTTACATGGAGCAACCACTTGGATTTGTGAAAGAAAGTGAAGAATCAAAAGTTTGTCTTTTGTTCAAAAGTCTCTATGGACTAAAACAAGCACCAAGGTCTTGGTATGCAAGGCTCAACTCCTTTCTCATATCACTCAGATTTCATCTTAGTGAATATGACCCTTCACTGTACATTAAGTTTGTAAATAACTTTGTAGTTATTCTTCTCATCTATGTAGATGATATCATTCTTAGTGGGAATAATGAGGAGCTAGTTGAAGAAACTAAACATGCACTTGGTAGTGAATTTAAGATGCAAGATCTAGGAGTTCTTCACTACATTTTAGGCCTAGAAATTGACTTTTGGAAAGATCATGCTTTCATAATTCAAAGTAGATATCCACTTTCCATGCTTAAGAAATTCCAAATGGAAAGACATAGATACACCAATGGAGCACATTGTACAAGTTTCTATAAAAGATGATGAAAGATCCTTCGGATACATGGTAAAGTTTGGTGGTGATGCTTGTTTCATTTCAAAGGAAGAAATCTCGGTTGCTAGGGGCAATAGACAAAGTAGACTTTTCAAGCTTGATGCTTTTGTTACGGCTCAAAAATGATGGAATGGAAAAGGAGATTGGTCTCAACTTTCCCAAGTTACCTTTAGCATCAATAATATTGGTGGATCTTATGCAAAGTCTAACAAGCTTCCTTATGCTAGATCTTGGTCAAGATCTAATATGCTTCTTGGAGATGTTCATCTTTGTGCTAACTTGGCTAGCTATGAGGATAATAATGGTCCTTCAATGGTTTTTTATGGCAAGTGCAAGCATGCAAAAGGTAAGAAAAGAGCTAACTTCATCAATGGAGGTGATGAAGGTTCTTCCTTGAAAAGGATGTTGCTAATGATTTTTTTGATCATATGGAAAAAGATGTTGCTAGGTGCATTCATGAAGGAGGTGGTTCTTCTACATTTTTTTGTGACAAGTCCAAGAAAGTCATTTTTTTAGCAAGTGGAGTCACATGTCTTGATAAAAAGAGTAGATCAAATGGTTCTATCATGAGACTTGGTGAGGAAGATAGTCACAAGTCAAGAAGAAGACAAGTATGTGAAGATTTCAAAGTAAGATGTACTTTGAATGATGTCATTGTGAATGATAGTGAGGAAGAACCATATTATCATATAAGTCATTACCTAAAACATTGAATAGAAGTTCTTGTTTGAAAAAAGAGAGTACTGCAATCATCCTTATGTTGAAGGTACTAATCATTTTTTTCATGGCTTCTAATGTTTTTGAGGTTTCTACTTCTTATGATGCAATCATTAAGAGGGAGTCATATGAAAGAAAGTGTTAAGACCCTAAAGGATAACCCCTAAGATGAGGATAGGAGAACACAATAGAAGAGACTATGGAGCCAAACCGCCCAACCAATCCTAGATCAAACCTAGATCTAGCCCCTAAGCCATGCCATGTAAAGCAAGAGGAGAAGAGAGAAACTGGTAACCTAAACCCAATATCTCGACGGGAGAATCCCCACCTCCTTATATAGAGAGTAGAGTCCTGTGCATGTAACCATGCAATCTCCATGCAGGTCAACTATAAATAGATCACATCTCTTCATGCAGTCCTCCTGCCTATATCTGTCACACAGACATGCAATGCTCCAAATGTCTCAATTAGAGTGTCTGGGTCCTCTCAAGGTAATTAGTCACAAACTGGCCTTGACATGGAATTAAATCATGGCGTGACCACTAATCTCGAGTACTGGAGGGCCGGTCTACCATATTAGAACTATTCCAAGTCCTTAACCGAATATGGCCATAACATTCTTCCCTCCTTAAACTGCTTCTATCCTTAGAAGCTCTTCAAAACAGGAAAGAATTACTAGAACAGTTCCTTTAACTTTCAATATTAACCTAGGAAATTATTATCCTTAGTTCGACTTTAATATCAAACAAGTACTAAGAGATAATCAATTTTCCAATTGTTAATCTCTGTTCTGGAGTACGACTCAAGTTTGAAAAAAGTACACTAAGCAATAATTTTCTCAACTAGGTTACACTCAACACAAGTTAGTAACATCACCTTCATGTAAAATACTTACATGAATCACTGAGTGAAATATTCCCTAACTTAGGAGATTAAAGTTAAAGAAAAGAAATAATAATTATAGTATGAAATTATCCACAAACTCTGGCAGACAAAAAAGCTTCCAAGTACAACTATCCCTAGAATCCAATTCTAAGATATGATAATTCATTCTAATAGAATCTCTAGGAGAATCATTAAGATAGAGAATGATTAAAACTCAACATTGAGTATCCCAAATACTCTTTTGAGTTAGACGCTCCAGTTTCTAGCATCATATGCAAGAAATAATAGCAACCATTCATCTTAATAGACTTATCTGCCTCCTAATATAACTGGAGATCCAATCAAAAGAAAAAACTGTACTCAAGCATCTACAGACCATATACTGTAGCAGAATAGCATCCACTAGATAAATTAAATTCTCCACAAAAATAAGATAACTTATCTTGTGAGAATATCTGTGAGATCCATAGGCTCTCAATAATATACTGGAGTAGAGAGATTCAAAACACTGATCTGAATTCTTACCCAAATAATAGATCAAGTATCAATCATCACACTTAAGAATCATCACCATTCCTTTAAACCCTCTGACAATAATTAAGTATCTATTTATGATCCGTCAATCATAAATACTTAGATTCATATACTTAGATTTGAGGGTCTCTGATTTTGTAAATAATTGGGATCTAGATTAAACCTCAAAATTTTCCAAAATACCCCACATTTGATCGAATGGTTCTCTTTTTTCCCATATCGCGACTAGGTACGAAAACACACCATTGATCATCAAATCTTTACAGTCCTAGAATTCCCTTTCCAAAATTACCGATGTCCCATACCATCAACTTTTCCTTCCAAAAAATCCTTAACCGTCTTATCTGATATTCTAGAGATCTATTGATCATCTCGCTGTCCTATAATCAATATAGGAAATTATCTCTTGTTCCCAAATACTGGAGAATCCATTTATTTGGATGGCTGGCATGCCTATCAGATGGATACTACAAATCCACACCTTATTCTGTGATTTAGACAGAAGAATTAACATGGTTTCAATACTGCATTCTGATCCTTACAGGTTAATGATAAGTTTCAAATCCCTCTGGGTCCAAGAGCATTAACTCAAGGGACAAGCTACTATCATTTAACAGATCCAATGTAATCCATATATCAGATGTTGCTTCTAACATCACAATTGACATCCAAAACTGCGGATAACTCAATGGTCACAAAGATATTAGTTATGAATTCAACTAAATGAATCCTACCCAGGAAATTAATATCCGATATTAAGCAATTATTTACTGGGATTGCTAAAATCCTAATTGCGAAATACATTTTCCAATCACACTTACTACCTCTGATGTCCACTTTTCTTCCCTCAGAATTTTCAGTCCCTTGAAAATCTTTCAGCTAAGGTATCAAGAAGACATAATGACATTAGTAAATGTTTAAAATTAATTACTGTAGGAAAAAATCTGAAACAATTTGATTTCTATCCTATACCTGGGCTGAATAACTGATATACCCAAAATCATATAGTAGTATGAAAACACCACTAGTCTGATCTTTTGAATATAATTCACTTTAGGATTTAACTGGAAATGAAATCTATTTTTTATTAATTCCTATTATTACGATTTTTTCAATAAAATTGGACTGTTCTCCCTTTTCACTTACTGGCTTAAGAATTACTTCATTAAAGCTATCTGTAATTAATGGGAAATAACATTTGGATTTGGGTACTTTCTACACTGTATTCACTCCAAATAATTTTTGTCGAATAAAGAATTACCTCCAAATATTATGAGTTTTTCACCATTGATTATTTAACACGTATCTCAAAAGCTTTGGTTTATTCCATTTTAATGACCAAAATCATCAAAACCACAATAGCCAACTGATCGGTGTTCCACCGATTTGAAAAGGAGAAAACCCAAAGAAACATAATTTAAAGCCATTTATTGGGAGTACCAATACTCCAGAGCTAATTGGTTAAATAGCATAGTACCAAGGAAACGAGTTCCTATATTGGGTATATGCCTGAGAACCGTACCGTTTCGTCAAGATTGGCTTAGAAAGATTATCTCCAAAAAACCAATTAATACAGCTTGATCACTGATACAACGATACCAAAGTTCTACAAAAACAATTTGGGCTTATGATAAGGTCTTACACATGCAAATTGTTCATGGAAAAGAAAAATTTAATTCACTTCTTCCAACCAGGAAGCAAATATCCAAAACCAAGTTTACAGCATTGACTACCGAGCCCCACCAGAGTTCCACAAACTAGGTGCTAGTAACTTAAATTTATTGCTTCGAAATTCCAATTTGAAACCAACTTTTAAGTTACAACATGTCAATCCCCTATAAATCCTTGGTCAACCGACATGTAATAAGCACCCATACCAATAGCCATAAAAGAAAATAGGTTGGGCGACTTTTTATCTAATGCTAAAAGGTGAAGTTCGGGTTCTTTACTATGATGCATATTAATGTGTACATAGAGGCCACCAAATACCTTACAAGATTTAAAAAAAAAAAAAAAAACCCTAAAGGTCAAAAAATTAGCTCCCAAACCCTAACTTCATACACGGTCGCCTACAATCAACCAGTTCGCACACGAGTTCCCAACCTTACAGACATGCAGCAGCCGACTACTGAGGCGCCGCTCTGAGCTATTAATCCTGGTGATCCAGTCCTTTCCCAAGCAAACGCATCTGATCCATCAACCCAGCCTCAAAGAGGTATGGATACTCCCACTACTAGCACAAAGATGCAAGGGAAAAAATGCGTTGCTACAGCCAGCAAACCCAGCTCCCAGGCTGTTGGACCGCGTTGAATCACTACTGATTGAAAATGAGTATCTTACAATTGCTCAGAGATGTGCCTCATGCAGAAGGAGAACGAGTCTACTACCACTGCTACAGGTTTCAATCGCACTGGCCAAGAAGGAAAAATACATTCATTAAGGTTGTTACTGCTGCTCGGATTTCATTCTTTGCTTTACAAGTTGGATTTCATTGCAACTAAGCACTACCTTCTTGCAACCAGGAGCTCCATCACCTCTCATACTAAGATCTTCCATGAACTTTTACGGCCTTCATGAATAGCGTGAATAACCCTGCATAACACTGCCGGAATATATTGGCAGATGCAGGTATCAAATCCACCTACATGGAAATCATTTAACAGAAGTTCAAGAAGAATCCTACAACAAGGAACAGCAATTTGCAGGGAGCGCATTCAAGGAGTTGGATTCTGAGGTTATCCCCCCTGTTATCCTCATTTTCTGGAACCCAACAGGTTTTCCCAACGCTTCTTAAAGCAAAAGTACAGAAATTAACATCCTGTTGATAGAATTTCTTAAATGTATCACGAGCCAGAGAAAATCTAGCCTGAAGCAGGCAGAAACCTACCTTCAGGAGATTCTTCTCACAGTGTTTCAACACTTAGAAAATTTCTAAACTTCACATGCTACTCATGGAATCCGCTAATCCACTTACTTTTTGTTCAAAAACAGCCTGATAAATTGATTCACAATCGATTTACCCAGGAACAAAAGTTACATAACAGGATTCAGGATAATTGACATATGCTATCCATTTTACTTCCCAGCCAAGCAGAGTTTAACTAGGGAACACGCATCATAATCTTCAAAAACAGATTATTTGAAAACAAAAGAAAGCTTCCTCATAAAACAGGGAATTAAGAATGAATTCACATAGCTTCTCAGCATCTAAATCAAAAAATTGAGAATGTAGAAGAGCACTCTACCACCATATTTGACAAGCATGCTAACTCGAAACTAGTGAATCCAACACCAAACTCCTTTGAGAAAACTTTACTTCCATATCGATGAAGGCTGACTCTATCCTATCCAAAACCGCATCTTAGCCGGGCTCTGATACCAATGTAAAGACCCTAAAGGATAACCCCTAAGATGAGGATAGGAGAACACAATAGAAGAGACTATGGAGCCAAACCGCCCAACCAATCCTTGATCAAACCTAGATCTAGCCCCCAAGCCATGCCATGTGAAGCAAGAGGAGAAGAGATAAACTGGTAACCTAAACCCAATATCTCGACGGGAGAATCCCCACGTCCTTATATAGAGAGTAGAGTCCTGTGCATGTAACCATGCAATCTCCATGCAGGTCAACTATAAATAGATCACATCTCTTCATGCAGTCCTCCTGCCTATATCTGTCACACAGACATGCAATGCTCCAAATGTTTCAATTAGAGTGTTTGGGTCCTCTCAAGGTAATTAGTTACAAACTGGCCTTGACATGGAATTAAATCATGGCGTGACCAATAATCTCGAGTACTGGAGGGCCGATCTACCATATTAGGACTATTCCAGGTCACCAAATATGGCCATAACAAAAAGGGCAATGGAAAATTGGTTCTTGAGAAGATCCAGGGCATGGATCTCACATCTCTTCATCAACTCAAAGGATTCTATGATTATGAATTCATCATTCATGATCAAGATGGCAAAAGTTTGGTTGGAGAAGACTACATGGAGCAAATCGAGAGGAAAGGGAGATCTCATTTGTGAGCTTATTGAGATTTTTTATGGACTCAAGAGAGCTGGATTTATCAGGTTTGATACTCATCTTCACCTATTCTACTTCATGTTGGATCGAAAGTTTGGGAATCTATCTTTTGATTTATGATGGTGACATTGTTTTCACTAACCTTTGTGGAAATTCGAGATCAAGCATTGATGAGATCTTGTTGGATCTAGATCATATGTTTAGAGAGAGTATTTCCAGAGGTTTAGGTCTGAAGATATTCATATCTTTAATATCTTTGATGTTCAAGAGAAAGGTAAGCAAGTGGAAGCGACTCACTTTGCTTTACTCACATGTTTTGGAGAACCCTCTTGTGTAGATGATGGTATGCAAGTGGATATTGGTTCTCATGCTGTAAAATCAACTAATGGATCTGGAAAAGAGGTCTTGGTCAATGGCTTTGATGGTCAAGTGAAACATCAAGAGGGTGATCTCAAAGGGCTTCAACAACACAAAAAGGAAAGTGGCAATTTGGAGCTAGTCAAGAGCACTAAAGGAGGGTCATTTGGCAAAGATGTTTTGGATCTATTTTTGCAGGTGTTTAAAGACTCAAGTAAGGTTAGAGGAGCAACAAACAAGTGTTGTTCAAGTTTAGTTTACTTCTTCTATCTTATGTTTGAGCAATTTCATGTGAATGTGTGAAAATTGTCAAGATATGGTAAAACTAGCTACATTGGTTTGCATCCTTTTGATGTTGGAGTTGTACTAGCATTCTTGAAGAAACATAAGGTTTCTACCCACAAAGAGCTTCTAGCTTGTCTGTAGGAGGTCCAAAGTACTACACTACCTTCATTGATGACTTCAACTTCATCCACAACAAGTCTGAAACACTCGACAAATTTACGGAGTATGTAAACTGGGCTAAAAAGTGGACAAAGAAGAAAGTCAAGCAGATCAAAACTGATAGAGGAGGAGAATACATGTCCAACCGGTTCGTTAATTTTTGCAACAGTCAAGGAATCCTTCACAAAAAGACCACAACGTACACACCACAACATAATGGTGTTACTGAGAGAAAAAATAGGATTCTCATGGAAGCTGCAAGGTGTATGATGGCCTATTCTAAGGCATCGAGATCACTATGGGCCGAAGCAGTGGCTATGGCTGCTTGCCTCCAGAACCTGACAAGTAAATTGGACGTTCTTCACACAACTCCACATGAAGTGTGGTGGGGTACCAAGCCTAGTCTGACACATGTACGCATCTTTGGTTGTGTTGCATATGCACGTGTTCCTGAAAATCTTTGAAAGAAGTTGAAAAAAAATGTCAAGCAAGGATACCTTATAGTATATGACGTTCATTCATCATATTACAAGATCTATATACCAGAGACTGATCAAGTAAAAACCGTCAGAGATATCAGATTCGATAAAGCAAGAACAATGGCTAACGAAGATCCAATTAGCTATGAGATTCTTGGCAAGCAATACTATAACCTACCTACATCGACAGAGGGAGTGGACCCTGAGAATTCAGATGAAGATGTTTGAATTCCAGACGATAGTTCGGATGACGAGCTATCGGACATGCAGCTTGTACCCAAGATGCTTGCTACACACAACAAAGACAAGACACTCGACATAGGCAAAGCCATCGAAGTGCCTACAGTATCTCCAAGAAGATCGACAAGAGAGAAAAGAGCACCAGTCAGATTTGTGCTTGACAGTTGGGCTTCGACAATAGAGGATTTTGTAGATTCGGTGGTGAACCACAAACGTATGATGAAGCCATCGGATAGTCCCGACCAGGACAAATGGATAGAAGCCATGGAGCAAGGGATGAACTCCATGAAGCTGAACCAGGTGTGGACACTTCAACATATCAGACAAGAGAAAGACTGTAAAGTGCAAATGGGATTACAAGTATATGTATGGACCTGATGGCAAAGCATCGAGATACAAGGCTAGACTGGTAGCAAAAGGATTTTCTCAGAAATATGGTGTTGACTACACCAAGACCTTCTCTTCAATCATAAAACACGCATCCATACGCTTGCTATTTGCATATGCAGTTGCATATGATCTCAAGATCCACATAGTAGACGAGAAGACCGCCTTCCAACATGGAGAATTGAATGAGGAGGTCTACATGGACCAACCACCAAGATTTATCTGCAAATCTTTTGCCAACTAAACCTGTCGAATGCACAAGAGCATGTACAAACTAAAGTAATCTACGCAGCAGTGGTATAAGAAGAAGGATCACGCTCTCCAATCCTTGGGTTTCCAACCATTGATGGTCGATTACAACATTTATGTGAAGGTCACAGATGGAGAAATCATAATCATAGGTGCCTATGTAGATGACACATTGATTTTGTCCAGAAGCGACAATCTAATTGCGCAGGTGAAGAACATTATTTCGAGGCACTTTGAAATATTGAACCTATGGGAAGCAAGATGCTACCTAGGGTTGCAGATCGACAGAGATCTTGACAAAGGGAAGTTGTATCTTCACCAGTCAAGGTATATCCAGAAAATCTTTGACGTTTTTCAAATGTCAGACTACAAAGGAGGTAACACTCCAATGATGTCAGGAACAGTTCTGACAAAGGAGGACTATTCGCAAAACACAGAAGAACAAAAAGCTATGCTGAACATGCCCTACAGGAGGTTGATCGGATCATTGATGTACTTGGTAGACAATACACGTCCTGAAATTGCCTATGTAGTGTTCAAAATGAGCTAATTCAACATCATTCCAAGCCCTAAGCACTGGAAGATTGCCAAAAGGATCCTGCAATATCTTCAACAGACGAAGGATTATGGGTTGTGTTACTCCCATGATGAAGGACTCCAAATAGAGTCCTACAATGACTTTGCATGATAGCAGCCAATGCAATCGTTATTTGGATCAACAGAAAGTAGACAATAGCTGTCCAATCATCCTACAAGGCAAAATATGTTGCTCCAGCAAAAATGGCTAATGAGCTGACATGGCTCAAACAATTTCTAGATGGTTTGGGAGAAAGCACCAACAAGCCACTGATCCTACACATGGACAACACATCTACAATACATTTGACAAAGGATCCCATGTTTCACTCAAGAACGAAACACATTGCTATCAAGTATCACTTGATTAGGGATCTGGTTGAGAGAAACGAGTTGAAGACTGTTTTCAATCCAACCAAATAGATGGTGGTTGATACCTTCACTAAGCCCTTGGATAAGGGAATGTGTGAGAAGTAGAGAGCTAATCTAGGTCACAAGACTACCCCGCTTTGAGAGGGAGCTAAAGAAACATAAGGTTTCTACCCACAAAGCACTTCTAGCTTGTGACTTCAAATCTATAAAAATACACGAGAAAATGCCACAAGCAAAAATTGCAACGACACCGCAAAGGGCCAGCATGCGGTTCCTCATGACTCTAAGTTTCGAAGGGAACAAATTGCAACCTACAGGACCGCAAGCTCAAAGTTGCAATGACCAATGGGCAACCGCATCGTAGGCGACCACATGGTCTCATGAAACGAACTCAACAAAGCCACTGAAGGCAACCACAAGGTCAAGGTTGCAAAGACCAATGAGCGACGGCAAGATCCTACGGACCACAACATGCAGAAGCGAAAAGTCAATCTTGTGAAGACCAATGAAGCAAAGGGAGAAACTGCAAGGCCTCACCCACCGCTCATTACGGAGCGATGCCAAGGGAGAAACCGCAAGGACTCACCTACGCTCACTACAAAGCGAAGCCAAGGGAAACGACCGGGAACTACAAGGCTTCAGCATGCGGTTCCTTACGAAACCAAACCACCAGGGGAACGAAAGTAGCCACCATGCGATACGGCTCATGACCGTGCAGAACCACAAACTAACGATTGCGGTCACAGACGACTACACAAAAATGGCGGATCTTCATGACCCATGCACAAGGAAGATCAACCAAAGTACCAGATGGACAATGAACTCCACGGACAACAACAACGTCAAACTAAAAGTCGTTAGAAATGTGCTAATCCAGTTCTTATAATCTGATGATTAACTTAAGACCACTCGCTGTGTTTCTATATAACGAGATGAACGCGAAAGAGATGGTTGAGCAATTGATGAGTAGTATGCGTCTGCTAGTAAGCGAGACCAGTTAATTCATAAGAGACAGAGATCCTCTTGCGTCAACGTGGTATGCGGTATGCCAAGTTAGTGCTCAAAAACTCATTGATGTAATACATATGTTTTTGCACATCTCGTTCCCTTGTATAATCTTGAATGCTTGATGCTAGTTTGTTGTTCATGTTCATTTAGCTTTCATCTTTCATTCCGCACTAAGGCTCACTTATCTGAATGCTTTATAAATCAACAGTAGGTCAGCAGTGTCTGTCTACACCTTGGAAGAGGATCGATCTTTAGGATGCATCAACCACATATAAGAGCTCGACTCTATCTGGACAAAATAGGAATCAAGATAGAAAGCGCATTGTCAGTTTTTTTCTTATAGTAGATTCAAACAGTTCGTTACTAGCGCATTTCCAATGGAGGCTCATTAATGGAGTTTTACGGTGGAGACATATAAAAAAAGGACAAAGTTGGAGGAGAAAAGCAAGCAAGTGGTCATCACTCACATTTATTGTTTGTTGCTGTTATTTTCCAGAGATTTCAAAGTTTATAGCATGGAGGAATCATCTCATTTACATTCTATTTGGTTCTTCATGTTCTAGTTACATCTTGATGTGTAAAATTGATGTAAGAAATAGTGAAGCATCCAAAGTGGAAACTATTCTCTATATCAATTATGGAAGCTACTTTAGAACATTGAAAGGAGATCTATATTTAGGATGGAGATCATTCTAAAGTTAGATCAAAGTAGGATGGTTAAAACTATGCGTTTCGTTGACCAGGATGCGATGATGCTTCGTCTTGAATTTTTCCAGATCTACTCGAGTTGTGAGGGAGTGTGAGAAATTTCAACTAGTTTAGTCAGGTTTAGTCATAATTTGGTTAATTGTCAATATTAGGCCAATATGCATTTTAAAGTTAGAGATAAACTTTATGAAATTTATTTTAGTCAAAGTTCATTTAAATTATCACTTTTGGAAAGTGTGGGAAAGTTAGGAGCTCGAGTTTGGACAGATTCAAATTTGAATGTTAGATGCATTGAATCTAGTCACATTCTTGATAGGCTTTTTGTTATGGAGGAAAACCAAAGATTCATTAATGAGGCATGGACCTGCTATAAAAGGATATTCTCTCTCTCTCTCTCTCTCTCTCTCTCTCTCTCTCTCTCTCTCTCTCTCTCTCTCTCTCTCTCTCTCTCTCTCTCTCTCTCTCTCTCTCTCATTTCATGCTTATACATGAGTTCTCTTGGGTTCATCTATCCATTGGTGCACTATCTTGATGATATCTTGCAATCTTGTGTGTAGAATGCTCATATTTTACTATTTTTGGATCCACACTTGGGAAGTACAGTAGGGTACTATTATTAGCAACTTCATTTTATCATATATTTGATGTTTGATCAAGTTATTATTGAGTTTGCATCTCTTTCATTTAGTGGACGTTGATTTTTTTACATTGGTAATGTTGTATGTTGTGTTGACTTTCTAATTAAAGATCAAGGGACACATTTTGGATCTTAATGATTTGAAATTCTTCACAAGTAGTACACCCTTTAAGGATCCATTATTGAGAGAGAAAACACATTTTTTGATCTTGCATATCAAGTTTTAGACAATTGCATGTAGATTTTGAAATATTCAATTGTGATTTTGTCAAAACCCTGATTTTGATTGGATCTCTAGATTGTGATGTTACTGAACTTTATTTGAGTGTGTTTCAATCTTAGGAAGTGGCAAGAGTCATTAGATTGAGGATACATCATAGGTTGATCGAAATTTCACCATTCTATGTGTTGATTTGCTTGGTATAAGTGCTAGAAGAAAATTGAGAGCTTCCATATCTTTGTGATCTCTTTTTGAAAACATTTTTTGTTGTTCAAAAGAGTGCTTTTTGCATTGGAACAGGTTGAAAGAGAGGATCAGTTCATTGCTACAAGGCTACATCAAGTGGATTCATGTTGGAAGGCAATGATAGGCTTACCTCAAGAAACTATCCATTGTGGAAAGTGAGGATGGAATCACTTCTTGAGATGAATGATGTTTTGGATATTGTTGTAGGTTTGGAGGAAAGACCAGCAACACAACAAGATCAAGTGAGGTATGAGAAGAGAGCTAAGAAATCTCTATACATGATCAAGATGAATGTTACCAATGAACTTCTCAAGGAAGTTGGTAAGAGTACTTCATCAAAGGATGCTTGAGATTCATTAAAGAAGCTCTATGAATCCAAGTCTACTTCTAGAGTGTTGACTCTAAGAAGGTAAATCTTTTAATGTTTGAAAAAGAGTGAAGAAAGTCCAAATACTTTTATTTTGAGAGTGAATGCTTTGAATGATGAGTTAGCTTGCATTAATGAGAGCACTAAGGAAGGAGAGCTTGTTCAAGTTATTCTTAATGGATTGTTGGATGCTCATGCTAACATTGTTCAAAGTATTACCATTCAAAAGACTTTGCCAAGTTTGATTGATCTTCAAGAGATCATGATCAATGAAGAATAGAGGCTTCAAGCAAGAGGTGGACATTCATCAACATCTCAAGTTGGAGAGGAGGCTATGTTCATCAAGGAAAAAAGAAAAAGCAAGTGGTCTATAGGTCAAGATCAAGGGGAGACTTGTTCAAATGGCGAAAGAAAGATAGATCAAATCTCAAGTGCTTCTATTGTGGCATCAAAGGACACTTTGCAAGTGAGTGCTACAAGAAGAAGAGAGATCAAGGAGACAAGCAAGGTAATCTTACTCTTGATGAGGATGGTTTGGATGTGCAAGATGCAAATGATGATGCTTTTGTGATGTCTTTATGTATGCTTGCTAATGATGGAGATCTAGATCCATGGTGGATTGATAGTGGAGCAAGTTCACACATGACTTTTCACAAAGAGTATTTCACTTCTTTGTTGGCATAGAGATGACAAGAGGGTGATCTAAACGACCAATGATGGTGAGTGTGTAATCAAAGGGATTGGCACAATTCCTATTTCTCTTTCTACAAATAGGAATGTTCATTTGAAGGAAGTCTTGTTCATACCTTCCATTACCAAGAATTTACTTAGTGTGAGTCAATTTCTAAGTAAAGGTTTCAAAGTTGAGTTTGATGGAGATGCTTGCATGATCAAAAGGAAGGATATCTTGATTGCAAAAGTTGGAAGGTGAAAGGCAAGAGAAGGTGTTCAAACTAGATGCTTGTGTTATCGCTAACTAAGCTAGTTTTGTAGCAAGTGAGGATATACCTACTCAAGAGGTTTGGCATAAATGGATGGGGCACCTCAACTTCAAGTCATTGGAAGTAATGGCTAGAAAGCAAGTTGTGATTGGTCTTCCAAGTTCCTTAAAAAGTATCAATCATGTTTGTGAGTCTTGTGCTTTGTCAAATTCACATAGACTACCTTATGCTAGATCTACATCTAGATCTAGAAAGTCTTTTGAAGTTGTACATTCGGATATTCATGGAATTACTACAACTAGCAATAGTGGAGCTAAGATGTATGTAACTTTCATTGTTGATTTTAGTAGTTTTGTGGATCTATCTATTAAAGAGCAAAGATGAAGTGTATGATGTCTTTGTTAAGTTCAAGAATGCAAGGGAGAACCAATTTCCCACAAGGATCAAGTGCCTAAGGAGTGACACTGGTGGAGAGTACATATCTACCAAGTTTAAGGCCTTTTGTGATGAGCATGGGATCAAGAGAGAGTATACAACACTAAGGACCAAACAAAATGGAGTGGCTGAAAGAAAGAATAGGACTTTATGTGAAAGTGCTACAGCCATGAGGTTAAGTGCTAACCTTGATAAGCCATTTTGGGATCAAGATTTGTTGTGTGCTAATTTCTTGTGCAATAGGTGGTCGAGTGCTATTTTGGATGGAAGGACAGCTTTTGAGATGCTATTCAAAAGGAGGCTGAGTGTCAACTTTCTTAGAACTTTTGGATGCACATGCTATGTCAACATTACCCTTGTTGATAGGACAAAGGAGGATCCATCTTCATGGAAAGATATATTTGTTGGATATAGTGAGGTGAGTAAGCCTACAAGATTTAAATTCCTTCTACTAACAAGGTGATTGTTGGTAGAGATGTCATTTTTGATGAGGGAAACATTCCAAAAGTATCTCAAGCATTATTGATGGTGATGGGATGGATCTAACATTCTTGATGTTGATGTAAAGGGTCCTACTTTAGATGGTAATGATGATGGACCTTCATCAAGTCAAAAGGCAAGGAGAACATCAAGGGAAAGACAAAAGGCTCACATATGATGAGAAAGGTAGGCAAGTGGAAGTGACTCATTTTACTTTTCTCACATGCTTTGGTGAATCTTCTTGTGTAGATGATGCTATGGAAGTAGATATTGGATATCATGATGGAAAATCAAGTAACGGATCTGGAAAACAAGTTTTGTTCAATGACTTTGATGGTCAAGTTGATGATCAAGAGGTTTATCTCAAAGGAGATCAACAAGGCAAAAGGGAAGTTTGCAATTTGGAGCTAGTCAAGAGCATCAAAGGAGAGTCAATTGGCAAATATGTTATGGATCTGTTTTTGCAGGTTATTGAAGACTCAAGTAATGTCAAAGGTGCAGCAAGGAAGTGTTGTTCAAGTTTACTTTACTTGTTTTATCTCATTTGGTCATATTTGTATATTTGGCAATTGAGACAAGTTTTCATATTGGACTTAGAGTTTGACTTTTAAAGTTAAACACTTTTGGAAAGTGTGGGAAACTATAAGACATGAGTTTTGGAGAGATTCAATTTGGGTAGTAGAGGCATTGAATCTAGTCACAAAAATAGTAGGGTTTTCACTATGAAGAGAAACCAAAGTTTAAATTTAGGTTTGTACCTGTTATAAAAGGATTCAACTCGTGAGAAGAGAAGACATTCTCTCTCTCTTATCTCATTCATGCTTATACATGGTTCTCTTGGGTTCTACTATCCATTGGTGCATTATACTTGTGATATCTTGCAACTTTGTGTGTAGAATGCTCATTAAATGCTATTTTTAGATCCACACGTGTAACAACTTGTTTTTATGTTTTGATTGAAGTTTGATCAAGATCTATTAGAGTTTGCATCTCATTTAATATAAAGTAGATGTTGATTTTTTTACATTGGCAAGATTAGTGATTTGTTGTCTTTCTAACTCAAGATCATTTTATGGATTTGGATTCTAATTGATCTGAAATTCTTCACACATGCCTCATTAATGAATCTTTGGTTAATTGACTAGATTCAATGCATCTAACATACAAATTTGAATGTGTCCAAACTCGACCTCCTAACTTTCTCACGCTTTTCAAACATGGTAATTCAAATGAAGTTTGACTAAAATAACTTTCATAAAGTTTATCTCTAAGTATAAAATGCATATTGGCCTAATATTGACAATTAACCAAAATATGACTAAACTTGACTAAACTAGTTGAAATTTCTCACACTACCAACTCCAATATGAGATCTTGCAACTTGGTATGAAACCTATCTCACGAGCTCTGCCAATCTTTCTCAAACTAGATCAAAATCTCATCCCAAGATGGAGCAAGGACAAAGTTTGGGTCAACTTGACTCAAGGACACAAAAGAACTCAAAAAAATCCACAAATCACTCAAATACAATTGGATTGCATGAAATTATGTGGCTATGACCTCAAAAAATTGTCTAGATCTCAAATAGACAACATCAAACTTAATGGATGCATGGATATCTTAGGTAGGCTCTGATACCATGTTGAATTTCACACGTGTGGGAATGCCACAAAGTGTGATTTTGATCTTCTAAGATGTGGTGATTGCACATAGATCACACATAGATTGAAAACCAAGATCCATTCCATAAATCTAAGGCAAGAGCACTAAAAATCATGCATAAATTAATCATACAAGTACACTCACATGTGTGGATTAGACTTGTCAAACAAAAAAATAAGTATGAAAATGCCCTCCTCTCGAGTAGAGAGAGACTCCAACCAACAAAACTCGAGTAGAGAGAGAAAGCAAGATTTGACTCAAAATGTGTAGAAATCTCATAACTCCAAAAAACTTAATTACAAATGAACAAAGTCACATATAAGTAGTAGTCTAGGGTGAAGGCGAGTGAAACATGATTGGACTGTTGAAATTGTCACTTCCAACTTGGTTGATGTAACTTGTGAATCTTGAGATCTAGGTTCATATTGCGATCTCACACGTGTGGAGCCTGTTCCCAAGTGTGAAAGTAAGTAGAAAATGTACTTGTATATATCTAGATTCATTTTAGATCAATATACACAACTATGAACTTGACTTTTGACTAGAATCTAAGAAAAAGTCATTTTGGTCAATATCCTTGTAATTAGCTTGCACTTCCATGTGAATGAGTAAATGCTCCCACATGTCAAGATGCTGTTCACACGTGTGGATTTGGATGTACCTGATAAGATGTACATATTCTCTTAGATACTGTTAGTGGAGCGAGCATTTGGATTCTAGCCAGTAGGATAACTCAACTTTGATCTATGGGCATATCTTGCTCCTATTGGTGGATCTACATGATGTGGCACTCCCCACACATGTGAAGACCTGCTAGACCAGTATACAGGTCATTCATGTACTTGATCTATAAAGAGATCACCAATGCTAATGAGAAGTTGATGAGACATTTTTATTCCAACAATTTGCTTGAGCTTTACACACTAGAATTGTGATTTTATGCTTGGAATGCTATCAAATGTTATTGTACTTTTCTCTCTGGTCACAGTCTGTACAATGACTTTTTTCTACATGTGTGAGGCTACCCTTGATAGTTTTTTGATATTGCATCCATTGATCTTGCTAAATAGTTAGTGATTTGCTTCTAGATCAAGATCTAGTCAATAGAACTTGATGAATCCTTCGATTTGGCAATCAATACCTCTTGTAGATTGATCAATACAATCAATCATTGTTCTAAATTGAAAATTCACATGGTATCAAAGCTTGGTACAAGAGAAATGTAATGATCCATCAAACATTTGAAAATCATTGTCAAATTGTTGTTTTTGATCTAATCTTGTGTGGGTGAGCTCTAAGAGAGTGGTAGCTTCAATTTTTTTGGTCCAAATCGATTTTTGGGCTATAGGTGTACTGACCACACATGTGAGGCCTGTCAAAACAAGTTTCATATTTGTTTTTGGTCAAAAATCTTGCATACTAGTCTAAAATTCATGCTTTTTCGTGCATTGGTGCTTTTTGGTGCATGCTATATGAAATGAGAAATTTTTTTGCAGCCAACCCAGATAGCACGCCGACATGCTATCTGGGTTGGTTGCACCAAAAAAAAAAATAAAATAAAAATTCCGGCATGTCGTTTAGCACGTCAGCGTGCTATCTGGGTTGGCTGCAAAAAAAAAAAATTTTAATTTGAATTTTTTTTTACTTAGTGTGATCTTTAACTATGTACCAAACCACATTTTTAATAATAAACATTGAAGTAGTAGCATAAAAATGGTGGCACACCATGTGCTATCTTTTTGTTGAATGATGGCAAGAAAGAAACTCGCAAAACTCGCAAAAAATTTACCCACAAAATGCCAAGGCCCGTCTAGATCTAGGTCCAATCTATCAAATGCTGATGATCAAATAGAGGTTTGTATCATTGAAGCATTTCATTTGAAGCATTAGATTAGATCATTAAGGCTGATTTGTTCAGATCTTAAGAGTGTGAAGTGATATCAAACAAAAAGTGCTAGAATCAATATTTGAGAGTGTGTTTTGCTAGGAGTGGATCTATTACACCTTGTGTCTCTTCCAAAGAGGCTTGGGATTCACTAAAGAACATTTATGAATCCAACAACACCTCTAGAGTACTCATGCTAAGGAATCAAGTACTCCAAAGCATGAAGGGAAATGGAGAAAGTGGACAAGAATATGTCCTAAGAATCAAATCTTTAAACAAAGAATTGGGCTCAATTGGAGACAAAATCCAAGATAAAGAACTAGTACAAGTCATATTGAATGGACTTGGTGATGAGTTCACCAATCTTGTTCAAACATTTTCCATTCAAGACCAACTTCCAACCATTGACAAGTTACATAATGTACTTGTGGCCGAGGAGAGTAGGATTCTACACCTCAAAGCTAGGATGGGGTCTATGTCACTACAAGGTGGTGATGAAGAAGCAAATTTCACATCCAAAGGCAAAATTAAGTCCCAACCATTCAAGAAGCACCAAGACAAGGAGGCCGAGGCCAAGGATGGTGGATCTACCTCCAAAGTGTCGGAAAGAGGTGTGTAGAAGATAGGTCAAACTCGAAAAGAAATGAATGAAACTAATTTGAGTGTCTAGAAAGAAAACTTTTTGTGCGTGGTAGAATAAACTATCTTCCTCTTTCTCTATGCATGACTACGCCTATCAATTTCGAACAAAAAAATAGTGATAGAAATCACGTTTGATCTTATAGTAACTAACTTTGAAATCATTAGTACTACAGTGATTATGTAGCCAAACAATAATGCATTGAATTATCAGACATATAATTTGTCGCGAATCACTAGACAAATAGTTGGTCGCGAAGAACTTCAGAGAATACATACATTCTGAGACGAAGCTGAACACAATAAAAATGGCATTGATTCAGTATGAAAAATGAAACAGAAGTAAATGAGTACAATAAGTTGGGGATCGAATCCGCGTACTCTATGCTATCTTTGAGTGGCTAAGCGCAATGCTGATAAGCAATAGCGCAATAGCAATCTCTAAAACAACTCTAAGAAGTGAGCTAAAATGCTCAAAAGTGTTCAAGCTCGCAGGCTTGGGAGAGAGAGAGAGAGAGAGAGAGAGAGAGAGAGAGAGAGAGAGAGAGAGAGAGAGAGAGAGAGAGAGAGAGAGAGAGAGCTAACTATTCAAATGCTTCTAGTTCATAACTTGAAAACTGTATGAATATGAAGAACTATATATACCAAGCAATTAGGTCGTCAAATGCAATTGCTAGTTGGCTGATGTCCGCTGGCATCCATCCAGTTCCTTCTTAGAAATTGATTGTTGATAGGCAGTGACATTTTTGGCCGTAAACATTCTGTCTGCATAAATGAACGTAATTGTCACTCTGTAGAAATGAACTAAAACTGTCACGCGACAATATCCTTAATTCCCATTTAGGGTAGCCCTACACTTTTGCCAGAGTCATTTCCTTAACATTTGAGGCACTTTGAAAAAAGCAAAAAATCCGACTCTGCATATTTACTTGTAATTCCTGAATGGCGATAGTGTCACTAAAATGCGAGAATGTGAGACTTTTGAAAAATGCAAAAATAAGCTTGGTAGAGGCCAAAAATCTTGTATATAGATAAACACACATGTGTGGAGCCTGTTCTGACATGTGAAACTAGTGTACTTGTCATGTACCATAATTATATAGGATGTACATATGATTTAATTCAAGTTCTAGTGGCTAAAAAGGCCAAAAACTAGTTTTCTAGACATATGACACATGACATTAATCTATTGATTGCATGAGCCACATCCTTTGGTTAGGTGTCATATACCATGTGTAGAGGACAACTCACACATGTGGAATGAGCTAAAGTAGGTGAATTTTGAGTTCTAGAAGATTTTCAAGTAGATCTCCATATAGAAGGAAAATAGACAAAAAGTGCTCAAAATAGAAGGTTTTGTCCAAGTGTCAGTTTTGCATGATGAATCATCATATGACAAAGCACCTTCACACATGTGGCTTCAGAGGGATGATTAGTACCACGAGCTCCCACTTATTGTATATATAGAGCCACATTTGGCCATAATCATTGTGAGACACCAATCTTGGTTTTGGAAGCAATTTTGAGTGACTCTCTCCATTTTTCTACATTTGTTTTGATTGTTTTGAGGTGCTATCAATGTGTACTTGATTTTCAGGTTGGAGTCCGTACTCAGACAAGGTTTCACAAGTGGGAAACCAGAAAGTACACCTACCTTCAATTAATGATTGTTCTTGTTAGGATTTTGTGTCTAGAATTGATCTAGATTGATCTTAATCTCAAGTAGATTGATAGATCAAGTAATCTGACAACCAATTTCTCTTGAGGATCAGATTAGGATCCACTCTTGGTCCTTTTTGTACTTTTTGCACAACTGCGATTTTACACGAGATTCATGACAGGCGAAAAAGTCGAAGTGAGGGAAAATGAAAAGCGACACTGTAGTCAATCTCCGTGTAAATCTGCAGACTGTAAAAGAACACGGGAAAATTCGCAAAACTGGATAAACAATGGATGAAGATTAAAACCGATTAGTCGATTAGTAAGAAGGAGACTAATCCATCACAAAGTGAAGAACAAGAACAAAGCTAAGCTAAAGTTTTTCTTGGGGGTGGGAAAATAGCGAGCTTTTTCCTCCCAAGTCAGCTTGGCGAGCTTTTTTTGGAAATGTGTGTTTATGTGTAAATATCAGGCAAAGATCGTGCAAACTATCTACGTGAAAACATCGTTTCACATGTGAATTATGCATCTAATAACATAAAGAAAAGATGCATAACTCAAATGTGAAACAATCCAAAATCAAACTTCATTAAACGCTAGAATTGATTAGTAACCATAAAATTAATCCAGAATGTAATAAGTAGGATCCTAGTTTCCTATGTTATTTTATAATTCTCATCAACATATTGCTCTTTCAACTTGAAATGCAAACAAAAATCTTGTGCAATGGTACAACACATCATTTAAACATCATGCAGCCTATTTTGATATATGACACTCATTCGACATGATTTCGTAACAAGTGGTAGTTATTGCAAACATAATAATTTTTATGTCCCAGTGATTTGTCAATGATATTTATCTGGAAGATAGTGATGTGAAACTTTATGGAATTGGAACTTGATGACTTTATATGGTGGATCATTAATTGCCAATGCCATTTGGTGTGTAAAATTCATTTATTCACATTAAAAAAATTAGCACGTCATATTGAGCAATGGGTGTTTTTTCTTTTCAATTCCCAAGGGCCCCAATTATTTTAGATGAACTGTGATTTGTAATGAAGATCTAGAATCGGAATTAATAATTATTTTAGTTTTCTAAGAAAATTTGAGATTGGTAATTAAATCCTTAGAGTGTTGAATCTATAAACTCCTAGTCTTTTATATTGTTGTCATTGATGTACACAAGGCATGTATAGTTTAAGACTTATGTAGATTTGGTAGAACTTGCAGTACATCCATAATGCAGAAGGAAAATAGACTCTTATGCTTTTTATTTCACAACATGTAGAATAGTATTACCATGCTTGTGTAACGTCCATGGTTTATGAAGATGTAAGTCGTCAAAATTCAACTTTGTTGGTCTTATTTACTTTTTAGCTCTGTAGGTTGAGCTGCAAATCATTTTCTAGTGAAAATAATATCACTTCATCTTTATGATTTCACATTATTTTGCATGGCATTCTAAATGTTTGAACGTCCGTCTTGATACTACTTCATTTTAAACAGTTGCAGGATACTTACTTTCACATTGTAATTGTCATCCTATCCAAATCAGAGCCCTATCCAGGGGATATGCTCACTTTTATATTGCAAATAACTTCACCCTTTCTTCATATATTTGCATTATATCCACTCCCTACTAAAAGTGTGGGGTAGATGCACTTCCAAAACCTACAGAAGAAGACCACATAGCAAAATTGTTGATTTCTAGAAGAAAAATTTGTCAGTCTCAGATCCAGACCAATCTGCTTAAAATCATTATTTTCTGGCTTCCAGAACCTAAAATCGATCATTTTCTTCTCTGTAAAATTCTTGTATAGGTTTAGGGGCGGCTTAGATTGGTCCGAATCTGAGACCGCCAAATTTTCTTTGATACAAATCAGCATGTTTGTAGATTTCAGAACAACCAAAAGAAATCTACGACGACCAAATTTTTTTTTGATACAAATCATCATTTTAGCAGTTTCAGAACTTACAAAAGAAATCTACGATGGCAAAATGATCGTTGCTATTGTTTCTATCCTAGCAACGATCTCTGATTGCTCTGTAAAGGTTTTTGAAACTACAAAAATGATGATTTGTATCAAATTTTTTTTGGCGCGCGGACCAATCTCTGCGCTCGGATCGTTGGGACAGGTGTACTACCAACAAAGCATCTGAACCGGCCACAATTTGGATACATTATCTGGAGATTGTGAGTCTGCTATTGTTTGTAGTAATCGCGGGACAGAACCGGAGAGAGGTAGTAGTTGCTATGGACAAAACCGTAGTTGCTGAACCGAAGAGAAGTAGTTGTTGGACAGAACCGTAGAGAGGTTCGCTCGCTGGGGACAGCCAGATATAATCGTAGTCAGGAGAATGAAAAGCGGGGAGAGATAGCGAGAGGGAGCGAGCGAGCCAGAAAGGAGAGGGGTAGAACAAGCAGAGGGGAAGAGGTAGATCGAGAGAGAGAGAGAGAGAGAGAGAGAGAGAGAGAGAGAGAGAGAGAAAATAGATATTTGAATTTCAAATTGGGTCTCCCTAAAAAAATGGCCTTTAGTCTCCAAAAAGTACATGGCCATGGGACTTCTGACAATTTAAAAAACTGCTCAAAAAACCAAAAAAACGGCCAAAAAAATCAAAAAAATGGTCGTTGGTTGCCCAGATGGACTTGGCCAGAGACCTTGTGACCAAAAATATGGACAAAAAAATGGCTTTTGTACTTGCCACTCTGAGAAGTGGTGATTTTGTGAGATTCGGATGAGTCGAGAGAGCGAAGGGAGAGTCCAGAGATTGTCAACATTCAACTGATTGGCTTTACCTCAGGCATTTGATGTTAATTAAGGTACATGAATGTAAGATAATATTGTTTTTGTTGTTATATTCTTTTGACTTGTACTTCTAGTTTGTTAAAGTTAGTTTTGTTGTATTTTTGCATATTCATACACCTAGTAACGTGAGAAATCCATATGAAACGACATCCATATTTCACTCCTTTTTTTGGTTGGTGTTTTTTTTTTGGATGACTTAATAAATGCTTTCAATAGCACATGAATTGCAAAGGGTGTAAAAGATTTAGCAGGACATTAATTGCTAACTGGTGCAAAGCTCGATGATAAAAGTGCTAATACTGTTTTTTGGATTAATCGAATCACCAATATTTTGGGCTTACATCAGTGAATTTTTTTGGATTGTACTTGCATGAAGAGTAAAGTGATTCTTGTTGTGGCTTAGCTATGTTGATTAAACAACATGGATTGTTAAATACAGTGGAAGAGCTAGATGTAATGCAAAGACACACGTCCAAAGGAATTGGATGAATCATCCAAGTGGTGTGATGTCGAAGAAGCAGACAAAAGAGGATATTGTGGTGATATACTCTGTCCATTCCATGCAAATTGGTTGTCATCAAGCAATATGGTGCTTCTTCAATCTCTTCTTCAACTATCATTTTTCTTTCATGGGAACATGAATACAATTTGAAGCTAGCAAAATGGATTCAATTCGATAGCTTTGGATCTGTAATGAGGGAATAATGTTTCGGACAACACATCCTCAATCATGACTACTTAACAAGGTGATCAAGCTGATCAGAAAAGCATATTCATTTTTGAGGACAAACATGTTTAAGTAGGGGAAGTGTCATGTATTTCTAGTACATCAATGTTTTTCAAGAAAATATAATATCCAATGTAATCTTTGTAGGCCCAAAATGAGCTATTAGCCTCAATAACAACGATTCCCTCTTTAGGCCCTCCAAAGTAATTAATAAGGATAATAGGCCAATAAGGGCCCAAAGTACATTAAATAATACTTAACAAGGGTTAACTATCCCTCAAGATAGTTATGTTTAGTCAAGCTCTCTCATTGATAAGCACTCATCCTTTCATTCCTAATGTGATTCCATGGATACTTTTTTGTTTGTAGCTTTCTACGGATATGTTATTTTGAGTGCTTTGTGTTGGGAGAAAGAGGGTGTGTCGTGAGTGAGAAACAAAAATTAGCTCTAAAACGAAAACAAACATGAATGAGAAAATGAACTCGAATGGAAAGTGTTCATGCGCAGCAAAATGAGCTATATGACTCTCTCCCTAAGCATGACTACGCCTATCAGAAACGAACAGAACGTTAGTGATGGAAATCACGGCCGTTCTGATTACGTAGCCAAACGTTGATAAAACACCAGAAGGATAATTTGTCATGAACAACTAGACAAATCATCTGTCGCGAATGATTCGCGAAGAGCTAGACTGAGCTCGACTGATAATTAGTCGTGAATGATTCGCGAAAGACAAGACTAAAGATCAGTCGTCTAAAACCAGATCACCAAATTGAGCAACTAAAAAAGTCAAACAATGAATAATAAGCATAGTAAATATGACACAGATCTGAATGCAGAACAAAGAGTTGTTATCAGATTAAGTATATCAAATATAGATGTCAATAATGAGGGTGAAACTGCGTGCTCTACAAAGCTAATTTAATCTGTAAAGGAATGAAACCTTATTACTGACAATAAAAAATCAATGCACAAGGCATCTACTTCGTCTATCTCTGATAAGTTTCTGATGCTATTATTTTCACACACTCTCCTAGTGGATACACAGATGATGGTATTCAAACTATATACATAATTTCACAGGTGTGCAGATGATGAGAGTACAAAGTGGATATGCTGTCTGTAGAAGATCGTGGGTAGCTGATGTCGTTGTCAAATATGATTGCACAGCTGCATGGAATGAGCGTGAGAAGGCCGCGACGTCAGCTTTCGCTGAAACGGATGTTGGTGAAGATGCGAAAAATGCGACACTCTGATGAAATGTCTTAGGATTGATTTATAGGGTGCTTTCGGCATTTTGTAAGGTAGTGTCGTCTTTTTCGCCTGTGAGAAATCACGTGTAAAAACACAGTGTCGCGTTTTTCGCCTTTTCTTCGTCCGTGAGAATTTACATGTAAATATGCAGATTGCGCGACAATGTGAGTAAATATGCAGCATGAATGGAGGCAGATTAAAAATGGGATTAAGGAGAGTAGAGGAAATAAATCCAACACCCCTTGATCTTCAGACTGAGCAATGCACAAAATTTGTTGTGTGCATTAACACTTAATGCTTTCATAAAAATATCTGCAACCATGTCCTGCATTTTGTAGTACGTTAAGCTCACCTCTTTGTTGAGAACCTTGCCCCTGATATAGTGATATCTGCTTTCAATGTGCTTACTCCTAGAGTGAAACCTAGGGTTGGCTGATAAGACAATAACACTCTGATTATCACAGAATAAAATTGTAGGGTTGTACTGATACAGATTAACATCCTAACAATAAATTTCTCAACCAAAACGCTTTTTTAACAGATTGAGAAGCAACAATGTGTTCTGCTTCTATAGAAGAAAGTGCGATAGAGGTTTGCTTATGACTGTTCCATGAGATAGGACCACCGTTGAAGAAGAATGTAAATTCAGATGTGGACTTACGATTGTCTACATCTCCTCCTCAGTTGCATAAGAGTATCCACTGAGCTGATGAAGATTGTCATTGCTCACATCCCCATAGCAGATGCACCGGTCCATGGAAGCTCGAATGTACCTCATGACTCTTATGAGAGCCTTCCAATGGGTATTGCTAGGATTAGCCATATATTGGCTGAGTGAGCTTACTGCAAAAGAGATATCTGGTCTTGTACAGACCATGCGTACATGAGAGATCCAAGTATCGATCGATATGGATACTCTCTCATCTACTCCTCTTCTTGTTTGGTCTGGGGACATTGGTCCTTCGACAAGTGCAGTCCTGGATCCATCGGTGAGTGAGCTAATTTACAATTCATTAGATTGTATCTGTTAAGAATGTTATGAAGATACCTTTGTTGAGTGATGTAAATCAGTCGTCTTGCTCTGTCTCCGTGGATCTGAATTCTTTGACAAAAGTGAACTTCGTCCAGATCAGTCATGTCAAACTTTAAAAACAACATCTGCTTCGAATCCTTGACCATATTGGTATTGTTGCTGAAGAGCAACGTATCATTCACGTATAAGGTGATGATAATGAAGGATTGCTACACTGACTTGGAATAGACATTGCAATCATCAGTGCTTGGTTTAAATCCTTGTTCAATGAGGAATGTGTTGATCCTCTGAAACCAAGCTCTGGCAGAGTGTTTCAAGCTGTACAATGCTTTGTGGAGTTTACGGATTCTTCATACCTTCCAGAACGTATCCTTCGGACTGGATCATGTAGATATCTTCTTGTATAACTCCATTCAGATAGGCTGTTTGTACATCAAGTTGATGCACTTCGAGGTTGGCAACTGCAGCATAAGACAAGAGCATCCATATCGACGAATGTTTGATTATTGGATTGAAAGTCTCGTTGTAGTCGGCGATCGGGATCTGAGTGAATCCTCGTGCTACCAGTCTTGTCTTCCTTTGATCAATTGCTCCATTGGCATTGTATTTGATCTTAAAGATCCATTTGCAATCAATGATATTACAGCCAATAGGAGCTTCAACTAATAACCATGTCTGGTTCTTGATCAGAGAGGAATATTCTCTGTCCATAGCTTCTCTCCAGAGATCAGAGTCTGGTTGGCTGAGTGCCTCTTCGACTATCGTCGGTTCCTATATTAAGAGACAGACAAACTCAGGAGTATACCTTGTGGGCTATGTGCGCACTCGTCTTGATCTTCTGGGAGGATTCGACTGATAAACTACTTGGGACTTGCTACTGGGTAGCAACAACATCTTTGTCTGATTCGTTGTCTTGAAGTGGGTCGACAATAGATATGCCTGAGCCTCGTGTCAATGGCAGGTGATGAAGGTTCTCCTGGAGCAATATCCTTGCCTTTGAGGTCAACAAACTGATCCTCGATAAAGACTGTATCCCGACTATACAAGACTTGATGGATATCAGGATCATACAGCTTGTAAATATTATCAGATGAAATATATCTGATCAGGATGGTCTTGAGACCTTGGAAGTCCAATTTCTTCCTCGTGTCTTTTGGGATCTGTGCATATAGTCATGTGTTGAGTGGCTCCAGAATCCAGGAACCAAGAACTGTCGCCTGATGCTCCTTGATGGCTGGTCATGAAGGCATTATAATCCACTTCTTGAATAGGCTGTGGAGATTCTGCAACTGCATTTGCCACTTGATTCGACTGCCCCTTGCTGTTGTTCTTCACTTGTAGTATCTGGCAGTCTTGAATTTCGTGGTTGTTGCGCTTGCAGTATCTGTAGAACAGCTTCTTCTTTGTATGTGGATTCGACTGTTCTTTGTGCTGAGCTGGTTTCTGGTCTGGCTTTGATTGCTTTGGGCCTTTCTTCTTCTTCTGCTTAGTCATGCTCTTGTTGGTGTATAAGACGTGAGAATCAGTTGAGAAACTTGAGGCTTCGTTCCTCCGTGTGTCTTCCTGCAACAACATAGTAATGACTCTCGAAAGAGTTAGTTTTGGATGAGTCGTGATGATCATCACCCAGCTGTCATATGATCTTGGCAAGCTTGTAAACAGTTGCATCACCACATCTTGATCGTCTATGATAGATTTGACAGCAGTCATTTGCCTTAGCAGGTTCTTGAATTGATTGATGTGATTCGTCATGTTGAGGGAGTAAAATTTCTTCCTGAGATGTAGCTTAGAAGCTATATCTCGCACTTCGTATAGTGTGCTCAAGATGTCCCAGACTTCTTTCGACGGCTGAGCCTCATATATATGGCCGATTTGGGTATCCGTGATGTTGAGGATGATTAACGCAAAATCATTTCCATCCTTCAGCCTCCATATGGCGATTGCTGCGTCGTCTGCTTTGGGTTTTCCTTTTGCACCTATAACAACGTCATACAATTCTTTAGCCATTACTATAGTTTTCATCCTAAATTTCCACAGATGGTAATTTGCTCCATCAAGCTTGTCCATGATGGGACTAGCTTTCCCTTGGGAATTCATGTGGAAGAATTAATCTAAGTGATAGGGAAAACTATCAGTGACTTAAGTATGAAAAACTGATACAAAAATACAGAACAAGAAAATAATTACTCTATCGGCTAATAGAGTCTTGTACTGTGGAAGCTTATTAGGCTACGAAAATGTGCTCTGATATTATGTTGGGAGAAAGAAGGTGTGTCATGAGTGAGAAACAAAAATTAGCTCTAAAACAAAAACAAACCCGAAAAGAAACGAAACACGAACGAGAAAACAAACTCGAACGGAAAGTGTTCATGCGCAGCGGAATGAGCTATATGACTCTCTCCCTAAGCATGACTAAGCTTATCAGAAACGAATAGAATGTTAGTGATGAAAATCATGGTCATTCTGATTACATAGCCAAACGTTGATAAAACACCAAAAGAATAATTTGTTGCAAACAGCTAGACAAATTATCTGTCGGGAATGATTCCCAAAGAGCTAGACTGAGCTCGACTGATAATTAGTCGCGAATGATTCGCAAAAGACAAGACTAAATATTAGTCATCTAAAACCAGATTACCAAATTAAGCAACTAGAAAAGTCAGATAGAATGAATAATAAGCATAGCAATATTGACACAGATCTAGTCGCAGAACAAAGAGCTGTTATCAGACAAATATAGATGTCAATAATGCGGTAGAGCACAAGACAATAGCGGGCAAAATTGCGTGCTTTACAAAGCTAATTCAATATGTAAAGGAATGAAATCTTATTACTGACAATAAAGAATCAATGCACAAGGCATCTAGTTCATCTATCTCTGATAAGTTTCTGATGCTATTATTTTCACACACTCTCCTAGTGGATACGCAGATGCTATCCAAACTATATACATAATTTCACAGGTGTGCAGGTGAAGAAAGTACAAAGTGGATGTGCTGTCTATAGAAGATCGTGGGTAGCTGTTGTCGTTGTCAAATCTGATTGCACAGTTGCATGGGATGAGTGTGAGAAGGCAGCGACGTCAGCTTTCGCTGAAACGGATGTTGGTGAAGATGCAAAAAATGTGACACTCTAAAGAAATGCCTTAGGATTGAATTACAGGGTGCCTTCGGCATTTTGTAAGGCAATGTTTCCTTTTTCGCCTGTGAGAAATCGCATGTAAAAACACAGTGTCGCGTTTTTCGCCTTTTCTTTGCCTGTGAAAAATCACGTGTAAAAACACAGTGTCGTGCTTTTTGCCTTTTCTTCGCCTGTGACAATTGACATGTAAATATGCAGACTGCGCGATAACGTGAGTAAATATGCAGCATGAATGGAGGCAAATTAAAAATGGGATTTAGGAGAGTAGAGGAAATAAATCCAACACTTTGTACTTCTCTTGCTCTTAGCTTTACTTTCATTGTAATTGCTATTTTCTTGGGATTTGGCACATGACATCACAATCAAGCCACTTGAATGCTCAAGTTCAGGGTTGACAACACAAAGTATCATGGAACCAGTGATCAAATTGTAGAGGTCGATAATGAGAGATTTAGGGTGAAAGCCTCTGTCTATATTAAAATAGGTCAATAATGCGTGTTAGTAACCACACGCATCCTTCAATTAAGAAGTATTGAGCGCACACCAACAATTTATGGATTTACGTGATCGGTTTTACCTTATGTGAATTTTCTTTGCTAGGGGATTTCTATAAAGTAATACGTCAAGGCGTGGCCTTCTACCATTTTTATAGCCAATATGCTCATCGGCCCTTGGTGCTAGGAGATAGACTATTTCGACTTAGACATAGAGCTAATGAGATTTCTTTGCATATGTACAAGTTACCCACCAACTTGACTTGGATCTTTGTAGGCATATCCACCACTTGCTATACTAAACTCTCTAGGGGTCGTGACAACACATTATCCATAAAATTTCCCGATGATCTAAAAACCATTGTTGGAGGAGTCAAAGATCCATGAGAAGAACCCCTAGAGACAATTAGACAAAAACTCAGTAAAAGAGTGCACTATCAGTAAAACTTGACCACCTACAACATCTTATGGGCCAATCAAAGTAGGAGATGGTGAGGTGATTACTACTTGAAATTGGCGCAGAGGCCATATAGACTGGTTATCTTTGATCAGATCCCTGCATTAGACATTGTAGCAAGAGGACAATTAGCAATAGATAGGGCCAACCTTGCCAGCCCATGTCAATATTTCTTAGTATTATGAGTCTATGGATCTAAATTAATAGAGATTATAGCCTTTGATAGGTACGCCTGGTTGATATCGCCATAGGGGTTAATGCTAAAGGTTTTGTTATAGTTGTGTCAGTATATGTGTGAATACACAATCGTTGGTTGTTACAGTCCACCTATGCCCTACGTGTGAGAAATTCAACTAGTTTAGTCATATTTGCTACATTTCTACATTTGGCAATTGAGGCCAATTTTCATTTTGGACTTAGAGATCGACTTTTCAAAGTTATATTAGTCTAAAAGTATTTGAATAAACACTTCTTGAAAGTGTGGAAAATGTAGAAGTTGAGTTTGAGTAGATTCAGATTTGAACGTAGGGTACATTGAATCTAGTCCTAAAAATAGTAGGGTTTTTCATGCTGGAGGGAAACCAAGTGGCAATTTAGGTTTCGAACTTGTTATAAAAGGATGTAACTCATGGGAAGAGAGGATACTTTCTCTCTCTTATCTCATTCATGCTTATACATGGTTCTCTTGGGTTCTACTATCCATTGGTGCACTATACTTGTGATATCTTGCAATTGTATGTGTAGAATGATCATTAATTTCTATTTTCACATCCACACGTGTGAAATATAGTAGGGTACTATAATTTTACTGACAACAACAGTAGTTTATGTTTTAGTTAATGTCTGATCAAGATCTATTAGAGTTTACATATCAATCTTAGTGTAGATGTTGATTTTTCTACATTGGCAAGATTGGTGAGTTGTTTGTTTTTGTAACCAAAGATCAATTGTAGATTTGGATCTTAATGGATCTCGAATCCTTCACATGGTATCAGAGCTTGTGTTTCAGGTTATGAAAAAAGCAATCACATCTATCAATAATTTGGAGAAGATATCAATGCTAGAGCATGCTAGATTGGAATTTACACCAAAATCGAGTTTCTTGCATATGTAGATTGGATATTTTGTAGATCAAAACCCTATATAGGTTTATAATCTTGAGCAATTCCGATTTCTTACATTTCATGTTGGATTTGGCCAATTTTTGGATCATTAGAAAAGCCTAAGTGGTAGCTAATAGATTGCATATCAAGTTTTTGGCATTTGCATGTAGATTTTGAAATAATCAATTTTTTGTGATTTTGTCAAACCCTAATTTTAATTGGATCTCTAGATAGTGAGGTTGCTGGACTTCATTTGAGTGTGTTTCAATCTTAGGAAGTGGCAAGAGTCATTAGATTGAGGATAGATCATAGGTTGATCAAGATTTCACTATTCTATGTGTTGATTTGCCTGGTATAAGTGCTATAAGAGAATTGAGAAGTTTCATATCTTTGTGATTTCCTTTTGTGATTTTCAAAAGAGTGCTTTGTGCATTGAAACAGGTTGAAGGAGAGGATCAGGTCATTTCTGCATGGCTACATCAAGTAGAGTCATGTCGGAAGTCAATGATAGACTTACCTCAAGTAGCTATTCATTATGGAAAGTGAGGATGGAATCACTTCTTGAGATGAATGATGTTTTGGATATTATTGTAGGTTTGGAGGAGAGACCAACAATACAACAAGATCAAGCAAGGTATGACAAGAGGGCCAAGAAGGCTCTACACATGATAAAGACGAATGTTGCCAATGAGCTTCTCAAGGAAGTTGGTAAGAGTACTTCATCTAAGGATGCTTGGGATTTATTGAAGAAGCTTTATGAATCAGGTTTGGCATAAAAGGATGGAACACCTCAACGTCAAGTCATTGGAGGTAATGGCTAGAAATCAAGTTGTGATAGGTCTTCCAAGTTCCCTAAAAAGATATCAATCATGTTTGTGAGTCTTGTGCTTTGTCAAAGTCACATAGACTACCTTATACTAGATCTACAAAGTCTTTTGAAGTTGTACATTCAGATATTCATGGAATTACTACAGTTAGCAATAGTGGAACTAATACGTATGTAACTTTCATTGATGATTTTAGTAGATTTTGTTGGATCTATCTACTAAAGAGAAAGGATGAAGTGTATGATGTCTTTGTCTTGTTCAAAAATGCAAGGGAGAACCAATTTTCCACAAGGATCAAGTGCTTAAAGAGTGACAATGTTGGTGAGTACATATTTATAAAGTTCAATGCCTTTTGTGATGAGCATGGGATCAAGAGGGAGTATAGAACACCAAGGACCCCACAACAAAATGGAGTGACTGAAAGGAAGAATAAGACTTTATGTGAAAGTGCTAAAGCCATGAGGTTAAGTGCCAATCTTGATAAATTATTTTGGGATCAAGCTTTGTTGTGAGCCAGTTTCTTGTGCAATAGGTGGCCGAGTGCTATTTTGGATGGAAGGACACCTTTTGAGATGCTATTCAAGAGGAGACTTTATAAGAACTTTTGGATGCACATGCTATGTCAACATTACTCTTGATGATAGGACCAAGGAGAATCCATCTTCAAGGAAAGGTATTTTTGTTGGATATAGTGAGGTGAGTAAAGCCTACAAGGTTTGCATTCCTTCTACTAACAAAGTGATTTTTGGTAGAGATGTCATTTTTGATGAGGGGAACATTCCAAAAGTATCTCCAAGCATTATTGATGGGTTGTGGATGGATCAAACATTCTTGATGTTGATGTAAGGATCCTACTTTAGATGGTGATGATGAAGGACCATCATCAATTAAAAATCCAAGGAAAACATCAAGGGAAAGACAAATGCCTTCAAGGCTCACATATGGATGGAGCAGTGTCCCCAACTTGAGCCGTTCCTATCGTTGCAATCCTAACTATACAGAATAGATCAAGCAGAGTTGCAGAAATTGCTTGATGTTGATTTCATTTATGAAATTGAACACACTGAATGAGTATCGCCGATAGTCATAGTATCCAAGAAGAACAGCAAAATGCGAATCTGTGTGAACCATAAAGCGTTAAATGTAGTTACCAAGAAGGATCATTTTTACTTACATTTACGGAAGGTGTTCTAGATAGAGTAGCAGTAGCAAAAGCCTATAGTTTTCTAGACGGTTTCAGCAGCTACAATCAAGTGAAAATAGCGCCGCAAGATTAGCACAAGACAACATTCACCACAGAATGGAGAACCTATGCCTACAAAGTGATGCCATGTAATGCCCCAAGTACGTTTCAACGAGTTATGCAGACGACATTCAAAGAATATTTGCAAAAACTTCTAGAGATTTTCTTGGATGATCTGTGTGCATGCACGGACCTAACTTTGAGCACCTATCCAATTTGCAAAAGGTGCTGAAGAAATGCCGCGAATACTAGATATCCTTGAACTGAGAGAATTGTTAGTCTTGGGTGACACATGGCCTAATTCTTGGCCATATAGTATCGAGACACGAGATTCCATGGACCTATCAAAGATAAGGATCATTGTTGATTTGCTACCACTAGGAACAATCTGCAGAGTCTACGTTTACCGGATCTTCATTTTAGACTTTGCGGAGTTAGCATGACCAACCTACAAACTCACAACAAAACCGCATTGGACGGAGGAAGTCCTATAGGCTTTTTAGAAACTACAAAATACATTGTCTCAGTGCCAATATTACGTCCACCCAATTGCTCCATAGAGTTTCATGTGCATACAGATGCATCAAAGTATGAGTGGAAGTAGTCTTAACCCAGCCAGGAGAAACCATGGAGCTAGAACCCGTGGGAATGACTCGCATTTCTCAATTCAATTTGCTAGCCGACAGCTCAGTGATTCAGAGGTAAACTATTCAACCACAAAGCGAGAGGCACTGACTATGATTTATGTGGTTAAGAAATTTTGGCATTATTTGATGGCCACACATTTTGTTTTTTATACGGACCATCAACCCTTGCTTTATCTTGTTAATAAAACCTGCAACACAGGGAGAATCACTTGTTGGTTACTTCTGTTGTTGGAGTTTGATTTTCAGATAGTGGTTTGCAATGGAAAGCATCATTACATGGTAGATCATGTGTCACAAATCAAGGGGAAGGAGACTGTAGTCCTATTTGATGATGAGCTACCCGACACTGTGTTGTTTTACATTGACACGGTACCTGAATGGGCCGCATATATAGTTGAATATTCAATGTGGGGCCAACCAGATAAATCTCTACCCAAGGCGGAATAGCAAAAATTGATACTAAAAGCGAGACCTTATCAGCTAATTGCCGGCCAATTATATTAAAGAGGACCAGATAGTATTCTTAGAAGGTGTATTCTTCCACGTGAGGCCACCCAAATTATTTCAATTTTGTGAAAAATGCAAAAATAAGTTTGGTAGAGGCCAAAAATCTTGTATATAGGATAAACACACATGTGTGGAGCCTGTTCCTACGTGTGAAACTAGTGTACTTGTCATGTACCATAATCATATATGTTGTACATATGATTTAATTCAAGTTCTAGTGGCTAAAATGGCCAAAAACTAGTTTTTTAGTGATATGACACATGGCATCAATCTATTGATTGCATGAGCCAAATATTTAGAATAGGTGTCACATCCCATGTGTAGAGGACAGCTCACACGTGTGGAAATAGCTGAAGTAGGTGAGTTTTTGCTTGTAGAAGATTTCCATGAAGATCTACATATAGTAGGAAATTGGACCAAAATTGCCCAGAATGGAAAGTTTGATCCAAGTGTCAAAATTGCATGATGATGACAAGGCATCCTCACACGTGTGAGATTTGATGCATGATCAGTACCTCGAGCTCCAAGAAGTGTATATATAGAGGCATATTTGGCCATAATCAATGTGAGACATCAATCTTGATTTTGGAAACAATTTTGTGTGATTCTCTCCATTTGTCTATATTTGTTTTGATTGTTTTGCGGTTCTATCATAGTGTACTTGATTTTCAGGTTGGAGTCCTTACTCAGACAGAGTTTCACACGTGTAAAACCAGAAAGTACACCTACCTTCATTAATGATTGTTCTTGTTAGGATTTTATGTCTAGAATTGATCTAGATTGATCTTAATCTCAAGTGGATTGATAGATCAAGTAAATCTAACATCCAGTCCCTCTTGAGGATCAGATGAGGATCCACTCTTGGTCCATTTTGTACTTTTTCCTCATGGTATCAGAGCCAAGTACAATAGGTTTTATTTGAATTGATAGGGTTGATCCAAATCAAAGCCAAAATTAGCAAGTTTTAGGAAACTAGTCAAATTTTGGGTAGCGAGTTGGATTTGATAGATATCCTTAAAATTTTTGGTCTAGAACTTGTTGTGGGCTGTAGGAACTCTTTTCACATGTGTGAGGCCATACAGCTCCAGTTTTGACTGAGAAATTTCAAAACTTTGTACAATTGGACTCACATACTCAATTTGAGTGATTTTTGGGCATTTTCTATAATGAATCTAATGCCTTGATAAGTTCTTGGATTAGATCAGCCAAAAAATTAAAATTGAAGGTGCATTAATTGATCTTCTTTGATTTTTTGAGTGTATGATGAAGTTGAAAAGAGAAATTGCTAAAAATCACAGATTAAGGAGTGATTTTGCAAGTTTGAGACTAGAATCTAAATTTCCATCATCCTAGATTGGTTCATGAGTGATAGGATTGTGTCTATAAGCTTACTAATTGATATAAGACTTTAGGTTCAGATATCTTAGAGAAACCATTAGAGTTTCTAGTGCTTTTTCACATTCAAAAATGGCATCTATGAGTGGTTTTTTGCTTGAAGCTAGTGAAAGGCTTACATCCATTAACTATGCTACTTGGATAGTTCGAATGGAGTCTTTGCTTGTACTTCATGATCTTTATGACATAGTACTTGAGTTAGAAGTAGAACCTGAAGGAGGTGTAAAAGAGATGTAGAGTTTCATTACATTGCATAAAGATGAATGTAAGTATTGAACTTTTGAAGGAAATCTCATCTTCAAGTAGTGAAAGTGCTCAAAATTATGTCTTTAGGATCAAATCTTTTGAATAAGGAGTTGTCTTCTATAGATGATAAAATCAAAGATGATGAGTTAGTTCAAATCATTTTGAATGGATTAGGAGATGATTATTCTAATCTTGTTCAAACCTTTGCTATTCAAGATTCACTTCCTAGTATTGAAAAACTTCAAAGTGTGCTTGTTAGTGAGGAGAGTAGAATGCTTCATAGCAAAAGTAGGATGAGTTCCTTATCTTTGAATGATGGTGATGAAAAAGCTAACTTTTCTTTGAAAGGCAAGAAGAAGAAGTTTCCATCCAAGAAGACTCAAGACATGGAGATGGAGAACAAAGATGGAGCATCAAGTTCCAAAGGCAAGATCAAGAAGGACAAGAAGAAGGACAAGAAGAAGCTAAAGTGTTTCTTTTGTGAAAAAAAGGGACATTTTGCATCCGAGTGCTACAAGAAGAAGAATGCCCAAGAGAAGGACAATCAAGGCAATCTTGTGCTTGAGGAGGAGGAAGAAGACAATCTATCTTTGATGGTATCCTCACCACAAACATCTAATCAAGACACTTGGTGGATTGGTAGTGGGGCAAGCTCTCACATGACTCACCAAAAAGACTACTTTTCTAATCTACTTCCTTACAATAGTGCACCAAATGTTTCTGAAGCCTATGTAAATGGTTCAGAAGAAAGCTAGGCATCTCATGAAAATCTAACCCTATTATACCTCACTTGTTAAGTGAAATTCAGCTTATATATGAGTCATGCTTGTACGTCTCATCGGTATCTCAAAAGCTAGAGCTTACATGTGTGACCTCTTGTCCATTTCAAAGTTCTTTGGGCTATCTGAAAATTGCCTATTGACCGTTTGAAATCTGCCTAGCCAATTGCCAATGAAAGTGCCGGTGGTCATGAACGGCCTCATTTTCGACTCCATACCCAATGGAGCTTGAGCTATAATTGTGGTATAGACCGACTTCCATTAGTATTTCCTTAGATTGGCAGCCTATTTGGGGGTCATTTTATAATCCTTCAAAGCTCATCAATGTCCTTCAGAATTCTTTTTCACTTGTTTCTTTTTAATTTCTTATCTAGTATGCGAGTTTCTTTTTTTAACTGGTCATTTGATATACGTAATGTTTGAACAACTTGTCGAAGTTGATCGTTACTTGCATTCAAATTTAACATAATATTATATAAACGTGCATTATCTTCTTTTGTTTGTAATTATGCGATCTCTTTTTCTCTATAGTCAGCAAGCTAACCATTTAACATACATTCTAAACTCTATATTTTCTGAACCGAGTTTGCAACACGATAAGTCTTCAATCTTTTACAATAACCCAGTAAACCGTTTTGTCCTTCACACAAAAACTTTATTGATTGTGTGATGGATTGGAATTGTGGAGCTTGCATTTAGCACGGATCCAATGGATACAAACTTTCGTCAATCCACAAATCGTAGTTCTTTCTTTGGTTGAGCGATCATATCAAGTGAAAAAAATATGGATCCTTTCACTACTACTCTTTTAGCTATCGGAGCATTCTCGGCCAGGAGAACATGAAACTGAGATATCTCCGCAAATATCAGCTAACAAACCAAAAAGAAAATAGACACTCTTTTTCATCCATGGTGTACCTGAGATTCTATGTTTACTCTCTCGCTAGTTAAAACGAGAGACACAATCTCATTTTCAAATTTGAAAAAGTTAGTTAATGAGCGTCATAGGTTCTTGAAGTCGCAGTTGCACGCGTCATAATCGTGTCATGTCAACTACACATTACTAATAAGGTTAAGCTAAACTGGACTTGAAAGTCCGTCGGATTTCCAAAATCTGGCATTTTTTTTGGTCCTACATGGCATTTCTTAGATGGCCCTTTTGATGTTTGTAACTTCTCTAATGCAGTATTTGGAAGAGAAATTAAGAAAAATATCAAAGGAGTGCGAAGAAAAATCTACAAAGTTAAAAACTTGTTTAGAAGAAAATGAGATTTTCAAGAAGGAGATTCAAACGTTGAAATTTTCTTTGCGTCATTTTACAATTAGTAATGATGAGTTGCACTTCAATCCATGCGTATCTCATATTTGTCGCTTGTTAAAGATATGAATTTTCTCAACAAAAAGATAAAAACAACAAGAGGAAAAGACTGGTAATCAAGGATATATGTGATCTATCATCCAGAGGAGGCTATAAAAAAAAAAGAATCCATGCATTCAAGTCAATTATAGCTTATTTGGTTTAATATTGTTTGAAATTTTTGATTTAATCATAATCACTAGTTTTGTTATTTATTAATTTTCACTCCCAATTTATTTTTTTATTATGCTGTTATGAATACTATGAGTGTCCTAATTTCTATTGATGCAATGTTGATCAACATTAGTTGCTGAAGACCATTTGGTCGATGAGATTTTTATTGGAACCTCATTAGGTTCTATTTTAACTTCTAAATCTATGAAATTAATGTTAAACAAGAACAAAAGTTGTTCTTAAGTTAGATGAGTCTAAAATTATAAAAGAAGAAAAAATGGAGAGAGTCAATCTTACGATCATGAATGGAGTACAAATTCAAAAGACTCATAAGGCCTAAACTTTAGTGTTCAATGACGTGGAGACTCATTTTTTTTTATTTCTTTAAATTTTTCAAAAAAATACCCATACTTAAAATGTTTCAAATAAAGATATTGTAATGCTAAAACAATGGTGTATTTTGCAAGAAAATTAATCAAACTACTAAAATTTTGTTAATAGATTTTTATTAATAACTGCAAATTAGCTTATATGAAATAATAATACTATTCAAAATAAAATCATTAGACACAACCACTAGAATAACTAAAATAAAGTTTTTTGTTTAATTAAAACAAAAGTTTTTAGTTCTTTTTTAAATTTAAAAGTTTTTTAAATCACAATTCTTGTATCAAGAAAAATATTTTTTAAATTATGACAAATTTTAATCAATATTTAAATCTTTACTTATATTTCAAATACCTATGTGTGCTCATTGAATATTTAAACATTTAATGATTGCAAATGAAATTATTTCCAAAAACTTTTTATAAAAACACAACAAAAAATTAAAATATTAAAAACCTGACAGTCCGTTGCAATTTTAGATTTGCTAATATTCAAATCAATAAAAAACTGCTAAATCTATCTTTTTGATACAAACAAAATTAAAAATATTAAATTAATCAAAAGAATTTCAATACACAATATTTCAAGAAATATAAACGCAATTGTTTTTTAAAATTAAAGAGAATTTATTCTACCCAAAAATCATCAAGATCATTTGCATCTCTCTTTTCTCTTGAGGAGCCACTATAGTGTCAATAGGCACCTCTTTAGAGTTTATGTTTAATACACAACTCATGAAACATATAAGAATCATTTCAAAATCTTTTTTCACCAAAAAAATACTGGATTTTAAAAATATTCCTCAAACTAGATTCTTCAAAATGTGAGTTATCAATTTCAAAACATCAGGTAGTAAAAGACAGAAAACTTATCAAAATGATATCAATAACCGTCTTCATCCACCACCAAAAAAAACTTTAGATTTACTGTCTAGAACTAAATCTAGATATCCAAACATCTGCTGAATTTTTTGAAAATTCAGTTGTCATTCTTGAAATCATTATGATTCGATCTCTTTGGGATACAAATCACTAATGAATTGGGCCTATTTCTTAGCTTGAGAAATACTCACCCAAGAATTTCAAATGACCCATAAATCATGTGCCTTACAAGCAATACATATAAACAAACAGTTCTTGGTGAATTCCCTTTACATTGTTCGTTTTGCCAATTAACTTCCTCAAGAGTAGACTAATTACTCAAGTTAATTGCTAATGATTTAGAAATCTCAAATGTCTAGATGCAGATCTTAATTATACATGTATAACACCACATTTAGATTCTTATCCAAATCACTTTTTAGTTAACCAATAAATCTTCCACAGAAAGATTTCTTAACTCTGCAAGTATCTATGTTAACAATACTTGATCATATGTCTATGTTTACTGACTAGGTTAAGTGCACCAAATAACCCTCTGTTCGCCGCTTTTTCTAAGGTGTAGATCTCATTACTTTGACGAATATTGAGGTTTTTTGCATTTTTGAGTTTTTGTTTCAAGCTGTGGATTTCTTGGGCGTGTCGTTCTTGTTCTTTGGAAAGTATTACAGCCATTGCCTCACTTGATTTCTTAGGTTCTTGATTAACAGACGTCTCATCTCCTATAGTAGTCATGTCCTGGTGAAAAATTCAGAGAGACTCGAAAATATCGAAAAAAACTCAAAAAATTTCAAAAATTGAAGAGCCTCGAAAAAATTGCGAATAGACTCGAAAAAGTCCGATAGACTCGAAAAAAAGTGGAGAAACTCGATAATATTTTTCAGGAACTCGAAAAATTTCTGAATAACTCAAAAATCTTGAAAAACTCTGAATAACTTAAAAAATTTCGAGAGACTTAGAAATTTCGGAGAGACTCGAAAAACCCTAAACCGTAAACCGGAGCGGGAGATTGTGGGTTCATTCCCCATTGCCTTATTCATTGGGCCTTGGAGTTGCTCCCCACCCCACTGTACTATTTCTATTCCCAATTTTTTTCTCTCAATCCCTTCTACATGCTCCTATATTATACACACATGTCCCTCCCATTTTTCTTTTCATAAAGTGCATAATGCATGACATGGATGCAATCATTCAAGTTGCAGCAAATGTTTAAAAACATCTTGTGTCTAAGATGATGCATGTGATTGAGAGGTTTGTTGCATGTCTTGCCATCATCGAGGATAGGGTATCTAGTAACTGTACTTCATTAGATTGCATATGCACATTGATTATACTAAAGATTTTTTTTTTTTCAATAAAGAAATGTCAGAACACTAAACCATAAAATCTACAACCACAACCAAAAAAATCAATAAAAACAAACTCAAAATTACTCTATTGACCCTAACCCCCTAAGGACAAGGGTGGATTTTCATGACCTTATAAATCATCCAACATCAATCTTATTTCTGGATATTCACCATGCGTTTCAGCCCTACTCTGTGATTCAATATTTCTCTTTCTATTCCTTTTTAGCACATCTGGTCGTTCACATACATGATAAAGAACTAAATCTCTATTTGACGCCAACCAACGATGATGATGATGGTAGGTCAACTACTTATAAAGAGCAATTATCTATAGATATATCCACATTAGGGAGAAGCATTTGGTCAGCTTGGGTGTATGATTAGGGATAAATCCTTTTTGGGCTAGGGGAATATCTTGTCACAATTTTTTTTCATATTTAGATTTCTCTTACAATGACCCAGTCATAGGGTAGATTATTGAGACATAGGCCATCACATAATTTCTATCCTTTTAAGAAAGATTGTAATTGGATTACAGTGGAGGGTGACATAATGGCTAGAAGCATCGCGATCTTTTCTGGATCAATGGCTATACCATAATAGCTAATGACATGCCCTAATAGCACACCACAGGGTACTCCAAATATGCATTTGTTGGCATTTAGGGCTATACAAGTAGTAGCACACTTTTGAAAATATTTTTCAAGTATCACTAAATGCTCTTTAACAAAAGTTGCTCCACACAAATCATCCATAAAGGTTTTCAAGTTTTTGTCTAGGATATCTTCAAAATTTTCATTCATAAACCTTTGATATGTGGCTGGAGCATTTGATAAACCGAAAGGCATAACGTGATAGGCAAAAACTCTGAAGGTGGTGGTGAAAGTGGTCTTAAGCTTATCTTCTTCGGCAATGGCTATTTGGTTATAGCCAGCAAATAGTCCATGAAAGAGTAGATTTCTCTTCCTGCCAATTCTTCTAGCATTTAGTCTATAAAAGGCAATGCATAATACTCTTTTCTCGTATGTTTGTTTAGTTGCTTATAGTTGACACATACTCGAATTAGAGTAGAATTCTTTTTTGGTTATGGGACTATCAGTGATTACCATTCAGTATTGTCCATCTCACTATTGTTGACTCTCTTGATGGCATCGATGCAGGCTACTTGAAAAGACACATATTTGTCTCTTAGCTTCATTTGTTGTCTGATTCCCTTAGGTAATCCTGCCATGAACCAGGTCATGACACTATGGTCTGGGATGCTATCAAGGTCACATCCACCACGCAATCTTTTGATCCCCAATACAATCATGTAGGGACTCGTTTTTCTTATCCATATAGATTTGGCCCAATAACAAGAATGGATCGGAAAGCGGATGGTTTTGAATTTTGTGATAAATTCAACCTGTAAAATATTTCAATTATCACGTTCGTTTTGCTCAAGATTGAAATGACAATCTTTAGCGGTATCGGTTAAGCACAAATTGAAGTATCTTAATAGCTCTTGTGGGCTATCGTCTCCATAGGCTCTACATTCTTGGGTGTATATATGTAGAAAACGTCGTGGATCTCCCTTGCCATCAAACCTAGGAAGGTCAATTTTGGAAAAATTTTGGATTGCATGGGGCACAAACAACCTAGGATTGTCCATTGGCAGTGGATCTATGCCAACTGGTTCGGGTAATATCTCGAGTTCAGGGAGATCCAGGGTGGATAATCTTCTTCCGGATCTCAAATGCATACAACAGAACTGTTGTTGGGACTATTTTGAATATTTTTGTCTTTTGGATATTTTTTATCTTTCAGGGTATAAGTGATCAGGTGCCGGATCTGATAAGAGATCTAACCGATGTGATGATGAATCTTGGATCAAGATCAGATCAAGATTGAAATAAAAGTCAAACGAACGGTGGTGTAATTGCGAATCTAAAGGGCAATAAAAAAAAATGAAAATACAGAAAAATACAAATGGATTCTGATTGTGAATAGATCAAGAAAAATTCTAGAATCTGATGACGAGTTATAAAGGGGGAGTAATAGCAGACGCAAGTAGTAGGATTATAACTCGCCGAGCTATCTACTTGTTAAAAATGATGATCAGAACAATCTGTGAAGATGATGAGTAATGAGAAACTGATGGCGAGTAATGGCTCTTATGACAAGTAATAAAATTATAACTCACCAGTCTCTCAAATGATAGATCTATATATGTTTTCAACCCATAGTTCTAATGGCGAGTAAAGATAATGAATAAAAATTAAAAAAACTCTGATGGCGAGTAATAGCCTAATAATTCGCCGATCACCAGAATGATAGCTCTGAGACTGCTATTCACCCTACTCTGATGGCGAGTAATTTTCAAAAGCTCTCTAGCGAGTAATAGGTGGTAGAGTCAGTAATGTCTCTGATGGCAGGTTATAATTTATAACTCACCAAGCTCATAGAATAGTTTTTGGAGCCTGCATAGCACTCTGGAGAAGTGGCGAGAAACAACAGTAAAGAAAAAATAGAAAAAAGTCTGTTGCCGAGTAATAAACTTGTGAAAATGCAAGAAAAATTCAAGCAAAAGGCAAACAAAAATCCATCTAACAGTAGCTTAGCATCGTCTCCCAGGCAATGATGCCGAAAAAATGTTGGACCCTTTCCATACCTCCCTTTTCGTAGCGATCAAGAGAGCAAGGTTAGGGTTTGGATCTCCAACCGGGTGAGTTGTGGTGTAGTATGGGCTTCGATCCAATGGGGAGGGGGTTAAACTACAAATCTAAATGAGAACTAAGCCTACAAGGGTGTCAATCTTGGCATCTGATCTGATGGTGGAATGGATCAGTTTGAAAATAGGGTGCTTGACACTCTCCTTAACTCTTTTGAGAGTTTTGATATGTGAAGATCTTCTTCTTGGACCTTGGCTTTTCTTGGACTGTTTAGGCTCTTTGAACTCTAAGCCTTTTCCTCTCGAGGCTCAGTTTCTCGTGGGAGAGGAACAATAGAAGTAGACTAACTAATAGATCATAGTGATCTCTCGTGAATGTGTTTAACTTCTATTTCTCCAAAAGTTGAATGAGAAAGCCTAGATTTTTCAAGATAAGAATAAGATGCTCCAAGCCAAGTCTGTAGAATTGTAGAAGAATTTTGATTCGTTGATAGCCAAACTTAATACGGTCAAGGCAGAAAAGGCTTTTCTACAGACCAAACTTCATGACGAAGGCTAAAAACAAATAAAGACAAAAATGACCTTGCAGCTATGCAGCAACTCTGGTGTAATCCAGATAGGTTCTTTGAAGCTGCAGTCTCTTCAAGATCAAATGTTGGAGAATTTTCGAGTTGAGTATCTTATTTAGCTCAAAAACGACAAAGCACTTGTTGAGGAGAAACTTGCTGAGCCAAAACGACTACTTTCTCCAAGCCAAATGCACACGAGGGGTACTCGCAGGCCCTGGAGAAGATCGAAGAGTTGACTAAGCAGCTCCAAGCAACCCGAACTTGTATAGGGGTAGCAGATCATTTGGAGTATGCTGAGGTGTGTGTAAAAATTTCTGATCTACAAAAAAAGTACAAGAGCTCAGCAGCAGTTCAGAGACCAGATGCGCTATAGATTTCCACAGGCAGGACATGGCAGAAGCACAAACTAAATCGAAACGATAGAAGAGAAATCAGTCAAAGGTATGAGCGGAACACTTTCAAGTTTTTTTTGAGAGATTCTGAAATTGGAGTCCTCTCCATTTCAATGTGGAATTACAGTGGCACATGGATTATTTGATGCTACTAGGCTTGATAGGCATGACAGTCGACGACTGGCAATTGGAGAAAAGAAGACTTTCTTTGGTTATGGGACTAGCTAGGCATAAAGGAAAGGATGTCTATGCTAGGCAATAATCCAGGGAAAGTTCAAAGTTATTCCTTTTGGATCAGTCACATTGTACATAGGGTCAACATTTTTGTATGCGCTGGAGTAAATGGAAATCAAGGAGTACTAGTTTTTGCGACATAATGACTCGAAGCAAATGTTTTGGAGGAAGCATGCGCAGTTCAAGTTGTATTCACCAAAAGGCTGGATAGATGTAGGTCTCTTGTTGGATATTAACATGGCGTATCTGGAGCTGTACAGTATTTATATCGACTGGGAGCTCAACTTTTCTAGTTATTTTGTAGAGATAAGACATATTTTGTAAGACAGATTTAAATCCCGCGCATACAAAACTTTATGTACCTATACATTTTGGCAATTTGGCACATTTGCAACCAAAGTGCTATTTTTAGTTCAAAGTTTATTTATTAAATATAATTATTTTGAATTTTCATCTACACTGTTTGAACAGTTTGTACTTATAAAGACTCTGAAGAAGATTTTAAGTTGGTACAAGAATTGTTCGATGGCTCACTACTCCATGTGAGATTGACGCCATATGGCAACTTACCTATCGGGAGTTACGCTAGAGCAAGAGAGGATGTATCGTTGCTCGAGTGCCAAAAAGATCTCGAGATGGAACAATAGCTACATGAAGAGCTTAATACATGAAGTTTTTTTCTTGTATATCGTGTTGCAGATCATGTGATGTTGAGTTTCATATGTGATGATGCTTATTTTATCTCGCTGAAATATATTTTGAATCAATATTTGATTCTGAAATATCAAGTGAAGGTTATCAATCCAACAAATGGAGAAATATCTCTATGTGACCTAATGAAGATCCTTGACATGAAATTATTCTTTTCTAAGAAAAAATCTCAAAATGAAGAATATATGTTCACGAGGACATTTCACATTTGAGGAGGGGAATATGTGATACCACATATTTTTATATTTATTCAAAAATGACAATTTATACTTAGAAATGAATATATGCGCTGGACAATTATATAGTTTGAAGAGGCCTATATCATTTTTTCATATAAATGCTTAAGGACTTGTCTTTAATTAAAGGACATGACCTCCTAAAATGAACGACACTTGGATACGAAGCGGCAAAATTCAAAGCGTCACAATGAACCATCAACTGTACAATTTACGTATGCTTGTAACTTACGTGGTAATTAGAATTTGTAAATGGAGCGATGCACCAGGAATTTCAAGTGGTGTGTTTGTTTGCTCCGTAGGCTATAAAAGTAGACATGCTTCATTCTCCCATTTGAGAGAGAGAGAGAGAGAGAGAGAGAGAGAGAGAGAGAGAGAGAGAGAGAGAGAGAGAGAGAGAGAGAGAGAGAGAGAGAGAGAGAGAGAGAGAGAGAGAGAGAGAGAGAGAGAGAGAGAGAGAGAGAGAGAGAGAGAGAGAGAGAGAGAGAGAGAGAGTTATTGTATGTTTGAGATTGGAGAAATGAATAGAGCGACGAAGGGTATCCTTTCTGATTTCTGTTCTCTGCACTACTGAGTGTGAGTGATTTTGAGTCTACTAGCAATCCCGTACGTAGAACTCTAGTCATTCTTTGGTAAGACAACACGATAATCCATTATAGTCATTGCTGTGTTTCCTTGAAATTGAATTAAAGAATTGTCTTTAAACTATTTTTACCCATCTGTGCGAATACTTTGTGTTCGACATTTGAGTAAAATTTTCCTTGGTGCAGTTTTCCATAGTTGTTGATAGAAAAGTATGTATGTTGTGAAATGGTAGTCCCTGATTGCGGAACTGAGTTATTGATCTGTATTCTTGTTTGTAACGAAGAAAATTGTTTCTAACATATTCGTGAAATACTTGAGTTCTTTAAACATGATGGGACTTTAGTTGTTGAGGACTTTTGTCTAGAACACATTAGTTCAAGAATAAGATTAACATTTTGTTTGTTCGTACACGTCTACATCGAACATATCACATATCCTTGCTGACAGCTTAATCACTCAGAGTGTAATTCATTTGAGCTACTCTGATAACATTTCATTTGCAGAAGACTTTGCATTCGGTTTGATAGAGAAAGATTGATGTTTAGCACTCATTACTTTACACGTCTTTTCTAAAAGTGGTACCGGATGCTTACAAAATGTCTGTTGACAACCAGATTTCCACTCGACCCAATTTCATTCGAAATAAGTCAATAATGTATCAACTTAACAACTTTTAAGTGCTATCTCCTTGGGGAACGATTTAAATACTACATAAATATAGCAATTCTGTGCTGGTATATAGTGACAGAACAACAAATGCTTCATTTGCAGTTAAGTAGACGACTTTATAGTTGATTGTATGGTAAAAAAAAAGTACCATGCTGAATCCCTTGATTGTGTTAGAAAACACAATTTCAAAGACTATTCGAAACAATCCAATAAGATCCTACCTGCTCGCCATGTCCATTACTTATCCGATTAGGATCCTCACAACAACACAACACGCGCAGCATAGCAACCAACCACTAAACCTGCTGCTCAATCGAGAAGTTCCTTGAAAACTTATACATTACCATTTCTTTGTCACCATGGTCTCCATAGCTTTGCAGTTAGGATGGCCTAACCTTTTGTGCCATAATTCCACTTGAGTGAGCTTCTCCCTTGCCATGTTCACACTTCCAACCATCACATTAGCATTCAATTTGAATAACCTCCCTTGCTTGAAACCACTAGGAATACATTTTCCATCTTTCAAGATAGAACATGCTCCATGTACATCTAATCCACTATCCATAAGTTGTCCTACACTCAACAAATTCTTTGTAATTGAAGGTACATAAAGAACATTGACGAGATCTACTTTTTTAGATGATCCATGAATGAACTAAAATGATTATGCCTACCCTTCACACATGGGAACTATTTCCACACAAGTGTGATTTCAATATGTCCATGAAAGTGATAAGGCTAGATTTTGCATATTCTTTACACTTGGCCCATGCGAGTAGTGAAGAGATCACTCCTCAGTATGTCCACTAATTGAGACATCACTACATCGCACAAGGACATGTATCTGTGAGTCCCACTTTCCACTTGATAGGGTAACAGGATGTGTAGAGCCTTACCAAAGAGAGATCCTAGATCCATCATAGTGCCTCGTTTTGAATCTAAGAAATCTCTAAAAGAATGTAGTAAATGTAATAAAAGTTTTATGCAACAACCAAGAAAAACTTCTAGCTATTATTCAGTAACATTATCAATGGCTTTCTACTAAAGTTCAAATGAACAATATGTCTAGGAGTGGAATCTAAAAAGCCATGAATACAAAGAACAAGACCAAAGATACCTCAAATTTATTGCATCTCTAGAAGAACGTAGTACATTGTATCTTGAATGGAAGAACTCACCTCCAATAGACAACGATAATAACCCACAACCTCAGCTACAAGATAGAAAAGAAAGTTTGTCACAAATTTTCTTTGTAATTCTCACACAAACTTTAAGAGAATCACTTTGTGACACAACTTCCTTTCCTTTGTCACATGGTGGCCATGCCTCCTAAGTGCCCATTTTCTCAAAAGTTGAAGGGCAAAATTTTGCCACATTTCTTAACACTTACTTCAATTCCACTATCAAAACCCATTGCCTTAGAACCCTTTCAACCTTGTTTGTCTCGTAGCTCCTATATGGAGAACACACATGTGTCAAATTTCTTTTTGAACTTGAAAAGCAAAATACATCCTTCTTGTGCTTGTGATCAGATAAACAACTACTAAGTCTTCATCTTTTCTATTAAAATAGTTGTCGTTACAAGACTTTCCATGTTCTTGCATATCAAAATCTCAAATGGAGGCCTAGTCATCCAAAGTAGAAAATAATAGTATTAATGAGATATTACAAAGTAAACAAAAGGAACCTATGAAAACTTTTTAAAACATACATAAGTTAATTTGTATATTTGCATGCGCATAAATTTTAGGATGAAAACAAACCAGAAAAATTTAGATTCACTTGAATTATAACCAACACACAAGTAGATCAATGTTTCTTGTGATTGCTAGGGCCTACTTGCAAAGCAAAGCAGGGGCCAAAAAAGAAATGTAAGAAAACCCTTGAAAACATAGGCATATCAATTAGTGCATCCCCGTGTCATGCAAAAATATTCTTGAATTGCAAAGAAACAAATGTTCTATAAATGAATTCTACTAACAGCCAAAACACATGCAAGTCAATGTTCAAGATCATATTGGTGAGAGTAGGAGCCTAAAAAAGAGAACATGTGTAAAATGTTGGAACTCAATGTTGGTCATACTCATAAAATTCAAATCCAATTAGTCTTACATTGACTTCTTCCCATTGAAATTGACCACTGCCCTCCATGATGAAGAGATTGGACATGGATAGAGATATTAATAGCTTAGGACACACATGGAGATATTGATCCATAGATCTTCGAGCGATATTGTGCAATATTGGGTGTTCATCCAGGAAAGAATTTGGACTGTGCCACTCAAAAGTCATTCTAAGAGAGATGCAATATATCACATCCTATAAATATAGATCAACATGTAATTAGACACACAACAATATCAAGAAGAAGACTATTTAGGATGTAAAGTACATGGGCTTCATATTCGAGTTCACGTCTCAAGTAAACTATGTACAAATTTGGAATTTATCAACTTTGGTGTCCAAAATATTTACTAAACCTTTCTCTTTCACAATTCATGCTTGTTAATTCCTAGAAGCCATTTTTTACTGCTTCATTGGTGCACCTTAACTTATTAAATAAAGTATTCACAACCCATAGCTCTGGAATGAAGCGATTGCTTACTCATCGAAGGCTTCTAGATGGTTGAGTGGTTTGGCACCATATTGTCCGTTTAGGTGTCCTTGGAATCAGACTCTTTGGATGGACAATTTGTAGTCGTACTTCATATAAATGCTCTAGCATGATCAAGTTGTGGGCAAATTGGATCTCAAATTACTTTAGTTCCTTACATGAGAACTTACCAAAAGATGGTAAAAACATAGTGATGACAAAGGATAAAAGTGATAATCCCTCTCCGAGTCTCAATTAGAGGAGTAATCCGATATGGCTTGCCAATATCTCTAAACAAACTATTTAAGCAATAAGCCACACAAGGTGTGAGCTAAACATTGGGACACATTTTCATCAAAAGTCGTCTCATCTACACCACTTGATGCACACCCTCTCCAAGAAGCTGAATGACATTTGTTGGTCCACCTTGTTCCAAAGCTTTAGTCCAAATCTCAAACAACCTCTTTCCACTCTTTCCACCTTCTACATTATTTATGTTGTTAACAAAGTATGTCTGACCCCATGCATAACCAACTCATGGTATTGCTCCGACCAACATTGATTTGGGACACACCTTACCTATCTCATCATTCACAAATTACATCTAACCCTTTGTCCGATTTGGCCTTCTGAAATTGAAGCAACGTTTATAGTAATCACATTTCCCTTGAACTCAACCACCAATGCACATCTTAGGTTGCCTTGCACTACATGTATTGAAGATTGCTTATTGGACTCAAATGTAGATCTTCTCTGAAATACACTAATAGGATATGGCTAATAACTTTCACTTGATCATCCTCCCAATGTTCGAAGTGAAGGTGAACTGGATGTTGGAACTCAATGTGCACTATATGTTGATATGCTCTTATGCTATTTAGAATAATAAAGAATCTCATAATCCATCTTCTTCTAAAGAGGTATATATTGGATATCCAGATGCAATGTGACCTCCCCATTAAATCAAATGATGGCATACATGATCGACAATGCCATCCTCTCCAACTAAGAACGTTGGTAGTTTTTTATGTTTAATAGAAAAACCCTTAAACAAAGAGTCTTGAGTTGAATTCTGTAATTTGTAAAGACAAATTGCTCCTAAGTAATAAAGACCTTCCTAGCTTCTAACCCAGATAGACTTCGATGATATAGAATTATTAATGATCAATATTCTTTTTGGATAATGTATGAGTTTATTGCTTTAATGAATTGAGTAATTGGCATTGATACATGTAGAACTAAGAATCTTCTATGAACCATGTTTGATGGTAGTATGAACATTGACCTTTCTTTGAAGGGATGTGCAGGCACAATAAATGTACCTGATGAATCTAAACAAGAATAAGAAGCCCTCTTTTCTTAAGGACCATATGTGGTCTATTGTCCATGCATGTCAGATCTAGAGTTTGCATGTTAGATCTAAAGCTTGCATGTCAGTTTTGAAGCTTGCATGTCACTCCATGCATTCTTGAAAGGCCATGCATGTCACTTCATGACTGTTGCATGCCAAGAATCTATGAATTCTCATGATTGTATGTCACTTCATGACTGTTGCATGCCAAGAATCTATGAAGTTTCATGATTGCATGTCACTTTAGACAGTTGCATGTCAAGAATCCATGAACCCTTATGAGTGCATGTCAAGAATCCATGAACCCTTATGATTGCATGCCTAGAATCTATGAACTCTCATGATTGCATTCCACTCAGACAGTTGCATGTCAAGAATCCAGGAACCCTTATGATTGCATGTCAAGAACCTAAGATCCATTTAGAGTTGCATGATAAGAATCTATGATCCAACATGATTGCATGTCGGAAAGATTAAGACTTATGAAGAGATGTCTATGCTCTTGTTAAGCTAGATATGGAATTGAAATCGCTGAATATGAACTAAGACTATGTTAAGTTGATGTTCCTACATCTGAGACCCTATTGGATTCCATTGTATACGTAATTGGCATTGGCCAATTGGATTTGCATAATTATAAGAAAATAATCCTTCGTGGGAGGGTCACCATCTTGACCCCTGAGTGCTTCGGCAATTGTGTGAATGAATCTTTGTGAGGCAATGTTTTTCGGGTTTTAATTGAAAATCTTTGTGATTTTCATTAAGTAGATTCACGACTAGCCTTATGTGAGTGATTAAGCCAATTAAATCTTTTGGCCTTTAAGAACTTAGGATAGGCCTTCACCCTCGAGTTCATAGCTTGGTATCAGAGCTATGGATTAATTTGTCGTGAACTTGATATGAAGACCTTGTATGTTCTTGCATGCAGAAGAACACAAAGCTCCACCCGATGTTTAAGAGGCCTTGTGCTTCAAAAAGCAAGAACTGCTTGGAAAAGATCAAGAAGACCAAGATACCTGCTAGGCATGATGAAGAACTAGATGACGACGAAACACTGGAAGCCTACTTGCGGCAAACTAGAAGGTCATGTTTAGAGTATAGAAGTATTTTTTCTTAGAAATGATTTCTTGAATTAAGATGGACCTAGATTTCAAGCATCTTTTGAAATTATGAATAGGAAGTTAAACTCCCTAAGACATTATGTAAAAGCATGACTAGTATGACAACATACTAAGAAGGAATGGGGACCGAAAACTTCAAGACCTCTTTACCCTGTCCCATTCCTAAATTCCCAAAGAAACAATTTACTATGAAGTTGTTTCTGAGCAATCTAAAGCCCAGGATGAAAATGAAATGATTGGATCTACCTGAGATAGAATCAGTAAGCTAATTCTAAACTCATAGATTAAGAGATCTGAGTTAGATCAAGAAAGAAAATAGTCTTTACCCAAAGCTGATCTCAACATATACGATCAAATCTGAAAGAAAGAAATAAGCATAAACATTATACCTCCTCAAGTTTAAAAACTATCCTACTATGGATGCAAGATGAATGGAAGAAGAATTCTTCCAAGAATATCAAGAAATTTTTAAAAGATTTAAGAATCTCAGTTGAGAAATTTTCGTTGAGCACAACGCTTTATGCGTTGGAGGGGTGTAGTTTGTAAAGACAACTTGCTATAATAAAGACTTTCCTAGCTTCCAACCCAGATAGACTTCGATTTTATAGAATTATCAATGATCAATATTCTTTTAGGATATTGTATGAATTTATTGCTTTAATGAATTGAGTAACATGCATTGATACCTGTAGAACTAAGAATCTTCTATGAACCATGTTTGATGGTAGTATGAACACTGACCTTTCTTTGAAGGGATGCGAAGGTACACATAAACGTACCTGATGAATCTAAACAAGAATAAGAAGCTTTCTTGGCTTAGGGACTGATCTCTCTTTGAGGGTATGTGCAGGTACTCGAGAAAGTGCCAGAAGAACAAGAAGCTTTCTAAGCTTAAAGATAGTAAACATGAAGGCTTTTGACAAAGTCTATAATGAATGCTCAACAGACTCTATAAAGTTGGCTTATTTATAAGTCTATAATGAAGGCTCAGAGGATTCTATAAAGAATAGGACAAGGCTTAGGGTCTGATCTCCCTAGTGACTTGTTCCACCATGATTGAGGGTGCCAATGAACATGATTGAGGATGGGAAACCTCTAGAAAAAAGGGCCTAGGAATTGATGGACATTATGCAAAAACAAGATGGACATATACCCTGGCTCTTCCATAGGATAATTGCACTTGGGTGAATTCCCAAGTTGTAATCATAAAACATTATATCTAAATAGAAGTCAAGTTGGAACCTTGTACCACCTACCTCCCACCTATTTTTCCTCATGCATTCTAGGCAATTTGACACCTAGAATGGGGTGCCCTCCTACACTCTCTCTTCTTATGCCAAATCACCATAATAACTCTTCCAACCTAATACACATCACCCATTCAACCTTTTTAGCTAATACACCTCATCCATGCACTCCACTTCACCCTAAGTCCTATTGGAGTCTTCTTCACACCTCATGCACTTGAACTTGACACCTCACTCACTTTGTGTTGTGTCGTCGATGTAGCATAGGGATAAGGTCCGTTGCTGGGAGCGGCAACCTCGCCTTCACCTGCATAGCAAGAAGAGAGAGGGAGAGGAGAGAGTGGAGAAAGAGAGTGGAGAGAGAGAGAGAGAGAATGCCTAGGTTGAGAAAGGCCTTGGGGGCTCGAGAGAGAGAGAGAGAGAGAGAGAGAGAGAGAGAGAGAGAGAGAGAGAGAGAGAGAGAGAGAGAGAGAGAGAGAGAGAGAGAGAGAGAGAGAGAGAGAGAGAGAGTGATGGAGAAATCAAAAGAGTTTTATTAAGAAGAGAATGGAAGATGATACGATACAAAGGAAATGTCTCTCTCTTATAGATTTTAGAGGTGAGACTCCTTCACTCTCATTGGCCACTTCATTGGGGCAAGGATTCTAATTCAAGCCTTTAAAATAAATACAACTTAAATCTATTGGTGCTAAGAAAGCACAAGGGAACTCACATGATTCATGTGAGTTTTAAGTTGGACCCTTTTAGATTTTTTATTTGCAACTTGACTTAGGGCCTCTAATTTTATTTTAGAGTTTTAAGCCCCTAGTTTCTTATTCTTAGAAATTACAACTTGCTATTTGTGCTGGGTTGGGCTTACACGTGCAGGATGCCAGTGCCCTCGCACTTATTACCCTACTTACAATGTACTGTGACGGGGCCCACTAGGTAAGGCTTGGCCAACAGTATTTTAAGTGGTGGGACCCACTTGTTTATTATTGTGTAGAAAATACCCACAACACTTTGGAAGGACTCTCCACTCTCGATATAAGTGGAAATGCGCCCCTCTACCAAGAGGATGAAAGGATGATGCATCCAAACTCTGCCATTTTGTTGCTTGTTGTGTACAAGTGCTTTGGAGAAGAGGATTGAGGCATTACCTCAAGGAGACTATGTTATTTTTGTGATTGCAAGATTATTTGGAGCTCAAACCCTTGGATTTCTACCTCTCTCTCACATCACAACACAAACACACACACACACACACACACACACACACACTCTCTCCCTCTCTCACTTTCACCTTCTTTTGAAACCATGGTATGCTCTTGAAACTGTTACCCCTATGTAAGAATGGTTGTTCAGTACTTTTGCATGTCAGGCTATCTGTGGCCTATTGTCCATGCATATCAGATTTAGAACTTGCATGCCATGCCATCTGTGGCCTATTGTCCATTCATGTCATATCTAGAGTTTGCATGTCAGTTTTCAAGCTTGCATGTCACTCTATGCATTCCTGAAAGGCCATGCATGTCACTTCATGAATGTTGCATGCTAAGAATCTATGAACTCTCATGATTGTATGTCACTTCATGATTGTTGCATGCCAAGAATCTATGAACTCTCATGATTGCAGTTCACTTCAGACAGGTACATGTCAAAAATCCATGAACCCGTATGATGGCATGTCAAGAATCCATGAACCCTTATGATTGCATGCCTAGAATCTATGAACTGTCATGATTACATGTCACTTCAGATAGTTGCATGTCAAGAATCCATGAACCCTTATGATTGCATGTCAAGAACCTAAGACCCATTTTGAGTTGCATGATAAAAATCTATGATCCAACATGATCGCATGTCGAAAAGATTAAGACTTATGAAGAGATGTCTATGCTTTTGTTATGCTAGATATGGAATTAAGATCATTGAATATGAGCTAAGACTATGTTAAGTTGATGTTCCTACATCTAAGACCCTATTGGAATCCATGTATATGTAATTGGCATTGGCCAATTGGATTTTCATAATGATAAGAAAAGAATCCTTCGGCGGAGGGGGGTCCCCATCTTGACCCCTCAGTGCTTCCGCTATTGTGTGAATAAATCTTTGTGATGCAATGTTTTTCGAGTTTTAATTTAAAATCTTTGTGATTTTCAATAAGTTGATTTGAGACTAGCCTTATTTGAATGATTAAGCCAATTAAATCTTATGGCCTTTAAGACCTTAGGATAGGCCTTCATTCTCGAGTTCACAAATTCCAATCATTCCAAAACACACCCCTCCTTCTTTCAGACAATATTGTTTTTATATACCTCATCATTAGGACCCTATGAAACATGTCGCAAATTCCCCTCGTGATAGGTCTATGATTTAACTCTCATACCTCCCTCCATTCTACTCAGAGTCCGATATCACTCTTCATGATCTCTCCTACATTATTTATAGAGCCGCCATTATGTATCCTATTCTTTGATACTCACAAAATTGCTCTTATGCCTGTAATGAGTAACATAAGTGTCCATTTTCCCATTATCAAAATTCGTATTCTCTCATCAAAGTGTGGCCTCTTTTCTATAGTCATGGATCATTTGGACTCTCTCTCCTTGATGATTGACTCTAGTCACACTATTGAAAATAGTTGATACAATCACGATTTGAGTTTCTAAAGTGTGCATGATGTTATGATTGAGTAGTTGATTGCAATGCAACGTTTTATATTGTGAACCATTGAATTGAGTTGTCAAAGGTTTCTAGACTATGAATGTTGGGATTGAGTAGCCTGATCGGGTCTTGGATGTCCCATAGTGTAGACACAAGCAATTGGATTCTATGATACATGAAATGTTCTATGTTTCAAAATGATCCCAAGACCATCCCCGACTCTTGACTTCAATGATAATGAGACATTAGAGAGATGTGATTGCAATAATCATGGGATGGTGTAATTGAGTAGTCGATCCATGCATGCTCGTCCGGTGACCTGAGTCATATGAGCAACAACTATTGAGTGGGTAAAACATTAGAATTTGATCCCACTTGAAAGAGAAGGTTCCATAACACATGGTATTGTAGCACCATTAGACCTAGTAAGTTATCCACCTTCAAAATTTGTTCATGCCATCTTGGTGTGTACTTTGCACACGTGTGAGGACAACCAAAAGCATGTGATTGATCTTCTAAGGAGTGTGTCATTGCACATGAAAATGTCTATTGATTGTAGCCACCAATCTAACTAGACAATTTTCAAGGCAAGAGCACCATGGATCTAGCCACACAAAAGCTATCAAAAGCAATCATTCACACATTGAGAAGATAGTTGATGGAAAAATGAGTCCAAGGAGAGGTTGCTCTTGGGTAGAAGAGAAAATGGACCCTCACACATGAGTAGATAGCGAACATAGAAAAATTTCTAAGTACTGGAAGCAAAACTCTCATCAAGACTTGATTACAATAAATTCTCAATGTATGTATAATGAAATCTCATTCAAATAGACCTAGCTGGAGTTTCTCCAAGAGGAAAATGCACTGACTTGATTGGACCCCATTGATTCATCATGATTGGACCTCTAAATATGCACCTCTCATCATGATTGGGACCTCATGATTTCAACCTCACATTTTGATTGGGCCTCGTGATGTGCACCTCTAAACATGATTGATCCACAGGTAATACACCTCTTAAAGTGATTGGCCATGTGATCTACGCCTCTAAATGTGATTGGGCCAAATGGATGCATTTCAATCCTAACATTATGTGGCATATGTCACTATCACACTACGACTCAAATCTAAGGCCTATCGACTATTCATGAATGAACTAAAATGATTATGCCTACCCTTCACACATGTGAACTATCTCCACACAAGTGTGATTTCAATTGGAAACTTCTAGCTATTATTCCGTAACATTATAAATGGCTTTCTACCAAAGTTCAAATGAACAATATTTCTAGGAGTGGAATCTAAAAAGCCATGAATACAAAGAACAAGATCAAAGATACCTCAAATTTATAGCATCTCTAGAAGAAAGTAGTACATTGTATCTTGAAAGGAAGAACACACCTCCAATAGACAACAATAATTACCCACAACCTCAGCTATAAGACAGAAAAGAAAGGTTGTCACAAATTTTCTTCATAATTCTCACACAAACTTTAAGAGAATCACTTTGTGACACAACTTCCTTTCCTTTGTCACGTGGTGGCCATGCCTCCTAAGTGCCCATTTTCTCAAAAGTTGAAGGGCAAAATTTTGCCACATTTCTTAACACTTACTTCATTTCTTCTAGCAAAACCCATTGCCTTAGAACCCTTTCAACCTTGTTTTTCCCGCGGTCCCTATATGGAGAACACACACGTGTCAAATTTCTGTTTGAACTTGAAAAGTAAAATACATCCTTGCTGTGCTTGTGATCAAATAAACAACTAATAAGTCTTCATTCTTTCTATTAAAATAGTTGTCGTTTCAAGACTTTCCATGTTCTTGCATATCAAAACCTCAAATGGAGGCCTAGTCATCCAAAGTAGAAAATAATAGTATTAATGAGATATTACAAAGTAAACAAAAGGAACCTATGAAAACTTTTTAAAACATAGATAAATTAATTTCTATATTTGCATGCGCATAAATTTTAGGATGAAAGCAAACAAAAGAATTTAGATTCACTTGAATTATAACCCACACACAAGTAGATCAATGTTTTTTGTGATTGCTAGGGCCTACTTGCAAAGCAAATCAGGGGCCAAAAAAAAAATGTAAGAAAACCCTTGAAAACATAGGCATATCAATTAGTGCATCCCCGTGTCATGCAAAAATATTCTTGAATTGCAAAGAAACAAACGTTCTACTAATGAATTCTACTAACAGCCAAAACACATGCAAGTCAATGTTCAAGATCATATTGGTGAGAGTAGGAGCCTAAAAAAGAGAACATGTGTAAGATGTTGGAACTCAATGTTGGTCATAGTCATAAAATTCAAATCCAATTAGTGTTACGTTGACTTCTTCCCATTGAAATGGACCACTGCCCTCCATGATGGAGATTGGACATGGATAGAGATATTAAGAGCTTAGGACACACATGGAGTTATTGATCCATAGATCTTCAACAAATACAAATATATGAAGGGACACTTGCTGGAAATATTGTGGTGACAAAATTATGAGATATAAAAGGAGAGGTGTGGATAGATATTTAATAGAAAGGTGATAATGATGTGAGGTGGTTAATAGTTTCTCGTTCTTGATGGTCAACAATTGGTTGTAATCCATCTCCCATGACACTGGCCATTTATTTGCTCCAAATATCTTCTCAAAGTTCCATGTCTAGCCGACATTTTATGTGCTATTTAAATGCATCAATGTCATTCTAGTTTATCACACCTTTCTTAGTGGAGAGAGAGAGAGAGAGAGAGAGAGAGAGAGAGAGAGAGAGAGAGAGAGAGAGAGAGAGAGAGAGAGAGAGAGAGAGAGAGAGAGAGAGAGAGAGAGAGAGAGAGAGAGAGAGAGAGAGAGAGAGAGAGAGAGAGAGAGAGAGAGAGAGGATAATTCACTGTGTAGCAAAGCACCCTGCAACAAAGCCTCCTTGGTGTCCAACTTTACCCGTAGTACCATGGATCGATGCTTGAGATTGAGCACCTTGTTTTCATTACGACTCTTGCTCACGCAAGCATTATTGTGCTTGTGTGTCATGGGTAGGTATCACAACAACAAATTACAAAGAGCAGGCAAATTAGGAGTACTTTCAGCTACGACAACTGGAGAAGAAGCATCTGTGGCTTCTCTCATTAGTAAGGACCTCTTTGAGCAGCTATTCACACATCGCAATGATGTTGTCTGCCCTGCACATGGATTTTATACCTATGAAGCATTTCTAGCTGCAGCTGCTATGTTCAATGGATTTGCTACCACCGGGGATGTGGTCTAACGAAAAAGAGAACTTGCCGCATTTTTTGCTCAAATATCACATGAGACCACAGGTATATAGAATGCATACAAACATTTATTTCATTTCAATTTTGACTCAAAGGTGTAACCAATGCTTGTTTTTCCCCTACCACATTCAATTGTCATTCTTGCTCCTTGGAAAAGCTAAGGGTCAATTTCAATTCCACAATGCCAGGTGGATGGGAGACGGCGCCTGATGGCCCCTTTGCATGGGGTCTTTGCTACAAAGAGGAGTTGAATGCTGCGGCCCGCTACTGTAGTCCTAGTGTTGAATGGCCTTGTGCTTCAGGGAAAAAGTATTATGGTCGAGGTCCCATGCAACTGTCTTGGTATGTGTCTTCGATCCATTCCAACCTAGTCAATCCAATGGTCATGTCCAGACTTTCATTAGTGAAGCCTTATACACAATATTAATTGCCACATGGTGCTAGGTGAATAGTTATTGCTTTCCACAACCAAACAAGACTGAAGCTAAAAATTGATATGATCTATGTGTAGGAATTACAACTACGGACAAGCTGGTGTAGCGCTCGGATTTGACGGCATAAACAATCCTGACCTGGTAGCATCTGACGCAATTATCTCATTCAAAACAGCAATATGGTTTTGGATGACTCCTCAAGCACAAAACCATCATGTCATGCCGTAATCATAGACGAGTGGAAGCCAACAACCACGGACACTGCCGCTAAACGCACGCCAGGTTTTGGAGTCACAACTAACATCATCAATGGAGGCTTGGAGTGTGGTCGTGGAAGTGATCCTCGAGTATTGGATCGTGTCGGCTACTTTGAGCGATATTGTGCAATATTGGGTGTTCATCCAGGAAAGAATTTGGACTGTGCCACTCAAAAGTCATTCTAAGAGAGATGCAATATATTACATCCTATAAATATAGATCAACATGGAATTAGACATACAACAATATCAAGAAGAAGACTGTTTAGGATGTAAAGTACATGGGCTTCATATTCAACTTCACGTCTCAAGTAAACTATGTACAAATTTGGATTTTATAAACATTGGTGTCCAAAATATTTACTAAACCTTTCTGAACCTTTCTCTTTCACAATTGTTGTTCAATTCATGCCTGTTAATTTCTAGAAGTCACTTTTTACTGCTTCATCGGTGCACCATATGTGACTACATATGTGGCCTTACCTTATTAAATAAAGTATTCATAGCCCATAGCTTCGGAATGAAGCGATTGCTTACTCATCGAAGGCTTCTAGGTGGTTGAGTGGTTTGGCACCATATTGTCCGTTTAGGTGTCCTTGGAATCAGACTCTTTGGATGGACAATTCGTTGTTGTACTTTATATAAATGCTCTAGCATGATCAAGTTGTGGGCAAATTGGATCTCAAATCACTTTACATGAGAACTTACCAAAAGATGGTAAGAACATAGTGATGACAAAGGATAAAAGTGATAATCCCTCTCCCAGTCTCTATTAGAGGAGTAATCCGATATGGCATTCCAATATCTCTCAACAAACTATTTAGGCAATAAGCCATACAAGGTGTGAGCCAAACATTGGGACACATTTTCATCAAAAGTCGTCTCATCTACACCACTTGATGCACACCCTCTCCAAGAAGCTGAATGACATTTGCTGGTCCACCTTGTTCCAAAGCTTTAGTCCAAATCTCAAACAACCTCTTTCCACTCTTTCCACCTTCTACATTATTTATGGTGTTCACAAAGTATGTCTGACCCCATGCATAACCAACTCATGGTATTGCTCCGACTAACATCGATTTGGGACACACCTTACCTATCTCATCATTCACAAATTACATCTAAGCCTTTGTCCAATTTGGCCTTCTGAAATTGAAACAACGTTTATAGTATTCACCTTTCCCTTGAACTCAACCACCAATGCACATCTTAGGTTGCCTTGCACTACAAGTATTGAAGATTGCTTATTAGACTCAAATGTAGATCTTCTCTGAAATACACTAATAGGATATGGCTAATAACTTTCACTTGATCATCCTCCCAATGTTCGAAGTGAAGGTGAACTGGATGTTGGAGCTCAATGTGCACTATATGTTGATATGCTCTTATGCTATTTAGAATAATAAAGCATCTCATAATCCATCTTCTTCTAAAGAGGTTTATATTGGATATCCAGATGCCATTTCGACCTCCCCATTAAATCAAATGATGGCATAATTGATCGACAATGCCATCCTCTCCAACTAAGAACGTTGGTAGTTTTTTATGTTTATTAGAAAAACCCTTAAACAAGAGAGTCTTGAGTTGAATTCATAATCATTCCAAGACACACCCCTCCTTCTTTCAGACAATATTGTTTATATATACCTCAGCATTAGGACCCTGTAAAACATGTCGCAAATTCCATGATCTCTCGTACATTATTTCTCGAGCCGCCATTATGTATCCTATCCTTTGATACTCACAAAGTTGCTCTTATGCCTGTAATGAAAAACATATGTGTCCATTTTCACATTATCAAATTTCATATTCTCTCATCAAAGTGTGGCCTATAGCGTAGACACAAGCAATTGGATTCTATGATACATGAAATGTTCTATGTTTCAAAATGATCTCAAGACCATCCTCGATTCTTGACTTCAATGATAATGTGATATTAGAGAGATGTGATTGCAATAATCTTGGGATGGTGTAATTGAGTAGTCGATCCATGCATGCTCATCCGGTGACCTGAGTCATATGAGCCGCATCTATTGAGTGGGTAAAAGAATAGAATTTGATACCCACTTGAAAGAGAAGGTTCCATAACACATGGTATTGTAGCACCAATAGACCTAGTAAGTTACTCACCTTCAGAATTTGTTCATGCTATCTTGGTGTGTACTTTGCACACGTGTGAGGACAACCAAAAGCATGTGATTGATCTTCTAAGGAGTGTGTCATTGCACATGAAAATGTCTATTGATTGTAGCCACCAATCTAACTAGACAATTTTCAAGGCAAGAGCACCATGGATCTAGCCACACAAAAGCTATCAAAAGCAATCATTCACACATTGAGAAGATAGTTGATGGAAAAATGAGTCCAAGGAGAGGTTGCTCTTGGGTAGAAGAGAAAATGGACCCTCACACATGAGTAGATAGCGAACATAGAAAAATTTCTAAGTACTGGAAGCAAAACTCTCATCAAGACTTGATTACAATAAATTCTCAATGTATGTATAATGAAATCTCATTCAAATAGACCTAGCTGGAGTTTCTCCAAGAGGAAAATGCACTAACTTGATTGGACCCCATTGATTCATCATGATTGGACCTCTAGATATGCACCTCTCATCATGATATGTTAGATGACATACTTTAGAGCTACGATCAAAAGTATTAGTGTTATAATATTTTAATAATACAAAAGACATCTTGCATGAATTTTTAAAAGGTCTTTTTGGAGCTCAAAACTTTCGAATGTCAACATTAAATGATACCTCCAAAATATAGATTGAACACTTGTGACTTGGTGCTCTATCAAATCATTCTTCTAGATAGAACTTGGCTTGCTCATGTTTCTTGCATAATAGAAATCCACGGAAGTGAAGACCTCCTGTCTGTGGCGAGCGTTGTCTTTTTACTTCTCTTGAATAATTCTGAGAGTATAATACACGATCAGTATTACAACAGTTTCTCTTTCTTATGCATGGTAGCGCTCAGAATCCACACATAGATGCCAGGAACTTCTGCTTAGGTAGTGCTCAGATCGCTCAAAAGACTGTTCATGTGGCTTATCGATAGTTTTATCTACTCTCCATTAGCTGTTGTTGGCAAGTACTTCAGATAATCTCAAGATAGGAGTTTTTGCTTCAAGGTAGATATTGACTTTTTCCAACTGCTTGCTCAATGTGGGTAGTCATCACAACGATTGAGACCATGGGAGATAACAATAGACTCTTCATGCATGAATCTGCAACATTAGTTTCTGCTTTTTTACTTTATTCTACACTACTCAATCCCTTCTGAACTGATATACTCTTACTGTCAACACTCCGTTATTTGTTTCTTTAGAAATGAGTTGGTAGCAAGTACTTGCAGCATTGGAATGTTCTTCATAACCTGAGCTGGAAAGACAACTAAGGCTCATTGGTCGTGATGGCCTCTTGACCAATCAATAATTGGTAGCTACAGCCTCGCTCCCTCTCTATTAACACATAAAAGCCAGAAGACCCACACCTCCAACGGATGCATGACGGCTTCAAGCGCATGCTAATTGCTAACTTGGATCCAAACAAGGCTCCAATTTCTGATTGTAATGGAACATGGGCTACTCAGATTGCCTACACACACAAGATGCTTCTTGGTTAGCTTATTGTCACTCCATCTCCATGATTTAGTAGCAACTCTCCTTTACAAGACTCTCATACTCTTGACAAGAGCAATTCACTCCTTCATTAATTTCAACAACGAGTTCCCAAATAGGATCACGCCCTCCTTTTACTCACACTCAGAAGGATAACATTTCGAGTTGCAGCTCTCTCTCTGTATCTCCTACAGCAACATCACTAGACTCACAAAATTTTCACTCTTCATTGTCCTCTCACGTCTTCTCTTCTACTCTTCAAAACTCACTCTCTTTCCTTCGCAGGAGAACCCCCTCTTATATTCTTTTCCATGTGAAGGATATTTTTGCCTTTTCTTGAAAACCTCCCTTCAAAGTGTTGTTTGGCCTTCCTTTTGGAGTTTCACTTTTTCTTGATGATTCCGGGTTTTGAACTTCATTTCCGAAGTTGCCCAATATGACTTTGGGGGAATGAGTTTCAGGTATTCCAAAAAAGAAAAGTGAGTCTGGCGTTTGTCGGCAGTTTCCATCACGAAAATTTCATACAACTTTCCATGTAGCACTTTGATACTCAAACTGAAGAATTGCATTGGGGTTTTCTCTGTCAACCTTCATTTGCAAAATTCTTATGTGAAGTTTGGTCCGTCTTTCCTCTTGAAGTTTTCAATAGCTCCTACCCTTCAAGTTTATTTTTAAGATTTGGACCGTTATCTGTTTGAGGTCAATTTTTTCTCTTTGAAAGTGAAATGCTAACCTTTTTCTTCATTTGTCAGGAACCTTTTTTCATATATGTCCGAACTTTGTTAGGAGTAATTTATTGTTGAAATATTTGTCACCTTTTTTTACACGTGGAGTATCTAAAAGAGAATAAGGGCACCATTGACCTAGGAATCTGTCAACATCTGTCTTTATTATCCCTAGTGCTTAATGACGTTCTCATCTTCCAGTCTATTTTATTTTCATGGTTGTTGTCCTTATCCTGTCTGGAATATGTGTCACATCATCATGATCCTTGCGATGTTCTCTTTGTCTTTGCGGTGTTCATGATCCTTGCGATGTTCATTTTCAACACACTTCACATGCTTGTGAAGGGTGGTAGCCATTTTTGACAAACCCAGTAACTCCTCAACATTTTCATAAATTTATTACATAGACTGGTTCTTTTTCAAATTAGCCCTTTTCCCATAACTATCGAGCATATTTTGTTTAACCCAATAAAACTCAGTATTTTTGGCTTTGAAAACTATGAGTTTTACTTGGCGTCTAGGTAGAACCTCGAATCCCAGTGTTATTGATGGAGATGAAAATTTTGCCTATCATTCTCCAAATTTTCTATGTGCGTATTGTGTTGGTGACCGATTTTGGTAGAAAATAACCTGCCTGAAATACCTTGTTGATGGTTCTACTCATATCACTGGTTTTATTCCCATTTTTGATGTATTTGAACGGTACGATAGTGGTGTTGTTGTTGATGCTATGTTCCGTGAGTGAGATTTTCCTAGTTGGCAAACGGGATCAAAATGCACCATGGGTTTTTATTAACAGAATGTCATAAGTACATTGAAAGAGTTGTTTACATGCTTCTAATCTACTTGAAAAATATTCATAGAAATTTAAAATTCTACTTTGGCCATTATTGGACAGGCTGGATTCCCAAACTATAAATATAGTACATACAATAATGTACAATAATCGGCCATTTTAGCTCGATTTTATCATGAAAATGTTAAAAATTGCATAATTCAAGTCTGATTTTCTATGATAAAAAATCGGCTAACATGGCCATATCCACTGGGGGGTGGGGTCCCCACACCAAGGGCTCAGAATCTCTGATTTCGCACTTGCAATAGGCTTTTACTTAGATACTCAGCAACAATCTTCAAGTGGTTCTTTCAACATATGTTCCATGATCTTTCAGCTTTTGAATCAGATCTGCTCTTTGAAATTCCTGCAATCCAACCCACCAGTGATCCTAATTGGCTTTATGCCCCCATTCCCAACAGTGTTAGAAAAAGTGCCCACTGTCAGGCCCATGCATAAGGTGGCATGCATATGCAATTCAGGAGTGTATGGTGTAAGAGCATGAATGTATTTTCTCATAATAGTGTCTAAAGTGTCGATTGTTGTGAATGCATTTGGTAGACCCCATCTAGAGTGTTTGAAGTTGCTCTTCTAGTAACTTTGACTTCCTAATTTCTTATTTATACAAGACAACTCCCTAGAAGTTGTTTGATTAGAATATTCTCAATTTTTTTTTTAAATACTGAAACTACTTTGAAGATTTCTAATTCTACTCGTCTTCTTGATCAAAAATCTCTTTTTTTTTTTTTTCAAAAGATTATAGAACTAATCAAAGATGCCTATTCTAAGTTGATCAAGAAAAAGCTTCGAACATCGCGAAGATGTGATATATCCAAAAGTAACTCTAACTAAAAAATTCAGAACATTTTTTTTTTTCCAAAATATCTAAGAAAAATATGATACAAGTGACGATCTATCCAGAATACAACTATGAAACTCTCCTGGTGTCCAATAGAGCTTCATCCAATTCTCACTCTTTTTTTTTTTGTTTTTTAATATACACATTCTCAAGTGTCCATTGCTACTTGTAAGCCTGCTTGCAAGCTTTTGTCCTACTGGCTAGGGCCTTTTCGATCCTTCCATAGACTAGTGCTTTGATGTTGTCGATAAACATAGGGTCAGCTCCTTCCAGGAATTGATGTTGGAACATCTCATTCAATGTTTTATGCTCCTTGGCTGATCTGTCCCTGACCTTAAGATAGAACACTAAATTAAATCCTTCTTTTAGAGGCTCATTGGGGTTGCACCATCTTTGTCTTATCTGCAAGTCGGTAGGTCTATTTGATGTCCCCCATGATAATAATAACCACTCCCATAGCCATTTCGCATAATGGGCACTTAGTCTGATGATGTTTTTTTTATGATTCCGTGCGGTAATGACAAACTTCTGAAGGGTGTCACAAGTCATTCCATATGTGTCAAAAGATTCTGGTATTATTGGCCACTGTGTTCTTTGTCGATGGTTAGTAGAAGGTCGTAGTTGATAGTCCTAATAACTGAGAGAAAACTCCATGGCTGGTATATAGAGGAAGTAGGAGTCCAAATCTTCAAAGAATGCTTCATTTGCAATTAATTTTTTCATTTTTGGAGGGTAATTTGGAATATGCCCTCTAGCTATCGATTTTTTTCTCTCTCGGTGGCTCTGTTGTGACCGATACTCATCTAGTTGCCTAGTCAATAAGTGATTATTATACACTGCTGAAGTGGCTTCTATAGTTAGTCAAGCTATGGTTTTCACTTGGCTTTTGATATGCATGAGATGTCGTGTTTGCTATATTTCATTTTCTTCTTTGAAGCTTCGACATTTCTTTTTCCATCTATCCACCGCTTTTTCTAAGGTGTAGATCTCATTACTTTGACGAATATTGAGGTTTTTTGCATTTTTGAGTTTTTGCTTCAAGCTATGGATTTCTTGGGCGTGTCGTTCTCGTTCTTTGGAAAGTATTACAGCCATTGCCTCACTTGATTTCTTAGGTTCTTGATTAACAGACGCCTCATCTCCTGTAGTAGTCATGTCCTGGTGAACAAGATTCCTCATGTTGTTTTAGAAATTGGTTGGGACAATGCAATGGTGTTAACAACATGTAGTATTTTTCCAGTCCATTTTTTAAAAAAAAAATGTGATTCATGCTTCTATAGTTGAGCTGAAACTCGAAAAATACCAGAAACTTGAAAAATTGAAAAAAATGAAAAACTCAAAAATCGTGAAAACTCGAAATTTCTCAAAAAAACTCGAAAATTCAGAGAGACTCGAAAATATTGAAAAAACTCAAAAAATTTCAAAAATTGAAGAGCCTCGAAAAAATTGCGAATAGACTCGAAAAAGTCCGATAGACTCGAAAAAAAGTGGAGAAACTCGATAATATTTTTGAGGAACTCGAAAAATTTCTGAATAACTCAAAAATTTCCGAGAGACTCAAAATCTCAAAAAACTCTAAATAACTCGAAAATCTTGAAAAACTCTGAATAATTCAAAAAATTCCGAGAGACTTAAAAATTTCGGAGAGACTCGAAAAACCCTAAACTGTAAACCGGAGCGGGAGATTGTGGGTTCGTTCCCCATTGCCTTATCCATTGGGCCATGGAGTTGCTCCCCACCCCACTGTACTATTTCTATTCCCAATTTTTTTTCTCTCAATCCCTTCTACATGCTCCTATATTATACACACATGTCCCTCCCATTTTTCTTTTCATAACGTGCATAATACATGGCATGGATGCAATCATTCAAGTTGCAGCAAATGTTTAAAAACATCTTGTGTCTAATATGATGCATTTGACTGAGAGGTTTGTTGCATGTCTTGCCATCATCGAGGATAGGGTATCTAGTAAATGTACTTCATTAGATTGCATATGCACATTGATTATACTAAAGATTTTTTTTTTTTCAATAAAGAAATGTCAGAACACTAAACCATAAAATCTACAACCACAACCAAAAAAATCAATAAAAACAAACTCAAAATTACTGTATGGACCCTCACCCCCTAAAGACAAGGGTGGATTTTCATGACCTTATAAATCATCCAACATCAATCTTATTTCTGGATATTCACCATGAGTTTCAGCCCTCCTCTATGATTCAGTATTTCTCTTTCTATTCCTTTTTAGCACATCTGGTCGTTCACATACATGATAAAGAACTAAATCTCTATTTGATGCCAACCAACGATGATGATGATGGTAGGTCAACTACTTATAAAGAGCAATTTTTTTGAGTTTGTCAGATATATCGCTTATGCCATAAGGCTCATCACCATCATCTGTAGATATATCCACATTAGGGAGAAGAACACGCATTTGGTCAGCTTGGGTGTATGATTAGGGACAAACCCTTTTTGGGCCAGGGGAATATCCTGTCACAATTTTTTTCCATATTCAGATTTCTCTTACAATGACCCAGTCATAGGGTAGATTATTGAGACATAGGCCATCACATAGTTTCTATCCTTTTAAGAAAGATTGTAATTGGATTACAGTGGAGGGTGACATAATGGCTAGAAGCATCACGATCTTTTCTGGATCAATGGCTATACCATAATAGCTAATGACATGCCCTAATAGCACACCACAGGGTACTACAAATATGCATTTGTTGGCATTTAGGGATATACAAGTAGTAGCACACTTTTGAAAATATTTTTCAAGTATCACTAAATGGTCTTTAACAAAAGTTGCTCCACATAAATCATCCATAAAGGTTTTCAAGTTTTTGTCTAGGATATCTTCAAAATTTTCATTCATAAACCTTTGATATGTGGCTGGAGCATTTGATAAACGGAAAGGCATAACGTGATAGGCAAAAACTCCGAAGGTGGTGGTGAAAGTGGTCTTAAGCTTATCTTCTTCGGCAATGGCTATTTGGTTATAGCCAGCAAAATAGTCCATGAAAGAATAGATGTCTCTTCCTGCCAATTCTTCTAGCATTTAGTCTATAAAAGGCAATGCATAATACTCTTTTCTCGTATGTTTGTTTAGTTGCTTATAGTTGACACATACTCAAATTTGAGTAGAATTCTTTTTTTGGTTATGGGACTATCAGTGAACACCATTCAGTATTGTCCATCTCACTATTGTTGACTCTCTTGATGGCATCGACGCAGGCTACTTGAAAAGACACATATTTGTCTCTTCGCTTCATTTGTTGTCTGATTCCCATAGGTAATCCTGCCATGAACCAGGTCATGACACTATGGTCTGGGATGCTATCAAGGTCACATCCACCACGCAATCTTTTGATCCGCTCAATACAATCATGTAGGGACTCGTTTTTTTTATCCATATAGATTCGGCCCAATTGCAAGAATGGATCAGAAAGAAAGCGGGTGGTTTTGAATTTTGTGATAAATTCGACCTGTAAAATATTCCAATTATCACGTTCGTTTTGCTCAAGATTGAAATGCCAATCTTTAGCGGTATCGGTTAAGCACAAATTGAAGTATCTTCATAGCTCTTGCGGGCTATCGTCTCCATAGGCTCTACATTCTTGGGTGTATATCTGTAGAAAACGTCGTGGATCTCCCTTGCCATCAAACCTAGGAAGGTCAATTTTGGAAAAATTTTGGATTGCATGGGGCACAAACAGCCTAGGATTGTCCATTGGCAGTTGATCTATGCCAACTGGTTCGGGTAATATCTCGATTGGTACATTGACAAACTCTTCGAGTTCAGGGAGATCCAGGGTGGATAATCTCCTTCCGGATCTCAGATGCATACAACGGAACTGTTGTTGGGACTATTTTGAATATTTTCGTCTTTTGGATATTTTTTATCTTTCAGGGTATAGGTGATCAAGTGCCGGATCTGATAAGGGATCTAACCGATGTGATGATGAATCTTGGATCAAGATCAGATCAAGATCAAAATAAAAGTCGAATGAACGGTGGTGTAATTGCGAATCTAAAGGGCAATCGAAAAAAATGAAAATACAGAAAAATACAAATGGATTCTGATTGTGAATAGATCAAGAAAAATTCTAGAATCTGATGACGAGTTATAAAGGGGGAGTAATAGCAGACGCAAGTAGTAGGATTATAGCTCGCCGAGCTATCTACTTGTAAAAAATAATGATCAAAACAATCTGTGAAGATGATGAGTAATGAGAAACTGATGGCAAGTAATGGCTCTAATGACAAGTAATAAAATTATAACTCGCCAGTCTCTCAAATGATAGATCTATACATGTTTTCAACCCATAGTTCTGATGGCGAGTAAAGATAATGAGTAAAAATTAAAAAAATTCTAATGGCGAGTAATAGCCTAATAATTCGCCGACCACCAAAATGATAGCTCTGAGGCTGCTATTCACCCTACTCTGATGGCGAGTAATTTTAAAAAGCTCTCTAGCGAGTAATAGGTGGTAGAGTCAGTAATGTCTCTGATGGCAAGTTATAATTTATAACTCACCAAGCTCATAGAATAGTTTTTGGAGCCTGCATAGCACTCTGGAGAAGTGGCGAGAAACAACAGTAAAAAAAAAATAGAAAAAAGTCTGTTGCCGAGTAATAAACTTGTGAAAATGCAAGAAAAATTCAAGCAAAAGGCAAACAAAAATCCATCTAACAGTAGCTTAGCACCGTCTCCCAGGCAATGACGCCAAAAAAATGTTGGACCCTTTCCATACCTCCCTTTTCGTAGCGATCAAGAGAGCAAGGTTAGGGTTTGGATCTCCAACCGGGTGAGTTGTGGTGTAGTATGGGCTTCGATCCAATGGGGAGGGGGTTAAACTACAAATCTAAATGAGAACTAAGCCTACAAGGGTGTCAATCTTGGCATCTGATCTGATGGTGGAATGGATCAGTTTGAAAATAGGGTGCTTGACACTCTCCTTAACTCTTTTGAGAGTTTTGATATGTGAAGATCCTCTTCTTGGACCTTGGCTTTTCTTAGACTGTTTAGGCTCTTTGAACTCTAATTAGGCCTTCTCCTCTCGAGGCTCAGTTTCTCGTGGGAGGGGAACAATAGAAGTAGACTAACTAATAGATCATAGTGATCTCTCGTGAATGTGTTTAACTTCTATTTCTCCAGAAGTCGAATGAGAAAGCCTAGATTTTTCAAGATAAGAATAAGACGCTCCAAGCCAAAGCTGCAGAATTGTAGAAGAATTTTGATTCGTTGATAGCTGAACTTAATAAGGTCAAGGCAGAAAAGGCTTTTCTACAGACCAAACTTCATGACGAAGGCTTAAAACAAATAAAGACAAAAATGACCTTGCAGCTATGCAGCAACTCTAGTGTAATCTAGATAGATTCTTTGAAGCTGCAGTCTCTTCAAGATTAAATGTTGGAGAATTTTCGAGTTGAGTATCTTATTTAGCTCAAAAACGACAAAGCACTTGTTGAGGAGGAACTTGCTGAGCTGAAGGAGTTGTCAGCCAAAACGACTACTTTCTCCAGGCCAAATGCACACGAGGAGTACTCGCAGGCCCTGGAGAAGATCGAAGAATTGACTAAGCAGCTCCAAGCAACCCGAACTTGTATAGGGGTAGCAGATCATTTGGAGTATGCTGATGTGTGTGTAAAAATTTTTGATCTACAAAAAAAGTACAAGAGCTCAAGAGCTAGGCATAAAGCAGAAAGGATGTCTATGCTGGGCCATAATCCAGGGAAAGTTCAAAGTTATTCCTTTTGGATCAGTCACATTGTACATAGGGTCAACATTTTTGTATGCGCAGGAGTAAATGCAAATCAAGGAGTAGTAGTTTTGGTGACGTAATGACTCGAAGCAAATGTTATGGAGGAAACATGCGCAGTTCAAGTTGTATTCACTAGAAGGCTGGACAAATATCAAAGAATTTGAAGATGTAGGTCTCTTGTTGGATATTAACATGGCATATCTGGAGCTGTACAATATCTATATCGACTGGGAGCTCAACTTTTCTAGTTATTTTGTAGAGATAAGACATATTTAGACAGATTTAAATCCCGCGAATACAAAACTTTCTGTACCTATACATTTTGGCAATTTGGCACATTTGCAACCAAAGTGCTATTTCTAGTTCAAAGTTTATTTATTAAATATGATTATTTTGAATTTTTATCTACATTGTTTGAACAGTTTGTACTTATAAAGACTCTGAAAAAGATTTTAAGTTGGTACAAGAATTGTTCGATGGCTCACTACTCCATGTGAGATTGACGCCATATGGCAACTTACCTATCGGGAGTTACACTAGAGCAAGAGAGGATGTATCGTTGCTCGAGTGCCAAAAAGATCTCGAGATGGAACAATAGCTACATGAAGAGCTTAATACATGAAGTTTTTTTCTTGTATATCGTGTTGCAGATCATGTGATGTTGAGTTTCATATGTGATGATGCTTATTTTATCTCGCTGAAATATATTTTGAATCAATATTTGATTCTGAAATATCAAGTGAAGGTTATCAATCCAACAAATGAAAAAATATCTCTATGTGACCTAATGAAGATCCTTGACACGAAATTATTCTTTTCTAAGAAAAAATCTCGAAACGAAGAATATATGTTCACGAGGACATTTCACATTTGAGGAGGGGAATATGTGATACCACATATTTTTATATTTATTCAAAAATGACAATTTATACTTAGAAATGAGGATATGCGTTGGACAATTATATATTTTGAAGAGGCCTATATCATTTTTTCATATAAATGCTTAAGGATCTGTCTTTAATTAAAGGACATGACCTCTTAAAATGAAACAACACTTGGATACGAAGCGACAAAAGTCAAAGCGTCACAATGAACCATCAACTGTACAATTTATGTATGCTTGTAACTTACGTGGTAATTAGAATTTGTAAATGGAGTGATGCACCAGGAATTTCAAGTGGTGTGTTTGTTTGCTCCGTAGGCTAGAAAAGTAGACATGCTTCATTCTCCCATTTACCAAGCGAGCGAGAGAGAGAGAGAGAGAGAGAGAGAGAGAGAGAGAGAGAGAGAGAGAGAGAGAGAGAGAGAGAGAGAGAGAGAGAGAGAGAGAGAGAGAGAGAGAGAGAGAGAGAGAGAGAGAGAGAGAGAGAGAGAGAGAGAGAGAGAGAGAGAGAGAGAGAGAGAGAGAGAGAGAGAGAGAGAGAGAGAGAGAGAGAGAGAGAGAGAGAGAGAGAGAGAGAGAGAGAGAGAGAGAGAGAGAGAGAGAGAGAGTTATTGTATGTTTGAGATTGGAGAAATGAATAGAGCGACGAAGGGTATCCTTTCTGATTTCTATTCTGCACTACTGAGTGTGAGTGATTTCGAGTCTACTAGCAATCCCGTACGTAGAACTCCAGTCATTCTTTGGTAAGACAACACGATAATCCATTACAGTCATTGCTGTGTTTCCTTGAAATTGAATTAAAGAATTGTCTTTAAACTATTTTTACCCATCTGTGCGAATACTTTGTGTTCGACATTTGAGTAAGATTTCCCTTGGTGCAGTTTTCCATAGTTGTTGATAGAAAAGTATGTATGTCGTGAAATGGTAGTCCCTGAATGAGGAATTGAGTTATTGATCTGTATTCGTGTTTGTAACGAAGAAAATTGTTTCTAACATATTCGTGAAATACTTGAGTTCTTTAACCATGATGGGACTTTAGTTGTTGAGGACTTTTGTCTAGAACACATTAGTTCAAGAATAAGATTACGTCTGCATCGAACATATCACATATCCTTGCTGACAGCTCATGAAAATGCTCAAACATGAGATAGAACAAGTAAAGTAGACTTGAACAAAAATACCTTGATGCTCCTTTGACCTTACTTCAGAGTGTAGTTCATTTGAGCTACTCTGATAACATCTCATTTGCAGAACACTTTGCATTCGGTTTGATAGAGAAAGATTGTTGTTTAGCACTCATTACTTTACACGTCGTTTTTAAAAGTGGAAAATGTCTGTTGACAACCAGATTTCCACTCGACCCAATTTCATTCGAAATAAGTCAATAATGTATCAACTTAACAACTTTTAAGTGCTATCTCCTTGGGGAACGATTTAAATACTACATAAATATAGCAATTTTGTGCTGGTATATTGTGATAGAACAACAAATGCTTCATTTGCAGTGAAGCAGGCCACTTTATGGTTGATTGTATGGTAAAAAAAAAGTACCATGCCGAATGCCTTGATTGTGTTAGAAAACACAATTTCAAAGACTATCCGAAACAATCCAATAAGGTCCTACCTGCCTGCCATGTCCATTACTTATCCGATTAGGATCCTCACAACAACACAACACACGCAGCATAGCAACCAACCACTAAACCTGCTGCTCAATCGAGAAGTTCCTTGAAAACTTATACATTACCATTCCTTTGTCACCATGGTCTCCATAGCTTTGCAGTTAAATTGGCCTAACCTTTTGGGCCATAATTCCACTTGAGTGAGCTCCTCCCTTGCCATGTTCACACTTCCAACCATCACATTAGCATTCAATTTGAATAACCTCCCTTGCTTGAAACCGCTAGGAATACATTTTTCATCTTTCAAGATAGAACATGCTTCATGCTTGAAATGTACATCTAATCCACTATCCATAAGTTGTCCTACACTCAACAAATTCTTTGTAATTGAAGGTACATAAAGAACATTGCCTAGATCTACTTTTTTAGATGATCCATGAATGAACTAAAATGATTATGCCTACCCTTCACACATGGGAACTATTTCTACACAAGTGTGATTTCAATATGTCCATGAAAGTGATAAGGCTAGATTTTGCATATTCTTTACACTTGGCCCATGCAAGTAGTGAAGAGATCACTCCTCAGTATGTCCACTAATTGAGACATCACTACATTGCACAAGGACATGTATATGTGAGTCCCACTTTCCACTTGATAGGGTAACAGGATGTGTAGAGCCTTACCAAAGAGAGATTTTGGCGAAGTTCTAGATCCATCATAGTGCCTCGTTTTGAATCCAAGAAATCTCTAAAAGAATGTAGTAAATGCAATAAAAGTTTTATGCAACAACCAAGAAAAACTTCTAGCTATTATTCAGTAACATTATCAATGGCTTTCTACCAAAGTTCAAATGAACAATATGTCTAGGAGTGGAATCTAAAAAGCCATGAATACAAAGAACAAGACCAAAGATACCTCAAATTCATTGCATCTCTAGAAGAACGTAGTACATTGTATCTTGAATGGAAGAACTCACCTCCAATAGACAATGATAATAACCCACAACCTCAGCTACAAGATAGAAAAGAAAGTTTGTCACAAATTTTCTTTGTAATTCTCACACAAACTTTAAGAGAATCACTTTGTGACACAAATTCCTTTCCTTTGTCACATGGTGGCCATGCCTCCTAAGTGCCCATTTTCTCAAAAGTTGAAGGGCAAAATCTTGCCACATTTCTTAACACTTACTTCAATTCCACTATCAAAACCCATTGCCTTAGAACCCTTTCAACCTTGTTTGTCTCGTAGCTCCTATATGGAGAACACACACGTGCCAAATTTCTTTTTGAACTTGAAAAGCAAAATACATCCTTCTTGTGCTTGTGATCAAATAAACAACTACTAAGTCTTCATCTTTTCTATTAAAATAGTTGTCGTTTCAAGATTTTCCATGTTCTTGCATATCAAAATCTCAAATGGAGGCCTAGTCATCCAAAGTAGAAAATAATAGTATTAATGAGATATTACAAAGTAAACAAAAGGAACCTATGAAAACTTTTTAAAACATACATAAGTTAATTTGTATATTTGCATGCGCATAAATTTTAGGATGAAAACAAACCAAAAAAATTTACATTCACTTGAATTATAACCAACACACAAGTAGATCAATGTTTTTTGTGATTGCTAGGGCCTACTTGCAAAGCGCAGGGGCCAAAAAAGAAATGTACGAAACCCCTTGAAAACATAGGCATATCAATTAGTGCATCCCCATGTCATGCAAAAAATATTCTTGAATTGCAAAGAAACAAATGTTCTATAAATGAATTCTACTAATAGCCAAAACACATGCAAGTCAATGTTCAAGATCATATTGGTGAGAATAGGAGCCTAAAAAAGAGAACATGTGTAAAATGTTGGAACTCAATGTTGGTCATACTCATCTTACATTGACTTCTTCCCATTGAAATGGACCACGGCTCTCCGTGATGAAGAGATTGGACATGGATAGAGAGAGATATTGATCCATAGATCTTCTTAAAATACAAATATATGAAGGGACACTTGCTCAAAATATTGTGGTGACAAAATTACGAGATATAAAAGCAGAGGTGTGGATAGATATTTAATGGAACGGTGATAATGATATGAGGTCGTTAATAGTTTCTTGTTCTTGATGGTCAACAATTGGTTATAATCCATCTCCCATGACATTGGCCATTTATTTGCTTCTCCAAATATCTTCTCAAAGTTCCATGTCTAGCCGACTTTTTATGTGCTAGTTAAATGCATCAATATCATTCTAGTTTATCACACCTTTCTTAGTGTAGAGAGAGAGAGAGAGAGAGAGAGAGAGAGAGAGAGAGAGAGAGAGAGAGAGAGAGAGAGAGAGAGAGAGAGAGAGAGAGAGAGAGAGAGAGAGAGAGAGAGAGAGAGAGAGAGAGAGAGAGAGAGAGAGAGAGAGAGTGGATAATTCACTGTGTAGCAAAGCACCCTGCAACAAAGCCTCCTTGGTCTCCAACTTTACCGGTAGTAGCATGGATCGATGCTTGAGATTGAGCACCTTGTTTTCATTACGACTCTTGCTCACGCAAGCATTATTGTGCTTGTGTGTCATGGGTAGGCATCACAACAACAAATTACTAAGAGCAGGCAAATTAGGAGTACTTTCAGCTACGACAACAGGAGAAGAAGCATCTGTGGCTTCTCTCATTAGTAAGGACCTCTTTGAGCAGCTATTCACACATCGCAATGATGTTGTCTGCCTTGCACATTGATTTTATACCTATGAAGCATTTCTAGCTGCAGCTGCTATGTTCAGTGGATTTGCTACCACCGGGGATGTGGTCAAACAAAAAAGAGAACTTGCCACATTTTTTGCTCAAATATCGCATGAGACCACAGGTACATAGAATACATACAAGCATTTATTTCATTTCAGTTTTGACTCAAAGGTGTAACCAATGCTTGTTTTTCCCCTACCACATTCAATTGTCATCCTTGCTCCTTGCAAAAGCTAAGGGTCAATTCCAATTCCACAATACCAGGTGGATGGGAGACGGCGCCTGATGGCCCCTTTGCATGGGGTCTTTGCTACAAAGAGGAGTTGAATGCTGCGGCCCCCTAGTGTAGTCCTAGTGTTGAATGGCCTTGTGCTTCAGGGGAAAAGTATTATGGTCGAGGTCCCATGCAACTGTCTTGGTATGTGTCTTCGATCCATTCCAACCTAGTCAATCCAATGGTCATGTCCAGACTTTCATTAGTGAAGCCTTATACACGATATTAATTGCCACATGGTGCTAGGAGAATAGTTATTGCTTTCCACAACCAAACAAGACTGAAGATAATAATTGATATGATCTATGTGTAGGAATTACAACTATGGACAAGCTGGTGTAGCACTTGGATTTGACGGCATAAACAATCCTGACCTGGTAGCATCCAACGCAATCATCTCATTCAAAACAACAATATGGTTTTGGATGTCTCCTCAAGCACCAAAACTTTCATGTCATGCCGTAATCATAGACGAGTGGAAGCCAACAACCACGGACATTGCCGCTAAATGCACACCAGGTTTTGGAGTCACAACTAACATCATCAATGGAGGCTTGGAGTGTGGTCGTGGAAGTGATCCTCGAGTATTAGATCGTGTCGGCTATTTCGAGCGATATTGTGCAATATTGGGTGTTCATCCAGGAAAGAATTTGGACTGTGCCACTCAAAAGTCATTCTAAGAGAGATGCAATATATCACATCCTATAAATATAGATCAGCATGTAATTAGACACACAACAATATCAAGAAGAAGATTGTTTAGGATGTAAAGTACATGGGCTTCATATTCGAGTTCACGTCTCAAGTGAACTATGTACAAATTTGGAATTTATAAACTTTGGTGTCCAAAATATTTACTAAACCTTTCTCTTTCACAATTCATGCTTGTTAGTTCCTAGAAGTAATTTTCTACTGCTTCATCAGTGCACCTTATGTGACTACATATGTGGCCTTACCTTATTAAATAAAGTATTCACAACTCATAGCTTCGAAATGAAGCGATTGCTTACTCATCGAAGGCTTCTAGATGGTTGAGTGGTTTGGCACCATATTGTCCGTTTAGGTGTCCTTGGAATCAGACTCTTTGGATGGACAATTTGTATTCGTACTTCATATAAATGCTCTAGCATGATCAAGTTGTGGGCAAATTGGATCTCAAATTACTTTAGTTCCTTAAATGAGAACTTACCGAAAGATGGTAAGAACGTAGTGATGACAACGGATAAAAGTGATAATCCCTCTCCCAGTCTCTATTAGAGGAGTAATCCGATATGACTTGCCAATATCTCTCAGCAAACTATTTAGGCAATAAGCCATACAAGGTGTGAGCCAAACATTGGGACACATTTTCATCAAAAGTCGTCTCATCTACACCACTTGATGCACACCCTCTCCAAGAAGCTGAATGACATTTGTTGGTCCACCTTGTTCCAAAGCCTTAGTCCAAATCTCAAACAACCTCTTTCCACTCTTTCCACTCTTTCCACCTTCTACATTATTTATGGTGTTCACAAAGTATGTCTGACCCCATGCATAACCAACTCATGGTATTGCTCCGACCAACATCGATTTGGGACACACCTTATGTGAAAAATACAGATCCTAAGTGGATCTAAACTCCAAGATCATTGGCTTGAATGCTTGCACTCCAAACTACATAAGCTAGGAATTGGCAACACATTGTATGCTACCTAGAATGCAAAGAACTTGATCAAAAAACATTTATCACAAATGGAAACTTCCATAAACATCAAGTGCGGCCCAAAATAGCATTATACAGTCCATAATACATCAGCCTACCACTTTTGGAAAGCACCTAAGATCATACACAATAGCTTGAAGACAATACACACAACAATGCTCTCAATGGAGGAAGAAACAATGACAATGATCTATTGATCTCAATGAAGCATACAAAAGGTTTCTCCAACCTGTTCTCCACGACTTCCCTACTATTTATGGATGAGGAAGATGACTCTCTCTCCTCTCTCTAGAAGGTACTTGACCCTAGATATTCCCTATATAGGAAAAATAGCTAAAAATGGCTTATATGACCAAAATACATCAAAATGGTCTCATTTTGAAGGGTATGAAGTTTGACACTTCATCATACTGAAAAAATACAGTAAATAAAAACATTGTGGCCTGGTTCACACGTGTGAAACTCCAGAACCAAAACTATTTACAATTTTAGCCAATTTAGGCCTCAAACTAGCTAGGAAATGTTGACAATTTTCACACTCCCTCTTCAACATTGGATGCTAGTTTCAACATAGTCTTTGAGCACATTCCAAGATTAGATCTATGCATTAAATATAGGTCCTTTCCCAATGGTTTGGTGAAGATATCAGCCACACACTCCTTTGAAGAGACATGTTGAAGCTCCACCTCTTTGGCAATGACTTGATCTCTCACAAAATGGTGAGCAATCTCAATGTGCTTGCTCCTTGCATGAAAAACAGGATTGCTTGCCAAGCTTTGGGCTGAAAGGTTATCACAAAGTATGATTGGAGTCTTCTCTGGTTCCAGCAAGTGAAGATCCAATAACATCCTCTTGATCCAAAGAATCTCCTTGGTGCATGTTGTTAATGCCTTGTACTCGGCTTCGGTGGAAGATAGAGAGATAGTTGGTTGCTTCTTTGATAGCCATGAGACCACTCCATCTCCAAGATAGATTGCAAAGGCACTTGTTGACTTCCTATCCATTTGATCACCAACTCCTTGGTGCTTGCTTTAGCCCATACAAACTCTTTTGGAGATAGCACACATGATTAGGCTCATCATGTGAAACATAGCCCTCGGGTTGCTCCATGTAAATATCATCTTTGCCACGGGTGCAAAGGTCTCATCATAGTCAATACCATATTCTTGAGCATACCCCTTTGCCACCAACCTTGCCTTGTACTTGTTGATTGATCCATCTTGATTTGTCTTGATCTTGAAGATCCACTTACAACCAATTGCCTTCTTGTCCTTTGGAAGCTTTACCAACCTCCATGTGTTGCTTTTGATGAGTGCTTGATGCTCATGATCCATGGCTTGGATCCATTCCTTCTTTTGAATTGCTTCACCTACACAAGTTGGTTCATCAAAAGAGGTAAGAAAAGCAAGGTTAGAGTTGTCCACCACTTGCTTTCCTTTTTCATCATAGGTTAGCCTTGATGGCTTAGCCCTTTGCCTTTGAGTCTTCCTTGAAGTTTGCTTTGGAGTGGCATCTCCATCTTCATCCAAGACATCTTGCACATCATGATGATTAGTAGGCACATCAACATCAACATCAACAACATTGGAAACATTCTCTTCATGAAAGATGACATCCCTACTTATGACAACTTTCTTTGTAGAAGGAATGTACACTTTGTAAGCCTTGCTTACTTCACTATAGCCAACAAACACACCCTTCTTTGATGAAGGATCTTCTTTAGTTCTATCATCAAGTGTGATATTGACAAAACATGTACATCCAAAGATCCTACAATGCTTGACACTCGGCCTTCTACCATAAAGAACCTCATGAGGAGTTTTACCATCCAAGGAAGCACTTGTCCATCTATTACATAGATAGTTAGCACATGCTAAAGCTTCCCCCCAAAAAGACTTAGCATGTAGTCTCATTGCCTTGGCACATTCACAAAGGGTTCTATTCTTCCTCTCGGCCACTCCATTCTGTTGTGGAGTCCTAGGACTAGACATCTCTCTCTTAATCCCATGTGCTATACAAAAGTCTTTGAACCTATTTGAGGTGTATTCCCCTCCATTATCAGATCTTAGGCATTTGATCTTTGTATTGAATTGGTTTTCCATTTCATTCTTGAACTTGACAAATGCAGCAAACACTTCATCCTTACTTTTAAGAAGATAGATCCAAGTATACCTACTAAAGTCATCAATGAAAGTTGCATACATCTTTGCCCCACCATTGCTAGTTGTACTAGAAGAATGAATATCAGAATGCACAAGTTGAAAAGCTTCTTTAGATCTAGAAGTAGATCTAGAATAAGCAAGTCTATGAGATTTGGACAAGGCACAATGTTCACAAACACTATTGTTTGCAACAAGACTTTTAGGGAGACCAAGAACAAGCTCTTTCTTTGCCATTACCTCCAAAGATTTGAAGTTGGGATGGCCCAACCTCTTGTGCCAAACTTCTTGGTTTGTCAATTGCTCCCTAGCCATACATCCTTCATGATTAGAGATCACACATGCATCAAGCTTGAAAAGTTTACCATGCCTCCTACCTTGAGCAATCAAGGATCCACATTTACTTATCAAACATGCATCTCCAATGAACTCCACATCAAGTCCTTTGTCAATCATTTGACTTACACTAAGCAAATTCTTAGTGATTGAAGGAATGTACAAAACATTTTCAAGATTTGCTTTCCTATTTGTTGAAAGGGAAATAGGAATAGTGCCTATGCCTTTGATGTCACATTGACCATCATTTGCAGTGTAGATGATGTTACCTTCTCCCTCATAAGACAATAAGGATGTAAAGTATTCCTTATGTCTTGTCATGTGAGATGAGGCTCCACTATCAATCCACCAAGGATCATTATCATCTATGTTGGCTAACAAACTTGAAGTCATAACAAGTGATTCACATGTGTTATGTTCTTCCTCATCTATTGTAAGATTTCCTTGCCTCTCTCCTTGCTCTCTTTTCTTCTTATAACATTCATTTGCAAAATGACCTTTTATCCCACAATAAAAGCACTTGAACTTTGACTTATTGTTCTTAGTAGAAGAGGAAGAGGAAGAGTGATCATCATGATCAAAGTTACCACCTTTGGACCATTTCCCTTTGCCTTTACCTTTGCCCTTGAATTTGCCTTTTGTGAAGAAAGCCTCTTCACCTCCACCTTGCAAGGATGCACCATCAAGCTTTGATTGCAACCTATGTTCTTCAGCCAATAAGATTTCTTGCAAGTCAACCACACTTGGCAAGACTCTTTGAATGGCAAAACTTTGCACAAGGTTAGCATGTTCATTTAGCAAACCATTCAACATAACTTGGACTATTTCACCATCTTTTATGTTCTCATCAATGCATGCTAAATCATCACTTAGGGACTTAACTCTCAAGATAAATGCATGAGCACTTTCACCCTCTCTTTGCCTACTAGAAAATATTTGTCTCCTTGGGGTCAATACCCTAGATGTGGACTTTGATTCAAAGAGCTTCTTTAAGGCATTCCATGCCTCACTTGCACTTTGACACTTTCCAACTTCCTTGAGAAGTTCATTTGTAACATTCATTTTAATGATATGAAGAGCCCTTTTGGCCTTCTTATCAAACCTTTGTTGCTCTTGAAGTGTGAGAGGTCTCTCTTCAATTTCTGCAACTATGTCCATGAGTTCATTCAACTCAAGTAAGGACTCCATCCTCACTTTCCAAGTAGAGTAGTTTGATGAACTCAACCTTTCACTAGACTCTAGCATGATCCCACCATTGGAAGCCATGATTCTAATGTTTCTTCAACTTTTAGGTTCTGTCCTAAAGCACTTAGCACTCACTTTTCTCTCAACAAATGATAGATAAAGAGATCTATGAAGATTTAGGACCCTAAAACACTTCTATCTTGAACCTAGATGGTTTCCAAGCATAGAAAGGAAGATTGAAACACATGCAACACTTTGCACACACTAAGAATGGATTACAAAATCAAACCAACCTGAACACACTCTTGCTTAGGCTCTCAAACTTTCCAGCAAGTGACCAAATCAAGTTATGGTGTGAAGAGTTACTTGCATTCTTAGAAAATACCCAAAACTAGGATGCCAAGATTACCTAGTAATGAACAAACTTGATCAACATATGATCAACACACTAAGATATTGATTCAACCTGTAAAACCACATGTAAACCACACTTCTAAAAGTTTATAAACTCTAGCAAGTGATAAATACAAGATTTAGAGGTGAATGAATGAGCACACTTAGTGAATCACAAGACTAGCTTCACTATCTTGTCAAATCTTGGTGTTTAGATGTAGATCTAAGATCACTTCACATGAGAATGTTCCTCAACCTGTTAAGAACCTGAAAACACACTTGCATAATGGTTAACACCTTCCAGCAAATGCTCCAATCAAATTACATAAGGAGAGTTACTTACATGCTCAACAAAGTACACCAAAATTTATGCCAAAATTGATGACAATCTTTACAATATGCTCTTCACAATGGAGCTTACAATATGTTCACCCAAAAAAGGGGATCTTTCATCCAAATGGGAGCTTTGCTCAGCCTTTAGGAGAATTACAACTCACTCAAAAGAGCATTTGTCATCCACTTAAGGAGAAGTTTCATCCACTTAAGGAGAGTGTTCATCCAAGAATGGAGATTGTCAACAATAGGATTGAAAAGAACATTGTTAGTATTGAATATGCACAAGCCTCACAATCACAAATGATTAGGTGTTATGATCTGATCCAAAATAGTTTCTTTTCAGCCTCTGATCTTCAATAGACCTGAAATATGCTTTTGATCCACAAGTTCAACTCACAAAACAAAGGTTAGTAAGATTTGATCAACAAAGCAATGCAAAATCATGCTAGAACTTGATCAAACATCCAAATATCACCAAAAATGGAATACTTACTGTAAATAGAAGCCAACCAGTTCTGATACCATGTGAAAAATACAGATCCTAAGTGGATCTAAACTCCAAGATCATTGGCTTGAATGCTTGCACTCCAAACTACATAAGCTAGGAATTGGCAACACATTCTATGCTACCTAGAATGCAAAGAACTTGATCAAAAAGCATTTATCACAAATGGAAACTTCCATAAACATCAAGTGCGGCCCAAAATAGCATTATACAGTCCATAATACATCAGCCTACCACTTTTGGAAAGCACCTAAGATCATACACAATAGCTTGAAGACAATACACACAACAATGCTCTCAATGGAGGAAGAAACAATGACAATGATCAATTGATCTCAATGAAGCATACAAAAGGTTTCTCCAACCTGTTCTCCACGACTTCCCTACTATTTATGGATGAGGAAGATGACTCTCTCTCCTCTCTCTAGAAGGTACTTGACCCTAGATATTCCCTATATAGGAAAAATAGCTAAAAATGGCTTATATGACCAAAATACATCAAAATGGTCTCATTTTGAAGGGCATGAAGTTTGACACTTCATCATACTAAAAAAATACAGTAAATAAAAACATTGTGGCCTGGTTCACACGTGTGAAACTCCAAAACCAAAAACTATTTACAATTTTAGCCAATTTAGGCCTCAAACTAGCTAGGAAATGTTGACAATTTTCACACCTTACCTATCTCATCATTCACAAATTACATCTAACCCTTTGTCCAATTTGGCCTTCCGAAATTGAAACAACGTTTATAGTATTCACCTTTCCCTTGAACTCAACCACCAATGCACATCTTACGTTGGTAGTTTTTTATGTTTAATAGAAAAACCCTTAAACAAAGAGTCTTGAGTTGAATTCTGTAATTTTTAAAGACAAATTGCTCCTAAGTAATAAAGACCTTCCTAGCTTCTAACCAAGATAGACTTCGATGATATAGAATTTTTAATGATCAATATACTTTTTGGATAATGTATTAGTTTATTGCTTTAATGAATTGAGTAATTGGCATTGATACCTGTAGAACTAAGAATCTTCTATGAACCATGTTTGATGGTAGTATGAACACTGACCTTTCTTTGAAGGGATGTGCAGGTACAATAAATGTACCTGATGAATCTGAACAAGAATAAGAAGCCCTCTGGTCTTAAGGACTGATCTCTCTTTGAGGGTATGTGTAGGTACTCAAAAAAGTGCCAGATGAACAAGAATCAAATCAAGAAGCTTTCTAAGCCTAAAGTTAGTAAACATGAAGGCTTTTGAGAAAGTCTATAATGAGGGCTCCCTAGATTCTATAAAGAAGGCTTATTTATAAGTAAATAATGAAGGCTCAGAGGAGTCTATAAAGGACAAGACAAGGCTTAGGGTCTGATCAGCCTAGTGACTTGTTCCACCATGATTGAGGATGGGCAACATCTAGAAAATAAGTGCCAATGAACATGATTGAGGATGGGAAACCTCTAGAAAAAAGGGCCTAGGAACTGATGGACATTATGCAAAAACAAGATGGACATATACCCTGGCTCTTCCATGGGATAATTGCACTTGGGTGAATTCCCAAGTTGTAATCATAAAACATAATATGTAAATAAAAGTCAAGTTGGAACCTTGTACCACCTACTTTCCACCTACTTTTCCTCATGCATTCTAGGCAATTTGACACCTAGAATAGGGTGCCCTGCTACACTCTCTCTTCTTATGCCAAATCACCATAATAACTCTTCCAAGCTAATACACATCACCCATTCACCCTCTCTAACTAATACACCTCATCCAAGCACTCCACTTCACCCTATTGGATCTTCTTCACACCTCATGCACTTGAACTTGACACCTCACTCACTTTGGAAATACTCTCCACTCTCTATATAACTGGAAATGTGCCCCTCTACCAAGAGAATGAAAGGATGATGCATCCAAACTCTGCCATTCTGTTGCTTGTTATGTACAGGTGCTTTGGAGAAGAGGATTGAGGCATTACCTCAAGGAGACTATGTTATTTTTGTGATTGCAAGATTATTTGGAGCTCAAACCCTCGGATTTCTACCTCTCTCTCAAATCACAACACAAACATACACACACACTCTCTCTCTCCCTCTCTCACTTTCACCTTCTCTCGAAACCATGGTATGCTCTTGCAACTGTTACCCCTATGTAAGAATGGTTGTTTAGTACTTTTGCATGTCAGGATATTTGTGGCCTATTGTCCATGCATGTCAGATCTAGAGCCTGCATGCCCTGCCATCTGTGGTCTATTGTCCATGCATGTCAGATCTAGAGTTTGCATGTTAGATCTAAAGCTTGCATGTCAGTTTTGATGCTTGCATATCACTCCATGCATTCCTGAAAGGCCATGCATGTCACTTCATGACTGTTGCATGCCAAGAATCTATGAATTCTCATGATTGCATGTCAAGAATCCATGAACCCTTATGAGTGCATGTGAAGAATCCATGAACCCTTATGATTGCATGCCTAGAATCTATGAACTCTCATGATTGCATGCCACTCAGACAGTTGCATGTCAAGAATCCAGGAACCCTTATGATTGCATGTCAAGAGCCTAAGATCCATTTAGAGTTGCATGATAGGAATCTATGATCCAACATGATTGCATGTCGGAAGGATTAAGACTTATGAAGAGATGTCTATGCTTTTGTTAAGCTAGATATGGAATTGAAATCGCTGAATATGAACTAAGACTATGTTAAGTTGATGTTCCTACATCTGAGACCCTATTGGAATCCATTGTATATGTAATTGGCATTGGCCTATTGGATTTGCATAATCATAAGAAAAGAATCCTTCATGGGAGGGTCACCATCTTGACCCCTCAGTGCTTCCGCTATTGTGTGAATGAATCTTTGTGAGGCAATGTTTTTCGGGTTTTAATTTAAAATATTTGTGATTTTCATTAAGTAGATTCGCGACTAGCCTTATGTGAATGATTAAGCTAATTAAATCTTTTGGCCTTTAAGAACTTAGGATAGGCCTTCACCCTCGAGTTCATATCAGAGCTATGAATTAATTTGTCATGAAAGATATGAAGACCTTGTATGTTCTTGCATGCAGAAGACCACAAAGCTCCACCCGATGTTTAAGAGGCCTTGTGCTTCAAAAAGCAATAACTGCTTGGAAAAGATCAAGAAGACCAAGATACCTGCTAGGCATGATGAAGAACTAGATGACGACGAAACACCGGAAGCCTACTTGCGGCAAACTAGAAGGTCATGTTTAGAGTATAGAAGTATTTTTTCTTAGAAATGATTTCTTGAATTAAGATGGACCTAGATTTCAAGCATCTTTTGAAATTATGAATAGGAAGTTAAACTCCCTAAGACATTATGTAAAAGCATGACTAGTATGACAACATACTAAGAAGGAATGGGGACCGAAAACTTCAAGACCTCTTTACCCTGTCCCATTCCTAAATTCCCAAAGAAACAATTTACTATGAAGTTGTTTCTGAGCAATCTAAAGCCCAGGATGAAAATGAAATGATTGGATCTACCTGAGATAGGATCAGTAAGCTAATTCTAAATTCATAGATTAAGAGATCTGAGCTAGATCAAGGAAAAAAATAGTCTTTACCCAAAGCTGATCTTAACATATACGATCAAATCTGAAAGAAAGAAATAAGCATAAACATTATACCTCCTCAAGTTTAAAAACTATCCTACTATGGATGCAAGATGAATGGAAGAAGAATTCTTCCAAGAATATCAGGAAATTTTAAAAGATTTAAGAATCTTAGTTGAGAAATTTTCGTTGAGGACAACGCTTTATGCGTTGGAGGGGTGTAGTTTGTAAAGACAAATTGCTATAATAAAGACTTTCCTAGCTTCCAACACAGATAGACTTCGATTTTATAGAATTATCAATGATCAATATTCTTTTAGGATATTGTATGAGTTTATTGCTTTAATGAATTGAGTAACATGCATTGATACCTGTAGAACTAAGAATCTTCTATGAACCATGTTTGATGGTAGTATGAACACTGACCTTTCTTTGAAGGGATGAGCAGGTACACATAAACGTACCTGATGAATCTAAACAAGAATAAGAACCCCTCTGGGCTTAGGGACTAATCTCTCTTTGAGGGTATGTGTAGGTACTCGAGAAAGTGCCAGAAGAACAAGAAGCTTTCTAAGCTTAAAGACAGTAAACATGAAGGCTTTTGACAAAGTCTATAATGAAGGCTCAGTAGACTCTATAAAGTTGGCTTATCTATAAGTCTATAATGAAGGCTCAGAGGATTCTATAAAGAATAGGACAAGGCTTAGGGTCTGATCACCCTAGTGACTTGTTCCAACATGATTGAGGGTGCCAATGAACATGATTGAGGATGGGAAACCTCTAGAAAAAAGGGCCTAGGAATTGATGCACATTATGCAAAAACAAGATGGACATATACCCTAGCTCTTCCATAGGATAATTGCACTTGGGTGAATTCCCAAGTTGTAATCATAAAACATTATATCTAAATAGAAGTCAAGATGGAACCTTGTACCACCTACCTCCCACCTACTTTTCCTCATGCATTCTAGGCAATTTGACACCTAGAATGGGGTGCCCTCCTACACTCTCTCTTCTTATGCCAAATCACCATAATAGCTCTTCCAACCTAATACACATCACCCATTCACCCTTTCTAGCTAATACACCTCATCCATGCACTCCACTTCACCCTAAGTCCTATTAGAGTCTTCTTCACACCTCATGCACTTGAACTTGACACCTCACTCACTTTGTGTTGTGTTGTCAATGTAGCATAGGGGTAAGGTCCATTGCTGGGAGCGGCAACCTCGCCTTCACCTGCATAGCAAGAAGAGAGGGGGAGAGGAGAGAGAGGAGAAAGAGAGTGGAGAGAGGGAGAGAGAATGACTAGGTTGAGAAAGGCCTTGGGGGCTCAAGCGCCTACCTAAAGCTATTCTATCCCAACGTAGAGAGAGAGAGAGAGAGAGAGAGAGAGAGAGAGAGAGAGAGAGAGAGAGAGAGAGAGAGAGAGAGAGAGAGAGAGAGAGAGAGAGAGAGAGAGAAATCAAAAGAGTTTTATTAAGAAGAGAATGGAAGATGATACGATACAAAGGAAATGTCTCCCTCTTATAGATTTTAGAGGTGAGACTCCTTCACTCTCATTGGCCACTTCATTGGGGCAAGGATTCTAATCCAAGCCTTTAAAATAAATACAACTTAAATTTATTGGTGCTAAGAAAGCACAAGGGAACTCACATGATTCATGTGAGTTTTAAGTTGGACCCTTTTAGATTTTTTATTTGCAACTTGACTTAGGGCCTCTTATGTCATTTTAGAGTTTTAAGCCCCTAGTCTCTTATTCTTAGGAATTACAACTTGCTACTTGTGCTGGGTTGGGCTTACACGTGCAGGATGCCAGTGCCCTCGCACTTATTACCCTACTTACAATGTACTGTGACGGGGCCCACTAGTTAGGGCTTGGCCAACAGTATTTTAAGTGGTGGGACCCACTTGTTTATTATTGTGCAGGAAATATCCACAACACTTTGGAAGGACTCTCCACTCTCTATATAAGTGGAAATGCGCCCCTCTACCAAGAGGATGAAAGGATGATGCATCCAAACTCTGCCATTTTGTTGCTTGTTGTGTATAGGTGCTTTGGAGAAGAGGATTGAGGCATTACCTCAAGGAGACTATGTTATTTTTGTGATTGGAAGATTATTTGGAGCTCAAACCCTTAGATTCCTACCTCTCTCTCACATCAGAACACAAACACAAACACACACACACACACACACTCTCTCTCTCCCTCTCTCACTTTCACCTTCTCTTGAAACCATGGTATGCTCTTGAAACTGTTACGCCTATGTAAGAATGGTTGTTCAGTACTTTTGCATGTCAGGCTATCTGTGGCCTATTGTCCATGCATATCAGATTTAGAGCTTGCATGCCATGCCATCTGTGGCCTATTGTCCATTCATGTCATATCTAGAGTTTGCATGTTAGTTTTCAAGCTTGCATGTCACTCTATGCATTCCTGAAAGGCCATGCATGTCACTTCATGACTGTTGCATGCTAAGAATCTATGAACTCTCATGATTGCATGTCACTTCATGATTGTTGCATGCCAAGAATCTATGAACTCTCATAATTGCATGTCACTTCAGACATGTACATGTCAAAAATCCATGAACCCGTATGATGGCATGTCAAGAATCCATGAACCCTTATGATTGCATGCCTAGAATCTATGAACTGTCATGATTACATGTCACTTCAGATAGTTGCATGTCAAGAATCCATGAACCGTTATGATTGCATGTCAAGAACCTAAGACCCATTTTGAGTTGCATGATAAAAATCTATGATCCAACATGATTGCATGTCGAAAAGATTAAGACTTATGAAGATATGTCTATGCTCTTGTTATGCTAGATATGGAATTAAGATCATTGAATATGAGCTAAGACTATGTTAAGTTGATGTTCCTACATCTAAGACCCTATTGGAATCCATTGTATATGTAATTGGCATTGGCCAATTGGATTTTCATAATGATAAGAAAAGAATCCTTTGGCGGAGGGGGGTCCCCATCTTGACCCCTCAGTGCTTCCGCTATTGTGTGAATAAATCTTTGTGATGCAATGTTTTTCGAGTTTTAATTTAAAATCTTTGTGATTTTCAATAAGTTGATTTGAGACTAGCCTTATTTGAATGATTAAGCCAATTAAATCTTATGGCCTTTAAGACCTTAGGATAGGCCTTCATTCTCGAGTTCACAAATTCCAATCATTCCAAAACACACCCCTCCTTCTTTCAGACAATATTGTTTTTATATACCTCATCATTAGGACCCTATGAAACATGTCGCAAATTCCCCTCGTGATAGGTCTACGATTTAACTCTCATACCTCCCTCCATTCTACTCAGAGTCCGATATCACTCTTCATGATCTCTCCTACATTATTTATAGAGCCGCCATTATGTATCCTATTCTTTGATACTCACAAAATTGCTCTTATGCCTGTAATGAGTAACATAAGTGTCCATTTTCCCATTATCAAAATTCGTATTCTCTCATCAAAGTGTGGCCTCTTTTCTATAGTCATGGATCATTTGAACTCTCTCTCCTTGATGATTGACTCTAGTCACACTATTGAAAATAGTTGATACAATCACGATTTGACTTTCTAAAGTGTGCATGATGTTATGATTGAGTAGTTGATTGCAATGCAACGTTTTATATTGTGGACCATTGAATTGAGTTGTCAAAGGTTTCTAGACTATGAATGTTGGGATTGAATAGCTTGATCGGGTCTTGGATGTCCCATAGTGTAGACACAAGCAATTGGATTCTATGATACATGAAATGTTCTATGTTTCAAAATGATCCCAAGACCATCCCCGACTCTTGACTTCAATGATAATGAGACATTAGAGAGATGTGATTGCAATAATCATGGGATGGTGTAATTGAGTAGTCGATCCATGCATGCTCGTCCGGTGACCTGAGTCATATGAGCAACAACTATTGAGTGGGTAAAACATCAGAATTTGATCCCACTTGAAAGAGAAGGTTCCATAACACATGGTATTGTAGCACCATTAGACCTAGTAAGTTATCCACCTTCAAAATTTGTTCATGCCATCTTGGTGTGTACTTTGCACATGTGTGAGGACAACCAGAAGCATGTGATTGATCTTCTAAGGAGTGTGTCATTGCACATGAAAATGTCTATTGATTGTAGCCACCAATCTAACTAGACAATTTTCAAGGCAAGAGCACCATGGATCTAGCCACACAAAAGCTATCAAAAGTAATCATTCACACATTGAGAAGATAGTTGATGGAAAAATGAGTCCAAGGAGAGGTTGCTCTTGGGTAGAAGAGAAAATGGACCCTCACACATGAGTAGATAGCGAACATAGAAAAATTTCTAAGTACTGGAAGCAAAACTCTCATCAAGACTTGATTACAACAAATTCTCAATGTATGTATAATGAAATCTCATTCAAATAGACCTAGCTGGAGTTTCTCCAAGAGGAAAATGCACTGACTTGATTGGACCCCATTGATTCATCATGATTGGACCTCTAAATATGCACCTCTCATCATGATTGGGACCTCATGATTTCCACCTCACATTTTGATTGGGCCTCGTGATGTGCACCTCTAAACATGATTGATCCACATGTAATACACCTCTTAAAGTGATTGGCCTTGTGATCTACGCCTCTAAATGTGATTGGGCCAAATGGATGCATTTCAATCCTAACATTATGTGACATATGTCACTATCACACTAGAACTCAAATTTAAGGCCTATCGACTATTCATGAATGAACTAAAATGATTATGCCTACCCTTCACACATGTGAACTATCTTCACACAAGTGTGATTTCAATATGTCCATGAAATTGGAAAGTGATAAACTTAGATTTTTCATATTCTTCACACTTGGCCCATGCGGCTAGAGAAGAGATCACTCCTCAGTATGTCCACTAATTGAGACATCATTACAACACACAAGGACATGTATATGTAAGTCCCACTTTCGACTTGATAGGGCAATAGGATGTGTAGAGCCTTACTAGAGAGAGATTTTGGCGAAGCTCTAGATCCATCATAGTGCCTCGTTTTGAATCTAATAAATCTCTAAAAGAATGTAGTAAATCTAATCAAAGATTTGTGCAACAACCAAGAAAAACTTCTAGCTATTATTCCGTAACATTATATGGCTTTCTACCAAAGTTCAAATGAACAATATGTCTAGGAGTGGAATCTAAAAAGCCATGAATACAAAGAACAAGATCAAAGATACCTCAAATTTATAGCATCTCTAGAAGAAAGTAGTACATTGTATCTTGAAAGGAAGAACACACCTCCAATAGACAACGATAATTACCCACAACCTCAGCTATAAGACAAAAAAGAAAGGTTGTCACAAATTTTCTTCATAATTCTCACACAAACTTTAAGAGAATCACTTTGTGACACAACTTCCTTTCCTTTGTCACGTGGTGGCCATCCCTCCTAAGTGCCCATTTTCTCAAAAGTTGAAGGGCAAAATTTTGCCACATTTCTTAACACTTACTTCATTTCCTCTATCAAAACCCATTGCCTTAGAACCCTTTCAACCTTGTTTTTCCCGCGGTCCCTATATGGAGAACACACACGTGTCAAATTTCTGTTTGAACTTGAAAAGTAAAATACATCCTTGTTGTGCTTGTGATCAAATAAACAACTGCTAAGTCTTCATTTTTTCTATTAAAATAGTTGTCGTTTCAAGACTTTCCATGTTCTTGCATATCAAAACCTCAAACGGAGGCCTAGTCATCCAAAGTAGAAAATAATAGTATTAATGAGATATTACAAAGTAAACAAAAGGAACCTATGAAAACTTTTTAAAACATACATAAATTAATTTCTATATTTGCATGCGCATAAATTTTAGGATGAAAGCAAACAAAAGAATTTAGATTCACTTGAATTATAACCAACACACAAGTAGATCAATGTTTTTTGTGATTGCTAGGGCCTACTTGCAAAGCAAAGCAGGGGTTAAGAAAAGAAATGTAAGAAAACCCTTGAAAACATAGGCATATCAATTAGTGCATCCCCGTGTCATGCAGAAATATTCTTGAATTGCAAAGAAACAAATGTTCTATAAATGAATTCTACTAACAGCCAAAACACATGCAAGTCAATGTTCAAGATCATATTGGTGAGAGTAGAAGCCTAAAAAAGAGAACATGTGTAAAATGTTGGACCTCAATGTTGGTCATACTCATAAAATTCAAATCCAATTAGTCTTACGTTGACTTCTTCCCATTGAAATGGACCACTGCCCTCCATGATGGAGATTGGACATGGATAGAGATATTAAGAGCTTAGGACACACATGGAGTTATTGATCCATAGATCTTCAACAAATACAAATATATGAAGGGACACTTCCAGGAAATATTGTGGTGACAAAATTATGAGATATAAAAGGAGAGGTGTGGATAGATATTTAATAGAAAGGTGATAATGATGTGAGGTGGTTAATAGTTTCTCGTTCTTGATGGTCAACAATTGGTTGTAATCCATCTCCCATGACACTGGCCATTTATTTGCTCCAAATATCTTCTCAAAGTTCCATGTCTAGCCGACATTTTATGTGCTATTTAAATGCATCAATGTCATTCTAGTTTATCACACCTTTCTTAGTGGAGAGAGAGAGAGAGAGAGAGAGAGAGAGAGAGAGAGAGAGAGAGAGAGAGAGAGAGAGAGAGAGAGAGAGAGAGAGAGAGAGAGAGAGAGAGAGAGAGAGAGAGAGAGAGAGAGAGAGAGAGAGAGAGGATCATTCACTGTGTAGCAAAGCACCTACAATAAAGCCTCCTTGGTCTCCAACTTTACCGGTAGTAGCATGGATCAATGCTTGAGATTGAGCACCTTGTTTTCAATACAACTCTTGCTCACGCAAGCATTATTGTGCTTGTGTGCCATGGGTAGGCATCACAACAACAAATTACTAAGAGCAGGGAAATTAGGAGTACTTTCAGCTACAACAACTGGAGAAGAAGCATCTGTGGCTTCTCTCGTAAGTAAGGACCTCTTTGAGCAGCTATTCACACATCGCAATGATGTTGTCTGTCCTGCACATGGATTTTATACCTATGAAGTGTGAAAAATACAGATCCTAAGTGGATCTAAACTCCAAGATCATTGGCTTGAATGCTTGCACTCCAAACTACATAAGCTAGGAATTGGCAACACATTCTATGCTACCTAGAATGCAAAGAACTTGATCAAAAAGCATTTATCACAAATGGAAACTTTCATAAACATCAAGTGCGGCCCAAAATAGCATTATACAGTCCATAATACATCAGCCTACCACTTTTGGAAAGCACCTAAGATCATACACAATAGCTTGAAGACAATACACACAACAATGCTCTCAATGGAGGAAGAAACAATGACAATGATCTATTGATCTCAATGAAGCATACAAAAGGTTTCTTCAACCTGTTCTCCACGACTTCCCTACTATTTATGGATGAGGAAGATGACTCTCTCTCCTCTCTCTAGAAGGTACTTGACCCTAGATATTCCCTATATAGGAAAAATAGCTAAAAATGGCTTATATGACCAAAATACATCAAAATGGTCTCATTTTGAAGGGTATGAAGTTTGACACTTCATCATACTGAAAAAATACAGTAAATAAAAACATTGTGGCCTGGTTCACACGTGTGAAACTCTAGAACCAAAACTATTTACAATTTTAGCCAATTTAGGCCTCAAACTAGCTAGGAAATGTTGACAATTTTCACACTCCCTCTTCAACATTGGATGCTAGTTTCAACATAGTCTTTGAGCACATTCCAAGATTAGATCTATGCATTAAATATAGGTCCTTTCCCAATGGTTTGGTGAAGATATCAGCCACACACTCCTTTGAAGAGACATGTTGAAGCTCCACCTCTTTGGCAATGACTTGATCTCTCACAAAATGGTGAGCAATCTCAATGTGCTTGCTCCTTGCATGAAAAACAGGATTGCTTGCCAAGCTTTGGGCTGAAAGGTTATCACAAAGTATGATTGGAGTCTTCTCTGGTTCCAGCAAGTGAATGTGAAAATTGTCAACATTTCCTAGCTAGTTTGAGGCCTAAATTGGCTAAAATTGTAAATAGTTTTGGTTATGGAGTTTCACACGTGTGAACCAGGCCACAATGTTTTTATTTACTGTATTTTTTCAGTATGATGAAGTGTCAAACTTCATACCCTTCAAAATGAGACCATTTTGATGTATTTTGGTCATATAAGCCATTTTTAGCTATTTTTCCTATATAGGGAATATCTAGGGTCAAGTACCTTCTAGAGAGAGGAGAGAGAGTCATCTTCCTCATCCATAAATAGTAGGGAAGTCGTGGAGAACAGTTTGGAGAAACCTTTTGTATGCTTCATTGAGATCAATAGATCATTGTCATTGTTTCTTCCTCCATTGAGAGCATTGTTGTGTGTATTGTCTTCAAGCTATTGTGTATGATCTTAGGTGCTTTCCAAAAGTAGTAGGCTGATGTATTATGGACTGTATAATGCTATTTTGGGCCGCACTTGATGTTTATGGAAGTTTCCATTTGTGATAAATGCTTTTTGATCAAGTTCTTTGCATTCTAGGTAGCATAGAATGTGTTGCCAATTCCTAGCTTATGTAGTTTGGAGTGCAAGCATTCAAGCCAATGATCTTGGAGTTTAGATCCACTTAGGATCTGTATTTTTCACATGGTATCAGAACTGGTTGGCTTCTATTTACAGTAAGTATTCCATTTTTGGTGATATTTGGATGTTTGATCAAGTTCTAGCATGATTTTGCATTGCTTTGTTGATCAAATCTTACTAACCTTTGTTTTGTGAGTTGAACTTGTGGATCAAAAGCATATTTCAGGTCTATTGAAGATCAGAGGCTGAAAAGAAACTATTTTGGATCAGATCATAACACCTAATCATTTGTGATTGTGAGGCTTGTGCATATTCAATACTAACAATGTTCTTTTCAATCCTATTGTTGACAATCTCCATTCTTGGATGAACACTCTCCTTAAGTGGATGAAACTTCTCCTTAAGTGGATGACAAATGCTCTTTTGAGTGAGTTGTAATTCTCCTAAAGGCTGAGCAAAGCTCCCATTTGGATGAAAGATCCCCTTTTTTGGGTGAACATATTGTAAGCTCCATTGTGAAGAGCATATTGTAAAGATTGTCATCAATTTTGGCATAATTTTTGGTGTACTTTGTTGAGCATGTAAGTAACTCTCCTTATGTAATTTGATTGGAGCATTTGCTGGAAGGTGTTAACCATTATGCAAGTGTGTTTTCAGGTTCTTAACAGGTTGAGGAACATTCTCATGTGAAGTGATCTTAGATCTACATCTAAACACCAAGATTTGACAAGATAGTGAAGCTAGTCTTGTGATTCACTAAGTGTGCTCATTCATTCACCTCTAAATCTTGTATTTATCACTTGCTGGAGTTTATAAACTTTTAGAAGTGTGGTTTACATGTGGTTTTACAGGTTGAATCAATATCTTAGTGTGTTGATCATATGTTGATCAAGTTTGTTCATTACTAGGTAATCTTGGCATCCTAGTTTTGGGTATTTTCTAAGAATGCAAGTAACTCTTCACACCATAACTTGATTTGGTCACTTGCTGGAAAGTTTGAGAGCCTAAGCAAGAGTGTGTTCAGGTTGGTTTGATTTTGTAATCCATTCTTAGTGTGTGCAAAGTGTTGCATGTGTTTCAATCTTCCTTTCTATGCTTGGAAACCATCTAGGTTCAAGATAGAAGTGTTTTAGGGTCCTAAATCTTCATAGATCTCTTTATCTATCATTTGTTGAGAGAAAAGTGAGTGCTAAGTGCTTTAGGACAGAACCTAAAAGTTGAAGAAACATTAGAATCATGGCTTCCAATGGTGGGATCATGCTAGAGTCTAGTGAAAGGTTGAGTTCATCAAACTACTCTACTTGGAAAGTGAGGATGGAGTCCTTACTTGAGTTGAATGAACTCATGGACATAGTTGCAGAAATTGAAGAGAGACCTCTCACACTTCAAGAGCAACAAAGGTTTGATAAGAAGGCCAAAAGGGCTCTTCATATCATTAAAATGAATGTTACAAATGAACTTCTCAAGGAAGTTGGAAAGTGTCAAAGTGCAAGTGAGGCATGGAATGCCTTAAAGAAGCTCTTTGAATCAAAGTCCACATCTAGGGTATTGACCCTAAGGAGACAAATATTTTCTAGTAGGCAAAGAGAGGGTGAAAGTGCTCATGCATTTATCTTGAGAGTTAAGTCCCTAAGTGATGATTTAGCATGCATTGATGAGAACATAAAAGATGGTGAAATAGTCCAAGTTATGTTGAATGGTTTGCTAAATGAACATGCTAACCTTGTGCAAAGTTTTGCCATTCAAAGAGTCTTGCCAAGTGTGGTTGACTTGCAAGAAATCTTATTGGCTGAAGAACATAGGTTGCAATCAAAGCTTGATGGTGCATCCTTGCAAGGTGGAGGTGAAGAGGCTTTCTTCACAAAAGGCAAATTCAAGGGCAAAGGTAAAGGCAAAGGGAAATGGTCCAAAGGTGGTAACTTTGATCATGATGATCACTCTTCCTCTTCCTCTTCTACTAAGAACAATAAGTCAAAGTTCAAGTGCTTTTATTGTGGGATAAAAGGTCATTTTGCAAATGAATGTTATAAGAAGAAAAGAGAGCAAGGAGAGAGGCAAGGAAATCTTACAATAGATGAGGAAGAACATAACACATGTGAATCACTTGTTATGACTTCAAGTTTGTTAGCCAACATAGATGATAATGATCCTTGGTGGATTGATAGTGGAGCCTCATCTCACATGACAAGACATAAGGAATACTTTACATCCTTATTGTCTTATGAGGGAGAAGGTAACATCATCTACACTGCAAATGATGGTCAATGTGACATCAAAGGCATAGGCACTATTCCTATTTCCCTTTCAACAAATAGGAAAGCAAATCTTGAAAATGTTTTGTACATTCCTTCAATCACTAAGAATTTGCTTAGTGTAAGTCAAATGATTGACAAAGGACTTGATGTGGAGTTCATTGGAGATGCATGTTTGATAAGTAAATGTGGATCCTTGATTGCTCAAGGTAGGAGGCATGGTAAACTTTTCAAGCTTGATGCATGTGTGATCTCTAATCATGAAGGATGTATGGCTAGGGAGCAATTGACAAACCAAGAAGTTTGGCACAAGAGGTTGGGCCATCCCAACTTCAAATCTTTGGAGGTAATGGCAAAGAAAGAGCTTGTTCTTGGTCTCCCTAAAAGTCTTGTTGCAAACAATAGTGTTTGTGAACATTGTGCCTTGTCCAAATCTCATAGACTTGCTTATTCTAGATCTACTTCTAGATCTAAAGAAGCTTTTCAACTTGTGCATTCTGATATTCATTCTTCTAGTACAACTAGCAATGGTGGGGCAAAGATGTATGCAACTTTCATTGATGACTTTAGTAGGTATACTTGGATCTATCTTCTTAAAAGTAAGGATGAAGTGTTTGCTGCATTTGTCAAGTTCAAGAATGAAATGGAAAACCAATTCAATACAAAGATCAAATGCCTAAGATCTGATAATGGAGGGGAATACACCTCAAATAGGTTCAAAGACTTTTGTATAGCACATGGGATTAAGAGAGAGATGTCTAGTCCTAGGACTCCACAACAGAATGGAGTGGCCGAGAGGAAGAATAGAACCCTTTGTGAATGTGCCAAGGCAATGAGACTACATGCTAATCTTGCTAAGTCTTTTTGGGGGGAAGCTTTAGCATGTGCTAACTATCTATGTAATAGATGGACAAGTGCTTCCTTGGATGGTAAAACTCCTCATGAGGTTCTTTATGGTAGAAGGCCGAGTGTCAAGCATTGTAGGATCTTTGGATGTACATGTTTTGTCAATATCACACTTGATGATAGAACTAAAGAAGATCCTTCATCAAAGAAGGGTGTGTTTGTTGGCTATAGTGAAGTAAGCAAGGCTTACAAAGTGTACATTCCTTCTACAAAGAAAGTTGTCATAAGTAGGGATGTCATCTTTCATGAAGAGAATGTTTCCAATGTTGTTGATGTTGATGTTGATGTGCCTACTAATCATCATGATGTGCAAGATGTCTTGGATGAAGATGGAGATGCCACTCCAAAGCAAACTTCAAGGAAGACTCAAAGGCAAAGGGCTAAGCCATCAAGGCTAACCTATGATGAAAAAGGAAAGCAAGTGGTGGACAACTCTAACTTTGCTTTTCTTACCTCTTTTGATGAACCAACTTGTGTAGGTGAAGCAATTCAAAAGAAGGAATGGATCCAAGCCATGGATCATGAGCATCAAGCACTCATCAAAAGCAACACATGGAGGTTGGTAAAGCTTCCAAAGGACAATAAGGCAATTGGTTGTAAGTGGATCTTCAAGATCAAGACAAATCAAGATGGATCAATCAACAAGTACAAGGCAAGGTTGGTGGCAAAGGGGTATGCTCAAGAATATGGTATTGACTATGATGAGACCTTTGCACCCGTGGCAAAGATGGTAACTATTCGAATCCTAATCTCTCTTGCAACTCTTTATGATTGGGATATGTGGCAAATGGATGTTACTAATGCCTTCTTGAATGGTGATCTTGAAGAAGATATTTACATGGAGCAACCCGAGGGCTATGTTTCACATGATGAGCCTAATCATGTGTGCTATCTCCAAAAGAGTTTGTATGGGCTAAAGCAAGCACCAAGGAGTTGGTATGCTAAGCTCAATTCCTTCTTACTTTCTCAAAACTTTGTTATGAGTGAGTATGATCATTCTCTCTACTTTAGATTGAATGAAAATGATATCACTTTACTTTTGATCTATGTTGATGACATTATCTTAAGTGGTGGTAACAATCTAGATATAGATGAAATCAAGATGGCACTCAAAAGAGAGTTTAAAATTCAAGATCTTGGTAAACTTCATTATATCTTAGGAATAGAGATTATTAGAACTTCTAAATCTACATTCATATGTCAAGAAAAGTATGTTAACTCTATTCTAAAAAGGTTTCATATGGAAGATTGTAAAGTTGTTTCTACTCCTATGGAATCAAATGTAAAGCTAACTACAAGAAGTAATGAAAGATCCTTCAAGGACATTACTCTCTATAGAAAGCTAATAGGATCTCTTATATGGTTAACCATCACAAGACCTGATCTAAGCTTTGTGGTTGGTAAACTAAGTCAATTTATGCAAGATCCTAGTGAGGCTCATTGGAAGCTAGGAAAGAGAGTACTTAGATACATCTCGGAATCTAGAGATTTTGGCATCTTGTATGGAGGTACTACACCTAACCTTTGTGGATTTTCAGATTCAGATTTTGCAGGTGATCAAATGGATAGGAAGTCAACAAGTGCCTTTGAAATCTATCTTGGAGATGGAGTGGTCTCATGGCTATCAAAGAAGCAACCAACTATCTCTCTATCTTCCACCGAAGCCGAGTACAAGGCATTAACAACATGCACCAAGGAGATTCTTTGGATCAAGAGGATGTTATTGGATCTTCACTTGCTGGAACCAGAGAAGACTCCAATCATACTTTGTGATAACCTTTCAGCCCAAAGCTTGGCAAGCAATCCTGTTTTTCATGCAAGGAGCAAGCACATTGAGATTGCTCACCATTTTGTGAGAGATCAAGTCATTGCCAAAGAGGTGGAGCTTCAACATGTCTCTTCAAAGGAGTGTGTGGCTGATATCTTCACCAAACCATTGGGAAAGGACCTATATTTAATGCATAGATCTAATCTTGGAATGTGCTCAAAGACTATGTTGAAACTAGCATCCAATGTTGAAGAGGGAGTGTGAAAATTGTCAACATTTCCTAGCTAGTTTGAGGCCTAAATTGGCTAAAATTGTAAATAGTTTTGGTTCTGGAGTTTCACACGTGTGAACCAGGCCACAATGTTGTTATTTACTGTATTTTTTCAGTATGATGAAGTGTCAAACTTCATACCCTTCAAAATGAGACCATTTTGATGTATTTTGGTCATATAAGCCATTTTTAGCTATTTTTCCTATATAGGGAATATCTAGGGTCAAGTACCTTCTAGAGAGAGGAGAGAGAGTCATCTTCCTCATCCATAAATAGTAGGGAAGTCGTGGAGAACAGGTTGGAGAAACCTTTTGTATGCTTCATTGAGATCAATAGATCATTGTCATTGTTTCTTCCTCCATTGAGAGCATTGTTGTGTGTATTGTCTTCAAGCTATTGTGTATGATCTTAGGTGCTTTCCAAAAGTGGTAGGCTGATGTATTATGGACTGTATAATGCTATTTTGGGCCGCACTTGATGTTTATGGAAGTTTCCATTTGTGATAAATGCTTTTTGATCAAGTTCTTTGCATTCTAGGTAGCATAGAATGTGTTGCCAATTCCTAGCTTATGTAGTTTGGAGTGCAAGCATTCAAGCCAATGATCTTGGAGTTTAGATCCACTTAGGATCTATATTTTTCACAGTGAAGATCCAATAACATCCTCTTGATCCAAAGAATCTCCTTGGTGCATGTTGTTAATGCCTTGTACTCGGCTTCGGTGGAAGATAGAGAGATAGTTGGTTGCTTCTTTGATAGCCATGAGACCACTCCATCTCCAAGATAGATTGCAAAGGCACTTGTTGACTTCCTATCCATTTGATCACTCATAACAAAGTTTTGAGAAAGTAAGAAGGAATTGAGCTTAGCATACCAACTCCTTGGTGCTTGCTTTAGCCCATACAAACTCTTTTGGAGATAGCACACATGATTAGGCTCATCATGTGAAACATAGCCCTCGGGTTGCTCCATGTAAATATCTTCTTCAAGATCACCATTCAAGAAGGCATTAGTAACATCCATTTGCCACATATCCCAATCATAAAGAGTTGCAAGAGAGATTAGGATTCGAATAGTTACCATCTTTGCCACGGGTGCAAAGGTCTCATCATAGTCAATACCATATTCTTGAGCATACCCCTTTGCCACCAACCTTGCCTTGTACTTGTTGATTGATCCATCTTGATTTGTCTTGATCTTGAAGATCCACTTACAACCAATTGCCTTCTTGTCCTTTGGAAGCTTTACCAACCTCCATGTGTTGCTTTTGATGAGTGCTTGATGCTCATGATCCATGGCTTGGATCCATTCCTTCTTTTGAATTGCTTCACCTACACAAGTTGGTTCATCAAAAGAGGTAAGAAAAGCAAGGTTAGAGTTGTCCACCACTTGCTTTCCTTTTTCATCATAGGTTAGCCTTGATGGCTTAGCCCTTTGCCTTTGAGTCTTCCTTGAAGTTTGCTTTGGAGTGGCATCTCCATCTTCATCCAAGACATCTTGCACATCATGATGATTAGTAGGCACATCAACATCAACATCAACAACATTGGAAACATTCTCTTCATGAAAGATGACATCCCTACTTATGACAACTTTCTTTGTAGAAGGAATGTACACTTTGTAAGCCTTGCTTACTTCACTATAGCCAACAAACACACCCTTCTTTGATGAAGGATCTTCTTTAGTTCTATCATCAAGTGTGATATTGACAAAACATGTACATCCAAAGATCCTACAATGCTTGACACTCGGCCTTCTACCATAAAGAACCTCATGAGGAGTTTTACCATCCAAGGAAGCACTTGTCCATCTATTACATAGATAGTTAGCACATGCTAAAGCTTCCCCCCCAAAAAGACTTAGCAAGATTAGCATGTAGTCTCATTGCCTTGGCACATTCACAAAGGGTTCTATTCTTCCTCTCGGCCACTCCATTCTGTTGTGGAGTCCTAGGACTAGACATCTCTCTCTTAATCCCATGTGCTATACAAAAGTCTTTGAACCTATTTGAGGTGTATTCCCCTCCATTATCAGATCTTAAGCATTTGATCTTTGTATTGAATTGGTTTTCCATTTCATTCTTGAACTTGACAAATGCAGCAAACACTTCATCCTTACTTTTAAGAAGATAGATCCAAGTATACCTACTAAAGTCATCAATGAAAGTTGCATACATCTTTGCCCCGCCATTGCTAGTTGTACTAGAAGAATGAATATCAGAATGCACAAGTTGAAAAGCTTCTTTAGATCTAGAAGTAGATCTAGAATAAGCAAGTCTATGAGATTTGGACAAGGCACAATGTTCACAAACACTATTGTTTGCAACAAGACTTTTAGGGAGACCAAGAACAAGCTCTTTCTTTGCCATTACCTCCAAAGATTTGAAGTTGGGATGGCCCAACCTCTTGTGCCAAACTTCTTGGTTTGTCAATTGCTCCCTAGCCATACATCCTTCATGATTAGAGATCACACATGCATCAAGCTTGAAAAGTTTACCATGCCTCCTACCTTGAGCAATCAAGGATCCACATTTACTTATCAAACATGCATCTCCAATGAACTCCACATCAAGTCCTTTGTCAATCATTTGACTTACACTAAGCAAATTCTTAGTGATTGAAGGAATGTACAAAACATTTTCAAGATTTGCTTTCCTATTTGTTGAAAGGGAAATAGGAATAGTGCCTATGCCTTTGATGTCACATTGACCATCATTTGCAGTGTAGATGATGTTACCTTCTCCCTCATAAGACAATAAGGATGTAATGTATTCCTTATGTCTTGTCATGTGAGATGAGGCTCCACTATCAATCCACCAAGGATCATTATCATCTATGTTGGCTAACAAACTTGAAGTCATAACAAGTGATTCACATGTGTTATGTTCTTCCTCATCTATTGTAAGATTTCCTTGCCTCTCTCCTTGCTCTCTTTTCTTCTTATAACATTCATTTGCAAAATGACCTTTTATCCCACAATAAAAGCACTTGAACTTTGACTTATTGTTCTTAGTAGAAGAGGAAGAGGAAGAGTGATCATCATGATCAAAGTTACCACCTTTGGACCATTTCCCTTTGCCTTTACCTTTGCCCTTGAATTTGCCTTTTGTGAAGAAAGCCTCTTCACCTCCACCTTGCAAGGATGCACCATCAAGCTTTGATTGCAACCTATGTTCTTCAGCCAATAAGATTTCTTGCAAGTCAACCACACTTGGCAAGACTCTTTGAATGGCAAAACTTTGCACAAGGTTAGCATGTTCATTTAGCAAACCATTCAACATAACTTGGACTATTTCACCATCTTTTATGTTCTCATCAATGCATGCTAAATCATCACTTAGGGACTTAACTCTCAAGATAAATGCATGAGCACTTTCACCCTCTCTTTGCCTACTAGAAAATATTTGTCTCCTTGGGGTCAATACCCTAGATGTGGACTTTGATTCAAAGAGCTTCTTTAAGGCATTCCATGCCTCACTTGCACTTTGACACTTTCCAACTTCCTTGAGAAGTTCATTTGTAACATTCATTTTAATGATATGAAGAGCCCTTTTGGCCTTCTTATCAAACCTTTGTTGCTCTTGAAGTGTGAGAGGTCTCTCTTCAATTTCTGCAACTATGTCCATGAGTTCATTCAACTCAAGTAAGGACTCCATCCTCACTTTCCAAGTAGAGTAGTTTGATGAACTCAACCTTTCACTAGACTCTAGCATGATCCCACCATTGGAAGCCATGATTCTAATGTTTCTTCAACTTTTAGGTTCTGTCCTAAAGCACTTAGCACTCACTTTTCTCTCAACAAATGATAGATAAAGAGATCTATGAAGATTTAGGACCCTAAAACACTTCTATCTTGAACCTAGATGGTTTCCAAGCATAGAAAGGAAGATTGAAACACATGCAACACTTTGCACACACTAAGAATGGATTACAAAATCAAACCAACCTGAACACACTCTTGCTTAGGCTCTCAAACTTTCCAGCAAGTGACCAAATCAAGTTATGGTGTGAAGAGTTACTTGCATTCTTAGAAAATACCCAAAACTAGGATGCCAAGATTACCTAGTAATGAACAAACTTGATCAACATATGATCAACACACTAAGATATTGATTCAACCTGTAAAACCACATGTAAACCACACTTCTAAAAGTTTATAAACTCCAGCAAGTGATAAATACAAGATTTAGAGGTGAATGAATGAGCACACTTAGTGAATCACAAGACTAGCTTCACTATCTTGTCAAATCTTGGTGTTTAGATGTAGATCTAAGATCACTTCACATGAGAATGTTCCTCAACCTGTTAAGAACTTGAAAACACACTTGCATAATGGTTAACACCTTCCAGCAAATGCTCCAATCAAATTACATAAGGAGAGTTACTTACATGCTCAACAAAGTACACCAAAATTTATGCCAAAATTGATGACAATCTTTACAATATGCTCTTCACAATGGAGCTTACAATATGTTCACCCAAAAAAGGGGATCTTTCATCCAAATGGGAGCTTTGCTCAGCCTTTAGGAGAATTACAACTCACTCAAAAGAGCATTTGTCATCCACTTAAGGAGAAGTTTCATCCACTTAAGGAGAGTGTTCATCCAAGAATGGAGATTGTCAACAATAGGATTGAAAAGAACATTGTTAGTATTGAATATGCACAAGCCTCACAATCACAAATGATTAGGTGTTATGATCTGATCCAAAATAGTTTCTTTTCAGCCTCTGATCTTCAATAGACCTGAAATATGCTTTTGATCCACAAGTTCAACTCACAAAACAAAGGTTAGTAAGATTTGATCAACAAAGCAATGCAAAATCATGCTAGAACTTGATCAAACATCCAAATATCACCAAAAATGGAATACTTACTGTAAATAGAAGCCAACCAGCTCTGATACCATGTGAAAAATACAGATCCTAAGTGGATCTAAACTCCAAGATCATTGGCTTGAATGCTTGCACTCCAAACTACATAAGCTAGGAATTGGCAACACATTCTATGCTACCTAGAATGCAAAGAACTTGATCAAAAAGCATTTATCACAAATGGAAACTTCCATAAACATCAAGTGCGGCCCAAAATAGCATTATACAGTCCATAATACATCAGCCTACCACTTTTGGAAAGCACCTAAGATCATACACAATAGCTTGAAGACAATACACACAACAATGCTCTCAATGGAGGAAGAAACAATGACAATGATCTATTGATCTCAATGAAGCATACAACAGGTTTCTCCAACCTGTTCTCCACGACTTCCCTACTATTTATGGATGAGGAAGATGACTCTCTCTCCTCTCTCTAGAAGGTACTTGACCCTAGATATTCCCTATATAGGAAAAATAGCTAAAAATGGCTTATATGACCAAAATACATCAAAATGGTCTCATTTTGAAGGGTATGAAGTTTGACACTTCATCATACTGAAAAAATACAGTAAATAAAAACATTGTGGCCTGGTTCACACGTGTGAAACTCCAGAACCAAAACTATTTACAATTTTAGCCAATTTAGGCCTCAAACTAGCTAGGAAATGTTGACAATTTTCACATGAAGCATTTCTAGCTGCAGCTGCTATGTTCAATGGATTTGTCAAACGAAAAAGAGAACTTGCCGCATTTTTTGCTCAAATATCGCATGAGACCACAGGTATATAGAATACATACAAACATTTATTTCATTTCAATTTTGACTCAAAGGTGTAACCAATGCTTGTTTTTCCCCTACCACATTCAATTGTCATTCTTGCTCCTTTGAAAAGCTAAGGGTCAATTTCAATTCCACAATGCCAGGTGGATGGGAGACGGCGCCTGATAGCCCCTTTGCATGGGGTCTTTGCTACAAAGAGGAGTTGAATGTTGCGGCCCCCTACTGTAGTCCTAGTGTTGAATGGCCTTGTGCTTCAGGGAAAAAGTATTATGGAAGAGGTCCCATGGAACTGTCTTGGTATGTGTCTTCGATCCATTCCAACCTAGTCAATCCAATGGTCATGTCCAGACTTTCATTAGTGAAGCCTTATACACAATATTAATTGCCACATGGTGCTAGGAGAATAGTTATTGCTTTCCACAACCAAACAAGACTGAAGCTAAAAATTGATATGATCTATGTGTAGGAATTACAACTATGGACAAGCTGGTGTAGCACTCGGATTTGACGGCATAAACAATCCTAACCTGGTAGCATCTGACCCAATTATCTCATTCAAAACAGCAATATGGTTTTGGATGACTCCTCAAGCACCAAAACCATCGTCATGCCGTAATCATAGACGAGTGGAAGCCAACAACCACGGACATTGCCGCTAAACGCACGCCAGGTTTTGGAGTCACAACTAACATCATCAATGGAGGCTTGGAGTGTGGTCGTGGAAGTGATCCTCGAGTATTGGATCGTGTCGGCTACTTTGAGCGATATTGTGCAATATTGGGTGTTCATCCAGGAAAGAATTTGGACTGTGCCACTCAAAAGTCATTCTAAGAGAGATGCAATATATTACATCTTATAAATATAGATCAACATGGAATTAGACGTACAACAATATCAAGAAGAAGACTGTTTAGGATGTAAAGTACATGGGCTTCATATTCGACTTCACGTCTCAAGTAAACTATGTACAAATTCGAAATTTATAAACTTTGGTGTCCAAAATATTTATTGAACCTTTCTGAACCTTTCTCTTTCACAATTGTTGTTCAATTCATGCTTGTTAATTTCTAGAAGTCACTTTTTACTGCTTCATTGGTGCACCATATGTGACTACATATGTGGCCTTACCTTATTAAATAAAGTATTCATAGCCCATAGCTTCGGAATGAAGCGATTGCTTACTCATCGAAGGCTTCTAGGTGGTTGAGTGGTTTGGCACCATATTGTCCGTTTAGGTGTCCTTGGAATCAGACTCCTTGGATGGACAATTCGTTGTCGTACTTTATATAAATGCTCTAGCATGATCAAGTTGTGGGCAAATTGGATCTCAAATCACTTTACATGAGAACTTACCAAAAGATGGTAAGAACATAGTGATGACAAAGGATAAAAGTGATAATCCCTCTCCCAGTCTCTATTAGAGGAGTAATCCGATATGTCATGCCAATATATCTCAACAAACTATTTAGGCAATAAGCCATACAAGGTGTGAGCCAAACATTGGGACACATTTTCATCAAAAGTCGTCTCATCTACACCACTTGATGCACACCCTCTCCAAGAAGCTAAATGACATTTGTTGGTCCGCCTTGTCCCAAAGCTTTAGTCCAAATCTTAAACAACCTCTTTCCACTCTTTCCACCTTCTACATTATTTATGGTGTTCACAAAGTATGTCTGACCCCATGCATAACCAACTCATGGTATTGATCCGACCAACATCGATTTGGGACACACCTTACCTATCTCATCATTCACAAATTACATCTAACCCTTTGTCCAATTTGGCCTTTTGAAATTGAAACAACGTTTATAGTATTCACCTTTCCCTTGAACTCAACCACCAATGCACATCTTAGGTTGCCTTGCACTACATGTATTGAAGATTGCTTATTAGACTCAAATGTAGATCCTCTTTGAAATACACTAATAGGATATGGCTAATAACTTTCACTTGATCATCCTCCCAATGTTCGAAGTGAAGGTGAACTGGATGTTGGAGCTCAATTGGCACTATATGTGGATATGCTCTTATGCTATTTAGAATAATAAAGCATCTCATAATCCATCTTCTTCTAAAGAGGTATATATTGGATATCCAGATGCCATTTCGACCTTCCCATTAAATCAAATGATGGCATAATTGATCGACAATGCCATCCTCTCCAACTAAGAACGTTGGTAGTTTTTTATGTTTATTAGAAAAACCCTTAAACAAGAGAGTCTTGAGTTGGGTTTATATTCATTCCAAGACACACCCCTCCTTCTTTCAGACAATATTGTTTATATATACCTCAGCATTAGGACCCTGTAAAACATGTCGCAAATTCCCCTTGCAATAGGTCTACGTTTTAACTCTCATACCTCCCTCCATTCTAATCAGAGTCGGATATCACTCTCCATGATCTCTCGTACATTATTTCTCGAGCTGCCATTATGTATCCTATCCTTTGATACTCACAAAGTTGCTCTTATGCCTGTAATGAAAAACATATGTGTCCATTTTCACATTATCAAATTTCATATTCTCTCATCAAAGTGTGGCCTATAGCGTAGACACAAGCAATTGGATTCTATGATACATGAAATGTTCTATGTTTCAAAATGATCTCAAGACCATCCTCGATTCTTGACTTCAATGATAATGTGATATTAGAGAGATGTGATTGCAATAATCTTGGGATGGTGTAATTGAGTAGTCGATCCATGCATGCTCATCCGGTGACCTGAGTCATATGAGCCGCATCTATTGAGTGGGTAAAAGAATAGAATTTGATACCCACTTGAAAGAGAAGGTTCCATAACACATGGTATTGTAGCACCAATAGACCTAGTATGTTACTCACCTTCAGAATTTGTTCATGCTATCTTGGTGTGTACTTTGCACACGTGTGAGGACTACCAAAAGCATGTGATTGATCTTCTAAGGAGTGTGTGATTACACATGAAATTATCTCTTGATTGTAGCCACCAATCTAGCTAGACCATTTTGAAGGCAAGAGCACCATGCTTCTAGCCACACAAAAGCTATCAAAAGCTATCATTCACACATTGAGAAGATACTTGATGGAAAACTGAGTCCAAGGAGAGGTTGCGCTTGGGTAGAAAGAGAAAATGGGCCCTCACACTCGAGTAGATAGAGAACATAGATAAATTTCTAAGTGCTGGAAGCAAAACTCTCATCAAGACTTGATTACAATAAATTCTCAATGTATGTATAATGAAATCTGGAGTTTCTCCAAGAGGAAAATGCACTAACTTGATTGGACCCCATTGATTCATCATGATTGGACCTCTAGATATGCACCTGTCGTCATGATATGTTAGATGACATACTTTTGAGCTACGATCAAAAGTATTAGTGTTATAATATTTTAATAATACAAAAGACATCTTGCATGAATTTTTAAAAGGTCTTTTTGGAGCTCAAAACTTTCTAATGTCAACATTAAATGATACTTCCAAAATATAGATTGAACACTTGTGACTTGGTGCTCTATCAAATCATTCTTCTAGATAGAACTTGGCTTGCTCATGTTTCTTGCATAATAGAAATCCACGGAAGTGAAGACCTCCTGTATGTGGCGAGCGTTGTCTTTTTACTTCTCTTGAATAATTCTGAGAGTATAATACACGATCAATATTAAAACAGTTTCTCTTTCTTATGCATGGTAGCGCTCAGAATCCACACATAGATGCCAGGAACTTCTGCTCAGGTAGTGCTCAGATCGCTCAAAAGACTGTTCATGTGGCTTATCGATAGTTTTATCTACTCTCCATTAGCTGTTGTTGGCAAGTACTTCAGATAATCTCAAGATAGGAGTTCTTGCTTCAAGGTAGATATTGACTTTTTCCAACTGCTTGCTCAATGTGGGTAGTCATCACAACGATTGAGACCATGGGAGATAACAATAGACTCTTCATGCATGAATCTGCAACATTAGTTTCTGCTTTTTTACTTTATTCTACACTACTCAATCCCTTCTGAACTGATATTCTCTTACTGTCAACACTCCATTATTTGTTTCTTTAGAAATGAGTTGGTAGCAAGTACTTGCAGCATTGGAATGTTCTTCATAACCTGAGCTGGAAAGACAACTAAGGCTCATTGGTCGTGATGGCCTCTTGATCAATCAATAATTGGTAGCTACAGCCTCGCTCCCTCTCTATTAACACATAAAAGCTAGAAGGCCCACACCTCCAATGGATGCATGACGGCTTCAAGCGCATGCTAATTGCTAGCTTGGATCCAAACAAGGCTCCAATATCTGATTGTAATGGAACATGGGCTACTCAGATTGCCTACACACACAAGATGCTTCTTGGTTAGCTTATTGTCACTCCATCTCCATGATTTAGTAGCAACTCTCCTTTACCCGACTCTCATACTCTTGACAAGAGCAATTCACTGCTTCATCAATTTCAACAACGAGTTCCCAAATAGTATCACGCCCTCCTTTTACTCACAGTCAGAAGGATAACATTTCGAGTTGCAGCTCTCTCTCTGTATCTCCTACAGCAACATCACTAGACTCACAAAATTTTCACTCTTCATTGTCCTCTCACGTCTTCTCTTCTACTCTTCAAAACTCACTCTCTTTCCTTCGTAGGAGACCCCCCCTCTTATATTCTTTTCCATGTGAAGGATATTTTTGCCTTTTCTTGAAAACCTCCCTTCAAAGTGTTGTTTGGCCTTCCTTTTGGAGTTTCACTTTTTCTTGATGATTCCGAGTTTTGAACTTCATTTCCGAAGTTGCCCAATATGACTTTGCGGAATGAGTTTCAGGTATTCCAAAAAAGAAAGGTGAGTCTGGCGTTTGTCGGCAGTTTCTATCATGAAAATTTCATACAACTTTCCATGTAGCACTTTGATACTCAAACTGAAGAATTGCATTGAGGTTTTCTCTGTCAACCTTCATTTGCAAAATTCTTATGTGAAGTTTGGTCCATCTTTCCTCTTGAAGTTTTCAATAGCTCCTACCCTTCAAGTTTATTTTTAAGATTTGGACCGTTATCTGTTTGAGGTCAACTTTTTCTCTTTGAAAGTGAAATGCTAACCTTTTTCTTCATTTGTCAGGAACCTTTTTTCATATATGTCCGAACTTTGTTAGGAGTAATTTATTGTCGGAATATTTGTCACCTTTTTTTACACGTGGAGTATCTAAAAGAGAATAAGGGCACCATTGACCTAGGAATTTGTCAACATCTGTCTTTATTATCCCTAGTGCTTAATGACGTTCTCATCTTCCAGTCTATTTTATTTTCATGGTTGTTGTCCTTATCCTGTCTATGGAATATGTGTCACATCATCATGATCCTTGCAAAGTTCTCTTTGTCTTTGCGGTGTTCATGATCCTTGCGATGTTCATTTTCAACACACTTCACATGCTTGTGAAGGGTGGTAGCCATTTTTGACACACCTAGTAACTCCTCAACATTTTCATAAATTTATTACATAGACTGGTTCTTTTTCAAATTAGCCCTTTTCCCATAACTATCGAGCATACTTTGTTTAACCCAATAAAACTTGATATTTTTGGCTTTGAAAACTATGAGTTTTACTTGGCGTCTAGGTAGAACCTCGAATCCCAGTGTTATTGATGGAGATGAAAATTTTGCCTATCATTCTCCAAATTTCCTATGTGCGTGTTGTGTTGGTGACCGATTTTGGTAGAAAATAACCTGCCTGAAACAGCTTGTTGATGGTTCTACTCATATCACTGGTTTTATTCCCATTTTTGATGTATTTGAACGGTACGATAGTGGTGTTGTTGTTGATGCTATGTTCCGTGACTGAGATTTCCCTAGTTGGCAAACGAGATCAAAATGCACCGTGGGTTTTAATTAACAGAATGTCATAAGTACATTGAAAGTGTTGTTTACATGCTTCTAATCTACTTGAAAAATATTCATAGAAATTTAAAATTCTACTTTGGCCATTATTGGACAGGCCGGATTCCCAAACTATAAATATAGTACATACAATAATGTACAATAATCGGCCATTTTAGCCCGATTTTATCATGAAAATGTTAAAAATTGCATAATTCAAGTCTGATTTTCTATGATAAAAAATCTGCTAACATGGCCATATCCACTGGGGGGTGGGGTCCCCACACCAAGGGCCCAGAATCTCTGATTTCGCACTTGCAATAGGCTTTTACTTAGATACTCAGCAACAATGTTCAAGTGGTTCTTTCAGCATATGTTCCATGATCTTTCAGCTTTTGAATCAGATCTGCTCTTTGAAATTCCTGCAATCCAACCCACCAGTGATTCTAATTGGCTTTATGCACCCATTCCCAACAGTGTTAGAAAAAATGCCCACTGTCAAGCCCATGCATAAGGTGGCATGCATATGCAATTTAGGAGTGTATGGTGTAAGAGCATGAATGTATTTTCTCATAATAGTGTCTAAAGTGTCGATTGTTGTGAATGCATTTGGTAGACCCCATCTAGAGTGTTTGAAGTTGCTCTTCTAGTAACTTTGACTTCCTAATTTCTTATTTATACAAGACAACTCCCTAGAAGTTGTTTGATTAAAATATTCTCAATTTTTTCTTTTAAATACTGAAACTACTTTGAAGATTTCTGATTCTATTCGTCTTCTTGATCAAAAATCTCTTTTTTTTTTTTCAAAAGATTATAGAACTAATCAAAGATGCCTATTCTAAGTTGATCAAGAAAAAGCTTCGAACATCGCGAAGATGTGATATATCCAAAAGTAACTCTAACTAAAGAATTCAGAACAATTTTTTTTTTTCGAAATATCTAAGAAAAATATGATACAAGTGACGATCTATCCAGAATACAACTATGAAACTCTCATGGTGTCCAATAGAGCTTCACCCAATTCTCACTCTTTTTTTTTTTGTATTTTAATATACACATTCTCAAGTGTCCATTGCTACTCGTAAGCCTGCTTGCAAGCTTTTGTCCTACTGGCTAGGGCCTTTTTGATCCTTCCATAGACTAGTGCTTTGATGTTGTCGATAAACATAGGGTCAGCTCCTTCCAAGAATTGATGTTGGAACATCTCATTCAATGTTTTATGCTCCTTGGCTGATCTGTCCCTGACCTTGAGATAGAACACTAAATTAAATCCTTCTTTTAGAGGCTCATTGGGGTTGCACCATCTTTGTCTTATCTGCAAGTCGGGAGGTCTATTTGATGTCCCCCATGATAATAATAACCACTCCCATAGCCATTTCGCATAATGGGCACTTAGTCTGATGATGTCTTTTTTATGATTCCGTGCGGTAATGACAAACTTCTGAAGGATGTCACAAGTCATTCCATACGTGTCATAAGATCCTGGTATTAGTGGCCATTGTGTTCTTTGTCGATGATTAGTAGAAGTTCGTAGTTGATAATCCTAATAACTAAGAGAAAACTCCATGGCTGGTATATAGAGGAAGTAGGAGTCCAAATCTTCAAAGAATGCTTCATTTGCAATTAATTTTTTCAGTTTTGGAGGGTAATTTAGAATATGCCCTCTAGTTATCGATTTTTTTCTCTCTCGGTGGCTCTGTTGTGACCGATACTCATCTAGCTGCCTAGCCAATAAGTGATTATTATACTCTGCTGAAGTGGCTTTTGTAGTTAGTCAAGCTATGGTTTTCTCTTGGCTTTTGATATGCATGAGATGTCGTGTTTGCTATATTTCATTTTCTTCTTTGAAGCTTCGACATTTCTTTTTCCATCTCTTCGCCGCTTTTTCTAAGGTGTAGATCTCATTACTTTGACGAATATTGAGGTTTTTTGCATTTTTGAGTTTTTGCTTCAAGTTGTGGATTTGTTGGGCGTGTCGTTCTCGTTCTTTGGAAAGTATTACAACCATTGCCTCACTTGATTTCTTAGGTTCTTGATTAACAGACGCCTCATCTCCTGTAGTAGTCATGTCTTGGTGAACAAGATTCCTCATGTTGTTTTAGAAATTGGTTGGGACAATGCAGTGGTGTTAACAACATGTAGTATTTTTCCAGTCCATTTTTTAAAAAAAATATGTGATTCATGCTTCCATAACTGAGCTGAAACTCGAAAAATACCAGAAACTTGAAAAATTGAAAAAAATGAAAAACTCAAAAATCGTGAAAACTCGAAATTTTTTCAAAAAAACTCAAATAATGCAGAGAGACTCAAAAATATCGAAAAAACTCAAAAAATCTCAAAAATTGAAGAGCCTTGAAAAAACTGCGAATAGACTCGAAAAATTCCAATAGACTCGAAAAAAAGTGGAGAAACTCGATAATATTTTTGAGGAACTCGAAAATTTTTTGAATAACTCAAAAATTTTCGAGAGACTCGAAATCTCAAAAAACTCTAAATAACTCGGAAATCTTGAAAAACTCTGAATACCTCAAAAAATTTCGAGAGACTTAGAAATTTCGGAGAGACTCGAAAAATTCTAAACCGTAAACCGGAGCGGGAGATTGTGGGTTCGTTCCCATTGCCTTATCCATTGGGCCATGGAGTTGCTCCCCACCCCACTGTACTATTTCTATTTCCAATTTTTTTCTCTCAATCCCTTCTACATGCTCCTATATTATACACACATGTCCCTCCCATTTTTCTTTTCATAAAGTGCATAATGCATGGCATGGATGCAATCATTCAAGTTGCAGCAAATGTTTAAAAACATCTTGTGTCTAATATGATGCATGTGACTGAGAGGTTTGTTGCATGTCTTGCCATCATCGAGGATAGGGTATCTAGTAACTGTACTTCATTAGATTGCATATGCACATTGATTATACTAAAGATTTTTTTTTTTCAATAAAGAAATGTCAGAACACTAAACCATAAAATCTACAACCACAAACAAAAAAATAAAAAAAAACAAACTCAAAATTACTGTATTGACCCTCACCCCCTAAGGACAAGGGTGGATTTTCATGACCTTATAAATCATCCAACATCAATCTTATTTCTGGATATTCACTATGTGTTTCAGCCCTACTCTGTGATTCAGTATTTCTCTTTCTATTCCTTTTTAGCACATCTGGTCGTTCACATACATGATAAAGAACTAAATCTCTATTTGACGCCAACCAACGATGATGATGATGGTAGGTCAACTACTTATAAAGAGCAATTTTTTTGAGTTTGTCAGATATATCGCTTATGCCATAAGGCTCATCACCATCATCTATAGATATATCCACATTAGGGAGAAGCATTTGGTCAGCTTGGGTGTATGATTAGGGACAAACCCTTTTTGGGCCAGGGGAATATCCTGTCACAATTTTTTTCCATATTCAGATTTCTCTTACAATGACCCAGTCATAGGGTAGATTATTGAGACATTGGCCATCACATAGTTTCTATCCTTTTAAGAAAGATTGTAATTGGATTACAGTGGAGGGTGACATAATGGCTAGAAGCATCACGATCTTTTCTGGATCAATGGCTATACCATAATAGCTAATGACATGCCCTAATAGCACACCACAGGGTACTCCAAATATGCATTTGTTGGCATTTAGGGATATACAAGTAGTAGCACACTTTTGAAAATATTTTTTAAGTATCACTAAATGCTCTTTAACAAAAGTTGCTCCACATAAATCATCCATAAAGGTTTTCAAGTTTTTGTCTAGGATATCTTCAAAATTTTCATTCATAAACCTTTGATATGTGGCTGGAGCATTTGATAAACGGAAAGGCATAACATGATAGGCAAAAACTCCGAAGGTGGTGGTGAAAGTGGTCTTAAGCTTATCTTCTTCGGCAATGGCTATTTGGTTATAGCCAGCAAAATAGTCCATGAAAGAATAGATTTCTCTTCCTGCCAATTCTTCTAGCATTTAGTCTATAAAAGACAATGCATAATACTCTTTTCTCGTATGTTTGTTTAGTTGCTTATAGTTGACACATACTCGAATTTGAGTAGAATTATTTTTTGGTTATGGGACTATCAGTGAACACCATTCAATATTGCCCATCTCACTATTGTTGACTCTCTTGATGGCATCGACGCAGGCTACTTGAAAAGACACATATTTGTCTCTTCGCTTCATTTGTTGTCTGATTTCCTTAGGTAATCCTGCCATGAACCAGGTCATGACACTATGGTTTGGGATGCTATCAAGGTCACATCCACCACGCAATCTTTTGATCCGCTCAATACAATCATGTAGGGACTCATTTTTCTTATCCATATAGATTCGGCCCAATTGCAAGAATGGATCGGAAAGAAAGCGGGTGGTTTTGAATTTTGTGATAAATTCAACCTGTAAAATATTCCAATTATCACGTTTGTTTTGCTCAAGATTGAAATGCCAATCTTTAGCGGTATCGATTAAGCACAAATTGAAGTATCTTAATAGCTCTTGCGGGCTATCGTCTCCATAGTCTCTACATTCTTGGGTGTATATCTGTAGAAAACGTCGTGGATCTCCCTTGCCATCAAACCTAGGAAGGTCGATTTTGGAAAAAATTTGGATTGCATGGGGCACAAACAGCCTAGGATTGTCCATTGGCAGTTGATCTATGCCAACTGGTTCGGGTAATATCTCGATTGGTACGTTGACAAACTCTTCGAGTTCAGGGAGATCCAGGGTGGATAATCTCCTTCCGGATCTCAGATGCATACAACGGAACTGTTGTTGGGACTATTTTGAATATTTTCATCTTTTGGATATTTTTTATCTTTCAGAGTATAGGTGATCAGGTGCCGGATCTGATAAGGGATCTAACCGATGTGATGATGAATCTTGGATCAAGATCAGATCAAGATTGAAATAAAAGTCGAACGAACGGTGGTGTAATTGCGAATCTAAAGGGCAATAAAAAAAAATGAAAATATAGAAAGATACAAATGAATTCTGATTGTGAATAGATCAAGAAAAATTCTAGAATCTGATGACGAGTTATAAAAGGGGAGTAATAGCACGCGCAAGTAGTAGGATTATAGCTCGCCGAGCTATCTACTTGTTAAAAATGATGATCAGAACAATTTGTGAAGATGATGAGTAATGAGAAATTGATGGCGAGTAATGGCTCTAATGACAAGTAATAAAATTATAACTCGCCAATCTCTCAAATGATAGATCTATATATGTTCTCAAGCCATAGTTCTGATGGCGAGTAGTTTTAAAAAGCTCTCTAGCGAGTAATAGGTGGTAGAGTCAGTAATGTCTCTGATGGCAAGTTATAATTTATAACTCACCAAGCTCATAGAATAGTTTTTGGAGCCTGCATAGCACTCTGGAGAAGTGGCGAGAAAAAACAGTAAAGAAAAAATAGAAAAAAGTCTGTTGCCGAGTAATAAACTTGTGAAAATGCAAGAAAAATTCAAGCAAAAGGCAACCAAAAATCCATCTAACAGTAGCTTAGCACCGTCTCCCAGGCAATGACGCCAAAAAAATGTTGGACCCTTTCCATACCTCCCTTTTCGTAGCGATCAAGAGAGCAAGGTTAGGGTTTGGATCTCCAACCGGGTGAGTTGTGGTGTAGTATGGGCTTCGATCCAATGGGGAGGGGGTTAAACTACAAATCTAAATGAGAACTAAGCCTACAAGGGTGTCAATCTTGGCATCTGATCTGATGGTGGAATGGATCAGTTTGAAAATAGGGTGCTTGACACTCTCCTTAACTCTTTTGAGAGTTTTGATATGTGAAGATCCTCTTCTTGGACCTTGGCTTTTCTTAGACTGTTTAGGCTCTTTGAACTCTAAGCCTTCTCCTCTCGAGGCTCAGTTTCTCGTGGCAGGGAAACAATAGAAGTAGACTAACTAATAGATCATAGTGATCTCTCGTGAATGTGTTTAACTTCTATTTCTCCAGAAGTCGAATGAGAAAGCCTAGATTTTTCAAGATAAGAATAAGACGCTCCAAGCCAAATCTGCAGAATTGTAGAAGAATTTTGATTCGTTGATAGCCGAACTTAATAAGGTCAAGGCAGAAAAGGCTTTTCTACAGACCAAACTTCATGACGAAGGCTTAAAACAAATAAACACAAAAATGACCTTGCAGCTATGCAGCAACTCTGGTGTAATCTAGATAGATTCTTTGAAGCTGCAGTCTCTTCAAGATTAAATGTTGGAGAATTTTCGAGTTGAGTATCTTATTTAACTCACAAACGACAAAGCACTTGTTGAGGAGGAACTTGCTGAGCTGAAGGAGTTGTCAGTCGAAACGACTACTTTCTCCAGGCCAAATGCACACGAGGAGTACTCGCAAGCCCTGGAGAAGATCGAAGAATTGACTAAGCAGCTCCAAGCAACCTGAACTTGTATAGGGGTAGCAGATCATTTGGAGTATGCTGATGTGTGTGTGAAAATTTTTGATCTACAAAAAAAGTACAAGAGCTCAACAGCAGTTCAAAGACCAGATGCGCTATAGATTTCCACAGGCAGAAGGACGTGGAGAGAGAGAGAGAGAGAGAGAGAGACAGAGAGAGAGAGAGAGAGAGAGAGAGAGAGAGAGAGAGAGAGAGAGAGAGAGAGAGAGAGAGAGAGAGAGAGAGAGAGAGAGAGAGAGAGAGAGAGAGAGAGAGAGAGAGAGAGAGAGAGAGAGAGAGAGAGAGAGAGAGAGAGAGAGAGAGAGAGAGAGAGAGAGAGAGAGAGAGAGAGAGAGAGAGTTATTGTATGTTTGAGATTGGAGAAATGAATAGAGCGACGAAGGGTATCCTTTCTGATTTCTGTTCTGCACTACTGAGTGTGAGTGATTTCGAGTCTACTAGCAATCCCGTACGTAGAACTCTAGTCATTCTTTGGTAAGACAACACGATAATCCATTACAGTCATTCCTGTGTTTCCTTGAAATTGAATTAAAGATTTGTCTTTAAACTATTTTTACCCATCTGTGCGAATACTTTGTATTCGACATTTGAGTAAAATTTCCCTTGGTGCAGTTTTCCATAGTTGTTGATAGAAAAGTATGTATGTCGTGAAATGGTAGTCCCTGAATGAGGAATTGAGTTATTGATCTGTATTCGTGTTTGTAACGAAGAAAATTGTTTCTAACATATTCGTGAAATACTTGAGTTCTTTAACCATGATGGGACTTTAGTTGTTGAGGTCTTTTGTCTAGAACACATTAGTTCAAGAATAAGATTACGTCTGCATCGAACATATCACATATCCTTGCTGACAGCTCATGAAAATGCTCAAACATGAGATAGAACAAGTAAAGTAGACTTGAACAAAAATACCTTGATGCTCCTTTGACCTTACTTTAGAGTGTAGTTCATTTGAGCTACTCTGATAACATCTCATTTGCAGAACACTTTGCATTCGGTTTGATAGAGAAAGATTGTTGTTTAGCACTCATTACTTTACACGTCGTTTTTAAAAGTGGAAAATGTCTGTTGACAACCAGATTTCCACTCGACCCAATTTCATTCGAAATAAGTCAATAATGTATCAACTTAACAACTTTTAAGTGCTATCTCCTTGGGGAACGATTTAAATACTACTTAAATATAGCAATTCTGTGCTGGTATATTGTGACAGAACAACAAATGCTTCATTTGCAGTGAAGCAGGCCACTTTATGGTTGATTGTATGGTAAAAAAAAAGTACCATGCCGAATGCCTTGATTGTGTTAGAAAACACAATTTCAAAGACTATCCGAAACAATCCAATAAGATCCTACCTGCCTGCCATGTCCATTACTTATCCAATTAGGATCCTCACAACAACACAACACACGCAGCATAGCAACCAACCACTAAACCTGTTGCTCAATCGAGAAGTTCCTTGAAAACTTAAACATTACCATTCCTTTGTCACCATGGTCTCCATAGCTTTGCAGTTAGGATGGCCTAACCTTTTGTGCCATAATTCCACTTGAGTGAGCTCCTCCCTTGCCATGTTTACACTTACAACCATCACATTAGCATTCAATTTGAATAACCTCCCTTGCTTGAAACCACTAGGAATACATTTTTCATCTTTCAAGATAGAACATGCTCCATGCTTGAAATGTACATCTAATCCACTATCCATAAGTTGTCCTACACTCAACAAATTCTTTGTAATTGAAGGTACATAAAGAACATTGCCTAGATCTACTTTTTTAGATGATCCATGAATGAACTAACATGATTATGCCTACCCTTCACACATGGGAACTATTTCCACGCAAGTGTGATTTCAATATGTCCATGAAAATGATAAGGCTAGATTTTGCATATTCTTTACACTTGGCCCATGCGAGTAGTGAAGAGATCACTCCTCAGTATGTCCACTAATTGAGACATCACCACATCACACAAGGACATGTATCTGTGAGTCCCACTTTCCACTTGATAGGGTAACAGGATGTGTAGAGCCTTACCAAAGAGAGATTTTGGCGAAGTTCTAGATCAATCATAGTGCCTCGTTTTGAATCTAAGAAATCTCTAAAAGAATGTAGTAAATGTAATAAAAGTTTTATGCAACAACCAAGAAAAACTTCTAGCTATTATTCAGTAACATTATCAATGGCTTTCTACCAAAGTTCAAATGAACAATATGTCTAGGAGTGGAATCTAAAAAGCTATGAATACAAAGAACAAGACCAAAGATACCTCAAATTTATTGCATCTCCAGAAGAACGTAGTACATTGTATCTTAAATGGAAGAACTCACCTCCAATAGACAATGATAATAACCCACAACCTCAGCTACAAGATAGAAAAGAAACTTTGTCACAAATTTTCTTTGTAATTCTCACACAAACTTTAAAAGAATCACTTTGTGACACAACTTCCTTTCCTTTGTCACATGGTGGCCATGCCTCCTAAGTGCCCATTTTCTCAAAAGTTGAAGGGCAAAATTTTGCCACATTTCTTAACACTTACTTCAATTCCACTATCAAAACCCATTGCCTTAGAACCCTTTCAACCTTGTTTGTCTCGTAGCTCCTATATGGAGAACACACACGTGTCAAATTTCTTTTTGAACTTGAAAAGCAAAATACATCTTTGTTGTGCTTGTGATCAAATAAACAACTACTAAGTCTTCATCTTTTCTATTAAAATAGTTGTCGTTTCAAGACTTTCCATGTTCTTGCATATCAAAATCTCAAATGGAGGCCTAGTCATCCAAAGTAGAAAATAATAGTATTAATGAGATATTACAAAGTAAACAAAAGGAACCTATGAAAACTTTTTAAAACATACATAAGTTAATTTGTGTATTTGCATGCGCATAAATTTTAGGATGAAAACAAACCAAAAAAATTTACATTCACTTGAATTATAACCAACACACAAGTAGATCAATGTTTCTTGTGATTGCTAGGGCCTACTTGCAAAGCGCAGGGGCCAAAAAAGAAATGTACGAAACCCCTTGAAAACATAGGCATATCAATTAGTGAATCCCCATGTCATGCAAAAATATTCTTGAATTGCAAAGAAACAAATGTTCTATAAATGAATTCTACTAACAGCCAAAACACATGCAAGTCAATGTTCAAGATCATATTGGTGAGAGTAGGAGCCTAAAAAAGAGAACATGTGTAAAATGTTGGAACTCAATGTTGGTCATACTCATAAAATTCAAATCCAATTAGTCTTACATTGACTTCTTCCCATTGAAATGGACCACGGCCCTCCGTGATGAAGAGATTGGACATGGATAGAGATATTAATAGCTTAGGACACACATGGAGATATTGATCCATAGATCTTCGAAAAATACAAATATATGAAGGGACACTTGCTCGAAATATTGTGGTGACAAAATTACGACATATAAAAGGAGAGGTGTGGATAGATATTTAATGGAACGGTGATAATGATATGAGGTCGTTAATAGTTTCTTGTTCTTGATGGTCAACAATTGGTTAAAATCCATCTCCCATGACATTGGCCATTTATTTGCTTCTCCAAATATCTTCTCAAAGTTCCATGTCTAGCCGACATTTTATGTGCTACTTAAATGCATCAATCTCATTCTAGTTTATCACACCTTTCTTAGTGTAGAGAGAGAGAGAGAGAGAGAGAGAGAGAGAGAGAGAGAGAGAGAGAGAGAGAGAGAGAGAGAGAGAGAGAGAGAGAGAGAGAGAGAGAGAGAGAGAGAGAGAGAGAGAGAGAGAGAGAGAGAGAGAGAGAGAGAGAGAGAGAGAGAGGATCATTCACTGTGTAGCAAAGCACCCTGCAACAAAGCCTCCTTGGTCTCCAACTTTACCGGTAGTAGCATGGATCGATGCTTGAGATTGAGCACCTTGTTTTCATTACGACTCTTGCTCACGCAAGCATTAGTGTGCTTGTGTGTCATGGGTATGCATCACAACAACAAATTACTAAGAGCAGGCAAATTAGGAGTACTTTCAGCTACGACAACTGGAGAAGAAGCATCTGTGGCTACTCTCATAAGTAAGGACCTCTTTGAGCAGCTATTCACACATCGCAATGATGTTGTCTGCCCTGCACATGGATTTTATACCTATGAAGCATTTCTAGCTGCAGCTGCTATGTTCAATGGATTTGCTACCACCGGGGATGTGGTCAAACAAAAAAGAGAACTTGCCGCATTTTTTGCTCAAATATCGCATGAGACCACAGGTACATAGAATACATACAAGCATTTATTTCATTTGAGTTTTGACTCAACGGTGTAACCAATGCTTGTTTTTCCCCAACCACATTCAATTGTCATTCTTGCTCCTTGCAAAAGCTAAGGGTCAATTTCAATTCCACAATGCCAGGTGGATGGGAGACGGCGCCTGATGGCCCCTTTGCATGGGGTCTTTGCTATAAAGAGGAGTTGAATGCTGCGGCCCCCTACTGTAGTCCTAGTGTTGAATGGCCTTGTGCTTCAGGGAAAAAGTATTATGGTCGAGGTCCCATGCAACTGTCTTGGTATGTGTCTTCGATCCATTCCAACCTAGTCAATCCAATGGTCATGTCCAGACTTTCATTAGTGAAGCCTTATACACAATATTAATTGCCACATGGTGCTAGGAGAATAGTTATTGCTTTCCACAACCAAACAAGACTGAAGCTAAAAATTGATATGATCTATGTGTAGGAATTACAACTACGGACAAGCTGGTGTAGCACTTGGATTTGACGGCATAAACAATCCTGACCTGGTAGCATCCAACGCAATCATCTCATTCAAAACAGCAATATGGTTTTGGATGACTCCTCAAGCACCAAAACCTTCATGTCATGCTGTAATCATAGATGAGTGGAAGCCAACAACCACGGACATTGCCGCTAAACGCACACCAGGTTTTGGAGTCACAACTAACATCATCAATGGAGGCTTGGAGTGTGGTCGTGGAAGTGATCCTCGAGTATTAGATCGTGTCGGCTACTTCGAGCGATATTGTGCAATATTGGGTGTTCATCCAGGAAAGAATTTGGACTGTGCCACTCAAAAGTCATTCTAAGAGAGATGCAATATATCACATCCTGTAAATATAGATCAACATGTAATTAGACACACAACAATATCAAGAAGAAGACTGTTTAGGATGTAAAGTACATTGGCTTCATACTCGAGTTCACGTCTCAAGTGAACTATGTACAAATCTGGAATTTATAAACTTTGGTGTCCAAAATATTTACTAAACCTTTCTCTTTCATAATTCATGCTTGTTAGTTCCTAGAACTAGTTTTTTATTGTTTCATCGGTGCACCTTATGTGAGTACATTTGTGGCCTTACCTTATTAAATAAAGTATTCACAACCCATAGCTTCGGAATGAAGCGATTGCTTACTCATCGAAGGCTTCTAGATGGTTGAGTGGTTTGGCACCATATTGTCCGTTTAGGTGTCCTTGGAATCAGACTCTTTGGATGGACAATTTGTAGTCATACTTCATAAAAATATTCTAGCATGATTAAGTTGTGGGCAAATTGGATCTCAAATTACTTTAGTTCCTTACATGAGAACTTACCAAAAGATGGTAAGAACGTAGTGATGACAACGGATAAAAGTGATAATCCCTCTCCCAGTCTCTATTAGAGGAGTAATCCGATATGACTTGCCAATATCTCTCAGCAAACTATTTAGGCAATAAGCCATACAAGGTGTGAGCCAAACATTGGGACACATTTTCATCAAAAGTCGTCTCATCTACACCACTTGATGCACACCCTCTCCAAGAAGCTGAATGACATTTGCTGGTCCACCTTGTTCCAAAGCTTTAGTCCAAATCTCAAACAACCTCTTTCCACTCTTTCCACCTTCTACATTATTTATGGTGTTCAAAAAGTATGTCTGACCCCATGCATAACCAACTCATGGTATTGCTCCGACCAACATTGATTTGGGACACACCTTACCTATCTCATCATTCACAAATTACATCTAATCTTTTGTCCAATTTGGCCTTCTGAAATTGAAGCAACGTTTATAGTATTCACCTTTCCCTTGAACTCAACCACCAATGCACATCTTAGGTTGCCTTGCACTACATGTATTGAAGATTGCTTAATAGAATCAAATGTAGATCTTCTCTGAAATACACTAATAGGATATGGCTAATAACTTTCACTTGATCATCCTCCCAATGTTCGAAGTGAAGGTGAACTGGATGTTGGAGCTCAATGTGTACTATATGTTGATATGCTCTTATGCTATTTAGAATAATAAAGCATCTCATAATCCATCTTCTTCTAAAGAGGTATATATTGGATATCCAGATGCAATGTGACCTCCCCATTAAATCAAGTGATGGCATACATGATCGACAATGCCATCCTCTCCAACTAAAAACGTTGGTAGTTTGTTATGTTTAATAGAAAAACCCTTAAACAAAGAGTCTTGAGTTGAATTCTGTAATTTGTAAAGACAAATTGCTCCTAAGTAATAAAGACCTTCCTAGCTTCTAACCCAGATAGACTTCGATGATATAGAATTTTTAATGATCAATATTCTTTTTGGATAATGTATGAGTTTATTGCTTTAATGAATTGAGTAATTGGCATTGATACCTGTAGAACTAAGAATTTTCTATGAACCATGTTTGATGGTAGTATGAACACTGACCTTTCTTTGAAGGGATGTGCAGGTACAATAAATGTACCTGATGAATCTGAACAAGAATAAGAAGCCCTCTGGTCTTAAGGACTGATCTCTCTTTGAGGGTATGTGTAGGTACTAAAGAAAGTGCCAGATGAACAAGAATCAAATCAAGAAGCTTTCTAAGCTTAAAGCTAGTAAACATGAAGGCTTTTGACAAAGTCTATAATGAGGGCTCACTAGATTCTATAAAGAAGGCTTATTTATAAGTATATAATGAAGGCTCAGAGGAGTCTATAAAGAACATGACAAGGCTTAGGGTCTGATCACCCTAGTGACTTGTTCCACCATGATTTTGGATGGGCAACATCTAGAAAATAAGTGCCAATGAACATGATTGAGGATGGGAAACCTCTAGAAAAAAGGGCCTAGGAATTGATGGACATTATGCAAAAACAAGATGGACATATACCCTGGCTTTTCCATAGGATAATTGCACTTGGGTGAATTCCCAAGTTGTAATCATAAAACATAATATGTAAATAAAAGTCAAGTTGGAACCTTGTACCACCTACTTCCCACCTACTTTTCCTCATGCATTCTAGGCAATTTGACAGCCAGAATAGGGTGCCCTGCTACACTCTCTCTTCTTATGCCAAATCACCATAATAACTCTTCCAAGCTAATACACATCACCCATTCACCCTCTCTAACTGATACACCTCATCCAAGCACTCCACTTCACCCTATTGGATCTTCTTCACACCTCATGCACTTGAACTTGACACCTCACTCACTTTGGAAATACTCTCCACTCTCTATATAACTGGAAATGTGCCCCTCTACCAAGAGAATGAAAGGATGATGCATCCAAACTCTGCCATTCTCTTTCTTGTTGTGTACAGGTGCTTTGGAGAAGAGGATTGAGGCATTACCTCAAGGAGACTATGTTATTTTTGTGATTGCAAGATTATTTGGAGCTCAAACCCTCGGATTTCTACCTCTCTCTCACATCACAACACAAACATACACACACACACACACACACTCTCTCTCTCACTTTCACCTTCTCTCGAAACCATGGTATGCTCTTCAAACTGTTACCCCTATGTAAGAATGGTTGTTTAGTACTTTTGCATGTTAGGATATCTGTGGCCTATTGTCCATGCATGTCAGATCTAGAGCTTGCATGCCATGCCATCTGTGGTCTATTGTCCATGCATGTCAGATCTAGAGTTTGCATGTTAGATCTAAAGCTTGCATGTCAGTTTTGATGCTTGCATGTCACTCCATGCATTCCTGAAAGGGCATGCATGTCACTTCATGACTGTTGCATGCCAAGAATCTATGAATTCTCATGATTGCATGTCACTTTAGAAAGTTGCATGTCAAGAATCCATGAACCCTTATGAGTGCATGTCAAGAATCCATGAACCTTGATGATTGCATGCCTAGAATCTATGAACTCTCATGATTGCATGCCACTCAGACAGTTGCATGTCAAGAATCCAGGAACCCTTATGATTGCATGTCAAGAACCTAAGATCCATTTAGAGTTGCATGATAAGAATCTATGATCCAACATGATTGCATGTCGGAAAGATTAAGACTTATGAAGAGATGTCTATGCTTTTGTTAAGCTAGATATGGAATTGAAATCGCTGAATATGAACTAAGACTATGTTAAGTTGATGTTCCTACATCTGAGACCCTATTGGAATCCATTGTATATGTAATTGGCATTGGCCAATTGGATTTGCATAATTATAAGAAAAGAATCCTTCGTGGGAGGGTCACCATCTTGACCCCTCAGTGCTTCCGCTATTGTGTGAATGAATCTTTGTGAGGCAATGTTTTTCGGGTTTTAATTTAAAATCTTTGTGATTTTCATTAAGTAGATTTGCAACTAGCCTTATGTGAATGATTAAGCCAATTAAATCTTTTGGCCTTTAAGAACTTAGGATAGGCCTTCACCCTCGAGTTCATAGCTTGGTATCAGAGCTATGGATTAATTTGTCATGAACTTGATATGAAGACCTTGTATGTTCTTGCATGCAGAAGAACACAAAGCTCCACCCGATGTTTAAGAGGCCTTGTGCTTCAAAAAGCAAGAACTGCTTGGAAAAGATCAAGAAGACCAAGATACCTGCTAGGCATCATGAAAAACTAGATGACGACGAAACACCGGAAGCCTACTTGCGGCAAACTAGAAGGTCATGTTTAGAGTATAGAAGTATTTTTTCTTAGAAACGATTTCTTGAATTGAGATGGACCTAGATTTCAAGCATCTTTTGAAATTATGAATAGGAGGTTAAACCTCCTAAGACATTATGTAAAAGCATGACTAGTATGACAACATACTAAGAAGGAATGGGGACCGAAAACTTCAAGACCTCTTTACCCTGTCCCATTCCTAAATTCCCAAAGAAACAATTTACTATGAAGTTGTTTCTGAGCAATCTAAAGCCCAGGATGAAAATGAAATGATTGGATCTACCTGAGATAGAATCAGTAAGCTAATTCTAAACTCATAGATTAAGAGATCTGAGTTAGATCAAGAAAGAAAATAGTCTTTACCCAAAGCTGATCTCAACATATACGATCAAATCTGAAAGAAAGAAATAAGCATAAACATTATACCTCCTCAAGTTTAAAAACTATCCTACTATGGATGCAAGATGAATGGAAGAAGAATTCTTCCAAGAATATCAAGAAATTTTTAAAAGATTTAAGAATCTTAGTTGAGAAATTTTCGTTGAGGACAACGCTTTATGCGTTGGAGGGGTGTAGTTTGTAAAGACAAATTGCTATAATAAAGACTTTCCTAGCTTCCAACCCAGATAGACTTCAATTTTATAGAATTATCAATGATAAATATTCTTTTAGGATATTGTATGAATTTATTGCTTTAATGAATTGAGTAACATGCATTGATACCTGTAGAACTAAGAATCTTCTATGAACCATGTTTGATGGTAGTATGAACACTGACCTTTCTTTGAAGGGATGCGCAGGTACACATTAACGTACCTGATGAATCTAAACAAGAATAAGAAGCCCTCTGGGCTTAGGGACTGATCTCTCTTTGAGGGTATGTGCAGGTACTCGAGAAAGTGCCAGAAGAACAAGAAGCTTTCTAAGCTTAAAGACAGCAAACATGAAGGCTTTTGACAAAGTCTATAATGAAGGCTCAGTAGACTCTATAAAGTTGGCTTATTTATGTCTATCATGAAGGCTCAGAGGATTCTATAAAGAATAGGACAAGTCTTAGGGTCTGATCACCCTAGTGACTTGTTCCACCATGATTGAGGGTGCCAATGAACATGATTGAGGATGGGAAACCTCTAGAAAAAAGGGCCTAGGAATTGATGGACATTATGCAAAAACAAGATGGACATATACCCTGGCTCTTCCATAGGATAATTGCACTTGGGTGAATTCCCAAGTTGTAATCATAAAACATTATATCTAAATAGAAGTCAAGTTGGAACCTTGTACCACCTACCTCCCACCTACTTTTCCTCATGCATTCTAGGCAATTTGACACCTAGAATGGGGTGCCCTCCTACACTCTCTCTTCTTATGCCAAATCACCATAATAACTCTTCCAAGCTAATACACATCACCCATTCACCCTTTCTAGCTAATACACCTCATCCATGCACTCCACTTCACCCTAAGTCCTATTGGAGTCTTCTTCACACCTCATGCACTTGAACTTGACACCTCACTCACTTTGTGTTGTGTCGTCGATGTAGCATAGGGGTAAGGTCCATCGCTGGGAGCGGCAATCTCGCCTTCACCTGCATAGCAAGAAGAGAGAGGGAGAGGAGAGAGTGGAGAAAGAGAGTGGAGAGAGGGAGAGAGAGAACGCCTAGGTTGAGAAAGGCCTTGGGGGCTCGAGCGCCTACCTAAAGCTATTCTATCCCAACATAGAGAGAGAGAGAGAGAGAGAGAGAGAGAGAGAGAGAGAGAGAGAGAGAGAGAGAGAGAGAGAGAGAGAGAGAGAGAGAGAGAGAGAGAGAGAGAAATCAAAAGAGTTTTATTAAGAAGAGAATGGAAGATGATACGATACAAAGGAAATGTCTCCCTCTTATAGATTTTAGAGGTGAGACTCCTTCACTCTCATTGGCCACTTCATTGGGGCTAGGATTCTAATCCAAGCCTTTAAAATAAATACAACTTAAATCTATTGGTGCTAAGAAAGCACAAGGGAACTCACATGATTTATGTGAGTTTTAAGTTGGACCCTTTTAGATTTTTTATTTGCAACTTGACTTAGGGCCTCTTATGTCATTTTAGAGTTTTAAGCCCCTAGTCTCTTATTCTTAGGAATTACAACTTGCTACTTGTGCTGGGTTGGGCTTACACGCGCAGGATGCCAGTGCCCTCACACTTATTGATTGGACCCCATTGATTCATCATGATTGGACCTCTAAATATGCACCTCTCATCATGATTGGGACCTCATGATTTCCACCTCACATTTTGATTAGGCCTCGTGATGTGCACCTCTAAACATGATTGATCCACATGTAATACACCTCTTAAAGTGATTGGCCTTGTGATCTACGCCTCTAAATGTGATTGGGCCAAATGGATGCATTTCATTCCTAACATTATGTGACATATGTCACTATCACACTACAACTTAAATTTAAGGCCTATCGACTATTCATGAATGAACTAAAATGATTATGCCTACCCTTCACACATGTGAACTATCTCCACACAAGTGTGATTTCAATATGTCCATGAAATTGAAAAGTGATAAACTTAGATTTTTCATATTCTTCACACTTGGCCCATGCGACTAGAGAAGAGATCACTCCTCAGTATGTCCACTAATTGAGACATCATTACAACACACAAGGACATGTATCTGTAAGTCCCACTTTTGACTTGATAGGGCAATAGGATGTGTAGAGCCTTACTAGAGAGCGATTTTGGCGAAGCTCTAGATCCATCATAGTGCCTCGTTTTGAATCTAATAAATCTCTTAAAGAATGTAGTAAATCTAATAAAAGATTTGTGCAACAACCAAGAAAGACTTTTAGCTATTATTCCGTAACATTATATGGCTTTCTACCAAAGTTCAAATGAACAATATGTCTAGGAGTGGAATCTAAAAAGCCATGAATACAAAGAACAAGATCAAAGATACCTCAAATTTATAGCATCTCTAGAAGAAAGTAGTACATTGTATCTTGAAAGGAAGAACACACCTCCAATAGACAACGATAATTACCCACAACCTTAGCTATAAGACAGAAAAGAAAGGTTGTCACAAATTTTCTTCATAATTCTCACACAAACTTTAAGAGAATCACTTTGTGACACAACTTCCTTTCCTTTGTCACGTGGTGGCCATCCCTCCTAAGTGCCCATTTTCTCAAAAGTTGAAGGGCAAAATTTTGCCACATTTCTTAACACTTACTTCATTTCCTCTATCAAACCCATTGCCTTAGAACCCTTTCAACCTTGTTTTTCCCGCGGTCCCTATATGGAGAACACACACGTGTCAAATTTCTGTTTGAACTTGAAAAGTAAAATACATCCTTGTTGTGCTTGTGATCAAATAAACAACTGCTAAGTCTTCATCTTTTCTATTAAAATAGTTGTCGTTTCAAGACTTTCCATGTTCTTGCATATCAAAACCTCAAACGGAGGCCTAGTCATCCAAAGTAGAAAATAATAGTATTAATGAGATATTACAAAGTAAACAAAAGGAACCTATGAAAACTTTTCAAAACATACATAAATTAATTTCTATACTTGCATGCGCATAAATTTTAGGATGAAAGCAAACAAAAGAATTTAGATTCACTTGAATTATAACCAACACACAAGTAGATCAATGTTTTTTGTGATTGCTAGGGCCTACTTGCAAAGCAAAGCAGGGGTTAAAAAAAGAAATGTAAGAAAACCCTTGAAAACATAGGCATATCAATTAGTGCATCCCCGTGTCATGCAAAAATATTCTTGAATTGCAAAGAAACAAATGTTCTATAAATGAATATTACTAACACCCAAAACACATGCAAGTCAATGTTCAAGATCATATTGGTGAGAGTAGGAGCCTAAAAAAGAGAACATGTGTAAAATGTTGGAACTCAATGTTGGTCATACTCATAAAATTCAAATCCAATTAGTCTTACGTTGACTTCTTCCCATTGAAATGGACCACTGCCCTCCATGATGGAGATTGGACATGGATAGAGATATTAAGAGCTTAGGACACACATGGAGTTATTGATCCATAGATCTTCAACAAATACAAATATATGAAGGGACACTTGCTGGAAATATTGTGGTGACAAAATTATGAGATATAAAAGGAGAGGTGTGGATAGATATTTAATAGAAAGGTGATAATGATGTGAGGTGGTTAATAGTTTCTCGATCTTGATGGTCAACTATTGGTTGTAATCCATCTCCCATGACACTGGCCATTTATTTGCTCCAAATATCTTCTCAAAGTTCCATGTCTAGCCGACATTTTATGTGCTATTTAAATGCATCAATGTCATTCTAGTTTATCACACCTTTCTTAGTGTAGAGGGAGAGAGAGAGAGAGAGAGAGAGAGAGAGAGAGAGAGAGAGAGAGAGAGAGAGAGAGAGAGAGAGAGAGAGAGAGAGAGAGAGAGAGAGAGAGAGAGAGAGAGAGAGAGAGAGAGAGAGAGAGAGAGAGAGAGAGAGAGAGAGAGAGAGAGAGAGAGAGAGAGAGAGAGGATCAATCACTGTGTAGCAAAGCACCTGCAATAAAGCCTCCTTGGTCTCCAACTTTACCAGTAGTAGCATGGATCGATGCTTGAGATTGAGCACCTTGTTTTCAATACAACTCTTGCTCACGCAAGCATTATTGTGCTTGTGTGCCATGGGTAGGCATCACAACAACAAATTACTAAGAGCAGGGAAATTAGGAGTACTTTCAGCTACAACAACTGGAGAAGAAGCATCTGTGGCTTCTCTCATAAGTAAGGACCTCTTTGAGCAGCTATTCACACATCGCAATGATGTTGTCTGCCCTGCACATGGATTTTATACCTATGAAGCATTTCTAGCTGCAGCTGCTATGTTCAATGGATTTGCTACCACCGGGGATGTGGTCAAACGAAAAAGAGAGCTTGCCGCATTTTTTGCTCAAATATCGCATGAGACCACAGGTATATAGAATACATACAAACATTTATTTCAATTTTGACTCAAAGGTGTAACCAATGCTTGTTTTTCCCTTACCACATTCAATTGTCATTCTTGCTCCTTGCAAAAGCTAAGGGTCAATTTCAATTCCACAATGCCAGGTGGATGGGAGACGGCGCCTGATGGCCCCTTTGCATGGGGTCTTTGCTACAAAGAGGAGTTGAATGCTGCGGCCCCCTACTGTAGTCCTAGTGTTGAATGGCCTTGTGCTTCAGGGAAAAAGTATTATGGTCGAGGTCCCATGCAACTGTCTTGGTATGTGTCTTCGATCCATTCCAGCCTAGTCAATCCAATGGTCATGTCCAGACTTTCATTAGTGAAGCCTTATACACAATATTAATTGCCACATGGTGCTAGGAGAATAGTTATCGCTTTCCACAATCAAACAAGACTGAAGCTAAAAATTGATATGATCTATGTGTAGGAATTACAACTACGGACAAGCTGGTGTAGCGCTTGGATTTGACGACATAAACAATCCTGACCTGGTAGCATCTGACGCAATGATCTCATTCAAAACAGCAATATGGTTTTGGATGACTCCTCAAGCACCAAAACCATCATGTCATGCCGTAATCATAGACGAGTGGAAGCCAACAACCACGGACATTGCCGCTAAACGCACGCCAGGTTTTGGAGTCACAACTAACATCATCAATGGAGGCTTGGAGTGTGGTCGTGGAAGTGATCCTCGAGTATTGGATCGTGTCGGCTACTTTGAGCGATATTGTGCAATATTGGGTGTTCATCCAGGAAAGAATTTGGACTGTGCCACTCAAAAGTCATTCTAAGAGAGATGCAATATAGTACATCCTATAAATATAGATCAACATGTAATTAGACATACAACAATATCAAGAAGAAGACTGTTTAGGATGTAAAGTACATGGGCTTCATATTTGACTTCACGTCTCAAGTAAACTATGTACAAATTTGGAATTTATAAACATTGGTGTCCAAAATATTTACTAAACCTTTCTGAACCTTTCTCTTTCAGAATTGTTGTTCAATTCATACTTGTTAGTTTCTAGAAGTCACTTTTTACTGCTTCATCGGTGCACCATATGTGACTACATATGTGGCCTTACCTTATTAAATAAAGTATTCATAGCCCATAGCTTCGGAATGAAGCGATTGCTTACTCATCGAAGGCTTCTAGGTGGTTGAGTGGTTTGGCACCATATTGTCCGTTTAGGTGTCCTTGGAATCAGCCTCTTTGGATGGACAATTCGTTGTCGTACTTTATATAAATGCTTTAGCATGATCAAGTTGTGGCCAAATTGGATCTCAAATTACTTTACATGAGAACTTACCAAAAGATGGTAAGAACATAGTGATGACAAAGGATAAAAGTGATAATCCCTCTCCCAGTCTCTATTAGAGGAGTAATCCGATATGGCATGCCAATATCTCTCAACAAACTATTTAGGCATAAGCCATACAAGGTGTGAGCCAAACATTGGGACACATTTTCATCAAAAGTCGTCTCATCTACACCACTTGATGCACACCCTCTCCAAGAAGCTAAATGACATTTGTTGGTCCACCTTGTCCCAAAGCTTTAGTCCAAATCTTAAACAACCTCTTTCCACTCTTTCCACCTTCTACATTATTTATGGTGTTCACAAAGTATGTCTGACCAACATCGATTTGGGACACTCCTTACCTATCTCATCATTCACAAATTACATCTAACCCTTTGTCCAATTTGGCCTTTTGAAATTGAAACAACGTTTATAGTATTCACCTTTCCCTTGAACTCAACCACCAATGCACATCTTAGGTTGCCTTGCACTACATGTATTGAAGATTGCTTATTAGACTCAAATGTAGATCTTCTCTGAAATACACTAATAGGATATGGCTAATAACTTTTACTTGATCATCCTCCCAATGTTCGAAGTGAAGGTGAACTGGATGTTGGAGCTCAATGTGCACTATATGTTGATATGCTCTTATGCTATTTAGAATAATAAAGCATCTCATAATCCATCTTCTTCTAAAGAGGTATATATTGGATATCCAGATGCCATTTCGACCTCCCCATTAAATCAAATGATGGCATACATGATCGACAATGCCATCCTCTCCAACTAAGAACGTTCGTAGTTTTTTATGTTTAATATAAAAACCCTTAAACAAGAGAGTCTTGAGTTGAATTCATAATCATTCCAAGACACACCCCTCCTTCTTTCAGACAATATTGTTTATATATACCTCAGCATTAGGACCCTGTAAAATGTGAAAAATTGTCAACTAGTAGTATTTTCCTAACTTGAGATTTTGTAGGCCTATGGCCAAATAAAAGTTAGAGATAGGTTCATACATGTATGTAGAGGCCCAAAGTATGTGTACACTACTTTTGAGGTCACATTAATTAGAGGAGGACGAGTGTGGAGCTCTTCTATTGGCTCATAATTTGGTGCATTCCTATTTGACCAAATTTCTAGGTAGATGGGTGAATCCTATTGGACCCCAATTTTAGCCTATCATAAGACAAGTGGCCAAGAGGCACTATGGCTGCTATAAATAGCCATCTCCACGAGTATGTACATATCTCATTTTCATTCTATTGAATGAATGTTATGCTCTTTGAAGATCCATCTTCTTCTCTCTCACTTTTTTGTTCATATCTTGCATTCTAGCCACTAGAATTGTGATTTCTTTGTTGCTATGGCTTCACACGTGTGAAATGCAGGTTGTAGGCTCTGAAGTACGGACAGGGACAGCAAGTTTCTGTTTGTGGAAGCTTATGATCAGATTTTGATGTTTAGTTGATGTTTAGTATGCTTAACATCACAATTTCTATCATTTTTTCAATCTAGATGTGCATAACTTCCATGGCCAAGATCTTTATGAAACTTTAGCATCTTTTGGATCTGAGTTTTTCACATGGTATCAGAGCATTAGGCGGCCAAATGTGCAGGTTTTGCCAGATTTAGAAGAGATTTGTGGGCGAGTTTGCTTTTGTAGCATTCCAATCAAGTTTCTAGCTAAAAATCTTGTTGATTTATGTGTAGAAATTGGATCTTTGTGATCAAAACATCATTTGTATGCATTTCAATTGAAGTAGGGCGAATTCCCTCTGTACTTATCAGAATAAGGAGACAAAATTTGTTTTGGAAAGAGGGAGATGCAAGATCCAACAAGATCCTATTAGTTTTCCATTCTAGCATATAGTTTTTTGATTCAATTTCTTGCTTCTTCATGTCAAAAACTTCAAAATTGATGTAACCCTCTGATTTTCAGTTTGCTGAATGATTCAAGAGTGTATTTCAATCTTAGGAGTGAGGGAAAAGCAAGTATATTGAGGTTTGGTCTTGGTTTGATCAAGAAATCATAAAACTAGTGGCTAAAATTGAGGAAAAAGTGAGGAAAAGAGAGAAAAAGTAAGGTTTTAGGTTCCAAATCTTTGTGATTTCTTCTTGTGTTTCATTTGTTGATTCAAGAGAGTGCTTAGTGCATTGGAACAGGTCAAAGATCAGAGATCAATCATTGCAACATGGCTACAAATGGAGGCTACATGTTGGAAAGCAATGATAGGCTTACCTCCCTCAACTATTCTACTTGGAAAGTAAGGATGGAGTCTTTGCTTGAGATGAATGAGTTGATGGATATTGTTGTAGGTGTGGAGGAGAGACCTTTGGCACCTCAAGAACAATTGAGGTATGACAAGAGGGCAAAGAAAGCCCTTCACATGATCAAGATGAATGTGACAAATGAGCTTATCAAAGAGGTTGGTAAGTGCACATCATCTAGTGAAGCTTGGGAAGCCTTGAAGAAGGTTTATGAATCCAAGTCTACTTCTAGAGTGTTGACTTTAAGAAGGCAAATCTTTTCTTGTATGCAAAAGAAGAGTGAGAGTGGACATGCTTTTGTTTTGAGAGTTAAAGCATTGAATGATGAGTTAGCATGCATTAATGATGGCATAAATAATGAGGAGCTTGTTCAAGTGATTCTCAATGGCTTGTTGGATGATCATGCTAATCTTGTTCAAAGTTATGCTATCCAAAAATGTTTACCAAGTGTTGGAGACTTGCAAGAGGTCTTGTTGGCTGAAGAATTCAGGTTGCAAGCAAGAGTGGGAGCATCTTCTACATCTCAAGGAGGAGAAGAGGAGGCAATGTTCTCTAAAGGCAAGTTCAAGGGCAAAGGTAAAAGCAATTGGTCTAAAGGGCAAGACCAAGGTGAGCACTCTACTTTTGGCAAAAAGAAGGATAGATCTAAGCTAAAATGTTTCTATTGTGGAGTCAAAGGGCATTTTGCTAGTGATTGTTTCAAGAAAAAGAGGGATCAAGGGGAAAAGCAAACCAATCTAACTATTGATGAGGGTGGGGATGAGCTTCTTTCAAATGATGCTTTTGTTATGTCATCTTGCTTGTTGGCTAATCATGGAGACATTGATCCTTGGTGGATTGATAGTGGAGCCACTTCTCATATGACATATCATAAAGAGTATTTTTCATCTTTAATGGCATTTGATGGTGATAGGAAGGTAATCTATACCGCAAATGATGGTGAGTGTACAATCAAGGGGATTGGCACAATTCCTATTTCACTTTCTACAAATAGGAATATAGAATTGAAAGATGTTTTGCTCATTCCATCCATTACCAAGAACTTACTTAGTGTAAGCCAAATGCTTGACAAAGGATTCAAAGTTGAGTTTGATGGTGATGCTTGCTTGATCAAAAAGGGGTGTAGTATCATTGCAAAAGGGAAAAGGCAAGGGAAATTGTTCAAGCTTGATGCATGTGTTGTTGCTAACCAAGTTGGATGCATGGCAAATGAACAAATGTCAATTCAAGAGGTATGGCATAAAAGGATGGGACATCTCAACTACAAGGCCTTGGAGGTAATAGCCAAAAAGGAGGTAGTAAGGGGACTTCCCAAGTCTCTTACTTGCTTGAATCATGTTTGTGAAGAATGTGCTTTGTCTAAATCACATAGATTGCCATATACTAGATCTATATCTAGATCTAAGATGCCTTTTTCTCTCTTGCATTCGGATATTCATGGTGTTACTACAATTAGCAATGGAGGTGCTAAGATGTATGTAACTTTCATTGATGATTTTAGTAGATTTTGTTGGGTTTATCTACTAAAGAGCAAGGATGAGGTGTTTGATGTGTTTGTCAAGTTCAAAGTTGCTATTGAGACTCAATTTACAACCAAAATCAAATGCTTGAGGAGCGACAATGGTGGTGAATACATTTCTAACAAATTCAAAGCCTTTTGCGATGAGCATGGGATCAAGAGGGAGTACACATGTCCAAGAACACCACAACAAAATGGAGTGGCCGAGAGGAAGAATAGAACCTTGTGTGAGAGTGCAAAGGCAATGAGATTGAATGCTAATCTTCCTAAACCTTTTTGGAGTGATGCTTTGTTGTGTGCAAATTTCCTATGCAATAGATGGCCAAGTGTTGTATTGGAAGGAAAAACCCCTTTTGAAGCTTTGTTTGGTACGAAGCCTAATGTCAAGTTTCTAAGAACTTTTGGATGCATTTGCTACTTCAACATTACTCTTGATGATAGAACTAAGGAGGATCCATCTTCAAGAAAGGGCATTTTTGTTGGTTATAGTGAAGTAAGCAAAGCATATAGGATTTATGTTCCTTCAATCAAGAAAGTGTTCACAAGTAGGGATGTCATTTTTGATGAAAGTAACATTCCAAAAGTTGTTTCAAGTGATGATGGTGTTGTTGCAACTAATGTGCTTGATGACAATGGAGTTGATGACACATTGGATGTGGATGTTGAAGAAGCCTCTTCAAGTCAAATTCCAAGGAGAACTCCAAGGCATAAAGTGAAACCCTCAAGGCTCACTTATGATGACAAAGGTAAGCAAGTGGTGGATGGATCCAACTATGCTTTCCTAACTTCTTTTGATGTACCTTCATGTGTAGATGAAGCAAGGCAAAAAGAGGAATGGATCCAAGCAATGGATCTTGAGTTTGAAGCACTTATGAAGAACAACACATGGAGATTGGTGGAGCTTCCAAAGGGCAAAAGTGCAATTGGATGCAAATGGATCTTCAAGGTAAAGACAAATCAAGATGGATCTATCAACAAGTTGAAGGCAAGGTTGGTGGCTAAAGGTTATGCTCAAGAGCATGGCATTGACTATGAGGAAACCTTTGCACCCGTGGCAAAGATGGTGAGCATAAGAGTAATCATTTCCCTTGCAACTCTTTATGGATGGGATCTTTGGCAATTAGACATTTCTAATGCTTTCTTGAATGGTGATCTTGAAGAGGAAGTCTACATGGAGCAACCCGAGAGCTATGTTTCTCATAGCAAGCCTAATCATGTGTGTTTTCTACAAAAAAGTTTGTATGGTCTTAAGCAAGCACCAAGGAGTTGGTATGCTAGGCTTAACTCTTTTCTACTTTCTCAAAACTTCACTATGAGTGAGTATGATCATTCACTTTACTTTAGAATTAGTGCTAATGATGTTACAATCCTTCTAATTTATGTGGATGACATTATTTTAAGTGGAGGGAACAAGGAAGATATAGAAGATATCAAGAAAGCACTAAAAAAGGAATTTGAAGTGCATGATCTTGGTCTTTTGAGCTATATCTTAGGAATAGAAGTAATTAGAACTTCTCAAATCACTTTTATTTCACAAGAGAAGTATGCTATTTCTATTCTCAATAGATTTCATATGGTAGATGCAAATCCTATTGATACACCTATGGAATCACATGTAAAGCTAACTATAAGAGGTAATGAAAGATCCTTCGAGGACATTACTCTCTATAGGAAGCTAATAGGTTCTCTTATATATCTAACCATCACAAGACCTGATTTATCTTATTGTGTTGGTAGATTAAGCCAATTCATGCAAGATCCTAGCATAGAACATTGGAAACTAGGAAAGAGGATCTTGAGATACATCTCGGGAACAAAAGATTTTGGCATTGTTTATAGAGGCTCATCACCTAACTTATTTGGTTTTTCAGATTCAGATTTTGCAGGAGACCTTATGGATAGAAAATCCATAAATGCACATGCTATTTTCATAGGTGATGGAGCTATCTCATGGATGTCGAAGAAACAAGCAACTATATCACTTTCTTCTAGTGAGGCCGAGTACAAAGCTTTGACATCATGCACAAAGGAGATGGTGTGGATCAAGAGGATGATTATGGAGCTTCATTTGCTGGATTTTTCAGAGAGTCCAATCATCTTTTGTGACAACCTTTCAGCCCAAAGTCTAGCAAGCAATCCGGTTTTCCATGCAAGGAGCAAACATATCGAGGTGGCTTACCATTTTGTGAGAGAACAAGTGTTGGCAAAAGAGATCAAGCTTGAACATGTCCCATCAAAGGAATGTGTGGCTGATATCTTTACCAAAGCATTGGGAAAGGACTTATTTTTCAAGCATAGAACAAGTCTTGGTGTACTTTCTAAATCTATGCTAAAACTAGTTGAAGAGGGAGTGTGAAAAATTGTCAACTAGTAGTATTTTCCTAACTTGAGATTTTGTAGGCCTATGGCCAAATAAAAGTTAGAGATAGGTTCATACATGTATGTAGAGGCCCAAAGTATGTGTACACTACTTTTGAGGTCACATTAATTAGAGGAGGACGAGTGTGGAGCTCTTCTATTGGCTCATAATTTGGTGCATTCCTATTTGACCAAATTTCTAGGTAGATGGGTGAATCCTATTGGACCCCAATTTTAGCCTATCATAAGACAAGTGGCCAAGAGGCACTATGGCTGCTATAAATAGCCATCTCCACGAGTATGTACATATCTCATTTTCATTCTATTGAATGAATGTTATGCTCTTTGAAGATCCATCTTCTTCTCTCTCACTTTTTTGTTCATATCTTGCATTCTAGCCACTAGAATTGTGATTTCTTTGTTGCTATGGCTTCACACGTGTGAAATGCAGGTTGTAGGCTCTGAAGTACGGACAGGGACAGCAAGTTTCTGTTTGTGGAAGCTTATGATCAGATTTTGATGTTTAGTTGATGTTTAGTATGCTTAACATCACAATTTCTATCATTTTTTCAATCTAGATGTGCATAACTTCCATGGCCAAGATCTTTATGAAACTTTAGCATCTTTTGGATCTGAGTTTTTCACATAAAACATGTCGCAAATTCCCCTCGTGATAGGTCTACATTTTAACTCTCATACCTCCCTCCATTCTAATCAGAGTCGGATATCACTCTCCATGATCTCTCGTACATTATTTCTCGAGCCGCCATTATGTATCCTATCCTTTGATACTCACAAAGTTGCTCTTATGCCTGTAATGAAAAACATATGTGTCCATTTTCACATTATCAAATTTCATATTCTCTCATCAAAGTGTGGCCTATAGTGTAGACACAAGCAATTGGATTCTATAATACATGAAATGTTCTATGTTTCGAAATGATCTCAAGACCATCCTCGATTCTTGACTTCAATGATCATGTGATATTAGAGAGATGTGATTGCAATAATCTTGGGATGGTGTAATTGAGTAGTCGATCCATGCATGCTCATCCGGTGACCCGAGTCATATGAGCCGCATCTATTGAGTGGGTAAAAGAATAGAATTTGATACCCACTTGAAAGAGAAGGTTCCATAACACATGGTATTGTAGCACCAATAGACCTAGTAAGTTACTCACCTTCGGAATTTGTTCATGCTATCTTGGTGTGTACTTTGCACACGTGTGAGGACAACCAAAAGCATGTGATTGATCTTCTAAGGAGTGTGTGATTGCACATGAAATTATCTCTTGATTGGAGCCACCAATCTAGCTAGACCATTTTGAAGGCAAGAGCACCGTGCTTCTAGCCACACAAAAGCTATCAAAAGCTATCATTCACACATTGAGAAGATACTTGATGAAAAACTGAGTCCAAGGAGAGGTTGCTCTTGGGTAGAAAGAGAAAATGGACCCTCACACTCGAGTAGATAGAGAACATAGATAAATTTCTAAGTGCTGGAAGCAAAACTCTCATCAAGACTTGATTACAATAAATTCTCAATGTATGTATAATGAAATCTGGAGTTTCTCCAAAAGGAAAATGCACTAACTTGATTGGACCCCATTGATACATCATGATTGGACCTCTAGATATGCACCTGTCGTCATGATATGTTAGATGACATACTTTTGAGCTACGATCAAAAGTATTAGTGTTATAATATTTTAATAATACAAAAGACATCTTGCATGAATTTTTAAAAGGTCTTTTTGGAGCTCAAAACTTTCTAATGTCAACATTAAATGATACTTCCAAAATATTGATTGAACACTCGTGACTTGGTGCTCTATCAAATCATTCTTCTAGATAGAACTTGGCTTGCTCATGTTTCTTGCATAATAGAAATCCACGGAAGTGAAGACCTCCTGTCTGTAGCGAGTGTTGTCTTTTTACTTCTCTTGAATAATTCTGAGAGTATAATACACGATCAGTATTACAACAGTCTCTCTTTCTTATGCATGGTAGCGCTCAGAATCCACACATAGATGCCAGAAACTTCTGCTCAGGTAGTGCTCAGATCGCTCAAAAGACTGTTCATGTGGCTTATCGATAGTTTTATCTACTCTCCATTAGCTGTTGTTGGCAAGTACTTCAGATAATCTCAAGGTAGGAGTTTTTGCTTCAAGGTAGATATTGACTTTTTCCAACTGCTTGCTCAATGTGGGTAGTCATAACAGCGATTGAGACCATGGGAGATAACAATAGACTCTTCATGCATGAATCTGCAACATTAGTTTCTGCTTTTTTACTTTATTCTACACTACTCAATCCCTTCTGAACTGATATACTCTTACTGTCAACGCTCCGTTATTTGTTTCTTTAGAAATGAGTTGGTAGCAAGTACTTGCAGCATTGGAATGTTCTTCATAACCTGAGCTGGAAAGACAACTAAGGCTCATTGGTCGTGATGGCCTCTTGATCAATCAATAATTGGTAGCTACAGCCTCGCTCCCTCTCTATTAACACATAAAAGCCAGAAGGCCCACACCTCCAACGGATGCATGACGGCTTCAAGCGCATGCTAATTGCTAGGTTGGATCCAAACAAGGCTCCAATTTCTGATTGTAATGGAACATGGGCTACTCAGATTGCCTACACACACAAGATGCTTCTTGGTTAGCTTATTGTCACTCCATCTCCATGATTTAGTAGCAACTCTCCTTTACCCGACTCTCATACTCTTGAAAAGAGCAATTCACTCCTTCAACAATTTCAACAACGAGTTCCCAAATAGTATCACGCCCTCCTTTTACTCACACTCAGAAGGATAACATTTCGAGTTGCAGCTCTCTCTCTGTATCTCCTACAGCAACATCACTAGACTCACAAAATTTTCACTCTTCATTGTCCTCTCACGTCTTCTCTTCTACTCTTCAAAACTCACTCTCTTTCCTTCGTAGGAGACCCCCCCTCTTATATTCTTTTCCATGTGAAGGATATTTTTGCCTTTTCTTGAAAACCTCCCTTCAAAGTGTTGTTTGGCCTTCCTTTTGGAGTTTCACTTTTTCTTGATGATTCCGAGTTTTGAACTTCATTTCCGAAGTTGCCCAATATGACTTTGCGGAATGAGTTTCAGGTATTCCAAAAAAGAAAGGTGAGTCTGGCGTTTGTTGGCAGTTTCCATCATGAAAATTTCATACAACTTTCCATGTAGCACTTTGATACTCAAACTGAAGAATTGCATTGAGATTTTCTCTGTCAACCTTCATTTGCAAAATTCTTATGTGAAGTTTGGTCCGTCTTTCCTCTTGAAGTTTTCAATAGCTCCTACCCTTCAAGTTTATTTTTAAGATTTGGACCGTTATCTGTTTGAGGTCAACTTTTTCTCTTTGAAAGTGAAATGCTAACCTTTTTCTTCATTTGTCAGGAACCTTTTTTCATATATGTCCGAACTTTGTTAGGAGTAATTTATTGTCGGAATATTTGTCACCTTTTTTTACACGTGGAGTATCTAAAAGAGAATAAGGGCACCATTGACCTAGGAGTCTGTCAACATCTGTCTTTATTATCCCTAGTGCTTAATGACGTTCTCATCTTCCAGTCTATTTTATTTTCATGATTGTTGTCCTGATCCTGTCTATGGAATATGTGTCACATCATCATGATCCTTGCGAAGTTCTCTTTGTCTTTGCGGTGTTCATGATCCTTGCGATGTTCATTTTCAACACACTTCACATGCTTGTGAAGGGTGGTAGCCATTTTTGACACACCCAGTAACTCCTCAACATTTTCATAAATTTATTACATAGACTGGTTCTTTTTCAAATTAATCCATTTCCCATAACTATCGAGCATATTTTGTTTAACCCAATAAAACTCAGTATTTTTGGCTTTGAAAACTATGAGTTTTACTTGGCGTCTAGGTAGAACCTCGAATCCCAGTGTTATTGATGGAGATGAAAATTTTGCCTATCATTCTCCAAATTTCCTATGTGCGTGTTGTGTTGATGACCGATTTTGGTAGAAAATACCCTGCCTGAAACACCTTGTTGATGGTTCTACTCATATCACTGGTTTTATTCTCATTTTTTATGTATTTGAACGGTACGATAGTGGTGTTGTTGTTGATGCTATGTTCCGTGACTGAGATTTCCCTAGTTGGCAAACGGGATCAAAATGCACCGTGGGTTTTTATTAACAGAATGTCATAAGTACATTGAAAGTGTTGTTTACATGCTTCTAATCTACTTGAAAAATATTCATAGAAATTTAAAATTCTACTTTGGCCATTATTGGACAGGCCGGATTCCCAAACTATAAATATAGTACATACAATAATGTACAATAATCGGCCATTTTAGCCCGATTTTATCATGAAAATGTTAAAAATTGCATAATTCAAGTCCGATTTTCTATGATAAAAAATCGGCTAACATGGCCATATCCACTGGGGGGTGGGGTCCCCACACCAAGGGCCCAGAATCTCTGATTTCGCACTTGCAATAGGCTTTTACTTAGATACTCAGCAACAATGTTCAAGTGGTTCTTTCAGCATATGTTCCATGATCTTTCAGCTTTTGAATCAGATCTGCTCTTTGAAATTCCTGCAATCCAACCCACCAGTGATCCTAATTGGCTTTATGCACCCATTCCCAACAGTGTTAGAAAAAATGCCCACTGTCAGGCCCATGCATAAGGTGGCATGCATATGCAATTCAGGAGTGTATGGTGTAAGAGCATGAATGTATTTTCTCATAATAGTGTCTAAAGTGTCGATTGTTGTGAATGCATTTGGTAGACCCCATCTAGAGTGTTTGAAGTTGCTCTTCTAGTAACTTTGACTTCCTAATTTCTTATTTATACAAGACAACTCCCTAGAAGTTGTTTGATTAAAATATTCTCAATTTTTTTTTTTAAATACTAAAACTACTTTGAAGATTTCTGATTCTATTCGTCTTCTTGATCAAAAATCTTTTTTTTTTTTTTTCAAAAGATTATAGAACTAATCAAAGATGCCTATTCTAAGTTGATCAAGAAAAAGCTTCGAACATCGCGAAGATGTGATATATCCAAAAGTAACTCTAACTAAAGAATTTAGAACAATTTTTTTTTTCGAAATATCTAAGAAAAATATGATACGAGTGACGATCTATCCTAAATACAACTATGAAACTCTCCTGGTGTCCAATAGAGCTTCACCCAATTCTCACTCTTTTTTTTTTTTGTATTTTAATATACACATTCTCAAGTGTCCATTGCTACTTGTAAGCCTGCTTGCAAGCTTTTGTCCTACTGGCTAGGGCCTTTTCGATCCTTCCATAGACTAGTGCTTTGATGTTGTCGATAAACATAGGGTCAGCTCCTTCCAAGAATTGATGTTGGAACATCTCATTCAATGTTTTATGCTCCTTGGCTGATCTGTCCCTGACCTTGAGATAGAACACTAAATTAAATCCTTCTTTTAGAGGCTCATTGGGGTTGCACCATCTTTGTCTTATCTGCAAGTCGGGAGGTCTATTTGATGTCCCCCATGATAATAATAACCACTCCCATAGCCATTTCGCATAATGGGCACTTAGTCTGATGATGTCTTTTTTATGATTCCGTGCGGTAATGACAAACTTCTGAAGGATGTCACAAGTCATTCCATACGTGTCATAAGATCCTGGTATTATTGGCCATTGTGTTCTTTGTCGATGATTAGTAGAAGGTCGTAGTTGATAGTCCTAATAACTAAGAGAAAACTCCATGGCTGGTATATAGAGGAAGTAGGAGTCCAAATCTTCAAAGAATGCTTCATTTGCAATTAATTTTTTCAGTTTTGGAGGGTAATTTAGAATATGCCCTCTAGTTATAAATTTTTTTCTCTCTCGGTGGCTCTGTTGTGACCGATACTCATCTAGCTGCCTAGCCAATAAGTGATTATTATACTCTGCTGAAGTGGCTTTTGTAGTTAGTCAAGCTATGGTTTTCTCTTGGCTTTTGATATGCATGAGATGTCGTGTTTGCTATATTTCGTTTTCTTCTTTGAAGCTTCGACATTTCTTTTTCCATCTCTCCGCCACTTTTTCTAAGGTGTAGATCTCATTACTTTGACGAATATTGAGGTTTTTTGCATTTTTGAGTTTTTGCTTCAAGTTGTGGATTTGTTGGGCGTGTCGTTCTCGTTCTTTGGAAAGTATTACAGCCATTGCCTCACTTGATTTCTTAGGTTCTTGATTAACAGACGCCTCATCTCCTGTAGTAGTCATGTCTTGGTGAACAAGATTCCTCATGTTGTTTTAGAAATTGGTTGGGACAATGCAGTGGTGTTAACAACATGTAGTATTTTTCCAGTCCATTTTTTTAAAAAAATATGTGATTCATGCTTCCATAACTGAGCTGAAACTCGAAAAATACCAGAAACTTGAAAAATTGAAAAAAATGAAAAACTCAAAAATCGTGAAAACTCAAAATTTTTTCAAAAAAACTCAAAAAATTCAGAGAGACTCGAAAATATCGAAAAAACTCAAAAAATTTCAAAAATTGAAGAGCCTTGAAAAAACTGCGAATAGACTCGAAAAATTCCAATAGACTCGAAAAAAAGTGGAGAAACTCGATAATATTTTTGAGGAACTCGAAAATTTTTTGAATAACTCAAAAATTTTCGAGAGACTCAAAATCTCAAAAAACTCTAAATAACTCGGAAATCTTGAAAAACTCTGAATAACTCAAAAAATTTCGAGAGACTTAGAAATTTCGGAGAGACTCGAAAAACCCTAAACCGTAAACCGGAGCGGGAGATTGTGGGTTCGTTCCCATTGCCTTATCCATTGGGCCATGGAGTTGCTCCCCACCCCACTGTACTATTTCTATTTCCAATTTTTTTCTCTCAATCCCTTCTACATGCTCCTATATTATACACACATGTCCCTCCCATTTTTCTTTTCATAAAGTGCATAATGCATGGCATGGATGCAATCATTCAAGTTGCAGCAAATGTTTAAAAACATCTTGTGTCTAATATGATGCATGTGACTGAGAGGTTTGTTGCATGTCTTGCCATCATCGAGGATAGGGTATCTAGTAACTGTACTTCATTAGATTGCATATGCACATTGATTATACTAAAGATTTTTTTTTTTCAATAAAGAAATGTCAGAACACTAAACCATAAAATCTACAACCACAAACAAAAAAATAAAAAAAAAACAAACTCAAAATTACTGTATTGACCCTCACCCCCTAAGGACAAGGGTGGATTTTCATGACCTTATAAATCATCCAACATCAATCTTATTTCTGGATATTCACTATGTGTTTCAGCCCTACTCTGTGATTCAGTATTTCTCTTTCTATTCCTTTTTAGCACATCTGGTCGTTCACATACATGATAAAGAACTAAATCTCTATTTGACGCCAACCAACGATGATGATGATGGTAGGTCAACTAATTATAAAGAGCAATTTTTTTGAGTTTGTCAGATATATCGCTTATGCCATAAGGCTCATCACCATCATCTATAGATATATCCACATTAGGGAGAAGCATTTGGTCAGCTTGGGTGTATGATTAGGGACAAACCCTTTTTGGGCCAGGGGAATATCCTGTCAAAATTTTTTTCCATATTCAGATTTCTCTTACAATGACCCAGTCATAGGGTAGATTATTGAGACATAGGCCATCACATAGTTTCTATCCTTTTAAGAAAGATTGTAATTGGATTACAGTGGAGGGTGACATAATGGCTAGAAGCATCACGATCTTTTCTGGATCAATGGCTATACCATAATAGCTAATGACATGCCCTAATAGCACACCACAGGGTACTCCAAATATGCATTTGTTGGCATTTAGGGATATACAAGTAGTAGCACACTTTTGAAAATATTTTTTAAGTATCACTAAATGCTCTTTAACTAAAGTTGCTCCACATAAATCATCCATAAAGATTTTCAAGTTTTTGTCTAGGATATCTTCAAAATTTTCATTCATAAACCTTTGATATGTGGCTGGAGCATTTGATAAACGGAAAGGCATAACATGATAGGCAAAAACTCCGAAGGTGGTGGTGAAAGTGGTCTTAAGCTTATCTTCTTCGGCAATGGCTATTTGGTTATAGCCAGCAAAATAGTCCATGAAAGAATAGATTTCTCTTCCTGCCAATTCTTCTAGCATTTAGTCTATAAAAGACAATGCATAATACTCTTTTCTCGTATGTTTGTTTAGTTGCTTATAGTTGACACATACTCGAATTTGAGTAGAATTATTTTTTGGTTATGGGACTATCAGTGAACACCATTCAGTATTGCCCATCTCACTATTGTTGACTCTCTTGATGGCATCGACGCAGGCTACTTGAAAAGACACATATTTGTCTCTTCGCTTCATTTGTTGTCTGATTTCCTTAGGTAATCCTGCCATGAACCAGGTCATGACACTATGGTTTGGGATGCTATCAAGGTCACATCCACCACGCAATCTTTTGATTCGCTCAATACAATCATGTAGGGACTCATTTTTCTTATCCATATAGATTCGGCCCAATTGCAAGAATGGATCGGAAAGAAAGCGGGTGGTTTTGAATTTTGTGATAAATTCAACCTGTAAAATATTCCAATTATCACGTTTGTTTTGCTCAAGATTGAAATGCCAATCTTTAGCGGTATCGGTTAAGCACAAATTGAAGTATCTTAATAGCTCTTGCGGGCTATCGTCTCCATAGTCTCTACATTCTTGGGTGTATATCTGTAGAAAACGTCGTGGATCTCCCTTGCCATCAAACCTAGGAAGGTCGATTTTGGAAAAAATTTGGATTGCATGGGGCACAAACAGCCTAGGATTGTCCATTGGCAGTTGATCTATGCCAACTGGTTCGGGTAATATCTCGATTGGTACGTTGACAAACTCTTCGAGTTCAGGGAGATCCAGGGTGGATAATCTCCTTCCGGATCTCAGATGCATACAACGGAACTGTTGTTGGGACTATTTTGAATATTTTCATCTTTTGGATATTTTTTATCTTTCAGAGTATAGGTGATCAGGTGCCGGATCTGATAAGGGATCTAACCGATGTGATGATGAATCTTGGATCAAGATCAGATCAAGATTGAAATAAAAGTCGAACGAACGGTGGTGTAATTGCGAATCTAAAGGGCAATAAAAAAAAATGAAAATATAGAAAGATACAAATGAATTCTGATTGTGAATAGATCAAGAAAAATTCTAGAATCTGATGACGAGTTATAAAGGGGGAGTAATAGCACGTGCAAGTAGTAGGATTATAGCTCGCCGAGCTATCTACTTGTTAAAAATGATGATCAGAACAATTTGTGAAGATGATGAGTAATGAGAAATTGATGGCGAGTAATGGCTCTAATGACAAGTAATAAAATTATAACTCGCCAATCTCTCAAATGATAGATCTATATATGTTCTCAAGCCATAGTTCTGATGGCGAGTAAAGTTAATGATTAAAAATAAAAAAACTCTGATGGCGAGTAATAGCCTAATAATTCGCCGATCACCAAAATGATAGCTCTGAAGCTGCTATTCACCCTACTCTGATGGCGAGTAGTTTTAAAAAGCTCTCTAGCGAGTAATAGGTGGTAGAGTCAGTAATGTCTCTGATGGCAAGTTATAATTTATAACTCACCAAGCTCATAGAATAGTTTTTGGAGCCTGCATAGCACTCTGGAGAAGTGGCGAGAAAAAACAGTAAAGAAAAAATAGAAAAAAGTCTGTTGCCGAGTAATAAACTTGTGAAAATGCAAGAAAAATTCAAGCAAAAGGCAACCAAAAATCCATCTAACAGTAGCTTAGCACCGTCTCCCAGGCAATGACGCCAAAAAAATGTTGGACCCTTTCCATACCTCCCTTTTCGTAGCGATCAAGAGAGCAAGGTTAGGGTTTGGATCTCCAACCGGGTGAGTTGTGGTGTAGTATGGGCTTCGATCCAATGGGGAGGGGGTTAAACTACAAATCTAAATGAGAACTAAGCCTACAAGGGTGTCAATCTTGGCATCTGATCTGATGGTGGAATGGATCAGTTTGAAAATAGGGTGCTTGACACTCTCCTTAACTCTTTTGAGAGTTTTGATATGTGAAGATCCTCTTCTTGGACCTTGGCTTTTCTTAGACTGTTTAGGCTCTTTGAACTCTAAGCCTTCTCCTCTCGAGGCTCAGTTTCTCGTGGCAGGGAAACAATAGAAGTAGACTAACTAATAGATCATAGTGATCTCTCGTGAATGTGTTTAACTTCTATTTCTCCAAAAGTCGAATGAGAAAGCCTAGATTTTTCAAGATAAGAATAAGACGCTCCAAGCCAAATCTGCAGAATGGTAGAAGAATTTTGATTCGTTGATAGCCGAACTTAATAAGGTCAAGGCAGAAAAGGCTTTTCTACAGACCAAACTTCATGACGAAGGCTTAAAACAAATAAACACAAAAATGACCTTGCAGCTATGCAGCAACTCTGGTGTAATCTAGATAGATTCTTTGAAGCTGCAGTCTCTTCAAGATTAAATGTTGGAGAATTTTCGAGTTGAGTATCTTATTTAACTCACAAACGACAAAGCACTTGTTGAGGAGGAACTTGCTGAGCTGAAGGAGTTGTCAGCCAAAACGACTACTTTCTCCAGGCCAAATGCACACGAGGAGTACTCGCAAGCCCTGGAGAAGATCGAAGAATTGACTAAGCAGCTCCAAGCAACCTGAACTTGTATAGGGGTAGCAGATCATTTGGAGTATGTTGATGTGTGTGTGAAAATTTCTGATCTACAAAAAAAGTACAAGAGCTCAACAGCAGTTCAAAGACCAGATGCGCTATAGATTTCCACAGGCAGAAGGACGTGGAGAGAGAGAGAGAGAGAGAGAGAGAGAGAGAGAGAGAGAGAGAGAGAGAGAGAGAGAGAGAGAGAGAGAGAGAGAGAGAGAGAGAGAGAGAGAGAGAGAGAGAGAGAGAGAGAGAGAGAGAGAGAGAGAGAGAGAGAGAGAGAGAGAGAGAGTTATTGTATGTTTGAGATTGGAGAAATGAATAGAGCGACGAAGGGTATCCTTTCTGATTTCTGTTCTGCACTACTGAGTGTGAGTGATTTCGAGTCTACTAGCAATCCCGTACGTAGAACTCTAGTCATTCTTTGGTAAGACAACACGATAATCCATTACAGTCATTCCTGTGTTTCCTTGAAATTGAATTAAAGATTTGTCTTTAAACTATTTTTACCCATCTGTGCGAATACTTTGTGTTTGACATTTGAGTAGAATTTCCCTTGGTGCAGTTTTCCATAGTTGTGGATAGAAAAGTATGTATGTCGTGAAATGGTAGTCCCTGAATGAGGAATTGAGTTATTGATCTGTATTCGTGTTTGTAACGAAGAAAATTGTTTCTAACATATTCGTGAAATACTTGAGTTCTTTAACCATGATGGGACTTTAGTTGTTGAGGACTTTTGTCTAGAACACATTAGTTCAAGAATAAGATTACGTCTGCATCGAACATATCACATATCCTTGCTGACAGCTCATGAAAATGCTCAAACATGAGATAGAACAAGTAAAGTAGACTTGAACAAAAATACCTTGATGCTCCTTTGACCTTACTTTAGAGTGTAGTTCATTTGAGCTACTCTGATAACATTTCATTTGCAGAACACTTTGCATTTAGTTTGATAGAGAAAGACTGTTGTTTAGCACTCATTACTTTACACGTCTTTTCTAAAAGTGGTACTGGATGCTTACAAAATGTCTGTTGACAACCAGATTTCCACTCGACCCAATTTCATTCGAAATAAGTCAATAATGTATCAACTTAACAACTTTTAAGTGCTATCTCCTTGGGGAACGATTTAAATACTACTTAAATATAGCAATTCTGTGCTGGTATATTGTGACAGAACAACAAATGCTTCATTTGCAGTGAAGCAGGCCACTTTATGGTTGATTGTATGGTAAAAAAAAAGTACCATGCCGAATGCCTTGATTGTGTTAGAAAACACAATTTCAAAGACTATCCGAAACAATCCAATAAGATCCTACCTGCCTGCCATGTCCATTACTTATCCAATTAGGATCCTCACAACAACACAACACACGCAGCATAGCAACCAACCACTAAACCTGTTGCTCAATCGAGAAGTTCCTTGAAAACTTAAACATTACCATTCCTTTGTCACCATGGTCTCCATAGCTTTGCAGTTAGGATGGCCTAACCTTTTGTGCCATAATTCCACTTGAGTGAGCTCCTCCCTTGCCATGTTTACACTTACAACCATCACATTAGCATTCAATTTGAATAACCTCCCTTGCTTGAAACCACTAGGAATACATTTTTCATCTTTCAAGATAGAACATGCTCCATGCTTGAAATGTACATCTAATCCACTATCCATAAGTTGTCCTACACTCAACAAATTCTTTGTAATTGAAGGTACATTAAGAACATTGCCTAGATCTACTTTTTTAGATGATCCATGAATGAACTAAAATGATTATGCCTACCCTTCATGTGAAAAACTCAGATCCAAAAGATGCTAAAGTTTCATAAAGATCTTGGCCATGGAAGTTATGCACATCTAGATTGAAAAAATGATAGAAATTGTGATGTTAAGCATACTAAACATCAACTAAACATCAAAATCTGATCATAAGCTTCCACAAACAGAAACTTGCTGTCCCTGTCCGTACTTCAGAGCCTACAACCTGCATTTCACACGTGTGAAGCCATAGCAACAAAGAAATCACAATTCTAGTGGCTAGAATGCAAGATATGAACAAAAAAGTGAGAGAGAAGAAGATGGATCTTCAAAGAGCATAACATTCATTCAATAGAATGAAAATGAGATGTGTACATACTCGTGGAGATGGCTATTTATAGCAGCCATAGTGCCTCTTGGCCACTTGTCTTATGATAGGCTAAAATTGGGGTCCAATAGGATTCACCCATCTACCTAGAAATTTGGTCAAATAGGAATGCACCAAATTATGAGCCAATAGAAGAGCTCCACACTCGACCTCCTCTAATTAATGTGACCTCAAAAGTAGTGTACACATACTTTGGGCCTCTACATACATGTATGAACCTATCTCTAACTTTTATTTGGCCATAGGCCTACAAAATCTCAAGTTAGGAAAATACTACTAGTTGACAATTTTTCACACTCCCTCTTCAACTAGTTTTAGCATAGATTTAGAAAGTACACCAAGACTTGTTCTATGCTTGAAAAATAAGTCCTTTCCCAATGCTTTGGTAAAGATATCAGCCACACATTCCTTTGATGGGACATGTTCAAGCTTGATCTCTTTTGCCAACACTTGTTCTCTCACAAAATGGTAAGCCACCTCGATATGTTTGCTCCTTGCATGGAAAACCGGATTGCTTGCTAGACTTTGGGCTGAAAGGTTGTCACAAAAGATGATTGGACTCTCTGAAAAATCCAGCAAATGAAGCTCCATAATCATCCTCTTGATCCACACCATCTCCTTTGTGCATGATGTCAAAGCTTTGTACTCGGCCTCACTAGAAGAAAGTGATATAGTTGCTTGTTTCTTCGACATCCATGAGATAGCTCCATCACCTATGAAAATAGCATGTGCATTTATGGATTTTCTATCCATAAGGTCTCCTGCAAAATCTGAATCTGAAAAACCAAATAAGTTAGGTGATGAGCCTCTATAAACAATGCCAAAATCTTTTGTTCCCGAGATGTATCTCAAGATCCTCTTTCCTAGTTTCCAATGTTCTATGCTAGGATCTTGCATGAATTGGCTTAATCTACCAACACAATAAGATAAATCAGGTCTTGTGATGGTTAGATATATAAGAGAACCTATTAGCTTCCTATAGAGAGTAATGTCCTCGAAGGATCTTTCATTACCTCTTATAGTTAGCTTTACATGTGATTCCATAGGTGTATCAATAGGATTTGCATCTACCATATGAAATCTATTGAGAATAGAAATAGCATACTTCTCTTGTGAAATAAAAGTGATTTGAGAAGTTCTAATTACTTCTATTCCTAAGATATAGCTCAAAAGACCAAGATCATGCACTTCAAATTCCTTTTTTAGTGCTTTCTTGATATCTTCTATATCTTCCTTGTTCCCTCCACTTAAAATAATGTCATCCACATAAATTAGAAGGATTGTAACATCATTAGCACTAATTCTAAAGTAAAGTGAATGATCATACTCACTCATAGTGAAGTTTTGAGAAAGTAGAAAAGAGTTAAGCCTAGCATACCAACTCCTTGGTGCTTGCTTAAGACCATACAAACTTTTTTGTAGAAAACACACATGTTTAGGCTTGCTATGAGAAACATAGCTCTCGGGTTGCTCCATGTAGACTTCCTCTTCAAGATCACCATTCAAGAAAGCATTAGAAATGTCTAATTGCCAAAGATCCCATCCATAAAGAGTTGCAAGGGAAATGATTACTCTTATGCTCACCATCTTTGCCACGGGTGCAAAGGTTTCCTCATAGTCAATGCCATGCTCTTGAGCATAACCTTTAGCCACCAACCTTGCCTTCAACTTGTTGATAGATCCATCTTGATTTGTCTTTACCTTGAAGATCCATTTGCATCCAATTGCACTTTTGCCCTTTGGAAGCTCCACCAATCTCCATGTGTTGTTCTTCATAAGTGCTTCAAACTCAAGATCCATTGCTTGGATCCATTCCTCTTTTTGCCTTGCTTCATCTACACATGAAGGTACATCAAAAGAAGTTAGGAAAGCATAGTTGGATCCATCCACCACTTGCTTACCTTTGTCATCATAAGTGAGCCTTGAGGGTTTCACTTTATGCCTTGGAGTTCTCCTTGGAATTTGACTTGAAGAGGCTTCTTCAACATCCACATCCAATGTGTCATCAACTCCATTGTCATCAAGCACATTAGTTGCAACAACACCATCATCACTTGAAACAACTTTTGGAATGTTACTTTCATCAAAAATGACATCCCTACTTGTGAACACTTTCTTGATTGAAGGAACATAAATCCTATATGCTTTGCTTACTTCACTATAACCAACAAAAATGCCCTTTCTTGAAGATGGATCCTCCTTAGTTCTATCATCAAGAGTAATGTTGAAGTAGCAAATGCATCCAAAAGTTCTTAGAAACTTGACATTAGGCTTCATACCAAACAAAGCTTCAAAAGGGGTTTTTCCTTCCAATACAACACTTGGCCATCTATTGCATAGGAAATTTGCACACAACAAAGCATCACTCCAAAAAGGTTTAGGAAGATTAGCATTCAATCTCATTGCCTTTGCACTCTCACACAAGGTTCTATTCTTCCTCTCGGCCACTCCATTTTGTTGTGGTGTTCTTGGACATGTGTACTCCCTCTTGATCCCATGCTCATCGCAAAAGGCTTTGAATTTGTTAGAAATGTATTCACCACCATTGTCGCTCCTCAAGCATTTGATTTTGGTTGTAAATTGAGTCTCAATAGCAACTTTGAACTTGACAAACACATCAAACACCTCATCCTTGCTCTTTAGTAGATAAACCCAACAAAATCTACTAAAATCATCAATGAAAGTTACATACATCTTAGCACCTCCATTGCTAATTGTAGTAACACCATGAATATCCGAATGCAAGAGAGAAAAAGGCATCTTAGATCTAGATATAGATCTAGTATATGGCAATCTATGTGATTTAGACAAAGCACATTCTTCACAAACATGATTCAAGCAAGTAAGAGACTTGGGAAGTCCCCTTACTACCTCCTTTTTGGCTATTACCTCCAAGGCCTTGTAGTTGAGATGTCCCATCCTTTTATGCCATACCTCTTGAATTGACATTTGTTCATTTGCCATGCATCCAACTTGGTTAGCAACAACACATGCATCAAGCTTGAACAATTTCCCTTGCCTTTTCCCTTTTGCAATGATACTACACCCCTTTTTGATCAAGCAAGCATCACCATCAAACTCAACTTTGAATCCTTTGTCAAGCATTTGGCTTACACTAAGTAAGTTCTTGGTAATGGATGGAATGAGCAAAACATCTTTCAATTCTATATTCCTATTTGTAGAAAGTGAAATAGGAATTGTGCCAATCCCCTTGATTGTACACTCACCATCATTTGCGGTATAGATTACCTTCCTATCACCATCAAATGCCATTAAAGATGAAAAATACTCTTTATGATATGTCATATGAGAAGTGGCTCCACTATCAATCCACCAAGGATCAATGTCTCCATGATTAGCCAACAAGCAAGATGACATAACAAAAGCATCATTTGAAAGAAGCTCATCCCCACCCTCATCAATAGTTAGATTGGTTTGCTTTTCCCCTTGATCCCTCTTTTTCTTGAAACAATCACTAGCAAAATGCCCTTTGACTCCACAATAGAAACATTTTAGCTTAGATCTATCCTTCTTTTTGCCAAAAGTAGAGTGCTCACCTTGGTCTTGCCCTTTAGACCAATTGCTTTTACCTTTGCCCTTGAACTTGCCTTTAGAGAACATTGCCTCCTCTTCTCCTCCTTGAGATGTAGAAGATGCTCCCACTCTTGCTTGCAACCTGAATTCTTCAGCCAACAAGACCTCTTGCAAGTCTCCAACACTTGGTAAACATTTTTGGATAGCATAACTTTGAACAAGATTAGCATGATCATCCAACAAGCCATTGAGAATCACTTGAACAAGCTCCTCATTATTTATGCCATCATTAATGCATGCTAACTCATCATTCAATGCTTTAACTCTCAAAACAAAAGCATGTCCACTCTCACTCTTCTTTTGCATACAAGAAAAGATTTGCCTTCTTAAAGTCAACACTCTAGAAGTAGACTTGGATTCATAAACCTTCTTCAAGGCTTCCCAAGCTTCACTAGATGATGTGCACTTACCAACCTCTTTGATAAGCTCATTTGTCACATTCATCTTGATCATGTGAAGGGCTTTCTTTGCCCTCTTGTCATACCTCAATTGTTCTTGAGGTGCCAAAGGTCTCTCCTCCACACCTACAACAATATCCATCAACTCATTCATCTCAAGCAAAGACTCCATCCTTACTTTCCAAGTAGAATAGTTGAGGGAGGTAAGCCTATCATTGCTTTCCAACATGTAGCCTCCATTTGTAGCCATGTTGCAATGATTGATCTCTGATCTTTGACCTGTTCCAATGCACTAAGCACTCTCTTGAATCAACAAATGAAACACAAGAAGAAATCACAAAGATTTGGAACCTAAAAACTTACTTTTTCCTCACTTTTTCCTCAATTTTAGCCACTAGTTTTATGATTTCTTGATCAAACCAAGACCAAACCTCAATATACTTGCTTTTCCCTCACTCCTAAGATTGAAATACACTCTTGAATCATTCAGCAAACTGAAAATCAGAGGGTTACATCAATTTTGAAGTTTTTGACATGAAGAAGCAAGAAATTGAATCAAAAAACTATATGCTAGAATGGAAAACTAATAGGATCTTGTTGGATCTTGCATCTCCCTCTTTCCAAAACAAATTTTGTCTCCTTATTCTGATAAGTACAGAGGGAATTCGCCCTACTTCAATTGAAATGCATACAAATGATGTTTTGATCACAAAGATCCAATTTCTACACATAAATCAACAAGATTTTTAGCTAGAAACTTGATTGGAATGCTACAAAAGCAAACTCGCCCACAAATCTCTTCTAAATCTGGCAAAACCTGCACATTTGGCCGCCTAATGCTCTGATACCATGTGAAAAACTCAGATCCAAAAGATGCTAAAGTTTCATAAAGATCTTGGCCATGGAAGTTATGCACATCTAGATTGAAAAAATGATAGAAATTGTGATGTTAAGCATACTAAACATCAACTAAACATCAAAATCTGATCATAAGCTTCCACAAACAGAAACTTGCTGTCCCTGTCCGTACTTCAGAGCCTACAACCTGCATTTCACACGTGTGAAGCCATAGCAACAAAGAAATCACAATTCTAGTGGCTAGAATGCAAGATATGAACAAAAAAGTGAGAGAGAAGAAGATGGATCTTCAAAGAGCATAACATTCATTCAATAGAATGAAAATGAGATGTGTACATACTCGTGGAGATGGCTATTTATAGCAGCCATAGTGCCTCTTGGCCACTTGTCTTATGATAGGCTAAAATTGGGGTCCAATAGGATTCACCCATCTACCTAGAAATTTGGTCAAATAGGAATGCACCAAATTATGAGCCAATAGAAGAGCTCCACACTCGACCTCCTCTAATTAATGTGACCTCAAAAGTAGTGTACACATACTTTGGGCCTCTACATACATGTATGAACCTATCTCTAACTTTTATTTGGCCATAGGCCTACAAAATCTCAAGTTAGGAAAATACTACTAGTTGACAATTTTTCACACTTCACACATGGGAACTATTTCCACGCAAGTGTGATTTCAATATGTCCATGAAAATGATAAGGCTAGATTTTGCATATTCTTTACACTTGGCCCATGCGAGTAGTGAAGAGATCACTCCTCAGTATGTCCACTAATTGAGACATCACCACATCACACAAGGATGTGAAAAATACAGATCCTAAGTGGATCTAAACTCCAAGATCATTGGCTTGAATGCTTGCACTCCAAACTACATAAGCTAGGAATTGGCAACACATTCTATGCTACCTAGAATGCAAAGAACTTGATCAAAAAGCATTTATCACAAATGGAAACTTCCATAAACATCAAGTGCGGCCCAAAATAGCATTATACAATCCATAATACATCAGCCTACCACTTTTGGAAAGCACCTAAGATCATACACAATAGCTTGAAGACAATACACACAACAATGCTCTCAATGGAGGAAGAAACAATGACAATGATCTATTGATCTCAATGAAGCATACAAAAGGTTTCTCCAACCTGTTCTCCACGACTTCCCTACTATTTATGGATGAGGAAGATGACTCTCTCTCCTCTCTCTAGAAGGTACTTGACCCTAGATATTCCCTATATAGGAAAAATAGCTAAAAATGGCTTATATGACCAAAATACATCAAAATGGTCTCATTTTGAAGGGTATGAAGTTTGAGACTTCATCATACTGAAAAAATACAGTAAATAAAAACATTGTGGCCTGGTTCACACGTGTGAAACTCCAGAACCAAAACTATTTACAATTTTAGCCAATTTAGGCCTCAAACTAGCTAGGAAATGTTGACAATTTTCACACTCCCTCTTCAACATTGGATGCTAGTTTCAGCATAGTCTTTGAGCACATTCCAAGATTAGATCTATGCATTAAATATAGGTCCTTTCCCAATGGTTTGGTGAAGATATCAGCCACACACTCCTTTGAAGAGACATGTTGAAGCTCCACCTCTTTGGCAATGACTTGATCTCTCACAAAATGGTGAGCAATCTCAATGTGCTTGCTCCTTGCATGAAAAACAGGATTGCTTGCCAAGCTTTGGGCTGAAAGGTTATCACAAAGTATGATTGGAGTCTTCTCTGGTTCCAGCAAGTGAAGATCCAATAACATCCTCTTGATCCAAAGAATCTCCTTGGTGCATGTTGTTAATGCCTTGTACTCGGCTTCGGTGGAAGATAGAGAGATAGTTGGTTGCTTCTTTGATAGCCATGAGACCACTCCATCTCCAAGATAGATTGCAAAGGCACTTGTTGACTTCCTATCCATTTGATCACCTGCAAAATCTGAATCTGAAAATCCACAAAGGTTAGGTGTAGTACCTCCATACAAGATGCCAAAATCTCTAGATCCCGAGATGTATCTAAGTACTCTCTTTCCTAGCTTCCAATGAGCCTCACTAGGATCTTGCATAAATTGACTTAGTTTACCAACCACAAAGCTTAGATCAGGTCTTGTGATGGTTAACCATATAAGAGATCCTATTAGCTTTCTATAGAGAGTAATGTCCTTGAAGGATCTTTCATTACTTCTTGTAGTTAGCTTTACATTTGATTCCATAGGAGTAGAAACAACTTTACAATCTTCCATATGAAACCTTTTTAGAATAGAGTTAACATACTTTTCTTGACATATGAATGTAGATTTAGAAGTTCTAATAATCTCTATTCCTAAGATATAATGAAGTTTACCAAGATCTTGAATTTCAAACTCTCTTTTGAGTGCCATCTTGATTTCATCTATATCTAGATTGTTACCACCACTTAAGATAATGTCATCAACATAGATCAAAAGTAAAGTGATATCATTTTCATTCAATCTAAAGTAGAGAGAATGATCATACTCACTCATAACAAAGTTTTGAGAAAGTAAGAAGGAATTGAGCTTAGCATACCAACTCCTTGGTGCTTGCTTTAGCCCATACAAACTCTTTTGGAGATAGCACACATGATTAGGCTCATCATGTGAAACATAGCCCTCGGGTTGCTCCATGTAAATATCTTCTTCTTTGCCACGGGTGCAAAGGTCTCATCATAGTCAATACCATATTCTTGAGCATACCCCTTTGCCACCAACCTTGCCTTGTACTTGTTGATTGATCCATCTTGATTTGTCTTGATCTTGAAGATCCACTTACAACCAATTGCCTTCTTGTCCTTTGGAAGCTTTACCAACCTCCATGTGTTGCTTTTGATGAGTGCTTGATGCTCATGATCCATGGCTTGGATCCATTCCTTCTTTTGAATTGCTTCACCTACACAAGTTGGTTCATCAAAAGAGGTAAGAAAAGCAAGGTTAGAGTTGTCCACCACTTGCTTTCCTTTTTCATCATAGGTTAGCCTTGATGGCTTAGCCCTTTGCCTTTGAGTCTTCCTTGAAGTTTGCTTTGGAGTGGCATCTCCATCTTCATCCAAGACATCTTGCACATCATGATGATTAGTAGGCACATCAACATCAACATCAACAACATTGGAAACATTCTCTTCATGAAAGATGACATCCCTACTTATGACAACTTTCTTTGTAGAAGGAATGTACACTTTGTAAGCCTTGCTTACTTCACTATAGCCAACAAACACACCCTTCTTTGATGAAGGATCTTCTTTAGTTCTATCATCAAGTGTGATATTGACAAAACATGTACATCCAAAGATCCTACAATGCTTGACACTCGGCCTTCTACCATAAAGAACCTCATGAGGAGTTTTACCATCCAAGGAAGCACTTGTCCATCTATTACATAGATAGTTAGCACATGCTAAAGCTTCCCCCCAAAAAGACTTAGCAAGATTAGCATGTAGTCTCATTGCCTTGGCACATTCACAAAGGGTTCTATTCTTCCTCTCGGCCACTCCATTCTGTTGTGGAGTCCTAGGACTAGACATCTCCCTCTTAATACCATGTGCTATACAAAAGTCTTTGAACCTATTTGAGGTGTATTCCCCTCCATTATCAGATCTTAAGCATTTGATCTTTGTATTGAATTGGTTTTCCATTTCATTCTTGAACTTGACAAATGCAGCAAACACTTCATCCTTACTTTTAAGAAGATAGATCCAAGTATACCTACTAAAGTCATCAATGAAAGTTGCATACATCTTTGCCCCACCATTGCTAGTTGTACTAGAAGAATGAATATCAGAATGCACAAGTTGAAAAGCTTCTTTAGATCTAGAAGTAGATCTAGAATAAGCAAGTCTATGAGATTTGGACAAGGCACAATGTTCACAAACACTATTGTTTGCAACAAGACTTTTAGGGAGACCAAGAACAAGCTCTTTCTTTGCCATTACCTCCAAAGATTTGAAGTTGGGATGGCCCAACCTCTTGTGCCAAACTTCTTGGTTTGTCAATTGCTCCCTAGCCATACATCCTTCATGATTAGAGATCACACATGCATCAAGCTTGAAAAGTTTACCATGCCTCCTACCTTGAGCAATCAAGGATCCACATTTACTTATCAAACATGCATCTCCAATGAACTCCACATCAAGTCCTTTGTCAATCATTTGACTTACACTAAGCAAATTCTTAGTGATTGAAGGAATGTACAAAACATTTTCAAGATTTGCTTTCCTATTTGTTGAAAGGGAAATAGGAATAGTGCCTATGCCTTTGATGTCACATTGACCATCATTTGCAGTGTAGATGATGTTACCTTCTCCCTCATAAGACAATAAGGATGTAAAGTATTCCTTATGTCTTGTCATGTGAGATGAGGCTCCACTATCAATCCACCAAGGATCATTATCATCTATGTTGGCTAACAAACTTGAAGTCATAACAAGTGATTCACATGTGTTATGTTCTTCCTCATCTATTGTAAGATTTCCTTGCCTCTCTCCTTGCTCTCTTTTCTTCTTATAACATTCATTTGCAAAATGACCTTTTATCCCACAATAAAAGCACTTGAACTTTGACTTATTGTTCTTAGTAGAAGAGGAAGAGGAAGAGTGATCATCATGATCAAAGTTACCACCTTTGGACCATTTCCCTTTGCCTTTACCTTTGCCCTTGAATTTGCCTTTTGTGAAGAAAGCCTCTTCACCTCCACCTTGCAAGGATGCACCATCAAGCTTTGATTGCAACCTATGTTCTTCAGCCAATAAGATTTCTTGCAAGTCAACCACACTTGGCAAGACTCTTTGAATGGCAAAACTTTGCACAAGGTTAGCATGTTCATTTAGCAAACCATTCAACATAACTTGGACTATTTCACCATCTTTTATGTTCTCATCAATGCATGCTAAATCATCACTTAGGGACTTAACTCTCAAGATAAATGCATGAGCACTTTCACCCTCTCTTTGCCTACTAGAAAATATTTGTCTCCTTAGGGTCAATACCCTAGATGTGGACTTTGATTCAAAGAGCTTCTTTAAGGCATTCCATGCCTCACTTGCACTTTGACACTTTCCAACTTCCTTGAGAAGTTCATTTGTAACATTCATTTTAATGATATGAAGAGCCCTTTTGGCCTTCTTATCAAACCTTTGTTGCTCTTGAAGTGTGAGAGGTCTCTCTTCAATTTCTGCAACTATGTCCATGAGTTCATTCAACTCAAGTAAGGACTCCATCCTCACTTTCCAAGTAGAGTAGTTTGATGAACTCAACCTTTCACTAGACTCTAGCATGATCCCACCATTGGAAGCCATGATTCTAATGTTTCTTCAACTTTTAGGTTCTGTCCTAAAGCACTTAGCACTCACTTTTCTCTCAACAAATGATAGATAAAGAGATCTATGAAGATTTAGGACCCTAAAACACTTCTATCTTGAACCTAGATGGTTTCCAAGCATAGAAAGGAAGATTGAAACACATGCAACACTTTGCACACACTAAGAATGGATTACAAAATCAAACCAACCTGAACACACTCTTGCTTAAGCTCTCAAACTTTCCAGCAAGTGACCAAATCAAGTTATGGTGTGAAGAGTTACTTGCATTCTTAGAAAATACCCAAAACTAGGATGCCAAGATTACCTAGTAATGAACAAACTTGATCAACATATGATCAACACACTAAGATATTGATTCAACCTGTAAAACCACATGTGAACCACACTTCTAAAAGTTTATAAACTCCAGCAAGTGATAAATACAAGATTTAGAGGTGAATGAATGAGCACACTTAGTGAATCACAAGACTAGCTTCACTATCTTGTCAAATCTTGGTGTTTAGATGTAGATCTAAGATCACTTCACATGAGAATGTTCCTCAACCTGTTAAGAACCTGAAAACACACTTGCATAATGGTTAACACCTTCCAGCAAATGCTCCAATCAAATTACATAAGGAGAGTTACTTACATGCTCAACAAAGTACACCAAAAATTATGCCAAAATTGATGACAATCTTTACAATATGCTCTTCACAATGGAGCTTACAATATGTTCACCCAAAAAAGGGGATCTTTCATCCAAATGGGAGCTTTTCTCAGCCTTTAGGAGAATTACAACTCACTCAAAAGAGCATTTGTGATCCACTTAAGGAGAAGTTTCATCCACTTAAGGAGAGTGTTCATCCAAGAATGGAGATTGTCAACAATAGGATTGAAAAGAACATTGTTAGTATTGAATATGCACAAGCCTCACAATCACAAATGATTAGGTGTTATGATCTGATCCAAAATAGTTTCTTTTCAGCCTCTGATCTTCAATAGACCTGAAATATGCTTTTGATCCACAAGTTCAACTCACAAAACAAAGGTTAGTAAGATTTGATCAACAAAGCAATGCAAAATCATGCTAGAACTTGATCAAACATCCAAATATCACCAAAAATGGAATACTTACTGTAAATAGAAGCCAACCAGCTCTGATACCATGTGAAAAATACAGATCCTAAGTGGATCTAAACTCCAAGATCATTGGCTTGAATGCTTGCACTCCAAACTACATAAGCTAGGAATTGGCAACACATTCTATGCTACCTAGAATGCAAAGAACTTGATCAAAAAGCATTTATCACAAATGGAAACTTCCATAAACATCAAGTGCGGCCCAAAATAGCATTATACAGTCCATAATACATCAGCCTACCACTTTTGGAAAGCACCTAAGATCATACACAATAGCTTGAAGACAATACACACAACAATGCTCTCAATGGAGGAAGAAACAATGACAATGATCTATTGATCTCAATGAAGCATACAAAAGGTTTCTCCAACCTGTTCTCCACGACTTCCCTACTATTTATGGATGAGGAAGATGACTCTCTCTCCTCTCTCTAGAAGGTACTTGACCCTAGATATTCCCTATATAGGAAAAATAGCTAAAAATGGCTTATATGACCAAAATACATCAAAATGGTCTCATTTTGAAGGGTATGAAGTTTGAGACTTCATCATACTGAAAAAATACAGTAAATAAAAACATTGTGGCCTGGTTCACACGTGTGAAACTCCAGAACCAAAACTATTTACAATTTTAGCCAATTTAGGCCTCAAACTAGCTAGGAAATGTTGACAATTTTCACAAGGACATGTATCTGTGAGTCCCACTTTCCACTTGATAGGGTAACAGGATGTGTAGAGCCTTACCAAAGAGAGATTTTGGCGAAGTTCTAGATCAATCGTAGTGCCTCGTTTTGAATCTAAGAAATCTCTAAAAGAATGTAGTAAATGTAATAAAAGTTTTATGCAACAACCAAGAAAAACTTCTAGCTATTATTCAGTAACATTATCAATGGCTTTCTACCAAAGTTCAAATGAACAATATGTCTAGGAGTGGAATCTAAAAAGCTATGAATACAAAGAACAAGAACAAAGATACCTCAAATTTATTGCATCTCCAGAAGAACGTAGTACATTGTATCTTAAATGGAAGAACTCACCTCCAATAGACAATGATAATAACCCACAACCTCAGCTACAAGATAGAAAAGAAAGTTTGTCACAAATTTTCTTTGTAATTCTCACACAAACTTTAAAAGAATCACTTTGTGACACAACTTCCTTTCCTGTGTCACATGGTGGCCATGCCTCCTAAGTGCCCATTTTCTCAAAAGTTGAAGGGCAAAATTTTGCCACATTTCTTAACACTTACTTCAATTCCACTATCAAAACCCATTGCCTTAGAACCCTTTCAACCTTGTTTGTCTCGTAGCTCTTATATGGAGAACACACACGTGTCAAATTTCTTTTTGAACTTGAAAAGCAAAATACATCTTTGTTGTGCTTGTGATCAAATAAACAACTACTAAGTCTTCATCTTTTCTATTAAAATAGTTGTCGTTTCAAGACTTTCCATGTTCTTGCATATCAAAATCTCAAATGGAGGCCTAGTCATCCAAAGTAGAAAATAATAGTATTAATGAGATATTACAAAGTAAACAAAAGGAACCTATGAAAACTTTTTAAAACATACATAAGTTAATTTGTATATTTGCATGCGCATAAATTTTAGGATGAAAACAAACCAAAAAAATTTACATTCACTTGAATTATAACCAACACACAAGTAGATCAATGTTTCTTGTGATTGCTAGGGCCTACTTGCAAAGCGCAGGGGCCAAAAAAGAAATGTACGAAACCCCTTGAAAACATAGGCATATCAATTAGTGAATCCCCATGTCATGCAAAAATATTCTTGAATTGCAAAGAAACAAATGTTCTATAAATGAATTCTACTAACAGCCAAAACACATGCAAGTCAATGTTCAAGATCATATTGGTGAGAGTAGGAGCCTAAAAAAGAGAACATGTGTAAAATGTTGGAACTCAATGTTGGTCATACTCATAAAATTCAAATCCAATTAGTCTTACATTGACTTCTTCCCATTGAAATAGACCACGGCCCTCCGTGATGAAGAGATTGGACATGGATAGAGATATTAATAGCTTAGGACACACATGGAGATATTGATCCATAGATCTTCGAAAAATACAAATATATGAAGGGACACTTGCTCGAAATTGTGGTGACAAAATTACGACATATAAAAGGAGAGGTGTGGATAGATATTTAATGGAACGGTGATAATGATATGAGGTCGTTAATAGTTTCTTGTTCTTGATGGTCAACAATTGGTTAAAATCCATCTCCCATGACATTGGCCATTTATTTGCTCTCCAAATATCTTCTCAAAGTTCCATGTCTAGCCGACATTTTATGTGCTACTTAAATGCATCAATCTCATTCTAGTTTATCACACCTTTCTTAGTGTAGAGAGAGAGAGAGAGAGAGAGAGAGAGAGAGAGAGAGAGAGAGAGAGAGAGAGAGAGAGAGAGAGAGAGAGAGAGAGAGAGAGAGAGAGAGAGAGAGAGAGAGAGAGAGAGAGAGAGAGAGAGAGAGAGAGAGAGAGAGAGAGAGAGAGAGAGGATCATTCACTGTGTAGCAAAGCACCCTGCAACAAAGCCTCCTTGGTCTAGTAGCATGGATCGATGCTTGAGATTGAGCACCTTGTTTTCATTACGACTCTTGCTCACGCAAGCATTAGTGTGCTTGTGTGTCATGGGTATGCATCACAACAACAAATTACTAAGAGCAGGCAAATTAGGAGTACTTTCAGCTACGACAACTGGAGAAGAAGCATCTGTGGCTACTCTCATAAGTAAGGACCTCTTTGAGCAGCTATTCACACATCGCAATGATGTTGTCTGCCCTGCACATGGATTTTATACCTATGAAGCATTTCTAGCTGCAGCTGCTATGTTCAATGGATTTGCTACCACCGGGGATGTGGTCAAACAAAAAAGAGAACTTGCCGCATTTTTTGCTCAAATATCGCATGAGACCACAGGTACATAGAATACATACAAGCATTTATTTCATTTGAGTTTTGACTCAACGATGTAACCAATGCTTGTTTTTCCCCAACCACATTCAATTGTCATTCTTGCTCCTTGAAAAAGCTAAGGGTCAATTTCAATTCCACAATGCCAGGTGGATGGGAGACGGCGCCTGATGGCCCCTTTGCATGGGGTCTTTGCTACAAAGAGGAGTTGAATGCTGCGGCCCCCTACTGTAGTCCTAGTGTTGAATGGCCTTGTGCTTCAGGGAAAAAGTATTATGGTCGAGGTCCCATGCAACTATCTTGGTATGTGTCTTCGATCCATTCCAACCTAGTCAATCCAATGGTCATGTCCAGACTTTCATTAGTGAAGCCTTATACACAATATTAATTGCCACATGGTGCTAGGAGAATAGTTATTGCTTTCCACAACCAAACAAGACTGAAGCTAAAAATTGATATGATCTATGTGTAGGAATTACAACTACGGACAAGCTGGTGTAGCGCTTGGATTTGACGGCATAAACAATCCTGACCTGGTAGCATCCAACACAATCATCTCATTCAAAACAGCAATATGGTTTTGGATGACTCCTCAAGCACCAAAACCTTCATGTCATGCTGTAATCATAGATGAGTGGAAGCCAACAACCACGGACATTGCCGCTAAACGCACACCAGGTTTTGGAGTCACAACTAACATCATCAATGGAGGCTTGGAGTGTGGTCGTGGAAGTGATCCTCGAGTATTAGATCGTGTCGGCTACTTCGAGCGATATTGTGCAATATTGGGTGTTCATCCAGGAAAGAATTTGGACTGTGCCACTCAAAAGTCATTCTAAGAGAGATGCAATATATCACATCCTGTAAATATAGATCAACATGTAATTAGACACACAACAATATCAAGAAGAAGACTGTTTAGGATGTAAAGTACATTGGCTTCATACTCGAGTTCACGTCTCAAGTGAACTATGTACAAATCTGGAATTTATAAACTTTGGTGTCCAAAATATTTACTAAAACTTTCTCTTTCATAATTCATGCTTGTTAGTTCCTAGAAGTAGTTTTTTACTGTTTCATCGGTGCACCTTATGTGAGTACATTTGTGGCCTTACCTTATTAAATAAAGTATTCACAACCCATAGCTTCGGAATGAAGCGATTGCTTACTCATCGAAGGCTTCTAGATGGTTGAGTGGTTTGGCACCATATTGTCCGTTTAGGTGTCCTTGGAATCAGACTCTTTGGATGGACAATTTGTAGTCATACTTCATAGAAATGTTCTAGCATGATCAAGTTGTGGGCAAATTGGATCTCAAATTACTTTAGTTCCTTACATGAGAACTTACCAAAAGATGGTAAGAACATAGTGATGACAAAGGATAAAAGTGATAATCCCTCTCCCAGTCTCTATTAGAGGAGTAATCCGATATGGCTTGCCAATATCTCTCAACAAACTATTTAGGCAATAAGCCACACAAGGTGTGAGCCAAACATTGTGACACATTTTCATCAAAAGTCGTCTCATCTACACCACTTGATGCACACCCTCTCCAAGAAGCTGAATGACATTTGCTGATCCACCTTGTTCCAAAGCTTTAGTCCAAATCTCAAACAACCTCTTTCCACTCTTTCCACCTTCTACATTATTTATGGTGTTCAAAAAGTATGTCTGACCCCATGCATAACCAACTCATGGTATTGCTCCGACCAACATTGATTTGGAACACACCTTACCTATCTCATCATTCACAAATTACATCTAACCCTTTGTCCAATTTGGCCTTCTGAAATTGAAGCAACGTTTATAGTATTCACCTTTCCCTTGAACTCAACCACCAATGCACATCTTAGGTTGCCTTGCACTACATGTATTGAAGATTGCTTAATAGAATCAAATGTAGATCTTCTCTGAAATACACTAATAGGATATGGCTAATAACTTTCACTTGATCATCCTCCCAATGTTCGAAGTGAAGGTGAACTGGATGTTGGAGCTCAATGTGTACTATATGTTGATATGCTCTTATGCTATTTAGAATAATAAAGCATCTCATAATCCATCTTCTTCTAAAGAGGTATATATTGGATATCCAGATGCAATGTGACCTCCCCATTAAATCAAGTGATGGCATACATGATCGACAATGCCATCCTCTCCAACTAAAAACGTTGGTAGTTTGTTATGTTTAATAGAAAAACCCTTAAACAAAGAGTCTTGAGTTGAATTCTGTAATTTGTAAAGACAAATTGCTCCTAAGTAATAAAGACCTTCCTAGCTTCTAACCCAGATAGACTTCGATGATATAGAATTTTTAATGATCAATATTCTTTTTGGATAATGTATGAGTTTATTGCTTTAATGAATTGAGTAATTGGCATTGATACCTATAGAACTAAGAATTTTCTATGAACCATGTTTGATGGTAGTATGAACACTGACCTTTCTTTGAAGGGATGTGCAGGTACAATAAATGTACCTGATGAATCTGAACAAGAATAAGAAGCCCTCTGGTCTTAAGGAAAGATCTCTCTTTGAGGGTATGTGTAGGTACTAAAGAAAGTGCCAGATGAACAAGAATCAAATCAAGAAGCTTTCTAAGCTTAAAGCTAGTAAACATGAAGGCTTTTGACAAAGTCTATAATGAGGGCTCACTAGATTCTATAAAGAAGGCTTATTTATAAGTATATAATGAAGGCTCAGAGGAGTCTATAAAGAACATGACAAGGCTTAGGGTCTGATCACCCTAGTGACTTGTTCCACCATGATTTTGGATGGGCAACATCTAGAAAATAAGTGCCAATGAACATGATTGAGGATGGGAAACCTCTAGAAAAAAGGGCCTAGGAATTGATGGACATTATGCAAAAACAAGATGGACATATACCCTGGCTTTTCCATAGGATAATTGCACTTGGGTGAATTCCCAAGTTGTAATCATAAAACATAATATGTAAATAAAAGTCAAGTTGGAACCTTGTACCACCTACTTCCCACCTACTTTTCCTCATGCATTCTAGGCAATTTGACAGCCAGAATAGGGTGCCCTGCTACACTCTCTCTTCTTATGCCAAATCACCATAATAACTCTTCCAAGCTAATACACATCACCCATTCACCCTCTCTAACTGATACACCTCATCCAAGCACTCCACTTCACCCTATTGGATCTTCTTCACACCTCATGCACTTGAACTTGACACCTCACTCACTTTGGAAATACTCTCCACTCTCTATATAACTGGAAATGTGCCCCTCTACCAAGAGAATGAAAGGATGATGCATCCAAACTCTGCCATTCTCTTTCTTGTTGTGTACAGGTGCTTTGGAGAAGAGGATTGAGGCATTACCTCAAGGAGACTATGTTATTTTTGTGATTGCAAGATTATTTGGAGCTCAAACCCTCGGATTTCTACCTCTCTCTCACATCACAACACAAACATACACACACACTCTCTCTCTCTCCCTCTCTCACTTTCACCTTCTCTCGAAACCATGGTATGCTCTTCAAACTGTTACCCCTATGTAAGAATGGTTGTTTAGTACTTTTGCATGTTAGGATATCTGTGGCCTATTGTCCATGCATGTCAGATCTAGAGCTTGCATGCCATGCCATCTGTGGTCTATTGTCCATGCATGTCAGATCTAGAGTTTGCATGTTAGATCTAAAGCTTGCATGTCAGTTTTGATGCTTGCATGTCACTCCATGCATTCCTGAAAGGGCATGCATGTCACTTCATGACTGTTGCATGCCAAGAATCTATGAATTCTCATGATTGCATGTCACTTTAGAAAGTTGCATGTCAAGAATCCATGAACCCTTATGAGTGCATGTCAAGAATCCATGAACCCTGATGATTGCATGCCTAGAATCTATGAACTCTCATGATTGCATGCCACTCAGACAGTTGCATGTCAAGAATCCAGGAACCCTTATGATTGCATGTCAAGAACCTAAGATCCATTTAGAGTTGCATGATAAGAATCTATGATCCAACATGATTGCATGTCGGAAAGATTAAGACTTATGAAGAGATGTCTATGCTTTTGTTAAGCTAGATATGGAATTGAAATCGCTGAATATGAACTAAGACTATGTTAAGTTGATGTTCCTACATCTGAGACCCTATTGGAATCCATTGTATATGTAATTGGCATTGGCCAATTGGATTTGCATAATTATAAGAAAAGAATCCTTCGTGGGAGGGTCACCATCTTGACCCCTCAGTGCTTCCGCTATTGTGTGAATGAATCTTTGTGAGGCAATGTTTTTCGGGTTTTAATTTAAAATCTTTGTGATTTTCATTAAGTAGATTTGCAACTAGCCTTATGTGAATGATTAAGCCAATTAAATCTTTTGGCCTTTAAGAACTTAGGATAGGCCTTCACCCTCAAGTTCATAGCTTGGTATCAGAGCTATGGATTAATTTGTCATGAACTTGATATGAAGACCTTGTATGTTCTTGCATGCAGAAGAACACAAAACTCCACCCGATGTTTAAGAGGCCTTGTGCTTCAAAAAGCAAGAACGGCTTGGAAAAGATCAAGAAGACCAAGATACCTGCTAGGCATGATGAAGAACTAGATGACGACGAAACACCGGAAGCCTACTTGCGGCAAACTAGAAGGTCATGTTTAGAGTATAGAAGTATTTTTTCTTAGAAACTATTTCTTGAATTGAGATGGACCTAGATTTCAAGCATCTTTTGAAATTATGAATAGGAGGTTAAACCTCCTAAGACATTATGTAAAAGCATGACTAGTATGACAACATACTAAGAAGGAATGGGGACCGAAAACTTCAAGACCTCTTTACCCTGTCCCATTCCTAAATTCCCAAAGAAACAATTTACTATGAAGTTGTTTCTGAGCAATCTAAAGCCCAGGATGAAAATGAAATGATTGGATCTACCTGAGATAGAATCAGTAAGCTAATTCTAAATTCATAGATTAAGAGATCTGAGTTAGATTAAGAAAGAAAATAGGTTTTACCCAAAGCTGATCTTAACATATACAATCAAATCTGAAAGAAAGAAATAAGCATAAACATTATACCTCCTCAAGTTTAAAAACTATCCTACTATGGATGCAAGATGAATGGTAGAAGAATTCTTCCAAGAATATCAAGAAATTTTTAAAAGATTTAAGAATCTTAGTTGAGAAATTTTCGTTGAGGACAACGCTTTATGCGTTGGAGAGGTGTAGTTTGTAAAGACAAATTGCTATAATAAAGACTTTCCTAGCTTCCAACCCAGATAGACTTCAATTTTATAAAATTATCAATGATAAATATTCTTTTAGGATATTGTATGAATTTATTGCTTTAATGAATTGAGTAACATGCATTGATACCTGTAGAACTAAGAATCTTCTATAAACCATGTTTGATGGTAGTATGAACACTGACCTTTCTTTGAAGGGATGCGCAGGTACACATAAATGTACCTGATGAATCTAAACAAGAATAAGAAGCCCTCTGGGCTTAGGGACTGATCTCTCTTTGAGGGTATGTGCAGGTACTCGAGAAAGTGCCAAAAGAACAAGAAGCTTTCTAAGCTTAAAGACAGCAAACATGAAGGCTTTTGACAAAGTCTATAATGAAGGCTCAGTAGACTCTATAAAGTTGGCTTATTTATGTCTATCATGAAGGCTCAGAGGATTCTATAAAGAATAGGACAAGTCTTAGGGTCTGATCACCCTAGTGACTTGTTCCACCATGATTGAGGGTGCCAATGAACATGATTGAGGATGGGAAACCTCTAGAAAAAAGGGCCTAGGAATTGATGGACATTATGCAAAAACAAGATGGACATATACCCTGGCTCTTCCATAGGATAATTGCACTTGGGTGAATTCCCAAGTTGTAATCATAAAACATTATATCTAAATAGAAGTCAAGTTGGAACCTTGTACCACCTACCTCCCACCTACTTTTCCTCATGCATTCTAGGCAATTTGACACCTAGAATGGGGTGCCCTTCTACACTCTCTCTTCTTATGCCAAATCACCATAATAACTCTTCCAACCTAATACACATCACCCATTCACCCTTTCTAGCTAATACACCTCATCCATGCACTCCACTTCACCCTAAGTCCTATTGGAGTCTTCTTCACACCTCATGCACTTGAACTTGACACCTCACTCACTTTGTGTTGTGTCGTCGATGTAGCATAGGGGTAAGGTCCGTCGCTGGGAGCGGCAATCTCGCCTTCACCTGCATAGCAAGAAGAGAGAGGGAGAGGAGAGAGTGGAGAAAGAGAGTGGAGAGAGGGAGAGAGAGAACACCTAGGTTGAGAAAGGCCTTGGGGGCTCGAGCGCCTACCTAAAGCTATTCTATCCCAACATAGAGAGAGAGAGAGAGAGAGAGAGAGAGAGAGAGAGAGAGAGAGAGAGAGAGAGAGAGAGAGAGAGAGAGAGAGAGAGAGAGAGAGAGAGAGAGAGAGAGAAATCAAAAGAGTTTTATTAAGAAGAGAATGGAAGATGATACGATACAAAGGAAATGTCTCCCTCTTATAGATTTTAGAGGTGAGACTCCTTCACTCTCATTGGCCACTTCATTGGGGCAAGGATTCTAATCCAAGCCTTTAAAATAAATACAACTTAAATCTATTGGTGCTAAGAAAGCACAAGGGAACTCACATGATTTATGTGAGTTTTAAGTTGGACCCTTTTATATTTTTTATTTGCAACTTGACTTAGGGCCTCTTATGTCATTTTAGAGTTTTAAGCCCCTAGTCTGTTATTCTTAGGAATTACAACTTGCTACTTGTGCTGGGTTGGGCTTACACGCGCAGGATGCCAGTGCCCTCGCACTTATTACCCTACTTACAATAGACTGTGATGGGACCCACTAGGTAAGGCTTGGCCAACAGTATTTTAAGTGGTGGGACCCACTTGTTTATTATTGTGCAGAAATATCCACAACACTTTGGAAGGACTCTCCACTCTCTATATAAGTGGAAATGCGCCCCTCTACCAAGAGGATGAAAGGATGATGCATCCAAACTCTGCCATTTTGTTGCTTGTTGTGTACAAGTGCTCTGGAGAAGAGGATTGAGGCATTACCTCAAGGAGACTATGTTATTTCTGTGATTGCAAGATTATTTGGAGCTCAAACCCTTGGATTTCTACCTCTTTCTCACATCACAACACAAACACACACACACACACACACACACACACACACACTCTTTCTCCCTCTCCCACTTTCACCTTCTCTTGAAACCATGGTATGCTCTTGAAACTGTTACGCCTATGTAAGAATGGTTGTTCAGTACTTTTGCATGTCAGGCTATTCGTGGCCTATTGTCCATGCATATTAGATTTAGAGCTTGCATGCCATGCCATCTGTGGCCTATTGTCCATTCATGTCATATCTAGAGTTTGCATGTCAGTTTTCAAGCTTGCATGTCACTCTATGCATTCCTGAAAGGCCATGCATGTCACTTCATGACTGTTGCATGCTAAGAATCTATGAACTCTCATGATTGCATGTCACTTCATGATTGTTGCATGCCAAGAATCTATGAACTCTCATGATTGCATGTCACTTCAGACAGGTACATGTCAAAAATCCATGAACCCGTATGATGGCATGTCAAGAATCCATGAACCCTTATGATTGCATGCCTAGAGTCTATGAACTATCATGATTACATGTCACTTCAGATAGTTGCATGTCAAGAATCCATGAACCCTTATGATTGCATGTCAAGAACCTAAGATCCATTTTGAGTTGCATGATAAAAATCTATGATCCAACATGATTGCATGTCAAAAAGATTAAGACTTATGAAGAGATGTCTATGCTTTTGTTATGCTAGATATGGAATTAAGATCATTGAATATGAGCTAAGACTATGTTAAGTTGATGTTCCTACATCTAAGAGCCTATTGGAATCCATTGTATATGTAATTGGCATTGGCCAATTGGATTTCATAATGATAAGAAAAGAATCCTTCGGGGGAGGGGGGTCCCCATCTTGACCCCTCAGTGCTTCCGCTATTGTGTGAATAAATCTTTGTGATGCAATGTTTTTCAAGTTTCAATTTAAAATCTTTGTGATTTTCAATAAGTTGATTTGAGACTAGCCTTATGTGAATGATTAAGCCAATTAAATCTTATGGCATTTAAGACCGTAGGATAGGCCTTCATTCTCGAGTTCACAAATTCCAATCATTCCAAAACACACCCCTCCTTCTTTCAGACAATATTGTTTTTATATACCTCATCATTAGGACCCTGTGAAACATGTCGCAAATTCCCCTTGTGATAGGTCTACGATTTAACTCTCATACCTCCCTCCATTCTACTTAGAGTCCGATATTACTCTTCATGATCTCTCCTACATTATTTATAGAGCCGCCATTATGTATCCTATCCTTTGATACTCACAAAATTGCTCTTATGCCTGTAATGAGTAACATAAGTGTCCATTTTCCCATTATCAAAATTCGTATTCTCTCATCAAAGTGTGGCCTCTTTTCTATAGTCATGGATCATTTGAACTCTCTCTCCTTGATGATTGACTCTAGTCACACTATTGAAAATAGTTGATACAATCACGATTTGAGTTTCTAAAGTGTGCATGATGTTATGATTGAGTAGTTGATTGCAATGCAACGTTTTATATTGTGGACCATTGAATTGAGTTGTCAAAGGTTTCTAGACTATGAATGTTGGGATTGAATAGCTTGATCGGGTCTTGGATGTCCCATAGTGTAGACACAAGCAATTGGATTCTATGATACATGAAATGTTCTATGTTTCAAAATGATCCCAAGACCATCCCTGACTCTTGACTTCAATGATAATGAGACATCAGAGAGATGTGATTGCAATAATCATGGGATGGTGTAATTGAGTAGTCGATCCATGCATGCTCGTCCGGTGACCTGAGTCATATGAGCAACAACTATTGAGTGGGTAAAACATTAGAATTTGATCCCACTTGAAAGAGAAGGTTCCATAACACATGGTATTGTAGCACCATTAGACCTAGTAAGTTATCCACCTTCAGAATTTGTTCATCCCATCTTGGTGTGTACTTTGCACACATGTGAGGACAACCAAAAGCATGTGATTGATCTTCTAAGGAGTGTGTCATTGCACATGAAAATGTCTATTGATTGTAGCCACCAATCTAACTAGACAATTTTCAAGGCAAGAGCACCATGGATCTAGCCACACAAAAGCTATCAAAAGCAATCATTCACACATTGAGAAGATAGTTGGTGGAAAAATGAGTCCAAGGAGAGGTTGCTCTTGGGTAGAAGAGAAAATGGATCCTCACACATGAGTAGATAGCGAACATAGAAAAATTTCTAAGTACTGGAAGCAAAACTCTCATCAAGACTTGATTACAATAAATTCTCAATGTATGTATAATGAAATCTCATTCAAATAGACCTAGCTGGAGTTTCTCCAAGAGGAAAATGCACTGACTTGATTGGACCCCATTGATTCATCATGATTGGACCTCTAAATATGCACCTCTCATCATGATTGGGACCTCATGATTTCCACCTCACATTTTGATTGGGCCTCGTGATGTGCACCTCTAAACATGATTGATCCACATGTAATACACCTCTTAAAGTGATTGGCGCCTCTAAATGTGATTGGGCCAAATGGATGCATTTCAATCCTAACATTATGTGACATATGTCACTATCACACTACAACTCATATTTAAGGCCTATCGACTATTCATGAATGAACTAAAATGATTATGCCTACCCTTCACACATGTGAACTATCTCCACACAAGTGTGATTTCAATATGTCCATGAAATTGCAAAGTGATAAAGCTAGATTTTTCATATTCTTCACACTTGGCCCATGCGACTAGAGAAGAGATCACTCCTCAGTATGTCCACTGATTGAGACATCATGACATCACACAAGGACATGTATCTGTAAGTCCCACTTTCGACTTGATAGGGCAATAGGATGTGTAGAGCCTTACCAGAGAGCGATTTTGGCGAAGCTCTAGATCCATCATAGTGCCTCGTTTTGAATCTAATAAATCTCTAAAAGAATGTAGTAAATCTAATAAAAGATTTGTGCAACAACCAAGAAAAACTTCTAGCTACTATTCCGTAACATTATATGGCTTTCTACCAAAGTTCAAATGAACAATATGTCTAGGAGTGGAATCTAAAAAGCCATGAATACAAAGAATAAGATCAAAGATACCTCAAATTTATAGCATCTCTAGAAGAAAGTAGTACATTGTATCTTGAAAGGAAGAACACACCTCCAATAGACAACGATAATTACCCACAACCTTAGCTATAAGACAGAAAAGAAAGGTTGTCACAAATTTTCTTCATAATTCTCACACAAACTTTAAGAGAATCACTTTGTGACACAACTTCCTTTCCTTTGTCACGTGGTGGCCATGCCTAAGTGCCCATTTTCTCAAAAGTTGAAGGGCAAAATTTTGCCACATTTCTTAACACTTACTTCATTTCCTCTATCAAAACCCATTGCCTTAGAACCCTTTCAACCTTGTTTTTCCCGCGGTCCCTATATGGAGAACACACACGTGTCAAATTTCTGTTTGAACTTGAAAAGTAAAATACATCCTTGTTGTGCTTGTGATCAAATAAACAACTGCTAAGTCTTCATCTTTTCTATTAAAATAGTTGTCGTTTCAAGACTTTCCATGTTCTTGCATATCAAAACCTCAAACGGAGGCCTAGTCATCCAAAGTAGAAAATAATAGTATTAATGAGATATTACAAAGTAAACAAAAGGAACCTATGAAAACTTTTTAAAACATACATAAATTAATTTCTATACTTGCATGCGCATAAATTTTAGGATGAAAGCAAACAAAAGAATTTAGATTCACTTGAATTATAACCAACACACAAGTAGATCAATGTTTTTTGTGATTGCTAGGGCCTACTTGCAAAGCAAAGTAGGGGTTAAAAAAAGAAATGTAAGAAAACCCTTGAAAACATAGGCATATCAATTAGTGCATCCCCGTGTCATGCAAAAATATTCTTGAATTGCAAAGAAACAAATGTTCTATAAATGAATATTACTAACACCCAAAACACATGCAAGTCAATGTTCAAGATCATATTGGTGAGAGTAGGAGCCTAAAAAAGAGAACATGTGTAAAATGTTGGACCTCAATGTTGGTCATACTCATAAAATTCAAATCCAATTAGTCTTACGTTGACTTCTTCCCATTGAAATGGACCACTGCCCTCCATGATGGAGATTGGACATGGATAGAGATATTAAGAGCTTAGGACACACATGGAGTTATTGATCCATAGATCTTCAACAAATACAAATATATGAAGGGACACTTGCTGGAAATATTGTGGTGACAAAATTATGAGATATAAAAGGAGAGGTGTGGATAGATATTTAATAGAAAGGTGATAATGATGTGAGGTGGTTAATAGTTTCTCGATCTTGATGGTCAACTATTGGTTGTAATCCATCTCCCATGACACTGGCCATTTATTTGCTCCAAATATCTTCTCAAAGTTCCATGTCTAGCCGACATTTTATGTGCTATTTAAATGCATCAATGTCATTCTAGTTTATCACACCTTTCTTAGTGTAGAGGGAGAGAGAGAGAGAGAGAGAGAGAGAGAGAGAGAGAGAGAGAGAGAGAGAGAGAGAGAGAGAGAGAGAGAGAGAGAGAGAGAGAGAGAGAGAGAGAGAGAGAGAGAGAGAGAGAGAGAGAGAGAGAGAGAGAGAGAGAGACAGAGAGAGAGAGAGAGAGAGGATCAATCACTGTGTAGCAAAGCACCTGCAATAAAGCCTCCTTGGTCTCCAACTTTACCAGTAGTAGCATGGATCGATGCTTGAGATTGAGCACCTTGTTTTCAATACAACTCTTGCTCACGCAAGCATTATTGTGCTTGTGTGCCATGGGTAGGCATCACAACAACAAATTACTAAGAGCAGGGAAATTAGGAGTACTTTCAGCTACAACAACTGGAGAAGAAGCATCTGTGGCTTCTCTCATAAGTAAGGACCTCTTTGAGCAGCTATTCACACATCGCAATGATGTTGTCTGCCCTGCACATGGATTTTATACCTATGAAGCATTTCTAGCTGCAGCTGCTATGTTCAATGGATTTGCTACCACCGGGGATGTGGTCAAACGAAAAAGAGAACTTGCCGCATTTTTTGCTCAAATATCGCATGAGACCACAGGTATATAGAATACATACAAACATTTATTTCAATTTTGACTCAAAGGTGTAACCAATGCTTGTTTTTCCCTTACCACATTCAATTGTCATTCTTGCTCCTTGCAAAAGCTAAGGGTCAATTTCAATTCCACAATGCCAGGTGGATGGGAGACGGCGCCTGATGGCCCCTTTGCATGGGGTCTTTGCTACAAAGAGGAGTTGAATGCTGCGGCCCCCTACTGTAGTCCTAGTGTTGAATGGCCTTGTGCTTCAGGGAAAAAGTATTATGGTCGAGGTCCCATGCAACTGTCTTGGTATGTGTCTTCGATCCATTCCAGCCTAGTCAATCCAATGGTCATGTCCAGACTTTCATTAGTGAAGCCTTATACACAATATTAATTGCCACATGGTGCTAGGAGAATAGTTATCGCTTTCCACAATCAAACAAGACTGAAGCTAAAAATTGATATGATCTATGTGTAGGAATTACAACTACGGACAAGCTGGTGTAGCGCTTGGATTTGACGGCATAAACAATCCTGACCTGGTAGCATCTGACGCAATGATCTCATTCAAAACAGCAATATGGTTTTGGATGACTCCTCAAGCACCAAAACCATCATGTCATGCCGTAATCATAGACGAGTGGAAGCCAACAACCACGGACATTGCCGCTAAACGCACGCCAGGTTTTGGAGTCACAACTAACATCATCAATGGAGGCTTGGAGTGTGGTCGTGGAAGTGATCCTCGAGTATTGGATCGTGTCGGCTACTTTGAGCGATATTGTGCAATATTGGGTGTTCATCCAGGAAAGAATTTGGACTGTGCCACTCAAAAGTCATTCTAAGAGAGATGCAATATAGTACATCCTATAAATATAGATCAACATGTAATTAGACATACAACAATATCAAGAAGAAGACTGTTTAGGATGTAAAGTACATGGGCTTCATATTTGACTTCACGTCTCAAGTAAACTATGTACAAATTTGGAATTTATAAACATTGGTGTCCAAAATATTTACTAAACCTTTCTGAACCTTTCTCTTTCAGAATTGTTGTTCAATTCATACTTGTTAGTTTCTAGAAGTCACTTTTTACTGCTTCATCGGTGCACCATATGTGACTACATATGTGGCCTTACCTTATTAAATAAAGTATTCATAGCCCATAGCTTCGAAATGAAGCGATTGCTTACTCATCGAAGGCTTCTAGGTGGTTGAGTGGTTTGGCACCATATTGTCCGTTTAGGTGTCCTTGGAATCAGCCTCTTTGGATGGACAATTCGTTGTCGTACTTTATATAAATGCTTTAGCATGATCAAGTTGTGGCCAAATTGGATCTCAAATTACTTTACATGAGAACTTACCAAAAGATGGTAAGAACATAGTGATGACAAAGGATAAAAGTGATAATCCCTCTCCCAGTCTCTATTAGAGGAGTAATCCGATATGGCATGCCAATATCTCTCAACAAACTATTTAGGCATAAGCCATACAAGGTGTGAGCCAAACATTGGGACACATTTTCATCAAAAGTCGTCTCATCTACACCACTTGATGCACACCCTCTCCAAGAAGCTAAATGACATTTGTTGGTCCACCTTGTCCCAAAGCTTTAGTCCAAATCTTAAACAACCTCTTTCCACTCTTTCCACCTTCTACATTATTTATGGTGTTCACAAAGTATGTCTGACCAACATCGATTTGGGACACTCCTTACCTATCTCATCATTCACAAATTACATCTAACCCTTTGTCCAATTTGGCCTTTTGAAATTGAAACAACATTTATAGTATTCACCTTTCCCTTGAACTCAACCACCAATGCACATCTTAGGTTGCCTTGCACTACATGTATTGAAGATTGCTTATTAGACTCAAATGTAGATCTTCTCTGAAATACACTAATAGGATATGGCTAATAACTTTTACTTGATCATCCTCCCAATGTTCAAAGTGAAGGTGAACTGGATGTTGGAGCTCAATGTGCACTATATGTTGATATGCTCTTATGCTATTTAGAATAATAAAGCATCTCATAATCCATCTTCTTCTAAAGAGGTATATATTGGATATCCAGATGCCATTTCGACCTCCCCATTAAATCAAATGATGGCATACATGATCGACAATGCCATCCTCTCCAACTAAGAACGTTCGTAGTTTTTTATGTTTATTATAAAAACCCTTAAACAAGAGAGTCTTGAGTTGAATTCATAATCATTCCAAGACACACCCCTCCTTCTTTCAGACAATATTGTTTATATATACCTCAGCATTAGGACCCTGTAAAACATGTCGCAAATTCCCCTCGTGATAGGTCTACATTTTAACTCTCATACCTCCCTCCATTCTAATCAGAGTCGGATATCACTCTCCATGATCTCTCGTACATTATTTCTCGAGCCGCCATTATGTATCCTATCCTTTGATACTCACAAAGTTGCTCTTATGCCTGTAATGAAAAACATATGTGTCCATTTTCACATTATCAAATTTCATATTCTCTCATCAAAGTGTGGCCTATAGTGTAGACACAAGCAATTGGATTCTATAATACATGAAATGTTCTATGTTTCGAAATGATCTCAAGACCATCCTCGATTCTTGACTTCAATGATCATGTGATATTAGAGAGATGTGATTGCAATAATCTTGGGATGGTGTAATTGAGTAGTCGATCCATGCATGCTCATCCGGTGACCCGAGTCATATGAGCCGCATCTATTGAGTGGGTAAAAGAATAGAATTTGATACCCACTTGAAAGAGAAGGTTCCATAACACATGGTATTGTAGCACCAATAGACCTAGTAAGTTACTCACCTTCGGAATTTGTTCATGCTATCTTGGTGTGTACTTTGCACACGTGTGAGGACAACCAAAAGCATGTGATTGATCTTCTAAGGAGTGTGTGATTGCACATGAAATTATCTCTTGATTGGAGCCACCAATCTAGCTAGACCATTTTGAAGGCAAGAGCACCGTGCTTCTAGCCACACAAAAGCTATCAAAAGCTATCATTCACACATTGAGAAGATACTTGATGAAAAACTGAGTCCAAGGAGAGGTTGCTCTTGGGTAGAAAGAGAAAATGGACCCTCACACTCGAGTAGATAGAGAACATAGATAAATTTCTAAGTGCTGGAAGCAAAACTCTCATCAAGACTTGATTACAATAAATTCTCAATGTATGTATAATGAAATCTGGAGTTTCTCCAAAAGGAAAATGCACTAACTTGATTGGACCCCATTGATACATCATGATTGGACCTCTAGATATGCACCTGTCGTCATGATATGTTAGATGACATACTTTTGAGCTACGATCAAAAGTATTAGTGTTATAATATTTTAATAATACAAAAGACATCTTGCATGAATTTTTAAAAGGTCTTTTTGGAGCTCAAAACTTTCTAATGTCAACATTAAATGATACTTCCAAAATATTGATTGAACACTCGTGACTTGGTGCTCTATCAAATCATTCTTCTAGATAGAACTTGGCTTGCTCATGTTTCTTGCATAATAGAAATCCACGGAAGTGAAGACCTCCTGTCTGTGGCGAGTGTTGTCTTTTTACTTCTCTTGAATAATTCTGAGAGTATAATACACGATCAGTATTACAACAGTCTCTCTTTCTTATGCATGGTAGCGCTCAGAATCCACACATAGATGCCAGGAACTTCTGCTCAGGTAGTGCTCAGATCGCTCAAAAGACTGTTCATGTGGCTTATCGATAGTTTTATCTACTCTCCATTAGCTGTTGTTGGCAAGTACTTCAGATAATCTCAAGGTAGGAGTTTTTGCTTCAAGGTAGATATTGACTTTTTCCAACTGCTTGCTCAATGTGGGTAGTCATAACAGCGATTGAGACCATGGGAGATAACAATAGACTCTTCATGCATGAATCTGCAACATTAGTTTCTGCTTTTTTACTTTATTCTACACTACTCAATCCCTTCTGAGCTGATATACTCTTACTGTCAACGCTCCGTTATTTGTTTCTTTAGAAATGAGTTGGTAGCAAGTACTTGCAGCATTGGAATGTTCTTCATAACCTGAGCTGGAAAGACAACTAAGGCTCATTGGTCGTGATGGCCTCTTGATCAATCAATAATTGGTAGCTACAGCCTCGCTCCCTCTCTATTAACACATAAAAGCCAGAAGGCCCACACCTCCAACGGATGCATGACGGCTTCAAGCGCATGCTAATTGCTAGGTTGGATCCAAACAAGGCTCCAATTTCTGATTGTAATGGAACATGGGCTACTCAGATTGCCTACACACACAAGATGCTTCTTGGTTAGCTTATTGTCACTCCATCTCCATGATTTAGTAGCAACTCTCCTTTACCCGACTCTCATACTCTTGAAAAGAGCAATTCACTCCTTCAACAATTTCAACAACGAGTTCCCAAATAGTATCACGCCCTCCTTTTACTCACACTCAGAAGGATAACATTTCGAGTTGCAGCTCTCTCTCTGTATCTCCTACAGCAACATCACTAGACTCACAAAATTTTCACTCTTCATTGTCCTCTCACGTCTTCTCTTCTACTCTTCAAAACTCACTCTCTTTCCTTCGTAGGAGACCCCCCCTCTTATATTCTTTTCCATGTGAAGGATATTTTTGCCTTTTCTTGAAAACCTCCCTTCAAAGTGTTGTTTGGCCTTCCTTTTGGAGTTTCACTTTTTCTTGATGATTCCGAGTTTTGAACTTCATTTCCGAAGTTGCCCAATATGACTTTGCGGAATGAGTTTCAGGTATTCCAAAAAAGAAAGGTGAGTCTGGCGTTTGTTGGCAGTTTCCATCATGAAAATTTCATACAACTTTCCATGTAGCACTTTGATACTCAAACTGAAGAATTGCATTGAGATTTTCTCTGTCAACCTTCATTTGCAAAATTCTTATGTGAAGTTTGGTCCGTCTTTCCTCTTGAAGTTTTCAATAGCTCCTACCCTTCAAGTTTATTTTTAAGATTTGGACCGTTATCTGTTTGAGGTCAACTTTTTCTCTTTGAAAGTGAAATGCTAACCTTTTTCTTCATTTGTCAGGAACCTTTTTTCATATATGTCCAAACTTTGTTAGGAGTAGTTTATTGTCAGAATATTTGTCACCTTTTTTTACACGTGGAGTATCTAAAAGAGAATAAGGGCACCATTGACCTAGGAGTCTGTCAACATCTGTCTTTATTATCCCTAGTGCTTAATGACGTTCTCATCTTCCAGTCTATTTTATTTTCATGATTGTTGTCCTGATCCTGTCTATGGAATATGTGTCACATCATCATGATCCTTGCGAAGTTCTCTTTGTCTTTGCGGTGTTCATGATCCTTGCGATGTTCATTTTCAACACACTTCACATGCTTGTGAAGGGTGGTAGCCATTTTTGACACACCCAGTAACTCCTCAACATTTTCATAAATTTATTACATAGACTGGTTCTTTTTCAAATTAATCCATTTCCCATAACTATCGAGCATATTTTGTTTAACCCAATAAAACTCAGTATTTTTGGCTTTGAAAACTATGAGTTTTACTTGGCGTCTAGGTAGAACCTCGAATCCCAGTGTTATTGATGGAGATGAAAATTTTGCCTATCATTCTCCAAATTTCCTATGTGCGTGTTGTGTTGATGACCGATTTTGGTAGAAAATACCCTGCCTGAAACACCTTGTTGATGGTTCTACTCATATCACTCGTTTTATTCTCATTTTTTATGTATTTGAACGGTACGATAGTGGTGTTGTTGTTGATGCTATGTTCCGTGACTGAGATTTCCCTAGTTGGCAAACGGGATCAAAATGCACCGTGGGTTTTTATTAACAGAATGTCATAAGTACATTGAAAGTGTTGTTTACATGCTTCTAATCTACTTGAAAAATATTCATAGAAATTTAAAATTCTACTTTGGCCATTATTGGACAGGCCGGATTCCCAAACTATAAATATAGTACATACAATAATGTACAATAATCGGCCATTTTAGCCCGATTTTATCATGAAAATGTTAAAAATTGCATAATTCAAGTCCGATTTTCTATGATAAAAAATCGGCTAACATGGCCATATCCACTGGGGGGTGGGGTCCCCACACCAAGGGCCCAGAATCTCTGATTTCGCACTTGCAATAGGCTTTTACTTAGATACTCAGCAACAATGTTCAAGTGGTTCTTTCAGCATATGTTCCATGATCTTTCAGCTTTTGAATCAGATCTGCTCTTTGAAATTCCTGCAATCCAACCCACCAGTGATCCTAATTGGCTTTATGCACCCATTCCCAACAGTGTTAGAAAAAATGCCCACTGTCAGGCCCATGCATAAGGTGGCATGCATATGCAATTCAGGAGTGTATGGTGTAAGAGCATGAATGTATTTTCTCATAATAGTGTCTAAAGTGTCGATTGTTGTGAATGCATTTGGTAGACCCCATCTAGAGTGTTTGAAGTTGCTCTTCTAGTAACTTTGACTTCCTAATTTCTTATTTATACAAGACAACTCCCTAGAAGTTGTTTGATTAAAATATTCTCAATTTTTTTTTTAAATACTAAAACTACTTTGAAGATTTCTGATTCTATTCGTCTTCTTGATCAAAAATCTTTTTTTTTTTTTTCAAAAGATTATAGAACTAATCAAAGATGCCTATTCTAAGTTGATCAAGAAAAAGCTTCGAACATCGCGAAGATGTGATATATCCAAAAGTAACTCTAACTAAAGAATTTAGAACAATTTTTTTTTTTCGAAATATCTAAGAAAAATATGATACGAGTGACGATCTATCCTAAATACAACTATGAAACTCTCCTGGTGTCCAATAGAGCTTCACCCAATTCTCACTCTTTTTTTTTTTTGTATTTTAATATACACATTCTCAAGTGTCCATTGCTACTCGTAAGCCTGCTTGCAAGCTTTTGTCCTACTGGCTAGGGCCTTTTCGATCCTTCCATAGACTAGTGCTTTGATGTTGTCGATAAACATAGGGTCAGCTCCTTCCAAGAATTGATGTTGGAACATCTCATTCAATGTTTTATGCTCCTTGGCTGATCTGTCCCTGACCTTGAGATAGAACACTAAATTAAATCCTTCTTTTAGAGGCTCATTGGGGTTGCACCATCTTTGTCTTATCTGCAAGTCGGGAGGTCTATTTGATGTCCCCCATGATAATAATAACCACTCCCATAGCCATTTCGCATAATGGGCACTTAGTCTGATGATGTCTTTTTTATGATTCCGTGCGGTAATGACAAACTTCTGAAGGATGTCACAAGTCATTCCATACGTGTCATAAGATCCTGGTATTATTGGCCATTGTGTTCTTTGTCGATGATTAGTAGAAGGTCGTAGTTGATAGTCCTAATAACTAAGAGAAAACTCCATGGCTGGTATATAGAGGAAGTAGGAGTCCAAATCTTCAAAGAATGCTTCATTTGCAATTAATTTTTTCCAGTTTTGGAGGGTAATTTAGAATATGCCCTCTAGTTATCGATTTTTTTCTCTCTCGGTGGCTCTGTTGTGACCGATACTCATCTAGCTGCCTAGCCAATAAGTGATTATTATACTCTGCTGAAGTGGCTTTTGTAGTTAGTCAAGCTATGGTTTTCTCTTGGCTTTTGATATGCATGAGATGTCGTGTTTGCTATATTTCATTTTCTTCTTTGAAGCTTCGACATTTCTTTTTCCATCTCTCCGCCGCTTTTTCTAAGGTGTAGATCTCATTACTTTGACGAATATTGAGGTTTTTTGCATTTTTGAGTTTTTGCTTCAAGTTGTGGATTTGTTGGGCGTGTCGTTCTCGTTCTTTGGAAAGTATTACAGCCATTGCCTCACTTGATTTCTTAGGTTCTTGATTAACAGACGCCTCATCTCCTGTAGTAGTCATGTCTTGGTGAACAAGATTCCTCATGTTGTTTTAGAAATTGGTTGGGACAATGCAGTGGTGTTAACAACATGTAGTATTTTTCCAGTCCATTTTTTTAAAAAAATATGTGATTCATGCTTCCATAGCTGAGCTGAAACTCGAAAAATACCAGAAACTTGAAAAATTGAAAAAAATGAAAAACTCAAAAATCGTGAAAACTCGAAATTTTTTCAAAAAAACTCAAAAAATTCAGAGAGACTCGAAAATATCGAAAAAACTCAAAAAATTTCAAAAATTGAAGAGCCTTGAAAAAACTGCGAATAGACTCGAAAAATTCCAATAGACTCGAAAAAAAGTGGAGAAACTCGATAATATTTTTGAGGAACTCGAAAATTTTTTGAATAACTCAAAAATTTTCGAGAGACTCGAAATCTCAAAAAACTCTAAATAACTCGGAAATCTTGAAAAACTCTGAATAACTCAAAAAATTTCGAGAGACTTAGAAATTTCGGAGAGACTCGAAAAACCCTAAACCGTAAACCGGAGCGGGAGATTGTGGGTTCGTTCCCATTGCCTTATCCATTGGGCCATGGAGTTGCTCCCCACCCCACTGTACTATTTCTATTTCCAATTTTTTTCTCTCAATCCCTTCTACATGCTCCTATATTATACACACATGTCCCTCCCATTTTTCTTTTCATAAAGTGCATAATGCATGGCATGGATGCAATCATTCAAGTTGCAGCAAATGTTTAAAAACATCTTGTGTCTAATATGATGCATGTGACTGAGAGGTTTGTTGCATGTCTTGCCATCATCGAGGATAGGGTATCTAGTAACTGTACTTCATTAGATTGCATATGCACATTGATTATACTAAAGATTTTTTTTTTTTCAATAAAGAAATGTCAGAACACTAAACCATAAAATCTACAACCACAAACAAAAAAATAAAAAAAAAACAAACTCAAAATTACTGTATTGACCCTCACCCCCTAAGGACAAGGGTGGATTTTCATGACCTTATAAATCATCCAACATCAATCTTATTTTTGGATATTCACTATGTGTTTCAGCCCTACTCTGTGATTCAGTATTTCTCTTTCTATTCCTTTTTAGCACATCTGGTCGTTCACATACATGATAAAGAACTAAATCTCTATTTGACGCCAACCAACGATGATGATGATGGTAGGTCAACTACTTATAAAGAGCAATTTTTTTGAGTTTGTCAGATATATCGCTTATGCCATAAGGCTCATCACCATCATCTATAGATATATCCACATTAGGGAGAAGCATTTGGTCAGCTTGGGTGTATGATTAGGGACAAACCCTTTTTGGGCCAGGGGAATATCCTGTCACAATTTTTTTCCATATTCAGATTTCTCTTACAATGACCCAGTCATAGGGTAGATTATTGAGACATAGGCCATCACATAGTTTCTATCCTTTTAAGAAAGATTGTAATTGGATTACAGTGGAGGGTGACATAATGGCTAGAAGCATCACGATCTTTTCTGGATCAATGGCTATACCATAATAGCTAATGACATGCCCTAATAGCACACCACAGGGTACTCCAAATATGCATTTGTTGGCATTTAGGGATATACAAGTAGTAGCACACTTTTGAAAATATTTTTTAAGTATCACTAAATGCTCTTTAACAAAAGTTGCTCCACATAAATCATCCATAAAGGTTTTCAAGTTTTTGTCTAGGATATCTTCAAAATTTTCATTCATAAACCTTTGATATGTGGCTGGAGCATTTGATAAACGGAAAGGCATAACATGATAGGCAAAAACTCCGAAGGTGGTGGTGAAAGTGGTCTTAAGCTTATCTTCTTCGGCAATGGCTATTTGGTTATAGCCAGCAAAATAGTCCATGAAAGAATAGATTTCTCTTCCTGCCAATTCTTCTAGCATTTAGTCTATAAAAGACAATGCATAATACTCTTTTCTCGTATGTTTGTTTAGTTGCTTATAGTTGACACATACTCGAATTTGAGTAGAATTATTTTTTGGTTATGGGACTATCAGTGAACACCATTCAGTATTGCCCATCTCACTATTGTTGACTCTCTTGATGGCATCGACGCAGGCTACTTGAAAAGACACATATTTGTCTCTTCGCTTCATTTGTTGTCTGATTTCCTTAGGTAATCCTGCCATGAACCAGGTCATGACACTATGGTTTGGGATGCTATCAAGGTCACATCCACCACGCAATCTTTTGATCCGCTCAATACAATCATGTAGGGACTCATTTTTCTTATCCATATAGATTCGGCCCAATTGCAAGAATGGATCGGAAAGAAAGCGGGTGGTTTTGAATTTTGTGATAAATTCAACCTGTAAAATATTCCAATTATCACGTTTGTTTTGCTCAAGATTGAAATGCCAATCTTTAGCGGTATCGATTAAGCACAAATTGAAGTATCTTAATAGCTCTTGCGGGCTATCGTCTCCATAGTCTCTACATTCTTGGGTGTATATCTGTAGAAAACGTCGTGGATCTCCCTTGCCATCAAACCTAGGAAGGTCGATTTTGGAAAAAATTTGGATTGCATGGGGCACAAACAGCCTAGGATTGTCCATTGGCAGTTGATCTATGCCAACTGGTTCGGGTAATATCTCGATTGGTACGTTGACAAACTCTTCGAGTTCAGGGAGATCCAGGGTGGATAATCTCCTTCCGGATCTCAGATGCATACAACGGAACTGTTGTTGGGACTATTTTGAATATTTTCATCTTTTGGATATTTTTTATCTTTCAGAGTATAGGTGATCAGGTGCCGGATCTGATAAGGGATCTAACCAATGTGATGATGAATCTTGGATCAAGATCAGATCAAGATTGAAATAAAAGTCGAACGAACGGTGGTGTAATTGCGAATCTAAAGGGCAATAAAAAAAAATGAAAATATAGAAAGATACAAATGAATTCTGATTGTGAATAGATCAAGAAAAATTCTAGAATCTGATGACGAGTTATAAAAGGGGAGTAATAGCACGCGCAAGTAGTAGGATTATAGCTCGCCGAGCTATCTACTTGTTAAAAATGATGATCAGAACAATTTGTGAAGATGATGAGTAATGAGAAATTGATGGCGAGTAATGGCTCTAATGACAAGTAATAAAATTATAACTCGCCAATCTCTCAAATGATAGATCTATATATGTTCTCAAGCCATAGTTCTGATGGCGAGTAAAGTTAATGATTAAAAATAAAAAAACTCTGATGGCGAGTAATAGCCTAATAATTCGCCGATCACCAAAATGATAGCTCTGAAGCTGCTATTCACCCTACTCTGATGGCGAGTAGTTTTAAAAAGCTCTCTAGCGAGTAATAGGTGGTAGAGTCAGTAATGTCTCTGATGGCAAGTTATAATTTATAACTCACCAAGCTCATAGAATAGTTTTTGGAGCCTGCATAGCACTCTGGAGAAGTGGCGAGAAAAAACAGTAAAGAAAAAATAGAAAAAAGTCTGTTGCCGAGTAATAAACTTGTGAAAATGCAAGAAAAATTCAAGCAAAAGGCAACCAAAAATCCATCTAACAGTAGCTTAGCACCGTCTCCCAGGCAATGACGCCAAAAAAATGTTGGACCCTTTCCATACCTCCCTTTTCGTAGCGATCAAGAGAGCAAGGTTAGGGTTTGGATCTCCAACCGGGTGAGTTGTGGTGTAGTATGGGCTTCGATCCAATGGGGAGGGGGTTAAACTACAAATCTAAATGAGAACTAAGCCTACAAGGGTGTCAATCTTGGCATCTGATCTGATGGTGGAATGGATCAGTTTGAAAATAGGGTGCTTGACACTCTCCTTAACTCTTTTGAGAGTTTTGATATGTGAAGATCCTCTTCTTGGACCTTGGCTTTTCTTAGACTGTTTAGGCTCTTTGAACTCTAAGCCTTCTCCTCTCGAGGCTCAGTTTCTCGTGGCAGGGAAACAATAGAAGTAGACTAACTAATAGATCATAGTGATCTCTCGTGAATGTGTTTAACTTCTATTTCTCCAGAAGTCGAATGAGAAAGCCTAGATTTTTCAAGATAAGAATAAGACGCTCCAAGCCAAATCTGCAGAATTGTAGAAGAATTTTGATTCGTTGATAGCCGAACTTAATAAGGTCAAGGCAGAAAAGGCTTTTCTACAGACCAAACTTCATGACGAAGGCTTAAAACAAATAAACACAAAAATGACCTTGCAGCTATGCAGCAACTCTGGTGTAATCTAGATAGATTCTTTGAAGCTGCAGTCTCTTCAAGATTAAATGTTGGAGAATTTTCGAGTTGAGTATCTTATTTAACTCACAAACGACAAAGCACTTGTTGAGGAGGAACTTGCTGAGCTGAAGGAGTTGTCAGTCGAAACGACTACTTTCTCCAGGCCAAATGCACACGAGGAGTACTCGCAAGCCCTGGAGAAGATCGAAGAATTGACTAAGCAGCTCCAAGCAACCTGAACTTGTATAGGGGTAGCAGATCATTTGGAGTATGCTGATGTGTGTGTGAAAATTTTTTATCTACAAAAAAAGTACAAGAGCTCAACAGCAGTTCAAAGACCAGATGCGCTATAGATTTCCACAGGCAGAAGGACGTGGAGAGAGAGAGAGAGAGAGAGAGAGAGAGAGAGAGAGAGAGAGAGAGAGAGAGAGAGAGAGAGAGAGAGAGAGAGAGAGAGAGAGAGAGAGAGAGAGAGAGAGAGAGAGAGAGAGAGAGAGAGAGAGAGAGAGAGAGAGAGAGAGAGAGAGAGAGAGAGAGAGAGAGAGAGAGTTATTGTATGTTTGAGATTGGAGAAATGAATAGAGCGACGAAGGGTATCCTTTCTGATTTCTGTTCTGCACTACTGAGTGTGAGTGATTTCGAGTCTACTAGCAATCCCGTACGTAGAACTCTAGTCATTCTTTGGTAAGACAACACGATAATCCATTACAGTCATTCCTGTGTTTCCTTGAAATTGAATTAAAGATTTGTCTTTAAACTATTTTTACCCATCTGTGCGAATACTTTGTGTTCGACATTTGAGTAAAATTTCCCTTGGTGCAGTTTTCCATAGTTGTTGATAGAAAAGTATGTATGTCGTGAAATGGTAGTCCCTGAATGAGGAATTGAGTTATTGATCTGTATTCGTGTTTGTAACGAAGAAAATTGTTTCTAACATATTCGTGAAATACTTGAGTTCTTTAACCATGATGGGACTTTAGTTGTTGAGGTCTTTTGTCTAGAACACATTAGTTCAAGAATAAGATTACGTCTGCATCGAACATATCACATATCCTTGCTGACAGCTCATGAAAATGCTCAAACATGAGATAGAACAAGTAAAGTAGACTTGAACATAAATACCTTGATGCTCCTTTGACCTTACTTTAGAGTGTAGTTCATTTGAGCTACTCTGATAACATTTCATTTGCAGAACACTTTGCATTTAGTTTGATAGAGAAAGACTGTTGTTTAGCACTCATTACTTTACACATCTTTTCTAAAAGTGGTACTGGATGCTTACAAAATGTCTGTTGACAACCAGATTTCCACTCGACCCAATTTCATTCGAAATAAGTCAATAATGTATCAACTTAACAACTTTTAAGTGCTATCTCCTTGGGGAACGATTTAAATACTACTTAAATATAGCAATTCTGTGCTGGTATATTGTGACAGAACAACAAATGCTTCATTTGCAGTGAAGCAGGCCACTTTATGGTTGATTGTATGGTAAAAAAAAAGTACCATGCCGAATGCCTTGATTGTGTTAGAAAACACAATTTCAAAGACTATCCGAAACAATCCAATAAGATCCTACCTGCCTGCCATGTCCATTACTTATCCAATTAGGATCCTCACAACAACACAACACACGCAGCATAGCAACCAACCACTAAACCTGTTGCTCAATCGAGAAGTTCCTTGAAAACTTAAACATTACCATTCCTTTGTCACCATGGTCTCCATAGCTTTGCAGTTAGGATGGCCTAACCTTTTGTGCCATAATTCCACTTGAGTGAGCTCCTCCCTTGCCATGTTTACACTTACAACCATCACATTAGCATTCAATTTGAATAACCTCCCTTGCTTGAAACCACTAGGAATACATTTTTCATCTTTCAAGATAGAACATGCTCCATGCTTGAAATGTACATCTAATCCACTATCCATAAGTTGTCCTACACTCAACAAATTCTTTGTAATTGAAGGTACATAAAGAACATTGCCTAGATCTACTTTTTTAGATGATCCATGAATGAACTAACATGATTATGCCTACCCTTCACACATGGGAACTATTTCCACGCAAGTGTGATTTCAATATGTCCATGAAAATGATAAGGCTAGATTTTGCATATTCTTTACACTTGGCCCATGCGAGTAGTGAAGAGATCACTCCTCAGTATGTCCACTAATTGAGACATCACCACATCACACAAGGACATGTATCTGTGAGTCCCACTTTCCACTTGATAGGGTAACAGGATGTGTAGAGCCTTACCAAAGAGAGATTTTGGCGAAGTTCTAGATCAATCATAGTGCCTCGTTTTGAATCTAAGAAATCTCTAAAAGAATGTAGTAAATGTAATAAAAGTTTTATGCAACAACCAAGAAAAACTTCTAGCTATTATTCAGTAACATTATCAATGGCTTTCTACCAAAGTTCAAATGAACAATATGTCTAGGAGTGGAATCTAAAAAGCTATGAATACAAAGAAAAAGACCAAAGATACCTCAAATTTATTGCATCTCCAGAAGAACGTAGTACATTGTATCTTAAATGGAAGAACTCACCTCCAATAGACAATGATAATAACCCACAACCTCAGCTACAAGATAGAAAAGAAAGTTTGTCACAAATTTTCTTTGTAATTCTCACACAAACTTTAAAAGAATCACTTTGTGACACAACTTCCTTTCCTTTGTCACATGGTGGCCATGCCTCCTAAGTGCCCATTTTCTCAAAAGTTGAAGGGCAAAATTTTGCCACATTTCTTAACACTTACTTCAATTCCACTATCAAAACCCATTGCCTTAGAACCCTTTCAACCTTGTTTGTCTCGTAGCTCCTATATGGAGAACACACACGTGTCAAATTTCTTTTTGAACTTGAAAAGCAAAATACATCTTTGTTGTGCTTGTGATCAAATAAACAACTACTAAGTCTTCATCTTTTCTATTAAAATAGTTGTCGTTTCAAGACTTTCCATGTTCTTGCATATCAAAATCTCAAATGGAGGCCTAGTCATCCAAAGTAGAAAATAATAGTATTAATGAGATATTACAAAGTAAACAAAAGGAACCTATGAAAACTTTTTAAAACATACATAAGTTGATTTGTATATTTGCATGCGCATAAATTTTAGGATGAAAACAAACCAAAAAAATTTACATTCACTTGAATTATAACCAACACACAAGTAGATCAATGTTTCTTGTGATTGCTAGGGCCTACTTGCAAAGCGCAGGGGCCAAAAAAGAAATGTACGAAACCCCTTGAAAACATAGGCATATCAATTAGTGAATCCCCATGTCATGCAAAAATATTCTTGAATTGCAAAGAAACAAATGTTCTATAAATGAATTCTACTAACACCCAAAACACATGCAAGTCAATGTTCAAGATCATATTGGTGAGAGTAGGAGCCTAAAAAAGAGAACATGTGTAAAATGTTGGAACTCAATGTTGGTCATACTCATAAAATTCAAATCCAATTAGTCTTACATTGACTTCTTCCCATTGAAATGGACCACGGCCCTCCGTGATGAAGAGATTGGACATGGATAGAGATATTAATAGCTTAGGACACACATGGAGATATTGATCCATAGATCTTCGAAAAATACAAATATATGAAGGGACACTTGCTCAAAATATTGTGGTGACAAAATTACGACATATAAAAGGAGAGGTGTGGATAGATATTTAATGGAACGGTGATAATGATATGAGGTCGTTAATAGTTTCTTGTTCTTGATGGTCAACAATTGGTTAAAATCCATCTCCCATGACATTGGCCATTTATTTGCTTCTCCAAATATCTTCTCAAAGTTCCATGTCTAGCCGACATTTTATGTGCTACTTAAATGCATCAATCTCATTCTAGTTTATCACACCTTTCTTAGTGTAGAGAGAGAGAGAGAGAGAGAGAGAGAGAGAGAGAGAGAGAGAGAGAGAGAGAGAGAGAGAGAGAGAGAGAGAGAGAGAGAGAGAGAGAGAGAGAGAGAGAGAGAGAGAGAGAGAGAGAGAGAGAGAGAGAGAGAGAGAGAGAGAGAGAGAGAGAGAGAGAGAGAGAGAGAGAGAGAGAGAGAGAGAGAGGATCATTCACTGTGTAGCAAAGCACCCTGCAACAAAGCCTCCTTGGTCTCCAACTTTACCGGTAGTAGCATGGATCGATGCTTGAGATTGAGCACCTTGTTTTCATTACGACTCTTGCTCACGCAAGCATTAGTGTGCTTGTGTGTCATGGGTATGCATCACAACAACAAATTACTAAGAGCAGGCAAATTAGGAGTACTTTCAGCTACGACAACTGGAGAAGAAGCATCTGTGGCTACTCTCATAAGTAAGGACCTCTTTGAGCAGCTATTCACACATCGCAATGATGTTGTCTGCCCTGCACATGGATTTTATACCTATGAAGCATTTCTAGCTGCAGCTGCTATGTTCAATGGATTTGCTACCACCGGGGATGTGGTCAAACAAAAAAGAGAACTTGCCGCATTTTTTGCTCAAATATCGCATGAGACCACAGGTACATAGAATACATACAAGCATTTATTTCATTTGAGTTTTGACTCAACGGTGTAACCAATGCTTGTTTTTCCCCAACCACATTCAATTGTCATTCTTGCTCCTTGCAAAAGCTAAGGGTCAATTTCAATTCCACAATGCCAGGTGGATGGGAGACGGCGCCTGATGGCCCCTTTGCATGGGGTCTTTGCTACAAAGAGGAGTTGAATGCTGCGGCCCCCTACTGTAGTCCTAGTGTTGAATGGCCTTGTGCTTCAGGGAAAAAGTATTATGGTCGAGGTCCCATGCAACTGTCTTGGTATGTGTCTTCGATCCATTCCAACCTAGTCAATCCAATGGTCATGTCCAGACTTTCATTAGTGAAGCCTTATACACAATATTAATTGCCACATGGTGCTAGGAGAATAGTTATTGCTTTCCACAACCAAACAAGACTGAAGCTAAAAATTGATATGATCTATGTGTAGGAATTACAACTACGGACAAGCTGGTGTAGCGCTTGGATTTGACGGCATAAACAATCCTGACCTGGTAGCATCCAACGCAATCATCTCATTCAAAACAGCATTATGGTTTTGGATGACTCCTCAAGCACCAAAACCTTCATGTCATGCTGTAATCATAGATGAGTGGAAGCCAACAACCACGGACATTGCCGCTAAACGCACACCAGGTTTTGGAGTCACAACTAACATCATCAATGGAGGCTTGGAGTGTGGTCGTGGAAGTGATCCTCGAGTATTAGATCGTGTCGGCTACTTCGAGCGATATTGTGCAATATTGGGTGTTCATCCAGGAAAGAATTTGGACTGTGCCACTCAAAAGTCATTCTAAGAGAGATGCAATATATCACATCCTGTAAATATAGATCAACATGTAATTAGACACACAACAATATCAAGAAGAAGACTGTTTAGGATGTAAAGTACATTGGCTTCATACTCGAGTTCACGTCTCAAGTGAACTATGTACAAATCTGGAATTTATAAACTTTGGTGTCCAAAATATTTACTAAACCTTTCTCTTTCATAATTCATGCTTGTTAGTTCCTAGAAGTAGTTTTTTACTGTTTCATCGGTGCACCTTATGTGAGTACATTTGTGGCCTTACCTTATTAAATAAAGTATTCACAACCCATAGCTTCGGAATGAAGCGATTGCTTACTCATCGAAGGCTTCTAGATGGTTGAGTGGTTTGGCACCATATTGTCCGTTTAGGTGTCCTTGGAATCAGACTCTTTGGATGGACAATTTGTAGTCATACTTCATAGAAATGTTCTAGCATGATCAAGTTGTGGGCAAATTGGATCTCAAATTACTTTAGTTCCTTACATGAGAACTTACCAAAAGATGGTAAGAACATAGTGATGACAAAGGATAAAAGTGATAATCCCTCTCCCAGTCTCTATTAGAGGAGTAATCCGATATGGCTTGCCAATATCTCTCAACAAACTATTTAGGCAATAAGCCACACAAGGTGTGAGCCAAACATTGTGACACATTTTCATCAAAAGTCGTCTCATCTACACCACTTGATGCACACCCTCTCCAAGAAGCTGAATGACATTTGCTGGTCCACCTTGTTCCAAAGCTTTAGTCCAAATCTCAAACAACCTCTTTCCACTCTTTCCACCTTCTACATTATTTATGGTGTTCAAAAAGTATGTCTGACCCCATGCATAACCAACTCATGGTATTGCTCCGACCAACATTGATTTGGGACACACCTTACCTATCTCATCATTCACAAATTACATCTAACCCTTTGTCCAATTTGGCCTTCTGAAATTGAAGCAACGTTTATAGTATTCACCTTTCCCTTGAACTCAACCACCAATGCACATCTTAGGTTGCCTTGCACTACATGTATTGAAGATTGCTTAATAGAATCAAATGTAGATCTTCTCTGAAATACACTAATAGGATATGGCTAATAACTTTCACTTGATCATCCTCCCAATGTTCGAAGTGAAGGTGAACTGGATGTTGGAGCTCAATGTGTACTATATGTTGATATGCTCTTATGCTATTTAGAATAATAAAGCATCTCATAATCCATCTTCTTCTAAAGAGGTATATATTGGATATCCAGATGCAATGTGACCTCCCCATTAAATCAAGTGATGCATACATGATCGACAATGCCATCCTCTCCAACTAAAAACGTTGGTAGTTTGTTATGTTTAATAGAAAAACCCTTAAACAAAGAGTCTTGAGTTGAATTCTGTAATTTGTAAAGACAAATTGCTCCTAAGTAATAAAGACCTTCCTAGCTTCTAACCCAGATAGACTTCGATGATATAGAATTTTTAATGATCAATATTCTTTTTGGATAATGTATGAGTTTATTGCTTTAATGAATTGAGTAATTGGCATTGATACCTGTAGAACTAAGAATTTTCTATGAACCATGTTTGATGGTAGTATGAACACTGACCTTTCTTTGAAGGGATGTGCAGGTACAATAAATGTACCTGATGAATCTGAACAAGAATAAGAAGCCCTCTGGTCTTAAGGACTGATCTCTCTTTGAGGGTATGTGTAGGTACTAAAGAAAGTGCCAGATGAACAAGAATCAAATCAAGAAGCTTTCTAAGCTTAAAGCTAGTAAACATGAAGGCTTTTGACAAAGTCTATAATGAGGGCTCACTAGATTCTATAAAGAAGGCTTATTTATAAGTATATAATGAAGGCTCAGAGGAGTCTATAAAGAACATGACAAGGCTTAGGGTCTGATCACCCTAGTGACTTGTTCCACCATGATTTTGGATGGGCAACATCTAGAAAATAAGTGCCAATGAACATGATTGAGGATGGGAAACCTCTAGAAAAAAGGGCCTAGGAATTGATGGACATTATGCAAAAACAAGATGGACATATACCCTGGCTCTTCCATAGGATAATTGCACTTGGGTGAATTCCCAAGTTGTAATCATAAAACATAATATGTAAATAAAAGTCAAGTTGGAACCTTGTACCACCTACTTCCCACCTACTTTTCCTCATGCATTCTAGGCAATTTGACAGCCAGAATAGGGTGCCCTGCTACACTCTCTCTTCTTATGCCAAATCACCATAATAACTCTTCCAAGCTAATACACATCACCCATTCACCCTCTCTAACTGATACACCTCATCCAAGCACTCCACTTCACCCTATTGGATCTTCTTCACACCTCATGCACTTGAACTTGACACCTCACTCACTTTGGAAATACTCTCCACTCTCTATATAACTGGAAATGTGCCCCTCTACCAAGAGAATGAAAGGATGATGCATCCAAACTCTGCCATTCTCTTTCTTGTTGTGTACAGGTGCTTTGGAGAAGAGGATTGAGGCATTACCTCAAGGAGACTATGTTATTTTTGTGATTGCAAGATTATTTGGAGCTCAAACCCTCGGATTTCTACCTCTCTCTCACATCACAACACAAACATACACACACACTCTCTCTCTCTCCCTCTCTCACTTTCACCTTCTCTCGAAACCATGGTATGCTCTTCAAACTGTTACCCCTATGTAAGAATGGTTGTTTAGTACTTTTGCATGTTAGGATATCTGTGGCCTATTGTCCATGCATGTCAGATCTAGAGCTTGCATGCCATGCCATCTGTGGTCTATTGTCCATGCATGTCAGATCTAGAGTTTGCATGTTAGATCTAAAGCTTGCATGTCAGTTTTGATGCTTGCATGTCACTCCATGCATTCCTGAAAGGGCATGCATGTCACTTCATGACTGTTGCATGCCAAGAATCTATGAATTCTCATGATTGCATGTCACTTTAGAAAGTTGCATGTCAAGAATCCATGAACCCTTATGAGTGCATGTCAAGAATCCATGAACCCTGATGATTGCATGCCTAGAATCTATGAACTCTCATGATTGCATGCCACTCAGACAGTTGCATGTCAAGAATCCAGGAACCCTTATGATTGCATGTCAAGAACCTAAGATCCATTTAGAGTTGCATGATAAGAATCTATGATCCAACATGATTGCATGTCGGAAAGATTAAGACTTATGAAGAGATGTCTATGCTTTTGTTAAGCTAGATATGGAATTGAAATCGCTGAATATGAACTAAGACTATGTTAAGTTGATGTTCCTACATCTGAGACCCTATTGGAATCCATTGTATATGTAATTGGCATTGGCCAATTGGATTTGCATAATTATAAGAAAAGAATCCTTCGTGGGAGGGTCACCATCTTGACCCCTCAGTGCTTCCGCTATTGTGTGAATGAATCTTTGTGAGGCAATGTTTTTCGGGTTTTAATTTAAAATCTTTGTGATTTTCATTAAGTAGATTTGCAACTAGCCTTATGTGAATGATTAAGCCAATTAAATCTTTTGGCCTTTAAGAACTTAGGATAGGCCTTCACCCTCGAGGTCATAGCTTGGTATCAGAGCTATGGATTAATTTGTCATGAACTTGATATGAAGACCTTGTATGTTCTTGCATGCAGAAGAACACAAAGCTCCACCCGATGTTTAAGAGGCCTTGTGCTTCAAAAAGCAAAAACTGCTTGGAAAAGATCAAGAAGACCAAGATACCTGCTAGGCATGATGAAGAACTAGATGACGACGAAACACCGGAAGCCTACTTGCGGCAAACTAGAAGGTCATGTTTAGAGTATAGAAGTATTTTTTCTTAGAAACGATTTCTTGAATTGAGATGGACCTAGATTTCAAGCATCTTTTGAAATTATGAATAGGAGGTTAAACCTCCTAAGACATTATGTAAAAGCATGACTAGTATGACAACATACTAAGAAGGAATGGGGACCGAAAACTTCAAGACCTCTTTACCCTGTCCCATTCCTAAATTCCCAAAGAAACAATTTACTATGAAGTTGTTTCTGAGCAATCTAAAGCCCAGGATGAAAATGAAATGATTGGATCTACCTGAGATAGAATCAGTAAGCTAATTCTAAATTCATAGATTAAGAGATCTGAGTTAGATCAAGAAAGAAAATAGTCTTTACCCAAAGCTGATCTTAACATATACGATCAAATCTGAAAGAAAGAAATAAGCATAAACATTATACCTCCTCAAGTTTAAAAACTATCCTACTATGGATGCAAGATGAATGGAAGAAGAATTCTTCCAAGAATATCAAGAAATTTTTAAAAGATTTAAGAATCTTAGTTGAGAAATTTTCGTTGAGGACAACGCTTTATGCGTTGGAGGGGTGTAGTTTGTAAAGACAAATTGCTATAATAAAGACTTTCCTTGCTTCCAACCCAGATAGACTTCAATTTTATAGAATTATCAATGATAAATATTCTTTTAGGATATTGTATGAATTTATTGCTTTAATGAATTGAGTAACATGCATTGATACCTGTAGAACTAAGAATCTTCTATAAACCATGTTTGATGGTAGTATGAACACTGACCTTTCTTTGAAGGGATGCGCAGGTACACATAAACGTACCTGATGAATCTAAACAAGAATAAGAAGCCCTCTGGGCTTAGGGACTGATCTCTCTTTGAGGGTATGTGCAGGTACTCGAGAAAGTGCCAGAAGAACAAGAAGCTTTCTAAGCTTAAAGACAGCAAACATGAAGGCTTTTGACAAAGTCTATAATGAAGGCTCAGTAGACTCTATAAAGTTGGCTTATTTATGTCTATCATGAAGGCTCAGAGGATTCTATAAAGAATAGGACAAGTCTTAGGGTCTGATCACCCTAGTGACTTGTTCCACCATGATTGAGGGTGCCAATGAACATGATTGAGGATGGGAAACCTCTAGAAAAAAGGGCCTAGGAATTGATGGACATTATGCAAAAACAAGATGGACATATACCCTGGCTCTTCCATAGGATAATTGCACTTGGGTGAATTCCCAAGTTGTAATCATAAAACATTATATCTAAATAGAAGTCAAGTTGGAACCTTGTACCACCTACCTCCCACCTACTTTTCCTCATGCATTCTAGGCAATTTGACACCTAGAATGGGGTGCCCTTCTACACTCTCTCTTCTTATGCCAAATCACCATAATAACTCTTCCAACCTAATACACATCACCCATTCACCCTTTCTAGCTAATACACCTCATCCATGCACTCCACTTCACCCTAAGTCCTATTGGAGTCTTCTTCACACCTCATGCACTTGAACTTGACACCTCACTCACTTTGTGTTGTGTCGTCGATGTAGCATAGGGGTAAGGTCCGTCGCTGGGAGCGGCAATCTCGCCTTCACCTGCATAGCAAGAAGAGAGAGGGAGAGGAGAGAGTGGAGAAAGAGAGTGGAGAGAGGGAGAGAGAGAACGCCTAGGTTGAGAAAGGCCTTGGGGGCTCGAGCGCCTACCTAAAGCTATTCTATCCCAACATAGAGAGAGAGAGAGAGAGAGAGAGAGAGAGAGAGAGAGAGAGAGAGAGAGAGAGAGAGAGAGAGAGAGAGAGAGAGAGAGAGAGAGAGAGAGAGAGAGAGAGAGAGAGAGAGAGAAATCAAAAGAGTTTTATTAAGAAGAGAATGGAAGATGATACGATACAAAGGAAATGTCTCCCTCTTATAGATTTTAGAGGTGAGACTCCTTCACTCTCATTGGCCACTTCATTGGGGCAAGGATTCTAATCCAAGCCTTTAAAATAAATACAACTTAAATCTATTGGTGCTAAGAAAGCACAAGGGAACTCACATGATTTATGTGAGTTTTAAGTTGGACCCTTTTAGATTTTTTATTTGCAACTTGACTTAGGGCCTCTTATGTCATTTTAGAGTTTTAAGCCCCTAGTCTGTTATTCTTAGGAATTACAACTTGCTACTTGTGCTGGGTTGGGCTTACACGCGCAGGATGCCAGTGCCCTCGCACTTATTACCCTACTTACAATAGACTGTGATGGGACCCACTAGGTAAGGCTTGGCCAACAGTATTTTAAGTGGTGGGACCCACTTGTTTATTATTGTGCAGAAATATCCACAACACTTTGGAAGGACTCTCCACTCTCTATATAAGTGGAAATGCGCCCCTCTACCAAGAGGATGAAAGGATGATGCATCCAAACTCTGCCATTTTGTTGCTTGTTGTGTACAAGTGCTCTGGAGAAGAGGATTGAGGCATTACCTCAAGGAGACTATGTTATTTCTGTGATTGCAAGATTATTTGGAGCTCAAACCCTTGGATTTCTACCTCTTTCTCACATCACAACACAAACACACACACACACACACACACACACACACACACACACTCTTTCTCCCTCTCCCACTTTCACCTTCTCTTGAAACCATGGTATGCTCTTGAAACTGTTACGCCTATGTAAGAATGGTTGTTCAGTACTTTTGCATGTCAGGCTATCTGTGGCCTATTGTCCATGCATATTAGATTTAGAGCTTGCATGCCATGCCATCTGTGGCCTATTGTCCATTCATGTCATATCTAGAGTTTGCATGTCAGTTTTCAAGCTTGCATGTCACTCTATGCATTCCTGAAAGGCCATGCATGTCACTTCATGACTGTTGCATGCTAAGAATCTATGAACTCTCATGATTGCATGTCACTTCATGATTGTTGCATGACAAGAATCTATGAACTCTCATGATTGCATGTCACTTCAGACAGGTACATGTCAAAAATCCATGAACCCGTATGATGGCATGTCAAGAATCCATGAACCCTTATGATTGCATGCCTAGAGTCTATGAACTGTCATGATTACATGTCACTTCAGATAGTTGCATGTCAAGAATCCATGAACCCTTATGATTGCATGTCAAGAACCTAAGATCCATTTTGAGTTGCATGATAAAAATCTATGATCCAACATGATTGCATGTCAAAAAGATTAAGACTTATGAAGAGATGTCTATGCTTTTGTTATGCTAGATATGGAATTAAGATCATTGAATATGAGCTAAGACTATGTTAAGTTGATGTTCCTACATCTAAGAGCCTATTGGAATCCATTGTATATGTAATTGGCATTGGCCAATTGGATTTCATAATGATAAGAAAAGAATCCTTCGGGGGAGGGGGGTCCCCATCTTGACCCCTCAGTGCTTCCGCTATTATGTGAATAAATCTTTGTGATGCAATGTTTTTCAAGTTTTAATTTAAAATCTTTGTGATTTTCAATAAGTTGATTTGAGACTAGCCTTATGTGAATGATTAAGCCAATTAAATCTTATGGCATTTAAGACCGTAGGATAGGCCTTCATTCTCGAGTTCACAAATTCCAATCATTCCAAAACACACCCCTCCTTCTTTCAGACAATATTGTTTTTATATACCTCATCATTAGGACCCTGTGAAACATGTCGCAAATTCCCCTTGTGATAGGTCTACGATTTAACTCTCATACCTCCCTCCATTCTACTCAGAGTCCGATATTACTCTTCATGATCTCTCCTACATTATTTATAGAGCCGCCATTATGTATCCTATCCTTTGATACTCACAAAATTGCTCTTATGCCTGTAATGAGTAACATAAGTGTCCATTTTCCCATTATCAAAATTCGTATTCTCTCATCAAAGTGTGGCCTCTTTTCTATAGTCATGGATCATTTGAACTCTCTCTCCTTGATGATTGACTCTAGTCACACTATTGAAAATAGTTGATACAATCACGATTTGAGTTTCTAAAGTGTGCATGATGTTATGATTGAGTAGTTGATTGCAATGCAACGTTTTATATTGTGGACCATTGAATTGAGTTGTCAAAGGTTTCTAGACTATGAATGTTGGGATTGAATAGCTTGATCGGGTCTTGGATGTCCCATAGTGTAGACACAAGCAATTGGATTCTATGATACATGAAATGTTCTATGTTTCAAAATGATCCCAAGACCATCCCTGACTCTTGACTTCAATGATAATGAGACATCAGAGAGATGTGATTGCAATAATCATGGGATGGTGTAATTGAGTAGTCGATCCATGCATGCTCGTCCGGTGACCTGAGTCATATGAGCAACAACTATTGAGTGGGTAAAACATTAGAATTTGATCCCACTTGAAAGAGAAGGTTCCATAACACATGGTATTGTAGCACCATTAGACCTAGTAAGTTATCCACCTTCAGAATTTGTTCATCCCATCTTGGTGTGTGCTTTGCACACATGTGAGGACAACCAAAAGCATGTGATTGATCTTCTAAGGAGTGTGTCATTGCACATGAAAATGTCTATTGATTGTAGCCACCAATCTAACTAGACAATTTTCAAGGCAAGAGCACCATGGATCTAGCCACACAAAAGCTATCAAAAGCAATCATTCACACATTGAGAAGATAGTTGGTGGTAAAATGAGTCCAAGGAGAGGTTGCTCTTGGGTAGAAGAGAAAATGGACCCTCACACATGAGTAGATAGCGAACATAGAAAAATTTCTAAGTACTGGAAGCAAAACTCTCATCAAGACTTGATTACAATAAATTCTCAATGTATGTATAATGAAATCTCATTCAAATAGACCTAGCTGGAGTTTCTCCAAGAGGAAAATGCACTGACTTGATTGGACCCCATTGATTCATCATGATTGGACCTCTAAATATGCACCTCTCATCATGATTGGGACCTCATGATTTCCACCTCACATTTTGATTGGGCCTCGTGATGTGCACCTCTAAACATGATTGATCCACATGTAATACACCTCTTAAAGTGATTGGCCTTGTGATCTACGCCTCTAAATGTGATTGGGCCAAATGGATGCATTTCATTCCTAACATTATGTGACATATGTCACTATCACACTACAACTCAAATTGAAGGCCTATCGACTATTCATGAATGAACTAAAATGATTATGCCTACCCTTCACACATGTGAACTATCTCCACACAAGTGTGATTTCAATATGTCCATGAAATTGGAAAGTGATAAACTTAGATTTTTCATATTCTTCACACTTGGCCCATGCGACTAGATAAGAGATCACTCCTCAGTATGTCCACTAATTGAGACATCATTACAACACACAAGGACATGTATCTGTAAGTCCCACTTTCGACTTGATAGGGCAATAAGATGTGTAGAGCCTTACTAGAGAGCGATTTTGGCGAAGCTCTAGATCCATCATAGTGCCTCGTTTTGAATCTAATAAATCTCTTAAAGAATGTAGTAAATCTAATAAAAGATTTGTGCAACAACCAAGAAAAACTTTTAGCTATTATTCCGTAACATTATATGGCTTTCTACCAAAGTTCAAATGAACAATATGTCTAGGAGTGGAATCTAAAAAGCCATGAATACAAAGAACAAGATCAAAGATACCTCAAATTTATAGCATCTCTAGAAGAAAGTAGTACATTGTATCTTGAAAGGAAGAACACACCTCCAATAGACAACGATAATTACCCACAACCTTAGCTATAAGACAGAAAAGAAAGGTTGTCACAAATTTTCTTCATAATTCTCACACAAACTTTAAGAGAATCACTTTGTGACACAACTTCCTTTCCTTTGTCACGTGGTGGCCATGCCTCCTAAGTGCCCATTTTCTCAAAAGTTGAAGGGCAAAATTTTGCCACATTTCTTAACACTTACTTCATTTCCTCTATCAAAACCCATTGCCTTAGAACCCTTTCAACCTTGTTTTTCCCGCGGTCCCTATATGGAGAACACACACGTGTCAAATTTCTGTTTGAACTTGAAAAGTAAAATACATCCTTGTTGTGCTTGTGATCAAATAAACAACTGCTAAGTCTTCATCTTTTCTATTAAAATAGTTGTCGTTTCAAGACTTTCCATGTTCTTGCATATCAAAACCTCAAACGGAGGCCTAGTCATCCAAAGTAGAAAATAATAGTATTAATGAGATATTACAAAGTAAACAAAAGGAACCTATGAAAACTTTTTAAAACATACATAAATTAATTTCTATATTTGCATGCGCATAAATTTTAGGATGAAAGCAAACAAAAGAATTTAGATTCACTTGAATTATAACCAACACACAAGTAGATCAATGTTTTTTGTGATTGCTAGGGCCTACTTGCAAAGCAAAGCAGGGGTTAAAAAAAGAAATGTAAGAAAACCCTTGAAAACATAGGCATATCAATTAGTGCATCCCCGTGTCATGCAAAAATATTCTTGAATTGCAAAGAAACAAATGTTCTATAAATGAATTCTACTAACACCCAAAACACATGCAAGTCAATGTTCAAGATCATATTGGTGAGAGTAGGAGCCTAAAAAAGAGAACATGTGTAAAATGTTGGAACTCAATGTTGGTCATACTCATAAAATTCAAATCCAATTAGTCTTACGTTGACTTCTTCCCATTGAAATGGACCACGGCCCTCCGTGATGAAGAGATTGGACATGGATAGAGATATTAAGAGCTTAGGACACACATGGAGTTATTGATCCATAGATCTTCAACAAATACAAATATATGAAGGGACACTTGCTGGAAATATTGTGGTGACAAAATTATGAGATATAAAAGGAGAGGTGGGGATAGATATTTAATAGAAAGGTGATAATGATGTGAGGTGGTTAATAGTTTCTCGATCTTGATGGTCAACTATTGGTTGTAATCCATCTCCCATGACACTGGCCATTTATTTGCTCCAAATATCTTCTCAAAGTTCCATGTCTAGCCAACATTTTATGTGCTATTTAAATGCATCAATGTCATTCTAGTTTATCACACCTTTCTTAGTGTAGAGAGAGAGAGAGAGAGAGAGAGAGAGAGAGAGAGAGAGAGAGAGAGAGAGAGAGAGAGAGAGAGAGAGAGAGAGAGAGAGAGAGAGAGAGAGAGAGAGAGAGAGAGAGAGAGAGAGAGAGAGAGAGAGAGAGAAAGAGAGAGGATCAATCACTGTGTAGCAAAGCACCTGCAATAAAGCCTCCTTGGTCTCCAACTTTACCAGTAGTAGCATGGATCGATGCTTGAGATTGAGCACCTTGTTTTCAATACAACTCTTGCTCACGCAAGCATTATTGTATGTATGTATAATGAAATCTGGAGATTCTCCAAAAGGAAAATGCACTAACTTGATTGGACCCCATTGATACATCATGATTGGACCTCTAGATATGCACCTGTCGTCATGATATGTTAGATGACATACTTTTGAGCTACGATCAAAAGTATTAGTGTTATAATATTTTAATAATACAAAAGACATCTTGCATGAATTTTTAAAAGGTCTTTTTGGAGCTCAAAACTTTCTAATGTCAACATTAAATGATACTTCCAAAATATAGATTGAACACTCGTGACTTGGTGCTCTATCAAATCATTCTTCTAGATAGAACTTGGCTTGCTCATGTTTCTTGCATAATAGAAATCCACGGAAGTGAAGACCTCCTGTCTGTGGCGAGTGTTGTCTTTTTACTTCTCTTGAATAATTCTGAGAGTATAATACACGATCAGTATTACAACAGTCTCTCTTTCTTATGCATGGTAGCGCTCAGAATCCACACATAGATGCCAGGAACTTCTGCTCAGGTAGTGCTCAGATCGCTCAAAAGACTGTTCATGTGGCTTATCGATAGTTTTATCTACTCTCCATTAGTTGTTGTTGGCAAGTACTTCAGATAATCTCAAGGTAGGAGTTTTTGCTTCAAGGTAGATATTGACTTTTTCCAACTGCTTGCTCAATGTGGGTAGTCATAACAGCGATTGAGACCATGGGAGATAACAATAGACTCTTCATGCATGAATCTGCAACATTAGTTTCTGCTTTTTTACTTTATTCTACACTACTCAATCCCTTCTGAACTGATATACTCTTACTGTCAACGCTCCGTTATTTGTTTCTTTAGAAATGAGTTGGTAGCAAGTACTTGCAGCATTGGAATGTTCTTCATAACCTGAGCTGGAAAGACAACTAAGGCTCATTGGTCGTGATGGCCTCTTGATCAATCAATAATTGGTAGCTACAGCCTCGCTCCCTCTCTATTAACACATAAAAGCCAGAAGGCCCACACCTCCAACGGATGCATGACGGCTTCAAGCGCATGCTAATTGCTAGGTTGGATCCAAACAAGGCTCCAATTTCTGATTGTAATGGAACATGGGCTACTCAGATTGCCTACACACACAAGATGCTTCTTGGTTAGCTTATTGTCACTCCATCTCCATGATTTAGTAGCAACTCTCCTTTACCCGACTCTCATACTCTTGAAAAGAGCAATTCACTCCTTCAACAATTTCAACAACGAGTTCCCAAATAGTATCACGCCCTCCTTTTACTCACACTCAGAAGGATAACATTTCGAGTTGCAGCTCTCTCTCTGTATCTCCTACAGCAACATCACTAGACTCACAAAATTTTCACTCTTCATTGTCCTCTCACGTCTTCTCTTCTACTCTTCAAAACTCACTCTCTTTCCTTCGTAGGAGACCCCCCCTCTTATATTCTTTTCCATGTGAAGGATATTTTTGCCTTTTCTTGAAAACCTCCCTTCAAAGTGTTGTTTGGCCTTCCTTTTGGAGTTTCACTTTTTCTTGATGATTCCGAGTTTTGAACTTCATTTCCGAAGTTGCCCAATATGACTTTGCGGAATGAGTTTCAGGTATTCCAAAAAAGAAAGGTGAGTCTGGCGTTTGTTGGCAGTTTCCATCATGAAAATTTCATACAACTTTCCATGTAGCACTTTGATACTCAAACTGAAGAATTGCATTGAGATTTTCTCTGTCAACCTTCATTTGCAAAATTCTTATGTGAAGTTTGGTCCGTCTTTCCTCTTGAAGTTTTCAATAGCTCCTACCCTTCAAGTTTATTTTTAAGATTTGGACCGTTATCTGTTTGAGGTCAACTTTTTCTCTTTGAAAGTGAAATGCTAACATTTTTCTTCATTTGTCAAGAACCTTTTTTCATATATGTCCAAACTTTGTTAGGAGTAGTTTATTGTCAGAATATTTGTCACCTTTTTTTACACGTGGAGTATCTAAAAGAGAATAAGGGCACCATTGACCTAGGAGTCTGTCAACATCTGTCTTTATTATCCCTAGTGCTTAATGACGTTCTCATCTTCCAGTCTATTTTATTTTCATGATTGTTGTCCTTATCCTGTCTATGGAATATGTGTCACATCATCATGATCCTTGCGAAGTTCTCTTTGTCTTTGCGGTGTTCATGATCCTTGCGATGTTCATTTTCAACACACTTCACATGCTTGTGAAGGGTGGTAGCCATTTTTGACACACCCAGTAACTCCTCAACATTTTCATAAATTTATTACATAGACTGGTTCTTTTTCAAATTAATCCATTTCCCATAACTATCGAGCATATTTTGTTTAACCCAATAAAACTCAGTATTTTTGGCTTTGAAAACTATGAGTTTTACTTGGCGTCTAGGTAGAACCTCGAATCCCAGTGTTAGTGATGGAGATGATAATTTTGCCTATCATTCTCCAAATTTCCTATGTGCGTGTTGTGTTGGTGACCGATTTTGGTAGAAAATACCCTGCCTGAAACACCTTGTTGATGGTTCTACTCATATCACTGGTTTTATTCTCATTTTTTATGTATTTGAACGGTACGATAGTGGTGTTGTTGTTGATGCTATGTTCCGTGACTGAGATTTCCCTAGTTGGCAAACGGGATCAAAATGCACCGTGGGTTTTTATTAACAGAATGTCATAAGTACATTGAAAGTGTTGTTTACATGCTTCTAATCTACTTGAAAAATATTCATAGAAATTTAAAATTCTACTTTGGCCATTATTGGACAGGCCGGATTCCCAAACTATAAATATAGTACATACAATAATGTACAATAATCGGCCATTTTAGCCCGATTTTATCATGAAAATGTTAAAAATTGCATAATTCAAGTCCGCTTTTCTATGATAAAAAATCGGCTAACATGGCCATATCCACTGGGGGGTGGGGTCCCCACACCAAGGGCCCAGAATCTCTGATTTCGCACTTGCAATAGGCTTTTACTTAGATACTCAGCAACAATGTTCAAGTGGTTCTTTCAGCATATGTTCCATGATCTTTCAGCTTTTGAATCAGATCTGCTCTTTGAAATTCCTGCAATCCAACCCACCAGTGATCCTAATTGGCTTTATGCACCCATTCCCAACAGTGTTAGAAAAAATGCCCACTGTCAGGCCCATGCATAAGGTGGCATGCATATGCAATTCAGGAGTGTATGGTGTAAGAGCATGAATGTATTTTCTCATAATAGTGTCTAAAGTGGCGATTGTTGTGAATGCATTTGGTAGACCCCATCTAGAGTGTTTGAAGTTGCTCTTCTAGTAACTTTGACTTCCTAATTTCTTATTTATACAAGACAACTCCCTAGAAGTTGTTTGATTAAAATATTCTCAATTTTTTTTTTTAAATACTGAAACTACTTTGAAGATTTCTGATTCTATTCGTCTTCTTGATCAAAAATCTCTTTTTTTTTTTTTCAAAAGATTATAGAACTAATCAAAGATGCCTATTCTAAGTTGATCAAGAAAAAGCTTCGAACATCGCGAAGATGTGATATATCCAAAAGTAACTCTAACTAAAGAATTTAGAACAATTTTTTTTTTCGAAATATCTAAGAAAAATATGATACGAGTGACGATCTATCCAGAATACAACTATGAAACTCTCCTGGTGTCCAATAGAGCTTCACCCAATTATCACTCTTTTTTTTTTTGTATTTTAATATACACATTCTCAAGTGTCCATTGCTACTCGTAAGCCTGCTTGCAAGCTTTTGTCCTACTGACTAGGGCCTTTTCGATCCTTCCATAGACTAGTGCTTTGATGTTGTCGATAAACATAGGGTCAGCTCCTTCCAAGAATTGATGTTGGAACATCTCATTCAATGTTTTATGCTCCTTGGCTGATCTGTCCCTGACCTTGAGATAGAACACTAAATTAAATCCTTCTTTTAGAGGCTCATTGGGGTTGCACCATCTTTGTCTTATCTGCAAGTCGGGAGGTCTATTTGATGTCCCCCATGATAATAATAACCACTCCCATAGCCATTTCGCATAATGGGCACTTAGTCTGATGATGTCTTTTTTATGATTCCGTGCGGTAATGACAAACTTCTGAAGGATGTCACAAGTCATTCCATACGTGTCATAAGATCTTGGTATTATTGGCCATTGTGTTCTTTGTCGATGGTTAGTAGAAGGTCGTAGTTGATAGTCCTAATAACTGAGAGAAAACTCCATGGCTGGTATATAGAGGAAGTAGGAGTCCAAATCTTCAAAGAATGCTTCATTTGCAATTAATTTTTTCATTTTTGGAGGGTAATTTGGAATATGCCCTCTAGTTATCGATTTTTTTCTCTCTCGGTGGCTCTGTTGTGACCGATACTCATCTAGCTGCCTAGCCAATAAGTGATTATTATACTCTGCTGAAGTGGCTTTTGTAGCTAGTCAAGCTATGGTTTTCTCTTGGCTTTTGATATGCATGAGATGTCGTGTTTGCTATATTTCATTTTCTTCTTTGAAGCTTCGACATTTCTTTTTCCATCTCTTCGCCGCTCTTTCTAAGGTGTAGATCTCATTACTTTGACGAATATTGAGGTTTTTTGCATTTTTGAGTTTTTGCTTCAAGTTGTGGATTTGTTGGGCGTGTCGTTCTCGTTCTTTGGAAAGTATTACAGCCATTGCCTCACTTGATTTCTTCGGTTCTTGATTAACAGACGCCTCATCTCCTATAGTAGTCATGTCCTGGTGAACAAGATTTCTCATGTTGTTTTAGAAATTGGTTGGGACAATGCAGTGGTGTTAACAACATGAAGTATTTTTCCAGTCCATTTTTTAAAAAAAATATGTGATTCATGCTTCCATAGCTGAGCTGAATCTCGAAAAATACCAGAAACTTGAAAAATTGAAAAAAATGAAAAACTTAAAAATTGTGAAAACTCGAAATTTTTTCAAAAAAACTCAAAAAATTCAGAGAGACTCGAAAATATCGAAAAAACTCAAAAAATTTCAAAAATTGAAGAGCCTTGAAAAAACTGCGAATAGACTCGAAAAATTCCAATAGACTCGAAAAAAAGTGGAGAAACTCGATAATATTTTTGAGGAACTCGAAAATTTTTTGAATAACTCAAAAATTTTCGAGAGACTCGAAATCTCAAAAAACTCTAAATAACTCGGAAATCTTGAAAAACTCTGAATAACTCAAAAAATTTCGAGAGACTTAGAAATTTCGGAGAGACTCGAAAAACCCTAAACCGTAAACCGGAGCGGGAGATTGTGGGTTCGTTCCCATTGCCTTATCCATTGGGCCATGGAGTTGCTCCCCACCCCACTGTACTATTTCTATTTCCAATTTTTTTCTCTCAATCCCTTCTACATGCTCCTATATTATACACACATGTCCCTCCCATTTTTCTTTTCATAAAGTGCATAATGCATGGCATGGATGCAATCATTCAAGTTGCAGCAAATGTTTAAAAACATCTTGTGTCTAATATGATGCATGTGACTGAGAGGTTTGTTGCATGTCTTGCCATCATCGAGGATAGGGTATCTAGTAACTGTACTTCATTAGATTGCATATGCACATTGATTATACTAAAGATTTTTTTTTTTTCAATAAAGAAATGTCAGAACACTAAACCATAAAATCTACAACCACAAACAAAAATATAAAAAAAAACAAACTCAAAATTACTGTATTGACCCTCACCCCCTAAGGACAAGGGTGGATTTTCATGACCTTATAAATCATCCAACATCAATCTTATTTCTGGATATTCACTATGTGTTTCAGCCCTACTCTGTGATTCAGTATTTCTCTTTCTATTCCTTTTTAGCACATCTGGTCGTTCACATACATGATAAAGAACTAAATCTCTATTTGACGCCAACCAACGATGATGATGATGGTAGGTCAACTACTTATAAAGAGCAATTTTTTTGAGTTTGTCAGATATATCGCTTATGCCATAAGGCTCATCACCATCATCTATAGATATATCCACATTAGGGAGAAGCATTTGGTCAGCTTGGGTGTATGATTAGGGACAAACCCTTTTTGGGCCAGGGGAATATCCTGTCACAATTTTTTTCCATATTCAGATTTCTCTTACAATGACCCAGTCATAGGGTAGATTATTGAGACATAGGCCATCACATAGTTTCTATCCTTTTAAGAAAGATTGTAATTGGATTACAGTGGAGGGTGACATAATGGCTAGAAGCATCACGATCTTTTCTGGATCAATGGCTATACCATAATAGCTAATGACATGCCCTAATAGCACACCACAGGGTACTCCAAATATGCATTTGTTGGCATTTAGGGCTATACAAGTAGTAGCACACTTTTGAAAATATTTTTCAGGTATCACTAAATGCTCTTTAACAAAAGTTGCTCCACATAAATCCTCCATAAAGGTTTTCAAGTTTTTGTCTAGGATATCTTCAAAATGTTCATTCATAAACCTTTGATATGTGGCTGGAGCATTTGATAAACCGAAAGGCATAATGTGATAGGCAAAAACTCCGAAGGTGGTGGTGAAAGTGGTCTTAAGCTTATCTTCTTCAGCAATGGCTATTTGGTTATAGCTAGCAAAATAGTCCATGAAAGAATAGATTTCTCTTCCTGCCAATTCTTCTAGCATTTAGTCTATAAAAGGCAATGCATAATACTCTTTTCTCGTATGTTTGTTTAGTTGCTTATAGTTGACACATACTCAAATTTGAGTAGAATTCTTTTTTGGTTATCGGACTATCAGTGAACACCATTCAGTATTGTCCATCTCACTATTGTTGACTCTCTTGATGGCATCGACGCAGGCTACTTGAAAAGACACATATTTGTCTCTTCGTTTCATTTGTTGTCTGATTTCCTTAGGTAATCCTGCCATGAACCAGGTCATGACACTATGGTTTGGGATGCTATCAAGGTCACATCCACCACGCAATCTTTTGATCCGCTCAATACAATCATGTAGGGACTCATTTTTCTTATCCATATAGATTCGGCCCAATTGCAAGAATGGATCGGAAAGAAAGCGGGTGGTTTTGAATTTTGTGATAAATTCAACCTGTAAAATATTCCAATTATCACGTTCGTTTTGCTCAAGATTGAAATGCCAATCTTTAGCGGTATCGGTTAAGCACAAATTGAAGTATCTTAATAGCTCTTGCGGGCTATCATCTCCATAGGCTCTACATTCTTGGGTGTATATCTGTAGAAAACGTCGTGGATCTCCCTTACGATCAAACCTAGGAAGGTCGATTTTGGAAAAAATTTGGACTGCATGGGGCACAAACAGCCTAGGATTGTCCATTGGCAGTGGATCTATGCCAACTGGTTTGGGTAATATCTCGATTGGTACGTTGACAAACTCTTCGAGTTCAGGGAGATCCAGGGTGGATAATCTCCTTCCGGATCTCAGATGCATACAACGGAACTGTTGTTGGGACTATTTTGAATATTTTCATAGAGATAAGACATATTTAGATAGATTTAAATCCCGCGAATACAAAACTTTCTGTACCTATACATTTTGGCAATTTGGCACATTTGCAACCAAAGTGCTATTTTTAGTTCAAAGTTTATTATTAAATATGTTTATTTTGAATTTTCATCTACACTGTTTGAACAGTTTGTACTTATAAAGACTCTGAAGAAGATTTTAAGTTGGTACAAGAATTGTTCGATGACTCACTACTCCATGTGAGATTGATGCCATATGGCAACTTACCTATCGGGAGTTACACTAGAGCAAGAGAGGATGTATCATTGCTCGAGTGCCAAAAGGATCTCGAGATGGAACAATAGCTACGTGAAGAGCTTAATACATGAAGCTTTTTTCTTGTATATCGTGTTGCAGATCATGTGATGTTGAGTTTCATATGTGATGATGCTTATTTTATCTCGCTGAAATATATTTTGAATCAATATTTGATTCTGAAATATCAAGTGAAGGTTATCAATCCAACGAATGAAGAAATATCTCTATGTGACCTAATGAAGATCCTTGACACAAAATTATTCTTTTCTAAGAAAAAATCTCAAAACGAAGAATATATGTTCACGAGGACATTTCACATTTGAGGAGGGGAATATGTGATACCACATATTTTTATATTTATTCAAAAATGACAATTTATACTTAGAAATGAGGATATGCGCTGGACAATTATATATTTTGAAGAGGCCTATATCATTTTTTCATATAAATGCTTAAGGACATGACCTCCTAAAATGAAACGACACTTGGAAACGAAGCGGCAAAATTCAAAGCGTCACAATGAACCATCAACTGTACAATTTATGTATGCTTGTAACTTACGTGGTAATTAGAATTTGTAAATGGAGCAATGCACCAGGAATTTCAAGTGGTGTGTTTGTTTGCTCCGTAGGCTATAAAAGTAGAAATGCTTCATTCTCCCATTTACCAAGCGAGAGAGAGAGAGAGAGAGAGAGAGAGAGAGAGAGAGAGAGAGAGAGAGAGAGAGAGAGAGAGAGAGAGAGAGAGAGAGAGAGAGAGAGAGAGAGAGAGAGAGAGAGAGAGAGAGAGAGAGAGAGTTATTGTATGTTTGAGATTGGAGAAATGAATAGAGCGACGAAGGGTATCCTTTCTGATTTTTGTTCTCTGCACTACTGAGTGTGAGTGATTTTGAGTCTACTAGCAATCCCGTACGTAGACCTCCAGTCATTCTTTGGTAAGACAACACGATAATCCATTACAGTCATTGTTGTGTTTCCTTGAAATTGAATTAAAGAATTGTCTTTAAACTATTTTTACCCATCTGTGCGAATACTTTGTGTTCGACATTTGAGTAAAGTTTTCCTTGGTGCAGTTTTTCATAGTTGTTGATAGAAAAGTATGTATGTTGTGAAATGGTAGTCTTTGATTGAGGAACTGAGTTATTGATCTGTATTAGTGTTTGTAACAAAGAAAATTGTTTCTAACATATTCGTGAAATACTTTAGTTGTTGAGGACTTTTGTCTAGAACACATTAGTTCAAGAATAAGATTAACATTTTGTTTGTTTGTACACGTCTGCATCGAACATATCACATATCCTTGCTGACAGCTCATGAAAATGCTCAAACATGAGATAGAACAAGTAAAGTAGACTTGAACAAAAATACCTTGATGCTCCTTTGACCTTACTTCTGACTGTAGTTCATTTGGGCTACTCTGATAACATTTCATTTGCAGAACACTTTGCATTTAGTTTGATAGAGAAAGACTGTTGTTTAGCACTCATTACTTTACACGTCTTTTCTAAAAGTGGTACTGGATGCTTACAAAATGTCTGTTGACAACCAGATTTCCACTCGACCCAATTTCATTCGAAATAAGTCAATAATGCATCAACTTAACAACTTTTAAGTGCTATCTCCTTGGGGAACGATCTAAATACTACATAAATATAGCAATTCTGTGTTGGTATATTGTGACAGAACAACAAATGCTTCATTTGCAGTGAAACAGGCCACTTTATGGTTGATTGTATGGTAAAAAAAAAGTACCATGCCGAATGCCTTGATTGTGTTAGAAAACACAATTTCAAAGACTATCCGAAACAATCCAATAAGATCCTACCTGCCCGCCATGTCCATTACTTATCCGATTAGGATCCTCACAACAACACAACACACGCAGCATAGCAACCAACCACTAAACCTGTTGCTCAATCGAGAAGTTCCTTGAAAAATTATACATTACCATTCCTTTGTCACCATGGTCTCCATAGCTTTGCAGTTAGGATGGCCTAACCTTTTGTGCCATAATTCCACTTGAGTGAGCTCCTTTCTTGCCATGTTCACACTTACAACCATCACATTAGCATTCAATTTGAATAACCTCCCTTGCTTGAAACCACTAGGAATACATTTTTCATCTTTCAAGATAGAACATGCTCCATGCTTGAAATGTACATCTAATCCACTATCCATAAGTTGTCCTACACTCAACAAATTCTTTGTAATTGAAGGTACATAAAGAACATTGCCTAGATCTACTTTTTTAGATGATCCATGAATGAACTAAAATGATTATGCCTACCCTTCACACATGGGAACTATTTCCACACAAGTGTGATTTCAATATGTCCATGAAAGTGATAAGGGTAGATTTTGCATATTCTTTACACTTGGCCCATGTGAGTAGTGAAGAGATCACTCCTCAGTATGTCCACTAATTGAGACATCACTACATCGCACAAGGACATGTATCTATGAGTCCCACTTTCCACTTGATAGGGTAACAGGATGTGTAGAGCCTTACCAAAGAGAGATTTTGGCGAAGTTCTAGATCCATCATAGTGCCTCATTTTGAATCTAAGAAATCTCTAAAAGAATGTAGTAAATGTAATAAAAGTTTTATGCAACAACCAAGAAAAACTTCTAGCTATTATTCAGTAACATTATCAATGGCTTTCTACCAAAGTTCAAATGAACAATATGTCTAGGAGTGGAATCTAAAAAGCCATGAATACAAAGAACAAGACCAAAGATACCTCAAATTTATTGCATCTCTAGAAGAACGTAGTACATTGTATCTTGAATGGAAGAACTCACCTCCAATAGACAATGATAATAACCCACAACCTCAGCTACAAGATAGAAAAGAAAGTTTGTCACAAATTTTCTTTGTAATTCTCACACAAACTTTAAGAGAATCAATCACTTTGTTACACAAATTCCTTTCCTTTGTCACATGGTGGCCATGCCTCCTAAGTGCCCATTTTCTCAAAAGTTGAAGGGCAAAATTTTGCCACATTTCTTAACAGTTACTTCAATTCCACTATCAAAACCCATTGCCTTAGAACCCTTTCAACCTTGTTTGTCTCGTAGCTCCTATATGGAGAACACACACGTGTCAAATTTTTTTTTGAACTTGAAAAGCAAAATACATCCTTGTTGTGCTTGTGATCAAATAAACAACTACTAAGTCTTCATCTTTTCTATTAAAATAGTTGTCGTTTCAAGACTTTCCATGTTCTTGCATATCAAAATCTCAAATGGAGGCCTAGTCATCCAAAGTAGAAAATAATAGTATTAATGAGATATTACAAAGTAAACAAAAGGAACCTATGAAAACTTTTTAAAACATACATAAGTTAATTTGTATATTTGCATGCGCATAAATTTTAGGATGAAAACAAACCAAAAAAATTTACACACTTGAATTATAACCAACACACAAGTAGATCAATGTTTCTTGTGATTGCTAGGGCCTACTTGCAAAGCGCAGGGACCAGAAAAGAAATGTACGAAACCCCTTGAAAACATAGGCATATCAATTAGTGAATCCCCATGTCATGCAAAAATATTCTTGAATTGCAAAGAAACAAATGTTCTATAAATGAATTCTACTAACAGCCAAAACACATGCAAGTCAATGTTCAAGATCATATTGGTGAGAGTAGGAGCCTAAAAAAGAGAACATGTGTAAAATGTTGGAACTCAATGTTGGTCATACTCATAAAATTCAAATCCAATTAGTCTTACATTGACTTCTTCCCATTGAAATGGACCACGGCTCTCCGTGATGAAGAGATTGGACATGGATAGAGATATTAATAGCTTAGGACACACATGGAGATATTGATCCATAGATCTTCGAAAAATACAAATATATGAAGGGACACTTGCTCGAAATATTGTGGTGACAAAATTACGACATATAAAAGGAGAGGTGTGGATAGATATTTAATGGAACGGTGATAATGATATGAGGTCGTTAATAGTTTCTTGTTCTTGATGGTCAACAATTGGTTAAAATCCATCTCCCATGACATTGGCCATTTATTTGCTTCTCCAAATATCTTCTCAAAGTTCCATGTCTAGCCGACATTTTATGTGCTACTTAAATGCATCAATCTCATTCTAGTTTATCACACCTTTCTTAGTGTAGAGAGAGAGAGAGAGAGAGAGAGAGAGAGAGAGAGAGAGAGAGAGAGAGAGAGAGAGAGAGAGAGAGAGAGAGAGAGAGAGAGAGAGAGAGAGAGAGAGAGAGAGAGAGAGAGAGAGAGAGAGAGAGAGAGAGAGAGAGAGAGAGAGAGAGGATCATTCACTGTGTAGCAAAGCACCCTGCAACAAAGCCTCCTTGGTCTCCAACTTTACCGGTAGTAGCATGGATCGATGCTTGAGATTGAGCACCTTGTTTTCATTATGACTCTTGCTCACGCAAGCATTAGTGTGCTTGTGTGTCATGGGTATGCATCACAACAACAAATTACTAAGAGCAGGCAAATTAGGAGTACTTTCAGCTACGACAACTGGAGAAGAAGCATATGTGGCTACTCTCATAAGTAAGGACCTCTTTGAGCAGCTATTCACACATCGCAATGATGTTGTCTGCCCTGCACATGGATTTTATACCTATGAAGCATTTCTAGCTGCAGCTGCTATGTTCAATGGATTTGCTACCACCGGGGATGTGGTCAAACAAAAAAGAGAACTTGCCGCATTTTTTGCTCAAATATCGCATGAGACCACAGGTACATAGAATACATACAAACATTTATTTCATTTCAGTTTTGACTCAAAGGTGTAACCAATGTTTGTTTTTCCCCTACCACATTCAATTGTCATCTTTGCTCCTTGCAAAAGCTAAGGGTCAATTTCAATTCCACAATGCCAGGTGGATGGGAGACAGCGCCTGATGGCCCCTTTGCATGGGGTCTTTGCTACAAAGAGGAGTTGAATGCTGCGGCCCCCTACTGTAGTCCTAGTGTTGAATGGCCTTGTGCTTCAGGGAAAAAGTATTATGGTCGAGGTCCCATGCAACTGTCTTGGTATGTGTCTTCGATCCATTCCAACCTAGTCAATCCAATGGTCATGTCCAGACTTTCATTAGTGAAGCCTTATACACCATATTAATTTCCACATGGTGCTAGGAGAATAGTTATTGCTTTCCACAACCAAACAAGACTGAAGCTAAAAATTGATATGATCTATGTGTAGGAATTACAATTACGGACAAGCTGGTGTAGCGCTTGGATTTGACGGCATAAACAATCCTGACCTGGTAGCATCCAACGCAATCATCTCATTCAAAACAGCAATATGGTTTTGGATGACTCCTCAAACACCAAAACCTTCATGTCATGCCGTAATCATAGACGAGTGGAAGCCAACAACCATGGACATTGCTGCTAAACGCACACCAGGTTTTGGAGTCACAACTAACATCATCAATGGAGGCTTGGAGTGTGGTCGTGGAAGTGATCCTCGAGTATTAGATCGTGTCGGCTACTTCGAGCGATATTGTGCAATATTGGGTGTTCATCCAGGAAAGAATTTGGACTGTGCCACTCAAAAGTCATTCTAAGAGAGATGCAATATATCACATCCCATAAATATAGATCAACATGTAATTAGACACACAACAATATCAAGAAGAAGACTGTTTAGGATGTAAAGTACATGGGCTTCATATTCGAGTGACCTCCCCATTAAATCAAATGATGGCATACATGATCGACAATGCCATCCTCTCCAACTAAGAACGTTGGTAGTTTTTTATGTTTAATAGAAAAACCCTTAAACAAAGAGTCTTGAGTTGAATTTTGTAATTTGTAAAGACAAATTGCTCCTAAGTAATAATGACCTTCCTAGCTTCTAACCCAGATAGACTTCGATGATATAGAATTATTAATGATCAATATTCTTTTTGGATAATGTATGAGTTTATTGCTTTAATAAATTGAGTAATTGGCATTGATACCTGTAGAACTAAGAATCTTCTATGAACCATGTTTGATGGTAGTATGAACACTGACCTTTCTTTGAAGGGATGTGCATGTACAATAAATGTACCTAATGAATCTGAACAAGAATAAGAAGCCCTCTGGTCTTATGGACTGATCTCTCTTTGAGGGTATGTGTAGGTACTCAAGAAAGTGCCAGATGAACAAGAATCAAATCAAGAAGCTTTCTAAGCTTAAAGTTAGTAAACATGAAGGCTTTTGACAAAGTCTATAATGAGGGCTCACTAGATTCTATGAAGAAGGCTTATTTATAAGTAAATAATGAAGGCTCAGAGGAGTCTATCAAGAACAGGACAAGGCTTAGGGTCTGATCACCCTAGTGACTTGTTCCACCATGATTGAGGATGGGCAACATCTAGAAAATAAGTGCCAATGAACATGATTGAGGATGGGAAACCTCTAGAAAAAAGGGCCTAGGAATTGATGGACATTATGCAAAAACAAGATGGACATATACCCTAACTCTTCCATAGGATAATTGCACTTGGGTGAATTCCCAAGTTGTAATCATAAAACATTATATGTAAATAAAAGTCAAGTTGGAACCTTGTACCACCTACTTCCCACCTACTTTTCCTCATGCATTCTAGGCAATTTGACATCCAGAATAGGGTGCCCTGCTACACTCTCTCTTCTTATGCCAAATCACCATAATAACTCTTCCAAGCTAATACACATCACCCATTCACCCTCTCTAACTGATACACCTCATCCAAGCACTCCACTTCACCCTATTGGACCTTCTTCACACCTCATGCACTTGAACTTGACACCTCACTCACTTTGGAAATACTCTCCACTCTCTATATAACTGGAAATGTGCCCCTCTACCAAGAGAATGAAAGGATGATGCATCCAAACTCTGCCATTCTCTTTCTTGTTGTGTACAGGTGCTTTGGAGAAGAGGATTGAGGCATTACCTCAAGGAGACTATGTTATTTTTGTGATTGCAAGATTATTTGGAGCTCAAACCCTCAGATTTCTACCTCTCTCTCACATCACAACACAAACATACACACACACTCTCTCTCTCCCTCTCTCACTTTCACCTTCTCTCGAAACCATGGTATGCTCTTGAAACTATTACCCCTATGTAAGAATGGTTGTTTAGTACTTTTGCATGTCAGGATATTTGTGGCCTATTGTCCATGCATGTCAGATCCAGAGCTTGCATGCCATGCCATCTGTGGTCTATTGTCCATGCATGTCAGATCTAGAGTTTGCATGTTAGATCTAAAGCTTGCATGTCAGTTTTGAAGCTTGCATGTCACTTCATGCATTCCTGAAAGGCCATGCATGTCACTTCATGACTGTTGCATGCCAAGAATCTATGAATTCTCATGATTGCATGTCACTTCATGACTGTTGCATGCCAAGAATCTATGAAGTCTCATGATTGCATGTCACTTTAGACAGTTGCATGTCAAGAATCCATGAACCCTTATGAGTGCATGTCAAGAATCCATGAACCCTGATGATTGCATGCCTAGAATCTATGAACTCTCATGATTGCATGCCACTCAGACAGTTGCATGTCAAGAATCCAGGAACCCTTATGATTGCATGTCAAGAACCTAAGATCCATTTAGAGTTGCATGATAAGAATCTATGATCCAACATGATTGCATGTCGGAAAGATTAAGACTTATGAAGAGATGTCTATGCTTTTGTCAAGCTAGATATGGAATTGAAATCGCTGAATATGAACTAAGACTATGTTAAGTTGATGTTCCTACATCTGAGACCCTATTGGAATCCATTGTATATGTAATTGGCATTGGCCGATTGGATTTGCATAATTATAAGAAAAGAATCCTTCGTGGGAGGGTCACCATCTTGACCCCTCAGTGCTTCCGCTATTGTGTGAATGAATCTTTGTGAGGCAATGTTTTTCGGGTTTTAATTTAAAATCTTTGTGATTTTCATTAAGTAGATTTGCAACTAGCCTTATGTGAATGATTAAGCCAATTAAATCAGTAAGCTAATTCTAAATTCATAGATTAAGAGATTTGAGATAGATCAAGGAAGAAAATACTCTTTACCCAAAGCTGATCTTAACATATACGATCAAATCTGAAAGAAAGAAATAAGCATAAACATTATACCTCCTCAAGTTTAAAAACTATCCTACTATGGATGCAAGATGAATGGAAGAAGAATTCTTCCAAGAATATCAAGAAATTTTAAAAGATTTAAGAATCTTAGTTGAGAAAGACAAATTGCTATAATAAAGACTTTCGTAGCTTCCAACCCAGATAGACTTCGATTTTATAGAATTATCAATGATCAATATTCTTTTAGGATATTGTATGAATTTATTGCTTTAATGAATTGAGTAACATGCATTGATACCTGTAGAACTAAGAATCTTCTATGAACCATGTTTGATGGTAGTATGAACACTGACCTTTCTTGAAGGGATGCGCAGATACACATAAACGTACCTGATGAATCTAAACAAGAATAAGAAGCCCTCTGGGCTTAGGGACTGATCTCTCTTTGAGGGTATGTGCAGGTACTCGAGAAAGTGCCAGAAGAACAAGAAGCTTTCTAAGCTTAAAGACAGTAAACATGAAGGCTTTTGACAAAGTCTATAATGAAGGCTCAGTAGACTCTATAAAGTTGGCTTATTTATAAGTCTATAATGAAGGCTCAGAGGATTCTATAAAGAATAGGACAAGGGTTAGGGTCTGATCACCCTAGTGACTTGTTCCACCATGATTGAGGGTGCCAATGAACATGATTGAGGATGGGAAACCTCTAGAAAAAAGGGCCTAGGAATTGATGGACATTATGCAAAAACAAGATGGACATATACCCTGGCTCTTCCATAGGATAATTGCACTTGGGTGAATTCCCAAATTGTAATCATAAAACATTATATCTAAATAGAAGTCAAGTTGGAACCTTGTACCACCTACCTCCCACCTACTTTTCCTCATGCATTCTAGGCAATTTGACACCTAGAATGGGGTGCCCTCCTACACTCTCTCTTCTTATGCCAAATCACCATAATAACTCTTCCAACCTAATACACATCACCCATTCACCCTTTCTAGCTAATACACCTCATCCATGCACTCCACTTCACCCTAAGTCCTATTGGAGTCTTCTTCACACCTCATGCACTTGAACTTGACACCTCACTCACTTTGTGTTGTGTCGTCAATGTAGCATAGGGGTAAGGTCCATCGCTGGGAGCGGCAACCTCGCCTTCACCTGCATAGCAAGAAGAGAGAGGGAGAGGAGAGAGTGGAGAAAGAGAGTGGAGAGAGGGAGAGAGAACACCTAGGTTGAGAAAGGCCTTGGGGGCTCGAGCGCCTACCTAAAGCTATTCTATCCCAACATAGAGAGAGAGAGAGAGAGAGAGAGAGAGAGATGGAGAAATCAAAAGAGTTTTATTAAGAAGAGAATGGAAGATGATACGATACAAAGGAAATGTCTCCCTCTTATAGATTTTAGAGGTGAGACTCCTTCACTCTCATTGGCCACTTCATTGGGGCAAGGATTCTAATCCAAGCCTTTAAAATAAATACAACTTAAATCTATTGGTGCTAGGAAAGCACAAGGGAACTCACATGATTCATGTGAGTTATAAGTTGGACCCTTTTAGATTTTTTATTTGCAACTTGACTTAGGGCCTCTTATGTCATTTTAGAGTTTTAAGCCCCTAGTCTCTTATTCTTAGGAATTACATCTTGCTACTTGTGCTGGGTTGGGCTTACACGCGCAGGATGCCAGTGCCCTCGCACTTATTACCCTACTTACAATGTACTGTGACGGGGCCCACTAGATAGGGCTAGGCCAACAGTATTTTAAGTGGTGGGACCCACTTGTTTATTATTGTGCAGGAAATATCCACAACACTTTGGAAGGACTCTCCACTCTCTATATAAGTGGAAATGCGCCCCTCTACCAAGAGGATGAAAGGATGATGCATCCAAACTCTGCCATTTTGTTGCTTGTTGTGTACAAGTGCTCTGGAGAAGAGGATTGAGGCATTACCTCAAGAAGACTATGTCAGTTTTGTGATTGCAAGATTATTTGGAGCTCAAACCCTTGGATTCCTACCTCTCTCTCACATCACAACACAAACACACACACACACACACTCTCTCTCTCTCTCTCCCTCTCTCACTTTCACCTTCTCTTGAAACCATGGTATGCTCTTGAAACTGTTACCCCTATGTAAGAATGGTTGTTCAGTGTGAAAATTGTCAACATTTCCTAGCTAGTTTGAGGCCTAAATTGGCTAAAATTGTAAATAGTTTTGGTTCTGGAGTTTCACACGTGTGAACCAGGCCACAATGTTTTTATTTACTGTATTTTTTCAGTATGATGAAGTGTCAAACTTCATACCCTTCAAAATGAGACCATTTTGATGTATTTTGGTCATATAAGCCATTTTTAGCTATTTTTCCTATATAGGGAATATCTAGGGTCAAGTACCTTCTAGAGAGAGGAGAGAGAGTCATCTTCCTCATCCATAAGTAGTAGGGAGGTCGTGGAGAACAGGTTGGAGAAACCTTTTGTATGCTTCATTGAGATCAATAGATCATTGTCATTGTTTCTTCCTCCATTGAGAGCATTGTTGTGTGTATTGTCTTCAAGCTATTGTGTATGATCTTAGGTGCTTTCCAAAAGTGGTAGGCTGATGTATTATGGACTGTATAATGCTATTTTGGGCCGCACTTGATGTTTATGGAAGTTTCCATTTGTGATAAATGCTTTTTGATCAAGTTCTTTGCATTCTAGGTAGCATAGAATGTGTTGCCAATTCCTAGCTTATGTAGTTTGGAGTGCAAGCATTCAAGCCAATGATCTTGGAGTTTAGATCCACTTAGGATCTGTATTTTTCACATGGTATCAGAGCTGGTTGGCTTCTATTTACAGTAAGTATTCCATTTATGGTGATATTTGGATGTTTGATCAAGTTCTAGCATGATTTTGCATTGCTTTGTTGATCAAATCTTACTAACCTTTGTTTTGTGAGTTGAACTTGTGGATCAAAAGCATATTTCAGGTCTATTGAAGATCAGAGGCTGAAAAGAAACTATTTTGGATCAGATCATAACACCTAATCATTTGTGATTGTGAGGCTTGTGCATATTCAATACTAACAATGTTCTTTTCAATCCTATTGTTGACAATCTCCATTCTTGGATGAACACTCTCCTTAAGTGGATGAAACTTCTCCTTAAGTGGATGACAAATGCTCTTTTGAGTGAGTTGTAATTCTCCTAAAGGCTGAGCAAAGCTCCCATTTGGATGAAAGATCCCCTTTTTTGGGTGAACATATTGTAAGCTCCATTGTGAAGAGCATATTGTAAAGATTGTCATCAATTTTGGCATAAATTTTGGTGTACTTTGTTGAGCATGTAAGTAACTCTCCTTATGTAATTTGATTGGAGCATTTGCTGGAAGGTGTTAACCATTATGCAAGTGTGTTTTCAGGTTCTTAACAGGTTGAGGAACATTCTCATGTGAAGTGATCTTAGATCTACATCTAAACACCAAGATTTGACAAGATAGTGAAGCTAGTCTTGTGATTCACTAAGTGTGCTCATTCATTCACCTCTAAATCTTGTATTTATCACTTGCTGGAGTTTATAAACTTTTAGAAGTGTGGTTTACATGTGGTTTTACAGGTTGAATCAATATCTTAGTGTGTTGATCATATGTTGATCAAGTTTGTTCATTACTAGGTAATCTTGGCATCCTAGTTTTGGGTATTTTCTAAGAATGCAAGTAACTCTTCACACCATAACTTGATTTGGTCACTTGCTGGAAAGTTTGAGAGCTTAAGCAAGAGTGTGTTCAGGTTGGTTTGATTTTGTAATCCATTCTTAGTGTGTGCAAAGTGTTGCATGTGTTTCAATCTTCCTTTCTATGCTTGGAAACCATCTAGGTTCAAGATAGAAGTGTTTTAGGGTCCTAAATCTTCATAGATCTCTTTATCTATCATTTGTTGAGAGAAAAGTGAGTGCTAAGTGCTTTAGGACAGAACCTAAAAGTTGAAGAAACATTAGAATCATGGCTTCCAATGGTGGGATCATGCTAGAGTCTAGTGAAAGGTTGAGTTCATCAAACTACTCTACTTGGAAAGTGAGGATGGAGTCCTTACTTGAGTTGAATGAACTCATGGACATAGTTGCAGAAATTGAAGAGAGACCTCTCACACTTCAAGAGCAACAAAGGTTTGATAAGAAGGCCAAAAGGGCTCTTCATATCATTAAAATGAATGTTACAAATGAACTTCTCAAGGAAGTTGGAAAGTGTCAAAGTGCAAGTGAGGCATGGAATGCCTTAAAGAAGCTCTTTGAATCAAAGTCCACATCTAGGGTATTGACCCTAAGGAGACAAATATTTTCTAGTAGGCAAAGAGAGGGTGAAAGTGCTCATGCATTTATCTTGAGAGTTAAGTCCCTAAGTGATGATTTAGCATGCATTGATGAGAACATAAAAGATGGTGAAATAGTCCAAGTTATGTTGAATGGTTTGCTAAATGAACATGCTAACCTTGTGCAAAGTTTTGCCATTCAAAGAGTCTTGCCAAGTGTGGTTGACTTGCAAGAAATCTTATTGGCTGAAGAACATAGGTTGCAATCAAAGCTTGATGGTGCATCCTTGCAAGGTGGAGGTGAAGAGGCTTTCTTCACAAAAGGCAAATTCAAGGGCAAAGGTAAAGGCAAAGGGAAATGGTCCAAAGGTGGTAACTTTGATCATGATGATCACTCTTCCTCTTCCTCTTCTACTAAGAACAATAAGTCAAAGTTCAAGTGCTTTTATTGTGGGATAAAAGGTCATTTTGCAAATGAATGTTATAAGAAGAAAAGAGAGCAAGGAGAGAGGCAAGGAAATCTTACAATAGATGAGGAAGAACATAACACATGTGAATCACTTGTTATGACTTCAAGTTTGTTAGCCAACATAGATGATAATGATCCTTGGTGGATTGATAGTGGAGCCTCATCTCACATGACAAGACATAAGGAATACTTTACATCCTTATTGTCTTATGAGGGAGAAGGTAACATCATCTACACTGCAAATGATGGTCAATGTGACATCAAAGGCATAGGCACTATTCCTATTTCCCTTTCAACAAATAGGAAAGCAAATCTTGAAAATGTTTTGTACATTCCTTCAATCACTAAGAATTTGCTTAGTGTAAGTCAAATGATTGACAAAGGACTTGATGTGGAGTTCATTGGAGATGCATGTTTGATAAGTAAATGTGGATCCTTGATTGCTCAAGGTAGGAGGCATGGTAAACTTTTCAAGCTTGATGCATGTGTGATCTCTAATCATGAAGGATGTATGGCTAGGGAGCAATTGACAAACCAAGAAGATTGGCACAAGAGGTTGGGCCATCCCAACTTCAAATCTTTGGAGGTAATGGCAAAGAAAGAGCTTGTTCTTGGTCTCCCTAAAAGTCTTGTTGCAAACAATAGTGTTTGTGAACATTGTGCCTTGTCCAAATCTCATAGACTTGCTTATTCTAGATCTACTTCTAGATCTAAAGAAGCTTTTCAACTTGTGCATTCTAATATTCATTCTTCTAGTACAACTAGCAATGGTGGGGCAAAGATGTATGCAACTTTCATTGATGACTTTAGTAGGTATACTTGGATCTATCTTCTTAAAAGTAAGGATGAAGTGTTTGCTGCATTTGTCAAGTTCAAGAATGAAATGGAAAACCAATTCAATACAAAGATCAAATGCTTAAGATCTGATAATGGAGGGGAATACACCTCAAATAGGTTCAAAGACTTTTGTATAGCACATGGGATTAAGAGGGAGATGTCTAGTCCTAGGACTCCACAACAGAATGGAGTGGCCGAGAGGAAGAATAGAACCCTTTGTGAATGTGCCAAGGCAATGAGACTACATGCTAATCTTGCTAAGTCTTTTTGGGGGGAAGCTTTAGCATGTGCTAACTATCTATGTAATAGATGGACAAGTGCTTCCTTGGATGGTAAAACTCCTCATGAGGTTCTTTATGGTAGAAGGCCGAGTGTCAATCATTGTAGGATCTTTGGATGTACATGTTTTGTCAATATCACACTTGATGATAGAACTAAAGAAGATCCTTCATCAAAGAAGGGTGTGTTTGTTGGCTATAGTGAAGTAAGCAAGGCTTACAAAGTGTACATTCCTTCTACAAAGAAAGTTGTCATAAGTAGGGATGTCATCTTTCATGAAGAGAATGTTTCCAATGTTGTTGATGTTGATGTTGATGTGCCTACTAATCATCATGATGTGCAAGATGTCTTGGATGAAGATGGAGATGCCACTCCAAAGCAAACTTCAAGGAAGACTCAAAGGCAAAGGGCTAAGCCATCAAGGCTAACCTATGATGAAAAAGGAAAGCAAGTGGTGGACAACTCTAACTTTGCTTTTCTTACCTCTTTTGATGAACCAACTTGTGTAGGTGAAGCAATTCAAAAGAAGGAATGGATCCAAGCCATGGATCATGAGCATCAAGCACTCATCAAAAGCAACACATGGAGGTTGGTAAAGCTTCCAAAGGACAAGAAGGCAATTGGTTGTAAGTGGATCTTCAAGATCAAGACAAATCAAGATGGATCAATCAACAAGTACAAGGCAAGGTTGGTGGCAAAGGGGTATGCTCAAGAATATGGTATTGACTATGATGAGACCTTTGCACCCGTGGCAAAGATGGTAACTATTCGAATCCTAATCTCTCTTGCAACTCTTTATGATTGGGATATGTGGCAAATGGATGTTACTAATGCCTTCTTGAATGGTGATCTTGAAGAAGATATTTACATGGAGCAACCCGAGGGCTATGTTTCACATGATGAGCCTAATCATGTGTGCTATCTCCAAAAGAGTTTGTATGGGCTAAAGCAAGCACCAAGGAGTTGGTATGCTAAGCTCAATTCCTTCTTACTTTCTCAAAACTTTGTTATGAGTGAGTATGATCATTCTCTCTACTTTAGATTGAATGAAAATGATATCACTTTACTTTTGATCTATGTTGATGACATTATCTTAAGTGGTGGTAACAATCTAGATATAGATGAAATCAAGATGGCACTCAAAAGAGAGTTTGAAATTCAAGATCTTGGTAAACTTCATTATATCTTAGGAATAGAGATTATTAGAACTTCTAAATCTACATTCATATGTCAAGAAAAGTATGTTAACTCTATTCTAAAAAGGTTTCATATGGAAGATTGTAAAGTTGTTTCTACTCCTATGGAATCAAATGTAAAGCTAACTACAAGAAGTAATGAAAGATCCTTCAAGGACATTACTCTCTATAGAAAGCTAATAGGATCTCTTATATGGTTAACCATCACAAGACCTGATCTAAGCTTTGTGGTTGGTAAACTAAGTCAATTTATGCAAGATCCTAGTGAGGCTCATTGGAAGCTAGGAAAGAGAGTACTTAGATACATCTCGGGATCTAGAGATTTTGGCATCTTGTATGGAGGTACTACACCTAGCCTTTGTGGATTTTCAGATTCAGATTTTGCAGGTGATCAAATGGATAGGAAGTCAACAAGTGCCTTTGCAATCTATCTTGGAGATGGAGTGGTCTCATGGCTATCAAAGAAGCAACCAACTATCTCTCTATCTTCCACCGAAGCCGAGTACAAGGCATTAACAACATGCACCAAGGAGATTCTTTGGATCAAGAGGATGTTATTGGATCTTCACTTGCTGGAACCAGAGAAGACTCCAATCATACTTTGTGATAACCTTTCAGCCCAAAGCTTGGCAAGCAATCCTGTTTTTCATGCAAGGAGCAAGCACATTGAGATTGCTCACCATTTTGTGAGAGATCAAGTCATTGCCAAAGAGGTGGAGCTTCAACATGTCTCTTCAAAGGAGTGTGTGGCTGATATCTTCACCAAACCATTGGGAAAGGACCTATATTTAATGCATAGATCTAATCTTGGAATGTGCTCAAAGACTATGTTGAAACTAGCATCCAATGTTGAAGAGGGAGTGTGAAAATTGTCAACATTTCCTAGCTAGTTTGAGGCCTAAATTGGCTAAAATTGTAAATAGTTTTGGTTCTGGAGTTTCACACGTGTGAACCAGGCCACAATGTTTTTATTTACTGTATTTTTTTAGTATGATGAAGTGTCAAACTTCATACCCTTCAAAATGAGACCATTTTCATGTATTTTGGTCATATAAGCCATTTTTAGCTATTTTTCCTATATAGGGAATATCTAGGGTCAAGTACCTTCTAGAGAGAGGAGAGAGAGTCATCTTCCTCATCCATAAATAGTAGGGAAGTCGTGGAGAACAGGTTGGAGAAACCTTTTGTATGCTTCATTGAGATCAATAGATCATTGTCATTGTTTCTTCCTCCATTGAGAGCATTGTTGTGTGTATTGTCTTCAAGCTATTGTGTATGATCTTAGGTGCTTTCCAAAAGTGGTAGGCTGATGTATTATGGACTGTATAATGCTATTTTGGGCCGCACTTGATGTTTATGGAAGTTTCCATTTGTGATAAATGCTTTTTGATCAAGTTCTTTGCATTCTAGGTAGCATAGAATGTGTTGCCAATTCCTAGCTTATGTAGTTTGGAGTGCAAGCATTCAAGCCAATGATCTTGGAGTTTAGATCCACTTAGGATCTGTATTTTTCACATTCAGTACTTTTGCATGTCAGGCTATCTGTGGCCTATTGTCCATGCACATCAGATTTAGAGCTTGCATGCCATGCCATCTGTGGCCTATTGTCCATTCATGTCATATCTAGAGTTTGCATGTCAGTTTTCAAGCTTGCATGTCACTCTATGCATTCCTGAAAGGCCATGCATGTCACTTCATGACTGTTGCATGCTAGGAATCTATGAACTCTCATGATTGCATGTCACTTCATGATTGTTGCATGCCAAGAATCTATGAACTCTCATGATTGCATGTCACTTCAGACAGGTACATGTCAAAAATCCATGAACCCGTATGATGGCATGTCAAGAATCCATGAACCCTTATGATTGCATGCCTAGAGTCTATGAACTGTCATGATTACATGTCACTTCAGATAGTTGCATGTCAAGAATCCATGAACCCTTATGATTGCATGTCAAGAACCTAAGATCCATTTTGAGTTGCATGATAAAAATCTATGATCCAACATGATTGCATGTCAAAAAGATTAAGACTTATGAAGAGATGTCTATGCTTTTGTTATGCTAGATATGGAATTAAGATCATTGAGTATGAGCTAAGACTATGTTATGTTGATGTTCCTACATCTAAGACCCGTTGTATATGTAATTGGCATTGGCCAATTGGATTTTCATAATGATAAGAAAAGAATCCTTCTGGGGAGGGGGGTCCCCATCTTGACTCCTCAGTGCTTCCGCTATTGTGTGAATAAATCTTTGTGATGCAATGTTTTTCGAGTTTTAATTTAAAATCTTTGTGATTTTCAATAAGTTGATTTGAGACTAGCCTTATGTGAATGATTAAGCCAATTAAACCTTATGGGCTTTAGGACCTTAGGATAGGCCTTCATTCTCGAGTTCACAAATTCCAATCATTCCAAAACACACCCCTCCTTCTTTCAGACAATATTGTTTTTATATACCTCATCATTAGGACCCTATGAAACATGTCGCAAATTCCCCTCGTAATAGGTCTACGATTTAACTCTCATACCTCCCTCCATTCTACTCAGAGTCCGATATCACTCTTCATGATCTCTCCTACATTATCTATAGAGCCGCCATTATGTATCCTATCCTTTGATACTCACAAAATTGCTCTTATGCCTGTGATGAGAAACATAACTGTCCATTTTCCCATTATCAAAATTCGTATTCTCTCATCAAAGTGTGGCCTCTTTTCTATAGTCATGGATCATTTGGACTCTCTCTCTCCTTGATGATTGACTGTAGTCACACTATTGAAAATAGTTGATACAATCACGATTTGAGTTTCTAAAGTGTGCATGATGTTATGATTGAGTAGTTGATTGCAATTCAACGTTTTATATTGTGGACCATTGAATTGAGTTGTCAAAGGTTTCTAGACTATGAATGTTGGGATTGAATAGCCTGATCGGGTTTTGGATGTCCCATAGTGTAGACACAAGCAATTGGATTCTATGATACATGAAATGTTCTATGTTTCAAAATGATCCCAAGACCATCCCTGACTCTTGACTTCAATGATAATGAGACATTAGAGAGATGTGATTACAATAATCATGGGATGGTGTAATTGAGTAGTCGATCCATGCATGCTCGTCCGGTGACCTGAGTCATATGAGCAACAACTATTGAGTGGGTAAAACATTAGAATTTGATCCCACTTGAAAGACAAGGTTCCATAACACATAGTATTGTAGCACCATTAGACCTAGTAAGTTATCCACCTTCAAAATTTGTTCATGCCATCTTGGTGTGTACTTTGCACACATGTGAGGACAACCAGAAGCATGTGATTGATCTTCTAAGGAGTGTGTCATTGCACATGAAAATGTCTATTGATTGTAGCCACCAATCTAACTAGACAATTTTCAAGGCAAGAGCACCATGGATCTAGCCACACAAAAGCTATCAAAAGCAATCATTCACACATTGAGAAGATAGTTGATGGAAAAATGAGTCCAAGGAGAGGTTGCTCTTCGGTAGAAGAGAAAATGGACCCTCACACATGAGTAGATAGCGAACATAGAAAAATTTCTAAGTACTGGAAGCAAAACTCTCATCAAGACTTGATTACAATAAATTCTCAATGTATGTATAATGAAATCTCATTCAAATAGACCTAGCTGGAGTTTCTCCAAGAGGAAAATGCACTGACTTGATTGGACCCCATTGATTCATCATGATTGGACCTCTAAATATGCACCTCTCATCATGATTGGGACCTCATGATTTCCACCTCACATTTTGATTGGGCCTCGTGATGTGCACCTCTAAACATGATTGATCCACATGTAATACACCTCTTAAAGTGATTGGCCTTGTGATCTATGCCTCTAAATGTGATTGGGCCAAATGGATGCATTTCAATCCTAACATTATGTGACATATGTCACTATCACACTACAACTCATATTTAAGGCCTATCGACTATTCATGAATGAACTAAAATGATTATGCCTACCCTTCACACATGTGAACTATCTCCACACAAGTGTGATTTCAATATGTCCATGAAATTGCAAAGTGATAAAGCTAGATTTTTCATATTCTTCACACTTGGCCCATGCGACTAGAGAAGAGATCACTCCTCAGTATGTCCACTGATTGAGACATCATGACATCACACAAGGACATGTATCTGTAAGTCCCACTTTCGACTTGATAGGGCAATAGGATGTGTAGAGCCTTACCAGAGAGCGATTTTGGCGAAGCTCTAGATCCATCATAGTGCCTCGTTTTGAATCTAATAAATCTCTAAAAGAATGTAGTAAATCTAATAAAAGATTTGTGCAACAACCAAGAAAAACTTCTAGCTACTATTCCGTAACATTATATGGCTTTCTACCAAAGTTCAAATGAACAATATGTCTAGGAGTGGAATCTAAAAAGCCATGAATACAAAGAATAAGATCAAAGATACCTCAAATTTATAGCATCTCTAGAAGAAAGTAGTACATTGTATCTTGAAAGGAAGAACACACCTCCATAATAACCCACACCCTCAGTTGCAAGACAGAAAAGAAAGGTTGTCACAAATTTTCTTCATAATTCTCACACAAACTTTAAGAGAATCACTTTGTGACACAACTTCCTTTCCTTTGTCACGTGGTGGCCATGCCTCCTAAGTTGAAGGACAAAATTTTGCCACATTTCTTAACACTTACTCCAATTCCTCTATCAAAACCCATTGCCTTAGAACCCTTTCAACCTTGTTTGTCTCGTGGCTCCTATACGGTGAACACACACGTGTCAAATTTCTTTTTGAACTTGAAAAGCAAAATACATCCTTGTTGTGCTTGTGCTCAAATAACAACTACTAAGTCTTTGTCTTTTCTATTAAAATAGTTGTCGTTTCAAGACTTTCCATGTTCTTGCATATCAAAACCTCAAAGGGAGGCCTAGTCATCCAAAGTAGAAAATAATAGTATTAATGAGATACTAAAAAGTAAACAAAAGAAACCTATGAAAACTTTTTAAAACATACATAAGTTAATTTGTATATTTGCATGCGCATAAATTTTAGGATGAAAGCAAACAAAAAAATTTAGATTCACTTGAATTATAACCAACACACAAGTAGATCAATGTTTTTTGTGATTGCTAGGGCCTACTTGCAAAGCAAAGCAGGGGCCAAAAAAGAAATGTAAGAAAACCCTTGAAAACATAGGCATATCAAGTTGTGCATCCCCGTGTCATGCAAAAATATTCTTGAATTGCAAAGAAACAAATGTTCTATAAATGAATTCTACCAACAGCCAAAACACATGCAAGTCAATGTTCAAGATCATATTGTTGAGAGTAGGAGCCTAAAAAAGAGAACATGTGTAAAATGTTGGAACTCAATGTTGGTCATACTCATAAAATTCAAATCCAATTAGTCTTACATTGACTTCTTCCCATTGAAATGGACCACTGCCCTCCATGATGGAGATTGGACATGGATAGAGATATTAAGAGCTTAGGACACACATGGAGTTATTGATCCATAGATCTTCAACAAATACAAAGACACTTGCTGGAAATATTGTGGTGACAAAATTATGAGATACACAAGGAGAGGTGTGGATAGATATTTAATAGAAAGGTGATAATGATGTGAGGTCGTTAATAGTTTCTTGTTCTTGATGGTCAACAATTGGTTGTAATCCATCTCCCATGACACTTGCCATTTATTTGCTTCTCCAAATATCTTCTCAAATTTCCATGTCTAGCCGACATTTTATGTGCTAGTTAAATGCATCAATGTCATTCTAGTTTATCACGCCTTTCTTAGTGTAGAGAGAGAGAGAGAGAGAGAGAGAGAGAGAGAGAGAGAGAGAGAGAGAGAGAGAGAGAGAGAGAGAGAGAGAGAGAGAGAGAGAGAGAGAGAGAGAGAGAGAGAGAGAGAGAGAGAGAGAGAGAGAGAGAGAGAGAGAGAGAGAGAGAGAGAGAGAGAGAGAGAGGATCATTCACTGTGTAGCAAAGCACCTGCAACAAAGCCTCCTTGGTCTCCAACTTTACCGGTAGTACCATGGATCGATGCTTGAGATTGAGCACCTTGTTTTCAATACAACTCTTGCTTCACACAAGCATTATTGTGCTTGTGTTCCATGGGTGGGCATCACAACAACGAATTACTAAGAGCAGGGAAATTAGGACTACTTTCAGCTACAACAAGTGGAGAAGAAGCATCTGTGGCTTCTCTCATAAGTAAGGACCTCTTTGAGGAGCTATTACACATCGCAATGATGTTGTCTGCCCTGCACATGGATTTTATACCTATGAAGCATTTCTAGCTGCAGCTGCTATGTTCAATGGATTTGCTACCACCAGGGATGTGGTCAAACAAAAAAGAGAACTTGCTGCATTTTTTGCTCAAATATCGCATGAGACCACAGGTATATAGAATACATACAAACATTTATTTCATTTCAATTTTGACTCAAAGGTGTTACCAATGCTTGTTTCTCCCCTACCACATTCAATTGTCATCCTTGCCCCTTGCAAAAGCTAAGGGTCAATTTCAGTTCCACAATGCCAGGTGGATGGGAGACGGCGCCTGATGGCCCCTTTGCATGGGGTCTTTGCTACAAAGAGGAGTTGAATGCTGCGGCCCCCTATTGTAGTCCTAGTGTTGAATGGCCTTGTGCTTCAGGGAAAAAGTATTATGGTCGAGGTCCCATCCAACTGTCTTGGTATGTGTCTTCGATCCATTCCAACCTAGCCAATCCAATGGTCATGTCCAGACTTTCATTAACACTATATTAATTGCCACATGGTGCTAGGAGAATAGTTATTTCTTTCCACAACCAAACAAGACTGAAGCTAAAAATTGATATGATCTATGTGTAGGAGAAAAACTACGGACAAGCTGGTGTAGCACTTGGATTTGATGGCATAAACAATCCTGACCTGGTAGCATCTGATGCAATCATCTCATTCAAAACAACAATATGGTTTTGGATGACTCCTCAAGCACCAAAACCTTCATGTCATGCCGTAATCATAGACGAGTGGAAGCCAACAACCACGGACATTGCCGCTAAACGCACGCCAGGTTTTGGAGTCACAACTAATATCATCAATGGAGGCTTGGAGTGTGGTCGTGGAAGTGATCCTCGAGTATTAGATCATGTCGGCTACTTCGAGCGATATTGTGCAATTTTGGGTGTTCATCCAGGAAAGAATTTGGACTGTGCCACTCAAAAGTCATTCTAAGGGAGATGCAATATATTACATCCTATAAATATAGATCAACATGTAATTAGACACACAACAATATCAAGAAGAAGACTGTTTAGGAAGTAAAGTACATGGGCTTCATATTCGACTTCACATCTCAAGTAAACTATGTTCAAATTTGGAATTTATAAACATTGGTGTCCAAAATATTTACAAAACCTTTCTCTTTCACAATTCATGCTTGTTAATTCCTAGAAGTCATTTTTTACTGCTTCATCGGTGCACCTTATGTGACTACATATGTGGCCTTACCTTATTAAATAAATTATTCACAGCTTATAGCTTCGGAATGAAGTGATTGCCTACTCATCGAAGGCTTCTGGATGGTTGAGTCCTTTGGCACCATATTGTCCATTTAGGTGTCCTTGGAATCAAACTCTTTGGATGGACAAGTCATAGTAGTACTTCATATAAATGCTCTAGCATGATCAAGTTGTGGGCAAATTGAATCTCAAATTACTTTAGTTCCTTACATGAGAACTTACCAAAAGATGGTAAGAACATAGTGATGACAAAGGATAAAAGTGATAATCCCTCTCCCAGTCTCTATTAGAGGAGTAATCCGATATGGCTTGCCAATATCTCTCAACAAACTATTTAGGCAATAAGCCATACAAGGTGTGAGCCAAACATTGGGACACATTTTCATCTAAAGTCGTCTCATCTACACCACTTGATGCACACCCTCTCCAAGAAGCTGAATGACATTTGTTGGTCCACCTTGTTCCAAAGCTTTAGTCCAAATCTCAAACAACCTCTTTCCACTCTTTCCACCTTCTACATTATTTATGGTGTTCAAAAAGTATGTCTGACCCCATGCATAACCAACTCATGGTATTGCTCCGACCAACATTGATTTGGGACACACCTTACCTATCTCATCATTCACAAATTACATCTAACCCTTTGTCCAATTTGGCCTTCTGAAATTGAAGCAATGTTTATAGTATTCACCTTTCCCTTGAACTCAACCACCAATGCACATCTTAGGTTGCCTTGCACTACATGTATTGAAGATTGCTTATTAGACTCAAATGTAGATCTTCTCTGAAATACACTAATAGGATATGACTAGTAACTTTCACTTGATCATCCTCCCAATGTTTGAAGTGAAGATGAACTGGATGTTGGAGCTCAAGGTGCACTATATGTTGATATGCTCTTATGCTATTTAGAAGAAAAAAGCATCTCATAATCCAGCTTCTTCTAAAGAGATATATATTGGATATCCAGATGCCATGTCCTCCCCATTAAATCAAATGATGGCATACATGATCGACAATGCCAGCCTCTCCAACTAAGAACGTTGCGAGTTTTTTTATGCTTAATAGAAAAACCCTTCAACAAGAGAGTCTTGATTTGAATTCATAATCATTCCAAGACACACCCTCCTTCTTTCAGACAATATTGTTTATATATACCTCAGCATTAGGACCCTGTGAAACATGTCACAAATTCCCCTCGTGATAGGTCTACGTTTTAACTCTCATACCTCCCTCCATTCTAATCAGAGTCAGATATCACTCTCCATGATCTCTCGTACATTATTTATCGAGACGCCATTATGTATCCTATCCTTTGATACTCACAAAATTACTCTTATGCCTGTAATGAAAAACATATGTGTCCATTTTCCCATCATCAAAATTCTTATTCTCTCATCAAAGTGTGGCATGTTTCTCTATAGTAATGGATCATTTGGACTCTCTCTCCTTGATGATTGACTCTAGTCACAATATTGAAAATAGTTGATACAATCACGATTTGAGTTTCTAAAGTGTGCATGATGTTATGATTGAGTAGTTGATTGCAATGCAACGTTTTATATTGGGGACCATTGAATTGAGTTGTCAAAGGTTTCTAGACTATGAATGTTGGGATTGAATAGCCTGATCGGGTCTTGGATGTCCCATAGTGTAGACACAAGCAATTGGATTCTATGATACATGAAATGTTCTATGTTTCAAAATGATCTCAAGACCATCCCCGATTCTTGACTTCAATGATAATGAGACATTAGAGAGATGTGATTGCAATAATCTTGGGATGGTGTAGTTGAGTAGTCGATCCATGCATGCTCGTCCGGTGACCTGAGTCATATGAGCAACATCTATTGAGTGGGTAAAACAATAGAATTTGATATCCACTTGAAAGAGAAGGTTCCATAACACATGGTATTGTAGCACCAATAGACCTAGTAAGTTATTCACCTTCAGAATTTGTTCATGCTATCTTGGTGTGTACTTTGCACACGTGTGAGGACAACCTTAAGCATGTGATTGATCTTTTAAGGAGTGTGTGATTGCACATGAAACTATCTCTTGATTGCAACCACCAATCTAACTAGACAATTTTCAAGGCAAGAGCACCATGCATCTAGCCACACAAAAGCTACCAAAAGCTCTCATCCACACATTGAGAAGATACTTGATGGAAAACTGAGTCCAAGGAGAGGTTGCTCTTGGGTAGAAAGAGAAAATGGACCCTCACACTCGAGTAGATAGAGAACATAGAAAAATTTCTAAGTGTTGGAAGCAAAACTCTCATCAAGACTTGATTACAATAAATTCTCAATGTATGTATAATGAAATCTCATTCAAATAGACCTAGCTGGAGTATCTCCAAGAGGAAAATGCACTAACTTGATTGGACCCCATTGATTCATCATGATTGGACCTTTAGATATGCACCTGTCATCATGATTGGGACCTTACGATTTCCGCCTCACATTAGATTTTGCATATTCTTTACACTTGGCCCATGCGAGTAGTGAAGAGATCACTCCTCAGTATGTCCATTAATTGGGACATCACTACATCGCACAAGGACATGTATCTGTGTGTCCCACTTTCCACTTGATAGGGTAATACGATGTGTAGAGCCTTACTAGAGAGAGATTTTGGCGAAGTTCTAGATCCATCATGGTGCCTCGTTTTGAATCTAAGAAATATCTAAAGGAATGTAGGAAATCTAATTAAAGTTTTATGCAACAACCAAGAAAAACTTGTAGCTATTATTCAGTAACATTATCAATGGCTATCTACCAAAGTTCAAATGAACAATATGTCTAGGAGTGGAATCTAAAAAGCCATGAATACAAAGAACAAGATCAAAGATACCTCAAATCTATTGCATCTCTAGAAAAACGTAGTACATTGTATCTTGAATGGAAGAACACACCTCCAATAGACAACGATAAAAACCCACAACCTCAGCTACATGACAGAAAAGAAAGGTTGTCACAAATTTTCTTCGTAATTCTCAAACAAACTCTAAGAGAATCACTTTGTGACACAACTTCCTTTCCTTTGTCACGTGGTGGCCATGCCTCCTAAGTGCCCATTTTCTTAGAAGTTGAAGGGCAAAATTTTGGCCACATTTCTTAACACTTACTTTAATTCCTCTATTAAAACCCATTGCCTTAGATCAACCTTGTTTGTCTCGTGGCTCCTACATGGAGAACACACACGTGTCAAATTTCTTTTTGTACTTGAAATTACAAATACATCCTTGTTGTGCTTGTGATCAAATGAACAACTACTAAGTCTTCGTCTTTTCTATTAAAACAGTTGTCGTTTCAAGGCTTTCCATGTTCTTGCATATCAAAACGTCAAATGGAGGCCTAGTCATCCAAAGTAGAAAATAATAGTATAAATGAGATATTACAAAGTAAACAAAAGGAACCTATGAAAACTTTTTAAAACATACATAAGTTAATTTCTATATTTGCATGCGCATAAATTTTAGGATGAAAACAAACCAAAAAAATTTACATTCACTTGAATTATAACCAACACACAAGTAGATCAATGTTTCTTGTGATTGCTAGGGCCTACTTGCAAAGCAAAGCAGGGGCCAAAAAAGAAATGTAAGAAAACCCTTGAAAACATAGGCATATCAATTTGTGCATCCCCGTGTCATACAAAAATATTCTTGAATTGCAAAGAAACAAATGTTCTATAAATGTATTCTACTAACAGCCAAAACACATGCAAGTCAATGTTCAAGATCATATTGGTGAGAGTAGGAGCCTAAAAAAGAGAACATGTGTAAAATGTTGGAACTCAATGTTGGTCATACTCATAAAATTCAAATCCAATTAGTCTTACATTGACTTCTTCCCATTGAAATGGACCACTGCCCTCCATGATGGAGATTGGACATGGATAGAGATATTAAGAGCTTAGGACACACATGGAGTTATTGATCCATAGATCTTCAACAAATACAAAGACACTTGCTGGAAATATTGTGGTGACAAAATTATGAGATATAAAAGGAGAGGTGTGGATAGATATTTAATAGAAAGGTGATAATGATGTGATGTCGTTAATAGTTTCTCGTTCTTGCTGCTCAACAATTGGTTGTAATCCATCTCCCATGACACTGGCCATTTATTTGCTTCTCCAAATATCTTCTCAAAGTTCCATGTCTAGCCGACATTTTAGGTGCTACTTAAATGCATCAATGTCATTCTAGTTTATCACACCTTTGTTAGTGGAGAGAGAGAGAGAGAGAGAGAGAGAGAGAGAGAGAGAGAGAGAGAGAGAGAGAGAGAGAGAGAGAGAGAGAGAGAGAGAGAGAGAGAGAGAGAGAGAGAGAGAGAGAGAGAGAGAGAGAGAGAGAGAGAGAGAGAGAGAGAGAGAGAGAGAGAGAGAGAGAGAGAGAGAGAGAGAGAGAGAGAGAGAGAGAGTGAGTGAGAGAGAGAGAGAATCATTCACTGTGTAGCAAAGCACAAGTTTAAAAACAGTGTTGTGATTTTTCATCTTTTCTTTGCATGTGAGAATTTATATGTAAATATGCAGACTGCGCGACAATGCAAGTAAAGATGCAGCATGAATGGAGGCAGATTAAAATGGGATTTAGGAGAGTAGAGGAAATAAATCCAACATGATTTGCTATGGCTTAGTCATTCTGGAGATGCCAATACAAGATGTTTTTCTTTACATGGATTGTAATAATTTAGTTGATGGATTGTATTTCCCTCTTTCATTAGATAGGAAATCTCTATTTTGTGAATCTTACATTTATTATTAGAAGCAGATTTCCCAGAATACATTCCATCAAGACAAAACATGTATTATATCTTGTACATATGTTTGCTGTCCAAACTACTTGGCAGAACAACTTTGCTAGATCTATGCTACATCAAGCACATTAATCTTCGAAGTTCTGGGCAAAAGCTACTACCAAAGTCTATTATGAATAGATTAGATCCAACACTAGAGCCGTCAACAACAACAAAAACTCCTTATGAAGTATGGCATGGACACAAGCCTAGTGTCAGCCATCTAAAAATCTTTGGTTGTATATGTTTTGTTCACGGTCCTAAAAGTAGCTTAGGAAAAAGCTGAACCAAAGGTCAAATAAATGCTTTTTTCATTGGCTATCCTGATGAAGATAAGGCTTATAAAGTTTATGATCCATCCACCAATATAGCATTTGTTTCTGAGGACGTAATATTCAAGGAACATACTTATATGATTTTCCACAACCATCGATAAATGATGTTGTGTCATTTCATCCTATTTATCGCAGCATTGAATCTTCCAATCATGATTTTCTTCTATAGAACCTACAACTATAGCTACCGAAGCTGAGCAGCCGACAACACCTATTAAATGACCAGACCAAGCTAGCTCGATCAAGTATGGAGAAATTCAAGAAGAAACACCATCGCATTCTGGTCAACCAAATGTTCGTAGTTCCTCATAGACTAGAATAGTTCCTGAGAGGTATACACCTCAATGTTTCTGGACTTCATCCGAAGATCTATAGTTTCTAATTGAAGCTATTAACTCTAGGGATGCGATGAAGTGACGAGAAGTTATTGAAAGTGAAGTACAACTCACTTTTGACTTCATCTTGACATGAAACTCCATCGACATCGACATCGAAGTCATGGACTCAACTTTCCCAAAGTCATCAACAATCATTGACTGTCACTATTCAAAATGGAGCTCTTCCTCTGCCCTGTCCAAATATATCGACTTGAAGCAGAAGCGAGATTGACTTTATCAAAGTCCACATCATCAACCTCCCACTCACAAGAGAGCTATCAACAACAAGTCGATCTTCAAGAAGAAGATCAACTCTGATGGTTCCATTGCAAAATAGAAAGCTCGACATCTTATTCAAATGGTTTTGCAAAAAAATTTGCTGATTGTAATATTTCTTCCAAGCATAGAAGTGTCAATGCAGTTCATATAGCTCTTTACGTAGATGAAGCATTTATTTTGTCTAACAACACTTTTCTAATGAACACTACTAAGAGTGATCTATCAAAGGAATTTGACATGACTGATCTAGACATTGTTCATTCTTTGTTAGGAATTCATATTACTAGAAATAGACTTCATAAACAGATCTATCCTAGCCAGCAGAAATATCTAGAAAATGTTCTAGAAAAATTTCATGTTTCTGATTACAAACTGATTAATGGGGCCAATGGATCCAAGTATAGTATTGACCAAATCTTCTTGTGTTGAGCTTGATAGTGAAGCACTCGACTTAGCGAAGTACCCTTATCGTTCATTAATCAGAACTCTGATGTATGTCATGATGTGCACCAGACCAGATTTAGCATATAGTATTAGCACGTTAAGTCAATACATATCTATTTCTAGGATCTTGCATTGGAAAGCATTAAAGAGAGTGATAAAATATAAATCTTACATCACACTCATTTTTAGCCTACTACCATTTTGTGTGACAATTTGAGTTGTATTTCACTGTCTTTAAATCCTAGATCTCATAACAAGTCAAAGCACATTGAAATCCTATATCATTTTTATTAGGGACAAGACTTTTTTAGGACAAGTGATTCTTCAATAATACTCCACAATAGAAATGGTTGAGGACACATTCACCAAAAGTTCTTCCGAGGATCAAGCACCAGAAGTTCTTCAACATGCTAAACCCGTCGAAGACATTCAAGGCACTAACCGTGACCTTAAGGGGGACTATTGGAAAGTAAGCTCGTAGTTTACTCCTTGGTGATACTATTTTTATTTCAAGATTCTTCATGCACATTTTTTGATCAATGATCTAGGGTCAAATACAACCTCTTCTGGGTTCTATGTCTGCTCATCTGATACCTGCAAGAATCATAAAGTATCCTAGTTTGCTATTCTGCAGAATTACTCTCATTCTGTGTGTAGAACAATGCCCAGTAAAATACACGGGTTTCTACTAGCAGTTTGACAACTTGCAATTTTACACAAAGTCGAATCAGCCAAAGTCGACTTCATCAACTTTTTGGCTAATCTATATCAAAGGGTATCCGATATGATGATGAGATGCAGGAATCAATTCTAAAGTGACATGGATTTCTCAAATTTCCAATATGCTCAAAGATCCTAAATGTTGTACAAAGTGATCTAAAGATAAATGGATGAATGAAAATGTATTCTTGAGCTACTCTACTGAAGACTCTCATGCAGCAGCTATTTCTCATGCAAAAATCAATCATGCAAAAGGGGCAAAGAGAAACAAGGAAATAAACGAACGGAGAGTGAGTACTATATGGCACTTGTTGAACAAAACTTTCATTCATCAACCTTGATAATTCACCTTGACAATTGCAATATCCCATTAGTCTTGTAGAGTAATGATAAAAACTCTAATATGCCCTTGTTAAAAACAAGACAGGGTTGGTGACACTCAATCTACCATCATTGATAGTAGATATTGTAAGATATGGCTTGAAATGTATGGAAGAAAAAGATACAATTCCCATTAGTATCTTTTGAATCATGAGATTCATAAAATGAATCTCTGTTAGATTTTTGATTTGCAGATTTGGTTTGTTGTATGTAGGTGTTGAAAATCTCATCAGAAAATGGAAAGACATATTGATTTGAGGTTCCAGGAGTGGAGATAAAATGTCAATCCCCTGGGGAGGGGGTCTTGATTGGACAATCAACCATGAAGCGGTCGATCTCACCACAGATGAAACATTGGTTGTGCACTGGCCCTTGTGTAATGGCATAAACATCTTGTATGGCTAGTGGTTTTGGACTTTCTGGTGGGTATTCGTGATAATGCAAGGAATGTCCAGATTGTGACGGTTGTTCTTATTGTTGGATGGCATGTGCTTGGATATGCTGATATGAAGGGCAAGCATCAACATGATGCATAGCCCGCCAGTGTGGACACCAGATGGATTTTTGTCTCTTAGGTACCTGGGCAGGGTTGACAAGGCATACTGCATTGGATAAACTTCAAAGTAGTTTGAAACTCATTGGTGAGTTTTTCCATTTGCAGTTGATGTTGCTGATTAAGCAACTCCAACTAGGATCTCCAAAGCTGATCTCGGGTATCCTCGATCGGCTTCAACTCATGGACATGAGCACGAGGTGCTTTCCTTTCCCAAGATTTGTCAACATCTGATCCTTCATCTTCTTCCTTGATGGCATCAGACATAGCTAACTTTAGACTCGTATATTCGTCATTAGATCTAAGAAACAAGAAATTAACTAAACTAGATAGCATTTTGGCAGTCCAAGGATAAAAAAACACTCATTTCTTGATTCTTGGACAACCCAAGAACATAAAAAACTAGAATGTCAAGAATTTGCAAGATTTACGCTACATTTCTAGCCTCTATAGTTTATCTGAATGCTGAAACCTACTTTAATCCACAAGCAAGAAAGGAAATTTAATCCACAACTAGGAAAGCAAGAAAACTAATCCACCACTAATCCACAACCACACACAAAGGAATGGAAGGACATGATCATAAGAGGGTCACTCAAGTAAACAATCATGATCAAGGAGCTCAAAGGATGCACCAAACTCATGGAGGCTCTTAAGTGGCATCCTAGTGGCATTCTCACATTTCACAAATTACAAGTTGAATTATGCTCTCTCCACTAGAGGTCACCATCAAAAGGTGGCTCACTCTACTTTCTTGAAGAGGGGTCTACTTGCATTTATTACATTAGCCTAGAAATACTAGTTCCTACATGGTCATTCCATCTTTTGGGATTCACCATGAGGCTTTCACAGTTCTTGCTTGCCATTACTAACTAGTACTTCTCGGCTCTCATACTTAGCTCTCAGTCTTCTTTAATCTCGTCTTCTTAGAGACCTCCTCAGTCTAAGGGTGCTCTTGGTTAGCTCTGGTTGAGTATCTTGGGGATTCATCATAATCAGCCAACAGCGATGAAAGTGCAGTTTGGCGGCATGACTACTCATTATTGGTGACAATTTTGAGAGGGCAACAGGTGAGAGGTAGGCATGGTTTGCCGATTACGGGTGGAAAAATCTCATGATCATGTTCAACTTTTGGAGTTAGAATCGACCAATGTCAGGTGGCATTTTGGGGGAACACTCCCACAGGGATGATCGGCAGTACTGATATTGTCAAGTCAAGTGATAGCTACATTGACACACGCATCTGTAGTTTGGAAATTTCTCGTTCAGAGGAAAATATGGGGTAGCTTGGAGGTACAAACATTTTGGTAGTCATGGGTGATAGAAATGCAAGGTTGTGCTAGTTGGAAGCCATTGGGCAAGATAGTGGACTTGCACTGGATGATTGTGTGTGGGACATTTGGGAGATGAAGAACAGGTCAATAATCACACTTTGGAGACTCTTGGCGAGTGGTAAGTGTGATGTTTTGTGGATTTTGTAGTTGGTAAACTATCTATTGGAGGCAAGTAAGAGATTCAAGTGCCACTTTTGTGGTAAGAAAGGACATTTGGCAAAGAAGTGCTTCATAAGGAAGGAGGCACAAGGCAAGAAAACAAATCATGTCCAAAAGTTATTAATAGTGACCAAGAGGAGTTACTTTTGGTGCCCAATTTTCCTTCAACAAGTTTCAAAGGTGAAGATGAGCCTTGGTGGATAGATAGTGGGGCTACCTCCCACATGACAACTCACAAAGACTAATTCTCTTAACTCCTACTTTTTTTTAGTCTAATAAATTTATTTTTGATGCAAATGGTTGTGAATTCAAGATTGAGAGAGCGGGTTACTCCATATGTGTCTTGGATCTACCAAGAAGGACAAGCTTGAGGGTGTTCTTTATGTTCCTAGCATAACAAGGAATTTGTTGAATGTTGGACAACTCTTGGACAAAGGCTTCTTTGTTAGATTAGTTGGAAATGCTTGCTTGAAGAGTTTAAATCATTGCAAGAGGGGCCAAGTTTGGAAGGCTTTTTAGGCTTGATGGCTTATGTGAGAGCTGATCATGGTGGATTGATGGTCGAGGAGGAGATAAGACAAGTGGAGTCATGTCAAAAGGAATTCGAGGAGATAACAAAAGTGGAGTTGTGTCAAAAGGAAGTGGATCTTTCTAATCACCAATTCATTGAGCGGCTATGTGCAAGGAGGAGTCTATTCTTCATATTCCTAAGTCTTTCGCAAAACGTGGTGCTGTAAGGGAGGCATGTTCATCGTTATATACATACATACATATATATATATATAGATATATATATATATATATATATATATATATATATATGAGACACATCAATATAATAAATATACTACAATACAAAAATAGGCTTGATCAAACTTACAAATCATGACAAAGAGACCATTTTCCCTTGCTATCAATAGCCCCACTCCAAATTAATGTCACCACATACTCCCTCCTTTAGTGTTTAGGCATTTCCATATTTTAGAGAAAGTTATAACCTCATTTTAAATAGGAAAATATATGGACCATAGTCCTTTTTAGAATTCAACATGAACCATTCATCCCTTATATTTATGCATGCATGCATGCATGCATGTGTATATATATGTATTTGCACACACACATAGACACGTGTGTGTGTGTGTGTGTGTGTGTGTGTATTTTTATTTATGTATGTATATCTATATAGAAATATATGTGTATATATATATATATATATATATATATATATATATATATATATATTTAAACTTATGTACACTTTTGCGCATGTGTATCGGTGCACCATGCATCCTCCTCCCCTCACCCATGCATGAGCTTGTTCTAACTAAAAAACTTGGGGAGGAGGATGCATGTATGAGGAAAAGGATGCATGGCCCTCCTCCCCATGCATGCATCTAAGGGGCCCACTCCAAATTCAAATTATCCTTTACCAACACACAGTGTGTTTTGAAGTGCATGTATGTACTTTCATGGTGAAAGGTGTTAAACAAATGAGACTTTCATTATTAAAAATTTGAAAGGTGCTCAAAGGATTTTTTTAATTATCATACTTTCCACGGGAAAGGTTCCCCTTTAAAACATAAACCCCCTTAAAAATGTGAACCCCCACTCCCCATGAAACAAAAAAAGTGAAGGGGCTTTTTGGCTCCCCATAAACTAGGTTTTATTTTTTTTTTAAAGGAGACAAAAAAAAGTTCCCATCAAGAAAGAAACCTCCCCCCCCCAAAAAAAAAAAAAAGATTAGAGAGAGCATATCTTTTTTTAACACTTCCTCGCCCTTTTTTGTCGCATGGCAAAACCCACCCACCCACCTCCCCCAAGCACTTAAACCATCGGCCTCTGCCCAAACAACTTGCTCTTAACCATTAGGGAGCACACCTGCACTCCGCCCACCACATATGTTCCGCCCTCCTCCTGTCAGTCCACCTAAAAAAGCATAGCCCGTGGAAGTTGTAGCATAGCCCGTGTCACACAACAAACAGAATGGCGAAGCAAACAAGTATTTTTGAACAAGGTATTGATTCACTTTGTATATCGACTTAATGGTTTGTCATGTTTTATTAGCATGCATCTTTATGTTTATAAACAATACTCACAATTTCCATTGTTACAACACATTATATTGAAAAATATTACATATTTTTTAAATAGACATGATAAAAATTACATTTTAGTCACGTCATGTCGCATATTTTTTTATTTGTTATTTATAAAATGGATTTTGTATGTCATCTAATAACAGTTGGGAACCTGTGTGTTTGTGCAGATGGTGAACTTGATGGTGAATCATCGCCGATTTTCCGTGGAGTTTAGAGAGCTGCTTGGTGATGGAGATCATACTTTTTGAAGCACAACCATTTGGTTGTTACAAGGAAGAAACCAACTACGTGACAAGGAAAGTCAAAAAGAAGATGTTGGATTCCTTGAAGTCAGTCCGAATGGACCCAGACACAACGTCATCTTCTTCACATATGACTGATAATCCAAAAATTACGAGTGATATGCTGAAGGAGGAGTCTTGCCGAACACCAGTTCATGAGATGCCTGAGAGCTTCAAGAACTATACCTTAGACGATGTAGTAATTATGATGCTGCAAGCTCAATGAGAACCTGATCAAAGTCAGGAACCGACAAAGCAAGTCTTTGAAGGACCTGCGTGAATGCAACCGATGAATCTAGCCAAGCAAGGTGAAGAAGAAAAGATAGTGCATGTGGGAGAGCAGTTAATGCCCACTCAATTCAAAAGACTACGTTCATTATTGGTGGAATATAATGATTGTTTTGCTTGGAATTATAGTGATTTAAAGGGTATCTCTCCAACCATAGTCTAGCATACTATACCCTTGGTGGATGGAGCAATCTCGAAGGTGAGTCGTTACTACTTCTGCAACCCGAATTATACAAAGCTGATCAAGCAAGAGTTGCAGAAGTTGTTAGATGCCGACTTTATTTATGAAATTGAGCATACTGAATGGGTGTCACCAATAGTCACAGTACTCAAATAGAATGGCAAGATACGGATCTGTGTGAATCTTAAAGTGTTAAATGCAATCACCAAGAAGGACCATTTTTCCTTACCATTTACGGCTGGATAGAGTAGCTAGAGCAAAAGCCTACAGTTTTCTGGACGGCTTAGGTTAAGATAGCACCGCAAGATCAGCACAAGATAGCATTTGCCACAGAATGGGGAACCTATGCCTACAAGGTGATGCCATTTGGACTTTGCAATGCCCCAAGTACTTTCCAGCAAGTTATGCAGGCAACATTCAAAGACTATTTACAAAAATTTCTAGAGATTTTTCTGGATGATCTGTGTGTGCATGGACCTAACTCACAACACTTATCCAATCTGGAAAAGGTGCTGAAGAAATGTCGCGAGTACCAGATTTCCTTGAGCCCAGAAAAGTGTCACGGAACTTTCGCAAGGCAGTTAAATCACCTTCTAAACCTTCGTAGACTTCTCTAAGGTCTTAGAATTTTGTGAAAAAGGTCCCTGCAAAAATTTGGGTGGAACTGATTGGGAAGAGTGGATTTTGCCTATTACGCACTCCAATGTCCGCTATATAAGAGCAGAATTCGAGTCATTTGTCACTTTGCCTAGCGAAGCTCTGCTGAAATTTTAAGCAAAATTTCCACATACTCTGTTTGCTACCAAAACTCCTACTGACCATCATCTGCACTCTCTAAACTCAGATCTGCGCTCAATACCATCAAGTCTCGATACCATCATTGCCACGTAGAAGCTTATGCGGAGTTTTTATTCCAACAACAAAGGAGATGTTGTTTTATTTCGAGAGAATATCGATTCCTATTAGATGTAGATATGTTACTCAAGAATGTGGCATATGTTTGGAGACATGTTAGTATTGTTAGACTTAGTGACTTTGAGCCAATGTTAGAAAACTTGGTGTATGCCCAAGTATTGGTTTCTGATTTATCAGATAACCTGATGTCTATTTCTTCAAAATATTGGAATATGAAATTGTTGCTGCTTCAATTTTTTGTGATAGTTTGAGTTTTTGTGATGAATATTTTTCAAACCCACACATTGAATACCCACACAGACACACATGCACACACATCGCTGAATAAAAGTAAAAAAAAAAAGACACACACACACACATACACACATTCCCTGCCACCTTCGACCACCCAAAATTTTTTGTTCATTAGCTAATGGTGGTCCGATTTGTTGGGAAGCCAAAATGTGACTTTCACGTCGTCGATTCTAATTTATTTTGCCTTAGAGCATATATTCTGATGCAGCACAAAAATGTTATATATTTCAAAATTTTCTTTTTATTTGGGAGTGTATCACTGCATTAGTTTATAGAGAAAAACTTAATCGCCACAAACTTTCTTTAGGTTTGTGCTTGCAGATAAACTATTGATAGAAAGACATTCTTATTTACATTGATTGTTGATTCACAACTTGTTCAAACAAGTTTAATTTGCTTAAATGTTTGAGGTTTCTTTATCATCAGTCACTACTATGATTTGCTTTTTCGAATTCAAAAAATCATTATATATCATGAAGTGAGTCTAATCAACATACGCTTTGAACTTTGACATTGAATAGATTGAACTACACTAATCAGAAATAAGAGAGTTGTGAATAATATCAGTTTCAAGTGTAAACTTTATAATTGACATAGACTTTTTTGTGTTTATCATACAGGTCATATATACATATGTATCCTCCAAGTCATTGACCGCCACCTAGATCAGCCTCCATCAATGACAAGCACTTACAACTAGAAGAAGGCGATCCAACCTTCTCTCTCATTCAGCCATCTTCCAAATTATCAACCATCACTAGATAGATAGATAGATAGAGAGAGAGAGAGAGAGAGAGAGAGAGAGAGAGAGAGAGAGAGAGAGAGAGAGAAAGAGAGAGGCAGAGAGAGAGAGAGAGAGAGAGAGAGAATTTTTTGCGAATTCTTTTCGAAGGACTCAAAAAATTAAATTCTCTTTTGAGTTGCAAAAAATTCCCTCTTTCGTGTCGCGAAAAATTTCCTCTTTCGTATCGCGAAAAGTTCCCTCTTTCGCATCTCGAAAAATTCACTCTCTTTTGAGTCACGAAAAATTTTCCCTTTGGAGTCGCGAAAATTCTCTCTTTGGAGTCACAAAAAATTCTCTCTTTGCAGTTGCAAAAAATTATCTCTTTCTCTTTCTACGATGCGAAGGACCCGAGTCTTGAATTTTTTTCCGAAGGACTCAAAAAATTTGAGACTCGAAAATTTGAGTCCTTAGGAAAAAATCGAGTCTCGAATTTTTCGAATGTCGAGTTTTTCTAAAGGACTCAAATTTTTGAGTCTCGAACTGTCAACTCAAATTTTTCCGAAGGATCAAAGGACTCTTTGTACTGTCACATTTAATTTTTCAAAAGACTTGAATTTTTCCGAAGACTAGAACCTTTTCAAAGATTTGATTTTCTCAAAAGACTCAATTTTTTTCAAAGACTCCAATTTTTCTAGAAGACTAGAATTTTTTTAAAGACTCGAACTTTTTCGAAGGCTCAAATATTTCCATGGACTCGAATTTTTCCAAAGACTTGAGATCGGCCATCTTCCAAATCATCGGCCGCCACCTAGATCGGCCTCCGTCAACGACGGGCACTTACAACTAGAAGAAGACGATCCAACCTTCTCTCTCATTCAGCCATCTTCCAAATCATCGGCCGTCACTAGATCGGCCGCCATTGCATGTCAATGACGGGCACTCACAACTAGTATATATATATATATATATATATATATATATATATATATATATATATATTTGTGTGTGTGTTTGCATACATATCTATATAAGTATATGTATATACATATACATATAAATGTTTGTATGAGACATTTGTTCCCTTTTAAATCTTAATTCCATTGGTTAAGTTTATATAATAATGTCATGATGTTATGTATTGATGATTTAGAACTTTGTTTAATTATAATAATCTTAGGTTATGATGTATTCATGATGATGTTATGATTGAGATCTCTCTAATAATCAAAGTTTTCCTTCCTACTACTATTGTTGTTTCTACTTCTTTCCCACTTGTTGTAGACAAACATTATTCTCTTTGAGTCAACAAAAATCAGCCTGCCTTTCTTAGTAGATCCAAGAACATACTAATCAAACTTTCTCACCATCAAATGTTTTACTAGAGCATATTCTTGGGACATAATGACGTCATTTGGCTCTATTCTTTACCAGTATTTTTTTTTTTGGGTTTACAACATGAATGACTATTGTCTATATTGACCCATCCTAATGCGAAAAATTTGAGGTTTACACATACGGTTCTTGATAAAGTAATTTTGACATTTTTTATGACCGTGATCCCATGGGTTGATAATATCAAGAAAAATTATAAGCCCTCATGACATTATAAGTCCTATTATCTTCCCCCAAGTGGGGAGTTGTTGTATTGTACTGCTTAAGTTGGTGGGCTAGTTAGATTCATATTACCAAGAAGCATCCACATAAGTCCTCAACCAAAAGTCACTAAAGGTGGCAATTATTCTTTTCAAGCCCATTCTAATTATGCCAAGCAAGAGTAAAGACTATCTATGTCACCTATGCAAGACATATGTATAGTGCTTGAATTGTGCATTTCTCAATCCTATGTTGTGTTGAGCTTACTTATAGAAACTAAAGGTATTGGATGTAGATTCTTTACAAACACAAAGCATAACAAGAATTAGCTAGAGATCTAGGAAAGGCATTTAATTCAAATGAGTAAATTGCTATTACAACTAGGTACTTAGTAGATTGTGAAGATCAATAATTCTGGCCTCCGTGTATGTTGTGCCCTTGTATTTGCTTTCGGTCATTTGCTGTATGACGAGAATGTATGATGAGAATGCTTTGTTGATTGACCTTTCTGTATTGACATTCACTATGACATAGAGTTGTAAGTTGTTGTATATATGCTTTTAGTATTGTTGTCACTGCAAAAACAACCACCACCTAGAGTAAAGTTTTCAGCAGCTTACGGGCATAACCGACAAAGACATATTTGAAATGCCTCTTGATAAAGAGCTGGTGAGTCAATGGGCAGTCTTTGATTTCGAAAGCAATTGAGGTTTGAGGAGATATGAAGAATATTGAGGATGTTACTTCTCGGAATCTGAGAAGGACCAAGATCTCCGTTCGCATTATACTAATTAAAACTGCGTTTATCCTTTATTTTCAGGGTGTCAATGTGGGGCAAATTGAGACACCATTAGGCACGGCCTTCTTCAGCTGGATGACGAGCGTTGATCGCAGCTGCAGTTTGTGCTGATCATGAACGCTCTGCGGGTGGAGACCAGAGAGTGGTTGTCGTGCCTTGTGCAACAGCAGCCCAAAAGAGATGAACGTGAGCAACCAGGCTGTTGTGAGCGTCATTATCGCCTGGCAGCTCGAATCCGGGGCGCTGTAAGCACAAGCACGACGACGCCTTAAGAGAAACTAAATTCGGTGCGCACGTTCATTTGATAAAAGATGTATAGGCGAGAATGGCAGCTAATAACAACAATATAAGATCTTAAGAAAAACCAACGTTGTGTACCTTCGAGGCCTCCACGTCGTTGAAAGATTGATCAACATCGTCCTTAGTAACATGTATGGTAAGGCAAAATTGTTCACCTTGTACGTTCACATTGACAAGCCTAGATCACTTTGAATTCTTCATCTTCAATTTCATTAAGAGTTTTAGGTGTTCCATTTTTTTGTCCATTGAGGGTTTGTCTAGTGACCTTTCCAAGAAGTGAAATGATGAGAGAGAGAGAGATTGAGAGAGAAAAATTTGGTAGATATAGTTTTTCTCATAGATGAAACATGCTGGATGCCTAGAAAGAGTATTTTGTAATATTGATCATATGACATATCTGTAAACCCAACCAAGTTTTACCCATGATATAATGCTTTTGACAAGGTAGCTTCACGGCAAAAATTTGAAATTGCCTAATAATAGCTTTGCCTAAATCACGTAAGAGTCAAGCTGTCCTTGCACTCATGCAATCTTGATACTCATAGCTATCACAAAAGATCTATAAGCTAATAGTCAATGTACAGTGGATACCGAAGGCTACCAAAGCCTTTAATATGCAAAAACTAGCCGTGGAATTTGATCTCATCCTTTACTTTTCTGAATTTATCTATAATTAAAACAACATTAGCTTTCAATTAGCCACACATATACCCATAAAACTCACACTCACAAAGAACAAGCAAGTTCCAATAGTTTATTTTCATGAAAATTGTGTGGACATGTGCATTGAATCATGTGTGTGCATCTTCAACGTCTAACACTTCTCGGTAGACAAAGTTGTATGCAAAAGATATTCAAATCTTCACGCTCTCCATAGATTTGAATGTTTTGTGGATGAACCACATGTGGAACTTCCAACCAAATTTTAGAAACAACATGACTTTTGGAATTATGTTGGAATGTTTCCACATGCTTTCAATCTATTTGTGTCAGAGTTCAACAACACAAAGCAGCACCCATTCTAGTAAATAATAGCATGTACAAAGCGCCCCACAAGCATCATGTGGGATCTCATCCCACCACCTAGCCACCTACCTTCCTTTTGACCCCAAAAGGCTGGTACCAAGGACAAGGGAATATTGTCGACTCTCAGCTTCTATGGAGGCTCTCATGCTTTTAAATTTCCCTTTGGAATATTTCTTGCGCCTTTTCTAGGTGTCACAAGCTCCAATAGACTCATTGTGCATAGCTTGCAAACTAGTTTTCCAATACTCCAACTCAAGCAAATTAGTGACACGCTGCCCCTCCCATCAACGTGCTCATACAAGACCACCACTTGGCTTTGATACCTTGCTAAAACAATACATCTCTCAAATTTCTAAAAAAACAAACTGTGGAATACACAAACAATGTTTTGTGAGGCCCAGAACATAGTAAATGGAGTTTAGACAAGGTATGAGACAATGTATGCATGTGTAGAGTTATCAATAGCAATTCTATGAATAGTTGGTCCATGCTTAGCGCGCTATTCTAGGTGAATCTATGTATAGGGAACTTAGGGCTATGCATGGCTATGTGCCCAGGATGCTTTTGGCTCTATATATTGGGTCCAAACTCGCCCTACTCCTCATTATGGTTGTGGATTCATTGCCAGGCTCTCACTCAATGTTCATGCTTCTTGTTCCTTGGCTTGGGGGTTTTGATTGGATGCTTCTACTTGGTTGGGTGGTTTCTCCATAGTGTGTTATCCATTGTGTTTGTGATTTGTAAGTAGGATCTAAGGAGCTTCCCTTATACACCACCTTAAACTAGAATAGATTAATCGTGTACTTAAATGTACCATCAATGGTATAATTTACATGTATTTGTAACTCATCTATTAACTAGAGTTAGATGGAGCGACGCACTTGGAATCTCTAGAGGTGTGTTTGCTCGTTCAGTAGGTAATATATATATGAAGACATGCTTCATTCTCACACCACCGAGAGAGAGAGAGAGAGAGAGAGAGAGAGAGAGAGAGAGAGAGAGAGAGAGAGAGAGAGAGAGAGAGAGAGAGAGAGAGAGAGAGAGAGAGAGAGAGAGAGAGAGAGAGAGTTCTTGTACTTGTGAAATTGTCCTAGCATGCCATAAATTCTTACAAAAGAGCAACTCTCATATGTTAAACATGTCATAAAACAAATGAGAACTCCAACAGGCTATGCACATTCTTTATGCAAATCATTTATCAAAGATGGTAAATTAAGTGGATTGAAATCGCATGATTGGCATAAGATGTTGCAATTCATACTTCCACTTTCTATTCGAGGTCTCTTCAATGATGACGTACGAAATACGCTTTACAATTTGTCATCAATGATTAGGTTTCTATATCTTTTTAAACCCTTGTACAAATATGTGTTATCTCAATATTTTTATGTGTTAAACAATCTAATGTACTATCAATCTTGTATTGTTTTTGTAAAGTTTTATTTTTGTACTACTCAATATATAAATAGTATTTTTAATTACATACATTTGTTTTTTTTTTAGAAATATGATTAATAGACTTGTAGAAACTCGTGGCATATCACATGCAATGGTTGTAAGTGTTCCATAGTGACATGCAAGGCATGCACAAAGTGAATTGGACACATGCATGATGATTTGTACAATTCAAGTTGAATATTTGACACTTGGTAAATGTAGGTACAAATGCATGCATGAGAAGTGACAAATGTCACTAATACTCTAGTTTTCACTTATAGATGTGGATGGAAGGTGAATGGATGTGGTTCTACCTTGAGCTACTTCAAACTCCATAAATATGTGTAGACATTCTCATAATTTTTTATGAAGAACCAAGCTTTGAAGCTATTCCATGTTATTTTGGATCTACACTATCATTTGCTTGAATATTGTTCTCTCTTTCTCTCTCTAACTCGAGTAGAGGCTTATGCTAATGCATTGAATTCTTTTACTTTTTCTCTCTTGTTTATCAAAGCTATCATTCTTTGATTCTCAGCATGCTAGATTGTGATTTAGTCATAAAATTCTATACTTGATTTTAGTATTCAATCTAGAATCAGGTTATGTGCTAAACACAAAGCTTAATAAGATCATTTACACTTGAGGATCATTCCTCAAACGTGTAAACTTGCTGAAATTTTGTCAGATTGAATATGCGGGTAGCTCACATCATCAAAGAGACACGATCGGAAATCTACGATTATACCTAGAACTAGATTCAGATGAGTGTCAAGACTTGTGTGATGACGAGAATGAAGTAAATGATGAGAATGATTTATGATTTTTAATACTTAAATTCACTTGCACTCATTTTTTTTTATATTCATCGCAATACTTTTATGTATAATTTTAGAGTTGAATGTGATAATTATAATATCTGAATCTTGCGGCTATGTCCTATTTTAGAATGTCACCACATATTCCCTCCCTGCGGCATGTAGGTTTTTCCATGCAAGTTGGAAAGATTAGAACCTCACCTTTAACGGGAAAGAAGTAAGGGCTACACACCTTCCTAGGATTGGGAATTTTAATTATCTACATTTGGCTCTTGCATATTAACTAATTGCTAGTGTATGCGGAAATATACGACACATTGCTTTGAATAAAATGAAAGTGATGAATTACATTTGATTTCTTACTATGTTAGATAACTTATTCCAATAAAAAAAAAATTGAAACTACACAAACTCATCGGTAAACTCACTTGAAGCTTAAGTGCAAGCATGCAATTCCTCGCCCTTTCAACGCTTGCTCTCTTTTCTTTTTTTTGAATATCTTTGTCACATGCACAAGCAATTAAAAAATAACACTATATTACTCAATTGAACCATTATTATAAGCAAATTATTCTAATCTACTTCAAATTCTCTCTCATTTTATGCCTGCTCCTTTTTTTTCTCTCTCTCTCTCTCTCTCTCTTAGATTACAGATCAACATACAAATATCTTTAAACATTATCTATTCATCTACTACACTACATCAATCTCTCTCTCTCTCTCTCTCTCTCTCTCTCTCTCTCTCTCTCTCTCTCTCTCTCTCTCTCTCTCTCTCTCTCTCTCTCTCTCTCTCTCTCTCTCTCTCTCTCTCTCTCTCTCTCTCTCAAATTACAAATCCAACATACAATTACCATCAAATACTATCTATCCTCTCTCTCTCAAATTACAAATCCAACATACAATTACCATCAAATACTATCTATCCATCTACTACCCTAAATCTTAATCGAAACTCTCTCTCTCTCTCTCTCTCTCTCTCTCTCTCTCTCTCTCTCTCTCTCTCTCTCTCTCTCTCTCTCTCTCTCTCTCTCTCTCTCTCTCTCACATTATAAATCTAATATAAATTTTCTATCAAACACTTCTATCACTCTTAAATATCCTAAACTAATGCATAATGCAAAACTCTCTCTCTCTCTCTCTCTCTCTCTCTCTCAACACCTTTATGAATGATCCTCTATTAATATTAATCTTAAATAAATGCAAAACACTTGTACACTTCTTAAATCTTAAATGAGAAACACTTCTTCTTTCTCTCTCTCTTAGCACGGGTACTCGTCTAAAGACTTGGCACCTGTAACACTCTTTCTTAGAGGTCTTAGAGGTCGACTTAGAGGGGGTTGAGAGGAGGAGGGTGAAGGAACGGGGTAAGTGGGTATGAAGGTCTAAGAGAAATTAAAGGCGGAGTAAGAAGGAGGATTAAAGTTCGGTGGAGAAATACGAAAAGTTCCAAAAGCAGCATCGATTCTCTTGTCGTCCGATCCTGAGCTTCCATCTAACTATTGGGCTTGCCCGTCGTAATCCTTTGCACTGTCATCTTTGTCATCTTCCTTTGGTTTCTGATTAGAGATTCCTGCTTGGGCCTTTTACGTCGTGTTCCATAATTGGTTCACTTTGTCCACAACACCTACTGCAGGGCCTTCATCATTTCTTCTAATTGTTTCTGAGACTCGAGAATGACTTTCATCTTTTTGCCGCAACAAACTCAAAATTACTTTTGTCTGCCTCTCTTTCTTGGATTATCCTTATGTATTTTTCCATTCATATGGCTGAAAGGATGTGCCAACTCCATCAGCCCCATCGATGACATGTGTGGGTGAGGATTATTGTTGGGATGCTGAATCTGACGTTGATGTAGCATCTTGGGAATTTGTCAAACTGGATGATGTTTGTTGAGACCTTGTTGCTTGTCTCGTGGCTCGTGGTTTCATTGGATCTTTCCATCTCATGACTCTGTATCATCTGTCTCCATGCTATTTGGAGAACGTCTTTTTGCCATCAGTTTGGTTCTTGTCCTCTGTTGGCGTGTTTTGGAAAGCTAGGCCTTAGAGATATCAAATATTTGCTGAGCAGAATATCCTTCAATAGCTGGATTTTGTTGGGAGCCTGATTGTGTTGGATATTTCTTGACAGTCAACTTCATAATGCTCATATTGGGTGGTGGCCCCTATGTGATAATGTGTGTTTTCTCCAACTCGAATGCTTGGACTTTTTTTAAGGAACTAGTATGTCCCAAACTTTATCAGCCACCTTCAACAACCCCCAGAGTTTTGGTCCGTTGTTCATTTACTGTAGTGTGAGATCTGTTATCAGCTGACCCAGCGATGTGGAGGGTTGCTTGTGCTTTATGCATTCGTGAAGGCAATTTGAAGCAAACTGGGCCCAATCATAGAGATTCTGGCCATGTAGTCGTGAATCTGCCATTATGTGAAACATGGACATCGATATCCGAAAGATCTTGATTTTGTAACGTTGGGTGTACTTGGTTAAGTAAGCACAAGCAGCAGCTAGAGCTTGATCATTGATAGCATCAAACCGATACCCATCCTTGTTCTTCCATTTTGCAATAGAGGGATCAATAAATTTGAAGTATGTTGTTGTCTCAATTTTCTACAATGTTTCCATAACTGCATTCGGTCCTCGAGGGAAGCCAAAGATATGGAAGTCTGCTCCAGATAGAGAGATGTTATACACATAATTTCGGTTTAGAGGAACAATAAACTGACAAGATCTAGTTGTGGTGTTGTAGGAAGCATAATCCATGTGCAGTAGGTAGGGACTTTAGTAGCCAGACATAGCAGTGATCTGAAATTCTATTTGTTGCAGGAACTAATGGGCTTGTTGGTACTATGTAGTCATCTCTACAATGTCAAGGTTACCCATGTTGATGTCTATCTTGTCGGCATCAGAGTTTTAAACTATCAGAAGAATGAAGCATGACTGTTTTGGAATTGGTCTCTAGAAAATGAGGCTTGGTCGAGATCTAGAATAGTGCTCTGGTGTGACTCGTCTCGATCGATATGGTATTGGTTTACTCGGCTCGGTCGATATGGTAACGGTAAGGCTCGGTTGAGATTTGAGTAGCGGCTCGGTCGATATTTGAACGTTCAAAGCTGAGCAAAGGGCTCGGTTGAGATGTGAGCTATAGGGCTCAGTCGAGAGCGGCAATAGTAGTTTGCGCAGTTGAAAATAGATCAGTGTAAACAATGGTTTGCAACAAAGTGTGGTGGTAAGGAGGTATGGAACAGATGGTATGTAAAGGATTGAATGTCTTCCACAATAGTGAAACTAGAGCCATGATTTGCGCTCTAGCTGCACTACCCCTCAGTGTGTCATTGTGCAAAAAGTTTGAGCAACAATTGTTATTTCTGGTAGATTAGGTATTCTCAAAAGTTCTGTTTGATGGTGATCTTTTGGTGTGCATGAGGTAGAGTGATGACACTGGAGAAACTGAATGCGTGAGTGAGCATGGATTGACTGGATGATAGAGCACCACAACCGGTGATGGGAGCAGAAAGATCGCCAAAAATTGGTCACCAAAAGTCGCTGAAAGTTTGCACGTCACTGAGGTGCATATGACTTTGTGTTTTGGTTCTTTATAACCATTGGTGGTGTCTCGCCTCGGTCGAGATTTTTGAAGGGACCAGCTTGTTCAAGATCAAACCGGAATGACTCGATCGAGATTTTCAAAAATCTTGTTGAAGTGTCAGGACCCGTCTGGTCGAGACCTTATGTAGCAGGCTCGGTCGAGGTGTCAACCAAAGGACTCGGTCGAGGCGTCAACCAAAGGACTCAGTTGAGATGCCAACTAGAGGACTCGGTCGAGATGCCAACCAAAGGACTCAATCGAGATGCCAACCAGAGGACTCGATAGAGATGTCAACTAGAGGACTCGGTTGAGATGCCAACCAGAGGACTCAGTTTGATGCAAGTGCTTGTTGAGTACTCTATCTCAGTGATGGTGTTGGAGAACTTCATGAAGTAAAATGTGATAGTGTTTTAAAATGTGGAGGATCTCAATGAAATTAACTATCTCAAGTACCAGATTTGTGCTATGGGTTGAAAATATGAGATATCAGATTGCAGAACTGAACTGGATCGAAAAAGTTATAAAGTCTATAAATGTGAACTAGACCATCATATGTTGACCTGCAACACTCTTTGTGAATCTAAATAGATATCCAAGAGAAAAAAAACTTATGGAGAACAAGAATGCAATAAGTAAAAACATAGGCAGTCAAACAACATAAAAAATAAGAAGACACAAAAAGTAAAAAAATAGAAAATAAACTTGTAAAAACTAAAAAAATCAGTAAAAATATAACATAAATGTATACAATAGTGATGTAGTTATATTGGGTCAACAAAAAACAACTCTTTGTAGTAGCGCCGCAGACGACTGCCATTTACGATAGTGTCAAGGAGTACTCCATCAAGTGTTGGTCCTTCGCTTCTGAATTTTGACTTTCCTAGGTGCTTCTTAGATGTGTAGAGAAGCACCTGATCACCTAAGTGTAAGTCTTTATTGTGTAGGTGACGATCATGCTAGGCTTTTTGGCGACGTTTGTTAACTAATTGTGGGTGATACAAGATGAGTTGAGTGTCACACAATTGTGATAATGTAAATAGCCTATTTTGGACTTCTTGTTCAATTGTAACTTTCTCACATAGATCAGTAGAGAAAGCTTGCATGACTCACAAGGAAGGAACTAGGAACTCAATAGGCATTATTGCCTCTTGACCTTAGATGAGATGGAAGGGAGTAACCCATCCAGTGGCCTTCATAGGAGTTGTATGGTATGCCCAGATAGTAGAGAACAGTTTGGTTTCCCAATTTGATCGACTAGTTTCAACTATCTTGGTTAGGATCTTACAAATGGTCTTGTTTGTTGATTGGGCCTACCCATTACATATGGGATAGTACAAAGTACTTTTGCAGTGGCTAACAAGATAATGGCATAAGAGATTATCGATCATGTCATTTAACAAGTGTGAGCCTCTGTCATTAACAAGCTCGATTGGATAGCCAAAACGTACAATAATGTTTTCATAAAGAAAACTGTTGGCTGATTCTGTAAAATCCCCAAGATACTCGGACAGAGCAACTCAAGAGCACCTCTCACCTTAGACCGAGGAGGTCTCTGAGAAGACAAGACTAATGAAGACTGAGAGCCGAGTATGAGAGCCGAGGAATACTAGTTAGTAATGACAAGTAAGAACTGTGTAAGCCTCATGGTGAATCCCAAAAGATGGAATGACCATGTAGGAACTAGTATTTCTAGGTAAATGTAATAAGTAGACCCCTCTTAAAGAAAGTAGAGTGAGCCACTTTTTGATGGTGACCTCTAGTGGAGAGCATTATTCCACTTGTAATTTGTGAAATGTGGAAATTCCATTAGGATGCCACCTAAGAAGCTCTCTTGCTTATTTAAGAGACTCTCTCTTTGTGTAGAGGAGCTTTTTGTGAATTGTATCAACTCCATGCTGAAATGAGAAGAGCCTTCACGAGTTTGGTGCATCCATTGAGCTCCTTGATCATGCTTGTTTCTTGAGTGATGCATTCATGATCTTTCCCATCCCTCCTTTTGTGTGTGGTTGTGGACTGTATAGTGGATTAGATTTGCTGCTTTCGTAGAGTGGATTAGTTTCTTTCCTTGTTTGTGGATTAACGTAGGAACCAGCATTTAGATAAACTACATAGGCTGGATCCGGTGGTGTAAATCTTGCATATTCTCTGACATTCCAGTTCTTGATGTTCTTGGGGTGTCCAAGAATCAATAGGCTGGTTGGTTTCTTGATTCTTGGACTCCTAAAATGTTGTCGATTAGTTCTTGATTCTTGTTTTGTCAATTTATGCACGTGTAGCTCAGTGTTAGTAAAATGCAAGCTCTGATTCAGTCCGTTTTAAGTGTAGGTAGCTGTAGAAACTAATGAACGTTCATTTGGGCTGTATGTTGATTTGTAAATGAACGTTCTTGACTTGCATCTATGTAGAATGTAAGTGCATTCAAGAGAGACGATCATGAGTAGTCCTTTGCCAGGCAGGACAAAGAAATATACTACAATGTCTATCTATTCCCTTCTGTCTGGTTTGGCATTGTAAGATTAAGAAGACATCTAATGAATGCCATGAAGCCTTATAACAAGTAGAAACGATTCTGAAGAAAAAGCAAGTAAAAGCACCGTAGTCAATAGATCCTCTAAAGCAGGGGATCTGTCAACATTTGACACCGTTGCTACTTGAACTCCACCGCATTCTACATATAGAAGAACCGCAACATTGTCCACATTCAGATCCCTGCACACAAACTCCCCATCTTTCAACACCTCTCAATTTTTACAAACTGACCAGAGCCACATAAATGGCTACATCATTGCCCAAACCCACGGGTTGATAGACTCGGAATCCCATTGTTACCAAACACCCATGCAGACCTGGATTCCCTTCTATCCAAGCTTCCACTCCAGTTTTCTCACGCTTCAAATCTCAACCAGAGCCCAACCAAAATCTCGACCGACAGCCACCATCAAATCTCAACCGACGGCCTGCTCTCAGATCTCAACCGACGGTATTGCATCATATCTCAACCGAAGCACTTTTTTTAAATCTCAACTGACGTGCTTCTTTGGAATCTTGACCGATGCCCATCAGTTAGATCTCAATCGAAGGAAGTTGCTCAGATCTCCCCCGACGGGATCTGCTTCACATCTCAACTGATGCAATTCTATACGTTCTAAACAGAAGCAGTTCCTCACCACCGCAACCGACAACACTCCATTAAACCAATTGCATACCCTCACAACACCTACCCTCCCACTGCATCACTTCGCAACGATTTTCATCCACCCATCGAGACCGCATTTCCATCGTTGCTACCATCTCCATTCGTTTTCACACGTAGCAGCCGCATCCAACCACAATCATACGACCCTACGCCTACCCTCGGCCACCTTCACTGCAACACACGGCCTCCACCTCCATCCATTGCCACTGCGCCCGCCTTCCATTGCCACCACATCACAACCACATGCCATCCCATTACGATTGTTTACAACCATATCTCTCTTCCTCTCCACCAAACCTTCACGCTCCTTCCATGCTCTCACGCTAAAATCTCAACCGGAGCCAAAGTCCAGCTCTTAGATCTCGACCGACGGTGCTCTATGACATCTCGATCGACGATTTTTAGTTAGATCTCAACCAACGATTTTTAGTTAAATCTCAATCGACGGCCTCAGTTAAATCTCAACCGATGGCCTCATTCAGATCTCAGCTGACGGCCTCAGTCAGATCTCAATCGACGGCCTCAATAAAATCTCAACCGATAGCCTCAATCAAATCTCAACCGACAACCTCGTTCAGATCGCAACCAATGGCCTCAGTCAGATCTCAACAGACGACCTCAGTCAGATCTCAACCGACGGCCTCATTCAGATCTCAATCGACGGCCTCAGTCATATCTCAACTAACGGCCTCGTTCAGATCTCAACCGATGGCCTCAGTTAGATCTCAACCGACGGCCTCGGTCACATCTCAACCGACAGCCTCAGTCAAATCTCAACCGATGGCCTCAGACAGATCTCAACTGACGACCTCAGTAAGCTCTCAATCGATGACCAACTGTTAAAATCTCAACTGGAGCCAGAGCCTATTGTCATATTTCGACCGAAGGGATCTCTCACACTTTAGCCAGACGACATCCACGCCAGACCATAACAAATCACTGCACATTTTATTTGCATCCACTACCTTCTACCTTCGTTTGCATCTGACTCCGTCAATCTCCGTTTGCATCTGATGCCCCTCCACCTGCTTTAATCACACACCTACCCGCATCCACATTAGACCGCAAACAAACTCCCTTCATTAACAATCGCAAACAAGAACACGTACACCCATACTACCTACACTACACCACAACTGACCACATTGCATCGCAGAACACCAATCTGCTAACTACCCCGCCTAACTCGCAAACACATCGCATCTATCTGCATTCACAAATAGCCAACGCCATTCATCCTTCATTTGCAACCCACCACATTCACACCCCTTCCACCTTCAACTGCAACTAGCTGCACTCCACATCACCCAATCATCCACATCCAATCACAACATAGTCACTCCTCTACACCATCGCAACCGAACCCGAACACTACCTGCATCCATCCTTAACCCCCTCATTACAACCGTATTCCTCCACAGTCGCAACAGAATGCAATCAGATGACCCTACGACTACCCTCGGCCACCTTCAACCGCCAAGAGACCACCCTCTACCCACATCCGCATACCGCCGTTGAAACCACACCCAGTCGTTGAAACCGCCACAAGCCATTGAAACCGCAATCGCCACAACCGCTCCCCGTATATTGTAATCACCACATCCGTCGTAATCACCATAACCCACCGCACAACTCCACAATCACCTCGTCTCCATTCTCACACTGTGGAAACCGCAAGCCATCTGTTGTTCAGCCATAGTAGTCTCTTTCACCTCCAACCTGAGCGTCTTCAGACCACAATACCACTTCATTTGACCGCACCTTCCAACTGACACCGCTACAGACAACCATCACCACCAGCAACCACATTACAATTACACATCCGTAACTTGGCATAAACTGCATACATCCATTCCACCCGCACCCCAACTACATCAGCCTTTGATACATACTGACTGCCGTAAACTGTCACACATGCACTTAACTAAAACCAGCTCACACTCCAATCGCACCCACAATAGAACCATAGCTATCGCAAATTCTCACAAACACCACCTTACGCTTGCACAAGGGACCCTTCGCCCGCAAACATTCGCTGAAACAGCACTCACCCATCTCCAATGTCATCAACCGCATCCCTCTGTCCTCAACCGCATTAGACCGCAATCAAACTGCATCATTCCGTCACCCGTAATCCAATCCCATCATTCCTCCACCCGTATTCCAACCCAATCCATCGTTTCCTTGTCGTAACCACCCGCAACTCACCCCATTCTCTAATGCATTGACGTGACCATATTCAAAACCCTTATACCTTCAACAACCAACAGGCCACCATCCGAATAGCATTGCTGACACCGCACACATCTGTTGACACCGCTAAAACTGTACTCAACTACTACTACCGCAATCAACCACTGTCAGCACAGGTACCGCTGACACTACATATACCCGTCAAAACCACAATCATCTACCGCATTCACCCGTCTCCACCACAATTGCAACTGACCACAACAGACCGCAACTGACCACAACGAAACACAGATCGCAACTGATCGCACCATCCGGATATCACCATTGACAGAAATCTACCGCAAATAACCGCAATCCCCCGTAACCGTAAACTACAAACCGTGGGGACCGCAAAACACCAAAAAAAAAAAAACCTCTCCAAAAACACAATAAAAAAAACTCATACCCAACACAAAAACAGACACACCAGTCTTCAATGGACCAACAAAATGAGCCTGAAGTCCCAGACGATTATCCATACGAGATCCGGTCCCCTGACATCATAGTTACTACCGAATGAGAGCTGAACTCCAAGAGCCATCCACAAACCCGTTCGATGGACAAGAACATGATAGAGTCGAGTCTTCACGAGCATGAGCCCATTTTTATGGTACTAAGCCCTCATGGGTCAGAACCAACCCTATTGGAGTTTCTGCTACCCACGGAGCTCATCTTGAAAGACGTACACCCAAACTAGGTCTACCAAAGTTTGACCCGTAGTTCTGACCCTCAAAGATTTTTGCAAATCTTTGAGAATGCATGTGATGTATATGGCGAAACATCCTCCGATGCTATGGTCCAACTGTTTTCGATGACCATGATCGCTAAAGCATGTGATTGGTTTTTCAATCTTGATCGTGACAAAAAGATAGACTGGTTAATTTTTAAAGCGTCATTTGTCAAGCGTTTTAAGCCCTTTCGCTTGATCAGAAGCCCTTTTGTCAAATTGAGTAACATCAAGATGGCAAAGGATGAACGCGTACGAGACTATATCGAGCATTTCAAACGCCTCAAAAGTCAAGTACAAGAATAGCCCTCCAAATAGATGCTCATCATCAGGTTCTTAGTCGGCCTTCCAAGATGGATTAGCCGCGAGCTTAAATCCAATGATGAATACACAAGTCTAAATCTAGCTATGTCTGATGCCATCAAAAAAGAAGACGAAGGATCAGATGTTGACGAATCTAGGGAAAGATGAGCACCACGTCCTCCTATCCATGAGTCGAAGCCGATCGAGGACACCCAAGATCAGCTTTGGAAATTCCAGTTGGAGTTGCTTAGTAAGCAACGTCAACTACAGATGGAGAAACTCACCAATGAGTTTCAAGCTACCCTGAAGTCTATCCAAAGCAATATGCCTACTCAGACAAACCCTGCATAGGTACCTTATGGACGAAAAACAATATGGTGCCCACACTGCTAGACTACGCATCATGTTGATGCTTGTCCTTCATATCGACCTATCCAAGCACATACAGTTCAACAATATGAAGAACACCCATCACAATCTGGAAATGCCTTGCCTTATCATGAATATCCACAAGAAAGTCCAGAACCACTAGCCATACAAGATGGCTATGCCGTTATACAAGGGCCACTGCACACCAGATGTTTCATCTGTGGTGAAACCGACCACTTCATGGTTGATTGTCCAGTTAAGACCTAGTACCATGTTGAGTGTCCCGACTGTATCCAAAAACACAGTTTCAAAGACTATCCAAAGCAACCAGCTAAAATCCTACATGCCCGTCACGTTAGTTGTGACTCCCGATAGGATCCTCACGACCACCACACGCGCAACATAGCACCCAACCGCTCAACATGCTGCTCACTGGAGAAGTTTCTAGCAAACTTCTACATCACCATCCAATACACCAGCTCCATAATGCAAAAGACACTAATATGAAATGAGTCATTGTCACAAGAAAGTGAAACCAGTATTCTGTCATTTGCTACAATGTCCAACCAAGAGCAACCTCCATAGGGAATTGACAATTTTTCTCCCCTTCTACAACCTCCAATCTATTTGTCTTTACACATGCTAATCAGATTTCCAATGTGCCAATCCACAATACATCTACAATTCAAAAATCCATGTAGAGATTCGGTTCTAAATCTCTTGTTCAACGAGGTCCTCAAGACATAGTACTTCAACCACATCTGCATATCAAGCTATATATTGCAACATCTGCTATCAATGATACTAGATTTTTGTGTCACCTACCCTGTCTTGTTTTGACAAGGGCATGTCAAAATAAGTTTCATCACTCTACAAACAACTAAAATATTGCAACTATCAAGGTCCATTATCAATGTTGATGAATGCAAGTTTTGTTCAACAAATGCCATATAGTTCTAACTCTCTGTAACGTTTGTTTATTTCCTTGTTTCTCTTCACCTATTTTGTGTGATTGATTTTTGCATGAGGAATAGCTACTGCACGAGAGTCTTCTGTAGAGCATCTCTACAACACATTTTCATTCATCTATCCATCTTCAAAATACCTTGTACAACAGTTTCAAATTTTTGAGAACTATGAGAAATCCATGACAAGTTAGAGTTGATTTCTGCATCTCATTGCCATATTACTCTTCAAGTCAACTACAACAAGATTGAAACAAATTTAGTTAGAATTTGTGCAATCTTTAGTCCAGTCACATATTCACCGTGTTTTCAACTACGTGTTCCACACGTCGATCCAATCTTGAGCATGAACAGTTACCAGTACCAACATCCCCACCAACAGATTTTGGGGGGGGTGGGGGGAGAGAGTGGATCTTCTTGGATCCACTGGATCAGTTACATTGCCAACAACAACATCAGCAAGATCAAAAGCCAAGATCACAAGTCAAATATGAAATCGACAAGGCTAAGAAGACAGATGGGTAATCCAAAGAGACTCAATCAGAGGAAGTACCTTAGTTATGATGAAGATCTTCAGAAAGGGAAAAACAAACATTGGAAAATCAGTCTCTTTCGTCAACCGGCCTCTTGCCACACTCCTACACCCATTCTCATGCCTATCGCCCACACCATCTACCATTGTCACTACCACCCTTCCTTCCACCTATTTGTTTATCATCAGTTTATTGTTCTTTTGAGAAATCCCTAGTTTTTTATAGTCTTATCGAAGCAGTTGATAGATCATTGCAAATGTCCTGCGGAGACCAATTGCCACCTACAATGGTTGATTAGTCAACCAAAGATCTAAGAAGCAGGCGAAGCAGCTAGAAGAACTAAAGAGGGAGATCCAAGAATCTGAGGAGGAAAGGACAAAACTTAAGCAACAGATGAGCCAGATCAACCTTGATCAAAAGAAACTCTCTGGAGCAATGATAGTTGAATCCTCTCTTATGAAGCCCAAAGAGATCCAAAAGTAACGGATCAAAAGAAAGAGCTGCAGAAATAAGAAAGATGAAGACAACGTGAACCTGCAAATAAAGGGAGCTCCTCACCTAGCAAGTGGTGGTCAAAGCTCGGCATTGCAAGGGTCCAAGGATACAACTGTAGAACTATCAGTCCCCTCACCCTTCCACCAAGCCTTCATCATGTTTCCTTTCTGTTATCAAACCGTCCATCCAAATCTGTTCCTACCACCAATTTCTTGATGATGAGTCTATCCCCTTGAGACTGATAACCAAAGTTTGTGCAACCTGTAGATTAAAGGTTCTCCTTGAGATTGGAACTTCAACTGAGAGAATAACCATGGAAACACCCAGAGGCAAATGGAGGATACAGACCTCCCAGAAGATAGAATCTGCCAAGAAACCAAAGATGAAACCATCAATGGCAAATACAAGTGAAAAAACAAAGAGACACATGGAAAGCACTCGAGCATACAAGTTGTGAAGTTGTTGAGAGCTCTCCAATTTTGAGAATGTCAACCAATTGCAACAATAAGACATTCTAGTTAAACTGCGGCAATTCGTGAAAAACAGCTTTTGTGATCAAGACTGGTGACAATAAGCACTTGGTTTTATGTAAGCAAACTAGGATCTACGCTTTTCCAAGTGACGATTTAAGATGCCAATGCAAAGCAGAGTGACATTGTCCAATATGAGTTGTAGTGGGTCCTACAACACATTAGGGGTGGGATGATGTTGGCTGATTCTGTCGAATCCCCAAGATACTCGGATAGAGCAACTCAAGAGCACCTCTCACCTTAGACTGAGGAGGTATTTGAGAAGACGAGACTAATGAAGACTGAGAGCCGAGGAATACTAGTTAGTAATGACAAGTAAGAACTGTGTAAGCCTCATGGTGAATCTCAGAAGATGGAATGACCATGTAGAAACTAGTATTTCTAGGAAAATGTAATAAATCCAAGTAGACCCCTCTTAAAGAAAGTAGAGTGAGCCACTTTTTGATGGTGACTTCTAGTGGAGAGCATTATCCCACTTGTAATTTGTGAAATGTGGAAATTCCACTCGGATGCCACCTAAGAAGCTCTCTTATTTATTTAAGAGACTCCCTCTTTGTGTAGAGGAGCTTTTTGTGAATTGTATCAACTCCATGCTGAAATGAGAAGAGCCTTCACGAGTTTGGTGCATCCATTGAGCTCCTTGATCATGCTTGTTTCTTGAGTGATGCATTCATGATCTTGCCCTTCCCTCCTTTTGTGTGTGGTTGTGGACTATAGAGTGGATTAGATTTGTTGCTTTCGTAGAGTGGATTAGTTTCTTTCCTTGTTTGTGGATTAACGTAGGAATCAGCATTCAGGTAAACTACATAGGCTGGATCTGCGGTGTAAATCTTGCATATTCTCTGACATTCCAGTTCTTGATGTTCTTGGGGTGTTCAAGAATCAATAGGCTGGTTGGTTTCTTGAGACTTGGACTCCTAAAATGCTATAGATTAGTTCTTGATTATTGTTTTGTCAAGCACGTGTAGCTCAGTGTTAGTAAAATGCAAGCTCTGATTCAATCCATTTTAAGTGTAGGTAGCTATAGAAACTACTGAACGTTCATTTGGCTTGTATGTTGATCTGTGAATGAACGTTCTTGGTTTGCATCTATGTAGAATGTAAGTGCGTTCAAGAGAGACGATCCTGAGTAGTCCTCTAACAGGCAGGACAAAGAAATATACTACAATGTCTATCTATTCCCTTCTGTTTGATTTGGCATTGTAAGATCGAAAAGACATATATTGAATGCCATGAAGCATGGTAATAGGCAGAAATGATTCTGAAGAAAAAGCAAGTAAAGGAACCATAGTCAACAGATCCTCTGGAGCAGGGGATGTGTCAACAAAAATGCGCAATGATCTTCACATTGGCATTCTTTGTTGTGCGTGCTTCTACCCACTTGGTGGCATAATTGGTTGCAATCAGGATATAGCATGCTTGAGTACTTCTACCTACTGGACTGACGGGCCAAACAAATTCTATACCCCACTTATGGAAGGCTTCACCTTCGGGGTAAGTGGTATGAAGTCTACTTTTGTAGTCTTTTTGGCTCGTTGGCAAACATTACATGTTTTGATGATAGCAAATGTATCCTTAAACAATGATGGTCGCTGTTCATTTGGAATATTGGGCAACTGAGAGCTTTGGAGGCTGGTGACAGATTTCATGGCACTATGGAACGGCATTGTGATTTGAGCTTGTAGAAGCTGAGAGAAATTTTGAGTCCCTGTAGAGAGTGTTCTTTTGTGAGAATCAGAGTAGATAAGAGACCGTCTATGTTTTGTTCCTCCTACAAAAACTCATCTCAAAATTCGTTGTATCACCACTGTTCCACTCATGGGTCGAGGTAGTCTCAAGATAAAGTGGAAGCTGTCAAAGAGCTTCTCATCTGGTCAACAGGTTTTTCTAGGTTTTGTTGTTGCTGTTGAGTTTGGCACTGAGCTCGAGTGAGGATGGTAACACATTTGGAAGAGATGTGTCGTGCGGGTAGAATCCTATTTGGTTGCTTGGGGCAATCTTTGAAGTTGTGTCTTCGAACACACTCCGGACATTCAACATGTTACTGGTTTTTTACTTTACAATTGACCATAAAATGGCCCGTTTTTCCACAAATGAAATACCTGCTGCTCATAGGTCCTTGGGCAATTGCATAGCCATCTTGGATGGCTAGCAGTCTTGGCATTTCTGGATTGGGGGACTACTCATCTCGTTTGCATGAGTATGAGGTATCTTCATGATAGTGTGCGGAACTACCAGATGTGGGTGTGGTATCTAGATGGTATGATGGATCATAGGAGTGATCGACAAAATGGGTTTGAGCTGATTCTTTATGCGGTCGATGTTTTTGTGCTTCTGCATTTGGATGGCCCCTTGGAGGTGGACCTAAGAGTGCCAGTTGAGGTTGAGTTTCGTGTTTGGCTTGTCTAGGTAGCTCTTGGATATGAACTTGGGGATTGTTTCGTGGAGGATATGGATGTGGTGGGTTCCGTGAAACAAATTGGTTTCTAGGAGGCTAGTATTGTCCGCCTGGTTGGTCATGATGCTAGTTCCTTGGATTGTAGTTGTAGTATTAGTAAAAAGAGAAATGGCCCATGAAGTCACATATTTTAGATTTAATCAAAGAGGTATCTAGTACCGATTGATAAGATGGGCATTCATTTCCTGTGTGTGCACCCCTACAATGAGGGCACCAGGTATTGTCACGTCTATGATGTATCTACCTAGTTGGTAACTGACTTGGCATGGAACTTTGTATAGACTTCAAGGTATTTTGAAACTCTTTTGTAAGTTTCTCCATTTGTTGTTGGTGTTGCTTGTTAAACAACTCCATCTGAGTTTTTCACAATTGTTCTTGAGTTTTCTCATTTGGTTTAGAGTCATGGACAGCATGTTGTCTCTCCGTTCTCTAGGTTCATCAACATTTGATCCTTAGTCCTCTTCTCAGATGGCATCAAACATGGCTTGTTTTAAGGATGTGTATTCATCATTAGATCTGAGCTCACGTCTGATCCACCTGAGAATTCCGACTAGAAACCAGATGATGAGCATTGATTCTGTGGGTTGTTCTTGTACACGACTTTTTAAGCATTTAAATCATTCGATATAGTCACGTACTTTTTCATCCTTTGTCATTTTGATTTTACTTAGTTTGACAAAGGGACTCTCTATCAAACGAAATGGTTTGAATCGCTTGATGAAGGATTCTCTCAAGAGTGACCAATCACGTTTATCTTCATGATCCAGGTTGAAGAACCATTCACATGCCCGATCGATCACAGTCATCGAGAAAAGTTGTACCATGGATTTGGGAGATGTCTCACCATAGACATCACAAGCATTCTCAAAGACTTGGAGAAATCTCTGAGGGTCTGAATTTCTATCGTACTTAAGAAGGTCTAGCTTGGGTGTGCATTTTTTAGTATGAGGATCGTGGTTGGCAAAAGTTCCATTTAAGTGAGTTCTGCGTGAGAAGACTCAGCAGCATGAAATTGTGGCTGGTCATAGGCAACTTCAGATCTTGTAGGCTCCCATCTCTTGAATGGTTTTGTGGATGGCTCATGGACTTGTGATTTCTTGCGAGAGTACCGATTGTATCTGGCTTGCTCTCTGGAATGAGATACCATCTCGGGTGGATAGTCCTTTATGGAATTGGAATTTTACGGATGATCCATGTGGAATGTCTCGAGTACCTTGGGATAGTGTGGTTTGGGTTTTTTTTTGTTTTAATTAATTTATTTTCTTACACACTTTGGATGTAAAATATATTAAGGTACATTAATCAGAGTTTTGTAATTTCTGTGAATCCAAATGGCATAGTATTCAGGGTAGTGGTAGTGCAAAAGACTTGGCTGATAGTTGTGGCAATTGGCTAGTGTAAAAGTCTAGTCAAATACGGAATTGACTTTCAAGTAAGGCCTCGGCTCGGTCGAGATGTCAAGGCCGAAGGCTCGATTGAGAGTGGATTGGAAATTGTCGATCGAGATGTCAATGCAATGACTCGGTTGAGAATTGAAAAATGGACTTGGTCGAGATGCCACGGTTGAGGTCTGAGTGATGGATTTGATTGAGATTTGACTGAAAGAGTCGATCAAGATCTAAGTGATTGATTCAGCCAAGATCTGACTGAAAGAGTCAGTTGAGATCTGAGTAATAGATTTGATCGAGATCGGATGAAAAGACTCGGTCGAGATCTGACGGAAAGACTCGGTCGCTGGAGGACTTGGGGTCGAGATTTTACTAGAGACTTGGTTGAGATCTGAGTGATAGATTCAATCGAGATTGGACAGAAGGACTTGATCAAGATCTGCTGACTGGAGACTCGGTCCAGATCTGGAGACTCAGTTGACATCTGATAGAAAAGACTCGATCTGACTGGAGGACTCGAACTCTGATTGGAGACTCAGTTGCGATCTGACAGAAAGACTCCCTGGAAGACTCGTCGGTCAAGATCTGACTAGAGACTCAGCCGAGATCTGACTGGAGACTTGGTCAAGATTCAATGTGTAGGACCTGGTTGAGGATGTACGTCTGGACTCGGTCGAGATAGTAAGTCAGGACTTGGTCGAGAGCTTATGTGGAGTACCAGGTCGATATGTAATATGGAACTCGGCCAGAGGTGGAGCTTGAAGACTTGGCTGCTAGAGACTCGGTCGAAATCAGAGTGACGAGCTCGGTTGAGATGTAGAACATGAAACTTCAAGAACCATTTGGAGCACATAAAGATTGCGATTTTGTGTAGGTTGTGTGTGTGTCTCATCTTCTCCAATCTTATATACTTGCACTTATTCAATGTTGTGTTCTACATTCAAAATATAAGACATGTATGGGAGAAGCATGACTACACCCTTGCCCAAGGCACTAATTAAAGGTGGTTCACGCATTTTTATCACCAAAAACTATGTTGTCTGATTCATTACTCCCTATAGTGTTGTTACAAATATGAACTATGCTAAAGACAAGAATAAATTGGAAAATAAATGGGTGATAGAGGTGAGTAGAGTAGGGTGTACTATGAGATCGATTTAATGAGGGAAGTGTTTTCAATAATGAAGTCCAATTAGAACAATCCAAAGTGGAATTGAGTGTCATGGCTCATTCTCTTGGACTGGTTACCCATCATGTCTTAAAAGAGGGTTATTAACATGGAAAGAGAGATTAGAGGGCGCTAGTGATCTACACTATTTATGTACAATTTTATTTGAGGCATTTTGGATGTTTGGTGACTATAAGAGTCACTTGTAGGATGTTCATCATTCTTTCTAATATGGCTCGATGGCCCACTTGTATGAAAGTGAGACTGACATACCTATTGAAGGAGCCTCATGCCTTTTTCATGATGAATCTAACACCAAAAGCATAGCTAAGATATGATTTTTTTTGTTATACAAGTTGGGGCATTTCTCTTGGATATGGAATGGTGCTAGGGGGCCATAAGTTTTTCCACCATTTGAGAATGCAATGGGTTTTATTTCTTTCAGTGGCTCATTTTCCTACTTTGAATTTATAAGAATTTTGAGAAGGAATTGTGGGGCTCATTTGTGAGATAAAGAGAGATCACCCTTTATGTCTAGGGGCAAAAGTTGTATTCTTGCACTTTTATTCTATGATATAGTATTAGGTACTATATTCTCATCAACATAGTGTGCAGTAGGGCTATACCAAAAGATTGAATGAGTTCTCTTTGTGATCTAAAGCTCAATGGTTAGAATCTTCACGTCTATTATACGAGATTCAAAAAAAGGAAGGTAAAATTGTATTTTGTAGGTGAACGAAGATAATACTCCTTTATAAGATTTGGTTAATATATGGGAAAAATCATGAAAGAATTTTTATAGGATAGACATCATTTGACTTGTTGAGAACTATGTCCACAGTAGATTTCACATCACTAGACAAGTTCATGTCACCCATAAAATGACTATTCGCTTCGACTAGTGGCAAGGTTAGAGCCCATGCATTACATTCTTACTCCTAAGGATAGACATCATTTGACTTGTTGAGATCTTTGTCCACACTAGACAAGTTCATGTCAATTATAAAATGACTATTCGCTTCGACTAGTGGCAAGGTTGGAGCCCATGCATTACATTCTTACTCCTAAGGACATGTTCTATATCAAAGAGGTTATTGCATGTGTCAAAACTAGATGGATTGTTAGTTTTAGAGCTAGGGGGAGACTGCCATCTCCACCACTTTGAGAATTTCCACCATGGTCACTATTAATATTAGAGGACATGCTTATCTTTTATGATTTCACATGACTAGACAAGTTCATGCAGTCAACCATAAAATGACTATTTGCTTCGACTAGTGGCAAGGTTGGAGCCCATGCATTACATTCTTACTCCTAAGGACATGTTCTATATCAAAGGGGTTATTGCATGTGTCAAAACTAGATGGATTGTTATTTTTAGGGCTAGGGGGAGACTGCCATCTCTACCACTTTGAGAATTTCCACCATGGTCACTAATAATATTAGAGGACAGGCTTATCTTTTATGTGAAAAAATGTAGTATATGGTTGTTTTCGTAATGAGAATATCTCTTTTAGTTATTCATGAAGATGAAAAAAGCTAATCTCATTTAAAATTATAGTTGTTTTTTAAGTAATATGTGATCTTGAAGGAAAACACGTCGAACTATATAGGCTCATGACTTTGACAAGGTCATAGGGTGACTTAGTCATAGAAGCAGTCTTAATCAAGGCTTCTTAGTTCGTACTTGTATTCAATTATCATGCCAGATTATTAGTTTTCAAACAAGCATAGACTATATTTGTCACTTTTTATATCCTTACAAATTTCTATAAAACTTCACAAACATCAATTAAGAAATGCATATATCTCCAAGTGTGATGGAATAGCTAAGAAGATACATTTGTATTAAAAGATGGGCATAATTATGGCTAATATCATGAATATGCTAATATTTGGGAATTATATGTATGGAGTAAATTTCTATGCTAAAATCTTGCAAATAAATTGGACCTCAACATGAGACACATGATCAACATGTGAAGTAGCTCCACTAGCATGTTTATTCCTAAGGAATTTATGTTAGAATAAAGTACAATTTATTGTAGCCAAGAAAAAGTTAAACTTATGCAAAGCTATTTCATGATACTAGTAGGCACAAAGTTTCATGTTCACATTCATTACTCATCTATTAAGAATAAAATCTTTCAAAAACTTTCATACAAGGTTCTTGAACTAATGATGTGAAAGTGCATACATAGAGTATATATATATACATATAATTGAAGTAGAGGCTCAAAGATATATATACAATTTTTTCTCATGATCTTAAAATAAAGCACATAATCATGATCGCAAATTGAATAAATGATTAACAACTTGCAAAGGTATGATTCTCTTTCCACACAATGATGTAAGGAACTCTTGTTTGCAAGTTGACAAATGATACAATTTCAAAGTTTTAACTAATCATAAACCAGATATATTGACCTTTGTAGGTTGATTTGCACTCATCAAAAAATGAATTCTATATCATAATGAGGTGTTCAATGTCCAACTCTTATTTGTTTACCTTTTGGTATCATCTATGTAAGAGATTAATTATATCAGGTTAGATATATATTTTTTCATTATCGTTGCGATCTACTTGTGTATACATTGTGAACTAAAATATCCTTGAGCAACAAGAACATCGCATCAAAACAAAACATGATCAAATGCATGTAGCATATATAACATATATAATGTCCAAAGCATAAGATGCTATATATACATACATATAAATATACATACATATAAATATATATATATATATATATATATATATATATATATATATATATATGAGTTGTTATTTACGACATAGATGTTAGGGTCTAGGGCCATGGATTTGGGAGCATGGAACCCATCTAGCCCAATGCAGATGGGTCCCATGCACCCAACATAATGTTAGAAGTGAGCAACAATGAGATAACTTATCCAAAAAAAAAAAAGAGGTTTAAACTTCAATCCTTAGATACCTAATCTTGAGCATGACGTCCTTTCTCTCTTACGTTGCTCATACCAAAGTGTACAAATTCTATTGGATTAAGGGCATATGGCTTCTTACTATTCTTAATACTTCCAATAAATTTATCACTAAGTTGTTAGCTTTTAGATTATATCCTCTCTTACCTATCAAATAATCTCATCATTTGTATAATTTTAATAAAGGTAGGAGCATTTTATAAACCATTAAGAATATTTGTACTACTTATTCCTTCTCTAATGATAGAGAATATTTGTACTTACTTTTCTAGGACACCATTTCCATTCACATTGACCTAGACAAGGCATTTAACAAAATTAGTTGGAAAATAAAAGGCATTAAAGAAAATAAAAGAAAAAAAAATTACTAGATAATTTTTCTTTTTCAATCCAATAGTTTCACCATCATGGCAAGGTCCTTGTGGCATAATCCCACAACATTCTTGATGGACAAGTCACTTATCCATAGTGCTCATAATTTTTTTTTTAATCAATCATCTAGAAAACCCACAAGATTTTAATGAAGTTAATAAAATAATTTGATAAAACTAAGCACAAGATGAATTTTTAAGCCCATAGAGAGCTTTTCAAAGTTTGCATACCTTATGGGTGTTTCTCTCCAACTTAGAGCCTTCGAGTTGAGATATAAAATGTCTTCTTCGATCACACCATGTAAAAATGTTGTTTGTACATCCACCTAGTGATTTTCTAGATCTACCACTATAGCTAGCAGTCTGGTTCTTATTGAGAGATTGATACTCTTTGTCCATCATTATATGTACTAGAATTTGTCTCATAATAATCAATTGGCTCCTTGGAAAAATAATAAGTGGCTATGACATTGTCGATAAATCTTTTGGGAGAAAATCTGTTGATTAAAGTAGAGTTGGGATTCAGACTTGATGCAATATCGGGTATGGATTCAACATCTGTAACTTTCTTCTTTCCCTTGAGATCGGCAAACTGAACTTCGAGAAAGATAATATCTCTACTTACTATCATTTTCTTAGCTATTGGATTGTAAATCCTATAAGTCTTATGATTCTATATAGTACATAGATGGGTATGAGGGTGAGTTAGTGTTTGTCCACTCCAATAAGATTCAAGGATCAACAGGTAGGCGCCTTGTTCAATGTTATGGATGTGAAAGCAATTATTGTATTGTTGATTGTTCCGTCAGTGAAAAGGTCAACACTATATGCCGCTCTACAAGGATTGTGGATATGGACATCTGTATTTAGACTATTCTATAAAGTAGACTTCTATGCCACTGAATATGTTAAGTGTGGAATCTAAGGTAGATCACACGAGAACACCTCTTTACATAATAACTCATGTCCAAAAGTGGAATGCACTAGAGCCAATACTAGAATCTTCTCAAGAAACTAATAAAGGTTCATCTGGTTGGTTATATATGGGAAAATATCCTAGGCCCACAATTGAAAAAGAAAACTTCAGAAGAATGAAAACGTGGGTAGAACCGGGAACAAGCAAGATACCTACAAGAGAAAGATCAAGGGATAATGAGACCGTAGTTCATAATCAAATTTCCATTGTAGACCCAGTAAACTCTACAATAGAAGTTGCCACATTAGAGATGTCTAGGCAGCATCAAGACGAACCTCATGCAAATAATACTATTGGTATAGCAATCGGAGAAAAAGTAGAATTACATGATCTCCTAGGATCCATGATAGGTGTACGTACCCTTAGGAATGATGTTGAGCAACAACCCTACTCTTTGGAGCAATATGAAAAAATGGGTTGAGACTTTTGAAAAGACAAACCTATTCCCAACTCTAACTCCTCACCCTCCACGTGAACCCCTAGAACCAATTCATAGTAGTGGAGTAGAGAATGAGAACAAAGTCCATAGTATAGACGTTAGATGAGAAATTGATGTCTCAAATATCACATTGTCTATTGAACACAAAGGTTTCACTCAGGAATCTACTATCATTTATGATGGATTCGGAGTGATATAGTCTCATCCACCTTTTATCGGTCTTGGAATCTACAATATATGGATCTTGTATCCTTTACGATGAAAAATCTAGCCAATGAAGTGTGTGACCAGTGCCTGTGGAAAGATATATTCACGTGACAGTTGCCTATGTATGCTTCTTGAACTTTGTCATTAACAATTTACCCGACACACCGCAGTCTCATAGAATCTTACTCGTAAGACCTTTGGTTGTGGGCTTCACATATTCTTTATGATTGAAAAAATACAGAACTGAAAAAGGATGATGAAGGTTGATCTGACAACTTGGGAGATAAAATCGACAGAGCAATGTATATTGGTAGCCAGTTAGCTACTATCTAGTGGATTGACGAAGAAGAAATTGAATTGAAACTCTTGAGATGTTGGAGGTGAATAGTGATTAAAGACAACACCCAAACCAAAGTGGTGGAGTAGATGAAGAGCTTAGCCATTGTTGTTTGCTTAAATTATATAATAGATCATTCAAGTGATAGTTCTTATGTGCAATCAGACATAATGGAGAGATGGGTAGCAACCCAAAAGATCGTGTCCTTGAAGTTTCAAACTTCATGATATGTGAACTTGAAATGAAGGTCTACTATTTCTAAAGTCCTGACTTTAGAAGTTGTGACTTAAAAAGAACAAGTCAATTAAACACTGTTGAAAAGAACTTGAAAAAGGAACTTAAACTTAGTGAGGAAATTTAACATTCAATCACAAAATCATTCATTCAAGAGACTTGCTGAGGGGTCAAGATGGGCACCCCCCCCTCCTCTGAAGGATTTTTCTTTAAAATTATGCAAGATCAATTGGCCCAAGTCCAATTACATATACAGTGGTTTTGGAAAAATGGAATTCTTAGATCTTCACATCAACCAGAAGTTTACAAATTCTGGAATCTTAAAAAATCTTATACCAAGAAAAGTGGTTTCTAATAACATGCAAAGACTTACTGATCAAGAAATGAGCATGCATAGGCATTTGACATTAGGAGGCATGACATGCATGAATTCAATCTGACATGCAAGCTTCGATTCCAACATGCAAAGTCACTAGGCTAGGGATGGTATGACATGCAAGTTCTAGTTTCGATAGGCAAGCTTCAAATCAGACATGCAAGTTCCCAAATCAGACATGCAAGCTCTCAAACCAGACATGTAAATTCCAATCAGACATGCAACTCCAAGATCAAACATGCATGACCATTAAGCTATGGATGATGTGACATGCGAAGTCATCAAGTCATGGATGGTGTGACATGCAAAGCCATCAAGTCATGGATGGTGTGACATGCAAAGCCATCAAGTCATGGATGTTGTGACATGCATGGTTATCAGTCTTATGGATGGTGTGAAAGTTTTAGAGAGAGAGAGAGATGAAAGAGGTAAGAGAAAGTGAGTGTGTGTGTAAGTGGTTCCAAAAAGGATTCCAATCCAAGCTTGACAGTTCTCCTCAAGCCATAGCTCCAAGCTTTCTTCCAAGCACCTACACACATAATAGCAAAAGCAAGAGGCAAAGCAAAAATGAATGGGAGAAGAATGATGAGGGAGAGGGGCGAGTTAGTCCTTTCATAGGGATTGTGTAGCCTTTAGGAAGTGGCTGAGGTGTCCAAAATGAGTGTGAGAGGTGTAAGGGAGACTCTAGGATAAGTAAAGTGAGAGGGTGAGGTGTATAGGTATGAGAGACTGTTTATCCATTAGCTAGATCAAAAGGGGAGGAGTAGGAAAGGTGCATTTTCCTAGGTGTCCTATGGCTTTCAAGCCATGTGGAAAAGTAGGTAAGTTACATATTGATAAGGATAAATGGTAGGCAGCTTAACATTTAATATTAGCCACTTTCAAGTTGAATATTTCCTCGTTTACAACATTGGGACTCACCCAAGCATTTTTCATGACATGGGAAAGGCTTTGTATATGTCCATCTTACCTGGCATAATTTTCATCAATTCCTAGGCCTTTTTTTTCTAGGTTTTGCCCATCCCCAATCATAGTGGAGTGTGACACAAAGGGTGATCAGTCCTTTGGTTTCTTCTCCTAGTCTTTATAGACTCGAGTGAGCCTTCTTTATAGACTCGATTGAGCCTTCTTCAGGTACCATCTTTAAGCTTTAAGAAGCTTCTTTAGATTCATTCTTCAGGTACTCTTCTTAGTACCTGCACATACCCTTGAGAAAAGGTTAGGATTCATGCCATCAAATGGTTCATCATTAGATTCTATTCCTAGAACCTGCATATTAAATTGTTAGCATTATAGTTTCATTTCTTGTCTTCAGGTAATGATACCTGCACTCATAATTCATCAGTTAGAGTAATAAGCTCTAATATTCAATATATGTTTTATACAAAAAGAATGGAAGACTGGATAGCCTTTATTTCTTGGCCAATTTGGTCTATACAATTTTACACCCATCCGACGCATTAAGCGTTGTCCTCAACAGACATTTCTCAAATAAACATTCAAAATTTCGGGATATTCTTGGAAGAATTCTTCTTCCATTCATTTTTCATCCATAGTAGGATAGTTCTTAAGTTTGAGGAGGTATAATGTAGAAGTTATCCTCTTTCTTCCATTTCTTGTCTTGTGCATCAAGATCTACTCAGGTTGAAGGATTTCTTCGGTTCCTTGAACTTCTTGTGGTTTGGAATCTGTAAATCCATGTAGTTCTGGACCATTGAATGTCTTTAGCAAGCTTACATGGAATTTGTTATGGATTTTCCAAGTAATAGGCAAGTCAAGCTCACATGTAACCTCATTGATTACTTTCTTGACTTAAAAAGGTCCATAGTACTTTTGGGCTAGTTTTGGGTAGAGTTTCATGCTGCCCTTCTTTTTCTGGAGCCTTTTCTTTTCAAATTTTAGGAGAACTAGTTCTCCTTCTTCGTACTTGATTGCCCTCCGACGCATATTGCACTTTTTTGTTGTTTATGTTGTGCACTTGCGATGGATTGCTGAACCTTTGAAAAGGTGTCTTAATAATTCTGCACAAATTCATCTGAGACAAATATCTTTTTTTAGTCCTTAATACAGGAAGCACAATTGGTTTTCCATACATTACTTCAAAAGGTGCTTTACCAGTAGAAGAATGAACGGTGTTATTGTAAGCAAATTCTAGTATAGGAAGATAGTGTTCACATTGAGTCTTCTGATCACTTACATAATTTCTCAACAAATCTATGATGGTTCAATTGGTAATTTCACTTTGACCATCAGTTTGGGGATGGAAGGAGGAAGAGAATCTAAGGGTTTTCCCCAAATTATCAAAAAGGGCTCTCCAAAAGTTGCTAGTAAATCTCGTATCCCAATCAAACACTATAATTTTGGAAAGTCCATGCAGCCTAAAGATGTGACGGATAAACAAATGAGCTGCTTCGGGTCCCTTAGGCTTTTTCTTACAGGGAAGAAAATGAGCCTGTTTGCTAAATCTATCAATGATAGTCCATATCATCTCATTTCCATTTTTGGTTTTAGGGAACCTAGAGATAAAGTCCATGGTAATATGTTCCCAGGGTGCTTCAGGGATAGGCAAGGGATGAAGTAATCCTAGAGTTTTTAATCCTCGCTCATCTTTATTGTCTTGACAAACTAGACATGCATTTATATAATGCCTTGTGTCTCGATGCATGGTAGGCCAATAAAAGAATCTTTTCAGAGCTTCCAGAGTCAAAGGGATTCCTCTATGTCCTGCATAGGGAGGACTATGGGTTTCTTGAAGGATTTTGGTTCTAAATGCTATAGGAATACATAGCTTATCTTCTTTGAATAAATATCCTTCTTTCAAAACATAGTCTTTATGACTTTGGTTTCTTTCAAGTATTTCAAAGATATGCTGGAAGTCGGAATCACTAGCATACATACTTTTCATAAGAAGGAAATCTTCATGATATGCTAGGGAAATATGGTTGACCTTGGGGATTCTTGATAATGCATCCGCGACCTTATTGTCCTTTCCTGGGTGATGAAGTAGCTGAAAATGGAAAGTGCTAAGGTAGTTAGCCCATTTTAGATGTTTTTCTCGAGTTAGTTGTTGGGTGAGAAAGTATCTAAGGCTTTGATGATCTATTTTAACTAGGAAATCATTTCCTAGAAGATAGTGCTTCCATAACTTAAGGGCATGAATGATGGTCAAAAGTTCTTTTTCATAAATGTCATATTGTACTTCTGCCCCTTGAAGTCGTCTACTTTCAAAGGCTACAACATGACCTTCTTGGTTTAAGACTGCCCCAATATAGTCTAAACTTGCATCCACTTCCACAAAGAAAGGCTTACAAAGGTCAGGAATGATAAGAACAGGTCCAGTGGTAAGTGCATGCTTTAGAGTATCAAAGGCATTTTGCTCTTTCTTATACCAATGAAATTTTACCCTCTTCTTAGTGAGTTCATGTAGTGGTGAGGCTATATGAGCAAAATGGCGAATAAACTTTCTATAATAGGAACATAAGCCTAGGAAAGACCAAACTTCATGAATATTTTTTGGTTTAGGTCAGTCTTGTATGGCTTTAATCTTTGAAGGGTCCATTTAGATTCCTTCCTTAGAAATAATATGTCCTAGAAAGTGTATATTTTCTAGGAAGAATTCGCTTTTTTTGCCTTTTATGAAAAGTGAGTTCTCATGTAGGGTTCTGAAGACGATATCTAGATGTCTTTTATGTTCTTCTTCATTTGCACTGAAGACTAAGATATCATCAAAGAATGTTCCTACAAATTGTCTATGAGGTTGAAAGATACGTTCCATCATTCTATTGAATGTTGCAGGAGCATTAGTAAGACCAAATGGTACCACTAAAAATTCATAAAGGCTAGAGTTAGTCCTGAAAGCAGTTTTATGGACATCTTCAGGTGCTACTCTGATCTGGTGTTATCCACTTGTCAAATCAATTCTACTAAAGATACAAGATCCATTTATCCTATCCATAATGTCATCTATTCTTGGAATAGGAAAGTGGTTCTTAACTATAATCTTGTTTAAAGCACGATAGTCCACACACATCCTAAAACTCCCATCTTTCTTTTGTACCAAAAGTATAGGAGAGCAATAGGGGGAGTTACTGGGTTTAATAAGGCCTTTCTCTAACAAGTCATTAATTTGCTTAGAAATTTCTTCTTGTTGAGGATGGCTAACCCTATAGGGAGGTCTATTGGGTATGGAACTTCCAGGAATAATGTCTATCGTATGATCTTCAGGTCTTTCAGGGGGTAAGAACTTTGGTAGCTCATCAGAAAAACAAGAAGAATACTTTAATAAAAAGTCTTTTCTATTACTGTCCAAAGAATGTGCATTTCCATCAATGTCATCATCCATGCTTTGAACAAACAACAAATAAGAAAATACCACTTTCTTTAGTATCTTTGATACTTGAATATGGCTTACCAAAGGAATTGTTTCGCCACTTTGTCCTGCATGCATGCCTAAGATTACACCTACTCCCTACAATGGACCTACCATGAATTCTATAGGTTCATAGTAGTCAGAGATTTGGAGCTTAAGTTTTTCAATTACAGGGTAAATGTTTGCATCACCATCAACAAAAGCACCTTTAGCCTTAAGCATAGATTCAGAAAAGGAACCAACTCCTATCTCTTATGCAAGCTTAAAAGAGATGAAATTATGAGAATAGCCTGCATCAAAGAGAATTAGACAGAGTTTGTTATGGACTTGTCCCCATGTCTTGAGGAGATCATGGTTTTGAGTGTCTTCAATGCTTTGTACGACCACATGCTTTCCTTTGTCTGCACTTGAAGCTTTGACATCTTTGAGTGGACATTTTTCCCCACACTTGGAAATCTTCCTTCCTTGCGATAGGCCTGCACTTGCTCTTTGGAAAGGCGTTGAGTCTTCTCTTTTGGAGTTTGAGTTGTGGGAGGTTCCTTCCTTTTGTTCCCGCTTCCATTTCGATGATTATCCTATAGCTCAATTCTGGTAGCATAATATATGACTTGTTCCAAAGTATCAGCTTGTACTATATCTAAGCCATATTGTATACTTCTATGCAAACTCGAATAGAACTTTCCTTTTCTGTTCTTTCTTCGAAATGGAATGTAAAGTCTGAACTTTCAAAAGCAACTCCCAAAATCTCTTAATATACTCAACTACTTTCTCATTTTGCTTTTGCCTAAAGATGTCCCAAGCAGCTAAAGTATCTTTCTTATAATCTTTTGGCAAAAAGTGGGCTTTAATTTGCTTTTTAAAGCTATGCCAAGTGGATGCAACTTCATGATTAAATTTCATAGCTGCCCACCGTAGTGATGCATACTTATCTAGATGTAACGTTGCAAATCGAATCTTGGAATGATTTGAGTATCAACTCTTCTCAAAGAAAGTATCAAGATTTCGAATCCAGGCAAGCAAACTCCCTTCATTGCTATTGTCTCCATCAAACTTCAAAAACTTAAAAAGTTTATTATCAATCTTAGCAAACCTCCTTTTCCTAGATCGAGTAGAGGAAGTGACTTGGAGGAAACATGAGGTGATGATGACATAGATGAAGAGGAGCTTGAAGAGCCTCATCAGGAGCCTATCCATCTTTGATTGGAGTTTTTAAAATTCACCTAAAATAGACCAACTCAAGGCAAAAAATACAAATGGATGTGTGATTCACAGAAATGCCATTCTCCAAAAAGGAAGATATAAGCTCGCATTAAGAAAGTATTGTCTCTAAAATAGAAAGCAAGTTAGAGATCCAGTTCTTGAAGATCCCCCAAATGGAGGCTATTAGCTCTAATATTAAAGAGATCTTGTAAGAAAAAAGAAAATTCAAGCGGAAGAAAAATCTATTCGAAAGTAAACATACAAAGTCCTTCAAGAATGAATACACAAGGCCCTCACATCAACTTCACAAAGAAAGAAAAATAATAGACCTTCGTTCTGATAGCAAACTGTGAACTTGAAGTGAAGGTCTACTATTTCTAAAGTCTTGACTTTAGAAGTTGTGACTTAAAAAGAACAAGTCAACTAAATACTGTTGAAAAGAATTTGAAAAAGGAACTCAAACTTAGTGAGGAAATTTAACATTCAATCACAAAATCATTCATTCAAGAGACTTGTTGAGGGGTCAAGATGGGGACCACCCCCTCGAAGGACTTTTCTTTCAAATTATGCAAGATCAATTGGCCCAAGGCCAACTACATATACAGTGGCTTTGGGAAAATCGAATTCTTAGATCTTTACATCAACCAAAAGTTTACATATTCTGGATCTTAAAGAATCTTATACCAAGAGAAGTGCTTTCTAATGACATGCAAAGACTTACTGATCAAGAAATGAGCATGCATAGGCATTTGACATTAGGAGGCATGACATGCATGAATCCAATCTGACATGCAAAGTCATTAGGCTAGGGATGGTATGACATGCAAGTTCTAGTTTCGACTTGCAAGCTTCAAATCACACATGCAAGTTCCCAAATCAAACATGCAAGCTCTCAAATCAGACATGCAACTCCAAGATCAGACATGCATGACCATTAAGCTATGGATGATGTGACATGCAAAGTTATCAAGTCATGGATGGTGTGACATGCAAAGCCATCAAGTCATGGATGTTGTGACATGCATGGCCATTAGTCTTATGGATGGTGTGAAAGTTTTTGAGAGAGAGAGAGAAAGAGAGAGAGAGATGAAAGAGGTAAGAGAAAGTGAGTGTGTGTGTGTGTGTAAGTGGTTCCAAAAATGATTCCAATCCAAGTGTGGTACACTTTGGTGTGTTGCTTAATAGTGTTCATAACACTATAGCGGGGTTTTGTATGATTATGAAGCCAGTCATTGGGTTTCTAGTTCAAATATTGCCATATCCATCGCATCAAAAATGAATATGAAAGTCTGACAATAATTTTAGACACAGGATAAAGCCTGACCAGCGATTTCAGACAGAGATTAAGTCTGACCAGCGATGAAGCGATAGGCAAGAGCACAGGCAGATCTGCATGAAATGTCTTCTTCACATGATCATAGTTCCAAAATTGATCACACTATCCAATCTCTGCACATCACCAGAACGAATGAATGCTATACTCGAATGCTCTCTGCTCATCACCAAGAAAATAAGAAACTCTTTTCTTCTTTGAATGAACGAATGTATCATCCTCCGAATGCCTCCTTCCCCTTCTCCTTGCGTGAGAGAAAACGGTTTGAAAGGCTGTCCTCTTCAAAACACCAGAATCTTTTCTTTTCCTTTGAATCCGATTCATTGAATTCAATTCTACCAATTATCTTAAAATTTTTCATATCCATTGGAAATGTGTCCATAGCATATTAATTGTTTTCCGAATCGTCCAATAGGCCATAGTGGAAACTACTCCACCGACCATTAGAAGTGTCTCTTCTTCATAGCCACCCTTTATTGAAGGGCAAAATGCATTCATAATTGTCTTCTTAGTCTTCATATTGACACAACTCTTTTATAAACTATTTTGGCCTCAACCATTTTCCTTTCATGCTTTGAATTACTTTCAAGATATAGGTACATGGACGATTTATGTCTCCAAGAAATTAATTGACATCCATTTTATTTTCACATACCCTGACTTAATGCTTTATATTCTCAACTATTATTCCCAACTGAAACTCGAATAATCTTCTGTGAGCAATCAACAAGTGCTTCTCAATTGAAACTTCATGAAGGCAATATAATCCTTGCTACCGCAAATCGTCTGATCATCATATTTTCCAATGCAATAAAGATTTTCATTATTAGCTCATCGATTCCAATTCGAAAATCGACATAGTACTTTAAATTGGCGATTTTGAACCGGCAATTTCTTTCCTGTTCTTTACTTAGACATTTTCAATCATAAACTGCTCGTCATTAGGAATTGTGACTGAACGTCCCTTTTGTCTTCATGACCATTAACCTTAGGACATTCCTTAATCTTCAAAAGGGTATTATTTGTGATGATAATTGATTTAATTGTTGTATTTTCACTGATTGGTTGTCTTCATCTTGAACTGAACTTTGATTGTCGTTGTTTGAAGGACCCTTAGCCTTTGGAGCTTTCCTTAAAACTTAAGTCAGTGCCTTAAAGGTACTTGGGCATCTTTTATAAATAAGATACATTGATCAATTACAACATGGCAATCAATGGCCATTAACAACCATAGATATTTTTGTCCATCAGAGTCAGTTATAAGTATTGCTATTTAACAAACTTATTAAAAATAGTAAAGTCTTAAAAATAGCTCTAATTCTTTTGATATAACTGTCATTTGACGACTTGATACATTTGAACCTGCCATAGAATTTTATAGCTACTCTTTAACATAGCCATATTCGTATATCAGTAAAAAGTGACATAATAGCATATTTTGTGCACATGAGATACATTTACATTTTCTTCTAGAAAATCAGCATCAATGATTGTAGTTGCTGAAATTTTAAAATTTTGACCAGAAAAATGCACGACACCAACTTGACAAATCCTCCTCAAGCCCAGCTCCAAGCTTTCTTCCAAGCACCTACACACATAATAGCAAAAGCAAGAGGCAAAGCAAAAATGAATGGGAGAAGAATAATGAGGGAGAGGGGCGAGTTAGTCCTTTTATAGGGATTGTGTAGCCTTTTGGAAGCGGCTGAGGTGTCCAAAATGAGTGTGAGAGGTGTAAGGGAGATTTAGGATAAGTAAAGTGAGAGGGTGAGGTGTATAGATAGGTATGAGAGACTGTTTATCCATTACTTAGATCGAAAGGGGAGGATTAGGAGGGCGCATTTTCCTAGGTGTCCTATGGCTTTCAAGCCGTGTGCCAAAGTAGGTAAGTTACATATTGATAAGGATAGAAGGTAGGTAGCTTAACATTTAATGTTAGTCACTTTCAAGTTGAATATTTCTTTGTTTACAACATTGGGATTCACCCAAATGTTTTTCATGACATGGAAAAGGCTTTGTATATGTCCATCTTACCTTGCATAATTTTCATCAATTTCTAGGTCCTTTTTTCTAGGGGTTGCCCATCCCCAATCATAGTGGAGTGTGACACAAAGGGTGATCAGTCCTTTGGTTTCTTCTCCTAGTCTTTATAGACTCGAGTGAGCCTTCTCTATAGACTCGATTGAGCCTTCTTCAGGTACCATCTTTAAGCTTTAAGAAGCTTCTTTAGATTCATTCTTCAGGTACTCTTCTTAGTACCTGCACATACCCTTGAGAAAAGGTTAGGATTCATGCCATCAAATGGTTCATCATTAGATTCTATTTCTAGAACCTGTATATTAAACTGTTAGCATTGCTTTACAGTTTCATTTCTTGTCTTCAGGTAATGATACATGCACTCATAATTCATCAGTTAGAGTAATAAGCTCTAACATTCAAAATACGTTTCATACAAAAAGAATGGAAGACTAGATAGCCTTTATTTCTTGGTCAATTTGGTCTATACAATTTTACATGATACAAGTCCAATGGCTACCTTAGAAACCATGACTTGAAATTAGTGATTTGCAAGCAATTGAAGTCAATCAAGTACTTAAACTTGACAAAGGACATGAGTATACATTAGAGGAGTTCTAAATCCAAAAAATACCCTCTATAAAGATTATCTTTATATGTTTTTACAAATTTTTCTTACATGTGGACCCACTCAAATTTGAAATCTACATGATGTAAATATTTGAGTCCACATTGAAAATGGCATAACTTTTCAGTGTTAAGTACAAATTCAGCGAACTTTGGTGCGTTGGAAAGCGCTCAACGAGTGCTTTCCAATGATACCTACATGACATACTTTTGAGCTACGATTAAAAAGACATGGCAAGTCAAATGTATTAGTTGAAAATAGTGTTATAATATTTAAATAATACAAAAGGGATGTTTGCATGAATTCTTATAAGGTCCTCATGGAGCTCAAAACTCCCCTAATGTATATGATGAAGTCCTACGTAATTTAGAAACTAAGAGGTATCATCAAATCGTTATGCCAAGGTCCCTAGTTCCTACAATTGATGTAAATACATTAGAGGCTACCTCCCCGCTTGATTCTCATCATGAAAAATTTGATCTCTCTAATTCCAAAATAGAATATGTGAGGATATTAGAATGGGATAAGTGGAAACAGAAGCCATTTATTAGTTGGAATTGTTATTATGGATGAAAAATGTTTATCTAACCTAGCTAGTTTATCAAACCCAATCACATCCAAGCTTCCAACCACCTTGACATCTATTGTAAAGCATGTAAATAGATACAAACATCTACTTAATCCATCTAATACTGACGAGATTAGTAGATCACTCTCCAAAACCAACTCGGCCTAAAAAGATCAAGAAGACTAAATGTAAGATAACAATGCAAGAGAGGGCGATAAGGAGATCTACACAATAGAATCCCAAGGGTCAACTGGAGATCAAGGTAGAAGTAAATGATAAACAAATATAAAACGTGGAGAACCAACCGGTATATGATGTGCCATCATACTTCAAATTTGTATCTATGGTTGTCTTAGACACCTACTAACTCATCGATGAGATGATTGGTTCTGTTGTGATAGATGATCTAAACATGGTGCTCTTAATTCACTAAGTCTTTCACAACACTATCAAACATGACAGTCCGATAGTGTCTCTCGACACTTTGGGCTATCACAATTTTTTGCACCTTCCTTAATTTTCCCAACACAAAGATCACTTCAACTATCAATAGCAATTAATATTGCATGATTAAAGATATTGCATTTAATCTATAGAGCCAATTTCCATTGAATCTACTTCCTGGAGCAATCAGTTTGCAATGATTTTTGAAGTTCGTAACAAGACATATATTACTATCAAACTCAACCTTGATTTGTTGACTAGCCATTATTCCAACTAATAGTAGATTGTTAGCTAAGCAAGGTACATATTGTACATTGCTTATCCACTTTATCATCCCACTAACTAACACCATTGGTACCACTCAAAATCCTTTGACAGGTAATATTTGTCCATCAACTTGTCCAACTTCATCACCATTGTGGATTTCTTTCAATTTTAAACCCACTCACAAGTTTGAGCTTTCACCTACATCATCCCCGTATCAATCATGATCAAATTGATGTTGATCGGCAAAATTGCCCACCTACCATTCACCTTTCCACTGTGCTGATTACTTTTCGTTTTTTGAAGCACTCACACTCCCAATGACTAGGTTTGTTGTAATATTTGCAATTCCTAGATTTCTTCTATCTTTAATTGCCACATTCTTGACTTTAGCCTTGATGGCAATCACCTCAATTTGGACCATCATTTAATCATTCTTGAAATTGTTGAAATGATTCATGGTTTGAGTTTGTCTCCATTGATGTCTTTCACCACGTCCTTTGACCTTAAAAGCTTGATCATATCTCCTATTGTGATGATTCAAGTTCTTTTGGCATTGTTCTTCCTACAAAAACACTCTACCTTTTTTTTTATAGACTGGTGGATTCTCTCGTGTGGCTATACTGGTTACAAACATCTGATGCAATTTGCTCAAACTATTCAATGCCAATTGCATAATCTTATGATCATGTACTCACTCTCCAATGACAACTAACTATTACAGATCTCTTTTACTTTTAGTAGGTGATTAGCACCATAATCCATTTTCAAGGTATGTAGCTTCGTCTCTAGGAATAGCACTTCAGATGTGTTTGTTGTCTCAAACATGCCTTCAACATATCCGAAGTCTCTTTTGGTCCTTTCAAATTCAAAATGTAGGGAATGATGATTTGTGTACAATAAACCTTGAGAGAGAGAGAGAGAGAGAGAGAGAGAGATGAACATTATGTCAGATTAAGAGATATACTTAGCAAGTCTGTTTTCTCCATAGGTCAACTAAGAAGAAAGCTTTATTAACGTCTTTTCCATGCCAAAAGGCATATAAGACAATGAGGTACATGTCAAGTGTGTAGTAACCATGGGAGCGCATAGAACGTCTCCAAAATTGAAATAAAGAAAACAGCTAGTATCAACTAAATAAACAAGTAATCATCTGCAATCAAGATGTCAAGTCTGTGCTGGTGTTGTAGAAAGATGTAATGCGAGTCGCAATATGAGAAAGCGCCGGAGCCCGCTGTTGTCGTCAATGAGCATGAGTGTGTGTAGTATGTCTCTGTATATGAGGTATGGCTAGAGAGAGAGAGAGAGAGAGAGAGAGAGAGAGAGAGAGAGAGACTAGGAGTTGACAAAGAGTCTCCAGCCTACAGCTAGTTCCAGTTAGTAACAATTGGTAATAGTAAGAGTACATTGTAAACAATAAACAATGGAGTTTAGTATTGATTTCTAGCATATATTGCTTTGGTTGTATTGTATGTCGATGACATCATTGTCACTAAAAATGATAAAAATCTCATTCATTTAAGCTAATCTAAGAAAGCATTTTGAGATGACAGATCTTGATCTTATGCACTACTGCTTAAGAGTAGAGGCATGGGAGAATGCAACTTACATTAGGTTTTGCCAAGGCAAGTATAATGTTTTTGAAAACTTTGAATTGGTTTCACATGTCTAATTGTAAACCATCTATTACACAGTGTAAAATTGGTAAAAAATTATCTCTCTTTGATGATAGTGGTCTAGTTGACACTATTTTATTTCGTCAACTACTTGGAAATTCAGTTTATCTTACCACCGCCCATTCCAATATTTGCCATGCTATGAGTCTCATGATCCAATTTATGTCAGCACCTATTTTGAATCATTTGAAGGTTGCAAAGATGATCTTAATGTATGTGAAAGACATGCCCAATCTTGGTCTGATTTATAGAAAACAACATGATTTACCTAGGTTATAAAAGTATATTGATGTTGATATGCTGGTAATATAGATGATAGGATATTAACCAAAGGGTATGCTTTTCAATTTTGGCAATAGTGGTTTTTCGTGGTCTAGTAAGAAACAAGATACTTCAACCATTGAAGCTAAATTTAAATCATTGAACTTAGCAATTCAAGAAGTAGTTTGGCTACGATAGGTGAAATTGGTATGAGGAGGCAAATACAAAGTTTACGACTCTAGTTTTTCTCGTAGCTTAATAAAGTACATTGGTAATGGACTTTACTTTTTCATAATTTTGAAATTGAAGCTTTATGGTACCTTCATTGATGATATGGTGAGCATTGTCATCTCTTATTTTGAACATGTTTGTTGATGACATTTGGTTGATATTGCTAGAACAACTATCATGTGTTGTATAGCTCTTGCGTCCAAGTACCATGAGTTATCTCCAGTTGGTTTTTTTTATAACTATTGTCATCTCCAGTTGGTTTTTTTATCTATGTCATGAAGGTTGTTGTCTCCATGTTTATTGCTTATGTTGCCTCTATGGCATTCACTTGATGTTAATCTGCATGCTTCTACTATTGTTTCTTATATTTCAAGATTCTGCAATCCTCAATGCAATATTTGCAAAACTTTTTGGTCTTTGTGGATGACCATGCATGCTCATTCATTTGTTGCTAATTAAAATTCAATGTTTTTTCTTTTGAGTCTTCCTTTTCTTCTAGTTCTTCAAGCCTTATTTGAGAATGAGAGTTGAGTTTCAATGAACTGGTACTAGTTGTTGAATCTCTTCTTCTGACTTCTTCTTAAAGTAGAATTGTTATTATTCTTGTAAGAGATATGTCTGCTTGTATAGATATGATAATGGTCCAACTTTCATATGAAGTAGATAAATGTGACAATAAAATTACATACTACATTTAAGTCTTGAACTGTAGATCCTATTATACCCATTTGTCCAAGTAGATCTCTTGTGAGGGAGCTTTACATGTAATGTCATTTTGCTCTTGAGTTGAATAAGAAGATCTTCCACAAATTTTGGCATTCTTGAAGCTCCTTGTTCATGATGGCTTTTTTGAGTGATTATATTATGAGCATGCCCTTCCATTCCTTTGAGTGTGGTTGTGGAATTAGATTAACTTCTTGCTTTCTTTCATTATGCATTGTGGAGTAGAGTGGATTAGATCTCTTGTTCTATGTTTTTATGTAGATTTCAGCATTCAAGTAAACTAAATAGATTGGATTTCTGGTGTAGGTCTTGCATATTTTTGACATTCCAGTTCTTGATGATCTTGGGCTATCCAAGAATCAAGAAATGAGTGTTTATTGGTTCTTGGACTTTCAAAATGTTGTTTAGTCTTTAGTTTCTTGTTTCTTGTTTTTCATTTCTAAGAGAGATGCAATATATTACATCCTATAAATATAGATCAACATGTAATTAGACACACAACAATATCAAGAAGAACACTGTTTAGGATGTAAAGTACATGGGCTTCATATTCGCTTCACATCTCAAGTAAATTATGTACAAAATTGGAAAATATAAACATTGGTGTCCAAAATAGCTACTAAATTTTTTTGAACCTTTCTCTTTCACAATCATTGTTGAATTCATGCTTGTTAATTTCTAGAAGTCATTTTTCATTCCTCCATCGGTGCACCTCATGGAACTACATATGTGGCCTTAACTTATTAATTGAAAGTATTCAAAGCCCATGGCTTCGGGATGAAGCGATTGCTTACTCATCGAAGGATTTTAGATGGTTGTGTGGTTTGGCACCGTATTGTCTGTTTAGGTGTCCTTGGAATCAGACCCTTTTTGGATGGACAATTTATAGTCATACTTCATATAAATGATATAGCATGATCAAGTTGTAGGCAAATCGGATCTCAAATAACTTTAGTTTCTTACATGATAACTTACCAAAAGCACCAAACATGTTATAAGATGTGTTAGTTGTAGTAATCCCCTATTTTTGGAATTGTTTAGCTGTTGAAGGGTATTTTTGTTCATGGATCAAAGCTAATTGCATGTCTAAATCCAAGTTGTACATCTAGATGCTTCCACATCAGCTCCAATTTGTGGTTGTAACCCATGGATATATCGATGTAAATGTGCACTTTCGTCCAGTTAGACCTTAAGTGTCAATTGCCAAAATTCGTGATTATAATCTTGGACAAGCTACTTTGTTGATTTGAGCACCAACATTGGAAGTGTTAGATTATCTTCTATTGACCGAATAATTGATCTTTAATCTTCATCCACTTATTATCCAGTTCTGCAGTTCTCTTTGTGTTTTTACATAGTTTGTAGAAATACTCAGGAATAACTTACAGGTGGCTCCGACATATCAAACATCATCCAACATATTGACTTCCCTAACGAAAGGCGAAGACTTCAGCCACTTCGACCATGTCAATGAAAGACAATTATTGCTCCACTTGAATTTGTTGACAGATCCTCTGCTTGGAAGGATCTGTTTACTGTTTCTTGTTTACAAGAACTGTTTTTTGCTTGTTTAGAGGCTTGTTGGCATTTATTGAATGTTAGCTTCTTAGTTCAATGCCGAAACAGGCAAAAGGGGGCTGATCAATCGTTGTGGTAACAATGTCCTGCCTATCAGAGGACAATCAAGGTCGTTCTCTCTTGAAAGCACGCACACTCAAACAGAGATACAAGCCATGAAAGGAAGGGCAAGATCATGAATGCATGATCAAGGAGCTCAATGGAGGCATCTAACTCGTGGAGGATCTTCTCATTTTAGCATGGAGTTGATACAATACACAAAAAGCTCTTCGCAAAGAGAGAGTCTCTTAAATAAGCAAGAGAGCTCCTTAGGTGGCATCCTAGTGGAATTTCCACATTTCACAAATTACAAGTGGAATAATGCTCTCCACTAGAGGTCACCCTCAAAAGGTGGCTCACTCTACTTTCTTTAAGAGGGGTTTGCCTAGAAATAGTAGTTCCTACATGGTCATTCCATCTTTCGGGACTCACCATGAGGCTTACACAGTTCTTGCTTGTCATTACTACTAGTATTCTTCGACTCTCATACTCGGCTCTCAGTCTTCGTTCGTCTCATCTTTTCAGAGACCTCCTCGATCTAAGGTGAGAGGTGCTCTTGGCTAGCCCTATCCGAGTATCTTGGGGATTTGTCAGAATCAGCCAACATCATCCCATCCCTAATGTGTTGGAGGACCCACTGCAACTCATATTAGATGATGTCGCTCCACTTTCGCATTGGCATCTTTGATCGGCACTTGGAAAAGCGTAGATCCTCGTTTGCTTACATAAAACCAAGTGCTTATTGTCATCAGTTTTTATCACAAAAATTGTTTTTCACAAATTGTCACAATTTAACCTGAATGTCTTATTGCTGCAAGTGGTTGACATTCTCAAGATTGGAGAGCTCCCAGCAGCTTCACAACTTGCATGCTCGAGTGCTTTCCATGTGTCTCTTTGTTTTGTCACTTGTATCTGCATTGACGATTTCATCTCTAGTTTCTTGGCAGGTACTAACTTCTGGGAGGACTATATCCTCCATTTTGCTTCTAGGCATTTCCGCAATTCTTTTCTTAGTTGAAATTCCAGTCTTGTTGATGCTCTTTCCTGATAGGTAGCACAAATCTTGGTTATTAGTCTTCAAGATAATGGACTCATCCACACATTGGTGGTAGAGTTAGATTGGACGAATGGTTTGGTGAAGGCAAGGAAACATGATGAAGGCTTGGTGGAAGGGTGAAAGAACTGATAGTTCTACAATTGCAGTCTTGGACCCTTGCAATGTCGAGCTTTGACCACCACTTGCTGGGTGAGGAGATTGTTTTATTTTGCAGGTTCACGGTTGTCTTCATCTTTATTTTGGCTATCGATCTCGCTGATCCAAGCAGATCCACTCTCTCCCCCCAAAAAAAAATCTATTGGTGGGGATGTTGTTGTTGGTAACTATTCATGCTCAAGATTGGATCGGCGTGTGGAACATGTAGTTGAAAGATGTTGAACCTGCGACTGGACTAAAGATTGAACAAATTTTAACTAAATTTGTTTCGATCTTGCTATAGTTGACTTAAAGATGAAAATGATGATGAAATATAGGAATCAACTTTGACTTGACATGGATTTCATAGATTTGGAATATGCTCAAAAATCCTAAATTCTGTGCAAGTTGAACTAAAGATGGATAGATGAATGAAGATGTGTTCTTGAGATGCTCTACGGAAGATGTCCGTGTAGTAGCTATTTCTCATGCAAAAATCAATCACACAAAATAGGTGAAGAGAAACAAGGAAATAAAAAAATTGTACATAGAGTTAATAATTGTATAGCATTGGTCGAACAAAACTTGCATTCATCAACGGTGATCATTTGCCTTGACAGTCGCAATATTCCATTGTTTGTAGAGTAATGAGACTTACTCTGACATGTCCTTGTCAAAAAATAAGGCGGCTAAATCTATCATCATTGATAACTAATGTTGTAAAACATAGCTTGAGATGCAAGTATGGTTGAGGTACTATGTCCTGAGTACCTCTTTGAGCAAGAGATTCAGAACCAAATCTCTATCTGGATTTCTGATTCCTAGATTTTTGGTGTATTGGCACATTGGAATTCTTATCAACATGTGGAAAGACACATAGATTTGAAATTGCAAAAGGGGAGAAAAATTGTCAATTCTTTGTAGAAGTTGCTCTTGGTTGGACATTGTAGCAGATGATAGAATATCGGTTTCGCTTTTCTCCTACAAGAACTCATGTCATATTAGTGTCTTTTTGCATCATGGATCTAGTGAATTGCGTGGTAATGTAGAAGTTTGCAAGAAACTTCTCGAGTGAGCAGCAAGTTGAGCAGTTGGGTGCTATGGTGCTCGTGTTGTGTTGTCATGAGGATCCTATCGGGAGTCATAACTAATGTGTCGGACAGGTAGGTGGGTTGTTTTGGACAGTGTGTTTTTAGACACAGTCGGGACACTCAGCGTGGTACTTTGGTCTTGACTGGGCAATCAACCATGAAATGGCCGGTTGGATGGTGACAGTTGTTTTTCATATCGTTGGATCGTATGTGCTTGGATATGCTGATATGAAGGACAAGCATCAACAAGATGCGTAGTTCGATAGTGTGGGCACCATATTGTTTTTCGTCTATAAGGTACCTGTGCAGGGTTTGACTGACCAGACATACTACTGTGGATAGACTTCAGGCTAGTTTGAAACTCATTGGTGAGTTTCTCCAGGCTTATTGATTCTTTGATGTACTTGGCAGACAATACAAGGCCAAACATTGCCTATGCAGTGTTCAAATTGAGCCAATTCAATATCAATCCAAGTTCGACACACTGGAAGATTGCCTATAGTACTTGTAGAGCCCAAAGGATTATGGACTTTGCTATTCTCAAAATGTAGGACTTCAAATAGAGTCCTACAGTGATGCAAGCTGGGCATCAATCAAAGATGATTCCAAAAGTGTCATGAGAATGCACGATAGCAGCCATTGCAGCTAAAAGTAGACCATAACTGCTCAATCATCATGTGAGGCAGAATATGTTGCTACAGCAAAATGGCTAATGAGCTAACATGGCTCAGACAATTCCTAGATGGATTGGGAGAGAGCACCAATGGGTCACTAATCCTACACATGGACAACACATCTGACAAAGGATCATGTGTTTCACTCAAGAACGAAACACATTGGTATTAACTATCATTTGATCAGAGATCTGGTTGAGAGAACGAGTTGCAAACAGTTTTCATTCCAACCAAGCAAATGGTGTCTGACATCTTAACAAAGCCTCTGAATATGGCAATGTTTGAAAGACAGAGAGCTAGCCTGGGAATCATAAGGCTACAATGCTTTGAGAGGGAGCTGAAGAAACTCAATGTTTCTACCCATAAAGCGTTTTTAGTTTGTGAGCCATTACTTGCAGAAGTACACGAGATTTCTACATAGGCAGCAATCGACTCAACCGAAGTCATCGACTCAGCCGAAGTCCCCGACACCAACGCATTGCCAAGGCACCAATCTCAACCGAGCTCATCGACAACGCCGAAGTCAAAGACTTAGCCAAAGTGGTCGAAGTTCTCGAAGACAACAAAGAGAACAAAGACAAGCCAGTCCCCAAAGGTCAAAGTCCCCGACTCAGCCGAAGTGACCGACGAGGACTCAACCCCAGGAATGTGCCAAAGCCAAAAGTTGACCAGCCACGTAAAACGTCGAGTATGTCAACTGGGAGATCAAGGCTCAACGAGCGTGACAGTTTGAATGTCACGACTCAACCGTTAAGCCCTTGTAGTTAAGCAAAGTAGCAAGATGTAGTAAGCTGATGTTTTAGCTTAAACCATCTTGTAATGCTTAGCTAATTAGTTCTTGTAATTAGACCAAGCATGCTATATGTATTGGAGAGTAGATACAGACATTGTAAGCATACAGAGAGTGTGTGTGAAAGAAAGAGGTTGATGAATGCAGTCTTGCAGTAGTAGATGCATATTATCAGACCAACGATTAGTGCTAGCAGTAGCTAGTTCTTGGTAAGGGAGAATACCTCTCTTACCTCCACATGCTGATCTGGGAACAGATAACGCTTAAAAGATCATTGTTGTATACTTGATTTTGGTAATATAGACAAGTAACAGTTCTTTTGCTCAATGTATGCAATCTTTGAATGTTATGATGCTTGCTTAATTCATAAGTAGATATACTTCCGCTGTCATTTGACATTATCTACTATTCATAAATTAGTATCATATTAGATTACCAGTAGCTATCTGTCGTTCGGAGGATGTTGGATCGCAGAATGAAACAATAGCTTCCCCGAACAGATCGGCTCCATCTGAGCTCATATCAGTGAATCAGGACTAGCTCCAATTTCGAAGTGCTCGAAGTCTCCGACGTCTTCGAATTCCTCGATCCACAACATTGGTATCAGAGCTGCTCGGAGAACTAAAGGATTCACATCAGCTGTATCAGAGCAGCTCGGAGATCCGAATTTGAAGAAACAAGATTCACACATCAGTGTATCAGAGCTGCTCGGAGATCCGAAGTCGTCGAAGGCAAGGATTCACATCAAACCATTCACATAGATGTGGTTGAATGGTGAGAATGTATGTTTTCCCCTTGAAAATATGGGCTTCTGTGTTTGTGATCATATCCGCGTGTCCTAACATCTCTTGAAGCATGATTTTTCTCACGATAAGAGTGACGAATGCTGCGAATGCACTCATCTTCGTTGCTGTCTATCCAGCCTCCATGATGGCGCCTGCTTCATTCTTAGCTACTAAATGAGCTATTGGTCTTATTCCTTGCTTGATGGGACGTATCATCCTCATATCTTTTCTTCCTCCTGCTGCGCTCACACCATCTGATATCTTCACCGCTGCCTGATCCATATCCATGTCTGCGGGCATCGTCCCTTGCCATCGCCAAAGCTAGTTCGCTCAGTCACTCGCTCAAGAGGTAGGCCAAATGGTCGTGTCCCAATTGGGAGAGTTGGGAGAGACACTCGAACGGAGAGAAGTGTGAAAAATTCCACGTTATCATAAAAGTTTGATGACGTGGATTTTTTATTTTTTAATAATGACGTGAATTTTTCTCCATGCAAAGAACTTTAAAATGGGTATTAGCTGGCCTTATTAATATCACTACCTTGATTGCCTTGTGCAGCATTAAAATAAAAAAATTTGCATAATAAAAAAAATAAGAATAAAATGAAAAACTCATTTTAATTCTCAAACTCATCTACAAATAACAAATGAGTAGTAAATTGTTAAGATAGCAATGACAAAGCTAAAACTTTATCACCTACAATTAAAAAAAGGGATCGTGCATCCCCTTTGGCCCAAGGCCTAAATACTCCTTCCCTTTGGGCCAAGGCCCATATTGCCAAGTACCTAGATTTTCTTTATATTCTGCAGGCATCTCTAGCACAATGTTCATGTAAATTTAGGCATCTCTGGCACAATGTTCATGTAAATTTAGAATCTAAATATTTTGTGAGCATTTTTGTTATAATTTTCACATGGGCAGACTTATGATGAATGTGCATGTGGACAGCCAATGATGGGCTGCCACATAGCAACATACACCATTTGCGTGAAATGTGCAGAATCTATATGGCAACTGTCATTGAAAAAAAAAAACATTAATGTTTCTTTTATTTTGTGAGGAAAATGGGAACGTTAAACAAATTAAAAAAAGAAAATGGCAACAAAACAAATTGAAAAAAAATGCAAAAAAAAAAATTCTTGAAATAAAAAATAACAAACAAAAATCTCAAAAGGAAAAACTAGGATCTTTTTTTTTTTTTTCGCAAAAAAGAAAACCTCGAACCAAAAATGCAAAAAAAAAAAAAATCTTCGCAGTTGCTCTTTTCTCATTGGGCATTCCCCCTTGTGAGGGTACAAACCCTCGGGCAGCATGCCCTCTAAGGACTTCTGGTCGTGTTGCACTGAATATGTTTATTGCGTAGTCTTTCTGGAAACTACGATCTCGCTCTCTCAAACACGCCAACCAGCAAGCAACTCGGTCTTCTTTTGAGTGTATCGTCTCTCTCTCTCTCTCTCTCTCTCTCTCTCTCTCTCTCTCTCTCTCTCTCTCTATTTTCTCTTTTCTTTTTCTGTGTGTGCGGTGTGCGCCTCTTTCTCTCTCTCTCTCTCTCTCTCTCGTGCGCCCGTGCGCGGTCGCGGCGTGTGTCGCCCAGCAGGACGCGGATATTTTCGGTGAGTCTGAGTGATCTACCGTCTTTGTTATTTGCAGAAACGAACAGAAAAAGCAGCAGCATCAGCATTAGCGAAATTGAGTTTGCCTAAATCAAGGAGTTGAATCTGTGAATTTGGTATCCCGTTTTTTTTTCCGTCTGGTGTACCTTTGTAGTTGTGGATCGGTGGCTCAGTGCTGTCTTCCATCAAGAGTGCGTTAGCATCAAGTCTCCCAACAAACTCTTGTGAAGATTAAATCGTTTCGATTGTGCCCACAATCTTAAAAGTTTAGGAAAACGTCAGTTCTGTCATGGTATGCACTCCTTCGGTAAAGATTTTGTTAGCTATACTCGTATTTCTTTAACATATACAGCCATAAAAAGGTTTGGAGATCTACAATAAGTTGAGGCACTTCTCGGACAGAAAAAGCATGCTCCTCCTAATTTTTAGGTGCTATATGTACACGATGGCTAATCCATGATCCTGTCCCTGCAAAAAGAGGACTAACAAATGAAAAATAAGTTACAGGTTTCGAACTTCTCAACCAATTTGGTCTTCGGAAGACCTCTGATCGCATTCACATTGCTTAATCGGAAAGCAGACCTGAATACTTCAAAAGTAGCTGACTCTTTTCTATTAGTATATTAGATAGCCCTGCCCGAATGGAAAACTTCTAAATTAAATTTATATGAATATTGAACCTTCCGTACCCAACTCTTCAAATTTTGCAGAAACACGGATCTACGGCATTGAGGGTAAAAAATCTCTGTTCAAGTTATCATCGTTTGTGTAAGTCAACGGAAGATTAAGGATGACGTTATAAGAGCGCTCTGGTCAGCATGGCCGCCGTCTGTACGCGTCTGGTGAAAAAGCAAGTTCGGCAAAGTCAGCAATTTATATGATCACACCATCGTTATCAGAAAACAACCTCGTAGGTTTATTTGTGAAACTTTTTTACATAGAGTTGATTGTTCGTATTTAATTTGCAGCCCTATACCACAACCCAAAGAAACATACTTGCAACTTATAATGTAATCGACTCCCATACTCTCTCGTTCGGATCAGTTAGGCATTTATTGCTATGCTACAAGCACAAAACGTGACAAAAAGTGCTATAGCAGATACCTGACCTTGTATGAAGATTGATATAAGAAGCGCCGATTTGCTTTTTGCTGTATAATATTATGTCATATGATGGAAATTTTCAGTGAACGTAATTGCAAATCATTCTAGAGACTTAGCTCTAGAATATTCAAGTCTCTGTAACTTTGAAAGAAGCTAGAACACATCGATAACTCTTAAAAGTCCTTCAAACCCAAAAATTAGAATATATAATGTCCTCGTTTCATCTTTTACTTTGTACTACTCTTTGTGTGTCAGAGAACTTTTCATGGTACATCCTTGCAATCATGAAATTTACAGCTAGCGTTTTGATGTTGAGATGTTTGTAATTCCTGATCAGGATATGGAAGACTCTTGCAGCTCAATCCTGCAACTAGCACTTTCGGGAGATGATCAGGATACTCCACGACAATCCTCACTGTTAAATACTTCGGAGCTCTTGCCACCCATTTGGGACTCTTGGCCACCCACTTCTTCTCCCGACGAATGTGGCTCGTCCTGCACACTGCTTTCTGACTTTCCATCCTCCAAAGACCTGATCTCTTCTTCTTGGCTATCAACTTCGTTGCAAGCCATATCCGAGATTGGTGGACCCAATTATCATGTCAGGCAGAACCATGATAGTGAGTCAACTAGTAGGGAAGATTTGATATGCAACATGAGCTTGTTCCCTATAACTGTCACAATAAACGACATGAACATCTCTGGGGATGAGGAGCTTGCAATGCAGTCTGCCGTGTCATCTGAACATACTGATGGTACTCGTGATCCGTATAGGGAAAAAACAGCGATCGATTTACAAAATGATATGAGATCTTTCCGGTTGACATCCTATCCTTTCAATAACTTTCAACATGTGATTGAACAGCAAATAAAAGATGTATTAAAACCTTTCTCTGGTTCACAAACTTACGATCCTGGACTACTGCACGTCCGACAGCCCCTGGGAAATGAACATGATCGTCATGCATATGAAGAGTTGTTTCAAAAAGAAGATCTCGCTAGCACATCTTACCCGCTTTTCAAAACGCGGATTTTGGAGAACTTAACGCCTTTTTCACCTGAAAGTCAGGTCACTCCGTCCGGATACATGAACCAGGTCATCTCTGCAGCAACAGATGATAGAATGGCATTTACACCACCTTGCTTAACAGCTTCACCAGTGTGCCCCTATATGAGTGGTAATTCTCAGATTTTGAACGATAGAGTAACGTCTGTTAAAGATCATGACAATAATGGAGGAGAAGATAGCACCTCTAGTACTGGAGCCATGTCACAGAAGATACGAAATTCTGCGCTTGCCGTTTCAGACTCCATCGGATCACCTCACATTATGATTAAAAAGCATCAGCGCGATGAAAAGATCTGGAATTTGACAGACAAACAAAGCTTTCCATCTCCCAAGCGAGCATGCCTGGTGAGATTGCATAGATATTCTAACCATACGTAATACTCCATCGTAGATCAATCAATCTATTCTCATTTTTTTTTCTCTGAGCTCATTTACCCATCATAATACACCAGAATCCTACGAAACGAACATAATCCCGTATGGTGACAAACAATACAGGATATCAAGCCGCATGATCGGCAGCAGAACGCAGTCTCAAAGAAGTGTCATGGAAAAGCATTACAACTTTCTTGCAGCACAAGTACCTCTTACGCTTCACAGTTAACCGATGTCGGAGTTGCAGGTGTGGCCCTTAACACAAATGGGAAACCAAGAGCCCGTCGTGGTTCAGCCACCGATCCTCAAAGCGTTTATGCTCGGGTAAGAATGCAATTCCTCCTCAAATTACCAGAGCAAATCTTTTACATGATCAGCAGTATCAAATCCACAATTTTGATCCCATTGTTGTTAGTACAAGTTGCATACACACAGTATATATAATCTTAAGTTATATGCATGTTTCTCATTTGAAAATCTATGCTTATGACTTGAGCTACCATTAATAATATGCTAGCATCTAGTGAACCATTGTGTGTTATCGATATTCCAGCACAGAAGAGAAAAAATAAACGAGCGACTCAAAACTCTGCAGCACCTCATTCCAAATGGCGCTAAGGTTAGTAAACGTTTCAAATATTCTGCACAATTCATATTTATCATACCTGCATGGCAACATCAGGACGATGACAGTAAAAAGTTTAATGATTCTGTATGTAATGCAGCTTGTAAAAGTAGACTGTGAATCTTGATGGCATATATAGCCATTGACCTTATAGCATCAAGCTTGAATAAAAGTAATCTATGCTAGGACAACTTCAATGTTGCTTTTAGGAACAATTTCCCAGATCTCTGTATAAAAACGAATTAAACTCATATTTTTATGAATTTAAAATTGAGCTTTCATGCAAAATTTAGGTAAAGCGTTCAGACCCGCTTGTTGACCCTACGAAAGCTGTTTGGAACGCTGCATTCCGTACGCTAAAGCCAAAAACTCATAATCCACGCGTATAGCTACAAAGAAAATGTAAATTAGATAAGTGTTCTGTGAAAGGGTTGCGATCTGGAAGCATTAACATCATCCCTGCCTGCCATGCAGCTTTGAGTTGACGACAATTATCTTGCTTAGCAGATTAACTAACAACACATAGATTTAACAAGGAAACCGCATAAAAGTAAAATCTGAGTGTGTCTACCACGTTATCGCGCTCATTAACTATTTATCGTTTACATTTGAGCTATGCCAAGAAGCTTACTTATACTGGATATTCTTAAAGTGCCAAGAAAACAGACAAGTTGGCACTCAGATAACGTCTAACTAACAACCTAGTTTCTGCTGAGCTTTGAACTTGTTTTGTCAGTGGAACTCACATTTGCGTTTCCCTTCTCAATTCAGAGTTCCTGCGCCTCTTCTAAACTTGAATGAAACATTAGTTGCCGAAGTAGAACAGAACGTTATCCAGGTAGGGCCTCAGTTATAATATTGGCAATCATAGAAATAGTATAACAGCATATCAATTTCGAATTATTTCCTTCTTGAAACAAGGCATGAGTTAGATGATATCTGACACTTACATGCTTGCTCCTTTTGGTTATTGTAAGTTCAAGATGATCTGTTCTCAAATCATTTGCTGAAAATAGATCAACAAACAGTTTCATAACATGCAGAGTACAATGGCACGCAAGAATCTCTAGAGTGAAAGTTAAAAGCAGAGCTCAAAGGAAAACAAGGACGCGCATCGTAGAGTCACCAAGAACGAACTTCTGCAAACTACTACAATTCATTGAAATATCAAGAAGTATATGATATGAGATAGAATATTGCTACCAGCCAGGTGGTCTCCTAGCTATTTCTAGGCAGAATGAGCCCAGGTCACAGCCCAAGCAAAGTACACAGGGGATCATAAACTGCATATGTTTTGCTGACATGGATTACTAGTGTTGGATTAACACTAACAAACTCTCTCATAATCCGGGCACTATGACACTAGCTTAGTCAGCATTTGTCATTCAAAACTTCTCACTAATTTGCCTTACATGTACAGCTGAAATCGTTCAGCCATCTCTTGCATGCTTCATGCGCTTAGTTTTCCTCTATGGTACATCTTTATCCATAATTATGTGTTAGAATTCTAAATTCACACTTAATGAAGCTAAAAATCTGTCCAAGTGTTATAACATCGTCATCTTGAGCTAGATTGACATGTTTCTGCTCAGTCTTCTCATTGTATGCCTTCCAACATTTACTTGGATTGAAACCAAGTTTGCCATGTTGTTTGCTCCAACAAAGAGGACAAGCCCCTCTCATATCTTGTTCCACCATTATAATTAGACAGCTTGAATGCTTGTCACTCCCAGTACCATGCCGCAAGAATGGAGGCCAAGGAAGCTTAAGTCTTTGGGAGGCTGTTGAGAAGCAAAACTATTCTCTAATCTTCATCAATATTACTGTATAGGATGGTAGCAAGCTATTCTATGACATTTTAGGCATCATCATCATCAAAGAACCTAGAACATGTGATCCAAATTTAGCTCTTCATATGTTCCAATCTTTTAGGCAGCCTTTTGTTCCTCTCGGGTCTTCTAGCTATTGCTTCTTCTTCTTCTTCATGTTCTTCACATTTTGTATTGTGATCATGAACTTGCTCCTACACTTCTTCAAACACCATTTCACACATGTGGGTAGCTATTGTACCTACATTTAATGTCCATTATTGATAGGATCCTCATAATTTTTCTACACATCATCTTGATGAGATTTTTGATGCAAATCAAAGAGAAACCATCAAAGATCAAAAAGCATGATTGAGATTTGACTTTGTGTCATAGGATTAAATTAAGGAGAGCTTAGAACTAGTCCTAAAAAGTGATTTTTTGATTTGATTTGATTAGAATTTGAAAAGAACTCATCATTCTTCTATTCAATCTTAGTGAGAGGGTGAGAGGGTTGAGACTATAAGTCTTTTGGAAAGCTAGAATTCTATTTTGAGTCATTCAAATCAAGTGAGGTTCTTTTTGAAACTTCTAGAATCAAATCTATTCAATTTTCTTGAGCCATAGTTTGTAGAATATTCAAGATAGTTCTTTTGAACTAAGATCACTTTGATCTTGCTACTTGTGTCTTTGTAAACATCAAGTGAGTTGCAAGTGAGGCAAATTTTGGAAAAGAACTTAGGGAGGGCCGAGAAGTACATCCTTTCTACAAGTCATTAGCAAAGATGGGATCAATAGGTGCATTCCTCTTGGAAGCTAGTGAGAGGTTAAATTCTACAAACTACTCAATATGGAAAGTGAGGATGGAGTCACTCCTAATGCTCCAAGGCCTCTATGATCTTGTCCTAGATGAAGAGGATGAACCTCTAGGTGGACAAGAATTGGCAAAGTACAAGAAGAGGGCAAGACTGGCATTACATTGTGTGAAAATGAATGTTAGTAATGATCTTCTCAAGGAAGTTGCCACTTGCACTTAAGCCAAGGAAGCTTGGGATTCTTTAAGAGCTATATATGAATCAACAACACTTCAAGGGTGCTTATGCTAAGAAACCAAGTCATGCAAAGCATGAGGAGAGGTGATGAAAGAGTTAGAATTAAAGTAGAATCATTGTGTTACTGTACTGTGGGTCTTATCAGTGGATAAAAATTAATTGGCCTCACCACGAGGCAAGTCGATGGGACACGTGTCCCGCCAACGGCAACCTGGGTCATGCATGGGTTGCTTGAGTGAACAACTATATGTACAGTGTAATTTCATTTTGAGAAATACAGTTGCTATGTGAGCTTGCTGTGGAGAGTGTTTATAGTCTGTGTTACTGTATAGCATGATCTGTGTTCCTGTGCAAAGCAAATTCTAAGTTGGTATCAGAGCCGTACAGGGAGTGTACACAGTACAACATCGCCATTGAAGAGAGCTTTGGGAGAAGTGTCTTCTGAGAGTTCGGGGTTTACGACGGGTTGAAGACGGAAGGAGAAACACTGATGCAGAGAGTTTAGCACACATAAGCTTGGTGAGCTTGAGACTGTGTGAGGATTCATAGACAAGGGTTGTCGGCTGAATCAAAACCTCAGCAAACGGAATTTTGAAGTCCCAAAGCAGGCTATTTGGTGTTTGCAGTCAGTGTGCATTCAATCGGATACCGTTTGACGAACGGTTTGAAGCATCAGAGTTCTAGTAGTAGGGCGACCTCAGAGCAACAGGATAGGCATGTCAGAACATTGTGAATTGGAAGCTAAGAACGGATTTGTGTGAAAAACCTTGGTCTGGGGTTTGGGAGCACAAAATGAGAGATTTCTCTCTATATTGATCTGTTTTGCAAGCTATAAAAACTCAGAGGAGGGCGCCCTAGTAGTGCAAATCAGGTCTGAAGTGGTTGTGTGTAGCCGCGAGCTGGAAAGAGAACGTGATAAATCTGAACGTGGCAGCCACATCCAAAAACCTTGGATGAAAGAGGAGGAGAGGTCGCGGACAGCTCGCGCGCAAGGAACCACAATGATCTTGTAGTGTTTGGAAGAGGATAGCGGCTTCAAGAGTGCAGTACAACGCGCCAATGCAACGAAGTCCATCAAATCTTTCTCCACAACGATCGACGGACAGGATTAATTACAATCTGGACTACAGGATTGAAATCCATTGTTGGATTTAACTGAAGTGGGCCCTGAAGGAGTGAAGTGCATTTTAGCCTTCAACTTCATTAGAAATTTTCAAAGTGAAAGTTGAGTTGGGTCCCTTCACAAGTGAAGAGTGAAGTTTCTTCAAGGTGAAGAAACAGTTCAAAAACTAGAAAAGTCCCTATTTTTGGGTCCTTTGCCCGTTTTGACCCAAACAAAAGGCTATAACCTCCAAACGAAGGGCACCCGGACTGTACCTGCAAGTACGATACACCAAAACAGAGTGATTGCAGTGGAGAAAGTGTTCGGAGTGCGCCAGAAGTGATTTCACCATTCCACTGGGCACGTTGTTGGGAGTTGACGACTGAGTGCATTTCGGAAGGCGACGCGAATTTGGCTTTCAAATTGGTGAAAAAGCGGCGAGTGGCCTGGTAAGAGAAAAAGTGCAAGTCATCATTTTCAACTTCTGACATCACTGTTGGCCTTGACATACTGTTTTTAGCCTACGACAGAAGTTTCAAGCAATTTTGCGATGGCAAACATGGGAGAGTCCATTTTGAGTGAAAGTAGCATATTGGACGGGATTTCCAACTATGCAGTGTGGAAATTCAAAATGAAAAACATATTGATGGAAAAAGACGTGTGGGAAGTCGTCACAGGTGATGAGAGAAAGCCGCCAAATGAAGCGGATATCAAAGTATTCGACAAAAAGATGAGAAAAGCTTTGACCTTCATTAACTTGTCGGTGAAGGATCACATCATTACCCACATTTGTGATGTTGTTACACCCAGATAGGCATGCTCCTATTGAACCAGGTATAAAGCTTTCTAAGCTTGATGAGTCACAGTCATTTGATGCCACGATGTATAGACAGTTAGTAGGGAGCTTGATTTACCTTACCACAACTAGACCAGATATATGCTATGTTGTTGGCATTGTAAGTCAGTTTATGGCAGCACCTACGGAAATGCATTGAAAGACAGCTAAACTCATTTTGCGTTCCATGCGAGAACTAAACACATTGAGATTCAGTATCACTTTATACGTGAGAGGCTGCTGGGTCGTGAAATTCATGTTGCTCATTGTAGCACAGAAAAACAACTAGCTAATATTTTCACTAAGCCACTTGCTGGAGAAAAGTTTGATAAGTTTAGATCAAAGCTTTCTGTACTTAAAGTTTGTTGACTTTAAAGCTATGTATATGACTGTATAAAAAGTAGACTCTACTTTAAGGGAGAGAGTTAGAATTAAAGTAGAATCATTGTGTTACTGTACTGTGGGTCCTATCAGTGGATAAGGATCAGTTGGCCTCACCACGAGGCAAGTCGACGGGACACGCGTCCCGCCAACGGCAACCTGGGTCATGCATGGGTTGCTTGAGTGAACAACTATATGTACAGTGTAATTTCATTTTGAGAAATACAGTTGCTATGTGAGCTTGTTGTGGAGAGTGTTTTATGTCTGTGTTACCGTGTAGCATGATCTGTGTTCTTGTGCAAAGCAAATTCTAAGTGAAAGTGCACAAGAGTATGTGCTTAGAATCAAATCTCTTAAAACGGAACTTGCTTCAATAGGAGATAAGATTCACGGTAATGAACTTGTTCAAGTGATTCTAAAATTACTTGGAGATGATTAATCCAACTTGGTCCAAATTTTTGCCATATGAAAGGCCCATCTAGTCGGGTGGCTGATGCACTTAGTCGAATTGGTGGAGTGAATGAACTTTCCTTCACCAAGATCAATATAGACTTTTATCTCTCCCTGAGAGGTCTTTATGAGAAAGACCCACATTTTGGACCAATCTGGAATAGGATTCTAGCCTACGCATACCATACAAAGCAACAACACAAGGGAATAGGTGGTGGATAAACCAACCTAAGCAAACCTAGATCGTACAAATCTAGCCCCCAAGCTATGAATCAATCAGAGTCATGGAAAGAGGAGTCACACCAGCAGCATGTAGCTACCAATCACAAAATCAAGCATACACTAGTGAGAGCCCAGCAGGTATACTTATACTCTCCAAGGCCCATGCACCACTAGTAGTGCAATGTGACACCTCACTGGACACCTCTGCAACCTATATGGGCCATGTCATCTAGTTCCCTAATGACTCAATGATAGACCCATACCAACTCCACCACCATGAGTTTAGGCCTACAACCACTAATTATGACCATGTACACATAAGGGCCCCAATTCCCTTATAGTCACAATTAACTTGTTGGTCTACCGGTCCCTAGCGTCGACACGCTACCCGAGACCAGTCATGGGCATGACAAAGATGCTACTATATTAGAATTTATCATAGATAGTGTTAAAAGACTTGAAGTGACTTATTTCTTATATTCAACATTCATGATGTTTAGTACATAATGTGAAAAATACAAAAAAATATCTATGTTGATTTAAGGGGTTTGATAAAGATTTGGTCAAGCATTTTGGTGTATGTAGTTGATAGGGTGATTTTTGGCTTTAGAGGTCAAATATAGTCAAGTACACATGTTTTTCCATCATTAGGCCAAAAGTCAATTATGATGTACCTCGAGCTAGTTAGGTTCTCTACAAGTGTCAAAGTTAGATTTTATGAGTGACCAAATTCAATGTGTTGGCAAAGAGTCAAGGGTCCAATCATAAGTGAGAGTTTCATTAGAAGGGTCCAATCAAATTGAAGAGATGTTGAGTCACTCATCCAATAGAATGTAAGAGGTGCTAGAAAAGGGGTTCAATAGGAATCGAGCATGGACTACCTTGAGATACTACATGTACATTGATTCACTTCACTATTGTATTGAGTTTCTGAGAGTTAATGGAGATTTGGCAATTTGTGACTATTTCACTTTCTCTCTCTACTCGAGAGCAACAACTTTTTGTACTTAGTTTTTTTTTCATATGTATTTTCCACACGTGTGAAAGAACTTAGTTGATGAATGCATGCATGTAGATTTGTGTCCTTGCCTTTGACATAGATCTTGGATTTCAATCTATAGTTGATCTAAAGTGCAAACACAAAGCCTTATGAGATCATAATCACACATTAGGACATTCCCACATGTGTGAATTCTCACATGGTATCAGAGCCTACCTAAGCTAATCATGCATCTCTCATCATATGTACAATTTTCCTAGAAATCAAGATCTAGAGAGTGTAGATTGCATCTCCCATACTATCTTTGAGATTTTAAGATCAAGCATTATCAAATTGATTGAATCAGATTTGGTATTGTATATAAATCAATGCTCAGACATGTGTGAAGGACAACCAATTTCATTTGGATAGTTCTCTTCCACTTTAGATCCAAATTTCATGCTAGATAGCTTGTTTGAAAGCTAGTAGAGTCAAGATTGTGTAGCAATTGGAATCAAAAGTTATTGCCAATTAAATCAAGGTGGGTAGGGCACCCAACTTGGCTGGATACATTTACTTTGATCTCTATCTTGCTTCATTGATCCGAAAACTCAAGAATAAGCTTGCCAATCCCATCTATTTGAGATTTAGTCATCTTGTTGAGGTCATAGCCACATTGTTTCATACAATTTCATTGTTTTTGACTAATTTGTGGATTCTTTGAGTGTTTCACACGTGCCAAAGGGAGTTTGACTCAAAATTTGCCTATCTCCAGTTTAGAGTGAGAGGTTGATCTATTTTGAGAGAGATTGGAAAAGCTAGTGAGCTTCATCTCACATTTTGTTGCGAGATCTTACATAGGAGTTGGTAGTTCTCCAAAATTGAATGTCTGGTAGTTCTCCAAAATTGAATGTCGGGCCCAAGATTGAGCATTATTGGCTCCCAACCCAATTCTAGCTTGGAATTGTCAAAATTTCTTGCATCATCTTCATGAAAGAGGATATTATTTACACATGATGCATGAATGAATAATGATCCATCATGAAATATAATGATTTGTAATGGATCACTGCTCTCTCAAAATGGATTTAAGAGAATAAAAGAGGATTTTGAGCTGAGTATGCCAAGATCTTGGTACTACCTTCATGATCTTGATGATCTCTCCTTGATTATGCCAATCCATTGCTTGCAAGAAAATTTATACACATAAAGTAGCATAAAATGAATTGATTAATGCACAAGATATGTCACTCTCCTCACCATTCCTTCCTTTGCCAAAAAGAACTTGAGCCTAGATGCCTCCATCTTGGACTTTGAAGGTCTCCTTGGAGTTCTCGGCCCTTCACTTTTCCTTGCACTTGACTCAGCTCCTCTCCATCAATGAGTTGAATAAGGTGCTGATCCAAAAGTGCTCCTTCAAGTTTGCAAGTCTTCCACTCATGAAAGATCATATTTCCACCATTGACAACTTTTTTGGTGAAAAAATGTAGATTCTACAATCTCTACTTGAAGAGCAAAAAAACCACCATTGTTCCTTTCATTGAAGTAAGGTAATCTTTGGTCCTTACATTCAAACGATCATGCAAAAATCATCTGGACTCAAATAAGCTCAAGTACATTACATTAAATGGTGTTTTGACTTTTATGACACCATTTTTTCAAGCTATTACAAAAATAGTTATCCAAATGAAATTGTTTTATCAACAACAAATATAGCCTTGTCTTGTACTTGTTGATGGTGCCATCTTGGTTGTAACCAATAATATGAATGTTGGATGGAGGGTCCACAAGCTCCCAAGTACAGTTGGTGGTCAATGCATCATATTCTTGCTTCATAGCCCCATACCACTCCTTGGTATTGAATGCATCTTCAACATACTTTGGCTCTTCATGTGAACTGAAAAGAGCATAATTGGTGGAATCAAGATCCACTTTCTTGCCTTTGTCAATGTATGAGAGAGAGATTATTGGTGATGCATCTTGAGATGGCTTGATCTTGGCCCCTTCCAATGTTGGATGTTGATCTTCATGAAATATGACATCTCTACTTTCAATCACTTTTGAAGTAGAGAGTACAAAGACTCTATATTCCTTCTTGGTGGATGAATATCCAGCCGTGATCCCTTTGCATGAGCTTGGATCATCCTTCTTCCTTGTTTCCAAGGGAATATGTGCAAAACAATTACTTATAAAGACTCTAAGGTGATCAACCTTAGGCTTCTTCTTGAATAGTACTTCATATGGTGACTTTCCTCCAAGAGCAAGATGAGGGAGCCTATTACATAAATACTGAGTTGGCACAGTTGATGGCCTCTCCCCAAAAGTCCTTTGGCAAAGATGCTTCAATCCTCAAGGCTTTGGCACATTCACACAAGGATCTATTCTTCCTCTCAGCCACCCCATTAAATGAGAAGGGGAATAGGCACAAGGGAACTCCCTTTTGATGCTTTCTTGCTCACAATAGTCATGGAATTTGTTGGAGATGTACTCACCACCTCCATCACTCCTCAAAGCTTTGATCTTCAATGAGAATTGCTTCTCAACATATGCTTTGAATAAGAAGAAATAATCATACACCATGGATTTTGAAGAAAGAAGATATAACAATGTGTATCTTGTGTGATCATCAATAAAAATCACAAAACAAGTGGCTCCTTCCTTGCTTGTGCTTGATGAGAAATGTACATCTAAGTAAATCAACTCCAAAGGATGTGTACCCTTGATGGAAGATCTTGTATATGGCTTCTTGTGTGATTTGGAAATAGCATTAGTCTCACATGGCTTGATCTCCTTGGAAAGTGTCTCTTGCAAGCCAATAGCTTTGGCTTCTTTGATCACAGAAAGCATGGAGTTGTAATTGGGATGGCCCAAGCTCCTATGCCATAACTCCTCCTTGGAAAGCTTAGTCACAAAAGCAACATCACAAGAATTTGCACTTTATCTTGGATCCAATTTGTATATGCCTCCAAATCTAGATCCATGTGCAAGGATCTATCATCCTTCTTGATCACACAAGTATCAATATGGAATTTCCCATCAAGGCTGTGAGAAATTTCAATTAGGCATTGCGCAATGGGCAAAAGGCGGCTAATGCACAGAGGACAGCGACATGAAACTAGAATCAGTTTTTGATTAAGCCTAATGCAGTTCCCTAGATTGATCACATAAGAAGGAGATCACAGATAGAGACTGATACAGTCACGGATAGAACTATAAAAGTTTGAGATAGCTCTAGAGTGAGTTTTACATATTAGTGGCTAGTCATATTATACATGAGAGAGAACATCTCTCTTGCACCAACATGCTGATTTGGAAAATAGACAGTGCTCAAAAAAATATTATAAATTCAACTCTGATAATAGAAGCGATTTCTTCAATGCTCTGTTCTATGATGTTTATGATCCGCAATATTGGAATGCATGCGAGCAATAGATATCTTTCCGCTATTTTTTCACTCAACATTATCTGTTGTTTACAAGTTTAATTTTACAACAGATCGTCAAAAGTGATCTGGGGCTTGAAAGAGAATTAGACCATAGACAGTAGCAGTAGCTACTCTTGCCAAGTTGGCTCTATCCGACCTTCATCTCCGGGAACGTCACAGACTCCCATCAATGGTTACAGAGTGATGCAATTTCTCGGCCCCTCCACTTTTCTTGCTATAATTTATGATTTCAGCATGCTACTTCATTCCTAAACAGTTTTCACATGGATCTATGCATGTATGAATACACATCTATGGAACATCTTGTAGGGGATCTTGTAAGAGGTGGTGAAAGATCATTCATGGACATCATTCTCTATAGGAGTCTCATAGGTTCCTTGTTTGTAGCTATAAGTTTTCTAAAATATTCATTCATCAAGCTAAGATCAGCTCTTGGAGTTGTAGATAGATGTACCATAGTTTTATCAAGCTAAATTCAAGGAGTGTGAGAATTTGCAAATATTGAGCTTGATACACACAGTCTAGTGTAAGTATTGTAACTTACACATGTGAGAGAATGTTCACACATGTGAGAATAGGACTAGGTAGTTAGGACCTAATCATAGGAGTTAGATAGGATGTTTGGTCAAGTTTTCTAGAATTTAAGAGCAAACTCCACAAATCCTGGGAGCTAGTGATTGATCTAGCTACCAAAGTTGGTCGACCTAATGGTTGGGTCAATTTGACAAGAGTAGGCAAACCTAATGCTAAGTAGGTCCCTAAAAGAATGTTGTACATGTTCAACCAACCATGAAAAGCATCTCCTTTGTACTATTAATTATTCATTCCATTGTGTGAGAGATCATGATTTTGGACCAATTGACAATTTGGAGCTTTTACACCATTTGTGGTGGAATTTTTTTATTTGAATGCGTGAAATTTATTCTCATACTACAGTCCATACTTCGCATGTGTGGGCTCTTTCTATAGTGTTTTGATCAATAATTGATTGTTCTTACGTTTAGATCAAAATTGCCAATCTAGATCAAGATTTGAGTGCTAGTTTTCAATAGATTGATTAACCAAGTACCCAATCACTCTTGTGGATCTTTTGTAGATCCATTTAGGTCCTAAACACTGTACTTTCAACACAAAAGAGAAAAGATTAAGATAAAGATGTGTGCATATGTCTAATTTAAGTCTTACTTAGTTGATTTAAGACACTTAGCCAACTATATATTTAGAGTTTTTTCATACCACAAAAAAAATCCACTTCAATCATATGGTCAAGATTGAATAGATGAATCTTAAATCTAAAAAAGGTAATGCTCTAAGAGGAAGATTCATCATTTAAGTTGCTCAACATTAGACTCAAACTTGTTATCTTTGATGTATAGGACCCAAAGATCATATAGAATCGAGGAGATATCTAGGATAGAGGAGAAATTTCAAGAAGTTTAGGGATATGGTTCTAATCAGTGAAGAAAAATAAAGATATTCAAAACTACGATGAAGTGGTCAGTAGTCAATTTTCAAAACTTTTGAAAAGAATCCATGGTTGAAGAACTTCTTTCGATGGAAAAAAACAAAGTGTGAAACTTGGCTGAGTTACTACGAGAGAGGAGGCCATTGGATCAAAATGGCTAATTAAGATAAAGCATGATGCTAAAGGCAATATCATCTCTCCTTTCGATTGTAAGCAGCTACTCTATCTTCTGTGGGCTCTCCTTCTGGCATAGTGGGTTTGTGTACGTCCACATTTTGTGTCGGCTGGATATGCATTGCATTCATCTAAACTAACACTTCCCATGGAATTTCTCTATAGCTTGGCATTGAGCAACAAATGTCATTTTCAAGAGAGTGTATAATAAATGTCAAACAAGTAAAGGGATGCTTGAGAGATCATAAGAGGGAAAGAAGCATAACAACAAGTATCCATCCCTTGGACATTAGCATAGATAGGAGGTGAAGGTAGAATGAGCAAGAAGAGAGAGAGAGAGAGAGAGAGAGAGAGAGAGAGAGAGAGAGAGAGAGAGAGAGAGAGAGAGAGAGAGAGAGAGAGAGAGAGAGAGAGAGAGAGAGAGAGAGAGAGAGAGAGAGAGAGAGAGAGAGAGAGAAGAAGAAGAAGAAGAAGAAACAAGAACAATCAATTCAATTATTGATCAAAACACTATAAAACGACCCAACACATGTGAAGTACGGACTATAGTATGACATACTAATAGAGAATCAACTTCACTAAGCCTAGATTGCATTCACATCAAAAGCTTCCAACACAAATGGTGTAAAAGCTCTAAATTGTCAATTGCTCCAAAATCATAAATTCTCAAAATAGAATGAATAATTGATAGTACAAAGGAAATGCTTTCCATGGATGGTTGAGCAGGTCAAGCATGTCTTTAGGGACCTAATTAGCATTAGTTTTTTCTACTCTTGTTAAATTGACCAAACTATCAAGTCTACCAACTTCGGTAGTTAGATCAATCACCAACTTTCATGATTTGTGGAGTTTGCTCCTAAACTCTAGGAAAATTGACCAAACATCATATCTAACTCCAATGATTAGGTCATAACTACCCTATTCCTATTCTCACACATGTGAGCATGCTCTCACATGTGTGGATTACAATATTTACACTAAGCTATGTTTTATCAAGCTTAATCCATTGGTTCTTCTTTGTCATTTCACACCTATTTTGTCAAAAATCTATTGAATATGTAGTGCTTTGAGCTCATTTGACATCACGTTGATTTGTTGGGCATTCAATTATTTCAAAATCTTTCATATTCTAATTTCCAAAGTTTGTTGAAGGTAATTTGTCATTGTATGAGTATTTTTACAAAGCTATCCATGGTTGACATGTATCAACGTCCATATATTTGCATCTTTTGATTAGCAATAGATTGCATTAGATCTAGAAGATTAGTAATTTGTAGTATGCGCACTATTTTGTAGGAGTATGTATTGTCCCAAGAAATCTCACCTAAGGATTAATTTCTTGTAAAAAGTTAGTGGAATAATGTTGTTGTGCGTGTTTGAAACTACAGGTTGACATAGTGACAATGCTAGAAGAGGCTATCAACTATGTGAAATTCCTGCAACTACAAGTAAAGGTCGCTCTCTCTCTCTCTCTCTCTCTCTCTCTCTCTCTCTCTCTCTCTCTCTCTCTCTCTCTCTCTCTCTCTCTCTCTCTCTCTCTCTCTCTCTCTCTCTCTCTCTCTCTCTCTCTCTCTCTCTCTCTCTCTCTCTCTCTCTCTCTCTCTCTCTCTCTCTCTCTCTCTCTCTCTCTCTCTCTCTCTCTCTCTCTCTCTCTCTCTCTCTCTCTCTCTCTCTCTCTCTCTCCCCCCAGCCTTGGTGTTTTGCGAGTAAATTTTTTGCAAGTTTTGCGATCTTCTTGCTTGCCATGATTTTGATATCACATGGTGTGCTACCTTTTTCATGCCACTAGTTGACTATTTATCATTAAAAATCATGGTTTGGTACATAGTTAATTATCCTAAAATGGAATACCAAAGTAGAATTTTTTTAAGATTAAAATAGTTTTTCCTATTTTATTTAGCACACTAGCGTGCTATCTTTGAAGGTCGGAAAAAAATTTTTCTAGCTTTTTTACTTAGCACACTGGTGTGCCATGTTTCGAGGGTTTTCTACTTCAGTGAAATCCCTTGGCATGTTAGCATGCTGTCTTTGGACACTAAATGAAACATGAAAAAATGCTCAAATTTTGGCTCTCAAATGTGTCAAAATATCTTTTATAATTGAAAATTTTCAACCTATCTAACCTGCAACTTATCCACAAAAATATGATGTAATATCTTAAAAGTAGATATTGTTTATGACAATGATGGTTTGATACATGAATTGCCACATAGACTACATAGTTTGATACTCCCATTATTACATAGACTATATTATTTATTTTACATGAGAAAGTTGAATGGTTGTGAATGATTCACATGATACAATGGCTCAAGCTATGGCATCCAACAAAAAAGAAAGAAAGAAAAGTGCACACAATACTATAAAAGGAGGATGTGTTGGAGATTGTCATGACACGTATCAAGAAGCATTGAGAGAATTATTAGTAGTATAGGGTGGAGACACATAGTGTCAATTTCACAATCGTCTCATATTGAAATCCATTGAAATTTTTGCCTCTAGTTAGTATCTTCTTGTAGTTAGAGACAAAATGCAACTAATATTACATGGCATGTGCTACATAATTGGTGAATTATGGGTAGAGTACAACTCGCAAAAACGTTTACTCGTAGATCGTCAAAACCTTGCTCTCTCTCTCTCTCTCTCTCTCTCTCTCTCTCTCTCTCTCTCTCTCTCTCTCTCTCTCTCTCTCTCTCTCTCTCTCTCTCTCTCTCTCTCTCTCTCTCTCTCTCTCTCTCTCTCTCTCTCTCTCTCTCTCTCTCTCTCTCTCTCTCTCTCTCTCTCTCTCTCTCTCTCTCTCTCTCTCTCTCTCTCTCTCTCTCTCTCTCTCCATTCTGCATATTTGTGATGCACATAAATCAAAGTAACAATGAAGATCATGATTATCAATTTTTTTTGAGAATTGTACCACCTTGGTTTTTCAATGTGCAGTTGTTAAGCTCAGATGAATACTGGATTTATGCCCCGACTACCTACAATGGAATGAGTGTTTCTTTTGATATGAAAATTGGATTGTCATCTACAAATTAATGCTCATTATTACGTCAAAAAATGGATTATGTAAAAGCATGGACAAATCAATCTCCTATTTATTATTTTATATCGTGAATATATTTCTAATCCAAAAAGGGATTTTTGATTATTCCTACATGAAATTTTGTGTACTAAGATTTTGCTTAGCAAAATCACTAGGAGAGGAAAACATGTGGAATACAATAATGCTTGCGTATTTGGCTTAAAACGTAATACTAACAACTTAGAATTGGCAAATTTTGTCATCTGTTTGGTGTAAAAATATAAATTTTATCTAGAATTTTAAAAATAAAATAAAATAAAATATTCACATTTAGGTGTATAATATACAATGTAGTTTTAACTTTGACATGCCTTTTATTTTTCAGATGATTTTATTTTTTGTGTACTCTATGAGATTGTAATTACTTATATTCTTTCTTTGTTGGTGCATAGCTTGATTTTCTGAAGTTGTAATTGTATATCTTTAATGTAATGAGATTTCATGTTTGATTCTAAGATATGAAAAGTTGAATTGAAGACATTACTTCACACTAGTTGATTGCTTTATTTTTTTTAATTTGTCTTATTTGCTTGGCTATACTCATAGCTTTATCATCAATTATCCATGTAATGCACAATAATATCCACCTAATCAAGTAAGTATTCATCTCCAAATGGAGGCACCAACCAACCTTATTCAATAGAGGATATCAGCCACACACTCCCTTGAAGAAACATAAACAAATCTTTTCCCAATGCTTTGTTGAAGATCTCATCCACACACTCCCTTGAAGAAACATGTTGAAGCTCCACCTCCTTTGCCATGATCGTTCTCTCACAAAATGATAAGCCATTTGATATGCTTACTCCTTGCATGAAAATAGGATTGCTTGCCAATCTTTGGGCTGGAAGGTTATCACAAAAGATGATTGGACTCTCTAAAAAATCTAGCAAGTGAAAATCCATTACCAACCTTTTGATCCATAGCATCTCCTTTGTACAAGATGTAAGAGCTTTGTACTCGGCCTCACTAGATGACAACGAAATAGTAGCTTGTTTTTTTGACATCCAAGAGATAGCTCTATCACCTATGAAAATAGCATGTGCGCTTATGGATTTTCTATCCATTTGATCTTCAACAAAGTCTGAATCTAAAAATCCATACAAGTTAGGTAATGATCCTCCATAAACAATGCCAAAATCACTAGTTCCCAAGATGTATCTCAATACCCACTTGCCTAGTTTCCAATGCTTCACACTTGGATCATGCATGAATTGGAGAAATCTACCAACACAATAGCTTAGATCAGGTCTTGTGATGGGTAAAAATATATGTGAACCGACTAGCTTCCTATAGAGATTAATGTCTTCGAGGGATCTTACATTACCTCTTATAGTGAGCTTTACATTTGACTCCATTGGTGTATTACAAGACTTTGCATCTACCATATGAAATCTTTTTAGAATATAATTAGCATACTTCTCTTGAAAAATAAAAGTAAATTGAGAAATTCTAAATACTTCTATTCCTACACCATCTATCTTGGTCTTCCTTGAAGATCCCAAGCATAAAGGTATTAATCCAATGCATTCTACCTTACAAGCATAATCATTTTTTATAAAAATTGACTTGATAGGACCATCATAGGTAGACAAGGTTGAAAAATACTCCAGCTTACTTGTCATGTGGGAGCTAGCCCCACTATCTATCCACCAAGGGTCTTCTTCTTTCGTGCTTGAAGATAGTGCACCTCCTTTGCCTTTGAATTTTCCTTTGTCCTTGATAAAAAGAGCCTTGTCATCTCCATCATTGAAAGAGAGCTTCTCCATTCTTGACTTGATGTGAGTTCTCCTACTCTCCTTGGCCATGAGGACTCCTTGAAGATCTTCAAGAGAGGTCAACTTGCCCATGATTGCATAGCCTTGCACCAAAGCAAAATCCACACTCTGTCCATTCAAGATCAATTGAACAAGTTCACATTCCTTAATGGAATCTCCTATGTAAGCAAGCTCCTTGTTTAAGTCTTTAACTTTCAAAACATATGAATGACCACTCTCTCCCTTGGCTTGAAAGCATTGAAGGATTTGGTTCTTCAAGGATAGCAATCTTGAAGTGTTCTTAGATTCATATATTTTTTGAAGAGTTGCCCATGCTTCTTGAGCCAAGGTGCAAGCACCTACCTCCTTAAGAAGCTCATTTGGTACATTTACTTTTATACAATGGAGGGAAATCTTTCACCTCTTCTTCTATCTTGTAGCTTCTTGAGGGTGAATGGGTTCATCCTCTTCACCACTCACAATATCCATTAGATCTTGTAAAACAAGAATTGATTCCATTCTTAGCTTCCAAATGGAGTAATTAGAGGCATTCGATCTATCATTTGGATCCAAGAGATATGCATGTATGGAAGCCATCTCTCTCTAATCAAGAGCTTGATCACAAACATGGATACAGAATAGAAATGATTGAAAGACAAGCTATCCCACTACCTAGGGACTTGAGAATGCTTGAAACGGGACTTATCAATAAGATCCTACATGATCTTAAGCCAAATCAAATCTATTTAAGACAACAAGAGTGTAAACTAGCTTGAATTGGAATGAAAAATGGATATAGAATTGCCTCCTCCTTGATCTCGACTTCACAAGGTCCTTGGGTTCACCTAACCTGAATCAAAAGGAATCAAATGCACATAATTTGCCTCTTCAAATCACTCCTACAAGATCAGGATGAATCACTATGCAATAATTAATCCAAACTATTTCTCCAAAACAAGCAAAAATGAACACAATCCTAGCTAGAATTGCATTCTATGATGAGTAATTGTCAAAATCTTTGGGCAAACCTCAAAATTGACTATTAAGAATCTCAATAAGCCTAAGAAAGACCTATTATAGCACCAAGAATGATGATCTACCTTCCTATTGAATGATTGAAAACTATTCTTTGTGATTCACTCCACAAATCGAGCAACATCAAAAATAACAAGGTACAAAATACTTGTATTTTGATCCAATTGATAAGAGATGACCTCAACTCAGATTTTGAAACTAAAAACCCTGTAAATTAAAAGCCATTAGAATTCTCTTCACTCAAATACATCAAATATTGAAGGTACAAATCATAGATTTTGTCTAGATAGCAATCAATGCTTGAATTGCATCAAAATTGAAGAAACTATGAGTTTCTATCTTTCAAAGCCTTAGCATTTTTCTTAGTTTTCCTTGCCTATTTTCAGACTACTGCATATTTTAACTATGTTTTGCACAGTCTACATTTTTGAACTGTTTTGTCGCACAGTTCACAATTTTTGATCATGAGAAAAATACAACACTAAGTCAAAGCACTTAGAAAATAATTTTGGCCAACTTTCTCGACAACTATCGCATTTTTTGCACTTTTGCGAAAAATCTGGACATTGTCTCCAAATGCCTTAAAACCACTTTTACACCTTCAAGAACCTTTCAGAAAATGCGAAGAATGCGATGGCTGTTGACCTTTGGCTTTTTAGTTAATAACAAAGACAAGGTCTTCGATCTAACTGTAGACACTCCAAGAAGATCCACGTGAGAAAGAAGAGCACTAGTCAGATTCGTCCCTGACAACTCATCTTATGCAACAGAAGAATTCTGTGGATTTGGCGGAGAACCTCAAACGTATGAGGAAGCTATCAGTTGTCAGTTGAGAATATAGTTTAAAACCCAACCGAATCAATCACCACAGCACAACGTCAATTGCAATAAGACAAGACAATAGAATTGCTCTGCCACAAACTGTATATTCACACTAATAAGCAAGTACAAGGATAAAGTTTCTTAAGAGCACTCAAAGGGCTCGTAAAAGAAAGACAGCCCGATTATTCTAGAACTGAGCACATGTGGTGTCATCGAAATTGGAAAGCACTGTATAAGTTGATCATTGCTATTTTAACTCTCTCCCTCAATGATCAACTTCTCTCTTTATTTTAAAGTTTACTCTATTCATGGAACATACCTCCATGATCGTATCATAAGTAAAGGCTTTTTTACATAATCAAACCTAAGCCAAGTTTGGCTCTAAAAGTTTCAAACTTCTCTTTACTTAAAGCTTTCGTAAATATATCAGCAACTTGCAACAATGTAGAACAGTGTGCAATACTTATATCTTCAAATTGTAGCTTTTCATGCACAAAGTGATATTTTATCTCAATATGTTTTGTTCTCGTGTGAAAGACATGATTCTTAGCCAATTGCATTCCACTTTGGCTGTCACAGAAAATAACAGTGGGATGTACTAGTTTCATGCCAATCTCACGTAACAACTTACGCAACCAAATAGCTGTAAAAATTACAGCAAATAAGGATCCTAAAACACTTGAAATGATGAGGGAAACAATAGATTATGATTTCATAAGATTAGCACAAGTTGAACCATCAAAATCCATTAAAAATCTATGCTTGAACCTCACTAAATGGCCCAAATCCTTGAAGAAGGCTTCACACGTGTGAAAGTACGGCCTCCCACAGTCTGAGTACTGTACACCAAACCTACATTCAATCCTATAATCATTAGTAATCACAATTACTCAAACAATTATGAACATAGAGAGCAATTGCACCATTATGAGAGAAAAAACATGAAATTGCTTGATTGATTTTGGTGAGATATCATCACCTATATATACATGATCCATCACGGTTTTGGGCAGGTATGAGTATCCCTAAACCTATCCCTAATGCTAATTTCTGTGGATCTTTCATCCCTACCAAGTTAGGGTTGGAATCTTGGAGATCCCTCAACAATGCAAAAACTACCAAAAATAGCTCCTATTTTTTCTCCCTTGTATCTAAGCATAATTTGGACTCATTCCAAAGGTTCTAACACTTAGGTCTACTTGAGAACATCCTTATGAATGTAATCCTATGCTATTTGTCACGTGTGACAAGCCACATCATGACCATCTAACTATTTACAAGTCATATGACCAAAACTAGTCAAGCTAGAATTGTGAATTTTTAACACTCCTCCTCACTATCTAGCTTGGTTCAATCATTGCTTTACTAATCACTCCAAGTGATGATCTGAACTTCATAAAAGGTGTCTTTTGAAGTGGTTTAGTAAGTAGATCAGCTACACATTCATTGCTTGGAACATGCTCCAAAGCAATCTCCTTGGCTTGCACCATTTCTCTCACAAAGTGATGGCATATCTCAATGTGCTTAGATCTTGCATGGAAGATTGGGTTAGATGCAAGGTGTTGGGCTGATATATTGTCATTGTAGATGATTGGTGCCTCCTCTGAATCCATAATCTTTAGTTCCACCAATAATCTCTTGATCCAAAGTACCTCCTTTGTAGTGGTTGTCAAAGCTTTGTACTCGGCCTCGGTTGAAGATAGAGATATAGTTTCTTGCTTTTTTGAAAGCCATGAAACCACACCTTCTCGTATGAAAGTTGAATAGGCACTTGTTGATTTCCTATCCCTCTTGTCCCCTGCAAAATCTGAATCACTAAATGCATGAAGGTTAATCACATCTTTTCTATATAGAATCCCAAAATCCAATGTACCTGAGATGTATCTTAGAATCCTCTTAGCCTTTTTCCAATGGATATTCAATGGCTTTTGCATGGATTGGCTCAACCTACATACACTAAAGCTAAGATCTGGTCTAGTTATAGTGATCCACATTAAGGAACCTATAAGCTGCCTAAACAAAGTGATGTCCATGAAGGATCTTTCATCATCTTCATTTGGCACTTTTACAATTTGCTCCATTGGTGTGTCAACACTTTTGCATACTTCCATCTTAAACTTCTTCAAAAGACTTTGAGCATAGTTTACTTGACTTATAAAGATAAAATCAGACCCTCTAAGTACTTCTATGCCTAAGATGAAGTGAAGACACCCTAGATCTACCATCTTGAACTCTAAGGATAGATCTATCTTGATTTTTTCAATACCATCAACACTATTTCCACTAATGATGATGTCATCTACATAAATGAGTAAAAGTACAATACCAACATCATCAAACTTAATGTAAAGAGTAGGATCATATTCACTTTGAACAAAAGAAAGTGAAATAAGATAGCAATGTAGTCTTGAATTCCAAGATCTCAAGGCTTGCTTCAAGCCATAGATGCTTCTTTGGAGATGGCATACTTTGTTCTCCATTCCATGCTTGATGAACCCTTGTGGCTGCTCCATATAGATATCCTCTTCCAAAAAACCATTCAAGAAAGCATTAGAGACATCCATTTGACATAGAATCCATCCAAAATGTGATGCAAGTGCAATGATTAGTCTTATTGTGACCATCTTGGCCACGGGTGCAAAAGTTTCCTCATAGTCTATCCCTCTCTCTTGAGCATAACCTTTTGCAACTAATCTTGCTTTATGTTTGTTAACACTCCCATTTGCATTCAGCTTGAGCTTGAAGACCCACTTGCATCCTATTACATTCCTTTGAGGTCTCTCAACAAGCAACCAAGTTTCATTCTCAATCAAGGCATCATACTCATCCAACATAGCTTTATACCATTCTTTGGAGTTCAATGCATCTTCAACATTAGACGGTTCTTCAAAACTAGATAAAGCATAAGAAGTGGATGAGATACCCTCAACTTGTTGTCCTTTGCCTTGATATGTGAGCCTTGATGGCTCCACTTTTGCCCTTGAAGATCTCCTTGGTGTGATAGGTGGGTTTGGTGCTTGCTCCTCCATGAGCTCCTCCTCAAAACCAAGATCTTGCTCCTCGGCCATCTTCTTCTTGATTGTTGGAGCACCCCTTCTTAAAGCATATGCATATGATGTTCATCAAAGATGACATCCCTTGAAACAACAAATTTGTTCAAGGATGGGAGATAGACTTTGTAGCCCTTGCTTGAGCTTGCATATCCAAGCATGATCCCTCTTGTGGAAGATGGATCCTCCTTGGTTCTTGTTTCCAATGGCACATGCACATAACATATACACCCAAAAACTTTCAAGTGAGTAAGATTGGGTTTCTTTCCATACAACATCTCATAAGGAGTTTTGCCTTCAATTGCTTTGCAAGACACCCTATTCATCAAGTAGTTTGCACATACAAGAGACTCAACCCAAAAGGATTTGGGCAAACAAGCATCTAATCTTAAAGCCTTAGAACATTCACATAATTTTCTATTCCTTCTTTCAGCAACTCCATTTTGTTGAGGAGTGTAAGGACAAGAAGTCTCTTTCTTGATCCCTTCCTCCTCACAAAAGGCCTTGAACTCATTGGAGATGAATTCTCCACCATTGTCACTTCTAAGAATCTTGATGCTATGATTATGATGCTTTTCCACAAACAACTTGAACTTTACAAAAGTATCAAATACTTGAGACTTGAGGGAAAGTAAGAACACCCAACAATATCTTGAGTAGTCATCAATGAAGGTTAAAAACATGGATGAACCTCCATTAGATTTGGTGCTAGCAATGTGCACATCTGAGTGTATGAGTTCAAGAGGATGAGATGACTTTGTGATGGAGTTAGGAAACACCTTCTTATGTGCCTTGGATAAGGCACAAGCTTCACAAACCTTGTCTTACTTCCCAATAGACCTTGGTAGGCCTAAATCATACTCCTCCTCGATCATAGCCTCCATGGAACCCGAGTTGACATGTCCAAGTCTTTTGTGCCATAAAGTAAAGGTAGATATCTTGCTCTTCTCGGCCAACATGACAACATTAGTATCCACAAATGCATCCAACTTATAAAGTTTGCCAAGTCTAGTGCCCTTAGCCACTATCTTACCCTTCTTCTTGATGAAACATTCATTTGAAGCAAAGTCAACATTGAAACCATTGTCTACCATTTGGCCAACACTTAGTAGATTCTTTGTTATTGTAGGAATGTACAAAACACCTTCTATGTTGATCTTTTTGGAAGATCCTAAGCAAAGGGGAATGCTACCAACTCCTTCAATCTTACAAGCTTCATCATTTGCTGTATAGATAGACTTTATAGGTCCATCATAAGATAAGAGAGAAGAGAAAAACTCCCTTTTACTAATCATGTGTGAACTAGCACCCGAGTCAATCCACCAAGGATATTCTCCTTTGAAGCTTGTTGAAAAAAATATGGACATCATGAGAGAGTCCTCATGTGAACTCTCCTCCTCCTCATCTTTGCTCATGTTGGCTTGGCTTTGATCTTGCTTCCTCTTGAAGCATTCCGAGGCATAATGCCCCATCTTGCTACAATAGTAGCACTTCACCTTTGATTTGTCCTTCTTGACTTTGGTGGTTGATGGAGATGCCTTTGAGGGTCCTTCTTGATCCTCAAGCTTTGTAGACTTCTTGAATGTTGATCCTTTTCCTTTGGACTTGCCTTTGCCTTTGGTGAAGAGATCTTGGTCATCTCCACCTTGGATGGAAAGCCTATCCATCCTCTCTTGCATTTGGCTCCTTCTTGATTCCTCGGCCATGAGTGTGCCTTGAAGTTCTTCAAGTATGGGTAGCTTACCCATAATTGCATATCCCTGAACCAAATTGTCAAATTCAAAGCTTAGTCCATTCAATATGAGTTGAACAAGCTCTTCATCCTTGATAGGGTCACCTATAAAGGCTAGCTCTTTGTTCAATTCCTTTACTCTTAGGACAAAAGTATGTGCACTCTCTCCTTTCTTTTGATAGCTTCTATAGATTTGATTCTTCAAAGCTAACATTCTAGTTTGGTTCTTTGATTCATAGACCTTTTGCAAAGTCTCCCAAGCATCTTGAGCTGAAGTGCAATCTCCTACCTCTCTTAAGAGTTCATTTGCAACATTCATTTTTATGCAATGTAGTGCAACATTGCACCTCTTGATGTATTTGGCTTTTTCTTGAGGATGAATAGGTTCACCCTCCTTACCATTTACAATTTCCATCAGAACTTGCATGATCATGATAGATTCCATTCTATCATGACAATATGGAATAGTTAGTTTTGTTGAGCCTTTCATTAGTATCCAAAAGATATGCATTTATAGATGCCATCTAGTCTCCTAATCAAGGACTTGACACAAATGAAGGTTACTTCTATTGATTTGATTGAAGGTCTACCTTATCCCACTTCTTAGGGACCTGAAAAGATCAGTAATAGACTTCCTATAAAGATCTAATAATGATCTCTAACAAAATCAAATCATAGAATACTAGAAACAATGCACTTGCTTGATTGAAGTAGACAATACTAGTAGAATTGCCCCTCTTTCTATAAAGAACATTAAAGCTTCCAAATGATCTGATCAAGAGTGAATTTCAGCAACCTAATATACTTCCAAAATCACTTGTAAAAGATCTAAATGGAACTTAATGAGGATGCAACACAATCTACTATCCAATCACAAGCAAAAAATGATCAAAATTGATGAAAAATTGATCTAATTTGGTGCATAAGTCAAGCAATGGTTGGACTGAACCTAAATCACTTTAGGAGGTGTATAGTACACCTTAGAACAGCCTTGAAGAGTCCCCAAAACTCTGATCTTCCCTCTCCTTGAATTCTAGAAAGCCTCCTCTATGAAATCACCTCCAAAACTCGCTTAGAAATCAATGCTTGGAGCAAGCAAAAACTTGTTATCTTGGTAATGTGAATTGAATTCAACTTTGCCTCTGGTTTTAGACACCTAAACACCTGCAAATGAAGTCACACAACACCAATCTCCAATGTATTTGAGTCACTTTGAGTTCTAGAATCAATACTAGATGCTAAGATCCAATCTACACAAGATTTAGATCAAAAATTGTGATCAAATTGAATGAAAACCAAGGATTTAGCTCATTTCAGCCTTTAGGCTCTGATACCATGTAAAAATTACAGAAACTAAGGATCCTAAAACACTTGAAATGATGAGGGAAACAATAGATTATGATTTCATAAGATTACCACAAGTTGAACCATCAAAATCCATCAAAAATCTATGCTTGAACCTCACTAAATGGCCCAAATCCTTGAAGAAGGCTTCACACGTGTGAAAGTACGGCCTCCCACAGTCTGAGTACTGTACACTAGACCTACATTCAATCCTATAATCATTAGTAATCACAAGTACTCAAACAATTATGAACATAGAGAGCAATTGCACCATTATGAGAGAAAAAACATGAAATTGCTTGATTGATTTTGGTGAGATATCATCACCTATATATACATGATCCATCACGGTTTTGGGCAGGTATGAGTAGCCCTAAACCTATCCCTAATGCTAATTTTGGTGGATCTTTCATCCCTACCAAGTTAGGGTTGGAATCTTGGAGATCCCTCAACAATGCAAAAACTACCAAAAATAGCTCCTATTTTTTCTCCCTTGTATCTAAGCATAATTTGGACTCATTCCAAAGGTTCTAACACTTAGGTCTACTTGAGAACATCCTTATGAATGGAATCCTATGCTATTTGGCACGTGTGACAAGCCACATCATGACCATCTAACTATTTACAAGTCATATGACCGAAACTAGTCAAGCTAGAATTGTGAATTTTTAACAATAGCTTCCTAAGTGGCAAAACTTAATGCTTTATATTCAGCTTCTATAGAAGAGAGAGAAATGGTGTCTTGCTTCTTGCTAGTCCATGAAAAACAACCGCTACCAAAATTGAAGGCATAATCTGTTGTTGACTTTCTATCATCTACATTTCCTACCCAATCAACGTCAACATAACCTTGCAACTTAGGTTAAGCACTTTGACGTTTGTAGACTAGGCCATGGTTAGGTGTACCTTTCACATACCTCAAAATCCTTTTTGCATCTTTCCAATGATCCATAGTGGATGATGACATGAATTGGATAATCAGACTTACAGCATAGCAGATATCAGGATGTGTAGTCGTAAGATATATCAAAACTCCCAAAAGTAGCGTCAACATGTGTACTATCATCAACACGAGATAATTTCTTACTAGCTTCACAAGGGGTGATGGAAGATTTGCACTCTGTCATGCAAAATCTCTCTAATATCTCGCGCAACCTGTTTTGACATAACCTAATATCATTGTTAGTTTGACATACTTCAACACCCAAGCAATAGTGCATAAGATCTAAATCTATCATCTCAAATTGCTTACATAACTTGCTTTGATAGAATGAATGAGATTCTCATTATTGCCCGTAATAATAATATCATCAACATAAAGTACAATCAAGACAATGTTATCTTCGTTTATAAGAACATAAAGATTTGGATCTAAATTTGTTCTTACAAACTCATGAGAAAGAAAGCAATTGTCAATGAGTCCATACCATGTGCATGGTGCTTGCTTAAGGCCATAAAGTGCTTTTTGTAGCTTGCACACCTTATGTTCTTGTCCCTTTGCCATAACGCCCTGTGGTTGGACCATGTAAACCTCTTCATTTTGGTATCTTAGACTCAGGTGATACACTTCGTGGAGAGTATGTGTCCCAAGGAGTGTCCAAGTAATGTCTCTTATTTCCAACCAGTTTCTCCTTTGTTGCTCCTATCGGCAAGTACCTTTCTCTAGGCTCTTGGATAGGTGGTGTCTTCTCATACTCACCCTCTCAACCTTCGTCTTCATGTGCATCATCCAGTGGAACGTCTTCTTCATCTTCCTCTTCCAAGATTGTGGGAAGTCTTTTGATGCTTTCATCACTTGCATGGTCTCCATCTTAATACCTATGCGTCTCATCAAAAATCACATCTTTCTAATGTGAATCTTGTTCATTACAGGATCAAAACACCTGTTTGACTTCGCCCTCTCGTCATAACTGACGAAGATACACTTGATTTCTTTGGCATCAAGTTTTTTTCGCTCCTCCTTTGGACATGTACATAGGCCTTACATCAAATGACACGCAACTTGTCAATTTTTGATTTTATTCCTATAAATGCTTCTTCGGGAGTCACATTTGGAACCACAACTGTAGGGCTCCTATTTTGCAAGAACGTTGCCGCACTGCACGCTTCCGACCAAAGTGAATTGGTCAAGCCCATTTGCTTCATCATGGAGCGTGCACTCTCCATAATAGTCTTGTTTTTCCTTTCAGCTACAGCATTACTATGTGGTGTGTGTGATTGTGTGAATTGTCTTTTGATGGCATGTTCCTTGCAAAAGTCCTCAAAATCATTAGATTTGTATTCGTTCCCTCTATCAGATCTTAGCACTTTGATGCGTGCATCCAGTTGGTTCTCTACTAAAGCCTTAAACTCCTTGAAGCGAGCAAAAGCTTTAGATTTCTTCTTCAAGAAATAAATCCATGTCCTCCTAGAGTAATCATCTATGAAAGTCATAAAATAATAGGCTTTCCCCAATGACATGGTCTTCATTGGGCCGCACAGGTCTCTGTGAATAAGTTTCAACAGTTTCTTAGCTCTTGCAGCTCCACCTTTCTTGAATGTCTCCATGTGATGCTTTTCCATGACGCATCCTTCACATATGGCATGATGATCATCCTGTAATGCTGGTAATCCTATTACCATCTTCAGCTTCGCCATCAATCTTAAGCTCTCATAGTTCAAGTGACCAAGTATTCTATGCCACAACTCAGATTGAGATGCTGTTGAGATAGCCAAACCATATTCTCCTAGTTTTGCAGCATCCAATTTATAAAAGCCACAGTTACTATCTCTATAACCTTTCACTACCACCTTATGGTTGTGGTTCATATCCTTCATAAGGCATCCATCCTTGAGAATTTCAACCTTAAGATGTTGATTTGCCATCACACCAACAGAAAGCAAACTCTTTTTGAGTCCAGGAACATAAAGTACATTAGGGATATTCTTGATTTTACCATCAAGAGACTGCACAGATACATTGCCAACACCTTGTATTTGGCATTTCTCCCCATTGGCTTGTGTGACCTTGTCCCCATCATGGATTGGTGATAATTTCTCAAACCAATCACGTTATTCGGTCATATGCTTGTGGCGCCTGAATCTATGAACCATCTGACATCATCATCAACCTGGGATGCCAATGCCGATGAGAAGACACTTGTCTCGTCATCTTCCCCATCATCTTCGGCAATGTTGCCTTGTTGCTTCACCTTTCTCGCCTTTATGTTTGCTTTCTTCTTGTAACACTCGCGTGCCCAATGACCCGATTTGTGGCAATAGTAACATTTGCCTTTCTTCTTCTTTTTCACCTTCGATGATGACTCTCCCTCGTCATCATCATCCTTGGATTTCTTAAAAATCCTCTTCCACCTTTTCTACTTGTCTTTAGCAAGCAAAGCTTGATCATCATGTGGGGTTTGCCTTGATTTCACCACCTCGCGGCACTACTCTTCCTGCAATATGATTCCGTGGAAGTCTTCAAAAGTAGGCAATCTCTCCCTTGAAGTGATGCCACTCACAAAAATTTGTAGCCCTTCCGAAACACCACTCATAGTGGTATGTACCAATTCAATGTCCCTAATCGGTTTTCCAATTGCCACAAGTTGATCTCTCAACTCCTTTATCCTGGTGAAGAAAGGTCCCACCGATTTGCCTTCTTCCATCCTGATTGTGTTCAACCTCGACTTCAAGAACATGGCTCGAGCTGGATTGCAAGTTTGAAATTGCATTCTAAGAGCTTCTCAAGCTCCCCTAGCTGTCATGGCATCACTTATATGGGTGATCACATGGTCTTTCACTAAAAGGTTGATCAAGGACAATGCTCTCTGCACCTTTTTATCAAAGGCTCTCATGTCACCTGGAGTGGTATTTGGCTGGACTTCAATACCTACAACAATGTCCCATAACTCCTTCTCCATCAAAATGCTCTTCATCTTGAATTTCGAAATGTTGTAGTTAGAAGCCCCATCAAGTTTGCTTGCATTGCCCAAAATTGCCTCATTGATGACAATGACCTCCTGACAGCAATCTCCTTGCATTCATGCTACGCTCATGATAGCTATAATGATCCTCCAACAAACTAGCGAATGCATGCTCTACTGATGCTTAGAGACTTTCAGACTTTCATTGACAAACTGCTACACGGAGGCAATGTTCAAGCTTAGAGACCTTTGTTGACAGTCTGATGGTTGCGTGAAGAAGTGTAGTGAATGACTCTCTTCATCGTGAAGAAATTAACATTGTGAAGAAATGAACATGTTTGAGGTGTAGCCCGAACCTGACTTGAACAATACACAAAGCTAAAATGTCTAAGAGCAACCCTAGTTCGTTTGTCATTTTCATGGCAAATCTGTTGAGTAAACAATTAAACAAAGTGAACTGCATCTACCAGCAATCAACCAATCAACTTAGACTTGCCGAAACAACAAGAAACTAATCAACAAAACAATGATCAAAGCTAGGTCTTTGAAGATGCCAGAAAGCTGAATTGAACCAAAGTCCGTGTGCAGGTGAAAGAAGAGACGTCTTCTACCACAGTCCACATGAAGATGCAGTTCAGAAGCATAGACCAAAGAGGAGGAAGATCAAATCAAAAATTGGAAGCTTTCACATGAAGTGGGAGAAGTGGCAACAAGCTAAATACAATTAAAAAAAATTAGATCTGAAACAAAATCAATAGAATGTCAAATAATCATAATGCTAAACTAAATAAGTTTTGAATAAGAACATTTGATACTAGTAGCATAAATAATAATAAATCTGTGAATGCCCCATTAAGTGGGAGTGTTGAGAATAATAATGTGTGCATTCACACATATCATTAAATAACTAGCTAACTAGGAGCTTTGTGTCCCCAAATGACGCGTTCTCTTAGAACGTCATCTTCTCCCAAATGTCCTTTCTCAAGCTATGTATGTGGGCAGTTTGCCCTCCGCTCAAGTAGTTAATAAGAATGTAGTTGTGTAACTTTCTCTCTCTCTCTCTCTCTCTCTCTCTCTCTCTCTCTCTCTCTCTCTCTCTCTCTCTCTCTCTCTCTCTCTCTCTCTCTCTCTCTCTCTCTCTCTCTCTCTCTCTCTCTCTCTCTCTCTCTCTCTCTCTCTCTCTCTCTCTCTCTCTCTCTCCTCTGTTGCGTGACCTCTGAAATGTAATACAATAGTAGCTGATGCAGTTGTGATATGGGTCAGCTGGAAGAAAACCATAACTTCTGCGATGCAGAGTATGTTGCAGCAACCAAGATGGCGAACGAGCTTACATGGCTCAAACAGTTCCTTGACAGACTGGGAGAGAGCTCCAATGAGTCGCTGCTATTGTTCATGGATAACACATCCGCCATTCATCTAATGTAGGGATCTAGTGTTTCATTCCAAGACGAAACACATTGCTATCATATATCATCTAATAAGAGATCTGGTTGAGAGAGACAGGCTAAAGACCGAGTTTGTTCCAACGAAGCAAATGATGGCTGATATATTTACAAAGCCTCTTGACAAGGCAATTTTTGAGAAGTAGCATGCAAGTCTAGGAATCAAAAAAATATCAGCTTTGAGAGGGAGCTAAAGGTCACATTACTCGTGAGAGAGAACACCTCTCTTGTGCCAACGCGTTGATCTGGAAAATAGACAACACTCAAGAAAACATTGAAAATTCAGCTCTGATAATAGAAGCAATTTTTTAACAATACTCTGTTCTATAATGTGTATAATCTACAATATTGGAATGCATGCTAGCAGTAGATATCTTTTTGTTGTTATCTTATTCAACATTATTTGATGTTTACAAGTTTAATTTTTACAACAAATCGTTAGAACCAATGCGGGGCTTGGAAGAGAATTAGACCGTTGTCAGTAGCAGTAGCTACAGCCGCCAAGTCAACTCTATCCGGCCTTCATCTCCGGAGCGTCAGTTTTCCATCAAAAATCTATGATCCTAGCATGATTTATAGCTCATTTCTTGGAATGGCTCTGATACCATGTTAAAAATGCAACAAAATAAACCCAATTCATCCTAGAAATGATGGAGAATTAGCACCTATTTAAGATCCAATAGCTAGATTACAAATCAATGCATTGATTTCTAGCTTATCTTGGCTTGAACTCCACAAATTGGCTCCAAAATCATGCCTGTGTACTATACCTACACCTTCAAAATCTTCTGATAATTACAAAAACTTAAATGCCAATAGAAATCATCACCCAAATAATAGACAAAAACTAGTCATGAAGGAAGAACTCAATTCTACTCATAATTGGATGGCAAATCCATCACATATATATACATAAATGCCTCGGACACTCACATCCAATAGCTAGAACTCGCCACCAAAAGACAATGATGATAGAAGTCGAAAAACTCGATTTTTCTTGGTATTTGGATGGAGATCCGATCATACATTTATACATTTCAAGCTTGGATCTGAACGTTTTAGGGCATCTTTGTATTTATCATAACCTAACCCTAACATCTAACCTAATAGGTCATTGGATCCACCCTAATATGGGGTCAAGATCTCAAGATCCAAAAACAATGTAAAACCTGCTATTTTTAGCTCCTAGAATTTCTCTAGCTTATCTAAGCACACTTTGGCCTCATTTCAAAGATGCTATCACAATGTAATATGAGGAATGACGTCTTTGGAAAGCATACTATGTGATTTGGCATTTGTGGCATCTATTTACATGGCCTTCTTGCCAATTACTATGCATGTGACCAAAAATGGTCAAGCTAGAATTGTGAAATTTCAACACTACTCCTCACAATTTAGCTTAATGAGACTATCTTGAATCAATAATAATTACATGCATAAAAACAACATAATCAACATGTTCTTGATCTATGTAGTGAGTATGATCACTCATTACAATAAGAACATAATTTGAGCTCCAAGTTCTCAAATGTAGTGAGAGCTCCATAAAGGTTATCTTCAAGATCCAAGCTTTGTCTTTGGTAGGTTGTTGAATGATCACCTTGGGCTGCAAAATGTGAGTCTTGTCCTCAGAATAAACATGAAAACTAGCAGTTTTCCAAGATCCAACTTTTGTATGAATCACATACAACCAAAGCTTGAGATATCACCATCTTGACTTTATCCACCAAAACAATGAACTCCAACTTGGCATCCTTCCAATGAAGGTCTTCATTCCTTGGAAACTCAAGAGTGAATGGATCACAAGGTAAGGCCTTTGAATACGTATTTGAAACTCCAATCAAAGTAGTAATGATCACTATTTCATCATCATTAGATATAGGAAGAAAAGCAATGTTCATACAAGCATCATCAAAGGACTTTGTCAAATACATGACATTTTTTTTATCAGACACAAAATAAGATGAGTAAAGGGAGATATGGATAAGCTTCCTTGCTGATCCTTTATCTTTACCCAAACCTTGATATTGATGTAGATTCAGGTATCTTTTGCCTTGAGACAAGTGCTCCTTCTCGGGTTCTTCCTTGATGTCTTTTCCCTTCATCATGCTCACGCCCTCTTGGTGTTGATGATGAAAACATGGATCCAAACCATGATTTCCTTCAAGACTCTCAAGGAATTTGTTTTCAAGGCTCCAAACCTGAATGTTCTCCTTCTCAATATGATCTTTCAAGTAAACAAAACAATCACCAAGATTATTTATACCAAATTTACTAGTCAACAATTGACTAGTAAATTTACTAGTCCACAATTGCTTACCACTAAAAATTTGCATTACATACTTGTTGAACTTGAAAGTAATGAGGCCAAATACTCTTGTATGGATATAAGTGTCCTTCAAGGATGATTCACTTACTCTCATACAAGGTTTACAATATGCCTCTTTGAAAATGAAGTCAAAATCTTTCAACTTCTAAATGAAAATGTCATGCTTACTTCTAGCACACTCAAGAGTAAGTAGATATGACAACCACCTTTCATTCCATACTTTAGAATTCAAAGGGACTTCATTACAAAACTCAGCAAATGAAGTACAAAATGTAGCCCCCTTTTCAACTTTTCTCTGTCAACAAAATTGAGCATTGATATCTCCATCTTTGCACTTGTGGCTCTCCTTGGAATAGTTGAAGCTCTCGGATTTCGCTCCTCCCCTTGATCAAGCTCCTCCTTGATCTCAACCATATCTTTGCCAATATGATTCTTAGAGGATTCATCATTAAAGATTACAAACATTGTGGCTCTACCATTGCTCTTTGTGCTAGCAAAATGTACATCCAAATGAATCAACTTAAGATGGTGAGTGGTCTTAATGATAGTGTTAGAGAAAGGCAACCTATTTGTGGTCAGTTTGTCCTCCTTGGCTACCATCACAAATTTGTTAGGATCAACAAAAGCATCAAGCTTAAACAACCTCCCAAACCTTCTTCCCCTTGCTATAATCTTCCCATTCTTCTTGATGTTGCATATATCAGTAGAGAACTCCACAATGAAATCATGATCTAAAAGTTGGCCAACACTAAGCAAATTCTTAGTGATGCTAGGAATGAAAAGAACACCATCTATCTTAGCCTTCTTGGAAGATCCTAAGCATAAGGGAATGGATCCCACACCTTCAACTTTACATTCATGATCATTTGCCATAAAAATGAACTTTATAGGTCCTAGATAAGGTGTGAGTTGAGAAACGTACTCCCTTTTACCCGACATGTGGGAGCTAGCCCCACTATCTATCCACCAAGGATCTTCACCTTTGACATTTGATGATGAAAAAGTAGACATCATGAGTGAGTCCTCATGATAGCTCTCTTCCTCCTCTTGTCCAATGTTGGCTTGTCTTTGATCTTGCTTCCTCTTGAAGCATTCTGAGGCATAATGCCCCATCTTGCTACAATATTAACACTTTATCTTGCTACAATAGTAACACTTTATCTTGGATTTGTCCTTCTTGGGCTTGACTTCTGATGATGAGGATGTGGATCCTCCTTGATCTCCATCCTTTGCTTGCTCCCTTTTGAATGCTCCTCCCTTGGTCATTGCTTTGTCTTTGCTCTTGAAAAATAAGGCTTTGTCATCACCATCATTGATGGAGAGCCTCTCCATCCTTGATTTGATGAGCCTTCCTACTCTCCTCGGCCATCAACACACTTTGAAGGTCTTCAAGTGTAGGCAAGTTTCCCATGATAGCATAGCTTTGAACAAGGTTAGTAAAGTCACTACATAAGCCATTCAAAACTATTTGCACAAGCTCAGTCTCTTTAATAGGTTCACCAACATAAGTAAGTTGTTTGTTCAAATCTTTCACTCTCAAAACAAATTGATGTCCACTCTCACTCTTTCCTTGGAAGCATTGAAGAACTTGGTTCTTGAGGGAAAGTAATATTGAGGTATTCTTGGACTCATAGATCTTTTTAAGAGTCTCCCAAGCTTCTTGGGCTGAGGTACATGCTCCTACTTCTTTGAGCAAATCATTTGCAACATTCATCTTAATACAATGAAGTGCAATCTTGCACCTTCTCTTGTATTTAGTTGCTTCTTGTGGATGTATTGGCTCATCTTCCTCTCCATTCACAATATCCATCAAATATTGCATGATAAGGATGGATTCCATTCTTAACTTCCAAATTGAATAATTTGAAGAGTTCAATCTATCACTAGAATCCAAAAAATAGGCACTTATGGATGCCATCTTCAATGATAGGGAGATAGATTCAAAGAAACAAGATAGATTGTACAAGATATGATCCTACTAGCTATCCCAATCTCTTTGGGACCTGAGATGAATCACTCTCTGATTTCTCAACAAGATCTAAGGTGATCTTGAGCTTGATCTATCTTCTAGATCCAGACTAGATCCAGGTTTACTATAGATTTGATCAAAACTTGTCTCCTCCTTGATATCGACTTCACAAGAAGGGTGAATCCACCTATACTAAACCAATAGCACTTTATAACACACAAATGTCTTACAAATAAAGCCTCTTAAATTCAGGTTGAATCACATTGACATATTCAATTCCAAACCTATCCAACACGGAGTAGAATAGAAACACAATTTTCACTAGTTTTGCATTTCTAGATGAAAAAATCATCAAAACACTTGATCCGAAGCTAAAAGGTGTATTTTAGGACCTTAAGAAGCCTAAGAACGACCTAATTAAGCTCTTAAATGACTGATCCAAATTCTAAAGAGTGGTGGCATTCAAATCCTTATGAAAATCTCTACTAGGAGACATGTACTCCAAGATTCAACACATAAGAACTTTCTAATTTGGTTTGGTTGAATGGAAATGGGTCAATCTCGGTTCCTACAGCTATAACCTAGAAAAACAAGTTCCCTTTGATCCATTATCACTCAAATGAAACCAAAATTGAAGGTACAATCACTAGATTAGCAACTAGTAGCAAGAGCAAAGCCAATACTCCTCTAGGATCTAAGCTTGAGAAAATCAAATCTAAAGCTCACTTTTGATTAAGCTCTGATACCATGACAAAATTTTACAGAAAAATGAATCCAAATCAATCCTAAAAGTGATGGAGGATGCACAAATAAAAGATCTAGATCCAAACTGTGAGCTAGAATCAAGACTAGTTACCAAAACTAGCAAATTTGGCATTTAACTACACATTAGGCACATAGATTTGATCAAATGAACCAAAGTAAAGTACAGAAAGCTTCTCAGACCTGTAAACAGGTCCAGTACCCTCCAAACCAACCAATTAATGCATAAGAACACTCACATCCAATAGCTAGTACTTGCCACCAAAAGATGATGATGATAGAAGTGGAAAAACTCGATTTTTCTTGATATTTGGATGGAGATCCCATCATACATTTATACATTTCAAGTTTGGATCTGAATGTCTTAGGAAATCTTTGTACTTATCATAACCTAACCCTAACATCTAACCTAATTGGTCATTGGATCCACCCTAATATGGGGTCAAGATCTCAAGATCGAAAAACAATGGAAAGCATGCTATTTTTAGCTCCTAGAATTTCTCTAGCTTATGTGATTTGGCATGTGTGGCATCTATTTACATGGCCTTCTTGCCAATTACAATGCATGTGACCAAAAATGGTCAAGCTAGAATTGTGAAATTTCAACAATTCTTGTTTTCAAGATTAAATTCCCTAATAACCCACCACATATTCTTTTTGGTGTCCATACATGGATGTCTTTCACTAATCTCTATATACAACATATATCTTCAATCATCAACATGTATGTCATCAATCTTCAAGTGCTTGTGATCAACACAAGTTTCACATTTTTGCAATTGTAATCAAATTAAAAACCTTTAAGGATTTTAATGAAACAAAAAAATATACAATGTAAGTCTCTTACAACTCACAATACCATAGGTGATTGATCCAAACAATTTCATGCAATTCAAGAATGTGCAAATTGAAGAATTTAAACAATTATGATTTAAGTGTCATCATATCAATTTTAGATGTTATGAGCATCTCATTGATGAATTTAGAATCTTGATATCAATTCATGATGTGATAGTTTCAAATAATATTTTGTTAAATTGTTATTTTCTAAAGGCTTTGGTTTGATATCTTAACAATTTGTAGTTAAATAGTGATGTCATAATATGTAAAAAGTTTTGAAAAAAAAATCTTATATTAATGCTAGTAAAATTATTGAAATTCTATAATATGTGAGTTGTATAACTGTTTTAAAACATTACATACATAAGATTATTCTTTTATGAGTTGATTTCAAGTCTATTTACCTATAAATATCTCTTAATCTATTAGAGAATAAGTAAATGCAAATTTGAAAAAGAACAATTTTTAGTATTATGATTAATTATCTTATGAAGTTATAATCATGAGATATTTTGTGACATAAATATTTTGCCTAGAAGTTTCGTTTGAATTTAATTTATAGCATTAAAAGATATAAACCCAAAACAAAATCAATATAAAAACTATAATTTGCTAGACATGCACTTAAAGAAATTATTCAACAAATTTTGAAAAAAAGCAAATTACTAAAGCACATAAAGTTTTTTAAAAATAAAAGCATAGCCAAAATGACTTATGAATAGAGAACTACATTCACTACACAACAATATAGACATTATATGAAACATGAACAATCTTAATATTCGTATTTTTATGCTAAGTAATGTATTCACATTACAATTGTAATTCCAACACACACACACACACACACACACAATGGAAAATTTTAGTAATAAGATAATCTCAATCTCTAAGCAGTTCATGACATATTTGACACTAGCTTAGACCTTGTTGAATAAGCTAGTTGGTATCACGTAATTTGCATGGAATATTTGAGAATCAACATTATTTTGGTCAATTGCATGACTTGGCTTGTTCATCTTTGACTTTTTTATGGTTGAGTCAAGAAGCAACCTGTTTCTTAATACACAAAGATGAATTCATGGACTTGGAATCCATGCCATCTGCTTTTAGCGTGATACTTGATTCCAACTTTCCTTCAAAGTTTCAATGGCATTTTGATATTAAGTTTGACTTCTGATGCTCAATCGAAAGGAAGACAACCAAGTACCAATGCTTGAATGTACAACGTTCATACATTAAAGAAAAAATCACTTTTGGATATTTTTGCATATCACAACCAATGAGGTGACAAAACGTATGTGAAAGCATTAGGGGTTTGCTAAGTTTTTTATGTCAAGCATCTTTGTGTAGGACTTTGATAGGGCCAAAATTGGCAAAGATGGCAAAATGGTCAATTCCACATGTAAAGCCACAATTTGGCCAAAAGTAGCTTATGATGCAAACTCGAGCTATTAGGCTTGTGACACTTGTGTTAATGTAATTTGATGAGTGATCAAGTCAAAGTGTTGGCAAAGGTCAAAGGGTCCAATCACAATTGAGAAATCCATAAGAAGGGTCTCTCTCTCTCTCTCTCTCTCTCTCTCTCTCTCTCTCTCTCTCTCTCTCTCTCTCTCTCTCTCTCTCTCTCTCTCTCTCTCTCTCTCTCTCTCTCTCTCTCTCTCTCTCTCTCTCTCTCTCTCTCTCTCTCTCTCTCTCTCTCTCTCTCTCTCTCTCTCTCTCTCTCTCTCTCTCTCTCTCAATCTACCACTTATTTCTACATCAAAGATGGTAGCGTATTCTATCGAAGCTACTAAGAGAGTCCTCACTACTAGATTCTTCTTTTTCTATATTTTTAAATGGTGCATGTGTGTCTTGAATATGTAAAGTACTTAATTTGTTCGTCAATGTTCTTGAGGTCAAGATTAGAATCCCAATATCAATTTCAACATCATCTTCAAACATACATCTCAATCTTGTATCAACTTGTATGACATACCGCCAATTCATGTATAGTTGGTTTGGTTGAAACTTTATGTGCACCAATACATTTTTATCTGTTACTGTGATTATTTCCCATCATGCCAATGCATATTCCAATTTCACCATGTATCCATTATCAATCGAATAAGACAATGGATCACGCACGCGCGCGCGCACACACACACACACACACACACACACACACACCTACTATCTTCTTCTTTTTTGGTGAAAATCAATAGCAAGAAAACCACTAGCATCTTTTTGTATGATTGTGTTTGACTCTTAGTATATGTAATGTATTTGAAACATTTGACATTAATGTTCACAGATTCTCTGAATTTGTGAGCATGGTCTTCTATAGTTACGGTTCTTTATGATTCTTCTTCTTATTAGAACAGTTACAAAGCAGAAGCATTACTCAGATTTCAACATGTATTTCCCAGCCTGTCAATGGGAGACACGGTTTCGATACTCCGCTACATGCAGAAACCAACTATGTAACCATCTATAGCTCAAGAGGTTCAACGTTTTGGAATAGGGAGTAGACCTACCACTTGTCAATGGCTCAGCTGTGCCCGTGTCTTGCTTGGGCGAGAATCTTCTTGTCTCTGATTGATCTGCAGGAAGTCATCATCTCCTCCAATGTCCGTGTTAGTTTCTAGAAGGTCAGAAATGGAATGATCTAGAGAGAGGGGTGTGGGAGTGATAGGTTTAGGAGGAGGTGGGATCAACAAGTTATATGCCGCATCGGGGGAGTGGAGTTGTTGGAGGAACTCGTCCCGTCGGGCTTTGTAGGTGTCAACTAGGCCTTTTGATGGGCCTATTATTCTGCTAGGAGGTGATGGAGAGAGGGAAGGTGAAAGAATCGAGTAAGTTGGAATGAATGTTTCGAAAAAGTTGAAAGTAGAATAGGAAGAGGGGTTAAAAGTGGGAGGGGAGTCGAAAAACAGTTCTAGAAGCAGCCTCGGCTCTCTGGCCACCCGATCCCAAGCTACCGTATAAAGGGTGGGTTTGTCCACCTTGATTCCGTGCTCCATCATTCCCATCATCATCTCATGGCTTTGTTGATTGAGCGCCTGCTTGGGCCTTGCACGACGTGCCCCATAATTGGTTCACCTTGTCCAAGACTTGCTGCAGGGCCTTCGTGGTGTCTTTTAGCTGTTTCTGGGACTCAAGGATGATCTTCTCTTGCTTGGCCACAATGTTTTGAAAAAAAAATAAATTCGGCTTCTCGTTCTTGGATTAGCCACATGTATTTCTCCATCCGGATGGCTGAGGCCTGTGGGGCTTGGAATTGAATGTCCTCGGGCTTGACTAGAGGAGCATCGACTGTCATTGCACCTGATGATCCATCTCGTACTTGGTCGATTTGGATCATCTAGTGCTTCAGTTGTTGCTGGACCTCTTCCAGAGTGGATTTCTGTCCGACCATCATAGATCTGGCTTCCACTGTCTCTTTTTCTTTCTCCTTGGCTAGCCTCTGACATTGCACAATTTCTTGGTCTTGATGCTGGACCTTGCTCTCGAGCATTTGATACTGGCTCACCAACCAATGCATGTGGTAGTTTTTTTCGGATAGGCCTATCATCGAGTGCTTGGCTGCTTTAGTGAGCTTTTCAGGGTTAGTGAGAGTTGGGTACTGATCTAGAGTGTGGGATGGTGAGGTTAACCCAAAAAATAAGCATTGTGTTAGAGTTAAAGATGGAGGTGGAGGTGGAGGTAGTGGAGGGATGATGTTAGTAACTGTTGTGGTGGTGGTGGTGGTTAGTGGAGGGGTCAGACTTCTTCCTGGCTGCTTCTGCTCCGATTGAGATTTGAGCTGATGCTCTGGTTGAGATTTGGCAAAACCTCAATATGAAAGAATGGATCTATTTTATGCAAGTGAAGAACTTCAGGAAAAAATATGATTGTGGCCCAGAGTAGAAGTTCTTCTGAAAAAAAAGCGTATCTTCAAGAATGTTTGTATGTCTGAGATACCAGTCAGACAGTGATGAGGTGGCTAAAGTGTGAGAATTAGGTCCTATGGTATAGCCTGGCATTTGTTGATCTAAAATATCCATGACCCATGAGTATGTACAGGAAAAAGAAAATTCATAAAAAGTACATAAGTAACTTTATGAAGTATAAACAAGGAACGAGGTGAACAATAGGCATGCAAAACGAGAATTACAAGCAAGGAATGAAAATAAAATATAATAATAAAATAAATAAAAATGCTGAATATATACTAGGAAAAAAATGTTAAATTGGGTCAACAAAGAACAATTCTTCGTAATACCGCCGCAGACGACCACCGTTTACGACAGTGTCTAGGAGTATCCTGTCAAGTGTTTGCAATTGGACTGCACCATTAGGAAAGATTTTATTGATAACATATGGCCCCCTCACTTCTGAACTTCAATTTGTCGGGGTGCTTCTTTGATGTATAAAGAAGCACTTGGTCACCTAAGTGTAGATCTTTATTGCGTAGGTGACGGTCATGCCAGGCCTTTTGGCGTCGTTTGTTTACTAGTTGTGCGTGATAAGATATTAGTCTCATCTCGCATAATTGGGCTAACGTAAATAGCCTGGTTTTGACATGTTGTTCTATTGAAGCCTTTTCACAGAGATCTGTTGAAAAAGCTTTCATAACTCTTAGTGAAGGTACTAAGAATTCTATGGGCATTATCGCCTCTTGACAATATACTAAGTGGAAAGGTGTAATCTACCCAGTGGCTTTCTTTGGGGTGGTGCGGTAAGCCCAGATAGCTGAGAAAAGTTTTGTTTCCCAATCAGAACGACTGGTTTCAACTATCTTGGTTAAAATTTTATAGATCGTCTTGTTAGTTGATTCAGCCTAACCATTACATCTAGGGTGTACTTTTTCTGTGAATGACCAGGTAATGGCATAGGAGGTTAAACGACACCATTTAAAAAATGTGTGTCACATCACTAACTAGCTCTATGGGACAGCCAAAACGTGTAATAATATTTTCATAAAGAAAATGTGCAACTGTTTTTGCTTTGGCGTCATTCGTTGCTCGAGCCTCAACCCATAGTGGCGTAATCTGTGGCTATGAGGATGTAGCGAGCTTGGGTGTGTTTTGCTGCTAGATTGATTGGTCCAACAAAGTCAATCCCCCACTTATGGAAGGCTTCACCTTCTATAATGGGAGTCAGTGGCGTGAAGTCTGCTTTGGTATTTTTCTTTGCTCGTTGACAGATATCACACGCTTTAATGACAACAAACGTGTCTTTAAACAAAGATGGCCACCACAATCCTGCTCGAAGGATAATCTTCGATGTGGCTTCAGCAGAAAAGTGGCCACTCCCAGTTCCCTCATGAGCCTGAGATATTATCGGTCGTATCTCAGATTTATAAGCACATCGTCGAATAATGCCATCAATGCCCCTTTTGTAAAGTTGTCCTGCTATTAACTGAAAGGGTGCTGCTTTTAGTATAAATTTTTTTTTTTCCCGTTGTACTCAGGCCTTCTTTTAGTCTGCCTGTTGTGAGGAACTGAGTGATCTCCTTAGCCCATAAGGGTGTAGCATCGATCTGAAAAAGGCATGCATCAGGAAGATCATCGTTGACTGGTGTAGTTGCTTTTTCAGCACTTGCTAATCTGGAAAGGTGGTCCACCATGAAATGTTGGGTCCCTTTCCGAACGACTACATGGAAATTAAATTTCTCCAAAATCAGCAGCCATCGAGCTATTCGTCCCGTCTTACAGGACTTATTAACAATATACAGAAGTGCTTGATGGTCTGTGTAGAATGCAAAGGTTTGGCCTAATAAATAATGTCATAGTTGTTGTACCGCATAGACCATCGCCAATGCTTCTCTCGCTATAGTTGTATAGTTTACTTCAGCAGGCACCAGTTGTCTGCTCAAGAAACGTATGGGAAAGTCTTTGCCATACTTGTCCTGTTGCGCAAGAAGACCTCCAATGGCATACTTACTTGCGTCAGTATGCACATGGAACTCTTTCGTGTAATCTGGCGAGCGAAGTATGGGAGCCGTGGTGAGGGTTGTTTTCAACTCCTCAAAGACCTTAATTCGTTCTTTGGTCCAGCGAGGATCTACCACAACTAAATAAACAAGGCATGCCTTGCCTGCATAGTCGATTATAAAGATGCGATAATAATTGGTATGACCGAGGAAGACATATATTTCCTTCACTGTTGCAGGTAAGGGCATGTCCACTATAACCTTGATTTTTGACGGATCAGTAGAAATACCGTCCTTTGAAATTATATGCCCGAGTACGACCCCATGGGTGACCCATATTTGGCATTTATCAAGGTTTAGTGAGATTCCAAATCTCCGATAGCGAATGATGATTTTCTCCAGGGCGTCAAGGTGTGTAGCTGTGGAGGAATGTACACCTAGATCGTCGAGATAAATCTCCACGATCCGATGTAACAAATCTTGCAAGGACAGTTGCATGACCCTTTGGAACGTTGAAGGGGCATTGCATAAGCCAAAAGGCATAACATTATAAGTGTAAATCCCGTTAAAGGCTGTTTTATGTTTATCTTCAAGGGCTATTTGAACAAGGAAATAACCACTGAATCCATCCAAGAAGCTGAAAGCTTCAGCTCCTGCCATTTCCTCTAGGATTTGAGTCGTTAAAGACAAGGGAAAATGGTCTTTCTTCGTAACCGCATTAAGGTTTTTGAGATTGACATAGATACGAAGCTTGTTGTTTTTCTTGGGTACAACCACAATGGGTGATACCCAATCAATATGTTGAACTTCATAAATGAAGCTTGCATCCAACAATTTCTTAATATCTTCGTCGATCCTCTCACAATAGACAGGGTTAGATCGATGGGGTTTAGCCCTAATAGGCTTAGCATTGTCTTCTAAAGAAATCCTATGGAGGACTATTTCAGGTGGGATTCCTTTCATTTCTGTATAATTTCGTGCAAATACATCCCTGTATTTGAGAAGTAATATTTCCAGATCAGCAAGTTGGGTTGATGACAAATGTGCACCAACATGAACTATTCGATCTATCTCCTCGTCAAGATCTTTAAGGTTTAGTGGAATGGTCTTAGCAGGTCCTTAAAAGGAGTTGGAATTTGGTGTAGATTCCCGATGTGACTGTGGTAACTGGATAACAACGTCATCCAGTGTAAAGTCTTTGAACTTCTGTGGAAGATCAAAAGGTGGGTCCACAAAAAAATTTGGGACTTTGGGAATCATCTGAGTTGATTCACTACTGGACGTAGAGGCTTGGTCAGATTGTCTAGTTTCTGTCCCTTTTGACAAGGGCTTGATCGGTTGTTTAAGCTTCTCACGCATTTGTTTTTGACGCTCGGTTAATTTTGTATCAATAACTTTAGTTGATTGTAACCGAGGTTTTTGTGGTTTTTGAGTGGGCGGTGTTGGTGCCTCACTGATCATATCGTCGTTGATTGTATCCCAGACTTCATTGGGATACACATCCCATGTATATACTTTGGGTTTGGGCTTGTATGTTTGTGTGTTGGATACCTTGGATGTCAGTTGGACATGAGCCAACGGCCCTGGTGTCGTTATCTCCTTAGAAATTGTTTTTGGCGGATAAGGTTGTGCATCTAGATATAGGAGTACATGTTCATCCGTCATGTCTACATCATCCATGGAAAGAATACCTTCTTCTGAAACATGGGCGGTAGAGAGACTAGGTTCTCCTGAGCACCACGCTATAGGAATTGGGTCAATCATCATAAGTGGGATGATGGGTGTGTCAATGTCTGTAGAAGATGGGAGAATATCCACATCTGCTGCAGCAATTTTGATACGACATCTATTGGAATCAGTACAGTCCACAGTGGCTAGTGCGTGACTCCAATTGATTATGTCCGTGGATCTCGTATAGTGACCTTTTGGTTGGATCGGGACGCTATCTGATTCATCATATGTTGTGGATGACCAATCATTGTATACCTTGGCGGGCTTGACATGGCCTGTTGAGTCAACCATGACTCGTTTATCGTGGTTACCAAAGGTAATTTTGCTATGTTTCCAATCTTGGACAACACCTGCCATCTGGAGCCAGGGTGTACCAAGAAGGAGTTTATATGTATTGTTATCTTCTGGTAAATCTAAGATGACACAATCTAGCACAAATTTGACACCTGCTATGCGAACTTTTATATTTGATAAATGACCAGCAGGGTCAGTAACTTGTTGATCAGCCATGCGAAGTTTATATCGTGGTTGAGGTATGGAAGCCCCATGACTTTGCTAATGACAAAGCCATGATATTAACGCCGGATCCGCTATCTAAGATAGCTAATACTACGGGATAGTCTCTATAGGACAAAGTTAGGGTGATGCTAGTCCCCTTAGCAAATACCTATATTCAACAGATTCATAGGAATCTGGGAAATTTTAGGAATCTCTTCTGTTTCTCGCTCTTCATCAGGAATAGTAGGCAGCTGAAAATTTTGTTGGATATAACGTTGAAGCCCAGTGAAGGATTTTACTGCAGTATGAAATAGCATGGTGAGTTGAGCTTGCAGGAGGTCAGAAAATACTTCAAGTTCCTGTAGGGATTGCCCCTTTTCAAGGATATGAGCTGAGAACAGACTTTCTGTATGTTCTTTCTCTCGCAAAAACACATCTCAAAACTCATTGCATTGTCGTTGTTCTACCTTTGGGTCTGGGTAATCTTTTGGTAATGTGAAAGCCATCAAGTGGCTTCCCTGGGGGTCAGCTGATTTGACATTATTCTGCTGCTGTCCTTTTTGTTGGTGTTGTGCTCTAGTGAGAACTCTAACAAGTTCGGATGAGATATGATGTGCTGGAAGAATAGGTTGTTTAGGACAATCCTTGAAACTGTGTTTACAGACACAGTCGGGACATTCTGCATGGTATTGGGTTTTTACTTTACAGTCAGCCATGAAATGTCCCGTTTCAACACAAATAAAGGAGTGATTGCTCATTGGGCCTATGGCAATAGCATAACCATCTTGGATGGCTAGTTGTGCTAGATTTTCTGGTGGTGTTGAATACTCATCTCGTTTGCACGAGCATGAGTTGTCGGTTTGATAATGTTGAGAACTAGCAGATGGAAGTGTTGTATCTTGATGATAGGATTGATCGTAGGAGTTTTCAACAAGATGTGTTTGTGTAGACTCTCGAGGATTTCTATGTTTTTGTGGTCCTAGATCTGGTTGTCCTCTTGGAGGTGGTCCTAAGAGTGCTAGTTGTGGTTGAGGTTCATGTCTAGGTTGTCTAGGCAACTCTTGTATATGGACTTGGTTGTTTCGTGGTTGGTAGTGCGTGTGTTGGTTTTGTGAAACAAATGGTTGTCGAGGAGGTTGAGTATGTCCTCCTGACTGGTTGTGAGGCTGGTTCCTCGGGTTATAATAGCAATAAAGAGAGGTATGCCCCATAAAGTCACAGATGTCACATTTGATCAAGGAAGTATCTAGGACAGGTTGGTATGAAGTGCACTCATTGCCAGTGTGTGCACCTCGACAGTGAGGGCACCACGTGTTCTCTCGTCTATGGTGGATTTGGCCAGTGGGTAACTGACCTGACACCGAACTCTAGATAGACTTAAGAGTGTTTTGAAACTCTTTCGTGAGTTTCTCCATTTGTTGTTGGTGTTGCTGGTTAAGCAACTCCATCTGTGTTTTCCACAACTGTTCTCGATTTTTGTCGTTTGGTCGAGCTTCTTGGACAACACGATGTGCTCTCTGTTCATGTGGTTCATCGACATCAGAGCCCTCGTCTTCCTCTCGAATGGCGTCAGACATGGCTTGTCTCAATGATGTATATAAATCATTGGAACGAAGTTCACGTCTTATCCATCATGGGAGTCCAACAAGGGACCAAATTACGAGCATAGACTCAGTGGGTTGTTCTTGTACCTGACTTTTTAATCTTTTAAATCGTTCGATATAGTCATGTACTTTCTCGTCTTTTTTCATTTTGATGTTTCTTAGCTTGACAAAAGGACTTTCTATCAAGCGAAATGCTTCTTGGTTTCCAAGGGAAGGCTCGAACCTGAGACCAAAGAAACTTTGGATGTCAAGCTAACCAACTGAGCCAACCCCATTGGTATTATCAAGCGAAATGGCTTAAAGTGTTTGATAAAGGCCTCCTTCAAGAGTGACCAGTCACGTTTATCTTCACGATCAAGGTTAAAAAACCACTCTCGTGCTCGATCAATCATGGTCATCGAAAAGAGCTATACCATGGCTTTCGGTGATGTCTCGCCATAGACGTCACATGCGTTCTACAATCTTGAACTTGAGAAAGACATCAAATACTTCATCCTCACACTTTAGAAGATAAGTCCAACAATATCTACTAAAGTCATCAATGCAAGTCATAAACATGTTTGCTCCTCCAAGACTCAAAGAACTAGTACAATGCAAATCCAAATGTTCTAAGTGAAAAGGCATCTTAGATCTTGAGCTAGATCTAGAATAAGACAACCTTTGTGACTTTGACATTAAACAAAGCTCACCTACTTGTTTCTTTGCCTTCAAACCACCATGGTTAGAACTAAAAAATCCATCAAGTCTGTAGAGATCACCTTGTCTCTTGCCTTGAACAATCAAGACTCCATTCCTTTTGACACTCAAGAATCACCAACAAATTTCAATTTGAGCCTTTGTCAACCATTTGACACACACTAAGCACATTCTTAGTAGTGGAAGGTATGAACAAAACATTCTTCAAGGGAACATTCCTATTTGTAGATGAGAGAAAAATAGAAATTGTACCAATGAACTTGATAACAACTTTACCACCATTGGCCATGTTGATGACGTTCTTTTCTCCTTCATAAGACACCAAAAAAGTGAAGTACTCTTTGTGATATGTCATATGAAAGCTTGTTCCACTATCAATCCACCACGGATCAGTATCTTTATCATTGGTTAGCAAACAAGGAGACATAAAAAACATATCATCATTTCATCAAAAGTGAAATTGCCTTGATTTTCTTCTTGTTGGAATCACTAGAAAAATGCCCCATGATGCCACAATAGAAGCACTTCAATTAGAACTATCTTTTTTCTTATCAAAAGAAGAAGAATCACCATGATCTTGTCCTTTAGACAAATTACCTTGACCTAAATTGGAAACGTCTAGATACTTCATCAAAACCTAAAATTACTAGTCTAGATGCAATATATCAAATTTAGGCAATTAGAATGGGTCCAAATCTGACCTCATCCACTTATCTACTTGTCAAAAATAGTACAAACACTATATAGGCCTTTATTGACAAATATGAGCCTATCTCTAAGTTGAGATTTCATTTTGGCCTCCAAAAATGCCAATAAACCAACAAACTAGTTGACAATTTTTCACAGCCATTAGTTTATCACAAAACCTAATTCAAAAAATGCAATCTATACAGCTTGACTAAAAAGGCCAAAAAGCTGACCATGCCTATCTGAACTATGCTCCATATTCAATTCTAATTTTTATTTGAGGGACAAGAAGGATTGGCACCTCAATATTATTTTGTCTTTGGCTTGAGCAGTGGAGTAGTTATTTTTTCATGCATGGCTTGCCAAAAAATACCAAGATCACCATTGTTAATATATTTTTACAGTGGAAGTGTTTATGTAATAATAGGATTTTAAGAGAATGACCATTACCCCTACCACTTGGGATGCTTTCCAAGAGGCCTTTAAGTTGGAGTGTCTCCCCATTTTTTATGACTTTGAGCACTATCAATGTGGTAGACCATTAGATGTCTACTTAAAGAAATTTCAAATAGTCTTGATTCGTTAATCGAATTGATCCTACTCTCATAAAGTTATATTTTATTTTAGAATTTTCTAGAAAAGACCAATATAAAGTGTGATGTAACCAACCACAAAGCCTCAAAGATGTATTTTGTTTCATGAAAATATTTGACGACACTCATTTTGGTGTTCGAAAGGAGCAAGTTTTGTCCAAGGTTGAACCCAAGGACAAAACCTTCTTTAAGAAATAAGACAAAAAGACACTAGTTTTCAAGGCAAGAAAAAGTGCATCAAGTTGGATAACACAAGATACGACAAAGCAATAATAAATGGTTTGTGTTTCTTTTGCATGAAGAGGGGGCACTTTGCAAAAGATTGTCCGAAAAAGCATAAGAAATTTGGAGGTCAACCTAAAACATTATAATAAGTAATTCTAGCATTTGTTATGTTATTATCATTAACAGATGATATTGTTTGTCATTATTATTATTTTAGCATAGTTGGTTTTGGTTCTAATGATCTTATTCAGACGAATAAGTTTGCATGATGCCAAGCTATAAATATTCTAGAAGATGTTTCAACGCATAATTCTGTTAATGCAAAATTTGTGTAGAAATTAAATGACCACCAGACCAAGTAATCACAAGTATTTGGTGAAGATGATAATGAGAGAGTATCAACACATTTGGAACCAGATTATTCTTCAGCTATGGTTGAAAGTCCAAGATTATAGTAAATATCTTAATTTTCATATTTGGAAGTTGGATAAGGTAGATGTAATAAAAAAAATTGTGGTTTTACTCCAAGAATAAGTCATTGAAATAGAATTAAGTAATGCATAGTTTGTCATTTTTGTACAATGGCTTGTTAGTAAATTTTGAAGTGATAAATATATATGATACTCTTTTATATATTTTTTGGAGGTTAAAAAATGTTTGAAATTTTTTTAGTATAATTTTAATCGATATATTTTAAAAGATGTAATTTTTATGAAGAAGCATATTATTCAGAGTCTAAACATACCCTTTAGTGGAGGATTCACCTAAGAGAAGAGTATTTAGGAGGCTGAGATAGGATTTGGCTAACTTTTTCCTTGATAATGATGGAGACACTCACCTTTGTGTTGACTATAAAAAGGTGAATAAGATTACCATAAACAACAGATATTTTTTGTCTAGGAGGATGCATAATCTAATCGATTGTCTAAATGGAATAATTTATTTCTCTAAGATAAATTTTAGATCATGCTACCATCATATAAGGATTATAAATGAGGACATTTCTAAAATTGGTTTTTTAACTGGGTATGGCCACTATGAATTTTTGAATCAAGTATGACAATTATGAATGTTTGGTGTTATTGTTTGGACTCAAAAATACACCTGCTATATTCCAACAAATTTTTGAACAATATTTTTCCTCCAGAAAAAGTTTGTAGTAGTGTATTTGGACCACATATTCATCTATAGTTGGACCTTTAAGGACCATGAAGAGCATTTTAGACAGGAAAAGTTTTATATTAATAGTCAAAAGGTAATTTTCTTCATACCAAACTCAAGTACCTAGGCCATACCATATTAAATTGCGACAATTATGATAAGATTTATAAGATACAAGAAAGACAAATATCGCAAAAATACAATGACATTTGTTTTGGAATTTGATTTAAAAATAATTATATTTTTTTGTTATTTTTTAGACTAATTTTAAGGCCAAAATCATGGTTTTTTTAAAGTTAATATCCAAATTAGAACAAAAAAACTACAAAAATAAAATGTATCTTTACAATACATCATGACTTAAAAAATTTACAAACTTAATAAAACCATCATAATAGAAAATAAAACAACATTAAAAAATATATACATGATTTTTTAAAAGGCCGATTTCATAAAATATAAAGGGCCTAACATACTTATAAATATATTTTTTTGTAGTATATTTTTCAAAGAATTTTTATGAATCTCTCAATTTAAAACTTTATATATTATCAAAGTCGTTATTTTTTTTAGATATTGAAGTTGAAGACCAGTCATTATAATCAAAATCAACTGACATATCGTATTTTTAATTGGCCTCTAATGCTGGCAGAAAATCTTGTAAGTTTGGCTTTTTTTCGTTCACACACACGTACACACACACACGCACACGCACAAAAACATGCATATAGCCTTATGTCAAATTAACTCAGGTCAATTTTTTGAATTAAATATTGTTGACTTCCATAAATAGTTAGTCATTTGTCAATTTAAAATTAAATATTAAAAAATCCACATTTGTTAGACCTAGATCATCAACACTTTATTGCTTATTATGTAGTCATTTTTTCTTGCATTTTGGAGAGATCGTGAGTAATGTTGTCTTCGATGGAGGAGGATATGACAGCTACTGCTTTACCATTTTTCTCCTTCCATTCGCAAAGCTACCACAATTTTTATTTATACCTTACTCAAAAGAATATTAGTTAACATGGTGTGTAACCATTGAACTTGCAATATTTTTGTCTAGTTACTTTTTTGGATATATAAATATATTCAATATAAATGATTTTCGCTATTTTTACAATTCAAAATACATAATTTTTGTTATTTTCAACAACCAAAAAGTGCAACAAGGCTTTCAATTTGAATTTCATGAACATCATCACACATTGTTCATGAATTATCATATTGTTTTTTTGTTTAAATTTTTTTTTTAAAACTTTTATCTTAATATTTAGTGTAAATATCTAGATTTTTAATTTGATTCTTTTGATTTACTAATAAATTTAAAATCTTAAAATTTAAGTTTTTAGATTTTTTAATTAAAAAAATCAATTAACATTTTATTTTTAAATTTTTCAAAACTTATAGAACTTCTTTAAAAATTATATTTAAAGTTTTAGAAGATTTCTAATTTTTTGATATTTAGTAATTTTGAATTTTAAACTTTTTGATTTTTTTAATTTTCAGTTTTAATTTTTTTTTAATAAAGCCATTGTCCACGAAATTGTCGACATAGCATAGTTCAACATTCTTATGCTTAACATAGGAAAATTAAACATAGGACCATTTTTTTGACAACTTTGTTGACAAAAACAATGAAGACCTATGTTTAGTCTTATGCCTTACATAGGACTTGAAACTAGACCTTCGTTGACAAGGTATATGACTGAAATTAGGCCTTTGTTGCTTTTGTCAACAAGGTTATCGACAAAGTGTAGCTATGTTCAACATTGCTATGTTGAGCATAAGAATGTTGAGCTATGCTTTATCAACAAAGTTGTTGACAAAAGCAACGAAGGCCCATGATCATTTATATGCTAAACATAACAAAAGTTTTTTTTCTGCTATGCTTTGTTAACAAAGTTGTTGACAAAAGCAATGAAGGCCCATGCTCATTTTATATGTTGAACATAACAAAAGTTTTTTTTTTGTTATAATAAGCAATATAATATCTTCTAACCATAGGCTGATAAGCTACGATCATCTCTTGAGATAACGATAGCTATAGCTAAGCATAGCAAAAGTTTTTCTTGTATATTCAACATAGCAAAAGAGCTGAAAACTTAAAAATTTTATAATTAAATTAAAAAAAATCTAAGAATATAAAAATTAACCAAGAAAAAAATTGAAATTTAAAAAATTTAAAAACCTAAAAAATCATAAAATTCAAAAAAAAAATTTAATCTAAATTTAAATTGATATGTTTGAAAAATGTCTCGCTAAAACATGAGTTGAAAATAAGTCATGAGCTTAATGAAATTCAAGTTGTAAGTCTTGTTGCACTTTTGTCTTTTCAAATAGTAAAATCTCACAAGCTTTTTAATTTAATTCTATATTCATTTGTCAAATACAATCAATCAAAAGAAATTAATATTCTAATCATTATAATTTGTTTGTAATAACTTAAATATGTAAGTTTATAAATCTTTGTAACATATTAATAAATCATAAAAATTTTAAACTACCCAAATAACTTGAAATCATAATTGTTTTTCAAAATTTACCAATCTAAATTTAAAAAATTTGATAATTTTTTAAGCAATAATTTGTTTATATTTGAATTTTTTTAATATGACAAATTTTTTTTAAAGATTGGTATTTTAATTTTTTTTGTACTTGTAAGTTTTAAGAATTTTTTTTTCAAAAATTTAGTTGTACTTCTAAATTTAAGATTTAAAATGTTGGCATTTTTTTTTAACAATAAAAAATTATGGTCTCTAGGTAAAATCATTTCTTGGCTTCACAAGATTTTTCACACATATTCATCAACAATCTACCACCACCAGGGACGATTCATGGGGTCTATGTTTTCATGGGTCATGCTAACTACTATCGGATCTTCATTTTAGATTTTGCGGAGTTAGCAAGATCAATTTACAAACTCACCACGGAACCTCATTGGAGGAGGAAGCTCTACAGGCTTTCCAAAAGCTTAAAGACGCATTGGTCTCAACAATTTGGACAATAGAATTTCATGTGCACACTGATGTTTCAAAGTATGCAGTGGGAGCCATCTTGACCCACAACAAGGAGAATGCAAAAAGGACTTTCCAATCCAATTTGCTAGCCGACAACTAGTGATTCAAAAATGAACTACTCAACCATAGAGCGGGAAGCATTGGCCATGATTTATGCGATCAAGAAGTTTAGACATTATTTGATGGCCACACATTTTGTATTTTATATGGACCATGGCCCTTGTTCTATCTCGTTAATAAAACTTGCAGCACAGGGCGAATCGCTTGACGGTTGCTACTATTGTTGGAGTTTGATTTTCTAATAGTGGTGCGCAAGGGAAAGCAATATTATATGGTAGATCATGTGTCGTAAATCAAAGTGAAGGAAACTACCATCCAACCTAATGATGAGTTACCGAATGTTGCCTTATTCTACATTGATACAATACCAGAATGGGTCATAGATATAGTTGAATATCTAATGTGGGGCCAACCAGATAAATCTCTACCCAAGGTAGAACAACATAAATTGATACTTAAGGCTAGACCTTATCAACTGATTGTCGGCCAATTATATCGATGAAAATCAGATATCATCCTTTGAAGATGTGTTTATCCACATGAGACCACCCAAATTATTTCATTCTCACATGAAGGTATGGGTGGTAATTATTTTGCATCTGACATTATAGTTTGCAAGATCTTGCAATCAAGATACTGGTGGCCAACCATTCATAAAACCGTCAAAAAGTGGTGTGTAGAAGATAGGTCTAGCTCGAAAAAAAATGAATGAAAATAATTCGTGTGTCTAGAAAAAAAAACTTTTCATGCATGGCGGAATAAACTATCTTCCTCTTTCCCAATGCATGACTATGCCTATCAATTTTAAACAAAACGATAGTGATAGAAATCACGTCTGATTTTATAGTAACTAACTTTGAAATTGTCAGTACTATAGTGATTATGTAGCCAAACAATTAAGCATCGAAAATTATCTGACAAATAATTAGTTGCGAAGATCTCCAGAAATGCATACATTCTGAAATGAAGCTGAACGCAATAAAGAATAGTATTGATTCAGTATGAAAACGTAGCAGAAATAAATGAGTACAATAAGTTGTGAATCGAAGCTGCATACTCTATGCTATCTTTGAGTAGCTAATATGAAAGTATGAATTAAGCGCAATATTGATAAGCAGTAGCGCAATGGCAATCTCTAAAACAACTCTAAGAAGTAAGCTAGAATGCTCAGAAGTGTTCAAGCTCGCAGACTTGGGGGAGAGAGAGAGAGAGAGAGAGAGAGAGAGAGAGAGAGAGAGAGAGAGAGAGAGAGAGAGAGAGAGAGAGAGAGAGAGAGAGAGAGAGAGAGAGAGAGAGAGAGAGAGAGAGAGAGAGAGAGAGAGAGAGCTAACTATTCCAAAACTTATTCTGATAATTTCAACTTTTGATAATTTGATAATAAAACTTTATGAATATGAACAGCTATTTATACTAAGAAATTTTGTCATAATCGCCAATTGGCTGGTGATCTGTTGGCATCCATCTGGTCCTTGTCATTGATTGTTGATAAGCGATTCGTAAACATTGTCTACATAAATGAACCAAAACTATAGCTCTACAGAAATGAACTAAAACAACCACAGGCGACACTGTCACGAAAAAGCGACAGTGTCAAATTTTTCGCGAAAAAAAACAAAAAGGATGAAGGTGTCCTTAAATCTCATTTAGGGTTGCCCCACACATTGTCAGAGTCATTTTCTTAACATTTGAAGCTCTTTTGAAAAAGCGAAAAATGCGACACTGTGATTGTACATGAGATTTCTGTCAGGCAAAAAATGTGAAAAAGACGACACTGCATTTTATTCAATGGGATTCATGACAGGCGAAAAAGACGACACTGTTGTCAATTCCATGTACTTTTGCAGACTATGTAAAAACACTCATAATTTTGTAGACTGTGTAAAAAACACAGGAAAATCCGCAGATATGGATAACAATGGATGAAGATTAAAACCGATTAGTCAATTGGTAAGAAGGAGAATAATCCAACATAGGAGACTAACAAATCTATTAAAATTGGATGGTTGTTTTTTTCTTGTATGATATGCTAGAAATGAGGGGATTTAACTCAAGAGAATACTTAGAGTTGAGTACTTAGAGTTGAGTTAAACTCATTTTTATCTTGATGGATCCCTAGTAGGATAAACTGTAATACTTTGGATTTTTGGATATTCTAAGCGTATTTGTACCAAGTTCATGTAAGTGTTTTACATGAACATGATGTTACTAACTTATAGAGAGTAAATTCTAAATGAGAAAATTAATTGCCTAGTGTACTTTCCAAACCTAAGTTTGTAATCCAAAGAAGAGATAAAGAATTGAAAGATCATCATATCTCTAAGTACTTGTTTGATAGTTAGAGTCAAACTAAGGATAATGATTTTCTAGGTAAACGTTGAAAGTTAAAGAGATCGTGTCTGATTTTCTTTCCTACTCTGAGGATAGAACCAGTTCAAGAGGGAAAGAATGTTACATCCATGTCCTATATATAGGATTCAGCATAGTCCTAGACTTGGATACATGGTACTCCAGTACTCGAAATCAATATTGTAATTAATAATTTTTTGAGGACCCAGTCACACATTATAAGAAAAAGTTCCTCAAGATCCTACTTACAAGACAAACACACTATGGAGAAACCACCCAATCAAGTAGAAGCAACCAATCAACTCTAGAAGCTTCACCCCCAAGCCAAGGAATATGAAGCATGAAAGTAGAGTGAGAGTCTGGCAATGAATCAACCACAAATGTGTTGTAGTAGGGTGAGTTTGGCCTCCTTATATAGAGCCTAGAACCAACTGTGCACATGGTCATGCAAGGTCCTAACTCCCCTATACATAGATTCATCTAGAATAGAGTCTCTATGCATGGATCTTCTATTCATAGATTGCTATTGATAACTCTACACATGTCTTGACTGTCCCAAACCTTGTACTAACTCCATTTAGTGAGTTTTGGGCCTCACAAGGATATTAGTTAATTTCATGTTGTTGGATTATTCTCCTTCTTACCAATCGACTAATTTATTTTAATCTTCATCCATTGTTTATCCAGTTTAGCATATTTTCTCGTGTGTTTACACAGTTTGCAGAATTACAAGTGTTTTTACACAGTTTGTAGAATTACACGGAGTTTACGATAGTGTCTCCTTTTTCGCCTGTCAAGAATCTTATTGAAAAATGCAGCTTCTCCTTTTTTGTATTTTTTGCTTGACAGAAATCTCGTGTAAAATCACAATGTCACATTTTTCGCTTTTTCCAAAGAGCCTCAAATGTTAAGGAAATGACTCTGGCCAAGTGTGGGGCAATCCTAAATGAGATTTAAGGGCACCTTCATTTTTTGTGTCTTTTTCGCTTTTTCGCAAGAAATCCGACTGTGTCGCCTGTGGCTGTTCTAGTTCATTTCTGCAGAGCTAAATTTTTGGTTCATTTATGTAGGCAGAATGTTTATGTCCAATTTCACCGCTTATCAACAATCAATGACAAGGACTGGATGGATGCCAACTGATCATCAGCCAACTGGCGATCGCAATTGACGACCTAATCTCTTAGTATAAATTGTTGTTCATATTCATACATTTTCATGATGATAATCAGAATCATCTGATCATGTAATCATCAAGATTCATAAACATTTGAATAATTAGCTCTCTCTCTCAAGCCTGCAAGCTTGAACACTCTTGAGCATTCGAGCTCACTTCTTAGAGTTGTTTTAGAGATTGCTATTGCGCTACTACTTATCAGCATTGCCCTTAATTTAGACTTTCATTTTTAGCCGCTCAGAGATAGCATAGAGCACATGGCTTCAATTCGCAACTTATTGTACTCATTTACTTCTGTTTCGTTTTGAATCGATACTATCTTTTATTGCATTCAGCTTTGTCTCAAAATGTATGTATTTCTGGGGTTCTTAGTGACTAATTATTTGTCTGATAATTTTTTATGCTTAGTTGTTTGGCTACGTAATCACTGTAGTACTGGCTGATGGAAAGTGCAAATTGAAATTTCTGTAAAATTCTGGTGACGAACTGATGAGAGTCTCTCGAATGATTCACAAAATTGTTCGCATAACTGTTCTAATCATGAATAGTTTCTGCTCGAGAAAATTTTGCGAAAAAGATCAATCAAGCTATGTAACGAAACGAGAAGAATTCGCAAAAAGATCAATCAGGCTCTGTAACAAAACGAATAAATGAAACTAGATGAAATGAAATGAAGTGAAACGAAACTTGATTGAGATCAAAAATTGATTTATGTTGTAATCCAAATGATCGCGAAGCGAAACACGAAGTGATTCATGAACAAAATCAGTTCGTGTGGAATTCATATATGATTGTTGGTCACTACCGGCTATATCATTCCTACAATCCTCCAGAGTGTAGACAGACACTGTTGATCTACGTTATAGATTAATATAGCATTCAACAAAATTAGACCAATGTGTGGAATTGAATAAACAAGTAAATGAGATACACGAATAGTAGCAGACAAATATTCATTCAAGATCATACAATCATTCTGGATAATAAGCGCATAATAGCTACAATATTATCTATTGATCTTCTGATTTCAAGCATTGTGTGACAGATCCACACAGTGCATTGGTGTGAGAGAAATACAATTCTCTCACGAATAGTGTCTCGCTTACGAGTGGACTTCTAAATCTGCTGATCCTCTTACAAAATTGTCTCGCTCACAAGCGGACATATATTTTGTATATTTTTGTCTTACAATTTTATTCATCAAGTAGAAAGTATATAGTTTGTGAACTTTTTCATGTCACGTCGTGTAACTTCCTTGATTAGAAAGATTAAATATCTATAACTAACCATGGATTACAAGAGTGGCAGATTAGCCACGTCCTAAAGTACTTCTACTAATGTCATCATATCAGATCAAATGTTTGTACCCCATGGTACTTGGTTGACCTTCAATGAAAGTAGTCTGCAACATCTTCTTCCCGATCAGATCCCTTATCAGGTGGTACCTGATCGCCATGTGTTTCATCCTTGAGTGAAACAGAAGGTCTTTTGTTAGATGTATTGCAGATGTGTTGTTCATCTACAAAACCAGAGATTCATTCCTCGTTTTGCTGAGTTCGTCAAGGAACTGTTTGAGCCAAATGATTTCATTAGCCATCTTTGTTGCTACTACGTACTCTGCTTCGTAGGATCACTGAGCCACAATGGTCTGCTTCTTGCTGACCCAGAAAATTGCTGCTCCTGACGCGATGATGCACTTTTGCAGTCGTCCTTGAGAGATGCCCAGCTAGCATCACTGTAGGAAAGCATCTGGAACTCTGCATCATGAGAATAACACAAACCAAAATCCTTTATTAATTGAAGGTATAGAAATTTATTTCGCAATCTTCTAATGAGTTGAGCCTAGATTCGTACAGAATTGGCTCATCTTGAACATGGCATAAGCAATGTCAGGACATGTGTTATCTGCAAGGTACATCAACGATCCGATCAACTTTCTATATGGTGTAAGTTGTATCAATTCTCTTTCTTCTTCAGTCTTCGAACAGTCTTCATTGGTCAGGACTGTTCCTGCAAGCATTGGAGTGTTTGCTCCTTTGCAACTCAGCATCCCAAAATCTTCTAAGATATTCTCGGTATATCTGGATTGATGAAGGTACAATTTACCTCCCTCATAGTCCCTATCAATTTGTAAGCCAAAATAACATCTGGCTTCTCCTAGGTCTGTAATCTCAAAATGTTTCGAGATATCATACTTCACCTCAGCAGTAAGCTCCTCACTCTTGCAGAGTATCAGAGTGTCATCCACATACATAGCTACAATGATGATCTTCCCATCTGTAATTCGTACATAAACATTGGAATCAGCCATTAGTGGCTTGATTCCTAAGGATTTCAAGGCTTGATCTTTCTTATACCATTGTCATGCTGACTGCTTCAGACCGTAGATACTCCTATGCATTCCGCATGCATAATTAGGAAGTGAATTTGAGATATAGCTTGTGAGTTGATCCATGTAGACTTCTTCGTCTAGCTCACCATGCAAGAAGGTTGTCTTCTCATCCACGATGTGAATCCTAAAATCATAAGCAGCTGCATATGCAAACATTAAACATAGGGATGAATGTTTCACGACAGGAGAGAAGGTCTTAGCATAGTCAATACCATATCTTTGAGAAAATCCCTTTGCTACAAGTCTTACTTTATACTTTGAGATATTTCCATCCAGTCCATACTTTAGCTTGTATACCCACTTGTATTTTATAGTCTTTCACTTATCTGGTAATGGCTACAATGTCCATATCTGATTCTTCCTCATGGATTCCATCTCCTCATTCATAGCTTGGATCCATTTGTCCTTCTCTGGACATTCAGTTGCTTCCTCGAATGTCTGTGGTTCACCACTGAATCCACAAAACTCTTCTGACGTAGAAGTTGAGCTGCCTGGCACAAATCTTGCTAGCGCTCTTCATTCTCTCTTTGACCTTTTAGGAGATCCTCCTAGAACTACAATGCTCTTGTCTTTATCTGCTCTGCTAGGACTAGAACCATTTGGGTTTACAATTATTGTAGCAGTAGGCTGCCTTGCAAATCTTTCTTCATCTGATTCATCACTCGAATGAGATGCGATTCAAACATCTTCGTCTGAGTGTTCGTCCTCTACTCCCTTTGCCACAGTTGGTAGATCATAGTACTATCTTCCAAGGACCTCATAACTGACAGGATCATCGTTGGCCATCGTTCCGCTCTCATCAAATTGACATCTCTGACTGTCTTCAATGTGTTTGTCTCTGGCATATAGACTCTGTAGTATGACAAATTATTGTCATATCCTACAAGATATCTTTATTTTGCTTTCTCATCAAGCTTCTTTTGAAGCTTATCAGGAACATGTGCATAAGCTGCACAGTCAAAGATTTGGATGTGAGTCAGATTGGGTTTTCTACCCCACCATAATTTGTGTGGTGTCGTGTGAGGAACACTGGATTTTCATGTCCTATTCTGAATGTAAGTAACTATAGCTACTGCTTCAGCCCACAACACTCTTGGAGCTTTCGAATAGGCCATCATACATCTAGCAGCTTCCATTAGAGTCATGTTCTTATTTTCTGCAACACCGTTGTGCTACGATGTGTAAGATGTAGTTCTTCTGAGAATGATTCCACGATTATTACAAAAGTCAATGAATCAATTTGAGATGTATTCTCCACCTCGACCTGTTCTGATCTGCTTTACCTTACTTCTTGTGCATTCTTCTACCCAGTTCACATACTTTGTGAATTTGTCAAATGCTTCTGATTTATTGTGAATAAAATAGACTCTGGAAAACTTACTGTAATCATCAATAAAGGTAATATAATATTTTGAGCCTCCTGCTGAGATCATGTTGAAAGGTCCACAAATGTCAGAATGTACTAACTCCAGAATCTTGGTTGTTTTGTAGGAGTCCTTGACAAGAGGAGTACATGACATCTTACCCTTCAAACATGCATCATAGGTCATCGAACTGGTTGCATTCAAGATGCTTACCCCTATGATTGTTCCATGATGGCTTGCTTGATATAGTGTCATTGAGTTCATATGACATAGTCTCATGTGCCATAGAGTATCTGGCAAATCATCATGAGTCTGATGCACTTGATCTGTAGGTAGGTGTACCTTCAAGTGATACAAGTTGCCTTTTCTTCTACCTTGAGTGATCAGCATACTGGTACTTGCATCAACAACGTTGCATGTTTCGTTTGAGAACGTTACATGCATCCCTGCATCAACTATTCTTGCCACTGATAGCAAGTCTTGCTGCAGTGTAGGCACGAACAGAACATCTTTGAGTCATCTGTCTCTGTCGTTTGTGTTGAGCCATAGTGAACTAATACCATTCATTTGATACTTTGATCCATCTCCAAGAATGATAAGTCTGGATGGATCTGAACTTCGGAAATCAGACATGATTCATCTTGATGTAACGAAGTGTGAGGTAGCTCCTGAATTAAGGATTACCTCCAGTGTGTCAGGTGTTGATACTGCACACATGTCTGCACAGATGTAGGCGGTCGAATTTCTGTGATTCAATCTTTCTTTGCCCATCTTTGATCTCTCTGGCTCCTCGACATAGGATGAACAATTATTGTTCTCCTGTCTGCTTTGAGCTGATTTGTTTCTTGGGTTTTTGGTGGCAGTCCATGGCTGCATGACCCTTCTTATAAAAATGGATACACTCGATCTTCAGATTTAGCCAACACAGATCGACAGTATGTCCTTTGCGTTTGCATTCTTGTCTCCACTCTGCTGTTTCGACCTTCCTTTGTTCTTCCATTTACCTTTGCTAGTTTCTTCTGCTTGTTGATCATGATCCTGCTTTCGATCTGACTCTCTCTTAGGCTTGAATTTTTTCTTTGTCTTCTCCTTGTTGCTGTAGAGAGCTTGGTCAGAAGCATCTTTGTGATCAAGGTGCTCTCAAATCTCGACAATTGTCTTTTTGAGTGTCATTGTAGGATCCTTTGCTAGCAGCATTCTGGTTGTTTAGAAGGATCTTTGTAAAGCTCTCAACAGATAAGTGAGCTACTTCTTTGACGATACTACATTTTTTGCTCCAAAATTGTGTAGTGAAAGGAATAGATCTTTCATCTTTCTAATAAAGGAAGTGAGGTCTTTACCATCCCATTGTAGGTTTGTCAATTGATCTTAAAACATCATTATCTAACTGCGTGATTTCATCTGAAATCTTGTGAATAGAGTATCCCACATCTCTTTTGTTTTAGAGAGTGTAGCCAGGTCAAGAGTTAGGCTATCCTTGATGGATGATGATAACAAGGCTATTGCCTTGTCATTCTTCTCCCTCCATTCACGTAGCTCCTTGCTTGTTGTTGTAGGCATCTCCTTAGTGACATATACCTAGGGGAATAATCCTTCTCCCTTTAGTATCAACGAGGTCATAACCTTCCATGCTAGGAAGTTAGATCCTGATGAATCGAGGACTATATAGGTCTTAGATTGTATGTTGTTTATTGAAGCCATTGCTGTGAATTGTGTTCTCACTTGTTAATGGTTCTTTGTTTGAATGCTTAGTCAGACTATGAGGCTCTAATACCACTGATCGAAAGTGCAAATTGAAATTTCAGTAAAATCTTGGTGATGAACTGATGGGAGTCTCTCGAACGATTTGCGAAATTATTCACAACTTTTTTTATCACGAATAATTTTTGCTCGAGAAGAATTTGCGAAAAAGATCGATCAAGCTCTGTAACGAAACGAGAAGAATTTGCGAAAAGATCAATCAGGCTCTGTAATGAAACGAAATGAAACTAGACGAAACGAAGCGAAGCGAAACAAAACTTGAATGAGCTCTGAAATATATTTATGCTGAAAGCCAAGTGATTGTGAAGCAAAACATGAAACCAAAACATTCACGAACAAAATCAATTCATGTGGAATTCAGATATGATTGCTGGTCATTGCCGACTATATCATTCTTACAATCCTCCAGAATATAGACAAACAGTGATGATCTACATTGTAGATTAATATAGCATTCAACAAAATCAAACCAATGTGCGAAATTGAATAAACAAGTAAATGAGATACACAAATAGTAACAGACAAATATTCATTCGAGATCATACAATCATTCTAAATAATATGCGTACAATAACTTCAGTATTATCTATTGATCTTCTGATTTCAAGCACTGTGTGACAGATCCACACAGTGCATTGGTGTGAGTAGTGTCTCGCTTACTAATAATGTCTCGCTTACTAATACAATTCTCTCACGAATAGTGTCTCGCTTACTAGCGGAATTCTGGATCTACTGATCCTCTTACAAAATTGTCTCACTCACAGGCAGATATATATTTTGTATATTTTTGTCTTACAATTTTATGCATCAAGCATAAAGTATATAGTTTGTGAATTTTTTCATGTCACGTCGTGTAACTTCCCTGATCAGGAAGATTAAACATCTTTAACTAACCATGGATTACAAGAGTGGCAGATTAGCCACGTCCTAAAGTACTTCTGTTGATGTCACGATATCAGATCAAATGTTTGTACCCCATGGTACTTGGTAGATTTTCTTGGTCTTTTGTGGAGCATGAATGATTTTGCGTCGCAAAACAATTTCTTGTCATGTGTTGTGAAACTGTTCGCAAACATTCCTGCTTCGTGTGCCTTCTGTGTCAAAATCAGGGTGAAAAGCTAGCAAAGCTTAGCAAATGAAACGTTTTGTTTCTTCATTGGCAATTTCAAAGTTAGCTACTATAAGTTCAAACATGATTTCTATCCCTATTGTCTTGTTTGAAATTGATAGGCATAGTCATGCATTGGAAAGATGAAGATAGTTTATTCTGTCATGCACGAAAGGCTTTCTTTCTAGACACAAGAATTATTTTCATTCATTTCTTTTTGAGCTAGACCTATCTTTTGCACACCAATTTCCAACATGGTATCAGAGTATTCCATTATAGTATCAAAGCAATTTCACTACTTTATCTGATTCCAACATGATATCGAAGCGAAAGCTTTGATACTTGATATCTTTCAAGATATCAAATTGATATCATACTCTTCAATTCTTTTCAACCTTTCAGTATCAGAAAACTGATTTTCTATTGTTGGCATTACACATCTTTGCATCGATACAATCAACAGACTAAGTTCCAGATGGATTCTCAAAGTAAAGCTGGTCTTATCACAGACAAGCTGAATGGATCCAATTATCATTTGTGGAAATTTAAGATAAAGCTTTCACGCTTATTATCCTCAATATATCAGATACACAAATTGGACACATAGCAGAAGCTAAAACGTCAAAAGCCATTTGGGACATTTTGAACTCACTATATGACGTGATGGACGTAACTACTAAGTTATATCTACGAAGGAGATTCTTCACATTCAAAATGTCTGTTGGTGATTCACTTCAGAGTCACATTAACTAGTTTAATAATCTCTTGCAACAAATGGCCCATGTCAGATCAGTCATAGACGATCAAGACACACTTATGACATTGCTTTCAAGATTGCCCTCTACATTAGAGATGAATTCTCCACATAAAATGAGAATACAATGATACTTTCTCCATGCTGGTAGTGCTATTTATAGCTGCCAAAATCTCACTTGGCCAATCTCTCTAAACTTGCCCTAAATGGTAACTTCTTGCTTCATCAAAAACCTAGAAATTCTAGTCTAGATGCAATGTATCTATATCAGCCAATTAGAATGGATCCAAATCTGACCTCATACACAAATTACTTGCCAAAAATAATATAGATACTATTTAGGTCTTTATTAACAAAAATAAATCTATATCTAAATTGAAATTTCATATTGGCCTCAAAATTGCTAGGATAAATCCACTAAACTGGTTGACATTTTTCACACTTTCTCTTCAACTAGTTTTAGCATAGATTTGATCACACTACTTTGATCCATCTTAAGAATGATATTCATCCTAAGTATAGACCTCCTTTCCATGATTTTTTAGTAACCTTCATAATTGATATAGAGAATAGTGTCCATATTGGATGCTTCACTGTTTCTTACATCAATTTTACATATCAAGATGTAACTAGAACATGAAGATCAAAATAAAATGTAAATGCAATGATTCCTCCATGCTTCCAACTTTGAACTCTCTGGAAAATAATAGCAACCAAACAATAAATGTGAGTGATGACCACTTGCTTGCCTCCTCTATCATTGCCCTTTCTTGATATGTCTCCATCATAAAACTCCATGAATGAGTCTCCATCTCCATCTTGCCACAAGATGCCATCATCACTTGATGACTTGATCATGAATATTGAGTGATATAATGAGCCTCCCTTAGCTTCATTTTCATCAGCAAAACTAGCCAATAATTCTAGTACAACTCCAACATCAAATTGATGCAAAACAATGTGACTAGTTTCACCATATCTTGACAATTTGCACACATTCACATGAAATTGCTCGAACATGAATGAAACAAATAAAGTAAACTTGAACAACACTTCATTTCTACTCCCTTGACCTTACTTGAGTCTTAAACTACTTGCAAAAGTAGATTCAAAGTATTTTCTTGACTTGACTTTCCTTTGATGATCTCAACTAGCTCCAAATTGCTTGGCCTCCTACCAAATAACATCTCAAAAGTGGTTTTTCCATCCAATACCACACTCTGCCATCTATTGCATAGAAAATTAGCACACAACAAATCTTGATCCCAAAAGGATTTAGGAAGAGTTGCACCTAGCCTCATGGCTTTGGCTCCTTCACATAAGGTTATATTCTTCCTCTTGGACCCTCCATTTTGCTGTGGTGTCCTTGGGCTTGTGTACTCCCTCTTGATCCCATTTGCATCACAAAATGCTTTGAACTTGGTAGAAATATACTCACTAGCATTGTCATTCCTCAAGCACTTGATCTTTGTAGATAATTGGACCTCCCTTGCCATTTTGAACTTGAACAAGACATCAAACACCTCATCTTTGCTCTTTAATAGATACACCCAACAAAATATACTAAAATCATCAATAAAAGTCACATACATCTTAGCACCTCCATTGTTAATTGTAGTAACACCATGAATATCCAAATGCACAAGTTGAAAAGGCTTACTTGACCTTGATGTGGATCTCTTGTAAGGTAACCTGATAAAGCATAAAGCACATTGCTCACAAACATGATTCATGCTAGCTAGAAATTTAGGAAGACAAAAAACGACTTTCCTCTTTGCCATCACCTCTGTAGTGGGTTTCTTTCCTTGCCTATCCTCAACCCAAGATTTAATCAATCTAGCATCAAGGAGATGAAGTTAGTTGTCACATGTAGGTTCGTTCTCATGAGAGCGATATCATAATTTAGATTTTAGCATGAATGGGAGACTCACATCTAACTCTAATATCCATTAACTCTAAGCATTAACACTACACATTAATCCACAATGAAGATAGCTTACTCTTTCTCTCTCTCCCTTTCTCTCTCACAAAAAGTATAAAAACATGCAATCCCAAATACAATCAGATCCAAGAATTAACAAATCCAAAGAAAGCATGAGAGATGGAGGAAAAGTGATAGAGAGCAAGGACATTCATATATCCATGTCACAAGAGAACCAATCTGCTTTATTGACATGAAGATATGTACATGTGTAGGATTATGTACATGTGTAGGAAACTCGAGTTGGTCTCTTTTTATAGTAGAGAGGAAGACCCTAGCCTCTGAATGGTCCATTTCTTTTTTCCTAACTATTCCAAAATTGGAGGGAAACCCAACTTTATTCACTAACTTGACATTTAGGACCTACGACATTAAAAGTCCCACAAAAAAGGCCTAAAGTCCTTTTATTGAATTTTTAATTATCAAATACCTGTGTGATCATCAGGTTGGACTTACACACGTAGGGTGCCAAATCCCTCTCACTTACTAACTAGGGTTAGAGTTGCCCTGGGATCCGCAAACCCTCCAACAGTATCTCCCACCAAAACTGGTGGCGGTCCCACGACACGTGCGAGATGCAGTTATTGTGGACTTTCTTTGCATCATGTCTCAATTTCAGAGGTCTTAAACTTGATGACCCAACCACCACACGAGGACTCATGTGGATGTTGTGCTAAGAAGCTCTGGATTTGGTCCTCGACGCTGATTGGTCGTTTGAACAATGGTGTGAATCCTGAAGTTGATGGACCTATTTGTGTCGCTTGTGGAACTAGCTGTTCTTCTTCAATGTTAGGGGCTCCACCTTGGTCCATGCCCGCATCTAACCCTATATCCATAGTTGTGTCATCTTGGTGTGGATGGGAGAACTGTGGCATGAGCGGAATTGGAATTTGAGGGTTAGATTGTAAAAGCTAAGTGGCGGCCTTTTCATATTCGTTGATGGTTGCTTTGGCCTTTTCCAACTCAGTTGAGGCTGTATGTACCCTTGAATCTGTCAAAGCAGCCTTGGAATCCTTGAAGAGCCAATTTATAAGTTTCAACCTTTTTAAACAAATACGCGATTTTTGACGGAGTTACAAGATGATCATGTATTTGCGTCTAGCTTTCAAGCTTGCCCTCTACATATGAGAACTGGGTGATGATCATATCGACACACTCAGACTTAATTCTTACTAGAGTTATCACTATGTTGCTGCAAAAAGATAATAGAAGAAATCAAGACACTTCGTCGACTTCCTCCTCTCAGGTTCTATATGTCAACAAAGGCTCTAAGCAACAAAACCAGAAAAGCTCCAAGAAGGCTGCAACAAATCAGAAGCTGACTCAAAGTCAAGAACAATCATCGAATCCACAATCGAAGAAGAAGATGTTTTGCAGGTATTGCAAGCGCAATAACCATGAGATCAAGGATTGCCAAATTCTCCAAGCAAAGAACCCAGCCAAACAACCTGATCAACAAGCAAACACAGTCTCATCATCTCCCTAGGTCAAAGTGGACGAAGGTGCATTCATGGTCAAAGATCAAAGCACATTTTTGGGTGATTCATGGTTTCTAGATCTGGAGCAACTCAACATATGACCAATCAACGTGAGATCTTCAACTCCTACATGCCTTATAGCAAAAAGAAATTTGTTCATCTTGGTAAATAGTACTCACACTATTGAAGGTGAAGGTATTGTAAGATTGCGATTCCAGCACGATCAATCTAAATTACTATCAAAAGTCTTATATGTTCCTAAACTCTCTACAAATCTGTTATTAGTAGGTAAAATTACAAATTTAGGTCGTAAGGTAGAATTCAAATCTGATCTATGCAAAACTATTGATAGGAGTAATAAGATCCTTGCACTCAACAAGAGGCAAGGTTACTTATATAGATTGGCACATTGTTATTCTGAGTCTAGTCAAGCCTTGAAAACCTCTATTTAGTCAATAAAACATTACTATGACATCATCACTTAGGACACGTAAATTATGCATCTATTTTGAACATGTCCAGACAATCCATGATTCTTGATCTCGACTATCCTTCTAGTAAGGTCGATCTCCCTGTCTGTCATAGCTGCGTTTTTGGAAAGCAGGCTAGGATTCCTCCTATTCACCTCAGTCAAAAAATCATGTTGAGAGAAAGAACAGAACCTTAGTCGAATCAGTAAAGTGCATGTTATTACATGCAACTCTTCCGAAGTGCTTCTGGGCTGAAGTTGTTTCAACAGCAACCTATATTCAGAACAGATGTCCTACTAAAGGCCTCTCAAACAAAATACCATTCGAAGTTTGGACAAGTACCAAACCTTCTTTATAAAACTTATGAGTTTTTGGATGTACTGCCTTTGCACAGATACCTCGTGATCTCAGGAAGAAGCTCGACTTCCAGAGTATCAAATGTGTTTTCATCACCTACACTACTTCAAATTAAGCCTACAAGTTGTTCAATCCCATCGAGTCAAAGATATTCACTAGTCGGGATGTCATCTTCATAGAAGATCAGTTTCAAGACCTCAAAGGAAAGGGCAATTCCCATGTAGCTGACCTGTCAGATTCTCCTGACGCTTTGAACTTTTCAGTTCCGTAGGCGACTATTCTCATTGAAGGTCCAAGCTCTTCTACTTCCGATGAACAACGAATCAACGACGAGTTAGAAGAAGATGATGTTGCATTTCAGCAACTACAGTATGATGGAAATGATCAGCTTTCTCTATTACCCAGAAGATCTTCAAGAACCAGCAGACCACCCAACCAGTATATTGACGAGTCTGCAACCTACCTTCTTCAAGAACCGACATCTATCGAAGAGGCACTCAGTCATCTCTAGAAAGAAGTTATGGATAGAGAGTATTCATCTCTTATCAAGAACTAGACATGGATGATTATCGAATGACCTGCTAGTAGAAATGTAGTTGATTGCAAATGGATTTTCAAAGTCAAGTACAACGCAGATGGAAGCATCAATAGAAGAAAGGCACGACTTGTTTTTAGAGGATTTTCTTAGGTATACAATGCCAATTACACTGAAACTTTCAGTCCAGTAGTCAAGCATTCTTCTATTCGACTTTGCTATCATTTGCCGCTGCAACAGATTTGGAAATACATCAAATGGATGTACAGACAACATATCTCAATGGAGTTATCGGAGAAGACATTTACATGGTGCAACTCGAAGGTTATATCATCGAGGGTAAACACAATCATGTGTGAAAACTCCATAAGACACTTTATGGCTTGAAGCAATCTGCTCGAGCATGGTTTCAAAGGATCAATACTTTTTTTATTGATCACGGCTACGCACCTAGCTCTTCAGATTCAAACGTTTACTTCAAAGCAGCGTAGCAATCTTTTATCATTATCACTTTATATGTGGATGATACATTGCTTTTCAGCAACAATATCGATCTGATAAAAGGAGCTAAGACAATGCTATCTTCCAAATTCGACATGACCGATCTAGGCGAAGCTCATTTTTGCCTTGGAATACAAATCCACAGAGACAGAAAACAGAAGTTAATCTACATCACACAACAGAGGTACATCTACAACATTTTAGTAAGATATAATCTGATCAATTGCAAAGTAGCTCTCTTGCCAATGGAACCAGGACTCAAATTGTCAAAGGACCATTGTCCCCAAACAATTCACGAGAAGCAGCAGATGTGTAAGTATCCTTACCATTCTATTATAGGATCTCTTATGTATGCCATTATCTGTACCAGACCAGACATTGCTTTTGCAGTGAGCTCTCTTAGTCAGTTTATGACTAATTCTAGTGTAACACATTGGAAGGCTCTCATCAGAGTCATGAGATATCTTTGCGCTACTATAGACTTTGGCATTTGTTATGGAGTAGTCGACAACGACAAACTCAATTTCCTCAATGGTTATACAGATGCGAGTTGGGCAGGAGGTGTAGACCTCATAAATCTACTTTCGGATTTACATTCTTCCTCAACCATGGTCCAATTTCCTGGAACAGTCGCAAGCAATCTTTGATAGCTCTATCTTCCACTGAATCAAAGTATATCACATCCTCTCAAGCTACAAAGAAAGCAATTTGGTTGAGAAACTTACTTTTAGATATCGGTATGAATCAATATGCTCTGACGACATTATTTTGTGATAATCAAAGTGTCACCGCTTTATCAACCAACCCTAGATTTTATTCCAAGAGTAAGCACATTCAATTGAAGTATCATTTCGTCAGAAGCAAAGTTCTCAACGAAGAGGTCAGATTGTAGTACTGTAGAATGCAAGATATGACAACTGATATTTTTACCAAAGTATTAAGTTTGGATATAGACAGAAGATTCTATGTAGAACTAAGTTTGAAGGTCAAGGCATTCAAGGATCAGATTGAGGGGGAGTGTTGGATTATTCTCCTTCTTACCAATCGACTAATTGGCTTTAATCTTCATCCATTGTTTATTCAATTCTGCAGATTTTCCCATTCTTTTACAGTCTGCAATTTTACAAGTATTTTTACACAATCTGCAAAATTACACGGAGTTTTACTACAATGTCACATTTCATTTTTCTCTCACTTCGGCTTTCTTACCTGTCAGGAAATACACGGAGTTATATATAATTGTTGCTTTAGTTTCTCATTTTTTGCGAAGCTGTTGCCTGTCAGGAATCTCGTGGGAAAATGCAGTGTCGTTTTTTTGCATTTTTTTGCCTGTCAGGATTTGCAAGCAAATATGCAAAGTCGCATTTTTCACTTGACAAAATGTTGCACTTTTCGCTTTCTCCAAAGAGCCTCAAAAGTTAAGAAAATGACTGGGGCAAAGTGTAGGGCAACCCTAAATCAGTTTTTAAGGCACTGTAGCGTTTTTCGCAAAATCTCGATACTGTCGCCTTTTGTGACAGTGTTGCTTGTGGCTGTTTTAGTTCATTTTTACAGAAGTGACAGTTTGGTTCATTTATGCAGATAGAACGTTTATGACCAATTTCACTGCTTATCGACAATCAATGACAAGGAATGGATACCAGCGGATACCAGCCAACTGGCAATCGCAATTGATGACCAAATTTCTTAGTATAAATAACTGATCATATTCATATAGTTTTAAAAAAAAATAAGCAGTTTAATATCATCAAGTATTGCAAGTTAGCTCTCTATCAGGATTTTAAGCTTGAACTCTCTTGAGCATTTTAGCTCAATTCTAGAGTTATATTTTAAAGTTGCTATTGTGCTATTGCTTATCAGCATAGTTGCTTGTTATCAAACATATCCTCAGTTACTCAAAGATAACTTAGAGTGTGCGGTTTTGCTAATGTTTTGTGCTCATCTGATTTTGTTTTTCTGAATCGATACTATCTTTTATTGCGTTCAGTATATGTCAGAATGCATGCATCTCTGTATTTCTTTGTAACTAATAAAATTGTCTGAGAATTCAATACTTCATGTTTGGCTACGTAATCACTTAGCATCTAGCGATTTTAAAGTTAGTTGCTAAAGATTGAATGTGATTTCCATCACTACTGCTTTGTTCAATTTTTGATAGGCGTACTCATGCACTGGAAGTAGGAAGTTTTCCGCTATGATTATCTAACCTATTTCCGACAAACTAATATAGCGAGGGTAGGCAAGTAGATAATTATTTTTAAATTTGCTACTTTTGGTTGATTAAAATTTTCAAACCAAATGTATCCAAAGTTTATGGGTTTGGGTACATGAAAACTTTCTACATTGATCTACCCACATGTTCTAAATATGGTATCTAATAATTGGTAGTTCTTGACAATTATCATTTGAGTGTAAGGTCGATTATCAATATTGTATCAGCATTAGTATTAGCCAATCCTATATTTGTGGTTCAACAATGACCAATATTAACAAGTGCTATACTATCAACTATACCATACCAATGTAGTTATTAGGGAGATGGCTATGCTATTATAAGCCCTTGCAATACTAGGCCTAAATCCTAAACCTAGTCTGGGCCAGTATTTGCTTTACCAACATTTGGGTCAATACTAAACTAAAACCTATTCTGGACCAGTATTGGCTTTACCTAGTCTAGTCTAGTATTGGCTTTACCAACATCTGGGTCAATACTCTTTCCAGTTTGGTTTTTGCCTAAGCAATGGCATAGGTAGTATCTACACTAGGAGAATAAAAGAGTTCATACCGAAGGTGACAATCATGACTAAGATCCCTAGTTGTTGTGCGCAGAATTTTTATGTTCCTCTTGGAATGGAGAGGATTTTTACAAAATAGTTGTTTTTCTTTTGTAGATACTGGACTTAGCGAGGGCATCATGACTTATTTCATTATGTTTATAAGGGGTTAAAGCCTATATACATGACATTTGGGAGATTCTTCAAGTTGGTATGAAAATTTTTGAGCAAAGCACTCAGTATATCCCACTTTACCACCAAACCGAGATTCAAACTTGGGCCTTTGCTACCACATGAAACACTCTTATCCAACTTGCTATGGGGGGGATACATTTCTACATATACCTTTAGAGTTGTATATTGGAGGCACATTCATGTAGATGTCCCAATTTTTTGTCTAATGCTTGCAAATTGCAAAATAAGATTGCAAATATTCATATTGAGGCTCATGACCATCTAGTATGGAATGCGATCCAAATTGATATATGTAGCTTTTAAGTTTGGTACTCTAGAATCAACTAGGCAATCTTCCAATACTCATGGGGATCATTTAATCTCTAACTAGTTGCATGTAAAGTGGGAACTAGCTAGGGGGGTTTGATTGCTAGGACATGATTATTGCCAAGATTAGGAAGATCAAACCTTTCAAATTGAGAGACTTCTCAACCAAATTGTCCTCCCTCCCTCGTCATAACACAAACAAAAATTGCAATAGATATGGCTGCTACCTGAAAGAAACTTTTTTACATCTCTTTGTTGATTGCAATCCTAGAGATTGAACTTATTTTATTGATGAGTTTGAAAAAAGATTCCATGCCACATTGAAGCCACTTTCCTCCCTTAAGATTCACCTTAAAGATTTCACTTTTGAGAATGAGACTACTTGATTGACTAGGGATATTGCTTAAGCTCTCCTTCTTTGGCAAATCTGGTTATGTAGGAATGTGCTAGTCTTTTCTGGCAACTTCTTTTGCTAGGATGATCTTTTGAATTTGGTTTCATTATTGACAAAGTTATTTGCTTCTGCTTTTTTATGCCATCCATACATTTGTTAAGCTAGCTCTACATACATTTGTCTGAAGTCTTTAGTAAAAGTATCTATCTCGAAGAAAGAAAAAAAAAATACTAGGACCAATCAGTATTGAAAAGACTTATATCTGTTCTAACACTAATTAGAGCCACATCTTTAGGCATAGCACCAATGGAGCACAAAGCTCCTAAATTTTGTAGCTCATGGGGTCTAAGGTGTTGTCTTTTGTATGCACAATTTGGAGGTATCCATTGCTAGGGGAACCACCTTATCCAACTTGGATACAATGGAGGATCCTATAGATGCTTTTGCATACACGCCCTAAATGTTGAAGGATGTTTCAAGCTTTGGATGGGATACATCTCATGAGGTGAAAAATATGAGATGTCATTGTATCGTATGCGGATAGCCATAGGGTTGTGAATTTGTATGTGGTAAATGTCATATTCTCTTGATTAAGAAGTTTCTTAATCAAGAGAATATAAGCTCTATTGAAGTCTAAGGGCCCTTGGCCCATTTTGATGGTCCACGTCCACCTAATCAATTAAGAGTATATAGATAAGTAGTCAACTAAAGAGCAATCAATTGAGCCTTGCAACAAGATCACATGTCACCTCACCAAATGGCTCATCAATGCCTCTTCTATGAAATACAAATTTTTTCTTAATGCTAATTATAACTACTAACAGTTCAAATGTAGTTGTGAGCACTAAAATCATCAAAGGTAAACAACGCCCCCCCCCCCCCCCCCCCCCCCCCCCCCCACCCCACCCCCCGATAGACCTGAAGTCTTTAGTAAAAGTATCTATCTCGAAGAAAGGAAAAAAAATACGAGGACCAGTCAGTATTGAAAAGACTTATATATGTTCTAACACTAATTAGAGCCACATCTTTAGGCATAGCACCAATGGAGCACAAAGCTCCTAAATTTTGTAGCTCATGGGGTCTAAGGTGTTGTCTTTTGTATGCACAATTTGGAGGTGTCCATTGCTAGGGGAACCACCTTATCCAACTTGGATACCATGGAGGACCCTATAGATGCTTTTGCATACACGCCCTAAATGTTGAAGGATGTTTCAAGCTTTGGATGGGATACATCTCATGAGGTGAAAATTATGAGATGTCATTGTATCGTATGTGGATAGCCATAGGGTTGTGAATTTGTATGTGGTAAATGTCATGGTAGTGACAAAATACGGGATGCCCATGTGTCATATGTAAATCACCAATAGGGGTGACATGTACTTATGGCAACATCTTGTATAAGCAAGTCACTCCCATGAACGAAGAGTTCTTCACACAACTTGATATCAAGTCACTATGTCGTGACAAGCCAATGGTCTCCAAGTGGCAAAACACTTTCTAGCTAAGAAGTTTCTTAATCAAGAGAATATAAGCTCTATTGAAGTCTAAGGGCCCTTGGCCCATTTTGATGGTCCACGTCCACCTAATCAATTAAGAGTACATAGATAAGTAGTCAACTAAAGAGCAATCAATTGAGCCTTGCAACAAGATCACATGTCACCTCACCAAATGGCTCATCAATGCCTCTTCTATGAAATACAAATTTTTTCTTAATGCTAATTATAACTACTAACAGTTCAAATGTAGTTGTGAGCACTAAAATCATCAAAGGTAAACACCCCCCCCCCCCCCCCCCCCCCGAGATAGATCTAAAGTCTTTAGTAAAAGTATCTATCTCAAAGAAAGAAAGAAAAATACGAGGACCAATCAGTATCGAAAAGACTTATATATGTTCTAACACTAATTAGAGCCACATCTTTAGGCATAGCACCAATGGAGCACAAAGCTCCTAAATTTTGTAGCTCATGGGGTCTAAGGTGTTGTCTTTTGTATGCACAATTTGGAGGTATCCATTGCTAGGGGAACCACCTTATCCAACTTGGATACCATGGAGGACCCTATAGATGCTTTTGCATACACGCCCTAAATGTTGAAGGATGTTTCAAGCTTTGGATGGAATACATCTCATGAGGTGAAAAATATGAGATGTCATTGTATCATATGTGGATAGCCATAGGGTTGTGAATTTGTATGTGGTAAATGTCATGGTAGTGACAAAATACGGGATGTCCATGTATCATACGTAAATCACCAATAGGGGTGACATGTACTTATGGCAACATCTTGTATAAGCAAGTCACTCCCATGAATGAAGAGTTCTTCACACAACTTGATATCAAGTCACTATGTCGTGACAAGCCAATGGTCTCCAAGTGGCAAAACACTTTCTAGCTAAGAAGTTTCTTAATCAAGAGAATATAAGCTCTATTGAAGTCTAAGGGCCCTTGGCCCATTTTGATGGCCCACGTCCACCTAATCAAATAAGAGTACATAGATAAGTAGTCAACTTAAGAGCAATCAATTGAGCCTTGCAACAAGATCACATGTCACCTCACCAAATGGTTCATCAATGCCTCTTCTATGAAATACAATTTTTTTCTTAATGCTAATGATAACTACTAATAAGAGCACATTGCTCTCATCAAGTGAGTAGTTCAAATGTAGTTGTGAGCACTAAAATCATCAAAGGTAAACCCGGCCCCAAAACCCCCCCCTTCCCCCTCCCCCCCCTTCTCCCTCCCTAAAATTATGAGTATGCCTCTTGTTGGCGAAATTCAAAATCAGTTGTTATCATTTATTTTAGCCAACGCAAAGCATGTCATTACAAAATGAAAGCTCATCTGATTTTCATGGAAAGTTTGGCTAGCAAGGCATCATGACCATAATGAGCCGAGCACTAAGCATAGAAAATAAGTAGAAAATATGCATCCAGCTTTTTACAAAGAAAGCCCTAGGGCAAGGCTTAACACCATTTTGAGCCATTGGCGACCTTGAGATGCCACCTATGGGCAATTGTCAAGTGCTCAAGAAACCTCTCACATAAGGGTCTATATGGCCATATAAAAATTGTCAAAAGGTTCATGATATCTATTTTTAAAAAATAATGCCGGTTCTATTCTTGTACTTTGCCAACTGTCCCTAAGACTAGTAGGTGTGTCATGGAGGTGTGAAGCCCTTGCACAAGGGAGGCTTGACCCTATATATATAGTATATATAATTGGAGAACCACAAAACTAAATTGTTGTGTTTTTTAATAACACAAAGCCCATCATTGCGCAGCTACATATTTTATGCATCAAGTAGCCCTCTCACCCAATGTTTCGAAAGCCTTCTCTAAAAAACCAGCATCATGAAATTTTGATGATTTTTTATACATGCGTATAAACTCTTTCATGAGTAATAATCCTTAGAAAATTAGAAGCTTCAAACACTGCAAGTTTTCTTTAGGAAAATTCAAAAAAGTTTTCCAGAGCATTGCTCTCACTCTACCATCAATTCTGTGTGAGCATTGATATCAATTATTGGTTGTTGGACTTTATCGATTCTCTATGAACGTGATTCTCTCTTGAGCATTGTGTTACCTCTGACTTGATTTGCGGAGGACTTGGGTTGGAACCAATGCTCGTAAAACAACATCAAGTCAATTCTCAAAAAGGAAGACTGCAATGCAAGTGATAAAATATTGAAACCAAATCAATGAATTTTAATCTATAAGTAGAATTAATACCAATCATTCTCCTAAAACCAATTTGGGCATTTCAGCATTCATCAGTCTAGGGTAAGAAATTACCTATTTTTTAAGAAGAGCAGATGATTTTGGATGGTTTACCTTAAAAAGTTTGCTGGTAGGCAGGAGAAATAGAAGGGTGGCAGGCTGTAGCTGGGAGAAGCAACAACAACACCCTACCCCCCTTCATGACAGACACATGTGCTTAGCTACTAGGTGGCTGCTGGGGTATGGATGATATGGTCATTGCTCAGAGGCAGCTGTCCAGTGGTGAATGTTTCTCCTTCCTTGCACCTCCATCTCTGGAAATTTTCATCAAAGTCCCCACCCAATTCTCTTTTTCTTAGGATCCACGTTTCTGTTTCAAAGCCCAGCTTTCACATCCGAGGTGGAGAGCCTGTCAGCATCTCACAGCTCTGTCGGTGGCCCAGTTGCTTTTCCTCTTTTATTATTCCACATCCTGAAGCTTCAGTTCACTCTTCTTCTTACGAGCAGCTGGATCATCATCTCTTCATCATCATCGTGAGCAGAAGAAGAAGAGGAGCTGCTTTGTTTGCAGAGGCTGCTCAGCTGATCTTAGCACTCCCATTCTCAAACAGGTCTCTCTCTCTCTCTCTCTCTCTCTCTCTCTCTCTCTCTGATTTGTGCATTGCCTAGTACTTGTCAGAACTCGATGACCTTTTTGAATTTCAGCACTGATTCAGTAGATCTAGCTGCTTTTACCGAGGTTCACTTCACAGTAACTGGAATCATAGGTTGTATACTGACTACATTTTCTTACTTTGCTGCATTGGTGAGCTATAAACAAGTTTCTAATGAGTTTCTGAAGTTACGGTATCTCGTCTGTTGTGTAACTGGATTGTTTTCAAAGTTCATCTGCATTAGGCAAATGAATTGGAACTTGGGCTTTAGTAACTACTTTGAAGTGACCGAGTAACACAGTCGGATCGAGCACCGTCAGTGTTCTTTTTGCTGCAGATCAGATAGATCAGTTTTAGCAGACAGGAATGGCAGGACATCTGCGTATCCTAATCATCATTTTCGTTGCATTTGCAGTTTGCGCGATCCTCTCAGCTTCATGCCGGTTACGAGCCTCCACTTGGGCCATTGACGTTGAGTCAGGTAACAAATAATGCGGGATCTCCTGTCAACTCATGACGTTGGTTTTTACATCTCGTCAGTGCGCTTGTTGATTCAAAGTTGTCTAAGATCTCAGTGTGTAAAGTCAAAGTATAGTGTCAGTCTTGGAATCATCTGGCCTGCCGAATAACCGGTTGCGAGCTTCCACTTGTCCCATTCACGTTGAAGCAGGTAGCGAATAGTGCTGGATCTTCTATCAACCACGATGTTGGCTAACTAAAGTCGTCATGAGCTTATTGATGTAAAGATCTTGCTTCGGGCTATGGTTGTGAAGTTCAGAGTATAATGTTAGTGTTTGTATCATCTGTAAATCCTTTGATGTCATGTTTATGAGTTCAGTCACCATTCCAGATTCACAACCTTTTGCAATACCTACACCACTGCAGCCTTAAACTTCACTTTTGTCGAGGTCAATGTGAAGCCTGACCCAGTTGCCTGAAAATGATGCTAATCCACGTTTCTTGATTCCTTTCAAGTTTCCTCTGCAGGTAGTTAAAGATTTGTCATCTGATGCTAAGTAATGACACATCCACTAACATTCATAGATGGTTGGAGTAGAAAATGGGCTGAAACTGGCCAAACTTTCTTTTCTCTCACTCGGGATTAGCTTATACGGACGTGGGCGCACCCTCTCCACTATGGTTGTAATAGTCTTGTTCCCTTTTCACATTCAAGCAATGTCTGCTTTTTTTGAGAAGTTTTTGTGCTCCATGGTGTTGGTTCTTCTTAAGCAGCTGAAATGATGACAAATTTAAGTCAGTTGTAGAAGGGCGTCCTTGTTGCATTAGCTTTGAAAAAGTCCCACAAGTATAGTTTTCATCTTCGGCTTTTCAAGTTAGAGCACGACTTTCTAGCCGCTTCGGGTATGATAGGATTGGTCAGCTCTACCCTATTTTAGATAAGAAAGCCTGCTTCTGTGAAGATTTTCAGACATTAATCAAAGTGATGCTCCTACTTGAACATAATTTGCCCAGTGCTTTTGATTTGAAAACAGAGGCAAAATGTAAGTTATGACCACTTGGCCACGACATTTTTCTATGATCTGTTTCATTCTAGTCTAAATGCAACACATTCTTTATGCCGTGATAAAGTAAATAATGTGGAGGCTTCCTTTAGTTATGAAAATAATCTGTTTCATTCTAGTCTAATTGCTAACACATTCTTTATGCCGTAATAAAGTAAATAATGTGGAGGCTTCCTTTTTTGGTAAAATTGGGTTTCTTGTTGACCAAAATTCAATGAACTCATTGTAGCAACAGTCAAACTTCAGAACTGCTGCCGAGTTTATTTCATACAAACTATATGATTGTGCTAGTATCTCCTCCAAACTTCTGGTGAAGTCAACGACCAACAATAACCATCAGACTTGACAAAACTGATGCTCTTCCACTTCTTGGGAAGAACTACATTCCTTGTATTTGCTACTGGCAAAATTCGAAAAGTAGCAGTCAATTTTTTCAAACTCTCTCAAGTGACTACTGCTGAAACACGGAATGTATGCAAGCTCTTATAATTTGGCTTCGTCAAGAAATTTTCTTCTCAAGCATGCGATATGCCTTCGTAGTTCGTAAAGACTACTCATGTTTGGGACCCCTTCACTCCTGCCTGAACTTGTAGGATTCACAGATATTTCACCTCCTTTGTCTCAAACTTTTATTAATCTATTTCATTACTACAAAAATTGAGTTGTAGGAACTTTTGAAGATCTGCAGATAAAAAAGTCTTTCTTGATTCTATAAGTTAAGATAAAGTTAAAGTTCCTTTCTCTAGGATTCATATCTGATGATCCAGTAAGCACTCCAAAAATGCATCTCAGATCAAAGCTAATCAGTGATATGAGTATAGAGTTGTTTTACCTCCAGTACATATTCTATGAACGTTTAATTATTCGGTTCAGATTTTTCTAACGCAGATGAAGCACCCTTTTGAATTGCAGTGACAAGTATGGCTGCCTACATTATCAAGAGAAGCTGTGCCCTTTTCAGATCTTTGTTCTTACTTGCAAGCATTCTGTTTGCAGCACAAGAATTACCAGTAGCTTCGGTTGCATCACAAGTGACTAAAAGTGAGGATGTTTCTTTTCTTTATGGTTGAACGCTTTTGTTGGATTATTAATGCTTGATCATTTTTCTTCTCTTGCAAAGAAAGAGATGGCTAAAAGGTCAGCTATGAATTACTACTAGCAAATTGTGAATATGTCAATCGCCGCGATCGTCTTTATTAGCTTTGTACAAATTTAAATTTACTATGCTCACTTGGATTTTGTAGGTACACATGGAGAGCTTGCTCATGAGTTCCATTCGGTAAGATGTGTCAAATCTTTCCTCTAAGGGTTGAGTTTCTAGACTGTTTCCTTAGTTAATGAAAGTGGAAGTGAGAATCAAATGCTTCTGGATTGCTTTGAAGGAGTGCCTTCTCACCAGTGTTCGCTTTTCCCAGTGGAAACATCACAGGCCGAGTGTCTCCTATTTTGAACACATTGCTGTTGATAAAGCTCAAAATGAACAATCGTGCCAAGATAGTAACAAGGTTGCGAGAATGCTTGCTACTATAGATGCAACCTCACCTGCTGCAAGCCCTTCTTCACCCGTTACTGCTCCATCTACATCACCCAGTACTGCACCAATCTCAACTCCTGTGAGTTCTCCATCTTCTCCACCCACTGCTACTCCTATCCCTACTACTCCTGTGAGTTCTCCATCTTCTCCACCCACTGCGGTTCCAATCCTTGCACCAACCACCCCGCCCACGCAGGCTCCTGCTGCAGCTCCTCTCTCACCACCAGTAGCTCCTGTCCCTACCATGCCTCCCATTCCTACACCAGTGCTTGCTCCTGCAGAGGTACCTGTCGTTTCGCCACCGCCTCATCATGCTCCATCACCTCATCCCAAGGCACCACCTCCTCATCATTCCCCACCTCCCCATGCCAAGGCACCACCACCCAAGCACAAAGCACCTCCCCCTAAGAAGCATCACACCCCAGCACCCGCACCTGCAATTGCAAGTCCACCTGCACCTCCAGTTGCTCCATCCGCAGAAGCGCCTGCATTTCAGAGCCCAACTCCTTCGACGACTTTGCCGGTAAGAGGCATCCACCACCTTGATCTAGTTCATGCACAATGTTTGATTTTTTTTTTGTGGTTTCGATACTTTTAACGCCTAAAAGCTTCCTTATGCAAACTACTTATGACTGCTTTTCTGATCCAGAATGCTGGAGTGATGTTGGTCACACAATTGTGGAGCACCATAGCTTTTGCAATAGCTCTCTTACTCTTGAAGCTCTCTGCAGCATGGTGATTCTTTGACCACAAGAAGCTATTAAAACACAGAAGTCTTTTTGCAGAAAATTCTTACTTCATCCTGAATTCAAAAATGTTTCCATTTTCTTCAGTAACTAGGGGATGAGGTTGGAGAGATTGTGACATTTGACAGCCACGTTTAGATCCATGTGATTCAGAGCTAGAATTCAAAGATATGAGAACTACAACTTCAGTGCATCTTGGAGGATTGGAGATGTAATTCTTGGTATCTAGTGCTGAGTTTAAGCAGTTCCATATGTTTTATATGCCTTTCAGGTCCTGATAGAAATTGTTATCTTTAGTTCATAGAAACTAGCACATCTATCTTCTTGTAGTTAAGCAGTCACTTTTTGGTAATTGATTTATTCTGATTACTTCAGCCCCTATTCATGTCCCTTTGTTGGGCTACTCATCATGTTTATGAATAAAGATGTGCTCCATGGCTCTGGATTGCAAAAAAGACATGATTGTACATGTGCATTGGATTTCTTTTCAGATATCACTGACATCAAATTAATTGAGGTAGAGCTTTGAAACGTTGCCTGCTTTCTAGTGTTTTCTTCTTCTGTGGGTCAACATTTATGAGCTTTGTAAGAATTAGAATAAGCATACAAGCATGCATTAAAAGAAGGGACCAAAATGGAAGGCAGGCTGCAATTAGTTTAGTATCCTCTTTCAAAACAAATGCCTAATATCAGATTGAAAATAGATTTCTCAATTGAAGACAAAATACTTAGGATCAAGCACTTAAAAATCCGACATGACATGGCATTTATTCAATTGCATTTACGAGCTAGTCAAATTTCAATTATTCATGATATATAATATAGTTGAATCAAAACACCCATTGGTGGACTAAATTATAATTAATAATTTGTAAGGTGCTACATTTTGCGAATATTTCAAATTTGGATTGATTGATGCAAGATATTTTTAAAATTTTACATTCAAATAGCTAAAAAGTGCAAACTATAATTTGGGTGCAATTTGTTATTATGAAAACTAATTGTTCAATCAGCAAATTAAATTTTTTTAAAAATCCTAAAAACAGTTTATTTTAAAAATGCAATATAAAAGGTTTTGATATAATTTTAAAAGCTTGATGCAATTCAATGTTAATATTTTAACATTTAAAAAATGTTCCAAATGTAAAATTTACATTTTTTTGTTTATCTAACTAATATGAATCATTAGTAAACTTAAATAATACAAAGATGTTTAAAAATCATCTCCAAAACACATTCATTTATAAAATAAATAGCTTAATCTTTTGAAATAGATAAAAATGTTTACATAAGAAATTTTGGTGAATGTTTTTTTAATAAGATCATTTGGATCAGGATTGGCAGACCTTTAAACATTTGTATACTCCCAAGTAACAACAGCTATTACTACATTATATCGTTGTTCGACCACCTCTACCAGATCACCTTCATTAATCACAATGCCACCAGTAGGTACTTGAAGCTCTTTATAAAGTGGAGCAATACCACCAGCACGTGGTTGAGGCTCCTTAAAAAGTGAGGGCCCTTGTATAGTTGGGTCCAAAAGAGCTGAAGTGGCACTTTCTTATTGACTCATTTCTAAAACTTAAGACGAGCTGAAGTGGCACTTTCTTATTGACTCATTTCTAAAACTTAAGACGCTAAGTTAACTTGCTTTTATTTATTTTGCAAGTAACTTGACTTTACAATGCTTTTACAATTTCTATTTGAGCCACGTCACATAAATTCCCTACTGTGTTTCGAGGCACTTGACAAATTTAGCTTCTTATCCTTTCTAAAATTGTGTGACATATTTGCAACTATTGGCACTCTGCACAGTACAAGTGCACCGTTATGCGGTGTCTGAAAGTTGTGTAATTACATAACTTACAAAATTGAGACTATGGGAGCCCTCATTTCTAAACTTCATGTGTTGGGCATGTACTATAAATGGCCAACAATTCATCATTGGAAGCTAGCCAAAAGGGTGTTTAGATATATTTCTAGCACACTAGATTTTGATATATTGTATAGGGGTGATCGCATCGATTTGCTTTAGATTCAAACTCTACTAGAGACAAGATGGATAGGAGATCAATAAGTGCACATGCAATATTCATTGGAGACGTAGCCATCTCGTGGCTCTCAAAGAAGCAAGAAACAAGGTCTCTCTTTTCTACTGAGGCCGAGTACAGGGCTCTAACATCCACTACAAAGGAGATCTTGTGGATCAACATGCTATTGGTGGAGCTCAAAATGAAATTTTTTTGAAGAAATCTCTCATTAGGTGTGACAACAAATCAGCTCAAAGACCTACAACAAATCCAATCTTCCATGCTAGGAGCAAGCACATCGAGGTTGTTGACCATTTTGTGAGAGAAAAGATGCAAGCAAAGGATATCAAGTTGGATCATGTGGATACTTCAGATTGTGTGGCTAACATTTTTACAAATCCATTATCAGAAGCTTCATTTGTTAAGTTTAGATCACCCTTGGAGTTATTAGGAAATCCATGATAGATTCTAGTGACTAGTTTTTAAGGAGCAGTGTGAAAGTGTTAAAAATCTAGCACTTATATCTCTACCACATGATGTCATCATGATGGATAGCCAAGTGTTCCCATCTCATGTACATAGTTAGCGATAGATTGTATGAAATCAAATTACCAATCATGGTTGAAAATTATAATCATTTCAATGCCAAGCCTTTTGTGTTTCTAAACTATAAAAAATTTGACGAGGTCAACCACTTCCAAATGAATCAAGTCAGAAAGGGCAAGTAATCATAAGTTATGGACTATCAAAGCTAGCTTGAATCAATATTGCTTATAAAATAGTAGACCATGATCGAGAGGTCCTGACAATTATAGACATATTCAATGTGGCCCATACTCAAGAATTCACTTGAGACCTCAATTTTCCTTTATTGGAGCCTATAAAAAAAGTTCAAAAAGGTTTGTGTGGCACATGGGATCAAGAGGGAGCTTTCAAACTCAAAGGTTCTACATAGTGTGGAATAGAGGAAGATCAATCTTTTTGAAAGAGCTAAATTCATGAGCATGAATGCAAATCTTCCTATGTCATTTTGAAGCCTTGATGTGTGCTAACTTTGTTTGCAATAGTACTCAAATGAAGACTTGGATGGTAAGATTTCATTTGAAGTTCTTTTTGGTAGGAAGCCAAGGATGGAGCATTTGAAGATCTTTGGTAGTACTTGCTATATCAACTCATCTTTTGGATTCTTGAAAGAAATATTTGTTGGATATTGTGAAGTAAGGAGAGCTTATAGGGTTTACATTCCTAAGTCAAAAGAATTTCACATTTCTAAGGATGTTGTCTTTGAAGAGGAGAATGTGGATAAGCTTGATGTTGTTGATGTTGATCAATCTAACATTTTTGATGGTAATGAAGATGGTTCTTTGGATGGTGATGGTGGAGATGCCTCTCCAAGTCAAGTTCTAAGAAGATCCTCAAGGGAAAGACAAAAGCTATCTAGGCTCACATATGATGAGAGAGGTAAGTAACAAGTGGAAGTGACTCAATTTGCTTTACTTACATGTTTTGGAGAATCACCTTGCATGTGTGTGTGTGTGTGTTTTGAGAACCCGCATAACCTCATCTACTCCACTCCTTAGCTAGCACTCCTTATGCTTCTCACAATCAGCAATAATGATAGCTCCTCCTCTTGGAAATCGCTCATTAGCTCCTTTGCTCCTCAGTTGAAATCTCCTTTTCTCCTCACAATTCTCATTATGAAGAGTGTGTGACAAAGAAAGAGAGATTTGAGGGTATCTCTTATTAATTGGTAACTCTTATTTATAGATCATCGTTGGTAGCTCTTATTAGTTGGTGAGGCTGAGTTGAGGCTAATGAGGTTTAATTTGGTTGAGGGTAGGAATGAGAAAACCCTAATATCATATCCAAGTCCATCATAATATATTATGTGCTATTTCTCTTATCTATCTAGAAAACAACTATATGGGTTTGCTTGGGTCCACAACCCATCAACTAACATTCAGTAAACTTCAAACACGATCCAACGAATCGGGTTTCGGAATCCAATAGCATTTCGGAATGCATGACCCTGACATTCTGGAACGCAACGCATCGTTCCAGAAGGGGGTGCAACTTAGGTCCACAGTACATACTTGAATACTCAAAGTTGAAACTTGAGGTCATGCCAATAGTGTGCACACAATCTTTGTGATACTGGTACAAGCAGTCTTTGTAATAACATTTGAATTGAGTCAATATTATAAGTCAATATTCTCATTACATTTCTCATCAAATAGTGCCTCATTCTCATCATTATCTAAGTCCATAAACTCATTTGAATCTGATTCTAAGTGCAATTGTAAATTTTTCCGCCTATGAGTATAAGAACTATGATCATCTTCATCATCACTTTCTTCCTCTGGCCATTTTTCATCGAAACGTGGCATTCTCATCAGTGATTGCCTTTCAGGAAGAGACAGAGGGCTCGATGACACTCTATACGTGCCCACTCTTCAGAAGGACCTACTACTTGCTACTAAGATGGTAGATGCAAGACTAACAATGATCTTTGAAGGCGATACCTGCAAAGTGGTTGAATCTACAACCAATCAGCTTGTCACCACAGGAAAGTGAAACAAAAACATGTATCACCTCAGGATCCGAGTACCTTTAGAGCAAGCTCACCAGATCAATGAATCAATGGATATTATATGGCACAAGAGGCTGTATCACACGAATACAGTTGTTCTATACAACGCTAGCCGGAGTGGATTATTCACTAGTGTCAATATCAAAGATGCAGCATGCTTGAAATCCTACGGTGCCTGTAACAAAGGCAAGATGTCACATATACCATTCACCAAGGATTCTTTCAGAATGAAAGAACTCCTGGAACTGGTACACTCTGACATCTGTGGACCATTTGATGTGGTCTCCCTGGGAGGTTCAAAGTACTACATCATTGACGACTTCAGCAAGTTTGCAGTCGTGTACTTTATCCACAACAAGTCAGAGGCCCTAGACAAATTCACAAAGTTCGTGAATTGGGCTGACAAGAGGGTGAAGCAGCTGAGAATAGATAGAGAAGGAGAATATGTCTCCAAACACTTTGTAGAGTTTTGCAGCAGCAAAGGCATACTTCACTTGAAGACTGCAGCCTCTCTACCACAGCACAATGGTGTGGTAGAGAGGAGAAATCGGACTCTCATGGAAGCTGCAAGATCCATGATGGCCTATTCAAAGACATCACAATTTTAATGGGCTGAAGCAGTAGCTACAGCCAACTACCTACAGAACAAGACAGGTAGATCCAGTGTTGCACATACCACGCCACACGAGGTTTGGTGGGGCAACAACCCAAGTCTGACACATGTGCACATTTTTGGATGCGTCACATAGGCCCACATTCCAGATCAGAAAAGAAAGAAGCTAGATGAAAAGGTGGAGCAGGAATTCTTCGTAGGATATGATGTTTATTCATCATACTATAGGATCTACATGCCTGACAAATCAAGACTCTCATAGACGTTAGATTTGATGAGTCAAAGACAATGGCTGACGAAGATCCAGTTAGCTAAGAAATCTTGACCAGCGGCTACTATGACCTGTCAGCATCTACGGAGGGAGCGGACCTGGAACATCCAGAACAAGATGCTCAAATTCCAGATGGATAGAGTGACTGTTCAGACGACGAGCAACAAGGCTCACATCCTATATCCAGGACACCTGCTACTCACCACAATTCAACAGTTAGTAAAGGCAAGAAACTTGACAAAGGCAAGGCCATCGATCTGACTGCAAACTCTCCAAAAAGATCCACGAGAGAAAAAAGAGCACATGTCAGATTTGTACTTGATAGCTTAGCCTATATATCAGAGGAGTTTCGTGGATTTGGAGGAGAATCTCAAACATATGAGAAAGCTATCAACTGTCCAGATAAGGACAAGTGGATTAAAGCGATGGAAGAGAAGATGAATTCCATGAAGCAGAATGATGTCTGGAATTAGGAGCCATTACCAGCAGACAGGAAGACTGTAAAGTGCAAATGGGCTTTCAAATACAAGTATGGACCTAATGGCAACGTATCAAGATACAAGGCCAGATTGGTGGCAAAAGGTTTCTCTCATAAGTATGGTGTTGACTATACAGAAATTTTTTCTCCAGTCGTAAAACATTCGTCTTTATGCCTACTATTTTCATATGTAGTAGCGTACAGTCTCAAGATCCACATAGTGGATGAAAAGACCACCTTCCTACACGGCGAGTTGAATGAAGAGGTCTATATGAACCAACCACAAGGGTTCATCTACTCACACTTTGCAAACTACACCTGCTGAATGCAAAGAAGCATATACAGACTAAAGCAGTCTGCCATGCAGTCGTATAAGAAGGATCACACTCTTAGATCCTTGGGGCTTCAACCATTGATGACTGACTACAATGTCTATACAAAGGTCACAGATGGGAAAATCATAATCATAGCAGTTTACGTGGATGACACTTTGATCTTGTCCAGAAGCGACGGGCTAATTGCTCAGGTGAAGCATGATATTTCACAGCATTTTAGAATATTAGATCTAGGGAAAGCAAGATGCTATCTAAGATTGCAAGCTGATAGAGATCTTGACGAAGGGAAGTTGTATCTTAACCAGTCAAGATACATCCAAAAAATCATTGATGATTTTCAAATGACAGACTGCAAGGGAGCTAATACGCTGATGGTAGCTGGAACAATTCTGACCAAGCAAGACTACCGCAGAATGCAGAAGAGTAGGAAGCCATGCAGAACGTGCCCTTCAGGAGATTAATCGGATCACTCATGTACTTGGCAGATATTACATGCCCTGACATTGCTTTATGCAGTTTTCAGAATGAGCCAGTTTAATGTCAATCTAGGCCCTACGCACTGGAAGATAGCCAAGAGAATTCTGCAATACCTTCAACAGACAAAGGATTATGGGCTGTGTTTCTCTCAGCGTGAAAGATTCTAGATCAAATCCTATAGTGATGCAAGCTGGGCATCCTTGAAAGATGACTGCAAGAGCCTCTCAGGAGGATGCACAATAGTAGTCGGTGCAGTTGTGATATGGATCAGCAGGAAGCAGACAATAACCGCACAATCGTCCTACGAAGTAGAGTATGTTGCAAAAGCCAAGATGGTGAACGAGCTTACATGGCTCAAGCAGTTCCTTGACGGACTGGGAGAGAACTCCAACGAGTCGCTGCTACTATTTATGGATAACACATCTGCCATTCATTTGACGAAGGATCCAGTGTTTCATTCCAGGACGAAACACATTGCTATCAGATATCATTCGATAAGATATCTGGTTGAGAAAGACAAGCTGAAGACCGAGTTTGTTCTAATGAAGCAGATGGTGGCTGATATTTTCACAAAGCCTCTTGACAAGGCAATTTTTGAGAAGCAGCGTGCAAGCCTAGGAATCAGAAAAATACCAGCTTTGAGAGAGATCTGAAGAAACAAAGAATTTTTATCTTTCAAAGCCTTAGCATTTTTCCTTAGTTTTTCCTTTGTTGTTTTTAACGACTGTGCATTTTGAACTATGTTTTGCACAATCTACATTTTTGAACTGTTTTGTCGCACAATTCGCATTTTTGGGTCATGAGAAAAATTCATCCTTAGATCTAAAACACTTAGAAAATGATTCAGGCCAACTCTCCCGACATTGTCTCATTTATGACATTGTCACAAAATGCCTTAGAAAATTTTTTAGGCCTACTGTCGGCTTTTTTGCCTTTTTGCAAAAAAGACGACATTGTCTTTACTTGCTCTTAGAAATACGACACTGACCTTAGAACTGGTTTCTGCCCAACTATCGCATTTTTCGCATTTTTGCAAAAAAGACAACACTGTCGCCAAATGCCTTTCGGATAAAAGCGAAGGTGCCCTTGAAAAAGTGACATTGCCCTTGAAGAAGCAACACTGCCCTTGAAAAAGTGACATTGCCCTTAAAATTGCGAAAGTGTCTTTTGGCAAAATGCGAAGGTCTGCAACATGAAGACACTATGCAATGGGTAGAAGGCAGCTAATGCACAGAAGACAGAGCAGGAAACTAGAATCAATTTTTTGATTAAGTCTAATCAATTTGTTTTCATTAGATCTTTTAACTTAATTAGTTCCCTGGATTGATCACATAAAAGAGATCAAGAAAGGACGCAGACAGTCACGGAGACAGAATAGACAGAACTGTAAAAAGTCTGAGATAGCTCGAGAGTGAGTTTACAGATTAGCAGTAGCTAGTCATATTATTCGTGAGAGAGAACATCTCTCTCGCACCAACGTGCTGATCTAGAAAACAGACAACGCTCAAAAAAAATATTGTAAATTCAGTTCTAATAATAGAAGCGACTTTCTCAATGCTCTGTTCTGTGATGTGTATGATCTACAATATTGGAATGCATGCTAGTAGTAGATAAATTTCTGCTGTTGTTTTACTCAACATTATCTGTTGTATACAAGTTTAAGTTTTACAACAGATCATCAGAAGTGATCTGGGGCTTGGAAGAGAATTATACTGTAGTCAGTAGCAGTAGCTACTCCTGCCAAGTCAGCTCTATCTGGCCTTCATCACTGGAAACATCACAGACTCCCATCAGCAGAGCTGTTTCCATCGAATTTCATCAGTGGTATCAGAGCTTGATTCGTTTCATTTTGTTTTGTTTTGTTTCGTTTTGTTTTGTTTCGTTTTGTTTTGTTTTGTTTTGTTTTGTTTTGTTTTGCTCCTATTCCCATCAGTGGTATCAAAGCTCGATTCGTTTCGTTTCACTCTGATTCTCATCATGTTGATAGTATGCTTTGGACAATTTATGACATATTTGCAAAGGAGAATGTAATTGCTTCTTATTTCATGGAGAGAATGTTGTTAGTGAAAGTTATTCAAGTACCTTACATTATTCAAGTTTTTTGTCCCAATGTTTCAAGCTTGGAGTGTTTGGAAGTTTTAAATTAGTCCTTATATCGTTGGGTTCACAATCTTTTCATGATGTGTTTGTCGATTTTTAGATCTTCGTCTAAATAATTTGTCCAACATATGATAGAATTCATTTCATAATTTATTTGTCTATCATCTGCAGGTAGTTTTTGCACACCGGCATGAGTGGAAGTGACAGTGGCAGCGGTAGTGGAAGTGGAAGTGGAAGTGGCAGTGGCAGTGGACGACATCGGTCTAGGTCTGTATATGAAGACCACGCCGCTAGCTTGATTGCTACCATGTCGTCTGAACAAAGGGCGGCTGTTAACATAGAAGAAAATGTCGCAGAAGGCCCTTCATCTCCACCCGCTGCCACAAATGAATCATCCTCCAACCCTCACTACAATTTAAATGCCGATGGGGATGTAGTGAGGGATGAGAAAGGGACAATTTTTATTAATAAGTTGCATCTGTTATGTTCTCGTTATTTTGGAACATAACTTTTTAAAAAATGGTGTGATCAACCTGGAGAATCAAAATCCAGGATTATGCAGGAGTTGTGGGAAGAATTCCCACAAGAAAATGAGTTCGATCTAGGAGCAATATCAAAAGATATGAGCAAATGGATTCGACATAAGAGGGATGTCATGTGGGACACGCTTTGGGCAGGCAAGTCAAAACCTGCCTGGTGTTCCAAGCCAGATTGGAAGGCCTGCAAGGATGAGGGCAAAGATCTAGAAAAAATATCGCTTGTAGAAGGAGGCTGCAGCGAGTAGGATGACCCATGGCATGGGGAATCCTAAGTTAGGATCTAGTGGAAAGGCGGGCCTACATGCCCAAATGGTATGTAATTCATTTATATTCTACAATGCATTCTTTACTATCATCGCATATGCATTAATTCATGGTAAAATTTTAACTTGCCATTCATTTTCTTTTTTTACAGCATCACGACTTTTGACGCTATCCATCCAAGGTCGAGTATGAAATTGCATTTTGCAATTCATACGCTGGTTTGGTGGCAGAGATAGCTCGTCAGGGCATCCACCCCATAGTGAGTTATATTCATCATTGTGTTCATCAAATTTATGCATATATCATCAATAGATTGATCTCTAGTCGAAAACTTACTATTGTCATATTTGTTGTTTGTGTGGATGCAAGCACATGCAGCGCCAGCTCCAGAGGCAGAGCATGTCACATCTACGGGTCAAGGTGATGATGACACTAGTGCCTCTGACGAGTAGTAGTATTGTATAATATAGTGTAGTTTTTATTTTTTTTGTTTTTAGATATATGTATATTATTGCGATGTATTGTACATGAGACATAAAGTCTCTCAACATTATGTAATATAACATTCGAATTTTGGTATAACGTAGGAATTTTAATGATTTTGAATATTGAATGGATTGTAATTTTCATACGTTAGCTATGAAGTTGTGAATTGTTATCCACTTAGTTAATTCACAAGTGAAGTTGTGAATGAACTCTAAAATGCAAAAAAAAGTTTCAAACTTGTTCAAAGAAAACGTTTCAAGGTTGTTGGCCTTTTTAAAACTTCGTTCAGTAATGAAATCATCATCCATAGTATGCATAACACTTAATTTAATTAAAAGACAACTTAGATCTTTAACCCTAAATTGCATTACATTATGAGCAGCCTTGGAAAAAATGAGTGAGAGAGAAGAAAGGATCAATTATGCTAGATGAAAGAAACATGACTCACAATCACTAACCTCATTTTAAAACACCTTTTGTATCACAGAATTGATAGTTTAACTCAATGCAGCATCTCGCCAGTTCCGATCCTATTTGCAAAAAAACGCACGCATAAATTGTGCGCCAAAAACAATCGAATTTTTTTTTTCAGGTTTTTGGAATGTCGGATTCCGACATCCATTTTAACCCTAAAACGGATGTCGGACAGATGTGGGACATTTCCACCATTCATGACGGCCATACTAACCCTCTCCATTTTATGCCCTTTAACAATTTTTGACTCATTTAACTTAAGTACTATGACTATTTTACCACTCACCTTTTCAAAGGTCATATCATAGAATGTAATCATGTATCTCAACAATTGATTTACATCAACAAAGAGGTTGTTTGATGAATTAAAAGATATGGATCTTCCTTTAGCTTGATATGACATTTTGTTCTCAATGTAAAATGGAGTACCAATAATCTTATGCTTTTCTATGTTTAACTAATTCTCTCTTGTTTCAATTGATATGACCTTGAGATAGAGACTTTTCTTATTCGAACTTTCTTAAAAGCTTCTCTTGTAAATTGAAATATTGTAGCATATACTTCCCTACTAATTCCACTAAAACTACAAGCACCCTGGACTATAGTCTTATCTAAACAAATTTAAATGTCTACCATAAAGGACTCTACAATTTTGCATTTTATATAAAAACTTCTATTGTTCATCAAAATGTATCCAGCGAATTGACTTGTCAATATTGAACCCAATGTCTTTTCAACCAAGACATTGTCCTTAATGTTTTGATGAGCAACCAATGTAAATCAACAAGAAAAACAAAATAGCTAAAAGAAAAATGCAATAGCTAAAAAAATATCTTTATCTATTAGTTCAAGTTAAAATATTAGAATATATTTACTTCAATGCACCAATCCTTCTATTTGTTGGAAATAAAGCTCACACACATGACTCTCTGAAAGGAGTATTTTACTAAATAAGAAGCTGGTACCAGCGAGCAGTTCCTCTATCTTGGAGATCCAAGTACCATCTGCGTTGAAGGAAAATGAACAATCAATATTTTATTCAAGAACAATCTTTCTATCATTGTTCCAAATGTTCTTCGCGTGCCTCAGTTATCCAAGAACTTGTTTAAGATAACTGATGAGGGATACACTGTTACATTCTCATCTGAACAGTGTACAATCTTTGATGAAGATGTAGAACACCTCAACAGACAAATCTCGGATCTACCAACAAAGTGCATAGTCTAATTGACAAAGGCTGAGAAACTTCGAAACCGAACTCAAAACATTTTTATTCTTGTTCAAACTCGAATTCAAACTCGAAACAAAGCTATAGCAATTATTGCGTCTTCAATGAATGACAGCATAATGCTAGATCTTTCATCAACTTCAAACATGAAAGAATTGTGAGAAGAATTGTAAACCAAGAATGAGGCTCGATCTCGTAATCAAATCATGTTCTTGGAAAATCAATTGACTTATCTACAATGGGACGACAAAGATCTGACCACTTTCGTACAAAAGATAAAGGATCTATTTATTTCTTTGCAGAATTCCGATACCAAAAATGCAATCTCAAAGGAAAAATAGCTTAGCTATTTTCTTCGAGCCCTACCCAGGTCATTCCACACAACTCAAACTTTACTGGCAAAAGATTCATCCTTGACACTTCAAAAGGCAATAGATGTAGTGAAAGAGAAAGTAGAAGCTCGCGAATGCTATGACGATAATGGTGATTCAAAAAAAACTCTATTTAATAAAAAGAATAAATCTTTGAAGAAGATTAAGTCTAAGAGGGAGTCGTCTAAGAAGAATGGAAATTGTTCAAACGAATCCAAGATAAATGATCGACAATTAGGAAAACAACAAAAAGATTCTGGTAATAGAAAGATTTGCAACAGAATCAAAGATCAGATCATAAAGATGACAAATGTTGGTTGAATCCAAAGAATGATTGTATTCATAGTCATAAATGGGCTCACAGCAGTATCAAAATCCCATGAACAAGGAGCAGAATAGAAGCGAACCTTCAGATTCAAATTTTGTCGAAGACAATGCAGAATGCTCCAGAGCAGTAGAAGAGAGGACGACAACTCAACAACAAATTATCATTCTAGTTGTTTATGTAGACAACATGCTTATCTTCTCAAGAAAAGATAAGTTAATTTCAGATGCCAAAAGAGACATTTCTGAAATATTTGAGATCACTGACCTGGGAGAAGCAAAAATCTATCTAGCCTTACAGATCGATGAGACTTTGAAGGTGGCAAGTTGTATCTTCACCAACAAAAGTATACTCAAAAAATCATCGAAGATTTCAACATGCTCGAATGCAAAGGTGTGCATACTCCCATGATACCTGGAACAATACTGATAAAGGCAGATTGTCTGCAGACTCTCGAAGAAGAGAAACAAATCGAAGGTTGATTGGATCATTGTTGTATCTTGTAGACAACACCAGACCTGATATAGCATTTGCAATATACAAGATAAGCCAAGGCTACAATATCTTGGTTTGAAAGGATCGACACTTACCTGATTCAATTAGGTTTTGCGAACAATTCCACTGACTATAACATTAATTCCAAATACATGGGTGTCAAATTAGTTCACATTGCTTTGTGTGTAGATGATGCATTTATTTTGTCTAACGACACTTCCCTACTGCACAATACCAAGAGTTTGACATGATTGATCTAGGCGTCGTTCTTTATCTATTAGGAGTACACATTACCAAAGATAGATCACATAAGAAGATGTATCTCAATCAACAAAAATATCTAGAGAACATTCTAGAAAAGTTTCATATGTCTGATTGCAATCTGATTGATACACCAATGGATTCATTTATGGTATTGACCAAACTTTCCTATGTGGATTCTGAAAGTGAAGTACTAGACTTAGCAAAGTACCCTTATCATTCACTCATAGGATCTCTAATGTATGCGATGCTCACCAGACCAGATTTAGCATACATTGTCAGTACACTAAGTCAATACATGTCTAATCCTAGGATCTCACATTGGAAAGCATTAAAGAGAGTGATGAAGTACATTCAAGAAAGTTTAGATCACATTTTCTGCTATGATGGAAATACTCTCGATCCACTGGTTCTTCAAGGCTACTCCAACTCAGATTGGGGAGGAAATGCCTCAACCAAAAAGTCCACTTCTGGGTTTCAATTCTTTCTGAAAGGGGGGGGCAATCTCGTGGATCTCGAGAGTTGCGCTTTCTTCAATGGAAGCAGAGTACATCGTAGCATGCCAAGCTTTAAAAGAAGCTATATGGATCAGATTGTTACTTCATGATTTGCATCACACTCAGCTCAATGCTACTACCATTTTATGTGACAACATGATTTGCATTTCACTGTCTCTAAATCTCAGATTTCATGGAAAGTCAAAGCACATCAAAATCCAATATCATTTCATTCAGAAAAAGATTTTCTCAATACAAGTGATTCTTCAATACTACTCCACATCTGAAATAGTAGCAGACATCTTCACTAATTATCTTCTCAGGATCAAGCATAAAAAATTCTCCAGCATGCTAACTTGACGAAGATCACAAGGCACCAACCGAGACCGTATGAGGGACTGCTAGAAATTAAGCTCATAGTTTCCTCCTTGAACTTAGATGGTCGAATCATTTGAAGAACGATTGCATCGGGCTTGCGACTATCTTCATCCATGGATCAAATCATAAAGGGTAACCAATCCCATTCTCTTTACATTCGAATGTCAAATCCCTATCAGACTTGGCCATCTTCAATGACTTTAACAAAATCAATCGTTTCTGGCAGTCTGCAGAAATGAACTATTTTTTGAAAGCCTACAGAAATACAAAGGAAAGTTTAGTAGGCAAGGACCGCCAAACTACCGCAATATCAATGTTATGGTTATAAACGAAGACCGAAGCTCAACCACAATGCTCCATTACGAAGTCGAAGTAAACCGAAGGCAACCGCCAAGGCACTATCAGGAAGTATAAGGCACCGCAGGAGTCAAACCTACGATCACTATTTGAAGACTTTTGACCAAAGGAAATTGCAAGACCACGAATGTGGTATGCATACGGTTGCAATAGGCACCGTTCTTTCATGCTCTTGAAGCAGAGTTCAAATATGAGTGATATACGCTTGTATAGATGTCATTGTACACTATCTCACGACCAAGTACACACTTAGAACTAAACTAGTCTTGTAAATATAGATTAGTTAAGTACATTTCTTGTAATTACAAAGATGATCTATATAAATATAGCTACAACTCGCATCAACAAGAAATGCTCCAGGTTGAAAATTAAGTCGTCTGAACGAAAGTTATTCAACATCCTCATTACGCCCCATTTAAGGCTGTAACCTACATTGTTGCTCTTGCTCCATTGCAAGAATTTTGATGTAATATACAAGCAACACTTTTTCATCATCTCTTTTAAGGTAGATGTCTATGTCTTGTGATTTGAATAGAGTCTTTCTATATTCTTGCTTCACTTGTTCACTCAGTCTGATAGATCACGGACGTCTCTGACTCCTCAGAATCTGATCAGACGATGGTAATCTCTGACGCTTGAGGAACGTGTGCAATCTTTTTGCACCATTGTTCTTTATTCTGTATTGAATCTTAGCTTGTTCTTAGCCTTCTTCTTTGACAATTCCATATTATTTAGTGATTGTAAGATTTGAGAACAAATAGAAAGCACAATAGCTTGCATTTGCTCTAATTATAATATTTTTTCTGTAATGATTTATGGTTTCTTCTAAGTTTTGCATTTTTCCCTAGGGTCTTTTGGAAAATATAATTTCTCTCATGACAATAAGAAGTCAGGATACAAAGTCTTGTTTGTCCACTGATCCAAGTTTCACTTTCCTTCAACCCTATAATGAGAATGATCCTCAGTAGATATTGAAATTTCTTTGACTCCTATTTGCTACAAAAGTTCCAAATCAGTAGGGATATCCATATGGAGAAGATACAATGTCGTCATCAGAAAACTAGTAGTAAAAAAGCAATCACAAGCATCAGAGCATTCAGAACAAAATTTCAAAAAACAAGTCAATTGTAGTAAACAAATATATACTTATCTAGCACATCGCCAATTTAGTAACATCAATTCCATGATTTTGCTTTCTTCCTTATTCAAATTTGAAGATGGTGCTCATATTTTCATTCCAATGTCAAGATTGTTCTTATCTTAACCAATGGAGGGAATGCATATTCAAATTTACGTAGAACAGTTACATTTTTTTCACTGTGACTATAGACACTGTGGCTAGAGCATTGGGAGTTGAGGACGCTTTGGGAGTGGTGTGGGCAAGCAAATAAGCTACGGTGTCTTTTTTTTCAACTTTTTTTATTATCCTACATGGCATTCCTTATAAGGTCTTTTTAACATTTGAAACTCCTCTCACGAAAAGCTCATTGGCTAAAATTGTGCACTAAGAAGAGTCGTTGCGATATGGTTGCAACACCAAATTGGTATAATGGGCTAAGTTTGAGGCTCATGAAAGATGAGTAAATACTTATAATTAAAGACTGTAAAAGATAAAAACTTGTATTCTCATTATAAGATGTCCTCATTTTAAGATGCTTAAAAGAAAATCACCATGTAGAGATTGTAGGTGTCCCTTCTCAATCCATATGACCTACTTCTCTTGAAGTGGGTGGCCCCCTACACCCCCGCCAAAGAAGGGAATGTTACAACTTATTCTGCATAAGATATGCCAAGTGATGAAATTGTGGACCCCCATGTGACAGTGGTCAAGGTCCATAAATGCATCTTCCACCCCCATAGTATTCTTTACCTAGATGGAGTGTACACCCTAGTATTCCTAATTTTGGCAAGGGTGTAAGTAGGGGCCAACTCTTATCCAACGACAACGATCTATCATGATGCCTAGTCAGATTTGGTCATAGGGGAATACAATACTATTCCTTGATGAAGCACCAATATGACAAATGTAAAGTATGGTGCTCTTACGACAAATACACTAGCTACCTCAAAGGCACAAATACACTAGAGCGGCTCCAAAGGCATCATGTTCTAAAGGCTCCAAAGGCACCATGTTTTAATTTTTCTCGTATATGTTGCCATTATAATCGCAAAACCATTTTTGTCATTTCCTCGAGAGGAAAAGATCATACATCCCTAAGGTTTTCCACAACAATTTTATGTTTTACATGCACCTTGTAGGCACCAAATAGTGAAAAAAAAAAATGGTTTTTTTTTTCTCTCTCCTTCCGCTGCAAGGTGTGTGCAAAAGAATTCACATAAAAGCACCCTCACCCCTAAAGGAAAAAAAAGACATCCCATAGTCCTATTCTTACCCCCAAAAAAAAGGCAAGCATCTTCCAACTCTCTCCACAACAAGAGCAACACAACACACTGGCAGGCCTCGCCACATCTTTCTGCCCTTGTCCGTTTCATGATCGAGGCTGTCAAATATTTGACAACGCCTGAAATTCTTTATCCATAATTAAGGCTTATCCTATTCAGCCAGGAACAATGAAGCTGCATTGTGGTCTCAATTGAGGATCTAATTGGGAGGAATTCACTTTTTTGCACTTCTCAACCCATATATAATCTCAAGATAAAGCGTTCATCTCTTACAGCTTCTTATATTATTCTTTAAGATCAATAGGACTGTCATACTTTTATGCATGTTACTTGAAGGGATTGGATATTTGCTTTTGTACTTGATAGCCATAATTTGAGTCAATTTCGTTAGTAGTCTGACATTTATGTCTTTGCTTCTGAGAGGTAAGTAGCTTGGAGCTCACACTTTTGACAAATGCTTTTACTACATAGAGGCAAAAAACTGTGTCAAGATCTGCTATTTTCGGTTTGCAATCTTATTGTTTATAGATGACCTAGAGTAGGAAAATTTGCCAGAGAGAGAGCGAGAGAGAGAGATTAAGAATAACGTTTTCCAGAGCAAGTAAAGACCTCAAATGGCAGGTTGGGAAGAGTATAGAGCAGTGAAAGACCCACCATACGGTATGAAAGGTGGCCAAACTTCAGCTTGGCCTGCTGGAACTGTCAATAGTGCTGTGGAACAAGGGTTACAGACAGAATTTTGTTCAAGCAATTCGGATCGCTACTCAAATTCCATTTCAAGCTCTCCAGCACACCTGTTAGTAGAATCGCCAATTAGTGTCTGTAATGAGAATTTTCATCACGCAGTCACAAAACACATACTTTCGACTACCATGCTAAGATCCTCCGGAGGACGGGCTGGCAGTGAACTAAACTCAACCACTACAGGACAGTTTGATCATGAAAGAAGTGAGGAACGGGATGGCTGTAACTCAGTTAACTTGCTACGCACAGCAAAGCAGCAACTGCATTTTGAGCAAGTATGTAGTAGCTTCTTCCCAAAATCCTCTTTCTGCAGCCCGGAATTGGATTTGAGGACAATGAAGCGAAGCACTAAACAAATCTCTCATGAACCACGAAAGTTAGAAGGGGAAAACAGATTCGAAGCTGCAAAACTTGGCAGTTATGGAATGGCTGGATCAGGACGTCCTTGGACCCTTCTGGCGTTGGCCGACGAGGTTAAATTTGGCCAGCGAGAATCGACAGAAGCATCAGTGTTAACTTCTACTACCAACCCTGAAGCTCTAAATCCACCTAACTCTTTAGGAGCGGGAATACCGAAAGTAAGCAAGAAGAGATCAAGAGCATCCCGCCGACCTGCCACAACCGTTCTAGACACAGACAGTAAAAATTTTCGAGCCATGGTGCAGCACCTGACTGGAATGGGCGCTGCCACGTTGTCGTCTGCTTCGTTGTTAGCAAGCATAGATCGCCCTTATCTAGCAACGAGGATTTCAAATTTCGTACGCCCAAAAGGAAGCCCGTTTCTTGGTTCAGCTAAAAACGGTTATGATACTTCGGATTCCTCAGCTAGCCGGATCTGTTCGCAAACTAGCATGTCGAATATGTATAAAAGTGGTGTCCTTAGAAACAACATTATCCTCAATGATATCATTTCCGTTCGTTACAATTCTGTAAAACAGGATCAATTTGTGAATTCAAATCCAGAGCTGCAGGGATCAAACAAAGCATTTCGATCCAGCCCTGAAGTTGGGAAAAACATGCACGCTGATCAGAATGGTCATATTAGATCGACTACCCAAAATCAATCAGCTCGGTACTACGACAGAACAAATCTTTTCTCTAGCATAACATCTGCCCAAACCAGTTCAGTACAAGATCCACGCAGGAAAGAGATGATAAGAAGCTGTGAGACCCCAGCGCATGACCTTTGCATTCGGACCCTGCCAAGAATTTAAGAAAAACCGAACACATGGAGGAACTATGTCATTGGAAAAACCCACCGAAGGATTTGCATTACACGAAAATAGTCTCCAAGGTTTTGCCACGTACTACTGGGTGGTGAAAGCCCGGTACTATAAACACAGGATAGTTAACCAGTCACATGTCTAAAGGTAACGACGAAGTTGATGAGATTGGGAAGCTACTCGACGGACTCATTTAATCAGAAGAAAAGTACTGTGTGGAGAGCAGGAAAAGGGAAGCATGGAGCAAGAGGAGGGCAGCAGCATTTTCAGCTTCACTTGAATTAAAGACATATAGAACACTCCAGCTTGAGGACATCGATGATGATAGTGATAGAGTTAATGTTGCTTTGTTTGTGGTTAAAACAACGATGATGGCAAGAAATGTTGGTTTGAGTTTAATTTCATTCTGAGCTTTTCTATAATAGGTCAAGTTTCCTTGTGATAAGATGGAAGTTTGATTGATTTTCTGTATAAATTGGTAGCTAGTAGGAATATCTCCCCTGTGTCAATCATATGTTTCCTGATCAATGTATTTCTAAATGATATGCATGCATCATCCTTTGCTCTGAAATTGGTGCAAGTTTGGGTATTATTATGTGGTATAACTGCGATAAATAGATGCATCCTGTTGAAATGATTAAAAGATTGCTCCGTTAATGGCACAAATTGTCTTGCGGTAGCCATAGTAGCTGAGTTATAAGAAGGCAGAGTAGAATTATGCAGCTGAACACATAGACAACTCAGAGAGAAGTTTTTACAATTGTACTGCTCAATCCAAAACAAGAAGTATGGGACATTCAAGGGTCCAGTACACTACTTTGAAAAGTTTTTGGCAAGCAATTACAAACCAAAATCGCTTGAAGGTTGAACACGTACTAATGACGCTGGCTTCTGTCATAAACTTGCTTGCCAAAAGTCATGCCAAGGTTATTACATACATTTTTGGCCTACTTTGAAATAACTAGACATAACCAATAATGTTGAGTACCATAGTACCTTGTATCCAAGTGTAATACTATGCCAAATCCTATATACAGGATGTGGACGTAACACTTACATTGAGAAATCAAATTCTCCAAAGCTACCAAAGTAAATATGAAAGTGCTCAAAGCTATGTGCTTAGAGTGACAAACTATAATAGGGAGCCCACTTGCATTGGAGAGTCAGTAAATCAAAGAGAGCTTGTTCAAGTGGTCTTGAATGGACTCGAAGAAAATTATTCCAATCTACTAGTCCAATCCTATGCCATCAAAGGGAACTTTCCTAAAATGGAAAGCCTACAAGGAGTACTTGTAGTCAAGGAGTGTAGGCAAGCCAATTGTCAATAATCAGATAAGCAACATCAATCATTCACCACAAGGAGGAAGAAGAACACACACCAACACAATCTCACACTCTCTTGCATACTGAATGTAAATGTACAAATAAACCTTGAACCCTGATAGAGAGAGAGAAAAAAACCTAGGAGTAGACTAATAGACTAGCCTATGGCTAATTACAACTGGTAACAGTTGTCAATAATAAAGTACATCGTAAACGTTAACAATGAAGTTTATCATTGATTTCTAACACTCTCCCTCAATGATAAAATTACATTTTTCTATTCCTAATAGAGTACGAAACTTTTCAAGTTTACATATACCTACTGACTTAGTAAAAATATCTGTCACTTGATCTTCAAATTTATAAAAAACAAGATCAATGGCTCCATTAAGAATTTTCTCTCGAACAAAATGATAATGTATTTCGATGTGCTTGGTTCGCGAATGTAGAACTAGAGTTTTGGCAAGGTGAATGCAACTTTGATTGTCGCAAGATAAGTAGTCGCATCCACCTGTGGTTGACCTAAATTCACAAGCAATTTTCGTAACCATACCGCTTCTTGTGTAGCATTGCTGAGTGCCCGATATTTAACATCCGTCGAGGATAAGACTATTGTAGGTTGCATTTTGTTGTTCCATGAAACTGCAGCTGTACCATAACTGAATGTATGACCACTAGTAGATCTTATGTCATCAATATTACCTACCCAATTGGCATCTGTGTAATCTACCAACATTGGCGCTTCAGGTTGATCATACTTCAAACAAAAATTCAATGTCCCTCAAATGTACCTAAGAATACGTCTAGCAGACTTCCAATGTGCTTGACTAACAGTGATCTTGCATAAATTGACTAACAACACCAACAATATAAGAAATAATGGGTCGTGTGTGTCAAATAGATCAAACTATCCACCAGCTACATGTACAAATAAGCATCCACTTTCTCGAATTCATCATATGCAGTAAGCTTCATGTTGACATCCATCGATATGCTCAAAGGCTTACAATCTTGCATATTGAACTTATAAAGCAAATCTCGTGCATATTTGCTTTGTTTAAGAAACACAATGTCTTCCTTTTGTCATACTTCCATGCCAAGAAAATAGTACATCAATCCTAGATCGCTCATGTCAAAAGCATTGGAAAGATCTGATTTGATTTCATCAATTAAGCTCTCATTACTTCCTGTAATAATCAAATCATCCACGTACAAAACGATGAACACTACATCTAAATCTTGTCTTAGAGTGTAAAGATTAGGATCAGCATTACTCTTTACCATTTCCCTTCGCTTGGAGTGTTCATCAATGCAAGAGTACCACACCCGTGGTGCTTGCTTTAGTCCATAAATAGCTTTGTTGAGCTCATAAACAAGATGCTCTCTCTCCCTTGCTCAACAAATCCTTGAGGTTGTACTAAATACAGCTCTTCATCTAGCACTCCATTAAGAAAAGCAAATTTAACGTCCACTTGCTGGATCTTCCAACCATAGAAAGCAGAAATAGCAATCATAGAATGTATAGTTACCATCTTAGCTATGGTTGCGAAGGTTTTCACAAAATCAATACCTTCTTGCTGCTCAAATCCTCTCGCAACCAACCGTGCTTTGTACTTATTGAGTTGCCCATCTGCTCCATATTTGATCTTATAAATCCATTTGCAAGTGATAGGCGCCTTACCATCAGGTAGCTCAAACAAGTTCCACGTCCTATTTTTCGATATGGCCTCCATTTCTGTTTCCATAGCTACACGCCACTCCTTATGCTCCTTTGCTTCATCAAAAGTTTTGGTTCTTGAGCCTTGAGCACAGAACCCATTAGGGCAAGATTCACCTCTAATCTCGTAGGAGGTTTCCAATTTCTGGTTGACCTTCTAAGCTCTCCCTGCTCTCTAGATTCGGGAGTATCTCCCTTCTTAGCATCACTTGTGACTGATAAGTACCACCAAAATCCACTTCCTTCTTGACGTGTACTTTCGCCCCCTCATCAAAAGGTTCAGTGATTACTTCAGATTGATCACCTTGACCCATCTCATCAAATGTAGCATCTCTAGAAATCACAAACTTCTGTGGATTTGTGTCATACATCATGTATGTTTTGGCCTTTTCATCATATCCAAGAAAAATACACGTCCGATTTCTTTCATTTTTCTCATCAGGAATATAAGCGTAAGCTTCACAACCAGATACTCTCAAATGAGAAATATTAGGTTTCTTTCCAATAAACACTTCATGAGCTGTCTTACCTTCCACGGATTTTGTAGGACACTGATTTAGAATGTCCGTAGCTGTGCTGCAAGCTTCTACCCAAAAGGTGTTTGGAAAACCCTTGCTTTTGAGCATCACCCTTGCCATCTCAACAATGGATCTGTTCTTTCGTTCTGCAACTCCATTTTGTTGTGGTGAGTAAGGTGGTATAGTCTGTCTCTTGATCCCTTGATCCTTGCAAAAATCAATAAAATATGCTGAAAAGTACTCACACAGCATCCCGTTTGCTTTTCAACTAATGCCTTGAACTCCCTAGATCTAGCAAAAGCATATGATTTCTTGCTTATGAAATAAATCCAAATGCATCTGCTTTAGTCATCAATGAAGGTAATAAAGTAATGGTAGCCACTAAGAGATCTAGTCTGCATTGGCCCACATAGATCACTGTGGACAAGATCTAGGATGCCACTGACTCTCCTTGCTCCACTTTTGGGAAACCTCTCTCTGTGTTGTTTTTCCAAAATGCAATCTTCACAGATTTTTCCTTCAAAAAAAATATCAGGCAATACAATAACGAGATTACCTCTTTTGAGAGTAAACTTTGAGCACTAATATGACCAAATCTTTGATGCCAAAGATCACTTCAACTATCAATAGTGCTTACCATTGCTTGAGCAAAAGATCTGACATTCAATTCGTAGAGTCGATTTCCATTGACTCTAGCTCCTGTATAAATGATTACTTTGTAGTGATTCTTGATGTCCTTGATGAGACATTTGTTGCTATCAAACTCAATCTTGAGTTGTTGATCTGCCATCATTCCAACTGATAGTAGATTGCTGGCTAAACTAGGTACATATTGCACATTGCTTAACCGCTTTATCATCCCGTCAGCTAGCTTCACTAGTACCACTCCAAATCCTTTCATAGGTAGCAATTGGCCATCAACTTGTCCAACTTTATCACCATTGTGGATTTCCTTGAATTTTAAAAACCGCTCCTTCCTCGAAGTCATGTGCTTGGACACTCCATTGTCGATGTACTAGGTATCCTTGGCTTTGTCAATCGTCATTAGTGCTGCAATGAACAAGTTTGAACTCTCACTTGCATCATCCTCGTATTGATCATCATCAAATTGATGTTGATCAACATAATTGCCTACCTGCCATTTGCCTTTCCGCTGAGCTGACTCCTTTTGTTTCTTGTAGCAGTCATGTTCCAAATGGCCAGGTTTGTTGTAATATCGACAATTTTCAGGTTTCTACTGCCTTGGATTGCCACATCCTTGACCTCCACCTTGATGCCAATTGCCTTGATTTGGTGGCATCATTGAATTGAGTTAGAAATCAGGTTGTGATCTGATTCATTAGTATAAGCTCTAAATGTAATGATGTAATTAATGTACAATTCATTTGGTAAACTGTATATGGTTGTGATCGGGACGTGACCCGTTAGGATATATTGATCGGGCACTGATCCCGTGGCTGACTACTTGGGTTAGTCGAGTAGCCACACGTAGGAAAATATTAGCCTGTAAAGTGTATTTTTGAGTTCATTATGCTATACTCAAGGGCATGTCCTAGTTTTGTCAGTATATGTGGCCATATTGGGCCTAACTCTAGTTTGACAGGTGGTAGGCCAGTCTAGTGACACTTGTTGAGCCCATGTAGTTTGGGGCTTTGCTATATGTACAATGTTTTTTTATAGTAGACTTAACTTTTGTTGTGCCATCTTTGAGAGCTTGTGAGGAGTGGCTGTGGTGATTGTGTGATGTGATCTACATACTGCACTAGATTCTATTGGAATTTCAACTTTGTATCAGAGCGGCAGGGTGTTGCAGGCATGCATGATCCGGTGGAGAGGTTGTGATTTGATTCATTAGTATAAGCTCTGTATGCGATTATGTAATTAATGTACAATTTATTTGGTTTATTGTATATGGTTGTGATCGATGACCCATTAGAATATATTGATCGGGCACTGATTTCGTAGCCGACTACTTGGGTTAGCCGAGTAGCCACACATAGGATTTTTGAATTTATTATGCTATACTTAGGGGCATGTCCTGGGTTTGTCAATATATGTGGCCATATTGGTGGTAGGCCATTTTAGTGACACATGTTGAGCCCATGCAGTTTGGGGCTTTGCTATATGTACAATGTTTCTTCATAATAGACTTTACTTTTGTTGCGCCATCTTTGAGAGCGTGTGAGGAGTGACTATGGTGATTGTGTGATGTGATCTGCATACTGCACTAGATTCTATCGGAATTTCAACTGATTGTTCTTGGAATTGTTGGAATGATCCACTATTTGAGTTTCCACCTCTTGATTGGTGTCTTCCATGACCAATTCTGCCACCACGTCCTCAAACTGCAATGACTCAAGTTTTCTTGACATTGTTCTTCCTGCAAAAGCAATCCACCTAACTCTTCATTGGTTGGAAGATTCTCCTGTGTGGCTATACTTGTCAAAAACATCTGATGTGACTCACTCAAACTGTTCAATGTCAATTGCACGATCTCATGATTCTAAACTTGCTTTCCAACGACGACTAATTGACCACGAATCTTTTTTACCTTCAATAGGTGATAAAAAATGGTTGCACCATCATCCATTCGCAATGTGTGCACTTTCGTCTTTAGTTTCAAACAATGTCTTCAATGTATCCCAAGCTTCTTTCGGTCCTACTGGATCTGAAATAGAGGAACTAATTGCATAACTAACTGATAAGCTGATGACATTTTTTGCTTTCTGTTTTCTCCTGTCAAATGTCCGTTGATCTTCTTCAATTAATGGCCTTGTCTCTTCACCTGTCACGATCTCCCATAGCTCTTTTTCCATCAAAATGTTCTTCAATTTGAATTTCCAAACTACGTAGTTGCCAGCTCCTTCCAATTTGCTTGACTCATTAAAGACGCTCTCGCTTAGAGTTGCCATTGCTGGATAGATGAGTCCGGATCGCAAAGAATGGCTCTGTTTGAGAACACAACTTGTCTCCAAATTTATCACACCACAGAACCGTACAACTTTGGTTGTACACCTGATATCGGTTTAGTGCACGGGTGTACGACCGCTCAAGATCTTTTTGGGCTCGTGTGCGTTGATTCGATATGTGATATTGATTTGGCGTGTGGGTGCATGACCGCTCGAGATTTTCTTTAGCTCACGCACGTTGATCCAATATCAGTACGGATCAAGATGAAAAGTAGAGGGAATATAAGAATTTTCAAAGGGAATATTCTAGATTTCCCACGTCAGTGCGGCGACGTCGTCGTCTCCTATTTGCAAAGATTTCAAAGTGTGTGATTGTTCAAACAAACAACGATCAGTAATGTGAAAAGTATGAAGCCTCAAAACTCTGAGTGGTAGTACTAGACATTGTCTAGTGTGATTTGTAGTTTTCCAAATAATCAAATGAGAGATTTCTTGGCAAAATTCTCTCACAAATGGCACTTTTCACAAAAACAAGAAAGTATTGTGAAATTCTCCTCACTAAACATATTTTCAATCTGTCTGATGCTACCCTGGATTTTCTAATGCCTCTAGGACTATGTCTTCATTCCCCACTAATGATTTTGAGCTCCAAAATTTGCAAAATACACAAAGAAAGGATTTCTTCTAGTCGTTTTTGTCTCTCCAAGCTTTCACCTCCTATGAAGGACTTTCTCACTTCATTGCAGAGCGTGTGACAAGTTGTATCCATTGATCAGGCATGCAAGACTGTCAGGCTCTAATACCATGTCAATAATCAAATAAGAAACAATGATCATTCACCGTAAACATTCACCACAAGGAGGAAGAAGAACACACACCAACACACTCTCATACTCTCTATTGCATACTAAATGTAAAATGTACAAATAAACTTTGAACCTTCATAGAGAGAAAAAAAAATCTAGGAGTACACTAATAGACTAGCCTGTGGCTAATAACAGCTGGTAACAGCTGTCAATACTAAAGTACATCGTAAACAATAACTTTGAAGTGTAATAATGAAGTTTATGAAGAAACAAAACGTTTCTGATTACAAAGCTTTGTTAGCTTTCAGCCCCTTACCTAACGAAGATGTTCGCGAACACAAAAGTCAAGAGACACGAAACACGAAGGTTTTGCGAACATGAAAGTCAAGAAGACACAAAACACAAAGGTTTTGCAAACACCTGACGGGAAGACACAAACGCGAAAGATTCGCGAACAAGAATCTTTTGCGGTCAAGCACGAGAAAGTCAGACGACGGAAATGAAACCAACGACCCTGACATGAAAAATGTCGCAAAAGACTTTCTACCCTCATGCTCCAAAGAGTATCAGCCAAGATCCTGAAGTACCCAGAAGTACAAATATCTGATTTGATGTGATGACGTCAGCAGATACAATGTAAGTCGTGGCTGATTCGCCACTCTTGTAATCTCCTGATTAGTTGTAGATGGTTAATCACTCTAATCTTAAAGTTACATAGAGCGACTATATACTTACTGGATGATACTTGACACAAGAGGATGATGAAACACACATACAATGTAGTAGTCTGATGCTAGTAAGCAAAAATATAGACAAGAAGTCCGTCTGCGTGCAAGATGAGTTCTGTGATCAGGATCCATAGAGATCCACAAGTCCGCTAGTAAGCGAGACATCCACTCGTGATAAACCTCGATAGCAAGTTCTTTACCTCAGATAACGGCTGAGCTAAACATGACTGTCGTGGCGGCGGATCCTTCTCTATAGTTGCACGCTACATGATATATGAAAAAATATTATGAAATTGTCAGAAAACTTATCTCTATCTCTCTAATGAGGTCCATACTTTTTATAAGGCTTTCACAATTTAGAGTATGACATCCCATGCATTGTCTTGTGTCTCAAAGTACATGTGTAATAATTAGACTGTTAGAAAGAAGTGAGGTTAAATCTCTTTAACTGTAGATAAAGGCTGAGCTAAACCCAACTGTTGTAGCATTGGATCCTCCTCTGCAGCAACATGATGCATGATCAAAACTAAAATAAGGAATATATCTCATTCTCTCTCTCTTTCTCATTTTCTCTTTCTCTCTCTTTGTCTCTCTCCCTCTCCCTCTCTTTATGTAGATAGCTAAGACCGTACCAAGTTTCAAAAGAAAGAGATGGAGAGAGAGAAAGAAGAAATGAGAAAGCGAACTAACTTGGGATAAACTTTTTATCATCTTCATCTACATTTGTACAGTCTTTCAGAGTTCTTCTATTTCTTCACTTTGTCTCTCTATCTCCTTCCTCATTTCATCTACTTGGGAAGAATACTGCATCTCTTTTCTATAGACACTTAGGCCTCTTACTCTCTTTCGTCCCCAACTATTTTCTTCTAGAATCTTCATTACTTTGTCGTCGGGGTTTGTTCTTGACATATAATTAATTAAAATTTTCGTTCTACACAAAAAAGAAACATAGCTAATCAAATTTACATGCAAAATCATATACATGTTCATTATTACATTTTATAAAATTAAATGCATTTAAACCATAATTTCAAAAAATATATGTTATTATATCTCATGTTGGGTGTTACCTTCAAAGTCTCAGCCACAGGTCAGGATCCAACTCGTCTGTTTTTAGTTTGCCAAAATCTTTACTAGTATGAGCATCCACATAGATCTCGGCAACAGTTGGAACCCTATTCTTTTCTTGTGTCTGAAATTTGGCACTCAACAATAGACAAAAATCAATGACATCATGAGAAAAGAGATTTCGCATATCGGAGTATACAAATGCAAGTTTTGTTGTATACACACATACCAGTCTCATATTGATGCCCGCATATCCAGCTCGACCAACATTCTGCATCTTTTGTTGTTTTGATCTCTTGATTTTGTTTTGTTGACTCAATTTCTAAGCAAATTATCCTACACACATCAAGCAGTGAATAAATAATGCTAGCTTTTCATTGGAATAACGAGATCACACGTTTTGATTGATCCACATCTGTATTTACTCCAAGCTTGGCTTTTCACAGGAAATGAATGTGCCTAAAGAGAGATTGCGGTGATCGAGGGAGATGGATCGAGCCATCATTTTGCTTAAGAGATGGTTTGCAATTGTGTGTGGAAAAGGAGCAAAAATATGTGATACTGGAAAAAATAGAGTGCAGAAAATCTGAGGCTATTTTGTTAATCTACAACGATGAAGTTGTGCGTTTCGAGTGATGTTATAGTATACTTGCATGCGAATTTTCCTTCAAATTTGTTCTTGTCAATCTGCGGTGATGAAAATCTCACTTTTGAGTGATGTTTGTGCTGAATTTGTATGCAAATCTGCTAGATTTTAGTAGCACTTTAGGGTATATCTTAGGATTAGGGCTAACTTTTAGGGTTCTGGGATGAAAAATAGCGATATAGCGAGTTGAGACAGAAAGAGAGAGAGCGAGAGAGAGTATATGGCAAAGGATAAAAGCAAGTGAAGTGAAGTCCAGTTTGCGATGGTGAGGAAAGAATGGCGATGTCTTGAGGTTGAAGATTTTGTTTGGGGTTTATAGGGAGTGGGTAGTTGTGATTCGGTGTTTTAATATTGCCGATTTGTGTGAGGGAAAAGATCGCAATGGAAAGCGGTAGTCGTGCGTCGGATAGTAGCAGTGGAGCCAGTACTTTGCAGATGCGTTCATCAGAAGAATGGTGGGAGCATTTTGGGAGTCAAGTCAGGCTGTTGCGAGCATCTTTGCTGACCAGGTCACGTGATCGTGAGCTAGAATCCGATATGAGGAAAGTGCTAAAGGATTGCCTTGAACTGTACACTGTGTTTCTTGGCAGTTCCAGTCAAGAAGGTGCGCAGTGCGTAATCTCAGCTCCCTCTGCTTGTTCCGTGAAAAACATTTGTTCTGCTTATTTTGAGATTCGATTTTCCAGATCCTTAGGTGATTGAGTAATAGTTATTCTGTTTGAATTGTGGATCTTTTCTTGCATATCCAACTTTTTGTTCAGAAGCAATACTTTTTTTGCATATCCAGTTGTTTGCTTTCTGATGATAGTTGAGAAGCAATAGTCAGGATGTTAAAAATTTTGTAGTCTGTATTTCTAAACTCAAAACTTTTCGGCAGTTCCAGCTGGCTTTTATTTGTGCTTGTGATGCTCAAGTCTCCAAGATAATTCCTGTTTTCGCTCCTCCCTACATTTCAGGATCTGTTGTTGCTTAATAGCTTTACTTGGACAGCGCCCTCCGTCAGGCTTTATAGAAGAAGATTGATATAAGAGCCTGTAATACTCTTGCAGCGTTTAGGTGTTCTTTTCTTCAGAATGCGATGCTAATCTTTTCCCTGGTCTCCTGTTACCGTGTGCTTGTGCTTGTGCATCATGGGCGTATTCCTTTATTGAGGAAGGCTTATTGTGGACTGTAGCTTCACATCACAACTGGTCCATTCGCTTGACTGTTGTTATGCAGGCCGAAAGCCGTCCTCCCTAGAGGCAGCTTTCATGTGGCTTGGAGGATGGAGACCTACCTCAGCAATCGTACTCGTTTTCTCTATCATGGGCATTGAAAGCCAGAAGGAAAGTGTGGATGCATTTGAACCTCATAGGTCCACACCATTGCTTACTGAAAGACAGCTCTACAGCTTAAAGTCGTTGCAAGCACACACACAACAAGCAGAGCACGATTTATCAAATCAGTTAGGTCTTCTGCAGGTCGGTGCTAGCATTGCCATTACAGATTTTGGCCTATGTGTTTGGATCCTTGCAGCTTCTAATACGATTCCAAATCATTCGAACAGCCTTCTCTGCTTGTCTGAAAGTTCAAAACGCAATACAAAATTTGATTTTGGAAATTTAACAGTACAGAACACGGTGGTTTGGAACAAATATACTGATAATAGTTGTGACTGCATTCTTCTCAAACTAGTCTTGCTTCCACATACAATATCCTGTTTGGGGCTGACCTTAAAGTAGGTTGCATAGTCTGAAACTCTGTGATAGTGAAACTTGTACAGTACAATCTTCAAGGAAAGACGCTGCACATGGCTAGCACAAGGCATCATACATGCATAAGAAAGAAACTAGCAACATAGTTTTAGATCAGTTCCCTAGCTTAAATTTATGAAGTAGTTTTCAAAGGAACAAAGCAAGAATTGGCCTTGGGAACTATTTGAATGGATTTAAGCTTCTCACCGTTCGAGGCTTGTTAACTGATGCATAATCCTCTAAATGACTAGCAGATTATGTGAGAGATGTAATATGATAATTTGGAACACATCAAGATGAAGATTGCTGTACTTATTCACTGAAACTTTCTTTTGGCATTATACAAAGTAGTAATGCTTAATGCTTTTATGTTCTTTGGAACAAATTTTTTCATCTGCAGATGCTTGTTGCTGATCAGAATGTAATTACAGCAGTATGTTCCAGAGATTGGTCTAAAACAAGAGTGGCAGTGGAAGAAAAAGTTTCAAAATTGAGGGATCTTCTTATACAGGCTGACAGTCTTCGCTCCCAGACACTCCATGAGCTTTACTCAGTCCTTGATCCAATACAAGCGGCCAAATGTAGTATAGCTGCATTTGAACTTGCTTTTGCTATCAATACCTTCACTGGATCCTTATTAAGATCTAGCCCATCAGGATCTCGGGCAGTTGAGCATGACACCTCTAATGGAAAAGGTGTTTATAAATCGATCTCGGAGAAAGAAAAAATCAGTGAAAAGAGAGAAGTTGCAGACCATCACTCATCATCAGTGGAAATTGAGCCTCTAAAACATTTTTCTTTGGAAGGGTCTGGAGGGGATGAAAAAGGAGATTGCTCATAAGGAAGTGCAAATTGTTCATATTTGCAAACACCTGATGAGAGTTATCACGTGCTCATTTGTGATTCAAGCTGAATTTTGAGTCCTGATTACATTTTAGTGCTCAGATTAACTTTGGAATGTCACATTTTGCAAAAGACATGGCAAGCTTGTCTTTTGTGTCTCAAACTTCACTGTTTCCTTGTAAGATATTGGATTCATGTAAAGTTCAATTTTTTTGCCAAAATAAATGTGCTCGTTGATTTTTATACATATAAACTGAACATGCATTGTGTGGGTATAGAAGAATTTTGAGGACTACCTTTTCCAGGCTTGCAGCTGCTTGTCTCTGTTCACTTCCTGAAGGGCCTTAAACTGTTGTCTCTATTATCAATCTTGGTTCACTTCAATTAATCACTTAGAAATCATTTCCTCATGTTTTTATACCATATTCATGGTGAAAAGTTACAACATAATAAGGAATCAACTGCTTTCTTAGTATCTCAATCTTAAAGAGGGATTAGGTTGTTGTCAGATTATAGTGTATCAACTGTTGGATCAACTAGCCCTCCTATCAAAGCAGACTCGGCCTCCATCAAAGAGCCCCTCAATCAACCCAATCCTCAAGAGAATAAAAAACATGAGAAACAGATAAATTAACCGCAATGAGAGAAAACCCTGCTAAACAATAATTTAAACACATTCCGTAGGTTTTTGCCATGTTTGATAAACACCAAAATCATTGCTCAGGTTTGGAATTCTAAAAAACAAATAGTTGTCACAATTCAGTGTAAAAAGATTTTAACAACATTCAACCAAGCAAGTGCAGCCTGCCTTATACTCTTTTTGCACATGCTCAGAGATAAGTTTATTATCGTATTGCTGTAGGTGACTGATGACTCGGGAATCTCTTTGCATGCAAATTATTCCAAACCATAGAACCCACGGTTCCAAGAACCGTGGGTCTTAGGAACCGAGTGAACTATGGTACTGTTCAATTGTCAGTTCCTATATCAAGAGACATGCAGACTTAGGAGCATTGAGGATCTAAGTGATTCCTCGTGCTACCAGTCTTGCCTTCCTTTGACCGATCACTCCATTGGCATTGTACTTGATCTTAAAGATCCATTTGCAATCAATGATATTGCAACTAATAGGAGCTTCGACTAATGACCACGTCTGGCTCTTGATCAGAGAGGAATACTCTCTATCCATGGCTCTTCTCCAGAGATTAGAGTCTGGTTTTGGCCCTTTTCCTCGCAAAACCCATGGTAAAAAAAAAATTATTTAATTAGTTAATCCACGGTTCACCATGGTTCTTGGGACCAAACTTTATGAATCGTATGGTTCACAGTACGGTTCCAAGAACCGTGGTGAACTGTGGACGGTTCACGGGAACTATGTTCCAAACAAATAAATGAATGGAGTTGTATTTTGTGCGTTCTGATTGCCTAACAGAGGATCTTAAAAATTAATTCATACTCTAAAAACAAGAGTACCCTAACACTGAGTTTTCGTCTGTTTGCTTCCTTTTAATTAACCGAAATTGCAGATCTACTGGCTCCTCAAATCTGGGTATAAATGTCCTAGAGCATACATCCTGATATAGCCACCTCTATGAAAAATGTGTAATCCTCCATGACTATGATATTTTTCTAATGATGAGTTTCTTAGTCATGGACTTCTAGAAGCCTATCGTTATTTCCTACGCCATTTGAATATTTCAGTAACTTACAAGTGGTAACTTATGATTAGAAAAAACTATGGGAGGACATTTTATGATTTTTTTTCATCCCAATAAGCAAATTTGTACACTAGATAATGTGTGCCATTGGGTGGAATGGGAAAGGAGACTTGAACTCACAGAAAATACACTTGATGTGCAGTGCTAATTACTATTTCTTTCAATTTCTAGTCATAAACCTAGCATCATGGAGAGATTACGCTTCTTCAATATTTTTCTTACTTCTAGGTAAAAATTAGCATGTATGAGCCGTTTTCCACCATACTACTTTTGAGCCTATACTTGTCATGTCATTGATGGCATGTTGAATCCATATGCAATTCAGATTTTACCTTATCAAAGAGGACTTACATGAGTTTGTGAAAATTAATGCTAATGGATATCATCAATCCTAAATTGTGGACATTAGCAAGCAAAAGGATCATTTTTATAACATTAACTCATTCTCCCAAAAAGCTTTACTAACTTTTAGTGGCATAAATTGCCTTTCCTGCTTTGAAATATGCTCGGGCTTCAAAAACCTATGCACGAAATTTTTTAATCTCTCATCAGTCTGCATTATGGGGTTTGGAAAGATTACATGAACATATAGTTTATAACTTTGAGCAATCTTCTAAATGGAGATGCCACATGTAGAAAGGATGGAAATCTAGTTGCTTGTATTTAATACTCATTCTGTTTTATCACCCTAAAGTAGGACACATTTTAGTGTAAATGTTGATGTATTATTATATTGAGATACACCAATAAAGGAAAAATGAGGGATACTTGAGTCTCAACTCTTTTATTATGTTGGTGAGGTGTAAGTTCTAAGAAAAAAATGAACCAATTCGTTGAAAGTCATAAGAGAAGAATGTTTTTAGAATGTAATGACGACTCATGCCATTTCAAGTGTGAACAAACTTATTGCATGTAATTATCTATGTTAGTTTTTATTTATTATGTGGATTAGAATGTTAACTGCAAGCAAATATATCCTAGTTTCACAAATTTTTTGTATTGTAGAGGCTTGCCATTTCGATTTCCAATATATAATATGGGAAGTTTGTAAACTCTAGGAAATGCTAAAAAGGGTATATTGGTAAATTGGATGAGTGAAACTACAAAGCATTTGTGATTGTTGTAGATAGAGTTGAATGAGAAAATATTTTATTGTACACAATCATTTGGGTATGAGATGTATATCTATAAATCAAAAAATTTCAAGCCATAATGTATGTTTATGTAATGTCTCTCTTTAGATGGAAGTGTCTCCATTTTATGTAATTAATTGCATTGGTAATTTGAGATGATCGTGACATTGGTATAGATGTGATAAAAAAACAAGAACTTAGAAAGTGATTTGGGCTATGCCATAACATCCTGTTAGGCTACCCTTTTGAGGCAAATGATACAACCCTTGGATTTTATGCATACGCTCATAGCCTTTGTAGCAAAAAGTATATAGATCTCATGTCATTTGATGCAAAAACGATGGATGAACATGTTATGAAGTAAATTGCAAGGTATGTACTTCATAGCAAGAAGTGTGTAGAATCCTTAAATGTGCAAGAAAATTCACCACTTATTATTATTTGGAATTGATCTTTGTGCGATAACTTTCAAAAATGACATAAACTTAGCTAGAAAACAATGCACCACATGGATACTATTTAGTTTTAAACTTCTTTGGATCAAAAGCATCAACCATTTTTATCATAAAAAGTAAACTTTGAAATGAAAAGATTAATTAAGCAATGCTAGTAATAGAATATGCGCATACCCTTCTCAATCTTGGTCATGAAAGCTTTCAGTCGGTTGTTGCCATCCCACACAAGAAACATTTTGTTGCTCAAATGGGCCCACTCAGGGCATGTGGCAATTTCATTCTTGAATTCAAGGTTCACCTCTTGCCATAGAGGATCCCAATCTGATATAATTGTAGGAGTCAATTCGTGCTCACTACCGTCAAGGCCCCTAATAGAGAGGATGACTGATCCCTTCGACTCGAGGAACCCAAATCTCTCAAACTCATACATCATTTTTGATAGATCCTCTTTGATAGTTCTTACGGCTTCATTTGGCACAAGCCTACATAGCGAGATATGTGGAGGGGGAATAGATGCCTTTACTCTCAAACGATCCAAAACAATTTGGCATACATTAGTTTGTAATACATACGATCTAGGAGTATCTTGGTTTTTTGATGTTCCTTTTCCTATAGACAATGTAAAACAATAATGTTAAGCCAAAATCCGTGTAAATTCCAAAATTTTAGTGTAATAAACTTAAAATTATTTAAAAAATGCAAAAGTTAGCAAATTCGGCTGAGTTAAGTGTTTGAAAACCTTTTTTGGGGGTGTCAGTAATGGACAACACCTTTGAATTAGATGCTTCATCTGTGGTTGCTTTCCCTATAATCAATCAAAGTACAAAATGTATGTAGTAAAAGTATGTGTATACATTTTTTTTTCTTTTTCTTTCTCAAACGGTTTTTGTTTTATTGCCATGAAAAGACAGTTTGTTCTGAATCGCCATGGGATGTAAGAGCATTAACATTTTATGTAGATTGTCAATAAAAATACCTTCTGAAACTGAATCAACAGAAGGATTTGCATCCTCCTATCTGAAGCTGTGGCATCCTCTGAAGTATCATTATTATCCTCCTATGCACTACATCGGCTAGCAATAGGGCTCTCATTATTTACCTCATAAGCTTGAGTTCCAAACACACCGACGGGCATGTCCTCCATGACTGGTGATGGGGGGATGGAGGTGGGTGGCAGAAATGTTATGGACAGTTGGCTATCACAGCTCTCACGTCTGCAACATGATCTAAGATTGTACCTAGAAAAATCAGTGAATGCTGAGGACTCCATAACTAGGTATGAAACAATGTAGAGCAAGTTAGCTCAAAATAAAGTATGTTCCACAAACATGAAATCCCTCTCTCTCTCTCTCTCTCTCTCTCTCTCTCTCTCTCTCTCTCTCTCTCTCAAGCGTTTCTGGTCCATGATAAATGCGTTGTTTACACCTTCATACTCTTTCTTTCTCTTTCTACTGCTATCCATTGCCCATCTCTCTCTCTCACTCTCTCAATGGCTGAGGAATTAGGATGGCTGATGGTGGATGGGAGTGGATAGGCTGTAGGCAAAATGGAGAGATGAAGACAAACCCTAAGCCATTGGAGGGGGCCGGGCAGATGGAGACGGGATGGCCAGGGAATGCTGAAGGCTGAAGGTTGAAGTTGAACCCTACTATGTTGATGGGTGCAATTTGAAAGTTGAAAGAGTTGAAGCCTACTATAATTGGTTCAACTGCAAGCCAGAGATGCGTCACGATGTAGAAATGAAGCCTCTTTTTGAAGCTTAGCTACAGGCCAAAGACATGTCACGATGCAGAAACGAAGCCTCCTTTTGAAGCAGTTCCAAAGCCTCTTTTTGAAGCTTAGCTGTAGGCCAGAGACGCATCACGATGCGGAAACGAAGCCTCTTTTTGAAGTAGTTACAAATCCTCTTTTTGAAGCTTATCACAGGTATGGGTGCAGCCTCCACCCACGGAGGAGTGGGGGTAGGGAGTAGGGGTTCGGTGGGTTGGGGTGGTGAGAAGGAGACACGAAGGGGCAGGGTTAGGGAGTGGGGTGGGGAGAGGGAGACGAGGGATGGGTAGGGAGTAGGGGCAGGGGAAGGGAGTAATGGTAGGGGTAGGGATCGGAGGGGCGGGGAAGGGAGTAGGGGTGGAGATAGTGAGCGAGGTGGTGAGAAGGAGACGTGGAGTAGGGAGGAGTAGGGGTAGGGAGTAAGGGCTATTGGAAATTAAGCCCACAGTTGTCTCCTTGGTGAATCATAACTTAGACAGCCAATAATTTGAAGAACGTCTACAACGAGCTTCCGGCTGATCTCCAGCAAAGGGTAACCAATCCTATTATAATTTCAAGTTCAGATGTTAAGTTTAATAACTTGAAGTCATTGAAAACTTGGCCATCTTCAAGGACTTCCACAAACTTGCATTTAGAACAAGTCTGCAGATTTACATTACTTTTTAAATAGTCTGTAGAAATACACTAAGTGTCGCACAATTCACATTTTTCACACTTTCTCGAAAACTGCGGAACTTGCCTTTGACTTCTTCCATTCAACTATTTTGAAGAAGTTAACTTGTTCACAATTCAATAGTTTAACTTTTTTCAACACCTTCGGCTTTTTCACATTTTCCTGAAAAATGCAAAGAAAGATGAATTCCAAAAGGTCCTCTATTTTTAAGGGTCAAACTGTTAAAGGCACCTTCGCCAACTTTTTAAGGGCACCTTAAAGTTGTTTTAAAGGCACCTTCGGCTTTTTCGCATTTTTCCGAAAAGTGCGAGAAAGTAAAATTGTTAAAGACATCTTCGCTTTTTAAGGGCACCTTTGGCTTCTTCGCATTTTTCCAAAAAGTGCGAGAAAGTTAAACTGTTAAAGACATCTTCGCTTTTTGGAGGGCACCTTCAACTTTCTAAGGGCACCTTCGGCTTTTTCGCAAAATCTCAAAGAGAGAGAAAAATGTCGAAGGTCGTCTAAATTGCGTTCCCAAGTCACTTCCCGAAATTCGCAAAGTGAGAGAATTTGCGACGTCCTCGTCCACGTCAACGATCCTGATTTGTTGACCGTATACACTATGTATAGTTGTCATGAAAGCCACATACTTCCAAGTCCAATGGCTTTCCTAATTAGGTGACAATCATTCTATGTAATTAGTACATGGATGAAATCTATAAATAGATCATCCAAGAACTGATTATTGGTTGCTCCGTCCATGAGACGTATTATTTGAGCCTCCCAGTTACGCCATCAATTTTTGGTTGTAATTGCTATTTGTATTGTGCTTCAGTGTAATATAGCAGCAACACGTTTTTATCTGTGTACAATGTAGATGAATGCTTGTTGTGATTGAATGCACTTTCATCGTTGTTTGATCGCGCTTGTTTACTCACTCTGATCAGAACACAGACGTTTATGACTCAGTTTCTAATTAGACGATGGGTGTCTTTGACGCCTGAGAAACTCGCGATATCATACTGCTCTTCCATTTATTTCAGAACCATATTTCACATTGAATCTGATTTCCAGTAATACCACACAAAAACCATTTCTAATCTCTTCGGTGGACTGTACTCTTGTTTTTAAAGTATGAATTAATTTTTAAGATCCTGTTGGACAATTAGAACACCTAAAGTTGTGATTACATTTAGCATGAGCTGTCTATTAGACTGTTTTTGTATATAGCAGCTGATTGTAATGGGAGAGCTGTTCCACAATATTTCTGCTCTCTTCTCCGTTCGCGTTCTTCTATCTCCATTGCCCCCATCAGATTGGTATCAGAGCAAAGCTCATATAAACTAAGACATTAAGTTTGCTCTATCTGTATTACTGTTATCAATTCTCATATAGGTAGCTCTTCATCGCCATCATCCAACGAGGCTAGAGTCATTGACAAGTTCAATGGTTCTAACTTCTACATCTGGAAGTTAAAACTCTGGATGATGTTGATAGATAGAGATCTTTGGGATGTAGTAGAAGGTGCAGATCTGCAACCAGAAGATGGTGATCAAGCAAAGGCATGGAAGATCAAAGATCAGAAGGCCTTAGCATGTATCACACTCAATCTGGCCGACTCCCAAATATCCCACATTACCACATGCAAAACCTCTAAGGATGCATTAGATTTGTTATCAAATCTCTATGAGACTCATGATGTAACTACTAGATTACATCTTAGAAGGAAGTTCTTTACTCTTAACATGTCTGATTCTACTGCCATCACTTCTCACATCAACAAGTTCAAGTTTTTATTGGATCAGTTATCGGCTGCAGGATGTTCTATTCAAGATGATGATGCCGTTATGACCTTGCTTTCTTCTCTTCCAAAGTCGTATGAATACTTTGTGGTGATAATCTCCACAGAACCTGACCTCACTCTTCAAAAGGTGATTGGTCACCTACTTCAAGAAGAAATAAAGAGAACGACTAGCAGCCTGTCTATCAAAGACAAATTCACGGCGAACATGTTATTAGTCTCTAAGATAATTGATGAGGGCTATACGGTTACTTTCTCATCTGAGCAGTGTACAATATTCGAGGAAGATACTGATCTGACTACATGCACTAGAGTCAGAAATCTTTACGTACTCTCTAATTCAGTTGCATTGGCTAGTGTCTCTAATGAAAATGTAAACGATAGTGCTGTTCTGTGGCATAGTCGATTTGGACACGTGAATACAAGATCACTTTCCTATATGCATTGTAATAACTTAGTTGATGGATTGAATTTTCTTTCTTCATTAAATAGGAAATCTTTCTTTTGTGAATCATGCGTCTATGGCAAACACTCTAGAAGCAAGTTTCCCAAATCACATTCCATCAAAACAAAGCATGTATTGGATCTTGTACATAGCGATCTCTGTGGTCCTATGCCAACTCCATCATTAGGAGCTGCAATTTATTTGATCGATTTCATAGATGATTATTCTAGATGGTCTACAGTCATGTTCATTAAGCAAAAATATGAAGCCTTTGAATGCTTTAAGAGATTCAAGGCCACGGGTGAGACACAAACGTCTACAAAAGTGAAGGCACTCAGAACTAATGGTGGTGGCGAATACATCTCTAACGAGATGTTCGACTACATGGCTGAACATGGTATTAGAAGACAATTCACCACTTCCTATTCACCTCAACAGAACATGATTGCAGAAAGGAAGAATCGAACTCTTCTCAACTTAGCCAAATCCATGCTACATGAAGCACACCTACTTGCAAAGTTCTAGGCAGAAGCTGCTGCCACAGCCTATTATGTGCAGAACAGATCTAGCACCAAAGCCGTCAACAACAAAATTCCTTATGAAGTTTGGCATGGACACAAGCCTAGTGTCAGCCATTTAAAAATCTTTGGTTGTATATGTTTTTTTCACATTCCTAAACAGCTTAGGAAGAAGCTAGATCATAGGACAAATACATGTATTTTCATTGGCTATCCTGATGAGCATAGAGCTTATAAAGTTTATGATCCATCCACCAATGTGTAATTTGTCTCTAGGGATGTAATATTTCAAGAACATACATACTATGATTTCAAGCAACCATCGATAAATGATGCTATGTCATTTCATCCTATTTTACGTAGCATGGATTCTTCCAATGTTGATGTTCTTTCTACAGAACCTGCAACTACAATTATAGAAGTTGAGCAGTCGACAGTACCTGTCATTAGACCAGACCAAGCTAGCTCGAACAAATCTAGAGAAATTCAAGAAGAAGTATCATCGCATCTTGGTCAACCAGACGTCCGCAGATCCTCACGGACTCGGACAGTTCCTGAGAGGTTTACACCTCAATCGTTCTGGACTTCATCAGAAGAACCAGAGAGCCTAGCTGAAGCAATTAACTCCAAGGATGTTGTGAAGTGGCAAGAAGCTATGGAAAGCGAGTACAACTCACTTTTGACAAATCATACCTGGACACTGGTTGACTTTCTCACTCACAAGAGAGTTATCGACAACAAGTGGATCTTCAAGAAGAAGATCAACTATGATGGTTCTATTGCTAAATGGAAAGCATGGCTGGTGGCTAAAGGATTCACTCAAGTTTAAGGAGTGGATTACCAAGAAATTTTCAGTCCTATCATCAAGATGCAGTCAATCAGGACTCTGATTGCATTAGCAGCCGTAGAAGACCTCAAAATGCACCAAATGGATGTCAAGACAACATTTCTCAATGACAATGTCGAAGAGGAGTTGTATACCTTCCAACCGAAAGGATTCAAAGGCAAAGGCCAACATCACAAAATGTGCAAGTTGCACAAAGCAAGCTACGATCTGAAACAGGCCGCAAGAGCATGGTTCGATAGAATCAACTCTTATCTCATTCAATTGGGATTTGCAAACAATTCAATTGACTATAATATTTATTCAAAGCATATAGGCACCAATTCAGTTCACATAGCTCTTTACGTAGATGATGCATTTATTTTGTCTAACGACACCTCTCTTCTGCACACTACTAAGAGTGATCTGTCAAAGGAATTTGACATGACTGATTTAGGAGCTATCCATTCTTTGTTAGGAATTCACATTATCAGAAATAGACTTCAAAAGAAGATCTATCTTAGTTAGCAGGATATCTAAAAGGCATTTTAGAAAAGTTTCATATGTCTGATTGCAAACCAATTGATACTCCAATAGATCCAAGTATAGTCGGTCGACTTTTGATGGACTCAACTCTGTCAACTTTGTATGCAGAGTATGGACGCTCAGCTCGGTCCACAGTGAATTCAGAGCATGGACGCTCGGCTCAGTGCACAATGATTGTAGAGTATGGGGGCTTGGCTCTATGAGCAGTGTATGTAGAGTATTGCTCGGCAGTGTATGGAGACTAGAAATTTCTGAAAACATTTGGAGCAAGAAAAGCAAGAAATAGCTAAAATGCAGCTATACTAGTTAGTGGAAACCTATCTCCGGCATCGGCGCCACTGTAAGGTCAAAGATCTCTTGTAGTAGTAGCCCTTCCGCCTGTCAACAAGGGTTAGAACACTGATAGGTACCTAGCTATGTAAAGATATTACTTTTAGATAGTTTTCTACTTCTTACACTAACACTACCACCTTTAACACTACCCTCACTAACTCTACTCCACTAAGCTAGCGTTCAACATGAATTGTAGTGAAAAGAGATGGGAGAGAGAGAGAGTTAGATGGATAGAAGGATCATAGAAGGTAGAGGAATAGAGAGATAGAGAGAGAGAGAGTGTGTGAGTGAGAGAGTGAGGAGGGACTTAGAATTTGCTTTGCACAGGAACACAGATCATGCTACACAGTAATACAGACAGAAAACACTCTCCACAGCAAGCTCACATAGCAACTGTATTTCTCAAAATGAAATTACACTGTACATATAGTTGTTCACTCAAGCAACCCATGCATGACCCAGGTTGCCGTTGGCGGGATGCGTGTCCTGTCGACTTGCCTCGTGGCGAGGCCAACTGATCCTTATCCACTGATAGGACCCACAATACAGTAACATAGTGATTCTACTTTAATTCTAACTCTCTCCCTTAAAGTAGAGTCTACTTTTTATACAGTCATATACATAGCTTTAAAGTCAACAAACTTTAAGTACAAAAAGCTTTGATCTAGACTTATCAAAATTTTCTCCAGTAAGTGGCTTAGTGAAAATATCAGCTAGTTGTTCTTCTGTGCTACAATGAACAACATGAATTTCACGACTTAGCAGCCTCTCACGTATGAAGTGATACTGAATCTCAATGTGTTTAGCTCTCACATGAAACACTGAATTCTTTGCTAGCTTAATGCCACTCTGACTGTCGCTATGTAAAGTCGTGGGATTTTTCTGCTTCATGCCAATTTCTTCCAAGATTTGTCTCAACCATATAGCTTCTTGTGTTGCACTACACATTGCCTTATACTCTACTTCTGTGGTGAAAAGAGCAATTGTACTTTGCTTCTTACTAGACCAGGAAAAGCAACTACCACAAAACTGGGATATATACCCTGTGGTGGATCTACGATCATCATAGTCACCTCCCCAATCCGCATCCACATAGCCACACAATTCAGGTAAACCATCATGCTTCCTGTAAATCAAGCCATACTCTGAAGTGCCTTTCACATAACGCAAAATGCGTTTAGCTTCCTTCCAATGCATTTCTGTAGGTGCTGCCATAAACTGACTTACAATGCCAACAACATAGCATATATCTGGTCTAGTCGTGGTAAGGTAAATCAAGCTCCCTACTAACTGTCTATACAACGTAGCATCAAATGACTGTGACTCATTAAGCTTAGAAAGCTTTTTACCTGGTCCAATAGGAGTGTTTACTGGTTTGCAATCCTGCAACCTAAACCTGTGCAGCAACTCTTTGACATACTTCACTTGTGTTAAACCCACTTCATGTCCTTTTTGCCACACTTCTACTCCAAGGCAGTAATGCATCAGGCTGAGATCTGTCATCTCGAATTGTTCCATGAAGTCTTTCTTGATCATGTCTATCATCTCTTGATTATTTTTTGTAATAATCAATTCATCAACATAAAGGGCAACCAAAGCAATCATACCATCAAAGCATAAGACAAAGATTTGGATCAGAGTGTGAAAGATTTCATATCATTATGATCTAACCCACCTGAAAGATCTTGGGTTACAAAGAGAAATACTCTATCAATCTCAATAATGTAGAAAAATCAGCATCTACACACAAAATGAGATGCAAACTCTAATAGAACTTGATCAAACATGAATCAAATGATTAAATACTATTGTTGTCTATACAAAACCAGCAAGCTACTGTATTTCACACATGTGAATCCAAAAATAACAAATATAGACCATTCTACACATAGAATTGCATGCAATTACAAGTATAGTGCACCAATGAATGGTAGAACCCAGGAGAACCATGTATAAGCATGAAATGAGATAGAGAAGAGAGAAGATATCTCTCTCCATGAGTTACATCCTTTTATAACAGGTCCAAACCCTATCTGGCCACTTGGATTTCCCTCCAAAATGCTAACCCTACTATATTTGGGTCTAGATTCGAAGTACCCAACATTCAAATTTGAATCTACTCAAATTCAAATCTACATGTCCTTTTTGCCACACTTCTACTCCAAGGCAGTAATGCATCAGGCTGAGATCTGTCATCTCGAATTGTTCCATGAGGTCTTTCTTGATCATGTCTATCATCTCTTGATTATTTCCCATAATAATCAAGTCATCCACATAAAGAGCAATCAAAGCAACCATACCATCATTTGAAACCAATGGGTTTCTTGCCGACTGGTGGTTCTACTAAGTCCCATGTGCTATGCTTAGCAATTGACTCCATCTCCTCTCCCATGGCCTTGACCCAAATGTCATCATCCTTCGCTTCACCATAAGTCGAAGGTTCTTTGTTTTGAATAATGCTAGATAAGAGAGCATAATTTGCTTCATACCTTTCAGGTAGTGTCTTCTCTCTTGTTGATCTTCGTAGCTCTCCCTGGTTAGATGATCCTGGAAAGTCATCTATGTCGTGGCTCTCCAACAATCTCTCAAACCACTTAGGGAGCTTCCTGTTAGGTGATCGGCTTCCTTGTGAAAATGTATCCCACGGTACATTCTTCTCCTTGCGTTTGTCACCTGCAACTTCAATCCTTCTTGTACCAAAAGGTTTGTCCCTACCTCTCCAGCCTGTTTTTTGAGGTTGAGTAGTAGTAGTATCTTGAGATGTATCCTCATGTTCATCACTCGAAAGGTCAATGAATGGATCATCATCAGGTGGTATCCTCACTATACCATCTTTCCCAGTGGATGTGTCTATCTTCTCAGCATCCTCGTCTTCATACATCTTGGATTCATCAAAGATAACATCACGGCTTATATGGATTTTGTTTTCGACTGGATCAAAACATCTATAGCCCTTCACACGATCATCATATCCTAGGAATATGCACTTGATAGATTTTACATCAAGTTTACGTCTCTCTTCCTTAGGAATGTGTACAAAGGCCTTACATCCAAAGATTCGCAAGTGATTCACCTTTGGCTTCTTCTTCGTGAATGCTTCCTCAAGTGTTATCTTTGGTATGGCAATGGTAGGACTTCTATTTTGAAGATAGACTGCCGTGCTACGTGCTTTTGACCAAAAATCTTTTGGTAGTTTCATCTCAGCTAGCATAGATCTGGCACTTTCCACAATCGTACGATTCTTGCGCTCAGCTACACCATTGAGAGCAGGAGTATGAGCTTGTGTAAATTGTCTTTTAATCCCACATTGATCACAAAGATCATTGAAGTCATTAGACTTGTACTCACCTCCACTATATGATCTTAGGACTTTGATCTTCCTACCTGTCTGATTTTCGACCAATGCTTTGAAGCTTTTGAAGTTATCAAATGCATCTGATTTCTTCTTCAAGAAGTAGATCCACATCTTACGTGACATATCATCAATAAAGGTCATGAAAGGCTTTTCCTAAAGACATGGTCCTCATAGGCCCGCATAAATCTGTGTGGATTAAATCCAGGATGTTCTTTGCTCTTGCAACACCCCCTTTATTAAACTTTTCTCGATGCTGCTTCCCATATACACAAGATTCGCACATCGATTTCAAGTGATCTTCTATGGTAGGCAATCTTGTTACCATCTCCAATTTTCTCATCAAACTGAGGCTTTTCAATTTCAAGTGACCAAGTTTCTTATGCCACAACTCAGTTTGCAATGGAATGGACGATACAAGTCCATGTTGCCCCTTAGAAATACCGTGGAGAAACGGTGATTTTAGCTCAACTTGACAAAGTGGCTTTTTTCACCTTTTTATCGCAAATCTGCTAGGTTAACTGTCTGGAGACAAATCTCTGACATAAACCTTAGAATCTCTCCGTGGCTGGTTGACAATGTGATTAGCTTCCTTCCTGACCTTACTGCATCCAAAACGGTGCACAAACAGTGAAGAAATCACCAGTTATGTATAAAAACCGTAACCCCAAGCCCGGTTTCAATTTTCAGCTGGCTTCAAAATTGTCAATTTTTCACCAAATTTTTCCCTATCTGATGCTATGCATAGGCTAATAATCCCTCTACTGAGCTTAGCAAGCCTCTATAAACTAGAAATCGTGCACCAGTGCTTCTCTTCCCGTCTTCAACCCACCGTAAACCCCGAACCCTCAGAAGACAGTTCTCCCGAAGCTCTCTTCAACGTGTACACTCCCTGTACGACTCTGATACCAACTTAGAATTTGCTTTGCACAAGAACACTGATCATGCTACACAGTAACACAGACAGAAAACACTCTCCACAGCAAGCTCACATAGCAACTGTATTTCTCAAAATGAAATTACATTGTACATATAGTTGTTCACTCAGGCAACCCATGCATGACCCAGGTTGCCATTGGTGGGACGCGTGTCCCGTTGACTTGCCTTGTGGCGAGGCCAACTGAAACTTATCCACTGATAGGACCCACAGTACAGTAACACAGTGATTCTACTTTAATTCTAACTGAGGGAGGTTAGATCACTTGCTCATTGTACTTTCTAAGAGAGAAACATAAACTATTGAAAGCAAAAACCATGAACTTGAAAGCAAATGAAAAACAACAAGAGCAATAGCAAGCATTGAATAGCAAATGAGGATTCTTCTCTTCCAAAAATGGTAGAGTTTCTTTCTTCTCATTAGGCATTCCAATAGAGTACAAATAGTGCCTTTTTATAAATGGGAAAGGCCCTTGCCCCAAAATCCTAATGGCTAATATTCACAATGATCCTATCCATTCATCTTGGACCCAACTTCATCCAAGGGTTCATAAAAAGTACATTAGAATTCACAAGATTCATGTGAGTCCAAAATTGGACCCAACTCTAAAAAAGTAAACTTTAAGTTAGAAATGACTTTGGGCCTCAAGTTTTATTTTAATTACAAAGGGCCCAAGTCTATTATAATTTCTATTTACAATTAGCTCGCGTGCTCATTGGGCCATGGACTTATACGTGCAGGAAGCCATGCCCTTGCAACACATTTATTGACTTTATTCGCTCTATGTTGGGAATACCCCCAACATCGATGTTGTTCGCAACTTAGAGAATCTCGCCAGTTTTTACCACATGCTCCATTGGGTTCTAACCAAGTGGTCGGTTGGGTTTGGAGAACCATAATTCATATTGGAAAAAAGTACCATCGCATTCCAGAGTCGATTTAGCCATAGGTCTTTAGAGCACAACAATTATGGATTTTTATAGCATCCTTTTTCATGCATTCAAATAGTATGTTGTTAGGTGATTATCATGCATGCTAACGAGTTTGTCACCTATAGTGTCACACAATTTTAGGGCAAAGCCATCATCATCATCGTAGAAAGGCAAAAACATCATATCTTATCAACAGGAGGGTACTAGGTGATGAAACTTCATAGCCACATCAGAGAGAGAAGTACATCATGTCATATAAGTACATACTACACATGTATGGCCCACCAAGTTATGACCAAAAACCAAATAGCGAGATCTTCTACTAGGCCATGGGTAACTAAGGACTCTACTTGTAGTATAACTACTAGACAGATAGAGACCATAACATTTGTTTAGGCCAAGTTGACAGAAGTAGAACCTACTTCTTGAAGCCTGAAAACTTCCATTGGTAAGGAGAGCACGAAGAGCCCAAGTGGACCCCAAGGTTGAAAGTAGTTTTTCCTCACCTTTTAGGACTTTCTGGGTGAGACCCATTCGAAAAACTCCTAACATTGGTGCATCTGTCGAGAGTCATTTTTTGAACTATAGTAGGAAGATTGTAAGGAACACAATTATTTCTAGCAAACAACCGCCTAGATCTCCTTTGCCATCTAAAAATTAGCTTGGAGTGCTTTCTATCACGCTTGTGTGATTTCTCTTATAGCTTTCAAATCCGTGAGTCTAATGCTATTTGCTTATGTAGTTTGTTTTCAAGCTGGAGGACATACTATATGTGTGAAGGCCCTTTGGATCATTTACACCTTGTTTTACATTGCTTCCTTGTTAGATAAAGATTCTTTTCATTTCCTCAAGGAATAATGATGGAGATGTTCAAAAGCTTACCACTTTGGGAACCTTTGCCAACCTTGATATCTTCATTATGAACCTTCGCCGACCTGACATATGGATTCAAAATGCCAAAATTAGGTTGTCCATAGGTTCAAATCCTGAAAATTGTCATTAAATGCAGTACTTAGGCGAAGGATGCTCTTAGACGAACGTTAAACTATCGCCAGACCTCCAGAACCTTTGTTGGGCTACACCAGTTGTCAGAAACCTTCGCCAAAACTTGTAGAAGCTATTTTCACAATACTGAAGCTGCATGTGAATTTTTATCTAATCCTAGGATCTTGCATTGAAAAGCATTAAACAGATCGATGAAATATATTCAAGAAAGTTTAGATCACATTCTATGCTATGATGGAAGTGCTATCGACCCACTGGTCCTACAAGGCTACTCCGACTCAGATTGGGGAGGAAATGCCTCTACCAAAAAATCTACCTCCGAGTTTTGTTTCTTTCTAGCAAGGGGACCAATTTCATGGAATTCAAGAAAGCAAAAAAATAGTGGCGCTTTCTTCAATTGAAGCAAAATACATCACATCATGTCAAGCTTCAAAAGAAGCTATGTGGATCAGATTATTACTTCGTGATTTACATCACAATCAGTTTAATGCTACTACCATTCTGTGTGATAACATGAGCTGTATTTCACTATCTCTGCATCTCAGATTTCATGGCAAGTCAAAGCACATTGAAATTTAATATCATTTTACTCAAAAAAAGGTTTTCTCAGGACAAGTGATTCCCCAATATTGCTCTACAACAGAAATGGTTGCAAACATATTCACCAAAGCTCATTCCAAGATCAAGCATCAAAAGTTTTTCCGCATGCTAAACCTGACGAAGACACTCAAGGCACCAACCATGACCTTAAGGGGGACTATTGGAAATTAAGCTCATAGTTTTCTTTTCTACATTCAAATGTCAAGACAAGTTATTTGAAGAACATCGAAGACCTGGCCATCTTCGAGGACTTTGAAAATCAAGTCTCTAAGTACTTCTGAAAAATGTGAAGCACTCGAGAAATCAATTTTTCCAAATAGTCTACTAAAATGAACTATCTTCGAAATAGTCTGCAAAAATGAACTATTTTTCGCACAGTTCACATTTCCTAAAATGCAAAAGATGCGAAGTGCTCGTCTACTTCGATGAAATAGCAGTTCCAACTACTTCCAAAATATGCAAGGAATGCAAAGTATGTGACAAACTCGTGTATTTCAACGACTTCAAGTCATCTATCTCATGTACACATTGTACGGATGTTGTTATACATCAAATATCTGTAAAGTACAATGAAGTACATAGTAAAGCTAAACTAGTCTTGTAATCATAGAATAGTTAAATGATTCTTGTAACTACAAGGATGCTATCTATAAATACATCTCTAGCTCGCATTCATCTGTGATGCTCTACGATGCAAACTAATGCAACAAAGCAGAAGATATTTAGCATCCAAGTTATGACGTTTCTATTCTGGCTGTAACCATTTGTTGCTCTTGTTCCATATTAAGCTAATGCTTTTATGACAAGCATTATGTGTAATATAGAAACAACAATTTTTTCATTTGTGTCTATGCATGTTGTGATTCATTACACTTTTATATTACTTGTCTTAGCTAGTTCACTCAGTCAGATCAGATCACGGACGTCTTTGACTCCTCAGAATCTGATCAGACGACAGCTGTCTTCCACGCCTAAGGAACAAGCATTATTATACTACATTGTCAATTTGATTTCTGCATTGAACTTCACATTGAAACTAATCAATAGTAATTTCGCACTATCAATCCTCTTCGGTGGACTGTACTCACAATTTATCTGAGTATGCAATTATTTTAACGATCCTATCGTGAAAACGCATGTTCTGTGATTCTATTTGGCATCTACAATCTATTAAGACTGTTCTTGTTGGTAGCTAGCAGCAAACCATAACGGGAGAGTTGTTCTGCAATCTATTTCTCTCTCTCTCTCTCTCTCTCTCTCTCTCTCTCTCTCTCTCTCTCTCTCTCTCTCTCTCTCTCTCTCTCTCTCTCTCTCTCTCTCTCTCTCTCTCTCTCTCTCTCTCTCTCTCTCTCTCTCTCTCTCTCTCTCTCTCTCTCTCTCTCTCTCTCTCTCTCTCTCTCTCTCTCTCTCTCTCTCTCTCTCTCTCTCTCTCTCTCTCTCTCTCTCTCTCCCATTCTGTTCCTTGTGCATCCCATGCCATCAGATAGGTCATTGACCATATCCCTTTGCCTTTGAGAAGCGTTTTGATTTTGAACTTCCCCACGTGATAATTTGTGCCGTCAAGATTGATTGTAATCCTCGCTCGAATTGTAGTAGTTGTGTTGTATCTAATGAACCGGCTCTGATACCATGTTGGGGATTGCTTATTGATGTGTGCCTATTCTATGTGGAAGTGCGCTACACAATGCATTACATTACAGGACCTAGATATGCTACTACCAATCACAGATAGTGCAACAATCAATCACCCAATAAGAAATGTAAAGCATAAACGACAGTTGGAAGAATAGAAATGTCCTTTGTATTTTGTTTTCTTTTAGAGTGAGTCGCCTTTTTAGAGTGAGTCCTGCCAGATGGGATTAAAAGATAGACTAATTGTTACAAAAGAGAGTTACGCTAAACTATCTGTTAACTACATCTTTCTTGCAATGTTCCTTTACGGCTGAGCGTGACAGTTGGAAGCTTCATGCCCGCAACGAGCTAGAGGCCAATAATTCTACTTGTTCGACGAGTTCGATAATTCGACTTGCCCAATGATTCTTTTAGCTCGACATCCCATCCTCAACACTTGTGTAGAAGTAGACTATTCGATGTCGATGCCCGCCGATTTGTCAGCTGTCCGGGGAATGCTAGAGAAGGGTTGCATGAGTTCACCATCTCCAACAAGCATTGCAAATAATATATTTTAAAAACTCCTATCCAAAATTTTGAATATTAGCCAAAAAAATCCTTAGAAAATGTGAATATCCAAGCAATCTACTGATACAGCTATGGAGAAAGCCCATATTACTTATTCCTAAGAAGTGAATAATCACTTACTTGGAGGTTAATTCCACCATTAGAAGGAAAAAGCAAAAAGATCTTTCCAAAAGTTTGCAAAAGTAACACATTAGAGGAGTTCCAAAATTCAAAGTTTGTAAAGATACCTTCATTTTTTTTCTTTGATTTTGACCACCACTTGGCCCAATCAAAATGCACGCATTTGAAATCTATGTAGGGTAGCTCAAAAATTTTAGAAAATAAAAATATATCATAGCAAAGATTGAATTTGTCGTTGGGCAACATGGATGCATTCCAATGGTTGGCTCCTCTTGCCCAATACGTCCTAATCTACCCGACGACAATATCGCATGTTAAATTTATTCAATTGTGCTAGTTAGTATAATGAAAGTTAGTATTTAGATTACTTACAATTTCAAAATGATAATAAGCACAATAACCTTATGTTGTTACTGTGATTATGTCATGAGGTTAATTGTGATAAGGGAGGATGAACATACAGGTGAGATTTGGTGCCCAACCTTTGGCAATCACAATAGCAAGGAGACCAAGATCCAAAATCAAATATGTGATTCTTCACAATGAGAAAGATGAAGCTGATATGTCGAAACTAACAAAATATACAAAGAATTCATGGGTGTTGCTGCATCCATCATCAAAGGGCAATTTTTGACAGAAGAAAAGGGCAAAAATGACATACAAATCTTATCAGAAAGTGAAGATTCTAGAGTTTAACACCACTCTTGGAGGTCATTCAATATCAGTTGTATTAGTACAACATGTTAATATGAATTCGGAATCAAAACTAAAGGATTTCAAAAGTTTAATTGTAAATACATCAAAATGTATGCACTCTGATGCTATCATTTGTGTTTTTTGATTTAAGATTTTAATATGATCATAATATCCATTATAACTGCCATGCCTTCCGACGGGCTTTCTCTACTGCTAATGTATGAATTGCCATCAATCTTGTTTCACACAATTTGTGCAAAGCTTCATGACATAGTTGTAAAGAATCATCATCATTTAACCACTCTATTGCTGCCATGCATAAAGATGGTATTAAAAATTCAATTGGCATGATAGCATCTTGACCATAAACAAGTTGAAAGGGTGTTTGATTTGTACTACTCTTGTAAGCAATTCTGAATGCCCATAATGTTGCATGCAGTTTATGTTCCCAATCAGACCGACTCGCTTCAACTATTTTTGTCATAATAGTGCAGAGAATCTTATTGGAAGATTCAATTTGGCCATTCCCTCTGGGATAATATGGAGTACTAAATCTGTGTATAACAAAAAAATCTTCCAACAAACACTTTATTGTTTGATTAACAAAGTGTGTACCTCAGTCACTGACAATCTCGATCGGACATCCAAATCCGATAATAATATTTTCATAGAGAAACTTGGTCGTAGATTTCACATCAGCAACTTTGACTACTTTGGCTTCAACCCACTTGGTCATATAATCAGTTGCTACGATAATATATCGGGCCTGAGATCCTCATGCAGTAGGATGAATAAGACCAACATAATCCAGTTCCCATTTTTCAAATGGTGCTTGCGATAAAATCGGATGTAAGGGTTCATAGTTCTGTCTAGTTGGCCGTCATGCTGGCAAACATCACATGTCTGAATATGATTTTTTGTGTCTTTATGAAGCGTAGGCCACCAAGAACCTGATTGCAAAAGTTTGCGAACAATAATATATGTAGAGAAGTGTCCTCCGCCCATGCCATCATGTGAAAACGTGATTAAATCTGATATTTCATGTGGTAAAACACATCTTCGGAGAATATTGTCTGATCCATGACAATACAATTGTCCTACAATCAATTGATAAGGTCGAGCCTTATGAATCAATTGCCTCTTCTGTACTTTTGTCAAAGACTCATTCGGTTGTCCTACCATCAGATACTCAACAAAATCTAATGCCCACTCAGGCACTGCTTCTATATAGAATAATGCAGCATCTAGTAATTCATCATCCACTTCAGTATTAACTGGTGCAAATTCAATTCACGAAACATGGTCGACAAGATAATGTTGCTTTCCCTTACGAACCACAATTTGAAAGTCAAATTTAGTCAATAACATTAACCATCTTGCAATACGCCCAGTATTGCACATCTTGTTTACCAAGTAAAGTAACGGCTGGTGATCCGTATAAAACGCAAAGTGTGATTCCGTGAGGTAATGTCAGAATTTCCATATAGAAAAAATCATGGCTAACGCTTCACGTTCTGTTGCTCAATAGTTCTTCTCTGTATCTATAAGATGTCTGCTTGCAAATCATATTGGATAGCTCTTATATTCACTTGGTTGCGTCAAAACTGATCCAATTGCATATTTCAAGGCATCAGCGTGAACATGAAATTCAATCGTCCAATCTGGAGAACGCAGTATCGGTGTTGAGGGTAATGCTTTTTTTGATTTTTCAAAGGCTTCTAACGCCTCTACTGTCCAAATAGGAACAATAGTCAGTTTGTATATAGGTCTTGCTAAATCCGCGAAGAAGATAATAAAAATTTGATAATAGTGCGCATGACCCATAAACACATAAACTCCATGAATTGTTGTTGGCAGTGGCAATTCCACAATAACCTTGATTTTAGAATAATCTGTGGCAATGCCATGTCTTGATATCACGTGTCCAAGAACAACTATATGGGAAACCCATATCTAGCACTTTTCTGGATTCAAGGAAATTTGATACTTGCGACAATTTTCAAATACTTTCTCCAATCGATCCAGGTGGTCATGGACTCCAAGGTCATCCAAGTAAATTTCAAGGAATTTCTGTACATAATCTTTAAAAGCAAATTACATTACTCTTTGGAACGAGCTTGGTGCATTACAAAGTCCAAACGACATTACTTTGTAAGCATAGGTGCTCCATTCTATTGCAAAAGCTATTTTGTGACGATCTGCAAGTGCAATCTTGACCTGGTTGTATCCACTAAATCCATCCAAAAAACTATAAGCTTCTGGTCCAGCAAAGAGGTCTAAAATGCTTTCAGTAAAAGGTAACGGAAAGTGATCCTTTCACGTCACTTTGTTCAAGGCCTTGAGATTCACACAAATTTTCAATTTCCCATTCTTCTTAAGAACAATGACAATTGTATAGCGTTTGTTTGGGCATTTCATGCTTAACTTCATCTGCTTGTTTTTTGTCAAAAGGATTTGTCTTCGATCTTGGCTTAGACTTCTTAGCAGGAATTGATCGTGGAGGTGATGACTTCTAAGAAGATAAACTTTCCTTCGAAGGTAAAGACTTTCTAGATGACGATGTCTTGCTAGAACTCTGACTTGAGGATTTTTCGTCAACTTTTTCTTGCCTTTATCCATATTGCTTTGGTGTTCATTGTTGGTTCATCAGGAATATTACGCACTCCAAATCTGGTCAGATCCATATGATTTAGAATCTGCTCATCAATAAGTTCTACGTTGTCATCATAAGTCAAGGCATGACTCATAGGAATAAGTTCATCTTCAATCAGATCTAGTATAGGCTCTGTTGATATCCAAGCTATATTCAACACATTCAATGGAAAAGTGATTGGTGTATCCAAAGTTTGATCCAATAATAAAATCTCGCTCAAATCTGATTGATTATCTTGTTGACACATATAACCTGCTGTACAGTCAATTGTTGCAAGGGCTTGATTCTAGTTGACAGTATCGGTTTGAGAGTCGTAATGTACTCCTCAAGTTTTTACTGGTCGGTCACAAGTAAGATCCGTTGTTGACGAATCATCATCCTCTTTTTAAGCCACTGGTTTGATAGTCCAAGTTACAGGATCAACCTTGATTGCACGTTCGAGATTTTCAAAAGTGATTTTTCTGGTACCCCAGTTATGAATTACTTGCGCAACTCATAACCATGGGCGTCCCAATAGGATTCGGTAGACATTTGGTGCTTCCGGTAGGTCCATTACTACGACAGTAATGACGAACTATACTCCGACAATTCTGACAGGTATATCTTTAACCATTCCTCGCGGATGAACTGTCGTTTGATCAACCATCTTAATGGCAAAATTCGCAAGCTTTATCTTTGTAAGGCCCACTTTGCACATAGCTTTGCAAAAATTAGGTTAACTTCCGAAGCGCCATCTATCACGATTGCTTCGTTAGGAGATTGCCTATGTTGTATTGGTAGGGTGATATTTTTTCGTTCACTTTCCCAAGCTGCTCCAACATGGAGTACTTCATTAGATTCTTCAAATCCAGCACAAAAAAGTGGCTCTTGATGGACTTCTGGTTCAACTTGAGTTAACTTTTGTGCTAATACTTCTTTTGCTTTTGGCACCAGCTTCAGGAACTCTCCCAATGAAATATTGATCTTACTAGACAAAATACTCATGAGCAGTTCTATTTGCGGTGCTTCCGATTTAGTCATCTTGAAGGGTTATTCATGATGATGCAATTGAGCATTCATATCTGTACGTGATATTTTTAAACTTTTTTTTTAAGTTTTTGCAAAAATCTCATTGTAATCTTGTTCTTCTTGTTTTCAACTGTTTTTGCTTGTGTTTGATGCATGTCTTTTGTTTTTAATCCAACCCGAACCTCTACAACCTCCCCACCAATAGAATCCATCATCATTTTTCATCTTTTTTTATTTTCTTGCTCGCGCACTAAGCACAAGTCTTTTTTATTTTCTTGTTAAACACTTTTCCTCCTATCAAACACTCACCTTCGAGATCCATCTGGGATCTGAAACTAACAGAAAAAGTACGAAACCACTCTAATATTCAACCAATCGACATTTCTTATTGCAATAAGGACACATTGAACTTCTTTTGAAAAGATCAAACAATTTGGTGAACATTCTATCTAGTCTATGTCTAAAAGTTGGGAAGAAATGAACAAAATCAGTATAATGCATGTACTGGAGTGAACCTATGGAGATAATAGGCTTATTTGAGTATATCCCTAAATCTAACATAATGTTCATAAAATACATCAGAATTTGATTGTGTAGTCTTGAAAACATGTAAATATGGCTTGAATAAGCTGTGGAAGTAGTCTAGATTTTCAGTAATCCCAAATTCAATAAAAAATGAACTCAGGCCTGAATCTCATGTAGATCTTGAGGAAGAGGCCATGGAACTAATGTAGATATTGCACTTGTGCACAAGGGAGAACAAACGAAACGAAACTAACTCTAAAGATTGCGCACAAGAGGGATATGTACGGTAGGTAGCTACTGAATATTGCACTTGTGCGCAAGTAGGTATCGTTGTAAAAAATGGACAACAATGCGCGCGTACAAGAGCGATATGCCGTGAATTTTGGGAAAGAAAACAGTAAAAAATTAATTGGGTTTTGTGCTTTTATACTGAATTCTCACACGTGGTCAGCTTTCGATTGAGCTGCAGGCCCTGGCACGTGTGAGGTGACACCTAGACACATGTGAAATGACACCAGTACACGTGTCTCGTGTCCATTCGTTAGTTCGACAACACGTATCGCTCTCGCATTTGCCCGTACAAATCCCACATGTGTAAAATGACAACTTGACACGTGTCACTCTCGCATTTGGCCGTACAAATTCCACATGTGCGACAGGACGTTTTTTTGAAGGTGCAAACCGTGATATAAAATCACAAACTCCGATGAATTTTTTTCACTTTTTTTTCACTCTGCATATTGCACTTGTGCATCTCCTTCACAATCAATATTTTGCCTACTGCCTTCCATGCGCACAAGTCTGATATTGCTGCCTATGTGTCTCCTCATATCAAACTTGTGCACCTCTCTTCTATACTAATCGATCTCTCTGATATTCGGCTCGCACAGGTCCGATATACCGTACATTCTTTCCGTACATATCGGTCCTCTGTGAGGGCTTCATAATCCTTCCCTGCTCATCCTAGTCGTCACGCACAAGTGCGATATCCCCTAGTACACTTCCATGGATAGGAGAAAGCAGAAAAGGAGGGATTTCTTCTCTGCTGGCTCATCCTCAGCTCCTGCGGTTTCCATTACACCTCCTGCTAGATCTAGAATGTGCAACCGCAGCAAGTGGCTCTCTGAAATACGTAAGTATCAGAGATCAACTGCTCTATTGAATCCCAGAGCTCCATTCTACCATGTCGTCTAAAACATAACTAAAAATGATCTCGGACAGTTCGTTAGATTCACACCCACTGCTCTTCAGTGCCTTCAGGAGCCTGCCGAAGACTATATTGAAGATTCATTTTTGCTTGCTATTCATTCCAAGAGAGTCACCATAATGCCCAAGGACTTTCAGCTACTGATGAGAATGAGGAAGAGATTTTGCAAGTTACACATATCTCAGCCTGCTGCTCCTAGACCTATTCCTCTAGATAGGACTGATCTTCCTACCAAGCGTCCTAGGAAGCAGGCAGCCCCCAAGAGAGCTCCGAAGAAAGTAAGGAGCAACCACAGAATTTGCGAAGCCTAACCTGGAACCAATTGTAGATAACGCTGCTCTTGATAATGTTGTAAATATAGCTACATCAATTTTGGATATCTCTGTAATTCCTGTAGATACTACACATCCACCTCCTCCTCCTCCTTCAAATCTTTATACATATATAGATTTCGATGATTATCTTAAATTTGAGAAGGACATAGCAGATGTTGTAGATAGAATTGGTACTCCTTTTTGTTTTAGACTAGAGGAACTTGACTTTAGTATAAACTATAAAGTTCTTGATTGTTTGGATCTCAAAAATAGACGGGCTTCTATCAATGATCCTGTGATAGAGTCTGGGCTTACACTCTTGCAATATGACATTGCAAGAGATTCATCCAATGAGTTGTTGGTGCTGAGTGACTTTTTGCTTCAAGCCTTCAAGGAAAATAATGACACATTGTCACAGTGTCTGACTAGTGGATTCACACCAACAACAAAATACATGCTCGTCCCTTTTTATACCAAGTAAGATATATTAAATTCTTCTTGTTGTTTAATGCTTTATCATTGGCATTATCAATGGAAATAATTCTTAGAATTGCAGCTAAAGAAATTTCAATCTTATTTTGCAATGACCACTGGAGTTTAAACCTGATCTCTATTAAGAGATCTGTAGATAATATTGTTAAAGGTTTTTGTGTCAAGATGAACTCGATGAGCAATATGCATAAGGATGTAGATATATACCTTCCATATTTAAGTAAATATATCCCAACAGATGTTCCCCATTCCGTGGACTAGCAGATCGTTAGTTTGGAGGTAAATTTTGTCTTCCTTAACAACATTTTGAAATCAGTATTTTAATGTATTTGTTTCATTCTAATTCATTCTGTTTCATAATTGATTTCTTGTGTGCTAAATTCTTTTGCAGTCACCCCTGCAAAATGATTCATTCAGCTGTGGGTGGTACACATTATACAATGCAAAGTTATTTTTTGAGTGGTTCAACCTTCAGGAAGATGGTGATATTTCTAAGGTAATAAATTTTGTTTATTTTTATTTTTGGAATCATGATTAGTTTTCTATTTTGTTGATGTTTTTAGCCATTACTAATACATGAATGTTCTATCTTGCAGTTTACACTTCTTGCAGTACACATCAAGCCATGTGTACAGATTTAGACAATAAATTATCTTGAGCATACTGGCTAGGGCAAGGCTTTAGCCTCCCATTGTTGATGATGGTGCAAAGGATGATGTAATTATACTAAATAAAGATTAGAACAAATACAGATAGCATAAAACAGAAATAGATTGCACATGTATAGAATTCATAGAAAAATATACATTGATATATCAATTGCTGCTCCATTTTATGAATTTGGGAGCACAAAATACATGTACTGATGCCCAACTTGGGCTTTCATTTATTGAATGAAAGAGTGTATACACAGATTGTTACTAAAGTTTATTTGAAGCTATTGTTCTCCCACAATGGTGATTGTTGTAGGTAGATCTTTGCAGCACGTTATCAGCTTCTGTCTTTTTCGCATCTGTGACATGACAAATATTAGTGAATGTGCAATTGTAAATGATGACATTTTCAATTATTTTGTTCTATTTTGAAATGGCAATAAACATAAAGTACTTACGAGTCTTCCGTTGATGATAAATTTGAAATATGTTGGTAGATTGATTTGTAATAGCATGAGCTCTGTTATGATAAAATCAAGCTTCCAATGCTCTTCCACCTGAACCATAGTCAAATATACCTCATTGTAGATAATGCTTATCTCCATTCGATTTGTGTGACCATTTAGTTCAAAGTCTTGATCCAATGGTAGCCATGTACTTTCAATTTTCTTGTATCTCTGATAGCTAAATGTGAGCATTTGCTTTTCGATATGATAAGAAAAAATCATTGAAGACTTTTTAATCCTGCATTCTATGTCATTATTTGTTTTACTATCCCAGCCTTGATCCATGAGATCTGACAAAATCTCATCTGATAAATCCTTGCAAACAAATAAAGTTGGTGTCCTACAAACACTAGCACTCGAAAAAAAATCAACAAATATATGTAATGAGATAAACCAATTTAGGTGAACAATTTTTGAGCCTGTGCTTATCTTCATAACATTTCTAATATCAATGAGTAGCTTGCATCTCAAGGATTCAGAAAGAATACTGTCAGGAGTAGGCCACTCATCACTTTGAAAACTAGGCAATGGAATTGTTTCGAGCTTGCCAAAACCACTATCTGTTTGTGGCGTATATAAAGAGTCATAAAAATAGATACCACAATCTGCAAGTTCCTTTGGACTTCTTCCTCTGTGTTGTAGCTTTCCAACATCAGAATAAATCATTAACAATATTCCTGCAAGTGATTGTGCTGGCTCCCATTCACTTATGCATGATGGATATAAATCTGAAAGAAAAAAACAATGTTGAAGCATTTAAATCATAATCTGAAGAGCATCAATAAAGAAAATCACCTATGATTGTTGTAGAGTGCATATGTTTTGATATACTTACAATTACATTTTTGATGATCATGAGGATTAATATCATGTACTTTGATTTTTGAATGCATATATACATGTTGTACTAAACTTCTGATATCGATTGACCTCCCGGCATTGATTAAGCAAGTACATAATCACTCTTGTGGATCTTCTAAAATCCATTTATGTCTAAAAGCATTGTACTTTCACATCGTATCAGAGCCAAGCACAAGAGATTTGATCATAGATCTACTCAAATCCATTTTTTGTAGTTTTGTGTGCTAAAAACTAGTCTTGTGAGGCCGAGCTAGAAGCCAAGTTTTGGTGAGGGGATTTGATCTCAAAGTTGAAAGGGATCAAAATCCATATTGTTTCCACTTTTGAACCTACATTTAATGCACTATATTCATTTGGTCACCATAAATACAATTTGAGAGTGTAATTTTTAGTGAAAATTCTAGGATAGTCTACCAAGATCAAGTGCCATTGATTAGATTTGAATTTGTTTCACGAGATCTAATTGATCTAGGCTGAAATCAGGTCCTCTCAACTTTTTTATAGGTCTTGAAGGTACATCAAAGTCTGTGAGAGAGATTAAGTTAGTTTATGTCCAAAAATAGGCAAGATTGGCAAGATTTGTTTGAGAGTAGATTTCACATGATCTTATCTTCATTCTAGCTTTGTGAGTGATAGATTTGATTGAACAAGAAATAGTGTATTAGTGGCTGAAGAGTGTAGGATGATGCACACCAATGTAAGAATGAGCTCAATGTCTTTGTAGGATGGTGATGAGAAATCCAATTTCTCATTCAAAGGCAAGAAGAAGACCAATGGAAAGAAGAAGCATCCCAAGGAGGCCAATGAAGAGGATGGTGCATCAAGTTGAAAGGGCAAGATCAAGGACAAATCCAAGTTCAAATGCTTTTTCTATGGAAAGAAAGGGCATTTTGCATTAGAATGTCTCAAGAAAAAGAAGGCACAAGAGAGCAAGCAAAGCAACATTGCACATCAAGAGGAGGAGGAGGATGAAGAAGAATCATCCTTGATGGTTTCCAGCAAACCTCCATTATCTAAGAGCAACCCCAATTATTCTTGGTGGATAGATAGTGGGTCTAGCTCCCACATGACATTTCAAAAGGACTATTTCTCCACTTTACTCTCTTACAATGATGTACATAGATCTATCTATACAACTAGTAGTCAGGAGTGTAAGATAAGTGGTATTGGAACCATTCCATTATATGTTGGATCATCCAAAAGGATGAATCTTGAAAGTGTCTTTTATGTTCCTAAGTTAACTAAGAATCTGCTTAGTGTTGGCCAATTAATGGATAATGGCCTTAATGTACAATTTAAGCATGGAGTTTGTTCCATCCTTAGAAATGATGAATGTATAGCTAAAGGCTTTAATCAAGGTAGATTGTTTAAGCTTGATGCTAATATGGTAGTGGACAGTTTGAATTTGGAAAAGGTGGAGATATCAAAGGTGAAGCTATGGCACAAAAGATTGGGCCACCCCAACTACAAAGCCATGGAAACAATGTGTGCACTCGGCCTCCCCAAGCATTTGTCAATGTGTGGAAGGATGTGTGAAGCATGTAGCCTCTCAAAGGCTCATAAACTACCTTTTTCAAGATCCACAACAAGATCAAGCACTCCTCTTGAAATCATCCATTCGGATGGTGGTGCCAAACACTATGTAATCTTCATTGTTGGACATGTCTAACAAATCTATGGTGTATGATTCTTTTGTACAGTTCAAAACTTTGGTAGAAATTAAACTTAGTACCAAGATCAAGGTATTAAGAAGTGATAATGGAGGTGAATATATCTCCAATAAGTTGATTGACTTTTGTAATTCTAATGGCATAAAGAGGGAGTTGTCATGTTTATACACCCCTCAACAAAATGCTTCTTGGTTTCCAAGGGGAGGCTCGAACCTGGGACCAAAGAAACTTTGGATGCCAAGCTAACCAGTTGAGCCAACCCCGTTGGGTTACCCCCCTCAACAAAATGGAGTGAGTAAGAGGAGAAATAGTCGCTTTGTGAGTGTGCTAAGGCCTTAAGACTAGATGCTTCTCTACCCAAACCATTTTGGGGTGAGGCAATAACTTGTGCTAATAATTTGTGCAATAGATTGCCCAACCAAGCCATTGGAGGAATCACACCATTTGAAGCTCTATTTGGAGAGAAGCCCAATCTCAAGGATCTCAAAGTTTTTGGATCCATTTGCTATGTACACCAATCCTTGGATACAAGAAATAAGGATGATGCAAACTCCATCAAAGGCATCTTTGTTGGGTATGGTGAGAATAGCAAAGGTTTCAATCCCATCACTAGCAAGGTGATAGTGAGTGGGGATGTTATTTTTCATGAAGGAAATGTTTGTGTTTTGGATGATAATGCTACAAATCATCTTGATGCCAAGGATCATGTTAGGATGGAGGAGGAGCTTCCAAGTGATGAAGAACTTGAGGATCCACCTCAAGATGCAAGAACTCCAAGAAGATCCACAAGGGCAAGGGACGAGCCATTGAGGCTTACCTATGATGGCAAAGGTGATCAAAGGGAAGGCTCATCATCTTTCACATCTTACACTTTTCTTACTTCAATGTTAGATGAGCCAACATGCTATGAAGATGCTTGTAGATCTCAAAGTTAGATGGATGCTATGCAAGTAAAGTATGATGCTCTCATTGAGAATCATACTTGGGATCTTGTGAATGTTCCTCAAGGGAAGAAACCACTTGATTGCAAGTGGGGTATAGATTGAATATAATCAAGATGGATCAATAAGTAAGCATAAAGCTAGGCTTGTAGCAAAAGGGCTTTTAAAAACCAAAGGCATTGATTATGATGAGACTTCTGCTCCTGTGGCTAAGCTTATTACTATTAGATCGATCATTAGTCCTGCTACAACCTTTAATTGGGAACTAATCCAACTTGAATTCACAAACGCTTTCCTCAATGGATATTTGGAGGAGGAAATCTACATGAGGCAACCTGAGGGCTTCATCAAGGCAAAGCATGAAGGAAAGGTGTGTTTCTTGAAGAAGAGCCTTTATGGGCTCAAGCAAACACCTAAAGCATGGTAGTCTAGGCTAAACTCTTTTCTCATTTCCATCAATTTGTAATGAGTGCATATGATCCATCGTTGTATATAAGGTTTTATGATGGAAAGATCATCATTCTTGTTTTGTATGTAGATGACATCATTTTGAGTGGCTACATTGGTGAGCATTGTTTTGATGTTGGATTTGTACTAGCATTCTTGGCTGGTTTTGCTGATGGAAATGAAGCTATTGGAGGTTCATTATGTCACTCATTCATGTCCAAGTCACCAAGTGATGATGGCATCTTGTGGCGAGATGGAGATGGAGGCTCATTCATGGAGTATCATGGTGGATACATGGCAACAAAGGACAAAGGAGGAGGAGACATGCAAGCAAATGTTGATCACTCACATTTATTGTTTGTTTTCTATATTTTTCCAGAGAGTTCAGAGTTGGAAGCATGGTAGAATCATTCATTTACATTCTATTTGATTCTTCATGTACTAGTCCCATTTTGACATGTAAAATTGATGTAAGAAATAGTGAAGCATCCCAAGTGGACACTATTCTCTATATCAATTATGGTTGTTTCTATTTTGAGAATTACATGATTATTGAAAGGAGATCTATTCTTAGGAAGAAGATCATTCTTATGATGGATCAAAGTTCTATTGTCAAAAACTATGCTAGGAGCTAGCATGGGTTTCTTTCCTTACCTAACCTGAATCCAAGATCTAATCAATCTAGCATCGAAGAGACAAAGTTAGTTGTCACGCATAGATTCGTTCTCATGAGAGCGATAGCATAGATCAGATTTCAGCATGAAACATAGCTTACTCTTTCTCTCTCTCCCTTTCTCTCTCACAAAAAGTATAATAACATGCAATCTCAATAACAATCAGATCCAACAATTAGCAAAACACAGATAAAGCATGAGAGATGGAAGAAAAGTGATAGAGGGCAAGGAGATTCATCAATCCATTTCACAAGAGAACCAATCTGCTTTATTGAAATGAGGAAATGAACATGTGTAGGAACTCGAGTTGGTCCCTTTTTATAGTAGAGAGGAGGACCCTGGCCTCTGAATCTTATTGGTCCATTTCCCTAATTATTCAAACTGAAAAAAGAGTGGGAACCATCCAAATTGGAGGGAAACGCAACTTTATTCATTAACTTGACATTTAGGCCCTACGACAGTAAAAGTCCCGCAAAAAGGCCTAAAGTCCTTTTATTGACTTGTAACTAATCAAATAACTATGTGATCATCGGGTTGGACTTACACACGCAGGGTGCCAAATCCCTCTCACTTATTAGGTAGGGTTAGGGTTGCCTTGGGCTCCGCAAACCCTCCAAGATGCACCAGTCCTTCGACTGCCTATTTGGACCATAGAATTCCATTTCCATACAGACACCTCTAAGTATGCTATAGGGAGTTTTGACACAGCCTAGGGAGTACAAGAATGATTACCCGATCTACTTCGTCAGTAGGCAGTTGATTCTTGTGGAGATGAACTATACCACCACCGAGAAGCACTAGCCATGATATATATATGGTGCAGTTATTCTCGCCGACCTACAAGGCAATTTGCTTGACATGCCCATCAATGGCAGTAGGTTGCGTGGCTACTAGTTCGTCGATGTTGAGCTCAGGGATATGCCAGAACTGCCATCCTCGTCATCCTCTTTTGCTCATGATAAACTGCCAAAAATACCCCGTTAGCCAATTTAGGTAGGAGTGGATAGTCATTTTCAATCTAAATTTCCTAGGCAGATAGATTGGATAGTTGTCAATTTGGTTAGGAGATAGTGTAGGTTAGTTAAATCTTAGTGGTAGTTTAGATTTAGATCGCTAGAAGTTAGATCCTTAGCATATCGATTAGATCTAGAATAGCTGAGTAGATTAGATAGGAAGCCCCATTAGATCTATGTATTCTGATCCGTTAGAATAGATTTCGGATCAATTAGTCTTAGAGTAATAGATCATGACCCATAGACTAGGGTAATTGTCAACCGAAACCCTTAGATAGGTTAAGTTAGGCCGGATTAGATTTTTTTTGGTAGTTGACCCCAGTTCAGATAGGTAGCATTTAGATCTACTCTAGAAAAATAGTTAGTCTAGTAGATTTTAGACTAGTTCAACCCTTAGGGTAGATGTAGATCTAGTTAATCTTAGAAGTCCCAGATCCCATCCTTAGATTACAATAGCAGTTGACCATGACCCACAGATTTAGGTAGATAGGTAAATAAGATAGATAGATAGGCTAGCCAGTAGTGTAGACTAGCTTAGATGAGTAGACAGTTAAAATAAGCTAGGAAAATCAGGTTAGATCTACGTGTAGATCGACTCGTTAGACTAGGAAGATATCCCTTAGTGTAGTTAAGTGACGATTTCAGAATAGGAAGGAGATTAGGTAGATCTAGTTAGGGAGAGCATCAACAGAGCCCTGTAATTAGAAAATTCCATTTTGTACAAACAGCCTTGGCCCATGTGAAACACCTATGTAAAAATTTTCGACTACCTATCTTTCCTCATTTTCCTTGTAAAATCATCCTGAAATGTCCTGAGTGGTCTGTAAAGAGCTCTATTGTTATTTTTGGTAGTCACTGCCCTTACTCTTATTATCCTCTATTCCAGTTGAATGCATGGTCAACATTGTCCAAGAATTCCATCTGAAACGCAAGTTAGGCTCATTTTTGACAAAAATTGCCATTTTTAGTAAACAATGGGACGAGTCTGATTAGAAAATCTCGTAAATTTGGCGGCCAAATGGTAAACGGATTGTGCACAATGTAAACACTGATGATTTTGGCATAGATTAGACCGATGCTCAAAAATGACAATCGGCGAGTTATAATCCCCCTATATATATGAGGGCGGGTTATACATGACAAAATTTCCAGCAAGTTCACACATGTGGGAAATGATCCTCAAGTGTGAATGATCTTATTAAGCTTTATGATTAGCACACAAACTGATTCTAGATTGAATACCAAGATCTAGTATAGAATCTATTAGTGACATTTGTCACTTCTCATGCATGCATTTCTACTTACTTTTACCAAGTGTCATTTTTTCAGCTAGAATTGTACAAATCACCATACATGTGTCCATTTCACTTTGTGCATGACTTGCATGTCACTATGGATCACTTACACCCATTGCATGTGATATGCCATGAGTTTCTACAAGCATAATATTGATATTTCTAAGTCTACAGTCTATATGCAAGTTGTATACTACCAACTAGACTTGAAGAACCCATGTAGCTCGAGTTCCTTCTAGGCCAAATTTGGCATTTACATTATGAAACAACAAACTCACATAGTTAAAACTTTTTGACAAGCCTAAAAGTCAAGATAGATTATTTTTCATTTCTCAACACTCCTAAAAATAATCTATGTTGACTTGAACATGAATCTTGGTATTATTCCAAGATTGGCTCTATGCTTGATGAAGGAATTTTTGCTCAAAGGTTTGGTGAGCAAATTTGCAATACAAAATGATGTGTTGATGTGCTCCAAGTAGATTTCCCCTCCAATGAGCTTCTCTCTCACGAAGTAATGTGCAACTTCGATGTGTTTGCTCCTTGCATGAAATATTGGATTGTTGGCAAGAGCTTGTGCTAAAATATTGTCACACATGATCAAAGGTAGATCATCTTCCTTGATTATCTTTAGCTCCATTAGCAACCTCTTGATCCAAAGCACTTCTTTTGTTGTAGTAGTAAGTGCCTAATATTCAGCTTCACAAGATGAGAGTGATATAGTATCTTGCTTTTTGGAAAGCCAAGATATCAAATTTCCTCCAAGATATATGACATATGCACTTGTAGATTTCTGATATGCTTTATCACTTGCAAAATCCGAGTCAGAATAGCCAACCATAGAAAGATCTTCACTTTTATATAACAAACCATAATCATAGGTTGAAGATATGTACCTAAGTACCCTTTAGGACATTTCCCAACGATGAATACGGATTTTGCATAGCTTGGCTCAACTTATGAACACTAAAACTTACATCAGGCCTAGTTATAGTGAGCCAAAGAGTGATGTCCACGAAGGATCCTTCATCACCTTTGTTAGGGTCTTTTACAATTTGCTCCATAGGAGTATCAATACTCTTACAATTTAGCATATTGAACTTTTTTAACATTGAAAGAGCATACTTGGATTGACATACAAAAGCTTTATCATTATGGAAACTAATCTCTAATCCTAATATGTAATGAAATTTTCCAAGATCTTGCATCTTGAATTCTTTTCCAAGTGCAATTTTGGTTTCCTCAACTAACTTAATACAACTTCCTGTCAGGATAATATCATCAACATAAATGAGAAAAATGCCAATATCTCTATCATAAAACTTGACATATAAGGAAGGATCATAGTTACTAAGATTAAATCCTAGTGAATCAAGAAAAGTGTTAAGTCGAGAATACCACAATCTTGGAGCTTGCTTTAGTCCATAAAGACTTGTAAAGAGCAAGCAAACTTTGGTCTTGTCTTGGATGAACCCAAGAGGTTGATCCATATAAATTTCTTCTTCTAGATATCCATTTAAAAATGCATTAGAGACATCTAGTTGAAAAACTTTCCATTTGAAAAAACAAGCAATAGAAATTATGATTCTAATTGATACTATCCTTGCAACTGGAGCAAAGGTCTCCTCAAAATCAAGTCCATAAACTTGAGAAAAATCTTTTGACAAAGTCTTGCTTTGTACTTGTTGATTATGCCATCTTGATTATATTTGACTCAAAAAACCCATTTGCAACCAATGGTGTGCTTGTTGGATGGAAGATCCACAAGCTCCCATGTCTTGTTGGCAATCAATGCTTCATATTCCTCCTTCATGGTTAGAAACCAATCTCTTGATTTGAGTGCATCATATACATCCTTTGGCTCCTCATGTGAAACAAAATAAGCATAATTAGTGGAGTTGAGTTCCACTTGCTTGCCTTTATCTCCATATGTAAGCCTCTTAGGCTCAGATCTTTCTCTTTGTGATCTTGTTGGTGAAAAGATTCGAGGTGACTCCTCAATTATCGGCCCCATCTCTCCATGATAATCTTCAAGGGTGATGATAGGAGAATCCTTTTGAGAATCTTTGATCTCGGCCTCCTCAAAGATGTATTTTTTATTCTCATGGAAAATAACATCCCTACTCTCAATTGTAATTGAAGTAGAGGGAACATAAATTCTTAAGCCTTCTTGTTGGATGAGTGTCCAACCATGATCCCTTTGACTAAATTTGGATCATCTCTTTTCCTTGTTTCCAAGGGTACATGAACAAAGCAAGCACATTCAAAAACTCTAAGGTGATCAACCTTAGGTTTCTTCTTAAACAATACTTCATATGGTGATCTTCCTACAAGTGCAATGTGAGGTAATCTATTGCACAAATAATTTGCACAATTAATTGCTTCTCCCCAATATTCAATAGGCAAAGAAGCTTCAACTCGGATTGCTTTAGCACATTCACATAGAGATCGATTTTTTCTTTCAGCAACTCCATTTTGAGATGGAGAATAAGCACAAGAAAACTCTCTCTTAGTCCCTTCAGCCTCACAATAATCATAGAACTTGTTGGAGATGTATTACCTCCTCCATCACATCTTAAAGCGCAAGAGGTGTGGCATAAGAGATTGGGACATCTCAACTACAAGTCATTGGAGGTGATGGCAAAGAGGCAAGTTGTGTTTGGTCTTCCTAAATCTCTAACAAGCTTGAATCATTTTTGTGAGCAATGTGCTTTATCAAAGTCACATAGGTTACCTTACAAGAGGTCTACATCAATATCAAGTAAGCCTTTCCAAGGATCAACTTTGTTGTGTGGTCATGAAAAAATTTCTTCCTATTAATATGGATCTATAAAATCAATAGACTAGCTTAATCTACCTAACAATGTCTCTCTTTGCAAAAATAATTTTATATGTATTTTGAGGACATTTATGCCCATTTGAGAAATATGATAATGCTCTAATTGCCAATATTATTGTCCCATCATTCAAAGAAAATTTGCTATGATGAATGCAAATCTCTTTATTTACAAAGCTCTTCAAATAATGGGATATGGATGAATCCTTCTGTCGTGATCCTTGGCGATCTCTTACATATCCTTGCATTGTTGTAAAGGCATATACCTCCATAGTAGGCTACAAAATACAATCAACGGTCACATATCTTGAAAACAAAATAACTACATTTGAATAGAACTCTCTTTCAAAAAAAACCAAATGGAGATTGTTGATGCAAAGGTAAAATGATCTTTTCATGTTTTTTTTATTTACACGATGGCATGCAGTTAAAAATTATACTAAATTATAATTTAACAATTTTTCATTGTAATCTTTTAGTCTTCGCAACAAGACAATACAATCAATTGCGGATGGTTTTGCATCTAGAATGTCAAATCTCTTGGATTAGTATATGATGCAAACTCCAAATGTTGATATACGTGAGATAAATTTCTCAACTTCCAATATCCTGATGATATTATGTTTGTGTAATTTTAAGTTATTTTCATTGGCTAATCTATACACTCAATGTTTTAAATTGCAGTTCCAATGCCCTGAAGTATCAACAAATATTGTTCATCAATTCCGACATGAATGCTACAAGTCCTACTATTGTCTGCAAGGTCCTACAAGCATGAAGTTGCGGAGGTGGATTGTGAAGTTGCAGTGCTTGATGATCTGCCTCAGACACTTATGATTGAAATGTAAATATCGATATATAATTGTAATTACTTGTTGATATAAAATACAAATGTATAGAAAGATGTCATCACATGATGATGCATAGAACAGATAGGTAAACAAAAAGTGGGCTATTATTGAAAGCCACAGATATTTTATTTAGATTTTTCTAGCAATGCATATTTTTCAAAATATTGAATATTATATGTTCGATGAAATCTTGAAGTCATTTGAGACAGTTTTCTATTCCTTTTTTCGAAAGCTTGTTGTTCAAAGTTGTCGTTCTTTGAAAGGTATGTTGCACATCTACCATCAAAACATTTTTGCGATTTCGACAATTTTTGACGCTTGTATTTAAATCCTTACACTATATATGATTTTCTTGTCTTGGTCCGTACATCAAAGAAACTTGTTAAACAATATCAACATTGGGTTAATTTTAAATGCAAGCACAAAATAGTGAAAACACTGAAATAAGTTTAAATAAACTCATTGAAAGTCAATTCAAATGTGTATTTAGTAGGAGAATAATCCAATAGTAGTCAAAGTACATTATCATAAAAATGTAAGTTCAAGCCTGAATCAAAAACCACCGACAATATAACTAATCAAAGGGCCACAAAACAAGGCATGGACTGACTCTTTTTTTTTGGACCCAACAAGTTCGAGATGGCAATTTTTGTGGTGTCTATTCACATGATTTGATGACATTTTCGAGACTAGATGATCGACCTACGTTTGCAATTGTCGTAAAAAGAGAGTTTATAAAACTGCGATAGTCTTCGAGAGATGGCAAGAGAGAGATAAAGAGGAGTGCGAGAGACGGGGTGCAAATTTCTGAAGTGCCATGTGCGCATCCCTCAATGCAAAGCAGGTTAGAATACACAAGGCCGTAGTTTGGTATTGAAGCAAGGATTTTTGGCCACACACCAACATTGGAAGAGGTAAAAAAAAGTCTTACAAAATGGTGATGAACAAGATGAAGCATGGAAAAAACTAAAGCAAAAGAACGAAGTGAGGACAGCTGCATCGGTCATGCACCTCCACAATCAACTATAGAGCTTGCGATGGAATGAAAATGAGTTGGATCATCATGTAGAGAAGATCAAAATGATCTTCGCTCAACTCTCTGCATCTGGACAAGAGCATCACGTCCCAGCACCCCCACAGCTGATGTACTTCATGAAATCTCTACCCTTAGCCTACCAGCCGCTAAGAATGCTCATCCTGAGTTTACTTGAGATGACATTCAAAAGAGCAGTCAATCTCGTTGCAGACAAAAGATTGATGAGAGATGAAGGAGAATAAAAAATGCCGACCAGGGGAAGGCCCTTTTTGTAAGGGGAAAGAAGAAAAACAAAAGCAACGAGAAGACTCAAATGAAGTCTTTGATGAAGGGCAACTACAATAAAGAAACTTGTACCTATGATCATTGTCACAAGTTGGGACACTCAACATACAGATGCTAGTTCAATTTGACAATACCTTGCACACAGTACAAAAAAAAAAAGAGCATTCAACATATAAATTATGGCACAATCCCAAAGGAAGGCACAAAGGAGAAAAGGCCAATGTCGTAGGATCAGAAAAGTAATCTATACCAATCAAAAATCATCAGCAGCTACGATAGCATACTTAATACACCCAAAAATGAAAATCATCTATGGCATAGACGAATGTATCATCTGAATATGAGGAGTCTCTATGACATGAGCAGAAAGAACTTGTGAATGGTCTGAAGATTACAAGTACATACTCCGACTTTTGTGAAGCCTATCAGAAAGGCAAGCATCATCGAAGTCCATTTTTACACGAAGGAAGTAGGGCCAAGGACATCCTTGAGCTAGTTCACTTAGATGTTTGTGGACAAATGAAGGTTGACTCCCTTTTTGGATCGAGATAGTTCCTGATATTCATAGATGATTATAGTAGGATAAAAACTATATATTATTTGAAGAAGAAGTCCTAAGTGTTTGATGGATTCAAGAAGTTCGTGGCATTTGCAAAGCGACACAACTCCAAGAAATTGCAGACCCTCAGGTCCGACAATGGAGGTGAATATTCGAGCAAGGAGTTTTCAGGCTTCTACCAAGACATAGGAATTGAGCATTAGTTCACACCCGCCTATACAATGGTGTAGCAGAAAGATGAAACATAACTTTTGTTGAAGTAGCTAAAAGCATGATGGCTCAAGCATAATTGCCAGGATAGTTTTGGACTGAAGCAATTACAGCTGCTGTACATCTACAGAACTGATCGATAATGACAACACTGGAGAACAAGATGTCGTATGAAATGTAGACGAGTGAGAAGCCCGATCTATTATACTTACAAGTATTTGGATGTGCAACATACATGCACATACCAAAAGAAAAGATATGCAAACTCGATCAAAATTCGGTGCAAACAGTGATGGTCAGATATTTTGAATAGTTCGTAGATCTATTGACTCCACAATCCAGCCTCAAAGAAGGTGATAATGAAAAGAGATGTGAAGTTCTATGAATCGACGTTTCTAAGAGTCAAAGAATCAAGAGGCCATGAAATCTTCACAATATTGTCGATTGAAGAGGGAGTTCAAGGCTAGACATCGAATCAGAATGTCAAATGACAAACTTCAGAGCAGGAAACAGAAGTTCATCTTGTCGAAGAATTCGAAGAGCAAACACACCACAACCAAGAAGTTCGACAAGAATAAGAAGACCCCCTGACAGATTCATCAATAATTTTCAATGTAGTGAAGACACAAATGTCGAATTCTGCAGCTACACTGAAGAACCAACAACATATCTAGAAGCAATCCAGAATCTTGAAGGAGAATTTTGGAAGCAAGCAATGTCAAAAGAGATTGAATTGATGAAGCATAATCAAGCATGGAACCACTTCCCGAAAGAAAGAAAAAAGTCAACTGTAAATGGGCATACAAAAAGAAACTGAGATCAGATGACAATGTCAAAAGTTACAAAGCTCGACTTGTCACTAAAGGCTACACTCAAAGATATGGTATCGACTACTTCAATACATATTCCCCGATGGTTAAGATGTCGAGCATCCAACTACTCCTCGCTTATGCTACGAAGTATGATCTATAAGTACACGAGATTAATGTAAGGCCAGTCTTTCTCCATGGAGACCTAGAAGAACAAATTTATATGAAGTAGCTTGAAAGATATGAAAAATTTAGTTTTCCAATCAAAGACCAAGCACATACCCCTGAAATATCATCATGTTCGAGATCTGATCTCAAAAGGAGAGCTCTGTGTCGAGTTTGTGAGATCGAAAGATATGATAGCAGATGTGCTAATCAAGCCACTGGACAAACCACTGTTCATAAAACACAAAAAGACAATCGGAATTACATAAAGAGAAGGGTTACATCATTCAAGAGGGAGTGTTGGAACTGGTGAACTCATATAACCCTTCTCTATCATTCCCCGAACGGTCAACAAATTAGCGGACCATCAACACTGAACAATCTAATTCCCACACAAGTTCTGAAGGCAGAATTCGAGCAAATGAGCCGTCGGGCAACTCGAGTTATCGGGCTCTAGCTTGTCGTACATGAAGCTTCAAACTGTCACGATCAGTCGTAAAGAAAATTTAGGAGAGAATGTAGTTAGCTTATTGTTTAGCATAATTCTCTCTTGTAATGTTTAGTTGATCTATCTTTTAATCCCATCTGGTGGGACATAAGTATGGAGGCATAAGTATGGACTAGAAACCAATATCATAGCTCTTAAAATAAGAAATTTTTTAATTTGAATATTTGAAATAAAACTAAAAAAATAGATTAAATTTTAATATACTTCAAAACATTATTAAAAAAGTCGACTGAAAAAATAAAACATTTATCATTGTAATATTTGATTTTTACATCAGTTATCGACATATATTAAAATATTTATATTTGTCTAAATATTTATTACCATTGTAAATATCACAATATTTAGAAGAAATTTAAAAAACCCTATATCTCAAAAATGCTATTAAATTTATATCAAGTTACAAAATTTAAGATTAAGTTTGGTATGATTTTAACAAATCTATTTCTGAAACATAAACTAAACAATAATTATTCAAGATTTAAGTTAGTGTTATACAATTGTTATAAATAGTTATTATGCATGTATCATAGATAATTATGAATAAATAATTATACAATTGCTACAAATAAAATTCTATTAAATTAATCTTATATTTCAATTTCATTTTGCATCATTGTCACAATTATATTCAATTTTTATGACTTATTTCGATAAAAATTGATATTTATCGCTAAAAAGTCTATCTCCATAACTTTAATGCTCAAAACATTATTTGAAAATATTGCTACATTACTTTCTAAAAATTTCAAATCATCCGATATCAACTAATTGCTAATTACAATTGTAGAATATCATGACATAAAATAAAATAATCACAACTCCAAAAGAAAATAGAACAAACTATCTATATCACACAATATCCTTGCATATACACTCACATTATTTAAATATTACTTTCATTTCTCTCTTTATCACACTTTTTGCTTTACAAAATAAAGATATTGCATAATATCATTCTCTACCAAAATAAAATAATAAAATACTAAACTATTGGCATTCAAAGTTTTTTTAAACACAAATTACAAATCAAAATAAATATTCAAAATATTTAAAATGCAATCCTCTCGTTGGACTTCCGATACTAGTTTATTTTTTTTTAATATGCGTCTTGATTTTTTTAAGGGAAGTAGTTTCGATCTTGAACTAATTTAAACTTAAATTGCATGGATAGTTGGCGGATTATGGACGTCTCCCAACTAAAGAAGAGTACGGCTTTGTTTGAGAATCCTATGAGCCATTAGTCAATAAATGGAAGAGTGTTAAACCGTTATCGGAATGTAACGGATCTTGTGGCCATTGAATTTCGATGATCTCATTGGGACGTATTTTACGATATGCACGCCAAAAAAAAAAAATTAAACCTATGACTTGTTGAAAATACAGCAAAATAAACCCATTTGATCCTAGAAATGATGGAGAAAGCACCTATTTAATATCCAATCAAGATCTAATAGCTAGATTACTAATCAATGCATTGATTTTTAGCTTATCTTGGCTTGAACTCCACAAATTGGCTTCAAAGTCATGCTAAACTCTTTACACATGTGAGTGTACAGTCTGTTGTTGTCTGTGTACTGTACCTGCACCTTCAAACTCCTCTAATGATTACAAAAATCCATATGCCAATAGCAATCATCATTCAAATGATAGACAAAAACTAGTCATGAAGGAAGATCTCGATTTTACTCATAATTGGATGGATGATCCATCACATATTTATACATAAGTGCCTCGGATCTGAGCATTTAGGGCTTCATCTGATCCATCCATAACCTAAATCTAATTTTTAACCTATTAGGTTATAGTATCCACGCTGATTGGTGGTCAAGATCTCGGGATCCAAAATAATGTAAAAATTATTATTTTTAGCTCCTAGAATCTCTATCTATCATACATTTTGGTCTCATTCCAAAGGTACCATTCCAAAGCTAAGTTATTGATTTGACTTAGAATAAAAATAGTTTCTTTTACAATGACGTTCACGAAACCCTCTTTCTCATCTTCATCTGGTTGATCAGCAAGCAGTTTTTCTTGAATGTGAAATTGTGAGTCCCCCCTACCAGGCTTCTCTGCTACATGAATAAAAAGCTCAGAGAGCTTCGTGTTGGTGACTCCTTTGGTGAAGTAGTACATGAATTTCATTTTGTCTTTCAAAGGAATATCTTGAGGTTTACCTGAGATTTTGAAAGAAATTTTAAAAGATTAGCACAAAGAGAAAACAATCTGTATTGAGGAAGATTTTTTTAGGAAAGTTTCAAATATTACCTTACTAAAATTACTAAATAGTTTAAAAAGATAGGCAGTTTTTGACAAAAATCTCTAAGAATTATTGAATAAAGTAAGCAATTTCTATAATTTTAATTATAAATTCTCATAATTTACAAGCTTCTAAAACCTTGGAGAAGCACATATTATTGCTAAAATGTCTCACAATTTCTACTTTGAACAAGGGCCACCTCGACTTGCTATGCTTAGCATATCGAGTCGAGGTGGCCCATGACTCTCACTTATGCTCAGCATAGTGGGCGAGGGTATTAACAAGCAGTGGCTATGTTGAGCATAGCAACTACATTGGGACTTTCTCGATGGCTATGCTTAGTATAGAACATGCTTCAAATGTTATGTTGAGCATAGGTGGGCACTCAGGACTTGAAGACCTTCTATGCTAAGCATAGATGTGAGGAGAGGACCCGAGAGGCCACCTATGCTCAGCATAGGTCACATATGTGGTAATAAGAAAACAATCACGACTTTATGCTATGTTGAGCATAGGTGAGCACTCAACAGTACCTGAATACATCCTATGCTGAGCATAGGTGAGAGGAGAGGACAAGTGAGGCCACCTATGCTGTGAGCATAGGTCACCTACGTGATAAGAAGTAAAACTTTAATTGAAACTTAAATATTTAGTAGCTGCTAATTTACAATTGATTAGATTATATCTGATAAGAATGTTGTGAAGACACCTTTGTTGAGTAATAAAGATCAGTTGTCTCGCTCTGTCTCTGTGGATTTGAATGCCCAAACAGAAGTAAGCTTCGCCCAGATCAGTCATGTCGAATAGTGACCATGTCTGGTTCTTGATCAGAGAGGAATACTTTGTGTCCATCGCTTCTCTCAAGAGATCAGAGTCTGGTGGGCTAAGTGCCTCTTCGACAATCATTGGTTCCTACATTAAAAGAGAGGCAGACTCAAGAGTATACCTTGTGGGTTGTGAGCGCACTCGACTTGATCTTTTTGGAGGTGGTGTCGGTTGATGATCCAATCTTGGAATTTGTCGTTTTTGAGTACCAACAACTTCTTTGTCTAATTTGTTGTCGAGTAGTTGATCGACAATGGGCACGCTTGAACCAGAGGTTCGAATTATCATGTTGGAGGTAGGTGTCGAAGATTCGCATTGAACTTTGTCCTTGCCTTTGAAGTTGATAAACTGATCCTCGATAAAGATTGTATCTTTGCTGAATAAAATCTGTTGGGTATCGAGGTTGTACAACTTGTAAGTGTTGTCAGATGAAGTGTATCCGATAAGGATGGTTTTGAGACCTTGGAAGTCAAATCTTTTTCTTGACTCTTTCAGGATCGGCATGTAGGTGATACATCCGAATACTCAAAGGTTCTTCATCGAAGGCTTAGATCTTGTCCAACTATCATGTGGTGTTTTGCTTGATAAGACCTTGGTTGAACATCTATTCTGGATGTAGCTAAGCCATTCGACTGAGACGAATAAGGAGTAATAAACTGTTGTTCAATGTCTTGGATTTGGCAGTACTCCTTGAATTTGGTAGCGATGTACTCTCCACCATTGTCGGACCTCAGGGCTTTGATATGTTTCTTTCTCTACATGCTCCTTGAAGATTTTGAAACAATTGAAAGCTTCTGATTTCTTCTTGATAAAGTACACCATAGTCCTTCTGGAAAATTCATCAATAAAAGTGATAAAAATAATGAAATACTTTGCATCCTTCAGTGAAGGATTCTGCATTGAGCCACAAATGTCTGTATGTACAACATATAATAATCCTCGAGCAATATGTTGATGGCTTGATCTAAATGGTTTCCTAATCTGTTTACCGACTAGATATTCTTGACAAAAAGGTAATTTGACTTTCCTATCTGGATAGTCGAGATCAAGAACAATAGATTGCTTAGACATTTGTAATATAGAAGCATGATTTAGGTGACCAAGTCTATAATGCCAAAGTAAACTTTTATTGATCTGAACATAAGTACTAAGGGCCTAACTAGAGGCAGAAAAGCAATGACTTAATCTGTACAAGTATCCATGTCGACTACTTTACACTGATCAGATTCAAATTCTACTTTATGTCCTAGATCTGTAATTCTGCTAAGAGAGAGCAGATTTGTAGATAGATTCAATACATGTAGGACATTTGAAAGTAGTTTAGATTGACCATTTGCAAAGTTCAATCTTATTGTACCTTCACATTTGATAGTTTGTGTGCTATTGTCACCTAGGTAAACATCTCTCTTGGTACTATAAGGCATATAGGACTCAAAACAGCCGATATGGCTGGTCATATGTTGTGTGGATCTAGAATCCAGAAACCAGGAGCTGTCGTTGGATGCTTCTTGATGGCTAGTCATGAATGCATCATAATCTGCTTCTTGATTGGGTTGTGGCGCTTCTGTAGTTGCATTTGCCATCTGATTCGATTGTCCCTTACTATTGTTCTTGGCTTGTAGTATGCGACAATCTTGAATCTTGAGGTTGGTTTGTTTGTAGTATCTGTAGAACGGCTTCTTCTTTGGCGGTGGGTTTGACTGCTCTTGACACTTTGTCAGCTTTTGATTTTGCTTCGATGTTTTGGGACTTTCTTCTTCTGCTTAGTCGAGCCTATGTTGGTGTATAGGGCATGAGAGTCAACAGCCAAAGAACTGGAGGACTCGTTTCTTCGAGTGTCTTCTTGCAACAACATTGTAATGACTCTTGAAGGACTCAGTTCTGGGTGTGTCGTGATGATCATCACCCAACTATCGTATGAGCTTGGCAAGCTTGAAAGTAGTGTCATTACTGTAACTTGATCGTCTATGATTGATCTAAAAGTGGTCATTTGCTTCAGTAGGTTCTTGAACTAGTTGATGTGATTCTGCAGGGAATCACCATTTGTCATCTTAAGAGAGTAAAATTTCTTCCTGAGATGTAGCTTAAAAGCTATGTCTCGCACTTCGTACAAGGTGCTTAAGATGTCCCAAACTTCCTTGGAGGTCTGAGCTTCAGACACATAGCTGATTTGAGTGTCTAATATATTAAGGATGATCAGCACAAAAGCTTTGCCATCTTTCAACTTCCATCGGGAGATTGCAGCATCGTCGACTTTGGGTCTTGCCTCTGCATTTGTAACAATGTCATACAAAGTGCAGTTCTCATCTTAAATTTCCACAGATGGTAATTGGCTCCATCAAGCTTGTCCATGATAGGACTGGCTTTCCCTTGGGAATCCATGTGGATAGTAAGTCTAGGTAATAGTAGCAACTATCAGTGACTTAGGTATGAAAATCTGATGCAACTTACAGAACAAAAAAACTGTTATTCTATCAGCTAATAGAATTAGATTTTGTGGGAAGCTTATCAAGCTATAAAAAATAGCTCTAAGATAAAGTCGCTTAAGGAATCAGATCTATTTTGATACCATGCTAGGCTGGTATCAGATAAAATGATCAGAAAAGAGTAATTACTGCTCTGATACCATGTTGGAAACATGGTGCGCTTTTACAATCGTCCTTGAGGGATGCGCAACTAGCATCACTATAGGAAAGCATCTTGAAGCCTGCATCACGACAATAATACAAGCCATAATCTCTCGTTAATTGAAGATATTGCAAGATTTTTTTTGCAATCTTCCAGTGTGTCGAGCCTGGATTCGTGCAGAATTGGCTCATCCTGAACACTGCATAAGCAATGTCAGGACGTGTGTTGTCGACAAGGTACATCAACGAATCTATCAACTTCTTGTAAGGTATGAGCTACATTTGTTCTCTCTCTTCTGCAGTCCTTGGACAATCATCGTTTGTCAGCACCGTTCCTATGCGCATTGGAGTATTCGCTCCTTTGCAATTCAGCATCCCAAAATCCTCTAGGATTTTATGGGTGTATTTGGACTGGTGAAGGTACAACTTACCTCCCTCATAGTCCCTTTCAATTTGCAAGCCAAGATAACACCTAGCTTCTCTCAGATCCACGATCTCGAAATGTTTCGAGATGTCTGTCTTCACTTCAGCAATCAGCCTCTCACTCTTGCAGAGTATCAGAGTGTCATCCACATATACAGCCACAATGATGATCTTTCCATCTGTGACTCTGACATACACATTCGAATCAGCCAACAATGGCATGAATCCTAATGATTTCAGGGCTTGATCCTTCTTCTTGTACCATTGTCGAGCTGACTGTTTCAGACCGTAGATACTTCTATGCATTCTGCATGCATAATCAGGAAGTGAATTCGAGACATATCCTGGGGGTTGATCCATGTAGATCTCTTCATCTAGCTCGCCATGCAAGAAGGCTGTCTTCTCGTCCAATGTGGTTCATGAGGTCATAAGCGGCTGCATATGCAAATAACAAATGTAGGGACGAACGTTTGACAACAAGAGAGAAGGTCTTGGAGTAGTCAATACTATATCTTTGAGAAAATCCCTTCACTACCAGTCTTGCCTTGTATTTCGAGAAGTTTCCATCTGGCCCATACTTGAGTTTGTAAATCCATTTGCATTTGACAGTCTTGCGCTTATGTGGTAATGGCTGCAGCATCCATACTTGGTTCTTCCTTATGGATTCCATCTCTTCATTCATGGATTGGATATATTTGTCCTTCTCTGGACATTCAATCGCCTCCTCAAAAGTTTGTGGTTCGCCACTGAATCCACAGAACTCTTCTGATGCAGAGGCAGAGCTGCCTGGCACGTATCTTGTTGGCACTCTTTGTGGTCATGTCGACCTTCTTCGTCTTTGTCTGCTCTGCTAGGTCCGGAGCCATCCTGGTTTACAGGAACTGTAGCAACAGGCTGCCTCTCGAATCTTTTGTCTTCTGATTCGGCACTTGAATGCGGAGCGACTCGAAGATCATCGTCTTCGTGTTTGTCTCATGCTCCCTCTATCGCTGGTGACAAGTCATAATACTGTCTCTCCAGAATTTCATAGCTGACAGGATCGTCATTGGCCATTGTCCTACTCTCACCAAGTCTGACATCTCTCACTGTTTTCACAGTGTTCGTGTCTAGCATGTAGACTCTATAGTATGACGAATTGTTGTCATAACCTACCAGAAATCCATGTTCAGCTTTCTCATCAAGCTTCTTTCGAAGCTTATTAGGAATATGTGCATCAGTTGCACAACCAAAGATTCTGCTGTGAGATAGGTTGGGCTTTCTACCCCACCATAATTCGTGTGGTGTCGTGTGAGGGACACCAGACTTCCCTGTCCTATTTTGGATGTATGCAACTGTAGCTACTGCTTCAGCCCACATTACTCTTGGAGCTTTTGAGTAGGCCATCATGCATCTAGTAGCCTAGGATCACCTTATGTGTGTCAGATGTTGACGTTGAACACAGATCTGCACAAATGTAGGCTGTTGAACAATTTTTGTTCGATCTCTCTTTACCCATTTTTGAGCTCTCAAGCTCCTCGACATAGGACGAACTGTTACTGTTCTCCTGTCTATTCTATGCTGATTTGTTCCTCGGGTTCAGACGACAATCCATGGCTGCATGACCCTTCTTGTGGCAGTGGATACACTCAATTTTTGGATTGAGCCAACACGTATCAACTGTGTGCCCATCTTGTCTGCATCTCACGCAAGTCTTCTTTTCTCCACCTTGCTGTTTCAACCTCCCTTTTCTCTTCTAGTTGCCTTTGCTAGTCCTCTCTGCTTGCTGATCACGATCCTGCATTTGATTCGACTTCCTGTTAGGCTTGAATTGTTTCTTGGATTTTTCTTTGTTGTCGTAGAGGGCCTGGTTAGAACCATCCTTGTGATCAAGGTGTTCTCTAGCCTCAACTTCCTCTCGAATCTCGACAATTGCTTTTTCGAGGGTCATGGTAGAAACTTTTGCAAGCAGGGTTCTGGTTGTTTGGAAAGATCTGGGTAAGGCTCTCAACAGGTAAGTGAGCTGCTTCTCTGCTGACACTATGTTCTCTGCTCTAGAGTTGTGTAGTGACAGGAATAGATTCTTCATCTTCCTTACAAAAGAAGTGAGATCTTTGTCGTCCCACTGCAGGTTCGTCAACTGATCTTCCAGCATCATTATTTGACTTCTTGATTTCATTTGAAATCTCGTGAGCAGTGTATCCCACATCTCCTTAGCTTTGGAGAGTGTGAGACTATCTTCGATGGATGACGATAGCAAGGCTACTGCCTTGTCATTTTTCTCCCTCCATTCGCGTAGCTCTTTGTCTGATGTCGTAGGCATCTCTTCTGTGCCATCCACCCAGGGGAATAAACTTTCACCCTTGAGTATCAATGATGTCTTAACTTTTCAGACTAGAAAGTTAGATCTTGAAGAATCAAGAACTGTACAGATCTTGCTCTGTATGCTGCTGATTGAAGCCATTGCTTCTGAAGTGCGTTCTCTTGTTGATGGTTGTTTGTTTGAATGCTTGGCCTCCTGGATATGATAGGCCTTTGGCTAGGTCAGATTATGACAATGTAGGCTCTGATACCACTGATGACAATCGCGAACGCAAAAAACACAAACAATTCGATTCAGATGGATTTCAGATATGATTGTTGGTCACTGCCAACTGTATCAATCCTACAGTCCTCCAGAATACAAGACAAAGTGAGCTCCTCACCAAGCAAGTAATGGCCAAAGCTTGACATTACAAAGTTCTAAGGCTACAACGATAGTATTGTCAGTTCCTTCACCCTCCCACCAAGCCCTTCATCATGTTTTCCTACCGTCACCAGCCCATCCGGCCAAATCTATTTTTACCACCAATTTGATGATGAGTCCACCCCCTTTGGAGACTGATACTGTTGATCTACGTTTTTGATTAACAGCATTCAACAAAACTCAAACCAAGGTGCAAAATTAAATGAACAAGTGAATCAGACACTGAATAGCAGCAGACTAATTTACATTCAAAATTAGACAAGATAAGAGTGATATGTGCGCAATGGCTACAAAAATCAGATCCACGCAGTGCGTTGGCATGAGAGAAATATAATTCTCCCACGAGTAATGTCTCGCTTACTAGCGGACTTGTGGATCTATAGATCCTATGCAGAATTGTCTCTCACACAGACAGACGCATATTCTGTTTGTGTGTCTTGCTTACTAGCATTAGACTTCATGTGTATTTATCATGTATCATCCAGAAAGTATATAGTCCCCTCGTGTAACTTTCAGATTAGAGTATTAAACATCTACAGCTAATCACAAATTACAAGAGTGGCAGATTAGCCATGACCTAGAGTGTATCTGCTGATGTCATGCTATCAAATTAGATATCTGTACTTCTAGGTACTTGCATGATCTTGCTGGTCCTTTTTGGAGCGTGAGGGCAGAAAAAGGTGTCGCAATGATTTTCGTGTCGCTTCGAGTCGTTTGACTTTCTCATTGTTTGACTTTCTCCTGTTGTACCGCAAAAAATTCTCTTTTGCAAATTTTTCGTGTTCGTGTCTTTTCGTCAGGGTATTCGCTAACATTTTTGCTTCGTGTCTTTTGACTTTTGCGTTCGCGAACATTTTCGTCAGGCAGAGGGCTGAAAGCTAGCAAAGCTTTGGTAATAGAAATGTTTTGTTTTTTCAAATGGTGGACGATGACGGAACACGGTTGATTAGTTGATTTCATAACTAAAATTTGTAATGCAAGAATTGAAAAAGAAAAAATTGTAAAGCTTAACGCCAGAAATGTGCTTAGTGGTGATGATTTGGAGAATCTAATTGTTAAGTGTTTGGATCACATGAGGATGATCATTGCTTATGACCTTTAAAAGAAGATGAAGTCAACATAATTGTTATTGAGAATATTTAAAACATGAATGATATAGTCGCTAAGGGCTAATGAACCCTTTACATTTTGAATCCAAGTTGAAAGACAATCAATCATACAATTATGATATGGAGTATTCAACATAGAAAATATTCGTAAAAAATTGTCATCTCCTTGGGAGTTAAAGTGTCTAAAAAAAACGTTAATAGAATCTCAAATCAAATGAATATGAGTTTCTTCTTGCTTTGTCTTTCATCCACGTAATATGCGTGAACTCAAATTTTACAAGATCGGACAATGGAGATTGAGTTTGGGAATTATCTATTGTAATATTGTGCCCTTGTTTTTCTTTGCAATTTGATTGTCATTTGGTTTCCCCAAGAATGCAAAGTCCTTTGGATGAAACTTGAAAAAGACAAAGCCCTCTTGGATGTATCTGAAAATACAAAGCCCTCTTGGATGGAATCCAAGCATAATTTCTAAAAAGTTTTTTGTGACACACTAAGCTTGATAATTTGAGTGTTTTGGCATATTGTGAAAATTACAACTTGAGGAGTCTTGTTGCTATTGTGGCTAGGTGAGAGGAGTCTTGAATAAATTTGTTATTATATGGAGGATGAGTCTAATTTATTTCGATCATATGTCCTTGAATGCACATTATCTAGCTCACAAATGGGTGAAGACCTTTTTTAAAGCCTTCACCCTATGAACAATCTTGGAATCTGAATGAGTAGCTACAATTCCAAAATTTGAAGGGCGTCATTTTGTTTTAACATTTAGTTCTAAACTTTCATTGAGATTCATTTGAAAAATCTAAAGATGATGCATATACTCTTTGAAACATATTCCTTCGAGATTTTATGAGTTTAAATACTATGGCGTTAAAATGAGGATTTACTATTTGAACTGCAATTTTTAAGAATGGCCTTCCAAGGACTACTTGTGAAATAGTTTTTTTCTTTGAAAGGCATGGAGGCTTTCAAGGGGTCTGGGCATTTTGCAAATGAAGTAATTGCAAGTTTCTCTCTGCCTGTGATTCAACAAAAAATATTGCACATGAGGTGCTATCATTTTCATGCAATGACAGGACTTTCTATAAATAAGGATTGTGGTTTGGTACATGGTTAAAAATCTCACCAGCCATCGATATATTTTTGATAGTTCCATCAAAATACACTTTGCTGCCCTCTAATTATATGTTTATTTGTAGCATAGAAAAATGTTCATGAAGTTGTAAAAGCTAGTTAATTTTTATGTTTTCGGGAGCCAACTCAACTAGGGCTCCAAATATTTTTTTACTTCTTTTAAAAGTCTTTTAAAAAAATCACATTGTTTTCAATTTTTGTCCTTTTGCACGCTAGTGTGTTGAGGTCCTAGCTTTTACAACTTCATTAACATTTTTTCATAATCAAAATAAGCATGTAGTTAAACAATAACAAAGTATCATGCGATGATGGACCTATTTAGAAATTGATTGATTGTCAATTTTTAATCATTTATTGAAGCACAATTCTTGTTCAACAAAAATCATTTAGTAATATAAACATAGTAGCACACCGTGTGCAAACTTTTTGTTGGATTATGGGCAAAAAAAATTGCCCTAAACACATGACGAGAATCTATTGGGGCGAAAATGCATGTTGGATTGCTTATTGCCTTAACGGTTACTTGCTTGCAAAATAACTCGATAAAAACTTCCAAGCCAATAATTCAAATTGCCATATCAATAATTCATTAGAGAGTTTGTAGGTTAAGAAATGCACTAGTTTTAGTTGTAATTCTAAGGTTTATAGGTATCAATCTATTGTTCAAATGATTTCATTCTAAAATTTATAGGTATTAATCTATTATTCTATCAATTTTGCAAGCCAATAATTCAAATGGCTATAATTACAACGTTTCTAGGATAAGAATTGCACTTTTTTTAGTTGTAATTTGAAAATTTACAAGTATCGATCTATTTTTCTAAGGATTTCATTGAAGTTTTGTGGGGGGGAAGGCCCTGCCTGAGGGCCTTCCTTGTTGGGAGGGCCCTTGCCCGAGGGCGGGAGCTCGAGGGCAGGCCCCGACCAGCAAGGAAGGCCCGAGGGCTTCGGGCCTTCCCCTACGTAATGCCATTGTGCGAAGGTTTTTTTTTTTTTTCGATTTTTTGACCGTAAGGTACGGCCGTACGGCCATACACGTGGACCAGTTTTTTTTTTTTTTTGATGTTTTGCCGTTTTTTTTTTTCGCAAATTTTTTTACTTTTGTGGTGGAATGTGGATGTGGACAGCCAATGACGGGCTGCCACATAGCACATGCACATTCTACCGGAGAGAGGAGAGAGAACGTGCATTCCACCGGAGAGAGGAGAGAGAACGTGCATTCCATCGAAGAGAGAATGTGCATTCCACCGGAGAGAGGAGAGAGAAAGTGAATTCCACCGGAGAGAGGAGAGAGAACGTGCATTCCATCGGAGAGAGAATGTACATTCCACCGGAGAGAGGAGAGAGAAAGTGAATTCCATCGGAGAGAGAAGAGAGAATGACAGATTCCTAGGAAAGATAAAATTGGATGAACATTATGCTCCTGAAAGTGGTCCCAAAATACAAAGGACACCTGAGCACAAGGCATTACGTATAGAGAAAAGCTCCCATCCGAGGGCCTTCCCCTATTTAAGGCTTTTTCACGCCCTCAGGCCAAAGCCTTAAATCGAGGAAGGCCCAAGAGGGGGCTTCCCCGGTGTAAAGCTCTTTAAAAAAATTTACCCCGTTGTGTAACTTTCCAAAAGTTACCAAAGGTAGTTTCTACTCTTCTTCCCCTCATTTTCTATTCTTCACCCAACGGGGTTGGCTCAACTGGTTAGCTTGGCATCCAAAGTTTCTTTGGTCCCATGTTCGAGCCTCCCCTTGGAAACCAAGAAGCATTTTCTATTCTTCTCCGTCGTGTTTTCATGTACACTTTGATCGGGCGACTGAGCAAGGGATGAATAAGGAAAAGCTAACGACTGCAATCATTGCAATCATTTCAGCTTGCAGCTTTTGTGAACTCAGAATTTTCAGCTTATGTGAACGAGCTACGGGGCTGCCTAACAATCAATAACTCCTCAAAAGGACAACGCACCTGAGTCGCGATTGATTCAATCTGATAAAATTAGCGTAGAAAGTGATTGGGTAAAGAGAAGCTGGTGAAGCGTTTTGCAGCACCTCTACCAATCAGGTAGCTGAAGACAATGGAGGGCAGAAGCCAATGTGTGTGTATCCAGAGGCAACTGGAGCCGATCCTCCAGAACGATGGGGTCATTGGCTTGCTTTTTGGAGTCTACGACTGCACCTTAATCAGTAGTTTTCTCGAGGGAACTCTCTACAACTGCAGCTTGATCAATAGTTATTATGAGAGAACTCTCTGCAGCTTGATCAATCGTTTTTTGGACGCAGTTCACAAATTTTTTTAAAGTGCTTTGCGAGTTTGTTTATATGCTTTGCTTAAAAGCATTTTAACCTGCATCGAGAACCATGACTATGACATGTGGTGACTCAAGAGCATCGTAGCTAGCTAACATACCCATGTTAGCACCATCGCGTGTATTGTTGGCTTTTAACTCTTTCTAGTAGGGTATGGCTAGGAGGTTCAAACGTTCAAACCCATTGGAAGTGGCAAAACCGAGGTGGGAAGGAAGAAGCTCTTACAAATAGGGTAATGCTACGTAGGGAGGTGATGGGGCTTGGAAGCACATACTTGCCTTAACCACATATTTCTTTATTTTATCTTTCCCCTTAGCATTTTTTTTTCATTTTACTCCCGATAGCTTGAATGGGTGGCTGAGGGGCCAAAATGCTAAACGTTCCTCCAAGATGTGACTACAAGGGGTTTGATAGTTATTGGAATGGAAGAATCGTATGTTGACCCATGTTATAGGGAAATTACATAATAGGTGTTGTTAGATTGACATTTCCTAGAAGTAGGAGAATGATATGAAAGTGATTTTGGTTTTGTGGGGGCGAAAGGGGAGAGAAGTTAGAAAGATGGCATTGTAACTTGTGAGGTTGACATTTCCTAAAAGTGGGCGAATGATATGAAAGCGATTTTGGTTTTGGGGGGGCGAAGGTGGAGGGAAGTCACAAAGAGGGCGGTATAACTTGTAAGGTTGACATTTCTTAGAAGTGGGAGAATGATATGAAAGTGATTCCATTTTTTGAAGGGGTTGAGGTGGAGTCGGGTCTTGGGGGTCTAAGGTGGAGGGAAGTCACAAAGAGGGCGTTATAACTTGTAAGGTTGACATTTCCTAGAAGTGGGAGAATGATATGAAAGTGATTCCAGGTTTTGAAGGGGTTGAGGGGGAGGGAAGTTACAAATAGATAGTGTTGGAGCATGAGACAAGTTTCAATACATGAAATTGGTCCTCATTATTTGGTCAAGAGTCAAAACCGAGGAAATGGAAAGGAGCTGTCAAACTATAACTTGTTCTGTTCTATGTTTTTCCCGGTATGTCCTCTTTTTGTGCACGTATCCTTAATTTGTTTTATTTCTTGTATCTCCTCTACTTTGTTTCTATTTCTTGTATCACCCACATCTTGTTTCTACCCACATTTTTTTCTTCAAAGAATCATCCACACTTTAGATCAGAATCATTGAGATAGATTGGTTCCCTGTAACATAGTAATCGAATTCAGATCGAGAACACAGCCGAAATTGCGTGTAGTTTGTTATCTTGCACAGGTTCTCTGTAATTGGGTGGACATTAAAACAAAAAAAAGTGTCAAAGGATTGAAGATTAGGCACTACCACAGATTCACTCCTCTCTGCCTTGAACCAGCTGAAGTAGCTCAATGCTAGTGTCAGATAAGGAGGCGAGGCATCACTTGCTTCGATTTTGCAATATTTGAAAACCAAAAAAGGCAGGTACAAAATATGAATTCAAATGATTATTCCCATAGCAAGGTGAACATGTAGTGTCTGATCCTCTGAACAGACTGCAAGCATTTACTCTAAAGGCTTGCTTTCTGCCTGCTTTAAAGAAACAAGCTTTTTCGTTTTCAATGGGAGTTGCCGCTTAGCCTGTATTTTGACGGAAGAGTGCGTGCGGAAGATGCAGCTATGAGTCTGGGAACCTCCACAGCCCTTCTTGTAATACCTCAACTTTTAGGACTGATCATCATTTTGCCATTGTTAATTATCCTGTGTGCAGCTGTGCCTCTGCCTCCTTGGAATGATGACGTGCTGGGTCTTACTGTATTTAAACAAGGGGTGCAAGATCCACAGAGTGCTCTGAGCTCATGGAGCCAGGATGATCTAAGCCCCTGCAATTGGACAGGCGTAGAATGCGATCCCAGTGATGGCAGAGTCATAGGAATAGCCCTTGATGACTTATCCTTATCTGGGCACATTGGGAGGGGATTTTTCAAGCTGGATAAGCTCAAATCTCTCTCCTTATCTCGAAATAATCTCTCCGGCTTCATAGATTCGGAGATTGCAGCTCTCGGCTTGCTGAATTATCTTGATCTCAGTCACAACTCGCTTTCAGGGGGCATTCCTGGTGAACTTGGAAACCTCACTTCTCTACGTTTGCTAGATCTCTCCGACAATCTTTTCACAGGTTTAATATCCCCGGATCTTTTCGGAGCTTGCTACAGCTTGCAATCTATAATTCTATCAGAAAATTTACTGGAGGGTAGCATTCCTGTTTCAATCGGCAATTGTAAAGAGCTGCTCTCGCTAGACTTATCATATAACAGATTGAACGGAACAATTCCTTCTGCAGTTGGTTCTCTATCAAGGCTCAAACATATGGATCTATCGTCTAATGATATGTCTGGCCAGCTTACTCCCCATCTGGGTTCACTCCAAAATCTTGAATCTCTTTTCTTGCAGAACAATGGCTTCTCTGAGGGCATTCCACCACAGCTCGATGGTTGTGTCTCACTCCGGGTTTTGGATCTGAGCAACAATTTTCTTTCACAAGCACTGCCTGCCACTTTTTATAGCCTCAACAAAATGCTTACCCTGCGGCTTCATCGTAACTCACTTTCGGGCTGGATTCCTTCCTGGATCGGCAATCTCACGGGACTTCAGGAGCTTGATTTGGCATCAAACCGTTTTGTTGGTGAAATTCCTGACTCAATTTCCTTCTTGAGCTCCCTTCAAAGACTCTCTTTGTCTGAGAACGAGCTAAGTGGCTACATTCCCTCAACCATATCTTTAATTTCCAATCTCCAGATCCTTGATCTTAGCAATAATAGCTTTGTCGGACCATTAAGAAGCGAGCTCTTCTCGCTGCAATCACTGCAGTCCCTTGTTTTGTACATGAATAGACTCAGTGGAGAGCTACCTCCAATTGCACCTGGCAATTGTGCTTCTTTGCAAGCATTAGACTTATCTAGCAACCGTTTTGTGGGTACCATTCCTGCCCAGATAAGCCAATGCTCTGATTTGCGATTCATTAGTCTCTCTACTAATATGTTGTCTGGGGAGATTCCTTCTGCGCTCCAAATCAGCCCTCGATTGCAGTCCCTTGATCTTAGCAGCAACCAGCTGGAAGGTTCCATTCCAAACATTTTTCTCAACGCTTCATCTCTTCTGCATCTGAACTTGGCAGACAATGCTCTTCAAGGACAAATTCCAGCAACAATTTTCGAGTCCACCACATTATCAGACCTGTAAGTGCTCTGCAACCCGGCTTTCATTACCTTGAATCCATCACTATGCTGACAACTGTGTGATACATGTCTTTCTCGTTACTTTGTTTTCATACTCTTCTGTGGCAAATCCTCCTGAACACAAAGAATGTACTATCACAAAGTTAACCATATTTTGCTTTTTATAGAGAAATCAAGTTTCTCCAATTGACCAACACTTTTGAATTTGACCCATAAAGAAAACTATAGTATCATCCTAGTTACTATGGACTTAGCTATCAATGCAAATTCAGGTTGCTCCTCATCAAGTATGCTACTTGTCCTTGTGGACTTGGCTATCAATGTAAATTCAGGCTGCTCCTCATCAAGTATGCTACTTGTCCTTGTCCTTGCGTAAAACACAAAGCCTAAACCGTTATGTAAACTTATTGAGAAGTAGCCAAATTCCGATTTTGAATACCTGATGGAAATTGAATGTACCTCAACTATCACATATTTCTATGAAGGATCTATCACATTTTCCCGATGAACAAGCAACTTACCACCTTTAATGTCACAACTATCACAATGTGTATCTCATTATCTCAGAAAATGAAAATCATATTATTTTTTCAAGAAATTTGGGAAAAACCCAATAATATTCACAAAAGTTGCAAAAATTCCATGAGTTCCTGACCAAAACAAGTTAGCTAATCTCTACCACAAATCTTTGTATGTAATTTTTGTTCATGCTAGATATATAAGCCACCTATCAATGATTGAAGTAGTGGGGGCTACAAAATAGACATTTAATCATTCATTTTCTTTACAATGATTGAGACAAGTAGCGGTTTGCAATTCTAGACAAGTGGCAAAACTTTAGTTTTGCAATTCTACAATAGATGATTATCCATATCAAAATTTCATCATCTTCTTTTTTCCCAACATCTTAGTTCATACTTTTATCCTAGTTCAATAAAGATTTGTGAATAGTCTTTCAAAGCACTTCTTGCGCATTCTATTGCCATTGATATCTAATGCAAGTACCAATCTTTACATTGTCAATCGCTTTGAACTAATGATATCACGTAAGAGATTATTCAAGATCAGAAATCAATGATCAAATGGCTATCTAAAACTTCTCAATGATTACTAATATGGTTGTCACAGACGCCTAATTTAACTTGGAAATTTATGTACTAAGATTGATAAATTTGCAAAATCTTGTCATTCTTTTCTTAAATCTAATATGAGTAGAATTTTTGTTGAGAATTTGCGCATTTTGATCATGGCCATTTTCATGCTTCCCATTCGACTCCCAAAAAATTAGTTGACTCGTTCATGATAATTAAGGAACAAACTCTAATTTATTACTTATGGAATAGCTAAAAAGTGGCATAAGCTCATGCTAGAGAGTATAATCGTTTGAAGAGAGTATACATGCATAGAAACATGCAAATTTGATTTTAGAGATTTTGTTTTGTATGAAATTACTATTGCTATAAACCATTGAAATGTGGCTCTTTGTTGTCAATTTATTCTAGGACATTGTTTTTTATGAGACAAATAAATAGGGGCATTGCAACTCGCAAGTTTCAAAAAGTGGGAGTAAGGACTATGTATGATAGAGTGATAATCTCAAGTTATTGGTTCAGTTTCAAATTCATCTATCACATATTGGATGTGTTGGTGATTAATCTTTAGAACAAATATCATTCCATTGTGTTGTTAATGCTTGTTTTTAAGTACATGTGTGTTCATCATGTCATGTGTTAGATAAAACCAAGTAATTCTTCTAGTTCTTTTGCACCCTCAAGTAAGACAACCCTCTTACTCATCTAAAGAATTCAATCACATATCATTTATGAATCCAAAAGGCTTTAGGAAACTCTCAATAGCCTATTGGAAGGGCAACAGAGCCCTACACTCCAAGACGAACTAAGCTCTCTAATGGCTAACAAAACCCAGGCACTTGTTTAACTCCAATCAATCGTCTCAGTGGGTTTTCATGCGAAAGTATAAAGTTAAAATGTCTGTAGAGAGGTTCAAGGTTAGGCTAATCTCCAAAGCATATACTCAACAGCATGGGATTCACTATACCAAAGTATTTTCACATGTGGCTAGACCATTGTCTTTTAAAGTGATAACAACACTAGACTATTGTCTATTAAAGTGATAGCAGCACTAGACTATCGTTTATTAAAGTGATAGCAGCACTAGTAGTTGTTGAGGATCACAAACTCAATTAAATAAACTTTGAGCCCATCACAATACACATCTAGAAAATCAAGGAGTCCAAGTGAATTTAATAGTAAGAGAAGCAAAAATAGGGAGAGTCAAAATTGCAATGTTTTAACTAATTTCTTTTAAAATCTCTCTCTCTCTCTCTCTCTCTCTCTCTCTCTCTCTCCCCTACTCCTACTAGATTGATGGGCCTGTACCTATTCATAGCCCTAATCCATATTTAGCTTGTGATTATGATTTCACTTGATAAATTGCTCATGATGCTTGTGTGGAGACTTATTTTTAAGAGACTTGGCTAAATTGTTGCAGAAGATGCTATTTACTGTGTTGGTGGACAAATTATCAGGAAAAGGCTCCGGAAGGATCAGTCCTTCATCTAACCAAGTGTTTTCTTGTTTTGCAACGGAATTGGTAACAGAGATCTATCAGCCAACCTCTTGAGTGGGAGGCTGCCTTCGGTGCTGGCCAATCTCCTTAGTCTGGAAAGACTGGATCTTTCCTGGAACAATTTCTCAGGTACTATACCACAAAACCTGGTTCAACTGCACAACCTTTCCACCTTCAATATTTCCCACAATCGGTTGCGTGGGGAGATCCCCAGCAATGGCAGCTTCTCCAGATTCAATTCCAGCTCTTTCAGCGACAACGCTGGCCTGTGTGGATCCATTGTGAATGTTCCATGCCAACGCATTCCCTTACCAATCGTCGCCATCCCAAATTCGGTCGGTGCACCTAGTTCGGGCACAGAATCCGTTCCCCACCGTAAACAGAAAGTGCTAACAATTCTCACCCTTCTTGCCATAGTTGCAGCAGCCGTGATTGCACTTGGCATTGCGGCTGCAATACTCCTCAATCTGAGAACTCGTGCTCGTTCGGTATTCACCCAGGTAAAAGGCCATCCTGCTGAAAGCTTGCCCGTAGCTGCTTCAGGCAGTGAGGGGCTTTCCATAGCTAAGCTGGTGATGTTTACAGAAGGCATGGAGCCGAGATCAAATGAGCTCCTTCCTAACGCCAACGTGCTGCTAAACAAAGACTGCGAGATCGGCAGTGGAGTGTATGGGATCGTGTACAAGGCAGTTCTAGCTCATGGTCGCACGGTTGCAGCGAAGAAACTGACGGCAGAAGGATTGGTGCAATCACAAGCGAAGTTCGAAAAGGAAATTCATATTTTAGGGAGAGTGCAGCACCCCAATGTGGTGAGCTTACAGGGTTACTGCTGGACTCCCAAGCTGCCGTACATCTTCTACGATTTCATCCCCCATGGCAGCTTGTACAGACGTCTTCACGAAAGAGCCGCAGGAGAGCCTCCTCTCACCTGGCGCCAAAGGTTTAGAATTGTAGTAGGAGCTGCTTCCGGCCTCGCCTATCTCCATCACGACTGTCACCCACGGATCATACACTGCGCAGTAAATTCAAGCAATGTGTTGTTAGATGAGGACTTCCATCCGAGGATTTCAGACTATGGCCTCGCAAAGCTCTTTCCTAAAATGGATCGCCCGCAACTTAGTAGCCAATTGCAAAAATCCCGAGGGTATCTTGCACCAGAATGCGCACATAAGAACTTCAAGATGAACGAGAAGTGTGAGATATATGCCTTTGGGGTGATTTTACTGGAGCTGGTGACTGGAAGAAAGGCAGTGGAATGTGTGCAAAATGACGTTTTGCTTCTGCCTGAGTATGTGCAAGAACTTATGGATCATGGGGAGAGCTTGATGTGCATTGATCCAATGTTGGAGAGCTATCCAGAGGACGAAGTCATGCCGGTTATAAGGCTGGGTTTGATCTGTACTTCTCATAGGCCCTCAAAGAGGCCATCCCTGTCAGAAGTAGTCCAAGTTATGGACCTCATCAAACCTCTTGGTGATGACAGTTTCTAGCATCAGCAGCCGCTGCAGCGTCAGAGTTGCTGTAATTATCCATGGATAATGCACAAATGCAACCAATCTCATTCAACAACCTCCACTATCATAGACTCTTCCATATTGCCACAAGTCATCGTCACTCCAAATTTTGGGGTTTTTTTGACATGCACATGATCTGGGCTGATCTTAAATCCGTCAGCAAAAGAACAGACGCCCTTTTGTAAGAAGCAGATGACAAGCTTAACTCTCAAATTCTGTTCTGGATCGACACCAGGATCAACAACACAAATAGTGACTATCTCATAAATTCAGCTCAAAGCAATACAGTTGCAGCAAGTAGACACATTACTCATCAGACAGGCAGTTTTGTGCTCCTCTTGTTACACCTTTGAAAGAGGAGATATTAAATTCTATTTATTGAAAACACTTCAAGACCGACTACAGATAATCGTCAGTGAAGCTTGATGAGTGCAAATCCTGCAGATGTAGCAGAGATGAAATCTACGACAAGAGTACTCAATATATAATGACTTGGTAGAAGCTTATAAGATGACAGTTGGCCCATCAAAGAAGAAGCTCCACACTAAATCCTCAGTCGAATGTATTTCAAACATTTCTACGAGATAGCGTTTCATTTCTCATTCTTTTTGTTAAAGCATTTCGATTTAGGTTCACGAGCCTACTCTCCTTGTGCAAAATTTTCTCTAGGAAGTGGGAAATCCTCAAGAGCCAAGATTGTGCTCACTTTCCCTTTTTTTCATCTCACAACTCAATGGATGGTACACGGCAAATTCGCCTATTTTTATGTTGCTTATAAAGCATAATTTGTTACTTTTTTGAGAGCACATGGGCAAAAAATTCAATGCCATGTCCTCATCCTTTGAATTGTTATCATCAAATGTGCCTTAATTCCATCATATGCATAACTGGAGATGATGTTAGTTTAGGATCGTCACATTGGATAAAGTCCTAAGCTCATATATACTTCCATTTAATTTTTTATTCTTCACGTTGTTCATCCTCTTTGAGGAAGACTAAGCCTCCAAAAACTTAGAAGATCTATGATTCACAAGCTGCAAATAAACCATGAATATTGTATAGATTAATTATATTTTCGATTTTAAGTTTAAAGATTCACAACCTTCATGTAGTTATCTATGATTGATCGCAATCTTATACAAAAGAGGTGTGTGCCCCACTCATATCACAATCACAATCACAATCATTGATCTTATTTTTTTTATTCACCTAGTGATCTTGTGGTTTGAATTCATGCTACAATGTAGCTTTCATTCTATGATCACAACTACACATATGTGTGTTTTGCCACGCGACGCTGCCACGCGAACCCGATACTTAGCCGAAATTTTGACATTTTTCTTATGCGTGGCACTGCCACGCGTGGCATATCCACGCCAAAACTTTTTCGAGGAACCTGCCCGTGAAATCCAGGCTGGAGGTGGGGTCTGGCAAAAAATAAATTAATTCTGCGTGGCAGTGCCACGCAAATTTTTTTAAACTCAAAACTTAAAATAAGAGTGCCAAAATATGTCGGCGTGGCACAGCCACGCGTGGAAGTGCAACGTACGGTTGTTATTTAACCAATTGTCATCTAACATGATTCTTTTGGGATTTGCCACGCGTGGCAAATCTCCAGAGAAAATTCCAGAGTGATGGCTTTTTTTATTGCCACGCGTGGCAAAATTTGTCAAAAAATCTGCCATGCGTGGCAAAATTTTCCACGCGTGGCAATATCAAAACACAATACTTCAAGAAATTTTGCTTTGGAAATTTGTCACACGTGGCAGTGCCACGCATGGCAAAATTAGTTTGTTGTAATTTTTTTTTTTAACTATTATGAATAATATGTTAATAAACAACAACTTTATGATTAATTTAAAAGCAAATAAGATTTTTTTTTAGATTTTGAATAAGTGTATACTTATAATAAAATGTGGACTAAAAATCAAATGATCATTATGTCAAATTATTATGCTCTGACGAATTGAAGTTATTATCAGTTGAATATTACATGCTATCTTATGTATTTATGGACATTATGATGTGTTTCTATATTAAGAAAATTCTATAATCAAAATTTGACATTAATTTCATTATGGTATTAATGTATAAAAATATAAGCATGAGCTTAATATGCATTTGAAAGGATGCTAAGTACCTTACAATTGAGAGCCATGTGGTAGCTTGTTAAGCTAATTCGTTGATAAAAAAATTGCAATGTTATACACCTTTGTACCTTTCCTAGCATAAGGGATCTTAAGTTTAATATTCAACCAAGAATTTGATCTAGATTCGGGTTACATGTTGACATTGGGGAGATGTGCCAAATTTGAAGATTAGGCTATTCTTAATTCATTTCATTAAAATACCACTCCTTTTGTTGATAGATTGTTTGTCACACAATATACTATATTTGTTTTCTAGTGAATTTTGCAAAATTTGATGTCATGTTTTCTTTTGTTCGTACTCCCTAGCTTTTGTTTATAGGCTTTCCAATTAGGAACCAACATTTCCCAATTTACCTACAAATTTAGCAGCTTTCACAAAATTTAGGGGAGAGAGAGAGAGAGAGAGAGAGAGAGAGAGAGAGAGAGAGAGAGAGAGAGAGAGAGAGAGAGAGAGAGAGAGAGAGAGAGAGAGAGAGAGAGAGAGAGAGAGAGAGAGAGAGAGAGGGTGGGTGTGAAGTTTCTTTAAGCTTGAATGGCAATACTCCCTTTGAAAACTAGTGATCTTCTCCGTATTCTTTAGAGTGATATCCTTAAAAGTTTCCTTAATTCCATCAAAGACATATCTCAAGTTTATATTAATTTAAAATCTTCAAATTGGATAGATCCATGAGCTCGTAGTTTAGACTAGGGTTCTTATTGTTCACATCCTTCATCTATCTTGCATAAGAGAAGATCTATGATCCTCAAGAAATAGAAATCCTAAAAGCAATTGGCATTAATTATACGGTGCATCAAGTAGAAAAATTCACAACCTTCATGTAGTTATCTATGATGGATTAAAATGTAACTTCGTACATATTCCAGGTCCATGAGAACTATGCCATCAATCATAATGGTTAGTTTTTTTTGTTACGTCTAGGTCTTGAAGTGTTGGTTGCATTTTTTTTAAATTCTTGTTTACTAAAGTCTTGAGATATGTTGCAAGTGTGTCTTTTGTGTCCTCTAAAGACTTCTAGTGTAGTAACATCACAATGACTAGTTCCAAAACTGTGCAAAGCATTTACTCACTTGTCTGTCAAGCATATACGTAGTCTTTAGTACTCACATTGAAAGGTTCTACCTTTAGGATACAGGGTATGAACATCCAGATGTCTTTGATCGGTTGTTCCATCTCATGCAAGGTGGAATAAGTAAGGCCTCTAAGGCGATAAACTTAAGTGAGGATATATTTGCAGATATAAAGCTCAACCATTGTGTAGCTCTACCATTATGTGTTCCATATCAAAATAGCTTGGGATATATTTATATGAATCAAGTAGGCATAGCTTAAAGGTAACTTCCTAATTAAGTGGAAAAAAGAGTCCCAGAAAATTGGTCAAAATAGCTTTTGTAAATAGAATTGGCTTGAATGTGCACCGACTAATACCACAATCATCAAGCTGAAAAACTCAAGGAGTTGGATCAGTGTAATAAGAGAATTAGCTATAAGCTCGCACTACTCATATGCATGAAAACTACCAGTAGAGCATTTGCACCTTAGAAACCATGTAACATTAAACAAATATCAGTCTTTTCAAGTTTAATTTGTAAGAGAGGTGCTAGTTGCAGAATGATTGACCTGTACAGAGGAAACAAAATCGGCACCAACCTCTTTGACATTCTTCAGCATTCAAATGTCATTACTAAAGAGTAATGTGTCATCAACATATAATGTAATGATAACAAAAGATAAATTCACTGATTTTTAGTAGACATTACAATCAGCTCGATGAAACCATGCATGAGACGATTGTTTAAGCCATAAAGGGATTTTCAAAGTTTTCATACCTTATAAGTGTTGCTCTCCAACTCATAGCCTTCAAGTTGAGACATATAAATGTCTTCTTCAGTAATTCCATTTAAAAATACTATTTGTACATCTATCTAGTGAATCTCTAGATTTGCCACTGCTATAAACAAAAGTTCAACAAATGTCTGAAAGTTTTTGAATAGTGAGCATTCAAGATTTGAGAGAATTTTCTGGCGATTAATCTTGCCTTCCATCGATCAACTGATCCATTGAGTTTGTATTTGATCCGATAAACCCATTTGCAAAAAATCATAATCTCACCAACTGGTAGGTCTGTAGCACTCCATGTCTGATTTTTGATCAGATATTGATACTCTTTGTCCATTGCTGATTTCCATTGATCTACATCTAGACTAGAAATTTCTTCAAAATAATTGATTGGCTCCTCGACAAAATAACAACTGGCTAATGCATTGTCAATAAATCTGTCAACAGAAAATTTGTTTATATTTGATCTTCAAAGAATTGGCTTTTCTAGCTGCTACTGCTATGGTTGTGTCGAGTTGTCTTTCGAATCATTGATTAGAGTAGAGTAGAGATTTGAACTCGATGCAATATTAGGAATCGATTCGACATATGTAACTTTCTTTTTTTCCCTTGAGATTAACAAATAAATCTTCGAGAAAGATAACATCTCCATGAATTTTTTTTTGCTTGGATCTATGAAAATATGAAGGCATTTCACTAAAATATTTGGTGCATACCATATTATTGCCATTGAGATTAAACCTATCACTATAGGGCCTAAATGGTCTAATTTGCACTATGCTTATTAATTGATCCAAAAAGATCCTCAACATTTTGTCAATGTGGAATATATCTATGCAATAGAATTCATAGAGTGAGTTCTGCCAGTTGTTTTGGCGTTGCAAATAAAGGGTAGACATTGAATTCATATGGATGTTAAGCAACTTAATGTCATAATCCATTAAGATCATTATTCTCTACCATTTGCTCTGAAACACATATTTGGAAAGGAAACATATAATTCTTTGAATTGGTTAAGTGGGTATCACCTAGAAAATGTTTCCAAGAGGATCACCATAATGGGATACGTTGCCATACAAGGTAATGCAATTTTCAAAAGGTGATTAGTTATGCATACAATGACCCTCACTAGAGACTTTACTAAGACTTTTATTGAAGAGTTTCTCTTTCAAAGGAAGAGACACTTATTATTTTTGTACGAGGTCCTTACCTGAAATTTACCTTTGGCAGAATACATGACCATGTTGTATCTAGGTATATAGTTTATTCACATGTAGCTACCATCAAGATAGTATTTGCATTGTTAAAAGGGTACAATTATAGATTTCTACATGTGGGCAAGGATTTCTACACATGTAGATACCATTAAAATAATGTTTGCATTGTCTACTATAGGTACAATTATGGAATCCTCTTCTTTCATTGAGCATTACAATAATAATAGGAATTTAAAATCAAAATTTGCAAAGTTGGAATGTCCCATGTCTCACAGTACAACACAACCATAATGGACTTTAGAAAGGCTATCAATAAGTTGAAGAAAGCTCTTGTTACCATTGTAGGTCATATATGGGGCTCTCTTGCACTCAACAAGGACATTAAACTTGTCTAGTTATCTTGGACATTTTTATTAGGCAGGCACCTTGATGTAGGGAATTGATTAATGCCGATGACCTTTGTTTTCCTTATAATTCTTTGAATCTATCCTCCTCTCCCCTTAGTTATGTGTTTTGGGTAGCTGTGCTTTAAAATCAATGGTACTCCAAAGGGATAAACCTTCACAAGGTCTCAAACTAATGAACTATGGTTTGATAGGCCAATATGTTATTGATACTTTTCCTTGACTGTTTACTAAAAACATGACTTGAAATGGACATGATGTCTACCAAATATCTGTTTGAACTCTAGTTCATATTAAATTACAGGTTGGAACACTTGCTTAAATCTGACTGATGTACGATCTGTATAAATCTCGTTGTACATTGTTTCATGACCAAGTACACAATTTAAAGTAAACTAATCTTTGTAATTAGTTAAACAATTCTTGTAACTACAAGAATGATGTGTATAAATACATCTTCGACTCTCATTTAGCGCAAGGACACAAAGAGCGGAAGATCTATAATCTATTTGTTGATCATGCTTCTGATAAGCATTTAGTGTAATATACAAGCAACATCCTTTCATCATCTGTGTCCAATGTAGATGTTTGCATGTTGCGTTTGTTTGCACTCTTGTCAAGCTCGTTCACTCACTCTGACAAATCCGGACATCTCTGACTACTAAGAATTTGATCAGAGAACAAAAGTCTCTGACGCCCCACGAACAAGCCTAATCATTCTACACCATTATTCTTAAATTTGTTTTGAACTCTCAAATTTAATCTGATTGACAATATCTCCATACTCTCTGGTGATTGTGCTCGTGATTTATTTGACCACACATTTATTTTTATGATCCTATAGTGAACGTAGGAGCTGTGATATCGTTTTTTGGCATTTTCAATCCAAGATCGTTCTTGCTGGCAGTTAATAGCAGCCCATTTTAAGGAGAGCCGTTATGCACTATCTCTCTCTCCCACTTCATTTTCTGTACGTCAGTTGGTAATGGAGCATTCCTATCAAAGCTTGCATTTATCTAACTATCGTCCTCCCTCCAACACATGTGTGTGTCACAGATACGCACACCCATAGGCCCTCCAAAACATCTTATATACTTAGAACTATTATGGTGTTCTCATTATGCATCCACCCATGTATGCAATAAGCAACCTCAAATGTACAAACCACCCAAAGGTTGTAAAATGTATACCTTTTCCAAAATATGATAAATCAAAACGTCAATGTAGCTCATACAGCCTATGGGTAGATTTGTGTGAGAATATATCAAACCTAGAGAACAAGATGAATAAAATCCAAAAGAAAAGTGCTTGACACTTCTTTAGTCAAAGAGAAAGACAATCATATTAAAAGAAACAATAGTTATGCACCAAAGCTAGCATGCCATACTAGAGTATCAAATATTTAAAAGTATGTAAAGCTTAAAGGCCATCCACTTGGCTAGTATAAAAGCAATCTATTGGAGCTATCTCATTAAGTATATTGCAACATTTTATGGTGAATAGTGATGTCATGATGTCATCTCATAGTCACCTCATAGAGGTTTTGAATAGCCATTTCTTCATCCATCACTCATTATGGACACATCAACAATAAAAATATGTATTATTACTAGAATGTGTTGAGTGTGTGTTGCCTATGGTGCAATATTGTTATTCACACTGTCATTAAGTATCGAAGGCCATAATGTAAAAGTTGATTCGGGAGCATGAAGAGGAGTCGCGAAGTTGCACCATCGTCAAAGTTGTAGGTAGACCGTAATCGTTGATTTGGCGGTTCCTGGTTGTTGCAACGTTACTCGCAAGTTGTAGCTTGCCTTCGGTCGATGGTCTCCGTTGAGTGACCGCAAGGTTGACTCTTGCGATGCCTCGGCGGTGCCTTGGCGGTAGATGAATGGTGCCTTGGCGGTAGGTGAATGGTGCCTTCGGAGGTTCCTTGCGGTAGCTTGTGGTTGTGTTGCAGTTTGTTCCCTTCGCACATAGATTGCAGCTTGTGCCTTGGCGGTGGTCTGGCGGTTTGTTGTTACACCACATTTTGACCGTAGACTCATTCATTTAATGTTGAAGACATTAAAGATGGCCAGGTCCTTAATGTACTTCGATTCTTTGACATTCGAATGCTGGAAAAAAGTCATAGGTAATTCTTCTTTTAACCAATCAAGTATAACTAGAATCTGAACTATGATTCATTAATCATAATTCATCGAATTCTTGTCCTATACTCAATAAAAGAAGACAACTACCAATGATTAGAAGAACTTTAGGTTCAGAGTCATCTCTATTATAGCAAATACGGCCGACCAAAAGTGACCAATGAATTTCGAATCATGAATGTTCATAATGCCACTTTGGTAATCCATAAAGCCAAAACAGATACTCTAATAATTACTTGGTCTTTACCCAAATAAACATAGTCGATTTGGTAAGATGGCCAGTCATCACCAAAATTCCACTATCTTGTTTATTCATCCGGGGTAATCTACCGTGAACACAATCTCCTCCTATGGATTAGGTATATCTTAGAATCTGAGTTATGATTCACCAATCTCAATTCTCCAAATTCTTGAGACCATACCATATCATAAGAGTGCAATACAATTCTTAAAATCCACATGAGCTGTACACAAAGTCCTTTCCATCTAGAAAGTTCCAGACTTCTACAACTCACACACGGTGCCAATATAAGGATTGTAATCTAAAAAATGCCCTTACTTTAGACATGGCACAAATTGTCATTCCAAAGTTAGGGTCCCAATCTAGAATACGTCTAGATTTTCCTCTTAAGTTCTAATCTAGAATAACTTAAAATTCACCAGAACCTCATTATGTGAAGTTCTAACTTTTGGCAAACAACTATCCAACTCTCCTGAGTCTTCCAGGATAACAATCCATCTATTCCAAACGGGAAAAGATAAGGCTCAAAAGTTCTCGTGTATTCTATGCACACCCATCAGTAAATGAATCCAAAATGACTCATAAATGATGTGACTTATAAGCATTACCTTTCAACAATAATATCCATAAGTAAGATTACTATTGTTGATTTTCCACAACTAACTCAAAAGTAACGCTCCTGACTCGGTTAGTTGTATCGGACTTAAAAAAAAATTAAATGTCTCGGTGTGGTACCAAAACACCACATTTAATCTGATTCTAAATCATTTCTAGGTCAATAAGCAATTCTCAATGAGAAATTACTAACCCAGCAAGAAATTGTCTTAAACACAATTCTCATCAATATGCCTATGTATCAACAACTAGTTTATGCATGCAAATAAACTTAGTTTACGGAATACTTTGTAGATCCACAAGATTAGTAGTTTGTACAAAAGGTTTTAATGATCCTAGAAAGATTCACTGCATAGCATATCCCTACAAATGACTCCTGATCTGTACACAACACTTGAGAATCCTGTAAGTGAGAATCCTGTAACCAAAAATCCTGTAACTTGGTTATCCTCTAAGAGAGAATATTTCTCAAAGATTGCTATTTCACATCCAAAATCTCAACCGGAGACTACTCAAAAGAATATATTGCTGGCATGAATTTCCTTCCTTGCATCAATCCACGGATCTCAGTCCAAACTAAGATCAAGTTGACTCTATCCAGCAAGGAACAGGTTTTAACAAACCTCCATCTTGCAATAGAATTCCAAGTTCTGACACCAATCAATCGGACTTGTTACAGCCACTTTTCTACCGCAAGAGTACTTTCTAAATTTTTCCCCTTTAAATCTTCAAACCAGATATCAACAATAATCTCTAAAGGATTTCTGTAATATCTAAATATCCTATCGTTTCTGATTCATAAAACAGGTTCATCATCGATATAACAGATTCCTCCTTGAATCTTTGACCGATGTTTCTCCTTGATAATTCTCTTTTCTTCCTACTTCTCCCCTTTTTTAATAGGAAACACCACGAGCTTCCAAGGGGTGCAGATCATTTAAGATTTACCCAGGAGAAGAGTCTAAGAAGAGATCCAAGAAAATCTTGAAAGCCCAAAGAAGTGTTGCATCAGTGTAAGTAAATACCAATGATGTCCCAACACGATGACTAAACCAAAGATCTTCTTGGTTACCAAGCTTGAGAATTAACCTATAAATCATAAAAGGATTTCTTGAAGATTCAAGTAGAGAAAAATAAGTTTAGAAAACGGTTTCATTAACCATTTCTGTGACATCGTCCATGGTCAACGGGTAATCAGTATTACCTTCCAAGGAATCACAAATTTTTGGGTTAACAAATGTGTTAAGAAATTCACCAATATATCATTCATCAAGAAATAGCTTGTCGGGTTTCCGGTTTTGTAAATTTGAGATATCCAAAAAGGGGTCATGACCAATATCTCAAATTTCCGACAAAACACCCATTTTATGACCGATAGTATTTGGCATCACTAAGATTTACAGCCATACTATGGTCAAGTAATTCAGTTAGTTGTCAAGAAAATAGTACAATTATATGAAGTTGTCGAAAATTTAGAAAAAATTCCAAGTTCACTCAAACAAACATTCTTTCGCCCCTTGTCACAATCTTTACGGTCATCGTAAGGTTTACAGTGACAGATTTAGAAATGGGGAAGAATATACCGGCTTTTTCTTGTTCTTTACAACAAATAGTGTTGGTACACCCACGACTTCAAGCACATCAAAAAATAACTTTTTCGTTCCATTTCTGTTTCCATCTTAGGCTTCTGGACCCTTTCTGGTCGTGCATGATTTTGAAAAATCGATACCTTGGCCAAAAATATCCAAGAATTCTTGGACATAAGAGTCCAATTCTTGGTTGCCCAAAAAACAGTTAATAAAGCAAATTTTCAATCAGAATCATGAATTGTGACTAAAGCTTTACGAAATTCTACTACGAATCCAACTTAAGTCACCGGTTTCACAGGTAGAACCTACTAACATGAAGAAGTCATTACCGGGAAACAACAATACTAACAATATTTGCTTTTTTCTCCTGGGACGCTGAGTAAGCTAGAAATAGCTTTCCCCAACAATTTATCCAGTTTTCTACAATTTCTAGGCTTTTAACTTTTTATGACCGACAAATTTCCAATAAATCCCTAGGTTGTAAGAGTTAACAACTTATACTTGGTTAAAAGAGATGGACTCCACATGGAAAACTGTTTTGACATTTTTCTAGTCCAAACGACTCAAAAAAGATGCAAATGGAAAAAAAAAAAAAAAAACAAGTTTTTACAAGAACAAAAAAAAAAAACCACATAGGAAAAAACCATCCAACTCAGGCCCACCCCAACCATACCCCGAACAATAAGTTTACATTACCCTAAACCCTAAACCTCTAATTGATCCCGTTGCTAACATAAAAGTGTTCCTAATGAAGCAACCGGTAACATGTGGATCCAAAAAATCAAACCTTACTTCACTAACCAGAGATTTGAAGTGCTTGAAAGCCAAATCGATTTAATACCCAGTAGTACACATACCACCAACCGGTTGTACCTCAAAAAAGTGATTTTCGGGAAGAGGCACTCGAATTTTCCCCACTTGTTACTTACTCCATTAACCTTCTCAAAGAATGTCGAGATTCTATATCACACAACGGAAAAATCCCACACAATTTGAGATTTCTCTTGAACACAAATCAATGGCAAAAAAGTGCTCATAATTGGCTCTGATACCAATATAAAGTCCTCAAACCAAGGATCCTATTCTAAGCATGCCAATCACAAGCAACACAAGGGGACCTGACGGTGGACAAACCAACCCAACCAAACCTAGATCGAACGGATCTAGCCCCCAAGCTATGGATCAATCACAAAGAGGAGTATGGCATCACACCAGCAACATCCTGCCACTGGTCATGCTATCAAGCATACACTAGTGAGAGCCCAGCAGGTATACTTATACCCTCCAAGGCCCATGCACCACTAGTAGTGCATTGTGACACCTCACTTGAGACCTCTGCAGCCTATCTGGGCCACGTCATCCAGTTCCCCAATGACTCACTGATAGACCCATACAAATCCACCATCAAGTGTTTAGGCCTACAACCATTAATTATGACCATGTACACATAAGGGCCCCAATTCCCTTATAGTCACAATTAACTTACGGGTTGTTGGTCTACTGATCCCTAGCGTGGACACGCTACCCAAGACCAGTCATGGGCATGACTGTGTGTGTGTGTGTGTGTGTGTGTGTGTGTGTGTGTGTGTGTGTGTGTGTGTGTGAGAGAGAGAGAGAGAGAGAGAGAGAGAGACTAAAAGTATTGCTAGGAGACATATATATTTTGCCCAAAGGAGACATAATGGGAAATGAAGTGTTTCCATATATATTTCATATTGAATCATACTTAGCATTCAACTTTGTAGGAGAGACTTTTTCACTTTTTTCTAAAGCTTTGCAAATGTTTTTCCTAAACATCCATAACCTTTTCTAATATATTTCATGAATCATGTTAGAATTTGCTAGGAAACCATTGCTAGGCAAGTGTCCCTAAATTCAACACGAGTCGTGCCCTACAATTGAAAAAATCCTTGTTTTTTGTAACTAGCACACACCATGGTATAACAATTTTCTTAGCATTTTTTCATACCAACCACCTATCAAAGTAAACATAATAGATGAGTTGCAAACTAGTATTGCGTTATCATCCCAAAGTATGAAAATATACCAATTGGTTGTCATTCGCAACGTATGAATATATACAAATTGAAAGCCATAGAATATTTTGAAAGGCAGATTGCAAATGTTGAAAGACATGACCTTTTTTTTATTCCAATATGCATTTGCTTTGAAAGTGCATAGTATGGTTGCTAACTCCAATGCATATGGGGCACTATGAATAAGTTGTCGTACATACTTTGATTTTGGCTAATGGGTAGAATTTGCATGTATTTGGGTATACCAAAAACTTGGGTAGAGCCCAAAAAATTTGCGCCTATTTCTATCGTATTTTCATTATAGATTTTGCGGAGTTAGCACGACCAATCTACAAGATCACAACAGAACCACATTGGACGGAGGATGCCCTACAAGCGAGAAACTTAAAGATGCATTGGTCTCGGCGCATTATATTACGCCCACCCAATTGGTCCGTAGAGTTTCATGTGCATACGGAGGCATCGAAGTATGCATTAGGAGCAATCTTATCCCAACCATGTGAACACAAAAACGATTTTCCAATCCGATTTTGCTAGCCGACAGCTCAGTGATTTAGAGATAAACTACTCGACCACAGAACGGGAGGATTATGTTATCTATGAGGTTCTTGAAAGGCAGTACTATGATCTGCCACCAGTGGCCAGGGAGCAGAAGACGAGCCAAAACTAGCCCCAGCTAGGAATTGGCCCAAATATGAATAGGGCTAATATCGACAAAATAAATATCTTCTAGTAACCATGCTCATCAATTATGTTCATATGTTTGTTGTACATGCATATGGCTTGGTGGTGAATAATTCAAATTAGCATAGTGCGATTGTCCACGTCTGAGCTTTCATACATTCATAGAGATACCAATATGCAACATTTGCAGGTTCAACCAGTGTGTAGGCCAAAACTGGAATATTGTTGATAATCGAAGGCTGTCAAATTTAGCCATGTTGCATCTTCTTGAAAGCCCAAAGATGATTTATTGGTAAATAAATATCAAGGAATAAGCATACAGTGCTCAAACATTAGAGGAGTTCTCAATATCAAAAAGACCCTTTAAGGAATGCCATGTAGGATATAGAAAAATATCAAAATAAAAAAAACAATATTGTTTATTTGCTTGCCCACACCACTCCCAAGGCCTCCCCAACTCCCAATGATCTAACCACAGTGTCTATAGTCACAGTTAAGAACTGTTAACAGTTCGCAGTATAACTTGACTAGATTCAAAAATATTCCCTCCATTGGTTACGAAAAGGGCAATATTTTTACTGGATCTAGAATATGACCACCATCCCCAAATTCGAATCAGGAAAAATTGCAAAATGTTTACATATGCATTCCTTCCACGAGAATGGAAATATGAGCGCCAACTACCTATTGGAATGAAAAAATAGCGGCATTTCCAAATTTGAATCAAGCATACAAGCATGGAGATTGGATTGATCGTACATGGTATATAATATAATCAAAGATGAGTATTTTGTTTTGCTTCATAGAATCTGGTCATAGTACTTTGATGCAACTGATTACTCTATTATTTTTTTGATGATGACATTATATCATTTACATGTGGATATCCCTATTGATTTGGCACCTTTGCATAGAAGAGGAGGCAAAGGAATTCAAATATCTGCTGAGGATCGTTCTCGTTACAGGACAGAAGGAAAAAAAAAACTTGGATTTATGGATAGATGGAACATTATATCCACAAGATCCAAGCAGTTTGACACATCCCACATTCTCTTCAATAACTCATTTAGTTACATGGATATGCAATGGGCATAGTGGATTACTAGGATATTGTGAAAGATTGCAGAACCATGGAAAACAACTTTATATGAATAAAGTTCACTTTTTAGAAGGTGAGTAAATTCGGATATCCTCTTATTGTCAGAATAGACATTAGCATCTCCAAAAGACGTTAGAAGAAAATGAACAACTTAAAAAAAATAATGAATCATTACAGAAGATAACAATCAATATCAAATCAGAACTAGAGCAAATGCAATCAGTCTTACAGTCTATTCGTATTGCCACTCAGGACTTCGAGAAAGACGGCAAAACCAGAGTACTAAAAGTTGATGTATGGAAAAAGCTTGATAGTATGATTGCTATTTTAAGAAAAGAAAAATACTCTGATATTGATAAGAAAGTTGTCCAAAGGACTTGTGTCGAGTTTGTTAATGCAGTATCAAAAGCATGGGGAGAATATCACATCACTCATTACATGGTTAGTATAAAATTTTCAAAATGCTTTCAAATTTTCAAAATGCTTTCAAATTTTCATATATATTTAGATCCAAACATAAGACTAACATTATGATTTTGACATATGCAGCACATACTAAGAGATCATACATCATTTTTTGCAAATACATATGGAAGCTTGAGTGTATGGTCATCACAAGGGATGGAGAAGTCACACTGGCAAGCACGAGCAACATTTCATCGAAATACACAACATGGAGGAACCAATGAAAAACAAAACTACATTTGTCAATTGTTTCAGTGGTTCTACCGCAAAGTTCAAATTCGACATATAACAAAGTCCACACAATACAACAAGTTTAGAAAAGCATGCAAGTTCATACAGGAAGAGATAATCAGATGATTGATGAGTAGAAAATTATCATTGTCATCAAATCATAGTGACTGATATCCTTAATAGTTGACTGAACAGAGGATGGTGCAAAAGGAGGGTCAGCAACAGAAACTTCGTCATCATCTGGGATCTGAACTAACAGGAAAAGTACAAAACCACTCTAAAATTCAACCAATCGACATTTCTTGTTGCAATACGGACACATTGAACTGCTTTTGAAAAGATAAAACAATTTGGTGAACATTCTATCCAGTCTATGTCTGAAAGCTGGGAAGAAATGAACAAGATCAGTATAATGCATGTACTAGAGTGGACCTATGGAGAAAATAGGCTTACTAAGTATATCTCTGAATCTGACATAATGGTCATAAAATACGTCAGAATTTAGTTGTGCAGTCCTGAAAACATGTAGATATGGCCTGAATAGACTCTGAAAATAGTCTAGGTTTTCAGTAATCCCAAATTCACTAAGAAATGAACTCAAGCCTGAATCTTGTGAGGATGATGAGGAAGAGGCCATGGCAGTAACATGAATATTGCACTTGTGCGCGAGGGAGAACTGAACCAAAACTAACTATCAAAATGGCAGACAAGAGGGATATGTGCGGCAGGCAGATACCGAATATCGCACTTGTGCGCGAGTAGGTACAGTTGCAAGCAAACGGAAGGCAATGAGCGCGCACAAAAGCAATATGCCGCAAATTTTGAGAACGGCAAAGGTAAAAAATTAATTGATTTTTGTGCCATTTATACTAAATTTTTGCACGTGTGGTTAACGGACTTAGGACATGTGTCAACTTTCAATTGGACTACAGGCGCAGGCACGTGTGAGGTGACACCAACACACGTGTGAAATGACACCTGAACATGTGTCGCGTGTTCATTCATTTGCTCGACAACACGTGTCGCTCTCGCATTAGATCGTACAAATCCCACACGTGTAATGTGACAGGGTGACACATGTCGCTCTCGCATTTGTCCATACAACTCCCACACGTGTGACAGGACGTTCTTTCACACGTGCGAACCGCGATATAAAATCACAAACTTCGATGAATTTTTTTCACTTTTTTTAAGGCTTCGCATATCGCACTTGTGCGCGTCCTTCAATATCAAAATTCCTCCTACCGTCTTCCATGCGCACAAGTCCGATACGTCTACCTACGTGTCACCCCATATTGCACTTGTGCGTCTTTCTTCAAAAGTAATCGTTCTCTCTGATATTTGGCTCACATGGGTCCGATATACCGTACATTCTGTCTGTACATATCAGTCCTCTGCGAGTTCTTTATCATCCCTCTCTGCTCATCCTAACCATCATGCACAAGTCCGCTATCACATAGTACATGTCCATGGATAGGAGAAAGCAAACAAGAAAGGACTTCTTCTCTCCTAGCTCATCCTCATCTCCTGCGGTTGCCATCACACCACCCGCTAGACCTAGAACGCGCAACCGCAGCAGGTGGCTCTCTGAGATACGCAAGTATCAAAGATCAACAGCTATGTTGAACCCAAGAGCTCCATTCTACCGTGCTGTCTGGAACATAACAAGAGATGATCTTGGACAGCTGGTTAGATTCACACCCAGTGCTCTTCGGTGCCTTCAGGAGGCTGCTGAAGATTACATTAGTCTTTTTTTTTTAGGATTCTTTTTTTCTTGCAATCCATTCCAAGAGGGTTACCATAATTGTGAGAAATTGGCAAAAATCTAGCTTGGTATTTTTTATGATAGAAGTTTGTAAGTGAATCTCACATGTGTGGAGGATGTTCCCACGTGTGGAGAATTGTAAAGTAAATCAAAATGTTTGATATAGGGGTCTCATAGAATTTCATAGTCAAGCATTTAGGTGTAAGATGTTGATAGGGTCAAATTTGGCATAGATGGCAAATTATCCATTTCCACTTGTAATGCCAATATTGAGCCAAAATAGAGCCAAACTTGTGCCAATTAGAGTGTAGACAAGTGTCATGCTTTTGTTTGATGAAGCTTAAGAGGTCCAATAGGATTTATTGGTCAAACCTTGTGAGGTCCAATAGAAAATTGAGGTGTGCTTGAATATAGTCCAATAGAATTTAGAGGTGCATGGATCAATGGTCCAATAGGATTAAGAGGTGGCAAAGTGTGATCCAATAATAGTTAAGCATAGTGGTAGCTCATGAATCTATTAGTATCATTGTACTCCTCCTTTTGGATCTAATTGATTTTGAGATTGAGTGGATTTTGAGTGTCATTGAATTTCTAGCTTTCTCTCTCTACCCGAGAGCTCTTGATGGTTTTTCTCTCTCTACCTGAGGAGAGCAGCTTGTTTTTACTTAGAATACTTTTGGAACACTTTCCACACGTGTGAGTGAGAGTTGGAAGTGACTAAATGCATGTAGTAGTGTGTTTTTGCCATAGAATCAAAGATAGATCTTGAATCTCAATCTAGTCTTGATCTTGGTGCATCTACACACCTTAGGAGATCACAAGTACATGTAATGGACAATCCACACGTGTGAAATTCAACATGGTATCAGAGCCTACCTAAGGTTACCATGCATTTTGATCCAATTGAGTGAAAACTATTCATCAATCTTGAGCTAGAAATTGTCAAGGCCCATTTTCCTAGCTATCTTGTTCAATTTTGGATCAAAAGAGATCAAAAGGACATTGATTCGGTCTGACCTGGTACTGTACGGAATCAGGTGCTCAGACACGTGTGAGGAACATCCAATTTCAGTTTAGGAGTTCTCTTTCATGTTTGATCCAAAAATCTTGCTAGATAGCTTGTTTTGAAGCTATTTTTGTCTAGTTTCTGATGCAATTCAGTTTCATTCCATTTGGTTGAGCCAATCAAAAGCTATAAGCTTTTGAAGAGGGTTATGTAGGGCACCTAGACCTGGGTGGACACATTTGGTTTGGTCAAAAGATTGCTTGTTTGATCCAAAATCACAGTTGAATGCTTACCAATCTCATCTATATGTAATCTAGGCACTGTTTTGAGATCTTAGCCATTTTGTTTCATGCAATATCATTGTATTTGAGTAAAATTTGGTTTCTTAGTGTATTTCACACGTGCTAAGAGTGTTTGATCCTAACTTTGCCCATACCCCATCATTTGATGGGAAGTAGATCTAGTTTTGGAGAGATTGAGATAGCTAGTGAGAATCATCTCACAGTTTGTTGCAAGATCTTGCATAGGAGATGGTAGCACACCATTATTGGATCCTATACTGAGAGAGAAGCAACATTTTTTTGTTCATCACTTTTATTTATCTCCACTTTACATGACTTCAATGAGTTCATACTTGTTGCAACCAAGTGAGAGATTGTCTACTTCCAATTATTCAATATGGAAGTTGAGGATGGAGTCCATCTTGATACTCCAAGATGTGATGGACATTGTACTTGGGATTGAGGAGGAGCCTCAAGTCCTTCAAGAAGTACAAAAATACAAGAAGAGAGCTAGGATGGCTCTCCACTACATTAAGATGAATGTCTCTAATGAGATATTGAGGGAGATTGGTGATTGTTCTACATCCAAGGAAGCTTGGGATTGTCTCAAGTCCATCTATGAGGCTAAGAACACCTCTAGGCTCCTCACTCTTAGAAATCAAATATTCCAAAGTAGTCAAAAGAGTGATGAGAGTGCATCTAATTATGTTTTGGGAGTCAAGGATATTCATAGGGAGCTTGCATGTATTGGTGACTCAATCAATCAAAGTGAGCTAGTCCAAGTCATTCTCAATGGCTTGAGAGATGAATATGACAACCTTGTCCAATCCTATGCTATTAAGGAGGAGCTACCAAGTTTTGAGGCCCTTCAAAGTGTGCTTATTTCTGAAGAATCAAGACAAGAGTACAAACTCTTGAGGATGGACAAGGTATCACTCAATCATGATGATGGCAAAGTTCTATTTGCCAAGCACAAAGAGAGGAGTAAGAAGCAACACCATACTTCTCTAATGACAAAGCTAAAGACCAAGATGGAGAGGAGGAGGATACCTCTCATGCTTCTAATTCAAATCTCAAGAAGAAGATGATCAAGTGCTTTTATTGTGGCAAGAAAGGCCATTATGCCACCAATTGCTTCAAGAAGAAGAATCAACTCAATCAACCCAACATCACCAATGAGAAAGAAGACTATATTGCAAGTGATGGAGAAGGCTCTCTTATGGCATCAAGCTTCTCCTCTTCCACCTTCAACAAGAATGACTCATGGTATATTGATAGTGGAGCATCTTCACATATGTGTGGCTCCAAGCACTTTTTTTCATCTATTATGCCTTATGATGGAGTCAAGAAGACCATATACTTTGCAAGTAAGCATGAGTGCAATATTGAAGGAGTAGGGATTATTCCCTTGAAGCTTGCATCTTCTAAAGATCTATTTCTCAACAATGTTCTTTTTGTCCCAAAGCTTACAAAGAACATCTTAAGTGTTGGCCAACTTCTTGATAGTGGCTTTGATGTCAATTTCAATATTGACAGTTGTGTGATTAAGAAGGATGGTGAGATCCTTGCATATGGATCAAGATTTGAAGGCATCTACAAATTGGATCCAAGTGAGAGTGCAAACTCTCTTGATGTTTCTTATATTTCCAATATTTCAAAGGAGGAGGATTACACAAGATGCACATATCTTCTCTCTTCAAGTATTATGGTGTATGATTATTCCTTATTATTCAAAGCATATGTTGAGAAGAAATTCTCATTGAAGATCAAAGCTTTGAGGAGTATTGGAGCTCTTGAAGGAATAGCACCATATGAAGTTTTATTCAAGATGAAGTCTAAGGTTGATCACCTTAGTGAACTTGGTAGTGCTTGCTTTGCACATATTCCCTTGGAAACAAGAAGGAAGGATGATCCAAGCTCATGGATCATGATTGGATACTCATCCATCAAGGAGGCCTTTAGTGTCTTTACACTCTCTATTTCAAATGTAATCGTGAATAGAGATGTCATATTGCATGAAGATTCAATCTTGGAAGTGGCTGAGATCAAGGCTTCTCAAGAAGCATCACAAGTTATCCTTTTTGAAGGTATTCAAGTTATGATGGGGCCAATGTGTGAGGAGGAGTTTCTTCTTCATATGATTTCAAGAAGATCTTCAAGATGCATGGCCGAGTCTTTATGGCTCACCTTACATGGCAAAGAGGGGCATCTTTCATGTTGTATCTACTACAACACATTCATATATGCTTCTCTTACTTTGCTTGAAATGCTATCTTGCTTCATTGAATTTTTTGGATCTCAAAGTTCAAGAAAAGCTATACTAGTTTTGTATGATGCTTATGGTATGGACATGTTTCTTGTCATTATTGACTTAGATGTGTTTCCAATACTTTTTGAAAGCAAGATATTGTATTGTCAAAAGTATGCTCTTGGATCTAGTAAGAACAAGATTGAGCTTGGTACTCACTTTTTTGAAAATCATGTTTTCACATGTTTTGAGGCAAATTGTAAACTCCTCTTGAGATTAAGTGAAGCATCCAAAGTGGACACTTACATCCTTGAGAGAGTAACTAGCTAGATAGTCTTTGATATCAAGATTAGATCCATCATGGATATAGTTCATTGTATGTGGACTAGTCAAGCTAGAAAGCATAATCTTGATAATCATCATTGTTTCACATCTTATGATCTTGATCTCCATGATCCTTATGAGGCTTGGAAGCCTCAGATTTCTCTATTTATGGTGCATCCATCATGCAAGTGGAACTTTCAAGGCAAAGATCATCATCAAGCATGGAGGAAGCCCATGATAATAGTGGCATATTGGTGGAGCACTCTTCAAAGGCATTGGCAAGAGATCTCTACCAAAGAGATCTTATCATGGATATGGTGAGGGTGCTGCTATGATGGATCCCTTGGCTGATCTTCACTTCTTATGCATACCAAAGGATCCACTCAAAAAGATTTACAAACTTCTCAAGTGATCTAGTACCTTTCCAAGCTATTTTTTGAGGAGGAGTGTAAGAATTTGGCAAAAATCTAGCTTGGTATTTTTTATGATAGAAGTTTGTAAGTGAATCTCACATGTGTGGAGGATGTTCCCACGTGTGGAGAATTGTAAAGTAAATCAAAATGTTTGATATAGGGGTCTCATAGAATTTCATAGTCAAGCATTTAGGTGTAGGATGTTGATAGGGTCAAATTTGGCATAGATGGCAAATTATCCATTTCCACTTGTAATGCCAATATTGAGCCAAAATAGAGCCAAACTTGTGCCAATTAGAGTGTAGACAAGTGTCATGCTTTTGTTTGATGAAGCTTAAGAGGTACAATAGGATTTAGAGGTGGAACCTTGTGAGGTCCAATAGAAAATTGAGGTGTGCTTGAATATAGTCCAATAGAATTTAGAGGTGCATGGATCAATGGTCCAATAGGATTAAGAGGTGGCAAAGTGTGATCCAATCATAGTTAAGCATAGTGGTAGCTCATGAATCTATTAGTATCATTGTACTCCTCCTTTTGGATCTAATTGATTTTGAGATTGAGTGGATTTTGAGTGTCATTGAATTTCTAGCTTTCTCTCTCTACCCGAGAGCTCTTGATGGTTTTTCTCTCTCTACATGAGGAGAGCAGCTTGCTTTTACTTAGAATACTTTTGGAACACTTCCCACACGTGTGAGTGAGAGTTGGAAGTGATTGAATGCATGTAGTAGTTTGTTTTTGCCATAGAATCAAAGATAGATCTTGAATCTCAATCTAGTCTTGATCTTGGTGCATCTACACACCTTAGGAGATCACAAGTACATGTAGTGGACAATCCACACGTGTGAAATTCAACAATAATGCCCAAGGATTTTCAGCTCCTGAAGAGGATGAGGGATAGATATTGTAGGTTACATGTATCTCAGCCTGCTGCTCCTAGACCAACTCCTGTAGATAGGACTGATCTTCCTACGAAGTGTCCTAGGAAGCAGACAGCCCCCAAGCGTGCCTCTAAGAAAGTGAATCCTAATCCTTCAGATTCTATAAAGCCTAACCCAGAATCCATTGTAGATAACGCTACTGTTGATAATGTTCCTCTGTTTTGGATGCCCCTTCAATTGTTGTAGATACTATACATCCTCCTCCTCCTCCTCCTCCTCCTCCAAATTTTTATACATATATAGATTCGGATGATTATCTTAAATTTGATAAAGACATATCTGATGCTATAGATATTATTGGTACTCCTTTTTGCTTTAGACTAGATGAAGTTGATTTTAGTATTAATTTTAGAGTTATAGATTGCTTGGATCTCAAAGTCAAACGGGCTCCTATCAGTGATCATGTGATAGAGTCCGGGCCCACACTCTTGCAATATGACATTGCAAGAAATTCATCAAATGAGTTGCTGGTGCTGAGTAACTTTCTGCTTCAGGCCTTCAAGGAGAACAATGACACATTGTCACAGTGTCTGACAAGTGGATTCACACCAGCAACAAAGTATCTACTCATACCTTATCATATGAAGTAAGATATATTAAATGCTTGTTGCTGTTTTATGCATTAACATTGGCATTGTCAATGGAAATAGTTCTCAGATTTGCAGCTAGAGAAATTTCAATCTTATTTTGCAGTGACCACTGGAGTTTAACCCTGATCTCTATTAAGAGATCTCTAAATAATATTATTAAAGGTTTTTGTGTCAAGATGAATTCAGCGAGAAATACACATAAGGATATAGATATGTACCTTTTATATCTAAGTAAATATATTTCTACAGATGTTCTCCATTTCGTGGACTAGCAGATCGTCAGTTTGGAGGTAAACTCTGTCTTTCTTAATAGCATTTTGAAATCAGTACTCTAATGAAATATTTTCAATCTAATTCATTTTGTTTCATAATTGATTTCTTGTGTGCTGAATTATTTTGCAGTCACCCCAGCAAAATGATTCATTCAGCTATGGGTGGTACACATTATACAATGCCAAGTTGTTTTTAGAGTGGTTTGTCCTTCAACAGGATGTTGATATTTCTAAGGTAATAAATTCTGTTTATTCTTATTTTGGAATCATGATTAGTTTTCTATTATGGTAATGTTTTTGGCCATTACTAATACATGAATGTTCTATTTTGGAGTTTACACTTCCAGAGTACACATCAAGCCAGGTGTACAAATTTAGACAAGGAATTATCCTGAGTATATTGGCTAGGGCAAGGCTTCAGTCTCCCGTTATTGATGATGGTGCAAAGGATGATGTAGTTATACTAAATTAAGATCAGAATAAATATAGATAGCATAGAACAAAAATACATGTATAGACTTCATAGAAAAATATACATTGATATATCAAACGCTGCTCCAGTTTATGAATTTGGGAGCACAAAATACATGTATAGATGTCCAACTTGGGCTTTCATTTATTGAATGAAAGAGTGTATACACAAATTTTTACTAAAGTTTATTTGAAACTATTGTTCTCCCACAATGGTGATTCTTGTAGATAGATCTTTGTAGCACGTTATCAGCTCCTGTCTTTTTTGCATCTGTGACATGGCAAATATTAGTGAATGTGCAATTGTAAATGATGACATTTTCTATTATTTTGTTCTATTTTCAAATGGCAATAAACATAAAGTACTTACGAGTCTTCCGTTGATGATAAATTTGAAATATGTTGATAGATTGGTTTGTAATAGCATGAGCTCTGTTCTGATAAAATCAAGTTTCCAATGCTCTTCCACCTCAACCATAGTCAAATATTCTTCATTGTAGATAATGCTTATCTCCATTTGGTTTGTGTGACCATTTAGTTCAAAGTCTTGATCCAGTGGTAGCCATGTACCTTCAATTTTCTTGTATCTCTGGTAGCTAAATGTGAGACTGAGCATTCGCTTTTCGATATGATAATGAAAGATCATTGAGAACTTTTTAATCCTACATTCTATGTCATTATTTGTTTTACTATCCTAGCCTTGATCCATGAGATCTGACAAAGTCTCATCTGATAAATCCTTGCAAACAAATAAAGTTGGTGTCCTACGAACACTAGCACTCGAGAAAAAATCAACAAATATATGCAATGAGATAAACCAACTTAGGTGAACAATTTTCGAGCCTGTGCTTATCTTCATAGCATTTCTAATATCAATGAGTAGCTTGCATCTCAAGGATTCAGAAACAATGTTGTCAGGAGTAGGCCACTCATCACTTTGAAAACTAGGCAATGGAATTGCTTCGAGCTTGCCAAAACCTCCATCTGTTTGTGGCGTATATAAATATTCATAAAAATAGATACCACAATCTGCAAGTTCCTTTGGACTTCTTCCTCTGTATTGCAACTTTCCAACATCAGAGTGAATCACGTCTAATATTCCTGCAAGTGATTGTGTGGGCTCCCATTCACTTATGCATGATGGATATAAATCTGAAAGAAAAAAACAATGTTGAAGCATTTACATCATAATCTAAAGAGCATCAATAAAAGAAATCACCTATGATTGTTGTAAAGTGCATATGTTTTGATATACTTACAATTACATTTTTGATGATCATGAGGATTGATATCATGTACTTTGATTTCTGAATGCATATATACATGTTGCACTAAGACTTCTGATATCGATTGACCTCCCGGGGTGTCTTAAACTCCAAAATTTTTGCTTTCCAATCAGATTTGTAAGTCATTTTTGCTCTTTTCTTTTGTCGAAAATTGCCCTTTGATGATGGATGTAGCAATACCCATGAGTTCTTCGTATATTTTGTTGGCTTCCAGTTATCAGCTTCATCTTTCTCATTGTAAAGAATCACAGAATCGATTGTAGATATGGGTCCCCTTGCCATTGCTATTTTCAAGGCTTGGGCGCCAAAAATCTCTCTAATATGATACTTAATTTCAATTTTTCGTATCACATTTAATCTAATGTGAATGCCAACATAGTCACAGTTACTGCGTATACCATAGTTTATGTAACTGTACATACTGTATTTCATGTAGCTAGTATAGTTAGAAAATTTCATTATACTAACGAGCATAGTCAAGTAAATTGAACTTGAGGTATTGACGTCGGGCAGATTAGCACGTGTCGGGCATGAAGAAGAAACCAATGGGATACGTCCATGCTGTCCGGACACATTTCAAAGTTTTCTATATTGCATTTTTATTTTTTAGTTAATTTGAACTACGTTACGTAGATTTCAAATCTGTGCATTTTGATTGGGCCTGGTGACGGTTGAAACTAAAGAAAAATAAATAAAAGTATCTTTACAAAGGGTCTTTTTGATATTGAGAACTCCTCTAATGCATAAGGGACCAGATTGTTGATAAAAATACATTTTCAATAGCTTCAGCCATGAGGTGAGCACCCAATCACTTGTTTCTAAAGCTACGAAGAAAGTACACCTCTATAGCAGATCAATCAAATGCTTTGAGAAGTTACATCACTTGATAACCTAAGCACCCATCTTGTATAGCTATTTCCACTTGTTATCAAAAGCACCTTGCTCCCCTTCAGATTATAGCCACTTTATTGTTACTAGACACTGGAATATGGTGAAAAGTAGGTAACTGTCTACCCTACATATTTTTGTTTTCTATAAATGAAACAATGCATCATGGTACTGAACATGCACTTCTTCAATTTAGATATTCTGAAATTTTCTGCAATTTTGTACAGTTTAGCTAAACTACAAAACTTTGAGTGTGATTCAAGCAAATGGTGGTAAGTGTAAACTTTTAATGTAGAATACCTTACATGCATCTTGAGTTTAACACTTACCTAAAAATACTTCAGAAATGTTGTTAAAAATAGTTGCCTAGAAATGCGTTTCTGGGCAAAAATGTTCTCAGAAACGCATTTCTTGGAGCAGAATCGTGCCAAAAGAAAAAACAGAATATATAGATATAATATATATATATATATATCAGACATGAGGGTTCGGGCCGGATGCGGGCTTTTCGCGTCCGCGTCCGGCGTTCGGACCCAAACGCGTCCAGCCCCCGGACGCACACCCGGACACGTCCTATATCTAAGGAAACGGATGGTGGAAGCGGACGCGCTTTTTTTTCAAACTTTTTTACACACATATATATCTATGTATATATTTAAACTTATGTACACTTTTGCCCATGCATCCTCCTCCCCTCACCCATGCATGAGCTTTTTCTAACTAAAAAACTTTGGGGAGGAGGATGCATGTGTGGGAAAAAGGATGCATGGCCCTCCTCCCCATGCATGCATCTAAGGGGCCCACTCCAGGTTCAAATTATCCTTTACCAACACACATAGTGTTTTGAAGTGCATGTACATACTTTCATGGTGAAAGGTGTTAAACAATGAGACTTTCATTATCAAAAATTTGAAGGGTGCTGTATTTTTTTTTAAATTATCAGACTTTCCAGGAGAAAGGTTGAAATAAAAATGCATTTCTATGAAGATCGGCCTCCATTGCCCATCAACGACGGGCACTCTTTACTAGTATATATATATATATATATATATATATATATATATCAGACATGAGGGTCCGAGTCGGGCGGACGCGGGCTTTTCGCGTCTGCGTCTGACGCCCGGACCCGGATGCGTCTGACGCCCAGACCCGGATGCGTCCGACCCCCGGACGCGGGGTCGGACGCATTCTTATTTTTTTCAATTTTTTTTTCTGGACGTGTTTTTTTAATTTAAAAAAAAAAATAGACAGAAGCGCACGAGCAGCGGAACAGTCCGCAGAAGCGTTTTGGGCCAGCAAGAGAGGAGAGAAAGAGGGCGGGAGAGAGAGCTATGGTGGGTGAGGGAGAGCTATGGTGTGCATGTGGGTGGGTTATGGTGTGTGTGTGTGTGAGTGAGAGAGAGAGAGAGAGACAAAGAGAGAGAAGATTTGAGTGTGTGTGTGTACGAGACATTGTGTGTGTGTGTGAGTTTAGGGTTTAGGGTCTGCGTGCTTGGGCTTAGGGTTTAGAGAGAGAGAGAGAGAGAGAAAGAGATATTAGATTTGTGTGTTTGAGAGAGAGAGAGAGAGAGAGAGAGAGAGAGATGGCCACTCGTCCCATTTGGGATGAGGTGGAGTTGTTTCCCGACAAAAAGTGGCATTGCCCTTTTTGTCGAAAGCAGTTCATAGGGAACGCCTCTCGGGTTCGAGCACATTTGGGGGGATTGCGAGTCCGACCCACAGGGGGACGCTACAGGATCGGCGTTGTATAGTTATCCCCTCTGCGGAGAGGGCTCGCATTCTCGACACATATGTTGAGCCAGGTGCTGAGGCCGACGAGCCATCCACAGATGTTGCAGACTCCCCTTCCACTGGTGCACCCACTGCCACCGTCGCCGCCCCCGCCGCCGCCACCACCGCAATCGCCACCCCCACCCCCACCCCCTCCGCCAGTACTCCCCATGGATCCACAGCCTCCACTGCTGCACCTACGCCTGTGCCACCACCTTCAGATCTACATGGTCCATCCGCATCCTCCGCTTCCGCACCTACACCTATGCACCACCTCCAGATCCGCATCGTCCATCACATCCTCCCAGCCATCCACATCCACACAGATGTCCATGCCGGGATCTTTCAGAGAGGGGCAGCACAGAGAGGCCACCAAGACCATAGCACAGATGTTCTATGACCTAAACCTCCACTTTATCATGGCATCATCCTGCATCTTTTGAGAGGCCATCTCGAAATTTGAATGGCTAGTTAGAAATGGTTTGAATTACGCAATTTGAATGGTTAGCTAGAAATGGCTTGCTCTGTGCAAAATGAGAGAGAGAGAGAGAGAGAGCGCGGACATAGTATGAAAACTGTAAATGATGCAGCATTGTTTTACACAAGCGCATCTTCGTTTTTGAGAAACGCTCCCCCATTTCAGAAACGAATCTCTTACTGCATTTCTAGAAGGGGGGTGGGGTGCAACTATAGGGTTTTCAAGATTTAGGCACTGGGATAAGAGCTTTTTTAGAAGATTAGACTATTTGTCTTCTTAGATGCTTGGTGGTGATGGCATAATCCATAAACATAAACAAAAACTGAAATTCTTATCCCCTTAAATCTTCCTGAACTTTAAGCTAGAAATTTATTTTCTGAAATAGTATACATGAATTTCAAAAATCTCCTTTTTCCATAAGCCATCCATGTTTAAGGTCAGGATTACATGTACTCTCTTTTGACAATGACTGCAAAGCATAAAGGACAATCGATCAAAGAGTAACAACATTTTGAATCCAACTCATTACAGAATCCTAATTCAAACAGGTGTAAGACTTGTCAGATTAGTGTTTACGATGATGCACAATGAATCTCAGAACCTAAATCGTTTTTGACTAAAACATACAGTGGAACGTTCAAAACATGTCCAGAGCCATTCATCTGTTGACCTAACTTTGTGGTGTTTAATTTCCTGTTGAAGGAATGGAAGTCAAATTCTTGCAATAGCACATTCTTCAAACCTAAATAGCTTCGACTTGAGCCTTAAATCAAGTAAACTGTAGCTGAGAGAACTTAGTGCCAGGGAAAAATTCGACCCTAAGAGATAAGACGGTCACCCTAAAAGATGAGACCAAGATGGAAATTTCAGTGACTTTCTCAGCTGTTTTCGGCCACAAATGGAACAGCTACAGGCAATTCATAGCCAGTAAGCAGAAATCTGAAGCTCAATAATACATCCATAACATTTATTTTGACAAATAATCTTTTATCTTCATAAACTTTATTTGCCTTAGACCATATTAGCTTTTTTATGTTTTCCCTCTTGTTGGGACTAAAATACACCTAATGTCTCGTTATTCCTTTGCATTCTTATTTGGTCGTATAGATCTTCTTTCCAGCCAAGAAAGAAGGATACCCTCGTCTTTTCACTTCAGCCATTTCTGTCAAGAAAGTCTCTACTAGCAAAAGCATCCAAGAAATTAACGAGTGACAGACCAACACCCAATTTCAGCAATTAAAAACAGAGCTATATTAAAATAAGAACACCTGATACAATAGCTATAAAAATCTCAACTCCATCTTTAAATTTGTGTTTTGCCCTCTACCATACATAATCTTGTGTGATTGATTAGCTGGATCTCATCAGTTTCCGAACTAATCAAATTCAAGAAATAAGAAAGTTGGACAGGAAAAACTTTTTAATGAATGTGAACCTCCTCACTGACCATTTCAACATGTGGAACAAGAGTGACAATGTTGGTACAACTTCTTAAGATTTCATGGTCAACATGTTCTGAAATGAGCAATTCGGGAGTCAGACCCAAGAATGTTACCAATATCCATAACGAACCTCAAGGTACTTCCCTTTCAGCCATCTGAAAGTCCTCTTCACAGATGATTTAACTCTTCCTTCAACGGAAAAGACTTTATAAGAAGCTACGCGGGTCTTCCTCTTCAATTCGGGATCGTTGTGCAGGCTCCATGAGCGAGAGCTTTGGCCTTTCTTTTTTGATTTTTCTGGTGGACCAGAATCCGAGAAATTTGTGCCAAATGAATTGGGATACGCATCGCTGTTGTATACCTGCATGCGGCGATCTCCAGCCATCCCACAAGGTATCTTGTCACCTTTACCAAAGTTCCTACAGCATGCAAGTCTCACGTTTCATGTAAGTTCAACTTTCTTGATAAAACAGCATCACATGCTAAAAAACAATTTCAGATCTACCGGGATACCAAAATCAGATTCCTTTATCCAGATTCGCTACGCCAGAAATCCGTACACGAGACAAAAAGGAATGCTAACGTGCGAATTGCAAGTTCCGGCTTGACTTTTAAAAACAGAGGGTGCTCAGTGTGTTTTTCAAAAGTGAGCATCTATCATTGTTGAGGACATACAAAGGAGTATCACCACCTGGCTTGCTATCTCGCAACAATGGAACGCTCCCCGCTTTAAGTTAGCCAAAAGAAGCTCTAACTGCGAAGGGTTGAGACAGAAGATCTAACATCCTGAGCAGCAAAGTCCTGAAAGATGAAAGATCTCGACCGAGATTAAGATAGAAACGTATCAGTAAGCATACAAAACAGACCTAAGTTTGAGACATATCAATCGCATTCAAAACTCTGAAAGACAATCCAAGATCCCGGAAAATATATCAACACCATATTTGGCCCGATAAGTCAACAGCAAAACAGGTAGATCTAGAGCACAAACACAAAAATGCACCAAATTCCGCTGCGTATCGACCGCTGCAGGATAACAAGACATATCATCCAGCGAATTACACCTACAAACGACTGGGAGCAAGATATATACATGTCATCACCACTCCAGCACGATGAGTAGAATCAAGACACAATTCACTTACGATTTCACGTCTCAAATGGGGCGCGTGTTACAGGTCGACTTCAGGGAGAGCAGGTAATAAACAGAATCATTATAACGAGCACATTTTAGATGTCCCCGAAGTCGACAAGCACGGCCATCGCTGTTCGTGCTCCTGCTCTCGCTGCTTCTGCTGCTGCCCTGCTTCGTGCATAGCGAAAAGACGGGATCGTGATCGTATGGCCGTAAAATTCAATAATAAAATAGTTTGCCCAGTCAAAGACTCTCCCAATTGGAATCTCTAGAACTCGGTCAAATGAGTTAGGGTTAGGGTTAGGGTTAGGGTTAAGGTCAGTGCATTGCTATGTAAAAAAATCGACAAATACAAGCAAGCCAATTGTCGTCGGAAGCGTGTGTAGGTTTTTCGATTGTTTATAATCACTTCATTTAGATTATAACTTTCAGAGTTAAAGGTTTTATTGTATTCCTTTTATCGACTTCATCGAAAGCTTGTGAGATCTCTCGAACGTTGGAAACATTTCCACGAGCATTGGGTCAATGCAAGGAATCTAGTGCATTCTCGTCTAGTCTTGTTTGAGCTTCATATTCTTCTCATCTTCTCTTGGATGTACTCATTTGGGAGAACGATAATGCTATATTCTTTTCAACTTTGCCCATAGTGATGACTTGATGAGGTATGACTATTCTCTCAAAAGGGTACCACCTTTCAAGTCACTTGAATTAAAAACGTATTATCGTGCTAAATTGCAAGACCTGACTAATTTTTTCATTTTTTTAGGTGCACAACAGTCACTTCACAATCTTTTAGATTAGCTTGTTGTTTTTGCAAAAACATCACAAAAACTATTTCATTATGCAGAAATCCATATTCTACACAAAAATGTCATGTATTTTTTTAACATAGGTGATCAGAAGCGAATAACACTATCCATTGTAAGCTTTGTTGGGCCCCAAAAAAATTATTAGCCTTAATAATAAAGGCGGTTTTCTCTTTAGTGCCTTAAATAAAGATAATAAGCCAAAAAGGGCTTAAAGAAGACTTAGCAAGGGCTAACAAGGCATAATTGGACTTCAAGATTGTTATGATTAGTTAAGACATGGGCCTTGCCTATAAGTAGGCAATAGAGTATTTTTTGGATCTTTTGGCTCATTTGCATTGGATTGAACTTGGAGCTCTATCTCATCTTCCTCTTTGTAGATGTGTCTTAAGATTTGACATTGCCAGGTCCCATGTGCATCACCACATGAATCCATGTACTCCACACTCTTAATATTGGAATTCTTGTACTTTTAAACTTTATTTTGATATGAGCCTTATGGTAACAAATGGTTATTTACTATTTTTTGTTCTTTTCAACACAAATATGATGGTTGTCTCTATTTCCTTGCTTGTTTGGCTTTCAATTGAAAGGTTTGGCGCATGACATAATATCATCAGGATCAGAAGGGCTTACTATTAGCAAGAAGCAACCTACATGTGAAAATAAGAGTCAATGCATAACAATTGTGAAAGTTTAGCACATCTTACATGATGGTTGTCACATAAAGTTATGGCTAACATAATTGTACTATGAAAGGGCCCGGGCACAGGCCATGATGCCCGGTAAGGATTTTCAAAAAAACTTAGGCTTGGTCTATTACGAATAATTTTCTTTCGTGAACTTCTCGCATTCATGTCTCTTCGTCAGAGTGTTCGCGAACATTTTCGCTTTGTGTCTTTTCGTGATGTTCGCGAACATTTTCGCTTCGTGTCTTTTCGTCAAACTGAGGGCTGAAAGCTAACAAAGCTTTGGTAATAGAAACGTTTTGTTTCTTCAGCTCCCTCTCAAAGCGTGGTAGCTTGATGACTCCAAGACTGCTCCTCTGTTTCTTGAACAGACCTTTGTCTAAGGCCTTTGTGAAAATGTCAGCCACCATCTCCTTTGTTCCAATGAAAATAGTCTGCAGCATCTTCTTCCCGATCAGATCTCTTATCAAGTGATACTTGATTGCGATGTGTTTCGTCCTTGAGTGAAACACGGGATCCTTTGTCAGATGTATTGTAGATGTATTGTCCATATGCAAAATCAGAGGCTCATTCCTTGTTTCGCCTAGTTCGTCAAGGAACTGTTTGAGCCAAATGATTTCATTAGCCATCTTTGCTGCTGCAACGTACTCTGCTTCATAGGATGACTGAGCCACAATGGTCTGCTTCTTGCTGACCCAGAGAATTGCTGCTCCTGACGCGATGGTGCATCTTCTTGAGACACTTTTGCAGTCGTCCTTGAGAGATGCCCAACTAGCATCACTATAGGAAAGCATCTGGAACCCTGCATCACGGGAATAACACAAACCAAAATCCTTCGTTAATTGGAGGTATTGCAAAATTCGTTTCGCAATATTCCAATGAGTTGATCCTAGATTTATACATAATTGGCTCATCCTAAACACGGCATAAGCAATGTCAGGACGTGTGTTATCTGCAAGGTACATCAATGATCCGATCAACTTCATGTATGGTGTAAGCTGCATCAACTCTCTTTCTTCTTCAGTCTTCAAACAGTCTTCATTCGTCAGAACTGTTCCTGCAAGCATTGGAGTATTTGCTCCTTTGCAACTCAACATCCCAAAATCTTCTAGGATTTTTTGAGTATATCTGGACTGATGAAGGTACAACTTACCTCCCTTATAGTCCATGTCAATCTGTAAGCCAAGATAACATCTGGCTTCTCCCAGGTCTGCAATCTCGAAATGTTTCGAGATATCATACTTCACCTCAACAATAAGCTCCTCACTCTTGCACGGTATCAGAGTGTCGTCCACATACACAACTACAATGATGATCTTCCCATCTGTAATTCTTACATAAACATTAGAATTAGCAACTAGTGGCTTGAATCCTAAATCCTGTATACCATTTGTCGCACTGGCTGCTTCAGACCGTAGATACTCCTATGCATTCTGCATGCATAAGTAGGAAGTGAGTTCGAAACGTAGCTTGGAGGTTGATCCATGTAGACTTTCTCATCTAGCTCGCCATTCAAGAACGATGTCTTTTCGTCCACGATGTGATTCTTGAGATCATAGACAGTTGCATATGCAAACAGTAAACGTAGGGACGAATGTTTCACAACAAGAGAGAAGGTCTTAGCATAGTCAATACCATATCTCTGAGAAAACTCCTTCGCTACAAGTCTTGTCTTATATTTAGATATATCTCCATTCGGTCTGCACTTCAGCTTGTATACCCACTTGTATTTTATAGTCTTTCGCTTATCTAGTAATGGCTGCAACATCCATACCTAATTCTTTCTCATGGATTCTATCTCCTCGTTCATGGCTTGGATCCATTTGTCATTCAATCGCTTCCTCGAATGTTTGTGGTTCTCCACTGAATCCACAAAACTCTTCTGATGTAGAAGCTGAGCTCCCTGGCACTTCGTTCTCTTGTCGATCTTCTAGGAGATCCTTCAGGAACTGCAATGCCTTTGTCTTTGTCTGGTCTTCTAGGTCCGCCGAACCATTTCAATTTACAAGTATTGTAGCAGTCTGGCTTGCGAATCTTTTTTTGTCTGATTCATCACTCGAATGAGTCGCGACTCGAACATCTTCGTCTGAGTGTTCGTCCTCTACTCCCTCTGTCACAGTTGGTAGATCATAGTACTGTCTTCCAAGGACTTCATAACTGACAGGATCATCGTTGGCCATCGTTCTGCTCTCATCAAATTTGACATCTCTAACTGTCTTCACTGTGTTTGTCTCTGGGCATATAGACTCTGTAGTATGACAAATGATTGTCATATCCTACAAGATATCCATGTTCTGCTTTCTCATCAAGCTTCTTTCAAAGCTTACCAGGAACATGTGCATAAGCTACACAGCCGAAGATACGGATGTGAGTCAGATTGGGTTTTCTACCCCACCATAATTCATGTGGTGTCATGGAGGAACACCAGACTTTCCTATCATGTTCTGAATGTAAGCAGCTATAGCTATTACTTAAGCCCACAACACTCTTGGAGTCTTTGAAAAGGCCATCATGCACCTAGCAGCTTCCATTAGAGTCCTGTCCTTTCTTTCTGCAACACCGTTGTGTTACAGTGTGTAAGATGCAGTTCTTCTATGAATGATACCACGACCATTGCAGAAGTTAGTGAATCGATTCGAGATGTATTCTCCACCTCGATATGTTCTAATCTGCTTCATTTATTACCAGTGCATCTTTCTGCCCAATTCACATACTCTGTGAATTTGTCAAATGCTTCTAATTTATTGTGAATAAAGTAGACTCTAGCAAACTTACTGTAATCATCAATAAAGGTTATATAATACTTTGAGCCTCCTACCAAGATTACATTGAAAGGTCCACAGATGTCAGAATGTACAAGCTCCAGAATCTTTGTAGTTCTGTAGGAGTCTTTGACGAAAGGAGTACGTGACATCTTATCCTTCAAACATGCATCACAGGTCATCGAACTGGTTGCATTTGAGATGCTCACCCCTATTATTGCTCCATGATGGCTTGCTTGATATAGTGCCATTGAATTCATATGGCATAGTCTCTTGTGCCATAGAGTATCTGACGAATCATCATGAGTCTGATGTACTTGATCTGGAGGTAGGCGTACCTTCAAGTGATACAGGTTGCCTTTTTTTCTTCCTTGAGTGATGAGCGTACTAGTACTTGCATCAACAACATTGCATGTTTCGTTTGAGAATGTCACACGCATCCCTGCATCAGCTATTCTTGCCACTGATAGCAAGTACTGCTGCAGCGCAGGCATGAGCAGAACATCTTCGAGTCGTCTGTCTCTATTGTTTGTGTTGAGCCATTGTGAGCCAATACCATGCACTTGATGCTTTGATCCATCTCCAAGAACGATAAATCTTGATGGATCTGCACTTCGTACGTCAGACATTATCCGTTTTGATGTAACGAAGTGCGAGGTAGCTCCTGTGATTCGATCTTTCTTCGCCCATCTTTGAGCTCTCTGGCTCCTCGACATAGGATGAACTATTGTTGTTCTCTTGTCTGCTTTGAGCTTATTTGTTTCTTGGGTTCTGGCGGCAGTCCATGGCTGCATGACCCTTCTTATGACAGTGGATACACTCAATTTTTGGATTAAGCCAACACGAATCGACATTATGTCCTTTGCATTTGTATCTCACGCATGTCTTCTTGTCTCCACTCTGCTGTTTTGACCTTCCTTTGTTCTTCCATTTGCCTTTGCTGGCTCCTTCTACTTGTTGATCTCAATCTTGCCTTCGATCTGGATTTCTCTTAGGCTTGAATTGCTTCTTCGATTTCTCCTTGTTGTTGTAGAGAGCTTCGTCAGATACATCCTTGTGATCAAGGTGCTCTCAAGCTTCGACTTCTTCTCGAATCTCGACAATAGCCTTTTCGAGTGTCATTGTAGGATCTTTTGCTAGCAGCATTCTGGTTGTCTAGAAGGACCTTGGTAAGGCTCTCAACAGATATGTAAGCTGCTTCTCTGTTGACACTGCATTTTCTGCTCCAAAATTGTGTATGAAAGGAATAGATCCTTCATCTTCCTAATAAAGGAAGTGAGGTCTTTGCCATCCCACTATAGGTTTGTCAGCTGATCTTTGAACAACATGATCTGACTACGTGATTTCGTCTAAAATCTTGTGAGTAATGTATCCCACATCTCCTTTGCTTTAGAGATTGTAGCCAGGTCAAGGGTTAGACTATCCTCGATGGATGAAGATAACCCGGCTACCGCCTTGTCATTCTTCTCCCTCTATTCGTGTAGCTCCTTGTCTGTCGTTGTAGGCATCTCCTTGGTGCCATCTACCCAGGAGAAATAATCATTCTCCCTTTAGTATCAGCGAGGTCTTAACCTTCCATGCTAGGAAGTTAGATCCTGATGAATTGAGGATTGTACAGATCTTGGATTGTATGCTGCTTATCGAAGCCATTGTTGTGAATCGTGTTGTTCATGGTTCTTTGTTTGAATGCTTAGCCTCCTGGATCTAATAGCTTTCTGGCTATGTCAAACTATGATAGGTGTGCTCTGATACCACTGATGCGAAGAATAACGTGAAACGCGAATTGCAAATATCAATTAGACTCTGAAACGAAACGAAACGAAACGAAACTGGACAAAACGAAGAGAAATGAGACGAAATTTGAACGAGTTCTGATATTGACATTGCTGAAGCGAAATCAAATTAATTGCGAACGAAGAACAATTTGGATGGATTTCAAATATGATTGCTGGTCACTGCTGGCTATATCATTCCTACAATCCTCCAGAATGTAGACACTGGAGAAACAAAATGTTTCTATGACCAAAGCTTTGCTAGCTTTCAGCCCTCTGCGTGACGAAAATGTTCGCGAATGAGAAAGTCAAAAGACACGAAGCAAAAATATTCACGAACACCCTAATGAAAAGACACGAACACGAAAAATTTGCGAAAGAGAATTTTTCGCGGTACAGCAGGAGAAAGTCAAACGAAGATAAAGTCAAACGACTCGAAGCGACACGAAAATCGTCGCGACACCTTTTTCTACCCTCATGCTCCAAAAAGGACCAGCAAGATCATGCAAGTACCCAGAAGTACAGATATCTGATTTGATAGCATGACATCAGCAGATACACTCTAGGTCGTGGCTAATCTGCCACTCTTGTAATTCATGATTAGCTGTAGATGTTTAATCACTCTAATCTAGAAGTTACACGAGGCAACTATAGACTTTCTGGATAATACTTGATACATACACATGAAGTCTAATGCTAGTAAGCAAGAAGATGAAAACACAGAATACGAGTCCGCCTGCGTGCGAGACAATTCTGCATAGTATCTATAGATCCACAGGTCCGCTAGTAAGCGAGACACGAATTCGTGAGAGAACTGTATTTCTCTCACGCCAACGCACTGCGTGGATCTGCATGCAGTGCTTGAATAATCAAAAAACTCAATAGATGATTTTTGTAGCTGTTGCGCACATATCATTCTTATCTTGTCTGATCTTGAATGTAAATTAGTCTGCTGCTATTCACGTGTCTAATTCACTTGTTCATTTAATTCCGCACCCTGGTTTGAATTTTGTTGAATGCTACATTAATCTATTAACGTAGTACAACAGTGTCTCTCTACATTCTGGAGGACTGTAGGAATGATACAGCTGGCAGTGACTAGCAATCATATCTGAAATCCATTCGAATCGTCTCGTTGTGTTTTTTGCGTTCGTGATTCGCATCAGTGGTATCAGAGCCTGCCCTATCATAGTCTGATGTAGCCAAAAGACTATCAGATCTAGGAGGCCAAGCATTCAAACAAACGACCATCAACAAGAGAATACACTTCAGAAGCAATGGCTTAATCAGCAGCATACAGAGCAAGATCTGTACAGTTCTTGATTCTTCAGGATCTAACTTTCTAGCCTGGAAAGTTAAGACATCATTGATACTCAAGGGTGAAGGTTTATTCCCCTGGGTGGATGGCACACTCATTTATATTTTTGATTTCACTCTTGTTTGCTACTATTTTATAGAGATATCAAAGGTGGAAGTATGGAAGAATTGATTTATTATCATTTTATGTACTTCTTCATGTTGTATTTTCATCTTGATATGTAAAGTTGATCTAAGATATAGTGAAGCATCCAATATGGACACTATTCTCTATATCAATTATGAAATCTTTCCATTTTATATTTGTAGATGCTTAGAAGTAAGATACATTCTTAAGAAGTTAATTTTAAATCAGATCAAAGTTATAATGTGAAAATAACAAGTATAGTTGAAGAGAGATTATGAAAATTTGTTAACTAGTTACTTGGTTATTTTAGGCTTTTTAGAGGCCAATCTTGTAAGTAGAATTCACATGGTTTTCTCACAGGTGTGAAATTAGAATACTTGACTAATTTTAGTTCATTCCAAATTCATTTGGCCTCTTGTACATACAAATAATTCATGTTTAGATTTAACTCTATTTTATTTTGGTAAGTGATTTTGATCAAACTAATGAGCTAGTGTACAAGTTGCCTAACATAAAAGGAAGTGATTGTAAATGCAACTATATTTGGTCCTAAATCTACATTAAGGTAGTTGGGTATCTTTGACCTAGCCTCTACAATCTATCTCATCCTTGATGTTCTTGAGTTTACCCTTCCTTCTTCTTGATAGTTGGGCCTCTTTGGACCTAACCCCTCCAACCTATTCAAACATTTGTCATGAAACCTTTCCTCTCCCCTCCAAATGAAATTGAAATGTCTTGAGAATATTTGGTTGCAAGACTCAAAACCATCACTAAATTCCTTTTGCCGCCAGCCATAGGATCTTATTTTATAGCCTCATTTTGCATGCCATTATTTTGAGAACCAATGTCTATACCTAGAGAACCAACATTTCATTTTTTTTTCCACCAAGATGTCGAGACTCCTATGCATATGTTTCACAAGTGTTATCTTTCATCTTGGTTTGGAGGTTTTACAAACTTTAAAAGATCTTTTACCATGGAAACATTTCTCATAGGGGATAACCCTCTTTTTGAAGGTCAGTAATGACCCCTTTTGATTGCTTTGGAATATCTTTCTACTTTGGGTTCTTTGAAACACATGAGACTAGAAAATTTTGACAAGCGTCAATACAATAAATTTTGTTTTTGGCAATACTATGTATGCATATTCTTTGTACGTAATGGATACTTTGTGACTATTCTGCCCATTTTTTGAACACATTAAAAAGTATAATATACATGTACTTTTTCAAACTGAGGTCATGCCTTTTCCAGCCTGCACGTCCATACGACTGCCATGTAGCGTGTCCAAACTAGTCAGTTGAAGTCAAAATGCTTATTATGCTTCATAATGTACATGTGAAAAAATTTAAAGTATTATTAGAGGAGTTCTAAATCCAAAAAGACCCTTTGTAAAGATATTTTTTATATTTTTTCTCAAATTTTGCTTACACATGGACCAATCTGAAGAAACAAAACGTTTCTATTACCAAAGCTTTGTTAGCTTTTAGCCCTCAGTCTGCCAAAAAGACACGAAGCAAAAATGTTAGCGAACATCATGAAAAGACACGAAGCAAAAATGTTCGCGAACACCCTGACGAAGAGACATGAACGCGAGAAGTTCGCGTTATTTGTGATACAGCAGGAGAAAGTCAGACGACGCGAAAGTCAAACGGCTCGAAGCGATATGAAAATCTTCGCGACAATTTTCGACCTTCACGCTCCACAGGATCAGGAAGATCATGCAAGTACCATGAAGTACAAAATCTTGATCTGATATGATGACGTCAGTGGAAGAACGTTAGGACGTGCCTAACCCATTTCTCTTTTAATCCATGATTAGTTATAGATTGTTTAGTCTATCTAATCTGGCGTACTACTCTGAATATATAAGATACATACAATAGCAGATAGACAATGTACAGAACACAAAATAGAAGTCCGCCTGCGAGCGAGACAAGTTTTGTGAGCAGGATCCACAGAGATCCAAGAAGTCCGCTAGTAAGCGAGACATTACTTTGGGAGAACATCGCTTCTCTCATGCCAACGCACTATGTGGGTCTGTCATACACTGGCTCGAAAAGCAAGAGGATCAATAGATGATACTGTAGCTATTACGCACATATCACTCTTAGTTTTTTCTGACCTTGAATGAATTATTGTCTGCTATCGCTTGTGTATCTTACTCACTTGTTTTATATATTCTGCTTATTGGTTTAGTTTTTGTTGAATGTTGTATTAATCTAAAACGTAGGTCAGCAGTGTCTGTCTGATGCGAATCGCAATGCGAAAAACACAACGAGATAGGATGGATTTTAGATATGATTGTTGGGCACTACCACCTGTATCATTCCTATAGTCCTCCAGAATGTAGACAGACATTACTGTACTACTTTAACAGATTAATGTAGCATTCAACAAAATTCAAACCAAGGTGCGGAATTAAATGAACAAGTGAATCAGACGCACGAATAGCAGCAGACTAATTTACATTCAAGATCAGACAAGATAAGAATGATATGTGTGCAACGGCTACAAAAATCATCTATTGATTCTTCTGATTCTTCAAGCACTGCTTGTAGATCCACGTAGTGCGTTGGCGTGAGAGAAATACAGTTCTCTCACGAATTCGTGTCTCGCTTACTATCGGACTTGTGGATCTACAAATCCTATGCAGAATTGTCTCGCACGTAGGCGGACTCGTATTTTGTGTTTTTGTCTTCTTGCTTACTAGCATTAGACTTCATGTGTATGTATCAAGTATCATCCAAATTGTATATAGTCGCCTCGTATAACTTCTAGATTAGAGTGATTAAATATCTACAACTAATCACGAATTACAAGAGTGACATATTAGCCACGATCTACGTCATGCTATCAGATCAGTTATTTGTACTTCTAGGTACTTGCATGATCTTGCTGGTCCTTTGTGGAGCGTGAGGCCAGAAAAAGGTGTCGCGATGATTTTCGTGTTGCTTCGAGTCATTTGACTTTCTCTTCGTCTGACTTTCTCCTATTGTACCGCGAAAATTTCTCTTTTGCGAATTTTTTATGTTCGTGTCTTTTCATCAGGGTATTCACGAACATTTTTGCTTTGTGTCTTTTGACTTTCACATTCGCAAACATTTTCGTCACGCAAAGGGCTGAAAGCTAGCAAAGCTTTGGTCATAGAAACGTTTTGTTTCTTGAGCTCCTTCTCAAAGCATGATAGCTTGATGACTCCAAGACTGCTCCTTTGTCTCTCAAAAAGTCCTTTGTCTAGGGCTTTTGTGAAGATGTCAACAACCATGTCTTTCGTTTCGATGAAGGTGGTCTGCAACATCTTCTTCTCAATCAGATCCCTGATCAAGTGGTACTTGATCGTGATGTGTTTTGTTCTTGAGTGGAACACAAGATCTTTCGTTAGATGTATTGCAGATGTATTATCCATCTGCAAAACCGGAGGCTCATTCCTTGTTTCGTCCAATTCGTCCAGGAACTATCTAAGCCAAATTATTTCATTGGCCATCTTTGCTGATGCAACGTACTCTGCTTCGTAGGATGATTGAGCCACAATGGTATGCTGCTCCTGACGCAATGGTGCATCCTCCTGAGACGCTTTTACAATCGTCTTTGAGGGATGCCTAGCTAGCATCACTATAGGACAGCATCTTGAACCCTGCATCACGACAATGACACAAGCCATAATCTCTCGTTAATTGATGATATTGCAAGATTCGTTTTGCAATCTTCCAGTGTGTTGAGTCTGGATTCGTGCAAAATTGGCTCATTCTGAAAACTGCATAAGCAATGTCAAGACATGTGTTGTCGGCGAGGTACATCAACGAACCTATCAGCTTTCTGTAAGGTGTGAGCTGCATTTGTTCTCTCTCTTCTTCAGTCCTCGAACAATCATCGTTCGTCAACACCATTCCTGCGAGCATTGGAGTGTTCGCTCCTTTGCAATTCAGCATCCCAAAATCCTCTAGGATTTTCTGGTTGTATCTGGATTGATGAAGGTACAACTTACCTCCCTCATAGTCCTTGTCAATTTGCAAGTCAAGGTAACACCTGGCTTCTCCCAGATCCATGATCTCGAAATGTTTCGAGATGTCTTCCTTCACTTCAGCAATCAGCTTCTCACTCTTGTAGAGTATCAGAGCGTCATCCACATATACAGCCACAATAATGATCTGCCCATCTGTAACTCTGACATACACATTGGAATCAGCCATCAGTGGCTTGAATCCTAATGATTTTAGGGCTTGGTCCTTCTTTTTGTACCATTGTCGAGCTGACTGTTTCAGACCGTAGATACTCCTATTCTGCATGCATAATCAGGAAGTGAATTCGAGACATATCTTGGGGATTGATCCATATAGACCTCTTCGTCTAGCTCGCCATGCAAGAAGGCTGTCTTCTCATCCACAATGTGGATCCTAAGGTCATAAGCGACTGCATAAGCAAATAACAAACGTAGGGACGAATGTTTGACGACAGGAGAGAAGGTTTCAGAGTAGTCAAAGCCAACATGATCATCATTGGACATTGTCCTGCTCTCATTAAATCTGACATCTCTCACTATCTTCACAGTGTTCGTGTCTGGCATGTGGACTCTGTAGTATGACGAATTGTTGTCATAACCTACCAGAAATCCCTGTTCAGCTTTCTCATCAAGTTTCTTTCGAAGCTTATCAAAAATATGTGCGTAAGCTGCACAGCCAAAGATTCTGATGTGAGACAGGTTGGGCTTTCTACCCCACCATAATTCGTGTGGTGTCATGTGAGGGGACACCAAACTTCTCTGTCTTGTTCTAGATGTATGCAGCTGTAGCTACTGCTTCAGCCCACATTACTCTTGGAGCTTTCGAGTAGGCTATCATACATCTGGCAGCTTCCATCAGGGTCCTATTCTTCATCTCTGCAACACCGTTGTGCTGCGGTGTGTAGGCTGTAGTCCTTCTGTGAATGATGCCATGATCATTGCAGAAGTCAGTGAAGCGATTCGAGATGTATTTGCCACCTCGATCTGTCCTGATCTGCTTCACCTTGTTGCCCGTGCATCTCTCAGCCCAATTCACATACTCTATGAATTTATCAAGTGTTGGACTGAGCCAACACATATCAAGTTTGTGCCCATCTCGTCTTCATCTCACGCAAGTCTTCCTTTCTCCACCTTGCTATTTCGACCTCCCTTTGCTCTTCCAGTTGCCTTTGCTGGTCCCCTTTGCTTGTTGATCATGCTCATGCCTTTGGTTCGACTCCCTCATAGGCTTGAATTGTTTCTTGGATTTTTTTTTGTTGTCATAAAGGGCTTGGTCAGAACCATCCTTGTGATCAAGGTGTTCTCTAGCCTCGACTTCCTCTCGAATCTCGACAATTGCCTTTTCGAGGGTCATTGTAGGATCTTTCGTGAGCAGGGTCCTCGTTGTTTGGAAAGGTCTGGGTAAGGCTCTCAACAGGTAAGTGAGTTGCTTCTCAGCTGACACTACGTTCTCTGCTTTAGAGTTATGTAGTGACAGAAATAGATCATTTATCTTTCTTACAAAAGAAGTGAGATCTTTGTCGTCCCACTGCAGGTTCGTCAGCTGATCTTCCAGCATCATTATTTGACTTCTTGATTTCGTTTGAAATCTCGTGAGCAGTGTATCCCACATTTCTTTAGCTTTGGAGAGTGTAGCTAAGTCAAATGTGAGACTATCTTCGATGAATGAAGATAGCAAGGCTACTGCCTTGTCATTTTTCTCCCTCCACTCACGTAGCTCTTTGCCTGATGTCGTAGACATCTCTTGCTTGCTTCCTCCAATATATTGCACTTGATTTGAGATGATTGCAACATGAAATGCCATGAATAAGCCTCCATTGCCATCTTGCCATAAGAGTTCTTCAAATATTTCAAATATATGAGTGAATACATGCCAAAATGATTATTTATCTGCTCCATCTCCATCAAGAAATCTAGCAAAGAATACTAATCCATCTTTAATATCCAAATGATGCAAAACAATCAACCTGGTTTCACTAAAACTTGGCAATTTTCACAAATTGACATGGCATTACTCAAACATGAGATAAGTAAGGTAGAATAGAGAAACACTTTCTTGATGTCCCTTTGAAATTACTTAAGTCTTCAATAACCTGTAAAATCATATCATTGGTGCCTTGGATATTGGATTTCATCTTGATGTCTTTTTCTAGCTCCAAATTGCTAATTCGACTTGGTGTTGATGAAGCACAATACAATCAATTTCTTGACCTTCCTCAAGAACATCATGACCCTTAAAACATACTTCCGGATTCAAGATTGTCATCTACTGGATAAATACATTTCTCCTTTTGCATTGCATCCTCTACACAAAAAAATTCATCAATAGATTTCCTTTGCCTTGTTGACCTTCTTGGATTTTGACTTGAAGAAGCATCTCCAACACCATCACCATCCAAAGATCCATCACCACCATCAAAAATGTTTAACATCAAGCTTTGGCACATTTTCTTTATCAATTATCACATGCAGACTACTTATGATCAACTTTTCTTGTTAAAGGAATGCATACTTTGAGAGCTTGAATAACTTCACTATAGCCAACAAAAATGTCCTTCTTAGAGAAATATTCTTCTTTAGTCCTATTGTCATGTCCACATCATGTATAAAGAATTTGGCATAATCCTATACTTGGATACTTTGTACTCCAATACTCGAGATTATTGCTTATGCCTCATTATTCCAAACTAGGACAGAAATGTAGTTGATAACCATGTGAGGACCTAGTCACATATCTTGTGACATGTGGAGCTATTGCATGGGTTAGGACAACTATTGACATGGTGTAGAGTATCAATAGTAAGAATATGCTAGGCTTGCCTGGGCGCATGCATAGGTAAAGCACAGGCTATATCCTCCTATAGGAGCTTGCCCTACTCTCATTCTAGTTATGTGTTTTCATTGCCAAGATTCTCTCTCTACACCTGCATCCTATCCTCTGGTACGAGCATGATGTTATTGGAGATTGATCAATATCTTCTGCATGGTTGTGTGGTTTGGCTTTAATATTATTCCTTTGTGTGTGTCTTGTAAGCAGGATCTTGGAGGTGCTTTGTTAGGGCCTATTTTGACGGGGGGTTGGTCCAGCCAAAACGTCCTAAAAGGGTCAAGGGGCCCCACCTCTAATGGCGGTTTGGCCCTACGTGAGCAATAGAGAATTTGCCACTTCCAACCCTGATGGCCTTCTCTATTGCCCCATGCTCCCCAACCGATGAGGGTTTTCCAAACTCTTAGAGATATGGTTGCAAGGAGGGGGTGCTGTCAATTTTGGTGCAATGATTTACTAGCTTTCTAGGGTTACGGTTCCGTAAAACTTCTGATCACTAATTCGCATTAGGATCTTGCTAATGTCTCTTTCCCCATTGAATTTGGCTTACATTAGTAAAAATCTTACATGGGCTTGAAATCGATTCATTGCCTATGATGTGCTCATGGGGTGCAAATTATACACACCGCTTTGTTTGATAAGCGGTGGTATTTTCGCTGACTATCGGGTCTAGGTATTTCTCTAGACAGTACCGATGGTGGGTGTGACTAGTGTGACGCTTAACCAAGGTGGTGTATTTCAACCGCGGATGGTGGACGGCCCGCTCTGGTGTTTTACAGAGGTCGGGTTCAGTTGATATGTTTCATAATTGACAAAACTTGAAAAACCGTTTCACAACTTGACGATTCTGTATAGTCATTTTACTAACCAGAAAATATGTCAAACAACTTAGTAAAACATCAAATTGTAAGAAAATCCTTTTCTTACTCTTCCCTAACACATGTACTCCAATGCGACGCTAACAACACATGGCCCAAATTTTTTCCAGTTTCATACATTGAAAACAACTACAAATAGGTAAATCACTCATATATACCCACAGCCTAGCTATAATCTCAACCCAATTTTTGTACTCGTGATAGTGTCAAATGCTTCAGTATTGATATCAAAACTAATTATTCGGTTAAGGGAATGCGAATGTACAATTCAATCACCCTAGGAACGATGGACTCAAACATAATACACACCCAACAATGATGGTTTTATCGTTTTAAGAAAGTACGATCAATTCTTAAAACGCAAAGCCACGAAAATACTTCAGAAACCCTTCTTCAAACCAAAACTGTTTATGGGTACATACCACACTCGATTCCAACTGAAAGAAGACAACGTACAGAAAAATGGCATCACGAAGGTAAACTGATTGTGAAAAGTGTGAGTCTTACCTCAATGTGCCATTAGGTAGCCGTTGCGTGGAAACTCTAGTCATAAACCTTGTAGCAAAAATCAAAGCCAGGCATGTTGATGCAGTTTTCTCCACTTTACGCGTGTCCAATCGAATTGGTGTCAAAAGAAAAAATGAAGAAAATTAAAGTTTCTAGAATATGGACGGTGCGATTGAGATGTTAACGGTTCAATTGCGAGAAAATGGAATTGAAAGTCTGTAAAAAAAAAAAACGGGCCAAAAAGATACAATGGCTAAAAAAATCAGCAACCCATCACTCACACCAAGCCCTCAAGCAATCCATTCCACTCATTCAAGATATAAGCCTACTAGTATGACAATGGACTACAACCAACCAACCAACCCTCACCATGAAATCACTCTCACCTATCAATCCTCTCAACAAAAGCAAGTAAACATCCTCTCCAAGTAATTTGAAGCACTCAACTACGAACTCACACTAGTAATGAGGTCCAAGCAATCAACACAAACAACCACAATCTCTCAACTCCTCAATATGAGCAAGCAAGCATACTAAGTAACATCACTCCCAAACGACAAGACAACTACAACTCTCAACTCTCAAACATACCCACTCCTAAAATCCTCACTCACAAAAGTACTAACATTTAAAAGTACTAACTCTTCACATCATCTCATTATTATCCAACTATCATTGAGCTATTTCAAGCAACTCACAATCCTTCTAACCAACCCACAAACATTGAACTCACCTCAAGCAATCAATCAAGCCAAAGTTTAGAATACACTTTACTAACTATGGAGTTAACAACACACAAGCAACAAACAGGCATGAGGGCACAAAGCAACCATTAACCTCCCACAAACTACTAACCCACATTGCAAGTGACTAACATTGAGCAACTAACATTCACAACAATTAGCCACAAAATGGAATTAACTTCAAAGCACACTCAAACAATCAAGCAACTCCCAAAAGTGCCAACTCCTAAAAGTACTAACATACAAAAGTCCTAACATTTGAAATACAAGGAGTTGGCTCCTTCTTATAGGAAAATCGAATACATCCCCTTCACAATGCCATCTTGCCATTCTTCATGCCCTTCAAGCCCTCTTTGCCATTTGTCCCCAACTCATTTGATAGTACACCTAGTGGCCTCCACAAGAAAGTGGGGGAGTGGTGCATTCAAGGCTCTCTTCTAAAACTAGCCAAGATGTCATTTTTGTCAAAGGCTAGGGAGGCCATTTAAGTTTTCCCTTTTGTACACCCTAGAAGCCCAAAATGTCAATGGCTAGTGGGTGTACCTCCCAATTTTTATAGCCTCCAAGGTGTTTTGGCATTTATTATCCAAATTTTGGGTGAGGCCCTTTTTCAACCCCTATTTTTAGCAGGCGGTCTTTGTTTTTCTTTGGGTACCTGCGTTTTCGGCCTTTCTTCGATTTTTCAAGGGTCGTGCGCCTACTGCTCATTTGTCTGGGTTTTTGGTCTGTTGGATAACTACTTGGCCTGCATATTTTGTTAATTGCCCGTATATTGCCCAAACTTTGTCGTTAGGGTTTTTGTGGCTCCTTGACACTGAATCCATATTTTTCGGTCCCGTTTTTACCCGAAACTATTCTTTCTCGATTTTTTCTTTTGTGGTTGACTTTTTCGGCATTCATGATTAGGCTCCCACGACAACACGGTTTTCCTGAAAAATACACTGAGTGATCATAGATTAGTAAAAATGGACTCAATACATGGTGAGATTTTAGCACGATCATACCGGCTATTTTTTTACAACTGGCCATTTTTTTGAAAAGCCGTAAAATAATTATCGGCCATTTCTAAGACTGCAAAATTTGCTCTAGCCTCATTTAGGTCGGGCTAGGACCCAATTCTAGGTGGACCGGTACTTTTGGCTCAGTCTCACAAAACTTGACCACAAAATATCCTTGACGGTGTTTTTAAAAAGTCAATTTCTTACTTTTTAAACTATGTCTAGACACTTTAGGGGCAGGCTGGGACCCAAATCTACGGCAAATTTGTGCCGATTTTCTCTAATCGGGTTTTACATGCCGATTTTTTCCAGTTTTGTGAATTTAAACTTAGCCCGATTTTTCGTGCGAAAATATCGGCTAACATGCTTCTTTTTACACCTATCATCAAGTGTGATATTGACATAGCAAATATAATCGAAGATCTTTAAAAAGTCTCCTATTAAAAAGAACTTCATATGGATTCTTACCATCCAATGGTATACTCGATCACCTATTGCAAAGATGATTAGCACACATCTAATGTTTATGCCAAAAAGAATTTAGGAAGATTGGCACTTAAGTTCATGGCTTTAGCTCCCTCACATAGAATTTAATTATTCCTCTCAGCCACTTCATTTTCTTGTGGAGTACTTGGGCTTAATAGCTCCCTCTTGAACCCATGTGCATCACAAAAATATTTCAACTTGCCTCCATCCGACCTCAAGCATTTGATCTTAGTGTTGAATTTATTGATAAACACATTTGATAAACAATCTTGAATCTGATAAACACATCAAAGATTTCATCCTTGCTATTTGGAAGATAGACCCATGTGTATCTACCAAAATCATCAATAAAAGTCGCACACAACTTATCTCCGCCATTGTTAGGTGTACTAATAGAATGAATATTTGAATGTATTACTGAAAATGCATACTAGATCTTGAGCTAGATCTAGTATAAGGTAGACTATATGACTTTGAAAAAGCACAATGCTCACAAACTATATAGATGCTTAAAATAGACTTTGGAATAAGAAGAGCTACTTCCCTTTTTGCTATTACCTCCAATTTTCTAAAATTGAGATGCTCTAACCTCTTGTGCCACATCTCTTAATTTGACATTTGCTCCTTTGCCACAAAGCGATCTTGGTTAATGGTAACACAAATATCAAGTTTGTACAATTTCTCTTGACTTTTTCCTCTTGCAATGAAAGTCCCTCTGTTACTTATCAAGCAAATTTTCAATTTAGAGATAGATTTTTTTTATGTCATAAGTCCCAAGAATAGTGTCCTTACTATTTTTGGCAAGTAGATGAGTTTTTAAGGTTAGATTTAGACCTCTTTCATTGGTTGATATAGATACATTGCATCTAGTCACTTAAAACTAGATTTTTGGTGAAGTACCTAAAAACTACCATTTTAGAGCAATTTCTGGTAGGTGGCCAACTGACACTATTGCTGTTATAAATAGCTATACCTATGCAAAGAATAGATGTTGGTGTTCTCATTTTGTATGGAGACATTTCTTCTTTCGATTCTATGTCCATCTCTTTCATATTTCTCATGATATCTTGAATTCTAATGTGTAGAATGCTATTTTTGTTGTCTATCTTGAATCCACACATGTGGATGCTGATGTGATGTTGTTGTTGTACCAACAGGGACACTACCATATTGGATCTTAGTGTTTTTGATAAAATCTTCATGTATTTCCAAGTTCTAGCATGGTAGGTGCATGATTTGTAGCTTGTAGATGAATAAAGATGTGCATCAAATCTAGCTAAAGATCTATTGATCCATTTGTGTCATCATCATTCGTGTTATGTCCATGTCTTGTATATAGGATTTGACATAATCTTTGACTTGGATACATGGTAATCCAAGTACTCTAGATTATTGGTTATGTCTTGTTATTCTAAGCTAGGCTATGTAATAAATAACATTGTGAGGACTTAGTCACACATCTAATGACGTGGAGGTAGTGCATGAGTTAGAACAACTATTGGCATGGTGTAGAGTATGAAAAACATGTATGAAAATAGGTGTAGAGTATGAAAAACATGTATGAAAATATTCTATGCTTGCATGGGAGCATGCACATCCATGGAGAAAGTCACCCTCCTCCCAGCTTTCGTTACTAATTTTTTCTCTCTACACCAGCATCCTATCTCATGGCTCGGGGGTGAAGCTATTGGAGATTTATTATTAGCTTTTCATTGATTGGATGGTTTTGATCCACTATTATTCTTTTGTGTGTGTCTTATAAGCAGGATCTTGAGGTGCCTTCCCTTATAATGGTATCAAAGCAGGCTTATGAAGATCAAAGGATTTGGAGCTATGAGACTTTTCACCAATTTTTTGATTAAGATCAATTCAATTTTCTCTTCCTGGTGAGAAATAAGCTTCAAATGGGTGTTCTCTCAATATTTTTACTTGCATGTCACTAAGATCCATCAATATTGGCTTTCTCCATAGCAATATGGAGTATAGTTGATTATTTTCAATTTTTTATGATTTTTCGGTTTTCTTGAATCTCTCATAACTTATGGTAAATTTGATTTTCAGAAAGTGTACTATAGGGATTTTCATGTCCACCTTCAACCGTACTATTTGAGCACATGCGTAGCAATTAAGATATGAAGTAGATTCTAACATGTCACACGATAGTTTGTTTCCTTGAGAGTAATTCTTAGATACATGATTACATCCAAACTATGATTTCACAATTAACCCTAATCACCATGATCAAGCTTACTTTTCTCTCTCTCTCTCTCTCACTTATCTCACAAAAATAGAAACAATAATTAAATCCAACAATTCACAAATCCAAATAACATCAAGATAGCATAAAAACATGAGAGATGGAGAAAGATAAAGAGCATGGACATCCAATTACAAAATGGTAGAGGTTCCACCTTTTTTTATTGAGCATGAAAAATGAAATGCAAAGAACTACTATTTATAGTGGATTTTGGACACTTGGCACTAATGATTATTGGCCAATTTCTACCTCCCTTATTATTTGAGTTTGAATTTAGGAGGAAAGGACCCTCCAATCACTAACTTGACTTTTAGGCCTCTAAACTTATTTACTCACATAAATAACCTAAAAGTATCTTTATTGCTATCTATTTGATCAAATAACAATGAGATCACTGGGTTGGACTTACACACGCAGGGTACCAATTCTCTCACACTTATTTCCTATTCTAAAACAATATGATCTATTCTACTTGATCCGATTGTTGAAGTCATAGGGATCGACACAATCGATTCCATCGAGATACACAAATTTGATAAAGATGTGGAAACGTAAATAGGTCAGACAAGTCAACCATAGTTCGATTAACTATTCGACAACGATAGTTTGATAGTCGATAGTAGAAATGATAATTAATGTAATAACGAAACTAATTTAATACTACAATAAACACAACTTATTATCGTTCAGAAGTGCATTGTTATCCATCTAGCAGGTGCCATGTGGAGTTACAGAATTGGACCCAAAATATGTGGTAGATAAGACTCCACTATCCAATCTATTTCAGTCGTTATTTGGTAAGCCTTGACAATTGTTTCAACTTTGTGTCAACGATATGCGTATTTCTACAGATGGTCTCGATACTTAGGACATCGTCTCAACAATGCAAATAAAACTGTAGAGTAGTTCCACTTTACAAAATGATTTCAAGAAACTCCCCCTTAATATGAACTCATAAAAATCAAGGTATTAAGTTGAGCATATTGCTATACTTAGAATGATTGTCGAATGATAATGCCTTTTGATGTAGACACTTTCCTTCCACACTTTATATGTGTGACACACACACTATTTCATGAATTCCTACAACTTACTAATATTAATGTCTGACAATTGACGCCTTTATCAGATAGTTTCTTTAAAAGCATGAGTGGGCAATGTATTCAACCTTCATCGAAGATAATGCAATCAAATTCTGCTTCTTGTTGTTCTAAGGAACATGATCTCTGTTGAATACAAAGACATATTCTGATGTCAACTTTCTTCTGTCATCTTCGGCCCAATCTGCATCTATAAAACCTTGAAGAAAATTAACATAACAAATTTCCACCATAACAAATTCAATAATTCTGTGTCAATTGTAAATATCAAAGATCTAAGTAGAGCTTTCTAATGAATGAAACTTTCCATTTAGGGTTGTACCACAAGAAGGTGAAATTGGTTCTTTGGTAGCAAAAAAAACACAGGAGTAAGAAATATCGTTTGACTTGTCTAGGGCTTTAAAAATCCATTTATTATTATAGTCAGAAGAAGTATTTTGATTTTTGACACACAAAGGGTCAACAAAAATTACTTCACATTGAGCTTGTGGTACTCTACGCTAATCGAGTATGGATTTTCACACACGCCTTCCATTTTAGATTCATAATTCTATTTATTTGTAATTTTGCTACAATGATTTTTACTTTTGGTACATGGATTATGTTAGTGTTCTACTTTTGACACCTTGGTCGATGATTTAGTAATTGAGAAATTTGTGGTTTGGTTGTGATATTTCAGTTCTAGTGCAAGTTTTGTGAGTATGATTTTCTTTCTACTTTTATCTTTACAATGATTTTCACATCATAATTTTGTTGCAGTATTTTACATAATGTAATTTCCTACAAAGAAAATCTACTTACATGAAGTTGAAGATTTGTGAGGTGTTTTCTTGGCAAATTTCTAAGAAATTGTGTTTCTACAATTTGTGGAAATGGATTATCTCATCTAGGTTCCTTCTCTCCATAAATTTTTTGCAATAGCTCTTTGAAACTCCCAACATTTATCAAGAAAACAAAAAGAATTTGTGGTAAAAGAATAATGTATTTTCCATCTAGTAGGAACAAATATATGCGCATAACATAAAATTTGTAGTGAGAAAAAATCATCTATATTATATTGAATGAATGCTTTGTATAAACTCTCTTAATTTTAATAGATACATGTTATCATGTTTGATTTGCTTCACTATTGATATTTTTTGGTTATGGACTCTGTATGAATAATGATTAAAGATCCTGATCGAGATTTACTCCAGCTCCAAATGACTCCCCACCACCATTTGTTTCACGTGTCTAGAACACCCAAAAGATAGTTTGAGTATGTTATTTTTTATATTAGAGCAATTAGACAAATGACTGTAAAATTAAAAAATAAAATAGTAAATGAAGACAACTATTAAACGGAAAAATGCATCTTGGCTTCCAAGGGGTGCTTGAATCTTGGACCAACAAAAGTTTGGATGCCAAGCTAAGCAATTGAGGCAACCTTATTGGATGATATTAAATGGAAACTAAGATAAGCAGTATAAGAAATAAAACTTGTTGCTGGATAGCAAATAAAACAATTTGTTTAGAATTAAAATAAAAAATCACCAAATTAAACTTTGAAAAATTTATCAAATGAAGTCAAAAATGAAATGATTACAAATCAAAGTAAGTTAATAATATAGTCACAATGTTGTGGATCAATGACACAAGCTATTTGATAGTAGTTGAGATAGCACATGAATTGTGAAACATGGTACTAGACATAAACATGAATGTGAGTAATGAGTAATAAATTTGAGTTTCGAACAAAAGATGTTCGCTTCTTTCAATTAACAAGTCCATCAACACATCATAGCCTTTTTGTGTCAAATTTATATTTGTTATCAACATCATCTCGCCCTTAGTTTGGCCACAACAAATATGATGAAAAATATAGCATCATATTCGATACCAATTTCAACCATAGAAAACATAAATTAGCTTAGAAGGCCACACTTTCAAAGGATCTCAACGAGTTGTCGGCTGGTTCCTTTTGTGCCTTTAATAATGACATGATTTCTCTTTGCATGCCAATCAATCATGGAACACCAAGCCAGCTTCTCCTTCCCTTTCTTATGTACATCTCTACTCATGAACCATTTTGTGCCTAATGCAGTCACTCACGAATTTCAGCATATGTGTCAAATCAAATGGCCTCTCTTAAGAAATTTTCGAGCACATTGCCTCTACTATAACACCTTTCAAATCATCAAATTGTTCACTCTAGCCCTTTCACAAACAACAACCAAAATAGCACACACACAAGGTCTTCATATTACTCTCTCTCTCTCTCTCTTCTCTCTCTCTCTCTCTCTCTCTCTCTCTCTCTCTCTCTCTCTCTCTCTCTCTCTCTCTCTCACACACACACACACACACACACACACAACCTTCGAGGGTCATGGATGCAACATCCCATCCTTCTCTCTTCCTTGCTCAAGGCATCACTTTGCCTTTGACTCTTCTTTAACTTCCCACGACTCCCACTTGCATTTCTATTGTTTGAGGTATTTGAGAAAAAAAAATACTCACAAAGGAGAGCTGCTTTATTTTTCATCTAAAAACCATTGGCAATCACACGTAGCAATCTCAACTCAAAAAGCTAGTTGGTTCACTCATCTATCTAACCATTATTAGACCTGACCTAAGCTATTGTGTTGGAAGATTGAGTCAAAAATAATGCAATGGAGTAGATAGAAGAATAAAACCATAAAATATAGACAACCAAAAACTTGTATATCAAAATAGATATACCATATATTCACAAAACAACGTTTTGATAATCTAAAAGTAAACATTTTCACTTCTTCCAATCAAGCTATCACGCTTATTCAACAAACAATTTTTCTTAAGATTCAGTTTGAAATTTAGAAGTACTTGATTAATTGCCATATACGACATGTGTAGTTCTACAAGTTATATTTTGCAAGAACTGCATTAAGTTTATTTTCAATTTGGTATATGTTTTCTTTCAAAGCCCACATTGAGGTGGATCATTTTTTGGTTTGGGAATGTTAAGAACATACAAGGCCCATTCTTATGCCTATTTTGGCTGCACAATTCTCCTCCAAAAGTGGTCTCCCTTATTATTCAAATTACAAATTAGGGTTTTTTGGAAGGTTCCTCTACAATTCTCCCAAATACTATAAATAGTGATTAGAAAATTCTCATTTGTTACCTTTTCATATTGTCATTACTTGAGCTCTTCGTTGGAGAACTCATTGCTATTGCTTGTAGGGCTTTAGCCATTGATTTTAAGTGATATCATGAATTATTCTTCATAGGAGATTGCAATTTGGATGTCATTTACTTCCATATCTGTCATTATCTTCATATTATAGAGGCTAGGTGAAACTAAAGAATGGAGACAAGGCTTATTGACCCTGACATGGCCACTAAGGATAGGGTTGACAAGGACATGGACTGTAAGGACAAGGCCGATGAGTTTGGTTTGTTTCCTTTTTCATTCACGAGATTTGAACCAAATTAGTTCATTCACTTCAAATTGAATTTGGGATTTAGTCTGATTCATAAAATCAATGTCCATCTCATCCAAATCACATCCAAAACTATATAGCATTTGATCTATCTACAATCACTTTTCTTGTGACTCAAAGTATAAATCGATATTTTTTAAGTCCTATATATGATTCTCCAATTGGGGTTGTAAAGGACCATAATATATTGGGATTGTAAAGGACCATAATTTTCCATAGAATGTCCAAGAAAGAGGCAAGAACAAGGTGGCATGAAAAACCCAAAAGGACGGTTAAGAAAGGCTAATTGCAAATTAGAAATTATGAGGGTCTCCAAGATAGAAATTTAAAAAATGAAGGCTAATACCCAAGCAACCAATGAGATCTTGAGTAGAGTGGAGTCATTGACCACCCAAGTGTTGCACTTGAGGGAATAGAACCAAGAGAGGAAAGAGCAAATAAAGTTTATTAGGGCCATTCATTTCAAAGGACAAGAGGACCCAACATATCTATGAATTTCACACATGTAAGAGTCTCATGGTGGGGACCATTGTGTTACGACCATGGTGACCTTATTAATAGGTTGCACTCCAAGGTGTAAATGGTCATAAGGGTTTGGCCATGAATTATCAAACAAAAACAATATCACTTTTTGTCAACTACTAGTAGTGTGCATCATGTAAATTAAATGGGAAGCCAAGGTAGGTTGGGTAAGAAAATATTCTACGTGCTTCGAAAAGTAAAAAGAATGAGTGTGGAAGATATCAACAACATTGGGAGAGGACATGGAAAATGCAGTATAAGACTTTGGCACAATAAAAGGAAGGAGAGAGAATCTCATATCTATTAGAGATGGAATGTGTTAAGAAGAAGAGAATGTGAAAATGTATGGCTATATTTTCATACTTTGGTGATATATGGGCACCATCTCCTATGATGAGACGGGATGAACTTTTTTTGTGACGTGTGCACCAGTAGTCCTAAATTAGACGTAATCACTCACGTTGGTAGGCTATATGAGAGAGAGAGAGAGAGAGAGAGAGAGAGAGAGAGAGAGAGAGAGAGAGAGAGAGAGAGAGAGAGAACATGTAGTAGTAAGCAAATCAGACTCATTCTAGAGAGAGAAAGCCTCATGATAGAGAGAGAAAGTGTAGTAGATTGTTGGTGGACAGGGAGCTTTCCTAAGAAATTGAACCCAAAATAAGGGATTTCCATATGAAACAAAATTGACACCAGGTCAACAAAGATATCCCGCACACGAGCAAGAGCTATATGCGATCATGCATGCGCTCAAGGTGTGGCAACATTATTTGTATGGCACTGACTTTTATGTGTACATAGACCATCATACTTTAAAGCATTTTTTTGCACTCATCTAGATTTGAAGGGCCACCAAGCTCGATGGGTTGAGCTGATGCAGAAATTTCATTTGGAAATTTGCTTCCAAAGAGAAAAGGAAAATGTGGTCATCGATGCACTATAGTGGATACTACATCAGAGGAGCTTTAAAATAGTTGACAATGATCTCATGGAGCAGATCAAGAAGGCTCAGCAAATGAAACCACATTGTTAGCGTGTGTGGCCTGATGCAGTCAACCGACACTTCAGGCAAAGGTGCCCATGCTTCTCTTGTAAATGAAAAACATGACAGTGTAGCATTCATTCTATGGCAGCTTTTTATGCATTATGACAACTCCAATCAAACGTTTTATTTGACACATGATTTGATCTACTTTAAATTCTCGTGTATTGAGAGGTCTACTTTTTCTTTTTCTTTTCATTCAACATGTAGACTTGGAATGTTTGCTCCAAGAATGGCCTTCTATTTGGCATCCACTGTTTATGGCATAGGAATGGTTTTCATAAGTTATATCCTCTAGCTCACTTTTTGCAATTACTTTCAAGTATTCATGGCTTCCAATAGCTTATCTATTTGATTGATGATTCTGGGTCTCCCAATGGCTTCTACTACACTGTCCAGATGGAGGCCTGGTCTATCACATTGGCTTGAGGTATGATTGACAGTACGGTGCTCTGTATTTACTAGTATTCCATTCATTACAGCTCCTGGTCGTAGGCTGGCATGGGATCTCATTAGATGTAGCAGAACTCATCATTATGCCTTTATGTAGCATACCTAGTCCATCCATATACCTTGGTGGAGTTCACGTCATCGCTTGGAAGTTCTTTCTCTAGTACTCTGTCCAGATGGCAGGCCTGCTATATCACATTGGGTTGAGGTTTGATTGACAGTATGGTGTTCTGTAGTTACTAGTATTCCCTTGATAAACAACTCGTGGTCTTAGTTTGGCATGGGATCTCATTATACGTAGCAGAATATATCATTATCCCTTTATGTAGCATACCTAGTCCACCCATATATCTTGGTGGAGTTCATTCTCTGGTACACTGACCAGATGACAGGCCTGGTCTATGATTCGTGGTCTGGTGCGCTCTAGTTACTAATATTCCACTTATATACAAAGCGTGGTCTTTAGTTGGCATGGGATCTCGTTATATGTAGCAGAATTCATATGCCTTCATGTAGCATACATAGCCCATCCAAATACCTTGGTGAAGTTCACGTCATCGTATGAAAGTTCTTTCACGATGCAGCTTTTTGGTTTGACAATTGTACTCTCGCCGCTACCTTTCCAGCATATGCATTTTGTCATCTTCTATGCGACATCGACGTTCTTCAGCAGCCTGTTCATCATATGCATAATCTTAGTAGTTTTATACTTTGCAGCAGCTATTTGAGTTTATTTTCGGTACGTTTCTCGTCATATTGCCAACATTGAGGGCAACGTTTATTTCTAGTAAGGGCATGTTACGGACATGGACATGTCTAAGACTTACTAGGCCAATGACCAAGAGGTAATGTATGAGCCCTCTCTTTGGAACCAGTAAAAATCTACATAAAGGGCCTAGAATAAGCAGTCTTTGCTATGTATACTACAACTTATGATTCTAATGTGTATGAGGGTCGATCCTTTGCAAGAGGACCACCACCAGTGCTTCCATCGTCACAAGTCAGTTTGAAATGAGCAAATCTTTTCTTGAATCTTGAATCGCTGCATTGCAAATCCGATTTCTTGACAATTTTCCAAAAAAAAATGTGGGAAAAATCAAAACTATGAGAACAAAAAAAGATTCAAATCTCGAATAGGTCAAATTAGCATGTTATGTCCTGACAATTTGAACTCTTTCACATGATCCACAAGGACTATCAACACTATCCAGATTTAAGTCGATGATTTAGCAGAAAACAAGAAGTGACATACATTTCGTTTTTACAAGAGGAGCAGCTATTATCTCGTCCGAGGAGCCATTGCTTTGGTTGAAGATCTCTTACTACCTGTTATCAAGATCTGCACTGAAACTGATTACAGTCAGCAACAGCTTGGGGGGGGGGAGACAGAATCGAATTGAATCTTTATTAACATCTGTTGAGAACTCGCATCGTACCAGGATTGATCTTATTCACCAGCTGCAATGACTTGTACAAGCAAAAATCGATTCCCCCGAAGAAAGCTAGTGCCAGTGCAAAATTTCCTGTTCTAATAAAGCCGAAGCATCACGATTCAAAAATTTTCTCAAGTTGTCACCACCAAATAATAGCCTGCTCCAAGCTCTTAAAACATCAAAACAGAAATGCTCTTAACAAAACACCACATCAGAAAAGAGTCACAAGATAACATCCTCTCAAAAGGTGGTGAGCCGGAAGAACTGTCAACAAGCTTCCAAATGCTATTCCGACCAAGTGCTTTGACAACAAGCACATCAATTCTGTTTTATGATCACTAGGGCCAACAAACGAGGCTACTTGATGGAGAAATTGGTGAGATGAAAGAAGAATACTTACAATCAATGATTAGAGCCAGCAGTTCTATCCAAGAAAGGTCCAAGGCTAAGATGAAGATCCAAAGAAGGATCGTCCAATCCAAGCAATGGCCTGGACAGATGCAGAGGAGCAGCAGCAGCAGTTGAAGTGGGCAATTGTGCCAAGGCAGAGGCAGAACCCCCTCCAGACATGAAGCCATATCCTGAAGGTAATCTCAAAGAAGGATCGTCCAATGCAAGCAATGGCCTGGACAGATGCAGGGGAGCAGCAACAGCAGTTGAAGTGGGCAATTGTACCAGAGCAGAAGCAGAGCCCCCACCAGACATGATACCATATCTCAATGGTGAAGCAGCAGCAGCAGCCGTAGCAGCAGGAGGAAGGAAGTGGTGATAAAAGCTCTGAGCTGATGGCCATGTTTCTGCTACAGGTTGCCTGGCATACAGGAGAGGGGGTCGGGCGAACTGATGAGGAGCAGAGACTAAATTAAATGTTCTCCCTCCAACAAAGCCAGAGTTGTAGGGATCGATAGACAAGGAATGTCGAAAGAGCTGAGAGTTAAATGGCTGAGAAAGTATGGGCTGGGCAGGAGCGATCTGTGGGGTAAAGTGATGAATGAAACGCTGCGAGCGATGGTGCTGTTGAGGAAAGAGTGGCGGGCTTGGGTGGATCGGAAGACGATTTTCAGGCCAATGGATTCGAGCTGCAGGCAATTCTTGGTGGGCATGAGGGCGTATGGTTTGTGGCGGGGAATCATGAAAGGGTTGGCCAAACCCTGTCGATCTATCGGTGGCCATAGCTCGTCTTGCTAACACGTGAGCGCGTCTTGCTTGTTGCCGCTCTCGCTTGTGGGCGTTTTGGTGCCCACCTAGCGCCTGAGAGCTATCGAACTCTCGTGAGCAGAAGGGGCATTCGTATCTGATCGATCCGGGGTGCAATTCTCCAATGCTCTCTGGCAAGATGGAAGATGGAGCCACCAGAGATGCTCGCCCACTTTCTGCCTCATCGCTCTCTGATACTCGCTCTTCCGATCCTCTAAGATGGTGTTCCAGTCGCCTTCCGCTTGTGTCTCCGATCCACTGCCTCTCCATCTCCACTCCGAAAAGCTTCACACTCTTTCTCTTGTGATCATTTCCCCCGCCTGATAAAGTCCGCTCTTTCAATGCTTTCCCAGTTAACGTGATTGCTTTCTTTAAGGAGGATCCTGCTGCCAACGACTCCTCCAGCTGCACGCTTGTTGGTGTTCCTACTTTGCTGATTGAAAATGAAGTAGGAGATCCTCCATCAAAGCTTCCATGAGCAGAGGATTCCTCCTTCCCTTCTTCCTTTCCTGTTGACAAAGCAACTGGCTGAACGTTGGCCGACTTGCCAGATTGTTCACTCATAAGTTCAAACGACAAAACGATATCCTCCTCGCAGCGCCTTTACGTGCTGCACTGCTCAGATATTGCTGTTTCGACCTTGCTTCTGTATCTTGCTTGTGATAGAAACTCTGTATCATCTGTGTGCGCAAATTATTATCCCCCAAAAGTGTTTGCCTCAACGAAATAGATGCACAAATTGCCACTTCAACCCTGCCATGGCCAGATGTATTTCCAAAACGCATCTACAAGAAAAACATTTCACAAAAATTTCAAAATTGAAAACCAACCTAGCATCACCAATTGATCCAGCTACTAGCAAAGCAGCTACAACCTGAAAGCTGGAAATCGCACAAAACCCATAATAATAAAAGCGACAATCAACTGTCAGATTTATAGATTTTTCTACTCGACCCATACGATTGCTCAAAAGCTCAAACATAAAAACCCAAGACTTGCTTTCCTGCACAATGTGCTAATTTGCTCACTTCCCTAAGCACAAAAGCCGTTTTACAAGATCTACCTTCAAACCACATCCGAAGCAAACTCTTGGATCACTGATAGGCCAGAGTGCACAAAAGCCGTTTTACAAGATCTGCCTTCAAACCACATCCGAAGCAAACTCTTGGATCACTGATAGCCCAGAGTTGTGGTAGTAAAAGTCAGCCACAAACAGCACCGCCTTTCCATATCCATACAGGCACTCGATGGGAAAATGTCTCATCACTGCTGTGGCCATGCTAATGGCCCGGCTCTCGAGCAAAAGCGGCGCAGCCAAGATCTACGACACCCCTCACGTAATTGCTCCACAAATTGGGTCTTTCCAACGCATCTCACACTCACCGACATTCTCTCGTAAGCCATACCCACGCTTGCGTCACCTCCTCCTCCGCCTGCTGCTTCTTCTTCTCCTCCTCCTGCTTCTGCTTCTTTTCTCTTTAATCTGAGTGTATTTTTCCAGGACTATCTCGAGTCTCGGCGCCACCGCTTCTTCCCTCTGCTCAATCAACCCACCTCTAACGTCAGGCAATCGACAATTTCTCCTTTTTATAGTTTCTCCTTTTAAGGATTGGGAGATGGGGAATTTTATATCTATTCTATATTCTTAGGGTCAAGAGCTCAAAAGTCTCAATGGATCTTTGTGACAAAATCTATCCACACTTAGAATAATTACTAGGAAGATCGATGTGTTTTGTTGAAGTGATGCAACATCTTGAGATCATCACTATGGACTAGGTAGCAGGCGTGAGCAGGCCCGTTACCGGCTGTAGCATGCAGCCTTCAATGCACCTCGCCGCAGGGGCGGTGAGGTGCATTGAAGGCTGCATGCTACAGCCGGTAACGGGCCTACGGCGAGGTGCATTGAAGGCTGCATGCTACATGGTAGCAGGCATGCTCAAGCCTGCTACCTGTCGTAATTGAAGTTTGGGCCTTTCAATTGAAAGGCCCAAACTAATATGGGTTTAAACTTCTCCTATATGATCCAATAAGAATCTGCCACCTGTCCACTATGAGTCCAAATGACAACAAGGGCGTGTGGCAAGCCACTTGGCCCTGCCTTAGGTTGATATTTTATTTTATTTTACATGTGTTAGAGTAAATGTAAATGTGACACAAAAAATGGGGAAAGGCATCTCAATACAAAAAAATTGCATGTGGGAAATGTGATTGTTAGAAGGTGGTTTAAAAGTTATTGTTTGATGCAAGTCAAAAAGCAGGGCAGTTACAAGGTTGTTCTGATCTTGTCCAAGAATGTGATGACAATAATATTGCTCTCTATGTTGAGCTCCATGAGAACCAACACCACTTCCAGCAATAGGAACTCGATGAAGGAGACTTACACGATATTTGGGTCACTATATAGGTAATAAATTGGTGAGTGGTCACTCCAGTAACAGTGTGTGACTTCGTAAAAGTTTTTCGAGTTGTGTGCATTTGTCCATATATGATCTAATTGGCTTCCATACAATGTTGTTGGTGTAGTGATAGTTTGTTGGAAACCATGGTTTTGCATGAATGTCGTAAGATGGTTGGCATGGTTGTTGCAAGCAACCATATTGATATTGAAGTCTCCAAGAATGGTCATTGGTGTTGGTATGTCTGTGGATGCATTTTATAATATTTCTTCTATTGTATTCAAGAAACTCATCATATTTGAATTCAGTTTTCGATACACTGCAAGCACAATCATACTATATGGTTTGTTCACATTGAAATAAGCTTTGATAATTTCTGCGACATTTGTATTGTGTATGTCATAACAATGCAATTGTTGGGTACGGTCATAGTATATGGTTGTGCCAGAGAATCAGTAATTTTGTATGGCATGGAAATTTCTGGTCAAGTATGATGTTTGGTTGTGGTTTCTTGTTTCTTGGAAACACAAGATATTTGAGCTCATCAAATTGTAATCCGCTAAAATATCAATTTCATGTTTTTGCAATGAGATAGTGTTTAAAGACTGAATAACAAGGTGTGTAGTTTTGAACTGCTCCATGATAGGAATTTGAATGCGCCAATTTGCATGATTGCGAAGGCGGTGCATTTCTTTTCTGATACATGGGTCGACTTTCAAATGTTGATTATGGAGCGGGGTGGTTAAATATAAAATTTCGTATTCTAGGTAGCGCTATATGTCAAGCCATGTTTGTTGGTTCCGGTAGGATTGAAAATTACATGTTCCATCGTTAGACCTTGTGCACGATGTATAGTACTAGAAACAGCAAGTTGTATAGGAAATTGGTTTTGTGTAATAGTATTTAAAAATGAGGATCCTATTTGGAATTTAGGAGTGTATGTGCACAAAATTCTATCCACTATAAAGAAACATAAAGCTTGGAATGTAGAGTTTTTGATCTCGGGTATATTGAGACAACAATTTAAATCAAAAGGAAGAACTTCTTTAATTATGCATGAGCATGCATGCATTGTCAGGGTGGGAAAAGCATGTATATCTACAGTGTCGTACGGTACACAAAACATGTCACAAAAATGTTTTGTATCAATATGGCAATGTATGCTTGATTGGGGCAAAACCAGATTGCTTGCTTTTTCAAGAAGTAACTTTTTTCCCTCAAGAATCGAACCAGATGAAACAACATGGGGCACTATTTTAGCAAGATATCTTTGACCTTCTAGTATGAGATTAACAATATGGTGTATCTCATTATATTGACAGTGGTGGAAATAGATGCAACCAAGAAAAGATGATCAAATTATAGGCCCAAATTCAGGTTCTCAAAAAAAGGTCTGTAATCGTGGTAAGGCAGTAGCAACAAACATGGAAAATCTTTGGAAATGGGTTGGGAAACAATTGTTATGGTCACAAGTTGGTCGTCATCATTTACAACGTTTTTGAAAGGTAGGCGTACGTGGGACGCAGTCGTAGTCTTGATTGCTAAGATTACACCAATGCTAATTCAGCAATGCACTGGAAAGCTGCAATACGAATCAAAATCAGTCTGAAGTTATGAAATTGCTTCTAATTAATAACACATAACATGTGTACGACTAAAAGAAACATATTGTTTATAGCATAAAGTACTTCTAATAAACAAAACATACCATGTATAAGATTGAAACGAACATAAGTTACGGAATTACTTCTAATTAGTAAAACATAACATATATAAGATTGAAATGAATATATTGTGTCCAGCATAAATGACCGCTAATAAATAAAACATACCATGTATAAGATTGAAATGAATAGATTGTTTTCTAGCATAAACAAAATGTGTGCTAAATAATTGTGTTTAAAAAAACGAATATTACAAACCACCTCATATGGAATGGGTTTCGCGTGACAAAGTTTTATTAGTACGATATATATAGTTTGCATTTTTCTAGAAGGCCCAACATGTATCTATCGATATTTCTGGTTAAAAAAACTAGAAGAAAATACCTTTTCCACAACGGGGATGTGTTTCCAAATTGCTAGACGTAAATATTTGAAACATGGTATGTAATTAGAATGGATTCATATTAACAACTAATATAAGCACCTTATTCATATGACCCATTTATATCAAAACGTTACTTACATGACACAAGTATTTAAAGTTCAATAGTAAAAGCCTAAGTCGTGATAGTATTGGTATTTTTACTACTACTGATACATTTTTTACACAATCTATTCCAGTGTACCAGTTTGTAGACATACAAAATTGAAATCTAGTCCTATATGGATTCGTATGAAACAACATGACCGTGCTCATCAACTTGAAATCGGCCACGAATATTCAACTTTGCCAAGGTTGTTTGAATATAGTGGGAATTTCCAGATCTTGAAATTGGGAATGCCTCTCCAAGTGCCAATATTTTGTCAATCCATGCATCTTTGATTTTCAAGTTGGTGATGCCCTTGGGTCCAATTACAGTACCAGATAAACAAGGCACTCGCTCCAATGTTGTTGAACGCATACATATGTAACAAAACGGAATGTTATTTCGAAAAGCAAATTTGTCATGCTTACAAGAAATGCAAACATGCTCGAACCACGGCGCATTGATTGCTTTCAAATAAAGGCGACCTGTAACCTACAGAATAACAAAGTATGCAACGATTTTTCATGTCAAAAATATGTTACAGGTAACTGCACAAGCTACGATGAAAAATGTTGAAAATGTGTGTGTAGAACGAATTAGTAGTACATGAAACCAACCTCTACTGGTTTCAATTGCAGGTTTTTTTTTTTCGCGGTGCACCAATTCTAACTTGTTCCAAAATTCACCCTTAGGAACCACTGCGAAGATTGTTTTGGTCGCAGCCATGAATATCAGAGGCTCCGATTTTTTCCACACCCCTAAATTGTGAATACTATAGAAGACTCTTTGCTCATTTTCATATGAATCAAGTATTTGTTCAAGTATATGATTTGTATCTGGCCAGAATATATTATGTACAAGCCACCAAAGCACACACAATTCCATTCATACGTGTTTTTTTTTTTTGAGGTATGACAGTGCTAAAAATCTTGCATCGCAAAATAAATGCAATTATTTGTACTCGGATGTACCTTGCCTTCATCAGCTTTTTCGAATCCGTCACAAACTATGATGGACTGTCGATGGAGTTGCATACCAGCAATGGCAATAATTGCGACGACAACTGTTGCGACCAAGCACGAGTTATGGATGTGTGGATCTTCAACCAATAGTTCCACACAATCTGTCCTAAAATTTGCGAGGGAAATTTCAAGATAGAAGCTGGTTTTAATATTCAGAGCTGCAATTTTCTCAACTGTTGTGTTAGGCCGGTAGGCACATACAAAATTTGATGTGCCACAATCATGTTTAGGATTTTCCTTTTCTATATGAAAGTTTGTTAATCGAATACAATCATTAATTGTCAATTGAAGAAAAGGTGTGCATTGTACCTGGGGAATTGACAATGTGATTGTATGATTACTATGAATGTCGGTTAAATCAAATTTTAACACTTGTGGGTATGGCAAATCCTGTGAAAAGTTGCCATATTTTGATAGAATTTGGCCTTCAAATATTATATTATTTAAGCCTAACTCGATATCATCTATGTAGAGTTGTCAAATTCCTCTTTGTTGAACACAAGGCAGTGGATTGGAACTAAATGCAGGTGGATTGATTTCCAGACCTTGTGGACATGACTCCACACATTGTTCAAACAGCTCATGCGGTGTGATAGAGGTACGAGCGCCATCAGTAGATCTAGTTGCCAGCAGGTCTGTTGTTGCCCGTTTACATATTTTTGGGACTACCGTACATGTAGACGATTCTTGAACTAGGCCGCGTTTTGTTGTTGCAAATGAACTCGTAGCCTTTGCCATCATAAACATGCATAAAATTTATTCCATTCAGGTTTTTGAAATGACTACGTTATGTACTTTACTTATAATTGTTGTGACATCACTTGAAGGTTTGGTTGCTTGTAAGTCTTGTTCAAATTGACGTAATTCTTCTGCAATGTACAAATACATGTATGTTAAAAATCACTGATATGTATTAAACCAAAAGTAAGCATTTTGATTTTGAAAATGGTAGCTCTTAATAGTACCATCAGGCAGTCGCAATTCCATGTGTGTTGTTATGCCTTGTAGCTCCTTTGTCAAATCCACAATCGAAAATAGCAATAAAGCTTTGTGAATATTTGATTTAAAAAAAGGTTCAGTTATAATGGATTCACATAAAAAATGTAATATTACCATCAGTTAGGAAATCGGCATCGTTATTTATTTGGTGTTCCGAATCTCAAATCTCCATCTACATTTATGAACGGAACCATGCAAAATAGTTAAACGTACGAATCATGCATGTTTCTAGTGGCCAAAGCACTCACCCCGTTGCAAGAAAACAAATACTCCCACTGGTACCTGCTGGTACCTGCTGCCACCATCCCACCGCACAAGTTAGCACATTAGCAAACATGGCCGACCAAAAGTGACCGGTGAACTTTGGAATGCGATCGCTCACAATATCACTTAGTAATCCGTAAAGCCTAAACATACGCTCTACAAATATCCGAGCTAAATCAGAAGTCTTCCTTGTGGTCTTTACTGGAATAAACGTAGCCAATTTGGTAAGACGGTCGACCATAACTATCATGCCAAAATTATGCAAATGTAGTGTATTTTTTAGCAATACAACTACATGAAACCTGATCAGATATTGCGGTGTAGCACATATAGTACAGTCCACATTTGTACACAACAAAACGATGACACTGTTTATATACAGTATTCGATGATGTTAATTGATATCTATATTATGGGCACAGTTAAAGCTTATCCTTGCAAGCAAATCACATGTAAGTATTGGATTTTTCAACAATATACAAGATGTGTACCACCATATTCTCCCCGTTACATGACCCCAACTTTACGGTATCAAGTGAAGGCAATGCATTTTCTAGCAACACAACTACATGAAACCAGTTCAGGTATCATTTCCTAGCTAATCAACTCCTATGATTTACCACTTCAAGTGCAAGTTAGTTTACTTTGCAACAAAACAATGGCAGTGTAATTACAAATTGTGTACTGGTACTAAGTTCTGAGCTCAAATTGAATTTCGAAATATGTTGCTTGTTGCAAACAAACCACATTCGCATTGGATTTGTCTCTACCAAGAACACACAATTTTGCGTGCACCAAGCTTTTCTACATGTTGCATGACCCCAAATCTAGGCATTGAAAACTTTGACTAGATTTTGGGCATGTCAATTAAGAAATGGTCAATGTTACCAATTATTTATATATGCATTGTTACAATTTCCACCCATCCATCATTTTAGTAATTGTAACTCCGCGCTTTCTGAATGTTCAGAATGGACTATAATATTCGGCTGTTAATTTAGTATTTTTTTTTTGTTTGAATTAATGACGGTGATGAATTGCAAGCCTCTGCCCTTGAAATGGCTTTTGGAAATGTCAATACAATGACATGCAAAAGATATCCCAATATTAAACCTATCTAAGTAGTGCAATGAGACAAAATCTATGTACTGTAGCTTTAACTGAACCTGGCAACAAATACAATCTACTTGTTTGCACTTGGTTTTAAAAAAACCCATCTACTATGAATCCAAGACAAAAACCTAGGCACGCAATCATATAGCAATATTATGAAATAGGTACATACAACATGGTTTTTTTTTTTTTGACAAACGTAAGTGGTTTCACTTTGTTGCACCTAACTACCAGTACATGTTCAAGCAAATGACTTAAAAAGCAAATGGCTTTAAAAAGCTCAAATACATTGACACATATGGATAAATCATATACCGTGTTCGTTTTTTTTTCATATTAGTAAAGAATGCGAACACCATATTCTTATTAACAATACATTCATTGTAAACTAATTACGAAGTGTTTATTAATATTAATCATATAAGTCCTGAGCTCAGTTACAGTTTAACATTCACCTACAATTGCAATTCTATTACTTAGTAGTGTTGGGTCTTCCACCAACATCAGTACATAATATTTCATGCACCAGGATTTTCCACCTGATGGATGCCAAAACATAAATTAAGTTCCTATAAATTAACGTATCATGCATAAATTAAGATTCTACAAATTAGCATACCATGAACTAGTAATCATGAAACATAAATTAGTATACTATGGATTACGGTAGCATGAACTAGCAAGCATGGAACATAAACAAATGGCATCATACTTACACACACACACACACACACACACACACACACACACACACACGCGCGCGCGTAAACCCTAAACCCTCACGAAGAGGAAAAAAAAGAAAGAACATAACAGAGTGTTAACCAAAACTCTCGAACCGTACGATTATATCCTATGCCAGAATGTCACCACATGCTCCCTCCCTGTGGCGTTTGGGCTTTCCTGTGGAATTGATCGTCCAACAAGAAACATTCGCACCACGCCTTTAACGGAAGAAAACAAGGGCTACACACCTTCCTAGAATTGAGAGTTGTGGTTACCTTGAACTCTTTCATGCGCTCTCTCTCTCTCTCTCTCTCTCTCTCTCTCTCTCTCTCTCTCTCTCTCTCTCTCTCTCTCTCTCTCTCTCTCTCTCTCTCTCTCTCTCTCTCTCTCTCTCTCTCTCTCTGTAACCATAAAACATAACCAATACATACCGCAAAAACTAAGATCCTACAAATAAAAGGAGCATGAATAAATTAACATGCTACAAATGAGAGTACCATGTACTAGCAAGCATGAAACATAAATCAAAGGACTTCGAATTAGGGTAGCATGAACTAATAAGCATGGAACACAAACGATTGGCACCATACCTACAGGCACACGCACACACGCACACCCACACCCTAAACCTTATTAACATAATCGCAATATTCAAGCAAATGATAGTATAGATCCAAAATGGCATGGAATAGCTTCAAAGCTTGGTTCTTCATCAAAAATTATGAGAATGTCTAAACATATACATGGAGTTTGAGGTAGCCCGAGGTAGAACCACATCCATCCAACTTCTATCCACATCTAAAAGTGTAAACTAGAGTATTAGTGACATTTGTCACTTCTCATGCATGCATTTCTACCTACTTTTACCAAGTGTCATTTTTCCAACTAGAATTGTACAAATCATCATGCATGTATCCATTTCACTTGCATGCCTTGCATCTCACTATGGATCACTTACAACCATTGCATGTGATATGCCACAAGTTTTTACAAGCATATTAATGACATTTCTAAGTCTACAATCTATATGCAAGTTGTATACTACCAACTAGGCATGAAGAACCCATGTAGCTCGAGTTCCTTCTAGGCCAAATTTGGCATTTACATTGTGAAATAACAAACTTACATAGAAAAAAATCTGTAACAAGCCTAAAGTCAAGATAGATGATTTTTCATTTTCAACACTGGAGATTCGAGGGGGGCCTTGCCTTTCAACTATCTGGATGGTGATTTGGGAGGTTCGGGGTTTGGTGTAGGAACAAATGCAATCTCAGATGGCTTTGAAGGACGTGAGGTGTGTGGATGAGGGATGGGTGGTACATCATGGAGGATCTCGTCATCGATTTGAAAGATTGTTCCTCCTTGTGAAAGTTTTCAGATCATTAAGATCCAATCAACTTGAAAGATCTTTGGTTAGAAAGAGAAATACACTACCAATCTCACCAATGTAGAAAAATCAACATCTACACACAAAATGAGATGCAAACACTAATAAAACTTGATCAAACTTGAATGAAATGATAAGTATTGTTGTTGTCCGTACGAAACCAGCAAGCTACTATATTTCACACGTGTGGATCCGAAAATAGCAAATATAGATCATTCTACACATAAAATTGCATGCAATCACAAGTATAGTGCACCAATGGATAGTAGAACCCAAGAGAACCATGTATAAGCATGAAATGAGATAGAGAAGAGAGAAGACCACTCTCTCCACAAATTACATCCTTTTATAACAGGTCCAAACCCTATTTGGCCACTTGGCTTTCCCTCCAAAATGCTAACCCTACTATTTTTGGGTCTAGATTCAAAGTACCAAACATTCAAATTTGAATCTACTCAAACTCGCCTTCTAACTTTCCCACACTTTCAAAAAGTGTGGAGGAGCATCTGCTGCTGTTGTTGATTATAAGTGCTGAGATTTTGGATCTGCAGCTACCATTGCTTGTTTTCCACTTCCAGCCTTGCTTATTCTTTCTAAAGGGCCACCATAGCACCATTGTTGAATTGTCGCATGGTATATTGTCTCCCTAAGGTGTCGAATAGATTGTATTGGAGCTCATTTACCAACCATACTGCTTATTGGGCTGCAAGGGATAACTGCTCCCAAGGGCCAATGTCAAGGAGAGTGCGTGTATAGTTAGGATATGGCATTGGGTTAAAGGGTAGAAAATCATAAACAGGGTTAGATGGAGATGAATGAAAGGCAGGTGTGATTGAGAGATGATGGGTGAAAGAGGTGGGGAGATACTGTGTGGTAGAGATGTGTGGAGTGGGTTAGTGGTGATGGTGGTTGATGGAATTCCGGTTAGTAATTGTAATGCAAAATCATCTACATTGACTGTAGAGTCAAGTATGGTAGATATTTGTACAAGTGAGGGCTTTTCTGGAAGTGTGGAATTGAAGCCCATGTTCAGAGGTAGTGACGGCGTGGAGGTGGTAGTAAATGGTGGAGAGTGGTGGTGGAAGTGTGAGAGCAAGTGAGGGAGTGGGGGTTGTGGAGGGTGTCAGTGCGGATAGAACCATGCCCATAGGATCAAAACCAAAAGTGTCTGCCTCAACTGAGCTGCCTGTTGCTTGCCACTACTGCTTGTCTGCGTTGTTGGGCCTAGTGGAGTAAGGCCTCATGCTGCGCTAGGTCCTCCTTTGGGACCTCTAACTTTTTCTATTTCTGAAAAGTTTGTCTCTGAGACGGAAATCATGGAGGCTAAAAATAAATCGTGCACTGTAAAAAAGTGGTCAAATGAATTATATTTGAGATGATGTGAGACAATTTTTTTGAAAATAATGACTTTTGTGGTTTTCTCAGAGAAAGACTATTTGTATGTCTGATCTAATAGTATCTTGATGGTGTGAACAAGAAAGCACAACAAAAAATTTGTCGAAATGGCTGGCAGGCAGTAAAAAAAAGTAAAGGAGAACTGGAGGAAAGAAAACAACTAATACATGTCAAGATAAAAATAGGGTTCATTGTACTTTCTCAGTCAGCTCCCATTGACCACAGTGTCAAGGATATTGCCTTGAAGGGTTTAGAGTTGTACATATCCAGAGGCAAAAATTTTATAATGACGTAAGGACCTTGGCCAGAAAATTTTAGTTTGCCTTTAAAGGCTTTGGCCTGGTATACCAGGACCTTATCTCCAACAGGGAAGTCTCTAAGTTTCAATGATCGATCATGCCATGCTTTTTGTCGACGTTTGTGGACTTGTTAGCATGGATGCTGATCCGTCGTGTTTCACATAGTTGTTCCAGATGGAATAACTTGTTTGCTAGAGTCTGTTGATTATCGAGCTCAAGATTATAGGCCACTCGAAGGGAGGGGATATGGAATTCTACAGGCATAACAGCTTCTTGGCCATATGTTAGCTGGAAAGGGGTTAAGCCTGTAGCTCTCTTCAGGGTGGTGCAATAAGCCCAGAGAGCAGTATGAAGTTTGAATTCCCAATCAGATCGGCTAGATTTGACAATTTTGGTGAGAATTCCACATAGGATTTTATTGTTGGATTCCACCTGGCCATTGCACCGTGGATAGTATGGGGAACTTTTGTGATGTACCACAAAAAATTTTGAAAGGAGAGGGAATTACATAGGAGCCTTGCTTGTAGAGTTGTTCCACAATTAACGTGTAAGGTTTGGTTTTGAGAATCAACGCACGTTGTTTAGGTTTTGACAAGGAAGGATCCATCTGCCCTGAAGTTAAATATTCTGTGATTGCCTTAGCCCTCAACTTGGAAAAGGATGGCATCTGGTAAATCATCGTTGACGCCTTGATCAGGGGTGGGACGGTTAGGGATTCGAGACAAATGATTTGCTAGAAAATGTTGACCTCCCTTATGAACCACGATCCCAAACTCAAATTCTTGCAGTAATAGGATCCATCTAGTAATATGGCCTGTGGTGCAAGTGTCATGTGCCAAATCTCAAACAAATAGCAATAACAATGAAGTAAAGCTAGAAGCAAGAAAAGTACAAGGCAATCATGATAGCATATCAATAGAAAGCTAGAAACATGGAGATCTCAATGGAATCACATTATCAATGAAAGGAAGAGTACAAGGCAATGTAAATGGAGCATTAATTCATGTGGATAGGGCACATGAGACCTAGCAATGGAGATCCCTATGGCTTGCATTCACAAGGAAGCTAGAAGCTCTCACTTGCAAATGAGCCAAAAGATTCACAAAATGATGTCTCTTGCCTAGTTATAGACAATGCTCTTACTTTAACTATCTTGAGGGATAGTTAGCCCTTGTTAAGTATTATTAAAACTACATTGGGCCCTTATTGGCCTATTATCCTTATAAGTTACTTTGAAGGGCCTAAAGAGGGAACCGCCTTGTTCTTAAGGCTAATAGCTCCTTTTGGGCCTACAAAGCTTACAATGGATATTATATTGCCTTAAAAAGCACTGATGTACTAAAAGTACATGGCACTCCCCCTACTTAAATATTTTTTTCCTCAAAAATGAAGACACTTGTCTAATCAACTTGATCGTCTTGGTTAAGTAGTCATGACTAAGGATGTGTCGTCAAAAAAAAAAAATTATTGCCTCGTTACAGATCCAAAGCTATCGAATTGAATCCATTTTGCTAGTTTCAGACTATAATCATTGTTCCTATGGAGGAAAAATTGATGGTCGAAGAAGAGGTTGATGAAGCACCACATTGCTTGTTGGTAATCAATCTGTATGGAATGGACAGAGCGTGTCACCGCAATATTCTCTTTTATCTGTTTTCTCAACATCATACTAATTCGGATGCTTATCCAATTCCCTTGGATTCTTGGTTTTGTCTTGCATCCGGCTCTTCTGTCGTAATTGCCAATCCATGTTGTTTGACTAATTTGACGACGAAAATTATAATTTTGTCATAGAAAATGGTAGTCATGAATTGTTGTTCATATATAAATGCTCCATATGAAGTACTTGCCATGAATATTGACACTCTATCGTATGATGAAGCATATCTCTGGGCATACTGTTGACCAAAATATATTTCTTCAAATCTGGTCAATACCTCATTCATAGGTGGTTGTAAATGTTTGACCTGATTAATCTCAAAAATAGACTCTCGTCTCGAAATATAAAATTTGCAGTTGCCCATATAAATCGTTGAAGCATCATTCCCAAGTAGTGAAAATACATTCCAAAGTTGAACCAGGGATTTGATATTTCAATTGTTCCAAATAACCATTGATGAACAATCATTGTTGACATTACTCAATTGAAGATTGATCACATTAGAGTCTATTGAGCAATGTAAACTTCTCCAAAGGGACTGATATAAATTGATGGCATATTTTAAAATCAGCTTCCTATAGAGTGTTGGCTAACTGAGGAAATGTTTCCAAGCATGATTCACATCCATACATTCTGCATATTCACATGAATTACAATTTGACTTCTGAGTTTTGGAGAATCCATAGGAAATGGGTTCTCCAACTAAAGTCACTCGAAGATCTTGTAAAATTGATCTATGAGGCATTGGACAATAATCCAAGATATTGATACAAGTTGGATTTATATGGAATAATGAAATCTCTTCATTACGGACAATATCCTTGTTAAATACCTCTCATACTCCATTAGATGGTTGTCAAAAATAAAAATATTCTCAAAAGCTCCCAAATAAATTGAATTGGTCCACAATTCGGATCCTCTAAATAGCCACTCAATTCATATAGTCCTCAATATAAAATCTTGGTGAATGCCTTGATCGACTTTCTTCGAGCATAGCAATATTCTCAATCTGACGATCCATAGTTGCTTGTTCATTGACCAAATTAAGGCATTGATGTAGGTCAAGTTTCGGACTTTGATGGTCGAAGTGAAACTCGAAAGGATGTTCAATTATCTTCACATCTTGATCTGAATCTTGACTTTTGTCTGAATCCTGATTTTCACCATCTGTTGTTGTAACTTGATCAAAATCTTGAATTGGAATTTTGCTGCCTACAACTGTATCTAGATCTAAGACTTGACTTTCATTGTCACTTTGCTCATCTGACTCATTGTCCTCACTTTGCTCATCCGCTTCGTCGTTATCACTTTGCTCATCAGACTCATTGATGGGATCATCTTCATCTTCAAAAGTTTCTTCTCTTTCATTCACATGCAGTTGTCGATCCACTGATGCTTTAGTGTATACACTCACTTTCTAAATTTGCATCTTCATTTTCTCAAACCATCTGGATTGTTCTTCTTTCCTTTTAGCTTTCAACTTAAGTCTTTTTTCTTGTTGCTCGTACTTTAAAACATATTCCATAGTTTCCCTTAATTGGAATCCAGACTGGAGAGAAGTAGTTTGTAGATAGTCTTTTCCAATGCTCCGATATTTAGGTTGTAAGCCATATATATAGCATTGTACAAGATATATTTCTTCATAGTCGAATACTGGGACCATTTGGTGGAATTTTCTATTATACTCAGCAACTATAGTTGTCTGGTCCAAAGAACATCATTGGATGATGTCAGATCGATTGAAGATCTGTCTACAAACTCTTTTGAAATTTAACCAGTTCTCAAGAAGAAAGTCATGAACGATGGTCCACCATGACTGAACACGTCCTTGGAAACCCGATGAGGCAAAGAAAACTATATCAATGTCACCAATACCTGCACTATAGTAGAAGTTATAATCCAAATCCTCTAGCCAATTGTCTACATTAATGGAGGGGATGCTTCCATCAAAGGTAGGACTAACGTATTCAGACAATCGTTGGTTGTAATAATAAGGTTTTCGTTGAGCGGTGAACTTCCACCATTCATTGATATGGTTTGTAGATAAGTGCTCCAGAGCAAGTGCACGATCCATCATATTGCACAACTCCATAAAACTAGCAGCGTAGATGGATTTGGAAAGAGTTGGTTGAAGCACTTTCTTTATAGGTGTTTGAAGAAAACCCTTATAGGCATTTGAAGGAAATCCACATAGTAGTTCAAACATTTTCAATACTCAAATTTTGTCTTCTGAACCAATGCCAAGAATTGCTGATTAAATTGTTGTACAGAACCAGTTTGTTTGAGAGATTCGAATGATTTCTCATAAAATTTGGTAATACTATCGATGCAAGCAATTTTAAATTGACTCCAAAGCTTTGTGTCCGAATGTGCTTAAGTATCCCACCATGCTCGAACTTGTCCTTGAAAGCACAATGAAGCAAAAAATATTTTATCTTCTTTAGAATAATGGCAATGACGAAAATAAGCTTCTAATTTAGTCAACCAATCATCAATGCTGATTGAACTTGGTTGTCCGTAAAATACAAGGCTGTAACATACGATTTCAGATTGTATTTCATCAATAGATGGAACTTGAATGTTTTGACTATAACGATCCATCTTGCAGTGGTAAGGTATCTAAATGTTTTAGTGATAAAGATATTTGTGGATCTTGTTAAATTTGTGTGTACATATCAATTTTAACTGTACATTTTAATAAGTGTATTTTGTCAATATCATTAACATTCTTGTTAAAAAAATTGCAGATAAAATTTAATCGTTCATTAGCGAATATGTCTTCTACTGAGGAAATGTCTCGAAACAGGTATATTTATTAAATGTATAGTAGATATTATGTACTTAACATTTAATTTGCAGCATTGTGTGTTGAATATAACCTTTTTGTTTTTTTTCTACGATTGTTTAAAGCACGACGCCTCCAAAAGATAGCAAAAAGTTAAAGAAGATGCAATATTATTACAAAATGAAATCACGAAAAAGAGCACAAATGCTTGAGCAAAGACTTAGTGAAACATCATCGTCATCAAGTTCTAGTGCCCAGCCTCAACCTAAATCGCGGGTACTATATAATTATTTGTTTAAAGCTTAGGATTGTATTTATACACATATAAATTAGCTTGTAACATTAAGCTAATCATTTTTGTAATTGTAAAATGAAATTAGTATCAACAGAGGTACAATGAAAAGATATATTGCGAGTGCAAACAATGCAAAGGATTGAAATTTTGAGAAAGACAAATAGTGGCGCAACATCTGTGGAAGTTTGGAAAGCACGTTCAGGAGCCCGATGTGGATTTGGAGGTACATTTTGACAATTTAGTATTGTTCTTATCATACACATATTTATAATTTTTTTGAAAAAAATAAAACTAATGCTTGTGTAATGTTTCACTCTTGCAGAATAATACATTGATGTCAATGTCTTATAACACGTCGATTGACAATCTTATCAACAAGATAAGAAATATCGCTTTTGGATCATCTTTGGCATTAGACGAAGATCTTGTTGATGATCATAATGATGTCACTAGTCACTACACACCTCATGATGTGGAAGTTATGCATCTTTCCATTTTGCACGTCACTCACTCCACCACACCTCACATATATCTTTCCATGGAATCTATTCATCCCACGATATCACCACACATAGATTCTATTCATCCCACGACACCTCACATGGATTCTATCCATCCCACAACACCTCATGCAAATTCTACTATGGATTCTATTCATTCCACGATGTCACCACACATCGATTCTATCTATCTCATGACACCTCACATCGATTCTATCTATCCCACGACACCTCACATCGATTCTATCCATCCCACATCACCTCACATACCTTGTGTAGAATCTTCTCTTCTTCCTATCTCATCAAGATTTACTCCATTAAAAAAGAGAGCACGACTTGGACGCATTTTGACAAGATTTGAAAATGAACAACCAAATTTACGTACTGTTGACTTATCCAAGAATGTTTTAAATTCGTTCACTGAGTCTCTCCTTCCTCCCTACCTAGAAGCATTGGTTAAGCCCTTTGATAGAAAGAATATTCATGTTGGCCTAATAGAGTACCACTACCATTATGTGGAACATCATTCTCATATTAGGGTCATATGTACATGATCAAGCCAAGTGAGCACTTTCCTAATACATGATTGGGTTTATTTTCTTTGACTAGCATTGATGTCCCCTTGAATAGGGTTGTCAATGCCTTATGCAGGGACTCAATACAGTTGGGGTGATTGGCATGCTCTATGTCGTCACCAATTGAGAATGCAGGTTTATGGCTTGAATGCCAATGCTTGTTCTTTGGAAGAGTGACGTGTGCAAGGAGAGAATGTTTCGAAATCACATCGTATGTACATTGATGGACGTCCAGAAAAATATGACAATATTGCTGCATATATAACTAGTTCCATTGGGCACCCTTCATTAATTGATTGTGAATACGAGGAACGTACCAATGGAAAGGAAGAATACTTTTCTAGGAACTCAAAAAGTACAAATGTAATGGAATGTGCGATAAGGCCCATTAAATGTGGTGAAGAGCTATTCATCAAATATAGCTTCAATCGCCCTCCTCCAAGATGTGTACAAAAGGCTTTGAGCCAAACTCAAGCATGTACCTTGTGAATATCAAAATACATTTTATCTATTTAGTGAGAGCAAGTTATATTGAATGTGAATTGATTGCTTTTTTTTATATTTCATATTGCATGCCTTAATTCAAGATATGGTGTTTGATTTGCATGTCTTAATTTTAGTTTTAATTTTCATGAATGGCAATCTTATATGTTAATCGATGAATATGTTAATTTGTTTCCCATGTTTGAAGGACTATGAATTGTCATCTAGCTCTAGTGACGATGACAACAGTCACTCCATATCCAAAACAAGATTGGAATACGATGGGCCGCACATAAATCAACTATCACGTCATGAGCGTATGGGATTGAGAGCCATGATGAAAATAGATGAACAACAACGTGCCAAAGCAAATCAGCCTCGATCTTTTTCTTCTTCTTCTTCAGAATCAAGATCAAGTGCTGAAAATGATTTTTGCATTCAAGATGAAGTTGAAATCATGAACAACTTGATAAATAACGTCTATGAGCATCATGATATGGAAGAACGCACTGAACATGATAGCGAATCATTTATTAGTGTCGAGGAAAAAAATTTGAGAGAAGAATCAAACACACCATTATATCCTAGAGCAAAGACATCTCATTTGGCCACTTCGTTGCTTATATTGAACCTCCAAGCAAAATATAAATGGAGTGGTACAAGTGTTACATCCTTATTTGGGTAAATAAGATTGAGATTTCTTTTTAAGAATTTAATAGATGTGTTGTTCAAGTCAAATGTTTTAGTTGGCTAAATGATCTTTTATTTTATATTATGAAAATTCATTTCATTATGTAGGGGTTATTGCGCAAACTACTCCCAGATGGAAACACTATGTTAGAGACAAGAGGTGAGTCACGAAAAATGTTGAGTGCAATGGGAATAGACTATACATTGCATCATGTTTGTCCAAAAGATTGCATCTTATATCGTGGTGAGTATCGAGGGTTAAAAGCTTGTCCTATATGCTCGATATCGAGATGACTTACAAGGGACCACTATCACATGCAAGGTGTTACGACACTTTCCAATAATCCCACGAGATCATAAACAAGAATGCCTCCAAAGAGAATGTCCGCAGATTGGCACAAACTTTGGATTGAATCCGAGACTAAGTCAATCAATGGTTTGAAAAGACTGTCTATCTTTCATTGTTTACCATATTGGAATAACTTTTTTGATCAATCACTTGTTTGATCCTATGCACATATTCAAAAATGTGGGTGAATCAATATGGAAACACTTGGTGGGCGACAAAGACAATATTTCTGCCAGACATGATCTACAAGAATCAAAAAAAAAAAAAGAGTATTGGCCAAAATTATGTACTGATGGAAATACCTATAGTATTCCAAGAGCCCCTTGGATTCTTACGAAAAAAAAATATAAGTACGTACGGTCAGTCATTTGCGAGATGAGAACACCAACGGGTTTTGCTCATTCAGTACGAACATCATTCACAACTGAAGGAAAACTCCATGGTCTAAAGTCTCTCGATTGGTTGAAGATGATCGAGTACATATTTCCAATGTGCATTCGTGCCTGTCTAACTGATCAACTTCGTGATGCCATTTACAAATTAGCATCCGTTGTCAGGTACTTAATTTTCTTTGTTTACATCGATATCTTATGAAATTTCGTGTTTTTTTTTCTAATACAAGTTTGATAAAATGATATGAACGTACTAAAATCTAGTTATACTACAAACATGATGTAGATGGATGTGTGGTAAGGAGATTCGTGAGATAGACGTGCAAACAAAGCAAGAAGATATGGTGGAGGCTGTATGTATGCTTGAGAGGGATTTTCCAACTTCTATCCTAGACATACAGGTGCATCTGCTTGTGCACTTGGTCCAAGAAGTTGGTATTGCCGGTCCTGTGCACTCAAGGTATAATACACTTGAATTTGATTTTAGTAGTTTCAATAAATGTAGTGTGATTCTTTCAGGTTATAAATAACATAATGTTCTCATTGATGTGTTAAAATTTTTTGTAGGTGGATGTTTTTCGTGGAGAGATTCATAACAGTGTTGAAAGATTTTGTGCATCAGAAGGCAAGGCCAGAGAGAAGCATGTCAAAGGGATGGTTAGTGCAAGAATCTCTATTTTGTGTTACTGAAGTTTTGTTTCAAATAGATCCATCTGCTCCATGACTATGGCATGATGAGGAAAGCAATGAGGTGAAAGGTGAAAAACCTCAAGGTATGGGTAGTCTTAAAAAAACGACACCTAGTTTGAGAGAAAAAATTTCAACCTTCATGTTATATAATTCAGGAGTAATGGATAAATGGTTGGAATTATATGAAGAAGAAAAAAAAAAAGGGTTTTGACTAGAAATCGACACCGACGCAATAGGCGTAGAGGTCAAGCTACACCTTCACATGATCTTGAGCCATTGCCCAACCAATGCACTATGGACTAGATGGTTGATACACTCCAACAAGCAAGATCAGAGGGACAATTCATATCTGACACAAAATGAGAATATGCAAGAGGATGTGATTGGAAGGTTTGTCTATAACTCTATTTTTTTTAAGTGAACAATTTTAATTTGTACGATGATTGATTATTGTTTTAATTATAATCAACATGTGACAGTATTGAAAGTATAGTGCAATGTGGACATATGGTCGTCATCATCGCATTGAATCAATTGATATGAAACAACGAACTTATGATTGTGGTGTGATGGCATCCTTCCATCAAGAAAGTTGGAGTAGTGCTCGAGTTCAAAGTCCAATTTCGGGAGAGCTTGAGTATGTAGGAACCATACAAGCCATATATGAGGTGTGTTTTGGTGAAATGGATAAATATTTGTTGTTTGACGTGAAATGGTTCAAAATCAACTATAGAGGATCAAATGCAACTGTAAAAAAAGATCATAGTGGATTTTTTGCTATCGATTCAACCAAGACATTAAGCATGGACTTTTCAGACACATTGGTATTGCCTCGTCATTGTGAACAGGTGTGCATGAATTTCACATTTTTTTTTTTCTTTTTGTCAATTGTGATCAATGTTATATTAATCATCTACACTACTTTTTTATTACATCTATTTATTGTGAATTAAAATGTGAGCATAACAAATATCTAATCCAAACATTGCTAAATGTGCAGGTATTTTTTCAACCAGATCGACTAAACAAAGATTGGTGGTATGTTGTTCAAATTAAGCCACGCTCAACACATGTATTCGAAAATGCATATGTTGAGAATGAAATGGAAGATCTAAATTTGGACAACACAAGTATATCTGATGAAGATGTACATATACCTTCGAGTTTTATAAATATTGAAAACCCGAGAATTGATTCTCATGATTCCGACAACTCAGATGATGAAGAGGACAACAATGCATGAGGACAATATTGAGAGAGGTTTTGATTTCGATAGTGATGATGAAAATCGACTTAGCGGAGATGAGTTGCAAGATGTATTGGCTGATGAATTTGAATCTTGCGATGATGAATAGAGTTTGTACATGTCACAAATAATTTTGTCATAAAATGATCCATTGTGGTTAATACATATTGTTTTCAAATTAAAATTATTATATTTTTCTGCGATGTTGCATTTCTAAAGTTTCATTTCAAACGCATCTCGCAATCACTTAGAATTAGAAAAATTTATCGATATTAATAGATGTGTGAACTAATTAAAAGATATATGTGTTGATTATTTATATATTATAATTAAAAAACATCTTTGAGATAATAATACACTTTGCCACAATATTGTTCGACTATTCATTGATCTTTGCAAACACACAAAGGTGTATAACATTGCAATTTTTTTACCAACAAATTAGCTTAACAAGCTACCACACGGCTCTCAAATGTAAGGTACTTAGCATCCTTTCACATGCATATTAAGCTCACGCTTATATTTTTACCCATCAATACCATATTCACCTGATAATAACTTTAATTCGTCAGAGCATAATAATTTGAAATAATGATCATTTAATTTTTAGTCCACATTTTATTATAAGTATACACTTATTCAAAATATAAAAAAAAAAAATCTTATTTGCTTTTAAATTAATCATAAAGTTGTTGTTTATTAACTTATTATTCATAATAGATAAAAAAAAATTACAACAAACTAATTTTGCCACGCGTGGCAGTCATAATAGATAAAAAAAATTACAACAAGCTAATTTTGCCATGCGTGGCACTGCCACGCGTGGCAAATTTCCAGAACAAAATTTTTCTAAGTATTGTGTTTTAATATTGCCACGCATGGCAAATTTTGCCACGCGACAAATTTTGCCACACGTGGCAATAAAAAAAGCCATCGCTCTGGAATTTTCTCTGGAGATTTGCTACGCGTGGCAAATAAAAAAAAATTATGTCACATGAAAATTGGTTAAATAACAACCGTATGTGGCACTTCCACGAGTGGATGTGCCACGCTGACATATTTTGGCGCTCAAATTTCAAGTTTTAGTTTTAAAAAAATTTGCGTGGCAGTGCCACGCAGAATTAAAATTTTTTTTGCAGGACCTCTCCTCCAGCCTGGATTTCACCGGCAGGGTCCTCGGAAAAGTTTTAGCATGGATATGCCACGCGTGGCAGTGCCACACATAAGAAAAATGTCAAAATTTCGGCTAAGTATCGGGTTCGCGTGGCAGCGTCGCATGGCAAAACACACATATATGTAGTTGTGTTAAGAGCACTCTTGATATCCTCCACATCTTGATTGTCTCCACCACCCAAGATGATATCATTCACATAGATTAGCAAGATGGTAACATCATTTCCAACAAATCTATAATAAAGTGAATGATCATACTCACTCATAACAATGCCTTGAGAGAGTAAAAAAGTTTCAAGCTTAGCATACCAACTCCTTGGTGCTTACTTAAGGCCATACAAACTCTTTTGTAGTAGACACACATGATTTGGCTTTGTTGATGAAATGTAGCTCGTAGGTTACTCCATGTACACTTCCTCCTCAAGATTACCATTCAAGAATGCATTTGTAATGTCCATTTGCCATAGATCCCATCCATAAAATGTAGCAAGTGACATGAGGACTTGAATGCTTACCATCTTTGCCATGGGTGCAAAAGTCTCATCATAGTCAATCTCTTGTTCTTGAGCATATCCTTTTGCCACTAACCTTGCCTTGTACCTGTTGATAGATTCATCTTGGTTTGTCTTCACCTTGAAGATCCATTTGCATCCAATAGCTTTCTTGTCCTTAGGTAGTAATTGCATGTGTGGCAATGTCTATTGTACCAACAGTTGCAAAATGCAAACATTCTCACCCACTGGGTCATCCAAGAGAAAAATAAGTTGGCGTCATAACTACATGAGTGGGCATGGTCAAGTACATGCTGCAAAGATGTGAAAATTTGGAAGTGGAAGATTTATGAAACAAGATTGCATTAAGAAAAAACCAAGATCTGTAGCAAGCACATCAAATCCGACAATTATAGTTTTGTTAAGAGCATTGTTGACTCCTTGTCTCTTAACATTCACGATCTTGGCCTCAATCATGTTCATGAGAATGGAGGTTGAACTCGAATCACATGCTACTTGCGCTTTCACAACCATGATCCTAACCTTCACTGCTCACCGAGTCATGATGATGGAAATGTAGGCTACTTGCGTTTTCACTACCACGATTTTAAGCTTGAGCCATGATGTAGATCCCTGTAGCTTTTCCTTTGTGAAACCACGATGTAGATCACTCTAGATTCATCTTTGTGGAAGGCAGGCACTATGTGTGGGAAGCCTAGATTTCAAATCACGAAAGAGAGTCCTCCATAGGTGGTGATGATTTAGCCACCCTATGTGGAGATGCCAACAGAGTCTTAGAAAAATATTAATTGCAAGGGAGTTCCTTCCTAACATCCTCTCCTCATGGACGGTTTGGGAGAGTTACTAGCATAGAACTTGCAAATATGGCGAAAATGATAGAGATACATCATAAACCATTTATTATAAATTCACCTTTGTCATCCACTTTGGAGGTCAATTGTTGGACTAATAAGTACTAGCTACTTTGGTACTCATGGAGCATCTACAAGAGGTACCCTCCTAGACTTCTCATAAATTTTCCTCTTAGTTGATTCAGCTTTGCAAAGAGTTGCTGCATTATCTTCTGGATGGAATCTTCTTATCCTCACACTGGCATTTAACTCGGTTACTGTCTCTTGACCTATTTGGAACAAAGTCTCTACGAATTATACACCAATGTCCCCAAGCCAAACGTTGTTCATGCACATGAGAAATAATTGATGAAAGAGGTTGAGTACAGATTTTAAGTCAACACTCTTAAAAGCATCATTGTGTGAAGACCATAGCTGTGCTATTAAGAAGTAGCAATGGAAGTCCATTGCCATATAGTAAAATGTTTCCAAAAACTAGTGATACTTCTGGTGTGCCTGTCGTAGTGAGTCTTGAAAATGGCTTATTTTTTAGCAGCATTTTGTGCATTTATGATAATGCCTCAGAGATTAAAACTACGAAATATTAGTCCCCTTTGCAAATTGATCTCTAGCATGGTTCAGTAGTATGGCCATGGCGACAGGATTAGGTTCACCAGGTGAACCAAGATTCAGAATCGCGGTCAGAATCACGATTCTGAATCGCGATTTAGGATTTTCCCATAATCGTGCAGAATCATTTTTTATTTGAATTTTTTTTAGGCAATATGGGTATCAGATGAAAGCTCTGATTGAGAGCATTATGACTGTGTAGTTTGCCAACTGTTTCAGGTGTAGGATGGGTCCAATCTAGGTGCATTAACTCCCAGGTTTACGCTATAGCTGCATTCAATATAAAAAATTAACAAAAAAAAGAGAACACATTGGGGCATTCCACCAATGAACATAGCAGGAACCTCCCTCTCTCTGATTCTCCCTCTCTCTTTGTGTCTCTCTCAGATCACAACAAACAGAGCAAAAACCATGCTGAACAAAAACCTTGCTGAATCATTCTGAACCTACTGAACCTTAAATGAAACATTTTTCAACCATTCTCTCTCTCTCTCTCTCTCTCTCTCTCTCTCTCTCTCTCTCTCTCTCTCTCTCTCTCTCTCTCTCTCTCTCTCTCTCTCTCTCTCTCTCTCTCTCTCTCCTCCAACGTTTCTGCTCTCCCCCTGTCCCAGATCCGACCAACCCTCGTTGTCAGACTGATCTGACCCCGACTTCTCTCGCTTCATGGCTCCTCCTCGCTCCACTTCTGTTCGCAGATCCTCCCGCTCCCCTACCCTCGCTGCCAATGCCACCTCGAAACCCCCCCCCTCGCTGACTCTCCACTTCCCCTCGTTGCTTCTTCTTCAGCCCCGCTCACTACAGTCCCCCTCGCTACAGCTCCCCTCGCTTCCCTTGCTCTACCCCTCGCTGACTCTCCACTTCCTCTCGCTGCTTCTTCTCCAGCACCGCTCGCTACAGTCCCCCTCGCTACAGTGGCTATAGCTCCCCTCGCTTCCCTTGCTCTACCCCTCGTTGTCCTTGAGGATGATTACGACTGCTCCACCCTCGCTGGCTGCTCCACCTTCACTGATGGATGCTCACCCTCGCTAGCTACCTCGCTGAACTCCCCACCCCTATTCTCCCTCGCTGATGGCTCACCACTCACCGTTGCTGAAGGCTCATCACCCACCCCCGCTAACTGCCCATTTCCCACGCTCGTTGATGGCTCGCTATCTGCTGATGCTGGTGTACCCCCTGCCACGCAAGCAGAATGCCCGCCGATTCCACCATTTTCTGTCCATTCTGCTCCTCCTCCCGATTCTGCTCCTCCTCCGTCTTCTGACCCCATTCTTCCCACACCGACCATTGCTCACTCCTCTTCCTTCCCAGCACCACAGCCTACAACAAATATCCCATATACACCTTCTAAATCAACCGAACTTTTTTCCTCATGGCAGATTGATCAAATCAAGGCAGAATTCCAGACTTTGCGACATGAAATCTCACAGTTGAAAGGAACGGTTACCTCTTTGATCAATGAGAAGAACATATTGCAGTCCAAGGTTGCATCACTCGAACAATCCATCGGGATCAAGCAGGCCGCAGCTTCGGAATCCACCACCAATATGATACGGGAACTAGAAACTAAGATTGAGAAGCAACAAGAAGAGGCCCTTTATTGGGCATCTGTTTTGAAAAAAGACACCAAACCAAGCGCTCCCATCTCCTCGGTTATCTCAGCCACCATCTCGGAAGAGAAATCTCGAGACCAAAAAGCCCACAACATTAGAGTTCGAGGGATCCCGGATACACAGGATGCCTTGGCTGAAGGCAAACGCTTTCTCGACACCACTCTCGGGCACCGGACAGAGGGATTGGACACCGCATGGAGGACCACTAGAGATACAACCACACTCATTATCCGTTTCACTTCCCTTGAGAGTCGTCGAGATGCTTTGCGGTGCAGAGCTAAGCTACGTGGTACCACTATCTATATGGATGACGACCTCACATATATCCAGGTGGAAGAGAGGCGTAGGGCCTTTCAGACAGCCCATGAGTCTGGCAGACGATTCATTTATCGAGATGGACGAGTGCGCTTTCTTGACAGCGCTCCTAGCAGCTCTCAGTGTTAGGGATTTGGGGTCCCCGGGTTCGAGAGTGCCCCGGGGCCCCATCCACACCATCTCTGGATTGGAGTATGGAACTGTGATGGTATCCACTCATCTTCCATAGCTGGCGACCTGATCGACTTCATCACTGACAAAGATCTATTGCTTTTTAAAGAGACTCACGAGAGTCAGGAGAGAGGACTACCGATTTTTCCAGGATATAGATGGGATTCCGTATACAGACCTGAGACTAGATCAGCTAGGGAGTCTCTTCACCTGAGCATCGAGTTCATCAGACATGACTAGTATGCACGTTATATATGGATTCGTATTGTTGGACATGATATTGGATTGGACAGGGACCTCTTTGTGGCGGCATGCTATTTTCCTCCAGAGTCTTCGTCCTTTGCTGAGTACACAGGTTCACCCTACCTTGTTTTATCGCCTGACATCATCAAATTCGCAGAGCGAGGGCATATCCTCACCGGGGATTTTAATGCCCGAACCTCCTCACGGCAGTCAGAGTTTTATGACATCACCGACTAGCTCCGCGTTCATGCCCTTGACAGTGATGAGATGGGAGTTACCATGGTTTCAGAGGACAACTTGGGACCTAGTACCCCCTACGGTGAGCATTTATTGCAGTTTGGAGAGGCTCATGAGTTAGCCATTTACAATGGCCTAAATTGCTGGCCAAACTCCGGTAGTTATACTTGTCACCCCCACAGTGGTGGACATAGTGTTGTGGATTATCTCATGGGATCACCATCCTCCATACCTCTCATCTCTAACTTTCATATATCTCCCACCACTCTCTCTGATCACTCTTTTCTCTCCTTCGCTATCGGCCGCCTCCCACCTCCCAAGCCATCCTCACATCCCTTGCTTACACGTGCACCCAAGTATACATTCAGTTCTCTCTATACGCCAGCTTACCAGGAATCTCTAGCCTCCCTACTCCATTCCTTTCCACACGATAGTACCATCGAGACTCAGGCTGCCTTCCTTAGCACCTCTCTTCATACCGCTGCTTCCCTAGTTTTTCCATCTAAGCCCTATAAAGGCAGACACACACGTTCTTCATCATTACGGCCTTTGCATCCCCCGTGGTATGATGCCGAATGTCGCTCTCTCCATCACCTTGTCAACCATGCCCGTACTCATGATCCTCACCTCCTCTGCTGAGGAGACAACAAGCAAATTTCACCAAAAAGTTTGACTCAAAAACTCAACTTGATTTATGATCATAAGGAGAAGTACATATAGCGTGTGTGGAGATCCCTCCTTGCATCCTATTGGACCCCTAATCATAGCCTCCTTGATTCTATTGGACCTCTAATGATCACCTCCTTAATCCTATTGGACCCCTTGATCAAATCCGACTTTTGACTCCATCACTCATCAAATTACATTGTCACAAGTGTCAAGACCCTATTCATATGCCTATCTAGCTCAAGATTACATCATGACTCATTTTTGGCTCAATAGATATCAGGGTCCACCAGCAGGTCAGCCAGGTCATCCCCCTGTGCTTCCGCCCCCATCTCCTCGTCCTCCTCCATATCCCCCTCAACCCACTCCTCCTCTTCCACATAGTCTGTCCCGAGCATCTCTCCATCCTTCGAGCCCTCATCATCTCCCTCCTCAGCCCTCTCCTTCTGCCTCTCTGTCCTCCTCTGAAGCCGTAAAGCCCGTGCGTCAGCCTGTGCTTGTCTGTAGAACTCTCTATGGACCTCATCATCCATCTCCTCCTGCGTGGGTGGTGCCCGAGGAGCAGCAACTGCTGAATCCACCAAGCAAGTGTCAGGGTTCACCTACAACAAAAAACAATACATTGTTGTCAGGTAGGTATTTTGCAACTCATTGCATATTTCGAAAGCAATTAAATTCATCAAAGCCTAGCAAGAAAAAAGGGGTGATGATGTGACTCACCTCGAGCATCTGGCCCTCTCCTCGCGTGCGCCTCAGCATATGGTCGTTGGTGTTCACAAACACCAACCGCATACACTGCTCGATGGATAACCTGTTCTTCTTTTGCGTGTGATACAAGGCCCAGGTGCTCCAATTCTGCTCGCAAGCTCCTGCTGAAAAGTCCTGTGCAAGGGAGTCTCTCGACCAATTGTTGCAGGTCACCTGTGCTGCGCCCGTGGATGCACCACCATGCAACAGGCCTCAGCTGATCCTCCCTTTGTCGACTCTCTCATCGAAAAGAAACCGGAAGCGCTCAAATGTGAGCAGCTCGCGGGCAAAGTTGGCCAGAATCGCGATTCGCTACAACTATGGTTCACCTATAGATATTAAGATGGAGCATGCTCTTGTATGAGGCATGATCCTACCTTACAGTACTCCCTTGTAGGTTTTGATACATCACGACTTAAATTTTTTGAGCGTGATGGTGTAAGAGCCTCTTCATTGTTGAAAATGATAGTCCGTACTAGACGCATTAGTTTCTAGCAAGGTTTGGCTTGCCTGTAAACATTGAAAATATTGTTTGCCATTAGGCAATGAAGAGTGGTTGTATAAAAGCCTCATAAATAAAAGAAAAGTTTGAAATTGATAGTTTGATGATTGAGAATGTCACCCAAGACGAACTCCACACGAGGGGACCTCACAGCTGCCTCCCAGTGTATTCATTATAAGATAATTCAAAAAGGTGCAAAGGAACCCAAATCGATTGCTAAATCGTCTGAGCCAAGAAGTCAGAAGAAAGAGATTCCTGCTGAGCAGAGCCTCAAGCTCTTGATCATACTTGAGTCCTCAATGAAGAGCCCAAAATGTGAGGGAATCTCATGAGCAGATTCTGAAGAGACATATAAACAAATCAGTAGAAAGATCGATGCCATCAAGCAAGAACCTGCCAAGTCTGTCCCAATTATTTATGAAGGAAAATTTGAAGAAAGGGAAGGATTAGAAAATCATCAAGGGATCAAGCGAAGAGTTTTCCAATGCCAATCGTGCTGCAAGATTTGGATAATCTTGGTCAAGCTAGTGGTTCTCTATTCTTGACTTGCAAAGTGGATACTTGCAGGTCAATATGAAGGCAAAAGACGTCCAATAAACTGGCTATCATCATTCAAATCAGAACGTATGAGCAGCTCGACGTGCCATTTGGACTTGAGAATGCATAATCAAAGAAATAAAGAGGGTGCAAGAGAGGCCATTCCCATTGCCAAATCAGCTAAGCCATGAAGTCGAAAGCACGTCGTTTTGGGTGACGAAAAGTGGTGTACCAGTAGCCTCACTCTCATGAAACATGGGCTGATAAAATGTCAACCTAATTCACAATCTTGGTCCATTTTGGTGTTGCAATTTCCAGCTTCATGTGGCACAGTAGCATTCTTCAATCCTGTAGTAGGCACAAGTAACAAGAATTGTTCATGTTTGTTACCTTCTCCATGATACATGCAATTCTAGAAGCTTACCGTTGAATTCAATATGCTGATTTTCAGATATTTCTTAAATTAAACCTGATTACTCCAGTTTCCCCTGTTTGTCTTAGGCAATCTTGAAATTTAAACATGAAAACTTTATCAGCTTTTTAAATAGATCATACAATTTATTGGCCTTGGAGTAACCAGATAGAAACACTCGCTAAAACTGGAATAGAGGAAATAAGGCCTATCAACCTTAGCCATGTTATGGGAGGTACATCTTTGTTGAGTTTCTCTAACTCACTTGTTCTAAAAGCCTTATTTAAAACTGGAATCTAGCACTTTTGCAAACCTTTAGTTGGTTTTAAATGGATCTGAATCTTCGATCTTCCCTATTTATGCTTTCAACATGATTGAATGGTTGAAGCAAGTCGGAATATGAGTTCTAGATATGAGCACTCTCATTATAGCTGTTTTCGTCAACTTACAATACATTCCATGAGTGGTCCCAGTTGCTCGAGAGCACGCCTAAGCTGACTTGACACCCTTTTGAGAAAAAGATTGCCCATTTTCATCTTGAGTAATCAACTTATCTAGCTTCTTCATCTGTTTGATTCTCTGCACATACACAACATCAGCATTTCCTGTTTAATTTCCATATTGTCCATTGGAAAGAACACTAACTATATGCATGTTGAAAACAGCCTAACTCTGATGAGCGTTCAAACTCAGAAAGCTTACATCCTGAATTTCCATGCGTATTTGGTTCTGGTAGGCATCCGTTCTCCCAAGCTTCTGCATATCTTTCAGGAACTCTTCTCGTTCCTCAATCTCTTTGGCAACTGAAAACTATAAAAGTTGGACTTAAGATAGTGTGCATGTGCATTGATTTAAGAATTTACTTTTATATAAATTTTTAAGATTCAGAAAAAGGACTATTATTGCAGATTTTTCATGGATCAACTTACTCAAATCAAGCAGGTGTTCTTTCTCTTCTTTTGAGCCTTGGACTTTGGCACCCTGGGAGCTTCGAAAAACCTTAGGTGCTAGATCCTCCTGCAGTTACATTAAATCAAATGGAAAGAGCTTCCTAGACGGTCAACAACATACTTACTTAACCAGTACTCTATGCAGCCTTTTATGAACACAGGAGCTTTCATGCAAGTCAACATCGTAGTCATGGACTCATCTCGTTTTACTTGCCCCGCCGTGCTTTTATAAACTTTTACAGCTCTTTTATTCATTTGTTGTCCACGAGCCCTTTTTATTCATGTACAGGCCTAAAAGCCATATTTTTATGTATATTTGGGAGTGGCCAAGGACCCACAACCTTTACTAGTTGTTAAGTATCTGGAGTGAGGGTCCTTTAGGAGGGCGCACTAATTTCCCTCCAATAGTTCAATTTATGATTTGGTATTGCTTGGGTTCTTCATGGGAGAACTCTTGCCTTCACTACTGCTTGTAGGGCTTTAACTATTGATTATATGTGTTGCTATTTGCCATGCTTCATGTATTGTTGATTTATGCTTCATTGATACTAAAACCTGTGATCAGTTCATAAATATAGTGAAGCCAATACTTTTCTGAACAAAATTCAAAAAAATCTAAGTGACGTTTTCTATCATTTTTTACTCATTGTTACGCTCTTTAAACCATTTCTGCAAATTGCTTCAGATCATACCTCTTTGTGACCACGACCACTCCACTCAAACAACCTCTGAAGGCGTTCTTTTTCCTTGTCATCTAGAGGTGGTTCTGGGAACAACAAAGTATGCGAGAGATTTTCTAAAGAGAGACACACGTGTCTAAGAGAAGAAATATTGTTGGCAGAAAATCGAAGTCAATAAGGTCAGATATTACCGTAATGACTTACTTGCAGGGGCAGGAGGCAACTCCAGGTTCGTCATGTCTTCCTTCAACTGTTTCAGTATGATAGTGGCCTTTCTCTTGCCACGACTCTGATGTGATCTTGGCACTCTTTCCCTAGAAATCTGGCGACTGAACTGAGGTACCTTCAAGGTAGGCTTCTGCATGTATTTCTCCCAATCAATAATTTATTAGGAGCAAAGAGATGTGAAAAGTTCTAAATGATTACAGGGTATAAATGTTTCATCAGGTCTTGAGTCCTGCTATCGATTCATTACTTTTCAGCTTTGCTCATGAGAAAGCTAAAGCTATATTGAGTCTCGTCCTTAGATTCAGTCCAGGAATATTAGTTTGACCACAGTTGCCTTGAAGCTTAGGATTAGTAGGGAGATGAATTTTAAACTTTCTCATGGACATAAGAGGTACACCTTAGGCTGCACCTTTGACAAAAGGCCTGCATTGTACCAAATAAAATGCAATTCAATTAAAGAACTCCAATATGTTGAAAGAGGTCTTACATAAACTTTTAAAGTTAAATGTTATGAAAGATGCAAAAGCTTGTTAAATAGACATGCTTATCTGAAAATCATCTTGAAGTATGACTCTTATGATTTGTACAGAATAAAGCACAATCTGAATGTTTTTGAAATTGGGAAAAGCTGTTTATTAATATCTAGAGTAGAGATGCTTAATCTACAAAGCAAAGATTATCCTTGATGAATGATACTATGCTATCTAGAGCGAAAATATCATCTGTTAAAAATACAAGACATGCACTTTACCAGGAGGTGTAGAACAATGGTTAAAAGAAAGTCCTCTAAGCATGTTGATTCTATTTTGCAGAGAGTAATGATTGCCCATATTTTTAGCTGCAGCAAAACCATTGTAGAGCCTAAACAAAGCATGCCCTGCAGCAGTGCCACGTCCTGTTGTGTTCCATATAGGTGCAGCTCTGGATGACATCTGAAGTGTCACAAAACAAGGATTTGAACTTGCAATATTATCTACAATAGCTACACATGCAAAAGCTTTAATTTGCTAAAGAGAAACAAAGCAGAAGCAGTAGCCTTTCTGAAAGTCTCTGTAGGAAGAGCACTGAAGAAATTTCAGGCCAGTAAGGAAGTCATAAGAAATTTCAAGTTCCAACATTCAGGTACAAATTTAAGCTCTATTCGTACCAACAAATGCAAATGAAAGCTTCAGAAGTTCCTCGCAAAGTGATTTGAAGCTCATTCCTTTCTGATAATACTTCCAATAGAAATCATCCAGATAAAGTATGGTACTAATTTTGGCATAGAGGGGCCATAGACTCAATTGTGTAGGATTTCCTCTTGTTTCAACTGAAGCACTCGTGCCTTACAGGTATGCTCTCGTGAACCGACGATAACGCCCAACACCATTGAACATAAGCGACATGTCTTGTGACCTCCTATAGCAGGTTGCAATAAGAAAAAGAGGAGCCAAGCCATGCAACTCCTCATTTTCCCATTTTTATTGTTTGTGATTTACAAAGACTTATATAAGCCTTTGTGAATAGTTGTCTCTCAAATGTGCATAGGTGGTGTAAGAAATATGGATCAAGGGTGACCATGTCTATGTTTGGGGAAGTTCCAAAATTTAATCCCTGGATTCATTTATCTACTACTAATGAGGAATAGGCCAATACTGCAAGAGTCCTAATCTACCCTAGAATACGTGTTGCAAGTAGAAAGGGACATGAATGGACCAAGTGGTGTGATTTAGTTTTAGAAATGAGTATCAAAACATGATAGAAAATTTGATTGCTAAAATGCAATAGGATGTAGATGGCATAAAACAATAGCCTGGTAAAAATGGCAACAATATTCAGGATACAGAAACTCCACAACACAGATGGGATGCAAATGGTGTGGTTGGGCTAAATCATTTGACGATTAAGACATTGGAGGTATGCTTAAGGCTATTGAATCATAGTTTTGGGATATGTTTTCTACCCAGGAAATGAGGACTCCTGTGAAATGTGAAACGATAATTGACAAACAAGATATGTGAAACATGGAAGAGCCATGTCATTACAAAAGCAAATCAATGTAAGGTAATTACCATAATGCATGTGGAAAGAGAGGGAGATATTGAGGGAGAAAGTGATTCAAATTGCAAGGGAGATAAATTTTGTTGAAATGAGGTCAACGCGACTTCTAGAAATGTATAAAAAAGGTCAAATTTGTCCTTCAAATTTTTCCCCATTTTGCCTTTAACTGTTAATCATGAGGAAAGGTTTTCACGGGGGGTTTCCCCAATTTGGGGAGAAAAATGTAAAGTTGTTGGAAATGCCTGAATAAAAAGGTTGGGGAAACACATAGTTAATAACTAGTTTGTACATATGGAGCAAATTATTCTGGGTGTGTATGGGTATGTATGTATAAATATACTGAGTCACTTAGCAAATTTGCCAAGTTCCCTTGTTGATTTTAGACATTGTTTATTGGTCACTTTAAGTCATCAACACATTGGCTTGGGCCCTGTAATTTAGTTATTTAAACACCAGCTCAAAACTAATGTTCCCTTCTAGACCTATTGTCAAAAGACCTTAATCTTAGAAGTTTATTTCAATAATGGATACCCTTTATCGTTGCCGGATTTGCTTATAGCTCACTTGAGTCTTGGGGGATCCTATTTAAAGTGGTTCTATATAAGGGAGAACTAACTCTTGCATGGTGAACTGGCATTGTTGATATTACATGCTAGTCTTTATGAGAGCCTTCTTGGCTGCTTTTGGAGTGATATGGGCATCTTAGAGCATATCTGGTGTTCCATCAAGGTGAAGCAGGGTTGTTCCCTCTCCCCCACCTTATTTGGATTATATATTGATGAGCTTGAGAGAGTCAATGAGCAATGTGGTGGTATAGGATGCACTCTTGGGAATATTCTAATTGCATCCCACTTTATGCAGATGATGTGGCTCTAGTCTCCATGACTAGAAAGGGCCTCCAACTACAGTTACACAGTCTTCATGATGGGGGGGTCGAGGGCTAACTGTGAACCAAGATTATGGTCTTCAACACGTCCGAGACCTTCATGTTGAGACAGGAGTTTATCTTTGACAGACAACCATTGGAGGTGGTATCATCCTACACTTATCTAGGAGTTCTTTTTACTGGTCCTTTATGTGGTATGCAGTAGGCTGCTACAGCTAGACTTGGGAAGGGACACGCCTCCCTTGAGAGGTTCTGTTTTTGAAAATTTATTCAAGATGCCCCAAGTAAGTGTCGGCTTTTTGATGCCACTCTTACCCCCACAGCATCATATGTAGCAGAGGCATGGTGTACAGGTCTCACTTCATCAAATTGGTCCAGTATCTCACAGGCATGGAAAATACATTAATAAAGCTTTTTTTCTTCTCTCTCTCTCTCTCTCTCTCTAACACTGTAGGCGATCCTAACATCACAGTAGGGCCAACACTAACTGATCCACCCAACCTTGCCTATTCCTTGATATGGAGCAAGCCCCTCCTAGCCCAGTGTGAGGATTGGTAGCATGCATACTGCCAAGTGTCGGCCACGTGGCTCTGACGTGGCTGACTGCACGTCGGGACCCAACTTGGGGCCCTATCCTGCTGACAGGGTCCCTAGGCTGTGTTAGGCCCGCCATGGCTATGGACCGTGCCGAGGCACACTACTCACACTGTCTTGCCCTGTTGGTCGTGTACGCTGGACACGACCTTGACTGTGGTGTCTGACCTCCTATGTTCTCTAGGGTTTGGCACTGGTTACGTGCTCGTAACACTCCCTCCCCCTTAAGAACTGTCTTGGTTCTCTAAGACAAAGTCTGGAAAAATCTTGTGAAGGACGCTGCCTTTTTCCCAGGTGGCATTCTCAACAGGCTGATCATTCCACTTGACCAGATATTCTCGGTATAGAGTATGACGAGTCTGCGTCTCTCTACTATCAAGAATCTCCTCTGGTTCATGTGGAGGTTGCTGAGAATCCAATGGGAGAACTAGAACACTGTCCCCTACCATATTTTTTGCTAAGGCTTTTCGTAACTGACTTACATGAAAAACTAGAAAAACCTTACTGCTATGTGGGAGTTCTAGTTCATAGGTGACCTCGCCTAGTCTCCTACTGATGGTAAAAGGACCACAAAAACTAGGAGACAACTTAGCACACACTCCTGATTTGAGAGTTTTAGAGTCAACTAGGACTCTCAAGTAGACTTTTTCACCAGCGGAGAACTGCACATCCCGTCTGTGTGGATCTGCATAATGCCTGGCTCGATCCTGGGACTGCCTAATGCTACACTTAGCATGTTGGTGACTATGTCAAAAGGTAGACCGTACAATTTGAATAGCCCATCTACAAACAACCTCGCTAACTTCGGAGCTCTAATGGTTGTTTTGGGCGGAATAAAGTGAGCCATTTTGGTCAGACAATCAACTGTGACCCATATAGCGTCATTATCCTTTTGGGTTTTAGGCAGGCCTACTATAAAATCCATGGAGATACTCTCCCATTTACCAGTAAGTATATCTAAGGGCTGCAACAACCCTCCTGCCTTTAGACGCTCTGCTTTATTTACCTGACATTTCTGGCAACTGGTTACATACTGTTGGACGTCCCTTTTCATACTGGGCCAGAAAAATTGCCTACGAAGAAGCTCATAGGTCTTTTGAATGCCTGGGTGCCCCGCACTAGGACTGTCATGACACTCATATAGGACCTGCTGCCTATAATTCTCTGAATTGGGGACACATACTCTATCTCTATAGAGCAAGTACTCATCCTGAATGGAATATTGTTTCCATTTGAATCCTTGAGTCAACTGACCCTCAACCACTAGCGTGTGCTTGGGTAATACAGGATCAGAATCCTCAACGTCATCTGACGTATACTCGGACTCATTATCATCCTCAATGGAAGCTGCCGTATTCTTGGATGAACTGTCACCAGCCCCGGAAAGTGGTTCTGGAGTCTGTAATTGTCTGCTCTGGACTGAGTTCCAGATAGTAGAGAAGAATGCATCATGCTGGCACTTCCCTCTCAAGGACTCGAGTAACTCACTACGAATCTGAGTAAAACTCAGCTCGTTTATCATAGGCATTCTACTAAGTGCATCTGCTACTGTGTTGAATTTCCCCCGTCTATATCTAATAGACATATCAAACTCTTGCATTAACTCAGCCCAACGAGCTTTCCAACCTCTGAGCTCAGGCTGATTGCAAAGGTATCTGAGACTTTCATAGTTTGTTAGGACCTCAAAGTTGGCACCATACAAATAATGCCTCCAAGTCTTAAGGGGATGAACTATGGAGAAGAGTTCCTTTTCATAGGCACTGTACCTAGTCTGTGCTGGCTCGAGTTTTTTACTCTCGAACGCAACTGGTCGTCCACTCTGAGTTAGTACGACACCAACTACAAAGTCGCTAGCAACTGTTTCGACCACAAATGGCTGATTGGGGTTGACGACTTTTAAAACTGGTGCTGTGGCTAAGGCTATTTTGAGAGCATCAAAGCTCTCCTGCTGTGCGAACTCCCAAATGAACTCCTTTCCCTTTCCCTTAAGAAGATTTGTCATGGGAATTGTTATCTGAGCATATTCCTTGACAAATCATCTATAATATCCCGCCAAGCCTAGAAAGATCTGAAGCTCTAAAATATTCTGAGGTCTCAGCCAACTGAGTATGGCTTTGACCTTATTAGGGTCCATCTTAATCCCATCTGCCGAGCTAATGTGACTCAAATAAGCTACTTCTTCAACAAAGAATTCACAATTAGGTTTCTTAGAATAAAGCTTATGCCTTCTAAGCAGTCGAAACACCTTTTTGAGGTGTTTAAGATGCTCCTTCCTCGTTTTACTGTAGACGAGGATGTCATCAACCATGACTCTAACTGACTGGTTACCAACTTTCCCATGCATACGTACTAGGTCATGTGGCCCAAAGCTGAAGGGTCTCGCTAGCATTGCAGAGGTTAGCTGGCAACAGTGTTCATGGTCTTCATCAAACACTTTGATCTCAGATGCTGCCGAGTCACTTGGGAAACTTACTGTACTAGATAGCTAATATTTTTACTAAACCACTTAGTAAAGATAAATCTGAAAAGTTCAAAACTTTGTTGGGTGTTAGTTTGAATAAAATTGCCATTAAGGGGGGTTGTTGAAGAGTAATGCCTATTTTACCCCTTTGGCTAAGCACTAGTTAAGTTGTAAGTTGTACATAACTCATGGGGCATGTTATTAAATAAATACATGAGACCCCCCTTTTGTAAGTTGAGTAAATTAGTGCAAGTGGCCCACTTGGCCAAGTAGCTCACTCCTATGGTTGACACCTAGACCTTTTATGCATGTAAATGAGGTGCTTGCCTCACAAGGGATTTGGAGGACCCACGCCCTCCTCTCTCTCTCTAGCAATTCATTTCTTCTTCTAACTTTTGGTGTTGTGAGGTGCTTATGCAATTCTCCTTGTATGTGATGTTTTCCATAGCTATGTTTCTCAAGCTTTCATAGTTGATCTAGTATTGAAGTTAAGATACTCCATAGCTGGGTCTTGCAAATCATCACCCTGACCATTTGCAAGCTATTGAGGCCAGTCTTTCCTTAGGGCCCATGGCCTATAAGTGGTGGTTTCCAGGAGACTGGGCAGACCCCCCGGTCATGGAAAGCTTTTGAAGAAGCATTCCTAAGAGAGTTTCTACCAGAAAATGAACTTGATAGAGCCTGGGAAGCCTGGGAAAAAACAGTAATGGACAAATCTTTAATCCAATATATCTCGCAGTATCGAGAAGCAATCTTAAATATTAAAAATATATATCAGAAAATCAGAGGATTTGTCCGTGGCCTTAAAGATGAATATTAAGAGGAGGTCCAGAGAATCGCCACTACCCTTGAGCAAGCTCTTAGATATGCTCAAATCTATGATGATTCAGTTGGTAGGAAGAGGGCGAGACAGCAACCCCTTTTTGAGCAGCCTCCTCAAAGAACTTTTAATTTAAAAAGAAATTTTTAAAACGAAAGAAAGAAGATAAAGTTAAAAGTGGGTGTCACAATAAACTAGCTCGATCTCCCCACTATGCACCTTCTCTCGTATGAAATGCTGGTCCACCTCTATGTGCTTCGTCCGTGCATGACATACTGGATTTCTCGCAAGCTGAATGCAACTTTGGTTATCACAATGTAACAATGTAGGTCTTACTTGAGCAATCTGCATGTCAAGTAGACGGCGTAACCAAATGGCTTCACAGGCGGACCTCGTAGTCGCCCTGTACTCAGCTTCGGTAGATGATAGAGCAATAGTAGGCTGTTTCTTGCTGCACCATGATATAGCCCCTGAACCTAGGCTAAAACAATAGCCTGTCGTCGATCTCCGATCGTCTCTATCACCTGCCCAATTAGAATCTGAATAACCTTCCAGCTGAAGGTTTCCATCATCAATGTATCCAATCCCATAGGTCATCGTCCCTCTCACATATCGTAGGATCCGCTTGGCTACCTTCCAATGTGCTTTGGTAGGCTTACTCATGAATTGACTTGCGATCCCAACCGCATAAGCAATATCTGGCCTGGTGGTAGTAAGGTAAATCAGGCTGCCCACCAATTGATGATAGAGAGTCTCATTTGCAAATGCTGGACCATCATCTCTTGATGGCTTGTTGCTTGCATCCATGGGTGTGCTAATTGGTTTGCTTTCTTGCATGTTAAACATCTTCAATAATTTATGTGCATACTTTGCCTGTGAGATAAAAAGACAACGCTTCCCTTTCCAAACCTCCACTCCTAGGCAATAGTGTAGCAAACCCAAATCTTTCATCTCAAACTGGCTAGAAAGATTTTTCTTAACACAAGCAACAAGCTTCTTATTGCTTCCCGTGATGAGTACATCATCCACATAGAGCACAACAACCACAAAGTCTTCTCCTTCCCTGAAGACATAAAGATTGCAATCAGACTTACTTTTCTCAAACCCTTGCCTTGCAAAGTACTCCTCAATTCGGCTATGCCAAGCCCTTGGCGCCTGTTTGAGTCCATACAAGGCTTTCCTAAGCCTGCAAACCACATTCTCCTTGCCTGTTATCTCAAACCCCTGCGGTCGTTCCATGTAAACCTCCTCCTGTAGGTGCCCATTAAGAAAGGCACTCTTGACATCCATTTGATGGACATCCCAATCAAAATATGAGGCTAAGGCCAAAACAATCCTGATAGATGTCATCTTAGCAACAGGTGCGAATGCCTCATCATAGTCTAGCCCCTCCTGTTGGGCGTAGCCTTTCGCCACCAAGCTTGCCTTGTACTTGTCCACTGCTCCATTGACATAAAACTTGGTCTTATAGACCCACTTGCAACCTATTGGTTGCTTCCCTTCTGGCAATGTAGTGAGCTCCCATGTGTCATTCTTGACAATGGAGTCATACTCCTCCTGCATGGCATGTTGCCATACCTTTTCTTTCACGGCTTCGTGAAAGAATTGTGGATCATCTGCATCCAGAATAGTAGACATAAGAGCAAAGTTAGTCTCTTGTCTCTCATGAGACCTAAGAGATCTTCTGGCACCCTCTTCACTGCTCTCTTCTTCTTCCATCATTTGACCCTCTTTGATTGTTTCCCAATACCACCTGGGTAGCTTCTTCCTAGCGGTAGGCGATGTGGATGGTGACCACGTATCCCATGGTACTGTCTTAGTCTTCCGTTTGTCCCCAACTTCGGCTTCTGGTACTTGGCCAAAAAGAGGTCTCGAACTGCTTCTCAACAAGTGATTTGAACTGAGTAAAGAACTTAAAAGCTTGACTCTTATACTTAAGCAAGTATATCCATACTTTCCTAAAAAAGTCATCCACAAATACCATGAAGTAGGATGCTCCCCCTATAGACTCAGTATACATGGGACCACATAAGTCTGTATGAACAAGCTCCAAGATCTCCTTGGCTCTATATGCTCCATCCTTAGGAAATTGCATACAATGATGCTTGCCCATTAACACATCCTTCACAGATTTTTTTTTGAAGATACAATATTAGGTAATCCTATTACCATATTATTGTCTTTTAGAACCTGTAAGCTTTTATAGTTCAGATGTCCAAACCTTTCATGCCACATCCTGCTCTCCATGCTTTCAGAAGTTGCACAAACCTGATGATCCAATGTAGACGCATCAAGTTTGTAGAGTCGACCTTCCAAAGATCCTGTGACCACAAAACAATTTGTACAAGAGTATTGTCAAGTACAATTTCCCCTATAGAAGACAACTGATCTCTTAGATCCTTCACCCTGGTAATAAAATCCGTAATGGATTCTTCTAATTCCATTTTCAAGGTATGAAGTTTATTATTCAAGAACAAAGCTTGAGACTTACTCACGGTTTCATATGTATTCCTAGGAATATCCCATGCATCCTTCGGCCCGACTGCATTCCTGATCAGAGGAATAACCTTATCCTTCACGGATAAGTTGATGATATGATGTGCACGTTGCACCCATTTCTCAAATATCCTTCTACATCATTAAGATTTTGAGCCATCACCTCTTGTCCCGTGACAATTTCCCAATAATCCATGTCCATAAGTATATTCTTCAATTTGAACTTCCAAAAGCTATAGTTAGATCCATCTAACTTGCTTGACTCCGGAAGATCAGATTCATGAAGGCTCCCCATCGTTGTCTTACACAGATGATGGGCTTTCCACTAAGAATATACTTGCATGCAACAATATTTGAGGATATCTTCCTCAGATAATACTAGCCCAATTGTTGCCTTCCCTGGATATCACCTGTCTAGATCTTGAATTTTTAAGGATATTTCTCAAATAATACTTGCCCAATTGTTGCCTTCCCTGGATATCACTTGTCCAAATCTTGCATGCAACAATTTTTTAAGGATATTTCCTGTCCAGATCTTGCCTATCTGGTTTCTGCTTGTCCCAGATATTGCCTTCCTCAGTTCTACCTGCATGCAGAAATTTGTTCATTGTCTGTCCAGTTAGCACCTGCCCTGAATCAGACCTGTCCCGATCTCTGCTGCCTCAGATCAGACATGTCTGATTGATGTTGCCTCAGATATTGCCTTCCCTAGCTGTTGCTGCCCTCATGAAAACTTGCAATTGACCTATTTGGTTGTTGTTGCCTCAGATACTACCTTCCTAGTTGTTGCCGCCCTTAGGAAGACCTGCAACAGACCTGTCTGGTTGCTGCCGCCCTCAGGAACACCTGTCCTGGTTGCTACTGCCTCAGGTACTGCCTGTCTGATCACTATTTCCTCAAGTACTGCCTGTCCAAGAAATCACCTGCTCAGTTACTGTTGCCCTGGATATTACCTGCACAAATACTGCCGCCCTCAGAAGCCACTTATTCAGGTACTGCTGCCCCTAGAAGGACCTGCAACAGACCTGCCGCCCTCAGAAGCCACCTATAACAGATCTGCCTATCCTAGGAAACCACGTGCAACAAATTTGCCGCTCTCAGATAAAGCCTTCTCAGGTACTACCGCCCTCAGGTAAAGCCTGCTCCAGTTGTGACTTGCACCGGATGTGACTTGCACCAACACCACCTTCTGTAGATCCCGATCCTAGGAACCCTGCTCTGATACCATGATAGAATCTGAGTGATTCTGAAACTAGGAGTAAACTAATCTTAGTAAAACTCACAAAACACCAAACACAAGAGGAAGAAAATGAATCACAAGAGCAATGAACAGAACTAATTTGTATTGAATGAATAATGAAGGAGGGCGCCCATCTGCTCTTATAGAGACTTGACTAACTCTAAAGCAAACGCTATTTGCCTAAAATACCGTTTGGCAAAAGCAATTATGCTAATTACTAAATCTTAGAAATAGCAATCTGTGTTAGCATAAATATAAAATAGTATTCTATACTATTCTAGCAAAATTGGTACTAACTTAGATACCTATACTAAAAATAGATAGTACCTATACTAAAAATAGAAACTGGCCTTCTAGCACGCAGGCTGGCCTCTACAATTAATAAATTAACCATTAATTCCTAACAGAAGATTGCCTAGATGGTACTATGAAACTATCAAGGATAGTGCCATTATGGAACAGGGAGGATCCAGTACACAAGAAACTATTGTTGGAAACCAAGGATCCATCTACTTTCAGGGGAAGTGGAGCCTACAGAAAAACAAGTTGCGAATATCTTTACCAAAGGACTTGGCAAAGAAAAGTTTCAGAAGTTTAGAGAACTTCTAGGAGTAATAGATAACAAAGTAAACATTAAGGGGGAATGTTAGGAATTCATGTTTATTTGATACCCCTTAATGATAGTTTGGCCATCCCTGCGTGCTATTATAGGGGCCATTACTATTTATAGTAAATTCCTTTTTTTATTGCTTATGCATGTAGGTGGGCGCACTACTACTAGATTAGGATCTATTTAGTACTTAGAAATTCACCTTTGGTCTTTACCAAATATAGGTAGTATTTTTAGCAATTAGCTTTTGCTCTTTTGCTATTTGCTTTAGGCTTTTAGCTTTTCCCATTGATTAGAGAAACTATATATGTAGGCTGGCGCCCCACCACAAGATAATTCCAATATGTTAGAGCTTTGCTCAATTCTCCTATAATATGATTTCTCTTTAATCTCTATGCTTGGTTGTGTGAGTGCTAGTAGGACTAGTAACTCCATCTAGAATTTGTATCACAAATTCTGATAGAGCGATGCCTGAAAATGCCATAATACTATATATTGGAGTCTTTTTGCAGGGGCCCGATGTTTTTGAGAGCCATTAACACTTACAAGGTTGGCACCATGGTGATGGGGGAGTACAAGCTCAAGCAAATTCAGGATGCCATTCAAGAGGTGGGGCCACAAAATGTTGTGCGGGTAAATTCTTTGAACTAGCAATTCCAAACTTGCATGTGCCATGTAGATTGCAATGTTTTCATGCATGATATATGTATATGATTATGTATGTCTTCTTATATCTTTCATTATCTTTGACTTGCGAATTGTAACCTGTGAATTATATTCAAGTGTCATTGATTCTATTTGCTTGTCCAACGATCAACATCAGATTTGCAATCAATGTTGTGTGCCAATCTATGAGTGAATTGTCACAAATAATGCATCAAATTGTGTTGCCATGAAGAGGCTCATGAATGAGACCTACCCCAACATTGTTTGGATGCCCTATCCTGCTGCACATCGCCTAGATCTCCTATTCGAGGACATTACAAAACTGCCTTGGTTTAAGGAGCTGGTGGTGCACATGGCATAGTTCTTGGCAGGGTTCAATAATCAAGAGACCGAAGGTTCTTTCTGTATTCAGCTCCCATTCCACCTTGGAGATTCTCAAGCCCACCCCTACTAGGTTGGCAAACATATTTATTGTTTTGGAAAGCCTCATGAAGGTGCACCCAGTAGCCTCAGGTAGATGGTTGTATCTAACCATTGGTTTGCACACTACACAAACTTATTGATAGAAAGGACCTGACTACGGAACTTTTATACAAGTTCATGGATAGAGCGTTTGCAAACATGCATGGTGATTAGTGCTAAGAGGTATGCTCAGTGCCCACTGTCATTGCTAAACTAAGAACTTGCATGTGCGTAATGACAGTAGGGTCATGAATGTAGCCCCAAGTAGTTACTAGTAGGTACAAGTTAGAAAACTATTTTCCAATTTCTCATTCTCGAGCTGATTTTCCAAAGGATACGGGACAAATGGTAGAACAAATGATAGTGGTTCCATCACCCTTTGCATGCCATAAGTTGTATTTTGCACCCAATGTGAAGACGCGACATGCAGTTCCAGGACAAAGAGCTTTGAGGCAGATGCTTGCCTACATCCATTGGGTCTTTCCTAATCTAGTCAAGCCACAAGCACTATGGGATGACTTCCTACTAGACAGGTATGCGACCTTGGAGTTATGATAACCAATGGCACTTTGTAGGTTTGGAATGTTGCATCATGTGATGTACTGGCAGCAAGTGAACTTTGATTCTCATTTGATAATTCGCAACTCTAGTAATTGGTTTCTACTCAGTACTATAATTTAGCAACATTCTCTACGCTTGTAAGTTCTAACATTCTACACTTTCAAGAACTAACTAATTTATGGATCATCATCCATGTTGCATGGATTTGTGCACAATAATTTGTAGTGTACCCAAGTTTCAAAAGCTTGAACTTTTGAATCCTTTCACATCATTGCCTGCCAATTGCATCTGGGAGGAATTGGAGTTTCTTTTGCGTCACTAGACAAGTTGGTGTACGTGCACGCCAACTTGCAACTTTTGAAAAAATTAAAAGACATGAGAGAGCCAATGCAAAGCAAACAACAATCATGCATTTATTATATGATCTTTACTAATTGTCAATCTGGCTCAAAATTCAAGTCTCAAGAGTCATTGGTCATTTGTAATTTGTAGTCTATGATTGCTCTATTATCTACATAAAAAAGCTGCGAGCATTGGCTTTGGAGTAATCATGACTTTTGAGCAGTGAATCATAAGTCCTTAGTCATGATTCATGACCCCTAAACTCATGAGGCACAAAACCAGCTATTGGTTACTATGTAAGCAAATCTAGATCACACTAATGTGATAAAGGTTCCAAACCTACCACCTAGGTCACAAGAGGAGGACAATTCAAATGACTTCCTCCACAAGAAATCTTAATTGACTACCAGTCAATTTCAAATTCCAACCATAAAATATATTGTGATTTGTTGGAACATTGAGCTTGGCTTACAGTCTTGATTCTTGAAGTTAACTTTTGAACGTTCTAGAGTCCCAGCCAATTTTGACTCCTTTACTTGTGTTGTGCTACCTGCATTGTGCAAGAGCCTTGCAGACCTACTACTTCAGGACTCGCTCAAAGAAGGCAACAAGAAGCAAAGTCTCAAAGCTCCAGAGTTGCTGCCAGTTCATATGCCAGCCGCTCCTTTGAACAATCTCTTAGAGATATATGTGCATGCATACAACGGGTTTATGAAACAAAGCAAAGGATAGAAAAGCATGACTAGGACGAACCAGATCAAACGGATTGCTCAAAGATTCAGAAAAGAAAAGGAGATGGGAATGCAACCATACTTGTTTTCCGTGATGCAGGCAAGCATCCACATCCATCGGTGGAAGGAATGATCGCAAAATGCCCAGAAGAACCGCCCTCTCGATCCGATCCGATCCCCTTCTAGGGACACAATAACAGAAAAGAAGATGATGACATACAATAAATGACCTCTTACAAGGGTCCTTAGTAGAAGGACACCTTTTAGCTTTTGGGTGCTGAATGAGGCTGTTTTCACACAAAGGGGGTGCAATGGTGAAGATGAGTCACACATGGGGTACACCCCCCTTCCCTCCCTTGAGCCTTAAAGGCCCTGCCCTGGCCTTTGGCCTCAGTGCTTTGTCGTCGCGCCATGTGGCATGAGCAAGGGCAGCAAATGGCCACCGGAAATTTGTAGTTTTTGGTGGGCCTTGATTTTTTTTTTAATTTTCCAGTTTAGAGCACGCAGGGATACATGCACCCGACGGCGCCCAGGTCAAGCCCCAGAAATTTTTGGCGGGCCTCCAATTCGGCACACACATGCAGGCATACAAGCTCGCAAGGGCGAGTGAGCCCCAAATTTTTTTGGCAAGCCTCCAAATTCCCATGCGCACGCACATTTTAAGAGACTTTCTTTAGTTTCATTATATATGTAGTAATTGTAAAAACTGTAGAAAACTTATGGGACAAAAGAACACATGTCAATCACCGAAGCTTGGGCAAAAATATTTGGGCAGGGTTTTGGAATAAAAAATCAACTTTTTACATTAAAAAAAATGAGTGGCGTCAATTGAGTTGGGGCCAAAAGTGGGCAATGCCTTGCACGATGCGCAGGGCTCTCATTAGAGAGTGCACTCCTTAAGCATTCCCCAAGATGCAGGGCCCCCTCTTCTAATTTGTTCTCTTTTTTTCATCTTTCTTCAATCCCATTTCACAGACATATGTGCATAGTGGGTTCTTGGATTGCATTTTGAAACCTTCCTAGCCCTTCATAACCTATTTTCCTTTCATATAGATGCATTTTTATTTTAGCCTTTCCAGTTGAAAGCTTATTATGTTAGAAAACCTTGAAGCACATTTCAAATTGAGTAAAGTATTTCTTTATGAAAATTGCTTTGGATTTACACATTTCACCCAAAAAGTAGACCCCCCTTCAAAACATAGGCTTGGTGGGCCTTTGTTCTCACTCTATTCAATAGCAACCCACATGATCTTCTCCCACTTAGAAATTCAAATCTCAAGGTCTTCTAAAAAATAGTAGCCCTACAATAGTGGAGATACCAAGGGGCAGTGGGCGACATCTTCACTTACCACAAGTCAGCATTTTTTTATGCCAAGTGATCTGCCACATGGGGGCCTTTGCTTTCTTATGTGTAATGGCCTTCCTATCTTTTCTTTCTAATGAGTGTTGATTTTTTTTACAATAGACCTGTGTGTGAAAACACCATGATTTGCTAAAAGATGAGGTATCACTAATGCTCTAAAAAATCAACAAACTATATGAATACAATTGGAATTGTTTTCCAGAAATCGATATTATTTATTTTTTTGCGATTTTTGGCCTTGCCTTGCTCCCCAGCTAAGCACACCTACTTTACTCACCTTCCTACTTTAACCACAAGCAAATAAACAAGATTAAATGGCGGAGGCAACTTGCGGCCTCCCATTTCTCACTCCTCTAAAGATCACAAGAACAAGCAATGGAAACTAAATAACAAATAAACACAAGCATAGAGAGAGAGAGAGAGAGAGAGAGAGAGAGAGAGAGAGAGAGAGAGAGAGAGAGAGAGAGAGAGAAGTGCAAGAATATTCTAAGATCAATCCAGCATAATCTCCTCCTCCTATATGAACATGGCAAATGAGTACAATGGGTGCATTTTTATTCTTGGGAAAGGCCCTATCCCTAATCCCTAATTGGCTAAGAGAGGGTCCTCACATGAATCATGTGAGTGACTCCAAAAATCAGAACCATGTTAACTTGACTTAGGGATTTTTTATTATTTTGTGCCCCTAAGCCGTTTATTCCTCTCTCTCTCTCTCTCTCTCTCTCTCTCTCTCTCTCTCTCTCTCTCTCTCTCTCTCTCTCTCTCTCTCTCTCTCTCTCTCTCTACAAAGTAGAAATGAAGAATATTTGATAATAAGTCATATTGTTCATGACTCTTTTGACAATTGTGAACATCCATGTAATTGGTCTATGATGACATGGTGGATAAACACCTAAGTAAATGTACACATCTCATCATTATATTAGTTTAGGATGTATAGATTTCCAATAAATAGAATGACACACCTCATTCTCTAAGGGATGTGTCTGGTTATGTAATTTCTCTACATGTATCTTATTCACATTCTAATGCATGTATCGAGAGTTTTCCATCTTTGTCTCTAGTCTACCGTTGAGAGTAAATGTAGTTCTGAGTCTATTAGTTTTTTGTCGTGCATAGTAGAAGACTAGATCTATTTGTGTGCTCTGATCATTTGTTCAGTTCTTGTTGTTGTATAAGAATCGAATGCTAAAGAACTAAACAATGCTCATTGCTTGTTAGCGCACATATTTGAGGTGTCGAATGTGTCTTAGCATACAATTAAATATCATTTTGAAATGAAATATTGAATGGATCAACCTAGGATAATAAAAGCCTAAAGTCGATTCATCACTAGCATTGATTCTTATTTAGTTTCGAGTCTTTAACTTGAAGATAAGTTTTAGTACCTATTCAAAAGTGAGATCCACTTTGTCGTTGAACTCCATCTTAGAGATGTCAACGGTTATTCAACATGGGTGCTTGCTTGACTAGATTCTATGCGGAAGAAAGACAAAGAATCCCTTTGGAAATATACTCGAAAAGTTTGAAATTTAATTGGCAAGATAGTGGGAGAATATCCAGTGGCAATGCCGATCGAGTGCTATATGACGGGTCTACTTTTGAAGATGGATTGATATTGTTGACAAGGTTGAATGAAATCACTATCATATGTTATTGAATCAGTTGAAAATTTTGAAACATCCACTATAGCAAGTGGGCCTTGTTGGATGGCTTCAATCTGATGAAGATTTTTTTATGCCTGTCATAAAAACCACACAAGGTACCTTGTATCACTCGCATGAATTTGTTTTTTTTAAATTTGTATATGTCAATTGCAAAAACTTGCAACACACCTTGCCCTAAACCACTTTTTAGAGTTTTGAATTTCAATCTTTAGACATCTACTTTAGAATGATGAATTATCTTCATGGACAAGCAAGGGAAATATAAATTCTTGGATGGAATTCGAGTATTGTGTACAAATGAATTTCTCACAAGTTGTGAAGTTGATGTTTTCTTATTAATTGCATTAGTGTTTGTTGATGAATTTTTGTTTGGAATACGGTTTGATGTTAGAACCCTCCATTGCGTGTGGTGAAATTCACAAGTGCAATTTTTTGCTCATTCTTATATCTTTTGATTGAGATTCTTGTATACTAGGCATGTTTTCTAAAAATGTTGGTCCTAAAATTTTTGAATTTAAAAGATTCATTCACATTGGAGCATTTTGAAAACCTAGTTGGGACCTCAAGAAAAGTGACTTAATTTTTTACTATATATAGTATACACTAGTTCCAAGTTTATGAAATATGCGGGCAATTCAATTAAATCGTTGAAAATTTGTGCTCTCTTATTTATTAGAAAGAGGCACCTCAAACTCCAAAGAGCATTAAAAAAATAGTAGATCAAGCGTAGCTTTGTGGTAAAATAGTAGGAAAAGCTAATGTAGCTTTGTGGTCAAATCTAGCTTCAATGATAATTGTGCATTGTATTGAATCATAGATCCAATTTCGTAAGCTTGTGAAAAATCTTGTTGATTTTTGTTTCGGTTCAAAATACATCATATTGGATACTTATGGAGTGCTTTTGTAGCATTAGATGAAACTATAATTGGTTTCATTTTGTATATGATCGCATTTGGTCGATACAAGTCTAGTTTTGAAAATTCATGATAGGTTATCAACTTCCAATATCCCAATTTCAAAATAAGGATGTAATTGCTCATTATTTGTCATGGTCTAATGGATATTGCGATAGGGGTAGAGGTAAGGCCTCTTTAAGCACAACAATCTAAATAGTTGGATAGAAGATATAGACTAGCTCAATGTGAAGATGAATAATGCCCTCAAGGATATTAGCGTGGCTACTTTAGCAAAAGAGGCATGGGATAACACTTTAAAGGGCTTGTGATTCCAAGAATACTTCAAGGATGTTGACCTATAAGACCCATATAAATCAAAGTTATATGTTCAATGATAAATTTACTACAATAAATTAGATTGTATTGGTGATGCTATCAAAGAAAAAACTTTGGACATGAATATGAAAAAGAGCCAACCACTTTGATAAATTTACAAAGTGTCTTGGTAGCCAAGAAGCGAACCAGAATTTCATGGCATTGAATAACAATTTCTTTCAAGGTTTGACTACACTATCAATGATCTATGATGATCATTGTAATAACTATAATTGTAGTAAGCTTGAGATAAATGATTGCACAAGAATCATCATGATGATCATATTATGACAATTATAACAAAAAAATATCCATATTTTTGTATATGTTTCACTTTGGCTTGACTACTAAAGGATTTAGTAATAGTTAAATGTGAGAGTAATTGTAAGGGTTGAAAAATTCAGCCTCAATCGTCAACATCAACTAGAAATTTGTCACCTATTTTTGACAAGTATTCCTTGATGTGTGATGGAGAGAGAACTTTGGATGGATATTGATTTCTCCATGATGTGGTTGCATTTCTTTGTTGACTTTTTCACCTTTGATTTCCATTACGAAGTAACGATGTCAATGTTCACATCTTGCAATTAGCCATTGTCCGGAATGTACTCTTTTAACAAGCTATTCTCACAGAGATTTTTATTGTTGTATTTGTAATTATTGTTCAAGAGTCAAAGATGCATAAAAGCTAAAAACATAATTCACACTTCCTAGGTTGGGTGTGAATAGCTTTGGGAAGGTGCTCGGGCATCCAAAGCCTCTCTCAACCTAGACTTTTTCTCTCTTTCTCCCTCTCTATGCTCTCTCTTCGTGCTTTGTGAGAAATCCTAAGGGGCATCTGTTACTGGTGTATGCCTATCAACTTCGAGGTGATGGCATACTGCACTCAATAAGGTGCCATGGATGTGGAGGAAAACATCGTCACACTGAATGTCCACATCAAAGGGATCCATCAACATTCGATCTCTCGTGTCACAATGTGGGGTTAACCATCCATGCTGAGATTGTCCGATGCGCAATTCACAATTAGCCAGGAGGCATTTGGCTTATGTAAACCGACATGCACTTGTGGTGACCATTCCACCTACCATGCACTATAAAAGAAAAATCCTAGTGCCACCCAGTTATGAAACAAAAATTACAAGGTTCACAGACACACCCACATGAAAAAGGACAATGACATCACAAAAAACAGAGCTGGTAGAATTTATCAAGCCAATGATAGCTGAGGAAGTCAAGAAATTGGCAATCAAGGAAGTCCGACAGGTTCTATCAAGGCTCTTGGCCCAATCAATGCACAAATTTCTTAATGATGAATTGCAAGGGGAACCAGTGTCAAACGAGAAAATTGAAGGCAATTCAGCACAAGGTCCACAGACAAGCGCAATCATGTAGCCTTCAATTGGGAAGTGCAATGACAAGGGGAAGACTAAGGTTGATGACAGCCCTTCAGTGAGCAAGATTCAGCCAAAGTCTGCTTGTTCCACCATGCAACAGACCCCCAAACCAATGCCAAATCTGGGTATAACGGTATTTAAAAGGCCAAATCCAGGGAATGCAAGCCCAAATAGGCCTTTAGTCGGACAAGAGCCAACGCTTCAAGTATCAAGACCTCGTTCTCAAGCGATACTATTGACTACTAAAGAAAGTCTTCAAGTGTAGGCTTATCATGAGCATTTGGACAGACTAAGCAGTCAACGATCATATCCACAATACCAATTGAGTGAACGCATGACAATGCCACTGGGAGAAGTAGCGCCGATCTATCAGGATCAATATCAACCGGCCTTACCATGGGATCCTCTGATGGATGGCGACTACCCATTTGTCGATGAACAAGGTTACCAGGCATGACCACCAAACCCTTATGGGTATTATTGAAAATCTGGCAAGTCCAAGTTCTTGCTAGTCACCATCACCTAATAAAGCCTCAGGTTTTACGTAAGCGATTTCTATCCACACTTTCTCCTAAAGCATCCATGTCCCACCAATAAACAAGCCAACAATAGTTGTCTTCCACGACAATTGCCGGCAAGTGTCGAGGGACCGACACCACTTTGGGCCAAGGACCCTGTTGTGGGTATTTCCTATACATAAATAAATAAGTGGGCCCCGCCACTCAAGATACTGTTGGCCAAGCCTTACTTAGTGGGCCCCGCCATAGTACACTATATAGGTAGAGTAATAAGTGCGAGGCACTAGCTTCATGCGTATATAAGCCCAGTCCAATGAGCACATTAATTATATAATGTAAATTGTTTCCTAGTGACTTGGGCCCTAGGTGCAAATAATTAAGTTAAAGACCCAAAGTCTAAGTTACAAGGTTGAGTTAACGTCAAATGGTGGTAGGTGGGGTGTGCTTATTTGTGCACCACTAGATCTTTTGTGTTTCTTTGAAGGGTTAGGATCTCAATCTTTGCCACTTCAAATAGCCAATAGGATGAATGGGGCAGGGCCTCCCCAAGAATAAAAGGACACCATTTGTACTCATTTGACATTCTCAATTATAGGAAAAAACTTTGTTGGCTTCTCTCTCTCTCTCTCTCTCTCTCTCTCTCTCTCTCTCTCTCTCTCTCTCTCTCTCTCTCTCTCTCTCTCTCTCTCTCTCTCTCTCGGGTGTGAATAGCTTTGGGAAGGTGCTCGGGCCTCCAAAGCCTCTCTCAACCTAGGCATTTTCTCTCTTTCTCCCTCTCTACACTCTCTCTTCGTGCTATGCAGGTGAAGACAAGGTTGTCGCTCCCAACGATGAACCTCTATGCTACAAAGACGACACAATAATGATGAACTTCTATGCTACAAAGATGACACAACAATGATGTGAGGGACGTGACTTTCAAGTTACATCTAAGAAAAAATTCTTCACTCTCAAGATGTCGAATGGTGATTCACTTCATAATGACGTGAACCAGTTTAAGAATCTCTTGCAACAGACGGTCATTGTCGGATCAAGATGCAATTATGACATTACTTTCAAGCTTGCCCTCTACATACAAGAACTAGGTGATGATCATATCAACACACTCAGATTTAACTTGTACTAGAGTTATCACTATGTTGTTGCAAGAAGACAATCGAAGAAGTCAAGACATCTTGTCGACTTTATCATCTCATGCTCTATATGTCAACCAAGGCTCAAAACGATAGAAGCAAAAAAGCTCTAAGCAATCTGCATCAAATCAAAAACCGACGCAAAGTCAAGAGCAATTATCAAATTCACAAGCGAAGAAACTATTCTGTAAGTATTGTAAACACACTAATTTGCTGAGAGTATGCCAGTTACTGGTGAAAAATTCTTGTGATCAGGTTCAACTTTTGGAGTTAGAGCCCACCAATGTCAAGTGGCATGTGCATTGACACATGCATCTGCAACTTGAAAATTTCTCGTTTGAGGAAGAGATTGGAGCTGGCTTTGAGGTACACACATTTTGGCGGTCGCAAGTGATAGAAGTGCATGGTAGTGCCAATTGGAAGCCATTGGGCAAGATAGTGGACTTGCATTGGACGGAACTATGTGTGGGACACGCAGAAGATGAAGAATAGGTCAATGATCACACTTTGGAGACTCTTGGTGAGTGATAAGTGTGGGTAGATGCTCAGATCTTTGTAATTAGGGATGGCATTAAGATCTCCGATAGGGTTTGGACCGTAGGATGGCAGGGTGATCATCAAGGAGCAACTGTGCATGGATTGCATCATGGGAGAGGTGGTACATATCTTGAGTGTATTATGGGGTGATGTGGATCTAGCATGCCTATGGTTGTGAGCCGACGGATTGGAGATGGTTACTCAGGGAGTGACAACTGATCAGGTGATCTGCATGGTTATATGCACTAATGGTGATCTCCAGGTTGGCGTCACATGTTGTTAATTTTATTTTTTATTATTTCGTAAACAAGATGTAGCTTGTTTGGTTAGATCCAGTTAAAGTCTAGTTTCACTACAGGTGAACAGATTCTTGGGGAGCTATCAGCAGGTATTGGACACTTGGTGATAAGCCTAGTACAAAGTATTTTTTTGATGGAGCTATTCTACTTGATATGTTATGGATCGTGGATGAGTTGATCATCACGACAGTGGATCTAGTATGCATTTGCTTTGCTTTGGATGCCATGATGGATGTATTAATGAGATAGGTTTCTTGGGGAGAAGCCTATGTGCTGGTCAAATCAAACTTGGCAACATCAAGCATGGGAAGTTGAGGCTGCATGGGATTTAGGAGAGGCAAACCAACTTCATTATCTTAGGGAGATGACCGAGCTATCTAGGTATAGCTTATGGTGAGGTTTGTGTACATGGATTCATTGAGTCCTTGGTAGACTCTTGTGCTTGGAGCATGGGGATCAACTTTCAAGATTTACTAGATAGGATGTCAGGGCAAAGCAGCTTGGTATAGTGCCTTGTTTGGGAGATACATCAGGGATGAGGCTTGGAGCGCTCATTGGATCATGAGAGATCTTTGGATGATGTATGATGACATCTGATGGATATGCTTGGATGTGAGGCCATCTTATTGATAGGTGCGGGCCATCATCGAGGAGCTGATTTGGAGACCAGTGGTGTAGTAGCGGATCTACAGGTGACAGGTGCTGGTACAACAAGATACTACGTTTGGACAGGTCGTGGTCATGTATTTGATGCTTTATCATTCGTGTTGGTTTGCATGACTGTGTGTGGGCTTGCATGTTACCTTGTCACAAGAGTCTAGATTTGAGTCGGAGTTGTATGTGTTGATGCATTTGCTACGTTCGAAAAAAAGTAATAATTTGATATGCTCAGTGACTTGTTGTTATGTCTAGTAGTTGTCTATCTGGTGAGGGTATATTCCTATGGTGGCAGTAAGATTTCGTCAGGTTGACATTTATGTCAACTTTACAGGTATGTGCTTGTAAGTGTCTGATAGGATGTCAGCCTAGTTAGATGGAGGATGTAAGTCTCATGGTGACAGTGGGATTTTTCAATTTAAGCCATGTCGTTCATGTGGTCAAGTTGGACGGAGATAAGTCAGTTGGTCAAGAGTGTGGTATACTCTCTATGCGAGCATTGTGTGTGCATGATACTTTGTGGGTCAAACTTGGTGGTTTGTTGGTGGGCTTGAGTGTGAGTCAAGTACAATGTAGCTAGACATGCATACCATCTTTTGGATACTCTAGACATTGTTATAGATTATTATGTTTTAACTCTTATCACATCTGAGAGAAAGTTAAAAATCAGAGTCGACCTGATTTTTATCTTATGTAAGCTTCAAATGTGATACCGTAATTATTGTATAGTTAAATAGTTTACTACTTCTAGTAGCGATCAGGACATGACCCACTATTGACATATCAATCAGGCAGTTGTCCCGTAGACGGCTACTTGGGTTAGCCAAGTAGCCACACATAGGTAGGAAACTATATTACAAGATTATTCATGGTACTTGCTATACTTGGGGGCATGTCTTGAGTTTGTCGGTCAAATCTGGCCATATTGGGCCCAACCTTAGTTTGCAAGTGGTAGGCCAGTTTTAGGACACACTTGTCTTGTCATGGAATACATTATATATACAGTTTTCTTTGTAATGCAATTAACTTTTGTTGTGCCATCTATGAGAGTTTGAGTGGTGTGTAGCTATGGTGATGTTGTGGTGATCTGCATACTGCACTAGATTCTATCATAAAGTTAATTGAGTAATCATAGGTTGGTGATTGTTGTGGTGATCTGCATATTGCACTAGATTCTATCATAAAGCTAACTGAGTGATCAGAGGTTAGCATACTTTCATATATTTTTCATGTGATTGTGTAAACTCTAAGGTGGTGACCAAAAGGTCGCAAAATTCAGCTTTTGTTATACCACTTAAAATGTGACATTTGAACTGATCTTTTTGATATAACCTGTTGTGGAACTACACCATTGCATTCATTTTAGAACTACGCTCATGTTCATGATAAAAAATTGGTTATATTTTAAGCAATGATTTCAAAATGTACTCAATTTGCTTAGTAGATTAAACTACTAGCACTCTGTAGTTTGACCTTATATATATAGATGTAGATAGAAGTGCCTGAATAATTGGAGAAAAGCACAATTGATTGCTCTTTTATAATTGAGTGAAGGCATACTTTATTCTTTGTTTGACTATAACGAGTTCATGTTGGTTGTATATGTGTTGCTCACTTCCTAATCACCACTTCGTGATGCAAACCTCCAATTGTGGAAAAACAAGTTCCAAATTAAATCTCAAAAAATCAAACCTTCAATGCTCCCTCCTATCAGTCCTGTGCACATGTATCCTCCTAGTTAAAACCTCCAAAAAGGGGTGCTAGAAGAAATAGAGAAAATAATTCTCATTTCTTATAAAAAAACAAGTCAAGATGGTATAAAAGATACATGGTTGCAATACACAACATTACCAAAATTACCTCGGTGTGGAAGTTATATAATCTACTAGGACAAGCTTTGAGAAAACTCCAAAAGAATTGGCAAAATGGCTTTACTCTCTTGTACTTTATTTATCGCTCAACTTTCCATTAGGCCTATCATGCTTTAAGACGAATGTGTGTGTGTGTGTGTGTGTGTGTGTGTGTGTGTGTGTGTGTATAGTTTGTCATAACGTATATGCACTTGAGCTAGTTTGCCTCGTGGGGCAAAAGGTTGTTGTTAGGTTCATAGGTTTCTTTGTTTAGTGTAGTTTTTGTTTTGGAAAACTTCTTACTAGAAGTTCCAACAATAAGAAGAGCCTTCTATTAAAAGGCATGTTAAAAAAATTAGCCATGTTGTGACCTATAATAAAACTTGTGTTTTTTTGGATTATTATTATTTCACAAGCACTTTGCCCTAGTAGAAAGTATTTTATTTTGATTTTTCCAAAGAAAGGAGAATTGATTTCTAAATACTTTTTATGGAAAGTTAAAAATCAATTTATTCCCTTCATGAAGAAGAATCTTAATCCATGTTTTGTGTTGCACCGAAAGCTTAAATTCTAAGATATTGTGCACTTACTCCTGTGAATAAACAAAATGCACTAGGAGTAATTTGAGATTAAGGAGATGCTTTGCAAGATAGTACAAGTCATGCCACCTCTCTTGTAGATATAGGCTCGAACCACCCGTGTTGTGAAATTGACATATTTTGGAGCTTAGGTTTGGTCTACTTTAAAGGATGAAAAAGGATTAATCACATGAGGTGCCCGGCCCCGTGAATGACGTATCTCAAAGGCTGGGACCTGTGGAGAGCTAAAACCCGATCTTCAGAATTCTCTGGCCTTGGCCGACCCGACCACATATCACATGGAGAGAACGGGCTGCGGAAACGATCATGTGAAGCACAACCCTAAAACCCGGAGCCCGTTCCTGACATCAAGAACATGTCGGGTGAACGTTCGATCATGTGAAGAGGCTCTTAGCCTTTGGACCCATACTCCGGTGCTCACTTGAATGCTCTCGACACATATGTTTTAGACTTTAGATGTGCTCACTCGAATGTTGGCCACCCGAAACTTGCCACTTACATTTTTCGGAAAGATTTGAATGCTGGAAAAACATCCAATGGTCATGAAGCTTAAAATTCTTAGCATGCTTCTGAGATAGGGGTTGTATCATGGGAGGGGAGAAGGTCCTGCTCCGAGGCCCTTCCGCCCCGGAAGATTGTGCGCCCGAGGGCTCACATTCTTCCGCGGGTGGAATTGCCGAGGAGCCAGCCCTTCCCTTGCGTGAATTCTGTTTTTACATTTTTTTTTCTTTTTTTTTGACGTAATTTTTTTTTACACGCACCTTTCAGGTGGAAGGTGCATGTAGAAAAATTAATTTTTTTTGCGTGCACCTTCCGGAGTCCGGAAGTTGCTTGTACAAAAAATCCGTCAAAAAAAAATTTGCCCCACAGATTACGTTCTGTAAGCCACCACCATTTCCTTTGTAAAAATTTAAAAACTTATTTTACGTATGTGCCTAGTGCCCATTAAGCACCATGGCCCTAGGGCCCATCTAAGGGCGGGCCTCCAATAAATAGAATCTGGGGATAAGCGGAATATTCTAGTGATATTCAGTCGTTACTGACGTATTCAATAATAGATTATGTTTTTTTTTATAAAGATTTTTTTATTTTGGATGGAGTCTCTGGAGTCTGACTGTTCTCTCCCGTTCTCAGGGGCCTAATGGCACGGTCTGTTCTCGCCCGCGGCCACTTGGATTCTCGCCACGTGCCACGATCTGGTCACAATGATTATCATGACATCGTGGCGCAATCGGAACGTTTACGAGGCAAGATCCGACGGTGGCGGGCTTTCGGGAGCGACGTGGTGCCAAGATATCAGGCGCTCACGATCCTTCGTATTTTGATTTGTTGTGGTCCGAATGGATTGTTCTCGAGTCCTCGATACTCGCTCCTCCTATCGAGAAAGAGAGAGAGAGTCGAGATAGATAGATAGATATGGCTATGGCGTCACGCAAGATTTCTCTTCTCAGATATTGTGAAAGCGCTTGGCCTTCTCCGCTCGCCTTCTCGGAACCTGGATCTGATTCATTTCTGCCTTCTACTTTGACTGCTCTTCTTAGAATACGGTTTAGAATCATATTCGCTTAGTACAGTAACAATGAGTGTACAGTAAGAACTATGTATGCCTTTTTTTTTTCTGGTTGAGAGTGAAAGAAGGTACAGTTAGATGTATAAAATCCCCGAATCTTTGCAAGAGATGGTAGTGAATCGAACCAGCATATGTAGATTTTCCCTGTTTTCTTTCGGTATATTTGCTGATTTTGTCTTATCTAAAATTTCAAAGGTTTAATGACGTTTTATCCGTCAAATCAGAGCAGGAATCGTTGGTAGTGTCAATAGTTTAGGAGTTACTTTTGAATTCGTCTGAGCCAATGCTATACTTGCTCGGTTACATGCCCTTAAGCTCTGTAGGAATTGAAGGTGAAAGTTTGTGTCCGTACATACATGTTACGAAAATGTCAGAACCTGAGAAAAAGAGCTTATATCCGCGCTAAAGATTTTGTCCTTTAGGAGTGGAAAATATCGCAAGAGCCTTTATTTTGCGCAGATAGCAGCATGAGCGTAAGGCTTCGATCTCACACGCATCACGTAGCGACAGTAGCGCGGGGGAAAGTTTTAGCTGAAGGGGGATTTGGTTTGGTTATGTAATCAACCATTATTAGCCATGGAGGTCTTGCCGAGTTGGAGACGAGAAGCAAGTACTAGCGCAATATTAGACGTTGCGCTAGAATGCGTATTCAAGCATCTGGAAGATCCAATGGACCGCAAGGCCGTTTCCCAAGTGTGCCATCAATGGCATCGGATTGATGGTATAACTCGCAAGCACGTGGAGATTCCTTTTTGCTATTCAGTGTTGCCATCAGCTCTCTCTCGGCGCTTCACGTATTTGGATTCCGTGAAGCTCAAGGGAAAGCCTCGAGCTCACGAGTTTGATTTTCTTCCCGAAAATTGGGGTGGTTATGCAAAACCTTGGGTGAACGAGATCGTACAGGCTTACCCCGCCATGTCAAAGCTTCACTTCAAACGCATGGAGGTCACAGATGAGGACCTTAAGAACTTGGCTCATAGACTTGGAAATTCCCTTGAAGTACTTAAGCTAGACAAGTGCAGCGGTTTTTCAACCCTCGGAATCCTTGAAATAACTCATTATTGCAGGTAAATTTTTTTTTCTGTATATCTGCTTATGGTTACCTGAAAAACGTTTTACGTACAGTTTCCTGAAGGATTCTGTTTGTTCAAAGTTCTTTTCGAGTTGTGATAATAATTTTTTCTGAAGTTAAGCGCTTTCATTGAATATTTACGTCTTCAATAAAAAGATCCCTTTTAGATCTGCTTAAGGTTAACGTTGAAACTTTTTCGAGACAAGACTATCTCGCATCACCGATGACCATTTTTTATTGAAGAAAGTTAAATGCGTTGACAGAGCTGAGAGTCTTTTATTGTAACGTATCTGATGCATTGGGTCTCAAAACCTTGTGACAAGGTTTGAGGATGTGCCTATGGAATTTGAAATTCAATGCACACGTTCTTGGATGTTTTGACTAAAAGGTTGCGGACATTTTTAATGGCAAAATTATACCGTTAATTCTGTTCAACTTGCACAAACAAAAAACGAGGTGCTTCTCCACATTTGTATTTCATAGAAAAGTTTACATGAGCATGCACCCGAGTATCAAATCTCTCCGTCATAGCACATCTTGCAACATATGTCAAATCATAACCTTTCTTGTCCAGAGGAGTCTCCTATAGTGTTTAGAGTACAGAAGCCTGTTTCAAAGGATGCCTGGACTAAAGTCAGCTCTGTATGTCCCCAAACATTTTATAGCACATTTGTAATAATTATGTGAATCTGATGTCAAACATGACATCTATGGACCTGATTTGTGTTATTTTTCTCAAAGGTAGTATGATTACTACACTGCTCCAAGAGCAATTTCAAGATCATGCATTCAGGTCCGGTCTATTCAAGTCGTTTGGGATGGTTTCACAGCTCCGTAGTGCAGAACAGGAGCATTCTGTTACAAGTTTGCAAACTCCTTTACTTATCCCAGGTTTAATCAGTCGTTCTTAATAGAAATCTAGCAGATAAATAGTGCTAACTATTGCAATTTTTGTGCTTCTATACAAGTTGCTGAACTGCATGATGTGCGATGTTCACAAATATTGTTAATTTGCTGTAAAACGCTGGGGAAAACAAACCTTAATCACAAGTTTTATTTGGGTAGAACAAATGCTATCTTATATGTTTGCTCTTTGAATGGGCACCACCGTGATCGATGTTCACGAGGAACCGGCCAAGTCCATTAGCCAACCAATTGATTTTAAATTTAAACTTTTTGCAAGTAGCAGAAAGTCAACCTTTTATAGTAGAAAAGTATTTAGCTTTTGTATATCAAATCGATTATGAAATTGATACAAGTTGAATGTGGGAAATGGAAAAAGAAAGTTGGCCATTTGAGAAATGAGAAGGAAAGCAGCCTTCAAAAGAAAGAAAGATTGCAACTACAAAATATTGCTTTAGTTTGACATTTTGGTTTACAAGAATTTATATAAAGAGTCAATGTTCAAGTTGCTTCTTAAAGTTAGACTCAAGGGCTAGGGTGGGGTGACTCATCTATGCTTCCCTCGCTTTTTTGATCATGATATCGTTATATCTAATAAATTAGGGGTTTATTCTGTTTCTAATGTACATTAACAAATCAAGTGTGATAGTCACCTCAAGCTGAGTCCTAAGCTCTAGACACTTAGTTTGACTTGTATCTTATCCATGTATAACGTTTCAAGGCAATCCATTGAGATTTGACCTCGTAAGTAATGGTGAGTAGTTGGTGTTATGGACACACAACTCCATTCTTCTCTATATTCGGCTTGGACACAATTTCTTATTTTTCTATATATATGCCTCGCAGCTACTTTTGGACACGGTTTCTCGGAACGCAATTTTTTTTTTCAAACCTGCCAATATGGGTATCATGTGAAAGGATTTCAAAAGAGCAGTTCTATTGCTTGATTTCAGATAGTTAATCCCCAATACCTGCTAGTCATTTCAATCAGATACTGAAGCAAATTGTTTTTGCAGATACGGATTTGCAGATATAACATTGGCTAATCATTTCATTTGTATCTGCTTTAGTATTATAGAGTTTCTGGTCCCAGATCGCTGGCGATCCCGAATTGCACAATCCGGATCGTTAATCCAGCGGATCGCGATCCGCTGCAACTCACTAAGTATAAATAGCAGCCACAAATTCTGATTTTTCGGATGTTTGACTTGGTGTCTTGAGCTCTTTCTAGAAAGAGTTCTAATTTTTGGAGATCACTTTTTTTCTCTATATATCTAAAATCTAATAGACATTTTTTCACAATAATTTTTTTGGTTTTTGATTAGAATTAAGTTCTATTAGTTGCATTGCTCTCCAAGTAGTTGGGCACCCTTCAAAGAGTGATTTTTTGCTGCTCTTTTATGAACACCTTATTCGAAATCCCTAATTTTATAATGATCAAGAAGTTCATAGGTAAATGAGACAGCCAATAGCTTGACAATATAAAGTAGTATCAAATGGTTCACCATCACCTTGACTACTTAATTTCAGGCCTGTCTCCATAGGTGTAGCAATCGGCTTGCAATCTTCCATCTTGAACCACTTCAAAATCTGCCCAATGTAGTGTTCTTGAGAGATGAAAATTCCAGCCCCTTCTTGTACAAATTCAAGACCAAGATAAAAGTGCAATAGGCCTAAATCTGAGGTTTCAAAAACCGTACCAAGATCAAGTATTAAGGCATCAATCTACTGCTCATTACTTTTCGTAAGAATAATATTATCAACATAAAGCAAAATAATGATGATAAAATCTGAAGTATGCTTGACATAAAGAGTATATTTGCTAGGACTATTAGTAAACCCACGATCACAAAAGTAGGCATGTATCTTTTGATACCACATCCTTGGGGCTTGCTTTAGTCCATAAAGTGCCTTCTTGAGAAGACAAACTTTATCTTCTTGGCCTTCAACCAAAAAACCAGCAGGTTGTTGAAGGTACACTTCCTCATTGAGATCACCATTGAGGAATGCTGTCTTTATGTCAAGTTGCCGCAAACGCCAACCAAAATGGGCAGCCAAAGAGGTTACTACCATCACGGTAGTTATCCGAGCGAGGAGCAAAAGCATCCTCATAATCAATCCCCTTTTGTTGAGCATAGCCTTTGGCAACAAGCCTTGCCTTGTAGCTTTCAACGGTACCCTCTGCCTTGTACTTGATTTTGTAAACCCATTTAGAACCCATTGCCTTCTTCCCATGAGGAAGATCAACAAGAACCCAAATCTATTTCTTCATGAGTGAATCATACTCATCTTGCATAATATCCTCCCAACAATTTACTCCCTTGGCCTGCTCATAAAAAACAGGTTCTTCTGCAACGTCTCCATGAGATGTAAGAGCAAAATCTGAAAAATCTGCATAGTCCACTGATTTTGTAGAGGCACGTGTCTTCCCATGATAAAATGAACTTACTTTGCTGTCCCGCAAAGTCGACAACAGCCATCGTGGGACTGTTTTAGGCTGTCCAACAACAATGTCTCTTCTTGCAATTTGTTGTTCAAGATCTTCCGACACTGCACTTGCCTGTCCAAGATCTTCCAAAACCGGTCCTTGCTGTCCAACAGTTTCCGCGTTTGGTTGATTGCTGCCCCTTATCTCCAGAAGAAGATGGTACCAAATCTGGAAAAACTTCAACATTCACAGTATGCAGGCTGTCCCCCTTCAAGATATGAGTTGGGGCCACATCTAATGAATTCTTTTCATCAAAATGCACATCACGACTAACAATATTTTTGTTAGTGCTCAAATTGAACAGCCTATATATAGCCTTTGCTTTCACTACTATAGCCAACAAAAATGCATTTAACTCCTTTATCCTCAAGCTTTGTACGAAGTTTATCCGGAACAAAAGCATAAGCCTTACAACCAGAAATGCGAAAGTGAGAGATTGAAGCCCAAAACTTGTGAGGTAGCCCCTTTGCTTTGAGCGTGCAACGGGCCATTTCCATAAGCGTGCTTTTGCTCGGCAACACCACTTTGTTGAGGTGTATAGGGAGTTGTCATTTGATGTAGAAGTCCCTTCTCTCAAAGAAATGCACCGAACGTACTCTTGACGTATCCCCCTCCTCGATCGGTGCGTAGGGTCTTCAAAGAATGCCCAAACTGATTTTCCACCATTGCTAGAAAATCTTTGAAATGTTGAAAAACTTCTGATTTAGCCTTCATAGGATAGATCCATGTAAAATGGGAGAAGTCATCAATAATAGTCACAAAATAGATGCACTTTCCAATGGATTCGGTCCTCATTGGACCACAAACATCACTATGAACCAAATCAAATTTATCAAAAACCCTTATAGTTCTATCAATTGGAAAAGGTTTCCTTTGAAACTTTCCAAGTATGCACCCCTCGCATACTTGCCCTTCCGGCTGCTCAATAGTAGGAATATCTTCTACCATATTAAATTTCTTTAGCTTCTTCAAACTTGCAAAGTTGAGATGTCCAAACCTTGCGTGCCACAATTCAGCCAACTCCAATGATTGTGATGTAGAAGCAACAAGACATCTAGAGGGAATTCATCGCTCATAGGTATCCATAATGAATAAGCTAGCATGCATTGTTCCCGAAACAATAATCAAGAGAGATCTTTTGGGATCCTTGACAAGACACTTATCTTCTTTGAACACAATAACTAGTCCTTACTTCAACATAGTTGAAACACGAAAGAAGATTCTTCTTGATTCCCAGAGTCGAAGAAAAAGACGTTTTGCAGGTATTGCAAGCACAATAACCATGAGATCAAGGAGTGCCGAATTCTCCAAGCGAATAACGCAGCCAAGCAACCATATCAACATGCAAACATAGTCTTATCATCTCCCCAGGTCGAAGTGGACGAAGGCGCATTCATGGTCAAAGATCAAAGCGCATTTTTGGATGAAGAATGATGGCTACAATTCCAATTCCATGAACAGAATAAGATGCATTATCCGCACATTGTACCTTGCTTCCATTTTGCACTTTCACTAATTTAGTGAATGCTTCTTTGCGAGAAGTCATATGAAGAGTAGCACCACTATCAATCACCCATTCAATGGGCTGAAAATCAGTAATTTACAAAACAGAACCTGAATTCCTCATAGATGTAGAAGTACTAGTATGAGTGTCACCCGCAAAGTTTTACCTCGTTTGCTCCTCTTGAAGAAGCAGCCCAACAAGTTCATCAAAGGAGAGTTGATGTCCCCTAAGAGAGATCTCAAAGATGAAACAAATGGAAGATAAGAGGAAGGTAATGAGTTGAGAGTAATGGAAACAAATTGAGCATCCTCAATTATCTCATCAATATTGAGAAGCTCCTCATGACGATCCTTGATCTTCGTCAAGTGATTGGTCACTTGATCCCCTTCTTGTATTTGAGATATACCACTCTTGTTGGATTTTTGACTCTATACATCGTATTAAGTGTTTCCCACGCACTTTTAAATGTCTTACAAGATCTAATATGAGGTAAGATAGATCTTTTCACCGCAAGAGCAACCATAGAATGTGTTTGTGCATCCCTTCTATCCCACTTCTTTTGTTCTGCCGAAGATGTAGAAGATGATGTTGATGATGATGATCCACGAGGTGTAGAAGGTGCCAAAGAAGGTACCAACCTCTGCATTTGAACATTCGTAGGTCGATGCCTATCGACGGAGAATGGAGCTGCTGTGACAGACTCCTGCATTGGCTGCTTCTGCTTAAAATCATGGAATTTGTCTTCAAGGAAGACAACGTCGCAGCTGATTGAAAACTGACCTGTCTCAATATCATAAATGCGATAAGCCTTGTGTGACATTGAATAGCCGATAAAAACATATTTACAGCTTACGAGGTCTAGTTTCTTTCTCAAATCAGACGGTATTTGAGCATAGCAGAGACATCCAAATACACGTAAGTGTTTCAGACTTGGTTTGTAGCCATAGTAGGCTTCAAACGGTGTCTTGGAGTCCGCTGCCTTCGTGCTGGAATAATTTTGCAAATAGCAGGTTGTAGAAATTGCTTCAGGCCATAATTGGGCGTTGAAAGTCATGGATCGTGCAGCTTCCAATAGTGTTCGGTTCTTTCGCTCAACTACGCCATTCTGTTGTGGCTGGCTGTTAATTGCTGGTGCACGCCACATGATGATAAGTAGTTCGCCATTTCATTTGATAGGTACTCTCTCCTTGAATCAGACCGCAAGGCCTTGATTCTCTGACCAGTCCGATTCTCAGCATATTGCTTGAATTCTTTGAAGCAATTGAATGCTTCTGATTTGTTCTTTATGAACATGACTCTGGTGAACCGTGAGAAGTCATCAATAAATGTAATGAAATATAGAGCTTGACCCAAAGAGGGTACGCTCATAGGACCACATAAGTCACTGTGAATCAATGATAGAATGGACTTCGCTCTCTTGGCTTGTCCTCTTGGAAAGTTTGTTCTAGGTTGTTTCCCTAGTAAACAATTTTCACTGACAGTCTGATTAGTTGTAGACACAACATTGATATTCATATCCTTGACCAATTTGTTATGATGCATGTACAAGATTGACCGCATGTTTAAATGACCTAGTCTTTGATAAGCATCAGGGTTACTCACAGTAAGTGCGTAATCGTGACTCAAGATATAACAATTTCCTTCTCTGTGTGCAGAGAGGATTTCATTAGAATTCCCATCAAAAATAGTACATCGACTAGCAGTAAACAAAGCTCTATAGCCTTGATCCGTGATTTTGCTAATAGACAATAAGTTCTTTGTTAAATTGGGTACGTATAGTACACCATCTAACTGCCTAGTGATGCCGTCAGGTAACTGAAGTAGGACAGTGCCTTGGCCTTCGACTTTGGGGAGCTTGAGTCGCCAAAGAAAATGTACTTTGAGTCCGTTGCTGTGAGAGTAGAGAAAAGGTTCTTACATGGTGTCATGTGCTGTGAAGCACCTGAATCAAGATACCATTGACATGCATCTCTACTTGGTTGGTCTTGTACCATCAGCGCCTTGTCATCCTCTTGGGAATTTTTGATAGAGTTAGAACCTCCGTCTTGGTGCTCCTGCATCTTTTTCTTCGCTTCATTGTGCTTGAGGATACAACAATCCTTAATGTCGTGGTTTGATCTTTTGCAATATCTGCAAAAGAGTTTGGTCTTCGACAACTGTTGCTGTCTGTGGTGCTGTTGTTGTCGTTGCGTTGAATCTGGCTGCTTTGCCTTTGTCTTCTTGTCCTTGAAATTCTTTTTCTTGGACTGATGCTTATTAGAGTACAATGCCATTGACTTGGTACTCGTTGTTGATAAGCTCTTTCTCCTGACTTCTTCTTGCAAAAGACTTGTTGTCAGCTTTTGAAGAGACAGCGCAGGAGTATTGCTCAAAAGCTGTTGGAATGTAATTGGAATTGATTACATTACCATAGGTTACATTGACCCAAAAGGTCAAGAGTTGTGTAACCATGGTCATTTATTATATTAGGCCTACTAAACTTAGAGTTAGCTAAGTTAGTATGAAATTAACTTGGTAGGGACTCATGGGTCCACTAGGCCTAATTGTGACATTAAGTACCCCAACTTGACATATTGGAGGTGACTTATTCTTTCTATGTAACTTATGGAAAGTTGGATAGTCAATAGTCAAGTAGTTGGAAAGCCAATAGTCAAGTAGTTGGATAGCCAATAGTCATGAAGTTAGATAGTCATCTTGGACTATATATATATGTGTGTATCCCATTTGTATGTGACACTTTTGTAAGCAATACTGACTATTCTCCTTGGCTGTCCACGAGTTTCTACAAGAGGGTTTCTAGCCATCTCTCTCTTTCTTTTGAGAATGCTTTGTGTGATTGAATAGTTAAGATCCTGGATCCTTAGGCTTCTATTTCCTACATGGTATCAGAGCCTTTAGGTGATCATATTGCTTGCAGGAGAGCGCCCAATAGGAAGTTATCTTTTTCCCCTTTTGGTTGCAGAAAATCATCAAGCTGTTGATTTTTGCAGGAGAAGAATCTATTCATATTCTTATAGCTTTTTTGCAAGAAATTGCAGGGCACCTTCACCTATTTGAGAGCTAGCAGTAGGGCGCCCATGCTCAAACCAATTGCATGTGATCTTGACTCAATTACATGCTGAAAATTTCAGATTTACTTCTTAAATGAAGATACATGTGTTTTGAACACATTTCTTGCTGAAATTTCCTTGTTGGTGAGCTTGGAGTAGGGCGCTACCATCAGCTCTATATGCACATAGTGTGCACTCTATTTAGCCACAAATTTCTGGTATTGGTTTTGGTTTTGGCTTCATTCGAAGTCTACCTATTTGTGAGCATTTTGTTTTTTGTGCAGAAATCAGCCACCTATTTCATTACTTGTTGAGCAAATTGCATGTGGAGTATTGCAATCTATTGTGCTCATAATTTTAGCTTTGAGGTTGCTGCCCTTTGAGTAGATTTTGTCTTGGAAAGTCAATTTCCTATCTAGTACAAGTTGATTTTTTTGTTATGGCTAAAGAATCGGAGTCTATTAGTTCTTTATTTAATGAAGATAGGCTGGATGGCACAATCTATTCCTTGTGGTGCTACTTGATAAAGAACCTTCTAATTGCTAAAGGTTTGTGGGAAGTAGTTAATGGTGACGAAGAGAGGCCGCCTACCTTGGCACCGTGTCTTCCGATGAGCAAAAGAAGTGGGATCGACGAGATGCACAAGCACATTCCGTCATTGCATTATCAGTGAAGAGATCTATCCTTCCTCATATTAGATCATGCAAGACTTCCAAAAGTGCTTGGGAGACTCTTGCCAAGATGTTTCAAGTAAAGAATGCGGCAAAAGTGGTATATCTTTGAAATCAACTTTCTATCTTGAAGATGCAAGAAGGTGATTTGCTTACAAACCACTTGACGAAGATCAAGGATCTTCGAGAGGAGCTTCTTAGTATTGATGAGGTGATTGAAACTCACAATATGTATCTATTACTCTCAACTCTCTTCCTAAATCTTACCTTCCATTTGTGTCATCATTGAGCATTTCTCTTAGGGGACAGCAAATCTCCTTCGACGAACTTGTTGGCTTCTTCAAGAAGAGCAAACAAGGATCAACTTTGGTGAACAAGCAGATCAAGCTTTCTTTGCAAAAGGCAAAGGCAAAGGCAAATGGAAAGGGAAGCCTTCTTTCAAAACTTCCAAAGATGATCAAAACTTTAAGGAAGCTCAAGATGAAGGCACCAAGAAGAAGGGTAAGTGCCACTATTGCAAGAAGATTGGGCATCACATCAAAGAATGTAGGAAGAGGCTTGCAAAGGAAAAAGAGAGAGGTAACGATACAAGTACCACAATCATTACTTTGGAACAACAATTTGGAAAGGAGGATAATCTTTTCAATAATGATTATGCTTTTGTCACTAATAATCTCATCTCTCCTCAAGACGAGATTTCTGCCACTTCAAATCTTGCTGGTTTTTCAACAGAAAACAGCTCATCTTCAGCTTTACAAGTTGCTGTTTTTTCATCTATTGATTGGGTGATTGATAGCGGTGCCACACGTCATATGACTTATCACAAAGAGGTCTTCACAAAGCTTGTGAAAGTGCATGATGGAAGCAAAGTTCAAGGTGTTGATAACACCTCTTATCCTATCGAAGGTATTGGAGTGATCCCCATTATCTTACCCAATGGTGAGGAGAAGTACATTCGTAATGTACTTTATGTTCCAAAAATAAAAAAGAATCTCATTTCGGTCTCTACAATTATGAACCAAGGATTGGTTGTGGAATTCAAAGAAGACAATTGTCTTATCAAAGACCCAAAGAGATCTCTTATGATCATTGCTTCAGGAACATTACGTGGTGGATTGTTCCTTATGGATACCTATGAACGAAGAGCGTCATCATCTTTTTGTCTTGTTGCATCAAGTTCACATTCTTTGGAGTTGGCTGAATTATGGCATGCTAGGTTTGAACATCTCAACTTTGCTAGCTTGAAGATGTTGAAGAAATTCAATATGGTTGAAGACATTCCTAATATTGAGCATCCGAAAGGACATGTATGCGAAGGTTGCATACTTGGAAAATTTCAAAGGCAAGCTTTTCCAATTGATGGAACTATTCGAGTTGATGGCAAATTTGATTTGGTTCATAGTGATGTATGTGGTCCAATGAGGACCGAATCCATTGGAAGGTGTAAGTACTTTGTTACTTTTATTGATGACCTTTCAAGATTTACATGGATTTATCCTATGCACTCTTTGAAGATCTTACGTACCGACCGAGGAGGGGAATATATAAAGAATATGTTCGGTACTTATCTTCAAAGCAAAGGTATCCATCCTCAAATGACAACCCCTTACACACCTCAACAAAATGGTGTTGCCGAAAGAAAGATTCGCACTATTATGGAGATGGCTCGATGCATGCTCAAGGCAAAGGGCCTACATCACAAGTTTTGGGCTGAAGCGGTTATAACGGCGGCTTACATTAGTAATCGGTGTCCTACTAAAGCCTTGAAGGTAATAACTCCTTATGAAGTTTGGTATGGTAAGAAGCCTACTGTTTCTCACTTACGCATCTTTGGTTGCACGGCTTATGCTTTCATTCCCAATAAGCTAAGAACCAAGCTTGATGATAAAGGAGTTAAATGCATATTTGTTGGCTATAGTAGCGAAAACAAGGGCTATAGATTGTTTAATATGGATACTAATAAAATCATAGTGAGTTGTGATGTTCATTTTGATGAAAAGACCTCTTATGATGTTGCGCCCACTCATGTCATGAAAGGGGACTTCCCCCATGATGCATATCTTGAAATATTTTCAGATTTGGTTTTGCCATCTAATCATGAAGAGAAGGGACTGCCATCAACTTCTAGTGGACAGCCCACTACTCCTTCAATTTTACAGCCCATAGTTCATCAAGAAGAACCTATTTATGGTGAAGAGCAGCCTGTTGAAGACATCAGCCATGCAATCCTCTAATGCTGATATTCTGATATAAAGGAATGTAATAACAATTAGGCGTCAAGGACAACCATACATTTCCCTATAATGATGTTTGCGTAAGAGGAGTGAGAGTTAGTTTCATTCAACAAGAATGCAGAGATGTAGAACAGTAGCGAATCTGTATAATTATGTCGTAAAACAACAATCAGACCACAATACAATTGTGCTGATAAGCGCGTGGTCCTACTTACAGACTTGAATCAATTGCTAAAGTTTTGAGTATCTCTCTCTCTCTCTCTCTCTATGATCACTAACTCTGAGGAGTCAGCTACTAGAAGACCCGTTCTGGTCATTTTATCTCTATCTATCTAACGAATCAACTTTTAAATCTCTCTGATCATTACCCCTTCAATCGCTCATTTACATATATAGCAATTGGAAGATCAATGAGGTAAAAGGTCTTAGTGCCTAATGTAATGTAACTATATGATGCTTAGGTCGTTGGTGTAAAAGGATTTTGGTACCAAGTGGCATTGTGTTCTCTTTCCACCTGCTCTCCTTAACAACTTAGCATACAAGTTGCTTCAGATCTTTATCGGGACCCAATGCTCTTCATGAAGCTAAATTGTCATTAAGAATCTGCAACTTGACTTTTTGAAACTGACTACAACTTCTAAAACACCCATGAGCAATTAGACGAAAGAACCACCGATCATACCAACTATGAAACATATAATCAACTTTCTCGGTTGGATTTGGTGTTTGGAATGGGTACTTTGTGGTTTAGGGTTTAAGCCCATCTGTGTTTAGACAAGTTTTGGTATTATGCTTCTCTGAGGGTTTTTTGTACAAATTATTTTAGTTCCTATGAATGTTGGAATTTCCTCTTTTTGATGGCATAATTTATTGATACTTTTTTTGAATGATGTTGTTGCACTAAATAGGACTCACACTTAATATTAGATATTTTTACTAATATTTGATTGAGGAGCAATCATAAAATCTGACACAATTTAGTAGTAGGCTGGACGAGGTCGCCACTCTACAAATTGTTTTTGATGTAATCGACCATGGTGGTGTTTTGCTAATGTGGTTTTACCTCTTACTTAGAGTTGTTACTAGATGAAAATCAAGTAGAGAAACACAAGTTTGTCTATCAATAGAAGCTAATCAGACTCCAAAAAATGTTGTGTGAGCTTGTGCAATCCAAGATCAAACCATGGAATAATTTTCTTAACTTTGTAAGTCATATATGTGTGATTGATGTTTAAGTGGTGGTGGGCATCTAAGCGACTCATGACCATGTCCAAGTATATTATAACCAAATTTTTAGAAGCAACCTATGTGTTGTGTGTTGCTTGAAGTGTAAAGAGTTATGTAGGACTAAGAATCAAGGTAATTTTGTACATTGATATTCTGTACCTGATTAACAATCCGGGAAAGAAGAGGTACATATGAATTTTGTGTTTGCTCTATGGTTGTTTAAAGCTAGTGTGGTTGGATAAACTAAAATTTTACCTTATAGTATGGTCCAAGCTAATTTGTTGAGGAACTCGTTGCTAGTTGAAATAGTTGATAAGAATGTGAAACTCTCTCTTTTTTTGATAGTCATTGAAAGATTATGTGTATTGGAGTCGTATTTTGTTGCTATTTTCATGGGAACCTCAACAATATGCTCTCCAACACTATCACATGAATCATAGAGATTTCTAAAGCAGAAGGTTGAAAATCTATTTTAGGTAGTTGTTGAATTCAAAAGGCAAAACACATAGCTATGAGGGAATTTACACTCTATTCACATAAGTGGTGATGCTTGCACTATCCTAGGAAGGAACCAATGCTTGTTCTTGTCAAAGCACCGTATGCTCATTCCTCCCACTACAAATGTAGGTGGTTGTGGAGACTAAGGGATACACTTCCCTCATGCTTTTCAACTTGTAGAAAATGGATAGGGTGTTTGGAGGTTGGGAAAAATATTGTCTTGATCATCTCTTGAGTGTAATGTGGAGAATGTCCCCGTCTTCCTTAGGGATCATCCAATCAATGTTGGAGGAGCTTTGCCCTCTCTACAGCTGGGGCACATGTATTAGTCATTGCTTTGTTCTTGTCCCTTCGTTCCATATGGATAACTCCTTTGCTAGTTGTTCACTGTGCAATGCTTGCTTGAGTTATTGCAAGAGGATTGACTTCCTCTCCCAAGTCTTGAAACTTCAATATGCTCATGCAAGTTTGCATGTTTGATTTGAAGATTGCCTATTCCCAATATTTGAAACTTTCGTTTTAAGTGCTGAATGTACGTACCACGGCATGTGTGCCGTGGTACGGCACGTGCTACGGCACCCGGCCCACGGCCCCTGTGCCTTGGGGAACTTTGGTCTTGATTATCGAATGTATTGTCAAATCAAATTGCCACTGCAACTGACGTTGTTGCATGTCTCTCTTCTACACGTAGTGTATGATCTTGTGATCTAGATTAATCTTTGTGATTAATTGTTTCCAAGTCTATGTATGTGGTTGATGCTAGATGGAGGTTGAGATTTAGAGCAAAAGATCTCCTCCCTCTTGGGATGGAGAGTTAGTTCTAACCCTACTATCGCAACAAGAGTCATGTTTGATTGTACTTGATTCTAACTTTGAAATCATTAGAATCCATGAGATTGATTACGTTGACAAACATAAACAAAGTAGAGTATTGATATGCGTAAGTGTTTGATAGCTCTGACAAAACTATAAGAGAACAAAATAAGATGACAGTTGATCAAAATTAACATAATAGTGAATGCAATAAGATCGTAGGATTGTATTTAGTAAGTAGCATGTATAAATCAGATGAATTCCGAGCACAAGACAATAGCGGATGCAACCACATACTCGATTCTGAATTTGATCGTGTCTGTCAAAAACACTTCCACTAATAAGCAATGAAATGCTGGTAGCGATCGACACTTAGCCATATTGCCATGTCACTTATCTAGTTAGGTTTCACGGCAGTTACTTGCTAACAATGGTTAGAGCAAGTCATTAGCTTCAAAACAAGTGGTAACATGTTTTGTTAACTCTCAACAAATATTTGTTGACCCTTCGATAGTCTCTCGATTATTATTTGTCGTTTTCATTGTCGTGATTCTTAAGGATCCGTAATTAGTCGAAGAGTTCGTAAGTAGTTGCAAGACGTATGTGTGTGAGCGAACATAAAACGCCTGTAGATGACCATAAAGCATAAGCTCATAAGCAAGCGTATAGACCCGTAAGACCATAAAAGTCCATGAGCTCATAAGAAGCTGTAAACCTGCTTTGTGATTCCTGTGTATTTCTGCAGTCTGTGCAGTAACGCGGGTAAATCTGCAGCAACTGGATAAATGAATGGATGTAGATTAAAAATCAGATTAGATTGATAAGGATAATAATCCAACACGGATTATAGGATGCCTGTATCTAAATTTGAGTCTTAGAAGAAAAGATCTCTCTCAACAATTTTCCATAATGGAGAGTAAGTTTTACGGTAGTGAGTAGCGAGTCTTGCCTGAGATCCTATCCTAATGTACAGTGATAGAGTTCTCTGATTTGATGAACAATATCTTATCAATTCACAAATTTACCGTGTTGGAAGGTAAATCATGAGCCAGGAAATGCGTTTGGCAGCCTTCCGCGTGTTTTTGCCTCCTGCATGGTGAGTGGATTATCATCTTGCCTACTGAGTTGATTAGTATTTAACCTCATTCACTCTCCCTCTCTCTCATCTCGTCTCTCCTAAGTTCTTACCTTTTATCTCCTCCTAAGCTCTAAGTTCTAACCTTCCTCTATTAGCTAGACTCAAAATTCACTTTTCCCCTCTTCTCTCCTCCTATCTTCTCTCTCCTCTATCTTCTCTTTACCCTTCTCTTTACTCCCTCTCCCTCCCTCTCCAATGTCTTTCTCCCTCCATCTCCACAAGATTTTTTCAAAGATATTGGTTGTCACAAACTAGGGCTCAGGCCCGAAAATCACTTTTCCAACATTTGTCTGACAGCAGTATCGAACTGGAAGTTTGAACCGAGTTTTAGTCCTCGAAATGCCGAATCAGGAAACAATGCTTTTGATCAAGAAGTGGAATTAACAAAATTATTTTTCGGTTACTGAATTTACCTTTTACTCGGTCTGTGTCGAAACGGAAGTTTGAACCAAGTTTGAACCACCCTTGAAACACTGAATCAGGAAACTATAATCAAAAAGTGGAATGGATCGATTAGTTTTATCATACTGAATTTAGCTATATCTCTGTACCACTTCAAGAAGACAAAGTCTTTTAGGAAGCTCAGCTTTGGAAATATGGAATGAACTTTCAAGGCCAGTGGACAATTCGATGGCTCACATGTCTGACAATTGCAACTTCCAACTAATTTTTCTGTTTTGAAGTGGAAAAGCTCTTAAACTGGGAGGGTAACAGGGGGATGTACTAAATATTTTGGGATTTATGATTCCTAAGGTGACTAGTGAATAGAATTGATGTAAGTGTCTACTTAGATTCAAAAGAACTTATTATCCTTAATACATGAAGGAGAGCCCTGTTTCTGGCCCTATGCACAATAGGAGGGGGCTAAGTAGTCAAGTAGTATCTAACAGTAGTTAAGTTTTGAATTTGATTGAACTGGAGTCGGCAGTAGGCTGGAATTTATGTAGAATTCTATGTTTTGGTTCATTTTCTAAAGTGGGATTTGGATCTCGCTTCTTCCATTGAGATCTCTATTGGTTCACGGACCCTACTTGAAGTCTAAGGCCTCATCTTCCAAGTAACGTTTGTATTCTTCTGATTTCCTGATAATGATGATATTTTGTTCCTCCTCTGATTTCTAGAACTCTCTTGGTTTTTTCCTGTTGTGAGCTGATTTTAAGATGGTAATTTGTCATGTGTTCATTTGATGGGAGAATGAATGGTTTATGCTGAAGTAGATGTATTAATATGCAGGCATTGTGAGCATTTATTTAGAATTTTCATAATTCTCCTCCAATCAGCATTGAGAGAATGATAAATTGGTAAATACTAGGAAATGTATCACATTTGCCTCTCGCTTTTTATGTAGCTCATGCTTCATTGCATGTTCATTGTGATTTATAATTTTGATCACTTTGTTTTGTTTTGTTTCCCTAGGCATATAAAAGTCATCTATCTAGAAGAAAGCCATATTGAAGATAAAGGTGGGAATTGGCTGCATGAACTTGCCCAGCACAATCTAGAACTGGAAGTTTTGAATTTCGCAATGACTGGGTTGGAAATACGTGAAGATAACATTGGTGCCTTGGAAATGCTAGCTAAAAATTGCAAACGTCTCTCATGCCTGAAAGTTGGTGAGGTTGATGCAAACAGAATTAGAAAAGTTTTAAGCAAAACAACGGTCCTTCAGGAGTTTGCCATGTTAAATAGCATTGGAGATAATAACTTCGACCAGAACAACAGCCCAGAAGGAAGAGATGCAGTGTTTGATCTACCAAGAACCTTGAACTCTCTTTCGGGTGATATTTTATTACCTATGAGCCCTGCTCTCGCCTCTAACATCAAGAAATTGGATTTGAAGCCAACCTTGCTGAGTGCAGAGGGTCATCTCGAATTGCTTAGGTGCTGCATTAACCTGGAGGTTTTAGAGGCAAGGATTCATTGCAAACCTATAAGCTTTTCTGATTTTTTCTTGTTTGTAGCAAATTTTCTTTCCTTTTGAAAAACACGTTCTTTTCTTTAATCTAAATTCTAGTCTCTAGACACCATTCAAAGTGGTTGTTCGGAATGACTCAGTGCTGATTTGGCTTTATTTTAAATGTTGCTCAATGGCTTTTTTTAATGTATTTGCTTACATCCCTGAAATCTTCTCGAGAACAGGTGCGGAACATTATCGGAGATGCTGGCCTAGCTTTGCTGGCCAATACCTGTAAGAAACTTCAAAGGCTTCGCATAGAACTTGCTGATCGTGAAGACCCTGGCATTGTGGCACATGATTCACTTGTTTCTTTAGCTCAAAATTGTGTCTACCTTAAGTTCCTTGCACTGCATGTCTCGGATATAACCAATGCAGCTCTAACAGCTTTTGGACAATTTTGCCCACTTTTGGTCGATTTCCGCTTAGTGCTCGTTGACAGCCATGAGACTGTCTCCGAACTACCACTTGATGACGGAATCTTGGCTGTGATGAAAGGGTGTGAGAGTTTAACTCGTATCTGTGTTTATTTGCGGCATGGAGGCTTGACTGACGCTGGTTTAGCCTACATTGGGAAACATGGTGGAAATCTTAAATGGGCGCTCTTGGGCTGCGTAGGTGTTAGTGACCAAGGGCTTCAGCATTTTGCATTGGGATGCCAGAAGCTTGAGAAACTGGAAATGCGAGATTGCCCTTTTAGTGAAGCTGCTCTTTCTGCAGCAGTTCTCACTATGAAGTCGTTGAAGTTTATTTGGGTAGAATACTGTAATGCAACAGAGACGGGTACTGGCTTTACTGCCATGCGCCGACCTTTTTGGAACATGGAATATTATCAAGGTGAGTATTCGAATCAACTTCTTGCATACTGCTCTTTAGGAGGAGTAAGGAATGACAGGCCAGCTGAAATAATTTCACTTGGCCCAACGTGAACCTTGAACTTTTTAGAATTTATTCAGTGGGGGGTTGCACATGGATTGAAAGAAAGTAGCAGTGGACTTGGAAAGAGATCCTGCATCTGAACAAGGTCAGCTAGAGTATCTAAACTACGCTTATCACCAGCTCAAATTTCTCTACTTGCTTATTGGACTAGGACTTAAATGCAGCACTTATTTTTTGGAGGTATGGAACTGTCCGTGGATTACTTGAATCAATCGTTCGGAGCTGGCATTAGCACTGAGTATTACAACTATAAGAAGTAGATTGTGCTGCTGGAACAACTAATAAATCTTGAAGTACTAGATATGAATATAATGAAGAACGAGAATGCATTCTGCCTTTCAACTTGGGGCTTTGATGAGGTCCTTCGAATCCTGTATCAATGCGATTGAATAATGGTCATAAAATATCTGGAGATTGGTGCAGCTATGTCGGAGGAGAACATTTTCAGAACAAGTTCTTGACTGCTATTAAAACATTGATTGTCGAAGTTTTCAGCGAGAGCTTGGATCACTTACAGATGAAGTTTTTGGCGTTGGCGTTTGCTTACCAAAGATGGCATCGTTAGTTCATCTTTGTGGTTGCTGGGTAAGTTAATCTTGAGACAGTATCAAATCTTATGAGTGTACCTTACTCTTGCTTTAGCATCAGCAAGTGGGGTAAGGGTAGAGACCAGTTGAAGTTGACAGGATGCATGGTGCACAATTATAGTGGAGTAGCAATTGTAGTATGTACAGTATGCTTGAGATGATTGATTAGAGGTGGAGATCGTGCACAAAGTCAAGCTGCTGCAATGTCGAGTCATTGTGGTTTAATCTATGTAGGAATATATATTGCAGAATCCGACTGAGCCCTATTATTCTCATTTTGTCATGTTAGTGTGATTGATCAGAGGTGGAGATCGTCCACGAAGTCAAGCTGCTCTGATGTCAAGTCAGTGGATTGTGGTTTATTTATGTAGGAATATATATATGTCCAAAGCTGTTGCAGTGTCCAACTGGGCCCTTTTACTTTCATTTTGTCATGTTAGTTTTTAAAAATCTCTGTTAAGTCATGGTTAATAGATAGATCAGTTTGCTAAATAGAAGCTATTTATTTTATGCTTTACATGAACATCAGTCTATGGCTATAAAGTGATCACTAGTATTGCATTATGCTGTTTGTGAACTGTAGCTTGTATGAGTTTCAACTGGTGTGTGTGTCCTAGATACCTGTTCCTGGAAAATAAGGTGAGAACATACTGACCAGGAAAAAATTTTAAATAATAAATAAAAAAATACATAAAGTTTTAGGCATAAAAATGAGGACATAGTAAAAGTAATGGCTCGTTCTGGAATAGAATGCATTCCAGAATTGTTCTGGAACGGGCAACTATGGTCTGTGTGTACCCTTGTTTTTGTTCAAATTTCATAGGAACGGGGCTCGAAAAAAAGAAAATTCAGTATGGTACTGTTTTTTTAGTTAAAAAATTGGAAAACGTGACTTTTTTTTAAGGGTTTAGGGTATTTAAAGGGATGCCTTTAGGGTTATATAAAAGCAATGAAATCTCAAGAACAAGCCACAAAAAGATTAATCCACAAAAAGATCCTTGAATGAATGCACCATCAGAATTGCTCAGATTTCAGATGCTCAGCAAAAATTACATGCAATCAGTCCATCTGGTAAGGGATTACCAAAGGAAGTATAAGCTTATCTTTTTTAAAGAACTTTCCATCTAAGGAAATATACATCATTAAAAAACTGGTTAGAAGGTGAACTGGATAAAAATACATGTAATTTATTTATTGAAAGTAGCTGCATGATCAAGGAAAGCTACGGTTCACTAAATCATGTATTGCTATTTTGTGTTTCAGCTCCGTATTCAAAGTTTAGAAGTTAGAACACTAGAACGTTGAAGATGTATACCAGTTTACTGGCTCCAAGTTTAACACGGAAGTCCGGACTGTGGTCAGATATGCATTGTGCTGCTTCAACCAGTTGGCCATTGAGCTGCTATTGTAACTTCTTTCTGGGCATTTAGTCAGACTCAACCTGTCAGTTTGTTGTGGTATGAACTTGAAGATCCTGTAGTGCTAACTATGAAACTTTTTGGTTACGAACCTTCAACCAAAAGTATGTATTCAAGACAATATTTATGGCAAGTATTTACACATTTTTTGATTAATTTTTAATAGGTTTTCCAGCAATATGTTCTGGAATGTACTGTATGGAACATACTGTTAGGTTTGACCAGATCTGGTAGGAGTGGGTTTCTGAGGTTGTTTTCATGATAATTGGAATTATTGAATGATGCCTTTAAGCCTTGTTGCATCTAAACCCTTGTAGTGTCAATAGCAGTGGGGTGTATGGGTAGAGTTGTTTACTGCGACTGGCTAGGCGCAGGCTAGATTCCCAACTGCTGTGAAGTGACATCTTAGGGGCTTTCACGTCACTTGGCATTGCTCTGCCCAAATAGTGTTGGTAGGTGGTATATATGCTGTATATAACCTTGTATCCTTGTCAAAGATGGTTGTTTGCATGGTAATTGAAATTACTGAATGATACCTTGTTGTGTGTCAAACCTTGTAGCTGCCACTGTAAACTGTGTTGAAGCAATCAAGGGACCATCAGTTTGCTTGTATATTCACAAAGATCTCCCATTTCATTCCTTCAGAAGATGATCTTGGTTAAGGTGGCTTAGTGGAAGGGATTGGCCACTGACTTGTGTGCATTGTCTTTGATCAGCCATAGTAGTTACTAGTAATCAAAATTTTCAACATTTGAACCACGTTGCAAACTTTCTTACATATTTTATTGTTTTTTGGCTTTTAGCTTTTACCCATAAGACATGTTAGTATAAATGGTAGGGGTTGTAATGTATTAAAAACCTAGATGAATGAGCATGTGAAAGTGAACATATTAATCAATATGGTGTAACAGAAGCCATTGTCTTTCATGCAAAATCATCTTGATATGATCCTTAATCCAGGAACACTGCCCTGGTGGGGAGGTGGTGGATGGTTTTCAGGAATTTACTCCCGATGGCCAGTTGACCACCTTCTTGTAGCTTCAGCCATCGAACAAGCTTGATTGCAGCTATGTGATCAGCAACCAATTATTCATTGGAGTAAATCCAGAGGTCTAAGTCTCAAATTTTTGTTTGAGGGCTGTTACGTTGTGACTGAATAGGAATGACTTGAAGTGTACGGAATATGAGCTCTAGTTCGAAAGTATGTACAGTTCTTGAAGTAAAACATAAGCAGTAAAGCTATCTAAGCCTGTATTAGTGGGAAGATCAATGAGCTGGTCCAAGCAACATTACCCAATCAGGAGGCAGCAAACAAGTCTTTTCATTCCACATGCCACCATTAAACTTGGAAGTTTTTGACTGTTTAGGTGAAAGTAAGTACTTTTGTGCTGTCACAAAACGACATTGATGTGTAATTTTTTTTTCCTTCGTGAGTTTTGCAATTTTGCTTTTACAAGGTGCATGTAGTTCAACGCGCACACAAAAAAGAGTGATTGTGGTGGATGTTGTAAAAAACTGGAATCTTTCTCAAACTATGCAACGACTTGCACATGCCTCCCATGCCCTTTTTTAAAGTTTGCATGCAAACTGATTGACATTGGTGTATTTCCCATAGCTTTGGAAGCTTTTGGTTTTTGAAATTTGTTGCCGTTGAGGTCCTATGGTTATGTTAAGTAGTCCCTTTTCAGTTTATTCACGGTTCTTGGATGTCCTTGCGTATAGGAAGTACTAGAGCTCTTAGTTTAATTCTACATGGCTGGATGTACATTGACTATAGATGTTCAGCTGGTTTTTAAAAATGTTATAATTAGAAAAGACATTTTATTTACAAGCGTCAAATTTTATCATTGAGGAATAACACAATTGGTATTCTTGCAATGTCAGACACAAGATTTGCGTTCTTTTTTACCTCAATAGCCACACTAGTGAAGCATGTGTGAAGGAGATGTGGCACAAGTAAATAACACATTTTTTTTTGGCGAGTAAAATTCAAAACAATGAGGTGGATGCTACACTTAACGATAAAGAGTTCTCAAATACAATGGATTTTGCTTATGAGAGGTTTGAAAGTCTTGACTTTATGTTTTTACACAATGTTTCATTTTTTGTTAGCTACTTGTTCTTTCATCCATGATGGAAGAGAAGTGCAAAAAGAATAATATCTTGCTTTTCATTGTTTTATACGGATGCTTTCAATCAACAAAGTGAATTGCCTTTTTTAAGGACTAACTAAGCTTAATCATGAAAGGTTGTGGGAAGAATATCAACGGATGAGCAAAGTTACAAAATTTATAGTACAACACAAAATCTTCCATAATGTTGAACACTCACCATTGTCATAAAAGTTTTGGAAGATATTTGCTATTTTACATTATTCTAATTTTGATAACAAGTTTTTTGCCCTAAGGGATTCAACTATTAGCGAATTTGATTCGCTTGTGGTCAAAGTGCCCCTTTTCAAAGAACCATAGTGTAACATTAATAGTAAATTGTTTTATTTTAAATTCATAAAGTTCACAAACATGAAGAAGCGTTACTATAAAGTTATAAAAATGTAGATTTTCTACTAGGCAAAATTTTTTTGGAAATTTGAAAAGGCCAAGAAGAATATGTTTGGGTGCATGACAACATGTGGACAAATTGAGGCATTAAACTTGCATTAATTGTAGGTCGGAATGAAATCAACGTTCGTTATGAGCCCTTCATGTACCAAGCACTTCTCCTTCCCTCCTAAGGTTCCCTTCAATCCCCAGTTTTTTGGGTTGGTGGCCATTTTCTTTCTTTTCTCAACTAAAACATCATTTTTACTAGCCAAGCTTGAAAGAGAAATTCATGCTCATCTCGTTTTATTTCGTTTCATATTTTGATTGCATTTTCAGCATATAAAAAATCATGGGAAGCATTTGTCAAATTTTTAGAGTTGGTTTGAATACAAGTGATGCAAAAATAGTAATGAGTGCATAGAATGGAAATAGTAGACATGATTTTGGAAGGTGAATCACATTTATGTTACAAACAAATAAAAGGACAAAGAAAAAAGAAGAAATTTCATGTCTTTATAAATAAAAGAAGGGAAAACCCATCGGAGTGCATGTGAAAAGTATAAATGCCATAAGGCGGAGTTGAGATGATGTAAAACAACTAAAACAAAGAATTTTTCAACAAAGTAGCTACTCACAACCTACTGTTTGATGCAAGTCACTGGCTAAGATAGTTGCAAGCTAGGTTTGGCCTGGTCAGATAGTTCAAATTTATCAGATAGTTCGGCCTAGTTCGATTTGTCGGTTGAGTCAGAATTTTTGTCGGTTGAGTCAGATGCTCATTACTGAATAGATTTGGTCCTGAGCATAGAAATCCAACACTCCTCTTTAATGTGGATCCTGAAAAATTTTGATCTTTAGATTTAGCATGTCGTTAAATCTGAGATGGTGCTCCTTTGATAGAGCTTTCGTGAGGTAATCTGCTTTCATAAAATCTGTCCTACAGTAAACCAATGACACTTCCTTGCCTTGCACTTTTTCTCTAAGGTAGTGATACCTGATTTCGATATGTTTGCTTCGAGAGTGAAATCTCGGATTTAAAGATAATGCAATTGTGCTTTGATTGTCACAATAGATTGTCGTTGGATGTGGCTGAGCAAGGTTGATATCTGCAAGCAGGTTCCTTAGCCAAATTGCCTCCTTGGTAGCATTTGTGGCAGCTATGTATTCTGATTCAGTCGATGATAATGCTACTGAGGTCTGTTTTTGGCTGTTCCATGAGATTGGGCCTTGATTGTATAATAATACAAATCCAAAAGTAGATCTTCTGGTATCGATATCTCCTACCCAATCTGCATCTGTGTATCCTTCGAGAATATTGACAGGCTGGAGCGTAGGCAATGCATCCAAACATTCGAATATGCTTGAGTGATGGTTTTGATCCTGTCCATACCTCATAAGGTGTTTTTCCATTCAGGGCCTTTGTGATGGATCGATTCTGGAGATAGACGGTTGTGGTAACAGCTTCTGTCCAAAATTTCTTTGGAAGAGAGGCGTGGGCCAATATGCTCTTGGCACTTTTGATGAGTGTTCGATTATTTCTCTTAGCTATGCCATTAGACTGAGGTGAGTAGCTGGTTGTGTATTGCATTCCATTGACCTTGCAGAAGTTCTAGAATTCGGTGGAGCTGAATTCTCCCCCTCCATCAGTACGTAGAGCCATGATTTTTCTTTGGGTCTGATTTTTAGTAGACGCCTTGAACTACTTGAAGAACTTGAAAGCTTCGGATTTGTTCTTCAGACAATAAGTAGCAGTCCCTCCAGTCATCAATGAATGCCAGAAAATAGAGGGCTCCCCCTGTGGAAGCAGTTTGCATAGGGCCACAAATGTCGCTATGTACAAGATCAAACAAACTTTTGGAAGTATGAACTGAATCAGAAATAAAAGGACTTCTAGCGTGCTTGCTGATAATACGGCTTTCACATGGAGAAGTTGGTTTGTTGATAGAAGGAAGATCTTGCTCTAGATTTTGAGTCGACATTTGCTGAATACTATTGAAGTTTAGATGACCTAATCTGAAATGCCAAATCATATCAGTCGATTTAGAAGTGGATGAATGAAGAGATTGGTTATTTGTCCAATAGCACTGACTAAGCTTGTAAAGATAGCCATATTTTACCGAAAACTAAAACTTTCCTAGACTTATCAAGTATGGTGCAGCCCTCTGTATCAAATTCAACCCTTCATAGATTCTTGGTAAGGTTAGGAACATGAAGAACATTGGACAACAACTTTACATCACCTTTCTGAAACTCGAATTTGACTATTCCTTCACCTTTGATAGAATGACATGAGTTGTCTCCAAGTTGTACAACTTTTGAATGGGTGAATGTCTTGTAGCATTGGAACTAGTCTCGATGGTGAGTCATATGTTGAGTTGCTCCGGAGTCCAAGTACCGATATCCTGATGTTCTCCAACTTTGGTCATAAAGGCAGCTTCATCTTCCTCTTGTTGTTGGATCGAGTGACTGGTTGTAACAATATTGACTTGTCGTTATTGTTTCTTCTTCTTCTTGTTGAACTTCAAAGTTTGCCAGTCCTTGGTGATATGACGAATCCTCTTACAATATTTACACAATAGCTTCTGTCTTTGCTGAAATGATGAAGGCTCTGAAGTTGATGCTTCATTTGGTATAGGTTGCTGCATGTTGCTCTTCTTATCAGGATAATCTGACAGTGTAGATCTCTTGGATCTTAACTTTTGATATCTTTTGGAATATAGAGCTTGAGGATCTCCTCTTGTAGTTTCATCAAAATTACTCTTGATAGAGCGAGATGCTCCTGGGTCGAAATTGCCATACTCAATTTTCATAGGCATCAGGTAGGCTCAATAATAGAGTCATAATAGCATCAAAATCTTCAATGACTGAGCCAGTTGCAGTCATCTACTCCATAAGGTTTTTGAAAGTGTTGAGATGACTCGAAGCACTATCTGCATCAGACATTCTTAGGGTGAAGAACTTCTTCCTCAAATAAAGTTTGGAAGTGACGTCCCTGATATCGTAAAGAGTTGTTAGGACGTCCCATGCATCCTTAGCAGTCTGAGCAGCTCGTATATGGCTAATTTAAGAGTCTTTGATATTGAGCGTAATCATGACGAATGCCTTGCAATCTCTCAATCTCCATTTGGTGATGATGGTTGCATCACCTTTTGGCTTGACCTTTGTGCCATCAACTATGTCCCACAGTTCTTTGGCAAGTAGAACTACTTTCATCTTAAACTTCCAGAGATGGTAGTTATCTCCATCAAGTTTGTCGATCAGAGATGAACTAGAAGATGGATCCATTTGGGTATAGATTGAGAGATCGTTGGTAGAAACAACGATATCAGAATATTGTTGCCTGTGCAGTTGCTAAACGATGTCTTGGTAGAAACAAGACTGATAACCTGCAATAGAAATGCAGATTACTGAACCACCCGCTCTGATACAATATCGAAAATCAGTAGGATAGCAATGGAAGTAGAACAACAGACGGTTGTAGATAGGAAGTGCAACAATTACCAATAATAATCAATATGAATAAACAGTAGTAATGTTCAATAGAACAAAAATAGTAGTGTAAAATTATACTCATGATAAAAATCATAAGGTGAGTACATGGGCGTGAAGCTGATGAGTACAATTCAGTAAGTCCTAGATATTTTAGAGCTTCCGTCTTTTATAGATAACTAACCAAAAAGATATTTATTTACAAGATATTTTTAAAGTCTTTCAGGTCAATGTTTTTTTACCTACTTAATTAATTACAGCCGTCTTGTAGTTGGTAACCGCCTTTTAAGTAATAAAGATTATGTACAAGTAGGTGAACTGCCATAAAGTCTTGGATCGACTTTTTAGATAGTTCGGCCTGGTCCGATTTGTCGGCCTGGTCTGATTTGTCAGTTGAGTCGGAATTTTTTCAGGATGCTCATTATTGAATGGATTTGGTCCTGAGCATAGAAATCCAACACAACACCTTGAGTGGAAGCTCGACGAAGGAGATCTGGCCATGTTGGATCAATGACATTCCCAAGAGTGCAAATCTCCTCACGTGAGAGAACAAAATCGACTTGATGACATGATAATCGTAAATCAAACATAGGCAAGATGTGCATATGCTCCCAAACAACATGAAAGCCACATTCATGCGCAATAGATGCAATTATCCCAGGAATGGAGTCATGATGCAATCTCCACCAAAGGAGTAGTGCACAAGATGTGTGCCAAAAGAATCAAGAGGGTGACAACTATCATGTACTTCTAGTTTATTAGTGAATATCAGCGCTATATAATATCCAATGTAAACTTTGATAGGCCCAAAAAGAGTTATTAGCCTTAAGAATAAGGTTGTTCCCTTTTTAGGCCCTTTGAAATGCCTTAATAAGGATATTAGGCCAATAAGGGCCCAATGTAGACTACAATAATACTTAACAAGGGTTAATTATCTCTCAAGATAGTTATGTTTAGTTAAGCTAGAGCATTAGTTGTCTATAAGTAGGCAAGAGACATCACTTTTGAGATCTTTGGGCTCATTTGCAAAAGAGAGCTCTAAGCTTCCTCTTGTGAATGTGAGCTTTGAGATTTTCATTGCTAGGTCTCATGTGCCTAATCTACATGAATCCATGCTCAATTCATTTTTTTGTACTCATTTCCTCATGCTTAATGTGATTTCATAGAAATCTCCTTGTTTTTGACTTTATATGGATACGCTATCTTGAATGATTTGTAACTTTTCTTGCTATTAGCTTTACTTTCATTGTAATTGCTATTAGTTAAATTTGGCAAATGACAAGAACGTGAACATTTCGTTAGACCCACCAGAAATGGTGAAAAATCTCCAATCTAACACAAAGAGTAGTGACAAACACTGAAGGAATACGTAAAAGTGAAATAACAGGATGCCCAACAAGCCAAGCACCTGCACTTGGGCTTGCACAAGAAAGAAGGCGAGCTTGAGCCTCATTGGAAGGGAAATCATTGAGAGGTTGTGTGAAAGCATGAGAGTCAAATCGCTTCATAAGATGTTTTTGACAATGAGCTCACTGATGACTGAGCAAAGTCTCAAAGAGAGGCAAAGAAGCTCACACAAGTGGCGGGATGAGGTCCTTGGCCACACGAAGATGTTGAAAAGAAAGATTACCTGTTTTCACATGAGCTACTAAATCAAGAAGGATAGGTTGGTTACCTTGTTGAAACTGAGACATAAGTGCATAGGCACCAAGGGCCCAACTCCCCAGAAAAGCAATTGGAGCAATGAGAGCTATGCAAATAAGGCCAACATCTTTGAAAGAAGCGAGACTTGGGACTTGTCTCTTAATGAACTGACCGCCAAGGATTTCAAATGTTCTTGGACCCATCAAATGACCCAGAATATTTGATAAAGTACAACCAAATTTTTGTAGTAAAGCCAAAACATCTAGATAAGGGAGCATAGATCACCATTCTCAATGATAAAAGAAGTACATGCGCTCACTATCACAATTCATTTGAGAAATGTGACAATAGTGACTTGATGAAAGCATTCAAGTTTGTCTAAACAATATATTGTCTTCATACTAATTAACAACTGTGAGCAAATTTGTCCAAAAGTATTCCTAAAAAGCTTCGCATAAAACAACCTTGACTCAAGAAAAAATTGGAATTCACTAACTTCAATGTACTTACCTTATAACTAATTAAACCTCAAGCTTGATTTCAAATACTTTATGCTGACCCTAAGTGCAGGTTAGCTTAATCATGTGTATGCGTTAGTATCCTTCCTCTCATGGTAGAAGGAAACTTGTCATTGTAATCTACATGTGCACCATCTTGGATTATGAGGAAAGTGTCTGCCAAGATTTCAACTAGTTTCCATGTGTCGCAAAGTGGGTAGAGTCCTTCAATAGGCTACGTACATTAATCCTTTGCCATGATTAAGATGTTAGGAAGTGTTTGCAAGTGGATATAAACTTAGACTTGTGATGCCAAAAGTTTCGATGGAGAAGGTTTTCTAGAAAGTCCATAATGTGAATTTTTGAAAGAAATTGTCGGCATATTCAACTAAAAAGCCACATCATCCACATCTGAGTTATCCTCCTCTGATATTCCTAATGAAAGTTACTATTATGAAGTCACTCCTTCAGGTTCTCATAGTTTATTGAAGAATATCAAACTAGCCACTAAAACATGTGGTATTTTCTTGGTCTTATTTTATGGGGAATTTGTGGAGAGTCAAACTTTGTCACCAATGAAAAACATTTGTATTTGCAATGATGACATGCATAATATTTTTGACAATACCAAGTACCCTTTGATTGTTTTTTAAAAGACACCTTGTTCACGCATGGCATGAACTCTTGAACTGCTTCTACATTAAAATACTTTTATGAAGCAACCTTGACAACATCATAGTGTTCTCAATGGTGTTGGCTACAAATTCAAAATAGTGTGATGTGCATAGAATATTTTATTTGTTTGTTTTGTTTGGCTATACCTTTGTAGGTCTTCAGTAGTAGAAAAGGCTTATTACCTAGGATGTCAAACAAATAAGATGGTGAATCAAGGTAATTGGTTTGTAACTAGCACTCATGATACCCCATGATGATAGAAAATTGTGGAAGATATGTGCCAAGAGGTGCAATGAGCTCGTTGTAAGATCATTGCAAAAAATACAAGTATATGCGGATGTATGAGATGTATTGTGATTTTTGAATGTTGTATCAATGATTTAACTCATCGCTCAAGTCTACGTCAAAATTTATATTTTTGGATGTTTCTTTTTTCTATGATACACAATGGTGATGGTCGTGTAATGTGTGAGATCTCATTCATAGGGCTAGTTAGGCTGTTTGGTCATGATTTCTAAATTGTAGGACCAAACTCCTCAAATCATGGAGGTAGTTGAGTAACCTGACCATCAAATTGGCATAACTCTAGGGTTAGGTAAGATTGAAATATTAGGGCAAAAAATGTCAATTAGTCTCCTTGAAACATGTTGGATTTTCACCTAACTTCAAAGGAGAAGAGCCCTATTGTACTATCAATCTATCATTTCATACATGCAAGATAGCGATTTGAGAGCAAATTAGAAATCTCGAGTTTTTCCTGTATTTGTCTTGTGATTTTATGATTCCATAGTAAACTAAACTTGATTACATGAGCCCACATAAATTTCACGTTCCTCACCTTGCACAAGCTACAAGAAATCATTATCTTGAGGAAGATTTGAAGGTTCGATAATTGTAGTTGAAGTTCCTAATTTATGAGGCCAATGAAATTCTCCAGTTGTTGATGCGTGTTAAGCAAACTGATTTTTTGTTCCTTGAAAAAGTCCATCTGCCAATGCTGATCAAACTCATCAAAAGATTGATAAGCTGCTTGAATACTTGATTCCAGAAAATTTAATGAGGCAAATGGATCAACCTCACGATGTTCTCTTTGCACCTTTTGTTCTTCTAGCATGGACTTCAAGGGAGACAACACAACAAGCTTGATTTGAGTCTATGGAATGTTAAGCAAAAATCGAACTCCTTCAAGAGGTAGCCATGAAAGTGAATTTGAAAATTGTTTGCCCCATACTAATATAATGTTTGATTCATTACATTTGATTTTAAAATTGATGCTGAAAGCTAATATCATTAATATTGGCTACGCATCGCTCTGTTTCATTGGATGCCTTAATATGATCACGAAAATCATATGTGTGTCTGATTAATGACACGTTTGGCTTTAGAACATACGATTCCTGACAATGCTTTGAAGCACTGGTAAAGAAAATGCCTTCTTGCGTCTCAATCTCTTAGAAAATCAACTAAACATTTGATCAATTTGATCGTAGGTATGCCCCACCAACAAAAATCCCATTTTTTTTTTTTTGAATTTTTTTTTCTCTACTAGCATGGACAAGTATGCCAAAATGGTTTGGTTTTTATTTTCTCTAGCAGTGTTGTCAAGCTGCAAATAAAGTATTTCTGGAAGATTTCTACCAAATTCGTAGATTATCTTGTGTACAATGGTGATCGCCAAATTTGGATCGTTTTGAACGTTGGAATAATTAGAAAAGATCTTGGACTCCAAAGTGCCATTAAAGAGAAGTGCTCCAACGAGATGAACCTGAATAAAATCTGCCTCGTTCAAATTTTTGGGCACTTTGACAAAATGAATCAACATTGTTTTTTTCTAATCCGTGCCATCAATAACAAGGCTTGAAGGTCTTTTGTAGCATCCACTGAAAATGCAGTGAAAATATTTAATAGAATAAAGATATCATAATGTTATTAAAATATATTGTAACTTAAATTCATTTCAAAACAAAAAGTATTAAAATCAATGGCAAACCTGATTAATTTTTACCTTTCTCATCATTGGTCTTTCCAAGTTGTTTTGCAGACTTTAACAACTCGCAAGTGGAGCATACTTCAACTGTTTGTTGATCTCTGTGCACTTAAGGGCTTTTGCAGCATCCACTAAAAATACAATGAAAATATCTAGTAGCATAATGATATCATAACGTTATTAGTAGGGGTGGCCGATTCCTCGTTAAAAAGAGGCCGCTTAATTATCCAGAACGGGCTGACAGAAACCTTCATAAACAAGTTGAAGGGTGGCCTTCACAAATGAAGGGGAGCATTTATGCATGTAAAAGATTATGGAGTGCTTAGGAGGATCAAATAAAAGATTGAATCAGTGAAAATAAACACTCCAAACGAAGCAAGCTGCAAAGTGGACATGGCGCTCACAGCCAGCCGGACTTTACTCTCTGTGGGACCAAGTGTCCTAGATGTGCTTCTGAGCTCCAGACTCCAGTGATGACTATTTAAGCTTTTTATCTCCCAAAATTTGAATAAAAAACAGCAGGTTTCAGATTTCGATCCTGGCAATGACGTGACACATTTCAAGTGAATGAAGATTGTAAAAGCTTCAATTGCAGCTGAAGAAGGAAAGATGATTGATCACATTACGTTTATTGCAAGCAAAGAACATTCGACCTTTTGTTCGTAACGGGCATGGCTAGCACTCCATCTGGCTATTCCTTCTTTTCCAGATCATTGAGTGCATGTTGAAGCTACTATCTGCTACGCATGCTATGCAAATGCCTGCACTTGCACTTGTTACAACCTCGCGGTGGCAGCTGATGTGAGAAGTCTAATCGCAACCACTCCCAATCTTCGCAAGGGATTCCAACTGATCAAGGCGCTCAACTGAAGGGCGTTGAAAGGGCACCCAATGCTGATAACGTCAGGTAACGGGCGCGCATGGCCCATTATGAAAATTTGCAGGGCCACGGGCTCGCCCTCCCGGGCTCACCCTGGTCCCTGCAACTTTTCATAACGGGCCATGCAGGCCCGTTATCTAATATATTATAAGAATATTCTATAATTTAACCTATTCATTTCAAAACAAAAAGTTTCAAAATCAATGAAAAACCTAATTTAGTCTTACATTTCTCATCATTGGCCTTTGCAAGTTGTTTGGCAGATTTTAACAATTCACTGCCATTCGTGATTTTTTGAAAATCTTTATCAGTCCAAAATCTTTTTTTCAGATTCTAAGAAAATATGAGTAACTAAAAAAGGAAACATGTTTTGCTTTGGCAAACTCTGTATATAAAAAATATCTCTAATTTTGTAAAATTATCTGGCAAGTGAAAATATAAGGAATTAGGCTTCTCTCCATGCACGTCTATAAAATGCTTTAGCCAAGCAGTTGCATTCAAAGCATTTAGAGAGGTCTTTTTGAAGTCGTGCATGCATTTGTTGAAGACGTGAGTTTCCGATTGCGTGAACTGCTTTGTGAGCTTTGCGACAAAACTATCAATGCATTTAAAAAGTATGAATAAAAGTTTTTGTCTGGCCTCATTGTTGCACATCTTTACTTCGTAGAAAGAAGTTTGAGAACATATGCATGTTGGCTTAGCCCTCAAAAAGGGTTCATTAGGTTTCCACCTTAGAATATCCTTTAAGGTTAACTTTCTTTCCACTCCAGTGAGCAACCTTTGCACATAGTATTGCCTTTGCAAGCCAATGCCAAAAATATCTCATTGTAAGACTCAAATTCACCTGAAAGTGACGTCTTATCTTTTAGCAAGTCGTTACTCACTATCAGGACAAAGCCAATAAAAAAGTAGGTGCAAGTGAGTACGAGACAAGGGGCTTTTTTTTTTTTTTTGACATCAAGAGCAGGGCAGCTGAGCTCCACATAATTTTAGCACCCTGGCGCGTTAGGGTGCGACAGCCAGGGGCTGGCCAAAAAGGCGTAGGCGGGTGCCGTGGCGCTAGGGCGGGCGTGCCAGGGGCAGGCAGCGCTCAGGTGGCGCCGGGCAAGGGCACCAACACCAGGTGGGTGGCGCCAGGCAGGCCCAGGTGGCACCGGGCAGGCAGCGTTGGTGGCATCGGGCAGGCCCAGGTGGCACCGGGAACCGGGCAGGTGCATTGGGCAGCTTTACACCCACTTGCACACATGTGAGTAAGCAGGCAGGGCAACCAATTAAAAAAAAAAAAAACTCCCTGCCTGGCCCACCCTGACGCGCCAGCACCACCCGTAGGGTGCTAAGAATAAGAGGAGCCGAGCAGCTCCCAGTACCCAAGGTACCTATTACCTTTCACAAGGTATCATTGAGGAGCGGAGCAGCTGCCACTACCCAAGGTACTTACTACCTTTCACAAGGTATCATTGAAGTGGGCAATGGGGCCACCACTACAGCAAAAGGTGTGGCATGGTCCATGTCAGATATTGTACATGATGTTTCTATGTTGTAAGAGCTTCATTTTTTGTTGTAAGAGCACGCATTCTTCTTTTCTCATATCTAACGAATAATTTGTCGGAATTCTATGGCTATGGCTATGGCGTCATCTGCTCTGCTCAGATATTCTCAAAGCGCTTGCTCGCTTGCCTTCAAGTTCCAGGAACCTGCAATGCATCTGCTTCGTTTACGCCTTCGAGCTTCTCCTTTCCGTGACGATTGACTGCTGCTAGAACAGAATCAGATTCTCTTATTAGAATGATTTTTATGTATGCTGTTTTTGTAAGGTTGAGGTGAAAGTTGAAAGATTCATGAAATCTATAGATAGATGCACGAAATCTGAAAATATTTGCAAATTTATACAGTGTATTCGTACGTAGTTCAAGCCTAGACTTTCTTGGTCGCTGGCGCGTTACCGAGGTTGGAATTGAAGCTAAAAGTTTACGTGTATCCGTTCATGCATGTCCTAGCCGTGTGGTGTGTAACATTTGATCTTCTTTGTGTCTAGTTTCAAGCCATAACTGAGGTTGGTTCAGAGCTTGAGAAGTTAACAAAAAGCAAAGTAGCATTTATCTGTGGCAAAGATTAACTTCACTTGAGAAAATATTGTAAGAACGTTCATGTGCATATATCAGGATGAGCTTAAGAGTCCAATCTCGCGCGCTTCGGGTAGTAAGAGGGTGCAGTAGCTTGGACGAAAGTACTAGTTGAAGGAGGATCTGGTTTGGTTATGTAATTAGCCAACGCTAGCCATGGCGGTCGTGCTCAGTCAGAAATGGGAAGCAAGCCCAAGCGCAGTATTAGACGTTGTGCTGGAATGTATATTCCAGCATCTGGAAGATCCACAGGACCGCAAGGCCGTGTCCCAAGTGTGCAGTCACTGGTATCGGATTGATGGTATTACTCGCAGGCACGTGGAGATTCCTTTTTGCTATTCAGTCTCGCCATCAGCTCTCGCTCGGCGCTTCAAGCGTTTGGATTCTGTGAAGCTGAAGGGAAAGCCTCGAGCTCAAGACTTCAATTTCCTTCCAGAAGATTGGGGTGGTAATGCAGAACCTTGGGTAAATGAGATTGTCCGAGCTTACCCCTCCCTGTCTAAGCTTCACTTTAAACGCATGGAGGTCACAGACGAGGACCTCGGGAACTTAGCTCATAAACTAGGGAATTCTCTTGAAGTGCTTAAGCTAGACTACTGCAGCGGATTTTCAACTCTCGGTATCCTTGAAATAGCTCTTTGTTGCAGGTAAGGAAATCATTTCAAATTCTTGCTTATGGTTACCGGCAATATCTTTTACGTACCGTTTTCTGAAGGGTTCGGTGTTTTGAGGTTAAGCTCTTTTGATAAGTAGACGTCTCTCTTAGATAGTTTCTCTTTAGATCTGCTTTGTATCTCATAGAAAAGTTTACTAAAGTGCCTGAGTACCAAATCTTTTAGTGACAGTTCATTTTTCTATTTCTGTGAAAAAAAAGCCTTTTGTGTCCAGAGGAGTTGCCTAGAGGATTCAGAGTGAAGCATAGTTTGACATTTACGTGAACTTGATGTCAAACATGGCATTCAGGTCCATTCTCTAAGTCATCTGGTATTGCTGAAACGTGCTTGAGAGAGCATAGGTGATGCTGCCTGATTTCTGTTGTATATGTTGGCTCTGTGTATTGTTTTTTTTGTGAAACAATCAATTTAGGAGTTACTCTTGGATCTATTCAGTTACATTGCCATTATGAGCTGAAGGGAGCTACGGTTTCACAGTCATAGATCAGAACACGAGCATTCTGTTAGAAGGTTCCATAACTCGTTTATCCCAGGTTCAGTCAGTCACTCTCCAAAAAGTTTTTATCAGATAAAGAGTGGTAAGTACTGCAATTATTGTGTGCCTCTATACAAGTTGCTGAACTGCATTATGTGCAATTTTCAAAGTTGTGAGTCTGTTGTGAAGTCAGACCTTAGTCAGAAATTTGTTTGGCTGGGCCCAATGCTCATCTTATGTTTGCTCCTTCAACGGAGTGAGCATCACACTGATGAGGGCTGTCTTTTCTCTCTTCTATATCTTCAGGGAGGCAAGTGCAAAATATTGTTTCAATTTGACATTTTTGTATGCAAGAGTCCATCTAAAGGGTACATGTTCAACTTGCATCATGAAGTTGGACTGAAGGGCTAGTGTGGTGTGACCTTTCCAAGCATCCTTCCTCTCCTGCCTTTGATCATGACATTTCTACATCCAACTAAAAGGAGTTTATTTCTATTTACATTATAAAATCCAGTGTGGTAGGCATTTAAAGCCATTTACTAAACACTAGACACTTATTTTGACTTGTATATTATCCATGTACAATGTCTCAAGGGAGTCTATTGAGATTTCACCTTGTAACTAATTTGGTGGATGGTAGGAGGCAAGTCCTCATTTAACGCAAATAGACTAGTTGGTAAACTAGCTCAAACCTCACCTACTAGACCAACTCTGACCCAAATTCAGTACAAAGGTGAATTTATTTCAGCCACTTAATGGTTGTGGGGAATTGAGGTGTGAAATGTCATACTTAATGATAGTGGCTTAAATTTAACATAGGAATCTAGCTCTTGATTGGCTAATTAGAAAAAGACACCTTTGTGATATGTATTACTTTATGTCAAGGCAAATAGATTTTGATTTGCATTTTGATATCGATTGGCTAATCAAAGAAAGCCACATTTGTTTTATCTACCACTCTTTTTCCAGGCAAGTAGATTATGATTTGCGTTGTAATATAGTTTTCTAATTGTGTTGAGCTTCGCTTAGATGTGATTTGTGTTCATTTACATCTTGATGAAAGTGAGTTCTTTGTAATTTAGCATGTCTCCCCACTTCCTTACCTATTTCATACCCCTATGAAGTGGTGTTCAAATTTGATCCAAGAATGCATTCAAGGTCTTGAGTGTGTGTTCTCAAGTCCTTGTTAGGCTTGGGTCACATCATATTGAAGTCTCATTATCATTAGAATTGAACATAGAGTTTATGCATTCATATCAATCATGTTACACATGTTATAGGTATGAGAGAAAATTCGAAGCAAGAAGAAGAATGAATTGTGTTTTAGCATACTGTCTTTTTTGGGCCATCTTTGTTGTTTTATAGCTCTGGTTGTAACAACTGCACAAGTTCTTTGGTAACTGGGTGTATTTGAAATTATTGGGTAATTATCTGAAATGTGTCCTTTTTGTTTTTGATGATCTGTACATAGAGATGGTGATTGCAAAACTAGAAGATTTGAAAACTTTTTTTTGTGGCAGCCTTGAGAAAGAATTACCATGTACTTTTAGTACATCAGGCTAATAATGCATTATAATATCCAATGTAAGCTTGGTTAGGCCCAAAAGGAGCTTTAGTATTTGAATAAGGATAATAGGCCAACAAGGGCCCAATGTAAACTAAATAAGACTTAATAAGGGGCTAACTATCTTGCAAGATAGTTGTGTTTTGTTAAGTTATCGTCTATAAGTAGGCAAATGAGAGAGCTTAGCTTCCTCTTTGTGCATGTGAGCCTTGAGAATAGAGCTTGCTAGGTCTCGTGTGCCCAATCTACATGAACTCCATCCCCACTTTGTATTTGATTTGCTTCCATCCCTTTTTCTTGTGGGCATTTTAAGTATCAAATTAAAGCATTACTTAAGGGCGGTACATTTATGTAGGTTGCCGAATGTTTCGGATACAATGTGATCCAGTTTAGGTGCATCAATCCCTGTTGGATTCTATCAAGGATAAAATTTCAGAATGGCTTGTCGTGTGACTTCTGATATTTTTTCTGTCAGTTCATTTAGAGTTACTATTGCTTAAACTTCCAGAGTACTTTCATTCCTGCTAGTTACCATTTAGGTTTAGCAACAACACAACTAACCTCGACATCAAGTTCAAAAATTAGCTCATTGGAAGCTAGACCTAATGACAAGACCATAAGGGAGAAGCCCATTGATGTGATTGCTCGTCACCTTTGCTGCAAGATTATCATCAAACACTTGATGTCGCTATTCAATCACAAGCTGTCTTGACCCAATCAAATGTTGACAACAATGATTATGTTACATGGGGAAGAGTTAGGATGTCTAGTAAGGGGTTATTGGCTTCTTCAGTTGTTTTGGCCTTTTTGGGCCAAATTTTCTAATTGTTAAGTCATGTGTGGATAGATCTTGAAGTTAACTTTCTAGAGGTACTGATTTTATTGCAATTGGATCAGTATTAAGAAAGTTATGATCATTTTAGTGTGGCTGAGTTAGATTTGTCAGATTTGAAAAAATTTTCTTTGTATTTTGGAGTGGGAGAGAAGCACTTCAACTTTTCATTTTTGAAGTTCAGGTCTTTTGTGAATATTTTTTAAGCTTTTCATTTTGAAGTTTCGTAGGAAATTTTAGAAAAAATTCAGTCCTAACCCTACCTTTGTCGATTAGGTTAAAAAAAATTGGAAAAAAAGAAGAAGAAATAAAGTTCCAATTTTGTAACCCTAATTTGTACCCTGAAAAAAGAAACCTAAGATTTAACCTAAATTGGATTGCGCCGTTCCTTGCCCCTTCTTTTACTTCACACATTTCCCCCCCTCTCACTTCACGCGCTTGCCCTACCTCGGATCCCTCTCGTTCTGTCTCTCTCTAGTCCCTACTCTTTAGGTGCTCTCATGTCTCTCTTTGCCCACTTGACTGCCAGCTGGTCTTGCGCGTCTATTCTAATTAGTAATATCTATGTACTGTGTACTTATAACTTAATAACTTACTAGTAGTTTGGTATGGTCATTGATGATTGATTTTATTATTAGAATCCAGGCTTGGTACTCCGAGTGCTGGTATTGGATTCTCCATGGCACCACCTTTAGCCACCAAACAATGGCCACCATCGAGAGGGAGAGGTAGATGGGGAGGCTGCACTACACACCTAGGGGGTGTAGGGATTAATATGTGTCTAGCTTTGCTTCTAGAGCGATGGAGGAGGCAAAGATTGCAGTTTGATAGTGCTTCTAGTCCTGTGATCTCCTATTTCATCTTGCTAAGTAGCAAGACCCCGACATGGAGGAATATGATGACCACAGTGAGCACAATCCAGCATGTGTGGTCAGGGCCTTCTAGTGAGTATCTCAGGACTAAAGGACTTGTTGAGCAAGCAACTAGATCTCCTCAAAAGGGCATGGGCTCAATATGCACTCTAGTCTCTCTGAACAATATCAATTTTCAACTCTGAAATTTGCATTTTAAATGTTGAGTTTGAATTTTGCAATTTGCAAATTGCTATTATATGTAACATATGTCATGACTCATATGAATGTTCAATCTTCACTTCTCAAGAATCAGAATTGGATCTTGATCATTGCTAGAAATCACAATGCTCATTGTTGTGAATTAGGTATGGTTGCACCATCATATTTGATGGTTGGACCGATGCAAAGAAGTGCTACATATTGAATATCTTGGTGTCTTGTGGCATGGGACAATGTTTTTGAGATCCATTGCCTCTAGGGTAGCAGTGACTAGCAAGTACATGTTTACCCATATTCGGGCTGCCATTGAGGAGGTGGGGCTACGACACATTGTACACATATAATGAATCCATTATTCAGATTGCAATAAACATTTTTATGAGGCTTGAGCTTATTGCTTAGAAGTTAGTAGCTAGTAGTTACAACTTACTATGAGCTAGTTATTACTTGCTTCAAGTTGCTAGTTACTAGCTAGTAGTAAGTAGTAAGCTCTAAGTAGCAAGCTCTAACTACTTACTACTTAGTACTAACTTTTAAGTTGAAAGTTCTAAGTTTTGAGTGCTCAAGTGACAAGGGTCAATGCGCATTGCGTATCGCTCAAGCCTAGATTAAGTTTCCTTATAGTTCCAATTCAAAACTTCCAACTTCCAACTTCAAGTTCCACTTTGAAAGTGTAAACTCACGAGCCAGCTCTGAGCTACCACAGTGCACTACTAAGATTTTGATGTACTCATTGCTTTGTACAATGTTCATTGTTCACAATCGAATGATCAATTGACAATGTTGATTCTGGAATGTTGAATGGCCAATTGTTTGATTGTTGTGCACTACATAGTTGTCACGAACAATGCGGCAAATTGCGTTGCCATGGATAGGCTTGTTAAGGAGACCTATTCCCCCACCCCCCATTTTTTTTTGGGCACCTTGTGCTGCACATTGCTTGGACCTCCTAATCGAGGATGTAGCCAAGATACCATGGGTCAAAAAGGGGCCTGACACATGCCAAGCATGTTGAGGATTCAGGAAACACTCCACCCTAGAGGTCTTGAGACCTGCCCCAACTAGGTTTGTAGCTCAGACTACTTGGTAATTACTAATTGCTATTGTAATATATCAAAATTTTTGATAATTGATTCATTGCATTTGTCATTTGCGGTTGCCATTGTGTAGTACGTACCATAGCTGCAGTGCGATTTGCGAATCGCGATCAGAATCGTGATCTCGATTCACGATTCGGGATTTTCCCAGAATCGTGTAGAATCGATTTTTTTTTTTTTTTTTTGAAATTTTTTTGTGCAATATGGGTAGCAGATGAAAGCTCTGATCGAGGGGAATATGATTGTGTAGTTTGCCGACTGTTTCAGGTTTAGGATGGTCCCTTTACGCTAAAGCTGCTTCCCATATAAAAAAAAAGAGAACACATTGGGGCATTCCCAGTGAACATAGCAGGAATCTCCCTTTCTCTGATTCTCCCTCTCTCTATCTCTCTCTGATCACGATTCACAACAAACGGAACTAAAACCATGGCTGAATCATTCTGAACTTTAGCCTTAAATGAAGCAATTTTTGACAAAACAACCATACTCTCTCTCTCTCTCTCTCTCTCTACAACCATAAATCATAAACCATAAAACCGAAGTTATTGAACTAAAACCACAAAGAACAATACTGAATCACGACAATGCTGTGAATAGGATCATCATAATATAGAATATCGGGCCACATGGCACCAAATAGGGGTACAATGATGTTCCATGAACGTAATGAAAACTATATAACTAAGGCTCGTCAGAGTCATGATCCCGTGAAGTGACCATCGCAATGCAAGCATCTCCATCTGCGGGTGCCTGAGCCATGGTGTGTGCCCACATCCCCGTCGGTAAGCTCAACCTTGGCCCAAAGGCCTCGGTCCCACACTAGCATCGTATCAACACGACCCTAAACTTGCAAACAACAAATAATCAGGCAAACGTTCAGTAGAAAAAAAATACATTGCATTGAACAACATTACTGAGCTCAAATAGAGCTCAAAATACCAGAGCATAATCAGAACGATTCCAGTTCACACATTATATCAAGTGCCAAAGAAGAACATGAGATTAGGGCGTGGGATAGAATAATTTCTGTATGAGGGATAACAAGCGACTGACGTTAGCGTCGGAGTCCGTGCATGAAGGAGTGCAATGTGGGCCTAAATCGCGCCCTTAGCAGATGTTTGCATGACGGTCCACGCCTAAACCCTAAAAAGTATGGAATCAGGGCATGAGAATCGAAATTTGTGATACGGACGTAGACGGGCAGAAGGAGGTCATAGGAGTCTGTGCAAGCATGTGGAAATGCATTCTAGGCTCAGACATCACCTCACTCGGTTTCCAACAAGCCATTCTGTGAAAATGTCCAAAATACACAAGCATTTAGAATGTAGTGTTCAAATCTCGCTAGGCGTGTCGTAACGGCTGAAACTGATGCTGTAGGAATCACTGTGGGCGTGAAGAAAGGTGGTCTAGAGCCAAACTACGCTCGTTCTGGTTGCCTACAGCTCAATGTCAACAATTGCAAAAAATCAAGCCTACACTTACCTTGGTCGTTTCGCTCTCCACGAAGCTCAGACCCACCCGGCACCGTGCACACCAACTCCGTATCGTCGAGTAGATGCCTGCCAAGTATTCACTTGCGAAGATTGGACGCCCATAGCTCTCAGAAAAAAAATTTGCCTCCTCCACTGCTGGCGCGGTTCTGTGTGCGAGGAGGAGGCCGAAATTCGGGTTTCTGGTTTGTTTTTTTTAATGATTCTGTCCACGATTCGCTGCAGCAGTATCGCGATTCGTTGCAACTATGGTACGTACCTAGTACTATGTATTATTTAGTTATATTCAATGATGAGAACTTGAATGTTCTAATTTCCTAAACATCTATGCGTTTATGATCTCGTCTCTAGATCCATCATTCCATGTAGTATGTTTGATGTAATCTGATATATTTAGATCGAAGATTCTAGTATCATGATTCATCTAACATCTATTATGTTCATAGTTAGTAGTTAGTAGTTATGTTCTTGCTTTCATGATTCAAGATTGTACTAATGCCAATTTGGAATGCACTATGCAGGTTTGCGTTTATGTTCATAGTTTTGGAATGACTATTGAAAGTTCACACAAACTTGAGGCAGATGGTCGTTTCAAATGAGTGGGTGCAGTGGGGGCCATCACAAGAGCCTAAGGGTAGGAGATTTGAGTTGTCATGCTCTCATCTTCATTTTGGGATGAGGCACAATCCATCGTCGTGGGCCTATAGCCTAGCCTACAGCCCATCTCCTTGTAGGGGTCTAGCCATTGATGATGTAATATTCGAGGATGTGGCATATTTGATCCAATAAGTCATCATGGGGGTGCATCTGTCCTTTTGTAGAATGAATAGGATGAGAGTATGCGCAGTACATTAATTAATAGATTGACCATAAAAAACAAGTATTTATTACCTAGGATGGATGACCTTGAAGATTATCAAAGTGGACCTAAATATTTAACTAAGATAGATTTGAGGACGAAACACCTTACCAAGCAGGCTACACCTTTACCTTAGTGAAGGTGACGACCAAAGCTCCAGATCTAGCTCAAATCTTTGTGGAGAGGTTACTTAGACCTTTCTGGTTGCCATTACATATGGCGATTGATACTAGATAGAGATGATCATTTCACAAGACACTTCTAAACACGTTATATTTTGCTAGTGGATACCTCTTTATGCTGATGTATGGATTCTAGCCTAGCTCCAATTGCTGTTGAAACCAAGGGTGTGGACCTTTTCAAAAAGCCTTTCCGCAACATATTTGAAACAAAAAAATAATCGGCTTTGTCAGGAAAGAAATGGCGAAATGTTTTAGACTGTTTATTTATTCCTAGCCTTTTTTTTTTAAGGGGAAACCAAGTGTTGTTTAAGTGTCTAGATAGTGATTATAGCTCTATACAATGACAATATAAGCAATTGGTAATTGACATACTTAGATGATCGTGGACTCATTGAGACATACATCACACAATGCACATACAAAGTATTCATAATTCTACTATCCCCCAACGAGTTCTAACCAAAGTTTTATATGCCAAACTTTCAAACACACATTGGGAGGTTTTTTTGTTTTTTCCCCCTCTAATTTCAAAATCCGTTTCCAAAGGTTCCTTTGAAACGGACTTTCATTGAATGAAACACATTTTGATGAAACATTGGGAAGCAGCTGAACCTTTTAGTAATATGCAATAAATTTTACAATAAGCACATGAGAATCTTCGGAGCACTTAAGATAGAGTGAGACATTACATGAATTTGAAGAGGACTTTTCGTGAGGTTCAATAGGGAGACCAAGTGTTTCTTTAGATACCAAAGGACTTGAAGATAATGCATACAAGAAAGCATTACAAATTATTTGCTAGGTATTGTGGACCTGTGATCATAGTGAAGTGAATTGGCTCTTTGGCTTATCGACTAGAACTCACAGATGAGTCTAAGTTTATCTTGTATTTTATGTGAGTTGACTTAAATTAAGTTGACATGAAGGGGATTCCGTTATCACTTGAGTTAACCAAAGATAACTGTAGTGGAGGCACATACAAATGTGATTGGAGCTACAATTGACTTGTAGGGGTTAATTATTGCATGGGTATTACACGCATCTGTATGGATGAGCTTGGGCCAATTTATATTGGAGGGTGTGGGCATATGGGATTATTGATATTAGATCACAGTAGGCATGAGACAGTGGACACTTAGAGTCTCCATGATTGGTCCAATAGTAGGGCAAGGCTTCTCCTTGGCTGGAGGGGATTATGGTGGCATGGGACGCCATAGCTCCTGTCTTAGGGATTGATGGATGCTGGTATTTCCCAGTGAGCTCTATGGATGGGAGGCTCCAAATAGTGGCTTCTATAGCAGGGGGATGCATTGACTATTTGGGATACCAGAAGTCTTAAGGTTTTTAGTCAGTCGAAATACTGCTAGTATTTACTTGGATTCAAAAGAATCTATCATCCTCAATAAATGAAGGAGAGTCCTATTCTAGGCCCCATGTACAATAGAAGGGGGCTAAATGGGCAAGTAGTTATCTTTTAACTAGGGTATACAAGGCTGGAATTTATGTAGAATTCTATCTATTGGTTTATTTGTGACTTTTCTAACATAGGATTGATATCTTACTCCTGCTAAAATTTTGATTGGTTCATGTGCCCCACTTCCACATGCTGCAGTTTAAGGCCTCATCTTCCGATTGGTTTTGTATTTTCCTGATTTCCTGATAACAATTCCTCTGATTTTCAGAAGTCTGTGGTTTGACTGGTTTCTACCTGTTGTAAGCTGATTGGAAGATGTTTGAACATGGTTAATAAGTCTTCTAAATTAATGGAGAAATGAATGGATTCGCTGGGCATGTGACAGTACAATTCAACAAAATGGGCGCGTTTGTTTTTGCTGGGGTAGACATTTCATCAGTATGCATGTATTGCTTGAGCATGTACACAAGATTTTTTTGATTTTTGGTCTGCTCCGAGCAGCATCAAGAGAATGGTAAAGCGGTAAAATACTAGGAAGTGTATCACCTGTTCTGCTCGCTTTTGATGTAGCTCATGCTTCATTGTATGTTCATTATGACTTACTATACGGATCATTTTTCTGAGCTGTGCTTTGTTTTCCTTAGGCATATAAAAGTCATCAATCTAGAAGAAAGCGAGATTATAGATGAGAGTGGAAAGTGGCTACATGAACTTGCCCAACACCATTCAGAACTGGAAGTTTTGAATTTTGCAATGACTGGCTTGGAAAAAATTGATATTGGTGACTTGGAAATGCTAGTTGAAAATTGCAAATCTCTCTCATGCCTGAAAGTTGGTGAGGTTGATGCAAACAACATTAGAAGAGTCTTAAGCAAAGCAACGGTCCTTCAGGAGTTTGCCATGGTGAACGGCATTGTTGGAGATAATAATCTTGACCATGGCCAAGAAGGAAGAGGTGCAGAGTTTGATCTACCAAAAACCCTGAACTCTCTTTCGGGTGATATCTTATTACCTTTGAGCCCTGTTGTTGCCTCTAAGTTAAAAAAATTGAATTTGAAGCCAGCTTTTCTGAGTCCGGAGGGTCATCTTGAAGTGCTTAGGTACTGCATCAACCTGGAGGTTCTAGAGGTAAGTGTTGATTGCAAAAGTTATTGGCTTTTCCGATTTGTTCCTGTTTGAAGCAAGTTTTTTTGCCATACTTAAAACATGAAGTCCGTTTCTAGAATCTAGACTCTAGGCATCATCTGAATGAATGTTTGGAAGCTTTTATGAATCTGCTCATTTGGCTTTGTTTGGCTTTGTTTGATGTTTCCGAGTTGGTTTGTCTTTTAGTGCACATGCTTACATTACTGGAATCTTCTCATAAACAGGTGCGGAACATTATTGGAGATGATGGCCTAGATTTGCTGGCCAATACCTGTAAAAAACTTCAAAGGCTTCGCATAGAGCATGCCTATCGTGAAGGTCCTGGCATTGTGTCACATAAATCACTTGTTTCTTTAGCTCAAAATTGCATCTACCTTAATTTCCTTGTACTGTATGTCTCGGATATAAGTAATGCAGCTGTAGCAGCTTTTGGGCAATTTTGCCCACTCTTGGTGGATTTTCGCCTAGTTCTCGTTGACAGCAATGAGTTTGTCTCCGAACTACCACTTGACAACGGAATCTTGGCTTTGATGAAAGGTTGTGAGAATTTAACTCGTATCTGTGTTTATTTGCGGTATGGAGGTTTGACTGACACTGGTTTAGCCCATATTGGGAGGCATGGTGGAAAGCTCAAATGGGCACTGTTGGGCTGCGTAGGTGATAGTGACCAAGGGCTTAAACATTTTGCATTGGGATGCCAGAAGCTTGAGAAACTGGAGATGCGGGATTGCCCTTTCAGTGAAGCTGGCCTTTCTGAAGCAGTTCTTATTATGAGATCGTTAAAGTTTTTATGGGTAGAATACTGTAATGCAACAGAAAATTGTACTGGCTTTACATCCATGCAGCGACCTTTTTGGAATATGGAGCATTATCAAGGCTCACAGGAGCACTCAAAGCAACTTCTTGCATACCGCTCTTTAGCAGGAGTAAGAAATGACCAGCCATATGAGATTGTTTTACTGCGCGCAACTTGAACCTGTAACTTTCTGAATTGCACGTGAGATCAGAAGAAAGTAAGAGTGCACTTGGATAAAGATCAAGTTCATGAACAAGGTCACCTAGCGCATCTAAACCACATACTGATATCTTATCACCATTTCAACTTTCTCTACTTGCGTATATTTTTGAAGCCATTATATTAGGACTTGAACGCAGCAATTATATTTTAGAGTTTGAAACCCTTCTCACGGATTACTTGAATCAGTCATTCGGGGCTGGCATTACAACTCAGTATCAAGACTCCGAGTAGATTGTGCTGCTGGAACATGTAAAAATCCCGAATTATCAAGAATGAGAATGCGATTTGCCTTTCAGATTGGGGCTTTGATGAGGTCTCGAGTTTTTTTATTATCAATGGCCCTGGTATTTTTGAAAATTGACGGAACTTTTTCAGGGAAGAACGGTTCTGAAACAAATTTGACTGCTCTTTAGAAATTGAGCATCCTCAAGTTTTCAGTGAGAACTTGGATCAGTTCCAGATGAAGTTTTGGTGGTTGGTGTTTGCTTGCCAAAAGATAGCATCCTGATTCAACCTTGGTGGTTGCTGGGTGAAAAAACCTTGAGGCAAAATCAAATATCATATGATAATGTGCCTTAGTGTTTGCTTTGGTTGCCTCCAATAGATATTATAATGCTATTTAGCATCAGCAGAGCTGGGATAAGGGTGGAGAAACTATGAAGTTGACAGGATGCAAGCTGCACAATTATAGTGGAGTAGCATCGTAGTATGTACATACATTATGCTTGAAATACTTGATCAGAGGTGGGGATTGTTGACGTGGTCAGGCCGCTCCAATGTCAAGTCAGTAGACTCTGGTTAATCTATGTAGGATTGTATATTCGTCCAAAGCTGTTCAACAATCCAGCGGAGCCCTATTATTTTCATAAAGTTGTGCTAGTTTCCTAGAATCTTATTTGAGTCTGCTTAATAGATTGATCAGTTTGCTTCATAAAAGCTATTAACCTTAAACGTTTACATGAACATCAATTTATGGCTGTGAAGCGAGCATTGGTACCGCAATTATGCGGTTTTTGTACTGTAGCTTATATGAGGTCATTATATCTTTGCTAGCCTCGAAAGCAGTAGACAGTTAATGAATAATCAATTTCAATGATGAACTAACGTGTACTTACAAGGATTTGTGACATCACTGATTGAGGCTGCCCAAAGTTCAATTTTGTTTGACGAGTCTAGTTAGAAAAAATGTTGTAACTATACCTTTTACAAAAGGAGGTTTGTTTTCATGATAATTGAAATTAATCAATGGTACCTTCAAAGCTCATTGCGCGTATACCTTCGAGCAATGCTACATTTTGATGAGGAAAAGTTTTTGCGATAAATCGAAAGGCAATCTTTTTTCTGCCATTTATGTTCTAAGTTTGACACTATATTAAATGAAAGCAGGTACTTTTGGGCTGTCCAGGAAAAGGCCACATTGTGATGTGTAAATTCTCGTTTCTCCTCTGAGTTTTCAGTTTTTCTGTTTCACATAGTTTTAACATATAAGAAGAAGATGGAGGACAAAATCATAAGAAACAAAACGTCCACTGAAAGGTACATTTCCAGTTCACGAGCATGAAGAAGTTATCTACAATGTTGCTAGCAATGTATCTCGTTCCTGCTATGCAGAAAAACAAGTTTTTGGAAATTTAAAGAGGCCAAGGAGATTGTGTTTGGGTTCTTTAAAGTATTCAGCTCATTAAGGCTTCAAACCTACATTTGGAGGATTCAATGAAACCAACATTGGATTTTTTATTGGACCTTCTGTAGACACAAATTTTTGGGTTGCACTTGACAAAGTTTTCTAAATCTCTTTGAATTAGAAATATCACAAAACAATCAGGAGTGCACAGAATGAGAATAAATTCGATGGATGTGTTATGGGGAAGGTATGAGTTACATTTACTAAGAAATGAGAAGGATGAAGGGCAAAAAAACCGAGCTGAAATAAAGGACTTTAAATCTGAAGAAAATTTTCAGATTTATGTTCATTTGAGATAATTGCCAATTGTGACTTGAAAAAGCATCTTAGGTTGTTTCACCATTGTTTGTGAGTATGTAAACAATGCAACAAAGAGGCTTTAGCAATTTATTTTGGTGGCATTGGTTTAGGATTATTATGCATTGTCTTTGTAGTACACTAATTTGGTAATTTGCTCAAATCAAAAAATTATTTGTAAAGTCTAAACAAAAACTAATTTCAAAAGTCAACAAATTCAATCTTGGAATTGTATCCAATATCATCTTATTACATGTTTACACAAGGCACCTTCATGCACCTACTAAAGTGCACTAAGAAGATATACCTTTGAGAAAAGTTTTTGAAATGTCACATGTTTAATCTCAATGAGAAAGTCAAATGATAAGTGTTTAATATGAAGTAAAAGCTAGTTCAATCATGTCTACATGTTACAAATTCTTTCCTTTTAGAGGGAAAGATCTAATTGTCAAGTGCATATACAAGTTTCTGGATGATGAGGGGTGTGACAACACTATGGTTGTTTTCGTACGTCATGAAGTGGGTACACTTCTTTTGCCTTGACTCAATTTTCAAAAGTCTTTGTAGATAAACTTTTCATTCCTATAATTGTCATGAGCATCGACAAACTAATAATTTAGGTTTCGTAAGTAGTCAAGAAAATGTTGGTCTTGAAAAGAAATTGTGCGGTAGAGATGTGTGGAAGATGGACGAGTCTTCATCTGAGTTATTGGATCTAGCTTAAAGCCATAGTTTGCAATCTATTGAAAAACATTGAAGTAGCATATGACCCAATGTAGTTCGATGTAGTTATACTACATTGGTTTCCTAAAAACGTTGCTCATTACACTAGCAACCTTTGAACCAAGTCACGTTATATTCTTCTATGAAACAACATTTCTAAGATTATTGGGTACTTCAAGGCATTGGCTTTAACCTAAAAAGAGGGTGCTACAATGTGTTACCTGTTGCTATTAGAAAACCACCATAGTGACAACAATTTATTCTAGGTATCCATTCATAACAATTGTTTGTAAAGTGTTTCATTTGTTCATTCCATTTGGCAAACCCTTTCTAGGTCTTAAGCAATAGACAAGCCAAATTAGTGTCTAGGATGTTGAACAAATAAGCCGGTGTGTGATAGTTGGTCTCTAATTAGCTAGCACTCACGATACCCCATGATGGTAGAAGATTGTAAAAGATACGTGCCCATTTAGGTGTTAAGAGTCGTTTTTGATATTAGGTATACAAACTTTACTTGTGTTATGAGTCACTTTGGATAATAGGTATACAAACTTGGTCTATCAACAAAAGCCATAATATTGTATGTCATCTTCAAGTCCAAGGAAGCTCAATGTTTAGGTTTATATTATAATGGTCGTAGCACCAATCAAGGATTTATTGTTGGAAGTATTTCTAGTTTATAGTACGGTGGCTAGATCTTACTCATGGATGTAGTATGGTGTTGGAGAGGATCGTCCACTTTTTAAGAATCTACCTAAAGCTTTCAAATGGAAAAATAAACAAACAAGGATGGGATCACCAAGGCTTTCCCAACTGGTGCTCGGAACGGAAATAAAAAACTAACTTGACTAAGGCTTACCCAACTAGCCAAGATTAACAAAACAATAAAAACCTTGCTAAGGCTTCCCAACTAGTAGGGTCACTAAACTAGATCTTATTTTAACACCCAAAAGGGAGATGGAAATAATAGATTGCGGCTAAGTAAGCAAATAGCAAATAAGGAAACACAAGAGAAATAGCAAGATAATATCAAAAGAGAGCAATTTAGCATGATCTCAAAAGTGTTGTATACATGACAAATACCTCTCCTTTTATAGCAAGGAGGGTCTTCCATAAGTATCCACTAACTTATGGGATTAGTTTAGAACTAGCCATTCTAGAACTTCTAACTTAGAACTTAGAACTTAGAACTTAAAAGTTTCTAACTTGAAACTTAAGATAACTTAAGACAACTTAAAATATTTCTAAGCTTAAGTTTCTTAAGTCTAAGTTCTAATCCTAAGTTTAAGTTATTTTATTATTTTAAGCTTCTACCCATGGACTTACAAAACACATGCCATAGTAGAAGTTTATTGACAAATACTGATACGTGGACTTGCAAAACACATGCCACAGAGTTTTATTTCTCTTTTTTATATTTTCACTGTGTTTGCACAATTGCTACCATTATCCCCCTCATTGGACTGGTGGTCCCACACCAATCGAAGCTTTTTCTTCCTGGATCTTTTGAGTTCTTGGAGGTGAGATTGTTGCTGTTGGGATTGGTAGTCTTTGCGCTGATGCCCTCCATCATTTGCCATCGTAATTTGTTAAGGAAGGGCATGGGTTTGCAGTAATTGAGCATACCTTGTAGAAAGTTATGGGTTTTCCATAGCTCCACCATATCAGCGTGCATAGTGCCAAAGTGAGGGCTGCTCGATAATAAAGCCTTGCTACGTTGATGTGGTCATCTTGCATTCGCAGTGGGTTATTGATATCAATGGCTATTAGTGGTAGCCCTTGATCCCAATAACCCTTGAGTTCTACCAAAATGCCACCAGACCGCAATTATCCACAAAATACCTGACGTCGCGATTTGCCATGGTGCTTTTGGTAAAATACACGACAATTGGTGACCATGTTTTCAGCTAAGTTGCCGGTATCCACTCCTGTGAGCTCGGGTCAAAAGATCTTGTTCTTTATCTTTGTGACAGGAAATAGTTCTCGCCACGCTACCGGATAATTGTATGGATTGGTGTGCATGTAGGTGGGTGCTTCGAGATACCATGCCATGGAGGTTTTGCTCTGTAGGAAGAGCTGATGGCACCAGAGTGGTTGTGGATCTAGGAGCTTTACTGCTTTCTTATGAGTTTTGCAATGGTCCAGATCTGGCAGTATGTAGCCGCCGCATTCCTTTGTAGTTGGATATTTCTTGGCAAACTCTTGAGACACAAGCAACTCCTTGCTCGGTTTAGTAGGCATGATTCTATGTTGTATGGTTGGTGCTTCAACTGTAATGTCATGTTTAGTTTGTGGATCAGGTCTAGGGGATAGAGGAGGTGACGGGTTAGCTGCAACAATGTGTTGGAATTCTGGAGAAAAGTGGCGTTGGATGAATGGAAGGTTAGTGGTGTTGATTGGGTTAGAAGCGGAAGAATGGAAGAGATGGTGTTGGGAGCCAGTACCACCAAAGCCCTGTGGACTGGTTGGTGATTGAGCTCTTTGCACTTGGGGTTGGCCCTGAAATGACGTGCCTTGATTGGTAGGTGGAGGCTATTGAAATCCCGCTCCATCATAGTAAGGCCCTGATTGGCGAAACTGGGCTTGCTCTACATGGACAGAAGGCGTTGACTGAACAACTACCTTTAACCTTTCTTCCAGGGTGGCGATATGCTGGTTGAGGGCCTTGACGGAAGCAATATAGGCTTGTTGCAGTTTGGAGTGCTGCTCCATCATGGCTTTTAACTTTTGTGCCAATGCTTGATAGGCCACCACTGGAATCTGAGTTCTCTCGGGAATAGTTGGTGGTGCGAAATCATTGAAATCTATCAATTCTAGCAATTCTTTCATAACGGAACGTGCTGTTTGTGCATCCGCTAAGGCCTCGTCGCGTTCGACGGTAAGTTGTGTTATAGCAGTTTGATGGTTGGAGATCTTCAGGTGGAGTTGGTTATGGAGTGGCTGAGCATTTGTTGTTGTTGTTGTTGTTGGTTATAAGCAGTGAGATGAAGACCTTGCTAACCACCAACGAATTATGGGATGTTATCATAGGTACAGAAGAGGTCAGATTGAAGTACTGTAGAACGCAAGATATGACAATAAAAGTTTTTACTAAAGCATTAAGTTTGGAGTCACACAGAAGATTCTGTGTAGAACTAAGTTTGAAGGTCAAGGCATTCAAGGATTCAAATTAAGGGGGAGTGTCAGATTATTCTCCTTCTTGCCAATCGTCTAATCGGTTTTAATCTTCATCCATTGTTTATCCAGTTCTATGGATTTTTCCATGTTTTTATATAGTCTGCAAAATTACAAGTGTTTTCACACAGTCTGCAGAAATACACGGAGTTTGAAACAGTGTCGCATTTTTCGCCTGTCAAAAATCTCGTTGAAAAATGTAGTGTTGTCTTTTTCGCATTTTTCGACTGTCAGGAACCTCGTGTAAAATCACAGTGTCGCATTTTTCGCTTTTTCCAAAGAGTCTCAAATGTTAAGGAAATGACTTTGGCAAAGTGTGGGGAAACCCTAGATGAGATTTAAGGGTACTGTCAGATTTTTCACATTTTTTGCAAAATCTCGACACTGTCGTCTTTTTGTGACAGTGTCGCCTGTGGCTGTTTTAGTTTATTTCTGCAAAGCTACAGTTTTGGTTCATTTATGCAGACAGAACGTTTATGGCCAATTTCACCGCTTATCAACAATCAATGACAAGGACCAGATGGATGCCAGCAGATCACCAGCCAACTGACAATCACAATTGACAACCTAATTTCTTAATATAAATAGCTGCTCTTATTCATACAAATTTCATTATCAAATCATCAAAATTATTAGAAGAAGCATTTGAATAGTTAGCTCTCTCTCTCTCTCTCTCTCTCTCTCTCTCTCTCTCTCTCTCTCTCTCTCTCTCTCTCTCTCTCTCTCTCTCTCTCTCTCTCTCTCTCTCTCTCTCTCAAGCCTGCGAGCTTGAACACTCCTGAGCATTTGTTAGTTGATTCTCTAGTGCTGAGCCAAGCTGGAAGAGAGCAGAAGAAGCTGAGAGCCGAGCATGAGAGCTGAGGAAATAGTAGCTAGGAAGATAGTGATTAACTATGTGAGCCTACATGGTGTATCCCAAAGAAGGAATGACCATGTAGGAGCTAGTAACATTTCCTTGAATAGTTGTAATAAATGTAGAACCCCCTTAAAATAGTAAGAGTGAGCCACCTTTTGATGGTGACCTCTAGTGGAATTAGAAATTCCACATGTAATTTCTAATTTAGTGGAATTGCCACATGGGCTCCACATGGGCAGCCTTCTTGCTTATTTAAGGGCCCCCCTCTCTTGTGAGGGAGCTTTTGATTGTATTTTCAAGTTCTCTTGAGCTAATAAAGAGGATCCTCCATGAGTTCTTGAAGATCACTAAGCTCCTTGTTCATGGCAATGATCTTGAGTGATATTTCTATGAGCATGCTTGATTCCTTACTTGTGGATTAACTAGATTCTTGTTTCTTGTTCTTGCTTAGTTGTGGATTAGTTTCAATTCTTGCTTGTGGAATCTTGTAGAAATCAGCATTCAAGTAAACTATAGAGGCTAGAAATGTGGTGTAAATCTTGCATAGTCTTGACATTCTAGTTCTTGATGTTCTTGGATAATTTAGACATCAAGTAATGTGTGTTTCTTGATTCCTAGATTGTTAAATGCTGTTAGGAATCTTGTTTCTTGTTTCTTGAATCTGGTTTTAGTTTCAGTAGCTAATCTAGTTCTTGATTGTTCTTTGATTTAGTAGTTGGTAGTAGGATCGCTCTCTGTGCTGAATGCTGATCTGTTTGAGCTGTAGATGGTTGCATGGCTAGTGTATGCATGTAGTTGAGTATTGGATTTGAGTTACCCACTGACAGGCTGGGAAATACGTAATGCATCCCTGAATGTTGCTTCTGCTTTGTAAACGTTCTAATAAGAAGAATAATCACAAAGAACCATAACAATAGAGGTAATCCAAGAAAGACAAGCAACAAAAGGAGAGAAAAACGTGTTCACAGATTCAGTGAATACGTGAACATTTGGCGCTGTTCCATAGCTACACACACGCTCAACCAAGCCATATCTCAATCTCCTGTGTTGTGACACCATCGTCTGAGAGCTCCTACACATTCATTGCTGAGCTCATCACTTCGGTCTGGACCGAAGTCCTGTTCGTTTCTCAACCGGAGTCTCACGATCCTCACCACGACGAGCACCACAACTCAAGTCTGGACCGGACCACCACCTCATACCTCTCGACCGAACCACAACTTCACGATCCTAACATGTCCTGAGTTACACCTCAACCACCGCTAATCATTCAAAACTCGAACGGAGTCATAACTCAACATTTAGAACGAACATCTCTTTGACATCTCGACTGAAGGAAACCGTCACATCTCAACCGGACCCTTCGGTCCAAATTTCATCCGGAGTGCTCAGTAAAAAACTGGACCGGAGCACTGCCATTAGTTCTCAACCGGTGCATTTCACTCGAATCTCAACCATAGTGCTCAGTAAAAAATTCGACCGGACCACTGCCATCACATCTCAACCGGAGCATTTCGCTCACATCTCAACCGGAGTGTTCAGTTCAATCTCGACCGAAGCACTCTGCTCAAATCTCGACCGAAGCACTTCTATCCGCTCTCGACCGAAGCATTTCGCTCAGATCTCATCCAAAAAACTCTCCTCAGATCTCAACTAGAGCACTTTGTTCAGATCTCGACTGGAGCACTCTTCTTGAATCTCAACCGGAGCACTCTACTCAAATCTCAACAGGAACACTGCTCTTGAATCTCAACCGAAGGCCACAGTCACCTCTCAATCGACGGCCTACTTCCAATCTCAACCGAAGCCGGACCCCTGTCAAATTTCAACCGGAGCCGGAGCCTCACTCAAGTTTTGATTGATGCACATCCGTCATTGACAATCACAAACCACAATAGACCACAATATTATGATTTACGACCTCCATCAACCATCCCAAACCGAAATCAACCCATAACAGACCACAACAACCGCATTCCGACAACCATATCCACCGTAATCAGAGTGCATGAGTTTATTTCCACCATCGTACGACACTCTACGAGCTGTCATGGATCGCCCTAATGATCCGAATACTACAGAGGACTATCCACCAGAGATGGTCTCCCCATCTACCGAACAGGCTCAATTTAACAAGTATTCCAGGATGAAATCCCAAGTCCAAGAGCCATCCACAAACCCATTCGACAGATGGGAACCTACACGTTATGAAGCTCCATACGAACGACCACAATTCTATGCTGCCAAATCATCCCATGCAAGTTCGCAAATAATGTTCCACGTACTGAAAAAAGGACCCCAAAGCTAGACTTACCTAAGTACGATGGTAACACTGATCCTCAACGATTTCCAAGTCTTTGAGAATGACTGTGATGTCTATGATGAGACAGCACTAGAGGCCATGGTATAGCTCTTCTCGATGACCATGATCGATCGCACGAGAGTGGTTTTTTAACCTTGATCGTGAAGATAAACGTGACTGGTTACTCTTGAAAGAGGCATTTATCAAACGGTTCAAGCCTTTTCGCTTGATAGAAAGTCCTTTTGTCAAACTAAGTAATATCAAAATGACAAAAGACGAAAAAGTACGTGACTATATCGAACGATTTAAACGATTAAAAAGTCAGGTACAAGAGCAACCTACCGCGTCCATGCTCATCAATTGGTTCCTCGTTGGACTTCCCCGATAGATCAGACATGAACTTCGTTCCAATGATGAATATACATCATTGAAACAAGCCATGTTTGATGCCATTCGAGAAGAAGACGAGGGCTCAGATGTTGAGGATGTTTAAGCTTAAACATACAATCAAGCCCTTGTCAGAGGGGACAGACAACAAACACTCCGACAAAGCTTCCACGTTCGATAAAGAATCACCTCAAATGATTCCTAAAGTCCCAGAACATTTTGTGGACCCACCTTTCGATCTTCCACAGAAGTTCAAAGACTTTACACTGGATGACGTTGTTATCCAGTTACCGCAGCCACATCGGGAACCTACACCAAGTTCCAATTCCTTTGAAGGACCCGCTAAGACAATTCCACTAAACCTTAAAGATCCTGACGAGGACATAGATCGAATAGTTCATGTTGGTGCACATTTGTCATCAACCCAACTGTCTGATCTAGAGACTTTATTACGCGAATACAAGGATGTATTTGCATAGAATTATACCGAGATGAAAGGAATCCCCCCTGAAATAGTAGTACATTGGATTCCTCTAGAAGACAATGCTAAGCCCGTTAGGGCTAAAGCTTACCTCAGTAACCCAGTCTATTGTGAGAGGATCAACGAAGATATTAAGAAATTGCTGGATGCTGGTTTCATTTATGAAGTCCAACATACTGATTGGGTATCACCCATTGTGGTTGTACCCAAGAATAACGGCAAGCTTCGTATTTGTGTTGGCCTCAAGAACCTTAATGCGGTTACAAAGAAAGACCATTTCCCTTGCCCCTAACAACCCAAATATTAGAGAAAATGGCAGGAGCTGAAGCTTTCAGCTTCTTGGATGGGTTCAACGACTATTTCCTTGTTCAAATAGCCCCTGAAGATAAACATAAAACGGCTTTTGCCACAGAGAGCGGCGTTTACACTTATAACGTTATGTCTTTTGGATTATGTAACGCCCCCTCAACATTCCAACGGGTCATGCAACTAGCCTTTCAAGATCTGTTACATCGGGTCGTGGAGATTTATCTCGATGATCTAGGTGTACATTCTTCCGCTGCTGCGCACCTAGACGCCTTGGAAAAAATCTTCATTCGCTGTCGTAGGTTCGGCATCTCACTAAACCCTGATAAATGCCAAATATGGGTCACCCACGGGGTTGTACTCGGGCATATAATATCAAAGGACGGTATTTCTACCGACCCATCAAACTCAAGGTTATTGTGGACATGCCCGTACCTGCAATAGTGAAGGAAGTATATGTCTTCCTCGGTCATACCAACTACTATCGCATCTTTATAATTGACTATGCCGGCAAGGCACGTCTCATTTATTTAGTTGTGGTAGATCCTCGCTGGACTGAAGAACAAATTAAGGCCTTTGAGGAGTTGAAGACAACACTCACAACGGCTCCCATACTCCGCTCACTAGATTACACGAAAGAATTCCATGTGCATACTAACGCATGTAAGTATGCCATTGGGGGTCTTCTTGCACAACCAGACGAGTATGGCAAGGACTTTCCCATACATTTCTTAAGCAGACAACTGGTGTCTGCTGAAGTAAACTATACCACTATCGAGAGAGAAGCATTGGCAATGGTCTATGCGGTACAACAACTGCGACATTATTTATTAGGCCAGACCTTTGCTTTCTACACAGACCATCAAGCACTCCTATATATCGTTAATAAGTCCTGTAAGACGGGGCGAATAGCTCGATGGCTACTAATTTTGGAGGAATTTAATTTCCGTATAGTCGTTCAGAAAGGATCCCAACATTTCATGGCGGATCACCTTTCCAGACTACCAAGTGCTGAAAAAGCAACTGCACCAGTCATCGATGATCTTTCTGATGCATGCCTTTTTCAGATCGATGCCACACCCCTATGGGCTGAGGAGATCACTCAGTTCCTCAAAACAGGCCGACTAAAAGAAGGCCTGAGTATAACAATTTTTTTTTTTTTTTTAATAAAAGCAGCACCCTTTCAGTTAATTGTGGGACAACTTTACAAAAGGGGCGTTGACGGCATTATTCGACGATGTGCCTATGAATCTGAGATACGACCGATAATATCCCAGGCTCATGAGGGCATTGGAGGTGGCCACTTTTCTGCTGAAGCCACAACGAAGATTATCCTTTGAGCAGGATTGTGGTGGCCATCTTTGTTTAAAGACACGTTTGCTGTCATTAAAGCATGTGATGTCTGTCAAAGAGCAAAGAAAAATACCAAAGCAGACTTCACACCATTGACTCCCATTATAGAAGGCAAAGCCTTCTATAAGTGGGGGATTGACTTTGTTAAACCCACCAGTCCAGCAGCGAAACATACCCAAGCTCGATACATCCTCATAGCCACAAATTATGCCACTAAGTGGGTAGAGGCCCGAGCAATGAAAGACGCCAATGCAAAAACAATTGCACGTTTTCTTTACGAAAACATTATTACCCATTTTGGCTGTTCCATTGAGCTTGTTAGTGATCGCGGCACCCATTTTTTAAATGCTGTCGTTAATAATCTCCTATGCCATTACCTTGTCGTTCACATAAAAAGTACACCGTACTATCCTAGGTGTAATGGCCAGGCTGAATCAACTAACAAGACGATCTGTAAAATTCTAACCAAGATAGTTGAATCCAGTCGCTCTGATTGGGAAACAAAACTTTTCTCAGCTATCTGGGCTTACCGCACCACCCCGAAGAAATCCACTGGGTGGGTAACCCTTTTCCACTTAGTATACGGTCAAGAAGCGGTAATGCCCGTAGAATTCTTAGTACCTTTGCTTAGAGTTACAGAGGCTTTTTCAACAGATCTCTATAAAAAAGCTTCAATCGAACAACAAGTCAAAACCAGGCTATTTATGTTAGCCCAGTTATGCGAGACAAGACTAATATCTTATCACGCACAACTAGTTAACAAACGATGCCAAAAAGCCTGGCATGACCGTCACCTGCGCAATAAAGATCTACATTTAGGTGACTAGGTACTTCTTTATACATCAAAGAAGCACCCCGACAAGTTGAAGTTCAGAAGTGAAGGGCCATACGTTATTAACAAAATATTTCCTAATGGTGCAGTCCAGTTACAAACACTTGACGGGACACTCCTAGACACTGTCGTAAACGATGGTCGTCTACGGTGGCACTACGAAGAGTTGTTCTTTGTTGACCCAATTTAGGATCTTTTCCCTTGAAAAAAAAAAAAGAACAAAAAGGGTTTTTAATACTATTTTATTCCTTTCCTTGTACATCTCGCCTATTGTTCACCTCGTTCCTTGTTTATACTTCATATCATTACTTATGTACATTCTATACAATTTTTTTTTTCTTATGTTCATACTCATGGGTCATGGGTGTTCTAGATCGACAATTGATAGGCTACACCTTAGGAAATCATTCTCACACTTTGGCCACCTCATCTCTGTCTCACTGGTATCTCAGGCTAACCAGCATTCTTGGAGATACACCTCTTTTATAAGAACTTCTACTCTGAGCTACTATATTATATCATATCATGTCACTTATTACCCAAGGTCAGCTACTACCATCACACATGAAGCCTGATGCCTTGGAGTTCTTCACTTGCATCAAACAGATCCATTTATGCATCATGAGATTTTTCTCAAATCTCAACTGAAACCGTTATGTCAGATCTCGACCGAAGCAGTTCCTTGAGATCTCAACCGAAACAGTTCCTTCAGATCTCGACCGAAGCAGTTCCTTGATATCTCAACCGAAACAATTCCTTCAGATCTCGACCGAAGCAGTTCCTTGAGATCTCAACCAAAACAGTTCCTTCGGATCTCGACCGGAGCAGTTCCTTCAGATCTCGACTGGAGCCTTCCTTCAGATCTCGACCGGAGCAGTTCCTTCAAATCTCGACCGAAGCCTTCCTTCAGATCTCGACCGAAGCAATTCCTTCAGATCTCAACCGAAGCGGTTCACTCCAATCTCGACCAGAGCCTTCCCTCGAATCTCGACCGGAGCAGTTCTGTGAGAGCTCAACCGGGGCAGTCATTTCGAATCTTGACCGGAGGACATACATTCAAATTTTACGAATCGACACATCCCATCTCCCTTGCAACCAGATGACGACAGCAATAAATGCCCTCTCACCAAAGCCTTTCGCACCTCAGCGAAATGTGAAGCTAAAGCATTTTCTGACGACGATCTGCGGTGATCTTCCTGCTCTTGACACCGATCCTGGAACTCGACTGTTCAATCCGTCCATCATTATCTTCACACCATCTCACCATCGTTATCACTCCCTTGTGAGCGCCATCACCGAAACCTTCAACACAAACGTCGCCGACAAAATACCTTATATCTCACGTTTTGCATGCTGAGGGGTAGTGTCACACTAGAACTTATCTCGCTCCTGTCACACTATTGAACATCCTACGATACCTGCTTCATTCCTGAAAGATACACATCCATAACATTAAAACCATTGTCAAACACCTCCACTTCCTCATATTCCACTCGCCATCTTCTTAACTCAACCTCACTCTGTTCACCCACCTTTACTTCATCACCCACACCGCTCTACCCAACACATCCATCTTCTACATAACTCCCTTTCCAAACCCGTTCATACATCCCTTCTCCCACACTTTTCGAACCATTCTGCACCGCCACTTCCCATCTCAACCGGAGCCCCCTCCTTCAATATTCAACCGAAGTCCTCCTTTCCCATCTCATCCGAAGCCACTCCATCAAATCTCAATCGGAGCCCAACCCTTCACATCTCAACCAAAGCCACTCCATCAAATCTCAACCGGAGCCCAACCCTTCACATCTCAACCGAAGCCACTCCATTAGATCTCAACCGGAGCCCAACCCTTCACATCTCAACCAAAGCCACTCCATCAGATCTCAACCGGAGCCCAACCCTTCAAATATCAACCGAAGCCACTCCATCAGATTTCAACCGAAGCCCAACCCTTCACATCTCAACCGACGCCCTTTCCACTGTCTCAGCTCTCAACCGAGGCAGTTTTTCCAGAACCCTCCTTCTTCCCAACCATGTCGTCCAACCCTAGTTCCAGTTCAGATGATCTCAAAGCAAGCAAGCTCGACATCCAGCTGTGCAAGCTTGACCTTACAGAGATGCAGACCTGGTACTAATAGGCGGAGTCCTTCTTCAAGGAAATCGAATTTTAGATCCTCATCTTGACAGGTTATCAAAGCCCCTATCTGGTACACATGGCATATGCCAATTATCATCCCACGGCAAGATCATGTCAGATCATAGTTCCCCCTATCAAGAATTATGTCTATGATGTATCCTTTGCAGCAGCTGACTTGCAACCTTATGGTTTCCCACGAGGGCCAAACACTGTCACAAGGACACTCCAGAAGATAGAGCAAACAACATATTTCAAATATATTGATCCCTCTGTGACCAAGTGGAAGAACAAGGATGGGTACAGGCTGGAAGCCATCAACGACAAACAACTTCAAGCAGCATGTGCATATCTCATCAGATGCACATAGAAGCCTCGAATGAAAGTGCTGAGGATACCCATGTCCCTGTTTCACATGATGGCAGATTCATGACTGCATGTCCAGAACCTCTATGATTGGGCACAGTTTGCTTCGAATTGTCTTCATGAGTGCATTAAGCACAAGTGGCCTATCACGAGATTAGGATATTCAATGACAGATATCACTCTGCATCAAGTACAAAATGGGACAAAGCTCCAACAACAACTGTAGCTTGCGGACAAGGCATGGGATATTCCCATTGAACACAAGAAGCCCAAGCGTGCAAGGACAACTTCACCATCGGGGTCCCAGGACAAACGAGTCAACACCAGTATCCTCTCTCTGGTACACAAGCCAAAAAGCCCACCCTAGAATCCACAAGAAGCTGCAACCTCCGGAGCTCAACATGCAGATACCTCAAGTGCTCAGTTGCCAGTACACGGCAACAACGAAGACAAGAGAAGCTTCAAGCTGGGAGCACGTCACCGGTGGGATCAGTTTCACATGGTTCCACGTCAGATGGTGGCAACTCGTCCACAACATCACAACAACACTCGTCACCCTCACATGTCATAGAAGGGGGTGATGGAGCAACTACATCCACACTGCCACCTGACATGACAGTACCTCAAGTCCCAAGTCAGCCAGATGAGGCCACCACCCCACCCACACTGATTACAACGCCAACGCCACCAACATCACCACTGGCACAAGTTTTTTTTTTTGGGGGGGGAGGAGTGGGGATATTCAGTCCCCAAGACACGGGAGCAGTCCAACAGTCACAAGATCAATAATCACAGGCCCAGCAAGTCCACATATTGGACACATCTCAATATTTTGATGCTGCGGACCTGATGGAGATAAGCGATGATGAACCGAAAAAGGGGAGGCATCCAGGAAGAAGTCAGACACCTCCACCTCCACCTCCATCTTCAGTTCTAACACCACGTCTATTTTTTGGTTTAGCCTCACCATCCCACACCCAGATCAGTACCCAACCCTCTCTAATCCTAAAAAACTCACTGAAGCAGCCAAACGCTCAATGATTGACCTATCCGAAATGAGCTACCACATGCATTGGTTGGTGAGCCAACATCAAGTTCTAGAGAGCAAGGTCCAACATCAAGACCAAGAGATTGCGCGATATCAAAGGATGGCCAAAGAAAAAAAAAAAGAGGCATTAGAGCAGATCCGTGATGGCAGGGCAGAAAACCACCTTGGAAGAGGTCCAACAACAACTGAAGCACCAGATGGTCCAAATCGACCATGTACAAGATGGATCGTCGGGTGCAATGACAGTAAATGCTCCTCCAGTCAAGCTCGAGGACATTCAAATTCAGGCCCCACAGGTCTCAGCCATCCGGATGGAGAAATACATAAGGCTGATCCAAGAGCGAGAGGCCGATAAAAAGAATTTTGAAAACATTGCGGCGAAACAAGAGAAGATCATCCTAGAGTCCCAGAAGCAGCTGGAAGAAACAACGAAGGCCTTGCAGCAAGTCTTGGGCAAGGTGAACCAATTATGGGACACAATGTGCAAGGCCCAAGCAGGTGCTCACGTAACAAAGCCACGGGACGATGATGGGAATGATGGAGCAGGGAATCAGGACGGGCAAACCCACCGATCAGACGGTAGCTTAGGATCGGGTGGCCAGAGAGGAGGTGCTGCTTCCATGAGCTTTCTCCGACCCCCTCCCACCTTTAACCCTTCCTCCTACTCCGCATTTAATTTCTCTGAAACATTCATTCCAACTTACCCAATTCTTTCATCTCCCCTTACTTCATCACCTCCTATCAAATTATGGGCCCATCAAAAGGTCCAACTGACACCCACAAAGCCCGACGGGACGAGTTCCTCCAACAACTCCACTCCCCCGGTGCTGCGTATAACTTATTATTTCCGCCTCCTCCTAAATCGTTCACCCCCGCACCTCTCTCCCCAGATCACTCCATCCCCGACCTTCTGGAAACTAACACAGACATTGGAGCTGATGATGACTTCCTGGATGACCAACCAGAGACAAGAAGATTCTCGCCCAGGCCAGACACGGGTGCAGATGAGCCGTCGACAAGCGAGCGAACAAAAGAGAAAGACACGGGCACCAAGGCCCTTGATGATTATCTGGCAATGTCGTCCCAACCACGTAGGACAACTTCCCCTACCTAGCCTAGAAGTAAACTGGCTGATACAAGGGAATCAGAGCGATTTAAAAGAAAATACCCTTCCAATATGAGGGGCGAGACATCGATCAAAGCCAATACTCCACCAGGGCCGAGATCATTGCCGCACTACAACCGCAGCCAAAATGGCGGAGCAAAGTCCTAAAAGATAGCAGGCGACTCTAGGAATATTTGAGGGCACCGATATGGAAGCAAGTGGATCCTTTTTACATGACGCTCAAACGCAGAAACCCATGGCCGGTGGAAAAGCCTCAAGTGGAGGTAGTAAACTAGCCAGTCATTCCGGGAATTACAGAGAGAACCTCCCCGGATGATCTGAGGCTATAGTTACTAGACTTCGGGCACAAATACAAGTCAAGTGCCGATCTCTACGTGCAGGAAAGTGCCGAGTATTGCAGATCCATGGCCTTCCTGATGCAGCAAGAGTGTTTCTGTGATCGAGGTTTGGATCCAATTAGGGTCAACCCAAATATAGCCCTCTAGTCAGAAGAAGACCATGAGATGATGGCCAGGCTATACTACAGAGCGGCCTTCATGTCGTCACGCTATGTGACCATGGTGGAAGACTGGCAAGAAATGGGCTTCGTAGAAAAAATAAGAGAATATCTGGGGCCCCTTAATTTCAGAAGTAAGTTTCTCTTCCAAGTTTTTGAAGCCCTGGGCTGGAAGATGAGCGAGCGAAAGCAGACGGCGCGACGATGAGGTGAACATGATTCACAAGAAGTGCTCAAGAGGGCTGGTATGTAGTGGCCAATTGAGGGACTTCCAATTTTGGCGAATAAATTTTGTGGATAATAAGCACCTGGTTTTACGGAAGCGAACGAAAATCCACGCTTTTCCAAGTGCCAAGCGGAAGACATCACCGGTGTTGCAGTGGGTTCTGCAACAGATTAGGGGTGGATAATGTTAGTCGATTCTCTAGTGCCGAGCCAAGCTGAAGACATAAGTTATCTCTCACCCATGACCGAGGATGTCTTAGAAGGAAGAGAGCAGAAGAAGTTGAGAGCCGAGCATGAGAGCCGAGGAAATAGTAGCTAGGAAGATAGTGATTAACTATGTGAGCCTACATGGTGTATCCCAAAGAAGGAATGACCATGTAGGAGCTAGTAACATTTCCTTGAATAGTTGTAATACATGTAGACCCCCCTTAAAATAGTAAGAGTGAGCCACCTTTTGATGGTGACCTCTAGTGGAAGGGCAAATTCCACATGTAATTTCTAGTTTAGTGGAATTGCCACATGGGCTCCACATGGGCAACCTTCTTGCTTATTTAAGGGCCCCCCTCTCTTGTGAGGGAGCTTTTGATTGTATTTTCAAGTTCTCTTGAGCTAATAAAGAGGATCCTCCACGAGTTCTTGAAGATCACTAAGCTCCTTGTTCATGGCAATGATCTTGAGTGATATTTCTATGAGCATGCTTGATTCCTTACTTGTGGATGAACTAGATTCTTGTTTCTTGTTCTTGCTTAGTTGTGGATTAGCTTCAATTCTTGCTTGTGGAATCTTGTAGAAATCAGCATTCAAGTAAACTATAGAGGCTAGAAATGTGGTGTAAATCTTGCATAGTCTTGACATTCTAGTTCTTGATGTTCTTGGATAATTTAGGCATCAAGTAATGTGTGTTTCTTGATTCCTAGATTGTTAAATGTTGTTAGGAATCTTGTTTCTTGTTTCTTGAATCTGGTTTTAGTTTCAGTAGCTAATCTAGTTCTTGATTGTTCTTTGATTCAGTAGTTGGTAGTAGGATCGCTCTCTGTGCTGAATGCTGATCTGCTTGAGCTGTAGATGGTTGCATGGCTAGTGTATGCATGTAGTTGAGTATCGAATTTGAGTTACCCACTGACAGGCTGAGAAATACGTAATGCATCCCTGAATATTGCTTCTGCTCTGTGAACGTTCTAATAAGAAGAATAATCACAAAGAACCATAACAACAAAGGTAATCCTAGAAAGATAAGCAACAAAAAGAGAGAAAAACGTGTTCACAGATTCAGTGAATACGTGAACAACATTCTAGCTCACTTCTTAGAGTTGTTTTAGAGATTGCTATTGCGCTATTGCTTATCAGCATTGCACATTAATTCAGACTTTCATTTTAGCTACTTAGAGATAGCATAGAGTACGCAACTTCAATCTGCAACTTATTGTACTCATTTACTTCTGTTACATTTTCATACTGAATCGATACTATCCTTTATTGCATTCAATTTCGTCTCAGAATGTATGCGTTTTCTGTATTTCTTCGCGACTAATTCGCGAACAATTTGCGACTAATTATTTGTCTAATAATTTTCAATGCTTAATTGTTTGGCTACGTAATCACTGTAGTACTGACGATTTCAAAGTTAGTTACTATAAGATCAAATGTGATTTCTATCACTATTGTTTTGTTTGAAATTGATAGGCGTAGTCATGCATTGTGAAAGAGGAAGATAGTTTATTCCGCCATGCACGAAGAGTTTTTTTTTTCTAGACACTTGAATTATTTTCATTCGTTTCTTTTCGAGCTAGACCTATCTTCACAACACCACTTTCCGACATGTAAGACTAGATGCATCCTTGTTGTCCTTCTCAGAAACTGGTTTGATATTCACTTCGTGATTGCGAATATCCACATCTACCATTGCTAATGCTTCTTCTGGTAGATCACTCCAATAGTCACTTGATTGTAGTGCTGTTTTATTTAATTTTTATTAGTAATAGGTGCCTTGGGTAGTTCCACCTTATTAACTTTAGCTATTGGCAATTTTTGTGGAGGTTGAGTTGATATCCTTTGTTGGGACGGTCGTAATAGTGGAAACGAATGGATTACTTAGAAAATGGAATGATAGAGCAGCTCTGATATGTGTTGTTAATGAGTATTAGCGCAAGTCTCATAGAAAATCATAAAGAGAGATTGCGAAATGATTAGGCATCTGAGACAACCATGCAATTCTCTATTATTGATATTCTAAACATACAGAAATGTGGAACAATTAGACGTCTATGACATCCATACATTTCTTCATTTATGGAGTACTTGATAGTAGAGGATAAGGAGTGAGAGGGCTAGGGCGGTGCCTTGGCGGTGTCTTTCCTGTTGAAATTTGCATGTAAAACTGCGGACTATGGCAGAAATAGCTCATTTTTGCAGACCGCCTTGAGAGAGTGATTTCCTTGAGTGAAGTGGAGGGCACTTAGGATCCGTATGAGTAAGATTAACTCTAACACTCTCTCTTAAGCTTACTACTACGAATCTGAATTTAAATTGAGATTTAATATACCCACTAAAGTAGAATGTTTCAATGGTTTTGTCAAAATGTCGGCCAACATATCATCTGTATGACAATAACTTAGTACAACATCTTTATTCTGAACTTTCTCTCTAAGAAAATGAAATTGAACTCTATATGTTTAGTTTTAGAATGACACCGTGGGTTTAGAGATAGATCTCTATAGCTCTGATTATCGCACTGGAGTATAGTTGGACTGGTCTATGAAAATTGCAGATTTTGTAGCAACCTTATGAGCCAAATAATCTCCTTCATTGCTGATGTAGCTACAGCTTATTAGGATTCTGTAGAGGACAATGAAATGCATATTTGCTTCTTATTGTTTCATGAAATAAGTCCTCATGCAAGGAAACAATTATAACTAGACATGGACTTTCTGGTATCAATATCTCCTGCCCAATCTGAGTCTGAATAGGTGACTAATGTGAGTGCAGCTTCTGTATTACCATTATAGAAAAAGCATAGTGCTTCATAGCTTGAATGTACTTTAATACTCTTTGGAGAGCCTTCCAATGTTGTAAGCTTGGATTGGACATGTATTACAACAATGTGCTTACCGATATGCTAGATCAGGTTGTGTGCAGATCATAGAAGACATTATAGATCCGATTATGGACTGATAAGGGTATTTGCACATCTCTTTTTGTTCTGCTTTAGTTTTGGGACACATGTCTTTTGATAGTTTGGATCCTGGATCCATGGGTATGTCTATCGGCTTACAGCCCTCCATGCCATATCTGCGAAGTACATTGATTAAATAGCCTTCTTGGCCTATATTGATCCTTTTGCTTGCGTGATCTCTGGTGATCTCCATACCAAGTAGGTAATGAACTGGGCCTAAATGAGTCATCTCAAATTCTGTTGAAAGCAAAGATTTTGTTTCGTACAGTAACTAATTTGAATTGATGATGATCAAAGAATCATCAACGTATAAGGCTATTATGACATGGCTTGACCCTTTATACTTGAGATACACATTTGAGTATGCAGAGCAAGAAGTAAAGTTGTGCTACAACAAGAAGTGATTAATTCTTTCATACCAGGACCTAGGAGCTTGCTTGAGGCCATAAAGTGCCTTCTGCAATTTACATAGCATATGCTCCTGACCTTGAAGGACGTAACCTTCTGGTTGATAAATGAAAATATCTTCTTGTATGTATCCATGAAGGAATGTTGTCTGGACGTCCATCTGATGAATGTCCAAATCCTTTGCAACAGCTATAGCCAGCAATGTTCAAATAGATTGATGCTTTACCACTGGACTGAAAGTGTCAGTGTAATATATTCCATATACTTGCTCATATCCCTTAACCACCAATCGAGCTTTTCAATTGGATATTGATCCATCTGGCTTGAGCTTTAGCTTGAAGGTCCATCTAGTATCAATAAATTTTGTACCTGAAGGAGGATTAAGAAGACTCCAAGTCTTGTTCTTCACCAATGAGTTGTACTCAGCATCCATGGCAGCTTGTCTGCATCTAACATTGGCCATGCTTCTGCAACAGATGCAGGTTCATCATGACTGATGAACGTCTAAAGGACGAAACGATCAGGTTGTTGTCGTTGTCGTTTAGATCTTCGAGCTGCAGGTTCTTCAATAGATGACTCTCCTAGGTGAATGACCAAAATGTCTTCAAATTGTGGCTGGGCCAATCGACGGTAAATGGAGTTGTTGGGACAAACTCCTGCATTTGCTGCTTTTGCTTAAAGTCGTCTTTAAGAAATACTGTATCACGACTGACTGAGATTTGGCCAGTTTCAACATCTTAGATGCGGTACGTTTAATGTGATTTGAATAGCCAATAAAAATATACTTACACCTGACTGGGTCTAGCTTCTTCCTCAGATTAGATGATATTTTTGCATAGCAGAGACATCCAAACACACGTAGGTGTTTAAGGCTTGGTTTGTAACCATAGTTGGTTTCAAACAGAATTTTAGAGTCAATTGCCTTTGTGCTGGAATAAGTTTGCAGATAGTAGGTTGTAGAAGTTGCTTCAACCCAAAATTTCTTGGGTAATTGAGCATTTGACATCATGGATCATGTTGCTTCCAACAGAGTTGGATTTTGTCTTTCAGCTACACTGTTCTGTTGCTGTGTGTGGATGGCAGTCAACTGATGGGCACGCCACATGAAGATAAGTAGTCTGCCATTTCATCAGGCATGTACTCTCCTCCTGAATCAGAACACATGGTCTTGATCTTCTGACCAATTTGAGTCTCAACAAACTGTTTAAACACTTTGAAACAGTTGAATGCCTCAAACTTGTTCTTGATGAACATGATTAATATAGAGAGGCCATCAATAAAGGTGATGAAATATAAAGCCTGACCCAAAGAGGGCACGCTCATAGGACCACATAAATCACTATGGATTAGTTCAAGAATAGACTTAGCTCTTTTGGCTTGTCCTCTTGGAAATCTTGTTCTAGGTTGTTTCCCTAGTAAGCACATTTTACAGACAGTCTGATTTCGGTTGGAGACAACATTAATAGTCATATCCTTGACCATACTATTATGATGCATATAAAAGATAGATCTCATGTTTATGTGTCCTAATATTTGATGTCATAAATGAGCATTTGAAGTACTCACATATGTAGTAAGTGCATATTCATGACTCAAAATATAAAAATTATCTTCTCTGTTTGCAGAGATGACTTCTTCATAGTTCTTATCCAAAATGGTATATTGTTCTGAATTGAACAAGGCTCTACAGCCTTGATCAATGAGCTTGCTAGCTGACTGTAAATTCTTTGTCAGTTTGGGTACGTATAGTACATCCTTAAACAAGGTCAACTTACCATTTGGAAGATAAAGGCGTATAGACCCTTTGCCTTCAATTTGCAGTGTACTTGAGTCACCAAAATAAACATACTTCGGATCTGCTGGTGTGAGATCTTCAAATTGGAACTTACATGGAGTCACGTGCTGAGAAGCACTGGAATCAAGATACCAATCCAAGGCATCTCTAATGGGTTCATCTTGTATCATCAACGCCTTTTCTTATTCTTGAAAATTTCTGACAGAGTCAGAGCCTTCTTCTTGGTGCTGTTGCATTCTTTTTCTTGTTTCATTGTGCTTGAGGATCCGACAGTCTTTGATGTCGTGATTTGATTTCTTGCAATATCTGCAAAAGAGTTTGGCCTTGGCAGGTTGTTGTTGATTGTGCTGTTGTTGTTGTTCAGTTGAATCTGACTACTCATAGCCTTTGTCTTCTTATCCTTGAAATCCTTCTTCTTGGAATGCTGCTTATTAGAGTACAAGGCCATTGACTTGGTACTCGAGGTAGATAAACTTTTTCTCCTTACTTCTTCCTATAATAAAGTTGTTGTCAGCTTCTGGAGACAACATAGGAGTATTGCTCAAAAGCAATACTAGACTGTCGTAGGAGGGAGGAAGACTGACAAGAAGAGATATAGTAGAGTCTTTTTTTGAAATAGGCATTTTTTTGGATTTTTTCAACTTTCTGAAAATCTACTAAGAAGTAACTCTTGCAAGCTTCTATGCAAGACTGAGATAGTGTCCTCAGGCTATTGCCACTTGTGCGAGAGTTCTTATCTACTAGATAGGGAGAAATAAAATTATGATGGTTTTTGGCTCACTTTTTCCCTCCAAAATTTTAGATTTCTTGGTTTTTTGAAGTTTTTTGGTATGGGTGATGATGTGTCAAGCCCTTAGAGGCTGTCTCAGGTCTCCACTACCTCAAACGCCTCCTTCGCTAGCTTCCAATAGATCAATCACAAAAAAACAAGCTAAAACCACTCTAAACTACCCTCCAAACCACCTAAACCTCAAAAAATAGACCAAAAACAACTAAAAGACAGCTAAACTAGTTAGCAGCAGTCTATCCCCGACAACGGTGCCACTTGTAGGGTCGTAGTTTAGCACGAGCCACCCTTCGCCTGCCAAAAGGGCTAGTTCCACGAGGATAGGGCTCTAACTATATTAAGTTGGCTACTTAGTTGTTTTTCTAACCACATTGCCACTAACACTAATCCCAAACTAATCTACCATCAACCTAACACTAACCCCACAATCCATAAGTGGAGGTGAAAGGGAAAAAGAGAGAGAGAGGTGAGAGGGAGGTAACTCACAATCTCTTGCTTTAATCTAATGGAGAAACATTAACTAGCATAAATCAATGAAATAGCAAAACATAAGAACAATAGAAAGCTTCAAGCAAAGACATTAGACATAAAGCAAAGCTCATGAGGATGATTGTGCTCAAATGGTAGAGTCTCGCCCTCTCAAATAAGCATGGAAAATGGTGTACAAGAGGTGCCTTTTTATTCTTGGGCAGGCCCTTGCCCCTTGGTTTCTTTTGGCTACTTTAAGGAAGGGAGGATTGAAATCCATACCCTTTAAAAGAAACACACTTCAATCGATGGTGCACAAGGAAGCACACCCCACCTACCACCATTTTGACTTTGACTACTAATTAGAGCTTAACAAAACTTATTTAACTTAAACTTTGGGCTCTTTTACATTATTTCAATTACATGTCCCAAGTCTAGTTTATTTAAAATACAATATTTTACAAGTGCTTATTGGGCTATGGGCTTACACATGCAGGATGCCACGACCCTCACAACTTATTTTCTACTTCCGACTAATTTTATTTATTTACAAGAATTACCCTTAACACAGAGAGATGAAAATTTCTAGCTCTCAAGTAGAGAGAGAAAATACAATGAGTGAACAATTCCAAAAATTGATTTACTCTCAAAAAGATGTATGTATATGGGGAGATTTCACTTCCAAATAGTAGTGGCTTGAGTTCTTGCTACACAAAAAAGAATGTATCAACCTCTAAGTTTTATTGGACCCCATAGATTGCACATGTCACCATGATTGGACCTAAAGATTTGCACCTCTCAAGATGAGTGGTCCACATGGTTTGCACATCTCAATATGATTTTCCATGGAAATCCATTGAACCATCTGCACCAATTGTGGCTGTCACGAGATCTTAGGAGCAGAAAGAAGTTGTTGCTGAATCACCTCTTGCAAAATCTATACTAGTCACTAATATCTCTACTGTATCAAGAGTCTATCCAAATCTCAATTCTGAGAAGAAAAAATACCTTAATATGAGACAGTGGATCAAAGACTTACAAGAGGAAAAATTTCTGGAGAATGCTTAAGCTATAGATGAGGTTCATATTGTACTTGTGATACCAACAAATTTACTTGATCCTTTCCATAGATCTTGTCAAAGGACTAATGTCAATACTGAATTGCATCACCGCAAAGAGACATTTAAGATGACAGAACTAGAGGTGCTACAAACAGATCTGATCATGAATAATCTGTCTAACAAAATGAATATCACATTGGGAGAATTTTTATGGTTGGTACCTCATGCTAAGGGACATTTTTGGTTACAAGTTGTGCAAGTAATTCACAAAAGGGATTTGGAAAAAATCACATTTGAGAATCAGAAGCAAGCAGTTAAAGTTGATCCATTGACTTGTATGATCAAGCTAGATATTCATAAGGGAGATGATGATTCTTCCACAACAGATCATACTTGTGACCGAGTAGAAAAGGCATTAGGAATCCATTATAATTCTCAAACTGATAATATTAACTGGAACCAAGCATTAGCAACTATTGATTGTGCAGCTAGTTACATGTGTTGACATGATGACAAATTAGAAATAAATGTCATGCCAACAAAAAAGATCATACTCTTGATATTGCCATCACATATTATGTCAATCTAATAAACGTAGCTTGGATTTTAACCGATCCAATTCTGGATCCCATTGAAGATGGACTTATTCCAGTCATTCCTGCTCTACCTTATGATGAGGATGTCGAACTTACTAATGAGAAAATCTTATGACATATGGATCCTATGAGATTTGGTGTCAGAAAAAATCTTGATGAACCACTGACAAATTCACCAAAGGCAGTTATTTTAAATGAAGGACAACCAACAAGACCGATGACCAAAAAGAAAGTTAAGCAGTATTATAATATGGTTTTAAAGTGAAAAAACTCATTAAATTGAGGCATTTACAACTGTGGATTTGGCACCCTGCATGTGTAAGTCCAACCCGATGATTACATAGTTATTGGATTGATTTTAAGGTAATAAAGGGACTTTAGGCCAAATTGCGAGAATGAAATATCATAGAGCCTAATAGTCAAGTTAGTGAATAAAAGTGGGTTCCGTCTCAAATTCAAATTCAAATAAGGAGGGATGTGGGAATTGGCCATTAGGCATTGCGCCCTACAATCCACTATAAATAGTAAAGAATTGTAATTTATTTCACATGTTCAATCAAGAAGGTGAAAACTCTACCAAATTGCAATTGGATGTCCTTGCTCCATCTCTTATGGTTTCTTTGGATGGAGTATTTCAGATAATTTTCAGATATAACTTTAGACATACACTCAAGACTATATCACCTCCCCAAATTCGACAGTTAGGTAGTTAGTTTTTTTTACAAAAGACATGGCATGTCTCTCATTTATATCGTGTAGGTGGGATGATTGTTTGACGACATTAACATTTGATCCAAATAAGCCAATGGCATCCGAGTAGGTATCAGATCAATTGCCCCTTGTGAGAATATACTACCGTGCGACTATGTTGGGAGGTTCTTGGGAGAAAAAATTCATTACATGGACAACTTGTAATTGGTTGTTAGGAGCCAATAAGTGCTTTTTGCCACATGACAAAGGTTTTACATTGAGAATTTGGAATTTAAGGAGAAATTCACCCGCCATTCAATAAAGATCCGGTGTGAGGTGAATCAAAGCCCAAAATAAAGATTCTCATGAGGTGTCATGGGACTGGCACCAATTTTGGTGGGGGATACTGTTGGATGAGGCAAACCGCATCCTAGTTAATAAGTAAGAGGGATTTGGCACCCTACAAGTGTGAGGCCAACTTGATGATTACATAGTTATTTGATTAATTAGAAGTTAATAAAAGTACATTAGGCCAAAATGTGAGAATGACATGTCATAGGGCCTAATAGTCAAGTTAGTTAATAAAAGTGGGTCTCCCTAATTTCAAATTCAAATAAGGAGGGAGGTAGAAACTTTGAGGCCAAGTGCCCTAAAATCCACTATATATAGTGGTACTTTGTAGTTCATTTCTAATGTTCAACAAAAAAAAACGTGGAAACTCTACCAAATTGCAATTAGATGTCCTTGCTATTTTTTTCTTGCTCCATCTCTCATGTTTTCTTATAATCTTATTATTATTTGGATTTTCTAGTTGTAAGGATTGAATATTGTTTTTATTTTAGAGAGATACAAGACCGCACTTAGTTCCTCTTGACAAAGCAAGACTAAAGCTCTTTAAAGCCTTTATTCATAATCCAACAAGGTAAAGTACAACTGAAAAGTAAAATACAGTACTAAAAAACACCATAAAGCATAACCACTTTCAAGACATCCGATTGATACCTGCCACCATCCCACAAAACAAAACCGCTCAAGTTAGTTCAGTGAGAAAGACGGGTGTCCTGGCTGAACAACAGTTGTTATTCATGTCCAAAAGAAGCCCAAACTACTTAACAACTTTGAATATCGTTTTAAAACATAGTCCAATCTTCCCAAACACACAATGTTTTAGCGATAGGCCAAGCTGTTATATCACCATACCAAGGCGAGTGCCATACTGATCAGCTTACGGTTAATTAGTCCATATCAGTTCGTTTTAATCAAAGAAGAGTATGAAAAGTTTAAACCGTTCAGAGTTTTATTTAGCCAAAAGACTGGTGTGAACACATGTGATGGTATTTGAGCAAATCCATGCTATACTGACCCAAGTGACCCTTACAGAGCATAAGGTATGTCATGCACTATTGTCCATACTCCTGAGCATATCCATGCTTTCCAGTTGTATCTCACCAAGAGTCTAAAGTAACACTAACAGAGGTAAGGTGAAGTGTTGCCATGAATGTTATATCGAAATGACATAACATCCACAATATTAGGACATTGTATAAAAAAGATGTAATTAATACTGCGTAAGAGACTGCCAATGTTTATACTGGGTAGTAGGGCAGATCCATGCCATTCTACTACCATAGTATAAACTATGATTCTTACACATATCCATGCTATCTAAGATCATATTATTGGAGTCCTTACTGTTACTTTTGATGACCAAATCTTATTTCATGGTACTTTTTAGTTTAGATTTGAGTGTGGTCTTATGTCGTCTCTTTATTTCGAACAAGGGAACCAGAGAAGAGAAAAGAAAACAAAAGAGAAAGGAAAAAGTGAATTTGTGCAGAATAATGGTATACCATAGACTATACGGAGCTGAAACTACCATACTTACCGAAGCTGTGAAGAGTTTGTTTAAACTTGGAAAGCGTACCTGAATGGTTGTAGACATAGCTTCTTCAGAGGCAACCATAGTAGTTCTTAAGTGAAGGAGTTCTTATTCTTTTAGATCATAAAGAAGCCAAGAAACCAATGAGTGAGCACATTGCTATGGAGAGTTACATAGAAGCACTTACAAGACATCTTCCGCCTATGCTAGTTAACTTGCATTGCAGAGAACTAGTTGGTTACATACCTTGCAAAAAACGAGTAGTGGGTTCAAGAATGAACCAAGCAATATTTTGATGAGGCCGGAGCAATGTAATGAGGCTACAGAATGAGATATAATTAGCTTCATATTGTGAGATCAAAAAGATCTATACACACTATTAAAGAGAGCACATTTGTCAGAAATAAACTTAAAAGAGTCCATCCTACCATCGCTGGTTGGAGGAGGATGTTGATGTGAAAAAGTATGTGAAAAAATAGCAATAGTTTATGGTCCATCGCTGGACAGACAATTACGGATGATCTTAGAGTGTAGGTACATGAAAAGTAGATGGCCCTCCTGTCCATCGCTGGACAGCAAGGTAAGTATGCGCATAACGGTGAGTTTGTGTAAGACCAATCATGCATAAAGTATCCATCACTGGATAGAACACAAGCATATACATTATCAACCATAAAATATGCAATAGACAGCGATCTGTCCATCGCTGGACAACGCCCAACCTATACTCAAAAAGTGTGAGAAAAGTGTGCATAAATGAGGCAGCCCTCCATCGATGTCTTCTGAATAGTATAGAGCAAATTCTTCCTCAGAAAAATGGTTACTATATCATTGTTATCACCTGCAATCTCAGAGGATTATCATATAAAAGAAACTATCCATCACTGCCTATTGAGACAGAATGGATGGTTTCGATCATCGACAAGTATCATTGCTATCCATTGCTGGACTTCAATGTATTCTTAACCTCTCACATCCTCTTTGCAACTTGGAGTGATAAATAGCATCGAGAAGTAGAAGATAGACAGAGTATCCTTAGCAGGAGAGTAGAACAATTATGAGAGAAGAGTAAAAGAGAAGAAGATATATACCGTAACTTATCAAATCGTTGATCCGTAGGCAAGTAGGGCACATTTTCGACGAGTGACACAGGAGCAAAACTTCTTGACCAGTGTTATAGAGCAAAAGGGTTGAAGAGAGCATGCACTTATAGTATCCAGTGAGGTAGTAACTTGGAAGGAGCGAGTGGGAGTGGAAAATTCCATTTCCTTAAACCAACCATTTCAAATTTTTGTGGGAAACCCTCTTAGTTAAGAAAAGGAGCTTTATCATATGCAAGGGTATAATATAGAAAAAAACTTTGTAAGTTTGAAGGAGCGGTACGTCAGTATTTTTCCACTTTCAGTTAATGCAGAAGGGTGAAATTGAACAAAGGAGCATCCATGAGAGAGAGAGAGAGAGAGAGAGAGAGAGAGAGAGAGAGAGAGAGAGAGAGAGAGAGAGAGAGAGAGAGAGCTTTAGGGTTAGATGATCGTAATGTTAGATGTTGAATCATAAGCATGTGTTTGAATTTGAATTATGTTGTCGCTCTTATGGCAATGAATCTTCACGTGGCATGTAAGGAGTCCTCTTCACTTCTTGATGCATCGTGAGTGCTTAGATTTAGGATTGAAGGCGGATATGAATACTTGCTACATATATGTGCAACAAAGATTAATGATTTCTAGCTCATTCTACTTTAGCGTGGACTCGTAGTCATCCTTCAAGGCCACAACATTATATTTTAATCTTGCATGTTGTGCCTTGTAGTGTTATGCCCTCTTAAACTGGTGCAAGGTGCTAGAGGGCAAGGCTATGTCCTTTTGGACATCTTGTGTGTCGCTGAGAGTCTTGACCAATTGAACAAGGTGTCATGTGCCAAATCCAAGCAAATAGCAATAACAAAATGAATTATAGCTAGAAGCAAAAAAAATATAAAGCATTCAAGATAGAAAATCCATAGAAAGCTAAAAACAAGAAGATCTCCATGGAATTACATTAAGAATGAGTAGATGGTTACATGTCATGGAGTAGAGCATGAATTCATGTGGATAGGGCACATGAGACCTAGCAAATGCCAATCCCAAGACTCACATTCCCAAAGGAGGAGGAGGAGATAGTTCTCTCTCTTGCAAATGAGCCAAAAGGTCCTTTTGAATGGCGTCTCTTGCCTACTTATAGACAATGCTCGAACTTAACTAAACATAACTATCTTGAAGGATAGTCAGCCCTTCTTAAGCCTTACTAAGTGTATTTGAGCCCTTATTGGTCTATTATCCTTATTAAGGTACTTTGGAGGACCTAAAGAGGGAACCACCTTATTCTTAAGGCTAATAGCTCCTTTTGGGCCCAACAAACTTGCATTGACTATTATTTTACATCTATAAGCATTGATGCATTAAAAGTACATGACACAAGGGAGGTTACGACTTGGGCTTTCAACGAAACAACAATGCCATTTGCTCAGTTTGAGTTGTTGGGCCAAAACAGATTGGATAGCCTTTTCATCTGGTTTACTTTTTAGCATATTTATATCGCGTTTTAAGGCCAAAAATTCTTGTTGTGAGGCGGAAGCTTCTCTTGGAACATCCATGAGGAGGTGGAGTAGATGGCAAAGAGCTAGCGCTCAGTAGCTAAGAGGGGGGTCGTTTAGCTTTTGCATACGAGAGCGTGGTCTATAGACCTCTATGTCTTTATCTTTATTCAATTTTTTTGTTACAATTTTTTATTCGGGGATCCTCATCATCATTCATCTGTTGAGTCGGTTGATCGATAGTGTCGACTTTGGCCTAGACTCTCTTCTCATTAACACATCCAATCATCATGTGCAAATCACATTTATTTGTTGTTGAGCCACAAGTGCAACTTGCATAGCATGGAAAACATAAGCATCCATGGGCTGATATGGGATAGAAACACTCGGCCGGGATCCATGGGTATTGCTCAAGAAAGAAAAAGGAGGAATAAATGGAAAGGTGTAAGTGAGAAGTGGCGGAGTGGGACTTGAAGCGATGGTTGTTGGAATTGTGATTGTAGCTATCGCAATCACAATGTCTTGGGATGGGGAAGATACATTGAAAATATTGATAGGGAGGCCGGTGGGAGTTGACACATTTTGGGATGCAAGAGCGCCATCGGATAATTGGAGAAGTGGATGGAGGGTGCCCGAGGCGAATGAAGGAGTGGGAGAGGAGGATAAATGTACAAGGGGTGGTGAGTGGGGTGGGGAAGAAGAGATGGTTGGAGGTGTGTGGGGAGATGAAGTTGCAATGGGAGGTGAAGACTATCGGGGAAGTGAGTGGGGAGGTGAGGACTGTGGTGGCTATTTCTTGGTCTTGGGTGGAGTGAGTAAAGTTTTGGGCACTTGGTGAAGCAAGGATGGTGCCAAGTAGAGCCGTTGGTGGTGGCAAGGTTGGTGAGTTGGGCTCGGTGGTTAGGAAGTTGGGTCTTAATGATATTTGTTAACAAGCCACCTACAGTGACTTTGTGGGATTTGTTCAGAGTTAGACAAAGCTCTTTATGAATGAGGATGGCTCAGTTGTAGGAAAGTAAGGAGTTGTAGCATCCTTATGAAAGTAGTTGAAGAGGTATCAGAAGGTAACCTTAGAGATTTTGTCAGCTCAAGCTGAGCCGACTATCAAGCATCTTGTGATTAACAAGATTGTTGCTTGAAGCGGGGCCTACCTATGATGGATGATATTCAAATGCCATAATTGGTTAGTGAAAAATAGTCATTGGGATCTAGGTAAGAGCCAAACTGCTTGGCGTGAGCTGCTCAACCCTTAAGTTTGAGCTCACCAATGGGCAATTCTAGTGCCTCTGATACCAATTCTTGGGAGAGTTGGAGTGTCATTGGCACACCACCATCTGTATTGATGGAAAAAGTGGAGGATCTGTCCTAGATTGCAAATACATGGTTGATTTAGGAGGGATTTTGATATGTAGGGGGAACAAGTCCACCAGGTCTGGCAACATGAAGAATCTTACTGACAAGTTGGGTGAGCCATTGGAAAAGCTCAAGGTTTGTGAGCAAGGAGGGCAAGGTGATGGCTCTGTGAAAGAACTTAACTCTATTTTGAGGCTCGAGTAGGAGAGGCCTCTCCCTCCTCTTTCGGATAGTCAGATTCAGTCTCTGAACCAGTGTTGGAGGCCCGCGCGATTGTCTTGTCTTTAAGCTTAGTTTGGGACCTCTTTGGTTGGGGTTGGTGGGTCAGGGATGCTAGGGACACTGCCTGGCTAGCTTGGCCAGTAGCTTTGATATTGATTTCGGGGGTGGGTGAAGAGACCTCGGGGTCCTTGGAGAGGACTTTGTGATGGATAGGACGGTCGGGGGGTTGGTCACACATGGTGGGTGTGGATAAAAGTAAGGAAAGGTAAAGACATGGATAAGGTAGAAGGTAATATAATGAAATTAGATAGATAATAAATATAATTAAAGATAGATAATAATAATTTTATTTTTATTTTTTTTAAATAAGTTGGTGGCGAGTGTTTTGGAGGAATGGTGAATGTTTTGAGATAGATGCGAGTCTTTGAAGGTATGGTGAGTGTTTCAAAAGTGGTGAGTGTTTTTTGCATAAGGAGAGTGTTTGGATCTCGAAGGTGAGTGTCTGATAGGAGGAAAAGTGTTCAACAAGAAAATAAAAAAGACTTGTGCTAAGTGCGCGAGCAAGAAAATAAAAAAAGATGAAAAATGATGATGGATTCTACTGGTGGGGACTTGTCAAAGCTTCCATAGCATCAGGCAAGATATGTACAAAACCAGTAGCTAGAATCACTCCTGCTGCTAAAGCCTAAGAATCTAATGAAGTACTCCATGTCGGAGCAGCTTGGGAAAGTGAACGAAAAAATATCACCCTACCAATACAACATAGGCAATTTCCTAAGGAAGCAATTGTGATAGATGGTGGTTCGGGAGTTAACCTAATTTTTGCAAAGCTATGTGCAAAGTGGCGCCTTACAAAGATAAAGCTTGCAAATTTTGCCATTAAGATGGCTGATCAAACGACAGTTCATCCGCGAGGAATGGTTGAAGATATACCTGTCAGAATTGCCGGAGTATAGTTCGTCATTACTGTCGTAGTAATGGATCTACCAGAAGCACCAAATGTCTACCGACTCCTATTGGGACGCCCATGGTTCTGAGTTGCGCAAGTAATTCATAACTGGGATACCAGAAAAATCACTTTTGAAAATCTTGACCGTGCAATCAAGGTTGATCCTGTAACTTGGACTATCAAACCAGTGGGTCAAAAAGAGGATGACGATTTGTCAACAACGGATCTTACTTGTGACCGACCAGTAACAAATTGAGGAGCACATTACGACTCTCAAACCGATACTGTCAACTAGAATCAAGCCCTTGCAACGATGTACATCAGGTTATATGTGTCAACAAGATAATCAATCAAATTTGAACGAGATTTCATTATTGGATCAAACTTTGGATACACCGATCACTTTTCCATTCAATGTGTTGAATGTAGCTTGGATATCAACAGAGCCTATACTAGATCTGATTGAAGATGAACTCATTCTTGTGAGTCATGCCTTGACCTATGATGACAACGTAGAACTTACTGATGAGCAGATTCTAAATCATATGGATCTGACCAGATTTGGAGTGCGTAATATTCCTGATGAACCAACAATGAAACCGCCAAAAGCAGTTATGGATAAAGGCAAAGGAAAAGTTGACGAAGAATCCTCAAGTCAGAGTTCTAGCAAGACATCGCCATCTAGAAAGTCTTCACCTTCGAAGAAAAGTTTATCTTCTTAGAAGTCATCACCTCCACGATCAATTCCTGCTAAGAAGTCTAAGCGAAGATCCAAGACAAATCCTTTTGACAAAGAACAAGCAGATGAAGTTAAGCATGAAATGCCCAAACAAACGCTATACAATTGTCATTGTTCCTGAGAAGAATGGGAAATTGAGAATTTGTGTGAATCTCAAGGCCTTGAACAAAGTGACGTGAAAGGATCACTTTCCGTTACCTTTTACTGAAAGCATTTTGGACCTCCTTGCTGGAGCAGAAGCTTATAGTTTTTTGGATGGATTTAGTGGATACAACCAGGTCAAGATTGCACCTGCAGATCGTCACAAAACAGCTTTTGCAACAGAATGGAGCACCTATGCTTACAAAGTAATGTCGTTTGGACTCTATAATTCACCAAGCTCGTTCCAAAGAGTAATGTAATTTGCTTTTAAAGATTATCTGCAGAAATTCCTTGAAATTTACTTGGATCACCTTGGAGTCCATGACCACCTGGATCGATTGGAGAAAGTATTTGAACGTTGTCGCAAGTATCAAATTTCCTTGAATCCAGAAAAGTGCCAGATATGAGTTTCCCATATAGTTGTTCTTGGACACATGATATCAAGACATGGCATTGCCACAGATTATTCTAAAATCAAGGTTATTGTGGAATTGCCACCGCCAACAACAATTCATGGAGTTTATGTGTTTATGGGCCATGCGCACTATTATCGAATTTTTATTATCTTCTTCGCGGATTTAGCAAGACCTACTATTGTTCCTATTTGGACAGTAGAGGCGTTAGAAGCCTTTGAAAAATTAAAAAAAGCATTACCCTCAGCACCTATACTGCGTTCTCCAGATAGGACGATTAAATTTCATGTTCACACTGATGCCTCGAAATATGCAATTGGATCAGTTTTGACGCAGCCAGGTGAATATAAGAACTATCCAATATGATTTGCATGCAGACATCTTACAGATACAGAGAAGAACTATTGAGCAACAGAACGTGAAGCGTTAGCCATGATTTTTTCTGTACGGAAATTCCGACATTACCTCATGGAAACACACTTTGCGTTTTATACGGATTACCAGCCGTCACTTTACTTGGTAAACAAGATGTGCAATACTGGGTGTATTGCAAGATGGTTAATGTTATTGACTGAATTTGACTTTCAAATTGTGGTTCGTAAGGGAAAGCAACATTATCTTGTCGACCATGTTTCGCGAATTGAATCCGCACCAGTTAATATTGAAGTGGATGATGAATTACTAGATGCTGCATTATTCTATATAGAAGCAGTGCCTGAGTGGGCATTAGATTTTGTTGAGTACCTGATGCTAGGACAACCGAATGACTCTTTGACAAAAGTACAGAAGAGGCGATTGATTCATAAGGCTCGACCTTATCAATTGATTGCAGGACAATTGTATTGTCGTGGATCAGACAATATTCTCCGAAGATGTGTTTTACCACATGAAATATCAGACTTAATCACGTTTTCACATGATGGCATGGGAGGAGGACACTTCTCTACAGATATTATTGTTCACAAACTTTTGCAATCAGGTTCTTGGTGGCCTACGCTTCATAAAGACACAAAAAATCATGTTCAGACATGTGATGTTTGCCAACGAGCATGACGGCCAACTAGACATAACTATGAACCCTTACATCCGGTTTTATCGCAAGCACCATTTGAAAAATGGGGACTGGATTATGTTGGTCTTATTCATCCTACTGCACGAGGATCTCAGGCCCGATATATTATCATAGCAACTGATTATATGACCAAGTGGGTTGAAGCCAAAGCAGTCAAAATTGATGATGTGAAATCTACGGCCAAGTTTCTCTATGTAAATATTATTATCGGATTTGGATGTCCGATCGAGATTGTCAGTGACCGAGGTACACACTTTGTTTATCAAACAATAAAGTGTTTGTTGGAAGATTTTTTTGTTATACACAGATTTAGTACTCCATATTATCCCAGAGGGAATGGCCAAGTTGAATCTTCCAATAAGATTCTTTGTACTATTATGACGAAAACAGTTGAAGCGAGTCGGTCTGATTGGGAACATAAACTGCATGCAACATTATGGGCATTCAGAATCGCTTACAAGAGTAGTACAAATCAAACACCCTTTCAACTTGTTTATGGTCAAGATGCTGTCATACTAATTGAATTTTTAATACCATCTTTATGCATGGCAGCAATAGAGTGGTTAAATGATGATAATTCTTTACAACTATGTCATGAAGCTTTGCACAAATTGTGTGAAACAAGATTGATGGCAATCCATACATTAGTAGTACAGAAAGCCCGTCGGAAGGCATGGCAGTTATAATGGATGTTATGATCATATTAAAATCTTAAATCAAAAAACACAAATGATAGCATCAGAGTGCATACATTTTGATGTATTTACAATTAAACTTTTGAAATCCTTTAGTTTTGATTCCGAATTCATATTGTTAATAATACAACTGATATTGAATGACCTCCAAGAGTGGTGTTAAACTCTAGAATCTTCACTTTCTAGTAAGATTTGTATGTCATTTTTGCCCTTTTCTTCTGTCGAAAATTGCCCTTTGATGATGGATGCAACAACACCCATGAATTCTTTGTATATTTTGTTAGTTTTGACATATCAGCTTCATCTTTCTCATTGTGAAGAATCACATATTTGATTTTGGATCTTGGTCTCCTTGCTATTGTGATTGCCAAAGGCTGGGCACCAAATCTCACCTGTATGTTCATCCTCCCTTATCACAATTAACCTCATGACATAATCACAGTAACAACATAAGGTTATTATCATTTTGAAATTGTAAGTAATCTAGCTACTAACTTTCATTATACTAACCAGCACAATTGAATAAATTTAACAAGTGATATTGTCGTCAGGTAGATTAGGATGTATTGGGCAAGAAGAGCCAACCATTGGAATGCATCCATGTTGTCCGACGACAATTTCAAACTTTGCTATAATATATTTTTATTTTCTGAAATTTTTGAGCTACCCTACATAGATTTCAAATGCGTGCATAGAGTGTTTGATCCTAACTTTGCCCATACTCCATCATTTGATGTGAAGTAGATCTAGTTTTGGAGAGATTGAGATAGCTAGTGAGAATCATCTCACAGTTTGTTGCAAGATCTTGCATAGGAGATGGTAGCACACCATTATTGGATCCTATAGTGAGAGAGAAGCAACATTTTTTGTTCATCACTTTTATTTATCTCCACTTTACATGACTTCAATGAGTTCATACTTGTTGCAACCAAGTGAGAGATTGTCTACTTCCAATTATTCAATATGGAAGTTGAGGATGGAGTCCATCTTGATACTCCAAGATGTGATGGACATTGTACTTGGGATTGAGGAGGAGCCTCAAGTCCTTCAAGAAGTACAAAAATACAAGAAGAGAGCTAGGATGGCTCTCCACTACATTAAGATGAATGTCTCTAATGAGATATTGAGGGAGATTGGTGATTGTCCTACATCCAAGGAAGCTTGGGATTGTCTCAAGTCCATCTATGAGGCTAAGAACACCTCTAGTCTCCTCACTCTTAGAAATCAAATATTCCAAAGTAGTCAAAAGAGTGATGAGAGTGCATCTAATTATGTTTTGAGAGTCAAGGATATTCATAGGGAGCTTGCATGTATTGGTGACTCAATCAATCAAAGTGAGCTAGTCCAAGTCATTCTCAATGGCTTGAGAGATGAATATGACAACCTTGTCCAATCCTATGCCATTAAGGAGGAGCTACCAAGTTTGGAGGCCCTTCAAAGTGTGCTTATTTCTGAAGAATCAAGACAAGAGTACAAACTCTTGAGGATGGACAAGCTATCACTCAATCATGATGATGGCAAAGTTCTATTTGCCAAGCACAAAGAGAGGAGTAAGAAGCAACATCATCACTTCTCTAATGACAAAGCTAAAGACCAAGATGGAGAGGAGGAGGAGGATACCTCTCATGCTTCTACTTCAAATCTCAAGAAGAAGAAGATCAAGTGCTTTTATTGTGGCAAGAAAGGCCATTATGCCACCAATTGCTTCAAGAAGAATCAACTCAATCAAGCCAACATCACCAATGAGAAAGAAGACTATATTGCAGAAGGCTCTCTTATGGCATCAAGCTTCTCCTCTTCCACCTTCAACAAGGATGACTCATGGTATATTGATAGTGGAGCATCTTCACATATGTGTGGCTCCAAGCACTTTTTTTCATCTATTATGCCTTATGATGGAGTCAAGAAGACCATATACTTTGCAAGTAAGCATGAGTGCAATATTGAAGGAGTAGGGATTATTCCCTTGAAGCTTGCATCTTCTAAAGATCTCTTTCTCAACAATGTTCTTTTTGTCCCAAAGCTTACAAAGAACATCTTAAGTGTTGGCCAACTTCTTGATAGTGGCTTTGATGTCAATTTCAATATTGACAATTGTGTGATTAAGAAGGATGGTGAGATCCTTGCATATGGATCAAGATTTGAAGGCATCTACAAATTGGATCCAAGTGAGAGTGCAAACTCTCTTGATGTTTCTTATATGTCCAATATTTCAAAGGAGGATGATCACACAAGATGCACATATCTTCTCTCTTCAAGTATTATGGTGTATGATTATTCCTTATTATTCAAAGCATATGTTGAGAAGAAATTCTCATTGAAGATCAAAGCTTGGAGGAGTATTGGAGCTCTTGAAGGAATAGCACCATATGAAGTTTTATTCAAGATGAAGCCTAAGGTTGATCACCTTAGTGAACTTGGTAGTGCTTGCTTTGCATATATTCCCTTGGAAACAAGAAGGAAGGATGATCCAAGCTCATGGATCATGATTGGATACTCATCCATCAAGGAGGCCTTTAGTGTCTTTACACTCTCTATTTCAAATGTGATGGTGAATAGAGATGTCATATTGCATGAAGATTCAATCTTGGAAGTGGCCGAGATCAAGGCTTCTCAAGAAGCATCACAAGTTATCCTTTTTGAAGGTATTCAAGTTATGATGGGGCCAATGTGTGAGGAGGAGTTTCTTCTTCATATGATTTCAAGAAGATCTTAAAGATGCATGGCTGAGTCTTTATGGCTCATCTTACATAGCAAAGAGGGGCATCTTTCATGTTGTATCTACTACAACACATTCATATATGCTTCTCTTCCTTTGCTTGAAATGCTATCTTGCTTCATTGAATTTTTTGGATCTCAAAGTTCAAGAAAAGCTATACTAGTTTTGTATGATGCTTATGGTATGGACATGTTTCTTGTCATTATTGACTTAGATGTGTTTCCAATACTTTTTGAAAGCAAGATATTGTATTGTCAAAAGTATGCTCTTGGTTCTAGTAAGAACAAGATTGAGCTTGGTACTCACTTTTTTGAAAATCATGTTTTCACATGTTTTGAGGCAAATTGTAAACTCCTCTTGAGATTAAGTGAAGCATCCAAAGTGGACACTTACATCCTTGAGAGATTAACTAGCCTAAAAAAGATCAAGATATTCCTTGATATCAAGATTAGATCCATCATGGATATAGTTCATTGTATGTGGACTAGTCAAGCTAGAAAGCATAATCTTGATAATCATCATTGTTTCACATCTTATGATCTTGATCTCCATGATCCTTATGAGGCTTGGAAGCCTCATATTTCTCTATTTATGGTGCATCCATCATGCAAGTGGAACTTTCAAGGCAAAGATCATCATCAAGCATGGAGGAAGCCCATGATAATAGTGGCATATTGGTGGAGCACTCTTCAAAGGCATTGGCAAGAGATCTCTACCAAAGAGATCTTATCATGGATATGGTGAGGGTGCTGCTATGATGGATCCCTTGGCTGATCTTCACTTCTTATGCATACCAAAGGATCCACTCAAAAAGATTTACAAACTTCTCAAGTGATCTAGTACCTTTCCAAGCTATTTTTTGAGGAGGAGTGTGAGAAATTGGCAAAAATCTAGCTTGGTATTTTTTATGATAGAAGTTTGTAAGTGAATCTCACATGTGTGGAGGATGTTCCCACGTGTGGAGAATTGTAAAGTAAATCAAAATGTTTGATATAGGGGTCTCATAGAATTTCATAGTCAAGCATTTAGGTGTAGGATGTTGATAGGATCAAATTTGGCATAGATGGCAAATTATCCATTTCCACTTGTAATGCCAATATTGAGCCAAAATAGAGCCAAACTTGTGCCAATTAGAGTGTAGACAAGTGTCATGCTTTTGTTTGATGAAGCTTAAGAGGTCCAATAGGATTTAGAGGTGGAACCTTGTGAGGTCCAATAGAAAATTGAGGTGTGCTTGAATATAGTCCAATAAAATTTAGAGGTGCATGGATCAATGGTCCAATAGGATTAAGAGGTGGCAAAGTGTGATCCAATCATAGTTAAGCATAGTGGTAGCTCATGAATCTATTAGTATCATTGTACTCCTCCTTTTGGATCTAATTGATTTTGAGATTGAGTGGATTTTGAGTGTCATTGAATTTCTAGCTTTCTCTCTCTACCCGAGAGCTCATGATGGTTTTTCTCTCTCTACCCAAGGAGAGCAGCTTGTTTTTACTTAGAATACTTTTGGAACACTTCCCACACGTGTGAGTGAGAGTTGGAAGTGATTGAATGCATGTAGTAGTGTGTTTTTGCCATAGAATCAAAGATAGATCTTGAATCTCAATCTAGTCTTGATCTTGGTGCATCTACACACCTTAGGAGATCACAAGTACATGTAGTGGACAATCCACACGTGTGAAATTCAACACATTACAATCAATCTTGACGGCACAAATTATCACGTGGGGAAGTTCAAAATCAAAACGCTTCTCAAAGGCAAAGGGATATGGTCAGTGACCTATCTGATGGCGTGGGACGCACAAGGAATAGAATGGGGGGGAGAGAGAGAGAGAGAGAGAGAGAGAGAGAGAGAGAGAGAGAGAGAGAGAGAGAGAGAGGGAGAGGGAGAGGGAGAGGGAGAGGGAGGGGGAGGGGGAGGGGGAGGGGGAGGGGGAGGGGGAGGGGGAGGGGGAGGGGGAGAGGGAGAGGGAGAGGGAGAGGGAGAGGGAGAGGGAGCGGGAGGGGGAGGGGGAGGGGGAGGGGGAGAGAGAGAGAGAGAGAGAGAGAGAGAGAGAGAGAGAGAGAGAGAGAGAGAGAGAGAGAGAGAGAGAGAGAGAGAGAGAGAGAGAGAGAGAGAGAGAGAGAAGTAGATTGCAGAACAACTCTCCCGTTATGGGTTGCTGCTAGCTACCAACAAGAACAGTCTTAATAGATTGTAGATGCCAAATAGAATCACAGAACATGTGTTTTCACGATAGGATCGTTAAAATAATTGCATACTCAGATAAATTGTGAGTACAATCCACCGAAGCGGATTGATAGTGCGGAATTACTATTGATTAGTTTCAATGTGAAGTTCAATGCAGAAATCAAATTGACAATGTAGTATAATAATGCTTGTTCCTTAGGCGTGGAAGACAGCTGTCGTCTGATCAGATTTTGAGGAGTCAAAGACGTCCATGATCTGATCTGACTGAGTGAACTAGCTAAGACAAGTAATATGAAAGTGTAATGAATCACAACATGCATAGACACAAATGAAAAAATTGTTGTTTCTATATTACACATAATGCTTGTCATAAGAGCATTAGCTCAATATGGAGCAAGTGCAATGAATGGTTACAGCCAAAATAGAAATGTCATAACTTGGATGCTTAATATCTTCTGGTTTGTTGCATTAGTTTGCATCACGGAGCATCACAGATGAATGCGAGTTAGAGATGTATTTATAGATAGCATCCTTGTAGTTACAAGAATCATTTAACTATTCTATGATTACAAGACTAGTTTAGCTTAACTATGTACTTCATTGTACTTTATAGATATTTGATGTATAACAACATCCGTACAATGTGTACATGAGATAGATGACTCGAAGCCGTTGAAATACACGAGTTTGTCGCATACTTTGCATTCCTTGCATATTTTGGAAGTAGTTCGAACTGTTATTTCATCGAAGTAGACGAGCACTTCGCATTTTTTGCATTTTAGGAAATGCGAATTGTCCAAAAAACAGTTCATTTTTGCAGACTATTGCAAAGATAGTTCATTTTTGTAGACTATTTGGAAAAATTGATTTCTCACACATTTTTCAGAAGTACTTAGAGACTTGATTTTGAAAGTTCTCAAAGATGGCCAGGTCTTCGATGTTCTTCAAATAACTTGTCTTGACATTTGAATGTAGAAAAGAACAGGAATGGGTACCCTTTAGTCTGTAGATGAAGGTCAGCCAGAAGCTCGATGTAGTCGTCCTTCAGAGAGTTCGACTGTCATAGATTCTGTGTAAAGTTGCAGGTGTCAAACTGCTTTGCAGAAACCCATGTATTTTACCAAGCATTGTGTTAAAAATTCACAATTCTAGCTTGACTAGTTTTGGTCATATGACTTGTAAATAGTTAGATGGTCATGATGTGGCTTGTCACACGTGCCAAATAGCATAGGATTCCATTCATAAGGATGTTCTCAAGTAGACCTAAGTGTTAGAACCTTTGGAATGAGTCCAAATTATGCTTAGATACAAGGGAGAAAAAATAGGAGCTATTTTTGGTAATTTTTGCAATGTTGAGGGATCTCCAAGATTCCAACCCTAACTTGTTAGGGATGAAAGATCCACCAAAATTAGCATTAGGGATAGGTTTAGGTCTACTCATACCTGCCCAAAACCGTGATGGATCATGTATATATAGGTGATGATATCTCACCAAAATCAATCAAGCAATTTCATGTTTTTTCTCTCATAATGGTGCAATTGCTCTCTATGTTCATAATTGTTTGAGTACTTGTGATTACTAATGATTATAGGATTGAATGTAGGTCTGGTGTACAGTACTCAGACTGTGGGAGTCCGTACTTTCACACGTGTGAAGCCTTCTTCAAGGATTTGGGCCATTTAGTGAGGTTCAAGCATAGATTTTTGATGGATTTTGATGGTTCAACTTGTGCTAATCTTATGAAATCATAATCTATTGTTTCCCTCATCATTTCAAGTGTTTTAGGATCCTTATTTGCTGTAATTTTTACATGGTATCAGAGCCTAAAGGCTGAAATGAGCTAAATCCTTGGTTTTCATTCAATTTGATCACAATTTTTGATCTAAATCTTGTGTAGATTGGATCTTAGCATCTAGTATTGATTCTAGAACTCAAAGTGAGTCAAATACATTGGAGATTGGTGTTGTGTGACTTCATTTGCAGGTGTTTAGGTGTCTAAAACCAGAGGCAAAGTTGAATTCAATTCACATTACCAAGATAGCAAGTTTTGCTTGCTCCAAGCATTGATTTCTAAGCGAGTTTTGGAGGTGATTTCATAGAGGAGGCTTTCTAGCATTCAAGGAGAGGGAAGATCAGAGTTTTGGGGACTCTTAAAGGCTGTTCTAAGGTGTAGTAGACACCTCCTAAAGTGATTTAGGTTCAGTCCAACCATTGCTTGACTTATGCACCAAATTAGATCAATTTTTCATCAATTTTGATGATTTTTTGCTTGTGATTGGATAGTAGATTGTGTTGCATCTAAGTTCCATTTAGCTCTTTTACAAGTGATTTTGGAAGTATATTAGGTTGCTGAAATTCACTCTTGATCAGATCATTTGGAAGCTTTAATTTTCTTTATAGAAAGAGGGGCAATTCTACTAGTATTGTCTACTTCAATCAAGCAAGTGCATTGTTCCTAGTATTCTATGATTTGATTTTGTTAGAGATCATTCTTAGATCTTTATAGGAAGTCTATTACTGATCTTTTCAGGTCCCTAAGAAGTGGGATAAGGTAGACCTTCAATCAAATCAATAGAAGTAACCTTCATTTGTGTCAAGTCCTTGATTAAGAGACTAGATGGCATCTATAAATGCATATCTTTTGGATACTAATGAAAGGCTCAACAAAACTAAGTATTCCATATGGAAAGTTAGAATGGAATCTATCATGATCATGCAAGATCTGATGGAAATTGTAAATGGTAAGGAGGGTGAACCTATTCATCCTCAAGAAAAAGCCAAATACATCAAGAGGTGCAATGTTGCACTACATTGCATAAAAATGAATGTTGCAAATGAACTCTTAAGAGAGGTAGGAGATTGCACTTCAGCTCAGGATGCTTGGGAGACTTTGCAAAAGGTCTATGAATCCAAGAACCAAACTATAATGTTAGCTTTGAAGAATCAAATCTATAGAAGCTATCAAAAGAAAGGAGAGAGTGCACATACTTTTGTCCTAAGAGTAAAGGAATTGAACAAAGAGCTAGCCTTTATAGGTGACCCTATCAAGGATGAAGAGCTTGTTCAACTCATATTGAATGGACTAAGCTTTGAATTTGACAATTTGGTTCAGGGATATGCAATTATGGGTAAGCTACCCATACTTGAAGAACTCCAAGGCACACTCATGGCCGAGGAATCAAGAAGGAGCCAAATGCAAGAGAGGATGGATAGGCTTTCCATCCAAGGTGGAGATGACCAAGCTCTCTTCACCAAAGGCAAAGGCAAGTCCAAAGGCAAAGGATCAACATTCAAGAAGTCTACAAAGCTTGAGGATCAAGAAGGACCCCCAAAGGCATCTCCATCAACCACCAAAGTCAAGAAGGACAAATCAAAGGTGAAGTGCTACTATTGTAGCAAGATGGGGCATTATGCCTCGGAATGCTTCAAGAGGAAGCAAGATCAAAGCCAAGCCAACATGAGCAAAGAGGAGGAGGAGGAGAGTTCACATGAGGACTCTCTCATGATGTCCATATTTTCTTCAACAAGCTTCAAAGGAGAAGATCCTTGGTGGATTGACTCGGGTGCTAGTTCACACATGACTAGTAAAAGGGAGTTTTTCTCTTCTCTCTTATCTTATGATGGACCTATAAAGTCTATCTATACAGCAAATGATGAAGCTTGTAAGATTGAAGGAGTTGGTAGCATTCCCCTTTGCTTAGGATCTTCCAAAAAGATCAACATAGAAGGTGTTTTGTACATTCCTACAATAACAAAGAATCTACTAAGTGTTGGCCAAATGGTAGACAATGGTTTCAATGTTGAATTTGCTTCAAATGAATGTTTCATCAAGAAGAAGGGTAAGATAGTGGATAAGGGCACTAGACTTGGCAAACTTTATAAGTTGGATGCATTTGTGGATACTAATGTTGTCATGTTGGCCGAGAAGAACAAGATATCTACCTTTACTTTATGGCACAAAAGACTTGGACATGTCAACTCGGGTTCCATGGAGGCTATGATCAAGGAGGAGTATGCTTTAGGCCTACCAAGGTCTATTGGGAAGGAAGACAAGGTTTGTGAAGCTTGTGCCTTATCCAAGGCACATAAGAGGGTGTTTCCTAACTCCATCACAAAGTCAACTCATCCTCTTGAACTCATACACTCGGATGTGCACATTGCTAGCACCAAATCTAATGGAGGTTCATCCATGTTTTTAACCTTCATTGATGACTACTCAAGATATTGTTGGGTGTTCTTACTTTCCTTCAAGTCTCAAGTATTTGATACTTTTGTAAATTTCAAGCTGTTTGTGGAAAAGCATCATAATCATAGCATCAAGATTCTTAGAAGTGACAATGGTGGAGAATTCATCTCCAATGAGTTCAAGGCCTTTTGTGAGGAGGAAGGGATCAAGAAAGAGACTTCTTGTCCTTACACTCCTCAACAAAATGGAGTTGCTGAAAGAAGGAATAGAACATTATGTGAATGTTCTAAGGCTTTAAGATTAGATGCTTGTTTGCCCAAATCCTTTTGGGGTGAGTCTCTTGTATGTGCAAACTACTTGATGAATAGGGTGTCTTGCAAAGCAATTGAAGGCAAAACTCCTTATGAGATGTTGTATGGAAAGAAACCCAATCTTAATCACTTGAAAGTTTTTGGGTGTATATGTTATGTGCATGTGCCATTGGAAACAAGAACCAAGGAGGATCCATCTTCCACAAGAGGGATCATGCTTGGATATGCAAGCTCAAGCAAGGGCTACAAAGTCTATCTCCCATCCTTGAACAAATTTGTTGTTTCAAGGGATGTCATCTTTGATGAACATCATATGCATATGCTTGAAGAAGGCTCAAGTGCTCCAACAATCAAGAAGAAGATGGCCGAGGAGCAAGATCTTGGTTTTGAGGAGGAGCTCATGGAGGAGCAAGCACCAAACCCACCGATCACACCAAGGAGATTTTCAAGGGAAAAAGTGGAGCCATCAAGGCTCACATATCAAGGCAAAGGACAACAAGTTGAGGGTATCTCATCCACTTCTTATGATTTATCTAGTTTTGAAGAACCGGCTAATGTTGAAGATGCATTGAACTCCAAAGAATGGTATAAAGCTATGTTGGATGAGTATGATGCCTTGATTGAGAATGAAACTTGGTTGCTTGTTGAGAGACCTCAAAGGAATGTAATAGGATGCAAGTGGGTCTTCAAGCTTAAGTTGAATGCAAATGGGAGTGTTAACAAACATAAAGCAAGATTAGTTGCAAAAGGTTATGCTCAAGAGAGAGGGATAGACTATGAGGAAACTTTTGCACCCGTGGCCAAGATGGTCACAATAAGACTAATCATTGCACTTGCATCACATTTTGGATGGATTCTATGTCAAATGGATGTCTCTAATGCTTTCTTGAATGGTTTTTTGGAAGAGGATATCTATATGGAGCAGCCACAAGGGTTCATCAAGCATGGAATGGAGAACAAAGTATGCCATCTCCAAAGAAGCATCTATGGCTTGAAGCAAGCCTCGAGATCTTGGAATTCAAGACTACATTGCTATCTTATTTCACTTTCTTTTGTTCAAAGTGAATATGATCCCACTCTTTACATTAAGTTTGATGATGTTGGTATTGTACTTTTACTCATTTATGTAGATGACATCATCATTAGTGGAAATAGTGTTGATGGTATTGAAAAAATCAAGATAGATCTATCCTTAGAGTTCAAGATGGTAGATCTAGGGTGTCTTCACTTCATCTTAGGCATATAAATACTTAGAGGGTCTGATTTTATCTTTATAAGTCAAGTAAACTATGCTCAAAGTCTTTTGAAGAAGTTTAAGATGGAAGTATGCAAAAGTGTTGACACACCAATGGAGCAAGATGTAAAAGTGCCAAATGAAGATGATGAAAGATCCTTCATGGACATCACTTTGTTTAGGCAACTTATAGGTTCCTTAATGTGGATCACTATAACTAGACCAGATCTTAGCTTTAGTGTATGTAGGTTGAGCCAATCCATGCAAAAGCCATTGAATATCCATTGGAAAAAGACTAAGAGGATTCTAAGATACATCTCGGGTACATTGGATTTTGGGATTCTATATAGAGGAGATGTGATTAACCTTCATGAATTTAGTGATTCAGATTTTGCAGGGGACAAGAGGGATAGGAAATCAACAAGTGCCTATTCAACTTTCATAGGAGAAGGTGTGGTTTCATGGCTTTCAAAAAAGCAAGAAACTATATCTCTATCTTCAACCAAGGCCGAGTACAAAGCTTTGACAACCACTACAAAGGAGGTACTTTGGATCAAGAGATTATTGGTGGAACTAAAGATCATGGATTCAGAGGAGGCACCAATCATCTACAATGACAATATATCAGCCCAACACCTTGCATCTAACCCAATCTTCCATGCAAGATCTAAGCACATTGAGATATGCCATCACTTTGTGAGAGAAATGGTGCAAGCCAAGGAGATTGCTTTGAAGCATGTTCCAAGCAATGAATGTGTAGCTGATCTACTTACTAAACCACTTCAAAAGACACCTTTTATGAAGTTCAGATCATCACTTGGAGTGATTAGTAAAGCAATGATTGAACCAAACTAGATAGTGAGGAGGAGTGTTAAAAATTCACAATTCTAGCTTGACTAGTTTTGGTCATATGACTTGTAAATAGTTAGATGGTCATGATGTGGCTTGTCACACGTGCCAAATAGCATAGGATTCCATTCATAAGGATGTTCTCAAGTAGACCTAAGTGTTAGAACCTTTGGAATGAGTCCAAATTATGCTTAGATACAAGGGAGAAAAAATAGGAGCTATTTTTGGTAATTTTTGCAATGTTGAGGGATCTCCAAGATTCCAACCCTAACTTGGTAGGGATGAAAGATCCACCAAAATTAGCATTAGGGATAGGTTTAGGTCTACTCATACCTGCCCAAAACCGTGATGGATCATGTATATATAGGTGATGATATCTCACCAAAATCAATCAAGCAATTTCATGTTTTTTCTCTCATAATGGTGCAATTGCTCTCTATGTTCATAATTGTTTGAGTACTTGTGATTACTAATGATTATAGGATTGAATGTAGGTCTGGTGTACAGTACTCAGACTGTGGGAGTCCGTACTTTCACACGTGTGAAGCCTTCTTCAAGGATTTGGGCCATTTAGTGAGGTTCAAGCATAGATTTTTGATGGATTTTGATGGTTCAACTTGTGCTAATCTTATGAAATCATAATCTATTGTTTCCCTCATCATTTCAAGTGTTTTAGGATCCTTATTTGCTGTAATTTTTACACATTGTTCTGCACACATAATGAGTGTAGTTTTGCAGGTGCTGCAGTCCGTGTTGAGAAACATGACTAAATATGCAGAGAAAGCAAAACAGAAAACTAGAATTCCTGCAGGTATCAGATGGGCAAACATAGAATCTAAAGAGGTTGCATATGACCCTAGACCAATGATAAAAAATGTGTAGGAAGAATCTTGAAATAGAAATAGTATCACCAAGGAGAAAACTGTGACCTTAATTTCCAACAGTCCCCCTTAAGGTCATGGTTGGTGCCTTGAGTGTCTTCGTCAGGTTTAGCATGAGGAAAAACTTTTGATGCTTGATCCTGGGATGAGCTTTGGTGAATATGTTTGCAACCATTTCTGTTGTAGAGCAATATTGGAGAATCACTTGTCCTGAGAAAACCTTTTTTCGAGTAAAATGATATTAAATTTCAATGTGCTTTGACTTGCCGTGAAATCTGAGATTCAGAGATAGTGAAATACAGCTCATGTTATCACACAGAATGGTAGTAGCATTAAACTTATTGTGATGTAAATCACGAAGTAATAATCTGATCCACATAGCTTCTTTTGAAGCTTGACATGATGTGATGTATTTTGCTTCAATTGAAGAAAGCACCACTATTTTTTGCTTTCTTGAATTCCATGAAATTGGTCCCCTTGCTAGAAAGAAACAAAACTCGAAGGTAGATTTTTTGGTAGAGGCATTTCCTCCCCAATCTGAGTCGGAGTAGCGTTGTAGGACCAATGGGTCAATAACACTTCCATCATAGCATAGAATGTGATCTAAACTTCCTTGAATATATTTCATCGATCTGTTTAATGCTTTTCAATGCAAGATCCTAGGATTAGACAAAAAGTCACATTTAGCTTCAGTATTGTGAAAATAGCTTCTAGAAGTTTTGGCGAAGGTTTCTGACAACTGGTGTAGCCCAGCGAAGGTTCTGGAGGTCTGGCGATAGTTTAATGTTCGTCTAAGAGCATCCTTCGCCTAAGTACTGCATTTAATGACAATTTTCAAGATCTGAACCTACGGACAACCTAATTTTGGCATTTTGAATCCATCTATCAGGTCGGCGAAGGTTCATAATGAAGATATCAAGGTTGGCAAAGGCTCCCAAAGTGGTAAGCTTTTGAACATCTCCATCATTATTCCTTGAGGAAATGAAAAGAATCTTTATCTAACAAGGAAAAACAATGTAAAACAAGGTGTAAATGATCCAAAGGGCCTTCACACATATAGTATGTCCTCCAGCTTGAAAACAAACTACATAAGCAAATAGCATTAGACACACGGATTTGAAAGCTATAAGAGAAATTACACAAGCGTGATAGAAAGCACTCCAAATTTACTTGATGATTATGGCTCCAAAATGAGCAATTATATTATTATTCATCTTGAGGTTAGCTAAGCAAGTTTGTCAGAGATTATAGGGCTATAATAGTTCTAGTTTTACCTACTCATCATGACTTTACCTAATGGTTAGGTATACCAACCTAAGGTTTGTAAATCAACACCCAATTTTCCTAGATTAGGAGTTTGGTCTAGATTGTAGGTAAGTTGACCAAATGACTTGTCTAACACCTATGACCTAAAACTAAGTAGCTAATCCTACTTTTTACACATAGGAACAAGCCTAATCCTACTTTTTACACATAGGAACAAGCTCTCACATATGTGGAATCATATTGTTCACATTCATATATGAATAATTAAGCTAATATTTTCAGTTTTCACACTATGCAAGTGATTTTATATGCTTTTTTTAACATTTGAACAAGCTTTCAAACTCTTGATATAATTGCTCAAGGCTTGTGCACCAAATCAATAAAATTTCATTGTAGACACCCTCCAAAAAAGTGTCACATTAATAATGTTCAGAGTGAAGGAATGTCATAATGATTTGCGGCATAAGAAGTTTAGACACATCAAGTTCAAGTCAATAGAGGCAATTTGGAAGGAGGAGCTTGCTCTTGGCCTACCAAAGGCTTTGTAAAAGGATGCAAATGTGTGAATCTTGTGCTTTGGCCAAATTACATAAGCTGGAACTACTATATTTGTGACTTCATAGCTAACTTGAGAGGATTGAATTTTTTTGGGTTGTTCATGTTTTGTACATATGACTTTGGATAGTAAAACCAAAAAGGGCTCACCTTCCATTAAAGGGATAATGGTAGCTTATGGATCATCTAGAAAAAGGTATAAAGTATATAGTTCATCTAGTAAAACATTTGTTGTCTCTAGAGATAAGATCTTTGATGATAGTAGCATGTCATGTTCTACATGTACTTAGCCCATGTGCTCAATAAAAATTATTGCTAAATATAGCCATGGGACTAGTTAATAGGATAGTTAATAAGAAGGCTTGCACAATTGTGCAATATTTGTACATAGCAAAACTTGTAAAGCCAAATAAGGCCCCAAAATCATACTAGAGACAGAAATAATCACTATAGATGGCTTAGGCCATGCTAAATTTAGTGACCATTATCCATTGTCTAATTTGAACTTTCTATGTGAAATGGAGCTTCTCTTTGAGAGCTTTCTTGGAGAACTTGGTTCATATGCCTACCATCACATAAGAGCTTGATTATGCTCTAGTTGAAGGCTTGATGTATTTAATGATCATTAATAATGCAATTTTTTATCTTACTTTGTCTAATTTGGTGAAGGTTCTGCAATTTGTCTAGTTTCTTGCTTTTCATGCTTTCACCATGGTAGTTTGATATAAAAGAATGGATTAAATTGTAAGATTCTATCATTGGCACATGAAAATTTGGAATGAGAGTCCCATCAAATTTGGTAGTTTATTTGAAGTTCAAGTGGAATTTCTATCTACTAGTTCCAGCCAAGTTTTTATCAAGTACACTATCATAAGCCATGTCAAGTAAGGAAACCCATTTTGAGTATAATTGATCTATCATGATGCTTGTTGACCTTTTAGATTCATTTTACTTGGGACACAAGTGGTAAGTCAAGCTACACAAGCTTTTAATACATGAATGATTCTCATGAATTGATTGGTTACACTTGCAAGCTGAAACTTTTTGTATAAAAATAACAACAATTAGTTTGTGAATCACTTTTGAATTTGGATGCAAAATGACAAAATGAAAAAAACATTATAAATTTCATTTGATGTAAAGGCTGGCATGGTGAAAAAAGAATAAAACATAAATTGAATTGAGCATTCTCTATGTTTTTATATTCTAAAATCTCCTTGTTTGCCTTTTGAAAAAATAAATAAAAATGGAACATGTTCTATGGATGTGGCTACAATGATACAAAAGTTTAGTTGCCAACGATAAAAACATGTGGATGTAAAGATTGATTCATTTTAGATTTAGAGCCCTACCAAAACTAGAAATTTGAATACAAGACATTATAAAAATTCAATTGATTTTATAGATAGTTATGAGCTTATTAAGAGGTATTAGATACCAAAGGCATGGTTCTCTCTTTAATGATTGAGAAGAACATCTTTTATTACACTATATTATCATATCACAAGTTTTTTTTATGTCTTTTTGAACAAAGTTTGCTTTTTTGAAGATGATGCTAGCCTCTGGAAATCTCCCATGATTGGGTTAAAGATAGAGAAGCATGCATAAGAGTGGAGACGATAATGCTATTTTTTTTTATCATACCCTTACAAGCAATGTACATCAATTCAAAGGAAAAAACTATCGCATAGACGTAAGCTCACCATTATTTGATAGAATCATATAGTGATTGGTAGTTGAGATAACATCTACTTCGAAAACCATATGGGGGATCTAGATATTGACCAGAGAGATAGGCGATGGCATTTATCCTATTAAAATTTTCAGTTGGGTGAACTTGGTCCCAATAGAAGTATTCTGATGGATTTGAGCAAGGTGTAATTTTAGTTTGGCCACAATATATAGATGTGGTACGTTGACCTTTACCACCTCCACAACATGCAGTTTGAGTTGTGGATATTCCTGCATCCATGGTAATAGAAGGAAAACAATATTACAAGAGAATAAAGTTTTTTTGATGGAAAATAATTTCAAAAGCACATAAAAAGAAAGGTAACAGAATGCCAAAAATTTCAAACTTACCGTATCGATGAGGATTTTTGTATACATCTTTGAATATACCCTCGAAGTCAGCGTACAACAAAGTGGCATTAAATAGTTGCTTGCGCAATCCCATAATTGAACTCTTTAGCATGTTGTTGTGTAGTGTAATAACATTGTTGTAAGAAGATAAACAACCCATTTCATCATAGTCTGAGGCATTTGACACAAAAATAGACAAATAATATGGTGTGCAACCTGCGGGAGGAAGATTCACCACCAAGAAGTTGCGAGCTCCTGATGAATATAAACTCTAATGATCATGATACACAGGTAAGAATCAATATATGTATTTTCAAATAACATGTAGTTCTTAAATACTAAATACATATAGTTATCAACAACATTTGCATTTTAGGTGTTTTTTATTGACTACTAATAGAAAGTATGAAAATTAAAAAAACTTCAAATATTGAATATGTATATTGAAGTATCCTCTATTAACAACCAAATGCATGAACGATAAAAAATGAATCTATGTCATATTTTAAGCTACAATATTGGAGATCTCAAAGTTCAATTTTCCATCTAGTTTGTAAATTTTTTCTTATAGAAATAAAAGCATCATTGTTTTTTCCACATTGCATTCATAAAAAGAACATAAGAAGTTGAATGGTTAAATCTATCTCAACAAAAATCCATGGCATTTTTGGCTCAATGCCACAGTCTATATTTTTATTTGAGTATATATACTAGTAGTAAATTAAGTATGCATGAATGAGTACGCCCTCTTGGGAATAGAAAGGCTACAAACATTATTATTTTATTTCTCTTATGAGATTTACAAAAACGAATAAAGAAAAAGTGTTCCATTCAACATTCCAAAATGAAACATTGAAAATTCCAAGAGTGTGAATCTTGTACATGCTTAAAAATGCCTTGCACCTTTGCATATATTCTCATTTTTTGATAAAAACTTTGACTTGGCCTCTTCCAAGGCTTTATCATTAAGTTAATTATTGTAACATAAGCATGAAAAGTAGTAATTGTGTGCTACTAAGGTTCCATAAAAAAATATGTTATAATTGCATGACCATTACTTAGCTATGCAAAACTGATATTAAAGTTCATAAACTCTTTCATCAACTTGATTTTGTACTTGCTGATTGATCCATCTTGATTTGTCTTCACTTTGAGAAACATCATAGGAGCAATGTGCTATTTAAAAAAGAAAATAAAATGTGGAGGGCTTTCAACAAACTTTAACAAATTCAAGTATCCTTAACAAATGTCAGCTTGATTTATACAAACCAAAATGTTTGAGCGTTTGATTTAATCTTCATAATGTTGGGGAGAAAAGAATGTTTGTTTCTATCCTTGAAACTATTTCACATAGCTACTTTTGAGAGCTTAAACAAAGCTAAAAGATTATATCAAGCATTTTCTTGCATCCTTGTACCTGTATACTCGACTCGACAACCTCTATGATTGAGGGCACCATTTGAGAGACACGTTCCGTACTCAAGCCCTTTTCAAAAGCGAATGAGTAGTCATTGCCTCCAATTTCTCCAATAACATGAAGCCCTTGTGCGAATGCACTTAGGTTTGGTAATTGATTTTGCCATCCTATGTACAAAAAATGGCATAGAGTTAAATAGATAAGAAATTGCATCAAGTTATTGCACCACATATCTATATCATCATCAAGCTAATTCTTTCAGAAACATTTGAACTTCAACATATGTTAATGTTTTAAAAAACTGGAAGATAGAGGAAGAGAGAATGACCTGTAGAATTATAAGTTGTGACAACATTCGCCTTAAATCTGAGATACCAATCGACTTGTCTTAATAATGAATATGGTAATATCATAGAGATATTATTTTTTTCAAAAAAACTTGAGTTGTGAATAGTTGCTCCTCCTACAGCAAAATTTACTCCTTGTGTAAAGCTTGTTCCGATAGATTTCAAATAGGGATTGATAAAGGGTAGATTTATTGCTTGTGCTGCAACAAAAGGAATCAAAACTTAGTAAATGTCAATGTTCAACTAAATATAAGTTGTGGAAACAATAATGTGCATCTCAATGAGCTTAATGAAAAAGACTTATGCACTCTAGTAAATTATGGCATAAGTTCACACACACACACACACAAAATTGAAGTACACAGATTGTTGGAGACTCCAAATATTTTCTGCTTGTACTGGACCTCAAATTTCAAAAGACAAAGTTAGTATGAATATTGAACTAGAGCTAAAGTTGCCTATAATTAAGTTATTTTTTGAAACATGAAATATCCTACTAGAAAGAACAATCACCCTATCTACAACATGATAAGAATAATAAGTTCTTAATCTTGAAACTAGCCTTTCCTAATGATAAGAAAATCCAATGAAAACTCTCAGTTCTAGTCACAATGTTGGAGATACTATGCCTTTACAACCTCACAAAAAAAGGCGACTAAAGAGCTCTACATCTCATGCACATAAGAATATCGTACTAGCAACCCAACAATAACATCTCTTCTTCAACTTTATTGATTTAACTTGTAATGGCTCTCTAACCATCACCAACTATTATGGTGGTTTTGAGCACATGCACATGACCCATTCAACAATAAGATTTAGATGAATCATAAGAACAAAGGTTGTATCTATATATAAATAGTAAGTAAAGTTCTTGGATGTAGCCACTATGAAACAACTCTCTCTCTCTCTCTCTCTCTCTCTCTCTCTCTCTCTCTCTCTCTCTCTCTCTCTCTCTCTCTCTCTCTCTCTCTCTCTCTCTCTCCATGAGATACTTACTACCTATGATGGGGACAAGCGACTTACTCAAGCTCATTTCAACAAGAGCTCAATCTCCTAGCTCAAGCTGTTTCAAATTCACAGTCATATCTTTAATCGGGATCCTAAGATCCAAAGAAATGTTTCACTTGTAGATTGATTACCTTGTAAACAAAGATTAAAAAAAAGAGAGTAAAATAAACCAATCCTAGGTAGCCAAATTGGGATTGCATAGCCTAGGCTTTAAAGAGATGGATCTTTCCACTCCATGTGGTAGTAAATAGATCTTAGAGAAGAATAGCAAGAAAAGATGTTTTTTTTTAAAAATCTCTACTAGTTTCTTTTGTGAGACAGATAAAGAGATTCTAAAAAATTGCCATATTAATATTTCTATATTGGATTCTATATTATGTGTTATGTAAAGCTATTCTCACTAGTTTCATCTTTGTATATTGAATTTCGTAAGACCTAAATGATGAAAATCATTTTACTAATTGTTACATTCTAGACATCATGTGTTATTTGTGATGTAATAGAAAGTGAGAACTTTTTGGCTATACTTAGGCAGAGTTATGAAGTATATAGTTGTGTGTAAAGAATGAGATTCTTAGAAAAAGGATTCTAGTTCACATCTGACCGAGAGAAGTGAATTTCTAGGAAGAACACAGTTGGTGAGAACTGAGACATATTGTTAGAATCTCAAAGTGGGGTAAGGAGTCTAGAGCACTAGGAGAAGCAAATTGAAAACATTCTTATCAAAGCTTAGTAGCAAGATTGATATATGCCATGGTCCATACCTGACAATATTTACGATTACTATCACACGTGCATTAATTCAAATTTGGACTCCTTTTAATTCCAGTGTATGACATTTTTGGCCACCAACAAAGAGAGTTCTCAAATGCATAATAGGCACATTAGACACATGGATAAGATTTAGGGGGAGCAATGATTTAGACCTATAACTTCTATGTTTTTGTATTAGTGATTAAGCTTATAATGTGGACTCAAAGAGATCCAAAATGGTAATACTTTTCACTAGTACAATTGGTTCTAAATCATGATAAAATTATTGAGCTTTGAGGATAAGTATATGGGAATAGTGAGGCAACACTTTGGCATAGCAGATTATTAACTTGATTCCATGAAGATCATAAGCATCCTATGATGTTGCACCTTGACTATCAAAAGTGCATAACAATGATAAAAGAAAAAAAAAATCTAGTTTCTATGTAATATGAAGTACATCCAAGTGTGACAACACTGCATGAGAGAAATGGCAAACACCGAAGAGATAAACCAAAATCTTGCCAATGCAAAATGATAAATGTTATGTTTACTAATTCCTTAGCGACATGGAAGGAACCTATATACGTGCATATCACAAGAATCAATTAGTCTGCTGGTAAAAATGCCATAGCTCTTTGATTGTTAAGTAAAATGGGGGAAATGCAAACTCAAACCTAGGAAGTCAATGACCAGCCTGCCATCTGAATAGCGATCTGCGGGCTTATGAAATGCAGTTCGTCCATATGGCAAGAATGCAGCTGGTGATATTGTTGGATAAAGAGCCTCAACGTTTCCGGTATCTGACAACGAGTCTCCGAACTGGAACAATGCGGGAAAGCATTCAGCAGCTGCACTTTCGGAGAAACCACAACTCACTACTATTGTTGAAGCCACAACTGCCACCTTCCACCACTTATATACCTGCAAGATGAGCTTGATGGAGCTTAAACCTGCCATGACAACTAATTTGTTGATGCTCTGATGCTTCTCTCCGACCGACATATAAGTATATATACGTGCAGCTGATCCACCATATTGGTAGTTTACTATGGTACCGTTATTTTGTCTCCTCCTCTCCTCTCTCTCTCTCATGCATTCTTTGCTGTCCTAGTTCATCTTTTGTAGGAACATCACACTCCACATACCCGCCTTCTAATAATTACTTCTCCCCCCGCCCCCGCCCGAGCTCTCCTGCGCTCTCTCTCTCTCATGCATTCGTAGCCGTCCTAGTTCATCTTTTCTTGAGGATCACACTCTCTATGCACGCCTTCAAAATTACAATATTCTCTCTCTCTCTCTCTCTCTCTCTCTCTCTCTCTCTCTCTCTCTCTCTCTCTCTCTCTCTCTCTCTCGTCATATGGGCTAGTTTATCTTTTGTTGCAGAATAGTACCAAGTGCTCTCTCTCTCTCTCTCTCTCTCTCTCTCTCTCTCTCTCTCTCTCTCATGGAGTTTTTTTTTTTTTGGAGGGGGGGGGGGGGGGGGTTCCTAGTTTATCTTTTGTCCAAGCATAGTACCAAGTGCTCTAGCTCCTCTCTTTTTTTAAACCCATTGTTTTCCTCCCATCTCTTAACATGGTTAGCTAGTTAAATTTGAAATCATTAGTTGGTAGACAACCTTTGCCTCTTTTAGTAACAATTCAAGGGACTCCTCATGATGATTACTTCCAAATTAATGAAATAACCTGGTTTGAGAGCTTTTACATATCTCAACATTGAAACATAAGTAGGCTTTGACCCTCTTCGAAAACCCTCCAACATCATGCACTTTTAACTCTTGTCATTTTTTGAAATAATAATTATCTACATCCATAAACTCAAAATAATTGCTGATTCAAATCAACAAATAGCTAACATAATGACAAATCAACAAATGAATAGAGCAAAATTATACCTTTTGTCACTAAAAAGTTCATTGTTTCCAAAAAACTCTCAATGCCAATTATTTTCTTAGGCCTCACCCATCAAGAAATTTGAGCATGAAGTAAGTAGCCTTGTCTGGGCCAGATGGAACTCTTACCAAGTAGTGTGAGAACTTGGGCAATGACAAGATAGAACTTCACAATGTCAAAAGCTTTATGTTTCTTAAAGTAATATCTTATTAGCTTATCCTATGCAAGAATTTCATGTTCAGTGCTTGCACTACTATCACACATGGATTTCTAATGAGAGTTTCTAATTTATGTATTTTTTTTGGCCAAAATTTTATAACTTTATCAAAGTGTTTGTTGGAGCTCCTGTGGTCTTTCTTGAAGAAATTTGAAAGTCCAAAGTTCACCAAAACCACATGAGCTACTGTTCACTCAGTGTGTGCAAGCTAACGAGAGTTCATACAAAGTGAAACATCAGAATTCACAATTGGCGAGGGTTCAAAAGGCCAATCTATCATGTGAGCTCTCGCAGACAAGACTAATTTTTATAGGAATGTTTGCAGCCTTTATTGTACGATCAATGTACTCAGATATGCTTATAAAAAGTTTGACAAAGTTTCTTACTAACAAAAATTGCAGAATTATGTAGGCAATCAATTTTTTTATATCTTAATACCCAAAAACTAGTAGAACCTTTGCAAAAGGCACTATATTGGATCTTTGTCAAACAAAACTTTCATTCATCAACATTGATAATTCACCTTGACAATTGCAATACAAATGGTCTGTTGGCATGGCCCTATGAAAGCTACCTGCGGTAGCACTAGCAAGGGTTAAAGTGTAAGAAAAGTGCAGAGGTTGTAGTCTAACGAGATTTTTGGACCAAATAGCAAATTTGAGGTCCATAACCCACTTTTTGACAATAAATTTAATGACAAACCTCAAACTGTCTGGTAGCTAAACTCACTAGGAAGAAGCTGCAACAAGAGGATTGACGAGAGTTCTTGTGGAGTTGAGGGTAAATTTTTTGTGGTTTATAAAGGTTTTTTGACTGTTTTTGCAAATTGGCTGGGAACCAACCTTCACAACTTGGACAACAAATTTGGACAATAATTCCAACTTTGTATCCAGGCCGGCAAGGGTTAGTTAGAGAGGAACAGAAAGTTATTTACTCTGGTAACATTGTTTAGCCTCAAAATGTCTCTTTGGAGGTTTTTGGAGTTTTTGGTTGATTACAACCAATAATTCAACATTTATAGCATGTATAGATTCTGTAAGAGTGTTCTCATGCTTCTAAGCCCACTATCAAAGGAAGTAACAAACAGAACAAGCCAAAATCAAGCCTATTAGCTCCCAACACCAAAAACAAAAAAAAATGCAAGCAAATGAAACAAGATAAGAGAACTATCCATGACAACAACACCACGATAGGGGGTTGTAGTTCCACTCATTGCCTGTCACGACTTATCACTAGTAGTTTTCATTCCCATGGGATAGTTACTCAATTGTTGTGGCTTTTAGTAGGGACAAGCCACAAAACTTGTGACACGATTTTTGAGTTTTTTTGTGACAGTTGGATATTGGAACGAGTTTTCAAAACTTTTCAACTTGGTGGTGTATAATGCAACTAGATCGCTTGTCATCCAGAGATTATGTATTCTATTTCATTGCAAAGTCATGCACCATCCGAGTTTCTAACATTGGGCTTGTACTTTACATGGAACAATTTTAATAATCACTTAGATAAAAAAATAAACAAAAAAATTCAAATATTTTAAAGTTGAAACGATTGTCTATTACTAAATTCAAAATAAAACCTTGAATTGAAATATGAATTTATAATTTTTGAAGTTAAAAACTTACCACACAACATTCTCTATTCTCGCTTTACAAAAAGCCAATAAAGCGTTCTGGAGTGAAGCTGATTGCCAACTAGAATGAAAAATAATAACTCTCCAAATAGGAGACGTTGTGACATCAAGAAAGCCTTGCATGAAGCTATGGATTTTAGCAAATTTAAAAGGAGAATCAACATTCAATGATTCCTTCGTATGAAATCCATATGGGATATTGGCAAAGCAAAATTTATAGGGCCTTTTTTTTGTAAATTTGAAAATTTCTCTACAATCACCCTCCTCAACAATATAAAAGCATGGTTGATCATGGACGCTTTTAGGGAGGTAGGTCTTTGTTTCATCCTCCTCCGCAATGGTCTCACCCCATGCCAACTTCTCTTTGTAACTCTTTTCTGCTTTTGTCTTTAGAATATATCTCTTGAATTGCTCTGAAAGGACTTTAATCTTTTTATCTTCAAGGGACTGAAAAAGAAGTAGCTATGCTTAGCATAGGAGATACAAAGTCTAAAACATAATTAAAGAAAAAAAATTAGAAAATACCTTTGTTAGACATGAGTGAAGTAAATACCATGTCTCTTAACAATATCAAAGAAGGTGCCAAAGCCTCATTTTGGTTGTTCAGAGGATAAAGCCTATGGCACTCATCAAAATCTTGACACTTTAACTTTGTCACAAGGGCTTCTTGAACTTTCATTTAAACAATCTATGTCTGCATTAAAAAAGGTATATGGGTTACAAATCTTTTAAAATTAAAAAAAAATCATTTCGAGAAGAAGTGAGTTGAAAACAAATATAATTCTGAATTTTTTTTTTCATTTCAACAAGGGAGAGTTGACCATCTGCATCTCTTGAAAGAATACTTATTATTAACTCCGAAGAGTTGATCCCTTGCAAATTCTTCACTTTGATATTTCCATTTTTGTAGGGATGGGCTTCAAAGTTAGAGTGGAGGCAATCTGTTTTTCTTTTTTTAGACACCTTGTGCAGATTGGTGTTTTATTTGAAATTTTTTTCACTTATAAAAAATTTTGTCAATAAGAGCCCATTCCTAAAATAAAAGAAAGTAATAATGATTAGATAATTCGAATTAATATTAAAATAAAATGAACTTTATGACAAGTCTAGCAAATTATGATTAACATAGCAATCTACGAAGAGAATGGCATTTAATGATGAGCATGGTAGGCCTATCTCTTGTGCACATAGTGCTTTGAGCTCCAGTTGATTGACATCTCCAACTTTGGAGACTCTCAAATATTCTTTACCAAAAAATCGAATCCTTTGTATTACTGTAGTCATTTTCATCCGATAATCTTGGTCAATATTGTGGCCCCAAGGAAGCAGTTTAGCTTCATCCATTGTCATCCCAGCAAACGCAATGGCACTAACACTACAAAATGAAGCAACATGAGGATACTCTTGAAATAATTGTTTTCGGGCTTGTAAACTATGTATGCTCCCAAGTACAAAAAAATGGTAAGAATCTAAATTAAAAAAATCAAAATTTGCAACACTATTACTTGGACGATTTAGGTGCACATTCAGAAGAATACTTTACGATTTATAATGAAAGTTTTATGTGTGGCCATGTCTTAAAGGATCTACCAAAAAAGAGGTCACTATGGCTTGTGTGTAATCTTTTAATTTTATTAACATTGTCTCAATTAATTTTGGACTTTTTAATTTATTTAGGACTATTTTCTTCATGTGGTACCAAAAGAGCCAGATAAGAAAAACAATAAAAAAATTTCTAATCGTTGAAGTGGGATTTTCTCGAGTTTGAATCTCATTTCAATACAATTATAAGCCAACAAGACATAATTGATCAACGAGTCACAATTTAGTTTTTAAAATTTATTGATGCTTTATTCCAATAGCTATGAGCACCTAATATAATTGTAAATCCAAAAAAATAAATCTGGTTCTTGAGTATCATATACATTGATTCAATTATAATTCAAATGAAGTTAACATTCCAATTGTTACATCAAGGGGGTTATGGTGGATGTTTTTGGGAAATCAGATATAATAATGTCTAAAATTAGTGTCGATCCGAATAACATAGACAACTTTGAAACCTATTAAACATTGATATTTAAAAGAAAAATAAACATAATTTGATAATATTTAAAAGAAACATAAACATCACCGAATCATATACTACAGTAACAACTTTCAAGCTGTATTGTAAGAAGTCTCATAGAAATTTAATCACAATGTGTCATTTGCCACTAAAAGTGGTTCATATTTATATTAATGGTCTGGGGCCAAGCAAGCCCTACATTAGTCAAGAGACTATTACAAAAGATGCACAACTTTGGTGCAATTCTAGACAATGTAAAAGTTTAACCTTTTAGACTAGTGTCAATGATTCACTCTTTCAATATTCTAAAGGTTGATAATTAGAAACTATTTTCAACCTTTAAAATTTCTAAAAGTCGTTAAACTTTCTACATCATGATTCCTCATGGTCTTACAATACACATGCCATGGAATAGGATTTACTTATAATAGGGTGACATGGCCACACCCTAGCATACGAAAAAGTCGGCTTTCTACAAAATTGCCATGCTGGATTTACAACTGAATTTACAAAAGGAATTACACATCTTTTGAAGCCAAAGTTGGACTCAATATTGGTCTACCGTGTTTTAGCGAAGCAAGGTAACTTTAAACAAGGAAGCATCCATGAGAGAGAGAGAGAGAGAGAGAGAGAGAGAGAGAGAGAGAGAGAGAGAGAGAGAGAGAGAGAGAGAGAGAGAGAGAGAGAGAGAGAGAGAGAGAGAGAGAGAGAGAGAGAGAGAGAGAGAGATGGCATTTTTCTGCAGGGGTTCGTGCATTGGTGAAGGAGTGTGCCTCTGCAGCACGAATGGAGGAGTGTGCATATCAGCCATCATTTTTTATATTCATAGAATTCCATATTCATGTAGGGACAAATAAGCAACTTTTGAAAGCTATCTCATTTTTGTTGATCCAAAAACAAAAAGCAGATCACTAGAGTTTTATTCAAGTTTCTTGTCATCCCACCTACTAACAATAAAGTTTTGTTAGCAATTTGTGGTACAAGCAGAAACATATTCAAGAAAAAGCAAAATCATGCTTTTCTTTTTGTTCCCTGCAACCAGAACTAGAAGTATTGCTAAGAAGATTTTTATTGCTTGTAGTGTAGAGAAGCTTGTTTAGATGTGTCTTACAAGTGTAAAATAATCATCTTCCAACTAGAAATTTGATTTCTTTTCTTACAAAAAACAGGTTCTAACCCATTCCTTTCCTGATCCACATGTCGGTATTTGTTTCTACTTCTCCCGTTGCTCCTCCTCCCATTCAGATTGTAGAGTCTAACAAACAATTAGATGATGACACATTTGGCAGTGCAATTTCCATTTCATCCCCTTTACGTGTTGATTCCATCGCACCAGAGGATTTGGTATCGGAAGAAGTCTTGATCGAGGATGATGACGATGATGAGGAAAGGGCCGCATCGCAAATGAACCCTCATCAGTCCAGATATACCCAGAAGATCTTAGAAGATTTTGGGATGATAAATTGCAAAGAAGCAAATACTCCAATGCTTGCAAGAACAGTCCTGACGAATGAGGATTGTTCAAAGACTGAAGAAGAAAGAAAATTGATGCAACATACACCATCCAAAAAATTGATCGGATCACTAATGTACCTTGCAGATAACACACGTCTTGACATTGCTTATGTCGTGTTCAGTATGAGCCAATTCAGCACGAATCTAGGCTCGTAACTCATTGGAAGATCGCAAAACAAATCTTGCAATATCTTCAATTGACGAAAGATTTTGGATTGTATTATTCTCGTGATGCAGGGTTCCAGATGCTTTCCTACAGTGATGTTAGTTGGGCATTTCTCAAGGACGACTGCAAAAGTGTCTCAGGAGGATGCACCATCGCGTTAGGAGCAGCAATTCTCTGAAGCAGACCAGTCATCTTTTCGAAGCAGAGTATGTAGCAGCAAAAAATATGGCCAATGAAATCATTTGGCTCCAACAGTTCCTTGATGAACTAGGTGAAACGAGGAATGAACCTCTGATTTTGCAGATGGACCATACATCCGCAATACATCTGACAAAGGATTCTATGTTTCACTCAAGGACGAAACACAATGCAATCAAGTACCACTTGATAAGGGATCCGATCAGGAAGAAGATGTTGTAGACTACTTTCATTGGAACGAAGCATATGGTTCCTGACATTTTCACAAAGGCCTTAGACAAAGGTTTGTTCGAGAAACAGAGGAGCAGTCTTGGAGTCATCAAGCTATCACGCTTTGAGAGGGAGCTAAGGAAACAAAACGTTTCTATTACCAAAGCTTTGCTACCTTTCAACTCTCAATTTGAAAAAAAGACACGAAGTAAAAATATTCACGAAACAAAATCCTTCGTGCTCCAAAGAAATCAAGAAGATCAACCAAATACCATGAAGTACAAATCTTTGATCTGATATAGTGACATCAGTAGAAGAGCTTTAGAACGTGGCTAATCCACCACTCTTGTAATCCATGATAAGTTATAGATTGTTTAATCTATCTAATCAGAAATGCTATTCTGAATGTATGCAATTGCTTGATGCATAAAATCTACATATAGACGAAAAATAGAGAATACATGTCCGCCTATGTGCTAGACAATTTTGTAAGAGGATCAACAGATCCAAGAAGTCCGCTAGTAAGCAAGACACTATTCATGGGAGAACATTATTTCTCTCACGCCAATGCACTATGTGGATCTGTCACATAGTTCTTGAAATCGAGAGGATCAATAGATGATATTGTAGCTATTATGCACATAATATTCTGAATTTTTTCTGATCTCGAATGATTTGTTGTCTACTATTATTCGTGTATCTCATTTACTTGTTGAATCAATTCTGCACACTGGTTCAATCTTGTTAAATGCTGTATTAATCTATAACATAGATCAACAGTGTCTGTCTACATTCTGGAGGATTGTAGGAATGATAGAACAGGCAATGACCAGCAATCATATCCGAACTTCATCCGAATTGATTTTGTTCGCAATATCAATATCAGAGCTCGTTCAAGTTTCGCTTCACTTTGCTTCGTTTCGTCTAGTTTCGTTTCGTTTCGTTTCGTTATAGAGCCTGATTGATCTTTGAACAATTTTCCATTTTCTATCAAAGGAGAGGGAAGATCAGAGATTTGGAGACTCTTCAAGGCTATTCTAAGGAGTTGAGGGCACCTCCTAAAGTGATTTAGATTCAATGCATCAAATCAGATCAATTTTTCATCAATTTTGATTAATTCTTGCTTGTGATTGGATAGTAGATTGTGTTGCATCCTCGTTAAGTTCCATTTAGATCTTTTTTAAGTGATTTTGGAAGGATATTAGGTTGCTAAAATTTATTCTTGATCAGATCATTTGGAAGCTTTTATGTTCTTTATAGAAAGAGGGGCAATTCTACTAGTTTTGTCTACTTCAATCAAGCAAGTGCATTGTTTCTAGTATTCTATGATTTGATTTTGTTCAAAGTCATTCTTAGATCTTTATAGGAAGTCTATTATTGATCTTTTCAGGTACCTAAGAAGTGGGATAAGGTAGATCTTCAATAAAATCAATAGAAGTAACCTTCATTTATGTCAAGTCCTTGATTAGGAGAAGAGATGGCATCTTTAAATGCATATCTTTTGGATACTAATGAGGTAAATGGTAAGGAGGATGAACCTATTCATCCTCAAGAAAAAACCAAATACAACAAGAGGTGCAATATTGCACTACATTTTATAAAAATGAATGTTGCAAATGAACTCTTATGAGAGGTAGGAGATTGCACTTTTGCTCAAGATGCTTGGGAGCCTTTGCAAAAAGTCTACGAATCCAAGAACCAAACTAGGATGTTGGCTTTGAAGAATCGAATCTATAGAAGCTCTCAAAAGAAAGGAGAGAGTGCACATACTTTTGGCTTAAGAGTGAAGGAATTGAACAAAGAGCTAGCCTTCATAGGTGATCCTATCAAAGATGAAGAGCTTTTTCAACTCATCTTGAATGGACTAAGATTTGAATTTGACAATTTGGTTCAGGGATATGCAATTATGGGTAAGCTACCCATACTTGAAGAGCTCCAAGGCACACTCATGGCCGAGGAGTCAAGAAGGAGCCAAATGCAAGAGAGAATGGATAGGCTTTTCATCCAAGGTGGAGATGACCAAGCTCTCTTCACCAAAGGCAAAGGATCAACATTCAAGAAGGCTTCAACAAAGCTTGAGATCAAGAAGGACCCTCAAAGGCATCTCCATCAATCACCAAAGTCAAGAAGGACAAATCCAAGGTGAAGTGCTACTATTGTAGCAAGATGGGGCATTATGCCTCGGAATGCTTCAAGAGGAAGCAAGATCAAAGCCAAGCCAACATGAGCAAGAAAGAGGAAGATGGAGTTCACATGAGGACTCTCTCATGATGTCCATATTTTCTTCAACAAGCTTCAAAGGAGAAGATCCTTGAAGGATCGATTCGGGTGCTAGTTCACACATGAATAGCAAAAGGGGGTTTTTCTCTTCTCTCTTATCTTATGATGGACCTATAAAATCTATCTATACAGCAAATGATGAAGCTTGTAAGATTGAAGGAGCTGGTAGCTGTTACGTCCATGTCCTGTATAAGGGAATCGGAATAATTCTTGACGTGGATAGCCGGTCACTTAAGTGTATATGGTTATTGGTTATGCCTTGTCATTCCGGGCTTGGCCTGTAAAGTAATTAATAATCATATGAGGGCCCAAACCTATAATTGGACATAGGAGCACATGCATAGTGAATGACTGCTTTAATGCAAGAATAGGAGGTCAATAGCTCAATATAGGTTGCATGGGGATCCTAGGGGAATATTCTTTCTCTCATGAGGAGAATATGTCCATTGGAAACTCACCCATCCTCCTATTGGAAATTCAGTTTCTTGAGCCTGTTTCTCCTCCTCTCTCTTAGGTTCTTCACTATGGCTTGGGGGCTAGGTCCAAGAGGAAACTCTGGGAGGGACCTAGGTTTGGAAGGGTGGTTTTGCTCCACAAGTGTCCTTTTGATTGTTTTGCAAGAGGATGTAGTCAGATCTTCATTTGGTGATCCTTACAGTGGTATCAGAGCTATGGATTTGCATCAATCCAAAAGTGGAGCTACTTCTTGTATTTTCTCATTTTTTGTGGATTTCTCCTGGCACGTTACTTCCAGGTGGTGGAATTGATCTCCAAGTAGGTGGCTTCTCTGAATTTGGTGTACTTTCAGCCTAAAGATCAAAATTATGGTGTTTTGCCATAGTTTTTGGTGGAAATCTATGGATTTTTGATGATTTTAGTGGATTTTTCACCTAGAAATGAAGTTTTTTGCTTGAAATTGATCATAGGTACTGGTGTAGTACGTTTTTCAAATTGTACTTGCTGTTTTACAGTCATTATTGATTGGAGCTAATGATTGCATGATGTTGGAATAGTCAAAAGGTGGATTAGATAGTGATTTTGGACCAAACATTGGGGTTTTTGGACCATAAATGGGCTATAGAAACCCTGTTTGACTAGAATCAGAACTTTAAGTGCTTGCATGCAATGGATTTACAGGGATTTGGATCTGATTGCACAAATTTGTGGATATTTCTCACAAATTTTGGTCAATTATTCATCCATAGTCGAATGGATTGGCAGAAGAATAGGACATTAGTCGAGCCTGCCAAATGCATGATAACTTATGATTCATTGCCAAAATCATTCTGGCAACATGTTGTATCAACATCAGCTTACGTGCATAACAGATGTATAACTAAAGGTCTCCTTGACAGCAAAACCCCTTCTGAAGTCTAGGTAGTATCCAAGACTTCATTGAAATATTTGAAAGGATTCATATGTACCGCCTATGCTCATGTCCCAAAGGACAACAAAAAGAAATTAGATGAGCATTCATTCAAAACTATTCTTGTTGGCTATTGTACTTCTGATGGAATGTATAGACTACACAAAATAGAGACCTATAGAGTTTTCACTAACAAGGACATGACTTTAATTGAAGATCAGTCTATTGATTTGAAGGGCAAGGACCAGATGTAGTCTACAATTTTTGCCCCAACAATTGATACATATTGAAATACTATTTCAATTTCTTCCAGCAATCACTCTGTACAGTTAGACCCAAAAGAAGATGAAGAAGCTGCAACTCAAGAGCAACCAACACAGTCGACACAAAGTCGAATTTTGTAGCCAGGAACTTCAACCAAGAGATCAACAAGAACTTGAACTCAGCATGTCTGATACATTGATGAGTTCGCTCACTACTCTATTCAGGAGCCAACCACAGTTGAGGAAGCTATGTCATAGGCCAATTCAGATCTTTGGAAAGAAGCAATGGACAAAGAGTACAAATCACTACTGAGGAACAACACATGGATTGTCACCAAGCTGCCAACAGATAGAAAGATAATCAACTACAATGGATCTTTAACATCCAACAGAGGTACTTCTATAATTTGCTGACGAAATACAATTTCATGAATTGTAAGTTTGTAAAGAATCCCATGGATCTAGGTTTAAAACTATCCAAGGAGTAATGCCCTTAGACCATTGAGGAGAAGGTCAAAATGAAGGGATATCCATATCAATCAATTATTGGATCGTTATAGATTAATACAACATTCCACAAATTGAACCAGTGTGTGAAATTGATTAAACAAATAAATGAGATACACGAATAATAGCAGACAACAATTCATTCGAGATCAGACAAAATTCAAAATAATATATGCATAATAGCTACAGTATCATCTATTGATCCTCTCAATTTCAAGCATTGTGTGACAGATCCACACAATGCATTGGCATGAGAGAAATAACGTTCTCCCACGAATAGTGTCTCGCTTAATAGCAGACTTCTTGGACTTGTTGATCCTCTTACAAAATTGTCTCGCGCACAAGTGGACATGTATTCTCTATTTTTTGTCTATTTGTATATATGCATCAAACAATTGCATACATTCAGAGTAACATTTCTGATTAGATAGATTAAACAATCTATAATTATTCATGGATTACAAGAGTGGTGGATTAGCCACGTTCTAAAGCTCTTCTGCTGATGTCACCATATCATATCAAAGATTTGTATTTCATGGTATTTGGTTGATCTTCTTGGTTTCTTTGGAGCACGAAGGATTTTGTGTCGCGAATATGTTCGCTTCATGTCTTTTTGTCAAATTGAGAGTTAAAAGCTAGCAAAGCTTTGGTTATAGAAACATTTTGTTTCTTCATCCTTGAATGCTAGAAAGTCTCCTCTATGAAATCACCTCCAAAACTCGCTTAGAAATCAATGCTTAGAGCAAGCAAAACTTGCTATCTTGGTAATGTGGATTGAATTCAACTTTGCCTCTGGTTTTAGACACCTAAACACCTGAAAATGAAGTCACACAACATAATCTCCAATGTATTTGACTCACTTTGAGTTATAGAATCAATGCTAGATGCCATTAGAGAAAATTTGGCTTTGTGCATTAATTAATTGTAAGTGATCCATAGTGACATGAAAGTCATGCACAAAGTGTAATGGACACATGCATGATGATTTGTACATTTCCAGTTAGAACTAGCACACTTGGAAAAAGTGGTAGAGTTTCATGCATGAGAAGTGACAAATGTCACGTAGACTCTAGTTTTCACTTTAGATGTCATTAAATGATGGATGATTGTGGTTCTACCTCGAGCTACCTCAAACTCCATAAATATGTGTAGCTCTCCTCATATTTTGTGATGAAGAACTAAAGCTTTCTAGCTATCTCTGCCATTTTGGATCCACACAATTCTTGCTTGTTATCTCTCTATCTTTCTCTCTCTAACTTGTGTTGAGGCTAATGTTAATACACTGATATCTTGTACTTTTGCTCATTATTGATTTATTGCTATCATATTCTGATGCTGAGCATGCTAGATTGTGGTTAAGCCATATCTTCTGAACTAGATCTTGTTAATCAATCTAGAATCAAGTTACTGTGCTAATCACAAAGCTTAATTAGATCCATCATACTTGTGGACATTCCCCACATGATTGTACAAGAAATTGAGAGCTAATTCAAGCAAAAAAATAGTTTTGCACTTTTTCTCACCTTTCTTCAAAGTGTATTTGGATCAAATCGGATTGGAACTGAATTTTCATACCTGAATAGTGGTAGTACGGAATTTTGGAATTCCGCACGTGTGAAAATCAGAGATTTTCAGTCCCTTCTAACTCCTTGCTTGTAGATCCAAAGATAGTGGTAATATAGCTTGATGGAAAGTTATGATCTGTACTTTTCATATAAATTGAAACCAAATCAATCTGATGTGTCTATCAAGAGTTATAAGCTCTTAAAGAGGATAGGGATAGGTCCAAAATTTGAGTGACAGCATTTTGATTTGATTCAACCTTGCTTTGTTCTGAATCCATTGTTTTGAGCATCCTACACAAGAAACTGAAGATCAAGACTAAGTTTGAAGTAATTGAACACCCTTTGGGCCTTCTGAGTGTCAATAGTATTTTCTTTTGATGCATTTCACACGTGCCAAAAGTAGGATTCAAACTAGCCAAAGTGTCTCAATCCACTTTGTGTGTCTGATCTAGATAACTTGTCTTGTGGAATATTCGAGATTCATCTCAAATATAGTTGCAAGTGTTTCACATAGGAAGGTAGTACATCCTTGAAAATACCTATAGTGAAAGAGAGTAGCAACTTTAAGTTTGATTGGAACAAGCTCAAACATATTGCAGTCCAATAACTAAGAAGTCTTCATCAAAATGTCATTTCTGGGAGGATATCCTCTAGAAGCAAATGAAAGACTAAACACTTCTGATTACTCAATTTGGAAGTTCAGAATGGATTCTATTTTGATACTCCAGGATGTTATGGACATTGTGCTTGGTGTTGAGGAGGGGTCTCAAGCACAGGCTGAAATTCCTAAGTATAGGAAGAGAGCTAGAATGGCTCTACATCTCATTAAGATGAATGTATCTAATGAAAATCTGAGAGAGATAGGATCTTGCACTACAGCCAAAGAAGCTTGGTATGCACTTAAGTCCATCTATGAAGCAAAGAATACTTCTAGAATACTCACTCTTAGGAATCAGATTTTCCAAAGTTTCCAAAGAAGTGAAGAGAGTGCATCAAACTATGTTTTGAGAGTTAAAGATTTACATAGAGAGCTTTCCTGTGTTGGTGTTACCATTAATCAAGATGAGCTTGTTCAATTCATTTTAAATGGCTTGAGAGATGACTATGATAATCTTGTTCAGTCTTTTGCCATTAAGGAGGAGTTGCCTAATCTAGAAACTCTCCAAGGAATTCTTATTTCTAAAGAATATAGGCAAAGCTATAAACTTTCCAGGATGAACAAACTCGAGCATGGTGGAAATGACAAAGCCGTCTTTGTCAAAGACAAGCATAAAGGAAGGAGTAAGAACCAGTTCTCTCAAGCATCCAACAAAGACAAAGCCAAAGATCGAGACAAAGATGGTGAAGAGGATGATTCATCTCATCCTTCTACTTCAAAGACCAAGAAGAAGAAAGTGAAGTGTTTCTTCTATGGCAAGAAGGGGCACTATGCCTCTAATTGCTTTAAGAAGAAAAACCAACCTAAGTAACCTAATCTCTCCAAAGAAATTGAAGAAGATTCTGTTGCAAGTGATGGAGAAGGATCATTTATGGTGTCCAGTTTTTCTTCATCACCTTTCAAGAAAGATGGAGCTTGGTACGTAGATAGTGGAGCTTCTTCACATATGTGCTGTTCAAAGGAGTCATTTGACTCAATTGTACCTTACAAAGGACTTAAGAGATCTATTTACACTGCTAATGATCATGAGTGCTCTATAGAAGGAATTGGCAACATTCCATTGAAACTTGCTTTTTCAAAACTTCTTGCACTTTCTAATGTTCTTTTCATTCCAAAACTTACAAAGAACTTGATTAGTCTGGAAAAGTTGCTTGATAATGGTTGTGATGTAAAGTTCAACTCCAATACTTGCTTTATCAAAAAAAAAGATGAGATCCTAGCTAATGGATCTAGATGTGGTGGAATTTTTAAATTGAATTCTTATGATAATACAAATCTTTGTGAAGTTGCTTTGTTATCTAAGGAGGATTTGTGGCATAGAAGATTAGGACATCCTAACTTTAATTCTATGTCTTCTATGGTCAAGAAAGTGAAGGCAATTGGTCTTCCAAAATCTCTTTCCAAAGATTTTAATCCTTCTGAGGCTTGTGCTATTGCAAAATCACACAGAAAGCCATTTCAGAAGTCTTTTATAAAGACTACTCATCCTTTGGAGCTTATAAACTCGGATGTACATTTTTTCTCTTCTAAAAGTATTGGTGGTGCAACATGTTTTGTCACCTTTATTGATGACTTTACTAGGTATACTTGGTTGTATCTACTTTCTTCAAAGGCTATGGTTTTTTATCACTTCCTAATCTTCAAAGCTTATGTTGAGAAACATTTTTCTTTCAAAGTTAAAGCTTTAAGATGTGATGGGTTTCATGAATATTGTGAAGGTGAAGGAATAAAGAGAGAATTTTCTTGTGCTTATTCTCCATCTCAAAATGGAGTTGCTGAGAGGAAAAACAGATCTTTATGTGAATGTGCTAAAGCAATTCGAGTTGAAGCTTCTTTTCCTATTGAATGTTGGGGTGAAGTTATAAATTGTGCAAATATCTGTGCAATAGATTACCTCACAATGCACTTGCTGGAAAATCATCTTTTTAAGTCTTGTTTAAGAAGAAACCTAAGGTAGATCACCTTAGGGTTTTTGGTTGTGCTTGCTTTGTTCATGTGCCCTTGGAAACAAGGAAAAGAGATGATCCTAATTCTATTAAAGGGATCATGGTTGGATATGCATCCAACAAGAAAGCTTACAGAATCTATGTTCCCTCTACCTCAACTACAATTGAGAGTAGGGATGTTATATTCCATGAGGATCAAAAATACATTCTTGAGGAGGCCAAGTTCAAAAATTCTCACAAAGATACTTCAATCATCACCCTTGAAGACTATCATGGAGATATGGGGCCGAGAATTGAGGAGGAGTCACCTCGAATCTTTTCACCAAGGAGATCTCAAAGAGAAAGATCCGAGCCTAGGAGGCTTACCTATGAAGATAGAGGCAAGCAAGTGGAGATCAGCTCCACTAATTGTGCTTATTTTATTTCTCATGAGGAGCCAAAGGATGTATATGATGCACTCAACTCGAAGGAATGGTACCTTGCCATGAAGGAGGAATATGATGCTTTGATGGTCAATAAGACATGGGAGCTTGTGGATCTTCCATCCAACAAGCACACCATTTGCAAGTGGGTCTTTCGAGTCAAGTATAATCAAGATATCACAATCAACAAGTACAAGGCTAGACTTTGTGCTAAAGGTTTTGCTCAAGTTTATGGAAATGATTATGAGGAGACTTTTGCTCCAGTTGCAAAGATGGTATCAATTAGAATCATAATTTTTGTTGCTTGTTTTTTCAATTGGCAAGTTCTTTAACTAGATGTCTCTAATGCATTTCTTTATGGATATCTAGAAGAAGAGATTTATATGGATCAGCCTATTGGGTTCATCCATGACAAAGACAAAGTTTGCTTGCTCTTCAAAAGTTTATACGGACTAAAGCAAGCTCCAAGGTCATGGTATTCTCGACTTAGCACCTTTATTGAGTCACTAGGATTTAATCTTAGTAACTATGATCCTTCCTTAAATGTCAATTTTTTTGATAAAGATATTGTCATCCTTCTTATTTATGTTGATGATATCATTCTGACAGGAAGTTGTATCAAGTTAGTTGAGGAAGCCAAGGTTGCACTTGTAAAAGAATTCAAGATGCAAGATCTTGGAAAAATTCACTACATTCTAGGATTAGAGATTGACTTTCTTAAAGATAAATCTTTTGTATGTCAATCCAAGTATGCTCTTTCAATGTTAAAAAAGTTCGATATGTTAGATTGTAAGAGTATAGAAACTCCTATGGAGCAAAATGTAAAAGACCCTAACAAAGGTGATGAAAGATCCTTCGTGGACATCACACTTTTTAGGAGTCTTATAGGCTCCTTAATTTGGCTCACAATAACTAGACCTGACATAAGCTTTAGTGTTCATAGCTGAGCCAGGCTATGCAGAATCCTACTATTTATCATTGGAAAATGGCCAAGAGAGTGCTTAGATATATATCTTCAACTTTTGATTATGGTTTATTGTATAAAAGTGAAGATCTTTCTATTGTTGGTTATTTTGACTCAGATTTTGCGAGTGATAGAGCAGATAAAAAATCTACAAGTGCTTAATGTCATATATCTTGGAGGAAACTTGATATCTTGGCTTTCCAAATCAAGATACTGTATCACTCTCATTGTGTGAAGCTGAGTATAAGGCACTCACTACAACAACAAAGAAAGTGCTTTGGATCAAGAGGTTACTAGTGGAGCTAAAGATAATCATAGAAGAGGACCTACCTATGATCATGTGTGACAACATTTCAGCCCAAGCCCTTGCCAACAACCCAATATTCCATGCAAGGAGCAAACATATCGAAGTTGCACATCACTTCATGAGAGAGAAGCTCATTGGAGGGGAAATCTACTTGGAGCACATCAACACATCATGTTGTATTGCTGATATGCTAATCAAACTTTGAGCAAAAGTTCCTTCATCAAGCATAGAGCCAATCTTGGAGTAATACCAAGATCCATGTTCAATTCAATATATGATTTTTTTTAGGAGTGTTGAAATGGAAAAATAATCCATCTTGACTTTAGGCTTGCTACAAATATTGTACCATGCAAGTACGTTGTTCATAAATGCAAAATGCCAAGTTTGGCCTAGATAGAACTTGAGCTACATGGATATGTCATATCTAGATTGATGAGTACAACTTGCATATAGTTTGTAGACATAGAATTAGCAAAATTATGCTTGTAGAAACTCGTGGCAATTCACATGCATTAATTGTAAGTGATCCATAGTGACATGCAAGGCATGCACAAAGTGTAATGGACACATGCATGATGATTTGTACATTTCTAGCTAGAACTAGCACACTTGGAAAAAGTTGGTAGAGTTTCATGCATGAGAAGTGACAAATGTCACATAGACTCTAGTTTTCACTTTAGATGTCATTAAATGATGGATGATTGTGGTTCTACCTCGAGCTACCTCAAACTCCATAAATATGTGTAGCTCTCCTCATATTTTGTGATGAAGAACCAAAGCTTTGTAGCTATCTCATGCCATTTTGGATCCACACAATTCTTGCTTGTTATCTCTCTATCTTTCTCTCTCTAACTTTTGTTGAGACTAATGCTAATACACTGATATCTTGTACTTTTGCTCATTATTGCTTTATTGCTATCATATTCTGATGCTTAGCATGCTAGATTGTGGTTAAGCCATATCTTCTGAACTAGATCTTGTTAATCAATCTAGAATCAGGTTACTGTGCTAATCACAAAGCTTAATTAGATCCATCATACTTGTGGACATTCCCCACACGTGTGAATTCTGGAAATTTTGTCACTTCTCACTTATTAACTAGGGTTAGGGTTGCCTTGGGATCCACAAACCCTCCAACAGTATCCCCCACCAAAATTGGTGGCAGTCCCATGACACCTTGCGAGATTATTCACTTGGGCTCTAGTTGGCCTATCTTCACACCTTTATCAGGTGGCACTGCACTTTCTCCATGAATTCCAAGCGCTCCATATTGAAATGCGATAAAAAGCACTTATTTGCATCGACAATCCATTTTGGAGTCATCCATGCAGTGTAGTGGCTATTTCCTATCCTAGCCTCAACCCAAGATCCAAGCACACAAGCATCAAGGAGACGAGGTTAGTCGTCATGCGGAGGTTCGTTCCCATGAAAGCGATATCATAATTCATAATCCAACATATACACTAAGATCCATTTACACTACGCATTAACACTATATTCATTAAACCTAAACTATAAAGATAGAAACTCGCCCATCTCTCTCTCCTTTCTCTCTCATAAAAAGCATAAGAACATTCAATCCCAATAAACGTCAAATCCAACAATTAGCAAACACAGAGAAAGCATGAGATATGGAGGAAGAGAGATAGAGAGCAAGGACATTCCTGATCCATTCCATAAGAGGGCCAACTTGCTTGTACTGAAATGAAGAGAGAACATGTACAATGATTCAAAACTACCACTTATATAGTGGATTGGAGGGTCTTGGCCTCAATTCCTATTGGCCAATTTCTACCTCCCTAACTATTGAAATTTAAAAAAGAGTAGGAACTCATTCATTAATTGGAGGGAACCAATTTGAAATTGAATTTTGGTGGGAACCTCTATTTTATTCACTAACTTGATTGTTAGGCCCTGCAACATTAAAAGTACCGCAAAAGGCCTAAAATCCTTTTATTGACTTCTAACTAAATAAAATAACTATGTGATCATTGGGTTGGACTTACACACGCAGGGTGCCAAATCTCTCTCACTTATTAACTAGGATTAGGGTTGCCTTGGGATCCGCAAACCCTCCAACAATGATCTCTTCTTGTCTAGTACCTCCGAGCAACTGATAAGTTGTTGGATATATACATATGGATAAGTATTAAAAAAATGTTTAATTTGTACTTTACAATTAGGATTAAGGCACTACGTGTTGTTGGCAGTCGCCCTTGTACAATATCTGATTTTGTTAGAGATTCTATCGAGTCTCAGTGTACTTGTTGATCCGTCGTCGATTGTTCGAGGATGGCCGAATAATCAAATCTGGTCAGATGTTCAGAGATGGTCAAACTATCAAGGATGGTCGAATAATGAGAGATGACCGAATAGTCGAAAGTGTCCAAACAATCGAGGAAACATTGTCACTAATTCTTTGGTATTTCTGCAAACCGTCAGAAAACAAATGTATTTTTGCAGAGTATGCGACTGTACAAGTATTTTCAACAGCTAGTGAATGGATCTAGATTAGCAGAGAGATAGGGATGGAGAGAATGGAAATTCAATAGGGGTTTTGACAATCTGCGAGTAAATTCTTTGCGACTTTTGCGAGTTTGATTTCTAAAATTTCATGGCACATGGTATGCTATCAGATATATAGGCTCTATATATACTCATTTCATATTAGATAAAAACTAACTTTAATTATACCAATGGATTCTACATAAAAATTGGAAAATATCCACATTGAAAAAGCCTTAATACAAGTTACAAATGGCTGACCAAATAATAACAATGCTTGTCGGTCACATAAGCAATTTACCAATTAAAATTATAGGTTTGAATTTCACCGTAGAATTTGTTGTACTAGATTTCCATGATGAATTACACACCTATAAATTCCTTCTTGGAATGCCTTGATTAGAAATGGCCGGAGTGATTCAAGATTGGAAGAAAAACAAAATCATTTTTGGCAACAAAGACAAGAGAATCTCTATCGATGTCACGGGAAAGATAAAGCCTGCATGAATTGAAGACAATTGGTCTTCAACTACCTATGGTGATCCGGAAAGTATCAATTCAACCATAAAGGGTCATTACGTGTAGAGTACTGATATAATTAATCGAGGTCATGTCTTAGAGACCATCGATTGTGTCAACGCCACTCTTTGTGAACAAGAAGTTCAAGAAGAGGACCTAGTCAATACTCCATGTATATCAACACTCCCATCCTGCCTTTATACATGATAGATGCACTCCCTATTGAGTGGATACCTGAAGATGCTTTTGCTATTGAAGTATCCACCAATGAGGATTGTAGGAAAAACACTGAGAATTTTCCTGCAGAGAACGTGATAAAAGTTTGAATAAATCAAACGAATATCAATGTCTTCAATCGTGTCTATATATGGCCTATATACTAATAGAGCAGGTTCTATTAAGCTTTAATTAAGTGTGCAAAATTAAACATGTGTATGAATGTGATAGATAATTTCAAATGATCAGAACAGATATGATGTTTGATCTTAAATTTTAGCAAAAATAAGTATGAAACACCAACAAAGTAAAAATCAATCTATTGATTCTGATTCTTCTATCTGCTTCTATATGTCTGTGTCTTTTGTCTACTTACAATAAGTAAGTGTACATGTATTTATATTTTTCATAGGATAGGTCTCTTGGCCTTCCTCCTCCTGTAAACACTTCATCTAAAATGAGATATTGAGGGAGATAGGTACTTGTACAACAGCCAAAGAAGCTTGGGATTGTCTCAAGACTATCTATGAGGCTAAGAATACTCTAGGCTTCTCACTCTTATGAATCAAATCTTTCAAAGTAGCCAAAAGAGTGATGAGAGTGCATCTAGTTATGTTTTGAGAGTAAAAGATATTCATAGATAACTTGCTTGTATTGGTGATTCCATCACTCAAAATGAGCTAGTTCAAGTCATTCTCATGGCTTGAGAAGTGAATTTGCTAACCTTGTCCAATCTTATGCCATTAAGGAGGAGCTACCAAGTTTGGAGGCTCTCCAAAGTTTGCTAATTTTGGAAGAATCAACACAAGAGTACAAGCTCTTGAGGATGGACAAGCTTTCTCTCACTCATAATGATGGCAAAGCTCTCTTTGCCAAGGATAAGCACAAAGGGAGGAGCAAGAACCAACATCAACAATCCTCAAGCAATGACAAAGTCAAATCCAAAGAAAAAATGAGGAGGAAGATGATTCCTCTAATGCTTCATCATCCAAGCTCAAGAAGAAGAAGATCAAGTGCTTTTATTGTGGCAAGAAAGGTCATTATGCCACCAATTGCTTCAAGAAGAAGAATCAACTCAAGCAAGCCAACATTACCAATGAGAAGGAAGACACTATTGCAAGTGATGGAGAGGGATCTCTTATGGTCTCTAGTTTCTCATCTACTCCTTTCAAGAAGGACAGCCTATGGTATATTGATAGTGGAGCCTCTTCACATATGTGTAGCTCCAAGGACTCTTTCTCTTCTATTGCACCTTATGATGGAGTCAAGAAATCAATATACACTGAAAATGATTTTGAATGTCCTATTGAAGGCATAGGGAACATTCCCTTGAAGCTTGCATCCTCTAAAGTTCTTTCTCTCTCTAAAGTTCTTTATGTATCTAAGCTTACCAAGAATCTCATTAGTGTTGGCCAATTTCTTGATAATGGCCTTGATGTAAAATTCCATGCTGATACTTGCACTATCAAGAAGAATTATGAGATACTTGCATTAGGATCTAGATTTGGTGGCATCTATAAGCTAGATCCAAATGAGTATGTGAATGCTTGTAATGTTGCTCTTGTGAACAAGCTCTCTATGGAGGAATTATGGCATAGGAGGTTCGGACATTCCAACTACAAATCCATGCTCTCTATGATCAAAGAAGCCAAAGCTATTGGCTTGACAAAGTCATTCTCCAAGAAGATCAAGCCTTGTGAGGCTTGTGCTATTGCTAAATCTCACAAAAAGCCATTTACAAGATCTTCTATCCAAAGCAAGCATCCTTTGGAGTTAATCCACTCGGATGTGCATTTCTCATCAACTACAAGCAAGGGGGGAGCCATTTGTTTTGTTACTTTCATTGATGATTTCACAAGATTCACTTGGATATATCTTCTTGCTTCTAAATCTATGGTGTTTGATCATTTCCTTATTTTCAAAGCTGATGTAGAGAAGCAATTCTCATTCAAGATTAAAGCTCTTAGAAGTGATGGAGGTGGTCAAGATTTTTGTGAGCTTGAAGGCATTAAAAGAGAGTTCTGTTGTGCCTACTCTCCATATCAAAATGGAGTGGCCGAGAGAAAGAATAGATCTCTATGTGAATGTGCAAAATCTATGAGAATTGAGGCATCTTTGCCCAAAGATTTTTGGGGAGAAGTCATTAATTGTGCAAATTATCTTTGCAATAGGCTCCCACATATAGCTCTTGGAGGAAAGTCACCATATGAAATCTTATATTTGAAGAAGCCTAAGGTTGATCACCTTAGAGTTTTTGGATGCTTATGCTTTGTCCATATTCCCTTGGAAACAAGGAAGAAAGAAGATCCTAGTGCATCAAAGAGATTGTGGTTGGATACGCATCCACCAAGAAGGCCTATAGAATCTTTATACTCTCTACTTCTCAAGTTATTGAAAGTAGAGATGTTGTCTTTCATGAAGATCAGCACTCATCTTTTGAAGAGACCGAGATCAAGAAATCTATGGATGCATCACCAATTATTGATTTTGAAGACAATCATGATGTGATGGGGTCGAGATTTGAAGAAGACTCTCCTCGGATTTTTTCACCAAGAAGATCCATGAGAGATAGATCCGAGCCTAAGAGGCTCTCATATGTTGACAAAGGCAAACAAGTGGATCTTGATTCCACTAATTATGTTTTTTATGTCTCTCATGAAGAGCCAAAGAATGTACAAGAGGCACTCAATACCAAGGAGTGGTATGATGCCATGAAGCAAGAGTATGATGCATTGATCACCAATAATACTTGGGAGCTTGTGGATCCTCCATCCAACAAGCATGTGATTGGTTTCAAGTGGGTATTTCGGATCAAGTTCAATCATGATGGCACCATCAACAAGCATAAAGCAAGATCATGTGCCAAAGGATTTGCTCAAATCCATGGTCTTGATTTTGAGGAGACCTTTGCACCCGTTGCAAAGATGGTGACAATAAGAATTCTTATTTCTCTTGCTTGTTTCTTCAAGTGAAAGGTGTTCCAATTAGATGTATCCAATTCTTTTCTAAATGGTTATCTTGAGGAGGAGATCTATATGGAACAACCTCAAGGATTCATCAAGGATGAGTCCAAAGTGTGCTTGCTCTTCAAAAGTCTTTATGGACTCAAGCAAGCACCAAGATCATGGCATTCAAGGCTTGATTCTTTTCTTATCTCACTAGGATTTACTCTTAGTGACTATGATCCTTCCATGTATCTAAAGTTTGTTGATAGCAATATTGTCATTCTTCTAATTTATGTTGATGACATTATTCTTTGTGGAAGTTGTATCAAGCTAGTTGATGAAACTAAACTAGCACTTGGATGTGAGTTTAAAATGCAAGATCTAGGAGAGATACATTACATCCTAGGCCTAGAAATTGATTTTTATGAAAATCATGTCTTTATATGCCAATCTAGATATGCTAACTCTATGTTGAAAAAATTCCATATGGAAAATTCTAAGAGCATAGATACTCCAATGGAGCAAATTGTAAAAGATCCTAATAAAGGTGATGAAAGATCCTTTGAGGACATCACACTTTTTAGGAGTCTTGTAAGCTCCTTGATTTGGCTTACCATTACTAGGCCCGATCTAAGTTTTTGTGTGCACAAATTGAGTCAATTTATGCAAGATCCTTAGATCCATCATTGGAAGATGGCCAAGAGGACTCTAAGATATGTATCTTCATCTTGTGATTATGGTCTACTCTATAAAAGTGAAGATCTATCCATTGTTGGCTACTCGGATTCGGACTTTGCAAGTGACAAGATGGATCGAAAGTCTATTAGTGCATACACTATCTTTCTTGGAGGCAATATAATATCTTGGCTTTCAAAAAAGCAAGATACTATATCTCTCTCTTCATGTGAGGCCAAGTACAAAGCACTCACTACAACTACCAAAGAGGTGCTCTGGATCAAGAGGTTATTAATGGAGCTAAAGTGCATCAAGGAAGATGATCTACCAATGATCAAGTGTGATAACATCTCGGCCCAAGCTCTTGCCAATAATCCCATATTTCATGCAAGAAGCAAGCACATAGAAGTGGCACACCATTTTGTGAGAGAAAAGCTTATTGGAGGAGAAATCTATCTGGAGAATGTCAACTCGTCCTCTTGTATTGCCGATCTACTCACCAAGCCTTTCAGCAAAAGTGCTTTCATCAAGCATAGATCTAATCTTGGAGTTATATCAAGATCAATGCTCAAATCTTCATAGATAATTTTTTAGGAGAAGTGTGAAGAATTGAAAAAGATTATTTATGTTAGATATAGGGGTCTTATGTTTTTTACATCAAGCATCTAGGTGTAGGATGTTGATAGGAACAAATTTGGCATAGATGGCAAATTATGCATTTCCACTTGTAATGCCACTATTGAGCCAAAATAAAGTAAGAGGCTAAACTCGTGCCAATTAGAGTGTAGACAAGTGTCATGCTTTTGTTTGATGAATTCTAAGAGGTCCAATAGGACTAAGAGGTGGAACCATGTGAGGTCCAATAGGAATTTGAGGTGTTCCTGAATGTAGTTCAATAGAATTAAGAAGTGCATGGATCAATGGTCCAATAGGATTAAGAGGTGACAAAGTATGGTCCAATCATAGTTAAGCATAGTGGTAGCTCATGGATCTACTAGTATCATTGTACTCCTCATTATGAAGCTAATTGATTTGGTGATCATATGGATTTTGAGTGTTATTGGATTTCTAGCTTTCTCTCTCTACCCGAGAGCTCATGATGTTTTTTCTCTCTCTACTTGAGGAGAGCAGCTTGTTTTTACTTAGATTATTTTTTTAATACTTCCCACACGTATGAGTGAGAGTTGGAAGTGATTGAATGCATGTATAGGATCTAAGATTGATCTTGAATCTCAATCTAGTCTTGATCTTGGTGCATCTACACACCTTAGGAGATCACAAGTACATGTTGTGGACATTCCACACATGTGAATTCAACAAAGTTTATTGACAGATACTCTATGTGGTCTTACAAAACACATGCAACAGAGTTTTATTTCTTTCTTTTTTTATTTTCTCTGTGTTAGCACAGTTGCTAACATTATCCCCCTCCCTATTGGATTGGTGGTCCCACACCAATCGACATCTTTTTGTCCTGGATCTTTTGTGCTTCTTGGAGGCGAGACTGTTGCTGTCGGGAGTGGTAGATTGTCGTGTCGATGCCCTCCATCATTTGCCACCATAATTTGTTTAGGAAGGGCATGGATTTGTAATGATGGAGCATACCCTAGAGAAAGTTATGGGTTTTCCATAACTCCACCATATCAACGTGCAGGGCGGAAGTGAGTGCAGCACCATAATAGAGCCTTACAACATTGATATGGTCGTCTTGCGTTCACAAGGGTTTATTGATATTAAGGGTGATTGGGGGTAACCCTCGATCCCAAAAACCTCTGAGTTCTGCTAGAAATGCCACCAGGCCGCAATTATCCGCAAAATATCTAACGTCGCGATCATGATTGCCATGGTGCTTCTGGTAGAATACTCGGCAGTTGGTGACCATGTCTTCGGCTAAGTTGCCAGTATCCACGCCTGTGAGCTTAGGCCAAAAGATTTTGTTCTTGACCTTGGTGGTAGGAAACGGTTCTCGCCTCGCTACTGGATAGTAATAAGGATTGGTGCGCATGTAGGAGGGAGCTTCGAGATACCGTGACATTGAGGTCTTACTTTGCAGGAAGAGCTGATGATGTCAGAGAGGTTGTGGATCCAGGAGTTTGACTGCTACTTTATGTGTCTGACACTGGTCCAAATCTGGCAGTATGTAGCCACCTCGCTCTTTCATTGTTGGATACTTCTTTGCAAACTCCTGAGAGGCGCGCAACTCCTTGCTTGGTTCTATGGGTGTAATACCTCTCCTTTTATGGCAAGGAGGGTCTTCCATAAGTGTCTACTAACTTATGGGACTAATCTATTTCTAGCCTTTCTAAAACTTCTAACTTAGGATTTAGAACTCAAATTTCTTAACTTAGGAAAACTTAAGATAAAATATTTCTAATCTTAAGTTTCCTAAGTCTAAGTTCTAAATCTAAGTTTAAGCTATTTTATTATTATTTAAGTTTCTACTCATGGACTTACAAAACACATGCCATGGCTGAAGTTTATTGACAGATACTCATACGTGGTCTTACAAAACACAGGCCACGAGTTTTATTTATTTCTTTTTTAATTTTCTCTGTGTTAGCACAGTTGCTAACAACTTGATCGCAATATGCTTGTTCTCGAATGGAACACAAGATCTTTTGTTAGGTGTATTGCAGAGGTGTTGTCCATCTGCAAGTCCAAAGACTCGTTCCTTGTTTCGCCCAATTCATCCAGGAACTGTCTTAGCCAGATTATTTCATTGGCCATCTTTACTACTGCAATGTACTCTGTTTCGCAGGATGACTGGGCCACAATGGTCTGCTTCTTGCTAACCCAGAGAACTGCTGCTCCTGATGCAATAGTGCATCCTCCTGAGACGCTTTTACAATCGTCCTTGAGGGATGTCCAGCTAGCATCATTGTAGGAAAGTATCCTAAACCCTACATCACGACAATAACACAACCCGTAATTCCTCGTTAATTGAAGATATTGCAAAATGCATTTTGCAATCTTCCAATGTGTCGAGCCTGGATTCGTGTAGAATTGGCTCATCCTGAATACTGCATAAGCAATATCAGGACGTGTGTTGTCTGCAAGGTACATCAGTGATCCTATTTGCTTCTTGTAAGGTGTGAGCTGCATCTGTTCTTTCTCTTCCTCAGTCTTCGGATAGTCATCATTTGTCAACGCCATCCCTGCGAGCATTGGAATATTTTCTCCTTTGTAGAGCAGCATCCCAAAGTCCTCTAGGATCTTTTGGGTAGACTAGTGAAGGTATAACTTACCTCCCTCATAGTTCCTTTCAATTCGTAAGCATAGGTAACACCTGGCTTCTCCCAGATCCACGATCTCGAAATGTTTCGAGATGTCTGTCTTCACTTCAGCAATTAGCTGCTCACTCCTGCAAAGTATCAGAGTGTCGTCCACATATACAGCCACGATGATGATCTTTCCATCTGTAACTCTGACATATTCACTGGAATCAGCCAACAGAGGCTTGAATCCCAGTGATTTTAGGGCTTGATCTTTCTTCTTGTACCATTGTCGGGCTGATTGTTTTAGACCGTAGATATTTCTATGCATTCTGCATGCATACTCAGGAAGTGAATTTGAGACATATCCTGGGGGTTGATCCATATAGACCTCTTCGTCTAGCTCGCCATGCAAGAAGGTTGTCTTCTCATCCACAATGTGGATCCTGAGGTCATAAGCTGCTGCATATGCAAATAACAGATGTAGGGACGAATGTTTGACGAAAGGAGAGAAGGTTTCAGAGTAGTCAATACCATATCTCTGAGAAAATCCCTTCGCTACTAGTCTTGCCTTGTATTTTGTGATGTTCCCATCTGGTCCGTATTTGACTTAAAACTCATTTGCATTTGACAGTCTTGCGCTTATGTGGTAATGGATGCAACGTCCATACCTGGTTCTTCCTCATGGACTCCATCTCTTTGTTCATGGCTTGGATCCATCTGTCCTTTTTTGGACTTTCAATCGCTTCCTCGAAAGTCTGTGGTTCGCCACTGAATCCGTAGAACTCTTCTGATATGGAAGCTGAGCTGCCTAGCACATATCTTGTTGGCGCTCTTCATGGTCTTGTCGACCGTCTAGGAGATCCTCTTGGAACAGCAATGCCTCTGCCTTTGTCTGCTCTGCTTGGTTCGAAACCATCTTGGTTTACAAGAACCGTAGCAGCAAGCTGCCTCTCAAATCTTTCTTCTTCAGATTCATCACTCGAATGGGAGATGACTCAAAAATCTTTGTTTTCGTGTTTGTCCTCTGCTCCCTCTGTCATTGGCGGCAGGTCATAGTACTGTCTCTCCAGAACTTCGTAGCTGACAGGATCGTCATTGGCCATTGTCCTGCTCTCATCAGATCTGACATCTCTCACTGTTTTCACAGTGTTTGTGTCTGGCATGTAGACTCTGTAGTATGACAAGTTGTTGTCAAACGGTGATTTTAGCTCAACTTGACAAAGTGGCTTTTTTCACCTTTTTATCGCAAATCTGCTAGGTTAACTGTCTGGAGACAAATCTCTGACATAAACCTCATAATCTCTCCATGGCTGGTTGACAATGTGATTAGCTTCCTTCCTGTCCTTACGACATCCAAAACGGTGCGCAAACAAATCACTAGTTATGTATAAAAACTGTAACCCCAAGCCCGGTTTCAATTTCCATCTAGCTTCAAAATTGTCAAATTTTCACCAAATTTTTCCTTGTCTGATGCCATGCACAGGCTAATAATCCCTCTGCTGAGCTTAGCAAGCCTCTATAAATTAGAAACCGTGCACCAGTGCTTCTCTTTCCGTCTTCAACCCGTCGTAAATCCCGAACTCTCAGAAGACAGTTCTCCCGAAGCTCTCTTCAACGACGACGTTGTACTGTGTACACTCCCTGTACGGATGCACAGGAACACAGATCATGCCACACAGTAACACAGACAGAAAACACTCTCCACAGCAAGCTCACATAGCAACTGTATTTCTCAAAATGAAATTACATTGTACATATAGTTGTTCACTCAAGCAACCCATGCATGACCCAGGTTGCCGTTGGCGGGACGCGTGTCCCGGCGACTTGCCTCGTGGCGAGGCCAACTAATCCTTATCCACTGATAGGACCCACAGTACAGTAACACAGTGATTCTAACTTTAATTCTAACTTTTGAACCATTGTGAACTACAATATATCTAAAACCTATGTACATGATAAATGTATGTACATGATAAATGTGTTAACGTTCCAAATTTAATATTCATCATCAACTAGTATCATACAACAAGAGTCAGACGAAATCTTTTGTACATACATGGTTAACATGATTTGAAAATGTATAAACAAAATTAGCTCAACACATTAATGAGAAATTTTCACCTTTGTATATTTCACCTCGACTTTTATTTGATGACACCCATAGAATCTATTATCAAGCATATGTGTATACTTTTTGCTAACACTCACATGAAATATAGAATGGTCTAATGACTATAAATTAACATGATTTGGGAATCATGATCCTCATTTTAGAGTTTCACTATCATCATCCTTTTTTACTATTTTACATAAAGTTTTAAATATTGGCATATTTCTCTTTAATAAGTCTATGTTCCATCAATGCTGAAAATCATTTTTTGAAATCTCCTCTCAAACCAAAATATAACATTCGTATCAAAGACCTTGGATGGGCACTCACTTTGGGCTTCTTGATACACTCCATGTAATCCACAAATGACACCTTCTAATCCATCTTAACTAGACCTAACCATAATAGTACATAATATAGAAATCTAATAATTTTAAGTTTTGTGACGAATTCGAATATAAATTTGTACAATTCTTGTATGACATGGATTCAATAGAATGGCCTGGCCAAAAGAAAAAAAGAAATTTAGAGAGAGATGCAAAGTCTACTACATGTGATTTAGCCTTCTATACTTGTTTTTTTTTGGGCAATAAGAGAGAAAAAACAATGTTCCTCTTGATCATGTTTGGAAGAAGGAGAGTCCTAGTGCGTGGGGTGATGGACTTTCATTGTTTTGAATATTTGAGCATGTCTACTTCTCATCAATGATCAACGACTTTGAAGTCAAAATTGTGATGCCAAAATCTCTCTTTTTCTAGTGTACTGAATTCTAGAGTCCAAAGTAGTGGTGTCAGGTGCATATGACTAGGAGTTATGGTAACGTTCGTTGTCAAAGGAAAAAAATAAAATCAAAGAACAATACATTCAACAAACTGTCTCACACAAATGTAACAAATTATTATTATGTATGACTACTCATTGCTCCGAGCTGAACAAAAGTGCCATATCTAAGGTAAGTCTGCCCCAGCAACCGCCTTGCTGTTTCCTGTGTGTACCTATCTCTCATAGTGAGCTGATTCCTGATTACAACTCCCTCCCTGATCCTAGTTTCTCTTTAACGTAATTCGAAATTGTGTTTTCCTTCGCCTCGAAACAGCCTTTTTCATCAACTAAGGAAACAAAAACTCACAAGCGCAAACCACTTAAAATCAATCACAACACTATCACCTGCAAACTTATAAGGTAATCTATGCACCGATGTTCCTGTATTTAACTACGCAACCTGGCACCGATAGCAGAAATTCAGAAAATTAGTGATGTTACAAATTAGCTTGAAGTCCTAAATTGTTTAGCAATAGGGACTTTTGCTAAACTCTCTGGTTGTACAACATGTTGCTAGCATTTCCAAGAGTTTGAGCTTTTCTTTAACATTAAGCTTTTCTTCTCTTTGTAAGCAATATCAACCTTGTTATTTGTGAAGTTGGAATATGGTGCTTGGAAAAAAGTTATTTCAGTAATTTGTGAGTCAAATGTTGGGAAGGTTTGAACCCCGCAGAGCTCTGCCTGAGACATAATTGGTAGAGTGATCTGATTTGGGAGCTTTGGACCATGTTGACAACACAATAATTTGTACTCATACTTTTATCCTTTAATGTGTTCAAGCACTCACTTAATGGTTCAGTAAACGATACATGTTTTCTCTTTTAAGAGTGCAAAGATAGTTTTGACAAACACCAAATCATTGTTTGGTTTTGTTTGTAAAAAGGGTCTCCGTCATCTGCCATGGCATTCACAATATTTCTTTTTGTTGTAATTGAAGTCAACTTCACGATAACAAGCAAGTTTTTTTTCACTAGGATAGTAGTCTTTGAATTTAGCAGTGCAAACTACTACCCCTTGAAAATCCATACAATCAACAACATCATCAATGTTGTATAATGGACAGTTGGCAAGAACGAGTTCCTTCATGTCAACAATATCTGCATTATTCCACAAGATTTTTTTTTGCAATGAAATCGATGGAAATAAAGTTGTGAACTTCTCCTAGGCGATCAAATTCATCGTGAGGGTATGGCAAGAGACAATCCATTTTAAACACCTTTGAAATTAGGACCACACTTTTATTCGCACCAACTTCTCTGAAAAAACATGTTTCGTTTGATTCAGCGAATAAGACATTTCCAAATGCAACCGCCTCTTTCCAAAAAAATAAAACAACTGGAACATCTTTTCTTGAGCAGTCCATGTAGTGACCCTAAAAAAATAATATAGGTACACTTTACGTTAGGATTTGCAATGCTATTGAAAGTATAATTAGCAATATTATGAAACTGTGATAAATAGTGCCAAATAGCTATTGAAAGTAAAATTAGCAAAATTATTATAAAATTGTAACAAAATTATGAAACAGTAGCCCTTAGATCTTGTCCTTTAGCCGGTGGCCCTTAGCCCGTAGCCCTTAGCCCATAGCCCTTTCCCTTGTCCCTAGGCCCTTAGCATTAGCACTTGGCCCTTAACCCTTAGCCCTTAGACCTTAGCCCTTAGCCCTTAGCCCTCGTGCATTAGCCCTTACCCTTGAGCGTCAGCATTAGCACTAGGCCCTTATCCCTTGGCTCTTAACCTTAGCCCTTGGCCCTTAACCCTTGGCCCTCGGCCCTCAGCTCTAGCCCCTAGCCCTTGGCCCTTGGCCCTTATCCCTTGGCCGATGGCTCTTGGTCCTTGGTCATTGGCAGTGGTCCTTACCCCGTAACCCTTAGTCCTAGCCCTAAGGCCCTTAGTCGTAAGCCCTTGGCCCTTCACCCATCGCCCTTGGCCTTTTGGTCTTTGTCCTTGAGCCCTTTGTCTTTAGCGCTTTAAGACCCTTTGTTTTATATATATGTATATATATATATATATATATATATATATATATATATATACATATATATATTTATTTATTTAAACTTATGTACACTTTTGCGCATGTGTATGGGTGCACCCATGAGAGAGAGAGAGAGAGAGAGAGAGAGCATCATGAGAACCGTGAGTGAGTGAGAGAGAGGGAGAGCATCCAAGAAAGAGTGAGAGCATCATGAGAACCGTGAGTGTGTGTGTGTGTGTGTGTGTGTGTGTGTGTGTGTGTGTGTGTGTGTGTGTGTGTGTGTGTGAGAGAGAGAGAGAGAGAGAGAGAGAGAGAGAGAGAGAGAGAGAACCGTGAGCAAGAGAGAAGGAGAACCGTGAGTGAGAGAGAGGAACTGTGAGAACCATGAGAACAGTTGAGAGAGAGGAATTGTTGTTATAGCATCCTTGAACCGTGAGAAGCGTGAATGAGAGAGAGAGAGAGAGAGAGAGAGAGAGGAACCGTGAGAACCGCGAGAGAGAGAAAGAGAGAGAGAGAGAGAGAGAGAGAGAGAGAGAGAGAGAGAGAGAGAGAGAGAGAGAGAGAGAGAGAGAGAGAGAGAGAGAGAGAGAGAGAGAGAGAGAGAGAGAGAGAGAGAAACCATGAGAACCGTGAGTGAGAGAGAGGAACCGTGAGAACCGTGACTAAGAGAGGGAGAGAGGGAGAGCATCAGAGAGAGAGAGAGAGAGTCATGAGAACCGTGAGCGAGAGAGAGGGAGAACCTTGAGTGAGAGAGAGGAACAGTGAGAACCGTTGAGAGAGAGGAACCGTTTTCATAGCATTGTTGAACCGTGAGAACCATGAGTCAGAGAGAGAGAGAGAGAGAGAGAGAGAGAGAGAGAGAGAGAGAGAGAGAGAGAGAGAGAGAGAGAGAGAGAGAGAGAGAGAGAGAGAGAGAGAGAGAGAGAGAGAGAGAGAGAGAGAGAGAGAGAGCATCGTGAGAACCGTGAGTGAGAGAGAGAGAGAGAGAGAGAGAGAGAGAGAGAGAGAGAGAGAGAGAGAGAGAGAGAGAGAGAGAGAGAGAGAGAGAGAGAGAGAGAGAGAGAATCGTGAGCGAGAGAGAGGGAGAACCATGAGTGAGAGAGAGAAACTGTGAGAACTGTGAGAACCGTTGAGAGAGAGGAATTGTTGTTATAGCATCGTTGAACCATCGTTTCTCTCTCAGTGGTTCTCATGGTTTGCTCTCTCTCTCTCTCTCTCTCTCTCTCTCTCTCTCTCTCTCTCTCTCTCTCTCTCTCTCTCTCTCTCTCTCTCTCTCTCTCTCTCTCTCTCTCTCTCTCTCTCTCTCTCTCTCTCTCTCTCTCTCTCTCTCTCTCTCTCTCTCTCTCTCTCTCTCTCTCTCTCAAATTCTACTAGATCGCTCTCTCTCAGATTCTCTCTCTCTCTCTTATTCGCTCGATCTAGAGAGCTCTCTCTCTCTCACTCATGTTCTCACGGTCCCTGTGCGGCGTTAGTGCTCTACTCTAAACTCTAAATCGCATGCCAGGGTCTTGCCTACGGCTACATACAGTTTGAACAAAGGAAACGATGCTCTCTCTCTCTCTCTCTCTCTCTCTCTCTCTCTCTCTCTCTCTCTCTCTCTCTCTCTCTCTCTCTCTCTCTCTCTCTCTCTCTCTCTCTCTCTCTCTCTCTCTCTCTCTCTCTCTCTCTCTCTCTCTCTCTCATATCACAAAGGATCCCATTTTGACTGCATACGATCGCATTTCATCGCAAAGGACCGCAAAGTCAACGATTGCGGTCACATACGAAGCACAATCGTAGAGTCTCGCCTATGCTCTGAACGAAGTGAACGAATCTCAACCGCATTGTAAAGTATTGCTTACGGTCTGAACAAAGTGAATGAATCACAAGCCGCACTGCAAGGGTCTCGCCTACGGCTACATACGGTCTGAACGCGACATAGGGACCGCATTTAGGCCGCATAAGGACCGTCGCGTAAGGATCGCATTTAGGCTGCATTAGATCGGCCGCCATTGCCCGTCAACGACAGGCACTCTTTACTAGTATATATATATATATATAAATATATATATATATATATATATATATATATATATATATATATATATATATATATATACATATTCAACTTTTAGTATTCATTTTTTAATTTTCGGATTCGTTATATCTATTTTTTTATTTTTTATTATTTATTTTTTAATTTTTAGATTTAAATTATAGGTTTTGACTTTTTGTTATTTATTTTTAATTTTGAGTTTGTTTTGTTATTAAGTTTTATTTTTAATTTTTATTATGTTTTGATTTTTTTTATTTTTAGGTTGTTTTTTTAGTTTTTTGCATTTTAAGGATTTGACGATATATTTATGTTTTTTACTTCTTTTTTCTCTTTAATAATGTAGAATAAATGAAGGGAGGAGAAGTATATAGATTTATTATATAGTTTTTTTGACTTTTTATTCATTTTGTAATTTCTAGATTGGTTTTATTTTATTTTAAGATTTTTTTAGTTTATTATTTATTTTATAGTTTGTTTTTTTTTTTTCAATTTTCAGATTTATTTTATATTTTCTTGACTTTTGATTATGCATTTTTTAATTTTCAGATCCATGTTATAGTTTTTTGACTTTTTATTATTCATTTTTAGTTTGTTTTTTTACATTAATATTTATATTTAGATTTATTCTAAAGTTTGTTTGACTTTTTATTAAAACAAAATTCCAATATATATAGTTGTTTTATAATAATAGGAAAATCATCCGTCACGGCGGATGGCTTCTCCCACATGTTTTTTTTTCAAAAAAAAAAACCCGAAAATCTCGAAAAAATTGCGAATAAATCCTGAAAACCCAAAAATCCCAAATAAATTTCGAAAATCCGAATACTCGAAAATCAAGAAACCCTAAGCCCCAAAAATCACGAAAAAATCCGAAAATGTGGAAAACCATCCGTTGTGGCGGATGGCTTTCTCCACATTTTTTTTTCCCAAAAAACGATAATCTCGAAAATCCTGAAAAAAAACGTGAATAAATCCCGAATATATCCCGAAAAAATTTCGAAAAATCCCAAAAACCCGAAAATTTCGAATAAATCCCGAAAACCCAAAAACTCAAAAATTAAAAATCCTAAACTCCGAAACCCCCAAAATATCTCGAAAATCACGAGAAACTCAAAGAAAGCCGAAAAATGTGGAAAACCATCCGCCACAGTGGATGGCTTCCTCCACATTTTTTTTTTCCAAAAAAAAAATCCCAAAAATTTCGAAAAAAAAAATAGAGAGGGTCCGCGGCGGATGGACCTCTATAATAAAATTTCAATATTCTCTTTTTCTTTTTTAGTTATTATTTCTCAAACAGACTTTATTTTTTGTAAAATCTTCAAAATAAAAAATTCTAAATTTTTTTTTTGGAGGGGGGTCATTTCAATATCCAATTTTTTTTATTATTTCCATCTGTCGCGGCGGATGGAGGGGGCCAACAGAAATTTTAAAATCCAACTAAAGAAAATATTCAAGACCCTCTACTTATGTTCTCTTTAGTCACTTTCCAAGATTGATTATGGGATAATTGGTCTTCCACGTGTCAGCACCGTGTGCATTTATTATTTTTTGGTGTATTTAAATGAGAACCCATTCAAAAAAAAGATTGGCCATAATTGTTGAGAAAAACACTATTTTAAGCTTCTATATATAGCTTGGAAAAAATCCATGTTTTATTGAATGAAAGAGTCTATACACATATTTTGCTGAATTTTATTTGAGTCTATCGTTCTTCCACAATGGTGATTGTTGTAGGTAGATCTTTGCAGCACGTTACCAGCTCCTATCTTTTTCGCATCTGTGACAAGACAAATATTAGTGAATGTGCATTGCAAATTATGTCATTTTCCTTTAGTTTGTACTATTTTGAAATGGCATTAAACATAGAGTACTTACGAGTCTTCCGTTGACGATGAATTTGAAATAAGTCGGTAGATTGTTATGTAATAGCACGAGCTCTGTTCTAATGTAATAGCACGAGCTCGGTTCTAATAAAACCGATGACAATAGCCAAGCAAGCCACAACAAAGCAACATCAGGAAATCAGATGGTGGACAAACCAACCCAACCAAACCTAGATCGAATGGATCTACCCCCCCTCAAGCTATAGATCAATTGCTCACAAGGAATAGAGGAGTCATACTTGCAGCATATAGCTACTAACAGCACCTAGGCCCTCACAAGGTTACTAATTACATTTCTATTCTAGTTCGGAATGACTTGGCATAACTAATAATCTTGTACACTGGAGTATCGGATATCCAAGTCTAGGATTATGTCGAATCCTATATACATGACATGGACGTAACAACTAGTGCATTGTGACACCTCATTGGACACATCTACAACCTTACTGGGCCACGTCATCTAGTTTTCCTACGAGTCACAGATAGACTCATAAAAATCCACCATCTTGAGTTTAGGCCTCCAACTATTCATTGTGATTATATACACATGAGGGCCCCAAACCCTGCATAATTATAATTAAATTACGGATCGAGATAGGCCTACTGACCTTCTAACAAGATAATAATAGGAGATCAATCATGGGCATGACATTCTTCCTCCCTCATTCAAGTTATGACCTCAGAAGTTAAAGTTAGGAAAGTTCCTTTTCAGGTTGCCTTCTTGTTCCCAAAAATCATCTTTGTCTGTATGACTTTTCTATCGAACCAAATACTCAATAACTATATGATTTTTCAATTGTTTAATTCTAGTATCCAAGATCTTTTTGAGTTCAAGTCATGTCACACCCGAAGATTCATCCAACAAGTCCAATCAGTCTCTAGAACCAAGATATACTCCTTCACGTAGACTTTTCTTAAGTCGACTAACGTGAAAAATCGGGTGCACTTGTGTTCCTTCTGGGTCCAATTGGTAAGCCAAGAATCCAATCTTTTTCAAGATTTGGTATGGTCCCCTATATCTAGCGGACAAGATTTAGTGCTTGCTGGTATGCATTATGCTAGAATCCTTCGTAAATACTCCCAATCCCTTACTTGAGATTCTTGAGGCGATCATTTCATATTAGCATAATGTTTGTCCCTATCCTAGGCACTTTGAACATTCTCACATGCAGTATGTAGCATTTTTTGCATAATATGCAGAAAATATGCTACCTTATGAAACTTGATCAATCGAGCTTCAACTAAAATGGGGAATCTAGATTCAAAACTGTACATAAGCATGAACGAGGTATAACCAGTAGCCTAATGCTTACTTCTATTACAAGCAATCTCCATCAAGGGTAATTACCTTTCCAAGGAGATTGCCATCAAAAGATAAATGCACCTAGGATCTGGTCTTTTGATCATGCACATTATTCTCACTTAAAATAATCAAGTATAAACTAGAATCATGAACTATGATCTGTCAATCATAATTCTATAAAGTCCCTCACCAAGGATATGATAGCCAAGCAAGCCGCAACAAAGCAATCCAAGGGAATCTAATGGTGGACAAACCAACTCAACAAACCTAGTTTGAACATATCTAGCCCCCAAGCTATGGATTAATCACTCACAAGGGATAGAGGAGTCATACTAGCAGCATGTAGCTAGTAACATCACAATCAAACATACACTTGTGAGAGCCCAATGGGTATACTTATACCTCCCAAGGCCCATGCACCACTAGTAGTGCATTGTGACACCTCACTGTCTATAGTCTTGCTGGGCCATGTCATCCATTTTCTCTATGATTCACTGATAGACTCATAAAAATCCACCATCTTGAGTTTAGGCCTCCAACCATTAATCATGATCATATACACGTGAGGTCCCCAAACCCCTCATAATTATAATTAAATTACGGATTGAGGTAGGCCTGCTGACCTCCTAACGGGATAATAACCTGAGATAACTTGTGGGCATGACAATATCTAATATATAAAAGATGGCTCTAATCAAGTTATAGATGCCCTTAGTCGAATTGGCAAATCAAATGAACTCTCATTATTTATCCAGATTTTCACATATCTATATCTTTCGATCAAAGGATGATATGAATATAATTGTCATTTTGGTTGAATATGGAAGTTGGTCCAAACTAGAACAAATGAGAATAGAATTGAGATAAATTCACAAGAGTCTCAATTAATTAAGAAAGATAAGGAGTTTGGTGAAACACTTTGCTACTTGAAATCGTTTACTATTTTGGAATGAAAAATTTTGTGTACTGGGGGATGATGAATTGAAGAAAAAAATCTTTTTGAATATCATGACACACTTGGTCAAGTCATCCAAGTATACACAAGACTTTGGGATTGGTCAGAAGAGAGTTTTATTGGCCAAAACTCAAGCCATTTGTCAAATCTTATGTGATAGAATGTGAACACTATCAATTAGCCATAGTTAAATAGTTTAGGCTTGGTAGTATATGACATCCCTTAGATATCCCTAATAAGAGATGGGAGAACATATCTATGGATTTTGTAGTTGAAAATCCAAAGACCCAACAACAAAATGATTTTATTCCAGTGGTTGTGAATAGGTTACTAAATTAGATACATTCATTCTGGTTAAATCAAGATTTTGTTGATAGATTGTCCATGCTATATGGACTGGCAAGTAATATCCTTAGCAAAAGAAATTGGAATTCCACATGTCACTTTTGATCTATGGTTTTCTATAAATATAATACCTCTCTTTGTTTTAGTTCTAATAATCATCCTAAATCAGATGGATAGATTGAAAGAACAAATTAGACTAGGGAGGATATATTGAGGATGTAACTTTTTTAGAACAAAAACCATATCAAAGACTTGAGGTAAACTATATTGCAAAATGGAAAACCCAAGGACATATGAAAAAACTGAAGGAAAAAAAATTGGCAAGAAATGATGGAGAATGAGATGAATTCCATAGTGAAGAATGATACATGGAATCTAGTCGAACTACTTTAAATGAACAAGCAAGTGAGTATACAAATGTGAAATATCAGGGATTGGATGGTTCCTTGTACAAGTACAAGGCAAGACTAGTAACAAGATTTTCAACAGCAAGAAGGTAACAATTTAAATGAGATTTTTTTGAAAGTAGGAGTTTTGAAGGTCTAGTGCATGTTTAGACAATTGAGAGTTCTTTTAGCATTAGATGTTGTCAATTCATAAGGTTCAACCTTGCCTTATAGTACATTTGAAATGCCCAAATTTTGTTGAATAAACTCCAAATTATGCGAAGCCTTCGCTAATATTATGCGCACATGGGTTGAAGTAGCTAAGCCATTCATCCTTTGAGTGAGTGAGAAATCAACAAAAATATCACTTAAGAAGGCCATTTTGAGCTTGCACTTCGCCTAACAATAGTCATGCACTTTAAGTTGAATCTTGCAAAAAATAATAATAGCAAAGGAGCCAAAACTCCAAAAGTCAAACTCACAAAGAGTAGTAAGCTCTATCATGTAGATGCAACCTATCTTGAAGCTCGACCTCACTAAAACTACTACTTATTGAAGTTGTAGAGCCTATAGTCGAATAAGCTATCAAATCACATGGATCACAAAAGCAAGTTGATGTTGTGGCAAAAGCACCCTAGAAAAGCCAAAACTGCCATCAACATGAAGTGAGCAACCATTTTTTGTAGTTGGGATGTAGGCGACAATAGGTCTCTTGAAATCTGTTGTGTAAAAATTTCCTAGTTTAGACTCTTTGTTTTGCACCATCATTATTATGAATGGTATTCATCGTTTAAATGGATGATAGACTAAACTCCTCGTTACTTAAACTAATATTCCCATGTTGGTGAGTTGGTGTATCGTGCTTAAGTTGGGTGCAAATTGCAATCAAGTTTCACTCTTATACAATCATATCATATGTGGAAAACATATGTACAAATCTTCTAATCAATGCTTGTTATCAACAAGTAACAACATCATTTTGGTTATTTGTATTCTTTAGAATGCCAAGTGATGAGTTTTTTAGTTGAACTTTAGTGAATGGATTTTAAGTGCACCCTTACCGGGCTACCTACCTAGAGGTTGAAAAGGGCAAAATCGTACACATCTAAATAAAAGGAAGATATTATGTGCCCTTTAAAAAGAAAGAGACGGGGATTATTTTACAAGTAAAGCTGGTTATTCCTTCTAAGTTCCCATCCAACAAAATGATGTATTATGGAATGAGCTCAGTAGATGACATTTTGCTCAAGCTACTTCCATTGTATAATATGCACTTTGGCTTTTTTGCACACGATCATTACGAAACAAAATCGACATTTGAAAAACAAAATTATCATAAGCAATTTTGTTGAGATGCTTCCATTGCATAATGCGCAATTTGGCATTTTTTCACAAGTTCATTATAAAAGGGAATCCACATTTGAAAAATAGAATTATCATAAGCAATTGTGCTGTTCATTTTACTTTTTGAAGACATGATCATTTTACTTTTTGAAGACATGAAACAGGGGCTCATGTGCCCATTACATATTCTGGATGTGCTTCTTTTGCACCTATGTTGTGTTGTGTGTCCTTGCATAAGGCGCCAATCCAGTGTACTCTTGGAAATCACTTTCGGTGAGTGCATGACTCCAAGCTCCCTTGCTTAAGAAGCTCCGTTGCTTTAGAGGCTCCTCGGGGCCTGGACTTCAAAATTCTGGAAAGCTTTTTCGGGCAGAATGGCATGTGGGCCCATTCCATTGCGTAATGGATTCTTTGACTTTTCCACATGCTATTAATAAACCATAATCTGCAATCTGACTTTTTTACTAGACGAGTCAGAAACTGCCACGTGGCAAGCTGACGCAAGTTTTATTTTCAGAATTTTTCTTAAAGGGCCCGTGACATTTTCTGCTTTTTGAAAAGGTCAAAGAATGGGCATAATGGTCAGAAAGAATCCATTACTTTGCTATAAGAGGAAAAAGTGAAAATAATAGAGGATCAGTGGGAACTGTTTTTTTGCTATAGGAGGAGGATCAGTAGTATCTCAGAGGATGTCCACTATGAAACTGATTTGCAAGCGTGATCGTGACACAGCTGCTTGTGGGCCAGGGTTATGGATGGATAATGGGTATGGCTATGACTGAAAATCAGGCTATAGGGAGGATGCTTTCCAGATATGTTGCTTTTGAAAGTAAGAAGTAAGTGGTTGGGAGTGTGATGTTACTTCTAAGTTTCTCTCGGTACATTTGCAAGAGCTCAGTGCACCACATTTGATATGATGCAGCAACAACAAAAGCCAACACTTGATATTACGTCATATATATATCACGGATGTTTGCTCACGAAGGCAGCAAAAGTGATCGACACAATACTTGCCTAATGGACAACAGCATTATTTGCCTGTTACCACTTAAAATTAGGTGTGATGTTGTTGCTTCTGAGATTCGCAAGTGGATTAGGTAAAACCCGAATTACGTTATGATTCTTCCGAACACCCATCCATAATTAAAGTAGAATTTTAGCAGGTCAATGGTCTTTAAAGCGTATAGTTAGATATTCGAGCTCAGAAAAGAGATTGTTATTCTTCTGGATACCAACCCACAGAATGGAAACATTGATTATAATAACCTGAGTCCATGAAAAGAGTGATCTTAACAAGCTTTGGAAACGGCATAGCTTAATCCGCAGACCTTACAATTTACAAGCACAAACTCACTTTTGATTAATTGGCACACCCATAAAAACAGAAACTAATTATTCGATCATAAAAGAAGCATTTGACCGTACAATACAAGGTGGTGTGCATAAAAGTGAGAGAAATCTGAGAAAAAAAGCTTGTTCTTTCATCAAGTGCAGTGTCTTTAGTTCAAGTACACAATCTGGGATCCGTCATAGCATATTGGTAACCCACAGATAATTTCGTGCCATGTGACTTTACCAAAGTGTCTTAGATCTCCTCTCCATAAACTAGGGGCGTCTCCATCTCCGGGATGAAGAAGTGCGTACAACTCAGGCTTGTCAGCTACAGATAGCAACTCTTTTGCAAAGTAGGCATACCCGGGATTTAATCCTTTCACTATCAACCTTCCACTCAGGGGTGTCCAACTTTGTGTGGAAGCGTTGTAGCGATGAAGAATGCCTGCTCTAAAATCGTGGAAGTAGCCGCCGACGACAGTGCAGCAGCTAGAATACTCAAAATCCAATGCTTTCCAGCTCTCAGTTGTACTGTTGTAGATTCTGGCAGATTTGGTTGGATTCTCGTCCCAGTTATCATCCTCAAAAGTTCTTCCGTAGGCAAAAACCTGATTAAATAGGGGTGTCACTCCGCGACAGCTAAACTCTGCCTCGCTGGGCAGCCGTGGCAACAGGCTCCAGCGATCCTCCTCAATGTGATAGACCTCAGGAGATGTGACATATGATAAAGCTGAATCGTCCAGTGAAGAATATCCTGCCAAAACGTACACCTTTCCTTCCGCGGCTGTGCATTTGGGTGCATATCTAGGACAGTGCAATGCCGGCAGCTTCTTCCATTGCCAGAAGCCTGATCCTAGATCAAGCATGTAGACTTCGGAGCTCACTCGAGAGGTCGCAGGATCAAAGCCTCCTATCACAAACACTTTTCCAGCTAGAGATGCTACACCGCTTTGTTCATACAGTATGAAAGATCTACCAGGAATTGGAGGGAGTTCTTTCCATGTGTTGCTATTTGGGTCAAGCATCGAAATTGTTCGCCCCAGCTTAAAATTGAATGGCTCTTCTTGGGGGTAAATTTCATCATTGACGGGTTTAGGGGAAGATAGTTGTGTAGGCAGGGGAAAGTGGCTTGAAGGTGAGATGCTCTCAGTGTCTGTGGGCTGCAAGGGGGGCGATAGAGCAGTGTGAGTTAGCAAGAGGCCATGCAGCTGCTGCAGACGATGCGTTTGAGCAGAATAGAGAGAAGGTTGCTGCAATGCAGATTTCCAGTCCTTGGAGAGTGCAGTGAGCAGCGGGCGAATGTACCAAGGAAGCCTTGGCAGAATCTCATACAAAACAACATCATCAAGCAATCCAGGAATGAGGCCACTAGACTGAACAGCTGCTTTAATTACACCTTCACAAGAGAACATGGGCACTGTCGACATGGCACCAATCACTCCTAGATAAGCAACTAACAATATCACATATAATTTAAGTGCGCGTGTGCGTGTTCGTGAGTGTGTGTGTGTGTGTGTGTGTGTGTGTGTGTGTGAGAGAGAGAGAGAGAGAGAGATGGGCGATTTGAGCTTTCAGCAAATATACTTACTGAATAGGAAGTTAGTGAACGGATGGATTGTCTTGCCTTGGTACTGCAAATATAAATAGCGAGTGAATGGATTGCGAGTAAGAGAAGAAAAACCCGAACTGAATCATCAAAAGTTCAATGTCAAGGATAATGCGTGGGTTGGTGGTTTCAACTTTTTAGATGACAAAGAGACGTCAAAAGCGAGTGAAGGGAACCCACTTTCTCTTTCTGAATCAATAGATAGTGGGTCAAGCTTTCAACTACCATTCCCTACTCCCCATGGACAACAGTTCCCGAGGCTTGACTTTAGGTAGGTGTAATGCACTAGGTCAATTGGTGACGATCCAGAGTCTTCTCTTGTGCTCCATATCCTCAAGAATCAAGATAGGGGGCACTGGGTAGGCTGTATCAAGATAGTGGGCACTGGCTAGGCTGTAGCTACTTTCTCTAGAAAACGAAAGATGATGGCTTTTCAACTTTCAAGTACTAATGCTCACTTGTTAAAGGCTTGACATTTTACTAGTAATATATCTGTAATAAATCTGTTAAAGGCTTGACATTCAATTAGTAATATATGTGTTATGAGGAAATTGCAAAAGCAGAAGTGTAAAACAAATGTACCTTTGTGGGCAAGAAAAGATACGAGATTTTCTTTGAGGCCAAAAGATGCACAACCTGCCCATAAGCAAGGAAAGACACCAGATTTATTTATTTTTTTAAATGTACAACCATTAGTAGTGAGGATTGGCTCAAAAGATTCCTTCACATTCTTGAAAATGATTGGACTTTGTTCCTATTAAGCAATCAAAAAGTTGTCCATGAACCATTGGAAGTTACATTATCAACTTTAAAAGTGACTTCACCTTACTTCCTTTTGCAAATTATGACATTTGAAAGTGACCACATATTTTTGTGGAATATCATGAAATTTAAAGTTCACTAACCAATTTTTTCACCGACCTTGTGCTAATTAAAGTGTCTTAAGGAAATTTGAGAAAACAGACTATGGCCCATAAAAATGAATAAGTGAGAGCCGTCAAGATATTTTAACCATAAAATGCTAATCTTTAGGCTTCAAAAAGATCTTTTAAGTGACCTTTGCACCCAATTCAACGTATGTTCAATTATGAAGCCATAATATTATTCCCATTGGACCGAGTAACTAAAAATCACAATTCTCCAATATGCAAAGGACTTGGGGTAAAAGGGATGAGCATTATAAAGTAAGGGGTTGGATGGAGTCTTTTCAAGGTCTTTGACCTTCATATTTGGATAGAAGATGAAGTTCATCATATGTCCAATACCAAGGAGACATTGGTAAATGCACCCAATAGAATGAATTAACTTGTCAAGCACTTCAAAGAGTTTATTTGAGACTCAAATTTTGGCCTACTATATGTTGGATTTCAAGTAGTACACTGATTATATTCCTGAGTTGGCCACATTGATGAAAGCATTAAGCATGTAGAGCTTGTTCAAGTTATGCTTAATGGTTTGTTGGATGATCATTCTAACCTTGTATTGCCATTCACAAGACATTGCCAAGTGTGGAATACTTGCAAAGGTGTATGTCACTTTCATTAATGATTTTAGTATATTTACTTGTGTTTATCTTCTAAAAAGCAAAGATCGGGTGTTTGACGTGTTTGTCAAGTTCAAGAATGCAAGAGAGAACCAATTCAACACAAAAATCAAATGATTGAGGTTGGATTGATGGTAGTGAGTACATAACATCCAAATTCAAACATATTTGTGATGCACATGGGATTAGCAAGGAGCTATCAAGCCCAAAGTCTCCACAACAAAATGGAGTGGCTGAAAGAAAGAATCAGACCTTCTGTGAAGGAGCTAAAGCCATGAGGTTAAGTGTCAATCTTCCTAAATCCTTTTGGGGTGAAGCTTTGATGTGTGTAAATTATTTTTGTAATATGTGGCCAAATGCACCATTGGATGGTAAGACACCTTTTGAAATTTTTTTTGGTAGGAGACCGAGTGTCAAGTTTTTCAAAATCTTTGAATGTATGTGCTGTGAAAATGTCAAAATCATGCTTGATCTAGGCCAAATCTATGTACATATCATGATTACACATGTGTGGAACATGTTTCCACGTGTGAATTAAATGCATATATCATTTAGATCAATCATATAGGATGTACATATCATTAGATTTGAGATCTAGTGGCTAAAATGGCCAAAATCTAGTTTTCTAGCTATATGCCACATGGCACCTTTTTATTGTTAGAGAGTGCTATACCATGAGTTTAAGATTGAGTGCATTTTGGAAGGCGATGCCGATTTGGCTTTCAAATTGGTGGAAAAGCGGCGAGTGGGATCTCCCATGTATAGAGGTCTGCTCACACGTGTGAAAAAATCAATAGAAGTCGAGTTTGAGCATGTAGAAGATTTTTATCTAAGTTCCTATAAGTTAGGAAAATTAACCAAAATCAAGGAGGTGGTTTAAATCATGGAAGTCATGGACCATGTGCCAAGTTTGATGTGATTGATGGATCCTTAGGTGACTAGGCACCCTCACACGTGCCAGATCTGGTGACTCGGCAGCGGCTCGAGATCCCACTCATGTATATATAGAGCCTCATTTGGCCATAATCAACAAGCAAGTGAAATCTTGGTTTTGGAGCATTTCTTGTGTATTTTCACTATTTGTCTTGGGATTTTATGCTTCTATTGGTTTCTAATCATAGTGTACTTCAATTTCTTGTGTATATTCACTGTTTGTCTTGGGATTTTATGCTTCTATTGGTTTCTAATCATAGTGTACTTCAATCTCTACTGGTAGTCCTCCGTACTTTGACAGGTTTTCACACGTGTGAAACTAACAAGGCAAAGTTTTGATCATATTTGATTGTTCTTGTTAGATTTGTTGATGTAGATTTGATCTAATGCTATCTAATCTTGTATAGATTGGTAAATCAATCTAATCTAGCACCCAATCACTCTTGTGGATCTGATTTGGATCCATTCTTGGTTCTTTTTGCTGTACTTTAACACTTGCTTTGTCAACATTATGCGTGATGATGGGGCTAAAGAAGATCTTTCATCAAAGAAGATAATTTTTGTTGGATATAGTGAAGTAAAGCCTTACAAAGTTTACATTCTTTCAGCAACAAATGTGGTCATAAATAAGGATGTCATATTAGATGAAAGAAATATTCCAAAGGTTGATGTTGATGTTGATAATGGATCTAACATTCTTGATGATGGTGACGGTTCTTTGGATGGAGGTGATGTAGATACTTCTACAAGTCAAAACCCAAGGAGGACATCAAGACAAAAGACAAATTCATCAAGACTCACATATGATGAGAAGGGTAAGCAAGCGATAGAAGGTATAAACTTTGCTTTCATTGTTCAAGTGGGAGCGCAACTCATGCCCTCACAATTCACCAACCTGCAAAAATTATTGATGGAATATAAAGACTCACATACCATACTCTTGGTCAATGGAGAAATGCCAAAGTTGTGAGCTGATACTACTGCTACAACCCGAACTACACCGAGCTGCTCAAGCAAGAGTTGTAGAAATTGCTTGATGCCGATTTCATCTATGAAATCGAGCACACAAAATGGGCGTCACCCATATTCATTCACCAAAAAGAATGGCAATGTGCGGATTTTTGTCAATCTAAAGGAACTTAATGTTGTGACATGGAAGGACCCTTCTGTAGCGCAGGCATCCCAAAGGGAGCCGGGAACCATGACTTAGTTTCCCAGCCTTCAACTCTTGCCATCCAAACCCACTTGACATACAAGCAGCCAACTCGCCAACAATGATCAGACTTAACCAATTTGAAGTTCCGAAAACCAACATTGAGATCCAACCTGGCGCCATGCCAGATCGGGGGTCCCGATATGGGTGACTTCCCTCCAAGCAAGCCGCCCGACATACATCAAACCTAACCAACTTGAAGCTTCGTTACAAACGAGTAACATCCATTCCAAGCAAGCGGTCATACTTACATCAGACTTAACCAACTGAAAGCTTCGTCACGAGCGCTGGAAGCCAACCTGGCACCACGCCAGACTGGACAGCCATAAACAGGTAACTTCCACCCAAGCAAGCCATCCAACTCAGCCGACAGGTTAGAGCCCGTTTCCCAAGAGCTAAACCCATTCACGTTCATGCAAGGAACACTCAGAACCACAAGCCGCGACAGATATGGAGACAACCAGTTCCTGGACCAAATGGTCCCGACAGCATACCGCTGGCGCCACGGACCGAATGGTCCCGATGGCATACCACTGGCGTCTCGGGATATGACCCTCAGCTATGTGCCAAGTTAAAAATTTTGAAAGCGGCCTTACAACTGGCGCTTTTACCGAACACTGAAACCCAAAAGGTAATCAAAGTCAGTTTGAGAAAAATCCCACTTTATTGATAAATTTTTGAAAAGGTTACATTTCAAGTGTGTGACTGACCCTAGTCTCTAGGGCGCTAGCATGCCAAGGCGAGAGCCATGACAACATTCCAGCAAGGGAGGCTGAGACTTGGTTGGAGCTCGCCCTGAGTCGCAACCCGCACTCCCCTATAGTATTGGTGTGATTCGGCACCCCCCCCTCATACCAAGCACTCTACCCAAGCTGGTAAAGCACATTTTTCTCTCTCTAGGATTTTCTCTTCCTAGAAAGTCATTTTCTCTCTCTAGATTTTATTGATCCCCAGGCTTCCTTTAATCATGCCTAGATCGTGTGAGGTGATTGCACATCGATCTGAGCTCTCTGGACTCCACTAGAACCGATCAAAGATTTTCAGCCATAGGAACTTGGCGCCGGCTGGATTCCGGTCACAGTGGCGCCGAGAGCGGCGCCGGCGCCATTGGCGCCGGGAGCAGCAGGGGCTTGTAAAGGTAGCTTTGCAACATCCACCCCACCTTTATAAAATCTGATGTCCTCATCAGATGTCAGATTAAAGTAAAGGTGTCTCTCAATTAAAATAACTATACATTTAAGCTACTTGGCACAGTACTCAATTTACTGGCCACTTTTTATTAACATTGAAGCTGGCACACCACAAGTCGGAGGCTCAGCTCTTTGTACTGAAAGATTACATAACTTGAAAATATATCTTTGTCTAGAAAAAGCGTAGATTTGATATCGCTTTCGTAAAATCCAAAAACCTTATTAACTGGTGACAAAGGCCTTTCTTTGAAATGTTCGCCCATGTTGCTTCTGACATTCGACTTTGGAACTCCTTTGAGCTCCTGATTTGTCCTTGATGCACTTTGTGTTGAGCTCCCTGAGCTCCAGATTTGTTTAGTTCCGCACAGGTATCAAGGCTCCCTGAGCCAAAGGATTTATCGTTTGATTGCCCACTTTATGGTCCACTCCTTGCCTTGTTGCTTCTGCACCTTGATTTCTCTCCTTGTCCCAGCCTGATCTTGATACTTTTCCATCTTGGCTCTTTAAGGTAGGCAAAGATTGAGTACTCCGCAATGCACCTCTCACTTAGCTTGAAGTAGCTCTTTGAATCAGCCCAAATGTAACCATTGACCTCGTGAAAAGCCAAAGGGTCGCACCAGTTTGATCCGCATCCGAACTATCTCTTCACGTTTGTTTGAAGCACCATGTCCATCGCACAAAACTTGACTTTCACAATTCCATCACTAGTCAGTTGCCTCACAATCAAATCAAGAAGTGTACATCGAGCTTGGCTTCAAGTAGCTCTCTTTGAATCAGACACATGCACCCAGAGTTTGCACTAGTCCGATCTCAACGCAAACTGTCCCTTAGCGTCCGTTCAAAATACCAAGTCTCTCATGCAAGACTCAACTTTCACAGTTCCTTATTGATCAGCTGCCTTACACGTAACAAAGCCAGCGTACTCATATGTTTCCTCATCATTGTTGATCCAGAGAAAGCCTATAACAAACTTTCCTTTCCACAACAAAAACTTGTCAACTTACTAGGTCCAAAGTTCGCCAGTCTCCTCGTGTGAGTATGGCTAGGTCATCTTGAATTTGCCCCCGTTTTGATCAACTTTCATTCAAAATTTGCCCCAAGAGAGAGGTGTGTGTGATAGTTCCCCTCCACTTATAAAATCAGCTGATCGGACATAGAGTAGAGTTCTTCGGACAAAAAGCCTTTCCAACACTTTGCTTCCCATCTGCTAGGATTATGGCTCGATCCAACTTGTTGTCAATCTCTGAAGAGGATCCTAGTCTTTCCCCTTTGAGGAAAAACCCAACTGATACTGGATATCACCCATGCTCAGTGAGTTTCAGTTTTGAAGGTGGCCGTCCCAAAATGAAGACCAACTGCTCCATAGAACATCTCCCCTGAAATTGCCCTTTCCAACTTTTTGACTTTCTGCTTGCGTCTGGTGGGCGTTGTCACAAATGAAACTAACCCAAGAAACAGGCTAGCCATCCATCATTTGTAAACATTGAGTCATTTCGTTGCCGTTCACATGCGAGTACTTGAACTGCAAATCCGCCCCACAGATTCTGTAGTCCTCTTTGATTGATGGTATCAGCCTTCAAAAGAAAGGTTCCTTCTCGAGCCATCAGCTCCTTATATCACAAGCAATCATGCAAACCAGGCAAAGCACGAGTACTAAGAGTCACCATGAATACATACAAGTAAGACACTCAGGCAGGTTTACTAACAAGTAACAAAGACAAGGTCCCCCTTTGAGATGGTCCTGCCAACAGACCTTTGTCTGGCCGAGCCCATACAAATCGATCACAGAATCAGCCCACATAGGACACCCCTCCAACCATCCGTGCTTTCACCATTAAGCAGCACATTGCCTCAGTCACGCCCCACCACTTTTTGGTCGATAGCCCTTATAGGTAAACGATCGGCAGCTATCCCGCACCGGCAGCTAACCACCCGTGCTTTACACCCGAATTCGAGCAGCATCTCTGTATCAATGGTTAACCCGTACAGTTCGAATATGTCGCCCCGCACCCCACAAGGTATAGACCGTGCTTTCACCTACCTAGACAGCACTTTGCCTCATGCGTCCTACGTGCAGACAACACCAGGCCCGAACTACGAGAACTGACCGTGCTTACACCTCGAGGGCAGTACTTTGACTCATCAAGTCCCCCGTTCTGCCGACCACCCCGACCCGTGGACGCACCCGTGCTTACACTGTGGGCAGCACCTTGCACAACAACAATCTTGATGAACCTCAAACCTTGGCCATTTCCGTGAGATCCGCATAGCTGACCGGCCAGTCGGCTCTGATACCACATGTAGCACAGGCATCCCAAAGGGAGCCGGAAACCACGACTTAGCTTCCCAGCCTTCAACTCTTGCCATCCAAACTCACTTGACATACAAGCAGCGAACTCGCCAACAACGATCAGACTTAACCAACTTGAAGTTCCGAAAACCAACATTGGGATCCAACCTGGCGCCATGCCAGATCGGGGGTCCCGATATGGGTGACTTCCCTCCAAGCAAGTCGCCCGACATACATCAAACCTAACCAATTCGAAGCTTCGTTACAAACGAGTAACATCCATTCCAAGCAAGCGGTCTGACTTACATCAGACTTAACCAACTGAAAGCTTCATTCCTCCCCCAAATCCGAGTTCCTACAAGCAAAAGCACTGTTGTTCTGATGTATACACCCTCACCTCTTCAAAGCATGTAGCCGACAGGTTAGAGCCCGTTCCCCAAGAGCTAAACCCATTCACGTTCATGCAAGGAACTCTCAGAACCACAAGCCGCGACAGATATGGAGACAACCAGTTCCTGGACCAAATGGTCTCGACAGCATACCGCTGGCGCCACGAACTGAATGGTCCCGACGGCATACCGATGGCATCCCGGGATACGACCCTCAACTATGTGCCAAGTTAAAAATTTTGAAAGCGACCTTACAACTGGCGCTTTTACCGAACACTGAAACCCAGAAGGTAATCAGAGTCAGTTTGAGAAAAATCCCACTTTATTGATAAATCTGAGAAGGTTACATTTCAAGTGTGTGACCGACCCTAGTCTCCGGGGCGCTAGCATGCCAAGGCGAGAGCCATGATAACATTCCAGCAAGGGAGGCTGAGACTTGGTTGGAGCTCGCCCTGAGTCGCAACCCGCACTCCCTTATAGTATTGGTGTGATTTGGCACCCCCCCTCATACCAAGCACTCTACCCAAGCTGGTAAAGCACGTTTTTCTCTCTCTAGGATTTTCTCTTTCTAGAAAGTCATTTTCTCTCTCTAGATTTTATTGATCCTCAGGCTTCCTTTAATCATGCCTAGATCGTGTGAGGTGATTGCACATCGATCTGAGCTCTCTGGACTCCGCTGAACTGATCAAAGATTTTCAGCCATAGGAACTTGGCGTGATTCTGGTCACAGTGGCGCCGAGAGCAACAGGGGCGCTGCTGGCGCCGGGGACATAGCTGGGGCCGATGGCGCCGGAAGTAAAGCTTGTAAAGGTAGCTTTACAACACCTTCCCCTTACCATTCACAGAAAGCATACTAGATTGAGTAGTTGGAGCAAAGCCCACTATTTTTTGGACAGCTTTAGCGGCTACAACCAAGTCAAGATTGCACTTGATGATCAACATAAGACTGCATTTACTATTGAATGGAGTACATATGCCTACAAGGTTATGTCATTCAGTCTTTGTAATGTTCACAGCACTTTTCAATGTGTTATGCAAATGACATTTCAAAGAATACTTACAAAAGTTCCTATAGATCTTGTTGGATGATCTTTGCAAGCACAAACATAATGAAGAACACATATCTCACTTAGAGAAAGTGCTTTCACGATGTTGCAAATGTAAAGTGCTGAAAGTAAAAAACTATTACCGTCGTGTTTGTATTTATATAGGGCATGAATCAGAAATGATTGCCCTCGTGGACGTTGTGAATATCGAGACACAAAATACGACGATCACTAAGTTCGAAATCTTTTGTAATCTCGAAAATCAAATCATTAATAAATGTTCGTGGGCCATCACTAATGGTTAATTGAAAAGGCTAATCATGGACCAGTAAGTGCATTCCAGGCACATGTACAATGATTAGATGACATTTAAGGGCCCTAGACTTCAATTCATTTCTTGACAAATGTATGGCTGAGATTGATTGTGATAGGCCATAAATATCATAGAAAATTTAATATTCTATATTCATAATGTTGTCGTGATTTCAAGATCCTTTTTTCGTTGTGATATCAAATCGACACGTGCCATCAGTATCTGAAATTATCATTCCTCTATGGGACACGCTGAATCGATATTAGATTTGAGGAACCGCGATATTGGTTCAGCGTGCGTCCTTGTTGAAGTGTCTCCCAGTGCAATCATATTCGCACGCTGAACCGATGTCGGTTGCATTTTTGGTCAATATTGTCTTTACCTTGGCATGTTTGGATTTTTTTGAAGATGATTTGAGTGAACCATTGCCGCAACAAATCCAAACATGCCAAGGTAAAGACAATACAGAACAAGGCTATGTAGAAACTAGGATGAGCATCTTGTTTGTGCTTATATAGGGCAAACGTCCGTAATTATTACCCTCTGAACGTTGTGAATCCCGAGGGATGGATTACGGCAACCATCAATGCTTCAATTTTTTAATAAATATTCGTGGGTCTAGGCTAATGATAGACCATTAATTATATTTCGGCGCAGGTACAATACTATATTTGTCTGATTGGTCGACAAATATAGGCCCCCAAGCTTCTATTCATTTCTTGACAAATGTATGGCTGTGATTAACAGGAAAGGGCTATAAATATGGACACCACCCGACTCACTGAGATTCTGTGATCCTTTTTTTATAACTCCTTTATGGTTTTGTCCGCTATTTTTGTCGCAATATCGAATCGAGACGCGCCTTCATATTACAACCATTAGTTTCTCATTGTCATGCGTTGAATCGATATCAGCCTATTCAAAACAAAACATCGAATCAAAGCGCGCCTTGTTCAAGGGTTCTCGATTTGAATCATTCACGCGCATTGAACCAATATCAGGTTCAATATGGCTAGTTCTTCAAGGTCCTCAAACGACAAACTTCTGGATTTTTTGAATGCTAGTGACATTCCATCTGAGAAATTGGAGTATTTTTCAGCTATTTTTTTTGCACCTTTTGATATCGATAAGCTACTTTATGAGAATCATTATAATTTACTTTCTCTTCTTGATAATTTTTCTCAAATAATTACTACTCATTTTAGGGATATAGATAGTTTTTGTTTCGTTCATTTTCATGACCTTGTACTTTCCCAACCATCATCTAAGCACAAACACAATAGAAAGTATGCTAATCTGCATGAACATCTTAAAAAATATATATATTGTGATATCCACAAGAAAAAATGTCGTCTTCTAATCAAAGGTATGGAGTTTGTCTTTTATATATCTATAGAAATTTTCAGATGATGAGTCTGTTGAATCGTTTGTTATTCCCATGATTGAAACATCTGCATCTGCTCCAGATGATGTAGATGGAACAGATACTAATATAGGGGTTGAAGCTAAAGCATCCATGGCTTCAGATTATGAGCAAACTCTGTCTCGTTCTATAATCATCTCTGACTCTCTTCCAACTGCAACTCCCATTAATCCATTAACTTTACTCGATGTTTCCGTATACTTTATGAATAATGACAGTTATATTTCTTTTAATGATATAGAAGATGTTTTGAATATGAGAGAGGAAGAAGTCCTCTCAATTTTTGTACAACATTTATCAGAGATAATCTTGAAAGTGAGATAGATTATGATAAAGATGGCAATTGGAAATCTGGCAAGGAGGCATTGGAGGCCATAATTAAAAAATCGAAAGCCTATGAAAATTTTTTGCCTACTGAGAAATTTTTTTTGAAATTTCAAAAACAATATCCTCCAAGGATTCAATATATCCCCTCAAACAGTGTAGAGGCCATTGGAGGACATGACATTAGCAGAACAAACGTCATTGAATATGATGATAATGATCTGGTAAGTAGATAGTATCAATACCAATATATTGTGTTATTTTCTTTTTTCAAACAAATGTTGAAGTTTGAGGTTGTTTTGTTATCTATCATGCTAAATTTATTTTTTTGACTCTTTTACAAGATGCTCTTGAACTAGATGCCTTTGGTATGAGACATGGAGGCCTCCGAGGTGTATCACATGGAAGAAAGGATATATCTCTTTCTCATTATTTGAAAAACTTTCAAAATAATGAGATTTGTATATATCATTCATATTTTAATCCATATGTCGTCATTGTCATTATGGCCATCAAGTCATTATTTGCTAGTTTAGGAGGCCATACTTACTCCAAATGAACATATAAAATAGTTTTTGTGAAAAGAGATTTGGCTACTAAAATATTGGGCTATACTCCCAATGATACTACAAAAAGATTATCTACAATGGCCCTTTATTTGGATTACATAGATATGAGCAAAAGGACAAATTTAGAATTTTTGGATCCATATGAAAGGAGGCTATTCCTTCATGACAATACCATCCGTCTGAATCTTGAAGAGGATAATGATGAAAATTAAACAATGTTTTGTATTATATTATTGAGGATCTCTCTTTTGTTATGAATTTGAATGCCTTACGAAAAATCGTAACATTTGGCGAGTTTTTAGCTTGATATCTAAATTGTGCTTTTGTAAAACCACTGAAAAAGTTGAACTAAATATTTATTTTTTGAATTGTGTCCACCAAGGTTTATAGCTCTATGAAATGCTCTTCTTGCTTGCCAATGTGATTTTTCCATGCCTTGTGATGACCAGATACTTAAGTTCTCATATTTCATTGTTGCATGATGAAGAAAGATGTGCTGCAAACAAGAGTTGAAATAAGTAGCATCAATAAAATATATATATAATCATGAATGAGATAAGTACCATATAATGAAATAGATCAGTACCATGTAATGTGACATGTGATCTTCTTCCCAACAATCTCGTACAGATTTTACAAATGTGGTACAATGATTTTGCAAAGTCCCCATATCTTCTGATAATAGGTTTTCTTTTCTGATAACACCTATGAGTTTGTCTAAGTTGTTCCACACTTGTCTCTCTTCCACTCGATTACTTACTTCTAGTGTTTGTGTGGCTTGAACAATTTCTTTCCAAATTCCATATTAGATACTAGATTCATTGCATGTGTGATTGGATAAGAATATTCTTGCTTTAGCACCTCCAATTGATGGCTTATTAGGAACATTTTCTTTTTTTGCGGAGGGTTTGTTACTTTTTTCAATGATGACATTCCCTTTATGTAATACTACCTCTGAAAGAACTTCTTTCAACCTCTTAATAGTTGCTTTAGCCACAGACTCCGGTTTTATATTCCATGCAAGGAGAATATGCAAATAAATTAGTTTTTCAATAATACTTACCTCAACATGTAATGTGCATATGTGAACATTTTTTAATGGAATTGACAAAATACTTTTCATGTTTGGATCTTCTGCTTCTCGTGTTGGGCCAGTGTTTGGTCGTCCCAAATTTATATTGTAACAATCCTTCATGCAATAAAGACATGGATGCTTTGATGTTGCCCCATGAGAGACATTATACATACATTTGAATGTTTTCAAATACCCTGCAAGGTGCCATTGAATTTGAAAACTTCCATGATTTTTTATTGTAAATTTCTCACCCTCCAAATGTCTCTTATAATCTCACCATAATTTGCTCATGAAAATATCCATGAAAGTATTTCATTGTCCTCTTTTAAGACTTCTAGAGAATCAAGTAATGCATGACATGGTAATAAAAAAATGGCAATGTAATGTTAATAACGATAAATAAAAAATTGAAAAGTGTACATGGAATATTGCCAACCACCATATATGATTTTTTTATTGAACACTAAACGTTCGGTCATTTGTATCTGAAATTTTGTTCATCAAAGTGACACTCACTCGTTCCAACTTTTGCCCTGTAATGATTTCAAATTCTAATGATCTTTCCATTTAATTGATGTTCGTTTAGTTTATAGAATCAAAGAATGTATTTTAAAACATTTTCAATATCAAGGAAAATATTATTGCAATCGTTGTAATTGAGCTCACTATATTCTGATTTATATAATTCAGTTATATGAAGTGATTGGCCAACTACTTTGAATATTCCGTCATTATAATAATTTCTTGCTAATGTTATCCGATATGAACAAGGAAGATAAGTTTTCTTCACCATCTGTTGGCTCCAAGGTCCTTTAAAGTTTTAAGAATTTATTGTGGCGCGTGTTTTGTAAGCCCACAAGTAAATTCAAATAAGGTTGAGGAAAAGTCTTATACTTAGACCTTTTACTATTTAAGTTTAATTATTACAAACAACCATTTGTAATGGTTCAGTTTAGAAAGTCTAAGTTTAAGATTTAATTCCTAAGCTCAAAGTTAATTCCTAAGTTCAAGTTTAGTTCTAAGTTTATTGTAACTTTATAAGTTAATTAGCATTAAGCTTAGACTTAGTCCCATAAGCATGTTAGAGCATAGGCCCACCACTCTTGTCATATATGAAAGTGGATGTGTGTCTTCAACAACACTTGTTCAAGCTTATGTTATAATAGACTACTCTTTATGCTAACTTGTGTTTCCATTGGTGAATGAATACCTTATGGTAGGTGCTCATTGGTTTATGTTTTATGGTGAATGTGCTGATGGGATTGTTTTCTTTCTCGCCTTGTTTATCATTCCCCTTGTGGAGTTAAGTAGGATAGTTTTGTTTCTTAAGTAGAAATCACTAGTTGGGAGACAGTGTTGGATTTATTCCCTCTAGCTCTCCTAAATCCCATTTTAATCTACCTCCATTCATGCTGCATATTTACTAACGTTGTCACACAGTCTTTATATTTACATGCAAATTCGCACAGACGAAGAAAAGGCGAAAGAATCGCGACATTGTGTTTCTACACAGTTTAAGGTGATAGGCAAAAAGGGGACACTATCTTACAGAATTCCAAAAGTGCCCTAAAAGCTAAGGCACCCTGTAAATCTTATCCTAAGGCCATTCGTAAGAGTGACGCACTTTTCGCATCATCACCAACGTTCACTTCAACACTGGCTGACGTCGCACCCTTTTCACGCTCACCCCATGTAGTTGCGCTAACAGATTGGACAACGATTGCAGCCACCCACGATCTCCTACAGACAGCACATCCACTCTGTACTTTCACATCTACACACCTATAATGTTATGTAATATATATATATACTGGACACCATTTGTGTATGAGATGATGAAGAGAGCATCTGGGTGAAGCTCACGTCTGTCTTGGAATTCAAATCCACAGAGACAGAGCAAATCGACTGATTTACATCACTCAACAAAGGTATCTTCACAATGTTCTTAACAGATACAATTTAATGAATTGTAAATTAGCTCACTCACCAATGGATCCAGGCCTGCACAGTGTTGAAGGACCAATGTCCCCAGACCAAGCAGTATAGTGAAAGGAACAGGTCCTTCATCTTCATGATGAAGGCGGTGAGATCTTTACCATCCCATCTCAGATTGGTCAACTGATTTTCAAGAAGCATAATTTGGCTTTGTGACTTCGTTTGAAACATGGTCAGCAAGGTATCCCACATAAAAATTTACGTTTTCTAAAAATTCGTAAAAAAATCACAGTCAGTTATTAAGCAATCAAAATCAAAAATTCGATTCACTGTTTGATTCTTAATTTTACCACATTAATGTCCATCAAGCATGCAAGACATGCAACATTAAACTGATTTTTCACAATTACGGAATTTTATGTAAAATCAAGTTCTACGGAAATTGTCATCTATAAAACCCAGTCTTGTATCTAATAATCAGAGTACATGTGTATAACCACTCAAAACATATCTAAACCACTTATGCATGTTAGAATCACTCTGAGAATCAACATGCAGACATTTCATGCAAGTACAGTACCTCAAAATAGGAAATTGACATGCATGCAATCAGAACAATTCGAAATTCTACCAATTTTGCTCACAAAATTGCAAAACTTCATATGATCATATCTTTGGCTACAGGACACCAAATTGGGTGCTGTAAAGCTTAGTACAGAGGGAGACCTAGTGAACAAGACTCTTGTCACATCATCCTGCCACCTAGGGTTCACACGTACGAGTTCAGAATAGTCAAATAACCTATAGGAGGACTCACTTTTCCAAGGCCAATCTGCCTAAAAACTTGCAAACACTCAACCAAGCCTAAAAGTGATGATCAAAATAGTCTTAAATGGTCTCTAAGAGTTCCATGAAATTTCATACAAATCGTATGAAGCAGTATGGGCTGAGAACCATGAATTCTTGATTTCTAGAAGTCAAAATTGCTACAAACTTGATGAAATTGAAACATAAGTCTCTACCCATCAATTTACAGGTCTGATAGCTTGCTGGGAAGGTAAAAAGGAATACAAATCATGTTGTTGAAAAATCTAGAATGATCCCCTTATGGATTTAGAGAGATATACCCCCCAAAATTCACCAAAATTGGTCAATTTTTGACATTTTTTTGACTTTCGACAAACCCAATTGCTAGAATTCTTGGCCCTAACTTCTAGGACAGCTTCAAAAGACTATGATTCATCTTTTCCCGAATTCAATTGATGTTCAACAGCCTCCTACCATCCAATTTCATGAAAAAACATGCAAAAATCATGAATTTTGGCCCTTCCTAGGTTTTTTCACCATGCCAAATTGGAATTTAATGACAAAAACGTTTTTCAAATCCACATGCAATCCAATATACAGAGTTATAACCAACCAATTGATCTGAACTTGCTGGATTTTGAATTCTACCATCAATTTTGTGCCAAAATCATGGAAAATAAGCCAAATTTGGCCACAAAAGAGCCTAGAATCCAAATACATGGAAGATCCAACATGCAACCTGAATTTCAACTACTTCAAAGTGAATTAACTTGTTGGAGAATTCAGATCCACAACTAATTTTGAGCTACACATGATTAAGCTCCAAAACAATAACACAAATTGGTTTTCTAGCACAATTCGCCATAAACCACAATGAAATTGAGAGAGATATGGATCATGCAAATTGAGATTGGGAAGATCCACCAACTTGCAACCTTGCTCCACCTCTTGGACGAGAATACTAGTTGATCTCCACCAAGCTCCAATGAAAAGTACCACCTCTCCAAGCATGTAAGCCTTGCTTTGATACCACTATAAGGGAAGCTCCTTAGATCCTGCTTACAAATCACAAACACAATGATAACACACTATGGAGAAACCACCCAACCCAGTAGAAGCATCCAATCAAACTCTAGAAGCCTCACCCCCAAGCCAAGGAACAAGAAGCATGAATGTAGAGTGAGAGTCTGGCAATGAATCCACAACCATAATGAGAAGTAGGGCGAGTTTGGACCCAATATATAGAGCCAAAAGCATCTTGGGCACATAGCCATGCATAGCCCTAAGTTCTCTATACATAGATTCACCTAGAATAGAGTCCTAAGCATGGACCAACTATTCATAGAATTGCTATTGATAACTCTACACATGCATACACTGTCTCATACCTTGTCTAAACTCTATTTAGTGTGTTATGGGTCTCACAAGGATATTAGTTACTTTCGGGTCACGTCCAGTATGACGTGGCATAACTAACAGCTTGTTTCACTAGAGTATCATGTATCCAAGACTAGGAATATACTATATCCTATGTACTGGTCATGGACATAACAAATATGATGTTCGTTCATTATACTACAAGGTCTGCATGCCTGACAACTGACAACTGACAACTGACAAATCAAGGTTATCAGAGACGTCAGATTTGATGAGTCAAGAACGATGGCTGACGGAGATCCGGTCGGCTATGAAATTTTGACCAGAGGCTACTATGACCTGCCAACATCTACAGAGGGAGTGGACCTTGAGCATCCGAAGGAAGATGTTCAAATTCCAGATGGGCAGAGTGACTGTTCAGATGACGAGCAGCAAGATGTGTGACCTATACCCAGAACACCTGCTACTCACACTAGTTCAACAGTCAGCAAAGGCAAGAGACTTGACAAAGGCAAGGCCATCAATCTGACTACAAACACTCCAAGAAGATCCGCGCAAGAAAGAAGAGCACCAATCAGATTCGTCCTTGACAACTCATCTTCTACAGCAGAAGAAGTCTGTGGATTTGGCAGAGAACCTCAAACGTATGAGAAAGCTATCAGTTGTCCAAATAAGGACAAGTGGATTAAAGCAATTGAAGACAAGATGAATTCCATGGAGTAGAACAATGTTTGGAATCTGCAACCATTACCAGCAGACAAAGAGACTGTAAAGTGCAAGTGGGTTTTCAAATACGAGTATGGACCTAAATGACAATGTATCAAAGTACAAGGCCAAATTGGTAGCAAAAGGTTTCTCTCAAAATTGTGGTGTTGACTATATTGAAACATTTTCTCTAGTCGTAAAGCATGTGTCCTTACGTCTGCTATTTGCATATGCAGCAGCATACAGTCTCAAGATCTACATAGTGGATGAGAAGACTGTCTTCCTACACTGCAAGTTAAATGATGAGGTCTACATGGACCAACCACCAGGATTCATCTGCTCACGATTTGCCAACGACGCTTGTCGAATGCAAAGAAACATATACGGACTGAAGCAGTCTGCTAGGCAATGGTATAAGAAGAAGGATCACACCCTCAGATCCATAGGATTTCAACCATTGATGGCCGACTACAATGTCTATATAGAGGTCACAGATGGAAAAATCATAATCATAGCAATCTACGTGGATGACTCACTGATCTTGTCCAGAAGGGACAACCTGATTGCTCAACTGAAACATGATATTTTTCAGCATTTTGAAATATCAGACCTAGAGGAAGCAAGATGCTACCTAGGATTGCAGATTGACAGAGATCTTGACAAAGGGAAACTGTATCTTCACCAGTCAAGATACATCCAAAAAGTCATTGATGATTTTCAGATGGCAGACTGCAAGGGAGCTAATACACCGATGGTAGCTGGAACGATTTTAATAAAATAGGACTGTCCGCAAAATGTGGAAGAGTATAAAGCCATGTAGAACGTGTCCTATAGGAGACTGATCGGATCACTCATGTACTTGGTAGATAATACACGCCTTGACATTGCCTACGCAATTTTCAAGATGAGACAATTCAACATCAATCCGGGTCCTACGCATTGGAAGCTCACCAAAAGAATTCTACAATACCTTCAACAGACAAAGGATTATGGGCTGTGTTTCTCTGAGCATGAAAGTTTCCAGATCAAATCCTATAGCGTTGCAAGTTGGGCATCCTTGAAAGATGACTGCAAAAGCATCTTGGGAGGATGCACAATAGTAGTCGGTGCAGCGGTGATATGGGTCACCAAGAAGAAGACCATAACTATGCAATCATCCTATGAAGCAAAGTATGTTGCAGCAGCCAAGATGGCGAACGAGCTTACATGGCTCAAACAATTTCTTGACGGATTGGGAGAGAACTCCAACGAGTCGCTACTACTGTTCATAGATAATACATCCACCATTCACCTGATGAGGGATCCAGTGTTTCATTCCAGGACGAAACACATTGCTATCAGATATCATCTGATAAGAGATCTGGTTGAGAAAGACAGGCTGAAGACCGCGTTTGTTCCAAAAAAAACAATTGGTAGCTGATATCTTTACAAAGTCTCTTGACAAGGCAATTTTTGAGAAGTAGTGTGCAAGCCTAGAAATCAGAAAAATACCAGCTTTGAGAGGGAGCTAAAGAAACTATGAGTTTCTATCTTTCAACTTAGCATTTTTCTCAATCACTTTTCTTGCCTTTTTGTAGACTGCTGTATTTTTTTGAACTGTGTTTTGCACAATCTGCATTTTGAACTGTTTTGTCGCACAGTTCGCAATTTTTGGTCATGAGAAAAATGGAGCACTAAGTCAAAACACTTGGAAAATAACTTTGGCCAACTTTCCCGACAATTGTTCCATTTTTTGCACTTTTGCGAAAAGTCGTAACTGTCTTATAAATGCCTTAGAAAATGTTTTCAGACCTACCTTCGGGTTTCTCGCATTTTATCACCCTTACAAAAGAAATGCGACACTGTGTTAAAAAATGCCTTAGAACTGTTTTTGCTAACCTTTGGTGAAGGTCTGCAACGTGAAGGCGTATTTTAACAGGCGAAAAGCGACAGGAAACTGAAATCAGTTTTGATTAAGCTGATATGTTTCTTTTAATTAGAATTTTGACTTGATCATTTTACTTGGATGATCACATAGAGGATCAACAATATATAGACTGATACAGTCAGACGATCGCATATACAGAACACATAGAAAAGACAGTCAAAGATACTGTTAGTGACAGATAGTGAGTTTTACAGATTAGTAATAGCTAGTCACATTACTCATGAGAGAGAACACCTCTCTTGTGCCAACGCGTTGATCTGAAAAACAGACAGCGCTCAAAAAAATGTTAAAAATTCAGCTTTGATAATAGAAGCAATTTTCAACAATACTTTGTTCTGTAATGTGTATGATCAGCAATATTGGAATGCATGCTAGCAGTAGATATATTTCTGTTGTTATTCTGCTCAATATTTTCTGTTGTTTACAAATTTAATTTTTACAACAGGTCGTCAAAAGCGATTTGGGACGTGGAAGAGGATTAGACCGTAGTCAGTAGCAGTAGCTACAGCTGCCAAGTCGGCTCTATCCGGCCTTCATCTCCGGAACATCATATCATCCATCACATTCATCATTTCCAGTTTTTTACTACACCCTCTTCCATTCCAGCTACCGTACTACCTCATTTCAGATAAAGGGAAGAACCAAGCCACCTGGTTTAGTTTTTTAAGTGTTTTTTAAGTAGATTTTTAACTTGTTCTTATTTTTTGCATCAAATCTCACCAACAAAACTTGCCCACTTGTACAACACCTAAACAGAACATGAGCCTTCTGAATATGCATTGTGCGAGTTTCTGTACGGCCAAAAAGTGACCAATCAACTGTTTTGCCATGTTCTTTGACAACGATTCCATATCAAATCAACTCAGATAAACTCGGCCACCATTAGGAATATAGATCCCACAGTGCCAAATCCATCAGACCTTTGTGCGAGTTCTCTGAAGCTAACCCTTATAAAAAAAACATCAACTCAAACAAAAAAATTTCAGAAAAAACTTCAAGAACAAACTCGCACACTGTCATTATGACTCCAAAATCATTGCACAAGTTCCTAATACCTTGTGCGAGTTCCTTACAATGAAAAAATTTGAATTTTGAGCAGTCAACATCATTTTTGCCATTTTTTTGGTCACAATAAACTCGCACACATACTGAGGACCTGAACTAAAACTTGCACATACTGTCTTTGAAATCCTCTGTACTTTTTCAAGTGATTACCCTCTTATGAAAATTGGTTCTGTGTACCTTTAAGAGCTTTTTTTCATAAATAAAACTCACACACCTATTTGGACTATTTTTTGAAACTCGCACACAGCCTTAGGAACTCGCACATAGTGAGGCAAATATGTCTGAGGGTTGAAACCAAAAAAAAATTGAAAAAAATTTATGTCTGAACCACAATTAAAGAATCAAAATTGAATTTTGATATTCATCAATATTTGGGACATGAAAGACATGTAGAATCTAGTATTTGCCCTTTAAGTATATAAATTGATCTTCAAGAAATGTAACATCCTTGCTAGTGAAAACTTTGCAAGTAATAGGGTTATACAATCTATACATGCCATTTGAAAAAGAATAACCGACAAAAAATGTCTTTACAAAATGCTCATCTAGTTTTTTTTCTAGTGTCTTTAGGAACATGAGCATAGGCAGTGCATCCGAAAACTTTTAAATGCTTTAATGAAGGTTTGGATCCAGTCCAAACTTCATAAGGAGTTTTGTTGTTCAATAAAACTTTAGTCAAACACCGATTTTGCACATAAGCTATATAAACATGTTGCCAAAAAGACTTAGGCAATGATGCACGAGTGATCATGCATTAGGCAAATTCAACTAAGATTATGTTCTTTCTCTCTACAAGTCTATTGAATTGAGGAGAATGGGAAGCAACAAGTTGTTGTTTGATCCCATTTGTCAAACAATATTCTTGAAATGCATTGGATATGTATTCACCACCATTGTTGATTCTGAGAGCTTTGATTTTTCTTCTCGTCTTCAGCTCAGCATGCTCTTTATAGATTTTGAAAAAGTGGAAGGCTTCATATTTGTGCTTTATAAAATATACAACAACTCTTTTTGAATAATCATCAATAAATGTAATAAAGAATTTAGTATCAAGTAATGATGGTGTCTGCATCGAGTCACATATATCTGAATGAATTATGTCCAAAAAAAAATTAGATACACATTTTTTATTCGACTTGGAAGGTTTCCTAATATGCTTTCCTATGAACACAAATTGTTTTTGTCAAGAACAAGAAGTCGTGCAAGATTTATAACATGAACTTAATGATCAATTCTCAAGATAACTCTTTGCCACCTGCTTGGTTGATAGATTATAACATACAATCAATGCTTGGTGCCATCCCCATTATCTAACAATCTTATAGACTAAGTCAAAAGGAATAGGAGAAAGTGGCTAGAAAAATTGAGGTCTACCTTAAATTAAGACATATTAGGCTTGGTAAATCACCTTGGGTAGCACTAGCCCTATGTAGAAATAAGAATGACATTGTCAACTATAAGAGCAAAGTTGCCATTAAAATAAATACCCATTGCTTAGGATGGATGATCTCATAGGCTGATTAAGTGGAGAGAAATTCTTCACTAAAATTGATCTTTGCACTGGATAACATCAAATAAGAATACATCCAAATGTATCAAAAAAAATTGGAACTCATCTCAAAGTTTGATTTGCTCAGTAGGATTAGGATAGACTAAGAGAGTGGAGTTTTCACTGGGTATGGCAGTTGGGTCATCATGTCGTCTATCCATTTTTCGGCGGGATGCTCTCTATTGAGCTCTAGTCATGACTATAGCTGATAAGGTCTCAACCTAACTGAACGAACTGGGACAGAAGTTTTAGGTCGATTTGGGCAATCTTTCGTATGGTGTTCGATTCTACAGCTATCACATAGGGGTGGGAATTTGAGCTTATCAAGACAACAGATGTGAGGATGTCTGCCAGCACAAACAAAATAACCCCGCAAGGCAGGCACGGGTTGTGCCACATATCTTACTTGTGGAGCTGCATAGTATGGTTGGTTTGGATCATAAGTGACAGTAGTGGCGTCATACTTGATAACTAGCATCTTGAGTTTCTTCAACGTAATATGTAGCTGGATCAACATACCCGGGATCAACATAGCGAGCAGATGCTTGTGGCTGAGGTTGATTTACTACATTAGATTGTCTAGGCTGAAATTGTTGTGGGCCTGGAGGTCATGGTTGAAGTTGTCCTGGTCGCTATTAAGTCTGTTGAGGACTGTAAGGTGGTGGACCAGGGAGTCAATATTGCCTATACATTGGTCTTGCATTTTGCGGGAAATATGTTTTCACATGTGGGCATTCGTTGGCAGTATGGCTTTGGAAATAGATAGGGCACCACACAATCTCTCAGGAAGGATAGGTCTTTTCAGCCATATCTTTAAGCACCTTTTGGAAATCAGCGATAAGCTTATCCATTTGGGATTGCTGAGTTTTTTTCCAGGTATCCATATGGTGTAGCAAATTAGTGGAATTAGAACTAGATGTGTGTTCAAGGTGTGAATCAAATTTAACGAGAGCTTTTCCCTTGCGATCACGATGATCATACTCATAATCAGATCCTTCATCTTCCTCTCTAATGGCGTCATCCATTACTTCTTTCAACTGGTCGTATGAGTCAGTTGATTTACGTTCTCTTCTGATAGATTTAGGTAAGCCCACCAAAAAGAGTTTGACAACTATTTTTTCTGTGATTTTCTCATTAACGCATTCAACCTTGAAACACTTAAAGCCCTCAATGTAAGTGCATACTGATTCGTTCCTTCTCATCTTGATATGGGATAGTTGAATGAAAGGGCTTTGGGTCAACTTGGAAGGTTTGAACCGTTTGGTGAGGGCTGCTATAAGGGTTTCCCAGGAAACTATATCAGATTCTTCAAGATTAAGATATTATTCCTTAGCATCCCCAAGTAATATCATCAGAAATAGGCGTAGTTTTTCATTCTCAGAAGTATCACCATAGAATTTGTAGGCATTTTCAAAATCTTGGAGAAATCTGACTGGGTCGGATCCTTCATTGTGTTTTGGTGCATCAATCCTAGGGATTCGCCTTTCAATTTGTGAAGCAGGGGCACCTTTAGGTTCCTTACTCATGTCGCCTATAATCAATCATCTCGCTAGGGTGATATCACTGTAAGATTACAATAATATGACAGGAAATCGAAGGGGAGAGAGTAATATGAGTGGTCAACAACTAGATAGAGTAAAACTCGAAACTTCTCTGAAAATTCTTGGCAACACAAAAAATATTCGCAATGGCTTCTAAGGTCTCAAAAAATAGTTAACTCAGTCAAAGGCACAATGTTCGAGTTTTGAACCTCAATATTTTAATAAAAAATAAATACAATCAGATTCAGAAGAAGAACAAAAAGCTGCAACTCAAGAGTAGCCAACACAACATCAAATTTTGAAGCCATAAGCACCTCCCAGAAGATCTACAAGAATTTGAACTCAACCTATCAGATTCACTGATGAGAATGCTCATAACCTTTCACAATAGCCAACCACAGTTGAAGAAGCACTCACACAGGCTTCTGATCTTTGGAAGGAAGCTATGGATAAAGAATACAGCTCGTTGATTAAAAACAATACATCAACTCTCACTAAGCTGCTTGCAGGCAAAAAGATTATCGACTACAAATGGATCTTTAAAATCAAATATAAGGTAGAAGGCAGTATCGATAGAAGGAAAGCTCGGTTGTTGGCAAGGAGATTTTCACACATTCCCAACATTGATTATTTCAAAACATTCCGCCCAGTAATCAAACACTCCTCTATGCTGCTATCGTTCGCTTCTTCATCCAACCTTGAGGTACATCAATTAGATATATAAGCATCATTCTTCAATGGAGTTATTGAAAAATACATGCACATGATCCAACCATAGAGCTATGTGCTTAATGGCAAAGAAGATCATGTCTGCAAACTCCTATAACATAGTGGTCCAATATCTTAGAACAGCCGAAAGCAAACCTCCATTGCAATTTCCTTGACAAAATTTGAATACATTGCAAATTCACAGGTACCAAAAAAGACAATTTGGTTGAAAAATTTCTTGTATAACATTGGCCTTTGACAATATGCTCCAATAGTTATTCAGTGTGATAATCAAAATGCTATTGCATTGTTGATGAATCCTAGATATCATTCTAAAAACAAGCCCATTGAAATTAAATATTACTACATTAGAAGCAAAATTCTCAACAAAAATATGTCTGAAATTTTGCAGAACTCAATACAAGGCAGCTGATATATTTACAAAAGGATTAAATCAAGAGACACACAAAAAGTTTTGTGCAATCTTGAATTTGGCAATCAAAGCATTCAAAAATCCAAATTCATGAGGAGGGTGTTGGATCTCTCTCTCTCTCTCTCTCTCTCTCTCTCTCTCTCTCTCTCTCTCTCTCTCTCTCTCTCTCTCTCTCTCTCTCTCTCTCTCTCTCTCTCTCTCTCTCTCTCTCTCATTTGATGTATATAGTTATTTGGCAGTCTATAGAATACACCAGATTTTCTAACAATCCACGAGAATTCCAATAAGTGTCTACACAACGAACTATCGAATCGACAATTGTCGAGATCGACTATCATATCAAAGGCAATTGTCAAAACATTTGTCAAAGGCAATTATCAAAGCATCTATCCAAGGCAATTGTCAATGCATCTGTTGAAGACAATTGTCTAAGGGCAAACTACTATCGAAGCCTATTCAACAATCGACTACTATCGACTCCTAATCAACTAAATACTATCGACTATCGACCATCCTATTTCGACCCTAAGAAATTTCTGACCCCGTATAACATTTTCAACCCTACATCTTATTTTGACCAAACGTACAAAATCTTTCACAATCGGGCAGAATCTTCAACAGACTCAGATTCCATTAGATGGTGACTGGTCAATAGCTGAATGTAGTGCCTTAATCCATCTTGTAAACGCGTCAATTAAACATTCTTGTGATTAAGAAAGCTACCATGTAAATATCGATGGATCATCAATGTAATGTTGATTATAATGTCAAAGTACAATACTTTGTACCTTACTTGAGTCTATTAATGATTCACAAGAGGGATTGATTGATTGATTGACCATAAAACAAATGCAAACTAGACACAAAATTGAGATGTAGATTGACAATTTTACATGCATCAAGCAAGAGCAATCTAAAATCATTAATCAAAAGTGATGATCACTCCACACACGTGTGATACATTACACAATACGGCCTGTAGATAGCAAATGATGTCAAGCACACTTAGTTTTTGCTTAGATCCAAAAGAAATCAAAGTACATAGTGTAGAATTTCGAGTTTGCCAATGAGCTCTCAAAAATATTCTTAGGCATTACTATGCGGCGCGCGGGGGGGGGGGGGGGAGAGAGAGAGAGAGAGAGAGAGAGAGAGAGAGAGAGAGAGAGAGAGAGAGAGAGAGAGAGAGAGAGAGAGAGAGAGAGAGAGAGAGAGAGAGAGAGAGAGAGAGAGAGAGAGAGAGAGAGCCAAAAAAAAAATCCTTAATTAATGTCTTTTGATGTCAAAAAACATATAAAACAGAGTAGTACATCTCAAATGTGTAGTAGTTAGGGAGCATATTAACTTCACATAACAACTAAAGAAATATAATCTGAAATAGAAATGCAATCTAAAATACATAATGTCTCTCACTAAAAATAATAATAACTACAACAGACAAAAGTATATTCAAGAAATAGCATTGTGAGTGATAACAGTTGAGACCACTGAAGAAGTTTGTGATATGAGGTCCCGAAGATGATGCAGTAGAGGATGGACGTTGATGTTGTATGTGTCGTCTATGGCCGCATACTAAAAATCGAACCACTAAATAGCACACCCAAATAAGTTTAAAATGAACAATCTCCAAGGGCTGACCATTAAGAAAAATCTCTTGACGTTGTATGAAAGCTCTAAAAGTATTGAAAACCATCACTTTGGTCTTCGATATTGTTACATACCTATGTATAGCAGTACTTCAGACCCCTATTAATCCATTTAGTGTTGGGGGCTAAATGGCAAGGTACCCTTAGGATTAAAGGTATGTGTCCTTAGATAAGGACAGACAAGTGACTATACCTTAGTTGGAGGTATGGAGTCACGTGACCCTTGGATAAGGGGTACCTTTAGTATTAAGGATAGATGTCTTAGATTAAGGTACTATTGTCCTTGGTTAAGGATAGGTAGGTGTCTATACCTTGGATGGAGGTATGGAACCTAGAGAGGTGTTAAAAAGTCATTGGGTGACTATTTTTCTAAACCTTGGGCCTCAACCTTGAACCATATTACTTTATTGGTCTAGGACCAAAGTATACTTGCACAACTTGGGCAATGGGACCTTGTAGGAGGGCGCCCTTCTAAAGTGTACATTGAGTTCCCAACTCCCACAAGAAAGGCATTCAAAGAGTCATAGGTTATAGAAGGAGTCTCTTGACATTCCATAAGCCTATGGAGGCTCTTGGAGATTCTTTAACTCTCCTAGGCTTCTCTCTCTCTCATTGGATGAGCATGGAACTCCATAGTGCATTGGAGGGGTCCATGGGCCATCTATATGAGGGTAGTAGGGCACCCATTGGGAGGGAGAGATCTCTCTTGTTTGCTTTGCTTATGCTCTAGTGTTGCTACTAGTGTGTAGAGTGCTTTCTTGTGGTAATATGCTTGAGGTTTGGATCTTGCTTATGGTATAGGACATAAGTAGGGTTTGGATCTTGAGAATGCTATAGAGTGTTGTGATATGCTTGTGATTTGTTTATGGTTAGCAAGGGGGTGCTAGATAGGTCTTGCTTGGAGCTTGGATCTAGCTATGGTTGGGTGGTGAATACTTGAGGCCAGCTTGTTATCTATCTTTGTGTCTAAAAAGTAGGAACACAGGTGGAGGAGAGATCCTTACTTGCAGGTGGAGGCATCCTAGCTTGGAGTTGGGAAGCATCTTGAAGCTTGCAGGTTGCTTGGAGGACATTTGGAGGCTCTACCTTGGATTTGGAGGTCTTCCTCACCTCTACTTGTAAAAGTGGTATCAGAGCTAGAAAAAGGATGGTAACCTTTCTAACCTTCTTCAAGTTCTATTAAGATCACTAACTAAATTTTTTTGGAAAAGATTATAGGCTTTTCTAGTTGTAGGAAGCTTGTAGTTGAAGCACCCAATGAATCTAGTTCTCTTTGGAAGAAAGTAGTGATGCTTATAGAATTGTTTAGGGACTGATTTTTTATCATGTTAGAGAAGTATTAAAGTGGGCTTTGGATTTTTAAAAGTTCTAAAAAAAGATTTGTGAGATGGGTAGAGGAAGTCTCTCTCTACATATACAAACTTTTTTTTGGCAAAAAGATTGATTCTAGCTATGTGTTTTGATCAAAACTAGTGTTTTTTTTGCATAAATGAAGTGTTTAAAATTTTGATTTTCATTTTGAAGTTCTATTTTTCAGACCTGTAAATCTGAAAATCATATCTGAAAAGTGAAATTTTCATTCAAACTTTATTAGTTACACCTTTCTATCTCCTAGTTTCATGAAGATGGCAATGTAGGAAGGAAATGGTAAACAAGTTTTGAAATTCTATTTTTTGTCATTTTGAAGTTCTGATTTTCAGACCTGTAAATCTAAAAATCAAATTTGAAAATTGAAGTTTTCATAAAACTTCATTAGTTATCCATTTCTAGACACTAGTTTCTTGGTTTTGAAAATCTAGAATAGTGAGAAATGTGAAAACTTTGGTTGCTGTTGAAATGACAAATGGAATTGAAATGGGAATGGAAACTTTATGTAAACATTAGCTTGGATTAGTTAATTGAAGTTTACATAAAGATTTGGTTTTCATTTTTGCTTTTGATTAATTCAAATGTAACTTGTTGTTGTTTTCCTCTTAAGCTTTGCAAATAGTAGGCTTGGATTGAGCTTACAAACAATAAGATTGCATGAATAGAAGTAAATGCTTTTTATTTGCATTGGATGTAACAATTGAAACATTTCTATCATTCTAATTTGAGCACTTGTTGTTGTATTTACATAATAGAAAAATACACAAGCAACCCCAATGGATCAAACCAATGAAAACCCAACATTTGATCTATCAAACCCATCCAATGTGGCACAAGCTCTTGAACTTTTATACCAACAAATTCAAGCCACTAATAAACAACTTCTTGAAACTAATCAAAGAAACCAAGACTTAGAGTCTAGGTTAGCCAATCAAAAGAAGCATGTAGTTCCACCTCTTGTAAAAGTCTTTAAGGAGAAGAAAAAAGATAGGAACTTACAAGTGATAAGTAGTTTGGAACAAATACTTTGCCATGAATTGAGAAGTTATCCACTGTCATCATGTTCCTTGAAGGAAGAGCCTTAGTTTGGTGGGATGACTTAGTTGCAAAGGACAATCAACCTTGTACATGGGATGATTGCAAGTCAATTAGCTAATGTAAATATTGTTCTTGGACAACAATGGCATTTTGATATGAACAAACCATTAAAAATTGATTTTGTTGAGAAATCTTTATCTTTTATGCATGAGAATTCTTTAATTAAGATCAAGGCTAGTTTAAGTGTTGACACTAAAAATGTTAACCTTTATTCTAAACATGAACTTAATTCTATTATGAAGAATTTTGATTTTAAAGTTTATTTATGTTTTCATAATGATATCATTTGCTGCAATGATGAAGAACTTAACATAAATGCCATAAATATAATCAGTGATAACACTATAGAATTTGAAGCCTATAATAAACTTAGGTAGGAATTCAATGATGTTTTTTTAGACCTTAGGTTTACCACCAGAAAGGACAGTTGATCTTAAAATTGACCTAATACCTGGAGCAACTCCAATCGCACAGCGTCCTTATAGAATGAGTGCATCGGAAAAAACTGAGGTAAATAGGCAAGTACATGATTACCTGAAAAAGGGGTGGGTACAACCTAGTAAGTCTCCTTGGGCATCACCAGTGGTTCTGGTGACCAAGAAGGATGGAACTATAAGATTTTGCGTCGACTATAAGAAATTGAACAAGGTAACTGTTAAGAATAGATATCCACTGTCGCGGATGGATGATGTAATAGACTATCTTGGTGGTGCTGGGTACTTTACCAAGATAGATCTAAGATCGGGCTACCATCAGATACGCATTAAGGTAGAAGATATACCAAAAACCGGGTTTTAAACTCGCTTTGGTCACTACGAATTTTTGGTGTTGCCTTTTGGTTTGACCAATGCACCAGCAACTTTCCAACAAATGATGAACGATTTGTTCAGGCCATATTTGGGAAGGTTCGTAGTGGTATTCTTAGATGATATCCTAGTGTTCAGTAAGACTTTGGCAGAACATAAAGAGCATCTTAGAATTGTCTTGGACATTCTGAAAAGGAGAAAGCTCTTTGCCAAGGAATCTAAGTGTGACTTTTTTGCTAAGGAATTGTCCTACTTGGGGCATAAGATTTCCGAACGAGGGGTGGAGATTGAAGCTGATCGTATCCAGAGGGTTATTGATTGGCCTATTCTCACCACAGTTCGAAAAATCAAGTCTTTCTTTGTTTTTGTGGAATTTTTTTGTCGGCATATTCTCCAATTTGCTCGATTGGCATTTCCCCTTATCCAGGCCTCGAAAGACTATAAGAAGCTAAGCCGGAGGGCTAAGAGTCCACTAGTGGTGTGGACGGAGGATATGAATAATTGTTTTGAGTTGCTTAAGAAAAGTGTCACTTCGGCACCAATATTAATCATTGGCGATCCTAATAAGACTTTTGTAGTTAGGACCGATGCCAGTGATTATGCTATTGGAGCTGTTTTGATACAGGATGGACATCATGTGGCTTATGAAAGCAAGAAACTCAATCCTGTTCAGTCTAGGTATTGTACCTATGAGAAGGAATTGTTTGCAATTGTTCATTCCTTGAAAAATTGACGACATTATTTGTATGGAGCCATATTTGAAGTTTTGATGGATCATCAGACTCTTCGATATTTCTATGATGCTACAGATTTAAAGGAGAGACAAGGTAGATGGGTTGAGCTTATGCAAATCTTTGACTTTTCTATACGTTATTGTAAAGGAAGCCAAAATACTCTAGCGGATGCTTTGAGTCGGTTACCGGTTATTAATCAGTTGTGCTTTACTGTTATAGATCCGGAGTTGTTTCAGTCTCTTCAAGGACTATATGAGTCCGATCCTTTTTTTGGAAAGTATTGGCAACAAGTACTTTCAGAGGTCGATTCAGGTTTGCAAGATTCCTCGAATCAGAGAAAGACTGAAGCGGATTCGAAACAGGATTTTGTTTCGTAAAGGAAAGGTGTGTGTACCAGAGAATGACACTGTAAGGGCCCAGATCTTGCATGAGTGTCATGATAGTCCATGCGCAGGACATTCGGGTATACAAAGAACACTTGACTTAGTTTGAAGACAATTTTGGTGGCCTAAGATGAAAAATCAGGTAGAGGACTATGTACTTAAATGTACTAAGTGCCAGTTAAATAAAGCAGTGAGGCTAAAAGCTAGTGACCTATTACATCCTTTAAATATTCATACCGAAAAGTGGAAAAGTATATCTATGGATTTTGTGGTTGGGCTTCCACGTACAAGGAAGAGCCATGATTCGGCTTGGGTCATTGTGGACAAACTTACGAAGTTTGCTCAATTTATCCCAACGAAAACTACTATTAAAGCTTCAGAACTAGCTCAATTGTTTGTTGAGAAGCTTTTTCGACTGTACGGGCTGCCTTGCAATATTGTCAATGACCGTGACCCAAATTTCACTAGGAATTTTTGGCAAGCAGTATTTGAAAAGTTGGAAACAACTTTAAGTTTAAGTTCTACAGATCATCCGAAATCAGACGGTCAAATGGAAAGGACCAATCAGACGATGGAAGATATGCTTCGAGCATATGTGGGCCATCGGCAGTCTGATTGGGAACCTTCCACTGGTGGAATTTGCATATAACAGTGCAAAACATTCAGCGACCGAATTCAATTCTTTCATGTTTATATATGGTTTTCAACCTCGATCACCTATTAGTGTTGGCATGAAAAACCTATGGGTGCAAGCCACAGCTGATTTCATTGCGGATATGCAAGAAATGTTACAGTTGGCTAAAGATAGCATAAGAAGTGCCCAGGACAGGGCAAGGCACTATGCTAATCTATCTCGGAAGCACAAGGTATTCATGATCAACGACTGGATGTTTTTGAGAGTCCCTAGTCACTCTAGGGGCTTGAAAACTATTAAGTGTGCAAAGTTGGCGCCTAGGTATTGCGGTCCTTTCAAGGTTATCCAAGTGATAAACAAGGTCGCATACAAACTAGACCTTCCAGCTAACATTGAAATTCATCATGTTTTCTACGTTAGTAATTTGAAATCCTCGTTGGGGATTGGAGAGACCCTGGTCCTTGTGGAAAATCTAGTGGAACTTCTTCGTGAGGAGTTCGTGAGTGGACCACCTGAACCCGAGGCAATTGTTAATAGCCGGCAAAGGACTCTACGGAGTAGAGTGCTTTGAAAATTTTTAGTTAGGTGGAGGGGAAAAGGAGGCTGATCTCCAAAAGAATTTTCCAAATTTTTTCCTACAAGGAAAATTTTAAGTTGAGGAGGAAGGAATGTTACATACCTATATAACTAGCAGTACTTCAGACTCCTATTAGTCCATTTAGTGTTGGGGGCTAAATGGCAAGGTACCCTTAGGATTAAAGGTATGTGTCCTTAGATAAGGACAGACAAGTGACTATACCTTAGTTGGAGGTATGGAGTCACGTGACCCTTGGATAAGGGGTACCTTTAGTATTAAGGATAGATGTCTTAGATTAAGGTACTATTGTCCTTGGTTAAGGATAGGTAGGTGTCTATACCTTGGATGGAGGTATAGAACCTAGAGAGGTGTTAAAAAGTCATTGGGTGACTATTTTTCTAAACCTTGGGCCTCAACCTTGAACCATATTACTTTATTGGTCTAGGACCAAAGTATACTTGCACAACTTGGGCAATGGGACCTTGTAGGAGGGCGCCCTTCTAAAGTGTACATTGAGTTCCCAACTCCCACAAGAAAGGCATTCAAAGAGTCATAGGTTATAGAAGGAGTCTCTTGACATTCCATAAGCCTATGGAGGCTCTTGGAGATTCTTTAACTCTCCTAGGCTTCTCTCTCTCTCATTGGATGAGCATGGAACTCCATAGTGCATTGGAAGGGTCCATGGGCCATCTATATAAGGATAGTAGGGCACCCATTGGGAGGAAGAGATCTCTCTTGTTTGCTTTGCTTATGCTTTAGTATTGCTACTAGTGTGTAGAGTGCTTTCTTGTGGTAATATGCTTGAGGTTTGGATCTTGCTTATTGTATAGGACATAAGTAGGGTTTGGATCTTGAGAATGCTATGGAGTGTTGTGGTATGCTTGTGATTTGTTTATGGTTAGCAAGGGGGTGCTAGATAGGTCTTGCTTGGAGCTTAGATCTAGCTATGGTTGGGTGGTGAATACTTGAGGCCAGCTTGTTATCTATTTTTGTATTTAAAAAGTAGGGACACAGGTGGAGGAGAGATCCTTGGAGGCTTGCAGATCCTTACTTGCAGGTGGAAGCATCCTAGCTTGGAGTTGGGGAGCATCTTGAAGCTTGCAGGTTGCTTGGAGTACCAACAATGTTGTTACTGTTCTGTGATTGAAAAGAGTTGAGGTCAATTGCCGATCGATCTGGTCCTACTTATAAAGATGTATTGGAAATTTTATCTAGGGCTTGTACCATGGTTTTAGAACCATGTTTCATTTAGAAATTTGACATTCCTAACAATTGAAACCATCAATAAGTTTACAATAAGTGGATTTACAACTGATGGGAGTTGTGTTCCATGGAAGCGATGCAGTTCTCAATAAACTTTGGAGAGTTGTAATTTGTAAAATACATTCAATGGGACTTCATATTTGAGGAACTGCAATAATAGTTTTGTTGGATACGTAAGACAAAGTGAGATTGAGTTCAATTTTGTTGCGATGTCAAATTAAAAACATGAACCTTCACATGGATTGATCAGAGTCTTATATCGGAACAAACAAACTTTGAAAAAAATTAGACTACAAGAGTCAATAAGCTTCATGCTCAAATCAGAATTTAGGTATATCAATGCTCATAAAACAATGGCAGGTTAGCAATGCTCAAAAGTTTTACATTCGACTAAAGTATTTGATTAACAATGGTAGACATAAAACATGCAAGAAATAGGCCTTGAGTTGTAGTAATTAATTTATAAAATATTGATCATAGTGTACCTGAAAAAAAAAGTTCAAGTTGTGACATTTTTAAAAATTTGAATTAAAAACTTTGAAATAAAATAAAATACATACCAGTTCTTACAACAAAGAAAATAAGTGGCAGCATAGAACAGCTAATAGATCAAAACTCAATTTGGTATATAACAGAAAAATTATAAATCATTAAACTTTCAAAAAAAACACCGTACCACATGTGGCACACGTGTCGTGCCCTGCAGTCCCACAACACTGGTGCCGTAGAAACCATGTTACATATATATGTGTATATATATATATATATATATATATATCAATCAGGGACGCGCGTCCGAGAGATTTTTTTCATTTTTGCGCCCACGTCGCACGCCCAGGCACGTCCGCGTCCGACCCTCGGGCGCGGGGTCCGACGCTTCCATTTTTTTTAACCTAAAATATACTTTAAAAAAAAATTAAAAATTTGGGCCCACCCCGGACGCCCGTCCGGGCTCAAAGGCATGCGCCCGGTTGGGCGTTTGCACCTAGGGGTCCATACCTTAGAGAGAGATATATATATATATAAGTTTTTTAAAAAACAATTAATGCGTTTCAAAACAACATTCCGAGTTATGAGATTATGAAGGTGCAAACTCAAGGTTGCCTGTTGCCATTTCTGATGAAAACAGTTCATTATTTCTATCACGCTTCAGACTTATGGAAGAACTCGAACTTTCTTCCTTACTATCTGAAGGATTATACTCTTCGTCATTAGAAGAATCTTGCTCAACAATGTATTTGATATCCTTTTTTTGACGTTTTCCTCTTCCAAGATCCTCCTTGACAACCTCATCTACCACAACTCCTAAAATCTCTTCCCATCCACTGCCTTTTCCATCTGGCAGTTTCCTTTGCTCTTGTAACTGGTTTCTAATTGTTTCATCAGCCTTTACCGCTCCTAGATATCCATGAATATCCTGACTCTCTGCTTCGTCACCTACCACATCTCGTTCAAGAAGCTTTTTTATTTCATCATCACTGTAGCTGACAATAGTTGCCTCTGAATCATACTGAGCCAAAACTTCTCTAGCACCATGTAAAAGCAACATATTAAGATCTCGAATATTCTCTTTTGTACTTGTACTCATTACTAGATTCTCCATGGCAAGTTTCTTCTTAGAGCGCTGCACAATTTTCTCCTCAACAGAACATTTTGTGATGAGTTGGTAAACAAGTACAACATTTTTTTGACCAATGCGGTGTGCCCTAGACTGAGCTTGCAAGTCAACGAAAGGGTTGAAATCTGGATCTGAAACAAAGATTTGTCTGGTGGAATTAGGCTTACTTCCAAAAAATCAAACATTCATGAGAAAGCCAACAAAGGAAAAAATTTATGAAATCTCATAATGATAAGTTCTGCACAAAATCTTATCAATCTGGCCAAAAATGAGCCCATCACTAACTTTCAAAGACCATTCAGAACTGAATTTCAAAAAAACAAAACAGCAAGGACAGTTTTGGGATTGTTACATACATTTCTCTTTCTGAACTGAAAACACATTTTTATCAATCACAGCCAATTATTCCGATGGGCTTAGTCAGTAGCTTACCATAGATAATGACTGTATCAGCACTTGGCTGCAATAAATAATACAACATTTCAGTACACGGTCAAGCTCCCACTTTTAAAATCAACAAACGACACACACGGAGAACATTCTCACCAGATTTATTCCAAGTCCCCCAGCTCTTGTCGAAATCAAGAACACAAAGAGAGAACTATGTTCACAGTTAAAGTCTTCAATCTTCTTTTGCCGATCTGATGAACTTGTGCTCCCATCAATTCTGCAATTTATTCCAAAGTACAGTAGTCATTTGGAAGAAAGATACTAGTTTAACATGTCATCAAACATCATGACATCTTATATGCTAAACACTGCTATAAAGTCTGCTTTATGAGCTAAAGGGTAAACATGGCAACTTACAAAACTGCTTAGCATGCCGGGAAAACGAAATAAAATCTGTGAAGGCATAAGGCAACCCCATATTGGAGAATAGTTTGTTGCTAACCCCCATAACAGCAAGCATTCATGAATTTCTGACGGTTATGGTACAATGTCTAACTCGTATTCCTGTGACTTTCAAACAGTCAATTCTCCTCCCTTGGTTCTCTATTCACAAGTATTCTACGCATTTTGCCCCAGAGACATCAAGCATGTGGTTTGCAATGAAGGTAACCATCTTGTATCAACAGTATCGAATTGCAATTTTGGCATACATGACACTCTTATGCTTATAACAGATTCTAGAGCTAGTACACTGGTCTCCAATATATCTCGTAATCTCCATGACAGTAGCTGACAGCATCCTTGAATTTACACAAAAACTAAGAATACCATTGCTTCGTACACTCTGCAAGGCCACAGAGAAGCAGGAAGAGGCTAGAAGGATAGTACTGAATCAAAACGAATTGCAACAAATCTCAGGAATGATGCAGCATAGTTAAACGGGTAAATGAAGAAAAACCATGGATTGAAGGGTCAGTTTGGCAAGTGTCTATGTAATAAAGACGTGTGTATGTAAAATTAGAAATTTTTAAATTTCACAATTACACATAAGTATGCACAAATTACAGGATAATTGGTCATTACACCAGCGGCTCACTTTTAGTTGGCAACGATAAACCAGCAAATCTCTAACTTGAAATCTATGAAGATTAGTTATCTATGCTCACATGATCATAGCCCTACAAATTATTTCAGCAACTAAAAGTCACCGTTAGTCACTCAAGTCAGCTGGAACTTGGGTACAAGAAGAGTATTCCCCAACAGAGACACATGAATTGGCAGCTATTGCTATTGAAAGCAAAATAGATTCATTTCATGCGTTACACAAAGATCATGAACAACGAACTTTTATGCCGATTGTAATGATAGATATGTATCCTAAACTTCAAAAGAGATCTCCTGGACAATGCTTCCAACCCTGACTCTGAATGATGTAAATGACCACTCAGACAATGGCAAACCTTGTCTAAAATTATGTGTCAATGTGAACTTAGGTGTATAAGTCCATTTGCTTGTACAGTTTGCTCGCTACTTCATATGCAGGAGAAATTATTAAACACTTTGGTACAAGTCCAGAGTATAAGTTTGCAATCCTTCATTGAAGAACATGAGGTATCCTATACATTTGGATCTCTCATTTGCTTTATTACGTATGTACTTGTTTGATCCAAGATCTGCATCTCATAGTTATCATCTAATCATTTACATAATAATACTTTGTGTCCAAACTCCAGAGAAAAAATTGTACATAAGCTTTAAAATTGTAACAACGTCCCAATGTTTTGGTACGATGAGTTCTTTGTCAAATATCATTGGCACAAGCATGTAATTCATTCTTAATATTAAGTCTGAAACAGGGCTGGTAGTGGAACAAACTTTTCTAAGCTTTATGTTTGACATTTTTTTATCCGACCTGACAACATCGTCAAGGTTAGTAATATTTAGAGCAAACTAACCGGCAGAAAGGATAACCTAGAAATGATAAAAAATCTTCCAGAATGTCGAGCATCTTTGTCATTTGAGAAAATATGAGAATTCGGTGACCTCCATCCTTAAGTTGAGGGAGCACCTGATACATTACAACACAACCTAAGCGTAAGATAAAAGTTGAATCAGGAAAACATAAACAAGACTAGATCTTCATATGCCATTTCATGCAGAGTTGATTCAATGACACAAGATTAAAGGGCTCAGCTATTTGGAAATCATTCCTCTTCTTCAATAAACTAAGAGGAAAGTATGTATGCTCAAGTTATGAGCTTGTACGTTAGTGCTCAGAAAAAATTTCAATACAAAACAAGAGCTAAATTTGTCCGTGTGACTTGTTTGTCCACAGCAATATTTCATTTAGCGCCAATCATGAAATTACAAGTTACTATAACAACAATTTTCAGTGTTTCAAAGCATAAAGATATCAGAAAACAAGCAAACAGCTCTGCACAGCCACTACTTAGTCGTATCAACTTTTTCTTGGAGATATATTCAAAATATAAAGGACACCAAAACTAAGATCTGTCTTTTACCTAAAAAATTTAATAAAATAAGAAAAAGCAAACCTTTGCTATTGGTGAATGATAATTTTGGTGTTGCTATCTACAAATTTAGTTGATGAAAGTGTCTAAATACATTCTCTTATAATCACAACAATTTTCATTTGCTAGCAAATTGAAGTCATGGGTCCTCACATAAGTTGCCGAAAAAATGAGGGCAATATTGCACAGACCTTTTCAAGAAATTGTAGCTTTCCTGAAGCAGCAACAAGTAGTCTAAAAGCGTCATCACCTTGAAGATGATCAGGTTCCTTTCCAGGGAACAAGTACTATTTGACAACACAGAAAACACAAGGCTTTTAGTACAAATCACTCAAGATACGTCATAAGCTTCTAACAAGCAAAAATGCAAGATTCAATAACATTTAAAAGACGAATTGATACCCACTTTCAAGAAATGTAGTCTAAGAGGTGAAATATATGATATGATTTGAATAATCTAAACAAGAAAAAAATCAAGAAATTGCTTCACAAATAACCCACATCACAACAGATCTTCCTTTTGAACATTTCCTTCATACGTGAGAAAACTTGAGCTTGAGAATACAAAAAAGTACATAGAGATGCGAAAATTTGCATACGGAAAAAATACCAAACAGCATGTCCTAGACCTTAGAAACCCATTCCGACCCTTTACGGCCGGAACGTACTGCAGGTTTCATCCCATACGTTCCGGATCGTACTGGGTTAAACATTTCTTTTTTTAAACATAGAAAAAATAGGTATTAAAGCACCTGCTGGCCACATCTATATTTTTGAGGGACGCATCTTGATATGTAAGCAATCTGTAGAGTTTTTTGTGAAAATCGTGTTCTATCTGTTTATCTAGTCAGAATCAAGCTTCTTTGATCCTGTCATTCATCAAACAAAAGCTCAATCATGCCTATCTGTCCCTCGAACCTGTCATTCATCAAACAAAAGCTGAAACACACATATCTGTCCCTCAAACCTATCATTCATCAAATAGAAGCTGAATCCGCTGAACCTATGCCCATTCATCAAATCCGTTGACCCTATTGCTTGTTCGTCCGCAAAGAAAAACTAGACTCTAGTTACAACTTTGAACTTAATAGGTCCAAGGAGCTGCTTATGCTTGAAAATTGCAACCAAAATCAAGTGTCTTGACTCCTTTGTGAGTCGTGACCAATGGTGCCAGGTGCCGCTCTCAAGAACATGGTGCCCACACTGGAAGACACTAGAATATTAATCATATGTCATCTCCTGGTGTCACTCCAACCATCAGTCATGATGGTGCACCCAAATTGTTTCCAACAAACTATGGAGCAACGAACTGTTGAGTGATTCGAATTATCGAATTCGGAACTTGGCAGTCATGAGACGCAAAATGTCACGATCAGTCATAGGCAACATTACGAGAGTTAACACGTAGTTAGTTAGTAGTTATAGTAAACCTTTCTTGTAATGATTAGCTAAATTATCTTTTAATTCCCTTTGGCGGAATATATGCATGGGAACTGAGATCTAAACAGAACGACGAGAGCAAATAGAAAGAGTGAGAAGTGTAAGAGGAGCGTCTGGCCGCTATTTGGCGTTGCACTACCGACTCACTTTAAGAGAGAAGGAAATACAAAAGATATTTTGTTCTTCCTGCATTGTTTTGCGTTGCATGCATTTGATTGATTGTTGTGTTGTTTGTGATTTGTATTAGCTTATCTAGTTCTTGCAATTGCGCACAACACACGGCACGCTTTTTCGACAATTCCCCAGCAGTATTCAGACCTTAGAATTGAATCAATGGCTCCAATGCTCAGTGTTATAACTTATAGCTTGAAAAGACTGAAGAACTCTTCAAAACCGATTTGGAACATCGTACCAGGTACCTGACTGCAAGACACGTCAACGGTCACATTTGTACACCTAGCCATAATTTGAGCCCTCTAATATTATAAATAGGCCCTTCGACACTAGGATATTTCACATGGATCAAATACAGGACAGGTATGCCACCTGCGAATTGACTCAAGGAATGTTCTATTCGTATTGAATCATATTTTTGCATTGGCTTGGATCAGATAAATGAGAGGTCTGCACATCCAAAAGCTTTTACCTACAGATAATCTCAGCAAAGGAATGAGAGATATATCATTGACAACAATGGTGGAGGAGCTGCAATCTGCAACAAGTCACTAACGTAGTGGATGAGGCAGCGAATTATGGGCCCAATGTGCTTGGTTAGGGCCCAATTGGTCCCTAAAATCCAAATGGGACCAATGTGGGAGGCCAAACAAACAAATTTAAAAAATCACATTTTCAAACGCATTCAAGATGAGTGCGTTTCAAATGCATTTGAATAATGTTTCAGATGCTTTGATGGTAACAATGCTTCAAATGAGGTTCATAGCCGTATTTCTAATCTTCTGACATCGTAAACTTGAGCTTATCAACCCACAGTTTTGCAACTTTCTCCTCAGGTCACTCGACAGCTTGGCAACTAGCTTATGATGTATTCCAAATAACATATTCGAAGGTGCAGGACCTTAAGGGTCCAAAGCACATTCTTATAAACTATCTATAGCCATAATAACTCCTAACTGAAAGAAAGGCTCAAGACTACAAAAATGTTACAATGGAGAATGTTATCTCCCTTGTATATGCTAGCATATAAAACAGGCAACCACACAGTGTCCCTTCTTATTATTTAGCAATGAGAATATCCTACACATTTTGTTTTTTAACGTACCAGATAATTTGTCCATCCTCAAAGTAGTGTGAGGAGACTCACAGGTGTCCCATCACATATCTGAGAATCGGTGCAAAGTGATGAAAAAGGTAGCCTAGTGACACAACAAGATTATCTCCCATAGCATCTTCTCTCATATTCTTATCAAAATCCTCCCAACTGATATTAGGCTTGATCCAAATAGGACCCTCCCAAAGACCTCGTGAATGTGAATGTGTAAGCTATAGATTCAATTCATGATGATACATGATAAAAGGTTACAATGCACACTAGAAAATAATGGCATGATGGACGGCAACTGGACTTGGTGCTACTCAAGGATGTCTTAAGAAGAATTTCGGATTACCCCAAAACAAATATCAAGAACCTCATTGACAAGCATATCTGGCTGGTGAATCATTTGGCTTCCTGAATTTGGAAATAAAACAAACCATTTGGAAATAAACTAAACATCAAAAGTTAGGTGCAAAATATTAAAGCACATGTGGCTGGTGCTTAAATGGGGTTCCTGAATCCGGTAATTAAAACAAACCTCGGAAACACAATTTTACCAAGGTACTCATGATAAGTGCATAATTTTTTGCCTATGATACATGTGCCATCACACTGATATAACGTTTTAGACTAGGACAAGGACAGCTACATAGAAAGTGTTAAAGAGCTATCATTTCTTTGCAAAAAAAGAATGAAAATAATCATTACCAAGTAGCTTGGTGGGAAGTTAAACTCACAGGATGGTTACAGCACATCTTCAAGTCCGTGATAATGCTGAGCAGGGATCTCTTGAGTCCTGCAGCCTAACTATTAGGAGAGAACCATATGTACATTTTTCTAAAGCCAACAGGATACAAGATGTCTTGCGAATTTGACCAGTAAAGTACTGTTTTACACACACAAGATTAATGCAGGTACAAATTAGATCTTTTAGCTACTCAGTCTCAGACAGTGAGTATAAACAAAGAGGTTACTTACCATTCTTAACCCCACGATTCAATACCCTATGGTTCTTCTTGAGAAGAGCTCCATATAAATGGCGTTGGAAATGTGTTAAAGAACAAGGTACTTCCAGTAACTTTTTGTTGGGTAGCAGATCACGTAAAACCTCCGATTTGAGCCTCCTTAACATTCTAGAGTCATATATAGCAGAATTTCCCACATGAGTATGTTACCGTTTCTTCCACTTGATGCATCACGATTCTTTAGCTTAGTTTTTTAAGCATGTTGTAAGCACCATTGGATGATGCATTTTTTAGTCCTATAGCTGCCCTTCAACAATAATACCAACTTAAGACTTAAAAAGAAACCTTCAAGAGGATGACAGACCTTGGACGAAGGAGTTCATGTAGCTGAGAAATCTTTTCTTCTATGCATGATGTTTTTGATTTACTCGAACTTCCCTTTGCATCGAATTCTGAGAACTCTAATGCAGACTGATCTGGATCTGGGAACTCTGTTGGATCTAAAAAATTCAGCAATGCAAACAATTCTACAAGTGTATTCTGCACAGGCGTCCCCTGTTGCAAAAGAAGTGCACAGTCCAGGAAACAAAGTTTAGAGCTGATAAAACTCAAAAGCAAAATACATGAGGTAAACATGTCTACTAAAAACAACCACAGGGACAACTTATATGAGCTACTGTTAGATGAAATTCAATAGAATTTGCATTGACTCAGAATCAAGTGCAAACCTCTATTTATGTTTCCTCAAGTACATAAGTGAGATAAATCTGTGGCTGATTTTTACGTCATGTACAAGGACCTTGAGTTGAAACATTACCAGACTAAAAACTTGTCAAAAGCTCTATCTGTTCAAATTTCATCTGACACACAACAGGATGGCTTTGAAAAAGATGTCTACTCCCTTATTTCCATTGTCTTGTTTCTACTGGTACCAACTAGTGCAGCCTTACACCTTCCAACGTCCCTGTAACTCTCATTTAGATCAAGCACAATAACGGTTGGCTAGATTTCTATCTTTAATTCCACATCAACTTCTTACTACAGATTTATTCAGACATTCACATACCTAACCAAGGTTAGTGGTACCTCTCAAATTCAAGATGTACATATCAAGAACTTTGACTTCTCGAGAATGTGTAATACCAGAGAATTTTTGAAGAGCTGATACGCACTCACTGCTATGAATTCTTAGCATTATGATAATATTTCTAATTATCTTAGGTGTTAACGAGCACTGACGATCAAGGCCTACTTACAATATTGGTTAGAATTCAGCCCTTGTGAAAACATCATTCAACAATAGCAAAACTATAGCCTAGTGACTGAATGATGAAGTGTTTACCCTGGAAATTCCAGGGAACATGAGTTTTAACTAATACGTTACATAAAAATATAATGTAAACAACATGTTGCCCACCCGATTACTAAGAGTATTGTAGATCTTAAAGCATCAAACTTTGAGGATAAATTGTTGTTTTGGGTGGATTGACCAAACCAAATCAACCTGTTGAATGGAGACTTTCTATGGAGAGCATTTCCACAAGTCAGATGCATTGTATAACTCCAACGGAATCTTTGGTTCTCTCAAGGATTTCCTTGAAATTGGCATAAAAAATCCTCTCCCTTTGACAGCCGGAATATCCCTGCCACCTGGATCTACTCAATAGAAGAGCCAATCTACTTTCAAATAAGGCACTTCAAGATGTGACCGTCAAATAACACTTGGCACCCATCAAAAGCCAAGGGCTCTCAAGATCAGTTCTCAGAATGGGAAGAAATCACAAAGTTTGAATCTTCATGAGACAAAAGTCCAGCAGGTTTGGCATTATATTTGTGCAATGTGCTGGACACTTAACTCTAAACCGCATACCGTTTCCTGCTTTCAAAATGATTTGGTGATATCAACTCAAGGTTTTCATTGAAGACACAGCTTTGTAGCCAATTGGAAACAGGAACTTCAAAAGCTAAGTTCCAAAAGCTCCTTCAAAGATTCTAAAACGTAGAAAAAGTTCATGTAGTTATCTAGTCTAAACTAAGAAGTTTTGCATGTTAAGCTTCTCTACACACAAGCATGTTCAACATATGGCATGTTAAATTTGATAGAAAGATCTACAAAAATTCCTATTTAAAAGATCTAATGCCAGCAAAATAGTCTGACTGCATTGTAAAACTTTCTTAATTTGTAAATGTTAAGGAGGCCAGTGCCAAAGATCATAATGCCCATGATTCTCCCTGCTCCTCAAAAAGACAATGTCTACAGCTTCAGTGAACAAGCCTAAATTTTTTATTTACAATGGAGCACCCTATTAAGAGACATGCAAACTAAGAGCAATAGTCAGTTTCAACATCTAGGGGATTCAATTGTATGCATTGTATCTATGTCAAGTTAGTGACTCCTTGTCATGCCTGCTTAGTGATATCTAGCCCAAAGCTTGGATGTTAAAAACTCAGACATTGAGCAAGTAGTGCTACCAAGAGAGGAAACCAAACCCCATCAGGATCAAGTTTTGTGACTTTAGAATTTGGATTAAGCTTGCTTCATTTACTCGTAATTGCTCGTTACATACGTATTAAAGAACACAATACCTTGCATGATGTGCAACAAGCTATTACCTGGTAGAAGAATTGCCAACAAGAATTAAAGAACTTCTAGGTCCACGGTTGCAAAACATTGAAACTAGAAAACAAACCAAACTCCTTGGCTCCACATTATCATGAAGTCTATGCTTAATGATTTTAAGTATATGAAAAGTCAAAATATCATTATTAAGAGAGATAAGGAACTTTATTTCACAGATTTTCTACAAAAATAAGCTTCATGGAATTGGAATTAATGTAGACAATGCGATTGATTTGCAAAAGCATCTCTACACATACAAAGATGGGTCTATAGGCTTCAAACTCTAGATTGCATCACATTATAAATTTGAACCAATGAGGCACAAAAGTAATATTGCAAACATTGCGCTTCAACTACAACATATTATAAATTATTCTCGACCAAGACACTTATTAGTGTTATAAGGGAAAGATTTGCAATTGTCTTTGCTAGATAATTAAGTTTACATGAATCTCAATCAAGATAAATGATAGTGTTCAAGATGTTTATGCTACATTCAACTAACAAATTCCAAAAGGTAGCAACAAAAATTGTATACATCCCATGATTGTAAATCAAGGACATAATATGGAAGACATGATGGTCAAACAAGAGACTTGCGAATCATTGACATATACATAAGAATACCAATAATATAAAGACAACGGATCTTACTGTGAGCAGAAGACGAACGTCGCTTCTATATCTCCTCAGAAGCATTGCAAGTTTAGAACGAAAATTCTTTACACGATGTCCCTCATCTACTGTAACATTCAAGTTGAACAAATGTGAACAAAATTATCAACAAGTCACAAGGCAATGAGCATAATACCAACTTTTAGGATCTTTTTGAGAAAGAGCTATGAAGTCACTATTCAACCTAACAAAGGTGATGATTTTGAAGTATTATATAAGTTATAAACAACTCAAATGTTACAAGCGAATGGCACAATATTAAGCACCTGACCAAATACAAATTGAATTGCCAATCACTAGTCATTTGGAAGGTTGTACTTTACCAATTATCAATGCCCAATCAAATGCTTGTAATGAACCATTGTCAACCATTGCAAGCTCATACGAAGTAACAAGAACATCAAACAAGATCAACTTGTTTCTTGTCTGGAACTCAAATTTCCTTATCAAGCCTCGTGCTTCTTTACTTCCTTGGTAGACCACTACGTTCAATTCAGGTGCCCATTGCTCAAACTCCTGCAACCAGATAATCTAATTATACATACATTCAACTACCACTACATATGTAGTAAACTTGATGTCAACCATCAAAGCAACAATAGCATGGATGAGTATAACGGCATAACTTGTACACTAGATTGTTTCGAGTAGAGTAACACATTAGCAAATAGATAGCTCCCTAGTTAATTTGGACTAAAAATGTTGAGAAATGTAGTTTAAATAGGATGACAATGAGTATTGCAGATCACAGCTCAGGCCATGCACATGGTCAGTTTCGTTACAAGGAAAAAGCAGATGTTGGCCTTCTTTTGCAGCTTCTCACCCTTGGATCTCAAGAAGCTGACACCCACTCAATTTGGCTACTACTGTGTGGTTCTTGAGCGATTGGTGGCTGTGCAAGACCATTTCATGCACATGGTCAGATTCGTTACAAGGAAAGAGTAAATGATGGCCTTCTTTCGCAGCTTCTCACCCTTGGATCTCAGGAAGCTGACACCCACTTGATTTGGCTACTACTGCGTGGTTCTTGAGCGATTGGTGGCTGTGCAAGACCATTTGCAAAGGGTGGTGGCCATCCTTGGATTCGACGAGTTCAGAGGCCTTAGAGAGGATGCCACTCATTCTCTGACGATTGTGATTGGAGATGAGTTTTAGACACAGGCATCGGAGCTCATTGAGGTGCTGAGGCCTGTATTCCATGTGTTGCGCCTAGTAGACCAAGAGGGGTGCACTCTTGGTCTGATATACAAGTTTAAGGACCACATTGGAGAGGCGTTGACCAGATCCCGCTTGGAAGAGGCCAGATCCAATTCCTATCACTTACCTATGCTCTGTTTTTATTTTTTCTTTTGAATTTGAATGATAAACGACTAATAACTGTAATGTGTCTCATGTTGTTGTTTTTGCAAGAGGCATGAGCTGCTAGACATTTGGCAGGAGAGGTGGGATTACTTCCACAAACCCATCCACACGGTGGCCCACATGTTGCACCCCCTGTGGAGCACCGGCAGACGACGGAAAGACCAAGAGCTCCACTGAGAATGGGTGGAGTAAACAGAGCAAGTTTATCCAGGACCAGGTATTCTAGACAAAATTTTAATGGAACTCTAAAGTGCTTCGATGATCCATGCCTAATATTCATGCTTTTACGGACATTGACACGTGACATGGTTCTTTTGCCAATAGATCAATGCCTCAGTAACCTCAAGGCGGACTTGCTAAAGTTCGAGCGATTCATGGGGCATTTTGCACGGGAATGATGCACGCGGAAGGAGAGCCAGCTGTATCCTGTGAAATGGTGGGGTTGTCAAGGCCATTCCATGCCAGATCTCCAGTGTTTGGCAAAGAGAGTGTTGTCATAAGACTGTTCAGCTTCCGCTTGTGAGCAAAGCTGGAGCACTTGGTCCATGCATCACACGAAGAGGAGGAACCAACTCTTGATCGATCAGTGCAAGCGGCTGGTGTACGTTTCTAGCAATGCACGGATGCTACGACGCTACGCGACATCCGGAGAAATGTTGGAGGTTAGTTTATGTTTTATTGGTTTTGATATGTATGGGTTTTCATCATGGTTAACATCAATACGTATCATGTTACCTCATAGGTGAAACTTTTGTGAAAAGTCTATTACTATTGTGGTTATAGATATACCCTAACTTGTGCATGCTCGACACCAACGCTACCGTCCTTCGAGGACCTCCTACGCAGGCTAAGGTTAAAAATGATATCTTTTAGGAGCTGCACAAGCAGACGGATGTCAAAGCCGGCTCTGCACGACACCATAGGAGAACAGCCGAAAGGAGAGGGTATAGGGAGAAGGGAGGCGAGGAGGGTTAACGGGAGGAGGGAGAGGAGTATATAGTGGACTGCGAGGAGTTTGTGGGTGGATGCGGAGTAGACGAGGGGCGAGGGGTGGGATGATATTGAGCGGTTGTTAGTGGATCCCGACACAGAGACACGTGCGGAGCAACTTCCTACTTCAGATAGGGCTAGGATGCAACCTAGAGGGTGCTGCGAGGGGGGAGGGGGGGTTGGGTTCATTGTATGTAGAGAGGAGCGGCGCATCACAGGTGGTTGCAAATCAGACATCCTCTCAATTCATAGGGCCTTCGTAGGGTGTGGGACCAGATACATTGGGTACACAGGCACGTCGAGCACGTAACCAGTGCCGAACCCTAGAGAACACAGGAGGTCAGATACCACAGTCAAGGGTGTGTCCAACGTACACGTCCAACAAGGCAAGACAGTGTGAGTAGTGTGCCCGGCACGGTCCATAGACATGGCGGTCCTAACACAGCCTAGGGACCCTATCAACAGGACAGGGCCCCATGTTGGGTCCCGACGTGCAGTCAGCCACGTCAGTGCCATGTGGCCGACACTTGGCAGTAGGCATGCTACCAGCCCTCACACTAGGCTAGGAGGGGCTTGCTCTCTGGAAGTACAGTCCTAAGAAAGAGCTAAGTATTCTGCTTTCGTTCCTTCCAGTTTAGTCAATCTTTTTTCTTATTTTCAGTCGGAAGTTAAGGTACATCTCTTTTAGTTCCGAAAATGACCACTCCTCAAGGACCTGATCAACCACCGGATAGAGGCATCGACGAGCTTGAAATAGAAGCCTTGGCTTATAGTAAAGAGAAAGAACCTATGAAAGTGGAGGAACAGGAGCCATTCGTCGAAGAACTCGACGAATTGGTTACCAAGGAGCAGTATCTCTACTTGATAACAGAGGTGGATGAACTGAAACTGCCTTTAGCCAATTTCAAGTCCAGTGTGGATGACTCGTTCGCCAAACTCAAAAGTTTAATTTTGAGCTCCGCAAAAGGAAGCCTGCCTTCCACTTCTCAGTTGTCCCCTTCTCCACTTCCATCAATTTCGGGTGAGCCTATGCGGTCTCATCCCAGTGTCTTTAAAGACTTAAAGCCTCATACTTTCTTGGGGAAGAGAAGGATAGAAACGCAGACATTCTACATACCTTCCTCGGCAAATGGAAGAACATCCATGCTCTTAAACAGACCCCTGACCATTTGCAAGCTATTAAGGCCAATCTTTCCCTAGGGCCCATGGCCTATAAGTGGTGGTTAAACCTCCAGGAGACTGGGCAGACTCCCCGGTCATGGAAAGCTTTTGAAGAAACGTTCCTAAGAGAGTTTCTGCCAGAAAATGAACTTGATAGAGCCTGGGAAGCTTGGGAGAAAACAATAATGGACAAATCCTTAATCCAATATATCTCACAATATCGAGAAGCAATTTTAAAGATAAAAAATATGGATGACTATCAGAAAGTCAGAGGATTTGTCCGTGGCCTTAGAGATGAATATAAAGTAGAGGTCCAGAGAAACTCGCCTACTACCCTAGAGCAAGCTCTCAGATATGCTCAAATCTATGATGATTAAGTGGGTAGGAAGAAGGCGAGACAACAACCTCTTTCTGAGCAGCCTCATCAGAAAGACTTTCAATTTAAAAAGAAATTTTTAGAAAGAAAGAAGATAAAGATAAGAGTGAAGCTCCTCAGAAACGCTTATCGCTCGTACAACCCTTAAAACCAGAAGATTTTGAGAAAGCCAAACAGCAACATTTGTGCTTTGTGAGCATGGGCAAGGGACACACAGTCAAACAGTGTCCCAAGGGGCCATTCACTAAAAAAGAAAAGAAAGATAAAAAACAAGTTCATCTTGTTCAGACAGTAAGTTTCCCAAGTGACTCGGCAGCTTCCGAGATAAAAGTATTTCATGAAGACCATGAACACTGTTGCCAACTAAGTTCTGCAATGCTAGCGAGACCCTTCAGTTTTGGGCCGCATGACCTAGTATGTATGCATGGGAAAGTTGGCAACCAATCAATCAGAGTCATGGTTGATGATGGGGCAACCCATAATTTCATCAACTACACCTTAGTTAAAAAACTCAGACTTCCAGAAGTACCTAGTCAGCATAGGTACATAGTTTCTTTAGCTAAGGGTGAAGACAAGAAAATTTGAGAAACTATGGTAAGTAATTTAAATCTTGGTATTCGGGGGTATCAAGACGAAATAAACTTTTAGATAATGCACCTGGATCGCACAGACATTGTTCTTGGGAGAGATTGGCTCTACAGATTAGGACCTTCCCTCCACAAAAATTATCAGGAGAACACCCTCAGCTTTCAGTATAAAGGCCGAGAAATCCAGTTGCATGGGGAGCATGATGTCCCCAACAGCCCTATGGTCTGCAGTTCAGAGCTTTGTCAACTAATCGGAGACAACGACCATCAGGTATTCTTATGTGACTTTCAGTTTATTCCAGAAGTTTCTATTTCTAGTTCTTTACAACAGAAAGTAAGTAAATTAAAAACTTTATTGTCTAAATTTAAAGATGTTTTTCCTGAAGATTTACCGCATGGTTTACCACCTAGCAGAGATGTAGATCATGTAATAAACCTAGTACCAGATACAGCACCTGTTTCTAAAACCGTGTCGGGTCAGACGAACAGAGGATGAAGAAATAACTAGGCAGTTAACAGATTATCTTGGGAAAGGCCAAATCCAAACTAGTAGTTCACCATGGGCCTCACCAGTCCTATTGGTGAAAAACAAAGAGGGGGGTCTATGCGTCTTTGCGTAGATACAGAGCCCTCAATAAAGTCACAATCAAGAATAAGTACCCAATGCCTCGGGCAGACGAGTTGTTTGATCAACTCGACGGAGCTAAGTTTTTCAGTAAAATTGATCTCAGGTCGGGATATCATCAAGTCCGTATAAAGTTGGAAGATGTCCCGAAAACAACTTTTAGGACTCCTCATGATCATTATGAGTTTAAGGTGATGCCATTTGGGCTCACAAATGCTCCAGCTACCTTTGTGACTTTGATGAACAATGTCCTCAGACCATACTTGGGTATTTTAAGATGACATCCTCGTTTACAGTAAAACGAGGAAGGAGCATCTTAAACATCTCAAAAAGGTGTTTCGACTGCTTAGAAAGCATAAGCTTTATGCTAAGAAACCTAAGTGTGAATTTTTCGTTGAAGAAGTAGCTTATTTGGGTCACATTATCTCGGCAGATGGAATTAAAATGGACCCCAGTAAGGTCAAAGCCATACTCAGTTGGTTGAGACCTCAGAATATTTTAGAGCTTTTGATCTTTCTCTTGAGAGTCCCAGTTGACTCTAAAACCCTCAAATCAGGAGTGTGTGCTAAATTGTCTCCTAGGTATTGTGGTCCTTTTACCATCAGTAGGAGACTAGGCAAGGTCACCTATGAACTAGAACTCCCAGACAGCAGTAAGGTTTTTCCAGTTTTTCATGTAAGTCAGTTACGAAAAGCCTTAGCCAGATCAGAAAATGTGGTAGGGGACTGTTCTAGTTCTCCCATTGGATTCTCAACAACCTCAAAATGAACCAGAGGAGATTCTTGATAGTAGAGAGACGCAGACTCGTCATACTCTATACCGGGAATATCTAGTCAAGTTGAATGATCAGCCTGTTGAGAATTTCACCTGGGAAAGAGGCAGCGTCCTTCGCAAGATCTTTCCAGATTTTGTCTTAGAGGACCAAGACGGTCCTTAAGGGGGAGGGGGTGTTACGAGCACGTAACCAGTGCCAAACCCTATACAACACAGAAGGTCAGATACCACAGTCAAGGGCGTGTCCAACATATCGTCCAACAGGGCAAGATCGTGTGAGTAGTGTGCCCGGCACGGTCCATAGACATGGCGGGCCTAGGGACAATGTCAGCAAGACAGGGCCCCACGTTGGGTCCCGACATGCAGTCGGCCATGTCAGTGCCACGTGGCCGACACTGGGCAGTAGGCATGCTACCAGCCCTCACACTTGGCTAGGAGGGGCTTGCTCCATATCAGGGAGTAGGCAAGGCTGGGTGGATCAGTTAGTGTTTGCCCTACTGTGGTGTTGAGACCTCTAACAAGGTAGCAGCAGCAGGAAGAGTGTCATGCCCACATTTGGACTAATCTCGGATTCTTATCCCAAAAAGGAGGCCAATTAGGCCTACCTCGACCCATAAATTAATTATGATTATGAGGGGTTGGGGCCCTCAAGGATTCAATGTCATAATTAATAGTTGGAGGCCTAAAACTCATGGTGGTGGATTTGTATGGGTCTATCCGTGACTCATAGAAGTGGATGAGGTGGTCCAGTTAGGCTATTGATGTGTCCAATGAGGTGTCACAGTACACTACTAGTGGTGCATATGCCTTGGACGGTATAATACCCATGGGGCTCTCACTAGGATATGCTGGATTTTTGTGATTGTGGTAGAATGTTGCCGGAGTGACATCTCTCTCCTATTGAGCATTGGTTGGTCCATAGCTTGGGGGCTAGATCCGATCGATCTAGGTTTGGTTGGGTAGGTTTGTCCACAATCCGATGCCCTTTGGTTCCATGGGTTCAGCATCCTAGCCTTGGATCCCTGGAGGAGGTATTGAAAGGGGGGACTGGAGGCGAGGCAAGAAGAGGTGAGAGACAGACTTGAGAGAGAGGTAGGAGCACCCGCACATGCAGACGCAAGGGCAAAGTCAGAGGCAGAGGCAAGGCATCACCACCACCGACATCACCCTCATTGTCAGAGAGAGAGGCATTGTCTCAATGATTTTGTACTGTTTGATCATTTCATTGAACTGGACCATTTTGGTGCCTTGAGTCCCAACATTGTATACTATTCATACATTTTACCATGTATGTCTTATCTTTGTAGAAATTATGCTTGGATCCAATGTTGATTTTATCTTGCTACGAGTTGAGGTGGTTCAATATGGCTTGTATTTTCACATGGTGAAGGGGAGAGAGAGAGAGAGAGAGAGAGAGAGAGAGAGAGAGAGAGAGAGAGAGAGAGAGAGAGAGAGAGAGAGAGAGAGAGAGAGAGAGAGAGAGAGAGAGAGAAAGATTTTTATTAATGTCCTTGAATACGCTAAGGTACATAGGACTAAGAAAAGGTACATGTCAAGTGTACACATAGGAGCTTAAAACTCAATCATCTATAAAACTATAATTGCAAATACAATGCATAAAGATGGTTGGCCCAATCAGGGTCCAACAACCTGGAATCATATATCATGTTGCCTATTAGCTTGGAAGAAATGGTGGATGGTATGTTGTGAAGGTGTCACTGGATGTGCCATGGACCTCTACCGCCGGGTAGGCTGTCGATGTCGTCTCTGCTGTCGTGTCGCTCTGGGCTGTGGCCTAATAGTTGACTGTCTCTCTCGCCGTCGACGTGGTCTTTGCTGCCGGTGTATGAAGGGATATGCACTCACTGATGCTCAACTGTGTCAAGGAATGCGTATCAATATCTAGTCTTCTCCTCCTCAAGTCTGACATCTCCCGGATCATCAATGCGACGCATCTGGGGTCCTCATAAGATATCAAGGTAGAAAGTGCAAGTGGGTGCTCTCTGGCTCTTGTTGAAAAGGTTCAACCTAAGCAAGGGTGTTTTAATTTTCAGATCTTAGTTTTCAATCTATTGAGGTTAGATCATGTGTTGATCAAGATTCATTAAATTTTCTACTTGCTAGTCAACTAGTTACAAGAGAGATAGTATTTATAAATCTTTATAATTTCACTATTCCTTCATTTGTTGAGAAGAGTGTGAGTGCTTAGTGCATTAGAACAGGTCCAAAGAGGAGGAATAATCATTTGCATCATGGCTACAAATAGCGGCTCAATTCTACAATTATGCAACTTGGAAAGTAAGGACGAAGTCCTTACTTGGATTGAATGAACTAATGGACATTGTTGCAAGTGTGGCAAAATACCCTTTGGTGCTTCAAGAGCAAGCAGGGTCTGACAAAACGGCCACGAGAGCTCTCCACATCATCAAGCCCAATGTTACCAATGAGCTTCTTAAAGAAGTTGGAAAGTGCACTTCTTCAAGTGATGCATGGAATGCATTGAAGAAGGTATATGAATCTAAGTCCACTGAATGCATTGAAGAAGGTATATGAATCTAAGTCCACTGAATGATGATTTACCATGCATAGATGAAAGCATTAAAGATGTAGAACTTGTTCAAGTTACACTTAATGGCTTGTTGGATGATCATGCTAACCTTGTATAGAGCTTTGCCATCCAAAGAACTTTGCCAAGTGGTGAACACTTGCAAGAAGTCTTGATGGCATAAGAGCATAGGTTACAAGCAAAAGGAGGAGACACTTCTACTCATGGTCAAGAAGAAGACACATTATTCTCAAAAGCTAAGTTCAAAGGCAAAGGCAAAGGTAAAGTGTTCAAGAAAAGCAACTTGGACCAAGGTGAGGCTTGTTCTTTTGGTAGCAAGAAAGGAAATAAATCAAAGCTAAAGTGTTTTTATTGTGGCATTAAAAGACACTTTGCTAATGAATGGTTTAAAAGGAAAAAAGATTTTAAGGAGAGAAGCAAGGCAATCTCACTTTAGACAAGGATGAACAAAATGCACGTAACTCTCTTGCGATGTCTTTTAGCTTGTTATCTAATGAAGGTGATATTGATCCATGGTGGATTAATAGTGGAGAAGGCTCTCACATGACAAGGCACAAGGATTACTTTTCATCCTTAATGACCTATGAAGGTAAAAGGATGATCATCTACACAGCCAATGATGGTGAATGGGCCATAAAGGCATTGGAACAATTCCTATTCCTCTCTCTACAAATTGTGTGAGTCAAATGGTTGACAAGGGTCTTGAAGTCCGGTTTGTTGGTGATGCTTGCTTGATAAGTAAAAGAGGGACTTTGATTCCAAGAGGGAAAAGGCAAGGCAGATCGTACAAACTTGATGCTTGTGTTATTGCCAATCGGAATAGTTTTGTGGCAAAGGAGCAAAAGTCAAATCAAAAGATGTGGCACAAGAGGTTGGGACCTCCCAATTTCAAAGCATTGGAGGTAATGGCAAAAAGGGAAGTTGTTCATGGCCTTCCAAAGCCTCTCTCTAGCATCAGTATGGTTTGTGAGTATTGTGATTTGTCACATAGACTACCTTACACTAGATCTAGCTCAAATTCTAGTATGCCTTTTCAACTAGTACATCAGGATAATCATGCTAATAGTACACCTAGCGAGGAGGAGCTAACATGTATGTGACTTTTATTGATGATTTTAATAGGTATACGATGTGTGCCAATTCTCTTTGCACTAGGTGGCCGAGTGTACCATTGGATGGTAAGATTCCATTTTAAGCCTTTTTTGATAAGAGGCCAAGTGTCAATTTTTTGAAAATCTTTGGTTATACTTGGGATGCCAACATCACACCTGATGATAGAACCATAGTTGCACTACGATTCTGAATTGCGGTCCAAAATCGCGATTCGGAATTTTTCAACAATCGTGTTTTTTTTTTTTTTGGGCAATATGGGTATCAGATGAAAGCTCTAATTAAGGGCATTATTAATGTTAAGTTTGCCGAATGTTTCGGGTACATGATGGTCCAGTTCAGGTGCATTAATCCATGTTGGGTTTTGTCAAGGATATATGAACATGAGCATTGATTCATGTGGATAGGGCACATGAGACCTAGCAATGGAGATCCCTATGGCTCACATACACAAGGAGGAAGCAAGAAGCTCTCACTTGCAAATGAGCCAAAAGATCCACAAATTGATGTCTCTTGCCTAGTTATAGACAATGCTCTTACTTAACTGAACATAACTATCTTGAGGGATAGTTAGCCCTTGTTAAGTATTATTTAAGCTAGATTGGGCCCTTGTTGGCCTATTATCCTTATTAATTACTTTGGAGGGCCTAAAGAGGGAACCGCCTTGTTCTTAAGGCTAATAGCTCCTTTTGGGCCCACAAAGCTTACATTGGATATTATCTTGCATGTATAAGCATGGATGTATTGAAAGTACATGATAACTATAGAGCAATTGTCTATCGCTTTTCGCTTCAGGGGGGCGCTGCCCCCCAAGCCCCCCGCCAGGGGGGGACTAGGTGGCTGTAGCCGGCCCCCCCTGGACCCCCCCGGCGACAGTAGCAGGGGGGGCGCTTGCCCCCCTGCACCCCCCCCCCCCCCATAGATAAAAATGGGGTCCAAATGTGCGCCGATAAGGGCCCAATATTTATGCCCCCAACTGTATGCACATTGCACTCACATTTCCAGTGAAATGATTGCAAAAGTGATCATCATCCATAGAGTTGATAGCTCAAACTATAGCAGTTGCCATTAACAATTACTGAGTTCCAGAGCAAATAACAACCAAATAGCTACTCACTTTTATCTGTTTGTGCCCTATCTACTACACTTTTGGGAGGCAAAACGTTGGTTTGACCATTGCTCCCCTAAAAAAATTTCAGCCATAAGCTATTTTCCCCAAAAAAAAAAAAATTAATTAATTTTTTCACGATTCGCAATCAGAATCGCGATTCGCTGCAACTATGGATAGAACTAAAGAGGATCCTTCATCTAAGAAGGGCATTTTTGTTGGCTATAGTGACAAAGTTAGTAAAGCTTTGAAAGTATACATTCCTTCAAAATTCAACAAGGTGATCATGAGTAGGGATAAAATATTTGACGAATGAATAGTGCCAAAGCTTGATGTTCATGATGTTGCTTCTAACATTCTTGATGGTGATAATGGATCTTTGGATGATGATGGCATTAGCCAAGTCAAAATCCAAAAAGGTCAACAAGGCAAAGGACAAAGCCATCGAGACTCGCTTATGATAAAAAGGCAAGTTGAAGGTACTAACTTTGATGAATTCTCTCAAAATACTTTGATGAAAAGGGTAAGCAAGTTGAAAGTACTACCTTTGATGAATTTTCTTGTGCAAAAGATGCAATGCAAAAGAGGAATGTATTCATTCAATGGATGGGATCTTGGATTCAAAAGTAGGGTTTTGAGCAAGGGTTATGATGTTCTTAAGGAAGATAAATAGGTTGCTTATTGTGCTTCATTAACACCAAGTGGAAATTGACAATTTGAAACTAGAAAAAGGCATCAAGATGGAACCCAATGTTAAAGGAACCAAGGATCTGTTTTTGAAGGTTATTGAAGACTTAAGTAAGGTCAAAGGGACAACAAGAAACTGTGTTTCTATTCTACTTACCTTACTTCATGTTTGAGCAATTTCATCTCAATGTGAGGAAATTGCCAAGTTTTGGTGAAACAAGGTTGGTTTCAAATGTTTGAAGACCTTTTATGGCAAGATGGCAATGGAGGCTCATTCATGGCATTTCATGTTGCAATCATCTCAAATCAAGTGCAATATGGAGGCAGGAAGCAAGCACACATTCATGTCTTTGTTTTCAATGTTTGATGTTGTTTTACAAAGATATCAGAGGTGGAAGCATGAAGAAACCTAGTCATTATGATTCTATGTACTTCTTTATGTTGTATTTCCATCTTGATATGTAAAATTGAAGTAAAAGATAATGAACATCCAATATGGACAATGCTCTCTCTATTATGAAATATTTTCATTTTATATTTATAAATGCTTAGAAGAAGGATATATTTTTAAAAGGGAATAAATTCTAACATAGAGCAAAGTAATGATGTGAAAATAGCAAATCTAATTGAAGAGGGAGTGTGAAAATTGTATTTGGTTATTTTGCTTATTTGAGGCCTAGTCGAGGCTATAAAGTCCTCACAACAGGATTCTAGTCTAAGCATAAAAACAACACATGGGAACTGGTGGAGGTTAAACCAACTCAACCAAACCTAGATCGTACAGATCTAGCCCCCCAGCTATGGATCAATCAGAGTCATGGAAAGAGGAGTCACACCAGTAGCATGTAGCTACCAATCACAAAATCAAGCGTACACTAGTGAGAGCCCAGCAGGTATACTTATACCCTCCAAGGCCCATGCACAACTAGTAGTGCACTGTGACACCTCACTGGACACCTCTGCAGCCTATCTGGGCCACGTCATCCAGTTCCCTAATGACTCACTGATAGACCCATACCAACTCCACCACCATGTGTTTAGGCCTACAACCATTAATTATGACCATATACACATAAGGGCCCCAGATCCCTTATAGTCACAATTAACTTACGGGTTGTTGGTCTACCGGTCCCTAGCGTGGACACGCTACCCGAGACCAGTCATGGGCATGACATTGGCTAAAATTATTTGGCAATTTTGGCTAATATAGCTAGTTTTGGCCAAGTGGTGCCTAAGTTAAGGCAAATGACTCTAAAGAGAGGAGAGAGTCATCACTTTTAACTATAAATAGTAGGTAGGATGTGCAAAAAGTAGAACCATTGTCCATTTCCATTCATAGAAGATTTGCAATGGTATCATCTCATCTTTGGTTCTCTTCTGAATGTTTGTAGAAATTATGATATATGCTTGATATATGTCTATTTTGATGATGCATTAAGTGCTTTCTTGCTATAGTACAGCCTGTTTATAGAGGTTCGAGATCATATCTAAACATGTATTGATTAAATTTTGGTTCTATTTCATTTTGGTAAGTGATTTTGATCAAGTTAGTGAGCTAGTGTAGATACTACCTAACATCAAAGGAAATGATTGTTGATGCAACTATATTTGGCCTCAATCTACATTTAGGATCATCTTTGGATCTTACATTTTCACAAAAAGGTCATGGATACATGACATCATCAGCTGAGAAATTGTTTGATTTCTCAGCATCTGATTTGCTGAAATGGTAAGTCATATGATGAGAACATGTGATAAGGAAGAAGACCTTCCCAGAAATCCCACCTTAGGAATTCCTACCTTAAAAAGAAGTTTTTAAAGGGAAGGAATGTTATGTACCATAACAGTATGACTCGGAGGTGGTGGCGTTGCCATGAGGCAAAACACTACAGACTGCCATTGTCAACAATTTTAGTGCCATGTGTCAACACCTGCTGCCTCGTGTCACAGATCCAAGCATGTACTATGCTTATGATGGGCCCCACTTGTATTATGTATATAAAGGTTGGAGAACCCTATTTTATCCATTCAATCTACTCAGGAAGTGGGTGGATGTTATGAGCAAGATGTAGCTAGGATGCATCTCTAGCCATGGAGATGAGTGCCAATGAGAGCCGAGTACAATCGCCAGTAGTATGGGATGCTGATTATTGTAGCGTGCTCAATCAAACCATTTGTGTCGGGCAATTCCGACGCATGGGAGTGAGTCGGTAATGGCTCTTTGGATGGGCACTAACAAAGCGTTCGTCACTTGATGTTTGAAGTCCACCTTATGAAAATCAGCCCAGTAGTTTATAAATGAAGGCCACAACACCCTGAATTCGTGTACTTGAGGATGATCTCATGTCCATGAATAGAGAGGTCTACCAATCTTGATGGTACCATCTCCCAGTCTCTTGAACTTCCTATAAAGTATTTGAAATCCATCCACCTAGATAAAGGGGACATCAACATCCATCAAATATAATTACCAAATAAGGGGACATCGACATCTATCAAACATAATTATCAACTAAAGTCGCCTCATGTCTTAGAGCTGCCCACCTCCTATCTTCAGTGTCAAACACAATGAGAAGTGATATGTTATAGTTATGGGTCGTCCAAGTTTTGTCCATCTTTGTATTCTTGATGAAGCTAGTATTCGAAATGTGTTTGGCTTTTGGCATGACATCATGGGCATGGCATCGGCTATGCGCCATACTCTATAGCATGTTAAGGGCTTTGCATTCCCTTAACTTCTCCTCTCATAATATGGCCCTTACTAAGAACCTTAGCCGTCAGATCATTGAGAAGTTTGTAGATGTATTCACAAACTTCCATCTGTTTGCCCCCTAAAAGAAACATGGAAGATGAGATTGAATTGATTTCTAAATCATCTCATGTTAATAGACCACCTATAAGAATGTGTCTCAGAGAGAAAGAAGAATTGAGAAGAATCACTGAGGATTACTTTGCCAAGGGGCATATAAGGCCTAGATTCTCCCCCTTTGCCTCTCCGATCATTCTTGTTAAGAATAATGATTAGCTTGGAAAAAATGTGTGGATTATCGAGGCTTAAACAAGATTATTGTCAAGCATCGATATTCTATGCCACATGCCCTTCATGGTTCTACTGTGTTCAACAAGATTGATTTGAAGAGTGGATACATCAAGTGAGGCTTCATGGAGAAGATGTAAACAACACTGCCTTCCGAACTCATTTTAGTCACTATGGATTTTTTGTAATGCCTTTTGAACTAACCAAAGCCCCAACAACATTTATGATGTTGATCAACAATGTGCTCAGATAGTTTATTGGCAAGTTTGTGGTTAACTTTGTTGATGACATACTTGTTTACAATTGTGGTGATGTTGCTCATGTCAATGACCTTAGAGATGTTTCTCAACTCTAAGGGATAAACACTCTATTTGCTAACAATAAAAAAGTGAATTGTTTCAAAAAGAAATAGCACATTTTTATAGTGTCGACTAATGGGGGAAAACCGGATCCGCCAAAGGTTGCTATTCTTCTTGCTTGGCCTGCACCTACAAACTTGGCAGCATTAAGAGGCTTTCTTGGATTGGATCGTAGAAGTGTGAAAAAATATTCACATACCGTTTACAAAAGAATAAATGGAAAGAATGAATGAAAGGTTTGCACCAAAGTTTTGATGCTTTAAAAAAAGTTGCGACTGACTTTGTCACATTAAAAATTGTAGACCCTCAAAAAGCATTTGTGCTAGAGACGGATGCGAGTGATATCATCATGGGGCCTGTTCAAGAGGGCAAGCCAGTGGCCTTTGAGAGCAAGAAGCTCAATCCTACTCAAAAGAATTATCGAACTTATGAAAAGCAGTTGCATGACATAGTCCACACTTTGCAGGCATGCAGGCATTATTTGTATGGTGCGGAATTCTCTGTTTACGTGGACCATGACACCCTTGAGTATTTTCGCAATCAGTCGGGGATCTAAGAGGGATACAAAACCAAGTGGGCTGAGTTGATGCAAGAACTTCGCATGGAAATCGGTACAATACTAAAGCCTAAAATAGTGTGGCTAATGCATTATCTCGGATGTTGTATCAAATGTCATTTGTCATCATAAAGAATGACCTAATTCCTCATATCAGACAGGCTCAGCAAGAGGATCCTCATTGTAAAAGAATGGAAGAGGCAAATCTTGCGCAAGTAGAATCTCAAGAGGAGAGTTCTAGTCTATTTGCTCACACGTGCCTTAGATATAGCATAGAGGATGGCATAGTCAAGAGGAATGACAAAGTTCTAATTCCAGCTCGTGAGGAACTACGTAAGAAGATTTTGAATTTATGCTATGATAAACCTAATGCAGGTCATCCCGATGTGAATAAGCCCTATGGATTGATCCTACATAGCTTCTCGTGGCCTAAGTTAAAGAAAGATGTATACCATTATGTGACACATTGTTTGAAGCGTCTAGTTATTAAAGTTGGAAGGATTAAAGTGTTAGATGGTATAAAGCATGGTTCAAGATTCGAGATAACAGGAGGTACTCAACGAACGGAGTCAATCGACATATGCAGGTTCATCTGACCATCTTCAAGGTGTGGAGGTGGCGTCCCTAGCCAGCTCACAATTTTGATCTTCATCTACAAGGGTGGCAGCTTTGTGGAAGGTTTGGTGTTACAAGCAAGAGTTGAGCTGCATGAAGAGACTATGAAGTCTGCATCAGTTCTCGGAGATTCAGATCTGCAGGGCAGATTGGTGAAGGTGCAGGAGCATGCTCTAATTCATTGTAGGATGATCATATTTCAGGGAAGAAATTCTAGCAGAAAAGGGTCTGGACTGGAGGAAGTTCGAAGTTGAACTGAAGAACAAAAGATCACTACATAAAGAAGTCTACTGCATGTTGCAGCAGTTGCACTGAGAGCGCACCTTGGATTGGGGTCCTGGCGGTGGACCAGATCTGATTCTTGACGATGGAGGGATCGTTGCTCACCTACCTAGTTGGTGATTCAGTAGCCATTGGTGTTTGAAAAGTGCTAGCGCATCCATTGACTGGGATCAGATTGTTGCTGGAAAACCGATCACTGCTGGAAAAAATCATATCTCTACCAAAGATTGTTGCCAGAAATTACAGTACAGATCACTGAGGTTTAGGAAGGGGACACAGTTGGAGTTTCTCATCAGTTGTGTTCTCTCTCATGTGTTTGGCTATTGTTTCATCACAATGGGAATCTTGTCTTGGGTAACTTGTATGAGTAAGTCGGTTCCTGGTAAGTTACACCCAGTAACTATTCCAAGAGGAAAAGTTGACTAATCAACAGAAAACGTCATATGCTCACTGGTACACTTGGTCCAATGTATGAGTGACATGTCGTACAGTCCTATTTGCTTGAATTGTGTCAGGTTACTGCCAAGTGGAAAGTGTTGGCTATGCATGGAGTTGCCATGTGGTGACAAAAGGATGTGTCAACATCAAGGGGTGCTTGAGGATGGGGTTATAGAGCCCGAGAAAGGCATTCTTTATCACTTTCTATGCAGCAATGGCTAGGAAAATAAGAAATAACAACCAGGACCTGCAACACGTATGAGCATCATATGTATTGTTGAAAAGGAATCAAGAAAGTATTTACTTTGTATACTTTTGGTTGTTGTTGACTGTTTGATAAGGTTAGATAGATAGTTTGACAATAGATTTTATAGAATGTACATAAATGACTCTTGATGGTAAATCACAAGAACCACCGATGAGCCAATTGCACATTATCCTCTACAAGATGCAAGAATTATCATACTACTTCACGATTTCAATACAATCAAGACCAAGAACTTGAAAAAAGACAGAATATTGAAAATATTATTAAATATACCAAAAACTAAATCAAGCTACAGCGTAATTCCTTAATAAGCAATAAATGGTAAACTCAAACAAACTTCAAAAACCTTTTAAAACAAGCTACGTAGAGGAAAGGAGAGTATATATAAGAACTAGTGAATAATTTTGATAAGCAACAGTTTAAGACTAGAACAAACTTTCTAAAAAAGAAAATTTCAAAAGAGTCATGTAGAGAAGATACAAAGACAAATCATAGAAAAAGGATAGAAAACTCATTAAAAGGTCACCACAAAACCAGAACTTTACCATCATCGCATCGACTAAGATGAGCACAAAATTATATTATTGTACAAGCATGTGTGCCCTCCCAAGATATGCAATAAGAACATACAACTGGCATTACTTGGATAATAATTAACAGATTCACTAAAATGAAATAAAATATCTCTTTGTGAGATAGGAACATATCCAAACTCACATATTGAATTAGAGAAGTCAATTATGCCATAAGGTAAAGCTTAGAAAAAGTATCAATGAAACAATAGTATAAAATTCGAAAAACAAAATTGGCATAGCCGACCAGCCTTATGTTTAATTTGTACCCAAGCATAGATTGCTACCAGGGTTTCAAAAGAATCCAGATTCTATCAGGTAGACCCAGTGCTGACTAAGAAGTAAATGACGATCAATAAGGAAATATTAAAATAAAAAATAGTGACCATAATACGTAATCAGGTTTTACCAAGACAGACAAAATACAAAATACTAGAAATCGTATGTTAAACATAATTCAATTCTACCTTTTATGTACTTTAGTGGGAATTTATTTCATCACCAATATCAGGTTCTGAACTCATTCTAATATCCATAGTTTTAGGAAATACAAATGCTTCCTGAAGGTTTTTGAGACCCCTCATATTGAGAATCCATGTGGGACAGGTACCTTAGCATTGATAAGCATTTGGATATTAGGAAAAAGTCCCTAATGTAAACTATGAAGAAGACCGTTATCACAAGGGAAAACCTTAACTTCGTTTTAGTGTTTGGCCTGAAAATAGTTCCCTAACACAACCATTCAAATCAAAGAATTGATTCTGATAGCAACCTACATACTGGTCTATGAACAAACAAAATTGCAAAGAATAACGTGGCAAAAATGCCTGCTTACTGAAATCTTTCATCACCTGAGTCCACCCTGAAAGTGTACTCTTTGGAACAATCACAAGCATTGGTTTTTGTACAAGCTTCCGTTTAATAAGGCAATGCATCAAAGCTATGGCTTGTATCGTCTTTCCAAGCCCCATTTCATCTGCAAAAAATATCATAAAATGAAAAATGAACTTTCAAAGAGCTTAGCATAAGCATGCAGTGGTGAACAGATAATTTCAAAAAGGTTAGCACAAGATGGAAACTTAGCAAAACACAAGGAAAATGATGACAACATAGTTTTAGACAACTCAAAAGAAAGAAACTAATTTAAATAATTTTCCCAGATTCAGTGTTCGAATTAGCATAATGTTAAGTGACAGAAAAGCAAATGAGAATCAAAAACATGCTGTAAGTGAATCAAGGTCAAAGATCTTGACAATTTATTCCTAACAATGGTCAGCCCTGGAAAAAAAAAATGACAACCCGCAAGGGCAACCGGTACTGCTTGAGTTGAGCAAGATGCCTCAAGGTTGAACCATTGGCAGGCCATTTGCATGACAGGCAGGAAAGGGTACAAAAGGTCCAAGGTTTGACTTCATCCAAAAAACCAACACATGACTTGGTGCATCATTGGTGCTGGTTTGGAAACAAATAGCTGTTTATACATACTGAGCTCAAGTGGTTGGAGATGATAGGAGGATAATTTATTGGAATGTGCAAAATTGTGGGGAAAAGTGCCCTTAGCTGCCGTCAAGCAAGCCAAGAATGATTTAGTTCTTATAAAGATTTCCATAAGCTATGAGCCTGATCCATCTTCTAATGAAAAGTAGTACCAACATACAATGGATAGGTTTCATAAGAAAGCCAAGAAAATATTGCTGAGAATGATGTCATGATCATTACAGGGTTTCCATAAAATCAGGTAAAATTAGCAAGCATTTTTCCACAAAGAACATATTTCCATAACCCCACAAAAAGAAATGGTCAAGGATGCAATAGGCTTCAGGTAAAACTTCATATGGCCTTCAGCAATTACGTACCTACTGGCAATTCCTCTCGTTCTTCAAAGGATGACCCAACTAGCTACTCTTGAGGATCAAAAGCCTCTGTTACCTTCTAGTACATGTATGACTCATCAATGTTCAGATGTAAAGAATTTTTCTGACAGTAGCCCTGGGAGCTTCCTAGGTAATCTATTTTGATTTGATGCGTGCAACAGGTGGCAGAACTTTCTGTGGTTTGTGCAATGCACTAACTTTTATGGCCCTTTGGTTGTCTATTTCATCTTGGAAGAATATCGAGTGGCTGGTCGTAGGAGAGCAGATCAAGGTAGATTCTTACTAGATTGCAAATATTCTAGGACTGCCAGCAAAGTAAAATCTGTACTCCGGCTCAAATTCCGAAAAATATTCCTAGACTAAAAAAAGGATTCAGCACCAAAAAGACAAACATAAGAGAACATTATCGTCTAGTAGGTTCAACTTCTCCATCAAGGCAGCTTATTGATAAAATATTTCCGTAAATATAAAAAATCACATCAAATACAGCAATATATTTCATCATGCATATCATCCCATGAAATGTCAACCTCGTTCAAAGCTAGGTGCTACTTGGATTTTGATTATAGGAATAGAAATCTAAAGCAACAAACTTGAGAAATAAAACATTTTAAGAAATAGAAAAGTTATCAAGCAGCACAGCCAGCACTTATACCTGCTAATATGGCACTCTTTCTTTGCTCGAAATTCCCAAGTAGCCATTTTAGTGCATCAAGTTGATATGCATGAAGTGTTTTACCAGAGATGGATATTGGTTGCTCGAGTACACTTGGTGCCACTATTTTGCAAGCGGTTCTCACAACTTGTGCTTTGGCATGCCTTTGAATGAATCTATGTATAGCATCTTTCATGTCTTCATCTGCTGTTTCTTCTTCCCATGTGCATTCATCATATTCAAGATTTCTCCATTTCACAAGGTACTCAATCTTTTTAGTAGATTCCTTCTTTAGCTGTGATATTTCTGATGCATGAACGGGGAAATATTCTTTCCCTCCACATCGACATCCAATCACACGGTTGATTTGCAACCATTCAGGCTGTGTTTCATCTATGAATGTATTTTCAGTGCTGAAATAGAAACAGAAACCATTTCATGTCGAGAGAGCAAATATACTGTATGCAACAAGAAAAAAGCGGACTGTGGTACCAACTAAAGTCGGTGATACCGCAACTTATGGAGATGACAACTCATATGACAGCATTAGAGTCAAGAATGAAAAAGAATTCAGCCTTAGAACAAATAGCTGACAAAGTCATAGTTGAACTTCGTGTCAAATCACTTACTATGATGTCATTAAATCAATTGGCAAAGGAGAAGTTCAAATGAACAAGGAGCCTTGATGCTGAAAGAGGAGAGAGGTCAAAGGACATTCAATAGAAGGGTAGCGGGCATCAAAGAGGATGAGAAAGAGAACTAATAGGCAGTGTTTAGCAACCTTTTTCACAACAAAATGTACAATCAGGAACCGAAATGGACAAATGCCTCTACGTATAGAATACAAACAGTATCTCCATAACAAAAGCAGTTGCTTTTAAACCTTTTCTGCTAAAAGTATATGATTACTGTTTCAAAAACACGGGAACATGATCAAGACTTCAATAATAGGGTCAATATGGAATGAAAAAGACTAGTGGGTGGTAGAGGCTTCAGTGGGACTACAACTCACATTAACAAAGGCTTTTTGAAGTTCAAACTTATTTGAAAATTGCAATGTTGAGATCGGAGAAAACTTAAAAGAATAAACAAGAAGGTTATGACAATGCTTGAGAAAGGCTAAAGTCAAAAAAATTTAGGTTAGAAAGTTGAAACTTAGATTCATCATTCATCATTCAACAATGAACATTGAACATTCAACATTCTATATGTAAGTTGTAACTACTAACATAATACATTAAATACCAATCAAAATTGTAAAACCATTAGTAACTGCTAACTACTGAATCCTGAATCCTGATATTCCTAAATTCTAGTGAGTAATTAGATAATTGACTTCGGAAATCGGGTTTAGGGCCCAACAGATGGTTCGAACGGTTCGAACCGGGTCCGAACGATTCAATGGTTCGAACCGTGAGAGGCGGTTCGAACCGCGATTCAATGCAACCTTGCTCCCGTCTTGAAAAAACGTTGTATTACCAAGCTATGAGCAAAAACTCAACAAACACAAATACGGAGTCAGGCAGAGTAAAAGAGTTGTGAAACAATAATCTCCGCCCAAACTTTGTTCTATCCAACTGGAACTAAAGCCTACACTAGCTAAAGTGAGATAACCGACTTAGAGCAAGTCTACTATCAACAATAATTAGGCTCGAAGGTGTAATTGTACATGTCATAGGCCGTACATTAATGCCATTAGGTAACATCTCCACGCCATATTGCTTTTGATAATTGAAAAATGTCAAGAATGCATGTTAGGCCCAAATAGCCAAACTCAACTATAGAAGGTCTAAGCAAAATCAATAAAGCGTCTACTGATGGTCTATATAGTTTTTCCTATGTTCCTATTTAACCAATAATTACAAATTCAAAAATTACCTGTGTCTTCGTTGGAATGTCGCGATACGACCCCGATCAGAAAAAACTAGCCAATCTTCCGGAACCTGCTACAAATAACACCAAGTTTCAAGTTAAGAATCTCTCTCTCTCTCTCTCTTTCTCTCTCTCTCTCTCTCTGGCACCTTGACCCGCTCAGCTCCACCACTCAGCTAAGCAGAAAATTCAGACCCTGAAGGGAACGCCATCCACAGTGACAAACAAAATTAACGAGCTGAAGCAACATCTGAGCAAACACAAGGAGGCTACAAAATCATGGGCTTCGTTGTTCCAAAAAGAAGACGTTAATGCTGCTCATATGTCTACTGTCATTTCAGCTACCATCTCTGAAGAAAAACTACTTGACTTCAAATCTCTCAATGTCCGAGATTGACACATTCTGGATCAGTACATTCCAAAATGCACTGTACAGAACATACGGTAGATTCCAACCCATTTTGGTCGAAACGTGTTTCTGAGCCTCACGTTACCTTATTGTATGGATAAAAGATGATCGAAAAGTGGAAGTTCCCATGGAATGCAATCAACGAATATTAAAAGGTTTCTATAGATTGGACCATTACAATTACAAAGAAGATTTTAAAGATAGCTTTGCAAAACCTCATGCACATGTGTTGGAATCATTTCCACGCCTAATAGCATGAAACATGACCACTTTCATGCTGTATTTGGTGAAAGACTTTCTTCACTCGTCCTCTAGCTCTCTTAAACCAAAACATCAGATAATGGCTTTACTTCCATTATCCATATCAGCATTCCTATCTCTGATGAGAACAGTAAAAATTTTATGGACAAGGATCATGGCAATCAAACAACCATGGTAGCTTTCTAGCAGATATGATCTCTCTGCAACTACCATTAGCAAGTTATCTTGAATTCAGGTATAAATGTTAAACATAACAATAGATGCAGCAATGACACAAAATTGTCCTACCCAGGTATCATGCCGATGGCAGAGTGAGCGCCATTTAACAAGGTATTGCAGCCTCTTCTCAGTCGTATCATGATTGTCTTCTACGGAAGGATCCAAGCGACACCCCAAAATAACATCAATCTTCTTGACAGAAGAAAGGTCTACTTTACTTTTTGCCTTTGAATCTGCATTGCTACTTGACTCGCAATACGGACACAGCCAATCACCCTCGGGGATGGCTTGAAGAGGAGGGTCAAGACAAAATGTATGAAATGCATGATGGCATCCAGTTCTGTCACAAAGAAGCATTAGATTCCCTGCACCTGCAAACTAAATTTGGCAAACAAAAGGACGTTCACTGGTTAGACATCAACCAGATGATATGAGAAACAGCTAGATGTGGTAGTGTAAAATAATAAGCTCAGCATATCTCATTGATAGAGAGGGCAACAAACCAGGACCTGTTTGAAAGAACATATGTCAAAAGAGTTAACATCTAACCTGGCAATAAGAGCAAGCATCTGTGTCAGGCATATCCGTGATATGCTTTACTGCTTTCCCATGTGAACTAGTTTCCAGACGAGAACAAACATTTGTAGGAGCTTTATCATCGGGTGATTCATCTCCACTTGAAATACTCAACTCTTCTTGGCTTTCAGGATTCCAATCTGTATCATTACTACAGTTTTCAGATTCTTCTGAATCATACTCAACAATTTTTGTTTTCTCATTGATACTCTTCCTACCATTATATAATTGTTTTTGGGCAAGGGCATCTCCTCTATGCTGTCCACTGCCAGTGTCCTTAGTGAAGAGTGCTCTTGCATGGGCCCAATCAACACCATTTTTTAAAAGGCTTGACACAGCATCTTCCAGTTCATAACTGGTCTTTGCACGCTCTACCTTCATCTCCCAGTTCTTCTTCTGCAAGAAAACCTCCAAAGCTTAGCACTTTCAACACAATCGAAACTGTGGCATTAGAGAGATCTGCTTTCACAGCCTCTGTATACGACATGTGGATGGCAAAACATGAACACAATTTTGAACACATAACACACATATGCTTTTTTTCCAATTTTGGAAAGATAAGGATCCAATTGATTATGTGGTTGGATTCATACACAATACCTTTACTCAAATGCTAACTACCCCAACTTCCCCTACAAGCACTTTTTAGGGCTGTAAATCATATATCGGCTTCTTCGTTGATAATGACTAGTAAAACTGAACTATAGCACCAGGAAGAGTTCCACAAAATCTAATCTCCCCTCATGAAAGAAAATGCTAGATCTCCTAAATAGAAAATTATCATCTGTACATGTATTCAGCTTTGAGCTGCATATCTGGACTTAGTAAATCAACCTGAAACAATAACAAAACAAAATCATACTACATTTGAATGTTGATGTAAAAATGATTTTTTTGATGCACGTTCCAGCTGAGTTGGGTAGCGAAACGTTTGGATAAACTTCGAGAGCAGGTAAATGAAGCAACTTTGAGGAGGAATGACAAGGTTTGAATATGAAACTTTTCTGGTGATCAGGTGCGTCACTCTGAGCAGGTCCCCACCTGGCACACAAAGCCAGGAATTGCATTTCAACGATAATGACCTTACAAGGCCTAATGAATAGGTTTCCTGGCATCCAGAGTGAACCACACTACGTACAGGGCAGGTCCAGCCGCAATTAATTTGAATTCAGATCCCCAGCATATATGGGAAACTTGAGAATTTTGCCCCATTCTGATAAATTCAAAACCAAAATACCTAAACATCCTAGACTTTGCATTGCCCAATGTTCAAAATCACTGCGCAATGCAGCATCATGCTGTAGCCTACCAGGGCCACTGTGGTAAATGGCCAAAAGGACTAGATGTCACCTTGTCAGTACCAGACGAAATTGTTCAGCCTAAAAACTGCCATTCCGATCATTTCTGATCGAACCTGGGCGACAATTTATTGAACCAAGTCAATTGCATTCATGCAATCAAGAGACTAAATCAGCACCAAGAGTTCGGCTATACCAATTGCAATGCAACCCAAATGAATGGAACTCAGTGGCCACACCAAGCATAAATTTTGGACCTGGCTATGCCATAGGTGGCAAAGTTGAGTTGCCACTGGCAACTCAGGATGAATGGGCCAATCACAAGCAATTAGAGAATGGCAACTTGCCTTAACAATCAGAAAAGGAGGTTGATACGTGTGCATAAAGGTCTTTCTTTCCATGGCATTCAAAAAGTCTCGAGGAAGATCAGAAGGGCCTGGGAAATTGAAATGCCAATTTCGAATGAACAGGAACTTCTTTGAATTCAGAACCTAAAATAGAAAATATTAAGCACGCATAACAGATACTCGAATTGTTTTAGCACCACCTCTGAAGTCCACCAACTAGTTGTAACATTTTCCTTCAATTGTCGCGCAATCTCCAGAGCTCCTTTTGCCATTGTCTGCACACATCCTGATTTGGCTGCAGACATAATCCTTGAGTGCCATGCTTGCCACCACTTCTCATTCTTCGTCAGAACAGCTTCTGGAGGAAGTCTATCATCTGCATAAAAAGTGCCGCAAGAGAATAAACCTCGTGAAGTCACATCAAATGTGGCAACACACTGTTCCTTCTTAGAAAACGGTAACTAGAATGGTAATTTTACGACTCCAAAATCATTTGCAGATGAAGTTTCTTTTATCTCATTAAAAGATTCTTAATTCTTGAAACAGAGAGTAGAAAGTTAGTATGGATATGTTGAAGCCAATTCCTTTTGCAACATAAAAGTGTTATACCTCTATGAAGAACCTATGGACCCCTCATCCTCGCATACTTTCATCCGATCAGTATCATACATCTATGGAGTTGCAAAAAAACCACCCATTTCATTGTGTTGCAATTCTAAAAGAACGATGAAATGAGGATGATCGTTAAGATTATGTGAAGCCCGTTATTTGAAACGTCGGAAAAGGACATATTGACAGATCAATAAAAGAGCAATTATCAAGCAATGATATAGTAGTTACGAAGGATCAGTACCTCTCTCCCCCGCTTACCTATGTCAAATAGCGTCTTAGCAACTGCTTCCAGCTGTCTGGAGGAGGCAGGGACGCCCCGTGGCACTCTTTTTCTCCGCAACCGCGCCTTCCAATCCGTGCAGAGTTTGTACTGCACTTCCTTCAGATTTATCTGCTCCCTCTCTCCGTCATCATACAAAATCTCGCACTCTTGGGAAGCAGAATTATACGCCATTACTTCCCCGCGATACCATTCCTGATCCCCATCCCAGAACACTGAGATGGCCTCACCAACCTCCACCTCCGGATGCGTCTCGCCCGCCATTTCTTTCTCAATCCAATCTCAATCTCGACCTCGATGTCCCTCTGCACAGCTCCGCTCAAATTCCTTTACCTTTATATGAACTAACCGAAAATGCGAAACCGTCCGCCACGCCCGAATGCCGACCTATATCTTTCCGCTATATCAGGATGGAAAGCGAGCAATTATTCAACGAACAGGTGATTCTGGACACTTTTACTCAGCGGATTTTTGTACACCAATTCTGACAGGAAAGTGCAAATTGAACCATGTCTGCGATTCCTGCCAGACTCTCGAATGAAGCGGTGGAAGATGGATCGCATTCTTCACGCTTCTCTTCTCGCTCTCGCTCTCCCTCTCCATCGCTGCTGTGGAGAGCGCGCGCTCGCTCTTCGAGAATAGACCACTCTCTCTCACGTGTTTAAAGCTTTAATTCGCTTGAACATTTAATGCAAGAAAATTGAACACAACAATGAGAGTGTCCTTAATAAAACGATTATCCATGTCCAATCTTTTTGTGTTGTGAGTGGATTCATGCCTTCCATATTCTAGTGGAGAGTCTCCAGAACTCCTTGGGGCTGAGGACCTCATTGTTTGGGAACCTTTTTCAGGTTTCCTTCCAAAAACTAATATGTGAAAAAGTTTTTCGGCCTTTATTGAGTGACAAGCTTTTACTTGCCAGTTTTCCTTTATAAAACCCAAGATTTATGACATAAGAAATCCTGTACAATTTTTGCCATGCCGGTTTTTGGAAAAAGATGCCAATTTCATTTTTTAACTATGTCGGCTTTCCCGAACATTGGAGCCTGAGGTGATCCATAATTAGGGTTTCTTCTCTTTGGCCTATGTCTCCAAGGAGTAGTACTAATTTTGCTTTTTTAATAGAAGCTAGCTACAAACTTGGTGACATCATAACAAGAGGTTGCTGGTTCATGATGTTGACATCAACAACACCTTGACACAAACTTATAAAAGTAAGGAACACAAAAACCTAGACTCACTTGCTACACCGCACTAATGCCAATTGGACTATTTAACTATGTACTAGGTATTTTTCATGAGGATGCTAGCTATCGATGGTAGCAGTGCTCGGGAAAATCGACAAACTATAGGAATAGAACCGGCAAGTTTTCTCAAAAATCGGCATCATAAAATGTTTGACGGTTTTTTATACAAGTATATATTTCTTTTTATAAGTAAAAGTTTTAAAAAAATTGAGAAGTTCTATAAAATGCAGGTTTTATGAGGATAACTCAAAAGAGGTTTCGGATGGTAGCAAGCTGAGCCAGTAGCCAACCGTCGAATGAAGGATACCTAACGTAGCAATTGGAGATGCACGGTTGAGATTGAACTTTTCTGTGAGGCCCTACTATGGCCTGTATAACATGTCATATCCCCCTCATAATATGAGAGAGAGAGAGAGAGAGAGAGAGAGAGAGAGAGAGAGAGAGCAATTCAAGAAGTAGAGATATTGTTTTAATCTGTAATCAACATAGTAGAATCACAACGCATAGCGCATTCATGATCTGATCGTTGTTATCACAACAACTATTATACAGAGTCTCTATTTTGTTTACGTGCATTAGTACTATCAAATGCTTTCTGATCATTTCTCTTTTTGTTACTATTACTCATTCCAACCACTCACGTAAAATATATGATTCGAAAAATGCATGGTTGTCACATACGCCTAACCATTTCGCTCTCTTCATGGATGTCCTAAACACCTACCCAGATATTCTACCAGTCGAAAGAATGATCTAAGTAATCATTTGTTAGCCAAATTTTTGTCACCAAAAATCGGACTAATCTGAACAAAAATCGGTTATATAATTATTGGGTGAACATCCGTATCTCAAAGAATTATACAAAGTTCGATGAAGCATATTGGGACAGCAGGGGTTCCAGCCCGCCGCCCTTAAAGTGGCTAGAAAATATATTAGGTAGTAGGCAATAGACTTTTATAACGATCTCAAGAACCATCAAAATATATCTAATGTATGTCAATTTTAGTATGTCGAGTGAAAAAATATCGGTTTATCTAGAAATAGGTCCCAGCCCACCTAAATGTGACTAGTCGAAAGTTTTACGGCCTTAGAATTGGCCCGGAAGTAAAATGGCGATGTTGAGCACAATTTCGATGTACTCAAAACTATTTTTACTAATAGAAAGACCTCTCTGCTTTTTTAGGAACGGCCAGTATTGGGTCCGGGATTGCTCTAGTTGCCAGAAAGGATCATTGACTTGGAAATATGAAAGGTGCACCAATTGGACTATCAATGACACAAGACCGAGAAAAATCAACTAATAATACCTAATGGTCAAAATATTGGAAGATGCAGCGGCAAGGAAACAGCAGTCAAAAATTAAAATTCGGACAAGCAAAAATGTGAAAACAGAATTATTGTAACTTGAACAAAAAATAATTCGGTACCAAGGCAATTATCGACTAGAGAGACCGACAAACGAAAATGACAATTTAAGGCCAAGAATACCCATCCATCTTAACTCTAGTAGTCTCTTCAAAAGATATTCCAAACTTGAAGCTGAAACTTCAACCTTCGCTGAGGTGTCAAGAACCAAATGGACAAAAGTCTTCGAGTACCCACTTGGGAATAGGCAATAACATGCTACATCTACTAGGTATGTGAATTAACACAGCCATTCCATAGGATCCCAAGTTTTGATCTGCCAGAGCATGCACAACTACATATATGTGTGTTTTGCCACGCGACGCTGCCATGCAAACCCGATACTTAGCCAAAATTTTGACATTTTTCTTATGCGTGGCACTGCCACGCGTGGCATATCCACGCTAGAACTTTTCCAAGGACCCTGTCGGTGAAATCCAGACTGGAGGAGAGGTCCGACAAAAAAAATTTAATTCTGCGTGGCACTGCCACGCAAACTTTTTTTAAACTCATCATCTGAGTTGTCGGAATCATGAGAATCGATTCTCGGATTTTCAATATTTATAAAACTCAAAGGTATATGTACATCTTCATCAGATATACTTGTGTTGTCCAAATTTAGATCTTTCATTTCATTCTCAACATATGCATTTTCGAATACATGTCTTGAGCGTGGCTTAATTTGAACAACATACCACCAATCTTTGTTTAGTCGATCTGGTTGAAAAAAATACCTGCACATTTAGCAATGTTAGGATTAGATATTTGTTATGCTCACATTTTAATTCACAATAAATAAATGTAATGAAAAAGTAGTGTAGATGATTAATATAACATTGATCACAATTGACAAAAAGAAAAAAAATGTGAAATTCATGCACACCTGTTCACAATGACGAGGTAACACCAATGTGTCTGAAAAGTCCATGCTTAATGTCTTGGTTGAATCGATAGCAAAAAATCCACTACGATCTTTTTTTACAATTGCATTTGATCCTCTATAGTTGATTTTGAACCATTTCACGTCAAACAACAAATATTTACCCATTTCACCAAAACACACCTCATATATGGCTTGTAGTGGCAGGTTCATCATGACTGATGAACGCCTAAGGGGTGAAACAATCAGGTTGTTGTCATTGTCTTGCAGACCTTCTAACTGCAGGTGCTCGAGTAGACGATTCTCCTTGGTGAATGACTGTGATCGTAGCATCTTGTGGTTGAAGAATCGTGGGTCTAGGCCCATCGACGATAAGTGGAGCCGGTGGGATGAACTCTGTTGTTTGAACAGTCATAGGTCGGTGCCTATCGATGGAGAGTGGAATTGCTATGGCATGCTCTTATTAAATATGTGACATTGAGATTTCTTAGTTGATTTGGTAGGAGCTAGAAAAGCATTGGCTGCTTCTGCTTGAAATCGTGATACTTGTCTTCAAGAAAGACAATGTCGCGACTAACTGAGATCTGGCCCGTAACAACATCGTATATACGATATGCTTTGTGTAATGTTGAGTTGCCGATGAAGATGTTTTTGCAGCTTACTTGGTCCAGCTTCTTCCTCAAATCAGATGGTACTTATGCATAGCAGAGACATCCGAAAACATGTAGGTGTTTCAAACTTGATTTGTAGCCATAATAGGCTTCAAACGGTGTTTTGGAATCAACTGCTTTAGTGCTAGAGTAATTTTGTAGATAGCAGGTCGTAGAGATCACTTCTGTCCAAAAGGTTTGAGGCAAATGCGTGTTGACTATCATGGATCGTGCAGCTTCCAACAATATGTGGTTCTTCCGTTCAGCTACTCTGTTCTGTTGTGGAGTGTAGCTTGTAGTAAACTGATGGTGCACGCCACATGAAGATAGGTAGTCCTTCATTTCATTTGATAAGTACTCTACCCCTGAATCAGATCGTAGGGCCTTGATTCTCTGACCAGTTTGATTCTTAGCGTATTGCTTGAAGTCTTTGAAGCAACTAAATGCTTCTGACTTGTTCTTTATGAACATGACTCTGGTAAATCGGGAGTAGTCATCAATGAATGTAATAAAATACAGAGTTTGTCCTAATTAAGGTATGCTCATAGGACCACATAAATCATTGTGTATCAGTGACAAAATGTACTTTGTCCTTGTGGCTTGTCCTCTTGGAAATATAGTTTTAGGTTGTTTCCCTGGTAAGCAACTTTCACAGACAGACTGATTAGTTGTAGTAACAGCGTTTATATACATGTCCTTGACCATTTTGTTATGATGCATTTACAAAATTGAGTTAGAATTAAAGTAGAATCATTGTGTTACTAAACTGTGGATCCTATCAATTGATAAGAATCAGTGGATAAGGATCAGTTGGCCTCGTCACGAGACGAGTCGACGGGACACGCATCCCGTCAACGGCAACCTGGGTCATGCATGGGTTGCCTGAGTGAAGAACTATATGTACAATGTAATTTCATTTTGAGAAATTTGTTCAGGCCAAAATCAGATTGGGAGGGCGCGACCGTAGATAGGAAGTAGGAGACAGATCGCGTGCCCTCACTCTTGCCAATCCCTAGTGTATTTGAGTGGCCAGCAGTTGGAGGGGCTTCTATTAGTGCGCCAAATCTTGCATCACCGTTAGATCAAAAGAACTAACCATTGACGATGGAGTCGCGTTGATAAAAAGCTATGAAGGCCATTGGATGGGAAGAAGCCATTAGAATGGCTTGAAAGGGACCTGAAGGCCATTGAAGAAAATTTGGCCATTCAACTTCAATAAAATTTTCACTTTGAAATAAAAGTTGGGTCCCAAGTTTATAACCGGATGAAGTTTCTTCACTCTGACGAAACAGTTCAAAACTAGAAAAGTCCCTATTTTTGGGTCCTTTATCCGTTTTGACCCAAACGAAAGGCTATAACCTCCAAACGAAGGGCACTCGGACTGTACCTACAAGTACAGTACCGCAAAACAAAGTGATTGCAATGTAGAAAGTGTTCGGAGCATGCCAAAAGCGATCTCACCATTCCATTGGGCACATAGTTGGGAGTTGGCGACAAAGTGCATTTTGGAAAGCGACGCCGATTTGGCTTTCAATTTGGCGGAAAAGCAGTGGGTGGCTTGTTAAGGAAAAAATAGCAGGTCATTATTTTCAACTTCTGACATCACAGTTGGCCTCGGCATACATCTTTTAGCCTACGGTTGAAGTTTCAAGCAGTTTTGCGATGGCAAACATGGGAGAGTCCATATTGAGTGAAAGTAGCAAATTGGACGGGATTTCTAACTATGGAGTGTGGAAATTCAAAATGAAAAACATACTGATGTAGAAGGATGTGTGAGATGTCGTCACAGGTGATGAGAGAAGACCGCCAAATGAAGCGGACATTAAAGTGTTCGATAAGAAGGTGAGGAAAGCTTTGACCTTTATTAACTTGTCAATGAAGGATCACATCATTACCCACATTTGTGATGTTGTTACACCTAGACATGCATGGGATGTGCTAAAGGAGTAGTTCAAAATGTCAAATCCGTCAAGAATCACGTTTCTGAAGTCAAAACTGAATAGTGCCCGCATGGAGCAAGGAGAGCACATTCAGACGTACATGACCAGAATCAAGACAATGAGGGATGACTTTCTAGGATCATCTAGCCAGGGAGAGCTACGAAGATCAACAAGAGAGAAGACACAACCTGAAAGGTATGAAGCAAATTATGCTTTCTTATCTAGCATTATTCAAAGCAAAGAACCTTCAACTTATGTTGAAGCGAAGGATGATGACATTTGGATCAAGGCCATGGGAGATGAGATGGAGTCAATTGCTAAGCATAGCACATGGGACTTAGTAGAATCACCAGTTGGCAAGAAACCCATTGGTTGTAAATGGGTATACAGGACTAGGTACCATACAGATGGAAGTATAGCAAAGCACAAAGCAAGACTGGTGATCAAAGGGTATGCACAAAGTAAAGGGATTGACTATGAGGAACCTTTGCGCCAGTTTATAAGTGGAATACTCTACGTCTACTTATTGTTTTAGCTTCACATTTTGGTTGGCCTTTGCATCAGATGGATGTGAAATCTGCTTTTCTAAATGGTGACTTAGAAGAAGAGGTGTTCATGGATCAACTTGAAGGCTTTGTAGCGAAAGGACAAGAGAATTAAGTATGTCGCTTGAAGAAAGCGCTTTATGGTCTTAAACAGGCACCACGTGCGTAGTATAGCAGGATTGATGCCTACCTTTGTTCTAAGGAGATGGTGAGAACACATTCTGATCCAAGTCTTATGCTTTGATGGTATGGTTGCTTTGATTGCTCTTTATGTTGATGACTTGATTATCAAGGAAAATAATCAAGAGATGATAGACATGATCAAGAAAGACCTCATGAAACAATTCGAGATGATAGATCTCAGCCTAAAATGCATTATTGCCTTGGAGTGGAGGTGTGGCAAAAAGGACAAAAAGTGGGTTTAACATAGTTGAAGTATGTCAGAGAGTTGCTGCATAAGTTCAGGTTGCAAGATTACAAGCCAGTGAACACTCCTATTGAACCAGGTAAAAAGCTTTCTAAGCTTGATAAGTCACAGCCATTTTATGCTACGTTGTATAGGCAGTTAGTAGGGAGCTTGATTTACCTTACCATGACTAGACCATATATATGTTATGTTGTTGGTATTGTAAGTCAGTTTATGATAGCACCTACGAAAACGCATTGGAAGTAGCTAAGCGCATTTTGTGTTATGTCAAAGGCACTTCAGACTATGACTTGGTTTACAGGAAGCATGAGGGTTTACCTGAGTTATGTGGCTATGTGGATGTGGATTGGGGAGGTGACTTTGACGATTGTAGATCCACCACAGGGTATGTATTCCAACTTTGTGGTAGTTGCTTTTCCTGGTCTAGTAAAAAGCAAAGTATAGTTGCCTTATTCACCACAGAAGCAAAGTATAAGGCAATGTGTAGTGCAACACATGAAGCTATATGGTTGAGACAAATCTTGGATGAAGTTGGCATGAAATAGGAAAATTTCACAACTATACATAGCAACAGTTAGAGTGGCATTTAGCTAGCAAAGAATCCAATGTTCCATGCGAGAACCAAACACATCGCGATTCAGTATCACTTATACGTGAGAGGTTGTTGAGTCGTGAAATTCATGTTGCTCATTGTAGTACGGAAGAACTAACTGATATTTTTACTAAGTCACTTCTTAGAGAAAAGTTTGATAAGTTTAAATCAAAGCTTTCTGTACTTAAGGTTTGTTGACTTTAAAGCTATGTATACGATTGTATAAAAAGTAGTCTCTACTTTGAGGGAGAGAGTTAGAATTAAAGTAGAATCGTTGTGTTACTATATTGTGGATCCTATCAGTGGATAAGGATCGGTTGGCCTCGCCACGAGGCGAGTCGACAGGACACGCATCCCGTCAACGACAACCTGGGTCATGCATGGGTTGCCTGACTAAAGAACTATATGTACAGTGTAATTTCATTTTGAGAAATACAATTGCTATGTGAGCTTGTCATGGAGAGTGTTTTCTGTCTGTCTTACTGTGTTCCTGTTTGAAGCAGATTCTAAGTGATTGAATGCATGTTTAGATGACCTAATCTTTGATGCCATAAATTAGCATATGAACAGCCAACAGAAAGTGAAAAATTGTGACTCAGTATATACGAATGTCCTTCTCTGAAAGCAGAGAGGATTTATTTTGAATTCTCATCTAAAATAGTACATCGGTTGGTAGTGAACATGGCTCTATAGCCCTGATTTGTGATCTTGCTAATAGACAATAGGTTCTTAGTTAACTTGGGTACATAAAGTACACCATTAAGTTGTCTCGATTTATGACTTTCACCAACACCCCCACCCCCCCTCCTACATGATACAGTTGGGTTAGCCCGTTCTAGAATTGCTTAATATAACTTAACAACTATATAACACATAAGGTAGCATTTCTTCTTTTATATAGCAGGGCATACCACTACGACATCCACCACTATTGCATCAATGAATGCCAACACTACTGTAGAAATGATGCTCAATGAGTTCGAGAAACTCGAGAAGAACCAACAGAAATAGATGAAAAAGTTGCAGTCGCAATTTGATGAGAAGATCAAAGCATTGGAAGATTTCCATGGACAAGCGAACAAGGAACCTGATAAGTTTGCAAAGACTTTTTCTACCAAGAAAAATGTCTAGTTTTCCATCTGTACGGGCAATAACACAACAAATGAATGTCCTCGATTTGAAAAAACGTATAGAAACTAGTATTTTCCATCTGTGCAATTCGCCTAATCATAAGGCTGCTTTTTGCAACTTCAATTCTCAGATTATTCAGCAAAGCTATGTCCAGATGGGATATCGAGAACCACTTTATGGAGGAAATCCGACAACTAGACCTCGTCAATCTGCTCTTGAATACCCGAAACGTTTAGCCTTACCAGCCCCACCAACGCAATCTGCCCCTCCTGCTAATTTGATGGAACCAGAACCTTACAAGGTACCGAGCAATGGAACTACAATAATAATCATGAAGGTGTATCTTCAGAACAATATGCTATTTATGCTGCCACGCAACAACAAGCATCTAAAAACTGGACCAAAGCACCGCTTGGATGCTTTGCATGTGGAAAAAATCACAGAGTTGCAGAATGTCCAAATAAAGACAAATTTGTACCATTATGTCGTGACTGTGGTTATGGGCATTGCTATAAGGAATGTCCAACAAGATCAAAGCCACCATCGGCTATAGCTCCTATACATTTGATAACAATCAAGCAAAGACCAACAACTCAGAATGAACCAAGTGTACCCTTGATGGTGGTTACCAGAGCACAGAAGCAGAAAGAGCCTATAACAGATCCAGTACCTGCTGATTCTATACCATTAATTGATATACCAACAACATTTGAAGTCTATCCAAATCTTCATGCATAAAAAAGAAGATATCAGAATATGAGACAGTGGATTAAACATTTGCAAGAAGAAGAGGAGCTTGAAGCTGCTAGAGCAATAGCCGAAGTTCATTATTCACCAGTGCAACCACCGACTAATCCTTGTTGGAATATCAATCCACACTCTAGAGAGAACTATCAAACAGGGCGGATAGCTCAGTGGTAGAGCATCCCATCCGGTATGAGGGAGGTTCTGGGTTCGAATCCTAGTCTGTCCATCCATATTATGATTTATGGATTTCTAACATGGTATCAGAGCCAAGTTAGACCTAACAGTTCATGGTGTCAAAGCCATGGTTAGGTGGCCCAAGTTGTGGGGCAAGTGAAGGCTAGGACCCCAACCAAGTGTCAGACAGGGCGGATAGCTCAGTGGTAGAGCATCCTTTTCGCTATGAGGGAGGTCCTGGGTTCGAATCCTAGTCTGTCCATCCATATTATGATTTATGGATTTCTAACAATCCTCGTATAGATATGAATGTGCAGTTGCATCATCATGAAGAACCTTTCAAGATGACTGAACCGGAAGCATTGCAAGTAGAACTGCTCATGAGTATTTTGTCTAGTAATATCAATATTTCGTTGGGAGAGTTTCTGAAGTTGGTGCCAAAAGCAAACGAAGTATTATCACAAAAGTTAACTCAAGCTGAACCAGAAGTCCATCAAGAACCAATTTTTTGTGCTAGATTTGAAGAATCTAATGAAGTACTCCATGTCGGAACAACTTGGGAAAGTGAGCAAAAAAATATCACCCTGCCGATACAACATAAGCAATTTTCTAACGAAGTAGCCGTGATAGATGGCGGTTCAGGAGTAACTTTATTTCTACAAAGCTATGTGCAAAATGGGGCCTTACAAGGATATAGCCTGTGAGTTTTGCCATTAAGCTGGCTGATCAAACGACAGTCCGTCCACGGGGAATGGTTGAAGATATACCCGTCAGAATTGTTGGAGTATAGTTCGTCATTACTTTTGTAGTAATGGACTTACCGGAAGCACCAAATGTCTACCGAGTCCTTGTAGCGCAGGCATCCCAAAGGGAGCCGGGAACCACGACTTAGCTTCCCAGCCTTCAACTCTTGCCATCCAAACCCACTTGACATACAAGCAGCCAACTTGCCAACAACGATCAGACTTAACCAACTTGAAGTATCAAAAACCAACATTGAGATCCAACCTGGCGCCATGCCGGATCGGGGGTCCCGATGTGGGTGACTTCCCTCCAAGCAAGCCGTCCGACATACATCAAACTTAACCAACTCGAAGCTTCGTTACAAACGAGTAACATCCATTCCAAGCAAGCGGTCTGACTTACATCAGACTTAACCAACTGAAAGCTTCGTCACGAGCACTGGAAGCCAACCTGGCGCCACGCCAGACTGGACAGCCATAAACAGGTAACTTCCACCCAAGCAAGCCATCCAACTCAGCCGACAAGTTAGAGCCCGTTTCCCAAGAGCTTAACCCATTCACGTTCATGCAAGGAACACTCAGAACCACAAGCCGCGACAAATATGGAAACAACCAGTTCCTGGACCAAATGGTCCCGACAACATACCACTGGCGCCGCGGACCGAATGGTCCTGACGGCATACCGCTGGCGTCCTGAGATACGACCCTCAGCTATGTGCCAACTTAAAAATTTGGAAGCGGCCTTACAACTGGCGCTTTTACCGAACACTGAAACCCAAAAGGTAATCAGAGTCAGTTTGAGAAAAATCTCACTTTATTGATAAATCTGAGAAGGTTATATTTCAAGTGTGTGACCGACCCTAGTCTCCGGGGCGCTAGTATGCCAAGGCGAGAGCCATGACAACATTCCAGCAAGGGAGGCTGAGACTTGGTTGGAGCTCGCTCTGAGTCGCAACCCGCACTCCCCTATAGTATTGGTGTGATTCGGCACCCCCCCCCTCATACCAAGCACTCTACCCAAGCTGGTAAAGCACATTTTTCTCTCTCTAGGATTTTCTCTTTATAGAAAGTCATTTTCTCTCTCTAGATTTTACTGATCCCCAGGCTTCCTTTAATCATGCCTAGATCGTGTAAGGTGATTGCACATCGATCTGAGCTCTCTGGACTCCAATAGAACCGATCAAAGATTTTCAGCTATAGGAACTTGGCGCCGGCTGGATTCTGGTTACAGTGGCGCCGGGAGCGGCGCCGACACCGTTGGCGCCGGGAGCAGCATGGGCGCTGCTGGCGCCGGAGAAATAGTTGGCGCCGATGGCGCCGGAAACATCCACCCCACCTTTATAAAATCTAATGTCCTCATCAGATGTCAGATTAAAGTAAAGGTGGCTCCCAATTAAAATAACTATACATTTAAGCTACTTGGCACAGTACTCAATTTACTGGCCACTTTTTATTAACATTGAAGTTGGCACACCATAAGTCGGAGGCTCAACTCTTTGAACTGAAAGATTACATAACTTGAAAATATATAACTTACCTACTTTTCCACATGACTTGTAAGCCATAAGACACCTAAGAAAATGTGCCCTCCTACTTCTCTCCTTTTGCTCTAACTAATTGATAAACACCCCCTCATACCTATACACCTCACCCTCTCACTTTACTTCTCCTAGAGTCTCCCTTACACCTCTCACACTTATTTTGGACACCTCAGCCACTCCCTCAAGGCTATACATTCCCTATAAAAGGACTAACTCGCCCCTCTCCCTCATTATTCATCTCCCATTCATTTTTGCTTTGGCTCTTGCTCTTGCTTCTATGTGTGTAGGTGTTTGGAAGAAATCTTGGAGCTATGGCTTGAGGAGGATCTGTCAAGCTTGGATTGGAACCATTTTTGGAACCACTTATACACACACTCACTTTTTCTTACCTCTTTCATCTCTCTCTCTCTCTCTAAAACTCTCATACCATCTATAAGACTGATGGCCATGTATGTCACAACATCCATGACTTGATGGCCATGCATGTCACACCATCCATGACTTGATGGCTTTGCATCTCGCATCATCCATAGCTTAATGGTCATGCATGTCTGATTGGACCTTGCATGCCTGATTGGAGAGCTTGCATGTCTGATTTGGGAACTTGCATGTATGATTTGAAGCTTGCATGTTGAAACTAGAGTTTGCATGTCATACCATCCCTAGCCTAATGACTTTGCATGTTGGAATTTAATCTTGCATGTCAGATTGGATTCATGCATGTCATGCCTCCTAATGTCAAATGCCTATGCATGCTCTTTTCTTGATCAGTAAGCTTTTGCATGTCATAAGAAACCACTATTCTTGGTATAAGATTCTTTAAGATCCAAAATTTGTTAACTTCTGGTTGATGTAAAGATCTAAGAATCCATCATCCCAAAACCATTGTATATGTATTTGGCCTTGGGCCAATTGATCTTGCATGATTTGAAAGAAAATCCTTCGGGGAGAGGGGGGGGGTCCCCATCTTGACCCCTCAATATCATAAAAATGAATGTTTCCAATGAAGTGTTGTGGGAGATTGGCTCATGCACCTCATCCAAGGAGGCTTGGGACACATTGAAATCCATCTATGAGGTGAATGATGGAGAGGTGAAAGCATACATCACAAAGGACAAGCCAAGAGGAAGGGGCAAAGAGCATCATCAACATTTCAAGAAGGACAAATTAAAGGACAAGAGTGATGAGGAGTCATCACAAACATCAAAAAGTTGCAAATCCAACAAGAAGTGCTTCTTTTGTGGTAAGAAGGGGCATTTTGCTTGTAATTGTTTCAAGAAAAAAGAGTTTAAGAGGGATGGTGATGTGGTAGCAAGTGGGACTAGATGTGGTAATCTTTTCAAGATTGATGCTAATCCTTGTCGAAGTGTGGCCAAAAAGAGCTTGGATCATCTCAAGGAGGAGAAGACAAGTGATCTACCTCAACCTATGTTCCAAGATGGTAAGGCTCATGAAGATGGTGCTTTGGCAAAAGCACATGGAGAGTTATTGCCAAGAAGGTCTACTTCTCATCAATTTTTTTATCTTGTTAATTTGGATGATCTCTTTTCATCATGCAGAAGCAAAGATGGTGCCATTTTATGTGACTTCTTATGTGAGGACTTCAATTGGAGGTATCTCTTATCAATGGTGCTTGATATGAAGATTGCAATAGTTGATACTTTGGGGATCTTTAATAGATCTATATGCTTTGTCAAAATTCCTTTGCAAGTAAGGAATAAGGAGGATCTTATCTCAATCAAGAGGATGATGGTAGGATTCTCAAATCTACCAAAAATCCAAGTGTATGATGGAGATTTGCCAAGGCTTGAGGAGGAGGCTTCTCAAGACATGGTTTTGTGGAGATCTTCAAGAGGCAGGACCGAGTCTTTGTGGCTCACAATATAGGGCAAAGAGGGGCAATTTTCAGGTTGTATCTACTTCAACACATTTGCTTCTCTTCCATTATTTGATGTACCATTTTGCTTAATTGAGATTTCTACATTTCAAAGTTCAAGTAAGGCAATACTAGTTCATCAAATGTGGTGAAGCGTTGGATGTCATTCTTTGTTATACCATAACATTTAGATATTGTAGTGAGTGGTTTGAATAAGATAGTCTTGATGTGTAATTTTGTTATTGTATTTTCTTAGGTGGTTAACAAAGATTCTATAATGCTTAACATTCGGCCTCCTACCATAAAGAGCCTCATAAGGAGATCTACCATCCAAAGTAACATTGGATCTTCTTTTTCCAAGATAGTTAGCACACATTAAAGCCTCACCTCAGTAAAACTTAGAAAGATTAGCATGTAACCTCATTGCTTTTGCCATCTCACAAAGAGATCTATTCTTCCTCTCGGTCACTCCATTTTGTTGTGGTGTCCTTGGACATGTTCTTTTGTTTGAAGGTTGCAAGAGCTTTCCTAATTGCTATTCTATAATCTAGGTGCATACATATGTTGAAAGTTTAAAAGATTTTTAACATAATATGGCAACTTTGCAAGCACACTTATCTTTCCAAACTCGTAATGGATACCTGCTGAATATTAAGCCCATTTTCAGACAAATTAAAAAGCAGAAAATGTATGCGTTTTTTTCAAAGGCAAATTCTGCTTTTTCTGCCTGTCTGTGACCGTCTGTACGACCGTACGTACAGCTGCCATGTGTTTTCAATGGTCAGTCAAAGTCAAACTGCCCGTTATGCTTCATAATGGGCATGTGAAAAAAATCTGAGGTATCCATTACGCAATGGAAGGTGCCTGGGCACAAGCCATTTTGCCCGGTTCAGCTTTCCAAAAAAATCTAGGCTCGGCCCCTCCGAGCCTTGCCCAATTTTTTTTGGAAATCCTTACCAGGCAGAATGGCCTGTGCCCGCCGACTCCTTCCATAATCCAAATAGGTCAATTTCATTTTCACAAGCTATACATAGTAATTTGTGCAAAAAAAACTATATTTTTGAAATGGTATAGAGCAATTTGTTTTTTTAGCATGGTATATATAGGGCACATCACATCAACATAGTGCTTATTTATGAAGAAGTGGTCAATGTTATGTTGAACCTAATGTGGGAGCCAAGCAAGTCTCAAGTATGTAACTTTTTCAAGAGGGGTTCAAGCCTACATCTACACAACATGGCAAGAATTTCCCTCTTATCCAACTTGTCCCAATGTCTTTGACATTGTACAAAATAATTACTTCTTAGGTGGTCTTATATTCCACATTCACGAGATGAGTACATCGTGCCAGTAAGATTGTTACCAAGTAGTATCCCTAACCAGGTGGCAGAAAGGTGATTGGCCTAGGGGTAAATATATTTCAACCCGTCCCGTTGGCCTTTCGGTTTGGGATCTAAACCTTTTTATACATCAATATGATTTTAGTATGTACAAACATGGTATGTGAGTATAAATTTAGCACTTTGGTATATCAATATGATTTTGGTAGTCAAAATTATTTGGGCATATGTTGCTGGAAACCTAGAAATGCTATCCCTTGGTGGACCAAGTCCCAAGGGAGTATGAGGGAGCATTGTCCACTTTCTATCCCTTGGTGGACCACGTCCCAAGGGAGGATGAGGGAGCATTGTCCAAGGGCTTTCTATTCCAAAAAAAATTGACGCGTTTTGCTTTGGAAGCCACATCCTACCTCTTTGAAATATTTGTCCTTTAACTTTTCCTAGAAAGCTACAGCCCCCAGGGGCCCAGCTTGGGCCACAAGGGACCAAGGCCCACGCCAACAGATAAATTGCCAAAAAAATGGACGCCCAAGGTTTTGACCCTTCGTCCAGGACCATTCGGCCTCTCGTCCCACTGCGGGAGCCCTTAGTCCTTAGGGTTTGACCGGTCCTCTCTCCCCCGCGTAGGACTAGAAACTCGCTTTTCTTTTCAAAAATTCAAACTCTCTCCTCTTTATTCCAGTATCTCTCCTTGCTCTCGATAATGGCTATGAGCTCACGCATCGCCGAAGGTCTTGAGCTCACGCGCTGCCATGGCCACGCGCTCGCTCTCTAGACCGCTTCGTTTGCTTGTCAGCTTGTCTCCGTGTTCAGCTGGTTAAGTCGTATATCAATCAGCTTATCAGCTTGTGTGCTTACTATTCAGTTCTCATTGCTTCTTCCTTCGAATTCACCGGCTCTTGGCCTGCAACGATCAACAAAACCATTAGTGGCTGCTTTGAATTAATTAATGTTTGGTTTGTGATGGTTTTGTCGATCTGTGGGCAGTGAATCGAGCTCGGTGTTGTGTGGTAGTGGAAGTTGATGAGAGTAGTGTGTGGTGATTCTTCATCATGTAACTCCACAAGGAGTAGTTTGTGTCATCCAACCGATCTTCATCAAATGGTTTTTGGACGTAGTTGAAGTTTTGTGTTTAATCGTGCGTGTTTGGATGAGTGACGAGTTCCGCTGTTTTTGCCTGGCAATATTTTTTGTATCTTTAGCGGAGGAGTTGCGCATATGGTCTTGCCTCTTTTAAAAGCTGTTCCAATTGGTGGGTTATTGAAGAAGATGGAGAGTCTTGTCCACTGGGATGATCCAGCTATTGTCTGGCCAAAATATGCAGTAATTCTTGCACAAAGATAGTCTTTTACATCAAAGCTAAGTCTTGTAAGTTTGGAAGTTCTTCTGTCGATTGCTCTCAGTTTTGCGATTGCTGTATCAGCTATTTCTTCGAACCTCAGGGTCAGACGCAAAGAATGATGGCGTCGTCTGAATCGGTTGGAAATGCGAGGAATCAAAATATCTACTCTGAAGAAGGCTCTACGACCAAGCGAAGCCCAAGCGGGAGTCTTCTTTCTGCTTCTGAAGATAATAATGATCAGGGAAGCCATTGGAATTCTGGTTATGCAAACTACATGGTGCATATTCCACCAACGCCTGATAACCAGCTATCCATGCAGGCGGAGCAAACGATGGCTGTCGACGACGCTGCTGGCAAACCGGCGGCTAATCAACAATCCGTCTCCAGCACGATCTTTACAGGCGGCTTTAAGAATGCAACAAAAGGCCATACCATGGAAAAGATGATAGAAAGGATTTACAGCCATCCCCATACAGCATCATCTTGCAGTGTTCGTGGCTGCAGTGGAGAGGAGATGAGGGATGAATTTGGAAGGGAGCTTCCGCCCTGTGAGTGTGATTTCAGGATTTGCACCGATTGCTATGCGGATGCTCTCAAAAGCGGAGGAAAATGCCCTGGATGCAAAGAAATCTATAGAGGGCTCAATTCAGACGGAGCTGATGCAGGAGAGCTACGGCAACTGCTACCACTGCCGCCACCTCCTGGTATGCGTGCGGGATTAGATCGCCGTTTGTCAGTGACATCAAACAAGTCTCCTGTCTTGCGGCTAAATCAGACCTCAGATTTTGATCACACCCGTTGGTTGTATCAAACAAAGGGGACATATGGATATGGCAATGCAGTGTGGCCGAAGGATGAACCTTATAAAGATGGAGGCAAGGGCAATGGACCACGGCCCATGTTCGCTGAGAAGGCAAGAAGGCCGCTATCTCGCAAGGTTAATGCCTCCGCTGCGATCCTCAGTCCTTACAGGTTTGTTTGTTCTACACGATTTCCGATTGTACGAGTAAGGAGAGATATGCTTGCAAGCGTAAAGCTCTACAACTAAAATCTTCTCTTTTATTGTTTTCCTTTAACGATGTGAGGGAGGCTTATTGGTTTTATTTTTTTGATGCAGGCTTCTAGTGGCGATCAGAATGGTGGTGCTTGGTCTCTTTCTTGCTTGGAGAGTTCGCAACCCCAATAGGGATGCTATGTGGCTATGGGGCATGTCTGTTGTATGTGAGATTTGGTTTGCGTTCTCTTGGGTTCTAGATCAGCTTCCAAAGCTCTGCCCTGTGAACCGTGTCACTGATCTTACGGTGCTGAAAGATAAATTTGAAAGGCCAACTTTAGAGAATCCCCTAGGGCGATCCGACCTACCTGGGTTCGATGTGTTTGTCTCCACTGCTGATCCAGAAAAAGAACCCCCGTTGGTTACTGCAAACACCATCCTGTCCATCCTTGCAGCAGATTATCCTGTTGAGAAACTGAATTGCTATCTTTCAGATGATGGAGGCGCTCTCATGACATTTGAAGCTTTAGCAGAAGCAGCAACTTTTGCAAGGATATGGGTGCCCTTTTGCAGAAAACATAACATTGAACCCAGGAATCCAGAATCCTACTTCTTAATGAAAGGCGATCCGACGAAGAACAAGGTGAAAAGTGATTTTGTGAAAGATCGCCGAAGGGTGAAAAGAGAATATGATGAGTTTAAGGTGAGAATTAATGGCCTGCCAGAAGCAATTCGAAGGAGATCAGAGGCTTACAATGCTCATGAAGAAATGAGGGCCAAGAGGGTTCAGGTGGAGAGCGGAGATGATTTAGGTGAACCTTTAAAGATACCAAAAGCAACCTGGATGGCAGATGGAACACATTGGCCAGGAACTTGGACAAGCTCAGACAAAGAACATGCCCGCGGAGACCATGCTGGCATCATTCAGGTATCAACATGTTCATGACATCAGAGCAATTGAGATTAGTTTTGTTGTCTTTACAATCGTTTTGTCCTTAACCTTTAAGTTAAAGATTCTTGCCTCGCATCTCAGGACGGTGTGTTCATCTTTTAGTTTTGTGGAATGTTTATGTGACTAGAATCTTCAATTGTTTTTCTACTTTCTGGTTCATGCGAAGGTCAGTTGCTTTAGGTTAATCTACTAACTCTCCAGCATGATCTGTGTCTCCTTGAAAAGCCTCTTCCCAATCTTTTCTGATGTTTTCAGAACTACTGCTGGTAGCTTATCGTCGTTTCAGAAATTTCTGTTTGTTATAAATGATTTGCTTGCATGGTTTCATTCTCTGTCCTGGAACTTCGTTTCTAAAAGCGCCAAAATCTCAGAACATTTGTCTCGGCGAGTGCTGGAGGTTTGATTTGTTTGGTGGCTTCTCCATAGAGGTTTTTCTTGTTCAGATTAGAAAATCAGTGAAGCTAAATGGGCTACTAATTTTCAGGTGATGCTTGCACCTACTACTAGCGAGCCTGTATTTGGGAGTTCGGATGAAGACAACATGATCGACACTGTAGAAGTGGACATACGACTTCCCATGCTTGTCTATGTTTCAAGAGAAAAACGTCCCGGATACGATCACAACAAAAAGGCAGGTGCCATGAATGCCTTAGTTCGCGCCAGTGCTATAATGTCAAATGGACCTTTCATCCTCAATCTTGATTGTGACCACTACATCTTCAATTCTCTTGCTTTAAGGGAGGCAATGTGCTTCATGATGGATCGTGGTGGAGACCGCCTTGCTTATGTCCAATTTCCTCAGAGGTTCGAAGGAATTGACCCCAATGATCGCTATGCCAATCACAACACTGTCTTTTTTGATGTCAATATGCGAGCGCTTGATGGCATACAAGGACCTGTTTATGTGGGAACAGGTTGTGTTTTTCGGAGAATAGCTCTCTATGGATTTGATCCTCCACGGTATGATTCTCACGGGCTTTGTGGAGGCAAAAGAAAGCATAAAAAGGCCAAGAGAAAAGGAAGCACAGAAAGTTCTAAAGTCATTCCTGTGGGTGATGAAGAAGTGGGCGATCCAGAAGCTCAGCCTCCGAAGCGATTTGGTAACTCTGCAACATTTGTTTTATCCATTCCTGTGGCAGAATACCAAGGTCTGCCCCTTGCTGATCAAGGAGTCAAATTTGGCAGACCGGCAGGGGCACTAACTACACCTCGGGAGCCACTTGATGCAGAGACTGTTGCAGAGGCCATTAGTGTGATCTCTTCTTGGTATGAAGACAAGACAGAGTGGGGTCAGAGAGTTGGCTGGATATACGGTTCTGTTACAGAGGATGTGGTGACAGGCTACAGAATGCACAACCGGGGATGGAGATCGGTCTATTGTGTCACACAAAGAGATGCTTTTCGTGGCACTGCACCCATTAATCTGACAGACAGGTTGCATCAGGTACTACGTTGGGCAACTGGGTCTGTAGAAATATTCTTCTCTAAAAACAATGCGCTTCTTGCCAGCTCCAGAATGAAATATCTTCAAAGAGTTGCTTACCTGAACGTTGGCATCTATCCATTTACTTCAATATTTCTCCTGGTCTATTGCTTCCTACCTGCATTATCTCTCTTTAGTGGCCAATTCATCGTCAAAACACTCAATGTGACATTTTTGGTATATTTGCTTACAATTACAGTTACCTTATTCATGCTAGCTATCCTTGAGGTAAAATGGTCTGGGATAACACTCGACGAATGGTGGAGAAATGAGCAATTCTGGGTGATAGGAGGGACAAGTGCCCATCTAGCGGCTGTTCTGCAAGGATTATTGAAAGTAGTAGCTGGAGTAGAAATATCATTCACTTTGACATCTAAATCTGGAGGCGAAGGAGAGCAGGATCAGTTTGCAGATTTGTATATAATCAAGTGGACAGCCCTGATGATTCCTCCAATAACTATTATGATGATTAACCTTGTAGCCATTGCTGTTGGGATCTCAAGAACTATCTACAGTGAAATCCCCCAATGGAGTAAATTGATTGGTGGAGTTTTTTTCAGTTTATGGGTCCTGGCCCATCTTTATCCTTTTGCAAAGGGCCTTATGGGGAAGCGAGGCCGAACACCCACCATTGTGTTTGTGTGGTCAGGCCTCCTTGCTATCATTATCTCTCTCCTTTGGGTCTCCATAAGCCCTCCATCACCAAATAGCGGTATTGGTGGGAGTTTTCAGTTCCCGTAGCCAAGCTTGTAAAGAAACTCTTGTTGAGGGGCCTTTAGGAGAAACTGTTTTTTCCGAAAAAAATGTGGAATAGAACTTGATTGAGAATGAAACACTTGTACAGAGGCAAGCTCATACGATTATTTTTATTCTTTCAACGCAAAACTTCACTGTTGTGATGGCCTTTTGACATTTCTAATTTGGTAGATACTATAAATATGTCAGTTTTGAACTGCTTCAGATTGTTTTTAACATCTTAAAGTTCCCATCAATCTTTATAAACAGTCCAAAAAGTCAGCGGTCACAGATGTTACATTGATCAACAATGTAATGCCTTGTTATTCTGTTGTATGTATTGCATTTTCAATGGTATATTTGAAGAGATACCCAGAGACAAAAACACATTTCTTTGAAACCCTGGATTGCTTGAATAGCAACAAGTTTAGTGCTTGGTTTTAATGTTTTAGACTGCTAGTAATGTCGTCTGCAAAAGGAACATAACCAGTTATAGAATTCGTACATAGTTTGTGAAGAGCACTTCATATAATCCAGTTTTTTGCTTTATTCACTATGTATTACAATGCATTTTGAAGATATACATTGTTGCTATGGTTGGAAAGCTGAGACATATGCAACCTTACTGTCGACAGATTCTTGCGTACCAGTTATGGTAGTCTTTTTAGCTTGTTAGTTCAAAAACTAGCATACTGTTTGTGATCATTTAAAACTCGACTAATTTTCTGTTTCAGAGGCTAGTAATCCCAAAAATTGGATGTTTACTTTCTGTGATTAGCTATATGGGGCGCAATAAAGTCCTGACCTGAGTAGATGGTTGGAACTGATTCTAGTTCTCTGAAAAAATGTTCATTCATGTGAAGCTGTTAGTTCCATTGTGAAAGCATTCATATCCTTCAGAGATCTGCATCTATGAAGGAACATTTATTTAACACATCAAAATGTTTGTGCCAGGAAAGTGAGGAAACAATGACGTTATTGAGCAAAGAAGTTTGTTAAAGAAAGGTTTTTTCTAACCTCCTTTGTTCACTTCATAGTTGGGTGAAAACCAAGTTAGTTATGCTGAGGTGTTTTAGAGGCCCTTCTTGACAGATGAACCTGTAGCTTTCTTGCTTAGCTTGATATGTGTATGCAACTCCTATTAAGAAGATTTAGTGCACATTGTTAGAGAATGATATGAGAAGAATTAAGATCTCAAAAAAAGAGGAATGGCACATGTGGTGGAGACATAAGACATGAAGCGGATCATTGTCATCATGGGGATGGAGATAACCGTGAGAAAAGCCCATGATCATATTGTCAAGATCCACAACAAGAAAATGGAAAGTGAATAAAGAGAATGTTCAAGAAAATGAATGAAAGAGTCCCTATTAAGATTAGGGAGTTGGAACACAAGTGGGTATGGGGACAAAGAATAGTAATTGGATTCAAGATAAAGTTCTTAAAGGTCTCAAACAACCTTTGATAGGGCTGCATTGAGAGGTAACGTTCCTTGGGAATGAATCTCCGCATGATAGGAAGGTGGATTAATCATCTAATCCCTGCTTGCAATTGAAGTCTATCTAGAAAGTACGAAGTTGGGTAGGTTAACAAACGCTACTACATTAACCATGTGAGACTTCTAATTGGCTTTCTATAGAGATTGGTGTCCTCAAAGGACGTTTGTTTATCTGTTGTATCAGGCATAAAATCTATCTACATAGTTGATATAACATCAAGCCTTGGAGATGATGATGGTTCATCCTCAATATTACCATTTACATCATCAAAAGATATTTGAATCTTTACCATTTGGAATATATAAGAACACTATTATCACTCAAGAATTGGGATTTTTCTTGATTAAAGACAAACCTTTACTCACAATGACTTCTTTGGTAGATGGAAGATAAACTCTATATGCATTTACTCGTTTCACTATATTCCACAAAAATGCATTTTGTAGATTTTGGACCTTCTTTAGATTCATTCTTTAGGAATATGAGCATAGGTGCTTGGGAAGCACTCAAGATGCAGTATTATGTTGGGGGAAGGTGTGATGTAATTCGACTGGGCAACGAAAGTGAGCCTGAACTTGTCTTCCCAATCAAAAGAAAAACAATAAAACTATCTAGGATTGAATCTAACTCTCAAGAATCAGACAATTGCTTAGAACATTCATTTAACTTAGTAGAATGTCTAAGTAGGTGTCATAGACAACCATGAAGAGTGCGAATAATTAGACATATACTGTGACAACAATGCAAACTTCGAGAGATATTCTACATTAAAAAGTATCAGATATAGAGAGAGAAAAGATTGAGAGAACATTCAACAATGATTAATGCATGTGAAGGTAATAGAGAATCTATAAATTAAGCTTTTTGTAGTACAATGAGAAGATCACGAATAGTAATCATGTGCCCGAAAATGGATCCTATTAGATATGCGCTAAGTGTGTGATCCTACTTAGCTTAAGATAGTTGGCCGAAACAACCGACAGATAGAAAAATCTCTCTATCATCTTGAATTACTCTCACTCTCTCAAAATATCTGACTTTGAGGACTAATACAAATTGGAATTCTTATTCGAAGTTTGATATATGATTATCTATTTTGATATATTGATCAATTTCAATATATCTCTGTCTTTTTTGATCTATTGTATAGATACAGAGTGACATAGTTTATCGTCTAACTCGTTTATGCGAACTAGTGTTTAGGCATGATGTCAAAGTTTACGAGAAAAGTCTAAATTGGACTGTGAGTGATGAGCGTGACAGTGAGCAATTATTGTATACAATGGCATATTCAAATGGTGACATAGTCTGTTTCGTATTTGACATACGAAGCACTCCATTTTGAGTGGTACTATTTGATAGTCAATAGTTCGATAGTGTCGATACTTCGACAGTGCCGATAGTGGATAGTCGACAATGTCAATAGTCACGATAGTGACGATTGTGCCGATTGGGCTGATCGTGTCGATTTGTTGCTCTACTTTGAATATCTATGCTCTGCAAACTATTCCAATATGCATGTAAATCTGCAAACTGTCTCAATTAACAGTTCATTTTTGCAGACTATTGTAGAGAGTGAGTATTTACAATGTACATGAGTACTCAAAAGGTAGAATTAGGTGAGTAGGAGTAAGATTAAACTCCAACACTCTTCCGTAAGCTTACTGCTAGGAACTTGAATATAAATTTAGCATACTAACTGAGGTAGCATGTTTTTCTTTAGACAATGTCTTTGTCAGAATATCAACCAACATACTATCGATATGATAGTAACTTAATTCGACATTCTTGTTTTGAACCTTCTCTCTTAGAGAATAAAATTGAACTGCGATATGCTTAGTTCCAGAGTAAGTTCATGGATTTAGAGAAAGATCTATGTAGCTCTGATTGTTGCATTGGAGTATAGTTGGTCTGATCTGCTAAAATTTCAGATCCTGGAGCAATCTTCTGAGCTAGATAATTTCCTTGATTGTAGAGGTGGCTACAACATATTTGGACTTGGTAGAGGATAATGAAATGCATTTTTGCTTTTGAGTATTCCATGATATGGGTCCTCTTGCAAGAAAGCATAGGTAGTCAGAGTGGATTAAACAACCATGAAGAGAGCAAAAAATTAGACATCTATGACAACTGTGCTATCTTCAAATCAGATATTCTACGTGAATCAGTGGAGTGACTATATCAAATAAAGAAAGTGATAAGAATAAGAAGAGAGCATTTGACAATGTTAATGCATGTAAATCAAAATAGAAAATCTATAATAAACTATTGTGATACAACAATCAGATCATGAAAAGGTGAATCTTGTGACCGATAATGGTTCATAGTAGTTGTGCACTAAGTGCTGTGATCCTATTATGCTTATTACACTTGTTGAAGTACTCTCATTCTTTCTCCATATCTGATTCTAAAGAGTCAAATAACCTGATACAATCGAGTTTTTACTTGAACTCTAATTCTTGCCGCTCTTGCTTATTCTTATTTGTTGTGTATATATACAAAATTACATAGATCGTGTCTAACATGTTCTTGTGAACATGTGTTAAGCACGATGTAGTGTACAAAATAATGCTAAAATAGTTTAGTGAAAATTGTACAATCTATTGACATGACAATAAGCAGTAATTGTATATAGTAGCATATTCGAACAGTGACATAGTCTGTTTTGAATTCGACAAATAAAGAGCTTCATTTTGAGTGGTACGATCATTTGAGATAGTGTCGATAGTTCGACAAACAATGCCAATCTTGGAAAATGTCGATAGTTCGATTGCCGATAGTGACGACAATGCCAATAGTGATGACACTATCGATAGTGATGATAGTGCCAATCATATTGATTCGATGTCATTGCTCTGTTTCAAATATCAATGTATTTCTGTAAACTGTTCAAATATGCATGTAAAACTATAAACTGTCTCGAGTAATATTTCATTTCTGCAGACTATTGTAGAGACTGAGTATTTACATTGTACATGAGTACCCAAAAGATAGAGTTTAGGTGAGTAGGAGTAAGATTAAACTCCAATACTCCCTCTTAAGCTTATTGCTAGGAATCTGAATTAAAATTTAACATACTAACTAAGGTAGCATGTTTTTTTTTTTGACAATGGTTTTGTCAAAATATCAGCCAACATACTGTCTGTATGACAATAACTTAATATGACATCCTTATTATGAACTTTCTCTCTAAGAAAATGAAATGGAACTTCAATATGCTTAGTTCTAGAGTGAGTTCGTGGGTTCAGAGAAAGAGCTATGCAACTCTGATTGTCACAATGGATTATTGTTGATTTGATTTGTTGAAATTTTAGATCATGGAGTAATCTTTTGAGCCAGATCATCTCCTTTATCGTAGAGGTGATTGCAACATATTCGGACTTAGTGGAAGACAATGAAATGCATTTCTACTTTTGATTGTTTTTTGAAATGGGTCCTCCTGCAAGAAGGCATAAGTAGTTAGAGGTGGATTTTTTGGTGTTCACATCTCCAGCTTGTCTAAGTCGAAATAGGCTTTCATGATTAGTACATCCTATGTATTTCCATCATAGCACAAAACATAGTGCTCTGTGGCTTGTATGTACCTCAATGCTCTTTGTAGAGCTTTCTAATGTGGTAGGCTTGGATTCAACAATATTACAACAACGTGCTGACTGTGTATGCTAGATCAGGTCGTGTGCATATCATGGCATACATGATTGACTGATAGGATTATTTGCACATCTTGATCTTTTTTTGCTCGTATTGAGCCCATGTCCCCGACACTTGAATCCTGAATCCATGGGGGAGTCTATTGACTTGCAATCTTCCATGCCATACATGTGGAGTACATTGGTTAAATACATTTCCTGTCTTAAAGTAATCCTTCTGATTGTTTTTTTCTCTCATGATCTCCATGCCGAGTAGGTACTGTACTAGGCCTGAATCAGTTATTTCAAATTCTTTCAATAGTAGAGCTTTCGTCTCATGCAATAGCCGATTTGAATTGTTGATGATCAACGAGTCATCAACATATAATGTTATTATAACATAGTTTGGCCTCTATACTAGAGATACATATTTGAATTTACAGAACTAGAAGTAAATTGGTGCTGCAAAACGAATCAATTTATTCTATCAAACGAACATGAGTATGCACTCTTGCAAAATGCTATGGATGATGCAATTCGGGAGGAGGATGAAGATTCAGACAATGAGCCGAATATCAATATGTTGCCTTATACAACAGGGCAGACCACTACAACATCCACCACTATTGCATCAACAAATGTCAACGCTACTGCATAAATGATGCTCAATGAGTTTGAGAAACTCGGGAAGAACCAGGAGAAACAGAAGGAAAAGTTGCAATCACAATTTGATGAGAAGATCAAAGCATTGGAAGATTTCCATGGAAAAGCGAACAAGAAATTTGAGAAGTTTGCGAAGACTTTTTCTACTAGAGAAAATTCTGGTGTTCTATTTGTACAAGAAATCACACAGTGAATGAGTGTCTTCAATTGAAAAAACGAATGGAAATCAGTGTATGCCATTTTGTGTAATTCGTCTGATTATGAGACTGCTTTTTGCAACTTCAATCCTCGGATAATTCAGCAACGGTATCCCAAATGGAATATCGAGAACCACAGTATGGAGGAAATCTAGCAGCTAGACCTTGACAATCTGCTCTTGGATACTTAGAACGTTTAGCCTTACCTACCCCACCAAAGCACTCCGTTCCTCTTGCCAATTTGATGGAATCAAAACTGTACAGAAGTACCGAGCAATGGAACTATGGTAATGATCAAGAAGGTGGATCTTCAGAACAATATGCTATTTATGCTGTTGCGCAACAACAAGCATCTAGAAATTGGACCAGAGCACCACTTGGATGCTTTGCATGTGGAGAAAATCACAGAGTTGCAAAATGTCCAAATAAAAAGAAATTTGTACCATTCTGTCGTGACTGTGTCAGGCGGGTAATCCTTCTCTTAAACGATCAAGTATAACAAGAATCTGAACTATGATTCGTCAATCATTATTCATTGGATTCTTGTCCTATACTGAATAAGAGAACGTGATACCTTAGCATAGGCAACTCAATCAAGGGCATATACACTTCCCAATGAGATTGCCATCGAAAAATATGCTCGAAGCATTTTCTCCCTCACCTGATTTGTTCTATCCATCTGACCAATGGTCAGAAGAACTTAAGCTTAGAGTCGTCTCTTGTTTAGCGAATACGACTGACCAAAAGTGACCAATAAACCTTGGATCGACGATTGTTCATATTGTCACTTGGTAATCTGTAAAGTCTAAACAACAGTTCTACAACTACTTGAGCAAAATCAGATGCTTTTATGGTAGTCCTTACCATCACAATTCTTAGAAGACACATGAGTTTTTCAGAAAAAGTCCTTTCCATTAGAAAAGCTTCAGACTTTCCCAACTCACTTATGGTGCCTATATAAGGATTGTACTCCCTTACTCTAGACATGACACAAATTGTCATTTCAAAGTACTCCCTTACTCTAGACATGACAGAAAGTGTCATTCCAAAGTTAGGGTTCTATATAGAATGTGTCTAGATTCAATTATTCTTAAGTTCTTATCTAGAATAGCTTAAGATTCATCAGAACCTCATAATGTGAAGTTCTCATTTTTGGCTACAAACAACTATCCAACTCTTTTGAGTCTTTCGAGATTTCCATCTTTTCCAAACGAGAAAAGATAAGGCCAAAAGTTCTCATGTATTCTTTGCACAATAATTTTTTAGATGAATCCAAGATTGACTCATAAAGGTTGCGACTTATAAGCAATACATTTCAAGAATAACATCCATAAGAGAGGTTATATTGCTGATTCAAACAACTAACTTAGAAGTAGCACTCCTGACTCGGTTAGTTGTATCAGATTTAGAATATTTAAATGTCTAGGTGTGGTACCAAAACACCACATTTAATCTGATTCTAAATCTATCTTAGGTCAATAAGCAACTCTCAATGAGAAATTACTATAACCTAGTGAGAAATTGTCTCTATACAATACTCATCAATATGCCTATGTTTTAACGACTAGTTATTGCATGCAAATAACCTTAGTCCAAAGAATACTTCGTAGATCCACAAGATTAAAAGTTTGTACAAAAGGTTTATGATCACACAAAGATTCACTACATAACATATCTCTACAGATATCACCTGATCTATACACCATACTTTCTTAACCAAGAATCTTGTAACTTGATTATCCTCTAAGAGAGAATATTTCTCAAAGGGTGCTATTCCACAACTAATATCTCAACCGAAGATTACCTCAAAAGAATATATGTCTAAAAGCATGTTTTGGTGGTACAAAAAAAGAACCCATTTTCCATAGTACCTTTTGGTAGTATATGTCAATCTTTGTAGATTTTATTACTCATAATTTATATTTCCAATACAATACTAATAATTTTATGTTTCTCACTTTTTGGAGCAAGTGATAGGTCCCATGAGTTAATGCGATGAAGGCGTCCTTGACAATCATCTGCATACTAATCACATGGGCCTACTAATCATGGGCCTACTTTATCTAATTTGAATTTGGATAATAAATGCTTTGCCCTCCAAATGATCAATTCAGTGCTAATCTTATTTTCTACTGCTATCAGTGAACATATTGTTGCCTTCTGCTATGATCAATTCATGTTGCTATCTTGCTTTCTGTTATCAGTTCATTTGCTATCTTGCTTTCTGCTATCTTGCTTTATGCTACAATTGCTTTCTGCTATCAATTCATTCCAATTTGCTTTTTTGTTTTCTTGTTTTTTTTTGGCTCATTGCTATCGTTCCTTTATGCTCTCACAACATTTCTATTGTTGCTTTGTACTATCGTTGCTTTTTGTTGTCATTGCTTTCTTGATCATCTACTATAAAAGATGAGGAGACTTGCAAGGAAGGCCTCTAAGGCAACTACTGAAAATTTTGAGACATCAAGCGCATCTCCCAACACACACAAACGGCCACAGACCAGCTACCACGATGGATCACTAGCTAGGACGGGTGTCATGGATCAATCTAGACCACGCATTTAGAGCTTGATGGTTCAAGCCACAAGAGAAAGGGTAAATTACATCGTATGATTCTGTCTGTGATGAATGTCGTTACTTTTAGCACTTTGTGTATTATGACAATAATTAGCTGCTTTTGGTTCTTAATTTGCAACTATAGCTAGTTTTAGGTCTTAAGCTGATTTTGTACTTTAGTTGCTTTTGGTACTTTTGATATTGTGGTGGAAATTAGTTACTTTTGGTTCTTTATTTGGTACTTTAGAAGGATTTGGTACTTAATTGGTACTTTGCTACTTAGCTGGTACTTTGGTACTTTAGGTACTTAATTTGGTACTTTAGTTGATTTTGGTAATCAAGTAGTACTTTAGTTACTTTTGGTACTTAATTTGGTAGTTTTGGTAGTAATTAGCTACTTTTGGTACTTTATCTGATTTTAGTAGTTACTTACCTAGGTACTTTATTTGCTTTTAGAGTTTAGGGTGGTACTTTAGCTATTTTTGGTACTTAAGTAGTACTTTGTTGTTTTTGGTCCTTGGTTGGGTACATAGTTTTGTACTTTGGTACTTTATATCTTATTTTGGTACTTAGCTAGGTACTTTATTTGCTTTTGGTACTTAAATTGGTACTTTAGCTGCTTTTGGTACTTAAGAAGTACTTAACTTGGTACTTTTACTGATTTGGTACTTTTTCTACTTTGGTTGCTTTTGGTAGTGTGGTACTTTTGATATTATTGTAGTAATCAGCTGCTTTGATACTTAATTTAGTACTTTAGCAAGTTCTTGTACATAACTTGGAATTTTAAAAAAATTGCTTATAGTACTTAATTTGGAAGTATAGTTTCTTTTGGTACTTTATTTGGTTATTTGGTACTTTCTATGTGAGGATTTACAGTGAATAGTTTGTGTTAAAATTATCACTCTGTTTTGCAAGAAAAAACAAAATGGATGAGTACTTGATCCTGCGGAAGTTTTGCTACTCGACCGAGGAGCTGCATGAAGAGTATGGCTTGAGCCTAGAGGGAAAACTGGCAAAAGACCTGCTAGACATTGATCTGCCAGACAATAAGTGACTAACGGTCTTCAGGCTGGGATACAAAAAAATGTCAAGATATATCTTAACCAGCTGCATCCACAATTTGTGGATGACCTCCATCCTGCGACAAAATCACAACCAGATTCGCCAAATGCTATGCTTTTGAGCACTGCAAGGCCGCCAAATTGGACCCTGCCTATCACAAGATAGCATGGGTGAGATTTGGCGAGAACGAGATTGCAATGCGCTGCAGCAAGAAGGATGGCCTACAAAAAAAACTAGAAAACTGGAGTAGGGCTAACGGCCCTCAGAGTGGGCAACCAGGATTTGGAGGCAAGAGAGGGCACTTCAACAAGTTCAGAGGTGAGGACACTGTGTCCCACGCTGTTCTGTCCCTCCAGAATATATGCCTGAGGCAGAGGCGATGAATTAGAGAGTCACAGAAAGATCAGGGTGGATGTTTGCAAGGCTGTCAGAATTGAAGGACAACATTCAGAAGAAGAAGAAAAAACCGTTGGTCAAGCAGGGTGAAAAAACAGTCGTCCAAGTAATCAAGGACAAGATTCATGAGCTCGAGAAGTGCCTTGTTGAGCTGTGGACATGCACTCCTCCCAAGGAAGAGGAGATAAAATAAGTGGATGATGAGCTCATTCTGACCAGGTGCATGCTAAAAAAAGTTGAAGTGCAAATGGATGCCTAGTCCCTTGGAAGGGAGGTTGCAGAGGAGGAAGTAATTTTTTTGGTAGTCTTCCTTTTTCTTTTTGGTACTTTTCGTTCTTTTGAAGCCTATGAACGCACTGTGGTCATTATAATGAACCTTTGGAACTTTTAATAGTTTTCATGTTGTTTTTGGTACTTCTAGATTATACTTTTATGGTGTTTTTGGTACTTTTATGATGTGTTGGTTTTGGTACCGTAGATTTATACTTTTATAGTATTTTTGGTATTTTTGGTACTTCTGGATTCTCTTTCTAATACTGTTTGGCATTTTCTACGCAATGTTTGGTACTTTTAATATCCTGTTTGGTACTTTTGGTACTTCTGAATTCGCTTTTTAGTATTGTTTGACACTTCTATGTTTTGTTTGGTAGTTTTTTGAAAATGCTTGATAGTTTTGAAGCCATTGTATAGTATATACAATGTTGGCTATTGCTTGGTACTGTTGTTTATTGTTTGGTGCTATTTTGTAATAATTCGGATTTTCATTGTAGAGGGAATACAAAAAGCTGGAGTCAGATTGGAAGGATGCTCAAGGGCACACTGATTTTGTGAACCTCACGCAAGAGAGGATCAGCCGGGGGCACAAATTCACTTTGTTTCCGAGACCCCACATTGTGGGTGGGGCAGACTATATCCACGCCCTTGGGTTTTGCATTGCATGCGGTGAGTATTTGGACTCCACCTTTCTTCTCAGATCATTCATGTTTGCCTGCAGGCATTCTTACCATCCATTGTGTTTTGCTGTGACCATAAGCACCGAAGACTTATGTGTGAAACCAGGGTGCAGCGAGAAGATCCCCGAGGAGGCCAGGGCTTGGGCTCACAAGGGGCTTGGAAAGAGTAAGTTTCTTCTGGTGCTGATTGCTTTGGTACTCTTGGAGTATCCCAACAACGGTATTTGTTACTCTGGAAAACCCTAAATTTATACTTATAACATGTTTCCAAGTCTTTTCATGTGTCAAAGTACCAGCGTTCTCTATTCTTAAATTTTGGTATGATAGATAGTCTATAGTTTTGAATTGATTGGCCCTATGTTTTTGTCAGAAATTTGAGATATAAGGATATCTCAAATTAACAAAACCAAAAACCCGACAATCTATTTCTTTATAAAAATATATTGGTGAAATTCTTAACTCGTTTTCTTGTGATTCCTTGGAAGGTGAATTTTATTACCCGTTGACCTTGGACGATGTCACAGAAATGGTTAATGGAAGCGTTTTCTAAATTGTTTTCCTTACTTAAATCTTCAATAATTTTTTTTTTTAATTTACAAGTTACTTCAAGTTTTTCTCAGATCTCTTCTTAGAGACTTCTTCTAAGGCAAATCTAGATTGATATGCATCCCTTGGAAACTCGTCTCGTTTCCTGTTAAACGGGGGAGAAGTAAAGGTTATCAAGGAAAAACATCTATCATAGCTTCCAAGAGAAATCTGTTATATGAAAGATGACAGACCTATTTCAAGAATCAGAAATGATAGGATATTGTGATATTACAGATCTCCTTTAGTAGGATATCCGATTTGAAGAAGTAAAAGAAGAAAATTAGATAACACTCTTGTATTAGAAGAGTTTCGATTGATTTGTGTCAGAACTAGGGAATTCTATTGCAACCTGGTGGTTTTTTGAAGCATGTTCCTTGTTAGTGGTAATCAGCTTGATTTTAGTGAGGACTGAGATCTGTGGATTGATGCAAGGAAGGAAATTCACGCTAACAATATGGCTAAAAGCATGTTTTGGTGGTACAACATGGATTGTCAAGGACACTACCTTTTTGGTACAAATGCACTCAAATAACATTCTAAATTGGGTCCACTAGAGATATGAAGAGACTATGACTGTTTGTAACATATTTCCAGGTGTGTAGTTGTAATAATTACTTCTGTTATGGGACAGCAGGCCGTCGACTTCTCTCTCTCTCGCTCTCGCTCTAGCTCTCACTCTCTCACAATCCAACTCGCTCTCTCCCCCCTCGCGTTTGAAAGATCTCCTGCTCCAACTCTCTCTCTGATTGCGTTTGCAACATCTCTTAGTACGGGTCTGATATACCTCTTTCTTGCTGATCATGCTCTTTTTGATCGTGTTGTGGCTGATCTAGGTCTTTCTTGCTGACCGTGATCTATTTTCTTGAGCTCTTTGTTTGATTGATTAGTCTGTGCGCAGAATAGCAGACGATTCTAGCATGGATAGTTTTCAGGACAATAATATATATTTCACAGCTTCAATTATGTCCTACAATGTATGAGACGTACACAAGTGATCCTAGCATAGAACCTCGTCACTGCGTCGACAAAGTTGCAATGAGGGACTATTGGGATGGTAAGAAACGAGAACAGAGATTAAAAGAAAAAAAAAAATTAGGAGGCTTGGAGATCAACCTTTAGTAGATGATGCCAAAACAAGAAAGTGAATCTATTTAGCTACGACAAAATATTGACGAAGACATATACAACAATATTCAATAGGTGTTTAGAGGGAGATATTCCAGGAACTACTTTTGCAACCAACTTTTTGAGAGCTGCAAATATCATCTACTATTGTTGAAAACAATCTTGTTTCTAACATCCGTAACACCCGCAGTCAAATTAAGGTGTCCCACTTGGCAAATGAACTCTTTGTGAAGAGATCTTCGCTTGTGATGGTACTAAATAAAGCTGATGGCACAACGAATCTCCCTCGTTCGAGAATTGCAGGTGCTTTGGGTGTTCATCATAGAAATATTGTTTTAGCCAGTTCTCGTTTTAACATTAAGGATGATGATGAGGTTCTGCCCTTGAGTGCCTATCAGAGACAATTGCCTAGAGGTACCATAATCACGGCTCGGGTCAAGGAACTAGTGTATGCCTTTTGGAACTCAAAAACTCGAGTTTGGATTTTCGTTTTCTTGGTAACGCTAATCTTTTACTATTGAAACTGATTTTTGATACTCATGTTCTTTGGTTTTGCAGATACACACTCCACCTCTTGCTGTTTGGAACTGTTTTGTAGTTTTTACTCAACTGATATTTTGCTCATTTGGACTTTTGGGACTATTGGTCCTTGTAGAAGCTTATAAACAACTATTTATTTTCTATTTGGTACTTATGAAAACTTGTGTAAGATATATTTTTGGTACTTTTGGTAATCTATATTATTTTCAAATAATTTCTCTTTTTGTTGTTTGGACCTCATGGAACATTTTTTACTTCTAGTGTGCAGAAAGTACTGTTGTTTATTGTTCATTGGTGCTTTTGATAGTTTTTGAACGTTTTCGATCTACTAACAAATTAGCTGTTTGGTGCTTATTAATATTTTGAAACTTTTGGGCATTGAATGTTTGTGTTGGTACTACTGGAACTTATCGTGAAACAATTTTGATAATACAAACTACCAAAATAGGTGTTTTAATACCTCGTGTCTCATTTTCATTCTAAAATCATCCAAATTGGTCTACTGAGATCTATAGTGTGTACCATTTTTATTTTAGAATCTATAGCATTTGGTTCTATTTTTAAAGAATTCGTCGTATTTGCAACGGTTTGCACACGTCTTGATTCGGTCTTTTGGTACTGCTTTAGAGTTGTTACACCAATTGGTAGTATTACTCCAGTAGTCAAGTACCAACTTTACAAATTTTGTACTATTTTGGTACTATTTTGTGCTGGTAAAACTCTTGAATACAAAATAATGGTACTACAATAACTTATCGTGTACCAATTTTGATCCTCCTGACTACCTAATCAGGTTCTTTTATTGTAAGTGTCTCATTTTTATTTTAGAATCTACCAAATAGGTACTATTTAGACTTCTCGTGACCATGGTTTACGCATAAAACTATTAAATTAGGTATTTTTTTCTTTATATTTATTTGTGTTCGCAGCTCGCATACAATCTTGTGGGGTCTTTTTGGTACCATTTTAGTGTTGTTTACCAATTGGTGGACTCTAAGATTTAGTTACTACCAATTTACAAGATTTGTACTATTTTTGTAATGTTTGTTTGTTTCTGAAACTTTTGAGTACCAAAGATTGGTACTAATTTTATCCTCCAGACTACCAGTTAAGGTACTTTAACTTTCTGCATGTGTAGTACTTTCGTACTATAAGATATTTTGGTACTTTGGTACTACCTGTATATGATGCTTTGGTACTACCTACAGGTACTTTCTAAACTCCTGGTACTACCAGTGTATGATACTTGGTACTACATGTATATGATGCTTTGGTACTACCTACAGGTACTTTCTATCTGTAACATGATAAGACTTCTTGAATATAGATTAGTGGTAATGAGAATCCTCCTCAAGTTCACTTTGAAGATGTTAATAATGACTTTAATGCAGAAGGAATCTTTAAGAAGTTTCGAGTGAACCAACTCAGTATTGAGTTGAACCAATGTCGGAGGTACTAATTTTACATATTTTGTATTGTTTTGGTACTATTTTTGTGCTGGTGAAACACTTTAATATGAAAGATTCGTACTACAAGAACTTATTGTAAACCAATTTTGTTCCTACTGACTACCAAATTAGGTCTTATTTACTAAGTCTCTAAGTTTTATTTTAAAATCTACCAAATAGGTACTATTTAGACTTCTTGTGATGACATTTTACGCATAAAACTACAAAAATTCGGTACTTTTTTCTCTATATTTATTTGTGTTTGTAGCGCATGCAATCCTTTGTGGTCTTTTTGGTACTAATTTAGTGTTGTTTACCAATTGGTGAAATCTAAGCTTTAGGTACTACCAATTTTACAAAACATGTACTATTTTTGTAATGTTTACGTGTTCCTGAGACTTTAGAGTACCAAATATTGGTACTATTTGAACCTATCATGTAACAATTTTGATCCTCTAGACTACCAGTTCAATTACTCGTTCATACGTATTTACTGGATTGAATTCAGCTTTCATCTCCTGAGACTAGATTCATGTGTAGTACTTGGTACTATAAGATGCCTTGGTACTTTAATACTATCTTTATATGATACTTTGGTACTACCTGTTGGTACTTTCTATCTTTTTGGTACTACCTGCATGATACTTTAGTACTACTTGTATATGATGCTTCGGTACTACCTGCAGGTACTTTCTACTTTCCTGGTACTACTCATGTATGATACTTTGGTACTACTTGTATATGATGCTTTGGTACTACCTGCAGGTGCTTTCTAAAACTCCTGGTACTACTCGTGTATGATACTTTGGTACTACCTGTATATGATGCTTTGCTACTACCTGCAACTACTTTCTACCTGCAACATGATAAGACTTCTTGAATATAGATCAATGGTAATGAGAATCCTCCTCAAGTTCACTTTGAAGATGTTAACAATGACTTTAATGCAGAAGGAATTTTTAAGAATTTCGAGTGAACCAACACTATATTGAGCTGCACTAGTGTCAACTAGTGTCAAGTACTAATTTTACATATTTTGTAATGTTTTGGTAGTATTTTTGTGTTGGTGAAACACTTTAATATGAAAGATTCGTACTACAAGAACTTATTGTAAACCCATTCTGATCCTACTGACTACCAAATTAGGTCTTTTATACTAAGTCTATAAGTTTCATTTTAAAATCTACCAAATAGGTACTATTTAGACTTCTCATGACCACATTTTATGCATGAATGGAGACAGATTAAAATAAGATTTAGGAGAGTAGAGGAGATAAATCCAACACCCCCCCTTAATCTGGATCCATGAATGCCTTGATCTTCAGACTAAGCAATGCACAAAATTTGTCGTGTGCATTAACACTTAATGCTTTTGTGAATATATCTGCAACCATGTCCTGCGTTCTGCAGTACGTTAAGCTTACCTCCTTGTTGGGAACCTGGTCTCTGATGTAGTGATATCTGATTTCAATGTGCTTATTCCTAGAGTGAAATCTAGGGTTGGCCGATAAGGCAATGTGAGGATGCCTTGTCATCATTATGCATTTTTGACACTTGGATCAAACTTTCCATTTTGGGCATTTTTGATCCAATTTTCTACTATATGGAGATCTTCATAGAAATCTTCTAGAAGCAAAAACTTGTCTACTTCAGCTATTTTCACACGTATGAGCTGTCCTCTACACATGGGATATGACACCTATCAAAAGTATTTGGCTCATGCAATCAATAGATTGATGCCATGTGTCATATATCTAGAAAACTAGTTTTTGGCCATTTTAGCCACTAGAACTTGAATTAAATCATATGTACAACATATATGATTATGGTACATGACAAGTTGTGAAAAATTGCCTACATTGGCAAATCTAGCCATGTAGAATATTGTACATTTTGTCAATATTGTTTGTTGGTTACTTGAATGGCCAAAGTGCCACTTGTACATACACACCTAAAGTAGGTTACCACGAGTCAAGAGGAGTGGTGGTGTCTATTTGGTAGTGATTCCTACTTTGTAGGATCTAGACCATGATTTATGATGAGATTTGTACCTACCATGCACCTACCAAGCATGACTCTTGGATCTAGGCTAGGGTTTTCACATTAGGGCAAGAAAGTGGAGTCTACTTCCTTATTACATGCTGGATTTTCACCTAACTTTGTGAAGGAAGTGTGTTTTACTATGTATTTCCATTCTCCATAGTGAGAAGATAGAAACTTTTTGGAGCCTCAAGGAGAAACTCGAGTTTCCTCTCATTGTATGGTGATTACTCTATTTTTCCAATGAAACCCAGCTTTGGAACTTTGTAAACACTGTCTAGAGGCCGTACTACAACCTTATTTCCACACTTGTGGAGTTGGATTAGACTATTTGATCAATGCTTTGATTGTCTCTACTTGTTTCCTATCAAGCTGCTAAACTAGATCTTGTTTTCTGATGACTAGTTTCTGATAGATTGTTTAACAAGCATACAATAACCTTGTGGATCATTCAAAGATCCATTTATGGTCCTTAGTACTGTACTTTTCACAAAGTACACTAGTTTCACACGTGGGAACAGGCTCCACACATGTGTGTTTGTCCTATATACAAGATTTTTGGCCTCTACCAAGCTTATTTTTGTATTTTTGACACTCCTCAAAAATCTAACTTGGTAAATCTAGCATAGATCTATCTATAACTCCAAGTGCCAATCTTAATTTTACAAGTGGATCTTTAGGCAATGCTTTGGTGAGTATATCAGCAATGCAATCTGATGATGAAACATGAATAAGCTTGATCTCCTTTGCTTGCACTTTCTCCCTCATGAAATGATGTGAAATCTCAATGTGCTTTGTTCGAGCATGGAAAACTGGATTGTTTTCAAGTTGTTGAGCTGCTTGATTGTCACAATATATGCATGGAATGTCTTCATCCTTGATCACATGTAGCTCCTCCAAAAGCCTTTTAAGCCAAAGAACCTCCTTTGTTGTTGTTGTCATAGCTTTATACTCAGATTCTGTTGATGAAAGAGAGATGGTATCTTGCTTTTTGGAAAGCCAAGATATAGCTCCTCCACATAAGAATGTAGAAAATGCACTTATGGATCTTCTATCCATCTTGTCACCTGTAAAACTTGAGTCCGAATATGCTCTTAAACAAATATTAGTCCTTTCATAAACTATGCCAAAGAATTTTGTAGCCGAGATGTATCTTGACACCCTTTTTGCTCCTTTCCAATGACATATTAATGGACTTTGCATGTATTGACTCAATTTGCCAACACAAAAACTAAGATCTGGTCTAGTGATGATTAAGTATATCAAGGAGCCAATAAGCATTCTATAGGTAGTGGTGTCCTCAAATGATGCTTCATCACTTTCCTTAGAAACTTTTACACTTAGTTCCATGGGAGTTTCAACTCCTTTACAATCAATCATGCCAAATTTTGCTAAGATTGATCTAGCATACTTTGATTGACATATGAAAGTAAAATCATTACTTCTAGTGACTTCTATTCCAAGTATAACTTTAAGAAGTCCTGGATCTACCATTCTAAATTCACTAGACAAGGAAAGTTTTACATTTTTGATGCCATCTAGATCATTTCCTGTGAGTATAATGTCATCAACATATAAAACTAAGATAATGATCTTCCCATCATTACATTTGTAGTACAATGATAATTCATAAGAACTTACAACAAATCTAATGGAAATAAGATATGAATGCAACCTAGAGTACCATGCTCTTGGTGCTTGCTTGAGTCCATAAAGACTCTTCTTCAAGAAACATGAAATGTACATCTAATCCACTATCCATAAGTTGTCTTGCACTCAACAAGTTCTTTATAATTGAAGGTACATAAAGAACATTGTCTAGATCTACTTTTTTAGATGATCCTAGACATAAAGGAATGGATCCAACACCTACAATCTCACATTCTTGATCACTTGTAGTGAAGATAAATCTCTTAGAACTATTGTAAGAAAGTAGATTAGAAAAGTAGTCTTTTTGGTGAGTCATGTGAGAGCTTGCCCCACTATCAATCCACCAAGTGTCTTGATTAGATGTTTGTGGTGACGATATCATCAAAGATAGATTGCCTTCTTCCTCCTCCTCCTCAAGCACAAGATTGCCTTGATTGTCTTTCTCTTGGGCATTCTTCTTCTTGTAGCACTCGGATGCAAAATGTCTCTTTTTTCCACAAAAGAAACACTTTAGCTTCTTCTTGTCCTTCTTGCTCTTGCCTTTGGAACTTGATGCTCCATCTTGGCTCTCCATCTCTATGTCTTGAGTCTTCTTGGATGGAAACTTAATCTTCTTGCCTTTCAAGGAAAAGTTAGCTTTTTCATCACCATCATTCAAAGATAAGTAACTCATCCTACTTTTGATATGAAGCATTCTACTCTCCTCACTTACAAGCACACTTTGAAGTTTTTCAATACTAGGAAGTGAATCTTGAATAGCAAAAGTTTGAACAAGATTGAAATAATCATCTTCTAATCCATTCAAAATGATTTGGACTAGTTCATCATCTTTGATTTTATCATCTATAGAAGACAACTCCTTATTCAAAGATTTGATCCTAAAGACATAATTTTGGGCACTTTCACTACTTCCTTTCATGCTTTGAAGGATTTGATTTCTAAGCATGAGTATCCTTGAAGTATTCTTGGATCCATAAATTGCTTTTAATAAATCCCATGCCTCTTTGGATGTGGTACAAGATGAGATTTCCTTCAAAAGTTCATTACTTACATTCATCTTTATGCAATGTAATGCAACTCTACATCTCTTTTTGTACTTTGCCAATTCAACTCCTCCTTGGGGTTCTACTTCCACCTCAAGTACTATGTCATAAAGATCATGAAGTACAAGTAAAGACTCCATTCGAACTATCCAAGTAGCATAATTAGCTAGCTTCAAGCAAAAAAGCACCCATTGATGCCATTTTTGAATGTGAAAAAGCTCTAGAAACTCTTATGGTTTCTCTAAGAGATTTGAACCTAAAGTCTTCTAGCAATTAAAAAGCTTATAGACACAATCCTATCACTCATGAACCAATCTAGAATGATGGAAATTTAGATTCTAGTCTCAAACTTGCAAAATCACTCCTTAATCTATGATTTTTAGCAATATCTCTCTTCAACTTCAACATACACTCAAAAATCAGAGTAGATCAATTAATGCACCTAATTCAAGCTTCAAATTTGATTTTTTGGCTGATCTAATCCAAGACCTAATCAGGGGATTAAATTCTCTATAGAAATTGCTTGATTTTGCACTAAAAAGGGTGTGTGAGTCAAATTGTACAAATTTTTGAAAGTTCTCAGCCAAAACGGAGCTGTACGGCCTCACACATGTGAAAAGGGTTCCTACCGCCCACAAAAAGTTCTGGTCCAAAAAATTTGAGGATATCTATCAAATCCAACTCGCTACCCAAAATTTGACTAGTGTCCTAAAACTTGCTAATTTTGGTTTTGATTTGGATCAACCCTATCAATTTAAATAAAACCTCTTGTACTTGGCTCTGATACCATGTGGAAAAAGTACAAAATGGACCAAGAGTGGATTCTAATCTGATCCTCAAGAGGGATTGGATGTTAGATTTACTTGATCTATCAATCTACAAAAGATTAAGATCAATCTAGATCAATTCCAGACATAAAATCTTAACAAGAACAATCATTTAATGAAGGTAAATGTACTTGCTAGTTTCACACGTGTGAAACACTGTCAGAGTACGAACTCCAACCTGAAAATAAAGTACACTATGATAGAACCTCAAAACAATTAAAACAAATGTAGACAAATAGAGAGAATTACACAAAATTGCTTCTAAAACCAAGATTGATGTTTCATGTTGATTGTGGCCAAATATGCCTCTATATATACACTTCTTGGAGTTCGAGGTACTGATCATGCATCAGATCTCACCCTTGTGAGGACACTTGGATCAAACTTTCTATTTTGGGCATTTTTGGTCCAATTTCCTACTATATGGAGATCTTCATAGAAATCTTCTAGAAGCAAAAACTCGCCTACTTCAGCTATTTCCACCCGTGTGAGCTGTCCTCTACACATGGGATATGACACCTATCAAAAGTATTTGGCTCATGCAATTAATAGATTGATGCCATGTGTCATATAAACTAGTTTTTGGCCATTTTAGCCACTAGAACTTGAATTAAATCATATCTACAACATATATGATTATGGTACATGACAAGTACACTAGTTTCACATGTGAGAACAGGCTCCACACATGTGTGTTTGTCCTATATACAAGATTTTTGGCCTCTACCAAGCTTATTTTTGCATTTTTCACACCATTGAGCTGATGAAGATTGTCGTTGCTGACATCTCCATAGCAGATGCACTGGTCCATGGTAGTTCGAATATAGCTCATGACTCTTATGAGAGCCTTCCAATAGATAATGCCAAGATTAGCCATATATTGGCTGAGTGAGCTTACTGCAAAAGAGATATCTGGTCTTGTATAGACCATTGTGTACATGAGAGATCCAAGTATCGATCGATAAGGATACTCTCTCATCTGCTCCTCTGCCTGCTTGGTCTGGGGACATTGGTCCTTTGACAGATACATGCCTGGATTCATTGGTGAGTGAGCTAATTTACAATTTATTAGATTGTTTCTGTTAAGAACATTGTGAAGAAGTTAAATTCACACGTGTGGGATGCTCTACACATGTACTTTTGACCTCCTAAGCCCAATAATACCATAAAGATCAAACTAGCATTGATTGACAATAGGAAAGTTGATCATACAAGCAATATTATTGTGTTACAAGCAAGATCTATTCACAAAATGCTCTCACATGTGTAAGATGCATTTAAAACATAAAACTAAGTACAATAAATGCCTCAACTCGGCTAGAGAGAGTAAGTGATTGTACAAACTTGACTAGAGAGAGATGGCACAAAGAGCTTAGTCTCCAAATTTGCATTACACACAAAAATCACACTTCTCAATGAGAGTACATCACATATATATAGATCCATGGACTCTTCTCCTACTTTGAGTTGAATTGGAGTTATGAATCCACCTCTCAAGCTATCTAGACTTCTTCAAGCCACCTCAATAGGTCTATTTGTGCCACCTAGTATCTTCATGCATTAAATGTGGCATGCAAAGTACAAATGGCAATTCCTATGGTAGCTCAAGTTTCTGCTTCTACCTACCTTGAATATTTTATCTTAAGATGACCTTTTACTAGGCCAAAAGAGCTTAATTCATCTTTGGCATTTTGAGGACCCCTATTTACAACATTAGATAGATTTTTCCAATATTTCAACACTCCTCCTAAAAAGGTATCTAATGTGGATCAAGCATTGATCTTGAGATAAGACCAAGATTAGATCTATGCTTTGTGAAGGCACTTTTGCAAAGTGGCTTTGTGAAAAGATCAGCAATACATGAAGATGTGTCGACATGTTCCAAGTTGATTTCACCTCCAATGAGCTTTTCCTTTACAAAATGGTGTGCCACTTCTATATGCTTGTTTCTTGCATGAAAAATCGGATTGTTTGCAAGAGCTTGGGCCGATATGTTGTCACATTTGATCAAGGGAAGATCATCCTCTTCAATGCACTTTAGCTCTATGATTAACCTCTTGATCCAAAGCACCTCTTTAGTTGTTGTAGTGAGTGCTTTGTACTCGGCCTCACAAGAAGATAGAGATATGGTATCTTGCTTATTTGAAATCCAAGACACAAGATTGCCTCCAAGAAAGATAGTATATGCATTAATGGACTTTCGATCCATTTTATCACTTGCAAAATCGGAATCCGAAGAACCAACAATGGTTAGATCTTCATTCTTGTACAATAACCCATAATCTTGAGTAGAGGATACATATCTTAGAACTCTCTTGGCCATCTTCCAATGTTGGATCTTAGGATCTTGCATAAATTGACTCAATTTGTGCACACAATAGCTCAAATCAGGTCTAGTGATAATAAGCCAAATTAAGGAGCCTATAAGACTCCTATAAAGTGTGATGTCCTCGAAGGATCTTTCATCACCTTTAATTAAGTCTTTTACATGTTGCTCCATGGGAGTATCTATGCCTTTACAATTTTGCACATTGAACCTTTTCAACATAGAAAAGACATATCTAGATTGACAAATAAAAGCATACTCTTCATGAAAATCAATCTCAAGGCCTAAAATGTAATGGATCTCTCCTAAATCTTGCATTTCAAATTCTCCTCATAATGCATCCTTAGTTTCTTGAACTAGCATCAAACAACTTCCACTAAGAATAATGTCATCTACATAGATTAGAAGAATGACAATATTACTAGCATCAAAATTTAAGTACATAGAAGGATCATAGTCACTAAGCACAAATCCTAATGAGAGTAGAAAGTTGTTGAGTCTTGAATACCATGATCTTGGTGCTTGCTTTAAGCCATAAAGACTTCTAAATAGCAAACACACCTTAGATTTATCCTTGATGAATCCTTGAAATTGTTCAATGTAAATCTCCTCCTCAAGATAGCCATTCAAAAAAGCGTTGGAGACATCAAGTTGATACAATTTCCACTTACAGAATAAGACAAGAGAGATTATGATTCTTATTGTCACCATCTTTGCTACAAGAGCAAAGGTTTCTTCATAGTCAAGGCCATATATTTGTGCAAAGCCTTTAGCACATAATCTTGCCTTGTACTTGTTGATGGAGCCATCATGATTGTACTTGATCTTGAACACCCACTTGCATCCAATGATGTGCATGTTAGGTGGTGGATCCACTAGCTCCCATGTGTTGTTGGTGATCAAGGCATCATATTCAATCTTCATGGCCTCATACCACTCTTTGGTATTGAGGGCTTCTTGGACATCTTTGGGCTCCTCATGAGAAACAAAATAAGCATAAGTGGAATCAAGATCCACTTGTTTTCTTTTATCATCATAAGTGAGCCTCTTAGGCTCGGATCTCTCTCTCATGGATCTTCTAGGAGTAAAAATCCCAGGACTTTCATCTTCAAATCTCGACCCCTCCATATGTTGATTGTCCTCAATAACAAAATGTGATAGATTTTGAGGTTGCTTGATCTCGGCCCCTCCAAGATTGGACTTTTCTTCTTCATGAAAAACTACATCTCTACTTTCAATTACTTTAGAAGTAGAGATCATGTAGATTCGATAGGCTTTCTTGTTGGATGAATATCCAACCATTACTCCTTTGCTTGCACAAAGATCATCTTTCTTTCTCGTTTCCAAGGGAATATGGACAAAGCATATGCATCCAAATACTCTAAGTGATCAACCTTAGGTTTCTAGAAATAAAGTGCTTCATATGGTGACTTTTCTCCAAGTGCAATATGAGGAAGTCGATTGCAAAGATAGTTTGAATAATTGATGGCCTCACCCCAAAAGTCTTTTGGCAAGGATGCCTCAATTCTAATGATGAAAGCTTTAAGGGTATAGTCCCTATGCCTTCAATAGCACACTCATGATCATTTGCTGTGTAGATGGACTTCTTGGCTCCTTCATAAGGTGCCATGGATGAAAAAGAATGTTTGGAGCTACACATGTGTGAGGAAGCTCCACTATGGATATACCACGAACCATCCTTCTTGAAAGGTGATGAAGAAAAACTCGAGACCATGAGAGATCCCTCTTCATCACTTGCATGAGCATCTTCCTTCTCTTCATTGGAAATGTTGGCTTGCTTGAATTGACTCTTCTTTTTGAAGCAATTGGTGGCATAATGCCCCTTCTTGCCACAAAAGAAACACTTGATGTTTTTCTTCTTCTTCTTGGATGTGAAAGCTTGAGAGGACTCATCCTCTTCTCCTTTCTCCTTGGAAATAAGATTGTTCTTGCTTGAAGAGTGTTGGTGTTGATTCTTACTTCTTGACTTGTGCTTATCCTTGGTAAAGAGGGCTTTACTATCAATGTTGAGAGACAGTCTTTCCATTTTCAAGAGTTTATACTCGTCTTGATTCTTTAGAAATGAGCACACTTTGAAGTGCTTCCAGACTTGGTAGCTCCTCCTTAATGGCATAACTTTGAACAAGATTGTCATATTCCTCCTTTAACCCATTAAGAATGACTTAAACAAGTCCATTTTGGTTGATGAAGTCTCCTATGCATGACAATTCTCTATGGAGGTCTTTAACTCTCATTACAGAAGCTGAAGCACTTTCATCACTTCTCTGTACACTTTGAAAAATTTGGTTTATTAGTGTTAGAAGTCTAGAAGTATTTTTTGCCTCATAGATGGACTTGAGAGTATCCCAAGTATCTTTGGCATTAGTACAAGCACCAATTGCTCTTAAGATGTCATTTGAGACATTCATTTTAATATAATGCAGACCCATCCTAGCTCTTTTTTTGTGCTTTGAAATTTCTTGAGGATTTTGTGGTTCTTCTTCAATACCAAGTACAAGTTTTATCACATCTTGTAGAATTAAGATAGATTCCATCCTAACCTTCCAAATTGAGTAATTGGAGGTTGACAATTTTTTACTTGCCTCTAATAGAAAGACACCCATTGAGGCCATAAAGAATGTTGGAAATAAAAAAAGATGGATGAAAAAATTGCTTATCTTCTCACTATAGGAACCAATCAAGGGTACAAAACCAAATCCTATGTAAGACTAAGCAAAAAACTATGAGATAGATCTCACTAGTTTGACAATCTCTCTAAAACAAGATTTGAATCATAAAAAAGATGAAGTATGGCAAAATTTATGGTTCTCTGAATTTCAGACATGTGAAATATTCCAAAAATGTCAAATTGACTCAAATACAACCTATTTGTATGAAACAATTTGCCTAGAACCTATAAATTTTGCCTAAATCACATATAGATGAGATTGGTCAACTTCTGGGTGATTTTTGTGATCATTCAAGCAATAAATGACATGTACACAAGATTTTCCACAGGTCTAGGTGCCCTACCTATGACTATTCAAAAGCTTATAACTTTTGATTGGCTTATCCAACTGACATGATTCAAATTGCATCAGATTCTACACAATTCTAGCTTTCTAGTGGGCCAAATTGCATGAAATTTGAATCTAAGGTGAGAGAGAACCACCAAACTGAAATTGGTCTGATTTCACACGTGCCTGCACCTAAAATTCCGTACAATACCTGATCTGGACCGATCAAAGTGGTTTGAGGCTCAAAATCAACAGAAAACTGCAAACTAGCTAGAAAGTATAATCTAGACAATTCCTAGCTTGAAATCTGATCAAATTTGCAAACTTTTTGACTAGATTTGCTTGTAAATCTTAGGTTAGCTCTAATACCAAGATAAATTCACACGTGTGGGATGCTCTACACATGTACTTTTGACCTCCTAAGCCCAATAATACCATAAAGGTCAAACTAGCATTGATTGACAATAGGAAAGTTGATCATACAAGCAATATTATTGTGTTACAAGCAAGATCTATTCACAAAATGCTCTCACACGTGTAAGATGAATTTAAAACATAAAACTAAGTACAATAAATGTCTCAACTCGGCTAGAGAGAGTAAGTGAATGTACAAACTCGACTAGAGAGAGATGGCACAAAGAGCTTAGTCTCCAAATTTGCATTACACACAAAAATCACACTTCTCAATGAGAGTACATCACATATATATAGATCCATGGACTCTCCTCCTACTTTAAGTTGAATTGGAGTTATGAATCCACCTCTCAAGCTATCTAGACTTCTTCAAGCCACCTCAATAGGTCTATTTGTGCCACCTAGTATCTTCATGCATTAAATGTGGCATGCAAAGTACAAATGGCAATTCATATGGTAGCTCGAGTTTCTACTTCTACCTACCTTGAATATTTTATCTTAAGATGGGGCTTTACTAAGCCAAAAGAGCTTAATTCATCTTTGGCATTTTGAGGACTCCTATTTACAACATTAGATAGATTTTTCCAATATTTCAACAGAAGATACCTTTGTTGAGTGATGTAAATCAGTCGTTTCGCTCTGTCTTTGTGGATGTGAATGCCCAAGCAGAAGTGAGCTTCATCCAGATCAGTCATGTAGAATTCTGAAAACAACATCTGCTTGGAATCCTTGACCAAATTGATATTGTTGCTGAAAAGCAACATATCATCCACGTATAAAGTGATGATAATGAGAGATTGCTGCACTGACTTGGAATAGACGTTGCAATCAGCAGTGCTTGGCTTGAATCCTTGTTCGATGAGGAATGTGTTGATCCTATGAAACCAAGCTCTGGCAGACTATTTCAAGCCGTAAAGTGCTTTGTGGAGTTTATAGACATGATTCTTCAAACCTTCCAAAACGTATCCTTCGGGCTAGATCATGTAGATGTCTTCTTATATAACTCCATTTAGATAGTTTGCACATCAAGTTGACGTATTCAAGATCGATAGCTGCAACATAAGACAGGAGCATTCGGATCAATGAATGTTTGACTAATGGACTGAAAATCTCGCTGTAGTCGACGTTGGGGATCTAAGTGAATCCTCGTGCTACCAGTCTTGCCTTCCTTCGATCGATTTCTCCATTGGCATTGTATTTGATCTTGAAGATCCATTTGCAGTCAATGATATTGCAGCCAATAGGAGCTTCGACTAGTGACCATGTCTAGTTCTTGATCAGAGACGAATACTCTCTGTCCATAGCTTCTCTTCAGAGATCAAAGTCCAGTTGGCTGAGTGCCTCTTCGATTGTTGTCGGTTCTTGTATCAAGAGACATGCAGACTTAGGAGTATACCTTGTGGGCTGTGTGCGCACTCGGCTTGATGTTCTGGGAGGATTCGACTGATGAATCGCTCCTGGAAATTATTGTTGGGTAGCAGCAACGTCTTTGTCTGATTCGATGTCACGAAGTGGGTCGACAATGGACACGCTTGAACCAGAAGCTCGAATTATTGTGTCAATGACAGGTGATGAAGGTTCTCCTGGAGCAATATCCTTGCCTTTGATGTCGACGAACCGATCCTCGATAAAGACTGTATCTCGACTATACAAGATTTGTTGGGTATCAGGATCATACAGCTTGTATGTATTATCAGATGAAGTATATCCAATCAGGATGGTCTTGAGATCTTGGAAGTCCAATTTCTTCCTCGTGTCTTTTGAGATCTGCACGTAGGCAATGCACCCAAACACTCTTAGGTATTTCGCAAAAGGCTTAGAGCCTGTCGCGATCGAGCTAGACTGAGCGTGACTGATAATCAGTCACGAAATATTAGTCGTCAACAACTAGACTAATAATAACTCGCTAAGAATAGATTACCAGATTGAGCAACAAGAAAAGTTAGACAGAATAAAGATAGGCATAGCAATATTGACACAAATCTGAACGCGGAACAAAAGATCTATTATCAGATTAAGTATAGCAAAATATACATGTCAATAATGCGATAGAGCACAAGACAATAGCGGATGAAACCGCGTGCTCTACAAAGCTAATTCAATCCTATTACTGACAATAAAGAATCAATGCACAAGGCATTTACTTCATCTACCTCTGATAAGCTTATGATGTTATTATCTTACACACACACACTTGTTCTCTTGATCTCTCTCATCACTGAATACGCAAGTGGTATTCAATATATATATACAAAATGTTACAAGTATGTAGATGAAGAAAGTACAAAGTGGATGTGCTGTTTGTAGGAGATCATGGGTGGTTGTTGTCGTTGTCAAGTTTGTTAGCACAATTGCATGGAATGAGCGTGGAAAGGGCCGTGACGTCAACTTTTGCTGAGATGAACGTTGGTGAAGATTTCGTCTTTTCTTCGCTTGTGAAAATTTACTTGTATTTATGCAGACAGTTGCATTTTATTCGTCTGTCTTATTTTACATGTAAATATGCAGACTGTGGGACAACATGAGTAAAAATGCAGCATGAATGGAGGCAGATTAAAATGGGATTTAGGAGAGTAGAGGAGATTCACTTGATGTCTTGATCCATCTTCAAGAACTATGTATCTGGGTGGATCTATACTCCGGAAGCCAGACATTATTTGTCTAGATGTAATGAAGTGAGAGGTTGTTCCTGAATTGAGGATGACCTCTTGCGTGCAAGATGTCGAGGCTGCACACACATCCGTGCATAGATAGGCTGTAAGATCACCATTGTTCGACCTTTGTTCGTCTATCTTTGAGCTTTCGGGCTCTTCAACGTAGTGTGTCGTAAGTGTAGTATAGGGTCCGAACGCTGGAAGCGTCAACCCCACCTTCACCTGCATAGCAAAAAGAGAGAGAGAGAGAGAGAGAGAGAGAGAGAGAGAGAGAGAGAGAGAGAGAGAGAGAGAGAGAGAGAGAGAGAGAGAGAGAGAGAGAGAGAGAGAGAGAGAGAGAGAGAGAGAGAGAGAGAGAGAATTCCTAGGTTGAGAAAGGCTTTGGGGGCTTGAGCGCCTACCCAAAGCCATTCGATCCCAACATAGGGAGAGAGGGAGAAGAGAGAGGGAGAGAGAGACCTGAAGTGAAACCAGAAGAGCTTTTTTAAGAAAAATATGGAAGATACAATACAAAGAATGGCTCTCTCTTATAGATTTTAGAGGTGAGCCTCCTTCACCCTTATTGGCCACTTCATTGGGCAAGGATTCTAATCCAAGCCCTTCAAATAAACACAACTTAAATCTAATGGTGTTAAGAAAGCATAAGGCACTCACATGATTCATTTGAGTTCTAATTTGGGCCCTTTTAGCTTTTTTATTTGCAACTTAACTTAGAGCCTCTAATGTCATTTTAGAGTTTTAAGCCCCTAGTCTCTTATTCCTAGGAATTACAACTACTTGTGCTCATTGGGTTGGGCTTATATGCGCAGGATGCCAGTGCCCTTGCACTTATTGCTCTACTCTACTATGGCGGGGCCCGCTTGGTAAGGCTTGGCCAACAATAGTTTTAGTGGTGGGACTCACTTGTTTATTATCTTACAGGAAATACCCACAACAGGGTCCTTAGCCCAAAGTAGTGCCGGTCCCTTGGCACTATGTCTGCATTTGTCGTGGAGGAGCGTTGTTGTCGGTTTGTTTATTGCTGGGACATGGATGCTTCAGGAAAAGTGTGGACAAAATTTGCTTATGTAAAACCTGAGGCTTTATTGGTTGTTGATCAGCAAGAACCTGGACTTGCCAGATTTTCAATAATACTCATAAGGGATTGGCGGCCATGCCGGATAACCTTGTTCATCGACAATTGGATAGTCGAGACATTCCATCAGAGTATTCCAAGATAAAACTTGTTGTGGATTCTCACAGGTCGGCACAATTGGTCCCATTGTCCTAGACTCCCCCAATTCGTAGTGTGGATATGATGTGCTTGCTTGAATCTCTTGTCTATCCAGATATTTGTGGCATGCTTGAACCTGGCAACTTTCCTCAACAGTCAATAACACAAATTGAGGACAAGGTATTGTCGTTGTACGCGCTGGTGCTTGATGGATTGGAGGCCTATTTGGGCTTGGATTCTCTGGATTTATTCTTTCAAGAATGGATATACCTTGGATTGGCATTGATTTGGGAGTCTGTTGGATTGGGAAACAATAAGACTTTGGTTGAATCTCACTCGTTGAAGGGCAATCATCAACTCTAGTCTTTCCCTGATCATCGCACTTCCCAGTTGAAGGCTGCGTGACTGCACTTTTCTTTGGATCTTGTGATGATCTGCTTTCAAGTTGCTCTGTTACCGCAGGTCCCTTTTGTAATTCATCACTAATTAATTTGTGCATTGATTGCGACAAGAGTTCTGAAAGAACCTGCCAGACTTCCTTGGTTGTCAATTTTTTGACTTCCTCAGCAATCTGTGGCTTGAGAGATTCTACCAGCTCTGGATTTTGTGATGGTGTTATGTGTTTGCCCGAGGGTATCTCTGTGTACTTTGGGACTTTTGTCAGATTGTCTTTTCGTCACTCGTTTCATAACCAGGTGGCACTAAGATTTTTCTTTTATAGTGCGTTCGAGGTGGAAGGGTTGCCATAGGTGCATGTCGGTCTACATAGGCTAAATGCCTCCTTGCTAATTGTGAATTTCTCATCGGGCAATTATTATCAATGATCCTCTTTCTTGAGAGCGCTGTTGATACAAACCCACACAATGCTTCGACGCAAGAGAAGCTATGTCTCTCACGAATAATATCGTCTCCCTTACTAGCGGACTTCTTGGACGTCGACTCAGCAACACTATGCTTAGTTCAAGTTGACACTCAACCAATTGACAATCCAACTTGATGTTCAACCGATTCTCTCACCTTCAATCTGCTTATATGGATGGTGAGAGAAAGGGTTTAATCTGATCTGAGATTACAAGAACGGCTGATTAAGCATGTTCCAATGGTATTCAGATTGCCTTCAACATCATCCGTAGAGCGGGACGTTCTCCTGGTACTTTCTTGATTTCCCTTGTACTTGGATCGTGAAGATCCACCGTCTTCGGTCTTCGGAAGTTGTTCGGTTGTGTGTCTTGTTCGGGCTTCGCCTTCCCCTTCGAGATCCTTCGCTCCTCGAACATTTGACCTTCACCTTCGAGTGCCTTTCAGTCGTCGAACATTTAGCCTTTTCCTTCGAGTGTCTTTTAGTTGAAACCGTTATGGGGTGATTATGGACTGGGATGGTCCTCGCCTGTGGCAGCTCCCTACCCGTAGGCTTGAATTCGAAAGCTAGCAAAGCTTTGTGGCTCAAAACATTTTGTTTCTTTAAGTTCTAGAATGCTATTGAGAAATCTTATGACATATTTGATGACATCATCCTTGAGAAAATATGGTTCTCTTTTGACTGTGATGACACTATACAAATTTAATTGACTTTAAGATTCGTATGTGTTGTATTGTGGCAATTATGGTCAATTTTGTTTAGATTTGTTACGTACACACATCTTAAAGTGTTCAACTTGGTCGGCCAATGTTTACACTTCCTATTGCTAGCTGGCAATTAATTGTTGATCCTTAGTTTGGTTGATTGCAATGAACATTTGGTGGAGTTTCTATTGGAGGCCTCTAAAGGCAGTCCAACAACCCAAAGTTTGGTCATTCCAAGTAGTTGAGGGTTGGAGTGTAGGGAATGTGGAAGTGGTGTAGTACGACGATGGTGGTAATCGTTGGAGTGGTACTGATGGTTGAGGGAATGTTGTTGGAAATTGGTGGAGAAGAAGGAAGGACGATAGGCATGCTAAAAAATAAGTTGTATATTAGTTGAATAACTATTTGACAATGATAGTTTGAATGATTGTTCGATATTTTATATCAAAAACAATAGTTAATGTAATAACAAAGCTATTTTGATATTATCATAAACATAGTTTTATTGTCATTCACAAGCGCATAAATGAACAAAGATAAAGATCGGTTCATTGTCAATTATCGAAACTTAGATGATAATAGCATGAATAACAGAAACAATAGGACAAGACAAGTCATGTGACAAATTGTCGAATGTAGTTTGTATTGTTGAATGATGAAAAATACATCTACTGTATTGCCCTATAATAATAGCGCATCTAATTCTACTATAAATTCTGCTCTTACACAAGTTATAATCGCAATAACTTATTAATAATCAATCTACACCGATGACAGAATAAAGAAGAGACGAAGAAGAATGAATACTTCTGATGAACAACTACTGAATTTGTTGATAACAACAAAGTTGCTTATTGCTTATTGAAATGAACTGATCTATTTACAGTTGTCGATGGCACAACCCTATGAAATATGTTGTTTTTTACCTAGTAGGTGCCATGTGGAGATATGCGATTGGACCTAAAATATACAGGTGATAAGACTCCACAATCAAATCTGATTCAGTCGTTATTTGGTAAGCCTCAACAACCGATTTAACTCTACATCGACAATACATGTATTTCTACATACCGTCTTTGACACCTTTGGCATTGTCTCGACAATGCGAGTAAAACAATAGTTCCACAATACAAAACAATAGAGTAGTTCCACAATACAAAATAATTTTGGGAATAAAATCTAACACTCCCCCTTAATGTGAACTCATAAAAATCAAGGTATTACGTTGAGCATACTGCTAAACTTAGAATGATTGTCAAGTGATAATGCTTTCGTAAATATATCCGCTATCATGAACTCCGTTCTGTAAAAGGTTAGAATGATTTCCGTTTTGAGTACTTTGTCTCTGATGAAATGATACTTTATCTCAATGTGTTTGCTCTGGGAATGATACCTAGGATTAATAGATAAAGCAATTGTACTTTGATTGTTGCAAAAAATGGAAGTTGCTTGTGATGATTAAGATTAATGTCTAACAATAAATGCCTTAACCAAAGAGCTTCTTTTTGTAGCATGTGCGGTAGCAATCTATTTGGCCTCTATCGAAGATAATGCAGTTGAATTCTGCTTCTTGTTGTTCCAAGAGACAAGACCTTTGGTGAATACAAAGGCAAATTTTGATGTTGACTTTCTACTGTCAAGATCTCCGGGAAAATTTCCATCTGTAAAATCTCGAAGAACATTAACATGGTCACTCAAAATATCATTCGAATTTCCACAATAAAAATGCAATGGTTCTGTGTCTACTATAAACATCGAAGAACTCTAAGTACATCTTTTCAATGAATCAAACTTGAATTTGACATATATTGGCTTAGTGTACGAACTGAATGAGCAATGTCAGGTGTAGTACATCTCTTCTTCGATAATCCCATGTAAAAATGTTGTTTTTACATTTATCTAGTGAATTTCTAAATCTGCCACTTTTGCGAATGAAAGTAAAAGTTTGATCGATGAATGTTTGACCATGGGATTGAAAGTTTCAAGATAATCAACATTTAGAATTTGAGAAAATCCTTTGGTGACTAATCTTGCCTTCCATCGATCAATTCATCCATCGACTTTATACTTGATCCAATAAAGCCATTTGGAAGAAATGACGTTCTTACCAACTCACAGGTCTGGAACAGTCCATGTCTGGTTTTTGATGAGCAGTAGTATCTAGCTTCTTACAAAAATCTGTTGGAATCTGTGCGAAAGTGATACAATCAAGAGTTCAAATATGCCTTACCGAACGTTTTGAACCTGTCGATGCCTCTTCGGGTGTTTTGTCGACTAAGACTTTGGTTGTAAGTTGATTTTGAATATATGTAGCTATCGAGATGGCTTCTGCCCACAAGTCTTCGACAAGTGTACAATTTTCACGTTTAGCCACTCCATTTGACTGTGGAGAATAGTTGGTGGTATACTATGTGAGAGATTTCAACTAGTTTAGTCATATTTTGGTAAATTGTCAATATGAGGCCAAAACTCATTTTAGAATTAGAGATAAACTTTTTGAAGTTATATTAGTTTACAATACATTCAATAAACACTTTTTGAAAGTGTGGAAAAGTTGGTAGTCGAGTTTGAGAGAGATTCAAATTTGAACTTTGGGTACATTGAATCTAGACCCAAAAATAGTAGGGTTTACATTTTGGAGGGAAAGCCAAGTGACCAAATTAGGATCTGTTATAAAAGGAGAAAAATTGTGGAGAAACACATCTTCTCTCTTCTCTCTCTCATTTCATACATGGTTCTCTTTGAATTCTACTACTCATTGGTGCACTCTCATGATGTTATCTTGCCATTCTATGTGTAAGCCCAACGGGGTTGGCTCAGTTGGTTAGCTTGACATCCAAAGTTTCTTTGGTCTCAGGTTCGAGCCTCCCCTTGGAAACCAAGAAGCATTCTATGTGTAGAATGATCATTTATTGCTATTTTCGATTTCACATAGGGATGTAATTGTACGGACAACAACTATATTTTATGTTTTGGTTCATGTTTGATCAGTATCTCTTAGAGTTTGCATCTCATTTTGTATGTAGATGCTGATTTTTCTACATTGGCAGAATTGTTGGTTTGCTCCTTTTTGTAACCAAAGTTCAGGGACATGGATTGGATCTTGAATGATCTGAAATCTTTCACATGGTATCAGAGCTCTTGTATTTCATGTTATGAAAGGATCAGCCATCTTTAGCAAGGATTTGGAGGAGTTACCAGTGCTAGAGCATGCTAGATTGATTTCTACTAAAAAATCTCCATTTTTGCATATGTAGAATTGATCTTTTGTAGGTCAAAACTCAATATAAATGCGAAAAAGCCAACTTTGTGGAAAACACAGTTCATTTTTGTAGACTATCGCTTGCAGATTGTCGCGAAAGTAATGTATTTCTGCAGACTTGTTCTAAATGCTAATTTCGTGGAAGTCCTTGAAGATGGCCAAGTCTTCAATGACTTCAAATTATTGAACTTAACATTTGAACTTGAAATTATGCTAGGATTGGTTACCCTTTGCTGGAGATCAGCCGAAAGCCCGTTGTAGACATTTATTTGCTTATTGTATTGGAGCCGACTAAGATGCGGCCTTGGATGGGATGGAAGACAAGCTCTACATCGAGTTGGAAGTTGGAAGCACTTGGGATTTTAATCCCAAAATGGAGTGCCGATTTTCTCAAGAGAAGTTCGAAAGTGGATTCACAAAATTCTGTTTGTACGATGCTTTTCAAAATTGTGGTAGAGTGCTCTTCTACAAGGTTGATTTTGGGTTAAAGCTGAGAATTAGTGTGACTTCATTCGTAATTTTCTATTTCTTGAGAAAGCTTTCAATTGTCGTAGAATGATCTGCTATGGTAGATCCGGTTGCTTGTTTCATTGCTGGATTTGACAGCATGCTTTAGTTCATAATGTTTTGAATCATGCCATCTTGTTTAAGTTCATAGTTAAATTGACAATAGATCGATTTATCCGGCTTGTATGGACTGTAGACAATATTGGACATGATTCCGATGATTGCATGTCGAGGATGAACCTAAGTAAATCCTCCAGAGAACCTGAATGCTTTGGAACATAGATTGGGAGAGCTAGAAGACTAATTCTTTAATTTTGAGCAGAAAGTAAAACAAAGACTATGTAGGGATAATTCACCTCACCCTGCAAAATAGAATTTATTGTTCTTTTTTTGCTGTTAGTTGGACCTGTGAAACTAAAGGGAAAGCAAGGAGGAGTGATCTGAAAGGATGTAACCCTATTCTAAGAGCCACTGGAAGCAATTTACTGTCTGCTTCAAGCTCGGTTCTCTGTCTAAGGCCACAGAGAGATGATTCTGGTTATTGGACAGTAAATGTCCATGCTTCTGCCATAATGATTGATTGCAAACCTAACTGGATTCCAGAAGATGTGTAGCAGTAGGTTGCATAACTGATTGCTCATGTTTTTAGGTTAGTTGTTGATCTATACCTTCAAATGGTTGGCTGCAAACTTGTGGATCTTGCCAATGCTCTGAAGACGCTCTCTATTCGTCACTCATCCTTTCTATTCATGTCTTTCTGGGCTGGTGTAAGTGCGCTTTTCACTGGAATGGGGCATTTGGAAATAATTCCAACAATTTAAAACATGTCTGATCACCTTTTCCAGGGGCTTGTGGAAGTGCAGGGTAGGAGGATTGAAGGAGCTGTATGAGATAGGAACGCAGCTATGGTAGCTGGCCGCTTCCGAATTATTTCCTGCAGCGATGGAGGAGTCGGATCCACTATGCGGCAGTGTGGAGGGGAGCAATGACCCCTATGAACTCGTGGTTAGGGTTTGTGGGGGATGGCCTTTGCATGAAGATTAACCCAGTGTTTGGCAAAGATAGGAACATTTAGTAACCGGGGTGTAGTAAAAACTGTAGTCTGTTTTTAGGTGATTTTTTGAGTGACTTCAGAATTGTGTGAATGGAAAAACTGTGAAGGGAAAATATTGCCTTTGATGGAATCTGTCAAATTTATAAACTTGGTTCATGAATTTCGAATCGTAGGTAAGATGTTAATTCTTTAAAAAAATTTCCGTAGGCAGGTACCCGGTTATGGGGGATTATAGTTTTCCGGTACCATGTTATTAACAATTTTAACTCTAGGGTAAAGGATTATTTGCTGAGAGTTAAAATGTGGTTTTCTTAATTTTTACCCCTTTCTGACAGATTGTACCGCTTAAATTTTGCATTTACTTTGTAATTGATTTCGGTCATTAGAATTTGGTAGAGCAAAAGTTTAAGCAAGATACGTGAGTTTCAGTTTAGGCTAATGAAGTAACCGGTAAAACGAATGGTTTATGTAATCTTTTATTTGACAAAAGAAATTTTGTTGAATTTTGTGAGAGGGTTCAGAAATCCTATTTTGGGATTTCTCCAGTCACGTACTTTCATTAATTATCCTAAATTGATAGACTTTAACAGAGTAATGCTAAAGCCATGCAATAAAAGAGAAAAACCAATATAATTTTGGCATTACTACTTGTCTATCAGAATTCTTTTTGCCTTACTTGAAGGAAACTTTTCGGGGGATCGAAAATTCTAAGGGGAGAAGAAATGGACATCAAGGTTAGTGAATGTGCTCGTATTATGTAATTTGGATATTTTGAGAATCCCTGTAAAAAAATTTCATAGTGTTGTTGGTGGATGATTCCATAATGAATCTTTAAAGTTGAAATCATGCTGTAAAGCCTACATGATTATGAGAATGACCATAAATTGGAGTGTGAATTGTGATATGAGAAATGAAAAAAAAAAAATGGATCACCTCTATTCTGTTAGCAAATGACTAAGTCTTATTCCTAGAGTTGGAACTCTCAGATGGAAGAGGCTTGGAAATCTTATTACTAACCAGAAGGAAATCATGATGTGTTAATAAACGTGGAGCTTCTTGGCGATTCACAATTCCATAAATGGAATATTGCTATCCATCAAGAACGAAATTTATGGGTTCTCTGGTGCTTGGTTGGGATAGATATGTGCCTATACGGTATGAGAAATCCAGATGGAATTTTAAGATCTCTGGACTATTGGATAAGGCGTTTAAGGATCTTTTGGAAGGAATGAAATTCCTTGACCTATTTCAAGACATCCAGCGGGTACCTGCCACCATCCCACCACACAAAACCGCGCAAGTTAGCACAATGAGGAAGACGTGTGTCAATGTTGCATCGTATCTCCTGCACTACAATACCGATTCTATACATAGATGTTAAGACCACACTATTATTTGAGATAATGCAACCAAAGTACGTTTGAAGAACCAACCTGAATAGTCGTCTTAAGGGAATCATGTGAGGAAGTCATGATTGTTCAAGAACGTCCACTTCTTTATACGAAACATGGTTTTTGACAAATCTAGGTCTATGCTTCGAAATGAGTTTCAACAAGCCCTAGGATAGTGTTATAAAACATACCATAACAAAGCAAGTTCCTTCGAATCCTATCTATTCTTGACTTACGATAGTTTTATAAGTATAGCATTGCATATAGTTGTCTTTACTATAATCAAAGAAGTGTTTGCCATTTGTGTACATACCTGGATCGACAAATTTTGAGATGCTTTGAACACAAACGGATTAGAGTTTAAGACTCAAGTGTCAATAGTGAGTCACAACAAAGGCTGTAAAGGACATACATCTCATTTGTTGTGTAAACATACATTCGATATATGAATCTGCATTGTAAATAGCATAAATGTAGTTGAATAATAGATGGTTCGTCGTTGTCCATCAGCGATGGGCTACAAAAAAGTATGTTCTGAGTTGCAAATCAGAAAAGAGTGATGATCAAAATCATTCATGCACACTCAATGGTGGTTGTCCATCATAGTCCCTTCAAGGACTTTTAGCTATGAATAATTTACAGCTCATACAAAGTGTTTACTATGCAAAAGCATAGTGCTTATGCATCATTTCCAGCGCTCTACCAGGGACTAGCGATGGAGAGATCCCATTCAAACCATACACATGTATAAAAACGCTGGAAACATCAAGCCATTATGTGAAAGACATTATCTACTTACTTATTGTAGATATGTTCATAATCAAAGCTTCATTATGCATATGGAGATAGCATGAAACCGCTTACCAAGTAAGTGCTGAATCATCGCCAATGTGCAAGAAGATGGGCGACGTGCTCTCAAGCCTCCTTTGATAAGGAAGAGAGGAAGAGGGAGAAGAAGGAGAATGGTGGTAGTGAAGGAGTATGCCACTCTTCTATAAGCAATAGCCTTTGCTCTACATATGAGATAAGGGCTAAGTGGAGACATCCATTTGGTAACTTGTAAAGAGAGCAACAATTCTTGGCCATCAAAATTATATCATGTGAAATTTGGGGGGGTTTTTCAAAATACCAATGTTAGGTACAAGACTTACAATGATATAAGAAGTCAGCCAACATTGTACATATTCAAAATGTTGTAAATTGTAGTTAGATACCAGCCATGAGAGAGATCAACAGAGCAAAGTTCCTCTTGACAAGTCAAGACCAAAACCTTTTAAAACCCTTTATTCATAGACTAACAAGGTAACACATAGCTGAAAAGTATACAGTACTAATAAAAGCACCATAAAGCAAAACATATCTCAAGACATCCAGCTGGTACCTGCCACCATCCCACCACACAAAACTGCACAAGTTAGCACAGTGAGGAAGACATGTGTCAATGCTGAATGCCAATTGTTATCCATGTACCAAATACGTTAAGCTCAACTAATCAGTTTGCAAAGTAAAATAAAGTTTATTGTATGTAGTGGGTTTCTTTCCTTGCCTGACCTCAACCCAAGATCTAATCAATCTAGCATCAAAGAGATGAAGTTAGTTGTTATGCATGGATTCGTTCCCATGAGAGCGATAGTATAGTTCAGATTTCTGCATGAATGGAAGATCCAAATCTAACTCTAACATCCATTAACCCTATCCATTAACATTACACATCCATTAACACTACAATTCACAATAGAAATAGCTTACTCTTTCTCTCTCATAAAAAGTATTACAATCCCAATAACATTCAGATCCAACAATTAGCAAAATCCAAAGAAAGCATGAGAGATGGAGGAGGAAAGAAGAAGAGCAAGGACATTCATCAATTCATTCCTGAAGAGAACCAATCTGCTTTATTGAAATGAGGAAATGAACATGAGGAGCAACTCGAGTTGGTCCCTTTTTATAGTAGAGAGGAGGACCCTGGCCTCTGAATCCTATTGGTCCATTTCTACCTCCCTAATTATTCAAATTTAAAAAAGTTTGGGAACCATCCAAATTGGAGGGAAACCCAACTTTATTCACTAACTTGACATTTAGGCCCTGCGACATTAAAAGTCCCGCAAAAAGGCCTAAAGTCCTTTTATTGACTTTCTAATCAATCAAATCTCTATGTGATCATCTAGTTGGACTTACACAAGCAGGATGCCAAATCCCTCTCACTAATTAACTAGGGTTAGGGTGGCCTTGGGATCTGCAAACCCTCCAACAGTATCTCCCACCAAAACTGGTGGTGGTCCCATGACATTTGCTAGATGCAGCTATTGGGGACTTTTATTGGCTTCGCGCCGAATCTTGATTAAATGGTATTGCACCTTCTCCGTAAAGTTGAGTCGGGCAGTATTAAAATCCAAATTGTGTGGCAGAAAACAACGATGGGCTCCGGCAATCCACTTTGAGGTTGTCCATGATGTGAAGCGTGATTCCCAGGAGCCTCCCATCATTGCTGCACGAAAGTATAAACGAGCAACCGGTAGCTGATCTTTGATATTCTCTGAGGCGATCGGCTTATTTGGATCGAATGCTAGAGGAGAGAGACAATCGTCCCATCTGGTTGTCACTGATGCCAACATAGTTAGATCTTTTGCAAATAGTGTCGATTGTCAGGCCGTTGGATCTGGAGAGTGGACATACTCTCTCTAGTACGCTTGTAAAGCCCGGTGGAAGTCCACTGATATTGTCCAGCTGTAGGGCTGATGGATGATTGGCCAATTGGGCGTATGGATTGTGACTTTGTCCATAGCCAATCCCAAATCTTTCCATTTATTCCTTCTCGGCATTGGCACATAATAAGGATCGACCCGCAATTGGCGAGGGCTGGCGACGTAACTCCTGATTGATTCTGGAGTTTTCTCAAAAATGATAATTCTCCATGCCAGCTGCTCTCCCAATGCAAGTATTTTGTCCAACTCTTTGTCGACCTCTATCTCAGAGGCCTTAAACTTCAGAATCCAACCACCACGTGAGGACTCATGCGGATGTTGGTTTAAGAAATTCTAGATCTGGTCCTCGACGCTGATGGGCCTTTTGAATAGAGGTGTGGTCCTTGATGAGGATGGACCCGCTTGCACTGCCGGTAAAATTGGCGGTTGTTCTTCTATATCTAGAGCTCCCCCCTGGTCTATGTTCGAATCTAGTCCTGTATTCATTGGTACATCTTCTTGGCGCATAGGGAAGAATTGCGGCATGACTGGTACGGGGATTTGTGGTCTGGCTTCCAATACCTGAGCGGCTGTTTTTTCATAGACGTGGATGGTTTCTTTAGCCTTTTCCAACTCAGTTGAAGCGGCTCCTTTGAATCTGTCAAAGCGGCCTTGGAATCCCTGAAGGGCCACAATGTATGTTTCCACTTTCTTAAACAAATACGTGATTTTGGTTGGTGTGACTGGATGATCGGGTATTTGTGTCTGAAGATACACATCACGCTCAAGGGTGGTCGCATCCAATTCACCTTGGAGACACGTGCGATCCTATTCCGCCATCTGCAATTCACCCTTCAGCAGTTGCACTTGTTGTTTTGCATCCTGCACAGCCTTAATCCACCTGATCCTGTGCAGTTGTCAGGGTGTTTTGCAAGGAGCTAACATATTCTTCAAGGCGATCAGCATGTTGTTGTGCCAGCTTCTTTTCAGCTTCAGACTTGTCTTCATGCTACTTGGCAATCTTCAACTCTCGATCCAGCTGAACAATCTTCTGGCTGATCAGAGTGTTTTCGGACCCCATATTGAAAATTCTTTGCTCCATTTCTTTCTTCTTATCCAGCATAGACTGGATCACTTGCGCAAGGCTTGAGACCAAACTGAGAGCATCACCAGAATCTACTGTCGTGGAGGCGGCAGCAGCAGGAGGACCTGATGGTACTGTCCTTGGTTGGCATGGAATAGGTGCCAGTACTTCTTCTTCTTCAAATATATCTTCATCCTCAAAACCCTCCGGCACGGTGGCGTCGAACTGCTTCGGTGATTTCACAATTTTGTCGACCTGAAGTGTGGCTGGGCTATCTTCAGTGTGAGGTTGCTGGCTTACATCTTCAACACCAACCGTAGTGTCATAGATCTGTTCGAATTCTCTTCTAGGGGATTGGAGATCAAAGGGCGCAGGGCTCTGGGGCATTTCAAAAAATCTGGTGGCCCCAAGGGGGTCGGAATCATCGAACATATCCATGAGAAACTACGTGTTTGGTGAATCAGCTTCGGTGTGTGGGGGTGAGGCGGCCTGGGCAGCTACGATGGGAATGGTAGCTCCAATGGTCACAGAATTTTCTTGATTGGAAGTAGAGGCAAGGGAAGCATTAGAGGCGGGGGAATAGGTAGTTCAGTGCGAACAAAAGTAGGGGGTGGAAGCGCAGCTGACGATGTGTGCCTAGTGCGATGTCGTGATGCGGAAGGTGAGTCAGGAATGACGTTCTCGCTGCGTGGACAACGAAGACTATGGAAACTCGAGGCCCAGTGAGACGACTCGACGGTGCTTCTTCATAGACCGAAAGCACAAAATCTAGGTGGAAGCCATGGATTTTGTTTTCTAGGTGAGAGGCGGCTAGAAGAGACAATAAAGAGCCAGCAGCAAACTGTTGCTTAGTATTGCCCTTAATAGCTCGTTTGAGCTCACCCAAAACAGTCTTGAACCAATTATATGGTTCAAGAGGGGCTTTGGTCAACTTAGTATAGGAGCAACTATCCTACGGAGGATCTGTGAAGTTATGCGGTCTTTCCTGAGGTTGCCAACCATCAAGAAATTATTCAGTAGCTGGGCAACAACATGTATGACATGCTCAGTGATGGCTTCAAGGAGGTATCCATCGTTGGTCCAATGCAGATCATTGGTGAGGTCGATGTATGGCTTGATGGCTTGTTTGGCCTGCTTATGATTGGGTGAGGCTTGTGTACCGGACGATATACCTATGGCTGCAAGGGCAGCCTCAATGACATGCACCTTGTGTGTTGCTCCCTGAAAAGTGCTATAAAGTTTGGATTTCTCTTCCTTCCACGTACTGAAGGCAAGAGTGACAAAATCCATGTTGATTCTTCCAGAAAAGGCTCTCTCATGAATACCCATTGCAGTGAGCAGAGGCTCCGCAAGGGTCATCCACTGAGTGATCATGCTTGTGTTAGGAAGCACATTCAGTGGAAACGTGATTGGTGTATCCAAAGTTCGATCTAATAATGAAATCTCACTCAAATTTGATTGATTATCTTGTTGACACATATATCCTACGGTAGAATCAATCCTTGCAGAGCTTCATTCTAGTTGACAGTATCCGTTTGAGAATCGTAATGAACTCCCAAATGTTTCTCTGGATGGTCACAAGTGTGATCCGTTGTTGACAAATTGTCATCTTCTTTTTGAACTACTGGTTTGATAGTCCAAGTTTCACAATTTGCAAAAGTGATTTTTCCAGTACCCCAGTTATGAATTACTTGCGCAACTCGTAACCATGGATGTCCCAATAGAACTCGGTAGACATTTGGCGCTTCTGGTAAGTCCATCACTACGAAAGTAATGACGAACTGTAATCCCGCAATTCTGATAGGTATATCTTCAACCATTCCTTGTGGATGAACTATCGTTTGATCAACTAGCTTAATAGCAAAAGTAGCAAGCTTGATCTTTGCAAGGCCCCATTTTGCACACAGCTTTGTAGAAATCAGGTTAACTCCTGAACCACCATCTATCACAGCTGCTTCCTTAGGAAATTGTCTATGCTGTATCGGCAGAGTGATATTCTTTTGTTCACTTTCCCAAGCGGCTCCAACATGGAGTACTTCATTAGATTCTTCAAATCCAGCACAAAAAAAGTGGCTCCTGATGGACTTCTGGTTCTTCTTGAGCTAACTTTTGTGCTAAGACTTCTTTTGCTTTTGGCACCAACTTGAGGAACTCTCCCAATGAAATATTGATCTTGCTAGACAAAATGTTCATGAGCAGTTCTGTTTGCGGTGCTTTCGGTTCAGTCATCTTGAAGGGTTCTTCATGATGATGCAACTGGTCATTCATATCTGTATGTGAATTTCTTGAAGAAGGAATTTCTGTTGTTGCTTTAGCAGCTTCAAGCTCCTCTTCTTCTTGCAGATGTTTAATCCACTGCCTCATATTCTGATATCTTCGTTTTTCTACATGAAGATATAGAAGACTTGTAGGCTCCCTAATCTATCTTACTATAACTAGACCTGATCTAAGTTATAGTGTGGGTAAACTAAGCCAATCTATGTAAAATCCATTGGTTTGTCATTGGAAAAATGCAAAAAGGGTGTCGAGGTACATCACGGCCACCAAGAACTTTGGCATTTTGTATGATGGATCTAATCTTGCCTTGAGGGCATATTTGGATGCTGATTTTGCAGGTGATAAAGTGGATAAGTGGTCCACATGTGCTTTTGTTACCTTTCTTTGCAATGGCATAGTGTCACAATTTTTCTATCTTCAAACGAGTTGGAATACAAGGCGTTAACAGTTAGACTATGTTGGGGTATTCCCAACAAAGTGTAAATAAATAAAATCATCCAATAAAATGTGTTGCGAGGGCATGGCATCATGCACGTATAAGCCCATGGCCCAATGAGCACACAAGCCAAAGTGTAAATAAAATAAAATAGACTTGGGCCTTTGTAATTAAAATAAAACTTGAGGCCCAAAGTCAATTTTAAACTTAGAGTTTACTTTTTAGATTTGGGTCCAATTTTAAACTCACATGTACTTTTGGTGGACCCTTGGATCAAGTTGGGTCCAAGATGAATGGATAGGATCAATGTGAATATTAGCCAATAGGATTGAGGGGCAAGGGCCTTCCCCATTTTATAAAAAGGCACCATTGTACACTATTTGGATGCTTAATAGAGAGGAGGAGACTCTACTATTTTGAGAGCTCAAGCATCCTCATTTGCTAATCAATCTTGCTTATGCTATTGATGTGTTTGCTTGTTATTTCCATTTCTTCCATGCTTTTTGTTTATGATTAGTTAAGGTTTCTCCATAAGCAATGACATTGAGCATTTGAGCTAACCTCCATCTCACCTCTCTCTCTTTCTCTCTTCTCTTCTCTCTTCCTCTTCTTGTCTATCCTTTTGTGGTGACCTGGTTTCGGCAGTTTGTTAATGTTTTTGGCTTTTTACTGCTAAAAATCCTAAGCCTTTTCTCTTATCGCAATGTATAAACAGTTATTAGATTGTATCTAGTGCTTTCTAAGAATATACTATATTTGTTTATGCATTAGCAAATTTTTTGAGGAAGGATATTTGAATTTTATGTGACTATTGAAAGGGCTTAACTTTAATTGGAAAGCCAATACTTGGAAAACTATTGCAAGGCAGATTCGAATATTATTTTTCTTCAAATATGCAAATGTTCACCTCATGCATTTCTAAAGACCATTTTGCCCATACATGTGCTTATGGTTTGAAGGCACTTCTTATTTGCTAAACGCTCTATGTAATGAAGGCCTTGCCTACTATCATATTTCAAAGGCAAATAACCTGAAGGGCAAGGGCAATGACACATATGCCCTTACTTCTATGGTTTCTTCCACACATTTCTAGTAAGACCAGCGAAGGCAGCACTCTCTTCCTCTCATGCAGGTTACCAGCAAAGCAGCAGTTTCCAGATTCTCCAGTGGCGAATTTTAGCAGTCAGCCAGCAGGTCAAAGAGCAGCTATCTACAAACAGATTTGGAGGATGTTTTATAGCGCACTATCCTTCTTCAAGGATTCTAGCAGTCAGTTTCCAGACCTAGCAGCGGTTCTGCTTCTTACCAGTGGTAGCCATCATCAATCTCGCCTCCAACGGCTGTTTCCAATCACAAGCAACTATGAGACAGTTTGGAGATGGTTTGTAGTGCACTTCTAATGCATACTAAATTGTAGTTCCAGCAGACTAAAATGGCAGTTTTCAAGGCGGATTCTCTCACACATTTTATGAAGATGGCTTCTATGACAGCGACTGACCTATAGCCAACCCACCATCACATTTCCTACAACCGTATGCATTTCATACAGCTAGCAGACAGCCGCTCCTCTAGCGTACCTCTTCACAAGGCTGTTTCCTTTCACAGGGCAACATCTCATGTATTCTAACCACTAGATCTATTTGGAAGCAATGTGTTGGCTTATGGAAGCCATGTTCCAAATGTCAGATCCTCATTTGCTCTCTCTTTGCAGACAGTTATCAGAGCCCACAGCTTCTAGCACGTTTTTCCTTGGCTATATCATGACAGGCTTATGCCATTGTAAATCATTCAGACACAATGTAGAACAGAGGCTTAGAAGCTCTCTGTTGGTGCTTTAATGTAGATTTGTTGTTTTTCTTATTCATCTACAAGCTCATAACCTTTGTGTTCTCTGATTCTTATATAGAGGTGTAGCAATCCCTCTTCTTTGTAGTGTCTAGACTGTAGTACTCTACAAATGGTGATACAGATAATGTAAATCTGAGTGTTCTGAATCACACAACTTGTTTCTATTGTGAATACCTTCTATGCTTTTCATGGTGATTCATTTTGGTAGTAGAAAGTTTATGGCACTGTATTGTTTAAGCCTATACATAGTGTTTGGGCTGGAATTGATTAGTGAAGTGTCTCTAGACTTCAATCTTGTGATTTGCGCAGATCATAGGAGTTAGATTCATGATAAGCTATTGTCAAGATAACGGAAACATTGTGTGTGTACTGGCAGCCCCTTGTGAAAACATCGGTTGATGACCAGTTTGCAATCACTTCTCCTCTCCACTCCATTCATTCTTAGTTATTTCTGGTTTTGCACTAATAATCACAGTATTAGCCTTTTTCTTGCTCTCTAGTAGGAACGATACCCGTTTATACTACAAATATCAATCATTTTGCTGTTGGTATGCCGCGGCACCTTTCCCTTCACCCATAAGGTTTTTCCATAAGCAATGCATTGAGCATTTGAGCTAACCTCCATCTCATCTCTCTCTCTTTCTCTCTTCTCTTCTCTCTTCCTCTTCTTGTCTATCCTTTCCTTCACCCAAAAGCATGATGAATGTTAGAGGAGTAGAGTTAAAGGAGGGTAGTGTTAGTGGTGAATAGAGTTAAGGGAGAAAGAAGGAAGTTAACTAAAAATAGCATCTATGCATAGTTAGGTACGTATCTAGTGATCTAACCCTTGTTGACAGGCGGGAGGGCTTTACTACGCGAGATCTTTGACCCTACAGTGGCGCCGTTGCCGGGGATAGGTTTCCACTAACTAGTTTAGCTGCATTTTAGTTATTTTCTTGCTTTTTAGAGTAGTTTTAGGTAGATTTATGTGTGTTTAGAATTAGTTTTCTGTATTTTTTTTGTGTTTGGACTGTTCACAGCTAGCGGAGGAGGTGTGAGAGGCAATCTGCATTTTGGAGAGAAAAAGAGCCTAAAATCTCATCAAATTTTTATATCTCCAGAACCAATGTGAATTAACCCTTGCATGACTGGCAGTAGCTCCAAGTTACTGTCCCAGACCTACATAGAAACCTGCAAGAGTTAGTTCCAAGCAGATTGTAAAAATCAGAGAAAAATCATAAAAAATTCAAAAAAACCATTGAAAAAATCTAAAAAAATTCAAATATTCATAAGAACTCTCGTAGAATCCTCTGAAGTTCCATCTCAGTGAGACCAGGACACAGAGAAGCTTGCGAGAGTTAGTTTGATGGCTAAGTGTCTGTGCAAGAGTTCATAGTGAAAAAAAGACGAGAAAGTACCAATGAACCCTCGCAGACAGCAAAATTTGCAGTTCCAGTGGTCAAGAACTCTCGCAAAGGATTCTAAAGTTCCATCTCAGTGAGAACAGGACACATAAGAGCTTGTGAGAGTTAGTTTGATTCCAGTGAGCAGAAAATTGGATCTAAGTGCAAAAAAATCACTAAAAAGTAAAGTTCCAGCAAATCCTTCCAGTAAGAACTCTCGCAGACCCTCTCAATCAGTTCAAAATGTCAATTTACATCAGTGATGAAGCCTGCGAGAGTTAGTTTTGAGATTTGGTGAAGATCAAGCCAAAAAAGTGGTTTTGAACTCTCATAGACAGTGAAATTTTCACTTCTTGTGAGAGTTAACTCTCGCAGAGAATTCTATAGTGAGATCTGACCCAGATCCAGCTACTGTGAGCCTTGCGAGAGTTACTTCCCAAGGACTTGAGAGATATCATGTTTTTTATCTGCAAAAATAGTTAAAGAACCCTTGCACAAGAGAACCCTTGCAGACCAGATCAGTGGAAAGATCTGCATCAGATCTAGCTACTGTCAAAATCTCATGTCAATCAGTGCAAGGAGTAAAAAGTTATCAAGGAAAAATCACTACAAAAGGTCTAAAATTCACTTCCGGTCGATTAGATCGATCAGATCCTTGAGATCCAGACTGCATCCTACTGCATAAACAAGATCCAATTACTTTGGAATCCGCCATTGGATGAATTTGAGATTAGGATGATCAATAGCACAAACAATTGCAAATCAAGCACCACACCTTCCCAGATTAGTAGCTGTGCAACAAGAGGCAATACCGGAACTAAAACCAATGGATTCAATGGGCCAACCTGTACCTGTCGCTCCCTTGCAAGCAATCCAAAGAGCACCATAGATGGAAATACCAAAATACGACGGATCATCAGATCCCATCCGATTCCTCCAGATCTACGCGCAAGCTTGTGAAATCTACGGCGAATGGACACCTGCGGAGAAGCTGATGTTGTTTCCCATGTCCTTATTGGCAGTGGCTCAGGTTTGGTTTTTCAACCTGTCAGAGGAAGAAAAATCTATCTGGGAAGCGGTTAAAGCGGCTCTCATTATGCGCTTTAAACCAAGAAAGTTCCTGGAAGACCTGTTCCTCCTATTGAGCAAAGTCAAGATGGGAAAACGAAAAAGGGTCTGGGACTATATTGAGCGGGTCAAACACTTACGATCTGAGTGTAGTGCAGCCTTTACTCCCGATCACACGGTGATCATGTGGTTCCTAGCCGGACTACCACGAAACATCAGAAGAGAACTGAATCGACGGGAGCAGTACGCTACTTTGCAAGAAGCTATGGACGATGCCATCAGGGAAGAGGATGAGGGATCTGACGAAGAATATCCATCCACCCACACCCCTACTCCCTCGTTAGCATCATCATCATTAAATGCATCTGCTGTATCCACAGAATTACTGTTGGAGCAAATGACGAAATTACACAAACAGCAGATGGAGCAACTTACAACGTAGTTTGACCAGAAACTGAAAGCCTTACAAGGAGCTGTAGCAGTAATGCCACATCAACCGAAACCAAACCAGCTGTAGTATCCAAGGCGAGAGAATGTATGGTGTTCAGTGTGCCTGCAAAACCATACAGTGAACGAGTGTCCAGTCTTAAAGCAAAATCTGAGATTGACACATAGATTCTGCCATCTATGCAATGCAACATCACACGATATGGCATTTTGCCCGTTTAACCCCCGGATTGTTCAACAGAAGAGAAGTCCTTATCAGACTTCTTATCCTTACCATCAAGGGGCACCCAACGCGGCACCAAGGTATGGCACACCGAATCAACAACAGCGTATGGCCTTACCTGCACCACCAGGGCTAGCCAATCAACAAGTGGCCCATGTAAACCTGACAGCAGCGGAACCAGAGATGCAAATGCCACCTCAACCTAAGTAGCAACAATGGCACGGACCAGATGAACCATTTATGGATCTTGCCATAAATGAATATGTTGCGGCCTATGCAGCTCAAACTCAACGTCAAGGCAAAAGAAATTACGGCTGCTACGGATGCGTCGAAGGACACAGAATTGTGGAATGTTGTTAAAAATTCACAATTCTAGCTTGACTAGTTTTGGTCATATGACTTGTAAATAGTTAGATGGTCATGATGTGGCTTGTCACACGTGCCAAATAGCATAGGATTCCATTCATAAGGATGTTCTCAAGTAGACCTAAGTGTTAGAACCTTTGGAATGAGTCCAAATTATGCTTAGATACAAGGGAGAAAAAATAGGAGCTATTTTTGGTAATTTTTGCATTGTTGAGGGATCTCCAAGATTCCAACCCTAACTTGGTAGGGATGAAAGATCCACCAAAATTAGCATTAGGGATAGGTTTAGGGCTACTCATACCTGCCCAAAACCGTGATGGATCATGTATATATAGGTGATGATATCTCACCAAAATCAATCAAGCAATTTCATGTTTTTTCTCTCATAATGGTGCAATTGCTCTCTATGTTCATAATTGTTTGAGTACTTGTGATTACTAATGATTATAGGATTGAATGTAGGTCTGGTGTACAGTACTCAGACTGTGGGAGGCCGTACTTTCACACGTGTGAAGCCTTCTTCAAGGATTTGGGCCATTTAGTGAGGTTCAAGCATAGATTTTTGATGGATTTTGATGGTTCAACTTGTGCTACTTATGAAATCATAATCTATTGTTTCCCTCATCATTTCAAGTGTTTTAGGATCCTTATTTGCTGTAATTTTTACATGGTATCAGAGCCTAAAGGCTGAAATGAGCTAAATCCTTGTTTTTCATTCAATTTGATCACAATTTTTGATCTAAATCTTGTGTAGATTGGATCTTAGCATCTAGTATTGATTCTAGAACTCAAAGTGAGTCAAATACATTGGAGATTGGTGTTGTGTGACTTCATTTGCAGGTGTTTAGGTGTCTAAAACCAGAGGCAAAGTTGAATTCAATTCACATTACCAAGATAGCAAGTTTTGCTTGTTCCAAGCATTGATTTCTAAGCGAGTTTTGGAGGTGATTTCATAGAGAAGGCTTTCTAGCATTCAAGGAGAGGGAAGATCAGAGTTTTGGGGACTCTTCAAGGCTGTTCTAAGGTGTAGTAGGCACCTCCTAAAGTGATTTAGGTTCAGTCCAACCATTGCTTGACTTATGCACCAAATTAGATCAATTTTTCATCAATTTTGATCATTTTTTGCTTGTGATTGGATAGTAGATTGTGTTGCATCCTCATTAAGTTCCATTTAGATCTTTTACAAGTGATTTTGGAAGTATATTAGGTTGCTGAAATTCACTCTTGATCAGATCATTTGGAAGCTTTAATGTTCTTTATAGAAAGAGGGGCAATTCTACTAGTATTGTCTACTTCAATCAAGCAAGTGCATTGTTTCTAGTATTCTATGATTTGATTTTGTTAGAGATCATTCTTAGATCTTTATAGGAAGTCTATTACTGATCTTTTCAGGTCCCTAAGAAGTGGGATAAGGTAGACCTTCAATCAAATCAATAGAAGTAACCTTCATTTGTGTCAAGTCCTTGATTAGGAGACTAGATGGCATCTATAAATGCATATCTTTTGGATACTAATGAAAGGCTCAACAAAACTAACTATTCCATATGGAAAGTTAGAATGGAATCTATCATGATCATGCAAGATCTGATGGAAATTGTAAATGGTAAGGAGGGTGAACCTATTCATCCTCAAGAAAAAGCCAAATACATCAAGAGGTGCAATGTTGCACTACATTGCATAAAAATGAATGTTGCAAATGAACTCTTAAGAGAGGTAGGAGATTGCACTTCAGCTCAAGATGCTTGGGAGACTTTGCAAAAGGTCTATGAATCCAAGAACCAAACTAGAATGTTAGCTTTGAAGAATCAAATCTATAGAAGCTATCAAAAGAAAGGAGAGAGTGCACATACTTTTGTCCTAAGAGTAAAGGAATTGAACAAAGAGCTAGCCTTTATAGGTGACCCTATCAAGGATGAAGAGCTTGTTCAACTCATATTGAATGGACTAAGCTTTGAATTTGACAATTTGGTTCAGGGATATGCAATTATGGGTAAGCTACCCATACTTGAAGAACTCCAAGGCACGCTCATGGCCGAGGAATCAAGAAGGAGCCAAATGCAAGAGAGGATGGATAGGCTTTCCATCCAAGGTGGAGATGACCAAGCTCTCTTCACCAAAGGCAAAGGCAAGTCCAAAGGCAAAGGATCAACATTCAAGAAGTCTACAAAGTTTTAGGATCAAGAAGGACCCCCAAAGGCATCTCCATCAACCACCAAAGTCAAGAAGGACAAATCAAAGGTGAAGTGCTACTATTGTAGCAAGATGGGGCATTGTGCCTCGGAATGCTTCAAGAGGAAGCAAGATCAAAGCCAAGCCAACATGAGCAAAGAGGAGGAGGAGGAGAGTTCACATGAGGACTCTCTCATGATGTCCATATTTTCTTCAACAAGCTTCAAAGGAGAAGATCCTTGGTGGATTGACTCAGGTGCTAGTTCACACATGACTAGTAAAAGGGAGTTTTTCTCTTCTCTCTTATCTTATGATGGACCTATAAAGTCTATCTATACAGCAAATGATGAAGCTTGTAAGATTGAAGGAGTTGGTAGCATTCCCCTTTGCTTAGGATCTTCCAAAAAGATCAACATAGAAGGTGTTTTGTACATTCCTACAATAACAAAGAATCTACTAAGTGTTGGCCAAATGGTAGACAATGGTTTCAATGTTGACTTTGATGAATGTTTCATCAAGAAGAAGGGTAAGATAGTGGCTAAGGGCACTAGACTTGGCAAACTTTATAAGCTGGATGCATTTGTGGATACTAATGTTGTCATGTTGGCCAAGAAGAGCAAGATATCTACCTTTACTTTATGGCACAAAAGACTTGGACATGTCAACTCGGGTTCCATGGAGGCTATGATCAAGGAGGAGTATGCTTTAGGCCTACCAAGGTCTATTGGGAAGGAAGACAAGGTTTGTGAAGCTTGTGCCTTATCCAAGGCACATAAGAAGGTGTTTCCTAACTCCATCACAAAGTCATCTCATCCTCTTGAACTCATACACTCGGATGTGCACATTGCTAGCACCAAATCTAATGGAGGTTCATCCATGTTTTTAACCTTCATTGATGACTACTCAAGATATTGTTGGGTGTTCTTACTTTCCTTCAAGTCTCAAGTATTTGATACTTTTGTAAAGTTCAAGTTGTTTGTGGAAAAGCATCATAATCATAGCATCAAGATTCTTAGAAGTGACAATGGTGGAGAATTCATCTCCAATGAGTTCAAGGCCTTTTGTGAGGAGGAAGGGATCAAGAAAGAGACTTCTTGTCCTTACACTCCTCAACAAAATGGAGTTGCTGAAAGAAGGAATAGAACATTATGTGAATGTTCTAAGGCTTTAAGATTAGATGCTTGTTTGCCCAAATCCTTTTGGGGTGAGTCTCTTGTATGTGCAAACTACTTGATGAATGGGGTGTCTTGCAAGGCAAAACTCCATATGAGATGTTGTATGGAAAGAAACCCAATCTTAATCACTTGAAAGTTTTTGGGTGTATATGCTATGTGCATGTGCCATTGGAAACAAGAACCAAGGAGGATCCATCTTCCACAAGAGGGATCATGCTTGGATATGCAAGCTCAAGCAAGGGCTACAAAGTCTATCTCCCATCCTTGAACAAATTTGTTGTTTCAAGGGATGTCATCTTTGATGAACATCATATGCATATGCTTGAAGAAGGCTCAAGTGCTCCAACAATCAAGAAGAAGATGGCCGAGGAGCAAGATCTTGGTTTTGAGGAGGAGCTCATGGAGGAGCAAGCACCAAACCCACCTATCACACCAAGGAGATCTTCAAGGGCAAAAGTGGAGCCATCAAGGCTCACATATCAAGGCAAAGGACAACAAGTTGAGGGTATCTCATCCACTTCTTATGCTTTATCTAATGTTGAAGATGCATTGAACTCCAAAGAATGGTATAAAGCTATGTTGGATGAGTATGATGCCTTGATTGAGAATGAAACTTGGTTGCTTGTTGAGAGACCTCAAAGGAATGTAATAGGATGCAAGTGGGTCTTCAAGCTTAAGTTGAATGCAAATGGGAGTGTTAACAAACATAAAGCAAGATTAGTTGCAAAAGGTTATGCTCAAGAGAGAGGGATAGACTATGAGGAAACTTTTGCACCCGTGGCCAAGATGGTCACAATAAGACTAATCATTGCACTTGCATCACATTTTGGATGGATTCTATGTCAAATGGATGTCTCTAATGCTTTCTTGAATGGTTTTTTGGAAGAAGATATCTATATGGAGCAGCCACAAGGGTTCATCAAGCATGGAATGGAGAACAAAGTATGCCATCTCCAAAGAAGCATCTATGGCTTGAAGCAAGCCTCAAGATCTTGGAATTCAAGACTACATTGCTATCTTATTTCACTTTCTTTTGTTCAAAGTGAATATGATCCCACTCTTTACATTAAGTTTGATGATGTTGGTATTGTACTTTTACTCATTTATGTAGATGACATCATCATTAGTGGAAATAGTGTTGATGGTATTGAAAAAATCAAGATAGATCTATCCTTAGAGTTCAAGATGGTAGATCTAGGGTGTCTTCACTTCATCTTAGGCATAGAAGTACTTAGAGGGTCTGATTTTATCTTTATAAGTCAAGTAAACTATGCTCAAAGTCTTTTGAAGAAGTTTAAGATGGAAGTATGCAAAAGTGTTGACACACCAATGGAGCAAGATGTAAAAGTGCCAAATGAAGATGATGAAAGATCCTTCATGGACATCACTTTGTTTAGGCAACTTATAGGTTCCTTAATGTGGATCACTATAACTAGACCAGATCTTAGCTTTAGTGTATGTAGGTTGAGCCAATCCATGCAAAAGCCATTGAATATCCATTGGAAAAAGGCTAAGAGGATTCTAAGATACATCTCAGGTACATTGGATTTTGGGATTCTATATAGAGGAGATGTGATTAACCTTCATGCATTTAATGATTCAGATTTTGCAGGGGACAAGAGGGATATGAAATCAACAAGTGCCTATTCAACTTTCATAGGAGAAGGTGTGGTTTCATGGCTTTCAAAAAAGCAAGAAACTATATCTCTATCTTCAACCGAGGCTGAGTACAAAGCTTTGACAACCACTACAAAGGAGGTACTTTGGATCAAGAGATTATTGGTGGAACTAAAGATCATGGATTCAGAGGAGGCACCAATCATCTACAATGACAATATATCAGCCCAACACCTTGCATCTAACCCAATCTTCCATGCAAGATCTAAGCACATTGAGATATGCCATCACTTTGTGAGAGAAATGGTGCAAGCCAAGGAGATTGCTTTGGAGCATGTTCCAAGCAATGAATGTGTAGCTGATCTACTTACTAAACCACTTCAAAAGACACCTTTTATGAAGTTCAGATCATCACTTGGAGTGATTAGTAAAGCAATGATTGAACCAAGCTAGATAGTGAGGAGGAGTGTTAAAAATTCACAATTCTAGCTTGACTAGTTTTGGTCATATGACTTGTAAATAGTTAGATGGTCATGATGTGGCTTGTCACACGTGCCAAATAGCATAGGATTCCATTCATAAGGATGTTCTCAAGTAGACCTAAGTGTTAGAACCTTTGGAATGAGTCCAAATTATGCTTAGATACAAGGGAGAAAAAATAGGAGCTATTTTTGGTAATTTTTGCATTGTTGAGGGATCTCCAAGATTCCAACCCTAACTTGGTAGGGATGAAAGATCCACCAAAATTAGCATTAGGGATAGGTTTAGGGCTACTCATACCTGCCCAAAACCGTGATGGATCATGTATATATAGGTGATGATATCTCACCAAAATCAATCAAGCAATTTCATGTTTTTTCTCTCATAATGGTGCAATTGCTCTCTATGTTCATAATTGTTTGAGTACTTGTGATTACTAATGATTATAGGATTGAATGTAGGTCTGGTGTACAGTACTCAGACTGTGGGAGGCCGTACTTTCACACGTGTGAAGCCTTCTTCAAGGATTTGGGCCATTTAGTGAGGTTCAAGCATAGATTTTTGATGGATTTTGATGGTTCAACTTGTGCTAATCTTATGAAATCATAATCTATTGTTTCCCTCATCATTTCAAGTGTTTTAGGATCCTTATTTGCTGTAATTTTTACAAATGTCCCTACAAGAGACAATATACATCCTTCTGTCGAGAATGCAGTTATGGGCACTGTTACAAGAATTGTCAGAAGAAGAGAGATCAAGGTGAGAAGCAAACCAATCTAACTCTTGATGAAGATGGTGTTGATGAACAACTCTTAAATGATGCTTTTGTTATGTCATCTTGCTTGTTGGCTAATCATGGAGACATTGATCCTTGGTGGATTGATAGTGGGGCTACATCACATATGATATTTTATGAGGAGTATTATTCATCATTGATGGCATTTGAAGGTGACAAGAAGGTGATCTACATGGACAATGATGGTGATGGGGCAATCAAAGGGATTGGCACAATTCCTATTTCCCTCTCTACTAATAGAAATGTGAATATGAAGGATGTTTTGTTCATTTCATCTATCACTAAGAACCTTCTTAGTGTGAGTCAAATGCTTTGACAAGGGATTCAAAGTAGAGTTTGTTGGTGATGCTTGTTTGATCAAGAAGGAAAATGAATTGATTTCAAAAGGGAAGAGGCAAGGTACATCGTTCAAACTTGATGCTTGTGTTGCTGCTAACCAAATTGCATGTATGGTGGATGTATGGGAGCAATTGTCAATGCAAGAGGTATGGCACAAGAGATTGGGGCATCTCCACTACGGAGGTGACGATAAACAGGCAAGTTGTTTTTGGTCCTCCCAAATCTCTAACAAGCTTGAATCATGTTTGTCAAAAATCAAAGGCACATAGGTTACCTTACAAGATATCTACATCAAGGTCAAGCCATGAGGTTAGGTGCAAATCTCCTAAATCTCTTTGGGATCAAGCTTTGTTGTGTGCAAATTTTCTATGCAATAGATGGCCGAGTGTGGTATTGGATGGAAGAACCCCTTTTGAGATGTTATTTGGTAGGAGGCCGAGTTGAAGTTTTTCAAAACTTTTGGATGCATTTGCTATATCAACATTACTCTTGATGATATGACAAAGGAGAATACATCTTCAAATAAAGGTATATTTTTTGGTTATAGTGAGGTGAGCAAGGCTTAGAAAGTTTGTATTCCTTCAAATAAGCATTGGAAGAGATGTCATTTTTTATGAAGGAAATTTTCCAAAAGTTTCTTCAAGTGGTGGTGTGGACATTGGATCTAAAATTCTTGATGTAAATGACATTGTTGATGATACTTTGGATGTTGATGTTGAAGAGCATATTTCAAGTCAAAAGCCAAGGAGGACATCAAGGCAAAGACAACAACCTTTGAGGCTCACTTATGATGAAAAGGATAAGCAAGTTGTCAGTGGTACAAACTATGCTTTCCTAATCTCTTTTGATGAACCTACATGTGTAGATGAAGCAAAACAAAAAGAGGAGTGGATCCAGCCAATGGATCTTGAGTATCAAGATCTTATGAAGAAACTTACAAAGGACAAGAAGGCAATAGGATGCAAGTGGATCTTCAAAGTGAAGACAAACCAAGATGGATCAGTCAACAATTACAAGGCAAGGTTGGTGGCAAAAGGATATGATAAAAAATATGGTATTAATAGACTATGATGAGACCTTTTCAGCCGTGGCAAAGATGTTATGCATTCGGGGTCATCATATCACTTGCAAAAAATTTTGGATGGGATCTATGGCAATTGGATATCACTAATGCATTTTTGAATGGAGATATTGAGGAGGAGGTTTTTATGGAGCAACCTGAGGGCTACATTTCACATGACAAGCCTACATGTGTGCTTTCTACAAAAGAGTTTGTATGGACTTAAGCAAGCACCAAAGAGTTGGTATGCTAAGCTTAATATTTTTTTACTTTCACAAAACTTCATAATGAGTGAGTATGATCGTTCACTTTACTATAGATTTATTGGAAATGATGTTACCATTATTCTAATCTATGTGGATGATATCATTTTGAGTGGAGGCAACAATCAAGATATTGATGATATCAAGATTGCAATCAAAAAGGAGTTTGAGGGGCATGATCTTGGTCTTTTACATTATATCCTGGGAATAGAGGTATTTAGAACTTCTCAATTTACTTTCATTTGTCAAGAGAAGTATGCTAATTCTATTCTATAATGATTTCATATGGTAGATGCAAAGTCTATTGATACACCAATGGAGTCAAATGTAAAGCTCACTATGAGAGGTATACGTAATGGCAGATCCTTTGAGGACATTCTCTCTATAGGAAGCTACTTGGTTCACTCATTTGTCTAACCATCACAAGACCTGATCTTAGCTATTGTGTTGGTAGATTAAGTCAATTTATTCATAATCTTAGTGTGGAGCATTGGAAGCTAGGCAAGAGAATATTGCTAGGTACATCTCAGGTTCTAGAGATTTTGGCATTGTTTATAGAGAATCATCATCTAACTTGTATGGATTTTTAAATTCGGACTTTGTTGTAGATCAAATGGATAGGAAATCCATAAATGCACACACTATTTTCATAGGTGATGGAGCTATCTCATGGATGTTGAAAAAACAAGCAACAATCTCATTATCATCCAGTGAGGTCGAGTACAAAGCCTTGACTTCATGCACAAAGGAGATGCTTTGGATCAAAAGGATGGTAATATATATATATATATATATATATATATATGCATGTATATGTATATACATATATATATGTGTGTGTGTGTGTATAGGCTTTTTATGTTCTTTACCTATATACACAAGTGTCCATGAGTGGCTATGATTTTAGCATTGAATCAAGCCATGATTTCCAAATTTATGGTGATTAGCAATGTCTTTTTTTTGTTCTATTTTGTCAAAGTTTTTGAGTCATTCATGTGCACCTTTACTATATTTATATTCCTTCCAATTTGCACAAGTGTGATCAAACTCCTGAATTTGATGTAAGATAGTTGAATTCAACCTCTTGGCCACATTTGAAAGATGGCCTTTGTTGATCTCATTGATCATCTTATACTTATTCCAGTTTGTTCACTTTTAAGTATTCTATAAGGGGGCTATTTGAGGTGTCAATGGCTTTGGGAACTACACACGTGGAATGATGTTGATTTGACATGGCACTTCAAGTTAAAAAATGGTGGTACCTTTCAAAATTCAAGTTATGGTTTTTCTTGAGGAATTTATGTCATTATTAAATAAACATTTTTTTCCACATAGTATTTGTGGTGCTTTGAACTACGACTTGTATATTACTATATGCGCATATGATGAATGTTGTGAATAACTTATGCATGCTATAGGAAAGCACTAAGAGTGGGATTTGATTTTTAACATTTTCGAATATTCTTTTGGACTTGAAAGTTAAATAAATAGAAACTAAAAAATATTAAAAACATTTTTTTATGTAAGAGATACTTGATCATTATCACAAATTCTTATTTTTTCCAAGCCTTGTGTGGTAGTTTGAGACGAATTGGACATTGTGAGCACAAACCTACATTTGACTACAATAACTTTAAGTAATGCAAAGAATAATGCCTTAAGGTATGGAGCATTAGCATGCCTCTTGTACACCATTATATTTAAGCATAGAAAATGTTATATATTGTTCCCTATCACAAGTCTTAGAAGTAAAAGTTCAATAATATATTCTTTGTGATTGGATATCCTTCAAATTGCATTGACGTGATTCCAATTAGATGACATGGACTTCCACATCCCAAAATGATTACTATGTAATAGTTGTTGTAGATAAGTCAAAATTGTAGGGTTTATGTTAGAGATTGACATGAAACGAGTGAGTTTGCTTTATATTTGGGCATATTCTCATGTTGTTCTAGACATACACGTGGTCATTGCTTTTGATATAGCTACATCTAAACAAAATCATACCCTTTCCACTTGACATGTAAGGTTGGCATGGAGAGAAAAAAAAAACATGTCATAAAAGATCTGAGTTTGATTTTATATGGACCCTAGTCTTTAAGAGTTGCACATGAAGAGATTCACCATGCAAGCAGATTAACACATGTATCAATAAGTTGTCTACAACCAGACTATTATTGATCAAATTTAGGTGAAGCTACATAATTAGGAGAAAAAAAACATAGAATTTATGATCAAGAAAATATAGTGATTTACTTGATAAAATCAAAAGTTTTATGAAATTATTGTGAGAATGCTAGTAATGATGGATGAATTTAATTTCCAAAAAAATGACATAAATATGACGTTGATCAATCTTATTTGGACTCATGATAATTTATGGGGAGAAGTGATTGTTGGTATCAAAATTATTTCAAGAATGCATGTGCTTGTTTTAATATAGCTCCCTCCCATTAAAATGTGGTATTTGTTTTTCATAATGCACAATGTATAAGATTATTCCATTGACAACTATTGGCATAGCTCACATCCTCCACCAATAACATGAAGAAAAAGTCATATTTTTTATTATTATTTTGTGGATGGTGTGGGCTAAACTCTAGGTCAAGATTGTAGTTGGTCCCAACCAATATGTCCATGATGTATCCATGTACAAAATCAAGCTTCAAGCCCTGGCTTTTACACCTAGTCCAATTTGAGAGAGAGGTACTATATGTTTCATCCTATTTGAGAACTACATTCACATCTTATTCAAAATGTCATTCATAGAAATTGACTTAAAACATGTGTGGGGAAAATTGTATCAATTTTTTTATGTATCTGTCAAACATTTAAAAAACCTTACTTAAGAGACTGATATAGTTTCAAGAAGAGAGAGAGAGAGAGAGAGAGAGAGAGAGAGAGAGAGAGAGAGAGAGAGAGAGAGAGAGAGAGAGAGAGAGAGAGAGAGAGAGAGAGAGAGAGAGAGAGAGAGAGAGAGAGAGAGAGAGAGAGAGAGAGAGAGAGAGAGAGAGAGAGAGAGAGAGAGAGAGAGAGAGAGAGAGAGAGAGAGAGAGAGAGAGAGAGAGAGAGAGAGAGAGTAACACAAATTTCACTTAGTCCTTCTTGACAAGTCAAGACCAAACCTTTTAAATCCATTTGTCTTATAGCATAATAGGTCTACACAAAACTGTATAAGAACTTATAGTGAAGAAACTTAATGTTTCTAGCCACAAAGCTTTAATAGCTTTCGAGTTCGTGTCTACAGAAATACAAAGGACTTGCCCGCATGCAGAAACCGCCCTAGACAATAACCGCCCACATTACGGTTTCAACAAAGGCCAAGATCCCAAGACACGAAGGTCAAACAAACGAAGACTGGAAGACGAAGATCCAAAGTTCGAAAACCAAAGGACCTCAAAGGAGGGGAAACCAAAGGCCAAAGGAAGACACGAAGCCACGAAACTCTAAACACCCGAAGACCAAAAGATGAGGGATCTTCATGCTCCAAATACAAAGGAAATCAAGCCAAGTACCAGCAGGAGTACCACCTCCATGGAGAATGGTGACGACAAACTGAGAGCCGTTAGAACGTGCTTAACCATCCATTCTTGTATCAGTGATTAGACTAAACCATCTCTCTCAATCCACATATAACAGATTGAACATGAGAGAATTTGTTTGAACATCAAATTTGTTGAACACCAATGTGAGATAGGCATAGAACTGTATCTTATGTCGGGATGTCTTCCCCTTGAGATGAGCAAAGTAGAATGACACAAGTTAATTATTAAAGCCAATGTCTAAGAGTCCGCTAGTAAGCAAGGTTGTCTGATATAGTTTGTGAAAGACATAGTATCTCTTGCACCGACGCGCTGGGTGGGTTTGTCACACAACGCTCTAGAAAAGATAATTGATAATACAGTAGCTGTTATACACATGCCTATCTTTATCTTGAATGATATCGAATGTCTTGATGTCTGATCGTTGTATGTACATGTTCAGCTATTTATTCTTATTCCGCACAATGGCTCATTCCTGTTGAATACTTAAACAAATTTAAAACGTAGGTCAGTAGTGTCTATCTACACTCTCGAAGATTGTAGATCTGGTCTAGTAGGTAGTAATCACTAGTCAAAATCGAACTCTATCTTGGTACATCAAACCCAATTGTTTTGTGCTAAGAAACATATCAATTGCATTAGAGCAATAGAGGTTCCAAAGAGTGTGAACACGAACAGTAAGAGTTCAAGGAGTTCGTCTTTGTTTCATCATTCCTCAAGGGTGCACTCAACAATGGTATCAAAGCTTTAGAACTAATTGGAGCTCAACAAGAGCTATCAGATCTAGGAGATCATACATTCATGACAAGAAACTAGAAAAACTGAAGAACGTAATTCACAACAATGGCATCTATAAGCAGCATACAATCGAAGATCTACACCATCCTCAACTCATCTAGGTCTAACTTCCTAGCATGGAAGGTAATGACCTCTCTCATCTTGAAGGGAGAGAACTTATGGCCTGGGTAGACGGCACCAAAGAGATGCCTACAACCACCGGTAGAGAGCTACGAGAGTGGAGAGAAAGGAACGACAAGGCAGTCACCATCTTATCCTCCTCCATCGAAGATAGCCTAACGCTTGACCTCGTGACACTCTCTAACACAAGAGAGATGTGGGATACATAATTGACCAGGTTCCAGACAAAATCACGCATCCAGATAATGCTTCTCAAAGACTAGTTGACCAACCTATGATGGGATGGCAAAGACCTCACATCCTTTATCAGAAAGATGATGGACCTGTTCCTTTCATTACAAAATGCTGGAGCAGAAAATGCAGTCTCAACAGAGAAGCAATTCACCTACTTGCTCCGAGCTTTGCCAAGATTTTTTTAGAGTACCCGAACGTTGCTAGCCAAGGATTCATAGATGACTCTTGAAAGATTAGAGAAGAAGTCGAAGCCCGTGAGCACCTTGATCATAAGGACACCTCTAATTAGACTCTCTATAGCAGTAAGGAGCACTGGAAGAAACCGTTCAAAGGAAAAGGAGTTAGACCAAAAACAGGATCGAGATCAACAGACGAAAGTAGTTGCCAAAGGCAAATGGAAGAACTAAGACAAGCCAAGACAACAAGACGATGAAAAAAAAAACATGCGTGAGATGTAAGTGAGAAGGCCATATAGTCGAAACATGTTGGCTAAAATCCGAAGGTCGAATGTATTCATTGCCACAAGAAAGGTCATGCAACTATGGACTGCTACCAGAATCCGAGTAACAAATAGTCTCAAGGCAAACAAAAAAACCACAACAATTTGTCCTACATGGAAGAATTCGAAAGCTCCAAGATGGGTGAAAAAAGGACGAACAATGGAAATGCGACAGCCTACGTATGCACAAATATGTGTGCAACCTCAATGTCTAACACACAAGATGTCATTCTCGATTCAAGAGCAACCTCTCACTTCGTTACATCCAGATGATCATTGTCGACTATTGTAACACAGATCCATCCAGATACATAGTTCTTGGAGACAGATCAGGACACCAAGAGAATGGCACTGGTTTGTTATGGATCAACACAAACAACAAGGACCGAAGATTGGACGATGTTCTCATGACTAAGCCTATCAATTTCGAACAAAGCAATAGTGATAGAAATCATGTTCGATCTTATAGTAAGTAACTTTGAAATCATCAGTACTTCAATAATTACGTAGCCAAACAATAATGCATTGAATTATCAGACAAATAATTAGTCGCAAAGAACTACATAAACACATACATTCTGAGACTAACCTGAACATAATAAAAGATAGTATTGATTCAGTATGAAAGGGAAATTGAAGTAAATGAGTACAATAAGTTGCAGATCAAAGCCGTGTACTCTAAGCTATTTCTGAGTGGCTAAAATGGAAGTCTGAATTAAGCGCAATGCTGATAAGCAGTATGTGCAATAGCATTCTCTAAACAACTCTAAGAAGTGAGCTAGAATGCTCAAGGGTGTTCAAGCTCGCAGGCTTGAGAGAGAGAGAGAGCTAACCATTCAATATTTGCTGATCTATTGATTGCATTTCAATGGTTCTTGAAACTATATGAATATGAACAACTATATATACTAAGCAAAATGCGAGAACGTCCAATAGTAGAACAACTAATTAGGTCGTCAAGTGGATAGTGAGCTGGCATCCGTCCAGTTGAATCTTCCTGAAAATTTTGTGGCTTCAATTCGAACAATAAACTGTCTTTGCCTCAACAAAATATTTGTCGAACCATGTTCGAACATTTATAAGTTGACTCCACCTGTGAGTGATTCCCGAGTAGTTATGCAGACTGTGTAGAAACATGAAGAAAACTGCAAGTTTGGATAATGAGTTGGATGAAGATTAAAATGTCGATTAGTCGATTAGTAGGAGAATAATCTGTAGGGTCGAAGATCTCACGTAGTATAGCCCTCCCGCCTGTCAACAAGGAATAGATTACTAGATAGGTACCTAACTATGCATAGATGCTATTTTTAGTTAGTTTCCTACTTTCTCCCTTAACTCTATTCACCACTAACACTACCCTCCTTTAACTCGACTCCTCTACACTAACATCCATCATGCTTTTGGGTGAAGAGAAAGGATAGACAAGATTAGGAAGTGAGAAGAGAAGAGAGAAAGAGAGAGAGATGAGATGGAGGGTAGCTCAAATGATCAATGTCATTGCTTATGGAGAAACCTTATGGGTGAAGGGAAAGGATAGACAAGAAGAGAAAGAGAGAAGAGAAGAGAGAAAGAGAGAGAGAGATGAGATGGAGGTTAGCTCAAATGCTCAATGTCATTACTTATGGAGAAACCTTAACTAATCACAAACAAAAAGCATGGAAGAAATGAAAATAACAAGCAAACACAACAATAGCATAAGCAAGATTGATTAGCAAATGAGGATGCTTGAGCTCTCAAAATAGTAGAGTCTCCTCCTCTCTATTAAGCATCCAAATAGTGTACAAATGGTGCTTTTTTATAAAATGGAAAAGGCCCTTGCCCCTCAATCCTATTGGCTAATATTCACATTGATCATATCCATTCATCTTGGACCCAACTTGATTCAAGAGTCCACAAAAAGTACATTGGAGATCACAAGATTCATGTGAGTCCAAAATTGGACCCAACTCTAAAAAGTAAACTCTAAGTTTAAAATTGACTTTGGGCCTCAAGTTTTATTTTAATTACAAAGGCCCAAGTCTATTTTATTTTATTTACACTTTGGCTTGCATGCTCATTGGGCCGTGGGCTTATACGCGTAGGATGCCATGCCCTTGCAACACATTTTATTGGACGATTTTATTTATTTACACTTTGTTGGGAATACCCCCAACAGGACCCACGGCCTGAAGTAGTGCCGGTCCGTCGACACTCTGCCGGTTTAGTATAGCGTCCGCTTTGCCCGCCTTTGGTGGATCAGGTAGCCTGTAACGCCTTCCATGAAGTTGAGATGGTCCAGTTTCTTCGAGTCCTTGGGCGTGTGGAAGGACTTGTGGACTCCTGTCAGCCATTCTTGATCGACCCATGCTTGGAATTGGTGCATCCAAGGATCTCCAAGGAATGCAGCTCGGTAATATACACAAGCGACTGGCAGTTGATCTTCAACTTTGTCGGAAGCTAGCGTCTTATGAGGATCAAAAAATATTGAGGGAAGAAAATCATCCCATTTTGTTTCAATGCCCATTAAATGTTCTAAGTCTCGGGCGTAAGTGGCTGTCGTGCAGACTGTTGGATCAGGACAGTTGATATATTGATTTGCGAATGTGGTGAGAGCCCCTTTGGCATCTACATCCGTAGTCCACCCATATTCTGATGGTATGATTGGCCAATTCGTAGTATGATCTTGTCCAGAGGGATGTCGCATTCCGCCCATTTGGATTGTCGTGTACATGGCAGGAAGGGCACGTTCACCCGTAATTGTTGCGGACTTGTCACGTAGGCCCTGATGGTCGCAGGGTCTCTATCGAACAATTGTGGATGCCACTCTGGTGGTGGTTGGAGGGCGGGTAATGCTTGCAGTTCTTTGCCCTTTATTGTCTGAGCTGAAAACGATATCTGTCAGCCGCCTCTTGATGACTCGTGGGGACACTTTGATAGGAATTCGTTGATTTTCTCCTACACAGACATTGGTCTTCAAAATTCTCGGCTGGCAGATATCGTGCGCGAACCTCTGGATGATGTGGCTTGGCTTTGGCTGGTATCTGCGCCTTGGCTCTAATCTCGCGTCTCAGCAGCCATCTCCGTTTGTCCTTGGTCTTGGCCTTCGGACTTGGATCTGGATCTGGATCTGGATCTGGATTCTCCTTGGATTCTGATGGATTTTTTTGATCTTGCCAAATCTGGCCGAATCTTGATGGATCTAGCTTGATTTGGCTTGATCTTCATAGATCTAGTGGTGATGGTTTAGCTAAATAGCTTTTCGTAACGTGCCATCACCAATCTGGATCTCTCTTACCGTGGTGGCCAGTACTTGTGCAACTGGCTACCATGGATGGGTTTATCAAATGATGTCCCATCTAGCTTTTCTAAAGTCACAGCTCCATGATTAAGAATTTCCTTGATCCGATAAGGACCTTCACCTGTGAATTTTAACTTTCCCTTGATTGCCTTGGTTTTATACATCAAGACCAGATCTCTGGAGCGAAGATCCTTCTTTTGTAATCTGCGATCATGCCATGCTTTGCATCTTTTTTTTTCAGCTGCCAGTGCATGCATAGCTAGTAAGCGTGTTTCACAGAGTTTATGCAGAGCTTCATGACATAGCTGTAGAGATTTGGACTCATTAAGACGTTGTGTTGTGGCAATCCTTAATGAAGGAACTGAAAACTCTACTAGCATCACAACATCCTGACCATATACCAATTGGAAGGGTGTTTGATCAGTGGTTTCTTTATATGTTATCCTAAATGCCCACAGTGCAGCATGCAACTTGTGTTCCCAATCTGATCTGCTAGCTTCAACTGTTTTTGTGAGCACGCTACACAGGATCTTATTGGATGATTTTGCTTGCCCATTACCACGAGGATAATAAGGCAAACTGGTTTTGTGGATCACGAAAAATTCCTCCAATAGGACCTTGATGGTCTCATTGATGAAATGGCTTTCGCGATTGCTGACTAGCTCTACCGAGCATCCAAAGCGCACAATGATATTTTCATAAAGGAACCTGGAAGTGGTCCTAGCATCAGCTACTCTTACTACCTTGGCTTCGACCCACTTGGTGAGGTAGTCTGTGGCTACGATTATGTATCGAGCCTAGGAACTCCTTGCTGCAAGGTGAATTGGACCGATGTAATCCAATACCCACTTTTCGAATGGTGCTTGGGCTAAGACCGAGTGTAGTAGGTCATAATTCAATTTCATTGGCCTTCTCGCCCTTTGGCACACTGTTTCGCTAGTGCCTGACTTTGATCAGGTTCTTTCTGGGCTTGTGGCATCATGAATACCACGTCGTCCAAGGTATAATTCTTGAAAGTCTCAGGCATCTCGTGAACTGGTGCTCGTCGAGATTCCTCCTTCAACATATTGATATTAGCCCGACTGGTCATTTTTTGATTTTTTGTCACCTGTGTAGAAGATGACGATGTATGTGAGTCTATCTTGATTGACTTCAAGGAGTGCAACACCTTCTTTTTGCCCAGTTTCTAGCTTTTGCAAAGATATAGAAAGTGAATTATTCAATTTTGTGTACTTTTGTGGAAACACTAAAATTGATTGGATCTCTTGTGTTTGAAGTGTTAGAATTTAACAATTTTCACACGGTTTTTGCAATGTATTTGACATCTAACATTGTCTCAATTAATTTTGGACTTTTTAATTTATTTAGGACTATTTTCTACGTATGGTACCAAACGAGTCATATAAGAAAAACAATAAAAAATTACTAATTGTTGAAGTGGGATTTACTCGAGTTCGAATCTCATTTCAATACAACTATAAGCCAAACAAGACAAATTTAATCAACGAGTCACAATTTAGTTTCTAAAATTTATTGATGCTTTTTTCCAATAGCTATGAGCACCTAATATAATTGTAAATCCAAAATAAATGTGGTTCTTGAGTATCATGTACATTGATTCAGAACTCAAAATTCAGATGAAATTTACTTAGCATTCCAATTGTTAGATCAAGGGGGTTATGGTGGATGTTTTTGGGAAATTAGATATAATCATGTCTAAAATTAGTGTTTATTCGAATAACATAGACAACTTTTAAACATAAACATTGATATTTAAAAGAAACATAAACATAATTTGATATTTAAAAGAAACATAAATTTTAACATCACTGAATCATATACTACTTTCAAGTTGTATTATAAGAACTCTCAAAGAACACAATGTGCCATTTGCCACTAAAAGTGGTTCATATTTATAGTCTTGGGTCTTGGGCCAAGCCCTACATTAGTCAAGAGACTATTACAAAAGATGCACAACTTTGGTGCAATTCTAGACAGTGTAAAAGTTTAACCTTTCAAGCTAGTAAACTATTTCAATATTCTAAAAGTTGAGAATTAGAAACTATTTCCAACCTTTAGAATTTCTAAAAGCTGTTAAACTTTCTACATCATGATTCCTCATGGTCTTACAATACACATGCCATGGAATAGGATTGACTTATAATAGGGTGACATGGCCACACCCTAGCATACAAAAACTCGGCTTTCTACAAAATTTCCAAGCTGGATTTACAATTGAATTTACAAAAAGAATTATATTTTAAGTTGCAGATTCAGAATCTACCAACACTCACTAATACATTATAAGTCCTATACTTATGGCCACAAAGATTGTAACTGGGACTCTACAACTACAATCATGAACTCTACTCATCAATATCAGCTGCACATTCATCGGATAATTTGGACAAGTATTCTTTGATGTGTGCCACTTATTTCTGGAATAGATTTTGGAAGATTTTCACCAAATTCGCAAATTATCTTACATACAATGGTGATCATCAAATTTGGATCATTTTGAACATTGGGATAATTAAAAGAAACCTTGGACTCCAAAGTGCCATGAAACACAAGTGCTCCAACGAGATGAACCTGAATAAAATCTGTCTCGTTCAAATTTTTGGGTACTCTGACAAAATGAGACAACATTGTTTTCTTCTGATCCATGCCATCAATAACAAGGACTAGATATTTTTGTGGACATTCCAAATATTTCTTTTGATGCTTGGCCAACTTTTGTCTTTCAACTGTTTGTTGATCTTTGTGCAATTGAAGAGCTTTTGCAGCATTCACTAAAAATACAATGATTCACTTATTTAATAGAATAAAGATCATACATAATGATACTAAAAAAGACTGCAACATAATTTTTTTCAAAACAGAAAGTATTAAAATAAATGACAAATTTGATTAATATTTATCTTTCTTGTCATTGGTCTTTGCAACTTGTTTTGCAGACTTTAACAACTCGCAAGTGGAGCATACTGTCATTCGTGATTTTTTGGGAATCTTTACCAATCCAAAATCTCTTTTCCGAATTTTAAGAAAACATGAGTAACTCAAATAGGGAACATTTTTTGTTTTGGAAAACTCTTTGTACATAAAAAATATTTGTGATTTGTAAAATTATCCGGCAAGTGAAAATATAAGGAATTAGACAATTTCTCTCCGTGCACATCTATGAAATGCTTTAGCCAAGCAGTTGCATTTAAAGCATCTGGAGAAACAGTTTGACCCTCAAAGGATCCCCGTCATGTTGGGTCTTTCTGAAGTCGTGCATGCATTCGTTGAAGCCGTGAGTTTTCGATTGCGTGAACTGCTTTGTAAGCTTTGCGACAAACCTCCAAAGCATTTAAAAAATACGAAAATGAGTTTTTGTTCGGCCTCACTGTTGCACGCAAATAGTAGTTTCTCTCATCCTTACTTCATAAAAAGAAGTTTGATCAAAATTCTTCAATTTCTTTGATAATCAGCTTTTGCAAACAACATGATGAGCAACAAATAATATTTTGTATCTTTCGAATCTCAGATTCTGTAATCAACTATTTTTGACAATTCGTTAAATCAGGTGAGGATCTCAAGTCTCTTTTGTATTTTTCTTTTTGTTTGGAGTCTGATCTATAGATTGATTTTCTTTAAATTAAATCTTTCTTGTGATATTCTTGTTGGTTTTGCAGATTTGTATCCATCAAATTTCGTTGAATGGCAAGCAGTTCAATCGATTGCAGGAATAATCGATGTCATACATTTGGATATCGGTATTTTACAATATAAAGGTTGTTCTCCAAAATCACTTTTAGAGTCATAGAAAACTGTAAATATATTTCTATAAAAATTTTCTATACATGTGTCTCATCCACATCAAGGGAGACCAACTTTTTTTCAGTATCAACTTGAGAATCATTCCTCAAGTTGTGAGTCATGCTAATTTATGATCTCTAAATCCATTTCTCTAGTTGAAAGTAGCTTGGGTGAAGAACACTCTACCATTGCAACTGAATATGAATTTTTGATCACAAGTTTTATGGTCTCTTGTCTGAAATGCATTATCTCCATTGGGGAGACCTTCAGACATTTAAACTAATAGAATCAACTTGCTGGGAGGACTGCAATATTCAAATATAAACAAAAGTTACTAACAAATAATTGCTTTGGCTAGGCTCTCTAGTTCTTTTGATGAAGTCTAGAGTGATTGAGGTGCATACCTCTCAGGAACTGTCTGAGTCCGTGAGGATCTTCAGACGTTTGGTTGACCAGGATGTTCTTGAAATTCTCCAGATCTGTTTGATCTAGCTTGGTCTAGTCTGATGACAGGTACTGTCGGCTACTTGGCTTCTGTAGCTATAGATGCAGGTTCTATAGAAGAATCATCAATGTTGGAAGATTCCATGCTGCGTGAAATAGGATAAAATGACATAGCATCGTTTATCGATGGGTGTTTGAAATTATAGTATGTATGTTCTTGAAAGATTACATCCCTAGAGATAAGTACTACATTGGTGGATGGATCATAAACTGTAAGCTTTATATTCATCAGGATAACCAATGAATATACATTTATTTGTCCTATAATCCAGCTTCTTTCTAAGCTGTTTAGGAATGTGAGCAAAACATATACAACCAAAGATTTTTAAATGGCTGACACTAGGCTTGTGTCCATGCCAAATTTCATAAGGAGTTTTGTTGTGCTGGATCCTAGATCTATTCTGTACGTAACAGGCTGTGGCAGTAGCTTCTACCCAGAACTTTGCACGTAGATGTGATTTGTGTAGCATGGATCTGGCTGAGTTGAGAAGAGTTCGATTATTCCTTTCTTCAATCTTGTTCTGTTGAGGTGAATAGGAAGTCAGAGTGCTTTCACTTTTGTAGACTTTTGTGTCTCAGCCATGGACTTGAAGAATTTAAAGGCTTCAGATTTGTGCTTAATGAACATGACTGTAGACCATGTAGAATAATCATCTATGAAAGTGATAAAATAGATTGCATCTCCTAAGGACGGAGTTGGCATTGGACCACAAAGATCGCTATGTACAAGATCCAATACATGCTTTGTTTTGATGAATGTGATTTGGAAAACTTGCTTCTAGAGTGTTTCCCATAGGTGCATGATTCACAAAAGAAAGATTTCCTATCTAATAATTAAGGGAAATGTAATCCATCAACTAAAGTATTACAACGCACATAGGAAAGTGATCTTGTATTCACGTGTCCAAATTGACTATGCTACAAAATAGCATTATCATTTACATTTTCATGAGAGATGCTAGCTAATGCAACATAATTAGAGAGTACGTAAAGATTTCCAGCTCTAGTGCATGTAGTCAGAGTAGTATCTTCCTCGAGTATTGTACACTGCTCAGATGAGAAAGTAATAGTGTAGCCCTCATCAGTTATTTTAGAGACTGATAACAGGTTCTTTGATAGCTAAGGAACGTGAAGGATGTTGGGAGCACAAATAGATATATCATTGTTGAAGGTGATCTTCACTACTCCTTTGCCTTCCACGTGTATGGTACTTGAATCTCCGAGGTAGATGAATTGATCTCTGTTGTAAGCTACATACTCGATAAACCATTCCTTGCGAGAGGTCGTGTGTTGGGTAACGCCGCTGTCCAAGTACCAGCTATCGTGGTCCTCGTTGCCACTGTTGTAAGCCATTAACAAGTGTGTATCTTGCTCCTTAAAATTTTGCCACATTGGAAGAGTCTGGCTGCTACTGTTGTTGCTTCTTTGACTCATTGTAGATGCGGATGTGACATTCCTTGATGTCATGATTAGCTTTGTTGCAATATCTACAGAAAAGCTTCTTGCACGATCCACCATGTTCAGCTTGAGTATGAGGCTTCTGTTGTTGCTGCTGCACATGATTTTTGCCCTTGGAGTAGTCTTTCTTCTTGGTGTATAGAGCTAGGGACTTGTCTTTGATGGACAGGCTACTAGTCTTTCTCTGCATTTTTTCTTGCCCTTGGAGTAGTCTTTCTTCTTGCTAAGGCCTTCTGATCTTTGATCTTCCATGTCTTTGCTTGATCACCATCTTCTGGTTTAAGGTCAACACCTTCTACTACATCCCAAAGATCTCTATTTATCAACATCATCCAGAGTTTTAACTTAGCATTTAATGAACATTCTACACATAGAGCTTATACACGTAGGAAGCTAGTGCCCTCACACTTATTATTCTACCTATACTGTATACTATGGTGGGGCCCACTTGGTAAGCTTATCCAATAGTACTTTAGTGGCGGGACCCACTACATGGCTTGCCACATGGCAAACCTCAAGCCTGCATGATTTGCCATGTGGCAGACCTACGTGGCTTGTCACGTGGCAATGAGTGACAGTCTTGGCAGATAAGGTAGGGCCAGGGCAGAAGTGCCCCATATGGTGGATTCTAGCTGGGCTGTGATGTTTTTAGCACATGTGAACTTCACCACACACCCTATAGGATCTTACTGAGGTGTTGTGATTGCACAAGATTGATCAGAGAACAATATGCTTGAAAAATCTAAGGCAAGAGCACAATGGCATACATCAGATGAAAAAATCTAACTCCTCACTATGAGAAAATGAATGTCAGAAATAATTCTAAGTGTTCCGTATGGGAAAAACAGGCTGCTCTCAGGTAGAGAGAGAAAATCAATCATAGAAAACTTGGGTAGAGAGAGAATGAGTCCAAAACACCAAAATCTCTATATTCACAATATGGCAAAACATGCCAAGCTTTCCCTACATGAGAGAGACTCAAATTCCTATAGTGGAGTTGCATGGAAAGTCCACTTAACTGAACTAATTCACCTACCAAAGATCCACATGTGTAACTGCATGCATGTATGTTGCATGTACTGCATGTCAACTCATAAAATTGCCTAGACATGTGTAGATCACAAAAACCACTTTGCATATTGCATGCACTGATTGCATGTGGCTTGCATGCATACAGTATGACATTTCATGCTATCTAAACTTCTGCATGTCATCAAAATTGAACCTATCTAGCTCAAATTCGAGCTATACTAGAAGGTTATGTGCCCAATTCACATACCTTTTATGTACAAGAAATTTAGTGGAAATCACCATGGACATGACCCAAACTCGAGATAGGAAGAGAATATTCTAATAATCTTCACATGGGCCACACCCAAAGGCACTCAACTTGCTTGTGAGTGCCTTCAAGGCAGTAGGCCCATGGGGAGGAGGCCAGTCCAATTGAAAATCCCAACAAAAAACATCTCTTAACTAAAACACATATAGTAGTACAGTTGACACATAATTGTACAAAGCACATAATTTTTCAATTGTAACATACATGCTTGTCCTTCTGATTATATTTGAAGGCCATATGCTTGGACTAGTTATGCTGAGTATTGCAGTCCCAGAGTAAATGTAGAAGCTGCCAATAGCTTCGTCTATCTACTCATAGGAAGAAACAGTCTCTTGAAATGGTAATTTGAATGCTTGTGTGATCCAATGAAGGCCTGTCACATGAACATTTCAAGTACGTCCTTTATGCAAGAGTTCACGGTAATGCAGCTAAGAAATACCAATTGTGAGGGAGCCATAAGCATCTAATACAATTGCGCCTATATTGCATTTGACATGACATATTCCAGGTTGAAAGCCAGCCCTCATTTTGGTAGCATGTATCCTCTTGTTGTTGATGATATACTGTTGATTTTCTCTGGGTGGAAACCAATTTGAGTAAGCACTTGATCCTTCAATGCATCTGTCGTAGTCGTTATGGTCAGTTCCTGTAGTTTATTAATAAAAAACAAGATGCTTAATATGCCATAATCTGTCTTACTAAAAATAGTAAGGCAGCTTTGAAGGGCATAAATTCTTGAACTTTCGTTTTGAAAGGTGTAGGCGTTTCGCGAGAGAGGAGCATGAATCTAAAAGTCATCTTTTGCCTGCCTGCCTCCCTCCTTAGCATCTGTGTCGAAAATGAGCAGCGCAGGTCCTGTTGTCCTCGTTGGATTTCCCGATGCAACTTGTGGATACGTTAATAGAATTATGTGGATGCTGCAGTGTGGATAAATAAGTAGGCAAAATCCTTTCATGTTTACTCTAGAATTCTTTGTTTCATTCTAGCCAGGTGCCGTGTGTTCACTATGCACCTCTGTCTGCTCTACATATTTGTACATCGGTGATTTGGAAATGTCTTGTGAGGTGAAAGATTATTTTGAAAAAGCAATATCTAAAGCAACATAAATGAAAAAGCAATATTTGGATTTGTTGTCTTGGCTAGAGGTTATTGGCTTTGCAGCAGCGGAGTACAAGATGACGCCTCTATTCACAACCACTTTTGGAATAGAGAGTGTAAAGGCACTAAAGGCCTCCTTGATGGATGAGTATCCAATCATAAACCTTTTTCTTGGATCAACTTTTCTCCTTGTTTCCAAGGGAATATGTGCAAAGCAAGTGCTACCAAAGTTCAATAAGGTGATCAACCTTAGGCTTCAGCTTGAATGAAACTTCATATGGTGCTATTCCTTCAAGAGCTTCAATACTCCTCAAAGCTTTCATCTTCAATGAGAATTGGTTCTCAACGTATGCTTTGAATAATAGGGAATAATCATCCACCATAAATCTTGAAGAGAGAAGATATGTGCATCTTGTGTGATCATCCTCCTTTGAAAGATTGGACATATAAGAAAGATCAAGAGAGTTCACTCTCACTTTTCAAATATTGATCCATATGCAAGGATCTCATCATCCTTCTTAATCACACAATTGTCAATATGGAAATTGACATCAAGGCCACTGTCAAGAAGTTGGCCAACACTTGTTCTTTGTAAGCTTTGGGACAAAAAGAACATTGTTGAGAAAGAGATCTTTAGAATATGCAAGCTTCAAGGGAATAAATTCTACTCCTTCAATATTGCACTCATGCTCACTTGCAATGTATATGGTCTTCTTGACTCCTTCATAAGACATAATAGATGAAAAAGAGTGTTTGGAGCCACACATATGTGAAGCACTATCAATATGCCATGAGTCATCCTTGTTGAAGGTGGAAGAGGAGAAGCTTGTTGCCATAAGAGAGCCTTCTCCATCACTTGCAATATAGTCTTCCTTCTCATTGGAGATGTTGGCTTGCTTGAGTTTATTCTTCTTCCTGAAGCAATTGGTGGCATAATGGCCTTTCTTGCCACAATAAAAGCACTTGAATTATTCTTTTCTGAAGTTCTTTTCATCTTGGTCTTTGGCTTTTCATTAGAGAAGTGTTGGTGTTGCTTCTTACTCCTCTCTTTGTGCTTGGCAAATAGAACTTTGCCATCATTATTATGATTGAGTAATAGGTTGTCCATCCTCAAGAGTTTGTACTCTTGTCTTGATTCTTCACAAATAAGAACACTTTGAAGGGCCTCCAAACTTGGTAGCTCCTCCTTAATGGCATAGGTTTGGACAAGGTTGTCATATTCATCTCTCAAGCCATTGAGAATGACTTGGACTAGATCACTTTGATTGATTGAGTCACCAATGCAAGCAAGCTCTCTATGAATATCCTTGACTCTCAAAACATAATTAGATGAACTCTCATCACTCTTTTGACTACTTTGGAAGATTTGATTTCTAAGAGTGAGGAGCCTAGAGGTGTTCTTAGCCTCATAGATAGACTTGAGACAATTCCAAGCTTCCTTGGATGTAGTACAATCACCAATGTCTCTCACAATCTCATTAGAGACATTCATCATGATCAAGTGAAGAGCCATCCTAGCTCTCTTCTTGTATTTTTGTACTTCTTGAAGGACTTGAGGCTCCTCCCAAGTACAATGTCCCATTACATCTTGGAGTATCAAGATTGACTCCATTCTAACCTTTCAAATAGAATAGTTGGAGGTAAATAGTCTTTCACTAGATTCCAATAGGTAGGAACCCATAGATGCCATGTAATAGAAAAGACTCCTTATAATGAGACACTAAAATGTTGCTACACTCTCACTATAGAATCCAATAATGATGTCCTATCACTTCCTATGCAAGATCTTGCAACAAACTGTCAGTTGATTCTCACTAGCTATCCAAATCTCTCCAAAACTAGATCTACTTCACACCAAATGATGGAGTATGGGCAAAGTTAGGATCAAACACTCTTAGCACGTGTGAAATGCACTAGGAAAACAAATTTGACTCAAATACAATGATATTGCATGAAACAAATTGGCTAAGATCTCAATACAATGCCTAGATCACATATAGATGAGATTGGTAAGCATACAACTGCCAAATGTGTCCACACAGGCCTAGGTGACCTACATAACCCTCTTCAAAAGCTTATAGCTTTTGATTGGCTCAACCAAATGGAATGGAACTGATTGCATCAGAAACTACACAAAAATAGCTTCAAAACAAGCTATCAAGCAAGATTTTTGGATCAAACATGAAAGAGAACTCTCAAACTGAAATTGGATGTTCCTTACACGAGTCTAAGCACCTGATTCCATACTGTACCAGGTCAGACCCAATCATTGCCCTATTGATCTCTTTTGGTCCAAAATTGAACAAGATAGCTAGGAAAATGGATATTGACAATTTCTAGCTCAAGGTTGATGAAAAGTTCTCACTCAAATGGATGAAAATGCATGGTAACCTTAGGTAGGCTATGATACCATGTGAATTTCACACGTGTGGAGTGTCCACCACATGTGATTGTGATCTCCTAAGGTTTGTGGATGCACAAAGATCAAGACTAGATTGAGATTCAAGATCTATCTTTTATTGAATGGCAAAAACACACTACTACATGCATTTACTCACTTCCAAAGCTCATACATACGTGTGGGAAGTGCTCAAAAAATAATCTAAGTAAAAACAAGCTGCTCTCCTCAGGTAGAGAGAGAAAATTACCAATGGCTCTCGGGTAGATAGAATGTCATCTCCATTAGAGGAGTCCTAAATCCCAAAAAGACCCTTTGTAAAGATTCTTTTTATATTTTTTCTCAATTTTTTCTTACACATGGACCAATCAAAACACTCAAATTTGAAATTTACGTAACGTAAGTTTTTGAATCCACACTAAAATTGGCATAACTTTTTAGTGGTAAGTCCAAATTTAGCGGAGTTTGGTGCATTGGAAAGCGCTCAACAAGGGCTTTCCAATGATATGTTAGATGACATCGTTTGAGCTACGATTAAAAAGTTATGGCAAGTCAAAGGTATTACTGTTATAATATTTTAATAATATAAACTACATCTTGCACGAATTCTTAAAGGGTCTTATTGGAGATCAAAATGGCCAACTTTTTCGTAAGGGAAAGGTTTATGTGCCGGATAAGGAGGACTTGTGGGCCCAAATCCTACAACAGTGTCATGACAATCATTATGCTGGCCACCCAAACATACAACACTTGACCTTGTCAGGCAGAATTTCTTCTGGACAAAGATGAAAGGTCATGTCGAGGCATACGTTCAACGTTGTGAACAATGCCAGCAAAATAAAGCATAAAGACTCAAAGTTGCGAGTCTTCGACATCCCTTGGAAATTCCCAACAAGAAATGGAAAAGTATTTCAATGGATTTTGTGATTGGACTCCCTAAAACTCGGAGTGGTCACGATGCCATTGGGTGGTGGTTGATAGGCTTAACAAGATGGCACAATTTATACAAACTAAATTAACTGTCAAGGGGGACTCCAAATTCACTGGCAAGTTATGGTAATCAGTATTTGAAAAACATGAAACAACCCTTAGTCTTAGTTCTTCAAATCACCTAGAATCTGATGGGCAGACAGAACGTGTTAACCAGACATTGGAAGATATGCTTAGAGCATATGTTTCTCACAGACAGTTTGATTGGAAAAAATATCTCTCAATGGTTGAGTTCACACACAATAGTGCCAAGCAGATTCAGTCCTTTTATGTTGATGTATGGTCAGACTCAAAGGTCTCAAGGTGCAAGCTGTAGTAGATTTCCTACAAGATATGCAAGAAATGTTGTAAGTGGCCAAGGAAAGCATGAAAACTATCTAGGATAGAGCTATGCTAACTACGGTCGCTTCCTAATTTTGGAAGGTGAACTGGTTTAAGAGGATTTGTCTACCTTTGTTTCTAACATGCCTGAAAAAGTGGTTAACGTTCGTGGTCACCAATTGAGAAACCGTTTGGTTTCTCAATTTCTTGTATGTTGGAAAGACAAGTCAAATGATGAGGGCACTTGGGAGAGAGAAGACTATTTAAGGCTAAACTTCTCTGGTTTGCTCTCATTAGGAGGAGACTCTTAAAAAGGGAGGGAATGTTACATACCCATAAGGGAATGCAACAAGAAACTTGAGGTGACGATCTCATTATACAACGGAACGTTGATCTGGAGCTATAGGTCTTTTGGGTGCCATGTGTCCATGTCTTAATGGTGTGCGATGACTCTTCATTATGGACCCGCGTCAGTGTGCACAATTGCCGCATGTTGATGTCATGCGTGACCCCTATCATTGGAGATGACCCCACCTAGACTCTGTATATAGAGGTGGATCTCCATGAGCTTGTCATTCATTCTCTCCTCGAGAATGAAGAGCACTTCCACTGGTGGTCAAGTGAAGATGATTATCTAGGCCTCAGGATGTAGGTAGGCGAGGGTCAAGGGTAAGGTATGGAACACCATGGCTTTATTAGAGATCCGAGCTTGCTTGATGGTGGTCTATAGCTCAAGTGCACGAGGGTGAGGCAGCAGTACCTCTATGATTGGCGGTAACGTAGCGTTCGTCACCTGTTTGTGCTTTAGCAATGACCGAATCGATGGTGGGGATTCTTGCACTCACCTAGTGGCCTTGTATGAAAGCAATCGCAATTGTGTGGTTGGGTGAGGAAGTCCATTTCATAAAACACATGTACTTCCATTGTGTTCTAAGTTATGTTGGACTATGATTGACTTTTTAAAAAAAATGACAAGCTTAGCACTCAACATGTGGAGCTATGCGATAATGGACTTGAGTCATCCTTATGCCATAAAGAGGTAATTGGTCTAGGTCCAAAAAAAGAAATTGAGTCACTCTTGAAGCACAAAGAGGCTTTGACACATGTGCCACATGTTGTTTCTATTATTTTTTGAAAAAAAGTGTCCACCCTATTTCAAATGAATGTTTCTAGGATGATTCAAATCAACCATTTGAATTAACAACTCTTATTTTCATCATCATCGTCAATCCCTTTCTCATCTCCCTCTACATACTCCTCATACTCTGAGGACTCTAAAACTGATGATGCCTTAGATCCATTGTCGAAGTTGTGAGCACGACAACTTGTACTCTCTCTTGCCCTCCTACATGATGCCTATGCTCGGGTGATAGCTCCGGCACACAAGGATTGGCAAAAAAAAATACTAATAGTTTAAAATCGTATCTCATACTTATAACAATTCAATAATTATAACTTAGAATATAATACAAATGTCTTTCAAATTCAACTTTCAAACCATAGACTGCAGTAGATGCAACAATGGTACATGTCCTAAATTCTCACCTACCCTCGCTATAGCCTCCTCATGGGAATACATATACATACTCCTCTTGTGATCTTCAAAGTAATAAAAAAGTACTCAACTCTCCAACTACCAAAAGCTAATGAAATTTTTTACGATTTACAATTTTTCCTTAACTTTGTTTCAAGTACATTGTTTGTAACCAAATAACTTGAAACAAATCAAATTATCAATCGACCATATCTATTTCAAGTACAGCATCAGTTGCCAAACTTGAAAACAGTATTGAGTAAGCATGCAATTTTGCAACATGCAAATATCAACTCTACTTCTCACTCACGACACAAGAAATAGACAATCATGAAATCGTTGATTATTGACATTTCTAGGCGTCTTTTAGTTGTCTATTTTTGTGCATTTATAGTTGTACTATAGGACCACAAATTTGTAAGTAGATCCAATTTTGACTAACGATTTATAGATTTGTAAGATTGCAAACATAGTAGAATCAATTGAAACATTCATGACTAGCACTTCTTCGCTTTCTGGCTACATGCATATGCACTCACAAATAGGTATGGCTTTATCTATTTTCAGTTCATTTCATCTGTGTCATTTTCTAGATCCATTTATTTTCTATATGCACTTCGTGTCAATTGGAGTGTATTTGGTTGCAATTTATGCTAGTTTCCATACCAGTTAATGAATGGGTTCGTAGTGTATTAGTGACTTGATTAATATTGTGAATCATAGTTGATCTGAATATTTGTTCGACGTGTTTGAAACGATTGTAAGAGGTCATATTAGTTGCTATGTAGTACTATATGCCATATATAGTATATTTGTAGTTCTAGTCATAATTTCTACACTGAAGTAAGAGTTCGTATCATGGAATTGGTTTGTAAGAGTTCGTATCATAAAATTTTAGATTTTTCTATTTTTCAGCAGTGTCAAAATCCCAACACATTTAAAATCCGTTGGACACGTGGCAAAAAAACCGGAAAAAAAAAGAAATAAATAAAATTTTTCCACGTGGACGTCAAAATCCAACGTCCACGTGACAAGGTTGTCGGAATCCGACTTCCACGTGAAAAAAAATAAGAAACAGATTATTCCTTTCCCAAGAGTCTCTTCTTTTGATCATCACGTAATAGGGATCGACCCTTTTCCAACTTGGTGCCCTTTGGTATTCTTGAAGTTGCTCATCGTTGTTTAGCAGCATTACGATTCTCCAAAAGGGTTGTGGAGGTAAAGCATTCACTAGGTTGCTGAATCCTTAGCAGACACTTTCTTTGAACTCCCTCGGTCTTCTTTCTTGTAGGTCCTCTGAAATTCCTCTAACTATTTTCAATCATCAAATCATCTTCGGATTTTCACTTTAGATTTATTGGACAATTTTTTTGAAGGCCTTGCCAAATAGTCATCCAAGGCCATGGCACTTTTTGTATCAGAAACTCTTGATTGTGAACCCTCAAGCCTTGGTCCGGTGAAGGTGTCGCTCTTACTCCTTGGAAGGGGTGAAGAAAGTCCTCGCCGAGACTGCACAATCTTGTCAAGTGGATCTTGATCAAAAGATTTAAAATCAGGTGGTGATGGAGGTAAAAACAGTTGATGAGTGGCAGGTAGTGGATTAGTTATGAGGTTGCATTGGGATGTTGGCGAAATGAATTGTTTAGAGAATTGTCATGGAATTTGAAAGAAGATGTGGTTGGTATGGCATTAGAGGTGGAGGTAGAGGTGGAGATGGAAATGGTCGAAGGAAAAAATGAAGGTTGGTAAGATAATGAATCGTGCATCTATTTTGAACATGTCTAGACAATCCATGGTCCTTGATCTCAACTATCCTTCTGGAAAGGTCAATCTCCCTGTCTGTCATAGCTGTATCTTTGGAAAGCAGGCTAGGATTCCTTTTAGATCAAACCATATGCATGCAGCAAAAGGTTTGTTAGATGTTGTTCATACAGATATATGTGGACCTATGCAAACTCCATCATTGTTATATGCAAAGTATTTCATTACCTTTATTGACGAATTCTCCAAAAGAACAGTTGTTTCTTTTATTAATGTGGGGTCGAAGATCTTTCGTAGTATAGCCCTTCCGCTTGTCAACAAAGGTTAGATCACTGGATAGGTGCCTAACTATGCATAGATGCTACTTTTAGTTTAATTCCTACTTTCTTCCTTAACTCTACTCACCAGTATGCTACTCCTCTTTAACTCTACTCCTCTACACTAACATTCATCATAGTTTTGGTTGAAGGGAAGGGATGTAGAAGAAGAGATTGAGAAGAGAAGAGAAAGAGAGAGAAAGAGAGTGAGGGTGGAGGTTAGCTCAAATGCTCCTTATGCTTGCTAATGGAAAAACATTCACTATGGCAAACAATAAAACATGAAAATGGAAAGCTATAGAAAACACAACCAAGAGCAATAGCAAGTAGTGAATAGCAAATGAGGATGCTTCTCTTCCAGAAATGGTAGAGTTTTCTCCTTCTCATTAAGCATCCAAATAGTGTACAAATGATGCCTTTTTATAAAATGGGGAAGGCCCTTACCCCTCAATCTTATTGGCTAATATTCACAATGATCCTAACCATTCATCTTGGACCCAACTTGATCCAAGGGTCCACAAAAAGTACATTAGAAATCACAAGATTCATGTGAGTCCCAATTTGGACCCAACTCTAAAAAGTGATCTCTAAGTTTAAAAATGACCTTGGGCCTCTAGTTTTATTTTAATTACAAGTCCCAAGTCAAGTTTATTTTATTTACAACTTCAATTGCGTGCTCATTGGGCCATGGGCTTATACACGCAGGATGCCATGCCCTCGCAACACATTTTATTGGAGGATTTTATTTATTTACACTTTGTTAAGAATACCCCCAACAATTAAACATAAATCAGAGGCTTTCATCAAATTCAGACAATTCAAAGAGCATGCTGAGAACCAAATTGGCAAACAAATCAAAGCATTGAGGTCAGACAACGGGGGAGAATACATCTCCAATGAATTCAAGGAGTATTGCCTTAACAACGACATTGAACAACAATACATCACCTCCTATTCACCTTAGTCAAATGGTCTTGCTGAGAGAGAACCAAACCTTAGTCGAATCGGCAAAGTGCATATTATCACATGCTATACTTTCGAAGTCCTTTTGGGCTAAAGCTGTTTCAACAACAACCTATATTCAAAACAGATGTCCTACTAAAAGTCTCTCATACAAAACACCATTCGAAGTTTGGACAAGTATCAAACCTTCTCTATCAAACCTACGAGTTTTTGGATGTACTACTTTTGCGCAGATTTGGAGGTTCTACTAACATCTTATCTTTATCTTTAAAATTCATGGGTTGATCTTTAAGGAAGATGACATCCTTGCTGACAAATATTTTTCTTATTGCAATGTTATAAAGCTTATATGATTTATTAACTAAGACCCACAAAGATAGATTTAGTACTAGAATTATGTAATTTCTTTCTTAGCTCAATCAAAATCTGAGCACACAATTATTTATGTGCGGCATTGTATGTAATATAGATCTACGCGCAATTGGCGAGGACTGGCCACATAACTCCTGATGGATTCTGGAGTTTTCTCAAAAATTGTAAGTCTCCAAGCTGGCTGCTCTCCCAATGCGGGTATTTTATCCAATTCTTTGATGGCCTCTATTTTAGAGGTCTTAAACTTGAGGACCCAACCACCACGCGAGGACTCATGAGGATGTTGCGCTAAAAAGCTCTAGATTTGGTCCTCGATGTTGATTGGTCTTCTGAACAATGGTGTGGTCCTTGATGAAGACGAACCTAGTTGCATTGACTGTGGAGTTGGCTGTATTCTGCAACTTCAGGGGCTCCACCCTGGTCCATGCCCAAATCCAACCATGTATCCACAGGTGCATCAGCTTGGTTTGGAGGGGAGAATTATGACATGACCGGAACTGAAATTTGAGGCCCAGATTCCAACACCTGAGCGGTAGCCTTTTCATATGCGTGGATGGTTGCTTTGGCCTTTGCCAACTCAGTTGAAGCTGCACCCTTGAATCTGTCAAAGCGGCCTTGGAATCCTTGAAGGGCCACTTTATAGGTTTCAACCTTTTTAAACAAATACGTGATTTTTGTCAGAGTGATAAGATGATTAGGTATTTGCGTCTGTAGATACGCATCATGCTCAAGGGTGGTCGCATCCAATTCACCTTGGAGACATGTGCGATCTTGTTCAGCCATCTGTAGTTGACCTTGGAGCAGCTGCACTTGTTGCTTTGCATCCTGCATGACCTTGTCCACTTGGTCTTGGGCGGTTGTGAGGGCATTTTGCAGGGAACTGACATAATCCTCTAGGCGATCAACCAATTGTTGTGCCTTCTTCTTCTCAGCTTCAGACTTGGCTTCATGTTGCTTGGCGATCTTCAATTATTTGTCCAGTTGAATGACTTTCTGGCTGATGAGTGTATTCTCAGATCACATATCTGAGATGCGCTGCAACATTTCTTTTTTCTTTTCTAGCATAGACTGGATTACTTGCGCAAGGCTTGAGACTAAACTGAGAGCATCAATAGAATCTACTGTTGTGGAGGCGGTAGCAGCAGAAGGACCTGGTGGTACTGTCTCTAGTTGGCGTGGAACAGGTGCCTGTAACTCTTCTTCTTCAAAGAGATCTTCTTCTTCATAGTCCTCAGGTACTGTGGCGTCAAACTGCTTTGGTGATTTGACAACTTGCCCGGCCCGAATTGTGGCTGGTGTGGCTTCAACTTGATGTTGCTGGTATCGAAAAAGAATCTTCAACACCAGTAGTAGTATCATGGAACTGTTCAAATCCTCTTCCAGGAAATTGGAGTTCAAAGGGCACAGGGCTCTGGGGCATTACAAAAACTTCTGAGACCCCAAAGGGAATCGGAATCATCGAACATGTCCATGAAATACTGGGTGTTGGGGGAGACAGCTTATTTGTGTGGAGGTGAGGCGGCCTGGGCAGTTGTGATGGGAATGGTAGCCCCAATGATCACAGACTGTCCTTGAGAGGAAGCAGAGGTGAGAGAAGCATCAGAGGTGGGGGGAATAGGTAGTTCAGTCCGAATAACAATAGGGGGTTGGAAACGCAACTGAAGGTGTCTGCATAGTACGATGTCGTGACGCGGAAGGCAAGTAAAAAATGACGATCTTGCTGCTTGGACGACGTTGACTATGTGAGCTGGATGGCTGGTGGGATGACTTTACAGGTGCTTCTTCATAGATAGAAAACACGGAATCCATACGAAAGCCATGGATTTTATTTTCAAGATGGGAGGTGCTAGGAGTGACAACAAAGGGCCAACAACAAACTGATGTTTGGTATTGCTCTTGAAGGCTCATTTGAGCTCCCAAAAAATGGTCTTGAACCAGTTATATCGTTCCAGAGGGGCCTTGGCTATATTGGTGTGAGACTCAACTATTTCACGCAGAATCTGAGAAGTAATTTGGTCTTTCCCGAGGTTGTCAACCATCAAAAAATTGTTGAGGAGCTGAGCAGCAGCCTGAATGGCAGGATCTATAATAGCATCTAGAAGATAGTCATCCTTATTCCAGTGCAGATCATTGGTAACATCAATATAAGACTTAATAGCCTATTTGGCTTGCTTATGGTTTGGTGAGGGTTGGGTACCAGATGCTATCCCTATGGCAGCAAGGGCGGCCTCAGTCACACGCACCTTGTGTGTGGCTCCCTAGAAAGTAATGTAAAACTTGGATTTCTCCTCCTTCCAAGTACTGAAGGCAAGAGTGATAAAATCCATATTGATTCTCCTTGAGAAGGCTCTCTCATGAATACCCATTACAGTAAGCAGAGGCTTCGCAAGGGTCATCCACTGAGTGACCATGCTTGTGCTAGGGAGGATCATGATCTCCGTTGCAGATGGGACATCACGATGGATAGTGTAACGAGGTGACTGAGACGTATCTGTGGAAGACATGATGGAAAAAATCAAAAACTAAAAGTAATAGGCATGAGTGTATATCAAAAAATAGTACAGAAAGTTTTGAAGGCTTTGCTAGCACAAGTGAGTAATGAATCGAATTTAGCCAACTTATAAGTGAATTTGGAGGGTCCATTACACAGAATACTAGTTTGGTTGATCAGTTCTGAACAAAAATTTGCAGGCTTTCTCAGTACTGTGAAAATAGGCTATAAAAATCTCGGCAAAGGTTTTTGAGACTCTGAACCAATCCGACAAACGTTTTCCAGGTCTGGCGAAGGATGAACCTTCGCCCACCTTCGCCCAACTGTTGTTATAAATGCAATTTTCAGGATCTGAACCTATAGCCAACCTAATTTTGACATTTTAAGACCATCTAGCATGTCAATGAAGATTTCTAAGAAGAGTAAGGTGCTCGACGAAGGTTCTCAAAATGGCATATTGATGATCATTTGCCTAACCCAAAAAAAGTACCAATTGGTGAAAAGAACATTCACCCAACTCAATATGGGTATATCTGAGGTGGATCTTGCTTCTGAAAACTCGGCGAACAATTCTAACACAGTTTGTGCAAAAAATGATTAGAAAAGTAAATTTCCAAGTCATTTTTCCATAAAGATCTATCTACTTCCTGAGCTGATGACATTTCTGACTTTTGCTCATCAGTCTTTTCTCATTTTTTCCTATTTTTTTTTTTTGTCTTTTCCGAATGATGGAGTACTTCATTAGATTCTTCAAATCCAGAACAAAAAAGTGGCTCCTGATGGGCTTCTGGTTCAACTTGAGTTAACTTTTGTGCTAATACTTCTTTTGCTTTTGCCACCAACTTCAAGAACTCTCCCAACGAAATATTGACCTTACTAGACAAAATATTCATGAGTAGTTCTGTTTGAGATGCTTCTGATTCAGTCATCTTGAAAGGTTCTTCATGATGATGCAATTGAGCATTCATATCTTTATGTGAATTTTTCGGTGACTACAATGGTGAAGAACGAACTTCAGTTGTTGCTCTAGCAACTTCAAGCTCCTCTTCTTCTTGCAGATGTTTAATCCACTGCCTCATATTATTATATCTTCTGTTTTCTGCATGAAGATTTGGATAGACTCCAGATGATGTTGGTATGTCAGTTAATGGTATAGAATCAGCAAGTACTGGATCTGCTACCAGTTCTTTTTGCTTTTGTGCTCTGGTGACCACCATCAAGGGTACACTTGGTTTATTCTAAGCTACTGGTCTTCGCTTGATTGTTATCAAATTTATAGGAGCTGTAGCCAGTGGTGGCTTTGGTCTTGCTGGGCAGTCCTTATAGCAATGCCCATAACCACAGTCACGACAAAATGGTACAAATTTACTTTTATTTGGACATTCTGCAACTCTGTGATTTTCTCCACATGCAAAGCATCCAAGTGGTGCTCTAGTCCAGTTTCTAGATGCTTGTTGTTGCGCAACAACATAAATAGCATATTGGTCTGAAGATCCATCTTCATGTTCATTATCATAGTTCCATTGCTCGGCATTCTGTAAGGTTCTGGTTCCATCAAATTGGCAGGAGGAGCGGGGTGCTTTGGTGGGGTAGGTAAGGGTAATCATTCCAGGTATCCATGAGCAGATTGTCGAGGTCTAGCTGCTGGATTTTCTCCATAATGTGGTTCTCGATATCCCATTTAGGCATACCGTTGTTGAATTATCCGAGGATTGAAGTTGCAAAAAACAGTCTCATGATCAAGCAAATTACACAAATGGCATATACTAATTTCCATTCATTTTTTCAATTGAGGACACTCATTCACTGTGTGATTTCCTATACAAATAGAACATCAGACATTTTTCCTGGTAGGAAAAGTCTTTGCAAACTTCTCAGGTTCCTTGTTCATTTGTTCTTGGAAATCTTCCAATGCTATGATCTTCTCATTAAATTGTGACTACAACTTTCCCATATGTTTCTGCTAGTTCTTTCCGAGTTTCTTGAACTCATTGAGCATCATTTTTGCAGTAGCGTTGACATTTGTTGATGCAATAGTGGTGGATGTCGTAGTGGTTTGCCCTGCTGTATAAGAGAACATACTGATATTTGGCTCATCGTCTAAATCTTCATCCTCCTCCCGAATCGCATCATCCATGGCATTTTGCAAAAGTGCGTACTCATTATGGCGTTTCAGCTCACGTCGGATCCTTTTAGGTAATCCTGACAAAAACCACATAATCATGGCATTTTTGTTAATCAGCTCAGATTCGCACTCAGATCTGAGACGTTTTACTCGTTCAATGTAATCTCGAACCATTACCCGCTTTCCCATTTTAATTTTACTTGAAAGTAGAAAAGGGTCTTCCATAAACTTTTGAGGTTTGAACCATGTAATAAGGGCTCATTTAACAGTCTCCCAATCCATACGCTCAGTTTCATCTTGATTATAGTACCAATCTTGTGCTGCACCTGTTAAGGCCATAGGAAAAAGCTTAAGTTTATCATGGAAATTTTTTTTGCCATAGACTTCACAAGATTCAGAATAGATCTGAAGAAATCTAACTGGATTTGTTAATCCATTGTATTTGGGTAGATCCAAACGGGATGCTCTTCTAACAATGATTGGATTGACTTCCTAAGGAGCACCTCCAAGGGGCAACCATCTTTATAGATTAAATCAAGCAGACAATGAGATTGGATCTAGATTTTCAATCAAAACTATCTCAGATCAGGTCTGCTAGATCTCTTCCACTTGACAAGAATCAGATTCCTATATCGAGAAAAAGATTTCTAAAATCAACCAATCGATACTTCTCAAAAATGAAATATTCTCATAATCTAAATTAGACTGTAACAGATTTGTCCCAAAATTTGACAGAGACTTGATCTGGAAAATCAAAACCTAAAAATAGAACTGGCGAAGGTTTCCTAGATGAAGATTGACTCGGCGAAGGTTCAACAATGTTATTTTTGGTAAAAACTCTCTAATCAGATTTTTCTGACAAATTCTAAGGAAATAACCTTCGCCGACCTCTCAGACTCAGAATTTGACATAGATAAAGCTAGGGTAAAACCGGCAAAGGTTTTCGGCACACAAAAACACAATTTCTATAGTTTGACGAGGGTAAAAATAAAGATTTTCTATGATTTGGATAGGATGAATGTTCGCCGAACTCAGAAATAGCAACTTACTATAAATAGAATGATTTCGAATCTTGGCCAAGGTTTTGGCGAAGAATCAAGAGTAATATTGGTATTTTTGCAAAAAAGAGACTTTTTTTTGGCAAAAATATAACAATATGACAACTGATCTTCTAAGAAACCTTCTATTTCTGATATTATTCTTTGCTGACCTGGCAGTAGATAGATCTAAATCACACCTATGCACAATCAATTGGGTGAAGGTTCTTTTTTTGTATTTTTAGAGCTTTGGTGATTTTTTGGTGTTTTTGATGGTTTTTCTGATGTTTCTGAAAATTTGCTGGGAAGGATTGTTCGGCCCTTAAACTGACCGAACGTGTCTGCAATTCGGCGAATGTTTCTTGAAAGAGGACAAAAAGTTATCATCTTTGATGACAATTTTTGTCTCATTTTGACTAAAATCTGACAAATTTGACTGATTTTTGTTGTTTTTTCTGATATCTCAGATCCAAATGGATCTTAAGATAGGTGATCTAAGTAGCTTTTCCTATCTCACAATTAGATTAGATTTCAAACAAGCAAATCCAATCAGATTAAGCAAAATCACTCCCAAACTAACCCTAAATGTAGATTTAACACTATTCATGCCATGACAAGATGCCTAATGCAAGCTAACCATCCAACAAACATGCTGCAAACTAAAAAATTGGCGTAGCTCCCCGGCAACGGCGCCAAAATTGTAGTGGGTTTCTTCCCTTGCCTATCCTCAACCCAAGATCTAATCAATCTAGCATCAAGGAGATGACGTTAGTTGTCACCCGTAAGTTCGTTCCCATGAGAGCGATAACATAGTTCAGATTTCAGCATGAATGGAAGATTCACATCTAACTCTAACATCCATTAACCCTAAGATCCACAATGAAGATAGCTTACTATTTCTCTCTCATAAAAAGTATAAAAACATGCAATCCCAATAACAATCAGATCCAACAATTAGCAAACACAATAAAAGCATGAGAGATGGAGGAAAAGTAATAGAGAGCAAGGACATTCATAAATCCATTTCACAAGAGAAACAATCTGCTTCATTGAAATGAAGATATGTACATGTGTAGGAAACTTGAGTTGGTCCCTTTTTATAGTAGAGAGGAGGACCTTGGCCTCTGAATCCTATTGGTCCAATTCTACCTCCCTAATTATTCAAATTTAAAAAAGAGTGGGAACCATCCAAATTGGAGGGAAACCCAACTTTATTCACTAACTTGACATTTAGGCCTTGCGACATTATAACTTCCACAAAAAGGCCTAAAGTCCTTTTATTGACTTTCTAATTAATCAAATCTCTATGTGATCATCGGGTTGGACTTACACACGCAGGGTGCTAAATCTCTCTCACTTTCTAACTTGGGTTAGGATTGCCTTGGGATCCGCAAACCCTCCAACACTAATCGACTATTCGGTTTTAATCTTCATCCATTGTTTATCCAGTTATGTTGATTTTTCCGTGTTCTTACACAGTCTGCAGATTTACAAGTGTTTTTATATAGTCTGCAGAAACGCTTATTATCCTCAATATATCAGATACACAGATTGGACATATAGCTAAAGCTAAAACGTCAAGAGACGTTTGGAACATCTTGAACTCACTATATGACGTGAGGGACGTAACTACTGAGTTATATCTACGAAAGAAATTCTTCACATTCAAGATTCTCTTCACAATCACATTAACCGGTTTAAGAATCTCTTGCAATATATGGACATTGTTGGATTAGTCATAGACGATCAAGACACAATTATGACATTGCTTTCAAGATTGCCCTCTACATATGAGAATTGGGTGATGATCATATTGACACACTCAGATCTAACTCTTACTAGAGTTATCACTATGTTGCTGCAAGAAGACAATCAAAGAAGTCAAGACACTTTGTCTATTTCCTCCTCTCAGGCTCTATATGTCTTTGACAATTTGAGTCCTAGTTCCATTGGTGAGAGAGCTACTTTGCAATTGATCAGACTGTATCTGACTAAAATGTTGTACATGTACCTTTGTTGTGTGATGTAGACCAACTTCTGTTTTCCAGTCTCTGTGGATTTGTATACCAAGGTAGAAATGAGCTTTGTCCAGATCGGTCATGTTGAATTCGGAAGATAGCATTGTCTTAGCTTCTTTTATCAGATCGGTACTGTTGCTAAAAAGTAATGTATCATCCACATATAAAGTGATAATGATTAAAGACTGTTGCACTGCTTTGAAATAAACATTTGAATCTAAAGAGCTAGGTGTGCAACCATGATCAATAAGAAAAGTATTGATCATTTGAAACCATGCTCAAGCATATTGCTTCAAGCCATAAAGTGCCTTATGGAGTTTGCACACATGATTGTGTTTACCCTCAATAATATAACCTTCGGGTCGCACCATGTAAATGTCTTCTTTGATAACTCCATTGAGATATGTTGTCTGTACATCCATTTGATATATTTCCAAATCTACTGTAGTGGCAAATGATAGCAAAAGTTGAATAGCAGAATGCTTGACTACTAGACTGAAAGTTTCAATGTAATCGACGTTGTATACCTAAGAAAATCCTCTGGCAACAAGTCGTGTCTTTTTTTTGTTGATGCTTCCATCTGCGTTGTACTTGACTTTGAAAATCCATTTTCAATCAACTACGTTTCTACTAGCAGGTAAATCAACAATCGTCCATGTTTGGTTCTTGATAAGAGATGAATACTCTTTATCCATAGCTTCTTTCCAGAGATCAGAATCAGGCTGACTGAGTGCCTCTTCGACAGACGTCGGTTCCTGAACAAGGTAGGTAGCAGACTCATCAATATACCGGTTGGGTGGTCTGCCAGTTCTTGAAGATCTTCTAGGTAATAGAGGAAGTTGATCATTTCTATCGTACTGTAGTTGTTAAACTGCAACATCATCATCTTCTGACCTGTCGTTGATTTGTTGTTCATTGAAAGTAGAAGAGCTTGGACCTTCAATGGGAATAGTCGTTTGCGAAACTGAAAAGTTCAAAGCATCAGGAGAATCTGACAGATCGGCTACATGGGAACTGCCCTTTCCTTTGAGGTCTTGAAACTGATCTTCTATGAAGATGACATCTTCGCTAGTGAATATCTTTGACTCGATGGGATCAAACAACTTGTAGGTTTGATCTGAAGTAGTGTACTCCGAAAGTCGAGCTTCTTCCTGAGATCATGAGGTATCTGCACAAAGGCAGTACATCCAAAAACTCGTAAGTTTGATAAAGAAGGTTTGGTACCTGTCCAAACTTCGAATGGTGTTTTGTCTGAGAGGCTTTTGGTAGGACATCTGTTCTAAATATAGGTTGCTATTGAAACAGCTTCAGCCCAGAAGCACTTCGAAAGAGTCGCGTGTGATAACATGCACTATGTTGATTCGACTAAGGTTATGTTCTTTCTCTCAACAAGACCATTTGACTGACGAGAATAGGAGGTAATATATTGCTACTCAATGCCGTTGTTGAGGCAGTACTCCTTGAATTCGTTGGAGATGTATTATCCCCCGTTATCTGACCTCAGTGCTTTGATTCGTTTGTCAGTTTGATTATTAGCATGCTCTTTGAATTGTCTGAATTTTATGAAAGCCTCTGCCTTTTGTTTAATGAAATAAACAACTATCCTTTTTGAAAGCTCGTCAATAAAGGTAATAAAATACTTTGCATCTAACAATGAAGGAGTTTGCATCGGTCCACATATATCTGTGTGAACTTTGTACCTGTAACAACATCCCATAATTTGCTGGCGATTAGCAAGGTCTTCATCTTAAATTTGCACAAATGATAATTGGATCTATTCAGCTTGTCTGTGATAAGAGCGGCTTTACTTTGAGAATCCATCTGGAACTTAGTTTGTCAATTATATCGATCATGCTAAGATGTAGTAATCCCAACAATAGGAAAGCAATTCTCTGATACTGAAAGGTTGGAAAGAACTGAAGAGTTTGATATCAATTTGATATCGTGAAAGATATCAAGTATTAGAGCTTTCGCTCTGATATCATGAAGGAATCAAATAAAGAAGTAATGAAATGGCTCTGATACCATGTGAAAAATAGGTTAGATAATCATAGCTGAAACTTCCTACTTCCAGTGCATGACTACGCCTATCAAAAATTGAACAAAGCAGTAGTGATGGGAATCACGTTCAATCTTTAGCAACTAACTTTGAAATCACTAGATACTAAGTGATTACGTAGCTAAACATAAAGTATTGAATTCTCAAACAATTTTATCAGTTACAAAGGAAATACAGAGATGCATGTATTCTGACATATACTGAATGCAATAAAAGATAGGTATTGATTTAGAAAAACAAAATCAGATGCTAATGAGCGCAAAATATTAGCGGATAGAAACTGCGCACTCTAGGCTATCTCTAAGTAACTGAGGATAAGTTTGATAATAAGCAACTATGCTGATAAGCAATAGCGCAATAGCAACTCTAAAATATAACTCTAAAAGACTGAGCTAGAATGCCCAAGAGAATTCAGTGATATTAAACTGCTTACATTGAAATTGTATGAATATGATCAACTATTTATACTAAGAAATTAGGTCGTCAATTGCGAGTGCCAGTTGGCTGGTCTTCACTGGCATCCATCCGGTTCCTTATCATTGATTGCTGATAAGCAACGAAATTGGTCGTAAACATTCTGTCTGCATAAGTGAAGCAAACTGACACTTCTACAAAAATGAACTAAAATAGCCACAGGCGACACTATCGCAAAGGGCGACAGTATCGGAATTTTGTGAAAAGTGCAATAGTGCCTTAAGCTAATTTAGGGTTGCCTTACACTTTGCCAGAGTCATTTCCTTAACTTTTTGAGGCTCTTTGGAGAAAGCGAAAAGCGCGACATTTTGTCAAGTGAAAAATGTGACTGCATATTTGTTCGCGAATCCCGACAAAATGCGAAAAGCGACATTGCATTTTTACATGAGATTCTTGACAGGCGACAGCTAAAACCGAAGCGGCACTAAGGTAAAACTCCATGTATTTCCTGACAGGTGAGATAGCCGAAGTGAGAGAAAATGTGAAATGCGACACTGTGGTAAAACTCCGTGTAATTCTGCAGATTGTGTAAAAACACTTGTAAAATTACAGACTGTAAAAGAATCGGGGAAAAACCGCAGATTCGGATAAAACAATGGATGAAGATTAAAACAGATTAGTCGATTGGTAAGAAGGAGAATAATCCAACAAACGCAAATGGGCAAAGCGTGAAGCTTTGAGAGCTAGCTCTAGCATGGAGAGCTAATGGAGATCACATGATTGGGTGTGATTGAAGGGCAAACACTATGATGGGTGTTTGCTAGCGATCTATTGTAGGGTGTCGTAAACGTGGGGACAGGCAGCGAAAGCTTGAGCGTGGTCGTGTAGGAGTGGAAATGCAACAGTTAGCAGCAAAAATATTCAAGTTGAATCATCCATACAAATTGCGCAAATGAACAATACAGTAGTGAAACAAAAATTGCACTCTGATTAATATCAACAGTGAGTACAATGGCTTGATGTAATAACTTCAGCTTGCTGAGTGTGATAACGATGGCTATAGATAACTCTGATTATATTGTTAAACAAAAGCTTGATTAACACTTACATAGCTTACTCCAGTCTTTGTATATGTACAAAAGTAAGTAACCATCCTTGGGATATTTGGCTGTTTAGGTTTAATGATAAGTTGGCGACATCGGTCTGCCAATGTAGTGAAAAATCCGAAGGTGCCCTTAGATTGAAGGTATGTAAATCTCAAAGGTGCCTCTAGAGTGAAGGCAGGGAAAATGCCAAAAAAAAAAAAAAAGATGAAGGCGGGTCTGAAATGGATTCCAAGGCATTCTGGCCACTGTGTCACATTTTTCGCGAAGGTGTGAAAAAGGTGAAAAAGGCGAAGGTGTCTTAAAAATGTTTAAGGCATAATTTGACCTTCAAATTTCAGCTTTCAAATGCCAACACGCTCAATATTTGAATAACATACTTCCTTCCTCAAAGAAGGGTATCATTTTTCAATAACATTTAGTTTAACATTTTAGTTTTTCTTTTTGCTTTAAAAAGTCGACATCACTAAAGCAAGATAAAAAGATGAGGTGATTGATATATCAAAAGAAGCTTCATAGAGCTTTCAAATCATTAAAATTTTCACAAAAACCAAAGATCACATTTAAGAAAAGTTTAAAAAATTGAAATACTTTTTATACTCCTCAAACTCAAGTAATCTCATTTTTCACTTTTTTAATAAAAAAAACGGCAATGGTGGGAGAAAAATATTTATGGCCAAATTTTTTTTCAAGCACCTTCCAGTTGCTAGAAGGCGCACGTAATAAAATTAACCTTTTTACACGCACCCCTTCTGGGTGCGTGTAAAAAAAATTTACGTCACGGAAAGATGCCTTCTCGAACAGTTTCCCCCGTGGAATGATGTGTGCCCTCGGAGGGCTTCCTTTCCCCCCTTGAACTCAGCATTGTGGCAATAGCTTACAGCTAGCATGTGACAATAACTTATCGCTAACGTGGCAAGGCGAAAACGGTATAGTCAGGCAATAGAAAGGAAACTTGAGGGACTCACAGTGCTTTGGAAACCTCCCTCGAGTTTCCCTTTAAATATCCTACATCTCTCAATGGATATCGGCTTTTGAAAAATAATGCCTTCTAAAACCTTCAACTCAAAAATGTTGCATTCTAAAATCCTAAAACTATAAAAAATTGACGTTTATTATAGTAGTTACCCTTGTTTAAAAAAAGTGCATCAATTGAAACTATTTTTTATCTCCTAAAATATATTCATCGTAAAGTTTTTTCATAAATTTCAAAGATCTTTGGCATCCAACTATTTTTCTTGGGCATTAACCTAGCTGGGTCCAACAATTATTTTCAGGGTACATTGTGTTATAAGGTTAGAAAATTGTCATGTATCCATAAGTTTTCAAACATAAAAAAAAAAAAAAGAAGTTGTGCTAAAGATTGAGCACCTGCAATGTAGAAATTCCCATTTCAAAATTTTACGTGGTTTTATGAAGTATTATAATAATCTGCATGCATCCTATATATATTTAAAAGCCAACAGTTTAAAATCCTACATATATTTTACTAAACATAAAATTTTTTACAAAATAAAATTTTGATCGATTTTTAAAAAGTTATCATCTTGCATTATATCTTTTAAGTCATTTTTTTGAGAAAAGTTGCTAGTTCCATTCCTATACTATGCCGATTTTAAGAGCACTGTGAGGGAGGTTTATACTTTTTACGTTCTTACAAATTCCAAGGCTTGGTACGTTGCCAAATAAACTTGAAAGTTGAGAGATGGAACCAGAACCTTGGGCGTGGACCACCCGCCGGGGGGGGGGGGGGGGGGGGTTGCGGCTGATGCTTTATGACTTGACGGGTCACTCGGGTCAAGCCCAACAAACCAAAAAAAAGCTGACGTTGACCTTCACAGTCTACACGTAATCCCACCCACTCAGCCGCCACTGAGGCCTCGGGCGCTTCGGCTTCTGACAGCCACCTTTCAAAATGACAAACACGACTATCATCAAAGCACTTTAATTACATGGACACCGCAGGTTTTTCATTGAATCTTCTTTACTTTTCTTTTGGTCTCAATAAAATTGCTGTTGCTTCTTTCTTTTTGGTTTTCTATTGTGCTTTCGCTTCCCACCATCTTGCCTTGAACCCAATGATCAATTTGAATTAGGTCAGGTTCATGTAGACTACAGCAATTATAGTTGATAATTTAGAGTCTTCTAAGTTTTAGTTTACGTAATGGATTTTTGGTGACTATTTTGCCCATTTCTGAACAGATTAAAAAGCAGAATAGTCACCTGTTTTTTAAAAAAAAGTTTTAGTGCAGATTATGCCTGCCATCTGCCACGTGGCAACATTGGATTGGTCTCAAATTTTTTTAGTGCTGATTCTACTTGCACCTGCCACGTGGCAGCTAAGGATTGGTTTGAAAAGGGTCCAAAAATCCATTACGCAATGGAAGGGGCCGGGCAGAGGCCATTCTGCCCGGTTCGGATTTCCAGAATTTTTTAGGCTCGGCCCGAAAATTTTTGGAGCCTAAAAATTTTTGGAAATCCGAACCGGGCAGAATGGCCTCTGCCCAGCTCCTTCCATAATACGTAATGGATTCTTTGTGCTGATTACGCCCACTTTTTGGGCTTTTTAAAAAGCATAAAATGTCACTGAATTTTTTTTAAAAAAATTTAAAATTCTGAAGCACATTCCAAACGCGCATCAGTCCGCGTCAAACTGTGCGCGTCAGATTGCCACGTGGCAGTTTCTCATTGGTCCAAAAAAAACCACAGTGCTGATTATGCTTTGTAGATGGCATGTGGAAAAGTCAAAGACTCCAATACGCAATGGAAGGAGCCGGGCACAGGCCATTCTGCCCGGTTCGGCTTTCCAAAAACATTTAGGTGAAGCTCGAAGCCGAGCCCAATTTTTTTTGGAAATCCTTACCGGGCAGAATGGCCTGTGCCCGGCCCCTTCCGTAATACAACATGGAGTGCTTGAAGATTTCAACATGTAATCATCTTTAGACTTTTACTATTGTTGCCCCAGCCCTAGTGGTCACTACATATTGCTCCATGTCCTTTCCTTCATAGATGTTCTTTCTAAAAAGATAGTATTCTTAATTATGAATGATGGTGTTTGAAGGCCCAACCTCATCCAACCATCGAGAAGACTTCAACTATTGCATCAAGATATATGCAATGTGAGGGATGGAGTTTTCTTATACGTTTGATGAGGGTGGGACCTTGATTGCACTCTCTAGTCATGACTCGGAATACGTCAAGGTTAGAAATACGTTTCTAGCTCTTTCGTGCTTGATGATTGTCCTTTGTATCTCTCTAGTTCCACCCTTTTTTAAATTCATCTTTTAGCTCTAAAATCACCTCATTTATCGACCATTTTTTACTTGCTTGTTTTCCTAAAAGTGAGTGTGTAGTCAACCTTATAAACAAGTACAACGCGTTAAATGATTTGTCATGAGAGAAATTCATGTCTCATGTGTAATTCAGCAAGCCATGAGTTTCAATCAACACATATGAGGGTCTTATTAACCCTATTCTAAGACATGGACCAGTCCACAATCATGGAAACTTGTTTTATTTGCCACGGGTGATGGAATTCTCTTGCCCTCTAACTCTAGTAACTGTATAACCCTTGTCCGAACGTGATCAATCATGATGACTCATGAGCCTAAATCTTGCTCCTATTATGGAATTCTAGTGAAGATGTGCTTTACATCTCACTGTACCGACAAAGTAAATCTCACTACTTATGGAGAAAATAACACATTGAGGTCCCCAATAAGTGGTCACTTGGGTTGGTGAAAATAGCCCATCCTTTTCTTTAACTCCTAACCACCACACATGTGGACATCAAAAGAGAAAAATAATCATCTATGCCAGGTCATGTGCCACATGGTCTTGTAGGCCACTGCACAATTCAGATATCATGTGCTTGGGTGACTTCATCCCAGTTGACTCCACATTTCACATCATAGATCCTTGTAGCCCTAACCCTAATTGACTAGGTGAGTAGCTCAAAAGTTATCACTACATATGCACCCTTCAGATTTCTGAACAGTGGTCAATCATGAATGCAGAGTTTTTTTTTTCTTTTTCTCTTGAATGCAGAGTTTTTGTGTTCTGTCTTCTCTCGCCGAAGGTTCTTATACCCTCTTCACAGCTGTTCCATTGAATTCAGTCCTAACTACTTTCATAAAATCTGACAGCCCTCTCCCCCAGCAAAAAAAGAAAAAACCCAAGTGATACATGTTTGTATAATTGCGGTTTTAGTTTCTGATCTGGTGATAGAGAGTTAGTTTCTTCATCTTGGATTTGATTTGGAATCAAATGCATAGGAGGAGAGTGAATGCTCTGTTCGTGGGTATGTTGGTTAGTCTGCTTTTGCTTGCCTGTTTTTTTCTGCAAACCCACATTCACAATGCTCCTCACCCCTTGCTACATCAATTTCTCTCAAATCCACCAAAAGATCCCTCCCAGTCCTCCATCGTCACATCAGACAAGGATCGGCAGCTGCTCGCTGCCCACCTAGACTATGTTTATGATGGCTATGACACGCGTAATGGGCCTCCTCCTCCTGCGTAGTGCAACAGCATCATCGGAATTTGAATAGCCAGCTCGAAAGATCTAAGCGATTGCTATCAGAGGGCAACACATTGGGAGAGGTGAAGTTCTATTGTATTGATGCTGAAAAGGACCATCTTTTGCAGTCAGCTTGAGCGTAGCAGATCGAGAAGGCTTGCTTTACGTTTCCTCGAAATCACTTTACTGTAACAGTTGAAACGAATCTAGCAGAAAAATACAACTACAGATTGAGCTGTAAATAGCCACCAAATGTTTGTAGTATTTGTTGAGGGAATTTACCCCTGAAGGCTTTTACAAAAGCATAGCTTTTACACGCCAGAAGCTGGCTCTATAATCTGGTAAATATTCTTTTCATTTGTAGAGATAAACGACCGATTACCGCATTTGTTCTTGTACTCTATATTGTGTTGTTGCGTTGAAAGTAATGGAATAGTTTATATTCGATAGCTGTACTACATGCTGCCACTTGCAAGAGATCTGATTGTACAATTATCGTTTTCTCTCTACTCAGTTGTTGCCTTGGAGTACCAATTTAAGTTATAACTCCTTTGCGTCTTTTAGATCTTCATCTAGCTACCACCCAACAGAAGGATTGAAAAATTTATGCATGATTATGACGTCAAGAGCACGATGAAAAGCTATTGAACATCCATTCTTTTCACGCAAAGAGCGTTATGACAAATATGTGCCTCGATCTGAAGCGCTGCCTGTCTCTCCATTAGTCTCTTCACCCTCTGACGAAGCCTCCTAAATCCATGATCCATTTCTTAAAAACTCTGAAGGTGTATGCTGCCCCGTTCACAGGGATGGCAAAAAGACATGTGCTGACAAAATAAGAGAAATCACAGGTATGAGCATGGTGTTCTAAACGGGCCTGCCAAGGATCAAGGATATATGTCGATTTTATGCGTATCTGACCCTTAATGCCGTATATTGCATGTGGGTTATTTTTCAATCTGTTACCTGGGCCTCTTTCTTACTGAAGATTGGCCCTTTGCCCTGCCTCACTGTGTGTAATCTGCCTCTCACACGTCTTAAGCTTAGGCTTGATCATATCATTCGCCACATATTTGTTTGAATAAAGCTAAACCAAACTTCTTGTGAGCTTCTTCGTGAGACCTCAAGATCTTTCAAAACCCGTGTGTTGCAAGGCATAAAATGTACAGCTTATATGTCCTTTTATGTGTAAATGTCAAGCTAAACTGATGTAATAATAAGGGGAAAGATCTTTCCACTCGTACTGGAAAGTTTCTATGTTATCATTTTACATAATATCAATCAGGGAGCCAAAATTTGACAGTTTGAAAAGCTGTATGGAATTCCTGGCAGCAAGCAGTGCGATCCAAGCTTTAATTGGGGCAGGGAGATTTATGTGATCTGAGAGCAGTGGCTGGAATTGCTTGGAAATCAGAAAACTTAGAAACATTTGCATTATGAAATCCTTTTTGAGAAATAGAAGGAGAATGATGGCACAAAATTTTGTCTATATGGAAATGAATGGTCTTTGAAATGAGTTTCATTAATGCTCCTGTTATGCCAAGAAGAATATGGTACTCCAAGCCACACGACAGGGATATCTTTGGCTCTCATTAGCTTTTTAGCCATCCATCCCCCCAAAAGCCTCTAAGCATTAGATATGCCAATTTTCTACCTTCCAATCCCAATTAGGAGAATATCTATGGGTGGTCACTCCTTACATAAGTTAAGTTAAGACGGGGACCTCTTATGTGATTGTAGCTTGATTGTGGACTATAATAGAAGAGACATGAGAAATCTTTCTAGCTTATGACCATCTTGGAGGACATAAAACTTAACATAAATTTCATTTTACTCGTTGAATCTGCACATGCATCAATCTTGAGCTATATCTTCCAAATTTTCCAATCTTGATCCCCAAGTGATGCTACACCAACTCAAATAAAGGCCAAGGCTTGTCAAATAGTCGAATACAAAGGAAAGGGGAGTGCATCGTCAAATCCCTAGTATGGGAGACGCATCACAAAATGTTTGGAAGCAACACGAATTTGTCTTTGCGTATAAGAAATTTTGGCCAGCAACCTTCTCATTTTTGTTGAGCACCAACTTTGCCAACTTGGTAGTTATTTGGTCATCAGACAAGCTTTTTGAATAAACATTTAGCAAATTCATTGGGAAGCTTAAAAAATATTGCTATATTTGATGGTTGACACTACAAACATGAGCAAAATTAATCTATCAACCAGGGGTGTAATAGAATGATTAGCTGTAAGCTAGTCAAGAAAGTTGTAACATTGCATGATTGTGATTCAAATGAGAGAGAGAGAGAGAGAGAGAGAGAGAGAGAGAGAGAGAGAGAGAGAGAGAGAGAGAGAGAGAGAGAGTTCTTCAAGCAAAGCCTACATGGTTATTTCCAATTGGGCCCATGTTACTTTGAGTCTTGGGGCGCCTCTCTTTTTCTTTTGACCTCCTTCCTATCTTTCTTTGTATGCCTCTACATTAGACAAATATGCATGCTAGCATGTCCCCCTTGAATCCACCACATAACGTTGGAGGAATCCTAAGACCACATGCATTTGTGTTACCCACATATGGTGGAAAGGAAATTCTTCCTAACATCACCGTAAAAGGCATTGTTATGTACCTGGATTTACATAATGTTAATCGAGGGTTACAACACAAGGTTGGAAAATGGGTTGCTAGATATGAAGCTAATAGTATGTACAATTGCCACTTGTCATGCTACTAAGTGATGTGCATGGCAGAATACCTAAAAAGTAACCTTTATATTGGAATAGGAGGCGTACGCTCCAGTTTCTCGTACTCGATGGATGGTGTGGACACATCATATTCATATCAAAACCAGAAGCTTGCTACAATGGAATGATGGTAGAGGTCACAGCTCCTCATTACATATTATTGCCTTAACTCTAACTTAGGTAAAAGCAAAAGCCAAAGCCCAAAAGCTTAAAAAGCGCAACTAATTTCTGCTTCCTTGAGTTCCACGAAATCGGTCCCCCTGCTAGATAGAAACAGAACCCGGAGGTAGATTTTTTGGTAGAGACTGTTCCTCCCCAATCTGAGTCAGAGTAGCCTCGCAGGACGAGTGGGTTGATAGCATTTCCATCGTAATATAAGATGTGATCTAAACTTCCCTAAATATATCTCATTACTCTCTTTAATGCTTTCCAATGAGAGATCCTAGGATTAGACATGAATTGACTTAACGTGCTAAGAGTATATGCTAAATCTGGTCTAGTACATAGCATTGCATACATTAGAGATCTGATTAGTGAATGATAAGGGTACTTCGCTAAGTCGAGTACTTCACTATCAGTCTCAGCACAAGAAGGTTTAGTCAATACTATACTTGGATCCATTGGGATATCAATTGGTTTGCAATCAAACATATGAAACTTTTTTAAAATGCCTTTTAGAGATGTCTGCTGGCTAAGACAGATATTCTTTTGAAGTCTATGTCTAGTAATGTGAATTCCCAGCAAAGAATGAATAGCTCCTAAATCAGTCATGTTAATTGGTGCCTATATGCTTTGAATAAACAGTGACAGTCAGCTGAATTGTTTGCAAATCCTAATTGAATGAGATAAGAGTTGGTTCTATCGAACCATGCTCTTGCGGCCTGTTTCAGACCATAGATTGCTTTGTGCATCTTGCACACTTTGTGCTCTTGGCCTTTGACTTCAAATCCTTCCGGTTGGAAGGTGTACAGCTCCTCTTTGACGTTGTCATTGAGAAATGTTGTCTTGACATCCATTTGCTGCTGCATTTCGAGGTCTTTTGCGGCTACTAACGCAATCAAAGTCCTGATTGACTGCATCTTGATGACAGGACTGAAAATTTCTTGATAATTCACTCCTTGGACTTTAATGAATCCTTTAGCCACCAGCCGTGCTTTCCATTTTGCAATGGAACCATCAGAGTTGATCTTCTTCTTGAAGATCCACATGTTGTTGACAATTCTCTTGTGAGTGGGGAAGTCAACCAGCGTCCAGGTCTGATTCGTCAAAAGTAAGTTATACTCGCTTTCCATAGCTTCTTGCCACTTCACAACATCCTTGGAGTTAATTGCTTCGGCTAGGCTCTCTGGTTCTTCTGATGAACTCTAGAATGATTGAGGTGCATACCTCTTAGGAACTGTCCGAGTCTGTGAGGATCTGCGGACGTTGGGTTGACCAAGATGCGATGATGCTTCTTCTTGAATTTCTTCAGATCTGTTCGAGCTAGCTAGGTCTGGTCTGATGACAGGTATTGTCGGCTGCTCGGCTTCTGTAGCTGTAGCTGCTGGTTCTATAGAAGGAACATCAACGTTGGAAGAATCCATGCTACGTATAATAGGATGAAATGACAGAGCATCGTTTATCGATAATTGTTTGAAATCATAGTATGTATGTTCTTGAAATATTACATCCTTTGAGACAAATACTACATTGGTGGATGGATCATAGACTTTATAAGCTTTATGTTTATCAGGATAGCCAATGAAAATACATTTATTTGTCCTATAATCCAGCTTCTTCCTAAGCTGTTTAGGAATGTGAACAAAACATATACAACCAAAGATTTTTAAATGGCTGACACTAGGCTTGTGCCCATGCCAAACTTCATGAGGAGTCTTGTTGTTGACCGCTTTGGTGCTGGATTTGTTTTGCACATAACAGGTTGTGGCAGTAGCTTTTGTCCAAATGTGCTTGATGTAGCATGGATCTGGCTGAGTTGAGAAGAGTTCGATTCTTCCTTTCTGCAATTCCGTTTTGTTGAGGTGAATAGGAAGTGGTGAACTGCCTTTTAATACCATGTTCAGCCATAGTCGGACATCTCGTTAGAGATGTATTCACCGCCACCATCAGTTCGGAGTGCTTTCACTTTTCTAGACGTTTGTGTCTCAGCCATGGCCTTGAATCTCTTGAAGCATTCAAAGGCTTCAGATTTGTGCTTGATGAATATGGTTGTAGACCATCTAGAGTAATCATCTATGAAAGTGAGAAAATAGATTGCATCTCCTAATGACGGAGTTGGCATTGGACCACAGAGATCACTATGTACAAGATCTAATACATGCTCTGTTTTGATGGAATGTGATTTTGGAAACTTGCTTCTAGAGTGCTTTCCATAGATGCATGATTCACAAAAGAAAGATTTCCTATCTAATGAAGACATGAAATTCAAACCATCAACTAAATTATTACAACACATATAAAAAAGTGATCTTGTATTCACGTGTCCAAATCGACTATGCCATAGAACAGCACTGTCGGTTACATTCTCATTAGAGATATCAGCTAACCTTTGTCTTCCACGTGTATGGTGCTAGAATCTCCGAGGTAGATAAATTGGTCTTTGTTGTAAGCTGTGTACTCCGTAAACCATTCCTTGTGAGAGGTCATGTGTTGGGTAGCGTCGTTGTCCAGGTACCAGTTATCATAGTCTTCGCTGCTGTTGTAAGCCATTAACAAGTGTGTATCTGACTCCTTGAATTTTGCCGTGTTGGAGGAGTCTGGCTGTTGTTGTTGTTGTTGCTTCTTTGCGTCGATGTAGATCCTAATGCGACATTCTTTGATGTCGTGATTAGCTCTTTTGCAATATCTGCAGAAAACCACCATGCTCACCTTGAGTGTGAGGCTTCTGTTGTTGTTGCTGCACTTGATTCTTGCCCTTGGAATAGTCTTTCTTCTTGGTGTATAGAGCCATAGATTTGTCTTTGATGGACAGGCTGCTGGTCTTTCTCTGCATTTCTTCTTGAAGAAAATGACCGATCACCTTTTGAAGAGTGAGGTCGGGTTGTGTGGAGATCATCACGACAAAGTGTTCATAGGACTTTGGAAGAGAAGAAAGCAAGGTCCTAACGGCATCATCATCTTGAATAGAACATCCTACAGTTGATAACTGATCTAACAGGGACTTAAAGTTGTTGATGTGAGAAGTGATGGCAGTAGAATCATACATGCGAAGAGTAAAAAACTTCCTTCTAAGAGGTAATCTCATGGTTACATCATGAGTCTCATAAAGACTTGATAACAAGTCCAGTGCTTCCTTAAAGGTTTTGCACGTGGTAACGTGAGATATTTGGGAGTCGGCCAGATTGAGTGTGATACATGCTAAGGCCTTCTGATATTTGATCCTCCAGGCCTTTGCTTGATCACCATCTTCTGGTTTCAGGTCTGCACCTTCTACTACATCCCAAAGATCTCTATCTATTAACATCATTCTAAGTTCTAACTTCCAAATGTAGAAGTAGAACCACTGAACTTGTCAATGACTCTAGCTTAACTGAGTGATGAAGATGAAGAGCTATCTATATGAGACATGATAACAATATACAAATAAAACATACTTAATCTCTCGGTTTATTTGAGCTATGCTCTGATACCAATCTCATGGGGCAAGGGAGATAGAAGAACATGAATGGAGAAGAGAGCAAGAATATTGCGGAACAGCTCTCCCGTTCTAATCAGCTGCTAAATGCAAAAACAGTCTAATAGACAGCTTATGCTAAATGTAACCACAGCTTTAAGTGTTCTAATTGCCCAACATGATCTTAAAAATTAATTCATACTCTGAAACAAGAGTACAGTCCACCGAAGAGATTACAGATGATTTGTATGTGGTACTATTGAAATCAGATTCAACGTGAAGTATAGTTTTAAAATAAATGGAAGAGCAGTATGATAATGCGAGTTCCTCAGACGTCAGAGACAATCATCGTCTGATCAAAAACTGAGTCGTAGACGTCAGTGTTCTGATCAGAGTGAGTAAACAAGCGCGATCAAATAGCAATGAAAGTGCATTCAATCACAACAAGCATTCATCTACGTTGTACACAGATAAAAGCAAGCTGCTGCTATATTACATTGAAGCACAATACAAAATAGCAATTACAACAAAAAATGACGGCGTAATTGGGAGACTCAAATAATGTGTCTCATGGATGGAGCAACACGTAATCTGTGCTTGGATGATCTATTTATAGATTTCATCCGTGTATTAATCACATTGAATGTTTGTCACCTAATTAGGAATGCGCAACAAAGAAGATGATTTGCCTTCTGAGGAGGAGTTTCTTAGAATCCAAAGTCAACTTGGATTTCCACAGCCAACTGTCTATTCACCAACAATATTGACATCGGAAGGTGGACATAATATTGATGGTGAGACAGTAATCAGAGAAGACAAAGCCGAATGCATAAGTCTTGTCTCTTATCAAGTACTAGCAGATTTTTTATGTCAGATTATATTCTAGACTTACTTTGTTTTTATTCATTTCAGGAAACAATTTTCCTTGATGATTTCGCAATTTGTCGAGGAGGGCAAAGATCTTCTGCGGGAGAATTTTCAAAAGATCATGCACTCGGGCACTATCTAAAGTCCTTCAAGAATAATGAGATAAGTGTTGCCCATTCAAAGTTTCATCAACATGGTGAAACTATGATTATGGCAATCAAGACACTGTCTCATTTTCTTGGAGAACATAATTTTAATAAGGTGCATAAAATAATTTTTGTAAAGAAAACTATTGCGGTTAGGATATGGACCAGTGAATTCCATGCTCAGATCATCTCATTTTGCAGTGTATGCTGCTTATGTTGATCTTAGTAAGCATGAAAACAAGCTATTGGATTCATACGAAAGAAAAAAATTGTTGCATGATTCTAAGTTGCAACTTTCATTGGAAAAAATATCGGAAGCAGATTAGATACTGCTGGTAAATATTTTTATTTAATATACAAAATTTTATTGTGTGTCTATAGCCTACTGGCATGTATAAATTTGCATGCTTTTTGAAATTTTTCATAAATCATCGATTTTGTATTATGACGAATTTGGATTTTTATTTAAAACCATTGGAAAAGTTGCAGTATATAGCTATTTTTTGTGTTAGTCCCGCCATGTTGTGTACTTTTTTAAAACTCTTATTTGCCAATGAGATTTTTTCATTCCTTGCGATGACCATATGCTAAGACTTCCACTATTTCTTGCAAAGAATGTCAAATGATGTCGTAATATTTGCTGCATGTCATAAAAACACAATCTAAATCAGTACCAAAAGTATCTAATTTAATTGCACATATTTGTCTATGGTAGTGTAAAATCCAAATCTTACCATATAATGTGTTATATGATCAACACCCCATGCACTCTGAACTGCATCCACAAATTCATTGGTTGTTTTCTGTATCATTTGAACATCAACATTTGAAAATTTATCTTTTCTCAAGTATTTCACCATGTTGTCTAACTTTTTCCAAACTTCTACTTTGTGTATACGAATAGAACCTTCTTCTTCGAAATCTTTGTGAAGAATTGCCAAAAATTGGCAAATCTAGCTTGATCAAAAACCATGTAGAATAGTGTAAATTGTGTACACAAGTGGGTCCCACACATGTGAGGCCATGATGCCACATGGGAAACCCATCCTAATGTAGGTTAGTTCAAGTCAAGAGAGTTGGTCATGTCTATTTGGTGGTCATCCCTACTTTATAGGACCTACACCTAAGTTTAAGGTGAAAATTTGACCAACTAGCTACCTACCAAGCATAACTCTAGGAAATAGACTAGGGTTTCATTTTAGGTCAAGGAGAGTGAGTTAACTTCCTTACTACATGATAGAAATCCACCTAACTTCAAGAAGGAAGTCGAATTTGCTATGTATTCCCTCTCTCCATAGTGAGAAGACAGAAAATTTTTGGAGCTCATTGGCAATCTCAATCTAGTTCACTATGTACATTGAGTTTTTGTGATCCAAATGAAACCAAATCAATTTCTACTTGTTTCTCAGGTTAAAAGCCATACTACAGCCTGTAGTACACACGTGTGGGCTCGGATTTCAATGTTTATCAATGCTTTTGATTGTTAATGCTTGTTGTTTGTCAAATTGCCAATCTAGATCAACTTTTTTGTGTCTAGTTTTTTGATAGATTGTTAAGCAAGCATCCAATCACTCTTGTGGATCTTTTGTAGATCCATTTATGATCCTAAAGTACAGTACTTTCACATGGTATCAGAGCCAAGTACAAGAGCATAAGCCATTGATCTAATGCAAATCCATTTTTAGCAAGTTTTGGTGCTAAAAGCTAGTATTGAGAGGGCAAGCTAGAATCTTGATTTTGGTGAGGAGATTTGATCCCAAACTTGGTAGGGGTCCAAATCCGTACTGTCCACATGTGTGGGCACCTCTGAACCTGCATTTAATGCATGGTATTCATTCGATCCAAAAATTCAATTTGTGAGCTATTGGTGTAATTTTTGGTGGACATCCTAGGATAATCTACCAAGATCATTTGCCATTGATTAGATTTGAATTTGTTTCATGGAATCTAATTAATCTAGGCTGAGTTCAAGTCCTATTAAGGTTAAAAACAGGTCTTGAAAGTACACCAAGAAGGAAGAAAGATATTAAGTCATTTTTTTGTCCAAAAATAGCCAAATTTGGCAAGATTTGATTGTAAGTAGATTTCACATCATCTTATCTTCATTCCAACTTTGTGAGGGAGTGCTAGAACTGAGATTATAAGTCCATTTGTTGGATTAGAAATCTAATTTGAGTGAAAAACTACAAGAGAGAGACCTTAGTGAGTTTCTAGAGACAATCAAATCCATTTTTTGGCAAGATTTGATTGTAAGTAGATTTCACATCATCTTATCTTCATTCCAACTTTGTGAGGGAGTGCTAGAACTGAGATTATAAGTCCATTTGTTGGATTAGAAATCTAATTTGAGTGAAAAACTACAAGAGAGAGAGAGACCTTAGTGAGTTTCTAGAGACAATCAAATCCATTTCTTGGCAAGATTTGTTTGAAAGTAGTTTTCACTTCATCTTATCTTCATTCCAGCTTTGTGAGGGAGTGATAGAACTGTGATTATAAGTCCATTTGTTGGATTAGAAATCAAATTTGAGTGAAACACTACAAGTGTGAGACCTTTGTGAGTTTCAAGTCAGTCAAATCTATTTCTTGTTTGTAGAAGTCACTAGTAAGATGGGATCTGCTGGAGCATACCTTCTAGAAGCTAGTGAGAGGTTGAATTCTACAAATTATGCTATTTGAAAGTTTAGAATGGAGTCACTCTTGGTGCTCCAAGACCTTTATGAGTTCTAGATTGAAGATGAAGATGAACCTCTACGTGCACAGGAGTTAGCTAGATACAAGAAGAGATCTAGGCTTGCACTTCATTGTGTGAAGATGAATGTGAGCAATGATTTGTTGAGAGAAGTATCAACTTGTACTAATGCTAAAGAGGCTTGGGAGTCTTTAAAATCAATCTATGAGTCTAGCAACACTTCTAGAGTTCTTATGCTTAGAAATCAAATTTTGCAAAGCATGAGGAGAAGTGAGGAGAGTGCACAGGATTATGTACTCAGAATCAAGTCTCTAAATAGGGAGTTGGCTTCCATTGGAGAGAAGATTCATGATGAAGAGCTTGTACAAATTGTCGTTAATAGTCTAGGAGATGACTTTGCAAATTTGGTCCAAAGTTTTGCCATCCAAGACACTTTGCCAACTATAGAAAAACTTCACAGTGTATTAGTGGCTGAAGAGTGTAGGATGCTCCATGCAAAATCTAGGATGAGTTCCTTGTCGTTGTAGGATGGTGATGAGAAAGCCAATTTCTCATTCAAGGGCAAAAAGAAGACCAATGGAAAGAAGAAGCATCCAAAGGAGGCCAAAGAAGAGGATGATGTATCAAGCTCAAAGGACAAGTCAAAGCAAAAATGCTTATTTTGTGGAAAGAAGGGGCATTATGCATCTGAATGCTACAAGAGGCTAAGAGCACAAGTGGAGGAGGACAAACAAGGAAACCTTGCAAAGGAGGAGGAGGAGGATGAAGTAGATGTATTCTTGATGGCATCTACATCCTCACCAACAAGCAATAGCAATTCAAGAGACAATTGGTGGATCGATAGTGGGGCTAGCTCCCACATGTCTTGTGAAAAGGACTTTTTCTCAACCTTACACTCATTCAATGATGCTAAAAAGTTTGTCTTTACTGCAAATGATGAAGAGTGTAGGATAGATGGTGTTGGCACCATCTCTTTGTATCTAGAATCCTCAAAATGCATGGATCTAGAAAATGTCCTTTATGTACCATCAATCACCAAGAATATGCTTAGTGTTGGTCTACTCTTAGAGAGTGGTTTGGATGTCCACTTTAAGCATGGTGTTTGTTTCATCTTGAAGAATGATGTTTGCATTGCAAAGGGATTTAAGCATGGAAGATTGTTTAAGTTGGAAGCTAGTGTTGCTTTTGAAAGAATGAGCTTGGCGAAGGAGGAGATCACTCAAGAGGAGATCTTGGCAAAGTGTGATCTTGCTTGCATTGAGGAGGAGCATCAAAAGGAGGAAGATCTTGAGGATCAGCCTCAAAGCATGAGAGTTCCAAGGGAGTCCTCAATGACAATGGCCGAGTCATCAAATTGCATGCAAATTGTCCATTCAAGTGTGCATCTTGCAAGGGTGGTGAGCATTGGAGAGTCTATTATCTTTGAATACTTTTTGGAAAGTATTAGTAGACATGAGGTGACTTGTTTCTTACCTTTAAGATCCATGGTGTTTATTACTTTATATGACAAGACAATGAAATGGGATGCTTTGAAATCTACATTTGTTGTTGATAAAGCAATTTCATTGGATAACTATTTTTGTAATAGTTTGAATAGAGTCATAAAAGATGAAACATCATTTGATTTGAAAATCTTTGTGTCCACATGCTTTGTGCATGATCATTCCAATGTAAGGACCAAAGATTATCCTATTTCAATGATAGGAATAATGGTAGTGTTTTGCTCTTCAAGTAGAGATTGTAGAATATACTTGTTTTCAACCAAAGAATTTGTCAATGGTGGAAATGTGATCTTTCAAGAGTGGAAGATTTGTAAACTTGAAGAAGCACCTTTGGATCAACACATTATTCAATTCATTGATGTTTTGGAGTCAAGTCAAGTGGAGGATCAGGCTCAAGACCCGAGGACTCCAAGGAGAACCTTGAGTATCAAGATGGAGCCATCTAGGCTCAATCAAATGGATCAAGCAAGACAAGTTGTCTTTGGCAACATTATTTATGCACTTTATATTTTAATTGATGTATCTTCAAGTGCACAAGATGCCTTGGAATCCATGGCTTGGCATGATGTTTAGTTTTGAAGTGTGCTACATGTATATAGACACATTTATGGAACATCTTGTAAGGGATTCTCTAAGAGGTGGTGAAAGATCCTTCATGGACATCATTCTCTATTGGAGTCTCAAAAGTTCCTTGTTTGTAGCTGGATTTTTTAGACACTTCTAAAAGCTTTCATTCATCTATCAAGAGAGTTGTAAATAGATCAAACTAAATTTGAGGAGGAGTGTGAAGAATTGCCAAAAATTGGCAAATCTAGCTTGATCAAAAACCATGTAGAATAGTGTAAATTGTGTACACAAGTGGGTCCCACACATGTGAGGCCATGATGCCACATGGAAAACCCATCCTAATGTAGGTTAGTTCAAGTCAAGAGAGTTGGTCATGTCTATTTGGTGGTCATCCCTACTTTATAGGACCTACACCTAAGTTTAAGGTGAAAATTTGACCAACTAGCTACCTACCAAGCATAACTCTAGGAAATAGACTAGGGTTTCATTTTAGGTCAAGGAGAGTGAGTCAACTTCCTTATTACATGCTAGAAATCCACCTAACTTCAAGAAGGAAGTCGAATTTGCTATGTATTCCCTCTCTCCATAGTGAGAAGACAGAAAATTTTTGGAGCTCATTGGCAATCTCAAGCTAGTTCACTATGTACATTGAGTTTTTGTGATCCAAATGAAACCAAATCAATTTCTACTTGTTTCTCAGGTTGAAGGCCGTACTACAGCCTGTAGTACACACGTGTGGGCTCATATTTCAATGTTTATCAATGCTTTTGATTGTTAATGCTTGTTGTTTGTCAAATTGCCAATCTAGATCAACTTTTTTGTGTCTAGTTTTTTGATAGATTGTTAAGCAAGCATCCAATCACTCTTGTGGATCTTTTGTAGATCCATTTATGGTCCTAAAGTACAGTACTTTCACAATCTTGAGTTGTTGCAATAATTTCTTTCCAAACCGTGTATTGAACCTTACATTGTTTGCCAAAATAATTTGATAAAAATCTTCGAGCTTTAGATCTTCCAATGCTCGGCTTGCATGGAATATTTCATGTTTTACCTGAGAACTTGTCATCTTTTTTATTTTAATGTGGCCTTTATGTAAGTCTGCTTTGGACAACACATCCTCTAATCTGGAAATAGCTTCTTTTGTAGAGGCCTCTGGCTCGGAATTCCATGCAAACAAGATGTGAAGATATATTAGTTTTTCTATAATACGCACCTCCGCATGCAATATACAGATATGAACATTTCGTAGAGGAATCGGTAGTACAGGTTTCCAATTAGGATCTTCTCGATCTCTTGATATTCTTGTACTCCTTGTCATGTCTTTTGCTGTTTTCATGCAGTACAAACAAGGGTGTTTAGAGTTGGCACCATGAGATACATTGAACATACATTTTAATGTCTTTAGATCTCCTGCTAAATGCCATTCAATGTTGAAAGTGCCAATTTTAGGAATATTGAGTGGAACTCCCTCCATGTGATTTTTTATGACGGCAAGATATGATGTTCTATTAAATATCCATGAGAGAATGTTACGGTCTTTTTTTAGCACCTATAAGAGAATACAAAAACGTGATCAGCCTCATAATATTAACACATAGAATTCAAATGATTATCCCTATTTATTATGCGAAGGAACTGCTATATCTGAAATGCTGCCAACCACCAGATATCATTTTCTGATTGAACATTGAAATTGAGGCGTTTTGAGTCCTCTGAATTTGAAAGTGCTCCATTCATGATTGTGAGACTGACTCTTTCCATTTTTTGTCCTTTTATAATTTCAAACTCATCTAACTTGAGAACAACTATTAACTTATTATTGACATTCTCATTTGTAATACCGTAAAAATCTATGATGAATGTTAATAACTGATTAATGTCAATAAATAAATTGTTGGAATTGTTATATGCTAGACTTTCTCCTTTCGAGTAATACACTTCATTGATATAAGATGGATTACCAACTATTGTCTGCATACCATGGTTTAACATGTCCCTTTTTTTTAAAGATGAAATGGTCGTGGGATTGGAAACTTTTTAATATTTACCTGTGCAAATGCCTCCTTTATCATCTTAAACATTGTTGCATATGCTTCCCTACTGATGCTAGAAAAGTCACATGCCCCTTGAAGCAATGTAGTGTCTAATATTCTTCCAACTTCATCCATAATGCTATCAGTTACTGAACCCTTAATCTTTTTCATTTTGTTATTATTTAACATTGATTTCATAGATTTAGAAGTCAAGATAGAGCCTAGTGAGTTTCCAATTGAAATATCATTGGCCAAATGGTCTTCAACAACCAATGTTGATCTGCATTGCAAACATAATGTCCATGAAAATGTCAGTAAAAATTAGGACACTCATAGTATTCAGAACAATATATAATAAGCAAATCAACGGAAAGTTGAAATGAATAAATGACAAAATAGTGATTATGAATAAATCAAAAAGTTCAAGCAATTTTCAGTACCAAATAAGCTATAACTTACTTGAATGCACGAATTCGTCTTTTTCTATGATCTCCTCTGGATGATAGATCACATACATCCTTGTTTACCAGTCTTTTCCTCTTGTTGCTTCGGACCTTTCTGTTGAGCACATCCATATCTTTAACAAGAGACAAATATGGGGTACGCATGGATTGAAATGCAATTTTTATCTCATCATTACTAGTTGTATAATGATGCAAAGAAGATTTCAACTTTGGATCTCCTCTTTGAGCATCTCATTTTCATCCAAACAAGTTTTTATCTTTGTAGATTTTTCTTCGCACTCCTTTGATATTTTTCTTGATTCCTCTTCCAAATAATGTATTCTTTGCATTGAATGTGTATTCCCATAGAGCATCAAATTCTCACAGTAACCCAAAAGGCCATTTTTACCATGACACATATAGATTATTAACTGACTCACCGAATGAAAATCTAGATGTTGCAATGAACATGGATCAATAGGATACAATGTTTCTGATGACCATAAATCTACATGTTTTAGCTTTTTCTCCCTGTATCGGACCATATCAGAAGTTGACAATTTGGGTTGCTTTGAATTTCTCGTCTTGAGCAGAACATATTCTGGTGACAAATCCACATGAAGATGATAAAGCTTTGTCATCAGTACACTAGTATAGTAACAAACAACACAATGACAATAACAAAGCTGGAGATGGCGCTAACGACTCTGCTGGAGATAGAGATGGCGCAGGCTTTCTTCAGAACTTCTAATTCAAATTTTTGAGTGTTCCCAACTATTGGGAGGAAATATTTCAGCATTTTGAAAAATTATATTTTAACTGTGGTTAAACACCAGTGAAGTTTGATGTGATTAAACTAAGGTGCATTCATTGACATGGAAAGTAGTGCGGGCAGATGCGTAAAGAAGTTAGAAAATGATATTATAATTACTTTATAGTTATTTTTCTCTCTCCTACATGGCATTTCTTATAGGGCCCTCTTTGGGCCCATATTTTCTCTAACTCCTCACAAAACTGCTCGACAAGCCACTCTTTACCAAGCAAAGAGAGACAATTGGATTGAATGAACAAAGCTGCAATGTTCAAGAGGGAGTGTTAGAAATGGTGAGCTCCCACAACTTTGTCGCAGCACGAACAAGACACGAAGGTCAAACGAGAACAATTCGCGACAGTCAACGTGTCTTTGACTCAAAGCACGAACGATTCGCGAATCGTAAACACACCTCCAGGACCGCAAAGCACAAAATGGACGCAAAACGAAAATTACGAAAAGAAATGAAAAGAACGAAAACACACGAAGAGAAATCTTACGCAACTCAACGAGCTTCATGCCCAGCTGAAACGAATAGCAACGATGGAAATTAACTAACTAGTTGATTTGCGTTAACTAGTCTTGTGATTCTATGTTTAGCTATCTTGTAAACTCCACATAGTGGAGGTATAAACAATCCTCTCTGGATCATAATTGTGTGAAGAGAGATAGTGAATACAGAGATCTATAAGAAACAGAGAGAGACGTAGCGAATAGAGCAAGAAAGCAAAAATACCATAGTTGTGCATGAAAGTCTGCCAACGAGCAGAACACAGCAAAAGAGTAGAGAGTCATTCCGCCAACGAGCGAGACACTGACGATCTCGCTCTAAAACCAAACTGACAATATAGTCGTTCTATTTCATGTATCTCTTGGCCTTGTGCTGTGTCTCTTGATTGCTAGAATAAAATATGTTCTGTGATGCGTAGTCGAGAGTCTGGGATCCCGTAAGAGCTTCCACACAAAAAGAAGATTCAAAGACAGAAAATTGTTCGCAAATCAGAAGAGAGGACGAACACAAAACAAGAAAAAACTTCCGCCACAGGCTATGGTAGCGCTACCACATAGACATGAAATCGTCGAGGTAGCTAATAGTATTGATGGAATGCTACAGCGCGAGTATGGTGGCGTGTAATAGCACTATCAGCGCTAAGATTTTTTGTTGGAAATCGTTGACCAGCGAGTAGGTGTATGTAAACTAGCATAGTTCGCTGGGTTGACATTGACAAGCTCTAACATATATGTTAGAAATATGTCGTTATCACAATATACTGACGGTTGATAAAAGAAACAACTATAACTGAATGTTATCTAAGTGTATGTGTCTCAGTATCGGAAGAAAGCTCACTATGATAATAGAGTAATGATTATATACATGATTATCTCTGTCTCATACAGTTCTACAACATAAAAAAAAGCACGAAGGGGTTAGGTATACTCCGGTTGATAGCAAGTATAAGGTACATATGACACTCGGAACATTTACACTCCGGAATATGCTTTCAAAAGAAGATAACAAACTCATTCGGTATATGCTATGAACTAATCGGAGTACTCGTACACATGTCTCTACGCTATTACATTTTTTAGATATGGATGCGGAAGGTCAATCCTTGCTTTTACATACCATGAACATGATCGCTTCGCAAGAATCGGGCTCGTCTACCATTCAGGTCAGAAAAGCATGTATTTCACAAGTTTCTATTAAGTATGGCTCAAAACATAGGGTGACAGAGTAAGCTTGATAAAAGTTTTTTGAAAAACAAAGCAGTATGATATGATAACCGTATATATTTTTCACGTAATAGACAATGCTTGCTTTTTGAATGATCATAACCCTGGAATATATAGCAGGCTGGTTTCTAGACAAGGATTTGCGTATTTCTTGTATGTTCTTGTAAGTGCATGGTTTTGTACCAAGAACGAATTCATGCATAGGATCGGAATGGTAGGGATTTGCCCCAAATTTAGTATGAATAGGCTTACACAAATGTTTACTTGCACTATCTTATAGCAATTTCTTGGGTAATGTCTTAAAGCACTAGTATGACTTAAAATTGTAAGAACGATAAGTAAGGTTTGCGGACTCTTGTATAGCGTGGATTTGCTCAAGAAGTCACGAGCACCGTACATTGTCGCTTTATGGACAAGAGTGATGGGATGGCATGGATTTTTCACAAAACTCATGTACCGATACAAACCGCTTACATTATTTGCTATGCTCTTTTGGCTTGCTTTCAAATGCGTAATGTGTTTTATTTAACGACATGGACCAAAAACCAGCAAACTGATCAGTATGGCGAATGCCCTGATACGGTGCTAGCATGGTGTGGCTGTAGTACTCATAACAAAAAACTAGTAAGGGAAGATTGGACTACAATGTTGGAGGGTTTGCGAATCCCAAGAAAACCCTAACCGTAGTTAATAAGTGAGAGGGATTTGGCACCCTGCGTGTGTAAGTCCAACCCGATGATCACATAGAGATTTGATTAATTAGAAAGTCAATAAAAGGACTTTAGGCCTTTTTGCGGGACTTTTAATGATGCAAGGCCTAAATGTCAAGTTAGTAAATGAAGTTGGATTTCCCTCCAATTTGGATGGTTCCCACACTTTTTTAAATTTGAATAATTAGGGAGGTAGAAATGGACCAATATGATTCAAAGGCCAGGGTCCTCCTCTCTACTATAAAAAGGGACCAACTCTAGGTTCTCCTCATGTTCATTTCCTCATTTCAATAAAGCAGACTGGTTCTCTTCAGGAATGAATTGATGAATGTCTTTGCTCTTCTTCTTTTCTCCTCCATATCTCATGCTTTTTTTGGATGCTAATTGTTGGATCTGAATGTTATTGGGATTGTATGTTTTTATACTTTTTACTTTCTATTGTGGATCGTAGTGTTAATGGATGTGTAGTGTTAATGGATAGGGTTAATGGATGTTAGAGTTAGATTTGGATCTTCCATTCATGCAGAAATATGAACTATACTATCGCTCTCATGGGAACGAATCTATGTGTGACAACTAACTTCATCTCTTTGATGCTAGGTTGATTAGATCTTGGGTTGAGATTAGGCAAGGAAAGAAACCCACTACAATTTTGGCGCTGTTGTCGGGGAGCTACGCCATTTTTTCAGTTTGCAACATGTTTGTTGGATGGTTAGCTTGCATTAGGCATCTTGTCGTGGCATGAATAGTGTTAGATCTGCATTTAGGGTTAGTTTGGGAGTGATTTTGCTTGATTTGAGTAGATTTGCTTGTTTAAAATCTAATTTAATTGTTAAAAAGAGAAAGCTATTCAGATCACCAATCTTAAGATTCATTTGGATCTGAGATATCAGAAAAAACAACAAAAATTGGTCAAATTTGTCAGATTTTGGTCAAAAAGAGACAAAAAGCGTCATCAGAGCTTATAACTTTTTACCCTCTTTCAAAAAACCTTCGCCGAGCTGTAGACACCTTCGGTTTTGTTCACAGAACCTTCAGTTTGAAGGGCAAAGATTAATTGATTGAAAAAGATCGGTTGATTGTATTCACAATATAGCAATCAGATTTTTGGGAAGTGGAATAGATCTAGCAGATCTGATCTGAGATAGTTTTTGATTGAAAAATCTAGATCCAATCTCATTGTCTGCTTGATCTAAATTTGTAAAGATGGTTGCCCCTGGAGCTGCTCCACAAGAAGTCACTCCAATTATTATTAGAAGATCACCCCATTTGGATCTACCCAAATATAACGGATTAACAGATCCAGTTAGATGTCTTCATATCTATGCTGAATCCTGTGAAGTCTATGGCGAGATTTATCCTCAAGATAAACTTAAGTTGTTTTCTATGGCCTTAACAGGCGCAGCACAAGATTGGTACTATAATAAAGATGAAACTGAATGTACAGATTGGGAGGTTGTTAAACGAGCCCTTATCACACGGTTCAAACCGTAGAAGTTTATGGAAGACCCTTTCCTACTTCTAAGTAAAATTAAAATGGAAAAGCGGGAAATGGTTCGAGATTACATTGAACGGGTGAAACGCCTCAGATCTGAGAGCGAACCTGAGTTGATTAACAAAAATGCCATAAATATGCAATTTTTGTCAGGTCTATCTAAACGGATCAAACGTGAGCTGAAACGCCATAATGAGTATACACTCTTGCAAAATGCTATGGATGATGCAATTCGGGAGGAGGATGAAGATTCAGATGATGATTCAAATATTAGTATGTTGCCTTATACAGCAAGGTAGACTACTACGACATCCACCACTATTGCATCAACGAATGCCAACGCTACCTCAGAAATGATGCTCAACGAGTTCGAGAAACTTGGAAAGAACCAGCAAAAAGAGATGGAAAAGTTACAGCCGCAATTTGATGAGAAGATCAAAGCTTTGGAAAATTTCCATGGACAAGCGAACAAGGAAGTTGAAAAGTTTGCGGAAAATGTCTGGTGTTCTATTTGTACAGGAAATCACACGGTGAACGAGTGTCCTCAATTGAAAAAATGAATGGAAATCAGTGTTTGCCATTTGTGTAATTCGCCTGATCATGAGACTACTTTTTGCAACTTCAACCCTCAGATAATTCAGCAACGGTATGCCCAAATGGGATATCGAGAACCAAAGTATGGAGGAAATCCAGCAACTAGACCGCGACAATCTGCTCTTGGATACCCGGAACGTTTAGCTTTACCTGCCCCACCAAAGCACTCCGCTCATCCTGCCAATTTGATGGAACCAGAACCATACATAAGTGCTGAGCAATGGAACTATGGTACTGATCAAGAAGGTGGATTTTCAGAACAGTACGCTATTTATGCTGTCGCTCAACAACAAGCCTCTAGAAATTGGACCAGAGCATCACTTGGATGGTTTGCATGTGGAGAAAATCACAAAGTTGCAGAATGTCCAAATAAAGAAAAATTTGTACCATTATGTTGTGACTGTGGTTATATGGGCATTGCTATAAATACTGTCCAGCAAGACCGAAGCCACCGCCAGCTACAACACCTGTAAATTTGATAACAATCAAGCGAAGACCAGCAGTTCAAAATAAACCAAGTGCATCCTTGGGGTGGTCACCAGAGCGCAGAAGTAGAAAGAACCAGTAGCGGATCCCATACCTGCTGATTCTATACCATTGAATGATACACCAACAACATCAAGAGTCTATCTAATTTGTAGAGTTACCTTCATCAAATGTAACATCTCTACTCACTAAAATCTTTTTAGTGATAGGATTATAGACTCTAGATCCTTTGCTATTTTCAGCATAACCAACAAAAATTCCTTTTATGGATGTAGGATCATCCTTCTTTCTTGTATCTAATGCTTGAAAAACATAGCAAGTAGATCCAAAGATTCTAAGATCTTTAAGATTTCATAAGATGTTATGCCTCCAATGGGCTTACATGGCAATCTATTACACAAATAAGTTGCACAAATAATAGCCTCTCCCCCAAAAAGACTTAGGTAGAGATGAATCTAGCCTTAAAGCCTTTGCACACTCACAATGTGTTCTACTCATTCTCTCAGCTATACCATTTTGTTGAGGACTATAAGTACATGTAAGCTCTCTTTTAATGCCATTGGATTTACAAAACTCTATCATCTTGGTGGAGATATACTCTCCACCATTATCACTCCTCAATACTTTTATTTTAGCATCAAGCTGATACTCAACTAGAGTTTTGAACTTAACAAAAGCTTCAAACACTTTACTTTTGGAATCCAAAAGTTCAATCCAAGTGTATCTAGAATAATCATCAATAAAAGATACATACATAGATGCACCTCCATTAGATTCTTGAGAAAAAGAGTGCACATCACTATGAATGAGATCTAATGCTTTTGTAGATCTAGTGGAAGAGTTAATAAAAGGTAGCTTGTGTGCCTTTGAGAGGCTACAAGCTTCACATTTTTTTCCACACTTTGAGAGTGTCTTTGGAAGTCCGTCTGTGCAAGATCCTTGGTGCATAGCATCTCCATTGATTTGAGGTTGGGATGGTCCAACCTCTTATGCCATTTGCTTGAGCTCCTCCTTAGCCATGTTCACACTTCCAAGAAAAAACATTAGCATCTAGCTTAAAAAGTCTTCCTTGCTTGAATCCCTTTACAGTACAAGTATCATTCATTATGGAGCAAACACCTTGCTTAAAATTGACATCTAAACCATCATCCATCAATTGTCCTACACTTAACAAATTCTTAGTGAATGTAGGAACGTAAAGTACATTATCTAGATCTACTCTTTTAGAGGATCCAAGACTTAAGGGAATAGTTCCCACTCCATCTATTCTACATTCTTGATCACTTGCTGTTAGAATAGACTTTTTACAACCTACAAAAGGTACAAGAGTTGAGAAAAAATCCTTTTGGAATGTCATGTGGGAGTTAGCCCCACTATCAATCCACCATGTGTCATTGGAGTAGCTCTTGGATGTTGATGTAGATGCCATCAAGGATGAATCCACTTCATCCTCATCTTCCTCGAGAGTGAGGTTGCCTTGCTTGCTCTCTCCTTGTGCATTCTTTTTCTTGTAACACTCAACTGCAAAGTGCCCCTTCTTTTCACAAAAGAGGCACTTTAGTTTGGCTTTGTTCTTCTTTCCACCTTTGGAGCTTGATGGTTGATCATCATTCTTGGTCTCCCTTGGTTGGATCATCTTCTTGGACTTTGCCTTTCCTTTGCTTGAGAAGTTGGCCTTCTCATCACCATCATGCAACTTTAAGGAACCAATCCTTTGCTTGACATGAAGGATTCTACTCTCCTTGGCCACAAGCACACTATGGAGCTTGTCAATAGAAGGTAGAGAATTTTGAATAGCAAAGCTTTGTACAAGATTGGAGAACTCATCTCCAAGACCATTCAAAATGATTTGAACAAGCTCATCATTTTGAATACCTTCACTTATGATGGAAAGTTCTTTATTGAGAGACTTTATTCTCAAGACATATTCTTGAGCACTCTCATCACTCATTAGGAGAGTTCCAAGCCTCTTTGTCCAAGGTACAAGATGTCACTTCTTTTAGAAGTTCATTACTAACATTCATTTTTAGGCAATGTAATGCTAGTCTAGCTCTCTTTTTGTACCTTGCTTGATCTTGCCCTCCTTGAGGTTTTTCTTTCTCTCCTATGACAAGATCATACATATCTTGGAGCACTAGTAGTGACTCCATTCTTACTTTCCAAGTTGAATAATTACTAGAATTTAGCCTTTCACTAGCCTCAAGTAGATAGGCTCCAATTGAACCCACTCTCACTAGTAACAAGTACAACAAATGTACTATTCAAAGGCTCTCCATTCTCTCTTTTTCAGAATTTAGCAACAAAGCTACTCTCTTGAATCTCACAAAACTTCAAGAAGCAAGATTCATAATGATCTTAAACTCAAAAAGACTAGGAAAATTGAATTCTACACAATCTATTCAATTTAGAAGCTCATATTTGACTCTTGGAAGTGCCAATGCCTTCCTATGGTGTTTAGAATGGATTTTAGCTTCACTCTTGAACTAAAAACATAAGCCTCAAAACTCACTCTCAATGATTTGGAGGTTTAACAAACTTCTAACACCATTCCACATCAAATCTATAATGAGATCAATGGATTTTTACGAAGGAGGTAAGCTACCAAGAATAGTCATTACTGCTTCATCAGCATTTGTCTCAACTCCAATTGCAGCTAATTGATCAAGAAGAGCTTGTACTGAAGAAAGATGATTTGTGAATGAATCACCTTCATTCATCTTTAATTGCATCAATTTCCTCTTCAAGTATAGTTTGTTAGCCATGATTTTGCTTTTAAATAAATCAACTAATGCTCCTCACATGGCTTTAGAAGTTGTAAATTTATTGATTTGAAGAAGTAAATTATCTGATAAGCTCAACTGAAGAAGTGCTCTAGCTTTATTATCTCGTTTTATCCAAACTTTAGCAACTTCACTTTCACTTGGTTCATTTTCGCCAATAACAATTGGCCATAGATCCTTTTTCACAAGGATAGCCTACATTTTCAATTTCCATATCAAAAAAAATTTTCCATTCAATTTTTCGGAGGACATTGTATCTCTTAGCATATGATTAACCATTTTACTTAACTAAATAATCAGTATTTACGCGTAACCGAGGAAAAGGGCATAAGACGTCACCTCGACTAGGAATACTAGTTATTTAAGTAGTAAAATCTATCTCTTCAACTAATTCATTTGTGGGCACCCGAATTATGTGGGGTCGTCTGTCTCACTAGACTTTCCTTCATTTCTTTCTGGACCGTGACTGGATCACATTCCCTTCACGGGTCTGAGTCTCTCTGCAAATGCCAGCAAGAGAACATAGAGAGCAGGCTGGCCTCTCCAAATCAGTAAGTCGTTTCAGCCATCACTCTTTCAGAATAAAGCAGGTCATCTTTCTCCTTCAGCGAATTTCAGATGGCAGCATTTAACACATTTCATCCTTTCCTATCCACGGTTGGTGTCTAAAGGTTTATTTAGACTGCGTTCAATGCCGCACGATCCACAGGCTGTCTCAATTTTCTTCATGGCTGGAGCATTAGATGTCTTCAACGAACTTCATACTGCATAGCCTGCTCCGGCTTGCTTTACTCCATAGTCCTTTAAATCAAAGGTTGCATTACGAGCTCCACGCTAGAAGGCTTGAAATAGGCTGACTGATACTAGGGGCTCCTTGAAGAAAAATGTGGCCTTCACATATGGCTGTCACGACGTTCTGCATCATCCTGTCTGCCAACAAATTTGAGGCCTTCACGGTCTGCAGCAGTAGCACATCTCTGCTATCATCCTGCCTTGGGTCTTCAAGACGAATGCTCACTCAATGTGCATTCTACACATTCACAAAATTTAGCAAGCACAAGCACATCATCTCTCTCTAATCTGAGAGGAAGGCGACTATCATTCGTAGAAACCAAAGCTTCTTTCCTGCCTTCGCTCTGTCTTTAGGTTGGGGACACCAGTCTGCAATCCCTCACACATTCAAGAACAACAAGCAAATAAATTGTCTCTCTCTGATTTTATTCATTCTGCTGCACAAAAGCAGAATCATTTCCATTTTTTTTAACAGAAATAAAAAACAAGAAACCAGAAACACTTCTGCATTTCTTTCTACAAAACAGAGAACTCAAAACAAAACTGAGATTTTCCAGCAAGGAAAACTCTCATTATTCTTCACAGAAAAACAGAATTCTAACTAGAACTCAAACTGCATGCTAGGATCAATCAGGGATTAGCCATTCCCTGCTCTTGCTCTGATACCATGGTTCAAATCAGAGCATGCACATAAGCAATCACAGAGGAGAATAGGAGAGGAGAATAGGAGAGACAGAATACCATAGCCTATATTTTTAATAGAAAGCACAGGAGAATAGGAGAGAGAGAATACCATAGCGTAAATATAGAAAGCACAATACAATGGAGAATATTGAACATGAGAGAGATAGAGAGGAGGTTGTGTCCCTCACACTAACCACTTCACAAGTAGCCAATTTCAGGACCCATAAAATAGCATGAGGCACATTAGGCCTATTTTCCTAAATAGTAACATTTGGCACGCAGGCCCTTTACTAGTATATTACCAAAGATGGACATTACTGATATTCTAACACGTAGGACTATCGTAGCTCTGATACCATGTCAAGCAATCATATATGCAACATAAAGCATTCACCAAGTAAGGAGGCAGAAGAAAAACGCTCACTATCACTCTATTACACCAAAATCATACTGATGAATGTAAAATGTACAAATAAACCCTGAACCTTGATAGAGAGAGAAAACCTAGAAGTAGACTACTAGACTAGCTTATGGCTAGTTACAATTGGTAATAGATGTCAGTAATAAAGTACATCGTGAATAGTAACTAAGAAATATAACAATGAAGTTTATCATTGGTTCTAACAAAGAGAAGAGATCCATGGCCAACAGAGCGACCAAGGGACGAAGCAGTCAATTGGCCAGTTATTCTAGGGATCTCGGAAAACTCATTATATGATGAGTTGAGGCTACAGCTACTAGACTAACACATGTGTTCGAGAGAGTGCTAAATATTGCCGATCCTTGGCATTTCTTATGAATCAAGAATGTTTTTGGGATCGTGGCTTAAATCCTATCAGAATCAACCCAAATGTGTCCTTCTAGTCAGAAGAAGACCACCGTATGATGGCCCGCCGACTCTACTATAGAGCGACATTCATGTCCTCACGGTATGTCATGATGATTGAAGACTGGCAGGAATTCAGGTTCATACAAAAGGTGCGTTATATTTTGTCCAAGAATCAAGAAATGAGTGTTTCGTGATCCTTGAACATTCATAATGCTGTCTTTTAGTCTTCTTGTTTCTTGAATTGTGGTTGCATGTAGATTAATTGCAGTTTCCAAGATTTGTTTCATGATCTGAAGAATACACACACTGATAAAAAGAATCAGTGAACACTCTACACCATTCATTATGATATAATACATCGAGGGCCCCAATCCCTCATAATATCATGAGGACCCCAACTTCTCATAACTAATTTACGGGTTGAAATAGGTCTATTGACTTGCTTACGAGCTGGAGATTTGAGATTAGTTCAATCGTGGGCGTTAGTAACACCTTGCACCATCTAGAAGTGAAGGAGAAAGTTGAAGAGACTGCCACTCAAGTGTCAACATAGTTGTTGGGGACTTATTTTTGGTAGAAGGCCCTAGATTAGCAAAAACTAATATTTTATTGTTCAAAATCTAAAATCAAGATTGGGGTACATTTAGTATCCTTATTCCTCATCGCTACCCCCTTCATATCATGTTAGTCCTCACTCTCCAATGCCATTGCTTCTCTCTCTCTTTGTCCCCTTCACTTTGAATTAATAGTGCTCCTTGTTGGTACAAGATCTACAAACATTTGGCTAGAGGTTTGGTAGATTAATATATTGTCATCATAAAAGTACAAACTACAAAAGAGACATTAATTTCATGAAGTCTAGCTTTTTCTTGAATATAGATATGACATTAACTAAAACAAGATTTTGAAACTTTCATGTAAGAGTAGTTTGTTGGAGACAATGCTTCTTGGTTTCCAAGGGGAGGCTCTAACCTGGGACCAAAGAAACTTTGGATGCCAATGACACAATAATGAGAACATTTACATTTTGAACACATGACATATGTTTTTTATTATGTTGTTTGTTGTAACTTGATAATTTGTTGGGTTTTGCTTGAGTGTAATGTGCTAGCTATTATATTTTTAAAAACTTTTTGAGTGAGGAGATTGGACACCATGTTTTGTGGTGAAGCACATGAGTAAAGGGGATACATATGAAGTTAAGGCCTTTTTTGGTTGATTGATTATTCTTGAATGCACTTGGGTAAGATTTAATAGGAATGTTGATCATTGAACATAAGACATGACTTTTTTGTATTGAATTTTCACAATCATTAAATAAATTGACACATTTTGCTTTTGTCACCTCAAAGTGATATTTAACACCACTGTAAATGTGTGACTAAGGATATCTTGGGGGTTTGCTAGCCCTCAGCTTTTTCTTATGTGCATACATATAAATTAACATACCTAGGTACGTACATGCGAAGTGTATTCTAGATTGTCACATTCAAGGTACAATCACAACCCCACCTTGTCAAAAACAATTGAGCATTATTAAAATGTGACATCATGATATTTTCACCTTGATGAGGTACTTTCCATCATCAATGATGAGGGTTGGGTCTACCTATGCCCAAAGTTACTCCCTACTTGCCCTAAGTTGTTAAGTATAACCTTGTATACTTTTTGATATTATCAATTCATGGGAGAGATTTAAATCCGAGCGAGTGACCCCAACTCAAACACGATACATTAACTCAGCACCTTGTATGAGACCTTGAGGCTTGTATCTGACGAGAGGTGCTCTAGAATGTTTTAGCAATAAAATACGCATGGTCTTTCGGAAATACCTTATGGCCATACAATTCATGGGAGAGAATAAAATCTGAGTGAGTGACCCCAACTCAGGCGCGATACTTCAACAGAGCACATGTGGGAAGATGAGACGTTGAGCCTTGTATCCAACGAGCGGTGCTTCACAACGTTTTAGCAATAAAATACGCATGGTTTCGGAGAGGCCTGGTGGCCATCTCCTGTAAATTAGGGCAAGTGACCATGGTTCACCCTCCACATGCAGCAAGGCCCAACCCTAACTACCTGCCAGCTGCCAGGCCCAATAGGAAGGATTGAGGGCTGGGAACAGCGAATCAGTGGGACCCACGTGGCTTGATCTGGTTGGAACGCATCAGCCAAAGTACAGCAATCCTGGGTGTACTAAAGGCCCCCTTCGTCTTCTCTACCCATGTTCGTTTTCTCTCTTCTTCCTCTCGATCGATCCTTCTTTGCTCGCAGCTCGATCCTGCTGCGTGCATTGCTCGATCCATTACAGATTTGGCTTCAGCTTTCGGGCATTCTGCTTCTGTTTTTGCTTCAGTTGTTCTTTGAAGGCAGATTGATTTATTCGCTGAAGTACGGGCTTCGTGAAATGGCGTTTGAAGCTCGATCTTTGGTTGCCAAGATGACTGCAGCTCTGCTTTTGGTTGCCGTATTTTGTCAGATGGTAATGGCAGAAGATCCGGCTCCAAGTCCTGCCCCTGCGCTAGTCCCTGGAGCTAGCCCTGGCAGCGTGGTGCCTTCGGTTTTGGTTGGAGCGGCGGGCAGTTTTCTTGTTCTTGTGCTCAGCTTCCTGTTTTGAGTCAGATCCATGAAAATTCAAAACGGTTCTTGAAGCGCCCCTGTCTTTCCAAGCGCTTCCTATGTCTGCAATGTCTTGGGCAGTTTTGGAATAACTATTATTCTTTTTCTTCAGCTGGGGACTGGTACCAGTCTAGAGAGCTTATTGCCTGCTGCCGGCAGGACGTGTTGGATTTAGTCTACTGATGCTAACTTTGAATTGGATTCTTCTCATTCCATAGACATTATGTAAGCATTGTATATGCAGTTCCCATTTTATTCAAATATAAATGAGTCGTTTTTTTGAACGTGGCTCACTTTAGCAAGTTCTGTACTAGTTCGCGTTTCGACATCAGAATAAGTACGACAACAGATGTTGCTGCGCGAATTTGATTAGTTGAGTATGTATGATAATAGATGCTGCTTTAAATTTTGCTTTAAATTTGAGGATCTGTCAACTTTCTTGTTTAGTTATGCTACAAATAACCACGGCAATGGCTTCATGATTACATAACTTCCAATACCCGTCTTCATTGAAACTCTGTTGTATTTTTTATGCGTGGCAGCTTCGTGAGACAGGTCAGTAACTTTGTAAACGCTAGATTAATATGTACTTTTAACAGAACTTGTCTCGGTTGTCATGTAGGTTGAGAATCTTGACGCTCTTTTCAACTGTGTTTTGGCTGATGATAACAGAACGATTTGTGCAAGACCTCATCCTTTGCTCTTGCTCTGCTTGTCTACAACCCTTTCTGAGCATTTAAACCTGTGTAGTGATGCAATTACTTAGCTCGATCAGTGTTTACTGTCCAGAATGTTGCTAAATTGAAAAGCAAATGCTGATTCAACCCATTTCATACATGTCAAAATCCCAGTGATAATCATCTATTGTAACATCATGCCTGTTTTCCTGAAGGAATTTCAACAACTAGAGTTGCAGTATTAGAGTATGATCAACTTTCAGGCTTCCAAAGTACTCATCCAGCAACAATGTCTTTTGCATCTAAATTCTTTAAAGTTGAGGGCAAGTGGGGTAGAAGGCTCAACAGATCCAATGCCAATTCTTAATACCCACATGGAATATTTTTTCAGACTAAAAGTAAGTGAGCAATCATTATGGCCTTTCTTGCCCAGCCATTGTCCATTTGCTTTAGGTTGCCCCTTACTTACCAAACGCACCTTCTCTTCCCTCAATCCTCCAAGGGCAAAAATGCCAAAGAGGATTATTTATAATATCCCTACCTAGCAAAGGGCCTTGCTATCTCATGTGCCTGGATGGATAGCTAAAGCTAGTTTTAAAAGATGGGGCCTCTTTTTTATTTTGCCTTTGGACCGAGGGCATGATTCCTTTCTGCATGTGTAACTTTTTGGGGAGCTATATTTGAAGCTACTCTACGTGGCAAGAATGGACGCTAACATGAGGTAAGCCAATTGCTAGGCTCGAACAATGGTCACATTGGATGCCACTCCATGCAGTTTCATGTTAAAAGGTTAGAATTTAAATGCATTTCTTTAAAGGGAATAAAAGGGAATATTGGTTGTAAAGGGTTGAGAAGACTCCAAATGTAGGCCAACATTTTAGGGACATTGCCGTGCCCAAAGAATGGGTTTGAGTTGCCCCTACGTGGCAGAGGGTCCTTGCCATGTCATTTGCCACAGTGGCAAGTGCATGTTAATGTGAAAGCGAGGAGGCCCATTTTTTCGCCTTGGACCAATGGAGAGCTCTATTTTAAATTTCGACTTGGTGTGAAATGGCCCTTAGATTCAGGTCAATTGTACTTACCCTCTCTGTTACGTACTCATAAGGGCATGCAATAGGAAACTTGAGGTGACTGTCTCATTTATGGGATGGAATGTTGATCTGGAGCTATAGGTCTTTTGAGTGCCACGTGTCAATGTCTTATTGACGTGCAGTGACTCTTTGTTATGGACCCGCGTCAGTGTGCACAACTGCCGCTTGTTGATCGTCATGCGTGACTCCTATAGTCGGAGATGACCCCACCTGGACTATGTATATAGAAGTGGATTTCCATGAGCTTGTCATTCATTCTTCATTCTCTCCTGGAGAATGAAGAGCTCTTCCACTGGTGGTCAGGTCAAGACGATTATCTAGGCCTCAAAATGTAGGGCGGTAACGTAGCATTCATCACCTGTTTGTGCTTTAGCAATGACCGGATCGACGATGGGGATTCTAACATTTGGTATCAGAGCCATCGATCATTGTGTATAAGGTGCATCGTTCTTAATTAAGTTTTGATTGGTTTAAGCTTTTGGCTGAAAGCTTAGTTGTTTTTGTTGTTTTGAGATGAACAACTTTGCTTTCTGGTTTGTCTCAATCCCGAGGTCGTTTGGATAGAAAACGAGCTACCTTTGCTAGCTATGATGGATGTTTGTTGGTTTTGTAATTACTTTTAGCCATTTTCCTTGGCTGTTAGAATTTTCAGAAATTATTAATGTTTTCGGACCTCGGTTGGAAATCGGAATCAAAATCGTAAAAGAAAACCTGTAACTTTTTTACTATCTTTTGTTTATAGACAGTAAAAATTTATTTATTTTAGTGGTTTTCTTTGATGTTTTGGAAGCCGGACTGACTGTCCGTACAGTTGTACGGACAGCCAAAAAAAAATTGGCGGGCACCTGCACACGCGGTGCGCCTTCCCGAGCTGGGAGCAGGCTCCCTGGAAAAACCTCTGCCTGCGGACTGTCATGCAGCTTGTGGTTGGAGGAGTGGGAATCTTCAAAAGATATTCAAAGCTTGTTGAATTGTACTTTTCTAGCTACTGAAAGTACATTCATGACCTTTGCCATAACTAAAAGTGTGCTTTACTTTGTAAACACTTTAAGCTTTGAAAACTTTCTTGTAATATTTTCTTTGAAGTTAAGTTCTAAGCTACAAAACATAGTACTATGGCAAACTTTGTTAACTTAATATACAAAGTTTTAAAGCAAACTTGAATTTTAAAGTTTGCAAAGTTTGTTTTACAAAGTTTATAAACTTCTAAGCTTAAAAAGCTATCTGAAAAGAATAGCTTTGCTTTTGATTTTTTAAAGAAGTGGAGGATGGTAAGCAGAAGTACACAGCCTGTATTTGCAGACTGTACCTATTGCAAGTACAGACTTGTGTGGCTTTGTTCTCCTCTTCCTTAGTCTCTTATTTGGCCTCTTTCATCCTCCTTGTAAAGTTCCACCTGCACATACAAAATATTTTGCAATCTAACAATCCTCACTACCTTTTTGAAGGAAAAGTGAACTTTTTACTTCCACCTCCTCCTCTTGAATGTACAATTGTACTTGCACCTCCTCCTAAGTCTAAAGACAAACCTTAGAGGACTTTTAGGTGCTTCTATGGGCCATAAGGCCAAGAGGTCTAGGTGGTGACCCAAAAGGGTAGGTGGGGGGGGCGTGACCCAAGTGACCCTTGGGTGAGGTGGCATAGGGAGGGTGGTGGTGGCCATGTGTCTTGAGGGTAGGTGGATCCCATAAGGGAATGCCACTTGTTTTTGGGCCCCTGTGCTTGTTAGGTGACTACCATAAGGCCCGCCACCCATCAAGGTCAAAAAGGAAGGAAAAGATGTGGAGTGGGGGGTAAACACTCCACCTTCACCATTGAGGAGCTTAATTGTGGCTTAGTCTCCTTGAGTTGTTGTCTCAATCTCCCTAAGCCACTTTGTAGCGAAGCTCTTGCAGTTTTTCCTTTGCGCCCTTGTCATGCCCTCGGGTGAAGGACCATCTTCACTACCTACTCCTCCTGATGAAGATACTAAACAACTTGTACAGGCCTTGAATATGCTGCAAAACTAAATCCAAGAAATGCAAGCTAAACATGCCCCATGGCCGAGCAAGAATAGCGTTCTTCAACGCACTCACGGTCCATTGTCCTTTATTCTATGTCTAATCCAGAATTCTTTTCAGGTGAAAAGAAAGACTGGCATCCTGAAGTTATATTGTCTTGGCTCGATCGGTGGAATAGCCATTTTTCCATGCACGACCTGTTGAATTCACACGTGTGGGACGCCCTACACATATACTTTTGATCTCCTAAGCCCAATAATACCATAAAGATCAAACTAGCATTGACTGACAATAGGAAAGCTGATCATACAAGAAATATTATTGTATTACAAGCAAGATCTGTCAACAAAACATGAAACTAAGTACAATAAATGCCTCAACTCGACTAGAGAGACAATATGAAAGTACAAACTCGAGTAGAGAGAGAAGGCACAAAGAGCTTAGTCTCCAAATTTGCATTACACACAAATTTCATCATCTTCTCAATGAGAGTACACCACCTATATATAGATCCATGGACTCTCCTCCTACTTTGAGTTGAATTGGAGATCCACCTCTCAAGCTATCTAGACTTATTCAAGCCACCTCAATATGTCTAATTGTGCCACCTAGTCTTTTCATGCATTAAATGTGGCATGCAAAGTACAAATGGCAATTCCTATGGTAGCTCAAGTTTCTACTTCTATCTACCTTGAATTTTTTATTCTAAGATGAGTCTTTACTAAGCCAAAAGAGCTCAATTCATCTTTGGCATTTTTAGGACCCCTACTTACAACATTAGATAAATTTTTCCAATATTTCAACATGACCTACCCGATAGTACAAATATCGCTTCTGCCCTCATGTTTTACGTGGTAAGGCGTTTACGTGGTGCGATCTGAAGAAAAGGGCTTGTGCTTCCACGTGGGATGTCTTTCAAGAAGCCTTTAATACGGCTTTCCTACCGGTTTTGGATTATTTTGAGCATTGGCGGCATTTTGCCACCGTGCAGATGGGTAGTAGGCCGTTAGATGCCTACATCCAGGAGTTCTAGGAGATTTTGCCCCGATTCGCTTCGTGAATCGATCCTATCTTATTAAAGTTACCTTTTATCTTGGGACTTCCGAAAGAATTTCAACTAGAAGTTCAGCGTGACCAACTGCATACAATTGATAATACAGTTCGCTTTGCAAAAATCTTCTATGATGCCCATTTTGCCTCCCGCAAGGAGCAAAGTTTGCCCAAGGTAGAGCAAAAAAAAAAAAGAATTCAAGAAGCGAAGCAAAGACAAGATGGACATCGATTCCCAGGGCGAGAAAAAGCGCATCAAGTTGGATCGTGCGATTTATGGCAAGCCGAGAACCGGCGGCTTGTGCTACTCCTACATGGAGAAGGGGCATCTTTCAAAAGACTGCCCAAAGAAAAAGCAAAAGAAATATGGTGGGCAACCTAAATTCTTTTTTTCGTCCATAAACATGATGACATTTGTTTTGAGACTTTGACTTAAAAAAGAGTAATCTTTTTTGGTATTTTTTAGTGGTCCTAGTTTTAGGCCAAAAGGGATTTTATAAATTATCTTAAAAAAAATGCCAAAAAATGTATACTTTCAATAAAGCACTACAAGGGTTTTTTTGCAAACTTTAGAAAACCATCATAATTACAAATGAGATAACATTTTAAGACAACACGTGATTTTTGAAACTCCAAATCCCATTAAAATAGAACTTTGACAATCCAAAATGGATGTTCTTCTCTATTTTTTGAAGCTAAAAGTGCAACAAGACTTTCAATTTGAATTTCATTCGGATCATCACAGTACTTTATTTTTGCAACTTTCGCAATTTGCCTATTCTCACATATCACATTTTTCAATTTACAAAAAGATATTTGTGAAATATTTCATAATATTTGTGAATTATCAAAGTGCTCTTATGTTTTAATTTTGAATTATATTTTTATCTCAATAGTTAACATAGGTATTAAAATTCCTTTTTTTTGAGTTGATTTTTTATTTTTTAGTTTTTGATTTTTTTCTCAAATCTTTAGAAAAAATCAAATTTCTAAGAGATATATCTATTTTTTATGAATTTATGATTTTTTATTATTTTAATATTTATAATTTTTTGATTTTCTATTAATTTAATTTTTTGAAATTTTTGTTTTTTTTATTTTAACTTTCTAAATTTTTATTTTCTTGATTTTTTTAATTATTTTGGGTTTTTAATTATTTTGATTTTTTAATTCTTTTGATTTTTAATTTTTAAAATTTGACTTTCTGTTTCTAAAACTTTCACGTAGTTTCTCTTGCTATGCTGAGCATAGCAAAGGAACGGATATTGCTATGTTGAGCATAGCAATAGTTTCTCTTGCTATGCTTAGCATAGGAATGACCATGGGCCTTCATCACCTTTGTTGTCAACTTTGTCGACAAAGCGTAACTATGTTCAACATTTTCGTGCTGAGCACAAAAATGTTGAACATAGGACCACTTTGTCGATGAAGTTGTCAACAAAGTGTAAGTTGTGAAAGACTCACACATGCCCATTGTGAGTGGGCCTTCGTTGTTTTTGTCGACAAAGTGAGTCAATGCTCCAAGATGATAAAATGTACCACTAAGAAGCATCAAAGGCATCAATTTTTTGAAAGTGTCAAACCAAACATTGGGAAGACTTCAAAATATAGAGCACAATTATTTATTATTCGACTTTGATTTGAGTTGATATGGATGTGATTTTCAGCTTTGAATATAGTCCCAAAAACAACAATCCCATAAAAAAACTTCAATGCTCTAGAAATCTATTTTGAGTTATTCTAAAAAACCTGCATTCTTTAAAGCCTGTCATATTTTTAAAGACTATTACTCATAAAAAGGTCTACATGCTTCTATAGAAAATTTAACATCGATTTTTGAGAAATTATGAAAGCTCTGTTCCTACACTTTGTCTATCCAGGGGCAAGTCTCGATCCCTGTGCCTGGATACTTGAGTTTTCCAATAAAAATTGGCTATGCCGAGCGTAGCCAAATTTTTATTTTGCTATGCTCAACATAGGAGAATCTTTTTGTTTATAGAGAATCTTTTTGTTATGTAATTTAAAGATTTTTTTTGTAAAGGAAAAGATTCACCTATGCTGAGCATAGGTGAAAAACTTTTGAAAATTTTTTTGCCCTTGCAAGAGCTCGTGGAACAGTGCAAAAAACTATTTTTTTCCAAGCGATTGCAACGCCTGCGAGCTTTTTTGAAGAAATAGTTTATCCTTTCTACTCAAATGATGGTAGCACAACTTTTGCCCTCGTAGGAGCTCGCGGAACAGTGCAAGAAGTTATTTTTTTCCAAGTGATTGCAGGCGTGCGGGCTTTTCTCAAGAAATAGTTTAATGTTTTTGCTCCAAATGATGGTAGCGCTTGCGGTTGAGGTGTTGTTCATGTTATCAAGAATTGTTTTGTTGTGCCATCGTTAAGCAGCTCCAAATGATGCCATCATTAAGTAGCTCCATGATATCCTGGACGATGATCTGATGTTGAAGATGAGCTGCAAGCTTTTGAGTTGAGACGATTGGCTGGGAATTTGAGAGAGCAGTCGAAGGAGCTTGGGAAGGGCCTGGGGCTTTTAGAACAGCAGGCGAACGAGCTCTTCCGGATGCTAGTGAACAGCAGAGTAGCACTCCTTAATTTGATTACTCATTCAAGAAACTGAGTTCAGCCATCCACTCACTACGAGTGCACATTTCAATTTTGGATAACTTTCGCATCCATCATATGAATCTAGAAGGTGAGATCAAGATCTTGTAGAGCATGTCGTAGAAAAAGATTTGGTCTGATATGCGGCACCGAAAGCATTTCTTTTTTAGATTCTTTGTGGGAGGAGATCACTGGTGATTAATTAGGGTTTCAAACAACCACCTTTCTCAGCCAAGAAACTCTCACAAATTCTCTCAATCAAAATGTGAAGTCAGTGGTGTGGAAACGGATCCTCGTCAAACTCAATTTGACAATAAACTCTTCTTTTGCTTGCTCTTGGATTTTGTGTTTCTCACACAAATCTCATTATAGATTAGTTCCAATAGAGGATTTAAAGTCCTTATCGAAACTAATAAAAACATCCTACCATGAAATAAATAACTAGATTCGAAAACCGCCTTTACATTGGATGGTTCGGTGACGGTTTAATATAATCTATGATCTACGTACACCTTCTTTACCCTTAGTTTCGATAAGGACTTTAAATCCTCTCCCTCATTTGGAAAGATAACTTACTAATAAGCAAAAACCTACCATCCTATGAATAAAAAGTGACATAGTCTGTTCTTAGGTTCAATGGTATTGCGGGTGCCCCAACCGGGAGGCTTGCACGACGGGCCGGGCTATTAGCTCAGTGGTAGAGCGCGCCCCTGATAATTGCGTAAAAAAAACCACAGATCAAGAGAAGACTGTTTCAAGGATATCAGATTAATATCTTGTATTGGACCCATGGAAAACATGGGAAGGGTCTTGAAATAAAGGATGGCCCAGAAAATCATATATAAGGAAACAAGAGTGTCTCATAAACATATAAGTAGAGTGTCTCAAAATCATTAGGAGAGGCTCAGGTAAGAAATAGCCACGAAATGGGCACTTTATGAGATGGCCAATAAACAAGTTACATACAGGCTTAATGAGCATGCCATGGTATGTGAAAAATTGTCAACTAGTAGTATTTTCCTAACTTGAGATTTTGTAGGCCTATGGCCAAATAAAAGTTAGAGATAGGTTCATACATGTATGTAGAGGCCCAAAGTATGTGTACACTACTTTTGAGGTCACATTAATTAGAGGAGGTCGAGTGTGGAGCTCTTCTATTGGCTCATAATTTGGTGCATTCCTATTTGACCAAATTTCTAGGTATATGGGTGAATCCTATTGGACCCCAATTTTAGCCTATCATAAGACAAGTGGCCAAGAGGCACTATGGCTGCTATAAATAGCCATCTCCACGAGTATGTACACATCTCATTTTCATTCTATTGAATGAATGTTATGCTCTTTGAAGGTCCATCTTCTTCTCTCTCACTTTTTTGTTCATATCTTGCATTCTAGCCACTAGAATTGTGATTTCTTTGTTGCTATGGCTTCACACGTGTGAAATGCAGGTTGTAGGCTCTGAAGTACGGACAGGGACAGCAAGTTTCTGTTTGTGGAAGCTTATGATCAGATTTTGATGTTTAGTTGATGTTTAGTATGCTTAACATCACAATTTCTATCATTTTTTCAATCTAGATGTGCATAACTTCCATGGCCAAGATCTTTATGAAACTTTAGCATCTTTTGGATCTGAGTTTTTCACATGGTATCAGAGCATTAGGCGGCCAAATGTGCAGGTTTTGCCAGATTTAGAAGAGATTTGTGGGCGAGTTTGCTTTTGTAGCATTCCAATCAAGTTTCTAGCTAAAAATCTTGTTGATTTATGTGTAGAAATTGGATCTTTGTGATCAAAACATCATTTGTATGCATTTCAATTGAAGTAGGGCGAATTCCCTCTGTACTTATCAGAATAAGGAGACAAAAATTGTTTTGGAAAGAGGGAGATGCAAGATCCAACAAGATCCTATTAGTTTTCCATTCTAGCATATAGTTTTTTGATTCAATTTCTTGCTTCTTCATGTCAAAAACTTCAAAATTGATGTAACCCTCTGATTTTCAGTTTGCTGAATGATTCAAGAGTGTATTTCAATCTTAGGAGTGAGGGAAAAGCAAGTATATTGAGGTTTGGTCTTGGTTTGATCAAGAAATCATAAAACTAGTGGCTAAAATTAAGGAAAAAGTGAGGAAAAGAGAGAAAAAGTAAGGTTTTAGGTTCCAAATCTTTGTGATTTCTTCTTGTGTTTCATTTGTTGATTCAAGAGAGTGCTTAGTGCATTGGAACAGGTCAAAGATCAGAGATCAATCATTGCAACATGGCTACAAATGGAGGCTACATGTTGGAAAGCAATGATAGGCTTACCTCCCTCAACTATTCTACTTGGAAAGTAAGGATGGAGTCTTTGCTTGAGATGAATGAGTTGATGGATATTGTTGTAGGTGTGGAGGAGAGACCTTTGGCACCTCAAGAACAATTGAGGTATGACAAGAGGGCAAAGAAAGCCCTTCACATGATCAAGATGAATGTGACAAATGAGCTTATCAAAGAGGTTGGTAAGTGCACATCATCTAGTGAAGCTTGGGAAGCCTTGAAGAAGGTTTATGAATCCAAGTCTACTTCTAGAGTGTTGACTTTAAGAAGGCAAATCTTTTCTTGTATGCAAAAGAAGAGTGAGAATGGACATGCTTTTGTTTTGAGAGTTAAAGCATTGAATGATGAGTTAGCATGCATTAATGATGGCATAAATAATGAGGAGCTTGTTCAAGTGATTCTCAATGGCTTGTTGGATGATCATGCTAATCTTGTTCAAAGTTATGCTATCCAAAAATGTTTACCAAGTGTTGGAGACTTGCAAGAGGTCTTGTTGGCTGAAGAATTCAGGTTGCAAGCAAGAGTGGGAGCATCTTCTACATCTCAAGGAGGAGAAGAGGAGGCAATGTTCTCTAAAGGCAAGTTCAAGGGCAAAGGTAAAAGCAATTGGTCTAAAGGGCAAGACCAAGGTGAGCACTCTACTTTTGGCAAAAAGAAGGATAGATCTAAGCTAAAATGTTTCTATTGTGGAGTCAAAGGGCATTTTGCTAGTGATTGTTTTAAGAAAAAGAGGGATCAAGGGGAAAAGCAAACCAATCTAACTATTGATGAGGGTGGGGATGAGCTTCTTTCAAATGATGCTTTTGTTATGTCATCTTGCTTGTTGGCTAATCATGGAGACATTGATCCTTGGTGGATTGATAGTGGAGCCACTTCTCATATGACATATCATAAAGAGTATTTTTCATCTTTAATGGCATTTGATGGTGATAGGAAGGTAATCTATACCGCAAATGATGGTGAGTGTGCAATCAAGGGGATTGGCACAATTCCTATTTCACTTTCTACAAATAGGAATATAGAATTGAAAGATGTTTTGCTCATTCCATCCATTACCAAGAACTTACTTAGTGTAAGCCAAATGCTTGACAAAGGATTCAAAGTTGAGTTTGATGGTGATGCTTGCTTGATCAAAAAGGGGTGTAGTATCATTGCAAAAGGGAAAAGGCAAGGGAAATTGTTCAAGCTTGATGCATGTGTTGTTGCTAACCAAGTTGGATGCATGGCAAATGAACAAATGTCAATTCAAGAGGTATGGCATAAAAGGATGGGACATCTCAACTACAAGGCCTTGGAGGTAATAGCCAAAAAGGAGGTAGTAAGGGGACTTCCCAAGTCTCTTACTTGCTTGAATCATGTTTGTGAAGAATGTGCTTTGTCTAAATCACATAGATTGCCATATACTAGATCTATATCTAGATCTAAGATGCCTTTTTCTCTCTTGCATTCGGATATTCATGGTGTTACTACAATTAGCAATGGAGGTGCTAAGATGTATGTAACTTTCATTGATGATTTTAGTAGATTTTGTTGGGTTTATCTACTAAAGAGCAAGGATGAGGTGTTTGATGTGTTTGTCAAGTTCAAAGTTGCTATTGAGACTCAATTTACAACCAAAATCAAATGCTTGAGGAGCGACAATGGTGGTGAATACATTTCTAACAAATTCAAAGCCTTTTGCGATGAGCATGGGATCAAGAGGGAGTACACATGTCCAAGAACACCACAACAAAATGGAGTGGCCGAGAGGAAGAATAGAACCTTGTGTGAGAGTGCAAAGGCAATGAGATTGAATGCTAATCTTCCTAAACCTTTTTGGAGTGATGCTTTGTTGTGTGCAAATTTCCTATGCAATAGATGGCCAAGTGTTGTATTGGAAGGAAAAACCCCTTTTGAAGCTTTGTTTGGTACGAAGCCTAATGTCAAGTTTCTAAGAACTTTTGGATGCATTTGCTACTTCAACATTACTCTTGATGATAGAACTAAGGAGGATCCATCTTCAAGAAAGGGCATTTTTGTTGGTTATAGTGAAGTAAGCAAAGCATATAGGATTTATGTTCCTTCAATCAAGAAAGTGTTCACAAGTAGGGATGTCATTTTTGATGAAGGTAACATTCCAAAAGTTGTTTCAAGTGATGATGGTGTTGTTGCAACTAATGTGCTTGATGACAATGGAGTTGATGACACATTGGATGTGGATGTTGAAGAAGCCTCTTCAAGTCAAATTCCAAGGAGAACTCCAAGGCATAAAGTGAAACCCTCAAGGCTCACTTATGATGGCAAAGGTAAGCAAGTGGTGGATGGATCCAACTATGCTTTCCTAACTTCTTTTGATGTACCTTCATGTGTAGATGAAGCAAGGCAAGAAGAGGAATGGATCCAAGCAATGGATCTTGAGTTTGAAGCACTTATGAAGAACAACACATGGAGATTGGTGGAGCTTCCAAAGGGCAAAAGTGCAATTGGATGCAAATGGATCTTCAAGGTAAAGACAAATCAAGATGGATCTATCAACAAGTTGAAGGCAAGGTTGGTGGCTAAAGGTTATGCTCAAGAGCATGGCATTGACTATGAGGAAACCTTTGCACCCGTGGCAAAGATGGTGAGCATAAGAGTAATCATTTCCCTTGCAACTCTTTATGGATGGGATCTTTGGCAATTAGACATTTCTAATGCTTTCTTGAATGGTGATCTTGAAGAGGAAGTCTACATGGAGCAACCCGAGAGCTATGTTTCTCATAGCAAGCCTAATCATGTGTGTTTTCTACAAAAAAGTTTGTATGGTCTTAAGCAAGCACCAAGGAGTTGGTATGCTAGGCTTAACTCTTTTCTACTTTCTCAAAACTTCACTATGAGTGAGTATGATCATTCACTTTACTTTAGAATTAGTGCTAATGATGTTACAATCCTTCTAATTTATGTGGATGACATTATTTTAAGTGGAGGGAACAAGGAAGATATAGAAGATATCAAGAAAGCACTAAAAAAGGAATTTGAAGTGCATGATCTTGGTCTTTTGAGCTATATCTTAGGAATAGAAGTAATTAGAACTTCTCAAATCACTTTTATTTCACAAGAGAAGTATGCTATTTCTATTCTCAATAGATTTCATATGGTAGATGCAAATCCTATTGATACACCTATGGAATCACATGTAAAGCTAACTATAAGAGGTAATGAAAGATCCTTCGAGGACATTACTCTCTATAGGAAGCTAATAGGTTCTCTTATATATCTAACCATCACAAGACCTGATTTATCTTATTGTGTTGGTAAATTAAGCCAATTCATGCAAGATCCTAGCATAGAACATTGGAAACTAGGAAAGAGGATCTTGAGATACATCTCGGGAACAAAAGATTTTGGCATTGTTTATAGAGGCTCATCACCTAACTTATTTGGTTTTTCAGATTCAGATTTTGCAGGAGACCTTATGGATAGAAAATCCATAAATGCACATGCTATTTTCATAGGTGATGGAGCTATCTCATGGATGTCGAAGAAACAAGCAACTATATCACTTTCTTCTAGTGAGGCCGAGTACAAAGCTTTGACATCATGCACAAAGGAGATGGTGTGGATCAAGAGGATGATTATGGAGCTTCATTTGCTGGATTTTTCAGAGAGTCCAATCATCTTTTGTGACAACCTTTCAGCCCAAAGTCTAGCAAGCAATCCGGTTTTCCATGCAAGGAGCAAACATATCGAGGTGGCTTACCATTTTGTGAGAGAACAAGTGTTGGCAAAAGAGATCAAGCTTGAACATGTCCCATCAAAGGAATGTGTGGCTGATATCTTTACCAAAGCATTGGGAAAGGACTTATTTTTCAAGCATAGAACAAGTCTTGGTGTACTTTCTAAATCTATGCTAAAACTAGTTGAAGAGGGAGTGTGAAAAATTGTCAACTAGTAGTATTTTCCTAACTTGAGATTTTGTAGGCCTATGGCCAAATAAAAGTTAGAGATAGGTTCATACATGTATGTAGAGGCCCAAAGTATGTGTACACTACTTTTGAGGTCACATTAATTAGAGGAGGTCGAGTGTGGAGCTCTTCTATTGGCTCATAATTTGGTGCATTCCTATTTGACCAAATTTCTAGGTATATGGGTGAATCCTATTGGACCCCAATTTTAGCCTATCATAAGACAAGTGGCCAAGAGGCACTATGGCTGCTATAAATAGCCATCTCCACGAGTATGTACACATCTCATTTTCATTCTATTGAATGAATGTTATGCTCTTTGAAGGTCCATCTTCTTCTCTCTCACTTTTTTGTTCATATCTTGCATTCTAGCCACTAGAATTGTGATTTCTTTGTTGCTATGGCTTCACACGTGTGAAATGCAGGTTGTAGGCTCTGAAGTACGGACAGGGACAGCAAGTTTCTGTTTGTGGAAGCTTATGATCAGATTTTGATGTTTAGTTGATGTTTAGTATGCTTAACATCACAATTTCTATCATTTTTTCAATCTAGATGTGCATAACTTCCATGGCCAAGATCTTTATGAAACTTTAGCATCTTTTGGATCTGAGTTTTTCACAGTAAAATGGTAGAAAGCCCTTTGTCCACAAGTGAGGCTCACTCTCCTTGTGAGTCGAAGATACCTATTATTGAAGACTAGCACTATGGTGATGATTTGGAACAAGGTGCCCACAAATTACATGGAAGCTCAAAAATTTGCTTGAGGCTTTATTAGATCTTGCACATGATGTGTCTTAGAAAAGTGATCTCTCTTTTTGGTTATCAGAGTGATTGTTGATTGCTTGTAAATCAGCTAACTAAACTACTAGCAAGATCCTAGACATGGTATCAGAGCCTGGGAGAGGAGCAGTTCTATGTTAGTTGAAAGCCGAATTTTGGGAGAATTCGAGGAATCATATTAATGATTGATAAAGCAAGCAAATCTGACAGTGTATGTTGAGAGAAATGAGTTCTCAGGATGATCAATAATCCAACTTCGGAGCTGAGCTATAAAAGCTTCAATATCTTGAGCTTTTTTTTGGGCAACCTAAGCAGGGTGGTGAATCTTTAGAGATTGTAGAGAGTCTCTAAAAGAAGTTCAATATATCCATCAACTAGGGTTTACCTCTAAAAAATATGGGATATCTCTCTATAGGATATGCTTTTCTGAGTTGTAAAGCTCGACACTTGGGCGCTTTAGTAAGGCGAACCTGCCTTCAGAAGGCCGTGGCTGAGAGAGAACATTTGAGCCGATTCAGAATCAACCGTAGCTGGAATCTAGCAAGGAGGACCGTAGCAGGTCACGGGAGGAGGAACGAGCTCGCGCTTGCTGATCCAGGGAGCTACATTAGTGTTTTGAGGTCTCTACCGAACCCAAGGAAGCCGTTTGGCATGCCAGATTGTTGCTTGTTGTTGGATCAATCATCTCCTACATCGATGGCTGAAGTATCAAGGCATATGGATCTTCGGATCATGATCAATGGCATTGATATAGTTGAAGTAAGCCATGAAAGGGCTAAATGGAGTTGAATGGTAAAACTAGCCTTCACTTCATTAAAAAATTTTAAAGTGAAAGGGACCCTGAAGGTTAAATTCATTTGAAGAAAAGTTTTACTTCAAGGTGAAGAAATAGTGCATTTTTTCAAAGGCCCTTATCTTTTAGCTCATTTTTTCGTTTAAGGCCGTCCAAAAGCCAAAGTCCTCCAAATTAAGGGCAGAAAAGGACTGAACCTTGCAAGTACAACATCTCCCGGATAGAGTGATTTTTGCACTGCAAGGAGAAAGCGCATCAAGGGGCAAACCACACCATTTCAGGGGCAAGGTAGATGCCGATCCCGCATTTGAGCATTTTTCAAAAATTCCACCGAATTTGGTGCGTTAGGCCAAATTGAGTGGCGGGAGGGCCTGAAACTTTTTTGGTTAGACTTTAAAGTTGACTTTTAGAAGTTCAAATTGCTCTATAAGCTTGTCATTGGGCTTCATTAAGGCGCTATAGGAGCAATTATTGATGAAATGGCAAGATTAGGGGAATCCGTGCTTGGAGAAGCTAGCAAGTCGGATGAGGTGTCCATTTATAGCATTTGGAAATTCAAAATGAAAAGAATTTTCATGGAAGAGGAGCTGTGGGACATCATCACTGGGGTGGAACAATGACCAACTGCAACTCTAGTTGATATTCGTGCATTTGGCAAAAGGGCGCAAAAGGCCTTATCCTTGATAAATTTGTTAGTGAAGGATCATGTCATTGCCCACATTAGTGAAGCTGTATCAGCAAGAGGTGCTTGGGATGCACTCAAGACACAGTTTCAGATGGCGAACCCCTCTCAAATGATGTTTTTGAGGACTAAACTCATAAATGTTCGCATGGCGGAGAATGAGGATGTAGGGTCCTATTTTACACGAATAAAGAAGTTAAGAGACCAGTTGACAACTATTGGAGAGCCAATAAGGGATGTTGAGCTAGTTCACACAACTATGAATGGCTTATCCAAAAGTTTCCAAATGTTTTCAAGTGGCATTGCTTCGAGGGAGAGGCTACCAACATTTGAAAATCTTCACAACATCATATTACAGGAGGAACAAAGGCGTGAAGTGGTAAAGACTCGACTACCCTCATCGGAAGAGCAAGCAATGCTAGCCAAAGGGAAGCATAAATATAAGAAGCAACCCAAGAAGTCGAATGTGGAGGATGACAATCAAGGATCCACATCAGGCAAGAAGAAGAAAGACAATTGTTTCTATTGCCAAAAGCCTAGACATTGGGCAAGAGATTGTCGCAAGAAGAAGGTGGACATTAAGAGGGGCAAAGTGAAGTAGTTGACCAATCTTGTCGAGGAAGAGGATGATAGCGATAACAAAGATCAAGGCACAACATTTGCGACAACATTAGCATTGCAACATTCCATTGATCACATGCATTGGTACGTGGACTCAAGAGCAACAAGACACATGACTGGCAACAAATCATGGTTTAAATACCTGGAGCTTATTGACGATGGAGATATAGTTGCACAACGAATGGCGATGAGTGCCAAATTCATGGAGTTGGTGCAATGCCTATTCAATTTCCTGATGGACATGTGAAGGTAATTGAAAATGTGTTGTATGTTCATGGTCTTCAGGAGAGTCTATTATCTATCGGTACAATGATAGATCATAAGTTGAAGGTAGAGTTCAACAACAAGAAATGCTAGATCAACAATGTGAAACAAGGTTTCAAGGTGATTGTTGATGGCTTTAGGGATAAAACTTGTGGTTTGTACAAGTTAAATGTTGTTAAGTTACGAAGTGCAATGCATTAGCATCAACATCTATATCACAAAAGTGATTTATGACATAGACTTATGGGGCATTTGAACTTCAAGAGCTTGAGGCCACTCATAAGCTCAAGATGGTAATAGGTCTACCTAGCTTGGATGACAAAGAAGAGTCCATTTGCAAGGAGTGCGTGCTAGGCAAGTTACATAAGATGAAGTTCAACAAAGAAGGAGCAACAAGGGCAAAACGAGTGCTTGAGTTGATACACTCTGACCTATGTGGGCCAATGAAGGTAATGTCTATTGGTGGAGCATTTTATTTTCTAACCTTCATTGATGATTACCCACGAAAGACCTGGATCTACACCATTAAGCAGAAGTCCTGACACATTTGGATGCTTCAAAAGCTTCAAAGCATTGGTGGAAAATCAGTCAGGTGCCAAGATCAAGATACTTAGGTCAGATCGTGGTTGTGAGTATCGTTCCACAGCTTTTATTGACTTTTGCAAGGAGCATGGCATTAAACAGGAGTTTGCACAGGTTGATACACCTCAACAAAATGGGGTAGTTGAAAGAAAGAATTGTACCATTGTCAAAGCTGGTAGACAAGCTCGATGGCTCCAATAACCATCTATGGAAACTCAAAATGAAGGTCATGCTGATGACCAATGAATTATGGGAAATAGCTGTAGGTATAGAACTACTTCGGAAGGTATTGTCAGAGCACATTTCTGTCCGTTGGTGTTTCAACTCCCCGGTGTAATTGGGATCCACTTCTGCCACATCCACAAGGACTGGATCATCGCCTTCCAGGAACTTACAATAAAACATCTCATTTAGGATTTTGCGTTCCCTAGAAGTTCTGTCACGCATCCGCAGGTACAATGCTAGGTCCGCTCCTGACTCCATGGACTCATTGGGGTTGTACCACCATTTGGTAAGGTGAATCCTGGTGGGTTTAGTCTTAGCGCCCCAAGGTTGTAGTAACCAATTTTGCAGGCAGTAGGCATAGTGGCCGGCCAATCTAATGATATCATCTTTCTGGTGCACAGCAACAACTGAGAACCTACATAAGCTTTCGCAGGAATCTTTGTAGTTTTCAAAACTACCTGGGATGAGTGGCCATGTGAATCTGAGGGCGGAACTCGTGGATGGTCATAGCTCAAAAACCTGGATATCAAGCGGAAACTCCATGGGCGGTAGATATAAGCTGTAAGCATCAAAAATTTTGTAGAACAGACTGTCCGACAAAATTTTCTTGCAGTGCACAGGGTAAGCGGGTAAAGGGTTGCGGGAACTCTGAGGCCTGATTGGTCCTCTTGCAACTTCTTTTCTCTGATACTCATGTAACTGCCTAGCTAGCATGGCTACGGTAGTTTCGGTTGTAGCTAGTTCCACCTTGGTGTTGGCTAGGATCTTTTCCTGCCCTTTATAACCCTCCCTATGGCTTATCTGTCGTCTTTCACTAGCCTCCTTGAGGTCATTGTACTTCTGCTTCCAGGTATCTTGCTCTTTATTGGTGCTAACCAACTCGTTAGTGGCTCTGATTTGTAGGTTCTTTTGTTTCTTCAATTCTTCTTTCAGACGTTGGATTTCTATGTTGGTCCTCTGTCCTTCCTTCAGTACGAACCTCATCAGTTTTCTATGGCGTTGCTCGGGCTGATTACTGCTCTGTGGGTCTTCCATTCTCTTTTCGGCAGTGAATTCCATCACCTGTGTTTTGGCATTTATATACATGAATATACAATGTGTTGAATGTACTAAAAATCTTTAAGCTGTACACCCCCTCTCCCCTTCCGTGTGTATCTATTGGGTTCATGCTAGGGCAGAGTTTTACTATGTACTTAGGCCGTGTGCATTAACCCATGGGTTATGCTACTATGGTGTGAACTAAAACAAGTCCTAGATAGTTCGTGGCTCATTAACTGATGTAATTGGACTAGGAGTTGGGGATTCTCTAGACCTACTTGGTTTACTGATCCACCGAACTCCATACCATGCTTGGGCTTTTAGGATTGTCCATAACTTCGCAACAATGGTTATGGGCAAAATGACTACCCTACCTGGCTCACATTGCCAGTAATGATCATGGTCGTAGGCTATCACCGCTAGACTATCAGCACGTTGGTTCTGTGATCGTGGAATATGCATCCATTTGATGTGAGAAAACTCTCTAGTGTATTCGTTGATGGCAATTGCATAGGCCTGTAAGGTCCTGCTTTTGAGTCGGTATACGCCAGTCATACCTCGGATTAGGAGTTGTGAATCCCCCATAATTCGGAGGTTGCTTATAGTTTGCGCAACTCCCATGGTCATTTGTAGGCCGATTAGAAGGGCTTTGTATTCGGCAGTGTTGTTTGTGAATCCTTTCCCTAATAGGACTCCTATACTGGCTAGTTCAGTCCCATTGGGATTCTGCAATACTGCTCCTATGGCACCTTCTCTATTCGAATGTCTGCAGGCTCCGTCTACCTTCAACATATATGTCCCAAGTTCCTAGGTGAGTTCCATATCCCAACAATAATCTTTTTGTATTTTTCTTGATTTTATGAATTTTTGTTTTGGTTTTTTGCACCCTTCCATTCAACGTATATGTACAAGGTCACTAGGGCTACTTTTGATTCTCTGAGTGTTCCCAGTATTCGGGATGCTTCTAGGTCATTCACTCCGATACCTGAAAAGGTGGACATGAAAAAGTGTTACATACTGTACAGGTGACTTCGGCTTCTCTTTAACTACGGTAAGCTTTTATCTTGTTTATGTTGGTTCGGTGCTTAAAAATTTCACCGTTCAACTCGGCTAGCCTAACCGTGTTGTTTTCATACAGTTTCGCTATTACATATGGACCGTTCCAATGTGGCCCCAACTTTTGAGGCATTAGCTCGTGTCTAACATCATAGAACAACACTAACTGCCCCTGCCTGAACTGATAATTGCGCATGTTCCTATCATGAATCTCCTTCATGCATCTTTTGTGGGTTTCTTGGTGACTTAGAACAGCTATTCGGTGCTCATCCAGGTCTTGTAAAGTGTCCAGTCGGTGTTGTATTGATTCTTTCTCTCCTAGGTCGTGCTTCATGGCAAACCACAAGGATGGGAGCTCTATTTCTATTGGAAGTACACATTCTTGGCCATACACTAGAAAAAAGGGCGTGTGGTTGGTACTGGTCTTATAGGTGGCATTATATGCCCACAATGCCGAATACAATTTTTTGTCCCAATCCCTCTGTCGGTCTGATACAGTTTTCCTTAGAGTACCCACTAATTGTTTGTTCGTGCTTTCAACCTGACCGTTGCCTTGAGGGTGGTAGGGTGTGCTTTTCCGGTGCTTGATTGTCAACTGATCGGTCAAAGCATTGATAGTTTTGTTTAGGAAGTGGGTACCCCTGTCAGAGATGAGTTCTCTGCTTGTACCGAACCGGCCTATCACCTGTTCTAGTAAGAACCAAGCGGTTTCTTTTGCATTGTCTTTGGCCACAGCCAGTGCCTCGGCCCACTTTGTGAAATAGTCAGTGGCCACTATGATATAATGTTTCCGACTAGATGAAGCTGGGTGTATTGGGCCAACGAAGTCGATGCCCCATTTTTCAAAGGGGAGACATGCCTGTATTGGAATTAACGATCGCACCCTATTATCCGTCTTGTCAACTCGCTGATAGGTGTCGCAGTTCCGGGCATGTAAATGAGCATCTTGGAATAGTGTCGGCCACCAGTAACCCGCCCTCAGAATTTTTTGCCCTGTGAGCTGGCCGGCAAAGTGGCCCCCACAGGCAGAATCGTGACACTCCTCTAGTATAAATTTGGCTTCTTCAAGAGTGACGCATCTTCGATACAACCCTTCTACACCTCGTCTGTACAACGTGCCCCCTATTAAGGCAAACTTTAGGGCTTGTAGACTTAGCTTTCGTTTTTCTGGAATCGTCATACTGCTGGGTGTCTCTAGTGTGGATAGGTAGGTTGCTGAAGCTGTATACCACTCAAGAATTGTGTCAACGTCTACCCTCAAAAGTTCTCTTAAGTGATCAGTCTCCCACTCATTGTTTGTTTCAGTAACCCCTCCCAGCTCGCAAATACAATCGTTTAACCCCTGCAGTTTAGGCGGCTTGCTTTGGAGGGTGTAGTCAAATTCCTAAAGGGAGATTATCCACTTCATTAAGCACTCAGAAGGTTCTAGTTTATTCATCATCAAGGTGACTGCAGTACTCTTGGTAAAGAAAGTCACTTTTCGATGCAATAGGTAATGCCTTAGTTTGGCAGCAGCGTAAGCTATCCCCAAACAAATTTTCTCAGCGTTACTATAATTAAGTTTGGCTTTGTTTAGTTTTCTCCCTATAAAAATAATAGGGTGATATTTTTTGTCCCAAATCTGGGCCAGACAACAGTTTATGCACGTGTCCGTGGTGCTCATGAAAATGAAGAACTCCCTGTCGTACATAGGCGGTTTCAATATTGGAGCGTTAGCCAAAGCTACTTTTAATTCCTGAAAAGTCTTCTCACATGCCTCGTCCCAGGTCCACTCCACGTTGGTTTTCAATAAGCCAGTCATCCGGTAAGTACGCGTGACATAGGCCATCACATATCTTTTGTAATAACCGCTCGAGCCTAAGAATGTCTGAAGTTGGGACACCGTAGTTGGTGCCATCATGGCTAGGAGCATAGCTATTTTTTCTGGATCAGTTGCCATTGTGTACTTGCTAATGACGTGTCCTAACAGTACCCCGTAAGGAACTCCGAATAGGCACTTGTTAGCATTCAAAGCTATACAGGTTGTTGCGCACTTCTGAAAACACTTCTCTAGCATGGTAAGATGTTTAGTGACAGTGGTTGCCCCACAGAGGTCATCTATAAAAATTTTGAGGTTTTCGTCTAAGATATCCTCGAAGTGCTTGTTCATAAACCTCTGATAGGTTCCAGGGGCATTAGTCAATCCAAAGGGCATGACGTGGTAAGCGAAAATCCCAAATGTGATTGTGAAGGTAGTCTTCAATTTATCTTCTTCTGCTATGGCTATCTGATTATAGCCCGCGAAACAATCCATGAAAGAACATCGGTCTCTTCCCGCCATTTCTTCCAGGACTTGGTCTATGAACGGCAATGGGTAGTAGTCCTTCTTAGTCTGTTTGTTCAACCTCTTATAATCCACACATACGCGAATGCGTGTAGAGTTCTTCTTGGTGCGAGGTACTATTGGGGAGCACCACTCAGTGTTCTCTACCGAAAATACTAGACCAGCATTTCGAAGTCTCTCGAGTTCAGTGTATACTCCTTCCTTTAGGTGGTAGGGTATCCGACGTTGTTTTTGTCGTATAGGTTTGGCTCCCTCCTTCAGTGGTATTGTATGAGTCACTAGATCGGGTGGAATCCCCTTTAAATCTGAGTAGTACCAGGCAAAAATATGCTGGTACTTTCTACACAGCCGTTCGTATTCTTCTTTTTCTCCAATGCCTAGGGAAACACCTATTTTGATGTTCTTGGGCTCTTCTAGGGTTCCTAGGTTTATCAGGCAAATATCGGCATCTCGAACTTTGGGAGGCCGCTCTTCTGGAGTGTTCCACTCTAATTTCAGTACTGATCTCATGTTTGGTTCATCTTCACTCGTAGTGGACTCATCATCGTCCTCACTACTCGTGACCTCCTCCCACTCAGACGAACGTATGGGTGCTCTTTCTAACTGAGGCACCTCGGGATAACCGTCGACTATGGTACGCTCTCTACCCCCTCCAGAAATTAGTACTCCTGCGAAAATGTCGACTGTGCAGTTGCTAAGCCTGAGCCATGGCCGTCCTAGCAATATAGAGTACCCCCGGTTCCCGGCGTACATCCTCATGACGTAAAAGTCCACTTGAATGATCTTGTTAGCCACGGTAATGGATACATTCTTAAGCTCGCCCTCTGGTTTGATCACAGAGTTGTTGGCTAGCTTTACGGCTATCAAGGTAGCGGGTTCTAGAGTAAAACCAAAGCAGTCTGAAAGTTCTAGACTTATGATGTTAACTGCTGAACCGACATCAACTATGGCCCCTGAAATGACTAGGCCATCTATGAGTACATCTACCTTAGGGCAGTAGCGATCTAACAAATCCGCATCTACTTTCCCTATTGTAGGTGGCTCCAATGTTTTGGTCGTGGGTGGTTTCATCAATCATTTGACCGTGCGTTTAATAGTGGGTGACAACTGTACTAGTTGCCAGAGCCCTATTTCCAATTTTAGATTCTCTAGGGCTTGACCTAGGTCAATATTCCCTCTCTTCAAGTTTAGGTCTATATCCTTCCTAAATCTGCGTGTTTGGGTCATGGTTCTCTTAGTTTCTAGGCCGGTTTTCCCTTTTCTCGGTCCTAGGAATTTGGGATGTCTACGCCCTTCCAAGACGCTAACCTCACCTTGCTCTTTGGGCAGTGGATCCTCGTAGATGGGTGTAGGTTCGAATAGTGGCTTCTCAATGACCACTGGGTTATCTACCTCCGGTGGTGTTTTTGGTGTAGGCTTGGGTTTCCTGGGAGATAGCTCCGTTTGGAGGTTACTCCGGGTCACTACGAAAACCTCTTTCATGCTCGTGGGTTCCTCCAGTTTCTCCACGACGATGAAGTTCACGGGTGGCCGGTCATCTTCTATGCATGCCTTCCCTTTATCCACCTGGCTAATCCTGGGTCCGTGTTGTATGTATTGAGGTGGCCTTGATGGCCCCGCCGTTCTGTCCTCCTGGGGTCTATGGTTCACTGGCCCAGGCATCCTATTCCCAGTGTTTAATGCGTCTCTACGTACCCAACATCTATCCTCCAAGTGTCCAGGCCTCTTGCAGTACCCACAAACTTGGTTGGGACAGTTTCGATTTAAATGATTCCCTCTATAGTGTCTACACACTAAGGGATTCAGTCCCTCTATGGGGTGTCTCTGACCCAACAAATTTTGGTGTCGTTTGAGAAAATTTACATCTGCTGCTAAGTTTTGCATATTCTCACTCATCACGTCCATGTATCCCTTTAGCATGGCTCGCATATCGCCTAGTTCTACGTTAGAGCCTGTGCTCTCATAGCCTCTATCGGGCATCTGTGCCTGGAGCCTTCGTGCATCTTGTGTTTGCACGTTCCTGCCTTGTCGAGGTCCAATAGCTTGTATGAGGTGGGGTTTCACTATGGGGTGTGCTCCTATAGCTGCGATTGGGCCTCCTCTCCACGTTTCCGGGCTTAGATTCAAGCTGTTCACTGCTTGCGATAGGTGGATGCGTGGGCAACCGCAATTTGTGCGTCTTCTACCACGATTGCCTTCTCTACTGCCTCAGCCAATGTCTGGGGGTTACTTTGACGTACAATCATTTGTATGTCATTCTTGAGCCCTCGCAGAAAGAAGGTCAGTAGTAATAGGGGTGGTAGTAACACAGTGGGTTCCACCTGGCGTGACAACTCTGTCAAATGATGCCAATATTGTCGGATGGTTTTGTTACTTCCTTGTTGTAGGGAAGTCAGTGTGAACAGTAGGCCATCAGTCGTTCGGTGGGGAGCATACTCAATTAAGAACAGTCTATGGAACTCCTCAATGGTGTGAATTGAGCCTTTCTGTAGACTATGATACCAGTGCCTAGCCGTTCCAGATAAAGTGGTGGCAAAAAACATCATTTCATGATGTGGGTTTGTGATGGCACTGGTAAAGCAGGTGGTCCAAAAAGCATCAATATGCTCTTCGGCACTTTCATACGGTGCTCCATGAAACTCAGGTGTGGATCCACTAAGCTTCGGTAGTCCTCTTGTCTCTAGGGGTACTACGATTGGTTCAGTCAAACGTCGTGCCATTCTGTTGGCAACAGGTTCTATAGCAACAGGTGTTACGTTCACTAATGGTGATTCTGTAGCGTCGGTTGGCTCAAGTTCTGGTAGTTCTTCTATAGGTTCCAACGTATCATCCAAGTCCATTGTAGGTGGGTGAGACTCATCATTTAAGACTGGTGGGACAAGAAACCCACGATTGCTTCTTCTAAGCCCTAAACGCTCTCTCTGGGGATTTGAAGTCTCTCCATGCGATGCTCCCTTAGACCTAGGTTTCCTTGGTATACCTATGATGTCTTGTCTAGGGTGACACTAATGATTGCTGCATAATAGATTTCTCACTTACGGATAGCAATCAACTATCGTTGCACATGCATTTTGTGATTTTCCCACGTTATCCCATAGGTCATCCATCCTTCGTCCACTAATACTGCATACGACCTAACTAATTCTACTTGGTCATTTTTCTGCTCAATCCTAATCCAACCATACCCATGTACAGTTTTCCTTGGTTCTTTGTACCAGGTGCCGTCTCTATGGGATGCTAGGGTTGGTGGGTCGTAGGGTAATGACTTTCGATTTAGGGCTCTGGTTTTCACTTTCACCCTAGGCTTCATACAAAACCCCATTCTCTGACATGTCCCGTCACTCTGAAAGATTTCTAGTAGTACTTGGCATCACAACCTAAACTCCCTACTGGTGAAAATTTTATGTAGTCTCTAGTCCAAATTGTATTCCAAATTGTTGAAAATAGAATGGCCTTGGCGAAGTCGGATCACATGAAGCTAGGGTTGGATTGTGAACTCATAACGTATGTTCTAGGTGTGGGATTAGCACACATCACTGTGTGATGCTAACCACTTCGTCCTGTGATCAACGTGGCACTAGCCGCTTGTACGGTTATGCTAGCTTGCGGCTGACGATTTTGATAGTGGAATTGTTTTCAACACACGCAATCTAGGACCTACGAAACGTGTAGACTTCTGATAGTATGACAACTAGTGCTTTGTAGTTCAACGATATGGATAACTACTCTTTCAAGCAATATCTCCTGAAAATTTTTCGACTCCCGGCAAACGCACCAATGTTAGGGCCATTTTTTACGGGGGGTTGGTCCAGCCAAAACATCCTAAAAGGGTCAAGGGGCCCCACCTCTAATGGCGATTCAGCCCTACATGAGCAACATAGGGTTTGCCACTTCCAACCCTGATGGCCTTCTCTATTGCCCCATGCTCTCCAACCGATGAGAGTTTTCCAGGCTCTCAGAGATACGGTTGCAAGGAGGGGGTGCTAGTACTTTTGGCTGCAATGATTCACTAGCTTTCTAGGGTCACGGTTATGTAAAACTTCTGATCACTAATTCGTGTTAGGATCTTGCTAATATCTCTTTCCCCATTGAATTCGGTTTACAGTTAGTAAAAATCTTACATGGGCTAGAAACCGATTTACTGTCTATGATGTGCTCGTGGGGTGCAAGTTATACGCATCGCTTTGTTTGCTAAGTGGCGGTATTTTCGCCGATCGTCGGGTCTAGGTATTTCGCTAGACAGTACCAACGACGGGTGTGACTAGTGCGACACTTTAACCAAGGTGGTGTTTTTCAACCACGGATGGTGGACGGCCCGCTCTGGTGTTTTACAAAGGTCGGGTCCAGCTGACACACTTCATAAATGACGAAAATAAAATGCTTCTGAACTTTGATGGTTTATTGCGGTTTAAACTATCAGTTCTATCTTAGACAAGCATAGAGTAAAACACATTCACCTTTTAAAACCGTATCCATATAAGTACTTCCAAACCATGCTAATAAAACCTGGTTACAAGCGTTATTGCTTTCACTAAATGTCGATAACTGAAAATCAATCCTTCCCTTAATTAACCCCACAACATATGACATTCATTACTATAATTCTCAACTGAACTCTAGTTCATGCTTAAAAACCCGATTCACTACCAAACCTTACAAGTAGTCACCAATGTAAATGAGTACAACTGAAAATTACAACCATCAGCAACACTTAAATCTATAGGACCTCGGAAAAACTTGACGTAATTAGTCCCTCAACAAGCTTACTTCCCTAGACCATTCATAACAACCTCCTTCAAAGTGGAAAACCCTATCTTACACATCTCACATCCCATTCCAATTTAAGTTAAGAGCTTACAAACAGAACTTCAAGAAATGGAAGTGACTAGAAAGAAAGTTCAAGTCAAAAACTCACCTCAATGTGCAATTAGGTAGCCGTTGCGTGGAAACTCTAGTCATGAACCTTGTAGCAAAAATCAGAGCCAGGCATGTTGACGCAGTTTTCTCCACTTTATGCATGTTCGATCGAGTTGGTGTAAAAAGAGAAAATGAAGAAAATGAAAGTTTTCGGGATATGAACGGTGTGATTGAAATGTTAACGGTTCAGTTAAGAGAAAACTAAACCGAAAGTCTGTAAAAAAAAAAACAGGCCAAAAAGATGCAATGGCAAAAAAAATCAGCAACCCATCACTCACACCAAGCCCTCAAGCAAACCATCCCACTCATTCAAGATGTAAACCTACTAGTATGACAATGGACTACAACCAACCAACCAACCCTCACCATGAAATCACTCTCAACAAAAGCAATTCTCTCAACACATTACTCTCAACACACATTTTACACACACCCCCTCAACACTAACTCTCAACACTAACTCTCAAACCAAACCACAAACACTCAACCTATCCATTGTTATCAACTACAAGTGAGTCTACTCTCAATCCACTAACAAGCATTCAACCCCAAACATCCATCACTCCACAAGCAACTATGCAATACAATACTTGTACCAATGCATAAGCATACTATAAGGCAAAACCACATTTAACCATCCATCAAACCAAACTTACAAGGAATCAAACCTACTCATCAACAAAGATCTCTCAAGCAAGCACCCATCTTCCAAAAGCTTTCAACTCTAAAAAACTCTCAACCAGCATCACATCAAACTATCACATCATCATCTAACTCACCCAACTATCAATCAACTACCAATCAACTATCAATCAACTCAAAGAGTGGCCTCCTTTTATAGTAAATCCCGAGTGTCCCCCGTCAAAATGAGGCTTTGCCAATTTTCATGCCCTTCAAGCCCTTTTGTCCATTTGTCCAACACCCATTGGCAAGTACATCAAGTGGCCTCCTTGAGGGTGTAGGGGTTGGTGCCATTTAAGGGCCCCTTCCAAAACTAGCCAAGATGCCCTCTTAGTCAAAAGCTAGAGAAAATATCTTTTAGGCCCTCTAGGTCCTAAAGCCTTGTTTACATTTATTATCCAAAAGGTGGGTGAGGACTTTTGTCAAGCCCCTATTCCACCTAAGGTGCCCTCCATTTCCTTGGTCCTTGGTCCTTTGTTCCTTTTAGCCCTTCATTTGGTTTTTCTTTCCTTTGTAGCAGGTACGGCCCGACAGCCCTTGGCTTTTGGTTTCTCGGGATTATCGACTGATTCGCGTATTTTGCCCCATTTCCCGTAATTTGCCCAATTTTACCCGTTAGGGTTTCTGCAAGTTTTCAATATTGCCCATAATTCACAGCTTGGGTTTTGCCCGATAAGTATTCTTCTTTGATGGCTCTTTGACTGAAGGTGACTTTTCCGGCATTCATGACTAGGGCTCCCACGACAACACGGTTTCCCTGAAAAATACACTGAGTGATCATATATTAGAAAAAAATGGACTCAGTACATGGTGAGATTTTAGCACGGTCATACCGGCTATTTTTTTACAACTGGCCATTTTTTTTTAAAAAGCCGTAAAATATTTACCGCCATCAAGGCCGCAAAATCTGCTCTAGCCTCATTTAGGGCGGGCTGGGACCCAATTCTAGGTGGACCGACACTTTTGGCTCGGTCTTACAAAACTTGACCACAAAATATTTTTGACGGTTTTTTCAAAAGTCAGTTTCTTACTTTTAAACTGTGTCTAGCCACTTTAGGACGGGCTGGGACCCAGTTCTAAGGCAAATTTGTGCCGAAGTTTTTCTCTAATAATTGCAAACTTAAACTTCAATATTAGCCCGATTTTCCGTGCGAAAATATCGACTAACACTTGGGTAGAGATCTACACTAGATTTAGCCAATGTACAAGGCCTTTTCACATTAAGTCTATGAGATCTATTTTTTGATTTTATGTGAAGGTGAACAAGAAGTACAAGGAAAGCGGTGAGCTAGCTCTTGTCAATAAGGAGATCAATAAATTTACTACCATGGAAAGTGCTTAAGGAATTAGAAAGATAACTGAGAGATATGATTTTGATAAATTTGACATATGATGAGGACATCAACTTTTGAAAGGGTGGGTGGATATTGTCAAGCCGACACTGGTGCCAAGTTCCTAAGGTTGTGGTCAACTTCTGGCGAGTCTACCAAGCTCCATTTAGTGTGTACCACTTGACATCACCTAGGCATGACTAAATAAACTTGTGAATAAATACAATCTAGAGATAGAATGGAATTTATATAGAAAGAAAATATTATACTGAGAAAAGCATGTGCTACCATTCTAGCGTAATGCATTTGTTGTGAGGAGAAGAGCTAACGATGACAAAATTATAGGGAGATGTGGTTATGGCCCAAACATGAACTTCAGCCAGCAAGCTTAAGCTCCACTTGTTGGAAAGTTGTCTTGGTGATGGTGGTTGTGGCAGCTCTTAGCAGTCATGTACAATTTTGTATTGTACCTTTATGCTGTAAAGTTAGCTTCCACGCCACTAGCGCCATCATTGTTCCTAGTGGCAACAACACCACTGCTGCTCCTGGCGCCACTGACACCAGTGATGCTCCTGGCGCCATTGCGACCAGAATCCAGCCGACGCCAAGTTCTTATGGCTTAAAAACTTTCATCAGATCTACCGAAGTCCAGAGGGCTCGGATCGATGTGCCCTCACACGATCTAGGCATGATTAAATGAAACCTGGAATTCAATAAATTTTAGAGAGAGAAAGATGTGCTTTACCAACTTGGGCTGAGCACTTGTTTTGAGGGGAGGTGGCAAATCCCACCATAATTATAGGGGGATGCAGGTCGTGATGTAGGGCGAGCTCCCCTTGCTTGAATGTTGTCCTGGCACCCGCCTTGGCATGCCAACACCCCGAAGACTAGGATTGGTCACACACTTGAAATGTAACCTTCTCAGATTTATTAATAAAGTGGGATTTTTCTCAAATTGACTCTGATTACCTTCTGGGTTTCAGTGTTTGGTAAAAGCGCCAATTGTAAGGCTGCTTCAAATCTTTTTGATCTGGCACATAGCTGAGAGTCGTATCACGGGACGCTAGCGATAAGCCGTTGGGACTATTCGGTCTGGGACGCTAGTGACAGATTGTCAACTATATTCGGTCCAAAAACTGGTTGTCATCATATCTATCGTGACTTGCAATTCTGAGTGTTCTTTGCATGAATGTGAACTGGTTAAGCTCTTGGGGAATGAGCTCTAACCTTTTGGCTGAGTTGGATGGCTTGCTTGGGTGGAAGTTACTTGTTTATGGCTATCTAGTCTGGCGTGGCACCATGTTGGCTTCCAGCATTTGTGACAAAGGTTTGAGTTGGTTGAGTCTAATGTAAGTCAGATGACGTGCTTGGCATGGATGTTACTCATTTGTAATGAAGCTTCAAGTTTGTTGAGTTTGTTGATATAAGTCGAGCGGCTTGCTTGGAGGGAAGTCACCTATGTCGGGACCTCCAATCTGGCATGACGCCATGTTGGATCTCAACGTTGGTTCCCGAATTTCAAGGTGGTTAAGTCTGATCTTTGTTGGTGAGTTGGCTACTTGTATGTTGCGTGGGGTTCAGATGACAAGTGTTGAAAACCAGGAAGCTACGTCGTGGTTCCTGGCTCCCTTTGGGATGCTTGCGCTACATGTGGTATCAGAGTCGACTAGCCGGTCAGCTATGCGGGTCTCACAGGGATGGCCACTGTTTGGGGTTTCAGTAAGACAACTGTTGTGCAAGGTGCTACCCACAGTGTAAGCACGAGTGCGTCCATGGTCAGGGTATAGTTGGCATAACGAGGGACTTGCTGTGACAAGGTGTTGCCCTCAAGGTGTAAGCACGGTCAGGTTTCACAGTTCGGGCCTTGCGCTGTCTGCACGTAGGACAGATGAAACAAAGTGCTGCCTAGGTAGATGAAAGCACGGTCCGTGCCTTGTGGGGTGCGGGGCGACATATTCGAACTATACGGGTTAACCATTGATAGAAAGATGCTGCTCGAATTTAGGTGTAAAGCACAAGTGGTTTGCTGTCGGTGCGAAATAGCTGCCGATCGTGTAGCTAAGAGGGCTATCGACCAGATTTGGTGGGGCATTATTGAGGCAATGTGCTGTTTAATGGTGAAAGCACGGATAATTGGATGGGTGTTTTTCGTGGGCTGATTTTGTGATAGATCTGTATGGGCACGGCTAGGCAAAGGTCCTTGGTAGGGCTATCTCAAAGGCAGACCTTGTCTTTGTTACCTGTTAGTAAACCTGCTTGAGTGTCTTGCTTGTATGTAATCGTGGTGAATCTTAGTACTCGTGATTTGCATAGTTTGCATGATTGCTTGTGATACAAGGAGTTGTTAAGCTTGAAAAAGAGCTTTTTTTTTTGAAGGCTGATACCATCAAACAAAGAGGATTACAGAGTCCATGGGGCAGATTCGCAGTTCAAGTACTCTCAAATGAATGGCAATGAAACGACTCAATGTTTGCAAAGGATGGATGGCTAGCCTGTTACTTGGGTTAGTCTAATTTGCGACAATGCCCACCAGACACAAGCAGGAAGTCAAAAGTTGGAAAGGGCAATTTCATGGGAGATTTTCTCGGGAGCAGTTGGTCTTCATTGGGAGGGTTACCTTCGGAACTGTAACTCACTAAGCATGGGTGATATCCAATTTTGGTTGAGTTTTTCCTTAGAGGGAAAAGGCTAGGATCCTCTTCAAAGATTGGCAACAAGTTAGATCAAGCCATAATCATAGCGAATGGAAAGCAAAGTTTTGGAAAAGCTTTTAGCCAAGAATTCTATTCTAAGTCTAGTTTGCTATTTTTAGAAGTGAGGCGGAACTATCACACCCCCCCCCCCCCTCTCTTGGTGCAAAATTTGAATGCCAATTGACCAAAAATGGGGACAAATTCGCAACCTAGTCATAGTTCCACAAGTAGACTGGAGAACTTTGGACCTAATAATTTGACAAGTTATTATTGTGAAAAGAAATCTTGTTATAGACTTTTTCTGGACCAGTAATGTTGAGGAGACGTAATGAGTACGCTGACTTATGTTATGTGTAAACGAAGGAGCTGTGAAAGTTAAGATTTTCATGAGAGACATAGTACTTTGAACAAACACTAAGGGACAGTTCGTATCATGAATCGGGGACAAGTGCAAACTCTGGGTGTATGTGTCTGGTTCAAAGATAGCTATTCGAAGGCAAGCGAGACGTACACCTTTTGTTTTGAGTGTACGGCCACTGAGCAGTGACAAAATTGTGAAAGTCATGTTTTGCACGAGAGACATGGTGCTTCAAACAAACGTGAAGAGATAGTTCATATTTGGATCAGACTTGTACAACCATCAGACTCTAGACCACCTGAGGCTGAGTCAATGGTTACATTTGTTTTGGTTCAAAGACAACTGCTTCAAGCTAAGTGAGAGGTGCATTGCGGTGTACTCAACCATTGCCTACCTTAAGGATCCAAATCCACAAAGTGGGTGATAAAGATAAATCATCTGGCTCAGGGAGCTTTGATAGCTCTGCAGAAATGATCAAATCTGGAGCTTAGGGAGCTCAACACAAAGTGCGACAAGGGCAAATCTGGAGCTCAAAGGAGTTCCAAAGTCAAAGTTAGAAGCAACATGGGTGGATGTTTCAAAAAAAGCCTTTGTCACCAGTTAATAAGGTTTTCAGGATTTATGTAAGCGACATAAAATCTACGCTTTTCCCAGACAAAGTGATGTTTCAAGTTATGCATTTTCCAATATAAAGAGTTGAGCCTGCGACTTGTGGTGTGCTAGCTATAGTGTTAGTAAAAGTGGCCAGTAAATTGAATATTGTGCCAAGTAGCATAAAAGTAGTTAAGTATAATTGGGAGACACCTTTTGCACTAACTTGACATATGATAAGGACATCAAATTTTGTAAAGGTGGGGTGGATGTTGTAAAGCTAGCTTCCAGTGCAAGCTTTACTCCTGGCGCCACTAGCACCAGCATTGTTCATGGTGCCAGCAGCACCACTGCTGCTCCTGGCGCTAGTGCTACTCCGGACGCCATTGCGACCATAATCTAGCCGACACCAAAAATACTTTGGTGATGAATGTATGCCATGTAGATTTGTGGTTTTGCCTTTGAATTTGACATTGATCTTGATTATCGATCTATTGTTGATCTAAAGTGCAAACACAAAGTTTAGGAGATCTTAATCACACATTAAGACATTCCCACACGTGTGAATTTTCACATCCATGACCTTTATTTGCTCTCTCTCTATAGAGAGCGTGCACTTGTCCAATGTTTCCGAACTTTCCAAAATGTTGACCGCTTAGGTAGGTTTTGAATTCAAAAAACCGTCAACTGCAAGTCATCATGATTTTAGGGCACACATGGCCCAGTGAAGAAGTATGAATGTGTTTTCCTCGAGAAGAGCATACATTGAGATGGGTTTTTGATTTTGTAGACAGTTATGCACTAAAACCAGCTTGCCCTAAGTAGCTCAGGTGCAAGAGAAAAGTAAGCACCGCTTTCACATTACCCAATGCTTTCCACGTCTCATGTACCTCTCTCTCTCTCTCTCTCTCTCTCTCTCTCTCTCTCTCTCTCGTGATCTCCCTCAGGATGCATCAGGGTTCGAAGGGGGAACGCGACCACTCATCGGGAGTGCTCTGGCGCTCGCTCGCGCTCCCTCTCTCTCTTTCTTTCTCATCGTTGTGCGCGCATCGCACAGTTTGAGGCGTTTCGGCTCAGATCTTGCGTTTGCTGGTCTATCTGTTCTGGACGGAACCGAGGTCTACTCCTCAGTCATTACAAGGTACCCTTGTCTATCTTTTCTAAACGCTTGCTCTTGTGATCTCTTTTGAGGGTTTGTTGATCACGACGCTGAGCGATTGAATTTTCCACATTCAGAAAGTAAGAGGCTGCAGACACAGCCTGCCTTGCTTTGTGGTCAGCTTCTTGCTGCGCTTTGTACTCAATGGTTTGACAATATTAGACCTCTGCGTTTCACCATTTTCTCTTTATTTGTAGATCTCTCTCAACTCTGCTTAAAGGAATTGGAGCTTTGTTGCTCGTTTTCTCAGCATGGGCTTCAATTGATGCCCTTCACTTGTTACCAGTCCCTGGCAATGTTGTCATCAAACGTTTGAAACGCATTTCAAACGTTTGAAAATATCCTCCAAATGTTTAGAAAGTACTACCCACTTTTTAAAAAAAAATGACCATTGCAAGTCATAACATCAAAATGGGATCGGTTACAATGCATCTCATCATTCACAGCTCGGGAGTAACATCATAATAAAAGACCTTTTCTATCGGAGAATATGTTTCAAATGAGCAAAGGCAAAGGTTTTTGCTATTTAAGGCTCTAAACTAACTAAGTAACTTGGTAGCTACTAGTAGTCCTTGGGGGACCTAAAATGGGCTCAGGATTCTCTTTTTTTGAGGTTCTCGTGACCTGACGCTAAAAAAAAAACCACATAATAAAACCCATGTTTGAAAGGCTTTCAAGCGTTGGCATTTCCAAACGTGATTGGTTGCAATTATGAGCCCTAGTTAGGCCACAACATGTGTAAACCAGGATTGGCAACCTTTCTTGTTCTTCAACAGTGTGATGGATGTAATTAATCCGTACAGGAATTAGCTGTGATTTATTTTGAAGTACGTTCTTGAGTTCTTGACCATGTCGCCACAAGGACGGTCATGAGGGTATCTCTAGCCTCTCAGCTTAAGTTGGTGATGACTAGAGTCCATGTTTGAGTATGTACTTGGTTTGTTTTACCCATGTAAGATTTGGCCCCCCAACTTCAGTTAGTGTGTGGCTGAATACATTGTTAACATTCATTTTATTGTGGATTGGTCCCTCAACTCAGGTTGGACGAAGACTTGTGGTTATAGATAGTGGGTTGGCACCTCAACTTAACATTGTTGTTAGTGCATGACTGACCTTCGTGGTTACGAGCCATTTAATTCTTTTTAGAGTGGATTGGCTCCTCAACTATTTCTGATGGATAGCCGAGCCTCGTGATGTTGGTGTATTTGATTAACTTATGCCATTTGTGATGTCATTAATGTAGAAAGCATGCAAGGAAAGAAATGCAATAGAATAGGCATGTAAAGTGAAGCGCATGCTAGATTTCAAACTACACATAAGATGCATTTACACCGAGAGGAGATGAGAGGAGAAAGACTAGCTTGCATTAGGAGAGAAATCTCCTATAAAATCCACAATGCCTTCCAATGAGAGGGCTACATGTATACCGAGAGAGAGAGAGAGAGAGAGAGAGAGAGAGAGAGAGAGAGAGAGAGAGCACTTATTAATGTCTTTTCCATGCCAAAAGGCATATAAGACGAACTGCTAGTACATCACATAAGATGGAAACCAAACGGATCAATGCCGTCAAAGCAACATGACTAAAACAAATCTAACTAAGAAGAGATTTTATAACCATGATTATATGGTACGCATACCATTTACAAGTCAATTGGACATCTCTTCATTTCTCTAACTTTGATTTTATTTCAAAATTCAGACTCTCGTTAACCATAGGATTACGATCTACAAATCTATTACTACCATCTTGATAAATAAGTCGTTTCTAGTGCCTTTTTGCGTCCTTGCACTTGCATGAAGGTAAGATTTTCTTCCAAGTAGATGTATCCCGCAATTTAGATCTCTTCCCCAAAACTGCATGCCAATGAGACATTGAGGCGAAGCGGATGACAAGACTCTCTGGGTCCTTCTTAGGGTGCCATGCAGTTTCCATACCTGTGGTATGGTGCTGGAGATTCTCCCCCATAAACTTCTTAGCTTCTTCAACAACATCTTGGGAGTTAACATGGACATTAGCTTTCTGCTCTCGTAAACGGCTCTTAGTGGATGTGGCTGAGATAAATGAAGGTGAAGGCGATGGTGGAGGAATAGCTGTAGTTGAACCTTTGAGTACATTTGCCCAAGGTTGGACAGCCGTATGGTGCTGTTCCGCCGGACTTTCGAGCAGAGCAGAGGCAGATGACACCCCCCCCCTTCCGATTCTTGGCCACAGTTCACGCTCACAAAATCTTTTCAACCAGCGAATAGTAGTTCTGCAAAGCAACGATCTCTACAAGCCAAAAACGATGCAAGGCAACTTATGAGAGCGATGTTTGCAGCTTGTCATCGAAAGAGGAATTCAGATCTGCAGAGGGGCTGGAGCAATTTACACAAGATACATATCTGTTTGAGGCTTGTAACAGGGTGCACTCAGGTGGTGCAACAACAATAGCACAGTGCATCCTCAGGTGGCACAACAACAACAGTACGGGTGTCCTTGGGTGGAAACATCAGGTGCGAGCAGCAACGCCGCCCAGTGCGCCATTGTGTTGGAAAAGGGGAGAGAGAGAGAGAGAGAGAGAGAGAGAGAGAGAGAGAGAGAGAGTAGCTGAAACAACAATTGAGTACTTGGTTCCTGGAAGTGGAAGTGAACCATCAACTCCTTAGAAGTGGAAGTGAAATACCAGGCAAAAAAATACCCATGGCCCAATGTTGTAGGACCTACCCATGTAGTCTAATCTTCTTAGTGGACTCAACTTAACTAAAAAATAAGGCCCAAGTCATGATTGGCTTTTACAGCATTGATCACAATTGCGAGACCATGTCTTTACAAGTTAGGTATCTAATAATTGCATGAGCAATACTTTTTGACAACTTGTGTGAAGTCATACTTGTAGAGACTGTTTATCTTTGTTTGTAATTCACTGGATTAGTATATCTCTGTGCAATGTTTTTTTTGCCTCTTTCCAGCTGATCAGGATGTTGTTCTTCTGATGCATTGATCGATCATCTCTGATCTTAGTCTTTTTATCGATTTTTTTTGTCAATCCTTGTTGTGGATTGCTGAAGATCTGGATTGTTTTTGCAGCAGATCACGATCCACTGCAACTATGTATAGATGTAGATTGTCATCCTTGCAAGAACCCACTTCCCCCAACTTCTTCTCCATTATTGGGATTTTGAACTGACATGTACAAAACCGAACATAGACGACCCAAAAAGCGCGAAATCCATCTATGGTTCTATAAATCTTAGAAGCCCGTTCCGACCATTTTGGGTCAGAACTTGCTGTACGTTCCGTACAGTGCGTTCCAGAATGTACTGGATCGGAACTTTAAAAAAAGGAGTTAAAAAAACAGGTGGTGAACAGATGAGCATTTGTACTTTACAGAAGTTTTCATTGGTGGCTTCCTGTGACTATCATCTCCTTCATGAAGTCATGAAATGATGCTGTTGACTGAACTGACTGCTCACTACAGCTGGTTGGGCCTTGGTTTTTTATGAGCTTTATCTCTCTTGATTCCATCATTCACTACAGGAAAAATAAGTAAATCTTCAGTCTGTTTGTTGATGACATTCATTCCAAAACAGCCCTTACCCTTTTTCCTTGGCATAATAATGTACTTGAGCTCTCAACAGATTGCAGCTTTTAAGGTTCTTCTGTCAGCACACTTTTAAAGAAGTGTTTCTGATTAGGGAAATATGATGTGGCAAACCATGTTAGGAAATGAATTTGGACATTTGAATGAACCTTGAATGAAGGAGATGACTTTGCCACCAAGTTTTGTGCCCTAGCACGGCCTCATCCTCTTTTCCAGCACCTCTTTTGGCTATTTTAAGCAAGTGCACCCCTTCTTCAAGATCGTGAATGCTTGAAGCTCTGAACCTTTAATCTACTAAACCTGTAATCTGCTGAAACCGGGGTCGGACCGAATCCTTCGTTAAATTTTTTTTAATTTTTTGGGGTCCCCGTTCCGGAATGGAATATATAGTTACACGCGTTCCAGAACGAGTATATAGTTTCATTCTCCTCTCTCTCTATCTTTTGTTGTGCTATTTTTGCTATAAATACAGCTTGACTCGTAATATTTTCATGCGTACTCTGGTAGATCTGCAATAAATGTGAACAATCGTGATTTGATGTATCTCAGCGATGTGGCAAATTGTTGATGGTTAGGGTTGATTGGCTGCACCACTACGGCACCCAGTGAACCTACAATACAAGTGTGAGTGCTGAGCTAGTCTATGCAGCTGGGTTTTGTTCTCATAATAACTTATGGGATGAGCAGGTGGTTTTGCCACATAACAACATCCTCCCATTTTCAGTATCCAGACAGATTTCAGCCAAAGATAGATATCATGATATATGTCTGCTCGACTGGCAGCAACCGTTCATAAGATCTTTTGAGGCTCTTAAGACTCAAAGTGCTATGTGGGTTGACATCTTCTTGGGGCTATGAAAGTTTCTGACCAGTGTTCCTTCGAAGGATATAATTAGGTTATTGCTTGACAGTTGGAAGGTTCTTTTAATTTCACTTACCAAACAAATTTTTTTGTGGTGAGGGATTTTGGCTTGGCCGCACCATATTAATACTAGATAAGCTTCTCAAAAGATTTTGACTGTAACAGGCGCGATTGAGGAGGTGCTCTCTTTTGTACCAATGATGAAACCAAACTACTCACCATCTTACTCTGATGATAGTTCCAGCAAGAAGAGCGATAGTGAATCAGCAGGTTCAGAGTATTATGACAGAGAAAATGTTCTGGAGACTGAAGATCTCATTCCCCAGAAAATCAGCATGGTTAAATATGTACAAAGGCCAGTGGAGAGTGTTACTGAATCAAGCAGCAAAAACAGTGATGACACAGCCAACACTGGCAACAGAGTGCAAACTGCTATGCACAGTGGTCCTATTGCACAGGCGCAAGTGGGAAAAAAGAGGAAAGTGGCGAAGGAAGAGGTAAATGTAGCTACAAGTAAAGAGCCTAAAATGTGGAGGCATGAAAGTGCCAGAAAGGTTGAATCTCAGACTCTCAACACATCAGATCCAAATCTGAATTTACAAGCAATGAAGAAAGAAGGGCTTCAGACACAGAAGGCTAGCAAAGAAGTGGGACAAGATCGGAAGAAAAAAAAACTCCTAGATGGAGTGCAGGTTAAAAGTCCGGTAAAACATCAAGAGCTGCCAATTATGCAGAAGTCTTTGGATGAGCATAATACATATAAAGCTTTAGAAGAAGAAGATTTAAATATTAAAGCTAAGAAGCCATCTCATTCATGGTCATCAAAAGATGAGATACTTCTTGCGACTTATTTTTTGAGAGATTTGAAGTCTGGTGTAACTTTTCCTCCAAAAAAGAACGGGAATTACTGGGAAGATTTGTGCAAACGGCTCAAAGGAAGATTAGACAAGGATTGGTCAAAAGATCAGATTCACAATAAGTACAGACGAATGAAAACGAGATACTATGTTTTGACACAAAGGATGCAGTCTCAAAACTCTAAACTGCCCATGTACAAGGGTGCTGAGGAGGAGAAACTCTATGAAATTCTCCAGCAAATATGGGGAACTATGGAAACACAAAGTCCAAAACTTTTACATCAAAAAGCTACTGATACTCCGCAAGAAGACGATGATCTCAATGAAGAGGCTTTGAATGAGGAGGATAATGAAGAGAAGAGTGATGACAAGTTCTCTGAACCAGGGATGCTTGCTCCAATTTCTTCTAGTGGAAAATTTAAGCCAAAATCTAACCTGGTTTCTGCTTCTAAGTTCAAGGCCTTGGAAATTGGTCTGAAGTCTATGGAGGATGCTGGAAACAATGTGGCAGGAAGGAACCTTTTGCCAGTCTTTCAAGATAATCGACATTTTCCAAATAGAAACGCAATGTATGATACACTTCAAGCTGCTAACAGTCGTTTGATAGAGGGGATGCAGAAAAGTTTTGTCACAACTCTTAAAGAGGAGCACAGCAAGGTTCATTTTCTAGTTGAAAAAACCTTAAAACAATTTGAGGAGAAATTTAGATGGCTTTCTGAGTTGGTGACAGCATTCATGCCATTAGCTGGGGTTGGAACACAGTCACCATGGATTTGGGGAGGCTTTTCAGATGGTGTGGTTCCTTCTGGTATGTTGCAGTTAGAAGACAGTGAAAGCACATGTTTGCTACAGCAGCAATTGTTAGAGCAGCAATCTCGAGAAACTAAGGTTCTTGTAAAACGGATGCAGCTGCTACAAAGGATCCTTCATCAAAAACAGGAAGACCTGAAGTTGAAGCTGATAAGGAACTCAAACAGCTAATAGAAATATACTGTGGACACAGTGCAATCCTCTTTATCTCCAAATGTGTTGTTAAGGTCAGCTGTGCAGGGCTAATATGTGCCTGGAGTTTTCCTGAGGATGGCAAAGGCACAGTTAACATATGAGGATCAGATGGAGGAATTTTGAATTTTTCTGTGCATATTGTTTTTTATGAGTGCTTCTAGTGATTTTACTGGTGAATTGAACCTATGAAACTTAGGTAACCTTTAGACGTTTACTAATGTGTTAAAATTGATGGCTTTATTAATAGATATCTTGCTACTTAATGGCTAGAATTCACGTCTTCTCATGTTTGGAAAGCAGACTTTAAGTTTTTCCATTTTACTATTGCAGAACGATTTTTGAACATAAATGATGCAATTAAAGGCACTGTAGAAAAGCATGAATGTTCAGAGATGCCATGATGTTATCCATGGCAAACTATGCCCATCACAATTGTTTGGAAAGAAATCTATGAAGCTAATGTGGACATATCTTTGTATGTCCAGCGTGGACCTACTTTTGGTTGTTGATGCAGTTTGTATCGGGGAGTGGATAGTGACCTTTGCACTGGGTAAAATGGGTATAAAATAAAGGCAAGGCCATTAGCTCAAGCCCTAATTGAATGGCCGTTGAACCTGGTATCATTGAGCCCAGTCGAAAGCTCATATATAAATTATTCCAAGTGCAAAAGATCGGCATGTTACTATGGCTGATCTTTTTTCATGGCGCATGCTTTTTGACTTTTTATAGGTTGTAATATCCTCTCCATCTTCTTTATCAATTTTTTCTTGGCCATAATTTGATTTTGATAGATTTTTATGGACTGAAACTTCATAGTCTGCCAGTATGCCGCCTTCAACATTTGCTCTAATGTCTCATGTTTAAGTTTATTAACCAGTAGAACCAATTGCATTGAACCTGGATGCTCAAGGCACAACAACTCATCAATGCTTGAGGAATGGCAATCTTTGTAAAATAATGCATCTCAAGAAATCGTAAGATGATGCGAGAAGCTTTCATGCATGGAGTTCTGGTCTTGTATTTTTTGAGTGGACTTGATCAAGTTAAAGTTTGCCCATCCTCTTTTTTATATTTGATTCATTGACCCATTTTGAAAAACATTTTACCACTGTGTTGTTCCTTGTGCACGGAATAAAACTTGTTTCATATGTACAAAAAAAATCAATTGCGTGCATATAATAAGTACTATCAATGTAGAAGATTAACAAAATTGTGTACAGTATGCAGGGGCTTTCCCCACGCTCCATATGGTGTACAGTACGGGAGTGATGTTATGGATAAACTTGTTCTGTATTGATTGGAGCAATTATTTGGGTATGACATTTGGTGTACCATTTCATACAAATTTGGTCTTTTAATAAGGCCAGTTGTTTCTCACCTAGTGGCTGAGTAGTCACCAATGCTTAGGTGAGTGAAATTGTGTTCTAGTAGTGACTTAGAGACTTAATGTATTTTGCAAAATATTTCTTGTCATTAGCTTTTAGATAACCAATACATTTTGAGGTTTTGGAGATTAAGACAACCAAACAAGTATGCTAATACAAGCTCTAAAACCTAAAATATCAATGAAGACCTATTAGGCATTATATGTGTGCTTCAAACATAAGACACCAAGTTTGCTGAAGCAACACAACTAATGTCTTGAAACATCTTTGAATGAAATCTCTGCTGTCGAAAATCATTATTGAAGGCCATAAAAGGTTTCGATACATGCGTGCCACATGGCCGATATGCTCTGTGACATGTTTTGGAATTCCATTGGAAAGCCTTCTATACTCTTTTTGCACAGGTTTTCTCACTACCCTGAAAATCTTTTCCTTCCTAATTCTCTGAAGTTATTTGTAGCTTTTAGTCCCTTCTGTTTGTTTAGGTTTCTCAATGTCGATATCAAGGATGACTGATGATTGACTGATATTATTTGATTGCTTTCAGTTCCTCCCTTATGTTTGTTTAAGTTTCTCAATGTCGATATCAAGGAAGACCGATGATTGACTGATTGTGTGCTTGAGATCCTTGTGTAACTGTATTTATTCTCTGTGATACCTTTCACAATTGGGGTTTCTCCTAGCAATGTGCTAGCTGCGAGCCTAGGGCTATTTTTTGTGACTATGGCTAAGGAAGCAAGCCAAGCTTGTGTCACCACTTACTCTCCAACGGCCTTGATTGTATCATTGAAATTATTATTTGATTTAAAATTGTGCTACCAGTTTTGTTTTCACGTCCGTTCTATGCTACCATGGATTTTGAGTACAATCTACTTTCTCACCATTGCCTTCATTTCCACCACATGATCATTAGATTCGAGAAAAAAGAACAGGCAATCTAACACATACTCTCATAACCTTTTTCATTATACATACAATCTAGAGAGCATAAACAAACTAGTAAATACCAAAATTGGTTTTGAAAACAAGAAGGAATTGGTTTAAGGCTTAAGATTATCGGTACAAGTGCGAAGGCCCTAAATTTGACATGTCAAATTCCTTCTACAATTATTTATCTACATAGAAACTGTAAATCATTCCTTAGAAGTAGTGCATCATTTACAGATAAAGCAATAATAATAAAGCTGGGGCCTTCGAGCTTTTTTTAGACATTTCAATTTGTTGTACTTAACACAGTGACCAAAAAAAGACGATCTAGAGACCCATTCTTTTTAGAAAAATTCTAATGCTTTCTAAAGAAAATGCCAATATCTAAAATGGTTAACAAATATATGTTGTTGTGCTTAAAATTTTTTTTACTTTATTAAAAATTATGACAATGATTCTAAGAAAAATTATAAAATTATTTTTTCTATGTTAAAATTTGTACATATGAAAAAAACCATTAAAAGTGAAAACATAATTAAATTGAGATTCTAAACATATTGAGATATTTAATTTTTACTTTCGGAGAGTTGTTATGATCCTTAATATTGTATTATTTTTAAAGTTGGTAGCTACGAAGATAAAAATATGGATATTTGCAAAATGAGAATCTTATTTAGTTTTTATTAATTATTAAATTCTTGAAAAAGTAGATATATTTAGAATTGTACAAAATATATGAAATTTAAAAATAATAAGTGACTAGTATTTTATAGATTTTATATCAACAAGCTAAAAATTTCAAACCTCCTAAAGTCTCTTACCTTTAGATACACGAATAGGTTGCCAAGAGAGGCATTAATTAGAAAGACATCACATGTTTCATCTTTTGGAAAGAAATTGAGTATGGAGCTTTTGAGAAACTTTGCTAGTACTTGTTATGTACACCTTTTTCTAAAGGCTATATCCAGGGAGGATGTGAGAACTACAAAGGTATTTTTGTAGTCTGTGATAGAAAAAGTAAGGGGAATAGGTATGTGTAAAAGAGTGTTATTGCATATAGAAATTTCATCATTGGTGAGGGTTTTACTCATGAGAGGAGTGAAAAAGTGAGGAAAGATTCTGTAAAGTCGTCAAGCCCTAAGGTTGTTGATTTTTTTAATGTTAATGAGGTTGAATCATGAGCATATTCAACACCTAGTGTAAGGAGTGCACATAGGCAGAGCAAAGGAATGTTTTCTTCTAATATCTATGTGCTGGCTTCTATTCTTGAGTATTGTACTCTTGGTAGGTGTTTGGCAAATCTTGGTGTGAGAAGAAGAAATTTTTTTCATGGATCTTGGTGGTTACCAAGAATGGAAAGAACTACTCAACAGAGGTTTAGAAGGGCTCAAGCTAGCATTCAAGAGGTGGTATGCACGACATTTTGGTGACCTATCTATTGTGGAGATCTCATCTACTCTCATATTCATGTGGAATGAATATTGTCTCTATTTTTTGCACGTTGGTAATCATGCTATCTCTTCATTGTTTGTGAGCTTGAGGGGGAACACATTACCTTATACTTTCATGATATTTTAGGGACAAATACCTGTAAAATCCAGCATGCTACTATGGTGAAGAAAAGTATGTAAGATCTACCTGAAAAGGTTGAGCATAAATAGTTGCTTTGATCTATCTACGAAGGCTAGTTGTGAGGTTTCTTGGTCCATCCAAACCTTTGTGATAATGAAAAATTAGATCAAGCACTTGAACTCGCACTTCGTAGATGACATAACAACTGTAGCTTTCAATGTTGATTTCCAAGGTCCAACTCCATCTTCCTCAAGCGATGCACATGCAATTGTTATCTTCATTTCCAAATGATTTCCACCAAGCTTTGACTATGAAATTTTGCTTTCAATGGTCGGTGATGTTCCATGAACATTTCCAAAATCTGGTACTAAAGATGTGTCACAATATCATCCTTGCCAAACACCAAAAAACTACACTAGGATTTTGCATAGCATGACTAAGCTCATAAACACAATGGTTAGGCCTAGTAAACATAAAACAAACGAGGCTTCCAAAATAATTTTCATAAAGAACGTCTTTTTTTTTTTTGTCATGAACCATTTTAGACACGTGTGGGAGTGCACTTGTGCTCACGTACATACATCTTTCCTCTATAGACAAAAAAATAAGATTCTTTTGAGAACTTTGGAAAATTATCTCCACTGAAACTCATAGTAGAAATTTGGATTTTCGGCCTTTGTAAATGGAGCCTATCACTTCCTCGCTTTCTTCCTTTCTTGATTTAAAAAAAAAAAAAGTTGATTGTCTAGCAAAATGTGCATGTGGACAGTCAATATATTGGCTGCACATGCACCTTATCTAGTAAAGAATTTGAGGCTTAGGTGCCAATCTCCCATTGGTTGTTGTCATGAGCGTTTTGGTGTAGGGTTCAAATTCTTGAGAAACACATGAAGGTTTTGTATATGAAACTGACTCCAAAATACAAACAAAAGGCAAGCAGGTGGCTTTTCTGTGTATATAATTAATTGCATATACACTTGGAGATGCATTTGTTTCAACATCAAGATCATCATAACTCAGCTTAAACATTACAAGAGTAAAAACTAAATGTGATCAATGATTTGCTTTGGCTTGTGAAAACACAAACCATATGTCCCTCATAACTTGAAGAGGACTCCACTTAATCAGATCAGAAATCTGTCACACTCACCATTTTCACATGTCAGAGAAACCTAGAAATTGTACATGTATCTGCTAGCGCAACGTGTGTAGAAAGTTCATAACAAAATATTTTTTAATTATCAGCTCTTCATTGCACACTTTACCATTAACCATGAATAGGAACCTAACTCAGCATTGTACATCTCCTCAGTAGACTCAAACATCTCCACGCACACACACGCACAGAACCTGGGAGGGGTCAAAGGGATTCTTCGGAGCACAATTGACATGGTAGCTTCCATCATCATAGTTAGGCCAAAGTCCGTGAATCTGAAAGTCTGCAGCAGGTTTTCCAGTGATTGGATAGCAACAGCTTCTCTTTGTGTCGCAGTAAGAACCTGGCCACTGAGCACACACTGATCCATTGCATCAAAATACGCATAGGACATGCGAAACATATCTTTCAAAATTCTCAACCATAATTCAGCAAACAGTCAAGCATCTCTCTCATGTAACAAGCTAACGATCATTGCATGATGAAGATCCAGTAACAGTAGGTAAATTCTACATGCCCAGTTCTGCCAAATAGTGCACACATTATCTCTCAACGAAGAAGAAGAAATCTAAGCTTTTGGCTTCCGCACACAGGATAGCATGCCCGATCATGCAAACACAAAGCAATGCGGTTTGCAATGGGGATGTTTGCCCACGCCGATAGTTGCCGATGCTGCTCCTACTCTCTCCTCCCATGCCTTCCAGATCTCTCAACACTTCCATTCAAAATGTCATCTCTCTCTCCATTCAAAATGTCATCTATCTCTCTCTCTCTCTCTCTCTCTCTATCTCTCTATCTCTCTCTCTCAACTCACCAGATCTCTCAACACTTCCATTCAAAATGTCATCTCTCTCTCTCTCTCTCTCTCTCTCTCTCTCTCTCTCTCTCAACTCACATTATTGCTATTTTTTGGTATAGAAACCCTAAAAAATTAACCCTAACTTTAACCCTAACCCTAACCCTAATCCATCTAACCCAAATCTTGCATTTCATACAAGCTAAACAAAACATTGTATACAATCTCAACAAAACGTAATTTTGCATCTTCCTTCAAAATAAAAGTACATAGTTTCACATTCATATCTCATGAAAGCTGTTCACAAAACAACAAAATTCTGCTTAGAGTCTTCCAAAACAAGAGTGCTGACAATCTTCCAAAACAGCATAGTGCTCGCATGGCTCACAATGCCTCAGATTCGCACTCACTCAAGCTAACATATCCATATTGCACATCATTTTCACCAAGTCCATCATTTCCACCATCATTCTATAGAATAGGCTCAAAGGATTTGAGCCCACTAGCCTCGTCCTGCATCTTCAAACCATACAAGTTATCAAACCTCGGAGCACAACTTTTAAAATATCGAAAATCTGCATCTTCTGGAAAAAAAGATTGCCATCACATCATCCATGGTCACAAGGCTTGGTGCCTTCATAGCCTTCCAGACTGCAGCAGCTCTCACCATGTCCATTCCTTTTCCCTGGAATGGTGTCACCCATGTGGTTGCTGGATAATACTTGCCTGTCCTTAGCATAGCCAATAAAACCTGAGGAATGGTTGAACTAACTCTACTTTTCATATGATAAACTGAAAATATAAATGCTCGCTCAAACAGATTAACAGGGGTTAAAGATACACGACTTTTAATCTCAAAAGCACCATACTTAATGTACTCTTCACGACCTTTATTTATATCATTCTGATCTACACCATACATAACGCACTGAAAATGATCCTTTCCAAAATCCTTCAAACAGTATCCAATCATTCCATGCCAAGTATGAATACTCTTTTGCCTCAGGTACCTACACAACACCAAGTTTCCAGGTGGATCTTCTTTTGTCCAACCCAAATATTGCTTCAACAAGTGATTGACCTTTAGTACAGAAGATGCAAAGCACTTACAAATCATCTGAAAATGCAGATTCATTAGCATACCTCCTCTCTCAAGCCCACATAAACCAACAATGCATTCATTCCTCAAGAATTTCTCAATCACACCTATAAGCTTTGGATCAACATCACAACCAGCAATCCCCATTGTTACACTTAGTTCATGCACTTTTTGGGTTTCTCATACCGCTTCACAAGCTTGAAGTCAGCACACTTTTTTACCTTCAATTTCTCACTACCTGCAAGAATTCTAAACTCATCATTAGCCTGTCCATTGATTCCACACTCCAGAACTCTCTCATTTGCCTGCTTTCGAACCATTGTCAATCTGCCAAACACATCAGAAAGGTGAATCTGCTGTTTTACTTACAACTCAGATTATCTCTGTAACAGCCTATCCATCACTCACACACACACATACACACGTCAGCTCACACACGCACACACACACACGTCAGCTCACACACATGCCTACTGGCCTCACTCCTCTCTATCCGTTGTGAAGAAAGCTTTTTGCTTTTACAGTTGTGATCAGAGTGGTCAGAAACATATATACATTTGGCACACACACAAATCAAGAGTATCCTTGGCAACAAATCAATGTCTCCCTGGCAGCAAAGGCAGCTCCGTGTTTCCTTGGCAGCACCACGTTTCCCTCCACGTAGCTCCAAGCTCTCAACCTTTCCTCCACGCAGCTCCAAGCTCTAAGGAGATGACAACGATGGCGATCACAATGGCAACGTCTACACCCACGCAGCTCCAATGGCAACGTTTACACCCACGCTTCCTCCAGCAACGTTTCGCGACCTCCAGAAATTTCCACCACGTCGCATCAACTCATTTCCAGCACGTGGCATCAACTCATTTCCAGAAATTTCCAGCACGTTGCATCAACTCATTTAATGCAATGTGACTAGTCCTAGGGCTACGTGGCCCAATCAAAACGCATAAAACGTGTTTTCTCTATCACTGTTGACATTCACACACACACACACACACACACACACACACACACACACACGTGACTGGTGTTTTTGGTATACAAAACCCTAATTTTACAATACATCAATTTGCATTACATCATCTCATTCTAAAACAAGATCTTAGAGCAATTGATTCCAAACCAATAATACATCATATTTTTTACAATTTTGTCCTATACCGTCGGCGTTTGGGAGAAAGGCGAATCTCCTAGTTTATAAAATTGAGAGGAAAATTGCCCCCTCTCTTTTTGCCATCTTACACTTGACCAAATAGATGGCTTTCTAACAACTGATTTTTTCTAACAAATGCTAACATTGTGAGAATATTTCAAATATTCTACAAAGCTCTCTCAATGTTTTTTCAAATTAAAAAAATAAAGGATATGTTTCGCAAAGTGAAATAAAACAAATGAATATAAAATCAATAAACAAAATACAATCTATGACCAATGATTTCTTTTCTGATGAATAACAATAATGATCTTTCTAAATTCTTAGCAAAGATCGAGTTTTACTTGTAAAATTGAATGAAGAAAATTCGTTTCAGCACAAAAATATATATTAATTCAAAAAAGGGCTATTGATTTGAGGAAAAGAATGAATGTTATCTATTATAATTGTGCCTTAGTAGTGCATTATTCAACAAAAAGTTTTTTATAAGTCATAACAATAGTAGTTTGCAATTGATTTTCTATGACCTACGCGCATAATTTGTTTTAACAATTCATGAATATTAAGAATCAATGCTAGGAATTAAATATTGACTTCTATATCATGTTTGAAGTTATGTTCCTATTGACGCTTTCATTTGGTAGTTTTTTTCAAGCTTTCATTGGACATTTTAAAATAGGGCAATTGTAGTAATTGAATCGTTGCACGTTTTGACCAATTGAATCATCCATTAGAAATTTGTTTATGTTTGAACAAAGAATTTAATCAAATTACGACGTTTGATCAAAGAAACTTTTTCTTCTTTAAATTAGGTGGTGTTTCCAAATATCTCTAGTAGGTTTTGTCTTGTCAAACAATTGACTTCTTTTTGTATACGATTCATAATACTTTTAAGCTTTAGATTAGCTAATAGTTTTTCAATACCATCTTTGCCAACCACTGTTTCTCTATTCATGAATTTATTAAAATCTCAAGAATAAAAAGAGCAAGGCATAGTTTTGTTCTAAAATTTATCTTGACCATCGTATTTAAACTAATTGGGTTTTTATTTTAAATAGAATGGGTTATGGCATCTTGGCTAGTTTTGGAAGAGAGCCTTGAATGCACCACTCCCCCACTCTCTTATGGAGGCCACTAGGTGTACTATCAATTGGGTTGAGGACAAATGGCAAAGAGGGCTTGAAGGGCATGAAAATTGGCAAAGCTTCATTTTGAAGGGGGACACTTGGGTTTTCCTATAAAAAGGAGCCAACTCTTTGTATTTGAGAGTGTGTGAGGTTATGTGTGTTGAGAGTTAGCATTTTTGTTGGTGGGATTTTGAGAGATAATTTTGTTTGGTGAGAGAGATGGATTGTGCTTTCCTTTTCTTCGATGCTTGAAATGGATGTTTGGTGAATGCTTAAGTTGGAGAGTTCAATATTGATTCTTGTTCTCACTTTATGTAATACTTGTGGATCAATGCCTGGTTAGTAATGCTTGTTTCATAGTTGTTGATGCATCGTTAGTGTATTTACATTTATGTTGAGGCAGAGGGTGAAGGGTTTACCCTCTCGTTTGTTGTAAGGTGGATGGAGAGAAGGTTTGTATTTTGATTGTGACAATCAGACCTACCAGCGATCTAGCAACTTGTCACGGCCTAGTGATCCATTTACACGTCTGCCACATGGCCCCACAACATGTTTGCGGGCTGTTGCAGCCCATTTGCGGCCTATTGAGAGTTGTACCATCCTATTTTTGGTCTGTTTAGGCGTTCTCAGTCCTGCCTATGACCTGTTGAGGCCCTGCCGATGCCGAAACCTGCTGCCTGTGCCTTATTCTCTCTTTAACAAGCTGTACCAGTCATCCATCGACTCTACAGATCTGTCTGCAGCCTGTCTGCAGCTCCCATTGCTGTTCAGAGGCACGTATTTGCTGTCTTGCGACCTGCCACAGATGCCCATCACTGGAAATCACAAAAAAATCAGAAGTTTTTACTTTTGATCATTGCCCACATCCTGCAAAAGACTGCCTGCCTGCCTCCGATCTGTTGTGGGCTGCCTGCCTGCCTGCAGACCTGCTTGCCCTGCTAGAACTGCGACCTGCCTGCGTGCGGACCTGCTTGACCTACCTGTCTGCGACCTGCCTACCTGTCTGCGACCTACCTGCCCCTGCGACCTACCAGCTGACCCTGCGATCTGTCAGCTAACTGCCTACTGTCTGTTGAGACATGTCTGCGACCTTGCATCAGAAAAATCAGACCTGCAATTCTGATTTCAACCAACCCTCGCTGGAGCCCTCTCAGACTTGTTTGCAAGCTGCCTTTGTTCAGTGAGTTGCCGATTCTTCCGCCAATCTGAGGTTGATTACCTGTTCTCTGTTCTAATCCGCATGTTGGCTTGAATGGCAAATTCTCAAGCAGCTCTTTGAAGGACGAAGGCAAGGCTACCTCAAACCAAAAGCAGCATTCATGACTAGTGCCTTTACGATTTTTGGTTTCTCTCTCACACTGAGGTATGGGTTTACCTCACATCGATTTTGATTCTCGTGTTTACTTGCTTTCAATTAGAATGTGGGTGCTTGACGTCCGTACTTGGTTTCACTCATTGAATGAATGATAGGATACTGAGAGTGCATTGTGTAACTGTATGAGGACCTAATCATTTCAATAATTCCACATTTACCATGTCCCTATCGGGACCTAAATGATTGTGGTCTTTTTCTTGAACAGTTAGACATTGGGATCAAGTCTATGCATATTTGTGGGTTTACCGGTAGTATGAACTCATAATCACTTGCTTGCAATGTTGTTTGCTTGAGTTCAGTAATTGCAAGTACCTAACTAGTGAATGGATTATCGTAGAGTATGGGTCGATTGTGCATTATAGTGAATCGTTTTTAACACAAATTCAAATTCAGTCCGGAATCGTAATATTTTATAAACAGCTACGGCATGGCTAATTAGAACGATGATTGCCTATTTCCAACTTGTTTAGGGAAAGTGTTAAGTAAATAAATTTTGTTTCGTACTGATTTAGAATGTGATGTACGGAGAGAATTGTAGGTTGGGTAGTTTATATTTTGCTGGGTTAGATTTATTAAACGGCTATAAGGAATCATCAAGTTTTTTGAAGTGTTTCTTACGGTTTTTGTCATTATGAAGCGTATTAATTGGACCCGACCTCTGTGAAACACCAGAGCGGGCCGTCAACCATCCGCGGTTGAAATACACCACCTTGGTTAAAACTGTCACACTAGTCACACCCGCCGTCGGTACTGTCTAGTGAAATACCTAGACCTGACGGTCGGCGAAAATACCGCCGCTTAGCAAACAAAGTGGTGCGTATAACTTGCACCCCACGAACACATCATAGACTAAAATCGGTTTTCAGCCCATGTAAGATCTTTACCAATTGTAAATCGAATTCACTGGGAAAAGAGACGTTAGCGATCAGAAGTTTTTGCGGAACCATAATTCTAGGAAGCTAGTGAATCATTGCATAAAAAATACTAGCACCCCCTCCTTGCAACCGTATCTCTGAGAGCCTAGAAAACTCTCATCGGTTGGGGAGCACGGGGTAACAGAGGAAGCCCCCAAGATTGGATGTGGCAGGACCTTCGTTACTCACGTAGGGCATAGCCACCATCAGTAGTGGTGCCCCTTGACTTTTTCAGGACGTTTTGGTTGGACCAATCCCCTGCCAGAAATGGCCCTAACATTGGTGTGTCTACCAGGAGTCGGAAAATTTTCAGGAGATGTTGCTTGAAAGAGTAGTTATCCATATTGTTGGACTACAAAGCACTAGTTGTCATACTATTAGAAGTCTACACGTTTCGTAGGTCCTAGATTGCGTGTGTTGAAAACAATTCCACTATCAAAACCGTCAGCTGCAAGCTAGCATAACCGTACAAGCGGCCAGTACCACGTTGATCACAGGACGAAGTGGTTAGCATCACACAGTGATGTGTGCTAATCCCACACCTAGAACATACGTTATGAGTTCACAATCCAACCCTAGCTGCATGTGATCCGACTTCGCCAAGGCCATTCTATTTCTAACAGTTTGGACTAGAGACTACATACGATTCTCACCAGCAGGGAGTTTAGGCTGTGATGCCAAGTACTACTAGAAATCTTTCATAGAGTGATGGACAGGTCAGAGAATGGGGTTTTGTATGAAGCCTAGGGTGAAAGTGAAAATCAGAGCCCTAAGTTGAAAGTCATTACCCTACGACCCACCAACCCTAGCATCCCGTAGAGACGGCACCTAGTACAAAGAACCAAGAAAAACTGTACATGGGTATGGTTGGATTAGGATTGAGCAGAAAAACGAGCAAGTAGAGTTAATTAGGTCGTATGCAGTATTAGTGGACGAAGGATGGATGACCTATGAGATAACGTGGGAAAATCACAAAATGCATGTGCAACGACAGTTGATTGTTATCCATAAGTGAGAAATCTATTATGCAGCAATCAATAGTGTCACCCTAGACAAGACATCATAGGTATACCAAGGAAACCTAGGTCTAAGGGAGCACCGCACGGAGAGACTTCAAATCCCCAGAGAGAACGTTTAGGGCTTAGAAGAAGCCATCGTGGGTTTCTTGTCCCACCAGTCGTAAATGATGAGTCTCACTCACCTATAATGGACTTGGATGATACGTTGGAACCTATAGAAGAACTACCAGAACTTGAGCCAACCGACACTACAGAACTACCGTTAGTGAACGTAACACCTGTTGCTACAGAACCTGTTGCCAGCAAAATGGCACGATATTTGACTGAACCAATCGTAGTACCCCCAAAGACAGGAGGACTACCGAAGCTTAGTGGATCCACTCCTGAGTTTCATGGAGCACCGTATGAAAGTGCCAAAGAGCATATTGATGCTTTTTGGACCACCTGCTTTATCAGTGCCATCACAAACCCACATCATAAAATGATGTTTTTTGCCACCAACTTTATCTGGAACGGCTAGGCATTGGTGTCATAGTCTACAGAGGCTCAATTCACACCATTGAGGAGTTCCATAGACTGTTCTTAATTGAGTATGCTCCCCACCGAACGGCTGATGGCCTACTGTTCACACTGACTTCCCTACAACAAGGGAGTACCGAAACCATCCGACAATATTGGCGTCGCTTGATAGAGTTGTCACGCCAAGTGGAACCCATTGTGTTACTACCACCCCTATTACTACTGACCTTCTTTCTGCGAGGGCTCAAGCATGACATACAAATGAATGTACGTCAGAGTAACCCCCAGACATTGGCTGAGGCAGTAGAGAAGGCAATCGTGGTAGAAGACGCACAGATTGCGGTTGCCCACGCATCCCACCTATCGCAAGCAGTGAACAGCTTGAACCTAAGCCCGGAAACGTGGAGAGGAGGCCCAATCGCAGCTATAGGAGCACACCCCATAGTGAAACCCCACCCCATACAAGCTATTGGACCTCGACAAGGCAGGAACGTGCAAACACAAGATGCACGAAGGCTCCAGGCACAGATGCCCGATAGAGGCTATGAGAGCACAGGCTCTAACGTAGAACTAGGCGATATGCGAGCCATGCTAAAGGGATACATGGACGTGATGAGTGAGAATATGCAAAACTTAGCAGCAGATGTAAATTTTCTCAAACGACACCAAAATTTGTTGGGTCAGAGACACCCCATAGAAGGACCGAATTCCTTAGTGTGTAGACACTGTAGAGGGAATCATTTAAATCGAAATTGTCAAAACCAAGTTTGCGGGTACTGCAAGAGGCCTGGACACTTGGAGGATAGATGTTGGGTACGTAGAGACGCATTAAACACTGGGAATAGGATGCTTGGGCCAGTGAACCATAGACCCCAGGAGGACAGAACGGTGGGGCCATCAAGGCCACCTCGATACATACAACGCGGACCCAGGATTATCCAGGTGGATAAAGGGAAGGTATGCATAGAAGATTACCGGCCACCCATGAACTTCATCGCTGTAGAGACACTGGAGGAATCCACGAGCAGGAAAGAGGTTTTAGTAGTGACCCAGAGTAACCTCCAGATGGAGAAATTGGAACCTATCAAAAATAGGTGAAAAGTGAAAACAAAAACTTTTCCTACTTCTAGTGCATGACTACACCTATCAATATTGAACAAAACAGTAGTGATGAAAATCACGTTCAATCTTTAGCAACTAACTTTGAAATCGCTAGAAACTAAGTGATTATGTAGCCAAACATAAAGCATTGAATTCTCAGACAATCTCTATCAGTTACAAAACATGATAGAGATGTTTGATTGATTCAGTAAGAAAACAATTTAAATGCAAATGAGCGCAAGTAATAGCGGATCAAAATCGCGCACTCTAAGCTATTTCTGAGTAACTGAGAATAAGTCTGAAATAAGTAGTAGCACAGTAGCAACTCTAGAATGCTCAAGAGTGTTCAAGCTTGAAAGCTTGATAGAGAGCTAACTACAACTTCAATACTTCTGATCGTGATAATGATCTGCTTGACAAAAGCACTGGAAGTGTTGTGTATAACATCCTCTATCGTGAAATGTTGTAGGATAGGAATTTGTTGCCTTGACAGCTCCTAAAACTGATATATAAAATACAAATAAAATTGTGGAATAGGATTTCAATTGTGAATGTGTATATATTACCATCCAGAAAAGGAGATACAATCTTACATGTAAACAGCCCATTTATGGGATTTTTATTGATATCAATATAGATTCTTACAATCAAGTTGTGTCCATAGTACAATATTGCATTGCAATTTTTCTAAATTGATTAAAAAAAAATTTCTTGTTTTCATCTTGAGTAATGATGATGGATATGTATTTTCTGATAGTAAATCTCAATGTTCTTCCATCAGTTGGATAGTTTCGCCAATATCTCTACATTTGATCTCAAGCTCATGTCTTTTACGTACCTACATAAAGTTAACACAAAGTATGTTACACTTAGTATAAAGATTATACAAGCAAATTTTGAAAGAAATTATACATAAAGAATAGAGTGTTTACAGCTACTTACGAGTTTACCATTTGAAATGAATTTGAAGTTTGAAAGTATATCATCTTGTAGGAGCAATAGTTCCTACCTGATGTAATTTAGGCTCCAATCTTCTTCCACATCAACATGTCAAAAGTGCATCATTGTATATTATTTCAATTTTTCTTCTAGAATGTTCACTGTCGTCCAAGTCTTGATCGAGTGGCACCCATTTACTCCTGCTTTTTTTCCATATTTGATAATGGAAGCATAGGCTCAACATTTGCTTTTCTATTTGATAGCGAAAGCACATGGAAGACATTTTAATTCTGCATTCTATCTCTCCATCTGATTTTTTGTCCCAACCTTCATCCATAAGTTCAGATAATAAACTATCTAATAAATTTTTGCATACAAACATTGTTGGGGTTGTACATTGACACTTGAAAAGAAATCCACAATATGTTCAAAGAAATAAACCAACTTATTCAGACTATTTTTGAACCCGTGCTTATCTTAAATAAATTTTTTATATCATTATATAGCTTGAAACGAAATGATTATACTGCAGCATCTGGAGCAACCCATTCATCACTTCCGAAACTAGGTAATGGAATTGAGACTATTTGCCCATAATTTTCTTTTATGTCAGGAATTACATTGATTCATAGAATTGTGGTGTAGATCTTGCATAACCTAGACATTCTAGTTCTTGATGTTCTTGGGTTGTCCAAGAATAAAAAAATGGGTGTTTCTTGATCTTTTTTATGTCAATATGTTGTTTAGTATTTAGTTTTTTGTTTCTTGCTTTTACTTCTGTTGATCTGTAGATAAATCTGAGCATCTTGCTTGTTTCTTTTTAACGTTTTAGAAGTAATTAGTAGCAAGAACCAATTGGAATTCATTAGCATTGCATGCATATCTATAGATGAATGGTTTAAGTTGCATGTTTGATTGTGTCCTTGCAACTGGAGTAAACGCTACCCGAGCATCCCACTGACAGGCTGGAAAATATACTACAATGAACCCACGTCTTTCTGCCTGATCTGGCTTGTAATGAGAAGATCACATTAAGAGAGCCAACCGCCTAGAACGGGCAGAAACACCCAGATTCTAGAGATAAGAAATCAAGAAACGAAGAAAAACCAAGAAGCGAAGATCGCTTCATAGATTCTGTCAGTGATAGAATCTGTGAATACTCACCTCCAAACTCCATTTAAGAAAGAAATATTTCTCCCTGAGAATGTTTGAAGTAGTAAGTGTTTCGAGTCATATCAATACTTTCCAAAATTTCATGCATAAATACAAGACTCCGATGTTGTTATGACTCTATTATTGAGTCTGTTTGAAATCTATGAAAATTGGGTCATGACAATTTCGATCCAGGAGCATTTAACTCTATCAAGAGTAATATTATTACTTCTACAAGAAAAAATCAGAAGATCAGCTTCCTTTCCAGGCTCAAAATCAGATCCACAAGCACTATATTCAAAAAATCAGAAGTTCAGATCCAAAAAAAAAGAGCAATATGCAGCCAAGGTCGAATTCTAGCTCACGGTCGAATTTTGGCTCTAGGTCAAATTTTAGCTTTGGGTCAAATTTGAACTCTTCATCCTTCCAACCAAAGCGGAAACTATTATGCACATACTGCAAGAAAACTAGACATGAAATCAAGGACTGTAGAACTTTGAAACATAATAATGAAAAGAAGAAGTAGTACCAACAACAAGCACATAGTGTTTCAACCATTTTTTGACCCAGCAGCAAGAGAAAGATGAAGCAGCTTTTATGACCAAGGTCAGAGAATAATAGGATATCAATTCTTGGAATCTTGACTCTGGAGCAACACAACACATGACTCACCACAAAGACCGGTTCAAGGACTACGAATTATACACCCACTCTTGAGTTGTGCAACTTGGAGACAACTCATCTCACACAATCCAGGTACTTGCAGGTGTGTTAGCCAAATTGATCCAAATCTACCTAAACCCACTTAGCAAGCTTTGATTTATGAATCCGCTCCCTACACCCTCATTATTGGAGAACTATAGCTAATTGCATGACCTTCATTTTGAAATTCTAGAGATGATAGTTCCCTCCATCGAGCCTTTCAATTAGAGAAGATAGACCCATTCTAGCTGAGCAAAATTGTTGGTAGTAATAACGATTTAGGAATACTGTTGGTTGCGCGCTTGTTGGTTCGTTGTCTTGATAGAAACAAGACTAATAATCTGCAATGAGAAGCAAATTACTTGGATGCCCGTTGTGATACCATGTCAAAAATAGTGGGTTTGTGTGGAAGCTGGGTGAGCTTGGTGCCTGGATTGGAACCGCCACAGTTAGCAGTAGAATGTTCAAACTGAATTGATTCAACAAATGCAAGTGAACTATAACATTTGTGAGACAAAGAATTGCAGTCTGATTAATATCAACAATGAGTACAATGCCTAAAGTAATTACTTTAGTTGATCGTTGTGTGTGATAACACTGGCAACAAAAATATATCTAGTCAATTACTTGCATTTAATGTTATCTTCTATATTAATTACAACCGCCTTGTAACTGTAAATACATGTACACTGTAGGCGGGGACTGTCAACGTGAAGTCGTTGGGCCAATTTCTGATCAATAGTATTAAAATTTACAATGAGTCGGATTTTATACAAAGGATTAAAAAATTTACATGGGGTCGAAAAATATGCTGAGGGTCAAATTTTTTTGGGGTCAAATGAACTAGACCCGATCCGATCCAAGATCTGAACACGCCAGGATAATTTAGTGAGGGGTCAGAAAATCTGAACCGATCCAACCCGGCCTAGGGTCGAAAAAATCTTTTATTCAAACTCAAAAAACTGCAAAAATACACTATTTTTTTTTGACTTTTTGAGACCCTTAATGGTTTCCAATTCTAATCAAACTTCATCATAGCCTTAGGAAATCATAATTACACCTCTGAAAATGTGACGATAAATATTAGCCATGGATTTTATGAAAATCACCAAGAACATTGAAAAAACCATGTTTTTGATTATTTTTCAACTTTTTTTGCAATTTCTTGTGGATCAAATCCACATGCAAGTGCAATCAGCCAGATCTATTGTAATTAAACTACATGCAAGCACTAAAAGTTCTGGTTTTAGTCAATCATGGTACATATAGCCCATTTCTAGCCCCAAAACCACCCCATTTTTGGCTAAAAATCACTATCTAAGCAGCTTTTTGACTTTTCAACTAGCATGCAATCATTAGAATCAATCATAATGACAATAGAATAGCAATTACAATCATGGAAAACATTCAAGATCAGTATCTTTGATGAATTTCGAGCAAAAACATTGAACTCTAATTGAAAACTCTAAAAAAAAATCGTCAAAATTCATTGATTTCCATCATTTTCTATGGAAAAAGTTCATAATCATGACAAATAGGCTAAAAGTACATCAAAATCAGAAGAGCCACCTACTTGGAGCTCAATTCCACCACCTAGAAGCAAAAAATAAAAAAAAGGATCCACCAAAAAGCTACAAAAAGCAAGAAGTCCGACTCCACCTTCTGATTGATGTAATCCTTAGCTCTGGTACCATTGTAATGATGCGCCAAGTAAAGATATTCTAAAATCTTGTTACATGCAACCAAAAGGACACCTGCGGACCCAACCAACAAGAAATGGCTAGTCAAAACCCTAACCACTTCACCCCCAAGCCAAGGTGACTGATTGCAAGAGATGAGGGGATCATGGCTTCTGAAATCAGAAAAAACAATGAGGAGATGGGCAAGTTCCAATAGGTTATATAATCTCCAAAAGCTAGAGAATATTCTCTCTAGGATCCCCCTAATCCTATCAAAAGCATTTGACCTCCTATTCTTGCACAAAAGCTATCAATCACCATGCAAAAGTTCCATAGGTCCAATTAGAATACATGGGCCCTCAGAAGATTATTAATTACAATAACGTCCAAGTTCGGAATGATGTGGCGTAATTAATAACCTTATACATTGGAGTATCAGCTATCCATGTTCGGAATTATTCCGAATCCCATATACTGGACATGGACGTAATTAAAGGCTAATGCAGACATATATAATCAACATAACCCCTTGCAATGGGCCTCAAATACATTATGAATTAATTTATTACCTAAGCATGCCATATGTTGAAGAATGTGTATTTGAATAGTGGAAGTTTTACAAAGTTGTCATAGTTCTTCTTGTTTTTAAGATATGTTTACAAGCTGAGAACACAACAAAATAGAGCCTTGACTATAATCAAGATGGATTTTACATGTCTGAAGCTAGTGTAGTGGATCTTGTTTAGTAGATATGTCAAGTTACAAGCACAAAATTGCAATCAAGTCATTGTAAATGGTTTAATGTCCGAAGGTTGTGCCCATAGACTTCACAAAGTTTAGCTTTAGATACGTTCACTAAATGGAGTCTCAATTATGAATCATCTATTACAACCATTAGAAGATAGGAAACGTGTCCCAAAGTTTTTATTTAGATTAGGATGATCATCAAATAGTCCGGATTTGACATCCTGAAGTTGATCTAAAAATTGGATTTTGAGAACTTGTGCCCCCCATCCTAGTACCACAATTGCAATTTACTCTTAGTGAGCACAATATTTCAAACCATCGATTGTCACTAGTTCCTAGGACCACTATGAATATGTAAGACTAATCATTATGGCGGTTTAGCTCAATTTGTTCGATATGCTAGATACATTAGAAAAAATGACTATTAAGATTTTTTTTTTTCAACTAGTTTGTGATGAGAGATGAGAATGGATTTGACTTAACGACCTTCGATTTGTGAGTTGTATGTTCTATCTTGTAGCCAAAATCAAACAAATATTTTATGTACTAATTCGGGTCAAAATCAATAAGATTACATCAAGATACATGCTGCCAAAGTTGGACTGGTATAGTGTTTCAAGAAAAATGAATCGATGGGGGTCCCAAACACTTGCATTTATGTTCAAAATAATCCATACTCAAAACTACCATCGGATTTGGCTTCATAGGTCCACCAAGGACTAGCAAGTTCAATGTCAATAAAAAGTGACATGCCATGTGTCAATACACACCTCTTCAACCAAGGAAATCCTACTCGAATTGGACAATTTCTAGGGCATGAATTTATGTACTCTTTATCAAACTCCAGGGCTTCATTTTTTGAGCTATTTGTTTCTATCAGAAGCCTATATATTCTTTGGGCCCAAATTGATCATATGTTATAAAATCAAAGTTGTCTCAGACAACATAGACCTAGACTAAGGCAAGCCCTAAAATTCAATCTAAGACATGCCATAGAAGATTCAGAATAATTCTTGATGTGGATATTTGGTACTCCAATGTACCAGTTTATTAGTTACATGTCATCATTCTGAACTAAGTCAGAAATGTAATTGATAAGCTTTTGAGGGCCCAAGCATTCCAATTAGGACATGTGGAGTAGTGAATGGTAATTGACAACTTTTATGCATGTTGAGGAGATAGAAAAACACTTGAATAAGGATTTAGTAGAGGATTAGAATCTTGGAAGGTATATTCCTAGACTCCATGGATCTATATATACCTACAAGAACTTGCCCTTCTCAACTTCTGAATTCTAGTATTGAGTTTCCAAAAACCTCTTCTCTCTTATATTCAGTCGCCATGGCTCGGGGGTGAAGCTTATTGGGGTTTGACTTTCAGTTTCTACTTGGTTGGATGATTTGACTCCATAGCAGTCCCTTTGGCGTATGAGCAAGATCTTAAGGATCTACACTTAGTGATCTTTACACAGAACATTATCCAACTCTGACTTGTGTACTCTTTGTGAACTTGTAGAATGACCTCGTTTTGAGCTTGTTTGGTCTATTTGGCCAAAATGCAACTAGAAATTCCATGTGAAATGATCTGATTTGCAATTGTTATATGAATTGGCCTAGCTTGATCAAATGTACTTCATTATCTAAGAAGTTTGTTTCAACTATTAGGTGTGTCTTTGAGATTAAGATTTATATCCCATTCACCCAAAGGATAACAAATACCACCATTAAAGCTAAAAGAAAATCCTAAGACTTATTGTCGACTCATGGCCCAATTGCTCAAAAGGAAGGCGAAGAAAACTTGTAGATAAGATTATTATAATATACTACATTGTTATGCATAGTTGTTGTACCCATATTCATGGCGAGGGCAAGAACAATATAGTAGCCTCATGGAAATGTTGTAAAAGGCTTGTAAAAATTTTTTGATTACATATATTGGCCATCTACCTTATTGGCGCTCTCGGTCAGTTACTTTGGACACAATTTGATGCAAGCAAATAGTATTTGACAAGGCAAACCTTTGGGAATAGGTGGTTCAACAATAAATACCTATGATGCATCCTTTAAGTGGCCAAAGTTGACCCAGCTATTGAATGAAAATGAAAAAATTTTATAAACAAATTACGGGGATGCAACCCTTGCATTAGAATCTAATGAAATTTGTCAAATAAGTAGAAAGTCAAGCAATGAACACTTGACAACTCAAAAAGGTTGAAAGTTTACATTGTCTGCACAACTGATTTTGAGCTATCAAAAGTGTTTTACTATGTGTTATTTTGAAAGTCAATGGCTGAATATTTGAAATTGATTCCTCTATCTGACATTTTAGATTATGAATTCATAATAGTCAAATATATGTCATGCTACCTTGTTAACTTGCCAAAGTTGTCTTATGCATACTCGAGAAGACATGTCTAGAAAAAAAAAAATTCTACGCTAGCATTAGAATGTTTTGTGCTGATTCTATATTCTTTACACATTCTCTAGGTCATGTTCCTAGAGGAGGGCTATCATTGTTGTTGTTGATTAAATATCTATGTTTCAACTAGAGCATTTGATTATTAGCCTTCAATGTCCACGACAATGATGAAGCATGTTGAGGATACCTCCTCCTAATGCTGGGATGTAGGGGAGTGTTTAGGGCTGCTGCCCCTCCTCCCTAGGGGGTGAAGGGCACTTTGTGCTAATGATCATATGTAAAAGTGATTAACATAGATATTTATACATTTTATATAATGATTGAATGATAATTCATGGGGTTCAACTCTCCACTTCAACATTTTTGTAGAGAGTATCAATTTTGACCCAAAAAAATGAAAAGTGATAATTTTATAGTGATTTTTTTAGCTTCTATAATTAAGAGAGTATCTCAATTGGTAGCTAAAAAGTCAATATTTGTATGTTTACAAGAATTTTTCACTCAACATGGGGTGAAGGCAGTCAATTGCGCCTAATCATGGAATCAAGAAAATGACATTTTTTCTTCAACCTACGATACCTTCAATTAAGACAACTTCCAGGTCACCAGTCAATGATGTTTCTAATTTTAGAGTCTAATGATCATTTGCAAGAGATGTATGTATCTTTATGTCCTGGCTATGTCTTGCAATGTTCTAGCTTGAACGCAACACATTTCTCTTCAGATTGAAATTTAGTAAATCTGTTGGAAGTGCCTCGTAACCTGTTAGAGGACGATCATTCAACACCACATGTGGATGATAAAGAGAGAATATCTTGAGTAGAGAATGACAATAAGAAGCTTTGACAAAGAAGAAGAAGAAAAAGATGAAGATCCCAATGGATGTTGGTCCTACATCTTAACCTCATTGGGTGAGAGAGAGAGAGAGAGAGAGAGAGAGAGAGAGAGAGAGAGAGAGAGAGAGAGAGGAGCAAGCATATTGTTGCTCAACTTTTTTTAGTAAATTGTTACAAGTAGGGGCGAGTCAATTCAATTGCTTACTTCTTGTGGAAGTGGTACACTAAAGAACCTAGGAGTGGATACAACTTCAAACTTGACTACACTTATGCTCAAATGTGCATTGTCAATACTATTGTACATGATCATGCTAGTGCACAGTATTGTGTGCATAAGTTGATATCAACTACTCTCATACATTTGCAAAAAGCTTATAGTTTTTTGCATCAAGAGCAATTTGGCGGATGGAAGAAACACAGCCCATGATTCCAACAGGTGTGTAAACGAAGATGATGGCAGCATTGATCCAAAAAATGTAAGTTCTAAGTGATGGCCTAAAGACTACATTATAAAGAATTATAGGAAGAACAAAATCAAGGGGTATGAATCCAAGTGCACCTATCAAAGCATTTAAATCCCCAAAAAATGGCAACATTGCAGCTATCAGTGCACCAAATGCCACAACTAGTGATCGTAGCAACAACCTTGGAATCACGTTTCGAATTGCATATTTACCTCTCTCCACTTTTGAAAATCTAGCCTCTATAACTTCAAATGTTGGTTGTGAATATACCTTCACACATATAAAAAATACATATTAGAATATGTTTTGTGAAAATCATGCATTCAAAAGCAAATATATATATAAATCATCTTGGAACTTACCAAAGCTATAACTAGCAATTGTAGTATGACACAAATGGCAGCCACAACAACTACCCACTTAGGAACCACTGGGAGACCATTGCTTGGTACAAAATTTAAGAATATGTTGCCTGAAGACTGATTGCCAAATGCCCAATATCCAGATATGCCAGCAGAGAAAAATGTGGTCAACACTATACAATAGCAAAGTAGCAATGCTTTGAACATCTTTCCAGAAATAGGTGGAGCCAAGGTAGCCTACAAGATGGATGAAAATATTAGAAGCTAATCAACGTACAAAGCACTTCACAAGCATGCAAACTTGAAATTGATCTAAGTATGGATAAATGACCTTGTAGTCACCAAAAACTTCTCATGAACTTCTTATTCTCAAAATATTAACTTTAGTAGATGTATTATGAATCATTTAAATGGAAAAAGTTAGCTAAAAAAATTTTGAACCTGAATCTCAGGGATGATACTAGTTCCATAAGCTGTTGCAATCACTGCAATTCCATTGAAGGCATTGAAAGTTTTGCTCACAGTAGTTCCAAGTAGTGAGTACTCTTTTGGTGGAGCAAGCTTTGAATGACCTAATTCATCCACAATGCAATAACATGGAAAAGCAATAAGATCTAACTAGCAAAAGTTATGTCATACATTGAAAACTTGGTTGTCCTCCATTCTTGTTGAGTTTTGTACATAACAAATGACTTGATAGAAAGTAAGTATAGCCAACCTGCGTATATGGAGCCACCAACAATGCAAAGGCTATAGCCAAATGCAAGTAAACTTGACAACAGAGTGAGATGCCTCAAAGAGTGAAAGGATGGCATCTGAGAAAAGACCATGATGACGACTGACACGATTATAATGAATTGATAGAGCTTTAAAGTTCCCGTCGGATTATAAATAAGATAAATGAGCTGCATTCCAACCAACACCCTAGTGAAGCATTAAAATACAATCACCTATTGCCCATTTCTCATTTCTTTGAAAAAAAAATTGAAAGGAGGCGGCAAAAAGTTCACAATCATAGCTTTAAGAATGCTTGGAACACACAATGCTAAAAATAGATGAAAACTTGAAGAGTTTTAAGAGTACGTGATGAGAGCGACAAGATATACATTGAATTGAATTGCCATTATTTATGTGTAACATGCAATTAAAGTGTAGTGCATGAATTCATTTGCACCAACCCAACCCAAAGGAGCTTCAAAACACATTTATAGGAACCCAAATGCTTTGTAATATTCCATCTAAGAAATACAAATCTACACTTGACCAATGCAATTATCTTCTTCAAGCTCTCAATCTTTTCTAGTGAATCATGTGCTATCATTTCAGCTATCATTTGAGCAACTCCAGAATAGACTATTTTGTGGAAATCCACCTTCTCTTATGTTAATTATGACATACTCAATATGCTTTGCTTGTATGACGAAGATCTAAATCCTCAATGAGAATTAAACCATTCGGCACTTGTAGATATGACGTGACATAGTCAATATGCTTTGCTTATATGACGAAGGTCTAAATCTCAATGAGAATTAAACCATTGGGCACTTGTAGATATGACAACATGACTCATTTTGTCGATAGATATGCTTGTAAGTAGCTTTCATGGAAAGTCATCCTTGTTGATAAGAGGCGATAGATCTTAGAATCGTAGTAGAGATGATACCTCTATAATAAAGAAAGTAGCATTGAAGAGATTGAGTGAGGAATTTTTACAAGTCACATTAATATAGAAATAGAGATAGATTTCATTGCAAAGGAAGAGGAATCATTGCCTACAAGATCATTCCTTAAAGCCATTTCAAAAAGGATGGAAACACAAGAGTTGTTGTAGGCTAAAAATGAGTGAGCATGGATTTTGAAGTGATTATAAATGAAGAGGGCTATAAATTGTTAAAGTTTGTTGTAAAGAGAGACTAGAAGTTCTCTAAAATTGTGCTACTCAAAGGAGTGAAAAGGCGATTGAATAGCCGATGTGCATGTATAGTTGCACACGAACTGCATTTATAAAAGGGAGCAAAAATTAGCATAGAAGCACATAAATCAATGGAATCAAAATTGCTCATTTTGATGTTGAGGAGTTTGTGCTCAAATGAGAACTTCTTTTGTTGGCCCTTGTTCTTGTACAACCTCAAGAGACTACTCCACACCTCTTTTCATCATTTGGTCTCAATCATCTGCATGACTTGAGAGCCATCCGGTTCAAAAACAATGAGTGTCTTGGGCCTTGACCTTGGTGTTCTTATTCTCATAAGCTCATATGGCAGTCACATATGTTACTATTGAGTTTCCTTTCTAATACCCACATCCTACAACTCGTCTTCCAACAGCATCTGTATTTTCTACTTTCATAAATACAAGTTTTCTCCTCCAAATCAATTAGTGATACTAGTCATAGACAACAACTAGTCTAATGCAAATAGGTACAAGACTGTTGAAAATAAGAATGATTTTTTCTCTATGGATGCCTACTTGTAATCGATCTAAATACAAAAACATGTGCATCAAAGAGAAACTACCGACAAAACAATATAACTTAGAAGTATATCTAAGTTTGTAAAATGGTTCCACTAGTACTATACTTAATGACTCTATGCAAAAGATATCAAGTTGGTAGTGGCATGAACCTTACAAATAAGCATGGCTCCTCTTCCTATTCCATAACATTCTCCTCTAAGCAATTGCTATATACTACTAGCTAAGAGAAAGTCAAAATACATAAAAAGAAATGTTCTAGCATTCTTTATGTTTTCAAAATATTGTCCATAGTCTTGTCCCCACTATTCAAGATTGGTACTCTCTAAGCCCTTTCAACCTTGAATACTCTTACAAGTGGTTGTGTGTATGTGGCAGCCAAGGCTCAAACCAGCTAGATCTATTTAGATAGACCCAATTAGTATTCAACTTTTTCAAACAATACATTCCTTTTATATCTAATACTACTTTGAACAAGCAATCTTTAACACCAAATTAAAACATGAGATAATTATGATTATAACAATGCAGAATCATAGATTGCAACAGAAAAGATCAAGCCATGAGCACCAAAACCATGAAATTGCAAAGCTCAAAAGTTTCACATTAATGGTATTTCCAAAGAAAAATTATACATATACACATGTTTGGTGAAAAATTATACATATACACATTTTTGGTGGCAACACCTGCATAACCTGGGTTGCGGTTGCCGAAACATAATGCTGACTAACTAGTGAATGAAGTGATGATGAATTTCAATATGGTTTGTCCTTGCGTGACGAACATGATTCTTTGCCAACTGGATGCCACTTTGATTGTTGCTATGTACTATCATCAAATTTTCTTATTTCAACCCGATTTCTCTCGTGATTTGTCTTGACCATCTTCTGCTTTTTGCTAGACCATGAAAGGTGATTACCAACAAATTGAAATATGTAACACGTATTTGATCTTAGATCATCATAATTACATCTCCAATTTGCATCAACAAAGTCTTGAATTTTAGGTAGATTATGTTGCCTCTTGTACACTAGACCATAATTGAAATGCATTTGACTGCCTTCCAATGCACTTCAGTGGGTACTACCATGAAATGCTAACAACATAGCATATATCTAGTCTATAGTTGTAGTGAGATGAATCAAGCTTCTTGCAACTGCTTGTAAAAGATACCATCAAATGACTTAGAGTCATCAAACTTAGAATGAATGATGTAGCTCGAACCTGTGTAGCTACTCTTTGACATACTTTGCTTGTGTCAACCCTATCTCATGTCTCTTTTGTCACACCTCAACTCCAAGAAAATAATGCATAAGATTTAGATCAATCATTAGAAATTGATTTTGAATATAAGTTTTGATCATCTCCATTGCACCTTGAGCGTTGTCTTGTGCATCCCTACGTACGGACCATCGACGCGCTGGTTCTTGGGTTGCTCGTGGGCGGGTATAAACTACCCCCCACAACTACAACGTGCACTTTGCGCACTAGTCTAAGGCTCCCTTTGGAAATGGGAGGGAGGAGTACTTTGTACTCCCCCCTCATTGAATACCATTTTCTTCCCACGACCCCACCAGGTTCCTTTTTCAAAGTTTTGTTCAAAAATCAAAACTCCAAGTTTAAAACTTAGTATATTAAGTGGAAAACTAGAAGTGGTTTGAGCCTAAAAATTTTGCTTAAAATATTGGTTCAAGGCTGCCCTCGCCACTTTGTCCTTTGACAACTCTCTCTATACCTGCAAAGTTCTATAGGAAATAGAAGCCTAAGGATCCAAAATCTTAACTATTCAATCACACAAAACATTCTCAAAAGAAAGAGAGAGATGGCTAGAAACCCTCTTGTAGAAACTCGTGGAAAGCCAAGGAGAATAGTCAATATTGCTTACAAAAGTGTCTCATACAAATGGGATGCACATATATATATAGTCCAAGATGACTATCTAACTTCATGACTATTGGCTATCCAACTACTAGACTATTGGCTATCCAACTACTTGACTATTGAATATCCAACTTTCTATAAGTTACATAGAAAGAATAAGGTACCTCCAATATGTCAAGTTGGGGTACTTACTGTCACAATTAGGCCTAGTGGACCCATGCTTCCCTACCAACTTAATTTCATACTAACTTAGCTAACTCTAAGTTTAGTAGGCCTAATATAATAAATGACCATGGTTACACAACTCTCGACCTTTTGGGTCAAAGTAACCTCTGGTAATGTAAGCAATTCCATTTACATTCTAACACCCTCCTTAAATGGGAATGCATAACATAATATGAAGTAACTCCTTGAAAGAGAAAAATGCAACTTGTTGTCCGAACTTCATGTCGCCCAATAAACTTCGCACCAAAGTAGTCGAAATCTCATCTCCAATCATGTCCAACATATAAAAGAAAAAGAATGCGTAATAATGAAGCATCAAGTCGAAGGGTGAGGATTTGCATGCTCCATCTAAAGTAGAGAACCAACATAAACTCGACAATAAGTCGAAACATGGACTTGTACTCCATCATAGGCTCCCACATCATTTGAAAAAAATTCTTACCATAAAGGCAATAAAAAAGAGTACCAAGCTCTTTTGGCAACACGTCCTCCCAAACCTTACCGTCAATGACTTGCTCACATAGAATAGGCAATGTTGGTATCATAATGAAGAGTAAGTGTAGAACCAAAAAAATCAGCAAGAGGTACTGATTTTAAAGAGGCACGTGCCTTCCTTTCGTAGTAAGACATTTCTTTGTTGTCCTGCAAAGTCTCCACTAGCCGACAATGAACTGTTATGGGTTGTTCAACACTTTGCTGCCCAAAGTGTTCCCAACATGGACCATGTTGTCCATGATCCTCCGCAGGCCATTCCCGAAGCATAATGGACTGCTCATGATGTAAAATGGGCTGTAAATGACCAAGAGAAGATGACGGAACCTGGTATCCAGCGTCTTTATCATAAAAATTTGGCAAACTATCAAGAGATGCATCAACGATGGTGTCATCAAAGTTATCCCTCGAAGAGGCATGGGATGACATAGAAGATTCTTCAAGTAAAGAAAAATTCTCTCCAAACAAATGCTCGCTCTTAATACTTTGAACAAAAGTACTAATTGACATATGTTGACTCCCTCCTTGATTAGTACAAAACAGTTTCAAAGAGTGCTTGAATTTGTCAGCCTTTGGCAAAACATCAAATTGAAAAGGTTTCGCATGAAACTTTTCACTAGTGCATCCATCACATGCATCAAATTGGGGCAACTTGAAAAAAGAAGATTGCTTTAACATCTGTTCAATGTATCATTGTTGAGTCCCATGTGGAAGATCAACAAGAACCCAAGTGTGGTTCTTCATGAGTGAGTTGTACTCTTCTTGCATCGCATCCTCCCAACATTTTGCTCCTCTGGCCTGCACCATCCTCAATAGAAGTAAGAGCAAAATCAGAAAAATTAGCAAATTCTACTAATTTAGTAGAGGCACGAGTCTTCCCCTAATAAAAATGATCCACTTTGTTGTCTTGCAAAGTCTGCAACAACCATTTAGGGACTGGTTTGGGCTGTCCAATAGCCTTACCTTTGTCAACACTTTGTTGTCCAAAGTGTTTTGAAATTTGACCTTGTTGTCCAATAGTTTTCCGAACTTGGACCTTGTTGTCCAATGTCTTCAACAAGCTGCTCTTCACCATTTCTTCATGAACTATGGGCTGCAAAATTGAAGAAGTAGTGGACTGTCCACTAGAAGTTGATGGCAGTCCCTTCTCTTCATGATTAGATGGCAAAACCAAATCTAAAAATATTTCAACATATGCATCATGGGGGAAGTCTCCTTTCATGACATGAGTGGCCGCAACATCATAGGAGGTCTTTTCATCAAAATGAACATCATGACTCACTATGATTTTATAAAAAAAAAATGTGACTTGTAAAAAAAGATTTTGGAACCTTGGCTTTTTAAGAGTTAGTAACCATGAGTTAGTGCCTACAATATCATCTCCTAGGGCTTGTGACTTGATTGGGAGACAAGCCCTAGCTGTATGGCACCTCATTTGAAAATATGTGAATGAATAGAAATATGTATGCATGCCACCCTTATGAAGATGATAATAAGATTTATCCAAGGCAATCAAATGAAAAAAAGTATCTAAAAACGCAACACAAAGCACATAACATTTATACTTTGTAAGATAGTAGGAAGTAAGATTCTTTTAACATTCAAAGCAAGTTAACATATATAGAGGTAACAATTAGAAAGGTAGGCTATATTTACAAGAAAGACATAAGACTCTTCATGCAAGAGGTTAAGCACCACAATTAGGCTTAGAATATGAAATTTAAATGAAGTGTATTTTTTCATATGCCATTTTCATTGTCTAGCTTTTAGATGGAAAATTTAAGCATTTAGTCATTCAAAACATGTTATATAAAAGTGTGTGATTACAAAAATTTGGGCTCCAACTAAGTTTAACTTATTTATTTAACTTTTAAACTTGAACTCAAATTGTTTAACAATTTTATTTTCAATGAGACATTTTGGTTAATATGAAAGCTTGCATGTGCTCTTCTTTTAATGGCATATCAGTTTAAGTAAGAGGACTTTGGTTTTTTCCAGAGATTCATTGTTGGAAAATGAACTTCACTTTCCTTCATCCCTGGATACTTCCACGTGGGACGAATCAGATCTTGCAAAGGTGGCCGCAAGTACAGTTTGCTCAAATGGAAGTTGACAACTGCAACTAATCAGCGCTTAAGCGCAGCCCCTTTGTTACAAGACCAACTCAAAAGAAAATGTATGAAAGAATATATATTTTCTCTGCCAATGGACAGAAGCAGAGAGATAGGAAAAACTGATAGCGCAAAATACAGTAGAATAGTTTTTGCAATTAGATATGCGGCAAAATGCAAACTCTCCTTTAAGAAGTTTTTTTATAAAGCAATAGATCATCTTCTATCAGTTTTGCGCTGTGTATGCATGAATACAAGTATTATTTATGTGATCACTGTTACTCTGATGAATGAATCATATTGTCTCCTCAATCAGTACATAACTATAAGGTTGCAAAAAATCTAAAGACGAAATATCAGAAACTAACTGGCGTTTTTGCACTTTTTGCATTCTCTCTCTTCGGGATTTTTGCATTTTTTCTAGTAGAGCTAAAATGTGCTTAAGTGCATAGAATTCATGTAGTTTCGCATTTTTCGCCTTCCCGAAAAATGCGACAATTGCAGAATAATGCATGCTAAATCCGGATGATCGAGAAGATCAACAAGCAGTTGAGCAACAGGAGCTGCAGACCCCACAACAACCAGTACAAGCTGAACATCGGAAGAGTCTTGATGAGCCAAGACGCTCTGCCAGAATTCGACAGAAAGCTATCGAGAAAACTGCAGCAAACAGCTGCGATGAAAATCGATATCTAATGACAACAGAACCCGAAACGTACTCAGAAGCTATTACAACTCAGGAATCAGAAGAATGGGAGAAGGCAATGCGGGAGGAAATCGACTTAATGGTATAAATATGGAGTAGACTATCAGGAGATATTTTCTTCTATGGTAAAACAGTCTATTATTTGTCTCCTATTTGCTTTAGCAGTTAAGAATTTCTTAATAGTCCATCACATTGATATCAAGACTACATTCCTACATGGTTTTCTTGATGAAAAAATTTACATGAGACAGCCAGAATGCTTCTTTGATCCAAAATTTCTTGATCTATGTTGATGTAGCTGCTTCAAAGAATGCAAATGAGATCGTGTGGTTGAGACAATTGTTAAATGAGCTAGGAGAGCAATAAGCAGAACCTACTGTCATGTATATGGACAATACCAGCGCAATCTCCATGACTCAAGATCATGTCTTCCATTCCAAGACAAAGCATATTCAACTCAAGTACCATCATATCAGAGATCTTGTGCAAAAACGGGAAATTCAGATTGAGTATGTGAAGACCACAGAAATGACAACAGACCTTCTGACGAAGCCCCTTACAAAATAGTTGTTTGAAAAACATAGGAAAAACATGGGATTCGACTGAAGGAATCTTCAGTTCAAGAGGGAGTGTTGGAAAATGAACTTCACTTTCTTGCATCCTTGGATACTTCCATGCGGGACGAATTAGATCCCGCAAAGGTGGCCGCAAGTATAGTATGTTCAAATGGAAGCAGACAGCTGCAACTAATCATCGCTTAAGTGTAGCCCCTTTGTTACAAGACCAACTCAAAAGAAAATGTATGAAAGAATATATATTTTCTCTGCCAACGAACAGAAGTAGAGAGATAGGAAAAACTGATAGCGCATAATAGAGTAGAACAATTTTTGCAGTTAGATATGCGGCAAACTGTGATAAAGCAATAGATCATTTTCTATCAGTTTTGTGATGTGTATGCATGAATACAAGTATTATTTATGTGAACATTGTTACTATGATGAATGAAACCTTGCATGTGCCCTTCTTTTAATGGCATATCAGTTTAAGTAAGAGGACTTTGGTTTTTTCCAGAGATTCATTGTTGGAAAATGAACTTCACTTTCCTTCATCCCTGGATACTTCCACGTGGGACGAATCAGATCTTGCAAAGGTGGCCGCAAGTACAGTTTGCTCAAATGGAAGTTGACAACTGCAACTAATCAGCGCTTAAGCGCAGCCCCTTTGTTACAAGACCAACTCAAAAGAAAATGTATGAAAGAATATATATTTTCTCTGCCAACGGACAGAAGCAGAGAGATAGGAAAAACTCATAGCGCAAAATACAGTAGAACAGTTTTTGCAATTAGATATGCGGCAAAATGCAAACTCTCCTTTAAGAAGTTTTTTATAAAGCAATAGATCATCTTCTATCAGTTTTGCGCTGTGTATGCATGAATACAAGTATTATTTATGTGATCACTGTTACTTTGATGAATGAATCATATTGTCTCCTCAATCAGTTAGAACTATAAGGTTGCAAAAAATCTAAAGACAAAATATCAGAAACTAACTGGCGTTTTTGCACTTTTTGCATTCTCTCTCTTCGGGATTTTTGCATTTTTTTTTTAGTAGAGCTAAAATGTGCTTAAGTGCATAGAATTCATGTAGTTTCGCATTTTTCGCCTTCCCGAAAAACGTGACAATTGCAGAATAATGCATGCTAAATCCGGATGATCGAGAAGATCAACAAGCAGTTGAGCAACAAGAGCTGCAGACCCCACAACAACCAGTACAAGCTGAACATCGGAAGAGGCTTGATGAGCCAAGACGCTCTGCCAGAATTCGACAGAAAGCTATCGAGAAAACTGCAGCAAACAACTGCGATGAAAATCGATATATGATGACAACAGAACCCGAAACGTACTCAGAAGCTATTACAACTCAGGAATCAGAAGAATGGGGGAAGGCAATGCGGGAGGAAATCGACTTAATGGTATTCTCAAAAATATGGACTAGACTATCAGGAAACATTTTCTTCTATGGTAAAACAGTCTATTATCCGTCTCCTATTTGCTTTAGCAGTTAAGAATTTCTTAATAGTCCATCACATTGATATCAAGACTACATTCTTACATGGTTTTCTTGATGAAAAAATTTACATGAGACAGCTAGAATGCTTCTTTGATCCAGAATTTCTTGATCTATGTTGATGTAGCTGCTTCAAAGAATGCAAATGAGATCGTGTGGTTGAGACAATTGTTAAATGAGCTAGGAGAGCAATAAGCAGAACCTACTGTCATGTATATGGACAATACCAGCGCAATCTCCATGACTCAAGATCATGTCTTCCATTCCAAGACAAAGCATATTCAACTCAAGTACCATCATATCAGAGATCTTGTGCAAAAACGGGAAATTCAGATTGAGTATGTGAAGACCACAGAAATGACAACAGACCTTCTGACGAAGCCCCTTACAAAATAGTTGTTTGAAAAACATAGGAAAAACATGGGATTCGACTGAAGGAATCTTCAGTTCAAGAGGGAGTGTTGGAAAATGAACTTCACTTTCTTGCATTCTTGGATACTTCCATGCGGGACAAATCAGATCCCGCAAAGGTGGCCGCAAGTACAGTATGTTCAAATGGAAGCAGACAGCTGCAACTAATCATCGCTTAAGTGCAGCCCCTTTGTTACAAGACCAACTCAAAAGAAAATGTATGAAAGAATATATATTTTCTCTGCCAACGAACAGAAGCAGAGAGATAGGAAAAACTGATAGCGCATAATAGAGTAGAACAATTTTTGCAGTTAGATATGCGGCAAACTGTGATAAAGCAATAGATCATTTTCTATCAGTTTTGTGATGTGTATGCATGAATACAAGTATTATTTATGTGAACATTGTTACTCTGATGAATGAATCATATTGTCTCCTCAATTAGTACATAGTTATAAGGTTGCAAAAAATCTAAAGACGGAGTATCAGAAACTAACTGGCGTTCACATTTTCTCTCTTTGGGATTTTTGCATTTTTTTTTCTAGTAGAGCTGAAACGTGCTTAAGTGTGTAGAATTCATGCAGTTTCGCATTTTTCACTTTTTTCGCCTTTCCAAAAATCGCGACAATTGCAGAATAATACATGCTTCCACATCCTTAAATTTGTTAGCCGTTGTTGAGGCAGGAATGAGTAGTTCGCTTCATTCATATGATAGCCATGATTGTCTCTTGACTCTTTCGTTGACAAACCTTCTTCTTTGTTGTTGCTCTCTCAAGATGGCATTTTATACAAATAATTTGAGAGTTCATTTGTTTAGTCAAACATGCCTTTGAAGGGGATTGCACATTGAAGCGTCCCAAACAAATAACCAGAGGGAGAGTTACAACTCCCTTAGATCTCCGATTGCCTTGAAGGTTGACGCACACCCCATACTAGTGACGACACACCATATCCGCCCATCAATAGGGTCACTACCGACCCCACCCCCATGCACTAGACTTACCGCGACACCATTATGCCCAGTCAAGCCTCCGACGATAATTGGCATCCCATACCACCAGTCGTCACCTTTGGCTCTCCCTAGCATACATCTCATGGCCTGGAGGTACATCCTGGCTATTGCTTGTGCTCTCCATCCACCAACTCCCAGGTAGACTGAGTGAATGGCAAAAGGGAAGCCCCACCACTATACAGGCATAGCATAGTGGGTCCCATCAAGCACAGTCCTACCGTGACACGTGATCACCTAGGATGAAGATGCATGGCACTAAAATGTGTCGATAACACCAGACTTGTGTCTTGCCCCATGCGAGGTAGTCATTGAAGCATTGAAGCGTAAACTATTATGGTACATAACATTCCCTCCCCCATAAAAACTTCTAAATTGTGCGTTAATCGTCTATGTGGGTGTTCACCATTATAGTTGGTGACACAACTAGAGCATTATGTATTATAATGTACTTCTAAATATATGTTATCTAGTCGTTCAAGGTCAACTTGTTAGGGCATCCTTCCATGCAGTCGTTGAATGGCGAAATAGGAAGAAAATTAAGAACGGGTCATTCAACGCAGTGCTCAAGAAAACCAACATAGTCTATGAATGGAATTGGCAACTTTTCTCAAAACCGACTTTAGAGATATAATGCAAGATGTTGACTTTTGAAATACCAATTAAATATTGATTTTGTAGGAAGTTTTACGTTTAGTGAAATATATGTAGGATTCTAAATTGTTGGCTTTTGAATATATAGAATGCATGATAATACTTCAAGAAACCACGTAAAATTTTGGAATAAGGAAGTTTCTACCTTGTAGGTGAGAGCTAGACCTTTCGCACAATTTTTTACATAAGTTACGTTTGTATACGTATTGATACGTGGCTAATTTCTAACCTTATAACACATTGTACGATGAAAATAATTGGAGTAGCTAGGTTGATGCCCAAGAAAAATAGTTGGATGCCAAAGATCTTTGACAATTTTGAAATTTCTTTTATTATGATGAATATAGTTTAGCAAATCAAAAATAGTTTCAATTGATGCACTATCCCTTAACAGGGCTGGGTACTATAATAAACGACAATCTTTGATAGTTGTAGGATTTTAGAATGCAATATTTTTTATTTGAAGGTTTTAGAAGACATTATTTTTCAAAAGCTGACATCCATTGAAAGATAACTTAACGGGGTTGAGTTGGTTGGCTTGACATCCAAAGTTTCTTTGGTCTTGTGTTCGAATCTCCCCTTGGAAACCAAGAAGCATTCATTGAAAGATGTATGATATTGAAGGTGTGAAAGTACAATACTTTGGACCTTGAATAAGTGCATTTAATGCCTCACAAGAGTGATTGATTGATTGATCATAACAAACACAAAGTACAACCAACACACATGTGGAACAGTACATAGTACGGCCTATAGCAATGAGCTCTCAAAAATAACATAAGTCCTAACTATGGGAGGATGGAATACATACCAAAAGTCTCTTCCTTTGTAAAGTTAGGTGAATTTTAAACATGGGATAAGGAAGTTAACTTGGCTTTCTTGCCCTAATTTGCCAACCTAGCCTCATTCCTAGACTCATGCCAAGTAGGTGGCTAGTAGGTCAATTTTCCTCCTTAAATCTAGGTTCTAGGTCCTATAAAGTAGGAATCACTACCAAATTGACTTGACCCACTTTTGAGACTTGATCTAATTTACCTTAGTGTGTATTACCATGTGGCTCCATGGCCTCACACGTGTGGGACCCACCTACGTACATTTTACATGGCTTTGATCAAGCTAGATTTGTCAATTTTTGGCAGTTTTTCACACTCCTCAAATTTAGCTTGATTTACTTACAACTCTCTTTGCAGGTTGAATGAATGTTTTAGAAGTGTTCAATAAACAAGGAACTTTTGAGACTCCAATAGAGAATGATGTCCATGAAGGATCTTTGTTTTCTTCTTGCCTTTGAATGAGGTATCTTCTCATCTCCATCTTGCAATGACAAGGAACTCATCCTACATTCTACACTCTTCAGGCACTAGCACACTATGGAGCTTATCAATTGATGGCAAAGTGTCTTGGATGGCAAAACTTTGAACCAAATTGGAGAATTCATCTCCTAAGCCATTGAGGATCACTTGTACAAGCTCACCATCTAGAATATTCTTTCCAATAGAAACTAATTCTTTATTGAGAGACTTGATCCTAAGCACATATTCTTGTGCACTTTCATCACTTCTTCTCATAGTTTGTAAGATTGGTATCTTAGCATAAGTACACTTGAAGTGTTGTTGGATTCATATATAGCTTTTAAAGAATCCCAAGTTTCCTTGGCCAATGTGCAAGAGGCTACCTCCTTCAAGAGGTCATCACTAACATTCATTTTGATGCTATTGAGTGCTAGTCTTGCCTTCTTCTTGTATCTAACCAATTTTTGTCCTCCAAGAGACTCATCCTCTTCTTCTAGGAAAATATCAAAGAGTTCTTGGAGCACTAAGAGTGAGTCCATCCTCACTTTCCATATTGAGTAGTTTGTAGAATTTAACCTCTCACTAGATCCAAGAAGAAATCCACCAATGGTTCCCATCTCACTAATGACTTGTACTAATGATGTACTTGTTGGCTCTCCCTAAGCTCTTTTCAAAAATTTGCCTCACTAGCAACTCACCTGATGTTCGCAAAGACACAAATGACAAGATCCCCAATGCTCAAGAAAATTGGTTTTGATTTCAACCTAGAAACTCACAAAGGTTTCACTTGTCTTGATTACCTCAAATTTGACTTTTAGCCCTCTCAATGGACTTCTAGCCACAGTTCTTACACTCCCTCACAAAGATGAAATGAAGATTAGATGAGAATCTATCAAAGACTTATCAAATCAAGTCAATTTTGACTATTTTTGGACAATAAAATGGCTAACACTTGTACTTTCCTCTTGATGGTTCTTCAAGACATGTAAAACACATTTAAACGGCTTGAATCCAGCGTCAATTAATTAGATTTAATGACACAAAGTCAAATCCAATCAATGGCATACCAACATTGATGCTTTCTCATAGATCTAGCATCAAAAAACTCATCAAGAGCAAAAATGGAAATTATTTTTGGGTGCAGACATGTGAACAATATGGAATTAGGTCCAGATCAAGTTTGATCCACAAATTTTCATCCAATCATCCGATTTTTACTTGGCCCTCCAATACTAGCTTTTTAGATTTAAAAAAACTTGCTATTTTGGGATTGTACACAAGATTAATGATTAACTCTTGTAACTTGCTTTGATACCATGTGAAAGTACAGTACTTTGGACCTTGAATAAGTGCATTTAATGCCTCACAAGAGTGGTTGATTGATTGATCATAAAAACAATGCAAACTAGACACTAGATTTTGAGATCTAGATCAACAAAATCTAGATCTCAAAATCAAGAGCAACCTTTAATCATTCATCAAACACAAAGTACAGTCGACACATGTGTGGAACAGTACATAATATGGCCTCTGGACTGAAAACAAAGTACAAATGACTTTGATCTTGCTTGGATAAAAAAAACAAGAAGTACAGAGTAGAAACTAGAGTCTTGCCAATGAGCTCTCAAAAATAATGTAAGTCCTAACTATGGGAGGATGGAATGGCATACCAAAAGACTCTTCCTTTGTAGAGTTAGTTGAATTTCCAGCATGTAATAAGAAAGTTGACTTGGCTTTCTTGCCGTAATTTGCCAACCTAACCTCATTCCTAGAGTCATGTCAAGTGGCTAGTAGGTCAATTTTCCTTATTAAAGCTAGGTTTTAGGTCTTATAAAGTAGGAATCACTACCAAATTGACTTGACTCACTTTTTAGACTTGATCTAACTTATCCTAGTGTGTATTCCCACGTGGCTCCATGGCCTCACACGTGGGGGACCCACCTATATACACTTTACATGATTTTGATCAAGCTAGATTTGCCAATTTTTGACAATTTCTCACAAAAGGGAAACATGAGGGAGGTTTGCATAAAATCCAGTTTTTAGGTGCCGGAGAGAATGGGTCACCCGTTCACCCCGGTGCGAGCAGCACCCCGGTGCGGTCTGCTCGGGCGAAATTGTAATGGAGACCCTTAATGGTAGATCTAGGTTGATTTTAGAAATAGAAGATGCATATGATGGAAATTTATAAAAGCCAAAATAGTACAAGGGTGTGTCTAGTGTACCTGAATGCTCTGACCACCTAGCAATGCACTGAAGACGAGTGCCCCCAGGCATACCGAGAATTGCAATGGAGTTATCACGTAAGTGCTCCACCTACCTCCTGCATTCAACACTCATTACATCATCACCTTATCTCATCTCTCACATGATCATCAGCAATTACAACGCTATTAGCAACTAACTATAATACTCTCAATGCTCATGGATGCAGGAAATATTAGGTATAAGATCATCAGCATCTTGGAATCAAGTTATGAGGTCATCAGCATCGTACGGGACCTTGACTCCTGCAGGAATCAAGTATAAGATCACCAGCATCTTGATTCCTGCAGGTATGAGTCTGTGTCTATACATGATGCTATCTTAATTCCTGCAGGTACGAGTCTGTGTCTATACATGATGCTTTGCTGCAAGGTGGCACAACACCCTGCTATGGTGGGATTTGAGGTCAAACGCTGGCAGGAGAGTTTATTTGTAAGATTTTGCCAGAATTTGATGCTTACATGATTTCTTAATGAACACAAGATTATCTGCTAAGATGGGTTGCGATAAACCCTAGCCAGGAAAGAAAATTTTGGTTCTTTAGGCTGTAGTCTACATCTATTTCAGTGTCGCAAATTTATAAAGGAACCTCTTTTAGTTCAGATCGAAAAATGGTTGTTATTATGTAGAGTGGTAGAGAATGTTTGCAACAGAAGATGCGCACCTAATATGTCGCGACACAAATCTCTATATCGCAAATGACGCCTGCCTTTTGCTTCTCTTTCTTCAAGTACTTTGGAAAGTAGACTGTAGCCATAAAATGTCACCGCTGCTGCAAGTACCAAAGCAAAAGTCCCCACCCCCCAGCCCAGCGTTGCAAACGCGAACGGCAGACTTAGAATCCCAGGTCCAGCAATTGAGGTCGTCAAATGGTATCCTGCATGAAGCCAGTTCCCTGCATGACGGTCTTTGCTTAGAAATCAATCAAAATCAATCTCTCTCTCTCTCTCTCTCGATGAGGAGCTGTCACGCCATACCTTTGGATTCTAGCACAAACACAGCGCCTGCATTCAGGTTGCTCTTTTGGAAATCGTCATCAACAGAAACATGTCTCTCCATTTGGGTTGTATTCATCTCTTTGGTCGTCATCGTCACACTAACCAGCTCAAAAACGAGCCCAAACTCTGCTCCGCCTTCACAACTCAACCAAGCATAACTGCTCAACTAGATCTTATGCAACACCTTTTGATTCAAACTTCCTGCACTTTCTTTCAATCAGCTGCCCAAGCTCAACAGATAAGTTATCCCCTCTAAATAATTGATATCCTGTTTTTGCAAATCACACACACCACTCTCATTATTAGTCAACGATTGCCCAGATCATTGATGGATCTGGCAGCTTTTGACCTTTTTACAGATGCTTATGATACGAAACAAATACATTCACTATATTGAACCACTCCACTCTAGAATCCACAATGCACATATTTATCAGAATATCCACCTGTGCTTGAATTCCTGGGACCTGTCCGAGGCTTAGAAAAAAGGCAAAGGCTGAAATTGTCAAGACCCAAAACCTGTTTCTATTTCTAGATTCTGAGTGCCACAAAGAGTCTAGACCTTGATGTCCACAGCTGGATGTTTTCCACGTCTAGATCACTTATCAGAGGGCAAAATCTTAAGGCTTTGTGTAGAATCCCACAATGTCTGCTGAGATCTTACTTTGTAGTCGTATAAAAGACTTGTAATAATGTGGATATTGCTGTCACTCTCGCACACCAACAAGTCTGAAGACTTGTAAAAGCCTTGTAAGACAGCTGTTTGCTTTCAAGTCTGAAGATTGGACTCTTCAGACAACAAAGTCAAGTCAAGTCAAACCCACAAAGACTCTATGGTACAAGTTACAAGCTTACTACTATCACACTCCTGGTTTGATTAAGTTACAAGGTACTACCACTCTACACGCTATGTATAATCTTAGTCTTCCTTGATCATGATTTCAAGAATATCCACTCTACCCACGATTAGAGCACCTCTCCACATGGCCCGTTCACATGTGGGAAGTGGCGTCAAATGGAAAAACAGGGGGTCGCTTTTGAGCAAGTGGTGTCGGATAGAACGGGTCACTCACTCACCAAGGAAGTGAGTGGCACATTTATCAGGTGAACGAGTGACATGGAAAGATACCCTTAGTGGGTTGACTAACGTGGAGTCTTAGTTATAGATCTCTCACGTTCAATTCTATATGTTTTAATCTCTGCCACATGTTAGGAGGAGTCTATAGCAACAATTCTCTCAGAGCTTGCAAAGATGGGCTCTTATTAGAGAGTGCACCGCAGATGCACCTGCATTGCTGCTGCTGCACACCCCCCACTCCATCCAAGGGATCACATATCTTGTTTTTCCCTTAACTTCATCCATCACCATTGGATGGAGTGGGGCCAGAAGTGCAGGTGCACATGCAGTGCACTCCTTAAGTATTCATGCAAAGATGAAGTGTCTTTTCTGGGTGAATTTGACTTTTAAAGAAGCTTTTTTACCTTTGTTGCGAGAGTGGTAACTACAATCAAGCTTGAAATTTCAAGGTCGTTGTCTTTTTTTAACCTTATCTTCTAATTGCAATGGCTTGAAACTTGAAAGTTTGTCTTTTTGATATGAAAGCTATTATTTTTCATTGTCATTGATTTTAATTCGCTAGTTAAATGTGCGCCTTTTAAATGAAAAGTATGCAAGATTGTTTGGTGACTATTTAGAAAGGGATTTTCTAAAGCAGACATACTTTGACTTATTCATTCCTCTTTATAACTTGAAGGGCAATTTAAAAAGTGGACTTCAACTAACATTTGCTAAATTCAAGCCAACCATCAAGGCAACTATATACATACATACGCTATATACATACATACGCGCGCGCGCCTACACACACGAGAGAGTGTGTTTTTGTAATTTTATGAATTTAAATAACCCAACTTCAATTCAAATGCAATAATGTTTAAAAAAAGATTTGAGAGTCAAACACAATATAAGCATGCCATGTCAACTTTTAGCATAATGATGCCTTGTCCTTGTAGTCAAGGCCAAAACTAATTGTTGAAGAGGTTAGCACTATGTCAGAGGAGGAGGGTGACCGCAAGAGATTAGAACATATAATCCACAAGTACCATGTATCAAGGGAATCTCACAATGAATGTCAATGCTTATGAGAGTCTTTCACAAAAAGTTTACCAATTTATGCTTGCATGAGATTGACAAAAAGTAGAAACAAATATCTACTAACAAGTTTGAAAGTCCACTATCTCAGTCTCAATGATAGCTACTTTGCTCAATCAAGTTGGACACATGATTAAGGTGGGGGGGGGAGGGGGGGTGGGGGCGATTTGAGCTTTTTATTTTATTAGGTGTAATTAAGAGTTATCCAAGTCAAATTATGGTAGTAACTTTTCTATAATAGCTAGTAGTTGACACTTAACATTGTAGATTTTTAGTGGGATAGAAAACAAATAACTAGTATTAAGGGTTAGCATTTAGCCAAGGCTTAATGTACAAAAGTATTGTAGTTAGCTCTCTATCAAGCTTTCAAGCTTGAACTCTCTTGAACATTCGAGCTCAGTCTTTAGAGTTTATTTTAGAGTTGCTATTTTGCTACTGCTTATTAGCAAAGTTGCTTATTTCAGACTTATTCTCAGTTACTTAGAGATAACTTAGAGTGCGCGGTTTCGATCCACTATTACTTGCGCTCATTTGCATCTGATTTGTTTTCTTACTAAATCAATCAAACTTTTTATTGTGTTTAGTATGTGTTAGAATGTATGCATCTCTGTAATGTTTTTGTAACTGATAGAAATTGTCTGAGAATTCAATACTTTATATTTGGCTACATAATCACGTAGTTTCTAGCGATTTCAAAGTTAGTTACTAAAGATTGAACGTGATTTCTATCACTACTGGTTTGTTCAATATTAATAGGCCTAGTCATGCATTGGAAGTAGGAAGATTCCGCTTTTCCATTACTCACCTATTTCTAACAATATCGTCGTAGTTTAAACAAATCCATATGTCATTGATCAAGTTACAAAAATCAGAATATGCTTACTTGAATGCACGAATTCTTCTATTTCTATAACCTCTTTTTGAAAGAGTTTGAATATTCTTGCAACTTTGTCGCTTTCGCTTGTTATTCCTAGCCTTCTTCTTAGCCACTTCCACATCCTTCAGTAATTGTAAGTTTTCAAATCGAATAGATTGTAAGATTGATTGCATTTGCTCTAGTTCTAATTTGATATTGAATGTTATCTTCTATAATGATTCATTATTTCTTTTTAGTACTTCATTTCCTCTAAAGTCTTTTGGACAAGACAATCTCTTTTATGACAATAAGAGGATATGTGTATCAACTCACATTCTAAAAAGTAATTTTTTTTCGTAGAAAACTGATTTCCATAGTTCTGCAATCTCTCACAATATCCTAGTAATCTAGTGTGCTCATTGCATATCCATGTAACTAGATGAGTTATTGAAGAGAATGTGGGATGATTCAAAGTGCTTGGATCTTGAAGATACAATGTTCCATCTGTCCACAAATCCAAGTTCTTCTTTCCTTCTCCCCTATAATGGGAACGATCCTCAGCAGATATTGGAATTCCTTTGCCTCCTCTTCTCTGTAAATGTGCCAAATCAGTAGGGATATCAAAATGTAGATGATATAATGTTGTCATCTAGAAAAAAACAAGAAAGTAATCACATGCATCAAAGTACTCAGAACAGATTTTTCAAAACAAATCAAAGTACTTATCTTTTATTATATTATATACTCTGTACCATCAATCCATTGATTTTGCTTTTCTGCCTGATTCAAATTTGGAGATGGCGCTCATATTTTCATTCCAATGTGAAGATTGCACTTATGTCAACCAGTGGAGGGAATGCATATTCAAATTTAGACAAGCTAAACTCTTTTGTAACATCAATTCTTACATTTTGCTTTTTTTTTTTTCTATTCAAATTTGGGGATGGCGCTCATATTTTAAACCTAATGAGAAGATTGTCCTCACCATAACTAATGGAGGGAATGTATATTCGAATATAGACAAGTTAGATTGTGAACAGTTTAGAGTTCTTAACTGTGACTGTAGACACTATGGTTAGAGCATTGGGAGTTGGGGAGGCCTCGGGAGTGGTGTGGGCAAGCAAATAAACAATATTGTTTTTTTTTTTAATTTTGATTTTTTATTATCCTATAGGAAATTCCTTATAGGGTCTTTTTAAAATTTGAAACTCCTCTAATGTGCACCTCTTCAGGAGTCACATTGGGAACCGCGATAATGGGACTCCTGTTTTGCAAGAAGGCTGATGTGTAAAATGCTTTTGACCAATAAAAGTTTGCCAATCCCATTTGTTTCATCATTGATGGTGTGCTTTCCACAATGTGGCAATTTTTCTTTTTTGCTACCCCATTGCTATGTGGCGTATGGGCTCAAGTAAACTACCTCTTTGTCCCATGCTCATTGCAAAAGGCTTCAAATTCACTTAATATGTACTCGCCCCCTCTATCTAGACCTAGCACTTTGATTTGTGCATCCATTTGGTTCTGCACCAAAGCCTTGAATTCTTTGAAGCATGAAAATACATCCAATTTGATTTTCAAGAAGTAGATCCAAGTCCTCCTAGAGTAATCATCTATGCCTTCTTAGCCCTAGATGCTACCCTTCTTGAATTTCTTCTTGTGGTGTTTTTCCATTACGCAACCTTCACGAATTGAGTATTGCTCATCTTGTAATGCTGGTATTCTATTCATCATCTTCAGTCGATCCATCAGGCGCAAGCTTCTAGAGTTTAAATGGCCCATTCTACGATGCCACAATTTTGATTGAGATGCAATCGATGATGCTAAACCATACTCATCAGGTTTGGCCACATCCAACTTATAGAGACCACAGTTGTTGTCGCAATACTCTGTCGCCACCACCTTGTAGTCATGATCCATGTCCTTCATCAAGAAACCGTATTTGACAAACTCAACCTTCAAGTGTTGATTTGCCATGACCCCAATAGAAATTAAGCTCTTTCTTGAGCCCTGACATGTAAAGCACATTATAAATGTTCTTTACCTTTCCATTTGAAAATTGTACTAACACATTGCCTACTTCTTGTATCTGGCACACTTGCCCAATGGCTTGCGTGACCTTTTTCCCATCATGGATTGGTGAGAAGCTCTCAAGCCAATCGTGATTTTCAGTCATGTGCCTAGTAACACCTGAGTCAATGAACCATCGTGCATCGTCATCAATCTGTGATGCCAATGCTAATGAGGACACATTGGTCTCATCCTCCACTACATCATCTTCGGCTAAGTTTCCCTGCAGCTACACTTATCTGCCTTCTTTTTGTAGCAATCTCTTGCCCAATGACCTTGTTTAGAAGAAAATGATTTCTAGTGTCTACTAAGTGATTTCTCTATAGTAATCACTCTATTATTTGGTACCATACTTTTAGGTACAGTCAGATGCCCTTCGTTTGGAGTCCGTAGCCCTTTGTTTGGTCAAAATAGACTCAAGGAGGTGGAAATAAGGACTTTTTCAATTTTAAAATTGCTTCTTCAAGTTGAAGGAACTTCACTTTTTCAAAAAATTTCAAGACTCTGGGTCCTTTTCATTCTAAATATTTTTAAAGAAATTGAAGTTCACTTTTCAATTTATTTGGCTTTGGGGCCCTTCAAATAGATCTGGACCGTTGAGTTTGATCTTATAGCCATGGATGGTTTATCTTAGATGTTCGATCTCTCTCACACACAATATGAAAGCTCAGGCAGATTTCACACACTGAATCCTTCTCCTGGGACTGCTAAACACCTCAAGACGTTAAAACATCTCTCTCCCTTGTTGCATGCATGATAGTCCAGCCTCCTCCACGCTCTCTCTCACTAGGTTTTGAGTTCCCTCTCTCCACAACCAACTACTAGAGCTTGATCTGGATTGATTTTTCACTGTTTTTGTTGTCATTTGATGTCACAACAGGGTGCACCCTACATCTGCGCATTGGGAGAAATAAACAAGCTTAGATTTTATTCACAAACGGTTGTGAACAATCAGTTTTTGTGAAAAATGTTGTTTCCAAGCAAAAAACTCTTCATAGTCTCCTTTTTGGACAATTTTTAGGTCTCTTTTGAGGTTTTGAAAGCACTCTCATCCTTCTACAAGGTCATCCCACAACCCTTTAGATGCAACAACAAACAAATCTTCAAACTGTAACCGAAACTCTCTCTAGAAAATTTCTTTCTCAGAAAACTCAGATTTGTGGTCTCCCCTAGCTAAAATATTGAGTAGAATTCTCACTCATTGATACAATGAAAGGCTTGACCTTGCATAAGAGCAATCTGCCAAATCTTCAATTGTTTGATTTGACGAACCAAAACTTCTAAACGAAGGTCTTTACTGTTTTCTAACCTTCTCCAGAGCCTGCTCAAATAGACACATATTCTTCTCAAATTCCACATGAATCTAACTCTCACCCTTGTCCAATGATTGTAATCACTTTACTCCGATACCAAGCTGACAAACTAACTCTGATCAATTCAATCACACAAGCACACTAAGCGCTTCCAAGACAAGGTAAGAACAAAATTGCTCCAAACACATTATATTTTTGCATAGCTTGAAAGTACATGAAGAGTGAACATAAGTAGTAGCTAAGGGCTTAAGAAAGATCCACCCAATCATTTAGAACTTAGAGAGAGAGAGAGAGAGAGAGAGAATTAAGATTGAAGCAATAAAAGAGATTGAGACATGAATGGATGAAGATATGTGTGTAGGCTCATCATCAAATCCCTCATCTTTTTTCCTCATGCATCTTGCTTAGCCCTGTGCAAAGTGGCATATTACTTTATCTCATGTATAATACATAACACGATGACATTTGTTTTGGGACTTTGACCTGAAAAAGAGTAATTTTTTTTGGTGTTTTTTAATGGTCCTAGTTCTATGCCAAAATCATGGATTTTTTTAATAAATCATTAAATTTTGTTTTAAAAAAGAGCCAAAAAATGCATATTTTGAATAAAGAACTACAAGTTTTTTGTTGCAAACTTCATAAAGCCATCATAATTACAAATGAAATAATAATTCAAGAGAACAAATGATTTTTGAAACTCGAAATCCCATTGAAATACAAAACAACTTAAATTATATTCGCACATTCTCTTTTTTAAAGTACATTTTCTAAGGAATTTTCACTGATACCTCTCAATTCAGAACTTGACATATTCTCAACACTCTAATTTGTCAACTTAACGAGATGTTACGGCGTCCTTTCTAGTGACCAAAAAGATTTGAAAAAGGGAAAAAGAGGATATGAGTTGGACTTCGTACTATGATAGATGAAGGACCTGCTTTAGAATTAGGATTGATAGGATATATTGGATACTGTTGGGATCTTCTAAGGATTGTTAGAAAATTCAGTTAGAAGATGTTTGGAAAAAAATTTCGAACAATTCTTGTACGAATAGAAAATCACCAATTACGAATCCATTGATTGATATCAGGACTAGGTGATTCTATTACAAGAAAGAGTTGTTTAGATTTGTTGTTTGTTTGTTTGTTTGACCAACTTGATCTTAGTGGGACCGAGAATCCATAAGAAATTGACCAACTTGTTTAGATTTGTTTGTCTGACCAACTTGATCTTAGTGGGAACTAGGGTCTGTAAAAGTTGATGCAACGAAAGAAATTTCCTCTTAACAATATATTCTTTTGAAATTATCTCCGAGAAAGATTATGGTTTTTTTTTAATGAAAATATAGGACTCTTTTAGAAATACACTCTCTTAGATTAATTGGATTACATGATTCTCGGTTAAATATATAAAATATACAGATTGGGTAAGATCTGTGGAGATATACTATGTAGTGAATCATAGTGGGATCATTTTTTTTTTGCGCAAGTTTTTAGTCTTATGGATCCACTATGTGTTCATTGGACTGAGTTTATTAGCATGCATAAACTACTTAGAAAACATAGGCATATTGTGGAAATTGTTTGATGACAATTACTTGTAAGGATTTAGAATCAAATTGAATGTGGTGTTTTGAAGTTGGGCCCACACCCGAATATTCAAATATTTCTAAACCGGTGCAACTGACCGAATCAGGAGCATTAATTTTGAGTTCGTTGGATGAATCTACAAGGTAGATATCATCATATTGATATTGTAGCTTTCATGTATTGCTTGTAAGTCACAACCATTATAAGTCATTTTGTGACTCGTGTAGAATTCACAAAACTGAACTTAAGTGCTCTCTACGTAGTCTACTTTGTTTTGAAAAGGGTTATTGAGCAACATTAAGCTTTCAAAATAAATTTTTAAATATCTGTGGTGATGTATTATTCTTCATTCTCTTATTTATTCCTTGAGCTTGGATCAGATCGGATCGAGGCGGATTTATTCCGACCCTTTGTATATTTTCCGACCCAGAGTAAAATTCGACCCTTTGTACTGTCAACTCGTAATTTTTCCAAAGACTCAAAATATTCAAAAGACTCAAATTTCTCCAAAGACTTGAATTTTTTCAAAGACTCGAATTTTTCAGAAGACTCGAATTTTTCCAAAGACTCGAATTTTCAGAAGACTCAATTTTTTCCAAAGGCTCAAATTTTTCCAAAAACTCAAATTTTTCAAAAGAATCAAATTTTTTCAAAGATTCAAATATATTTTAAAAAATTTGAATTTTTCCAAAGACTCGAATTTTTCCGACCCAGAGTAAAATTCGACCCTTTGTACTGTCAACTTAGAATTTTTCCAAAGACTCAAATTTTTCTAAAGACTCGAATTTATTAAAAAACTCGAATTTTTACAAAGACTCGAAGTTTTCCAAATACTCGAATTTTTCCAAGTACTCAAATTTATCCGAAGACTCGAAATTTTCCAAAGACTCGAAATTTTCCAAAAGGATCGCAATTTTTCAAAGATTCAAATTTTTCCAAAGACTCGAATTTGTCCAAAGACTCAAATTTTTCCAAAGACTTGAATTTTTTTGACCCAGAGCAAAATCCAACCCTTTTTATATTTTCGACCATTTGTACTGTCAACTCAAAATTTTTCCAAAGACTCGAATTTTTCAAAGGACTCGAATTTTTCAAAATACTCGAATTTTTCAAAAGACTCGAATTTTTACAAAGACTCGAATTTATGCACATGGGTCGGATTTATTGGACCCAATCCGACCCGAACACGCCCGGATAATTTTCGTCTCGATCCGAACTGATCTAGGGTCGAAAATTTTCTTTTTGACAAGGATGACATTGGGTCGAAAAAAAATCGACATTGGATTTCTCGACTTTCTACTTGAGCCTTTGTTTTCTGGGTTTTGTACAGCTTTTAGGATGCTCATTATTGAGGCTAAGCATCGAATTCCAACAAAACACACATACATACCACATGCATGAACAACATATTCACTTTGAACTGCGGGCCGTCCATTAACAAACATTTACAAATACAAATCGCCTACTGCTCAACCTTTTTATTAAGATACTCCATGTGCTATTGTGGAACATGGTTAAATTTTGACCCCTACTATGGACATGTGGACCAACCACCCATAAAGGGAGGAAGGTCCCTCCATGCCTCTAAAAAAAATGAAGAAGGTTAAAATGTGTGTGTGTGTGTAGAACAAGGAGGTGCCTCCATTCCATTGAAAGTAAAAATAACAATATTTACCCCCCCCCCCCCCCCCCCCCCGCAATGCACGGACACGCATACACTTTTTCTTAAATGTAAACCTCTCATAAAAAAATATGAATGTAAATCCACTTAAAAATGTGAACCCCCACTCTCCATAAGACAAAAAAAAAGTGAAGGGGCTTTTTGGCTCCCCATAAATTAATTTTTTTTTTTTTAAAGGAGACAAAAAAAAGTCCCCATCAAGAAAGAAATTCCCCCCACCCCCCCAAAAAAAAAACTAAGGCTTTTAAGGGCAGGAGCATATCTTTTTTTAACACTCCCTCGCCCTTTTTTGTCACATGGCAAAACCCACCCACCCACCCATCTCCCCCGAGCACTTAAACCATCGACCTCTTGCCCAAACAACTTGCTTTTAACCATTAGGGAGCACATCCGCAATCCGCCCACCCCATATGTTCTCCCCTTCTCCTGTCAATCCACCTAAAAAAACATCATCAATGAGCAGAACCGCACTAAGATTTATTATATGGCTTTCGTCTTTATTTTGAATTACCGAAATTCTATCCATAAATCATGAACAGAAAGTTTTACCCAAAGTTCTTTTCTCTGTCTAGCATCCATGCTCTATTGAAGAACATATTTGCTAATCCCATCCTTGCAATGACTGTGGGAAATAGCAGAAGTTGAATATCTAAAACTAGACATTTTTTTATGTATTCAAATTGAAATAAAAATTTGACACAAAGTTTTCCTTTGTTCTTACCTCTAGGGTTCTTCCTTTTTCTTTCTTCCCAACTCTGTAGTTTTTTATTCTCTTGATGTACAAGTTTGCTTGATCAATATGTCTCATCCTTTCCTCTTGCTCCTGTAGTACCTTGCAAGGAATGGATGTGACTTTTTGGCATTTTCAAGAAGTGGTCCAATATTGCAACGGGCTCCAGAATGCATGTCGTCTGTTCCATCCAGTGCTGTACGTCGAGACGAGCCCGCATCAACAAATCGGGCTCCAAGAAGTTCAACATACACAGAGAAATGCACATGCACACTCATACACACATGCACACACCATCGGCCAGATAAATCACACATGCATACACACACGCACATTTCACACACACACACCCCATCAAGCACAAATCATACAAACAAATCCACATACACATATAACACATGCACTCACGTACATACACACACATACATCGGCCACCTGTCAACGACCATCAGTGACCATCGGCCACCCATCAACAACCATCGACCACCCGTCAACAACCATCGGCCGTCCTTTGCCCGTCAACGGTGGGCACTCTTTACTAGTCTATATATATATTTAAACTTATGTACACTTTTGCGCATGGGTATGGGTGCACCATGCATGCTCCTCCCCTCACCCATGCATACCACCTTTTTAACTAAAAATGATGGGGACTAGCATTTCAGGCGTAGCAGATGAATCTAAGTATGATCCACTTCTGGCAGAGTTTTCTGCATTATATCTCTCAATCTGTAGAATAAATGTCTTCAACCTTGATATCTCTTTGTCATTTTATTCTGAAATGCTCTACAACATTCGAATCTTACTTCCTCTTTCTGAATATATTTGTAAGCAATTTTGAACGCTTGATTGCAACAATTGAATAGACGGATGTACGAATTCAGATTCATTCCTTTGAAAGAAGATTTGCTGATCTTCTATGCCATTATCAACCGGCTTCCACTATAGTACATCTTTTAGTTTCTTAGACATAGCCTCACTGCAATTGGGTTCCAAAAATGGAGCCATATCAATCATTGAGAGAGGGTCCTCCTGCGTTTGCTGCATTGTTTAAAACTTACAGCCTTCTCAAGTTGTCGTGACTTCGGATAAGTGCATAAGAAGACATTTCATGCGCTGTTTCAAGCTAACCTCCATTCATTTGTTAAGTTGTCGTGAGTGAGTGTTCTCTCTCTCTCTCTCTCTCTCTCTCTCTCTCTCTCTCTCTCTCTCTCTCTCTCTCTCTCTCTCTCTCTCTCTCTCTCACACACACACACACACACACACACACACACACACACACACACACACATGTCTGACTGCCTTTGCAATGTCCCGCCTGCTTGTCTTCACAAGAGAGAGAGAGAGAGAGAGAGAGAGAGAGAGAGAGAGAGAGAGAGAGAGAGAGAGAGAGAGAGAGAGAGAGAGAGAGAGAGAGAGAGAGAGAGAGAGAGAGATCTCGCCATGCATGCCTGTCTGCATGATCTTTGAGGCTTCATAATATTCTTCTGCGCTTTCTCAACGAAAAGATGGATATGGGCTCTTCAGAATATAGAGATAGATAGATATATAAGGAACCTTCGGAAGAGTGATGCCAAGAATACCTTAATGGTAGAAGATTGGGTAGGAAGACGTGGGCAAGACAAAGCCTAGCCATGATGAATATCAAGAATATGAAAAAGGCCATTCTATGTAGTGAAGGCCATTTAGCTAACAAAAACCTCAATGATGTATGCGCTCAGCTTGGCTATGGTGAAGATGGACTTGATAACTGTCTATTCATACATTCATACATCAGAATGATCGTAATCTCTCAACAATGTAAAATTAAACATGCTAAAAATAATCCTACATTCTCGATAAAAGCTAATGTACAATTTTTAGTCACTTGCAAAGATGTCATAAGACCTCGTGTGAGAAATTTACAACATTAGGCATAGGGCTAAGCATCTAGACACCAAGTGGAATTGTATGATAGACCCACACAATGCGTTAGCATGAGAGAAGCGGCGTTCTCCCACGAGTAATGTCTCGCTTACTAGCAGACTTCTTGGATCTCTGTGGATCCTGCTTACAAAACTTGTCTTGCTCGCAAGCGAACTTCTATTCTGTATTCTGTCTGTCAATCTTGCTTACTAGCATTAGACTTGTTATATCATGCATCAACCAGAAGGTATATAGTCGCGTTGTGTAACACACTTACTCACACACACACACACACACACACACACACACACACACACACACACACACGTGAAGGCAGGCAGGCAGGCATGGACATTGATGACATTCACTAGGATCTAAGAACCTGAATTGAAATAAGAGCGTGATATCTGCGGATCGTTATCGATATGCCCAAAATTAATTTCCTCTAGCTCTCTCTAGCTCTCTCTCTCTCTCTCTCTCTCTCTCTCTCTCTCTCTCTCTCTCTCTCTCTCTCTCTCTCTCTCTCTCTCTCTCTCTCTCTCTGTGGCAGGCATGGCATTGCGAATTTAAAGAAGTTGCATTCCCATATATTCGAATCCTCACACATAAATTTGATTAGACTAGAGAAGTCATTATTACTCTCTGACAAGGGAGAGAGTGAGGGAGAGCAAGGGCGAGGGATGGGATGCCATTTTTGCTTTAACATATTCCTATTTCAAATTCATATTAGTCGGCTTCTTCTATGAGATATTACGATCATTCTAATGTATGAATGTATGAACAGACAAGCTGAGCGCATACATCATTGAGGTTTTTGTTAGCAGAATCGTTTGCCAAAAGAAGAGACTCATTCTCCTTCATATATTAGTAAGTTAAGTGAAGCAAAAGATTTGATTGTATTGTAGAGGTTGAAGGCAAAAAATTAACAATTTCAAGCGTTTCGACCACTGCCATGATTGCGATGATGAGCATTCTCTCCACCGCCTTCAAACCTCCCCCCTCCCCTCCAACGTTTCGTACCCATCTCAGACGATGCACTCTCTTTTGCAGAATATTCGTGATGCGGATATTCTTCTGTGAGGTGATCGTGGAGGTGCACAACATACACACACACACACACACACAGAGAGAGAGAGAGAGAGAGAGAGAGAGAGAGAGAGAGAGAGAGAGAGAGAGAGAGAGAGAGAGAGAGAGAGAGAGAGAGAGAGAGAGAGAGAGAGAGAGAGAGAGAGAGAGAGAGAGAGAGAGAGAGAGAGAGAGAGAGAGAGAGAGAGAGAGAGAGAGAGAGATGATAGGAAGGGGTCTAACCGGAGTGAGTCGTGATAGATCATACTAGATCTCTTACTATTCAACAAACAACAATTCAGAGTTTAATAAGTGAGAGATCATACTAGATCTCTTACTGTTCAACAAACAGCAATTCAGAATTTAATAAGCTTATGAAAAGCGTAGACGTTTGTGTTTGAAGTTTGAGTGGATGTAAAAAATTGTGGAGTTGAAAATTGGATTCTCAACATATCAATTTTCGGACACTAAAATAAGAGACTAACCTCTAGGTCAACTATATATGCACATATCAAAGTTGTCTGTCTATTCGGCAAGAGTGCGATTGTTTGGCCACACATTTTGGCCTCTGCATTCAGCGACTTTCTGGCCACAGAATTGTGATTATTTTTCAGCAGAAGTGTGACTTTTTTTTCCAACCGGAAGGGTGATTGAATGTTGTCTCTGAAATAACTCCCCACAAAAGTGTGAATGTCTGGTAGTAAAAGTGCGTGTAGCCTCCTCAAAATCAGCGTGTAACTAGCTACAAAATAACGCACTTAATAAAAAATGTGTTAGATCATGCCGACTCCTTCAAATATGAAATTAGAAGAGAGGCAACTACTGTAGAAAAGGTAGAGTCCAAAACGGAACAGACTCTAAGGTTGCAACGTAGGTATTATGCAAAGAAGAGATATTTGGATAGAATTACGTCTATGCATGCGAGAAGAAGTTTATTTGAGGTAGGTAGATTGTCTCAAACACCAGTGTGTCATGATTTGGGAGGAATGGAATTTGTGTGTAGTCATTGTTCAGCCCTACAATGGAAACCGGAAAAAAATTTATCTTTTTGTTGCATGAAAGGCAAGGTGCGTTTTGCCATTGATGCCTTCGCCCCTTCTTGAGCTCCACGAGTTGTACATATCTTCTGATGATGTCGGAGTTCATTTTCGAAAAAATGTGTGGGGTTATAATAACTCATTGGCCTTTGCTTCTCTTGGTGTGAATCTAGATAGATCCACTGCCAGTTCTGTAGGTGGTGCATATACATTTCGAGTGTCAAGTAGGTTGTATCATCATATTGGTGGTTTGTTGCTTGTAGATAGACCTTCTTTTTCACAGATCTACATCACGGATGGTGATGATCTACAGATAGATCAGAGAAAATCTCTGAACCCCGAGCTTAGACGCGATGTTCTCTCCCTTTTTCAGAGCATGATGATGGAGGTGAATCCATTTGCTCAACGTTTTAAGAATGTTTCTCAAATCATGCGTGAGAACGTTACGAAAGATATTCGTCTCCGCATAGTGTCTAGTTGTTTGCAGAGCAGAGCCAATAGGCAATTCCTATGAGCAATGAGATTGTCGTGCTTATGCTTATAGATGAGACCCCAAGTGATGGAATGCGGGATTTTTTCGATACCCAAGATAAGATGTCCACCCAGTGATGCCAAAATTTAATCCGCACTACATAGCATTACATAGTTTAACTTTTTGTGAACTATGAAGTTTAAAAAATATAAAAATGGACACAAGAATCTATGTAATATGAACCTTTAAATAAACAGACACAAGAATCTATGTAATTGTGAAAGTTTAAGTAAATGGACACATAATCTAAATAATCTAATTAAGGTGAAATTATTAAAATTTTAACTTTAAATTAGAGTCTTTTGTGAACTTTGAATTTTACAAGCCATTTAAATGGACAAGGAATCTATGTAACCTCATAGAATCTAATTAATGTAAAAGCTATAAAACTTCATCTTTAAAGAAATTTTAGAACTTCCACTTTGAAGTTCTTTGGATTTTAACTCTTTTGTGAACTCTGAGAATTGAAGTTAAAAAAAAAGATGTAAAAGGACAAGAAATCTAAGTAATCTCATAGAATCTAATTAGAATCTAGTGTAATCTCATAAAACCTAATTAATGCAAAAGTTTTAAAACTTCAACTTTGAAGTTTAAGTCTTTGTGAACTTTGAAGTTTCAAAGAGATGGAAAATGAAAATGGAAAATGAAATACTATAACTATGAACTTTCAACTTGAAGTTATTTGAGAATATTGTAACATGCATTACTTCATAACTAACCTTTAACTTAAATATTCTCAAAACTTTAAATGCATTGTGAAGTTTCATTACCGAATAATAATTAAATTTTTCGAAACAAAGGTTAAAACAATATTAACTATTATAGGTGGGTGAGGGGGAGAGAGAGAGAGAGAGAGGGAGAGGAGGGTTTCATGATAAATAAGAAAAAGTTAAAGGAAGATCTATTTCATAACATAGGGGTGGCAAAAACATAAGAGGAGGGTTTTTATGCAATAACAAAGGAGTTTTTGTTGGTTCTATAACAAAAAGAGGGGAAGTTGTGTGAGGTGAGGCTTAATACCATAAAAAATGAACTTATTAAATAACAAGGAGGGATTAAAAAATTGGGTGGGGAGGTTTAAGAAAACAAACTGGGCGTCTTTTGCCAAAGAAATAAGTGGGGATTAAAGGGGCAAAAAAGACACAAAAGAGAGGAGAGAAGAGAAAAGAAGTATGGAGAGGGTTCATGATGGTAACAAGAAGGAGGTATGGGCAAAAATGAGGTGGGAGGGCCATAAAGTGAGGAAGAGTGGTGTGTGTCTGCAACCCAATATTGGCCGATCCAAATCGCCTGTCAACGACGGGCTTTTTTGACATTGCATCCGACAAGTTACATCCGACGAGTTGCATCTGACGAGTTACATCCGATATTGCATCCGACGAGTTACATTCGACGAGTTACATCCGGCGAGTTGCATCCGACGAGTTACATCGTAGTTACATTTGACGAGTTACATTTGCATCCGACGAGTTACATCCGATGTCTAGAACCGACGAGTTGCATCCGACATCTAGAACCAAAGAGTTGCATCGCATACAAACAAACATTTTGTACTAACACATTCTCTGTCACCTTTGACCTCCAACCGCCCGCGACGAGCTTACCCACCCATCCGGTTGATCACTTACCACAAACATTCGGGTGATCACTTACCTCAAACATTCGGCTGATCACTTACCACAAATATCCGACTGATCACTTACCAAAGACATTCGGCTGATCACTTACCACATATATTCGACTGCTCACTTACCTCAAACATTCGACTGAACACTTAAATCACACACACCATCGGCCACATAAATCACACACACCATCGGACACAAATCATACACACAATCTATACACACACTCACATCATCAGCCACCCGCCATCGACGGGCACACTATGCTAGACTACTCACAAGCATGCACAAATATACGCACTCTTACGAATACACACATATACATAAACACATGCACTCACATACATACACACACATACATCGGCCACCCGTCAACGTAGTCACCTGAGATCATCGGCCGCCCGTCAATGATGGGCATATATACAAAAAATGTCACCCATTTGCAAAAGGAAAAGCTAAATAGATTTTTAAAAAATGGTAAAAAAAATAAAGCCTCCAAAAATATATAAACACTTTTTGTGGGTATGAACACATACACACTCATACACATGCACACACACACACACACACACACACACACACACACACACACACACACACACACATGCACACCTAAAAGCACACACCCGCACACATGTCAAGGTGTTGAAGCTTCATGTCGATGCATGTGAAAACCATCAAAAACACCCCCCCCCCCACCAAATGACTAGTCGACAAAATTTTGGATGCTTCTAATTATGTCCGCTTTCAATCGTCAATCGCCTGCTCTGAGCATCATCCACATGTCTCGACCACAAGCCACCACCTAGATTGTTGGCCGCCCATTGCCCGTCATCGACGGGCACAAGCAAGTAATATATATATATATATATATATATATATATATATATATATATATAGAGAGAGAGAGAGAGAGAGAGAGAGAGAGAGAGAGAGAGAGAGAGAGAGAGAGAGAGAGAGAGAGAGAGAGAGAGAGAGAGAGAGAGAGAGAGAGAGAGGTTGTGCAATTCACGTGAGGGGGATGCTTAAGCTATTGCCACACATAACTAGGCCCCACATCGACCTTAGTCAAGTCGGAAGTTGTAAAGCCATCACCAAAAGCACGAAATTGGGGCTAAATTCAAACTAGGGGTAGTTTGCTCACACAACCCTTCTCTCTTACCTCCCAATTGAGAGGGCTCTCTTAGTTCCTTGTGCAAGACCACTCCTCCTTTAGATTGATCTATGGCAAGTTTCGATAGAATTGAGAGGGCTCTCTTACTTCCCTTTGCAAGACCACTCCTCTTTTAGATTGATCTATGACAAGTTTTGATAGAATTGACTTTGTGATTAGCCCATTTGAATTTCCTAGATGTGATGAGAACCCGTGTGGTAAAGAGGCTTTTTCATATCATGGTGGTGGCAACTCAAGTGTAATGTGAAAAAGGGAAAAGCCCATCTTAAGAAAGTGTGAAACGATGATCCTATAATAAGCGATGACTTGACAATTATTGCCTTGATTTGTCTTGAGGTTGGGAGTTCACGCATAAATAAGGACATATAAGAAAAATCAAAGGTGATCCAAATGGCATTCAACCATTAAAACCTATTGAACTTAGTGTGAAACAAGCTAAGTTACTAAGTGGTGCAAGATTGAAACCTTGTCCGTTTCACTAGCTAGTGTTTGTGTGACCTAAGGTCCGTTTCAGACTAGTGACAAGTCCCTTTGCTTCGCCCTTTCACTTTCCGCCCATTGGCAAGTGAGTTCTTTCGACTTGGGGACATCACCTGATGTGTTGAGTTGCCTAGTGCAATCATGCCTAGGTAGAGAAGGTATGGTAATATCATAAATCTTTCTCTCCATGGAATCCATGGAATGAATAGGGAGAAGTGGACCCATGATATGACATGGATTCAAATCGACCAATAAGATTGTGCCCCTCCACTTAGCACTGACCAGCCAAGTTCAAAGGGGGAGGAGGAGTCATTTTTCCTCCCCCCTCCCTGGACCAATTGGAGAGCTCCATTTTAAATTTGGAACTTACCAGAAACGTAGTCTAAAACGGCCCTAAGTATTAATCTTCATTTTTTTTTTAGTGTAAATGCATACACCTTATCAAGTGCAATTCCTCCACATAAGCCTCAGTGTTGCAATGAGTGGTAGTAGAGATGTCTTCATCTCGATGAAAACCCATGCTTTCATTAAATAAGGATGGAAAAACTCATCGCAAATTGCAATACAAAAGGATGAAACATAAAACCCAAAATATGCTTATGTTCTCAACCAGTCTCTCCAATGTCAACACCAAGGCAATGAAGTGCAAAATTGTATTGTTGTACCCTTTCTTCACCTCCTCCTATGGAGTTATAGAGGCTTAGAAAGGGGCTTGATGGATTTACAACCAGGTGAGTATCGTTTGTAGTATGGATATCGATCCAATGGGAAAAGGGTAAACTACGAGATGAGAGCGTGAATCTAGGCTTACTAAGGTTGTCAAGCCTAGTGTTGGATCTAAATGTGGAATGAAGCCTAGATTGGAGTGTTGATCATTCTTCTTGTTCTCTTTTTGTTCATTTTGTCCTGTTTTGTTTCTTTTTCTTTTTCTTCTTCTTCTTTATTTAGGCATTCTTGGCTCTAGATCTTCTCCTCAAAGGTTATCTTCTCAAGGGAGGTGTACAATGTAGTGATCTCTCCTCGGTTTTGTGATCCAACACATATTTTAGTTGTATGTGGATCTTATCAATTAGTTTCTATGAACTAATTGTGATGAATGGTTGTGCTAATGATGGAGCTTGAATGTGACAGCATGATTAACAATAACAAGTAAGCATTCATCATTCACAGAGATCACATAGATATAAAATGGGAGGGCCTTCAACAATGGAGACGCAAAGAGAGGGAGATAATCTCTCTCTCTCTCTCTCTCTCTCTCTCTCTCTCTCTCTCTCTCTCTCTCTCTCTCTCTCGCTCGCTCCAAATGAAAAAAGTGAATACAAAATGGTGTCACATGCTTTTTTATAGACAAGGCTAGGGTTAGGGTTTGATAGACACAAAACCAAGTGCCATAACAACTTGACTTTATAAAAAATTCATATTAAATTCGTTTTTAGCTACTTGGGTTCCTTTTCACTTTGGGCCCATTAGTTGACCATACATTCTCTTGCCTTTGGGTTGTGAGTACATTGCACCGTTATACCAATGTCACTAACTTTACATTCTTGGTAGTTCTATTTGGTTTTTGCCAAGTTGACCATGCGCTTATTTCCATCGTCGTAAAATGTATTTGTGAGGCGCTGGGCTTTGTATCTGCTTGTTGGCCAGTCTGCTACTTGTCGACTTTTGTTGGCGGTGACGCCCCCGGTAGATATAGGTCTTGGAGCTCCCTTGTCGGTCTTTTGTCGACGTTCTATGTAGTTCTGGGGTTGTGACTCCGTACTTGGCTTTTCCTGTACGATATTGTAGCAATTGGAATCCCGTTAGCGAAGTGCGTGAGAATATGCTAAGATGTATCCTTGGTGAAAGCTCCGAGATTTCTACCAAACGGCCTTAGTTCTCCGGTTCCAACCAAGACCTAGGAAGTCCGATCCTGGACCCAAAGGTATGGACACCGAGATCCGGCTTGGACCAAGGCCAAGTTCAATGCACATATGACCATATAGGACCATATTTTATCCTAGTTGACACTAAGGGTGCAGCATGAGGCAGCTATCGTTGGAAAAATTAGGGTTGAATTCTGGGAAAGGTCTCCTTTCAAAGGTTTTGGCTAGGGTTTCTTCTTCTTCTTCTTCTTCCTCCTCCTCCTGCTTCTGCTGTCTTGTATTGGCGAGCAGTTTGATAGCAGCAAAGACATAGCCTGTGCTGCACGGAGCTATGGCTTCTGCCTGTATGTCGCTGTGTTGTGTGAGAGCAGGATCGCTGGCAGCCGTGATTGGTTCAGCAGCAGATGGCCGTTTTGCAGTGAAGCAGGCCGTGTGTACACCCACACACACACCCACAACCATGGCTGTGCTTGCTTTAGGTCGTCTACCTGCATCCTCTTCGTCCTTCTCAAACATAAACACTCCATGTCTCAATGCCAGGAAGATCCTTGGCCATCCTGCCTTTGCTTTCAACCCTTCGGAGTACAAGCCGTTTTCAGTGGAAGAGCTGGAGACAAAGAATGCCGAGACCGATAACAAGCCATTTTCCGGATTAGATGATGATGCAAATCCTTCAAGCAAGGATGCTTCTTCTCAAGAGCAGTCTTCGGAATATAAGCCTTTCGATGTGGGAGAACTTGAACAGAAAATCACTAGGAACACCAGGTACAAGTCTAATAGGCAGAAACACAAGACTGTTTCAACAACCTTTCAACCTCTTGGTCCAGGTTATCCGCCAATTACGTTGGAAGAGTTGGAGGCAGATCTTGCCAAAAGTCAATACAAACCATTTTCTCGGTTTGAGAGTAAGTCTGATGCAACCAGCAGCAAGCCTTTGGGGTCAGAGTACAAGCCATTTACTGTAGAAGAGCTTGAACAGAAAATTGGTGATAGCAGTTACAAGCCTCTTACCAGACAAGGAGGCAAGTCGGTATCATCAGCAGCTCAACCTTTGGGATCACAATATAAACCTTTTACTGTGGAGGAGCTTGAGCAAAAGGTCGGTGAAAGCTCTTATGATCCGTTTTCAAGCCAGGGGAACAAGCCTACTCCATCAGAGGTCAAGCCTGTAGATTCGAGCTATAAGCCCTTTACTGTTGAAGAGCTTGAGCAAACGACTGGCAATAGTACTTACAAGCCATTTACAAATGAAGAGGCTATGCAGTCTCCTAATATTGAACCCTCTTCCTCTTCTGAGGAGTCTACCGTTTCTTCTGATTCAGGGTTCTCCGAAGTGGAGCCTCCCAGATTAACAAAAGTGTATGCTGGCAACCTTCCGTGGAATTATGATAATCAACAGTTGGAAGAGCTATTCAAGCCGCATGGTAGCGTGTTTGTGGCCGAGGTGCTTACTTATGTCACATTCTCCTTTGTCTTGTTATAAAAACAGAATACTGCTACATTTTTCGCTTAACCAGTCTATGTGTGTGGAGGTTTTGGTGATTCTTTACTTACCGTGTAGTCTGGGCCTGCATTCCAGGTTAGATTTTTGCTGCCACTACGCCGGGCTTACTATTCCCTATTTTTGGAAGACCAAATACAAGGCTAGTGTTGTCAACAAATTTTGTTGTGCAAACAAAGAAATGTTCTCAGTGATTACAGTAAAAATATATATCTCTGTTAGCTAATCTGAAGCCCTCATCCCAATAGGGGAATGGGACTCATGCAGGCCAGCATTATCTTTAATGGTTGCCAATCAAAATGCGCCATGTTACAGCAGGTGGGGCAGGCCCGTGTCTACTTCAGAATCAGATCATCTTTAAAAGATTGTTGACTGCTAGTTGACTTGCAATTATTTTGTTAGCACGACCTTAATGTGGCAAAAATGTATAGTGTGTCATAGAACACCTATTAAAGATATTGTGATTACCAGGCAAAAGTCCTTTGGAATAGGTGAGTTGATGGAAGGTAATAACACTTAAAAGCTGAGTGAGTCACATTGAAATATCAAGGTGCCTTTTTTCAGATACGGTCCTAGCTAATAGGCATGGATCTCCCAGCTGGCCTGGTCAAGCCAAGCAAATGCAACCTGATCCTTGTTTCCGTACTGCAAAAGGTACCACTACAATAGAGACAATGCCATCTACAAGCACCTGTCCCAACAAAAACTACCATGCCTCCCTCCAAGAGATCAACTTCCACCCTTATGCCTTGTCCTACCACAGGCATGGCTATAGAAACCCTAAAACCTTAAAACCCTAAAAAAAGGTCAAAAACTCAGTGCAAAGTGGATAGGTGGGGAAAAAAGAAAGAAGCTAACATACATTTAAAGCCACCAAACACTAACCCTTCATGCCCATAAATGCACCCTAAAACAGTATGCCTTAAACCTAGGAAAGACTATGCAAAGGGCCTCATGCACATGCCAATAGAAGCTTGGGAACATGCAATCATTCTCTCCCTAGAAACCCTACAGCCAATAATAGCAAGAGGATACACTCAAAATGATGCTCTATAGCCTCCAAACAAATCAAAGAAAGAAATGGTGGAAAAAAGCTTTCAGGTGTTTTGCTTGCAAATCTCCACACACTTACTTTTCCCACCTGCATTGTGCCACAATTACCTTCCATAGATCGCTACCTTGAGATAGAGTGTTCACACATGCATTTTGGCCTCCTATTGCTCTTTCCACAACCTCCAGAACTTCATTAGCAAGTGCGCCCAAATATGGGCTTCTCGGGCTGGAAATAAAAAAGCTTTCCAGAAATTTTTTTTTCCCGAACATTCCCGCTTTCTGGTATGCTGGGGGTTCAGAATGTGGTTCCGGTGCAACAAAGTTACAACTAGAGTTGACATGAGACTTGGACTCCATATTCTATTATTATTTTGTTAATTTGAGTTGAAAAAATTGTTCAAAGCATGAAATTCATTTGAAAATAGTGAGATTCATGTGTTTTTAGCATAGATTGCCATAGCAGACCTTTCACACATTAGGAGCAAAATAGAGAATCGAGCATTTGAATTGCAAACTTTGAAAATGTTTAAAACCTTTCGAATCAAGATTCGTCGTAAATAATTTATTAATTAATTATTCCCCCCCGCTCTTATCTTTTTTATCAAGATTCCATGTTTAGTTTTATTGCATATAAATTCAGCAATTTATACGATGCGTATAATGTTTATTTCCATATCTAAAATTATACCGATAAGTATACGATTTAAAGGGTATATGTATGATTGTTTGTAACTTTGTGCACTGTTTCTATGTTGATGCTAGTTAGGATAGGTTTCTAGATTTACTTCTTCTGGTTAAGAGACTGAATTTGTTTCTTGGCTTTTTCTGTTCTGAAGCGGATTACAGGGCATTTGGTAATCTACCAAGGAGACGTATTTATTCTTCAGTATAGGGGTAGCAAGTTAATTTAGGCGACATGATTCCATTTGGAGTTTTCTATTCTTTTGCAGGTGATTCTGGACAAAGTCACAGGCAGAAGCCGGGGATTTGGTTTTGTCTATATGAACTCTCCTGAAGATGCAGAAGTGGCAATCAGAAACTTGGATGGGAAGGTACTTATGATGTTATGTTGTGTTCATGTTTTGAATTTATTGATAATCGACAGCACATGCTTGTTCCTAATTTGGTTTGATTGCTAAGAATTCCTATATCTTATGTTTGTCTTTGTAGGAAATAGGAGGTAGACAAATCAGAGTCAATTACCAAGAATCAGCAGAGGAACGGTCTAAGAGACTTGCGAGAGGCGGTGGTGGTTATGGTGATGGCAATCGTAATGCTAATAAGTTGTTTGTGGCAAACCTACCTTGGACTGTAGATGATGAGACTCTTGGGAGATTGTTTAGCGACTATGGAACAGTAGTTGAAGCAAGGATTGCATATGATCGTGATACTGGAAGGTCCAGGGGCTTTGGTTTTGTAACTTTATCTTCAGCTGATGAGCTCACAAATGCTGTTGCTACACTAGATGGATCAGTATGTCCTTGAATCCATTTGTTTCATCCTGATTTTTATTGTTTTATCATTTCTGCACTACTGGCTGGCTGCTATTTTCTGAATTACTCCTGCAGTTCATGTCTGCTGAATGGATTCACATTTGTTACAGGACTACGAGGGGAGAGTTTTGAAAGTAGCATTGGCTGGTGATAAACCAACCTCCAGGTCATCTGTTTTTTGAGTCTGGAATATGAATAATACGAGTTCTGCAATCAAATTACAGGTGACCTTAGGTATGTGATCAGAGTAAGTTTGGTTGCTTGTGGATCTATTGTTACTATGCACATATAATATGGGAAGCTGTAAAGGATGTTGTTAGTTGAGCAGTTGGTAGAAGTCGGTGAACCTGTCATTGGTTCAAGGGTGGCTGAAGGGGACACCTTTGAATGACTACTGCATCATGTATTTTGAACCCTTTTCATCGTAAGTTTTCATTTCATTTCAAGAAAGAATCATTGGGAGGATTGATGGCTGCTATAAGGCCCTTTGTTCATGACATGGTATTTTTTCTTCCCACTGGTTAATTCTCCTTCCACCTGGAGCACTGTCATTTCGGTTGCAAATTCCCATTTTTCATATGGAAATGCAATGAGACTTCATGCACTATATAATCTCTGGTGTCTCCTAATGTAAATTATAGGGCATGATAGATGCTGATAATGCTCAAAGAATTCGAATTCAAGCATTAATATTATGTTAGTAGTCCATATTCTCAGTCTTAAGCTTTCACCTTGAACAAGGTAGCAATCAGAAGTTCGAAACGTGTTTCAATATTCCAAACAAAAGTCTGAAAAATTAAGACATGTCCCGAATTTTATGGTTTTTTTAGCGGACCCATAGACATGTTAATGTTGGAGGTGAACCTTTCACCATGAACAAGGTAGCAATCAAACATTCAAGTTCGAAACCCTTTTCAAAGATTTCAAATAAATTTTGAAATATTTGAACCATGACTTGATCTTTTGGGCTTTGACCCAGGTCCCATAGAAATGTTATTTTTGGGGGGTCACATATATCAAAACTTGGACGAATGAGCATGTGAAAGCAAAAATACTACCCAATCGACATTGAGACATGTAACAAGGATCATCATTTACAATGCAGAAACTCTCTCTCTCTCTCTCTCTCACACACACACACACACACACACACACACACACACACACACACACATTACAATCCATAATTTTTTAACACGGTTACAGTGAACGACCACTAACATACATTCTGCAAATTGGGATAAGAAATATGGCTCGTCAGCCGTTGATGGGGGTCCATTTGCTCACTTTGGCCCCAAAAAGGGCCAAGGGGGGCAAAAATGGATGTTTTGAAGTGTATTCAGAAAAAACAATGTAATGTGTTTCATTACTATTATGACCAGGAACAAGTGTCTCAAATTTATCTTGTAAGATCATATTTAAGTTGAAAGAATTGGGAGGTCAGTTACTAAAAAGGATTTGGATTGTATATGCTTTTTCCCTTCTTATTATCTTTTTGATAGGATAATATTGTTTAGCCTTTTGTTACTAAGGTATCTAGCCTTTTAAGAGTTAGCAGAATTTTCAGTTTGCCCTCCAAGAAACAATTGATCTTTTAAAAAAAATGCTGATTTTTTTTGCAAATAATATTAGAAAGCTAGAAAATAGTATTCATTTTTGCATTTCACACAACTCACTTCTTAGTACTGAGCAATTGGCCCTTCAAAAAAATTGCTTATTTAGCTGAATTTTTTGATTTATAATGTTCACACATTGAAAATATCTTTCTCAATTTTTGTAGTTATGTTGATAAGTTTGAAGAGGAAGAAAGTTTTTGCTATTCTCACATATGTAAGATTTTGACTTGTCTTGAAAAAGAAAATGGAATTACTTCTGAGTTACCTTTCCCTACTGTTGATCCACTTCTTTCTCCACACCCTTTAGTCTTTGTTGAGGATTTAGATGAAGAAAGTGCTTTTCAATTAAAAATGTTTTCTCAGGAAATTTGTGATGTTGATAGTCAATCATCCTTTGATTTCTGCCAATCCAAGAACTGCCAAGTCCCTTTAGTCTCTAGTCATACCATTGAATTCAAAGCAACTAAGACTGTCTTTAAAATCTAGAGTTTACCCACAGTAAAGTTTCTTGCTCCTATCTCCATTAAACTCTAGATTACGCTTGCCCACTTGACTAATGCCGAGATTCAGACTTGTAAACTTGCTGTCTTTCATAAAAATCCTGGCCCAGATGTCATTTTGAAATTGGTTTTAATAGCATGAATTTACACCAAGCTTGCATCTAAAACTGGGAAAGGTCCTTTTTCAAATGTAGATGCGGTGACAGATGGAAGAACAATCCCTCCATTATTTGGTTTGATCACGCAGTGTGGTTCATAATGAACAACCTTAGCAAATTCTCTCTAGTGTTTCCATGTAAAACCAAGTCAATGCCTTTTTTTTTTTTGGTTACACAAGGCCGCTAGGACTGTTGTTAAAGCCTATATTACCTTTTTTCATATTAGGCAGTACATGATTGAAGGTTCCATTAAATTGTCACTTGAGAATATCAACGTCAAGCAGTTTTACGCCGAGACTTTAGTATACATTTTTGGCTCTATTGATGACTTTTTTGATAATATTGTTTTTGGTTGGACTTATCGGCCTCATATCAAATGTGGTTGGTACAAACCTTATGAAGTCTTTTGTAATTTTAGCTTTAATGACTCTCCTACATGTTGTTCACAAGTAAACGCTCAAGTGATTTTATGCATGTAGTCTTTATGGATTGTAGAATTGTAAACAATATAACCTTAAGAAAAAATCTTTGTAAAGGGCTGAATCACATTGCTATACGACAATCTAATATCAATGAAGTTGCTTCTGAACTTTATCAAGGTTGGTTTAAACTTGTAGCTTTATTACCTACCTATCAGTCTATTGATAATGATACTTGTTTTGAACATGCACTATTATGCAAGAATTTGGCTATTAGGCACTTGAGAAACACTAAATGGCTACATGGTAACTGTTTGTTTGGCAATTGATTGGAAGACGCTAATAATAAAAGAAATCGGATTACCTCTCGTTTATATATTAATGGAGTAGATAAAGCACAACACAATCCTTGTTTTATTTGTATTCAATTTGACAGAAGTCTTGCCTTCTATGAGCACGGTAAAGAATTCCTTCATAAATTCAATATTAGATTGCTTACATGATTAAAGCCCATAAGAATACAAAGGGATAACAAATGCACATGATTGCTACTTTTGAAAATTGGCCACTTTTTTGACTGGAGCTCTTGGTATGCTAACTCCTCTTCTCATGGAGGGAGCAGGCCTTAAGGCAAATACTTACCAAAGTATTCTTAACGTGGATATCAATCTTTTTTGGTAGTGCGATTCATCTTCTGAATACTATCTTAATGTATCACATAAGACTAGTTTAATTGATATAGAGAAATGTTTTGAAAATATTTCACTTGACGTCCTAACGGACTGAAAAATGTTATGGAAAAGCTTATTAAGTTTGTCTTTAAACAGGTTAAAAATGATTATCATACAAATGGAAACCACGAAGTGGTAAGTGGAAGTGGTCATGGGATTGTAAACAATCAGAGATATGGACGATGATTACCATGAGTAAATTATGTGTATGAAATGACTTTTTGATAGACAACTTTGATATCAAACTTGGTGACAAAACTTGGAGACAAGTACTCGAAATACCTATGGATTTTTCTTGTTCCCCTGTGGTGTAACTGGTATCTGACTTACTAGGAAAAAGACTTGTGAAACTTGATGAGCTAGAAAGTATGTGAGCTTTTAAATATACTTTTCGTTACATAGACGGTGTGTGTTTCGTCAATAAGCACATGGTCATGCTGTTTCTAGACAAAAAGAAACAACAAGTGGATACTAACCCTGTTTGGATTTATCCGCTTGAGTATCTGGATATTAAGGTGGACACTGTCGAAAACTGTACTGTCAATATCTTAAACGTTACGACTAAATTGAAATCTGGTACTGGTTGTTTGCATATGTCCAAATATGATAAGAGGAGGAGTTTACCATTCTCTTTCTTTCAATATATTCATTTCTCATCCAATAGACTGATATTCAATTCATACAAAGTCATAGTTTCGCAAGTTATTGTTGAAATGTACTGATGTAGCGATTAAAATACTTTTATGGTAGTACAAAGACTGGTTTATGCCTTTCAAAAGAATGGCTTGGACAAATTATGCAAAATCATTGGCAATATCTTTAAGAATAACGAATTTTCTGGGCTCAAATATGATCTACTTCATGATGCTGATTTTCTTTTGGCAGGCAGTTAGGATTCCCTCTCAGGAGTGCTAACTACCCCCTTAGATACATTGCTAATTGCAGGACGGTTCGTGGGTTCTCTCTCTCTCTCTCTCTCTCTCTCTCTCTCTCTCTCTCTCTCTCTCTCTCTCTCTCTCTCTCTCTCTCTCTCTCATGAATTCCATTTGGTCATGATACTCTCGGATGCTACCTTCAAACAAGGTTAAATTATTTTTTTCTTAATCTCTACTATGTTTTTTTTTACGATAACTCCGACGAAATGAATACCAAATCGATTGGTGACACCATAGAATTACTGAACCATCCACGGTTCACCACGTTTTTGAGAACCGGACAATGAACCGTACGGTTCACAAATTTTTTTGCCTGGTACCGTGGTGAACTGTATAGTTAATTAATTAATTTATTTATTCTTTTTTTTGTTTTCCACCCCCAGAAATAGCCCAAAAAAATTCCAAAAAAAATCTATGAAATCATTTGTGAAATCTGTGTGAAATCTGTGAAATCTAGTTCAATCTGTGAAATTTGTGAAATCATATTCAAAAATTTGTGGTTCAATCTGTGAAATCAGAGGACCATTTGTGAAATTTATGAAATGAGGACCAAAAATAACTTGAGAGGGTTTTTTTTTTTTTTTTGGGGGGGGGGGGATTGGAAAATAAATGAATAATCAATTAATTAACTACATGAACCGTACCACGGTTTTTAGGACCCACGGTTCTGAGAACCGTGGGTTCGATGGGTGACGCATATAACCACAACAACAATAATCTTGTTAAAGGGGGGTTATTGGGAGACGCAATGACTTGCCCTACAAGTTTGTGATTAACAGTGAGGATTTGTCCTTCCTCAATGCTTTGAATCCAATGATGGGCATCATAGTCCACAGAGTGCCTTGTGTTAGCTTGAAGAAACTATGAAGGAGTGGATGGAGCATCAACGGACTCCTCTCTCTGATGCATTTTCCTTCGTCTCTCCCTATCGTATGCAATTTGCTATGAGCAAACAAGCTCATTCATAGCCCATAGTGGAGCATTGGTCCATAAGGAAGTAATTCGACTTTTGGAGCTTTGTTATATCATTTTTCAGGTACGTAAAAGGCCGCTGGCCAGCGATCTACCTTCAATTTGATTGTGTTCTCTTCAAAAGTGGTTTTTTGATATGCATTTCAGGGTTTTCAAGCCATATTATTGAATATAGAATAAAAAAGAGCAGTTCATATGAACAAAGGTAGGAGCCAATAAAGGTCCACAATAGAAATGCGCCCATATATATGACCTCATTAGAGAAACTTAGAGCCCGACGAGGGCCTTTGAAAAAGATGCTTTTTTATTTTTCTTTTATTTTTGTTGCCATGTGGACCAATTGAAACCTTAGATTCGGGGTTCTACGTAACGTAGAATTTTCCAAATATAAATAAAATAAAAACTTTTTAAATATATTGTTGTTTCGTCTGGCAGCATGTGGAAATGCTATTGGTTGATGAGGCCTGCCCTTCCAGCTCATCACTGCCCGAAGAGACCCAAAAATATTGAAAATGAATATGACAGATGGTTGAGATGAGAAATTGATGTACCATTAATGTATATGCATTGTCAAATCATGGTTAACAGGGTTAACCAGAGTTAATTTGTGGGGCCAAATAAATCAGTGTTTCAAATTTTCGCCAACGCTTTTGCTCAGATTCATGGCTTTTTGTCTACGCAAATTTTCAGATTCATAGTTCATTGTTTCAGATTTTTGCATGCAAATTATGAATGGCGCCATCAAGAAAGCCGTGCTCCTCAATCGACTCTGTGCTTCTATTCAACGAGACAGATGATAATGGATTATGGGTGCCAAGAAAATATTCAAAAAACTCTTGGGTTTTGATGCATCCATCATCAAGAGGAGCATTTCGAAAAGGAAAAGGTCAAAACTATCATTTCGATCTTATTGGAAGGCCAAAATTTTGGATTTCAGAACATCATCAGGAGGAAAATCTATTTATGAAATTCTAGTCCAACATGTATATATGCATTCAGAGATAAATGTGCAAGGATTCGACCGTCAGGATCACAAAAAAAACAACTATGAGTATTGATATTTTGATACTTTGATTTTTGTCATTCATAAATATCTAATAGTAAACTTGCCAATTTGATCATTTTTCTCTCGTAGATTTATATCCATCCAACATAAATGAATGAGAGCCGAGTGGATCTTTAGCAGGTGTGTTAGATGTTATTCACACTGATATTGGACAGCTGCAATATCGAGATAGAACTACAAAAGATCAGATGGAGAAATAGAATGCAGAATTAAAATGTCTTCCATGTGCTTCCGTTATCAAATTGAAAAACATATGTTGGACTTATGCTTCCATTATCAAAGATGGAAAAAAAATAAAGGTAAATGGGTGCCACTCGATCAAGACTTGGAAGCCAGTGGACATTCAAAACATATTGAAATTATATATAATGATGCCGTTTTGACATGTGTTGAGGTGGAAGAAGATTGGAGTCTAAATTACATCCGACGGAAACTATTGCTCCTACAAGATGATGTACTTTTAGACTTCAGATTCATTTTCAATGGTAAACTCGTAAGTAACTGTAAACACTCGATCTTTTATAAATATTTTCAATCAAAACTTTCTAATACAATCTCTGTACTAATTCTAACTAACTTTGTATTAGTTTTACGTAGGTACGTAAAAGACATGAGCTCGAGATCAAATGCAGAGATATTGGCGAAACAATCCAACTTATGAAAGAACATTGAGATTCACTATCAGCAAATACATGCCAATCATCATGTCTTTTTATCAATATAGAAAATTGCATTCCAGTAGTACACTATGGACACAACCTGATTGTAAGAATCTATATTGATATCAATAAAAAAACTCATAAACGGGTTGTTTACATGTAAAATGATTGTATCTTTTTTTTTTATGTCTCTCTATTTACAAATAGATCTCTATTCAATCAATTTTTCTATATTTTCTTTATCAGTATTAGGAACTGATAAGGCAATAGCTCCTTCTATAATCTTGCCCTCCTCTGTTTCGAGAAGGGCCTCAATGCCTTTTAAGACAAGAGGAATATCTGCTATAAAATTGCCGTCATCTGTATTAGGAAGGAATTTTATTCCTTTTTTATCATATAAAATAAGATCTGCATCCTGAGCAACCTGAAAGACTGTTAAGGCAGGAGCAGCTTCCTTTTGAGGGCCCTCGATTGCAGGTGCAACGCTTACACCGTACTGGGCATAGGTTCTGATCATTTCTTGCCGAAATCTATATACATCATCAGGAGTATACGGCTCAAGAGTGAACTGTCATCACAAAACACGAGAATCAACAAATTACAAACAATGATAGTAAAAAAATATGAATCAGAATGAAAGGAACTACAAATGAACAAAATATTACCTTTTCAATATCTACATCCACTTGTAAATCATACCACTCAAAAAATAGCTTTGTATTGTACAGGACGAACCATGCACAACTAAAAGCGTCTTTTTGCTGTACACACTGCATATATAGAACGAAAATTAGTAATATTATGATAGAAATTTTATTTATGCTATGACGATACATTTGAATTAAAATAGGAATACCTGCATATCATAGATAAATTGAATATACCTTGAGAGATCTAATGGTTATCACTCCAATTGAAGTTGTCGTTGTCAGTATTTTTCGAACGACATCATGAAGTAGAGAATGTCTATGTGTATTTGCAGCTGAGTTTAGTTTTACACATAGAAAATTTGATACTCCCTCCTTAATTATCTTTACAAAAAGAATCTTCAGGCTCCGACTGCAACAACCAAAATACAAATATCGATAAATTCATATTATGAAAAAAAAAATTTACTTATTAAAGCAATGAAGCATGCAACAATCCAGATTAAAACAACAAAAACAAAAAAGCAATCCTTACTTATTTTCATATGGAATCAAATAGAATTTCGCCATAGGACTGCATTCGATAAAATAGACAGCCGTCTCAAAATTGTCTTCTTTCGCCTTTACCGCTCCCATGAAAAATGGACTAACAACAAAAACTGTACCATGGGAATCAAAACTAATACTATTCTGCAAAAAAGAAACTCCGGCTTCTACTATTACATCTGAAATTTCTGAGGTTTTGTCTTTCAGCTCGACACAAAATTTGGGACCTAATCTAAAGCTTTTACGTGTATCTGGAAGAAAAAAATCAGAAAAGTTGCCAAGAAGATCAATTTTATTAGCTAGGTAGGCCTCATATTGATTATAATGGTCAGAATAAAAAAAAACCTGGGCTGGATTGTATGGAATTCTCACAAAAAGATTATGTACAGGAGCAGAAACAAAAGTGGAAACAATATTTACAGATTTCTCTGTTATTTTGTCTAGCTCCTCTTGGGTAATCAACACTTTTGGTGATGAAACCTGCTGAGGAGCTGGACGAATAACAAGAGGAGGAAGGGGTGAAGATTCTTGATCTGAGTCAGATTCTCCAGCATCTGACTCAGAGCTCAGGAAGACACGAGGTCTCATGGCCGGGATACGTCTAGGAGGAAGGGAAGTAGCTGGCCTTCGAGATCCAGCCTTCTTGGGGACAAGTTGCTTTCTCTTCCTCCTAGAGGCAAGTCAGTTCTATCCAGAGGCAGGTCTCTGGAGGTGCTGGCATTATCAACATGCAGACCATAATATCTGTTCCGAAGCCTTTTGAGAATGACGAAATTCTTTGGCATGATGGTGACACGCTTACCAAGCATTGCCAAAAGACAAGTATCCTCAAAAAACTGGGACTAAAAATCTTTTGTAGCACCCTTTAAGGCTTGCATGGCTGTCACGGCAAAACGAACATTCAGCCCGAGTGACAGAGTGACATTCTGTACCGATCGGACGGAAGGAGATCTAGGGATTAACAATTCAGTTGATCTCTGGAGTTTTTTTATCTCCCTCAACCAGACCTGCTTCATGCCACGCCTATGACCAGTACCAGGGAGAATACGAGAATGAGATGGTTGTACAATGGTTATTGCATGGGCAGTGAATTTGATCATGGCCATCATTCTCAGAAGAAGAAGATTAACAAAAAAAAGTTTGAACAAAAGAGAAGTGGTTGAAAACAAAAAAATTTGCGATAAAAAGGCGCTAGAGATCGATACTAGAACTGAATATCGGTTTTGAGCGCAAGATCTACACAGATTATTTTATGAAAAGAGATGTGCGCTCGAAAGCGATATTGCACTACCAGTGGTATCGGACTCGAGCGCAATGTGAGAGGGCGGAAGCTTGAACGGTGAAAGAGCGCGCTTGAGAGTGATATTGGGAGCTAAAAGCGAAAGTTTTATAAAAAAAAATGAAAATTCCGAGGATTTATATATACGAAATTTTTGCACGTGTGACAAGACGGCAAAGACACGTGTCGTTAGATTATTGGTCCACGTGAAATGTCCGTACTGACAATGATGACCCAATTATGAGGCCACGTGGGCTGAGACACGTGCACAAATCCGTTCTCGATGCGTGTTATTCTCGCACGTGACAGATGTCGGATCATTCATTCTAGGTACGGCGGATTTATTTTGACCAATCACAAGTCAACATGTGTTCTTTCGCCACTCCTCCACACATGCAAATTTTTTTTTATAAATAGGTCTTTTTCGGTTCGGATTTTCATGCAAATTTACGATTGCTTTGCCAGATATCGATTTCAAGTGCGCCGCTTGCTCTCATTACCCTTCATTGACTATTTTGCGCCTGGATCCAATACTCCAACTTCAAATACCTCTCTCAAACACACGTTGCCTTGATGTGCTTGCTTGACCTGCGGTTTGCGCCTGAGAGCGATATTTGAAACTTTAGTTCTGTTGTTTTTGTTTAAAATGTCTAATTTTGATTCTAGTTTGCTTTCTTTTTTTCATGAATTTAGTATTATTGATAGGTTGGAGTATTTAAAATCTCTTTTTTCTCCTTTTTCTTTTATTCTACATTCTATAACTGAGGGCCTTGGTGTGGAGGCATTTTTCGAGATATATCTCAGATTTAAGTCCATGCTCAGTACTCCGTTATTCAGATCTCTGAATTAGGACATGATTCATGATCAGGACTTGGTGGCGAGTGCCAAATTCATAATAAAAAATACAGATTTGTTGATTTTCAGTCTGCTTTTATTTTTATTTTTTCTTTTGTTAAATATTTCTGATGATTCGGAGACTGTCCCCTCCACTTCTGAAGCAACTTCTTCTAGTGATACAAAGTCTGAAAAGTCAAAGATTGTAGATATAGATACTTTTTTTATTGATACGAGTGTTAATTTAGATGATTGTTCTGATTTTGATCCTGCTCGGAATAGGGCTACGTTTATAGGCCCTAGAACACCCACTACCCTTTCTCCTTCTGGTAAATCTTTGATCACTTTGCCTACTTATAATATAGATAATTATTCCTTTTTGACAATATCGGATATATCGAATCTTTTTGACTTCACTGAGGCTAAGACTCTTTGCATTTTGAGCAAAGAGCTTGATGAATTTTCGAATATAATTGATTTTGATGCTGATGATCTTCTTCCTGGTGTTGACGATGTACATAATGATAAGTTTTATTCAGGGAAAGATTTCTTGAAAATGGTTGTGGAGGAAATGCGCCACAAAGAAGATGATCTACCTTCTGATGAGGAGTTTCTTAGAATCCAAAGTCAACTTGGTTTTCCACAGCCAACTGTCTATTTACCAACAATATTGACATTGAAAGGTGGACATAACATTGATGGAGAGACAATAATCAAGGAAGACAAAGCCGAATGTGTAAGTTTGTTTATCTTATCAAGTACTAGTAGATTTGTTATGTCAGATTATATATTGGAGCTTACTTTGTTTTTTATCATTTTAGGAAACAAATTTCCTTGATGATTTCGCAATTCGTCGAGGAGGGCAGAGATCTTCTGCTGGAGAATTTTCAAGAGATCGTACACTGGGGCACTATCTGAAGTCCTTCAAGAATAATGAGATAAGTGTTGCCCATTCAAAGTTTCATCAACATGATGAAACTATGATTATGACAATCAAGGCACTGTCTCATTTTTTTGGAGGACATAATTTCAATAAGATGCATAAAATAAATTTTATAAAGAAAACTATTGCGGTTAAAATTTTAGATATGGATCAGTGAATTCCATGCCCAGGTCATCTCATTTTGCATTATATGCTGCTTACGTTGATTTGAGTAAGCATGAAAACTGTGAGCTATTGGATCCATACGAAAGAAGAAAATTGTTGCATGATTCTAAGTTGCAACTTTCATTGGAGAAAATATCGGAAGCAAATTAAATACTGCTGAATTGTACTTTGTAAATATTTTAATTTAATATACAAAATTTTATTGTGTGTCTATAGCCTATTGACTTGTATAAATTTGCATGCTTTTTGAAATTTTTTATAATCCGTCGATTTTGTATTATGACGAATTTGGATTCTTTTATAAAACCATTGGAAAAGTTGCAGTATATAGCTGTTTTTTGTGCTAGTCCTGCCATGTTGTGTACTTTTATGAAATGCCGCTCTTGCTTGCCAATGAGATATTTCCATTCCTTGCGATGACCATATGCTAAGACTTCCACTATTTCTTGCAAAGAATGTCAAATGATGTCGTAATATGTGCTGCATGTCATAAAAACATAATCTAAATCAGTACCAAAAGTATCTAATTTAATTGTACATATTTGTCTATCGTAGTGTAAAATCAAAATCTTACCATATAATGTGTTATATGATCAACACCCCATGCACTTTGAACTGCATCCACAAATTCATTGGTTGTTTTCTGTATCATTTGTACATCAGTATTTGAAAATTTATCTTTTCTCAATTTCACCATGTTGTCTAACTTTTTCCAAACTTCTACTTTGTGTATACGAGTAGAACTTTCTTCTTCGAAATCTTGAGTTGCTGCAATAATTTCTTTCCAAACCGTGTATTGAACCTTAGATTGTTTGCCAGAATAATTTGATAGAAATCTTCGAGCTTTAGATCCTTCAATGCTCGGCTTGCATGGAATATTTCTTGTTTTACCTGATAGCTTGTCATCTTCTTTTATCTTAACGTGGCCTTTATGTAAGCTTGCTTTGGACAACACATCCTCTAATTAAAAAATAGCTTTCTTCGCACAGGCCTCTGGCTCGGAATTCCATGCAAACAAGATGTGAAGATATATTATTTTTTCTATAATACGCACCTCCGCATGCAATCTACAAATATGAATATTTTGTAGAGGTATCGGTAGTACAGGTTTCCAATTAGGATCTTCTTGATCTCTTGATATTCTTGTACTCCTTGTCATGTCTTTTGTTGTTTTCATGCAGTACAAACAAGGGTGTTTAGAGTTAGTGCCATGAGATATATTGAACATACATTTTAATGTCTTCAAATCTCCTGCTAAATGTCATTCAATGTTGAAATGCCAATTCGATGAATATTGAGTGGAACTCCCTCCATGTGATTTTTTATGGTGGCAGGATATGATGTTCTATTAAATATCCATGAGAAAATGTCATGGTCTTCTTTCAGCACCTATAAGAGAATACAAAAATGTGATTAGCCTCATAATATTAACACAGAGAAGATTTTCCATATGAAATCCATATTCAAATGATTATTCCTATTTATTATGCGAAGGAACTGCTATACCTGAAATGTTGCCAACCACCAGATATCATTTTATGATTGAACACTGAATTTGAGGCCTTCTGAGTCTTCTGAATTTGAAAGTGCTCCATTCATGATTGTGAGACTGACTCTTTCCATTTTTTGTCCTTGTATAATTTCAGACTCATCTAACTTGAGAACAACTATCAACTTGTTATTGACATTCTCATTTGTAATACCATTAAAATTTATGATGAATGTTAATAACTGATTAATGTCAATAAATAAATTGTTGGAATTGTTATAAGCTAGACTTTCTTCTTTTGAGCAATACACTTCATTGATATGAGATGGATTACCAACTATTGTCTGCATACCATGGTTTAACATGTCTTTTTAAAAAAAAAAGATGAAATGGTCGTGGGATTGGAAACTTTTTAATATTTACCTATGCCAATGCCTCCTTTATCATCTTAAACATTGTTGCATATGCTTTCCTACTGATGCTAGAAAAGTCACATGCCTCCTGAAGCAATGTAGTGTCTAATATTTTTCCAACTCCATCCATAATGCTATCAGTAACTAAAGCCTTAATCTTTTTCATTTTGTTATTATTTAACATTGATTTCATAGATTTAGAAGTCAAGATAGAGCCTAGTGAGTTTCCAATTGAAATCTCATCGGCCAAATGGTCTTCAACAACCAATGTTGATCAGCATTGCAAACATAATGTTCATGAAAATGTCAGTAGAAATTAGGGCACTCATAGTATTCACAATAGTATATAATAAGCAAATCAACAGAAAGTCGAAATGAATAAATAACAAAATTAGTGATTATAAATGAATCAAAAAGTTCAAGCAATATTCAATACCAAATAAGCTATAACTTACTTGAATGCACAGATTTGTCTTTTTCTATGACCTCCTCTAGATGATAGATCACATATATCCTTGTTTACCAGTCTTTTCCTCTTGTTGCTTCGGACGTTTCTGTTGAGCACATCCATATCTTTAACAAGAGACAAATATGAGATACGCATGGATTGAAATGCAATTTTTATCTCATCATTACTTGTATAATGATGCAAAGAAGATTTCAACCTTTGGATCTCCTCCTTGAGCATCTCATTTTCGTCTAAACATGTTTTCATCTTTGTAGATTTTTCTTCGCACTCCTTTGATATTTTCCTTGATTCTTCTTCCAAATAATATATTCTTTGCATTGAATGTGCATTCCCATAGAGCATTAAATTCTCACAGTAACCCAAAAGGCCATTTTTACCATGACACATATAAATTATTAACTGACTCATCGAATGAAAATCTGGATGTTGCAATGAATATGAATCAATAGGATACAATGTTCCTGATGACCATAAATCTACATGCTTTAGCTTTTCCTCCTTGTATCGGATCATATCAAAAGTTGAAAATTTGGGTTGCTTTGAATTTCTCGTCCTGAGCGAAGCATATTTTGGTGACAGATTCACATGAAAATGATAAAACTTTGTCATCAATACAATAGTATAGTAACAAACAACACAATGACAATAACAAAGCTGGAGATGATGCTAACGACTCTGCTGGAGATAGAGATGGCGCTAAACACTTGTTTTAGACCCTGGAGATAGAGATGGCGTAGGGTTTTTCCACAAATGTCACTCCTAATTCAAATTTTTGAGTGTTCCCAACTATTGGGAGGGAATATTGCAGCATTTTGAGTAATTATATTTTAACTATGGTTAAACACCAGCGAAGTTTGATGTGACCAAACTAAGGTGCATTCATTTACATAGAAAGTAGTGCAAGCAGATGCGTTAAGAAGTTAGAAAATGATATTATAATTACTTTATAGTTATTTCTCTCTCTCCTACATGGCATTTCTTATAGGGCCCTCTTTGGGCCCATATTTTCTCTAATGTTCTCGTAGTTTTTGCAAAAGTCGTGTTCAAGAGGAAGTGTGAACTGCAAACCTTGTCACACTTTTCGCAGAAGTCAAGGTCAACAGGGAGTGCGAATTGCAAGCTTCTCACAGTTTTCACACTTTTTGCACCACCAGACAAGTTTAAAAGGGAGTTCAAAATTTAGTCCCCTTCGAATTTTTTGCATTTTTTGCAAAAGCATAGGGGCCATTTGTTGTAGACATCGGGCAGGTGCCCCGACTGTTTTGGGCAAAAACCCTTATTAAAGATAGGTATATGTTATAAAATAGTATGGTATCAAGCTCAACTCATTGCAAATTACTAAATGTTCTATTATTTATGAAGTTATGAAGCTCCGTATAATTGAATGAAGCATAACAAGATCACTACCTATTCAAGCATAATATGTTGTCCTTGATTCTTACAATCAATAGACGAGGTCTAGGAAAAATACGTACATTACTATACAGGTTATTGTGGTGTTAACATGATATATCGCTCTTCGGTACCAACACTAGAAGGGTTTGCGGCTTATCACGTTAGAAAGACGGTCATGACTATCTCTCAGGAAGAATATTTAGCATGTATTTAGGTACTATACTACACATACCCCTTAACACATATTCTACTATGTTCATAATTCTAAGAGTTGGACGTACATTACTATATGGGTTATTGTGGTGTTAACATGATATATATTGCCCTTCGATACCGATACTAGAAGGGTTTGCGGCTTATCACGTTAGAAATACGATCATGACTATTTTTCAGGAAGAATATTCAGCATGTATTCAGGTATTATACTACACATACCCCTTAACGCATATGCTACTATGTTCATAATTCTAAGAGTTGGTTGGATACTAATAAACCGAACACACTCAGTTTGTTCTTAGGCATTATTTAGGTCTCTCAACCTAATACTACTCTTTGCTTGAATTTGATGCTGAAAAAACCATCTTCAAATTAACATAACGAAAATTAATGTTTTAACATTGGAAAAAATGATAGTGATGGACTTATATGCAATGGTTGGACTCTAAGAAAGAACCATATACTTGTAGAACATAGAAGTAAGGTGTTTTTACAATTGATTACAAGTAGGATGAGTTGTTGGTGGGTCTGGAAAGCATGGATATGCTCAGACTGTTCCACGCTCGTACAAAAACAACTTGACAGTCTTACGGGTCAGAATGGTATGGATTTACCCTGATACCAACGAGGATGACCACATCCTACTTGTTACAAAAAAATATGTTAATGGACTATATATAATAAGAGTGGTTTGTAGGATTGTGCATTTGTTTAGTTTGAAGCGGTCTTGGGTTTGGTAAACTTGAATGACATGGATTTGCCTAGGTTAGCTTGAATGGCATGAATTTGCCCAAGCCTTGTTTCATAGAGTCCATTGACTACTAAGTCCGTTATTGACACCAAACGGTTCAGTATGGCATGGATGTGCCCTAATACCGACTTCTATGACCAAATCAGACCTTTTCCATTTTAGTGAATGATTATGGTTGCTTCATAGGATGTTGTTAGATAAGATTACTTGCCTAAAATTGATCAGTATGGCGGATTTCTTGATACAGTGATATTAAGACAAGACCAACGACATGGTAAGATAATGGTAGGGAAGATTGGACTAATTATGATACATTTCAGTTAAGTTGGTAGTGAATCTTGTTTCAGACATGGATAATAGCTAATACTAAAAGGTTGGAATTACCTTCATCCTCCAACTCACTTCGATATCCTAACGCGATCCTGACTGTCGAATTCATGCTAAAAACATTGGATGATCAAAATCACCAGTACTTGTTGATGGGTCCCTTATCAATGACTATAATTGATGCATTTTTTAGTCAAACTTCATTGTCTTGATTTGTAAAATTCACTTTACAAAGCATTGAAGTGGGCTCCTATCCTTAAGAATAGTATTATTATTATTTTTTCCATTTCTAAGGGACCCAATTTTTTGTCCATACTTCCAAAGGCTATTCTAGTTTTTCAAAGCACTATTGACTAGTACTTTCTTGCAGAAAAAACAAAAACAAAGCAATTAAATCACGGGAGGGAGTGACTATTTTTCAAATTCGATTAGACAAAGGATATGTGAAAATGATTAGCTATGCATTGTTCAAAAACTCTCTAGAATCTTAGATCTGGTGCATGAATAGTCAAAATTTTGAAATTGGGAGTTTGGCTATATTTGAGAAATTTCAAGGTTAAGGGTAGTTTTAGGCCTATTTAAAGGCTAAAACTTTGAATTGTGATAATTTTGTAACTAGAAACTGGATTGAGGTGTAGTAAAAAATGATATTAATCAAGTTTGTGATAATTTTTTTTCCTTTTAGGAGTTAATTTTGGCATCCAAAATCATTGTGGCACAACTATGGCCACCATGTGTAATAGTGTATTATCCGATAGGCACATTATTGAGTGTAAGGGAAAGCTCCTCAAGATCCTACTTACAAGACAAACACAAAAGGACAACAGTGGAGCAAAACCACCCAACCAATGAGAAGCCAAATCAATCTCCGTAGCATCACTCTGTATGTTTAGCTATTTCGTATATTGTCTTGTCTTTCTTACTGCTTTGTTTGATTGTCTGCTCTTTTACTTCCGCAAACAACTGCACAATCAAACTATGTTTTGTGTTCGCCTACTTTTGTAGTAGTGCAAGCACCAAGAGAATCAGTCGACCACCACTGTCATGCGGTAGTAGGATCGTTCCGATCCAATTGTTCAGCCCATCCGATCCACGGACATTCCCCAACAATACATAAATATAAAAGGACTGTAACAAGTAACATAATGCTTTCTACTATTGTATTCAAACTCAACAAGAAGAATGTAATGTTCCCAATGAGATTTTATGTGGGACATATCTTCCATAGTTTGGTTAGTCCTGATCCAAGATGATCAGTAAAACTAAAACCAATAGAAGTTTTCAGTTTATGGAATATTGTTGACCAAAAGTGACTTGGGAACTTAGAATCTCTATTACTAACAATGTCACTCGACAGTCCATACAATCGAAATAATCTTTCAACAAATATCTGGGCTAATTTTGAAGCTTTAATAGTTGATTTAACCGATATGAACGCAACTAATTTAGTTAACCTATCCACTACAACCCAAATAGAATCATTTTGCCACTGGGTCTTTGGAAGCCCAACTACAAAGTCCATCGATATATTCTCCCATCTCTTATCAGAGATATTCAATGGATGCAACAAACCACTAGCTTAAGGTGCTCATCCTTAGCTAGTTGGTATGGCTTGCATTTAATCACATATAACTCGACCTATGGTTTGAATTTTGGCAAATAAAACTCTCTTTAGACCAATTCAAGAGTCTTGTGTATATTGGGATGTCTTGCACAAGGTATGTCATAATATTTAAACAAAATCTTACGTTTGAGCTCATCGTCCTTTGGCACACAAACTTTTCCATTATGAAATAGCAATCCATCTCGAATGGTAAACTGTTTTACAATCTTCTTATCATTTTTTTTTAGCTAAGACCCACTTGTCTCAACATTGTCTTCATTTCTTTCGATTCAAACGATGTTCCAAATACGACCACTTTCATATTTTCCTCTGAATGAAAGATATAGATCCGTAGAAATATGAGTGAAAGACAATTCATTCAGTTCACCAAGAGCATCTGTAACTTGATTATAATTGTCTCTTATATAGCAGATTTCATGATCAAATTCTTACATCAATTTGGCCCATCGAGCTTTCCTACTCCAAAGTTCATGCTGATTACAAAAGTACTTAAGAGGCTGGTGATCCGTATACACTATAAACTTACTACCATATAAGTAGTTTCTCCAAGTTTTAAGTGCATGAAAAACTATAAATAATTCTTTTTCCTGCATAGTATAACGCAACTAAGGACCAGTAAATTTTTTTGTTTTCAACCGCTAGTGGTCTATCATTTTGTAATAAAATTGCTCCAATTATAGTATCACTTGCGTCAGTTCTCACAACGTAAGATTGATATGGATATGCAACTTGTAAAATGGGAGCCGAAACAGTCAAGGCCTTAAGTTTCTCAAAACTCTGATTCAATTTCTCATTTCATACAATAAGCGACTAGATTGATTTCTCTTTTTTTTTTTCTTAACTATTTGTTTTTGTCAGATTATTGAGCTATGCTGCCACTTTGGCATATTTGTGAAGAATTGAAAAAGATTATCTATGTTAGATATAGGGGTCTTATGTTTTTTACATCAAGCATCTAGGCGTAGGATGTTGATAGGAATAAATTTGGCATAGATGGCAAATTATGCATTTCCACTTGTAATGCCACTATTGAGCCAAAATAGAGTAAGAGGCTAAACACGTGCCAATTAGAGTGTAGACAAGTGTAAAGTTTTTGTTTGATGAATTACAAGAGGTCCAATAGGATTTAGAGGTGGAACCTTGTGAGGTCCAATAGGAAATTGAGGTGTGCTTGAATATAGTCCAATAGAATTAAGAGGTGCATGGATCAATGATCCAATAGGATCAAGAGGTGACAAAATATGGTCCAATCATAGTTAAGCATAGTGGTAGCTCGTGGACCTACTAGTATCATTGTACTCCTCATTTTGAATCTAATTGATTTGGTGATTTCATGGATTTTGTGAGTTATTGGATTTCTAGCTTTCTCTCTCTACCCCAGAGCTCATGATACATTTTCTCTCTCTACCCGAGGAGAGCAGCTTGTTTTTACTTAGATTATTTTTTGAATACTTCCCACACGTGTGAGTGAGAGTTGGAAGTGATTGAATGCATGTAGTAGTGTGTTTTTGCCATAGGATCTAAGATTGATCTTGAATCTCAATCTAGTCTTGATCTTGGTGCATCTACACACCTTAGGAGATCACAAATACATGTAGTGGACAGTCCACACGTGTGAAATTCAACATGGTATCAGAGCCTAACTAAGGTTACCATGCATTTTGATCCATCTAAGTGAAAAAAATTTCATCAATCTTGAGCTAGAAGTTGTCAAGGCCCATTTTCCTAGCTATCTTGTTCAATCTTGGATCAAAAGAGATCAAAAGGGCATTGATTGGGTCTGACCTGGTACTGTACAAAATCAGGTGCTCAGACACGTGTGAGGAACATCCAATTTTAGTTTGGAAGTTCTCTCTCATGTTTGATCCATTTATCTTGCTTGATAGCTTGTTTTGAAGCTATTTTTGTCTAGTTTTTGTTGCAATCAGTTTCATTCCATTTGGTTGAGCCAATCAGAATTTATAAGCTTTTGAAGAGGGTTAGGTAGGGCACCTAGACCTGGGTGGACACATTTGGTTTGGTCAAGAGATTGCTTGGTTGATCCAAAATCACAGTTGTATGCTTGCCAATCTCATCTATATGTGATCTAGGCACTGTTTTGAGATCTTAGCCATTCTGTTTCATGCAATATCATTGTATTTGAGTCAAATTTGGTTTCTTAGTGTATTTCACACGTGCTAAGCGTGTTAGATCCTAACTTTGCATATACTCCATCATTTGATGTGAAATAGATCTTGTTTTAGAGAGATTTGAGTAGCTAGTGAGAATCAATTCACAAATAGTTGCAAGATCTTTCATAGGAGGAGATAGTACTCAATTATTGGATCCTATTGAAAGTGTGTAACAACATTTATTGTTCATCATTTGAGTTTTCTTCACTTCAAATGTCTTCAATGGGTTCATCCTTGTTGGAACCAAGTGAAAGATTGACCACTTCAAATTATTCAATTTGAAAAATGAGGATGGAGTCCATCTTGATCCTTCAAGACGTGATGGACATAGTTCTTGGCCTTGAAGAAGAACCACAAGTTCTTCAAGAGGTTCAAAAATACAAAAAGAGAGCTAGGATGGCTCTCCACTACATTAAGATGAATGTCTCTAATGAGATATTGAGGGAGATAGGTACTTGTACAATAGCCAAAGAAGCTTGGGATTGTCTCAAGACTATATATGAGGCTAAGAATACCTCTAGGCTTCTCACTCTTAGGAATCAAATCTTTCAAAGTAGCCAAAAGAGTGATGAGAGTGCATCTAGTTATGTTTTGAGAGTAAAAGATATTCATAGAGAGCTTGCTTGCATTGGTGATTCCATCAATCAAAATGAGCTAGTTCAAGTCATTCTCAATGGCTTGAGAAGTGAATTTGATAACCTTGTCCAATCCTATGCCATTAAGGAGGAGCTACCAAGTTTGGAGGCTCTCCAAAGTGTGCTAATTTCAGAAGAATCAAGACAAGCGTACAAGCTCTTGAGGATGGACAAGCTTTCTCTCACTCATAATGATGGCAAAGCTCTCTTTGCCAAGGATAAGCACAAAGGGAGGAGCAAGAACCAACATCAACAATCCTCAAGCAAGGACAAAGCCAAATCCAAAGACAAAGATGATTTCTCTAATGCTTCATCATCCAAGCTCAAGAAGAAGAAGATCAAGTGCTTTTATTGTGGCAAGAAAGGTCATTATGCCACCAATTGCTTCAAAAAGAAGAATCAACTCAAGCAAGCCAATATTACCAATGAGAAGGAAGACACTATTGCAAGTGATGGAGAGGGATCTCTTATGGTCTCTAGTTTCTCATCTACTTCTTTCAAGAAGGACGGCCTATGATATATTGATAGTGGAGCCTCTTCACATATGTGTAGCTCCAAGGACTTTTTCTCTTCTATTGCACCTTATGATGGAGTCAAGAAATTAATATACACTGCAAATGATTTTGAATGTCCTATTGAAGGCATAGGGAACATTCCCTTGAAGCTTGCATCTTCTAAAGTTCTTTCTCTCTCTAGAGTTCTTTATGTACCTAAGCTTACCAAGAATCTTATTAGTGTTGGCCAATTGCTTGATAATGGCCTTGATGTAAAATTCAATGTTGATACTTGCACTATCAAGAAGAATGATGAGATACTTGCATTAGGATCTAGATTTGGTGGCATCTATAAACTAGATCCAAATGAGTATGTTAATGCTTGTAATGTTGCTCTTGTGAACAAGCTCTCTATGGAGGAATTATGGCATAGGAGGTTGGGACATCCCAACTACAAATCCATGCTCTCTATGATCAAAGAAGCCAAAGCTATTGGCTTGCCAAAGTCACTCTCCAAGAAGATCAAGCCTTGTGAGGCTTGTGCTATTGCTAAATCTCACAAAAAGCCATTTACAAGATCTTCTATCAAAAGCAAGCATCCTTTGGAGTTAATCCACTCGGATGTGCATTTCTCATCAGCTACAAGAAGGGGAGGAGCCACTTGTTTTGTTACTTTCATTGATGATTACACAAGATTCACTTGGATATATCTTCTTGCTTCAAAATCTATGGTGTTTGATCATTTCCTTATTTTCAAAGCTTATGTAGAGAAGCAATTCTCATTCAAGATTAAAGCTCTTAGAAGTGATGGAGGTGGTGAATATATCTCCAATAAATTTCAAGATTTTTGTGAGTTTGAAGGCATTAAAAGAGAGTTTTCTTGCCTACTCTCCATCTCAAAATGGAGTGGCTGAGAGAAAGAATAGATCTCTATGTGAATGTGCAAAATCTATGAGAATTGAGGCATCTTTGCCCAAAGATTTTTGGGGAGAAGCCATTAATTGTGCAAATTATCTTTGCAATAGGCTCCCACATATAGCTCTTGGAGGAAAGTCACCATATGAAATCTTATTTTTGAAGAAGCCTAAGGTTGATCACCTTAGAGTTTTTGGATGCTTATGCTTTGTCCATATTCCCTTGGAAACAAGGAAGAAGGAAGATCCTAGTGCATGCAAAGGGATCATGGTTGGATACTCATCCACCAAGAAGGCCTATAGAGTCTTTATATTCTCTACTTTTCAAGTTATTGAAAGTAGAGATGTTGTCTTTCATGAAGATCAACACTCATCATTTGAAGAGGCCGAGATCAAGAAATCTATGGATGCATCATCAATTATTGATTTTGAAGACAATCATGATGTGATGGGGTCGAGATTTGAAGAAGACTCTCCTCGTATTTTTTCACCAAGAAGATCCATGAGAGATAGATCCGAGCCTAAGAGGCTCTCATATGTTGACAAAGGCAAACAAGTGGATCTTGATTCGACTAATTATGTTTTTTATGTCTCTCATGAAGAGCCAAAGAATGTACAAGAGGCACTCAATACCAAGGAGTGGTATGATGCCATGAAGCAAGAGTATGATGCATTGATCACCAACAATACTTGGGAGCTTGTGGATCCTCCATCCAACAAGCATGTGATTGGTTGCAAGTGGGTATTTCGGATCAAGTTCAATCATGATGGCACCATCAACAAGCATAAAGCAAGATTATGTGCCAAAGGATTTGCTCAAATCCATGGTCTTCATTATGAGGAGACCTTTGCACCCGTTGCAATGATGGTGACAATAAGGATTCTTATTTCTCTTGCTTGTTTTTTCAAGTGGAAGGTGTTCCAATTAGATGTATCCAATGCTTTTCTAAATGGTTATCTTGAGGAGGAGATCTATATGGAACAACCTCAAGGATTCATCAAGGATGAGTCCAAAGTGTGCTTGCTCTTCAAAAGTCTTTATGGACTCAAGCAAGCACCAAGATCATGGTATTCAAGACTTAACTCTTTTCTTATCTCACTAGGATTTACTCTTAGTGACTATGATCCTTCCATGTATCTAAAGTTTGTTGATAGCAATATTGTCATTCTTCTAATTTATGTTGATGACATTATTCTTTGTGGAAGTTGTATCAAGCCAGTTGATGAGACCAAGCTAGCACTTGGATGTGAGTTTAAAATGCAAGATCTAGGAGAGATGCATTACATCCTAGGCCTAGAAATTGATTTTTATGAAAATCATGTCTTTATATGCCAATCTAGATATGCTCACTCTATGTTGAAAATATTCCATATGGAAAATTCTTAGAGCATAGATACTCCAATGGAGCAAATTGTAAAAGATCCTAATAAAGGTGATGAAAGATCCTTTGAGGACATCACACTTTTTAGGAGTCTTGTAGGCACCTTGATTTGGCTTACCATTACTAGGCCCGATCTTAGTTTTTGTGTGCACAAATTGAGTCAATTTATGCAAGATCCTAAGATCCATCATTGGAAGATGGCCAAGAGGATTCTAAGATATGTATCTTCATCTTGTGATTATGGTCTACTCTATAAAAGTGAAGATCTATCCATTATTGGCTACTCGGATTCGGACTTTGCAAGTGACAAGATGGATCGAAAGTCTATTAGTGCATACACTATCTTTCTTGGAGGCAATCTAATATCTTGGCTTTCCAAAAAGCAAGATACTATATCTCTCTCTTCATGTGAGGCCGAGTACAAAGCACTCACTACAACTACCAAAGAAGTGATTTGGATCAAGAGGTTATTAATGGAGCTAAAGTGCATCAAGGAGGATGATCTACCAATGATCAAGTGTGATAACATCTCGGCCCAAGCTCTTGCCAATAATCTTTTTTTTTTTTAAATCTAGATCATTTCAAACAACAACAAGAGGTAGGCAATGAGACGAGGAGTGGAAATTGATTGGGATGGATTTCCCATTTCGCAACCTCGGAATGCACCTCGAAATAGGGTACCTATTTAAGAGGGATATACCAAGGGATATATCTTAGCCTCCTCAATCACGGCCCGCAATGTGAAGATGTGATATGCAGTATATATATATATATATATATATATATATATATATATATATATATATATATATATATATATATAGAGAGAGAGAGAGAGAGAGAGAGAGAGATTTATTAATGTCTTTTCCATGCCAAAAGGCATGGAAGATAGAAAATACATATCATGTGTGTGGTGCAAATTGGAGTGTGTAAAACGTCTCCGATAATGATAAAGAAAACATATATGAAATGTAGCTTCTAAAAACATCATCTAGTAGCTACTAATGTCTGATAGTTGCTAATAACTGCTAATGAGAAAATGTAACTATGATGGCGATGATGGTAGACACTCATCATGAAATCATAAAATCAATCAATTCCTGCTGCCACTGAAAAAAGATGTAATGGAGACTGTAGCTGGAGGTAACGTATGCTGACAAGGTCGTCTAGGAAGTCGTATTTGAAGCATGTGTGTCTCCTCATACCAGTGATCCTACAAGCAACAGGAATCTGGGTGATATGTTGTCTCATGTGAAGATGTGGTCTGTACTGTAATAGTGAGCTCGGAAGCTTACCTGACCCATAGCATGTAATCTCACTATCTCTGCCTCAGAATTGATCACTGACTGAAGAATAGTGCCATACAACTTCACAATAATATGCCCAAGGGTCACCATTTTTGTGGATGGGATGGATAATGTTAGTACACTAGGAAGGTGGGAAGCCAGAGACAACAACACGGTTGAGTAGAGTGGCTAAGATGGGAGAGAGTTGGACAACAACATGGATCAACAATTCTGATTCAAGGTTCTCAATATCTCTGGTACGATGGGTCTTCAGTCTTTTAATGGCATCATGGATCATGTCAGGAGTGAAGAAGGTGAAGTCACATTATCTACTCACCAAGCCTTTGAGCAAAAGTGCTTTCATCAAGCATAGATCTAATCTTGGAGTTATATCAAGATCAATGTTCAAATCTTCAAAGATAATTTCTTAGGAGGAGTGTGAAGAATTGAAAAAGATTATCTATGTTAGATATAGGGGTCTTATGTTTTTTACATCAAGCATCTAGGTGTAGGATGTTGACAGGAATAAATTTGGCATAGATGGCAAATTATGCATTTCCACTTGTAATGCCACTATTGAGCCAAAATAGAGTAAGAGGCTAAACACGTGCCAATTAGAGTGTAGACAAGTGTAAAGTTTTTGTTTGATGAATTACAAGAGGTCCAATAGGATTTAGAGGTGGAACCTTGTGAGGTCCAATAGGAAATTGAGGTGTGCTTGAATATAGTCCAATAGAATTAAGAGGTGCATGGATCAATGATCCAATAGGATCAAGAGGTGACAAAATATAGTCCAATCATAGTTAAGCATAGTGGTAGCTCGTGGACCTACTAGTATCATTGTACTCCTCATTTTGAATATAATTGATTTGGTGATTTCATGGATTTTGTGAGTTATTGGATTTCTAGCTTTCTCTCTCTACCCCAGAGCTCATGATGCATTTTCTCTCTCTACCCGAGGAGAGCAGCTTGTTTTTACTTAGATTATTTTTTGAATACTTCCCACACGTGTGAGTGAGAGTTGGAAGTGATTGAATGCATGTAGTAGTGTGTTTTTGCCATAGGATCTAAGATTGACCTTGAATCTCAATCTAGTCTTGATCTTGGTGCATCTACACACCTTAGGAGATCACAAGTACATGTAGTGGACAGTCTGCACGTGTGAAATTCAACAATAATTCCCAATAAATCTCCAAAAGAAGACAATAAATCCTAAAAATGATTTGATTTGTTTGATCGTTTGTGAGATCGGCCAATTAACAACTATCTTGATTTTATCCTCATCAATCCCATAAGTAGTAATATTATGATCGAGATAAAACAGCTCATGCTTAAAGAATTCATTGTTAGATTCTGTAGTATAGAGTAATTCTTTTTGGAGATTCATCAAAACAGTTTTGATATACTCTATGTATTCCTCAAAGGCCTCAAATATCATCTAGAAACACTACCACAAACTTTTCCAAATATGGATAAAACAAATCATTCATCATTTGTTGGAACGTTGCTGGAGTGTTAATTAACCAAAAGGCAACACTAAGGAATTATAGTGGCCGAATCTGGTATAAAATCCAATCTTTTGTACATCATCAAACTTAATTCTTATCTGGTGGTACTTGTCGGAGAAAATTTTCAACTTTCTCTCTCGGTGCATACACTACTGGTGACTTAGTAGGTGAACACAAGAAAATAATAATTCTAAAGCTTTTAATGCACGGTGGTAGCGGAAGCGATGAGCAAACAACCAAACAAATCAATCAGATGGCCAGACTAAACATAGAATAGCAGTGCAGCATTGACACAAATCTGAATGCAGAAACAGACAAAGCTCTAATCAGATTAAGTATAACGAAATATACAAGTCAATAATGCAAGTGAGCACAAGACAATAGCGGGAGAAACCGCGTACTCACAAAGCTAACTACAATATGTAATGGTTATGAACCTATTACTGTCTAAAAGAAGGAATCAATGCGTAAAAGCATCTACAAAGTCTGTCTCGCATGTTACAAAAATCAAGCTGCATTTTCTGCTAGCTGATTTTGCTTATTGCGCTTGTCTCTGAATATCGAGATGGTATTCACTATAAATATAAATTTTATAGGTGTGCAGATGAAAAAGGTACAAAAGTGGTTGTGTTGTCTATAGGAGATCATGGGTGGCTGCTGTTGTTGTCAAATCTGATCACACAGTGCATAGAACGAGTGTGAAGAGGCTGCGACGTCGGGCTTTGCCAAAAATAACATTGGTTAAAATGCAAAATTGCGACACCCTTTGGCCTTTGGCCTTGTCCTTACCTAAAGGCAATCGTCGCCCTTTTAAAGGCAAGTGTCGTATTTTTAAAGGCAAATGTCACCTGTCATAAAATGAGTGTAAAAATGCAATGTCGCATTTTTTGCATTTTTTGTCTGTCATAAACTGCGTGTAAAAATGCAGTGTCACTTTTTTTACCTGTCATAAAATGCGTGTAAAAATGTAGTGTCGCATTTTTCGCCTGTAATAAAATGCATGTAAAAATGCAGTGTCGCATTTTTTGCATTTTTTGCCTATCATAAAATGCGTGTAAAAATGCAGTGTCGTATTTTTTGCCTATTCAAGTTTGCTTGTAAATATGTAGATAGTAGGGCTATACTGATTCAAACTAATGTCTGATAGTAAATTTCTCAATCAAAATGTTTTTTTAATAGATTGAGAAACAACAATGTATTCTGCTTCTGTAGATGAAAGAGCGATAAAGGTTTGTTTACGACTGTTCTATGAGATAGAACTGTCATTGAAAAAGAATGTAAATTCAGATGTGGACTTACGATTGTCTACATCTCCTCCCCATCTTGCATCAAAATATCCACTGAGATGATGAAGATTGTCGTTGTTGACTTCTCCATAGCAGATGCACTGGTCCATGGTAGCTCAAATATACCTCATGACTCTTATGAGAGCCTTCCAATGGGTAATGCCAAGATTAACCATAAATTGGCTGAGTGAGCTTACTACAAAAGAAATGTCAGGTCTTGTACAGACCATTGCGTACATGAGAGATCCAAGTATCGATTGATAAGGATACTCTCTCACATACTCCTCTTCCTGCTTGGTCTGAGGGCATTGGTCCCTTGACAGATGCAGGCCTGGATCCATCGATGATGAGCTAACTTATAGTTCATCAGATTATATTTGTTAAAAACATTGTGAAGATACCTTTGTTGAGTAATATAAATCAGTCTTCTCTCTCTGTCTCGGTGGATTTGAATGCCCAAAGTGAGTTTCACCCAGATCAGTCATGTCGAACTCAAAACATAACATATGTTTAGCATCCTTAACCAAAATGATATTGCTGCTAAAGGCAACGTATCATCCACGTATAAGGTGATGATAATGAAGGATTGTTGCACTGACTTGGAATAGACGTTGCAATCAGTTACGCTTGGTTGGAAACCTTGTTGGATGAGGAATTTGTTGATCCTCTGAAACCAAACTCTGACAGACTGTTTCAAGCCATAAAGTGTCTTATGGAGTTTACAGACATGATTCTTCACACCTTCCAGAATATATCCTTCGGGTTGGATCATGTAGATGTCTTATTCTATAAATCCATTTAGATAAGTTGTTTGCACATCAAGTTGATGCAATTCAAGGTGAGCTGCTGTAGCATACGATAGGAGGGGTCAGATCAATGAATGCTTGACTACTGGAATGAAAGTCTCACTGTAGTCAACGTTGGGGATCTGAGTGAATCCTTGTGCTACTAGTTTTGCCTTCCTTCAGTCAATTGTTCCATTGTCATTATACTTGATCTTAAAGATCCATTTGCAATCGATGATATTGCAGCCAACATGAGCTTCGACTAATGACCATGCCTGGTTCTTGATCACAGAGGAATACTCTCTGTCCATGGCTTCTCTCTAGAGATCAGAGTTTGGGTGGCTAAGTGCATCTTCAACTATTGTTGGTTCCTGTATTAAAAGACAGACAGACTCAGGAGTATACCTTGTGGGCTGTGTGCGCACTCGGCTTGATCTTCTTGGAGGAACTGACTGATGAACCATTCTTGGGACTTGTTGTTGGGTAGCAACAAGATCTTCATCTGATTCGCTATTGTATAGTGGATTGATGATGGACATGCTTGAGCCTGAAGCTCGAATTGGTGTGTCAATGGCAGACATTGAAGGTTCTCTTGGAACAATGCCTTTGCCTTTGATGTCTATGAACTGATCCTCGATAAAGACTGTGTCCCGGCTGAACAAGGTCTGCTGGGTATCGGGGTCGTACAGCTTGTAAGTGTTATGAGATGAAGTGTATCCAATCAGGATGGCCTTGAGACCTTGGAAGTCAAATTTCTTCCTAGTGTCTTTCGGGATCTGCGCATAGGCAATGCATTGATCACTCGTAGGTTCTTTACAGAAGGCTTAGAGCCTGTCCACACCTCATTGGGTGTTCTACTTGAGAGGGCCTTGGTTGAGAACATCTGTTTTGGACATAAGCTATAGTGGAGACAGCTTCCGCCCAGAAGCTCTTGGATAATGATGCATGTGCCAGCATACATTTAGCTGATTCAACCAGGGTACGGTTCTTCCTCTCGACCAAGCCATTTGACTAAGGAGAATAAAGAGTGATAAATTGCTACTCAATGCCTTGGCTTTGGCAGTACTCTTTAAATTCGGTAAAGACTCTACTCTCCACCATTGTCAGACCTCAGGGTTTTGATCGTCTTTCCAGTTTTTTTTTTAGCACTCTCCTTGAAGATTCTGAAGCAATTGAAAGCTTCTGATTTCTTCTTGATAAAGTACACCATAGTTCTTCTGGAGATTTATCAATAAAAGTTATGAAATACTTTGCATCCTTCAAAGAAGGATTCTGCATTGGGCCACAAATGTCTATGTGTACAACATCTAACAATTCTCTAGCAGTATGTTGATGGCTTGATCTAAATGGTTTCCTAGTCTGTTTACCAACTAAACAGTCTTGACAGACATATAATGCGACTTTATTATCAGGATAGTCTAGATCAAGAACAATAGAATGTTTAGACATTTGCTGTACAGAAGCATGGTTCAAGTGACCAATTTTATAATGCCAAAGTAAACTTTTATTTGCTTGAATGAAAGTACTGAGTGCCTGACTAGAGGCAGAAAAGCAATGACTTAATCTATACAAGTATCCATGCCTCTTTCTGAGTGCTAGGATCTTGCATGTCCTATCAACTACTTTGCATTGATCACATTCGAATTCTACTTTATGTCCTAGATCTGTGATTTTGCTTAAAGAGCAAATTTGTAGACAAATTGGGTACATACAGGACGTTAGAAAGTAGCCTAGACTGATCATTTGCAAAGCTTAATCTTACAGTACCTTCACCTTTAATAGCTTGTGTGCTATATCGCCAAGGTAAATGTATTTATTGGTACTGTAGGGTGTATAGGAATCGAAACAGCCAATGAGGCTGGTCATATGCTGAGTGGCACCGGAATCCAAAAATCAAGAACTGTCATTGGATGCTCCTTGATGACTGGTCATGAAGGCATCATGATTCGCTTCTTTACTAGGTTGTGGAGCTTCTGTAGCTGCATTGGCCACTTGATTTGACTGTCCCTTGTGACAAAATTTCAAAAATTTACACGTGTGGAGATGATCCACAAGTATGATAAATCTTATTAAGCTTTATGATTAGCACAATAACCTGATTCTAGATTGAATAGCAAGATCTAGTACAGAAGTTATGGCTTAACCACAATCTAGCATGCTAAGAATCAGAGAATGATAGCAATGAATCATAAATGAGCAAAAGTACAAGAAATTAGTGTATGAGCATTATCCTCAACACGAGTTAGAAGAGAAAGAGAGAGAGAGAGATATCAAGCAAAAATTGTGTGGATCCAAAATGGCATGAGATAGCTACAAAGCTTTGGCTCTTCATCAAAAAATATGAGAAGGGCTACACATATTTATGGAGTTTGAGATATCTCGAGGTAGAACCACATCCATCCACCTTTCAATGACATCTAAAGTGAAAACTAGAGTCTATGTGACATTTGTCACATCTCATGCATGTATCTCTACCTACTTTTACCAAGTGTCCTAGTTCTAGCTAGAATTGTACAAATAATCATGCATGTGTCCATTTCACTTTGTGCATGCTTTGCATGTCACTATGGATCACTTACAATTAATGCATGTGAAATGCCACGAATTTCTACAAGCATATTTTTGCTATTTCTAAGTCTACAATCTATATGCAAGTTGTAATCATCAAACTAGATATGACAAATTCATATAGCTCGAGTTCTATCTAGGACAAATTTGGCATTTACATTTATGGAATAACATACTTGCATGGTACAATGTTTGTAGCAAGCCTAAAGTCAAGATGGATTATTTTTCAATTTCAACACTCCTCCTCAATCTATGTTGAATTGAACATGGATCTTGGTATTACTCCAAGATTGGCTCTATGCTTGACAAAGGAACTCTTGCTCAAAGGTTTGGTAAGCAAATCTACAATACAAGATGGTGTGTCGATGTGCTCCAAGTCGATTTCCCCTCCAATGAGCTTCTCTCTCACAAAGTGATGTGCAACCTCGATGTGTTTGCTCCTTGCATGGAATATCGGATTGTTGGAAAGGGCTTGGGCTGAAATGTTGTCACACATGATCATAGGTAGATCATCTTCCATGATTATCTTTAGCTCCACTAGCAACCTCTTGATCCAAAGCACTTCCTTTGTTGTAGTAGTGAGTGCTTTATACTCAGCTTCACAAGATGAGAGTGATACAGTATCTTGCTTTTTTGAAAGCCAAGATATCAAGTTTCCTCCAAGATATATGACATAAGCACTTGTAGATTTTTGATCTGCTCTATCACTTGCAAAATCCGAGTCAGAATAACCAAGTAGGATTTTGCTTGGATCAACTTATGAACACTAAAACTTATGTCAGGTCTAGTTATTATGAGCCAAATTAAAGAGCCTATAACACTCCTAAAAAGAGTGATGTCCATGAAGGATCTTTCATCACCTTTGTTAGGGTCTTTTACATTTTGCTCCATAGGAGTTTCTATACTCTTACTGTAAAAAATGGTGAACTCTTGCAACTTTGCCACAACACGAACACGAAGCGAAGGTCGAACAAGAACAATTCGCGAAAGTCAATGTCCCTTGACTCGAAGCACGAACAATTTGCCAGTCATTAGTGAATCGTAAACATACCTCCAGGATCGCAAACCGCAAAGGGACGCAAAACGAAAGAAACGAAAAGAGTGAAAGCAAATGAAGAAAACGAAACAAACGAAGGAAAAATTTTCGTGCTGCCAGCTGGCAGCTCAACAGACTTGGAATCGTAGACTTCACGCCCAGATGAAACGAGTGGCAACGATGACGAGTAATTGATTAGTTGATTAGCGTTAACTAGTCTTGTGATTTTTGCGTTTAGCCATATTGTAAACTCCACACTGTGGAGGTATAAACTATCCTCTCTGGATTATAAACAATAGTGAGAATAGACAAAATTATTGTAAGAGACAGAGAGAGAGGTAGCGAGTAGAGCAGAAAAGAAAATTACTAGAAACAATAGAGCTGTGTATGAATGTCTGCCAACGAGCAGAACACAACGAAAAGAGCAGAGTGTCATTCCGCCAATGAGCGAGACACTGAAGATCTCGCTCTAAAATGTTGGGGGTATTCCCAACGAAGTGTAAATAAATAAAATTGTCCAATAAAATGTGTTGCAAGGGCATGGAATCCTGCGTGCGTAAGCCCATGGCCCAATGAGCACACAAGCTTAAGTGTAAATAAAATGAAATTGACTTGGGTCTTGGAATTAAAATAAAACTAGAGGCCCAAAGTCATTTTTAAACTTAGAGATTACTTTTTAGAGTTGGGTCCAAATTGGGGCTCACATGAATCTTGTGAATTTCAATGTACTTTTTGTAGACCCTTGGATCAAGTTGGGTCCAAGATGAATGGATAGGATCAATGTAGATATTAGCCAATAGGATTTTGGGGCAAGGGCCTTTCCCATTTTATAAAAAGGCACCATTTGTACAATATTTTCATGCTTAATAGAGAGAAGGAGACTCTATCATTTTGAGAGCTCAAGCATCCTCATTTGCTAATCACTCTTGCTTATGTTATTGTTGTGATTGCTTGTTATTTCCATGTCCCATGCTTTTTTGGTTTATGCTAGTTAAGGTTTTTTCATAAGCAATGAAATTGAGCATTTGAGCTAACCTCCATCTCATCTCTCTCTCTCTCTCTTTCTCTCTCTCTCTCTCTCTCTCTCTCTCTCTCTCTCTCTCTCTCTCTCTCTCTCTCTCTCTCTCTCTCTCTCTCTCTCTCTCTTCTCCTTCTTCTTCCTCTTCTATTCTATCCTCTCTCTTCACCCAAAATCATGATGAAGTTAGTTAGGGGAGTAGAGTTAGTGTGAGTAGTGTTAGGGGAGGTAGAGTTTGACAAAAAGTAGGAAACTAACTAAAAGTAGCATCTATGCATAGTTAGGTACCTATCCAGTGAACTAACCCTTGTTGATAGGCAGGAGGGCTATACTACACAAGATCTTCGACCCTACAGTGGTGTCGTTGCCGGGGATAGGTTTTCACTAACTAGTTTAGTTGCATTTTAGCTATTTTCTTGTTTTTTAGAGTAGTTTTAGGTAGATTTTTGGGAGTTTAGAGTTAGTTTTTTGTTTTTTTGTGTTTGGACTGTTCACAGCTAGCGGAGGAGGTGTGAGAGGGTAGAGGAGGCCCTGAACAGCCTCTAAGGGCTTGAAACCCAAACCAACCAGCCAAAAAATCCAAAAAAACACACCAATCTGTATTTTGGAGGAAAAAAAGAGCCTAAAATCTGATCAGATTTTAATATCTCCAAAACCAATGAAAATTAACCCTTGCATGACTAGTAGCAACTCCAAGGTACTGTCCCAGACCTGTATAGAAGCTTGCGAGAGTTAGTTCCAAGCATATTGCAAAAATCAGAGAAAAATTATAAAAAATTCAAAAAACCCTTGAAAAAATCCAAAAAAAAATTCAAATCTTCATCAAAACTCTCGCAGACCTCTCTGAAGTTCCATCTTAGTGAGACAAGGACATAGAAAAGCTTGCAAGAGTAGTTTGATGTCTGAGTGATGCGAGAGTTCCCAGTGAAAAAAAGACGAAAAAGTATCAGAGAACCCTCGCAGACACCAAAATTTTCAGTTACAGTGGGCAAGAACTCTCGCAGAAGATTTTGAAGTTCCATCTCAGTGAGACAAGGACACAGAATAGCCTGCGAGAGTTAGTTTGATTCCAGTGAGTAAAAAACTGGGTTTAAGTGATAAAAACTCACTAAAAAGTAAAGATCCAGCAAATCCTTCTAGTAAGAACTCTCGTAGACCCTCTCAATCAATTTAGAATGATAATTTCCATCAGTGATGAAGCCTGCGAGAGTTAGTTTTGAAATTTGGTGAAGATCAAACCAAAATAGTGGTTCTGAATTCTCGCATACAGTGAAATTTTCACTTAGTGCGAGAGTTAACTCTCGTAGAGAATTCCATTCCAGATTGCATTCCACTGTACAAGCAAGATCCCAATATCTTGGAATCCACCATCGGATGAATCTGAGATCGGGACGATCAATAGCACGAAGGATAGAAAATCAAGCACCACACCTTCCCAGATTAGTAGCTATGCAACAAGAGGTAGAATCGGAACCAACACCAATGGATCGAATGGGCCAACCCATACCTATCGCTCCCTTGCAAGCAATCCAGAGAGCACCTCGGATGGAAATACCAAAATACGACGAATCATCAGATCCCATCCGATTTCTCCATATCTAAGAGCAAGCCTGTGAAATCTATGATGAACGGACACCTACAAAAAAGCTGATGTTGTTTTCCATGTCCTTATTGGCAGTGGCTCAGGATTGGTTTTTCAACATGTCAGAGGAAGAAAAATCCACCTGGGAAGTGGTTAAGGCGGCTCTCATTATGTGCTTTAAACCAAAAAAGTTCCTAGAAGACCCATTTCTCCTACTAAGTAAAGTCAAGATGAGAAAACAAGAAAGGGTCAGGGACTATATTGAACGGGTCAAACATCTACAATTCGAGTGTAGTGTGAAGAAACATAATGTTTTTGATTACAAAGCCTTGCTAGCTTTCAGCCCTTCGCCTGACAAAGATGTTCGTGAACTCGAACATCTGGAGACACGAAACACGAAGAGTTTCATGAACACAAAAGTCAACGGAGAGGAAGATGAACAGTTCGCGAACACGAAAGATCCACGACCGAGACTCCTTCGCAGTCCAATATGGAAGAAAGCAGGCGCTCACGGAGTACCACCAAAGATCATGCAAGTACCCAAAAGTATAGTAATCTGATCTGATGGCATGATGTCAGCAGATACTCCCTAGGTCGTGGCTAATTAGCCACTCTTGTAATTCTCTAGTTAGTTGTAGATGCTTAATCACTCTAATCTTAGATTTACACAGAGAGACCGTACTTACTGGAACATACTTGACATATAGATCAAACAGAATAAACAGAGTGAAGAAGTATGATGCTAGTAAGCAATCAAGACGATATACAAAATACATGTCCGCTTGCGCGTGAAGACAATTTTGTCTAGAATCAGAAGATCCAACTGTCCGCTAGTGAAGCGAGACTACTACTCGTGAGAGAACCGTGTTTCTTTCACGCCAACGCATTGCGTGGATTCACATGCAGTGCTTGAAGAAATTTAGAGAAAATTAATATAGATTATTTTCTTGTTGTGTCTGATCTTGAATGTTGAATGCTTATGCTGATATTTCATATGTCTGAGTTTTCTTGATCATTTGAATTCCATAATTTGGTCGAAACTAAGTCAAATGTTGTATTAATTTTATGAACGTAGATCAGCAGTGATTGACTACACTCTGGAGGATTGTAGGAGCGATTCAGTTGGCAGTGTCTAGCGGTTGCATCTGAACTCCATCCGAGTCGAAGAGAGTCATGATTGATTCGCCTTCACGAAAGTTTTGCGAATCCGACGAATTTCTCATCAATCAATCACCTTTTCTTCTCATCAGTGGTATCAGAGCCGGTTATCCTGTCATATTCTGACATAGCCAAGAAGCTAGCAGATCTAAGAGGCCAAGCATTCAAACAGACAACCATCAACAAAGAAACAGACTTCAAGAAGCAATGGCTTCGATCAGCAGCATGCAGAGCAAGATCTGCACTATACTTGATTCTTCAGGATCTAACTTTCTAGCCTGAAAAGTTAAGACATCTTTAATACTCAAGAGCGAAGGACTCTTCCCCTAGGTGGACGACATAGAAGAAATGCCTACGACAACAGGCAAGGAGCTACGCGAATGGAGGGAGAAAAATGACAAGGCAGTAGCCTTGCTATCATCTTCCATCGAAGATAGCCTTACACTTGACCTGGCTACACTCTCCAAAGCTAAGGAGATGTGGGATGGACCGCTCACAAGATTTCAGACAAAATCAAGAGGTCAGATCATGATACTAGAAGATCAGTTGACAGATCTACAATGGGATGAAAAAGGCCTCACCTCCTTCGTGAGAAAGATGAAGGATCTGTTTCTATCTCTACACAGCTCTGGAGCAGAGAATGCAGTATCAGTTGAGAAGCAGCTCATGTACCTGTTGAGAGCCTTACCCAAATCTTTTCAGACGACACAGATTCTGCTCGCGAAAGATCCTACCATGAACCTCGAAAAGGCGATTGTCGAGATTCGAGAGGAAGTCGAGGCCAGAGAACACCTTGATCACAAGGATGGTTCTGACCAGGCCCTCTACGGCAACAAAGAAAAATCCAAGAAACAATTCAAGCCTAAGAGGGAGTCAAATTAGAGGCAGGATCATGACCAGCAAGTAGAGAGAACCAGCAAGAGCAACTGAAAGACCAAAGGGAGGTCAAAACAATAAAATACAGACAAGAAGACCTGCGTGAGATGCAGAAGAGACGGGCATACAGTAGATACCTGCTGGCTCAATTCCAAGATTGAGTGTATCCATTGCCATAAGAAGGGTCGTGCAGCCATGGATTGCCGCCAAAATTCAAGAAACAGATCAGTACAGAATAGACAGAAGAACAGCAATAGTTCTTCCTATGTCGGAGAGCCCGAGAGCTCAAAGATGGGCGAAGAAAGAACGAACAAAAATTGTTCGACCGCCTACATATGTGAAGATGTGTGTGTAGCATCAACGTCTAACACACATGAGGTGATTCTAGATTCAGGAGCCACCTCACACTTCGTGACATCAAGACGAATAATATCTGATTTCAGAAGTGCCAATCCCTCAAGATTCATAGTTCTTGGAGATGGATCTAGACATCAAGTGAACGACATTGGTTCATTGTGGCTCAACACCAACGGCAAAGACAGACGACTCGAAGACATTCTGTTCGTGCCAACCCTGCAGCAAGACTTGCTATCTGTAGCAAGAATAGCATATGTAGGGATGCATGTGACATTTTCTAATGAAGCATGCAACGTGATTGACGCCAGCACCAGCACTCTCATAGCCCAAGGCAGAAGGAAAGGCAACCTATTTCATCTAAAGGTGCGCCTACCTGAAGATCAGATGCATCAGATCCATGATGATTCGCTAGACACTCTGTGGCACAGAAGACTCTGCCAAATGAACTCAATGGCACTTTACCAGGAAACTCATCATGGAGCGATAACAGGGGTCAGCATCTCGAATGCAACTAGTTCAACCACCTGTGATGCATGTTTGAAAGGCAAGATGTCATGCACTCCATTCGTCAAAGACTCCTACAGAACGACCAAGATTCTGGAGCTAATGCATTCTGACATCTGTGGACCATTCAACGTGATCTCAGTAGGAGGTTCGAAATATTATATAACCTTCATTGATTATTATAGCAAGTTTGCCAGAGTGTATTTTATTCAGAATAAATATGAAGCACTTGATAAATTCACAGAATACGTGAATTGGACAGAGAGATGTATAGGCAGCAAGGTGAAGCATATCAGAACGGATTGAGGTGGCGAATATATTTCGAATCGCTTCACTGACTTCTACAATGATCGTGGTATCATTCACAGAAGAACTGCAGCCTACACACCGCAGCACAATGGCATTGTTGAACGAAAGAACAGGACCCTAATGGAAGCAGCCAGATGCATGATGGCCTATTCGAAAGCTCCAAGGGCACTGTGGGTTGAAGCAGTAGCTACAGTCGCATACATCCAAAACATGACAGTCAAATATGGTGTTCCTCACACGACACCACATGAGCTATGGTGGGGTAGAAAGCCCAACCTGTCTCACGTCAGAATCTTTGGCTGTGCAGCATATGCACATATTCTTGATAAGCTTTGAAAGAAGCTTGATGAGAAAGTCGAGCAGAGATTTTTGGTAGGTTATGACAACAATTCATCATACTACAGAGTCTACATGCCAAACACGAACACTATGAAAACAGTGAGGGATGTCAAATTCGGCAAGAGCAGGACTATGGCCAACGAAGATCTTGTCAGCTACGAAGTTCTAGAAAGACAATACTATAACTTGTCGCCAGTGATAGAGGGACCAGCAGACGAACACGAAAACAAAGATTTTTGAGTCGTCTCCCATTTGAGCGACGAATCTGACGAAGAAAGATTCGAGAGGCAACCTATCGCCGTAGTTCCTGTAAACCAAGATGGTTCCGAACTGAGCAGAGCAGACAAGGGCAAAGGCATAGCTGTTCCAAGAGGATCTCCTAGAAGGTCGACAAGACCACGAAGAGCACCAACAAGATATGTGCCAGGCAGCTCAGCTTCCACATCAGAAGAATTATGCGGGTTCAGTGGTGAACCATAGACATTCAAAGAGGCGATTGAAAGTCTAGAAAGGACAGATGGATCCAAGCCATGAACGAAGAGATGGAGTCCATGAGAAAGAACCAGGTATGGACGTTGGAGCCATTACCACATAAGCGCAAGACTGTCAAATGCAAATGGGTCTTCAAGCTCAAATACGGGCCAGATGGGAATGTGACAAAATACAAGGCAAGATTGGTAGCGAAGGGTTTCTCTCAGAGATACGGTATTGACTATTCTAAATCCTTCTCTCCTGTCATCAAACATTCGTCCCTACGTCTATTATTTGCATATGCAGCAGCTTATGACCTCGAGATCCACATTGTGGACGAGAAGACAGCCTTCTTGCATGGCAAATTAGACGAAGAGGTCTACATGGATCAGCTCCCAGGATTTGTCTTGAATTCACTTCCTGACTATGTATGTAGAATGCATAGAAGCATCTACGGTCTGAAATAGTCAGCTCAACAATGGTACAAGAAGAAAGATCAAGTCCTGAAATCATTAGGATTCAAGCCTCTGTTGGCTGACTCCAATGTGTATGTCAGAATTACAGATGGGCAGATCATCATAGTGGTTGTATATTTGGACGACACTCTGATACTTTGCACAAATGAGCAGCTAATTGTTGAGGTGAAGACAAACATTTCAAAACATTTCAAGATAGTGGATCTGGGAGAAGCCAGGTGTTACCTAGGCTTACAAATTGAGAGGGACTATGAGGGAGGTAAGTTATACCTTCACCAATCCAGATACACCCAGAAGATCCTAGAGGACTTTGGGATGCTGAACTGCAAAGGAGCGAACACTCCAATGCTCACAGAGATGGTGCTAACGAATGATGACTGTCCAAGGACTGAGGAAGAGAGAGAACAGATGCAGCTCACACCTTACAAAAAGCTGATAGGATCACCGACGTACCTTGCAGACAACACACATCCTGATATTGCCTATGCAGTATTCAGGATGAGCCAATTTTGCACAAATCCAGGCTTGACACATTGGAAGATTGTGAAACAAATTTTGCAATATCTTCAATCAATGAGGGATTATGGCTTGTGTTATTGTCGTGGTGTAGGTTTCAGGATACCTTCCTATAGTAATGCTAGCTGGGCATCTCTCAAGGACGATTGTAAAAGTGTCTCAGGAGGATGCACCATCGCATCAGGAGCAGTAGTTCTCTTGGTCAGCAAGAAGCAGACCATTGTAGCCCAGTCATCCTATGAAGCAGAGTATGTAGCAGCAGCGAAGATGGCCAACGAAATAATTTGGCTAAGGCAGTTCCTGGATGAATTGGGCGAAACAAAGAACGAGTCTCTGGTCTTGCAAATGGACAACACCTCTGCAATACACCTGACAAAAGATCTTGTGTTCCATTCCAGAATGAAGCACATTGCGATCAAGTATCACTTGATCAGGGATCTAATTGAAAACAAGATGATGCAGACCACCTTCATAGGAACGAAAGACATGGTTGCTGACATCTTCACAAAGGCCCTGGACAAAGGACTCTTTGAGAGGCATGGGAGCAGCCTCAGGATTGTAAAGCTATCATGCTTTGAGAGGGAGCTGAAGAAACAAAATGTTTTTGATTACAAAGCCTTGCTAGCTTTCAGCCCTTTGTCTGACGAAGATGTTCGCAAACTCAAACATCTGGAGACACAAAACACAAAGAGTTTCGCGAACACGAAAGTCAACGGAGACGAAGACGAACGATTCGCAAACACAAAAGGTCCACGAACGAGATTCCTTCGCGGTCCAGTACGAAAGAAGGCAGACGAGGTAAACGAAACTCATTTAGTGCTCATGCCCCAAGGAGTACTACCAAAGATCACGCAAGTACCCAGAAGTACAGTAATCTGATCTGATGGCATGACGTCAGCGGATACTCCCTAGGTCATGGCTAATCTGCCACTCTTGTAATTCTCTGGTTAGTTGTAGATGCTTAATCACTATAATCTTAGATTTACACATAGAGACCGTACTTACTGGATCATACTTGACATATAGATCAAACAGAATAAACAGAGTGAAGAAGTCTGATGCTTAAGCAATCAAGATGATATACAGAATACATGTCCACCTGCGCGCGAAGACAATTCTGTCTAGGATCAGAAGATCCAACTGTCCGCTAGTGAAGCGAGACTACTACTCGTGAAAGAATCGTGTTTCTTTCATGCCAACGCACTGCGTGGATTCGCATGCAGTGCTTAAAGAAATTCAGAGAAAATTAATATAGATTATTTTCTTGTTGTGTCTGATCTTGAATGTTGAATGCTTATGCTCATATTTCATATGTCTGAGTTTTCTTGTTCATTTGAATTCCGCAATATGGTTGAAACTAAGTCGAATGCTGTATTAATTTTATGAACGTAGATCAGCAGTGACTGACTACAATCTAGAGGATTGTAGGAGCGATTCAGCTGGTAGTGTCAGCAGTCACATCTGAACTCCATCCGAGCTGAAGAGAGTCATGATTGATTCACCTTTGCAAAATTTTTGCGAATTCGACGAATTTTTCATCAGTCAATCACCTTTTTTTCTCATCAGTGGTATCAGAGCATATCGCGATCCTCTTCTCATCAGTGGTATCAGAGCATATCACGATCCTCTTCTCATCATAGTGCAATCCTAACTCCCAATCACGCGGTGAACTGAAACGACGGGAGCAGTACGCTACTCTGCAAGAAGCTATGGAAGATGCCATCAGGGAAGAGGATGAGGGATCTGACAACGAATATCCATCCGTCCACACTCCTACTCCCTTGTTAGCATCGTCATCATCAAACACATCCGCTCTATCCATAGAACTGTTGTTGGAGCAAATGACAAAATTACACAAACAGCAGATGGAACAACTTACAGCGTAGTTTGACCAGAAACTGAAAGTCTTACAGGGAGCTGTAGCAGTAATGCCACATCAACCAAAACCAAACCAGCTACAGTTTCCACGACGGGAGAATGTATGGTGTTCAATGTGCACGCAAAACGATTCAACGAATGAGTGTCCAGTCCTAAAGCAAAATCTGCGACTAACACATAGATTCTGCCATCTGTGCAAAGCAACATCACACGATACGACATTTTGTCTGTTTAACCTCTGGATTGTTCAACAGAAGAAAAGTCCTTATCAGACTTCTTATCCATACCATCAAGGGGCACCAAACGCGACACCGAGGTATAGCGCACCGAATCAGCAACAACGTATGGCCTTACCTGCACCACCAGGGCCAGCCAATCAACAAGTGGCCCATGTAAATCTGACAGTAGCATAACCAAAGATGCAAGTACCACCTCAACCTGAGCAACAACAATGGTACGGACCAGATAAACCATTTATGAATCCTGTCATAAATGAATATGTTGCAGCCTATGCAGCTCACACTCAACATCAAGGCAGAAGAAACTACGACTGCTACGGATGCGACGAAGGACACAGAATTGAGGAATGTCCCTACAAGGGACAATATACATCCTTCTACCGAGAATGTGGTTATGGACACTGTTTCAAGAATTGTCCATTGAGGCCTGGAACCAGTGCACCTCTCAACTTCATTGCGATACAACAACCACCAGTTCCAACAGGGATGCCATCGGGAAGACAACAATTCCACGCTCCTGTGTTAGTCACACGAGCACAGAAGTGCCTCCCTCACCACCACCCTTGGTCACTGACGACCAACCCTCAACTTCAGCGCCATATCCAAATGTGAGAGAAGAAAGAAGACAGTACCAGAAAAAATGACACTGGATACAGAAGGCACAAGCAGGGAAAAAAGAGCGGGAAAGGGACAATCCCACGGAACCTTCAGTTGGTGGCCAACGGGAACCACAAGCGGGCTCACCACTGCGCAATGATCAGAATGATCAGTTGCGCCAACATGAACCACCTTTTCACATGGTGGAGCTCGAGGAACCATGCACTGAAAGGCTCACACTTTTATTGGCGAGCCGTGTTAGTTTACCACTCGGGGAACTACTGCGATTGCACCACAAGCGAAAAGCCTTGTAACTGAATGGGCCAAAGTGGATGAGGAGCCAGTAGCGCTTGAGCCCATATATTGTACGGGCTATGAAGAAACAAGTAACGTCCTCCACATCGGGACAACATGGGAAAGTGAGAAACATAACATCACTTTGCCAATCAAACACAAGAGATACGAGGACGAGGCAACAGTAGTAGATGGAGGATCAGACGTCAATTTGATCCACTACTTTGTTTAAAAAGTGGGGTTTACAAGGGTTGAAGCCAGCAAGGTTCACCATCAAGCTGGCGGATCAATCCTGTGTGAAAACAAAAGGTGTAATTGCTGATATCCCTGTAAAAATAGCAGGCATGCAGTTTGTGATCACTTTTGTAGTCATGGATATACCTGAATCTCCAACTGCATACCGTGTGTTACTGGGAAGACCATGGGTGAGGACTGCGCAAGTAGTACACAACTGGGGTACGGGGAAACTCACCTTTGAAAATAGAGAGCAGGTGGTGAAGGTTGATCCAACCACATGGGCGGTGAAACCTATTGAACCCCAAGGCTGATAATAGATCATCTACAATAGATCACACGATTGATCGTCCAAGGCCAACCAAGGGAGGTCACTATGATTCAGAGACGGATGTCGTGAGATGGACGGATGCATTAGCAACTATCGACTGCCGAACATGTCAATATGAAATAGATCCTAAACCCAATACATCTTCACCCAAGTGTTACACTATGGACACACCAAGGGTGAATATGATAAACGTAGCATGGTTGTCAGCGGAACCTATTGAGAATCTAGTGGACGATGATTTAGTCCCTTGGCAACATGCTCTAAATCATAATAAGGAGATTGAGCTGACTGATGAGCAGGTCCTACACCACATGGACCCAGATCGCTACAGAATCAAGAAAGTACCAGCTCAACCGCCGCAAAAGTCTGTCATCGTGAAAGTCTCAAGGATCGATCCACCCAAGGCACCTATGAATAAGAAAAATCAGTTGAAGCAACGCTACAACCAGATGATCCGATGGAGTGATCTACCCAAAGAGACGATAGCTACGGTAGATGTTGATATTCGCAACCACGAGGCGAATGTCACGACAGTTCCAATGAAAGACAACAAGGACGAATTCACCAAAATGACAAAAAAGAGCAAAAAGAAGGTGTTGGATTCCTTGAAGTCAATCAAGATCAACTCATATACAGCGTCATCTTCTACACAGGTGACAAAAAACCAAAAGATGATCAGTCGGGCTAAGATCAATATGCTGAAAGAGGAATCTCGACGAGCTCCAGTCCACAAGATGCCTGAAACTTTCAAAAACTATACCTTCAACGAGAACCTGATCAAAGTCAGGCACCAGCGGAACAAGTCTTTGAGGGACCTGCACGAACACAGCCAATGGACCTTGTCGAGCCAGAAGAAGAAGAAAAGATAGTACATGTGGGAGAGCAGTTAACGCCCACACAGTTCAAGAGGCTACGATCCTTGTTGGTGGAGTATAAAGACTATTTTGCCTGGAGTTATAGTGATCTGAAGGGCATTCCACCAAAGATACTCTCCCAAGACCAACACAAGACAACATTTGCCATGGAATGGGGAACCTATGCCTATAAAGTGATGCCATTCGAACTTTGCAATGCCCCAAGCACCTTCTAACGAGTCATGCAGGCGGCATTCAAAGATTATTTGCAAAAAAATTTGGAAATTTTCTTGGACGATCTGTGCATGCATAGACCAGACTCAGAACACTTATCCAATTTGGAGAAAGTGCTACAAAAATGTCGTGACTTCCAGATCTCCTTGAATCCGGAAAAATGTCAATTTTGGATGACACATGGCTTGATTCTTGGCCATATAGTGTCAAGACATGGGATCGCCACAGACCTATCAAAGATCAGGATCATTGTTGATCTACCACCACCGGGGATGATCCACGAAGTCTACATCTTCATGGGTCATGCTAACTATTATAGGATCTTCATTCTGGAATTTGCGGAGTTAGCCCGACCAATTTACAAACTCACAACGGATCCAGATTGGAACGAGGAAGCCCTAAAGGCTTTCCAAATGCTTAAGAATGCATTGGTTTCAGCACCAATCTTACGCCCACCAAATTGGTCCATTGAGTTTCATGTGCATACGGATGCATCGAAGTATGCAGTTGGAGCAACCCAGCCAGGTGAACACAAAAAGGATTTTCCAATCCGATTTGCAAGCCGACAGCTCAGTGATACATAAATGAATTATTCAACCACAGAGCGGGAAGCACTGGCAATGATCTATGCGATTAAGAAATTTCAACACTAACTGATGGCCACACATTTTGGTTTTTATACGAACCATCAACCCTTGCTCTATCTCATTAACAAAACTTGCAACACCGGGAGAATCACCAGATGGCTACTTCTGTTGTTGGAACTTGATTTTTGGATAGTAGTTCACAAGGGAAAACAACACATGGCAGATCATGTGTCACAAATCAAGGGGAAGGAGGTTGCAACCCAACCTGACATGAGCTGGATGACGCTGCCTTATTTTACGTGGACACAGTACCAAAATGGGTTGTCGACATTGTTGAATATCTAATGTGGGGCCAACCAGACAAGTCACTACCAAAGGTGGATCAACGGAAATTGATCTTTAAGGCTAGACCTTATTAGTTGATTGCCAGCCAGTTGTATCGAAGAAGTCCAGACGAGATTCTTCGGCGCTGTATTCTCCCTCATGAGGCCACCCAGATCATTTTGCTTTCACGTGAAGGCATGGGTGGAGGCCATTTTGCATCCGACATTACAGTTCGCAAGATCCTGCAATCAGGATGTGGGTGGCCAACGTTTCATAAGGATACAGAGGAATACTTGAAAAAGTGCAATGTGTGCCAAAGGGCGAGGAGATCAACAAGATTGAATTATGACCTACTGCACCCGGTCTTAGCCCAAGCATCATTCAAAAAGTGGGGATTGGATTATATTGGTCCAATTCACCCTGCAGCAAGGAGTTCCCAGGCACGATACATAATCATAGCCACGGACTATCTCACCAAGTGGGTCGAAGCCAAGGTAGTAAGGGTAGCTGATGCTAGGACCACTACCAAGTTCCTTTATGAAAATATCATTGTGTGCTTTGGATGCCCGGTGGAGCTAGTCAGTGATCGCGGAGGTCATTTCATCAATGAGACCATCAAGGTCCTGTTGGAGGAATTTTTCGTGATCCATAGAACCAGTGCGCCTTATTATCCTCGTGGTAATGGGCAAGCATAATCATCCAATAAGATCCTGTGTAGCGTGCTCACGAAAACAGTTGAAGCTAGCATATCAGATTGGGAACATAAGTTGCATGCTACTCTGTGGGCACACAGGACAGCATATAAGGGAAGCACTGATCAAACACTTTTCCAATTGGTATATAGTCAGGATGTTGTAATGCCAGTAGACTTTCAAGATCGTCTTACCAACCCTCACAAGGTGCCTAAATGGAATCAGAGCAGTGAAATTAGCCTGCCTACATGGTTTGATCTTGAAAATCCAAGCACAGGAATATGTTGTGCGAGAGATCACTTCCTGCAAGAGTTGAACCCTCGCAGACAGTCTGAACCCTCGCAAAACCTTCGTAGGGCAGTCAAATCACCTTCTGAACTCTCACAGACTTCCCTGAGGTCTTAGAATTCTGTGAAGAAGGTCCCTGCCAAAATTTGGGTGGAACTGAGCAAGGGAAAGTGGATTTCACCTAATACGCACTCTAAATTCCGCTATAAAAGGGCTGATTTCGAGTCATTTGTCACCTTTGCTGGCGAAGCTCTGCTCAAATTTACACTAAAATTTCCAAGTTTTCTGTTTGCGACCAAACTTTCTACAAGTATCATCTGCTCATACTGAACACAGATCTGCGTTCTGAACTACAATTCTTGCCATCCAACACTCGATATTCACAGTTTTCTGTCGTTTCCACACCTTTTTACCTTTTTCGCCGTTTTTCCTACTTTTTCGTCCTTTAACTATCACTGCTAACATGGCCTCCTCATCCTCTGAAGACAGGCACCAAGCAGGTGATCCAGTGTGAAATCCTCGAGGCCACACAAATATGGCCCTTATCCTCTGATGCTTTGATCCAACCATGGCTACAGATAGACGGCCCACTTCTTGAGGCAATGGAATTTTTCCCGACGCTTTTCCATTCTGAGATTAACATGGGTCTCGCCCTCCACGCTTACGCCACCTGGAAAGTGCTGAAGACACACTTCCACTTCTTGTACCAAGGTACCACGTACAAGGGCAGAATTAACGCAAACTCGATGGTCACCATTGGCATTATGTCCGGTGACCATCAGCCCATCTCCCATTATTAGGCCAAAACTCTGATCAAACCTTTCATCACCCAAACTGCACCAGAAATTCCAATCCAGACTAATAATGGTTACCTGATAGATGCTATTACGGAACCCGTCATTCAGACGGTTGCGCATCTGTTGAATAACTTTCTGGTTTTTTCAACATTTCGCAAGGACAGAATCCAGTCCAAGCTACTAAGTCAGATAGTGAAACCCTTTCTGAAATTCCCTGGCCCCTTAGTTGTGCCATACGACTGGCATAGCTTCCTCATTCGCGAACTAACCACCTCCATCAAACCCAACAACCGTGACCGTATCGCAGCAGGCCCCCTATTGTGTAATTTTGTCTGCTCACTTCTCGAGGTGAAAGTGCACGGTTTCCACCTCTCATCCCTTTTGTCTTCCGTCGTGCCGCACACTAACCTCTATCTGCCATCTCAAGCATCCACCTCCTCCCAACCTGCAGTTACTGACACAACAGCCAGCAAACGAATGCGTGGCGCTGCCTCTTCATCTTCATCTCCACCTACTACCCGAAGACGCACCACCACCACCGTACTAACCACTCCATCAACCACCGCCACTTCTTCTTCTGTGCAACCCTCCACTCCGGTCTCTGTTGTTACTACCTCTCTTCCTATTCCATCCACAACTGTTTCTGTGCCCATTCTCGTTTTCTCTGTTGATACCACTTCCATTTCTGTTCCATTATCCACTATTCCGTCCATCACCATCGCATCCTCCATCACTCCTGCCACCACCGTTACTCCTCTCACGTTTAATCCCTCTGACTCTCAGTTGTCTCCCAACACTTTGGCGTGGATGCAAGTCATCAATTTTTTACCCCCACGTCAGCCCATTTCTGCTCCATCCTCGCCTTCCTCCATACTCCACACCACCCTTCAGTTCCCCTCTGTTCCCCCCATCCTCTCGTTTGGACAAACCGTCCTCACCCCCGTTTCCACTGTTGCTTCTCGCACCCCACCTATTTTTCCACCAAAGGTTGCCGAGGGCAACCAACCGTTGTCTGATGACGCATTTGTTCAAACCATTTTCATACCATCGCCAGATTGGACTGATCCCACCACCCCAGATGACATCAAGTCCAACAAGAACCTCATTGAAGACAATGACAACGGAATTCCACAAGTCGTCGGGGCCGATACAACACAAGCCCCTACCAGTGCCAGTGTACCGGCTGCTCCCACAGACTTAACAACGGTGTACTAGACTCTGGGCAAATACATCCTGGAGGCGATAGTAGCCAAATCTATTTTGGAAAGCAGGGTACTACACCTGGCCACAAGCAACACACAACTGCGAGCGGAACTCACAAAACTGCAGCATGAGCTGATTTTAGCTCAGCAACATGAACAAGAAGGGCACCGAGAAATTGCCAAGCTATAGTAGAAGGAGGAGGGCCTCAATCTTTACATCCAAAGCCTCTCCAAGGTGTTGACAGAGGCCTCCATGAAGGTGCGAGAGCTTCAATCCGAAGCGTCCCAATGGCTTGCTCCACTTCAGATGCAACTACAGATTCACAAAGCAGAGAATATGTGCCTGGGGGCAGAAGTCAAAGCCCTACAAAGTGAAAATATCGTCTGGTTAGTTCAACCTACACCAGATTCAAGGCCGCTATCTGAATCATAGATGAATCTCTTTAGGCGTCAAGTGCAGGTATATAGCCAGACATTAAACAGCTACCAGGCGGAGTTCGATAAATATCGGGCAAGTGCAACTCACGAGCTCGCTCAGGCCAAACAAGCCCTCAAGGCTTGCCAACAGTTCATGGATAAGAGGGCCTAGCCCACCCACGTGGTACAGATCAGGCTTTCTGTCTGTCCACATTTCGTACGACATTTTGTTTTCCAGCGTTGTCATTGTTGATCTGTTCTGCAGGTGTACAGCTGCAGCTATTGCCTTAGTCCAGAATTGACTTGGCAATTGAGCATGTACCATCATGCATCTGGCTCCTTTGACTAGTATTTTGTTTCTTCTTTCTACAACACCATTGTATTCTGGTGTGTATGTAGGAGTGAACTGATGTTCGATCCCTTGTTCTTCGCAGAATCTTGAGAATTCTTTGCTTTTGTATTCACCTCCGTTGTCAGATCTAAGGATCTGTATCTTTTTTGAGGTGTGTCGCTCTACAAAGGCCACGAACTTCTTGAAGGAATCAAACACTTTGGATTTCTTCTTTAAGTAGTAGATCATGGTCATTCGGCTGTAATCATCTATGAACGTCAGAAAGTATCTCGAACCTGAGAGTGAATCCATCTTCATCGGTCCACAGACATCAGAGTGGATGAGCTCAAGAACTTCCTTGGCTCTTCTTCTCTCATGTGTGAATGGATTTCGATGTTGCTTGCCTTTTTGACAGGCTTCACAGAACTTAGTTTTGGGTCTTGAAATCTTGAGACCTGTGACTATGTCTTTTCTGCTCATGTCATACATGCTTCGCATGTTTAGATGATATATTCTCCTATGCCAGAGTTGATCTTTATTTTCTGATGCATTTAATATGCTATCGGAGTTGCTGATTATCTTAGTCTAGTAGAGGTTTCCTTCTCTGCATCCTACCGTCAACAACTTGTTTGTCGTCTTCTCGATCATGCGGCAAGTGTTGTCGTCGAACAAAACTCGAATGCCAAGATCTGCCATCTTGGAGACGGATAGCAGATCTTTTCTGAGTGAGGGCACATAGAGTGCTCCTGGCAGCTTTGCTTGGTCTGACAGGTTCGTAGCTGTAGAGTGCTGATGCCTTTGACATCGTGTCTCCTCCCATCACCTAAAATCACTACTCTGTTGTCTTCGAGCTCTCTAAAGTCGATCAAGATCTTCTTGTTGCAGGTGATGTGTGACGTTACTTCTGAATCAATGACTACATCGTAGTCATGTTCAGTGTAGCTCGTTGAAGCTTCATCGAGTATCGTGAAAGCTTCGTCACCTCTATCAACATTCTTTGATGACTCTGCAACATTAGCTTTTTTAGCCTAGTTCTTTCTTTTTGGGTTGAATCTGCAATCGTATGCATAATACTCTTTCTTCTTGTAGTGCATGCAAGGTATTGCTGGATTGAACCAGCATTTGTTGGCCGTATGGCCTGGTTTGTGGAAGTGATCGTAGGAAGAAGATTGTTGATTCGAGGACTTCATCTTCTCAAATCTTGGCTTGTTCTTGTTCTTGTTCTTTCCTTGCATGAAGAGAGCCTCTCTTGATCACTGCTTCCCTCTCCTTCATCTCTCATCAATCTCTCACTAGCGGCAAGACTGACTGCTTTGTCGAATGTCTGGTAGACTCAGTATGAGCATTCTCAGCGGCTAATAGGACGTCGGTAGAGATTTCATGAAGTACATCAACTGCTGTGGTGCTGGGACCTGGTGCTCCTATCCTGATGCAGCGAGCTGAGCAAAGATCGTTCTGATCTTCTCAACGTGTTGATCCAACTGGTTGCCATCCCATCACATGGATTGCAGCTGATTGTGAAGGTGCATGACTGAAGCTGCAGTCCTCACTTCATACTTCTATTTTAATCTTTTTCATGCTGCATGGCTGCTTTTGCAGTCTTCAAAGTACTCTGATGGAATGATCGGCCAATTAAAATTTTGAATTGTGATTTTGCCCAAAGGGGTGCCGCATTCCGCCCTTTTGGATCATCGTGTGCATGGCAGGAAGTGCGCGTTCACCCGTAATTGTTGCGGACTTGTCACATAGGCCCTGATGGCCATAGGGTCTCTTTCAAACAGTTGATGTCGCCATTTTAGTTGTGGTTGGAGGGCGGGTAATGCTTGCAGCTCCTTGCCCTTTATTGTCTGTGCTGAAAACGATAGCTGCCAACCGCCTCTTGATGACTCGTGGGGATACTTTGATAGGAATTCATTTATTTTCTCCTCCACGGACTTTGGTCTTCGAAAGGCCCGGTTGGCAAATATGGTGCACGAACCTCTGGATGATGTTGTCTGTCCTTCCGCTTGGCTTTGGCTGATATCTGTGCCTTGGCCCTGGTCTCGCATCTCAACACCCGTCTCTGTTGGTCCTTTGGATTTCAAAAGAAAAAAAAATAAGCTCGATGACAATTCAGAACAAACAATCATGATCGGCTACTCGAACGGAACACATGTGTATAGGCTCTAAAACCCAACCAGAAAGAAGGTTGTTTCAAACAGATATGTGAAGTTCGATGAGTCCATATTCCCTGGACTGAAAGACGAAAGAGGCCATGAGATCTTCACACTGCTACCCATTCAAGAGGGAGATCGAGGACAGACATCGAATCAGAATGCAGAGCCGCAGACTCCAGAGCAGCAGGAAGAAGAAGATTAATCCCACGAACAAGAAACATTTGAGCAGCGACAAAATGAGCATAGCAGGTCAACAAGACAAAGAAGACCTCCAGACCGCTACTCTGACAATCTTCAATGGAGCGAAGACACGCAGTTCAAGTACTGCAGCTTCACTGAAGAGCCAACAACATACCAAGAAGCTATACATAGTCCAGAGGGAGAATTTTGGAAGCAAGCAATGTCAAAGGAGATCGAGTAAATGAGACAAAACGAGGCATGTGCACTAGAGCCGCCGCCAGAAAATAGAAAAATAGCCGACTGCAAGTGGGTGTATAAGAAAAAAATGAAATCAAATGGCACCATTGGCCGCTACAAAGCAAGGCTTGTGGCGAAGCATGGCCTTGTATGAATTTAATCTTCCTTGCAGAGATATGGTGTTGATTATTTCAACACATATTCGTCCATGGTCAAGATGGCAAGCATAAGGCTACTCCTTGCATACGCCACACAACACAATCTGAAAATTCACCAAATTGATGTGAAAACAGCCTTTCTCCATGGAGATCTAGAGGAGGAAATCTTCATGAAGAGGCTTGAAGGCTATGAAGATCTCGACAATCGACAATATGTCTGTCGGTTGCAGAGATGCATCTATGGTCTAAAACAGGCATCACGAGCCTGGTATAGAAAGCTTGATGGTCTTCTCAAGTCTCTAGACTTCAATCCTACACAACCGGACTATAATGTCTACATAAAGAGGGTAGGAAAAGATTTTGTGATATTGATCATATTCGTGGATGATTTGCTAATGATAGAAAAGTCCTTGATGCTGATCAAAGACACGAAGAGTCAGATTTCTAAAAGTTACGAAATCATAGATCTTGGAAAAGCAACAAAATGCCTCGGGTTGGAGATTAGAAGAGATCGAACAAAGGGCGAAATGCACTTGAGTCAGTCAGAATATGTTGGAAAGGTGCTGAAGCAATACCACATGATGGACTGCAAAGAAAAGGCCACACCAATGATAGCTGGAGCCAAGCTCACGAAACAGGATTGCCCAAAAATGGAAGAGGAAGAACAGAAGATAGTAGGTATACCCTACCAGAACTTAATCGGTAGTCTGATGTACCTCACAATTTGTACCAGACCCGATCTGTCTTTCTCTGTTTACGTCTTGAGCATGATTCTCTTCCAATCTTGGCCTGGCACATTGGCAAATGGCAAAACAAATCCTACGATATCTGAGGGGTACCCAGAATATGGGATTAACCTACAGAGCTGAAAATGAAAAAAAAGAATTTGAGCTGCACCACTACAGTGATGTGAGCTGGACGAGCTGCAAAGATGACAACAAATCCATTACTGGAAGATGTACTATAGCGTGCGGAGATGCAATCAGCTGGATATGCAAAAAAGCAAACCTTGGTGGCTCAATCCTCTTGCGAAGCTGAATACGTCACAACTTCAAAGGTGGCAAATGAGGTAGTGTGGCTGCAGATGATGCTGGAGGCAATCGGGATACCACAAGAAGGGCCAAGCACGATGATGATGGACTCTCAGAGTGCCATCTATTTGTCCCAGGACCCTGTCTTCCATTCAAAGGCAAAACACATACCTTTGAAGTACCATCACATTTGAGATTTAATCTTGAAAGGAGAGCTCCAGGTCCAATATATAAAATCAGAAGACATGATTGTAGATCTGCTCACGAAACTGCTCGACAAGCCACTCTTTTCCAAGCAAAGAAAGACAATTGGATTAAACGTACAAAGTTGCAAGGTTCAAGAGGGAGTGTCAGAAATGGTGAGCTCCTGCAACTTTGCCGCAACACGAAGCGAATGTCAAATGAGAACAGTTCATGAAAGTCAACGTCTTTTGACTCAAAGCACGAACGATTCATTCGTGAATCGTAAACATACCTCCAAGATCGAAACCGCAAAGGGATGCAAAACGAAAGATCACGAAAGAAACGAAAAGAGCGAAAGCAAACGAAGGAAACGAAACAAACAAAGGGGAATCTTTCACGCTGCCAACTGGCAGCTCAACGGGCTTGGAGTCGTAGACTTCACGCCCAAATGAAACGAGTGGCAACGATGGAGAGTAATTGATTAGTTGGTTAGCGTTAACTAGTCTTGTAATTTTTGTGTTTAGTCATCTTGTAAACTCCACACTGTGGAGGTATAGACTATCCTCTCTGGATTATAAACAGTAGTGAGAATAGATAGAATTACTGTAAGAGACAGAGAGAGAGGAAGCGAGTAGAGCAGAAAAGAAAAATACTAGAAACAATAGAGTTGTGTATGAAAGTTTGCCAATAGACAAAACACAGCGAAAAGAGCAAAGTGCCATTTCGCCAATGAGCGAGACACTGATGATCTCGCTCTAAAATCAAACTGATAATACAGTTGCTCTATTTTTGTGCATCTCCTTGTCTTGTGCTGTTTGTCTTGATTGCTAGAATAGAATGTGTTCTGTGATGTGCAGTCACATGTCTAGGTTCTTGTGAAGCTTCCACGCAAAAGAAAATTTAAAGACACAAAATCGTTCGCGAATACAAAAACGAAAACAAAAAGAAACAGTTTGGCTTTCACCAAACCGAACAGTTTTTTGCTTCCGCGACACTTACAATCTAACATATTGAGCTTTTTTAACATTGAAAGAGCATACTTGGATTGACATACAAAAGCTTTATCTTTAAGAAAGTCAATCTCTAATCCTAATATGTAGTGAATTTTTCCAAGATCTTGCATCTTGAACTCTTTTCCAAGTGCATCCAAAAACACATCCAATAACAAAGCAAGCACATCCAGAAACAAAGCTCAACTAACATAGATCTTGCATCTTGAACTGTTTTCCTCAAGTAACTTGATACAACTTCCTGTTAGAATGCAAGGGAAAATAGATTTTGTAAGCCCTCTTGTTGGATGCATATCCAACCATGATCCCTTCAATAGAATTGGGGTCATCTCTTTTCCTTGTTTCCAAGGGTACATGAATAAAGCAAGCACATCCAAAAACTCTAAGGTGATCTACCTTAGGTTTCTTCTTAAACAAGACTTCATAAGGTGATTTTCCAGCAAGTGCATTGTGAGGTAATCTATTGCACAAATAGTTTGCACAAATAATTGCTTCACCCCAATATTCAATAGGCAAAGAAGCTTCAACTCGGATTGCTTTAGCACATTCACATAAAGATCAATTTTTCCTCTTAGCAACTCCATTTTGAGATGGAGAATAAGCACAAGAAAACTCTCTCTTTATTCCTTCACATTCACATTATTCATAAGACTTGTTGGAGATGTATTCACCTCCTCCATCACATCTTAAAGCTTTAACTTTAAAAGAAAATTGTTTCTCAACATAAGCTTTGAAGATTAGGAAGTGATCAAATACCATAGCTTTTGAAGAAAGTAGATACAGCCAAGTATATCTTGTAAAGTCATCAATAAAGGTGACAAAACATGTTGCACCACCAATACTTTTAGAAGAAGAAAAATGAACATCCGAGTGTATAAGCTCCAAAGGATGAGTAGTTTTGATAAAAGAATTTTGATATGGCTTTCTATGTGATTTTGCAATAGCACAAGCCTCACAAGGCTTGAAATCTTTGGAAAGTGATTTTGGAAGGCCAATAGCCTTCTCTTTCTTGACCATAAAAGACATAGACTTAATGCTACATACCTATGTAGCTAGCAATAGTTCAGACCCCTATTAGTCCATTTAGTGTTGGGGGCTACATGGCAAGGTACCCTAAGGATTAAGGGTATGTGCCCTTGGATAAGGACAGACAAGTGACTATACCTTAGTCAGAGGTATGGAGTCATGAGACCCTTGGAAAGGGTTATCCTTAGGATTCAGAGTAGGTGCCTTAGATTAAGGTACTAGTGTCGTTGATTAAGGGCATGTAGGTGTTTATGCCTTGGATGGAGGTATGGAACCTAGAAAGGTCTTAGAAAGTCATTGGATGATAATATTTCTAAACCTTGGGCCTCAACCTTGAACCATATCACTTTATTGGTCTTGGACCAAAGTATACAAGCACAACTTGGCCAAGCGCCCTCCTAAAGGCCTCCATTGAGTTTCAAGTTCCCCAAGAATAGTAATCAAAGAGTCATAAGTTATGGAAGATATCTGATGATCTTCCATAAGCCTATGAAGGCTCTTGAACTCCTCTAGGCCTCTCTCTTTCTCATTGGATGTGCATGGAGCTCCATAGTGTATTGGAGAGAACTAAATGCCATCTATATAAGAGGAGTAGGGCGCCCATTGGGGGAGAGAGAAATCTCTTTTGCTTACCTTGCTTATGCTCGAGTGTGGCTACTAGTGTATAGAGTAAGTCTTGTGTGTAGTATGCTAAGGGTTTAGATCTTGCTTATGGTATGGGACATAAGTAGGGTTTGTATCTTGAGTAAACTATGGTTTGTTGTGATATGCTTGTGATCTATTTATGGTTAGCAAGGGGGTGCTAGATAGGTCTTCCTTGGAGCTTCGATCTAGCTATGGTTGGGTGGTGAATACTTGAGGCCAGCTTGTTATCTTCCTTTGTGTTTAAGAGTAGGGACACAGGTGGAGGAGAGATCCTTGGAGGCTTGCAGATCCTTACTTGCAGGTGGAGGCATCCTAGCTTGGAGTTGGAGAAGCATCTTGGAGCTTGCAGGTTGATTGGAGGACATTTGGAGCTCTACCTTGGATTTGGAGGACTTTCTCCTTTTTACTTGTTAAAGTGGTATCAAAGCTAGAAAAAGGATGGTAACCTTTTTAAACTTCTTCAAGTTCTATTAAGATCACCAATAAAAAAAAAAATTGGGGAAGATTATTAGCTTTCCTAGTGGTAGGAAGCTTGTAGTTGGAGTACCCAATTAGTCTATTCTTCTTAAGAAAAGAGTAGTGATCCTTATAGAATTGTTTAGGGGCTGATTTTTTATTATGTTAGAGAAGTTTTAAAGTGGGCTTTGGGTTTTTGAAAGTTCTGAAAAAAGATTTGTGGGATGATTAGAGGAAGTCTTCCTCTACATACACAAACTTTTTTTTACAAAAAGATTGATTCTAGCTATGTGTTTTGATCAAAACTAGTGTTTTTTTTGCATAAATGAAGTGTTTGAAGTTCTGATTTTCATTTTGAAGTTCTATTTCTCAAACCTGAAAATCTGAAAAGTGAAGTTTTCATCCAAACTTCATTAATTACACCTTTCTATCTCCTAGTTTCATGAAGATGGCGATGTAGGAAAGGAATGGTAGTGTAACTTTGTGTATAAAACAAATTTTGAGATTCTATTTTTTGTCATTATGAAGTTCTGATTTTCAGACCTGTAAATCTGAAAATTAGATCTGAAACTTGAAGTTTTTGTAAAGCTTCATTAATTTTCCTTTTCTAGACACTAGTTACATGGATTTGGAGATCTAGAATAGTGAGAAATGCGAAAATTTTGGTTTCTTTTGTAATGACAAATAGAAATAGAATTGGATTGGGATCTTTATGTAAACCTTAGCTTGGAATTAGTTAGTTTAAGTTTACATAAAGATTTGGTTTTCATTTTTTATTTGGATTAAGGCAAAGGTAGCTTGTTGTAGTTGTTCTCTTAAGCTTGGATTGAGCTTGCAAACAATAAGATTGAATGAGTAGAAGTAAAATGCTTTTTATTTGCATTGGATGTAAGAATTAAAGCATTTCTATCATTTTAATTTAAGCCCTTGTTGTTATATTTGCATAATAGGAAAACACACAGGCAACACCAATGGATCAAACCGATGATAACCCAACTTTTGATTTATCAAACCCATCCAATGTGGCACAAGCTCTTGAACATTTATATCAACAAATTCAAACCACTAATAAACAACTTCTTGAAACTAATCAAAGGACCAAGACTTGGAGTCCAAGTTAGCCAACCAGAAGAAGCATGTAGTTCCACCTCCCATAAAATTGTTTAAGGGAGAGAAGAAAGATAGGAACTTGCAAGTGGTAAGTTCATGGCTTAATGTTTGGAACAAATACTTTGGCATGAACCAAGTCCCAAAATGTGAAAAGTTATCCACTGTTACTATGTTCCTTGAGGGAAGAGCTTTAGTATGGTGGGATGACCTAGTTGAAAAGTCAATCAACCTTGTACATGGAAAGATTTTTGCATAGTATTTAGGGAATACTTTCTACCACTGTTAGATGACTATGAACACTTTCAAAAGTTGAGTCATATAACAATGAATAAAGGTTTGGAACAGTTTATTCAGGATTTTCATTAGTACTTGAATCCACTTTATAGTGACATTCCACCCAAAGTACAAATGTTAATGTTTATTGATGGGTTACCAAAAGATTATCAAGTGGATGTTCATAGGAACCATTCAAAAACCCTTGAGGATGCTATTAGCGCTGCAAAGGCTTTTGATGACACACCTAAGCCACCTAGGGGTCAACAACCTAATGAGCAGAAAAAAGTTTTTCAATCTAAGAGGAAGGATAGGGAAAATGTTAGTGAAACACATCCCAATTCCAATAATCCTAAGAAAACAAAGAAAAACTTTAAAAACAATCAGGGTCGCATTGATAAGGCTGAAGCTCGTAAGAAGAACTTGTGCTTCAAGTGCAATGGCGAGGGTCACCTTGCACGAGATTGCGTCAAAAAACCAGCTTCTACCTCAGGTAATCTATCTCGAAGAAATGAGATGGATGTTTATTTCCTTAGTTATTTAGTCTTTGGTCCTAATGACCTTATTTGCATTAAAGGTAAAGTTAAAGATCAAGTTGTTAATGTCCTTTTTGACACAGGATCCACTCATAACTTTATTAATGTAAATTTGGTGCAAACGCTAAACCTTCCTATTAGAAAAAGTGAGAAAAAATATTGTGTGACAATGGCATTAGGAATGAATTCTGCGTTTATGGATTATGTTGTTCCTGATTTAGAATTGCACATACAATACTACTCTGAAAAAATAGAATTCCATGTTGTTGCATTAGCAAATGTGGATATTGTTCTCGGGCAACAATGGCATTTTGATAAGAATAAGTCATTGAAAATCGATTTTGTTGAAAAATCTTTATCTTTTATGCATGAGAATTCTTTAATTAAGATCATGGCTAGTTTGTTGACACTGAAAATGTTAACCCTTATTAAAATTTATTTATGTTTTCATAATGATATGATTTGTCTCAACGATGAAGAACTTAACATAAATGCCATGTGTATACCCAGGGAGAACACTACAGAATTTGAAGCCTATAATGAACTTAGGCAGGAATTCAATGATGGTTTTTTAGACCTTCCTGTAGGTTTATCACCAGAAAGGACAATTGATCATAAAATTGGACTAATACTTGGAGCAATTTCAATTGCACAACGTCCTTATAGGATGAGTGCATCGGAAGAGGCTGAGGTAAGTAAACAATTACATGATTACCTGAAAAAAGAGGTGGGTACAACCTAGTAAGTCTCCTTGGGCATCACCAGTGGTTCTGGTTGCCAAGAAGGATGGGACTATAAGATTTTGCGTGGACTATAAGAAATTGAACAAGGTAACCGTTAAGAATAAATATCCACTACCGTGGATGGATGATCTAATAGACTATCTTGGTGGTGCTGGGTACTTTTCCAAGATAGATCTAAGATCGAGTTATCATCAGATATGAACTAAGGCAGAAGATATACCAAAAACCGGGTTTTGAACTCGCTTTGGTCACTACGAATTTATGGTGTTGCCTTTTGGTTTGACCAATGCACCGGCAACTTTCCAACAGATGATGAACGAATTGTTCAGACCATATTTGGAAAGATTCATAGTGGTCTTCTTAGATGATGTCCTAGTGTTCAATAAGACATTGGCGGAACATAAAGAGCATCTTAGGATTGTCTTGGACATTTAGAACATAAATCATTGTGCAAATATGAAATGAAAGCGATTCTCATCGGGCAAATGAGTTATTCTCTTCCCAACAACTCATCAGCCATTGAACATGTGTCCCCTTTCTACAATGTATCAGACATTAAAACGACTTCTAGATGGTTGCATTGAGTCATCTTTCACTTGCTTCTAATGCTTACTCAATTAGTCCAAAAATTCAATTATACAAAGATTTCATCTTTGGTGTTGAAGATAAATTCTTTTCTTTTCAAATAAGTCATGCATTGTGCGTGCTTCAGCCTATTCTATTGATTTTATTAGTAACATCAAAAGCAATCTAGTTATTTGTCATCCATTGTCATAATCTTCTTTTATATGCTACTATTCTAACAAAACCTAATGAACGATGTGCATTACACTCCTTGGTTTATAGTTCATAATGCTACTTTGAAATTTAATCCTTCAGCATCAAGGATGTTAGGAGAGATTTCCACAAGTACACTCTCGTACATAATTTTGTAGTCTTGCTTGACAAGTCCTTAGCCGTAGTATTTCACAAAAATTTCAACAATATATATTCTTGGTTGCATGCATTTACCCATAAATACAATCTACTTGTTTATAATACAATTATGCACTTTCAAATCCAAGACAATTTACAATAGGTCGTTTGACTTTCGACGACAATTTTAAGTAACTGGTCTTTGCATGCATAAAAGTGCAATCTATCATCCCTCAAGATTTGGAAGTACTAATAGTTTATAAATTGGTAGCACATTCTTTTCAAATGTGCATTGGTAGCAATGCTTTCACTATATTAGTTGATTGTTGTGAAGCTAATATTTGCTTTTATGTATCTTAGGCTATCTTTATGCATATCAATGTTTTGTCTAGAGACGTGCAATCTTCAACCCTATGGAGTTCACCCACAAAATCTTCGACCATCACCTTCATCATGCATAGCATGATCAAGACATTAAGAGATCCCTACTCATTTCGTCATTGTCCAAGCGTAAGTGTCAATCACATAAACAAACATATGCCCACATTAGCTTACATTTGTACAAAGACCAACTTACCCAATTTATATCACTTCTCTGAATGTGAAGGGCAAACTCAACCGCAACAAAGGCTAGCAGTAATGGAGCAAAGTCCATCAAACTAAGTCCCTACTTCGTTGGTGGAAAATAAGAAAATTTTAAACTTCATCATTTCAGCTTGCTCAAAGCTTACTAGGAAATGTAGTTAATAGACAAAATAAACCAGCACAAACTCATTTGTATTGATTTGAATTGACTCTCAAGCTTTATAGACAAAATATTTGTTTTATTTGAGTTTAAAGTAGGTGTAGTTGAACAATGAAATCATCCAAAGAATAACTTCGTTCAAACACAAATTCGTGTGAAAGTTCCACACCACATTCGACACACTTTTCACTATCAGTATCATGTTGACAAGTGAGAATTTGTTACGCTCGCATAGAAAATCCACGTTAGTTTAGACTTCTGAATAGTACATAGATCAACAAGGCTATTTAGAATGTCTATCAATAGGCGTGAGAAACATTTTCCACAATTTAATTTTTAAATGGCTGGTAACAACCTCGATAGATACAAGGAGCACGGCCAACGAAGTTGAGGTTCCAACCCATAAGCAAACAAACAATTTAATGCCCACATGGGCTGATGCTAGTGAACTTCCAATTGAGCCTGAACATGACATGGAAGCTCAAAGCCCTAGATAAACGATTGAAAGAGAGACAGTATAAATTGTTCAAATTATAAAGAACATGTACACACACTAATGAAAAACACTACTACTCTCCCCGTGACATGATGACTTCATCAATCAATAATCTTTTTGGATTTTACAAGGATAAAGACCAGCCATACTTCATTCAAAACCATAGGCACACTACGAAGTCCTTGATGTTCACCCATACTTGTGAACTTACTTCAACCCTTAACAAGCCATAGTTCAGAAAAAAATGCCAGCTTCCTACTCCCTTGCATAAGTACTACATTGATTTCAAACTCTTCTCTAAGGACAGCGGTAAGTGGTAACTGTCTGTCATTTCATAGATACCAATTTGAAGCGTTTGAAAATCTGTTCTCTATGCTTCTAACATCAGTAAGAGAAAACGAGATGTTTATGCTCTAGATCACTCAGCTCCTGGACAGCATTAATTGGCTAAGTAACACAAAGTAAAACCACCAAATAGTTGCAGTGCATCTATAGTAAATATAAAGGATTGCAAAGTTTTCACAACAGATCCCATAGAGAACTATGGATTGGGATACAAGTTTGATTGATAACCAATCACCTATCATAACCCAAACACAATGTCATAAATGTGCTATGTATAAGTCCACTCACAACGTCTCAAAAGACCAACTCTATCAAGCATAGCACGGACCATATGCCATCACATCGCCATGGTTGGAATATACTTGGATCATATGGGAGACCATAAAGCAATGATTATGCAATGTCTACAGAATACACTTGATACATTTATTCAAGAATGATCCAACTCTCTAAAGATGCTTGAGAAGAGTGGCATGTGCATTGTAAACTCAAAATACATTGACAGAAATTTAAGATTGAAAATGTGGCTCTAGAAGCTAAATGTTGTAATCAGGAAAAAAGGAGAGCCAACCTTCATCACTTGAATTACTGAGATGGCACACATACAATTGTGGCCTTTTTTGAAGAATAGATTTACTTCTTATCTTGCAAACATCAACTAACTGAGACACAAATCTGCACCAACATTCTTCTAACATAGAAATAAACACAAAGCGTGTGAATTTATTTATCTTCTATATCCATGACATCAGACAAAGTCCAACGATAACCATCAAACAATGACCATACAGCACTAAACAAAATCTAGTATAACTTCAGCTCACACAAATGAAAAGATAGCTGCAAGGAGAATTTAGCAAGTTATAATCGGCCACTATCACCATGCCCAATGATAAAAGAATACAGTGAAGCAATGACTGGAAGTCTGGCAAGATTAACCTGCAGTCTTTAGTTTACCACAAGTAACATTCTATTATTCTATTGTCAGTGATGACTTTTACTATGTATACCAGTCACCTTGAGTGAAAAGCCATTAAATCAGCATTTCTCAACTGTCAATGTCTGAACATGTTTTGAGACCAACCCACTTCACCTGACGGAGATAACATAGGTACGTTTGTCCATTTGACAGCTCCTACAAAAATTTCTACTCTGTTCAATCAAAGCTGTTACAAGGTTATGGCAGGTACCAAGATTCAAAAGACATCAGGATGAAAGCGACCTGGAATTGAGGTTCCTTCTTGAGCTTTACGAAGATGCAAGGTCAGTGCATAATTGTTTATCTGCATGGACGATACATTATCGATGAGGGGTCAAATCTTCAATTTATGCTATCAATCCATTAATCATTTGACAGGATAACATCATTTGATAGTTCAGAGATCCTTCAAATTACCTTAAACATCCATTTGAGATTCACCAGAAATATAACAAAGCAATCTCATCCCTCTAAATGTGCAAAATTATTGTCACTGACACTCTTGTGAATGTCGAAACACATATAAGTTAACTATCCAAAATCCAAAATAAAATAAACTAGTAATCCCATGTACTAGAAATTGATCACTGCACCAAGAATACAAGGAGCAAGAAATAGACACCTCGAGAGTGTGAAGTTGTTCCTGATACTGAGTAAGAAGCTGCTTCAGCTGCTGTAGCTCCTGGGACTTTGCAGCATGATCTAATTGCCGCTCATGTTGTATAGCAACGGCACGTTTCAGTATTTGATTATCTCGAAGCATAGCTTGCAACTGCTCTTTAAGAGATCCATTTTCCTGAAGTTCATGAGAATAGAGATGAGAAACAAAAGGCATAGTTCAATCATGAATAGTCAGTCATTTCACTCTATGAACGCTCTTTACGTTTGGATCTTGACATCATCTCTTACCTTTTGGAGAGCCTCGAGCACAGCACCTGCTCTGCAGGAAAGAGTCTTCTCAAATGCCTCCAAAGCTCTTGTGGCACGATTTCGGGCATCATCAAGGTCAGAAGCATGCATCATTTCTCGGACAAGGTGCTCTACCCATTCTGTTCCCTCAACTGCCACAGTTGGTGATGTTTCATTCGATAAGGTGTTTTCCAAACCTGTTGACTGGGAGATCGAAGGCTGACCAGAATCACCTGATGAAGAGAAGACCAGTCTATTTCAATAAAACTATATGATAATTAGGAACCAAAATAAAGTTCCAAACTTTATCCCAGTGATGTGATAAAGAAAAATATAAACAGTGCAACATCTTGAAAGTTAGCACATGTGGATCAGAGATTTTTGAACCTGCTGACTTGAGGCATCCTTAAGTTTTGATGCCATAATTGAAAGCATGCCATCATAAACAGCTCAGAAGGCTCAAACAGATTTAATGCTTCAACAATTCAAAATTAAGAGCTCTTCAAATGAACTTGAGAGAACATCAAAGTTGTGGCATCATCTTACTTGTAGGTAATGGATCAGTAGCATGCAGCGCAGGTTGTGAATCAGATGTGCTGGACAGGCGCAAACAGCTCAGACTCTTGATAGCAGATTCCAAGTTGTTGCCACATGACTCCAGTACTTTTTCCACTAGCTGAATGTAGATATGCCCATAATGCAGGAACATGCAGATAAAACGGATTCAAAACCAGCATTACAAGTAAAACGCTAAGATTAAAGATTCCAGAAAAGCAAACACAAGGATATACTGCAGCCCAAACCACACAAATAATACATACGATAAAAAGATTTTAACTGTCATTACAGAGTACTGAAAGCAAAAATTCAAGAGCAGTAGAGCATCTTCAGATATATTCTTAAATGATCTACATCTTCAGATATATCCTTAAAAGGACATGAACCTTAATGAAACACCCAACTAACTCTTGAAGATGTAAAAATAGCAAACTAGCCACTGCCATGCACTCTCAAATATATAAATTAACCACAGAGGCAAACAGAAAGATACAATCTTCTTATCAATGTGCAGCTAAACTTGACTAGCTCACAATAGAGGGCCAGTTTACTGCAATTTGAAAAACTATCTAGTGCTGTACTGCATTGAGAATCGCATGTACCATTTTGGCTTGTACAGTTTAAGAAATTTGAAGGTTAAGCATATAAATGTAAACTTGTGAATGAGCTTAGGACTCTTACAAAAAAGTCTTCTTTCTGATGAAAATAGGTTCACTAACAGCTGAACTTATAGAACACAGACCAACCAGTATGATCTAAGGCTAGAAACTAAAGTGGTACACACGATTCTCAATACAAGTCAGTGCTAGATACTTTTCCAAATTGCAGTACATAATCAACAATTCCTGTCAGACTTGAGATTGATAACAATTGTAAGAAGAAAAAACTAACAAAAATACAATTGTAACTCTAAAAACTTAACCAAAAAAAGGTGTTCATGTAGCAGACCCACCACAATCTCAAATAGACCAACTGTTATAAGTGATCCATATACTGCACTTACTTGATGTGGCAAGGACTAGAGAATTGGTCATACAATGAGCACATAACAACTTACCACATTTTAAATTCCTAGACTCTATATAAATCGCTTTGACAATTTGGTCACTCCCACAGATGTATACATGCAGCAGAGGCATGGTGCACTGGATTATTGTCTTCCGAATGAGCCAATTTCTCGTGCTTCCAGACCTCTAAGCTCTCACGTATGATCCAACCCTCAAGTTCACATCACATACATCGCAAATTCATCGGGGTTGGCTCAGTTGGTTAGCTTGATCCAAACTTTCTTTGGTCCCAAGTTCCAGGCCCACTTGGAAACCAAGATGCATAATCATCGCAGAGTTTGCAGTCCCTCCTGTCCATCTCGAGCCTATTTTTCAGGCTTACTACATATATCCAAAGGATGACCTAGATGAGCTCCTCAGTTTGTGATTCTCAAGTACCTATGGCATGCACTTTCATCCTCTATGGCACTTGCAGAGCAGGGTCATCAGTCCTCTTGGTATGCACAGGTTTCCTGGTTGCTCGTCACATTGGATATCTCCAAACAAAATTTAAAATTGAAACTCATGGAATCGTGTCATAAAGGAATGTCTATGTTCCCACAATATTGTATATAGTTGCCCCAAACTGCAGCCATGAGAACAAATTTGTTGTTCTCATTTGACATTTATAGTCTACATGTCACACACAGACCACTGACAGGTCGCACAAGCCACTGGCACCTCAACCTGAGCAGCAGTAGTGGTACGGACTTGATGAACCATTTATGGATGTATTTGCCCTTCGCATCTTCGGCATCGCGAACTTTTCGGTGGGTTTCTACAACAATGCGGACGAAACGAGTCCACAATGTGTTGCACGTTGTGGATTGCGAGCATCTATGGGATATATTAGCATGTCTTGAGCCATTTATTGTCGATACTACGTTATATTCCTAGTCTAGATAGTTAGCTTGGGATATAATCGCATGTTTCGATTCACCTCTTGCTTGGCAGTTCCTAGTCTATTGTGTTGGCTTGGCTTATCTACATATGGAAGTTTGAACTACTATTACAGTCAAGTGGCATTTCTGGTCTAAACGATTGGCATAATGTCTACTTGTACCCACCGGAGTTATTATGGTGTTCTTCTGACATGATATTCATGTTTGGCAATCGAGAAGATTCCTTGGGATTGATCAATATGCACCAAGCAAGCTGATGCTACTTTCATATTATTGTTTCAGATAATAAGATAAACCTGGCCACTTTCTCTTCATTTTGAGCAAAGTTCCATTGTATTCACTACGTACAGCTCTAATTGTTGCTTCGGGTTTATGGCATTCATGGTTATGTGCTTTTGTATGGCAAACATAGTTCCTATAAATGTCACGGACCATGTCATCTATTCTCACTTTCACTTGATAATCCTAGCTTTTGCACTTTTCCCGGAAGGTACTTCTATGCCTGATCATCTATGAAAAATCTTACCTTTCATAATTGGGTCAAAATGTTTGGGTGTACTTCAATTATCCACAGTTGCATTGCTCAATATTTAATTGTAGTGAAAATCACTATGAGTTATTGTAACGATCCAAATAAGGATTATTATGAAGTTACATAGACTATTTCACTCTGCAAACATAGTTTTCAAGCTTTTCAAAAATCGGCTGTTTCAGAATCAGTGGAATTAGCTTTTCAAGTGGCAAAGGAGAGAATTACATCACGAAACATTGCCCCTTAAAACTCTCTGTCCATCACAATACGTTCATGAGAGGGAGATCTTTTGCTCTGAATCTCAAGCTACATCTCAGGCCAACAATGCGCATACAAAAAGATCAACATGTATTGTTCCTAAGAGAGGGAGATGGAACGATGTGAACTGCACTGGTGATTTGATTGCTCAGTATAATAGGCAATCACGACACAACATACATTCAGCACCTCAAGGAAAGCTATGATCCTTACAGAGAGGAAATCTTCAGAGCAAACTGATAAAAGCAAACATGCAAATTTGCATGCAAATGTTTGAGCTTTGAATTGGGAGAGAAAAGGAATCCTCTTGCCATCACTCTTGCGAGCACTACAAAGAAAAAAACTAGAAATGGAGTTATCCCCCTGAAACAATGAGAGAAACGAGGGCTTCAATTATCACACGTGCCCAACTACAAGTAGGACAGATCTCCTCCATCACTTGTTGGGAATGCTCATGATTACCAAGGGAAATAAGGACTTTTTCATGTACAGACAAATTGTAAATTCAGCACCCGAATGAAGGCTATGGAGATGGAGTTCCACTTAAAGAATGAGCCCGTCATTCTCTTCATGTCAGTAAGCTATTATAGATAGATTCAAAGTTTAGGTAAATTTCATTGTCTTATAAAGTCCCTAGCTTTAGACTACCATTTATGGTCCACTTTGTCACCAAACTCTGATTCCCCATCCTGAACTCTATACTTGATGAGAATATTATCCAATAAGTAAACAATACATTTGTCTACTTTGAGCAATCAATGCTTTCAATACAGTAGACACTACATTTGTCTACCTTGGGCAATCAGAACATCTGACTACCCTAAGCAATCAGTATGTTCAACTTGTTGGAATCCCTCTCTCGTCAATGAACTTGATCTTTGTTTTTTGCAAACTTTCTTGGTTCTCCATGTATTTGAATGACTTTTGTTATACGATTGATGTGTTTATTGTCATCTAGCATAGTTATGATGCCAGACAAGATGATCTACAGGCTATCACATGGTATGAAAGCCTAAAGAAATCCTTGAATAAGTACCTCAATCTTGAAAGTGGGTGATCTACTATAACAAATCTTTTCAGATTGCAATTGGTACTAATGGAGAGCTATCGTTATGAGGATGAGAACCATAGCAAATAGAGTGGATTCTAAGCAATTTTTCAAAAGTTGTGGAGAGTAGTAGGGTGCATTTTCTGTAGAGAGATCCTGTGAAGGTGTCAAGTGGATCTTGGACAAGGGCCAGGACAGCCATAGTGTGTGATAGTTTGAAAGTTACAAGTTGAGGGGTATAGTTGGGGCCCAAACCCTAGTTCACCTTTCACTTTTCTGAATCTAATCATGTCCAATCTTTCTGTTTAATGAAGCTAGCAAGGTAGATGGTACTACCTATAGTGTTGTTCCCCTTTGAAATTTGATCTCAAAGACTATATGACAGGATTATCAATCTCTAATTGAAGGACAACATCATCCCCCACATTAAAGAAGACTAGATCGAGCTTGGGCAATTCTCAAATCCATGTTTGAGACTACCAAAGTTCTTTAAATAAAGAAAAGCTTGATTCTCTCAAAATGGATGTGGTCAACTAGATCATTGATCATCTCGGAAAGATCTAGGATCTTAAAAACCACCTTGCTAACATGGTTTTGGTCCCATTGGTTTTCTTGTCAAATGCTTTTCAAAATTATGTGATGATGACTTTTGCTAGAAAAAGAATACCTAAATTTAAAGGATTGTATGGTTTTCTGAAACAAGAGGAGATGAGAAAAATGAACCTCTCGCAAATGGAGGATTTTCAGGAGCATACCTTTGCTTCTAAGAAGAAGCAATTGTTTGCCAAGGATAAGAAGATAAAGGCAAAACAATATCAATAACTGACTGAGGAAAGTGACCACTAGTCACCATACACAGCTTCTCCTCTTGAAATTGCATTCTCTAGAGCATTCTCATGAAATTGGATGTATATACTTGGTACTAGACTTTCTATGACATGTGTAAACCCCAAAAACCCTTAAAAACACATTTTCAAAAATAAAAAAACCTTAAAAAAAATTCCTGTTTCGAACCTGAACCAGTCGTTTCATACACGTTTCAAGTTGATCAAGGAAAAGGATCCAAGAAGCAATCTAAAGGCTATGATGATGGAGTTGCAAAGGAGCAGCAAGATGACATAAAGCAAATTGAACTTTTCTCTGGTGCATTGGCTACACAAACCACTAATGGCGGTTGGTGCATTGACTCTGGTGCTTCAAGGCATGTAATTGCGCACAAGGATTGGTATAGTGCTTTCAAGAGTTAAGCGATGGATAGGAGGTGTGCCTGGGTGACAATTCTACACACACGGTCAAGGGCAAGGGCATAGTTCAAGTCAAGCTTCGATCTAGAAAGGTAAAGGTCATCAAGAATGTTCTTTATGTACCAAGGCTTGCAAAGAACCTTCTTTTTGTTGGAGCTATCACCAAGCAAAATTTGAAAATTGAATCTGATGATTCAGCTTATCTTGTCAAGGACAAGGGTGATAATATGCAAGTTGTAGCCAAAAAGAGGCAAGAAGATGGCCTTTACAAAATATATACAACTATCCCCAATCAATATGCTTACATAGCCAAATGAGATGATGTGGATAGGACAAGCACAATATGGTAGTGGGGCTTCCAACAATCATGCCATGCTCATCAATTTGTGAGGCTTGCGCAATGGAAAAACAATGGGAAAAGTTTCTCGCGGGAAGCACTACCAGTGAGAAATAGATACTGAGTTCATCCATTCAAATTTGTGGGGCCATCCCCAAACTAGATTTGCAAAAGGGGCATATTATTTTAGGACATTTGTAGATAATTTCTCTAGAAAGGTTTGAGTATACTTTTTGAAGCAAAAATCTGAGGTTATCAAGTGCTCCAAGCAGTTCAAAGCTTCGGTCGAGAATCAAACAGGGAAGAGCATAAAGACGCTCAAGTTGGTGGTGGTGAATACATTGTTGGTGAATTTTGGCTGGCCAAGAATCCCGTGTATCGTGCTCGTACGAAGCACATAGAGGTCGATCAGCACTTCATATGAGAGACAGTGCAAAGTGGTAAAACTCAGCTGGTTTATTGTGACACTAACGACCAAAAAACATCTTTACTACAGGTCTTAATTTGAGAAATTTCGGCGGATGCTAGGTGTTGGTGTAAAAAAAGTAAACACCAACATAAAGTTTTCTTTTTTTTTTTTGGGTGGGGGGGGGTGTGTTTTCACGTATACTGAAAATAAATGCCTATTTTATCCCTTTAGGCTTTGTTGCACATACACTTGATGTGTTTATTGTCAACTATCATAGTTTCTATAGGTTTTTTTTCCCTCAATAATAGCATAATCTACATGTTTTCAGACTCTAGACTAGAATCAAAGAGCACTCTTCACACTGGCCATTGTGCTAACTCGTGTCACTTTATTCCATAATGCTTGAAAATTGTGCATGTCAAAATGACAATTTCTTTTTCTCTTTTGAAAATGGTGAAAAAATTTAATCAGGTTAACTCATCAGGCGAATTTCTCAAATCTCACGGCTTTGGCTTTATGCCTGCAATCCTGGGTCCCGCATGGCTTACATAAAAATGAACAAATTTTTTGAAAGGAGAAATAAATAGCATTTTCGTATGGTGCATTCCAAAATTCCTTTTCAAACGCATAATTTCAAATGCTAATCCTAAAATGAACAGCAGACTAGGCTACTTGATCAGATTCATAAACAGACTAAGATCAAATTTGATGCGCAGCAAGGTTTACAGAAATACTGCTATGTTGCAAAAAGACATACAAGAAATTGTTATCTATTACTGTAACAAATCGCACAGCTTGCAAAACAGGAAGTTACAAGCTTAAAAATCAACATAAATGTGTTTGCAATGAGTCCAAAACATCATTGTGAAGAGGCGCACCTGCTCTTCCATTTCTGGAAATAAGCTGCGTAGCTGCAAGAGGTGATCCTGTACTCCTATGGATGTGGTGAAAGAATTGCCCGGATCAGACAAACCAGGAGAACTACTCCTGGAAGATCCGGGGGCTGGTGAGGAAAATCGAATAGGCGAGTTTCCACTGCACCGCAGCCGTTTAGCAATAGGTGGAGATCCGTGTAATTCGTCAAAAAGAGACCGCTTCCCACAGACGACCGCAGACATGGCAGCAGTTACCCTCACTCAAAATATTGCCAGCCTTTTGTGATCTCCTAATAGTATCTATAGAGCACCAGCAGAGCCGCTTTAAAACTGAAGCTGCCTATTTTTGCTTTTTCGGAAAGAATCCAAGCTTGGTGAAGACTGTGTTAAACTGGAACACTTTTGCAACAGGAAGCGGTGGATACACAAGATAAGTCTCAAAATTTCTCAATATCTTGTTTATGGCGGCACGTTTGATTAGGCAAGGGAAGACGAAAACTCAACATTCAAAAAACTACCATACGCAAATACAGATAACAGCCGCTCAGAAAAGATAGGGTTTCTTAACCACAAACAACGAACTACGTGCCAGTGCAAATTGTCAAACGTTCATAACATAGAAACACTGCAGCGCCAAGCCAGGCGGATGCGTAACGCATTAATGCAGAGAACTTCAGAGGATCCAGGATGAAGTTGAGAGAGAATTAAGGGGCCAAGGATAGCAGAGGAATGCCAAAGCATGCGTGCCTTAGAAGAAAACCACTTCCCTTTCACACAGATCTTCGTCCAAAAGCATTGATTTCTCAAACTTGCGAAGTACGGCAGCACGGCCAGTAGCGAGCGCTAGGGCCTCTTACATCCATGGCGCAGCTCATAATCCCATACAGCGCCAGCAACACCTCACAGTAATTCAAGCAATCAATCCAGTGCTTGATCGTCAAATATCTATCGATGCCTGCTCTCTCGCTCTCTCTCTCTCTCTCTCTCTCGCAAAAGACCTAACCTAACAGGGAAGCGATGCCATCGCTCTCGCTCGGTCTTCAAAGAGACGAAGTCGTTTGACAAAAAGAGAGAGAGAGGAGGAGGAGAGGCCTTTACATATAAAATAAAATAGTGATGATGAATTCATGATGATGAGGTGGGCTCTTAAAATAATAAATTAAAAAACTCACAAACAATGAAGGGTCTTGTGCCATACATATCATTATGGACCTTTAGTGAGTGCTCGGGAACCTCTTTTGAGTTATCCTCACACAACGTGCACTTTTTAAGTTTTTTAGTTTTTCGAAGACTATTGCTCGTACAAGTGTTTATACGCTTGTATAAAAATTCGTCAAATATTCTCTAATATCAATTTTTTTTTTAAATGTCGGTTCAATTCTTGTACTTTGTCGATGTTTCAAAGCACTGGCTCGAGCTCTTTTTCTACCTTGCTTTGTGTTTTTCAAAAACTCCATTAGTGTTACTATGTGTTGAAGTGGGTCCACGGAGTTTTTTAAAAAGTCAACTCATAAGGAAAATGTCCACTTACTTTTGATGCTTGAGTTTGGTTTTTGGTAATAGACTAAAGTCAACAATAATTATAGACATGCACAAGCATTGATAAGAGCTGAAAGATCACAAGCATCTTCCTTCTTTGAAAACAACATGCAATAGCTTCAAATGTAAAACATGATAAATAACTGCTAATGTCAACATGAAGAACCAAGAGTATCTCATTGATGCTTAACATAGCCCACCAACAATAGCACACTATCCATTTCCTCTAGCTAACATTTTTCAATCTACTATTGCAGTTTATAAAAAATGTCACAAGGGCGTTTGCTTGTTTTGAGCCCCAATCAAAAAGAATTATTGGTTGCAAGCAAAGGTCCAACTGATATCTTCAAGCACATCTATCCATACTCCATCTTTTTTCACTCAAAGACAAGTATGTACAATTTTTTCTACTTAGTAAAATGCATGAACATGTAGATTTTGTTCACATCTTGTTTTTCTAAGTCAGTGGCTATGTCTCTCTCTCCTACACACTCGATCATTGAGCAACATCCCATCTCTTTGGCTTGCTAAATTTTGCATTTAGTCACTCTCAACAGTGACAAATAGATAGGAAAATCATTCACTTGGGCCCAAGAATTTCTAATATGCTTAATTCCTTCCATTTGATTAGGAGTGAACAATTATAATCCACACATCCAGATGTTTTTTGGTGAAGTAAATATTTTTTCATGATGTCTTTAGTATACTCACTATGAGATGGGTCTTAATATGAGTGCGGTGGTGCTGGTGATGTCGATTGCACTTGTGTTTGGCTAGCTTCTTTGGTGAGTAGCTCTCTTCTAGATCCATGACTAGGAACTTATCCACCTCGACCAAAAAAAAAAAAAGTTTGGTCACAGCACATTGTTGCCTGGCATGGAAATGATAGGAGTAGGCAATTGCTTAGGCTAGAAGACTTGCCATGGCAAAATTTACATTGTGAGCAACCAATTTCTTTGATTGTCAACATTGCCTTAAACTACTCTTTGAATACATAAACTAGACAAAAGATAGATACATGGAGATCAAAAATGATTGTTTGGATACAAGATCTTTATAAGTGCACTGAATTTTAAGAGCTACCATCTTGGACTACTTTTCCATTGGAGCTCTATCCAATGCTAGGAGTCCAAGATCTACTAAAATATCTTGCTCCTCATCGACATATAGATGTTCTAGTTTTACCAAACTAGCATGAAAAAGCTATGAATGAAAAAGCTCCTCCAAAAATATGGGCTATGGAATGCATGATTGTTGTATCATGATTGGTGCCCAAGCCAAAAATATAAAGAGAAAACCCAAGATTTTCTTGCCTTGAGGAAAATGATGTTTGCAACAGGGTTGTAAACATATTGATTTTCCAACTCATTTGCACCTTTGCATAGTTATTTGGCTATGTAGGTATCACCAGCAAAGATCAAAGAATTGACCTCTCGAAATGACATCTTGCAATGTCGATTGTTGGCCACCTCAATGGTAGCACAAGTCTTATGGTGGATGAAAAGCCAATCATTGAGAGACTATCTTCCAAGTTAAGATTGGATATGAGAAACGTCGTTGCTTGATTCAAGAGACACAATTTGGCACTTGACATGCTTCTTCTCAAGTCCAAAATAGTGATCAGATCGATAGGAGTGCAAAAATTGGTACATAGTGAACTCTCAAGCAAACCATCAACACAATTATGGGAATTCGATCACATCCATGCATTTGTTGTTGTTGGATTTCTATCCTCTCCATCCCTAATCTCACAGCTAATCTAGACTCCATTCATTTGTTGTAAATACTTGTAGGGTGTCATATTCTGCAGAAATACATGTGTTTTCAAACAGTCTACAAAAATACATGGAAAACGCAAACGGGTATCAACTCGACAAACCTCAAACCGACAATCGTCAAATTTGCTTTGATCCCATCGAAGACACTCGACTCGACAAAGCTGACATACAATCATCAAGAGTAGTCGAAGCTGCCAACCAAGAAGAAGCTATTCTGCAGATACTACAAAAGAATCAACCACTTTGTTTTTAGACTTAGAGATTGACTTTTCAAAGTTCATTAGTCTAAATGTCATTTGAATAAACACTTTTTGAAAGTGTGGGAAAGTTAAATGGCGAATTTGAGTATATTCAAATTGAATTTTGGGTACATTGAATCTAGACCCAAAAATAGTAGAATTAGCATTTTGGAGGGAAAGCCAAGTGGCCAAATAGGGTTTGGACATGTTATAAAAGGATGTAACTCGTGGAGAGAGTGATCTTCTCTCTTCTCTATCTCATTTCATGCTTATACATGGTTCTCTTGGGTTCTACTATCCATTGGTGCACTATACTTGTGATTGCATGCAATTTTATGTGTAGAATGATCTATAATTGCTATTTCGGAGCCACTCAGCATATGACCAGCCATATCGGTTGTTTTGAATCCTATACGCCTTACAGCACCAAGAAGTTTGTTCACCTGGGCAGCACATAAGCTATCAAAGGTGAAGGTAAGATTAAGCTTTGCAAATGATCAATCCAAAATACTTTCAAATGTCCTTCATGTACCAAATCTTTCTACAAACCTGCTCTGTGTTTATCAAAATTATAGATTTAGGACACAGAGTATAATTTGAATCAGATCAATGTAAGGTAGTTGACACGACATGCAAAATCGTAGCACTCGGAAAGAGGTATGGATACTTGTACAAATTATGTCATTGTTTTTCTGCCTCTAGCACCTTGCTAGAGGATTGTTAGATGTCGTACATATAGATATTTGTGGTCCAATGCATAATCCTTCATTAAAGAATGCAAAGTATTTTATCACTTTTAGAAGGACAATGGTGTACCTTATCAAGAAGAAATTCGAAGCTTTAAACTGCTTCAAAATCTTCAAAGAGCATGTAGAGAAATAAAATAGTAAAAGGATCAAAGCCCTAAGGTCCGACGATGGTGGAGAGTATATTTCTATTGAATTCAAAGAGTACTGCCAAAGCCAAGGCATCGAACAACAGTTCAGTACTCCCTATTCGCCTCAGTCCTTCACCTCAGTCCAACAACTTAGTCGAGAGGAAGAATCGTACACTGGTCAAGTCATCCAAATGCATGTTGGCTCATGCATCATTACCAAAAAGTTTCTAAGCTGAAGCTATCTCCACTGCAGCCTACATCTAGACCAAGGCCCTCTCTGATGGGGAAGGAGAAGAATAATTCGCGAAACAATTGTGAAGAAACCGCGATTCCCTCTTGCTTCTCGGATGGAGTTCAGATGTGATCACTGGACACTGCCAGCTTGATCACTCCTACAGTCCTCCAGAGTGTAGTCAGTCACTACTGATCTACGTTCATAAAATTAATACAACATTCAACATAGTTTCAACCAAAGTGCGGAATTTAAAATGAACAAGAAGAAACTCAGACACACGATTAACAGTAGAAACAGTTGCATTCGAGATCAGACACAACATGAATTGACATGTGCGCAAAGGCTACAATATCATCTATTGATTTTTTTCTCTGATTCTTCAGGCACTGCATGCAAATCCACGCAGTGCGTTGGCGTGGGAGAAACACGATTCTCTCACGAGTAATTGTCTCACTTTACTGGCGGACAGTTGGATCTCTATGGATTCTGATCACAGAGCTTGTCTCTCGCACGCAGGCGGACTTGCTATCTATATTTTTTGTCTTGATTGCTTACTAGCATCAGACTATTACATTACACTGTGTATTCTGTTGATCTATATGTCAAGTATCGTCTAGCAAGTATGGTCGCTCTATGTGAATCTAAGATTAGAGTGATTAAACATCTACAACTAATCAGGGAATTACAAGAGTGGCAGATTAGCCACGACCTAATATGTATCTGCTGACGTCATACCATTAGATCATATATTTGTACTTCTAGGTACTTGCATGATCTTTTTGGTACCTCTTTGGAGCGTGCAGGCAGGAGAAGGTTTCGTTTCTGTCGTTGGTTTCGTTCTTTTTTTTTTGTCGTTTGCCTTATCTTGTACTGGACTGCAAAAGATTTTCGTTCGTGAATCTTTCGTGTTCACAAACCGTTTTTCTTTGTTTGTTTTGACTTTTGTGTTCGCGAACCGTTCATCTGCGTTTTCTTTGAATTTCGTGTTCGCGAAACTTTTCGTGCTTCGTGTCTCCAGATCTTTGAGTTCACGAATGTCTTCGTCGGGCTGAGGGCTGAAAGCTAGCAAGGCTTTGTAAATAGAAACGTTTTGTTTCTCCAGCTCCCTCTCAAAGCATGGTAGGTTTACAATCCCGAGGCTGCTCCTTTGTCTCTCAAAGAGTCCTTTGTCCAGGGCTTTAGTGAAGATGTCAACAACCATGTCTCTCGTTCCGATGAAGGTGGTTTGCAGCATCTTCTTCTCAATTAGATCCCTGATCAAGTGGTACTTGATCGCAATGTGCTTTGTTCTAGAATGAAACACAGGATCTTTCGTCAGGTGTATTGCAGAGGTGTTGTCCATCTGCAAGACCAGGGGCTCATTCCTTGTTTAGTCCAATTTGTCCAGAAACTGCCTTAGCCAGATTATTTCGTTGGCCATCTTTGTTGTTGCTACGTACTCTGCTTCGCAGGATGACTGGACTACAACGGTCTGCCTCTTGCTGACCCAGAGAACTGCTGCTCCTGATGCAATGGTGCATCCTCTTGAGATGCTTTTATAGTCATCCTTGAGAGATTCCCAACTAGCATCACTGTAGAAAAGTATCCTGAAACCTGCACAACAACAATAACACAAGCCATAATCCCTCGTTAATTGAAGATATTGCAAAATTCGTTTTGCAATCTTCCAATGTGTCGAGCCTAGATTCGTGCAAAATTGACTCATCCTGAATACTGCATAAGCAATATCAGGACGTGTATTTTTAGTAAGGTACATCAGTGATCCTCTCAGCTTCCTATAAGGTGTGATCTGCATCTCTTCTCTCTCTTCCTCAGTCTTTGGACAGTCATCATTCGTCAGCACCATCTTTGCAAGCATTGGGGTGTTCGCTCCTTTGCAGTTCAATGTCCCAAAGTCCTCTAGGATCTTCTGGGTGTATCTGGACTGGTGAAGGTATAACTTACCTCCCTCATAGTCCCTTTCAATTTGCAAGCCTAGGTGACACCTGGCTTCTCCCAGATCCACTATCTCGAAATGTTTCGAGATGTTTGCCTTTATTTCAGCTATTAGCTGCTCAGTCCTGCAAGGTATCAGAGTGTCGTCCATGATCTGCCCATCTTTAACTCTGACATATACATTGGAATCAGCCAACAGAGGCTTAAATCCTAATGATTTCAGAGCTTGATCTTTCTTCTTGTACCATTGTCAGGCTAATTGTTTTAGACTGTAGATGCTTGTATGCATTCTGCATGCATAGTTAGGAAGTGAATTTGAGACATATCCTTGGGGGTTGATCCATGTAGACCTCTTCATCTAACTCGCCATGCAAGAAAGTTGTCTTCTCGTCCACAATGTGGATCCTGAGGTCATAAGCTGCTACATATGCAAATAACAAATGTAGGGACGAATGTGTGACGACAGGAGAGAAGGTTTCAAAGTAGTCAATACCGTATCTCTGAGAGAAGCCCTTTGCTACCAGTATTTCCTTGTATTTCATGTTCCCATCTGGTCTGTATTTGAATTCGAAAATCCATTTGCATTTGACAGTCTTGCGCTTATTCATGGTAGGATCTTTCGCGAGTAGAGTCCTCGTTGTCTGGAATGATCTAGATAAGGCTCTCAACAGGTATGTGAGCTGCTTCTCATCTGACACTGCATTCTCTGTTCCAGAGTCATGTAGTGATAGAAACAGATCCTTCATCTTTATTATGAAAGAGGTGAGGTCCTTTCCATCCCACTGTAGGTTCGTCAGCTGATATTCCAGCATCATGATTTGACTTTTTGATTTCGTCTGAAATCTTGTGAGTAATGCATCCCACATCTCCTTAGCTTTGGAGAGTGTGGCCAGGTCAAGTGTGAGGCTATCTTCGATGGAAGATGATAGCAAGGCTATTGCCTTGTCGTTTTTCTCCCTCCATTCGCGTAGCTCCTTGCGTGTTGTCGTAGGCATTTCTTCTGTGCCATCCACCTAGGGGAAGAGTCCTTCACCCTTGAGTATCAAAGATGTCTTAACTTTTCAGACTAGAAAGTTAGATCCTGAAGAATCAAGTATTGTGCAGATCTTGCTCTGCATGTTGCTGATTGAAGCCATTGCTTCTTGAGTCTATTTCTTTGTTGATGGTTGATTGTTTGAATGCTTGGCCTCCTGGATTTGCTAGCTTCTTGGCTATGTCAGAATTTGACAGGATGACCAGGTCTGATACCACTGATGGGGAAGGAGAAAAATAATTTGTGAAACAGTCGCGAAGAAACCGCGATTCCCTCTTGCTTCTCGGATGGAGTTCAGATGCAATCACTAGACACTGCCAGCTGAATCACACGTGCAGTCCTCTAGAGTGTAGTCAGTCACTACTGATCAGACACGCAATTAACATCAAAAACATTTGCATTCAAGATCAGACACAACACGAATTGACATGTGCGCAAAGACTACAATATCATCTATTGATTTTTTTCTCTGATTCTTCAGGCACCGCATGTAAATCCATGCAGTGCGTTGGCATGGGAGAAACATGGTTCTCTCACGAGTAATCATCTCACTTTACTAGCGGACAGTTGGATCTCTATGGATCCTGATCACAGAGCTTGTCTCTCGCACGCAGGCAAACTTGTTATCTATATTTTTCGTCTTGATTGCTTACTAGCGTCAGACTATTACATTACACTGTATGTGTATTCTGTTGATCTATATGTCAAGTATTAAGTATGGTCGCTCTATGTGAATCTAAGATTAGAGTGATTAAACATCTACAACTAATCAGGGAATTACAAGAGTGGCAGATTAGCCACGACCTAAAATGTGTTTGCTAATGTCATACCATCAGATCAGATATCTGTACTTTTGGGTATTTGCATGATCTTGTTGGTACCTCTTTGGAGCATGCAGGTAGGAGAAGGCTTCGTTTCTGTTGTTGGTTTCATTCTTTTTTTTTTGTCATTTGCCTTCTCTCGTATTGGACCGCAAAAGATTCTCGTTCGTGAATCTTTCATGTTCACGAACCGTTCATCTTCGTCTGCTTTGACTTTCGCGTTCGCGAACCGTTTGTCTTCGTTTCCTTTGACTTTCGTGTTCACAAAACTTTTCGTGCTTCATGTCTCCAGATCTTCGAGTTCGCGAATGTCTTCGTCGGGCTGACGGCTGAAAGCTAGTAAGGCTTTGTAATTAGAAACGTTTTGTTTTTTCACTCTCAAGCAAAACCCCTTGAGGTTTGGACAAGATCTAAGCCTCCAATGAAGAACCTTCGAGTATTCGGTTGCATTGCCTATGCATAGATCCCGAAGAAGACAAGGAAAAAATTCAACTTCCAAAGTCTAAAGACCATCCTGATCAATTACACTTCCTCCGACAACACCTACGAGTTGTACGATCGCGATACTCAAAAGATTTTATTCAATAGGGATATAGTCTTTATTGAGAATCAGTTCATTGACTTCAAAGGCAAGAGAAAAGTTCCATTCAAATATTTGACACCACCTGCCATGGACACAACAATGACAATTTGAGCCTCAAGTTCCATTGTTCCGACAGTCGGCCAACTATTTGACAACGAATCAAAAGAAGACGTTGATGTTAATCAGTGACAACCCGACCAAGAAATGGATCATCAACTGACGTCACCTCCAAGAAGATCGAACCGAGTGCGCACACAGCCCACAAGGTATATCCATGAATATGCTTGTCTTTTAATTCAGGAATCAAATTCAGTCGAAGAGGCACTCAACCACTATGGAAATATAGCAAATATGATGAAACTAGTTGAATCTCTTGATGGCTTGTCATGAAAGCATCGTGTTCTGCTTATTGATTTGACTGAGATCTGACGGGAGTATTGACCGAAGGAAGGCCCGACTAGTAGCCAAAGGGTTTTCTTAGATCCCAAACATTGACTACAATGAGACTTTCAGTCTAGTAGTCAAGCATTCATCGATCTGAGTCCTCTTATCATTTGTTGTTGCTGCCAACCTCGAAGTACATCAACTCGACGTACAGACAGCTTATTTGAATGAAGTTATAGAAGAAGAAATTTACATGATACAACCTAAGAAATATGTCCTCAAAGGTTTGAATAATCATGTATGTAAACTCCAGAAGGCACTTTATGGCTTGAAACAATCAACAAGAGCTTGGTTTCAAAGGATTAACACATTCCTCATCCAACATGGTATTAAACCAAGAATTGTCGATTCTAACGTCTATTTCAAGTCATTGCAGTATTCTTTCATTATCATCACCTTGTATGTCGACGACACGTTGCTTTTTAGCAACAGTACCAATCAGGTGAAGTGTGCTAAGTAGATGTTGTCTTACATATTCGACACCGATATGGGTGAGGCTCACTACTGTCTAGGAATTAAAATTGACCAAGGCAGAGAGAGACAACTGATCTACATCACTCAAAAAAGGTATCTTTATAATACTCTTATCAGATATAATTTGATCAATTGCAAAGAAGCTCACTCACCTATGGACTCAGGTTTGCGACTGTCGAGGGACCAATGTCCTCAAACAAAACAAAAAAAGGAACAAATGAGAGAGTATCCTTATCAATCGATACTTGGATCTCTCATGCATGTTATGGTCTAACAAGACTTGACATCACTTTTGTAGTTAGCTCACTAAGCCAATTCATGGCTAATTCTGGAATCACCCATTGGAAGGCTCTCATAAGAGTCATGAAATACATTTGAGCTACAACGGACCTGTGCATCTGCTATGGAGAAGTCGACAACGACAATCTTCATCAGCTAAGTGGATATTCGGATGCAAGCAAGGGAGGAGATGTAGATACTCATAAATCCACATCTGGATTTACATTCTTCTTCAACGATGGTCCTATCTCCTGGAACAGTCATAAGCAAACCTCTATTGCTCTCTCATCCACAGAAGCAAAATATATTGCTGCTTCTCAAGCAATTAAGAAAGCAATTTGTATGAGAAATTTACTGTCAGATATTAGTCTGAATCAGTACACTCCTACAATTATGTTTTGTGATAATCAGAATTGCAGAATGTCCCTACAAGAGACAATATACATCCTTCTGCCGAGAATGCGGTTATGGACACTGTTTCAAGAATTGTCCATTTAAACCTAGAACCAGTGCACCTCTTAACTTCATCGCAATATAGCAACCAGTAGTTCCAACAAGGATGCCATCGGAAGGATGACAATTCCACGCTCCTGTGTTAGCTATTACGCGAGCAGAAAAGAGGAAGGAAGTGGCTCCCTCACCACCACCATCGGTCACTCACGACCAACCCTCAACTTTCGCGCCATATCCGAATGTGAGGGAAGAAAGAAGGCAATACTTGAAAATAAGACACTGGGTACAGAAAGCACAAGCGGAGGAAAAAGAGCAAGAAAGAGACAATCTCACGGAACCTCCAGTTGGCATCGAATGGATACCACAAGCGGGCTCACCACTGCACACTGATCAAAATGATCGGTTGCACCAACATGAACCACCTTTTCACTTGGTGGAGCCCGAGGAACCATGCACTGAAAGGCTCACACTTTTATTGTCAAGCCGTGTTAGTTTACCACTCGGAGAACTACTGCGGATTGCACCACAAGCGAAAAGCCTTCTAGCTGAATGGGCCAAAGCGGATGAGGAGCCAGTAGCGCCTGAGCCCATATATTGTACGGGCTATGAAGAGACAAGTAACGTCCTCCACATCGGAGCAGCATGGGAAAGTGAGGAACACAACATCACTTTACCAATCAAACACAAGAGATACGAGGACGAGGCAACAATGGTAGATGGAGGATCGGGCAAAGGGTGTATTGCCGATATCCTCGTAAAGATAGTAGACATGCAGTTTGTGATTACTTTTGTAGTCATGGATATACCTGAATCTCCATCTACATACCGTGTTTTACTGGGAAGACCATGGTTGAGGACTGTGCAAGTAGTACACAACTGGGGTACAGGAAAACTCACCTTCGAGAACAGAGAACAGGCAGTAAAGGTTGATCCAACCACATGGGGGGTGAAACCTATTGCACACAAAGCTGATGACGGATCATCTACGATAGATCACACGATTGATCGCCCAAGGCCAGCCAAGGGAGGTCACTATGATTCAGAGACGAGTGTCGTAAGATGGACGGATGCGTTAGCAACTATTGACTGCCGAGCATGTCAATAAATCAGATCCGGAACCCAGTACATCTTCACCCAAGTGTTACACTATGGACACACCAATCACATTTGGGGTGAATATGATAAACGTAGCATGGCTGTCAACGGAGCCTATCGAGAATCCAGTGGACGATGATCTAGTCCCTTGGCAACATGCTCTAACTTATAATAAGGAGATTGAGCTGACTAATGAATAGGTCCTACACCACATGGACCCAGATCGTTAAGGAACCAAGAAAGTACCAGCTCAACCACCGCAAAAGTCTGCTATGGCGAAAATCTCAAGGATCGATCCACCCAAGGCACCTGTGAATAAGAAGAATCAGTTGAAGCAACGCTACAACCAGGTGATCCGATGGAGTGATCTACCCAAAGAGGCGATAGCTATAGTGGATGTTGATATTCGCAACCACGAGGCGAATATCACGACAGTCCCGATGAAAGACAACAAGGATGAACCCACCAAAATGACAAAAAAGGACAAAAAAAGTTAATCAAGATAGACTCAGATACAACATCATCTTCTACACAGCTGACAGATAATCAAAAAATGAACAGTCGGGCTAAGATCAATATGCTCAAGGAGGAATCTCGACGAGCACTAGTTCACGAGATGCCTGAGACTTTCAAGAATTGTACCTTGGACGACGTGGTAGTCATGATGCCGCAAGCCCAGAGAGAAACTGATCAAGTCAGGCACCAGCGGAACGAGTCTTCGAGGGACCTGCGCGAACACAGCCAATGAATCTTGCCGAGCTAGGTGAAGAAGAAAAGATAGTGCATGTGGGAGAGCAGTTAACACCCACATAGTTCAAGAGGCTACGATTGTTGTTGGTGGAGTATAAAGACTGTTTTGCCTAGACTTATAGTGACTTGAAGGGCATTCCACCAACAGTATTCCAACACACCATACCCTTAGTGGACGGAGCAGTTCCCAAGGTAAGCCGTTATTACCGCTGCAATCCGAATTATACTGATCTGATCAAGCAAGAGTTGCAGAAGCTGATGGATGCAGATTTCATCTATGAAATTGAGCACACGGAATGGGTATCACCGATAGCTATAGTACCCAAGAAGAATGGCAAAATGCGAATTTGTGTGAATCTGAAGGCGCTAAATATAGTCACCAAAAAGAATCATTTCTACCATTTACGGAAAGTGTCCTCGATAGAGTAGCTGGCACCAAAGACGGCTTCAATGGCTACAACCAGGTGAAGATAGCCCACCAGGACCAACACAAGATAGCATTTGCCACAGAATGGGGAACCTATGCCTAGTAAAGCAATAGTAAAAATGCCTCATTAGAATCTATAATCTACAATAACAGAATAAGGATTACATGAATAGCTTTAAGCATATGGAAAAAGCTAGATGATGCTTTGTTTTTTGAAAAACAAAACGGCAAGGGAGTATTCAAATCCGCACTAGTAAGAACCCTCCAGTGCACCCTCGAATCAACAGTGTGTCTGCTCAATCAATACTATGAATAGCATGATGGAAGCGGGCCTAACAAGCCCTCCATCAACCGCCATCTCTCCCTCTCTCGGGTCTCTGTCTTTCTCATACCCCTTCTCGCGACTTGAAGGAGCCCGAACCCTCTTCTTTTTTAGAGAAAGGTGAGGTTGGGGGGGGGGGGGGGTATGTTTAAACTTAAGTTATTGAATGTGTTGAGTTGGAGGCATGGTTGGTAGGGAGGAGGGGTTGGTCTGGAGATCTTATTCCAAGCTTTTTATTTTTCCGTATTTTTTTCATTTTTTCTTGATTCCATGGGTTTGTTTTAGTCAATTTGGACTACGTAAATGCAAATGCGATGAATGTGCTTGGGGAATCATAATGGCTTAAGTAGTGATGTTAAATGGATTTTTGATGGATTGACGAGTTTTTCCGAATTTTTATTGCTTAAGATATATTTTGCAATGCCCATTGGTATAAATCCTATAAGCACGTTATGGTCCAGTAAAAACTCTGTTTTTTGGACATTGTTCCATTAGGAAAATTATACCCGTAATGAGTTCAACCAAACGAAAAAAATTTCATTTTCGGTTTTCTTATGCAAATAGATGGAGTGAAATTCTAGTGAGAGGTGGCAAATGAAAATTCACCCAGCATTACTCAACAGTGATGACCCCCTTGCAATTTTGGTACGACTGATCACCTTACCAAATCGACTATGTTTATTCGGGTATAGATCAAGTAGTTAGAGAGTGTCTGTTTAGGCTTTACGGATTACTAAAGTAACATTCGCGATTTGAAGTTCCATCCAACATGAAGTAGAGTAGGTGAAGCTCTTGAGTCCATAACAAACCTCAATAAGCTCACCAATGAGATCTTCCTTGTCTTGAAGAAATTGCCTCTCGATTTGTTCCATGTAGTCTTCTCCAACCAACCTTTTGCCATCTCGATCATGAGTGATCAACTCACAATCATAGAATCCTTTGAGTTGATGAAGAGATGTGAGATCCATGCCTTGGATCTTCCCAAGAACCAATCTTCCATTCTCTTTCCTTCATAAGACTCCCTCTTAATGATTGCATCATAAGAAGTAGAAACCTCAAAAACATTAGAAGCCATGAAAAATATGATTAGTACCTTCAACATAAGGATGATTGAAGTACTCTCTTTTTTCAAACAAGAACTTCTAATCAATGTTTTAGGTAATGAATCATATGATAATGATTATTCCTCACTATCATTTACAATGACATCATTCAAAGTACATCCTACTTTGAACTCTTCACATACTTCTCTTCTTCTTGACTTGTGACTATCTCCCTCACTAAGTCTCTTGATAAAACCATTTGATCTACTCTCTTTATGAAGACATGTGACTCCACTTGCTGGAAAAATGACTTTCTTGGACTCATCACAAAAGAATGTAGAAGAACCACCTCCTTCATGCATGCACCTAGCAACATCTTTTGACATATGATCAAAGAAATCATTAACAACAATCTTTTCCAAGGAAGAACCTTCACCTCCATTGATGAAGTTAGCTCTTTCCTTACCTTTTGCATGCTTGCACTTGCCATGAAGAACCATTGAGACACCATCATTATCCTCAAGACTAGCCAAGTTAGCACAAAGATGAACATCTCTAAGAAGCATATTAGATCTTGACCTAGATCTAGCATAAGGAAGCTTGTTAGACTTTGCATACTTACATTGCTTGATTCAGCTAGTAGTATATATTTACAAGTGTCTTCAAAAAATATCTTACAAGCATTGAATGCTATTTACGCCAGCCTTTGTATATGTACAAAGTGGATAACCGCCCTTGGGATATTTAGTGGTCCAGCTGTTTTAAGGGTTGATGATAAGTTGGCGACGTCGGTTTGTCACTGTTGGAAAAACCAAAAAAATGCGAGGGTGCCCTTGAAGAGAGAAAGCATGTAAATCTCAAAGGTGTGAAAATCCTGAAAGTGTCTTTAAAGCGAAGATAGGGAAATGCGAAAAATCTGACAATGTCTTTAAATTGAAATTTGGTCACAGTGTCGCATTTTTCCCGAAGGTGCAAGAAATGCGAAAAATCCGACAGTGCCTTTAAAATGAAATTTGGTCACAATGTTGCATTTTTTCCGAAGGTGCAAAAATGTGAAAAACCCGACAATGTCTTTAAAATGAATTTTGGTCATAGTGTCACATTTTTTTCGAAGGTGTCGCTTTTTTCCAACAGTGCAAAAAAATGTGAAAAAGATGAAGGTGCCTTAAAACGAAAATGTTTTAAGGAAAAACAAAATTTTGAAAAAATGCGAATGTTTGAAATATGTTGTCACTTTCAAAGTGAATGTCGACTTTGATATGACTTTGTAACTGAGTGCGCTGATTGTATCAGAAGGCATTGCTATAAAGATTGCCCTAACCAAACCAAAAAGACAGTTCTAACACGTAGGGTATCTGAAGAGCCATTGCATGCTGTCACACACGCGCAACATCGGGTCTTAGAGAATAAGGACCCAGCACAACCACACCCTCCTGCTAATACTTCCATGATATCACAATCTTACCCTGACCTTGTAGAAGCTCAAGGCAATACCATGAGTTCGGAGATGAGTTTGACAGAGCTGAAGTTAGGATTTCTACTCCGTCATCTGCCCAGTTACCTACGCAGGGGCAACCACCACGAGGAATAGAGGTTCTTTCCGATCTCTTACAAGCTCAAATCACTATGCCCTTCTACATGGCCATTAAGTTTTCCAAACCCCTGCGGGATGCCATACTGCAAAGCTCCCAGTAGCATGATATACCAGATGAGTTGAGACGATAGAAAAACATTGAAGTGGTTCATAATGTTGACATGAGATTACTTCATATAGATGTTGGTAAAAGTAACAACATCACTTTACCAGTGTATTACAAATCTAAATTTATGTGCAAGCAATTCTCGATAGTGGGTTTGGCATGAATATTATCGTCCTGTCCTTAGCCAAGGCATGGGAAATATCCACATTGGAAAAGCCTAAGTACAAGTTATGTATGGCTGACAATTGCCAGTCACATAAACAATTTGCCGATCAAAATTGTCGGTTTGATTTTTACCATAGAGTGTGTAGTACTAGATTTTCTTGATGAATTGCACACCTATCAATTCCTTCTTGGAACGTTTTGGTTAGAAATGCCCGGAGTGATTCAAGATTGGAAGAAAAACAAAATCATTTTTGGCAACAAAGACAAGAGAATCTCTGTTGATGCCATTGGGAAGATAAAGCCTGCATGCGTTGAAGATGATTGGTCTTCAACTACCTATGATGACCCTGAAAGTATTGATTCTACCATAAAGGGTCATTACGTGTAGAGTACCGAGATAATCAATTGGGGACATGCCTTAGTGACCATCGACTATGTCAATGCCACTCTTTGTGCACACGAAGTTCACGAAGAGGAACCAATTGAAATTACTATAAACTCCACAGATATCAACACTCCCATCCTGCCCTTGTACATGATGGATGCACTCCCTATTGAGTGGATACCTGAAGATGCCTATGTTACTGAAGTATCTACCAGTGTGGATGGCATTGTTACTATGGGAAAACATGAGTTATCTGACGACCAACTATTTCACTTGTTGGATTCCAAGCGTTTAGGAAAGCGTCGTATACCGAAAGAGATTAAACTTCCATCGCCATTGGCTTGTGTGCAACATCCACAACCAGTAAACACTCGTGTATACTGACCTAAACTAAAAGCCTATTGATGGGACGTACACCATGATGAAATCTTGAACACCCTTGATGGCGACTTAGTTCGCGAGAAAACACAAAAAAATCCATGCATGCCTCCTACTACCAATCCACAAATATCCCGCATGCTAAAAAACAGATCAAAGGTTGATGTACGATTGACTGATAAGCAATTCCAAATGTGTGAAAAGTTGAAAACAGCCAATCAAACCTTTGATTCCACATCAAAAAATTTCTAGTCAGCTTCATCATCTACAAGCAAATCTGTAGAGGACATTCTTAAGATCCCACACGAGGTCATTGATGATCCACTTTATGATGTTCCCCAGCACTTTAAGGATTGCACCACTAATGATGTCATCATCAATATGGTAAAGCCGAAACGGGAACCTCAACCACCATCAATCTCTTTTGAGGGACCTGCAAAGACAATCCCTCTTAATCTGAAGGATGATGATGAAGACATAGACTGTATTGTACATGTAGGAGCCCACTTGAATCCAACCCAATCGCGAGATTTGAAAAAGCTATTGCGCAAATATAGAGATGTGTTTGCGTGGAGTTATAAAGAAATGAAGGGAGTTTCTCCTGATGTCGTTTCCATACAACCCATTGCATGATGGTGCCATACTCGTAAGAGTGAAACCTGATCGCACCAATCCTACCTATTGCGAGAAGATACGATAAGATATTCAGAAGCTTCTCAATGCTGGTTCTTAAAGAAACTTAATGATCAAACATAGAAGAATCACTTTTCCTTACCTCTGACCACACAAATCCTCAAAGATATGGCAGGAGCAGAAGCTTTTAGCTTCCTAGACGGTTTTAGTGGCTATTTCTTAGTCCAAATTGCTTCTGAAGATAATTTCAAAACGGCCTTTGTTACAAAGTTTGGCACCTTCACGTATAAAGTTATGCCATTCGGTCTATGCAATGCCCCATCCACATTTCAAAGAGTGATGCAACGAGCTTTCAAGGACCTGTTGCACAAAAATCTAGAGATTTATCTCGATGATCTTGGTGTGCATTCCTCTCAAGATAAGCATCTCGATGCCCTTGAACAAGTGTTCATTCGTTGTCGAAGGTTCAGAATTTCATTGAAGCCCAAAAAGTGCCAGATCTGGGTTACCCATGGTGTGGTACTGGCCGGGGCCATATTATTTCTCAAAATGATATATCCACTGATCCCGAAAAGATAAGAGTTATTCTTGAAATGCCCCTACCCGACACAATGAAAAAAATTTACATCTTTCTGGGCTACACAGAATATTATCGAATTTGTATAATACACTACGCCGATAAAGCACGGTTAGTATATCAAATCGTTACTGATCCAAAGTGGACAGAAGACAAGATTAAAGCCTTCGAAGATCTTAAACAGGCTTTAGTAACTGTGCCTAATTATACTAAGGAGTTCCATGTGCATACGGACGCAAGTAAGGATGCCATTGGCGTTGTTTTAATGCAGCCCGGAGAATTCAAAAAAGATTTTTCAATCTGTTTCCTAAGCCGTCAACTGGTTCCAGCTGAGGTTAATTATCCCACGACAGACAAAGAGACATTATCAATGGTCTATGCTATTCAACAATTTCATCATTATTTGCTAGGCCAATATTCTACTAACTTTGATCATATGTGTTGAACGAACTTCTTGGTGTTGTAGGCTAAATAGTCGCTAAACCATTTTTGATGGCTTGTCATGTGTTGTGTTGCTCCAGAATTGAGGAGTCATTCCTCAAGTTGTTTGACATGGTGATGGTTCATCATGAAGGCATTCTGCTCATCATCTTCAACATTCTGCTTCGAGTCGATAGCTGCATTGGCTTGTTGATCCAACTGTTTCTTCTTGTTATTCTTGAATTTGAGTATTCGACAATCTTGGATCTTGTGGTTGGTCCTTTTGCAATTGATGAAAATCTAGCAAGTTTCACACGTGTGGGGAACAATCCTAAAGTGTGAATAATCTTGTTAAGCTTTATGTTTAGCACATGATCTGATTTTAGATTGAGTATCAAGATCTAGTTCTAGAATTTATGACCAAAGCACAGTCTAGCATGCTAGTAATCAAAGAATGATTGCTTTCAACATCAAAAGAGAAGAAGTACAAGAATTTAATGCATTAGCATAGCCTTCTACTCGAGTTAGAGAGAGCAAGAGAGAGCAAAATTCAAGCATATAATATGATAGATCCAAATTGACATGGAATAGCTTCAAAGCTTGGTTCTTCATAAAAAATTATGAGAGAGCTTACACATATTTATGGAGATTGGAGTAGTCGCAGTAGAACCATATGAAGAAACAAAACATTTCTAATTACAAAGCCTTGCTAGCTTTCAACCCTCAGCCCGATGAAGACATTCGCGAATTCGAAGATTTGGAGACATGAAGCACAAAAAGTTTTGCGAACACGAAAGTCAAAGAAAACGAAGACGAACGGTTTGCGAACACAAAAGTCAAAGCAGACGAAGACGAACGGTTCGCAAACACAAAAGATTCATGAACAAGAATCTTTTGCGGTCCAGTACGAGAGAAGGCAAACGACCAAAATGAAACCAACGATGGAAATGAAACCTTCTCCTGTCCTCCACGCTCCAAAGAGTACCAACAAGATCATGCAAGTACCCAAAAGTACAGATATCTGATATGATGGTATGACGTTAGCAGATACATTTTTAGGTCGTGGCTAATCTGCCACTCTTGCAATTCCCTGATTAGTTGTAGATGATTAATCATTCTAATCTCAGATTTACATAGAGCGACCATACTTACTGGATAATACTTGACATATAGATCAACAGAATACACATACAGTGTAATGTAGTAGTTTGATGCTAGTAAGCAATCAAGATGAAATACAGACAACAAGTCCGCCTGCGTGCGAGATGAGCTCTGTGATCAGGATCCATAGAGATCCAACTGTCCGCTCGTAAGCGAGATGATTACTTGTGAGAGAACCACGTTTCTCTCACGCCAACGTACTGCGTGGATTTGCATGCAGTGCTTGAAGAAATCAGAGGAAGATCGATATAGATGATTTTTTCTTGTTGTGTCTGATCTCGAATGCAAATGCTTCTGATGTTAATCGTGTGTCTAGTTCTCTTGCTCATTTAATTCCACACCTTGGTTGAAACTATGTTGAACGTTGCATTGATTTTATAAACGTAGATCAGTAGTGTTCATGCCTACTCTACAACAAGACTTGCTCTCTGTAGCAAGAATAGTAGATGCAGGGATACAGATGATGTTTTTAGATGAAGCATGCAATGTGATTGATGCCAGTACCAGTACTCTGATCACTCAAGGTAGAAGGAAAGAGAACCTATATCATCTGAAGGTACGCCTACCTACAGATCAGGTGCATCAGACTCATGACAACTCGCCAGACACTCTGTGACACAGAAGACTCTGCCACATAAACTCAATGGCACTTTACCAAGCAAGCCATCATGGAGCGATAACAGAGGTTAGCATCTCGAATGCAACTAGTTCGACCACCTGTGATGCATGTTTGAAGGGAAAGATGTCACACACACCATTCATCAAAGACTCCTATAGAACGACAAAGATTATGGAGCTAGTGCACTCTGACATCTGAGGACCATTCAACGTGATCTCAGTAGGAGGTCCAAAGTATTACATAACCTTCATTGATGATTATAGCAAATTTGCCAAAGTGTATTTCATTCAAAATAAATTTGAAGCACTTGATAAATTCACAGAATATGTGAATTGGACAGAAAGATGCACAAGCAGCAAAGTGAAGCAGATCACAATAGATCGAGGTGGCGAATACATCTCGAATCGCTTCACTGACTTCTACAATAATCGTGGCATCATTCACAGAAGAACTGTAGCCTACACACCGTAGCACAATGGTGTTGTTGAACGAAAGAACAGGACCTTGATGGAAGCAGCCATATGCATGATGGCCTACTCGAAAGCTCCAAGGGCACTATGGGCTGAAGCAATAGCTACAACCGCATACATCCAGAATAGAACAGACAAGTCTGGTGTTCCTCACACGACACCATATGAGCTATGGTGGGGTAGAAAGCCCAACCTGTCTCACGTCAGAATCTTTGGCTGTGCAGCTTATGCACATATTCCTGATAAGCTTCAAAAGAAGCTTGATGAGAAAGCCGAGCAGGGATTCTTGGTAGGTTATGACAACAACTCGTCATACTACAGAGTCTACATGCCAGACATGAATACTGTGAAAATAGTGAGAGATGTCATATTCGATGAGAGCAGGACAATGGCCAATGATGATCCTGTCAGTTACAAAGTTCTGGAGAGACAATACTATGACCTGTCGCCAACGATAGAGGGAGCAGAGTATAAACACGGAAACAAAGATTTTTAAGTTGTCTCCCATTTGAGCGACGAATCTGACGAAGAAAGATTCGAGAGGCAACCTGCTGCCGTAGTTCCTGTGAACCAAAATGGTTCGGACCAAGCAGAGCAGACAAGGGCAAAGGCATAGTTGTTCATCTCCCAAAAGGTCGACAAGACCACGAAGAGTGCCAGCGAGATATGTGCCAGACAGCTCAACTTTCACATCAGAAGAGTTCTGCGAGTTAGTGGCAAACAGAGACTTTCAAGGAGGTAATTGAAGGTCCAGAAAAGGACATATGGATCCAAGCCATGAACAGAGAGATGGAGTCCATGAGGAAGAACCAGGTATGGATGTTGAGCCATTACCACATAAGCGCAAGACTGTCAAATGCAAATGGATTTTCAAGCTCAAGTATGGACTGGATGGGAATGTCTCAAATTACAAAGCAAGACTGGTAACGAAGGGATATTCTCAAAGATATGGTATTGACTACTCTGAAACCTTTTCTCCTGTCGTCAAACATTCGTCCCTATGCTTGTTATCTGCATATGCAGCAGCTTATGACCTTAGGATCCACATTGTGGACGAGAAGATAGCCTTCTTGCATGGCAAATTAGATGAAGAGGTCTACATGGATCAACCCCCAGGATATTTTTCGAATTCACTTCTTGACTATGCATGCAGAATGCTTAGAAGCATCTACGGTCTGAAACAATCAGTCCAACAATGGTACAAGAAGAAAGATCAAGCCCTGAAATCATTAGGATTCAAGTCTCTCTTGGCTGATTCCAATGTATATGTCAGAGTTACAGATGGGCAGATCATCATTGTAGCTGTGTATGTGGACGACACTCTGATACTTTGCAGGAGTGAGTAGCTAATTGCTGAAGTAAAGGTAGATATCTCGAAACATTTCAAGATTGTGGATCTAGGAGAAGCCAAGTGTTATCTAGGCCTGCAAATTGAAAGGGACTACGAGGGAGGTAACTTATACTTTCACCAGTCCAGATACACCCAGAAGATCCTAGAGGACTTTGGGATGCTGAACTGCAAAGGAGCGAACACTCCAATGCTCGCAGGGACGGTGCTAACGAATGATGACTGTGCAAAGACAGAGGAAGAGAGAGAACAGATGCAGCTCACACCTTACAGGAAGCTGATAGGATCACTGATGTACCTTGTTGACAACACACGACTTATGCAGTATTTAGGATGAGCCAATTCTGCATGAATCCAGGCTCAACACATTGGAAGATTGCAAAACAAATTTTGCAATATCTTCAATTAACGAGGAATTATGGCTTATTGTCGTGGTGCAGGTTTCAGGATACTTTCCTACAACGACGCTAGCTAGGCATCTCTCAAGGACGACTGTAAAAGTGTTTCGAGAGGATGCACCATCGCATTAGAAATAGCAGTTCTCTGGGTCAACAAGAAACAGACCGTTGTAGCCCGATCATCCTGCGAAGCAGAGTACATAGCAGCAACAAAGATGGCCAACGAAATAATCTGGCTAAGGTAGTTCCTGGACAAATTGGACGAAACAAGGAACGAGCCCCTGGTCTTGCAGATGGACAACACCTCTGCAATACACCTGACGAAAGATCCCGTGTTCCATTCCAGAATGAAGCATATTGCGATCAAGTACCACTTGATCAGAGATCTAATTGAGAAGAAGATGTTGCAGACCAGCTTCATCGGAATGAGAGACATGGTTGCTGACATCTTCACTAAAGCTCTGGACAAAGGACTCTTTGAGAGACAAAGGAGCGGTCTTGGGATCATAGCGCAAAATTTAAGGTACTGAACGCTTTCATTTAATCACACTCATGACTACAATTGGCAGCACTTTCATTTTGACGAACTAAATATGAGCTCATCTACATATTACATGTGAAGCGTTTCATAAATTGCCATCAATATCATCTCGAGGGTCGAAGGACACGTTGCATTGCAGTCAAATCAAAAAGGCTAGTAGTCTTTATTAGAGAAGGGGATCAAGAGTAGGTTTGTTGTTTTTCAAATTGTTTTGGAGACTCGAAAAGTTATTGGTTGTTTTTGAAGCTCGTATGTTTCTTGAATTTTGTTTACTTGATTATTTCTCTCTCTCTCTCTCTCTCTCTCTCTCTCTCTCTCTCTCTCTCTACATATATATATATATATATATATATATATAGAGAGAGAGAGAGAGAGAGAGAGAGAGAGAGAGAGAGAGAGAGTCGACTAATTGAACAAAAGCTGAAGGCAAATGGAGGCGACTGATCGAAGGAAAGCTGAAAGCAAACGATGGAAGAAAGCAAAGCTGTGAAGCGGTAGATCAGTTCATTGGAATAGGAGAAAATTTGGTAATGCAACTCCATCCGTGTCTTTGCAATGTTGTAGTAGTGTTGTTGGAGATTGTGAAGTGAACAAAATTTTTTTTGCCAAGGATGTTGGCTCTTCGATACCAAATTGGCAAAAAAATTTGTCTTGCCAGCGAGCTGGAAGGAAAAAAAAATGTCATCCAGCTCTACTCATCGGTGAGTAGAGCTGGTAGGCATTTTCTTTGCCCTGCCAGATCGCTGGTAGGGCAAAAAACTTTTGCCATTCTTGCCCATTCCTTCTGTATGTCAGTTCCCAAACTCTATTTGCAACGGACGATCGCTCTCAGATGTCATCTGGCAGCGCAAAAAAAAAAAGCCCTCCAGCTCTACTCGCCGGCCAGTAGAGTTGGAGGGCTTTTTTCAATGCCCTGCCAGATCGGTGACTGGGCTTTTTTCTTTGCTCTGCCAGCTATGTACACAGTTGTTTGTCTGTACATCCATCGTATGGACTTGTTGATATATTCTCGTTTGTCTATCATGGAGACAATGAACAATGGATGAGTGATGAGCTTTGACATTTTTTTGCCCTCCTTGGCTCAAAAAATTCCACCAAACCGCATTGCCTTCAAATGGCTATCTTCCACATAGTGACATAAATAAAGAGCTCGATGAAGCAAGAGCCAAGTTTGAGGCAGGTTTGGACAAGGCACATAAAACATTTAAAGATGCGGCATCTGTAGTCCACCTTCATTGACCAACAAGATGGGCAAAATGTTGGGCGTGGTGAACCCAACATTGGGCTTGGAGTGGTTTGAGTTGGTCACAAGCACCGAAAAAACTAGCATGGGAATAAACATTGGACTGGAGAAGTTGCATCATCTAAGATGCTCAACAGTTCCGAATGACAAAAAATGCAAATGGCTTAAATGGTATATGGGGCCAATGAGTGGCCAATTTGGGATTCCGAGAAGTGACAAAGATTTTAGAGTGTGGGTGGCAAAGGAAACATGGCTTGAGTATTTGCTGGAAACATCAAACGCAGTTTTGGAGGAATGCACTGCTTTGAGTAAGTCCAATTATCATTGTGCTATGTATGATTTTTTCTTTGACTTCATGAGCTTGTCAGCCTTTGTTTCCATTATAGTTATGTGTTGATATTGTGGATGTCCATGTTTTCCATATCTAGGGCCGATGCAATTGGAGAATGTAGAGTCATTGGATGACTTTTTTACGGATTTTAAGTTGCAATACAGAAAGAAAATGTTTGCTGCTATTGAGCTAGATATGGAGCTTGCAAAAACGGCAAAAGAGCAACCGGATATTAAACGAAGTGCCAAGTGTGTGGTGTGGAGGTAAAAGCTCTTTGATTATTGCACTAGTTATTAAAAGTTAGGGTGTAAGCATATTTGCTAACATGTTGTCTTTCTTGTCTGTCGAGTCTAGATATATGAGTTGCATGTACAGTGACAAGTGTCATGCTAGCTTGAGTGATTGAGAGCTAGCTAATAATCCATGGTGGATAGAGTTTCTTGCTGGTACATGCCCCGATGATGAGAAAGAAAGCTTCAACATGCATGCTAGCGACAATCTATCTAATCTTGTCATTGATAGTTAGGTTCCGCACGTTGAGCTAGAAAGGGGGGCCAACCCATGTGCAAATTGAAGAGCAAGTACCTAGGCAATGTCTTGAAAGTGAGTCAAAAGGACAAAGAGGTAGCAAATTCACCATTACCTGTTGCAATGACATTAGATATGCCATCTGCCAAGCGAGTGCGAGACTCAGTGGAATACACCCATCCATCGCTCGTATTGTCGAAGTCTAGAAGCAAGGTCAATAGCTTTGTTAAGTGATTCTTTTGGTTGCTTGTACTAGACATGTACTATTATTGAATTGTTGATTAGTTTTTCATTATATATGTTGACACTAACTTTCTACATTTTTGTCAGATATTCACCATATGTGGGGACATTATGAATGCTTCCAAATGTGCATCCAAGAAGACTATTGCTGTTGAGATGCAAAGCTTGCTAACGCATCTCAGAGAAGTTTGCATAGGGACACGTACCAGATGAGGTAAGACTGTTGGTGCTAGTGCGGAGATGGTTTTGTTGGATTTCCCCACGAATATAGTGCCATCAGGATTTTCTGGCAGTGTTCCATTATGGAATACTATTGATGATGCATTATTCGAGGCATCTCTCCAGTTCACATCCGCTATACTAGACGATACAGGAGTGGTCTGTTGTATTGTTGGTGTAGACCATATTTCACTACTGCTGAGATTTGCTAGGAGATGTGGATTGAGATTGCTGAGACATGACATCCTTCGTGGAGTTGATAAATTTGGCATCACATATACACATATACAGGTACGTAGGAATACAAAATGTGTTGTTGTTTGCTTGTGTGTTGCATCTATGTGTATCTCAAATAATTTGGTTTTTTTGTGCATTGTCTTCTATAGGTGTATATGCTGGTTGTATATACACTATGTCGTGCCGATGCATCTCCCACAATTCCAAAGGGAGATTTTGATACAATTGATACATCTTACACAGTTCTTGCTTGTCATTACTAACTAGTATTCCTTGGCTCTCATACTCGGCTCTCAGTCTTCGTTCGTCTCATCTTCTCAGAGACCTCCTCAATCTAAGGTGAGAGGTGCTCTTGAGTTGCTCTGGTTGAGTATCTTGGGGATTCATCAGAATCAGCCAACATCATCCCACCCCTAATGTGTTGCAAGACCCACTGCAACTCATATTGAATGATGTCACTCTGCTTTGCATTGGCGTCTTCGATCGTCACTTGAAAAAGCGTAGATCTTCATTCGCTTGCATAAAATCAAGTGCTTATTGTTGTCGATCGTTATCAAAAACTGCTTTTGCAAATTGCCACAATGTAATCAAAATGTCTTATTGCTATAGGTGGTTGACATTCTCAAAATTTGGAGAGCTCCCAGTAGTTTCACAACTTGCATGTTCGAGGGTTTCGTTTTTTTTTTTTGTCTTTTGCCTCTGCCATGGATGTTTCATCTTTGGTCTCTTGGCAGGTGCTAGCTTCTGGGAGGTTTGTATCCTCCATATTGCTTCTGGGCATTTTTGCAATTCTTTTCTTAGTTGAAGTTCCAGTCTTGTCGATGCTCGTGCCTTGACGAGAAGAGGAGAACCTTTGATCGGTAGGTCACACAAAGTTCGGGTTGACAATCTTCAAGGGAATGGACTCACCAATAATTTGGTGGTAGGAACAGATTGGACGGATAATTTGGTGATGGTAGGAAAACATGATGAAGGCTTGGTAGAAAGGTGAAGGAACTGATAGCTCTACAGTTGCAGCCTTGGACCCTTGCATTGTCGAGCTTTGACCGCCACTTGCTGGGTGAGGAGCTCACTTTATTTTGCACGCTCATTGTTGTCTTCATCATTTTTCTTTTCTACAACTATTTCTTCTTTTGATCCGTTACTGTTGGATCTCTTTGGGCTTCATAAGAGGGGATTCGACTATCATTGCTCCAGAGAATTTCTTTTGATCAAGATCGATCTGACTCAACTGTTGCTTAAGTTTTGTCATTTTCTTCTCAGCTTCTTGGATCTTTCTCTTTATTTCTTCTAGCTGCTTTGTCTGGCTGATCAACCATTGTAGGTGGTAGTTGGTCTTCGCAAGACATTTGCAATGATCTATCAGCTGCTTCGGTAAGACTATCAAAAACTGGAAATTTCTCAGAAGAACAGTGAACTGATGATTAACAAACAGATGGAAAAAAGGATGGTGGTGGTGGTGACAACAGTAGGTGGTGTGGGCGATAGGCATGAGAATGGATGCGAATGTTGTGACAAGAGGCTGGTCGACAAAGGAGACTGATTTTCCAATGCTTGTGTTTCTCTTTTCTGAAGGATCTTCATCATGACTGGGGTACTTCTTCTGATTGAGTCACTTTGGATTGCCCATCTGCTTGCTTAGCCTTGTTGTTGTCATCTTTGGTTTTGTGACCTTGGATGTCGATCTTGTTAATGTTGTTGCTGGCAATGTGGCTGCTCCAGTGGATGCTTGCATATCCACTCTCTCCCCTGTTGGTGGGGATGTTGTTATCTGTAACTTGCATGTTCCAAGTTGGATGGCCATTTGGAACACGCAGTTGAAACATATTGAACATGCGACTGGACTAAAGATTGAACAAATTTTAGCTAAATTTGTTTCGATCTTGTTGTAGTTGACTCAAAGATGAATATGACGATGAGATAGAAGAATCAACTCGGACGTGATATGTATTTCGCAAATTTGCAATATGCTTAAAGATTTTAAACTCAGTGCAAGGTGATTTGAAGATGGATAGATGAATGAAAATGTGTTCATGAGATGCTCTACGGAAGACTCTTGTGCATAGTAGCTTTTTCTCATGCAAAAATCAATCACACAAAAGGAATGAAGAGGAACAAAGAAACGAACGGTACAGAGAGTGAGATTGTATGGCACTTGTCAAACAAAACTTTCATTCAGCAACATTGATAATACACCTTGACAATTGCAATATTCCATTGGTCTTGTAGAGTAATGAGACAAGTCTGATATGCCCTTGTCAAAAACAAGACAGGGTTAGTGACACTAAATCTACCATAATGGATAGCAGATATTTTGAGATATGGCTTGAAATGCATAGAAGGGGAGAATACTAATCCCATTAGTATCCTTTGGAACATGAGATTCAGAAAATAAATCACTTGTAGATTTTCGATTGTCAGATTTGGTTTGTTATAACTAGTGGTTGGAAATCTCATCAGAAAATAGATCGTCATATAGAACTGAGGTTGCAGGAGTGGAGATAAAATGTCGATTCCCTGGGGAGGTTGCTCTCGTTTGGGAATAGTAGCAGATGATGGAATATCGGTTTCTTCTTCGTCATGCAAATTACTCAGTTTATAAAATGTCTATGTTCGATTATCGATCTGGTAAATGTCGTGGTAAGGTAGAAGTTCTCAAGGAACTTTTCGATTGAGCAGTAGGTCTAACTGTTGGGTGTTATAGTACTCGTGTGGTGTTCTCGTGAGGATCCTAGCGTGATTCATAACTGACATGTCGGGCAGGTAGGATCTTGTTGAGTTGTTTTGGGCACTCTTTGAAACTATGTTTTCTGATACAATCGGGACACTCGACATGATACTTGGTCTTGATTGGACAATCAACCATGAAGTGGCCGGTTTCACTACAGATGAAACATCTGTTGTTCATGGGCCCTTGTATAATGACATAACCATCTTGTATGGCTAGTTGGTCTGGATTTTCAGGTGGGTATTCATGATAAGTCAAGGAATGTTCAAATTGTGACGGTTGTTCTTCATATTGTTGGACAATATGTGCTTGGATAGGCTGATATGAAGGACAAGCATCAACAGGATGCGTAGCCCGACAATGTGGGCACCAGATGAGTTTTTGTCTATTAGGTGCCTGGGCAGTGTGTGGTTGACGAGGCATACTACGTAGGATAGACTTCAGTGTATTTTGAAACTCATTGGTGAGTTTATCCATGTGCAGTTGATGTTGTTGATTAAGCAACTCCAACTATGATTTCCAAAACTCATGGACAAGAGCACGAGGTGCTTTTCGTTCTCTGGATTCATCAACATTTGATCCCTCGTCGTCTTCTTTGATGACATCAGACATAGCTAACTTTAGACTCGTATATTCGTCATTGGATTTAAGCTCGCGTCTTATCCATTGTGGAAGTCTAACTAAAAACTAGATGATGAGCATTTGTTCGGTGGGCTGCGCTTGCACTTGACTTTTGAGGGATTTGAAATGCTCAATGTAGTCTCGTACTCGTTCATCTTTTGTCATCTCGATGTTACTCAATTTGACAAAAGGACTCTCTATCAAACGAAATGGTTTAAAACGCTTGATATAGGACTCTTTCAGATTAGACCAATTCAATTTATCTTCATGATCGAGGTTAAAAAACAGTCACATGCTTTAGCGATCACGGTCATGGACAATAGTTGGACCATAGCATCGGGAGATGTTTCGTCATACAGATCACATGCATTCTCAAATATTTGCAAAAATCTTTGAGAGTCCGAACTTCCGTCAAACTTGGGTAGATCTAGCTTGGGTGTTTTCTTCTCCAAATGAGCTCCGTGAGTGGCAGAAGCTCCATTCAGGTGTGTTTTGGTGTGTGATGTTTCAACACCATGAACATGGACTCGTGCTCATGAAGACTTGGCTCTATCAGGTTCTTGTCCCTCGAATGGGTTTGTGGATGGCTTGTGTATTTGGGACCTCATTCGGTAGAATCTATGACATCTGATTTGTTCAATTGTAGGGGACCTCATTTCGTATGGATAATCTTTTGGAATATCAGAATCAGTATGGTGGTCCATTGTGTACTGTTATGTATTGTTGTGTTTGTATGGGTTTCTGGTGTTTTTGGATTTTTTAGGGTTTTTTTTTTTTTTTTTTCAAGTAGTAGGGAACTCAAGGGGGAGACTTAGTATCAGAAGGGCTTTCTGTTGGTATAAATTTTATTTTTGAATTTTTTTTATGCATATGCCTTTTTTTTTTTTGAGCTCTGAGGCTCTGGGAGGAAGGCGGTTCGGTCGAAATTTGAATCAGAGTTCCCGATCGAAAATTATGTGATATGGCATGGATCCGGCCCAATCAAGATCTGAACTAATGCCCCGGTCAAGATGTGAGCCAATGCCTCGGTCGAGATATGAATGTTTGGGCACGGTCAAGGTCATAACCAGAAGGCACGGTCGAGGTCGTGACCAAAGGGTGTGGTTGAGGTCATGACCAGAAGGTGCGGTCGAGGTCGTGATTAGGGGGCACGGTCGAAGTCGTGACCAAAAGGCACGATTGAGGTCGTGACCAGAAGGCGCAGTCGAGATCCAACCCATGCCTGTCAGAGGACACCAAGGAAGGTCACTCTTGCATTTGAATCACATGCATTTACAACCAAAACATGCAAGTCAGACATTCAACCAAGAAATCGGCGTGAAGAATGGTTGCAATGCCATGAAAAGCCTACTCTACTGTTGCAAAAACGAGATTCAATCAGATTCTTAACATTTAAACTAAGCTACATCTACATTCCGCAAAACAAGAACAAGAAATGAACTAAACTAGACAGCATTTTAGCAGTTCAAGGATCAAGAAACACTCATTTCTTGATTCTTGGACAGCCCAAGAACATCAAGAACAAGGTTGTAAGAGGATATGCAAGAATTACATCACAAACCCAGCCTATTTAGTTTACCTGAATGCTGATTCCTACATTAATCCACAAGCAAGAAAGGAAATCTAATCCACAACTAGAAAAGCAAGAAAACTAATCCACTCTAAAGTCAACCACACACAAGAGATGGAAAAGCATGATCATATGAGCATCACTCAAGAAAACCACCATGATCTTGGAGCTTAGTGTTGTATCAAAACTCATGGAGGCTCTTCTCATTTGGACATGGAGTAGATACAATGCATAAAAAGCTCATCTTCTCAAAGAGAGAGTCTCTTAAATAAGCAAGAGAGCTCGTTAGGTGGCATCCTAGTTGCATTTCCACATTTCACAAATTACAAGTGGAATAATGCTCTCCACTAGATGTCACCATCAAAAGGTGACTCACTCTACTTTCTTTAAGAGGGGTCTACTTGCATTTACTGCTTTGCCTAGAAATACTAGTTCCTACATGGTCATTCCATCTTTTGAGATTCACCATGAGGCTTACACAATTATTGCTTGTCATTACTAACTAGTATTCCTTGGCTCTCATACTCGGCTCTCAGTCTTCGTTCGTCTCGTCTTTTTAGAGACCTCCGCGATCTAAGGTGGGAGGTGCTCTTGAGTTGCTCTAGTCGAGTATCTTGAAAATTCGTCAGAATCAGCCAACAAGTCCACATCTCATTTGTTTTTTGGTGGAGCTTTGTTGCAGGGCTTCTAGAGTGGTTGTGGATCCTTTTCTTGGATGCGATGAGACTTTGTATGCATGCACAAGTACCGATAGAGACTGTATTGCAATGGACTATGACGAAGCTATTTTGGCTCATGCGACAAAGAGATACTGTGAGTATATTTCACACAACCATTTGCTTTAGCCATACTTCAAATACTATCACCTCTTTGTTTCATTGTTTGAACATGTGTAGTGCCGTTTCTTCTTTCATATCTTCACAGCTTGGAGTTTATAATCATTTTATGAGCACTACTTATTGATAAATTGTGCAAAGTCATAGGATAAAAATCACATTTCTAACAGTTCTTTAGTTGAGAAGCAATGTACTGTAAATGATAAACTGAATTTAGAACTATGCATTCAACTATCGACCACCTAATTACACCATGATGGTAGACAAATACACCCATTTTTTGGACTCTAAAAGGGCATAGGCATGTGATATGACTTGATTGCTAGAAACAAACTAATTAAATAAAAGAAAAAATTGAAATGTCCCCAAAAATATAGGAGATGTTTGCTTTTGCCATGCTTCAAATACTATCAATACATTGTTCCATTGTTTGACAACTTGTTAACATGTGTAGTGTCATCCACTTCCACTGCCCAAATTGTTGATGTCGACTCCGATGACGATGCCAAGGAGACAGAGCAATGAGATTTTGATGACTTCCATGGTTCATATAATTATTGACAATGTTCATTTACATAATGTTTTCTACACTCTGTGTCATTTAGCAAAAAGACGACAGTGTTGGGTTTTGTAGTGAGATAAAATTTCTGACACTATTGTCAAACTCCATTTATTTCTGCAGACTGTGTAAAGACACTTGTAATTCTGTAGACTGTGGAAAACATGGGAGAATCCGCAGAATTGGATAAACAGTTGGATGAAGATTAAAAACCGATTAGTAGGAAGGAGAATAATCCAATAGTCCACACAATCCCTAGAGAATTTCTCTTACTCGAAAAGTTCCAATTAGGTATTCTACTTTGAATGTATTTGAAATTATTTTTAGAAAAATCTCATTTCTATACCATAGTTGGTTCTCTACCGAAAACTATGTAACCAACAGATTCCCCAATAAAATTTTATCCCATCACCCTTCCTTTTAAAGAAAGTATCAATTCCAATAAAAGTTAATTGGAAAGATGATATATGAAAATATCCAAATCCCAAAAAATTCAGTAATAAGTGCATTCCCCAAAAGAATTCAATCTATTACAAATAGGACTTTTCCTTCAAATATTTTCAACCCGAGTGATAGTACAATCATTCCACTGAAATCTATTTATTTAATAGAGATATCCTAGGTTTAAGAAATTGAAACACTTTGACCTTAGAATTTATCTGAATTCCAAGTCTATTCACACAAGTAGTAATTTATATGACATAATTGTCGTTCAAAAGAATAACTTCATGCTGGAAAGAATCATATAAACTAGTCCGATGTCTTATATTTAAGAAATTACTAAGAACTAAAAGATTTATTAAAAAAAACGAGAAATAAATTTGAGGGCCTCTGATTTTGTAAATAGTGAGATACCACATTGGGATCTAGATTAAATCTCAAAATTTTGCAAAATACCCCACATTTTATCAATGGTTTTTCATTTTCCCATATCATGACTAGGTACTAAAATTCTCCATTAATAATTAGATCTTTATAGTCCTAGAATTTCCTTTCCAAAATTACTAATGTCACATACCATCAGCTCATCTAGCTGTCCTATAATCCATATAAAAAATTGTCTCTTGTTCCCAAAAACTGGAAACTCCATTCATTTGGATGAATGGCATGTCTATCAGTTGGATACAACAAATCCACACCTGACTCTGTGATCTATACAGAAGAATTAACATGGTTTAACATTACATTATGTTCTTTTCTGGTTAATGATAAGCTTCGAATCCCCTTGGATCACTGCTTGTGAAAAAAAAAAATTTCAACCTAACACAAAACCTATTAAATTTTTTTTGTAGGCTTTTTAACAACTAATGGGCCAAAAGCCTACGATTCTATATGGAGAAGGCTTAAAAAAGAAAATCTTTCAAGAAGGCTTTGATAAAAGTTTGCCTCATTGTTCGGTAAAGTCAAAAAGTATAAGAATGGAATCGACATCTTTTTCCAAAAATCGACTGTGTAAAAAAATTATAGGAAATCAATTTTTAAAAAATCGACAACATTTTTTAGATGCAAGCAAAATTTTGTTTAATATTTTCAAATGCAAGAAGTTTTTGTGTAATAAAGTAGGTGGATTCATATAAACCTTATGTTACATAGCTTTATTAAGCCAATAGAATTAGTTATTAATGTAAATTTGTAATATTTTGCCGGAGTTAAAATTTTACATTTTGATTTTAATAATGATAAGAAATACTTGTATGATTTTTGTATTTTAGAAAAAGTAAAATGAAATGCATTTGTTAACACTTTATTATGGGCCACTCAAATAATGTATTAAAGCCTAGAGCCATACTAATCATTTCTAAAACCTTAAACCAAAAAAAATTTATATGAAAATAAAAACCTATGATTTAATTCTTGATAGGCTCATAACCTATAAGTGCTCAAACATGTAGGTTATGAGGACCTATAAAAATTTTCTTAGTAGGTGATTTAAAATCTGGTAGGCCCTTTTTAATGAATTATAGGCTTTTGGCAAGCATTGCCCTGGATCCAAGAGCATTAACTCTAGGGACAAGCTTCTATCAACTAATTAATCCAATGTAATCCATGTAACAAATTCTACTTCTAACATCACAATTGACATCCAAAATTGTGGACTACTCAATGGTTACAAAGATACTAGTCAAGAATTCAAACCAGAAAATTAATGTCCAATATTAAGCAATTATTTATTAGCATTACAAAATCCTAACTGCGAAATACATTTTTCGATCCCACTTACTACCACTGATGTCCTCCCCCCTTATAATTTTCAATCCCCTGAAAATCTTTCAGCTAAGGTACAACAACGAAGATATAAAGACATTAGTAAAAGTTAAAAAATGAATTCCTGTAGGAAAAAAATCAAACAATTTCATTTCTCTCCTATACCTAGGTTGAGTCACCAATATACAAAAATCATCCACTAGTATGAAAATAGTACTAGGTTGATCTTTTGCATATGATTCACCATAAGATTTAACTGAAAATGAAATCAGTTTTTGACTTTTAATCAGTTCCTATCAATTACAATTTTTCCAATAAAATTGGACTATTTTTTCTTTTTATTGATTGGTTTGGCACTAATCCATCAACATTAACAAAAACTATCCAAACTTGTAATATGAAATTACATGAATGGAAATTCTACCAATAGAATTTCAGTAACTCTTAAATTGTATCCTATTAGATTTCACAATTCGAATAAAGAATTTTGTCACCACTCATTTTGTCTGATCATTTCGTACTGTTTGACGGTTTTAAATTTAATTTTGATGAGTATCTTGCACAACCGTTCACTTGACCCATTTCCAACGATCAATATCGATTAGAAATATATAAGGCAAATAACCTATTCCAAATTTTAATCAAACTTGAATTTAATATAAAAAGAAAAATTCAAGTTTAACTTTTAATCTGGGGAGAACACATGCTTCCAAAGTTTTTAGTCACCATCAAGCACAACACCAGAAAAATCAAATTTTCTTGAACCGGGTACCATCTTGGAAAAGGTAACCCATGAGGAACGAATATCTTGCTGTCAATTCTAAATTTATGAACCAAATTCATAGACAGACTGTTAGGATAGCAAAATTTATATCGTCCCACTCATTCTTAGTTATGGCCTGCATAATCCAAATATAAGGTTTACTTATGGTAATCCATTGTTACACATCAAATTGTTTCCCATGCATTACTGAAAAAGTACCCGACGATGGAAGAACCATTACCAAACATAGGCTCTCTTCATATGCATAACTATTCAATACCTCTGTAAACCAAAAAAAGTTTATTTGGATAACCATATTTAAACCCCAATGTAATGTCTTCGAATGCAAAAAGCCCGTAACCTTTACTTTAAAGGCATGCAACCATATTTTAAACTTCAATCCCTAAAAAGAAAAAAAAATCTCCCATCTGGCTTTAGAATCCTTCTTAGCCTTGTTCCTCCATCGCGAGAGAGAAAGAGAAGGGTTCCAGATCAGGGTCGAGAGAAAGACAAAGGGTAAGAGAGTTTTTCCCAGTAGGATCGTGCTCCCAAGGTGAAGTTACAGCTCACAACTCCCTCCTTCAGCGATGGCAAAGGCTTCTAACACTCTGAAAGTTCAACCAACATGCACATCTATTTCAGTCTATTTTTAGGAGAAACATTCATGCATATGGTATTTCAACCAGTATAAACTCTGTCATTTTCTTTTGAAACTTTACAGTTTACATTGAAGAAAACTAAGAATCATACTGATGAAAGACTGGTTTGCAGGATTCAACTCCAAAAATAGCTTATTCTCAACAACTATCTAGAGAAATGATAGAATTGCAATTCACATCTATGTTATTATTCTGTCGTAATTAGATTCATGTAGGAGCACCACAATTAATTTAATCCCACCGGAAAAATTGATTTTCAAAAATCATTAAACAGAATTAGTCCTGCATGAATCCAATCACAAGTAGCATTATGCACTTATACATCTATCAAAAGCTCCAAAGTATGTGAGTTCAAGCAACAAGCCACACGATTTACCATTGCAAATCATTCCACATGAGTTGGAAACTTTCTCAAGAAACCAAAAATTTAAGAATGAAATACCAACTAATTCCAAACATCTTTGTCAAAATTGAATGTGGAGAAGGGCACTCTACCACAAACTTTGAAAATCTCAATAAATTAGCAACAATTCTAAACTTCCCTTGAGAAATCGACACTCCCCAACCGGGATGTAAATCCAAGTGCCCCGATCTTCCAATCCGATGTAGAGCTTGCCTCCACTCCTATCCAAGATCGCATCTTAGTCGGGCTCTAATACCAATGTAAAGACCTCTAAGGAAAACCCCTAAGATGAGGATAAGAGAAACACAAAAAGATAAATTATGGAGCCAAACCGCCCAACCAATCCTAGATCAAACTTGGATCTAGCCCCCAAGCCATGCCATGTGAAAGCTAGAGAAGAAGAGAGCAACTGGTAACCTAAACCCAATATGTCGACAAAATTATCCCTACCTCATTATATAGAGAGTAGATTCCTGTGCATGAACCCATGCAATCCCCATGCAAGTCAACTATAAAAAGATCACATCTCTTCATGTAGTCCTCCTGCCTATATTTGTCACACGTACATGCTATACTCCATATGTCTCAATTAGAGTGTCTGGATCCTCTCAAGGTCATTAGTCACAAACAAGCCTTGACGTGGAATTAAATCTTGGCATGACCAATAATCTCGAACAATGGAGGGCCAGTCTACCATATTAGGACTATTTCATGTCCTTAGCTGAATATGGCCATAACATCCTCCATCGTCTGGTAGAGTCTAACTATGAGTTAGACAAGAGAATCGTCCCGCCGTTGGCTGTCTTTTGTCCTCCATAGCCACCTTGTACTTGAAAAACAAGGTTCACGGATTTCGTGCTGGTTCTGTGTTAGCCATTTATGAGCTAGCACCAACCGAATCATCCCACCAGGCTTCATCTTCCCAGAGTCCTTGACGGATATGTAGTTGGCATACCGCATCTTGTTGTCGTACTCAACCACCCTCGTCAGTTGCGCCACTTCTCACTACCGCTTCACGCTCTGAACTTTTCATCCCTTCAGCCTCTATAGCCACCCTCACCACCGATTCCTCACAAGGGCCTTCTATGACAATCAAACCATCAATTCCAATCACAGTAGCCCATGCCGCCTCACCTCCACACACATCCACCATGTTCCCGTCCTTACATCGTTTCATGAAATTGTTCAATGATTTTGATGCCCTAGGGACTGATGAACAATTCAGCATGCCTAAGAGCCTCGAGCTTTTTAATCCCAACTCCCCAAGAATGGAATTTGATCAGTTCCAAGATGCACCCCAAAACTTGGATACTACACCCTCATCACAACAGATTCAAGAGTCAGCACCAGCATTTCAGGCGCCACACTGAGTCCTCGAGGGATGGCTGGTTCATCAAGTTTAAAACCTCAGAAATTGAAGCTGGCAAGGAATTGGATAAGCTACTAGCTCTAGGAGAACAACCTCTTTGGCACCGCACAATATTCAAAAAAATCCAGATTCTATAAGGAGTTATGTAGCGAGCCCACACTAGCTCAGGGTGGATCCCTACTATGTGCCAATGCCAAGACGAATTCAATACCCATTACACTGTTTTCTGAGTACTCCTATACATTGTAAATACTCACTCTCTATAACAGTATGCAAAAATGACCTGTTATTCGAATCAACATGCAATTTTATATGTGTATTTGAACTTTTACACCACTTGCAGACATCTGGTCAAGAAGATTTTTAAATTTGTTCAAGCGATTCATAATCAAATTTGTATCAGCCATTTTGAATGAAAGAAAAACAAATTCAGATGAAGTTTGGTAGTCATGTATCGAATGTCATAGAAAGCGCTTAGAATATTCCAACTTTTTGATATAATTCGAAGGTGACACATTCATAGTATCCATAGTAGACAAATCTGATATTGAAAATATGGTCCCAAGTGGTTAGCAGAGTCTAGTTCAACCGGTTTTGCTATTTTCAATCAATATCATCCTCATTTTGAATTTCCACATGTGAAAATCATCTCCATTAAACTTGTTGATCAATCGAATCTCTAAGGTTGAACCTTCCATGATTAAAAAATGACATAAAAAATAGCAATAATCGTGAGTCAGATAGATAAGTCGAATTCGTTCTGATACCACTCTTACAATGGAAGTGAGCCCAAATTTGTCTCCCCAAAAAAATAAAAAACAAAAAGTAAGAATTGAATCGAATTATAAGAATCGAATTGAGCTACCAAGGTTCAGGCAATTGCTTAGTTAATTCGTTTAACTTAGTAGAATATTTGGGTAGGTGTCGAAGACAATCATGAAGAGTCACTACAACACCCGCCGTAATTTGCAATATGAATCATGATGTTGAATTTTTTTTTTTTCGTTTCGAATGTCGCAAAAAAACATGGCAAAATGAGGTCGTCGAAATACGACAAAAATAAATCACATCAGAATCCGACATTCATAAGTTGCCGGCTTCCCGAACCTCGGGTCACGTTGATTGAATCCGGGTCCAACGTGGATGTCGAATTCTGACGTCCTACGTGGACGTCGGAATTCGACGTCCAAAGACGTCATTTCGGATCCGACGTGGATGTTGGATTCCGATGAGCATACAAGATGTCAAAATTTGACGTATGTTGAAATAGAACCACCCCAAAAAACTTCTGACGGATGTTCCGACATCCCTCCGTCGACGCCTACATGGATGTCGGATTCCGACATCCCAGAAAATGTCGGAATCCGATGCCTGTTAATAGAACCATCCCAAAAAATGTCCGACGTGTGTCCGACATGTTTTGATGTCGGATTGCGACGTTGCCTCTTGAATTTGTTTCGTTCTTTGTTCTCTCATGTCTATCAAAACTTGACGTTGATTGTAACTAAACACGAATGAATCAACTCCGTGGAATGGCATTCGATTAATCATCCAAATCAAAGCCAAAATTAGCAGTTTTTTGGAAACTAGTCAAATTTTGTGTAGCGAGTTGGATTTGATAGCTATCCTCAAAATTTTTGGTCCAAAACTTGTTGTGGGCTGTAGGAACTCTTTTCACACGTGTGAGGTCGTACAGCTCCAGTTTTGGTTGAGAAAATTCAAAAATTTGTACAATTTGACTCACACACCCAATTTGAGAGATTTTTGGTGCAAAATTAAGCATTTTCTATAGAGAATCTAATCCCTTCATTAGTTCTTGGATTAGATCAGCCAAGAAATTAAATTTGAAGCTTGAAATAGGTGCATTAATTGATCATCTCTGATTTTTTGAGTGCATGTTGAAGTTGAGAGAGATTTTGCTAAAAATCATAGATTAAGGAGTGATATGCAAGGTGAGAGGTTGTAATCCATTGTACCATCACTCTAGATTTGTTCAAGAGTGATAGGGTAAGTTTAGAAGCATCAATTTGCTAGAAAACATTCTTGGATCTGTCCTCCAAGTGAAACCTTTGAGAGTTTCTAGTGCATATAGAGCATCTATGCAAATCTTTTGTAGAATTTGACATAGATTGGCTTAAATTGAGAGTTCTAGAAAAGAGATTGAGATCCAAGTCACATTGTTCAACCCTACTCAATTTGTTTGAGTGATTGTAAGGTTTGAAAAGAGTCATTAAGGTGTCTATGGCAAATGTGTAGAGAGAGATCCAATTTTCTAAGAGTTCCTTCCTTTGTAGAAGGCAAGATCTAGAAGCTCATTTTGTGTTGTTATTGGTGGAGAGTTCGTCTCTTCCCAGGTGATCAAATCTTTCTAAGTGGCATGAGCTCTTTGAAGCACAATATCATGAGAAAAATCACAACCTTTGATTTTGAATTTCATTCCAAGTCTTAAAAGGTAGAGTAATTGGTGGAATCCAATAGGAGTGATTGAATTCAATTTGTTGAGCAAAAGTTGACATAGTATGTATGAAACTCAAATTAGTTCTATTCAACTTTCTTTGTGAGAGTGTGAGGGTCAATTTGTGATCCCATTGGATGACTAGAATGAGGAGGAGTCCATATTTGAGTATTCATGCATGGTTGAGATCTTTGTGAATCTCTAGTTGTCTAAATTGTTAAGCTTTGTGAAAAATTGGTGGTATAGTTTGTTTTCAAATCAAATCAAATTCATTCTAAATCTCAAGTGTGAGATTATTTGGGTCAAGAGTAGTCCAAAAGAAATGACTAAGTTTGATTTTCATGTATTTGAAACAAAACCCATCTTTTGTTCAAAGAATCTCAAGTGTTGAGAGAACTAGTCAAGTGAAAAAGAAAATCTAGGTGTCAAATCCTTTTCATATCCATTTCAACTTTCAAAAAAAAGAGTCATTGGTATTTGATGAGTCCAATACGAGATTGGATTTGATTTTTTTAGTGATTTGATTCAAGGATTGTGTGCTTTTGTCTTAGTGATCAAAGCAAAGTTTCCAAGTGACTAGTCATTACTGTGAAGATTGATTCTTAGGTTTGTGAGCTAGATCTTTTGTAGATCCTTCTAGATTGTTGAAGATGTTCAAATCTAGTCTCTTGAAAGTCACAAATTACATTTGTAGAATCATATCACAGGTTTTTATTCACATGGCATCAATAGGTGGCATCCTATTGAAGGAAAGAAAGGATCCTCAGTGCAACCTTTGTGGCAAGGGAGGATATTTTTTCTCAAGATGCTACAAAAAGAAGACCAGTCCATCCAAGGAGAACCAAAGCAAGGGGGCCGAGGTGAAGGATGGAGCTTCAAGTTCAAAATGCAAATACAAGAAGGACAAGTCCAAGGAAAGGTGTTTCCTTTGTGGAAAGGTGAATGAGGCTTGGAGTCTCACAAGGACTTGCAAGATTTGTCTTCAAGAGTCCATCACAACACATGTCAAATCTTTTGAAATTTTTCATTTGGAAGTGCATTGTTTGGTTCAAGATGCAAAGATCGATGTCACTTTCATGAAAGTAACTTGGATTTATTTCATGTCCTTGGAAAGTATTTTGCTTGGAACTTTGGACAAGTTCAAACTTATTGTTATTATCCAAGAGAAATCAATCAAGAATAAGGAGCAATCACAAAATGAAAATAGTTTCATTTATGCGCTCATGTCAACTTATGAAGAACCATTTTGCTTTGAAGAGATTTTTGTATCTCAAAGGTGGATTAAGGCAATACTAGTTGAGTGTGATGCCTTAAAAGATAGCAAAATATGTTTTCCTTGTAAGCTTACATTAGTTATGAAGTCAAGGAAATGGAAATATCTTCATAATGTAGGATCTTTTGGTTTCAATAAGATCATGAATGATGTGTTCATTCATAAAGATGAAAATTGTAAGTTTTCAATCTTAAAGGCAAGTTGTAAAAGCAATCTTAAAGGAATTCTCTAAGGAAGGCTTCTTCAAAGGCCTTCCATGACCAGGAAGTCTGCCCAGTCTCCTGGAGATTTAAGCACCACTTATAGGCCATGGGCCCTAGGGAAAGACATGCCTCAATAGCCTGCAAATGGTCAGGGGTCTGTTTAAGAGCATGAATGTTCTTCCATGTGCTGAGGAAGGTTTGTAGAATGTCTGTGTTTCTATCCTTCTCTTCCCCAATAAAAGTAGAAGGCTTTAAGTCTTTAAAGACACCGGGGTGAGACCGCATAGGCTCACTCGAAAATGATGGAAGTGGAGAAGGGGACAAGTGAGAAGTGGAGGGAAGGCTTCCTTTCGCGGAACTCAAAATCAAGCCTTTGAGTTCAACGAACGAGTTGTCCACACTGGACTTAAAATTGGCTAATGCCAACTTCAATTCATCCACCTCTGTTACCAAGTGGAGAACCTGCTCCTTGGTAACTAATTCGTAGAGTTCTTCGACAAGTTGTTCATGTTCTTCAACTTCCATTGGTTCTTTCCCTTTACTGAACCTCAGGGATTCCGTTTCTAATTCATCAATGCCTCTTGTCAGGGGTTGATCAGATCTCGGAGAAGTGGTCATTTCAGAGCTTGAAAAAGATTTTCTGACGTTTTCTTTCAAAAAAAAGTCAAAAAGACTAATTTATAACTATACAAAGAGGGAAAGAAAACTTAGCTGTTTCTGAGGACTGTACTTCCAAAGAAAATACAAAGAGGAATTCTCTCAACTCTTCCACAACAAATCTCAGATCTGCTATTCCAAAAATATCCAAGTTTGAAGCCCAAATAGTGTTTCAAATTTTCAAAATCTTAGAGGAAATTGCTCGCTAACCTTCTAGCAGACATGTGGTTCTGAAAAATTAAGTAAAAAGCTGAAAAAGATGCAAGGAAAATCTGGAATTTCTTGCTTTCCCTCCTCGCTGTCTGATCAGTATCTGAGTTGGTAAAAAAAAAACCAAATTTGAAGCCAAGAAACAATTCCAAATTTTGGATTTTCAATGGCACCCTGCTCGCTGGACAGTCTAAGGTTCTATTGCTCAGAATTTTCTGATTTGAGGCCCAAGACCTTTTCCAAAATCCGAATTTTGAAAGGTACTAGCAGCGCTGAACCTCCTCCTCCATTTCTGACTTGAAATTCGCCCAGACCCGCAAAGATTTCACTGAGAAAACAGAGGTAGGTCGCTGATCCTACAACGATGGATTTGCTCACTATTTCCTACTCTAATTCCGCTCTGAAATCCGAAAATAGACCTTTGAAATCAGAGATGGACAGCTACCTTTCCAGCAATTTACCTATACAAGGAATTGTACTTCCTACTACTGTAAATTTTTGGCAAAATTCAAGAGTTTGAAAGCTGTTTCTACAACGATTCTCCTACTCTATGCTTTTCTGAGAATCTGAGAAATATTTCCTATCTTCTGATAGCTTTCTCTACTACTGCTACTTAGCTCCCAAAGATGGAGATGGCTCTGATACCAGTGTAATAGATCTTAACACCACAGTAGGGCAAACACTAACTGATCCACCCAACCTTGCCTACTCCTTGATATGGAGCAAGCCCCTCCTAGCCCAGTGTGAGACCTGATAGCATGCATACTGCCAAGTGTCGGCCACGTGGCACTGATGTGGCCGACTGCACGTCGGGACCCAACATGGGGCACTATCCTGCTGACATGGTCCCTAGACTGTGTTGGGCCCGCCATGGCTATGGACCGTGCTGGGGCACACTACTCACACTGTCATGCTCTGTTGGTCGTGTACGCTGGACACGACCATGACTGTGGTATCTGACCTCCTGTGTTCTCTAGGGCTCGGCACTGGTTACGTGCTCGTAACACGGGGAGTGGCCCCAAGTTCACAAACTCGATACGGACCCAATAGAGCCATTCATGCCCAATTTTGACATGATCCAGTTGAAACAATCATTCGTCCCAGGGAAAATGCTTTTGGGGCAATGGAAATGACCTAGTTTGGCAATTTTCTATGAAACGGTCTATTTTCTCCGAACGACGTCGGTTTCTTGTGCCGTCTATTTTAGCTAGTCAACAATGTCGAGTGAAACCTGTGGGAACAGACAACACATCAAAAAAACATACAGGCAGCTTGTAACCTCCATTCGAAGTTCAAGCCCAAAAGGTGTTTCAGGGACAAGTGGCTCATCAGGTTCCGGAACTGGTCAAAATCGTCCGGATTTCTAGGAGGAGGGTGGCCCCAAGTGCACAAATCCGATACGGACCTGATCTAGCCATTCGTGCCCAATTATAACATCGTCTGGTCAAAACAATCATTCGTCCTAGGAAAAACGGTTTTGGAGCAATGGAACTGACCTAGTTTGGCAATTTTCATGAAGCGGTCCATTTTCTCCAAACGGAGTCAGTTTCTCGTGTCGTCTAACAATGTTGAGTGGAACCCGTTAGAACAGACAACATGTCGAACGAGCATACATGCAGCTTGTAACTTCTGTTTGAAGTTTGGCCCCGAAAGACGCTTCAAGAACAAGTGGCCCATCGAGTTCTAGAACTAATCGTCCGGATTTCCAGACGGGGGGTGTCCCTAAGTTCGTAAACCCAATACGGACTAGATAAAGCCATTAGTGCCCAATTCGCCTAGATTTCTAGATGGGGGTTTGTCCCAAGGAAAACGCTTTTGGGACAATGGAACTGACCAAGTTTGGCAACTTTCCGTGAAACAGTCTATTTTCTCCAAACGACGTCAGGTTCTCGTGCCGTCTATTTCGGCCAGTCGACAACATCGAGTGGAACATGTGGAAATAGGCAGCACATCGAATGTGCATACAGGCAACCTGTAATCTCCGTTCGAAAATTGCTTCGAAAGGCACTTCGGAGACAAGTGGCTTGTCGGGTTCCGGAACTAGTCGAAATCGTCATTTCCAGACAGGGGGTGGCCCCAAGTTCGCGAATCCGATACAGATTAGATAGAGCCATTCATGTCCAATTCTAACATCGTCTGGTCAAAACATCGTCCTAGGAAAAATGCTTTTGGAGCAATGGAAATGACCTAGTTTGGCAATTTTTCGTGAAACGGTCCATTTTCTCTTAATGGCGTCGGTTTCTCGTGTCGTCTATTCTGGCCAGTCAGCAATGTCGAGTGGAACCTGTGGGAACAGACAGCTCGTCGAACGGGCATACAAGGAGCCCGTAACCTCCGTTTGAAGTTTGGCCTCGAAAAAAGATGTCCGTCGGGTTCCGAAACTGGTCGGAATCGTCCGGATTTCTAGACGATGGGTGGCCCAGGGTTGCAAACTTAATACAGACCCAATGGACCCATTCTTGCCTAGTCTTGACATCCTTCGGTCAAGACAATCATTCATCCTAGGCAAAATGCTTTCGGAATAATAGAAATGACCTAGTTTGGCAATTTTCCATGAAACGGTCCATTTTCTCCGAATAGTGTCGATTTTTTGTGTCGTCTATTCCGGACAGTCGGCAATGTCAAGTAGAACCTGTGGGAACAGACAACACGTCAAATGAGAGTATATGCAGCCCGTAACCTTCATTCGAAGTTCGGCCCCGAAAGGCACTCACTACAACACTCTGGAGGTTTTTCGACCCTATTATCGAGGTTTTTATGAAGAATTTTAAAAAAAAAAATCCTTTACCTCGATATACACCATGATGTATACTTCGAAAATAGATCCGTGATAATTATCTCGGTAATCGAGGCTTTCCCATCTCATTTTTGCTTTGTTGATAACATGTATAAACTGAGGGATATATCGAGGGACCTCGGTATATCCCTCCAAAAAGGCTGTTGGTGGCATGCCTTTTCCGAGGTGTATACCAAGGGATATCCTTTGGTATTTCCCTCTAAAAAGGCACCCTATTTCGAGCTGTATTCCGAGGTTGCAAAATAGAAAAATAATTTTTAGGACAGAATATAACTAATAAACTGGCTCCATTTGGCCCAAAAAATGGACTCCATCCAGTCCCACGAGCCGTTTGCACCGTGTCTGATGCGAATGCAAGGGACTCTCTGCTGCTCAATTCCAGCTTTGTTTGTCTGGAAACATCTTTCGTTCTGAAAAATATTCTATTATGCCATGTATTTGTGGTCCTATACTTGTGGTTTTGTGAATCTCTCTCTCTCTCTCTCTCTCTCTCTCTCTCTCTCTCTCTCTCTCTCTCTCTCTCTCTCTCTCTCTCTCTCTCTCTCTCTCTCTCTCTCTCTCTCTCTCTCTCTCTCTCTCTCTCTCTCTCTCTACGTATATAACAACATATGTGAGATTGTAAATATTTATGTACTACATATTTGTTGAAGGTACGTATAGGCATGTCCTGTAAATCAAATCACACTACCCAATAGCACTAATATCTCAGTTTGGAACTGTTGAATTGTCATGATTGATTGTGGACAAAATTGAAAACACTACTAACCATAGTTCCTTGGCCCTTCAGGGCATGTACATAATGTTTTTTGACTGTTATTTAAACATATCCAAACATTTTCTGGACATCAAATTGAAATCATAGAACACCATAGTTGCAGGAAATAAGGAGTTAGTGATGAATGCTTTTAAAAATCACAATTTCAATCATAGATGAATACAAAATGAAAGTACATGTGCTAATGTTCAAAATAGAAATTACGTAGGTACTAAGATGTCATGCAACAACCTAAAACATCTGCCATATATACACTAAACACTTTGAGAATCATGAACAAAAATTCACCAAACCTTTAACCCTAAACCTTAACATTTAAGAAAACTACTGAACATTCTACTTCAAGCACAAGCTCCAACATAGAAGAAATCAAAGACATCTATGTGATTTAGCGTAAAATGATAGTTCGGCACTGGCCATGCAAGATAGTAAAAAAGATAAAATTTGAATCTCAGATAGAAAAGCTATGCCATATTACAATACAATGGCATGATCTATGACCTACAAATCTAGGTCTAGCACTTTCTATCATTATCACTTGAATAAAATACAAAGCCCTCTCTAGTTATGCATATATTTATCAGATCTTTGGAAATTTTAATTTCACTTCTAAGCCAATCAATCTCCATATTCATTTTTAGTGAAACGTTTGGGGCTATCTAGAACAACTTGTAGGCCGATGTTTCATCATTTGGGTCCAGCCTTGCCCTAATTGATAACTCATAAAAGTCTCCACTTTGGCTGTCCAGCCTTGCCCTAATTGATAAATCTTAAAAGTCTCCACTTTGGCTCTCCAGTATAAGTTGCTAGTGAGCCAAAGTTCATTAACCAAATATAATCTGTTATGAGAGATCCCTACAAGGACCACAGATCATGAGTTACGTACAATGAACTCAACATTATAATGTAAGTGACTCATATGTGGTCCTTGTAGGGATCTGTTATGATGAACTCAACATTATAATGTAAGTGACTCATTTGTGGTCCTTGTAGGGATCTCTCATAACAGATTATAGGTAGTTCATAATCTTAGTTTGAGTTTGCTTTGTGACCATCCATTAACTTTGGAATGCCATGTCCATGGATTGTGCTCATAACTTGGTATCTATGCATTTTTTGGGGCTCATGGAGACTTCAATTTTTTTAATGGTTCATGCATATTCTTCTCCAACAGTAATTGCTAATTGGGATCCATCTCTATACTAATGCAAATTGTATCACCTGGTTCTTCAAATACCAATTCTTCAAGAGTTTTGCCCACTAGCAATTGCTGCTTAAGAGTACATTTTCTACACATTCACCTCCAGGAATTGCTACAATGGTGGCGTTTCTAAAGGCCAACTGTCTTCTGCGGGTTCACAACATCAGCGCTATTCCTTGCATTAATCTACCTTCTTAAAGCTACTTTTTATAGGTATTTTTCTTCTATGCGTTATGTTTATCAACAATTTGTTTTGCAGTACAAATCTTGCCAACTATCCACCGTCTTGCCAACTCATTGGCCAGCAATTAAATATTTGGAGAATTCACATGGTGAGAGCTCATCTCTTAGCTTCTTCAGCCAGCAATCAACTACACCATCAACAATGCAATTTTTGCTTCTTTTTCAGTTGCATAATAAAAGACAGCATCTTATAGATCAATTCAGAGGTTTTAGTACAATCCTAAGCTGGAAGAATGGCCTTTCAAACTCACAGTAGACGAAAAACTGCAGTAGTCGCAAATCCACTTCTAAAATATTGCAATTGACCAGGAGTTTTGTGTACCTGTAAAAGTGAAAGACAATCACAGAAAATCAAGAATCTCTCATGGAACCTGCAAATTATCTAACCTGCAAAAATTTCTGGGCTAGTATTCAAAAATGAGTGTCTTCAGTAGCACATTGTAGAGAGATTGAAGACATGTGAGTGAGCGCACCAGCAGCGATGGAAAGCAGCCTAAAGAGATGTGAGTGAGCGCACCGGTAGCCATGGAAAGCAGCCTAATGAAGTTGACAAAGCAATGCCTAAGAAAACACGTCGAGGTATCAGAGAGCAAAATATCATAACCAAATCCGAGAGCAAAACTGCATCAGGTTGAGAGAGCAACAGAGCATTCAAATCCGAAAGCAGAATGGGATTTGGAGACGATGGTGCGAGGCTTAGAGAGCATTGAAAGGAAGCTCCACGCTCGCGCCAACGCAGAGTGTTTCAAGTTTTTTTGAAATGACCCCCCCTCCCTAAAGAATGTCATTTTTATTGGCCCTTAGACGCAGGGGCACATAGTAATCATAAACTAACATAAACTATCAAAGATAACATGCGCTATAAGATGCCACATTTTTTACTGTCCAATGAGGATGTTGCCTCTTTTTTGATTTCTCGAATTATTTGGTTTTTCTTTCACAACTCTTTCTTGTGTGTCTAAGTTGTATGGCCTTCTCATGTCCCCGATGATTTATCCCAGTTCCATGATGCACCGCCACAAGTTACAAGTAGATTGTCCTCAACTTTCGCAGCTTGTCCATAGAATTTTATAATGAAAGTAGGATGAGTTACATGAGCCATGGAATGCATCACATGCAGCTCCTCCTCACTGCTATAGTTGATTTAACTGATAGTAAACAACAAGGTGAGATGAGCAAGTCGATTGCGCCATTAGTTTTCTTTCGATGTTCAGATTTTTGCAGGTATTTCCATTGTTTGACTTGATGTTGCATTGTGTCAAGGCTGTAAAAGCAAGTGAGTCTTATTAATAAATATTGGGAGCAATTATCTAGACTGGATATCTTTTCATATTGACTAATTCATGATTTGGGAGCCTATGCATCACACGCCAAGAGAGATGCATTCACAATCCACTTGCTTTTCAAAATCTAATGTGACATTTATCGTACAAAAGAGCATAGTCTCCATGCTTCAGTATAACATGTTTTATGTTGTCATCAAATCTTCTCTTCCATTTAGATTGTATTAGTTTCATCTCTATCATAGCTTGATTTTTAATCGAAGACTTAGTGTCGGGCATTGACTATGATGATGAGGAGGGAATTCTGACTGGTGAGAAATGTTTGTCCTAGGCTATGGCAAACGTTAGTGCTCATGGACAAAGTTTGCCTTTTGATGAAGAATTTATTTCATTCCAAGCCCAGCTGATGATGATGAGTGCGTAAGTTGTGAAAGTACTATACTTTAGGACCATAAATGGATCTACAAAAGATCCACAAGAGTGATTGGATGCTTGCTTAACAATCTATCAAAAAACTAGACACAAAAAAGTTGATCTAGATTGGCAATTTGACAAACAACAAGCATTAACAATCAAAAGCATTGATAAACATTGAAATTCGAGCCCACACATGTGTACTACAGGCTGTAGTACGGCCTTCAAGCTGAGAAACAAGTAGAGACTGATTTGGTTTCATTTGGATCACAAAAACTCAATGTACATAGTGAACTAGCTTGAGATTGCCAATGAGCTCCAAAAATTTTCTATCTTCTCACTATGAGAGCTTGGAATACATAGCAAATTCGACTTCCTTCTTGAAGTTAGGTGGATTTCTAGCATGTAATAAGGAAGTTAACTCACCCTTCTTGCCCTAAAATGAAACCCTAGCCTAGATCCTTGACTTATGCTTGGTGGGTAGCTAGTTGGTCAAATTTTCACCTTAAACTTAGGTGTAGGTCCTATAAAGTAGGGATGACTAGTAAATAGACACGACCAACTCTCTTGAATTGACCTAACCTACATTAGGAGTGGGTTGCCATGTGGCATCTTGGCCTCACATGTGTGGAATCCACTTATGTACAAAATTTACATTATACTACATAGTTTTTGATCAAGCTAGATTTGTCAATTTTTGGCAATTCTTCACACTCCTCAAATTTAGCTTGATCTATTTACAACTCTCTTACTAGATGAATGAAAGCTTTTAGAAGTGTCTAAAAAGTCCAACTACAAACAAGGAACTTTTGAGACTCCAATAGAGAATGATGTCCATGAAGGATCTTTCACCACCTCTTAAAGGATCCCTTACAAGGTGTTCCATAATGTGTCATGTAGCACACTTCAAAAACTATACATCATGCCAAGCCATGGATTCCAAGGCATTTTGTGCACTTTAAGATACATCAATTAAACTATTAAGTGCATACACAGTGTTGCCAAAGACTATTTGCCTTGTGTGATCCATATGATTGAGCCTATATGGCTCCATCTTGATACTCAAGATTCTTTTTGGAGTCCTTGGGTCTTGAGCTTGCTCCTCCACTTGACTTGACTCCAAACTATCAATGAACTGAATAAAGTGTTGATCCAAAGATGCTTCTTCAAGGTTACAAATCTTCCACTCTTGAAAGATCACATTTTCACCATTGACAACTTCTTTGGTGGAAAACAAGTAGATTCTACAATCTTTACTTGAAGAGCAAAACACTACCATTATTCCTATCATTGAAATAGGATAATCTTTGGTCCTTACATTGGAATGATCATGCACAAAGCATGTGGATCCAAATATTTCCAATACAAATGATGTTTCATCTTCTATGACTCTATTCAAACTATTATAAAAATAGCTATCTTATGAAATTGTTTTATCAACAACAGATGTAGCATCTAATTTCACTGTCTTGTCATAAAGAGTACTGAACACCATAGATCTTAAAGGTAAGAAACAAGTCACCTCATGTCTACTAATACTTTCCAAAAAGTATTCAAAGATAGTAGACTCTCCAATGCTCACCACCCTTGCAAGATGCGCATTTGAATGGACAATTTGCATGCAATTTGATGACACGACCATTGTCATTGAGGACTCCCTTGAAACTCTCATGATTTGAGGCTAATCCTCAAGATCTTCCTCCTTTTGATGCTCCTCCTCAATGCAAGCAACATCACACTTGCCAAGATCTCCTCTTGAGTGATCTCCTCCTTTGTCAAGCTCACCCTCTCAAAAGCAACACTAGCTTCCAACTTAAACAATCTTCCATGCTTAAATTCCTTTGCAATGCAAACATCATTCTTCAAGATGAAACAAACACCATGCTTGAAGTGGACATCCAAACCACTTTCTAAGAGTAAACCAACACTAAGCATATTCTTGGTGATTGATGGTACATAAAGGACATTTTCTAGATCCATGCATTTTGAGGATTCTAGACACAAAGAGATGGTGCCAACACCATCTATCCTACACTCTTCATCATTTGCAGTAAAGACAAACTTTTTAGCATCATTGAAAAAGTCCTTTTCACAAGACATGTGGGAGCTAGCCCCACTGTCAATCCACCAATTGTCTCTTGAATTGCTATTGCTTGTTGGTGAGGATGTAGATGCCATCAAGAATACATCTACTTCATCCTCCTCCTCCTCCTTTGCAAGGTTTCCTTGTTTGTCCTCCTCCACTTGTGCTCTTAGCCTCTTGTAGCATTCAGATGCATAATGCCCCTTCTTTCCACAAAAGAAGCATTTTTGCTTTGACTTGTCCTTTGAACTTGATGCATCATCCTCTTCTTTTGCCTCCTTTGGATGCTTCTTCTTTCCATTGGTCTTCTTTTTGCCCTTGAATGAGAAATTGGCTTTCTCATCACCAACCTGCAAAGACAAGGAACTCATCCTAGATTTTGCATGGAGCATCCTACACTCTTCAGCCACTAATACACTGTGAAGTTTTTCTATAGTTGGCAAAGCGTCTTGGATGGCAAAACTTTGGACCAAATTTGCAAAGTCATCTCCTAGACCATTAAGGACAATTTGTACAAGCTCTCCATCATGAATCTTCTCTCCAATGGAAGCCAACTCCCTATTTAGAGACTTGATTCTGAGTACATAATCCTGTGCACTCTCCTCACTTCTCCTCATGCTTTGCAAAATTTGATTTCTAAGCATAAGAACTCTAGAAGTGTTGCTAGACTCATAGATTGATTTTAAAGACTCCCAAGCCTCTTTAGCATTAGTACAAGCTGATACTTCTCTCAATAAATCATTGCTCACATTCATCTTCACACAATGAAGTGCAAGCCTAGATCTCTTCTTGTATCTAGCTAACTCCTGTGCACCTAGAGGTTCATCTTCATCTTCAATCAAGAACTCATAAAGGTCTTGGAGCACTAAGAGTGACTCCATTCTAACCTTCCAAATAGCATAATTTGTAGAATTCAACCTCTCACTAGCTTCTAGAAGGTATGCTCCAGCAGATGCCATCTTACTAGTGACTTCTACAAACAAGAAATAGATTTGATTGACTTGAAACTCACAAAGGTCTCACACTTGTAGTGTTTCACTCAAATTTGATTTCTAATCCAACAAATGGACTTATAATCACAGTTCTATCACTCCCTCACAAAGCTGGAATGAAGATAAGATGAAGTGAAAACTACTTTCAAACAAATCTTGCCAAGAAATGGATTGGATTGTCTCTAGAAACTCACTAAGGTCTCTCTCTTGTAGTTTTTCACTCAAATTAGATTTCTAATCCAACAAATGGACTTATAATCTCAGTTCTAGCACTCCCTCACAAAGTTGGAATGAAGATAAGATGATGTGAAATCTACTTACAATCAAATCTTGCCAAATTTGGCTATTTTTGGACCAAAAAATGACTTAATCTCTTTCTTCCTTCTTGGTGTACTTTCAAGACCTGTTTTTAACCTTAATAGGACTTGATCTCAGCCTAGATTAATTAGATTCCATGAAACAAATTCAAATCTAATCAATGGCAAATGATCTTGGTAGATTATCCTAGGATCTCCACCAAAAATTACACCAATAGCTCACAAATTGAATTTTTTTGGATCAAATGAATACCATGCATTAAATGCAGGTTCAGAGGTGCCCACACATGTGGATAGTATGGATTTGGACCCCTACCAAGTTTGGGATCAAATCTCCTCACCAAAATCAAGATTCTAGCTTGCCCTCTCAATACTAGTTTTTAGCACCAAAACTTGCTAAAAATGGATTTGCATTAGATCAATGGCTTATGCTCTTGTACTTGGCTCTAATACCATGTGAAAGTACTATACTTTAGGACCATAAATGGATCTACAAAAGATCCACAAGAGTGATTGGATGCTTGCTTAACAATCTATCAAAAAACTAGACACAAAAAAGTTGATCTAGATTGGCAATTTGACAAACAACAAGCATTAACAATCAAAAGCATTGATAAACATTGAAATACGAGCCCACACGTGTGTACTACAGGCTGTAGTACGGCCTTCAACTTGAGAAACAATTAGAAATTGATTTGGTTTCATTTGGATCACAAAAACTCAATGTACATAGTGAACTAGCTTGAGATTGCCAATGAGCTCCAAAAATTTTCTATCTTCTCACTATGGAGAGAGGGAATACATAGCAAATTCGACTTCCTTCTTGAAGTTAGGTGGATTTCCAGCATGTAATAAGGAAGTTAACTCACTCTCCTTGACCTAAAATGAAACCCTAGTCTATTTCCTAGAGTTATGCTTGGTAGGTAGCTAGTTGGTCAAATTTTCACCTTAAACTTAGGTGTAGGTCCTATAAAGTAGGGATGACCACCAAATAGACATGACCAACTATCTTGACTTGACCTAACCTACATTAGGATGGGTTTCCCATGTGGCATCATTGCCTCACATGTGTGGGACCCACTTGTGTACACAATTTACACTATTCTACATGGTTTTTGATCAAGCTAGATTTGCCAATTTTTGGCAATTCTTCACAGTTGCATATAAGTTCCGAAAGAAAACGTGATACCTAAAATACAAAAAGAAGCACGAAAGTTGATGAACGTGCTTGGGATGAATTATGACACAATACATGCATGTCCAGAAGACCTATGCAGAGGTGAGCATTCAGAAAAGTTTCAATGCCCAATGTGTAACACTTCACGTTATCGAGATGACGTACAAGGGGATAAAGTGCCACGAAAAGTATTACGACATTTTCAATTATTCCATGTAGTGGGTTTCTTTCCTTGCCTAACCTGAATCCAAGATCCAGTCAATCTAGCATCAAAGAGACGAGATAAATTGTCACGCGTAGGTTCGTTCCCATGAGAGTGATAGTATAGTTCAGATTTCAACATGAATGGAGGATCCAAATCTAACTCTAACATCCATTAGCACTACACATCCACGACGAAGATAGCTTACCCTTTCTCTCTCTCCCTTTCTCTCTCATAAAAGTATAATAACACTCAATCCCAATAACATTCAGATCAACAATTAGCAAAAACCAAAGAAAACATGAAAGATGGAAGAGGAAAGAAAAAGAGCAAGGACATTCATCAATCCGATTTCTGAAGAGAACCAATTTGCTTTATTGAAATGAGGAAATGAACATGAGGAGGAACTCGAGTTGGTCCCTTCTTATAGTAGAGAGGAGGACCCTGGTCTCTGAATCCTATTGGTCCATTTCTACCTCCCTAATTATTCAAATTTAAAAAAGTGTGAGAACCATCAAAATTGGATGGAAACCCAACTTTATTCACTAACTTGACATTTAGGCCCTGCGACATTAAAAGTCCTGCAAAAAGGCCTAAAGTCCTTTTATTGACTTGTAACTAATCAATCAAATCTCTATGTGATCATCGGGTTGGACTTACACACGCAGGGTGCCAAATCCCTCTCACTTATTAACTAGGGTTAGGGTTGCCTTGGGATCCACCCTCCAACAGTATCCCCCACCAAAACTGGTGGCGGTCCCATGACACCTGCAATATGCAGTTATTGGGGACTTTTATTTGCTTCACGCCGAATCTTGATTAAATGGTACTGCACCTTCTCCATAAAGTCGAGGTGTGCAGTATTAAAATCCAAATTGTGTGGCAAAAAGCAACGGTGGGCTCCGGCAATCCACTTTGAGGTTGTCCATGATGTAAAGCGTGATTCCCAGGAGCCCCCCATCATTGCTACACAAAAGTATAAACGAGCAACCGACAGCTGATCTTTGATTTGCTCTGAGGCCATCGACTTCTTTGGATCGAATGCCAGAGGAGGGAGACAATTGTCCCATCTGGTTTCCACTGACGCCAACAGATACCCTTTACTCTGGAGATGAAGATTAGCCAGAAGGTCGAGATATTCGTCTTTCAAATAGTTCGGCTGATTCGATTATGTGTAGAATGTCGCAGGTGTCAAAATGTTGTACAGAAACTTGTGTATTATACTAGACATTACTCTGCACACAGAATGAGAGTAGTTCTGCAAGTACTACAGTTTGTGTTGATAAACACAACTAAAAATGCAAAGTGGCAAAACAGAAAACTATGATTCCTACAGGTATCAGATCAGCAAACCAAAAAAAAACTAAAGAGGCAGCATTGCACCCTAGATCAATGATTAATTCAAGGATCAAGAATGTGCAAGAAGAGTCTTGAATGAGATTGAAACACCAAGGAGGAAACTATGAGCATAATCTCCAACATTAATGAACCATATATTGAGACATGTACATATTTTCTAGAGTCCTCCCAAATGTCGTCAAAAGTTGTGGGTATATGGCATTCATAAGAAGGGTGACGACTACAATTTTAACCAAACCGTTTGTCAAGTTGTTTATGTAGTGAGGCAAAAGGTGCAACTAGACCCAAATGTCATCTCCCTCCTAACCTATAGCTTATGTAGCTAGACTGGATGAGTATCATCTAGCATTTTTTAGTTGGTTAATATAGGTACCATTTAAATGTGTGCACAATGTTGTAAAACCATATAAAATACTGTAGACAATAGCTTGATGTAATATGTTGTAGCTGTCATTGTGAAGTTGGCTAGTAGTCAACTTTTTTGAGCCACTACAATTATGAGGAGAAAGCGGAGAATTCTTTGATGATAGCCTCTATGAGAATAAGGTGCATAGCTTTAAATTGTTAGTGGCAGAGGGCATGGACCATATTCAAGATAGCTTTAGCAAAATTGTTTTCTCTCGTGATTTTACAAAGATATTATTTTGAAGCTTTGTCATCCATTATGGATCTACAACAGTTAGATATACTCAAAGCTAGTTATTGTCCACAAAATTCACATTTGAGTTCCATTCTAGGTGACATAGTTGGCATATATAACAAAACATTTATATAAAAAATCAATTCCAATTTGAAAGTGTGAAAAATGAGGAATCACACTTAAATTGCTTCCTTGCATTGTTGCTACTAATAGTTGATGACTCTATGTGAGCTCCACCCAAATGTCTTTTTGTGTCGATTGAAATAGAGGATAGGTTGTGCCTATTGAAGTTTAAAACTACTTTGCTAAAATGGCCTCCTATAGAAGGTCATCATGCACAAAAGTGACCCACTATTGCCAATACTAGACAATTCAAGGTCACCAACGACTGTGACCTCTGCACTTGTCATTGCTAGAAGTAGTTAATGTGGACATGTTTTGTAATAAATTTCTCCCATAACAGCAAAGATTTGTTGAAATTTTACAATTCTAGCTTGACTAGTTTTGATGAATCCACTTTTAAATCATAATATGGCCACGATTTGGGCAGTCACATGTGCCATATGCATAGGATGCTTTTTCCAAAGTCAAATCCCTAACCTAGCTTTGGAATGGCACCTTTGGAATGAGGCCAAAATGTGCATAGATAGGCTAGAGGAAAAGTAGGAGCCAAAAATAGCAAGTTTTACATTGTTTTTGGATCTCGAGATCTAGACCCCTAATTAGGGTGGATCCCATGACCTATTAGGTTGGATGTTAGGGTTATGTTATGATGAGTTCAAAGAAGCCCTAAAATTCTCATAGCTGAGCTACTTATGTATAAATATGTGATGGTTTCTCCTTCAATTTATGAGTAAAAATTTGGTTTTCCTTCTATCAATGTTGTTGGTGATCTCTAAGCTTGATATTTACTATTTGCATTTGTGGGATTGATTAGGAAGTTAAGGTACGATTATCTACCTGTGGCAGTCCATACACTCACACGTGTGAAGGGAATTGCAAGAATTGGAGCCTTATAGTGGAGTTAAAGCCAAGGAAAAGCTAGAAAGCACTACATTGGATGGTGTTTTTGCTATTGGATCTCAATTGGATCTATTCAAAGTGCTTTCACCATCATTTCACAAGTTTATTGGAGACTTTTAGCTATATTTTCAACATGGTATCAGAGCTATTTCATGAAATGAGCTAGAATCTTGCAATTTGATTCACTAGCATCATATATTTTGGACCAATTCAAGCATTGATTGATTCTTTATGATTATCTATGATTTGTATCTCCATTATTGATAAAATTAAGTTCTTGTAGGATCTAATACAAAGATGTTTAGGCTTCTAAAACTAGGTTCAAGTCATTTCTTATCTACAAGATCAAGTTAGCAAGTTTTGCTTGCTTCCTTACATTCAACGCAAGAAAGTTTTGGAGACAATCTCGAGGAGTGGCATTCAAGCATTGGAGAGGTAGAAGGATCAATTGAAGAACTTCAGAACTAGGTTCAAGTCATTTCTTATCTACAAGATCAAGTTAGCAAGTTTTGCTTGCTTCCTTACATTCAATGCAAGCAAGTTTTGGAGACAATCTCGAGGAGTAACATTCAAGCATTGGAGAGGTAGAAGGATCAATTGAAGAACTCCAAGGTGTCCACATGGACGAGGAGAATAGGAGACAACACTTCAATGCAAGGATGGATAGGCTCTCTATCCATGGTGGACGATCAAGCACTCTTCACCAAAGACAAGGGCAAAACCAAGAGCAAGGGAGCTACATTCAAGAATGGTCAAGCAAAGATTGAAGATCAAGATGGATCTTCAACTCCAATTCTAAGCAAAACCAAGAAAGACAAGTCCAAGATCAAATGTTACTATTGTAGCAAGATGGGGCACTATGCCTTGGAATGATTCAAGAAGAAGCAATCACAAGGACAAGAAAACATCAATCAAGAGGAGGAAGAGAGTCCACATGAGGACTCACTAATGATGTCAAGCTTTTCTTCATCAAGCTTCAAGGGGGAAGATCCATGGTGGATAAATAGTGGGGCAAGTTCCATGACAAGCAAGAGGGAGTATTTTTCAACTCTTTTGTCTTATGAAGGACCTATAAAGTCTATTTGTATAGCCAATGATGATGTTTGTAAGATAGGAGTAGGTTCCATTGCCTTGTGCTTAGGATCTTCAAGAAAGATCAATGATGAAGGAGTCTTGTACATTCCTAGCATCACTAAGAATCTACTTAGTGTTGGACAAATGGTTGATGATGCTTTTTGTGTGCAATTCACTTCTAATATTTGTTACATAAAGAAGAAAGACAAGGTTATTTCTGAAGGCACTAGACTTGGAAAACTTTACAAGTTAGATGCTTTTGTTGACACCAATGTTGTGATGCTAGCCGAGAGGCACAAATTGCCAAACTTTGATCTTTGGCACAAAAGGCTTGGACACATCAATCCAAGTTCTATGGAGGCTATGTGCAAGGAGGAGCTTGTGAGAAATATCAACTAGTTTAGTCATATTTTGGTTAATTGGTTATTTAGGCTAATATGCATTTTTAGACTTAGAGATAGATATTTCAAAGTTATATTAGTCTAAATGTTTTGGAATTACCGCTTTTGGAAAGTGAGGGAGAGTAAGTAGGCAAGTTTGGACCCATTCAAATTTGAATGATTGGTACATTGAATCTGGTCCATATTATGAGTAGGGTTTTGGACCTAGAAGTTTCTATGGAGGGAAACCACATTTAAAATAAGGCATAGACATGTTATAAATAGTGTACAAGCATGGGAGAACATGATTCTCTCTCTCTCTTATCTCATTTCATGCTTATACATGAGTTCCCTTGGATTCATCTATCCATTGGTGCACTATAGTGATGATATCTTGCAATCTTGTGTGTAGAATGCAATTTTATGTTATGTATTGGATCCACACGTGTGAAATATAGTACCTTACTGTTATTGTACAGAAAACAACTTCATTTTATCATATTTCTAATGTTTGATCAAGATCTGAGTTACAAAAGCCATCTAGGCTTACTTATGATGAGAAGGGTAAGCAAGTTGAAGGTACAAATTTTGCTTTACTCACATGTTTTGGAAAATCTTCTTGTGTAGATGATGCTATGGAAGTGGATATTGTCTCTCATGGTTTTCCAGCAAATAATGGATCTGGAAAAGAGGTCTTAGTCAATGGATTTGATGGTCAAGTGGAAGATCAAGAGTCTGATCTCAAAGGGCTTCAACAACACAAAAGGGAAAGTGGCAATTTGGAGCTAGTCAAGAGCATGAAAGGAGGGTCAAATGACAAAGATCTTTTGGATCTATTTTTGTAGGTGTTTTAAGACTCAAGTAAGGTCAAAATAATAGCAAGGAAGTGTTTTTCAAGTTTACTTTACTTGATCTATCTCTTGTTTGAGCTACTGTATGTGAATGTGTGCAAATTGTCAAGATATGGTGAAACTAGCTACATTGTCTTGCAATATCTTATTGTTGGAGTTGTACTAACATTCTTGGCTAGTTTGCTAATGCAAATGAGACTTATGGAGGATCATCATGTCACTCATTCATGGCCAAGTCATCAAGTGTTGATGACGTCTTGTGGCAAGATGGAGATGGAGGCTCATTCATGGAGTTTTATGGTGGAGACATATCAAGAAAGGACAAAGTTGGAGGACACAAGCAAGAAAGTGGTCACCACTCACATTTATTGGTTGTTTGCTGTCATTTTTTAGAGAGTTCGGAGCTGGAAGCATTGAGGAATCATTACATTTACATTCTATTTGGTTCTTCATGTTCTAGTTACATCTTGATGTGTAAAATTGATGATAGTGAAACATCCAATTTGGACACTATTCTCTATATCAATTATGGAAATTACTTTAGAACTTCAGAAATGAGATCTATACTTAGGATGGAGATCATTCTAAAGTTGGATCAAAGCTCTGTGGTTAAAACTATGCCAAAACTAGTTGAAGAGGGAGTGTGGGAAATATCAACTAGTTTAGTTGTATTTTGGTCAATTGGATATTTAGGCCAATATGCATTTTTAGACTGAGAGATAGATATTTCAAAGTTATATTAGTCTAATTTTTTTTTAATTACCACTTTTGGAAAGTGAGGGAAAGTAAGTAGGCGAGTTTGGACCCATTCAGATTTGAATGGTTGGTACATTGAATCTAGTCCATATTATGAGTAGGGTTTTGGACCTAGAAGTTTCTATGAAGGAAAACCACACTCAAAATAGGGCATAGACCTGTTATAAATAGTTTACAATCATGGAAGAACATGATTCTCTCTCTCTCTCTCTCTCTCTCTCTCTCTCTCTCTCTCTCTCTCTCTCTCTCTCTCTCTCTCTCTCTCTCTCTCTCTCTCTCTCTCTCTCTCTCTCTCTCTCTCTCTCTCTCTCTCTCTCTCTCTTATCTATTCATGATTATACATGAGTTCTCTTGGATTCATCTATCCATTGGCGCACTATAGTGATGATATCTTGCAATCTTGTGTGTAGAATACAATTTTATGTTATGTATTGGATCCACACATGTGAAATACAGTACCTTACTGTTATTGTATAGACAGAAACTTCATTTGATGTTTGATCAATGTTGTTGAGTTTGCATCTCTTTCATCAAGTAGATGTGGATTTTCTACATTGTCAATGGTGCTAATTGTGTTGTCTTCCATCATTAGAGGAGTTCTCAATATCAAAAAGACCCTTTAAGGAATGCCATGTAGGATATAGAAAAATATCAAAAAAAAAAAAACAATATTGTTTACTTGCTTGCCCCCACCACTCATGAGGCCTCCCCAACTCCCAATGATCTAACCACAGTGTCAATAGTCACAGTTAAGAACTGTAAACAGTTCGTAGTATAACTTGACTAGATTCAAAAAAATTCCCTCCATTGGTTACGAAAAGGGCAATATTTTCACTGGATCTAGAATATGACCGCCATTGCCAAATTCGAATCAGGAAAAATTGCAAAATGTTTACACATGCATTCCTTCCACAAGAATGGAAATATGGGTGCCATCTCCAATTATGAACGCCATCATACCTTGGAATGGAAATATGAGCGCCAACTACCTATTGGAATGAAAAAATGAGCGACATTTCCAAATTTGAATCAAGCATACAAGCATGGAGATTGGATTGATCGTACATAGTATATAATATAATCAAAGATGAGTATTTTGTTTTGCTTCATAGAATTTGGTCATAGTACTTTGATGCAACTGATTACTCTATTGTCTTTTTGATGATGACATTGTATCATCTACATGTGGATATCCCTATTGATTTGGCACCTTTGTAGAGAAGAGGAGGCAAAGGAATTCAAATATTTGTTGAGGATCGTTCTCGTTACAAGGCAAAAGGAAAAAAAAACTTGGATTTGTGGACAGATGGAACATTATATCCACAAGATCCAAGCACTTTGACACATCCCACATTCTCTTCAATAACTCATTTAGTTACATGGATATGCAATGGGCATAGTGGATTACTAGGATATTGTGAAAGATTGCAGAACCATGGAAAACAACTTTATATGAATAAAGTTCACTTTTTAGAAGGTGAGTTAATTCGGATATCCTCTTATTGTCAAAATAGAGATTGTAATCTCCAAAAGACGTTAGAAGAAAATGAACAACTTAAAAAAAATAATGAATCATTACATAAGATAACAATCAATATCAAATCAGAACTAGAGCAAATGCAATCAGTCTTACAGTCTATTCGTATTGAAAACTTACAATTATTGAAGGATGTGGATTTGGCAAAGAAGAAGGCTGAAAGTAAGAAGCGAAAGCGACAAAGTTACAAGGATATTCAAACGCTTTCAAAAGGAGGTTATCGAAATAGAAGGATCCGTGCATTCAAGTAAGCATATTCTGATTTTGTAAGTTTTTCAATAATATTTGGATTTAATTTCAGCTATGGTAATATTCTGTTAACTATCTGTTTTTTTGCAGATATGCATTAGTAGCTCCTCGGAATATTAAAGACAATGCTTTACTAGGAATGTCATTGGACACAATATTGACTTGTAAATCCACTAAGCGTATCATGATGAACAATAGGAGTTCAAATGTAAAGTGTAAAATAACAGAGTCTTTGATGGTGGACATTCAAATTTTTTTAGATAAGACTATAGTTCAGGGTGCTTGTGATTTTGTAGGTATTAGCAGGGAAGCATTTGCAACAATATTTAAGCTAATTAGAGAAGCTTTTAAGCAAGTTCAAATTAGAAAAGTCCCAATCCCTAGGACATATCACTTGAAGAAAGAGAGAGATACATTAAACATAGGTATGCATAAGATCACTGGAACTCCATTTCATATTGAGGAGGTGTATGAAACTGATGGAAGATCGATATTCTATAATTCATCAAACAACTTATTTGTTAATCTAAATTACTTGCTGAGATACATCGTCACATTCTATGATATAACCTATGAAAAGGTGAATGGCAAAATTATCATAGTACTTAAGTTAGATGAGTCAGAAATTGTGAAAGGGCAGAAGATGGAGAGAGTTAATATAACTCTCATGAATGGTGCTCTATCACAAACAGAGAACCAAGAAGATTTCAGATTCAGTGTCTAGTCAGAAAATGATATATGGTGGTTGGCAGCGTTTCAGGTAACTACCCTCATTATTACATTACATTCATTGAATAGTATTAATTCATTGTAAACTAAGTCTAATTAATTCTTTGGACAGGTGTTGAAGGAGGATCATGATATATTATCATGGATATTCTCAAGGACATCTTATCCTAGGATCATCAAGGGCCATATGGATGGAGGACTTCTCAATGTTCCAAGAGTTGGAGACTTCAATGTTGAATGGCACTTAGCAGGTGATTTGAAAACATTGAAATGTATGTATAATGTCTCTCATGGTGCTACATCAAAACACCCTTGTTTGTACTGCATGAAAATGGCAAAAGATGTAACTACGAGTACATGATTTACTAGAGAATATGCAGATCCAAATTGGAAGCCTGTGCTGTCTATCCCCTTGAAAAATGTGCATATTTGCACTCTTCATGCAGAAGTTAGATTAATAGAAAAGATCATATCTTCGTATAGTTTTTGCTTGGAATACTAAGCCAGCATCATTAACAAAGGAAGCTATCTCTCGATTAGAAGATATTTTATCAAAAGCAGGACTCCATCAGGGACATGTCAAAATTCAAAAGGATGAAAAGCTTTTAGGAAAGAATGGGGACATGCCAACTAAGCCAAGCATAGGAGGAGCAAAAGCACGCCATTTCTTATCAAATCATACTGGTAAGGCTTCTAATATTCAACACTCAGTCTGGACAGATGTTATTGCTTCCACTCAGGACTTCGAGAAAGACGGCAAAACTAGAGTACTAAAAGTTGATGTATGGAAGAAGCTTGATAGTATGATTGCTATTTTAAGAAAAGAAAAATACTCTGATATTGATAAGAAAGCTGTCAAAAAAAAAAGGACTTGTGTTGAGTTTGTTAATGCAGTATCAAAAGTATGGGGAGAAGATCACATCACTCATTACATGGTTAGTATAAAATTTTCAAGATGCTTTCAATTTTTCATATATATTTAGATCCAAACATAAGACTAACATTATGATTTTGACATATGCAGCACATACTAAGAGATCATACAACATTTTTTGCAAACACATATGGAAGCTTGAGTGTACGGTCATCACAAGGTCTGTTTGTGGCATATATAAAGATTCATAAAAATAGATACCACAATCTACAAGTTCCTTTGGACTTCTTCCTTTGTATTGCAGCTTTCCAACATCAGAGTGAATCACGTCTAATATTTCTACAAGTGATTGTGTGGGCTCCCATTCACTTATGCATGATGGATATAAATATGAAAGGAAAAAACAATGTTGAAGCATTTAAATCATAATCTGAAGAGCATCAATAAAGAAAATCACCTACGATTTCTGTAGAGTGCATTTGTTTCGATATACTTACAATTATATTTGATGATCATGAGGATTGATATCATGTACTTTGATTTTTGAATGCATATATACATGTTGTACTAAAACTTCTGATATCGATTGACCTCCAAGCGTAGTCTTAAACTCCAAAATTTTTGAATAGATCACTCAAATCAAATTTGAAAATTTTACACAAAGTTGGAACAAAATTGGTATCCCCTACACTAATAGCTTTTGAAAAATTTCAGTAACTTTTGCTTCTCTTAACCAAATAGCTTGAAAATTGGTGCAAATCATAGCTAAAATATAGCACTAAAGAATATGTAATTAGACTAGAAATATAAAATGAATTATCACTCCAAAGATTGACCCAAACATGTATGAAAAATTCAAAGCTAGAAACTAGCCAAAAGAGAACTACAAAAAACAATGAAATGTCCATATGAGATGAGATCATGTTGATCAAGATGATTTATGGATTTGATGCTCTGATAGCACAAATTTTATTGCCAAACCTTTCAATTAAAGCTAAAAATGCAAGGAAATAGAGGCAACCATCACATATATATTGAAAAGAACAAAAGATAGCAAATAACCATTAGTTGTTTTTTGTTTTTCCCAGCTTTTTGGTATTTCGTCCTTGTTTTTTACTTCATGGTGGTGGAATTGACCTCCAAGTAAGTGGCTTCTCTGATTTTGGTTTTCTTTCAGCCTAATGATCATTATTATGGGAATTTTTCGTAAAAAATGATGGAAATTTATGGATTTTTGATGGTTTTTTGTGGTTTTTGAGCTACTATTCCATGTTTTGGCTTGAAATCACTCGGGATAAGATATTTTATGATTTTGAAAAAAGTTCGGTTTGTAATAGTATTGGATACTCATTACTAACTTTTTCAAATCTTTGATATCTTATACATTGTCTCCTGAGGACCTTTTTAAGGGAAATTGAGAATTTCTTTTAAAAGGGGGAGATGAAGAGATAGGAATAAGACTTTCATGGGATCGGCCAATTGCATAGATTTCTTTTGAGGAATCCAGTATGTGTGCAAAGGTTAAACTATTCTAGTGAAACAGAGGAACTCTCTAGGGATTGTTGCATATAATCTGGAAGTAGAGGAGTTTTGGGGTAGTAGTGGTAAAGATTAAATTTAGCTTTCACTGATCGGTTTTACCAAGTACCATTTGGTTATGGATTGGATCAGTGGGAATAAAGCTTTAATATTATGTCCAAAGATGTCTATATAGGTCAACCTAATCCTGGTTTGAATACTAAAATCTGATGTGGGTTGATTGAGTGAAGAAATTTTGTTATTAAAATTTTGATGGTTGGAAAACTTGAGGTTGTGGAATTATTCACTTCAGAGATTTCCTAGATATGCTATCTATTCATGAGAAATAGAGATCTTTTGTAGTTGAGCTGCAAGATTTTAGGTGAGTAATGTGGGTAACATATGCGGGTTATGGAAGAATCTGCCAGTTTGTAGCCTATGTTTATGCATATGAACATAGTTGGATATGTTGGTTACCTATGTCCTAATCTTGTGGATCTACTATGTGTTCCCTATGTACTGAGTTTATATCGTATACTTAAACTAGTTAGAGAGCATAGACATATGAACAAGTAATGTTTAGAACAGTTACTTGTAGGTTAATGACTCTTTTTGTGGAAAGGGTAATTCATTAACTTACTGATGGTTTAGATGAGATTCTAAGTGTGGTGTTGTTCTGGGATATATGAATTTGGCACCTAGACATTTGGAATTTTTGAATCATTAGCAATTGACTTGAGTAGTTGGATTACTCTTGATTAAATGTTGATTGGTTGAATAAGGGGTGTGAAGAGAATTCATCAGAAACTATTTTGGTCAATATGTATCGCTTATAAGACACATGATTTGTTAGTCATCAGGTTTCATCAGTAAAAGTTGTGTGCATAAAATATAGGAAATTCTTGGTATAGAATATTTCTCGAATGGGAAATAGACTCTAAATTATTGACTGTATCCCAGTGAGCTCATATTGGATGACAGAGTTTAAAAAATATCAAGGATACCTACTGAGTTTGGAATTCAACAAAACTTTGTAATCTTTAGAAGTTGTTCTAGGTGATCGTATAAAGTTTATGTAGTTGAACGGATGCTAAAATGGTTTTGGCATGTTTCTTGTCTTTAATTACTTGATTGATCGCAAAGTTTGGATAACTCATAATCTTGTTACAGATCAGATTGAAAAAATATTCTTGAGATCTAGTAATTTTCCGTAGGGGAAAAGATTTTAGAATAGTTCTTATATTTCCTAAGTGATATGTTGCACATATGCTCCAGTATCTTTTAATGATTATGGTTTTGGAATCCTGTAAATTATGATTGACGAATCATAAAACTCTAAATATTTATGATTGACGGATCATAAATTGATACTCAATGGTCATCAGAAGATTATAAGGAAATGATGAGTAATTCTTGATCAATTGAAAGAGTCAAGAATTTAGATTAGTTAATTGAAAATCTAAATTTCCTTACTCCAATGTTTAATTTGAGAACATTCGTGTCTCACATGCATTCTTATTAAGTAAATTGTTTTTACTTGTGGAGAGATTTCTTATTTTAGTGGATGAAGCTCTACTACAGATTGTGGTCTATGGATGCTTGTGTACGGTTTTTAGCCTAGATCTCCGGTTAATTGGGAGACAGACATGGTTGTTATTTACTTGCATGAGATGCTAGGAATAGAGCACTTAACTCAAGAGAGTATTTGGAGTACTCAGAATTGAGTTAAAGTCATTTTTATCTTGAAGGATCTCCTAGAGATTCTAGTAAGATGAATTGTTATACCTTAGTTTTTTATATATATTCTAAGTGTATTTGTATCAAGAAGCATTTATGACAGGTCTACAAGAAATTGTGAATAGTCTTGGACTATAATTATTTGTTTTTTTAACTTTTGAATATTGATCTCCAATGTAGGTGATGATTCACCCTATGCTTCATGTAAAATGAATTTACATGAAGGTGACATCACTAATCTGGAGAGAATTAGACCCAATAGGAAAATTTATCACTTAATGTACTTATAGAAGCATCTATAGTACTTCAAAGTAGAGATAAACAATGAAAAATTTATTCTATATCTAAGTACTTATTTGATCTTTGGAGTCAAGATTTTCGGGTAAATTTGAAAGTTGAAGGATTGGATTGTTAGCTTTTGAACTTGATCTTCAGAATAAGTCGATTGCTCATCCTATGTTTCATGTAAAATGGTTAAGACCTAGTTTATATGATGATGATAGTTGGATGTGTTGAGGATTTTACCCATTTGGAGGACTTACGCTCAATGTATCTTTGGAACCTGAAAGAGTACTCAAACCAGAGATAAATAATTGAGAAATCGTTCTATCTCTAAGTGTTGATTAGGTAGATGGGCAAAATTGAGGATGATGATTCGTGGAAAAAAGTTAAAAGCATAAAGAGGATCTTCCCTAGTTTTCACTTATGAGGACAAAAGTAGTTTAAGGGGGGGGAAATGTTACATCCATGTCCTATATGAGGGATTCGGAATAATTCTTGACATGGATAGTCGGTAATCCAGAGTGTATAAGGTTATTAGTTATGCCTCGTCATTTCGGACTTGGTTGGTCATGTAATTAATAATCTTATGAGGGCCTAGACCTATATTTTGTTGGATTATTCTCCTACTGATCGACTAATCGACATTTTAATCTTCTTTCAACTTTTATCCAGACCTGCAGATTTCTTCATGTTTTTACACAGTTTGCATACCTACTCAGAAATGGCTCACAATGTCGGCAGTTTTGGGATTTTCGTCTTTTGGAATTTTCTCTCACTTCGGCTTTTTCACAAAATGCCAGATGCCTCAAATGTTAGGGAAATGATGTTGGCGAAGACCTTCGGATTATTCACATTTTTCACATGACAATTTACAATCATTTATGCAGAGTGACAATTCACCTTTAATTCTGCAGACAGACTGTTTACGACCAAAGCCACCAACTTGCAGTAATTCATCAGCAAGTAATTTCTGAGAGGTCCTAACTGGATGGATGCCAACACATCACAACCAATGGACAACCTAATTGCTTAGTATAAATAGCTGTTCATATTCCTACATCAAAAGATTTTGAAGCATGAAGATCAATCATCAAGTATTGAACAGTTAGCATTCTCTCTCTCAAGCCTGTGAGCTTGAACACTCCTAAGCATTCTAGCTCATTCTTTAGAGTTGTTTAGAGATTGCTATTGCGCTTACTGCTTATCAACATTGCGCTTAATTCAAATTTATATTTAGCCACTCAGAGATAGCTTAGAGTACGTGGCTTCGATCCACAATTTGTTGTACTCATTTACATCTTTTTTGTTTTCATACTGAATCAATACTATCTTCTTGTTGCGTCCAAGTTCGTCTCAGAATGTATGCATTTCTATAATTCTTCGCGACTAATTATTTGTCTGATAATTCAATGCTTTAATGTTTGGCTATGTAATCAATGTAGTACTAATGATTCCAAAGTTAGTTACTATAAGATCGAACATGATTTCTATCACTATTGTTGTGTTTGAAATTGATAGTCGTAGTCATGCATAGAGAAAGAGAAAGATAGTTTATTCCGTTGTGCACGACACATTTTAATTCTTGTCGTTTGATTTTTTTTATTCGATTCTATTCGACCTATCTCTTTTCACACCTCTTTCCAACATATTTGGACTATGGAGCACTTGCATAATTGTTGACTGCTATTATGCAAGAATAGGAGGTCAATTGCTTATAATTGGGTTGTATGGGATCCTAGAAAGAATATTCTCTCCCTAATGGAGATTATATATACCTATGGAACTCGCCCATCTCCCTATTGGATTTTTTGATTCATAAAGCCAAGATCCTTTGAAGAAATTTCAACTCATTGAATAATAAATAACACCTTTGATGAACAAGGTCACATATTAAGCCACCCTTCATGACCCATGAGCAAAGGAGTCTATTATGTAGGAATATTGACTTGCTAATGCTGGGGCATGCAGTGTCAAGGAAATACATTGAAGTTGTCCAGTATGGCTACGATGTCAATCACTAGCCTGCCATTATCCAATTGGTGTGGTCAAGGTTGAAAAGGCCACTGTTCATGACCCATGAGAGGAGTATGCTACATGCTATCATTGACTTGTTGATGTTGTGATGCACATTGCTAAGGAGACTGGGATGAAGTCATACACGATGGCTAATATGGCAGTCATAGGCCCACCATCATCCAACCTTAGTGACTAAATAAGAGAATCACCAACATCTCTTGCAAGCACCCACCAGCCATCGTATGTGCCTCACCGGTTGTATGTCAAAGGTCCAAAAATCAAAGTTGCCAATTGAAAGCAAACAAAAGTTTTATTCTTCTAACTACATATCTCCACTCTTTGCACTATCTAATTCACTTTAAGAATGGAATTTAGTCAAATTCGATTTCAATCCTTCACTAAATTTGTAAAACACTCAAGAAAAAACTATAAATTTCAAATTTGTAACAAAACCTCTTGTATTTGTTCTAGCTAAATACTACAAACACTATATTCTAAATATGTTATACATAACAATTACTACTACATAGTTGCTCATATTACTACAAGATAAACCGACTTATCTAAAAGATTGTGAAACACATTGTCATGCATCTCGAGAAGTGAAAATAAGAAAGTTTTGCAATAAATAAGATAATTAAAAAGCTAGTTTTCAAATCAAACTCACTTGAAAAGGACACCTCAACTTTGAGAGAATAATTATGATACCTTATTGATGTTGTGGCACAGCTAAAAATGATGTAATATTCTATCTTAATTTTTTCAGCCAAATACACATGCGGATATGACTTGCACATTCTACCTTCATTAGTACATAATTTCTTTATTTGAAAAGCTTTCTAATAAACAATTGGCATTAGTATGAAAATCTATTCTACAATTAACGAGTCCCTCCATATAGTTTGCCTTCTCAGTTAACTATAAAAGTCAAAATTAGAAACTCATATCAAGATGTTTTAGGCTAGCTTTGTAATAACATCCACAACATGAGCCCAGTCATGAGCCCTTCACCATCCAACGACATCGATTGCTTGAGAGCATCAAGAACATCTCTTGTAGGCACCCACAAACCTTCATATATGACCTACCCCTTAATTGATAGAGCTCATGAATACCACGTAGACTTGGCACAAAGGTTTAAAATCAAAGTTCTCATTTGAAAGGCAAAAACAAAATAAAAATTCTTCATGAAAGAATGCCATTTTTTGCACTATTTGAACCACTTTAAGAATGCATAGTACAATATTATGTAGATCCTACACTAAATTTGAAAAACACACGAGGAAAATATGAAATTTTCAATAATGTAACTAAAACTAGTATAATGCTTCTAGGTAAATAACACAAATGCTCACATAAACAAAATCACAAATCATAAAAAGAAAAAAAACAAGGACTCATGAAAATCAAGGTCGTCCTCCACTAAATGTAAATTGATGAGTTCGTTGCATACGATTGTTGACTCACTATTGCTTCAACACACATTGTTAAGGGGATGCGTTGAAGTCAACCACCATGGCTACCACATAGGTTACTAGCCCACTATCATCCAATTTGTGTGGTTAAGGTTGCAAGTTTGCTAAACCATAAGAGGTATTTGCTATGAATTATCGTTGATTTGTTGTTGTTGTGGTGCACATTGGTAACAAGAAGGGTTGAAGTAATCCATTGCGGCTACTACGATAGTCATGAGCCCACCGTCATCCAACCACATTGATTGCTTGAGGGTATCACCAATAACATTGTCAAGGAAAAGGGCTGAAGTCATCCACCATCTTGCTATTACGGTACTCATGGGTCATGGGCCCACCATCATCCAATCGTCATGATTGCTTGCGTGCATCACCAACATACCTCAAGACCACCGACCTTCATGTGCCCTCGAATGATGGTGGGTGTGAATGCCATTTTGCAAGATGAAATGTAGTCAAAGGTCTAAAAATCAGCACTCTCAAGTAAGAGGCAAAGAAAACATAGTTGAAGAATGCCAATCTTCGCACTTTCTAATCCACTTAGAATGAATAGTAAAATGAGTTGTCAACCCTTTACAAATAAAATTTAAGAACACCAAGTTTACATCTATAAATTCCAAATTTACACTAATATATTAACAAAAACTATTGTATTTATCACAAGTAAAATATTCTCTCAAATTTCAAATAAATTGAAAATCCATTCCATGGTGGAAAATTCCCTTCATAGTTTTACTTTTCGGTAGTGTAAAAATCCATAATAAAAAATGAACATGGCGATAAAGGTTCTATTGCCAATACCAATTTCAGTTTGGCAAATCAATTTCTAGTCTATGATCTAAATTTACATGGCCAGAAAGGTACTTTTATTGCCAGCAACATTGTTGAAGAATTATGTGGATCAATTTCTCATAGAGAATGATGCCCTACATTTTTTTAAGTGTGCATCTTATAATTGTGGTAAATAAGAGACATGAAACTTTTGGCTCAATGTTTTTTTTTATAATGTTTATGGTGGTTAGGGTAATTTTCAAAGTTAAATCGCACCCTCGGAGGCTCGGCTTGGCATACCTTAGGTCTTTCTAGAGATCTTTATGGTGCTTAGGGTAGTATTTGGAGTTAAGTCTTGCCATAGCTTTTCTTACCAAAAAGTGAAAGATCATCACCACACTTAGATACCAAGAGACTTTGAAACTAATAATTGGTGAAATGGAAATTTGAAATATTTCTTCTCCATAGCTCTAGCTCTATTGTTTCTTGAGATCAGTGATGGCAGCCAATATTGCCTTAACTCTGAAGAAATAGTAGTGTCAACATGGAGACAATGTATGCAACAAGGAATAGTAGTGTCAATATGGAGACAATGTAGCCAGTTGCCACCTTTCTGGCACTTTGGCAAGGTCAACAAACGGCTTTGACACCATTCGGAATTAATCCAGGCTGATTGCTGCATCCCACCCCATTTCTAGGCCAGTTCCATGCTCACAAACAATCCATAAATATCACCCCCATGCTTGCCCAATTTCCATCAGTCCAGTTTTTGGTTACATACTCTACCAGCTGCCATGATCCATCCTTAGCTCATGTAACCATTCTATTATTGCAGCCTTGCATTGTAAGGCTTTCTAGGCTCTCAAGTGTTAAGTATTAGCTGATAGGCTGAGCTGATCATTAGCATTTAATGTAGAAAAATATAGTCCAATCATTATCAGTAGTCATTGCCCCTACTCTGATATGTCAAACTGACCTGACCTTAGCTTGCCTGCTGATTGCAGCCAGAGAGCAATTCTGACAGTAGGTGGTTTTGCTGTTTGTTGATGCTCATACTAAAAGAAAAGGATCTCAAAATCAGTCCCGTATCATAATTTAAGGCATCTAGTTTAATGATTGATCAACTTCATTGGGTTCCATTCTTGCTCTCTCAATGATTTTCTCATCTATAGCTCTTTAGCTGTTAGTTGCTGAAGTAAAGCTAGTCTTCCCTTCTTTGGAATCGCAGCTCAAAATCTCATTCGATTACTACACTTTGGCTTTTGCTTCTCAGCCACAATGCTGGGAGTACAGGGATCGTATACTTCAGAGCCATTGAGGCCTTTGCTTTTACGGATAGCTATAGCCATTGCTCTACTTTCAACCCAAGCCAATTCACAGCTCCAAAACGATTTTCACAGTTCCAAATGCCCGGGAGTAGAAGCTACTGTAAGAAATGTAGTCAGTGCAGTGCTTCAGAGCAACCCCGGATTGGGAGCAGGACTACTTCGCATGCATTTCCACGACTGCTTCGTCAATGTAAGAACTAGGCACGAGCCTCATACTTGGCGGTTTCTTCACAGTTAATTCTTCATCTGCATCGTGATTGTAACAAGCCTATAAATGATAACCTTTATATCTAGAACAGTTGAGCAGTCTATTAAATTGCTCTCTCCGTCTGCAGCTTGAGAGCGATGAGTTGCCGACTTATAACGTGGGCTTAATTTTTTTCGAATGCGATCTATGATCTTGCTTACGCCGTTTGATAAGTTTGGAAGGAGCATGGATTTGAAAGCAAACTATAATTCAGAAGTATTATGTATAAAGCAGCGCCGAGCTGGGTGTTGTGTTTGTGACATGGTTGGATTGGCTTAATCATGCAGGGCTGTGATGGCTCTGTGCTCATTGATTCGACGCCAAATAACCCATCCGAGAAAGAAGCAGGTGCCAACAAAGGAACTCTTCGTGGGTTCGAGATTATCGACACTGCCAAGGCTCAGCTGGAGGCGAGATGTCCAGGAATGGTGTCATGCGCAGACATACTCGCGTTTGCAGCCCGTGACAGCGTCTTCTTGGTAAGAATTAAGAACCGAGAGGATAAGATTTTGTCAGCTGATGATGGCTCTTGATGAAGAGAGAGAGGGGAATAGCCCACAGAAATTTCTGGCCAATTTTGCGATCCATTAAGAACATGATAAGTAAGCGCTTACTAATCATATTGTGCTGTCTGTTTGAATTATTTGTTTGCACAGCTTAAAGGACCATTCTGGCAGATCTTATCAGGGCGTCGTGATAGTAATATCTCCCGAGTGTCTGACGTCAATCTACCAGGACCATCTTTCAACTTTCAACAGCTAACTCAAAGCTTTGCGGCAAAAGGTCTATCGCAGGATGAGATGATTACCCTTTCAGGTAGAATTTCCACCGATTGACAAGAGCAATCAAAAGCGTGAAATTATTTCTAATGTAGATGATTAGTGTGCGCTGATTTAAAATCTAGAAATACTTCTCCATTCTCTTCTCCTTCCTCGACAAAACCATGAGCTGCTGTGTTTGAATTTTGAAATTTCAGTCTGATCTATATCTAGTTGTTCCATTGGATTATGGATATATGTGCATATATGAAAAACGTATCTTAAGACGTTGCAATGGAATGGGAATGAAATGGCAGGAGCTCATACGATCGGCCAGTCTCTTTGCTCTTTCTTTATCAACAGGCTCTACAGCTTCAACAGCACCACTGCTCAAGACCCATCTCTCGATCCTGTATACGCTGCAAAGCTCAAGACCTTGTGCTCTCAAAACAACCCCGATCCTAACGCAGTTGTTCCCCTGGACCCGATTTCCCCCAATGACTTCGACAACAGCTACTTCGTCAATGTGCTGCAGGGGCGAGCCTTGTTCACATCGGATCAAGCACTGGCAACAGATACAGCTGCCATAGCCACTGTTCAAGGCAACTCTCAAAACCCATCTCCCTGGATCGTCAAGTTTCCGCAAGCAATGATCAAAATGAGTGAGATTGGTGTCCTAACGGGTCAGCAAGGGGAGATTCGGAAAAACTGTCGAGTTATCAACTCATCCTAATAGCTAAGAGCAGCAATTCTCCAAGTAAATGGTTAGTTATAAGCAAGGGCAGCTTACTATCTCATCTTCAGGTCAGAACCTGTCACTCCAATCCTGCCCACAAATTATGTGGACATACAACAAAAACATAACTCACAGAAACAACCAGATCCAGTCCTGCAGCAGCAAGCTTATAGTGCCAGTGTGCTTTACTCATATCACTGACTCATGAGCTACAACTTACATGATGGATCCAATAAGCAGGAGCCTAGATTATACAGAACTATATAGCAAACATTATAGAATCATACTCTCTGACAGTTGTTTGGTATGTTACATTACTGCATAGCATTTACCGTTGCAAGAATTTTAGCAGTAAATTGCTACCTACATGATAACTTGCAAGGCAATAAAGAGATTCAACCATTCTATTGAATTACAGCCAAAAGCTGGCACATGTTCTTCTGCAAAATGGTATTTTTAAATCAAAAGTATCATGCTGAAGTAATCAAATAAAGCTTGTTCTCAATGGGCAGTACACTTGCACTTATATTCTGATTTTTATGGCACATCTTAAGAACACAATTTTACATTTAAGAGTAGAATGAGGTGTAGCATAGTGGGAAGATTTGGAGTCTTTTGAGGAAAACTTTGAGCACTTAAAAGTTGGTAGTACATAAGGTTTTATGAGTGCATATTTTTATGTATTATGGAAGGAGCCGGGCAGAGGCCATTATGCCCTCGCCCAATTTTTTTTGAAAATACTCCTTCCATTGCATAATGGATACCTTGAATTTTTTCACAAGTACATTACGAAGCATAATAAGCAGTTTGACTTTGACTGACCACTACAAATGCCCCGAGTGGCAGTCGTACAAACTCCGTACGGACGGGCACAGACAGGCACAAAAAAAAAGTGCAAAATCTGCCTTCGAAAAAAACACATATTTTCTGCTTTTTAATTTGTCTAAAAATGGGCATAATATGCATAAGGTATCCATTACTTCTATGTTATACTACAATGTAAAATTTGTCACCAATTTTTTTGAAAATGTGCATTTTATATTGAATTAGAGTCAACCAGTCAAACTACTCCCTTTATTTGATAAAATATTCTTTAATTTAAATGATTTTTAGCTATAAATTGGCACCATGATTTTTGTGGTCAACATTTCAAAAGGTAGGAGATGTAATGAGGTATCATGATTAAGATATGTTATGGTGACAAAAAATCCATAAGATGGAATATTATTAAGACTATTCTATTTTATTTGTTCTTGTTGGAATTTTGTGTTTGACGAATAGCTATTGATCAAAGACTTTTTTAGAAGTTTGAATTTTTTTTAAAGTGTACAACATTTAATTGGTCAATATCACTAAAATTTTCAAGATTCTCATTACCTCAAGTCAAAATATTGAAGAAAGTTGTCTTAAATTGTCCTAGGAAAAAAAATTGTCCCTTCTACACCTCTAGAGTTAAGCTCTCAAGACCAATGCTCATACTCTTGCTTTTTCTCTCCCATGCATTCACTAACAATAAAGGTTAATTGATCATAATGCATTTATAATATCATTATGATGTTAATGTAATGTGAATCTAGTATAATGAATGAAATAATAAATTCACCTTTTATGTAAGATTCATCATATTTGTTAGTGCTTTTATATAATGTTTCATAATCTATGAGATTGTCTTTGCAATAAATTTCATTTCATGGTTTTGTATTATTTAGTTAACGTAGACTATTGAGTGGCTTCCATATATATACAAAGTAAGTTGCACCTTTGAAAGCATCATTGATGCTAATTGTACCAAATATTTGAATGCAATATCTCATTTATGGTCTTTCTATATATATATAAAAAAAAAGCTTGAAAATTTCAAGAGCATTTAAATCTTCAATATATTGATTACTCTAAGCAAATTTATGATGATTAGACCATGCAATATCCACAATGTCATTACTTGGATCATTGTAATTGATTGCATGAAAATAGTGACTTTTCGAATTGAATATGTACAATTTCACTTGCAGTATTCATGACTTCATGTTTAAAAGTACCATATTCATGATTCCACAATTGTAGTAACAAGTTTCAATATGGAATACTTTATTTCACGATAAATCTCTACAAAAGTCGTCACAATAGAATATGCACAAGAGTCGTCACAATTTTCATAACTCCATATTCACAATGTTACAAATAAGCATTCACAATTTCACGAACCAATATATATTTATTCATGATATTCAAGTTGAAATTCCGATAGAATTTAGTGCAGTATGCAGATCACATCACACAATCACCATAGCCACTCCTCACAAGCTCTCAAAGATGGCACAACAAAAGTTATTGATTACAAAGAGAAAACTGTACATATTGTAAAAGCCTCACCATGCATGGGCTCGACAAGTGTCAACACATTGAAATATAGACACTTGTCTAACTAATACGTTTCTGATCTTCCCCGAAGCTCCGATCGAAGGAACTTCGCTGTCTCCTACCATCCGGACTGTCGATACCCCCCCCCCCGTATGGAGTCCTCTCTCCTGAGATGCTTTTGAGTGCTATTATTCTTGGTGAAAGATGCTATCCCATAGCTCCACCGGATCGTGCATGCTTGCAACACCCTGATGCTTTGATACCAAGTTGAAATTCTGATATAATCTAGTGCAGTATGCAGATTACATCACACAATCACCATAGCCACTCCTCACAAGCTCTCAAAGATGGCACAACAAAAGTTATTGATTACAAAGAGAAAACTGTACATATAGTAAAAGCCCCATCATGCATGGGCTCGACAAGTGTCAACACACTGAAATATAGACACCTGTCTAACTAATAGGCCCAACATGGGCTAAAAGACTGACAAACTCAAGACATGCCCTTGAGAATAGCAAGTGTCGTCAAAAATATATTGTACAGGCTAATTTCTCTACATGTGGATACTCAACTAACCCAAGTAGCCGGCTATAGGACAAGTGCCCCCGATTGATAAGTCAATGATGGGTCACGTCCCAGTCACAACCAAATACAGGAAATCTAATTAATAGTACAATAATTACAATATCACATTTAAAGCTTATACAACTGAATCAGACTGAACCTGATTTTCAACTATTCACACTTTAGTATTCATGAATTTTATGATTCAATATTCACAAATTTCGCAATTTCACAATTCAATATTAATGGAAATCATGATTAAAAAAAAAAATTCGATACTCATAGGTTTAAGATTCAAGATTGATGATTTTGCAATTTATATTCAGAATTTTAAGATTCAACATTCTCAATCTCGTGATCCATTACAATTTTAAAGTTCAGTATTAACAATTCCAAATCCAATTTTCATAATTTCAACATTTGCATTAACGATACGAATCACAAAAAGTAAGCTATTGTAGTATCCATAAAACAGTAGAAATGAATCAAATATTAGTATTTAAGATCTCACTATTCAATATTCACAAACTTTAGTAATGATATTGATCTTCATAACTTGTCAGTCACAAGTCCAAGATCAATTTTTAAGAATCAATATTTAGACTATTTGTGCTTACTATTTAGAGTATAATTACTGTTCGATATTCAAAGTATTCATCAAATATAAGCTACCTCAAATAATTTTTCTTAGGGAGTAGAAAAGTAAATGTAGCAAATTGCTAAATTGGGCACTAGTAATACACATTTGGGTTTTGATATTCTATGAGTAAAAATTTTTGCGAGTTTCTTTCTACCCATGATTTAACAAAAAAGCGGCACATTGTATGCAACCATTTTCATGCCATTAGATCTTATTTTTATGAATAGGAATTGTGGTTTGATATATAGTTGAAAGTCCCACTACCCATCCAATAGGTCTATCGAAAGACACTTGGCTACCTTGTAAATACAGGCTTATCGTGATGATGGAAAAAATATTTATGGTGCTCTAAAGGCATGTTAGCAAAAAAAAGAGTAGCCTACGTATTCAGTTATAAAAAATATATAAGCTAAAAAAAAGACTAGCACATTGGCACACTATCCTAGAAAAGTATTTCAATTGAAAAAATTAGTTTTTGTTCGCAGGCTAGCATGCCAATGTGCTAGCATTAGAGCTACATAAACGTTTTTCCATTTCAATATAAAACTATATTTAAAAAGTAGCAAAGACACTTAAACAGGTCCATCAAGACACATGCGCGCGCGCACACACACACACACACACACACACACACACACACACACACACACACATTTTAGATTGATTTTTTTTTTGTAGGCTAGCATATAAGGAGAGAAAATGAAAACAAGAATTGTATTTATAACCCTTTCAAAAGAATATACTGCTACAAAATCTTCAACAACATGAATCATGTTCTCCTAAAGGTAGATCTTATTTAACAAGTGCGATCATATTCATGCAAAAACACCTTGGATGTGATGGTATAACTCTTGAGTTCCCTATTGCATTTTTGAACATTATGAAAGTGCATATTTTAAACACCTTCCATTTGTCCTCACTCTCATGTGTCCTCCCCTCCTCATGTGTACTCCCCTCCATATCTCAGCTTTTCATTGAATTGGTACCAAAAAAATATTTCCCTATCCATTCAAGTCATTTATGGTGCCCACTTACTTTGCTTAATATATATAGTTTAAAACATCATAGACAAAATCCTAGCCAATTCTTTAGTAGCCTTGTTGGAGGGTTTGCGGATCTCGAGGAAACCCTTACCTTAGTTAATAAGTGAGGGATTTGGCACCCTGCGCGTGTGTAAGTCCAACCTGATAATCACATGGTTATTTGATTAGTTAGAAGTTAATAAAAGAACTTTAGGCCTTTTGGGGAGAATTAAATGTCGCAAGGCCTAATAGTCACGTTAGTGAATAAAAAAAGGTTCCCCCCAAATTTCAAATTTCTAATAATAAGGGAGGTGGAAACTAACCAATAGAATTTGAGACGAAAGCCCTAAAATCCACTATATATAGTGATACTTTGCATATGTTGGAATTTAATCTAACTCCTACTCATCCCAACAGCCCTCCTTCGTTCTCCAATTTTTTTTTACTCTCTCAAATGTAACCTGTAGAAAATGAACCGTTTTTAAACGGTCTTCATTTTTGAACTAATTGTCGCTACAGTCTGGTCTTTCCTCCCCAGCAGAAAAAGAATGCAAATACCCGACACTGTTTTTACACGGGGTTTTTACAGGCGACAATTAGGGCGAAAAATGCGACACTTGCCCTACAAAGTCCGAAGGTGTCCTACAGGTAAAGAAAGAATCCCGAAGGTGTCTTACAAATCTCGGAGGCTGCCCTCAAGTAAAGGCAAAGGCCGAAAGGCCAAAGGGTGCCGTATTTCCAATCTGCAAAAATACACGATTTTTCGCTATCAGACCAGAAAACCTTCACGTTCCATTTCGCTATCAGACTAGGAAACCTTCACGCTCCATCAATGATCCAATCCCTTGATCACTTTGACAATTGTTATCAATTTTGTAATTGTAAAGTTAAGTTAGTACGAGATTTTCAGCTGATATATATACATGTAATTGAGCAATTGAAGATATACATAGAATGTGAATATGTGAGATCAGATAGCAGAGAACGCAATTTTACCAGTAGCTGACTCCTCAAAGTTAGTGATCATAGAGAGAGAGAATTCAAAACTTTAGCAATTATTCTTGAATCTGTAAGTAGGATCACGCGCTTATCAACACAATTGTATTGTGGTTTGATTGTTGTTTTTACAACCTTTCATTATACAGATTCGCTATTGTTATACTTCATTGCATCCTTGTTGAATGATAACTCTCACTCCTCTTTTACACAAACACCATTATCAGATAATTGTATGGCTGTTTATGACGCATAAATTGATTTTACATTCTCCTAATATTAGGTTATCAGTATTAGAGGATTGCATGGCTGTCTCGGACGCCTAATTGTTTTTGCAATCTTTCTTTCACGGTAGTCTATGACTCCTACACTGATAATCTGATTTCACACATAAAGAACTGCTCGTAACTCCATTCTCCAAGTAATCCACGATCCTGGTTATAACAATTTTTTTTTCTTCTAATAGCAGTGGTATTAGTGCTGATATCTATTTTCGGCCATAGAGTGATATCAATGCTTCCTGCCACCACAGAAGTGGTATTAGAGCTGAGGTTCATTGAATTACTAGAGTCTAGAACTTATTCTAACCCTATAGAACTATTCTTTTTGTTTGTGTTTCATCTCTACTACACGATTGCTATGGAAGATTCAACCTCAAAGATCCGCTTGATCAACAAATTCAACGGAAATGACTTCCACATGTGGAAGTTCAAGATGAGAATGATCCTGATCGAAAAAGAGCTATGGGGGTACTTGAATGATTCAATACCCGAGCCGGTAGAACCTAAATTGCTTCCAGCATGGGAAGCAAAGGATGGCAAATCACTTGCCATTGTATCCCTAAATCTGAAAGACACTCAGATTGCTCACGTGTCCAACAACACCACCTACAAAGAAGCGTGAGATATCCTTACAAGCATCTACGAGACCTCAGATGTGTCCACTCGTCTTTTCTTGAGGAAGAAGATGCTGACACTTAGAATGAGTGAAGGCACCTCAGTAAGCGACCATCTGAACGAGTTCAAACAATTGCTAAACCAACTGGCTGCAATAAGATCACCTATATCAGAAGAAGACTCTACCATGTCTCTTCTTGCCAGTCTTCCATCCTCCTATGACAATTTACTATTGCTTCTTAGCAACACTCTCGCGCTGTCTCTACAAAAATTGACAACAAGTCTGTTGCAGGAAGAAGTAAGGAGGAAAAGCTTGTCCACATCAACGAGTACCAAATCCACGACACTCTACTCAACCAAGCAGGAGTCCAAGAAGAAGAAAGACTTCAAGGACAAGAAGACAAAGGCATAACAGCTAGCAGCTTCGCAACCACAACAGCAACAGCACAACCAATCATCGTCCAAGGCCAAGCTATTTTGCAAGTACTGCAAAAGAACCAACCATGAAATCAAGGACTGTCACGTCCTCAAGTATAATGAAGCCAGGAAGAAGATGCAACAGCATCAACAAGGCAACTCTGACACAGTCAGAGATTCACAAGAAGATGAGAGAGCGCTAATGGTACAAGATTAACCCAACAGAGATGCCCATCAATGGTATCTCGATTTAGGTGCCTCTCAGCACATGACGCCATGCAAGGACCTCTTCTCTACACTCGTAGCTACAGAATCAAAGTACATCTTCTTTGGTGACTCCAGTTCACATCAAGGCGAAGGCCAAGACTCTATTCAACTACAATTCTATGATGGCATCACTAGATAGCCTAATGGCATACTTTATGTACCCAAATTAACAAAGAACCTATTGTCTATTAGCAAGATCACTTATCAAGGCTATAGAGCTTTGTTTACTGCTAGGCGATGTACTATTTTAGATGAGAATTTAAAAGAAATCCTCTCTGCTTACAGAGAAGAAAATTTGTATATACTGAGTCACGATGTTGCACTTCCTATGAGTTGTTCAGATGCTAATTTATGGCATCAGAGATTAGGATATCTAAACAAGCGTTCAATCTTGTATATGCATCATAACAAAATGGTCAAGGACATGAATATAAATGTTGTTACTACAGCTAATCAATCTGTCTGTGAAAGTTGCTTACTAGGCAAACAACCTAGAACCAGATTTCCAAGAGGACAGGCTAGAAGAGCCAAGTCCATTCTATCACTGATATATAGTGACTTATGTGGTCCTATGAGCATATCTTCCTTGGGTAAGGGTCTATACTTTATTACATTCATTGATGACTACTCCCGATTTACTAGAGTTATGTTTATTAAGAACAAGTCAGAAGCATCCAATTGCTTCAAAGAATTCAAGCAATATGCTGAGAATCAGATTGGTCAGAAGATCAAGGCCCTACGTTCTGATTCAGGGGGAGAGTATCTATCAAATGAGATGAAGGACTATTTGTCATCATGTGGCGTGCACCATCAGTTTACTACAAGCTACACTCCTCAACAGAACGGAGTAGCTGAGTGGAAGAACCGCACATTGTTGGAAGCTGCACGATCCATGACAACCAAACATTCTGAGCAGAAGCAATCTCTACAGCCTGCTATCTGCAGAACTACTCCAGCACCAAAGCAGTTGATTCCAAGGCACCATTTGAAGCCTACTACGGATACAAACCAAGCTTGAAACTTCTACGTGTTTTTGGATGTCTCTGTTATGCACAAGTTCCATCTGATCTGAGGAAGAAGCTGGACCCAGTAAGCTGTAAGAACATCTTCATCGGCTACTCAACGTCGCATAAAACATATCACATCTATGATGTTGATTCAGGTCAAATCTCAATCAGCCATGACGTTGTCTTTCTTGAAGACAAGTATCACGATTTCAAGCAGAAGCAGCCGATGCAGGAGTTTGTCCCAACAGCTCCGCTTACCATCGATGGGCCCAGACCCACGATCATCCCGCCGTTTCAAACAATACAAATCTCATAATCTCAATTACTCATGAAATAATTTGTCACCTTGTTGATAGGTTGCTACACTATATGATAGCTCGATAATATGCTCAATGACATGAAGATAGAAAAAAAAATCAACTTATACTCTCAAGTAACATACTAACATTTTAGGTTTGCGTGCGTGCGTGCGCTTCATGAAAGTTGACACACAAGACTTCATTGTGATTGTCATCTAATGTTTGACAAAAACCTTGCCAAACCCTATTATACTGTTATTTGAGAACACACTTCAAAAATACAATTTGAATTTCTTCTTTTTAATTTCACGAGTTCCACGTGTTTGTCCTATGACATTGCTAATGCAACATCTTAAGCTAATTTATCAACTTCATGTAGATTTGATTCTCGCTTGGCCTTTTGTGTAGCATTTATATCCTTTGAATGTTTTCAAAATCATCTCCGACTTGTGCTTTTGCAAGGAGATGGTGCATGTGATGCCATAGCTTAAGGGCTGTCATCCAATGGGGTTGGCTAAGTTGGTTAGCTTGGCATCCAAAGTTCTTTTGGTACCAGTTTCAAGCCCCCCCTTGGAAACCAAAATGCATATCTCAAGGAATTTCGCATCAACTCATAAGTACCTATGAATTGTTCTCTTGTTTTGTATTCACTACAAGTTTGAACATATAGTCTTGCAAAAAGTCTCTCTGATCATTCTTGAAAATCACATGAAGTGTTTTGGTGATGCAATATAAATGCTTTTTGACATTTTTGTCATCCAAGATTTTCATTAGACTCACACACACACACACACACACACACACACACACACAAATTTTGTTCTTCGACTTCCTAATATAAGAAACAAATGAGATGGGAATACTCCACACATCATTCAAAAGAGTGGTTTGTTTTCAAAGACATTTACCAATTTTGGTTTTTGCACTAAGTATTACAACCACTATACAAATTTAATTTGATAATGGATAATCTCTTGAAAAATGAGTCTATCATATATTGACATCCAATCAATCATTAGTCTTTGAAACATGATTGATTGTGGAAGAGAAATGAAAAAAGTTTTAAGGGAGCAAAATTGTACTCATATTTTAGAAGTCTTGAACTCAAATGCTAAAATGCCAATAAGCAACCATGTACTCAATCATTATAATGCTAAACTTGCAATACTAGTGAAGCACAAAATAAAAATTAAGCAATTCACATAAGTTGGTAAATTATACTTCAAGGCACTCTCGAAGAGGTTTTGGTTGTTTCCAGATATGGTGGGACCTACTTTAGGCACACATAAGACAAGTTATAACGCAGGTAGGAGCTAGGCCCTTAAGCTACTCCGTTGTTGTCTGGCAAATTGGAGTAGAACCCATGACCTCATAGAGAGGAAAGGAAGTCCTAATTAGCTCACTAGTTATTGGAGGACATCTCTAGCAACTCCTTTCAGATAGATATAATAAACTCATTTCCAAGAAGAACCTTTCAAAAACATACTATAGTACACAACGTCATGCTCATAGAACTATGCCAAGAGTCCTCCAACACCTGGACTTTCTAACCTTTCCTAATTAGGTTTTACGTAAAGCAATTCCATCAATCTTTGGAACTTTTGGCTGAAACAATAGACAACTTAAGGTTTGATTCAAAGTTTCACATATTAAGTTTTATAGCACTAGATTCCATTCTTGTTCTAATATCTTGACTTGTCCATCGCAGTGGGGTGTAGGGGTAGAGTTGTTGACTGCCATCGGAAAGGTGCAGGCTCGAATCCCGACCACTATGTAGTCACATCTAAGGAGCTTAGCTCCGTAAATGCTTCTTTGTTTCCAAGGGGAGGCTCGAACCTGGGACCAAAGAAACTCCGATAACCAGCTGAGCCAACCTCGTTGGGTTTAGCTCCGTAAATGGCATTGCCAAGTTGTATATGTTGTATATAAAGGCCACTAGTTGCTTAACATGTATGCAAAATATATATCTATATATATATATATATATATATATCTTGACTTCAGAGTGCTTCCACACTGAATCAGCGGCTGCCACATGGCTGTAATAAATTAATAATTATCAGCCATGTTGCAACCATACATATATACAATTGCACATAAAATATTTTATAAGTTGCGTGAAGAGCATGATAAAGGCATGTGGGTCACAGAACAAGGGAGTTGGTGAAAGGAGCGTGAAGGAGCCACATAAATGTTAATGATCCACAGAGAGCTCTTGCATACAATTTCTTTATGACATAGCTTATCTTCAACAGATCATGGAATTACTGTATAGCTCACCTGTATGCAAGATGAACAAAATAAACTATTGAAAGAAATGGGGTGCGTGTCTTTGTGTAAGGGGCCAAGAACCCGCAGGTGGACCTAATGTCTCTAAGGACCCCTGCCCGAAGGGCAGGGGCCTGAAATGGCATAACACTTGCCTGAACTGCCGATGAGGCTACCTGGCAAAAATTCCATTGGAGTATCCATTTTGACTGCTGTTAGAAAAAAGAATCAGGACTTTATGAGAAATTTTGAGAGGGCAATGTGGCCATAATCCCCTTTGTAATCCAACAGGGTTGGCATCCAAAGTTTCTTTGGTCCCAGGTTCAAACCCCCCTGGGAAACCAAGATGCATAATCCCTTCTATACAGAATGCCTGTGGACATTATGGCAATTCAACAAAGAAGGTTTTTCAATGACAGCTTGAATCATATTTGCTCTCATTTACAACAGACCTTCGATTATGTCAAGTCTGCTATGTTTAACTAAAGAAAACAGAAGTTTGCACGCTGCAATCTCATCAGGGAAAATAACTCAGCATTTCAGGAGATAGCCTTTTACCTTTGCACAATATTCATGGATCAGTTAACCATTTGCATTTATTTGTACACTTCAATGTGAATATGACTTTGAGTGGCACTGGCACGTGAAAAAAATTAAGACACATGAAAATCATGTAATGTCAATAACGTGAATGAATGTACTTACATAACAATAAGATCAATGAAGCATACGTAGGTGCTTATATTGTTAATGTGAACGAAGCTAGGTGACACCATAAGAATCATGCTTAGTAATTCTACGGGCTCTTAAAGCGCCATCAAACGGGCCTTGATCAAGTTGGCAACATTTTCAGCATCAACAGTTATGGCAACTTTTATGGGTTGCTTGTTGCACCACTCAGTGGGTTGTGCCCATCTGCATCAAGAAATTATGATCAGTACCCAACAATGTGTGTGTGTGTGTGTGTGTGTGTGTGAGAGAGAGAGAGAGAGAGAGAGAGAGAGAGAGAGAGAGAGAGAGAGAGAGAGAGAGAGAGAGAGAGAGAGATCTGTATAAACAGGTTACAGAAAACATGTGATTGACTTCCTCAACAAAATACAGATGCATCTTAACAAATAGTAGTCATAAGACTCATAACTTTCGGTATGAACATGCAAAATAATGACCAACAGGTGGTTAATTCTTCCTCTGACGAACTATTATTTAACAGTCAAGTTTACATGTAGTTCCTTCAAAAAAGTCCAAGAAAATGTGCCATGCTGTAGATCTTGGCCTCTGGCAACTCACAAGCCTAACCCTTGTGTTCTTCTGAGCTCCCTTTAGCTGCAAGGATTGACTTCTTCAGGAGTTTCCTATTCCTCTTTCTGCACCTCACTTAGTATCTGTAAGTATGACCATGACTTCATCTAATACCAGACCACCTCTCCTCTTGGAAAACTGTAACACAGGAATTGATACAAGCTTAGTAATGAATGAGTACAACAGAGGTAGGGTGCTTTAGCGTGAATGAGTACTTGTGAGAGGTCAGGGCTCCATTCCTGTGAATGACATATCAGACTTCAATCTGTGGACAGCATTGTTTGTGACTGTTCCAATAAATCTTTTTTCACCATAGGGCTCTGAGCAGCATCATTCCTCAGTCTGTTTTTTCGTCTGTATTACTCTGCCTGTATGCATATGCCGATGTGTATAGAAGGCCTTACAGCCATGCATACAGCCTAGCCTATTTACATGTACAATGATAACTACAGTGTGAAAATTGCACATGCAAACACCTATGTACCACTGGTCACATTACCTAGATGTGGCCAGTAGCTGATATTTCCAAAAAGAAAACATATATCTGTGATCTCATACTACCTAGTAAATCCAAAACATATAGACCTTCAAATTTATCTTGCGAAAACCAATGAGCATAGAGGAAGAGTCCTGTCTGATATAAATAAAGGATCAGCTTATCTTAACATCAAAGATTGTAAGACAAGTGCAATTTAAAGGTTGTCCAATTCCTTAGCAGCACAATGTGGTTAAGAACTTCACAACTGATAAAGGTTACCATCATAATAAAAGTTTTTACCAAGGCATTGTGAAGGATTTCAAAAACCTGTTTGTGTCAGCGATCCTAATATTACCTTCCTTGCTTTAGGAAAACCATCGTCACTCCTAATTTGGGCTGTAAGTTTTGAATTTTGTATTTCCCTCCAACTAAATTGAGGAGAGGTAGTTTTGTTTTAGTATAAATAGCCTCTAAGGCTAATCATTTTCCAGGGAATTGTTCTCATCAGTGCAAGCACGCCTTCAGCGGACAAAATTATCCATTGCAGACCTCAGGCAAGAAATTACATCCATGTAAAGTGCACCCTCTCAGGTAGCTACCTCAATGATCCAACAACTCGAGAGCAAACTGGAGCAGCACCATGATGTTGTCCAATCATGGACAAAGGTCCAGGTAAACCAGATGCTCCAGTCACTTCATTTTTGCTAAGCTTGATGAGAGCCGATAGTGAGAGCAAAAAGCCCTCTAGGCATCCCGGATTCTCGGGATGCCCTTAAAGAAACTAAAGATTTTTTAATAGTTACTCTTCAATTTCATGACAAAGGTTTAGAATCAGCCTGGCGCACCAAGAAAGATGCTAGGAACTTTTATCTTACGCTTCACTTCTCGATGAGAGCTACTACATCAAAGACATAAACTGAAAGATACCAAGATCTTCCTGGATGAAGATCTTACGTTTGTACAAGTGTTGGAAAGGAGGGAGGCCTTATAGAAAGCAGAAGATACAGGGAAATGCCTCGTATACAGGGACAAAAAATTCGTTTTGTTCAAACTATTACTAGGAATATATATCTGAGATTGATTAGAGTTAAGAGTAATGAAGAGATGTCCAGTTGAACTTGTGAATAGTTACATACCATATAATCCTGACCACTAATCTCTTCTTAGTTAGTTCTTGCGTTTTGATGGCATCAATCCATCTGGTTTTCCATATGTTTTGATGTACTATTTAGTCTTATATGCCTTATGGCATGGGAACATGTAGGTCCTTTCTTTCTTTCTTCTTCTCTCTCTCTCTCTCCCTCTCTCTCTCTCTCTCTCTCTCTCTCTCTCTCTCTCTCTCTCATATGAAAAATTTGCATAACATGACTCTATGATCCTAGTCGTGCAAATGCAGCTTCAGAAGCTAGATATGTCCATTGAAGAACTCAAGAAAGAAGTTACAGTTATCAAAAGTGAAGCATCTTCCCAAATGGCTACCAAAGCTAAAATTCAGTAGCTCGAAACGTAGGTGGAACAGCATCACACGACTGTCCAATCGTGGGCAGGGCAGAGTACTTCAAGATTCAACTCATGCTATTCCTCGACGACCTCCTTCACCTTCGTTTATCTCAGCCACGTTCACTAAGGGCCATCTGCTAGCGCAAAGAGCTATTAATGTTCATATTAGAGGTATTCTGGACTCCCAAGACGCTATTGGAGAGGCTAAGAAGTCTTTCGAAGAGAATCTTCAACATCACAACAATGTTATGGAAATTGCTTGGTGACCTCAGAAGGATCTGGATACTCTTGCTATATGCTTATCACCTCAGTGTCTCACCGTCGTGAAGTGTTAGGGCAGAGATCGAAGCTATGGGTTACCAAAACCTACTTGGATGAAGACCTGCAAGACAAGAAGCTATAACAACTAGCAAATGACTTATTTAACATGACGGCATTATCCGATTTCTGAATCGTCAAATTACTACCATTAATGAGAGTTTGAATTCTGAGATAGAACCAGAGTTAGAGAAATGAAGAGATGTCCAGTGGATATAATCCTGGCTATAAATCTCTTCTTAGTTAGCTAGTTTGATTTAGTTAAGTTGCTTGACAGCATTGGCCTCCAACTTTGAATCTGATGTACTATATTTTGTCTTATATGCCTTATGGCATGGGAAAGATGTTAATAAATCTCTCTCCATGGCGCCCTAGTTCAATGCTCCACCTATCCTATGGCTCCACCTAAGCGGGGGAGCTAACTCCCCCCACTCTCCCCCTCGTTCTCATAGCTCCAACACCTTCCATAGCTCTAGCTCTAGCCACCTCCATCGCTGGCAGCACACCTGTATCTGCCTCTATCACTGTTATTGACACCTCCATCACGGACAGGGCAGACACCTCCATCGCTGACAAATCTGCCTCCATCGTTGGCAGTCCATCTGACTCCAGCGCTAGCAACACACCTGCCTCCATTGTTGGAAGCACATCTGCCTCCCTCGCTGGCAGTACATCTACCTCTATTGCTGCTGAAAGAGTCATCCCTGCCTCCACTGATGCCTATAGCAGTACCTTCAGTGCTGCTGAAAAATCCATTACTCAGGTATTGCAGCCAGTTGCCAATGAAGCAACAGTTGTATCTGCTGACTCCTCATCTGAACCCATGATACTATCTTCCTCATCTGCCAAGATTGCTGAAGATGACATTTAAACACCACGAAAGGCATTTGAGGGTTTCTAAAAGCAGAGGTGGATGCCTTAAGACTCGAAGTACAACAACTTAAGCTGACAATGACGACGCTACTTCAAGATAACAGGGTTCTCAAGCAAAAAAAAACATCATAGAAAATCCACATACCCAAAGTTTCGTCATCCTCACCAGCCTTGGCATGATATATGCAAACAACTCCACTCTCAAGTCAAATCTGCACAATCTTTACGGTCTCCCCATCTTCTCAGACGTCTATATAGTTATGCTTGTCGTTATAAAAAACGCATATATGATACTTCTGACGGGAAACACATTGTGGATCTTCTCTATAGTTCCTCATCTGGTGCTTTTTGGCATGAGTTTCTTCCTCGTGCCCCACCTCCATTGTTGAGAGACTTACGTGGGGTTGGACTGAGTATGCCACATTACTTTATACCTTTCCCATTGATCCGATTGTTATATCTCCTTGTCCTTCTACTTTTTCACCTCTACTATGGTCTCTCTTGCCATTGAGAAATTGAAGACCCATCGTGCGCGGGATATCGAGGACCTAGAGTCCAAACTCTTGATTCATGCTTCTGATATTCTTTCACCTGTTTTAGCCTCACTCCTTAATCAGGCCGTAATTTTTGAATTTCCCCTTCCATGGTGTACTAATATCATCCACCCTATTCACAAGAGTGGTGACCCCATGAAACTTGATAACTATCATACCATTATGATTGGGCACATTCTGGCTAAACTTTATGGCACTATCCTTCAGACAACGATTAGTTGTGAGGCAAAGACTCGGAGGCTACATGATTTGAGTCAGGCTGGCTTTAGGACACAACATTCCACCATTGATTCACTCTTTGGGCTATCATTGAGGAAGCCAGATCGAGACATGAGAGAGTCAAATGTTGTTTTGTGGATTTCCGGAAAGTGTTCGATTTTGTCCCACTTCACATGCTTATCCAGAGGCTTAGAGATCTTGATTTCTCCACGGGTACCATATTGGCTATCATGGCACCCTATGAGCAGATTTGGGAATGCTTAAGATCGGATGAGGGTCTCTTTGAGAGAGTTAGGAGTACTATTGGGGTGAAGCAGGGTTGTTCCCTCTCCCCACACTCTTTGGATTGTATTCATCTGGCAAGGGATTGCAGCGGCACTTGGACACATTACATGTTTTTGAAGACTTATTTGGTTTGCCTGTGCATACCAGGAAAACCCAGATCATGATCTTTAATGCCTCCAGGACCATTATGCAACAACACGTGTTCACTCTAGGGGGACAATCAGTCGAGGTGGTATCCTCTTACACTCTTCACTGGTCCTGCTTTCAGTATGAGACACGCTGCCACAGCTAGACTATGTAAGGGTCATGCTTCGTTGGTTATAGTCTCGAGTGTTTCTGTTTCAAGAAGCACATTTGGGATGCCCCGAGTAAGTGTAACCTATTTCACACTATTGTTGCACCCACAATTATGTATGGAGTAGAGGCTTGGTGCACTGGGATTCCTGAGTCAGAGTGGACTAGCATTTCTTGTCTACAAATCAGTATGCTTGCACATATGATAAGGGCCATGCCATCTGTTCGTCACCAGATTATACTCGCTGAGTTTGTCGTCATTCCACTTCGAGTTGAGGCTAATTTTAGGTTGATCACATATATCCAGAGGGTGTTAAGTCTTCCGATTTCACGTTATCCACACATAGCTTTTCTTTCTTCTCAATAGCTTCATCACTAGGGTCATCAACTATCATGGTACTCCCAGGCTTCTTGTCTTTTACGTATATACGACATTGATATCTCGGATCTACCATAGGGTTGTCACCAGTATATCAGGAGAGTTATTTATCGTGCATACTCTCGAGTGACATGGCAAGGGCCCTTGGGGTTCAAACCATACTTTTATTGCTCCAATTTCCTAGAGTTAGACAGTGTCGGGGTCCCAATTTTGCCTCATGATTTGGATAGCAGACTTTCACATTGCCTCCATTTACATTAGATCAATTCCGAGTTTCCTCACACTAGCTGTATGTGGAGACGGGGCACTTCTAGAGCATCCCTCATATGAGCAACTTTGTCAGTTGTGCACATTAGGGGAGGTTGAGTCAGAGGAGCATTTTCTATTCGAATGCCCTGCTCATTATGAGATCCGAGGATGCTATCATTGTCTTTTCCGAGATTCTCCAGTCACACTTCGCTAACTCACTTCATATCTTGACTCTCGATTTGTGGCACTAATTTTGTGCAAGATGTTCCTGCTCCATAGAGATATTTTTCAGAGAGATCAGTATGGATACCATGACTCCTAGCAGACCCTGATTACTGAGGTGATCCTTTCAGGCCCTTTCTGATGGCGTTGCTAGACTCTCTCTATAGGGTTTACATATTGCTTGCAGGGGACTTTAACGCATGCACAACCGCTCGCCGGATTGAGTTCTCTGCTGACTCACTCTCTCTTCATTCGTTGGATACCTCTTATGCCCGTTATTCTTAGGACTCATCAGCGATGGTTACACTTTTTGGGGAATAGCTTTTGAGGTTGGCTCAAGCACACAGTCTCATTATCCTTAACGGTCTTCTTCAGTGACCATCCTCCTCTGCATATACTTGCCACCAATTTGGTGGCGGTCACAGCATAGTGGACTATTTCATTGCATCTCCTGCTTTATTGCCCTGCCTGGCATCCTTCACCATCTCTACCCCGGTTCTCTGCTCTACCTCTCCTTCGCCCCAGTGCCAAGTCTGCCTTCTCCTCCACCTTCCCTCTTTGTTCGACCCACCCGCTATCGTATACCTCCTCATCAATCTTAGGCCTATGTTGCCCACATCTCTCGTCTTCTGGACCACTTTCCTTCCTCCTCTGATGCCACTACCCAAGCCTCATGCCATTGCGCCCCTCGCCGGTTCTCTTCTCATCGTCGTACCCATAATAAATGGTATGACAACGATTGTTCTTTCTTCCAGAAATATGTTGAGTTCCTCAGATTCTCCAATTCTACACTTTCTTCTTACGTGGAAAAGTAGCTTTTCCCTTCTCCGCAAAAAAAAAGTGGCCTACTTTTCTTCCCGTTCCTCCTGCCTCCTTCGCTCCCTCCACTCTGCTTCCTCGACTACTTTTTGGAAGATCTTTCTTCATAAGCCCCTATCCATTGCACCCATCCCTCTTCAATCTTGGGTCAACTATGCAAGCAACCTATATAGAATTGCTCACCCTTCCATCTCTCTTTCTTCTTGTCCTACCCACTGAGACCTCTTTGCTCATGACATGGTTGAAGCCACCATCTGCAAACTCAAGAACAATCGTACGTCTGACATTGACCTCCTTTTAGCCAAGCTCCTCAACCAGTTGCCAAACTCGCCTCCCCTTTCCTGGCCCGCTATTTCAACCACTCTGTCATTGATGGTTTTCCCATACCTTGGGCCACCAATCTCCTTCACCCCATTCTTAAAGCAGGCGATGCCATGAATGTCCACAACTATCGCACTATTATGATCGGTCATACCATGGCCAAGTTGTACGCCACTATTCTCCATAACGAAACAAAGGTTGATTCTCGACTAAGCGCCTCATTTGTGAAGAAGGTGGAGATGGTTGCCCGCTGGCTCATTTGCTCATTCCCATTTTGCTTTATGCTGATGACATTGTCCTGCTTTCTCCCTCGCCAGAAGGGTTGCACAGCAGTATCATCAGTAGCATCATAGCCTTGACATCTGGACATAGATACAAATGATTATTATGCATACGTGTCCATTTTAGTTTTAGTTTGCACTAGCTGTTTTTCTTTATTACAGTTTTGGAGACGTTTTATACACTCCCATGGTTACCACATATTTGACATGTACTTCATTAGTCTTATATGCCTTTGGCATGGAAAAAACATTAATAAAGCTTTCTTTCTTTCTTTCTTCTCTCTCTTCACTGACCCTGTCCTCGTGTTGTTGTCGCATTGCCCTTGCACCTGCCCCAGCCCTAGAGCCCCCTACCTTGCCCCTTGCAACCTACCTTGACGTTGCCCTAGTCCTCCGTATTGCTGTCCCTGTACTGCTGTCCTGCACCTACTATCGTCCTGCCCCAGCGCTGCCTACTGCCTACCTTGCTACCCCATACTATTGTCTTGTGCCCTACTGCCAGCCTTGTTGCCCTATTCGCCCTACTACCTTTCTTGGCCCTAATCGCTGCTCTGACTTGCTCTTTGTTGGCCTGCTGCCCTTGCACTATTCATTGCCCTATTCATTACCTAGGATCGCTGCCCAAAGCCTTGCTAGCTACATTGCTCACTGATTGCTTGCTGTTCTCCAACTTTTTCCATCAGGCCTTTCATTGCCTTTGTGTTGTCATCTTCCCAAGGTAATTTCCAAACTCAGCTCAATGATTATTTAATCCACCTTAATTAAATTCTCGACAGTCAAAGTCCATGCAAGCTCTCCTCCAATCCATTTTCTCCATTGTTTCTCGCCAATTGCAGTCCGCCACCTCCTCTTACTCCCATTTTCCAACCTTCCCCTATTACTCATAATTTTTGAAATAAGGTTATCCTATTGGTCTGTAGTGGCTCCTTTGATGGTATGGAACTTCATAATTGGTTTTTCCAATTAGACATCTATTTCCAACTCACACCTCGCACACCGACCCAATAGATTCAGCTTGCTACGCTTCATGACGAGCCTTAACATGGTGGCATACACATCAATCATTTCTCGATACTTTTGCTACTTGGGATGAGTTCAAGGTGGCAATACATTCCGCTATGGTGGATCCTACTTGGCTCCAATCATAGTTTGACCTCTAGTGACAACTCAAACAAACATGTACAGTATTAGAATATAATAAAAATTTGTTGAATAAAATTTTCAATAATCTCTTACTTGTTGAGGTTATTAGTGTTAAATCGTTGGTTTATGTGGTGCTTGACGCTATGATGTTCAAACTTTTCAGCCCATTTCATTGAATCATGCTATGTTGCTTGCTTCTACTTTATAGCATATATATCTAAATCAACAATTGTCATACCCGTCTCATTCCTTCTTCTTCCCAACATCCTCTTGTTCCTCATAATATGGTTTTTAAACAATATTCTTCACAAAAGCTGAATGCAATCCATTCTAAGGACCTTTGTTTTGATTGTTGAAGCCTTGACCATCTCAATCATAATTGTCCCCATCCATGTCCACGCACTACTTTACAGGTACATGAGGTCTTGATCCCGACGATTCTTCCACCTACCTTGGTGAGGAGTTCCTTGACCCTCCATTCGATCATTCGGACATAATACTGAATGTGATAAAACTGTATGATAAATTCAATAAGTAACATGTACAAATCAGAAGAATCGTGAGCACAAAACAGTAGTGGATGCAACCATGTACTCGAAACTATCTCTGAGTATTTGATTGACTTTGTCTGACACTTCCGCTAATAAGCAGTAAGCATTTCTAGCAGTGCGCTATATTAATCTCCAGGACTAATATTTGGTCGTAGATCACAATTGGAGCTTAGCCATACTGCGCTGTCACTTATCCAGTTGGGCTTCCCGGAAACTACATGCAAAAACCGTTATGGCAAGTCACTAGCTTAAAAACAAGTGGAAACAAGTTCTATTAACATTCAATAGTTTGAATACCTTCGATACTCGTTGTCGTTGTTGAACCCAACTATTAGCCATTCCCATGTATTTCTGTAGAATGTGTAAAACCATGAGTGAAACTGTACAACTGGATAGATGAATGGATGTAGATTAAAGATCGATTATTCGGATAAATCCAACACCTCCCCTTAATCTGAATCCATGAATCCCTTGACCTTCAAACTTAGTTCTACACAAAATCTTTTGTGTGCATCCAAGCTTAGCATCTTTGTGAAGATATCGACTGTCATGTCTCGCGTTCGATAGTCCTCCAAGCTTACCTCTTTGTCAAAAACTTTACTTTTGACATAGTGATACTTGATTTCAATGTGCTTACTCCTAGAATGAAACCTGGGATTGGCTGATAAAGCTTATCTTCCTACAACAACATAGCGATTACTCTTGAGAGAATTAAATCCGAGTGTGTCGTTATGATCATCACCCAATTTTTGTACGCAGGTGGCAAACGCGATAGCAATATCATAATTGCATCTTGATTGTCAATAGCTGAGCCGATAGCTACCATCTACTACAAGAGATTCTTAAACTAGTTAACGTGATTTTGAAATGAATCACCATTAGACATCTTGAGTGAGAAGAATTTTCTTCTCACTGAGATGCAAGTTCAAAGTCACGTCCCTCACATCATATAGTGCACTCGAGATGTCCCATACTTCTCTCAAAGTTTGAGCTACAGATACATGGCCAATTTGGGTATCTGATATATTGAGAATGATTAGCATGAAAGCTTTACTATCCTTCGATTTCCATTTGGAGTCGGTTGTGTCGTCTTCAAGCTTCAATTCGACTCCTGTGACAACATCTCATAGCTCATTGAAGGTCTTCATCTTAGATTTCCATAAATGATAATTGGATCCATTTAGCATGTCTACGATGAGACCAGCTTTGCTTTGTGAATCCATCTGGAAGTTAGTTTGTCGATGAGTTGATGACTTAAGAATGAACAATAGTACCTGATAATATCTGTTACAATGCAACACTTTAATTGGAAATCAATAGAAAATGATCTGATGCCAGATATTATGCTCTGATACCATGTTGGAAGAAGGAAAGGATGCTCGATAGAGAAATGGCTGCATTCGATAGATGCACTATCAGACTCTACGGAATAATCCTTCTCCTAATGTATGACTATGCCTATCATATTCGAACAAGATTGTAGCGACTATTGCCACATTTGAATTCTAAGTGATTCTAACTTTGAAATCGTCAGAATCTGTTCGATTGATTTCATGGACAAACATAACAAAATAAACATTGTTGTATCGAATATAGCAGTATTAAAGTTTTCGACAATTCAGACAAAAATATAAGAGAACATAATCAGATTACAATAGAACAGAGAAACATTCGATCATTCTGACATAAAACTGTATGATCAATTTAGTAAGTAGCATGTTCAAATCAAACCAGTTCTCACTCTTTTCAAAGAACTTATACACTCTTTTGTACTAGATCGGTGCTTTCTCTTCACATGCTAATTTATATATTATTCCTATTGAGCGATATGATATTATTATTGGTGCTGATTGGTTTGCTTCCTTAAGAGATGCTACTATTAACCTTGCTAAACAATGTATCTTTGTCTTGCTTGATATTGCTCCTTTTACTTTTTTAAGTATCGATCCAATTGCTGATTATAACCTGATTTCTGCCAAGCAATTTATACATAGCCTACTTACAACCCACTATGCAGCTCTTTTACGTGTCCACCATGCTCCTTGATCCCATCCTCCTATCCCTATTCCATCAATTATTTCTGATCTACTCATGACATATCATTCGATTTTTGCTGAACCCTCTATATTACTAGCTTTACCTTCTATCAGCCATCGTATTGATCTTATTCGTAGTGCTTATCCTACTTCTAGAGCTCCTTATCACATGTCTCACTTTAAACAAGCTAAGGTCCAACGTCAAGTTTTTGATCTACTAAATAATGGCCCCATTGTTCCTAGTAAAGTCCCTTTGATGGTCTTCTTTTACTTGTCAATAAGAACGATGGCACTTAACATTTATGTATTGATTACCAAGCCCTCAATCGCCTAACTATTCGTAATCAGTGCCCCATTCCTCAAAATGATGACTTATTTGATCGACTAGGATATGCCAAAAAATTTTCTAAGATTGATTTATGTTCTAGCTACCATCAAGTTTGTATTCATCCAGGAGATCAGTCCAAGACAAATTCTCGTACTCTGACAGGTCTTTACGAGTTTCGAGTTCTCCTGTTTGGTGTTACGAATGGTCCTCCCACTTTTCAGAACATCATGAACAATATCTTTTGACCATTGCTAGGTATTTGTGTACTTGTTTATTTCGATGATTTTTTGAATTACAACTCATTTGATTTCTCATGCAAGTGATCTACACATTGTTTTTCAACTTCTCGTCATTGATCAACTTTTCGCCAAGCGATCTAAGTGCACTTTTGTTGTTATTACAATTGTTTTATTGTTATTAATGATATCGTAGTTTTGCCTATTCCTATTGATGTTCCTGTTGTTCATATGTTTCTAGGGCTGCGACTCACTTATGTAAGCATGTGCCTCACTTTCCTTCTATTTCCCATCCACTACATGATCTCTTATGTAAGGGTGCTAAGTTTGCCTGGTCCCCTTCCTGTCAAGACATTTTACTACTATTTAGAATATTCTTGCTACTGCTACTGCTTCTGTTCTAGCTCAATCAGATATTAGAAAGCCATTTGTTATTGAGACCGATGCTATTACTATAGGTGTTGGGGCCCTTCTTTGCCAGGATTCTCATATTATAGCTTATGAGTCTCGTCGCCTACGTTCTTAAGAGACTAGGTATTCTACTCATGAGAAAGAGTTACTAGTGGTTATTCATGCCCTTACTAAGTGGCGTCATTATCTACAGTCCATGCAGTTTAATTTTTATACTAACTAAAACGTCTCCCAAGACTTCCAATCCAGATAGAGCTCCAAGAACACAATGGGGAAGTGAAGTGGACGAAACTGACCCAACCAATCCTAGATCTCCTCTAATCTAGACCCCGAGCACTAGGGAACTTGGCAAATCACAAAGATAGGAAGCGCTTATCAATCCGACAACATAATGGCCGCAGACTCTCAATCATCCTCATGGACACGAGTGAGGGTATATATAGAGTGTAGAACCCACCCCGTCTGCCCATGCACTGAATCCACATGTAAGCATACTATCAATCCATACCAAACTCCCATGCATGTCCATTGCATGTAGATACCCCTAACCCATAATAGCCAAGACCCATGCATAAGCATAGTGCATGTACACCCAATCCCATACTAGGATGCAACACACATGCAAATACCGCATGCGAGTGTGACCCCATGGTCCTACTCGACTATTATCTAGATTAGGCCCGGCCCCTACGTCCAAAGCAGCCCCTAATGGTCCACACCCCCATTAGGGCCATAACACTAACCATCAATCTCCACAATACCTTCAGACTCAGAAAGATCTTAGTGATCACCAATTTCATTGGATGCAATTTTTATGGCATCTTCTTTACCCTTTGCAGTATTGCTCAAGTAAGAGAAATGCAGGTGCCGCTGCTTTATCATCTTTACCTGCTCTTCAATGCACTCTCACTACTATTTTTCCTAATTGATTTGATCTTCTTCGGACTGCATATTCTACTTGCCCTGATTTTTGTGGTGTATACTCATGCTTAGCCACCCTCTTCTCTTTGCCATCTCTCTTCATCAATTGTCGCTTATACAACTATGGTGCTCTATGTATTCCTAATGTTTCCGACATTCGCTCGAAACTGTTATTTGATGCTCAATATTCTCGTGTTGGTGGTCATTACGGTTTTCAAAATTGTTTTGCTAGCTTGAAACCTTACTTTTATTGGCATCATATGAAGTTTGATTTGGTAACTCTCATCCAGCAATGTACTTTTTGTGTATGCAATTAATACACTTGTGCTAAAACTCTTGGACCTCTTCAACACTGGCCTAATCCACATTGTCAATGAACTAATATCTCTTACGCCCGAGCAGTGTGCTCGCATTTCCTTATCCAAGATAATTCACCTACACGCTCTTCCACGTTCCATTCTTACTGACCATGACTCTCATTTTACTTCTGGTTTTGGAAAGAATTTATGCGCACTTTGAATGTTAAATTTTTTATGGCCATTGCTTATCATTCATCTGTTGATGGTCACTTAGAAGTTCTGAATCATGTTTTTATGTAATTTTGTCTCACCTTCTAGTCGAAAATTGGATCAGCATTTGTGTTTTCTAGAGTAGAGTTATGATAGTTCTGTTAGTAGCAGCAGCAGAAAGTGTCTCCTTTCCTCCTAGCCACCGGATGTTCACAAATTATACCAAGTATACCACCCCTTGATGATGTTCTGCTGACTTTATCTTCTTTTCTTACTAATTCTCATGATTGTATTGTGCAGGCACAACATCATTTGGCACGTGTTCATCATCAATATAAGTCCATAGGTCTTTTCTAGAATTTCTTGAGGGCCACTATGTTTACCTATGTCTTACTTTTGCCCACCATAAGTCTGTTCAAAGTCACTCTCTTACTAAGAAGTTATCTGCGCATTACTATGGTCCTTTTCAGATTCTAGAAAAGCTTAGTCCTGTTGCCTATTGTTTACAGCTGCCTGACACCATGCACGCCTGTAATATCCTTCATTGCAATCTATTTTGCTCTTCTCTTTTTCCTAGCGAAACTTATGATCCTTCTGTTCCTTCAGATCTTGAGCTATTTCCTTTTTTGCATGCCACTAAATAGCAAGTTTGATTCATGCTCTGTCATCATCGTCACGTAGTTACAAAATATATTCTTAATAAGATGCTCTGCTAGGAGACCTCAAAGTAAGAAATAGTTAAAGAGGACCAAACAATGTATGCTGGAAAAACAACAAGTAATTATGATAGCCAAATCAGGTACAGTTGTGGCAGCTTTGTGAAAGACAAGGGAACTTTCAAATTTGATCTGCTTTTAAGAGAATTTATTATAAAAATGCCTCTGTCAGATAATTTCCAAACAACAAGATCAGACCTACTTCTTTGTGGTGCTATTAAATAGCGTGAGCCCTCTGCATAAGCCCTCTTGTTGGACTCTTACAACTCCTTCAGCATATGTCAAAAGTGATGGATCTATAGCCGCAACCACGGTAGTTGGATCATGCAAATAGATTGCTACACAACAGCAAGCATTTGATTTATGTTATCCATACCCAAAGATTGCAATCTCCACTGAAATATGCTTGCTAATGACCTTAGATTCACAAAACCTTTCTGCAAAAAATTGCCAGATATTACCCTGAGTGTTGTTACTAAACTTCACAAAATTCAACTTGTTTCAAAGTGCAAGATGAAGGAATAAAATAAGGATGCAAGTGAAGACTTAGATACACAATCTAGTCATGTCCATTTCCAAAACATATCAATAAGAATCAATACAAGCTTCAAATGCCAGGAAAGATGTTTGGCCATGTCCATTCCAAAGTCATCTCGACAATTATCAATACAAACTTAAATCGCCTGTAATCATGCATTAGGGCGAAATTAGAAATGACCTCCAATATGAAACCTTCAAAACTGGATTATCTACCATCATGAAAGCTCTGACCATTCTCCTCACCTTCTTCCTTTACTATGGTAATAACTATATCCATCTTGAAAGATGTACATGTGTCTGTATAAATAGTACGCATATGCTGCACACTTACATTTCATATACAACCAACAAGTTCAAAACACTCTCTTTTTGTGCTTTGTTCGAAGCTTTCAAGAGAAACACCTTGTGCTCTGATCATAACATTTTCTTTCCAAGCATCTTTTGGTCCTAAAAGTGTTCTATACTAGCACCAACAAGCTATTGTTTATGCTGTTATGAGATGGAAATAAAAGTGTGACCAAGTTTGAAGTGTTCATTGAGCATTTGGAATAGAAAATTGTGTACCATATTGAACTTCAAACATTGACAAAACTGAAAAATAAACTCTGCTATCAGCTCAGAAACTTAGAAACTGCAGATTAGTAAATGCTGAAAATTGCAACGATAGCAAAGTGCTAATGTAAGGTCAGTTCTCAAATTCAAAATGTCAGGATTTGCAGTGTGATGCTTATTCATCACAAAGAAAATTGTGTGCTTACAGCTTAGATAGGGATGTTTGCGTCAACCCGTGAACGATCACATAAATCTAAAATTTCTCCACTTTTTACTCTCACCTACTCGAAATGCATGTCGAACTGTCCCTTTCCAGAGCTTGGTTTTGAGATAAACATACTAGTTGATTGTTTTATTAATCATTCCAACTGCAAAGAACATGCTCTGTACAGAACGTTGCATATATGAGATGCTCTGAAATTGCAATTAGGTGTACATATACATTGTCACATATACTAGAAATTTTGGATGCCAAAATAAAGTTTTGTTCACAACCTGAGAATATTTGCCATGTTTATGGAATACACACTGAACAAGCTCCTTTCTTACATGAGGAAACTGTTAACTCTGACAATGGCAAGGCTCAAGACATCCAGAGGTTGCAGGCTGATTTTTCCAAAAAGCAAAGAAGGTACTTGTTGCATATATTACGAATTTGTGCAACCAAGCATTGGTTGAGGAATTTCCTGATATGTGCTTGCATAGCATGATTGTTCCTTTACTTGAAGATTGAGAAAAAAATGATTCCACCAACTTTAGAACAATTATAATTGTTCCATAGTTCCAGGTGCCATGGTACGGCACGGGTTCCGTAGGTGCCATACAGGTTCTACGGAACTTCAGTTCCACGGCACCTGTTTTTTTTTTTTTTTAAGTCATTTTTCATGAAAAAACCAAAAAAAAATAAAAAAAGGTGTCGTACCACGGCACGTGTGCCGGGGTACGGCACCCTACCCCCACGGCACCTGTGCCGTGGGGAACTATGAATTGCTCTTGCAAAGTTTTGAGAGACCATACGACACTAAAATTAGTGGTTGCCTACAAAATAATAGACTATGTGCAAAAAAAGTAGCCGGAGTTTAAAAAATGCACTCACCTATTGATCACTTGGTTGAGCTGTTATTGATGAAAGTTGAAGAAAACAACAGAATCATTATTGTTGCTTCGTAGATTTATGCGAACCATTTGATAAAATTCCAAGGTGCAATACACGGGAATGGAAGAAATGGGAGTCTCAGTTGCCTTGGGAAGCGCATTTGGGCAGCTTCACAAAAAACAATAGCAAAGGTTCGTTTATCGATTTTTCTGCTGGATTTCTAGCCACAAGGGAGTTAAACCAGGGCGCCCTCTCTCCCCCCCTCTTTTTGGCAAACGACTTTCTTAATGATGGAGGTAAGGTATTTTTTTTTTTCGGCGGGGGGGAGGGGGGCGCGGGCGGGGGGGGGGGAGCTTCTTCACTATGTCATCAAACTTCATTATATGCAGAAAATGTGATACACTCTTAAGAAAATTTCCAGGACTTCAGGTCTCTTTATAAACTTGGACAAAATAAAAGTTATGGTCTTCCGGTCTACAAAGGCCAAATGATCCTCATGTGCTTCACAATGGGGCAAAAATTCAAGCAACACATCAATACAAGTATCAAGGTGTCAAGATCTTTCAAAACATTTGATGGAACTCATGTGTGGATAAAAGGCTAATAGGTGGTTGGAATTTCATCAACCCAACCCTCAAACCTTAGAAGACGGCATAAAAAAAGGATGCTCTTTGAAACCTCAATAATACCACTTTTACTTTATGCTTCTAAAATTTGGGGAGGCAACCCATCATGCTCAAAATAAGTTCTGAATTGAATCACAGATTTTAGTATGGAGCATAACTTGACAGCACATGAAGCAATCTCTCACAAAGAATGATAAAGAACATCACATATCATCCCTGGCTAAAGCCCTATAAGCAATACAAAGGAATACACCACTCAATAATCTACCCAAATGGGCCAAGATGCTCCTACTTATACTAAACCTGGGTTGCAGCGGATCGCGATCCGGATCGCTCGCGTTCCGGGACCAGAAATGCTGTCCCAGAACGCGAAAAAAATTTCAAATTTTTTTATGTGGGCCGCGAGCAGGCAGCCCGCGAGTTACGGACTACAGGATACAGGCCTACTAGGCTACTCTGCATATATTCCGCAGGCCTCTTTACATTTACTGTTGGTTATGTATATTTCTGGTTACGCATTTTATATTAGTCATGTACAGGCCCCAGAGCCTTTTTATATGCTTATGACCCGCACTGGGTCCTTTTTTATGACATTGGCTGGCCTTGGGCCCTTATTATATGGTTATATGTGGAGTGGGGGCCCGTAGGAGGCCGCACTATTTTCCCTCCACATTTTGCCTCCCTTTACTTTTGAATTCCTATTTTAGGGTTCATTGGTAGGGTATTTATAGGGGCATATGTACACTCATTTTTCAGATTATTGATTGGTATTGCTTGGGCTCTTCGTGGGAGAACCTATTGTCTTGTCTATTGCTTGTAGGGCTTTAGTCTATTGCTATCTTTTATGCTTCATTGATTCAACACCTGAGATTTTGATCATAACTTGGTATTAGAGCACTTTCCTGATTGCTGAATTTCCGATCTGATTTTTTGATTGGGTGCCCATTTTCCTTGCTGATTTTTCTCTCTTTGCTGAAGGCTTTCGTCTCTTTGCTTCAGCAACATTTAGCACAGTTTGGAGGAGGACCAACTCCCATCAGAGCATTTTCCTTGGCGGAGCTTTAGCAGATAGTTAGCGGAAGTACTTCCGCTAAATTTGGCGGCCAAGAAAAAAAAAATATTTTTTTTTTGGGCAGATTATTTCCGGCACCCAAGTTCCAAATCCTTTTCCCTCTTTTTTTTTTTTTTTTTTTTTTTTTGAATCCTCCATTTGATTCAAGGAGAGGATTCCCAGCCATCTTTTCAGCATTGATTGGAGGCTGTCCAGCGCCCTACTTCATCACATTTTTCAGCCATTGTTCCAGCAGAGTTTCAGCCATATTTCAGTTTTGATTGGAGGCTGTCCATCGCCCTAATTCATCACGTTTTCCACAGATTTCCAGCCATATTTTCAGCATTGATTGGAGGCTGTCCAGCGCCCACTTTCATTCTCCTTATGGTCACCTTTTTCTGCCAGCTCTTCACACACGCTTGGAGCTCTATCGAGAGGTATCTTTGCTGGTTTTTCCTTGCTTTCCACACCTTTTCTTGACATTTGTCATTTCCTTTCTTGCTCTTAGTGTCGTTTGTGTACCTAAAGCGTATTTGGGGTGACGACAAAAGTCCGCTCCCTCCGATATTAAGCTTTTCTTACACTCTCTTCACTTCCTGCATTCCTTGACCATGGATACTTCCCCTACATCTTCTGAGCCTCGCATACCGTCTTCCACTTACCTTGACGAAGTACGGCATGAATTCCGAGATCATCACCATCTCCACATGTTCCCCCACAGCGTACATTTCCACCACCCGAGACTCCTTCATCTTCTGGTCCTTTGCCACGAGACTTTAAGGACAAGGTTCAGCTTACTGTGTATTCTGGGTCATCCGATGGGAATGAACTCGAGAATTGGTATTCTAAGCTTGAGACCTACTTCCTTATGTTTCCTAAGACTGACATTCAACGAATACATTTGGCTGCTTTACATTTGGAGGGCCGTGCTGCTACTTGGTGGCGCATGTTTCGCCAGACGGCTTCACACCCTGGCCTTGCTAGTTGGACAGAGTTTATGACAACATTCCGCCTAGCGATGATTGATCCTCAGTGGCTTATTCGACAGCGCGACATCTTTCGCAGTTTATCTCACACTGGTGACTTGGCTGCTTATACGACACGGTTTACAGAGCTTTCCTATCTATTCCCAGATATTTCTACATTGGAGCTCATCTCTCGCTACGTTGCTGGTCTACGAGGCGCACTCAGGTATGATGTTTCTTCTTTTTTTCCACTCACTCTTTCTCACGCCATCTCCCTTGCTACCGCACTGCAGCACAAGTACTCTCCCATCTCTTCCTCTGTTTCTCGTCCTTCGCGTCCTTTCACACATCCTATTTTTTCCTCTCCATCCTCTTCTAGTCCCACATTTGTCAGTTCACCTTCGTCCACTCTTCCTTCTGCACCACGTCCTCCTTTTTCTCCTCGTCCTGTTTTTGTTTGTCGCTACTCACAGCCTGAGATGTCTGAGATCCGTGAGAAGCCCTTATGTTTCAACTGTAAGAGTCCTGATCATATCGCCCGTGATTGCCGACAGCCTGCCATTGCTACTGCCGTCTATTTCCATGATGCTGACACACTTGATGATAGTCCTGATTCTGCCATATGCCTTCATATTCTTGATGATGACCCACCTGTTGATCAGTTTGCCACACCCACTGAGCCTGTTCCTGATCCCCCTGATCTAGCTGTATGCCATGCTCAGCTTGCTTATGCTACTTGGGCCGGTAAGCCGGGTCCACGCCATATCCGTCTTCACGTACGTATCACTGGTCGTGAGTTTATTGCCCTTGTTGACACGAGTAGCACTCACTCGTTTCTCAGCAATCATATTACTACATGCATTCGTGCTATGCCAATCACTACGCCTCATCCCCTGCATGTTGAGGTTGCCAGTGCACACTCTTTTCCTAGCACGCAGATGTATCAGCAGCTTTCATATCGGATTGGAGACTTCCTTGGTCAGGCAGATTTTCATATTATTCCACTTACATGGTACGATCTTATCCTCGGTGCTGATTGGTTTGCATCCCTTGGTGCGGTTACAATAGACCTCCAGCAGCAGACATTGACATTCTCTCATGATGGTACTCAGCATATATTTTTCGGTATTGATTCTCGGCAGGACTATCAGCTTATTTCCGGGAAGCAGTTCATATGGAGCCTCCCGAAGGCCCACTGTGCGGCTATTCTGTCTATTCAGCCAATTCAGCCTATTGCGGATGCACCACCTTTGCCACAGATATTTTATGAACTGTTGCGTGAATTTGAGCATGTTTTTAGAGAGCCGACTCAGTTACCACCTTTATGAGATGTCAACCACCATATAGACCTTGTTTCCTCTGCATCACCTCCTTCTCGTCCTCCTTTTCGTATGTCTATTGTTGAGCGCGACAGCGTCAGGTGTCTGTACGTCAAGGCCTTATTGTTCCTAGCCACAGTCCTTTTGGTGCTCCTGTTTTACTTGTTGATAAGAAGGATGGTACTAAATGTCTATGTATAGATTATCGTGCTTTAAATAAACTTACTATCCGTAATCAGTACCCTATCCCTCATATGGATGACCTGTTTGACCAGTTAGGCCAAGCCAAGATCTTTTCTAAACTTGACCTCCGTTCCGGTTATCACCAGATTCGTATGCATCCTCCTGATGAGCACAAGACAGCTTTCCGTACCCACTTTGGTCTGTATGAGTTTCGTGTCCTTTTGGTGTTACCAATGGCCCGCCCACTTTTCAGAATGTCATGAATAACATCTTTCGTCCTCTGCTTGGAAAGTGTGTCATTGTTTATTTTGACGATATCCTCATTTATAGCACCACTCTCTCTCTTCATGTTCAGCACGTTCGTTCTGTTTTTGTTTTGTTAGTTACTCATCATCTGTATGCTAAACGTTCTAAATGTTCTTTTGTTGTTGTACAAATCGAGTTTTTGGGCTTCTTTGTTACTAATGGTACTGTTCTTCTCGACCCTCGTAAGGTCCGTTCTATTCTTTCATGGCCTGTGCCTGCTGATGTTCATGATGTTCGTATGTTTCTTGGTCTTGCTATCCATCTTCGTAAACCAGTTGCTCATTTTGCCACTCTTGCATCTCGTTTGCATGCTCTGTTGAAAAAGGAAACTTCGTTTGCTTGGACTCCCGCATGTCAGTCAGCTTTTGATACTTTGAAGGTTAAGCTTACCACTGCCCCTGTTTTATGTCTTCCAAATTTTTCCCAGCGTTTTGCTGTTGAGACTGATGCTAGTTCCACAGGATTAGGTGCTTTGTTACGTCGGTGTCAGTGTGTTATTGCATATGAATCCCGTCGTCTTCGTTCGTATGAGCAGCGCTATTCCACTCATGAAAAAGAGTTGCTTGCTATCATTTTTGCTTTAAAGAAGTGGTGTCATTATCCGTATCGTGTTCCGTTTGATGTTTTTACTGATCACCAATCACTTCGTTATTTGTATACACAAAAGGATCTTAGTGATCGTCAGTACCGTTGGCTTCAGTTTTTACAGTCCTTTCATTTTGATATTCATTATAAGCCTGGTAAAAGTAACGCTGCTGCTGATGCTTTGTCTCGTTTACCTGCTCTTACTTATAGTCTTGTTACGTCTCCCCACTCTTGGTATGATGATCTTCCTCAGGCTTATGCCACATGTCCAGACTTTCGTGATGTTATGTCGTCTGCCTCTCGTCCTTCCTCTCACCCTCACCAGGTTTATTCCATTGTTAATCATCGTTTGTTTCACTATGGTTTGTTATGTATTCCTAGCACTCTCGACATACGTCCACAGCTCCTTGATGCCCATTCCTCTCCTGTTGGTGGCCATTTTGGTTTTCAGAAGTCCTTGTTCCGTTTGAGAGAACATTTTTATTGGCCTTCCATGAAGCGTGAGCTTTCCCACCTTATTCATACTTGTGATTTTTGCCTTCGTAACAAGTATTCCCGTGAAAAACCTGGCGGTCTCCTTCAAAGTTGGCCTATTCCTTCCTGCCAGTGGACTGATATATCTATGGACTTCATTTTAGGTCTTCCCCGTACTCAGTGTGATCATGACTCTTGTTTGGTGGTAGTCGATAGGTTTTCTAAACAAGCTCATTTCATACCAGTCAGACGTACTATTACAGCAGAGCAGTGTGGTCGTATATTTATTTCTGAGATTTTTCGCTTACATGGTCTCCCACGATCTATACTTACTGATTGGGATACCAAGGTTACATCAGGTTTTTGGACAGAGCTTATGCGTATCTTGGATGTTAGGATACGTATGGGCACTGCTTATCATTCTTCTGCGGATGGTCAGTCTGAGGTTATTAACCGGGTCTTGGAGGATTATTTACAACATTATGTTTCTCCTTCTGGTCGTGATTGGGATCAGCATTTATGTTTGGCTGATGTTGGGGATGATGTTGCCCTGCAAAGCACCAAGCTCCGCACGAAGAGAAGTGATTTCAGCCTGCCATAATCTTGGCCACCTTGGTAAGCAAATCCGCACGTAGTTCAGTAAGTTGAGAGAGAACATTTGCAAATTGCTTAGAGATGTATTCATTCGAGGAGATTTTCTCCGGAGTGGCGTGGCGAGCATAGGTGTGGCGGTGTCCCCCATATGCGCTGAGTGATGATTGAGCACTTACAGAAGCGTAACGATCAGTGGACGGTGGTGTCTCCAAAGTGCGAGGACGCTTTCGAGGGTTTTTCGGCATGAAACTCTTAGCCCGCTTTATGCGCAAATCTAAACCTGGAGCTATGAGATAGGAAGAAGGCAACTGAGGAAGAGCAGGGTCAGCGAAGAAGCAAGGCAACAATGGAGGTAGAAGAAGTGGAAGGGCAGCAAGGAGTGCTTAAGCATAAACCCTAGAAAATGGTTGGGAAGTCCAAAAACGACTTAGAAAGTGGCTGAAAAATCCAAAAAACGACTTGGAAATTGGCTGGGAAATGCAAAAGTGACCTAGAAATTTGCTGGGAAATCCAAAAACAACTAGATATTGGTTGAGAAATCCAAAAACGATCGGTATTGGTTGGAAAATCCAAAAACAATTTGGAAAATGGCTGGAAAATTAAAAAATGACCCGGAAAATGACTGGGAAACCCCAAAAATGACCTAGATATTGGCTGGAAAATCCAGAAACAACTTGGAAAATGGCTGGGAAATCAAAAAACGACTTCTAAGATAGCTGGGAAATCCAAAAACGACCTAGAGATTGGCTGGAGTGGCTAAAAAATCCAAAAAAATGACCTGGAAATTGGCTGGGAAATGCAAAAGCGACCTAGAAATTTGTTGGGAAATCCAAAAAACCTAGATATTGGCTGAGAAGTCCAAAAACGACTTAGATATTGGCTGAGAAATCCAAAAACGACCTAGAGAGAGAGAGAGACAGAGAGAGAGAGCTTTCCATATAAACTATAAGATGTACATGTGAAGCATGTGGTATCAATGGAAGCGTATGAAAATGTCTCCAAAACAATAATGAAAGAAAACAACATAACTAAATACTACGATCGAAATGAGTGAGATATGTAGGAATATGAAAATTCTGGTAGATATGCAAAGCGAGTATAACAGTATCAAAATCATCATGTCCTTTCGTTGAAGACGAAGGATGTGATGCGATATGCGACATGCGGTAACTCTTGTAGTCGTTGATGTCATCTAGGAGGATGAGAAATGTGTCTCCTCATGATATGATGGGCAGCTCGATTTGCAACATGCCTATGAATGGTGCACTGTCTCTGGTCTCTATAAATAAGTGCATCATCATCCACCTTATCATCATCGGACTTTGGGTCCCGTCATGGTCTTCTCCTAAAAAAGAAAGAGGTAAATTGGGACTGAGAACTAGGAGTCTGATATTGTTGTAAAACTGGGAACCCTCCTACGTCTACCTCCAAGAATGGATGCGGTAGCAGTTTGGGCTTAACCCCTAGCCGGTGCCGCCAAGTACGATCAAGATATGCTCTATATAAAAAGCGTCTGATATACCGATGAGTACTCGAAGGAAGATTTGTGATAGCAATACCAAATGACTCAAGGAGCTGGGATGCCTGAAAAAACCATGACAGTCAGTAACGCAGATCATGAAGATAGTGGGAGAAGATGGAAGGCTATCGGTGTATATCTCCTCTCTACATCTAGAAGTGTCTGGACACCTTGAAGATATGTGATAAGATGGAAGGCTGCATCTATCTATATAGGTGGAGTAGCAAACTCGGCAAAGATGATCTCATGTGTCTTCGGCCCAATGATACGAGATAACATGGTAGCCTGTAATCTCGAGATATTGGCCCAGTGTGAGGAAGAAAGTTTGGTACACCATGACTTTGCTACATATAAGACTATGGACCTGCTATAAATGAGTAGTAGCTCTAGCAATAAGCTCCCGAGCACCTGATAAAAAAGAAGCAATGTTGACTGGTGTATCATCAGGAGGAAGAGGCACGCCTAGCAAAAGAGGAACATACCCATGAGCCAATAAGAAAGGAGAAACTCCAGTGCTTGTACTAACAGAGCTATTATAGCTATATTGTGCCAAACATAAATGTTGATCCCAATCCTTCCCTTAAGGAGAAACAAAGTGCCAAAAATAATCCTCAAGGATCCGATTAAGGACCTCAGTTTGCCCATCAGCAGTAGAATGATAAGCAGTACCCATAAGAAGCCGTACATCCAAAATACGTATAAGCTTACATAAGCAAGACTTAACCCTAGAAAGCAGAAAAGAGAGAGATTAAGGAGGCTAAAGAGAGAGATCAATATCATCAGCTGAATAGCAAATGACACAGTTTCCCTACTTATAGCCAAGGGAAGCCCTAAAAGGAAGCTTCTGGTGGCTAGGGCCCAACCGGGAGGGATAATAGTGCGCCCTCCAAGAAGGCCCCCACTCTCCAGTAATATGTCCAAATGGCCTAATGATAAATAATAAGGCCAAAGGCCAACCATATAGTCTAAGTGTCACTAATGAATAAAAAAGGGCCCAAGGCTTGCTTATGCATAAAGTAAAGTAAATGTAAATGGACGCCGCGAATGTAATGAGCCAAGTCCATAACTCTTCCCGACACAAAAAAAAGACCCACCTGCCGAAAAGAAACTGGATCAAACAGCAACAAGCCCTGGTGCATCAACAACTAGAGCAACATCTGATGTAGAGGAATCAACAAGTGCAGCAAGAGCACGATCCTGATCCGCAAGTGATGGCATATGATAAAAGACATCAATACGCTCCCATGTGGCCTCCTCAATAGGACGACCATCCCAATGGATCGAAAACTGAATCTGTCGGCAACTTCGACTATAGTGAAGGCGAACTTGTGCATGGCAGCTGGTAAGAAAGGGAACAACTCAGGATCAACATCATGGCGACGAAGGAAACATCTCAGCCGCGTCATCAGAAACCAAGCAATATGGAACAACCAGGAATGCCAAGGAACTAGAAGAAGATCAAGCAGCAACCAGGAGTGCCAAGGTATCCGTAATGCCCAAGCTAGTAGAGGATCAGCCCAAAAGATAGGGACATCATACCAAGGTATCCAAAAAGCCCGAGAAGGTAGAACTGCATCAACAACAGGAAGCCAATAAGGAAACTGGAAAAGACATGGACACTCATTGCGAATAGCTGCATGATACACGTAACCATCAACCATATGTGCAAGGTGCTCCAAGAAAAGATAGCAGCATCGGAAGACTAGCACCAAGGAGATCATCCTGACAACGGATAGCTAAAATGGAGAAATATGCACCAACATGGTCAAAAGCCCAAGGTGTCCATAGGGCCCATGAATGAGAAGTAGCAATGGCATACGGTACCCTCAAGGCCCATATCACGAGAAGAGCAGCATGCCAAAAGCTCCAGAAGGTCCAAGAAATCAATGCATCATCTAAAAAGACATGATGCATGAAAATAGTAGCAACAAATCTAAAAATAGTAGACGCCCCAACTGACAAACTGTAGCCTAGAAAGGCCTCATATGGACATACCAGTCCATCATAGGATACACCAAAAACGGATGGAGAATCGGATGACCCATCAGAACTGGCCGCAAGTGTATTCCCAAAGTACACACCAGGCGCACAAGTGAGGAATAGAAGAAATGCACTGGAACGAGGAACAAGATCCGCAACATCAGTAGCAAGCATCGGAGCAATATCCACGTGTAGCTGGGAATGAGTATCAAAGCACATATGAGCAACACTGAAGTATATGGCGGCAACATCCCCAAATACTATCCAAGAGAGGAGAAGGAATTCTCTCAAGGTACCCTGATGGTCTCGGAACACCAGAACAAAGTGGCAACTCAGCATCGGAGACCAAGTGATATGGAGCAACCTGAAATGACAAGGAACCTGAAGATCGCCCAGACAAACAGTAGCTAGAACGGAGGCAATAACCCAAGCCATCAGGATATGCCAAGCCTGACAATGAGCAACAATCCAAGGAACAGATAGAGAGCCACATGCATAATCATAGAGATATCCGCACCATAGGCGATCATTAATATGGAAAAACCAGCACCAATCAACAGGTCCAAATGAAAACCAAGCTATATGTAATAACCAGGAATGCCATATATCCATAGCTGAAAATGAAGCAGTAGTGTGAGCAATAGGTCCAAATGAAATCCAAGCGATACGTAATAACCAGGAATGCCAAATATCAAGAGGTAAAAAGGAATCAGTCGCATGAACCCAAAAGTGTATACCATCGGCATGGACTGCAGCAAACCTATATGTAGAAACATCAGGAGACGAAAGGATGCCCGTGTACAGATGATCCCAGCATATAAATACCCTAACTAAGTAGTAGTGACCATCTGGCAAATATTCTCGGATGAAAAATGTGTAACAGTAAGGGCCAAAGGCGCATGAATCATGTCAAGAACCGTAGAAATATCATGAGGCAAATCACAAAGCTCAAGCAGAGATCCATGGAGTAAAGCGAAAGAAGATACAACCTAATCACCAATAGTGAGGGAACCATCAAACGTGGACCCATGAAGAACCCCATAGAAATCAGCAGGAACACCGGCCATAACAGACTCAAGAGATGGAGATATAGAGACCAATGGAGAAGATACTGCACCAACCACCGAACCAAGAGGGCAATCTGAAGTATGCGCAAAAGCAATAGTAGAAATACCACCAAGGTATACGGTCTCAATATCAATGAAACCAGGAATGACCACTAAATAGGATATCTGTGAATCAAGGCATATAGGCGCAAGGCACACAGCAACAACCTGTAAATCCGAAGCAGCATCAAATTGAGAAAGAGGACCCACGGATGGTGAAAGTGAAGCAGCAACTGATGTACTCAAAATGGAAAGAAGAGTTGCATCGTCAGCCTTTGGCAGGCTACGCATAAACTGCTTCCCAATAACCAACTGGAAGTCTCCCTGAGAATCAATGCCAACAAGTGAGTGTGTAACTGCATCAAGTACAAATGTCAATGTCTGCTATGTCAAGTCCAGTGTAACGGCTCCAAGAGATGCAAACCAATCAGCACCAAGGATAAGATCATAACGCTCCATAGGAATAATGTGAAGATCTGCCTGTCCAAAAAAATCTCCAATGCGGTATGGTAAACGCTGAAAGATCTGAGAACTAGGAAAAGAATGGGAACTGGCAACCTCAACTGTGAGAGGCTGTGAAGCAGGAACAAGTGAAGCACGGATACGACTAGTGATATAACTGCTAATAAAGAATGAGTGCTGCCAGTATCAACTAAAGCAATATAGCATAGGCAAGCTGAGCATGGCAAGTAGCAGGAAGTAAATCAGTGGAAGGCTCAGAGGATAGGTCAGGCTCATTAGAAATATGAATGTAGATATCGGAATCATATGGAGTAGTGCCCTCATGGTAAAAAACAAGAGTAGTAGTAGGGAGAGGCTGACGGCAATCACGGGCAAAATGAGGACTCTTACAACGAAAGCAAAGACGTTGCTGCTGAAGGTCAGCGAACTCTGCGGACGTGTAACGTCGGACAAAAGCAGGTCGAGGAGTCGGAGGCGAGGAGACGAAGGGACAATGGAGAGAGCTGGAACAAAAGGGGCGGGTGTAGGGGTGGACGTAGCGGGAAAAGATGAAGCAGAAGGACGGGGTCGAGAGAAGTGGGGAGGAAGAGTGTCAGAGTACTTATGCTATAAAGTACTGGCAGGAGACATCGCCTCAACAAGTGTGGGAGGACGGAAGGAAGAAACATCATAACGTAAAGCACCACGAAGCCCAGCAATGTAATGAGAAATAAGCTCAGTGGGCTGTAGATCTGTGAAAAGATAAGAAAGCTCCATAAACTGATCTGTATAAGAAGCAAGATCACTGGTCTGAGTGAGACTACGGAATGTATCACGTTGGCGGTTGAGCCACTGAGGGTTCATAGCATGATGGAGGTCACGGCGAAAAGTATGCCATAAATGGAGCCCTTCCCAATCAGGATCAGCTCTATAAACTCGCCACCACGTGGCGGCGCGTCCATCTAAATGTAAAGCAGCCAACTGGATCTTCTGAGGATCAGTCTTAGGGTAGATCTGAAAATATGTGTCAAGCTTAGCAAACCAATTCTCTAATAAGTTCCCGTCAGAGGAACCGGAATAGGTAGCAAGCTGTACCCTATCACGAAAGTCTCGAGCAAAGTGTGGCTCAGGAAGTGGGGGACATGAAAAGAAACCAGGAGGTGGGTTAGGTGGAATGAACGGTCCACCACCAGGCTGACTAGCAGAAGAAGATGGAAATCCAAATGGAAGGGGAGTCCCAAATGAAGGAAAAACAGGAGCTTTACCAGGACCATGAGGCTGTAAAGAATCAATCTGTGACTGCATAGGAGCAAAGCCGGTCATAATGGTATCGAAACGAAGAACGAGGCCAGAAAGGGTCTCATCCATGCGACGAAACTGATAGGATAAGGTTTCCTGAGTAGTCTCACTCGGGGTAGGTGAATGTGCCATAATGATAGTGGAAGGAATAGACGAAAACTTGAGAGAGCGGACTTTTGTCGTCACCCCAAATTAGTCTATTAGAACCACTATTATCACAACTAAGAAAGGACAACAATCATCAAATGAAAAAAGTGAAAATGAAGGCTGTAAAAATGTGCCGGACAGCCAGGAGGCAAGTGACAAATTGGAATATCAAACGGAGTCGGAATTTTGTGAAATTTGGTTGAGGATGGGCGATGGACAGCCTGCAAACAAGGTGTGAAAAATGGCTGCAAATGGAGACAAAAACGGACGAAAGTGACAAGTATGAAGCGGCTGGACAGCCTGCAAACAAAAGTGAAGAGAGGGCTGAAAATGGGAGGAACGGACGAAAGAGATGAGGGAATTGGGCGCTGGAGAGCCTGCAAACAAGCTGAAAATGGGTGATGGAAGGCTGGAACTTGGGCGCCAAAAATAATCTGCCCAAAAAAAAAAAAAAAAATTCCGGCCGCCAAATTTAGCGGAAGTACTTCCACTAACTATCTGCTAAAGCTCCGCCAAGGAAAATGCTCTGATGGGAGCTGATCCTCCTCCAAACTGTGCTGAATGTTGCTGAAGCAAAGAGACGAAAACCCTCAGCAAAGAGAGAAAAATCAGCAAGGAAAATGGGCACCCAAGTAGAAAATCAGATCTGAAATTCATCAATCAAGACAGTGCTCTGATACCAAGTTATGAATAGAGCCACAACTGATCTAGAGCTAAGCTATGAAAGCATCACATAAGCAAGACTTAAGCTACGAAAGCAGCACATAAGCAAGACTTAACCCTAGAAAGCAGGAAAGAGAGAGATTAAGGAGGCTAAAGAGAGAGATCAATATCATCAGCTGAATAACAAATGACACAGTTTCCCTACTTATAGCCAAGAGGAAGCCCTAAAAGGAAGCTTCCGGTGGCTAGGGCCCAACTGGGAGGGATAATAGTGCGCCCTCCAAGAAGGCCCCCACTCTCCAGTAATATGTCCAAATGGCCTAATAATGAATAATAAGGCCAAAGGCCAACCATATAGTCTAAGTGTCACTAATGAATAAAAAAGGGCCCAAGGCCTACTTATGCATAAAGAAAGTAAATGTAAATGGACGCGGCGAATGTAATGAGCCAAGTCCATAATTGAACCTCATCGCGTTCGACTTTAGACATACGATATGGCGCAAGAAGGTGGGGTGGCACCACGAATAAGATCTATATGGTGGTTGACATCACATAATGGTGGCAAAGACTCAGGTTCTGAAAAGACAATAGAATACCTATGCAATAAGTCAGATATCACCTGAGGAAGAGGACCCACGGATGATGAAAGAGAAGCAGCAACTGATGTACTCTGAATGGAAAGAAGAGCTTCATTTGGAGCCTTTGGCAGGCTACGCATATTGAACAAGGGAAGAGTGTCCCTTCCCAAGTCGAGTGGTAGCTGCCTGTTGCATATTGAATGTAGGACCAATGAAGAGTATCCCCAAGTAAGTGTATGAAGAAACCACATCTAGGGACTGTTCGCCAAAAATAAGCTCTTGACATTGCATGAAGGCCCTAGAATATTGAAGACCATAACCTTGGTCTTTGTAGTGTTCACTACAAGCCCCAAGCCCCACTAGGTACAAAAGGGGCTTGTTAGCAATCCAATTGCCATTGTAACCCCTCTCTAGTCGTAGAGACTAGTACCACATCATCAGCATAAGGAAGAATGGCAATCAATTCTACAACCAAATCCACTACACTGTGAGATGACCCTACTCCTCAATATATAATCCAAACAGAACCAGTGAAAGAGAGCAACCCTACTTCACCCCAATGGTACTCAAAAATACTACTACCATGTTGAAAACAGCCCAAAACTCTCTCATAAATAGCCATCACGGCTAGAATAATGTCAGTGGAGACGAATAATGTCCATGGAATAATGTCAGGGGAAATAGGTCACGAAGTCTTTGAATGAGCAAGGAGCATGGGACCGAATCAAAGGCTTTCCTGAAGTCCATGAAACAGTAGTAAACCTTCTCTTTCTGGTGTCTTTCTTCCTCTATCAGAGTTTGAAGAGTGAAGATATGATCTGTGGTAGTGTAATGGGCTTGGAACCCTATCTCGCCCAAAGCATGTAGTCTTCTAGACTTCGCCTCTGAGCTCATTGCAGACTGACGGATTGTACCATATAGCTTCGCAAGAACATGCCCAATCATAATAGTTTGATAGTTACCATGGATCATGGGGACCACTTTTGTGAATAGGATGGATGATGTTGATGCACCAAAAGGATGGCAAGCTAGAGACAACAATGTGGTTGAGAAGAGTGGCCAAAGTGGGGGCAAGTAAGCTGGCAACATGAATCAGTAGTTCAAATTTTCGGTCCTCAATGTCTCGTGCCTTATGAGTCTTCAGTCTCCTGATAGTCGTAAGGACCATATTAGAGGTGAAGAAGGTGAACTCAGATGGTTTGGGAGAGATAAGAGATGGTGAGTCAATGGGTATGGCACATAGGCTAGTAGCATACTTGGTCTGAATTCGGAGGCCATTTAGGAGAGGTGGGGCATGAGAAATAAACTCACGCCAGAAAGCATTAGAGGAAGAGCTGAAAAGCTGGTCAACAAGACGTTTTCCTTTTGATACATCATAGGCACGCTTTTTACGACAAAGTGTACGATTATATGATTGTCGGGAGGAGCAAAAGAGGTGAGGGGCATGAGTACGCGCATGAATGACAATATGATGAAAGGAGCAACAGTCCATGTCATACCACGGGGAGTGTAGAGAACGAGGCAATGAAGAATGTGTAGATTTGCCCTTTGAGGCTTAGAAGGAAACGCCAGGTAGTGTGAAGAGATATGGTATGGAAAGCGGCTTGTAGTTCCAGTGGACTATCATCAGGACGGGAATGGAGTAATGAGGCATGAGGCTCCTGGTAGACTGGCATGTATATAGGTGCACGGGCAAGCGTGGGATGAGAAGATGACTGACTGGGTGGGAGGTAGCCAATAGCAAAAGAGAAACAGATTGATCATAGAGGGTGGTGGGAGAGATACAAAAATCAAGGATGAGAGGTATGGAGGATGGTGACCCCATGAGGTAATCAATGACACTATGACCGCCATTGTGAGGGTGACAAGTATATCTGCCAGAATCCGGCAAACAGTTAAGCCATTATAGATTGCTAACTCGTGGGCCTCGCCAAACTATAATAAGTACTCACCATATGGGGTAATATATCGCTGGGCCGCCAATGATGTTGCAAAGTTGTTGCCATGGTGATGCCTATGTTGATGTGTTTTTGTGGTATTCCTAGGCCGTGGCTTTGGATATCTCAATTGTTGGGGTCCTACATGGGGATATTTTCTTATGGCATTCTTTGGCCATCAAAATGCTTTGAGAAAGCTTCATCTTCTCTTGGATTCCTTTATACATCTACATTGGCCTATAGAAGTTCTTTTTCCTATTTTTATAGTATCATGATCTTAGTTTTTGGTAGCTACATTACATTTTTGATACCATGATATCATTTGAGGCAAGCTCCTCATTTTAGCACTAGTGTTTCATTTTTTTAAAGCCCAACATTGAGGGAAATGTTTTTTTAAGTTGGGGAGAATAATAGACTACTTATAATCAAAGCTATTGCTTGGGGCCATTCTTAGGGTTACGTTTAGGGTTAGGGTATAGTTGAGGCACCTTTGACTTGACGTGTGGCACAAGTCACCTGGTTTAGTACAAAGTTGCAGGCCACGATCCGGAACGCATTCTGGATCGCGTTCCGGATCACGTTCCGGGGATTCCCATTAGGGTTTCCCGGAATGCTTTTTTTTTTTGACATTTTTTTATTGCCAATATGGGTATTAAATGGAAGGTTTTTTCAAGGGCAGTATTGTGTGAAATGAAATCATGTGCAAAGCAAAGCATTGAGAGCATATTGAATCTCTCTCTCTCTCTCTCTCTCTCTCTCTCTCTCTCTCTCTCTCTCTCTCTCTCTTTGAAGTTTGTAGAAATTAGCATGTGATAACCTACTGAAGTAGACCATGCTGGAAAAAAATCATATCGAAACACAAACCGACAGGACACAATGTAAAAACGCAAAAATATATAATGTCGGGCTCAAGGCCGAAAAACCCCTGACCATTTACAAGCAATTGAGGCCAGTCTTTCCTTAGAGCCCATGGCCTATAAGTGGTGGTTAAATCTCCAGGAGACTGGCCAGACTCCCCGGTCATGGAAAGCTTTTGAAGAAGCTTTCCTAAGAGAATTCCTACCAGAGAATGAACTTGATAGAGCCTGGAAAGCCTGGGAAAGAACAGTAATGGACAAGTCTCTCATCCAATATATCTCGTAGTACCGAGAAGCAATTATGAAAATTAAAAATATGGATGATTATCAGAAAATCAGGGGATTTGTCCGTGGCCTCAAAGATGAATATAAAGTAGAGGTCCAGAGAAACTCGCCTACTACCCTTGAGCAAGCTCTCAGATATGCGCAAATCTATGACGATTCAGTGGGTAGGAAGAGGGCGAGACAGCAGCCCCTTTCTGAGCAGCCTCCTCAGAAAGACTTTCAATTTAAAAAGAAATTTTTAAAAAGAAAGAAAGAAGATAAATTTAAAGGTGAAGCTCCTCAGAAACGCCCTTCACTCATACAGCCCTTAAAACCAAAGGATTTTGAGAAAGCCAAACAAGAGCGTTTGTGCTTTGTGTGTATGGGCAAGGGACACACAGTCAGACAGTGTCCCAAGGGGCCTTTCACTAAAAAAGATAAGAAACAAGTTCATCTTGTTCAGACTGTAAGTTTCCCTAGTGACTCGACAGCTTCCGAGATCAAAGTGTATATTGAAGACCATGAACATTGTTGCCAGCTAACCTCTGCAATGCCGTGAATTCTTCGTTGAAGAAGTAGTATATTTGGGTCACATTATCTCGTCAGATGGGATTAAGATGGACCCGAATAAGGTCAAAGCCATACTCAGTTGGCTGAGACCTCAGAATATTTTAGAGCTTCAGATCTTTCTAGGTTTGGCGGGATATTATAGATGATTTGTCAAGGAATATGCTCAGATAGCAATTCCCATGACAAATACACAGCAGGAGAGCTTTGATGCTCTCAAAATAGCCTTAGCCACAACACCAGTTTTAAAAGTCGTCAACCCCAATCAGCCATTTGTGGTCGAAACAGTTGCTAGCGACTTTGCAGTTGGTGTCGTACTAACTCAGAGTGGACGACCAGTTGCGTTCGAGAGTAAAAAACTCGAGCCAGCACAGACTAGGTACAGTGCCTATGAAAAGGAGCTCTTCTCCATAGTTCATCCCCTTAAGACTTGGAGGCATTATTTGTATGGTGCCAACTTTGAGGTCCTGACAGACCATGAAAGTCTCAAATACCTTTGCAATCAACCTGAGCTTAGAGGTTGGAAAGCTCGTTGGGCAGAGTTGATGCAAGAGTTTGATATGTCTATCAGATATAGACGGGGGAAATTCAATACAGTAGCAGATGCCCTTAGCAGAATGCCTATGAGCTGAGTTTTACTCAGATTCGTAATGAGTTACTCGAGTCCTTGAGAGGGAAGTCCAGCATGATGCATTCTTCTCTACTATCTGGAACTCAGTCCAGAGCAGACAGTTACAGACTCCAGAACCAATTCCCGGGGCTGGTGCCAGTTCATCAAAGAATACGACAGCTTCCGTTGAGGATGATGATGAGTCCGAGTATACGTCAGATGACGTTGAGGATTCTGAGCCTATATTACCCAAGCAAACCCCAGTGGTTGAGGGTCAGTTGACTCAAGGATTCAAATGGAAACAGTATTCCATTCAGGATGAGTACTTGCTCTATAGAGATAGAGTATGTGTCCCCAATTCAGAAGATTATAAGCAGCAGGTCCTATATGCATGTCATGACAATCCCAGTGCGGGACACCCAGGCATTTAGAAGACCTATGAGCTTCTTCGTAGGCAATTTTTCTAGCCCAGTATGAAAAAGGACGTCCAACAGTATGTAACCAGTTGCCAGAAATGTCAAGTAAATAAAGCAGAGCATTTAAAGGCAAAAGGGTTGTTGCAGCCCTTAGAAATACCAGCTGGTAAATGGGAGAGTATCTCCATGGATTTTATAGTAGGCCTGCCTAAAACCCAAAAGGGTAATGACGCTATATGAGTCATAGTTGACCGTCTGACCAAAATGGCTCATTTTATTCCGACCAAAACAACCGTTAGAGCTCCAGAGTTAGCGAGGTTGTTTGTAGATGGGCTATTTAAATTGTACGGTCTACCTTCCGGCATAGTCAGCGACCGGGACAATAAGTTTAATGGAAATTTTTGCAATATTCCATCATCTCCATACTAAACTTAATATGAGTACCACCGACCATCCACAGACGGACGGTCAAACAGAGAAGGTAAATCAGGTGCTGGAGGATATGCTTCGTGCATACGTCAGCAAGAAGCAGACTAATTGGGAGGAGTATCTCTCGATAATAGAGTTTGCTTACAACAGTACCAAACATTCAGCTATGGGATACAGCCCATTTATGCTGATGTACGGTTTCCAGCCACGCTCACCCACAGCTATAGGGTTTAAACAAGAAAAAGTTGAAGCTACCAGAAACTTTTTAGAGGACCTAAACCAGATGATAGAACATGCTAAGCGTAGCATTAGGCAGTCCCAAGATCGAGCCAGGCATTATGCAGATCCACACAGACGGGATGTGCAGTTCTCTGCTGGTGAGAAAGTCTACTTGAGAGTCCCAGTTGACTCTAAAACCCTCAAATCAGGAGTGTGTGCTAAGTTGTCTCCAAGGTATTGTGGTCCCTTTACCATCAGTAGGAGACTAGGCGAGGTCACCTATGAACTAGAACTCCCACACAGCAGTAAGGTTTTTCCAGTCTTTCATTTAAGCCAGTTACGAAAAGCCATAACCAAATCAGAAAATCTGGCAGGGGACGGTGTTCTAGTTCTCCCATTGGATCCTCAGCAACCTCCACATGAACTAGAGGAGATTCTTGATAGTAGAGAGATGCAGACTCGTCATACTCTATACCGAGAATATCTAGTCAAGTGGAATGATCAGCCTGTTGAGAATGCCACTTGGGAAAGAGGCAGCGTCCTTCGCAAGATTTTTCCAAACTTTGTCTTGGAGGACCAAGCGGTTCTTAAGGGGGGGGGAGTGTTACGAGCTCGTGACCAATGCCGAACCCTAGAGAATACAGATAGGTCAGATACCACAGTCAGGGTCGTGTCCAGTGTACACAACAGGACAGGGCCCCCAGTTGGAACCCGACGTGCAGTCGGCCACGTCAGTGACACGTGGCCGACACTTGGCAGTTGCATGCTACCAGTCCTCACTCTGGGCTAGGAGGGGCTTACTCTATATCAGGGAGTGTTTGCCCTACTGTGGTGTTAGGATCTATTACAGTGGGTAAGCTCCACCCCACCACAGTGTTTCTGCGTTTCAAGGATGCTTTACTTCGTCAACAAATTCTACGTAAAAAAGGCTGCCTAAAAGGATCTACCACCTTTATGGATGAAGACTTAACGCCTATTCAATGGGCTGAGAGGAAGAAAATTATCGCAGATGCTAAGGCCAACGGTTTGCGGGCTCTCTTTCGAGACGGACGCCCAATCTTAGTTAAAATTGCAGAACTTAAAAATTCAGATTCTCCTCCCTCTCCTGCATGAGAGATGTTTGAGCTATAGTCTTTCTATTTCCTCTCCTGCGTGAGAGATGTGCTTTTTCATAGCGAATTAAGTTAAAATTGTGTTTAATCTATTTTTTCAGTTTGACGACACTGTTCCGTCTGAGTTCCACTTTCTATGATGTACTCCTCTTGTCTTATATGCCTTATGGCATGGAAAAGACATTAATGAAATTTCTTCTTCTTCTTCTTCTTCTTCTTCCCCCCCCCCCCCCCCCTCTCTCTCTCTCTCTCTCTCTCTCTCTCTCTCTCTCACATAAAAATTTGCTTTGAGAGATAGGTGTACCTACTTATTGCACATGACTAGAAAACAAACCATACATCATATTACAGCTTTGCTAGTAAAAATTGTCACTAGAAATTATTTCAAAGAATTGTCATAAAGAATAGCCTTACCATCAGTATTATAAGATCGAAGATGATAATCATAGTAGAATGGCAATGCCTTGCACAAGTATTTGCCAAACTTACTATTGCATTTCCCTAGTTCTTCAATCTCCCTTCCTGAGAATAAGTAGCAATACACTAGTTATTATACAATTTTTGTGTCATGCATCCTCTCATTATATGCTCGTGAACACAATCTACTAGCATTGTTTTCTTTTCTTTTCTTGAAATGATCATACTTCCAACTGTAGCTTGGTGATTTGATGATATTTGATTTGAAATCACAAAAAATAAAATAAAAAATTGGACTCTAGAAAAATAGGATTGGCAAGACCAATTATCTCCTTGCAATCACCTTTGTCAATTCACAAGCAGTAGAGCTACCAGTCAACATGGGATTGAATTGCGTCATAAAAATACAAAGAAAATAAAATAGAGTGCTTAAATATCAGGTGAATGTTTCCATTTTATAATCTAGTTCGCTATGCAAATTCATAAGCAACACTTTCTGATTGTTAAAGATTGTTGAAGTCTATGGTTTTATAATCGATTGTGTTAATTGGTCCCACAGGCGGACTTAGCTCTAACTCTCTCCTCACATTGGCTCAACCATTGCCATCCCTCCATATCGTAGCTATCCCTTCATAATAGCCACCATACCTCTGTGCCTTTGTTGTTCACGCTACTGCTCATGTTTCCACCATCGTTGTCCAAGGAATCAAGGGAGCCCAAAGAAGTTTGTTGTAGCCTAAAAGCTTTTCAGCCATCAATGTACGAAGAACCAAGGGAGCCCGAAGAAGTCCGTTGTAAATTAGATCTTTCCACTAAGGCCCGAACTATAAATGTTGACTGCCCAATCTGCTGGCCTAGTTGCTTTCCAACTAGTCCGTTGTAAATTAGAATCTTTCCACTAAGGCCCGAACTATAAATGTTGACTGCCCAATCTGCTGGCCTAGTTGCTTTCCAAGTTACTGAGTCGTACCTTGTTGCACATCATGCAAGGTACTGTGTCCTTTAGGACGTACAAAACGAGCAATTACTGATGCAAGCTTACTCCAAAATGACAAAACTTAATCCTCATGAAACAAGCAATTACTAAAGCAAGCTCACTCCAAAGCGACAAAACTTAATCCTCATCAGTTTTTCTTTCCTCTCTTGGTAGCACTCCTTCCTCAACAATCTAGATTCTCAACATGCAAGCTTTCACTTTGATAGCACTAAAAAGGCATGACAACGAGTCATTAACCTGAAATAGATGTGTCAAGTACAATTGAATTCCCTAGATTTTGAAAACATGTCTCTAGAGTATGGGATGCATCAATGCTTGATGCACATCATGCACTTGGTAGTTCAGATCACCCAGAGTTCCTACTCATAAAAGCAAGCTATGGCTTGTACATCCATCATGGCATTAGATCCTCTAAGATACTCTAGCATTGGACACTAACATGATAAGAATCTCAAACCCATTTTCCTCCAGCCACATTTGAGGCTGACAATTCTAAGCTGCCTTGTTATGTCCTTGAATGTATATAGTTGGATATTCGGCCTAGCCTATACCGTCAAGTAGCAAATAGGCCTTAGGTCCCTATTTGGTTAAGGCACTGTCTCATGTGAGAGAGGTTGTGGATGATTGCCTATACTTAGCATTGTAGCCATGCATGGAGAGGGATTATCGTGAAAGGAGAATCCACGTCATATGGAAGCTAAGGTTTGACGGAGTATACTCACCCCTCCCATGTCAACATATTTTGAGTATCGATGATCGATAATTCTCTCTATGCTCTTGCTACCATGGTATCTTTTATAGGGATCAGCTTGGGCGTGTTAGACCATTGGTTGGGTGGTTCTTGCCACAACCAATTTTCTTGTGTGCTTGTCTCCTATCTAAGTGAATGTATTGGGCTTTATAGTGGTATCAAAGCCACGATTGTAGATTGAAGAAGCGAAAAGCCATATGCTTTTTCAGATTCTATCAACTATTGGCAAGCTGTTTGATTAGAGTTGATCGTGAATTGGACTTGGTGGTGATCTTCTCAAATTTCCATTTTTTGATAGGTTGCTAAAAATCTGAGAGGTTTTGGCTTAGTCCTTTTGGTTTGTTGCCAGAAACTGTATTAATTTGTGCTATAATGAAAATATATACTATGCATATTGTGTATTGTTGTTAATTAGCTTTGGTACTAGTTTCAGCCTGCATGTAAGGGAGGTTTTACAATAGGGAACTTGAGTTGCTACTGCAACAGCAATAGGGAAAGCAAAGTATTGTAAAATCGATTGCTCAGTGGTTTTCATGTTGAAAATTACCAAGCTGTGAACAAGACCATATGCTACTAATTTATTGATTTTGCAGTATGGAGATGACAGTAAACAAGAAGTTGATAGCTAAAGTCTAGAAGCATGATTTTCGAGCTTTAATTGAGAGCTAGGGAAATGGTAGGCTGAAAAGCCATTGTTGGTAATAAATTCCAGTCAAAGGACTCTTCTAAGCGGGTGCCTGGATTCTTGAGGGTGGTTGTCCAGGATTGAAAATATTCAAAGGCTTTTCTGAATAGTTGTCGCTGGCTGGATTGCTAGTAACCTGTGGACTGCACAAAAAAAACACAGAAAACTATCCTGAAACCCTAATTGTGTGCCCCTCCATCTCTCTTCATCTCCTCCGTCCGCTACCTGGTTCAGCATGTTAGAAGTCTGTTGTGCTGTGGTAAAGTGCTGTGGTAGATCCAAACCCAGGTAAAAGAAGCTGTTTGCGATGCACATTACTCCATGATGATGAGGAGGGTGGCCGAACTTGTGGGCTACTTGGGTTTCCCAAGATTGGGACTTAGCAAGGGGAAAGTATCTGTAAGAGCGATTTTTCAAGAAGTGCCTTGACTAGAAAAAAAACATTTAACAATTTTTTTGAAATATTGTTAGGCTTCTCATGGTAGTCGTAAGGGGTAAATTATAGTTTACCTGAGAATTGGTTCCTCACCAATTTTGTAACTTGCAAAGGCTTTGTAACTTGCAGGAGTGGTTATTGGCAGAAAAAATTTAGCATACCATAGGGCTTGAATGTAACAACTGCCTACTCAATTTTATTCTAGAATATGGATTATTCTACAACCATAATTTTTGGTAATTTTTTCCTTTTATTTATAGGGTATAAAACTTTCCTATGGATTTAAGCAATACGTCAAAAAATGTTCAAGTAGGGAAACCGTCAAATTCACCTTCAGTACGTACTGAGGACTTGATTTGCAGCAGATCGGCAAAGTTAAAATTGAAATGCATGATGGTAATAAAGCTAGGGATGAGTAGATTGGACACCTGAATGAGCTAAAAAAAATATTATTGACCAATTAATTACCGGAAGTTTATACAGGAAAGCATAAGGAACATAAACCAGAACTGGTTGAAGGATGGATGTTGGGATCGCTACTTTAATGTCCACGAAATCCCAGAGGAGAAAACGATTGAAACCAAATAATGCTTTATGTCTGAGGCAAAGTGATTTCATGGTGGAGAGATGTTTTGCCAAAACTGGCAACTTGGGAGGAATTTAAGACATTATAATTCAAGACCTTTTTGTCGGCAGACGACTCACTAATGTACAGCTAGCTTACGAATTGTACGATGAAAAAGGGATTTGATTCTTACGTTCAGGAATTGACCGACCTTCTAATCAAAGTATCCTTGTTTCATCCAAAGTTGGCATTTCATTCACAGCTTGTCAGCCGATTATCAGAATGAGTGCACACGAAATGTGTTAGAACCTGAGGACGCCATCCAAGAGGCAGATGAATGTGAAATCATGAAACACGAACTCCTTATGTGGGTCATCAAAGTACCTCTGAGGGGAAGATATTGATAATGAAAAGATAAGGGTAGTAGTGGAATGTCCACTTCCGAAAGCAATCCATCAATCGAAGTCATTCTTGGGTTTGATAGCGTTTTTCAGAAGTTTATTTGGGATTATGCGATGATTGCAGTTCTTCTCAATAGCATGTTAAAAGGAAAGATTAGCAAAAGAGGAAGGCCTAGCCCTTCGATTGAATGGAGTGAATCTTTGGAAGAGAGATTCGAGCTTTGATAAATCTGATTTTTTCAGCTGGTGATTAGTAGGAGCGGTTGCTGCAAAATGGAAAGCCAGTAGCTTTTGAAAGTAAGAAATTGATCGACGCACAAGCAAATATTGTACTCATAAAAAGAAGCTCTGTAGTGATCCATGCATTGAAAACTTTGAGGCAAACAAGCTCACCATAAGCACACCTCTAAGGTATTTTGTAATCAACATGATTTGATGGAGAGGAAGGGCCAATGCGCTGTTGATATAAGAATTTAAATTTGAAGTTTGTTATATTGAAGGAGTTAAGAATCAAGTTGCAGATGCGCTAAGCCATATTTGTGAAGTTAATGAATTGTCCTTCATGAACTAATCAGACGATGGAGGATGTGCTAAAAGCGTATGTCTCACATAAGCAATGTCAGTGGGAAAGGCAGCTTCCATTGATTAAGTTTGTTTATAATAGTAATAAGCATTTGACGACTAAATATAGTCCATTTATACTTATGTATGGATTCCAATAACATTCACCTGTCAATGTTGAATGAGGGTCATCTTTTTATGTTAAGGAAGAAACCAATTTCTTGCGGGATATGAAAGAAATGCGTGTGAAAATGTTCTAAGTGTGAAAACATTATGCTGACTTGAATTCAATGTTGGAGTCTGGACACCGGGCATATTTGTGGAATCGTAAATGTCTTGCATACAGGTAAACTGTCGACACATTTCAGTGGCCTGTATAAAATTCTTAAGAGAATTGGAATTTTAGCTTATCAGTTAGATCTTTGCGAGGGTGGTAGAGTACATCCCTATTTCATGTAAGCCAATTGAATTCAATTTACATGAACTTGATATTGCAGCAAATCAATAGAGTTATTATTGAAATGCATGACAACAATAAAGCCAGGCATGAGCGAACAAATTCAATGTTTATCCACAAATAAACTATTGTATCAACTACAAGTTTTTATAAGGACTGTAAACTAGAATTAGTTGAAGGTTGGGTACAACACTGGGACAGTTATTTTAATGTGCATGGATTTTGGTTGAGGCGTCATGGATGGTTCACCACGGTTCTCAGAACCGTACAGTGAACCATACGGTTCACCAAAAATTTAAGGCTGAACCGTGGTGAAATGTCCAATTAATTAATTGATTAATAAAGTGATTTTTTTTTTTAGTTTCCCACCCCCAAAAATAGCCCAAAAATGTGCAAAAAAAGCCAAAAAAATCTTTGAAATCTGTGAAATCATTTGAATCTGTGAAATCTGTGAAATCATCTGTGAAATTATTTGTGAAATCTGTGAAATCATTTGAATCTGAATTAATTAATTAGAGGAACCGTACCACGGTTCATGAACCGTGGTACGGTTCACCCCACGGTTCTGAGAACTGTGGGTTCTATGCCCAAAATATAGTTATTTAAATGTGCATGATGCCTCTATAGGGATTGTCTTAAAAAGAAAACAACGGGTTCAAATACCATGTTAGTGCATCTTCCAAGGGTTAAGCTCTCTAAATTTGAAATCAATTTACTGAAAATCAAGTAGCAGGTGCTTTGAGCCAAATTTGTCAGGTGAATGAACTTTCTTTCACAAGAATCTCTACGAATTTTTATCTTTGTTCAAGGGTCTCGATGAGAAAGGTACTTATTTTTGTCCTATTTAGCAAAGAGCAAGTTGTAGGGTCACTAGCCCTCTTCTTTTTTAGGATCCCGCCACCAAGTATATGCCTTCCCGTGCAAGAAACAAAAGATAGTAGCGATCTTTGTACTATCTGGATTCCATGGATCTAGCCAAGACATCACCAAAACTTGATATCGGTCCTTGTCGACTGAAAAAAATTCTTGGTTGAACATGGGATATAGCATGGCTTTGATTCGGCCACTCTTGCTCAGCAGCTGCATGCTTGGATTGCATCTCCAAGATCGTGTTCTGCAGCAAATTGATTGCTTGAATCAACTGGAGTTGTTCAATTGCAGGGGCGGATAGTGGTGACGGTTCTTCACTTGTGGGCATAATGGACCCATAGCCCATTGAGGGAGGCTCGTGTGACAAATTGTCAACTTATACTTAACTAGTTTTGGCTATTTTAGGCATCTTAGAGGCCAAACTTGTAGATAAACTTCACATGGTTTTTCACACTGTGAAATTAGAGTACATGATTATTTTTAGTTGGGTCCAAGATCATCTAATCACTTGTACATAAAAATCGTTCATTTTTAGAGTTACTTAGCAATTTTGGCAAATATAGCTAGTCTAGGCCAAGTGGTGGCTAAGTTAGGGCAAATGACTCTACAGAGAGGAGAGAGAGTCACTACTTTCAGGTATGAATAGTAGGTAGGGCATGGAGAATCTATAATCTTGGAGCTATTCCACTTTTGGAAGCTTTGGAAGCAATACTATCATCTCATCTTTAGTTCGCTTCTACCTTTGTGTGGAATTCTTGTATGCTTGTTGGATCTCTATTTTCTTGTTGTTGTACAGTCTGTTTACAAAGTTTAGGATTAGATCTAAACATGTGCTGATTAGCTTTTAATTCTATATCATTCTGGTAGAGTGATCTTGATCAAACTAGTGGGATTGTGTAGAAATTGTCTACTAATTTGACAAGTAATTTGTTGTGAAAATACTTTTGGCCTAGATGCACATTTAGGATCATCAAATCAATGTTTATTTGCACCCGTAATGTTGATTTGGCCATGCTTGCGAGCTACTTTAGGGGCCATTTCTATTTTTAGTATATCAAAGTGAAATTCCTAAAGTCAAGTTAATTAGTCTTGCATGTAGGGGGGTGCACTAGTTCTAGCATAAAACATGATCTTTCACTTAGAAATTTACTAAGGGTCTTTACCCAAAATAGAGAACAACTATAGAAATCAACTTTTTGCTTTTTGCTTTTTTTCTTTATGCTTTTAGCTTTTGTTAAGGACTAGAGGAAATATATAAGGAGGGCTGGCGCCCCACCTCCATTCATTCCATTGTAGAGAGCTATGCTCATGGATCTGGAAAAATGTTTTTGAGCAAGGGTTATGGTGGTCTTATGGAAGATCAAGGAGTTGATCTTAATGTGCTCCATCAGCACCAAAAGGGCAATTTGGAGCTAGTCAAAGGCATTGAAATGGAACCCAATGGTCAAGGAGCTAAGGATCTGTTTTTGCAAGTTATTCAAGACTCAAGTAAGGTCAAAGGAACAACAAAGAAGTGTGGTTCTAACCTTCATGTTTGAGCAATGTCATGTCAATGTGTGGAAAATGTCAAGTCATGATGAAAATAGGTTGACAGTCTTGCATCCTTTGGATCTTGTAGATGGACAAGTGTTCTTGGCTGATTTGTTGCTGAAAATGGAGCTGAGGAATCATCATTATGTCACTCATTCACTCATAGCTGATATCAGGATGTGTGGTGGTAAGATATATTAGAGTTCCAACTAGCTAACGAAATAAACTAGTGTCAATTGGACCACTATCATCAAAGCATGATAATTCTCACATGGTGTAACAAACGGCTTACAATCAGACATATGAAACCTTTTTAGGGATTTCATGAACGTACTTGCTTTGACAAAGTTTGATATCAATTGCATTCTGCCATAGCTCTACTCCTAAGCAATGGTGCATAAGATCAAGATCCGTTGTTTCAAATTGCTTGCTTAGATCAGCTTTCATATTATTGATGAGATTTTCATTTTGTTCCAGTAATAATGATATCATCAACATACAATACAACCAAAGCAATGCTATTATCATTCATAAAAACATTTAGATTGGGATCAAAACTGGCTCTCACGAAATTGTTGGAGAAAAAATAGTTGTCGATGTTGGCATACCATGCTCATGGTGCTTGCAGACCTCACATCCATTTGGTGGATCTTCCACCCAAAATAGGAGATGGAGCCGTCTACATGAAACTGAGTTTTCTTGCCTAGGGGAAGAAGGTCAACCAAATCCCACATGCCAAATCTTCCCACTTCAAGATGTCGCACATAAGGGCATAGTTTATATGGCAGCGATCAAGAGCTTTTCCATCTCTTGTTGACTTCCTTTCTTCACTCTTAGATCCTGGTTAATTCATCTTCACATCTTTTATGAGGGTTTCGTTCCAGTTAGGTACCTTTGGCTCGGGTGACACACTTCTTGGGGAGAAAGTGTCCCAAGGAATATCCCGATATATCCTCTTACTTCCAACAAGTTCTACCTTCTTGGCTCCGATCGGCAGATATCTCCCCTTTGCCTCCAGAATGGGTGGATTTCAATCATGATCAACTTCCCGATCATGGTCTCTAAAACGTCCCCCAAGACTTCCAATCCGAGTAGAGCTCCAAGAACCCCAAGGAAAAGTGTAGTAGACGAATCCAACCCAACCAATCTTAGATCATTGCTGACCTAACCCTCGTGCAATCTAGGAGATAGGCAAATCACAATAGAATAGAAGTGTCTCACAATCTGACAACAGAACCGCCACAAGACTCAACGATCCTCATGGACATAGGTGAGGGTATAAATAGAGCGTAGAGCCTACCCCACCTGCCCATGGACTGAATATACATGGAAGCACTCTAACAGATCATGCCAATCTCCCATGCATGTCCACTATATGTAGGTACCCCTAACCCATAGTAGCTATGACCCATGCAATAGCACAGTGCATGTACACTCTATCCCATACCAAAATACAACACACATGCTAATACCGCATACAGGAGGTCATTTGACCCCATGGTCCTACTCAACTACTATCCAGGTTAGGTCCGGTCCCTATGTCCAAGGCACACCCCCTAATGGTCCAAACCCCCATTAGGGCCATGACAATCTCCATGCTCAATCTCCTGTGGCACGATATCTTCATCTTCCTCTAAGATGATAGGAGGTCTTCCATTGTCACCATCCTCATCAAATCTTCACATCTCATCAAAGATCGCGTCTTTGCATACATGAATCTTCCGCGTCGTAGGATCCAAACACCTGTGTCCATTGGTTTTCTCATCATAGCCAACAAATACACACATGATGCATTTTGCATTCAGCTTGTTTCTTCCTCCTTTGGCACATGCACATAGGCCTTGCAACCAAGAAATCGAAACTTCTCAACTTCATGTTTAACCACTGTAAACGCCTCTTTAGCATTGGGAACCACAACAATGGGACTACAAGGAAAGTAGCAGTATTGCAAGCCTCAAACCAAAAGAAAGTGTGACAGATTTATTACTTCATCATTGATCTCACACTTTCTACAATTGTGCGATTCTTTCTTTCTGCAACTCCATTGATGTGAGGAGTGTGAGCTTGTGTGAACAGCCTCTTAATATCTCAAGAGAATATTTTTTCCGCTTTGCACCTCCTCTTATTAAACTATACACTTGGGTCCAATATGCCATTACCCTCTACACAATTCCCACCGTACGCATCACGATCCCCACTAGACCGACAAACTTCACATTGTTGACACTACACAGGGTCAGGATGGTTATTAAATAGATGAATCATTGCATAGTCCATGATCTCAATGACCTTGAATCCAAATCACCAATCCATGCAATCTCTAGATGCATAAACATCATTCACTACATCAATAAAGTTGGTGATCCCATGATGCCAAAGAATCACCACACCAATTATGATTGGACATATTATATCAAACCTTATGGGACTTTACAACAGACAAAAATGAGCAATGAGGGGGAATCCAAGAGGTTACATACTCTTGGGTAAGCAGGATCACCCTCGGATCACCTACATACTTTTAGGGCTACTATTGAGGATGCCAAGTTTAAGAAGTAGAAAGTATATTGTTGTTTTGTGGATTTTAGACAAGCCTTCAACTCAAAATCGAGACGCCATCTTATTCAGAGGCAGAGGAACCTCCCAAGACAAAGTGCTTTCGGTGATGGCTTTTTATGAGAGTCTTGGTTGTCTCAAGATAAAAATTGTACTTTAGAGTTGATATTCAAGCACCATTGGGGTAAAACAAGGATGTATTTTCACACCTACACTTTTGGCCTTTATGTTCATGAGTTAGAATTGATCATATCTCAAGACTATCGCCAGGGTAGCAAACTGGGTGACATCCTAGTCTCTATATTACTCTATACGAATGATGTAGTTCTGCTTTCAAATCGAGAGAGGGGCTATAGAGACATCTAGATAACTTACTTTCCTTTTGCAAGATATGGGACCTACAAGTCAATATTCAGATGACCAAGGTTATGGTTTTGAGCACTTCCAGACCATTCTTATAGAAACAATCACTCTATGTAGACAATCAGCCTCTTGAGATTGTCTCATCTTATACCTACCTGGGTGTCATAGGATCTATTCTTAGCAAGTAGCTATGGGGCAGCTAGGGAAAGGGAAGACTTCTTTGGTTAATATGGAGAGACTTTGCTTTCGAAGACACATCAAAGATACCCACAGTAAGTGTCATCTTTTTGCTCCCTAATTACCCCGAAGGTTATGTACACGGCAGAGGCTTGGTGTACAAGACTCACACATTGAGTGGATGTGTGTTTTACCAAGGGCTAAATGTCTCAAAAGAGTCAAGTATTGGAATTTGTGAGAATCCTCTTTTTCAGAATAGTCAAGTACTGGAATTTATGAGAATCCTCTTGTAATAAGTCGAGCCTTAAAAAGATTTACTTGACCATCAGCCTTGCACTTAATCTTGAAGATCCATTTATTTGAAATAGTATTTTGACCTTCAAGTAGCTCCATGACAATCAAAGTCTTGTTTCTCATAAGTGCATCATATTTCTTATCCATGGCAACCTTCCATTGATTTTCAATAACATGAGACATGGCTCCTTGGATTGAGCTTGGTTCTACAAAAAAATGACAAGAAGCTTCATCAATTATCTCATTGGTGGATATCTTGGTCTTGATATTCTTCTTTGAATGAATTCCACCTGAAGTGGTTTTGTTGTATCTTCATCCAAATCGGTCTCAATGGTAGGTTGAATCTAACTACTTGAATTAATATCTCGCAATCTTGAAGTGCTAGTCAAAGAAGATTGTAAATTATCATTTTTCATCTTTTTCTTTCCCTTCAGATCATGGAATCTTTGGTATCACATCCCTAATATTGAATGTTTTCAAAGTTATCAAATTAAACAAATTGTAGGCTCTTTATAGTTTGAAGCATAGCCTACAAAAATCACTTTAAAATTTCTTAAAAAGCTTTGGTGTGGCTAATCATAACAGCAAGGTAGTTGCTCCATGAATTGTGGAAATATGTTATGACCTTGCCATACAGGTTCTTAGATTTGGCCTTCCCAATTTCAAGTTAGCACCTTCTGATATTTGTTATGTGTGTTAAGCCTTCTTAGGTTGCTCACATCATTCTTCTAAAACATGCAACCCCGCTTAGAATATTTTCCGCCTGACCAACATTTCACTTAGTATGCCATATACAAGAATAAATGTGATGTGGTCTTACATCAAGTTAAAGCTTGCAATAACCAAAACATAATGAACTGTTCATAGACTGCTCACATCATCTTTTCAAAGCACACAAGATTACATCCATGATGATGACAAGATAAGGAATATTAACAGCATAGATGTTACAATGCTAGATAAGCTTTAACAAAAAAAATTATCCTCAATAAAGATAATTGAATATCAGTACATTCTTTTGCATCCTTCTGAGCTTGTATATCAATAAGAGAGCCATCAAAGCACTTATCCAGAAAGCTATGAGTTTTTATGATGAAAAGTAACACTTGACTATTAATGAATTACGAAGCACAAGGTGCATGTACTTCTGGCCTCCTGGAGGTCCTATCTAAAGTGGGTGTTACTCAAACTCTTCCTATGTTATCAGCAATTACCTGTCATCACCACTTGATGTGTGATGTTGATACCAATAACTGTAATATTTGCTCCACAGGTGAATACCATGTCTGCAGCCTCTGGGTCTCCGAATATCTAACAACACAAAAAATCTGGAATTAAGGTTTGTAGAAGATAAAGAAATCCAAAAAACTGATAAGAAAGGTCGTGCAAGCACATGGCGTTTACCAAAGAACAGCCACAAACCATTAATAAGCTACATATAGAATACTATAATTTTTTTGAGAAAGAATTTTGTTACTTCCAACCATGTTTTCAGTGGGATGTGTTTTGCTGCAACCGCATTCCAGAACTGGCGTTCCAGACAGCAGAATGCAGCCCAGACGGCAAATTTCTGTTTTTTGTAGGAGACAACATTAATGTGATAATTTAGTTAGTAATTTGTGTGTATATTCGTAGGCTTCGCGGCTGGAAGTAACTCTCCTACATGCAATAAGTACTCTTCATAAGCAATAACAGGTCCACTAATAATCTGCAAACAACCATCTCATCATTCTCTCATGCATGGAGATGTAGAGGTTCATCCTCTATTTCATGTAGCTCCACATAACAATCTAGTGTTTCACTGAATCGCGATCAGTTCGAATTGCAATTCCGATTTGAATCATCGAATCAGCTGACCTCTGAATCTTTTTTTTTTTAACAGGAACCCACTACAGAGGCCCAAGCGGCAAGGGGCCCATTTTTCAATTTGCAATTTGGAATATTTAATGGATATAAATTTATAATTCAATCATGATATCTATAGACATATAGATATCATGATCAATGCATTATGCAACTATGTTTTTGGCTTTGAGTTTTGAACCCTAAAACCAATTCGCCAATTTGAAAATCTGAAGACCGACTCGAATAGCTAGAATAGGCCGATTCGGCATTCCAATTCGACCAATTCCGAATAGGAAGGAAACTTTATAACAATCTGATGTCCGGGCTTTAAGGTCACTAATATAAGAATGTATCCCTGCTCACATCATTAGACAATGTCCATCAAATAATTACATATGTAGATAAGCATGTCACACTAGCATATAAGGAAGTCTTTGGAGGCAACTAACATGCTGCAAAAGGACGTCCCACTCTAGCTCAATATCATGACCTCAAAGCATGATCCAATCTCTGCCACTTGTTGATTTGACCTCCTCTCTAGACGTTGATTCCCATGGTAATCCTCTCCCAAACTCTCGTGAGTCTCCATGAGAAACAAGATATCACCATCGTCTATGAAATCTTGTAGATTGCCAACAACCGACAAGGAGTGGATAACATTACAATTCCAAAAACATATCCTTATGGGGTGTGGCTGGGAGTAATCATACTTATAAGTTATGAAAAAAAAAATTTGTTTTCAAATTCAGTTTTGCTATTATTCTAACTATAGTTTAGCTATTTTTTTTAACAATTCCCTACAAAAATTTCAAGGAAAAGCGAAAAAAAAAATTTCAAGAAAGACAAATTTGCGTTCAGGGAAACCCTAATCTTCACAACGTGTTCCGGAACTTACCATGCAACTATGCTTGCAGCTTTGAAACAATCAAGCTTCTCTAGTTAACAAAAGTGCTTCAAATGTAGCACGTGAGAATGTCCAAAAAGTGACAAAGATAGGGACAGACATTATGCTAATTTGAAAAGATTGCCTCAAGGTTTCCAAGAAGGAGATTGGGTATATTTGTGAATCTGAAGGATTCTAAAGGAATGCATATTGACAAGCATTACAAGTTGTGCGCTCAATAGAGAGGACCATACATTTATTGGCTTACCAATTAGGCCTTCCAAAAGGAACTTAGGTACACCCCGATATTTCATGTAAGTCGGCTAAACAAAAGTCTATGTGAAGGGAATCACCTTGGTTCTGGAGATCTATTAGACCTGTTAGAGGAATCATCTGATGTGACCCGGTTTGAACCCCCGGTTTGAACCCGACAATGTAAGGATCGCCAAGTGAAGATCTACCTAGATCCTATTGCATGCAATCAAAAGGACACCTATGGAGCCAAACCACCCAACCAACAAGAAATGGATAGTCAAATCCCTAACCACTTCAGCCCCGAGCCATGGTGACTGAGTGCAAGAGAGGAGAGGATCCTGGCTCTTGGAAACTGGAAAATTCAATGAGTAGGGCAACTTTCTACAAGATATATAGGCCCCAAAAGTTGAGGAATATTCCCTATAGAATCCCCTATTCCAAGCCAAAAGCATTTGATCTCCTATTCTTTCACCAAACGCAGTCAATCACCATGCAAAAGCTCCATAGGTCCAATTAGAGCACCTGGGCCCTCACAAGGTTATTAATTACATTTTGGCCTAGTCCGGAATGACGTGGAAAAACTAATTATTTCGTACACTGCCGGATATCCAAGTCTAGGATTATGTCGAATCCTATATACAGGACATGGACGTAACAACTTGCCTTTCCCCCGCTACTTTGAGACTTTCTGCATTATTTTGCTGGCATTGTTCACAACCTTGAACGTATGCCTCGACATGACCTTTCATTTTTGGCCAAAAGAAATTCTACCTGACAAGGTCAAGTGTCCTCTGTATGCCTAGGTGACTAGCACAAGGGTTGTCATGACACTGTTGCAAGATTTGGGCCCACAAGTCCTCATCCGGCACACAAACCTTTCCCTCAACAAGAAAGCAGCCCATTCCTTATGGAATAGTCTTCAACTATCTTGTCATTTTGGGATTGCTTGGGATCCTGCTTCCCAAGGTCATCACTAGATCTAGAATTTCCCGTCAAGACATTTAGCCAAATGCAATCGAAAAACCCATCGGTTCGACAAAGATCCCGAAGTGAAAGATACAAATCAAATTGGATTTCAACAAAGCATAATTGATGAACCTCTCCAATCCAACTTAAGGCATCGGCAAGACTATTCGACATACCTTTACGATACTTAATGTTGAACACGAACTCTTGAATGAGTTCCAACCATCTAGCCTTATGGCCATGAAGGTCCTTAGCATCACATATATACTTAAGGGATCAGTCATCACCATAAATCTGGCACCATAAAGATAATGCCTCCAGATTTTAAAAGCATGAATGACTGCAAAAGGCTCCTTCTCATAGGTAGAATACCTCGTCTGATCTAGCTTCTTGCTTTCAAACGCAATTGGACTACCATCCTGGTAAAGGACCGCTCCTACAACAAAGTCGCAAGCATCTGTATCAACCACAAAGGGTCGGTTAGGATCGACAATGTGTAAAATTGGAGCAGTAGAAACACAGTGCTTGAGAGTCCCAAACTCTCATTCATTTCATCAGTCCATGTTATCAATGGACATTTTTTGCGGCTACATTTTTTCTTCACCCCCTTCAGTATGTTCATTAGGGGCAATGCTATTAACGCATAGTCCATAATAAACCTGTGAAAGAATCTTGTGAAGCCCAAAAAAGGATTTCACATCACAAATTGTTTGAGAGGCTACGGCCATTCTCGTACCTTACGAACCTTATCATAATTGATTTCAATACCCTTATCAGATATGATATGGCCCAGGTATTTAAGTTAAGTCTGAAAGAGCTCATATTTCGACTCCTTAGCATAGAGCTTTTCTTGCCTTATGAGTCCAAGACAATACAAAGATGCTCTTCATGCTCCTCAAGGGTCCGACTATAAATTAATATGTCGTCCAAATACACCACCACAAACTTTCCCAGATATGGACAAAGAATATCATTCGTCATTTGCTGGAAAGTTGGTGGCTGCCCCGTATCTCTACATTTTACTACCATTTTCAGCACGCTTTCGATTGCAGTTGCGAGGTACTACTTACACTATTTGTCATTTCCTCTTTTTTTTCTTTAGTAGGCTTTTTCAAGTCTTTTCATTGGTGTACCTGTTGTGACGATTTATGTCCTCTCCTTCAGTTCGTCCACTTGATTAGTGTCTTGCCTGGCTTAACTTTCCGTTCCATTTGCGTTTCAATTCCATAATTCATTTTCATCGTCGATTTCGTTTTTCACTTTTTCTTCGTTTTCTACGCTCCATTATAAAAAAATAAAAATAAAAACCACCCAAATTATTTGGATCATTTGGTTACGTATTCTTTTCTGTTACTTTTAATTTTATTTTTTATCATGACTTCTGATTTTCGGTCTCTATCCCCTTTAGATTATCTTTTTGTTTTTAATAGCGATATACCATCTGAACATATGTTCGACAAATGGCTCACACGTCTTCAGTATTACTTTGATACTCGGCCAACTTGTCCAGGTCCTAATAAGATTCTTGATGCAATTTTTCTCTTAAAGGGTTCTGCTAGGTCAAAGTGGTTTGACAATGTCCATTCTCATCTGCCTATCTCTGAGTGGCATGACTTTCTACCAGTACTTCGCCTTCTTATATTTTCCGATGATAATTCTGTTAATGTTCCTCCTGTCGCTCTACGAGTGGTATTATAGGTCTTGAGAGTTCTACTCCTTCTGATTCCTCTCGTGAGCATTCTTCCATATGCGAGGTTCCTTTTTCTTGTGCAGGACAAATAGAGATAGAGTCACACATTTCTAGCGCTTCACATGAGGTTGATTCACACATTGCTAGCAATACAAATGAGGATGATTCTATATCACACCGTGTGAGCGAGTTGCCTGATTTACTTGAGATAGTTATTGATCTACCTGAGCTCGTCATTGTATCCCATAGTGAGTCAAAGTCACATATACAGGTTCCTATTGATGCTGATTCACATATACAGGTTGCGGCTGATATGGTCCTTGATACTGATATAGCATGCTATGATACTATTGATGATGTCGTTGCATGCTTTGATGGTGCTACCGATGTTGTTGCATGCTATCATATTGTTCCATGTTTTGATATTGATATCGTATGCCTTGCTACTGTTGCCAATGTTGTTGCATGCTTTGATATTGTTGTTGAGTACTTTGATGCTACTCATGTTCCTGAGCGCCATGCTATAGATGTTGTCGCCTATTCTCCTTATTTCGATATTATTCATGGGTCTACGGTTGCTCTTTCAGATGCTTTGGCTACTCCAGTAGATCTCCATATGGCATATGGTTATACATTTCATGATGGTCCTATTGTATACTCACTAGCTTATTTTGCTGATACCCGTCTAGATGAGTATGTGGTTCTTCTAGATGCATATTTAGGCCAGAACTTATCAATTGATGCTTCTGTTATTATGACTACGTATGTTGTTCCATTTGTGAATCATATTATTCTAGATGCGGGGCGAGAGTATATTTCTTTAGTGGATACAGGTAGTACACATTCATTTATTAGCAGTTACATTTCAACCAGGATTCGTGCTACACCTGTTCCTGCTAAAAACTTAGTGCTGAGGTTGCTCGTTCCCATTCTTTTCCCAGTTCTCAGATGTTTCAGGGCTTGGATTATCGCATTGGTGATTTTTCTGGTCAGGCAGATTTCTACATCTGGAGCGCTATGACATTATTTTTGGTGCAGATTGGTTCTCTTCACTTGGTACTATTGTTGTGGATCTCTCTCAACAGACACTTTCCTTTACTCATGCTGGTCAGCATCATTCACTTGTTGGTATTGATTCCCAGGGTGACTATCAGTTGGTTACCGAGAAGCAGTTTATGCGTAGCCTGCCAAAGGCTCACGATGCAGCTCTTCTTTCCATTCAGAGTACATCAGTTGCTGCTTCACTTTCACCATCCATGGGTCCTCTTGCTCAGGTTGATGCTGCTCCGGATTTACAGGTTGTTGCTGTGTGCCTTGCGCCTAGAGGCCTTGATTCACAAATATCGTATTCAGTGGTCTGGTTTCATTGATATTGAGGCCATAAACCTTGGTCTTATTTCTATAATTGCTTTTGCGCATACCTCAGATAGCCATCCTGGTTCGGTGGTCGGTGCAGTATCTTCTCCACTATATCTCCATCTCTTGAGTCCGTTATGGCCGATGTTCCTACTAATTTCTATGGGGTTCTTCATGGGTCCACCTTTGATGGTTCCCTCGTTATTGGTGATTAGGTTGTATCTTCTTTCGCTTTACTCCATGAATCTTTGTTTGAGGTTTGTGATCTGCCTCGTGATATTTCTACGGTTCCTGACATGATTCATGCGCCTTTGGCCCTTACCGTTACACATTTTCCGTCCGAGGATATTTGCCAGATGGTCACTATTCCTTATCTAGGGTATTTATATGTTGGGATCTTTCTAGATGAGTATATGGGCATCCTTCAGTCTCCTTGTGTTTCTACATATAGGTTTGCTGCAGTCCATGCCGATGGTGTACACTTTTGGGCTTTTTATGCATTAGAGGTTTTTCATGCGACTGATTCCTTTTTACCTCTTAATATTTGGCATTCTTGGTTATTATGTATCGCTTGGATTTCATTTGGACCTATTGCTCATACTACTGCTTCATTTTCAGCTCTGGATATATGGCATTCCTAGTTATTACGTATAGCTTGGTTTTCATTTGGACCTGTTGATTGGTGCTGGTTTTTCCATATTACTGATCGCCTATGGTGCAGATATCTCTATGATTATGCATGTGGCTCTCTATCTATTCCTTGGATTGTTGCTCATTTTCAAGCTTGGCATATCCTGATGGCTTGGGTTATTGCCTCCGTTCCAGCTACTGTTTGTCCTAGTGATCTTCAGGTTTCCCGTAATTTCGGGTTGCTCCATATCGCTTGGTCTCCGATGCTGAGTTGCCACTTTGTTCTAGTGTTCCGAGACCATTAGGGTACTTTGAGAGAGTTCCTTTTTGTTAATCAGCTGATGATATTGATCTCTCTCTTTAGTCTCCTTAATCCCTCTCTTTCTTGCTTTCTAGGGTTAAGTCTTGCTTATGTGATGCTTTCATAGCTTAGCTCTAGATCAATTGTGGCTTCATTCGTAACTGATGTGCCCACTCATGACAGTATGATGGTTACTAGGTCTCATTGGTTCACCACCTTCGTGGACAGGATGGATGATATTGGAAGATTACTCCAAAATTAAGGAAAAATATTACAGTTGCAATGATGTCTGCAACATGAATAAGAAACTCTCCTTCATGGTTATTAATGTCACAGCTGTGGTTACATTTCTGGCATAGGTTCAACATGGAGGGTAGTGGCATACTAGGTCCATGTATATAGGTTTGTCAAAGGGAAAGTGGAAAAAACTCTCGTCAGGAAGCACCTGCTGAAGAACTGAACAAGAGATCAATAAGTCTCTTATTCTAGCGATCTCTAAATGCGGCTTTCTTACATCTCAGCAAGGAAAGGTTCTGACATGTAGCTTTGCGAAGGAGGTGTAAAGTGGAGGTCCATACTTGGATCATTTGGAGATGGAAACGATGGAACTCTCTGCCATACCAAGTATTGCGAGTGAAGGTGTGCTCAAAATTTGGTTCATGTCTCTTGGATGGGAAAAAAAATGAGGCGGCAAAATGAAGGGATGTAGTGAGAAATTCTTGATAATTTGCCACATCAAAGTGAACTCATAATCATTTCAAAACATATAAACAAAGAAGGCTGAAAAACAGAAAATGCACACAATCATGAAGTTATTGATACGAACCAGAAAAACTGAAAAGTTTGTCTAAACTGCTCACTGATTGGAATTTTTACTATCCTTTTTAATGTCTTTTGAAAGCATGTCATGTACAAATAGCCAAGTCATAAAAACTTTGTAATTAAGCTCAATGTGTCACCAAAAAACACTCACATTTGCTTCAGCAGCAGGATTAACGTTGCCATTCACAAAAAAAGCTCCTCCAAGGATGAATATGTCTTTCACCTTTTTTGGAAAATTAGAGTCCAATTCCAGTGCCTGTAGGAGCAGAAAACATGATCACGTAGCAGTGCGCATGGAAGTATAACTGTGGCTTCATCTTGCAAGCTCAAAAATACTTCTCTGAACAAACTCTGATTAACATAAAACTAGTAACCTGGAGTGCAGCAACCTAATGGCACCTTAGCAATATTTGTCAATGGTCCCAGTGCTACCACAGTGACTTCCCCAGGAAATTCTTGAACCTTTGCAACCAAAAATTCAGGTCCAGACAAGTCAATGGGTCTTTGCTTTGGCTCAGGTGGATTTGTATTGCCTAGACCATCAGAACCATGAACAAAATCTGCAACGCGCAATTTGACAACCCCCTAACACAAAGCGATGGAAGCATCAAAGTCAAACAGAATAATAGAGATGAAGAAGCGACTGTTCTTTGAAAATGAGCAACATATTGAACTTTTCAATTGTTTGAGTCTCATCAACAAAGAAAAAACAAGCCCACCCAATCTAGGTTCAGAGACAACAATAGGAAGATCTAAGAAGGTTTGTATCTTCTAAAACCAGGAGATCTTGAGCATTTCAAAGAATTCTAATACCTTCGACTTTCAAAACACTGGCATTGATTTTTACTGCATATAGACCAAAAACATGGACCTCTTTCCAATTTCCTCTTACTGAATATAGCCTATATATATATATATATATATATAGATAGATATATATATCGATAATAGGAGGCATTTTCCACTTTCGTTCTTGTTTGCTCAGGTTAAAAGCTGATTTCAAGTATAAAGGGGGCACAAAAATAGCATCACTTACCCTTAAAGTTGTCAGCAAACCTTGAGCAACAGGGACATCCTCTTTGCCAGCTAGCTCACACTGACAAGAATAACATAAACACAATATCAAGTTAAATCACCTTACAAAGAAAACATATCATAACAACACAATGTGAAAATTACTTCAGGCATTTCCCAAGTGAAGATGCAAATTATCATATGGAGAATGTAGACTCTCTGGATAGGATGCCAGACCATCTTACCTTTAAAGTGCTCATGCATAAGGTTCCCAAGTAAAAGAGCTTCAATTTTGATTTGCTATCGGCCCTTCAGATTATCCACAATATACTTTTTAAAGAAGAGTTAAAAATAACCGCTTCCTGCTTAACTTCCATTCCTTGAAGACGAAACAAGGCCCAGCGATTGGAACACCCTAAAAGTCTTGAAAAGAAAGACCAAGCAAGAAACAGAATTTACGCAAACTTGGACATTTCTAACAGAACATGCAAGGGAGCTCATTAGACAAAGAAGAGCTTTTGTATCTGTGGTAGAAATGTCCAAGTGATGATATTTACATGAATCTACACTATTCAAAAGGATGTTCAAAAAATATTTGTGTCTCATGCCTCCAACATAAAAACAAAACAATGGTATGACCAAGTGTAACAAATCAAGGCATAGATTAGCCTAGCCCTAAACACATGGAGAAAAGCTTTGCAAAGAATAGCAAACATATATCGACTCTACAACCATCCATAGATACATATCTATTTGTGAAATTAGAATATATCCAATTTCACAAATTTAAATTGAGAAGACAGTGATGTCATAAGGTAAAGCTTAGAAACAATATACGTGCAACCAAAAAAGTCAAAGGATCTAAATCAAAACAATAATATAGAGTTCAAGAATATAGAATTCAACAAACAAATTATCTTAGCCAAACAACTTTGCTTATGTCTCATCAGTACCCAAGCGTAAGTTGCTATATGGATTCTCTTGGGTAGACCCATTGTTGACGAAGAAGCAAATGACAATCAGCAAGAAGAAAGAAAAAATAACTTGGGTAGACCCATTGTTGACGAAGAAGCAAATGACAATCAGCAAGAAGAAAGAAAAAATAATAAAAATGATAATAACTCAATAGATAATAATAATGAGAATAATCCATAGATACATGCATGCATGCATCACTTCCGAGCAACATCCCATGAATAAGTGGAGGCAAGCACACACATGCATAACTAGATTTATATTACCAATATTGTTTAGGCATCACATCCAAGATCCAATTTAATAGTATAGAGCGAGTATAACAAAATCAACACTACTTATGTACAAATGGGAGCTAAATTAAGTCGAGAATGTGGTTCCATTTCTTAGGAGTCCATATAGCTTTGATCTTACAAGACTCCTTATAGCACACAAAAAAGAGAAACCATTGTTACCACGTTGTTATGCATCATTTATGCACAATCCGTTAACTTAATACATATGGCATGATCTTGCACAAATAGTCACATGTTTATATGTCAAAATATGACTTGTAGTAAGTAGGCCTTTCATTCGTATAAATATAAAGAGGACTAAAGCCTAATTCTTGATGGTTGATTGATCAGTTGCTTAGCTCTTCATTCAAATAGCATAGTAAGCTCTCAATGAGCTTGCATATTTATATTTATTAGCTTGATTTCATCAGACGCTTTTGAATTTCATTGACACCTCCATTTATTATTGTAATGATCCTACCAAGGAATATACACAGAATACCATATTATTTTGCATATTACACATCAAATAAAGAATGACATAACCCTTAACCACCCAATAATAGAAAAGAAAAATAGTGCAAGCTTACCAACTAAACCTCCAAAAATAGGCGCAAAATCTCCTCCATGGTTCACAATGTAGTCCACATTTGGAATCTCAAGAAACATGTTGGGCCTAAAATTCCAATTTCTTCCTAACTACCAACTATGAAAAATGGTGCTACTAGATGAAGAAACTTCCTGGCAACCAACTTTTATGGTCAATGAATTTCCATTCCTGCAAATTAATATCCACATTAATGCGGGTACATATTTAGCTTTTGTCACTCATTGTGACAATTTATCTTCTATTTGTTAATTCGTTCTAGTTGAGACAAGCAATAATTGTGCTACATGATAACACGCTCTTATCTTAGGTTTTGACCTTTTAAATTTTGAGAATATGAGTCAATCAACACACAAGTACCTTACCTTTTAAATAAAAAGTCTATAATTAACCAATCATAGCAATCACATTGTACCAACCCATATTGAGCCTTTTAAAGCTAAATATAGGTGCATACCAGATGTAAAGCATTACGAGTTGCCACAGCAGTCGGAACATTTCCAAAAGTCGTAGTCAAGCCAATGACATTGAGTTCGGGAGACTGAAAAGCCAACAAAATTGCCATGGCATCATCTGCACAATAAATGACAACCCACAAGCAACATGGAGGATCGTCAATAGCCATGACCGTTGCTTATGAAAACATATCAAGACTTTGAAAATAAACATTTATGCCAACATGTTTGCATTGAAGTCTAAACTTTGCAAACTCATTGCAAACTTCAATTTTTATGATAGAAAGTCCTATGTGAAACATTATTTTAATTGTAACATCCATGGAAATTTGAATTTTGTGAATGTGATGTTTCAAACTTTGAAGTCTACTACATGTTTTGAAGCTCCTAAAACTACCCTATAAAAATTCATGTTAAAATTTTCTTCCATGAATGTTTACAAACTTATGACTTTTGTCAAACTTAAAAACACAGTATTTGGCTTTTTCCACCATCATCATCATCATTCAACTGCATTACAATCTGCATCACCACAACATCACCACTTTGTAGCTTGTCTTCTTCAACAAATAATTTCACATATAATGTGGGTTCCATAGTGAGTAGCATAAAGAATAACCTGCCACAGGTGTAGGAGGTTACAAAACCTGGAGTAAATAGATTATTGCTAGCTGAGTTAGAGCTTGTTAATAAGAGTGTCAACAAAAGGTAGCCACATAAGGAGCTTATCCTAACTGTAAATCAGGCCCAATCTCCTCGGACTTTGGGACCTCTTCTCTCATTTCCAAAAATCCTTAGTCGTTTCACATCGCTCATTGGACACAAACCAATTTCCTCACCACATCCCTTCACTTTGCCGCCCCATTTTCTTTCCCATCCAAGAGACATGAACCCAATTTTGAGCACACACTCAATCGGAATACTTGGTATGGCAAAGAGTGCCATCATTTCCATCTCCGTATGATCCAAACTATGAACTTGTCGGCTGATGGCCTTGTATTGTTTTAGGAGCATGGGGAGGTGATGCATGGACTAGCGAGAGTATTGGATTGGAGGCAGAGACAGTTGAGGAATCGTTTGCTCCGTGAGTACTGATTGCATGGCATGGACGACCTCTCAGTGATGCTACCTGGGAGACCGCGCATGGATTGCATGCATAGTATCCAGAATTTGCCATCAAGGACGATGTCATCTGAGGAGGGAAGGGATGTCACATGTACTTTGAATCACTTGCCCAATGTAAATTGTAAATTGTAATTATTAGATTGTAAATGGCTATCACTGGCCTGTGGAGACAGTTGTAAATTGCAATGTAAATATCTATTTAGTGACTAATTCCGAGATGGCCAAGGGGGTACTAGGTCTCATGAGAGTCTGCTAGACTGACCTCCCAAAAAGTAGGAAGGGTTGACGGGTCAACGTGACACATGTCATATGCTCACTGGGACACTTGGTCCAATGCATGAGTGACACTTGTCGGACGGTCAATGGAAGGGTCAAAGGACATGTCATATGCTCATTGGGACACTTGGTCTAATGCATGAGTGACACATGTCAGAGTGTCCACCTGCTAGCTTGCCTGTGTCAGGGTACTGCCAAGTGCCAAGTGTCGACTGTGCATGGAGTTTTCCATGTGTCGACGTCAGGATGTGTCAGGGTTAAGGGGTTATAGTGTGACCCTTGCCAGGCATTCCCTATCGTATTCTTATGTAGCTATGGTTGGGAGGAGACTTGCAGCAGAGCTCTCATGTTTGCTTGTTGATCTATGTACATTCTCTTGAGATTAATAAAGTGACAAATTTGCTAGGTAATTCTTTGTATTTACTTAGGGTTTGTGAGCTTGTGTATAACAGCTGCCCCTTTTACTTTATCACATGTATTCAATGAGTCAACTTGTTTCCCATTACTGAGCAGACCTACACACAAGCAGCACTTACTTCATCTCAGCACCTTCATAGTCAGGGCTATCAATTATCCTGGTTTTCCCATGCCTCTCATGTACTTGACGCACTTGCCATTTCTATCATTGGTTTCCATCGGCGAGCACTCATGATTACATCAGGGAGTTTCTATATAGGGCATATCTTGATCAAGCATGGCATGGCTAGTTAGGGGTCAAACCCAACTACTATCGAACTCACTTTTTGGAGTCAGATACAGCAAGGTTCCTAATTCTACATGACTATTTGTTTTTAGGATTATCTCATGGCCTTGGATTCACATTGGGACAGCTTCGATTCTCATCACATCAACTTGAACTTGAGATTGGATGCTTTTAGGGTCCACTGAGGGAGGAGAGGATTCGCCAGTTATGTTCCTTAAGTCAGGTGGCGTCCAAGGATCAATTCCTATTTGGATGCCCAATCTATTACGAGATTACGGGGAGATATCACTAGCGATCTGAGATGTTATAGCATATGAGGATCCACATTGTGTTGCATCATGATAAGGGAGATGTCTCTACTACAACATGATTTATGTCAATCAACTCTACAGAGTCCCTTTAACGCAGCTCCGTAAAGTCCCTTCAACATACAACTCCAAATTATATCCTTCTTCTCTTGTAGGAGTCACCAATAAAGCCACAATTGATCTAGAGCTAAGCTATGAAAGCATCACATAAGTAAGACTTAACTCTAGAAAGCAAGAAAGAGAGAGATTAAGGAGACTAAAGAGAGAGATCAATATCATCAGCTGAATAAAAGACTACAATGCTGCCCTATATATACCCCACCATGAACCCCAAAAATAGAGGGAGGCAGAAAATTTGGAGGCAGAATAGTGTGCATCCCAATAGGAGGATCCCCACTCCAAATCAATATGACCAAGTCCTAAAAATGTGACCAAATAGGGCCCAAGGCCAGTACATGAATAAAAAGGGCCCATAGGCCTGCTTATGCATAATAAAAAATAAAAGAATGGACGCGGCAAATGTAATGAGCCGAGTCCATAACTCTCCCCTGCAAAAAAACAAAGCCCTCCACCGGCTAGCAAGCATAATGACTATCTCAAAAACAACAATGTAAGTACGCTAAATACTAAAAAAGGATGAACTAATGGAAATACTGATGGAGAGGACATAAGTCGTCACAACAGATACCCCACAAGCAGCATACAAATGTAAAGCAAGTACTAAGCAACATCTACAGTAATGTGATGTAGATGCAAAAAAGAAATAGGCATGGCTAGCCGAATCATGAGGTAGAAGGAACATCTGCAACGATATTCGTGGTAGATGAAATAACCAAGGCCATGAGGGTTGGAGCCTGATCTGCCAATAATGGTGTATGATAATAAACATCAATAGGCTCCCATGTGGCCTCCTCAATAGGACGACCATCCCACTGTACCAAAAACTGAACCTGTTGTCGGCGCCGACTATGCTGAAGGCGAACCTGGTGAATGGCAGCTGGTAAGAAAGGGAACAGATCAAGATCAACATCGTGACGACGAAGGAACATCTCAGTCGCGTCATCTGAAACCAAGCAATATGGAACAACTAGGAATGCCAAGTAACCAGAAGAAGATCAAGCAGCAACCAGGAATGCCAAGGTATCCGTAATGCCCGAGATAGTAGAGGAGTAGCCCAAAAGATAGGGACATCATACCAAGGTATCCAAAAAGCCCGAGAAGGTAAATTGCACAGCAACGAGAAGAAAATAAGGAAACTAGAAAAGAGATGGACACTCATCGCGAATAGCCGCATCATACACGTAACCATCAACCATATGTGCAAACTCAGTGATATAGGTGCCCCAAGAAAAGATCGCAACATCGGAAGACCAACATCAAGGAGTAGGAACATAAGCAAGATGACAAGCACGCTGTAATAGCATGGAAAACCAAGCGATAAGCCAGGAAACATGGAGCATAAAGAGATCATCCTGACAAAGGATAGCTAGAATGGAGAAATGTGCACCAGTATGGTCAAAAGCCCAAGGTATCCATAAGGCCCATGAATGGGAAGTAGCAATGGCACACGGTACCCTCAAGGCCCATATCACGAAGAGCAGCATGCCAAAAGCTCCAGAAGGTCGAGACAAGTGGAATGAAAAGAACGATCAAGCATGTGCTTGGATCAGTCTTTCCACTTCAGAGGATATTCTACTTGAAATATTTGAGATGAGCAGTGCCAAATATATTTGGAACTATCTAAAAAATAATTTTGAAACTAAATCCACTTCTGAAGTTGTCCATATGTTAAATAGATTGTATACAATGACATGGAGTGGTAAGACTGATATATCTGAAATGAAAAGTTATTTTACTTCTCTAGTTGTTGCAGGACAAGAATATGCCATTAATAATGGCTAGAAGTTGTCTATTTTTCTTGGTGCTCTTCCTACTTCTTTTGACTCACTTAGGACAATTCTTGCAAGAACACCTAACATAAGTTTTGAAGAAGCAACTAATGCAGTGATTGAAGAAGATCACCTCAGAAGAGAAAGAGCAGCTCGGCACCAGCATGAAAGTAAGTTGCAGGAAGCCTACTTCACCAATCCAGGAGACAAGAAGAAGAAGAAGCAGAAGTCTAAGAAGAGCAAAGAGAAGGGGCCAAAATCCACATGTGACTATTGTGGGAGAGATGGCCACATACCCACCAAGTGCTGGTGCAATCCGAAGATACCATGCATCCATTGCAAGATCATCGGCCATGAAGCCATCTATTGCGAGCAAAACCCAAGGAAGAAGAAAGGAAAGTCGAAGGCACACCTTGTGGAAGACAACTCTACTTTTGAAGCTGGAGAGGCATCCACATCAGCCGAAGAACTTTCATGCACCTACATTACCAATGAACATGAAGAGTGCAATATGGTCTCTTCAATTACTTCAGAGATTGAGATGGTGCTTGACTCGGGTGCCACTTCACATATAGTTTCTAGTAAAAACATTTTCTCAAATCTATCTCTTTTGAAAAGCAAGTAATATTAGGAGATGGTAGGTATCTTTTGATGTGGATGTATGTCGAGTTTTAGACATAAAAACAAAAGCGGTCATAACTCATGCAAAGAGAAGGAACAACCTTTATTAGTTAGAGGTTTTACCAAACAGATAAGAGTTGCATGTAGTTTCAGACTTAGATTTTTTTATGGCATAGAAGATTATGTCATGTGTCTTTAAAGTCTCTTCATGAAAGAAGTTCAGCAGGTCAGTTTGTTGGATGTAACATTGATGCTCGTTATAAAGGGAAGATGCACAAATCTCCTTTTAACAAGCAAGGTTTTCGAGCTAAGAAGCCTTTAGAAATGGTTCATACAGATATTTGTGGTCCTATGAATGTTCCTTCATTAGATGATGCTCAATACTTCATTACATTCATAGATAATTATACAAGAATGTGTATTGTGTATTTTTTGAAGCAAAGATCCAAGGCATTTGAAATGTTCAAAGAATTTCAAGCTTTTGCAGAAAGGACTACAAAACACAAACTCATTCTTTTAAGGTGTGATGGAGCAGGAGAATACATATCTAATGAGTTTCTAGACTATTGCAGACAAAAGGGCATTACACATCAGGTGACTACAGCATATACTCCCCAACATAATGGAGTTGCTGAAAGAAGAAATCAGACATTGGTGAAGGCAGCCAAGTGCATGCTTGCACATGCACATCTCCCCAAAAGATGTTGGGCCGATGCAATTGGAGCAGCCAATTACCTCTTCAATCGAGTATTGAAAACTTCTCTATATCCAAAATCTCCACATGAATTATGGTGGGGAAGGAAGCCAAGTATTGCTCATGCAAGAGTTTTTGGATGCCTAGCACATGTGTTTGTGCCTAAGAACAAAGCTGGACCAACATTCCAAAGTAGGTATATTTATTGGGTATGTAAATAGCACTTCTTACTACAGAGTCTATTTCCCTTCAGAAAATACCACTTTGGAATGTAGAGAAGTTATTTTTGAAGAAGACAAATTTCTAGATAACATAGATCAAACGGGATTCGAATTTTATGATCCATTTCTTTCTGAAGTACTTGAACCAAGTGCAGAACCATATGTAGCTTTACATGATGACATGCAAGATCCAGGAAGCTCAGCAAGACCAAGGAGAATTCAACATGGAGATATACCTGAAGAGCTCTTCGAAGATCCTCAAGGCTTGGTAAGGAGCCCATGAGGGAGAATCAACACAACTACTATGTGAAAGTATGTTGTTTTGCAGGAGAACCCGAATCCTATAAGGAAGCTATAGGAGGAAAGGAAAAAGACAAATGGCTGCTGGCCATGCAAGATGAAATAGATTCCATGCATTGAAGGAAGGTATGGGATCTCAAACCTCTACCTGAAGGAAGGAAGGCAATCAAGTGCAAATGGATATTTCGATACAAGTTTGGACCAGATGGCAAGATCAATCGATACAAAGCTCGATTGGTGGCAAGAGGTTTTACACAAAAGTATGGTATAGATTACTTTGACACCTTATCAAACATTCTAGTGTGAGATATATTTTTGCGTTCAGTTGATGCCTACATGTGAGATAATTGGGCCTAACACTCAAAATAGCTCAAATTTCATATTCATCACTCGAGATAGCTCAAACTCGATGTCAACCACGTGAGATAGCTCAATTTTGGATAAATATTGAATTCTTGAATTTAGCTACCTCAAAGTTCATGCTTATGTTTCAAGATAAGTCTTTGATGCCTATATGAGAGACAACTCGATTTTGGTCCTTGCTATATCACTCGACATAGTTATTTGAGTGATCAAAATTGACCAATGTAGATCAATTGCAAGATCAAGATATTTAGATTTCTTGAGTTTGATCTCTTATCATGAAATTCGCCACCATTATTTTGAGATAGCTCAAGTCGATCATGTCATTTGAGATAATTTGAATTTGATGCATACATGCACAAAAGCTCAATTTTGGTCCTCATTACTGAACATGGTGATCTACGCGAATAAAATTGACCAATATAGATTGGTTGCTTCAAATCGCTTGAGTTTGATTTCTTGTGGATGGAATTGACTCTCATTAAATGGATAGCTCAAATTTGATGTCTGTCATTCAAGGTAGCTCGATGGTGGTCCTCGGGATTGTTTAGTGACTAGTCAAAATAGAGGAATTTTGAGTTCAAAAAGTTCAAATAGCTCAAATTTCATGCAACTCAATGTGATGTCTGGCATTTGTTTTTGGCCCGTACAAAGATAGCCCACTTTTGGGACTTAACATTCGAGATTTCTCATCGAGTGATCAAGTTTGAGAAATCTTGAGCATAGGACATTTAGGTATCTCAAATTTAATGCCTAATACGAGATTTTGGTTCTCGTCACTTGACATAGTTAATCAAGTGATTGACTTAAATCAATTTGAAGTTTAAGACACTAAATTCTGGCCGCCCTTATAGATTGAATTAAACCTTATTGTTATGTCCATGACGAGTACATAGGATACAGTATACTCCTAGTCTTGGATACACGGTACTCCAGTGAAACAAGCTGTTAGTTATGCCACGTCATACTGGACGTGACCCGAAAGTAACTAATATCCTTGTGAGGCCCAGAACACACTAAATGGAGTTTAGACAAGGTATGAGACAGTGTATGCATGTGTAGAGTTATCAATAGCAATTCTATGAATAGTTGGTCCATGCTTAAGACTCTATTCTAGGTGAATCTATGTATAGGGAACTTAGGTCTATGCATGGCTATGTGCCCAAGATGCTTTTGGCTCTATATATTGGGTCCAAACTCACCGTACTCCTCATCATGGTTTTGGATTCATTCCAGGCTCTCACTCTATATTCATGCTTCTTGTTCTTTGGCTTGGGGGTGAGGCTTCTAGAGTTTGATTGGATGTTTCTACTTGGTTGGGTGGTTTCTCCATAGTGTGTTATCATTGTGTTTGTGATTTGTAAGCAGGATCTAAGGAGCTTCCCTTATAGTGGTATCAGAACAAGGCTTACAAGTTTGGAGAGGTGGTGCTTTTCATTGGAGCTTGGTGGTAATCAACTAGTATTCTCATCCAAGGAGAGGAGCAAGGTTGCAAGTTGGTGGATCTTTCCAATTTTAATTTGCATGATCCACATCTCTCTCAAATTTCATTGTGGTTTATGGAGAATTGTGTTAGGAAATCAATTTTGGGTTTATCTTGGGGTGCAAATTGAAAAGGAAAACTCTAGCTATTTCCTACATCAATCTCTCTATATTTCAAAGCTTCTTGACAGGTTTAACATGCAAGATTGTAAGGGGAAAATAGTTCCTATGCCTACAGGAACCATACTATCAAAAGATGATTGTCCTACAACCGAGGAGGAAAAAGAACAAATGGCTCTTATTCCTTATCAACATCTCATTGGTTCCCTTATATATCTAGCAACTTGGACTAGGCCTGAAATAGCTTTTGCAGTTTTCAGCCTTAGTCAATTCAATGTTAATCCAAGTTTGAAACATTGGAAGTTAGCACAGCATGTTTTGAAATATCTCAAGCATACTATAAACTATGAACTTTATTTTTCCCATGACAAGAGCATAGAGATAATCACCTATATACATGCAAGTTGGATGTCCAAGAAGGATGATTCAAAAAGCATCTCTGGATGTGTTTGTCTAGTTGCAGGTGCAGCTATTTCATGGGTATGTAAAAAGCAATCAATTGTCGCTCAATCTTCTTGTGAATCGGAATATGTAGCAGCAGCAAAAGCGTGCAATGAGATCTTATGGATGCAATATATTTCAAACCAGCTTGGTGTCATTCAAGAAAATCCTTACTTACTTCTCATGGATAACACTTCAGCTATCCTATTAAGCAAGGATTCAGTATTCCATCCAAGAACTAAGCACATAGCTATGAGATATTACCACATCAGAGACTTGCGAAGTGGAGTATGTGCCAAGTGAAGACATGGTAGCCGACTTCTTCACCAAACCTTTGGATAGGAGCTTATTTGAAAAGCATAGAGAAGTAGTGGGAGTTATTTATTTAACAAGTTTAAGGGGGAGTTGTTGAACTTGTAAACCTAGTTGAATAAATAGGACATGGTACATGGTCAAAAATCGGGGCATAATTTTTAAGGCCCAAAATAACTTAGGCAAATTTTTTTTAGACAAACTCATGGAAGGCCTTCTTGCATGATGGGCCACCTATCCACATGAGTTTGGTAGACACCCATGCACATGTGCATGGGGGATAAGTTAATTTGCCACCTAGCTTAACATGCATGCAACATGCAAGTAGGCATGCAACATGCAAAATGCATGCATGAGTATTAGGACACTTGGCAATTGCATGCCAGTGATTGTACATACCAGAATTCTACTTATTGGAGACTCCACGAGTTGGAGGCATGTGAGATTTGGGAATCATCCTTCTTCTTCATCATTTCTATTGTCTTCTTGATCTGAATTTTTGTAGGAGGTCGCAGTTGGATCTGATCTGATCTTTTACATGTTTCTCCCTCTCCTCTCATCCAAATTCGATGAGGACAGTTGCAATCTGATCCTTGGAGGAGGGCGCTACTAGTCAGACCTTGCTCACTTCGAATTTGGAGCAAATCTGAGCCAGGACAGCAATCAACCGTTTGTGGGAGAGCGCTGGTTCTGTTTTGTTCATTCATTCATTTCTCCTAAATGATTTGTCAGAATTAGATGGAATCAAAGGCATAAGTTATCTATTGCATAGGCACTATCAGTAGAAGCAATTAAAAGTCAATGTGAATCTGATTTTTCCAGATTTGATACTATTAATTGTAGTGGCCAGCAAATAGAAATTTCTTTTCCTTGATTCATTTGATAAAAAAGAGTAGAATTCAGAAAGATTGAATTTGGATCAAACCTATGATCTACAGCTTGGTGGTTTTCCTATATCAAGCCTGCATGACAGTTGCATGTCAAGTTTCTTCCTTGCATGTTCTTCTCCTAGATTTGTTAGGATCAAATAATCTTTGAAAATAGCATCTCTAGAGTCCTGAATCCAGATTTCGAGCTATTCTAGCATCCTTGATTTTACAACACATCCGACATGACAAGCAGGCCCGCTACATATGGACTCGCATCGTGGGTCATGATATTGGTTTGGATAGAGATCTTTTTAGTGCAGCATGTTACTTTCCACCAAAGTCCTCGTCTTTTGCTGAGGGTATTGGATCTCCGTATCAAGACCTCTCACCAGATATCATCAGATTCTCAGAGCGGGGGCATATTCTCCTCACAGGGGATTTTAATGCTCGAACGTCTTTGAGACAGACAGAGTTCTTCGACACCATTGATCAGCTGTGTGTTCGTGCCCTTGACAGTAATATGCTTGGGGTTACCAGGACCTCTGCGGACAGTTTGGGACCTACTACTTCATATGGTGAGCACTTACTGCAATTTGGAGAGGCACATGAGCTAGCCATTTATAATGGCTTACCCTGCTAGCCACATTTAGACAGTTATACATGCCACCCTCACAATGGAGGACATAGTGTCGTTGACTATCTCATGGGGTCACCATCCTTTGTACCCATAGTATCTAACTTCCACGTTTCCCCCACCACCCTTTTTGATCACTCATTTTTGTCCTTCGATATCGGCCACCTTCCACCTGTTCATTCATCTACACTACCCATGCTTACCCGAGCACCCACGTACACATTTGATCCCACTTACATGCCATTGTACCGGCAGTCCTTGGCTTCACTTTTACACTCCTTTCCTCATGACAGTCCAGTCGACACCCAGGCTGCTTTTCTCACCACCTCTCTCCACACGGCTGCATCACTAACCCTACCCACAAAACCCCATCCCAAAAAGACTCGACGCACACCTCGACCATTGCACCCTCCATGGTACGATACCGAGTGCCATTCACTTCCTCAGTCATGTATCCAGTCACGTATCCATGACCCGCATTTGCTTCGATCTTCCCGACACTCCTACCATCGTGTTCTCCATCGTAAGAAGCGTTCCTATGATGATTCTGAAGAGAAACGTATCATTGACCTTCTTTTCAGTTCTTCTTCGGGCACTTTTTGGCGTGAGTTCATTCCTCGCTCTCCACCACCTCTCCTGGAGGACCTCCGCATTTGGACTGATTATGCTACTAGCTTGTATATTGTCCCTACAGACTCACCTATCTCTATATTTCCACGACCATCTGAGTTCTCCTTCTTCACATCTGACATGGTACTTGCAACCATTAAGAAGATGAAGTCCCACAAGGCCAGAGATATTGAAGACCTTGAGTCTGAACTCCTTTCCCATGCCTCTGGCTTACTCACCCCCGCTATAGCTACCCTTTTTAACTCCGTAGTTGTTTCCAGTTAACCATCATCCTAGTGCACTAACATTATCCACCCCATCCATAAGAATTGTGACCCCATGATTCCGAGTAACTACCGCAACATCATGATTGGGCATGTCCTGGCGAAACTATATGGTATTATACTATAGTTTGTTGTGAGCTCAGAGGCGGAGACTAGGAGACTACATGCCATGGGTTAGGCAGGTTTTCGAGGGAGGCTACGCACAGGAGAGAGAGGGTTTACTGTTGTTTTGTGGACTTCAAGAAAGCCTTTGATTCTGTTCCTCCCTCATTGCTCATCCAGAAACATATCCGATCACATTTGGAGCATTATTGGGGTGAAGCAGGGTTGCTCCCTCTCCCAGTCCTCTTTGGCTTGTATATTGATGAATTGGAGAGAGTCATTACACAGTGCGGTGGTGCTAGTTGCAGGCTTGGGGACATCTTGATTGCTATCCTCCTTTATGCAGATGATGTGGTATTGGTCTCACCAACCAGAGAGGATCTACAGCGACAGTTGGATTGCTTGCATGAGTTTTGCACCATATGGGGCCTAGGGGTGACCATTGGGAAGACCATGGTTATGGTCTTCAACACTTCGCGAGCATTCATGCAGCGACAGGAGCTTACTTTGGGTGGACAGGTTCTAGAGGTGGTCCCTTCCTACACATACCTAGGGATCCTTTTCTCAGGTCCTACTTTTAGCATGAGACAGGCCACTACCACTCAACTAGGGAAGGGACATGTCTCCCTTGTTTAGCTAGAGCAATTTTGTTTCCGGAAGTCCATCTAGGATGCTCGCAGTAAGTGTCGCCTCTTTGATAGCATTGTCACCCCCACAGCTTTATATGCAGCAGAGGCATGGTGTACAGGTCTCCCCTCTTCACACTGGGCCAGTCTTTCACGATTACAGACCACCACGCTAGCTCGGTTGATTCGAGCGAAGCCTTCTGTTCCACATGAGATTCTCCTGGCCGATTTTGCAATTCCACCTATACAGATCGAGGCAGCTCTTCAGCCCATTACCTATATACAAAGGATACAGGCGTTACCAGAGATAGACAGACGATACATACAAGTTGCACTATCCTCCTCACAACGTCTTCATGATCAGGACTACAGGGGTTATCATGGTTCTCTCAGGCATCTCACCTCCTACTTGAGTCATTTGGTATCTCCATCACAGAGCTTCCCTCAGGCACCCATCAGCATATCAGACGATTCCTCTATCGCGCATGCATACATTGTCTCAAACCTTGTCTAAGCTCGATTTAGTGTGTTCTGGGCCTCACAAGGATATTAGTTACTTTCGGGTCACATCCAGTATGACGTGGCATAACTAACAGCTTGATTTACTGGAATACTGTGTATCCAGGACTAGGAGTATACTGAATCCTACTTACTGGCCATGGACATAACATTCTTCCCTTCTTAAACTGCTTCTATCCTTAGAAGCTCTCTAAACAGGAAAGAATAACAGTTCCTTTAACTTTCAATATCAATCTAGAAAATCATTATCCTTAGAGCGGACTTGGCGTAACCAGTTAGGGGTTAAGCCAGCTTTCTACCGGACCCATTTCTTGGAGCTGGATGCATCAAGGACCCAGTCATGCCACGCTACTTGGATTCGGGACTATCACATTGCCCCAAATTCACACTAGGACAGCTCAGGGTTTCTTCTCATCTGCTAGCTATTGAGACTGGGAGGTTCCATGGTATTCCTAGAGAGGAGCGGATTTGCTAGTTATGCTCTCTAGGTGAGGTGGAGTCTGAGGAGCACTTTATCTTTAGATGCCCTGTATACCATGAGATCAGAGGGCGATATCATTGCATGTTTCGAGACATGCCTACCACTTTATGCTCTCTCGTAGCCTATGAGGACCCACGATGTGTCGCTCTGATGGTACGCGAGATGTTCGTACTACGGAGAGATATATACGAAACACCCTAGCATTTTACCTCACAACAATTGATTACTTCATTCTTTACTAGGCAGAGATCGCATGATTTAGTGCTGAGGATGAGGATTATGACGACGACGAGGATGATAGCCACTTGCATGCTCATAGGGATCAGAGACGGTGTACTTCCCACCATCACGTTACTACCAAGATCACCAGACATCCTACGCACAAACGTACTACTACTACACATGCTCATGCTCACAAACGACGCCGGCAGGCTCCAGTGCTTTCTCATGTTGTGGCTCGCATTACATTTTTTTACAGCATCAGCACAGTCTTGACATCTTGACATAGCTACATATGATTATTATGCACACACACACTCGCATACGTATCTATTTTAGTTTGTACTAGATGTTTTCTTTATTACAGTTTGGAGACGTTTTATACGCTCCCATGGTTACCACATACTTGACATGTACTTCATTAGTCTTATATGCCTTTTGGAATGGAAAAGATATTAATAAAGCTTTCTTTCTTTCTTTCTTTCTCTCTCTCATGGACCCGGTTTTATATGTTCTTCGAGCAATCGTAGAAAGATTTCCCCCTTTGGTACTAAACCAATTTAATTGCCTTACTTTGTTACACTAAGTTAGAAGGCCCCTTAAAAAAAAAATTTAAATAGTCAATTTGGTGGGAAACTTGATTTCCTTGAATGCCTAAGATGAATGCACTTGATAGGGTTTCAATCTAACAGTGGGTATTATCAAACACTCAGTGCACCAAAGTGAACTTTGGTTTCTATAAAAAGGAAGGTGACACACCCTAAAATTCACTCTTCCTTGCTTTGCTCTTTTGTTCGATCTCTCTCATCTCCTCTCTCTACTGCGACCTAATTCAGCTTGGTAATTGCTAAGTGGAGACTTGTGAATGCCATTGGAAGAGATGAATGCTTTAAGCTTGCTAGGATGCTTTATGTGTATGGCTCACATATGTGATGGTAATTGTTGATTAAGATAGAATCCTTGCTTCTAAAGAAACATTTGAAGTGTCTACGGTTGGGCGCTGCCTCAACATCGCTCTCGATCGATCCTTGAGGTATGATACTCAAACATATGCTATTTTCGTTGCCATGGACAGCGATTGCCTATTGGATGGTAAATCGCACTTTTACATGCATAATGCACATGTTTTGGAACGGTTTTTGATGTGTTGGCCAACGACTGGCTGTAGGCTTGACCATTGCACTTTTTCAAGCAACTACTAAGATACGAGATCGATGGCAATCAAGATGGGATTGGTTCCATCATCCCCTACATGCAGTGGCCCATATCCTTCAACCGTTGTGGAGTCGTCCAGCCCAATATCGAGATAGGGAGCTTAGGAATGGATGGAACACCTACATTCAAGCACTCTATCCTAATCTTGTTGACCAGGATGCATTGATGGATGACTTGATGGTGTTTAGACATGAGACTCTTGAGTTCAGCTCTCCATCAGCATGATTGAGACCAGGTAAACTACAAATAGTGACTTGTAAGTTGCAATAGTCTACCTTAACCTATTAGAACTCATTTGAAGTTGAGTCCTCACTGATCCTTGACAGTTTTCAATTTGGTGGAAAAGTCAATTTTTATGTAATATGTAAGAAATTCGATGGCTCCAAGTTCTTCACACATTTTAAGCATGTGGAAATGATGATTTTTTAGCCTTTGTTTGCGTTTTCTTGCAGTTTTCTTTGTATCTTTTACCAGCTCAACAATGCACTAATGTCTTCTTTGGAACACTTTGTTTATGTGTGATTCACTACTCATGAGTTACTTATAAGTTTTGACTCTTGACTCAGACAATACTTGTCAAATTTCTAAATTCTTACCACTAGGCATGTTGCGGCCTGTCTCATGGTGGGACAAGTATGGGATTGACGTTCCCAGATTGCAGACTTTAGCAATTCGAGTTCTCTCACAGTCCATGACTCGTAGCGCGAGGATATACTCAAATCTCGAACATCGACTACAATGAGACTTTCAGTCATGTAGTCAACCATTCCACCAACGGTAAACCTGTAATTTCTAAGTTCTGGAATGATGATTCATGAATCTGACTTACAAGTATATATATTATACTATCTACTATCTAACCTTTTGAAACTTTGATTTAATTAAAATTTGATGCAGATCAATCCCGACGAGATTGATGTGACAAAAGTTCCAGATTTGCCACAGAGGGACCAGGCGGAGGAGGACGTGGATGCATTGTTGTATGAGGAGGCTACACGGACCGCAGGTTAGAAGTTAGAACTTAGAACTTACAAGTTAATTTGAACAAAGGCTGTGTCTTTGGAAATTGGTGTTGATAACTATTAACCTCATTGTGGCATGTGCGCATTCCCCGGTTCAAAGTTATAATCATTCACAATTTTTGTGTGCATGTGCGTGTTCCCCAGTTCAAAGTTATAATCACTCTCAATTTTTGCCACCGAGGAGGCTGAGCTAGGATCGACGCTCTTGTGATGTTGAGGATAAGGAGCCTTTGGCCTCATCCACAGAGACCTCTGACTCAAAGGAGTACGTTGATAGATAAATCATAGATGATGCATCATACTATCATAGTTTTTATTCGATGCTCACTAGCTCGGTTAGACAGATCATAGTAGATACTAGATGTGAGAGACTTGTTGAGACTTATTGAGGCTTGACTCTTGAGCGACATTGTTACTGGGTCATGACATGCACATTGTATTTACTATTTAGTATCGTATGTGGTCTATTGTATTCACTTTTTGAACTTTGAACATTAATGGTTATAGGTTTTAAGTTTATAAACTATGACTATCATGGCACAAACAAGAAAATTGAAATAGATTATAGATGTGTGTGTGTGTGTGACTTGTGTGTGTGTGTGTGTGTGAGAGAGAGAGAGAGGAGAGAGAATGTATCAACTAGTCATGACCACTGACTCATTACGTAGTCGTGGACTGTAGTACAGTAGTTGAGAATCAAAGTTGAAATGTTTCATTTTAACCTTCTAAAGACTAAATCTTGATTCTAATTTCTGATTTCTTGGTGACTAGCAAGGCCCAAGTCCCAACTGGTCCCTGAATAGAGTCCAATATGCAGTGTGCACCAATTCCAATTTCCAAAATGAGCTAGAATCTGTCACTACATCAAAATGTGAGTTTGTTAACTTGTTTTTGGCACAAACAGGCAAAAAAAAAATTACAAGTGTATGAATCGGCCGATTCAAATCTGTTCAGCCGATTCGAATCGGTCCATGAAACATTGGTTTATACAAGTATGTCAAACGCATAGTGCAATACGGTTTATTTACTCATGGGAAACTTAAAGATGTGTTAGGGTTGATTGTTCTCAAGGATATAATCCTGAAGATATGCGTTTCGTGTTTAAATTTATGAGGATGAGATGTAATGCTAATAGCACATTAAAGATTGATAAACTTAAAGCAGCTGTTGTATGTGAGCTAATACTTGGGTTAGGGTTTGGCTTTGGCGGGCTTGTATGGCATGGATTTGCCCAAGCTATAAGGTGTTTGGACGATAAACTGTTTTCTTTGGAGGTCCTTGGGGCTAGTATGGCACGGATCTACCCTAGTACCTAGCACCGATGCAAAAGTCATGTCTCTTTATATGCTGTGTATTGCAAAATAGCTTCTTATGTATGTGGAATGTTAATGTGAACTTAATACATTCGGTTCGCCCTTATACTGATCAATATGGCATCTGCCTTGATACGGTTTCGTTTTAGGGCAGAATGTATTGCTAATGATGTAAGTCATGGTAGGGAAGATTGGACGTATGATGTGTATCTGCGGTTGAGCTGATAAAGTAGTGAATCTTGTTTTGGACATGGCTAACAACTGATGCTCAACTATGACACCTGTCTTCCTCACGTAAGTAGCTCGTGCGGTTGTGTTTTATGGGATGGTGGCAGGTAACAGCTGAGTGTCCTAAAACTTGCTTCGCTTTATGATACCTTGTATTGTAAGACTTTATACAGCTTTGTTTCTACCTGTTATGCTATAATAAGGTTTCAAAGGGTTTGGTCTTGACGTGTCAAGAGGGACTATGTGAAATCTTTTTACTCTCTCTCTGCATCCTTTTAGATGTAAACTCGACTACCTTTTGGCCGGGGTAGTACCAAACCTTTACCTTTACTTGGATTTTATGGCTAACTAGGTCTATTTTCATGTTTTAGTCCTCGGGATGGTTTCATGACGCAGTTGCACTTGGTTATGAGGATCTCCTTCCTCCTCCTAACCCCTTCATTCAAATTGTCATTTGTTGCATGAAGAAAGCTATTGAGGTTCACAATCTTATTACTTTTACTGATAGAGCTACATGTGATGTTGTTGGTCCTGATGATAGAATATTTTGCCTTGTGGACCTAATGACTACCATGGATTGAATCAAGATTTATATGGATTTTATCAAAAAGAAGGATACCCTGAGCATTGTTGAGAATATCTTTATAGACCTCCCTAACTATGCTGAACGCCTTGCTAATGAAGAAAGATTTTGCCATTCTCATATTCGAAAGATTTTTGCCTTTTGGAAAAAGAAAATGGTGCCTTAACTACTGATATCCCTACTCCCACTGAACCCCCTCTCTCACCACATCCATTAATCTTTACTGAAGACCTTGATGAGGATAGTGCTTCACAACTAAAATCCTTCTCGCAAGAAATCTATGAAGCCGACAATCAGTCTTCCTTTGAGTTCTGTCAAGCTAAGAGTTGCCAAGTATCTCTGGTGCCCGATCGTACTATTGAGTTTAAGTCTGCCAAAACTGCTACAAGCTATGGAGCCTTCCGTCTATAAACTTTTTGGCACCCATCTCGATCGAACTTTGGATTGCTCTTACCCATCTTACTGATGCTGAAGTCCAGACCTGCAAACAAGCCGCTTTGCATAAGAATCTCACTTTTGACACTCCTATTGCCTTTGATATTGTCATAAAAATGAGCAGATTTGAGCCTTTGAGATGTCCTTCTAAGCAGACCTAGGCTAGAACTAGGGGCCACTTTAAAACTGGTTTTAACATAATGAGCCTGCATCAAGCTAGGATCTGGAACTGGAAAAGACCTTTCTTTAAATGTAGATGCGGGGACAAATGCAAAAGCGATTCTTCTATTATCTGATTTAATCACGCTATCTGGTTGATGATAAATAACCTTGCCAAATTCTTCCCTGGTGCTTCTCTACAGAACCAATTGAATGCCTTTTTCCTTTGGCTACGTAAACCTGCAAGAGATGTTGTTAAAGCCCACCTTGCTTTTCTTTACATTAGACAACACATGATTGATGCCGCCATAGAACTCACCAATGACCCTACTTCTAAGCTTCTAGCACACCTTGGCGATGCAAAGAACATCCGCGAAATTGGACGCCTTTTGAAAAAGCCCAGTTTTTCTACCTTACAGGACAAATACTTCCAGAATACAAGCAAGAGATCAGGGTCCCTCAATCTGAATAATCCAAGCTCGGTCATATCAGGCAGTGGCAACAAGAAAAGGAAATACTTTCCTAATAAAGGCAATGCGGGACAAAGCAACAGTGGCAAAGAGGATCTTCCCATTAAAAAGCTGAAGTTTTACCGTGATTAAACCGTGTGCAGGAGGAAGCAGAAGAAAAAAGATCATTGGAGGTCAATGCAACAGGTAGGCGGCAGCTCATGGTTAGGAGAGACAAAGGGAAGATGTTCTTACATTTACGCTATTACAATAGATGTTTTGAGAGTATAAATGTCAAACAACTTTATTCTGAAACTTTATTTCAAATTTTTGGTTCTATCGATGAGATCTTTGAGCAAATTGTATTTGGTTGGACTTCTTTTCCGCATTTGAAGCATGAATGGTATAAGACCTTTCAAAAGCGAAAGACGTCGATTCACTTAACTCAGACTTCCTCAAACCTATCTCCCAACTTCTCTCTCCTTATATTGCCCACACTTTTAACATGGCTATTACTTCTGGATTTTCCACCAACTGGTGCACGAATCTCCTCCACCCCATCCTCAAGGCTAGTGACCTGATGAACGTCGATAACTACCGCACTCTCATGATCAGTCACACGATGGCGAAGCTTTATGGCTCAACTTTGCAGTCTATGGTTGATTGTTTGTATCAAGACACCCCCCTTACCCTCAGTACCTTTTTGGAGTATCAGGATCCCAGATGTGTCGGCCTTTTACTGCGAGAGATGCTTATGTCGAGAGCCTCTTTGATACCTTCGGAGGGTATTAATGATTATGGCCAGCATCTTCTCACTAGCTTCTTTCAGAAGCGTGAGCGTGATGACGTGTCAGATGATGAGGCAGTCATACCGATGAGGGCGAAGGCCCAAGCTCAACCACCACCTCCTGCCAGATCTACACGAGCCACCAGAGCTCCCAGAGCTCCTCAACACCAACCACGGATCACAGCTTCTATGGGTATCAAACGTTTTTTTCAAGATTGATATTTTATTCTTTCTGTTTGCTTTTCTCAACAGAGCAGGCGGTTAAGCTCTAGCACCTGTACCCTCTTCAGAGCTGGAGGTTAAGCTCTTACATACTTTTTATGATTCTATGTTTGATGTGTCTTCTGACTACCTAGAGAGAGTTCTATATTGTTTTTCACTTGAACTAGCGATTTTATGTTGTCCGACACGGACAGTGCTCCTACTTATTTCTTTTGTCTTATGTTCCCTTGGGCACCCAACAGACATTAATAAAATTTCTTCTTCTTCTTCTTCTTCTCTCTCTCTCTCTCTCTCTCTCTCTCTCTCTCTCTCTCTCTCTCTCTCTCTCTCTCTCTCTCTCTCTCTCATGGACTCTACTTTATGTTCATTCGGTTTTATATGTTCTTCGAACAATTGTACAAAGATTTCCCTCTTTGGTACTAAACCAATTTAATTGCAGGCCCCCTAAAAAAAAATTTCAAAATAGTCAATCTGGTGGGAAACTTGATTTCCCTGAATGCCTAAGATGAATGCACTTGATAGGGTTTCGATCTAAAGGTTGGCATTATCAAACACTTAGTGCACCAAAGTGAACTTTGGTTTCTATAGAAAGGAAGATGACACACCCTAAAATTCACTCTTCCTTGCTTTGCTCCCTCTCTCTCTCTCTCTCTCTCTCTCTCTCTCTCTCTCTCTCTCTCTCTCTCTCTCTCTCTCTCTCTCTACTGCGACCTAATTCCGCTTGGTAATTGCTAAGTGGAGACTTGTGAATGCCATCGGAAGAGTGAAATAGTCGTAAGGGAGCTTGCTACAAACTAAGGTAAGAATGCTATCAAATCTTTAGCATAATGCTCACCTATACATGAATGCTTTAAGCTTGCTAGGATGCTTTATGTGTATAGCTCACAAATGTGATGGTAATTGTTGATTGGGATAGAAGCCTTGCTTCTAAAGAAGCATTTGAAGTGTCTACGGTTGGGCCTCAACATCGCTCTCGATGGATCCTTGAGGTATGATAGTCAAACATATGCCATTTTTGTTGCCAATGGACAGCGATTGCCTATTGGATGGTTAATTGCACTTTTACATGCATAATGCACATGTTTTTGAACGGCTTTTTATCTGTTGGCCAGCGACTGGCTGTAAGCTTGACCATCGAGCAATTTTGATTGCTGCTTTGATAGATTTATATGTATTTTTTGGCGCCCTACCAATAAGACAGATGGTCGCCCATCCACATGCGATGGACTGCCAGATTACATGCATTTTATGAGGAATGTTATTGTTGTTTGCATGCCAATGTGATCATTAGTCATGCTTTGAGTATATGTGCTTCATTGCGATGCTTTTTAGTGGGTTTACGATCTTCTCAAACACAGCTAATGCAATTTTGCAGAGGGCCGCCCCATAAGCCTTTGGTTTGCCTCATAAATATGTTAAACATCTGCTAATGGACAAGTGAAACCTAGTTACTCATGGAAATTATCATTTCATACGGTTTATAGTTAAGATTGGCCATAACACAAGAAAGTTCTATCAAGCATTGAAAGCATTAGCATCTAACCTATCATTAAGAGACACACATCTCACCCTCCTAGATGACATCAATACCACTAGAGGTCCTCCATGCTGCAACTCATGTATCATATCCTTCTATAGCATCAGCGGGACAGGACACGATGATAGTACTATACCTCATTCTTAGTTGTATCTATGCGCCTGTATATTTCATCGCATGTATTTCAATTCAGAGTATTAAGATATGCTATTTTCATTACTGTTTCGGAGACATTTCATGCAATCCAAGAATACGAAAACTCCAAAACGACGAATGGTGAGCATCATGACATAAAGCTCTTCGTAGGATAAACCATCTCCCATATCATCAAGGCTAAACCTCATGGATCCCCAAATGAAAACGAGGAACAAAGTGTAATTGGACGATCGTGAAAGCAACAATAGTATCTCCCTCTGATCTCATAGTATGTCGGGCACCAAAAGATAAAATGTTCCTTTGTCTCCACCTCTATTGTAGTGCATAGATGGCAAATCATGTCTTCTCAAGGAGTAAGCCTGTTGGCATTGGTGATGTTGGAAATAATGTTGGCACACTAAGGTTTTTGAAACGTCAAAAGGCTCGCTCCAATATGTATGTCATTGTGTTTGGCAAAAATATATTACTTGGCGCTTCATGATTTTTGATTCACCATGGCAATACACCATGCAGTATATAATCATCTATGGTGAAGGCCAATCAAGAGATAAATAAAAACATTAAAAAAAAGTGACGCAAAATATTGCCTCAACATCATCACGGCAAAGGGCAAGACGAGTTCAAAAGTTAATTGCAAAAGAGTTAATTTCAACATGACTACTAGCAAGAGTAGAAGGGATTTCAAAGACCAGCTCTAGCCTTTAGAAATTGTTGGCCACATTGGAGCCGACCGTCAATAATAGAAGGTTGGGGGGGATATGTGGCATGTAACTCTATCGAGGTGAAACAAAAGAGAGGAATGATCTGAAAGTGTAGTAAGAGAGACGATGAGGTTTGACACAAACCGGACGTGAGATAGGGACTCCATGATCATCACCAACACTATGACAACCACTATGAAGATGGCCGGTGAAATTACTTGAAGCATGCCTGAGGCCACTATATGTGATTAGCTCATGAGATTTAGCCAGGTCAAGAAGATGCTTGTCGTAAGCCATGACTGGTCCATCCCTATTTGCAAATGTCCTCTAAGAATGCCCAACTCCTCATTGTCAAGTGCATGGAGACATAGAAGGTGGTCAACCACCTTCATAGACTAGATGGCTCGTTGTCCAAGCATTAAAGCCACCTCTAAGTAGTACATGTCCTCTCTCCGAGTAAGATATGATGTTTGATGATAAATCCACATAAGAGAATCTCGTGTCCCCCACAAATGAGGTCTTAAAAGGAAAAGAAGCATGCAACAATAAAGACATACCTTGTCAATCCGATGCTCTAACCATGAAGCTTGATCCATATGAAACGTGCTTGCTCATCTCGCCTGATTGCCATGAGAACTGGGTGTGTCCCTATAAACCACATGAACCTCTACCTTACTCTGATGATTCTCCATAAAAAGCATCACATCACTCCCATCAATAAAATCTCTCGAGTCTCCTTTTGACGAAGAATGGAAACCATTACAATTCCATAAACTATCTGTGGATGGTGTGGATGGGACCTCGGGGCACTCCCTTGCCCGAAGGACCCCACTTCCCATGCTTGACTGTCAAGCACTGATTGCATGTTCATGAAGCATGCCATGTCTCTCTTCCACCTATATGTAAGTTAGATCGTAATTCATAAAGATGCAAGTGCCTCGCACTTTAGCCCTCTATAAGGACCTCAGAGTGTCTCCCCATAGATGTGTAACATGGCCCCCCAAGAAAGGGCTTAGGCTTCTTCCATATGTTTGGTTTTCAGTTCTTGGATCACTCTTGAGGTGGATTCCGGCAATGCAAGCTTCAAGCTGCCTAATTCTTGCTCTTTGTTGGCGGAAGGAATCATGATGAGACAAAACTGAAGTGGACAGATGATGAAGAGAGCTGAAATGGAGGGGGAAGGTCATGAAGAAGATGAAGAGACAGAAATGCGCACCAGCAAAGAGCAGAGTAAGCCTTTTCAAACCAGTTTGATGACGACATCCTCAGTGAACTGACTATATCACGTGGGTAAATGAAGCTAATTTGGATGAACAAATAAGTTTAAGAGACGTAATGCCAGGTGCTCAGGTTTGCTTTGTACTTTGAAAGCACCTCCAAGAGTGGAATATGCATTGTTTCCTTCAGAATCTGCCACTCTCTTTCTAGAATGTGCATTCTCTCTCTACAAAATGTGCGTTTTCTCTCCAAAATGAGCATTATCTCTCCACAATGTGCGTTCTCTCTCTACAGAATGTACGTTCTCTCTTCACCTTCTCACCTTGCATTAGTCATGGAAGGCCCGTGGACCTCGGGCCTTCCACCATACGAAATATTAATACTCCAAAAGGCAAACCATGACTTAGCATGGAGGCTATAGCAGAAATACATGATGCTAAAACACAACTAAAGCCGTATCTGTACTGCAAAAACATCTGCGTTTCATGAAATAATTGAGACAGGGATTGGCTGACTATCAGGAATTAAAGCCTGAGCTAAAACGCATGGTGGAAGAGAAGGAGGATGCAAGTACCGAAAAAAGAAGCTGAAAATTAGGAGAATGAATCTCCAAAAGAAGATGACGGGATCCAAATAGGCAATTATCGCCCTTGGAGTAGCAGGAATAGAAACAAAGATGGTGGACGCACAAGAGAACAGAGACACAGGATGAAGCGACAGGGGGACTAGTGCAACTAATACTAAAATTGTCGGTACTGCTTAAGTCGAAGAAGGAAATCTGAAAGGAGGCCGCAGATGTGAAAATCTACGGAAGCAGGCTTTCTTATTCACATACATCTAGACGAATAATATCAAATCTGAAAATATTCACATACGCCTAGACGTATAAGGTGAGTGAACTAGTTAAACAGACTACGCAGATCTTTCCGAAACCCGCGATGGCAAGGAAAGAGCGGATAATGAGACTTCCATAAGACAGCATCATACAAAGTTCACGAATTGGAAGATAGAGAGATGATTTTCACCTATGCCAGGATCCGTGTCAATGATCATCTTTTTCTGCGTGTTCTGCTTGATTGAATTCATCTTCTCTAGATTCCACGATCGCAAATCTCTCTCTCCTTTTCTCTCTCTCTCTCTCTCTCTCTCTCGGTAAATAGCGATGGAGAGCAATGGAGCCTTGTGCTCAATGGAGAGCAATGGAGTCTTGTGCTCACGTGTTTGACACAGCGAGAGTAACAGTGTACTACACTGCACATGTGGCATTAAGTCATTGGTTAAGAGCTCCCAAATTTATGAGCATATCACATGACAAACAGATTTAGATATTAACCATATACATTGTTCATCCAACGGTGGGTTATAGCACCCTTATAACTAGGTTCTTCGCCTGCGGCTCATCTTGCTACATGCCGTGACTCATCTTACTACATGTCGTAACCCACTTCCGCATGAACGATACTTAGTCCATTTTTGTCACTATGTGAAATATTTCCTAGAAAAGAGAGTTTGGGCCTGGTCCATGTGCATAGTCTTTATTATAGACTTTCATATATGTGTTAGTTGGAGAGATGAGTGTCTCATACATTTGCACCATTGCAATCCTCGATATAATTTTCTCGTTAATTTTCTACTGTAGATGCACACCATGTAGATGCACACCATGACTGGGAATGCACAGGGTGCTGAAACCGAGCTGAGATATATACCACCATCTCTTCAAAATATGTCATTTATGTCTTCACATTCTTAGATATGTGGGACCTCACCACTATGTAATGGGAATGGCGGAGGTATATGCCACCATCTTTTTAAGATATACCATCTATATATTCACATATGTGTGGGAGCCCACCATTGCCACTACTTTAGTGGTGGGTGTAGAATACGATGATCCTACATGTAAAGGTTTGATCCCTAGAGTCCCACTATGTTCGTAAGGATGTGACTGATAAAGATGCTCACTGCATTACAATTGTCTTACTTGTGAAGGCTTGATCCATAGAGTCCCTCAATGTTGGTAAACATGTGCTTGAGGAAGAAGCCTACTCGCTCGCATCTTATTGACATGCAATGACACAGTTTTGAGGCCACCATGTGGCCAAGGGATTTTGTTGCTTGCTCGTCCACCCTAGTTGTGTGCCCATTACTTGCCACTCTTAGCTGTGTTTTTGTATTGTAATCCTTTGAAAAACTTTACATCTTTTTCTTATAAACTAAAAAACAACTAGCACTCTTAATTGTGTGTGTGTGATTGTAGTGGTGGCTTCCGCAAAAACTTCTACATGCTCGAGGATTGAGGATGCGTTGTTCCAAGAAAAAGCCTAAAATCTTTGTTGGGCATTGTGCCCCTATCTGAATTCTAAAACAACCACTTGTCAACTTTTGCAAAAGGCCAAAAGTGTCCCCATGCCAATAAACGACATTGGGTCCACTCCACGTGGAGTTCTCATGTGTGAAGTATTTTTAACCAAGTAAAACATTTATTTATATTATGGGTTGACAAAAAAGAAATAAGCATATGTATTTCTCCATAGTGAAATTTTGCCATGTATTATGGTGCTTGAATCCTTTTACCGTAGCACATTAAGCTTAGTATGAGACCTGAAAATAGGTAGAATCTACCATATAAAATCCATTACATGCATGTAGTCGTGTAAGCCTAGTAGATACTCAAATATCTGCCATGTTACTTATGAGATATAAACAAAAGTTTCAATGTATACTTAGGTATATACATAAACACACTTCTGTAAATGTGTGTGTGTGTGTGTGTGTGTGTGTAACGATCGCCAAGTGAAGATCTTCAAGAATCCTGTCACGTGCAAATCAAAAGGACACCTATGGAGCATAAACTGCCCAACCAACATGAAGAGGCTAGTCAATACCCTAATCACTTCACCCCCAAGCCACAATGAATGAATACAAGAGAGGAGAGGAAACTTGGCTCAAGAATATGAAATTCCAATAGGGAGATGGGCGAGTTTCCATGGTATGTATTCTCTCCAAGAGAAGAGAATATTCTCCTTATGATCCCCATGTAACCTATATTAAGCTATTGATCTCCTAATCTTGCATTATAGCAGTCAAACACCATGCAAGTGCTCCTATGTCCAATTATAGGTCTAGGCCTTCATATGATTATTAATTACTTGTAACGACCACACCCGTAATGACGTAGCATAACTAATAACCACATACAACTGGAGTGACCAGCTATCCACGTCAGAAATTATTTTTGATTTCCTTATACAGGACATGGACATAACATTCTTCCCCCCTTGAACCACTTCTATATCTAGAAGTAAAAGCCAGGGAAGTTCTTTTTTATGCTTTCAACCCGCTCCCATGAATCATTATCTTCAGTCCGTCCCTTCCACCTGATCAAGCACTCAGAGATAGAACGATTTCTCAATTGTTTATCTTTGATTTTGAGTACCTTTTCAGGTTCCAAAGGAACACTAAGCGATAAGTTCTCCAAATGGGTAAGATCCTCCTCTGAACCAACTACCTCACCTTCATTTAAATATATTTTTAACCGGCTTACATGAAACACTGGGTGAGCAGTAGTCTTGTCCTGAAGATCTAGTTCATAAGCTAAAAAACCAATTTTCTTTATAATCCAAAATGGTCCACAATATCTGGTAGACAATTTGTAATGCTTTCTCGTACGCATAGTCTTAAAATCTTTAGGTATTCTAAGATATACCCAGTCGTGAACTTTAAAATCTCTGGGAGACCTCTTAAGATCGGCATAGTGCTTAGCTCTATCATGAACACTCTGGATACATTTATGGGTCACTTGCAACATTTCATGCATATCATGCAAAAAATCCGCAACTTTCTAGATCTTAACAGACTTCGTCTCCACATTTACGGAGTTCTAGGTTGAAACTCGTACATCAGCATAAATGGACTATAACCAGTAACAGAATGTTTCCTACTATTATAAACAAACTCAATCAAAGGAATGTAATCTTCCCATTGAGATTGCATGTGAGACACATATGTTCTCAACATATTATCCATAGTCTGATTAGTTCTCTCAGTTTGACCATCTGATTCAGAATGATCAGTAAAACTAAGCGAGATCTCAAGCTTATGGAATAGCTAACAAAAAGTGACCTGAAAATTAAGGATCTCTATCACTAACTATATCACTTGGCAATCCATAAAGCCTAAACAATCCGAAGCCTTAGCAGTTGACTTGACTGGTATAAAAGTAGCTAACTTTGTCAACCTATCCACCACAACCTAAATAGAATCATTTTGGCGTTGGGTCCTTGGAAGTCCAATCACAAAATCCATAGATATACTTTCTCATCATTTCTGAGAGATATCTAGGGAATGTAACAACCCTCCAGTCTTTAAGCATCCAGCTTTGGCTAACTGACAAGGTCTACATTTAACCACATGAGACTCGACAAATGGCTTGAGTTTTGGCCAATAAAACTCTCTTCTGACCAAGTCTAGAGTCTTGTGTATACCCGGATGACCTGCATAGGGAACGTCATGACACTCATAAAGAATTCTCCTCTTTATCTCATCATCCGCTGGTACACAAACTTTCTCATTTCGAAATAGTAAACCACCTCAGATAGAGAACTATTCTGCTATTTTCTTATTTTTTTTAGGAACCTGAGACTCTTGTGAATAAATCTCTATTCCATTCTCATTTTTTCCTATCTCCACCATCTTCCAGATGGGACCAAAATGAGAATCTGATTCACACCTCCCTCTCAGTGAAAGATATAGATCAGTGGAAATCTAGGTGAATGGAAGTTCATTTAATTCACCAATCCGACTAAGCGCATCCACAACTTGGTTAGAGCTGCCCTTCACATATTGAATCTCATGATCAAATTCCTACATAAGCTCAGCCCAACAAGCTTTACAACACCTCAGATCGTTCTGATTACAAAAGTACTTTAGAGGCTGGTGATATGTATACACTGTAAACTGACTACCATAGAGGTAATGCCTCCAGGTTTTAAGTGCATGTATCACAACAAATAACTCTTTCTCCTGAGTTGTATAACACAACTGAGGCCCCATGAGTTTCTTGCTTTCAAATGCTATCGGCCTATCGTCTTGTAGAAGAACTGCTCCTATCGCCGAATCACTCACGTTAGCTCGCACGATTAAGATATATTAGGATTCGTGATCTGTAAAATAGGAGCTAAAGCAACCATTTGCTTGAGTTTCTCAAAGCAGTGGTTCAGTTCATCATTCCACTTAATAGGTGGACTAGGTTGACCTCTCCTTTTCTTTTTATCAACTCTATCTTTAGTCAAATTATTTAAGGGTGCTGCTACTTTTGAATAATCCTCAATTGGCTTACAAAAGAAAACTGTAAAACTGAGAAAAGATTTAACTTCTCTAACCGTCTTCGATATTGGCCACTCAAGCACTGTCTTCGGTATTGGCCACTCAAGCACATTTAGATTCTTTGGCATACAGTTTCTCTCGTTTGAGAATATCTAAGGCAGTCTTAAGATGACTCAAATGCTCCTTAAGTGTCCTACTATAGATGAGAATGTCATCAAAGAATACAACCACACACTTTCCCAGATATGGACGTAAAAGATCGTTCATCATCTGCTAGAACGTAGCTGGTGCATTCGTCAACCCAAAAGGAAGCACGAGGAATTCATAATGACCAAATCTCGTCCAAAAACCCATCTTTTGCACATCATTCGGATGAATTCTAATCTGATGATATCCGGTTCTAAAATCTATCTTTGTGAAGTATTTAGCTCCACCTAATCGATCTACCAGATCATCCATACGAGGCAATGGATATTTATTTTTAATAGTTACCTCATTCAACCCCTTGTAGTCAACACACAAACGGAAGCCTCCATCTTTCTTCGCTTTCAGAAGAACAAGAACACCCCATGGTGACTTACTTGGTTGAATATGACCAATCTTCAAATAATTTTCAGTTTGCTTAGTAATCTCTCTCTCTTCTTTCTGAGAAAAGCAATATGGTTGCCTAGAGATAGGGTGACTACCTGGAATCAACTCAATCTTATGGTCTATCGATCTGGACGGTGGTATTCCATGAGGTAATTCTTCTGGAAAAACATCTTTAAATTCAGACAGTATCTTATTCTTCTCAATTTGCTCCTAATCTAAGTCTACTGAGTTAAGAATCTTTGACAATTCGCAGCTACTTAGATGCATTTCAGATAAATTGGCTTAGCAAATAAAGAATAAGCTTCATATTGTAAATCAAAAATTTCCATTACATTAGCAAATGAACTCATCCCAGATGGATGTACAAATTCGTCTCCAAACAATGTAACTATTTCATTATCGTCCTGAAAAGAGAGAACGTGCTTCTCAAAATCTATCTCAGGATGCTTATTAAATAACCACTCGTATCCTAGAATTATGCCCGTGCGTGCTAAATCTAAAACATGGAAATCTATTGCTAAATCTAAAACATGGAAATCTATTAACTATCTATTTTAATCTTGGATCCAAACTGGGAGCCTTGAAACTTTAACATCCCATGTCTCCAACTATGCACCTAAAGTTAGATATACTCGATATCTAATCCAATGTTGTATATTCCTACTATCTATAGACCATACAAGGAAGAAGTATGATTTTGGCTTGTTTTTATGGCACATTGTCAGCCCACAAGGCTTTATACAACTTCTTGTCATAATCCTCAGTGATTTTTTATACTATTTTCTTTATTATAGTTATCAATTGTTTGTATATAATATGGCCATTGACCTAAAAGTGGTATGGAGTACTTTTTCTATGTTTAGTAGTTAGTTGTTTCATCAAACTCTTGATTGTCTTGCCTAAAAAGGCTAGTATCCCTTATTGATACTAGTTCTCTAGGGACATGAATGAATCTAGATTAACAATAGAATTTAGGAAAAGATGGAATAAATCCAACATTGTACCCACAAAATGCGCCCCTATATGTAGTTTTATAGGTCCAAAGAAGACCTCCTATAGAGAGAGATATGTAGCTCCTTGCCTATAAATCCTAGTTGTTAGTTTTTGAGATTTCTTAAACAAATTTTGATCGTGTCTGGGATTTTTGGTGGCAAATATCTACTCCCTATAGAGGTCGCCCTATTGTTGAATTGATGTTAGAATTGAAGTCATATCAACTGATACCACAGTAGCAAGTGCAAACGACTTATTTTTGTCAGACAAGCTATACTAGCTCTAATAAGCTAAAAACTTTCGACATTTTTTCAGCTTGTATCCAACTCGATCTTGTGGCTCCTCTAACATTATAATCATAGATTTTTCAACCTATACTAACTAATAGTTGACCAACCATCACTGATTCTCGAATTCTTCCAAAATTTGGCTCTCAACTAACGTCAAGACTTGCTCCTCATCAAGGCTCTAATACCATGTCCAAGATCATTTCTATATATATGTTAGCTAATTCATAAGCTAAGCATCAATTATATTCTCACAATAACTAAGAGATATATCACACACCAACTCAAGAATCACGCTAGTGAACTATATTCACATAGTAAAAATAATAATACATATAGTCATCAGTACTTTGGGGGTTTCGCTGCATGGCAGGTCGGACCTTGTTACGAGACGTGTGTTCCGACTCACTACTAGTCGTTTCATAGAGTGACACTAACATGTACTGCATGTACAGAGTAAGTAAGAAAAGTGCTAAAAATGAAAATACAGGTTGAGTGTCTAGATAAACAAGGCTTACATATTCTGACACACCTTCAACTTGAACTTCTAGATGGTGGTTATCTCCATTAAGTTTTTCAATGAGAGATGAGCTAGGGTCTTTATCCATCTTGAAGATCAATTCTCAAATAGAAATCAAAGACTAATAGAAACAAGATAGTGATCTCTTTATATTGAGCAACTTAGAGAATCCACTATGATACCTTGTCGGTATTAGATAGTTTGAGCATGTTTGAGAAACCTAAGCTTTGATACCAAGTCAAGAATATGGAGGATATCAAAACCAGTCAAATAGTAAGAATCAAATTCAAAGATTGAAGATCGATGGATACTCACAATGGAAGTAAGCATGTCCATGACTTGTAATGTGGTAATCAACTAGCAAAGATGATGAAGGCAAATATGTAATTGCATAACATTAGAAGAATGGATAATGCAATCAATGATATGACACAAAAAGTAAATACTCAGATTAAGCAAAATGATCTTGAAAGTTTATAGTATACAAAACTAGAGAAGATGCAAGTGCAATCTACTACTAGTACATATGTAGTTGAGTACTTGTAAATCTTGAAGCTACTACTACCTTAGATGCTTAGGTAGGATTTTGTTGACATTATGTCCATAGTTTGGTTGGCCTTGACTATGGGATTTCTAACATCAAGTTCACTCATCCAATGCTTCTAAAATATCTCACTCACATGTTGTGAGAAACTACTAACAAAACCTTATGTGAGAATTTAAAGTATTTGCATTAGATGTGGCTGATAGACATGCAATCATCATCACAACTAATCTAAATGAACTCAATCAAAATGTTTTCGGCCAAAGTATGCCAAATGTCATATCTCATCCATATCACACTTCCACTAGCAATCACAACTATTTAGAAAGGTCATTTGAATTTAGATTGCATCACTAGAGCTATAATGAGGGCTTTCTTGAATATCTCAAATTCCGATTGAGAATTATCATCTCACTCAAATGTATCTCATGTTTACAAATGAGACAAACATGTTGTGAGTTTTGACTATAGCATTTAAAATATGGTGCTAGACCCGATAATACTCCTAACTAATGTATGTTTTTAAGAACTATCCAATTCTTTCGAAGATACATATATGTCTAGGAATACTCAAATTGGTTCATTTGGCAATAGTCATGATTCTAGATTTTTCACATAGATTGTGCATAGAAAAATACGAGTTCCATCGATCTAGCCATGCCAATATGACATCTTGGTGTCTGTCTTTATTTTTACTCATAAAGAATTCAAGAATAAACATCAGATTAAAGAGATCTTGTTGCAATTGGCCTATGCTCCCGAGCACCGCTTTGGCCCATTCATGTTTAAATGACATGTCAACAACTTGCTGCTAGAGCCAATTGATGGCGCTCACCATTTTCTCCAAATTGGCCATTATTAGCCTCGAGGAAGATGGAGCGTGAGTTCCTTCCATAGGTGCACCCACAATTGAAAGTGAGTGTAGCAAGTAACTAGAGAAAAATGAAAATTGTAGGTGTAAAAAATGGGCTTAAACAAGCATATGTAGCCTAAGGTGTCTTAGCACACAAACTCAAATGAAATAGACGATGATCTAGGTCCATGATTATGACCCATCATCCTCTCTCAAGCACCTCAAGTTTCAAAACATGTAGAAAGGACATATGGGGGCCCTCTGGGTATCCACTAGTACCCCCTACCACCTGTGACTTGTGAAAACGCCATGTGTCCCTTGGAACACAAAATTTTATTTTACTTGGTTAAGCCCCAACCCCACTCTTCTCTCCTACATACCTCCTCCCAAGATGTGCACTCTCTTTTGAAGCTTGCGAGTACACAAGTTGGAGAAATGAAAATTTTGTCTGGCTTTTTTATAGGCCTCCTATACTAGGAAATGAGATTTGCCATAGCTATGACTTTTCTTCTTTCTCTTGTACTTGTTTAAGTTAATAAAAGGATTGTGAATACTTTCTTCATACCACAAAGGGAAAGTACAAATATAATAAGAATGAGAGATGGGGAGACCTATGAAAATTTAAGATCTAATGATAATCCTAAATGTGGATCTAGGCCAATAATAATTGCACAACGAATCACTTGTCAAACTGATAGACAATTTCTAAACAATTTCACTAGTTTTATCAAGATCACTCTACTAAATTAAAAAGAATCAAAAGCTATTCCGCGCATGTTTAGATCTTATCTTATTCTTTGTAAATAGGCTATAGTATAGCAATGATGCATTTAATTTCTTACTAAAATAGAGATTCAACAAGCACACATCAAGAATTTCACACAAATGTAAAAGAGAACCAAAGATGAGATGATAATATCACTTCCAAAGCTCCAAAAGTGGAATAGCTCCTAGATTATTCATTCTCCATGCCCTACCTACTATGTTTAGTTTAAAGTGATGACTCTCTCTTCTCTCTCTAGGGTCATTTGGTCATGTACAAGTGACCAAATGAAGTTGGGAACCAACCTAAAAATAGTCATTTACTCTTATTTCATATGTGTGAACAAAACATGTTAATTCTATTTACAACTTTGGCCTCTAAAATGCCTAAAATAGCCAAAACTAGTCAAGTATAAATTGACAATTTTTCACACTCTCTCTTCAACTATACTTGCTATTTTCACATCATAACTTTGTTCTATCTTAAGAATTAACTCCTTAAGGATATATCATTTATAAATATGAAATGGAAAGATTTCATAGTTGATATAGAGAATAGTGCCCATATTGGATGCTTCACTATTTCTTACATCAATTTTACAAATCAAGATGAAAAAACAACATGAAGTACATAGAATCACAACGAATAGGTTCCTTCATGTGTCCAGCTTTGATATCTCTATAAAACAGTAGCACATGTAATAAATGAAAGTTTGAGTGAGGGCTTGCATGTCTTCTCCACATTCCACCTCATGTGAGGTGTATGTGCCAAAAAACACCATCAATGAGCCTCCATTGCCACCTTAGTTAGAATAAAAGTAGAATTATTGTGCTACTGTACTATGGGTGTAGTCAGTTTATTAGGAACAATTTTCCTCGTGACAAGGCAAGTCGACGGGGCACGCATCCCGTCAATGACAACATGGGCCATGCATGGGTTGCCAAAGTAGAAGTTATATGTACAATGCTTTTGAATACAATTGTTATGTGAGCTTGGTGTGGGAGAGTGCTTTATGAGTGTATATGATAATGGAGCAAGGGAGATAGAAGAACATGAATGAAGAAGAGAGTAGGAATATTGAGGAATAGCTTTCCCATTCTAATCAGCTGCTAAATGCAAAAACAGTCTAATAGACAGCTTATGATAAATGTAATCACAGCTTTAAGTGTTCTAATTGCCCAACAAGATCTTAAAAATTAATTCATACTCTGAAACAAGAGTACAGTGGACCGAAGAGATTAGAGATGATGTGTATGGTGGTATTATTGAAATCAGATTCAACCTGAAGTATAGTTCTGAAATAAATGGAAGAGCAGTATGACGCGAGTTCCTCGGGTGTCAAAGACAGCCATCGTCTGATCAAAAACTGAGGAGTCGTAGACGTCTGTGTTTAGATTAGAGTGAGTAAACAAGCGCGATCAAACAGCAATGAAAATGCATTCAATCACAACCAGCATTCATCTACGTTGTACACAGATAAAAACAAGTTGCTGCTATATCACACTGAAGCACAATACAAAATAGCAATTACAACCAAAAATCACGGCGTAATTGGGATGCTCAAATAATGTGACAATCCGTAATCTGTGCTGGGATGATCTATTTATAGATTGCATCCATGTATAAACTACATTAAATGTTTGTCACCTAATTAGGTAAGCCATTGTACTTGGAAGTATATGGCTTTCGTGACAACTATACATAGTGTATACTATCAACGAATTAGGAATGTTGACTCGGACGAGGTCATCACAAATTCTCTCACTTCGCATTTTAGGGAAGTGGTTGTGAACGTCCCTCGTTCAAAATAGACGACCTTCGGCATTTTCTCTCTCTTTGAGATTTTGCGAAAAAGCCGAAGTTGCCCTAAAAAAGACAAAGATGTCTTTAAAAAAGTTTAACTCATAAAAAGAGATGACCTTCAGAAATTTTCTCTCTCTTTGTATTTTTCGAAAAAATGCGAAAAAGTCGAAGGTGTTATATACAGTTAAATTTTGAACTGCACAAGTTAAACTTTTGAACTATGCAAGTGTCGCATTTCGGAGAAATGCAAAAAAGCCGAAGCTGTTGAAAACATAGTTCATTTCTGCAGACTGTTGCGACACTTAGAGTATTTTTGCAGACTATCGCAAAAGTAATGTATTTATGCAAACTTGTTCTAAATGCTAATTTCGTGGAAGTCCTTGAAGATGTCCAAGTCTTCAATGACTTCAAATTATTGAGCTTAACATCTGAACTTGAAATTATGACATGATTGGTTACCCTTTGCTGGAGATCAGCCGGAAGCCCGTTGTAGACGTTCTTCAAATAAATTGGCTATCTAAGATTGTGATTCCTGCAGGTATCAGATGAGCAGACGTAGAACCAAAATTGGTTTTACTTGACCCTAGATCAATGATCAATAAACATGCAGGAAGAATCATAAAATAGAAATTAGTCATTCACCAAGGAGACAACTGTGGGCTTAATTTCCAACAGTCGTCCTTAAGGTCATGGTTGGTGTCTTGGTATCTTCGTCAGGTTCAGCATGTTGAAGAACTTCTGGTGCTTGATCCTAGGAAGTGCTTTGATGAAGATGTCTGCGACCATTTCTGTTGTGGATCAATATTGAAGGATCACTTGCCTTGAGAAAACTTTCTCCCGAATGAAATGATACTAGATTTCTATGTGCTTGGATTTGCCATGAAATCTAGGATTTAGTGATAGTGACTGTCACACAAAATGGTGGTAGCATTAAACTGAGTGTGATGTAAGTCATGAAGTAATAACCTAATTCATATAGCTTCTTTTGAAGCTTGACATGCTGCAATGTACTCGGCCTCTGTCGAAGAAAGCGCAACTGATTTTTGCTTCCTTGAGTTCCACAAAATCGGTCCCCCTACTAGATAGAAACATATCCTGGAGGTAGATTTTCTGGTAGAGACTGTTCCTCCCGAATCCGAGTCGGAGTAGCCTCGCAGGACGAGTGGGTCGATAGCATTTCCATCATAACATAAAATGTGGTCTAAAATTTCCTGAATATATCTCATCACTCTCTTTAATGCTTTCCAATGAGAGATCCTAGGATTAGACATGAATTGACTTAACGTGCTAACAATATATGCTAAATCTGTTCTAGTACACAACATTGCATACATCAAAGATCCGATTAGTGAATGATAATGGTACTTCGCTAAGTCGAGTACTTCACTATCAGTCTCAGCACAAGAAGGTCTAGTCAATATTATACTTGGATCTATTGGGGTATCAATTTATTTGCAATCAGACATATGAAACTTTTCTAAAATGCCTTTTAGATAATGTCTGCTGGCTAGGATAGATCTTCTTCTGAAGTCTATCTCTAGTAATGTGAATTCCTAACAAAGAATGAACAGCTCCTAAATCAGTCATGTCAAATTCCTTTGACAGATCACTCTTAGTAGTGTGCAGAAGAGAAGTGTCGTTAGACAAAATAATTGCATCATCTACGTAAAGAGCTATGTGAACTGAATTGGTGCCTATATGCTTTGAATAAACATTATAGTCAACTGAATTGTTTGCAAATCCTAATTGAATAAGATAAGAGTTGATTCTATCGAACCATGCTCTTGTGACCTATTTCAGATCGTAGATTGCTTTGTGCAGCTTGCACACTTTGTGCTCTTGGCCTTTGACTTTGAATCCTTCTGATTGGAAGGTATATAGCTCCTCTTCGACATTATCGTTGAGAAATGTTGTCTTGACATCCATTTGGTGCATTTTGAGATCTTCCGCGGCTGCTAACGCAATCAGAGATACGATTGACTGCATCTTGATGAAAAGACTAAAAATTTCTTGATAATCCACCCCTTGGACTTGAGTGAATCCTTTAGCCATCAGCCGTGCTTTCCATTTTGCAATGGAACCATCAGAGTTGAACTTCTTCTTGAAGATCCACTTGTTGTCAATAACTCTCTTGTGAGTGGGAAAGTCGACCAGCGTCCAAGTCTGATTTGTCAAAAGTGAATTATACTCACCTTCCATAGTTTCTTGCCACTTCACAGCATCCTTATAGCTAATTGCTTCGGCTAGGCTCTCTAATTCTTCTAATGAAGTCCAAAATGATTGAGGTGCATACCTCTCAGGAACTGTTTGAGTCCGTGAGGATCTACGGACGTTGGGTTGACCAGGATGTGATTATGCTTCTTCTTGAATTTCTTCATATCTGTTCGAACTAGCTTGGTCTGGTCTAATGACACTGCTCGGCTTCTATAGTTGTAGCTGCAGGTTCTGTAGAAGGAACATCAACTTTGGAAGAATCCATGCTACGTAAAATAGGATGAAATGACGTAGCATCGTTTATCGATGGTTGTCTAAAATATGTATGTTCTTGAGATATTACATCCCTAGAGACAAATGCTACATTGGTGGATGGATCATAACTTTATAAGCTTTATGTGCCAATGAAAATACATTTGTTTGTCCTATGATCCAGCTTCTTCCTAGGCTCTTGAATAGAACATCCTACAGCTGATAACTGATCTAACATGGACTTGAAGCTGGTGATGTGAGAAGTGATGGCAGTAAAATCAGACATGCTAAGAGTAAAGCCTACTTCCTTCTAAGATGTAATCTCGTGGTTACATCGTGAGTCTCATAAAGACTTGATAATAAGTCCAGTACTTCCTTAGAGGTTTTGCACGTGGTAACATGAGATATTTGGGAGTCGGCCAGATTGAGTGTGATACATGCTAGGGCCTTCTGATCTTTGATCATCTAGGCCTTTTCTTGATCACCATCTTCTGGTTTCGGGTTTGCACCTTCTACTACATCCCAAAGATCTCTATCTATCAACATCATTCTAAGTTTTAATTTTCAAATGTAGAAGTTAGAACCATTGAACTTGTCAATGACTCTAGCTTCACTGAGTGATGAAGATGAAGAGCTACCTATATGAGACATGATAACAATATACAAATAGAACAAACTTAATCTCTCGGTTTTTTTGAGCTATGCTCTGATACCAATCTGATGGGGCAAGAGAGATAGAAAAACGTGAGCGGAGAAGAGAGCAAGAATATTGCGAAATAGCTCTTCCATTCTAATCAGTTGCTAACTGCAAAAATAGTCTAATAGACAGCTTATGCTAAATGTAATCACAGCTTTAAGTGTTCTAATTGCCCAATAGGATCTTAAAAATCAATTCATACTCTGAAACAAGAGTACAGTGGACCGAAGAGATTAGAGATGATTTGTATGTGGTACTACTGAAATCAGATTCAACGTGAAGTATAGTTCTAAATTAAATGGAAGAGCAGTATGATAACACAAGTTCCTCAGGCATCAAAGACAGCCATTATCTGATCAAAAACTGAGGAGTCGTAGATGTCCGTGTTCTGATTAGAGTGAGTAAACAAGCGCGATCAAACAGCAATGAAAATGCATTCAATCACAACCAGCATTCATCTACGTTGTACACAGATAAAAGCAAGTTGCTGCAATATTACACTGAAGCACAATACAAAATAGCAATTACAACAAAAAATGATGACATAATTGGGATGCTCAAATAATGTGTCTCATGGATAGAGCAACCCTTAATCTGTGCTGGGATGATCTATTTATAGATTGCATCCATGTATTAGCTACATTAAATGTTTGTCACCTAATTAGGTAAGTCGTTGTACTTGCAAGTATATGGCTTTTGTGACAACTGTACATAGTGTATACTGTCAACGAATTAGGAATGTTGACTCGAACAATGACGTCGCAAATTCTCTCACTTCGCATTTTAGAGAAGTGGCTGGGAACGTCCCTCATTCAAAATAGATGACCTTCGGCATTTTCTCTCTCTTCGGAATTTTGCAAAAATGCTGAAGGTGCCCTTAAAAAGGCAAAGGTGCCCTCAAAAAGATGAAGATGTTTTTGAAATAGTTTAACTCATGAAAATAGATGACCTTCAGAAATTTTCTCTCTCTTTGCATTTTTCGAGAAAATGCGAAAATGCTGAAGGTGTTAAAAACAGTTAAACTTTTGAACTACACAAGTTAAACTTTTGAACTATGCAAGTGTCGCATTTCGAGAAAATGCGAAAAAGCCGAAGTTGTTAGTTCATTTTTGCAAACTATCACAACACTTAGAGTATTTTTGCAGACTATTTCGAAAATAATGTATTTCTGCAGACTTGTTCTAAATGCTAATTTTGTGGAAGTCCTTGAAGATGGCCAAGTCTTCAATGACTTCAAATTATTGAACTTAACATCTGAACTTGAAATTATGACATGATTGGTTACCCTTTGCTGGAGATCAACCGGAAGCCCGTTGTAGACGTTTTTCAAATAAATTGGCTATCTAAGTTTGTGATTCTTGCAAGTATTAGATGAGCAGACGTAGAACCAAAGTTGGTTTCACCTGACCCTAGATCAATGATCAATAAACATGCAGGAATAATCATGAAATAGAAATCAGTCATTCACCAAGGAGACAAATGTGGGCTTAATTTCCAACATATGATGATCTTTGATTCTTTTCAGAGCAAATTTAAACTTGGCATCAGAGCCCGATAGGGATTGTATACGGTACATTGCAACCATTGTAGAGAGCTTCTAGAAAAACGGTTTTTGAGAGTTTGGGATTTACGACAGTCAAAGAGTGAGAAGTGAAGCACCGGTACATTGTTTTAGGCATACAGAGACTTGTCGGGCTCAGTACTGGAATTTTTAACATATGAGGGTTACAATTTTCTCACAAAATCGGCAATAATTTTATCGTTCATGCATCGTTTTGGATGTCGTAAGGATAAGGAGGTAGTCATACTAGGTCGTTGGATAGCCACGAAGAGACTCGGAGCCTTCTGTTAGAGAAATAGCAACTGCTAGAAAACCTATTGGTTTTGCGAGAAAATTTTTGTCTGATTTTAATTACCATATTCGAGTGCTCGATTTCTGTATCTAGTTCCAATATTCTGAATAACTACTAAACATTGGTATGCCAATTCTCCTGGATATTTTTCTGCTGATAATTCAAGTGATGTGATTTTGAATTGCCGACTCTTCCCTTGTGACGAACTAGAGCAATCTTGGATCGAGACTGGCCATCCTTGAAAAACAAAGAGATTTTTCTATTAGTCAATATATTTTTTAGTACATCAAATTTGTGCTTGACATTCCCGACATTTTTACTTTCGGGCCAATTATAGGGCCGTAAAAAAGCCACATTCAGGCGGGCTGAGACCTATTTCTATATGGACCGACATTTTTCTCTCGGCCTTACAAAAATTGACATATATCAGATATTTCCCGACGCTTCCTTAGACCATTTTAAAAGTCTATTTTCTACTATCTAATAATGTGTCTGGCCACTTTAAGGAAGGGCTGGGACTCTATTTTGTTCCAATATTCTGCATCCAAATGTGTAGAGTTCTCTAAGATACAGTTGTTCACCAACTAATTCCATAACTAATTCCCACTCAAATTAGCCCGATCTTTGGCGTCAAAAATTCTGCTAACAAGGGTGGTGGAGGTGGTCCTTTGAATCAGTCTATATTGTCATACTAACACTAAAAAAATAGATGTGAAAATTGATTATACTTCCTATATGGTTATTTATTGGTCAGACTATTACGTAATACAATTGGAATCACAATTGAGAAAGTTTTGTTTCTCTCAATCTTTGACTTGAAAATCTTCCTAGCATTAGGTGGTTGCAAATACATTTTAGTGATTGACATGTGTGTAAAGGGGGCCTCCCACATGTGTGGTGAGCAAGGAACAAGAAGGGAAATAATTATACTTGTTGAAGGCTTAATAAGAGATAGATATTACCTTATTGAACAAAAACTATATAGTTGGTAATTATTGATATGTATATATTGGCACATGTGAAAACTATGCAAGTAAAAAACATTATGCAAAGTGACCTTATAGGATCATGGAATACTAAAATTTGACTACAACTATACGGATGGAGAGTAGAACTTTTTATCTTGAAAATTTTAGATATACATAAATATTGTGGAACTTATCTACGCGTGTGCCAAATCTCTAGATGTTCTGCAGATATAGTGTAAAAAGTCCATCAAATTAATTCAAAATTCCATGATTATTTTAATCAAGTGGATATCTTGTGTGGATCTTCCACACCAATTAAAATTCCAAAAATATCAAGTTGAATTTGGTTGTTTGACAATGCACCAACTATTTTAAATTTGTGTGAAAGTTCATGTGGAACTTTCATGCAAGTGTATCCACGTATATATCAAAGCCCATCCATGTCTACATCCATGCAGTGGGTGTCCTAGCCCACATGAGTTTCTTTGGTGTGTGCATGGAATCTATGGGCATAAATACATGTCGCAGAAATGACGTTGGGGTAGAGCTCCTTACTTCACCAATACATATGAAGATCAATTCCAATCATATATACCTTTCTCACTTAATAGGTTGGACAATAAAATAAATTAGAGGATTACTCAAAACAAATACGATATTAAATTTCCAAGTTCCAAATCCATAAAATTGAGAGAAGTGAGTTTAGAAAACTAAGGGAAAATTGAGAGACAGTCACACATTGCTCAAGACAGGTCTTTGACCACTTCTTCTCCAACTAACGAATTGAAATTGTACATACTAAGATAAAATTGAGAGACAATCGCACATTACTTAGAAGAGGTTTGAACCACTTCCTCGTTGACTAACAAAAATTCAAAGTTTACTTGATTGCCCTCATACTCTATGACTAGATCGATTAGAGATATATCAAATAAGAGCTTGCATTCTAGGGATATTACATTGATCACTAGTAAGTTGATGAATCTATTCAATTAATAAATATTAGAGATGTAGCATGTTATATCAATTAAATATTTCATAGTTGAATTGCCCAATTTAACCATATTAATTAGATGTTAACCAAACAATTATAAAAACGTTTAGTATTAGGCAAAGATATTATGCCTATTTCAAGAGACTACAAAATAGCTAGATACATATGTTCCCTCTTCTAAAATCAATTCATAACACCACAAGCCTCACACCAAAACCATTACGCAAGGCACTAGTCTTGGCATGCAAGTGCCCCAAAGACTAGAGTTGGTCACACATTGGAAATGTAGCCTTCTCAAGTTGATTAATAAAGAGGGATGTTTCTCAAACCGACTCTGATTACCTTATGGGTTTCAATATTCGGTAAAAGTGCCAGTTGTAAGGCCACTTCAAATCTTTTTAATTTGGCACCAAGCTAAGGGTCACATCCCTAGATGCTAGCGATATGCCATCGGCACCATTTGATTTGGGATGTGAATGGTATGTTGTTGGGACTACTAAGTTCAGAAGCTTGCTTGATGAGTCCAGAGAGGTAGGAAAGAATGTGGTTGACAAAAGCAGCATCAATTTTTTGTCAAATAACCACAACCTCATACTAGTGGCAAAACTAGCATGTAGGAGATTGTAGGAGAGTACAATGTGTAAGTAGAGCAGATAGACACACAAGATATGGTAGCACCAGCTATTAATACTATTGTAGTAGTAGACCAGAATCATACCCTTGTAGTTGTAGACTTGAATAATATTGTTGATTTGTGAAATAAAATACAATAATTTATTTCTCGTGTCACCAAGTTATTTTATTTTATATTTATTTTTGTTTACGTTGAAAAAAATATTTATTAATTCTTTTTTAATTTCTATAATATTTTTCATTTAAAAATTAATAAACTTAATTGAAAAATATCAAGTTCTTATTTTTAATTATTTTTGCAAAACGATTAAAAAATAACACATGAAGATTAAAATCCGATTTTTTCGAATGATATGCGTTCACAATATTTAAATGACATTGATTTTACAATATTAAAATGACATGCATAGAAATAGTGGGCCCTTTAAGCAAGTTTGACTTTAGAGAGAGATTACATGGACAAAGCAGAATATCTGGGAACCTTACATATTTCTGGTGCTGCCTGCCAGTTTAACCTATATTGGTAATGAACATGGTCGCTCTGAATAGATATCTCATTTTTGGAAAGCTTGTAATTGTTAGCAAAACTATGACAATATGGTATGCGTTGGAAAGCTCTTGAAATCCTCTTTCTGGTGGTGTAGTCAGGTTTGCATTCTGGTGTATCAAAAGTTATAGCTAGTCAAGATATGTCTCCTTATAACTCAAGACTTGGAAACCTTGGGAAGCACCGATGCAATTTATCCACAGAAGTATGTTTCGTGGGCAGTGAAAGGACATCCAGACAGCAACTATTACTCAATCAAATGGCTTTTTGTTGCCCAGTGTGAATTTCAAAAAAACTCTAGACTGTAGTGGGTTTATTTCCTAGCCTATCCTAAACCCGAGATCCAAGCAATCTAGCATCAAGGAGATGAAGTTAGTTGTCACGCGTAGGTTCGTTCCCATGAGAGTGATAGCATATCTCAGAATTTAGCATGTATAGAAGATCCACATCTAACTTTAACATCCATTAACCCTAAGCATTAACACTATGCAATTAACCCTACAATCCACAATGAGATAGATACTTGCTTCTTGTTGGAAATAGGATTGGAAAGTAAAACAAAAACTTTTTCTACTTCAAGTGCATAACTATGTCTATCAATATTGAACAAAACGGTAGTGATGGAAATCATGTTCAATCATTAGCAACTAACCTTGAAATCGCTAGAAACTAACTGATTACGTAGCCAAACATAAAGCATTGAATTCTCAAACAATTTCTATCAGTTGCAAAACATTACAGAGATGCATACATTCTGACACATACTGAACGCAATAAGAAGTTTGATTGATTCAGTAAGAAAACAAATCAGATGCAAATGAGCACAAGTAATAGCGGATCGAAACCGCGCACTCTAAGCTATCTCTGAGTAACTGAGTATAAGTTTGAAATAAGCAATTTTGTTAATAAGTAGTAGCGCAATAGCAACTCTAAAATAAACTCTAAAGACTAAGCTAGAATGCTCAAGAGAGTTCAAGCTTGAAAGCTTGATAGAGAGCTAACCACGATACTCTTGATCATGATAACGATCTACTTGACAAAAGCATTGGAAGCGTTGTGTATAACTTCCTCCTCTGATTATCTCATTATCTAATAGATGTTAAAATATGAACAACTATTTATAATAAGCAATTAGGTCATCAAATGCGACTGTTAGTTGGTTGGAGTCTGCTGGCATTCATTCAGTTCTTTCTCAAAAGCCGATTGCTGATAAGCAGTGACAATCGGCATGTATGCATAAATGAACGTAATTGTCACTGTCACTCTGTAGAAATGAACGTAAACTGCCACAGGCGAGGAAAAAAAATGACAGTCTTTGCTAAAATCATTTTCTTAATTTTTAGGACACTTTAAAAAATGAAAATGCGACTCTGCATTTTTACTCACAGTTCCTCACAGACGAAAAATGCAAAAAATATGACACTGTATTTTTACTCAAAATTTTTTACAGACAAAAAATGCGACACTATATTTTTGCTTACAATTTTTGACAATGTCGCTTTGAGAGAAAATTGACTATAGCAAAAAGATGACAATGTTGGATTTTGTAGTGAGAGACAATTCCCGACATTGTTGTCAAACTCCTTGTATCTTTGTAGACTGTGTAAAAACACTTGTAATTCTACAAACTGCGTAAAACACAAGAAAATCCGCAAAATTGGATAAACAATTGGATGAAGATTAAAAATCGACTAGTCAATTAGTAGGAAAGAAAATAATCCAACACTTCCCTTGAATCTGAATCCATGAATGTCTTCACCTTTAAACTTAGTTCCGCATAGAACTTTCTGTGTGCTTCCAAGCTTAATGCTTTAGTAAAAATATCCATTGTCATATCTTGCGTTCGACAGTAATGTAATCTGACCTCTTTGTCGAGAACTTTGCTTTTGACATAGTGATACTTCAGTTCAATGTGCTTACTCCTAGAATGAGATCTAGGGTTGGCTGACAAGGCAATGGCACTTTGATTATCACAAAATAATAATGTCGGAGCAGATTGATTCAAACTGATACCTGAAGTAAGTTTCTCAATCAAATTGCTTCCTTAGTAGCTTGTGAGGCTGCAATACACTCTGATTCCATAGAAGATAGAGCTATCAAAGATTGCTTATGACTATTCCAAGAAATTGGAACATTGCTGAGAAAGAATGTAAATCTAGAAGTGGATTTACGAGTATCTATATCTCCTGCCCAACTTGCATATGAAAAAGCCAATGAGTAAATTGAGTTTGTCACTATCGACTACTCCACAACAAATGCAACAGTCCATAGTAGCTCGAAGATATCTCATGACTCTAATAAGAGCCTTCCAATGTGTTACACCAGATTAGTCATAAACTGACTAAGAGAGCCGACTGTAAAAGCTATGTCTGGCCTGGTACAGATCATGGCATACATAAGAGATCTTATAATAGAATGCTAAGGATCTTCATCTCTTGAATTGTTTGAGGACACTGGTCCTTTGACAATTTGAGACCTAGTTCCATTGGTGAGAGTGCGAACTTGTAATTAACCAGATTATATCTGTCTAACATATTGTAGATGTACCTATGCATATCAACTTTTGACTTTTGTCTTTGTAAATTTGAATACCAAGGCAGAAATGAGCTTCACCCAGATCGATCATGTCGAATTCAAAAGATAGCATTGTTTTGGCCTCTTTTATCAGATCGGTACTGTTGCTGAAAAGCAATGTATCATCCACGTATAAAGTGGTAATGATAAAAGATTGTTGCACTGCTTTGAAGTGAACATTGGAATATAAAGAGCTAGGTGTGTAGCCGTGATCAATAAGAAAAGTATTGATCCTTTGAAACCATGCTTGAGCATATTGCTTCAAGCCATAGAGTGCCTTATGGAGTTTACACACATGATTGTGTTTACCCTCGATAATATAACCTTCAAGTTGCACCATGTGAATGTCTTCTTCGATAACTCCATTGAGATATGTTGTATGTACATCCATTTAATGTATTTCCAAATCTGTTGCAACAGCAAACGATAGCAAAAGTCAAAGAGAAGAATGCTTGACTACTGGACTGAAAGTCTCAGTGTAATCGACATTGTATACTTGAGAAAATCCTCTTGCAACAAGTCGGGCTTTTCTTTTGTCGTCGATGCTTCCATCTGCTTTGTACTTGACTTTGAAAATCCATTTGCAATCAACTATGTTTCTACTAGCAGGTAATTTGACAATCGTCCATGTCTGGTTCTTGATAAAAGATGAATACTCTTTATCCATAGCTTCTTTCCAGAGATCGAAATTGGGCTGACTGAGTGCCTCTTCGACAGTCGTCGGCTCGTGAACAAGGTAGGCTACAGACTCGTCGATATATCTGATAGGTGGTCTGCTAGCTCTTGATGATTTTCTGGGAAATAGAGGAAGTTGATCATTTTCATCATACTGTAGTTACTGAACTGCAACATCATCATCTTCTGATTCATCATTGATAGGTTGTTCGTCAAGAGTAGATGAGCTTGGACCTTCAATGGGAATAGCCGACTAAAGAACTGAGAAGTTCAATATGCCAGGAGAATCTAAAGGTCAGCTACATGGGCACTACCTTTCCTTTGAGGTCGATAAACTGATCTTCAATGAAGGTGACATCCCGACTAGTGAATATCTTCGACTCAATGGGGGACAATTTGTAAGCTTGATCTGAAGTAGTGTAGCTGATAAAAATACATTTGATACTCTAGAAGTTGAGCTTCTTCCTTATATGATGAGGAATCTATGCATAAGCAGTACATCCAAAAACTCGTAAGTTTGATAAAGAAGGTTTGGTATCTGTCCAAACTTCAAATTGTGTTTTGTCTGAGAGACCTTTAGTAGGACATCTGTTCTGAATATAGGTTGTTGTTAAAACAGCTTTAGTCCATAAGGACTTCGAAAGTGACGCATGTGATACCATGCACTTTGTCGATTCGACTAAGGTTCTATTCTTTCTCTCAACAAGACCATTTGATTGAGACAAATAAGAGGCAATGTATTGTTGCTCAATGCCATTGTTAAGGTAGTACTCCTTGAATTCGGTGGAGATGTATTCTCCCCCGTTGTCGGATCTCAGTGCTTTGATTCGTTTACCAGTCTAATTTTATACATGCTCTTTGATTGTCTAAACTTGATGAAAGCCTCTGATTTTTGTCTAATGAAATAAACAGCTGTTCTTTTGGAAAATTTGTCAATAATGGTAATGAAATACTTTGCATCTAGCAATGGAGGAGTTTGGATAGGTTCACATATATATGTTTGAACAACATCTAACAGATCTTTTGATGCATGTGTATGGTTTGATCTAAAAGGAATCCTAGTCTACTTTCTAAGGATGCGGCTATGACAGACAGGGAGATCGACATTGCTAGAAGGATAGTTGAGATCAAGAGCAATGGATCGTCTGGACATTTTCATTACAAATGCATAATTCAAGTGTCCTAAGCAATGGTTGTTGGATTACTTTCCTTCTTACTAATCGACTAATCGGTTTTAATCCTCATCCATTGTTTATCCAGTTCTACAGATTTTTTTGTGTCTTTACACAGTCTACAGATTTATAAGTGTTTTTACACAATCTGCAGAAATACACGGAGTTTGACAACAGTGTCGCATTTTCTCTCTCTACAATCCAAATACTATGTTTCTTCAAGGGAGTGTGTGGCTGATATCTTCACCAAAGCATTGGGAATAGACTTGTTTATGAAGCATAGAATATCACTTGGAGTTCTATCTAAATCTATGTTAAAACTAGTTGAAGAGGGAGAGTGAAAAATTTTAACTAGTTTAGTTGTTTAATGTTGGCAATTTTGAGGCCAAATTCAGATCTCAACTTAGAGATCGATTTTTTTATGTCAATAAAGGTCTAAATAGTATTAGTATTATTTTTGGCAAGTAGATAAATGGATGAGGTTGAGTTTGGACCCATTATAATTGACTAATTTTCATACATTGCATCTAGGAAATAGTGCAACCAAATTTGGCTAAGAGTTTATTGATCCCTCAAGCATGTTTTGGATATGATTTTTTCACATGTTTCATAATTCAGAAAAACAAAATAAATTCTCAATATTGCAAATATTCATATTTTTATTTACGTTATTAATAAATAGATTTTGAAAAATCATAATAACTTTTTCAAAAAATAAAAATTAAATATTTTAGTAGTTTTAAAATATTAATTTGGTAATACTTTTACTTTTGAATTTTTTTATTGTATGTACAAATTTGAGCACATAGAAAATAATAGAAAAAATTATAACATAGAAATTAATAGTGTGTGATGCACAACAATGTAGTTTTCTTTCTTTGATATATTATATATATAGTCTAATTTTCATTTATGTGATGAATGATGTTATAACTTAATGTCATGAAGTAGTACGTGAAATTTATGAAACATACTTGCAAAGATCTATGAGTTTCTCACATTCTCTATACAAGGAATGTTATATGGGCTGCATTTTTTTTCCATATAAAGGGTGATTTTTTTTGTTGCCTTCTATGCCATACAAATAATAGTTTTTTGTGTTGTCGTTGTTTGCAAATATAAGGTGATTTTGTTGCCACCATTTGTTTCACATAAAACAAATTGTCTTTATGCCCCAAAAAGGATGCCATTTTTTTCACTCTTTATGTCATAGATGATTTTTTGTGTCACTTCCGTCTACATAAAGCACAAAATTTTGGATTGCCTTTTATGCTTCAAACATGATGATTTGTTTTGTCTATTATATTGACACAAAAGGACAATTTTGTTGTCTTTCATGTCATCCAAATGTGATTTTTTCTGTCTTTTACTCCACAAAAACAAACGTTTCTCTCTCTCTCTCTCTCTCTCTCTCTCTCTCTCTCTCTCTCTCTCTCTCTCTCTCTCTCTCTCTCTCTCTCTCTCTCTCTCTCTCTCTCTCTCCATCCATGTTGTTCAAAGTTTAGTTATTTTCTCACTTTTCCATTCATTCAAAGAGAGGCTTTTTTTTTGTGGCCCTTATGTCACACAAAGAGTAATTTTTTGGTCATCTTTTATGTCACACAAAGGTTAGTTTTTCTTATCGCCCTTTCATTTGCATAAATGGCAAAAAATTTGTCGTCTTGGAGAGCTTTTCTTCTATTGCTCTTTCATTTGCATAAGCAAAAGCTTTTTTTGGTGGTCTTTTATGTTGCACAAAGAATAACTTGTTTTACCGCTCTTTCTACCACATAAAAGACAATTGTTTAAGTGTTGCACAAAGGGCAATTGTTTTTACCACATTTTTGTCTGCCTAAGAGGGGGGTCTTTTTTTGTGGCCCTTCATGTTGTGTAAAGGGAAAAACTTTGATCGTATAAAGGGTGATTATTTTGGTCCTTTTTAATGCTACACAAAGGACGACTTTGTTTTAGTGCTCTTTTGTCCACAAAAAAGGCGGCATTTTTTTGTGGCGCTTCATGCTACACAAAGGCCAAGAAAAATGTTCTTTCCAATTATGCTTGTCAACATTTTCTAAGTTGCTTTGGTACAATTCAAACTATATCTTAGTCTTTTTGGATTTAAAAAGTTGTCGGTCAAGTTTAAAGTCTTGCAAGTGGCTTGCATGTGAAGAGGAAAAGTGGCTGACTTTAACTTTGGCATGTAGTGGTAAGCTACAATGATGATGCAAGAAACTAGCGGAGAGTGAACACAAAAATGCCCTAATTTTAGATTGTTGTGAATTGCAAGCGTTTTTTCTCTTGTTATTCTTTTACTAGTTCAATTTTTTTTAAAAACTTCAAGCATACACTTGCATGACAAACCTTGTCATGATCTTCCATCAAATTGTCTTTTCCTATGCAGGTATGTCAATGTAATTCCAATTACTGAAGTCCTAGCAGTTTTATGCGTAAATGTACATTGTTCGGTCAAACTTAATTTCCTTCACAAGGCTCCAAGATGATCACAAGGCTCCAAGGTGATCTCATTGCTTTCACCTTAGAGCCTGCATCAACCTAGTGTTCTTGATCCCACCGTCCTTGACCTAAAGGTGTACTTTCCCAGCTCCCAAGCCCCCTATCAAGTAATTCCAATATCAAAGTGCAAATGCTTGTTGTCAAAGATATTCCGAGCAGCGAGTGAGAGAGTTTAAGGCCCACGAATCAATGAGTTTAAGGCCCTGAATTCTCTCACTACTTGGCCTTATTACTTGGAGGCATATTCACAAATCACCACTTTTGTTTGCCTTGGATAGAATCTAGATATGGCTGCTGCAAATGGGTTCCACTCCTACCATGCTTTTGCCTTTCATTTAGCAATATTCTTGATTCCTTCCACACCTGGTTGCTAAATTCAAGGTGTTGCTAAGTTCAAATGCTTGCTTGGTGCACCTGAGGTTGGTCAAGATTCCAGATTGTTTTGGTCAGAGTCAAGAATCAAGAATATGTCTCATAGGTGCAGCCTGTAGCCTTGATCAGCTAGTTTGGAAATTGGAATTTAGAACCCAATCAAGATAGAGGAGAGAATACAATCAACATCAGGAGCGAATGCCATTTCTTGGACTATAGATAAGGATGACAACGGATAATCATGGGCTATGTCCAATGGGATCCAACATCACAGCAGATTCTGTAGACAAGAACCATCCAGTAGTGGGTTATTATTCATGAGCTTCAGTCTTCCTGCTACTACCTATTTCCATGTATGACTAGTTCCTTCTAGTATCCGACAAACTTAGTGTGAATTGTGGTCAAGAGTGCACGCGTTGAAGTTATAAGGTGAGCTTCATGTGGGTTTCTTGCTGGCAAGAGATCGATCCAAGGAGGTCAGGGAGCTTTCCCCTGAGCTTTTACCCTTGGTCATTGTTATTCGTCTTGTCTCTTGTGTTATTGTGATCAAGCCAAGTGAATCCGATCTGCTGGCTAAAATCTGGAGATGAAGATAGCCTTTTGGAGCTTCCCCATCGCATATAAACTGAGTTAAAAGAAGCAGCATCGCGAATAGATGAGATTTGGACAAGGGGAGGTCACGATGACTGAAGGATCTTCTTGTTTCTATTGTGGGTTCATCAGAAATTCTTTGCTGAGAAAGTGAGTTCGTTAGGAATCGAATAAACTGTCCTGTATCGGATCTTGTTGCTTTGAAGCTCAAGAAGCTGCCGAACTTTGTGATCGACGTATTGCTTGAAGCGAGATAGGAGATAGGGGTGGCAAAGTTTTAATCAAAGCTGATGTTTCATCAAACGCATGAGCTCAGATGCAGGGGGAGCAGCGAGCAAGAGCCTCGCTGTAATTTGATCAGCAACTGGGGCTACCATCGCGAGGATCATTTGCCAGCTTCGACCGTGTCATCTTACCCTCCGCGGCTGAGGAACGGGAATCCTTGCAGGGAGGAAGCCGCAGTGACGGAATGGCAAGCAAAGAGGCTGGAGATAGAAATAGAGACAGAAGCTACAGGTGGCCTGCTCGTCGAGTTTTTGCTCAGAGCTGCAAGGGCGGTAGCTACAGGAGACTGGGCACTCGCCACAGAAGCCCTCGCCACTCTGGGTGGGATGATTTCTCCCCGTGGAGATGCAGCGGAGAGAGTCGGAACGCACTTTGCCAACGCGTTGGTGAGCAAGATGACTCGTCGCCTGCACTCCAGCACCAAAGGTTACTGCGCTCAGCAAATCCAGCAGCTGCAACAGAAGAACTCGTCGCATGATCCAGAGGATCGCTTCCACGCCTACCTTGCGCTCAACAAGCTCACGCCATTTATCCGATTTGCCCACCTCACCGCCAACCAGGCTATCCTAGAAGCAGTGGAGATGGCGGAGGAGATCCACATAGTCGACTTGGATATCATGCAGGGCGTGCAGTGGCCACCTCTGATGCAAGCACTAACGGTGAGAGCTGGCGGCCCTCCTCGCCTCCTTAGCATCACGGGCATGGGCTCCTCCGTCGCCGTTCTCAATAAAACAGGAGCCAGATTGACAAATTTCGCCAACTCTCTTGGCATTCCCTTCGCATTCCACACTTTGCCTGGTGGGATCGAAGCTCTCACGCCAGCCTCACTCAGAAGGAAAGGTGGAGAGGCGCTGGTGGTGAATTCGATGATGCAGCTACCCCGTCTCCTGGAGAACGACACTGCCACCTTGCGATCCGTCTTGCAGGCAGTGCACCTGCTTGCACCCGAAGTAGTCACTGTTGCAGAACGGCATTTTAGCCCCAGACGTAACCTCAACGGATATCACCAATTCCTAGAAACCTTTTCTGAAGCTCTTCGTCACTACTCAGCCATCTTTGATTCTCTTGATGCCACTCTACCGCCCACAAGCCTTGACAGACTCAGCATAGAGGAGTCATGGTTGGGGAAAGAGATCGTAGAGCTGATCTGCTTGCAGGATACAGTAAGCACGGAAAATTGCGAACAAAACTTGCACTGGAAGGTATTCATGGAGAGAGTTGGCTTCAAGATAGCTTCTCAAAGCGAGTTTGCAATGGCCCAAGCAAGACTTTTGTTGAAGCTGTGCTATCCTGCAGATGGTTATCAGCTGGTGGCAGATGCTGCAGGCTGCTTGCTTTTGGGATGGCAGAATACTCCTCTTTTCTCAGTATCAGCCTGGAAACAACATCCTGTGCAAGGCCTCTGATGAGCCTTTTCTATCTAGTTACAGCCTGCATTTTTCATGATCAACGGTGCAAGCATACTCCTCCTTACTGAGCTAGAAGAGACATGACTGATTAAATAAATTGATTCTTTTATATTCTTAGAACATGATTCTTTATTAGTAGATCAATAAACTGGAGTTCATAAGCCCAACTCATCATTGCAGCCTTTTCTCTGAACATTAAGTCTAAAAGGTGCAAAGGTTTGCCCTCAGCTGGCATTGGAATCTGTTGCTGAGAATTGACAGTGAAAGTTGTGATTGTTCAGCTGATTTGCATCTAACCCAGCTGTGTAACTCCTAGCACTTGCTGGCAGCTGGGCCATGGGATGATGGAGTCTTCTGTATTGTCACGAATTTTTTACAAAATTCAATTTCTGTTTGTATGCAACAGCTGAATCCTGATTCCTCGTGGATCAGCTTGTACTATATTCTTTTGAAATAGACAGAAGTTGACTCACTCGACTTTATATCTTCCAAATTTTCACCAAAGTCTACTCAAAAGTCACTTTCTACTATTTCTTTTTTATGTTCCAATTTGAGTATATTCCAATGAGTGAAATCACTCCCACCTTTTCTTTTCCTTTTTCTTGATACTTTGTTGAGACCTTAGTAACCTTACTAATAGAATTCTGCCAAAAGCATGAGTTGATTGTTCTTTTATAAGGTAATCAATGAAGTGTCTGTGAGTATGTGTAATAGAATGTGTTTATAAAAAACTTGGGGAGACCTGTCAAAATTGACTTCATGTTTTCTTTCACTTCATGGCCTTAAAATGAATGGGACCTTCCGTGGGATCAGCCCCCTCTCTGTGAAATGCTTTTTGGTATCATCAACCTCTCCCTCCCCTTCAAATGACTTTATATCCTTTGAGATAAAAAAAAATGATTGTAATTCCTCAATTTGGATAGCCAAGTTTCAGAGCACGAGTCTCACTTGGGTGTTGGTCACCTTGATCAGCATTTTCATGCAACTCTCAAGTGCTAGAATTTGGGATGATGAACTAGCTAATGTTGTGGTCATCTACCTAATATACAACATGGACTTGGGGACATAACTTAAGATCATTCATTTATAGAGGTTAGAAATGGTTTTTTTTTTTTTGTAAACTTAGAACTCGAGTTGTTTCATACTATTAACAAGTGTACAAAATATTTAGAGGGGACGAACTCATTCCTAAACCCTAAGCCCAAACATAGTCAGAGATGTTGGGAGACATTTGTATGGCCAATATTAGAATAAGTTAGCCTAATAGTGGCTTGACCAAAGGTTTTGATGAAATGCATAATGATCTTATCATAAACACTTAAATGTGACTTAGTAATGTCCTTGTCCGTACAGCAGCAGTACCCTACTGTCTTTCACACGTGTGGAAGCAAGATCAATCATAAAATCAACATTCTACACATAGAAAACCAAGATATCAAGATAAATACACATGAGATGGACATGGAACCATAAGAGATGAATTCTCCACACCAAAAGAGAATACAATGATTTGTTCTACACTGCTACCGCTATTTATAGCTACTCAAATGTCATTTGGCCACTTGTCCTAAATAGTAATTTATTGGTATCTCACCAATTGACCTAGAAATTCTAATCTAGATGCAATGTATGAAAATTAGTCAATTAAAATGGGTCCAAACTCGACCTCATCCATTTATCTACTTGTCAAAAATAGTACAAATACTATTTAGGCCTTTATTGACACAAAACAATCTATTTCTAAGTTGAGATCTAAATTTGGCCTCAAAATTGCCAAGATCAAACAACTGCTGATTTTTTCACAAAACACTTGAAAATTGAATAGAATTAAACTTTTACAAAAGATATTAAGTATAATTTTTCTAAATGACTATCATTTTGAGAATTTAATATTAAAATGTAAAAAATTCAAGACTCTCTGAAATCTCTTAATGTAAAATATGTAAGATTTTATATCTTGTATTATTTTTTTCAAAAAATTTCTAGGCATGTCATTTAAATATTGTAAAATGAATGTCGGTTAAATAATGTAAACGTTTATCTTTTGAAAAAATTGGATTTTAATCTTCATATGTTATCTCTTTAATTGTTTCGCAAAAATAAATGAAAATAAGAACTTGATATTTTTCAATCAAGTTTATTACTTTTTCATTGAAAATATTATAAAAATTGAAAAAGAATTAATAAATATTTTTTTCAACATAAAAATAAATAACTTTCAAATAAAATAATTTAGTGACACGAGAAATAAGTTATTGTATTTTATTTCACAAGTCAACAATATTATTTAGGTCTACTACTACAAGACTATGATTCAAGTCTACTACTACAACAGTTATTCGGACATATTTTGACTAGGGATTGGTCCAGCCAAAACGCCTTAGCGAGGAAAGGACCCACATTGTCCTTACGCAAGTAATCAGAGTCTGACCGCTTCCAATTTTGGAGGCTCCACTGATTACCCCGTACTCTCGAGTCAATGAGAGGTTTCCAAGCTCTCAGAGATGTGACCAACAGGAGATCGGTTTCATATTAGTGCTTATACAAATCCTGCGAAAGATTCAACTAGTTTCATCACATTTTGCTATATTTTCATATTTGGCATATTGAGGCCAAAACTTGTTTTAGACTTAGAGATTGACTTTTCAAAGTTCATTAGTCTAAATTTCATTTGAATAAACACTTTTTTAAAGTGTGGGAAAGTTAGAATGTGAGTTTGAGTAGATTCAAATTTGAATAGTTGGGTACATTGAATCTAGATCCAAAATTAGTAGAGTTAGCATTTTGGTGGGAAAGCCAAGTGGCCAAATAGGGTTTGGACTTGTTATAAAAGGATGTAACTCGTGGAAAAAGTATTCTTCTCTCTTCTCTATCTCATTTCATGCTTATACATAGTTCTCTTGGGTTCTACTATCCATTGGTGCACTATCTTGGTGATTGCTTGCAATTCTATGTGGAGAATGATCTATATTTGCTATTTTTGGATCCACACGTGTGAAATACAATAGATTGCTGGTTTTGTATGGGCAACAATAGTACTTTATCATTTCATTCAAGTTTGATCAAGTTCTATTGGTGTTTGCATCTCATTTTGTGTGTAGATGCTGAATTTTCTACATTGGTGAGATTGGTAGTGTATTTCTCTTTCTAACCAAAGATCATTCAAGTACATTGGATCTTAAGGATCTGAAATCTTTCACATGGTATCAGAGCTTGTGTTTCAGGTTATGAAGGAGAAAATCAGATCTATCAATGATTTGGTGAAGATATCAAGCCTAGAGCATTCTAGAGAGGATTCTAAACCATAATCGAGTTTTTTGCTTTTGTAGATTGGATCTTTTGTCGATCAAAACACTATATAGGTCAATATACTTGATCAATTCCGATTTTTGAATTCACATACTGGATTTGGCCGACTTTTGGATCATTGAATAAGCCTAAGTGGTGGCTTATAGATTGCATATCAAATTTTCAGCATTTGCATGTAGATTTGGAATAGTCAATTTTTTGTGATTTTGTCAAAACTCTAATTTTGATTGGATCTCTAGATAGTGAGGTTTCTGGACTTCATTTTAGTGTGTTTCAATCTTAGGAAGTGGCAAAAGTCATTATATTGAGGATAGATCATAGGTTGATCAAGATTCCATGATTCTATGTGTTGATTTGCTTGGATAAGTGCTAGAAGAGAATTTGTGAGATAGTTTCAAATCTTGGTGATTTCTTTTAAAAGCATAATTTGTTGTTGTTCAAAGGAGTGCTTTGTGCATTGAAACAGGTTGAAAGAGAAGATCAAGTCATTGCTACATGGCAACCTCAATTGGAGTCATGTTTGAAGCCAATGATAGGCTTACCTCAAGTAACTATTCATTGTGGAAAGTGAGGATAGAGTCACTTCTTGAGATGAATGATTTTGCATATTGTTGTAGGTTTGGAGGAGAGACCATCAACACAACAAGATCAATTGAGGTATGACAAGAGGGCCAAGAAGGCTCTACACATGATAAAGATGAATGTTACCAATGAACTTCTCAAGGAAGTTGGTAAGTGCACATCATCTTTGAAAGCTTGGAATTCATTGAAGAAGCTTTATGAATCCAAGTCTACTTCTAGAGTGTTGACTCTAAGAAGAAAAATATTTTCTTGTTTGCAAAAGAATGAAGAAAGTCCAAGTACTTTTGTTTTGAGAATGAAAGCATTGAATGATGAGTTAGCTTGCATAGATGAAAGCATTAAGGAAGGACAGCTTATTCGAGTGATTCTTAATGGCTTGTTGGATGCTCATGCTAACATTGTTCAAAGTATTGCTATTCAAAAGACTTTGGCAAGTCTGATGGATCTTCAAGAGATCTTGATCAATGAGGAATATAGGCCTCAAGCAAGAGGTGGATCTACATCGACACTTCAAGATGATGCTATGTTCACAAAGGGCAAATTCAAGGGCAAAACCAAAAGTAAGTGGTCTAAAGGGCAAGATCAAGTGAATGCTTCTTCAAGTGGCAAAAAGAAGGATAGATCAAAGCTCAAATGCTTCTATTGTGGCATTAAAGGACACTTTGCAAGTGAGTGCTACAAGAAGAAGAGAGATCAAGGAGACAAGCAAGGTAATCTTACTTTTGATGAGGATGGTTTGGATGCTCAAGATGAAAATGATGATGCCTTTGTGATGTCTTCATGTATGCTTGCTAATGATGGAGATCTAGATCCTTGGTGGATTGATAGTGGAGCAAGTTCACACATGACCTTTCACAAAGAATATTTCGCTTCTTTGTTGGCATATGAAGATGACAAGAGGGTGATCTACACAGCTAATGATGGTAAGTGTGCCAAAGGGATTGGCACAATTCCTATTTCTCTCTCTCTACAAATAGGAATATTCATTTGGAGGATGTCTTTTTTATTCCATCTATTACCAAGAATTTACTTAGTGTGAGCCAAATGCTAAGTAAAAGCCTCAAGGTGGAGTTTGATGGAGATGTTTGTTTGATCAAAAGGAAGGATGTCTTGATTGGAAAAGGTAAAGGGCAAAGGAAGTTGTTCAAACTAGATGCTTTTGTTATTGCTAACCAAGTTGGATGTGTTGCAAGAGAGCAAATTTCTATTCAAGAGGTTTGGCACAAAAGGATGGGACACCTCAACTTCAAGTCATTGTAGGTAAATGGCAAGGAAGAAGGTTGTGATTGGTCTTCCAAGTTCCTTAAGTGATGTCAAGCATGTTTGTGAGTCTTGTGCTTTGTCTAAGTCACATAGACTACCTTATATTAGATCTATTTCTAGATCTACAAAGCCTTTTCAACTTGTACATTTGGATATTCATGGATTTACTACAGTTAGCAATAGTGGAGCTAAGATGTATGTAACATTCATTGATGATTCTATCTACTAAAGAGCAAGGATGAAGTGTATGATGTCTTTGTCAAGTCCAAGAATGTAAGGGAGAACCAATTTTCCACAAAGATCAAGTGCTTGAGAGGTGACAATGGTGGTGAGTACATATCTAACAAGTTCAAGTCCTTTTGTGATGAGCATGGGATCAAGAGGGAGTATACAACATCACGGACCCCACAACAAAATGGAGTGGCTGAAAGGAAGAATAGGACTTTATGTGAAAGTGCTAAAGCTATGAGGTCAAGTGCTAAACTTGACAAACCATTTTAGGATCAAGCTTTGTTAGGTGCCAATTTCTTGTGCAATAGGTGGCCGAATGCTATTTTGGATGGAAGGACACCTTTTGAGATGCTATTCAAGAGGAGGCCGAGTGTCAACTTTATAAGAACTCTCAACAACAAGGGATTGACTGTGATGAGACCTTTGCTCTCGTGGCAAAGATGGTAAGCATTCTGGTCATCATTTCACTTGGTACACTTTATGGATGGGATCTATGCCAAATGGACATTTCAAATGCATTCTTGAATGGTGATCTTGAGGAGGAAGTGTACATGGAGCAGCCCAAGAGCTACATTTCATCAACAAAGCCAAATCATGTGTGTCTTCTACAAAAGAGTTTGTATGGCCTTAAGAAAGCACCAAGGAGTTGGTATGCTAAGCTCAACACTTTTTTACTCTCTCAAGGCTTTGTTATGAGTGAGTATGATCATTCACTTTATTATAGGTTTGCTGAAAATGATGTTACCATCTTGCTAATCTATGTGGATGATATCATCTTGAGTGGTGGAGACAATCAAGATGTGGAGGATATCAAGAATGCTCTTAAGAAGGAGTTTGAGGTGCATGATCTTGGTAATTTGCATTACATTTTGGGAATAGAAGTCATTAGATCTTCTCAATCTACTTTCATTTGTCAAGAGAAGTATGCTAATTCTATTCTAGAAAGATTTCATATGGTAGATTCAAAAGCTATTGATACACCTGTGGAGTCTCATGTAAAGCTAACTATAAGAGGTAATGAAAGATCCTTTGAGGACATTACTCTCTATAGAAAGCTAGTTGGTTCACTCATCTATCTAATCATTACTAGACCTGATCTAAGATATTGTGTTGGAAGATTGAGTCAATTTATGCAAGATCCTAGTGAGGAGCATTGGAAACTAGGAATGCGAGTTTTGAGGTACATCATTGGAACTCGAGATTTTGGCATATTGTATGAGGGATCATCACCTAATCTTTTTGGATTTTCAAATTCGGACTATGCTGGAGATGTAATGTATAGGAAATCCATTAGTGCTTACTGTATTTTCATAGGTGATGGAGCTATATCATGGATGTCAAAGAAACAAGCCACTATCTCATTGTCATCTAGTGAGGCTGAGTACAAAGCTCTTACACATTGCACAAAGGAGATGGTTTGGATCAAGAGGATGATCAAGGATCTTCACTTGCTAGATTTTTCAAAGAGCCCAATCATCTTTTGTGACAGTCAATCAGTCCAAAGAATGGCATCCAATCCTATCTTTCATGCTAGGAGCAAGCATATTGAGATACAATATCATTTTGTGAGGGAGCAAGTCATTGCAAAGGAGGTGGAGTTTCAACATGTGTCTTCAAGGGAATGTGTAGCTGATATCTTCACCAAAGTATTGGGAAAATACTTGTTCATGAAGCATAGGACTTCACTTGGAGTGTTATCAAAGTCTATGCTAAAACTAGTTGAAGAGGGAGTGTGAAAGATTCAACTAGTTTCATCACATTTTGCTATATTTCCATATTTGGCATATTAAGGCCAAAACTTGTTTTAGACTTAGAGATTGACTTTTCAAAGTTCATTAGTCTAAATTTCATTTGAATAAACACTTTTTGAGAGTGTGGAAAAGTCAGCTCCACTTACCATCGATGGGCCCAGACCCACGATTTTTTAACCACAAGATGCAACGATCAAAGTCATAAACCAAGGAGAATCATCCACTCAAGCACATGCAGTTTGAAGGTCTGCAAGACAACGATAGCAACCTGATCGTTTTATCCCTCAGGCGTTCATCAGTTACGATAAACCTACCATAGTTTCAGAAGCTCTGTCAATGTCCGATGCGTACATTTGGAAGGCTGCCATGGATGTTGAGTATCAGTCTCTAATGAAGAACAATACCTAGAGTCTTGTCAATCCTCCTACTGGTGTAAAACCAATTGACTCCAAGTGGATCTTTAAGCTAAAGCTTAAACCGAATGGATCCATATCCAAATTGAAAGCTAGACTAGTGGTTAAAGACTTTGAACTACACTGAGACCTTTAGTCCAGCGGTAAAGCATCAATCTATTCATACCTTACTGGCTATAGCTGCTACAGAAGATCTGGACATTCACCAGATGGACATCCAGACGACATTCCTACACAGATTTATACAAAAATATATATTCATCTATCAACCAGAAGGTTACATCCTTCAAAGCAAGGAGCATCTAGTATGTAAATTGCATAAGGTTTTATGTGGTCTTAAGCAAGCTCCCAGGTCCTGGTATGACAGAATTAATCACTTCTTGTTGCAGCACAATTTTACTTCTTGCTCCGCAGACTGCAATGTATATCTCAGGTGTAAAAGATCAAGCTATGTCATAATAGCATTATACGTTGGTGATTCTTTAATTATCAGCAATTCAAATTAGTTATTACTGAAAACTAAATCTCTGCTTTCGTCAAAGTTTGAAATGACTGATTTAGGCCCAGCCCATTACCTTCTTGGTATGAAGATCAGCAAAGATCGTGCAAGCAGAAGGATAGCTATAAGCCAAGAATCCTACTGGACTAATGTACTTCGCAGATATGGCATGGAGGACTATGAGCCCATAGACCCACCTATGGATCCAAGAGCTAAGCTGTCCAAAGACATGTGCCAAAAAACTCAAGCAGATCAGCAAGAAATGTGCATGTATCCTTATCAATCTGTCATAGGATCTCTTATGTATTATATGATCTGCACACGACTTGATCTAGCATATGTAGTAAGCACACTGTCTCAGTACATGTCCAATCCATGCCTACAGCACTGGAAAGCCTTGCAAAGAGTATTGAGGTACATTCAAGCTACAAAGCACTATGCTTTGAGCTATAATGGCAATACAGAAGCTGCACTCACATTGACCACTTATTCAGATTCAGATTGGGCAGAAGATGTGGATACCAGAAAATCCACATCAGGCTACATTTGTTTCCTTGCAAGACGACCCATCTCATGGAACAGTAGAAAGCAAAAATGCATTTCTCTATCCTCTACAGAATTAGAATATGTTGCAACTACATCAACAGTGAAAGAAATAATCTGGCTAAGGAGGCTGTTGCAGGATCTGCAAATCCCACAGATCAGTCCAACAATACTCTAGTGCGACAATTAGAGCTGCATAGCTCTTTCTCTAAACCCACGAACTCATAATAGAACTAAGCATATAGAAGTTCAATTTCATTTTCTTAGAGAGAAAGTTCAAAGTCAAGATGTTGTACTAAATTACTGTCATGACATAGACGTCAGAATCCGATGTACTTTTTACCCGTCAGATTTTGACGTCTGATATTTTTTCACGAAATCGCGATTCCAAATCATTCTTATCACTTTATTTTCAACAATCTAAGGCGATGGGAGACTGGAGGCTAGAGCTTGGAGTGATTGGAGCAATTGAAGGCTGGACCTTGGCTCTTGGAGCCATTGGAGGTTGGAGGTTGGAGGTTGGAGCAATTAGAGGTTGGTTTTTTGAAAGCTATTGAAGTTTTTGTGAAAGAAAGAAAAGGAGGGGGAGAGAGAGAGAGAGAGAGAGAGAGAGAGAGAGAGAGAGAGAGAGAGAGAGAGAGAGAGAGAGAGAGAGAGAGAGAGAGAGAGAGAGAGAGAGAGAGAGAGAGAGAGAGAGAGAGAGAGAGAGAGAGAGAGAGAGAGAGTCAAAGATAAAGATGTGTGTGTGTGTGTGCCATTTTGTGTGTATAGTGATAATAATGTCATTTTGTGTGTGTGAGAGAGAAAGAGAGAGAGGTACATGTGTGTGTGTGTGTGTGTGTGTGTGTTTTATAATTTAAACGTTTTGAAAGTAGTGTAAAAGGTTGTGTGTGTGTGTGCGTGTGTGATTTATTATTTGTGTGTGTGCTTGATTTACAATTTGTGTGTGTGTGTGTGTGTGTGTGTGTGTGTGTGTGTGTGTGTGTGTGTGTGTGTGTGTGTGTGTGTGTGTGTGTGTGAGAGAGAGAGAGAGAGAGAGAGAGAGAGAGAGAGAGAGAGAGAGTTAGTTTTGCAATAGTGTATGAATAGATAATGTTTGATAGTGATTGAATGTTAGATTTGTAATTATTAGAGAGAAAGAGTGGGAAGTGTGTGTCTTTTGCAATAATGTATAAATAGATGATGTTTGATAATAATTTAATGTTAGATTTGTAATTTGATAATTTGAGAGAGAGAGAGAGAGAGAGAGAGAATTGTGTATTTGTGTGTGTTTTTCATTTTGAGTTTAGGAAGTGTGTGTGTGTGTGTGTGTGTGTGTGTGTGTGTGTGTGTGTGTGTGTATTCTGATTTAAGATTTAGGGTAGTAGATGAATAGATAATGTTTTATGATAATTGCATGTTAGCTTTGTAATTTGAGAGAGAGAGAGAGAGAGAGAGAGAGAGAGAGAGAGAGAGAGAGAGAGAGAGAGAGAGAGAGAGAGAGAGAGAGAGAGAGAGAGAGAGATCTGCATTTTGGCATGTGTGTTGTAGCATATTACTAGTATAATATTTTATGCTTTGAAATTATGAACCCTAAATTCTTTAATCTTTATAATGTGTTCACAAGCACATATCATATTGTTTGCAATAATGATTCAATTGTGTAATATAGTGTTGTTTTTGAATTGCTTGTGTATGTGGCAAAGATATTCAAAGAAAAGAAAAGAGAGCAAGCGTTGAAAGAGCGAACAAGCTTGCACTAAAGCTTCAAGCTTACCGGTGAGTGTGTACATGTTGTTTCAATTTTTTGATTGTTAGCATACGTTATCTAACATACTAATATAGTCAAATGTAATTCATCACTTTCATTTTGTTCGAAGCAATGTCATATTTATCACATACACTAGAGTTAATATAAAAGAGTGAAATGTAAATAATTAAAATTCCCAATCCTAGGAAAGTGTGTAGCCCTTACTTTTTCCCATTAAAGACGAGGTTCTAATCTTTCCTTGAATGGAAAAACCTATATGCCGCAGGAAGGAAATATGAGGTGACATTCTGAAATAGGACATAACCGCATGGTTTGGGTATTATAATTATCACATTCAACTCTAACTAACTATAAACATATACATAAAAGTATTGCAATGAATATTAAAAAAATAATTGAATGCAAGTGAATTCAAGTATTACTAATTATAAATCATTCTCGTCATTTTCATCATTCTCGTCATCACACAAGTCAATTACAACTTCATAAATATGTTGCAATGTGCCGAAATAGTCTAGGTCGTCCGAAATGATATTCACGTCCTCGCACTAGAATGACTCTCTTGTTGAAAGTTGGCCATTATACCATAATCATATGTACGTCGCTTGTTGTCCACTCTCTCAACACGATAATGATGTCCATATGCCCACTTGGCAATGTATGATTTATACTAAAATACAAAAACAAACAAATTTATGTAAATAAAAATACTATTTATATATTGATCATAAGTAGTATAAAAACAAAACTTGACAAAGACAATACTACACCAACCTTCCATCCACATCCACGAACAAATTCGCATTCTAATTCGGTCACTTCTTCTCCATTTTCGGATACTTTTAGCATCGTATGGTATTTTTTCTTCGTTTTAATGTTATGTTTCTTTCCTTTTTGGCTTCTTCATACCTTGAAATTCACTTTTCCATTTGTCCACAATTATATAATATAAACATGTCAATTTTTTTTTTTTAATTGAGGTGAAAGTCTCTTTTGCACACCATTTTTTTTTTGGTACTTCACCCTTAACACATTCATTTTATTTGATTACACCACATTTTTGGACTTATATGATGTGTGAGATTATTTCGGTGATATTAAACAAAAATTCTTGTAAAGCCAACTCCTGCAATGCTACCTTCTGGCCTTGCCTTTTGTCTCACAAAGCCTTTCAAAACTTTCATAACACACTCAAGGTAGAACATCCACCTCTTGTGCATAGGTCCTCCAATTGATACTTCTTCGACCAAATGCACTAGAAGATGAACTTGTATATCCAGAAAGAAAGTTGGAAAATCTCTTTCCAACAAACAAACCATTTTGATCATTTGGATTTTCATGGAATCCAATTCATTATTTTTTGTTTCTTTTGAGGAAATCCACTTGTAAGGTTAATATAACATTAGGTTGTTTAGCACATAAAAAAATTGAAATAGCACATATTTGAATAGCACATATTCTTGTAAAGCCACTATTGAGCCAAAGTAGAGTAAGAGGCTAAACTTGTGCCAACTAGAGTGTAGACAAGTGTAATGCTTTTGTTTGATGAATTCTAAGAGGTCCAATAGGATTTAGAGGTGGAACCATGTGAGGTCCAATAGGAATTTGAGGTGTGCTTGAATATAGTCCAATAGAATTAAGATGTGCATGAATCAATGGTCCAATAGGATTAAGAGGTGACAAAGTGTGGTCCAATCATAGTTAAGCATAGTGGTAGCTCGTGGATCTACTAGTATCATTGTACTCCTCATTTTCAAGCTAATTAATTTTAAGATTAAGTGGATTCTGAGTGTAAGTGATTTCTAGCTTTCTCTCTCTACCTAAGAGCTATTGATGATTTTATCTCTCTACCCGAGGAGAGCAGCTTGTTTTTACTTAGATTACTTTTGGAACACTTCCCATACGTGTGAGTGAGAGTTGGAAGTGATTGAATGCATGTAGTAGTGTGTTTTTGCCATAGAATCAAAGATAGATCTTGAATCTCAATCTAGTCTTGATCTTGGTGCATCTACACACCTTAGGAGATCACAAGTACATGTTGTGGACAGTCCACACGTGTGAAATCAACATTTCACAGTGACATGCAAGGCATGCACAAAGTGAATTGGACACATGCATGATGATTTGTACAATTCTAGTTAAGAAGTTGACACTTGATAAAAGTAGGTAGAAATCCATGCATGTAAAGTGACAAATGTCACTAGTTTTCTAGTTTTCACTTTTAGATGTGGAAGAAAGTAGGAAGGAGATGGTTCTACCTCGAGCTACTCCAATCTCCATAAATATGTGTAGACTCTCTCATAATTTTTTATGAAAAACCAAGCTTTAAAGTTATTCCATGTCAATTGGATCTATGCTATTGTTTGCTTGAATTTGGCTCTGATTTTCTCTCTCTAACTCGAGTACAGATTTATGGTAATGCATTAAATTCTTGTACTTCTTCTCTTTTGTTTTTCAAAGTGATCATTCTTTGATTCTTAGCATGCTAGATTGTGCTTTGGCCATAAAATCTTGTACTAGATCTTGATATTCAATCTAGAATCAATTTATGTGCTAAACACAAAGCTTAACAAGATCATTCACACTTGAGGATCATTCCCCACACGTGTGAGCTTGCTGAAATTTTATCATGGTATCAGAGCGAAATTAAGCTTTGCATGCTATTATCTCTATTTGTGCAAGAATTTGTGAGCCCAATTCAAACAAAAAGTTGTTTATCACTTTTCTTGAAAAGTGTTTGGATCACAGTGGATAGAATTAAGATTTTCAGATCAAAATTGACATTGTACGGAATTTTGGTATTCCGCACATGTGAAATCAGATATTTTTAGACCTCTTTATTTCCTTCATCATTGGTCCAAAGATATTGATGTTATAGCTTGATGGAAAGCTTATAAGGAGTACTTTCCATTGCAATTGATCTCAAATCAATTTGATGTGTCTATCAGGAGTTATAAGCTCTTAAAAAGGGTAGGGAGAGCTTCAAAATCTGAGTTACCTCTTGTTGATTTGATCCAATTTAGCTTGATTCACAATCCATTGTTTTGAGTAATCAACACAAGAAACTTGAGATCGAGACATAGTTTGGAGTTATTGAACACTTTGAGCCTTCTTTGAATCAATAGTGTTTTCTTTTAAAGCATCTAACATGTGTCAAAAGTAGAATCAAAGCTTCTCTATATTCCTCAATTCAGTTTTTGAGAAATTTATCTTGTTTCGTGGAATATTTGAGACCTATCTCAACAAATACCATTGCAAGTTCTCACATAGGATTGGTAGCACACCCTTGAAAATTCCTATGGTAAAAGAGAGTAGCAACATCAAGTCTGTTTGGAACAAGCTCAAACATATAATTGTCCAAAAACAAGAAGTCTTCACAATATGGCACCTGTAGGAGGATATCTCTTAGAACCAAGTGAAATACTAAGTACCTCCAATTATTCAATATGGCAGGTTAGGTCTATTCTTATACTCTAAGATGTTATCGACATAGTACTTGGTATTGAGGAGGAGCCTCAAGCACAACTTGAAATACCAAAGTATAGGAAGAGAGCTAGGATGGCTCTACATTTTATTAAAATAAATGTCTCTAATGAGATTCTAAGAGAAATATGATCTTGCACCACTACTAAAGAAGCCTAGGATGCACTTAAGTCTATCTATGAAGCTAAGAACACTTCTAGAATACTCATTCTTAGAAATCAAATTTTTCAAAGTTTTCAAAAAAGTGAGTAGAGTGCATCAAATTATGTTCTAAGAGTAAAAGATCTTCATAGGAAGCTTGCTTGTGTTGGTGTCACAATCAATCAAGATGAGCTAGTACAAGTCATCCTTAATGGCTTAAAAGAAGGCTATGATAATCTTGTTTAATCCTTTGCCATAAAGGAGGAGTTGCCCAATTTGGAGACTCTTCAAGGAATTCTCATCTCTGAAGAAGCAAGACAAAGTTACAAACTTTCAAGGATGAACAAACTCGAGCATATTGAAAGTGACAAAGCTCTCTTTGTCAAGGACAAGCATAAAGGGAGGAGCAAGAACCAGTTTTCTCAAGCTTTCAACAAATACAAAGCCAAGGACAAAGACAAAGATGGAGAAGAGGATGACTCAACTCATCCTTCTACTTCCAAGACCAAGGAAAAGAAAGTCAAGTGTTTCTTTTGTGGCAAAAAGGGGCACTGTGCCTCTAATTGCTTCAAAATTAAAAATCAACTCAAACAAGCAAATCTCTCTAATGAGAAAGAAGAAGACTTTATTGCAAGTGAAGGAGAAGGATCCCTCATGGTGTCAAGCTTTTCTTCAACAGCCTTCAAGAAGGATGGAGCATGGTACATCGATATTGGTGCCTCATCACATATGTGTTGTTCAAAGGAGTCTTTTGACTCTATTGTACATTATAAAGGACTTAAAAGATCTATTTATACAGCAAATGATCATGAATGCTCTATTGAAGGAATTAGCAATATTCCATTAAAACTTGCTTCTTCTAAAGTTCTATAACTTTCCAATGTTCTTTTTGTTCCTAAGCTTACAAAGAACTTGATAAGTGTTGGAAAGTTGCTTGATTGTGGTTGTGATGTGAAATTCAATGCCAATACTTGCTTTATTAAGAAAGGTGATGAGATCCTAGCTAATGGATCTAGATATGGTGGCATCTTCAAGTTAAATTCTTATGAGAATGCAAACTTTTGTGAAATTGCTTTTATGTCTAAGGAGGAGTTCTGGCATAGGAGGTTGGGGCATCCTAACTATAAATCTATGCTTTCTATGATCAAGAATAATAAGGCTATTGGCCTACCAAGATCACTTTCCAAAGATATCAAGCCACGTGAGGCTTGTGCTATTGCAAAATCACATCGAAAGCCATATCAAAAGTCTTCTATTAAGACTTCTCATCCTTTGGAATTGATTCACTCTTTGGATCAAGAGGTTACTTTTGGAGCTAAAATCTATCAAGGAAGATGATCTACCATTGATCATGTGTGACAATATTTCAACACAAGCCCTTGCCAACAATCCAATATTTCATGCAAGAAGCAAACACATCGAAGTTGCACACCACTTCATGAGAGAGAAGCTCATTGGAGGGAAATCTACTTGGAGCACATCGACACATCATCAGCTTTGCTCACCAAAAACTTCTTCATCAAGCATAAGCCAATCTTGGAATAATTACAAGATCCATGTTCAAGTCAACATAGATTAATTTTTAGGAGTGTTGAAAAATGAAAAATCATATATCTTGACTTTAGGCTTTTGGCAAAAAAATTAATATGTGTATGTAATGTTTCATATAGTAAATGCCAAATTTGGCCTAGAAGAAACTCGAGCTACATGGTTTCTTGAGACTAGTTGGTCATATACAACATGCATATAGAATATAGACATAGAAATGTTAATTATGGGCTTGTAGAAACTCGTGGCACATCACATGCAATGATTGTAAGTGTTCCATAGTGACATGCAAGGCATGCACAAAGTGAATTGGACACATGCATGATGATTTGTACAATTCTAGTTAAGAATTTGACACTTGGTAAAAATAGGTAAAAATCCATGCATGTAAAGTGACAAATGTCACTAGTTTTCTGGTTTTCACTTTTAGATGTGGACTAAAGTAGGAAGGAGATGGTTCTACCTCGAGCTACTCCAATCTCCATAAATATGTGTAGGCTCTCTCATAATGTTTGATGAAGAACCAAGCTTTGAAGCTATTCCATGTCAATTTGGATCTATAATATTGTTTGCTTGAATTTTGCTTTTCTTTTCTCTCTCTAACTCGAGTAGAGGTTTATGCTAATGCATTAAATTCTTGTACTTCTCTCTTTTGTTTTTCAAAGTAATCATTCTTTGATTCTTAGCATGCTAGATTTTGCTTTGGCCATAAAATCTTGTACTAGATCTTGATATTCAATCTAGAATCAATTTATGTGCTAAACACAAAGCTTAACAAGATCATTCACATTTAAGGATCATTCCCCACATGTGTGAGCTTGCTGGAATTTTATCAACTATAATATACCTCCATGTTTGAGTATAAAAATGGGACACTTGTTATTGGCTCTTTTGATTTCAAGAAAGTACAAAGCCAAGAACATGGATGTGTTTCTTGCACCTTTGATAGATGAATTGTGCATTCTTTGGAATGGTATTCACGCTTACGACATCTCGAGACCTATAAAACAAATGAACTTCATTGTTCGTGAAATTCTAATGTGGACGATGCATCACTACTCCAGTTTAAGTGAATGTTCAGGTATGTAGATAATATATTATACAAATCCTTCTTAGGGTTTAGCATTTGAGTACATTTGACTAATTGAGCTTATCTCACATTTGGTTTATGAACTATACAGGTTTAACCACATCGAGTTACAATGCATGTTACATTTGTGGACCACATTTGGAGGGTCAACATAGCACTAATATGTTAAAAAAAGTGGTCTACAAAAATCATCGCAAATACTTGCCGCTTGGTCATCCTTTTTGAAGATTGAATAGGAGGTTTTTTGGGGGGTGAGAAGATAATCATTTAACTACACCACCACCCTCATGCATGGGAGTAGCGGAATGGCATGGTGAATGGCTTAAACATCACGACGTCATTTCTTCATGGAATGAATCCCTTCATGGTATGAAACGGTTGTCTATTTTTCATAAGAACCAACAATATAACCGCCCAAAGCAGTTATATTGAAGGAAGATAGGATCACAAGATCAATGACAAAGAAACAAGTGAAGCAATATTATAATACGGTCCAGAAATGGGAAAATTTTCCTCACAAGATTGATTCGGCGAATGTGCCACCCTCACTAGATAAAGGCAAAGTAAAAGTCGAGGATGATTCTATAAGTCATAATTCTAGCAAGACATCATCGTCTCGGAAGTCATCACCTCCACGATCAATTCCTGCTAAGAAGGCTAAGCGAATATCCAAGACAAGTCCTTTCGAAAAAGAACAAGCAGGTGTAGTCCAGCATGATATGCCCGAACATTTTAAACGTTATACACTGGATGATGTAGTTATCATGTTACCTAAAGCGCATCGTGAACCTGAAAAACACGTGCCAGAATCGAAAGAGGCTTACGATGGCCTAGCTAGGATGCAGCCAATGAATCTTGCTGAACCAGGAGAACCGAAAAAGATTGTACAAGTTGGATTACAACTTAATCCTGAACAGTATCAAGCACTCTGCATGTTACTTATTAAGTATCAGGATTGCTTTGCATGGACTTATCAAGATTTGAAGGGTATCCCGACATCAGTGATTGAACATACCATACCTTTAGTACATGATGTAGTTCCAAAGGCTACAAAGTTCTATTGTTGTAATCCTAATGTTGCGGACCTGATAAAGAAAGAACTTCAGAGATTGCTTGACGTCGATTTCATTTATGAGATCGAGCATACCGAATGGATTTCATCAATTGTCATTGTTTTTGAGAAAAATAAAAAATTGCGAATCTGTGTGAATCTCAAAGCGTTGAACAAAGTGACACGGAAGGATCACTTTTTGTTACCTTGTACTGAAAGTATTTTGGATCGCCTTGCTGGAGCGGAAGCTTATAGTTTCTTGGATGGATCTAGTGGCTACAACCAGGTTAAAATTGCATCTGCTGATCGCCACAAAACAGCCTTTGCAACAGAATGGAGCACCTATGCTTACAAAGTAATGCTATTTGGACTCTATAATGCACCAAGTCCATTCCAAAGAGTAATGCAATTTGCTTTTAAAGATTATCTGCAAAAATTCCTTGAAATTCACTTGGATGACCTGGGAGTCCATAGTACAGATATAGATCACCTGGATCGATTGGAGAAAGTATTTGAAAGATGCCGCAAATATCAGATTCTCTAAATCCAGAAAAATGTCAGATATGGGTTTCCCACAGAGTTGTGCTTGGACATGTGATATCGAGACATGGTATTGCCACAGATTATTCTAAGATCAAGGTTATTGTGGAATTGCCACTGCCAACAACAATTCATGGAGTTTATGTGTTTATGGATCATGCGAACTACTATCGAATTTTTATTATCTTCTTTGCGGATTTAGCACGACCTATATACAAACTGACTATTGTTCCTATTTGGATAGTAGAGGCGTTAGAAGCCTTTCAAAAGTTAAAAACAACATTAACTGCAGCACCAATACTGTGTTCTCCAGATTGGATGATAGAATTTCATGTTCATACGGATGTCTCAAAATACGCCGTTGGATCAGTTTTGACGCAACCAGATGACTATAAAAAGGATTATCCTATACGATTTTGCAAGCAGACAACTTACAGATCCGGAGAAATATTATTCAACAACAGAACGTGAAGAGTTAGCCATGTTTCTTTCTATTCAAAAATTTCATCACTACCTCATGAAAACGCACTTTGCATTTTATACGGATCATCAACCATTACTTTACTTGGTAAACAAGACATGCAATACTGGACGTATTGCAAGATGGTTATTATTATTGACTGAATTTGACTTTTGAATTGTGGTTCAAGAGGGGAAGCAACATTATCTAGCCGATCATGTTTCATGAATCGAATCCGCACCAGTTAATACTGAAGTGGATGATGAACTACCAGATGATGCATGTGAGAGATTTCAACTAGTTTAGTCTAGTTTAGTCACATTTTGGTAAATTGTCAATAAGAGGCCAAAACTCATTTTAGACTTAGAGATAAACTTTTTGAAGTTATATTAGTTTAAAATACATTCAATAAACACTTTTGAAAAGTGTGGGAAAGTTGGTAGTCGAGTTTGAGAGAGATTCAAATTTGAACTTTGGGTACATTGAATCTAGACCCAAAAATAGTAGGATTTACATTTTGGAGGGAAAGCCAAGTGGCCAAATAGGGTTTGGAAACTCTATAAAAGGATGTAACTCGTGGAGAGACATATCTTCTCTCTTCTATCTCTCATTTCATCATTATACATGGTCCTCTTTGGGTTCTACTACTCATTGGTGCACTATCTTGGTGTTATCTTGCAATTCTATGTGTAGAATGATCATTTATTGCTATTTTTGGTTCCACATGTGTGAAATATAGTAGGGTACTATAATTGTACGGACAGCAAACATATTTTATGTTTTGGTTCATGTTTGATCAATATCTCTTAGAGTTTGCATCTCATTTTGTATGTAGATGCTGATTTTTCTACATTGGCATGATTGTTGGTTTGCTCCTTATTGTAACCAAAGATTTGGGACATGGATTGGATCTTGAATGATCTGAAATCCTTCACAATGCATTGTTCTATGTTGAAGCAGTACCGGAATGGGCAACGGATATTGTTGAGTATCTGATGCTAGGACAACCGAATGACTCCTTGAAAAAAGTACAGAAGAGACAATTGATTCATAAGGCTTAACTTTATCAATTAATTGTAGGACAATTGAATTGTCGTGGATCAGACAATATTTTAAGAAGATGTGTTTTACCGCATGAAATCCCAGATTTAATCATGTTTTCACATGATGACATGGGTGGAGGACACTTCTCTACAGATATTATTGTTCGCAAACTTTTGCAATCAAGGTGTTGGTGGCCTACGCTTCATAAGGACACATAAAATTTCATTCAGACATGTGACGTTTGCCAGCAAGCACAACGGCCTACTCGACAGAATTATAAATCCTTGCATTCGGTTTTATCGCAAGCATCGTTTAAAAAATGGGGACTGTATTATATTGGTCCTATTCACCCTACCTCACAAGGATCTCAGACCCGATACATTATCGTAGCAACTGATTATATGACCAAGTGGGTTGAAGACAAAGCCGTCAAAGTTGCTGATGCGAAATCTACGGCCAAGTTTTTATATGAAAATATTATAATCAGTTTTGGATGTCCGATCGAGATTGTCAGTGACCGAGGTACACACTTTGTTAATCAAACAATAAAATATTTACTGAAAGATTTGTTTGTTATGCATAGATTTAGTACTCCCTACTATTCCAGAGGGAATGGCCAAGCTGAATCTTCCAATAAGATTCTCTGCACCATTATGACAAAGACAGTTGAAACGAGTCAGTCTGATTGGGAACATAAAATGTATGCAGCATTATGGGCATTCAGAACCGCTTACAAAAATAGTACAAATCAAACACCTTTTCAACTGGTTTATGGTCAAGATGTTGTCATGCCAATTGAATTTGTAATCCCATCCTTATGCATAGCAGCAACGCAACGATTAAATGATGATAAGTCTTTACAACTCTGTCATGAAGCGTTGCACAAATTATGTGAAACTCGATTGATGGTAGTTCATGCGATAGCAATAGAGAAAGCTCGCCACAAGGCATGGCACAATCGTCGATTGCACAAAAAAGATCTGAAAGCAGGAGATCTTGCATTGATATACAAAACCAAGTTGATCAAGAGCAAGTTGAAGTTTACCGGTGAGGGCCCATATAAAGTGAAGGAAATATTGAACTATGACGTAGTCATTCTTGAGCACTTGGATGGAAAATGATTTGATACTCTGGTGAATGGTAGCCGATTACGCAAGTTTTGGCAGTCTGCTCTACCAGTTCAACAAGCCTGATCTCAATAGTTTTTTAATTTTATTTGTTTTTCAATTTTTTGTTTTTCGTACTTAAATTGTTGAGTTTTTTGGAAAAAGACAGTTAAATTTTTTTTTAAGAAAAGACTGGTGAGCAAAAGTCAAAAAGTCATCAGCATGGAAAAAAGGAAACACAATATTTTTTGGTGGAAAATGCCTTAGAAAATCACTATTTTGGTCAGATTTGGCCTATATAGTACCAGAAATCTTCACTGAGCTCTCAGACTATACATCAACTCTAGATTTATCTAATTTGAGGTGACTTTCTTGTCTAGGAAAACTCTAGTTTTTGAGTCAGACGAAGGTTCAATGATATGTCATTTTGGAAACCTTCGTCGAGCATTTGAACCTCATTATGAACCTTCATCAACTGCTAGATGATCTTAAAATGTCCAAATTAGGTTGTCCATAGGTTCAGATTGTGAAAAAAAACATTTATGACAGTACTTGGGCGAAGGACCCTCCTAGGCAAAGGTTCATCCTTCGCCAACCTTGGAAAACGTTCGTCTGATAGGTTCAGATCCTCAGAAACCTTCGCCAAGATTTTTATTTTACAGTACTATACATGCCTGCACATTTTTGTTCAGAACTGATCAGCCAAACTAGTATTCAGTGTAATGGACCCTCCAAATTCACTTATAAGTTGGCTAAATTTGATTCATTCCTCACTTGTGCTAGCGAAGCTCTTGCAAAATTTTCCTGCAACCAAAGCCTTCCAAAAATTTTTGACTTGCTTTCTGATACACTTTCACGCATCTTACATTTTCTTTTTGCTCATCATGTCTTCTACCTATACTTCCTAGTCTTCGCGCTATACTATCCATCGTGATGTCCCATCTGCAACGAACATCATGATCCTTCCTAGCACAAGCATGGTCACTCAGTGGATGACCCTTGCGGACCCTCTACTCACTACAATGGGTACTCATGAGAGAGTTTTTTTTGGCCGAATCAATATGGATTTTATTACTCTTGCCTTCAGTACGTGGAAGGAAGAGAAATCCAAATTTTAACTCACTTTTCAGGGAGCCACACACAAGGTGCGCGTCACTGAGGTTGCCCTTGCAGCCATAGGTACAACATCTGGTACGCAAGCCTCACTCAATCACAAGCAGGCCAAACAAGCCATGAAGCCATACATTGACCTCACCAATGATCTGCACTGGACCAATGATGAATACCTTTTGGAAGCCATCACTAAGCCTTCAATACACGCTGCTGCCCAGCTATTGAACAACTTCCTGATGGTTGGCAACCTCAAGAAAGACCGCATCACGTCTCAGATCCTCCATAGGATATTGGAGTCCTATACCAAGTTGGCCAAAGCCCCTCTTGAACCATATAATTGGTTCAAGACTATTTCTAGTGAGCTCAAACGAGCTATTAAGGCCAATACTAAGCAACAGTTTGTTGCTGGCTCTTTATTGTCTCTTCTAGCCGCTTCTCACCTAGAAAACAAAATCCATGGTTCTCACCTAAATTTTGTGCTTTCAGTCTACGAAGAAGCACCGACCGAGTTGTCTCACCAGGCCTCGAGTTCTCATAGTGGTTGTCGTCCATGCAGCGAGATCGTCATTCCTGACTCGCCTTCCGTGTCACAACGTCGCACTAGGCATACATCATCAGCTGCGCTTCCACCTCCTCCTGCTGTTCGCACTGAACTTCCCATTTCCCCCATCTCTGATTCTTCCCTCGCCTCCCTGTTAGTATCTACATTCAAATGTCATTTCAAACTATTTGAAAAAACTTGAAAACTTGGCCATCTCTGACTACTTTGACGATCGACCAAATTATCCAAAGTATTCAAAGTGTCTGATTGATTCGACAATCGACTAAATGTCGAACACATTGCACATAGTAAATTGTACACTTGTCTACTATCTACAGGTGTACTGATTTGCACATACATTCATGACCAACATCTGGTTAGATTAAAGTAGTCATGTAATTATAGATTAGTTAAGGAATTCTTGTAATCACAAGTACATTATGTATATATACATCCAGATCACACTCACCATGTAGTGGAAGATTGAGCATTAGAAGTTATGCCACATTTAGACTGTAATCACTTGTGTTGTTCGTGCTCCATATTGAGCAAATGCTCTTGTGACAAGCATTCAGTGTAAAATACCAACAACACTTTCTATTATCTATGTCTAATCTGGATATGTGTGTGTTGTGATTGATTGCACTTTTCTAATTACTTGTCTCAATTCGCTCACTCGGTCTAATCGAATCATGGACGTCTTCGACTCCTTAGAATTTGATCAGACTATGGCTATCTCTGACGCTTGAGGAATGAATGTTATCTTTCTGCACTACTAAACTAGATTCTGAATTGAACTTCATTTTCAAACTGAACATCAATAATTTCACATATTGTTTATCCTCTTTGGTGACTGTACTCAAATCACATAATTCGTTTGAGTATGTAACTATTTCTAGCTATCCTTAACGCATGAGCTATCATTCTATTTGGCATTTTCTATCCTATCATTGTCGTTGAGATCGTCCTTGCTGATAGTCGGTAGTAGCCAGTCAGTCGATACCAGCGCTTGAGTGTCGATCCACAGCTTCAACAATCACCCTACCTTGTTGCTGCCATCGACTTGTTCCACATTATCTCTCTTTATCCTTCTCCAACAAGGTGGTATCAAAGCTATCAGATTAAAACTGAGAGGTTATTGTGTCATAAATTAGAGGTATTGGCAATGGAAGCTTGAGCGAGTGTGGTGTGTAGGATCAGAAGCGCCACAATTAGCAGCAGAACGTTCAAAATGAATGAATAAATAAATGTGCAATGGAACAAAAACTGAATGGAGACAAAATGTACTCTGATTAATTTCAAACAAGGAGTACAATTGCATGAAGTGAAAACTTCAGTTGGTTGAGCATGATAACGTTGGCTATAGAGTGAGAACTCCAATCGTTGTGTGTGATAACACATGCAACGGAAGTATCTGAATGAACTAATAGAAACAATTATCAAATGTTTTAGATATCAGAAGCTTATCAGAATCACTGAAGAGTTTTCTGATGAAGATACTTATCTTGATATTCTCAAAATATCTACAACTACTTTTTTTACAGCTATTACAACCGCTTCATACAAATGATCAATTTTTACACTGGGTCAAAAATACAGTCAGGTTCAGATTTTCCAAGATCAAAAAAATCAAACCCGATTTGACCCGATCTAGGGTTGAAGACGTCTAGATGATTCTGTCTTGATCTGGTCTGATCCAAGGTTGGAAATTTTCTGTTTGTTAGGCTTGACATTGGGTCGAAAAAATCCGATACTAAATTTTTCGATTCTTTGAAAAACTCGAGCAATCTGTTTTCTAGGTTTTGTAAAGTTTTCAGGATGCTCGTTAACAAATGGATTTGAGGCTAAGCATCGAATTCCAACACTCTCCCTTAATGTGGAGCCTGAAAAACTTTGATCTTCATATTTAACATATCGTTGAATCTGAACTAGTGCTCTTTTGCCAAAGCCCTTATGAAGTAATCTGTTGCCATCAGATTTGTTCTGTTGGTTGATTTTTATACTCCGCGATAGTAGTTGGCTGGACTTTTATCAGGCCTTTTGAACTCTAGTGCTAGCAAGTATTTTAGATCCTTCATCAGATTTAGATTGATTCTGTTTAATAGAGTATTATCTACATTGAATGTGTAGTTGATGAAGAAATTCGATACAGACTTGAAATGAAATTCGAGTCTATTGAGTTTGGATAGAAACCATTCTCGTATAGAAATACAAATTTGTTGTCTTTTGCCGCTTTGCACTGGTCAGCATTAGTAATTGACTTTGCCTCAGAATTTGTATTTGATTCTTGCACAAAGTAGCAAGGTGGATCATCCCTAAATAGGGATGGAAGTTGTTTGGATTGATTAAATCTTTGAAATTTGATTATTTAATGTGCAGTCCATTGAGATTTTGACTACAGTATCGATTTTCTAATTTTTGATCCTTGGGTCAGATTTTGTTGTAGCTTTCTCTTTGTGGTCAAAAAATTGATCTTCCGGAAAAATGACATTTCTGCTCGTAAATGTTTGTTGTTTGTCCAAGTTGTAGAGCTTGTATGCCTTCTGATATGGAGAGTATCCAATAAAGATTGATTTGTTGTTGTTCAACCCTTGAATCAGATTTTGACTTGTCGACCCTAGGGTCAAATTTTGACTATTCGATCTTTGGGTCAGATTTTGATGTAGATCAGCAGAGATTTGATTGAAAGCTTTGCATCTAAACACTCTAATATTTCTTGTTGTTGGAACTTCTTCTTCTTCTCATTATTGAATTCTAAAATTCTGTCGTCCTTGATAAGATGGCCAGTTCTCTTACAGTATTTGTAAAATAGATTCTACATAGGCTGGGATGATGAAGAATCAAAATTCGACCCTGAGCCAGAATTCGACCTTGAGGAAAAATTCGATCCAGACTGCATGTTGCTCCTTAATTTGTCAGGATAATCTGACTACGTAGATCTATTTGATCTAAACTTATGATTTTTGGAATATAGAAGTTGAGGATCCGACCCTGAGCCTGAGAAGGTTGCAGATTTTCTGACTTCCTCTTGTAGGAGCAATGAAATCACTCTTGACAGGGTGAGATGCTCCTGGATCGAAATTGCCAGGACCCAATTTTCATAGGCTTCAAGAAGACTCGATAGTAGAGTCATAACAACATTGGAATCTTCAATGACTGAGCCAGTTGCAGCCATCTACTCCAAAAGGGTTTTAAAAGTGATGAGCCACTCAGTTGTTGTTCCATTGCGCATTTATTTATTCCTTCATTTTGAACATTCTGCTGCTAACTATGGTGCTTCCGATCCTACGCACCACACTCACTCAAGCTTCTACTGCCAATACCATCAATTTTCAGCATGGTATCAGAGCAGACAATTCAGTAATCTGCACATTATCTGCGGATTATCAAGCCTTGTCTGTACCAAGTCGTTGTTCTATCAAGGCGCAGCCAACAGGATTTTGAAATCGTTGTATCTACCAACGATCTCACTCAACCAGAATGGATCTACCTTCTAGTTCTTCTGTCATCGAGAGACTCGATGGAAGTAACTACCATCTCTAGAAGTTTAAAACAAAGACCATACTATTAGCCAAGGATCTGTGGGACATCATTGATGGCACAGAGGTTAAACTAGAGGGTGATGCAACCACTATCACCAAATGGAGACTAAAAGATGGCAAGGCATTTGCCTACATCACTCTCAACATCTAAGACACTCAAATCATTCACATAAGTGCTACTCAGACTGCCAAGGATGTATGGAACATCCTAGCAACCCTGCATGGTATCAAGGATACCACATCCAAATTACATTTGAGGAAGAAATTCTTCAACATAAAGATGTCTGAAGCAGAAAGTGTCTCGAAGACAAAATGTACTCTAATTAGTATCAAACAAGGAGTACAATAGCATAAAGTAAAAAATTCAGTTAGTTGAGCGTGATAACATTGGCTACAGAGTGAGAACTCTGATCGTTTTGTGGAAAACACATGCAACAGAACTATTTGAATGAATTAATAAAAACAATTTCTAGATGTTTTAAATATCAAAAGATTATTATAATCACAAAAGAAGTTTTCTGATGAAGATACTTATCTTGATATACTCAAAATATCTAGAACTACTTCTTCTACAATTATTACAACCACCTCATAACTATAACTGTATGTACAATGTAGGCGAACTATCAACGCAAAGTCGTTGGGTCATATTTTAGACCAACAATATCGAATTTTACAAAGGATCGATCTTTACACTGGGTTAAAAATATAGTTAAGGTCGGATTTTTCAGGGTTGAAAAGATCAGACCCGATTCAACCCAATCAAGGGTTGAAGACGGCCCGGAAAATTTTGCCTCAATCCGATCCGATCCAAGGTCAAAAAATCTCTATTTGTTAGGCTTGACATTGGGTCGGAAAAATTGGATACTGGATTTTTTGATCTTTTGAGAAACTCGAGCCTTTTGTTTTCTGGGTTTTGTAAAGTTTTCAAGATGCTCATTAACAAATGGATTTGAGACTGAGCATCGAATTCCAACATATTGCACCATTTCAATTACTATCAATTCAATATGTCTCACACTAGTAACACTTCATCATCGTCATCATCCAACAAAATCAAGATCATCGACAAATTTAATGGCTCAAACTTTTATATCTAGAAGTTATGAAATGTCGGATGATGCTTATTGATAGAGATCTTTGAGATTTTGTGGACCCGAAACCGGATGAGATTGATTACGAATTAGCTAAGGCATGGAAAATCAAAGATCAGCAGGCCCTAGCATCAATCACACTAAATCTGGATGATTCCCAGATATCTCATGTTACCACTTGCAAGTCCTCTAAGGAAGCATTAGATTTGTTGTCAAATATCTATGAGACTCAAGATGTGACCACCCGCTTACACCTTAGAAAGAAGTTCTTTACTCTTAGAATGTCTAATTCAACAGCCATTACTGCCCACATCAACAATTTTAAATCTTTACTAGATCAATTGTCAGCTATAGGATGTGCTATTCAGGATAACAATGTAGTAATGACTTTACTTTCTTCTTTACCAAAGTCTTATGGGCACTTTGTTGTAATGATCTCCACTCAACCCGATCTGACTCTTCAAAAGATCATCGATCATCTTCTTCATGAAGAGATATGGAGAAAGGCCAACGATTTGGCCATCAAAGAAAAATCTCTGCTATTATACTCCAAGAAGAAAGACAATTGCAAGGGCAAGAATCAGATACAGAAACAACAGCAAAAGCCTCAACCTTCATTTGAGAGCAGTGGATCCAGAAGGCAACTCTTTTGCAGATACTACAAGGGGGTGAACCACAACATCAAAGATTGTCATATTCGAATCTACAATGAGGCGAAGAAGCAGCAACACCAATAGGCAGACTCTACTAATACAACAAAATTTAAGGAGGAGAACTCTAATGATGTCAAACCATCATAATTGTTAATGGCTTGGAAAGGTAGTGATGCAGACTATGATAGCTGGTATCTCGACAGTGGTGCTACCCAATATATAAGTCCTCGAAGAGAACGGTTTACTGAATATGTGGCTTACACCAGAGACGAATTCATCTACCTCGAAGATTCTAGCACCATCCACATAAAAGACAAAGGAACGGTCAAGATCATGTTCAAAATGCATTATTCATTTCTGTTTTGAATGTCCTTCATGTACCTCAGTTGTCTAAGAATCTTTTTTTCTATTTCAAAGATAACTAATGTGGGCTACAATGTTATCTTTTCTCTTGAGTAGTGTACAATCTTCGACAAATCTTCTACTTTGACTACTTGCTCTCGAGTTGGGAACTTATATGTACTTTCTAATCTAATGCACTAGCTACTACTTCTTATGAGAATGTAAATGATCAAGCATTATTGTGGCATGGTTGATTTGGACATGCTAATGCAAGATCCCTTTCTTACATGCATTGTAACAATTTAGTTAATGGATTGAATTTTCCTCTTTCATTAGATAGAATTTTCTATGAGTCTTACATTTATGGCAAACATTCAAGAAGCAGATTCCCCATAACACACTCCATCAAAACAAATCATGTATTAGAGCTTTTGCCTAGTGATATTTGCGGTCCAATGTCAATCCTTAGGAGATGCACTTTACTTTATCACCTTTATAGATGACTATTTGAGATGGACGACAGTCATGTTCATAAAGCATAAATCTGAAACCTTTGAATGCTTTAAGATATTCAAGACCATGGCTGAAACCCAAACGTCTAGAAAGGTGAAAGCACTTCAAAGCGATGGTGGTGGTGAATACATATCAAATAAGATGTATGACTCTTTGGCCGAACATAATATTCAAAAATAATTTGCAACCTCCCAATCACCTCAACAGAATAGAATTGCAGAAAGAAAGAAGCGAACGCTACTTAATTCAACTAGATCTATGCCACATCAATCCAATTTACCTTCAAAATTTTGGGTAGAAGCCATTGCCACAGCATGTTATCTATAGAATATATCCATCACAAAAGCATGCAATAGCAAAACTCCTTATCAAGTGTGGAATGGACACAAATCTAGTGTCAGTCATCTTCAAATATTCAGTTGTGTATGCTTTGTTCATCTTCCTAAGCAACTTAGGAAGAGATTGGACCAAAGGTCGAATAAATGCATTTTCATTGGCTATCCTGATGAACATAAAGCTTACAAAGTTTATGATCCATCCACCAATGTGGCATTTTTTTCTAGGGATGTAATCTTCAAAGAGGATGTATTCTATGACTTTAAACAACCATCAACAAATAATGTTGAGTCATTTCATACTATCCTACACAACATCAAATCTTCCACTCATAATGTCCCTTCTATATAACCTGTAGCCGAAGAAATTCGAGCTACAAAAGTCGCGAGCAGTCGACAATACCAATTGAAAGACCAGATCAAGCCAGCTCGAGCAAATATGGAGAAATTCGGGAAGAGACACCATTCAAACTGGTCACCCAATTGTTCGAAGATCTTCGAGAACTCGAACAGTGTCTGAAAGGTAGACACCTCAAAATTTTTGGATTTCATCTGGAGATCTAGAGATCCTAGCCGGAGCTATCAACTCTAAGAATGTCGTGAAGTGGCATGAGGCAATGGAAAGTGAGTACAACTCACTTTTATCGAACCAGACCTGGACCCTGGTCGACTTCCCCACCCACTCACAAGAGAGGTATTGACAGCAAATGAATCTTCAAGAAGAAGACCAACTCTGATGGTTCCATTGCAAAATGGAAGGCAAAGGATTCACTCAAATCCAGAGAGTGGATTACCAAGAAATATTTAGTCATGTTGTCAAGATGTAGTCAATCAGGGCTCTCATTACACTTGTAGCTGCCAAAGACCTTGAGATGCATCTAATGAATTTCACAACAACCTTTCTCAATGGCTATGTCAAAGATGAGTTGTACACCTTTCCACATCAAAGGCCAAGAGCACAAAGTGTGCAAGCTACACAAAGCAATGTATGGGTTGAAACTAGTTGCAAAGGCTTGGTTCAAATGCATTAATGCTTGTCTCATTCAATTAGGCTTTGCAAATAATTTAGCTGACTGCAATGTTTATTCCAAACACATAGGTGTCAATACAGTTTACATAGTTCTATATGTATGTGGGTGTCGGAATACAAGGCCTAAGGGGCATTTCGATGGAGCTCGGGAGAACTAGATATGTGGTGTTAGGCCCCAAGTATGGCACCCTATGTGCATAAAAAGTCCAACTTGTGGTGCCATTAGTCACTTAAGGGGCAAGAAATTAAATTTTGCAAATCCCAAGGTTTAAACTTAGACTTAAAAATTGTATGCAAAAGTCAATGTCAAGATTCTAAAAAGAGCTTACATTCTATATTGAGACTTGACATCCCTAGTCCCATAAGTAAATGTGGAAAGGACACTCCACAAGCTTCTATTAAGAGAAGCCTTTTTATGTACTTTCTATCCTTAATGCAAGAGAGCTAAGTGCTACCATTTTGGGTCCACTTGTGCTAATTTTGGTGTGTGACTAATTATAGTATGACTTTATGCTTATCACTTTTGTTTCTAAGTTCTTGCTATTTTAGCCCATGTTAGCATATGTGCTTAATCAAATTTTGTTTCTAATTTAGTGGAGCTTTTTAGAGAGTTTGTGGAAGAGTGTATGAGTGAGTAGAGAGGGAAGAGAGAGAGAGAGAGAGGAGAAGGTGTGGAAGAGTGTGTTAGAGTTAGTGTGGTTTTGGTTTTAAAGTTAGTACTATTTGGTTTTAGTTGTGTTTTCAAGGCATCTTGCTTGCAAGTAGAAATAGTGTTAACCTTTTTTGTTTTCCATGCATCTTCAAGGCTCCTAGGTTTGAGCCCTATCTTCCATGCTACAAACGACTTAGGAGGAGAAGGTGGAAGCCTTCTACTTCTTGACAACATTGGTGTCGTTGTCGGGGAGCCAAATGCTTGCTAACTTTTGTTGTTTTCCATTTTTCTATACTTGCTTTGTGGTAGGGACTGGTCACTAGTTTTTAGTGGTTACTTTGCAAATTTTTTATGACTGTTATGCTTGTGGTTTGGGTGTTTTGAGCATATGTATGTGAGGAACTATCATGAAACTATCATTCCTTCACAAGATAGTGCAAAAAACAGCCTTCAAACTAATTTTTAAACCATCATGAGTCTGCCTCCCCAAATCTGATTGTGGCAATTTCACAAAACTACCAAACAAAGTCTTGAATTCCCAACTGATGTTTGGAGGCCTAAATCTTGTCAACTTGCCTTGCCCTCTTAACTGAAGATAAAATGGACTTTGAGCTACCATCTATCAAAGGGGTGAGCTAGAATAGTAAGATCTGAAGATTTTACTCAAAAAAAAACTCCCTGGACCTGTTTTGGTTATCTGCTCAGCTTGGCTCACCTAGCTCAAATTAGAGAGACAATTATTTGCTGAAGACTGTATCAAAAAGGCGAGCCAAGAGCTTGCACCATTCTTGAAATATCTGACTCCAAAGTTTTTGAGAAACTTGTCTCTACAGCCTCAGTAAAAATCCATCTTGGCTCGTCTCCTTCACCATTGATAGATCTTGTTGAGTTAAGTACACTGTCTAGAGGGCAAGCCAAGAGCCCAAGTACTCGTCATGCTACATTGAAAAGTGTAAAAGTCCTGATTTTGGCACTAAACAGCTTGCCAACTGGGATTCAAGAATTGATAAATCCCAAAGTGTCATATCTCACTGCTCTCTCAAGCTATTGGTTCTCCTATTTGCAGGTTGCATTCCCCACTCAAGAAGAGCTTAACTTGAGTTAGGAGAGCCAAGACACCCAAAGAATCAGCCAAAAAGTAAAAAAAAATCCAATATTTGTTATTTTTGGCCTATATATATTCTTCACTTTTGGATATGTTGGCTCGCCTCTTTCACCATTGACAAATCTCATTGAGTTTAGTACACTGTGCAGAGGGCGAGCCAAGAGCCCAAGTACCCATCATGTTGCATTGAAAAATGTGAAAATCTTGATTTTTGCACTTTTTGGGATCCCCAATCTGATAGACTTTTTGTGAGTGTCATATCTCATTGTTCCCTCAAGGTCTTGGTTCGCCTATTTGCAGGTGGCATCCTCTACTTGTGAAGAAGCTAATTTGAGTCAGGAGAACCAAGATACCCACAAGATTGGCCAAAAACATAGATTTACTATTTTGGCCTACAGGCTTCAATTTTGGATATTTTGGCTCACCTCTTTCAGATCTGAGAGATCTAATACATGTCTTGACATCCCCATAAGGGCAAGCCCTATCTCCTAGAGGATTCATATATTTAAACTTTTTTCACTCCCAGCTTTCTACAATCCCAAAATTACCCCAGGACTCCAAAATTTGATATCTTGACTCCCCCCTTGGGTTTAACCTACATCCATCCACCCTTTATCACTGGCCAAAGAGGAGTCAATCTCAACCTATCTCCAACCATCACACTTTCTGGATTCACCCAGCTACATATCTAGAATTGTCTTCCCATTTTGGGATCCCAAATCTGCAAGACCTTTTGTAAATCCCAAATCTACAATCCTTAATTCTCCAAATTCTCATATTCACGTTCTCCATTCCCATCTTAAATTCCCAGATTCGCTTCCCTCATTCACTCTTTGACAATCCCCAAATCCACATGTCTTGAGACTTGTTACAAATCTCAGATCTGCATTTTTCCAAATCCCAGCACCCAAATTCTGGGATCCCAAAAATCCTGGAATTCCTAATTCCACCCCCCCCCCCCCCCCCCCCCCCCCCCCCCCCCAAATCTCATTCTTACATTCTCAATCTGACATTCCCAGAGTTTGAATTTTTGGATCCCCAAACAAGATATTTCTCTAAGCTACGAACTTAGACAAGATCTTTTGTTTGGATGCAACTAAGATCAGGTCGAAGGACTAAATCTAGGATCAAGAGAGAGGAAGAAAGTTCACTTGGAGATCAGGAACCATCAACTAGCCATCCCCAAACCCAGAATCTCCAAGAGTAGTTCGACATGGCTGCTAATAATCCAAACCAACCACAAGAGAATCCAGTACCACCTGAGGCACCAAGAGCCCAAAGGATCCCCAACCCGTTAGCCTTTGTTGTACCATTACTAGGAGCCATTCCACATAATCAACAAGCTCCTAGACTCAATCTGCCATGATATGATGGTACTACTGAACCAGCAGGCTACCTTCAAATTTATGAGGAAGCATGTGAAGTCTATGGAGAGATAACTCTAGAAGAAAAACTCTGACTCTTTAGTATGACCCTCATTAATGCCACTCACGAGTGTTATTTCAACCTTGAGCGTCATGAACAAAATGAGTGGGACTCACTCAAGGACTCATTCGTTAAGAGATTCAAATCATCTGGATTTCTTGAAAGTCCATTTTTACTGCTTAGTAAGATCAAAATGAGAAAGGATGAGAGGGTACGTGAGTACATCGAATGACTCAAATGTCTTATAATATCCTGCCCACTTAGCACCTGATAAGGTCGTGCTCATACGCTTCATGGCTGGCCTCCCAAAATCTATTCAGCGTGAACTTAGACCTCCAGAATCCTATGCTACCTTACGTGATGCTATGGATGATGCCATCCACGAAGAGGATGAAGGCTCCAATGAAGAATACAAACCCCAATGTTCGTGAGCCATTGTCTCTGACCAAAGCCATAGAGCCCAAGGTGAAGGACCCTCTGTCGATGTTGCCACACAATTGTTTTTACAACAACTTGAAACCATGAATAAAGCCCACCAAGCATAGATAAATAAGATAACCAAAGATTTTGAACAGAAATTGAAAAATACTACATCACAAGGACCGATTGTCAACCAATTTCACAAGTGTGGTAATGTTTGGTGTCCCACATGCCAATAAAATCAATTATTCGGCTGCCCATTAATTATTCATGTAGATCTAGTTGTTGCTCGCCCCTCTCTCTCTCGCAGATTATCCCTGCTCGCTCGCTCTCGCTCTCTCTCTCTCTCTCTCTCTCTCTCTCTCTCTCTCTCTCTCTCTCTCTCTCTCTCTCTCTCTCTCTCTCTCTCTCTCTCTCTCTCTCTCTCTCTCTCTCTCTCTCTCTCTCTCTCTCTCTCTCTCTCTCTCTCTCTTAATCTCAAATTATCATGGTGCGTAAAGAAGCAATCAAGAGCAATCACATGAATTGGAGCAATCTGGGGTTTTCCCTTCCAACTGGTCTGCGCCTGTGATCAAGTGGGTGTCTCTCTCTCACTCTGTCTTCCTAATCATTTCAGAAATGAATTGTTCTATGCACATTCAAAGATTTTAGAACCATTGTCTGCGTTCTCGATGTTTCTTCCATGTTGTTGTGACTCTTCAAGGATTATGTGACAATAGCTAATAAGCATTTCGATAAGGACTAAATGCAACATTCGAGTGTAAAGGTCCATGCATATGCAAGGGTGTATGTAGGTGTATTTACACATGCATCTGCAGATGAAATCCATCCTAGAAGAGACAACATTAACGTTCCTAGCTTCTAACACGATGCATGAGACTCAAATTCATGTCTATATAACAGCACTTAGATCAACACTTAGATTCACGAGACTCAGATTCATGTCTATATAACAGCACTCAGATCAGGTAATCCAAGATGGATCAAAGTGATTTCAACCCACTTCAAGATTTTATGATATGAGGAGTGTATGTAGGTGCATTTACACATGCATCTGCATAAGTGAAATTCATCCTAGAAGAGACATCATTAACTTTCTTAGCCTTTAGCATGATGCACGTTCAAAGTTTTTAGAACTATACTATTGCCATGCGTGTTTCTTGAAAGCCTTGCCAAAGTGCATTTCCTTTCTATTATGTATACCTCTGGATACACGAGACTCAGATTCATGTATAAAATTATTACGAAAAAGGCATTGAGTATCAGTATAAGCTGTATCCACATGCATATGTAGATATACCTCTGGACCTCCATCTCTCTCGTGGATTATCCATGTGCGCTCTCTCTCTCTCTCTCTCTCTCTCTCTCTCTCTCTCTCTCTCTCTCTCTCTCTCTCTCTCTCTCTCTCTCTCTCTCTCTCTCTCTCTCTCTCTCTCTCTCTCTCTCTCTCTCTCTCTCTCTCTCTCTCTCTCTCTCTCTCTCTCATATGCATCTGCAGATGTGAAATTCATCCTAGAAAAGACATCATTAATGGTCAATCTTCATAGTAGCATACAACCTTCACATGGCAAATGAATGTCCACAGAGTAGAGAGATAGCCCAAAGGTTTTGCATCTTTTGCAAGACCAACAATCATGATACATCTACTTGTATCTACAATCTGAGAATACAAGTCGTTGCACGACAATACCAGTGGAGGATGCAACAACAGGGTCCCCAAATTATGAGTTACCAAAGGCCCACATTCCAACAAGCACCCTGTTCACAGATTCCACTCTATCTGTGTTCTTTGGGTTTCTTTACTTCTTTGTTCTTTCTTCTGTAGTTACGGTTCTTACGGATCTTCTTCTTTATTAGAACAGTTACTAGACAGAAGTGTTACTCAGGTTGCAGCGTGTATTTTCCAACTTGTTAGTGGGAGTCACGGATCCGATACTCATCTACATGCATTGACAGCCATGTAACCAGTCTTAGCTCAAGAAGATCAACGTTCTAGAACAGGGAGCAATCCTGCCACTATCTACTAAAGCAGAAAACAATCAAGAACAAGATTAACTACTCAAACAAGAAACAAGAAACAAGAAACTAGATTTCTAACATCATAGTAACAGTCCAAGAATCAAGAAACACTCATTCCTTGATGCTTAGATTGCCCAAGAACAATCAAGAACTGGAATGTAAGAAAGTATGCAAGATCTACACCACAAACCAGCCTATTTAGTTTACTTGCATGCTGATTCCTACCTTATTCCACAAACAAGAAATGAATCCTAATCCACAACTAAGTAAGAAACAAGAAAACAAGATTCTAGTTAATTCACAATACAAGGAAATCAAGCATGCTCATAGAAACTTCACTCAAGAACATTGCCATGAACAAGGAGCTTAGCAATTATCAAGAACTCGTGGAGGATCCTCTTTATTTGCTCAAGAGAACTTGACAATACATTCAAAGCTCCCTCACAAGAGAGGGGAGCCCTTAAATAAGCAAGAAGGCTATCCATGGGGAGCCCAAGTGGCAATTCCACCAAATTAGAAATTACATGTGGAATTTGCCCTTCCACTAAAGGTCACCATCAAAAGGTGGCTCACTCTAACTAATATAAGGGGGGTCTACATTTATTTACAAAGCCTAGGAAATATGACTAGCTTCTACATGGTCGTTCCTTCTCTGGGATAAACCATGTAGGCTCACATAGATATTTCATTGTCATCCTAGCTAGTACCAGGTGCTTATTATCCGCAAAAAAAAAAAAAATTATTTTTTTATTTTTTTATTTTTCGAAATTGGAAGTCTCTCAATTGGCCGCTACATTCCAGCCTTCCTGAGAACTTCTTGCGAGTCTTGCTCACCTTGTCGTCGTGCCGTTTGCTTTCTCTCGCTCATTTTTCGTCCCAAGGCTACAAAAACTTGGAAGTGGAGCTTACTTTCGAAATTGAGTGGCCCCAGGTATTCTCTAATCTTCTCCACAAAGCCCATTTCTTGCCAGTCCTCCACCATGGTCACATAACGCGAGGACATGAAGGCCACACTGTAGTATAGCCTGGCCATATTTGCAATATTCGGCACTTTCTTGCGTGCAAAGATCGGTACCTGTTTTGTACTTGTGCCCGAAGTCGAGTAATTGCAGCCTCAGATCATCCGGGGAGGTTCTCTCTAAAATTTTCGGAATGACTGGCCAGTTTACCAATTCCACTTGTGGCTTTTCTATCGGCCATGGATTTATGCGTTTGAGTGGCATATAGAAAGGATCCACTCGCTTCCATGCCGGTGCCTTCAGATACTCTTGGAGTCGCCTGCTATCTTTCAGGACTTTATTCCACCACTTCGGTTGCGGTTGTAGCGCTGTGATGATCTTGGCCCTGGTGGAGTATTGGCTTTGATCTACGTCCTCTTTGTCTCCCCTCATGTTGGGAGGGTTTTCCTCTCAAACTTTTATGACTCTCTTGTGTCAGCCAATTTGCCTCTGGGCCTGGTAGGGGAAGTTGTCCTACGCGGTTGGAATGGCCTCGCCAGAGAATCATCTAGGGCCTTGGTGCCCGTGTCTTTTTCCTTGGCTTTCGCGCTTGTCGATGGCTCAGCTGCACCCGTATCTTGTCTGGGCGAGAACCTTCTTGTCTCTGGTTGATCTGCCAAGAAGTCATCATTACCCCCATGTCGGTGTTAGTTTCTAGAAGGTCAGGGATGGAATGATCTGGAGAGAGGGGTGCAAGAACGACAAGTTTCAGAGGGGGTGGATTCAACAAATTATACGCCGCACCGGGGGAGTGGAGTTGTTGGAGGAACTCGTCCTGTCGGGCCTTGTATGTGTCAGCTGGACCTTTTGATGAGCCCATTATTTTGCTAGGAGGTGATGGAGAGAGGGAAGATGAAAGAATCAGATAAGTTGGAATAAATGTTTCGGAAAAATTAAAGGCAGAGTAGAAGGAGGGGTTAAAGGTGGGAGGGGGTCTGGGAAAAGTTATGGAGGCAGCACTGGCTCACTGGCCACCCGATCCCGAGCTACCGTCTGAAGATTGGGTTTGTCTGTCCTGATTTCCTGTTCCATCATTCCCATCATCGTCCCGTGGCTTCGTTGATTGAGCACCTGCTTGGGCCTTGCACGTCATGTCCCATAGTTGGTTCACCTTGTCCAAGACTTGCTGCTTCCAGTTGCTTCTGGGACTCCGGGATGATCCTCTCTTGCTTGGCCACAATGTTTTGGAAATTTTTCTTTTCGGCCTCTCGTTCTTGGATTAGCCTTACATATTTCTCCATTTGGATGGCTGGGGCCTATGGGGCCTGGAATTGAATATTCCCGGGCTTGACTAGAGGAGCGTCGACTGTCATTACACTCGATGATCCATCTCGTACTTGGTCGATTTGGACCATTTGGTGCTTCAGTTGCTGCTGGACCTCTTCTAGAGTGGTCTTCTGCCCAACCATCACGGATTTGATTTCCACTATCTCTCTTTCTTTTTCTTTGGCCAGCCTCTGATGATGTGTGATGTCATGGTCTTGATGATGGACCTTGCTCTTGAGCATTTGATATTGGCTAACCAACCAATGCATATGGTAGCTCGTTTTGGATAGGCTGATCATTGAGCGTTTGGCTGCTTCTGTGAGCTTCTCAGGGTTAGTGAGGGTTGGGTACTGATCTGGAGTGTGGGATGGTGAGGCTAAACCAGAAAATAAACGTGGTGTTAGAGCTGAAGATGGAGGTGGAGGTGGAGGTAGTGGAGGGATGATGTTAGTAATTGTTGTGGTGGTGGTGGTGGTTAGTGGAGGGGTCAGACTTCTTCTTGGCTACTTCTCCTTCTCTGGCTCATCGTCGTTTATTTTCATCAAGTCCGCAGCATCAAAATATTGTGATGTGTCCAATGTGTGGACTTGTTGGGCCTATGGTTGTTGGTCCGTGACCTGGGGACTGGATATCCCCACTCCTCCCCCACCACCTCCCCCCCCCCCCCCCCCCCCCAGAACTTGTGCCGGTGGTGATGTTAGTGGCGTTGGCATAGTAATCAGTGTGGGTGGGGTGGTGACTTGATCTGGCTGACTTGTGACTTGAGATACTGTCGTGTCAGGTGCTGGTGTAGAGGTAGTTGCTCCATCACCCCCATCAATGACATGTGAGGGTGATGAGTGTGGTGGTGAGGCCGTGGATGAGCTTCCATCATCTGAGGTGGAACCATCTGAAACTGATCCCCTTGGTGATGTGCTTGCAGCTTGAAGCTTCTTTTGCATCCTTTGTTGCCTTGTGTTTGGCAACTGGGCCTTGGAGGTATCAGCCTCTTGAGCTCCGGAGGTTGCAGTTGCTTGTGAGTCTGGTTGTGGGCTTCTTTGCTTCTGTACCAGAGGGAGAATACTGGTGTTTACTTGTTTAGACTGGGGTCCCGCTGGTGAAGTTGCCCTTTGATCGTGCACGCTTGGACTTTGTTGACTCAATGGGAATTTCCCATGCCTTGTCCGCAAGCTACAAGTGTTGTTGAAGCTTTGGCCCATTCTGGACTTGGTGGAGGGTGATATCTGTCAAGAGATATCTGAGTATTGTTATCGGCTGCTTGTTCTTAATGCACTCATGAAGGCAATTCGAAACAAACTGTGCCCAATCATAGAGGTTCTGGGCATGCAGTCGTGAATCTGCCACCATGTGAAACAGGGACATGGGTACCCTCTACAACTTGGTTATTGGTCGTTGTGTGCACTTTGTCAAGTACGCACATGTCGCTTGTAGTTGTGGGTCATTGATTGCTTCGACTCGATACCCATCCTTGTTTTTCCACTTGGCCACGGATGGGTCAATGAATTTGAAATATGTTGTTTGCTCGATTTTTTTAAGTGTCCTGGTGACAACATTGGGTCCTCTTGGAAACCCAAAAGGTTGCAAGTCTGCCAATGCAAATGATATGTTGTAAAAATAGTTTCGCACAGGAGGAACTATTAGCTGGGATGACCTTGCTATAGCATTGTAGTTGGCATATAACATATGCACGAGGTACGGGCTTTGATACCCCATCATGACTGGCATCTGGAACTCAATGACTTGAAAGAAGGATGTTGCCTGTTGGTACCACTGTTGCATTTCAGTAAGATCCAGTTTGGACAATTGGATGTCGAGCTTATTGGCATCAGGGTCATCAGAACTGGAGGCAAGGTTGGTAGACATGATAAAAAAACTAAAAAATAAGAATCTGGAAAAAAGGGTGTCGGTTGAGATTTCAGACAGGGTTAAAAGGTGTTGGTTGAGATGGGAGTGGAGGGCGTCGGTTGAGATGTGAGCGGAGGGCGTCGACTGAGATTTGATCGGAGGTTGTCGGCTAAGATGTGATGGAAAGGCGTCGACTGAGATGTGATAGAAAGGCGTCGGTTGAGATGTGATAGAAAGGCGTCGGCTGAGATGTAATGAAAGGTTTGGCTGAAGGGATGATGGCGGGAAAGGAATGGACTATGAGGAACTGAGGTTCAGAAGGAAGGTGTGTGAAAGTGGAGGTGTTGTGGATAGAAGAGTATAGAGGATGTGTGGCAAACTAAGTATGGTGTGAACAATGGAATGTAGAAGTTCCGAAAAAAGAAGATGTTGGTATATGTTTGCAACTGAGCAAAAAGGATGAAGATAGTGGAAGATGTAAAGAAAATAGCTTTCGGTGAAAACGGGTTTTTGGAGATGATGAAAGAAAAGTGTTTATGATTAAAAGGTAATACTCAATAGTGTAACGGAAGCGTGTTGAATGCTTGCGTGACACTACCCCTCAGCATGCAAAATGTTTCAAATGCGTTGTTCTCCACTGGCAATATTAGGTTTGGAGATTGTTTGTGATGGCACTCTCAATGGAAAACACACTAGGATGGCTGATACTGGGTGGAGATGGTGTGGAAGCAACCATGGATGCACAAAACGAGATAGCGCCAGGATCGTGTAGGAGAGCTGGAAAGTCGCCAGTAGATTGTCGCTAGAGAGCTCCAGAGTTCGCACTTCGCTAAGGTGCAAATGGCATCAAGGTGATGGCATTTATGGACGCCGTCGGTTGGGTTCGGACACGATGGGACATGTCTGTTCGTTGGATTTTGAATGAGAAGCGTTGGTCGAGATTTGATGGAGTCGCGTCGATTGAAATCTGAGAGAGTCACATTGGTCAAAATCTGAGAGAGTCACGTCAGTCGAGGAATGAGAGAGTCCCGTCGGTCGAGATCTGATAAAAATCCATCGGTTGAGATTTGAGCGGATCCCGTCGATTGAGATTTGAGCTGATCCCATCGGTTGAGATTTGAGCTGATCCCGTCGGTTGAGATTTGAGTGGATCCCATTGGTTGAGATTTGAGTGGATCCTGTCGGTTGAGATTTGACAAAATCTCAATATAAAGGAATGGATTTGTGTGATGCTAGTGAAGAACTTCAAGTTGAAAATATGAGTGTGGCCCATAGTAGAAGTTCTTATGAAAAGAGTGTATCCCTAGGAATGTTTGTATGCTTGAGATACCAGTTAGACAGAGATGAGGTGGCTAAAGTGTGATAATCATTTCCGATGGTGTAGCCTATCATTTGTTGATCTAGAACATCCATGACCTATGAATATGTACAGGAAGAAGAGAATGCATAGAAAGTACATAAGTAATGGTATGAAGTATAAACAAGGAACGAGGTGAAAAATAGGCATAGAAAACTACACTACAAGCAAGAACATAAGAAAAATAGAAAGAAAAAATAAAAAATGTAAAATATATACTAGGGAAAAGATGTTAAATTGGGTCAACAAAAAACAACTCTTCGTAATACTACCTTAGACGACCACCATTTGCGACAGTGTCTAAGAGGATTCCGTCAAGTGTTTGCAACTGGACTGCACCATTAGGAAAGATTCTATTAATAACATACGGCCCCTCACTTTTGAATTTCAATTTGTCGTAGTGCTTCTTGGATGTATAAAGAAGCACCTGGTCACCTAAATGTAGATCTTTATTGTGTAGGTGACAGTCATGCCAGGCCTTTTGGCGTCGTTTATTAACCAATTGTGCGTGGTAAGATATAAGTCTTGTCTCGCATAACTGGGTTGACGTAAATAGCCTGGTTTTGAGTTGTTGTTCAATTGCAGCTTTTTCACAGAGATCTATTGAAAAAGCTTCCATGACTCATAATGATGGGACTAAGAATTCTACTGGCATTACCGCCTCTTGACCATATACTAAATGGAAAGGGGTAACCCACCCAGTGGCTTTCTTCGGGGTGGTGCGGTAAGCCCAAACAGCTGAGAAAAGTTTTGTTTCCCAATCAAAGCGACTGGTTTCAACTATCTTGGTCAAAATTTTACAATCGTCTTGTTAGTTGATTCAACCTGGCCATTACATCTAGGGTAGTACGGTGTACTTTTTCTGTGAACAACAAGGTAATGATGTAGGAGGTTATCAATGACAGCATCTAAAAAATGTGTGTCCCGATCACTAACTAACTCAATGGGACAGCAAAACCTGTAATAATATTTTTGTAAAGAATACGCGCGACTGTTTTTGCATTGGCATCCTTCGTTGCTCGAGCCTCCACCCACTTAGTGCCGTAATCTGTGGCTATGAGGATGTAACGAGCTTGAGTATGTTTTGCTGCTGGACTCATTGGTCCAACAAAGTCAATTCCCCACTTATGGAAGGCTTCGTCTTCTATAATGGGAGTCAACGGCGTGAAGTCTACTGTGGTGTTTTTCTTGGCTCATTGACAGACATCACACGCTTTAATGACAAAAAACGTGTCCCTAAACAAAGATGGCCACCACAGTCCTGCTTGAAGGATAATCTTCGCTGTGGCTTCAACAGAAAAGTGGCCACCTCCAATGCCCTCATGAGCCTAAGATATGATAGGTCGTATCTCAGATTCATAAGCACATCGGCAAATGATACCGTCAATGCCTCTTTTGTAAAGTTGTCTCGCAATTAACTGAAAGGGCACTGCTTTTAGCAAAAAATTTCTTTTTGCTACCGTACTCAGGCCTTCTTTGAGTCTGTCTGTTGTGAGGAATTGGGTGATCTCCTCAGCCCATAAGGGTGTAGCATCGATCTGAAAAAGGCATGCATCAGGGAGATCATCGTTGACTAGTGCAGTTGCTTTTTCAGCACTTGGTAGTCTGGAAAGGTGGTCCGCCATGATATGTTGGGTCCCTTTCCGAACGACTACGCAGAAATTAAGTTCCTCTAAAATCAACAGCCATCGAACTATACGTCCCGTTTTACAGGATTTATTAACGATATATAGAAGGGCTTGATGGTTTGTGTAGAATGCAAAGGTCTGGCTTAATAAATAATGTCTTAGTTGCTGCACAACATAGACCATCACCAATGCTTCTCTCTCGGTGGTTGTATAGTTTACTTCAGCAGGCACCAATTGCTTGCTCAAAAAACGTATTGGGAAGTCTTTGCCATACTTGTCCGGTTGCGCAAGAAGACCTCCGATGGCATACTTACTTGCGTCAGTATGCACATGGAACTCTTTCGTGTAATTTGGCAAGCGGAGTATGGGAGCCGTGGTGAGGGCTGTTTTCAACTCCTCAAAGGCCTTAATTTGTTATTCGGTCCAGTGAGGATCTAGCACAACTAAATAAACGAGGCGTGCCTTGCCGGCATAATCGATTATAAAGATGCGATAATAATTTGTATGATTGAGAAAGACATATACTTCCTTCACTGTTGCAGGTAAGGGCATTTCCACTATAACCTTGATTTTTGACGAGTCGGTAGATAAACCGTCCTTTGAAATTATATGCCCAAGTATGACCCCATGGATGACCCATATTTGGCATTTATCAGGGTTTAGTGAGATTCCAAATCTACGACAACGAATGAAAATTTTCTCCAGGGTGTCAAGGTGTGTAGCTGCGGAGGAATGTACACCTAGATCAACGAGATAAATCTCCATGATTCGATGTAACAGATCTTGAAAGGCCAGTTGCATGACCCTTTGAAACGTTAAAGGGGCATTGCATAAGCCAAAAGGCATAACGTTATAAGCATAAACCCCGTTCTCTGTTGCAAAGGTCGTTTTATGTTTATCTTCAGGGGCTATTTGAACAAGAAAATACCTGTTGAATCCATCCAAGAAGCTGAAAGCTTCAGCTCCTGCCATGTCCTTGAGGATTTGAGTCATTAAAAACAAGGGAAAATGGTCTTTCTTCGTAACCGCATTAAGGTTTTTGAGATCGACACAGATATGAAGCTTGCCATTTTTCTTGGGTACAACCACAATGGGTGATACCCAATCAGTATGTTGAACTTCATTAATGAAGCCAGCATCCAACAATTTCTTAATATCTTCGTCGATCCTCTCATGATAAAGATGTTTAGATCGATAGGGTTTAGCCCTAATAGGCTTAGCATTGTCTTCTAGAAGGAATCTTATGGACAACTATTTTAGGTGGGATTCCTTTCATTTCTGTATAATTCCATGCAAATACATCCCTGTATTTGCGAAGTAATGTTTCCAGATCAGCAAGCTGGGTTGATGAGAAATGTGCACCAACATGAACTATTCAATCTGTCTTCTTGTCAGTATCTTTAAGGTTTAGTGGAATGGTCTTAGCAGGTCCTTCAAAGGAGTTGGAATTTGGTGTAGGCTCCCGATGTGGCTGTGGTAACTGGATAACAACGTCATCTAGTGTAAATTCTTTGAACTTCTGTGGAAGATCAAAAGGTGGGTTGACAAAAGGTTCGGGAACTTTGGGAATCATTTGAGGTGATTCACTACCGGACGTGGAAGCTTGGTCGGATTGTTTGGTTTCTGTCCCTTTTAACAAGGGCTTGATTGGCTGTTTAAGCTTCTCACGCATCTGTTTTTTATGCTCGGTTAATTTTGTATCAAAAACTTTAGTTTTTTTATAACCGAGGTTTTTGTGGTTTTTGAGTGGGCGGTGTTGGTGCCTCACTTATCAAATCGTCGTCGATTGTATCCCAGACTTTGTCGAGATACACATCCCATGTATATACTTTGGGTTTGGACTTGTATGTTTGTGTGTTGGGTACCTTGGATGTCAGTTGGACGTGAGCCAACGGTCCTAGTGTCATTATCTCCTTAGGAACTGATGTTGGCGGATAAGGTTGTGCATCTAGATATAGGAGTACATGTTCATCCGTCATGTCTACATCATCCATGGAAAGAATACCTTCTTCCGAAACATGGGCGGTAGAGACACTAGGTTTTCCTGGGCACCACGCTATAGGAATCAGGTCAATCATCATAAGTGGGATGATGGGTGTGTCAATGTCTATAGAGAATGGGAGGATATCCACATTTGCTGCAGCAGTTTCGATACGACATCAATTGGAATCCACAGTGGCTAGTGCGTGACCCCAATTGATTATGTTCGTGGATCTCGTATAGTGACCTTTTGGTTGGATCAGGACACTATCTGATTCGTCATATGTTGTGGATGACCAATCATCGTATACCTTGGCGGGCTTGACATGGCCTGTTGAGTCAACCGTGACTCGTTGATTGTGGTTACCAAAGGTAATTTTGCTATGCTTCCAATCTTGGACAAAACCTGCCATCTGGAGCCAAGGTGTACCAAGAAGGAGTTTATATGTATTGTTATCTTCTAGTAAATCTAAAATGACACAATCTAGCACAAATTTGACACCTGCTATGCGAACTTTTATATTTGATAAATGACCAGCAGGGTCAGTAACTCGTTGATCAGCCATGCGAAGTTTATATCGTGGTTGATCGAGGGTATTGAAGCCCCATGACTTTGCCAATGACAAAGCCATTATATTAACGCCTGATCCGCTATCTAGGATAGCAGATACTGCAGGATAGTCTTTATAGGACAAAGGTAGGGTGATGCTAGTCCCCTTAGCAACACCTATATTCAACAGATTCATAGGAATTTGGAGAATTTCAAGAATCTCTTCTGTTTCCCGTTGTTCATCAAGAATAGTAGGCAGCTAAAAATTTTGATGGATATAACGTTGAAGCCCAGTGAAGAATTTTATTGCGATATGAAACAACATGGTGAGTTGAGCTTGCAGGAGGTTAGAAAATACTTCAAGTCCCTGTAGGGATTGCTCCTTTTCGGGGATATGAGCTGAGAATAGACTTTATGTATGTTCTTCCTCTCGCAAAAACTCATCTCGAAACTCATTGTATTGTCGTTGTTCCACCTTTGGGTCTAGGTAATCTTTTGGTAATGTGGAAGCCGTCAAGTGGCTTCCCTGGGGGTCAACTGATTTGACATTATTTTGTTGTTGTTCATGTTGTTGGCGTTGTGCTCTAGTGAGAACTCTAACAGGTTCGGATGAGATATGACGTGTTGGAAGGATCCTGTTAGGTTGTTTAGGGCAGTCTTTGAAGCTGTGTTTGCGAACACAGTCTGGACATTCCACATGGTATTGGTTTTTAACTTTACAGTCGGCCATGAAATGTCCCGTTTCGCTACAAATAAGGCAGCGGTTGCTCATTGTGCCTATGGCAATAGCATAACCATCTTGGTTGGCTAGCTGTGCTGGATTTTCTGGTGGTGTTGAATACTCATCTTGTTTGCACGAGCATGAGTTGTCTGTTTGATATTGTTGAGAACTAACAAATGGAAGTGTTGAGGAGTGATCATAGGAGTTTTCAACAAGAAGTGTCTGTGCAGACTCTCGACGATTGCGATGTTTTTGTGCTCCTAGATCGGGTTGTCCTCATGGAGGTGGTCCTAAGAGTGCCAATTGTGGATGAGGTTCATGTCGAGGTTGTCTGGGCAACTCTTGTATATGGATTTGATTGTTTCGTGGTGAATAGTGTGTATGTTGGTTCTGTGAAACAAATGGTTGTTGAGGAGGTTGATAATGTCTCCTGGCTGGTTGTGAGGCTGGTTCCTTGGGTTATAATAGCAGTAAATAGAGGTATGTCCCATAAAGTCGCAGATGTCACATTTGATCAAGGAAGTATCTGGGACCGGTTGCTATGAAGGGCACTCATTGCCAGTGTGTGCACCTCGACAGTGAGGGCACCACGTGTTCTCTCATCTATGGTGGATTTGGCTAGTGGGTAACTGACCCGACATCAAACTCTGGATAGACTTAAGAGTGTTTTGAAACTCTTTCGTGAGTTTTTCCATCTGTTGTTGGTGTTGCTGGCTAAGCAACTCCATCTGTGTTTTCCACAATTGTTCTTGAGTTTTGTCGTTTGGTCGAGCTTCTTGGACAGCACGATGTGCTCTCCGTTCACGTGGTTCATCGACATCAGAGCCCTCGTCTTCCTCTCGAATGGCATGAGACATGGCTTGTTTCAATGATGTATATTCATCAGGAACGAAGTTCACATCTTATCCATCGTGGGAGTCCAACGAGGAACCAAATTATGAGCATAGACTCAGTGGGTCGTTTTTGTACCTGACTTTTTAATCTTTTATATCGTTCAATATAGTCACGTACTTTCTCATCGTTTGTCATTTTGATGTTACTTAGCTTGACAAAAGGACTTTCTATCAAGCAAAATGGCTTGAAGCGTTTGATAAAGGCCTTATTTAAGAGTGACCAGTCACGTTTATCTTCACGATCAAGGTTAAAAAAACGACGCTCATGTTTGATCGATCATGGTCATTGAAAAGAGCTGTACCATGGCTTCCGGTGATGTCTCGCCATAGAAGTCACATGCGTTCTCAAAGACTTGAAGAAATCTTTGAGGATTAGTGTTACCATCGTACGTAGCTAAGTCTAGTTTTGGGGTACATTTTTCAGTACGTGGAACATTATTCGCAAAAACTCCGTTTAAGTGAGCTCGTGCATGTGAAGATTCGGCAGCATGAAAATGTGGTCGTTCGTATGGAGCTTCATAACGCATAGATTCCCATCTGTCGAATGGGTTGGTGGATGGCTCTTGGACTTGGGATTTCATCCGGGAATATCTGTTAAATCGAGCATGTTCAATGGATGGGGAGACCATCTCTGGTGGATAGTCCTCCATAGAATTCAAATCGTAAGGGTGATCCATAACAACTTGTAGAGTATCGTATGATTGTGTAAATAGGCTCCTGGACGCTTGTTACGGTGGCTATGGTTGTTGGAATGCGGTTGCTACGGGTCCACGGTGGCTACGAGTGCAATGCGACCAGTGGCGGTTGATACGGTTGAATGTGGTGGCAGCAGTCTAATGCAGTGGTAGTGGTCTAATGCGGTGATTGCGGTCTGTTGCGGTCTATGCGGTTTGTATGGTGGGGGCGTGTCATGTGTAAGGCATAGTGCATCAGATGCAAATGGGAATAGATGGAGGCAAATGTAATCGGTGGCGAGGATGTCGAGTGGAGATGGATGCGGTTAAATGCAGTGTCGTGGAGTTTTTTTGATGGATTTAGGACGGACGTATGCAAAAAATGATTGAGTATAATCAGAATGCAGTGGAGCAATCGAATTCGTAGGTGGTCGTTATATTACGATCTTGCAATTTACACGGTTCGAGGAGTGACAAGAGTGAATGACAGTGAATTGCGTGTGGTTGCGATGGTGGACGGATCCTACAGTTCGGGATAGAGGGCAACGGTTTGTGGTGGGTGATGTACTTACGAGTTACGGTGGATTGCGAGTCCGTACAGATTGCGATGGGTTGCGGTCCTCACGGTTACCGACGGTTTGCAGTCATATAGTTTACGATGGGTTACGATTGGTGGCGGTGGAATGTATGTATGCAGATTATTACGGGTGAAGGAATGACATGAGTGGATTGTGGTCGCTACGGTTCAATACGACAGGTGGAATCTCTGGGATTCGGTTTATACCGTTGGAAGAGTGTAGGTGTGTGATGGCGGTGCTTACGATAGGTGTGGTGTTGTTGTTGACGATGGTTGTGGCTCAAGGCGATCACTACATTGTATGGTAGGTGTGTGCGATGGCTACGGTGCAAGGTGTGAAGCAATGGGTTTTGTTGAATGTATTTCCTACGGCTCAATGTAGTTCTCACGGTGCAGAGTGGTCACTACGGGACAATGTGATTGTTACTGCTGGAAGGTGGTCGCAATGACTGTAGTGTGTTTTATGATGGTCTCAATGGTTCAAGGGTCGGTTGAGATCTGAGAGCATTCGTCGGTCGAGAACTAACGCGAGGGCGTTGGTCAAGATCTGACGCGAGGTTGTCAGTTGAGTTCTGACGCGAGGTCGTCGGTTGAGATTGGGACGGAAGCTGTCGGTCGAGATCTGACACAAGGTCGTCGGTCGAGATTTGACGCGAGAGCGTCGGTCGAGACGTGAGCGAATGCGTCGGTTGAGACGTGAGCAAATGCGTCAGTTGAGATTTAAGCAAATGCATCGATTGAGATGTGAGCAAATGCATCGGTTGAGACTTGAGCAAATGCGTCGGTTGAGATTTAACTCAAGACATGGCAGGATTGTTCTGTAGTGGCTCGATCGAGAGTCAATGTGTAGCAGTTCGGTCTAGACAAGAGTCGTGGCTCGGCTTGGGAAGGAGCGTGAAGCGTCGGTTGAGACTGAGCTTCGCGCTAGTCAGGACGAAAGTGGTGTGGTCTGTATTGAAGGTGTGGAAGTCATGAGAGCGATGGTTGTGCTGCACAGATTGGAATGGTTTGGGGCTGTTTAATGTCTGTGTAGCTGCGGAATGGCGCCAAATGTTCACAGATTTTACTCTATCTGTGAACACGATTTTTTGGGTTTCTTTACTTCTTCGTTCTTCCTTATGTAGTTACGATTCTTACAGATCTTCTTCTTTATTAGAACAATTACTAGACAGAAGTGTTACTCAGGTTGTAGCGTGTATTTCCCAGCCTGTTAGTGGGAGTCACGGATTCGATACTCAACTACATGCATTAACCAGCCATGTAACCAATCTTAGCTCAAGAAGATCAACATTCTGGAACAGGGAGCAATCCTACCACTATCTACTAAATCAGAAAACAATCAAGAACAAGATTAACTACTCAAACAGGAAACAAGAAACAAGAAACTAGATTCCTACAGCATAGTAACAGTCCAAGAATCAAGAAACACTCATATCTTGATGCTTAGATTGCCCAAGAACAATCAAAAACTGAAATGTAAGAAAGTATGCAAGATCTACGCACAAACCACCCTTTTTAGTTTACTTGCATGCTGATTCCTACCTTATTTCACAAACAAGAAATGAATCCTAATCCACAACTAAGTAAGAAACAAGAAAACAAGATCCTAGTTAATCCACAATACAAGAAAATCAAGCATGCTCATAGAAACTTCACTCAAGAACATTGCCACGAACAAGGAGCTTAGCAATTATCAAGAACTCATGAAGGATCCTCTTTATTTGCTCAAGAGAACTTGACAATACATTCAAAGCTCTCTCACAAGAGAGGGGAGCCCTTAAATAAGCAAGAAGGCTGCCCATGTGGAGCCCAAGTGGCAATTCCACCAAATTAGAAATTACATGTGGAATTTTCCCTTCCACTAAAGGTCATTATCAAAAGGTGGCTCACTCTAACTAATTTAAGGGAAGTCTACATTTATTTACAAAGCCTAGGAAATATGACTAGCTCCTACATGGTCGTTCCTTCTCTAGGATACACCATGTAGGCTCACATAGATATTTCACTGTCATCCTAGCTAGTAATTTCTCTGCTCTCATGCTCGGCTCTCAGCTTCTTATGCTCTCCTCCTTTTGAGACCTCCTCGGTCATGGGTGAGAGGCATTCTGTGTCTTTGGCTTGGCTTGGCATTTGGGGATTCTCTGGAATCTGCTAACACAGCCCAACAGCGCTTAGCGCTACTTGGACCATGGCCTATTACTTGAAGACATTGTCGATGAAGTTCTTCAAGGAGCTGCTACCTTCATAGTCAACTTCTTTGAGGTGGCAAGGTCAAGGAAGGCTTGCATTTCAATGACCTTCTTTATGTACCTACTGGCTGCTATTACTGAGCCAGACGGATAAAACTACAATTGGGCTCACCTAGTCCAAGAAGAAATTTAAAAGGCCCTTCTCTCTCCAAAGAAGCAGACTACGGTGGGACCCTTTCTCACTCAACTAGCAATACACCAAGCGGGCGACCTAATTGACCCTTCAGCAGACTTTCCAGCAGAATCTTCCATTGAGGCCACATTTTCTAAGGCAAAATCTAAGAAGTCCACGCCATAAGATAAGGACTGGCACCAAACAGTCCAACACCTTTTCGGCACAAGCAGCAGTCCAAGCCGCACCCAACTCGCCAAAACATACTTTTGCCACACAATTGGAGTCCATACTAATGGATGAAGTAGCATCACAACCAATAGCAACGGCTACCAACTAGCCCTTCAAGGCAGAGCAGTCGACTCCAAGAGCTACTCAAGCGGAGGCCATCTTTTAAGCTTCCCCCTTTACCGTAGATTCTAATAGAGATCAACTCACCACCAAGGCACACAACTATAAAAAATCAGCCTAAAGATACCATGGTAGCAGATACCGCCAAAGAAGTTCCAAACACTCAAGGGAAAGACATTATCATTCTTGATTGAGGAGAAGGGTCGCCCACACATACCTATACGGGATACCCTGATGGAGCCCACCCCCCGATGTGTACAATAAAGATCCGTCTCAGAACGTAGAAGCTCAAGCAGCTCCATCTAGAGACATCCACACAATCCCAGATTTTGGCAAGCCACCAGAGGAGGTTAATGTCCCAGTGGCCAGTGCACTTTCTCATGCACATGGTCTACTCAAGGATCTCAACTGGCCGTTGCAAGATTGACTCCACCACCATCGCCGAGCAGAGTCAGCAATGAAAGCTAAACAGGACCTTGAGCTCCACAACCAACAATTGCAACAAGAAGCTGATCACGCAAAGAAGCAGATGGCCACGGTGCAACATGAAATGGATGTTCGAGAGAAATGAGGAAAGTAGTACCTTACAAGGAAGAAGACAATGTAAATATCAATTTTGTGTAATTTATGGCCCAAGCATGGCATCCTGTGCATATAAGCCCATTTTGAAGAGCCGTCAGTAGATATTTGGTGTTAGGCCCCAAGTATGGCACCTAGTGTGCATAAGTCCAACTTGTGGTGCCATTAGTCACTAAGGGGCAAGAAACCAAATTTTGCAAATCCCAAGGTTTAAACTTAGACTTAAAAAAGTATGCAAAAGTCAATGTCAAGATTCTAAAAAGAGCTTACATTCTATATTGAGACTTGACATCCCTAGTCCCATAAGTAAATTTGGAAATGACACTCCACAAGCTTCTATTAAGATAAGCCTTTTTATGTACTTTCTATCCTTAATGCAAGAGAGCTAAGTGCTACCATTTTGGGTCCACTCGTGCTAATTTTGGTGTGTGGCTAATTATAGTGTGGCTTTATGCTTATTACTTTTGTTTCTAAGTTCTTGCTATTTTAGCCCATGTTAGCATATGTGCTTAATCATTGTGTGGTTCTAATTTAGTGGAGCTTTTTAGAGAGTTTGTGGAAGAGTGTATGAGTGAGTAGAGAGGGAAGAGAGAGAGAGAGGAGAAGGTGTGGAAGAGTGTGTTAGAGTTAGTGTGATTTTGGTTTTAAAGTTAGTACTATTTGGTTTTAGTTGTGTTTTCAAGGCATCTTGCTTGCAAGTAGAAATAGTGTTAACCCTTTTTATTTTGCATGCATCCTCAAGGCTCCTAGGTTCGAGCCCTACTTCCCGTGCTACAAACGACTTAGGAGGAGAAGGTGAAAGCCTTTTACTTCTTGACAACAATATAGATGATGCACTCATTTTGTCTAATGACGCATTCTTGCTGCACATTCTTGCTGCACACCACTAAGAATGATTTGTTGAAGGAATTCGACATGACTGACATGGGCACTATTCATTCATTGTTAGGAATACACATTATCAGAGATAGATCACAAAAGAAGATCTATCTTAGCTAGTAGAAATATCTAGAGAATATTCTAGGAAAGTTTCATATGACTAATTACAAACCAGTTTGATACACCAATGGACCCAGGCATAATATTGACCAAACATTTCTGTGCTGACACCGAAAGTGAGACACTCGACTTGTCGAAGTATCCTACTGGAGGATTTGCGAACATCGAGGCAACCCTAACCATAGCTAATAAGTGAGAGGGATTTGGCACCTTGCGTGTGTAAGTCCAATCCGATGATCACATAGTTAAAAAAAGGACTTTAGGTCTTTTTGTGGGACTTCTAATGTCGCAAGGCCTAATAGTCAAGTTAGTGAATAAAAAGAGTTCCACCAAATTCAAATTGGTTCTCTCCAATTTTTGAATGGGTTCCCTCCACTTTTTCTTGTTGTTTTTGTTTTGTTTCTGTAAATCGACTAAGATGTAAGTAACCTTCACCCTTCACATTGAAGATTCTTTGTATGAAGGTAGTATTGTTTGCAAGTCGGCAAAGGTTGGTAAAAAAGGAACAGAAAGTTATCAAGACTGATGATGATTTTGCCCTCTTTTTCATCAACATAGCATAAATGAACAATTTTTATTGCTTTCTCTGATTTATTTAGATCCAAATGGATCTTAAGAATGGTGATCTATCTAGCTTCTCCTGCTCAACAATCAAACTAGATTTCAAAAAAGAAATTCCACACAGATCAAACAAGATCTCTCCCAAATTAACCCAATGAAAAATTGGCGTAGCTCCCTGGCAATCGTGCCAAAATTGTAGTGGATATTGTCTATCCACCCTCAACCCTAGATCCAAGCACACAAGTTTCAAGGAGATGAAGAAGATTAACTAGTTGTCATGCAAAAATTTGTTTCCATGAGAGCAATAACATAGTTCATAATCCATCAAATGCATATGATTCATATCTAACACTAAGATCTATTAACACTAGCAATTAACACTACATCCACAACAATGATAGAGACTTAATCTTCTCTCTGTCTCTCTCTCTCTCTCTCTCTCTCTCTCTCTCTCTCTCTCTCTCTCTCACACACACACACACACACACACACACACACACACACACACACACACACACACACACACACAAAGCATAAGAATGATCAACTCCAACAACAATCAAATCCAACAATTAGCAAATACAAAGAAAACATGAGAGAGAGGAGGAAAGGTGAAGAGCAGGACATTCCATATCCATTCCATAAGAGGATAACTAGCTTGTATTGAAATGAAGAGAAAGTGTGTACAATATTCGAAACTACCAATATATATATATAGTGGATTTTGGGGCTTTGGCCTCAAATCTTATTGGCCAATTTCTACCCTAAGTATTTGAAATTCAAAAAGTTGATGGAACCCATTTAAAAATTGGAGAGAACCAATTTGAATTTTGGTGGAAATCTTTTTTATTCACTAACTTGATTATTAGGCCTTGTGACATTAAAAGTTCCACAAAAAGGCCTAAAGTCCTTTTATTAACTTCTAACTAATCAATTATCTATGTGATCATCGGGTTGGACTTACACACGCAGGGTGCCAAATCCCTCTCACTTATTAACTATGGTTTAGTGTTGCCTCAATATCTGCAAACCCTCCAACATATCCTTATCACTCACTAATAAGATCTTTAATGTATGTCATGTTGTGCACCAGACCAGATTTTGCATACACTATCAGCACATGAAGTCAATTCATGTCCAATCCTAGGATCTTACATTGGAAATCATTAAAGAGAGTGATGAAATATATTCAAGGCAATATCGATCAGACATTGTGTTATGATGGAAATGCTATCGACTAAATGGTTCTTCAAGGCTATTCCGAATCAGATTGGGAAGGAAATGTTTCTACCAGAAGATCTACCTCCGGGTTCGGTTTCTTTTTGGTAGGAGGACCAATTTCATGGAGTTTGAGAAAGCAAAAATCAGTCACGCTATCTTCGATCGAGACAGAGTATTGTTTTTGCCGTTGTGTCCTAATTGTGTCCTTACTTAGGTCGGCTTCAACGATGGGAGTATACCACATCTAGAATTTGATAATACTTTATGAAATATTATGGGTCACTTGATGGGTCTTGGTTTGTTAAGAGACAGGTCTCACTTCTCGCTTCTTCCGAAGGTGTTGGTCTTATCTACATAGTTTCCATTGCTCCAACTGCTTTTCTAGAGAGTTGAGCCCTTGTTGCCTCTACACTTAGTTCTTGGTTTTAGACCTATTCTTCTTGATTTAGTAGCTCATGTGGAAATGGGTAATCTTTATTTTCAACAACATCTTCATGCGGCCAAGGACCTCATCTTTCCACCCATGCAAGCTTCTTTGCCTCCCTTTGAGACTTTGCTCAATCATCTACATGCTCTCATGCTTTCACATATCTTCTTAGTGATTCACCTTCCGACGAGACTTGGACTCGCCTTCTTTCTTGTGCAGGCCCATGTGTTGGTGCTTTTTTTGGCTTGTTGCACGTCCTGTCATTCTGCTCTTGCATATCTCTTCAAAGCTGTTTGTCGCTGCTTTTCGAGTTAGATTGGGGTTTCCTCATCCGATGTTGGTGGGTTTGACGAAATGTTCATGCGGTCACCCTCTTGATCCTCTTAGCACTCATTTTATGTGATGTCCTTATGGTGCAAATCATACCGCGACTCACGATTCCATTCATGACGTACCGTTTATTTCATAGTCGTCTCATCGTTAGATTGATCTTGTTCTCTGATGGGAGGGGGTTCACACTCTTGGAGATGTTGTTATTGTTGACCTTCGTGGCTAGACCTCTTGCATCGAGCGTTTACTACCCAAGTTGCTGCTGCTTCTCATGCAACTCAAGATATAGAGCAAAATTTTGCAATTTTGGAGAAGACTTTATTCCTTTTGCTTTGGAAACTTATGAGTGCTTGCATAAGAAATTTGATGATTTTCTATCAACTTGTGTAGGATTTGTAGTGAAACTCGAAGCATGTGATGCATCATCTTCATCTATCATTACGTTCAACGAGTTTCTACCAGTCTACAATGCATTCAAGTACTTGCAATACTTTAATGTACCATGGTTGTAGGAACAACTGCTTCTTAGCTCCCTACACTATCTATACTTACAATGATCTTAGCTAGCGACTTGCATCAAGCATTAGGCTTCAATAACTAATATGTTGGATTTTTGCTTCGCGATATGTGTTGTAGAGTATCTCAATTTGCCTTATGGCCTTTATACTTCCTACATTCATTATTCCTTTGTACTCCAATGAGTTTTCCCATCTTTTATCAATGAAAACAAGAAGTTTCTTTTATAGACACCGCGAAGTGCAGTGCGCCCTTGTTGATTATTAGCGCGGAGGCAATAACGGCCGACACTGTTCGTTGATCGCCACGTGTCCCAGACACCCTCCCATGTTGCCCCCCGTGCTGTTCGCGGATACTCGCATGCCCGAAAAGTTTTGGGACTGGCAGATTTTGGGACCCAATGCCACATGGCATCTCAAAAATTATTCCATAAGTTTTTGGGATACGTAGCCATTGCTGCATATGTTATGAAACAATTGCATTACTCATATACATGTATAGACATGCGATGGTGTTGTGTTCGTAGAAGTGTCCTACGTGCACTTCGCTATAGGTGTTGTATGGTATGGCAATTCCCCTTATGGCCTTTATACTTTTTACATGCATTGTTCCTTTGTACTCCGATGGGTTTTCCCATATTTTATCAATGAAAATAAGAAGTTTGTTCTATAGACAATGCTTATCAGTACGGACACGATTATGCCCGTCACTGTCCGTTGATCGCCATGTGTCCCAGGCACCATCCCATGCTGCCCACCTATTGCTCGATACCCACGTGCTAGAGAAATTTTGGGACCGGGAGATTTCGGGACCCAGGAAATTTCGAGATCGAGAAATTTCAAGACCCAATGTAATGCCACGTGGCATTTCAAAAATTATCCCATAGGTTTCTAAGATACATCGCCATTGGTTTATATATTATGAAACAATCACATTACTCGTGAACATTTGCTGGCACGCGATGGTGTTGTGCTCGCAGAAGTGTCTCGCATGCGGTCGAGAAAATTCGGGACACGAAAAACTTGAGTTGTGAGTGTCCGCAAAATTTCGGGACCCGTGTGCTTGTGCATGCCGAGGACTCACAAGCTAGTGCTATTGGAAATCTTGGGACTCACAAAAAATTGTCAAGACCACAAATTTTTTTGGGAAGGCTGCTCGCTTGCCCCAAAGTTGTTGTTGGGCAAGGCTAGGGCAACGGTGCCACATGTCGCACAAGCACGGGAGCAGAGGAGTTACTTCCTCTCATGTGCCAATAAGCGAATGCCAAGTCCGCCCACAGAAGTCCCTCTCATCCAACATTGAGGAATGATGGAGAGATGATGATCTCTCAACCATCAAGGAGGAATCTCCACCCTTGATGAGAGTGAGGGTGATGATCGCATCTCAGCCGTTGATTGGGCCCTTGAGTAAAGATTTAGGGTTCGCTTCTCTTTCTGTTTGACGTTCTTTCGCAGAAGCGAGGCGAGCGCCATAGCCAGCTCCAAGGAAGCTTTTGAGCAGAGGCGATCGTCTGGTGGAAAGAGGCGAAGGTGAAGGCGATGGCTGTTGTCACAGCCAAGACGGTAAAGGATGTATCGTCGCATGAGTTTGTGCGAGCGTATGCGGCTCATCTCAAGAGATCTGGCAAGGTTTGTTTGTTTCGTCTTTTCCTTTTGCATCTCTCTTAAGCTCGTGGCCCTCTTCTGAGGGTTTGATTTTCTGCATAGCTGCGAGCTTCATGTGATGGATGGCCTTTTCAGAATGCCAGTTAATTCTAGTCAGAAATCCTTTTCCGTCAGAATATTTGTTATGCGGAAAACCTAGTTTTTCATCATGCTCAACATGATTGCTGTTTGAGAACCGCATTTTACCTATTGATCCGCTGAACTGCATTTTCATTTCATCATTCTCATGTAAAATTTAGTGTTCATAATGATATCGGTGCAATTATGGTGAAACTTTGATTCTTAATTATGGTGCATAGCATTTTTTTGCTTTCCTTCTAGCGGAGCTTGTGTTATTTGATTTTTTCGAAAGGGTGCTGTGCAGCAGAAATGTGATATTTCTCAATTTATTATACATCCTTGCAAATCGATTGTCGTGTCCTTTTGTTTTATAGATCGAGCTACCAGCATGGGCTGATCTTGTAAAAACAGCGACTTTTAAGGAACTTGCTCCTTATGATGCTGATTGGTACTACATCAGAGCTGGTATGGTATCTTCTCCTTCTCTTTTAAGGAATTGGCTTTTTCTTGCATGGAAGCTTTTAATTTTATTGGTTAACTAGTTGAATTAGTTCTCGCATGATGCGGCATGGAAGAGATGTACGTGGACCCTTTTTTGAATATATATTTATATATACGAAGCGATGCGTGTCCCGTGATAACGTTTACTCTCAGGAATACAATCTTTAGTGACGGCAGCCGTAGATGCCCGTAGAAGGTTCGGAATGCCAATACTTGCTTACCTATTGCTCAGTCTTCGCATATAGTACTCTTTCTGGGAAGAGACTGCCGAAGAAAGCTCTGATTGACAGAGAACGAACGACATTGCCTGGCGCAGCAGCCCAGAATAGTGGTATAGTTTTCAACATTGTCAGGAAAATTGGTCCTTAGGGGATAGAATAATCGGCCCCATCAAAATCTGATTGACGCATCCTTCAGGCTTCTGCTCTCATCATCATTCACTCACTGCGTACTTCCCCTTCCACTTCCATTACAGTTGTATCCCACTCGTACTCAGATCAGCATCAGGCTTCTTGTGTGTGATGGTAGTAGCTGACCTTGGGGAATAAGTGGCATGATATGATATAATATATACTAGTAAAGAGTGCCCGTCATTGACGGGCAGTGGCGGTCGATGATTTGGAAATTCAGTATGTCGTTAACGGACGATGATTTTTTCGATCTAGGTGGCGGTGGTCCCTATGCGGCCTAAATGCGGTCCTTACGCGACGGTCCTTATACGGCCTAAATGCGGTCCCTATGCCTTCGTTCAGAAGTAGCCGTAGGCGAACGTGAGAACCGTGAGTGAGAGGAGAGAGAAACCGTGAGAACCGTGAGTGAGAGGAACTGTGAACCGTGTGTGAGAGAGAGAGGGAGAGCATCCGAGAGAGAGAGCATCGTGAGAACCGTGAGTGTGAGAGAGGAACTGTGAGAACCGTGAGTGAGAGAGAGAGAGAGAGGGAGAGCATCCGAGTGAGAGCATCGTGAGAACCGTGAGTGAGAGAGAGGGAGAGCATCCAAGAGAGAGAGAGAGAGGAACCGTGAGAACCGTGAGTGAGAGAGGAACTGTGAGTGAGGAACTATGAGAACCGTGAGTGGGAGAGAGAGGGAGAGCATCCGAGAGAGAGCATCGTGAGAACCGTGAGTGAGAGAGAGAGGAACCGTGAGAATCGTGAGTGAGAAGAACCGTGAGTGAGAGGAATTGTGAGAACCGTGAGTGAGACAGAGGGAGGGCATCCGAGAGAGCATCGTGAGAACCGTGAGAGAGAGAGAGAGAGAGAGAGAGAGAGAGAGAGAGAGAGGAACTGTGAGAACCGTGAGTGAGAGAGAGGGAGAGCATCGTGAGAACCGTGAGTGAGAGAGAAGAACCGCGAGTGAGAGGGAGAGCATCCGAGAGAGAGCACCGTGAGAACCGTGAGTGAGAGAGAGAGAGAGGGAGAGCATCCGAGAGAGAGAGCATCGTGAGAACCGTGAGAGAGAGGGAGAGCATCCGAGACAGAGAGGGAGAGAGCATCGTGAAAACCGTGAACCATGAGCGAGAAAGAGAGGAACCGTGAGAACCGTGAGTGAGAGAGGAACTGTGAGAACTGTGAGTGAGAGAGAGACGGAGAGCATCCGAGAGAGAGCATCTTGAGAACCGTGAGAATCATGAGAGAGAGGAACTGTGAGCGAGAGAGAGAGGAACCGTGAGAACTGTGAGAGAGAGAGAGAGAGAGAGAGAGAGAGAGAGAGAGAGAGAGAGAGAGAGAGAGAGGGAGGGAGAGAGAGAGAGCATCGTGAGAACCGTGAGAGAGAGAGGGAGAGCATCTGAGAGAGAGAGAGAGAGAGAGAGAGAGAGAGAGAGAGAGAGAGAGAGAGAGAGAGAACCGTGAGTGAGAGAGGGAGAACATCCGAGAGAGAGAGCATCGTGAGAGCCATGAGAACCGTGAGTGAGAGAGAGGAATCGTGAGAACCGTGAGAGATGTGAGTGAGAGAGAGGAACTGTGAGAACCGTGAGAGAGAGAGGGAGAGCATCGGTGCCTGAATTTCTGCACGTAAGCAGGAATCTAGAGCGACTATATCATATAGCAAGTGATGCAGACCACAACGGCTACATACGGTCTCTCGCTCTCGCTCTCTCTCTCTCTCTCTACATACGGTCTCTCTCTCTCTCATATTTCTTTGGCTCATTTTGAAAAGGTGAGAAACATTTGTCAACGATTTGGTGCTATAATAATAATGCTAACGCAAGATACGTTGCTATAATAATAATGCTAGGGCAAGATATGTTGCTAACGATGGTTCAACAATGGATGCTATAACATCTGTATCAGTGCTTCAACGATGGATGTTTCAACAATGGATGTTTCAATGATTTGGTGTTATATCAATGATGGTTTCTGCTATAACGCTTTGGTGTTATAACGATGGTTCAACGTTGGATGTTTCTAACGATGGATGTTTCAACGATGGATGCTATAACATAATAACTTTATTATTATAACGATGGTTCAATGATGGATGCTATAACATCCGTATCAGTGCTTCAGCGATGTTTCAATGATGGTTCAACGATGGATGCTATAACATCTGTATCAGTGCTTCAACGATGGTTCAACAATGGATGGTTCAGAGATTCGATTTGGTGTTATAACGATGGTTCAACGATGGATGTTCAACGATTTGGTGATTCAATTTTGTGTTTACTCGGCAATCTGGAATTCGTAGCATAGCATCCGACGCGACTCAGACTAAAGACTCCATAGAATGACTGAATGAAAACAAAACGCACAATTCGGACACTGATTGAGACAATCCAGCCATTGGTACAACAACTTCAGTCCATGAACAATCATGTAATTCAGTGAAGTCATCTACTTATATTGCGATTCAGAGGAAGGCATTCCATAATATTGCAGTTAAGACGAAGTTATTCCGTAACATTATGATTTATATGAAGGTATTCTATAATATTGTGACTTAGACGAATGTGTTCCATAAAACTATATTTATTCAAAAGAGATATTATAGGAAACATTTTGAACTTGTTTGAAAATGTTTGCATTGAATTTAGCTCCTTTAACGGGCAGGCCTACGTTCACGCTGCCGCTTGATCCATCTATGAGATTTACAAACCTGAGCTGCCCTGTTGCTCTGCCTGTGGACTGAGGGGCATGCCATCGGAGAGCTGGCTCTACTGCAATAGCGCAGAATGTCTGCAATCTGGTTGAGGGTGAGGTCGTTGCCCAGGCGCGCAGCCACTGGAGCAAGGGCTGAGTTGTCTATAGCGAGGAGGGTGAGGCTGTTGCGGCTGTTGTTCTTGGAGGCAACTCCAGTTTGTGTCAAGAGGTTGTTGCGGACGGAGTAGTCTAGGTTTTGATCTAGAATGGCGGTGATGTTTTGATCTACCAAGAAGTCGTGATCCAGAGAGAGAGAGAGAGAGAGAGAGAGAGAGAGAGAGAGAGAGAGAGAAATCCTTGCTTGGTGAAGCTCCCTCGTGCTTGATAGAGATGATGGATTTTGCCAAAGCGGCCGCTGAGGAAGCATGGAAGTTAATGGAAAGGGGACAATCTGAAATACTCCTTCCTTGACGACGCTGAAGAACGTGAAAAGAGAGAGCGCACGCGCTCTGGGGAGGAAAAGAATTTGAAATTGTGTGCGTGCGCCCAAAAAAAAATGGCTTCTATGTGTTGTTTTTCACACGCATAGACCTTTCAATTGTTTTTTAGCTTTTCGCGTTGTAAAAAGCGTGACATTTTGTTACGAGCAAAGCGTGACATTTTTGGCGGGCAGAGCGTGACATTTTTGACGGCATGGCGACATTCTCTCTCTAAAATAGTTTTAATATATATGATGATGTGACCGGTATATATTTAAGCTATTAGGCTATACGTGAAAATTTTGAAAAAAAAAACCGCGTATTCCGGAAAAAAAAACAGAGACGTATTGTCTCAGAACACGTTCGGAACGCCCATTCCAAAACGGAACGGTCTTTAGACATTCACTTTTTAGTATTAGATCATATTTTTCTGCTAGCTGTACCTGGTCTTTGTTGTGTGCTTTTTTTAATGCTACAAAGAGTTCAGTTAGGTGTTGGATCCTTAAAACCACACTTTTATGCAAGCAATTGTGGATCACTGTAAAACCTTTTGTTCTAAATTTTAACATCTTGACTCCTTTCTGCAATTGAAAATGGAGAGTAGGTGTTCAGTTTATTGATTTAGATAAAAAAGATATCTGTTTTCTTTTGAGATTTTTTCGCAATTGCATATACTTCCTTGCACTGTTAATTTTTTGAATTTGTGTGGAGGAACTGTTAGCTGTATTTCCTGTTACCTAGGAAAATCTTTTATTGTTTGTGTACCATTTGTTGAAATAATGTTACTACAATGCAGTACACAGTAAAAGAAAGTGTATGAAAGAGTGCTTCTATCTTGACCTATATGTTTATGATTGTGAAAGTTTTGGAAGTGCTGAAATATGTTATTCTTGTCATGAATTATAACTCTCAGCATCAATGGCAAGGAAAATCTATTTGCGACAAGGGATTGGAGTTGGTGCTTTCAGGAAAATTTATGGAGGACGCAAGAGCAACGGGTCTCGCCCTTCACATTTTGCACGAAGCAGTGGCTCCATAGCTAGAGATGTTCTTAAACAGTTAGAAAGGATCGAAATCGTTGAGAAAGATTTGAAAGGGTAAGCTTTTTTATTGAGATGCATTCAAGTATAGTGGAGGGTGCATATTCTAATATTTTGTAATTTAATGTAAAAAACATGTCAAATGGTCCGTTCAAGCTCATCAAAATTTTTTGAATGTTTTTAGAGGAAGGCGCATTACATCAAATGGCCAGCGCGACTTAGATCAAGTTGCAGGTCGAATTGCGATTTCTGCTACATGACAAGGAACCCAAGAGGAAAGTTTTATGAATCTCATAATGAGCTGGACGAATTCGTATACCCTAAAGTGCAGTGCATTTGTTACTTCGAAAAGCGACATTGTGTTTAGAAAGCAAAGCCTATTTTGAAAAGTTATTCCTAGGCCTCAACTTAGTAGCCATCTTAGTTCACAGTACATCTGACAGAAATTTCCAGATCAGAGACACCCCGTTTGTCGGAATGAGAATTCAAAAGTTACGATTTATCTTCATTTTTCCAACGAATATAATGTAGGAAACTGTAGTGCTTTTGCATCCTGACCTAGTGCCAGGAATCCACACTGTTTTTGTAGATTAAGATCTGACTGATGAAGTTGTTCAGTGAATGTACTTAGAATGTGAGTCCACGGGAATGAGAGTGATCATAAAGTTGTGTTCCCACTCTTTGTTTTTGTTAATCTAGCAACTTGGTTGTTGTGGAGGTCATCAATTGTGTTTTTTGGTGGTTAATTGTAGCTATTGATAGTTATGCGTCTGTCATCTGTTCATTTTACTCAATTGAGTGTTCTTAAATGACACTCTATTGCTGCGTACTCTGAATATGATGGAACTTCTTGCTCTTAAGCAAATCTTGTTCCACATTCACTCTACATGTTATTTGCATCATATTTGATGACTCTACTTATTATTTTGGTATGTGCTGATGTCTTTTAAGCAGCCAGATTAGATCCATCTCTTTAATGTAAGCAATTTGCATTTGGTCAGCAAATGATCTTTTGGGCTGATGAGGGTGGAAGGGAGCTTTGAATGATATGCTTAAGCCTGAGTTTTGGTAGCATGCTATTCTTTATTTAATAATAGTTGAAATTGCATTCAGAATGTCATACCTATTGCAAGCATGAGTTATGTTTATGGATTCCTTTTTTTTACCAAACATAATCTGGTGCCCTACTTTGCATGTAACCTGCACCCACCATGGGGTTTTAGACATCTAAAATCATTTGATGGGGTATTTCTGGTACTCTGTAGTTATGGTCATGATTTATTTGAGTAAGTCAAAGCTTTATTCATTGTACCTATTGTTTGGACAGCAGGTATTACTATTACAGGAAGACTTTGATGGGTAATGTTTTCTTGGTGGGGGGAATGCAGTCGTGACCTTGCCATAAAAAGCTGGTATTGCTGTGTAGTATGGAAATGGAACACATTTCAACCTATTGCACCTGCAATACTTGATTTACAAGAAAGGACTTTGCTAGAATTGATCATATTTATTACCGATTGTGCAATTCTAAAGATGGCCATAGAGGTAGCAATTTAAAGTGGTGTATCAGACAAAAGGAATTTGTGAGGAACACCACATGGCACAGTATCACTAATTAGCCTCTTGAGAAAGAACCCTCAATCAAAAACAACCATAACTATCAATACATGGGCCAAACCAAATTAAAGAGGCCCTACCAAGTTAGATTTTACATGTATTAACACTGATAGTGCATGTTATTCTAAATCCCAAGTATGTGTATGCATGTGTATGTCTCTATTCTAAATCTTTTTTAGCGTCAAAGAGTAAGAAAATCTCAGACTAATACTTCCACACTTAAGACTATGAACAATATCCTTTAAAATCATCTACATACTATTCCAAATCTGGAACAATAATATTAAAATAATTTATGGTTTTGCATCAAACGTCAGACTGAAATTTCCACTCTATCAAAAGATTAATTTAAGATATAACCATGATATCCTGCCTTTGGAACCTGATGAAAAGATTATAGCAGGAAAAAGATTAAACATGTGCACTAAATATTTTCCAATTGATTCCAATCATCGCTTGCCTTTGTCTTCATCATTTAAAGCTCATAACAGACCAAAGAACACGACAATGCAAGTGTTTTCCTCTGCCGAGTTTTTCAGCTTCACTCGATTAAACAATTTAAAGTGCTCCAGCACCTTGTTGGAGAAGCATCTTGCTGCAATACCATTTGTGACCATGATCATTCTATTGCAAATCTTTTTACCATTTGTAAAGGAAAATGTGAATCTCCAAGCTTGAAATTCACCATATGAATCAATCATAATGCTGTTGGTGCATCCCAAGAAACTACAGTTTCTCTTTCGTTTCATTTGTGACATGCATCTAATGGTGTCATTCTTCATGCCAGTGTGAAATTTGAGCCTGTTGCTTTTTATCTCTAACTTTTACAGTTAATGTCTTTCAATGCTGTATGATATTATTGAAACACCATCTTCCATTAAGACGCTTGCGGATTGACTTAGACTTGAAAGGGCCAAGCAATTTGAGTGGCTCTTGTTCCAATACTTTTTTTTTTGATAATTATTGAAGAGTACATAAAGCTTTGCAGAGAATGGGTTTGCATCTTATTCAATTCCTTATCTTTGACATGTATGTCGTAACAAAATGTTCATGCTTATTTGACCTATGAGAATTAGAAAATCAACTTGTAGCATTTGTTTCTTATGGATGGAGAAGATAGTGGAGTTGGTTTAAGGATTCTGAGAAAGGTCTGCAATAGTAAAGCTAACAAAAGTTGCCAAGAGAGCATAAGATGATAGAGATGACTAAAATTTTAAGAAAGTGGAGTTGGTTTAAGGATTCTGAGAAAGGTCTGCAATAGTAAAGCTAATAAAAGTTGCCAAGAGAGCATAAGATGATAGACATGACTAAAATTTTTAAGAAAGGAAGTATTAGTGAATATTTTTTTGTGAAGAATTTTGAAAGATCCGCTAGGTTTGCATTATCCTTATAAGGGCTTCGATGTGTGGCTACCAACAACATGATGAATTTGGAGCTTCTAGACGAATACAGACAACAAATGAAAGCAAACACAATGACGGAAAATTTGGTACTTCTAGACAAATAGAGACAACAAATGAAAGCAAACAACATAAAGAACAATAATATGCATACCTCCAAAGAATATGGAGGAATGAAATTTTTTTTGAGAAGAAAGTAGACAACACACCCTTCTCAAGAGCTTTTCCTTATCAATATTCCTTTCTCCTTCAGACTTTTAGTAATGTATGAGGAATCATTCAATAGATACTGTATTGCTTGAGATTGTGGAGCCTCTTGCCCTTTCAAGAACACTAATTCTTGGAGAAATGTAAAAGGTTTTTCTTAGTCATTGATAAATACAACATAGATTGTGAAGACAAAAGTTGCTATTAAAAAGTCTTCTTGACATTGTTTGCTTCTTAATTGCTTTAGTAGCCACAAGTACAAACTCTCAAAATTTGCAATATAACAATCACACCACAATCCAATTGGATGACAGAGCCTTTGTGAAGTAATTTGCTGGCCATTGATTCTGTCCTACAGTAGACTAAGGATATCTCCTTGCTTTGCACTTTCTCTCTCAAATAGTGATATCTGATTTGGATATACTTGTTTCGAGAATGAAATCTCGGATTGAGAGAGAGAGCTATGGTCCTTTGGTTTTTATTCTCTATCAAAGAATCAAAATTCAATGTCCATCGCTGTTTTCCATTGATCAGCATCAGGTGTAGATATCGCCTTGGAATTTGTATTTGGTTCTTGCACGAAGTAGCAGGCTGCATCGTCCATAAATCTGGACGAAGGCTGTCTTGGTTGATTCGATCTTCTTGGCTGAATTTCGATCCCCTGTTGTTCAGGCTCGTTTCCGAGTTTGTATCGATTTTCTGATTTTCGATTCTGGAATCTTTTTCGATACATGGATCAAAAATTTCTCCAATACCTGGATCGGAAATTTCTCGAGCTTTTGCCTTGTGTTTGATAAATCGATCTTCCAAAAAAGTGACATCTCTGCTCATAAATGATTTCTGTTTCCAGATTTTAGAGCTTGTATGCCTTGTGATATGGGGAGTAGCCAACGAAAATCGATTTTATGCTTTTGTCATCCAGCTTCTTCTTGAGATCTTCAGGGATATGAGCATAAGCAATGCAACCAAATACTCTGATATTCTTGAGTGATTGTTTCGATCCAGTTCACACCTCATAAGGTGTCTTGCCATTTAGGGCTTTGGTGATGGATCGATTTTGTAGATAGGCGGTTGTTGAAACAGCTTCTGCCCAAAATTTCTTCAGAAGAGAGGCATGGGCCAGCATGCTCTCGGCACTTTTGATGAGTGTCCGATTCTTCCGTTCAGCTATACCATTGGACTGAGGTGAGTAGCTTGTTGTGAATTGTTGATGTATTCCGTTGGCATTATAAAACTCTTTAAATTCGATGGCGATAAATTCCCCCCCTCCATCTGTGCGTAAAGCTTTGATTTTTCCCTGGGTCTTATTTTCTGTAGATGTCATGAACTGCGTGAAGAACTTGAATGCCTCTAATTTGTTCTTCAGAAAATAGGTTGTAGTCCTTTGAGAGAAGTCATCGATGAAGGTTAGGAGGTATAGAGCTCCCCCTTCGAAAGTAGTCTGCATCGGGCCACAGATGTCGCTATGTACAAGATCTAGCAGGCCTTTGGAAGTATGAACTTAGTCAGAAATGAAAGGACTTCTAGCATGCTTGTTGATTATACAGCTTTCACATGGAGAAGCTGGCTTGCTGACAGAAGGTAGAACTTGTACTGGTTTCTGAGTCGACATTTGTTGAATACTATTGAAGTTCAAATGGCCTAATCTAAAATGCCAAAGCATATAAGATGATTCGAAAATTGAGGTGTGAAGAGCTTGACTATTGGAAGAATAATAGTGGCTGAGTTTGTAGAGATTGCCACTTCTTCTCCCGAAAGTTAAAACTTTTCAAGATTTGTCAAAGATGGTGCATCCGGTTGTATTGAATTCGACTCTCCGATCTCAATCAGTGATTCTGCTAACTGAGAGCAGATTCTTGGTCAAATTTGGAACGTGGAGAACACTGAATAACAATTTGACTTCACCTGAAATTCGATTTTGACTGTTTCTTCACCTTGAATCGAATGGGATGAGTTGTATCCAAGTTGCACAATTCGAGAGTGGGTGAAAGATTTATAATTTTTGAACCAGTCTTGATGGTGAGTCATGTGTTGAGTTGCTCCAAAATCGAAATACCAGGAATTGATATCTTGTTGTTCTTCGACCTTGGTCATAAAGGCTGCTTCATCTTCCTCTTGCTGCTGGATGGACGATGACGCATTCATGCAAATAGAGTACATTGCCTCACCATAGTGTGCTGATCCCACTGGTTGAGACAGAATTCGCTTGTTTTTGGAGTTGCTTCTTCTTTTCATTGTTGAATTTCAAAGTTTTGTAGTCCTTGATCTCATGTTCAGTTCTCTTGCAGAATAGTTTATGCTTTGGTTGGAAAGATGAAGAGTTCGAATTCGACCCTAAGCCAGAATTTGACCCTGAGCCATAATTTGAACCTAAGTCAAAATATGATCATGACTGCATATTGCTCTTCTTTCTGGATCTAAGCTTTTGATTTTTGGAATATAGAGATTCAGCACTTTTCGTATTTGCATATAACGAAATTAACTATGAGAGACTCAATCTTGCCAACATCTTATCACAGAAGCAAGGGATCCCACAACTAGCAGGCTCTTGGCAAAAAATCTAAGTTCCTGAGAATCAAGAAGCCAGAAGTTCATGCAAAAAAACAAGAAAAGACATATTCAGTCCAACCGATCAATAGTTAATTTTTAGCAGAAATTTTAGGGAATTCTCCAGTGACCTACCTCCGGTGATATCCTTCTTGGTGATCGAGCGAATAATTGCATGCAATTCATGGTTCTTTGTTTCAGAAATAATTACAAATATTCCAGTCACTTTTTTGAAGAAAAATTAGAACCTGCATCATTTAGAAGAAAAGAGAACACGCATCAGCAGTAGTTCGATTGCTAAATTGGTGACAATATAAGTGGACTGGCAAGTGAACCGTGAGCAGATTTCCAACCGGCTTTTGTCTTCCTAGCACTTTTCATTTTTGAATATAACTAAATCAACTCTAGGAGACTTTGATAAATGATATTTTTGGAGATTTTGAAGAAATTATAAGAAAAATTATTCTTGTTTTCAATGGATGATTGCAATGTGGGGATTCACAGTATGGATCAAAATGCAATTCAACCCAAAATGAGTGCAAATCAACACAAAAAGAGACCTCGCCATGAATCACCTTTGTATCTCTTCTTTCGCCTGCACCGTATCGTCCCCCACATATTCGTTCTTCTGTTTCTTCTTCTCCTTCATCATCCTCGCAGAATCCTATACCTCCACCCTCCCGTTTACCTTGTCCAGGATGCGGACATTTATATATGTAGGGCGCAGGCCTTTCTAGACATCAAAATGCTTGTACTGCCTTCCAACAATGAGCTTCCCTTTTAGAATCTCCCCAAACACCACATCCTGCTCCACTTTCTCCTCCCGACTCAAGTTGGGCTTGGGCTCGCAATCTTGATATTTTGGGCTCCTTTTATCTTGGTTTTCCTCGACCTCGCCTTTATGCCCGCATGGCCCTTCGCCTCGACATTCGAAGAGCTCTTCGAGTACTTTTGATCCGTTTAGCTACCAACCCTTCTGATATCGCGATTGGCATATTTTTTTGCTCTTTCCACTTTGGTGTTTGCCTCTTCCTGGTGAAGCAGGTCATCGGGAAACATGTAATAGAATTCGGCGTTTCATGTCAGATAATTGGTAAAATTTACAAGAGGAACTTTTTTTTATTCATTGCAATGCACTTGCAACAAAACGAGAGTTTAATTCAGGCTTTGACTTGGGATCAATTCCTATTCATAGTTGTCTATGTCGTTGTGTTTTGCTTGGACAAGCTGGTGAATTTTCTCAGGCTGCGCACGCTCTTGCTCCATCAATTTTAGCAACACCTTCTTCTACAAATATTCATGCTTTGGAGCAAATTCATCCCCATGCTAGTGATACTCTTCCTTTATTTGTGGAAGACTTTCAGCCTAACTCCAATCTTCAACTTGCGGAGACTCAAATTTTTCTATGTTGTCCTCGCCTCTCAGCGAGTGGACCTTTAGGAATGGTTTTTGAGCATCTTTGTGATTGTTTTTCTCCAGATGATTCTGGTAGTGGCTTTGATCTCCTCTTCAAGGTGTGCTCTTTCATTGCATCTAGGCAGATCCCACCTTCAGTTGCTCATATTCTAGGTGCTGCTCGTCTCTTAGCATTGGATAAAGCTTCTGGTGGTGTGTGTCCAATTGCAGTGGGGGAATGTATATACAGGTTGGTAGCAAGGGCACTCTGTTTTCAGTTTCGAGAAGCATTTCATGCTCATCTTTTCCCATTTCAATTTGGGTGTGCTACTCCCGGTGGTTGTGAGACAGTCGTTCATGCTTTACGGGCTATTTTGGATATTCATTCTGACTGGGTAGTATTGCAAGTTGATGTTGCTAATGCTTTCAACTTAGTTTCTCAGGCGACTACCTTTCAAGAACTTTGTGGTGCTCAGGATACACTTGCCATGCTCATTCCTTTTGTGCGGAGCTTCTATTCAAAAAGTTCTCCTCTATATTTTAGTCCTGCTTCTCGTGCTGGTGATGTTACCGTCATTTCTTCTGCTGAAGGAACTCAACAAGGGGATCCCTTGGGTGGTCCTCTCTTTGCTTTGGCACATTATTACGCATTGCGCGCTACAGCTTCAGCTTTTTCATCTTGTTTATTCCCCTCTATTGCGGATGATACTCATAATGTGGGCCTGCAAGTGAAGTCGTCTCTGCTTTTTTGCATTTCTCAGCTCAACTTTCTTCTATTGGGCTTACAGTGAATAGGTCTAAGTGCGTTGCTTGGTGCCCAAAAGGCCTTCAAGCTAATTTCACATTACCTGAAGGTTTCATTGCTCCTCAGCTTGGGCTTAAGGCATTAGGTGTACCCATTGGTTCTTTTGGATATGTCAATTCTTTTATGCGGGAAGCTCTGGATGGATTTGCTCGACATTCTGATTTGTTGCCAAAGCTTGGAAATTCTAAGGTTTCATTTGGAATTCTCACTCAATGCTTTGCTCAACGTCCTAGCTATCTTCTACATTGCGTATCTCCTTCACCTGATGTATTATCCTTACTTCGAGATTTTGATGATACTTTACTGGGCATATTTGATTGCCTTTTGGGTCCAGGAACCTTTGATGCAAGTGAAGGTCAGTTTTCTAAACGACAAATTTCTCTTCCTGCCTCTTCTGGTGGTGTTGGCCTAGTATCTACTGCTTGCATTGCACTAGCTGCTTTTCTTGGAAGTTGGGCTCTTGTTGCCTCTGCACTAGTCTCTAGGTTTCAGCAAGGTAACCAACCTCTTCTTCTTGATACAGTGGCTATTACCTATTACTAGTTCTATTTTAGTTAGTGATTTACATCAAGCAGTTGGTTTTGAGTAATTAGCTTACTTTTTAGTTACTAATTTACATCGGGCAGTTAGTTTTAAGTAATTAGCTTACTATTCTAAGTTTCACTTAGCTTTTGGATAGTTTAATTCATTTTTGCCATTCTTTGGTATTATTTTAAATACTTTAATCTTCTTGTTTGATCATGGGTTTTCCCATCATTTTTAATAAAAGCAGAGATATTATCATTATTGTTGTTATCTACTTAAACTCTTAAATTTGTATAAGAGTTTTTGAAATTGTTCATTTATGCCATATTTGCAAACAGAAACACATTCACACACATAAAGAATTCTCTCTCTCTCTCTCTCTCTCTCTCTCTCTCTCACACACACACACACACACACACACACACACACACACACACACACACACAACACACACACACAGCACATGCACATACACACACTCGCACACACACACACACACACACACACACACACACACACACACACACACACACACACACACACACACACACACACACACACACACACACACACACAAAGCCATTAGGACATGCACACACATGCACGAGCGTGCGCACGTCTGCCATCGACGAGCACATCCAGTGTGGATGCACATCCGCCATTGCTCGTCAACGACGGGCACTCACAACTAGTCTATATATATAAAACTATTTGTGCGCATGTGTATGGGTGCACCCATGCATCCTCCTCTCCTCACCCATGCATACACACTTTCTTAACTAAAAATGATGGGGAGGGGGATGCATGTATGGGAAAATTGCATATCCCCACACATTTGCACACCCTCCCTCTCCAAGATCCATCTCTCCTTTCCTCTGTCTCTTAAGATCATCCATATAATGATCAATAGAATTTTTATGGATCCAAGATTTTTATCTTTGCCGCTTCTGGATGAGAGTGTCGGTGGACTGTAGATTCCGAAAGATGACAAGTGGATCACAATCGGATCTGTAAACACATTCATTGCTATATGAAAGTCCGGGTGCATGATCTGCTGGTAAACTGCCATGAACGCCAGCCCGAACTCATTGTGAAAAGTCCAGCTGAGCGTGTAGGCGGCTCCGAGCGCATCATATTTGTTGGCTTCATCACCAGCCCACTCTTTGAGCAGGCAAGATCAGATCAGCGCATCGATGGGGGAGTCCTTGAGGGCATTGCCTAGCCATCCATCACTACAGTAGCCGTGCCTACAACTTTTTCACTATTGATAGTGTCAGGAGTTCATCGTTAATACCAGACTGAAGCTTTTAAATATTTGCAATCCCGATCGTAGTGGTTCTCAACACGACCTTCATAATGACATTAATTGCAAACAAATTGAATCAACAAGTTTGTGTGTCAAGGGAGAGTCCTCCATCAGACTGGTTGCACCCTTCTACTGCCGTCATTTCACTTAATCACACAAGAAAAAAGTTTGATTTTTAGATCTGTCTGCTATCACATAAGTTAAAAATGACAGAAGGAACTACAATGAAATTGCCGGCAAAATTTATATACTGTCATTCTTTTAACTTTTGGAGTTGGGAACTCCTAGATTGGAAGATAAAATTTGAATTTTTTTTTGGTTGAATTTTAAATTGGTTAAAATTTGGAATTAATTACTTTTTTGATAATTTTCTTATCGATATTGATCGCTAGAAATTAGTCAAGTGAACGTTTGTGCTAAATACTCGTTAAATTTGATTAAAAATTGTCAAACAATTTGAAATGGCCAGAGTAAATGAGTGGCAACAATATTTTTTATCTAGACAGTAAATTTGACAAGATACGATTCAAGAATTACTGAAATCCTAGTGGTGGATTTCCATTCATGTAATTTTATATTCTATGTTTGGATAGGTTTTGTCAATATTAACGGAGTAATGCCAAACCAGTCAATAAAAAGAAAAAACAGTCCAATTTTATTGGAAAATTTGTAATGATAGGAATTACATAACTGATTTCATTTTTAGTAAAATCCTATGGTGAATTATATTCAAAAGATCAGACTAGTATTGTTTCACATACTAGTAGATGATTTTTGATATATCAGCTATTCAGCCCAAATATAGAACAGAAATGAAATTGTTTTAGACTTTTTCCTATAGTAAATAATTTTTAAACATTTACTAATGTCATTACGTCTTCTTGGTACCTTAGTTGAAATAGATTTTCAGAGAACTGAAAATTCTAAGGAGGGAAGAAGAGTGGACATCAGAGGTAGTAAGTGTGATCGGGAAATGTATTTCGTAGTTAGGATTTTGCTAATCCCTGTAAATAATTGCTCAATGCTGGTTATTAATTTCCTGGATAGAATTCATTCAGTTGAATTCATAACTGATATCTTTGTAACCATTGAGTTATCCCCAGTTTTGGATGTCAATTGTGATGTTAGAAGTGGAATATGATACGTGGATTACGATCTGTTAGTTGACATAAGCTTGTCCCTAGATTTGATGCATCAGTAGGAGTCTGAAGCTTATCATTAACCAGAAAAGATCAAGATGTAATATTGAACCATGTTAGTTCTTCTGTCTAAGTCACATAATCAGATGTGGATTTTGGATATCCATATGATAGACATGCCAGTCATCCAAATAAATGGATTCTCTAGTGTTTGGGAATAAGAGATAATATCCTATATGGATTATAGGACAACTAGATGATCAGTGGATCTCTAGAATATCAGATAAGGCGGTTAAGGGTTTTCTGGAAAGAAAAGCTGATGGTATGGGACATCAGTAATTTTGGAAAGAGAATTCTAGGACTTTAAAGATCTGATGATCAATGGTGTGTTTCAGTACTTAGTTGCGATATGGAAAAGAAGAAAACCATTCGATCAAATGTGGGGTATTTTGGAAAATTTTGAGGTTTAATCTAGATTCTAGGTATCTCATTATTAACAAAATCAGAGGCCCTCAAATCCATTTCTCGCTTTTTTAATTAATCTTTTACTTCTTAATAATTTTTTAAGTTTAAGACATCAGACTAGTTTATATGAATTCTTTCCAACATGAAATTATTTTTCTGAAAGACTGTTATGTCATATAAATTACTACTTGTGTGAATAGACTTGGAATTCAGATAAATTCTAGGGTTAAAATGTTTCAATTTCCTAAACCATAAAATCTATCTATTACATAAATGGATTTCAATGGCATAGTAGTTTCTATCACTCAGATTGGAAATATTCGAAGGAAAAGTCTTGTTTGTAATGAAGTGAATCTTTAAGTGGAAGCACTTATTACTGACTTTTCTTGGATTTAGATATTTTCATATATCATCTTTCCAATTAACTTGATTTGAAATTTATAATTTCTTTAAAAAGAGGGGTGAAGTGGTGGGATAAAGTTCTATTTGGGAATCTGTTGGTTGCATAGCTTTCGGAAGAGAACCAATTAGGGTATAGAAATGAGATTTGGGGTGAAAGTAATTTCGAATAGATTCAGAGTAGGATACCTAATTGGAACTTTTCGAAAAAGAGGAATTCTCTAGGGATTGTGTGGACAATCTGGAACTGGAACATGTTTGGAATTTGAATCATTATCTATAAGTAGTGCAATAAAAGGTCAAAGGTTACTAATCCCATTTTAATTGGAATAGAAGTAAGTTTGATCAGAATTTAAGTCTGAGAGTTCTGTATTGGATCAACTTAATCTTAGTTGAGTGCTAGGATCAAAGAGAGGTTGACTGAGTGGAAGAAATTATGGTATTAATAGAAATTGGATTGGAAAACTATTGAGAGTGAATTTTATTCGTCTCAGATATTTCTCGGATATGTTATTTACTCATGAGAAATTTACAAGATCTCAGTGAGATATGTGAGTAACATATGTGGGTGCAGGAGGAATCTGCCAGATAAGAATGTGTTTATGTACTGGATCATAGTGAGATTATTCACGTATGTGCACAAATAATCTTGTATGAATCTACTGTGTATTCCTGGTTACTAGGGTTATCTGGTGCACTTAACCTAGTCGGTGAACATGAATATATGATCAAATATTTTTTTTGACAGATACTTGCAGAGTTAACAAATTTTTGTATAGAAGATTTATGGATTAACTTATAAATGATTTGGGTAAGGATCTAAATGTGGTATTATACTAGTATAATTGAATTCTTCACCTAGACATTTGAGATTTTGAATCATTGGCAATTAACTTGAGTAGTTGATTACTCCAGGATGAAGCTAATTGGTAAAATGATCAGTGTGATGTGGATTCACCGAGAACTGATGGTTTTTTATTTATATTACTTGTAAGATGCATGATTAGTGAATCATTTGGGTTCATCAGTTAAAATTATGTGCATTGGATATACAATATTTTTGGGATAGAGGATTCCTTACTTAAGGAAGAGACTCAGCTCATTAGTGATTGTATCCTAGAGAGCTCAATTGGATAACGAATTATAATGAATCCAAGAATAATAACTGAATTGATATTCAGCAAGGCTTTAAGTATCTAGATTTGATTCTAGATTGTAGATCTAAAGTTTTTGTAGTGGAAGATGATTGTCATTTTGGTATGCGTTCAGTCTTAAATTACCAGTTGTTTATAGAACTTGAATATCTCGCACTTTAGTCAAAGAATCCTGTTTGGAGAATGTTCCTAAAATCCAGTATTTTTCTCGTGGGAAAGATTTTGGAATGACTTTTACTTTTCCTTAGTTATGTAAGTATCCTGTAAATGATTATGTTTTGGATATCAAAAAATTATGATTGACGAATCATGAATCTAAATATTTATGGTTGACAAATCATAATTAGATACTTAATGATTGTCAGAGGATTATAAGTAATTGTAATGATTTTTAAGTGTGATGATTAATTCTTGATCTATTATTTGAGTAAGAATTCAGATCAGTGTTTTGAATCCCTCTACTCCAGTATTTTATTTGGAAACCTATGGATTTCACAGATATTCTCACAAGATAAGTATTTTATTTGTGGAGAATTTAATTTATCTAGTGGAGGTTATTATGCTACAGTTTATGGTATGCATATGCTTGAGTACAATTCTTCATCTGATTGGATCTCTAGTTATTATAGGAGACAGACAAGTCTATTAAAATGAATGAATGTTATCTTCTTGCATTTGGTGCTAGAAAACAAGAGCATTTAACTCAAAAGAGTATCCGGGATATTCAAAGTTGAGTTTTAATCATTCTATATCTTAATGATTCTCTCTCTCTCTCTCTCTCTCTCTCTCTCTCTCTCTCTCTCTCTCTCTCTCTCTCTCTCTCTCTCTCTCTCTCTCTCTCTCTCTCTCTCTCTCTCTCTCTCTCTCTCTCTCTCTCTCTCTCTCTCTCAGCTACATGAGAAAACAATCCACAATCAACCTCTTGCCATCGTCAAAAGCAGCAGCCACCACCATTGGACACATAAATCACACACCATCGGACACAAATAATACACACAGATGCACACGCACACTCATACACACACACACACACACATACACATCATCGGTCGCCCAACATCGGCGGGCACACTATGCTAGACTACCCACATGCATGCACAGATATATACACTCTCACTAATACACACACATACATAAACACATGCACTCATGTACATACACATGCATACATCAGCCACCTGTCAACGACCATATTCCTCGTAAACCATTGGCCACCACCCAAATCATCGGCTGTCACCCAGATCCATCAACCTTTTTCCTAAGATACTCCTGGTGCTATTGTTGAACATGGTTAAATTTTGACCCTACTATGGTCGAGATGTGTGAGATATGTCAAATATTCGAGATGCGAGATGTGCGAGATTGACCATCATCCAAATAATTGGTACTCACCGAAGATCGGCTATCATCGCCTGTCAATGACGGGCACACGTTACTAGTATGTATGTATGTGTGTGTGTGTGTATATATATATATATATATTTTCAACATCGATTTACTCGACATCTCAATCAACTCCATTCCATCACATACTCGACATCGACATATCCGACTTACTCAACATCGATGTACTCAACATCTCACTCCATCAAACTCAACATTGATGTACTCAACATAGACGTACCCGACTAACTCCATCAACAACCCGACTTTGTCAACTTTTCATCAACGCTCAACTAACTCGACCTAGCAGACTCACTCCTCATCAGGGAAAAGTCGATCCAAGTATTGTCAGAAGACTTTATGGCAGTTCACATACTTGTACATAGTCTTTACTACAAGACAACTGTAATCAATTCAGTAGGTAGAAAGCACTGACCTGAAAGACTTGTAAATAAATATCTTTCAACTAGTTATCTTTAAAATATAGTTGATTAAAGAAGCATTATAATCAACAACTAAAGCTCTAAAATATCTGCGCCTCATTGAATTGTGCTCAGCTTCACACCAATGCACTAACTTTCTGGTTTTTATTAAGAGTACATTTTTTCCACTACTGGTTTCTTCTATTAAGCATTACTATTGTGTATTCATCTTGATTATTGCTGGTAACTATTGCACTTCCAATCTACAACTGTCCGTTGTTCTACTTCTGCTGCTAACCCACGCATTTCCGTCATGGTATTAGAGCTCATTTTTGATAACCTAACGATTTTCAACATGGTATTGGAGCGGGTGGTTCAATAATCTGCATTTTTAATGCAGGTTATCAATCTTGTTTCTACCAAGACATTGTTTCAGCAAGTGTGCAGCCAACACTATTCCAATATCGTTGTTTCTACCAACGATCTCGCTCTCTACACCAAAATGGATCCATCTTCTAGTTCATCTTTGATCGACAAACTCGATGGAGATAACTACCATCTCTGGAAGTTCAAGATAAAGGTAGTTCTACTTGCCAAAGAACTATGGAACATCGTTGATGGCACAGAGGTCTAGCCAGAGGGTGACGTAGCCACAGATATATCTTTATCACCAAATGGAGATTGAGAGATGGCAAAGCATTTGTCATGATCACTCTCAATATCGAAGACTCTCAAATCAGCCATATACGAGTTGCTCAGACTGCTAAGGATGCATGGGACATCCTAGGAAGTCTCTATGAAATCAGAGACGCCACCTTCTAGCTTCATTTGAGAAAAAAATTCTTCACACTGAGAATGTTTGATGCAGATAGTGTTTTGAGCCATCTCAACACTTTCAAAAATCTTATGGATCAGATGATTGCAACTGGCTCAGTCATTGAAGATTCCGATGTTGCTATGACTCTATTATCGAGTCTACCTAATGCTTATGAAAATTGGGTCATGGCAATTTCTCCCCAAGAGCATCTCACTCTATCAAGAGTAATCTAGATGCCACTACAAGAGGAGATCAGAAGAAATACATCCTCCGGCTCAGGATCGGATCCTCAAACTCTATATTAAAAAGAAATCAGAAGTTCAAATCCAAGAGATCCACACAGTCAGATTATCCTGACCCCTCTCCTTGTGAAAGCTATATTATCCATTCATTTTCTGATTCAGTTCATTCTACTAAAGGTTTGCTAGATCTTGTACATAGTGACATTTGTCGCCCTATGCAAATTGCTTCCATAGGAGGAGCCCTCTATTTTCTCATATTTATTGATGATTTCTCTCTGAGAACTGTCCTACTTCTTGAAGAACAAATATGAAGCATTCAAGTTTTTCAAACAATTTGACATCTGCTGAAAATCAGCCCTAGAGGAAGATCAAGACTCTATGCACTGATGGAGGGGGAAAATTCATCTCCACCAAATTCAAGAAGTTTTGCAAGGCAAACTAAATACATCAATAGTATACAACAAGCTACTCACCTCAGTCCAATGGTGTAGCTAAAAGAAAAAATTGGACACTCATCAAAAGTGCCAAGAGCATGCTGGCCCATGCCTCTCTTCCAAAGAAATTCTAGGCAGAAACTACAGTCGTCTATCTACAAAATTGATCCATCACAAAGGCCCTGAATGACAAAACACCTTATGAGGTATGGACATGATCAAAACTATCATTCAAACATATTCGAGTGTTTGAATGCATATCCTACTTTCAGATCCCAACTGATCTAAGAAAGATGTTGGACGACACCAGCAGAAAATTGATCTTCATCTGCTATTCCCCAGGTCACAAGGCATACAGGATCTACAATCTGGACACCCAGAAAGCATTCACCAGTAGAGACATCATTTTTGTCAAAAACCAGTTCTTCGACCACAAGGATTGAATTCATATCTTGAGTCAACACCCAGTTCCAAACTTAGGACTGATCAACAATGACTCTAACAGTGAGTTACAACCTCAACCAATCAAATCGCATCAGAGGATCGAAGTTCAACCCAGAAGATTGAACCGATCCAGACAACCTCCATCTCGATTTATGGATGATCCAGTCTGCTACTTTGTATAGGAACCATGCACTATATCAATGGCAATGTTGACTCCTGATGTTGACTAGTGGAAAGTCGCAATGTAAATAGAAGTCGATTTTCTAATTGAGAATCAAATATGGACTGTAATTGAGCTTCCAAAGGATCGAAATTTGATTCCATGCAAATGGATATTCAAAGGAAGTATGATGTTGAAAGAAAATTAAATCGATATAAGGTCAGGCTTGTCGCCAAAGGCTTTTCCTAGATTCCAGATCTGGATTATTCGGAGACCTTCAGCCTTGTCATTAAGCATGCTTCAATTCGACTACTACTCTCCTTTGCAGCTGCAGCCGATCTTGAAGTCCACCAAATGGATGTCCATATTGCTTTCCTCAATGGGAGTATCGAAGAGGAAATCTATATGTTGCAGCCAGAGGGATACAAACTGAAGGGTAAGGAGCACCTAGTGTGCAAAATCTACAAGGCTCTGTATGGTCTAAAATAGTCACCAAGACCCTGGTTTCAGAAAATCAATGCATTTCTAGTCAAGAATGATTTTATTCCAAACTCGGTAGACTCGAATATCTATTTCAAGTCTATATCGAATTCCTTCATAATCATCACTCTTTATGTAGATGATACATTACTATTTAGTAACATTGTCTTTTGCTATTTACTTTAGGCTCATTAGCTTTTATCAATCATTATATGGTTATATGGTTACAATTAGTTGGACATTCCTTAGGTTTGTTAGCACAGGAGTACAAAATGACTAATATGACAGCCCATTACTGTCTCGGAGTCCAGATTCATCAAAATCGATCTAGCAGAAAAAAAATTATATTAATCAACAATGATATCTCACTAATGTGCTGGAAAAGTATGGAATGACCAACTGCAAATCGAGCTACTTTCCACTCGACCTTGGTCTAAAATAATCAAAAGAACAATGTCCTCAAACCGAGGTAGAAAAGGAGAAAATGAAGCAATATCCATTTCACTCCATCATTGGCTCACTGATGTATGTAATGCTCTGCACTTGACTAGACCTTACATACTCGATCAGTTCACTCAGCCAGTTCCTATAGAATCCAAGTCCAAACCATTGGAAAGCACTCATGAAGGTCATGAAGTATGTCCAAGCAACAAAACATCTTAGCATCTACTATGGAGACAACTTTTCGAAGAATACACAGATGCAAATTGGGAAGGAGATATCGACACCAGAAGATCAACTTATGGAACAACCGAAAATAGACCTCAGTAGCATTATCATCAACCGAATCAAATTTCATAGGTGCCACAAATACTACCAAGGAGGCAATTTGGCCAAGGAACCTGCTTGCATATATCAACCTTGCTCAGCCACATCCAATGACAATCTATTGTGACAATCAAAGCACAATTGCACTATTTCTAAATCCGAGATTTCATTCTCAAAGCAACATATTAAAATCATTTATCACTACCTTAGAAAAAAAGTGCAAAGCAAGGAAGTGTCATTGGTTTACTACAGGACAGATTTTATGGCAAGAGATTACTTCACAAAAGTTCTATTAAAAGAGCACCATCTCAGATTTAATGACATGCTAAATCTGAAGATCAAAGTTTTTCAAGATCCACATTAAGGGGGAGTGCTGGATATTTATGCTCAGGTCCAAAATCCATTCAATAATGAGCATCCTGAAAACTTGTCGAAGTTCGACTCCATTGACTTCATCGACTTTGACTTCTCCCATATATATACTCAACTGAATCCATCAACATCGAAGTCATCGACTTCATCGACTCTGACTTCTCTCATGTATATATATATTCAACGTCGACTTACTCGACATCTCAATCAACTCCATTCCATCACATACTCGACACCGACGTATCCGACTTACTTGACATCGACGTATCCGAATTGCTTGACATCGACATACTCAACTAGCTCCATCAACTCCATCAATAGCTCGACTTTGTCGACTTTTCATCAATGCTCAACTAACTTGACTTACCCAACTCACTCGACTCTCTCATCAGGGAAAAGTCGATCCAAGTACTGTCAAAAGACTTTATGGCAGTTCACCTACTTGTACATAGTCTTTACTACAAGACGGTTGTAATCAATTAAGTAGGTAGAAAGAACTGACCTGAAAGACTTGTAAATAAATATCTTTAAGTTAATTATCTATAAAGATAGTTAAAGAACCATTATAATCAACGACTGAAGCTCTAAAATATCTCTGCCTCACTAAATTGCGCTCTTCATGCCCATGTACTCACTTTCTGATTTTTATTAAGAGTACATTTATTTCACTATTGGTTTGTTCTATTGAGCATTACTATTGTGTATTCATCTTGATGTTGCACTTCCAATCTACAACCATCTTTTGTTCTACTTCAGCTACTAACCCACGCATTGTCGTCATGGTATCAGAGCTCATTTTTTATAACCTAACGATTTGCGACAAGCTTCGGTTCCAAATGCCACTCCCAAAAAGGCGCTTACAGGAATGAAGCGTAAAATCGACCAATTTTGAATCTTTGGGTGTAGGGCTTATGTACATGTGCCTAAGGAGGAGAGAAGCAAGCTTGATGCCAAGGAAGTCAAGTGTATCTTTGTTCTTTGTCGGTTATGATGAGAGGACAAAGACATACAGGTGTCTTGATCTTGTGACGAACAAGATTCACATTAGTAAAGATGTTATCTTTGATGAGTTGCATAGGTTTGAGGATGAAGACCATGTAGGTGATGACAACATCAAGCAACTTTCCACAATCTTGGAAGAAGAAGACGAAGAAGAGGCTCCACAGGTTGATGCACACGAAGATGAGGTTCAAGAAGGCGAGTATAAGAGAACACCACCTATCCAAGAGCCTAGGGGAAGGCATTTGCCGATAGGTGCAACGAAGGAAAAACCTGTTGGAAGTAAGAGACTTTACTTGGACACTCCTTGGGACACATACTCTCCAAGAAGTATATCACCTAAATCAAAGGTACCCAAATGGTACGAAAAGATCATGAAAGATACAAAGCTAAATCAACCTGGATCTAGCACGCAAGGAGAAGTGAGAAGATCAACGTGGGAAAGGAAGCCTCCCGATCACTATCATGTGAACTATGCCCTAATGAGTGACATTTTGGAGTGTCGAGAGCCATCGACCTTTGATGAGACAAAGGATTTCAAAGAGTGGCAAAGGGCAATGGAAGTGGAGATGGAATCAATCCACAAGCATGATACACTTGCATGTCTATCAGATGGATACCACAATCCACACCTAACCTTGTGATCTAAATAGAAGAATTAACATGGTTCAATATTACATTCTGATCCTTTCCGGCTAGTGATAAGCTTCAAACCGCCCCATGGATCCAAGAGCATTAACTCTAGGGACAAACTTCTATCAATTAACAGACCCAATGTAATCCATGTATCAAATTCTACTTCTAACATCACAATTGACATCCAAACTGCGGATAACTCAATGGTCACCAAGATATCAGTTAGGAATTCAACTAAATGAATTCTTCCAGGAAATTGATATCCGGTATTAAGCAATTATTTACTGAGATTAGCAAAATCCTAATTGCGAAATACATTTTTCGATCACACTTACTACCACTGATGTCCACTCTTCTTCCTTCCTTAGAATTTTCAGTTCCCTGAAAATCTATTTCATCTAAGGTACTAAGAAGACGTAACAACATTAGTAAATGTTTAAAATGAATTATTGTAGAAAAAAGTCTAAAACAATTTCATTTCTCTCCTATACCTAGGTTGAATAACTGTGTACCAAAAATCATCTACTAGTATGAAAAACACTAATAGTCTGACCTTTTGAATATAATTCACATAGGGTTTAATTGAAAATGAAATCAATTTTTTTAATTCCTACAATTTTCCAATAAAATCGGGCTGTTTTCTTTTTTATTGACTGGTCTGACATTACTCGATCAATATTGATAAAAACTAACCACACTCAGAATATGAAATTACATGAATGGAAATCCTACCAATAGGATTTCAGAACTCTTAAATTGTATCCAAATAAGATTCCATTGATCGGATAAAGAATTCTGTCATCATTCATTTTATCTGGCCATTTCATATTGTTTAATGGTTTTACCTTCAATTTGATGAGTATTTTGCACAAATGTTCACTTGACCCATTTCCAACGATCAATATCATTTAGAAATATATCAAACAAGTAACAGATTTCAAACTTTTAACCAAGTTTGAAATTCAACAAAAGAGGAAAAATTCACTTCTAACTTATAATCTGGGGAGAACACATGTTTTCAAAGTTTAGTCCCTATCAAGCATAGTACCAGAAAAATTAAATTTTCTTGAACCGAGTACCGTTTTGGAAAAGGTAGCTCATGAGGAACGAATATCTTACGCACCAACTGTTATCTGAAATCCATCGGCTCTCTGCTTCCCTTACACAGAAGAACAGACTTCTAACCAAAGCTATTCTGAACTGCCCCGAATATGAGAACTTACATTTACAAACTCTATTGGAGGGTTTGTGGATCCCAAGACAACCCTAACCCTAGCTAATAAGTGAGAGAGATTTGGTACCCTGCTCGTGTAAGTCCAATCCGATGATCACATAGTTATTTGATAAGTTATAAGTCAATAAAAGTTCTTTAGGCCTTTTTGCGGGACTTTTAATGTCAAAGGGCCTAAATGTCAAGTTAGTGAATAAAGTTGGGTTTCCCTCCAATTTGGATGGTTCTCACTCTTTTTTAAGTTTGAATAATTAGGGAGGTAGAAATGGACCAATGGGATTCAGAGGCCAGGGTCCTCCTCTCTATTATAAAAAGGGACCAACTCGAGTTCCTACACATGTTCATTTCCTCATTTCAATAAAGCAGATTGGTTCTCTTCAGAAATGGATTGATGAATGTCCTTGCTCTCTATCACTTTTCTTCCATCTCTCATACTTTATTTGGATTTTGCTAATTGTTGGATCTGATTGTTGTTGGGATTGCATGTTATTATACTTTCTATGAGGGAGAAAGGGAGAGAGAGGAAGAGTATGCTATCTTTGTTGTGGATCTAGGGTTAATGGATGTTAGAGTTAGATTTGGATCTTCCATTCATGTTGAAATCTGAACTATATTATCGCTCTCATAGGAACGAATCTATGCGTGACAACTAGCTTCGTCTCTTCGATGCTAGATTGAGTAGATCTTGGATTCAAGTTAGGCAAGGAAAGAAATCCACTACAATTTTGGCGCCGTTGCCGGGGAGCTACGCCAATTTTTCAGTTTGCAGCATTTTTGTTGGATGGATAGCTTGCATTAAACATCTTGTCGTGGCATAAATACTGTTAGATCTGCATTTAGGATTAGTTTGGGAGTGATTTTGCTTGATTTGAGTGGATTTGCTTGTTTGAAATCTAATCTGATTGTAGAACATGAAAAGCTATTCAAATCACCAATCTTAAGATCCATTTGGATCTGAGATATCAGAAAAAACATTGAAAATTGGTCAAATCTGCCAGATGTTGGTCAAAAGGAGGCAAAAATCATCATCAGAACTGATAACTTTTTGCCCCTTTTCAAGAAACCTTTGCCGAGTTGCAGACAGCTTCGGTTTTGATCACAAAACCTTTAATTTGAAGGGCGAATAATCCTTCCCAGCAGATTCCCGAAAACATTAGAAAAATCGTCAGAAAAACACAAAAAAATCACCAACACCCTAAAAATACAGAAAAAGAACCTTCGTCCGATTCACTGTGCATAGGTGTGATTCAGATCTATTTACTACCAGGTCGACGAAGATTAATACCAGAAATAGAAGGTTTTTTCAGAGGATCAGTTGTCATATTGCCATATTTTTGCCAAAAAAGTCATTTTTTTGCAAAAATACTAGTACTCTTGATCCTTCGCCAAGACCTTTGTCGAGTTTCCAAAACATTCTATTTATAGTAAGATACTATTTCTGAGTTCGGTGAAGATTCTTCTTATCCAGATCATAGAAAATCTTGATTTTTACCCTCGTCAAACTATAGAAACCGTGTTTTTTTTGTGTCAGAAACCTTCATCGGGTTTACTCTAGCTTTATCTGTGTCAGATCTTGCATCTAAGAGTTTAACAATCAGAGAATTTTTTTTCCAAATCAGCACTTCTGAACCTTCGCCAAGCCAATATTCTCCTAGGGAACTTTTGCCAGTACTATATTTAGGTTTTGATTTTCCAAATCAAGTCTCTGTCAAAATTTGGGTCAAATTTGATATAGTCTTATTTGGATTCTTAGAAATTTTTCATTTTTTGAGAAGTATCGATTCATTGAATTTTGAATTTTTTTTTTCACGATATAGAAACCAGATTCTTGAAAAGTGAAATAGATCTAGCAGATCTGATCTAAGATAGTTTTGATTGAAAAATCTAGATCCAATCTCATTGTCTACGTGATTTGAATTTTTTAAAATGGCTGCCCCTAGAGCTGCTCCTGGAGGTGCTCCTCAGAAAGGCAATTCTATCATTGTTAGAAGAGCACCCCGTTTGGATCTACCCAAATACAATGGGTTAACAGATCTAGTTAGATTTCTTCAGATCTATGCTGAATCCTGTGAAGTCTATGGTGAAATTTTCCCTCAAGATAAACTTAAGATTTTTCCTACGGCCTTAACAGGCACAACACAAGATTGGTACTATAATCAAGATGGAACTGAGCATACAGATTGAGAGGTTGTTAAAAGAGTCCTTATCACGCGGTTCAAACCTCGAAAGTTTATGGAAGACCCTTTCCTACTTTAAAGTAACATTAAAATGGGAAAGAGAGAAATGGTTCGAGATTATATTGAACGGGTGAAATGCCTTAGATCTGAGTGCAAACCTGAGCTGATTAATGAAAATGCCATGATTATGTGGTTTTTGTCAGGTCTATCTAAATGAATCAGACGTGAGCTAAAATGCCATAATGAGTATGCATTCTTGCAAAATGCTATGGATGATGCAATTCGAGAGGAGGATGAAGATTCAGATGATGACCTGAATATCAGCATGTTGCCTTATATAGCAGGGCAGACTACTATGACATTCACCACTATTGCATCAACGAATGCCAACGCTACTGTAGAAATGATGCTCAATGAGTTTGAGAAACTAGGGAAGAACCAACAGAAATAGATGGATTTCTATTGATTTTCTTATTGATTTTCTTCAACGAATTTGCTTCCTTGGTGGTAGTGTGAAGTTGTGTTGCGAGGAAACGATTTTGGTCAATCAGCTTGGTGTTGTCTGATTCGAGCAAATCAATTTTCTCATAAGAGTTTTTGAGAGAGTCTTGAAACTTCCGCTTTGCTTCTATTAAACCCAAGATGTTCTTCTGATTGTGTCAATCAAATTCATATATATCAGCCACTAAATTCTTGGCTTTGCTGGTCATGGATGTAAAACCACCGGGGCTGGTTATCATGTTCATCATCATCTTCATCAACTGCTCTCGTGTCTTCTACTGCAGCTGCTCGAGCCTTGGCTAAAGTGTCGGATGAAGTTTCATCATCATCCGAGGCACTTGAATTCTTCTGCTTCTGTGAGGTTGAAGCAGAGACTGGCTTTGTTGATTCAGCAGCAGCAGCTCCATATGTATCCATGGCAGTGGTAGCAACTGCATCCGTTTGAGAGGCCACAACATCAATTTCCATAGTAGTTGTAGTTGTTACCTTGATTGCTAGCGCAACAGCTACTGTAGTGGCTGTGGTAGGAACGGTCAGGAGACTGGAGAGGTCAATTGGTCTTGGAGGCAACAGCCTTCCCATCAGCAATGTTTTCTCCTTATCGCTTAGGACTCCAAAATGGTTGCATAATCGCAAAACATGCGCTCCTACTCCTTAATTTTTTGGTATTTGACCCACCTCAAAAAGGCTTTGTGTGCAATGATACCAAAGCATATAGGATTGCCGGCTAAAGTGTCCAACAAATACCCAAAATTTTGTATCGAGATAGTTGCATCCGCATCTGTCAAAAATATAACTTGATTCGCGTATTTACAGAACAGCTTGAAGGTGGTATCCTTTATCATTGAGATTTTACACCCCTTCGTGGATACAAAATAGTTGCTCAGGAAATATTTATCTTCGTCCACGACATCTCTGTTCATAGAAATGACTTTACCATCAAGTGGCAAATCTAGAGTTGTGGCAAATACTTCCTCCAAGACAGTAAATTTTTTTTCTCGCACATGAATTTGAAAATCAACATCAGATACCGAGTGAATGGTATTCACGAACTCAATACTGACTTCCGAAAAAATGACCGATGGTTTCACTTTCAAGCTTCCCAATCTGCATTGGTCCAGAAAGGACTGGATTGATGCCAGCCGGATTGTTGCACATGCTTTCCAGTTGATAAAAGAGCTGGATCCAGAAGCCATTCTGTCGAATAAATGACGAAAGCTCCGCAGATCGCAACATGTCATAATAGAATGCTTGATCACAAAGATAGTGATCGTAAGTAGCAAAAGAAAACATAAAAAACGCAAGAAGAAAGTGTGATAAAGAAAATAAAAAATGACTATGATATGCAGTGGCGGTGTGGAAAGGATGATGACATGACATCTATCATTTCCATTTTAAGGGCGTGCATGGCCTAGAGTTTCAAAATACAATTTGATAGATTAGTCTTAATGATGGTAGGACCGTTTATAAGATGAAAATAATGAAAAGAAAATAAATCCGTTTTTATATCTAAAGTGTAAAACATGGGAATAAGTTTAACTTGTCCATCATCTTAAATAGGTGGATACAAAAAGTCTGTAGAAAGATCTTCGAAAGATTCTCAAAAATCAGAGTATTGCTTTCATTTCCAAGGCATTGTCCCTATAATGAGGGTGCTAACGGATCATGGCCATGGTGATCGCGGACATCCTTAGTCCACTAAAATCCCAGACCCTACGTGTTTAAGAGCTACCCTTATATCTTAAGATATTATCGTTATGTGTTTAGGATACCATCCTTTGAGTCCTAAGAACTTGTCCTTACTCCTTAGGGATTGGTCCTTTAAGATTAGGACACTACCTTTAAGTTTTAGGACTATGCCTGTAGGCCACAGCATGTAAGTATGTGTCTTTGAGGTCGTGGAACCCTCAATGGGTGGGGCTAGGCTCTTGGCAGATCATATGGGGTGTAAGAGACTGACACTTGTGATTAACAATCATAGAGCATACAGAAAAAGACCTTGCAATATCAATGCTCGTCAAATGGATGTGAGGTATCCTCTTTTTAGTTATTTTTCCGTGCTGTATAGAGTGCTTGTGGGGTGCAAGTTATACGCACCGCATTGTTTGATAAGCGTGGTATTTTTGCCAACCGTCGGGTCTAGGTATTTTGCTAGACAGTACCAACGGCGGGTGTGACTAGTGTGACGCTTTGACCAAGGTGGTGTTTTTCAACCGCGGATGGTGGACAGCCCGCTCTGGTGTTTCACAGAGGTCGGGTCCAGTTGACACTCTTCATAAATGACAAAAACAAAAAACGCTTCCAAACTTGACATTTTCTTATTGCTCAGTTCCATCCTAACGAAGTATAAAGTGTATGTATAAAGACGTTTTCTTACTCGTTTATAAAATACAGTTCAATAAAAACTTCAAGTTAATGTTAGTAAGGTGCTTGGCTTCAAGACTTCTCTTGGATTCGGCTAGTGATTAGTAGGTCGAAAAAGTAGCGGAAAGTAATTCGTTCTCTAAACAAGGCATACGAACTGCATTTTATCATACAATTGCTATAATTTAAAACCATCTCCCTACTTGAGGTCGTACAAAATGGTTCACTACCATAAATGATTTAACTAACCAAGCCCTACCACCGTTCGCTTGAAGGTAAGAGCAAAAACCCTTCATAAAATTGAGATGAATATAAACGAGAAATTGAGTAAAGTAGAATTTTACAACAAATCCACAAATAGCAAGAAAAGTCAAATCATACCTCAGAATGCCGTTAGGTAGCCGTTATGTGTGGATACTCTAGTCATGAATGCCTCCACTTGAGGCCCATTGCTCTTTATGACATTACCCTTTGTAGTATAAAATCAGAGCCAGGAATGTTGATGCAGTTTTTCCCACTTTGAGCGTGTTGGATTGAGTTGGTGTTAGAAGAGAAAATGAAGAAAATCAAAATTTGTATAATTTGAACGGTGCAATTGACAAGTTAATGGTTCAGTTGAGAGAAAACTGAACCGAAAGTATGTTAAAAAAAAAAAAACAGGCCAAGAAAATGTAATGGCTAAAAAATCAACAACCAATCAATCAACAAAAATGAGCATGTGTGATGGTACAAGCAATCATTAACCTCCCAACATCTTACAAGTGAAATTATGCAAGCAATCTCTTTCGCCCTTGCATATCAAGCATTCATGATGCTTACTAACAACCCATTACTCCACACAAAACAAGTAATCTACTACAAGCTCATTTGAGCAAGCCACAATGAAACCATAATGACAAAGGAAAAACAAACCACATCCACTCAATCAATCCGAATAGTAATCATCCTCACACATTCTAAAACACTCTCACAAGAATCAAGCCACACTCATCACTCACACCCTCAACCAAATACTCAATCCATTCAATTAAACCATTGCAATCTTAACACCATACAGACTTTGGATCAAACCCTCATCACCACACTAACATTAGGCATCACCCTTCAACTAGCACTCATCCGACAAACAATCCCCAAGAAACAAGCATCACTCATTACTAACTATGGAGTTACTAACATCAAGCAACTAATTACAAGGCACAGCATTGAGCAACATTTAGACACAAAATGAAACTAAACAACAAGAGCAATGTCACGATTAGAAATGATAACTCAAAGTTTTTTCAAATTGACTCAGCAAAATGTATATCGATAGACTCTTATAACACTTTAGTATTGCCATGACATTGCGAACATGTGATTACTATTCTCTACAATTCAATGTCATTAATATTCTCAATGTCTTATTTATGTATCAATCGGATTCCGACTACCTTAATTTTTTTTAATTCTTTGGCAGAATATATTTCATCCAGATCGAATAGATCCAAGATGGTGGTATGTGATCCAACTTAATGCAAGAAAACGACATGTGTTTGAAAGAAAAGATATTGTAACATTGGATACACACGACGAACCACCACGCAATTTTGAGGTTTTGGAAGAACCTAAACCACTCATCCAAGCTCCAAATGATATGGAAATGATGGGAAAAGAAGATACAATTGCAAATGATGAGATTCCTATGATCGTACAAGGCCAAATTGAGGCCGGTAATTTGAGGCCCCCATGTATGGATAAAATAGAACTAGAACTAGAAGAAGAGGAGGTTGAATATGAGGGTAGCTCACATTATCAAAGAGACACGATCCGAAATCTACGATTATACTTAGACCTAGATTCAGATGAGTGTCAAAAGTTGTGTGATGAAGAAAGGACGAGAATGATTTATGATTATTAATACTTAGATTCACTTGCATTCATTTTTTTAAAAATATTCATTGCAATACTTTTATGTATACTTCTAACATAGTTCAAGTCGAATGTGGTAATTACAATACCCGAACCTTGCAATTATGTCCTATTTCAGATTGTCACCTCATATTGCCTCCCTACGACATATAGGTTTTTCCATTCAAGGAAAGATTAGAACCTCACGCCTTTAACGGGAGAAAAGTAAGGGCTACACACCTTCCTAGGATTGAGAATTTTAAGTACCTGCATTCCACTCTTTCATATTAACTAATTTCTAGTGTATGTGATAAAATACGACATTGCTTTTAAAAAATGAAAGTGATAAATTACTTTTGACTTTTTTACTACGTTGGGTAACATATTCAAATAATCAAAAAAATGAAACAATACAAACTCGCCGATAAGCTCGAAGCTTGAGTGCAAGCTTGTTCACTCTTACAATGCTTCCTCTCTTTCCTTTTCTTTGAATATCTTTGTCACATACACAAGCAATTCAAAAATATCAGTCTATTACACATTGAATTATTATTGCAAGCTTCAAATCCTCTCTCTCTCTCTCTCTCTCTCTCTCACACACACACACACACACACACACACACACACACACACACACACACACACACACACAAATCTTCATTCTATTAACACTATCTATTCATATATTACCCTAAATTCTAAATCAATGCAAAATGCAAAACACACACACACACACACACACACACACACACACACACACACACACACACATCTTCTAATTCTTCTTCTCTTCTCTTCTCTTCTCTTCTCTTCTCTCTCTCTCTCTCTCTCTCTCTCTCTCTCTCTCTCTCTCTCTCTCTCTCTCTCTCAATTACTAACATTCAATTACTATCAAACATTATCTATTTATCTACTATCCTAAATTCAAAATGCAAACCACCCACACATACACACTTCCTCCCCACTCCCCCCTCTCTCTCTCCGATCATTCTAATCTACTTCAAATTCTCTCTCTCTCTCTCTCTATTAAATCTTCATTCTATTAACACTATCTATTCATACATTACCCTAAATTTTAAATCAATGCAAAATTTAAAACACCTCTCTCTCTCTCTCTCTCTCTCTCTCTCTCTCTCTCTCTCTCTCTCTCTCACACACACACACACACACACACACACACACACACACACACACACACACACACACACACACACACACACACACACACACACACACACACACACACACAAATTACAAATCCCTCTCTCCTAACATTCAATTACTATCAAACATTATATATTTATCTATTATCTTCAATTCAGAATGCAAAACACACACACACTTCGCTCTCTCTCTCACTCTCTCTCTCTCTCTCTCTCTCTCTCTCTCTCTCTCTCTCTCACAACCCCTCAATTACTATCAAACGATATATTTTTATCTGAAATTTAAAATACAAAACACACACATACACCCCCCCCCCCCTCTCTCTCTCATCTATCACTCTTAATCCTAAATAAATGCAAAAGACTACATATTTATCTATTATCCTAAATTCTAAATCAACGCAAAATGCCAAACACACACACACACACACACACACACACACACACACACACACACACACACACATCTTCTCTCTCTCTCTCTCTCTCTCTCTCTCTCTCTCTCTCTCTCTCTCTCTCTCTCTCTCTCTCTCTCTCTCTCTCTCAAATTACAAATCCAACAATCCATTACTACCAAACACTATCCTAAATAATTCTAACAATCTATTACAAGAAAAAAAAACTTAAATCATTTTAAATCAATGCAAAATTTCAAAAAACACACACTCACACTCACACATACACACACTCTGACTCACTCACTCTCTCTAGATCTCTATCTCTCTCTCAAATTACAATTTAAGATTCATTTACCATCAAACACTATCTATTCAACCACTTAACACTTAATACTATCTATTTAAACACTTAACACTATCTATTCAAACACTTAACACTATTCATTCAAACATTTATCTGTCCTCTCTTCACTTTCTTTCACAAAAACAAACAAACAAACTTTATCTTTAAAAAAAAAAACAAAACATGAACTCCAAAAACTCCAAAAGATTTCAATGTCATTAAGCACTAATCTCAAAGCATCAAAAGCATGAATTGATCTTCAAGAATTGCAATAATCGCTCTAAGACGCCTTCAATTGCTCCAACCTGCACAAAACGAAGTGAGAAGGAAGGCGCTGGATCGCTCGTGAATTCGAAAAGATGAAACAGACATCGGATTTTGACATTCTCCAAACACGTCGAAATCTGATGTTCATGTCAGTCCAGGCCCGGACGTCAAAAGCTAGATGTCGTGGACAAGTTTTTGGATTGTTGACATGGACGTTGGAATTTGACGTCCGTCGGACTCTAACGTCCATGTCAAATGACATGTAATTTTTTTTTTCGAAGAATGCCACGCCATATCCACGTCAAGATGTCGGATTTTGACATGTCGGATTCCGACATGCACTTTAAAAATTGGTTGCTACCACAATTTCTCAATCACCGGACTTCCGGTTTTTAATTTTTTTACCAGAATATCAGATTTTGACATGTCAAATTTCGACAAATTATAAATTTTTTGAACATCCGTCGGATGCCCACGACGAAATCTACGTGATATGTTATTGTGGACCTTCATCTTGAACTTCCAGAGATGGTAGTTATCACCATAAAGTTTGTCGATCAATGATGAACTAGAATACGGATTTGGCACGCAGGGTGCCAAATCCCTCTCACTTATTAACTAGGGTTAGGATTGCCTCGGGATCTACAAACTCTCCAACAGAGTTTGTCGATCAGAGATGAATTAGAAGACAGATCCATTCTGGTTTGAGCAAGATCGTTGGTAAAAACAACGATATCAGAATATTGTTGGTTGTACGCTTTCTAGAACGATGTCTTGGTTGAAAAAAGACCGATAATTAGCAATAGAAATGCAGATTACTGAACTACCCGCTCTGATATCATTTTATAAAATGATGGTAATGGCAGCAGAAGCTTGAGCGAGGGCGGTGTAGGATCGAAAGCACGACAATTAGCAGCAGTTTAATCAAGATGAAGCATTCATAAATCTATTTCATAAGAGAACCAATCTGCTTTATTGAAATGAAGATATGTACATGTGTAGGACACTCGGGTTGGTCCCTTCTTATAGTAGAGAGGAGTACCCTAGCCTCTGAATCCTATTGGTCCATTTCTGCCTCCCTAATTATTCAAATTTAAAAAAGAGTGAGAACCCATTCAAATTGGAGGAAAACCCAACTTTATTCATTAACTTGACATTTAGATCATGCATAATTAAAAGTCCCGCAAAAAGACCCAAAGTCCTTTTATTGACTTTCTAATTAATCAAATCTCTATTTGATCATCAAGTTGGACTTACACACGCAGGGTGCCAAATCCCTCTCACTTATTAACTAGGCTTAGGGTTGTCTCGGGATCCGCAAACCCTCCAACAGAGTATGTCAATAAGAGATGAACTAGAAGACGGATCCATTCTGGTTCGAGCGAGATCGTTGGTAGAAACAACGATATTGGAATGTTGTTGGTTGTGCGCTTTCTAGAACGATGTCTTGATTGAAAAAAGACTGATAATCAGCAATAGAAATGTAGATTACTAAAATGCCCGTTTTGATGCCATGTGGTAATGGCAGCGGAGGCTTGAGCGAGGGCGGTGTAGGATCGGAAGCACGACAATTAGCAAAATATTAATCAAGATGAAGCATTCAATATAAATGCACAATAGAATAATAGAGTAGTGTAGACAAATTTGCACTTTGATTACTATTAACAATGAGTACAATAGCTTGAAGTGATAACTTCAGCTTGATCGTTGAGCGTGATAACGCTGACAATAGAATATTTAGAATTGAGAGATTCAATAGTTAATCCTATGTTGATCGTTCTGATTGATATAATACAAGTATCTTCTACTTGCTAAATATCTAACTAACATTAAATGCTATCTGCTACATTTATTACAGCCGTTGTTGAATGTACAAAGTAGGCGGACTGTCAACGCTGCGTCATTGGGTCGGGATTTCTGACTGACAATATTGCATTTTACAATGTATCAAGAAATATATAAAGGGTCGAAAAATATACACTGGGTCTAAAATATACTCTGGGTCGATTTTTTTCTGTTGAAAATTTAGACTCGATTCGATCTGATCTAGGTTCAGAAAAGTTACATCCCCGATCCGATCGAAAAAGTTAGACCCGATCCGAGGATCCGATTCAGGGTCGAAAAATCGTTCTTTTTTCTAGTTTTTGTACAGCTTTCAAGATGCTCATTATTGAATGAATTTGAGGTTGAGCACTTGAAATCCAACAAATATTATTGTTCTTCTAATCTATGTGGATGATATCATTTTGAGTGGAGGCAACCATCAAAATATTGATGATATCAAGATTGCACTCAAAAAGGAGTTTGAGGTGTATGATCTTGGTCTTTTGCATAAAATCTTGGGAATAGAGGTATTTAGAACTTCTCAATCTAATTTCATATGTCAAGAGAAGTATGCTAATTCTATTCTAAAAAGATTTCATATGCTAGATGCTAAATCTTGTGATATACCTATGGAGTCAAATGTAAAGCTCACTATAAGAGGTAATGAAAGATCCTTCAAAGACATTACTCTCTATAGGAAGCTAGTTGGCTCACTCGTATATCTAGCCATCACAAGACCTGATCTTAGCTATTATGATGGTAGATTAAGTCAATTTATGCAAAATCCTAGTATGGAGCATTGGAAACTGTGTACGATATAAAACATTACTAATCGATGAAATCATGATGTAATTTTCCAATTTTTTACTTCTTCTCAAACAAAATCATCTAAAATCGTATTTAAAAAAACAAAATTACATATACAATCAATCACGAATTATGTTGTCTAATACAACAAAATTATAATCATCAACAAACCTTATCAATTTGTTGTAACTTTTAAATGTCTATTCAAAACTACCAACAAACTAATGGCAAACTTTTAATTATACAATACAAACTTATAAAGATCATGAACATAATTTAAAATCAAAATATAAATCCATTGCACAAAATAATTTTTCACATATTATTAAATTTTATTTTTAACTTACATGTTTCAAATATGGATGAAATAAATCATTCATCATTTACTGGAATATTGCAGGTGCAATTGTTAACTCGAAAGGTAACAATAGAAAATCATAACGAACAAAATATTTCAAATATCTAATTTTATGTCCGTCATTTGGATGCTTATATGATGGTACCTTGTCCTTATATAGATATTGAAGGACTTCAACTTCTGCAAATTCAAATGACTAGTAGTAGCAAGCACTGCACGTACGGAAAAGCTGCACAGATGGCTTAAATCAGAACGATGCCGTTCTTCAGCTTCTGTACTGCATGCATATATTCTCTACTTTTTCATAATTTGTCAATGAATGCATATCTTTGTCTGTTTCTCTTAATAAGAGAGACTGTTTCTGCATGCCGATCCAATTTTAATTGGTGGCTCTTCAATGCCTGCCATTGGAATGGAACATGCGAAAAGCACAACTAGAAAATGTAAAATTTCATGATTAGACGTCTGCAACACAAGTTCGTGCGTGCGAGAGAGATGGATAAGTTAAACTGTTAAGAAACAGAAAAATAAAGACAATATTAATACCTAGTCGTACGGACGGCGGTCATCCGAAATACGTGCCTGTTGTACAGCACTCGAATTTCGTGGCAGATTGAAGGTCGAGGCTCTGTAAGAGGCTGAGGCTGCTCTTTTGAAATTGTGTTCGACTAAGTTGCCCATTATGCGTCCCTCCACGGCTTCCATCTCCTTTTTGAGCCTCTGCTTCTCTTCATCATCCACCTCAGGCAAGCGTTGGCATGCTAGCAACACCCTCTTGGTTGTGGATTTCGCATATTCCCAGCAATTCATATTTGTCGCGCGATAGTCCGCGGGATGGTCTTCCAGGACATCAAAAAGATACTCCAGCCCAATTTTCTTCCCCTTGCATTCAATTGCAAACAACCGGAAATATTTTGCCAGCTTATCTTCGTTGTATGTTTTGTCCACACTGATAATGATTCCAATTTTGTCGCCGTTACCAGCTTTCTCAGCTGTCACATATATTATGGGATGCACGTTAGTATGAAGCTCAAATACCAGGAAGTCGTGATTGATTAATCGCTTCTTCTTCACTTGATCTTCATCCGCCTCGAGATTCCTGTCATTGCCTGAGAAATTTGCTGACAGCTGACGCATGTTTCCAGAAAGCTGCGTTACGGATGAGAGTTCTGACTGGCAATAGTGTATCTTTTCAAGAGTCAAGGACGGATCATTGCGCAGTTGGTTGTAGGTCTTCCTGCCCAGCTCCAACGACACAATGTTGTGAACCTTTCCTGCCAAAGTCTTCGATGCTCCCGGGGAGGTCACTCCGACGGAACTGCCCACCATCGCAACTTTCGTAGCATAGCTCTTGGCTGCTGCTTTGCGGCTGGAGGTTTTGGTACTATCGGAGATGGATTTCGAGAGAAAATCCATGGAGCTTTGTGAGTCAGTGAGTGAGGGCAGGCAGCAAAATGGAGAGGGAGTGAGCGATACGTATGTATTGCCCAACTCAGATCCACCTGAAACATGATGTCACTCTCACTGTGCTTTCACTTTTAGTCATCACGACTTATAGCTAGCTTAGCTTGTAGTTGCAACCCTACTTGAACTTTATAGAATTTCTTGATTTTTTGATGGCTTTTACTAATAAGAAGGCATATATGCCTGTATGAAAAATAGTCAAGACATTTTATGATGTCATTTCTTAAGAAAACTTGCCGATTCCATTTCTATAGTTTGCAATTTTTTCCGAGCACTACTCTTGTATAATATATATATATATATATATATATATAAACCTTATCTATTAGGTAGTTTTCTAAGGTATTTTTTACATAGCAAAAGTGTTAATTGTTGTTTGTTAACATAATTTTACTTTCACATTAAAGAACCCGACCTGAATAAATGTTATTCTACACATGAAATATAGGGGATGTAACATTTTAGGATTTAGGGATTCAAAAAAATGTTTATGAAAATAATGTATAAATTTGGTGGGTAGATGACAAAGTCTTACATGCCACCTTCATATAAGATTAGATATTCAGCCATAATTGCTTCATATAAGATAACAAAGTATTACATGCCACCTTCATATATAAGATTATATTTTCAGCCATAATTGATTCATATAAGATGACAAAGTCTTACATGCCACCTTCATATAAGATTAGATTTTCAGCCATAATTGCTTCATATAAGATAACAAACTATTATATGCCACCTTCATATATAAGATTATATTTTCAGCCATAATTGATTCATATAAGATGACAAAGTCTTACATGCCACCTTCATATAAGATTAGATTTTCAGCCATAATTGCTTTTAAAATTGAGTTCTAGAGGGAAATAATGTAAAGACTTGGTGAGTACACACCAAAGTTAGCAATGTTGAATAATGAAGCATTTTTTCCATAACATGCTACTTTCAAGAGAGTACATGGCAAGCAATCAATCTTGACTAGTAAGCCATGCTTGGGAAGCCTCCCTCAAGTCTCCCCTCAATATCTTATATCTTTCAGGGGATGCTGGTTTTTTTTATGCCTTCTAAAACCTTAAACTCAAAAATGTTGCCTTTTGAAATCCTACAACTATCAAAAGCTGTCACTGATTAGCGATTTTTTTTTAAAATAAAAGCATGTATTAAACTATTTTAGTTTGCTAAACTGCACCCGTCATGATTAAAAATCTCCAAAATTTACAAAGATTGTTAGAATCCCTATTTTTTTTCCCGAGCATCAACCTAGCCCCCGCTCCAACAATAAATTTCAAGGTACATCACGATGTTATAAAGTTATAAAGTAGCCACATATTGGCTTACATGTAACTTTTATCCAAAATTGTGCAAAAATCAAGCACCCACAAAATAGGACTTTCCCATTTCAAAACTTTACATGGTTTATTGAATTATATGATGATCTACATGATCTTTAGTATGTCATTATGCACATATTTGTGCAAATAGAGGGGCCCCACCTATTACGGTGAATGGTTTGGGACCATCTTAAATGATTGTCACAAGATTTATCAATACATTTGCAATTTTCTTTTCCCTTCCATCTGCACTGCACATAATAAACAATCCTTATAAGTCTACTCTTTATAAATAGGTACATAACTACCTTTGTAAGGACACTCTATGCTTGATGATTCTCACCACATCCAAAACTCTTCAGTAGACCTAACATCACATCATTTCATGATTGAGATTTATATAGTGGGCACATAGAGGCTTCAGACCCATCTGCAAAAGAACATGGGATCCCAAAATCATTTGTCATTTAAAGACTTTCTAGGCTTTTCCTGACCAAAGGTTTGAACTTGTTCAACTGCTAAGAAATTAGTTGGTCTTATCTAGCGATTCATTTTCAGACCTTGTGGTCTTATTATTAGGGCAGGTGCTACATTGTTAGGTTCTAGTAAGGTCAGACATTATTGCACTCCTTGTTGTGATAATGGTTGTTGGTCACTAGTACTTTGAAATTGTTGTTGTTGCGATTGTCGAGAAAATACATCTCTTGAATCTCTACAAGAGACTGTAGAATAAACAAAAAATGTCTATCTTATGCAAAAATGAATACTAAATATTGGTATTCATGAATGCCATTCAAGAACTGGCATACTTTAAACCCATAAACAAATCTATGAATTGGCAATGTAAACCGAGCTTTAACAAAGAGATAGATTGATATATGCACAAAGAACATAAACCCAAATGATAATCAAAAGCTACACTCAGATTGTGTGATGAAAATGCAAACTGACTATTTGATTATAAGTCAATTGTGCATAAAGAAATTCGATCTATTTAATGTCAATAAACTTTCAATCACTCAAGTCACGCAAGACTGTGTACAATGTAGTTTTCTATCTCGATCATATGTCTCTATCACCATATATCTTGATCTTGATTTGATGATTACAAGATGGTCTATTTTAAAAAAATTTCTAATGGTGGCCCGCAATCAACAATCACTATTGGTAAAATATATAACCAAAGAAATGATTTGAAAGTGACATTAACTCAATTTTTATCTGCTACGGGTCAAAATGCCGATTTTGCACTTGCCCATTTTTATCCATGTCAATGCTAATTTTAACTTAGTTGATTTCAATTTTATCAATCTTTATTTTGACCTAATTAAAGAGCAATAGTCACATTGGCTTTGGGCTGTAACGTATCTTTTGTCAAGGCTCTCTGCTCACGCGGTTCTCCAGCCAAGGCTTTCAGCACCTGCTTTTGGGGCTATAGGATGAAGGTCCTCCTGCATATTCAAGCCATCATTTAACAGCAGCCTCCTGACTACTTCAACACTCAAAAGATCAGTGTGGATCAATTCTAGAAGTCTCAATATGATTCATTAATGGACTCATGAGACTTAGCACAACAATCCAAGGTGTAATTAAAGCCAAATTCTTAACAACATCTACATAAGTGATGCTCAAATAAGCCATAATCAAACTCCTACAGAAAAATGGAAGAAACTAATTTATCTCATAGATCAAAGGCCCTGCCACAAAAGTTCAACGGTCTTTTCAGATAGGGGTTTCACAAAACAAGGAGAACATAGTGTAGCTTCTTCACATATTTGGTCCAAGCAACACCCCATGAGATCTACACTTCAGATTTGATTAATAGCCTCTTTTCTGCATTGAAACCCAAGCCTTGGAAGCTTTTAAGGGGAGATGTATTTGCTACCTGTATACATCTTGGGCTCCAACAAGATAACTTTGGTGAACAAGCAATGAGAGCGTTTGTAATAAATTTTGTGAATAGACTCAAGCAAGAAAGAGCAATGTAGTTTATTCATTTGCTTTTTCATTTTGGCATATAACATTCACATAAAGAAAATACTTACTGGACAACTTCTATGAAAAAAATGGCCTCTATAGGATCTATTGCTTGAAGATCAAGATGCAATTATGGCCTTCTTATCGAGCTTGCTTAAAAGTTAGCATTGGACTAAGTTTGTGACTACACAAATTGATAATTATCAAAGTTGATTCCAATGTCTTCAAGAAGAGATCAAAAGAGGTGGAGCATCTACTTCTCCAGACACACTAGCACTTGTAATTTCAAATAGAAATCTATCCAACAGATTCAAGAAGCTGACTCCACTCCAATAGGGTCAAAAATCATAGATGGAGGCACCCTCCTTCCTACCTCCACAAAATTTCCTCACCCCCTCATTTCAGGAGGCAGCCTCCATCATGTGTCCCAGCCTTGAGACTGCTCTTTTGAAATTGTGTTTGACAAAGTTGCCCATTATGCGTCCCTCCACGGCTTGCATCTCCTTTTTGAGCCTCTTCTTCTCTTCATCATCCACCTCAGGCAAGCGTTGGCATGCTAGCAACACCCTCTTGGTTGTGGATTTCGCATATTGCCAGCAATTCATATCTGTCGCGCGATAGTCCGCGGGATGGTCTTCCAGGACATCAAAAAGATACTCCAGCCCAATTTTCTTCCCCTTGCATTCAATTGCAAACAACCGGAAATATTTTGCCAGCTTATCTTCGTTGTATGTTTTGTCCACACTGATAATGATTCCAATTTTGTCGCCGTTACCAGCTTTCTCTGCTGTCACATATATTATGGGATGCACGTTTGGGAAGGTAGTATGAAGCTCAAATACCAGGAAGTCGTGATTGATTAATCGCTTCTTCTTCACTTGATCTTCATCCGCCTCGAGATTCCTGTCATTGCCTGAGAAATTTGCTAACAGCTGACGCATGTTTCCAGAAAGCTGCGTTACGGAAGAGAGTTCTGACTGGCAATAGTGTATCTTTTCAAGAGTCAAGGACGGATCATTGCGCAGTTGGTTGTAGGTCTTCCTGCCCAGCTCCAACGACACAATGTTGTGAACCTTTCCTGCCAAAGTCTTCGATGCTCCCTGGGAGGTCATTCCGAGGGCACTGCCCACCATCCCAACACCCATAGCATAGCTCTTGGCTGCTGCTTTGCGGCCGGAGCTTTTGGCACTATCGGAGATGGCTTTCGAGAGATTATCCATGGAGCTCTGTAGAGACAGCAACCTGAAACATGATAAAGTGCTTGGGCTTGGGGAATCCAGATATTGCCTGCTGCTCTGGACACTGCAACGGTCAACCCTCGGCTCTCCAGACTCCAAGTCGAGAGACAGTAGAATGGTCATCGCTGACTGGTCAAATGCTGACTGGTCACTCAGCAATGCATTGTGCAAAAACTTCGAATTTCGAAGATGTATCTGGATTCTGGAATGTTCACGATAGTGGTGCATTTAATTGGAGTCCCAACGGCCACTGTGTGGCATGTCAATGGTCACACTTTAAATTGCATCTCTCTCCAACTGCAGTTGAAATTTAATAATAATAATAATAATAATTATCCCTGCTTTTATTAAAAATGATGGGAAAACCCATGATCAAACACGAAGAATAAAGTATTTAAAATAATACCATAAAACGGCAAAAATGAATTAAACTTTTCAAAAGCTAAGTAAAACTTAAAATAGTAAGCTAATTATTTAAAACCAACTGTGTGATGTAAACCGGTAACTAAATAGTAAGCTAATTACTCAGAACCAATTGCCTGATGTAAATCAATGACTAAAATAGATTCAATAATAGGTAATGCAGGAAGCTTTGAAGCAGTCGCCCCTGAGCTCGTCGAAGAATTGAAATCGCTTGTGAACGTTGTAATGTTATAGAAATACGTTGACGGTAGAAAGAAACAATGACGGAAGGTAAGGTAATGCTTTGTCCTTGGCGTTTCACCATAAGCTCCGCACATAAAAAAAAAATCATGAAATTTCTTGTGAAGACAACCATGTGTTTCCAAGGCAAAGGGGATGAAATCTTCACTGGGTGCACGATCATTATAATCTCGTTCTTTTTCTTGAACTGCTTGAGATGCAGCAGCCCCTTGCGTGGTGGAAGAACGACAAAGGAGGTCTTGACAAGAGGGATCGACAATTACAACATCTCCTAGAGTACGAATTCCATCACGCGAGAGAACAAGGTCAACTCATCGTTGGGTAGATTGCGAAGAAGGCCCTGGTAAAATGTGTGTTTGTTCTCGAGCAACATGAAAGCCACTATCATGAGCAATAGCAGCAAGAGCATCACGGATGGAATCATGTGAAACAATACGTTCCCCACCTGAGGGGCATCGCATAAGATGAGTACCCAAGGAATCCAACACATGCCCACATGAACACTTATAGATACCAATTAACATTGGATGTGGAAGTCCCAATCCGGAGACTCAACTGTGAATGTTTCAAGCCTGAAATTTGGAGACTCAACTGTCAATGTTTTAAGCCTGGAAGGAATTATGACACTGTGGACTCTGGAAGGCCATTATCCATAATTCCAATTTCCATAGTACATACTATTTAGTATTTACATGTAAAAAACTTTTGGGCATAGTTTGAAACATGCCATAAAAAAACCTATACTATTTGAAATACCATGTATATAATCCCCCAAGTCTAAAAAGTAGTCGTAGGTTTAACATCCACAAACTTAATGAAGGAGCTAAAATCCGGTACATTTTTAAAATTGTCGGTTTTTAGGAAATTTACATCCTTCTAAAATATTCACATGTCGATTTTTTATGAACTGTGTGGGTTCCATTCCTTAACTATGTCGGTTTTCCCTAGCACTGGTCTGGAGAGCTGAGGGTCGAGGCTTCAAAGTTCAACTGCGCACTGTGAGCAGTGAAGCTCGAGCAGATTTTAGACTCCATACTGTAGTTGAGGCGGCTGAGGCAGCGTGCGCGGCGCGCATGAGGTAGCAGTGAGCATTGAGCAAGCTTGATTTCTATTTGGTGAATCATTCTGAGAATTTCTAGAGTCCAATTGTGGATTTGGACTGGAGTTTGGAATCTAGATTCTTCTAAGTTCTTGGAAGTTGGCACTTGCCATTTCATGAATCATTATGAGGGATATGTGACTAGAGACTTGAGCAGCAAGTTGTGAATCTTGTTGTGAGCTCTCTTGCAACCTTCAATGTTTGGTATCTGGTCAATCATCAACCGTTGCCATAGCTAGCTCGAGCCCGGAGTGGCCCTTCTCAATGAGCTATAGCGGCCAACCTATATGCAGCAGTTCTCATAAGTCATTGGTAAGGATCTTCTGATGGAGCTCCACTTCTCAGCAGATTCCAAATCAAAAAAAGAAATTCAAGTTGCTGATGTCAAGAAGCTCATAGAAAGTTTGTGCGAATTAAAAAACATTATATAGCTTGCACTTTCTTGTTGACATTCTTGAACTTTTCCATTCCTAGACTATGTTGGTCTCCCCCAAGCACTACTAACAAGAAATCTTGCCATCTGAGTAAAGAAGTAGAGTAGATGAATTTGAGTATCAAACCTAATCAAACCAGTCCATTTGAGTTCAAACCAAACCTCAATGAGCTCACCAATGAGATCTTCCTTGCCTTTAAAAAATTGCCACTTGAGTTGCTCCATGTAGTCTTCTTCATCCAACCTTTTGCCATCTTGATCATGCATGAACACTCCACCACAATCATAACATCCTTTGAGTTGATGAATAGATGTAAGATCCATGCCTTGGATCTTCCCAAGAGTCACTCTTCCTTTTCCCTTTCCTTCACAAGACTCCCTCTTAATGATCAAACCACAAAAGTTAGCAATCTCCCTCTTGATAGTTGCATCATAAGAAATGAAAGAATCTCGAACATTAGAAGCCATGAAAAGAATATATAGTACCTTCAACATAAGAATGATTGAAGTACTTTTTCTTGTCAAACCTAGACTTCCAATCAATGATATAGGTAGTGATAATGAACCCTCACTATCATTCACAAAAGCATCATGGCAAAGTACATCCTACTTTGAACACTTCACATTCATCTCTCCCTTTTGACTTGAGATCTTCTTCACCAAGTCTCATGATAGAACCTTTTGATCTACTTTCTTTATGAATACATGTGACACCACTTGTTGCACAAATGACTTTCTTGGACTCATCACATAAAGATGCAAACGAAACTTTTTCTTCAAACATGCTCAAAGCAGCATCTTTTTCCAAATGAGTAAATGAGTCATTAGCAACAACCATTTCCAAAGAAGAGTTTTCATCACCTCCATTAATGAAGTTAGATCTCTTCTCACCTTTTCCATTTTTGCACTTGCCATGTAGTTCCATTTAAGAGCCACCAAGACTTGGAAATCTATGAGTATAAGAGTTCAGACATGATACTAATTTAGCACCACATGACTCCATTTGACTAGTAGGTAGCACTAGTCCATCTTAAGATCCAATGGATCCAAAACATTGATCATACTATTCACCAAAAGTTGCCAAGTTAGCACAACAATAACTATCTCCAAGAAGCTCATTAGATCTCAACCTAGATCTAGCATAAGGAAGCTCTTTAGACTTTGCATAAGATCTACCAATCTTATTGATGCTAGGAAGTTGAGAGAACCACCAACATCCATTTCATTCCTCTTGTTGGACATAACAAATGCATCAAGCTTGTAAAGTCTACTTTGTCTATTGCCCCTAGCAATCAAGACATCTCCCTTAGTAATGAAGCAAACATATCCAACAAACTTTGTCTTGTACCCTTTCTTTAACATTTGACCAACACTTAGCAAATTCCTTGAAAGTGAAGGAATGTAAAGAACACCATCAACCCTTGCATTCTTATTAGTAGAAAGACAAATAGGAATTGAGCCAATACCTTTGATCATACACTCACCACCATTTGGCATGTGAACCACTTTCTTGGTTCCAACATAAGAGATTAAAGAAGTAAAGAACTGCTTGTGACTAGTCATGTGTGAACTAGATCCACTATCTATCCACCATGAGTCCTTGTCACTTCCACTTGACATTAGACTTGAAGAACACATCGTGAGAGAATCACAAGAACTTTAGATCCTCATTAGAAGTACAAAAGTTGTTTTGCTTGCTACCTTCATTACTTTGCTTCTTATGACATTCATTTGCAAAATGACCTTTCGTCCCACAATGAAAGCACTTGAACTTTGACTTATCTTTCTTTTTAAAAGAAGTAGAAGAGGAGAAAGAGTAATCATCATGATCCGAGTTACCACCTTTGGACCATTTCCCTTTGCCTTTGCCTTTGCCTTTTGTGAAGAAAGCCTCTTCACCTTCACCTTGCAAGGATGCACCATCAAGCTTTGATTGCAACCTATGTTCTTCAGCCAATAAGATTTCTTGCAAGTCAACCACACTTGGCAAGGCTCTTTGAATGACAAAACTTTGCACAAGGTTAGCATGTTCATCAACATAACCTGGACTATTTCACCATCTTTTATGCTTTCATCAATGCATGCTAGATCATCACTTAACCCTTAGAAAATATTTGCCTCCTTAGGATCAATACCCTAGATGTGGACTTTGATTCAAAGAGCTTCTTCAAGGCATTACATGCCTCACTTGCACTTTGACTATTACCAACTTCCTCGAGAAGTTTGGATGCATTTTCTATGTGCGTACACCTTTGGAGACAAGGACAAAGGAGGATGCATCATCAATCAAGGGGATCATGCTCAGGTATGGCAATGCAAGCAAGGGATACAAGGTATACATTCCATCTTCAAAGAAGTGTTTGGTTTCTAGAAATGTCATATTTGATGAAAGTAAGATGCACAAGCTTGTTGATGGCTCCAACCAAATCACCTATCAAGAGGGAGGTGGCCGAGGATCAAGACAATATTGATCTTGAGGAGGAGCAAGAGCCAAGTGTACCAATCACTCCAAGAAGGTCATCAAGGGTAAGAATGTAGCCAACAAGGCTCACATATGAAGACAAGGGCAAGCAAGTCGAGGGTAATCCATCTTCATCCTTTGCACTCATTTCAAGTTTTGAAGGACGCTCATTTGTAGAAGATGCATTAAGTTCCAAAGTGTGGTTTCAAGTAATGTTAGATGAATCCAATGCTTTGATGGAGAATGGCACACGGATCCTTGTTGATAGACCTCTAAAGATTGTGATCGGATGTAAATGGGTTTTTAAGTTAAAACTCAACTTGGATGGAAGTCTAAGCAAGCACAAGGCAAGGATATTTTCCAAAGGATATGCCCAAGAGAGGGGCATAGATTTTGAAGAAACTTTTACACCCGTGGCCAATATGGTCACCATAAGGTTACTTCTAGCACTTTCTTCACATTTTGTTTTTCCAAATGGATGTTTTTAATGCATTCCTTAATGGTTATTTGGAGGAGGAAATCTTCATGGAGCAGGCCCAAGGCTTCATCAAGCTCGGGATGGAAGGTAAAATATGTCATCTTCAAACGAGCTTGTATAGCTTGAAGCAAGCATCAAGGTCTTGGAATTCAAGACTCAATGGTTTTATTGTTTCTATAGGACTCACTCAAAGTGATTATGATCCAAGTTTGTACATAAATTTTGATGTAAATGGCATTGTACTTTTATTAATTTATGTAGATGACATCATACTTATAGTGATAACAATGATGGCATAGAGAAAACCAAGAAATATCTATCTCTAGAGTTTAAGATGGTAGATCTTGGTCAACTTCACTTCATATTGGGCATAGAAGTACTTAGAGGTTCAGATTTCATCTTCATTAGTCAGTCTAAGTATGCTCAAAGTTTTCTCAATATATTTAAGATGCAAGATTGCAAGCATGTACCAATGGAGAAAGATGTAAAGTGCTCAATAAAGGTGATGAAGGATCCTTCATGGACATCACTCTTTATAGGAAACTTATAGGCTCCTTAATGTGGATTACCATAACTAGACATGATCTATGCTTTAGTGTGTGTAGGGCACTCTAGATTATGGAATTCTCTATAGAGGGGGTATCATTGATTTGCATGCCTTTAGTGATTCGGATCTTAATTAGGTGCTTTCTCCATCATTTCTAGGATCAATTGGACTTATTTTGCTACATTTTCAACAAATTTTAGTTATCTTGAGTGATAGGGGCCAATCTCTTCTACAAGGGACTGAACTCGGGCAATCTAAATATCCTAAATTTGAGATTGATCAATTTTGGTTGCTCCATTCATTATGTGGAGCCTCTGATTTTATCACTCTATGAACAATTTAAGTGATAACAACCAAAATTGAGCTAACTCTATTGGCAGACTTGACATTAGACCTTTCTTTTATGATATGGGTCAATTACATTGAGAATAGAAAGTTTGAGTTATCTCATGCAATAGGGCAAATTTCATCATCACAAGGTTCAACTCAAGCTATCTAAATCTAACTTCACTCCATCACATCTTTATGTTTTCTTTCTCACATTGGCTAGTTCAACTACTCCTCTTCTAATCTCATTATGTGGCACCTCATTTGCACTCTCATTTGTGCTTTTTACCCAATTTGCAACTGACCCTCGCCTTCATGCCATTTCTAACAAATAGTCATGGCTTAACATATAACCCATATAGGTCTCATGTTAGCATTCGAAAATTCACATACTCATTGCATAGTTTAGGCCTTACACCTAGGAACAAATGCTAACATGTATTTCTTTGCTCATCGAAGTTAGCCAAGTGAAAGAGTGAACTTGAGATTTCTTTCCATTGTCAGTTGTCTATAGGAGTGCTCATAACAAAGGATAATATATATGTTGCAGTTTATCACAAAAATCCCATATGTATTACAGGACAAGTAAGAACAATAGGAACATATGCCTTGCAATTAGCTTGTGACAATTGAGGTGATTCATTCGAGTAATCCTATGTCTTTGCTAGGTAATTACCATACATCGTTTTGCATTGTCTATGGAGTCAAATTCATGAATTTCTTTGATGTTGTGTAGTTGGTAACAATTTGGTGCATGTTTTCAATGTTGAACATCTTAACAATAAGTTCACATATGATGTATGTTCTTGCAGATTGTCACTGATAACGCTAGTAATTGTAAGCGTATGGGCAGTCTAATAGAGACAGAGTATCCAGGTATTGTGTGGACACCATGTGCTACACATTGTATTGATTTGTTGATGCAGGACATAGGTGGCTTCCCTTGGGTGCTAGGCATTACCTCCACAACTCATTTTCTAGTCTCTCTGGCCATGTTTCACACATATAGTACGTTGGATCTCAAGAAGCCAATACACACTCGATTTGGCTATCACTTTGTGGTGTTGGAGCGTCTTGTGCTTGTCAAGGGTGCATTACTTCAGATGGTCGCTAGCCTTGAGTTCATCATCCAGTGAAGTCATGGTTGTGAGATTGCTGGAAAGAGATTTCGGAGCACAGTTTTTGGAGAGGACATTTGGCGACGAGCTGAGCAACTTATGGAGGTGCTATGTCCCATATATTTTGTTCTGCGAGTGGTAGATTGAGAGGCCTGTACTTTGAGCCTAATTTATGAGTTCATGGATTTGTAAAACTCATACTTAAAGTCATTTCCATCTTTTCAAATACTTCTTGCCAAAAATTCCCAATGAATTTTGGGTCACGATCAATGACAATATCGCAAGGCAACCCATACAGTCAAAAAAGCTTCTCAACAAATAGTTGATCTAGTTTTGGAGCTTTAACTGTAGTTTATGTTGGGATAAATTGAGCAAACTTCATAAGTTTGTCAATAATGACCCAAACCAAATCATGGCACTTCCCTATTTGTGGAAGCTTGACCACAAAATCTATAGATATACTTTCTCACTTTTCGGTAGGAAAATCTAAAGGATGTAATAGGCCACTAGCTTTTAGCCTCTCTGCTTTATTTAACTAACACTTAGCACATTTAAGTACACATGCCTCTACTTGACTTTTCATCTTAGGCCACCAAAATTGCCCTCGAACTAAGTCAAGTGTTCTTTGCATACCGGGATGCCATGTGCATGGACTATCATGACACTCATGCAATTCTACGCTACACACACCTTGCCTTTACGAAACAAAATCTTGTTTCGAATAGCAAAATCCATTTCAGTCTTTCCCTAATTCTAGGAATCTTGCAACCTGAATCGACCCCAAAAAGTACTGGTTGCCAATAGTTTTCAAAAAAAGGATCGGACTCATATAGTCCTTGGAGAGACTGAAACAACCACAGTTCTTTAATAGTAAAGCATAACTGATTAATAATTGGTAAACGACTCAAAGCATCCGCTAGAGTATTTTGACTTCCTTTACAATAACATATACTTGCATCAGCTTAGCCCATCTAGCTTGCCTCTCCTTTAAATCTATACCATCACAGAAATATCAAAGAGTTTGATGATCCATCAAAACCTCAAATCTGGCTCCATACAAATAGTATTGCTAAATTTTCAAGACATGAACAATTGCAAACAGTCCTTCTCATAGGTACAATGCCTAGATTGAGCAAGATTGAGCTTCTTGCTTTCATAAGCAACATGATGTCCATCTTGCATCAAAACAGCTCCAATAGCATAATCACTGGCATCGTTCCTAACCACAAAAGTTTTATTAGGATCGCCAATGATTGGTATTGGTGCTGAAGTGACACTTTTCTTAAACAACTCAAAACAACTATTCATATCCTCCGTCCACTCCACTAGTGGACTCTTTGCCCTCCACCTTAGCTTCTTATAGCCTTTCAAGGCCTGGGTAAGAGGAAATGCCAATCGAGCAAATTGGAAAATATGCCGATGGAAAAATTCTACAAACCCTAAGAAGGACTTGATTTCCCGAACTGTGGTAAGAATAGGCCATTCAATAACCCTCTGGATACGACCGGCCTTGATCTCCACTCCTCATTCGAAAATCTTATGCCCCAAGTAGGACACTTTTCTAGCAAAAAAGTCACACTTAGACTCTTTGGCAAAGAGCTTTTTCATTCTTAGGATGTCTAGGATAGTCCTAAGATGCTCTTCATGTTCCGCCAAAGTCTTACTAAACACTAGGATATCATTTAAGAATACCACTACAAATCTTCCCAAATATGGCCTGAACAAATCATTCATCATCTGTTGGAAAGTTGTCGGTGCATTGGTTAGACCAAAAGGCAACACCAAAAATTCATAGCGTCCAAAGCGAGTTCAAAAAATTATTTTTGGTAAATCTTCTACCCTAATGTGTTAGATTATTCTTCTACTAATCGACTAATTGACATTTTAATCTTCGTCCAACTCATTATCCAAACTTGTAGTTTTCTTTGTGTTTCTACACAGTCTGCAGAACTACTCGAAAATGGCTCATAGGTAGCTTCGATGTTTATTGACATCATCGACAAACTTCGAAGACTTCAGGCACTTCAATGACTTCGAAAACTTTGGCTACTTCAACGACTTCGGCCACTTTAGTAACTTCAACGACTTCGGAGACTTTGGCCACTTCGGCCATGTCAGTTGATTGTTGGCAGTTAACATTCCACTGGTCTTGAAGATAAAGACTTGCCCTAATCTTACAACAAGTAAATTTCCAAGAATTACCAACTGGATGGATGCTAGCTCACTATCCATTATGATTGTGACCTAATTAGCTGTCCTACCACTGGACATTGCCACATTTTGCTTAGTATAAATAGTTGCTCATGTTTTCAATAGCTTTGAATAATGTGATCAAGAGATCAGCAAGTATTGAATAGTTAGATCTCTCTCTCTCAAGCTTGTAAGCTTGAACATTCTTGAGCATTCTAGCTCAATTCTTTAGACTTGATTTAGAGTTTGATATTGCGCTCACTGCTTATTAGCGGAAGTGCTTAATCCAGAAAAAGTTACAGTTACTCAGAGATAGCTCAGAGCACGCAGCTTTGATCCACAATTCCTTTGTGCTCATTTCCATTCTGATTTGTTTCTTTTACTGAATCAATCTATCTTTTATTGCGTTCAGTATCATGTGAATATGAATGTCTCTATAATGCTTTTGTAACTGATAATCTCTTACTATTTGTCTGATAATTCAATGCTGTAATGTTTGGCTACGTAATCTTTGTAGTACTAATGATTTTAAAGCTAGTTACTATAAGATTGAACATGATTTCTATCACTATTGTTTTGTTCAAAATTGATAGGCCTAGTCATGCATAGAGAAATAGGAAGATAGTTTATTCTGCTGCGCATGATAAGTTTTAATTCTTGTCATTCGAATTCTGTTATTCGATTCTATTTGACCTATCCTTTTCACACCTCTTTCCAACATGGTATCAGAGCATTGATTCTTCAAGGCCTAATACTATTATATCATAACGCAAGCTCTTATACTTGATATCTTTTGCGATATCAAATTATTCTTCAGTTCAAATCAATTTGTTTCGGTATTAGAGAATTGATTTCCAATTGTAACACAACATAGTATCTCTCTTAATGTCGACAGACTAAAGTTCCAAATGGATTTTCAAAGTAAAACCAGTCTTATCACAGACAAGCTGAATGGATCCAATTATCATTTATGGAAATTTAAGATGAAGACCTTGCTAATCACCAATGAGTTGTGGGATGTTGTTCTAGGTATCTAAGTGAAGCCTGGAGACGACATAGAAGACTCAAAATGAAAATCGAAGGATGGTAAAGCTTTCGCGCTTATTATCCTCAATATATCAGATACTCAGATTGACCATGTAGCTAAAGCCAAATCTTCAAAAGAAGTTTGGGACATCCTGAGCTCACTATATGATGCGAGAGACATAACTATCAAGTTACATCTTCGAAGAAAATTCTTCACACTCAAGATGTCGAACAATGATTCTCTTCATAATCATATTAACCAGTTTAAGAATCCCTTGCAACAGATGGCCATTGTCGGATCAATCATAGATGATCAAGATGCAATTATGACATCGCTTTCAAACCTGCCCTCTACATATGAGAACTGGGTGATGATCATCACAACACACTCAGATTTAATCATAATAGAGTTATCACTATGTTGCTGCAAGAAAATAATGGAAGAATTCAAGGCACTTCGGCTACCTCTTCGTCTCATGCTCTATATGTCAACAAGGGCTCGTAACGACAGAAGCAGAAAATATCATGAACAGACTCAAAGTCAAGAACAATCATCGAATCCATATTCGTCGAAGAAGGAGATGTTTTGTAGGTATTGCAAGCGCAATAGCCATGAGATCCAAGATTGCCAAATTCTCAAAGCAAAAAATGTAGCCAAGCAACTTGATCAACAAGCAAATACAGGTACAACATCTCTTGAAGTCAAAGTAAACGCAGGCGCTTTTATGGTCAAAGACAAATATGTGAATTCGGATGATTGATGGTTTTTGGATTCTAGAGCTACTCAACATATGACCAATCAACGTGAGATTTTCCATTCATATATGCCTTACAACACAAAGAAGTATGTTCATCTTGGTGATGATAGCACTCACACTATCGAAGGTGAAGATACTATGAGATTAAGATTCCAACATGATCAACTCAAACTACTATCAAAAGTCTTGCATGTTCCTAAACTCTCTACAAATCTATTATCAGTAAGTAGAATTACAAATTTAGTTCATAAGGTGGAGTTTGAGTCTGATCAATGCAGAATTATCGATATGAATAATAAGATCCTTGCACTCGGCAAGAGGCATGAATACTTGATATAGATTGGCACATTGTTATTTGAATTCTAGGCAAGCCCTAAAAACCTTTGTTCTTGTCAATAAAGCATTACTATGACATCATCGCTTAGGACACTTACATTATGCATCTGTATCAAACATGTCCAAACAATTTCTAGCACTTTATCTTGACTATTTTTTTGGCAAAGTCAATCTCCATGTCTGCCATAGCTGCATTCTTGGAAAGCAGACTAGGATTCCTTTTAGATCGAGTCATAGGATGCAACAAAAGGTCTGTTAGATGTTGTTCATTCAGATATATGTGGACCTATGCAAACTCCATCATTACTTAGATGCAAAGTATTTCATTACTTTTATTGACAAATTTTTCAGAAGAACAGTTGTCTATTTCATTAAGTAGAAATCAGAGGCTTTCATCAAGTTCAGACAATTTAAAAAGCATGTAGAAAATCAAACTGACAAAGAATCAAAGAACGGAGGTTCGACAATGGGGGAGAATATATCTCCACCGAATTTGAGGACTACTGCTTTAACAACAACATTGAGCAACAATACATTACCTCCTATTTTCCTCAGTCAAATGGTCTTGCTGAGAGAAATAACAGAACCTTAGTCGAATCGACAAAGTGCATGTTATCACATGTGACACTTCCAAAGTCATTATGGGCTGAAGCTATTTCAACAACAACCTATATTTAGAACAGATGTCCTACTAAAGGTCTGTCAGAAAAAACACCATTCGAAGCTTGGACATGTACCAAACCTTCTTTATCAAACTTAAATTTTTTTGGATGTACTGCTTATGCGCAGATTCCTCATGATCTCAAGAAGAAGCTCGACTTCCAGAGTATCAAATGTATTTTCATCAGCTACACTACTTTAGATCAAGCTTACAAGTTGTTTGATACTATCGAGTCGAAGATATTCACTAGTCGGGAGGCATCTTCATCGAAGACCTGTTTATTGACCTCAAAAGAAAAGGCAAAGCCCATGTAGCCAAATTGTCCGACTCGTCCAACATATCGAGCTTCGAAGTTTCTCAGTTGACTATTCCCATTGAAGGTCCAAGCTCATCTACTTTTGACAAATACAACGGTGAATCTGAAGATGATGATGTTGAAGTTAGCAACTATAGCATGATGAAAATGATCAACTTCCTCTCTTATCCAGAAGATCATCAAGAGCTAGCAGACCACCTATAAGGTATATCGATGAGTTTGCAGCCTACCTTGTTTAGGAGCCAAAGAGGTACTCGGTCAGCTCGATATCTCTGGAAAGAAGCTATGGATAAAGAGTATTCATCTCTTATCAAGAACCAGACATGGACGATTGTCGAATTACTTGCTAGTAGAAATATAGCTAGTTGTAAATGGATTTTCAAAGTCAAGTACAAAGCAGACGGAAGCATCAACTTATCACCAGAGGATTTTCTTAGGTATATAACGTCGATTACACTGAGACCTTCAGTCCAGTAGTCAAGCATTCTTCTATTTGACTTTTATTATCGTTTGCTACTACAGCAGATTTGGAAATACATCAAATGGATGTACAGACAACATATCTCAATGGAGTTATTGAAGAAAAGAATAGTGATAGAAATCACGTTCAATCTTATAGTTACTATAGTGATTACGTAGCCAAACATTAAAACATTGAATTATCAGACAAATAATCAGTCATGAAGAACTACAGAAACGCATATATTCTGAGATGAACGTGAATGCAATAAGAAAATAGTATCGATTCAGTATGAAAATGAAACAGATGTAAATGAGTATAATAAGTTGCAGATCAAAGCCGCATACTTTGAGCTATCTCTAAGCAGCTAAATATAAGTCTAAATTAAGCACAACTATTGATAAGCAGTAAGCGCAGTAGCAATCTCTAATCAGCTCTAAAGAACTGAACTAGAATGCTCAAGAGTGTTCAAGCTTGAAAGCTTGAGAGAGAGAGAGAGAGAGGGAGGGGGAGAGAGAGAGAGAGAGAGAGAGAGAGAGAGAGAGAGAGAGAGAGAGAGAGAGAGAGAGAGAGAGAGAGAGAGAGAGAGAGAGAGAGAGAGAGAGAGAGAGAGAGAGAGAGAGAGAGAGAGAGAGAGAGAGAGAGAGAGAGAGCTAACTATTCTTCTTGCTTCAATGCTCTTAAAATGTAGAAATATGAGCAGCTATTTATACTAAGCAAAATGCGACAACATCCAATAGTGGGACAACTAATTAGGTCATAATCATAATGGATAGTGAGCTGGCGTGCATCCAGTTGAATCTTCTCAAAAATTCACTTGCTAAATGGTTAGGGCAAGTCTATAGCCTCAATTCGAGTGGAACGTTAAATGTCAATCAACCGAAGTCTCCAAAGTGGCCAAAGTCTCTGAAGTGGCCAAAGTCGTTGAATAGGCCGAAGTATCTGAAGTCACCAAAGTGGTCGAGGTCTTCGAATTTTGTCGATGACTTCAAGAAACATCGGAGCCACCTGTGAGCCATTTCTAAGTAGTTTTGCAGAATGTGTAGAAACACGAAGAAAACTGCAGGTTTGGAAAATGAGTTGGATGAAGATTAAAATGTCGATTAGTAGGAGAATAATCCAACACTCTCACTTAATCTGAAGCCATGAATGTCTTGACCTTCAAACTTAGTTATGCACAAAACTTTCTGTGTGTATCCAAGCTTAATGCTTTTGTAGAAATATCTACTGTCATATCTTGTGTTGGACAATACTACAATCTGACCTCTTTATCGAGAACTTTGCTTCTAACATAGTAATACTTAATTTCGATGTGCTTACTCCTGGAATGAAACCTAGGGTTGGCTGACAAGGCAATGGCACTTTGATTGTCACAAAATAGTAATGTCGAAGCATATTGATTCAGACTGATATCTGAAAGTAAGTTTCTCAACCAAATTGCTTCCTTTGTACTACCAATTTCTCTAGGGAATTGATAGTATTAGCATGCTTTATGGAGAGGTGAGGATCATAGAGAAATCATTCCTTACACACAATCACCATATCTAAGCATTACTATATTTTTTGGATGAAAGACTGTTTACATTCAGAGAATTGTGTTAATTCTCGGTGCGGAACAACTAGGAGATTTCCTTAGGTCCCGAGAACCGTTCATCTTACCAATCATCAACTACGAGAGAACTAGGGACGTAATTATCGCAGTGTTGTTCTAATCCATTCTCCGTCATCTTGATCTAAGAGTTTAGGTGGTCCTCGGCCTCTCATGACATTCCGTAGACCTTGATTTTCATGACACCCAAGCCAAAAGTCTAGCCAAGTGATATATTTATCACCATGTTAAATCTGATGATCACTTTATCACACCTAAGTGACTACTGTCGTGAAGCTATTTGACAATCTCCTTGCAATCATGCCTCTGAGAACCTGGAAAACTCTCATTGATTGGGGAGTACGAGGTTATTAGAATGGCCCCCAAGGTTGGAAGTGGTAATAGACCCTGATCACTCGTGTAAGGGTAGCGTGGGCCCTTTCCCTTGTTGGGGCTTTATGAAGGGGCCAATCCCTATCAAAAAAATCTCTAACATTATTTTATGAAAGAATGAGAAGCATTGGCTATGGTTTTTCTATAAAAAAATTTCGACATTATATAATGGCCACAAATTTTGCATTCTATACTGGTCATCAAACTCTATTGTATTTGGTGAACAACTCAGTGCAATACTGGACGTATTACAAAGTGGTTATTGCTTCTAATAGAGCTTTTTTTAATTTTCTAATTGTGGTTTGAAAAGAAAAACATCATTACATCATCGATCATGTATCGAGGATACAATCATCACCTGTTAATCCAAAAGTGGACGATGAACTTCTAGATGCTGCATTATTTTTTGTGGAAGCAGTACCTGAATGGATAGCGGACATAGTGTAATATTTGATGATGGGTCAACCCAATGAATCATTGTCCAAAGTTCAACAAAGAAAAGTGATTGTAAAGGCACAACCTTATCAATCGATTGCAGACCAATCGTATCGATGTAGAGCTGATGATATTCTTAAAAGGTGTACTCTACCGCATGAAGTACCAAACATCATTATGTTATCCCTTGATGGAATCGGCGGAGGACATTTTGCATCTGATATCACTATTCGCAAGATCTTGCAATCAACATGTTGGTGGCCTTGGATCCATAAAGATACTGAGAAGTATATACAATCACGTGATGTATGTCAACGTACATGCCGACCAACAAAACATAATTATGAACCTTTACATCCAGTATTGGCTCAAGTACCATTTGAAAAATGGGGGCTTGATTATGTTAGTCCAATACATCTAGCGGCCTAAAATAGTCAAGCATGAGTTGGTTGATCTACCACTTGGAAAGAAACCCATTGACAATAAATGGGTATTTAGAACAAAGTTTCATGTGGATGGCATGATTGCAAAGCATAAGCCACGCCTAGTAGTAAAGGGCTATGAGCAAAGTAAGGGAATTGACTATGAAGAGACATTTGCTCCAGTGGCTAAGTGGACTACGCTGCGCCTTATCATTGCCTTAGCATCTCATTTTGGGTGGAAGATCCATCAAATGGATGTAAAATCTGCATTCTTGAATAGTGACTTGGAGGAGGAAGTATACATGCTCCAACCACAAGGCTTCATTGCGAAGGGACAGGAACATAAGGTATGCAAGCTACAGAAAGCACTCTATGGTCTCAAGCAAGCCGCATGCATGGTATGGACAAATTGATCATTACTTTCTCTCTCATGAGTTTATAGGACAAATTCAAATCCAAATCTTTATGTTCTTGTAAAGGATGATAGCATTGCCTTGATTGTGCTTTATGTTGATGACATAATTATCACGGGCAATGACGAGAATCTCATCCATTCTATTAAAGCCAACTTGTGCAAGCAATTTGAGATGACAAATTTAGATCTTATGCATTATTGCTTGGGAGTCGAAGTATGGCAAAATGGCAATGACATCAAGCTATGTCAAAGTAAGTATGTTCGCGAGATACTAGAGAGATTCTGCATGACAGAGTGCAAGCCTTCCATCACTCCATGCGAAGCTGGTAAGAAGCTGTCTCGTGTTGATGATAGTGGTCAAGTTGATGCTACATTGTTTTGTCAACTAGTTGGAAGTTTGATTTATCTCACGACTACTCATCCTGATATTTGCTATGTTGTAAGCTTGATTAGTCAATCTATGTCTTCACCTACTTTGGATCATTGGAAAGTAGTGAAAAGGATTTTGAGGTATGTGAAAGACACACCTAACCTTGTCTTGGTTTATAAGAAGCAAAGCGATTTGCCTAGTTTGCAAGGCTATGTTGATGCTGATTGGGTTGGCAATGTAAATGATAGAAAGTCAACTACAGGGTATGTTTTTCATGGTCTAGTAAAACGTAGGATACTATTTCTCTTTCTTCTATAGAAGCTGAGTATAAAACGCAAAGTTTTCCTACTCAAGAAGCAATTTGGCTACATAAGTTGTTGAGTGAGATTGGCATGAAGCAAACACATCCTACTGTTATTTTTTGTGATAGCCAAAGCAGAATACCGTCCTATCTTTCACGCGAGAACAAAACATATTGAAGTGAAATATCACTTTGTGAGTGAAAAACTACAATCTGAGGATATAAGTATTGCACATTGTTCTACGACATTGCAACTTGGTGATGTACTAAGAAAGGCTCTAAATGAGGACAAATTTGAAACTTTTAGAGCTAAACTTGGAATGGAAGCAATTATGTAAAAAGTCTTTTTTAAATGCTTGTTAATACTATCATGGAGGTATGTTCCATGAATAGTGTAGACTTTCAATCAAGTGAAATGTTGATTATTGAGGGAGAGAGTTAAAATAGCAATAATCAACACGTAAGTTATTTCATGGTTACTTTCTAAGTTCGACGACATTACATGTGCTTAACTCTAGATTTATCGGTCCGATTCTTTTACGAGCCCATGTTGAGATCTTAAGAAACTTTTCTTTGTACTTGTGGATTATTGTGAATATTGTGTGAGAGCAATTTTATTATGTCTTGCCTTGAATCACTTGATGGTGTGTTGTGGTGATTGATTCGATCAAGTTTTAAATCGTTTTGTCAACAATAGGTACTCAGGTCCATAAGCTTGGAGGGCTCGATGGAAATCCACTAAAATATTCCAATTAAAATATTGATAAATGATAGGCCATTTGGGAGTATGGATGGTGATTTTATCCATAGGCACTCCATATTATGCCCATTTATTACTATGAAGAATTATTAGATCACTAAGGCCCAATATCTCCCTTTGATCTTTGGTTATGAATGACAATACATCTAGCACCATTGACAATGTAGAAATCTAACATCAACTACACATAAGTGATGTAAACTCAACAAGTTCTTGATCAAACATCAAATATATGATAGAATGAAGTTGTTGTCCATAGAACCCTCATATAGATTGCCCACGGACCCCTCCAATCCACTATGGAGTTCCATGCTCATCCAATGAGAGAGAGAGAAGCCTAGGGGAGTTAAAGAATCTCCAAGAGCCTCCATAGGCTTATGGAAGGTCAAGAGACTCCTTCCATAATCTATGACTCTTTGAATGCATTTCTTGTGGGAGTGGAAACTCATTGGACCCATTGGAAGTGCGCCCTTCCACTAGGTCCCAGTGCCCAAGTTGTGCATGTATACTTTGGTCCTAGACCAATTAAGTGATGGTTCAAGGTTGAGGCCCAAGGTTTAGAAAAATAGTCATCCAATGACTTTCTAACTCCTCACTAGGTTCCATATCTCCATCCAAGGCATAGACACCTACCTGCCCTTAACCAAGGACACTAGTACCTTAATCTAAGATATCTACCCTTAATCCTAAAGGTACCCTTTATCCAAGGGTCACGTGACTCCATACCTCCGACCAAGGTATAGTCACTTACCTGTCCTTATCCAAAGGCACATACCCTTAATCCTAAGAGTATCTTGCCATTAGCCCCCAACACTAAATGGACTAATAGGGGTCTGAAGTACTGCTAGTTACATAGGTATGTAACACTGACGATCTTCATACAACTAGCATACATCACCCAACATAATATTGGTGATTACATGGTCTCTCATTGAAAGATTTATGAAGGACAATGCTTTTTGTGCCTTCTTGTCAAAGGCCCTCATGTCACCTGGAGTAGTATTAGGCCTTACTTCAATCCACAACAATGTCCTATCATTTTGAACTTCCAGATGTTGTAGTTGGAAGCCCCATCCAACTTGCTTGCATCGCTCAAAATTGCCTCATTGATGTTGGCCAAATCCAAAATGCTTGAAACTGCACTGTAGGCTATAAAATGTATGCCGAGACCAACCATGATGTCAGAAATAAAAAATAATGACATGCAATTCTTAGCCTACCAGGCAACTGCGGCTTTTTCGCCAAATTGGAAGCGAAATCGATTTTGCCCTCCGAAATGCTCCTCGTCCCCAACTACTTGCTCAATAGAATGGTGAGACATGCTCTGAGAACTTTCTCCATGGCAATCACTCTGTTTTGATGTACTATTGCAAATATAGTTAGGGTGCCTTCGTTTCGAGGCTATAGCCCTTTGTTTGGCCAAAATAGACTAAAGGATGTGAAAATAGGGACTTTTTAAGTTTTTGAACTACAACTTCAGCTTCAAGAAATGTGGCTTTCAAAATGATTTTCACTAGTCGACCCTTTCAATGGATTTTCATATGAAATGTTTTAATGAAAATTCTTCATATATGGCCTTCAAAACTTCAAGGCCCCTTCAAAGTCCATCATCACTGTCGACGTAGATCCAACGGCCGCAACAACAAGTGATCTATGCCGTTGATCGGATTTTAACTTCAATAGATGATTGTCAATGATATCCCGTGCTGCACCCTGCCCTTCCAAATGCTACTCACGTGGAGACACAATGATCTCCATCACCTTGGTTGTGCGCGACGTCCTCCACACCCCCCCCCACCCCCCTCATTGGACCCATTGGAAGTGCGCCCTTCCAGTAGGTCCCAATGCCCAAGTTGTGCATGTATACTTTGGTCCTAGACCAATTAAGTGATGGTTCAAGGTTTAGAAAAATAGTCATCCAATGACTTTCTAACACCTCACTAGGTTCCATATCTCCATCCAAGGCATAGACACCTACCTGCCCTTAACCAAGGACACTAGTACCTTAATCTAAGACACCTACCCTTGATCCTAAAGGTACCCTTTATCCAAGGGTCACGTGACTCCCTACCTCCGACCAAGGTATAGTCACTTACCTGCCCTTATCCGAAGGCACATACCCTTAATTCTAAGGGTACCTTGCCATTAGCCCCCAACACTGAATGGACTAATAGGGGTCTGAAGTACTGCTAGTTACATAGGTATGTAACACTGACGATCTTCATACAACTAGCATACATCACCCAACATAATATGGGTGATTACATGGTCTCTCATTGAAAGATTTATGAAGGACAATGCTTTTTGCGCCTTCTTGTCAAAAGCCCTCATGTCACTTGGAGTAGTATTAGGCCTTACTTCAATCCACAACAATGTCCTATCATTTTGAACTTCCAGATGTTGTAGTTGGAAGCCCCATCCAACTTGCTTGCATCGCTCAAAATTGCCTCATTGATGTTGGCCAAATCCAAAATGCTTGAAACTGCACTGTAGGCTATAAAATGTATGCCGAGACCAACCATGATGTCAGAAATAAAAAATAATGACATGCAATTCTTAGCCTACCAGGCAACTGCGGCTTTTTCGCCAAATTGGAAGCGAAATCGATTTTGCCCTCCGAAATGCTCCTCGTCACCAACTACTTGCTCAATAGAATGGTGAGACATGCTCTGAACACTTTCTCCATGGCAATCACTCTGTTTTGATGTACTATTGCAAATATAGTTAGGGTGCCTTCGTTTCGAGGCTATAGCCCTTTGTTTGGCCAAAATAGACTAAAGGATGTGAAAATAGGGACTTTTTAAGTTTTTGAACTACAACTTCAGCTTCAAGAAATGTGGCTTTCAAAATGATTTTCACTAGTCGACCCTTTCAATGGATTTCCATATGAAATGTTTTAATGAAAATTCTTCATATATGGCCTTCAAAACTTCAAGGCCCCTTCAAAGTCCATCATCACTGTCGACGTAGATCCAACGGCCCCAACAACAAGTGATCTATGCCGTTGATCGGATTTTAACTTCAATAGATGATTGTCAATGATATCCCGTGCTGCACCCTGCCCTTCCAAATGCTACTCACGTGGAGACACAATGATCTCCATCACCTTGGTTGTGCGCGACGTCCTCCACACCCCCCCCCCCCACCCCCCTCATTGGACCCATTGGAAGTGCGCCCTTCCAGTAGGTCCCAATGCCCAAGTTGTGCATGTATACTTTGGTCCTAGACCAATTAAGTGATGGTTCAAGGTTTAGAAAAATAGTCATCCAATGACTTTCTAACACCTCACTAGGTTCCATATCTCCATCCAAGGCATAGACACCTACCTGCCCTTAACCAAGGACACTAGTACCTTAATCTAAGACACCTACCCTTGATCCTAAAGGTACCCTTTATCCAAGGGTCACGTGACTCCCTACCTCCGACCAAGGTATAGTCACTTACCTGCCCTTATCCGAAGGCACATACCCTTAATTCTAAGGGTACCTTGCCATTAGCCCCCAACACTGAATGGACTAATAGGGGTCTGAAGTACTGCTAGTTACATAGGTATGTAACACTGACGATCTTCATACAACTAGCATACATCACCCAACATAATATGGGTGATTACATGGTCTCTCATTGAAAGATTTATGAAGGACAATGCTTTTTGCGCCTTCTTGTCAAAAGCCCTCATGTCACTTGGAGTAGTATTAGGCCTTACTTCAATCCACAACAATGTCCTATCATTTTGAACTTCCAGATGTTGTAGTTGGAAGCCCCATCCAACTTGCTTGCATCGCTCAAAATTGCCTCATTGATGTTGGCCAAATCCAAAATGCTTGAAACTGCACTGTAGGCTATAAAATGTATGCCGAGACCAACCATGATGTCAGAAATAAAAAATAATGACATGCAATTCTTAGCCTACCAGGCAACTGCGGCTTTTTCGCCAAATTGGAAGCGAAATCGATTTTGCCCTCCGAAATGCTCCTCGTCACCAACTACTTGCTCAATAGAATGGTGAGACATGCTCTGAACACTTTCTCCATGGCAATCACTCTGTTTTGATGTACTATTGCAAATATAGTTAGGGTGCCTTCGTTTCGAGGCTATAGCCCTTTGTTTGGCCAAAATAGACTAAAGGATGTGAAAATAGGGACTTTTTAAGTTTTTGAACTACAACTTCAGCTTCAAGAAATGTGGCTTTCAAAATGATTTTCACTAGTCGACCCTTTCAATGGATTTCCATATGAAATGTTTTACTGAAAATTCTTCATATATGGCCTTCAAAACTTCAAGGCCCCTTCAAAGTCCATCATCACTGTCGACGTAGATCCAACGGCCCCAACAACAAGTGATCTATGCCGTTGATCGGATTTTAACTTCAATAGATGATTGTCAATGATATCCCGTGCTGCACCCTGCCCTTCCAAATGCTACTCACTTGGAGACACAATGATCTCCATCAACTTGGTTGTGCGCGACGTCCTCCCCCCCCCCCCCCCCCCCCCCCCCCCCCCCCCTCTCTCTCTCTCTCTCTCTCTCTCTCTCTCTCTCTCTCTCTCTCTCTCTCTCTCTCTCTCTCTCTCTCTCTCTCTCTCTCTCTCTTGCTTGGAGCTATGGTGGAAAGGCTTTATCTTCAGGAAGAAATCTGATCCAGCGTGCTCTGCTGCCCGCGGCTCCATGGCCCTTGAGCTACTGATCAATCTCTCCATGGCACCCTCCACTGGCCCTTTACAGCTCTGAAAACAGGCTTCTGTGAAGAGAAAAGTGAGATTTTATAGTGCAAAATCCTTGGCCAGATCTTGTACCTTTTTTGGGACTTAGAAGCCACTATACAGTTCTTTAGCAAGCCAATCATCTTGATTTGAGGTCACAATTTTGAGCAAATTCTTTGAATTTTCACAGCTAGATTTGTGCTACCCAGCCAACAAACCGTTATGAATTCATAGTTCTCCGTTCCTGTCCGGTGATTCTAGCAGGAAAAAAGAGATCCAACCACGAACTGTTTTTTTATATTTGGCTTGATCGTTTTCTTCAATTCTCCAAGGATGGTTTTATGCCAATCATAAGGTTGGACACTTCCCTATGAAAACTCCTTGTGTGACTCAACAATCCTGCACATCATCTGGGATGGAATGCATTCTTTGCACAAATTGCCAACCGTCACGAAATGATTCAGCAGATTTGCGGATGCCTGCACCACCGCAGATCACGAATGGCCTCAATGAGATAGACATCGTTCATCTGGATCTGTGAGGTTCTAGCATCTAGGAAGGGTTTGATGACATTATGAGCAATCTTGTAAGATGGGTTATACCTAGGACTAGAAAAAATTCCTATTGCAGCAAGGGCGGCCTCAGTTACACGCACCTTGTGTACTACTTTGTTATAGGTGACATAAAATTTCTTCTTGGCCTCATCCCATGTTACGAAGGCCATTTTAATAAACTCCGTACTTATTTTTTTAGAAAACATAGTGGCATAAATGCCCATTGCCTTGAGCAAAGGCTCGACGAAGGTTATCCATTCAGCCACTTTGTTAGTGCTAGCCAGGCCCAGAAGATCATCTTCTACTAGAACATCTCTCTTTATTAGTGAGGTAGGAGACAGAGAGGAATTAAACTCGGTGGAAGACATGACGATAAAAGTGTATCAAAAAGTAGGTAGGAATCTTGATAAAGTTTGGTCGCAAATTTTGTTTTGCAACAGGGCTCTGCTAGTGCTAGTGAGAAATGAATCGAAATTGGCCCTTATATAGGCAAATTTGGAGGGTCTATTAGACAAAGTTCTATTTTGGCTGATTAGTTCTGGACAAAAATTGACACTCATATTTAGTAATGTGAAAATAGCTTCCAAAAAAAGTTGGAGAAGGTTTTTGGCCAATAGCGAAGCTCAATGAAGGTTCTATAGATCTGGCTAAGGTTAACTCTTGCCTAACTTCATCTCTCGCCCAAGTATTGCATTTAATGGCTTTTTCAAGGTTTCAAGCCTCGCCCAACATAATGTTGGCATTCTAAATCCATCTCTTGCCTAACTTAATCTCTCACCCAAGTATTGTGTTTAATGATTTTTTCAGGGTTTCAACCCTCGCCCAACATAATTTTGGCATTCTAAATCCATCTGTCAGGTCCTCGAAGATTAATAATGACTCCTTGGTACTCGACGAAAGATTACTAAAATAGCATAGACCTGAACTCTCGTCTAACATAAAAATTGATACTTTTGCTACAAAGTAATCTTCACGCACCTCCATGCACATAGATTTGAGAGAGATGTATCATTTGAGAGCCCGACGAGGGTTAATATGACTGTTTGAATCAAAATCTAACCTTGATACTGATTTTTTGGATCATTTTTTCTTAGAAATTCATTCATAAAAATATTTTCCTTTCTCTTTTTCTAATTTGATGACTTTTCAAACTTTTGTTCATCATTTCCAATTTTTCATTTTTTCAAATTTTTCAATCGGTTTTCACTTTTCTTCATTTTCTGAGTGTCTTTTTCCAGATAGTAACAAAATAATGTAATAAGTAGTGAAAACCAACAAAAGAAAAAATAAAACAAAATTAAAAATCTAAGATCGACAATCAGATAGGAGGATCAAGTTGCCAAAACTTCCTGTAATCAACTGTCGTTCAACGAAGTATCAAATTGTTTGCCATCAAGGTGTTCTAGGACCACAACTCCATAAGAAAATATCTCTTTAAAACAATATGGTCCTTCACCTGTGAATTTCAACTTTACTTTAATTAGCTTCGTTTTGTACATCAAGGCAAGATCTTCCTCTTTCAGATCCTTCTTATGTAAACGTTGATCATGCCATGCTTTATGACAACCTTTTTCTATGGCTTGCTAGATTATTCTAATCAACTAATCGACATTTTAATTTTCGTCCAACTCATTATCCAGGCCTACAATTTTCTTTGTGTTTCTACACAGTGCAGAATTACTCGAAAATGGCTCACAGGTGGAACGTTTATTGACATCATCGACAAACTTCGGAAACTTCGGCCACTTCAACGTCTTCGGCCACTTTGGTAACTTGAGCCACTTCAGAGACTTCGGCCACTTCGGCCATGTCGGTTGATTTGACAGTTAACGTTCCAATCGAATTGAAGCTACAGACTTGCCCTAACTATTTAGCAAGTAAATTTCCGGGAAGGTTTAATTGGATGGAAGCCAGCTCACTATCCATTATGATTGTGACCTAATTAGCTATCCTACGATTGGACGTTGCCGCATTTGCCTAGTATAAATAGCTACTCATATTTCTACATTTGAATAATGCAATAAGAGATTAGCAAGTATTGAATAGTTAGCTCTCTCTCTCTCCCTCTCTCTCTCTCTCTCTCTCTCTCTCTCTCTCTCTCTCTCTCTCTCTCTCTCTCTCTCTCTCTCTCTCTCTCTCTCTCTCTCTCTCTCTCTCAAGCCTGCAAGCTTGAACACTCTTGAACATTCTAGCTCAGTTCTTTAGAGTTGATTTAGAGTGTGCTATTGCGCTTATTGCTTATTAGCAGAAGTGCTTAATTCAGACAGAGTTACAATTACTCAGAGATAGCTCAGAGCACGCGACTTTGATCCACAATCCTTTGTGCTTATTTCCATTCTGATTTGTTTCTTTTATTGAATCAATCTATCTTTTATTGCATTTAGTATCATGTCAGTATGAATGCTTCTCTATAATGCTTTTGTAACTGATAATCTCTTACTATTTGTCTGATAATTCAATGCTTTAATATTTGGGTACATAATCACTATAATATTGATAATGTCAAAGTTAGTTACTATAAGATTGAACGTGATTTCTATCACTATTGTTTTGTTCGAAATTGATAGACGTAGTCATGCATAGAGAAAGAGGAAGGTAGTTTATTCCGCTGCCCACGATAAGTTTTAATTTTTCTCATTGGAATTCTTTTTATTCGATTCTATTCGAGCTATTCTTTTCGCACCTCCTTCCAACGTGGTATCAGAGTGTTGATTCTTCAAAGCTTAATACTATATCAAAGCGCAAGCTCTAATACTTGATATCTTTCATGATATCAAATTATTATTCAATTTGAATCAATTTGTTTCTGGTTGTAATAGAGTGAATCCTTTATTGGAATGCACTTATTACTGACTTTCTTGGATTTGGATATTTTCAAATATCATCTTTCCAGTTAACTTTTATTGAAATTGATAATTTCTTTAAAAGGAGAGGTGAAGTGGTGGGATAAAATTCTATTTGGGAATCTGTGGGTTGCATAGTTTTGGAAGAGAACCAATTGTGGTATAGAAATGAGATTGTTCTGAAAGTAATTTCGGATAGATTGAAAGTAAGATACCTAATTGGAACTTTTCAAATAAGAGAAATTCTCTAGGGAGTGTGTGGACAATATGGAACTATAACAGGTTTGATACTTGAATCATTATCTATAAGTAGTACAATGAAAGGTCAAAGGTTACTAATTCCATTTTTGGTTGGAATAGAAGTAAGTTTGATCCGAGTTTAAGTCTGAGAGTTCTGTATTGGATCAACTAATCTTAGTTAGTACTAGAATCGGAGAGGGGTTAATTAAGTGGAAGAAATTATGTAATTAGAGGTTGGATTGGAAAATTGTTGAGAGTGAATGTTATTCGTCTCAGAGAATTTTCAGATATGTTATTTACTCATGAAAAATAGAAAATCTTTTGTAGCTGAGTTACAAGATCTCAGTGAGATATGTGAGTAACATATGTGGGTTCTGGAGAGTTGAAAATTGCCAAGCAGCACGAAGAAAAGTCTGAAGCTGAGAAGAAGATGGCACAACAATAGGATGATCGCCTCGAAGGATATGTCAGCTCTCTGCAGAATGCCCTGATAGCCGCACAAGATCAGGCGGATGCAAAGCAACAGGTGCAACTGCTACAAGGTCAACTGCAGATGGTGGAGCAAGATCACACACGTTTCCAAGGTGAATTGGATGCGACCACCCTTGAGTGTAATGCATATCTTCAGACACAAATACTAGATCATCCGGTAGCACCGACGGAGATCGCGTATTTGTTCAAAAAAGTGGAAACGTACAAAGTGGCCCTTCAGAGATTCCAAGGCCGTTTTGACAGGTTCAAAGGAGCAGCTTCAACTGAGTTGGCAAAGGCTAAAAAAACCATTAGCGCCTATCAAAAAGCAGTCGCTCAGGTGTTGGAAGCTGGACCACAAATCTCAGTACCAGTCATGCCGCAATTCTCCCCTTCGCACCAAACTGAAATACTAATGGATACAGGGTTGGATGCGGGCATTGACCAGGGCGGAGCTCCCAAAATAGAAGAACAACCGCTAGTTGTACAGGTAGTGCTAGTGGGTCCATCCTCATCAAGGACCACATTGTTATTCAGAAGGCCCATCAGCGTCAAGGACCAAATTCAGAGTTTCTTATCGCAACATCCTCATGAGTCCTCGCGTGGTGTTCAAGACCTTGGAGATAGAGGCGGCAAAGAAGTGGACAAAATACCTGCATTGGGAGAGCAGCCGACATGGAGAGTTATTGTTTTTGAGAAAACTCTGGAATCAATCAGAAGTTATGTGGCTAGCCGTCGCCAATTGCGGGTAGATCCCTATTATGTGCCATTGCCGAGAAGAAATAAATGGAAGGATTTGGGGTTGGCTATGGACAAAATCACAATCCATATGCCCAGTTGGCCAATTATCCATCAGCCATATCAGTGGACGATCTTAGTGGATTTCCACCGGGCCTTACAAGCATACCAACGGGAGTATATCCACTCTCCCTATCCGACAGTGCGACAATTGACAATGTTTGCAAAGGATTTAACTCTGTTGGCATCAGTGGCAACCAGATGGGATGATTGTCTTCCTCCTCTAGCATTCGATCCAAATAAGCCAATGGCCTCAGAGAGTATCAAAGATTAGTTGTCGGTTGCTCATTTATATTTTCGTGCAGCAATGATGGGAGGCTCTTGGGAATCTCGCTTCACATCATGGACAACCTCAAAGTGGATTGCAGGACCCCATCGTTGTTCTCTGCCACAATTTGGATTTTAATACTGCTCGACTCGACTTTATGGAGGTGGTGTAGTACCATTTAATAAAGATTCGTCGAGAAGCCAATAAAAGTGTTATGGCCATATTCAGTTAAGGACCTGGAATAGTCCTAATATGGTAGACCGGCCCTCCAGTACTCGAGAGTATTGTTCACGCCAAGATTTAATTCCATGTTGAGGCCTGTTTGTGACTAATTATCTCGACAGGACCCAAACACTCTAATTGAGACATATGGATTATTGCATGCCTGTGTGACGAATATAGGCAGGGGGACTGCATGAAGAGGTGTGATCTATTTATAGTTGACCTGCATGGGGATTGCATGGTTACATGCACATGACTCTACTCTCTATATAATGAGGTGGAGATTCTCTCGTCGACATATTGGGTTAGGTTACCAGTTTCTCTCTTCTCCTCTTGCTTCACATGGCATGGCTTGGGGGCTAGATCCAGGTTTGATCTAGGATTGGTTGGGCGGTTTGGCTCCAAGTCTTTCTTATTGTGTTCTCCTATCCTCATGTTAGGGGCAATCCTTGAGGGTCTTTACATTGGTATCAGAGCCCGGCTAGATTTGGTCTTGGATAGGATGGAAACAAGCCTACATCAATTTGGAAGTTGAAGTGCTTGGATTTACATCGAAGGTTGGAGTGATGTTTTGTTCTCATAGGAATTATGGAGTTGGACTCACAAATTCTGGATAAGTGGCATATTTTTCGAAATTACGGTAGAGTGCACTTCTACAAGAATTTTTTTTTTTGGTAAAAGATGCTGCGAATTTGTGGAATCTACATGTAATTTCATGATTTTCTTGAGGGAATTTTCCAAATGGTGTTCAAAAATTTGTAATGGTTTTCAATGCTAGATTTCGCTCAATTAAGTTTTGAATAGCATGCATCAGTCCACAAGTGTGCTGAATCATGTTGTTTTGTTCAAGTTCATAGATAATTGAAGGTAAAATCAGTATGTCCAGTTTTGTATGGACTGGTTTGAACATAAACGTTTGATTCCTGTTGAAGCATGGAGAGGTTATGGATTTCTTGGTAAATCTATAAATCTGCATGTTGAGTACATTTGGTGGAGTTGCAGTATTTCTAATACTTGATTTTAAAATGAAAGAAAGCTATGAAAGTTAGTTTACATCAATCATCTTGTGGGAAATAAAGTTCCTAACAGATTTTTTCTGTTACCTGCAATTTTTGAGACATGCATGAGGTTGAGAATAGAGTTATAACCCTGTAACTAGGAAAAAAACTTATAAAGCATGCTATTAATCCTCCTGTCAGACTCGTTCTTGGAATTCTGAAATTTCAGACAAACTGCTCATAGCCATTGAATAGTCACTTGGAGTTGGAGGTCGTTTTGCAGTGTTTGATTTGCTTAGTAATGTAGCAAATGAAAGAAATCTAGTCGTGGCACAGTGGCTGAGTTTCTGGTCAGCCAAACGTTCTGGAATAGACTTTTTCTATCTATAGGTAATGATTAGATGTTGTGGCTGCTGCTCGCTTCACCCTTCGCTGCAAATATTCTGATATCTGTGCTCGCTATCATGTGGAGAGGAGGGTGGCTCCTCATCAATCCTCCTTCCTCTTGGTAAGGCGAGGGCAAGGGTGTGAAGCTTGGGAGCGCAGTTGTGCAACAGATCGTTTTCTAGTATGAACCAGCAAAACGAGAACCTCTGTGATGGAAGTAATGGCAGCAGTATGAGAGGAGGCGGGACAACGATGGAGGCGGTGGCGATTTTTCACTCTCTTTTCCCTTGCTTATGGAGGCTCGTGATGCCCAGGGAAAGATGAGGGAGCCGGCCCTAGAATTCGAGTTAGGATTTGTGTTTTTTGTGAACACATAGCCTTTTTTGGATAGTGCTTCTAGCATAAATTGTGCAAGGTGTTAAGCTAATTCTTTTATGCATGATGAGTGGGCGGCAATTTTGGTAATTGGCTAACTGTTTGCATTAGTGCTATACATGCCAGTCAATCAAGGCTTAGAAAGGATTTTGGACATCGGGTAGCTTTGAATTGATTCGAAAATTTACATTTGTATCAATTTCCAAAAATCAAGTTACTAACACCCAGTTATAAAAATTTTGGTTTCTTGGTGTCAAATGGTCAAAGTTCGAACTTGGAGTTAATATTGTCCCCGAGTTGAAGGAATATGGATTTCCTTTCTCTAGGGACAGTATGCATGTTTTTATTATCACTTTGACTTTTAGCTAAGCCAGAAAAAAATGGGACCTTCTGTACTGTTTGATCTTTGGTCAAGCTGTATAGTCGGTTGTGGAAATGAAGTTTTTTAAGCCGATCTTGACAGAAAGGGATGAAATAGTATAGCTCTCAAGCATATACCCAGTTTAGGAATTCGATTCCTTGGTCAATGCAATGCTAGTTAAACCATTTAACTCTTGAATATTGGTACTCCCAGTAAATGGAGTTAAATTGTGTTTTTTTTCTCCTTTTCAAATCGGTGGAACACCGATCAGTGGTTATTGTGGTTTTGATGATTTAAGTCATTAAAATTGAACAAACCAAAAGCTTTTGAAATATTTGTTATATAATTAATGGTGAAAATTTATAGTATTTGGAGGTAATTCTTTATTCAACAATATTATTTTGGTGTGAATACAGTATAGGAAGTACCCGAATCCAAATCTTATTTCCCATTAATTACAGATAATGTTAACAAAGTAATCTTAAGCCAGTAAGTGAAAAGAGCAAACAGTCCAATTTTATTGGAATAAATCGTAATAAATAGATACTTAATTGTTGTCAGAGGATTGTAAAGAATTGTGATGATTCTTAAGTGTGACAATTAAGCCTTGGTCTGTTAATTGAGTAAGAATTCAGATCAGTATTTTGAATATCTTTACTCCAGTATTTTAATTGAGAATCTATGGGTCTCACAGACATTATTTTATTTATCTAGTGGATGTTATTCTACTACAGTTTATGGTCTGCAGATGCTTGAGTACAATTTTTTCGTTTGATTGGATCTCCAATTATCATAGGAGACAGATAAATCTATTAAGATGAATGAATGCTATTTTCTTGCGTTTGGTGTTAGAAACATGAGCATTTAACTCAAAAGAGTGTCTGGGATACTCAAAGTTGAGTTTTAATCATTTTATATCTTAATGATTCTCCTAGAGATTCTAATTGAATGAATTATCGTATCTTAGAATTGGATTCTAAGGATATCTGTACTTGAAAGCTTATGAATTATCTGTCAGAGTTTGTGGATAATTTCAGACTGAAATTATTATTTCTTTAACTTTAACTTCTTAAGTTAGGTTATTTTACCCATTGTTTCATGTAAGTGTTTTACATGAAGGTGATGTAACTAACTTGTGTTGATTGTAACCATGTTGAGAGAATATATCTCTTAATATACTTTTCCAAACCAGAATTTGTACTCTAGAGCAGAGATTAACGGTTGAAAACAGTTTTTCTCTGAGTACTTGTTTGATATGAAAGTCAGATTAAGGATAACGATTTTCTCGGTTAATACTTTAAGGGAACTGTAATTCTTTCCTATTCTTTGGAGCTTCTAAGGATAGAAGCACTTTAAGGAGGGAAAAATGTTATGGCCATATTCAGTTAATGACCTGGAATAGTCCTAATATGGTAGACTGGCCTTCCAGTACTCGAGATTATTGGTCACACCGATGGCCTGTTTGTGACTAATTACCTTGAGAGGACCCAGACACTCTAATTGAGACATATGGAGTATTGCATGCCTGACGGATATAGGCAAAAGGACGAAGAGGTGTGATCTATTTATAGTTGACCTGCATGGGGATTGCATGGTTACACGCACAGGACTCTACTCTCTATATAATGAGGTGGGGATTCTCCTGTCAACATATTGGGTTAGGTTACCAGTTTCTCTCTTCTCCTCTTGCTTCACATGGCATGGCTTGGGGGCTAGATCCAGGTTTGATCTAGGATTGGTTGGGCGGTTTGGCTCCATAGTCTCTCTTATTGTGTTCTCCTATCCTCAACTTAGGGGCAATCCTTGAGGGTCTTTACAAAAAGTTCCCAATAACTGCATCTTGCAGGTGTCGTGGGACTGCCACCAGTTTTGGTGGGGGATACTATTGGAGGGTTTGCGGATCCCAAGGCAACCCTAACCCTAGCTAATAAGTGAGAGGGATATGGCACCCTGCGTGTATAAGTCCAACCCGATGATCACATAGTTATTTGATTAGTTACAAGTCAATAAAAGGACTTTAGGCCTTTTTACGAGACTTTTAATGTCGCAGGGCCTAAATGTCAAGTTAGTGAATAAAGTTGGGTTTCGCTCCAATTTGGATGGTTCTCACTCTTTTTTAAATTTGAATAATTAGGGAGGTAGAAATGGACCAATAGGATTCAGAGGCTAGGGTCCTCCTCTCTATTATAAAAAGGGACCAACTTGAGTTCCTACACATGTTCATTTCCTCATTTCAATAAAGCAGATTGGTTCTCTTCTGAAATGGATTGATGAATGTCCTTGCTCTCTATCACTTTTCCTCCATCTCTCATGCTTTATTTGGATTTTGCTAATTGTTGGATCTGATTGTTGTTGGGATTGCATGTTATTATACTTTTTATGAGGGAGAAAGCGAGAGAGAAAAAGAGTATGTTATCTTTGTTGTGGATCTAGGGTTAATGGATGTTAGAGTTAGATTTGGATCTTCCATTCATGCTGAAATCTGAACTATATTATCACTCTCATGGGAACGAATCTATGCATGACAACTAACTTCGTCTCTTCAATGCTAGATTGATTAAATCTTGGATTCAGGTTAGGCAAGGAAAGAAACCCACTACAGACTCCTGGCATGTGTGGCATGTGTGGTTCTTATACAGGTGAATCTCAGGCAGAATTGGTAAGCAAGACCAACAAGCTTCTTTAGAGAATAGGTTTATCTCTTATACTTTTGTAGAGCAGTATTCTGCTGAACCAATAATTAGGACAATAACCGCAATTCTCATCAACGTTCATGCACATGCAGGTTAACTAGATGAATACTAAAAAACACTAATCCTCATATGCATTTACTAGAATCATGCTCTTAGTTCTTTAATAGTCCATACAAGCTGGACAAATTGATTTGCTTCAATCTACCTATGAACAAAACTATGAACATAATTCAGAACATTATGGGTTATGCATGTATCCAAATTATTAACCAAACAGAATACAGCCATGAAACAAGCAACTGGATCCATTCTAACAGATCCTTCTACATCACCTGAAAGCTTCATCAAGAAATGTGGAAATACTAATGAATTCATACTAATTCTTAGCACCTTTAACAAAATGGTACCCATAGAAGAGCACTCCAACAACAATTCCGAAAAGCTTGTTTCAAAACTGGAATTAATGAATCCATACCCGCACTTCTCTTGATAAATCAGCACTCCACTCGAGGATACAAATACATGCGCTTCACCTTCCAAGTCCGATGTAGAGCTTGATTCCACTCCTATCCAAGATCGCATCTTAGCCAGGCTCTGATACCAATGTAAAGACCCTAAATGATTGCCCCTAAGATGAGGATAGGAGAACACGATAGAAGAGACTATGGAGCCAAACCGCCCAACCAATCCTAGATCAGACCTGGATCTAGCCCCCAAGCCATGCCATGTGAAACAAGAGAAGAAGAGAGAACCTGGTAACCTAAACCCAATATGTCGATGAGAGAATCCCTACCTCATTATATAGAGAGTGCATGAAACCATGCAATCCCCATGCAGGTCAACTATAAATAGATCACATCTCTTCATGCAGTCCTCCTGCCTATATTTGTCACACAGACATGCAATACTCCATATGTCTTAATAAGAGTGTTTGGGTCCTCTCAAGGTTATTAGTCATAAACTGGCCTAGACATGAAATTAAATCAGAGCGCGACCAACAACCTCGAATACCGGAGGGTCGGTCTACCATATTAGGACTATTCCAGGTCCTTAACCGAATATGGCCATAACACGATTAGTCTTGTTAATTTACTTTCAATTCTTGAAGCATAAGTGATAGCAAGTGAGAATAACAATTGGGAATTAATTTTGAAAACCGCCTCTGAGAATTTGGATTCCTTTTCCCCAGTGTTAATTAGAATTTCAAGAAATCGAATTCTAAGGGAAAAGTGAGTGGCACGTCAGATAATCCATTTATGGAACCATTTTTGTTTTGCAATTGGATTTGGATTTTGCTTGTGAAAGCAGATTTAAGGTGTTCCATACAAGAATCTAGTAATTTGGATTCTTTTTTGTGGCATTATAGAGTGTTTCTTTATAATGACTGAGACAACCAAGAGAGTTCTAACCTGTAAAAGAATTAAGTACTTTTTAGTGATTCTGAAATAGATGTTGGATATCTAGGATAGTATATGGTATTCGGTTGAGATCCATATTCCTTTTGGGTTAGTGAATATTCATGAGGCATTCTAGATAGTATTGTACGAAATATCATTCATTGGGTGTTATTATGCAGAGTGCTATTCTTTGAGTAAAACCTAAGGGGCACGAGGGATTTCAATATTTAGAAGTATCTCCTAGAATTGGTTGTGATTCTGATCCTATATCTGGGTATAGGATGAGCCAAATAGTCTTTTTGACTTTTTGGGTAAAACAGATCTAAAAGCAGAGAATAGATGTGTGTGTGTGTTTTGCATTTTGCATTGATTTAGAATTTAGGGTAATATATGAATAGATAGTGTTAATAGAATGAAGATTTGTGTGTGTGTGTGTGTGTGTGTGTGTGTGTGAGAGAGAGAGAGAGAGAGAGAGAGAGAGAGAGAGAGAGAGAGAGAGAGAGAGAGAGAGAGAGAGAGAGAGAGAGAGAGAGAGAGAGAGAGAGAGAGAGAGAGAGAGAGAGAGAGAGACAGAGAGGATTTGAAGCTTGCAATAATAATTCAATGTGTAATAGACTGATATTTTTGAATTGCTTGTGTATGTGACAAAGATATTCAAAGAAAAGGAAAGAGAGGAAGCATTGTAAGAGTGAACAAGCTTGCACTCAAGCTTCGAGCTTATCGGCAAGTTTGTATTGTTTCATTTTTTTGATTATTTGAATACATTACCCAACGTAGTAAAAAAGTCAAAAGTAATTTATCACTTTCATTTTTTAAAAGCAATGTCGTATTTCATCACATACACTAGAAATTAGTTAATATGAAAGAGTGGAATGTAGGTAATTAAAATTCTCAATCCTAGGAAGGTGTGTAGCCCTTACTTTTCTCCCGTTAAAGGCGCGAGGTTCTAATCTTTCCTTGAATGGAAAAAACTATATGTCGTAGGGAGGGAATATGAGGTGACATTCTGAAATAGGACATAATTGCAAGGTTCGGGTATTGTAATTACCACATTCGACTCGAACTATGTTAGAAGTATACATAAAAGTATTGCAATGAATATTTTAAAAAAAATGAATGCAAGTGAATTTAAGTATTAATAATCATAAATCATTCTCGTCCTTTCGTCATCACACAAGTTTTGACACTCATCTGAATCTAGGTCTAAGTATAATCGTAGATTTCGGATCGTGTCTCTTTGATAATGTGAGCTACCCTCATATTCAACCTCGTCTTCTTCTAGTTCTAGTTCTATTTTATCCATACATGGGGGCCTCAAATTACCGGCCTCAATTTGGCCTTGTACGATCATAGGAATCTCATCATTTGCAATTGTATCTTCTTCTCCCATCATTTCCATATCATTTGGAGCTTGGATGAGTGGTTTAGGTTCTTCCAAAACCTCAAAATTGCGTGGTGGTTCGTCGTGTGTATCCAATGTATCCAATGTGGATTACCATAACTAGACATGATCTATGCTTTAGTGTGTGTAGGGCACTCTAGATTATGGAATTCTCTATAGAGGGGGTATCATTGATTTGCATGCCTTTAGTGATTCGGATCTTAATTAGGTGCTTTCTCCATCATTTCTAGGATCAATTGGACTTATTTTGCTACATTTTCAACAAATTTTAGTTATCTTGAGTGATAGGGGCCAATCTCTTCTACAAGGGACTGAACTCGGGCAATCTAAATATCCTAAATTTGAGATTGATCAATTTTGGTTGCTCCATTCATTATGTGGAGCCTCTGATTTTATCACTCTATGAACAATTTAAGTGATAACAACCAAAATTGAGCTAACTCTATTGACAGACTTGACATTAGACCTTTCTTTTATGATATGGGTCAATTACATTGAGAATAGAAACTTTAAGTTATCTCATGCAATTTCATCATCACAAGGTTCAACTCAAGCTATCTAAATCTAACTTCACTCCATCACATCTTTATTTTTTCTTTCTCACATTGGCTAGTTCAACTACTCCTCTTCTAATCTCATTATGTGGCACCTCATTTGCACTCTCATTTGTGCTTTTTACCCAATTTGCAACTGATCCTCGCCTTCATGCCATTTCTAACAAATAGTCATGGCTTAACATATAACCCATAGAGGTCTCATGTTAGCATTGGAAAATTCACATACTCATTGCATAGTTTAGGCCTTACACCTAGGAACAAATGCAAACATGTATTTCTTTGCTCATCGAAGTTAGCCAAGTGAAAGAGTGAACTTGAAATTTCTTTCCATTGTCAGTTGTCTATAGGAGTGCTCATAACAAAGGATAATATATATGTTGCAGTTTATCACAAAAATCCCATATGTATTACATGACAAGTTAGAACAATAGGAACATATGCCTTGCAATTAGCTTGTGACAATTGAGGTGATTCGTTCGAGTAATCCTATGTCTTTGCTAGGTAATTACCATACATCGTTGTTGGTAATTACCATATATCTTTTCAATGTTGAACATCTTAACAATAAGTTCACATATGATGTATGTTCTTGCAGATTGTCACTGATAACGCTAGTAATTGTAAGCGTATGGGCAGTCTAATAGAGACAGAGTATCCAGGTATTGTGTGGACACCATGTGCTGCACATTGTATTGATTTGTTGATGCAGGACATAGGTGGCTTCCCTTGGGTGCTAGGCATTACCTCCACAACTCATTTTCTAGTCTCTCTGGCCATGTTTCACACATATAGTACGTTGGATCTCAAGAAGCCAATACGCACTCGATTTGGCTATCACTTTGTGGTGTTGGAGCGTCTTGTGCTTGTCAAGGGTGCATTACTTCAGATGGCCGCTAGCCTTGAGTTCATCATCCAGTGAAGTCGTGGTTGTGAGATTGCTGGAAAGAGATTTCGGAGCACAGTTTTTGGAGAGGACATTTGGCGACGAGCTGAGCAGCTTATGGAGGTGCTATGTCCCATATATTTTGTTCTGCGAGTGGTAGATTGAGAGGCCTGCACTTTGAGCCTAATTTATGAGTTCATGGATTTGTAAAACTCATACTTAAAGTCATTTCTGACCTAAATTTGTAATTCTACTTACTGATAATAGATTTGTAGAGAGTTTAGGAACATGCAAAACTTTTGATAGTAGTTTGAGTTGATCATGTTGGAATCTTAATCTCATAGTATCTTCACCTTCGATAGTGTGAGTGCTATCATCACCAAGATGAACATACTTCTTTGTGTTGTAAGGTGTATAAGAATGGAAAATCTCACGTTGATTGGTCATATGTTGAGTAGCTCTAGAATCCAAAAACCATCAATCATCCGAATTCACATATTTGTCTTTGACCATAAAAGCGCCTGCGTTTACTTTGACTTCAAGAGATGTTGTACCTGTATTTGCTTGTTGATCAAGTTGCTTGGCTACATTTTTTGCTTTGAGAATTTGGCAATCTTGGATCTCATGGCTATTGCGCTTGCAATACCTACAAAACATCTCCTTCTTCGACGAATATGGATTCGATGATTGTTCTTGACTTTGAGTCTGTTCATGATATTTTCTGCTTCTGTCGTTACGAGCCCTTGTTGACATATAGAGCATGAGACGAAGAGGTAGCCGAAGTGCCTTGAATTCTTCCATTATTTTCTTGCAGCAACATAGTGATAACTCTATTATGATTAAATCTGAGTGTGTTGTGATGATCATCACCCAGTTCTCATATGTAGAGGGCAGGTTTGAAAGCGATGTCATAATTGCATCTTGATCATCTATGATTGATCCGACAATGGCCATCTGTTGCAAGGGATTCTTAAACTGGTTAATATGATTATGAAGAGAATCATTGTTCGACATCTTGAGTGTGAAGAATTTTCTTCGAAGATGTAACTTGATAGTTATGTCTCTCGCATCATATAGTGAGCTCAGGATGTCCCAAACTTCTTTTGAAGATTTGGCTTTAGCTACATGGTCAATCTGAGTATCTGATATATTGAGGATAATAAGCGCGAAAGCTTTACCATCCTTCGATTTTCATTTTGAGTCTTCTATGTCGTCTCCAGGCTTCACTTAGATACCTAGAACAACATCCCACAACTCATTGGTGATTAGCAAGGTCTTCATCTTAAATTTCCATAAATGATAATTGGATCCATTCAGCTTGTCTGTGATAAGACTGGTTTTACTTTGAAAATCCATTTGGAACTTTAGTCTGTCGACATTAAGAGAGATACTATGTTGTGTTACAATTGGAAATCAATTCTCTAATACCGAAACAAATTGATTTGAACTGAAGAATAATTTGATATCGCAAAAGATATCAAGTATAAGAGCTTGCGTTATGATATAATAGTATTAGGCCTTGAAGAATCAATGCTCTGATACCATGTTGGAAAGAGGTGTGAAAAGGATAGGTCAAATAGAATCGAATAACAGAATTCGAATGACAAGAATTAAAACTTATCATGCGCAGCAGAATAAACTATCTTCCTATTTCTCTATGCATGACTAGGCCTATCAATTTTGAACAAAACAATAGTGATAGAAATCATGTTCAATCTTATAGTAACTAGCTTTAAAATCATTAGTACTACAAAGATTACGTAGCCAAACATTAAACCATTGAATTATAAGACAAATAGTAAGAGATTATCAGTTACAAAAGCATTATAGAGACATTCATATTCACATGATACTGAACGCAATAAAAGATAGATTGATTCAGTAAAAGAAACAAATCAGAATGGAAATGAGCACAAAGGAATTGCGGATCAAAGCTGCGTGCTCTGAGCTATCTCTGAGTAACTGTAACTTTTTCTGGATTAAGCACTTCCGCTAATAAGCAGTGAGCGCAATATCAAACTCTAAATCAACTCTAAAGAATTGAGCTAGAATGCTCAAGAATGTTCAAGCTTACAAGCTTGAGAGAGAGAGAGAGCTAACTATTCAATACTTGCTGATCTCTTGATCACATTATTCAAAGCTATTAAAAACATGAGCAACTATTTATACTAAGCAAAATGTGGCAACGTCCAGTGGTAGGACAACTAATTAGGTCACAATCATAATGGATAGTGAGCTAGCATCCATCCAGTTGGTAATTCTTGGAAATTTACTTGTTGTAAGATTAGGGCAAGTCTTTATCTTCAAGACCAGTGGAATGTTAACTGCCAACAATCAACTGACATGGCCGAAGTGGCCAAAGTCTCCGAAGTCATTGAAGTTACTAAAGTGGCCGAAGTCGTTGAAGTAGCCAAAGTTTTCGAAGTCACTGAAGTGCCTGAAGTCTTCGAAGTTTGTCGATGATGTCAATAAACATCGAAGCTACCTATGAGCCATTTTCGAGTAGTTCTGCAGACTGTGTAGAAACACAAAGAAAATTGCAGGTTTGGATAATGAGTTGGACGAAGATTAAAATGTCAATTAGTCGATTAGTAGAAGAATAATCTAACACATTTGGGTAGAAGATTTACCAAAAATAGTTTTTTGAACTCGCTTTGATGCTATGAATTTTTGGTGTTGCCTTTTGGTCTAACCAATGCACCGACAACTTTCCAACAGATGATGAATGATTTGTTCAGGCCATATTTGGGAAGATTTGTAGTGGTATTCTTAAATAATATCCTAGTGTTTAGTAAGACTTTGGCAGAACATAAAGAGCATCTTAGGACTATCCTAGACATCCTAAGAAGGAAAAAGCTCTTTGCCAAGAGTCTAAGTGTGACTTTTTTGCTAGGAAAGTGTCCTACTTGGGGCATAAGATTTTCGAATGAGGAGTGGAGATCAAGGCCGGTCGTATCCAGAGGGTTATTGAATGGCCTATTCTTACCACAGTTCGGGAAATCAAGTCCTTCTTAGGGTTTGTAGAATTTTTCCATCGGCATATTTTCCAATTTGCTCGATTGGCATTTCCTTGAAAGGCTATAAGAAGCTAAGTTTGAGGGCAAAGAGTCCACTAGTGGAGTGGACGGAGGATATGAATAATTGTTTTGAGTTGTTTAAGAAAAGTGTCACTTCAGCACCAATACCAATCATTGGCAATCCTAATAAAACTTTTGTGTTTAGGAACGATGCCAGTGATTATGCTATTGGAGCTGTTTTGATGCAGGATGGACATCATGTTGCTTATGAAAGCAAGAAGCTCAATCTTGCTCAATCTAGGCATTGTACCTATGAGAAGGACTGTTTGCAATTGTTCATGTCTTGAAAATTTAGCAATACTATTTGTATGGAGCCAGATTTGAGGTTTTGATGGATCATCAAACTCTTTGATATTTCTGTGATGGTATAGATTTAAAGGAGAGGCAAGCTAGATGGGCTAAGCTGATGCAAGTATATGTTATTGTAAAGGAAGTCAAAATACTCTAGCGGATGCTTTGAGTCATTTACCAGTTATTAATCAGTTATGCTTTACTATTAAAGAACTGTGGTTGTTTCAGTCTCTCCAAGGACTATATGAGTCCGATCCTTTTTTTGAAAACTATTGGCAACCAGTACTTTCTGGGGTCGATTCAGGTTGCAAGATTCCTAGAATTAGGGAAAGACTGAAATGGATTTTGCTATTCAAAACAAGATTTTGTTTCGTAAAGGCAAGGTGTGTGTAGCGTAGAATTGCATAAGTGTCATGATAGTCCATGCACATGGCATCCCGGTATGCAAAGAACACTTGACTTAGTTCGAGGGCAATTTTGGTGGCCTAAGATGAAAAGTCAAGTAGAGGCATATGTACTTAAATGTGCTAAGTGCCAGTTAAATAAAGCAGAAAAAGCTAGAGGCCTATTACATCCTTTAGATTTTCCTACCGAAAAGTGGGAAAGTATATCTATAGATTTTGTGGTCAAGCTTCCACAAATAGGGAAGTGACACGATTTGGTTTGGGTCATTATTGACAAACTTACGAAGTTTGCTCAATTTATCCCAACATAAACTACAGTTAAAGCTCCAAAACTAGCTCAACTATTTGTTGAGAAGCTTTTGAGAAGCTTTTTTGACTGTATGGGTTGCCTTGCGATATTGTCATTGATCGTGACCCAAAATTCATTGGGAATTTTTGGCAAGAAGTGAGTCTGATCAATGCAGAGTTATCGATATGAATAATAAGACCCTTGCACTCGGCAAGAGGCATGAATACCTGATATAGATTGGCACATTGTTATTTTAATTCTAGTCAAGCCCTAAAAACCTTTGTTCTTGTCAATAAAGCATTACTATGACATCATCGCTTAGGACACTTACATTATGCATCTGTATCAAACATGTCCAAACAATTTCTAGCACTTTATCTTGACTATTTTTTTGGCAAAGTCAATCTCCATGTCTGCCATAGCTGCATTCTTGGAAAGCAGACTAGGATTCCTTTTAGATCGAGTCATAGGATGCAAGAAAAGGTCTGTTAGATGTTGTTCATTCAGATATATGTGGACCTATGCAAAATCCATCATTACTTAGATGCAAAGTATTTCATTACTTTTATTGACGAATTTTCCAGAGGAACAGTTGTCTATTTCATTAAGTAGAAATCAAAGGCTTTCATCAAGTTCAGACAATTCAAAAAGCATGTAGAAAATCAAACTGATAAAGAATCAAAGAACAGAGGTTCGACAACGGGGAGAATATTTCTCCACCGAATTTAAGGACTACTGCTTTAACAACAACATTGAGCAACAATACATTACCTCCTATTTGCCTCAGTCAAATGGTCTTGCTGAGAGAAATAACAGAACCTTAGTCGAATCGACAAAGTGCATGTTATCACATGTGACACTTCCAAAGTCATTATGGGCTGAAGCTATTTCAACAGCAACCTATATTTAGAACAGATGTCCTACTAAAGGTCTGTCAGAAAAAACACCATTCGAAGCTTGGACAGGTACCAAACCTTCTTTATCAAACTTAAATTTTTTTGGATGTACTGCTTATGCGCAGATTCCTCATGATCTCAAGAAGAAGCTCGACTTCCAGAGTATCAAATGTATTTTCATCAGCTACACTACTTTAGATCAAGCTTACAAGTTGTTTGATACTATCGAGTCGAAGATATTCACTAGTCGGGAGGCATCTTTATCGAAGACCTGTTTATCGACCTCAAAAGAAAAGGCAAAGCCCATGTAGCCAAATTGTCCGACTCGTCCAACATATTGAGCTTCGAAGTTTCTCAGTTGACTATTCCCATTGAAGGTCCAAGCTCATCTACTTTTGACAAATACAACGGTGAATCTGAAGATGATGATGTTGAAGTTAGCAACTATAGCATGATGAAAATGATCAACTTCCTCTCTTATCCAGAAGATCATCAAGAGCTAGCAGACCACCTATAAGGTATATCGATGAGTTTGCAGCCTACCTTGTTTAGGAGCCAAAGAGGCACTCGTTCAGCTCAATATCTCTAGAAAGAAGCTATGAATAAAGAGTATTCATCTCTTATCAAGAACCAGACATGGACGATTGTCGAATTACTTGCTAGTAGAAATATAGCTTGTTGTAAATGGATTTTCAAAGTCAAGTACAAAGCAGACGGAAGCATCAACTTATCACCAGAGGATTTTCTTAGGTATATAATGTCGATTACACTGAGACCTTCAGTCCAATAGTCAAGCATTCTTCTATTTGACTTTTATTATCGTTTGCTACTACAGCAGATTTGGAAATACATCAAATGGATGTACAGACAACATATCTCAATGGAGTTATTGAAGAAAAGAATAGTGATAGAAATCACGTTCAATCTTATAGTTACATTAGTACTATAGTGATTACGTAGCCAAACATTAAAACATTGAATTATCAGACAAATAATCAATCATGAAGAACTACAGAAATGCATATATTCTGAGATGAACGTGAATGCAATAAGAAAATAGTATCGATTCAGTATGAAAATGAAATAGATGTAAATGAGTACAATAAATTGTAGATCAAAGCCGCATACTTTGAGCTATCTCTAAACGGCTAAATATAAGTCTGAATTAAGCACAACTATTGATAAGCAGTAAGCGCAATAGCAATCTCTAATCAACTCTAAAGAACTGAACTAGAATGCTCAAGAGTGTTCAAGCTTGAAAGCTTGAGAGAGAGAGAGAGAGAGAGAGAGAGAGAGAGAGAGAGAGAGAGAGAGAGAGAGAGAGAGAGAGAGAGAGAGAGAGAGAGAGAGAGAGAGAGAGAGAGAGAGAGAGAGAGAGAGAGAGAGCTAACTATTCTTCTTGCTTCAATGCTTTTAAAATGTAGAAATATGAGCAGCTATTTATACTAAGCAAAATGCGACAACATCCAATAGTAGGACAGCTAATTAGGTCACTTGCTAAATGGTTAGGGCAAGTCTATAGCCTCAATTCGAGTGGAACGTTAACTGTCAATCAACCGAAGTCTCCAAAGTGGCCGAAGTCTCTGAAGTGGCCAAAGTCGTTGAATAGGCCGAAGTCTCTGAAGTCACCAAAGTGGTCGAAGTCTTCGAATTTTGTCGATGACTTCAAGAAACATCGGAGCCACCTGTGAGCCATTTCCAAATAGTTCTACAGAATGTGTAGAAACACGAAGAAAGCTGCAGGTTTGGAAAATGAGTTGGATGAAGATTAAAATGTCGATTAGTAGGAGAATAATCCAACACTCTCACTTAATCTGAATCCATGAATGTCTTGACCTTCAAACTTAGTTCTGCACAAAACTTTCTGTGTGTATCCAAGCTTAATGCTTTTGTAAAAATATCTGCTGTCATATCTTGTGTTCGACAGTACTACAATCTGACCTCTTTGTCAAGAACTTTGCTTCTAACATAGTAATACTTAATTTCGATGTGCTTACTCCTGGAATGAAACCTAGGGTTGGCTGACAAGGCAATGGCACTTTGATTGTCACAAAATAGTAATGTCAAAGCATATTGATTCAGACTGATATCTGAAAGTAAGTTTCTCAACCAAATTGCTTCCTTTGTACTACCAATTTCTCTAGGAAATTGATAGTATTAGCATGCTTCATGGAGAGGTGAGGATCATAGAGAAATCATTCCTTACACACAATCACCATATCTAAACATTACTATATTTGTTGGATGAAAGACTGTTTACATTCAGAGAATTGTGTTAATTCTCGGTGCGGAACAACTAGGAGATTTCCTTAGGTCCCGGGAACCGTTCATCTTACCAATCATCAACTACGAGAGAACTAGGGACGTAATTATCGTAGTGTTGTTCTAATCCATTCTCCGTCATCTTGATCTAAGAGTTTATGTGGTCCTCGGCCTCTCATGACATTCCGTAGACCTTGATTTTCATGACACCCAAGCCAAAAGTCTAGCCAAGTGATATATTTATCACCATGTTAAGTCTTATGATCACTTTATCACACCTAAGTGACTACTGTCGTGAAGCTTTTTGACAATCTCCTTGCAATCATGCCTCTGAGAACCTGGAAAACTCTCATTGATTGGGGAGTACGAGGTTATTAGAATGGCCCCCAAGGTTGGAAGTGGTAATAGACCCTGATCACTCGTGTAAGGGTAGTGTGGGCCCTTTCCCTTGTTGGGGCTTTATGAAGGGGCCAATCCCTATCGAAAAAATCTCTAACATTATTTTACGAAAGAATGAGAAGCATTGGCTATGGTTTTTCTATAAAGAAATTTCGACATTATATAATGGCCACAAATTTTGCATTCTATACTGGTCATCAAACTCTATTGTATTTGGTGAACAACTCAGTGCAATACTGGACGTATTACAAAGTGGTTATTGCTTCTAATAGAGCTTTTTTTAATTTTCTAATTGTGGTTTGAAAAGAAAAACATCATTACATCATCGATCATGTATCGAGGATACAATCATCACCTGTTAATCCAAAAGTGAACGATGAACTTCTAGATGCTGCATTATTTTTTGTGGAAGCAGTACCTGAATGGATAGCGGACATAGTGTAATATTTGATGATGGGTCAACCCAATGAATCATTGTCCAAAGTTCAACAAAGAAAAGTGATTGTAAAGGCACAACCTTATCAATTGATTGCAGACCAATCGTATCGATGTAGAGCTGATGATATTCTTAAAAGGTGTACTCTACCGCATGAAGTACCAAACATCATTATGTTATCCCTTGATGGAATCGGTGGAGGACATTTTGCATCTGATATCACTATTCGCAAGATCTTGCAATCAACATGTTGGTGGCCTTGGATCCATAAAGATACTGAGAAGTATATACAATCATGTGATGTATGTCAACGTACATGCCGACCAACAAAACATAATTATGAACCTTTACATCCAGTATTGGCTCAAGTACCATTTGAAAAATGGGGGCTTGATTATGTTAGTCCAATACATCTAGCGGCCTAAAATAGTCAAGCATGAGTTGGTTGATCTACCACTTGGAAAGAAACCCATTGACAATAAATGGGTATTTAGTGTTAAAAATTCACAATTCTAGCTTGACTAGTTTTGGTCATATGACTTGTAAATAGTTAGATGGTCATGATGTGGCTTGTCACACGTGCCAAATAGCATAGGATTCCATTCATAAGGATGTTCTCAAGTAGACCTAAGTGTTAGAACCTTTGGAATGAGTCCAAATTATGCTTAGATACAAGGGAGAAAAAATAGGAGCTATTTTCGGTAATTTTTGCATTGTTGAGGGATCTCCAAGATTCCAACCCTAACTTGGTAGGGATGAAAGATCCACCAAAATTATCATTAGGGATAGGTTTAGGGCTACTCATACCTGCCCAAAACCGTGATGGATCATGTATATATAGGTGATGATATCTCACCAAAATCAATCAAGCAATTTCATGTTTTTTCTCTCATAATGGTGCAATTGCTCTCTATGTTCATAATTGTTTGAGTACTTGTGATTACTAATGATTATAGGATTGAATGTAGGTCTGGTGTACAATACTCAGACTGTGGGAGGCCGTACTTTCACACGTGTGAATCCTTCTTCAAGGATTTGGGCCATTTAGTGAGGTTCAAGCATAGATTTTTGATGGATTTTGATGGTTCAACTTGTGCTAATCTTATGAAATCATAATCTATTGTTTCCCTCATCATTTCAAGTGTTTTAGGTCCTTATTTGCTGTAATTTTTACATGGTATCAGAGCCTAAAGGCTGAAATGAGCTAAATCCTTGGTTTTCATTCAATTTGATCACAATTTTTGATCTAAATCTTGTGTAGATTGGATCTTAGCATCTAGTATTGATTCTAGAACTCAAAGTGAGTCAAATACATTGGAGATTGGTGTTGTGTGACTTCATTTGCAGGTGTTTAGGTGTCTAAAACCAGAGGCAAAGTTGAATTCAATTCACATTACCAAGATAGCAAGTTTTGCTTGCTCCAAGCATTGATTTCTAAGCGAGTTTTGGAGGTGATTTCATAGAGAAGGCTTTCTAGCATTCAAGGAGAGGGAAGATCAGAGTTTTGGGGACTCTTCAAGGCTGTTCTAAGGTGTAGTAGACACCTCCTAAAGTGATTTAGGTTCAGTCCAACCATTGCTTGACTTATGCACCAAATTAGATCAATTTTTCATCAATTTTGATCATTTTTTGCTTGTGATTGGATAGTAGATTGTGTTGCATCCTCATTAAGTTCCATTTAGATCTTTTACAAGTGATTTTGGAAGTATATTAGGTTGCTGAAATTCACTCTTGATCAGATCATTTGGAAGCTTTAATGTTCTTTATAGAAAGAGGGACAATTCTACTAGTATTGTCTACTTCAATCAAGCAAGTGCATTGTTTCTAGTATTCTATGATTTGATTTTGTTAGAGATCATTCTTTGATCTTTATAGGAAGTCTATTACTGATCTTTTCAGGTCCCTAAGAAGTGGGATAAGGTAGACCTTCAATCAAATCAATAGAAGTAACCTTCATTTGTGTCAAGTCCTTGATTAGGAGACTAGATGGCATCTATAAATGCATATCTTTTGGATACTAAAGAAAGGATCAACAAAACTAACTATTCCATATGGAAAGTTAGAATGGAATCTATCATGATCATGCAAGATCTGATGGAAATTGTAAATGGTAAGGAGGGTGAACCTATTCATCCTCAAGAAAAAGCCAAATACATCAAGAGGTGCAATGTTGCACTACATTGCATAAAAATGAATGTTGCAAATGAACTCTTAAGAGAGGTAGGAGATTGCACTTCAGCTCAAGATGCTTGGGAGACTTTGCAAAAGGTCTATGAATCCAAGAACCAAACTAGAATGTTAGCTTTGAAGAATCAAATCTATAGAAGCTATCAAAAGAAAGGAGAGAGTGCACATACTTTTGTCCTAAGAGTAAAGGAATTGAACAAAGAGCTAGCCTTTATAGGTGACCCTATCAAAGGATGAAGAGCTTGTTCAACTCATATTGAATGGACTAAGCTTTGAATTTGACAATTTGGTTCAGGGATATGCAATTATGGGTAAGCTACCCATACTTGAAGAACTCCAAGGCACCCTCATGGCCGAGGAATCAAGAAGGAGCCAAATGCAAGAGAGGATGGATAGGCTTTCCATCCAAGGTGGAGATGACCAAGCTCTCTTCACCAAAGGCAAAGGCAAGTCCAAAGGCAAAGGATCAACATTCAAGAAGTCTACAAAGCTTGAGGATCAAGAAGGACCCCCAAAGGCATCTCCATCAACCACCAAAGTCAAGAAGGACAAATCAAAGGTGAAGTGCTACTATTGTAGCAAGATGGGGCATTATGCCTCGGAATGCTTCAAGAGGAAGCAAGATCAAAGCCAAGCCAACATGAGCAAAGAGGAGGAGGAGGAGATTTCACATGAGGACTCTCTCATGATGTCCATATTTTCTTCAACAAGCTTCAAAGGAGAAGATCCTTGGTGGATTGACTCGGGTGCTAGTTCACACATGACTAGTAAAAGGGAGTTTTTCTCTTCTCTCTTATCTTATGATGGACCTATAAAGTCTATCTATACAGCAAATGATGAAGCTTGTAAGATTGAAGGAGTTGGTAGCATTCCCCTTTGCTTAGGATCTTCCAAAAAGATCAACATAGAAGGTGTTTTGTACATTCCTACAATAACAAAGAATCTACTAAGTGTTGGCCAAATGGTAGACAATGGTTTCAATGTTGACTTTGCTTCAAATGAATGTTTCATCAAGAAGAAGGGTAAGATAGTGGCTAAGGGCACTAGACTTGGCAAACTTTATAAGCTGGATGCATTTGTGGATACTAATGTTGTCATGTTGGCCGAGAAGAGCAAAATATCTACCTTTACTTTATGGCACAAAAGACTTGGACATGTCAACTCGGGTTCCATGGAGGCTATGATCAAGGAGGAGTATGCTTTAGGCCTACCAAGGTCTATTGGGAAGGAAGACAAGGTTTGTGAAGCTTGTGCCTTATCCAAGGCACATAAGAAGGTGTTTCCTAACTCCATCACAAAGTCATCTCATCCTCTTGAACTCATACACTCGGATGTGCACATTGCTAGCACCAAATCTAATGGAGGTTCATCCATGTTTTTAACCTTCATTGATGACTACTCAAGATATTGTTGGGTGTTCTTACTTTCCTTCAAGTCTCAAGTATTTGATACTTTTGTAAAGTTCAAGTTGTTTGTGGAAAAGCATCATAATCATAGCATCAAGATTCTTAGAAGTGACAATGGTGGAGAATTCATCTCCAATGAGTTCAAGGCCTTTTGTGAGGAGGAAGGGATCAAGAAAGAGACTTCTTGTCCTTACACTCCTCAACAAAATGGAGTTGCTGAAAGAAGGAATAGAACATTATGTGAATGTTCTAAGGCTTTAAGATTAGATGCTTGTTTGCCCAAATCCTTTTGGGGTGAGTCTCTTGTATGTGCAAACTACTTGATGAATAGGGTGTCTTGCAAAGCAATTGAAGGCAAAACTCCTTATGAGATGTTGTATGGAAAGAAACCCAATCTTAATCACTTGAAAGTTTTTGGGTGTATATGTTATGTGCATGTGCCATTGGAAACAAGAACCAAGGAGGATCCATCTTCCACAAGAGGGATCATGCTTGGATATGCAAGCTCAAGCAAGGGCTACAAAGTCTATCTCCCATCCTTGAACAAATTTGTTGTTTCAAGGGATGTCATCTTTGATGAACATCATATGCATATGCTTGAAGAAGGCTCAAGTGCTCCATCAATCAAGAAGAAGATGGCCGAGGAGCAAGATCTTGGTTTTGAGGAGGAGCTCATGGAGGAGCAAGCACCAAACCCACCTATCACACCAAGGAGATCTTCAAGGGCAAAAGTGGAGCCATCAAGGCTCACATATCAAGGCAAAGGACAACAAGTTGAGGGTATCTCATCCACTTCTTATGATTTATCTAGTTTTGAAGAACCGTCTAATGTTGAAGATGCATTGAACTCCAAAGAATGGTATAAAGCTATGTTGGATGAGTATGATGCCTTGATTGAGAATGAAACTTGGTTGCTTGTTGAGAGACCTCAAAGGAATGTAATAGGATGCAAGTGGGTCTTCAAGCTTAAGTTGAATGCAAATGGGAGTGTTAACAAACATAAAGCAAGATTAGTTGCAAAAGGTTATGCTCAAGAGAGAGGGATAGACTATGAGGAAACTTTTGCACCCGTGGCCAAGATGGTCACAATAAGCCTAATCATTGCACTTGCATCACATTTTGGATGGATTCTATGTCAAATGGATGTCTCTAATGCTTTCTTGAATGGTTTTTTGGAAGAGGATATCTATATGGAGCAGCCACAAGGGTTCATCAAGCATGGAATGGAGAACAAAGTATGCCATCTCCAAAGAAGCATCTATGGCTTGAAGCAAGCCTCAAGATCTTGGAATTCAAGACTACATTGCTATCTTATTTCACTTTCTTTTGTTCAAAGTGAATATGATCCCACTCTTTACATTAAGTTTGATGATGTTGGTATTGTACTTTTACTCATTTATGTAGATGACATCATCATTAGTGGAAATAGTGTTGATGGTATTGAAAAAATCAAGATAGATCTATCCTTAGAGTTCAAGATGGTAGATCTAGGGTGTCTTCACTTCATCTTAGGCATAGAAGTACTTAGAGCGTCTGATTTTATCTTTATAAGTCAAGTAAACCATGCTCAAAGTCTTTTGAAGAAGTTTAAGATGGAAGTATGCAAAAGTGTTGACACACCAATGGAGCAAGATGTAAAAGTGCCAAATGAAGATGATGAAAGATCCTTCATGGACATCACTTTGTTTAGGCAACTTATAGGTTCCTTAATGTGGATCACTATAACTAGACCAGATCTTAGCTTTAGTGTATGTAGGTTGAGCCAATCCATGCAAAAGCCATTGAATATCCATTGGAAAAAGGCTAAGAGGATTCTAAGATACATCTCGAGTACATTGGATTTTGGGATTCTATATAGAGGAGATGTGATTAACCTTCATGCATTTAGTGATTCAGATTTTGCAGGGGACAAGAGGGATAGGAAATCAACAAGTGCCTATTCAACTTTCATAGGAGAAGGTGTGGTTTCATGGCTTTCAAAAAAGCAAGAAACTATATCTCTATCTTCAACCGAGGCCGAGTACAAAGCTTTGACAACCACTACAAAGGAGGTACTTTGGATAAAGAGATTATTGGTGGAACTAAAGATCATGGATTCAGAGGAGGCACCAATCATCTACAGTGACAATATATCAGCCCAACACCTTGCATCTAACCCAATCTTCCATGCAAGATCTAAGCACATTGAGATATGCCATCACTTTGTGAGAGAAATGGTGCAAGCCAAGGAGATTGCTTTGGAGCATGTTCCAAGCAATGAATGTGTAGCTGATCTACTTACTAAACCACTTCAAAAGACACCTTTTATGAAGTTCAGATCATCACTTGGAGTGATTAGTAAAGCAATGATTGAACCAAACTAGATAGTGAGGAGGAGTGTTGAAAATTCACAATTCTAGCTTGACTAGTTTTGGTCATATGACTTGTAAATAGTTAGATGGTCATGATGTGGCTTGTCACACGTGCCAAATAGCATAGGATTCCATTCATAAGGATGTTCTCAAGTAGACCTAAGTGTTAGAACCTTTGGAATGAGTCCAAATTATGCTTAGATACAAGGGAGAAAAAAATAGGAGCTATTTTTGGTAATTTTTGCATTGTTGAGGGATCTCCAAGATTCCAACCCTAACTTGGTAGGGATGAAAGATCCACCAAAATTAGCATTAGGGATAGGTTTAGGGCTACTCATACCTGCCCAAAACCGTGATGGATCATGTATATATAGGTGATGATATCTCACCAAAATCAATCAAGCAATTTCATGTTTTTTCTCTCATAATGGTGCAATTGCTCTCTATGTTCATAATTGTTTGAGTACTTGTGATTACTAATGATCATAGGATTGAATGTAGGTCTGGTGTACAGTACTCAGACTGTGGGAGGCCGTACTTTCACACGTGTGAAGCCTTCTTCGAGGATTTGGGCCATTTAGTGAGGTTCAAGCATAGATTTTTGATGGATTTTGATGGTTCAACTTGTGCTAATCTTATGAAATCATAATCTATTGTTTCCCTCATCATTTCAAGTGTTTTAGGATCCTTATTTGCTGTAATTTTTACATTTAGAACAAAGTTTTATGTGGATGGCATGATTGCAAAGCATAAGCCACGCCTAGTAGTAAAGGGCTATGAGCAAAGTAAGGGAATTGACTATGAAGAGACATTTGCTCCAGTGGCTAAGTGGACTACACTGCGCCTTATCATTGCCTTAGCATCTCATTTTGGGTGGAAGATATATGAAATGGATGTAAAATCTGCATTCTTGAATAGTGACTTGGAGGAGGAAGTATACATGCTCCAACCACAAGGCTTCATTGCGAAGGGACAGGAACATAAGGTATGCAAGCTACGCAAAGCACTCTATGGTATCAAGCAAGCCGCATGCATGGTATGGACAAATTGATCATTACTTTCTCTCTCATGAGTTTATAGAACAACTTCAAATCCAAATCTTTATGTTCTTGTAAAGGATGATAACATTGCCTTGATTGTGCTTTATGTTGATGACATAATTATCACGGGCAATGACGAGAATCTCATCCATTCTATTAAAGCCAACTTGTGCAAGCAATTTGAGATGACAAATTTAGATCTTATGCATTATTGCTTGGGAGTCGAAGTATGGCAAAATGGCAATGACATCAAGCTATGTCAAAGTAAGTATGTTCGCGAGATACTAGAGAGATTCTGCATGACAGAGTGCAAGCCTTCCATCACTCCATGCGAAGCTGGTAAGAAGCTGTCTCGTGTTGATGATAGTGGTCAAGTTGATGCTCCATTGTTTTGTCAACTAGTTGGAAGTTTGATTTATCTCACGACTACTCATCCTGATATTTGCTATGTTGTAAGCTTGATTAGTCAATCTATGTCTTCACCTACTTTGGATCATTGGAAAGTAGTGAAAAGGATTTTGAGGTATGTGAAAGACACACCTAACCTTGTCTTGGTTTATAAGAAGCAAAGCGATTTGCCTAGTTTGCAAGGCTATGTTGATGCTGATTGGGTTGGCAATGTAAATGATAGAAAGTCAACTACAGGGTATGCTTTCAATTTTGGAAGTGGTGGTTTTTCATGGTCTAGTAAGACGTAGGATACTATTTCTCTTTCTTCTATAGAAGCTGAGTATAAAACGCAAAGTTATGCTACTCAAGAAGCAATTTGGCTACATAAGTTGTTGAGTGAGATTGGCATGAAGCAAACACATCCTACTGTTATTTCTTGTGATAGCCAAAGCAGAATACAGTCCTATCTTTCACGCGAGAACAAAACATATTGAAGTGAAATATCACTTTGTGAGTGAAAAACTACAATCTGAGGATATAAGTATCGCACATTGTTCTACGACATTGCAACTTGGTGATGTACTAACAAAGGCTCTAAATAAGGACAAATTTGAAACTTTTAGAGCTAAACTTGGAATGGAAGCAATTATGTAAAAAGTCTTTTTTAAATGCTTGTTGATACTATCATGGAGGTATGTTCCATGAATAGTGTAGACTTTCAATCAAGTGAAATGTTGATTATTGAGGGAGAGAGTTAAAATAGCAATAATCAACACGTAAGTTATTTCATGGGTACTTTCTAAGTTCGACGACATTACATGTGCTTAACTCTAGATTTATCGGGCCGATTCTTTTACGAGCCCATGTTGAGATCTTAAGAAACTTTTCTTTGTACTTGTGGATTATTGTGAATATTGTGTGAGAGCAATTTTATTATGTCTCGTCTTGAATCACTTGATGGTGTGTTGTGGTGATTGATTCGATCAAGTTTTAAATTGTTTTGTCAACAATAGGTACTCAGGTGCATAAGCTTGGAGGGCTCGATGGAAATCCACTAAAATATTCCAATTACAATATTGATAAATGATAGGCCATTTGGGAGTATGGATGGTGATTTTATCCATAGGCACTCCATATTATTCCCATTTATTACTATGAAGAATTATCAGATCACTAAGGCCCAATATCTCCCTTTGATCTTTGGTTATGAATGACAATACATCTAGCACCATTGACAATGTAGAATACATAACATCTACTACACATAAGTGATGAACTCAACAAGTTCTTGATCAAACATCAAATATATGATAGAATGAAGTTGTTGTCCATAGAACCCTCATATAGATGGCCCACAGACCCCTCCAATCCACTATGGAGTTCCATGCTCATCCAATGAGAGAGAGAGAAGCCTAGGGGAGTTAAAGAATCTCCAAGAGCCTCCATAGGCTTATGGAAGGTCAAGAGACTCCTTCCATAACCTATGACTCTTTGAATGCATTTCTTGTGGGAGTGGAAACTCATTGGACCCATTGGAAGTGCGCCCTTCCACTAGGTCCCAATGCCCAAGTTGTGCATGTATACTTTGGTCCTACACCAATTAAGTGATGGTTCAAGGTTGAGGCCCAAGGTTGGAAAATAGTCATCCAATGACTTTCTAACACCTCACTAGGTTCCATATCTCCATCCAAGGCATAGACACCTACCTGCCCTTAACCAAGGACACTAGTACCTTAATCTAAGACAGCTACCCTTCATCCTAAAGGTACCCTTTATCCAAGGGTCACGTGACTCCATACCTCCGACCAAGGTATAGTCACTTACCTGCCCTTATCCGAAGGCACATACCCTTAATCCTAAGGGTACCTTGCCATTAGCCCCCAACACTAAATGGACTAATAGGGGTCTGAAGTACTGCTAGTTACATAGGTATGTAACACTGACGATCTTCATACAACTAGCATACATCACCCAACATAATATGGGTGATTACATGGTCTCTTATTGAAAGATTTATGAAGGACAATGCTTTTTGTGCCTTCTTGTCAAAGGCCCTCATGTCACCTGGAGTAGTATTAGGCCTTACTTCAATCCACAACAATGTCCTATCATTTTGAACTTCCAGATGTTGTAGTTGGAAGCCCCATCCAACTTGCTTGCATCGCTCAAAATTGCCTCATTGATGTTGGCCAAATCCAAAATGCTTGAAACTGCACTGTAGGCTATAAAGTGTATGCCGAGACCAACCATGATGTCAGAAATAAAAAATAATGACATGCAATATTTAGCCTACTAGGCCAACTGCGGCTTTTTCGCCAAATTGGAAGCGAAATCGATTTTGCCCTCCGAAATGTTCCCCGAAACCAACTACTTGCCCAATAGAATGGTGAGACATGCTCTGAACACTTTCTCCATGGCAATCACTCTGTTTTGATGTACTATACTTGCAGATATAGTTAGGGTGCCTTCGTTTCGAGGCTATAGCCCTTTGTTTGGCCAAAATAGACTAAAGGATGTGAAAATAGGGACTTTTTAAGTTTTTGAACTACAACTTCAGCCTGAAGAAATGTGGCTTTCAAAACGATTTTCAATAGTCGGCCCTTTCAATGGATTTCCATATGAAATGTTTTAATGAAAATTCTTCATATATGGCCTTCAAAACTTCAGGGCCCTTTCAAAGTCCATCATCACTATCGACGTAGATCCAACGGCCCCAACAACAAGTGATCTATGTCGTTGATCGGATTTTAACTTCAATAGATGATTGTCAATGATACCGCGTGCCGCACCCTGCCCTTCCAAATGCTACTCACTTGGAGACACAATGATCTCCATCACCTTCGTTGTGCAGTCGCTCAGGTGTTGGAAGCTGGACCACAAATCTCAGTACCAGTCATGCTGCAATTCTCCCCTTCGCACCAAACTGAAATACTAATGGATACAGGGCTGGATGCGGGCATTGACCAGGGCGGAGCTCCCAAAATAGAAGAACAACCGCCAGTTGTACAGGTAGTGCCAGTGGGTCCATCCTCATCAAGGACCACACTGTTATTCAGAAGGCCCATCAGCGTCGAGGACCAAATTCAGAGTTTCTTATCGCAACATCCTCATGAGTCCTCGCGTGGTGTTCAAGACCTCGGAGATAGAGGCGGCAAAGAAGTGGACAAAATACCTGCATTGGAAGAGCAGCCGACATGGAGAGTTATTGTTTTTGAGAAAACTCCGGAATCAATCAGAAGTTATGTGGCCAACCCTTGCCAATTGCGGGTAGATCCCTATTATGTGCCATTGCCGAGAAGAAATAAATGGAAGGATTTGGGGTTGGCTATGGACAAAATCACAATCCATATGCCCAGTTGGCCAATTATCCATCAGCCATATCAGTGGACGATCTTAGTGGATTTCCACCGGGCCTTACAAGCATACCAACGGGAGTATATCCACTTTCCCTATCCGACAGTGCGACAATCGACAATGTTTGCAAAGGATTTAACTCTGTTGGCATCAGTGGCAACCAGATGGGATGATTGTCTTCCTCCTCTAGCATTCGATCCAAATAAGCCAACGGCCTCAGAGAGTATCAAAGATCAGTTGTCGGTTGCTCATTTATATTTTCGTGCAGCAATGATGGGAGGCTCTTGGTAATCTCGCTTCACATCATGGACAACCTCAAAGTGGATTGCAGGACCCCATCGTTGTTTTCTGCCACAATTTGGATTTTAATACTGCTCGACTCGACTTTATGGAGGTGGTGTAGTACCCTTTAATAAAGATTCGTCGAGAAGCCAATAAAAGTGTTATGGCCATATTCAGTCAAGGACCTGGAATAGTCCTAATATGGTAGACCGGCCCTCCAGTACTCGAGATTATTGTTCACGCCGAGATTTAATTCCATGTTGAGGCCTGTTTGTGACTAATTATCTCGACAGGACCCAAACACTCTAATTGAGACATATGGATTATTGCTTGCCTGTGTGACGGATATAGGCAGGAGGACTGCATGAAGAGGTGTGATCTATTTATAGTTGACCTGCATGGGGATTGCATAGTTACATGCACATGACTCTTCTCTCTATATAATGAGGTGGAGATTCTCTCGTCGACATATTGGGTTAGGTTACCAGTTTCTCTCTTCTCCTCTTGCTTCACATGGCATGGCTTGGGGACTAGATCCATGTTTGATCTAGGATTGGTTGGGCGGTTTGGCTCCAAGTCTTTCTTATTGTGTTCTCCTATCCTCATCTTAGGGGCAATCCTTGAGGGTCTTTACATTGGTATCAGAGCCCGACTAAGATTTGGTCTTGGATAGGATGGAAACAAGCCTACATCAATTTGGAAGTTGAAGCGCTTGGATTTACATCCAAGGTTGGAGTGATGTTTTGTTCTCATAGGAATTATGGAGTTGGATTCACAAATTCTGGATAAGTAGCATATTTTTCGAAATTACGGTAGAGTGCAGAATTTTTTTTTTGGGTAAAAGATGCTGCGAATTTGTGGAATCTACATGTAATTTCATGATTTTCTTGAGGGAATTTTCCAATTGGTGTTCAAGAATTTGTAATGGTTGATTTAGTTACCGATTTCAATGCTAGATTTCGCTCAATTAAGTTTTGAATGGCATGCATCAGTCCACAAGTGTGCTGAATCATGTTGTTTTGTTCAAGTTCATAGATAATTGATTGTAAAATTAGTACGTCCAGTTTTGTATGGACTAGTTTGAACATAAACGTTTGATTCCTGTTGAAGCATGGAGAGGTTATGGATTTCTTGGTAAATCTATAAATCTGCATGTTGAGTACATTTGGTGGAGTTGTAGTATTTCTAATACTTGATTTTAACATGAAAGAAAGCTGTGAAAGTTAGTTTACATCAATCATCTTGTGGGAAATAAAGTTCCTAACAGATTTTTTCTGTTACCTGCAAGTTTTTCTCATTAAATCCAAAAAAAAAATAAACAGTCCCAAAAAAACAAGAACTCACACTGAAGATGCAGGTCCTACCAACACCCCCCCCCCCCCCCCTAAGGCCCAAAGTGGGGTAGGCCATAACGGTTTCCTACCTGCCTCCTCCCCTCCTCCTCCTCCTTTTTCTTCTTCGTCTTCTTCTTTAACCCTAGGCAGTGAAGCATCTCTTCTCCTTCCATGGCAGGCGGTCGGCGAGGATCGGCAGAGGGTGGTGGTGCTGTCCAGTAGCAATAGCAGGCGGCTGAGGTTGTGGCATGATCAAATCCCTGGCTGGATTGGGGCTTCTTGTTTCATCAACCAGATCCAAGCAAGAGCAGGGTCTTTAGGGCGAATGTGTTAGGGAATAGACGATTTTCTGATATCTGAATGATGTGACAGCTTCTGAAGGTTCTTTTGTCAGCATTTTTGTCCTGATTGAAACAATTGCTTATGTACTGCGATATTGGATGTTATTACATGAATGAGTGTTGGTTAAGTGAGTTGATGAAGCGTCTGCTCTAGGGTTTGCCATCACCGTGGCTGAGAACAAAAACACCAAGACTTATGGAAAGAAGCGTGCAATTTGAAGAATGCTACTGCCTTTCACAGCTCGGAGATTTGAGTGATCGCAAGTTGATTGTATGAGGAGCCATTTTCATGTATGTTTGTGATAAGAATTCAAGTGTGTGTGAGCAATTCCAGCTTGACCTTTAGGGTTTGGAAGAATCAGGAGGGGGTTGTTCCATGGGGAATGGTTCTAGCAGCAGAAGACATGGCAATCAGCAAAATTCTCATTTGATGCCGCCACCTCCTGGCTATATAGGAGGTGTTCCTACCCCGCCTCCTTACCCGGAAAACAGACAGCAGTTCCCCTATTATTACCATCCTGGTTATAATGTGGCAATTCCAGCTCCCGTGAATCCTCAGTTTTTTCAACCTGCCTATGGACCGACTAATGGGCAATATCTGATGAGCATGCCTCCTCCGCCGGCGTATAGAGGGGCAGTTCCCTTCTACCCTCCGTCGCCTCCTCGATTGGCGCCCCAAGTTCCAGTTATTGCAGAGCATCAGAAAGCCAGCACAGTGCGCAATGATGTGAATCTGAACAAGTCAACACTGCGGTTGGAAAAAGACGAGGAAAATCCTGGCCACTACTTGGTGGCTTTTTCTTTTGATGCGACTGCTTCTGGAAGGTCAGATGTGATACTTATGTCGAAATAATGCAAGTAACGTCATCCATCATTTTTTGTCAGTACATAAATTTGATTAGCTTACGAGTTGGGTAAGAGATGAACTTGCTTCCTTTGTCAATAAGGATACAACATTTATGTTTAGTATTGATATGTCTAGGTTTCTTAGTCTTTTAACCTAGTTTTTCCCATGCGGAGCATCATGAGGTTGATGGTCTAAAAATTTGTGGTTGGAATCCATAGGTTTGAAAATTGCATATCTCCTTTGTTATACCTGGTTTTATCCTAAACATAACATTGATGCACTTTTACTTGTAGTTAAGTTATTGTTGCGAATGTCAATCAAAATTCAGGCTCACCTTTAGTACATGGATGCTATTATTGGAGACATGGTTGTGGATCCACTGCTAGATGCAGTACTCCTATATTTTGATGGGTCTCAGCTATCTCTCAGTCAATAATGAATTGCCTTGAAAGATTGGGAGAAATTTTTTGTGGATATGACTAGGAAGTTGATGGATTTGCGCATCTTGTTGCTCAACCCTGGCCTGCAGATCTTGCTTACTTAGATGCATTTGCATGAGCAATTGATCTACCCCTTGGCCCAAGGTAGACTATCTGATTTGCATTATCCACCATGGGAAAATACAGCTTAGACAGCTAGAAATTACAAAAGGAATGAGAGAGTAGCACAATAGCAGTAAGCAAATAGCAACAAAGCTTGAGTAGAAAACAACAGAATGCCCACCTTATGGTACACCTTTAAGTAGTTTTAAGACTACTAGCTTACCAGGCTTAGGCCTCTGGCACATCGTCGTGTACCTGTGTACCTGTGTCCTGTGGTGTATCACGCACAAATCACATGGCAGTACAGCTTGTTCCCATTATGAGGGAGGGGGCAAGGTCCCCCTCCGAGGCCTTTTGCCGGGGAAGGCCTTCCGCTTGAGGGCTGAAGCCCCTTCATCGGTGGAAGGGCCCTTCCCTGACATGAAATTTTCCTTTTTTTATTTTATTTTTTACATTTTACGTAAATTTCTTTTTTCATGCACCTTCCACCTTGAAGGTACATGTAAAATACGGTAAAAGTTTTTTACATGCACCTTCTGGTGCCCGAAAGGTGCATGCACAAGATGCTGTGGAATTTTTTTTTCCATGGATCCCGCCTCAAGAGGCATGACCTTTCCTTTTGAAAAAAAGAAAAAGTGGATTGCATGGTACGGACACACGTGCTCTACTTGGCAACGTGCAAATAACTCATGCCTTGATATTTAGAATCATACCCGATGCATGTGCCCGGTGGCCTACTCCTTATCTGCTATGTTGATCTATGTGCTATCCCAAGGAAAAAATATTTGAAGTAAACTTTCACGTTTACTAGGCCACTTCAATCATCGGTGTCGGATGATTTTTGTACCAGAAAAAAGAGGATTTCTGTTACCCAATCTCTGAGTGAATGTTCTGATCAGTTCCTGATACAATCACAATATTTTTGCTATGGTTTCTATTGCTAGCAATAGAAACCATAGGTCAGCAGACCACCTCATGCTCTCTTCCACATCAAAATAAGAAAAGTAGATTACTTGCTAGCTTTTATGAAGGATTGTTGCAGTTTAGATGGCAGAGTTTACACATAAAAGAGTTTGGTTTATCTACGAACAGTTAGTCAACAGAAAATTTTCTTACTATGACAGTATGCTATTGTTCGCATCCCAAAAAAACTCAGAATGGTAAAACGAAAATTTCAGCCTGCAAATCCAAATACATGTAGAAAAATATCTGCTTATAAAAAACAAAGTTCAAATCATAGATGCTCCACGATTCTGAATCGCGATCAGAATCGCGTTTTGGGTTTTTCAGAGAATCGTGCAGAATTGAATTTGTTTTTTTTTGAAATATTTTTAGGCAATATGGGTATCAGATGAAAGCTCTCATTGAGAGCATTATGACTGTGTAGTTTGCCGACTGTTTCGGGTGCAGGATGGTCCAGTTTAGGTGTGTTAATTCCCAGGCTCTCTGATTCTCCCTCTCTCCTAGGCCCGAAATGCACAAATATTATTATTTTTTTCAACGCTTTTTGAAAACGATTCTTTACAGCGAATCGTGCAAATCGTGATTCGCGAATCGCAAAACCAGCGAATCGCGATTCGCTGCATCTATGGTTCAAATTCAAAAAGTTTAAACTTCAAATAGAAAATCAATTCACTTCACTGCCATGCTGAAAATCTGTTGATATCCACACAACTCCCGATCTTCCTCTTGCAGATTATGGCTTTGTTACAATTGTGCAGCCTACTAGGCATATGATTCTAATACTCAAGTGATGGATCCAAATGCCCTGATCTACGATCGAAACCAAGCTGTGTTTGCAATGTAACAATTTCTCACAATCTGAGGTCGTTTTGATTGAAAACGAACCACCTTTGCTAGCTACGGTGGTAGTAGTCGGTTTCTTTTGAATGTTTTACGGTTTTTAAAACTTCAAAAACCGATTTCTTTTTTGGCCTTATTTTGAGCTTTGGAAGTCTAAATTTTTTTTTTGTGTACAAAGTTTTTCTTTGTTACAAAAACAAATTCGCCAAAAAAAAAAAAAAAAAAAGTTTTCCTCGGGCATCTCGGCGTCCGCGCGGATCTGCGCGCCTGCCTGCTGGTTCCGTACCATACACTATCAGAACTTTTTGTGCCTTTTTTTAGGTAGCCGCTGTAGTTTGCGGGACTCCCAGACATCTGCCTACTGGAGGAGCTTTCTTTATGTATAATAATCACTCTTCACAGATTCCTTAACTCTTCGTTGTAAAGGATTTTGTGTATCTTAAAAGTACAATACACCTGGATATGTGGAGAAAATTTTCAAAGCAAAGATAGGCTTTGCTTTTCTCAACGTAGGTTGCAAAGCCTTTCTTTTTGCAATGTAAACCAAAGGGTTAAGGCCTTGTTTAGTCTACGTGAACATGATTGAAAGCTATTTGTACTTGTAAAGTACATACTAAACTTTGAAACTTTGTTTCAAAGCTTTTTTTTTTTACTTTTAATCTAAAAGTTATTCTAGTTTACAAAGTTTTTATTCTCAGCTCCACCTCGTCCCAAATGGGAGAAGCGGCCGACCATCTCTCTCTCTCTCTCTCTCACACACACACACACACACACACACACACACATACACACAAACACACACACACACACCCTAAACCCTAAATCCAATATCTCTCTCTATCTCTCCTCCTAAACCCTAAACCCAAGCACACACGCCTAAACTCTAAACTCACACACACACACACACACACACAAAATCCTCACACACAAATCAACACAAACCATCACACACACACACATCACCATCTTTCACTCACACACACACACAAATCACAACACACACACACCCTCTCAACCTCCCCCCCCCCCGCCCCCCCCTCTCTCTCTCTCTCTCTCTCTCTCTCTCTCTCTCTCTCTGTGGAGCGGGTTTGGGGTAGCGCGCCTGTTTTCTGTTTTTTTTCTAAATGCATCCGGGTCCCGAGCCCGCAGCCAGGACCCGAACGCGTCCGCGCCCGACGCGTCCAGCGTCCCAAAAAAAAAACAATGGGTGCGCCCGACCATGCGCCTGGGGGTCGGACGCGGACGTGGACGCGAAATGGCCGCGCCCGGCCCGGACCCTCATGTCTGAATTATATACATATATATATATCAAAGGTAGCGGGGGACGCAAACGTGCGTTCGTATGCTTCCACCCTGGACACACTTTTTTTAATTTTTTTTTTTTTAGTGTAAAATAGGTAGAAAAAAAGGGGACGCGGATGCCGGACCTGTTCGAACGCCGGACGCGGATGCCAGAGGCGTCCGTCCGGACGTGAAATGGCCGCGTCCGAACGCGTCCGCGGACGAGTCCATTTTTTTTTTAACACTAAAATACACAAAAAAAAAAAATGCGTCCGGAGTGTACGCGTCCAGACAGATGCGCCCTGGACGCGGACGCCTCAGGGGTGCGTCCGCGTCCGGACGCGTCCCCCATTTTGAAATTCTTTTCTTTTTTGAAAAAAAAAATACAATCACTGCCCACACTGCCCCACATCCCCAAAGTGAAATAAAAGCAATTTATGGCCCCTGCCCCCCCCGGAATTAATTATCAGAGGGTGTCTGGCACCCACCTGCCCTCTCCTGTTAAAAAAAGGAAAACAGTACCCAAAAAAATTTGCAATAGACCTAACCACTACCCCCATGCCTCCCATGTCTGATATCTACAGAATCGGACACGAAAGAGCAACAATTTATATTTTTTGAGTCTCCAAAACTTTGTCTCGTGCCCTCGCTATCCCTCTCTCTATACAGGTAAACGATGCGCTCTTCGGATGAACCTCAACAACTTACTAATTACTTATGCTCCATAGTGTCATTCAACATAGGGAAGTTTAGGACCTACACAGTACCATGGCCTATGTGATGATATAGGTTTAGGGTTTTGGGAGGTACAACATCACATGGGCAACTAATCGGGGCAGGTACAGTAGCACATGGGCAGTGTGGGGGGAGCAGACCACGGGCACAATCGGAGTGCAGCACGTGGGGGAGCTACACATGGGGGCAGGTACAGTAGCACATGGGCACTGTGGGGGAGCAAGCCATGGAGGGATCATGAACAACTGCACATGGGGAAACGGGTTGTGGTGTTAAAAAGGCACTCACAAGGCCATTGTGAGAGGCTTTTTCAGAGGCTGTGAGAGAGCCAGTGAGAGACTGTGAGAGGCATTGTGAGCGGCTGTGAGAGAGAGAGAGAGAGAGAGAGAGAGAGAGAGAGAGAGAGAGGCTGCGAGAGGCTGTGAGAGTCAGTTTGAGAAATAGGACGTCGTGAGATGGCGGAACGCATACCACCGAAGCCCGATGGCGAAGCTAGGAGGAAGCTCGAGGAAGATGTCGGACGGCACAACGAAAGGCATCGAAAGTTTGAGGCGGAACTTGCAGAGATGCAGCGACAGGCTCGGCAGAGAAATCCGGAACCGGAGCCACCTGCCTCCGCTGTCGAGCTGGATTTGGATGAGCAGATTGGAATGAACTTCACACGACGACAGCTCATCATGGTCAAGGAAAGGGCAGCCCGCCGTTGGGCTAACCAGGAGGCAGCTCGGTCTAACCGGGAGGCAGAGCGAGAGCTACAGAACAATGCACTTGACGAGGGTGAGGAGTCAGTGGAGGATCCATAGGAATGTTTAGAATAGATGGGGTCTAGCCGTATGTGGCTGACTGTTGTTATGTAATTTTCTGCAGTAGATGAGGCAACATTTAGTGTCTAACATAGTGTAAAGAACAGCCCCAGCCGTATACCGCGGGAATATGTATTGTTATTTTGATACATCTGATGAATTAATGTATAGTGTGTTTTTTGTGCAACGCGTGCTTGGTGTATTGCAATGTAATGTATGTGTTCATGAAATGCTATCGGGGGTGGTGTGTTTCTGTGAAGTGCATCTGCTATCAATCTGAGAGACATGAAGATGCGCTTGTGTACCACAATAGCTCAAGCATTTACAGTTTCCATACCACGTCCACTCTCGCTCTCTCTCTCTCTCTCTCTCTCTCTCTCTCTCTCTCTCTCTCTCTCTCTCTCTCATTTAGCACAGAGCAAGCCACTTTTAAGCAACCATAAAAATTGCGTGATTCAAACCATTTCTAACCAGCCATTCAAATTTCACATACCTAGCCATTTCTAACCAACCACGATAAATTGGCCATGACACGAATAGACTGTAAAAAAATATACACATATGTTCTGATACCAGTGTACATGATGCTAAAATGTGTACAAGCTCTCAAGACAGGGACCCACAAGACCTACACACTACTATGTCTTATATGATGAGATCGGTTTCCCCCCGGATGAACTTCAACAACGTACTAATTACTTATGCAAAACTTTGTCATTCGCTACAGGGAACCACGAGACCTACACACTACTATGTCTTATATGATGTGATCGGTTTCCCCCCGGATGAACTTCAACAACTTACTAATTACTTACACAAAACTGTGTCATTCACTACAGGGAACCACGAGACCTACACACTACTATGGCTCGGTTGACGAGATCGGTTTCTCCTCGGATGAACTTCAACGGCTTACTAATTACTTATGCAAAACTGTGTCATTCACTACAGGGAGCCACGAGACCTACACACTACTATGGCTCGGTTGACGAGATCGGTTTCTCCCCGGATGAACTTCAACGGCTTACTAATTACTTATGGCACAGCACCCACACGGGGGCTCCGAAACATCTCCCAGTTTTCAGGTCCTGACCGGCAACTCATCACACACACACAAACACCATAACCCTCTCTCTCCCTCACTCTCTCTCTCTCTCTCTCTCTCTCTCTCTCTCTCTCTCTCTCCCGCCCTCTTTCTCTCCTCTCGGGCTTCTGCGGAACAGTCCGCTGCCCGCGCGCCCCCCCCCTTTTTTTTTTTTTTTTCAGAAAAAAACGCGTCCAGAAAAGAATTTCAAATTTTTTTTTGGACGCATCCGACCCCCCGTCCGGGGGTCGGACGCGTCCGGGTCTGGGCGTCGGATGCGGACGCGAAAAGGCCCCGTCCGGGCCGGACCCTCATGTCTGATATTATATATATGTATCTATATCTATATCTAACGTGGCGGACCCTGTCTGGACGCGGACGCGCCAGGGGTGCGTCCGGGTCCCTGGACGCGTCCGCTTTTTTTTTTTTTTGAAATTTTTTTTAGAGTTAAAAAAAAAAAATATATATGGACACGTCCGGGTCCGGACGCGGATGCAGACGCGGATTGCCCGCGTCCGGACGCGCATCCTTGAGATTCTATATATATCATACATGCCAGCGAAACGCACCTTACAGAGTGGTCTAAATCGCCAAAAAAAGTTATGTTTATTTATTTGGCAGAAAAACAATGCATAGAGGCCAGAGGAATATTGAACCAGTTAATTACAGATAGAGATACACCGCAAACCAAAAAGATGCTGGACTGCAAGCAATCAACGCTACAAGCTTACTCCATCCAACTAAATGGGAAGGCACCTAAGGTTACAGAAACTTCTAATTGTTCATTAACACAGATGCCCAGACCAGAGAGTGCTACCAGGTTGTGTATGGCTGAAGTTCAACCACCTTTTGCATCCAAGTTCTAGAGAAAAGAATCAGCTCAGTATGTCCTAATTTCTAAATTATTGACAGTTAAAGTAGGCCATTAAGTTGTCTTTCACAAGTTTATCCTTATCCTCACTCATCATCCATGAGTTTGGGACCCAACTAGCATTTAGACTGATATCTACTTGCAATAGCTCACAATTTCAAAAGGGCTTTTCTTAGTATGCTCTTGTTTAACAGCATACTGCTAATAAATCGGCATAGCTCCACCCTTTTATACAGTTTTATCAAAAAAATTTCAAAGAGAAGCAAAAAAATGTAAGGCAAAATAAAAGAAAGTAATTTTCTTTTGCATTCTGGGACAAAAAACCCTAACTCTAATTTATGGAACATAATCTGGATTGCGTTCCGGAATATGTTCTGGATCGTGTTTCAGAACGTGGGCTTGCAACTTGATATATGCACCGAATCGATTCCCGAATCGCAATTCGCTGGGGGTTCATTGTTCCTAACAGAAAGTGGACAATCTAGGTATGTTGGAAGAGAGATGCAATTTAATGTTTACATGGTAGTTAATGGCTATAGCTTAATCATTGCCATTTCACAAGTTTTTTGCTACTTATGGTAGGAAAGAATTCAAATCCTTTCATATAAGTGATTAGTCATTCCATGGAGAGAGGCCAATAATGCCGAATTGAAGGACTTGATGATGCAAATGGTGCCAAGAAGAACTAGCACCACAAGTGGCTGGCTGCAGATCCATTAGCCATATGTGAACTCAGATACTCTGACCCAGTTATTATGCCAAGTATTTGTACTTGATGTTTGCTGTATCCTTGTCTATGATACCTAAAAGAAGTCCTCTTTTTTCATTCTTTAGGGTATTTTAAAAACCTTAACACCATTTTTCCTTGCTGGGAATTATGATGCTGCACATTGTATTGGCCACATGCAATTGCAGTCAAATTGCCACCAATAACTGGTTGCAGACATCCGATTTTCAAAAAATGGTCTTTGCACTTGACATTAAGGTTTTTCTTCGACAAACACAACCTGTAACCATTTCAATTGAGTTGTTTATTTTAGTTGAAGTGTGGGGCCTTTCATCATAGTTATCATTTTGGCCCGTATTCTGGCAGTATTCATGTTTTCTGGGCAAAAAGTAACTTTTTTTGAAATTTTTTTCAGGCAATAAAAAATTATAAATATACTAGTTGGTTGTGCCCATTGATGACGGGCAATGGGCACTTACCCACAAAAAGTGTTTATATTTTTGGAGGATGTGTTTTTTTATCATTTTTTAAAAACCTATTTAGCTTTCCTTTTGCAAATGGATGACATATTTTGCCGGCAAAGCGTGACATTTTTTACGGCACCTCACACATTCTCTCTCTAAAATAGTTTTATACTATATAGATATATAGACTAGTTGGTTGTGCCTGTCAATGACGGGCAATGGGCACTTACCCACAAAAAGTGTTTATATATTTTTGGAGGCTGTGTTGTTTTGCAGTATCAAAAACGTTTTTGTATTCTGGTAACTATGCCTTTCATAGAAGGATTGGATCCTTTCTTCACAAGGAAATTTTGCAACCTTTCAATTCATCAAGTCAAAATTAGAATACCTCAAAATTTCTATAGAAAGGCACACAAGAACCTTTCACTGAAGGACTGGAACCTGCCTACAAACCTCAGAATCAATGCAGCTCATATAAAAACATTAAAATTTGAATCCTGGTCTATACTATAAGCCTATAGTATTAGCATCGACAGAAGACAACAAATGCTTGAAGGCATAATTATTCATGCACCTGTTATTTCACAAGCGTGCATATAATTTTAGTGAAATATCATCACATGTGGTATACTAGACATTTCTCTTAGACTTTAATCATTTGTGTATCTTCACTCTAACAACAAAGTCACAAAGGCATTTGTTTGTGAGTGATAGACAACAGAACATTTTCCATAAGATCAGCACCATATCAATTGGGTATCAACATCACTCTTTCTCACTGAAGTTCTGTATCATTTGGGTTCCAGAGTTAGTTTTGTTAATTTGGCTAGACGCCGGAGTGAATCAGTTGTCTTAGAAATATAGAAAGAAACCAGGCTTGTAGTCTCAAAAAGAAGATATTTTAATAGCACCGTCACTAGTTAATTGAGAGCTTCATCTGATGAATACAGTCTGGTTAAGCAGGCCATGATTATTGGAAGCTGATTAAAGTGGAAAAAGTATGAAATTCCTCAAACAATTAGGTTCTATGCATGATAAGAATGACTCTGTGAAGTGACATGTGCTGGCATCCCCTCTGCCTTGCAGCAACTGGCACACTGAACCAGACTTCAACAAGATGCAACAGTAAAGCACCTGAAAAATAGGCAGAAAAGCTGTGGAACTGATGTTTCTTTTAGTTCTCCTTGTCCATTTTTTACGTTCGTTTTTCTAACATTACTGGTCACCATCTGTTTACGACTTTCTTACATGCTAAGTGTAATATGTTGTTGATTTCTCTTTGCATTTAGGCTGTCTTCCCACCACATACCGCATTTTCAATTTATTTCTGCAGCAAATGGCGGGAGAAGTTTGTTATAGTTACAGTTCTGAAGTTTGATGGTGCTCTTTGTGCAGTATTTCCATCTTTTATCAGGCTAAAGAGGGAGTGGAATGCAGTTTGACTGCAGTGAACCCATATTTCTTCACACCGGTGCGCTTTTACTTTGAGAAAGGATTGGGTCAGAAGTTTCGTCAGGCATCTGGAACAGGTGTGGACCTTCATGTGTTTGATGACAAGGATCTCAGGAAGGAAGGTTCAGACAATGTGTTTCCTCTTGTGGTTAGGATGGAGTCTGTTGTGAAAGGCCGCCTAATAGCTAGAGAATCTGAACCAGTAGGTGCAAGGTTGTCGAAGGGGGTCAACTCTCAGATAACAAATGCTGTCCTTGAAAACAAAGATGGAGATTATCGTGTCCGGGTTGTAAAGCAAATCCTATGGGTGGATGGTGTCAGATATGAGTTACAGGAGATATATGGTATTAACAATGGTGCGGGGAGCAGTGATTTTGATGAAAGTGATGCCGGCAAAGAATGTGTCATCTGTATGTCAGAACCTCGGGATACAACAGTTTTGCCTTGCAGGCACATGGTAAGTGCATTTTCTGCTTGGATATAAAACCTGATACATGCATACGGCAGATTTTCTATGGCTTGCTAGATTTATCAATATTTTTGTGAGAATCAACTTACATGCCTGTATTGCAAATTTGTGAGTGCATGGACGGTCCTGTGGATTCAATTTATTGTTTTGCATCAGGTCATTCAAATTTGGAGTTCACAATTCTTAGACTTGGGGTTCTTATTTTTAACTATCATACTTGCCAGTCTCGTACGATTAACCATGAGCATAAAACTTTCACAGTTTTCCATGACTTCATCTTTGATGATCTTTTGATCTTGTTCTTATTGCAGTGCATGTGCACTCATTGTGCAAAAATCTTAAGATTCCAAACAAATCGTTGCCCAATTTGCAGATGTCCTGTAGAGCGGCTTTTGGAAATAAAGGTGCCCAAGGTATTTATTTGATTCAAAGAGCAGAGAACAGGTTGGGATGAGCTTTATCAGTTGGGTTTTTGCTACTTTATGGATAATGGTGCTACTCATAAGTAGCTTTTATTCCAAAATAAAGATGCCTTGGAGATTTGTAGTTGACTTCAATACTTTGTAATTGTAGTAGCACCTCAAGCATTTGGGTAACCTGATTCATGAAATCTATTCATGTCCAGTCCAACCTACTCTATTGTAAATATACTATTTACCTTGCAAATTGAATTGTTAATGCTGGTGAAGTTTGAAAGGTGAACTGGTTGCGGGCATTTTTTCAGTCTGTATTAGAACTTGCAGTCTGTTGCATTATAAGATTTCATTACAATGTTATTACAAAGCTAGCAGAGGATAGATCAACTTTTCCTGTGCACATATCAAACATTTTCTATATTTCAAAAGGTGTTGTAATGTACTGGAGAGTTGAAAAGCTTGAGGAATTGGCACTATTGGGTTTTTGGAATGAGATGCAAAGTTGAGAGAGAGAGAGAGAGAGAGAGAGAGAGAGAGAGAGAGAGAGAGAGAGAGAGAGAGAGAGAGAGAGAGATTGTTTGTATAAAAATTGCGACCGAACATCTTATAAGAAGATTCATATGTATTTCGCTATCTATTGTGTAACTATCATGGATAGTGGATTGCATAAGTGTTGTCTATTTTTGTAAGTAGAATATATTGGAGATATCAGCAGAAAATGTCTATTCAGGGTTAGGGGGGGGATCTAGACACATCACGTAGTTATCATGGATTTCTTATTTAGCCTAGACCTAAAATCTAATTCAAGTTTGGAGCATAATCAGAGTTCCATTCAGGGTTAATTACAATGTATTTTTGCGTGATGATATCCTTATTTGCAAGTTCGAGTAGGAGGTCCAATAAAACTAAAGTAGGTATTGGGGTTAATGTTAAGTACCATAATTGTATGCCTCAATGTGATGGAGCATCTGCTCTTGCATTCTTGATATTTTTAGTGCCATGTTTCAGCAACTCACACGGCCTTGGGGTCACGTATCTAAACATGGATCGAGCTTGAGGTGTGGGACCCATTTTGTACCATGTATATAGATTTTAGCCCATCATCATTCATTCAATCTACTTGGAAGTTGGTGGATGGTACAAGAACATGCATAGCTAAGATGTATCTCTAGCCATGGGGATGTGTGTTGTTGAGAACTGCGAGTGATGGCCGATGGTATGGGACATGAGTTGTCATAGGAGGCTTAATTAGACAAGTTGATGTCGACAGCTCTAGTGCATGGGGTGAGTTGGTGGTGACTATGGATGGGTTGTAACAAAGTGTTTGCCAGGTCTTGATTGTCTGTAGTCACCTTATGAAGATTACCTAGTTTGTTTTGTAATATTTGGTATCAAAGCCATTGATTCTTATGTACAAGGTTGCATACGTTACTATATTGAATCTATTATGGCTATTCATTTCTATTTGGAAAATGGTTGATGAATTCCTTGTCTGAGCGTGAATTTGAAGTCCTTTGTCTTGTAAAACCTTCAAAAGCAAGTTGTGAATATTTTAGTTTTACTATGTCTTGGATTGTGTAAATTGTATGTTAGAATGTACCAAACGACCTCTTATAAATAGTTTAGAACCTATTTTCCAATGCTCTTAGGTTTTTCAATGGTTCGAATTGGCTTTTAAATTAAGATCTTTCAGCAGCACGATGTCGTTGCCAAACCCCAGCTAGTCGTTTGCCAGGTAAGACATCTTCTTTGTTGGTAGTATGATGATTACTAGGGGTGGAATTTTCCCTCATTCACTCCTCATCAAGTGTTGCAACAAAAGGAGGGACAATTCCCTCGTCATATCTTTGTACACTACGAAGGAGAGAAGGTCTGTTTATTTTTTTCCGTTCATTCCCATGGCTGTTCCATGAACCATCCCATTTGTCTCGTCCTCGTCCATATCATTAGCTCCTCTTTTCTCCATGTGGTGAGGACCAATATTTCTTTTTCTTTTATGGTTGATAATTTGCCACTAAGTGTGGATGTAAAATCAGCCGTCCGTTTTTTCATATGAGTGTGAATGCGTGTCTTGAAGATAGGTGAAAACATGGTGAATTGCCATTCATATCATGACAAAGCTACATGGCTAATCTTTCATTGTCCACCTCTTGGTTTTATACATTTTATTGAAGAGAGAATGAAAAAGTAGTGGGAAGCCTTTCGGGCCCACCTCTTTTGGTAATTTAGTAATTCTTCTCAGTTGAAGTTTAAATTCTTCCAACTTATTTAAATAAGTAGTTCTTGGTCAAAATTTTGTTGATTTTTATCCAGTTTTTGGCGAATACTCTATTGTGACTATGCAACCACCAATAGAAGCATTTCAAACAATATCATCCTCAAGCCCACCGATGGTTGATATTGTGAATATGGTGCAAACAATTGATTTGCTTCAACAACAAATTGTGGGCATGAATGCAAAACATGAACAAGCTGAACAAGAAGAGCCAAGGGCCGTGCACTAGTCCAGGAAGGCTTAGTTGCACTTGATGTTTTTTAGTCCGAATTTTTTTTTGTAGACAAGGAAAGACATCCAATTTTTTTTTTTTTTGTAGACAAGAAAAGACATCCAAAAGGCTTTTTTCATGGACAATTCACTAGATGACACTCAAATTTTGATGTTGTGACCATGTTCTTACGTGGCAAGGCATATATATGGCGGCATGATATCAAGGATAACTCCAATGCAAGTATTTGGGATGACTTCCAAGAGATTTCTAGAAACGCATTTTTTTTGTCTCGATCAATTTCTAGCATTATTGCTGGTTAGGAACTAGCTCTTATATGTTTTTTTTATAGGATTTCCAAAAAGCCTTGACTTGTTTTGCTAGTTGGATGGATTGAGCTCTACTCAAGTTGCTTCTTATTCTTGGATCACGCAAGGAGTATCGATTAGAAGTTCAGAGAAATCAACCATACTCTTTAGAGAATGCCATGCAATTAGCTAACATTTTTGACAACACCCATGCAACAAGCTGGCAAGCCCGATCCCAAGGACAAGAAACATCAAGATCATTCTCAAAAGAAGGCAAAAGGGAAATTCTTTGACATTGGTCCTTGGTTGAGAAAGGCGAGACACCCTGGTAAGTGGATAGGCCAACTTTGACATGGACAAAAGTGACGGCTTGTGTTTCTTGTCCATAGACAAGGGACACTTGTTGATGGACTATCCAAAAAGAAGTAAGAAGTTTGGAGGTCATTTGTTCAAGGCCCCAAGTTACCATCTTGTTCCTTTCATTGATATATCCTTTGCGTGTGATGCAATTTGTAAGAGTTATTGTTTTAATGCAATGGTTTTTGGGATTTACAATCTCATCGGCATGAATGGACTATTAAGGGTCCAAGCTATTCACATAGAGTTGTAGCGAAATGCACACAAAAGTGTGCACTTCAAGCACTTTTTGAAAGATCTAGTCACTATCACAAGTGGCATCAAAATCTTTCACATGCATATAGTATGTTTAATAACTGATGTCAGAATTCTTTAAGATCTTTATAAGTCCATGCAAAGCAATCTTGATACTTAATCAGCAACTTCTGTAGCACTTGAAACTGTTCAAGATTAAGTTGTGATCCAACTTGTACTAGTTCTCCTGGTTCAGCAAGATTCATAGGATGTGTCCTAGTTGGGCCATAGTAAATATCTTTCGATCTGGACACTTGTTCTTTGGGTTTACGATGTGCTTTTGATAACATGATAACCACGTCATGTTGAACTTCATATGCTTTTTCTTTGTCAAAAGGGTTTATCTTGGATCTTTGCTTAGCCTTCTTAGCAAGAATTGATCGTGGAGGTGATGACTTCTGAGAAGATAAACTCTTCTTCGAAGGTGAAGACTTCCTAGACGGTGATGTCTTGCAAAAACTCTGACTTGAGAAATCTTCCTTGACTTTTTCTTTTCCTTTGTCCAATAAGGGTGGCACATTCTTTGAATCAACCTTTTGAGGAAGATTTTCCCATTTCAGGACCATATTATAATGTTGCTTGGCTTGTTTCTTCGTCGTTGAACCTATGGTCCTGTCTTCCTTCAATATAACTGCTTTTGGTGGTTTTATTGTTGGTTCATCAGAAATATTATGCACTCCAAATTTGGTCCGATCCATATGATTTAGAATCTGCTCATCAGTAAGTTTTGCATTATCATCATAAGTCAAGACATGACTCACATGAATGAGTCCATCTTCAATCGGTTCTAGTATAGGCTCCGTTGATATCCAAGCTACATTCAGCACATTCAATGGAAAAGTGATCGGTGTTTCAAATCGGATTAATTATCTTTTTGACACATATAACTTGTTGTACAGTCAATCGTTGTGAGAGCTTGATTCCAGTTGATAGTATCGGTTTGAGAGTCGTGATGAACTCTCCAATTTTTTACTGGTCGGTCACAAGTACGATCCGTTGCTGATGAATCATCATCCTCTTTTTGAGCCACTGGTTTGATAGTCTAAGTTACAAGATCAACCTTGACTACACGTTCACGATTTTCAAAAGTGATTTTTTCAGTACCCCAGTTATGAACTACTTGCGCAACTTGTAACCATGGGTGCCCAATATGACTCGATAGACATTTGGTGCTTCTGCTAAGTCCATTACTACAACAGTAATGATGAACTATACTCCAGCAATTCTGACAAGTATATCTTCAACCATTTCTCGCGGACGAGAACTGTCATTTGATCAACCAGCTTAAAGGCAAAAGTCGCATGCTTTATCTTTGTAAGGCCCCATTTTGCACATAGCTTTGTAGAAATTAGGTTAACTCTCGAACCGCCATCTATCACGGCTGCTTCGTTAGACAATTGTCTATGCTGAATCGGCAAGGTGATATTTTTTTGTTCACTTTCCCAAGCTATTCCGACATTGAGTAATTCATTAGATTCTTCAAATCCGGCACAAAAAAGTGGCTCTTGATGAACTTTTGCGCTAATACTTCTTTTGCTTTTGGCACTAACTTCAGGAACTCTCCTAACGAAATAATGATCTTACTAGACAAAATATTCATGAGAAGTTTTGTTTGCAGTGCTTCTGGTTCAGTCATCTTGAAGGGTTCTTCATGATGATGCAACTGAACATTCATATCTATACGTGGATTATTCGGTGGTTGCACTGGTGAAGAATGAACTTTGGCTATTGCTCTAGTAGCTTCAAGCTCCTCCTCCTCTTGGAAATGTTTAATCCACTACCTCATATCTTGATATCTTCTCTTTTCTGCATGAAGATTTGGATAGACTCCAAATGTTGTTGGTATATCAGTTAATGGCATAGAATTGGTAGGTACAGGATCTACTACCAGTTCTTTCTGCTTCTGTGCTTTGGTAACCACCATCAAGGGTAACTTGGTTTAGTCTGAGCTGTTGGTCTTTGCTTGATTGTTATCAAATTGACAGGAGCTATAGCCGGTGGTGGCTTCGGTCTTGCTGGACACTCCTTGTGGCAATGCCCATAGCCACAGTCACGATAGAATGGTACAAATTTGTCTTTGTTTGGACATTCTGCAACTCTGTGATTTTCTCCACATGCAAAGCATCCAAGTAACACTCTAGTCCAATTTTTAGATGCTTGTTCTTGCACGGTAGCATAAATGACATACTATTTTGAAAATCCACCTTCATTATCATTACTATAATTCTATTGCTCAGTACCTCTGTAAGGTTCTGGTTCCATCAAATTAGTAGGAGGAGCAGGGTGCTTTGGTGGAATAGGTAAGGCTAATCGTTTTGGGTATCCAAGAGCAGATTGACAAGGTCTAGCTACTGGATTTCCTCTATAAAGTGGTTCTTGATATTCCATCTGGGCATACCGTTGCTGAATAATTTGAGGATTGAAGTTGCAAAAAGTAGTCTCATGATCAGGCGAATTACACAAATGGCATATGCTGAATGCCATTCATTTTTTCAATTGAGAACACTCATTTACTGTGTGATTTCCCATACAAATAGAACACCGAACATTTTCCCCGGCAGAAAAAGTCTTTGCAAACTTCTTAGGTTCCTTATCTGCTTGTCCATGGAAATTCTCCAATGCTTTGATCTTCTCATCAAATTGCGACTGCAACTTTTCCATCTGTTTCTGCTGGTTCCTTCCAAGTTTTTCGAACTCATTGAGCATCATCTCTATAGTAGCATTGACATTCATTGATGCAATAGTGGTGGATGTTGTAGTGGTCTGCCCTGTTGTATAAGGCAATATACTACTATTCGGCTCATCATATGAATCTTCATCATCCTCCCTTACTGCATCATCCATAGCGTTTTGCAAAACTGCGTACTCATTATGACGTTTTAGCTCATGTTTGATCCTTTTAGGTACACCTGACAAAAACCACATAATCATGACATTTTCATTAATCAACTCAGGTTTGCACTCATATCTGAGGCGTTTTACCTGTTCTATGTAGTCTCGAATCATTTCTCGCTTTCCCATTTTAATTTTACTTAAAAGTAGAAAAGGGTCTTCCATAAACTTTTGAAAATTGGACCGTGTGATAAGGGCTCGTTTGATAGTCTTCCAATCCGTATGCTCTGTCTCATCTTGATTATAGTACCAATCTTGTGCTGCACCTATTAAGGCCATTGGAAATAGCTTAAGTTTATCTTGGGAAAAAACTTCGCCATACACTTCACAAGATTCAAAATAGATCTGAAGAAAAATAAGTAGATTTGTTAATCCATTGTATTTGAGTAGATCCAAATGAGGTGCTCTCCTAACAATGATTGGATTGACTTCCTGAGGAGCACCTCTAGGGGCTACCATTATAACATATTAGATCAAGCAGACAATGAGATTGGATCTAGATTTTTCAATCAAGAACTATCTTAGAATATCAGATCTGCTAGATCTCTTCCACTTGACGAGAATCAGATTCCTAAATTGTGAAAAAGATTCTAAGATCAATCGATCAACACTTCTCAAAATGAAGAATTCTCAGAATCATGATCAAATTGAATCAGATTTGATCCAAAATTTGACAGAGACTTGATCTGAAAAATCCGAACCTAAAAGTAATATTGGCGAAGGTTTAGTAGTGCTATTTTTTGGAAAAACTCTCTGATCAGGTTTTTCTGACAAATTCTATGAAAATAACCTTCGTTGAACCCTCAGACTAAGAATCTGACACAGATAAAGCTAGGGTAGAACAACCTGGCACATAAAAACACAGTTTTTGTAGTTTGACGAGGGAAAAAATAGAGATTTTTTTATAATCCAGATAGAATGAATGTTCGCCAAACTTAAAAATAATAAATTACTATAAATAGAATAATTTGGAAACTCAACAAAGATTTTGATAAAGAATCAAGAGTAATACTGGTATTTTTGCAAAAAATGAGATTTTTTTGACAAAAATATGACAATATGACAACTGATCCTTTGAAAAACCTTCTATTTTTGATATTATTCTTTGCCAACCTAGCAGTAGATAGATCTAAATCACACCTATGCACAATGAATCGGATGAAGGTTCCTTTTTTGTATTTTTAGGGTTTTGGTGATTTTTTGGTATTTTTGGGTGGTTTTTCTAATGTTTTTGAAATCTGTTGGGAAGGATTGTTCACCCTTCAAACTGAAGGTTTTGTGATCAAAACCAAAGGTGCCTGCAATTCGGCCAACATTTCTTGGAAGAGGACAAAAAGTTATCAGCTTTGATGATGATTTTTGTCTCCTTTTGACCAAAATCTGACAGATTTGACCAATTTTTATTGTTTTTTTGATATCTCAGATCCAAATGGATCTTAAGATTGGTATTTAGAATAGCTTTCCCTGTTCTACAATCAGATTAGATTTCAAACAAGCAAATTTATTCAAATCAACAAAATCACTCCCAAATTATCCCTAAATCCATATTTAACACTATTCATGCCACGACAAGATACCTAATGCAAGCTAACCATCCAACAAACATGCTGCAAACTGAAAAATTGGCGTAGCTCCTCGACAATGGCACCAAAATTGTAGTGGATTTCTTTCCTTGCCTATCTGCAACCCAAGATCTAATTAATCTAGCATTCGAGAGATGAAATTAGTTGTCACGCGTAGGTTCGTTCCCATGAGAGCAATAGCATATCTCAGAATTCAGCATGAATGGAAGATCCAGATCTAACTCTAACATCCATTAACCCTAAGCATTAATACTAAGATCCACAATAAAGATAGCTTACTCTTTCTCTCTCTCCCTTTCTCTCTCATAAAAAGTATAGAAATAGGCAAACCCAATAACAATCAGGTCCAACAATTGATAAATCCAAAGAAAGCATGAGAGATGGGGGAAAGTGATAGAGAGCAAGGACATTCATAAATCCATTTCACAAGAAAACCAATCTGCTTTATTGAAATGAAGATATGTGCATGTGGAGGAAATTCGAGTTGGTCTCTTTTTATGGTAGAGAGGAGGACCCTGGCCTCTGAATCCTATTGGTCCATTTCTGTCTCCCTACCTATTCAAATTTTAAAAAGAGTAAGAACCATTTAAATTGGAGGGAAACCCAACTTTATTCACTAACTTGACATTTAGGCCCTGTGACATTAAAAGTCCCACAAAAAGGCCTAAAGTCCTTTTATTGATTTGTAGCTATTCAAATAACTATGTGATCATCGGGTTGGACTTACACACACAGGGTGCCAAATCCCTCTTACTTATTGACTAGGGTTAGGGTTGCCTTGGGATCCGCAAACCCTCCAACATAGAATTAGTCGGCTCGGAAATAATAACGCTCAATAGTCCAGGAATATTCGATAGTTTGACTATATGAGCTTTGCCCTTGCCTTTGAGGGACTCAATGAACTGAACTTCGATGAAGACGATATCTTGACTGGTGAATAACTTTGACTCGACATGATCATATAGCTTATATGCTTTATTTGAAGTAGTGTAGCTAATGAAAATAGATTTGATATTGTGGAAGTCGAGCTTCTTCTTGATATCTTGCGTTATTCGTGCATAAGCGATACATCCAAAAATGCGTAGGGTAGATAATGATGGTTTGGAGCCTTGTCCAAACTTCATATGGTGTTTTGTCTGAGAGACTTTTATTCAGACATCTATTTTGGATATAAGTTGTAGTGGAGACAACTTTAGCATAGAAGACTTTCAAAAGTGTTGCATGAGCAAGCATACACTTGGCTGATTTGACTAAGGTTTTGTTCTTTTTCTCAACAAGTCCATTTGACTGAGGCGAATAGGAGGTAATAAATTGTTGTTCAATGTTGTTGTTAAGGAAACACTCCTTGAATTTGGTAGAGATGTGATCTCCCCCATTATCCGACCTTAGTGCTTTAATTTTCTTACCAGTTTTCATTTCTGCACGCTCCTTGAATTGTCGAAAATTTTTGAAAGCCTTCGATTTTTGCTTAATAAAATTAACAACTGTTCTTCTTGAATATTTGTCAATGAAGGTAATGAACTACTTTGCATCAAGCAATGATGGAGTTTGCATTGGACCGCATATATCTGAATGAACAACGTTGTCATGATATACCAACATAGAATTGCTAGATTTGTGTAGTATTTATGTCGTTCCCCAAGGAGATAGCACTTAAAAACTGTTTAATTGGTACAGTACTGACTTATTTCGAATGAAATGGAGTCGTGTGTTAATCTGGTTCTGGACATTTAATAAGTAACCAGTATTACTTTTGTGGTGGGTGTGTGATGATGACAAATTCAGAACAACAATCTCTCTCTATCGAACCGAATGCAAAGCATTCTATAAGTGAAATGTTATCAGAGCAGCACAAATGAACTACACTCTGGTTGATTAACTTGTCAGCAAGGGTTTGCCTTATGTTCGATGCAAGCGTGTATGAATAGACAATTAGTTAATCTTATTCTTGAACTATTGTGTTCTAAAGAGAAGTCCTCAACAACTAAAGTCCAGTCATGGTTAAAGAACTCAAATGGTTCGTGAATATGTTAGAAACATATATCCTCGTTACAAACACGAATACAGATCAATAACTCAATTCCTCAAGCAGGGATTATCATTTCACATATATACATATTCCTCTATCAATGACTGTGGAAAATTGTACCAAAGGGATCTGGTGCCAAATACAAAAAAGTATTCGCGTTGACAAATAAGATAGTTTAGAGACAGCTCTTTAGAGCAACTTTATGGAAACACAGCAAACGTCTGTAATGATCTATTGTAACTGTCTGACCAGAGGGTGATTTAAGCAATGTAAAAGAGATCGCTAGTAGACCCTAAGTCACTCACACTCAATAGTGCAAAGAACAAAGATTAGAGAAAATAACCTTGAATGCTCTATTCACTTCTTCAATCTCACAAGTACAATAACTCTCTCTCTCTCTCTCTCTCTCTCTCTCTCTCTCTCTCTCTCTCTCTCTCTCTCTCTCTCTCTCTCTCTCTCTCTCTCTCTCTCTCTCTCTCTCTCTCTCTCTCTCTCTCTCTCTCTCTCTTGGTGGTGTGAGAATGAAGAGTGTCTTCATATATATATTACCTATGGAGCAAGCAAACACACCTTTTGAGATTCTTGGTGCATTGCTCCATTGACTAACTCTAGTTAATATATGAGTTACATGTAAACTATACAATTGAAGGTACATTTAACTACGAGTTTAATCTAATCTAGTTTAAAGCGGAGATATGAATCTAGTCGGTTTATATGCTTAACTGGATTAAGGTTGTTCCAAGCGTCGTTTCAGTTCTGGAGGTCTTGTTGTTTAGTGCAAGACAAGTCTTTAGCATTTATATCCCCCAAAAAAAGACATAGGCCTCTTTATAATATACCATTGTCCAGCACATATCTCTATCTTCGTATATAAGTTGCCATGTTTGAGTAGATATTCATTATTCAGTATATATATGGCATCACATATCTTGCTCCTCAAATGTGAAACGTTCTCATGAACTGATAATCTTCGTTTCAAGAAGTATTCATTCTTTTATAAAAGAATATTTTCGTGTTGTTGAAGAATTCTCTTTTTAAATCTTCGTTAGGCCAAATGTAAAGGTATTTTTTCACTCGTTGAATATATGACCTTTACATGGTATTTCAGAATCAAATGTTGATTCGAAATATATTTCAACAGACATCAAGCATTGAATTGTCTTTGAACATCATTCACATATGAAAGCTCAGCATCCATAATCAGCAACGCCATAAACAAGAAAAATTTGAAAAAGATTTCATGTATTTATGTCATCATGTAATTGTTGTGCCATTTTCAAATCTTTACATTTGAGCAATAAGATGTCTTCTTTTGTTCTGGTGTATCTCCCAAAGGTAAGTTACCGTATGGTGAAAACCTTACAAGGAGGAAAGTCCCATCAAACAAATCCTGAACTAACTGGAAGTCTTCTTCAGAATTTTTCCTAAGTGTGATCTGTTCAAACAAAATAGATGGAAATTGAACAAATTTACACTTTACAAATAAGTTTTGAATAGAAAATAATGTTTTAGCAGCAAAAGTGCCGAACTGCCAGTAAGTATATGTACAGAAGGCTTTCTGTTCGCGGGATTTGACTCTGTCCTATAGATTGTGCTTGATTTTTGCAAAATAACTTGAAAAATTATGCTCCCAGTCGGTGTATATGATGGGGGCAAGTTAGAAGGAAGAACAAGAATGGAGAAGAGTGCAAGAATCTCAGTTTCCAATCAGATCAGCTGGACTCGACAATTTTCGTTAGAACACCACATAATATTTTGTTGGTGGATTCTGCTTGGCCATTGCATCTTGGATAATACAGGGAACTTTTGCAATTTACCACAAAGAATTTTGAAAGCAGATATGCTATGATAGAGTTACAAAAATGTGTCCCCATATCGCTAATAAGTTCTAAGGGGCAACCAAAACAAATGACAACCTGTTAATAGAGAACTTTTGTGGTAGAAAGAGCATCAACATTGCGAACAGCTCTAGCTTCAACCCATTTGATACAATAGTCCATGGCTACTACGATATATCTTGATTGAGTGTATCTAGCAGTGGGACTAATCGGTCCAACATAATCAATTTTCCATTTCTGAAAAGCTTGATCAGTTGTGACATGATGTAAAGGCATGTAGTCGGTCTTTTGAAATCATTTTGTTCGTTGGCAAACATCATAGGCCTTTGTGTAGGTGTGCGTATCCTTAAAAAAGATTGGGCACCAAAACCCTACCAAGAGAATTTTTTTTGGTAGTTATTTCGGAAGAAAAATGACCTGCTCCAATACCTTCATGAGTTAGGGAGATAACAGAGGGTATTTCACCTTCAGTAAGACAATGTCAGATAATTTCATCTAACCCTTGCTTGTAAAGTTGTCCTATAATTAACGTATAAGGTTTGGTTTTGAGGACTAACACACGTTGTTCGGGTTTAGATAAGGATGGATCCATCTATCTTGAAGTTAAATATTTTGTAATATCCTTGGCCCAAACGGGTGTAGAGTCAACTTGAAATAAAATTTCATCGGGTAAATCATCGTTGATAGCTTGATTTGGTGTGGGTAAATCAGGGATTCGGGATAAATGATCTGCTAAAAAATGTTGAACTCCCTTTTGAACCACAATCCTAAATCAAATTCTCATAGTAATAGGATCCATCGAGTAATACAACCGGTTGTGCAAGTCTTGTTGATAAGATATAGGAGTGCTTGATGATCAGTGAAAAAAGCAAAAACTTTTTTCAAGAGATAATGACAAAATTTTTGAACCACATACACCATTGCCAAAGCTTCACGCTCGATAGTGGTATAATTGACTTCATCAAGTATCAATTGTCTACTGAAAAATCGGAGTGGATAATCCTTTTTGAATTCTCCCGATTGGGTGAGCACTACTCCAATGGCATATTTGGATGCATCGGTATGTGTTGGAAATTAAGCCCACAGTTGTCTCCTTGATGAATGAGAATTTCTATTTCATGATTCTTCCTGCATGTTTATTGATGGTTGATCTAGGATCAGGTGAAACCATTTCTGGTTCTATGTCTGCTCATCTGATACCTAAAGGAATCACAACTTAGACAGCCAATTTACTTGAAGAACGTCTACAACGGGCTTCAACAAAGGATAACCAATCGTATCATAATTTCAAGTTCAGATGTTAACTTCAATAATTTAAAGTCATTGAAGACATTTTCAAGGACTTCTACGAAATTAGCATTTAGAACAACTCTGTAGAAATACATTACTTTCATGACAGTCTGCAAAAATACACTAAGTGTCACGACAGTCTGCAAAAATGAACTAAGTTTTCACAGTGTCAGCTTTTTCGCATTTTTTCGAAATGCGACACTTGGGGGCACAGTTCAAAGTTCAATTGTTTTTAAACACCTTCGGATTTTTTGCAAAAAGGCGAAGAGAGAGAAAATTCCCGAAGGTCATCTATTTTCAAGAGTTGAACTATTTTAGGGCACCTTCAGCTTTTTCGCAAAATCTCGAAGAGAGAGAAAATGCTGAAGGTCATCTATTTTTCAACGAGGAATGTCCCTAGCCACTTCTCGAAATTTGCGAAGTGAGAGAAAACCACTTTTCAAAATTTGCGAAGTGAGAGAAAACCACTGCCCATAAAATGTGAAGTAAGAGAATTCGTGATGTCCTCGTCCGCGTCAGCATTCTAAATTCGTTGACCGTATATACTATGTATAGTTGTCACAACAGCCATATACTTCCAAGTACAATGACTTACCTAATTAGGTGACAAACATTCAATGTAGTTAATACATGGATGAAATCTATAAATGGATCATCCAAGAATAGATTTTGTGTTGCTTCATCCATGAGACGAATGATTTTGAGCCTCCCAGTTATGCCGTCATTTTGGTTGTAATTGCTATTTTATTATGCTTCAGTGCAATATAGCAACAGCACACTTTTCTATCTGTGTATAACGTAGATGAATGCTTGCTGTGATTGAATGCACTTTATCGTGGTTTGATCGTGCTTGTTTACTCACTTTGATCAGAACATGGACATCTATGACTCCTTCACTTCTGATCAGACGATGGTTGTCTTTGACGCCTGAGGAGCTCGCGATATCATACTGCTCTTTTCATCTAGTTCAGAACCAAACTTCACATTGAATCCATTTTTTAGTAATACCACACACAAACCATTTCTAATCTCTTCGGTGGACTACACTCTCATTTTTGTAAGTATGAATTAATTCTTAAGATATTGTTGGGCAATTAGAACACTTAAAGCTGTGATTATATTTAGCATAAGCTTTCTATTAGACTATTTTTGCATCTAGCAGTTGATTGTAACAAGACAGCTATTCCACAATATTCATGCTCTCTTCTTCGTTCGTGTTTTTCTATCTCCCTTGCTCCATCAAATTGGTATCAAAGTGTAGTTCAAATAAACCGAGAGATTAAGTTTGTTCTATTTGTATTATTATTATCGTGTCTCATCTTGGTAGCTCTTTATCTTCATCATGCAATGAAACCAAAGTCATTGACAAGTTTAATGGTTCTAACTTCTACATCAGGAAGTTAAAACTCCGCATGATGTTGATAGATAGAGATCTTTGGGATGTAGTAGAAGGTGTAGACCTGAAAAAAGAAGATGGTGATCAAGCAAAGGCATGGAAGATCAAAGATCAAAAGGCCTTAGCATGTATTACACTCAATCTGGCCGACTCCCAAATATCCCATATTACCACATACAAAACCTCTAAGGATGCATTAGATTTGTTATCAAATTTCTATGAGACTCATGATGTAACCACTAGATTACATCTTAGAAAAAAGTTTTTTACTCTTAGCATGTCTGATTCTACTGCCATCACTTCTCACATCAATAGCTTCAAGTCCCTATTGGATCAGTTATTAGCTACAGGATTTTCTATTCAAGATGATGATGTTGTTATGACCTTGCTTTCTTCTCTTCCAAAGTCGTATGGACACTTTGTGGTGATGATTTCCACACAACCCGACCTCACTCTTCAAAGGGTGATTGGTCATCTTCTTCAAAAAGAAATGCGAAGAAAGACTAGCAGCTTGTCCATCAAAGACAAATCCATGGCTCTATACACCAAGAAGAAAGAGAAAGAATCAATTGCAACAGCAACAATAGAAGCCTCACACTCAAACTGAGCATGGTGGATCGTGCAAGAAGCTCTTCTACAGATATTGCAAGAGAGCTAATCACGACATCAAGGAGTGTCATATCCGGATCTACAACAAGACAGAAGCAACAACAACAATAGCCAGACTCCTCCAACACGGCGGATTTCAAGGAGCAAGATACACATTTGTTAATGGCTTACAATAGCAACATCAAAGAGTGTGATAGCTGGAACCTAGACAACGGCGCTACCCAACACATGACCTCTTGAAAGGAATGGTTTACCGAGTATACAGCTTATAGTAGAGATCAATTCATCTACCTCAGAGATTCTAGCACCATACACATGGAAGGCAAAGGAGCAGTGAAGATCACCTTCAACAACAATCTATCCATTTGTGCTTCTAACGTCCTTCATGTTCCTCAGTTATGATGATCTTGTTATCAGTCTCTAAGATAATTGATGAGGGCTACACTGTTACTTTCTCATCTAAGCAGTGTACAATACTTGAGAAATATACTACTCTGACTACATACACTAGAGTCGAAAATCTTTACGTATTCTCTAATTCAGTTGCATTAGCTAGTATCTCTAATGAAAATGTAAGTACAGTCCACCGAAGAGATTAGAGATGGTTTGGGTGTGGTACTACTGAAATCAGATTCAATGTGAAGTATAGTTCTGAAATAAATGAAAAAGTAGTATGATATCGCGAGTTCCTTAGGCGTCAAAGACAATCATCGTCTGATCAGAAATTGAGGAGTCATAGACGTCCGTGTTCTGATCAGAGTGAGTATACAAGCGCGATCAAACAACAATGAAAGTGCATTCAATCACGACAAGCATTCAGCTACATTGTACACAGATAAAAACGTGCTGCTGCTATATTACACTTAAGCACAATACAAATAACAATTACCACCAAAATTTGACGGCGTAACTGGGAGGTTTAAATAATGTGTCTCATGGATGGAGCAACCTCTAATCTGTGCTTGGATGATCTATTTATAGATTTCATCCATGTATTAATCACATTGAATGTTTGTCATCTAATTGGGAAAGCCATTGTACTTGGAAGTATATGGCTTTTGTGACAACTGTACATAGTGTATACGGTCAACAAATCAGGATCATTGACGCGGACAAGGCCATCACAAATTCATGTCACTTTGCAAGATTTCACGAAGTAACATGGGAACGAACCTCGTTCATTTTAGAAGACCTTCAACATTTCTCTCTCTCTTCGGATTTTTGTGAAAAAAGGCCGAAGGTGTCCTAAATAAGTTTAAGACGCCCTTAGAAAGTTGAAGTTGTCGTCAGAAAAGTGAAGATCTCTGTAACAGTTTGGCTTTCTTGCATCCTTCAGGAAAATGTGAAGAAGCCGAAGGTATCTTTAAAACAACTTGAAGGTGCCCTCAGAAAAGCAAAGATGTTTTAACAGTAAATTTCTCGTGCTTTTCGGAGAAAGTGAAGAAGCCAAAGGCATCTTTAAAACAACTTGAAGGTGCCCTTAAAAAGTTGACAAAGGTGCCTTTAACAGTTTAACTTTTAAAAATAGAGGACCTTCTGGAATTTAACCTTTCTCGCATTTTTTGGAAAAATGCGAAAGAAGGCCGAAGGTGCTGAAAAATAGTTAAACTTTTGAACTGTGAACAAGTTAACTTCTTCAAAATAATTGAACGGAAGAAGTCGAAGGCAAGTTTCACAATTTTTTGGAAGAGTGCAAAAAATGTGAACTGTGCGACACTTATGTATTTCTGCAGACTGTTTGAAAAATGATGTAAATCTGCAGACTTGTTCTAAATGTAAGTTTGTGGAAGTCCTTGAAGATGGCCAAGTCTTCAATGACTTCAAGTTTTTAAACTTAACATCTGAACTTAAATTCATAATGGGATTGGTTATCCTTTTTTGGTGAAAAACTGGAAGTTCGTTGTAGACGTTCTTCAAGTAATTGGTTGTCTAAGTTATGATTCACCAAAGAGGCAATTGTGGGCTTAATTTCCAATAGTCCCCCTTAAGGTCACAGTTGGTGCCTTTGCTTGATCACCATCTTCTGGTTTCAAGTCTGCACCTTCTACTACATCCCAAAGATCTCTATCTATCAACATCATTCTAAGTTTCAACTTCCAAATATAGAAGTTAGAACCATTGAACTTGTCAATGACTCTAGCTTCACTGAGTGATAAAGATGAAGAGCTACCTATATGAGACATGATAACAGTATACAAATAGAACAAACTTCATCCCTCGGTTTATTTGGACTACGCTCTGATACCAATCTGATGGGGGCAAAATAGAAGAAAGAACGAGAACGGAGAAGAGAGCAGGAATATTGCAGAACAGTTCTCCCATTCTAATCAGCTGCTAGGTGCAAAAACAATCTAATAGACAACTTATGCTAAAGATAATCACAGCTTTATGTGTTCTGATTGCCCAACAGGATCTTAAAAATTAATTCATACTCTAAAACAAGAGTACAGTCCACCGAAGAGATTAGAGATGGTTTGTGTTTGGTACTACTGAAATCAGATTCAATGTGAAGTATAGTTCTGAAATAAATGGAAGAGCAGTATGATATTGCGACTTCCTCAAGCGTCAAAGACATCCATTGTCTGATCAGAAATTGAGGAGCCGTAGACGTCCGTGTATTGATCAGAGTGAGTATACAAGCACGATCAAACAACAATGAAAGTGCATTCAATCACAACAAGCATTCATCTACATTGTACACAGATAAAAAGGTGCTACTGCTATATTACACTTAAGCACAATACAAATAGCAATTACCACCAGAATTTGACGGTGTAACTAGGAGGCTCAAATAATGTGTCTCATGGACGGAGCAACCTCTAATCTATGCTTGGATGATATATTTATAGATTTCATCTGTGTATTAATTACATTGAATGTTTGTCACCTAATTGGGAAAGCCGTTGTACTTGGAAGTATATGGGTTCTGTGACAACTATACATAGTGTATACGGTCTACCAATCATGATCGTTGACGCGGACGAGGACATCACAAATTCATGTCACTCCACAAGATTTTGCGAAGTAACGTGGGAACAAACCTCGTTCATTCTAGACAACCTTCGGCATTTTTCTCTCTCTTCGAGTTTTTGCAAAAAAAGGCCAAAGGTGTCCTAAATAAGTTTAAGGTGCCCTCAGAAAGTTGAAGGTGCCCTTAGAAAAGCGAAGATCTTTGTAACAGTTCGGCTTTCTCGCATCCTTCGAGAAAATGTGAAGAAGCCAAAGTTACCTTTAAAACAACTTGAAAAGTTGGCGAAGGTGCCCTTAGAAAAGCGAAGATGTCTTACTAGTAACTTTCTCGTGCTTTTCGGAGAAAGCGAAGAAGCCAAAGGTACCTTAAAGACAACTTGAAAGTGCCCTTAAAAAGTTGGCGAAGGTGCTTTTAACAATTTAACTCTTAAAAATAGAGGACCTCCTGGAATTTAACAAAGGTGCTGAAAAATGGCTAAACTTTTGAACTGCGAACAAGTTAACTTCTTCAGAATAATTGAATGGAAGAAGTTGAAGGCAAGTTTCACAAGTTTTTGGAAGAGTGCGAAAAATGCGAACTGTGCGACACTTAGTGTATTTTTGCAGACTGTTTGAAAAATGATGTAAATCTGTAGACTTGTTCTAAATGTGAGTTTGCCGGAAGTCCGTTGTAGACGTTCTTCAAGTAATTGGCTATCTAAGTTATGATTCACCAAGGAGGCAACTGTGGGCTTAATTTCCAATAGTATATATTGTACAGCTCCGGGTATGCCATATTAATATTTAACAGCATACCTGCGTCGTCAAATTCCTCAATATTCACATGGCCTTCTGGCAAGTATAACTTGAACTCTGCGTGCCGCCTCCAAAATTTTCGTTTCGAATCACTATGCTTCAAAAATTGGTACTCCTTTATCCGGATGTACTCTAGCACATACATGAAGGTTGAGCATATGTAGAATTCAACTGACCCGAATGTCGAAACTTAAATTTTCCCTGGATTATGGCCCAACATAGACAACCCTTTTGTTCTATGCTAAGTTGGTCCCATAACCAGAGGAAATTTTCTTTTTCCCATAGTGTCCGCCAGTCCTCAAATTGTAAAAATTACAGCAAATAAGGATCCTAAAACACTTGAAATGATGAGGGAAACAATAGATTATGATCTCATAAGATTAGCACAAGTTAAACCATCAAAATCCATCAAAAATCTATGCTTGAACCTCACTAAATGGCCCAAATCCTTGAAGAAGGCTTCACACGTGTGAAAGTACGGCCCCCCACATTCTGAGTACTGTACACCAGACCTACATTCAGTCCTATAATCATTAGTAATCACAAGAACTCAAATAATTATGAACATAGAGAGCAATTGCACCATTATGAGAGAAAAATCATGAAATTGCTTGATTGATTTTGGTGAGATATCATCACCTATATATACATGATCCATCATGGTTTTGGGTAGGTATGAGTAGCCCTAAACCTATCCCTAATTCTAATTTTGGTGGATCTTTCATCCCTACCAAGTTAGGGTTGGAATCTTGGAGATCCCTCAACAATGCAAAAATTATCAAAAATAGCTCCTATTTTTTCTCTCTTGTATCTAAGCATAATTTGGACTCATTCCAAAGGTTCTAACACTTAGGTCTACTTGAGAACATTTTTATGAATGGAATCCTATGCTATTTGGCATGTGTGACAAGCCACGCCATGACCATCTAACTATTTACAAGTCATATGACCAAAACTAGTCAAGCTAGAATTGTGAATTTTTAACACGACTCCTCACTATCTAGCTTGGTTCAATCATTGCTTTACTAATCACTCCAAGTGATGATCTGAACTTCATATAAGGTGTCTTTTGAAGTGGTTTAGTAAGTAGATCAGCCACACATTCATTGCTTGAAACATGCTCCGAAGCAATCTCCTTGCCTTGCACAAAGTGATGGCATATCTCAATGTGCTTAGATCTTGCATGGAAGATTGAGTTAGATGCAAGGTGTTGGGCTGATATATTGTCATTGTAGATGATTGGTGCCTCCTCTGAATCCATGATCTTTAGCTCCACCAATAATCTCTTGATCCAAAGTACCTCCTTTGTAGTGGTTGTCAAAGCTTTGTACTCGGCCTTGGTTGAAGATAGAGATATAGTTTCTTGCTTTTTTGAAAGCCATGAAACCACACCTTCTCCTATGAAAGTTGAATAGGCACTTGTTGATTTCCTATCCCTCTTGTCCCCTGCAAAATCTGAATCACTAAATGCATGAAGGTTAATCACATCTCCTCTATATAGAATCCCAAAATCCAATGTACCCGAGATGTATCTTAGAATCCTCTTAGCCTTTTTCCAATGGATATTCAATGGCTTTTGCATGGATTGGCTCAACCTACATATACTAAAGCTAAGATCTGGTCTAGTTATAGTGATCCACATTAAGGAGCCTATAAGTTGCCTAAACAAAGTGATGTCCATGAAGGATCTTTCATCATCTTCATTTGGCACTTTTACATCTTGCTCCATTGGTGTGTCAACACTTTTGCATACTTCCATCTTAAACTTCTTCAAAAGACTTTGAGCATAGTTTACTTGACTTTTAAAGATAAAATTAGACCCTCTAAGTAGCTCTATGCCTAAGATGAAGTGAAGACACCCTAGATCTACCATCTTGAACTCTAAGGATAGATCTATCTTGATTTTTTCAATACCATCAACACTATTTTCACTAATGATGATGTCATCTACATAAATGAGTAAAAGTACAATGCCAACATCATCAAACTTAATGTAAAGAGTGGGATCATATTCACTTTGAACAAAAGAAAGTGAAATAAGATAGCAATGTAGTCTTGAATTCCAAGATCTCGAGGCTTGCTTCAAGCCATAGATGCTTCTTTGGAGATGGCATACTTTGTTCTCCATTCCATGCTTAATGAACCCTTGTGGCTAGTCCATATAAATATCCTCTTCCAAAAAACCATTTAAGAAAGCATTAGAGACATCCATTTGACATAGGATCCATCCAAAATGTGATGCAAGTGCAATGATTAGCCTTATTGTGACCATCTTGGCCACGGGCGCAAAAGTTTCCTCATAGTCTATCCCTCTCTCTTGAGCATAACCTTTTTCAACTAATCTTGCTTTATGTTTGTTAACACTCCCATTTGCATTCAACTTAAGCTTGAAGACCCACTTGCATCCTATTACACTCCTTTGAGGTCTCTCAACAAGCAACCAAGTTTCATTCTCAATCAAGGCATCATACTCATCCAACATAGCTTTATACCATTCTTTGGAGTTCAATGCATCTTTAACATTAGATGGTTCTTCAAAACTAGATAAAGCATAAGAAGTGGATGAGATACCCTCAAATTGCTGTCCTTTGCCTTGATATGTGAGCCTTGATGGCTCCACTTTTGCCCTTGAAGATCCCCTTGGTGTGATAGGTGGGTTTGGTGCTTGCTTCTCCATGAGCTCCTCCTCAAAACCAAGATCTTGCTCCTCGGCCATCTTCTTCTTGATTGTTGGAGCACTTGAGCCTTCTTCAAGCACATGCATATGATGTTCATCAAAGATAACATCTCTTGAAACAACAAATTTGTTCAAGGATGGGAGATAGACTTTGTAGCCCTTGCTTGAGCTTGCATATCCAAGCATGATCCCTCTTGTGGAAGATGGATCCTCCTTGGTTCTTGTTTCCAATGGCACATGCACATAACATATACACCCAAAAACTTTCAAGTGATTAAGATTGGGTTTCTTTCCATACAACATCTCATAAGGAGTTTTGCCTTCAATTGCTTTGCAAGACACCCTATTCCTCAAGTAGTTTGCACATACAAGAGACTCACCCCAAAAGGATTTGGACAAACAAGCATCTAATCTTAAAGCCTTAGAACATTCACATAATGTTCTATTCCTTCTTTCAACAACTCCATTTTGTTGAGGAGTGTAAGGACAATAAGTCTCTTTCTTGATCCCTTCCTCCGCACAAAAGGCCTTGAACTCATTGGAGATGAATTCTCCACCATTGTCACTTCTAAGAATTTTGATGCTATGATTATGATGCTTTTCCACAAACAACTTGAACTTTACAAAAGTATCAAATACTTGAGACTTGAAGGAAAGTAAGAACACCCAACAATATCTTGAGTAGTCATCAATGAAGGTTAAAAACATGGATGAACCTCCATTAGATTTGGTGCTAGCAATGTGCACATCCAAGTGTATGAGTTCAAGAGGATGAGATGACTTTGTGATGGAGTTAAGAAACACCTTCTTATGTGTCTTGGATAAAGCACGAGCTTCACAAACCTTGTCTTCCTTCCCAATAGACCTTGGTAGGCCTAAAGCATACTCCTCCTTGATCATAGCCTCCATGGAACCCGAGTTGACATGTCCAAGTCTTTTGTGCCATAAAGTAAAGGTAGATATCTTGCTCTTCTCGGCCAACATGACAACATTAGTATCCACAAATGCATCCAACTTATAAAGTTTGCCAAGTCTAGTGCCCTTAGCCACTATCTTACCCTTCTTATTCATTTGAAGCAAAGTCAACATTGAAACCATTGTCTACCATTTGGCCAACACTTAGGAGATTCTTTGTTATTGTAGGAATGTACAAAACACCTTCTATGTTGATTTTTTTTGAAGATCCTAAGCAAAGGGGAATGTTACCAACTCCTTCAATCTTACAAGCTTCATCATTTGCTGTATAGATAGACTTTATAGGTCCATCATAAGATAAGAGAGAAGAGAAAAATTCCCTTTTGCTAGTCATGTGTGAACTAGCACCCGAGTCAATCCACCAAGGATCTTCTCCTTTGAAGCTAGTTGAAGAAAATATGGACATCATGAGAGAGTCCTCATGTGAAATCTCCTCCTCCTCCTCTTTGCTCATGTTGGCTTGGCTTTGATCTTGCTTCCTCTTGAAGTATTTCCGAGGCATAATGCCCCATCTTGCTACAATAGTAGCATTTCACCTTTGATTTGTCCTTCTTGAGTTTGGTGGTTGATGGAGATGCCTTTGAGGGTCTTTCTTGATCCTCAAGCTTTGAAGACTTCTTGAATGTTGATCCTTTGCCTTTGGACTTGCCTTTGCCTCTGGTGAAGAGTGCTTGGTCATCTCCACCTTGGATGGAAAGCCTATCCATCCTCTCTTGCATTTGGCTCCTTCTTGATTCCTCGGCCATGAGTGTGCCTTGGACTTCTTCAAGTATGGGTAGCTTACCCATAATTGCATATCCCTGAACCAAATTGTCAAATTCAAAGCTTAGTCCATTCAATATGAGTTGAACAAGCTCTTCATCCTTGATAGGATCACCTATGAAGGCTAGCTCTTTGTTCAATTCCTTTACTCTTAGGACAAAAGTACACTCTCCTTTCTTTTGATAGCTTCTATAGATTTGATTATTCAAAGCTAACATTCTAGTTTGGTTCTTGGATTCATAGACCTTTTGCAAAGTCTCTCAAGCATCTTGAGCTGAAGTGCAATCTCCTACCTCTCTTAAGAGTTCATTTGCAACATTCATTTTTATGCAATGTAGTGCAACATTGCACCTCTTGATGTGTTTGGCTTTTTCTTGAGGATGAATAGGTTCACCCTCCTTACCATTTACAGATCTTGCATGATCATGATGGATTCCATTCTAACTTTTCATATGGAATATTTTTGTTGAGCCTTTCATTAGTATCCAAAAGATATGCATTTATAGATGCCATCTAGTCTCCTAATCAAGGACTTGACACAAATGAAGGTCACTTCTATTGATTTGATTGAAGATCTACCTTATCCCACTTCTTAGGGATCTGAAAAGATCAGTAATAGACTTCCTATAAAGATCTAAGAATGATCTCTAACAAAATCAAATCATAGAATACTAGAAACAATGCACTTGCTTGATTGAAGTAGACAATACTAGTAGAATTGCCTCTCTTTCTATAAAGAACATTAAAGCTTCCAAATGATCTGATCAAGAGTGAATTTAAGCAACCTAATATACTTCCAAAATCACTTGTAAAAGATCTAAATGGAACTTAATGCGGATGCAACACAATCTACTATCCAATCACAAGCAAAAAATGATCAAAATTGATGAAAAATTGATCTAATTTGGTGCATAAGTCAAGCAATGGTTGGACTGAACCTAAATCACTTTAGGAGGTGTCCACTACACCTTAGAAAAGCCTTGAAGAGTCCCCGAAACTCTGATCTTCCCTCTCCTTGAATGCTATAAACTATGAAATCACCTCCAAAACTCGCTTAGAAATCAATGCTTGGAGCAAGCAAAACTTGTTATCTTGGTAATGTGAATTGAATTCAACTTTGCCTCTGGTTTTAGACACCTAAACGCCTGAAAATGAAGTCACACAACACCAATCTCCAATGTATTTGACTCACTTTGAGTTCTAGAATCAATGCTAGATGCTAAGGTCCAATCTACACAAGATTTAGATAAAAAATTGTGATTAAATTGAATGAAAACCAAGGATTTAGCTCATTTCAGCCTTTAGGCTCTGATACCATGTAAAAATTACAGCAAATAAGGATCCTAAAACACTTGAAATGATGAGGGAAACAATAGATTATGATCTCATAAGATTAGCACAAGTTGAACCATCAAAATCCATCAAAAAACTATGCTTGAACCTCACTAAATGGCCCAAATCCTTGAAGAAGGCTTCACACGTGTGAAAGTACGGACTCCCACAGTTTGAGTACTGTACACCAGACCTACATTCAATCCTATAATCATTAGTAATCACAAGAACTCAAACAATTATGAACATAGAGAGCAATTGCACCATTATGAGAGAAAAATCATGAATTTGCTTGATTGATTCTGGTGAGATATCATCACCTATATATACATGATCCATCACGGTTTTGGGCAGGTATGAGTAGCCCTAAACCTATCCCTAATGCTAATTTTGATGGATCTTTCATCCCTACCAAGTTAGGGTTGGAATCTTGGAGATTCCTCAACGATGCAAAAATTACCAAAAATAACTCCTATATATTTTCTCTTGTATCTAAGCCTAATTTGGACTCATTCCAAAGGTTCTAATACTTAGGTCTACTTGAGAACATTTTTATGAATGGAATCCTATGCTATTTGGCACGTGTGACAGCCACATCATGACCATCTAACTATTTACAAGTCATATGACCAAAACTAGTCAAGCTAGAACTGTGAATTTTTAACACGAATGCCATGCCTACTAAGCCTGATAGCATCAAATATTTGACATGCCATTGTAATTCAATGTTAAAATGGCAAGGACTCCACTTCCAGAATCGTTCAGACTCAAACTTGAAAACGTTCTACACATACCTTTGACCGATTCCTCTTCAGTCATTTTGCCTTAGGCAATGCTTCTACAACATCATGTTTGTGGATGTCTGCAGTGAGCTTCTGGTCTTCGAGCTGTTGTTTTAGGTCTGCTACCTCCTTCTAAAGGTCAGAGATCCTTATGAAGCCTTTTGCATACTCCAAATGGTCGGCCACCCCTATACAATTCTGGGTGGTCTGGAGCTCCTTTGATAGACTCTCGATCTTTTTAGGGCATGCAAATATTCCTCGTGTGCATCTGGCCCAGAGCAGATGGTTGTCTTTGTGGATAGTTCCTTCAGCTCAGCGAGTTCTTCTTCGACTAACACTTTGTCATTCTCGAGTGGAAGAAGAAACTTGACTCGAAAGTTTTCGAGCATCTGGTCCCGAAGAGACTGCAATTTCAAAAGATCAATCTGGATTGATCCAGAGCTGCTGCATAACTCTAAGGTAGTGTCTGTCTTTATTCTCCTAGTAGTCTCATCTTGAAGAGTGGTCTTTTCTGCCTTGACCTTATTAAGCTCAGTTGTCAAAGAATCAAAATCTCATACATATAAGAAAAATAGCATTCTATACACAAGAATCCACTATATCATCACAAATATGCAAAAATGGTTGTAGAACTCCAAAGAGATATCTTCATAAGAATGAATGAGAGAAGACGGAGAGAGATGAATTTCTCTCACACTTGTATGTTTATTTATAATAACCCTTTTCCCTATTTGGATGCTCTTACTAAAACTTATCAACTTATGGAAGGCTCTAGTTCTCTTCCAAACCCTAGATCTAACATGACTAGATTCAATGCATCTCTACTAACCAATTAGAGTCGGTACAAATTTGACCTTATCAACTTTTCTAAGTTTTCAAAAATAGTAAATCCATTATTCTTAGGCCTTATTAACTTTATAAAGTCTATCTCTAAGATAAAAATGCATATTGGCCTCAAAATTGCCAAATAAACTCAATATGAAAAATCTTAACTAGTTGACATTTTCTCACATGATTAAAGTGTCCTAATCTATAATGCCAAAGTAATGCTTTATTGACAAGAACAGAGGTTTTCAAGGTTTGACTTGTGTCAAAATATCAATGAGTGAGTCTGTATAAGTATCCATGCCTCTTGTCGAGTGCGAGGATCTTACTTGTCCTATTGATAATTTGGCTTGATCAGTTTCAAACTCTACCACCCTATGATCTAAATCAGTAATTCTACTTACTGGTAACAGATTCTTAGAGAGATTTGGTACATACAAAAAATTTGATAGTACTCTGATTTGATCATGCTGGAACTTCAGACTTCTCCCAAAATTCGAATTTCAAATAATAAGGGAGGTGGAGATTGGCCAATAGGATTTGAGGCCAAAGCCCTAAAATACACTATATATATATATATATATATATATATATATATATATATATATATATATATATATAGTGGTGGATTTGAGTTATTTTGTACATTCACTTTTCATTTCAATAAAGCAGGTGGATCCTCTTTCAAATGGATATGGAATGTCCTTGCTCTTCTTCTTTACTTCGCTCTCTCATATTTTCTTTGGATTTGTTAATTGTTGGATTTGATGCTTGTTGGAGTTTATCTTTATTATATTTTTGTGAGAGAAAAGAGAGAGAGAAGAGTAAGATCTAGCATTTCTTGAATAGTGTTAATTGCTAGTGTTAATGTTAGTGTTAGATGTGGATCATAAGCATGTGCTTGATTATGAACTATGCTATCGCTCTCATGGGAACGAATCTCGGCATGACAACATGTTAATCCTCTTCATCTTCTTTGATGCTTGATGTGCTTGGATCTAGGGTTGAAGGTGGATAGGAAATACCCGCTATAGCTACATTATTCAATTGTTTTAATGGTTTTACAAAAGAGTTCAAATTAGACAGATCACCAAATTTTCAGATTATGAGTTTATGAAAGCTTGCGAATTCATAGAGCAAGAGAGAAGAGCATCATAATCAAATGACATGTACTCACTGTATAAATATTGACTGTATAAATACAGAACACAAAGGTTTTACTCTTCATAATCAGATTTTGTATTTCCTTCAATGGTTGTATTGTCATGAAGAAATTCTCTGCTTGAGTATGCATCTAATAGATGTGCATTATCCTTGTTTTCACTAAGTTCAATATATGTAATAAGAATGGTTGATGGAAGCCCATCTGTGACTGAAATGCCATGAATTCTTCCTCAGATGGCATGCTTCATCCATGCTCCACAAAATCTGATTAATCTTTCGCCATACATTCATCTCCAGTCAGAAGACCTTCCTCATCATCGTAATCCATTCCGAGCACCAAGTCTTTGGTTTCAAAATCTATAATATTAGAGAACTCAGAAATTGTGCCCGATAATAAACAGAGGACCTCGTCCAAGATCACGATAGTAAAAAAAACTACACAAATTTGTGGTAGTAATATATACATCCTCATTTATATAGTATACTGGCAAATTTAAAAAGCATTTAGTCTCGATGTCAGATATTGTTTCATCACAATAGAGCTCGAGCCAAAGAAAGAATCCCTAGGCATTTCTGTGTCAAGATTTAGAAAGTCATTATTCTTATCGGGGGTGTCAATAAGGAACTGACTAATGTCTTTGACAAATGATGGAGGGTGAGGCGATCTGAGGACTAGAAGCTGCAGCTTCTTCATCATCTGGGATCTGAACTAACAAAAAAGTATAAACCCGGTTTGGTATTCAACAAAATGACATTTTCTTTTGTAGACATTACACATTGTAGAGCTTCTAAATTGCTCAAACAACTTAGTATACATCATGTCCAATCTTTGCTTAAAATATGACAAAAAATGGACAAGGTCAGTGAAATGCATGAAGGAGAGCGGCGGACCTATGCAGATCAATGGATACTGACTACATCTTTGAATCTAACATAGTGGTCATAAAATACCTCAACATTCTGTTGGGCTATCCGGAAAACATGTAGAAAAGACTGAAAGATCTAATGCTTCCGTAATCAATATTTTAATGAGTTTGCGCTTGTATACGTATTCAATCGTATTGATTATGATGAATTCAAAATTAGAATCAAGTAAAATCATACGAATCATTTGATTCAATATCTTGGTTCAAATACGATAGGCATAGCTCATGAAGTAAGGAGAAAGATTCATTCTGCAAAGCCTACTAGTCCATAATGGACCTCTATAGTTTTCATGCATGATTCATTCCATTTCTCTATCTGGTATCAAAGTGTGGTCTTTCAAAACATGATTCTAGTAGTTGATAGAATAATTGTTTTTCTTGTTTTGATAATATCACTCAACTCTGTTTTCATTCTTGAGTCACTAATAGTCAAAATACCATCAAAAGCCTACCTCCATATGGATTCACAAAGTAAGGCTATGTTGGTGTGATGAAGCTTCTGAACGAATCCCAACCAACAAGAGAAAGACAATAAATACTATGAAGACCAATGATAACTGTTTTTAATAGGATCGTGGATTACTTAGAGAGTGGAGATTATGAGCTATTCTTTTGTGTTAAAAATATTATCAGTGTAGGAGTCTTAGACTGCCGTGAAAGAGAGATTGCAGAAAGATTAGGCGTCTGAGACAGCCATGCAATCCTCTAATACTAATAATCTGATTATGAAGAGAATGTAGAAATAATTCAGACGTCAGAGACACCCGTACATTTCTCTTTATGTTGATGTTTGCGTAAGAGGAGTGAGAGTTCATTTCTTTCAACAAGAATGCAAAAGATATAAAACAGTAGCAAATCTGTACAATAAAGTTGTAGTAACAACGATCAGACCACAATACAATTACGCTGATAAGCGCGTGATCCTACTCACAAATTCAAAGCAATTGCTAAAGTTCTGAATATGTCTCTCTTTATATAATCACTAACTTTGAGGAGTCAGCTACTGAAAGACCCATTCTGGTCGTTTAATCTCTCTCATGGAACATTTGGTACTTCTGGTGTTCAAAAAGTACTGTTGTTTGTTGCTCTTTGGTGCTTTTGATAGTTTTCGTAGTTTTTAAACATTTCTTCAATTTGTTGTTTGCAACATTCTGATACTTTTCGATCTACTAGCATTTCGCGGTTTGGTGCTTTTGGATATTTTGGAACTTTTGGTACTTGTGGTATTTCAGGTGTTTTCAAAACTATTGATTTTTTACTGTTTTGTACTTTGAGACTTGCGGTAGTTTTTGCTCGACTGATTTTTTGATCTTTGGTACTTTGGTATTTTAAAAAACTTCTAAACAACTATTCAACGTGCAATGTGCAGCAACAAGACAATTTTCTGAGACTGCATTTTGACATTTTTTGAAACCCTCGAGTACCAAAGTTTGATACTATTAGTACTTGTTGGTACATGTTGGTTTTCTTTTTTGTTGTACGATTGAAGCCTCAAAGTCATTTGCCACTGATTGGTACTAATGAAGCAATATTTGGATTGAATGTTTGTATACGAAAGATTCGTCCTAGTCGTGTGTCGTTCAAACATAGATTGTGCGCGACATTGTTATTCATTTTGGCCTATATGGTACTATTTTAGTGTTGTTATCCAGTTGGTATTATTTAAGCATTAGTTGGTAATTTTACAATTTTTGTACTATTTTGGTAGTGTCGTCGTGTTGGTGAAACTCTTGAATGCCAAAGATTGGTACTACTAGAACTTATCGTGTAACAATTTTGATACTCCAATCTACTAAAATAGGTTCTTTTATACCTCGTGTCTCAGATTTATAGTGTGTACCATTTTTATTCTAAAATCAATAGCAATTGGTATTATTTTTTTAAGATTTGGTCATATTCGCAGTTTGCTTACAACCTATTTCGGTCTTTTTGGTACTGCTTACACCAATTGGTAGTATTTCTCCAGTAGTGGAGTATAATTTTACAAATTTTGTACTATTTTGGTACTGGTTTTGTATTGGTAAAACTCTTGAATACAAAATATTGGTACTACAAAAATTTATCATGTATCAATTTTGATCCTCCTGACTACCAAATTAGGTTCTTTTATACTTAGTGTCTCATTTTTATTCTAAAATCTACCAAATGGGTACTATTGAGACTTATCGTGTTCCGATTTTACCCATAAAACTATCAAATTTGGTACTTTTTTCTTTAAAATTTTGTGTGTTCGCAGTTCGCATACAGTCCATTTTGGTCTTTTTGGTACTATTTTAGTGTTGTTACACCATTTAGTACCAATTTTACAAAATTTGTATTATTTTTGTAATGTTTATGTGTTCGTGAAACTTTTGAGTACCAAAGTTTCGTACTATTGGAACCGATCGTGTAACAATTTTGATCCTCTAGACTATTAGTTTAAGGTTCTTTTATACTTCAAATCTGGTAGTGTAGCCAGTTAGCATACTACCTGTATCGGATCTTTTGCAACTGGTTTGGTAGCCACCTTTTGGTACTTTCTACTTGTTCGGTACTTTGGTACTATAAGAAGCTTTGGTACTTTGGTACTACTACCTGTATATGATCTTTTGCCATGGGTATGGTAATCACCTTCTGGTACTTTCTACCGTTCTGGTACTTTGGTACTATAAGAAGCTTTTAAACAGCTCTTCGACGTGCAGTGTGCAGCATCAGAAGAAGTTTGGTGAGAATTTTGTTGCAATGTGCAGAAAGATATTGTAATGCTAAATGTTGGTGAAACCCTCGAGTACCAAACCTTTTTGAAACTCTATAATGCCAAAGCTTGTTTCAATTGGTACAATTTTGACTAACACTCTTCAACGCTTTCTTTTTCTCACTTTCTCTCATTTGGTTCATATTGCTAGGAATTTTACACACAAATTAAGTTTGGTTTAATGTTCAAGTCATCTTGGATCAACTTACGTGGTAAAGGTTTAGGCATATTATTATTTCCTTTTAAAAAGTTGTAAGGTTTTTAAGCCACAGGTCAATGAGCTATTCCAAAAAATTTAGAAGGGCTCACCCAGAAGTGCAGATATCTCTTAAATGTTTTGAGGCATTGAAGCCTTACTTTGTCCGAAACTGAAGGAGCGGTACACCTGTTGCTGTGTGTACCATATTCAAATGATATATTTTTAGGAGGCGTTTAATCATGTGAGACAAAACATGTTTTGTCATCATGGAAAGGATCATGCCTGCGCATGTTCCATCTGTTGCAAAATTCAGAAATCGGATATTCACAAGGCAAACCAATCTATTTGTCCCAACATCAGCAATATGTTGGAATCGCTTTTATGTGCAAAGCATCCTAATTCAGAATACCATCATGATGCAAAAAAATGCTTGTTCGAGGACTGCAGTAAATGTGGCATTTGCACATTGTCATCATGTCCCGACAAGACATCAATGGACAGTAGGGTCTATGAAGATCTTTACAGACATTGCGACAAGGTTTGTTGATGAGGTGGTTCTAACAAGAAGAGAAAGGATTTGGTAGTTCAAAGAATGCAGAGCACTGCTTTTATTGACATGTTTTCACATCTGAAAAACTTCATCAAGCATAACTTTGTGTTTTGGTGACAGTCACAACAATTTAAAAACTGATTGCTTAAAATTCCTTCGGATGTTGTTGTTTCAGTCATTGACTTTGCGGAGAATTATTCATTCATCAAGATGTAGAATGAGATACTCCATGCACTAGTGTTATAATCAGGTCACAATACTTGTGCACATAACATATGTCAAAAACATTGTAGGTGCGGCATTGAGGACTAATAACGTATGTCGTTATCACTCCTCAATGCTTTGATTCTTTACCAGTTTCATTTTCAGCACACTCTTTAAATATTCTGAAGAGGTTGAATGCCTATGATTTATGCCTAATAAAATACACTTCTATTCTTCTTGAAAACTCATTGATAAATGTAATAAAAAATCTTGCACCTACCAACAATAAGGTTTGCATTGGGCCACATATATCTGAATGAACAATATCTAGTGTAAAGTTTAGCTACATGCCTATGACTTGACCTATCTGAAAACCTAGCCTGTTTTTTGATAATGCAACTTTGACAGACTGGTAGCCTTCAATTTTCTTGTTTAAATAATCCATACCAAAAACTAAATATTGTCTACACATGTTTGAAATAGATACATGATTCAAATGACCAAACCTATAGTGCCAAGGTAATCCTTTATTAATAAGAACATATTAAGTATTCAAAGCTTGATTGATGGCATAATAACAATGACTCAGTCTCTATAGATATTTGTGCCTTTGTCTGAGTGCAAGGATCTTATTCATCCTATTCACAATTCTGCACTGATTAAATTTGAATCTACTGTATGTCCTAAATCAATAATTCTATTGACAGATAGCAGATTTGTAGAAAGATAGTTATTTCATTTGGTCTTTATTGTTTCCAAAAATGCTAAATCTTGAGCATATGTCATGGCTTGTCTCACAATCTTGTTGGCTCAATTGCTTCTTGTTGTTGTTTTCAAACTTTAATATCCTACAATCCTAGATGTCATAATAGTAGCGCACTTGTAGTACTTGCAGAATGTCTTTCTTTTAGATTGTGGATTCGATGGATGCTCTTGATTTTGAGTTGTATTTTGATTTGATTTGAACTATTTCGGGCCTTTTCTTTTCTACCTTTTCAAGCCTTTGTTTGCATATAGAGCATGCAAATTTGTGTTCAGAGAAGTAGAAGCACCATTTCTTTGATTGTCTTCCTATAGCAGATGAACTTCTGACGTTGCTATCGAGTTTGTCATCTACATACGAAAATTGGGTGATGATTATATCAACACACTCATATCTAACTCTTTTTGGTGAGATTTCCACATTCTTAGCCGACTCGACAACTGTCATCTGCTACAAGAGATTTTTGAACTGGTTTATATAATTTTGTAACGAATCATTATTTCGAGTGAGAAGAATCTTCTTCTAAGATGTAACTTAGAAGTAACATCTCTCATATTATCCAATGTGCTAAGAATGTCCCAATGTGAAAAATGTGACGCTACATTTTTACATGCAATTTATGATAGGCGGCAAAAGCAAAAATACAACACTGCATTTTTACATGCAGTTTCTGACAAGCGACAAAAGTAAAAACTTGACACTACAGTTTTACATGGGTTTCTGCACAGGCAAAAAATCTGACACTATAGTTTTACATGGGTTTCTACATAGGCGAAAAACCCGACACTACAGTTTTACATGGGTTTCTACATAGGCGAAAAACCCAACACTGCAGTTTTACATGGGATTCTTCATAGGCAAAACACTTGACACTCTGCAGAAATACACAAGATTCCTCCCAAGATGTCTACGTCTCCAATAACAATTGTTCTAATTAGTCAATTAATCAGATGTTAAGCGATCTTAAAAAATGTATAGCTAGAATAATACAAGATCTTCCAGTTGCTATAAATGTAAATGAGCGATTGAAGATAGACATAAGACATTAGAGATTGCATCAAAGGATGATCTGACAGAGATTAAGCAACAAGAACGGGTCTTTCAACAGCTGACTCCTCAAAGCTAGTGATTATATATATAGAGAGATATTCAAAACTTTATTAACTGACTAATTAGAACAATTGTTATTGGAGCGTGGACGTAGATAGCCTGGGAGGAATCCTGTGTGTTTCTGTAGAGTGTTGGGTTTTTCGCCTATGAAAAATCCCTTGTAAAATTGTAGCGTCGGGTTTTTTGCTTGTGTAGAAACCCACGTAAAACTGTAGTGTCGGATTTTTTGCCTGCGTAGAAACCTATGTAAAACTATAGTGTCAGGTTTTTCGCTTTTGTCGCCTATCAAAAATTGCATGTAAAAATGCAGTGTCGCATTTTTCCTTTTGTCGTCTGTCATAAACTGCATGTAAAAATGCAGTGTCGCATTTTTTGCATTTCTAGAATTGTTATTGCCTAAAAACTGAGTAACACAAGTGTCGCAAAAATAAAAACGACAGTGTCAGGTTTTTCGCCTGTCAGAATTGGTGAGAAAAAATGCAGACTGTAGCGACAATTAGACCAAAAATGCAGACTGTTGAAAAACAGTTTATTTTTTGCACGTTCATTAGAGAGAGTAAAATTGAAGGAAGGAGGAGGGCAGTTAGGATAGATTAAATTTTAACACTCTCCCTTAAGTTTACTGCTATGAATCTGAATTGCAATTGAGGTTTATCATATCTACTAAGGTAGAATGTTTATCTCTAGACAATGGCTTTGTCAAAATATCAGCCAACATATTGTTTGTATGACAATAACTTAGTACAACATCTTTATTCTAAACTTTCTCTCTAAGAAAATGGAACTGAACTTCTATGTGTTTAGTTCTAGCATGAGTACGTGGTTCAAAGATAGAGCTATGCAGCTTTGATTGTCACACTGGAGTATTGTTGGACCGATCTGTGGGAATTGCAGATCATGCAGTAGCCTTCTTGGCCAAATAATTTCCTTCACTGTTGATGTAGCTGCAACATATTCAGATTCTGTGGAGGACAACAAAATGCATTTATGCTTTCTGATGTTCTATGAAATGGGTCCTCCTACAAGGAAACAAATATAACCTGATGTGGATTTTTTGGTATCCACGTCTCCTGTCCAATCTGAATTTGAATATTTGATTAGTGTGAGTGTAACTTCTGTATTACCATTGTAGCTCAAAGCATAGTGTTTTGACGTTTGAATGTACCTCATAACTCTTTGCGGAGCTTTCTAGTGTTGTAAGCCTAGATTGGACATGTATTGAGACAATGTGCTTACAACATAAGCTAGATCAGGTCGTGTGCAGACCATAGAATACATTATAGATCCTATGATGGATTGATAAGGATACCTGCACATTTCCTGCTAATCTGCTTGAAATCTAGGGCACACGTCTTTGGACAGCTTAGATCCTGGATCCATAGGTATGTCTATGGGCTTGCAGTCCTCCATGTCATATCTTCAAAGTACATTGATTAGATAGGACTCTTGGCTTATAGTAATTCTTCTATCTGCGTGATCTTTGTGAATCTCCATACCGAGTAGGTAATGGACTGGGCCTAAATCAGTCATCTCAAATTCTGATGAAAGCAGAGATTTGGTTTATTGTAATAATTAATTTGAATTGTTGATAATTAGGGAATCATCAACGTATAATGCTATTATAGCATAGCTTGACCCTTTTCGTTTGAGATACACATTATAGTCTGCGGAGGAAGAAGTGAAGTTATGCTACAACAAGAAGTGATTTATTCTATCATACCAGGCCTTGGGAGCTTGCTTAAGACCATATAAGGCCTTATGCAATTTACAAACCAAATGCTCTTTGCCTTGAAGGACATAACCTTCTGGTTGATAAATGAATATGTCTTCTTGTATATATCCATATAGGAATGCTGTCTGGATGTCCATTTGGTGAATGTCCAAACCTTCCACAACAGTTATAGCCAGCAAGGTGCGAATAGATTGATGCTTTACCACTGGACTGAAGGTGTCAGTGTAATCTATTCCATAGACTTGATCAAATCCTTTAACCACTAATCGAGCCTTCCATTTGGATATTGATCCATCTGGCTTAAGCTTTAGCTTGAAGATCCATTTGGAGTCAATAGGCTTACCTGCAGGAGGATTAACAAGACTCCAGGTCTTGTTCTTCATCAAGGAATGGTACTCAACATCCATGGCATCTGTCCATTAGTCTGCATTGGGCATTGACAGTGCTTCTACAATAGTGGTAGATTCATCATGAATGATGAACGCCTGAGGGACAAAACAATCAGGTTGTTGTCGTTGTCTTGCAGACCTTTGAATTGCAGGTGCTTGAGTGGATGTTTCTCCTAGGTGAATGACTCGGATAACTTCAGCTTGTGCTTGGACAGTTGTGGGTCTAGGCCCATCGATGGTAAATGGAGCTGTTGGGACAAACTCCTATGTTTGAACATTCGTAGGTCAATGCCTATCGATGGAGAATGGAGCTGCTGTGACAGACTCCTACATTGGTTGCTTCTGCTTGAAATCATAAAACTTGTCTTCAAGGAAGACAACGTCACGGCTGACTGAGATATGACCTGTATCAACATCATAGATACGGTATGTCTTGTGTGATGTTGAATAGCCGATAAAGATATACTTACAGCTTACTGGGTCTAGTTTCTTCCTCAGATTAGACTGTATTTGAGCATAACAGAGACATCCAAATATATGTATACGTTTCAGACTTGGTTTGTAGCCATAGTAAGCTTCAAACGGTGTCTTTGACTCGATTGCCTTAGTGCTGGAATAATTTTGCAGATAGCAGGCTATAGAAATTGCCTCAGCCCAAAAGTTATGGGGTAATTGAGCGTTGGTAGTCATGGATCATGTAGCTTCCAATAATGTTCTATTCTTTCACTCAGCTACGCCATTTTGCTGTGGAGTGTAGCTAGTTGTGAACTGATGGTGCACGCCACATGATGAAAGGTAGTCCGCCGTTTCATTTGATACATGCTCTCCCTCTGAATCAGACCACAGGGCCTTGATTCTCTAACCAGTTTGGTTCTTAGCATATTACTTGAATTCTTTGAAGTAATTGAATGCTTTTGACTTGTTCTTTATGAACATGACTCTGGTGAACCGGGAGAAGTCATCAATAAATATAATGAAATACAGAGCCTGACCCAAAGAGGGTGACCACATAAGTCATTGTGAATTAGTGACAGAAGGGACTTCGCTCTCCTGGCTTGTCCTCTTGGAAATTTGGTTCTAGGTTGTTTCCCTAGTAGACAATTTTCACAAACAGTCTGATTAGCTGTGGTAACGAAATTAATATTTATATCCTTGACCATTTTGTTATGATGCATGTACAAGATTGAATGCATGCTTAAATGACCTAGTCTTTGATGCCAAACACGAGCATCTGTACTACTCATAAAAAGTGCATAATCATGACTCAAGATATACAAATTTTCTTATCTGTGTGCAGAGAGGATTTCATTGGAGTTCTCATCAAAAATAGTACATCGACTAGCTATAAACAAAGCTCTATAGCTTTGATCAGTGATCTTGCTAATAGATAATAAATTCTTTTTTAACTTGGGTATGTATAGTACACCATCTAACTGTCTAGTACTGTCATCACAGAACTGCAGTGAGAATGCCTTGGCCTTCGACTTTGTGGGAGCTTGAGTCGCCAAACAAAATGTATTTTGAGTTCGTTGCTGTGAGAGTAGAAAACAGGTTCTTACATGGTGTCATGTGCTGTGAAGCACCTGAATCAAGATACCATTGATAGACATCTCTACTTGGTTGGTCTTGTACCATCAGTGCCTTGACCTCATTTTGTGAATTTCTGACAGTGTCAGAGCCTTCCTCTTGCTGCTAGTGCATCTTCTTCCTTGCTTCGTTGTGCTTCAGGATCCGACAATCCTTTATGTCGTGATTTGATCTTTTACAATACCTGCAAAAGAGTTTGGTCTTGGATGATTGTTGACTGTGCTGCTGCTATTGTTGTTGTGTTGAGACTGGCTGCTCAGCCTGGCTGCTCCGACTGGCTGCTCCGCCTTCGCCTTCTTGTCCTTGAAGTTCTTCTTCTTCTTGGACTGCTTCTTATTAGAGTACAATGCCATTGACTTGGTACTCTTTGTGGATAAGCTTTTTCTCTTGACTTCTTTTTGCAATAGGCTTGTTGTCAGCTTCTGGAGAGACAACGTGGGAGTATTGCTCAGAAGCAATACTAGGTTGTCATAGAAGGATGGAAGACTGGCGAGAAGAGACATTGTTGAGTTTTCTTCTGAAATAGGAGAACCTATGGCAACAAGTTGATTCAACAACTGTTTGAATTCGTTCAGGTGATCGCTGACTGAGGTGCCTTCGCTCATCTTGAGTGTGAGTACCTTCTTTCTCAGAAAAAGACGAGTCGATACATCTGAAGTCTCATAGATACTTGTAAGAATATCCCACGCTTTTTTGGAGGTGGTTTTGTTTGATACGTGAGCAATCTGAGTGTCTTTCAGATTCAAGGATACAATGGCAAGTGCTTTGCCTTTCTTTGCTTCCCAAGCTGGAAGCAGTTCAAGTTCTACTAGTATGGCTATAAAACCGTTAACGTATCCCCATAGCTCCTTCTCGATTAAGATCATCCTTATCTTAAACTTCCACATGTGGAAGTCATCTCCGTTGAACTTGTTGATCAGGCAGATCTTTGAGGCTGAACCTTCCATTGTAATCGAGGAACAGAGATTGAACACAAACAAAAAGAACTAGCTCTATAGAACAAGAACGTATTAAGTTCTATTAAGAATTCTAAACTCTAGTAATCCAATAAACTAGTGCTCTGATACCATTTTTGTTGGTGTGATGAAGCTTTTGAATGAAGTCCCAACCAACAAGAGAAAGACAATGAACACTATGAAGATCAATGATAACTGTGTTTGATAGGATCGTGGATTACTTAGAGAGCGGAGATTACGAGCTGTTCTTTTGTGTTAAAAAGATTATCAGTGTAGGAGTCTTAGACAACCGTGAAAGAGAGATTGTAGAAAGATTAGGCATCTAAGACAGCCATGCAATCCTCTAATATTGATAACCTGATTATGAAGAGAATGTGGAAATAATTCAGGCATCAGACACGACCATACATTCTTCTTTATGTTGATGTTTGTGTAAGAGGAGTGAGAGTTCATTTCTTTCAACAAGAATGTAAAAGATATAAAACAGTAGCAAATCTGTATAATAAAGTTGTAGTAACAACAATCAGACCACAATACAATTGCGTTGATAAGCACGTGATCCTACTCACAGGCTCTTAAGCGATCTTGTAAATGAATAGCTAGAATAATGCAAGATCTTCCTGTTGCTATAAATTTAAATGAGCGATTGAAGATAGACATAAGACATCAGAGATTAGCAACGAAAAGAAAAGTTATTTGAAACAAATATAGAGTACCAAATATATATCTTACACAAGTTTTCATAAGTACCAAATAGAAAATGAATAGTTGTTTATAGGCTTTTATAAGTACCAAAAGTCCCAAAAGTAGATTTGATTAGTGCTCCAAAAGTTTATGTACTTTATGTTGGTCTAGGAAAATATGTCTACTACATACCAAACGAAGATGATTACAAGTGCAACTAGAAAGTAAAAAATCTATAGGGAACCAAAGTTACAAGAAAAATGTTCTGCAACTAGCAAGCAACATGTAACCTCTCATTACCTAGGAATAATTTGCTATATGAGTTTGAAAATAATGTATTATCTTCGCACATGAAGTTGTTCTTGTAACAAATCAACTTTTTTAACAAAATAGATTGGAAACCTAGCTATCTGGTAAGTGAGCTATTGTTTTTGGAGTACAATCAAATAATGTCATATTTACATTCTCACCAGTTGAAGTGTTGAAGAGTGACATTTTTTTTTATGAGCATTCATAAACATGTATGTTGTATACTTACTATGAATAGAACAGTTTGCAAAGAAATCTTTGCAATTTTAACATAGTAACATGCGCCTTAGAGTTTCTCATAGAAATTGATAAAATGCAATTTATTTTAGTGGTTTTTTAATTTTGAAACTTGAATCTAGGTCACATGCTTCATATAGTATTTCTTTGGTGTTATGTCATTGACAAAATGATGCATCAATCTAAACTATGCTCCTATTTTTTAATGCCTTTTTCTTTATTTCAATATAGGGGATGTAGTACTATTATTAAATGAGGCAATATTATCTTTTAATAACTATGCATTGACAGTGCTTTGATTTTCCACGTACCATAACACCAAAGAAATTAGATATTTGAGTAAAGAAATGATCTTGCTTTGTCAAGAGGGACTTGAAAAACTCATCTTATCATGAGTACTATGTTCTCTCTCTCTCTCTCTCTCTCTCTCTCTCTCTCTCTCTCTCTCTCTCTCTCTCTCTCTCTCTCTCTCTCTCTCTCTCTCTCTCTCTCTCTCTCTCTCTCTCCATGAAAATGCATTTTCTTTTTTACACTCAACTTGTCTTCAATATATTTTGCTTATCTTTTTTCTACTTTTCTTCTTGGATAATAGGTGGTAATCTAGATTAATTTTGCATGCATATATCAAAGTTTGCATGAAGTACCCTAGATTGTGAATATTTAAAAGCTTTCTATTCCTTTCAGATCAGAATACATTGTTGGCTTATGCTATACAAGCCTACCAACTAGAAAAAGTCATCTTACATTACATCGCATGTCAACATAGAAATGATGCATTTGACTGTTACACAATATGTTTCCAATTCAAAGAATTTTTTTGGTATTGATTCAAATTAATATCGTATAACAAAATTGTGAGCAATGAAAGGCCACATACTCGTATCTATAAATTGACAAGTTTTGGGCATCCATTTCAATAATCATGCTTTGTGTTCGCATTAGACTAATCCACTTTGTGTGCCCAATTCATTGGGTGCTAAATTAGTTGATGAAAAAATGCTCTTTGTTTGTATGAAAATGCTCTCTTGGAAAAATCCATACTCATTTTCAGGATTCTAAAGAGTAATAAGTACTACTAGGTAATGAGCAAAAAGACATCTTGCTTTGTTGGCTACACCTTCAAGTGATTAGAATTATCAGGATGAACTTTGTTGTGCAAGAAAAGATTGCAATCTAAAAGGATTAGAGAAAAAAAGTCAATATTCAAGTCAAACTCATGTAATCTTTTGAGAGGCTCATTAGAAAAGCTTATCGCTATAGCAGTAATCACCTTTCTATAAGTTGATAGTCCTCATACAAGTTACCACACCAATTGAGCTTCTTGTTGAATTCCAAACACAATTGTAATGGTCTCTCCCAAGCTTTCCAATTTTCTCCACTTTAGTGCATGTGATGATGTGATCTTATATTGTGGGCATGATGATCCACACTTATTACTTAGGTGCACTCCACAAGCTTTTGAAGGTTCAAATATCATCTACATAGGCACTTAATTTGTACATTTTACATTTTAGATTACAACTCCATAAAGCTAAGATTAGAAGATAGTCAATCAAGCGAGAACCTCCTAGGACGTATAATTTTTTTGATAAACAACTAGCACGGTCATGTATCTGATCTCTAATGGATGGATTATTGAAATCACCAACGCCTAAAATCTCAAGACCCATATTAAATCTGTCCATGGAGCAACCAATGTATGTTTTGAAGCCATGCATTGGCTATGATTTGCATGTTCAGCATCGTAATTCCGTGCTAAGCAAAGATTAGAGGTTTCCCTAGGCAACTGCAGCAGCTCATGAGCATGCATAGATTTTGTATTACTTAAAACCAGGTCTTCTTGGCGCACTCTTGAAATGCTCTCCTTTCGTGTTGGCTAACTCCTAGGCTGCACAATTTTACTCGTACAAACTCTTCTCGAATCAAATGCACGGAGGATATAATCGGAACAGAATAATACAGCCTACCTATAGGCTACAGCAGTATCATACAGGAGCAGACCAATTCACGTAACCAGCTCTCGAGAATAAAGCAAAAAACAAGGCACAAAGCACAATCACAAACACTAACACGAACCAGGTACATGATGCATGAAGAAAAAAAAAACTGGGTTGCACACGGCACTGACTTCCATGCCAGGCCTGCCACGGCAAAGTAGGAAAGGCGAGAGTGAGCGCCGCTCGCATCATGCTTCCTGGGCCCGGGCCCAGTTTCCTTTCCTTGTGCTCTAAAGAATAGTAGTAGCAGTCGTACTAGTACTGATACATAAGTGCTGTAATGAACTAGGCAGTCGCCCATCACACCACCCTCTCACTATCTCTCCCCCCTCCCTCTCTGTCTGTCTCGAGGCAGCTCGATAGCTTAACCGCCCGCATGAGGGTCGCAGCTGCAGGAGCTACCATCTTCCGATCTTGCCTCTGATTTTGTGTGCCCCACGCGCTCGCTCTCTCTCTCGCTTGCCCTCTCTCTCTCTCTCTTTCTCTCTCTCTCTCTCTCAGACAAACACGCGCACATATATGCATACAGCTTCTCGGAAAAAGAGAGTGACTTTCTCCACCGTACGATCTTCATTGACTACCACGTGGCATGCATCCGACGGAGGATCGGAGAGATTTGCAGGCATCCAACGGTGGAGCTTGAAAGTTCTCCTGGCTACGAAAACCTGGCCCGTCTCTCTGAAAATGAGAGACAAAGGGGGGCCCCAAGTGCATGTATTGTCGCTGCTTTTGCAACATCGAGGCTTGGCTTTCTCGTGCTTTATTATTGCAACAAAATAACCAACCTTTGTAGTGGGGGGGGGAGGTGTATTTCTCACTCACATCCACCTAAGATTTGTAGAGAATCCCAACTCATCCAACAACTTCTAGAAGCCTACAATTCCAAGATTCCATACATCCCCTAGTTAACGTGCTTCGAGGATTGAAATTTTATATTACAAAAAGACTAGATTTACTACTCAGGGCACCGACACCGACAAATTGCAATTGGCGACTATTGTCATGGGCATAGCCAAGTGATGCGCATTAGTATATAGCTTTATCTTGTGCTTTGGTGCAAGATCTTAGATTGACCCAATTTGTCAAAAAGTCCAAAATGATATTGGGGTTGTGTTGGAGAAAGAGTGTGACAAGGAAGAATAGTATGGTTTTTAAACTTATTGAACTTTTACATGTGCCCTCTTCCCTCATCAGATGGTGACACTAAGCAATTTCTCAAGGTTATATATTCTTCAAGCTTGTGCTTACAACATTCCATGTAAATGAGTAATATATTCACATGACATAATTCATTAGCTTCTACTAACACAAAATATTTGTTACCAATGTACAATCTCAAGTTTATACCCTACTAATGTGTTCAAGGTAGGGACAACTTTATGCTCTAAGTATATTATATTTCATTTTTATGCAATTTTCACCTAATATTGATTGGTAGGAACATATAAGAAAAGTCACAAATAAAATGGTTCATGGAATCTAGATTGATAAAGATACATGACCATCGCATGTCAATATTGATATGCATGATGCCATGCATTCACTTGAAGGAGCCCACATCAACACTAGCCGTTATCATTTTTTAAGGATTTGTATGAAGTTGAAACTTGAAGTACACATTCATCCTAGCAATTTTCTAGAATAAAGGCAAGAGAAAAAAAAAAATCAAACATCAAGCATGAGCTCCCATCTCCCTATATTCCTAGGCAAAACAATGTTGGAAAGGGACAATAAAACTCTCATTACTGAGAGTGCTATAAGGATGTTTTGTTCCAAGGTTCTTTTTATGAGAGCTATGGGTAGAAGCAACATGGACATCAACACTTGTTCTCAATTGTTTTTCTACAACAACCCTAATTGAATAGACTCCATATGAAACATGGACTAGCAAGAAGCCATCAATTTTTACATTTACGAATTTTTGGGAGTGACACTTTTTTGCGCATTCCCAAGACACTTAGGAAGAAGATAGATGTTAAGAGTAGAAGCTTATATTATTGGATGTAAAGACAATAGAAAAGCATATCAACTATGGAATCCAATGGAAAGTAAGTAATTAAAACAATCAAGATGAGCTTTTTGATGAGAGAGTCACATAAGCAATCGACAAGGCCACATTGTTCAATATCATAGTTGGCACTCCAAATATTGTTGACGAAGAAAACATCATTACAAATATTGATGAAAATCAATATACTCTTTCAAAGGCATATAATATTAACATCAGATCACCCACAAAAGCAACAAAGCTAGTATCAAGAAATTTTAAAGAATTGATCAACCACAAAAAATTGATTCATAATTCATCAATACTTGGCTTTGATAGTGCACCAAATTAGTAGAATCAACAATAGAGGAGATCTCAAAGCCAATGACGGCTTCCAAATCCATAAAGCCCAGCAATAGGTTTCTTTGCCTACTTGGAAGAGGCGATAGAGTATGATAATGACTCAATACTATAAAACTAGTATGAAGGATGATCTATCAAAAATTGATGTTGGAACCATTCAATCGGACTCCAGCATGCAACAAATACTAATATCCGACCATTGGCATGGTGCCAGATTAATTTTCAAATTCTCATCGGACTTCGATGGATGTTGAAAATCGACATCCACGTGGAGTCTAATGTAGAAATAGTTTGAAATCTCCAAGGTGTCGGATTCGACGGCATCTTACCAGTGTCAGAATTCAGCTCCCCCTATAAATTTTTTATAAACAAAGGAATATTTCAAATGTGTCAAAAAAAATTGGCATCTCTCTGAGAACTTTTTTTAGGGTTTTTAAAGCTGTCAAAATCTGACAAATTATTAGCAATGTCAAATTTTGACACTACTTGCAAGTTTTCGCTGGGACATAGCATGGTTTTCAATTTGCCGAACAATGTCCCTTTGACAGCCGTGTTAGGATTTCAAAAAGGTATTGGAATCTCTCAGATATTTAAAGTGTTAGAATCCAACATCCATTAGTAAAAAAATATTTTTCTTAATTTATTATGCACATTATATATGCATGCTCTTTTGGGGGGAGAGGAGTTGGTGGAGAGCACACATTGGCCCAGAGGTACCAATATTTGAATGCAATTAGGGTTTCAAGATAAAATTAGTGATCACTAAAAATCTCTCTCTCTCTCTCTCTCTCTCTCTCTCTCTCTCTCTCTCTCTCTCTCTCTCTCTCTCTCTCTCTCTCTCTCTCTCTCTCTCTCTCTCTCTCTCTCTCTCTCTCTCTCTCTCTCTCTCTCTCTCGTCACCTATGAAGGGCTATGCCCTCTATCCATCTCCATCTCCATCTCCATTGATGAACACAACATATAAGTTTTTTAAAGCAATTTGAAACACAATTTGGGTCACATTTTAGATTAGCGATCTCTCATTGGAGATTAAGTACAAAAGTTTTTTATATACATCATTTTAGGATTTGAAAATGGTTTTTGGAATGAATTGTATCTCATTGAAGCCCGACGTCAATACCTCAGGTTAAATGTGTTCAACTATGTTGATTAGTATAATGAAATTTGTTAACTAGACTAGTTACAGTTACTTGAACCAAAATCATTGAAATGTGTAGATTGATACTTAAACAAAACCATATATATTAAAATCATGTGAGGCTTTCCACCTCATGCTCAATACATCTGAAAACAAAAATAAATAAATAAATATTTCTTGTCAAAATCATTATGGCTATCATCATCATCATCATCACCCATAGATGCCACATAGTTTGGATGAGCTGTGCCTACCTGCATTTCAATACAAACAGCGAAAATGACAATTATGAGTTTTATTGTATCAATGTACCAATGATATATATGTAATTGAATTAAATAGATACAGTAATGAGTAACTCACCGTGGGGTGAATGCCTTGATGGGCTAGCTCTGTCACCAAACTTTGATATGATGAGTGAAACACAATGTCATACCCCGACTTGGTGGGATGGCATCCGAAGTCATGAAGCTATAGAAATTGAATGAAAAGCTAAAAATGAATCACAAAAACTAGAAAATCAAATGATGGCATATAGAATGAGTTGTAAAATATAAATGAGTTACATACCATTTGGGCTTATAGGCCCACCTTGCCACTTGATTCTAACTTAGGATTGGTCAATATGCCATGGGCCATCCTACTCATTATAGGATCTTTCTACATAAGGTAATTTTCAGGATCTTTGGCCTCATCCTTGTAGGCCTTCCAATCTATCTTAGAACACTAGGCAAGCTTTGACTTGCCTGACCGATATGCATACCACATGAAATTCATCTTGTGTCAAATCCATTTGCTCATACTTTCGATTGAGCTCATTTTCTTGCAATTGTAGGAATTCGTTTTGCAACTTCTACGTGATTTTGGACTTTGATTTTCCAAGTTGATCGATCCATTTCTTAAATAATCTTGATCTAAAAACATAATAAATGTAATTTACTAATGAAAATTGTTTCCTCCTCATCTCTCACTACATCCCCTTCAGCATTCAGATTGTAGTCATAATTGGAAGCTCATTTGCTACTAGGAGTAAGTGGAGGGTTTGAATGGCCTTCACCTTCATGACAAGAAAGCAAATTCAAAACTACCGCCCTTTGTTCAAGTGACATGGTACCTATTAGGTCAATGACATAGTATTCAATACTGACCTTGATCTTTGATAACCACTTTCACTCATGGTTGTGTGCAAAAAAAAAAATAGTGATTGGTGATAATAAGAGGCATGCAACAACAATGCAAAAACATTCTTACAAAAACTTGTAAAATAATAGCAAATTACGGGAATAATTGAGAATAATTGTGGTCGCTATAAAATCAAATTCTGTAACCAACCTACATTTTCAACATCAACAATTTTAGGAAATCTATCTTGAACAAACAAAATTTTGAATACAACTTGAAATGTTTCAAAAACCTTTGAAACATTTACAAATACTCTCTTCTCTCTCTCTCTCTCTCTCTCTCTCTCTCTCTCTCTCTCTCTCTCTCTCTCTCTCTCTCTCTCTCTCTCTCTCTCTCTCTCTCTCTCTCTCTCTCTCTCTCTCTCTCTCTCTCTCTCTCTCTCTCTCTCTCTCTCTCTCTCTCTCTCTCTCTCTCTCTCTCTCTCTCTCTCTCTCCCCCCCCTCTCTCTCTCTCATCAAAATATATTTAACTTTAATGTTGTAGCGGTGCTTCTAACATATGAACTATGTAAAAGACCACCCACTTTGCAAACATGTACCATCATTCAGACTTCAAGGCTATGACGTAATAGGAAGAAAAAGCCTAAGAATTTACTACAACACCCATCGTGATTTCTGATGTCATTTCCAATGAATAATAGCACTTTTAATTCTTTTTTAATAAGCACAGACATCGCAATATCATCAAAGTCTGACGGCTGCAAAATCGTTGCAAATTGAGAACTTCATGTGATGGACTTGCCAGACACGAATATGACCATCGAATGTCACAATCTGACAATCATATGGATGGGAAATTCCACATGGACATCACAATCTGACATCTACATAGCTATCAGATCGATTCTCTAAATCAAATCTATCCATACAATTTAGGTTTGAACTAGTTTAGGGTTGTAGCTCCCCTTTAAAATCAAGATTCATTTCAAGAAAAAGTAAATGATTTGAAGATCAAGCTATTAGAGTTGAGATTAAATCACCATTCTTGCTTGCAACCTCCCTTCTCGCTTGATCCAAAGTTATGACTTCCTATTCCTTGTGTCCTAGTTGTAGTGGCATCTTTTTGCAGTCTGTCTTTTTTGTGCTTTGGATTTGACTTTTACTATGTTCTACTCATGCCTTGAATGCCAATGGGGTTTGGGTGTCCTATATCGGAACGATTGTCATACTGAATCACGATGATTGTCTTATCCACATGCACATATGTTTACTTATTTCTTTTGTGTCAAATTCCACAGTGAGAATTTTTAATGACTAGTATTAACAATCCATAATTTAAGTTCTATGGATTGTTCAAACCATTTCACAAATAAGTTATCTCCAGAAGAATGTTGACACAAAAAATACAATATATCTATAACAACCCTCCCCTTACGATTTCTTATGATATTCCCTTATGTATCTATGTTGTGATAGGGATTAGTGAATGACTCTTCAGAACGGAGGATATGGAGCCACATGTGAGGGTTCATAATCCTCGCCTTGACTAAAAACAAGTTTTTTAACTATACTTTTTGCACATGAATTAGTGATGCAAAAAACATCCAAAACATACTCTCCTTTGGAAAATTGACAATTCTAGCTTGGTTTGTGAAAAAAAATTTGTTGCACATTGTAATTCACACGTCTGAGAGAATAGTTCCACATATGTAGATCAAACTTAGGTAGGTTAGATCTTGATCATAGAGGTAGGCAAGTCAATTTGGTCATAATTCCTTAGATCTAGGATCAGATTCCATGAATCTAGGAAGTTGGTGAGCAATCTAACCACCATGGTTGGTAGACCTAATAATTAGGTCAAGATGATTGAGTAGGTGTACTGATTGATGATGTGGCACCTGAACACGTGCTGGATTGTGGATTTAATCTTCACTCCAACTCACTCGAATTCATTTCATGAGAACCAGTATACTATGTAAATATTCTCTCTACAATAGCATGCAATCTTACTCGCACAAGTCAAACAGTCTGTGCAATACATCGACTTGAAGCAGAAGTAGGATCGACTTCGTCAATGTCTATGACATTGACTCCCTAGATGATCTACTTCTGAAGCTACCGTTCAAGCTTTATGGCTGGTCAAAGTTTTCTAGGAAAGTCAAATATTGCTTCTGTGCGACAGAAGCGATATTTGGCTTTTCTAGAAACTTTAACTGGCCATAACATCTGAATGCTAGCTCAAAAGTAGGTCGTCTAGCATACCATTGCATAGCACTTTCCAACGGTATAATTTTGTCTCAATCGGAGCTACGGTTAGAAAGTTATACTACTTTTAGTGATAATTGCATATTATACTATGAATAACATGTCATGCTTGCGGGAATGCTTGCGGGTTGCACCCGACACCGAATTATAGCATTATTAAGAAAAAAAGAATTTCAATTTTAATGAGCTACGTTAAATAGATTTCAAATTTGAGTGTTTTGATTGGTCCATGTGTAAGCAAAATTTGAGAAAAAATATAAAGAGAATCTTTACAAAGGGTCTTTTTTGGATTTAGAACTCCTCTAATGCCTCATGCATACATCAAGCACACGTACATGCATATGTCTCAATGAGAGTGTTTGGGTCCTCTCAAGGTCATTAGTTACAAACTGGCTTTGACATGGAATTAAATCGAGGCGTAACCAACAATCTCGAATATCGGGGGCCATTCTATCATATTAGGACTATTCCAAATCCTTAATTGAATATGGTCGTAACATTATTGCCCCCTTAAACAAGTTATGTCCTCAGAACGATAAAGAGAAGACATGGAATTATTCCTTAAGATTTCAATTTTTACCCAAGAATCATTATTCTTAGTCTGATTTTTCCATCTTGAATAAGTACTCCTGGATGTAACAATTTTTCAATTGCTTATCTCCACACAAGAAGACTAACTCAAAATCCAAAGATACATTAAGCTATATCTCTCCTAAATGGGTTGATCTACTCCAAAATAAAAGGCATCACCTTCATGTAGTCTCCAATTACACGAACCATTGGGTGAGTCAACTCTTTATTTAGAGATTAAGTCCGAAAGCTGAAAATATTCCATTTAAATCATAGTCTAAAATCTGTCCATAATTTCTTGCATAGAATAATGCTTATTGGTACATATCAATCTTCGAATATCCAAATATTCTAAGATTCAACAATTTAATCAACCAAAATCTCTAGGAGATCCATCAAGTCTCAAACAATTGTAACTCAATCCATTATTAGAGGCATAACCCCATTTCTAACATCTCATCAATCCATCTAAATCTCAATAGATTTAACTGTCTCCTAGACTCTGGAGATGTAGATTGAACTCGTACAACAACTCAATAAAGTAAGCAAAAATAATTCACTTTACAAGAAATGCCTATGAGATCCATAGGTCTCAATAAAATACTGGAGTAAAGAGATTTAGACTTACAAAATGATGATCTGAAATATCAACTCATTTAGTAGACTGAGAATTACTCAACATACTTAAGAATCAACACATTTCCTGATTATCCTCTAATTAAGTATCCATTTATGGTCCATCAATCACAAATAGTTAGATTCTTATGATTCGTCAACAATAATTCTCTAGAATTTCAAACTATACTTAAATTCTATAGAATACCAGAGTTTATGTCTAATACACAACTTGGGAAAGACATAAGAATAATTCTAAAATCTTTTCCACTCTGGAGATACTGGACTTTAAAAATATTTCTCAAAGTGGATTCTTAACCAAAATGTGAGCTATCCAAATTCCAAAGCCATCAATTAATCAAAGACAAAAAGCATACCAAAATGGTATTAATAATTGTCACCATCCACCAAAAACTTCAGATTACTATCTAGAACTGAATTCTAGATATCCAAAAATCTGCTAAATTCCCTGAAAATTCATTCATCATTCTTGGAATCATTAAGATCTGTTATCCAACTGAGCTCTCCAAGATACAACCACCAATGAATTGAGTCTAATCGTCAATTGAGAAATACTTTACCAAGAATTTATGTATACTCTATGCACATAATTTTACTGATGAATCCAAATGACTCACAAATCATGCGTCTCATAAGCAATATAACTTAAAACAAACTGTTTCTGGTGAATTATCTTCACACTGTCTATTTTACCAATTAACTTTTCACATGAATAATCCAATCACTCAAGTTAATTCCAAGATTCATAAATGTCCAGGTGCAAATTGTACCAATACAACACCACATTTAGATCCTTATCCAAATCACTTTTAAGTTAACCAATAAATCTTTCATAGCAAGGTCTGTTAATTCTACAAGTAATTGTCCAACACAATACTTGATCATATGCTTATGTTCACTGACTAGGTTAAGTGCACCAAATAACCCTAGTAACTAGGAATACATAGTAGATTCATACAAAATTTATCGTGCACACATGAGAATAATCTCACTATGACCCAATACATAAACACATCACTATTTGAATCTTCACAAGATCCACAAGAGTGATTGGATGCTTGCTTAACAATCTATTGCAAAAACTAGACACAATAAATTGATCTAGAATGGCAATTTTACATTTAACAAGTAAGAACAATAAAAAAGCATTGATCATTAATAAAATCCAAGTCCACACATGTGAACCACAGCTTGTTGTATGGCCTGTAGACAGAGAATGAGAGCAATATCACTTTGGTTGCATTTAGATCACAAACACACAATACAAAATTGTAGTAGCTGGAGATTTTCCAATGAGCTCCAAAAATTTTCTAAGTGTTCAATATGGAGAGAGTCTCCTACATAGTGACAACATTAAGTTTTTTAAAGTCGACACAGATGCGAAGTTTTCCATTTTTCTTAGGAACGATGACGATTGCAGAGACCCAATCAGTATGTACGAATTCATAGATAAATCCTGCATCTAACAAGCATTGTAATTCTTCTTTGATTTTGGCATTGTAGATCGGATTACATCTGTAGTGACAACTAGCAGTTGGTCTCGCACCCAGTTTAAGGACAATACAGTGCATAACTACTTGGGGAGAGACTCCTTTCATGTCTTTATAGGACAAAGCAAAGACATGTTGATATTTGCACAAAAGCTTCTCAAGCCTTCTACGTTGTTCCCGATTGAGATGAGCCTCGACGTGGACAATGTATTCGTTACTTTCATTGGGCTCACTCAAGGAGAGAGTGATGGTTTGGGCAGGGCCTTTGTAGGGTGAATTACATTTGGCTCTCGTTGAGCTTGTGGTAGTTGGTGGATGGTCACATCCTCGATCGTATAGTCTTTAAAATATGCAAGCACATCATGTGCTGGGGATTCAAAGGGGGCCTTGTCTTTCAACTATCTGGATGGTGATTTGGGAGGTTCGGGGATTGGCGTATGAGCAGATGTGATATCGAAAACCTCCCTAGTAGTTGTAAGGTCTCCAGGCGGATTTGAATGGATTTTTGCATCTTTTCTTTCATGGTATGGCCACGAGGTTGTGGCTTCGTAGGACGTGAGGTGTGCGAATGAGAAAGTGGTGGCACATCATGGAGGATCTCGTCATCGATTTAAAAAATTGTTTTTTTCCTCACTGAGGTCCCATGGATAATTTGGTTGTTTGACATGGTATAGCTCGGTATTAGGTTTTTCGACCGTAACTTTGACAACTGGTTCCACTTTGGATGAATACTGCGGGAAGGCTTTGAGTGGAAGTACCTCCATGCAGTTGAGGATCTGAATATCATAAATGTCCAAATCTTCTGGACAATTTTGAGTTCGTAAGACATTGTCATCATCTACGAATAAATTTTTTGATTCATCAGTAGGTAGCCATGCAACATTTAACAACTCAGATTGTGTGGAAGAATTTTAATAAAATTGATATTAATGATAGGTGTGTCTAGATTAGAAAACTGTTCGTTATCAACCAGAGGAGTATAGGTAAAATCATCCTAATGTTGAGCACAATAATCAGCATTCAGACAATCAATGGTAGCCAAACTGTGACTCCAGTTTATAATATCGGTAGATTCAACATAATGACCTTTTTCTTGGGTGGACTGGTATGGCTCAAACACTGAATTAGTAGTAGATGATCCCTTGTCGTGAAAACGTCCCAGCTGAATCAATGGTAACAGAGCTATCTCTATTACCAAAGGTGACTCGTCCTTTTCTCTAGTCATGAATGACTCTTGCATTGGTGAGCCATGGGCAACCTCTTCACGTAATAGGCTATGGCAGTAGCTTCTGTCCAGAACTTTGCAGGTAGGTGTGCTTGATGTAGCATTGATTTGGCTGAGTTGAGAAGATTTCGGTTCTTCCTTTTTGCAATCCCATTCTGTTGAGGTGAATAGGAAGTAGTGAGCTGTCTTTTGATGCCATGTTCAGCCAGGTAGTCACATCTCGTTGGAGATGTATTCGCCGCCACCATCAATTCGAAGTGCCTTCATTGTGTCTCAGCCATGGCCTTGAATCTCTTGAAGCATTCAAAGGCTTCAGATTTGTGCTTAGTGAACATGACTGTAGACCATCTAGAGTAATCATCTATGAAAGTGATAAAATAGACTGCATCTCCTAAGGATGGAGTTGCTATGTACAAGATCTAATACATGCCTTGATTTGATGGAATGTGATTTTGGAAACTTGCTTCTAGAGTGCTTCCCATAGATGCATGATTCACAAAAGAAAGATTTCCTATTTGATGAAGATGAGAAATTCAAATCATCAACTAAATTATTACAAAGCATATAAGAAAGTAATCTTTTATTCATGTATCCAAATCGACTATGCCACAGAATAGCACTTCACATTTTCATTAGAGATACTAGCTAATGCAACTGAGTTAGAAAGTAGGTAAAGGTTTCCAACTCTAGTGTATGTAGTCAGAGGAGTATTTTTCTTGAGTATTGTACACTGCTCAGATGAGAAACTAACAGTGTAGTCCTCATCAGTTATCTTAGAGACTGAAACAGGTTCTTTGATAGCTGAGGAACGTGAAGGACGTTGGGAACACAACTGGATAGATTCTTGTTGAATGTGACCTTGACTGTTCCTTTGCCCTCCATGCGTATGGTGCTTGCATCTCCGGGGTAGATAAATTGGTCTCTATTGTAATCTGTGTACTCCATAAACCATTCCTTGCGATGTGTTGGGTAGCGTCACTGTCTAGGTACCAGCTATCACAATCTTCGTTGCTACTGTTGTAAGCCATTAACAAATGTGTATCTTGCTCCTTGAAGTCTTTCACGTTGGAGGAGTCTGGCTGCTACTGTTGGTGTTGTTTTTTTGACTCATTACAGATCCTGATGTGACATTCCTTGATGTCGTGATTAGCTCTTTTGCAATATTTGCAAAAGAGCTTCTTCCATGATCCACCATGCTGAGTATATGCGTGAGGCTTCTGTTGTTGCTACTGCACTTGATTCTTGCCCTTGGAATGATCTTTCTTCTTGGTGTATAGAGCCATGGATTTGTCTTTGATGGATAGGCTGCTAGTCTTTCTGGCTCTCTCGTTCTAATCAGCTGCTAGATGCAAAAACAGTCTAATAGACAGCTTATGCTAAAGATAATCATAGCTTTACGTGTTCTAATTGTCCAACAGGATCTTAAAAATCAAATCATACTCTAAAATGAGAGTACAATCCACCGAAGAGATTACAGATGGTTTGTGTGTGGTACTACTGAAATCAGATGTGAAGTATAGTTATGAAATAATGGAAGAGTAGTATGATATTGCGAGTTCCTCAGGCGTCAAAGATAGCCATCGTCTAATCAAAAACTGAGGAGTCATAGTCGTCCGTGTTCTGATCAGAGTGAGTATACAAGCGCGATCAAACAACAACGAAAGTGCATTCAATCACAACAAGCATTCATCTATGTTGTACACAGATAAAAAACATGCTACTTCTATATTACACTAAAGCACAACACAAATAGCAATTACAACCAAAAATTGACGGCGTAATTGGGAGGCTCAAATAATAAATCTCATGGACGGAGCAACCACTAATCTGTGCTTCGATGATCTATTTATAGATTTCATCCGTGTATTAATTACATTGAATGTTTGTCACCTAATCAGGAAAGCCATTGTACTTGGAAGTATATGGCTTTTGTGACAACTGTACATAGTGTATAAGATCAACAAATCAGTATCATTGATGCGGACAAGGATGTCGCAAAATCTCTCACTTTTATTTTACGTGAAGTGGTTTTCTCTCACTTCGCAAATTACGGGAAGTGGCTGGGAATGTTCCTCATTCATTTTAGACGACCTTCGACATTTTTCTCTCTCTTCAGGTTTTTGCGAAAAAGCCGAAGGTGTCCTAAATAAGTTTAAGGCGCTCTTAGAAAGTTGAAGGTGCCCTCAAAAAAACGAAGATCTCTGTAACAGTTTGGCTTTCTCACGCTTTTCGAAAAAAAATGAAGAAGCCGAAGGTAGCTTTAAAACAACTTGAAGGTGCCCTTAAAAAGTTGGCGAAGGTGCCTTAAACAGTTTAACTATTAAAAATAGAGGACCTTCTAGAATTTATCTTTTTTCGCATTTTTTGAAAAAATGTGAAAACTTCCGAAGGTGCTGAAAAATAGTTAAACTTTTGAACTGCGAACAAGTTTGACTTCTTCAAAATAGTTGAACGGAAGAAGTTGAAGGTAGTATTACATTTTTTGAAAAAGTGCGAAAAATGCGAACATTGTGCGACACTTAGTGTATTTCTGCAGGCTGTTCAAAAAGTAATGTAAATCTGCAGACTTGTTCTAAATGCAAGTTTGTGGAAGTCCTTGAAGATGGCCAAGTCTTCAATGACGTCTCGTTATTATATTTAACATATCAACTCAAATTTATAATGGGATTGGTTACCCTTTGCTGGCGATCAGTCAGAAGCTCGTTGTAGACATTCTTCAAGTAATTGGCTATCTAAGCTATGATTCACCAAGGAGGCAATTGTGGGCTTAATTTCCAACAAGATCAATGGTGTAGGGATCAATGAAGTGCAAAGCTGGTTGTGGTGCAGGTTGGTTAACGACAAACTGTTGACGTGGTTGGTACTGATTTGGTGCAGTTGGTCGTGGTTGGTACACCCATGTTCGTGGCATGGGCTTTTGTGGAGGGTAGGGGCAGTATTCTTGATACATGGGTCAGGGTGCTAATGGATAATGATTTTTTAGTTGAGATCATTCATTAGCAATGTGATTCTATGAATAGATCAGACATCATACATTCTCTCTTGATGGAAAAGATTGATTAGCAATATGTTTCATGGCGGTTTGGAAATCAGCAATGAGTTTATTCATATGGGTTTGTTTGGGTCAAAACGGACAAAGGACCCAAAAATAGGGACTTTTCTTGTTTTTAGATTGTTTCTTCAGAATGAAGAATTTTCCCCTTTCATGAACTTGGGACCCAACTCAAGTTTCACTTTGAAATTTTTTAATGAAATTGCAAGGTGAATTGCACTTCAGTTCTTCAGGGCCCAATTTAACCTTCATCCAACGGTTCTTTCAATCTAGCGGCCTTTCTTGTATACAATCCCCACCGTGGATTCATGATCTTCTCAATCCAACGGTCATGAGCGCTTTTGTGCACTGATGGAAGCTCTTCCAATCATTGTCCTCTCCAAGACACTACTGGTCTGGCCTGACTGGCTGCGCGCGACAGCTCTCCTCCTCCCTATCTACGGTTGCGCCTCCCCAAGCTGATCTTTGTCTAATCAAACTCATTTTAGGATTGATTTGAGCACGATCTGAGGCCTAGAGCAGGGTCGCCCTACTGATTCCAAGTCTGTAGAGTGTTCAAACGTAGAATTCTGTGGGAAAACGGTGATTTTACAGCGAACTTGACAAAGTGGCTTTTTTTCACCTTTTACCGCAAATCTACTAGGTTATCTGTCTGTAGACGAATCTCTGACATAAACCTCAAAATCTCTCCATGGCTGGTTGATAATATAATTAGCTTCCTTCCTGTCCTTACGACATCCAAAACGGTGCACAAACAACGTGTAGAAAACCATAACCCCAAACTAGTTTCAATTTTCAACTAGATTCAAAATTGTCAATCTTTCACCAAATCATCCTGTCACTCGGGCTTGATGTTCGTTTTTTGAGAATTTTGTTCTTCTGGACGTGCATGGTAAGTGTGCTACTACCATCAAGAATTTCATTATTCTCAAAAGACTTCGGGACCTTTATTCATGTCTTCATCTGGATAAAGCCAGCACCTCCATAGATCTGCCTCTGGATAGATCAGACATGCCGACTACCTCAAGGAGGAAGAGGAAGCAGGTTGTCCCCAAAAAAGCTGGATCTCGTAGGCCAACTGCATCCCTTCCTCTGAGTCCTGTTACTTGTCAACCTCCTCACAAGCACTGAAGGTGGAGATAACCCAAGAGGAGCTTGACAAGATAACAAAAAAATCTATAAATATTGTTTCGACATCCGTTTTAAACCTTGTACATAATCTTTTTGTAAGAATCCCATACGATCCTCGACAAACATATTTTTATTTTGACCATTATAATGAATATGAATCTTATTTAGCCAATAAAATTGATATGCTCGACAACTATTTTAATTTTTTTCTTCCAGATCCAAACAGAAGCTTTCGATTAGGTCCCAAATTTTGTACAGAGCTTAAAAATAAAACTTCAGAGATTACAGATACAATTGTAGAAGCTAGCCAAAAGTTTTTGCAGCACAATATCAGTCTCGATTCCATAGGAGACATTTTTGTTGTTAGTCCTTTTTTCATGTCGGTAGTGAAAGCAAAAGAGACCACTTTTGAAAGGGTTGTATATTTCATCGATTGCAGTTTAGTGGCCAGATTCTATTTGATTCCATATGAGAATAAGTAAGTTTTGCTAGTATGGTGTTGACACCTTTTATTTTGATGATTATACTCCTGTCAAAATTGATTCTAATTTCATTTTGATTGTTGTAGTCGGCATTGGAGCCTGAATATTCTTTCTATGAAAATAAATGAGGGAGTATCAAATTTTCTATGTGTAAAAATAAATTCAGCAAAAAATACACAGAGAATTTGATTCTCTACTTCATGATGTCATTCTTGAAATACCGACAACGACAAGTTCTATTGGGAAAATAGCCATTAAATCTCTCAAGGTATATACAATTTATCGCTAGTATGCATCTTTTTTTGTATTTTAAATCTCTCGTCATGGCATGAATAAATCATATATCATAATATTAACAATTTTCTTTCAATATATGCAATTTGTACAACAAGAAGATGTTTTTAGTTGTGCATGATTCATGATGTACAATTTTTGAGTGGTACAATAATCTACAAATCGATGTTGATATTGAAAATGTAATATTTTGTTCATTTGTTGTTCTTTTCATTCTAATTCTTATTTCTTTAGTGTCACTGCCACCTTGTTTGTGATGATAGTTCACGCTTGAGTCGTACAATCCAGACAAAGTGTATAGTTGCTCAGGATGCAGATCTTATAATATACGATCAAAGAGGCATAGAAGTCTTTTCTAATACAGAGGAAGGCGAAATAATAGGACAGGAGATTGTTGCCTATACAGCTTCTGATACTAATATAGAAAATTAAAAAAAAAACTTACTGAATAGGATTTTAAATGTAAATAAACGTGTATATATATTACCATCCAAAAAAGGAGATACAATCTTACATGTAAACAACCCATTTATGGGATTCTTATTGATATCAATATACATTGTTACAATCAAGTTGTGTCCATAGTACAATACTGTATTGCAATTTTCTAGATTGATAAGAAACAAGATTCTTGTTTTCATCTTCAATAACGATGATAGACATATATTTTCTAATAATAAATCTCAGTGTTCTTCCATGAGTTGGCTACTTTCGCCAATATCTCTGCATTTGATCTCGAGCTCATGTCTTTTACGTACTTGCATAAATTTAACACAACGTATGTTACATTTGGTATAAAAATTATACGAGCAATTTTTGAAAGAAACTATTCATACAAAATAGGGTGTTTACAGAGTTACTTACGAGTTTACCATTGGAAATGAATCTAAAGTCTGAAGGTATATTATATTGTAGGAGCAACAGTTCTCGCCTGATGTAATTTAGGCTCCAATCTTCTTCCACCTCAACACATGTCAAAAGTGCATCATTGTATTTTATCTCTATATTTTTTCGTTTAGAATGTCCACTGACTTTCAAGTCTTGATCGAGTGGCACCCTTTTACTTTTGATATTTTTCCATCTTTGATAATGAAAGCATAAGCACTTTCAATTTGATATTGAAAGCACATGGAAGACATTTTAATTCTACATTCTATATGTCCATTTGATTTTTTGTCCCAACTTTCATCCATAGGTTCAGATAATAAACTATCTAATAAATTCTTACATACAAACATCGTTGGGTTTTGTGTACATTGACACTTGAAAAGAAATCCACAAATATATTCAAAAAAGTAAACCAATTTAATCAGACTGTTTTTTATCTCGTGCTTATTTTTAATGAATTGTTTACAATATTATATAGCTTGCAACGAAATGATTTTGAAACTGCAACATATGGAGCAACCCATTCATCACTTCCTAAACTATGTAATGGAATTGGGACTATTTGTCCAAAATCTCTTTTTATATCAGGAATGTACATAGATTTATAAAAAAAGATTCCACAATCAGCAAGATCTTTTGTAGTTCTGCCTCTATATTGCAACTGTTCAATATCAGTGTTTACTACATCTAACACACCTGCAAGAGATCCACTTGACTCCCATTCATTTATATTGGATGGATATAAATCTACAAGAGAAAAATAATCAAATTGGCAAGTTTAGTAATAGATGATAATGAATGACAACATTGATCAAAGTAATGTAATATATCGATACTCACAGTTGTTTTTTTTGTGATCCTGACAGTTGAATCATTGCACATTTATCTTTGAATGCATATATACATGTTGGACTAAAATTTTGGAAATAGATTTTCCTCCTGATGATGTTCTGAAATTCAAAATTATGGCCTTCCAATAAGACCAAAATGATAGTTTGAGAAGGACGACACCAAGATTGTACGTATGCGTATGTATCGTTTCAACAAATGCTTTCCTGGGAAGGTACGAGCTAGAAATGTTGCAATTAGACTCAAAAGGCAAGCGGAAACGTACAACAAAGAATCAACCAAGAGTCGATGACATAAATCTTGAAGATGTAGATGTACTTGCATTAATTAATTTTGAGTTGACAATGACGAATCATTTACGCAAGTCAATAATATCTATTTTGCAAGAACGTCTTGGATTAAATGCACAACCATCATCTTCGACTCGACTTCAACGTAGCAAAGCCACATTACAAGGTTTTCTCTCAACATTGGAGACCGATTCAGATGAATAAATTTGCTTGTAGACTCTAATGAGGAAGATAGATCATCAACTTCTTCAACTGAAAAAGAAAGCCTTGATAATATTTCAAGCACTGAATTGAGAGGATTTAGTGAGAATTCTTTGGAATTTGAATTGTAAAAAAAAAACATCTAATCTATTTTAAGTGTTTTCAAAATTTGTGGATTTACTGTAATTGGCTTCAGATGTATTCTACGAGTTATTTTCATGGAAGTCGATTTAAACTATAAAAACATCATAAATGCTTGTATATTTTGCTTATTTTCTAATATGTCTCTTGTCTTGGTCTTACTTGCCAAAGCAACTTGTCAGGCCGTACTTAAACAAAAAAGAAAAATAGAGAAAATCAATGAAATAACTCCAAATAAACTCATTGGCTTAAAAATGTGTATTAACATTGAGGAGAAAATTCATATATACGTACCAATCTGTCATTGACTCGAAAACAAAAAATATTTAGGAATATCATATTGTAGCAACGTAAGCTCTGATAGAATGAATTTAGTGTCCAATCCCCTTCCACCTCAACTGTTGTAATAATAGCATCATCTAGATTTTTGTTTGATCTTCATGATTCAATGTAAGGTCTTGATCTACAACCTTCCATTCATTGTTAACTTTAGACCATCTTCTATAATAAAATGTTAAAGAAGCCATTTGTTTCTCTATATGGTATCTAAATTTCATTGACGATTTATTCACTATTCACTCGAATGTTGCCATCACTTTTTTTATCCCATTGATCATCTAGGAGATCTAATAACATGTCATATGTTAAATCACTAGAAATAAACATTGTTGCTTTTCTCCAAACATTACAATTAACAAAAAAAAAAAATCTACAAATATTACAAAGGGCAAAAACCAATGTAATCTATTGATTTTGAAACCCCTACTATATTTCATACAATTTTGAATGTCCATAAAAAACCATGATTGGAAGCTCTCTACTATGGTAGAATCCGGAGGAATCCATTCTTCACTTGAAAAAGACAGTAGCGATATTGCCTCCAATCTTCCAATATTTTATATTGAAGAAGACTAATATCAGAATGAATAACATCTAAAATTGCTAGCAAGGGATTGTATTGGTTGCCATTCAATATGTTCAATATACAAATCTGCAGAAAAAACAAAAACAAAAACAAAAAACAAAAAACAAAATTCGAGCGGCGAACAACGTTATGATGTTTTACAGGTGTAAATACATAACTGGGCCATGTGTACGTGGAATAGTTGAACAGTCAAAAACATCATCTTGACAAAAGGCCCTTTTGCAGTTTGGATTTCCTCTAATATTTTTTTTCTTTGTGATGATGGCCATGCCCCAACTAAAGGCCATAAGCCATGACCAAATGGTCACTAGCTAGGTTAGCCTTGAAATATCATGGCCCTATCCAAGACTTTAAGGCCCATCCTACTTGCAATTAACACTTCAATCATTAGGCCAAGTGAAAAGTTTCATTACCCACTAAGCTAGTCATCGACTAGGCCAAAGGCTAGATGCCATGGCTCAAGCTCAAACCCAATTATTACTTGCTACCCAAGCCACGCTTAAAGGGTAGAAAGGCTGAAGACGAGAGAGTTTCATATGTACTAGATGTTTGATTTGGGATTTACAAGTACTTTGAGTTGATTTTGGGAAAATACTACTCTTTTGAAAACTTCTACATTTCAGTAATTTTTGCAGGCATTTCTTTGTATTCATTTAAGGATTAAAAATTTTGCATGGAGAGAGTATTTGACTAATTGATTATTTTAATGCAATCAAATGATTTGTGTCTATGCTTTAGTACATAAAGGAAAAATAATGACAATTTCCTTTGATAGGCAGTGAGTCGGTTAGAGCTTCCTTTCTTTTATGTGAGGTCAAGGGTCAAATTCCAAAGTGCAATATAATGAAGGACATACAAGAGAAAAACAAATGTTGACTTACTGAGTTTAGATGCTCATTTTGGATAGCTTAGAAATTCACTAAGTCACAACATCACATATCTTGACGAAAGAGCCCCTTAAAAGCTCTTTTCGATGGGCAAAGGATGCTCACCATTTAGAATTGAGTCTTGATACAAGGCAAGCCATCATTTGCTTATGGGTAGGAGGAGGCCAGTTTATAGCTAGTGTCATTCTACCTTGGAATTGAACTTGGCGTTGGAGGTGGCTAACTACGGACATGGCTCACTTCATGCATTGCAGGGAGAGCACATGTAGGCTTGCTAACTAGTCATGAAGATTGATCTAGTGGATGATGCTGAAAGGATGCCTTTTAGGGCTATGATGCTCTTGAAGTTTGTCCAGCCTTGAGGCCAAGGATGTTCATGCTGTGAATTCTTGCTTGCCCTTGGGGGCCATTGTTCTCATAGTCGCATTAGTGTGGGTCAGCTTCTCGAATTTTAAAAAACAACGTGATTTGAAAGGTATCAGAAATCTTTGTTGCACGTTGGAAATATAAAAAAAAGGCAAAGTATTAAGACTTAAAACGTCAATTTAATAAAAACACATTTTTCAACTCACACTCACCTAGAGAAAATATGTCAACTTTGATAGAAACATCACCGTAGCTCACCATTGGGATAGCTCACCATAGATTAGCTCATCATCAGGATAGGTCACCATAGATTAGTTTATCGTGAAAAGTTATTAGTCAGAAAGCCAATATAATATGAGGAAGTAAAAGCTTAAAATTGTGGAGCTATTAGTCACAAAGCCAATATAATATGAGGAAGGAAAAGTTTAAAATTGTGGAGCTATTAGTCGCAACACCAATATAAAGGAAAAGTTTAGAAGGGTCTGGGAAGGTTCCCTCCGAGGCTCTTCATAAGCGGAATGATCGAGGACGTGACCCTCCGAGGTATAAAAACTCTTTTTACTTCCTTTTTTTTTTTTTTGGCCATAATCTCAGTTTTTGCTTTTTTACAAAGCAAAGGGAGGTGCCTCCCTACGCGAAATATATGTGCCTCCCCCTTTTTTTTCAAAAATTTTTACATGCACCTTCTAGATGCCGGAAAGTGCATGTAAAAACATTTTACTATTTTTACATAGACCTTGTGCCTGTAAGATGCATGTAAATAAAGACTTACGGCAAAAAAAACATTGAAAAAGAAAGTAAAACTAGAAATTATGGCAAGGAAAGACACCTCCTCGAGGCATTCCGCTCGAGAAAGGGCTTCTCGAGCTACTACCCTTGGTTGCGGACACCCTGGAAGCTACTGCCCCTGGCCGGACGCCCTTTTTGGGCACAATGCTCTTAGAGGTGACCTTTTGGCCGGAAGTTGCACGTAAAAGAACGTAAACCTTTTCACATGCACCCTCCGGCAGAGGTGCACGTAAAAAAATTTGAAAAAAAGATGGAGGGGGGAGGGGGTCGCACAAATTAGGCGTCCTTTGTAAAAAAGGAAATATTGGTTTTAGGTGTGAAGAAAAGTTGTAATTTCCTCTTTGTAGTGTAGGGTTGAACTTTATTTCCTCCTACAAGTGCCGGTCTCCAAAGGCTCTTTGTAGTGTAGGGTTGAACTTTATTTCCTCCTACAAGTGCCGGTCTCCAAAGGCTTGAGACAGGCCAAAGATGTAATGCCACGTGGCCCATGTATTTCGGGGAAAAGTTCCATGATTCCCTATATTTCGTCACGCTTACCTTTTCTTTGGCTAGAACTGCTTTCTCCCAACGCCCACACTCACCACTTCTTTTTTCACACTCTCTCGCGCTAGCTCTAGTAGCTCTGGAGCTCGCTCTTTCTTGCCAAGTAAGTGGGCGGTTCCTCTCTAAACAAACTGATGCTGATGTATAGGCAGGCAGGCAGGCATACCTATATTTGACTGCATTCTTTGACTACCGATGCGGGGCAGGGGCAGGGGCAGGGTTTCATTTCTTGTCCAAGGCACCATCTGCTGTCACTGTTTGTAATCCGGACCAAATCCCTGTCACTTTTCGGCTCTCGCATTTACTTGTTCAATCGTGCTCTCTGATCGTATTCATCGAGGATCGCCTTTTTTAGCTTCATCTAATTGCTGATTCTTGCTTGGTGGATGTGGGGGTTCCCGCATACGAGAGGATCAGAGGTTAATGAGTGTTTTCAAGTTACAGGAAGATCTAGAGTGATAGACGTAGACATATACAGGAAATTGAAGAAAAGAGGGAGATCCGCTGTTGTTTCATGTGAGAGCATGGGTTCTCGATGTGAATCTCGAAGCTCCATGGCAATTGCCCAATCGATTAGTTCCATCAGAACTGATCGACCGGTGTCTTTCTCCGAATGGCTGAAACCACATATGGTACAACCATTTTCTCAGCTTCCACTAGCGCCTCCCTACTTTGATCAGGGATTGTGCCTGGTTCCTTCTGCTAGTCACTGCAGCTTTGCTGTGGCTAACTCATCATCAGCGGCTAAGATTATTTTTCAGGAGCACCACTCCATAATGATGAAGCATCAGACGCAATTGCCACCCAAACCTCGTTTTGAATCAGAAGAACGCCCTTTTCTAAGTCTTAGACCTCCAGAACCCGATACTAATCCGACTCCCATTAGCACTTCTGTCCATTTACCAAGATCCACCTGTAAAAATGAGAGAACGGATGATTCAGATGATGGAGTCACAATAGCACTGCAGATCGGGCCACCCAAGTTTGAAGCTTCCAGCTGCATGCATAGCAGCGAATATGACAAAAATCTGCAGCAATCAAAAGGAAGGCTCGCAGATGGTCAATATTGGATCCCTAATCCGGCCCAGATTCTCATTGGACCGACACAATTTTCTTGCCCAGTTTGTAGCAAAACCTTCAATCGATACAACAATATGCAGGTACGTTGTGTAAGAAACCGCAAGCATTTTTGTCGGCTTCTTCTTCTTTTCCTTTTCCAAATTTTCCGCTTATCTTTGCAGTGATTTTCCTGAATAGTAAGCTACTCAATATTGCAGTAATATTCTGCTAAGTACAGCTATAACTAAATTCGCTCCCTGGCTTTCTAACTATGGTTGTTATTGAAATTCTCTTGATAGTATATTGAAGTATCAAAACGCCTCGAGGCTAGAATTCCAATATTTTTTTCACTATATCCTGTGTTGCGGAAAGTTCCTGCAGTTTCGATACAATCGCGCTTCTCGGTCAGTTAGTGTTGATAAACCACCTTAAACTTCGATTTTCTGCAAAAATCTACTCTCTATCAGAACCTTATCGCATGACATATGCATGAATCAACCTTAAAATGGACAAGAACCTTAGGAGGCCTGAGACAATTTAGTTCGTTGTAAGCTTTTATGACTGCAAGCAGCATCGCAATGGTCAAAATTCCTTTGCAAGAAGAATGTGTCGAGGTCCTAGTTCTTTCTCGTGTTTAATGCAAATCCACTGATTTTGAGACTTGCATGGTTTGGTTGGGTACGGAAATGGCCAGATGATACGAACTTATTACAAAGGTTGTATCCATATTATTACTGACTTCTTTTGAGACTTCTGATGATGATAAACTGTTTCTATAATTTCGATACTTTCCGGTCCTTTTTATGAGTATGTTGCGTCTCTTGCAGATGCACATGTGGGGTCATGGATCTCAGTATCGAAAAGGTCCCGAGTCACTGCGAGGAACGCAACCTACAGCCATGCTCAGACTTCCCTGCTACTGCTGTGCGATAGGTTGCCGAAATAACATAGATCATCCAAGGGCAAAGCCACTCAAAGACTTTCGCACTCTGCAAACACATTATAAGCGTAAGCATGGAATCAAGCCTTTTCCATGTCGTAAGTGCGGAAAAGCATTTGCAGTTCGAGGCGACTGGCGTACTCATGAAAAGAATTGCGGCAAGCTTTGGCTCTGTACATGCGGTTCTGATTTCAAGCATAAGCGTTCGCTTAAGGATCACATCAAATCTTTCGGTAATACTCACGCCCCTTATGGCATTGAAGACCGTGAGGAAGTGATAACTGAGGAGGAAGAATTACTTTCTGGTGGATCTCGATGACCTAACTGCAGATTCTCTCATAATCACCTAATCTGAAGGGGGCTCACAAAACGCAGGCATCCCGCACAAGAATGCCACATCTCTCACTCTCAATGCAAATGTTTTGTCTTCAGTTGCCGAACGAGGAACGCAACTTTTTGAAGAATTTATGCTATTTCCAGAATTTTGCAAAACAGAAAATATCCGTTATACAACGGTTCTAACCAACTCTTTCACACAAATTTCTCCAACTCTGCAGGCTGTAGTGGGACTTACGTCTTGATTGTGTATTCCTTCGCTCTATCTCGACCTTTGACTTATAAGTTTTAACATCTTCAGCTTGTGGTCAGCATGTCATAAAGGCGGTGACGACTTGCTGAATATACACCTTCTTTAGGTCCTAGGATGAAAGTTGCAGCACTGTCAAACTTGAAACTACCAGTCGTTTTTGAAATTAATGTATGTACAATATACTCGGTACTCTCCTCTCGTCGTAATAGTAAAGACAATCACGGAAGCAGCGTTTCTAAGTTTATAAGAACGACCGTATACATTGTCAATTAACTCAATTCGTACAGTTTAAGCAATTACGTTTCCTTCGAACTTGCATCATACTTCGTAATGGCATAATCTGGAATTTCTAGTTCTACCTTTGCGCGGTACTCTCTTTCTTTGAACTACTTGACATGTCTCAAACACCCGCTATATCAGAAAATCGCGATGGATACTCATACGATTTGTTCAAATTTCAAAATGATTCCCTTTGCAGATCTGATCTTCCCAACCTTGTCCACTTCAAGCAGGTTCGTGATAAGCACTGTCATCAATCGAGGAGGTCCATAATTCTATACTTGTCACCCGTCGAATCGCTGTCGAAAGTCTTGGTGGCGAGTTGATTGTTGTAGATACTAGATTCACGATTCATCTTTATAGAGTGGTTTTGCCACAAGGCCAGATTTATCTTTAATCAATCAACGAGTTCGTGGAAAGAATATCAGCACTCTTCTTAATCCGGCAACACATTCCTCTTGCGACCATGCCTGGAACGGCAAGAAGCTGACAATGCCGAGCTGTACAATGTAGTGGACAGCCATTCCAGCAATGAAGATCTTCATCAAAAGATTGCCGCAGTGAGTCTATCCTTTGTCATGATTTACCGATTTTAGTTACTGCAACTTTTACATCGGCCATTTTACTGGAGGCTTTAAAACTTCTAAGATAACCCGTAAGGCTTTATGAAAGTTATTTTGAAGAACTGATTTAATGTGCTAATTTATTATCATGCTCTTTAGATCATAAAGTCCATTCTCATAATTCATCGTCTTCTGTAACCTGTTCCCAGTGCAGTGTGCTTGTGGTAACTATGGTAGGTCTAAACAATGCGCCTTTTTGTTCCAAAGAATCTTCCGCAATTGAATGGAAAACTATGCGGGAGGTTTTACGTTATCTCATTTCGTCTATGTACCGGTATGCTTGTAACAATTGTTTTTACATCTTACGTATGTCTGCAACACTTGCATGGATTTTGGCTGAGAAACTCAAATTCTTCTCGTCGAAGCTTCTATCTCAGCGTTCCGTTTATTGCGTGTAGTCGTGAAATTGTCGTGAGCATAGTTGTTGTGATTTACATTTTGGAGAAGCCAGTGCTGCAAGTTAAGTTTTGGTCTATTTCTGCCGATATGTGACCTTGCTCTTCAGCCTAGTTCCGACCTGAAATGAGAACCTTTTTCTTACTGTATCAAATGTTTTGGTTTTGGTGATACCCCTTCGGAAATATCTCATATTGCATCACAGCCTAACTTTTAAGCAAAAGCATCCAGTCATCAATACATGAGTCAATTTTTACTTTTCCTGCAATTGCTGATCAGAGTATTGTGTGTGCGCGCGCGCGCGCGCGAGAGAGAGAGAGAGGGAGCAGTATCGAACGAAACGGTACACACACAGAACAGAATCAATTCTACACATAAATGAGCGTACATGATCCGACCAACCTACAACTGTTGTCTGCATCCGCCATCCTGTCTGCCTGCATACATAATCAATAACACATATCTGCTCGGATCTGAATCACTAATTTATAATATCCCTTATCCTCCGTTTCATAATTTAGCATACAATCCAAGAGCAGTAGATATTTCACACAGTTTGTGGTAACGGAATGGGTTCTCGTGGTTGATCTTCTTTTAAGTTCTCACTAGGTTGCTAGAAAGAAGCCTGAAGGTATCATCGATGGGTGGGTTATCCTTGGTTTTTGTCCACATATCTTCTGGGGCTCTTTCGCTAGGTATGTCCTCATAGCTAATGAAGGGCTTCATTCTAAGCCTTGTCCATGCTGGCCATCATCGTGCATTTTCACCACCTTGCTAGAAGACCTATATACCAAGGCCGAGCTGAAGTGGTTTCTTAACATCTTGCATGACCTTACAGTTTCCCTCAATAGGGTCCAATACTCGTGACTTGTTTCTCGGTACTCTCCTCATCACAAATTGTCATGCTCCTAGCTTGCTATACTTCTAATTGCAGATAATTCTGGCCGCATGCTCTTGTTGTTGCCGCGGTTGTGCCTCTCTTTGACCAATTTGCCTCCAACTGAATCCACTAGTTTTTCTTCATTACAACCCCCCATATAAATGCGTGTAGACAAACTTTTACCCCTCTCGTATGACATGATGGTATAGTTATCAATCTTAAATCTAGGGTCCCTAACAAACACTTAACATGATGGTACGATGCTTCTTGCTAGTTATAACTTGTCCCTCTCATGGCTATTATAGACATCCTTGATCATAATTCTAATGCAATGCTTTTTTCTGTTGATTTTTCCCATTCATGGCCACTGCTAACATCCTTGATCATTCTATGTGATCTCTTTAATGCTTGAATAAGATGTTCCACCAACCCATATATATTTGTGGTGATCTTAGACTTATTCTTTGCAGTATGATTTGATGCTAATCGCATGTCTCCTTGAATTTTCCATCCAAGTCCCAACCATTGTCTACGACTTGATTTGTGGCCATGAATGTAGAAGTAAGAGTTAGTAGACTATATTAGTGATGGACATAATGCACAAGAGAGGACTACACTTCAGTATGAGTTGGTGGCCACAAATATAGATATTGGGAATTCTTGTTTCAACAACTAATGATAGTGTTCACTCTAGTCATGACCATAACTATAAGCCTATTAGATCATCTAGTAGGTAATCTCTACAATGGGTTGGGATTTGGTGGTATTGGATGCCATACCTACTGGCTATAAAGAATCAATCAGCAATTTTGTGCATACATTCATAGCCCTAGATTGAGCTCTATATATAAGTAGTAATGTCCCTCCTGTTTGTCATGTTGCTTATGTTGTTCTATGCCAAATTCAAATCCTAGGAAGTCATTCCACTAGTATCACATCCTAAAATTACTAATTAGCTACATGATTTGTCTAGGATTGATGGCAATGGGTGCTTCTCGGACAAAAATGAGTGCAACTTCTTAAGGAAGAGAGGCACATGATCAAGTGATAAGTTCTCCACAAGTGAATTGAATGGAAAGTCTCTAGCATTTTTTTTAAGGTTGTATTTGGAATCTTGTTGAATGATTATTAGAGTCTTGCTATGCAAAATCTTGTTTGTGGCATTGATGGAAAGTTATGCATGAGAGTGTTGGTATAGTGCATGAGATTGGTAATTATTTATTGGATATGTGATCGATTCATTGTCAATATAGTAAGATTATCACATACATGCTTAGTTAGGATGTTTTTGTGGGTAACTATAAAATGAGTGCTTGCAAAATTGGACAAAATTTGGTATACTTCAAGAGTCCAGCTATATGAGGCCTTCTTGCATGCAAAAATGTTATTGGTCTGAAATTGGTTAGTTCTACTAATGCCAAAATTTAGATACCTAGATTTAGCATGACATCTTTGAATTTGTGGCATGAGAATTCTACCAAATGTAGTTATCACTTGATTGCATGGTGAAGGGTATCTAAGAGTTGTCATAATTGTTAGAAAAAAATGGAAACAATGTGCTAAGCAATATTTCATAGTACACCGGGGTAAAATTGCTTGTAGTTTTCATGAGATTTGAACGTAACAAATGGACAATTTCTACAAATTTAACTACGAAGACTCGGTAATTGAACCACATTTTGTCCCTTCATAGTTTCTGAACCATGCAGTGGCTTCGGGCTACGAACTACGATCAATGACTTGATTTTAAGTGATTTTCTTTTTCTTTCAGCTTTGTTATAGATTCAATAAAAGATTTAGGTTTGAGACTATCTTTCATTTCATGTATACAGAATTTAGTTTTCCAAAACCTATCAACTCAAAAAACTATTGTGAAATTGCCATGATTATGTTGTTCGAAGTATCCTAGTCATGTAACCTAGTTGCAAAAACCATTTCCCTTGTTCATTTTCATACTCTTGTTCTTCTACATTATGAGAATGAGCTATTCCTACAAAAATGGGCCCGTTCTCCTATAAAAATGACTTTTGCTTTTCCCAGAAGATTGCAAAATGATTTCAAACAACTAAAAGGATCTTCTTGCATTCCACCAATTTCTTTTATTTGAAATTGAGGCTTGTTCTAAAACCATCCTTCCATTCACATTTCAGAACCAGGATGCTACTAGGTGTGAGATTTAGCCTACCATTTTGTAATATTTTGCTTTTTCAATAAAGATACTAAGAGAGTTGGCACTAATCTCAACTGTAACCAAATCAGTTTCATACACAAATAGGAGACCAAAATCGTATTTTTACCTCTTTATTTTTTTTGAAACTATTACATAAAGATAGATGGCATATATAAGGATTTTCTTGTATGTCTATCAATGATAAGGAAAATGAGACATAGACCTGAAGTAACTTGACTTTCAATAACAATATATAAGCCAAAGATATTCATAGCTAGGAATGGCAAGAAAGATATCAATTATGGTTGTGCCAATTTTGAGCATTGATTGCACGCAAAGGGACTAGTTGAAACTCCTATCAGAGATGTGGGAACACTTGCTATAGAGAAGATTCCTTGAGGTGGGCACATCACAAATCTATGACTATTAGCTCCTAAACCTAGAGAACCATCATTGTATGTAGTGTGGAAAAATGTGATGAAACATAGCTTTAGAAGGTGCAAAAAGGGTGTGTAAGCTTGTTATACTAAAACTATCATGATGGTGATTGTGATGGTGTTGGCCTAGGGGTTGGATAAGCTAAGGATCTCATAATCAATGTTTGGAGAGCTTTTGTTGATGTAGCACACTCTCATCTGTTGAGAGCATAGCCACTATACAAGTAGCTTGGAGAAGGCTGACTAAAGCTTGTACCAAGTCTTGCCACTCGTATAGCTTTGCGGGCCTATTAGACCATAGCATTATAAATCGAATCCCAAAAATTCATTTGGCTAGTGAAAGTTGAACTTGACAAGTATTTGAATGCACAAATATATATATTTGATACTTAGTAGTTTTGGTCCCTAAAAAGAAAACATATATGATACGAATATGTCAATATTATAAGAAGTTGAATGCAGCAACTTAAGAAGATCATCACTCGAGTTGTGGGAATAGGTCTCCTAACCATTATTCTTAACAAGAGTATGTGAAGATTCAACAATGATAAGAAGAACTTTAGTTAAACCATCAGAAACATAGAATCAATAGGTAGTTCATATTCTTAAGCAGCCTAAAATCAAGTTTTTTAGGTACTTTTGATTAACGCAAAAGCATGATTTTTGAGATAGGATATCAAATATTATGTAATAAATGAGTTTTCCATTACTAGGCTATACGAAACCATGTTGATGTACCTTCTTTCAATTTTCTAAATAAGTGGTACAGCCTTTACTCTTTGTTATTTAAATTGACCAAGTCATAGAAAGGTAATCATAACAAAGTAGATTCAATATCAAGCAAGAAGGATGATGCCACTTCTATCAGAGGCATATTTGTGGTCTATAGTGAAATAGCAAAGGATATAGAGTCTTTAATCTCATCACTAAGAAAGTCATAGTGAGTAGGGATGTTATTTTTTATGAAGGACAAGCTTGCAAAGTGGATGAAAGTGCCACTAACCACCTTGATGTCAAAGAACATGTTAGGATGGAGGAGGAGCTTCAAAGTGATCAAGAACTTGAGGATCCATCTCAAGACCCGAGGACTCCAAGACGATCCACTCGAGCAAGGGCCGAGCCATCAAGGCTCACTTACATTGGCAAAGGTGATCAAAGGGAAGGCACTTCATCTTTCACTTCCTATACTTTTCTTACTTCAATGCTTGATGAACCAACTTGCTATGAAGATGCTTGTAAATCAAGGAGTTGGATGGATGCAATGCAATGCAAGTGGAGTTGGATGGATGCAATGCAAGTGGAGTATGATGCTCTCATGGAGAATCATACTTGGGAACTTGTTGATCTTCCTCAAGGGAAGAAACTACTTGATTGCACGTGGGTGTATAGATTGAATTATAACCAAAATGGATCAATAAATAAGTATAGAACAAGGCTTGTAGCAACAGGTTTTTTGCAAACTAAAGGCATTGATTATGATGAAACTCTTGCTCTTGTGGCTAAGCTAGTTACAATAAGATTGATCATTAGTCTTGCTACTACTTTCAATTGGAAGCTATTTCAACTTGACGTTACAAATGCCTTCCTCAATGGCTACTTGGAGGAAGAGATCTACATGATGCAACCTGAGGGCTTCATCATGGAGGTGCTGAAGGAAAAGTATGTTTCTTAAAAAGGAGTCTTTATGAACTCAAGCAAGTACTCTAGGCTAAACTCTTTCCTTATTTCCATCAATTTTGTATTGATTTCATATGATCCATCATTGTATATGAGGTTTAATGATGAAAAGATCATTGTACTTGTATTGTATGTTGATGACATGATCTTAAGTGGGAATGATCTAGATGGAATAAGAGATGTTAATGTTAGAAATCCATAAATCATAATATGGATGGACAGGCTAGGATTCAAACCCAGGACCTCCCTCATACCGGATGGGATGCTCTACACTGAGCTATCTGCCCTGTTTGATAGTTCTCTCTAGAGTGTGGATTGATATTCCAACACCCTCCCTCAAGCCACACTTGGTTGGGGTCCTAGCTGTCACATGCCCCACAACTTGGGCCACCTAACCATGGCTTTGACACCATGAATTGTTAGGTCTAACTTGGGTCTATTAGAAATCCATAGATCATAATATGGATGGACAGACTAGGATTCGAACCCAGGACCTCCCTCATACCAGATGGGATGCTCTACCACTGAGCTATCCGCCCTGTTTGATAGTTCTCTCTAGAGTGTGGATTGATATTCCAACAGTTAAGATTGCACTTCATGAGGTTTAACAATGGAAAAATGGTTGATCTCGGCCTATTGCACTTCATTCTAGGAATAGAAGTCATAAGAGGATCGGATTTTAGCTTCATATGTCAATCTAAATATGCTACATCCATCCTAGATAGATTTGGAATGAGGAATTGTAAAGGCATTGAGACTCCAATGGAGCAAAATGTAAAAAAATCTATAAGACTTAGTGGTGATGAAGCATCCTTTGAGGACATCACTCTCTATAGAAGGCTTATAGGCTCCTTAATTTATTTGACTATAACTAGACCTTATCTTAGTTATAGTGCTGAAAAATTAAGCCAATATATGCAAAGCCCTCTTGTGTCACATTGGAAGATGGCCAAAAGATTCCTAAGGTATATATCATCAACTAGGAATTTTGGCATACTCTACCAAGGGACTAATCTTGGCTTAAGAGCCTATAGTGACTCGGATTTTGCAGGTAACAAACTGGATTGAAAATCTATAAGTGTATTTGCACATTCCTATGTGGTGGAGTAGTATCATGGCTTTCCAAAAAGCAAGATACTATTTCATTGTCTTGATCAACTGAATCTGAGTATAAGGCCTTGACATCAAGATGCAAGGTCTTATGGCTCAAAAGGCTATTGGTGGAGCTTCAAGTTATAGAGGTCGAGGAGGTACCTTGGATCTATTGTGATATCCAATTAGCCCAATCACTTGCCAGTAATCCTACATTCCATGCACTAGAGCAAGCATATCGAGATTGCTCATCATTTTGTGAGGGAGAAGGTGCAAGCCAAAGAAATCAAGCCCCAACATGTGTCTTCATCGAATTTCTTAGCTGATTTGTTTACTAAACCCTTGCCTAAGGATTCATTCATTAAGCTAAGATCATTCATTACTTGGAGTAATCAATAAATGTATCATAGTTTCCCAAGCTACATTTGAGGAGTGTGAAAGCAAATTCTAGCTTCATTTTGTATATACTTTTTGATGTACATTTGAATCCACACGTGTGAATCCATGTTGCCATGTATGAGATCTCCTCTAGAATAGGTTAGATCACATTCATAGGATTGGTTAAGTTTGTTTGGTCATAATTTCTAGATTATAAGACCAAACTCCTTAAATCATGGAGTTGGTTGATCAACCTAGCCATCAACTTGGCAAAACTCAAGGATTAGGTTAGATTGACAAATTAGAGCAAAAAAGCTCAATCATCTTCCTTATTACATGCTAGATTTTCACCTAACTCGAGGTGGGGAAGAGCTTTTTTACATACTACTCATCTCTCATAGTAATGCCTTAGAACAAAGACCAATTTGGCAATCTCGACTTCCTTCACTATGTGCATGATGTTTCTTGTGATCTTAATGAAAACTAAGTGTCATTAACTCTCTTCTCTGTTTACAGTCTGTACTAAAGGTCGTATAGGGTCGGATCTTCAAGTTTCATCATTAATTAGATTGCTCTTGATCGATGTATGCAAAATTGCCAATCTAGATCAATTTTTTAGAGAGTCATTATTAGGCTCATTCAAGGTCCAAAGTACTGTACTTTGACAAGTCTTCAAATTTCTTGCATTTTCTAGTTGGATACTTGATATGATCGCTTGGCACTTGCCCTTATCTTCTTCGAAATCAAATTTAATGGATCTCGTTGATAAGTCATCAACTTTATATTTCACTAAGCATCCAAAGTTTATTTGCTCCCAAGTTCAAGGCCCCCTTAGAAATCAAGATACATAATTGAAGTATTGTTTTGAGTTTTAAATTGTCATTGGTTCTTTCAATATGATTGTCTTTTCTTTTTGTTACTTTTCTTACATGGTCCTTAAGGCCATACAACTCCTATAGGTTCTTGATTTGACTCAAAAGTGTGAGATAATGTCCTCTTGTTGGTGACACATATGTCAATCCTACAACATATCATTGTCATTATCACAATGGTGTATTCACATACTACTTTTCAAGTTAGACACTAATGTAGTAAACTATTGTAGTTTTTAATTATAAAGCATGGCATTTAGCTTTGTTGATTTAGACTGCATTTAATTAGTTGACATAGGAAAATTTTGATGCATTAACTTGTGACCTCTATATATTTCCAAATTGAAGGTTTTTTTTATAGACGTATTGCTATGGTCATATATATGATTTTCTAGCTTAGACAATCGTACAAAATGTAATGACTCTACATGATCATGATGCATGCTCATATTTTTAATTTAGATGTTTGGACAATTCTCTCACATGTTTGTCATATTATCTTATTTACAATTAATTCAAATCCAATGGCTCAAATTTTCTAATTGATAGATAATTCAAATTTTCTAATTGATGCAGCTCCAAAAGTTACAAAGTTCTATCACTATAATCCTAATATTGTGGATCTGATAAAAAGAGAGCTTTAGAGATTGCTTGATGACGATTTCATTTATGAGATCGAACATACCGAATGGATTTCACCAATTGTCATTGTTTCTAAGAAGAATGGAAAATTGAGAATTTGTGTGAATCTCAAGGCCTTGAACAAAATGACGCAAAATGTCACTTTTCGTTACCTTTTACTGAGAGCATTTTGGACCGCCTTGCTGGAGCGGAAGCTTATAATTTTCTGGATGGCTTTAGTGGATACAACCAGGTCAAGATAGCACCTGTAGATAGCCACAAAATAGCCTTTTCAATAGAATGGAGGACCTATGCTTACAAAGTAATACCGTTTAGACTCTGTAATGCACCAAGTCCGTTTCAAAGAATAATGCAATTTTCTTTTAAAGATCATCTATAGAAATTTCTTGAAATTTACTTGGATGACCTTGGAGTCCATAGCACAGATATAGGCCACCTGAATCAATTGGAGAAAGTATTTGAATGTTGCCGCAAGTATCAAATTTTCCTGAATAAAAAAAAGTGCCAGATATGGGTTTCCTGCAGAGTTGTTCTTGGACACGTGATATCAAGACATGGCATTGCCACAGAGTATTCCAAAATCAAAGTTATTGTCGAATTGCCACCGCCAACAACAATTCATGGAGTTTATGTGTTTATGGGTCATGCAAACTATTATCAAATTTTTATCATCTTTTTTTGTGGATTTAGCAAGACCTATATACAAACTGACTATTGTTTCTATCTGGACAATAGAAGCGTTAGAAGCCTTTAAAAAATTAAAAAAAACATTAGCCTTAGCACCGATACTGCGTTCTCCATATTGGACGATTGAGTTTCATGTTTACACTGATGTCTCAAAATATGCAAGTGGATCAGTTTTGATGCAGCCAGGTGAATATAAGAAGGACTATCCAATATGATTTGCAAGCAAAAAACTTACAGACCTAGAGAAGAACTATTCCACAACAGAACGAGAAGCGTTAGCCATGATTTTTTTTGTACGAAAATTTCGACATTACCTCATGAAGATGCACTTTGCATTTTATACGGATCACCAGCCGTTACTTTACTTGATAAACAAGACATGCAATATAGGGCATATTTCAAGATGGTTACTATTATTGACTGAATTTGACTTTCGAATTGTGGTTCATAAGGGAAAGCAACATTATCTAGCCAACCATGTTTCGCGAATTGAATCCGCACCAGTTAATACTGAATTGAATGATGAATTCCTAGATGTTGCATTATTCTATGTAGAGGCAGTACTTGAGTGGGCAGTTGATATTGTTGAGTATTTGATGCTAGGACAACTGAATGACTCTTTGACAAAAGTACAGAAGAGGCAATTGATTCATAAGGCTCAACCTTATCAATTGATTGCAAGACAATTGTATCATCATGGATCAGACAATATTCTACGTAGATGTGTTTTACCGCATGAAATTTCAGATTTAATCATGTTTGATGGCATGGGTAGAGGACACTTCTCAGGCTACAGATATTACTGTTGCAAAATTTTGTAGTCAGGTTGTTGGTGGCCTACACTTCATAAGGACACAGAAAATTATATTCAGACATGTGATATTTGCCAGCGAGCACGACGACCTACTAGACAAAACTATGGACCCTTACATCTGGTATATCGCAAGTGCCATTTGAAAAATGGGGGCTAGATTATGTTGGTCCTCCTGCCGCGTGAGGATCTCAGGCCTAATATATTATCATAGCAATTGAGTATATGACCAAGTGGATTGAAGCCAAAGCTGTCAAAGTTGCTGATATGAAATCTACGACCAAGTTTCTTTATGAAAATATTATTATTAGATTTGGATGTTCGATCGAGATTGTCAGTGACTGGGGTACACACTTTGTCAATCAAATAATAAAGTGTTTGTTGGAATATTTTATTGTTATACACCAATTCAGTACTCCATATTATCCCAAGAGGGAATGGCCAAGCTGAATCTTCCAATAAGATTCTCTGCACTATTATGACAAAAATAGTTGAAGCGAGTCGGTCTGATTGGGAATATAAACTGCATGTAGCATTATGGGCATTCGAAACCGCTTACAAGAGTAGTACAAATCAAACACCCTTTCAACTTGTTTATGGTCAAGATGCTGTCATGCTGATGGAATTTTTAATACCATCTTTACGCATAGCAGATCAGAGCAGTTAAATGATGAAAAGTCTTTACAACTACATCATGAAGCTTTGCACGAATTGTGTGAAACAAGATTGATGGCAGTTCATGCATTAGCAGTAGAGAAAGCCCACCGTAAGACATGGCACAATCGTCAATTACACAAAAGATATCTGAAAGAAGGAGATCTAGAACTGCTGCACAAAACCAAGCTGATCAAGGAGAAATTGAAGTTTACCGGTGAAGGCCCGTATAAAGTAAAGGAAATCATGAACTATGGAGCAGTGATTCTTGAACACTTGGATAAAAAAAGCTTTGATACTCCCATGAATGCTTGGCAGCTTGCTCCGCTAGTTCAGCAAGTATGATCCAAAGGATTTATTTTATTTTTATTTGTTTTTTTAATTTATTGTTTGCACTATTTAATTGTTAATTTTCTTTTGAAAAAGATAGTAAAAAAAAAATGTATGGAAATACTAATGAGCAAAAGTCAGAAATGTTATCAGATCAGAAAGTAGTCAGATATTTATGGGAAAATGACTTGAAAAATTATTTTTTTGGTCATTTTTTGCACAAACTATGTTTAGAATTGTTCGCCGAGTTTTCAGAAGCCAGATCTACCTCAGATATACCCATACCGAGTTGGGCGAACGTTCTTTTCACCAGTTGGTACCTATTTTGGAGTTAGGCGAATGATCAACAATATGCCATTTTGAGAACCTTCGCTGACATTTAAAATGCCAAATTTAGGTCGGCTATAGATTCAGATCCTGAAAATTTGTACTTATGACAGTACTTGGGCGAATGATCCTCTTGGGCGAAGGTTCATCCTTCGCCAAACCTAGAAAACATAACATTCGTCGGATAGGTTCGGAGCCTTAGAAACCTTCGCTGAGATTTTTATAGCCTATTTTCACAGTACTAAACAAGCCTGCAAATTTTCTGTTTAGAACTAAACATTGTCTAATGGACCCTCCAAATGAGCCTATAAAAGAGCAAAATTTGATTTCATTCCTCACTTGTGCTAGCAAAGCTCTTGCTAATTTTTTCAGTGGCCAAAGCCTTCAAAACTTTCCATACTATTTTCTGATATACACTTGCACTCATTACTCTCTGTTTCCTGCTCTTTTTCCATCATGTCCAATAGATATGTCTTAGTCGCCTCATTACACTATCCATCGTGGTGTTCCAACTGCAATGGACATCATGATCCTAGCACAAGCATGGTCACTCAGTGGATGACCCTTGCGGAGCCTCTGCTTACTGCAATGGGTATTCATGAGAGAGCCTTCTCAAGGAGAATCAACATGGATTTTATCACTCTTGCCTTCAGTACTGGAAGGAGGAGAAATCCAAATTATATATTACCTTCCAGGGAGCTACACACAAGGTGCGTGTGACTGAGGCCGCCCTTGCTGCCATAGGGATAACATCTGGTACCCAAGTCTCACAGAACCATAAGCAAGCCAAACAGGCTATTAAGCCTTACATTGATACTACCTATGATATGCACTAGCATAATGACGGCTTTCTTCTAGAGGCCATTACTGATCCTGCCATTCAGGCTGCTACTCAACTCCTCAACAATTTCGTGATGGTTGGCAACCTCCGTATTACTTCCCAAATTTTGCATAGGATAGTTGAGTCTCAGGCCAAGATAGCCAAGGCTCCTCTGGAACCATATAACTAGTTCAAGACTGTCTTCGGAGAGCTAAACGAGCTATCAAGAGCAATACCAAGCAGCAGTTTGTTGCTGGCCAGATGTTGTCACTCTTAGCAGCCTCCCCACCTTGAAAATAAAATCCATGGTTTTAGTATGGACGCCGTGCTCTCTAATTATGAAGAGGCACCAGCTGAATCCTCCCAACAGACATCGAGTTCACATACTCAACGTCATCCACGCAGCGAGATCGTCATTCCTAACTCGCCTTCCGCGTCACGTCGAAGGACTAGACGGACATCTTCAGCTGCGCTTCTACCCCCCGCTGCTATCTGCCCTGAACTACCTATCTCTCAATCCATTGATCAATCCCTCGTCTTTGCTTCCTCACAAGGTTAGTCTGTGACAATTGGATCTACCATTCCAGTCATAGTTGTCCCGGCTGTCTCTATCCCACAGATCCGAGTCATTTCTCCAAACACACAATCATTCATGGATATGTTCGATAATTCCAACCCACTGAGCCCTTATGATACTTTTGTAATGCCCCAAAGCCCCGGAACCTTTGAACTCCAATCCCTTGGAAGAGGATTTGAACAGTTCCATGATACTGCTACGAGATTTGATGATTCCTTCCATATCGACCAGCAAGATCAAGTTGAAGCTACAACATCCTTAGGGTCAATCATGTTGTTATATCTCTAACGTAGTTCGACGCCACAGTACCAGAGGATTTTGAAGCTGAACATATATTTGAAGAAGAAGAACCAGCCACACACTAGAGGCCAGTTAGCACGATTCCTACCAGAGCTGTTCCTATTGCTTCTGCTACTGTTGTGCCTACTACCGTGGATTCTGGTGATGCAATGGGTCTTGTTTCTAACCTTGAGCACGTGATCCAGACCATGATTGATGAAAAGAAAGGCATGTCCAAGTGCATAGCCGATCTTGGGACAGAGAATACCCTGATTAGCCAGAAGGTTATTCAGATCAACCGCAAGCTTTGATGATTGCCAAGCAACACGAGGCAAAGTTCGAAGCTGATTTGAAGAAGGCCAATGAGTCTGCTCAATGACTAGAAGACTATGTGGCGACCCTTCAGAATGCACTCACCACGGCATAGGACAAAGTTGACAAGGCAGTCCAAGATTCCAAACAGCAGGTCTTGTTGCTAGCAAGACAGTTGGACTTAGCAACATTGGAACGCGAACGACTTCAAGGTGAATTGGACGTGACCACCCTTGAATGCGATTCCTACTTACAGACCCAAGTGCCTGATCATCCAGTCACACCGGATGAGATCAGATACTTGTTTCGCAAAGTGAAAATCTACCATACTGCACTACCGGGGTTTCAGAAAAAATTTGATAAACTCAAAAGGATGACAACCATCGAGTTAAGCAAGCCCAAGGCCATTATAAAGGATTATGAGAAAGCCGCCGCTTAGGTGTTGAAAGTCGGGCCTCAAATTCCAGTTCCATTGATGCCATAGTTCTCACCTCAGCACCAGGATCAGGCAACAATGGATACAGAGCTGAATTCAGGCATGGAATAGGGTGGAGCTCTCGATGTTCAAGAAGAACAGCCAGTTCCACATGCAACGCAAGCAGGTCCATCTTCATCAAGGACTACACCATTGTTCAGATCGAGGATCAGCGTCGAGGACCAGATCCAGAGCTTTTAGCGCAACATCCTCGTGAGTCCTCGCATGGTGGTTGGGTCATCAAGTTTAAGACCTTTGAAATTGAGGCCGGCAAAGAATTGGATACGATACTTGCATTGGGAGATCAGTCAGCTTGGAGAACTACAGTTTTTGAGAAATCTCTAGAATCCATCAGAAGTTATGTGGCCAGCCCTCGCCAATTGCGCGTAGATCCATACTACGTACCAATGTCGCACAAAAATAAGTGGAAGGATTTGGGATTGGCCATGGACACCAACCATACACCGAACTGGCCAATCATCCACCAACCGTATAGTTGAGAGATATCAGTGGACTTTCATCAAGCCCTACAAACATACCAGCGGAAGTATATCCACTCTCCCGACCCAACAGTGAGGCAATCGACGCTATTCACAAAAGAAATAACTCTATTGGTGTCCGTTGCAACACGATGGGATAGTTGTCTTTCTACTTTGGCATTCGATCTAAATAAGCCAATGGCATCAAATAGTATTAAAGATCAGCTATCGGTGGCCCAATATATTTCTGTGTTGCAATGATGGGAGGCTCCTGGGATCTCGCTTCATAGCTTGGACGACTTCTAAATGGATCGTCGGAGCCCATCGTTGTTTTTTGTCACATAACTTAGATTTCAACACTGCCCAACTCGATTTCATGGAGAAGGTGCAGTATCATTTAATAAAGATTCGACATGATGCAAATAAAAGCCCAAAGTAACTGCATCTCATAGGTGTCATGGGACCGCCACCAATTTTGCTGGGGGATACTGTTGGAGGGTTTGCGGATCCCAAGGCAACCCTAACCCTAGTTAATAAGTGAGAGATATTTGGCACCCTACGTGTGTAAGTCCAACCCGATGATCACATAGTTATTTGAATAGTTACAAGTCAATAAAAGGACTTTAGGTCTTTTTGCGGGACTTTTAATATCGCAGGGCCTAAATGTCAAGTTAGTGAATAAAGTTGGGTTTCCCTCCAATTTGAATGGTTCGTACTCTTTTTTACATTTGAATAGTTATGGAGGCAAAAATGTACCAATAGGATTCAGAGGCCAGAGTCCTCCTCTCTACTATAAAAAGGGACCAACTCGAGTTTCCTACACATGCACATATCTTCATTTCAATAAAGCATATTGGTTCTCTTGTGAAATGGATTTATGAATGTCTTTGCTCTCTATCACTTTTCCTCCATCTCTCATGTTTTTTTTGGATTTATCAATTGTTGGATCTGATTGTTATTGGGTTTTCCTGTTTCTATATTTTTTATGAGAGAGAAAGAGTAAGCTATCTTCATTGTGGATCTTAGTGTTAATGCTTTGGCTTAATGGATGTTAGAGTTAGATCTGGATCTTCCATTCATGCTGAATTCTGAGATATGCTATCGCTCTCATGGGAACTAACTTCATTTTTCCGATTGCTAGATTGATTAGATCTTGGGTTGAGGATATGCAAGGAAAGAAACTCACTACATTCTATTGAAGGTCCTAGCTCGTCTACTTCATAGAAATAGCTTATCAACAATGAATCCGAAAGAAGCAAGAAACAATATATCTTTCGTCAATAGAGGCCGAGTACAAGGCTCTAACAACCACAACCAAGGAGGTGATTTGGATCAAGAGGTTGATTGAGGAGCTCAAAGTGATCAGATCAAGTGTCATTCCACTCATCTACAATGATAACATCTTGGCCCAACACCTAGCATCCAATACAATCTACCATGCAAGGAGCAAACACATAGAAGTTGCTCACTTTTTTGTAAGGGAGAAAGTCCAAGCTAAAGAGGTCTCATTGGAGCATGTTTCAAGTGAAGAATACATTGCTGATATATTGAAAAAGCCTCTTGAAAAGGCTGTATTTTTAAAGCTTAAATCAGCCCTTGGCTTAGTTGGTAAAGTTATGTTATCATCTAGCTAGATTGTGAGGAGTATTAAAATTTTACAAATCTAGCTTGTCTAGTTTGATGTAATTCCACTTGTAAGTGATGATGTGGCACATGCCACATGTATAGATAGTTAGCCCTATACCTATTCATGTAAATTCCTCACACAAGGTCTATTGGAAGCTTTTCTAATGAGTACAAAATGTACATTAGCATTGTAGAGAGAATGTAGGACTATTTTTAGCATGTTTTACCTTGTTGGTGGATCTCAAGATCTTGAGGTCAATGCTAGGGTTGACAAAATATATTAGGGTATTGAATTTAGGTTTAGGTCAAGAAAGGTTGAATGGTGACCCTCAACCCTAAATATGAGATGGATATGTATATATGTCTATGAGATTTTGCCATAAAGTTCCTTGACATTGTCTTTGTGTGGTGAGCTAAAGATTGCGTATGTGAGTGATCCTATGCATTTAAGGCATTTTATGGAAGGTACTGAAGTTGATTAAAGGTTATTAAAGCTTTCTAGGCCTTTCTTTTATGATCAAATCTATGTGCCTAAAGTGGACTTAAATGCCAAGATAAGCTAGTTTTGGTAACTAGTCTTGATTCTAGCTCATAGTTTGGATCTAGATCAATCAAACGTGCATTCTCCATCACTTTTGGCATTGATTGGGATTCATTTTGCTGTAAATTTTTATCAATTAATCAAAAGTATCACAAGTTAATTAATTGGTTGCACACCACCTCAAGATGTTTTTCTAGAAAGGTATGAATTGGAAATATAGTAAGTAGATCCAAAGTGCAAAATAAAACTTTTTCCGAAAAATCAACCAAAGATTGATTATTTAAACATAAATGACATAGATGTCTTAGTTTTAGATTTTGAGTTGAAAATGACTAATCATTTACAAATGTCGGAGAATCTAGGCGAATGCACAAGATTCAATAGAAGAAGGATTGGTGATTATGTTTCCCTCGATGTCATACACTACGCCACTCTGATCACGCAGGCATGTACAAAAAAAATACGATAGAGTTGTAAAATTGGAAAAGCAGACAATCAGACAAATCAATTAGAAATACAGACAGAAAACGAAAGTAGCGAAGCATGCAATGTTGACAAAATCTAAACGCAATAGCAAGACAGTAATTGATTCAGATTGATGTATGTAAAAATACAAGTCAGAAGAATGCTCTGAGCACAAGACAATTATAGATGAAACCACATGCTTAGGAAGCTAACAGTGTTCTGTAAAAGCTATGAGCTTATTTCTGACAATCAGTTTAATAGAGAGAAATGGATGCTTGAAAACATCTACAGTGTGTCTATCTCCACTTCTATCGCTTATTATTTTCTCTCCTACAATTGCATGTTTTATATTTTTACACTCGTGCAGATGTAAGTACCAAAAGGAGGTGTGGTGTGCCATCTGAGGATGGCAGCTTTTGTCATTGTCGAAGTAGTTTCATAGTACAGGAGCAGTCGTGAGAGAAGAGCATGAAGACTGTTGGTGCCGCTCTTTTTATGTAGGCATGAAGGCCACTACAGGCCGCAAGTGACGTTCTTGCAGGACCTTGTGGTCCCCCTTTTTGCGGGGCCTCAGAACCATCACTATAGGCTGCAAGAAGGGCTCTTGAAGGACCTTGCGATCTCCCTTTTTGCAGGGCCTCATAACCATCGCTACAGACCACAAGAAGGGCTCTTGCGGGACCTTGCGATCCATTTGCAGCTGTAGGACTTCTAATGTCTATCTTCGATAATAGAGTATTTCTGCAGACTGTGCGACAATGCATGTAAATCTATAGTAAATGAATGGAACTAGATTAACATGGGATTTAGGAGAGTAGAGAAAACAAAATCCAACACCCCCCCTTAATCTAGATCCATAAATGCCTTGATCTTTAGACTAAGCGATGCACAAAATCTGTTGTGTGCATCAATGTTCAGTGCCTTGGTAAACACATCAAATGTCATGTCCTACGTTCGTCGACAATTCGTCAAGCTTACCTCTCTATTGACGTCATGTCACGCGTTCGTCGACAATACATCAAGCTTACCTCTCTATCAAGAACTTTACTCTTGACATAGTGATATCGAATCTCAATGTGCTTACTCCTAGAGAGAATCTAGGGTTGGCTGATAAGGCAATAACACTCTAATTATCACAAAAAATGATTATCGGAGTGTACTGATTCAGAATAATATCTGACAATAAATTTTTCAACCAAATTTCTTCTTTAATAGCTTGAGAAGCAACAATATACTGTGCTTCTGTGGAGTTTATATAGCTCAATAAGCTCCCCACAAAATCTGATTCTACCAACCGATAAGAATAATTATTTTTTTATTTTGGAAATAGCACTAAATTCTCCTTCTTAAGTCACTGGTAGTTATTACTATCACCTAGACTAACTTCCACATGGATTCCCAAAGCAAGGCTGGTCCCATCATGAACAAGCTCGATGGATCCAATTACCTTTTGTAAAAATTTAAGATGAAAACAATGCTAATGGCTAAGGAGTTGTATGATGTTGTCACAAGTGCAAAGGCAAAGCCCGAAGCAGATGATATAGCAATCTCCCTTCCTTCAATGTTTTTTGATTTTCTGATTTGACTAAAAGATTGCTATGGGAGCGTTCAGTGCTGTGTATTCAGATTCTATTTGATGGGATTTCTTCTCTGATGTATGAGTTTATATGTGAGTGTATTCATATTGTGTGTTGTGTTTTCTCATGAATAATGATTATATTATCATGTTTCTAGCTTTTTGCAGGACTGGATTATTGTTTTCGAATTGAGATCTTGTTGGATTTGGAGGAGCGTCTATTCGTACATGGATCTTTGCAGCTTTTGAGAAGAATGATGCTATTTTTGTATTGGCGTTGTTTTGCCACTATCTTTATGTTGTTTTGAGAGTGGCATCCCATAACCCATGTGTCCGCCTGAAATAAGACCCTTTTACTAATTGTGTGTCCCATGACACTTGATCTTCTAAGTAAACTCTTTGTCAATTGCATTTTACAGTTTTGTGATCCCATGTCTTCGCACTCTGTACATTGACAAAAAAGAAAACAACAGAAAATAAAGCAAAGCACAAAACTAAACTGCGCAAAAGCGCGGAGGTGCGGATGACTCGCCATATCATTTTATTCAACATTTTTCCTTAAGTTTGATCTTCCTGTTGCCTTTGTTTTGCGTCTATTCACTCTGGTTTGGGCTGGACTTTGCCCGTATGTTTTGAACCTCTGATGCGTATCGTTGTGACATGCTTAGTGCTCTTTCAAGGATGATTACACAAGTTTTGGTCCCACCGAAATCCCAGGTTGTCAGCTTTTCTATTGTATTTCGAATCTGGTTATGCTCGTAGCTCAAATGAGAGACATTCCTTCAGACGCATGTCACATCTTGCCATGTTACTTTTCCTTGTATGATTTCTTTCTCATTGACAGCAATGATCCTGCAAATCTTGGTGCCACAGAAACCATTGTCTGTTGCTCACAGAGCTTTAAAGATCCTCCTCTGCATTGCTGAATTCAAGGCTGTCAAGTGACTTTTTTATTGAATTATATTTCTTACGGTTGATCAGACTCTAGCTTCTTGTTTACCTTAGTTTTTGGTGTCTTCACTTTGCATATTGCCTGCGCCTTATCTGTATTTCTGGAACAAGTGATGATGAGCCAAAGATTCTCCATTTTGTTCCAACACCCCATATGGGGCTGCTGGCAGCTGCTGCTGCAGATCTGGCCCCTCTCCCAGAACCAATCCTGTACCCTTCCCTCTTCTTAAAACCTCAGTATTCCACAAAATTTTTGAAAACAATATTTCAAAGTTCCTTTTCCTAGGTTTAGGGTTTAAGAAACCTCTTTAGTGGTTAGCACCAACTTAAGTGTACATAAATTACATGTCAAGCAAAAATATTTAGGACACTCATACATATTCAAATACAAATTTTACTACATATAGTTTATAAAACTATATCTTTATAAATACATACACACGTACATAGTCCACTCTCCAAACTATTATGCTAAAGTGTAAATGAATGATTAATTAATTATACACTAGAAAAATTGCCCTACATTTGCTCTTGCTAGCAACCGTAACTAAGCTTATTATACCTCACAACAAGAGTGCTAGACTTTTCGAAATAATTAGAATGGTTACTAAAAATGTTGTAAGGTACCAAAAAAAACCTCATTCTTAACTATATTGGCATAGAGAGACTAGCTTAGCGATATTAGACTATTCATACTTCATACACTATAGTGGTCGCCCAATATTTTTCGTAATAATTTAGCATGTTGAACATAATGGAATTGCTTATCACCAAATAGCAATTGCTTACATGCCCAACAATATAAGTTTGCTCCTTTATAGATCACTTTGGAATCATTTAAGAGCACCCTTAACCAAAGAACTTTCTACACTCTAGGTCCATACTCGGAAAGAGTATATTATTTAGTATTGGTATTTTAAGTTTAAGATACATTATACCCTTGTTAGTTGTTGGGTGCGGGAGGCATGCCATCTAATCTACTTCTCATGAAGAAATTGCAATCCTTTGAATTGTTATTATTGTTTCTAACTAAGGTTAAACATTATTGCTAGGCCATGTTGAAGTTGCATGTCATTGAAACTCTTATTATCAATTTCAACTGAACTCTAACATTGATAATTGTTAAGCCTCAAGAGACATGCAAAGCACCATGGTTGAGAGGCATGCAAATTTATCTAGATTGCATATTGTTCAAACTATTATCATTAGTTCTAACCACAATGTATCGTTGCCAATTATTGCATCTTAGGAGACTCTAGAAATGTTGTTAAGAGGCATGCCAATCAAACTCTTTTATCATGCTATGCTTGGAGGCCATGACATATTATTCAACATATCATTATTTTTATCCAAGCTAATATTTTTATTATCAACAACTTGTTAGAGCTTCATCCATCCCAAACAATTGACCCCTTAAATGAAACTCCAAATCGAAGACTTAAAACATTTCTTAACTAAATCGACAATGTTGTGCTAAAAGGTGTGGCATGACTATCTAAAAATAATAACATGTGTATCATACATGGACTCGCTTTTCTTTTTAGGGTGAAAAGCTTATAGATTGGGTGAAGCATTGATATCAGTGAATAGATTTTATTTCTTTTCCGAGCATTAGGAGATGAACATTATACCACCACAAAACAACACTAAGATAAAAGAAAATCATATTCTTAGGATTTTGACTTATATATCATGATAATATATATACTAGAGCATGATATATCTTATTATGTACCAATAAACCTCATTGCCTATTGGAAATTGAGGTTGGGGTGGGGGGGCGAGAGAGAGAGAGAGAGAGAGAGAGAGAGAGAGAGAGAGAGAGAGAGAGAGAGAGTTGTACAGTCCAGTCGTTTTTCTTTTTTTGGAATCAATATTTGAGTTTTTTGCAAAAATTGTCAATGTTCTAAATGGTGTACAAACATATGTTGTCACGTTCAAAAAAAATATTTTATTAAAATTCATGACAATGCTAATGAAAATTTTTACTTGATTATTTTCTATATATTCAAATTTGTATATACGAAAAAAAAAACTTGAAAAGTGAAAACATTATTAAGTTGATAACATTTGAATATTTAAAAATCATTCTTGAAAGGAATTTAGATTTCTAATGTAATAACATTTTTTGAAAATTTTAAACTTAAGTTGCTAGTTAGAACAAAAAATCTTGACATTTACAATATTAATATTTTATTTTATTATTTTTTAAATTGAAAAATATTTTAAAATAACTATTTCTAAAACTATATAGAATATAATTTTTTTTTTAAAATAACTCTTATTTTCAAAAAATGATATCATGCATATTGAGAAATGTAAATACTTTAAATCTTCTTTAAAATACACACTACTTCATGATTTGACTATCTTTTTTTTCAAAAACATTTTAAAAGCGTTATTTGCAAAAAGTTACAAAAATAATATCTTTTATATTTCATTTGGGTCCATTCTTTTTTAACAAAAACATTAGGTAATGTTGGTATTGACTCTACGATATTCAACATTCTGTGTCTCAATATTATACTCTTGAACTAAGAGATCTGACAAATTTCCTATGTTAGCAACTTTTCTACTAGCAAGAGGTTGTGGCTCCTTTTATAGGAGAACGACGTAGTCTCCATTATCTGAAGAATTTTCTACCTTCTCTGATTCATCTGGGAAAACTCACAAAGATTTTATTTTTATTTTTGTATAATCGACCAATTTTGAATCTACCGTAAAAATGCACAAGCTAGTTTGGACCAATTTTGGTCATATGACTTGTAATTGGTAAGATGGCCATGTTGTGGGATGTCACACGTTGTTCATCAACATTCTTTGGGGTATATCGTTCTTTTTAATTCTCTTCAATAGCACTATTTCACCTCATGCAATTCCCCTCCTGAATTTCCATACATAATCTATATCTAGAATTGACCTTTTGTTAAAATATGATTATCTATAAGTATTTAAAATATGAAAATCTATTGAAAATTTGGTTTACCTAAAAAATACTAAAGAATAAAAAAAAATGTATTCCTATGATTCTTTTTTCATTTTCACTAATGAGAGTTGCTCATCTGCAAATACATTAACAATTAATTTCATGGAATTGATCTCTTGCATATTTTTTCACTCAAAAATATATAGAATTGAGATTTTTTTTAATTTAGTCAACTTTTGATAAAATTGACCTTAAACTCAAATTTCTTTCACAATTTCAAGCTGATAAAAAAAATTTCAATTTATGGGGCTTTACAACAAAGAATCTCATTTTCCGCATGTTGATTTCACACATTTGGATTGTCCTTTACATGTACTTGTGATCTCCTAAGGTGTGTAGATGCACCAAGATCAAGACTAGATTGAGATTCAAGATCAATCTTAGATCCCATGGCAAAAACACACTACTACATGCATTCAATCACTTCCAACTCTCACTCACACGTGTGGAAAGTATTCAAAAATTATTCTAAGTAAAAACAAGCTGATCTCCTCGGGTAGAGAGAAAAACCATCATGAGCTCTCGGGTAGAGAGAGAAAGCTAGAAATCCAATAACACTCAAAATCCACATAATCACCAAATCAATTAGATTCAAAATGAGGAGTACAATGATACTAGTAGATCCACGAGCTACCACTATGCTTAACTATGATTGGACCACACTTTGTCACCTCTTAATCCTATTGGACCATTGATCCATGCACCTCTTAATTCTATTGGACTATATTCAAGCACACCTCAAATTCCTATTGGACCTCATATGGTTCCACCTCTAAATCCTATTGGACCTCTTAGAATTCATCAAACAAAAGCATTACACTTGTCTACACTCTCATTGACACGAGTTTAGCCTCTTACTCTATTTTGGCTCAATAGTGGCATGGAAATGCATAATTTGCCATCTATGCCAAATTTGTTCCTATCAACATCCTACACCTAGATGCTTGATGTAAAAAACATAAGACCCCTATATCTAACATAGATAATCTTTTTCAATTCTTCACACTCCTCCTAAAAAATTATCTATGAAGATTTGAGCATTGATCTTGATATAACTCCAAGATTAGATCTATGCTTGATGAAAGCACTTTTGCTCAAAGGCTTGGTGAGTAGATTGGCAATACAAGAGGACGAGTTGACATGCTCCAAATAGATTTCTCCTCCAATAAGCTTTTCTCTCACAAAATGGTGTGCCACTTCTATGTGCTTGCTTCTTGCATGAAATATGAGATTATTGGCAAGAGCTTGGGCCGAGATGTTATCACACTTGATCATTGGTAGATCATCTTCCTTGATGCACTTTAGCTCCATTAGTAACCTCTTGATCCAAAGCACCTCTTTGGTAGTTGTAGTGAGTGCTTTGTACTCAGCCTCACATGAAGAGAGTTGTTTTTTGGAAAGCCAAGATATTAGATTGTCTCCAAGAAAGATAGTGTATGCACTAATAGACTTTCGATCCATCTTGTCACTTGCAAAGTCCGAATCCGAGTAGCCAACAATGGATAGATCTTCACTTTTATAGAGTAGACCATAATCACAAGATGAAGATACATATCTTAGAATCCTCTTGGCCATCTTCCAATGATGGATCTTAGGATCTTGCATAAATTGACTCAATTTGTGCACACAAAAACTTATATCGGGCCTAGTAATGGTAAGCCAAATCAAGAAGCCTACAAGGCTCCTAAAAAGTGTGATGTCCTCAAAGGATCTTTCATCACCTTTATTAGGATCTTTTACAATTTGCTCCATTGGAGTATCTATGCTCTTAGAATTTTTCATATGGAATTTTTTCAGCATAGAGTGAGCATATCTATATTGGCATATAAAGACATGATTTTCATAAAAATCAATCTCTAGGCCTAGAATGTAATGTATCTCTCCTAGATCTTGCATTTTAAACTCACATCCAAGTGCTAGCTTAGTTTCATCAACTAGCTTGATACAACTTCCACAAAGAATAATGTCATCAACATAAATTAGAAGAATGGCAATATTGTTATCAACAAACTTTAGATACATGGAAGGATCATAGTCACTAAGAGTAAACCCTAGTGAGATAAGAAAAGAATTAAGTCTTGAATACCATGATCTTGGTGCTTGCTTGAGTCCATAAAGACTTTTGAAGAGCAAGCACACTTTGGACTCATCCTTGATGAATCCTTGACGTTGTTCCATATAGATCTCCTCCTCAAGATAACCATTTAGAAAAGCATTGGATACATCTAATTGGAACACCTTCCACTTGAAGAAACAAGCAAGAGAAATAAGAATTCTTATTGTCACCATCTTTGCAACGGGTGCAAAGGTCTCCTCATAATCAAGGCCATGGATTTGAGCAAATCCTTTGGCACATAATCTTGCTTTATGCTTGTTGATGGTGCCATCATGATTGAACTTGATCCGAAATACCCACTTGCAACCAATCACATGCTTGTTGGATGGAGGATCCACAAGCTCCCAAGTATTGTTGGTGATCAATGCATCATACTCTTGCTTCATGGCATCATACCACTCCTTGGTATTGAGTGCCTCTTGTACATTCTTTGGCTCTTCATAAGAGACATAAAAAACATAATTAGTGGAATCAAAATCCACTTGTTTGCCTTTGTCAACATACGAGAGCCTCTTAGGCTCGGATCTATCTCTCATGGATCTTCTTGGTGAGAAAATCCGAGGAGAGTCTTCTTCAAATCTCGACCCCATCACATCATGATTGTCTTCAAAATCAATAATTGGTGATGCATCCATAGATTTCTTGATCTCGGCCTCTTCAAAAGATGAGTGTTGATCTTCATGAAAGACAACATCTCTACTTTCAATAACTTGAGAAGTAGAGAGTATAAAGACTCTATAGGCCTTCTTGGTGGATGAGTATCCAACCATGATCCCTTTGCATGCACTAGGATCTTCCTTCTTCCTTGCTTCCAAGGGAATATGGACAAAGCATATGCATCCAAAAACTCTAAGGTGATCAACCTTAGGCTTCTTCAAATATAAGATTTCATATGGTGACTTTCCTCCAAGAGCTATATGTGGGAGCCTATTGCAAAGATAATTTGCACAATTAATGGCTTCTCCCCAAAAATCTTTGGGCAAAGATGCCTCAATTCTCATAGATTTTGCACATTCACATAGAGATCTATTCTTTCTCTCAGCCACTCCATTTTGAGATGGAGAGTAGGCACAAGAGAACTCTCTTTTGATGCCTTCAAGCTCACAAAAATCTTGAAATTTATTGGAGATATATTCACCACCTCCATCACTTCTAAGAGCTTTAATCTTGAATGAGAATTGCTTCTCTACATAAGCTTTGAAAATAAGAAAATGATCAAACACCATAGATTTAGAAGCAAGAAGATATATCCAAGTGAATCTTGTGAAATCATCAATGAAAGTAACAAAACAAGTGGCTCCTCCCTTGCTTGTAGTTGATGAGAAATGCACATCCGAGTGGATTAACTCCAAAGGATGCTTGCTTTTAATAGAAGATCTTGTAAATGGCTTTTCGTTAGATTTAGCAATAGCACAAGCCTCACAAGGCTTGATTGTCTTGGAGAATGACTTTGGCAAGCCAATAGCTTTGGCTTCTTTGATCATAGAGAGCATGGATTTGTAGTTGGGATGTCCCAACCTCCTATGCCATCATTCATCCATAGAGAGCTTGTTCACAAGAGCAACATTACAAGCATTCACATGCTCATTTGGATCTAGTTTATAGATGCCTCCAAATCTAGATCCTAATGCAAGTATCTCATCACCTTAGAGAGAGAAAGAACTTTAGAGGATGCAAGCTTCAAGGGAATGTTCCTTATGCCTTCAATAGGACATTCAAAATCATTTGCTTTGTATATTGATTTCTTGACTCCATCATAAGGTGCAATAGAAGAGAAAGAGTCCTTGGAGCTACACATATGTGAAGAGGCTCCACTATCAATATACCATAGGCCGTCCTTCTTGAAAGGAGTAGATGAGAAACTAGAGACCATAAGAGATCCCTCTCCATCACTTGCAATAGTGTCTTCCTTCTCATTGGTAATGTTGGCTTGCTTGAGTTGATTCTTCTTCTTAAAGCAATTGGTGGCATAATGGCCTTTCTTGCCACAATAAAAGCACTTGATCTTCTTCTTCTTGAGCCTGGATGATGAAGCATTAGTAAATGATCTTCCTCCTCATTGTCTTTGGATTTGACTTTGTCCTTGCTTGAGGATTGTTGATGTTGGTTCTTGCTCCTCCCTTTGTGCTTATCCTTGGCAAAGAGAGCTTTGCCATCATTATGAGTGAGAGAGAGCTTGTCCATCCTCAAGAGCTTGTACTCTTGTCTTGATTCTTCTGAAATTAGCACACTTTGGAGAGCCTCCAAACTTGGTAGCTCCTCCTTAATGGCATAGGATTGGACAAGGTTATCAAATTCACTTCTCAAGCTATTGAGAATGACTTGAATTAGCTCATTTTGATTGATGGAATCACCAATACAAGCAAGTTCTCTATGAATATCTTTTACTCTCAAAACATAACTAGATGCACTCTCATCACTCTTTTGGCTACTTTGAAAGAGTTGATTAGTCCAAATAGCATATAATTGAAGCATGTACGAAACCTTGGCCAACATATATGCCATTGTCCTTAATAACTCTCCCTCATAAGACAAAGTCCCCACAATCAGTCTAAAGAAAATGCTGCAGCTAGAAAATGAAAAGTGTTGTTGGTGTCAACTAGGCTGCAAAAAGAAACATAAAGCATATGCCAAAGAATCTGAAAATTTAGAACAATGAACAAAACAAATACATGCTCACCATGGGTCATGTTGCTAAATAAATGCAAAAAGAATGGCAAATAGAATTTCTGTGTCAATTGTATGGATTAGGAGTTCCTAATGAATGTAATAGTAGATTGCATAGTACACAAAAGATAGTCCAATTCAGTCCGCAAAAACCAAAAATGCTTAGCACATAAAAACAAAAGGTGACTCATAACTATGAGCTAATAAATTGTATGGGTCATGATGACCAATTAGCAGCAACAATAGATGTTTTAATAGATACAAATAGCAGCAACCAAGCTAGCGATATGGATTGAGCATGTCATGTACATGAGTGCCATGAAGTGAACTCACTTTTATAATAATGCTAGGATAAAAATCTATAACAATTATGAAAACTAAGAATTGAACTATTGTGTGCTAAAAAACAGACATGCTGCTGTAGAATTAAATTCTAGCTTAGTAGAATTTATAAAAATACGAATGAAATCTGTCTTAGTTTTGCCGGATGAATGCGTTGTGCAAAAAAACAAACATGTTGCTGCTGTAGAATCTTAGTAGAATTTATCAAAATACGAATGAAGTTTATCTCAATTTTGTCGGATGAATTAACTGAGGTAGGAAAGTCTACAGAATCTGACGAAAACTCTGTAATTCCATTGTCAAAAGAACCACAACCTTCCGCTAGTGAAAAAGTGGGTGACACATGGGATTTTGCAGATGTACTAGTTCAAGATTATAATGTTGTAATTGTAGAGAAAACCGTGGAAAAGGTTGCCATTGTTTCTACTGAGGCTCCTCCAAAAAAGCCAAAAGACGTCAATGACCTTGATGACTTTTGGAAATAGTGTCCTCATCTGATTATTTTAAATATATGAACATCAAACTTTTTTGGCATGAAATTTTAAAATTCATTTACATTTTTTAATACTATTTGTTATTTGAAATATGTTTAAATATTTTCAAATTTATTTTTCAATGCTACTCTGTAAAGTGAATTACTAAATATTTATTTTAATGAATGTTGTCTTGGAATGACAATATTGTTTTGAATTTGTTCTAAAATCATATTCTCAAAAAATTAATGAATATTATTGAAATTGTTAATATATTTCATCTTTTAAAATATAGAAATTTCTTAATAAAATTTCAAGTTATTAATTATGAAGATACTAAGAATAAGATTCTTTTTGAATAATTTTAATATTTTCAAAAGTCATGTAATTTTAGATGTATATTTAATTTTTTTATAACTAAAATTTATATGTTACAAACCTACATTGCAAAAATCTTTTTGAATCTGTACAAATTATTATTTTAAAAAATTAAACTTTTTGAAAAATATTGATTTGAATTTATATTGTATTCATGCAAAATATTTGTTACCAAAAAATTTCTCAAATAAGTAAAATAATTTTTTTTGTTGATTCGTATTTTTATATTTAATGATTATATTTATTATTAATTAATTTAAAATATGCAAAACTGAATATGTTTTTAAGATTTTATGTTTAGTTTTTTTAGTATGATTTTAGTTTTCCACAAAAGACGATATTTTTTTAGCATGAAAATATAAAATTTGCAAAGCATTTTCAATATAGGCATTTTTTTTTTAAACATTACAAAAAATGGGTTTCCATGTCATTTTTTTTTTTGTCACCATGTTTTTCACATAAAGTCCTATTGTTCCTTTCAACCACTCCATTTTGTTGTGGGGTCGTTGGTGTTGTATACTCCCTCTTGATCTCATGCTCATCACAAAAGGCTTTGAACTTGGTAGATATGTACTCACCACCATTGTCACTCAAGCACTTGATCCTTGTGGAAAATTGGTTCTCTCATGCATTCTTGAACTTGACAAAGATATCATACACTTTATCTTTGCTCTTTAGTAAATAGATCCAACAAAATCTAGTAAAATCATCAATGAAAGTTACATACATCTTAGCTCCACTATTGCTAATTGTAGTAATTCCATGAGTATCCGAATGTACTATTTGAAAAGGCTTTGTAGATCTAGATGTAGATCTAGCATAAGGTTGTCTATGTGACTTAGATAAAGCACAAAACTCACAAACATGATTGATACTCTTTAAGAAATTTAGAAGACTTATCACAACTTGCTTTCTAGCCATTACTTCCAATGACTTGAAGTTGAGGTGTCCCATCCTTTTATGCCAAACCTCTTGCAACACATCGAACTTGGTTAGCAATATCACAAGCATCTAGTTTGAACAACTTCCCTTGAGTTTTACCTTTTCCAATCAAGACATCCTTTCTTTTGATCATACAAACATTTCCATCAAACTCAACCTTGTTCAAAATGTTTGGACTCACACATACAATAATTGTTGTTAGCATTTGATCCATAGTACGTGTAGTACATACATTGAAACTCGTATCTATGCACATTTTTTGCTCATAACTAGTACCCATCAAGATTTTTTCCTTTTGCTTGCCTTTAGGCACTATGAACATGGGTTATCATGCTTAGTGGTGCTATGATACTTAATTGAGATGTTTTCTAGAAAGGATCCTTGACTGCTGGCTCACCAGTTTTGAATGCATCATTGTCATCTTCAATGAAATACGTATAGTGCAAACCTTGTCAGCAGACAAAAAAAGCAAACATCCTCACGTTTCAAACCTATTTGTGCTGATGCATCTAGGTGACTTTTGTACACTAATGTCCGCATACTGAACTTTTTGCCTGTCAACAATTTTCTTCAGTGACATGATTGTTTACAAACCTGAAATGAGCATCTTAACTTTCTACAATATCATCACGTATAACATCAGCTCAACCAGGACAGCCACATTGTTTCAAAATAGAAAACTGAAGAGCTTTTAAGCTCTTCAGCTTAAGATATAATTTGCTATCATCAAGAAAAATACAGCATTTTAAGAAACAAATATTATAACAAATAAGAGAGAAGAACCGGCAGAAACAGCCTGAAGGTTGTCAACATAGCAACAACCTTTCAGCCCTTTTCCAATTATTTACATAAAATGCTTCTAAAGTGAAAGCTACAATCAATCAATTTCTCATACCCGGAAAGCTCTACAGCTTTCTTTGATAGGATCTCCTCTGCAGGTTGCAAAAGGAGACATTCTGAGAGATTTTCAGCCATGTGAAAAAAATTCCTTTGCACAGATGTTGCATTGAGTTTGCTTATCCAGAGAAACAACCAATGGTGCAACTGAGTGGGATTTGGAGCTGTCAGTTCTGTGATGTGGCTGAATACTCCAGAAGCAAACGGTTATCAACAGTTGGAATAGAGGAGAACAATATTCGTACTTTGCTATTCAATTGGTAAATCAATGTCCACTGCGTGGCCATTTCAGATTCCTTAAGCTGCCGAACAACTGATGCCTGTAAAGATCATACCAGGAACAATATCAGAACAAGTAAAATATTGCAAATAATGTACAAAACAGTAGAGAGAGAGAGAGAGAGAGAGAGAGAGAGAGAGAGAGAGAGAGAGAGAGATTATGTCAATGCATTTGCTACTAAAACATGTCACAAGCAATGAAAGAAACTGATTATACAGATTAATATCAAGCTGAAATTCCTACAAATCTCCATATGTGAATAACAAATGAGCTAAACTGCTCACCACCGAGTTAAATTTAAAAAAAAGTTTCAGCCATAAGCAGAACTCCATGTGAAAAGCTATGCATCCAAATGTGCTATTGTAAATATTCTCAAGGTTTGGGATAAACAAAGAAATGAAGTACTGAACATTTGTTCTTGTCAAAACAATAATGATTAACTGGAAACTAGGAGAAAAATAAAGCAATCTAGAAAAATGTGTTATGCCAAGATAAATTTGGTGAACTTTTAAGGTGAGAAGAAAGATACATATAGGTGTTGTTGAACTAGAGACTCCATGTACACAACCTGGGAGGAAGGCACAATTGCTGTCTTTGGTTCTTGTCTGTTGAGTTGATACGGCATTCAACGACATGGTCAGTAGATTGTCTAGGCCACCCCAGGTAGTCTCTCAGCAATCTTAAAGAGAAGAATAATAATTAGGAAAATAGGCTATGTCATTGCCTTAATAGCACTAAACACAATAAACAAGATAACACGGTACAACCTCTGATCATTGATGGTAGCTTTATGTTTCCTGAAACTGAAGAAAACAAATTATAACAATAAGTGTTGCATCGGCGCCTCAAAGGGTGCTGGGAGTTGAGCAGTGTCCCCAAGACACGCTTAAGTCTAACATTAATCCGACATGAACTCACTGAAAAGCCAACTTAGAACACGTGACAACCCTAACCATTCAAACTTAGGAAAACAGGAATCCCAACCAACTTGAAAGCCAACTTAGAATCCGTCCCAAAAGGTAACCTAAGGCAAAGACAAGTCACTCGTGAAATCCCAAGGCATAGTGGTCGCCAAACTGACCAAATGGCACAGCGGAGGGCCTCACGTCAGTGACGTGGACCCTTAGGTTCCAGCGATGCAAAAAGGTTGTAGTCAGGGTCCTTTCACTTGGACCAATCCCGGAGGCAAAACCGAACAGGTAATCATCCCAAGGATCAACTTTATTGAATCTAGAAGAGGTTACATTCATAATTAGACCGACTGGTCTCGGGGCCACCAACACGTGTTGGGCATTGTGCCTGGCTTGCGTTGGTAGAGGGAGCTAAGACTTGGCGTTGGTTGAGCTGCCCAAGTTTCTGTTTGCCAGACTCCCCCTATAGTTTTGTTGTGATTCAGCGTGCTCCCTCTATCCTAGAATACAGTGTTGTCTAGTAACGCACGCTTTTCTGGACTTAAATTTTATTTTGTTGATTAAACCTGGCAAGCCTGGTAAAATCAGTCTAGCTCTTGGATATGGGTCCCGGGAGCTGTCCCACAGTAGGCAAAATCAACTTGGCTCCAAGACAAGGTCCCAGGAGCTGACTAGGCCATGACTCGAGCTCCAAAGCTAGCTTGACTTGTGACTACTTGACTGGCTCATCACATGTCAGAGGCTCAGTCCTTGACTTCCTAACTTGCTCTGGGACTTTTAGGGAGTGTCTCCCTTTAGAGTCTTACAGGGCACATTGGGTGCACCCGAGTCAACTTTACAACAATGGGTCATGCTACAGCTACTTAAGAGTTAAGCAAGCGTTTGCTGATGTGAATATCTCACATTAAAGGGGGTATATAAAGCTGAAGATAAAATCACTTGTGCTGCATGTGTTGGGAAGAAGTTTGAAATGCTTCATGTCGATAAGGATACAATAGTTTCTAGTCAAGCTCATCCTAATAGTCAAGCTCATCCTAACGTCATGGGACACTATAATATCAGCATCAACAAGCTCAGGGAGTACATTATGCTGATGGATTAGTAACTGTGGCCCCTCTCTTGCACCTCTAACATGGTGGATAAAATTTTTATCTAGACTCTAGTTTTTATTTGAATCCTCATCATACTCCCTCTCTTTCATAGATCACTGACATGCTGAAAAGTCGATTGATGGAGATGTGTGTTTATGACATTCCATTTTCTGGGGCTCTACAAAACATTGTCTAAGTTGAAATAACTCATGCATACATAACGAAACACGTCTCTGATCATTGTATGTGATGAAGGAACGCAGTCTGAGAGGCTGACTTTGAAAGAGACGAGCATTTCCAGCTGATCTCGTAACATAGTGGACATATGAAGATGTGATTCTCTTTGTTCTCAATCTCCCTAGTGACACATTTGGCGAAGTCTCTCCTCTCTAGTTGTCCCTTGGAATCCATATGTCTCAATTTGTAGCTGATAGAGGACAATTTGTGCTGGCCCATACCAACCTAAAGACTTTGATTGAATGTAGGTTGAGAAAACTTGTATCTCAATAGTACCATCTATTGCCCGTTACAAGAACTGCTCTTTATAGAAATCAGGCTTGATCCATAGGGGCATAAAGGAAAGGAATATTGATTAGTGCCTATGTCCGATGTCTGCCTGATTTATGTGACATGAAGGAACTAATATAAAGTGTATTGCACTATCTATTTGTGGCATCATGAAGGTGGGTCCAGAAGCATCTTGAAGGTGGTTCCAGAAGCATCATCCCCTGTAGAGAGTACCCAGATCCCTATAGGACCACCTAGTCAATGCTGAAAGTAGGGCCTGAGAACTAACTCCAAGGGTTGGTCCTGAAAATATGATGTCTGCAACCGCATTAAAGACGAAGAAGTATTTAATACCATACATAACCTTTGTTTTCAAGGTGTTCAAGTCCTTTTAGTTTGTGGAATTGTAGCTTACTAATATGTGCCCTTAGGACCTCATAGGAGCATGATATGAAAACCGTGTCATCTGTGCATAGAATGATCATCAGAATTCACCAAGTTCGTGCCTCCACCACTCCTCTGAGAGTGCTGGTGACATGGAACGCCATGGCTTTTTATCACTATTATGCTCCATATCTCATCTTATGATTCCCACATGATATAAAGTGTGATCTAACCACAAGATGCCACCGTTACCATGGTGTCCCCTAGAAGATTCAAATTTCATTATCTTCGCATCAAGGATGCTGCATGAAACTGAGACAAAGGCTATAGAAATAAATAAAGCAGCTGAGAGCCCACATGTTCTGGTGGTTGTCCTCTTTGATAATGTAAGATCAAAATCAGAGTACTGTGTTCTGCAACATGTGTCTAAATTATGAACCAGATCACACATAGAGGAAAATATAATACCAAAATAGACATAAAGGATGAAACAGCCCTTCTATGAAGGAATATAACTGGAGCATCTCCTACAAAGAGAACGAGAAGAGTCTACCACAAAGAACTCATAGAAAACCCAAATCATCAACTGCAAAATGAGAGTAGATTATGTCATCCAGTGTTATGGGTCTCAAGAGGATACCGCCTGCTCATTGGACCAATCAGTCCGCTTATCCACTAGTAAATGAAAATCGGACAATGGGTCCAACTCTTCAGCATCTGCTTCTTGTAAGAGCAAGAGACCAAAGAGCCAAGGAAGGAAGAAAGAAGATTGTTACAGTTCTTATATTAGCTTAGAATGTCATACATAGGCGGAGATTTCTTATTCCATAATCTGATCTATGCATAGATGAAATCCCTCTTATCATTGGATTGATCTCCATCCTACAACCAACTACTCACCACACTGTGATTCTTGATTTCTAACATTTAGAGCATCTAAACAAGGTATCATCACAAGTAGGTCTCGAATCAGAGGCGTTTTTGGGTGTCATTGCTCGGAACGGGCAGCTTCATGATGAATAGATCATCATGTTTGCAATTTCCTCATTCAAATGTTTGAAATGTTTTGGTAAACCAGATTTACTTTTGCATTTTGGGGATTCAATATTTGAATTTTGAATTAGACGCGTCTTTAAAAGTATGATGACAAGCACCTTTCACCATCTATACATTTGGAATTTGTGAAATACTAGTTTCACACACAAAATTTTATGCTTTCAATTTTAACCTTTAAACATTTCGTTAATTGCACTTTTGAGCTCTACGGTGTGGCAGCAGATATGCAAGTGCCTACACTCAGAAGAAAAAAAGGTTGTTTGTAGCTGGTAGACATGAAATGTTTTGTGGCTTTCACTCTTTTCGTGCTATGGGATTTGTGGGTAATTGTTTTTCTCAACAAGGCATTGCACTGCTCTTACTTTTATAGGAAACTAGTGTGATGCATGCTGGCACCTTGCGTGTGTAAGTCCAGCCCGATGATCACATAGTTATTTGATTAATTAGAAAGTCAATAAAAGGACTTTAGGCCTTTTTGCGGGACTTTTGATGTCGTAGGGCCTAAATGTCAAGTTAGTGAATAAAGTTTGGTTTCCCTCCAATTTGGATGGTTCCCACTCTTTTTTAAATTTGAATAATTAGGGAGGCAGAAATGGACCAATAGGATTCAGAGGCCAGGGTCCTCCTCTCTACTATAAAAAGGGACCAACTCGAGTTCCTACACATGTTCATTTTCTCATTTTAATAAAGCAGATTGGTTCTCTTGTGAAATGGATGGATGAATGTCCTTGCTCTCTATTACTTTTCCTCCATCTCTCATGCTTTATTTGGATTTTGCTAGTTGATTGGACTGATTGTTATTGGGATTGCATGTTATTATACTTTTTATGAGAGAAAAAGGGAGAGAGAGAAAGAGTAAGCTATCTTTGTTGTGGATCTAGTGTTAGTGGATGTAGTGTTAATGCTCAGGGTTGATGGATGTTAGAATTAGATTTGGATCTTCCATTCATGCTGAAACCTGAACTATACTATCGCTCTCATGGGAACGAATCTATGCGTGACAACTAACTTCGTCTCTTTGATGCTAGACTGATTAGATCTTGGATTCAGGTTAGGCAAGGAAAGAAACCCACTACATAGAGTAATTTTAGGGCTTGACATATCGCTAAAAAACATTCCGCTTTTTGGGAAGAAATGACTATGATTTAAAAATGCTATTTATGTTGTTAAGTGGTGTAGTTTCTTTTGGACATGGATAACAACTAAAGCTCAGCTATGACACCTGTCTTCCCCATTGTACTAGAGTCGCATGCGGTTTTGTGTTGTGGGATGGTGGCAAGTATCAGCAGGACGTTTTGAAAGTGGTTATGCTTTATGGTGCTTTTTAGTACTGTATTTCACTTTTCAGCTTTATGGTACCTTGTTGGAATATAAATAAAGGCTTCAAAGGGTTTAGTCTTGCTTTGTCAAGAGGAACTATGTGAAACTGTGTAACTCTCTCTCTACATCCTTGAGATGTAAATCCGACTATTCATTGGTTGGGATAGTACTAAACCCTTATATTTTATCCGATTCATAAGCTAATAAAGGTCTGTTTTTCATGTGTTTAGTCCACATGATGGTTTCAAGACGTTGTTGCTTTAGGTTATAGGGGAAGCCCCTTTGTAAAGACCACTAGGGACAACACCTAAAATGAGGATAGGAATACACAATAAGAGAGACTGTGGACCAACCAACCTAGATCCCTCCTGGATCTAGGCCCCAAGCCATGCCATGTGATAACAAGAGGAGAAGAGCTCAACTGAACCTAGACCAAGTCGTCGACGGGATAATCTCTACCTCAATATATAGAGAGTAGGATCCTGTGCATGAACCCATGCAATTGCCATGCAGGTCAACTATAAATAGGTCACAACTCTTCATGCATTCCTCCTGCCTATATCCGCCGTCACACATACATGCACTACTCCATATGTCTCAATTAGAGTGTCTGGGTCCTCTCAAAATCATAATTCACAAACAGGCCTCGATGTGGAATAATATCTAGGCGTGACCAATAATCTCAAACACTAGAGGGCCGGTCTACCATATTAGGACTATTCCATGTCCTTAACTGAATATGGCCATAACACCCTTCCTCCGCCAAACCATTTTATACAAACTCTTATCTGTTGTATAAAAAAGGTCGTAACGATGCATTCTTTCATCAATGATACTAATAGGGCTAGTTGTGCTTCTACTGGACCAGAGGATAAGGTTTTATGCTTGATTGATCTCTTGGAGACTTTGGACTGGTTCAAAATTTACTTGGAGTTGTTAAAAAGAAGGATACTTTGGTGGAAAATCTCTTTGGCAATCTTAATGATTTTGTCGATAAATTTAAAGAAGAGAAAAGGTTTTATAGTTTGCATATTAGAAAAGTTTGTATGTGCCTAGAAGAACTAAAATGGTAATACTCCCACTGAGACTTCATCTCCCACCCTTGATACTCCTTTATCGCCACACCCTTTCGTTTTTATGGATGACCTTGATGAGGATAGTGCATCCCAACTAGAGATTCTTTCACAAAATACATGCGATATTGGTGACCAATCCACTTATGAGTTTTGTCAATCCAAAAGCTGTCAAATCTCCTTTGTGCCTGGTAAAATCATTGAGTTCAAATCTGCTCTCACTACCTATAAACTCTAAAGTCTTCCTACTGTTAACTTCCTTGCTCTTGTGCCCATTGATCTTTGGATCTTGGTGTCACACCTCACTGAAAAGAAATACAAGTTTGCAAATTGGCTGGCTCACACAAAAATCCCTCTCTTGAGACTAGAGATGTGGTTAAAGCAAACCTAACATTTCTCTTTATTCGACAATACATAATTGATGCCTCTATTTAACTAACCAAATATTCTTCTACCAAACTCTTAGCCCACTTGGGAGATGCTGAAAATATCCATGAGATAGAATGCCTCTTGAAACGACCAAGCTTCTCCACACTCCAAGACAAATATTTTCAGACTACAAGCAAAAGGATGGCGGGCAAATTCACTCTCAATAATCAGAACTCAATCATCTCAGGGTCAAGAACAAGAAAGAAAAGACGGTCTATAGGTCACAAAGAAAAGGTAGGGGAAAGTAGTAGCACAAAGCCTTGAGCTGCCTGTCAAGAGGTTAAATTTTTACAGGGATTAATCGATGTGCAGTAAGGACAGAATTGTAAACAGACAAATCTATACAAATTACTTTGAAAATCATTGTGTTCCCTCTCTCTTTGGGGAATGATGTACACTTTATACTAAATATCCTTGATATTGCAGATATGCCCACGCACAAGCGTCCAGTACATTTCATACCCTTGATAATAATAGTGTTCTTAGCCCATTAGTACCACTATTTTGAAATCCTCAATTTATAGCAACAATGTTGTTACTGTGCATAGCAGCATCTCATGATCCACATAGAAAGTAAAATGGTTGGCCAAAAGATAATGCTTGTATTTAGTGACACCACAGCCCATGCTTCTCTTCTAGTTGTTCGGGTGTTGATTTATCAATTAGTTGTCTGCTAGTAAAAGAAATAGGGCAGTGTTTTTATGTTCCCTTGCTGTGTTAGTAGTACTTAGTACACTTCCAATGGCATATTTTGAAGCATTTGTATGTATCTAAGTCACATCAGAATGTCATTCTAGGGGTGGAGCATTCCAGAACGAGCGTTAGAATGACGGAAACCTACCAGAAAAAAAAAACTGTAAATTTTTTTGCAGTCCTGCGGAACCTGATTTTTGGGTGCATTTGTTTTGGGGTTTCTTGAGGTTGTGAAGAGAGCAACACGACGCCATGTGTGGGCACTCTGTGTAAAAGTAGCAATTTATGCATGGTGACTGTGGCACAATGGAGATGGAAAAAATGAGTGTATGGAGATTTGCAAGCAAAACACCAAAACACCTCCTTGAAGCTTTTTTTCACCATTTTGATCTGAATTTCATTCATCATGATGCCTCCGATTCATAGGGATTTGGGGTTTTATTTCAAGTCACATGACTCTATGAGTCCATTGTCTATCTATCAGACTCATGTACTTGGCCATTTACGCACTCCTTGATATATATTAGATCGTTTATGACATATTGATCATTCTTGGCTTCCACAACATTATAGTGGCATAAACATCAACAGTACAGATCACTTCAAGTACATTTGCATTCACTCACTTGGATTCAAGCATTTGTCTTGCTCTATTATAAGAAATGGTTACTTCTACCTTGGCTTGTGTACAAGCGGCCTACCACATGCAACCAAGTAGCCAAATAACATGATAATGATATTTAGTTTCAGCTCCACAAGGCTCTAAAGCTAGGTTCTCAACTCACGTTGGTGCATATGCACTTGGCAAGTGACCTCTAGGCTGAGCTTGTGAACTGCCCAGAAAAAGAAAATAAAATGGAAGATAGCATAGTCAAGGCCCAAGTTGTAGAGTCAATTCAAACAAAAACAATTGCACATAAGTAACATTTAGTGCAGCAATTGATGATCTAACATTTAGGTGGAGGATCTAAAAACTGGAAAAAGAAATGCTGGGTGATGATTCAAAACAATAAAGGGCTAGCAAGAATAATGTGCAAGTGCAACCCTCCCACAACAACGCAACGATACTCAAGCAAGTGAGGTTGTCGATGGTGGTAACCCTAAGCATTGGAGAAAGCAAGCAGGACTATATAAAAGACAGAATGTGAACTCAAAGGTCTAGAGGCTTTGCATGAAGTTATATGAAGATGAAATACAACTAAAAGAGAAAAAAATTCAACTCCTCCAACGAGGATCACAAGGGGATGAAGAATAGAATGGGATTTACAGCACGAATTCAATAACAAGATTTTGAATTTCGTTCAATTGACTTACCTCTAGTTTGGACAATCCTCTGAAAGTGGTTTATCATTGCTAACTTAGAACAAATTCTTTTATGCACTTCTACCCTTTCAAACTTTCACTTCATTGAACAACTTACTAGTGCTTAGTTAAATATTCATGCACAATGTGATCCTTGATTTCTAGTTTCAGAGAATCCCAAGTAGATATCCTTCTAGACAGGTCTAGACTCTGACAATGGTTTCCTTGTCGAGCCTCCTATTCCCCTTTGTACTTTCTTTTGATTGCCTTTTTATTGAAAATCTCTTCTTTATTGAAAATTTGACTTCCCAATGTGAATGCTTGTCACATGTACTTTGAATCCCTTCACCTATTGCAATTTGCAATTGTCTCCAGAGGCCAGTGACTTAGCTAGGAATGGCCAAGTCACCGGCCTATGGAGACAATTGGAAATCGCAATGCAAATAATTGTTATAGTGTGGATATTGGGTCTCATGAGACAGACTTGCTAAGTAGCTTTGTGTATTTACTTAATTTTTGTGAGCTTGTGTGCCACATTTGCTATTAAAGTAGTTGCTTGACTTGTGTGGGATTTGGCATCATTGGCATCTTCAATTAAGGTTTGATGGAAGCTTGGAGAGCCAACGCCCTACTATAGGTGATTTGCTGGCAGAGACGATTGCCAAAGCCACATCATTTTCAAGTGTCAACACAAAGGTGGTGGAGGAAGATGGAAAAAGATGACCTGATTCCAACCACATTGAAGGCATTTTGTTGATGTTTACACAAAACTAGGTGCCTATGGATGAAAATAGAGAGCCATGTAGCAATGGACTTATTTGTTTCACTTCTGTGCAGGGACTTCGATAGACTATTCCCCCTTTCGTGCAGAAAGAGCAATCTCATGATTTGCCGGGAGCCATACAAATGGCTTTCTATTATGAAGATCATAAAGCAGTCCCAAATCCTATTGTGGTAGCTACTAAGTTGGCCAACAACCTTGGGGACGTAAGGGCAAATGGAACAAAAAGAGGAAGCTTGAAGGTCAAACAAGTCAATGGCAAGCTCGGGGGGACCAGAAAGGCAAGGGTGAGGAGCCCGAAAGGCAAAGGGTTGTATGGGCAGCCCAATGCCCTAAAAGAGTCAGCGTTCTTCAATGTCATCACCACAAGATCAAGAACGTGCAAAGAGGGAGAACGTCTATTTTGGATGTTTGGGACAGCAGAGGTGGAAAGAACATCCATGGAACCAAATGCAGACCACATATATTCTTCAAGTGGACCAGATGAACCAAATGGATGACCCTATGATAGTGGAAGAGATCAAGCAAGAAGCCAATCCAAATGTTCCACGCCTCATAAATGTTTCGATGGTCAAGAGAGTGGACATGGCTCCACCAACACTTATGTCAAAGTTGGCTAGCCCAAGGTATCAATTTCCTATATTTCCCTTATTGTTATGCGAGGATAGTTGTGTGATAGAGATGTTCATGTTCTATTTGACACTGGATCCTCTCATAATGTGTTGAATTCAACTTTGGTACGGAAGTAGGTGTGAGCACTCAACCATCCCGATTCCCAGTACCACTACACAATGTAAATGGCTGATGGAGAGGGTACAAAGATTTGGGATAAGAGGGTTGTGGGCCACTAATTGTACAAAGTTACACAAAAGAGTTGGATTTTGAGATAAAATGGATAACGCGGTTTGATGTGGTGATGTGCATTTGTTGGCACGCGATGCGAAAGCGACACATAGCCTTGAATACTCATGTGTATGAGTTCCAGTTTGATGGTGTGGCGCATTCCCTTCATGGTGAGCAGGATGTCCCTCCTGGACCACTTATTTCAGCTACGTAGTTGCGTAGGATCCATTATGAGTACATGTGTGTTTGCTTTCTACTTGATACACAGAGTAGCATGCAATGTGTGCAAACCAATACTGTTGCCAATTTGGATCACATGTGTTTATAGATGATCTTCCATCTGTTTTACCTCCTAAGAGGAATGTTGAACATAAGATTGATCTAATACCCGGGTCATGTCCTATCAATAGACATCCTCATAGAATGAGTCTTAAGGACGAAGAGGATGTGAGACGAATGGTTGATGATTATTTGGCCACAGGGCAACACAACCAGGTTACTCCCCTATTGCTTCTACGATCAATCTTGTAAAGAAAAAGGATGAATCATGGCGTATGTGTGTGGATTATCAAGGTTTGAACAAGATAACGGTTAAACATTGATATCCTATTCCACATATAGATGATTGGCTAGATGTCGTGTCAGGTGCCACAGTGTTGAGTAAAATAGACCTAAAGAGTGGATACCATCAAGTTAGAGTTCGTGAAGAGGATGTACACAAGACTGCCTTCAGAACTCGATTCGGTCCCTATGAGTATCTTGTGATGCCATGACTAATGCCCCAACTTCAGCCAAGTCGGGCTTCCCCAATATGTCGACTGAGTCGTTAGGACATTGTCATCGATTTCTTTGTATTTCTGCAGACTGTTAGGAAACAAGTGTATTTCTGCAGAGTATGCGACTATACAAGTACTTATAACAGCTAGTGAATGGATCTAGACTAGCTAAGATATAGGGATGGCGAGGATAGAAATCCAACAAGTCATGTCACATGTACTTTGAATCCCTTCACCTATTGTAATTTTTAATTTTCAACTATAAATAGCTAAGTTGACACATGCAAGCTAGTAGGTAGTCTGTTTGACATGTCACTTAGACATTGGGCCGTGTCCCAGTGAACATATGACAAGTCTTGTTGACTAGTCCATTGATCGTCTGCAAAAATACATGGGAATCGCTTAACGGGTGGATTCGACAACGACGAACTATCGAAGGTGTTGGAGGCTGATAGTTTCTGTTTCCATCTGTTATGACTATAACGACTTACCCAAGTTTTTTAGCAAGTGAATTTCCAGGAAGTACTAACTGGATGGATGACAACGCATTGTGGTTAAGCTCCAATCGCGACCTACGACCCGATTAGTTGCCCTAATGAGATAAGCCTAAGCAGCATTCCTCATTAATATAAATAGTTGATCATTAGAGGAGAGAAATATAGAGAGAGAATAGAAAAGAAGAAACATAGTTTCTACTTTGAATATTGCTAGCAGCGCTTACCATTTATCAACAGAAGTGCATCAGACAGAGTTATCAGTTACTCAAAGATAGTTTAGAGTATGCGGCTTCATCCGCCATTGTTTTGTGCTCGCATCATTTGATTTGAACATGCTACTCACTGAATCTATCATACTTTCTTATTGCGTTCAGTATTATGTCGAAATGTATGCAAGCTTCTCTAAAGTTATTTGTATCTGTTAAATCACTTATTGATTAGTCTAAATTGTCGAATGATTCGATACTGCAATATTCTATATCTATCAATTATACTCTGTAATTGTTTGTCTACGAAATCACTTTTATACTAGAAATTTCAAAGTTAGTTACTAAAAGAACGAACGTGACGATTGTCGCGATAGCTTTGTTCATTTTTTTATAGGCGTAGTCATGCATTAGAAGAAGGATTATTTCGCAAAGACCGATAGTTCGTCTTTCAATTTCGATTTCAATACTATAATATCCTCTTTCCTTCTTCCAACACTATCTTATTCCTATGCAAATATAACTAGGAGGGTTGCGTGCAACAATGCTCCCCAAATAAGGTTGATTGTCCTGAAATCAATTCATCATGCAAATAGCATGGACATCATTAGAAGCATAATTGCAAATTCATGGCACGACGGTTGCCAAACCAGATACATGTGAATGTATGTCAGACCTTTTTTACTTGATATGCTAACATTTTCCAATAAACAAAGAGAGTAGCTTGTATATTTGGAGCATGCAAGTTTAGAAATTGGGGAATTCAATCATGCTGAGACCCATAACAGATCAATAGGGAGATTGAAGATTCAGAATGAACCTTAGAAGAAACCATTCTCCTGGAAAGCAGGTAAAAACCACAAAGGAAGTTTAAGGAAAACTGAAGCTAATGACAGTCAATCAATAAAAGTAGAACAAGCTTGGTGCTTCAATAGAGTCTGTACGATATGTTATCGAATTTGAAATATGCCAAGGTTGATAGTGAGCACCAGAAACAGCTTGAGTTGAAAAGCACAAGTCAATATCAATTACATGTGGCTTCAACACAGAAATTTACGTAGGCACAGGAAATCTGCGCACCACAAACTTTTTGATATTAAAGGTGTGAGCTGTTACTTAGCCAGTGGTAGAAATCATCTTCAGGCTGGAGTGGCAAAGACTAGATTCAGTCATGTTTATGGCTATGTGAGGTGTACTTTCAATGTATTAAGCAGAGATAATGTATCTCAATAAAGGAAATGTTGATCTGTTCTCTTATTCTATTTTGAACAATCGGATATAGTTTTTCTATTATATTGGCTTTTCTCCTTCAGCCTTGTTAAGGTAGTATAATTTAGAGGGATATCAATAGAGAGGGATGCTGCATTTCAGTCTAACATGATTTTTACTACAATTATAACACCAAGAAGGAAAGAGTGGTGAGGTGCAAGTCCTGAGAGAGAGAGAGAGAGAGAGAGAGAGAGAGAGAGAGAGAGAGAGACACACACACACACATGTGATAATAACTCAACCATGGGGCATGCACAAAGCAGAGAGAGATGACCTGCAAGTGTGCACCAAGTTGAACTTCGACCTCGGTACCAAAAGAAAGATTTGCAAGAGATTTAAATGGATCTGTTGTTGGATCCAAAGACAATAAGTTGGGAATTTGAGGTGCATAAACTAGCCGCCACCGAGCCTGTCCAAATTCTCCCTTCGTCTCAATCTTTGGCATTAGTGTCTCAACTGTCGCTGCTGCTAGTTTTTTAAAGGCAATCTGGCCATCACCCTCCAGAAGCGATTCAGCCAATTGGCTTTCAAACACTTTTGCAGCCTGCATGCAATAATGGAAATTGAAATAAGACATAACACACATCTTTTGCATTCTCACAATAGAGAGGTTGTGTATAAAATGCCACAAGTGAATAACATAGATCTTCATATCCCAATTAAGCCTTTATAACAAACTACCGTCTCATTAACCTTATAGCAGTATGAACTTATTCTGTAGTGCCAATGACAGTACAAAATTGCTAAAATAGCCTAGAAGCACCACACTCTGTTGTGAATGAAACGTTTCTTTCAAATTGGATCTTCCAAGAGTAACAATGAACAAGCACTTACCAGAAAAAGAATCCATTGTACAACTGTTCTATTTACTTAAAATACCCATATAGGGAACTGCTTGATGTTAGTTTCTTGCCTGATAAAAGATAACTAAAGGACAAAAAAAAGATTCCTAGTAGGCAAAGATCTTCGGTGCCAATAAGACTGATTCTGTTTTGAAAACATCTACAGTACTTAAGAAACAAAGCAAAAACAAAAAAAAAGTTACTGCAGACTTTAACTTTTCTATGTGATTGATTTAGAACTAGATTCCATGTGCTCATGGTTACAAAGAGACAGTAAGTAATGGAAAATTCAAGGCAACTTACACCAGAGCAATTCCAAGAATTTTTGAGGTAGATTGTGAAACATGAGGCTCATCCTTTAGGGGAATTCTCGACATAAGGAACATAATTTGAGTACATTTGGAAAATTCATTTAAAACATATATTTGTGAATGTAATGTTTACAGTTATTATACTTGCATGACCGTGATGCACCAAATGCTAAAAGATAACTAACAATAAAGTTGAGGGATGAGGGTCCGGGCGGATTGCCCGCGTCCGTGTCCGGACCCGGACGGGTCCTACCCCCGGACGCGGGGTCGGACGTGTCGCATTTTTTTTTTTTAATTTAAAAAAAAATAAAAAAAGATGCGTCCGCGGTCCGGACGCATCCGGACAAAAAAAAATTTAATTTGAAAAAAAAAAAGAAAAAACCGGACGCGTCCGGACGCGGACGCGCGTCCGCCATCCGCTTCCTTAGGCCAATAACATATGTATTTGACTAAAAATATAGAACTTTATTCTGGCAGGTAGGAAAAACTTCTAAAGTAAGATAAAATAGAGTACTTACAATTGCAGCATTGGGTTGGAAATTGTATACGTCTTTAATGAACAGAACTAGCATATCTCAAGAGTTTATTATGAACAAATCAACCATAAAAGTGTGAAAGGAAGAAAATAGAAGGTAAAGGTATTCCTTTTATAGCTTCACTTAGGAGACTTGTTGCTCTTCTTAGTTTCAGGTCAGCTACTAACTATATCTCATGTTCATTCAACATTCTTAGTTGGAGATTGCTATTGGCTTATCATTCACAGTTCATTGTTCTTTGGTGATCCCATATCTATGATTTGTGTTCATAATTTGGTATGTTGTATAACAAATACTACATAACAAACACTATTATCCGAGTATGGGCAGATTATGCTGAAAAATAAATGATCAATACCAAGTTTGAAGAACCCCAAACTCAACTGATTTTGCTAATTTTCTCGCAATTCAAATCTTGCTCAGTTTGAATCTTTTAACTTTTTTAGAATCATTTCAAAGAGACTAGTTTCAAATCAGTTCAAGACTAGGTCACAGAAGCCTTAACCCTCAAATGGCCAGCCCAAACACACTGCTGTATGACTGATATACTTGATATAAGCATGGCTCCCCTTACAAAGATGGAAGATATGCCAATCAGGTCCAAGATTTCAGTAGCTAGAGTGTACCAAGAAGATAGATGACCATTCTCATATCGACCCTAGGTGACTAGAGAGGAATACATTACCATGGTATTCTTGCCTGACTGAACTAGTATATTCAAACAGTATATTTCTCTAAGCAAGTGTTACCTTGTTTGGCTACTAAAGCGGTGGTACTGCAAACTTCAACATATTAATCTAATGTGGGATTCATGGCTCGTCACAAATCATTTGTGATGGCATGGATACATATAGTTTGGAACGATCATCGATGGGGCAACTCAAATATCGTGAGTCCGAAACAACATGTCTTTGCTCTATTCTGTTGGTATGACTAACTAGAATATCAGCAAGGCAACTCTTAGCTGAGGCATCTAAAAGGAAAACAATTCCATGTTAACTAGGTAAGCTTGATCTTCCTAAGTTGACTAGCAGTTATCTGCCTCCTCCTAAGTATCAACCACGTAATGAGTAACCCAAGCACATGTATGATAAGGCTACATGACCAAAGTGAAGGACTATGTAGGTACTTAAGACCTGGATGGGTTAAATACCATCATCTTTATCTTCAACTCCAAGCCTCTCTCCCATTCAAAATTCATGTAACGCACTAGTGTGCCTTTACAGACACTCCCTGCAGGATGACATAAGCACATCATACACATACAAAAGAATGGCATTAAAAAGGTCTCCAACCATACTCCCATCTCCTGATTTGTACTAACTACTATCTCTAGCTTATCAATGTAAAGAGTAGAAAGGGTTGGGCTAGTGGACACTGGACATCACTACCTCACTCTGATAGTGTTGACATCATCCTCTCATATACCCTCTCTAAGGGGAAATGGCCGTCACCATCTCATATGGTGCAACACCTTTGAGGATTAGACTTGATGAGACCTATAAATCATGGAGGTATTTAGTAAGGAAATGTTTCTGGACGTTGACAAACAACAGTATACTCTCTCCCTCATGTGTTTGGCCTCCTCAAAAATAGCCATGAGTGTGAAAATATTACCTATGGTGGAGTGTTGTAACCTGAAATTTGCCAGTCCCTGATAGCAAAGATAGATAGAAATCGCTTACATCTTATTATCTCTCACAAAAGCATCCACCATCGAACTCACACGAGAGGAGAGAACACAATGAAGGAGAAAACTTCACTTTAGGATTAACTTGCAAAATACAAGGCCTTGCTAATGTTCTCTATTAGTTGGATCACAACTACTTGTAGCTAGAAACTTGGAAGAAACTTGTGGGGCCTGTACATGTCTATTTTTGACCACCCATGCATCTACTTGTTTACATTGAGTCACTTTAATGAAATGTCTTAAATGAAACTTAATGCTCAAGCTACTAGGCCATGTGCATCATGACTCGTTAACTTCAGTCTAGGGGGTCAAACGTATTTTCTATTTATCAGCCACCATAAGTAAACTCTGTACAAGTACAACATAATGTAGACCATTAATGAGAGGTACAAAATAGAAAATTATCCTCTAACTGTTTCATAGCATGAAGCGAGCATGTCTTTAACACAGTCATGGATATCATAGCATTAAGCATGGCTACTATATGATGGCAAATTATGATGGGAAGATCCCAACTTTCTGGATGAAATATAATGTTTGTAAACGACAAGGGAGGGAAGCGAGACATGAGTACAATAAAATAGGTTAGCAAGGAAGGTAGTGACAATAGGGGACACGTTCGTGACAAATTCAGGTTCAAGATCATCGATTTCTTGAGATTGCAGTTAAGTGACGTAAGAGGTCCATGTTTGGAGATTAGAAAGAGTTGAGGGTGGAAAGTAGGGGGAGAAAATCATGCCAGACAGAGTATGAATAAGAATATACATTTAGGAGCATGTTCAACATCGGCAGGTGGAGGAGACTTGCTACGAAAAGGACCAACCCCATATTCAAAGTGACATGTAAGTAATAAAAGACGTTGTCAATATGATGGTGATGTCTAAGATATAAGGGATGAAAGCTAGAAACCCCGCTAAGTAGTCCAGAAACAGAATCCATGCATTATGCCCCCGCTGTGCACATGACATGTGAAATGATGCAATCTTGGCCACTTCGGGAAGTCGTTATAAACAGCAAGATTATGAGTCCCCAAGATACAACAAATGCTAGTTAAACGATTCAATCAAACCCTCTCTATGGTTGAAATCCTCCACATACTTAGCTCCTTGTTATCAAGTGTGTGTGTGTGTGTGTGTGTGTTTTGGGGGGTAGACCTCAATTCTAGTAAGTGCATCTTGCTCCCCAGAGCGTGTCGATGTAATAACAAGATTGTCTTGCCAATTCCGAGCACGTCCCTGAACTTTGAGTTGCCAATCTGCACCTATTAGTGCCAAATCTAAGCTTGGATCCAAGCCTTGTTCAGGTTCAAACTTTGCCCTGTTTGGGTAGTCTCGATTTAACCTGACCTGTAATGACATCCCAAAAGGCATGAGAATCAGCAAAATTAGAAAGACCCAATATTCCTCAACTGTGCACAAACCTTTGCAGCACTGCCATCAAACTCATATTTGAACTTCACATATGACAGATTATGACCTTGACAACTATGCAACAAGCATGAAAAGGAACCAGAACCTGCAATACATCCAATTGACCATAAAACAACTGTAAGCTCAAACATACTTGAGTTCTTCGTGCACACTAAAATTTTCATGTTAAGTACCAAAATTTTAAAAATGAGAATACAAACTACTATCAAGCTGAAAGAAAAAGATGTTAAATGTAAGCTATTGATAGATGACTTTGTATTAATTGGCAGTGTTCAGAAAAGCCCTGGGACATCATTTCCATCCAAGCTCATTCAGATTGATAGATGGAGCTTAAGCAGTGATAGAAATAGAAATATGATGGAGCTCGAGCAGGCAAATGATAGAAATATCTCAAGTGCAAAATAGTACACCAGCCATCATTATTGCCAGATAGCACCTAAGCTGCCAGCTTAAAATTAAAAGACCTTGTGCCATCTCCAAGCCATCAGCTGAATATCTGTTGCAAAGATTATGGTCACTTAGGTAAACTGCTATTATTATCACGTATACATAGTATTTGCAGAAATTATTGACCGCACTTCTGTAAAAAGAGAGCAGTTTTTGGTATGCCAAAGTACCAAAATTGAATAAACAAAAGCTTGCTTTATAGTGCTAACTTGCCAGAACATCATCAGCTCAATATAGTGGCCTCAAAAAAATATCCAAAGAGATTTGAAATGTTGATATCTCTCTATAGAACTAGAATGCAAAAGCTACTTTGCAATATGGATGCAAATATGTATGCATCATTCTTCGGAGATGTTTTACGTGGACCAAAATTATAGTAAAATTTAACCAAAGAGTTAACTTACATATGTACCCCTTATGGCCTTATTAAGCCTCAGACGTTTATTCGAGGTTTTACCAAAGGTGAATAGCATTAGTAACCAATAGCCACTACCAATTTCACGAAATCTTAAATTCAGCCACAAGAGGGTTCTAGGAGAGGCTTTGTTACCAAAACTTGAAAATTACGTTGATATATTTGTGCATTGTTTGAACTTGCTGTGGCAGATAGCATCATAAGAAAAGGTTCATGAATGACAAATTTTAAAAGTAAATCTGCATAACTGTTTCGAACCATATCTCAAACCCTAGATATGTGATTTAAAAACGTGACAAAAAAATCAAAGACCAGAATAATCACAACCTCATGGAAGTGTATACAGCATGATGAGCTTACATAGGCAGCACCTAGACAATGCAGTACTTATGCACACTTTATGGTAAAACATGGACACTCACAAAAAGCAAGTGAGCCTAATAAAACTCCCTGATATTTATATCAGGATAAAAAGGTTGCATATTTTACTCACCTGTGTAGCCACAAGGTTGACATCACCATTCTCAAATGTCAGCGTGCCTTTGGGTTTTACTTGCAGAGGATCTGCAAATCCTGAGAGCTCTAGTTCTCCACTTACAGCAAAATTCAGAATGAGAGGATAAACCATACGCAATTCAGGCCCAAGGTGTAGTTTCAAAGCTTTCAATCGTACGGCAACAGGCATCTCATTTGCATTTGGTTCAGTTTTGAATTCATCTTTCATACCTGAAAAAACATAAAAAGCTTGCTAATTTTATCTCGAAGAAAAATATATAAAACGTTATACTCTCAAAAATTGCAGTTGAGAGTACAGTCTATCTTAAGCTAATAACATGACTTAAAATGTAGTAAAAGACTAGTCATATATGGAACCTTGGTCAACCGACTCAACTTAGGTTCAATAGAACATGTATTTTCCGAGAAATAGTACTAGTTTTCATGTGACTTATTGCCTTGTACCAAGGACTTACCTTATCCTGAAGTGGAGTGGTGTGCCTTGAAACCAGCCTCTCCCAAAGCATGTGAACGTTGAGTCTAAACCCCATTGCTCATTGATGTCTGTAGGATGGTCCTATAGGGTCTAGCAAAAACATCTCCTATCATAACGGTGTGATAGTTTTCTGGACTCATGGGGTCACTGCATTTATGGATCAGATGAATGATAATGGTACACTAGGAAGAAGGAGAGATTGCAACAACATTGAGAACATTGGCAAGCACATGAGAGAATATCTCCAACATGGATAAGGAGTTCATCCTCAAGGTCCTCAACATTACAAGCTTGCTTACATTTAAGCGTATCAATGGCCTCACACACCCTCAAGGGGGCGAACAACAAGAATTGTGAGGACTTAGGAGAAATGGTGATAGGGATGCTGGTGGGTTTCGTGTACAGATTGGTGGCATATGTGGTCCATACATACAGATCTATCAGAAAGAGAGGAGGACCACGAGGGATACATTCATTCCAAAAGCACTGGATTGGGAGCTATAGAAGGGTCGAGGAGTCTCTTATTTTCAACCTCCATGCAAGCATATTTCTTAAGTCTGAGTGATTTGCAATATTGGAGTCATAGTTTCACTGAAACGTGTTTGATTCAATGAAACTACATTTCAAACGATCCATTTCGGGAGCTATTAAGGAGGTCGAGGAGTCTCTTATTTTCAACCTCCATGTAGGCAGATTTCTTATGTCTGAGCCATTTGCAATACTGGCGTCATATTTTCACTATAACGGGTTTCATTCAACGAAACTCATTATTAAAAATTGTTTGTTTCAAATAGACTGTATTTTCCATGAACGAAGCAGTTTAAAAAACAAAAAAAATACTAGACCGTATTTTCCATGAACGAAGCAGTTTAAAAAACAAAAAAAATACTAAAAATAATTATAAGCTTTATTCTTTTTCATGGTTTAAACCATAGTACCCCATGGTACCGCTGGTATGGTACCGCCGGTACCATATAAGTGGTACCGCTGGTGCGGTACCGCCCTCAGACCCGCGGTACCGGGGCGGTACCATTTTTAATATATATATATATATATATATATATATATATATATATATATATCATAGTACCTCGTGGTACCGCTGGTATGGTACCGCCGGTACCATATCAGTGGTACCGCCGGTACGGTACCGCCCTGGGATCCGCGGTACCAGGGCGGTACCATTTTTAATATTTTTTTTTATTTTTTAATATATTTTTAATAATTTTTTTTTGCATATTAACTACCAAAAAAGGACAAAAAAAGTAAAAAAAGGGGGTTCTGGGTGTAAAAAAAGAGGGTACAGTACATGATGCAGGGGACTGTTGCAGTGGCACATGGGCACTGCGAGTGAGCAGACCGAGGGGCCAATGGGAGACCAACACAGGGGGGTAGCATCACATGGGGGCAAGTACAGAGGCACATGGGCATTGTGGGTGAGCAGACCATGGGCCCAATGGGAGACCAACACAGGGGGGAGCATCACATGGGGGCGGGTACGGAGGCACATGGAGGGATGATGGGGATCCACATGGCCGATCAGGCTGTGGGGATAAATAGGCACTCACAATGCCATTGTGGTCGGCATTTTCAGAGGCTGTGAGAGGGCTAGTGATAGACAGTGAGAGAGCAAGCGAGAGCCGGTGACAGGCTGTGAGAGGCTGTTTGAGAGCCAGGGTGCTGTGAGAGGGTGTTCAAGGATCAGGGTGCTGTGAGGAGAAGGTCGATCGAGATGGCTGAGCGAATACCACCGAAGCCCGAGGGCGAAGCCAGGAGAAAGCTTGAGGAAGATATCCGAAGGCACAACGAGAGGCATCGGAAGCAAGAGGCAGATATCCGAGAGATGCTGCGACAGACTCGACAGAGAAATCCGGAACCGGAGCCACCCGCCCCCGCTGTGGATCCTGTCCCCGCTGTCGAGCTGGATCTGGATGAGCAGATCGGAATGAATTTCACACGACGGCAGCTCATCATGGTCAGGGAAAGGGCGGCCAGACGTCGGGCTAACCAGGAGGCAGCTCGGGCTAACCGGGAGGCAGAGCAAGAGCGACAAAACAATGCACCAGACGAGGGCGAGGAGTCGGTGGAGGATCAGTGAGGGATGTTTAGAATAGATGAGGTCCACCCGTATGTGGCGGACTGTTGCTATGTAGTTTTCGGCAGTTTATGGTGCAGCAAATAACTAGATGGCTGCTTAAAAAAATGACAGTATATGTGATGTTATCCTGATACAACGGTTGAATATATACATAGTTGTTTTTTGTGCAACGCGAGCCTGGTCATGTAAGATGCAATGTTTGTAATTTTTTTAAATGCAGATGTATTACATGTGTTTATTCAATGTCGTTTGGGGTGTAGGGGTGATTGCTGTGCTCATGATGTAGGTGCATCTATGTGAAGCTAGCATTCACTTCAAACGAAATTAAATGAAAATAGGATTCACACACGCACATAGAATTCTTCAACATAAAATAAAGCATCACATGTACAGAGCGACATACGCACAATGTGCAGCAAATAATGTAGGCCAAACACTGTATATAATGTGAAAAATCATCTGAGTACAATGGTAGACCGACTGCTAGAGACAAACTACTGAAACTAAAACAATAGAGCCACAATCAATGCTCTGGCTCTGACTCAGACGAATGCTCTGGAGACAACTCAGGGCCCCGAGCTGACTCTCGCAGCCGATATCTCTGCCTGTCTGGAACTGGCATGGGCTGTGTATCCGAGGGGGAAGACTCGTCATCCTCATCCTCCCAATCAGCCTCCGCATCAGCCCCCAAGCAGGCCAAACCAACAACACCTGCTCCAACTGGCTGTGATACTGCACCTCTACCTGTACCTGGAGCCCTGCGTGGTCGTCCTCTCCTCCCTGGCAGTTTCTGTGCCTTGCCTTTCTTGTTCGGTGCACCCTTGGGCCTGCCTGGTCTCTTGCAGACAAGAGGAGCTGTCAATGCCTCGTCACCCCCATGCAAATCACCTGGCTGGCTAGGCTGGGCCCAAGCTGAGGCCGGCTGGGATAGGGAAGCAAAAGAGGGAACTCCCTGTGCAACTGAGCGAGGAGGATGAGCTCGTGGAGTGTGTGCCCGTGGGGCTGCTGCAGGTGGAGGAACTGGCTGTGCAGGAGGCGAGTACAGTGGCGATATGTACTGAAAGGGGCGCTGTGGTGGCCGGTACTGGTACATCCTGGGTGCTGCCAAAGGAGGAGGATGTGACGTGGGTGCTGCCACTGGAGGAGACACTGTGGATGTGGGCGCTGCAAGAGAAAACCTGGGCACAGATGGTGGCCTGCCATGGAGACCTGGTGCTGCAGAAGTGGACGGCGATGGAGGGGATGCAGGCCTAAATGGCATCGGTGGCACTGGAGGAGCTGTGCGACGCACATACACCCTCTGAGGAGCTGGAGGAACTGTAGGCACCTCATGCGGCTGCTCTGGCTGGGACTCTGTGTGTGGCATGCTGGCAAGAGATGATGGGGGCGCCCTGACACTCGGCATCTGCAAGGCCTCTGAATCCAATGTGGCAACCAAGTCGGCCAGCTGGGCATCCGAATACAAATGCTCTGGGCTCTGGGACTCATCCTGTGCACCAGCCTCTAAATCATCCTGTGCACCGACCTCTGAATCATCCTGTGCACCAACCCCTGAATCAACCCAAGCCTCATCCCGTGCCTCATCATGTGCACCCTGTAGACCCTGCATGGCCTCCCAATCTGTGCAATGAAAGTCATCAGGTGCCTCCTCTGGTGTGCTGTCGTAGTAACGGCCATGACTCTGTGCTGCACGCATCCAAACATCTGCAGGACCAGCATCTAAACCACTCTGCCCTCTATCAAGAGCCTCCTCCATCATGTCGACATAGGTAGGTATGCCACTGCCCCCCCCTGTGTGCCCTGCCTGTCTGCCGGTATAACCTGTGCCATGTGTCCCACCTCTGCCACGTGATGCACCTGTGACCCCTGCCCGTGGCGTGTGCCCTGCACCTGTATAATCTGCCTCATCCCTCTCTGGTCTGGCAAACACAACCCGAATGGGCTCATCCTCATCATGCTCATCCTCTGACACTGGCTCATCTGCCTCATACAATGGGGGCTCTCTGTGCTCAAGCCCAAGCTCTCTCTCTCTCATCTCGGCAAGCTCCCTCTCTCTCTCTGCCATCAACTGTGTGCCCAGGTCATCTGCAGGCATGGGATGGGTGCTGTCCGTAGGCAAGTCAACCTGGCGCTCCAAATCAGATATCTTCGTCTGCAAGGTTTAAAATTTGCATGTCAGAGAGACAACTTTTTCAAGAAATGAAATCAACATACCAGGAGTCAACCAACATGCTATGAAAGATTAGCTTATCACCTGCAATGCGCTCGTAATGGTCGGAAGCCTCCTGGCGAGACGTGCGTTGGTGCTACAGAACACCAACCGCTCCAACTGACTCACTGACAACCGGTTTCTTCTCCTCGTGTGAATCAGTGCCCATGTGCTCCAATTACGCTCACACACAGAGGCAGCACAGTCCTGTGGTGCGTGCATTGAAATACTTCAGCACATTGTGGCAAAGGTGAAACTTCAACGAAACACAAAAAATGGAGGATAAAATGAGATGCATACCTGAGAAAGGACACGCAGTGCAAGACGCTGTATAGATGGGTATGTGCTACCGAACATGGTCCACCAGGTAATGGGTAGCTGCCTCCTCTCTGGATCCTGGGCAGCCGGGTGGCCGAATGTGCCCATGCCGAAACGAAATGCAGCGAGCTCCTCCATGAGCCTGATAGGATCCAAACCTATGTGTGGACCCACCCTGTGAATGTACTGAAGCCAATCGGCCTCGAGCTCCCTGTCTGCGATCTGTGTCGGAGAGAGGAAGAGGGGATGCAGCATGTGTGCAACGCTGTGGATACTCCTGTGGAAGTAGTTCCATCGCGTCTCCCATATGAACTTCAGCTCTGTCATCCTGCAGGTGAGGGGCATGTGGTTTAGGGCATTACGAAAAAGCTTAACATTGACAGAAAAACAAACTAGCAAGTACTGAAAAGATAAAGGTCAATTGCAACACTGTACCGCTTACCTCTCTGGCTGCAAGATGGGCAGCTGCAGGAACTGTCCAATCCGGTCCATGAGCTCATACACCAGTCCAAGTGTCGACCCCTCGCTGTCAGCCATGCGGAGCACAATGTAGAGTGGTCGAAGCAGTCCTGACAATGTCTGTGCATCCCTCCAGAACTGGTCTCCCCTCACCGTGGAAGAAAAGTGCTCCCCATCCTCAGTGTGCGGAAATGTACTGGCACCCCAAAGATCACTGGCAACCATCTGTAGAAGCTGGGCCCTGCACCTGATCAAACGGTCGATGACCACCAAGTCGAATGCAAAGCGCGTGGGGGCTGGCTTACGGAGGTCCAGATGGCTAAACACCCGAAACATGGCAAGAACACGCCTCTTTCTGGTGACAAAAGTCACCAGGAAGAGGGCCTCCCGGACGATGGCTCTAACCCAGGGAAGTGCTCCAATGTCCCCCATCAAAAGGTCTATGCCGTGGGCTGCACAGGGGGTATGAACAATATGAGGGAACTCGGCCTCTAGCAGTACACCCATCTGAATGCAGTTCGTGGCATTGTCCGTCACCACCGTGACGACATGCTGTGGGCCTATGGCTAGGATGGAAGACCTGATGACATCAAACATGAACTCTGCAGATATGACTCTCCCCCCCCTGCTGCAATCCACTGCCCTCAAAAACTGTGTGCCCATGCAGCTGGAGACCAGTATGTTGAGGATCGGCCTCCTCCTGACATCAGTCCAGCCATCGGACATGATGCTGCAACCGTAAGTGGCCCAGTGCCGACGCAGAGGCTCCATCTCTCTAGACAAGGACTCGACCCTATCCCTCAGCATGTGTGTGCGGACAACCTCTGAACTAGGGACTCTCCAGCTAGGGCTGACAGACTGTGCAAGGCGGAAGGCCCTTCTGAAGGGCTCAGAGTCGGTGATGGCAAAGGGCAGGTTCAGCTCGTAAACCAGACTGGCCACGGCCTGTGTGGCCTCTCTGTCCATGTGCGGCTGATGCGCGCCGCGAATGGTCTGCTGCACGAGGGCTCTCCCTGGTGGACGACGGGTGGTGGACCTCCAGCACGGTGCACCAACCGTGACGGGAATGGACGATGACGCGACAGGCTGGGCGCTGGTGGATGCATCGGCTGTAGACGTGGAATGGGGAGAGTGGGATGCACTGGCAGGGATGGGTGCAGCAGCATAGGTGGGGTGCACTGGTGGAGGGGCAACATCTGGCATGGGGTACGAAAACTGCTGGCTGAGGAGGTCATCCGGATGGGAAGGGAAGGAAGAAGGGATCTCTTCCACATCCTCGAAGGCCCGCCCAGTACCATCCTGGGCCTGCTCGGGTGGCGGAGAGTCCATGAGAAAGTCGTAGACTGGTGGAGTGCGAGCAACGGTGGGTGGTGGTGGAACCGCAGTGGCAACTGTCGGACGCGATGGGACGGGATCCACCGGAATCTGAGCAGATGGGGGTGCATGAGGCAGAGCTGTCTGAGGGGCAAAGGGACCAGAGGAGGATGCACTCCCTCTCCTCGTGCGTGCCAGCCAAGCAGGCAGCAACTCTGGGTTAGTCACATAAGGAGCGGTGCAAAATCGGAGAACGCCCTCCGAAATGGTGTTCTCCCCTGCCACGAGCCGCGGCCCGTAGGTGTCCAATAGTCGCTGCCTGTCGGGGACGGTCATGCTGCCACAAGGGGCAGCATTCAAGGTGGCACCATTTTTGGCGCGTGCACCGAGCAGATGGCCTTTAAGGCGAGTGAGGGATGCAGCAAACTCGACGAGACAGTATCGGCAGCGCACGATCTTCTGACCGGTCTTGTTGGCCTTGTCGGCAACCCGCCTGACAATGTCTACCTCGTCCCACAGACCGGAAAGGTCGGATTGCACCATTGCGATGGAGAAAACTAAGGACAAAACGCTGGAAAAAAAACAGCAGGGTACACTATGTGAGAGACGCTGAAAATGGGCGAAGGCAGGTTCTTGCAAATCAGATGCAAGGCAGGGCGGTCTGTGGGCGAAGGGCGACGCAAATCAGACGCAAGGCAAGGAAGACAGGGCAGCAAAACCAGTAGCGAAGGCAGGGCAACGATGGCTGGAAAAAAATTGGGAGAGAAAAAGCGAGGGGGGCGGGTAGATTAGGTTTAAAAAAATTTCAAAAAATATTAAATATTAATTATATTAATATATTGTGGTACCGCGGTACCATCATGGTACCGCGGTACCAGTACGGTCCCGCGGTACCGGGATCCGCGGTACCCAGTACCGCGGGACCTATGATATATATATATATATATATATATATTTTAATTTTTTTATTAATTTTTTTTTGCATATTAACTACCAAAAAAGGACAAAAAAAAGTAAAAAAAAAGGGGTTCTGGGTGTAAAAAAAGAGGGTACAGTACACGATGCAGGGGACTGGTGCAGTGGCACATGGGCACTGCGGGTGAGCAGACCGAGGGGCCAATGGGAGACCAACACAGGGGGGTAGCATCACATGGGGGCAAGTACAGAGGCACATGGGCACTGTGGGTGAACAGACCATGGGGCCAATGGGAGACCAACACAGGGGGGGAGCATCACATGGGGGCAGGTACAGAGGTACGTGGGACAAATTCGGACAGGTACACCTTCACATGGGCACTGTGGGGGAGCAAACCACGGACCCAATCGGAGTGCAGCATGTGGTACAGGTACATGGAGCAGGTACATTAGCACATCACAATTAATGGGGACAGGTACAAGGGCACATGGAGGGATCATCAACAACTGCACATGGGGGAACAGGCTGTGGGGTTAAATAGGCACTCGCGAGGCTGTGAGAGCCAGTGAAAGGCTGTGAGAGAGAGGCTGTGAGAGGCATTGTGAGAGTTACTGTGAGAGGCATTGTGAGAGCCAGTGAGAGCCAGTTCGAGAAACAAGGTGTCGTGAGATGGCAGAGCACATACCACCAAGGCCTGAGGGCGAAGCCAGGAGGAAGATCGAGGAAGATGTCCGAAGGCACAACGAAAGGCATCGGAAGCAAGAGGCAGACATTGCAGAGATGCTACGACAAACACGGGATAGACACCCAGAGCTGCAGATCCCCGCCCCCACTGTGGCCCATGCTCCCGCTGTCGAGCTGGATTTGGATGAGCAGATCGGAATGAACTTCACACGACGGCAGCTCATCATGGTCAGGGAAAGGGCTGCCCGCCGTCGGGCTGGCCAGGAGGCGGCTCGGGGTAACTGGGAGGCAGAGCAATAGCGACATAACAATGCTCCTGACGGGGGCGAGGAGTCAGTGGAGGATCCATAGGAATGTTTAGCATAGATGGGGTCTAGCCGTATGTGGCTGACTGTTGTTATGTAATGTTCATCAATAGATGAGGCAGCATTTAATGTCTAGCATAGTGTAAAAAACAGCCCCAGCCGTATGTGGCGGGAATACGTATTGTTATTTTGATACATCTGATGAATTAATGTACGGTGTGTTTTTTGAATGCATGCCTTGTGTATTGCAATCTGATGTATGTGTTTATGAAATGCTATCAGGGGGGTAGTATTTCTGTGTTCTGCATATGCTCTCAATCTCTGTAGTGAAAACTAATTGAAAACACGCACGCACCATTTGAAGTAAAACTGCAAGTCGAACATCACAATTACAAGTTGACAAATACACATTGTGCAGTGAATAGAATACGTCCAACACTGAATATAATATGGAAAATGGTCTGAATACAGTGTTCGACCATCTAGTCGCCAAACATGGAACATGATATGAAACTGCTAAAAATAAAACAACAGAGCCACAATCAATGCTCTGGCTCTGACTCAGACGAATGCTCTGGAGACAACTCAGGGCCCCGAGCTGACTCTCGCAGCCGATATCTGTGCCTGTCTGGAGCTAGCATGGGCTGTGTATCAGAAGAGGAGGACTCGTCACTAGCATCATCCCAATCTGCCTCCGCATCAGCCCCCAAGCAAGCCAAACCAGCAACACCTGCTCCAGCTCGCTGTAATGCTGCACCTCTAGCTGTACCTGGAGCCCTGCGTGGTCGTCCTCTCCTCCCTAGCAATTTTTGTGCCTTGCTTTTCTTGTTCGGTGCACCCTTGGGCCTTCCTGGTCTCTTGCGGACAAGAGGAGCTGTCAATGCCTCGTCGAACCCATGCAAATCACCTGGCTGGCTAGGCTGTGCCCAAGCTGAGGCCGGCTGGGATAGGGAAGCAAAAGAGGGAACTCCCTATGCAGCTGAGCTAAGATGATGAGCTCCTGGAGTGTGTGCTCGTGGGGCTGCTGCTGGTGGAGGGACTGGCTGTGAAGGAGGCAAGTACAGCGGCGATATGTACTGAAAGGGGCGCTACGGTGGCCGGTACCAGTACATCCTGGGTGCTGCCAAAGGGGGAGCCAGTGGAGTGGGTGCTGCCAAAGGAGGAGGATGTGGAGTGGGTGCTGCCACTGGAGGAGCAGCTGGAGGAGCCACTGTGGATGTGGGCGCTGCGAGAGAAAACCTGGGCACAGATGGTGGCCTGCCATGGAGACCTGGTGCTGCAGAAGTGGACGGCGATGGAGGGGTTGCAGGCCTGAATGGCATCGGTGGCACTGGAGGAGCTGTGCGGCGCACATATACCCTCTGAGGAGCTGGAGGAACTGTGGGCACCTCGTGCGGCTGCTCTGGCTGTGACTCTGTGTATGGCATGTTGGCAAGAGATGAAGGGGGTGCCCTGACACTCGGCATCTGTTGGGCCTCTGAATCAAATGTGGCAATCAGGTCATCCAGCTGGGCATCTGAATACAAATGCTCTGGGCTTTGGGCCTCATCCTGTGCACCATCCACTGAATCATCCTGTGCACCAACCTCTGAATCATCCCGTGCCTCATCATGTGCACCCTATAGACCCTGCATGGCCTCCCAATCTGTGCAATCAAAGTCATCTGGTGCCTCCTCTGGTGTGTTGTCGTACTAACGACCATGACTCTGTGCTGCACGCATCCAAACATATGTGGGACCGGCATCTAAACCACTCTACCCTCTATCAAGAGCCTCCTCCATCATGTTGACATAGGTAGGTATGCCACTGGCCCCCCCTGTGTGCCCTGCCTGTCTACCGATATAACCTGCGCCATGTGTCCCACCTCTGCCACGTGATGCACCTGTGACCCCTGCCCGTGGCGTGTGCCCTGCACCTGTATAATCTGCCTCATCCCTCTCTGGTCTGGCAAACACAACCCGAATGGGCTCATCCTCGTCATGCTCATCCTCTGACACTGGCTCATCTGCCTCATACAATGGAGGCTCTCTGTGCTCAAGCCCAAGCTCTCTCTCTCTCTCATCTCGGCAAGCTCCCTCTCTCTCTCTACCATCAACTGTGTGCCCAGGTCATCTACAGGCATGGGATGGGTGTTGTCCGTAGGCAAGTCGACCTGGCGCTCCAAATCAGATATCTTCGTCTGCAAGACCAAAATTGAGCGTGTCAGGAAAACAACTTGATCAAAAATTGAAACCTACATTTTAGTGAGACGTCAACCAACATGCAATGGGAGAATAGCTTTTCACCTGCAATGCGCTCGTAATGGTCGGCAGTCTCCTGGCGAGACGTGCGTTGGTGCTACAGAACACCAACCGCTCCAACTGACTCACTGACAGCCTGTTCCTTCTCCTCATGTGAATGAGTGCCCATGTGCTCCAATTACGCTCACACACGGAGGCAGCGCAGTCCTGTGGTACGTGCAATGAAATGGTTCAGCACACGTGCACGGGTGGAACATCAACGAAACACAGCAAAGGAGGATGAGATGAGATGCATACCTGTGAAAGGACGCAGTGCAAGACGCTATATGGATGGATAGGTGCTGCCAAACATGGTCCACCAGGTAATGGGGAGCTGCCTCCTCTCTGGATCCTGAGCAGCCGGGTGACCGAACGTGCCCATGCCGAAACGAAATGCAGCGAGCTCCTCTATGAGCTTGATAGGATCCAAACCTATGTGTGGACCCACCCTGTGAATGTACTGAAGCCAATCGGCCTCTGTGATCTGTGTCGGAGAGAGGAAGAGGGGATGCAGCATGTGTGCAACGCTGTGGATACTCCTGTGGAAGTAGTTCCACCGCGTCTCCCATATGAACTTCAGCTCTGTCATCCTGTAGTTGAGAGGCATGTGGTTTAGGGCATTACGAAAAAACGTAACATTGACAGAAAAACAAACTAGCAACCATTGAAAAGATAAAGAACAATTACAACACTGTACCGCTTACCTCTCTGGCTGCAAGATGGGCAGCTGCAGGAACTGTCCAATTCGGTCCATGAGCTCATACACCAGTCCAAGTGTCGACCCCTCGTTGTCAGCCATGCGGAGCACAATGTAGAGTACTCGAAGCAGTCCTGACAATGTCTGTGCATCCCTCTAGAACTGGTCTCCCCTTACCGTGGAAGAAAAGTGCTCCCCATCCTCAGTGCGCGGAAACGTACTGGCACACCATAGATCACTGGCAACCATCAGTAGAAGCTCGGCCCTGCACCTGATCAAACGGTCTCTGACCACCAAGTCGAATGCAAAGCATGTGGGGGCTGGCTTACGGAGGTCCAGATGGCTGAACACCCGGAACATGGCTAGAACACGCCTCTTTCTGGTGACAAAAGTCACCAGGAAGAGGGCCTCCCGGACGATGGCTCTAACCCAGGGAAGTGCTCCTATGTCCCCCATCAAAAGGTCTTTGTCGTGCGCTGCACAGGGGGTATGAACAATATGAGGGAACTCGGCCTCTAGCAGTACACCCATCTGAATGCAATTCATGGCATTGTCCGTCACCACCGTGACGACATGCTGTGGGCCTATGGCTAGGATGGAAGACCTGATGACATCAAACATGAACTTTGCAAATATGACTCCCCCCCCTGCTGCAATCCACTGCCCTCAAAAATTGTGTGCCCATGCAGCTGGAGACCAGTATGTTGAGGATCGGCCTCCTCCTGACATCAGTCCAGCCATCGGACATGATGCTGCAACCGTTAGTGGCCCAGTGCCAACGCAGAGGCTCCATCTCTCTAGACAAGGACTCAACCCTATCCCTCAGCATGTGTGTGCGGACAACCTCTGAACTAGGGACTCTCCAGCTAGGGTTGACAGACTGTGCAAGGCGGAAGGCCCTTCTGAAGGGCTCAGAGTCGGTGATGGCAAAGGGTAGGTTCAGCTCGTAAATCAGACTGGCCACGGCCTGTGTGGCCTCTCTGTCCATGTGCGGCTGATGCGCGCCGCGAATGGTCTGCTGCACAAGGGCTCTCCCTGGTGGGCGACGGGTGGTGGACCTCCAGCACGGTGCACCAACCGTGACGGGAATGGACGATGACGCGACAGGCTGGGCACTGGTGGATGCATCGGCTGTAGACGTGGAATGGGGAGAGTGGGATGCACTGGCAGGGATGGGTGCAGCAGCATAGGTGGGGTGCACTGGTGGCGGGGCAACATCTGGCATGGGGTACGAAAACTGCTGGCTGAGGAGGTCATCCGGATGGGAAGGGAAGGAAGAAGGGATCTCTTCCACATCCTCGAAGGCCCCAGCAGTAGCATCCTGGGCCTGCTCGAGTAGCGGAGAGTCCATGAGAAAGTCGTAGACTGGAAGAGTGCGAGCAACAGTGGGTGGTGGTGGAACCGCAGTGGCAACTGGCGGACGCGATGGGACGGGATCCACCGGAATCTGAGCAGATGGGGGTGCGTGAGGCAGAACTGTCTGAGGGGGATGAGGGGCAAAGGGACTGGAGGAGGATGCACTCCCTCTCCTCGTGCGTGCCAACCAAGTAGGCAGCAACTCTGGGTCAGCCACATAAGGAGCGGTGCAAAATCGGAGAATGCCCTCCGAAATGGTGTTCTCCTCTGCCACGAGCCGCGGCCCGTAGGTGTCCAGTAGTCGCTGCATGTCGGGGACGGTCATGCTGCCACAAGGGGCAGCATTCAAGGTGGCACCATTTTTGGCACGTGCACCGAGCAGATGGCCTTTAAGGCGAGTGAGGGATGCAGCAAACTCGACGAGACAGTATCGGCAGTGCACGATCTTCAGACCGGTCTTGTTGGCCTTGTCGGCAACCCGCCTGACAATGTCTACCTCGTCCCACAGATCGGAAAGGTCGGACTGCACCATTGCAGATGAAATGAGGGATGGATTGCTGGAAAAAAAACAGCAAGGTTCACTGTTGGAGAGACGCTGAAAATGGGCGAAGGCAGGGCGAAGCAAGTCAGGTGCAAGGCAAGGCGTTGCGTGGGCGAAGGGCGACGCAAGGAATCAGAAGGCAGGTAGGCAAAAACAACAGCAATGGCAGGGCGGAGGAGGGCGCAAAAAAATTTGAGATGAAATGCGAGGGGGGCGGGTAGGTTTAGGTTAGAAAAAATTTAATAAAATATTAAATATTAAATAATATATTATATTGTGGTACCGCGGTACCAGTATGGTCCCGCGGTACCGGGATCCGCGGTACTCAGTACCGCAGGACCTATGGTTTAAACCATAGTTGCACTGCGTTTTTGAAACGCGTTTCAGAATCGCGTTTAGAAACGCGTTTCGGAAATTTTTGAAAAAATTCCAGAAACGTTTTTTTTTTAAATTTTTTTTTTGGGTTTTTTATTTGGGCAATATGGGTATCAGATGAAAGCTCTAATTAAGAGCATAATTACTATGTAATTTGCCGACTATTTCGGGTGCAGGATGGTCCAGTTCAGGTGCATTAATCCATGTTCGGTTCTGTGAAGGATAAAAATTCAAAACTAACCTCTAGCATGTCTGTTACGATCACAGATGGTCCCAGTAAGTGTGTTTTCGCTCAGGGAGTGGAAGGCCAATTGCTATTTTTTTTGGTGTGAGAGTGACATGTGTGAGGGTAGGGAATGAGATAAATCATAAATAAAAATCTAGAATGTGCTTGAAATTTGAAAGTTGAGGAAAAGAGTCTGAGTGAAAGAGAGTGCGAGGGAGAGAGAACTTAGAAGTTAGTGTGGTGTTAGTTTTAAAAATAGTGTTAGATTAGTGTGATTGTACCATAATATAAGGATAAGAAAAGTTTTAAAAAAAGTCTTCTTGCCTATTCTTTCTCGTTTCAAACCATCAATGTAACCACTATGTAGTATGGATCTAAGGTAGCGGACGGTGCGTCCGAACGCGCGTTTGCGTCCGCGTCCGCGTCCGGACCTAGACGCGCCAGGGCTACGTCCGGGGGTCCGGAGGCGTCCGCTTTTTTTTTTTAGTTATATTTAGTGACAAAAAAATTAAAAAAAAATGTGGACACGTCCGACCCCGCATCCGGGGGTTGGAAAAAATGTGGGCGCGTCCGACCCCGCATCCGGGGGTTGGAAAAAATGTGGGCGCGTCCGACCCCACATCCGGGGGTCGGATACGTCCGGGTCCGGACGCCAGACGCGGACGCGGATTGCCCGCGTCCAGCCCGGACGCGGATCATGACAATAGGTATTAGTGGGACTTGGAAGTTTTGACATTCAAGTCAGTCCAAGATTGATCATTGATTAATATAATCTACATTGCCTAAACACTAAAAAGACACTTGGTTTGCCATAATAGAAGGCTAGAAATAAAATCCCCTCCCAAAAAAAGTCCAAAGACCACTTCGCCGTATCTTTCCAATTTCAAAACACCAATTTATGTTACAAATCTCCTAGCATCTATGTAGTATGGATATGACAATAGGTATTAGGTGGGATAAGAGTTCCGAACGTTGATTATTATAATCTACAGTGCCTAAACACGAAAAAAAGCACAACTAAAACCCCACTTTTATTGGCCTCATATGAAGCCTGATTTAGTCACTCTTATTCAATGTCTAGAACTCCTAACCTTCTTCAACATTGGCCTATTTCGCATCGTCAATGGACTGAAATTTCTATGGATTTTATATTAGGCTTTCCACACAATTTGTCTCGTTGCGGTAGATTGTTTCTCCAAAAAAACACATTTTCGTCCTATCAAGTGTACTCTTACGTCTAAACAATGTGCTCGCATTTTCTTATCTGAGATATTTCACCTTCATGGCCTTCCACATTCCATTCTTACTAAATGTGATTCTCATTTTAATTCTGGTTTTTGGAAGGAATTTATCCGCATTTTGGATGTTCAAATTTTTATGGGAAATGCTTATCATTCATCACTGATGGTCAATCAAAGGTTCTGAATCATATTTTGAAAAATTATTTGCTTAACTTTGTCTCACTTCTGGTCGAGATTGGAATTAGCATTTGTATTTTGCAAAATACAATTATAACGTAAGTAGCAGCACAAGTGTGTCTCCTTTTCTCCTGGCTATCGGATGTTCACCAGTTTTACCAGATATACCACTATCCCCTGATGATGTCTCTCTTACTTTATCTTCTGTTCTTGTTAATGCTCGTAATTGTATTGTGCAGGCACAACATCATTTAGCACGCGTTCATCATCAGTATAAGTTTGGGGCTGATCGTCATATGTCTTTTCTAGAATCTGTTGAGGGTCAGGTCAGTCTATTTACCTCTCTGTCTTTCTTTTGCTTGCCCTAAATTTGTTCAGGTCGCTCGCTTACAAAAAGGTTGTATGCACATTGCTATGGTCCTTTCTAGATCCTCGAAAAATTTTGTCTTGTCACATACCATTTACAGCTGCCTGACACTAAGCGTGTCTGTGGTATCTTTCATATCAATTTACTTAACTCTTCTCTTTTTCCTGGTGAACCTCATGATCCTTCCAACCCTAAGATCCTTCCTTTTATGCATGTTCCTATATCGCAAGTTTGGGTCCTTCTCTGTCGACGTCGTTGCCTCATCCAGTTTCTTGTCCAGTGGGATGGTTAACCTATTGATGAGGCTACTTGGAGTCTTTTGATGTCTTTGCACACACACTTTTATTACAGGAACAAGCTCGCTCTCTTCACGATACTGCTATTGTTGATCTTCCTATCGATGATGTATCTCCTGTTATTGTTGTTGCTTCTCTTGATGTTGATGTACCTAATATTGATGGTCCCGATACTCCACTCATTGTTGATAATAACCTCTCAATCACTCGACATCCGACAGTAATTACTTACTAATATGATTTCATTTCTACTAGACAGTTGCATAAGCTTTAAAGTACTAAAAGCGTGGCTGTACGGGATTCAGCTCTTGGACTGGCACCTTTAGAACGAAATTATAATCCACAAAAGAAAACAACAAACAACAGTACAAAAGTAGCTCTAGCAACTAGAAGTATAGTCCAAATTGAGGGCAATGTTTTAAAAGGGGGGCGTGTTATGGAAACACAGTCCATACTTCTCTACTACACTTATTTGACCCACAACTATTTGGGGCATACCCCCTTTAAAATACATTTGATACTTCAATGGGCCAAATGCCCTAATTGGATGCCCTAGAATGATTGCCGAACTACTATAAGTAGAGGCCATCATTCGATCATTATTCAGTTTATGTTTTGGAGTTTTGAGCTCTATGTAGGGGAGTTCCATCTTTGTACTGGAGATCTTTGTTGGAGATTTGCCTAAGCGACCATTGCTATTCATGCAATTTTCTTCGTTGGAGAAACGCTTTGTGAATTTTTTGCTGTGTTATACTTCATTTGATACCAATATCTATGATTGTGATCATAACACACTTGGTCTTTTCCTTGAGGCATACCACACAGTGGCTATCAAGCACTCCAACAAATTCTTAATAGCTCATACATTATGAGAGTGGGGAATGGGGCTGCTAGGAAACAAGCACGCTTTACTTGGAAGACTTTGTATAGTGCACATAGAATTAATGAACCGTTAACGGTTAATGAACCGTTAACGGTTCAGTACGGTTCTGAGAACCATACAGTGAGCCCTACGGTTCTCAGAACATTTATGCAGGAACCGTGTGAACCGTGGCAGGTAATTAATTAATTAATTAAATTTTTTTTTCAGTACACAGGTCTGTGTGGATTAACAAGTCTGTGTGGATTATCGGGTCTGTGTGGATTAACAGGGGATTAACAGGGGATTAACAGGTCTGTGTGGATTAACAGTACGGTTCTATGGTCTGTCCAAATCTGTTATGGATCAGGTCCAAATCTGTGTCTGTGTCTGTGTCTGTGTGGATCAGGTCCTATTTTGGACCAGAAATTCTATTATGGATCAGGTCCTATTTGTCTGTCCAAATCTATTATGGATCAGGTCCAAATCTGTGTCCAATTCAGGTCCAAATCTGTATACAAAATTTGGTAATTAAATAATTGATTAATTAAATACTGGAACAGTACCACGGTTCAATGAACCGTGGTACGGTTCCTTCCACGGTTCCCAGGACCCACGGTTCTGGGAACCGTGGGATGATAGTGCATAGCAAAGAATACTATTGTTGCACTACTAGAATAGCAATGGGAAACGCATTTCCCCAACCCTACATTTCCCAATAACAAAAGGCATATTCATTTATTTGATGGCCCAATTTGACCCATTTGAGTAAAAAATTTAAGGAGCCTTGTTGACTTTATTTCAGCATGCTATCTCTCTCTTGCAACGTGAATCACTTTCATTGTTCTCCCTCTCGTCCACATGCACGATAGTACTCACCTTGCACTAGTTTGCTTTTGATGACATGGCATTTTCCTCTTTCCTGTTTCCCACTTCTCAATTATCATTTCCCATTTCCCAAGGGGTATGTGTTTCCTCAGTGAGAAGCATTTCCTAGAACTATAACTACTAGGCCACACCTGAACCTCTAAATGTCACACCACCTGCGATTTCCATTATCCCAATTAAGAGACACTTTACATCAATTGGAGATTGAGCCAAGCAAATTTTGCTAGAGGATAGTCTTTTTAGAAAAGCAATATGTCTAAGTTCGAGCCTGAAAAGCATTGAATGTTCTTATGTCCAATATGTTCCAAGGGATAACTATTGCCTCTTCTAAGATTGGTCTATCGTATTCTGATCTATCTTCTCTTATCTCAGCAAGTGTTTCTTGGACCAGCACATTGCATTCTATACCAGCACAAGCAACACAGTGACGTTAGTCACTCACAAGACGAGTCACGATTGTAACCATGACGTTTTAGTAAACCAGATAGCAACCTTATCTTCTAGTTTCAAGAAGGGAACTATTTGGGGTCCCGCAATTCTTTTATTTTGAGTTGGAACATATCACTTTGGCAATTTGACTGGGCAGAACCGGTTAGAAACAATGGTGAGGAGCGCGGCAAAGAGAGAGAGAGAGAGAGAGAGAGAGAGAGAGAGAGAGAGAGAGAGAGAGAGAGAGAGAGAGAGAGAGAGAGAGAGAAAGAGCATACTTGTCTCCTTTGAATCTCCTGGAAAATGAATAACTTCAGGGCTTCTATTCTGAGTTACACGCTCTTTGGATGTAATCCAGCTATATCCTCGACCTGGTGTGCCAGGAATGGTTGAAGATATCGCATTCAAGCTTTTTTCTTGAGAAAGGTAAGCTTCCCCATGACTAAGCTTTAAGACACCAGTAACCTCTGGCTCAAGCAAGCTACTAGTGATTCGCACTTGACCATCCACCTGTCCACTGTGGTTGTCATGTGCAGATATACAGACATATAGCAATTAGAAATCTAGCCTCTCAATCCAATGGTCACACTTAAAAATATGGAACAAACGTTTGGACTAGCCTGCCTCTCTTCTGAAACCACCAAGACATGATTATTTTATTTTGGAAATCAAAGAAAAAATACTGAGATTAAATATTTCAAATAGTTCCATGCAATTGTAATTGTGTGCTCAGAGATTTTTGAAAGGATTCATAAGTACAGCTATGCAACAGAAGGTACATACTACAGATGGAAAGAGCCTCTGTCACTAGAGCAATGTGACTCGATTAACGAGATATCCACCAACAAAACATATCCATTTTCTGACAACACATGAAAAAACTATTGTGCTAACAAACCAAAGCCCCTGTGCAACAATATTAATGGATGTTACAATAATCTAGCCATTTTTCAAACATTGAAGATAATGTACCTATACATGTTCCTTGCTCGAATTTCGAGACATTCTGCCTTCACTTCTATGCTTTTGTTGGCAAGATTTTCTTGAAAGTGAATTGGAAGCTTTCCTCTGACCTCCAAATGACCACGCTTGCCAACACGGCCTTCGAGCCCAGCTACATGAAGTTCATTGCGCTCCAAAGCAACAGTGCCTCCAAGACCAAAAACAGGTTTAGGCATGAATGGGGATGTGATTGTTACTCTATGAAAAACGGCATTTCCATTGGCTTCAGGTTTTTCAACTGTGCCTCTCACCTGGCAGAAATGGAGGAAACATGAATGAAAACAAGTAGACTTTATGTGCAAGTTCATGAAACATGCAACAGTTACTTTGCACATAGTAGATATGCCATTTCACAACAAATTATACAGTTCAAACAGCTGTTTTTTCTGTGAATTCAAAGGCAGGGAGTGAGACCTCATGCACAAGCAGCATCACCGTGAAGTTGGCTAAGACCATGTACGTTTTCATCAAAGAACAGGAAGTAAGTCTAGCCCACAAAAAAAGAGCACTACAGAACCAAAAGAAAAAGAAAAACCAGTCACAAAGAAATCATGCCAAGAATATTGATTTTCCCTTCAAAACTCAGATGCAAGCTATAAATAGCTTTCACATATTTCTCCTAAAAAAGACTGCCTCAATTTACTAGATTTTGGTTGAGATAAATTTCACACCCAAGCTGATCAGTAAATTTGAACTGATGATTGAAAAATCCATGAAATCAGAAAAGAAATATATAGCATGTAAGTAAATAGATCAGAAAATTTACATCTCACTCCTCGAGTACCTATGTCATTATCTCAATTCCTCAAACTTCAAAGTATGTGGGCCTGACCACCAGAGTCTTAAGAAATGATTAAAATATTGTGTTCTAGAATACCACTGAAATGATAATATAGCGCCCTGGTCATGGAAAGCATAGCCAAAGTGGATATCACCAGGTGATTCACTTAAGAAAAAAAGGAATAAAAATCAAATAGGCATGCTAACAGCTAACAGTGCATGGTAAGACAAAACAGGCAGGGACTATACATGGTCTCACGTTTTAATTCACAAGGGAAGTGAAAAAATGGCATGGATATCAACTTGTTCTTCCTGATTACACCACATGACATTTTAAGTCAAACTTTAGGGCCTGAGGCCTAGTTTCTCAAGACAGAATCTTAAGCATTTTAAGGCTGGATAAAAAGCTTTTTCTTGATTGAACTTCAAAAACCTATCAAAAAATAGAGATAACCAGTGTATGAGTCAGAAAAACAAACAGCACGTTGATGGTGTCTTTTGTTCAGGTCAAGCTGTGCAGATTCTCCGAGAGAGAGAGAGAGAGAGAGAGAGAGAGAGAGAGAGAGAGAGAGAGAGAGGTCATATGATCATAGAGCCTATAAAACCTCTGGAATCATGTTTTCAATGAGTCATTCACAAAGGAAAGATGAGACTTTATTTGAGCATGGGATAACGCATGAAGGTGCATTTTGTGGACGATTATGCTTCCCTCGTTAATTTGCATCATGTCAAGCATGACAATCACCAAAAAGCTCCTTGGTGACGAAGAAAGACCTTACAATCTGGTCTCTACTACTTGGTATTGATCAATCAGATTTGAATAGATATGCTTAGGCTCATCTACCTACATGAAGTTTTAAAATATACCTGCAATTTTATGTCAGCATTTCCCTGCAGCCAGTCCGCATAGGGAGTGACAGCTGTGATTAGCCTCATCCCACCATCTTTCACGGCCGCATCTACATATAATGCTCCAACATTTACAAGCTCCCCTTTGAACGCTTTAACAGTGTCTCCAAGCTGCAAGTCAAAATTTTCTTCTCCCACTTCATTTTTGTCATTCACTTGACAGGCTTCAACCCCTTCTTTGCTCCAATTGTGTTGATTCATCCAACGATTTGATTTGGTCTTTTTCTTTTCCATACCATTATCCAACTCCACAACTCTCTGATCATCTGACCCCATTGGAAAGCTTCCTTTGACATGTACATGCCCACTCTGAACTGCAGGTTCTAGGACTGCGCTAAAAAAGAAACGATTTGCAGATGTGATTGAGGCAGAAACCTCTGCACGACGAAGACTGACACCTCCAAGAATCCCATCAAGTAGCCTTACTTGAACATCACATTGTGGCCTGTTTAAATGGCCTCTCAAGTCCCCTTCCATGTGAAGAATGCCATTTGCAGAACTATGAGGAAATATAAACAGTGGAGATGACTTCAGAGTTGAATAACTGAAAGCATGAAGTAAAGGAGGAACAAGTTCTATTGGGAAATTAAGGACAGCAAAATGGAGATTAGAGTTGGGCCCCAACAACGTTCCATCAGCATGGAGAGTGGCGGCATCCTTTTGTATAAAAATCTTCTCAAGGCGAAGTCCATCTGCATTGCCATATCCACCAACCACAGTGACACGCTGAGTTTTATATCTTCCCCACTCCCATTCTTCTCCGTGAAGATCAAAATCTGCCTGTTCCCATCAACCATGTAAGAACTTTTAGATCTAGTATCATAGAAACGTTCTGAACTTGCTAGAAAGACAGTATGACATTATGTCTAAATTGGGCGGATTAAAAAGTTGAACTGTTTGCCACTTATTCGAATTTGTAATTTCTGTGGAAGCAGTTAAACTGCAAGTAAGAATTCCACAGTTAAACTGCAAGTAAGAAAAATGCAATTGGAAACAAGCTTATATTACCTCACATAAGAACAAATATGAAGGCAAAATACAACATACATAGCATTCAACCTCATTTAATGAGCCTTTCAGCTCTAGTTGAACAAAGGAAGCAATAGAGTTTGGCAGTGGGAATTACAGTTGTGTCACCATTTCCTCCCCCACTGGCCTCAACAGCACCATACCAGTGGCCCTTCAATTCCTCGAGCTTCGGAAGTGGCATAGGTTCACGAGTGCCTTCTTCTAATGCTCGCGAAGGTTTGATCCTCTTGAAATACTGCTTAGATGAACGACGATGCAATCAAGTTGGAAGGATCGATGAGTTGACTTTGCACCCATCCAAAACTTACTCTAAAACTGGAATAGAAATCAAACTCCACGGACAAGACCTCAATACATGAATCTATTTTCGACAACAAAACCCTAAAGTACTTTGAATTTTTCAGAAAAGAAAGTATTGGAAGTCAAGCAAGCTGGAATTGAGCATCAAAACCTATAAACCAGCAAAGTGTGGCTCATAGTTTCAATGATCAAGTCAGCTAATTTCAGTAAGTACATGCTGCACACATGCTACAACAATTGTACATGACGGCACCGAAGAGCACCGATTCTGGGTGGTAGTCAACTCAAAATAAAAACAACCCAGTGCTGTTGAGGTTCCCTAGACTAAGTGAACTCAAAGACTTCCAGTCAATCCTCGTCAAAATCAGCCAGGTGTGTGTCTTTGCCTAATCAATTTCAGCATTTATAAAGTTTCATTTCAAAAAAAGTGATAACCTCTCTTTGTGCCTTCTTAACTCTTAAGATTTACCTAATACTTAGACTTTTGCTATTTAGGAACATAATGGAAGAATTTAAGAACCTGCAGTCTCAATGATTAGTGTTGAAAAAGCATCATGCTATACCTCCAAATTTGTGCAGCCATGATACTAAACCTTCCTGCTTTCATAAGTACCTACATACATTCTTGAAGGATTAAAAATGACATTTTGGGTAGAAGAAGCATGGTCTTGCCACCATGGACAATCCAGCAGTGTCTTATGGGCTCAGTCTTATGGACAATCCAACTTTGACTTTGCTGACAAAAACCGATCTTAGAAACAATACAGAACATTTCAGAGCACGCTCAGTCCATCAAATGGCTGAAGGAAAGTAGAAATTACTATTTCATTGTGATACTCTCCCTGAAAAAATTGCACCACACAGCTCTTCCATTATCTTCACCTAGTAAGCCACTTCTGTGGCATGATGCACTTAAGGATTTATCTTTCAAAATACAGATTTTGATTTAAAAGATATCCACTCTAAATCTAAAGGTTGCAGATAACTATATCTATATTTAGATGGGTGCAAACATAGATACATTCATATCCAGATACACATGAAATCCCATAAAGATTTGAAGAAAACAATGGACAAACATAGTAATTGCAAATTGGAAAGCCTGCTTAACCTAGACTCCCTGCTTTGTCTCATTTTTGTTTTTTTACTACAAAGTATTTTGTCATGGACAGTGAATATCTTAGCTATGATCTAGCTACACAATAGCATTCACACAGGTACTCAGGTTACAAAAAGATTTCCAGTAAGTAGCAAGCTCTGGAGTATTTAAACAAAAAACTACCTCCAGTTGTTGTTTCAGATTATCCAAGCCCAATCCAAGATTCTCCACTCCTTGGACAAATAGCTCCTGTCAAGGAGAAATTAACACACACATTTACCATCAGTGCAAGGACTTATACAAAGTTCACTTTATATAAACAAGATCTAACCTAGCTGCCCGGAATTGGACCTGAAACTACTGGAAACCCATTTAATCTTAATCCTCTATTTAAATTTGTAAATCACGATTCTAGAATCTGCATCTATGTACCATAGGTCCTGCGGTACCAGGTACCACGGATCCCGGTACCGCGGTACCATATCGGTTGGCGGTACCCAAAAAAACAAAAAAAAAAAAAATTTGCGAAAATAACACTGGAAATTTTTTTTTTAATTATGGTACCACCCTGGTACCGCAAATCCCAGGGCGGTACCGTACAGGCGGTACCACTGTTATTGTACCGGCGGTACCATAACAGCGGTACCAGGGGACACTATGTTTGATGCATATATATTATAAACTACAAAATAGTACAAATTTATGAATACAGCTAATTATGAAAAATTAACATATGCAGGCAGATTTTTAAATGGGCTATCTGTTAATATTTTTAATAATCAGCAAAAATTGCCAGTTTTTGGGAAAAGATGCAATTTCTCTTTGTGAACAGCCAAAACAGAGACATTCTAGATACCGGTATGTTTGAAGGACCTCTATCTATAAATCATCTACTTTCAGCTTATAAATTCAAAAATTTAAATACCTTGGACTGATTCAGGAGCCAAAGACACCGACAAATAATTGTGAACATGAGTGCTACGATCTTTTAGTTTTTACTCCTCCATAAGACACGTAATATATGCAACATGAATATCAAATTCCCTTCAAGAACACATCTAATCTTGACCAATAATGCTGATGCCGTTTGTGTCTCTAAGAAAGTTAGCAATTATTTCGTAATGTGTGCAATAGACTTGACTAGCAACTAGCGTGCAACATTTAAGCCAGCTTAGGATGAAAGTAGTAGTTGATGACTTGTGGTCATCAACATCTATCACTCCATTTTGTTCCCATCAAAACTACTTAATGGCGAGGGCGGTGTAGTAATTAAACATTAACACAATTTATCACTCCAATGTCATGAAAATTCCTCAATTAAAAAAACTTCAAGTATTTGAGTATTTTTTTGTGTAGAATCTGATTTTACTTTCTATCCATAGATACACACTTCAAAAAGGCCTCTTATTTGGCAAGATAAGGCCAAGCAGTTTCTTTCTTCAGTAGCAGAAACCTACTCTCCTCAAAAAATCCTCTGCCTTGGAAAGTGCTCTAGAACTAAGTTATAAACACATTCCTAACATAGTATTTAAGTGTGTGTTCCTGGAAGTCTCCTGAGTCCTAACAAAGAAGCCCTATTTGGAACCCATAGCTTTCTATAGACACCATACCACAAAGGGGCATGTTTCTCAAGGTTTGAGATGCCATACTTCGTATGTCAATGTTTTTGAGTTAGGTCTATTCCTAAATTGAACAATCCCGTGCATGATTTTACATTCAAAATGCACACCAAAAGAGCAAAAAAGAGAGTCTTTAGTTGGGCAGAAATAGAGGGAGATAGGAGGAGACTGTTTAGAATCTTCTTTAACGTGTGATAGAGAGAGTTTGTAAGTGGCAGGCCACAATTTGACAATGAATAGAGACAGAAATAAGAGGTTGGAGGTTTTGCTTCTTTTGCAAGCTACAAAAGATGCAATAAGACTACGACTATGGTATAGCTCACACAGGAGATCATGTTGAAGTAAACCTTTTTTATACACTTGTGAGAAAACTCTCAACTCGCTCACACAGGAGATCATGTTGAAGTAAATCTTTTTTATACACTAGTGAGAAAACTCTCAACTCCTACCTTTGATCGCCAAACAACCGCAGGATCAGTGCTCCGAGCAAGTAACCTTGCAAGAGGTAGCATTTCAGAAATCTCTGCTCTAGGAACTTCAAACCTCAAGCGCCACCTACCAAGGGAGGTAATTATACTTTTCAACTGGCCTGCCATCATATTCTCCCACATCCCATCATTCTTTTTCTCGTTCCCTGATACCCCCCGGTCACGTGGACCAGGAAGGACATATTCCCCTTGCAGTTCATAACGGCTGATTGCCTGTTCCAACACAGACTTTTCTAAGGTAACCTGTCAATCACAAAGAGAAACAGTGTTACTTCTCAATCCCAGTATAGTCTTCATGCCATAGAAAAACTTTTGGGTTCCTAACCAGCAAAAACATGGCCCCGCAACTTTGCAGAGTAGCAAAAAAAAGTATCTTAATTGATAATGTAAACTCCCTGCAGATGATGTGAATCCTGATAGCAGATACCTTGCAACTTCAATGGTAAAGGGACATGTTTCAAGAAAAATCTACGTTTCTTAGAAAATTTACCAATTATCTTTGTCAAAAGCCAAATCCTCTATGTAAAAAAAACCTTTCAATTTCAAAAGAGATGTCATTTTTTTAATGTACCAAAGTCTATAGATCATAATGTACAAAGAATATCATTCAACTTATGCAACACCGCACATGACATGACCTTTTCTATTAACCGCTTGTAACAAAAGATAAAAATTTCTTAATACCAAGAACAAAACTATCTACTTAAAAGAGCAACGTATTGCATTGAGCATTACAATCTCATAAGAGAAACTAATCAAGGATGAGATTTAAGAAGAACAAAGAAAAAGAAAATTCAATAATACCACATCGCCAGACCATCTTGCTGAAAGATCTAACGACTCCCCTTGCACACCACTAAAACGAGGACGTCTGACAGACAAATTGCCATGTCCTCTACGCTTTTTCAAGTTTAATTTGACTTCAACCTGAATTTGGACAAAATCATTTTGTTAGGAGACGATGCTTCATAAACTCACAACATAACCCATAATTTGCAATAATTGAATGAGTTGTAAATACTAAACATCTTGCAGAACTACACGTATATAGGAGATCAAGAGGAAAAGTAGCATCAAAGGGGATAAGTCTTTTGTAAAATTGAGAGAAAAACACAAGGTAAGAACTAAAAAGGCGCAAATTATAAGATAGCAAAGAGCACTAAACTAAATATGCATTCGTGGAGTCATAGTGGTATTTGTTGAGCAAACACAATCTTTTTAGTGAAGAAATATAGCCATTGAACATACTTTTGTTGGCTAAATATAGGAACATGAAGATTTTAAGTCAAAACTCATTGAAGTATCGTCATCAATTGATCTGGAATGAAAATCGGTATATATAAATAAAGGTATGTAGTAAATCGCTATAATTGTGATTTGCCTTAAGATAGACTTAGATTGGTTACAAAGGACTAGAGGAATCAGTGTGGCTTGAGAATACATTGGAAGAAAACAATGTCTACTTGATGGTTTCCTGATTTCCTCTATAAAAAGCCTGACTTTTACACCCACATTAACTTGGCTAATCTGGATAATTTAACATCGTTTCAGAAGAATTAGCCTTGATGTAGTAGCTTCAAAGCAAATCAAAAAACTATCTTATTGAGAGATGGCCAAACGAAAAAAGAGTAAATGTTGATCTATAGTGAGGAGAGTCATATTTTTTGGCTATAAACTCTCTCAGCAATTATACCAAGAAATTCCCAAAAGAGGCAACAAGAACAAACAATCATTTGGTAGGCGACCACAAGTCGTCGTATGTACAATTTCAAAAAATTCCATAATGAAAAGGCTTTACTCATTTTTCAAAGAAAGGTCATGGTTTATCGTTTCCCAAGATTCTTTGGTTCACTGAATTTTGTTTTCCCATAGGGGTTGGTCCTCTTTTCATGGAATTTTACCACCATTCCTCCTCTGTTGGAAGAAAATTCTTTGATTCCCACTTTTATAACAAAATCTGAAATTCAAAGTAACTGGACCCATTTTTCTTTTATAGATTTTGAGACATTTTCATACGCTCCTACTTGTTCCACACACTTGATATGTGCTTTCGTCTTATATGCCTTTAGCATGGAAAAGACATTAATAAAGCTCTCTCTCTCTCTCTCTCTCTCTCTCTCTCTCTCTCTCTCTCTCTCTCTCTCTCTCTCTCTCTCTCTCTCTCTCTCTCTCTCTCTATATATATATATATATATATATATATAGTGAGGAGAGTCATGTTACAAGAGATGTTTATTCTACGACAGGACCTATGTCAGACAGCCCAGCGGAGTCATATTTCTCAGCAGCAATGTTGTTGCACGAGCTACCCGACCTATCATGAGGAGGCCTCATCTCCCTAGACGACGTCATCGACCACCAGCAGTTCCTCGTGCTGCAGCCCGTATTACATCCTTCTATAGCATCAGCGGGACAGGATTGGATGATAGTGTCATACCATATTCGTGACAGTTAGCAGTATATATGCTCCCATATGTTTCATATATCAATTATCATTGCATCCTTTTCAGTTTCAGTTTTTAGTTCAGTTCATAGCAGTTAGATTTGTATTTCTGTTATAATCTTGGAGACGTTTCATACGCTCCTACGGTTAACACAAACTTGACATGTACTTTGACTAGTCTTATGTGCCTTTTGGCATGGAAAAGACATTAATAAAGCTTTCTTTCTTTCTTTCTCTCTCTCTCTCTCTCTCTCTCTCTCTCTCTCTCTCTCTCTCTCTCTCTCTCTCTCTCTCTCTCTCTCTCTCTCTCCGCCCGGCGCTCCTACCATCATGCACTCCGCCGGAAAAAGCGTGCCTATGATGACTCTGAAAAAAAGTGCCTTGTTGACCTTCTCTTCAGTTCCTCCTCAGGCGCCTTTTGGCGAGAGTTTATCCCTCGTGCTCCACCACCTCTCCTGGATGACCTCCGCATATGGACCGAGTACACTACCAACCTATATACCATACCCATTGAAGCACCCATTGCTATCTCCCCGCGCCCCTCTGATTTCACCTGCTTCACCTCTGACATGGTACTTGCGGCCATCAAGAGAATGAAGTCCAATAAGGCAAGAGATATTGACGACCTCGAATCTGAACTCTTAACGCATACTTCTGACCTCCTTGCTCCCACACTAGCCACTCTCCTCAATTCCGTCGTTGTCTTTGGCTTCCCTTCATCCTGGTGCACCAACATCATCCATCCTATTCATAAAAATGGTGATCCCATGATTCCAGGTAACTACCAGGAGATTACATGCATTGGGACAGGCAGGTTTCCACTCTCATTATTCTACCATTGACCATATCTTCACACTTCGAGCTTTGATTGAGGAAGCTAAGTACAGGAAGGAGAGGGTTTACTGTTATTTTGTGGACTTCATGAAAGCCTTTGACTCTGTACCACACGCTCCCTGCTCATTCAGAGACTTCGCGACCTTGGCTTCTCCACGGATATTGTTCTGGCAGTGATGGCTCTTTATGAGTGGGTCTTGGGATGTTTCCGACATAGCAATGGCATCTCTGATCCCATTTGGAGCACCATTGGGGTGAAACAAGGATGTTCCCTTTCACCGGTTCTTTTTGGATTGTACATTGACGAGTTAGAGCGAGCCATCTCACAGTGTGGCGGAGCTGGTTGTAGACTCGGCACCATTTTGATTGCTATTCTCCTCTATGCAAATGATGTGGTATTAGTATCGCCGACCAAGGAGGGATCACAGAGGCAGCTGGATTGATTATAGGGATTTTGTACCAGGTGGGGATTGGGGGTGAACACTGTTGAAGACCATGGAACACTTCTCGAGCTTTCATGCAACACCAGGAGCTCACCCTAGATCGACAGGCCTTAGAGGTAGTTTCTTCTTATACTTATTTGGCGATACTCTTTTCTGGTCCTACCTTCAGCATGCAACAGGCAACCACCACCCGACTTGGGAAGGGGCATTCCTCCCTTGTTCAGCTGAAGCGGTTCTGTTTTAGGAAGTTCATCCGAGATGCTCGCAGTAAGTGTAGACTTTTTGATACTATTGTCACCCCCCACAGCCTTGTATGCAGCAGAGACATGGTACTCGAGATTATCACACAGTCTCAGATTTACATTGGGACAACTCCGCGTGTCGTCACATCAGTTGGCTATTGAGACTCGGAGATTCCAGAATACCCCGAGAGAGGCGCAGATTTGTCAGTTAATGTTCCTTGGATGAGGTGAAGTCAGAGGAGCACTTTATCTTTAGGTGCCCGGTGTATTATGAGATCAGAAGGAGATACTATTGTTTGTTTCATGACACACCGGTCACCCTACGATCCCTCCTAGCCTATGGGGACTCCCGATGCGCTGCACTCATGATACGAGAGATGTTCATACTGTGATAGGACTTGTGTCAGCAGACAGCTCAGCAGAGTCACGTTTCTCAGCCTCAGATCACTTCTTTCTTCTCCAGGAGGAGAGGACGAGACCTAGTATTTGATGATGATGATGATGATGACGACGTCTTACCTGCCCATAGAGATCAGAGACAGTGTCCCACCCATACTCATGTTGCAGCACGAGCTACTCAACCTATCACGAGGAGACCTCATCCTCCTAGACGACGTCAGCGACCACCAGCGGTCCTTCATGCTGCTGCCCGCATTACATCCTTTTATAGCATCAGCTGGATAGGATTGGATGATAGTGTCATACCTTACTCATGACATTTAGCAGTATACATGCTCCCACATGTTCCAGATATCATCACATCTATTTCACATTATAGCATTTAGATTTGTTAATTCTGTTATCGTTTTGGAGACGTTTCATACGCTCCCATGGTTACCACATATTGACATGTACATTTACTAGTCTTATTTGCCTTTTGGCATGGAAAAGACATTAATAAAGCTTTATCTATCTATTTATCTCTCTCTCTCTCTCTCTCTCTCTCTCTCTCTCTCTCTCTCTCTCTCTCTCTCTCTCTCTCTCTCTCTCTCTCTCTCTCTCTCTCTCTCTCTCTCTCTCTCTCTCTCTTCAACTTTGGCCCCCATAGCAATCGAATCCTCGGTCGAATATGCCACAAAACTTTACATCCTAGACTCCCCTCCTACCTTACTCTCACCACGACCACCCACTGTACGCTTTTTACTCCGCACATGGTCGAAAATGCCATTAAACATGCCAAACTTCATAAAGCCACTGACTATGATTCTCTAAACGTAGATTTTCTAAAACCTGTAGCACACCTTATCTCGCCCTATATTGCTCACACTTTTAACACCGCTGTGACCTCTGGTTTTCCTACTACATGGTGTACTAATATCCTTCATCCCATCTTCAAGGCAGGTGATCCCATGAATGTAGAAAACTACCGCACTATTATGATTGGTCACACTTTGTCTAAGATTTATGGTTCCATTTTACAAACGGTTACTGGATCTTTTGCTGAGACTGAGGATTTACATGCTACGGGTCAGACCACGATACTCTACCTCAGATCAGATTTTCATTTTGAGATGCATCATTGAGGAGGCACGACATTAGAGACAAAGAGTTTATTGCTGCTTTGTGGATTTTCGCAAAGCTTTTGACTCAATTCCGAGACATCTCCTTTTCCAGAGATTATCTTCACTTGGCTTCACAGACGAGACTATTGCCGCGATCATTACCTTATATGAGCGAGTTTGGGCGCGTTTCATGGACAGTAGTGGTTGGTCCCCGCTGATACACTCTACCATTGGAGTGAAGCAGGGCTGCCCCTTATCACCTACTCTCTTTGCACTATATATCGATGACCTCGAGCGGATTATTCGCTAGGAAGGTGGAGAGGGTTGTCCCTTAGCAGATATTATTATCCCCATTCTCCTATACGCTGATGATGTGGTTCTTCTCTCATCCTCTGCAGCTGGCTTACAGAGACACCTTTCTACTTTACATCGCTTCTGTCAGCTTTGGGGATTGACGGTTAATGCTAAGAAGACCATTATGGTGTTCAACACGAATAGACAGCATATGAAAGATGTGACCTTCTATTATGATGGGTTGCCGAATGAGATTGTGACCTCTTACACTTATTTGGGAGTACTTTTCTCTGGTCCACTACTCACATTTCGACCGGCAGCCCTCACTAGACTCCGTAAGGGGCATACTTCTCTTGTTCATATGGAGAGATTCTATTCCACGTATTATGTACAGGATCCTGCTACCAGATGCTTGCTATTTTCTGCCACTATCTCCCCGGTTGTTCTATACTCAGCTGAGACTTGGTGCCCGGATTTATCACGTGATACTTGGAGGGATCTTACTCGTATCCAGATTCTCATGCTCAGCAGGATGGTTAGGGCTAAGCCCTCAGTACCACATGATATCATATTAGCGGAGTTTGCTTCTCCTCCACTGGTTGTAGGTGCTATGTTTCAGATCATTACCTTTCTTCACAGGATATCAGAGTTAGACACTTCCAGATATGCTGTTGCTGCTCTCACTTCATCACGCACCATTGCTGGACAGGGGACTAAGCATTCTTGGTTTGGCAGTGTCTCAGCCCTTCTTCGGACTTGGGGCTTATCTGTACTTGATCATCCGAGCGGAACCCATGCTTATATCAGACAACATATTTATCGGAGCTACATACGCACTATATGGTCATAGCCTGACCCTGATAAGGTCAAGATACATTTTTGTGGCACACATCTACTACAGTTGGATACTACGGGTACTCCTATACTTCCACCATATCTTACACAGCCATTATCTTTTGGTCTGAGGTACCGTATGGGATAGCTTCGAGTCTCTTCTCATCAGCTGGCTATCGAGACGAGTAGATACACGGACACTCCCATATTTCAGAGGATATGTCAGCTATGGACTCGGCTCATTACATTCGCCGCGTCCATTTACATTTACTTTACTTTATGCATAAGCAGGCCTTGGGCCCTTTTTTATTCATTAGTGACACTTAGACTATATGGTTGGCCTTTGGCCTTATTATTCATTATTAGGCCATTTGGACATATTACTGGAGAGTGGGGGCCTTCTTGGAGGGCGCACTATTTTCCCTACCAGTTGGGCCCTAGCCACCAGAAGCTTCCTTTTAGGGCTTCCTCTTGGCTATAAGTAGGGAAACTGTGTCATTTGTTATTCAGCTGATGATATTGATCTCTCTCTTTAGTCTCCTTAATCTCTCTCTTTCCTGCTTTCTAGGGTCAAGTCTTGCTTATGTGTTGCTTTCATAGCTTAAGTCTTGCTTATGTGATGCTTTCATAGCTTAGCTCTAGATCAGCTGTGGCTCTATTCGTAACATGGTATCAGAGCACTTTCCTATGCACTACTTTTTCAGATTTAGTAGACGCTATCCAACGCCCTACTAACCCATCGCTTTTGTCGATTTTTTCATCAGATTTCCATCGTTTTTTCAGATTTAGTAGAGGCTGTCCAGCGCCCTACTAACCCATCACTTTCGTCAATTTTTTCATCAGATTCCCATCGTTTTTCCAGATTTCGTAAAGGCTGGCCAGCGCCCTACTACCTTGTCACTTTCGTCGATTTTCTCCACCGATTTGCTGCCCATTTCGTGGCTTGATTGGAGGCTGTCCAGCGTCGTACTTCATCACCATTTTCAGCGGTTTTCTCCATTTTTTTTTTTCAGGTTATGTGCGGATTTTGGTAGCTACTGCCCGGCGCCCTACTACCTTGCCATCTTCGACGGATTTCTCCACCGATTTGCTGTCCATTTTGCTGATTGTTGGGGCTGTTCAGCGCCCTACTTCATCACCATATTCAGCGGTTTTTCCATCATGTTACAGGACATTTGTGGATCCTACTAGCTGCTGCCCAGCACCCATTTTCAGCTTGGATCTTCAGCTCTTTCTCTCTCTCTTTAGCCTCCTATCCAAAAATCACCCAATTCCGTAATCGTTTGCTATTCCAAATTGCCAAAATCCTGCAGCCTGTTCATCGCTGCCCCAGCCCTTCCGACCTGTCACTTTCGCCTATTATTTTATCCGTTTCCAGCCATCTTTCACAGTTTATCAAAAGGCTCTCCAGCGCCCATCCTCAACCACATTTCACGGAATTCCGACTCCGTTTGATATTCCAATTTGACATTTTCCTCCTGGCTGTCCAGCGCATTTTTACAGCCTTCATTTTCACTTTTTCCATTTGTTGATTGCTGCCCTTTCTTAGTTGTGATAATATTGGCTTCCATAGACTAATTTGGGGTGACGACAAGAGTCTGCTCCCTCAAGTTTTCGTCTATTCCTTCCACTATCATTATGGCACATTCACCTACCCCGAGTAGAATTATTCAAGAAAACTTATCCGATCAGTTTTGGCGCATGGATGAAACCCTTTCTGGCCTCATTCTTCGCTTCGATACAGTTATGACCGGCTTTCCTACTATGCAGTCACATATTGATTCTTTACAGCCTCATGGTCCTGGAAAAGCTCCTATCTTTCCTTCATTTGGGACTCCCCCTCCATTTGGATTTCCATCTTCTTCTACTAGTCAGCCTAGTGGTGGACCGTTCATTCCACCTAACCCACCTCCTGGCTCCTTTCCACGTCCCCCAGTTCTTGAGCCACACTTTGCTCGAGACTTTCGTGATAGGGTACAGCTTGCTACCTATTCCGGTTCCTCTGACGGGAACTTATTAGAGAATTGGTTTGCTAAGCTTGACACATATTTTCAGATCTACCCTAAGACTGATCCTCAGAAGATCCAGTTGGCTGCTTTACACTTAGATGGACGCGCCGCCACGTGGTCGCAAGTTTCTCGAGCTGATCCTGATCGGGAAAGGCTCCATATATGGCATACCTTTCGCCGTGACCTCCGTCAAGCTATGATTGATCCTCAGTGGCTCGACCGCCAACACTGACAAAGCATGCTATGATCCTATTGATGATGTTGTTCCATGCTTTGATATTGTTGTTGAGTACTTTGATGCTACTTGTGTTCCTGAGCGCCATGCTATAGATGTTGTCTCCTATGCTCCTTATTTCGATATTATTCATGGGTCTACGGTTTCAGATGCTTTGGCTACTCCAATAGATCTCCATATGGCATACGGTTATACATTTCATGATGGTCCTATTGTATACTCACTAGCTGACTTTGTTGATACCCATCTAGATGAGTATGCAGTTCTTCTAGATGCATATTTAGGCCAGAACTTATCAGTTGATGCTTCTGTTATTATGCCTACGTATGTTGTTCCATTTGTGGATCATATTATTCTAGATGCGGGGCAAGAGTATATTCCTTTAGTGGATACAGGCAGTACACATTCATTTATTAGAAGTTACATTTCCACCAGGATTCATGCTACACCTGTTCCTGCTTCCCAGCCTCTCAGTGTTGAGGTTGCTCGTTCCCATTCTTTTCCCAATTCTCAGATGATTTGGCTTGGATTATCGCATTGGTGATTTTTCTAGTCAGGCAGATTTCTACATCATTTCTCTAAAGCACTATGACATTATTTTTGGTGCAGCCTGGTTCTCTTCACTTGGTACTGTTGTTGTGGATCTCTCTCAGCATACACTTTCCTTTACTCATGCTGGTCAGCATCATTCACTTGCTGGTATTGATTCCCAGGGTGACTATCAATTGGTTACCGTATGATTATGCATGTGGCCCTCCATGTGTTCCTTGGATTGTTGCTCATTGTCAGGCTTGGCATATCCTAATGGCTTGGGTTATTGCCTCCGTTCCAGCTATTGTTTGTCCAGGTGATCTTCAGATTCCCCGTCATTTCGGGTTGCTCCATATCGCTTGGTCGCCGATGCTGAGTTGCCACTTTGTTCTGGTTTTCCGAGACCATTAGAGTACCTTGAGAGAGTTCCTTCTCCTCTCTTGGATAGTTCTTGAGGATATTGCCGCCATATACTTCAGTATTGCTCATATGTGCTTTGATACTCATTCCCAGCTACACGTGGATATTGATCCGATGCTTGCTACTGATGTTGGGAATCAAGTTCCTCGTTCCAGTGCATTTCTTCTATTCCTCACTTGTGAGAACTTCTTGGACTAAAAGGCAGGATAAGCCAACTTGAAATCGAGAATGGCAAACTTCGTGGAGATCTCGTTGGTTTTTCAAGAAAGGGTGGAGCAGCTTGAACAAGAGAATGCAACTCAAACCTCAAAAGAATGTTTGCAGGAGACTTCGAACAAAATATCCAGCCTTGAAAAACAAGTGGAAGAAACGAAGACATGGGCAGCGCTTTTCAAAAACGATGGTAAGTCTAAATCTTCAAGCTCGGTTCCACATGCATTTGTGAATTCTACTCTAGAAAATGTCTTTTCCGAGCAAGAAAGAAGAGCTAAAAAAGCCCTTAATATCCGAGTTAGAGGGATTCCCGACAGGGATAAGCTAAATGAGGAGGCAAAAGAGTTGCTTCGAACTAAGCTAGCACACAACACGGATGGTTTTGATACAGCTTGGAGAAGTAAGTTTGACACTAATGTCTTGTTTATCAAGTTTCGCTCTATGGACTACCGCAACGCAGTTCTACGACTTAGAGCCAAATTAAAAGGGTCCTTTATTTTTTATGGATGATGAGCTTACACACACGCAATGGCAGCTAGGAAACAAATTATTCAAGATGCAAATGCAAGAAATCAGCGGGTGGTTTTCATTGAAGGCAAGCCAAAAAAATTTGATAAGATTTCACAATAGGGATTCGGGGCTCCCGGGCAATGGAGCAGCCCGAGTTCCCCTTGTCGGGATTCAATGTAAACTAGAAGCGGAAACATCCACAATGAATCAAGAGATTAACGTTCTATGAACAATCACAACTTATGCATACAAGTGGAAGCAAAGTAGGATATCAATGGAGACAAATCTCTAAACAAAGAATGTATGTACATAAGCATTGCCACTCTCTCTAGTCTCTCCAGCCTCTTCAGGCTCTTCCTCCTCTTCAGCAGAAAGAGGGCACCTGTTTATACTAGTAGAGATAGAGAAATACAAAGGCCAATGGTTCTCAATGTGGAATATCCAAAAGCCAACAGCCAAGAGCCATGAGTTACATAGGAGTTACAAAAGCAAATGAAAAGCCTTGGCATTGGACAGCCAAGTGCTAATTGGAGAAGATGGTCACTTGCCCCATGGACCCCCATTATGAGTTGGGCCCCTCCAAACTTGAGTACATGGACCAAAATTTAAAAAATGCTCCTTGGGTCCTCAAAACTATTAAATATGGCATTAACCCCATGAAGTCACGCAATCCAAGCCTGAAGAAAGCTCTATACTCGTCGTACCATCTCTAGAGAAGATTCCACCCATGGAGAAAATAAACTTTGATGACCCTTGACAGCCGTCCAGGGTGTACCTTTTGGTACCTCGACTTCACAGAATATCAACAGAGGAACTAACACTCTCGCTTAATGACAAATTTAATTTTGCTTTACCCCATCAAAGGTTCTTGTTTTGTCTCCAGACCTCAATTCCCAGGTGTAGTGTAGGTCCCTGAGATTCTTCATCTCAAACTCTGCACTTAGTGACTTTTTCTCACTTTCAATGAGTTTGTCACAGCTACCTGTAAAGAATAAGTCATCCAAAAAATAGATTCCCAAGCAGCAAGAGATCTATGCTCAACTGCCAGTTAGAATCTCTCAATCCATAAAGAATATGATACTTTCTCAAAGCATAGGGACCAAACAGGATCCCATTCTTCCTCTATAATAGAACCTTTAGGTAATTCCAGGTAGTCCGTCTCAAATCCAATGACCTATCGGATAACAAAACCCAATTTTGCCTTCCTGGAATTTGGAGGCTCCATAAGTTCCCAGTTCTCACACTTCAGAAGTAATATTCTTTGCAATAGCATCCACTCAAATAGAGCTTACAGACGCACCAGATTTTAATAAATGAGTTCTATCATCAGAGTAGATCCATCTACATTGTTCTCTTACTTTCAGTTTTTGTAGTGGCATTGATAAGCTGACCAGGCGGTTCACTGAAGCTGCTACTACTACTGTCGTTGCTACTTGAAGGGAGGAACTAGAGTAGGGGTTTGAAGCCTCACTTGACTTGACCACCATGTTTGATGTCTGAAGCTGAGGTTGAACTCATTTATTAAAATTTGGTGCACCTGTAAGCTCTATTTGAGTGGATGCTATTGCAAAGAATATTACTTCTGAAGTGTGAAACCTGGGAACTTATGGAGCCTCCCAAGTCCATGAAGGCAAAATTGGGTTTTATTATCCAGTTCGTCATTGGATTTGAGACGGACTACCTGGAGTTACCTGAAGGTTCTGTTATAGAGGAAGAACGGGATCCTATTTGGTCTAAGCAAGTACCTTGGGCACGACAGTCTGAAGACAATCTTCTTGGATGGTGTTTTATTTTGGAGTACTGCAGTTTCTTCCCTATGCTTCGAGAAAGTATTATATTTTTTATGGATTGAGAGATTCTGACTGGCAGTTGAGCACAGATCTCTTTCTCCTTGGGAATCTATTGTTTGGATGACTTATTCCTTACAGGTAGCTGTGACAAACTCATTGAAAGTGAGAAAAAGTCACTAATTGCAGAGTTTGAGATGAAGAATATCAGGGACCTACACTACACTTGGGAATTGAGGTCTGGAGACAAAACAAGAACCTTTGATGGGGGTAAAGCCAAATTAAATTTGTCATTAAGGGAGAGTGTTGAAAGTCACTATTTTGACATGATAATCTTGTTGGGGAGAGTGCATTTTGGATCTTATTCTTGTGAATAGGGAGAGAAAGTATTAGTGATTTATTCCTTGTAATACATTTGATTTCCTATTTAGAATTAGGATACCAATGAGCATTTTTAATCCTATAAGACAGGTACACATCATGGGAGAGAAATTTGGTGGAACGCAATTCCATTGTTTGATTTGTTAGCAGGGAACTTGGAGTGAGCTTTGCTGGAGCACTTACGATTGGGGTAGTTTCTACATAACATACATGAACACAAACCTTGACTCCATAATCCAAGGCAAAGCAAAATTTAAAGTGATATAACTGAATGGAAGTCGGAGACTGCTATGTCTTCCATGTGAAATCCTTTTGAGATTTTGTTTTTGCACACGAGTGGTCGTAAAGAAGAAGAGTGCTGAACAAGTTAGCCAAAGTTGCGCAGCTTAGCCTATTTCTTGTTGCTGCATTTACCGGTTTAGCTATGTTATTATAGGATAAGCAAAAACACCTTGATGAATTCCATATTCGAAGTTTGTTAGCTCTCCATGGTGGGGATCTACTAATTTCAAAAGTATTCCTGTTTTTATGCTGAAGACTAAATCAGATGCATGTACAAAATGAAGGAATTCAGAACTTACATTAAAATACAGTTATTGTCAAAATTGTTGCAATTAAGCCTGATGAAAACGCACTTAAAAGTCTAATTCAATTGTTATGGCACATCTCCTTAAGAATGCAAGACATGGTCTGGTTCTGGGATGACCACAAAGCCCTGGCAATGTTGTTATATACTTAGCTCCAAAAGAGTAAACTCAACAATCATGTATTGAAGAGAGGCCCTAATCATCTTACTATCTAAGGAAGATGTTGGCCGCGCACCGATAATACGATTAGGGAGAGGCTGTTCATTTAGAACCATATCTTGATCTTCCTGTGGAGTATCAATCTCTATTGTTGAGCCTTCTTCTACTCTGGAGGCACAACTCAGATGGAAGTTCTATCATCAGAGTAGATCCATCTACATTGTTCTCTTACTTTCAGTTTTTTGTAGTGGCATTGATAAGCTGACCAGGCGGTTCACTGAAGCTAGTGCTGCTGCTGTCGTTGCTGCTTGAAGGCAACTCAGATGGAAGTTCTATCATCAGAGTAGATCCATCTAGATTGTTCTCTTACCTTCAATTTTTGTAATGACATTGATAAGCTGACCAGGCGGTTCACTGAAGCTGCTGTTGCTGCTATCATTGCTGCTTGAAGGGAGGAACTAAAGGAGTAGGAGTGGCCTCACTTGAGTTGACCACCGTGCTTGATGTCTGAAGCTGAGGTTGAACTCATTTATTAAAATTTGGTGCATCTGTAAGCTCTATTTGAGTGGATGCTATTGCAAAGAATATTACTTCTGAAGTGTGAAACCTGGGAACTTATGGAGCCTCCAAAGTCCATGAAAGCAAAATTGGGTTTTGCTATCCGATTGGTCATTGGATTTGAGAAGGACTACCTGGAATTACCTAAAGGTTCTATTATAGAGGAAGAACGGGATCTTGTTTGGTCTAAGCAAGTACCCTAGGCACGACAGACTGAAGACAAGTTTCTTGGCTAGTGTTTTTTTTGGAGTACTGCAATTTCTTCCCTATGCTTTGAATCTATTTTTTGGATGACTTATTCTTTACAGGACAAACTCGTTAAAAGTGAGAAAAAGTCAATAAGTGTAGAGTTTGAGATGAAGAATCTCAGGGACCTACACTACACTTGGGAATTGAGGTCTGGAGACAAAACAAGAACCTTTGATGGGGGTAAAGCAAAATTAAATTTGTCATTAAGGGAGTGTTAGAAGTCACTATTTGTCCTTTAATGGAGATTCCTCTGTTGATACTCTGACTGCGAAGTCGAGGTACCAGAAGGTACACCCTGGATGGTTGTCAAGGGTCATCAAAGTTTATTTTCTCCATGGGTGGAATCTTCTCCGGAGATAGTACGACGAGTACAGAGCTTTCTCCAGGCCTGGATTGCATGACTTCATGGGGTTGATGCCATATTTAATGGTTTTGAGGACCCAAGGAGCATGTTTTAACTTTCGGTCCATGTACTCAAGTTTGGAGGGGGCCAACTCATAATGGGGGGTCCATGGGGCAAGTGACCATCTTCTCCAATTAGCACTTGGCTGTCCAATGCCAAGGCTTTACATTTGCTTTTGTAACTCCTATGTAACTCATGGCTCTTGGCTTTTATATATTCCACATTCCATGGCAAAAAGGCCAATTATTGGTGCACAATTCTCTATGTAAAGATGATCATAGAACCGATCTAAAAAGCCAACACTATAAAACAGAAAACTGATTCCAGCGTGATAAATTCTCAAAATGTAATTTGAAAATGGTACGAAACTTCTCATTCTTCAAGAAAATGAATTCCCCAACATGATTCTAAGGTGGACACCCATTATTCATGCTAAAAACACAAATTTCAGAGTTGTCCCTCTTTTAGAAATCACCCAAAAAGCTACACAAGATCCAATAGGAATCCAATTCATCACTTAAATTTGCACCCATCAATGTTTGCATTTGGAAACAAGTATGGACAACAAATACACATGAATCAATCAAAACGGCTTGTGAAGGAAGAAGAATTGGAAAGAGCAGATTATTCAATATGCTAAAGATCAACACACTCATCTTCTTCAGCTTGATGTATCCGGGCTTCCCATTCGGCCGGGTTATTTGTCTCAGACGTTATCTTTCGGCCTACGCTATCGTAGCAGTCAGCTTAGGGTCTCTTCTCACCAGCTTGCTATTGGGGGTGCCCTTGCTAATGAGTCACAGATGATCTGTTGCCTTGCCTTGCGGAGCAACAGTATGGAAATTGCCTCGCGACCTAAGAAGGACCCGGATACTCTTGTCATCCGCTTCACATCAATGACTCACCGGCGTGAAGTTTTGGGGAAGTGGATACCATAATGTATTTGGATGAAGATCTTACTTTCATCCAAGTCCAAGAACGTAAGAAGGCAAAACAAGAAGCTCTGTCAACTGGCAAACAACTTATCTATCGTGACGGTATTATCAGATTTGTTGATCGTAAGCCTATAGTTAATGAGAGTCCTAACTCTGAGATAGTTTGAGCTAGAGAAATGAAGAGATGTCTAGTTGAGCATGTAAATGGTACATGTACCATATAATCCTGGCTATATCACTATTTTTTTAGTTAATTTTTCTTTAGTTATGTTGTTTTGACGGCACTGCTCCGTCTTGTTGCCATCTTATCTGATGTACTTGTTCGTCTTATACGCCTTTCGGCATGGAAAAGACGTTAATAAAGCTTTCTCTCTCTCTCTCTCTCTCTCTCTCTCTCTCTCTCTCTCTCTCTCTCTCTCTCTCTCTCTCTCTCTCTCTCTCTCTCTCTCTCTCTCTCTCTCTCTCTCTCTCTCTCTCTCTCTCTCTCTCTCTCTCTCTCTCAGAGTACCTTTTTGGAGTATCAGGATCCTAGATGTGTTGGCCTTTTACTACGAGAGATGCTTACGTTGAGAGCCTCTTTGATACCGTCGGAAGATACTACTGATTATGGCTCACATCTTATCACTAGCTTCTTTCAGAAGCGTGAGCGAGATGACCTATCAGATGATGAGGCAGTCATACCGGTGAGGGCAAAGGCCCAGCGTACTCAGCCACCACCTCCTGCCAGATCTACACGCGTCTCCTGAGCTACCAGATCTCCTCGACACCAGCCACGGATCACAGCTTCTATGGTTATGTATCAGACCTTTTTTTTGGGACTGATAGTTTATCAGTCTATTCTTCCTTTTTACTTTCCTCAGCAGAGCAAGAGGTTAACTCGCACCTGTACCCTCTTTAGAGCTGGAGGTTAAGCTCTTATATGCTTTTTATGATTCTATATTGGATGTGTCTTTAACTAGCTAGAGAGATTTCTATATTGTTTTTTCCACATAGACTAGCGATTTTTATGTTGTCCGACATGGACAGTGTTCCTACGAGATATGTACTTACTTCTTCTGTCTTATGTGCCCTTGGGGCACCCAACAGACATTAATATAATTTCTTCTTCTTCTTCTTCTTTTCTCTCTCTCTCTCTCTCTCTCTCTACCAGGATCACCAGACATCCTATGCAGAGATGTACTACTACACATGCTCATGCTCATAGACGACGCCGGCAGGCTCCAGTGCCTTCTCATGTTGTGGCTCACATTACATCCTTTTACAGCAGCAGTAGCAGCAGCACAGTCTTGACATCTGGACATCGATATATATGATTATTATGCACAGACACACTCACATACGTGTACTTTAGTTGTACTAGATGTTTTCCTTATTACAGTTTTGGAGACGTTTTATACGCTCCCATGGTTACCACACACTTGACATGTACTTCATTAGTCTTATATGCCTTTTGGCAAGGAAAAGACATTAATAAAGCTTTCTCTCTCTCTCTCTCTCTCTCTCTCTCTCTCTCTCTCTCTCTCTCTCTCTCTCTCTCTCTCTCTCTCTCTCTCTCAGGATGCTGCTCCAGCACTGATCCATGGGCTGCTCCATCGCTGATCTTCCAAGAAATCCAGCGCTCATTGTTGCTTGAAGATCGCGCTGCTGCTGGCCGCGCCCTCCTCCATCGCTGTTCAAACCTCCTTCATGGCGCCTAAGAAGAAGGAGGGGGTTTGTCCCTACACCCCCCTCCCCCCCTTGCTGATTACATCTCCCCCTCCATCGCTGGCAGCGATGGAGAAGTCCCCTTCATTATCAGCGATGGAGGGACTACGGCCTTCTTCACCTACAGCGATGGAGATGCCTCCTCCATCGCTGGAAGCCTATGACAGTTCTCCCATTGATCCCATACTTCTGTGAAAATCCTTTAGCAACTGACCTTGCTTTGTATCTGATGTTTTCTCCATCAGGACCTTCTGCCATCAGGTATAGGTGCAAGTGTCCATAAATTGTTCTTATACATGGATGACATTTTGTCGTCCATTGCTTGAATCCAACGATCTTTATCTGGTCCATCAACAGCTTCCTCGAATGTTTGAGGTTCGTCAGAAAAACCACAAAATTCGATGGTTGTATTAAAAACATCCCGACCATACCTTTCTAGTGGTTTTCGTTGTCTGTCAGATCTTCTCACAGGTGGTTTCGAGTTCGATTCTGCAGGTTTTGAGTTCGACCTTTTCTGCTGGAATTCGAGCTGGTGATTCGAGTCTATCAGGTACTTGATCTTGACCTCCCTCTGAATCTGGTAATTCTCTTTCATCTTCTGCTTGTTTTACTTTTGTCGTCGTTGGTAGCTCATAATAGTTTTTGAGAATTTCATAGCCGACTAGATCACTGTCTGCTATGAATTTCGACTCATCAAATTTGACATCTTGAACTATTTTTATCTTGCCAGTGTCGGGTACATATAGAAGTTGCCCAAGATCCCCTACCCCTTTGAGACTTGGCTTCAGGAATGGCAATGGTTTTTTATCTTCATCATCGGCAGGAAACTTTGCTGATTTTATTAGCAAATGTGACATTTTGTTGTTGGCTGAAACCCATGAGTCCTTATGTCATCCTCTTCCACATATACACAGGATTACTTGTCGAGGAAAAACTTGTCGAGGATCTGGAGGAGTAGCTTGTTTATACAAAAACACCACAGTTAAGATGGCTAAACAAGATCCATACCCTCGCTATATCTGGTTACACATTATTGGGTCACTATTGGGATTACCTCAGGACATTTATATGGTTATATGCTATTTTGCTCCACAGACTTCGGCGTTTGCTGAATTTGGTGGGGACCCATTTCAGGCACTCTCAGATGATATTGCTATCTTTTCTCAGCAGAGTTACATTTTATTAGCAGGAGATTTCAACGCCCGCACAAGTTCCAGACAGATGGAATTTCATGCAGATACTAACTTTCTCAGGCTTCACCCTTTGGATATGGGACTAGATCGGGTATCACAGGATGCATACACTCCAACTACATCTTTTGGGGAGCAGTTGATCACTCTTGCAGAGACACACGCTCTTGCCATCTTGAATGGCCTCACACAGTCTGTCAGCTTTGCTCTCTTCAAGAGGTGGAGGATGAGTTTCATTTCATCTTTCGTTGTCCAATATATTATGAGATCAGAGGACGATACCATTGTTTATACAGAGATACTCCTCTCACGCTGAGATCCTTCCTCGAGAATCCAGACCCCAGATGTGTAGGTCTTCTTTTGAGAGAGATGTATACTCTATTCAGTTGAGGATTTTGGAGTCCCCGTTCAAAGATCAAAGACATAGAGAGTTTCACATGCTTCCGCTAGATCCAGTGCTACCAGGACTTCACGTGCTTCCCGCCAGCCTACATCACGCCCCTCTACTACCATCACTCATTACTTTCAGCTCGCTCGTAGCTAGTCTCCTCCGCAGAGCAGGTGGTTAAGCTCTTGCATTGTACCCTCATAAGCTGGTGGTCAAGCTTTGATACTTTTTCTTAGAGATAGAGAGATAGATATACTAGTTCTTTTCTTTTCATTAGTAAATAAGTCCGTATGCGGACAATGCTCCTCACGCTTGTACTCTCTTTTTTGTCTTATGTACCTTTGGGTACCAAAAGACGTTAATAATAATAATTCTAATTCTCTCTCTCTCTCTCTCTCTCTCTCTCTCTCTCTCTCTCTCTCTCTCTCTCTCTCTCTCTCTCTCTCTCTCTCATACCAAATGTGAGGACTCTATTCTTTAAAGCTCATGATTGCAATAATGAAATGAAGCTCCCTCTCTCATACCAAATGGGAGGACTCTATTCTTTAAAGCTCATGGTTGCACTAATGAAATGAAGCTCCCTCAACCACATGCCACTATGGATCTTGCTACCTGCCTCTCCTATTCCTGGGTCACATGACCATCAATTGGTTGATCAAGCCTCTAACCAAACTTCTATCCCTTTAACCTTATCAATATCGTGTAGCAAAAGCTAACAACCACCCACATATCTCCAACAAGGCTCAATTTTCCCACTGTATTGATTGTCAAAGTCCAAATACCCCTTGGCTTGACAACTGGGCAGCAATTGGCAACACACCTAAGCAAGATTGGCCAAGATGCCTAGCCTGGTCACCATTAACATTGTGTCGTACAGCCAATTCAGCCTCTAGGAGCTTGTCCATTCTGGTCAAGCATGATTCATAACTGAACCCTAAAGGAGATTGACAATAAGTTGGAAAACACTTTGAAGACAAAGGCAACGGGTTGATGGTGGCAATGGCCTATGGACTATTAAAAGGCACCAAGAAGCACTCAAATTAAGTCTTATTCTCCTTACGCTCAATTGGCTAGGTGATCACTAGCAACAAGCTCGCATGTTACTGAGAAACGCCTAGATTCGATATTTGGGCATTGTCCATATCTTATGTCGCACACGATCTTTTTTGAGATTATTGTCATCCTAGTTTTCATCCATTACAATCTATAGAACAATGCCCAAGCCCTACTTATCTTCAAACATTTATAGTTTATCTATCTTCATACCCTAAGTCAATCCACAATAAAGACCGGACATCCCTGAGGGCCAAATGCTCCCAATCCAAATCCATTAGAACATGCGCAAGATACTACACTGTTCTATGCATTGGAGATCGACGTTTATAATACTGATTGAATTGTTTGTTGCTTACCATAGCTTCTAGATTATCTCAATATTGAATCCAAGAAAGTGGCCATAGGTAGACAATAACATGCAATCTTGACCTCATAAAGTCAATCAACAAAAATCTCATCCAGTCACTTCCAACAATATAGATAACATGTTTGAATCATTCCTATGTGGCCAATGCTCAACAAACATTAGCCAATGGACTTTAAGCATCCAATAGAAAGAATTATTCCTAGAATGTAGGTAATAGCCCACTCGAATGAATTACCTTCTGCATTGCACCACGCAAAGATGCTATTTCCAGTTCATCAAGGAGAAGGTTCCGAACCTGCAATTCGTAGTCAGTTCTTTTTAGATCAAACGAAGTATGTATATGACCATGAAGACATCTAGCAATATCTGAAGCTACCTACACAATAGTAAAATTCCTTCACAATATGGCTACAGCATAAACAACAATAGATTACTTTTCAAACATACCTTGTACACACTTTTCAAGAGAGTTATCTAGGACTTCAAATGATATGACTTCTATAGAATTTACAGCCCTATCCTTTTTAGGAAAATCCAAAATACAAGTGAACGAAGGGCAGCAACAGAAGATTTGGGGACAAACTTCTAAAAAATGTCCCTCGTATATTTTTTGCATTCAAGAAGATATCATTTCATATAGATGTGATAATAGTGCTTGTTTTTTCAAAATTCATAAACACTTCTAGCAAAGTACCTCCTCTCCACTAACTTGCAAATATGTCTGCTACTCTGTTGCAACTTGCTACTCAATCACTAATAAAAAGGTACTCAAAACTTCTATATATTTTGTAATGAACAACTAGTTCCCACTTGATTGGAGCCAATGGTTCATTTCCCCAAAGTCTCTAACTTAGCTTGCTTCTAAGTTCTAATCTATGTATTGTCATATCATAGCATTCTAGTTGGCAAATGGTACTTGTGGCTTTCAATGGATGGCTCATATGTCTTGTTTTTCTTGGGGACTTTATTCATTTAAATAACTCCCTGTCTTCCCTTATAGTTTAAAGATTTTCAATTTGTTTACTACTATCAAAGCAAAAAACCAGCAAAAACAAGATATACTTCCAAATTGATCCTCTATTAGAAATAAATCAAGTTGATTGGAGAAATGTCTCAAAGATTTGGATCAAGGTACTAAGATTCAATTACAAATCTAGAGAAATCAGACTTACAAGTATAAGCATAGAATGGGCCTTGAAAAAAAAATTTAATACATCATTTTTTTTAAATTAATTTTCTTTATTTAGATTTTGAGGCCAAAAGTACATCCTCCATCCATACAAAGTGTTGTTGGGCATATACATCATTTCTATGTATTAAAGAGAAACAACAATGGCATTCGGGGGACTAAATTGTTGCAATCTAAGCATATTGCAATCATCATCTATGGATCCTCTAAAAACTGGGTCTCACTCACTCCCATATTAATGGCATCATATGACTTGCTTCAGAATCTGGGGGATCGATCTCATCGTTATCAAGTTCCAACCTATGGATCAATGTTTTATGGTACCTTTCAAATCGCCTTTTCGAACCGTGTTTAAATCAAGTTTGCATTGGGAAAGAATCGGCTTCTCCAGGCTCGAACCGGCAAATTAGTTTTAGGGTTTTTTTTTTGCCCCCTCCCTTAATAGGATTTGTGTGTGCTCTGAAATGAGTGGAAATTAGCAAACTCTAGTTATAAAGTGTGGACCATATCCTTTGTTGGAGAATGGGTGTGAGGAATCATAAACGAATGTATGTTGCCTCTGTTAGAGTTAATGTTCACATTAGTAACCCTAACGTTGTCATTTAGCATTAATTAGGATTACTAGGCCATGCCTACGTGCTAATTCTAGGGGCCTTTACCTATATTCAGTAAAAGCCAGGTCACACTATAGTTAGACAAGTTCAAGATTCCTCTGATTGATTTGGAGCACAAGTTTTTTGCTATAGATAGGTGTTGCAACTTTTACCATATATAGAGACAATCATTGGAAGGTACCTTTCCCAATCGGACTGTCTTTTGGAAACATATGCTTGAAGCATATCTTCCATAGACTGGTTCGTCCTCTCTGTCTGACCATCCAATTCAGGATGATCTGATGACCCCATACTTAATGTGGTCTCTAATTTCTCAAAGACCGCCTGTCAGAATTTGCCAGTGAACTTAGGATCTCGATCACTAACAATGTCATTCGGCAAACCAAACAACCTGAACAGCTTTTCAACGAAAAGTTGAGCAAGTTCAGAAGCTTTGACAATTTGCTTGGTTGGAATGAATTGCGCCATTTTGGTTAACCTGTCAACTATAACCCAGATAGCATCATTTTGCTTCCCCATCCGAGGTAGCCAAAGTCCATGGAAATACGTTCCCACTTTCTTTCGGGAATTTCCAAGGGCATTAGTAATCTTGGAATCCTGCATTCCAAGCTCATCACTAGATCTAGAAGAACCTGCCAGGATGTCTAGCCAAATATGACCGAAGTACCTATCGGTCTTACACAAATCTCTTAAGGACAGATATAACTCAGAGTTGATCTCAGAAAAGCTTAACTGCTTAACCTCTCCAATCTGGCTTATTAAGGCATCCGCGACACTATTAGAAGTACCCTTCCGGTACTCAATGTCATAATGAATTCTTGGAGCATCTCTGACCATCTGGCCTTACAACCTCTAAGGTTGATCGCCTCGTTAATATACTTTAACGCTTGATGGTCAGTAACTAAGGTAAACTAGGAGCCATACTAATAATGTCTCCAAACTTCCAGGGCATGAATAACAGCAAAAAGCTCCTTGTCATAGGTGGAATACCGCCTTTGAGCATTGACTTGTTTTTTTAGGCAAATCGAGATGCAGTGATACAGCCAGAGCCACCACATCACGCCCCGCAATTGCTTATCGCTCACCCCTCTCCTCTCATGGAGAGGACAGATCTTCAAATGATGAGCCTAGTAGTCAGCATGACCCGCCTTCTGGTATTGAATCCTCGACACCACCTCCAACCACCATGCCACAGCATCCACCTAGGAGAGGGAGAGGTAGACGAGGCTGCACTGCACAGTTGGGGGGTAGGGACTACTATGTGTCCACCTGGGAGAGGGAGAGGTAGACGGGGCCGCACTACACAGTTGGGGGGTAGGGACTACTTGTTGGAAGAAGGCAAAAGGATACGATAGTAATGAAATCGAAGTCAAAAGTCGAACTATTGGTCTCTGCAGAATAATCCTTCTTCTGATGTATGACTACGCCTATCAAAAACGAACAAAGCTATCGCAACAATCGCCATGTTTGTAGTTACAAGCTAAGATTCACTAGCTATGCTAGAAAGCAGGACTTAAGCTAGAAAGCAGGAAGAGAATGCTTAAGGAGGCTAAAGAGGAGCAATCATCATAAACTGAATAAAGAAATACAATGCTGCCCTACTTATACCTTCTCCCTGAATCAAATGGAGGATTCCAAAAGGGAGGGAAAAGGATTTGGAGGGAAAATAGTGGGCCCTCCCAATAGGAGGACCCCCACTCCAAATCAATGTGACCAAGTCCTAAAAATATAACCAAATAGGGCCCAAGGCCAGTATATGAATAAAAAGGGCCCTTAGGCCTGCTTATGCATAATTTATGATAAAAGAATGGACGCGGCAAATGTAATGAGCCAAGTCCATAACTCTCCCCTGTAGAAAAACAAAGCCCTCCACCGGCTAGCAAGCATAATGACTATCTAAAATAATAATGTAAGCATGCTAAATACTGAAAAATCACGAACTAATGGAAATACTGATGGAGAGGACATAAGTCGTCACAACAGATACCCCAAAAGTATCATAATTGTGTAAAGCAAGTACTAAGCAAATACTACAATAAAGAATAGTCATAGCTAGCCGAATCATGAAGTAGAGGGAACATCTACAATGATATCTGTAGTAGAGGAAAGAACTAAAGCCATGAGAGCTCGAGCCTGATCTGCCAATAATGGTGTATGATAAAACACGTCAATAGGCTCCCATGTGGCCTCCTCAACAGGACGACCATCCCACTGGATCAAAAACTGAATCTGCCGGCAACGTCGACTAGGTGAAGGCGAACCTAGTGAATGGCAGCTGATAAGAAAGGGAACAACTCAGGATCAACATCATGGCGACGAAGGGAACATCTCGGCCGCGTCATGAGAAACCAAGCAATATGGAACAGCCAGGAATGCCAACGAACCAGAAGAAGATCAAGCAGCAACTAGGAATGCCAAGGTATCCGCAAGGCCAAGCTAGTAGAGGATCAGCCCAAAAGATAGGGACATCATACCAAGGTATCCAAAAATCCCGAGAAGGTAGAACTGCATCAGCAACGGGAAGCCAATAAGGAAACTGAAAAAGAGATGGACACTCATCGCGAATAGCCACAACATACACGTAAAAATCAACCATATGTGCAAGGTGCCCCAAGAAAAGATAGCAGCATCGGAAGACCAGCACCAAAGAGTAGGAACATAAGCAGGATAACATTTGTAACAGCATGGAAAAGCAAGCGATATGCCAGGAAACATGGAGCATAAAGAGATCATCCTGACAAAGGATAGCTAAAATGGAGAAATATGCACCAGCATGGTCAAAAGCCCAAGGTATCCATAAGGCCCATGAATGAGAAGTAGCAATGGCACACGGTACCCTCAAGGCACATATCACGAGAAGAGCAGCATGCCAAAAGCTCCAGAAGGTCCGAGAAATCAATGCATCATCTAAAAAGACATGATGCATCAAAACAGTAGCAACAAATCTAGAAATAGTAGAGGCCCCAACTGAAAAACTGTAGCCGAAAAACTCATCCAGAAAGACCACATATGGACATACCAATCCATCATAGGATACACCAAAAACGGATGGAGAATCGGATGACCCATCGGAACTGGCCGCAAGTGTAATCCCAAAGTAGACACCAGGCGCACAAGTGAGGAATAGAAGAAATGGACTGAAACGAGGAACAGGATCCGCAACATCAGTAGCAAGCATCGGAGCAATATCCACGTGTATTTGGGAATGAGTATCAAAGCACATATGAGCAACACTGAAGTATATGGCGGCAACATCTCCAAAAACTATCCAAGAGAGGAGAAGGAACTATCTCAAGGTACCCTGATGGTCTCAGAACACCAGAACGAAGTCGCAACTCAGCATCGGAGACCAAGCGATATGGAGCAACCCGAAATGACGGGGAACTTGAAGATCACTCGGACAAACAGTAGCTGGAACGGAGGCAATAACCCAAGCCATCAGGATATGCCAAGCCTGGAGTAAGAGGACCCACGGACGGTGAAAGTGAAGCAGCAACTAATGTACTCTGAATGGAGAGAAGAGTTGCATCATGAGCCTTTGGCAGGCTACGTATAAACTGCTTCCCGGTAACCAACTGATAGTGAATCAATACCAGAAAGTAAATGATGTCGACCAACATGTGTAAAAGACAGTGTCTGCTGAGAAAGATCTACAGCAACAGTACCAAGTGACGAAAACCAATCTGCACCAAAAATAATGTCATAGCGCTCCAGAGGAATAATATAGAAATCTGCCTGTCCAGAGAACTCACCAATGCTATAGTCCAAGCCCTGAAACATCTGAGAACTGGAAAAAGAATGGGAACGAGCAACCTCGACACTGAGAGACTGTGTAGCAGAAATAGGTGTAGCACGAATCCTGGTGGAAATGTAACTGCTAATAAATGAATGTGTACTGCCAGGATCCACCAAAGCAATATACTCTCGCCCCAAAATGCGAACACGTAACCGAATAGAATGAGGACCAGGACGCCCACCAGCCCAAGTAGCATAAGCAAGTTGTGCATGGCAAGCGGCGGACGCAGGATCATCAGGAAGCGGGTCAGCCGGCTCATCAACAAAATGTGGGTCAGGAGTATCAAGAATCTGGATATAAACATCATAATCATCAGGAGTAAGAGCCTCATGGTAAAAAACAGCGGTAGGAGGACCAGGAGGAACAGTAGTAGAAGAAGCCAAAGTAGGAGAAGCAATGGAATGAGAGCAAGAAAAATGAGAAGAAGTGGATAACTCAGGATACTTATGCTGCAAGGTAGTAGCCAAGGAGATAGCATCTGAGAGAGTAAGAGGCCGAAAAGATGAGACATCATATCGTAAGGTGTCTCTAAGACCGGCAATAAAACGTGAAATAAGTTCTGTAGGATGAAGATCAGTAAAAAGGTAGGAAAGCTCAATAAACTGATCAATATAAGTAGTCAAATCACTAGTATGGCGAAGGCTACGAAACAGATCACGCAAAATGGAGGATTCAAAAAAGGGAGGGAAAAGGATTTGGAGGGAAAATAGTGCGCCCTCCCAATAGGAGGACCCCCACTCCAAATCAATGTGACCAAGTCCTAAAAATATAACCAAATAGGGCCCAAGGCCAGTATATGAATAAAAAGGGCCCTTAGGCCTGCTTATGCATAATAACAATAAAAGAATGGACGCGGTGAATGTAATGAGCCAAGTCCATAACTTTCGTTCTTTTAGTAACTAACTTTGAAATCATTAGCACGAAAGTGATTTCGTAGACAAACAATTAGAGAGTATAATTGATAGATATAGAATATTGCAGTATTGAATCATTCGACAATTCAAACTAATCAATAAGAGATTAAACAAATACAAATAACTTCAAAGAAGCTTGCATACATTCTAACATAATACTGAACGCAATAAGAAGGTATGATTGATTGAGTAAGTAGTATGTACAAATCAAATGATGTGAGTACAAAACAATAGAGGATGAAGCCGCGTACTCTAAACTATCTCTAAGTAATTGATAACTCTGTCTGATGCACTTCCGCTGATAAGCAGTAAGCGCTGCTAACAATATTCAAAGTAGAAACTTTGTTTCTTCCTGATCTTTTTCAATGATCAGCTATTTATACTAATGAGGAATGTCCTTTAAGCTTATCCCACTAGGACAACTAATTAGGTCGTAAGTCGCAATTGGAGCTTAGCCACAATGCGTTGTCATCCATCCAGTTAGGACTTTCCAGGAAATTCACTTGCTAACCAACTTGGGTAAGTCGTTTTATTCATAATAGACGGAAACAGAAACTGTCAGCCTTCAACACCTTTGATAGTTCGTTGTTGTTGAATCAACATGTTAAGCGATTCTCGTGTATTTCTACAGACTGCGTAGAAACATGAATAAAACTGCAGAACTGGATAAATGAATGGATGTAGATTAACTATAGGATTATGGGAGAATAATCCAACACTCCCCCTTAATCTAAATCCATGAATGCCTTGACCTTCAAACTTCTTGTGTACATCCAAGCTTAGTGCGTTAGTAAAAATATCAGTTGTCATGTCTTGCGTTCACAGTTTGTCGAGAACTTTGCTTCTGACATAGTGATACTTAATTTCAAGTATGACTCAATCATGAAGAACAAGACTTGGAGACTTGTTCGGTTACCTACAGGTAAAAAGTCCATTGGATGCAAGTGGGTCTATAGAACTAAGTACAAATCAGATGGTTCTATAGATAAACATAAGGCAAGATTGGTGGCAAAAGGTTATGCTCAACAGGAAGGGATTGACTATGAAAACAAATTTGCACTAATTGCTAAGTCTACTACTATGAGGACGGTTTTATCATTGGCAGCTCAGTTTGGATGGGATATTAACAAATGGATGTAAAGAGTGCGTTCTTGAATGGATTTCTAGAGGAAGAAGTCTACATGGAGCAGCCAGAGGGATACATAGTAGTAGGACATGAAGACAAGGTTTGCAAGTTGGACAAGGCACTATATGGACTTCAAGCAGGCACCCAGGGTGTGATACACGAGGATTGACACATAATTTGAGGAGCTTGGCTTTCAGAGGAGTAGTTCGCAGCATACACTTTATGTAAGCAAGAGTTGCTTTATCTCGGTCATAAGATCACAGTAAATGGGATCAAGATTGACGAGGATAAAATCAAGATTGTGATTGAGTGGCCAATTCCGGAAACTGTGAGGCAGGTAAAGTCTTTTTTAGGTTTTACACTTTTCTTCAAGAGATTTATTGAGGATTATGCTAAGTTAGCAACACCGCTTAATAATCTGACAAAAGGATTTGTTAATAAAAAGAAAAAGAGGAATCAACCTAGTCCGCCTGTTGTTTGGAACGAGGAACTGAATCAGTGTTTTGAGAAACTTAAAACAATGATTGTTTCAGATCCCGTGTTACAAATTGCAAATCCAGATTTACCTTAACGTCGTGAGAACAGACGCAAGTGATGTTGCAGTTGGAGCAGTTCTATTACAAATGGATAGGCCACTAGCGTTTGAAAGCAAAAAATTCACTGGTCCTCAGTTGCGTTATACTACGCAGGAAAAGGAATTGTTTGCTGTAATCCATGCACTTAAAACCTGGAGACACTACTTGTATGGTAGTAAGTTTGTAGTGTATATGGATCACCAGCCTCTTAAGTATTTTTGTAATCAACATGATCTTCGGGGGAGAAAAGCTCGATGGGCTGAATTGATGCAAGAATTCGATCATGAAATCCGTTACATAAGAGGCAGCTCTAATCAAGTTGCAGATGCTCTTAGTCGGATCGGTGAACTGAACGAGTTGTCATTCACCCAGATTTCTACGGATCTATATCTTTCGCTGAGAGGAAAATATGAATCAGATTCCCATTTTGGTCACATTTGGAACATTGTTCAGACCGGAAGAAATGTGGACAGTGTTGAGTCAGAAACACAGGGGACTCAACTAACTAAGGAAGATAAGAAGATTGCGGAACAGTTCACCATTCGAGATGGATTACTATTTCGGAATGGGAAAGTTTGCGTACCTGGTGATGATGAGCTCAAACGGAAGATTTTGTTTGCATGTCATGACATACCCTGTGCAGGACATCCCGGTATACACAGGACTCTGGACTTGGTTAAGAGGGAATTTTATTGGCCAAAGCTCAAGCCATATGTCGAGTCATAGTTGTTAAATGCAAACCCTGTCGACTAGCAAAGGTTGAAAGCCATAAGGCTGGTGGTTTGTTGCATCCGTTAGATATCCCAGATAAGAAATGGGAAAGCATATCTATGGATTTTGTAGTTGGACTTCCAAAGACCCAATGGCAAAATGATTCTATTTGGGTTGTAGTGGATCGGTTAACTAAGTTAGTTGAATTCATACCAGTCAAGTCAACTATAAAGGCTTCTGATTTAGCCCAGATCTTTGTTGAAAGATTATTTCGGTTGTATGGTCTGCCAAGTGACATTGTTAGTGATAGAGATCCTAAGTTCACAGGTCACTTTTGGTCAGCAGTATTCCATAAACTGGAAACTTCCTTGAGTTTGAGTTCTTCTGATCATTCTGAATCAGATGGCCAGACAGAAAGGACTAATCAAACTATGGAAGATATATTGAGGACGTATGTTTCTCACAGGCAATCTCATTGGGAAGATTATTTCCCACTGGTTGAGTTTGCATACAATAGTAGAAAAACATTCTGCTACAGGTTACAGTCCTTTTATGCTTATGTACGGTTTTCAACCTAGATCTCCAGTAAATGTTGAGACGAAGTCTGTTAAGATCCAGAAGGTTGCTGATTTTTTGCATGATATGCAAGAAATGTTGCAACTGGCTAAGGATAGAGATCTCCAAGAGATTTTAAAGTTGATGACTGGGTATATCTTAGGATTCCAAAAGATTCTAAGACGTTACGTACAGGTAAGCATTATAAGTTGTCTACCCGTTATTGTGGACCTTTCAGGATTGTGCGTAGAATTGGTTCTTTGGCGTATGAACTCGATCTTCAAGGAAAATCGACTGCACACCCAGTGTTTCATGTAAGTTGTTTGAAACTAAGTTTACATGATGGTGATACAGTTGGATCGGATGAGGATTTATCCCATTTGGAAGATTTGTCGCTTAGTGTACCTTTGGAACCTGAGAAAGTGCTCAGAACCAGAGATAAACAATTGAGAAGTCGTTCTATCTCTGAGTGCTTAATTCGGTGGAAGGGTCGTACTGAGGATGATGATTCGTGGGAGAGAGTTGATAGCATAAAGAAGAATTTCCCGAATTTTAGTTTCTAAGGATAGAAACAGTTTAAGGAGGGAAGAATGTTATGTCCATGACCAGTACATAGGATACAATATACTCCTAGTCTTGGATACACGGTACTCCAGTGAAACAAGCTGTTAGTTATGCCACATCATACTGGACGTGACCCGAAAGTAACTAATATCCTTGTGAGGCCCAGAACACACTAAGTGGAGTTTAGACAAGGTATGAGACAGTGTATGCATGTGTAGAGTTATCAATAGCAATTCTATGAATAGTTGGTCCATGCATAGGACTCTATTCTAGGTGAATCTATGTATAGGGAACATGGGGCTATGCATGGGTATGTGCCCAGGATGCTTTTGGCTCTATATAAGAGGTCCAAACTCGCCCTACTCCTCATCATGGTTCTTGATTCATTGCCAGGCTCTCACTCTACTTTCATGCTTCTTGTTCCTTGGCTTGGGGGTGAGGCTTCTAGAGATTGATTGGATGCTTCTACTTGGTTGGGTGGTTTCTCCAGAGTGTGTTATCCTTTTGTGTTTAGGATTTGTAAGCAGGATCTAAGGAGCTTCCCTTATAGAAAGCGTGCTGAAAACGGTAGTAAAATGGAGAGATACCGGGTAGCCACCAAATAGAGATAAAAGGGGCTTGCAAAAGCAACCAAATAATGAGAGAAATAAGTAGCAAGTAGTGGAGTATATGGCTGGAAAATGGACAGCCAAGTAAGGAAGGTGAGTGCCAAAAAGAGAGGGTTAGGCAGCTAGCAAGCAAAAGTTGGAAAATCAGTAGAAAGAAGGTGGAGACAATGCAAGGAGGGGTGGGCTGGGAAAGAGTGCAGATAGGTTGAGTTTTGGACAGCAAATGGAAAGTGAAGTAGGGTGCTGGAAGTAGGTGATGGTGGGCTGGAAAATGGGCAGTAGGTGGGCAGCAGTAGGGCGCTAGTCCTCCTCCAAACGATAGTGATGATCTGCAAAACAAGTGGAGAGAGAAAGAGAGCTGAAAATGGGTGCTGGGCAGCAGCTAGTAAGATCCACAAATGTCTTGCAACATGATGGAAAAACCGCTAAAAATGGTGATGAAGTAGGGCGCTGGTCAGCCTCCAAACAATCAGCAAAATGGACAGCAAATCGGAGGAGAAATCCGTCGAAGATGGCAAGGTAGTAGGGTGCTGGGCAGCAGCTACCAAAATCCGCACATAACCTGAAAAAAAATGGAGAAAGCCGCTAAAAATGGTGATGAAGTAGGGCGGTGGAGAAAATCGACGAAAGTGACAAGGTAGTAGGGCGCTGGCCAGCCTCTACCAAATCTGGAAAAATGATAGAAATCTGATGAAAAACTCGACGAAAGTGATGGGTTAGTAGGGCGTTGGACAGCCTCTACTAAATCTGAAAAAACGATGGAAATCTGATGAAAAAATCGACAAAAGTGATGGGTTAGTAGGGCGCTGGACAGCCTCTACTAAATCTGAAAAAAGTAGTGCACAGGAAAGTGCTCTGATACCAAGTTACAAATAGAGCCACAGCTGATCTAGAGCTAAGCTATGAAAGCATCACATAAGCAAGACTTAAGCTATGAAAGCAGCACATAAGCAAGACTTAACTCTCGAAAGCAAGAAAGAGAGAGATTAAGGAGACTAAAGAGAAAGATCGATATCATCAGCTGAATAACAAATGACATAGTTCCCTACTTATAGCCTAGAGGAAGCCCTAAAAGGAAGCTTCCGGTGGCTATGGCCCAACTGGGAGGGATAATAGTGCGCCCTCCAAGAAGGCCCCCACTCGCCAGTAATATGTCCAAATGGCCCAATAATGAATAATAAGGCCCAAGGCCAACCATATAGTCTAAGTGTCAATAATGAATAAAAAAGGGCCCAAAACCTGCTTATGCATAAAGTAAAGTAAATGTAAATGGACGTGGCGAACGTAATGAGCCCAGTCCATAACTTACGTGGATGCTGATTGGGCTAGAGTCGCGGAAGACCGAAGGTCTACTACAGGTTATGTTTTTAGTCTTGGTTCTGGTGCTATCTCTTGGCATTCAAAGAAGCAGCATACTATTGCATTATCATCCATAGAGGCAGAATACCGAGCTACTACGAGTGCGGCAAGTGAAGCAATATGGTTACGAAGGATTCTACATGATCTACATATGGTACAAGATTCACCTACGGTACTTCAGTGTGACAATCAAAGTTGTATTAAATTGGCACAAAATCCAGTTTTTCACAGTAGGACAAAGCACATTGAAGTACAACAACACTTCATTAGAGAGAAGATTCGGAGTGGTGAAGTGGAGCTTATCTATTGTCCTACGGAAGAGCAAGTTGCAAATATTTTTACCAAAGGACTTGGCAAAGAAAAATTTCAGAAGGGAGTAATAGATAACAAAGTAAACATTAAGGGGGAGTGTTAGGAATTAATGTTTATTTGGTATTGGTACCCGTTAGTGTGAGTTTGGCCATGCCTGTGTGCTATTATAGGGGCCATTTTTTATTGCCTATGCATGTAGGTGGGCGCACTACTACTAGATTAAGACTTGTTTTATTACTTAGAAATACATCTTGGGTCTTTACGTTAGTAATTTTAGCAATTAGCTTCTATTCTTTTGCTATCTGCTTTAGGCTTTTAGATTTTCACATAGATTAGAGAAACTATATATGTAGGCTGGCACCTCACCACAATTCCATTCCAATGCTTTAGAGCTTTGCTCAATTCTTCTATAATCTGAATTCTCTTTAATCTCTATGCTTGGTTTGTGTGAGTGCTAGTAGGACTAGTGACTCCATCTAGAATTTGTATGACAAATTCAAACAATAACCACAGTAGGCATTTTCCCATTGTTAGAAAACTATGCAAGAAAAGTACCTCCAACTTAGCAAAATACTGAGGGTGATACAGTATGTTTATTCGAAGTTGACCTCGTTGGAGAGAAACTGATAAGCCATCAATCATAGCTTGATTCAGAGAAGAATCCATTATTGACACATTAGTTACAACTTGCTGCCTGCCACGAAAGAATTGAATATGAAAATGTTCATCTGGCCTTCCTGACGTGTGAAGCTGCACAAATGGAAAGAAGCATTAATGTCCAAGGATGATTTAGCCATATCTAGTTTTGATAGTTTGCATAAACACCAAATTTCCCTAGGGCATGCATTTCTTACTTAAATATCAGTCAATTAGCAGCCACTTGATAGCTGAAGGAATACTAAGTAAAAAAAATTGCGAGAATACCTTTATCAGATTGGCAAGTTATCACGAATTGCATATTTAAGAAAGCAATCAATTGCATGCACTCCCAGGATCGAGAAGGCAGATACTGTTGCTTTATGGAATGAAATGCTATTGAGTGCTAGAACCCAAAGCATTCAGAGTAGCATAGAAATATTCAATTCAGGTCACTGGTAAAGTTGTCCAGAAAAAATTCACTAAATCTTCACTGCACAGACCTATCATCCTCCAAGGCCAATAAGTTCTACACACTCCTATCTTGCTTTTGATACACCTACGGAAAGCCAGGCAAAATTGGTTATAGCTCAACAGCTTTTCAATCAAATGTCAAAAAAAGAGAAGAGATTATAATCTACCGTCGCCAGGTGTTTAGCATGTCTTCAGATTCAAATCGAAAAAAGAACATAATGCTACACTTGCATGCACCACTAAGTGCCCTACAGCTGCATGCAAATTTTCTTAATACATAAATTATATTAGAAGTTAGAACCATTATGTATGCATCCTTGAATGAGCATGAACCAACTGGAAGGTGGAACGCAGGTAAGAATCTGGGAGCTAAAAACAGGAAGGTATTGGATCACTCAACAAACCCAATACTGCAACATATCTGGTGAGGCGTTAGTTCAAGCAAGCATTCAGATAAAAAGGATTCACAACAACTCACCAATGCTACTTGCCAACAGGATCTAATGTTGAATGGGCCATCATTAAAGAGTTCATTAGTTTGTGTGGATGTACAATCACATATGGCCCGCTGTTTTCAAAATCTGTGGGAAAAAAAAAGATATATTGCTCTCTAAGAGATTGGCTACTCTGGACAGCGTACTTTCTGGTGAACAATACCTATATTGAAGTGTACATCAACAAAATAACACATCGACACTGAAAACATAAGGCAGCCAGTATGAAACTTAAAAAATCTCCAAAAGATTTACAAAGAATTACGTTTATTCTACACTGTTGAAGATCCTAGGAACAGCTTACTCTTCTATATTCTAATTCACATACAATCATCTCCATCTAGAAAATAATGCTGATATCTTCAAGGAAGATTCACCTTGAAGCTAGTTGGAGAAACCTCAAGAGAGCCAGCCAACTGTGGTGCAATTAGTAGTTGGTTCAGCTTGATTCCAGATAACCAGACATCTCCAACCATTCCAAAATTGTCTCCTAAACCAAACGCTGGAGACCCTTTTTGTCCGTTCAACAAGTCCTTAAATGGTGATGGCATACCTTCTGTTACCCGCCCATGCAACTTCAACCTACCAGAAACCTTCACATGTGGATCATCAGAAGAAGGAAGTGATAAAGGGGGGCTAGAAGCTGTAAGTCTCATCACGTCAAATGCTCGCAGACGAAGATCTGCATCCAGCCCTTCAACCCTTGGGAACCTTGCAGGCATGTAATCAAGTTGTTTCTCCTTTCGATTGTACATAGTGGATTCCACAATATGGGCTTTCAGATACAAATCAAAGGTGAAGGCTGATGAATTTATCACAACCGCTTCATGGGAAATGTTGATGCTACCACGTGCACCATTGAAGGGACCTTTTGCCTCCAATGTAGCCCATTTGATGTCAAAAACACTGTGCATTAAAATGGTAGAATTTACAAGTACTCATTAAGGTCAAGATCATGCAGGCATAGTGTTCTAGCTAGAAAGACAAAAACATATTCATCAACCACAGTATTCAACTCATCAAATCTCCACAACATAAGAAAAACATCTACAAAGTTCATGGAATACCCTGAAAGGTGATGTATAAAGAGTACCATTTGATCTTAAACGAAGTTTGACCAAGATTTAAACTACTAAAACCTCACCCAGTTTTCTAAAAGTCATATAATTATCAGGACATAAATAGCATGGACATTGCACTGAGTCCAAAGGGCACCATAAGTCTACAAAGAAGCAATATGTCTTCTCCCACCTGCGTCTAGCATCCTCAACGACACTCCTTGGAGTAAAAAATCACTGCAACAAAAGCATTTGCCAATGCTTCTCCATCTACGTAGTACAGAGCAACCTTTAACCTAGATGGATAGTTTCGCAGGAGAAAACACAGTATCAAATATGGGAGCAACAAGCATCTAGAGAGCAGTTGCAAGCTACTACGGAGCATTTGGTTGCAACCATGCAGCCTTCATCACTACTAGCTTCGACCATGGCATCAACACGCTCTCCCCTCTTACTATCCTTATTCCTCCTAATTAGGCTCCAGTTCCTGTTATATAGCCTTATGTCACAGATCTCAATTGTTTATGATTTCACAGACAATTCAACGTATACTTCGGTTCTTCTTATGGCAACGAATTCAACATTGGGTAAGGCAGACCTGAAAACCATTTTGAAACATATTCAACGAGTGACTTGCAAAACCTTCCAGTAGAGGTCCTACATTGCCTAGCTTCCACTTCGTGGTGGACTCCTAAGCGAGATCCTTTAGGTAGGAATCCACCTAGACTGTCCCCATCAATGGTAGCAGTGCCACCCCAGAGTCAGAAAACTTGTGCAGGCCGATATGATTTTTATCCTGATTTTTTGTTGGAAGCTTCCATCACAGTAAATGTTATACCAGCTTGCCAGTGTGTTTCAACGAGTACAAATGTTGCTAGAATAGCCCTTAATTTTCAGAAAAAGAAACACATCATGCCAACAATTGTTGAATTTTCCAAAACTCATGTTGAATCAGGAATTGAATGGTTTTTTAGATTACTTGAACTAGTTCATGATAAGATACAAAATGATTAGACGGTCCTTTCAGTAAAAGTCTAGCTTTCTGTTCAACCTCAAATAGAGATCATGTGACATGCATGATGCACGTAAAATCCAGCATTCAAAAAATTGGTGCATATAAAGAATCAAACCTCAATAGTGAGATACACTTACGGCATCAGGAGTGGACCACGGATGTTCGCATCTACTTTTACAGGACCAAAACTTGCAGCTGGTAACTCCACTAGATTAGGAACGTAGTCTTGCAAGGTCTCGTCCACAGGAAATTGTCCAGAAAAATCAATGTTGATAGCTGTTGGATCTGATTCACCCTGACATGTTCACAATGATTGATTTCCTTAGTAAGAAGATTGCAGAGTGTTTTCAGCTACATGTTCTTTTCTCATGGATTTTTCATCACCTCCTTTTCCTTAACTTGGATCTACTGGCACCATTCAATGCTATTGAAGGCCTTTCCTATTGAAATGCTAAGATTTTTTCAAACCATTATTTTTTAGCTGTTTATCTTTTAGAAAACAAAATCATCTTGCAATATCATTGAGGTAGCAGTTGTTACAATTCAAATCATAGTTGCAGCGCAATTCTGAATCGCGATTCAGAATCGCGATCAGAATCGCGATCCCGATTCGCGATTCGGTCCCAGAGTCGTGTAGAATCGGTTTTTTTTTTTTTTTTGAAATTTTTTAGGCAATATGGGTATCAGATGAAAGCTCTGATTGAGGGGATTATGATTGTGTAGTTTGCCGACTGTTTCGGGTGCGAAACACCAAAAAATGTGTTTTCACTCGGGGAGTTGGAAGGCCAAATCATGAAGAGGCCTTGCCGTCGGGGCCGGGGTCTACCGGCAGCCCCCGGATCCCGCCATTGGGGGGCGTTGCCCCCCAAACCCCCCACCAGGGGGGCCCCCCAAACCCCCTACAGCTTCATGCTATATAGATACTGTAGATAAAAATGCTACCGCCCCCCTGTAGATAAAAATGGGGTCCAAATGCGGGCCGAGAAGGGCCCAATATTTATGCCCCCAACTGTATGTACATTGCACTCACATCTCCAGTGAAACGATTGCAAAAGTGATCATCATCCATACAGTTGATAGTCCAAACAGTAGCATTAACATTTACTGAAAACAAGAGCAAATGACAACCGGATAGCTACTGAAAATAAGATCTGTTTGTGCCTCATCTACTGCACTTCTGAGAGGCAAAACGCTGGTTTGACCATTGATCCCCTAAAAAAATTTCAGACATAAGCTATTTTTCCCAAAAAAAAATATATATATATTTTTTTTTTTTTTGCGATTCTGGGTCGCAAATCGCGATTCGCAGAATCGCGACTCGCGAATCGCAGACCCAGTGAAGCGCGATTCGGTGCATCTATGATTCAGATAGTCTATAAAAGGTTGCCAACACTTATTAAAAACCTGTCAAGCAACTTTCAGATCAAGCTACACAGAAGCACAGGCAATTGCAACTAAGCACCAAGGCATCTGATTTGATTTTGGTTTCACTCATGTTGAATTTTAGTTGGTAAGCCTACATCAAGCAGGCAACTAAGATATAGAGCATTCTTAGGGGGCCTTAAAAAGAGCAGTTTTGAAATTTTCAAATTTGATTCAAATGAGACATTGTACGTATAGGCTATTTATCATCCATAAAGGCCTCCACACATACTCAATTACTCGAATGCACAAAGCAGGCCTTCAGCACTCAAACAAACATCAAAAAGTTACAAGATGGCAAGAACTTATGACAAAATCTGGTCAGATAGTGCCAGGAGAGCACAGATTTATACAATATAAGCAGTACCTCTCCAAGTGAATTTTGAATTATGGCTATTGCATAGAGGCTAGAGCTATATTGATCCTATCAATTACAGATAGAGATAAACTACAAACCAAAAATATGCAATCAACGTTACAAGCTGACTCGATCCAACTAAATGGGAAGGCACCTAAGATTGCAGAAACTTCTGATGGTTGATTAACACATAGGAGAACACCAGAGAGTGCTGTCAAAAGGGGATCTATACCTCATCCTCTGACTGTATCTATGTATATGTCACCAACCTATGACATCCTCTAGGGAAGAAACAAGTAATGTTTTGATGTATTTGATAGCTAAGTGCTCATGTCAACCATGCAACATATCTTGCCCCTCACACATAATATCTCAAAGTATATGGTTGCATGAAGGAGCAATCTGTTTAAGACCATAATTTTGGTCTTTAAATTTACCTCCAAGCCTAAGTAGCTGTAATTGTATTATGAAAAATGTAAATTACATCCTCAAACCTAAGCACTTGCATTTAATTGTAACACATACCTAGGAATAAATTTGTCATTTTTCAGACACCTTAAAACTACTTCTTCGATTTAACTTCCAGAGGGTCAATTAGAATCAGTTTGTATCGAACAGATTAAGATTTGTAAAGTAAAATTGCTCAGTATGCACATTTTCAAACCTCACTCAAAGGATGACCTTGAATCAAACAAAAGCCTTGAACATATGGTCCCTTGTAAGCATCAGCAGAAAACATTTCTACATGTTACAAGGAAAAATGGAGACATGGAGTGTCTATGAATCAAACATAAGTAGGCATGAAGGTAATACAAGAAATTGCAAGGCACAAAAATATGCCTACCTCCGGACAAATCCACATATCACCAGCCCCCCGGATTTCACCACCGGCAATTGGTGTAGCTTTGATACCAAAAATATCAGCAACCTGAACCAATTTCCAAGTTTGAGCACATAACAAAACTTGGTATCTTATTTAGGGATAGTAATACCCCAAGATACGAAACAAACAAACTGTTGTACAGGATGTAGACAATACTTTTCTTCCAACATTGATTTGAGTGAAAATTTCAAAAGGTTAGAAAAATCATGACATGTATCTCAAATGAATTTGACTAAGCTAGAGAACATTTTGAAGCTTATTACCCTGCTATCTTTGTAAAGATTCACATGCTGCTTTAAAAGATAGACCCAAAGAGTCCTAGATTTGTGTCATAGACTTGAATACGAATGTAAGCTTAATAGTCTAGACAAAAAAAATTAAAAGGCTTCCTAGCCATTAATTTCAATTTTCTAGTCATTAACTCCGAAGCAATAAGCTTGGCATTTGCCTTGATTATTTGGTCCCATACACCATTCTGGTCTGTGGAACTTAATAAAGATAATCTTTTATCTCTCTCACAAATGGCAAAGGAACTTGGAGAGATCCACGAAGTCAGCAAATGTGGCCATGGATGCAACAAGGCAAACATTAGATTTTTTTAACTACTATGCCAGACACACATTATGTACCCAGCAAAAGTACAATACATTCGATCAGCGAACATACAAAAACAATGGCAGGGCTGTACCCATGACCAAGAAATCATTGAACAAGAAAAAATTAGAAATACATTCGAACTTTTTTTTTTAAGTTTATTGGCCTTCAAAATATGAAATGAAACTTTGCATATTGTAGAGCCTCAGAAATGCTGATCTAAAGCTCTTCTCTAGCATGCGGATCAAAAAATTGAAAGGCAGTTTGTGAGTGCGCATAATCAAAAGATGAGATGGTGCAAGAGAATGGATTCAATGGAATGTCCTCCAAAGTACAAGGGTGCTGTTTGATGTTCAGGCTGTGTGCACATCACAAGGGTGGCAAGGTTGTGATCCTAATTTTGCTCATATAGTTGCATTAGCTGACTATAGCCATTCTGCAGAGCAGCATGTAGAGTTTTGACATGGCCTACGAGATGCTTGATATGGTTCACCATAATTAACATATCACAATAATTAGTGTAGGCAGATCCAAGCCATCTGACGGAGTGTCGTAAATGGGTGAGATTCATGACTTCAAGAAATTTTAGGCCCCACAGAAGCCAAAAAATTGAGATCTACAACTCTAGCATGTCAAAATCATTAAAATAAAATTTAAACCACAAAAAGGGAATTAAACCTTGTCAAAAGGTTGAAAAACAACAAGTTGGAAGTTGAAACACAAACTTTCAAGAAATTACAAAAACTCAATGAGCCCTCAACTTTCAACCAAATTGCCTCAAATCTGATTAAATAGGGATCTGAAACTTTGATACCACAATTGGCATGTGCCAATCAATGACTTGTAGACACAATCCATTAGAATCCATATTAGCGTCAAATGTGAAGAAATTATGAGTTATTCACGGAACTTGAAGAAAGTGCAAGAGCATTCAAAAATACCTCATAAATTATCCGAGAACCCATCAAATCATCCTGAAATGGATCTAAATCTGAGCACGATCGTTGTCATTCAATAGATCAAGCCTTACTAACTAGAGTGATCCAACACTCTCATGTAGAAAGAATGGCACATGAACCAACACCACCATGAAAGCTCTCAAAGCAGCGCTCTAGAGACTTCCAAAACTCAAAATACACAAAATGATTAGCATGACCTAAGCTATTATAATTGGATAAATGTTACTTGACTAGCTTGTTAACTCCCAGTTGACCATTGTCAGTCATAATAAACTCTTGTAAGATTTTCACACCCTATGTTGCTCATTTAAAGGCTCCCATTGAGATTTTTAATCTCCCTTTAGCTCTTTCACATCAACCATTTATCTTATTAGCCAAATAATATGGCTAAGAATAGCTAGCACCTGACATTACTAACTTCCATTGCTGGCAACGTGACATAAGATAAAAAGGACCGCATGTACAAATAAAATTTCATGACCCAGAATTTTCTAACTAGATTACCTTTCATAACAAAATCAATGTGAATGACCTAGTGGTAGCTAATGTTTTCGGTGTGATACTAATAAATGCACTTGAAGTACGTAATATATATTTTTCCTGCCTCCACAGGATCAGAAACAAAGGATCTAGCAGTTCTTGTGGTATTTATCTTAACTATAAAATTTCATGACCCAGAATTTTCTAACTAGATTACCTTTCATAACAAAATCAATGTGAATGACCTAGTGGTAGCTAAAGTTTTCGGTGTGATACTAATAAATGCACTTGAAGTACGTAATATATTTTTTTCCTGCCTCCACAGGATCAGAAACAAAGGATCTAGCAGTTCTTGTGGTATTTATCTTAACTTTCATAGTGATTCTGTGTCAAAAATACGAACTTGTAGCAAGTTTCACCAGATTAGAAACAGGAACAGGAACTATAGTGCTGGTCAATAGTCAGCTTACACAATTATCAGAATTGAAGGTAAAGTTGGCCGAAACAGAAGAAAAAGCTACACGGTCATATGCAGCCACAGCTCCTTTAGCATTGTCTCGTTGTATTGCAGCAGATGCCACAGAAGGAGGCATCGTAGATGTGATATCCATCGTGTGTTTAATGCTCTCTGCACTGCCATCAAAAATAGGTGCATCTAGAGGACCTCGGCAATAGACAATTGCTCTTACCACACCTGAAAGCTGCAAAACCACTGAAGTAAGGCTCCTACAAACTTTGAATACCAGTGTTCACTGGAACTTAGGGCTCTGTGATGTTCTTGCTTGTAAACAATGTGAGTTTACGATCACCACAAAGAAACTGAAAATCTAAACATCACCAGATTGGCACCTAGTTTTGGAAACTAAAAGTATGACTTGTACGCATGCATAGTAAAATTTACTATCTTAAAGTTGAGCGAGCATCGAACTAACAAACATAAGTTATAATCATTTTTTCCCCTCAGAAATGATAACATAAAACAGTACATAGATTTGCAACTTGCTACAATCAGAACACATGTTTATAACTTATACTCACAGGAAATGGAGGGGGTTGGACATCAAGGGTATCCATCAATGCATTTACCTCCACTCCTGAAGCCTATCCTAGTTAACACACATGCCAACACATAAGGTCCAGAAAAGGAACACTTTTGTTTTGTTCCATATAAAAGCTTGTCCATAAATTAGTCAACACTCAGGCTCTAGGATGTTACTCAACCCATGACAATAACAAATCATGGGATATTAAATGGAATTTTTTTAAAAACAGCAGCCCATAGCACAGTCACACAATCTAGATGCAGAAACATTGGCTAGCTGAATGAGCTTAGAACTTCCAAGTGAACGAATGTCTGTGACTTGATCTGACTTTTGACTAACAAAATCACCATGCTGCCCTCAAATAACATAAATGCACCCATACAAATGACAGAAACAAAAGTTACCACCCTAAAAAATCTGACTTCAATAGGTACCTGACAGCTCAGCCTGTACTCGCCACTCTCAGGATTCAAGTCAATGTCTCCTGAAACATTCAGTGGAATGGCACCATAACATCCAACTGCATTGTGGAAGAAAACTCGCTGATCTTGAAAGAAAAGTGTTCCATGTACACCCTGATTCAATAAGCACAGCATTACATACTCATTTAGCAGAAAAAAAGTCAAAAAACTTAAGACAAAACATTGCCACCATACTTGAAATATTATAAGTGCCTGAGTAAAAAGCGTGTAGAGTTTCCTGGCGTCACTTCATTTTGAATTTGATGCACAACAACAATCATTTCTACTATGTCTGCTCTCAGTCCACATGGTTTGTTAGTTATTATGAATCATTTGATGAAAAGCATTTAAGTCAGTGTATGTAGATCCATGTTACATCAAGACGAGTTTAGTGTATGCTTGAAGTCCAATACACATTCATCGATGGAGCATTTGTTGGGTAGGCAGAATATGACTTTTTTTCTTGAGATTTCAGGAGTGAACTGGGTCCAAACTTCAAAGCACGGTCATATAATGAATAATTTCTTAGGAACAAAAATGCAATCAAGGAAAATGGCCTCTCCATGTTAGAGTTTTAGTTCTGATGTCCATCTCAATGTCTGTTATTGCAAGACACAACAAAGTGAGTAGAGAGCATCTGCTAGGATTGTGAGAAGCTGTAAAGTTATGGACTACAGGATACAGGCCTATATGCTTCTGACCCGCACTGGGTCCTTTTTTATGACATTGACTGGCCTTGGGCCCTTATTATATCGCAAATATTTCAGCACATGCTCCTAGTTTTACCTATTTTCACATCAGCCCATGGTTGTGCTACTTGGATCTAGCCTGGGTTGCCCTGGGGGCCTCAACCCCCCTCCTACTCTTTTGCCTCCTCACACAGTTTCATAACTTCATGGAAGTGGAATATCTACCTATGATCGAGCCCACTTTAAAAGAACATTGCTCCTCGCGGGTCTTCACGGAGAGGGTAAGACTCATGGCCAAAACCCTCAATGTCATGGTAACTGAGTATAGCTTTGAAGATGTTGCACTCACTTTGGAGGCCTTAAAGTCAAAGGATGCGAGTGGATCTTCAATGCTGGAGTATAGGAAGTTTGAGAAACTATTTAGGTTGAACATTTAGGAGGCTAAAAGCTATCTTTCCAAGCTCCATGTGTACAGGATGTAATCCCCTCCCCCATTTAAATTGTTTTAATTAGGGTGAACCTTTTAAAAACGGGCACCCCACCCCACCTTTCCCCGGCCAAGTATTTTTCAACGAAAGAAGCCTTCAAACCCATCCCTCACTATGTAGAAAAGCCTACATAATCCACAAATGGACCCAACATTGTTTTCCAAAAATTGGCATGCAAAAAAATTTGTCAAAATTTCCAAATCATGAATCTTAAGTCTTATGTCGAGCATGTGGCTCCTTAAAAGCCCAAAATCTCTTTGACATGTGGCTTTTCTAAGGAAACATCACAAAGTTTACCAAACACTACTCCTACTCTTTTAACTTTGTTTTTTGGAGGTTTGTTTTTTTGTTTTGGGGCAACTCTCTTTAACCCCCTCCCCATGGGCCACAAATAACTAAAAGAATGAAGTTAATCAAAGCTGAGAAATCTCCTAATATGAAATAGAAGATTTACAAAAGCTATGCTCTGCATAATTTACACCCATGATTTGGATCCTTCACAAATGGCATGATGGTATATGAAAGTATTGAAATCTAGATCCTAACCCACAGCTGAACTTATCACATAATGTGGATAGAAGGTTAAACAATTTGATTTCATCCCACCTAAAGTAGTATGTGTTGGCATTTGTCTTTAGTCCATGGTTTAGTTGTAGTGTTGTTTGAATACTCAAATATGGAAGGATCCAATCTCCACTTGCAAAAGGGCATGATGTGTTCAAAATACTTGTAAACAACCCTCTTAATCCTGATTGACACCATGACAGATTAAAGTACTTAAAACCAAAGGTGTAGCATCGCTTCAACAAAGGGACGTCAAGCCGCTCATATGTCACTACTCCCAAGCACAACAGCTATAGAAGGCCAACTCTTCTGATGATGGAGTGTCCATCATCTAGTCTGCCATCAACAGTTTAACCACTGTACAACATCTGGTTATATGTGGAGTGGGGGTCCGTAGGAGGGCGCACTATTTTCCCTCCACATTTTGCCTCCCTTTACTTTTGAATTCCTATTTTAGGGTTCATTGGTAGGGTATCTATAGGGGCATTTGTACACTCATTTTTCAGATTATTGATTGGTATTGCTTGGGATCTTCGTGAGAGAACCTATTGTCTTGTCTATTGCTTGTAGGGCTTTAGTCTATTGCTGTCTTTTATGCTTCATTGATTCAACACCTGAGATTTTGATCATAACTTGGTATCAGAGCACTTTCCTGATTGCTGAGCGCCATGCTATAGATGTTGTCGCCTATGCTCCTTATTTCGATATTATTCATGGGTCTACGGTTGCTCTTTCAAATGCTTTGGCTACTCCAGTAGATCTCCATATGGCATATGGTTATACATTTCATGATGGTTCTATTGTATACTCACTAGCTGATTTTGCTAATACCCGTCTAGATGAGTATGTGGTTCTTCTAGATGCATATTTAGGCCAGAACTTATCGGTTGATGCTTCTGTTATTATGCCTACGTATGTTGTTCCATTTGTGGATCATATTATTCTAGATGCGGGGCAAGAGTATATTGCTTTAGTGGATATAGGCAATACACATTCATTTATTAGCAGTTACATTTCCACCTAGATTCATGCTACACTTGTTCCTACTTCCCAGCCTCTCAGTGTTGAGGTTGCTCGTTCCCATTCTTTTCCCAGTTCTCAGATGATTCAGGGCTTGGATTATCGCATTGGTGATTTTTCTGGTCAGGCAGATTTCTACATCATTTCTCTGGAGCACTATGACATTATTTTTGGTGCAGACTGGTTCTCTTCACTTGGTACTATTGTTGTGGATCTCTCTCAGCAGACACTTTCCTTTACTCATGCTGGTCAGCATCATTCACTTGCTGGTATTGATTCCCAGGGTGACTATCAGTTGGTTACCGGGAAGTAGTTTATGCGTAGCCTGCCAAAGGCTCAGGATGCAGCTCTTTTTTCCATTCAGAGTACATGAGCTGCTGCTTCACTTTCACCATCCGTGGGTCCTCTTCCTTAGGTTGATGCTGCTCCGGATTTACAGGTTGTTGTTGTGTGCCTTGTGCCTATATGTCTTGATTCACAGATATTGTATTCAGTGGTCATTCTTGGTTTCATTGATATTGAGGCCGTATACCTCGGTGGTATTTCTACTATTGCTTTTGCGCATACCTCAGATAGTCCTCCTGGTTCGGAGGTTGGTGCAGTATCTTCTCCATTGGTCTCTACATCTCCATCTCTTGAGTCCGTTATGGCCGATGTTCTTGCTGATTTCTATGGGTTCTTCACGGGTCCACGTTTGATGGTTCCCTCGCTATTGGTGATCAGGTTGTATCTTCTTTCACTTTACTCCATGGATCTCTGCTTGAGGTTTGTGATCTACCTCATGATATTTCTACGGTTCCTTTAATGATTCATGCGCCTTCGGCCCTTACCGTTACACATTTTCCATCCGAGAAAATTTGCCAGATGGTCACTATTACTTATCTAGGGTATTTATATGCTGGGAACTTTCTAGATGAGTATACGGGCATCCTTCAGTCTCCTTGTGTTTCTACATATAGGTTTGCTGCAGTCCATGCCGATGCTATGGATATATGGCATTCTTGGTTATTACATATAGCTTGGTTTCCATTTGGACCTGTTGATTGGTGCTGGTTTTTCCATATTTATATCGAGACACCCCTATTACCCTCAGTACCTTTTTGGAGTATCAGGATCCCAGATGTGTCGGCCTTTTACTACGAGAGATGCTTATGTTGAGAGCCTCTTTGCTACCATCGGAGAGTATTACTGATTCTGGCCAGCATCTCATTACTAGCTTCTTTCGGAAGCGGGAGCGCGATGACCTATCAGATGATGAGGCAGTCATACCGGTGAGGGCGAAGGCCCAACGTGCCTAGCCACCACCTCTTGCCAGATCTACACGCGCCTCCAGAGCTACCAGAGCTCCTCGACCACAGATCACAGCTTCTATGAGTATCAGATGTTTTTTTCGAGATTGATATTTTACTCTTCCTTTTCCTTTCCTCAGCAGAGCAGGCAGTTAAGCTCTTGCACCTGTACCAACTTCAGAGTTGGAGGTTAAGCTTCCCCTAGCGCTACAGCTCCTTCACTGTCCACCATCGTTGCCGCTTCGCTGTCCCCTAGCGCTACAGCTCCTTCACTGTCCACCAGCGCTCCAGATTCCATCATTACAAAAGTCCCTTTCTCGCTGTCCAGCGCTACAGAGGCCCCACTATTGTTTCCAATCCGTATGCAACTGCTTCCAATGCTGCTCAGAGCCCTAATGATGGTACTGTTGCGGTTACAGATGGAGCCATATGCGGTATGAAGGATAAGACCGTGTTGCCTACAGTCCATACTCCTTGCCCTCCACCTGCTCACTCCTCTTTCTTGATACCTAAGATCTATACACCTGCCAAGTCATTTGAGCAATACATTTTCTCTTACATCGAGCAAATCAAAAACGAGTCCATCTCTCTACGCAAAGAAATGGGATAGCTTCAAACGGTCATTCAAACTATGGCCGCTGAACGAGAGATCATGTTAGCCCGGATTACTTCTTTGGAGGCAACAATAAGCAAACAAGGAGAACCTACAAAGATTCAAGAGTTGGAAGAGAAGATAGAGCAACATAAGGCTGAGACAAAATCGTGGGCTTCTTTGTTCAAGGAGGATGTTAGGGAGGGTACACCATCCTTCAACCGAGTCATTTCGGCCACCATATCCGAAAAGTGAATGCGAGAATACAAATCCCTGAATATTAGGGTCCGCGGAGTTGAAGACACCAACGATCCAATGACCGAAGCAGCCAACTTTCTTTCAAGCACACTCTCCCACCACTCCGAAGGGTTGGAGAGAGCTTGGAGAACCAAGAGAGACCCTTCTACACTCATAGTTCACTTCACGAATTTGGAAGAGAGACAGGCAACCCTCAAACTGCGGGCCAAGCTTAGAGGTACACTTATATTTATGGATGACGATCTCACTCCCATGCAAGTTGCGGATCGGAAAAAAGCATTCAGTGAGGCAAAAGCTTTGGGGAAGAGGGTAAGTTATCGAGATGGCAAGGCTCGATACATTGATCCTCCGAATCCTGACAAATAGGGATTAAGGCCCTTCGGACTAAGTAGCGGTTCGGGGGGTCCTTCTCGAGCATTGCGGTTGAGGTTATGGAACTACAATGGCATTCACACTTCAGCTACTGCCAACGATTTTAGAGACTTTTGTGCGGAGGGTGATCTCTTCCTATTTACCGAGACACATGAGTTTGGAAAGAGGTCTACCGGTTATTATGGGTTTTTGCTGGTACTCTGCACATCGGAGGTCGACGAGAGCATTGACAGATCGGGGTTCTGGTGGGGTGGCCTGCTTAGTCCACGACTTCATTCGGCCTTGGGTCGAGTTGGATCATACAGATGAGCGAGCTCGCTATATTTGGATTCCGGTGGACCGGACTTTGATGGGACTGAACCGTGACCTCTTTCGGGCCATTTGTTATTTCCCACCAGTTAAGAATAGAGCCACAGCTGATCTAGAGCTAAGCTATGAAAGCATCACATAAGCAAGACTTAAGCTATGAAAGCAGCACATAAGCAAGACTTAACCCTAGAAAGCAGAAAAGAGAGAGATTAAGGAGACTAAAGAGAGAGATCAATATCATCAGTTGAATAACAAATGACACAGTTTCCCTACTTATAGCCAAGAGGAAGTCCTAAAAGGAAGCTTCCGGTCTCCAGTAATATGTCCAAAAATGGCCTAATAATGAATAATAAGGCCAAAGGCCAACCATACAGTCTAAGTGTCACTAATGAATAAAAAAGGGCCCAAGGCCTGCTTATGCATAAAGTAAAGTAAATGTAAATGGACGCGGCGAATGTAATGAGCCGAGTCCATAACTCTCCCTGGCACAAAAGAAAAAGACCCAACTGCCGAAAAGAAACTGGATCAAGTAGCAGCAAGCCCTGGTGAATCAACAACTAGAACAACATTTGATGTAGAGGAATCAACAAGTGCAGCAAGAGCACGAGCCTGATCCGCAAGTGATGGTGTATGATAAAAGACATCAATAGGCTACCATGTGGCCTCCTCAATAGGACGGCCATCCCACTGGACCAAAAACTGAATCCGTCGGCGGCGTCGACTATGGTATAGACGAACCTGTAATATAGCAGCAGGTAAAAATGGAAATACCTTTGGAGCAGTAGGAAACTCAGCATCACAAGGAGCGTCATCCTCAATAGCAGCACGTAATAAACTGACATGGAATACATCACAGGCGCGTGTGGAAGCAGGAAGTTGTAAGCGATATGTAACTGGACTAAGAACCTCCAAAATGCGATAAGGCCCATAATAGCGTGGTGCAAGCTTCTCAGTAGAAGCATGGCCCTGGACAAAATGATGACGTGCAAACCGTAGGCGTAGATAAACCATATCTCCAAGCTGAAACTCAACATGGCGGCAGTGACGATCAACTAAGGTCTGATAATGCTACTGAACGTGCTGTAAATCAGAACTGGCCCGGGTAATAAGCTCTCGAGCACCAAGGTATCCAAAAAGCCCGAGAAGGTAGAACTGCATCAGCAACAGGAAGCCAATAAGGAAACTGGAAAAGAGATGGACACTCATCGCGAATAGCCGCATGATACACGTAACCATCAACCATATGTGCAAGGTGCCCCAAGAAAAGATAGCAGCATCGGAAGACTAGCACCAAGGAGATCATCCTGACAAAGGATAGCTTAAAATGGAGAAATATGCATCAACATGGTCAAAAGCCCAAGGTATCCATAGGGCCCATGAATGAGAAGTAGCAATGGCATACAGTACCCTCAAGGCCCATATCACGAGAAGAGCAGCATGCCAAAAGCTCCAGAAGGTCCAAGAAATCAATGCATCATCTAAAAAGACATGATGAAAATAGTAGCAACAAATCTAGTAATAGTAGAGGCCCCAACTGACAAACTGTAGCCGAAAAACTCATCCAGAAAGGCCTCATATGGACATACCAATCCATCATAGGATACACCAAAAACGGATGGAGAATCGGATGACCCATCGGAACTGGCCGCAAGTGCAATCCCAAAGTACACACCAGGCGCACAAGTGAGGAATAGAAGAAATGCACTGGAACGAGGAACAGGTTCCGCAACATCAGTAGAAAGCATCGGAGCAATATCCACATGTAGCTGGGAATGAGTATCAAAGCACATATGAGCAACACTGAAGTATATGGCGGCAACATCCCCAAAAACTATCCAAGAGAGAAGAAGGAATTCTCTCAAGGTACCCTGATGGTCTCGGAACACCAGAACAAAGTGGCAACTCAGCATCGGAGACCAAGCGATATGGAGCAACCTGAAATGACAAGAAACCTGAAGATCACCCAGACAAACAGTAGCTGGAACGGAGGCAATAACCCAAGCCAACAGGATATGCCAAGCTTGACAATGAGCAACAATCCAAGGAACAGATAGAGAGCCACATGCATAATCATAAAGATATCCGCACCATATGGAAAAACCAGCACCAATCAACAGGTCCAAATGAAAACCAAGCTACATGAATAACCAGGAATGCCATATATCCATAGCATCGGCATGGACTGCAGCAAACCTATATGTAGAAACACCAGGAGACGGAATGATGTCCGTGTACTCATCTAGAAAGATCCCAGCATATAAATACCCTAGATAAGTAATAGTGACCATCTGGCAAATTTTCTCGGATGGAAAATGTGTAACGGTAAGGGCCGAAGGCGCATGAATCATTAAAGGAACCGTAGAAATATCATGAGGTAGATCACAAACCTCAAGCAGAGATCCATGGAATAAAGCGAAAGAAGATACAACCTGATCACCAATAGCGAGGGAACCATCAAACGTGGACCCGTGAAGAACCCATAGAAATCAGCAGGAACATCGGCCATAACGGACTCAAGAGATGGAGATGTAGAGACCAATGGAGAAGATACTGCACCAACCTCCGAACCAGGAGGACTATCTGAGGTATGCGCAAAAGCAATAGTAGAAATACCACCGAGGTATACGGCCTCAATATCAATGAAACCAAGAATGACCACTGAATACAATATCTGTGAATCAAGACATATAGGCACAAGGCACACAACAACAACCTGTAAATCCGGAGCAGCATCAACCTAAGGAAGAGGACCCACGGATGGTGAAAGTGAAGCAGCAGCTCATGTACTCTGAATGGAAAGAAGAGCTGCATCCTGAGCCTTTGGCAGGCTACGCATAAACTGCTTCCCGATAACCAACTGGAAGTCTCCCTGAGAATCAATGCCAACAAGTGAGTGTGTAACTGCATCAAGTACAAATGTCAATGTCTGTTGTGTCAAGTCCAGTGTAACGGCTCCAAAAGATGCAAACCAATCAGCACCAAGGATAAGATCATAACGCTCCATAGGAATAATGTAAAGATCTGCCTGTCCAGAAAAATCTCCAATGCGGTATGGTAAACGCTTAAACATCTGAGAACTAGGAAAAGAATGGGAACTGGCAACCTCAACTGTGAGAGGCTGTGAAGCAGGAACAGGTGAAGCACATATCCGACTAGTGATATAACTGCTAATAAAAGAATGAGTGCTGCCAGTATCAACTAAAGCAATATACTCACGAACTGTAATACGTACACGTAACCGATTGGAGCGAGGACCAAGACGCCTTGTCCAAGTAGCATAGGCAAGCTGAGCATGGCAAGTAGCAGAAAGTACATTAGTGAAAGGCTCAGAGGATAGGTCAGGCTCATCAGAAATATGAATGTAGATATCGGAATCATCTGGAGTAGTGCCCTCATGGTAAAAAACAGCAGTAGTAGTAGGGAGAGGCTGACGGCAATCACGGGCAAAATGGTCAGGACTCTTACAACAAAAGCAAAGACGTTGTTGCTGAAGGTCAGCGAACTCTGCAGACATGTAACGTCGGACAAAAGCAGGTCGAGGAGTCGGAGGACGAGGAGACGAAGGGACAATGGAGAGAGCTGGAACAGAAGGGGCAGGTGTAGGGGTGGACGCAGCGGGAAAAGATGAAGCAGAAGGATGGGGTCGGGAAAAGCGGGAAGGAAGAGTGTCAGAGTACTTATGTTGTAAAGTACTGGCAAGAGACATCGCCTCAACAAGTGTGGGAGGACGGAAGGAAGAAACATCATAACGTAAAGCACCACGAAGCCCAGCAATGTAACGAGAAATAAGCTCAGTGGGCTGTAGATCTGTGAAAAGATAAGAAAGCTCCATAAACTGATCTGTATAAGAAGCAAGATCACTGGTCTGAGTGAGACTACGGAATGTATCACGTTGGCGGTCGAGCCACTGAGGGTCAATCATAGCATGCCATACATGGAGCCCTTCCCGATCAGGATCAACTCTATAAACTCGCCACCACGTGGCGGCGCGTCCATCTAAATGTACAGCGGCCAACTGGATCTTCTAAGGATCAATCTTAGGGTAGATCTGAAAATATGTGTCAAGCTTAGCAAACCAGGAGATGGGTTAGGTATAATGAACGGTCCACCACCAGGCTGACTAGCAGAGGAAGATAGAAATCCAAATGGAGGGGGAGTCCCAAATGAAGGAAAAACAGGAGCTTTACCAGGACCATGAGGCTGTAAAGAATCAATCTGTGACTTCATAGTAGCAAAGCCGGTCATCACGGTATCGAAGCGAAGAACGAGGCCAGAAAGGGTCTCATCCATGCGACGAAACTGATCGGATAAGGTTTCTTCAGTAGTCTCACTCGGGGTAGGTGAATGTGCCATAATGATAGTGGAAGGAATAGACGAAAACTTGAGAGAGCGGACTCTTGTTGTCACCCCAAATTAGTCTATTAAAACCACTATTATCACAACTAAGAAAGGACAGCAATCAGCAAATGAAAAAAAAGTGAAAATGAAGGCTGTAAAAATGCGCTGGACAGCCAGGAGGCAAGCGACAAATTGGAGTATCAAACGGAGTCGGAATTTCGTGAAATTTGGTTGAAGATGGGCGATGGACAGCCTGCAAACAAGGTGTGAAAAATGGCTACAAACGGAGACAAAAACCAACGAAAGTGACAAGTATGAAGCGGCTGGGCAGCCTGCAAACAAAAGTGAGAGGGCTGAAAATGGGAGGAGGAACGAATGAAAGAGATGAGGGAATTGGGCGCTAGAGAGCCTGCAAACAAGCTGGAAATGGGTGATAGAGGGTTGAAACTTGGGTGCCGGGAATGATCTGCCCAAATTTTTTTTTTTTTCCGGCCGCCAAATTTAGCAGAAGTACTTCCGCTAACTATCTGCTAAAGCTCCGCCAAGGAAAATGCTTTGATAGGAGCTGGTCCTCCTACAAACTGTGCTGAATGTTGCTGAAGCAAAGAGACGAAAGCCCTCAGCAAAGAGAGAAAAATCAGCAAGGAAAATGGGGACCCAATCAGAAAATCAGATCTGAAATTCAGCAATCAGGAAAGTGCTCTGATACCAAGTTAAGAATAGAGCCACAGCTGATCTAGAGCTAAGCTATGAAAGCATCACATAAGCAAGACTTAAGCTATGAAAGCAGCACATAAGCAAGACTTAACCCTAGAAAGCAGAAAAGAGAGAGATTAAGGAGACTAAAGAGAGAGATCAATATCATCAGTTGAATAACAAATGACACAGTTTCCCTACTTATAGCCAAGAGGAAGCCCTAAAAGGAAGCTTCCGGTGGCTAGGGCCCAACTGGGAGGGAAAATACTGCGCCCTCCAAGAAGGCCCCCACTCTCCAGTAATATGTCCAAATGTCCTAATAATGAATAATAAGGCCAAAGGCCAACCATATAGTCTAAGTGTCACTAATGAATAAAAAAGGGCCCAAGGCCTGCTTATGCATAAAGTAAACTAAATGTAAATGGACGCGGCGAATGTAATGAGCCGAGTCTATAACTTCACCGGACACATCAGTTTTCACATCAGATGAGGAGTCACCTTACATGGATATCTCTTCAGACATTATCAGATACGAGGAGCGGGGTTATGTTCTTTTAGCTGGCGACTTTAATGCGAGGACTGGATCCAGGCAGACACATCCGGAAACTACCATCCTTTTTCTTAACAAGTAAAATAGGAGAGGCGAAAGGTGAATAACTCGGACGGATGGCTTGAGATACTCCTCCAACATCTTTCTGACTTCCTCTTCCTCTTTTAGGCTCATCCCATAAGGAGGCCTACATACCAGACAAGCTCAATACGATGATCAACGTTCCGACTAGGCAACAATCCCTCTGGCATACTACTAATTAGCACGTGTTTAAACTAAGTGTGGATGGACTTCTCCAACACACTTGCTGGGTCACATCTAGGCTGTAATGAAAATGCATGTGCACTAGGGGGTGCAAAAGTAAATGAAGCTTCTTGTGGTTTATTAGTGAGTGTGCTTATCTGATTATTACCAACATAAGAATCAAAACTGGAATCAACATTCACATAACAACACCATAAATACTGAATCTCCATTCTCTTTATTTTCATACAGGTAACAAGAGGACCCTCAACAGATGGTCTCTCCCCCTTTAAGACATGAGACATACCCTCATGCCCGAACTTATACACATGTGACTTAAAATCTATAGTGGGCTGCTTACTTGCATGCCACCGCTTACCAAGTACAATATCAAACTTAGCTAGTTCAGTAATTTCAAAATCTAACTTCTCGGTATACGGCTGAATAGACAAAGACGCCCGAGAAATTCTTTCATCCCAAACCTCTGTTCCCTTACCATCTGGCATCTCAACAGTATACCGGTAATCAGATGGAACAATAGCCAAGCGAAACTTCCTCACCACGCGAGAATTTATAATATTATGCGAGGAACAGATGTCAAAAAAGACGAGCACGTCATGATCTTCCAGCTTTCCCCTCATGCATATCAGTTCACTATCTGGAAACTGATAAGCTTCCCTCGCCTTGGTGGACAAATAACAAACTGGTGCCTCTGGAACAAGCTTTCGCACCGAAATAGTCATGACACGACGAGTGTCCTCATCATCACTTACCAACAAATCATCCAAAATTTCCTCATCCTTGCCCTCATCTTGACGTTGCATAGTATGGAGCTTCTTGCCCGTTCGTCGAGGACAATGTTTGAAAAGATGCTTGCCAAGACAGAAAAAGCATAATCCGTCTTTCTTGGCCTTTTCCTTTTGCTCAGGACTAAGGGGAGACTTGTCGTAAGCATGACGAGCCATAGGAGATCCCGCCTTGCGCTTCAAAGCTGCATCTGGATAAGATCCTTCTGCGAAAAGCCTTTCTGACCAGCTTGGCCAGACTTTCGCAAACCCTTCCTCTGAGGCCAACTTGGCGCTCCAGATTCAGCCTTGGTGCGCACATTACCATGAACATGTGGACTACTAGCCACTCGGGAATCTCTTCCGGAATCTTGATAAGCGTCTCACGATACCTATCAGCATATTTCTGCACCATGTACTGTCTCTGACGATGCAAAAGCCAAGCGTCGCATGCCTCATGTGGAGGAATAAACTGAGATCTGAAAGCTCGCTTAAACTCAAGCCAGATGGATGGAGCCTGATTAGACTTCAACAATTAACGCCACCACCTGTCAGCAAAATCAGTGAAATGGTAAGCAGCTTTGCGGACCCGCCAAACCTCATCAGTTGGGGACCGCTTCAAATCAAAATACTCTTCCCACTTATGCAACCACTAATCTACGATATCAGTATTGCGTTGGGGAGTGTTTCCTGCTAAACGGGTAGGTTTAATATCTTTGTCTTCTGGATAGGGTGGAGGTAACACAGGACGAATAGCAAAAGACGAATAAAGCGGAGCATAGTGCGAAGAAGACACATAAACAACAGCTACCATCATCGCTCGCATCTCTGCGACGATCTTTTCCACACTATCCATGCGAGCTTGCACAGAAGGGGAAGTACCAGCAGGCGAACGAGCAGCCACTGTAGGCGGATTATGGGCAGGACTAAGCACAAGGTTGGGTGGTGGTGATGGAAGAGCAACGGGTGGACTGAGCGGAATATCAACTCCATCTTCCATTATGAAATAAAAACAGAGACAGCACGAAATCAAGCTAGAAATTGCACTTATTGAAACACACTCAGGAAATGGAAATGTGGAAATTTTCAGCTTACTGAAAGAGAAAAAGGCTACTGGAAAGTAATAAAACTCTGGGGAAAACACAAAGCCAAGGACAGGCAGTACTTCCCTTGCATCCTACGCTAATACAAAAGTCAACAAAAAACTTTTCTTGGGCACCAAATCGGCTTGAAAGTCGGAAAAAACAGGAAAAAAGCGGGCTGTTTGACGTCGAATTTCTTCCAAACGGCAAAAGCTTTTCACGAACCATCAATTGGTAGTAGGTCGCCCTCCTACTAGGCCCAATCTGCACCCTTAACAGCAGAAACGAGAGAAAAATCGGAGAAGTTAAGCCCAATCCAAAAATCTGACCTGCTTTTGCTTGAAAACCGACTTTTTGGTGAAACAGAGGCAAATCTGCTCCAAAACCGGCGTATGATGGCTCTATAGGATCGCTATGGATGCTGGAAACACTATGATTGGATAATGATATGCTCTCAATCCATGGCTGCCTAATAACAACGAAAATGACATGCTAGACAAAAATAACACAAATGGCTGATGGAAAGGAAATTTAGTAATGTCACCAAAGGTACAAATTCTAGTGTACTTAAATCTATGGCAAAGAGTAATTAATAGTTGGCATCAGACAAAAATGAACGTGCAAAACATGCTAGACAAAAATAACACAAATGGTTGATGGAAAGGAAATTTAGTAAAGTCAAATTGTGAAAGATTCAACTAGTTTAGTTATATTTGTTACATTTTTATGTTTAGAAAATTGAGGCCAATTTCATATTAGCCTTAGAGTTTGAATTTTCAAAGTTATATTAGTCTAAATTGCATTTGAATAAATACATTTTAAAGGTGTAGGAGAGTTAGTAGTCGAGTTTGAGTAGATTCAAATTTAAAGGTTGGTACATTGAATCTAGACCCAAAAATAGTAGGGTTTACATTTTGGAGGGAATGCCAAGTGGCCAAATAGGGTTTGGACCTATTATAAAAGGATGGAACTCATGGAGAGACATATCTTCTCTCTTCTCTATCTCATTTCATGCTTATACATGGTTCTCTTGGGTTCTACTATCCATTGGTGCACTATACTTGTGATTACTTGCTATTATATGTGTAAGATGATCTATATTTGCTATTTTTGGATCCACACGTGTGAAATACAAAAGGTTGCTGGTTTTGTATAAACAGCACCAATTTCTGATTTTTTAATTCACATACTGAATTTGGCCGATTTTTGGATCATTGAATCAGCCTAAGTGGCGGCTAATAGATTGCATATCAAATTTTCAGCATTTGCATGTTGATTTTGAGATATTCAATTTTTGTGATTTTGTCAAAGCCCTAATATTGATTGGGTCTCTAGATAGTGAGTTTGCTAGACTTTATTTGAGCTTGTTTCAATCTTAGGAAGTGGCGAGAGTCATTAGATTGAGGATAGATCATAGGTTGATCAACATTTCATGATCCTATGTGTTGATTTGCTTGGTATAAGTGCTAGAAGAGAATTGAGTAGTTTCAAATCTTTGTTATTTCTCTTTGAAAACATTTGTTGTTGTTCAAAGGAGTGCTTTGTGCAATGAAACATGTTGAAAGAGAAGATCAGGTCATTGTTGTTGAAAATGAAAAATCATCTATCTTGACTTTAGACTTGCTACAAAGTTTTCTCTATGCAAGTTTGTTGTTTCATAATGTAAATGCCAAATTTGGCCTAGAAGGAACTCGAGCTTGATGGGTTTCTCAAGTCTAGTTGGTAGTATACAAATTGCATATAGATTCTAGACTTAGATAAGTCATTAATATGCTTGTAGAAACTCGTGGCATATCACATGCAATTGACTTTCTAGAGCTAGACACACTGGGATTTCCAATTTTACCACACCAACAGCAGAAAGCAGAAATGCATTTCGTTGTCCTCTACAGAATCCGAATATGTTGCAGCTACATCAGTAGTGAAGGAGATAATGTGGCTAAGAAGGCTACTACAGGATTTGCAATTCCCACAGATCGGTCCAACAATACTCCAGTGCGACAATCAGAGCTGCATAGCTCTATCTCTGAACCCACGAACTCATAATAGAACTAAGCATATAGAAGTTCAGTTCCATTTTCTTGAAGAGAAAGTTTAGAATAAAGCCTTTTCACCTTCGGATCATCTTGAGCAACTAAGTGTTTTGCAACAATTGTGCTAACTTGGTTTTCCGGCCATTTCAGACACTTCCAGAAATGCGAAAAATTCGACACTACAGTTGACACTGCAGTTTTACACGCAATTCCACACAGGCGAAAAATGCGACACTCTGCAAAAATACACAGGATTCCAAGTACATATTGTCTACGTCTTCACGCTCCAATAACAACTGTTCTAATTAGTCAGTTAATCAGCTGTTAAGCGATCTTGTAAATGTAAAGCTAGAATAATGCAAGATCTTCCAATTGCTATGTATGTAAATGAGCGATTGGATCGATTATCGAAGAAGATCAGCGAGATCAGAGATCAAACGACCAGAACGGGTCTTCCAATAGCTGACTCCTCAGAGTTAGTGATTATAGAGAGAGAGAGAGAGAAAGAAAGAAAGAAAGCTTTATTAATGTCTTTTCCATGCCAAAAGGCATATAAGACTAGTAAATGTACATGTCAAGTATGTGGTAACCATAGGAGCGTATGAAACGTCTCCAAAACAGTAACAAAGTAGCAATCTAGAGCTAAAGCTATAAACTGAAATAGATGTGATGCTATTAGAAAGATGTGGGAGCATGTATACTGCTAACAGTCATGAGTGAGATATGACGTTATCATCTAGTCCTGTCCTACTGGTGCTGATGATATAGAAGGATGTAATACGGCCTGTGGCATGAAGGGCCACTGGTGGTCTCTGACGTCGTCTGAGAGGATGAAGAGGTCTCCTCGTGATAGGTCGAGTAGCTCGTGCTGCAACATGGGTATGTGTGGGACGCTGTCTCTGGTCTCTGTGGGCAAGTAGGTCATCATCATCATCGTCACCGTCATCAAAACGTCCTCTCCTCCTGGAGAAGAAAGAAGTGATTTGAGGCTGAGAAACCTGACTCGGCTGGGCTGCCTGATACAAATCCTGTCGTAGTATAAACATCTCTCGTATCATGAATGCCGCGCATCGGGAATCCTCATAAGCTATGAGCGATCGTAAGGTGACAGGTGTGTCTCGGAACAAACAGTGGTATCTCCCTCTGATCTCGTAATATACCGGGCACCTAAAGATAAAGTGCTCCTCTGACTCCACCTCCTCTAAAGAGCATAACTGGCAAATCCACTCCTCTCTCGGGGTACCCTGGAATCTACCAGTCTCAATAGCCAACTGATGTGATGATACACGGAGCTGTCCCAATGTAAATCTGAGGCAATGTGATAGTCTCGAGTCCAAATAATGCGGTAAGACCGGGACCCCTGCTATGTCAAGCTCAATAAAATGAGTCCAGTAGTAGCCGGGTTTCACCCCAAGCTGTCGCCCCCAAGTGCGGTCGAGATATGCCCGATATAAGATGCGCCTGATATACTGATGAGTACCTGAGGGGAGCTCTGTAATGGAGATACCAAATGACTCAAGGAGGAAATGGGATGCCTGAGAGAACCACGATAGTCGATAGCCCTGGTCATGAAGAAAGTGTGAGGAGACCAGTGCTGTCTGTGTATATCTCATATCCTCATCGGGCAGAGCCTGGATTCTCTCAATGTATGTGATAAGCTGGAACGCGGCATATATCTGAATGGGTGGAACGGCAAACTCTGCAAGAAGGATCTCATGTGGAACCGAGGGCTTCGCCCGAATCATACGGGCTAACATGGTGGTCTGCAATTGTGAAATGCTGGCCCAGTGTGATGAAGGGAGGCCGGTGCACCATGTCTCTTCTGCATATAAGGCTGTGGGGGTGACAATAGTATCAAAGAGTCTACACTTACTGCGAACATCTCGGATGAGCTTCCTGAAACAGAACCGCTCAAGCTGAACAAGAGAGGAATGCCCCTTCCCAAGTCGGGTGGTGGCAGCTTGCCGCATGCTGAAGGTAGGACCAGAGAAGAGTATCCCCAAATAGGTATAAGAGGAAACTACCTCTAAGGCCTGTCCATCTAAGATGAGCTCCTGGCGCTGCATGAAGGCTCGAGAAGTGTTGAAGACCATAACCTTGGTCTTCGCAGTGTTCACCCCCAACCCCCATCTGGTACAAAATCCCTGTAAACAATCCAGCTGCCTCTGCAAACCCTCTTTGGTCGGGGATACTAGTACTACATCATCCGCATAAAGGAGAATAGCAATCAGAATGGTGCCAAGTCTACAGCCACCCCCGCCACACTGTGAGATGACTCGCTCTAACTCATCAATATACAATCCAAAGAGAACCGGTGAAAGAGAGCACCCCTGTTTCACCCCAATGGTGCTCCAAATGTGATCAGATAAGCCACTGCTATGTCGGAAACATCCCAAGACCTTCTCATAAAGAGCCATCACTGCTAAAACAATATCTGTGGAGAAACCAAGGTCACGAAGTCTTTGAATGAGCAGGGAGCGTGGTACAGAATCGAAGGCCTTCCTGAAATCTACAAAACAGCAGTAAACCCTCTCTTTCCTGTACTTAGCTTCCTCGATCAAGGCTCGAAGTGTAAAAATATGGTCAGTGGTAGAATAATGAGATCGGAAACCTGCCTGCCCCAATGCATGTAATCTCCGAGCTTCCGCCTCTGAACTCACTGCAGACTGGAGTATGGTACCATAGAGCTTCGTGAGAACATGTCCGATCATGATAGTGCGGTAATTACCAGGGATCATGGGATCACCATTTTTATGAATAGGGTGGATGATGTTGGTGCACCAGGATGAGGGGAAACCAGAGACAACGGCGGAATTGAGGAGAGTGGCTAGTGTGGGAGCAAGGAGGTCGGAAGCATGGGTTAGGAGTTCAGATTCAAGGTCTTCGATATCTCTTGCTTTATGGGACTTCATTCTCTTGATGGCCGTAAGTACCATGTCAGATGTGAAGAAGGTGAACTCAGAGGGGCGTGGGGAGATAGAGATGGGTGCGTCAGTGGGTATGGTATATAGTTTGGTAGCGTATTCGGTCCATATGCGAAAGTCATCCAGGAGGGGTGGTGGAGCACGAGGGATAAACTCACGCCAAAAGGCGCCTGAAGAGGAACTGAAGAGAAGATCAACAAGACGCGTTCCTTCGGAGTCATCATATATACGCTTTTTTCGGCGGATTGTGCGACGGTAAGAGCGCCTGGCGGAGTGGAGGAGATGAGGATCGTGAGTGCGGGCATGGGTGACAAGCTGACGAAGAGAGCGACATTCAACATCATACCTGTAATAGATCCTAACACCACAGTAGGGCAAACACTAACTCATCCACCCAACCTTGCCTACTCCCTGATATAGAGTAAGCCCCTCCTAGCCCAGTGTGAGGACTGGTAGCATGCAACTGCCAAGTGTCGGCCATGTGGCACTGACGTGGCCGACTGCACGTCGGGACCCAACTGGGGGCCCTATCCTGCTGACAGGGTCCCTAGGCTGTGTTAGGCCCGCCATAGCTATGGACCGTGCTGGGGCACACTACTCACACTGTCTTGCCCTGTTGGTCATGTACGCTGGACACGACCCTGACTGTGGTATCTGACCTATCTGTGTTCTCTAGGGTTTGGCACTGGTTACGAGCTCGTAACACTCCCTCCCCCTTAAGAACCGTCTTGGTCCTCTAAGACAAAGTCTGGAAAAATCTTGCGAAGGACGCTGCCTCTTTCCCAAGTGGCATTCTCAACAGGCTGATCATTCCATTTAACCAGATATTCTCGGTATAGAGTATGACGAGTCTGCGTCTCTCTACTATCAAGAATTTCCTCTGGTTCATGTGGAGGTTGTTGAGGATCCAATGGGAGAACTAGAACACTGTCCCCTACCAGATTATCTGATCTGGTTAAGGCTTTTCGTAACTGACTTACATGAAAAACTGGAAAAACCTTACTGCTGTGTGGGAGTTCTAGTTCATAGGTGACCTCGCCTAGTCTCCTACTGATGGTAAAGGGACCACAATACCTTGGAGACAACTTAGCACACACTCCTGATTTGAGGGTTTTAGAGTCAACTGGGACTCTCAAGTAGACTTTCTCACCAGTGGAGAACTGCACATCCCGTCTGTGTGGATCTGCATAATGCCTGGCTCGATCCTGGGATTGTCTAATGCTACGCTTAGCATGTTCTATCATCTGGTTTAGGTCTTCTAAAAAGTTTCTGGCTGCTTCAACTTTTTCTTGTTTAAACCCTACAGCTGTGGGTGAGCGTGGCTGAAAACCGTACATCAGCATAAATGGGCTGTATCCCGTAGCTGAATGTTTGGTACTGTTGTAAGCAAACTCTAATATCGAGAGATACTCCTCCCAATTAGTCTGCCTCTTGCTGACGTATGCACGAAGCATATCCTCCAGCACTTGATTTACCCTTTCTGTTTGACCGTCCGTCTGTGGATGGTCGGTGGTACTCATATTAAGTTTAGTATGGAGATGATGGAATACTGCCTTCCAAAAATTTCCAGTAAACTTACTGTCCCGGTCGCTGACTATGCCGGAAGGTAGACCGTACAATTTAAATAGCCCGTCTACAAACAACCTCGCTAACTCTGGAGCTCTAACGGTTGTTTTGGTCGGAATAAAATGAGCCATTTTGGTCAGACGGTCAACTGTGACCCATATAGCGTCATTACCCTTTTGGGTTTTAGGCAGGCCTACTATAAAATCCATGGAGATACTCTCCCATTTACCAGCTGGTATTTCTAAGGGATGCAACAACCCTCCTGCCTTTAAACGCTCTGCTTTATTTACTTGACATTTCTGGCAACTGGTTACATACTGGTGGACGTCCTTTTTCATACTGGGCCAGAAAAATTGCCTACGAAGAAGCTCATAGGTCTTCTGTATGCCTGGGTGTCCCGCGCTAGGATTGTCATGACATTCATATAGGACCTGCTACCTATAATCCTCTGAATTGGGGACACATACTCTATCTCTATAGAGCAAGTACTCATCCTGAATGGAATACTGTTTCCATTTGAATCCTTGAGTCAACTGACCCTCAACCACTGGGGTTTGCTTGGGTAATACAGGCTCAGAATCCTCAACGTCATCTGACGACGTATACTCGGACTCATTATCATCCTCAACGGAAGCTGCCGTATTCTTGGATGAACTGGCACCAGCCCCGGGAACTGGTTCTGGAGTCTGTAACTGTCTGTTCTGGATTGAGTTCCAGATAATAGAGAAGAATGCATCATGCTGGCATTTCCCTCTCAAGGACTCGAGTAACTCATTACGAATCTGAGTAAAACTCAGCTCGTTTATCATAGGCATTCTGCTAAGGGCATCTGCTACTGTATTGAATTTTCCACGCCTATATCTGATAGACATGTCAAACTCTTGCATCAACTCTGCCCAACGAGCTTTCCGACCTCTAAGCTCAGGTTGATTGCAAAGGTATCTGAGACTCTCATGGTCTGTCAGGACCTCAAAGTTGGCACCATACAAATAATGCCTCCAAGTCTTAAGGGCATGGACTATAGAAAAGAGTTCCTTTTCATACGCACTGTACCTAGTCTGAGCTGGCTCGAGTTTTTTACTCTCGAACGCAACTGGTCGTCCACCCTGAGTTAGCACAGCGCCTACTGCAAAGTCGCTAGCATCTGTTTCGACCACAAATGGCTGATTGGGGTCGACGACTTTTAAGACTGGTGCTGTAGCTAAGGCTGTTTTGAGAGCATCAAAGCTCTCCTGTTGTGCAGACTCCCAAATGAACTCCTTTCCCTTCCCCTTAAGAAGATTTGTCATAGGGACTGCTATCTGAGCATATTCCTTGACAAATCGTCTGTAATATCCCGCGAGACCAAGAAAGATTTGAAGTTCCAAAATATTCTGAGGTCTCAGCCAACTGAGTATGGCTTTAACCTTATTTGGGTCCATCTTAATCCCATCTGAAGAGATAATGTGACCCAAATATGCTACTTCTTCAACGAAGAATTCACACTTGGATTGTTTAGCATAAAGCTTATGCTTTCTGAGCAGTCGAAACACCTTTCTGAGGTGTTTTAGATGCTCCTTCCTCGTTTTGCTGTAGACGAGGATGTCATCTAAAAATACGACCACAAACTTACCCAAGTATGGTCTGAGGACACTGTTCATCAAGGTCATAAAGGTAGCTGGAGCATTTGTGAGCCCAAATGGCATCACCTTAAACTCATAATGACCGTGACGAGTCCTAAAAGCTGTTTTCGAGACATCTTCCGATTTTATACGGACTTGATGATATCCCGATCTAAGGTCTATTTTATTGAAAAACTTAGCCCCGTCGAGTTGATCAAACAACTCGTCTGCCCGAGGCATAGGGTATTTATTCTTAATTGTGACTTTATTGAGGGCTCTGTAATCTACGCAAAGACGCATAGACCCCTCTTTCTTTTTCACCAATAAGACTGGTGAGGCCCATGGTGAACTACTGGTCTGAATTTGGCCTTTCCCAAGATAGTCTGTTAACTGCCTAGTTATTTCTTCATCCTCTGTTCGGCTGACCCGATACGGAGGTTTAGAAACAGGTGCTGTACCTGGTACTAGGTTTATTACATGATCTACCTCTCTGCTAGGTGGTAAACCATGTGGCAAATCTTCAGGAAAAAACATCTTTAAATTTAGACAATAAAGTTTCTAATTTACTGATTTTCTGCTGAATAGAACTGGAAATAGAAACTTCAGGAATAAACTGAAAGTCACATAAGAATACCTGATGGTCTTCGTCTCCGATTAGCTGACAGAGCTCTGAACTGCAGACCATAGGGCTGTTGGGAACATCATGCTCCCCATGCAACTGGATCTCTCGGCCTTTATACTGAAAGCTGAGGGTGTTCTCCTGATAGTTTCTGTGGAGGGAAGGTCCTAAACTGTAGAGCCAATCTCTCCCGAGAACAATGTCTGTTCGATCCAGGTGCATTATCTGAAAGTTTATTTGATCTTGGTACCCCTGAATACCAAGATTTAACTTACTTACCATAGTTTCCCATATTTTTTTATCTTCACCCTTAGCTAATGAAACTATGTACCTATGTACTTCTGGTAGTTTAAGCTTTTTAACCAGGGTGTGGTTGATGAAATTATGGGTTGCCCCATCATCAACCATGACTCTTACTGACTGGTTACCAACTTTCCCATGCATACGTACTAGGTCATGCGGCCCAAAGCTGAAGGGTCTCGCTAGCATTGCAGAGGTCAGCTGGCAACAGTGTTCATGATCTTCATGATACACTTTGATCTCGGAAGCTGCCGAGTCACTGGGGAAACATACAGTCTGAACAAGATGAACTTGTTTTTTATCTTTTTTAGTGAAAGGCCCCTTGGGACACTGTCTGACTGTGTGTCCCTTGCCCATACACACAAAGCACAAACGTTCTTGTTTGGCTTTCTCAAAATCATCTGGTTTTAAGGGCTGTATGTGTGAAGGGCGTTTCTGAGGAGCTTCACCTTTAAATTTATCTTCTTTCTTTCTTTTTAAAAATTTCTTTTTAAATTGAAAGTCTTTCTGAGGAAGCTGCTCAGAAAGTGGTTGCTGTCTCGCTCTCTTCCTACCCACTGAATCATCATAGATTTGAGCATATCTGAGAGCTTGCTCAAGGGTAGTAGGCGAGTTTCTCTGGACCTCTACTTTATATTCATCTTTGAGGCCACGGACAAATCCCCTGATTTTTTGATAGTCATCCATATTTTTAATCTTTAAAATTGCCTCTCGATACTGCGAGATATATTGGATGAGGGACTTGTCCATTATTGTTCTTTCCCAGGCTTCCCAGGCTCTATCAAGTTCATTCTCTGGTAGAAATTCTCTTAGGAAAGCTTCTTCAAAAGCTTTCCATGACCGGGGAGTCTGCCCAGTCTCCTGGAGATTTAACCACCACTTATAGGCCATAGGCCCTAAAGAAAGACTGGCCTCAATTGCTTGCAAATGGTCAGGGGTCTGTTTAAGAGCATGAATGTTCTTCCATTTGCTGAGGAAGGTTTGTAGAATATCTGCATTTCTATCCTTCTCTTCCCCATTAAAAGTAGGAGGCTTTAAATCTTTAAAAACACTGGGGTGAGACCGTAAAGTCTCACCCGAAACTGATGGAAGTGGAGAAGGGGATAACTGAGAAGTGGAGGGAAGGCTTCCTTTCGCGGAGCTCAAAATCAAGTTTTTGAGTTCAGCGAACGAGTCGTCCACACTGGACTTGAAATTGGCTAATGCCAGCTTCAGTTCATCCACTTCTGTTACCAATTGGAGGAACTGCTCCTTGGTAACCAGTTCGTCGAGTTCTTCGGCGAACTGTTCCTGTTCTTCTACTTCCATGGGTTCCTTCCCTTTTCTGTAAGCCAAGGCTTCTGTTTCAAGTTCGTCGAAGCCTCTCTCCTGGGGTTGATCAGGTCCCTGAGGAGTGGTCATCTTCGAAACTGAAAGAGAGCTACCTTAACTTCTGAAGGAAAAAAGTCTAAAAGACTAATTTACAACTGTACAAGGGAAAGGAAAGATGACTTAGCTGTTTCTGTGGACTGTACTTCCAAAGAGATTATGAAGAGGAACCCTTTCAGCTCTTTTCCCCAAGATTTCAGACCTGCTGTCCCGGAAAATGCCAGTTTGAAGCTTCAAAACGGTGCCAAATTTCCCGGTTCTTGAGTTGAGTAGCTGACTAATCTGATTTGAGGTGTGGGGCTCCAACAAACCGAGTAAAAACCGGAAGTTTACAAAAAGAAATCCGGAATTTTTGAAGTCCCTGCCCTCGCTGGTTGGTCAGCAACCTGTCTGGCCCGATTTGTCCAATTTACAACTCTGAAATCACCTTGATTCTCTGATTTACTCTCAGCCTGTAGGTCGCTGGTCTGTAGCAAGCAAGTCTGAAACTCAGACTCCTGAAAAACTTCTGAAAAACAGGGTTAAATTCTGAGATTTCTACCCTACTGTCCAGCGCTGGCCCTGCTACAATATTTCAGATCAGAACTCCTTCTAATCTACTCAGAACTTCATACGAAACTCAGATTTGAGGGCTGACTATACAGCGATGGACCTGCTCTTCCCTTCCTCTTGAATTTCCGCTCAGATCATAGTGATCTACACTCGAAAATCAGAGAGGGAAACTGATTTTTCAGCGCTGAAGCTATTGTAAAAGATATGCTTCCAAACTACTGAGAAATCCAGCAAATTGGAGGATTAGAAAGCTGATCCTACAGCGATTTTCCTCCTCTATTCTTTTCTGAGAATCTCCCAGATCTTTCCTATCTTCTGATAGCTTTCTCTACTGTTGCTCCTGAACTCCCTAGGATGGAGATGGCTCTGATACCAGTGTAATAGATCCTAACACCACAGTAGGGCAAACACTAACTCATCCACCCAACCTTGCCTACTCCCTGATATAGAGTAAGCCCCTCCTAGCCCAGTGTGAGGACTGGTAGCATGCAACTGCCAAGTGTCGGCCATGTGGCACTGACGTGGCCGACTGCACGTCGGGACCCAACTGGGGGCCCTATCCTGCTGACAGGGTCCCTAGGCTGTGTTAGGCCCGCCATAGCTATGGACCGTGCTGGGGCACACTACTCACACTGTCTTGCCCTGTTGGTCATGTACGCTGGACACGACCCTGACTGTGGTATCTGACCTATCTGTGTTCTCTAGGGTTTGGCACTGGTTACGAGCTCGTAACAATACCACAGGGGGGTGTGGGGGTCGTATCGATGAGAAGCGGGTGCCTCTGCTTTTATGGGGTTTAGATGGAAAAGCAAGGGAAGCAGCGGTATGAAGAGAAGTGCTAAGAAAGGCAGCTTGAGTCTCGACTGTACTATCGCGAGGGAAGGAATGGAGCAATGAGGTTAGGAACTCCTGGTAAACTGGTGTAAAGAGAGAACTGAATGTATACTTGGGTGCCCGTGTAAGCAGGGGGTGTGAGGATGGTTGGGGAGGTGGGAGGCGGCCGATAGCGAAGGAGAGAAAGGAATGATCAGAGAGAGTGGTGGGAGATACATGAGAATCAGATATGAGAGGTATGGAAGATGGTGATCCCATGAGATAATCCACAACACTTTGTCCATCACTGTGAGGGTGACAAGTATAACTGCCAGATTTTGGCCAACAAGTTAGGCCATTGTAAATGGCTAACTCATGGGCCTCTCCAAACTCCAATAAATGCTCACCGTAAGGGGTAGTAGGTCCCAAGCTGTCCTCTGAAATCCTGGTAACTCCCATATCATCGCTGTCAAGGGCATGAACGCGGAGCTGGTCGGTGATGTCATAGAACTCTGACTGTCGTGAAGAGGTTCGGGCATTAAAATCTCCAGTGAGGAGAATATGCCCCCGCTCTGCGAATCTGATGATATCAGGCGATAAATCAAGGTAGGGTGAACCTGTGCCCTCAGCAAAGGACGAAGACTCTGGAGGAAAATAACAGGCCGCCACAAAGAGGTCCCTGTCCAACCCAATATCTTGCCCAGTAATATGAATCCATATATACCGTGCATGCTCGTCGTGTCTGATGAACTCAATGCTCGGATGAAGAGACTCTCTGTATAAACATGCAACACCTCCGGATCCACGACCGCTAGCTGATCTAGTCTCAAGTCTGTACACGGAATCCCATCTGTATCCTGGAAAAATAGGTAATCCTCTCTCCTGACTCTCATGAGTCTCCATAAAGAGCAGCAAATCTCTGTCGGTGATGAAATCGATCAAGTCGCCAGCAATGGAGGATGAGTGTAAACCATCACAGTTCCATACTCCAATCCGGAGATGGTGTGGGTGGGGCCCCAGGGCACTCCCAAACCCGGGGACCCCAAATCCCTAGCACTGGGAGCTGCTAGGTGCGCTGTCAAGAAAACGCACTCGTCCATCTCGGTAAATGACTCGTCTGCCAGACTCACGGGCTGCCTGAAAGGCCTTACGCCTCTCCTCTACCTGGATATATGTGAGGTCGTCGTCCATGTAGATAGTGGTACCACGTAGCTTAGCTCTGCACCGCAAAGCATCTCGACGACTCTCGAGGGAGGTGGAACGAAGAATGAGTGTGGCTGCATCTCTAGTGGTCCTCCATGCGGTGTCTAACCCCTCTGTCCTGTGCCCGAGAGTGATGTCGAGAAAGCGTTTAGCTTCAGCCAATGCATCCTGTGTATCTAGAACTCCACGAACTCTAATATTGTGGGATTTTTGGTCTCGAGATTTCTCTTCCGAGATGGTGGCTGAGATAACTGAGGAGATGGGAGCGCTAGGTTTGGTGCCCTTTTTCAAAACTGATGCCCAGGAAAGGGCCTCTTCGTGTTGCTTCTCAATCTTGGTTTCTAGCTCCCGTAGCATGTTGGTGGTGGATTCCGAAGCTGCGGCCTGTTTGATTCCGATGGATTGTTCGAGTGAGGCAACCTTGGACTGCAATAGCTTCTTCTCGTTGACCAAAAAAGTAACCGTTCCTTTCAGCTGTGAAATTTCATACCGCAAAAATTGGAAATCTGCCTTGAATTGATCAATCTGCCAAGATGAGAAAAGTTCAATTGATTTAGAAGGCGTATACGGAATATTGGCTGTAGACTGTGGTGCCGTGAAGGAGGAAGAGTGAGCAATGGTAGGTGTGGGAAGAATAGGGTCAGAAGACAGAAGAGGAGCTGAATCAGGGGAGCAGCCATCAGAGAGGGGGGTGAGAGTTGTAGTAGGAGAGGGAGATGGGTCATCAAGGGGGTGAGGTGAAGTGGCAACGAGGGGGGGGGGCTGGAATGACAATGGGGTGATGTGAGAGATCAGCGAGGGGTGAGGTGAGGGATCAGCGAGGGGGTGAGGTGAGGGGGGTGACAAGGAGGGTTCAGCGAGGAGGATGGGTGAGGGGGTGGCAGCTAGGAGATCAGGGAGGTCAGCGAGGGGGGGGGATGGAGCAGCGAGGGGGGAAGGGGAAGGAACAGCGAGGGGGTTAGGGGAGGGAGCAACGAGGGAAGGGGCAGCGAGGGGGCAAGAAGGAGCATCGAGGGAGGGGGCAGCGAGGGAAGGAGCAGCAGCGAGGGAAGGGGCAGCAAGGGGGGAAGAAGGAGCAGCGAGGGAAGGAGCAGCAGCGAGGGAAGGGGCAGCGAGGAGGTTACAGGAAGGGGCAGCGAGGGAAGGAGAAGGAGAAGGAGCAGCGAGGGAAGGAGAGGGAGCAGCGAGGGGGTTAGGGGAAGGGGCAGCGAGGGGAGGTGAGTGGTGAGTGAGGGAGGTGAGTGAGGAGGTGGCTGGGGATCGTGCTGATCTACGAGCAGGGGCGCGAGGAGGAGCTGCCATGGAGCAGCGAGGGAAGGAGAGAGAGAGAGAGAGAGAGAGAGAGAGAGAGAGAGAGAGAGAGAGAACTTTAGCAAGCTTTGAATCTGTGAGTAGGATCACGCGCTTATCAGCGCAATTGTATTATGGTCTGATTGTTGTTACTACAACTTTATTATACAGATTCGCTACTGTTCTACATCTTTTGCATTCTTGTTGAATGAAATTAACTCTCACTCCTCTTATGCAAACATCAACATAAAGAGAAATGTATGGCTGTCTCTGACGCCTAAATTATTTCTACATTCTCTTCATATCAGATTATTAGTATTAGAGGATTGCATGGTTGTCTCAGACGCCTAATCGTTTCTGCAATCTCTCTTTCACGGCAGTCTAAGACTCCTACACTGATAATCTTATTCAACACAAAAGAACAGCTCGTAATCTCCGTTCTCTAAGTAATCCACGATTCTGTTAAACACAGTTATCACTATTCTTTATAGTATTCATTGTCTTTCTCTTGTTGGTTGGGACTTCGCAAAAAAGCTTCCTCCCAACAGGTTCACCGATCTACTCACCTCTTTGAGTAGGTTTCCATCGCCCAACCACCCTAGATGACTTGGCATACAATTAAAATGCGTTGGTTACAGCCCAAACCCACTAGCTATTGACTTAAACTGTAGGAGACTCAAGAGTCACTTACTGCATAAGATTATCTTAATACTTCGGTCGCAAGCCAACTCAAGAGGTGATACATAATCACAAATACACTTTTAGCCATGGGGATTACGTAATACATGACACAATACACTTTTAACCACGGGGATTACATAGTACATGACAATACATAAATTAGACATGACTTCCAACATGAGGCTCTCAAATGCAACAAGGAACGTGCAATGAAGCACAAAAGAAGAAGCCAAAGATTCAAGGCCAGTGAGATAATTTAAGGATTTCCAAGTGCAGTTTTTGCTGAACAGAGGGAATATAGCCAGAACAACTATTACAAGATATGCTGATAGTGGACCAATTGCCACTGCAAGGACTTTCATCAAAGAGCCTAAGGACTTCCAGCAATTGCAATTCAAAACAGCAACAATGCATAACCTTGAACCTTGATGGTGCCTCCCAAATGTGAAATTCAAGCTCCTTCACATCAATCTTGCCAGTAAAACTTGGAAACGTATCATCTTTATCCATCCAGATGTTGACCTGTAGATATAGAGGATCACACAGATGGTGGTAACAATAGTTAAGTCATAAAAACTTTACTCTTGTTATGAAATTCACACAAATAAAAACGCATCTTCTCGATATGAGCCAAACTACTGCATAATGATTGGCCTTGTTAGTATTTTGTCTTTTGAAAAAAAATTGGTGGCCAAGCTAATGAACAGTCTGACAAACTTTCAAGTTGCCAATAGAACCTCTCCATCAACCCTGCCATCTGACCAGTCCAGTGGAATCTCCAACAACCTTTCTCCAAGCTACAAAACAGAAATAAAACAGTAAAATTTAAGGCTTTTGGCCCCACAAGGAACAATAACTTATGAAAGGAAAAAGGCATGGAAGTAATGTTAAACGTACCAAATGTAAGGTGGCACTACCTACCACGCTCTTGAACAGCACAATATTCATCCACACAAGGAACCACACCACACACAATTACAAAACAAGCTGATACGGGCTTCAAGTAGACCCATAGAAAGGACGTATTCTCTTACAGGTGCAAATAGATTCTGGCCCTTTATGCTGGCATGCCACTTTTGCCGTGGAATATCTACGTCCACATCAACTGTGAATGTTCCACCATTTCCTGTTGCATTGACTGTTCTCCACTCCCTTGGTCTTCCAGTCAAGTGTACATTCAGTTGCTCATAGTTATTGCTGAATCTTACAGAACCTTTCACTTCTTCTATCAACCTGTTGACAAAAATCTATTTAGAATGAGGGACATGTTTGTCATGACACCCATGCTAATGAGCTACAGTAGATCTTTAGGATTCCAATCCCAGGAGAAAGCTAAAAAAGTCACTCACAACTTCAACTAAATAACAAGTTGTATCCACTCAGAGGTTACAACACCCACTCAGAGGTTACAAGTGATTACGAAACAAGAAAGAAAAAAATACTTATTGGAATGTCATTGACAATCACTACCTGTATGAACATAACGATGAAACCTTAGAAAGTAGATAGGGAAAACCAAAATACACTAACCCTATTCAACACAGGCAAAAGAAGACCGTGAATCAGATGAATGCTTCTGGTTATAAGTGTCACTCTCATTTTGCCCATGCATTGGAAGCCGAGCAAAACCTTGTGCATTTTTGAGAGTTAAGCTCATCACTGCAAGTTATCTTGGTTCCATGCAACGATTTTGCTAATCACAGGAAATTAAATTATGCAAGAAACAAATTGCCATGAAAGTACTTCTACATGGAGATTTTGAAGAAAAGTTTTGAAGGAAAATGATCCACTGACATGACTCAATGCCAAGTTAAGAAGAATATTTTTCAAAGGGAAATGAAAGTGTCTTGGAATCTAACAAACTGCTCTCTGAGGTCCTGCACAAAACAAAATAAAAAGTACAACAAACAGGACATCAAAATCACATAGATATTGAAATTTGTACAAGAAATTGATCGTTTTACAAACAATTTTTTGATGCACAACTGCTATAAAAGAATTGCCCACCTTTCACAACCAGATTCACAATGTCCTCATTTTTTCCTCAGGTCGTCCAGATTTTTCTCCCAGCATAAAACATGAGGTAAATGCTCAGATTGAGGTGGGAGATGGCCAAGGAGAATACTTCTGTATGCTCTGCCTCTAAAAATATGATTTCGCAGTGGGCAATAAAAATTCAAAGGACTATGACTTGAATACCCATCTATTTAATATAATAAGCCATGACTTGTCCAAATTGTATGGGAGAATCATGGAGTCTGAGTTGAGCAGAGTGACAGACAAGGAATTTGTGCAAAGTGAATGACTTTCCACACGCTACCAACCTGGGCCCTGCCACAGAGTTTGTACTAATATTTCTACAACCGATAAGAACTAAATAGCAATATGATTCTTCCTCAACTCACAAACAAATTCAAAAGGATGACAACTACCAAGAACAAAACTTTTTTATTGAATACAAAAGTTTGATGATCAAACTAAGTGGGAGAATAACCTTTTGTTCCTAAACTACTTTCTTATGATCGCATATTAAAAGATTCACTAACTATCATTTCCTTTTAATAGGAGAAAACCCTAACTGACTATAACTAACTTGATCCTATTTACAAGACCTGTAACTAAGTGAGATTTTTTGTAACTAGCTCGATCTCCATAATGTAGACCCATGTAGGAGCGTAGATCCCGTGGTCATGCCAAGTGGGTCCTGAAAGTGGGATTAGAGCAATTCGAGGCCTTGGGCCTGGGCGACTGCTATGCAGATAGTCTGCTAGACAAATAGTCTGCAAAGAACTCAGGACAAGTTCTATCATGGTGGGGAAGCTTGTTACATCCAAACTTCAGCTCGAACCCATAACCATGTGTTTAATGGACCTACCACGAGTAAAAATGGATTTGAATTTTCCCATAAGCAAGTAGGAAACCTCCTATACTCAACATATAAGGTGTAAGTTCCACAAAGCTTTTATCTTGTGATCTCAAGATGCCTTAGGCCTGGCACCTTAAACCCATAACCCGTCCCTCCCACTCTCCCATGGAAAAATGAGGCACAAAGGAGAGGGACACAATACTTCTTCTAGCCTTCTAGTATAGGTGAGCTATGGAGGAAGGGCATTGGAGGAGAGAAGCAAGCTATGCTCAACTCTCTTGTGAGCGAGCTTCCATTAGTGCCTGTGTGGAGAGACAACATTGGGAGGCTCTGGTTGTAAGGATAGCGAGTTTCTTGCTTTCTCTTTCTCACAAATTGTGATTACTAATCTTTGGTTAAGAGCTTGTCTCTCACATGGTCATTGCAAACTCGGATATATATCTTGGTAGTTATAAATCGAATCACATATTTTAGCATCAATGAAGCATAAACATCAAATATGAGGCGGCAAAGACTAATTTGTACAAGAATAGAATAGATGCATCACAACAATCATGAACATAGCCCATCAAGCCATGGATAGCTAAACCTAATTAGGACTAAGAAAGTAACCAATATCATAAGCTATGTAATCAGTACATGACAGTCCTATATATGCTATCTAGAGGCTCTTATTAGAACCTTCTAGAGATTAGGGCAACTTAGGATCCTTGCGTCCCATAAATGCATGCCCTCAATGATAATGGCCCAATACCTAAGGGGTATACTAATTAGGGACTATTTCCAGTATATAACTCTCCCCCACTTTAAAAACATTGTCCTCAATGTTGGGCCCAAGCAATAATGTTGGGCCCAGTTACAAGCTAAGATTCACTAGCTATGCTAGAAAGCAGGACTTAAGCTAGAAAGCAGGAAGAGAATGCTTAAGGAGGCTAAAGAGGAGCAATCATCATAAACTGAATAAAGGAATACAATGCTGCCCTACTTATACCCTATCCCTGAATCAAATGGAGGATTCAAAAAAGGGAGGGAAAAGGATTTGGAGGGAAAATAGTGCACCCTCCCAATAGGAGGACCCCCACTCCAAATCAATGTGACCAAGTCCTAAAAATATAACCAAATAGGAACCAAGGCCAGTATATGAATAAAAAGGGCCCTTAGGCCTGCTTATGCATAATAACAATAAAAGAATGGATGCGGCGAATGTAATGAGCCAAGTCCATAACTCTCCCCTGCAGAAAAACAAAGCCCTCCACCGGCTAGCAAGCATAATGACTATCTAAAACAATAATGTAAGCATGCTAAATACTAAAAAATCACGAACTAATGGAAATACTGATGGAGAGGACATAAGTCGTCACAACAGATACCCCAAAAGCATCATAACTGTGTAAAGCAAGTACTAAGCAAATACGACAATAAAGAATAGTCATAGCTAGCCGAATCATGAAGCAGAGGGAACATCTACAATGACATCTGTAGTAGAGGAGAGAACTAAAGCCATGAGGGCTCGAGCCTGATCTGTCAATAATGGTGTATGATAAAACACATCAATAGGCTCCCAAGTGGCCTCCTCAAGAGGACGACCATCCCACTGTACTAAAAACTATACCTGCCTGCAACGTCGACTATACTGAAGGAGAACCTGATGGATGGTGGCTGGCAAAAAAGGGAAGAGCTCTGGCTCTGTAGGAAATGTGAGATCGCGAGGAGCATCATCCTCAATGGCAGCTCGTAACAGGCTAACATGAAAGATATCACAAGCTCGTGTAGAATCATGCAACTGTAACCGGTATGTAACAGGGCTGAGGCGATCCAAGATACAGTAAGGCCCATAATAGCGTGGTGCAAGCTTCTCAAGAGAAGCGTGACCCTGAACAAAGTGATGACGTGCAAAGCGTAACCGGAGGTAAACCATATCACCAACCTGAAACTCAACATGACGGCGATGACGATCAACAAAAGTTTGATAGCGCTGCTGAACGTGTTGTAAGTGAGTAGTAGCCCTAGCAATAAGCTCACGAGCACCGGATAAAAAAGAAGCAATGGTAACTGGTGTATCATCAGGAGGAAGAGGCACCCCTGGCAAAAGTGGAGCATACCCATGAGCCAGTAAGAAAGGTGAAACTCCAGTGCTGGTATTAACAGAGCTATTATAGCTATACTCTGCCAAACATAAATGCTGGTCCCAATCCTTCCCAGAAGGAGAAACAAAATGTCGAAGGTAATCCTCAAGGATCCGATTAAGGACCTCAGTCTGCCCATTAGCAATAGAATGATAAGCAGTACCCATCAGAAGCTGTACATCCAAAATACGCATAAGCTCTGAAGAACGTAGATGTAAACTTACTATCCCGATCAGATAGGATAGTACATGGCATACCATGCAGGCAAAAAATATCTGATAGAAAAAGACGAGCGCACTGCTCAGCTGTAATAGTATTGCGGACCGGTATAAAGTGTGCCTGTTTCGAGAACCGATCTACCACCACCATACAAGAGTCATGACCACGGCGGGTATGAGGAAGACCAAGGATAAAGTCCATAGAAATATTTGTCCATTGGCGATGAGGAATGGGCCAACTCTGAAGCAAACCAGCGGACTTAGCACGGGAGTATTTATTACGGGCACAAAAAGGACAATCATGAGCTCAAACTTCATGGATGGCCAATAGAAATTGTCCTTGAGACGTGCATAAGACTTTTGAAAACCAAAATGGCCACCAATAGGGGAAGCATGAGCATCAGACAACAACTGAGGACGAATGGAAAGAGAACTGGGGATACATAAGGCACCATAGTGGTATAAACGATCATCAACAATAATATAAACCTGGAACTTCTGAGAAGACGAAAGGGGACGAGTATGATAAATATCAGAAAAGTCAAAACAAGACAAATATGCGGCCGGTAAATCATCAAACCAAGAAGGAACTGAAGCAACAATACTATGTAACAATGCAGGAAGATGAGATAAAGCATCAGCTGTCGTGTTTGCCTTGCCTGGACGATACAAATATCAAAATGAAAAGACTGTAAAAATTGTAACCAACGGTATTGACGATCACTAAGATCACGCTGAGAAAAAAGATAACGGAGAGACTGATGATCAGTAATAATATTAAAGGAAACACGATACAAATAATGACGCCATTTCTTAAGAGCATGGATGACAGCAAGTAGCTCTTTTTCACGTACAGAGTAATGTTGCTCATAAGAGCGCAAACGACGAGACTCATAAGCAATAACACACTTGGACTGACGGAGAAGAGCGCCTAAACCAATAGCACTAGCATCAGTCTCAACAATAAAACGCTGATCAAACTGGGGAAGACACATAACAGTAGTAGAAACAATGGCATGACGTAAAGCATCAAAAGCAGTTTGACACTCAAAAGTCCAAACAAAGGTATGAGACTTCTTTAGTAACGAATGAAGCGGAGCAGCCACAGTGGCAAAATATTTAACAGGACAACGAAGATGGGTTGTCATACCTAAAAACATACGAACAGAATGAACATCGGTTGGGACAGGCCAATTCTCAATAGCCTGAACTTTCCGAGGATCAAGACGAATACGTCCACCACAAATAAGAAAACCCAAGAATTCGATTTCAGCCACGGCAAAAGAACATTTGGACAATTTGGCGAACAGTTGATGCTTAATAAGTAATTCAAACACAGACGATAGTTGTTTTACATGATCAGACAAAGAAGTACTAAAAACAAGAATGTCATCCATGTGAGGTATAGGATACTGATTACGGATAGTCAGCTTGTTTAAAGCACAATAGTTTGGTTCCATCTTTTTTGGCAACAAGGAGGACAGGAGCACCAAAAGGACTATGGCTAGGAACAATGAGGCCCTGACGTAAAAGGGAAGCAATTTGGAGCTGGACCTCATCACGTTCATCTTTAGACATACGATATGGAGCACGAGAGGGTGGGGTAGCACCAGGAATAAGATCAATATGGTGGGTGACATCTCGTAATGGTGGCAGAGACGTAGGTTCTGAAAAGACCACAGAATACCGATGCAATAAGTCAGAAATCACCTGAGGAAGAGGACCCATGGATGGAGCAGGAGGAGCAGCAATTGATGTACTCTGAATGATAAAAAGAGCTGCACCTTGAGCCTTTGGCAGGCTACGCATAAACTGCTTCCCGGTAACCAACTGATAGTGAATCAATACCAGAAAGTAAATGATGTCGACCAACATGTGTAAAAGACAATGTCTGCTGAGAAAGATCCACAGCAACAGTACCAAGGGATGAAAATTAATCTGCACCAAAAATAATGTCATAGCGCTCCAGAGGAATAATATAGAAATCTGCCTGTCCAGAGAAGTCACCAATGCTATAGTCCAAGCCCTGAAACATCTGAGAGCTGATAAAAGTATGTGAGCTAGCAACCTCGACACTGAGAGACTGTGTAGCAAAATTAGGTGTAGCACGAATCCTGGTGGAAATGTAACTGCTAATAAATGAGTGTGAACTGCTCGTATCCACCAAAGCAATATACTCTCGCCCCAAAATGCAGACACGTAACCGAATAGAACGAGGACCAGGACGCCCAGCCCAAGTAGCATAAGCAAGTTGCGCATGGCAAGCGGCAGAAGCAGGATCATCAGGAAGTAGGTCAGCCGGCTTATCAACAGAATGTGAGTCAGAAGTATCAAGAATCTGGATATAAACATCATAATCATCAGGAGTAAGAGCCTCATGGTAAAAAACAGCAGTAGGAGACCAGGAGACTGTCGACAATCACGGGCGAGATGATCTGGACTCTTACAGCGATAACAGAGGCGCTTCTGCTGAATCTCAGCGAACTCTGCGGCTGAATAACGACGAACAAAGGCAGGGCGAGGTGTAGAAGGGCGAGGGGGAACGGTAGTAGAAGAAGCCAAAGTAGGAGAAGCAGTGGAAAGAGGGCGAGAAAAACAAGAAGAAGTGGACAACTCAGGATACTTATGCTGCAGGGTAGTAGCCAAGGAGATAGCATCTGAGAGAGTAGGAGGCCGAAAAGAGGAAACATCATATCGTAAGGAGCCTCTAAGACCAGCAATAAAACGTGAAATAAGCTCTGTAGGATGAAGATCAGTAAAAAGGTAAGAAAGCTCAGTAAACTGATCAATATAAGCAGTCAAATGACTAGTATGGCGAAGGCTACGAAACAGATCACGTTGGCGAACCAACCACTGTGGGTCAATCATAGCCATACGAAGATCATGCCGAAAAGTAGGCCATATATGTAATCCCTCACGAGTAGGCTCAGAGCGATAGACACGCCACCAAGTCTGAGCTCGACCACCTACATGTAACGCAGCCAACTGCACTTTCTGAATTTCAGTCTTGAGATACATAAGAAAATAGGTCTCTAACTTAGAAAACCAATTTTCCAAGATATTCCCATCAGATGAACCAGAATAAGTAGTAAGCTAGATGCGAACACGAAAATCACGAGCAAAATGAGGCTCAGGATTACTTGAAAAAGTAGAAGGAAATCCTAGTGGTGCGCAGGGAAATCCAGGTGGTGGTACAGAAGACCCGAAAGGAGACCCATAAGAACTAGCACTATATGAAGGGAGACCAAACGTACTAACAAAAACACCTCCTGAAGATGGAGATGGAGCAGGAGCAGGTGTACTCAAAATAGGAAATAAAGGTGCTTTATCAGGACGATGAAGAATGTCTGGGGGGGTGGTATCCCCTCGTGGTAGGATAGTCTCAAGGCTAGAAAGAATACGATCAATACGACTCTCAAGATGATCCATGCAAGAATCAATATGTGTAAAACGATCATCTAAAGAGCTCTGACTTCCAAAATCACCAAAAATGGCACGTAAACAGTCAATCAAGATGGATAATAATCAGAAAATGAGGGGCTGAGAAAGTAGAAGGTTTCTAACAAAATGGAAAAATGGAAAGAGGAGGGTATGAGGCAACAAATATGAACAGGAACAGGGGGCTGGAAAGAGCAATATATGAGCAGAAAAGACAGCAAGTAGGTGCAAAAAGGAAGTGCAAAAAGGGCGCAAGCAATACCTGGGTGGGTGCTGATCCGTCGTTCACTCGGTAGTGCCAACAAAGAGAGGTAAAAGCTGAAGATAATAGGGCACTGGGCAGCAACTACCAAGATCCACAATATGCTAAAGAATAGGCTGAAAAAAGGTGCTGAAGTAAGGTGCCGAACAGCCTCCAATCAATAGCCGAAACGGACAGCAAGTCGGTGAAAAGAACCGCTGAACATGAGACGGTAGTAGGGCGCTGGACAATAGCTACCAAATCTGCAAAAACAATGAAAATCTGCCGAAAAAAATCGACGAAAGTGATGGGTTACCGCTAAAAATGAGATGGTAGTAGGGCGCTAGACAGCCTCCAATCAATATCCAAAATGGACAGCAAATCGGTGACGAAAAGTGTCGAAAATGATGAGGTAGTAGGGCGCTGGGCAATAGCTACCAAATCTGCAAAAACCATGAAAATCTGCCGAGAAAATCGACGAAAGTGATGGGTTAGCAGGGCGCTGGACAGCCTCCACCAAAACTGCAAAAAATGATGAAGAAATCGTCGAAAGCGGTGGGCAGTAAGGTGCTGGACAGCCACCACCAATCTGCAAAAATGACGGAGAAAAAATCGATGAAAGTGATGGGTGGTAGGGCGCTGGACAGCCTCCACCAATCTGCAGGAGGGTTGACGGAGAAAAATCGATGAAAGTGATGGGTGGTAGGGCGTTGGACAGCCTCCACCAATTTGCAGGAAAGTGCTCTGATACCAAGTTACAAGCTAAGATTCACTAGCTATGCTAGAAAGCAGGACTTAAGCTAGAAAGTAGGAAGAGAATGCTTAAGGAGGCTAAAGAGGAGCAATCATCATAACCTGAATAAAGGAATACAATGTTGCCCTACTTATACCCTCTCCCTGAATCAAATGGAGGATTCAAAAAGGGAGGGAAAAGGATTTGGAAGGAAAATAGTGTGCCCTCCCAATAGGAGGACCCCCACTCCAAATCAATGTGACCAAGTCCTAAAAATATAACCAAATAGGGCCCAAGGTCAGTATATGAATAAAAAGGGCCCTTAGGCCTGCTTATGCATAATAACAGAATGGACGCGACGAATGTAACGAGCCAAGTCCATAACTGGCCCAAGCAATAGTTGTGATAATAGCCAATCATAAGAACTATCTTAAAATAATCTGAGGAGAAATATGCATGAATCAATGGAAATATTGAAGGACACGACGTCACAACAGGTACTCCAAAAGCAACCTACAAAAAACTCACAAAGCATGGTACATCAATTTTAAGTCATGCTCTATATGAATCTTTAATATAATCAACAACATGATTCTATTATAGATCAACTGATGTAAAATAAACCAATGCCACAACTCACTCAAGGCACTCTAATAGCTCAACAAAGCCATAAGAAAATGTTGACGTGCAGGACACGAGCATGCACGTGCGATGGATCCATGGCTTTTGCATCGTCAGAAACACTACAATGTGCAAAAATATGCTAATAGGTACAGGAAAGTACTTATCAAGATTCCAGAAGAAATTGTAGAAGTTTGTGTTTGGTCTTTGGGAAGAGTTGAGGCCGCATGTGCTGAATGCACATTGTAAGACCTTGAAACAGGCAGTTGCTATCCAGATGCAGCAGGCTCTAAAACGCAAGCCAGCACTTTCTTTACCAAAACGCGCCTACAGTAAATCTCCCCTCACAGCGGAACAAAAGGAAAAGGCCAAGAAAGAAGGACCGTGATTTTTTGCCTTGGCAAGCACCTGTTCAAAGATTGTCCTCAACGCACGGGCAAGAAGCTTCATACTTTGCAGTCGCGCTAGGAAGGGGACAAGGATGAGGATATGTTGGATGATTACCGGGTAGCAGTGATGAGGACACTAAGCAGGTCATGACCATTTCGGTGCGGAAAATTATTCCAGATGCACCAGTTTGTTTCCTTTCCACCAGGGAACAAGACAGTATCAGTTTCCGAATAGTAAGCTGATATGGATGACGGGGAAGCTAGAGGGTCGAGATGTTCTTGTCTTATTTGACACTAGCTCCTCGCATAATATTATCAACTCTCGTGCGGTGAAGAAGTTTAACTAGGCTACTGTGCCTTCTTATTACCGGTATACAGTTGAGATGCCAAATGGTAAGGGCACAAAGATGTGGGATCGACAAGTCTCTCATGCGCTGCTTTCTATTCACACTTACTCTGAGAAGTAAGACTTTGAGATCACCAAGTTAGCCAAGTTTGATATTGTACTAGGAAAGCGGTGGCATGAGAGTAAGCAACCCGCTATAGATTTCCTTTTGCATGAGTATGTTTTCAGGCATGAGGGTTTGTCTCGTGTCCTGCATGGGGAGTGCAAAGGCCATCTGTACAGGGCCCCCTCTTATTACCTGTATGCAGATAAAGAAGATGGACTTGCAGTATGTGTGGTTGTGTTATTTGATAATGTGAATGTTGATTCCAGTTTTTGTGGTTTACAAATAAACCCACAAGTTAATAATTTAGAAGCAGCTTCATCTTATTTAACTTAAATTATGCTTTAGCTCAGCAGCTCAGAGGTGATCCAGCAAGCCAGCTGGAAAGATCCATCCAAGCTGAGTTTAAACATTTGTTGATTGATAGATAGCATGCCAGTAGGGTTGCTGCCTAGTCAGAACATAGAGCATCGTATTGAGCTCATTCCGGGGCGTTTGGGGTAACCAATGCACCTGCCATGTTCATGATGATCATGAACGATAGCTACAAGAAACGGTCTTGTATGCCAATGCTCAGAAGACCGAGTTGTGTAAGACTCGTGTCGAGTATTTGGGTCACGTAGTGACAGCAACGGGTATTTCTGTTGACCCCGCCAAGGTGGCTGTGGTCAAGAAGTGGCCAAGACCGGCCGATAATCGTCAGTTACAGTCTTTCCTAGGCTTTTGTAAGTTCTATCGACGGTTCGTTATGAACTATTACGATAGAGCTGCTCCTTTAACGGATCAATTACGGAATAACAACACTGTGGTTTGTTGGGATGCTAAGGCTCATCAACCTGATATTAAATGTACAAAATGACCAAACATAACTCGAAGACAGGTTATTCCATGAAGTCATCCCACAACGTCTCTCATAAATCTCCACGAGTCATGCCATCAAACAACATGAGCATTCAAAGGATTCATTGACCTGCGTGTAAACCTAAAATGCCTCAACATTCAAATATGCACATGTGACAGCATCACAGCAATTCTCAGTAAACAATCTATTTATAATCATCAATGTCCAACAAGGACAAAAACAACATAGCAAAGTATGAAAGTTCAGAATCTAGAAAGTAGCAGGTCTAAAACTGCTATATCACCTGATTTGCAATAGAAAGAGAAGGTCAGTTCAGCTACTTAGATGGAACATACTACAAATTTTAGCAATTATCAGATGAAAGGATCATCTACCACAAAAATCTGTAACAGATAAAAGTCACCTGCATATTCATACCTAGGTCCTCGATCACCATATGCCAATAACATGAAAGTCCCATCTGCAAAGTATACAGAATCAAGAAACACAGGCCACATATTTCCCTTATTTTCAGCTCTCATGTTTCTATTGGGCTTTGCTGTATTCTCATTTCCTGAAAGAGTTTGTAACCTTGTGGAAGAGTTTGGAACAATCTCTCTCTCAGGAACATACGCTATACTTGCTTTTGTAGCTGCATCATCATGCCTATCCATCAGAGTTTTTCTATGTTCAACATCGCTATCTCCTGGCTTTGTCATTAATCCACTGTTGGCTGGACTATTTTCTTCTACTCTATCAGGCTTTTGCTCATCATATTTTAAAAACCAGGCTAGGGCTGTAGCAGCACTTTCATGAAGAATTCGTCTTTTAGATTCCACCTTCATTACAGGAGACATCTCACTGTGAGTCCACATTCGAAGAAGCTGAGATTTCATTGGCCTTAAAAATTGCAAATGCAGCCAATTTGTAACATCCGAAATAGACCAATGGAAATGTAAACTCTTTGACACATTTTCATCCTCATCCGATCTTAATTTCATGAGTCTTCTTAGCCATATTTGAGTCCTAAGTGAAGCAGCAGTCATACGAGAAAAATCATTTCCTGTTCTATCTGAAATATTTACTTGATTGTTAATGACTGTGTTTCCATCACTTGGTTCTGTTTGAACTGCAAACTTCTGATCATTTTGTATGATTTCATCATTGCTTCCGTTTACTGTACCTACATCCCATTTTTCCTGTAATGTAGTTGTATTTTTCTCAAGGAACGAGTTGTCAATTTCATCTACAGCTTTTGGGCCTCCGAGTTCCTCAGCCACTTCAATCAACCTATAACCTAGTTGGGCCGAACTTCTGGCAGCAGCATCTCTACTTCTAGACCATTTAACAGCAGTTTCTTCCCTAGCAGCCCTTCTAATCTTTCTCCGAAAATCAAGACTAGGCTCTGAGCTTTGTCTAGTTAATTGCTTTGCAGATGGGGTGGGGATACCAAGCCAACTCCAATCCTGCCTCTGTGAAACAAGGACAACAGGTTGCAAGACCATGGCATCCAGCACAATTTGTCCTCTTAATAAGCTATGAACTGGCCTCAATCGAATTTCCACATCAGGAAGCTCACCACATGAAAATTCGTCCTCGTGTGTTCCAACTGAGCATGAGGTGAGCTTAATTTTAAAGAGAGACAGCTTTTGTACGTTACCCAACTTCACCTCTCGACAACAGTAAGCCCCAAGCAAGGTTGCTATCGGAGGTAGAACTTCGTTCTGGATATATGCTCGTGCTCTTGATTGCCCGTATAAAATGCTGAGGGTTAAAAAGAATATGAGTGCCAAAGCTGCCCCTGCTTTGTGAAGAAACACGCGGCTGCTGAGCCAAAGCCCATGCCTATTACTTGCATGTGAAGGGATGCAGCGTCGCAGAAACCATCTAGTCCTTAAGCCAGAAGAAACTTCATAGACGGGATGGTTCCAAAGGCTATGATATCCCCTTGAAAAAAAAGGGATTCGATTCAAAATAATAGGAAAGCAAGACTCAAATTCTTCGTTTTTGAGGGTACGTCTGGTCGTAGAGAATAAAGGGCCTGCAGGGGGTTTTTTCTGAAAAGCATACAACCTCCACGAAAAAACTCTAGTGACTTCCCTCCTTCCGTCAATCTGCTTGCAAGGTCTGCTGCCTCTAGTGCGGATATCTAAGATAGGTCGTTCAAAAACACTATCATGTCTCACTTCCAGATTTTGCGAGATATTGTGATACTTGAAGCTTATGCCACATTTGAGGTTTGCAGAAACCAAAGAGATCATTGCTCATACATTTGCAAACAACCAACTTGCCATTGATCCAAAAGCATCAATCAGCCATTGCCTGCATTCAAACAGAGCACGTGTATAATATGTTGCATGAATTACAGTAAGCTTCATAGCATCTAAAACAGTTGGGTTTGCCAAAAAAATATCCTTTTATTGAACTATAGTGTATCAGGCTCAAGCAACAATTTCATTACAACATTTCGAAACATGCTTGAAACATTAAAAGAACAATAAAACTTAATAGAAAGCCTGAACGTATGGGAGCTTAAGAAGAGGCCTAAGCCTGTGTGACGCTTCTTCAAACTTGGAACGGGATTCAGCTACAAAGAGCCTGTTGCAAAGTCAAGCAGCCCGGCAAGTTGGAACACTTCACATAGGGCAGGGCAAAAAACAACGAATAGATGATGCGCCATTTTCAAGATGCTTGGTTAACATAAGTTCTTGATAAGAGCAACTGGAAAGAATAGTTAAGAGTCTAGACTTGCTGTATGCAGGGAACTATTAACGCAAGCCATCTCGCGTTGTGTTAATAAGCAAGGTTCATCGATTTCGTTTCACCTACTCTGTGTCAGCGTTGTTCTAATGCTACATTCGTAGCTCTGAAGAGGTATAAGAGAGCCTCAGTTTATTATCATTGACAGTTTACGGCGAGGTCTTTCTTAGATATCTCCTGACATATAACAGTGAAGTCATTCTGCTACGGAAATTAATTACTGGCGTTATGCTTCCTATTTTGATTAAGAACTCACAGAAGATGTTTCATAAGAACGCCAATGATTGAAATACCGTCTGAACAAAATAAGCCATTACTTAACATCCGACGCTGCATGAATACAGAAGTAGTGTAATCTCCAAAAAAATTCTCACACAACAGAAAATTCCGTAACAAAAAACCTCGGCAACAGCCAAGTACCGGAACGTAAGCGAATCATGATGCCGCATTATTCTGGACCAAAAATCCTTCGATACTCAGCGCCATAACACAAACTCAAGCAATCCGTCTCATTGATGGAAGCTACCACTCCCTTCCTAATTTACGCACCAAGCAGACACGAGGATCTTTGTCAGATACATGGATGTTCCATATCCGAGGATTAACGAGAAGACCTCATTATCTGTTTTGCAAGATTAGCTTCGCATGTCTGAAAGAATATATTGGAAGAAAGCCCGAGAAACGATTGCTTGCTTGCAAATGTGAACAAAGATTTTCGAGCAAGAGCAGACAACCATCGCCAGCAGAAAATAAAATCTGACAATGATCGATGATCGATGAAGCAAGACGAGACGATCGCAAAGGAAATATATTCTCTCTCTATCGAGAGGCAAACCGAGAACAAAAGGCCAGCCTTTCAGAAAAGGGTGAAGGGGACCGGAGTCGGCCGTTTTGGACGTCAATGACGGGCACTCATTTGTTTTTCTATCTAATTAGGGGCTGTCATTTTGACGTACTATGAAAAGCTAGCCCGTACATTTTTGTGATACTTTTAGGGAAAGGCTTGTACATTCATAGTTTATATACTTGGGCAAAGCCTACTTTTAGAGGGCTTTCTAAATGGGACAAGGACACAAGACTAGCTTATTTTTCACCCTTGGATGAGGATGTGTGTTCTCCCTTTGAGATAAGGCCCTGCCCTTATCCAACGATCCAAAAAAAAACCTCGCAACAATGGTGATCTCTTAGAAAAAACCAAACAAACTCCCTCTACGTAAAGTTAGGTAAACCCCTTTCTTGTGCAATCCAATGGTGTTAAAGACTTAATGAGGGTTAAGAGATCACTCAATGGTAAGAAAATCACTTAAAGAAGGTGGATAAATGCTTATGCAATCCAATGGTGTGAAAAACTTTGTGAGGGTTAAGAGATCACTCAATGGTAAAAAAATCACTTAAAGGTGGATAAATGCTTTCTTATCCAATCTAGTGTAGAAGGCTCCCTTATGGCTAAGAGATCACTCAATGGTTATAAGATAATAATCACATTGGCATTTCCAACCATACTCCAATGCTTGATAAAGGCGCAAAACATACTTTAACGTTCGATAAGCATGGGCTTTGCACTCATCCCCAAGCACTATGAATATTAACCTCCTAGATGAAAAATGGTTTTTCTTTTGCCCCATTGAAGAGCTCCACTACTTGGTCTATCCTTTTATCCCCATTTAGAGCACCTCATCCGCGATGTTACAATGATATTATACCTTCTTGTTTTTGCCCCATTTAGGAGTTCCTTTACTCTCTATTCTTTTTCTTCCCATTTAGAGCACCTCGTCCTTGATGTCACAATTATATTATACCTCTCTCACTTTTCCACTACCATCAACATTTGTTCATTTCTTCCATGCAAAGAAAATTTTTCATGAAGTAAAATATTTCTATGAAAAACTACTTTCAACCATGAAAGTCATAATCAAAATATACATGAGCATAATTCTAGGTAAAGATTTTGATCGATCTAATAAATCATTCTACCACAAAAGATTTATGCTTGAAGAAGGTGATCGTTGACATCACGTTAAGCCTTGCCTCAAAATGGAAGAATAATTCAAATGGTAAAAAGTGATTAGAAAAGCAAATGGCATTACAATGTTAACTTATCCCAACAAAAAAATCATTTGTTGGCTCAAACTCACCACATACTTATCACATCATCTTAATGTGAAGTGGCAAAGCTGAAGAAGCCATTGAAGGCAAAGAATGCTTCCAATGGCAAGAAGCAATAGGAAGAAATCCATTCCATCCACAAAACAATACTTCGATGCTGACAACCCTACCAGAAGGAAGGAAATCAATTGTTTGCAAATGGGTCTACAAAAAGAAAACCAAGATTGATGAAGGCACTGAAAAATACAGAGCAAGACTGTTCGCCAACGGATGTTCACAACAGTACGATATTGATTACCAAGAAACCTTTTCATCCATGGTTAAAATGTCACACATTAGATTGTTATTAGCATATGCAGCCCAATATGATTTAGAAATTTATCAAATAGATGTTAGAACTGTCTTTCTTTATGGAGACATAAAAGAGGAGATATATATGAATCAGCCAAAGGGTTTTAAAGACCCCAATCACCCAAACCTTGTGTGCATACTTAACAAATGCATTTATGGTCTGAAACAAGCCTCATGAGCTTGGCATCAAAAAAATAGATAGCTTCTTAAAGTCTATTGGAATGCAACCTTTCTAGGTTAACTATAATGCTTATGTCAAAGCTAATTTCGAACGGTTTGTGATCACGATAATGTCCACCCTTTCAACATTTCGACCCAGGTAGTGGTTCGAGCCAATTCGACCCATGGGCCAAAAATCGAAATGTTTCAACTCTAGTCGACCATTCGATTTCGACCCATTGAATTTCGACCCCTATCGATTTTTTATTTTGACCCACCAATTTAGATCCAGCAGTTTTTATACAAAATTTTGATCTAGGAATTTTGACACAACAATTTCGATCCATCAATTTTGACCCGGCTCAAGACATCAGTAATTCGACCCTGCAATTTCGATACAGTAGTTGTGAAGAAACAGGAAAACTGCCGCCTTGGTCAAATGGAGATATGACAGTTAATGCTTAGTTTTGTTTAGTGATTAATCTAATCTTCTTTGTAGTCTTCTTAGTGGGCAAATACATATCTGACTGCGGTCGAGAAACTAAAAGAAGAACAAAAAAAAAGTGTGTGTAACGATTTCAGAGAATACAAAATCAAGGCATCGCACATTCTTCTTTCTGCGCCTCTATCCATTACGTCTTGTTAGTGAGTAGCATCACAACTGGCATCAGTTTAGGCTTAGTTATGGTATTGCTATTAGTACTATTATGTTTGCGTTCGCCGTCAATCCTTCACCAACCATTGCATCAAGCCTAGAGCCCTCTACAAGATCAGTTCGATTCTGCAACATGCGTTCGAGTTTTCAAAACAGAAGCATGTTTGAGCAAATTTTGAACATTCTTCTGAGACCTCCGCTCAATGACACGCTCTCAACTCTCTCTGTCAGAATTGTGAAAAGAAATCGTACAAGGAATTGATCTAGACAAAGCATGTAAAATACCAAATAATGGTAATCAGGAATATAACTCAAGAGCAACAAACACTACAATTGTGAAGTGGGCATTTGATTTTGAGGCCATTTGTAGTAGACGAACTTGTTCAATCCATTGTTCACACCTCAAAAGCTATGGAGACTTATCTTACCTTGAACAAACACCTCTAATCTTAGCACCCTCATAGATTAGAAAGAGTCTACCCAATGATGAAATATATTGTATGTGGATGACCTTTTTCTTTTCTTCAACCCATCAGGTTAAATAAGTACTTCGATATGAAGAAGAGAGCTAGTGAGTAACACATGTCATATGAGTCAAATTAATGGCATTGAGATCACCATCCAACTAGTTTGTATATCACTTACCCCTTGACAAACTAAGGTTACCAAGATGCATTGTAGAAGAATGACTTCATGCCTCGAACAATGAAGGGTTTTGTTTGAATAAGGACAATCTTTTAGCTTATGCTGGGCAATCTGCACATAATCCTCGGAGATCAATTGCACGATGATTCCACTTCGAGATTTAAGGAATTCACACATTGAGCATAAAAATGATCTCACGTGCTACCTTACATTTTGCTATATGAGCTATGTAAAGTAGTTTGAGTGAGCAAGAATCATAATGGGAAAGGCCATAACTAAATCTTTGGCTTCCATGCCACTTTTGCTAAGCAACTTACGAGGCAATGGAAAGTGACAAAAAGATTACTTAGAATTGTGATGTGTAGAAATATACTTGAAAGCAAGCCTATTGACAACTATTAGTTGATGATGAAGGTACTCATACATTCCAATGCATTTTTATTATTGGGATCCAAGAAAGAAGTTCTAAAACATAAATGGAAGAGTTCATGACAAGAGTCATTTCAAAGGCTCGAGGATTCAATCTCTATGTAAGAATTACACTTGCAATTTCCATTGTAAGCATATATGTTTCTTATTTGTGTGTGATATGTGTTGTGCTTATTGTGGAATCTATAATTGTCATAATCATTATTTTTTGGAAAGAAAAACCCACAAAACTTGCTTTCCATATACTCGCAAAATGTTTGAACTTGCTAAAATTATTGATACCAAGTTAACTTTGACTTTCTTAGTTAGGAAAAAAGTGCCAAACTAGCTCTTTGAGGCCCAAGTATACACATCTCTTTTTCCTTGTGTTTTAAATTCTCATATGTAGTCATTGAATGCTAATTGCTTCAAAAAACAAAGGATGCTTGGGATTCATAAAAGAAGCTTTATGAATCCAAGTCTACTTCTAGAGTGTTTACTCTAAGAAGGCAAATCTTTCAAAGTTTGCAAAAGAATGAAGAGAGTCCAAATATTTTTGTTTTGAGAGTGAAGGCTTTGAATGATGAGTTATCTTGCATTGATCAGAGCATTAAGGAAAGATGGATTGTTCAAGTTATTCTTAATGGTTTGTTGGATGCTCATGCTAACATTGTACAAAGTCTTGCCATTCAAAGAACTTTGCCAAGTTTGATTGATCTTCGAGAGATCTTAATCAATGAAGAATATAGGCTTCAAGCAAGAGAGGTGGATCTTCATCATCATCTCAAGTTGGAGAAGAGGCTAAGTTCATCAAGGGCAAATTCAAGGGCAAAAGCAAAAGCAAGTGGTCTAAAGGGCAAGATCAAGGGGAGGCTTCTTCAAATGGCAAATAGAAAGATAGATCAAAGCTCAAGTGCTTCTATTGTGGCATCAAAGGACACTTTTCAAGTGAGTGCTACAAGAAGAAGCGAGATCAAGGAGACAAGCAAGGTAATCTAACTCTCGATGAGGATGGTTTGGATGTTCAAAACACAAATGATAATGCTTTTGTGATGTCTTCATATATGCTTGCAAATGATGGAGATCTAGATCCATGGTGGATTGATAGTGGAGCAAGTTCACACATGACTTTTCACAAAAAGTACTTCACTTCTTTGTTGGCATATGAAGATGACAAGAAGGTGATCTACAAGGCCAATGATGGTGAGCGTGCAATCAAATGGATTGGCACAATTCCTATTTCTCTCTCTACAAATAGGAATGTTCATTCTTGTTCATTCCATAATCTACTTAGTGTGAGTCAATTTCTAAGTAAAGGCCTCAAACTTGAGTTTGATGGAGATGCTTGTATGATGTCACATGAGTCCATACCTTCGACCAAGGTATAGTCACTTGTCTGCCCTTCTCCAAAGGCACATACCCTTAATCCTAAGGGTAACCCTTATCCAAGGGTAACTTGCCATTTTAGCCCCCACACTAAATGGACCAATAGGGGTCTGAAGTACTGCTAGTTACATAGGTATGTAACATTCCTTCCCCCTAAACTTAAATTCCCGAAGCACTCTACTCCATAGAGTCCTCTGCCGACTATTAACAATCGCCTCGGGTTTAGGTGGTCCACTCAAGGACTCATCATGAAGAAGTTTCACTAGATCTTCCATAGGGACCAAGGTCTCCCCAACCCCCAACGAGGGTTTCAACTTACTAATGTGGAAAACATGATGAATTCCAACGTTAGCTGGAAGTTCTAGTTTGTATGCGACCTTGTTTATCACTTGGATAACCTTATAAGGACCGCAATACCTAGGCGCCAACTTTGCACACTTAATAGTTTTCAAGCCCTTAGAGTAACTAGGGACTCTCAAAAACACCCAGTCGTTGACCATGAATATCTTGTGCTTTCGAGATAGATCAACATAGTGCCTTGCCCTGTCTTGGGCACTTCTTAAGCTATCTTTAGCTAGCTGTAACAATTCTTGCATATTCGCAAGGAAATCAGCCGCGGCTTGCAACCGTAGATTTTTCATGCCAACACTAATTGGTGATCGAGGTTGAAAACCATACATAAGCATGAAAGGGCTGAATCCGGTCGCTGAATGTTTTGCACTGTTATATGCAAATTCCACCAGTGGAAGGTACTGTTCCCAATCAGACTACCGATGGCCCACATATGCTCGATGCATATCCTCCATCGTCTTACCGGTCCTTTCCATTTGACCATCTAATTTTGGATGATCTGTAGAACTCATACTTAAAGTTGTTTCCAACTTTTCAAATACTGCTTGCCAAAATTTCCAAGTGAATTTTGGGTCACGGTCACTAACAATATCTCAAGGCAGCCCGTATAGTCAAAAAAGCTTATCAAGAAACAGTTGGGCTAGTTCTGAAGCTTTAATAGTAGCTTTCGTTGGGATAAATTGAGCAATTTTCATAAGTCTGTCAACAATGACCCAAACCGAATCGTGGCCCTTCCCTGTACGTGGAAGCCCGACCACAAAATCCATAGATATACACTTTCCGGTAGGAATATCTAAAGGATGTAATAGGCCACTAGCTTTTAGCCTCTCTGTTGGCACTTGTGTGAACTCGAGGGTGGAGGGCTGTCTTAAGTTCTTAAAGGCCAAAAAATTCATTGGCTTATTATTCACATAAAGCTAGTCTCGAATCAACTTAAATGAAAATCAAATAAGACTTTAACTCAAAACTCAAAAACATTGCATTACATAGCTTCATTCACACAACAGTGGAAGCACTGAGGGGTCAAGATGGGGACCGCAACCCCCCCCCCCCCCCCGAAGGATTCCTTTCTTGTCATTATGCAAATCCAATTGGCCAATGCCAATTACATATACAATGGATTCCAATAGGGGTCTTAAAGTAGGAACATATACTTAACATAGAGTTAGTTCATATTCAATGATTTTTATTTCCATATCTAGCTTAAGAAAAGGATAGAAATTTTTTCATAAGTCTTAATCTTTCAGACATGCACTCATGTTGGATCTTAGATTCTTGACATGCAATCATGATGGTTCTTAGATTCTAGTCATGCAATCATGAGGGTTCATAGATTCTTGACATGCAACAGTCTAAAGTGACATGCATGGTCATTAAGCAATGCATGGTGTGACATGCAAGCTTTAAATCCAACATGCAAGCTCTAGATCTGACATGCATGGACAATAGGCCACAGATGGTAGGACATGCAAGCTTCAAATCCGACATGCAAGCTCTAGATCTGACATGCATTGACAATAGGCCACAAATGGCATGACATGCAAGGACAATAGGCCACATACTTTCCAAAAAAGGGATCGGACTCATATAGTCCTTGAAGAGACTGGAACAACCCTGGTTTTATAACAGTAAAACACAACTGATTAATAATCGGTAACCGATGCAAAGCATCTGCTAGAGTATTTTGACTTCCTGTACAATAACGTATAGAAAAGTCAAAGATTTGCATCAGCTCAGCCCATCTAGCTTGCCTCTCTTTTAAATCTGTAGCATCACAGAAATATCGAAGAGTCAAAACTTCAAATCTGGCTCCATACAAATAATGTCGCCAAAATTTCAAGGAATGAACAATTGCAAACAATTCCTTCTCATAGGTACAATACCTGGAGTGAGCAAGATTGAGTTTCTGCAAGATTGAGTTTCTTGCTTTCATAAGCCACAGGATGTCCATCTTGCATCAAAACAACTCCAATAGCATAATCATTGGCATCGGTCCTAACCACAAAAGCCTTATTAGGATCACCAATGATCAGTATTGGTGCCAAAGTGACACTTTTCTGAAGCAACCCAAAACAATTATTCATATCCTCCGTCCACACCACTAATGGACTCTTAGCATGGATACGATCGGCCTCAATCTCCACTCCCCTGAATCTTCCCAAATATGGCTTGAACAAATTGTTCATCATCTATTGAAAAGTTGCCAGTGCATTGGTCAAACCAAAAGGCAACACCAAAATTCATAGTGACCAAAGCGAGTTCGAAACTCGATTTTTGGTATATTCTCTGCCTTAATGCGTATCTAATGGTAGTCCGATCTTAGATCTATCTTGGTAAAGTATCTAACACCACCAAGATAGTCTATTAGATCATCCATCTGTGGCAATGGATATCTATTATTAACGGTTACCTTGTTCAGTTTCTTATAGTCGATGCAGAACTTTATAGTCCCATCCTTCTTGGCAACCAGAACCACTGGTGATGCCCAAGGAGACTTACTAGGTTGTACCCACCCCTTTTTCAGGTAATCATATAAATGCCTACTTTCCTCCGCCTCTTCTGATGCACTCATCCTACAAGGACGTTGTTCAATTGGAATTGCTGCAGGTATTAGGTCAATTCTATGATCAACTATCCTTTCTGGTGGTAAACCTATAGGAAGGTCTAAAAAAACATCATTGAATTCCTGCCTAAGTTCATTATAGGCTTCAAATTCTGTAGTGTTCTCATTGGGTATATTTATGGCATTTATGTTAAGTTCTTCATTATTGTAGCAAATGATATCATTATGAAAACATAAATAAACTTTAAACTCAGAATTCTTCATAATAGAATTAAGTTCATGTTTAGAATAAGGGTTAACATTTTTAGTGTCAACACTTAAACTAGCCTTGATCTTAATCAAAGATTCTTATGCATAAAAGATAAAAAAAATTTCAACAAAATCAATTCTCAATGACTTGTTCTTATCAAAATGCCATTGTTGCCTGAGAACAATATCTACATTAGCTAATGCAACAGAATTAATCCTGAATGTGCAATTCTACATCAGGAACAACAAAATCCATCAAATCGGAATCACTTTCCGATGCCATTGTCACACGATATTTTTTCTCACTTTTTCTAGTAGGAAGATTTAGCGTCTGCACCAAATTTTAATTAATAAAGTTATGAGTGGATCCCGTGTCAAAAAGAACATTTACAACTTGATCATTAACTTTACCTTTAATGCAAATAAGGACATTAGGTCCAAAAACTAAAGAACTAAGGAAAAAAACATCCATCTCATTACTTCGAGATAGATTACCTGAGGTTGAAGCTTGTTTTTTGACGCAATCACGTGCAAAGTTAGAATTAAAGTAGAATCATTGTGTTACTGTACTGTGGGTCCTATCAGTGGATAAGAATCGGTTGGCCTCGCCACGAGGCAAGTTGACGGGACACGCGTCCCGCCAACGGCAACTTGGGTCATGCATGGGTTGTCTGAGTGAACAACTATATGTCCAGTGTAATTTCATTTTGAGAAATACCGTTGCTATGTGAGCTTGTTGTGGAGAGTGTTTTCTGTCTGTGTTACTGTGTAGCATGATCTGTGTTCCTGTGCAAAGTAAATTCTAAGTTGGTATCAAAGCCGTACAAGGAGTGTATACAAGACATCATCGCCGTTGAAGAGAGCTTCAAGAGAACTGTCTTCTGAGAGTTCGGGGTTTACGGTGGGTTGAAGACGGAAAGAGAAGCACTGGTGCACGGTTTCTAGTTTATAGAGGCTTGCTAAGCTCAGCAGAGGCATTATTAGCCTGTGCATAGCATCAGACAAGGAAAAATTTGGTGAAAAATTGACAATTTTGAAGCCAGCTGAAAATTGAAACCGGGTTTGGGATTACAATTTTTATACATAATTGGTGATTTCTTCACTGTTTGTGCACCATTTTGAATGCCGTAAGGACAGGAAGGAAGCTAATCACATTGTCAACCAGCCATGGAGAGATTCTGAGATTTATGTCAAGGATTTGTCTCCAGACAGTTAACCTAGCAGATTTGCGGTAAAAGGTGAAAAAAGCCACTTTGTCAAGTTGAGCTAAAATCATCGTTTCTCCACGAAATTTCTTGAGTGAACACTCTACAGACTTGGAATCAGTAGGGCGACCCTGCTCCAGGCCTCAGATCGTGCTCAAATCGATCCACAAGCGAGTTAGGTCAAACAAAAATGAGTGTGGGGAGGTGCGGCCGCAGACAGGGAGGTCGTAGACTGTTCGCGCGTGGAACCAGGGTGAGAGCATAGCGTTTCAAAGTGGACAGTGTCTACAAGACTCTCCATTGGTGCACAGAAGTGATCAGATCCATTGGATAGAGGAGTTACAAGATCGACGCCTCAGATTGTGTTACCTAGAAGGGATATCCACAGTTGGATCAGATTCAACCATTGGATGGAGTCTGAAGGGTTGTTGAAGAGGGCCCTGAAGAAGTGAAGTGATTCTTGAACTTCATTAAAAATTTTCAAACTAAAATTGGAGTTGGGTCCCTTCACAAGTGAAGAGTGAAGTTTCTTCAAGGTGAAGAAACAGTTCAAAAACTAGAAAAGTCCCTATTTTTGGGTCCTTTGCCCGTTTTGACCCAAACGAAAGGCTATAACCTCCAAATGAAGGCCACCCAGACTGTACCTGCAAGTACGGTACATCAAAATAGAGTGATTGCAGCGGAGAAAGTGCTCGGAGTATGCCAGAAGTGATTTCACCATTCCACTAGGCACGTTGTTGGGAGTTGACGACTGAGTGCATTTCGGAAGGCGACGCCGATTTGGCTTTCAAATTGGTGGAAAAGCGGCGAGTGGCCTGGTAAGGGAAAAAGTGCAGGTCATTATTTTCAACTTCTGACATCACTGTTGGCCTCGGCATACTGTTTTTAGCCTACGGCAGAATTTCAAGCAATTTTGTGATGGCAAACATGGGAGAGTCCATTTTGAGTGAAAGTAGCAAATTGGACGGGATTTCTAACTATGCAGTGTGGAAATTCAAAATGAAAAATATACTGATGGAGAAAGACGTGTGGGAAGTCATCACAGGTGATGAGAAAAGGCCGTCAAATAAAGCAGATATCAAAGTGTTCGACAAAAAGATGAGGAAAGCTTTGACCTTCATTAACTTGTCAGTAAAGGATCACATCATTACCCATGTTTGTGATGTTGTTACACCCAGACAGGCATGGGATGTGCTAAAGGAGCAGTTCGAGACGTCAAATCCGTCAAGAATCATGTTTCTGAAGTCAAAGTTGAATAGTGCCCGCATGGAACAAGGAGAGCACATTCAGACGTACATGACCAGAATCAAGACAATGAGAGATGAATTGCATTCTATTGGTGGGCGCATACGTGACGTGGAGCTGGTGCACAATGCATTGTGCAGCATTGCAGAACCCTATCAGATGTTTGTGAGTGGAATAACATCAAGAGAAAGATTGCCAACCTTTGACGAGCTCACAGAAATCTTGATGCATGAAGAGCAACGTAGAGAAATGGTGAAAGCTAGACGTCAAAATACTGACGATCAGGCACTTGCGACATGCCAAAAACAAGGCAAGGGCAAGGGCAAGAAGAAGTCTAAGCAGCAATTTGCCAAGTCTCAAGAGGACGAGGGATCTTCCAGTAAAACTAAGAAGACAGACAAATGCTTCCATTGTGGTAAACAGGGCCATTGGAAGAGTGAATGTCGCAAATTCCTGGCGGAACAAGACAAGGGGAAACCAAAACAAGCAGGTAACCTTGTCGATGAGGGTACCAAAAATAGAAAGAATTTCAGAGGATCAGTTGTCATATTGCCATATTTTTGCCAAAAAAAAGTCATCCTTTTGCAAAATTACCAGTATTACTCTTGATCCTTCACCATAACCTTTGCAGAGTTTTCAGAACATTCTATTTATAGAAAAATACTATTTTTGAGTTCGGCGAAGATTCTTCTTGATCAGATCATAAAAAATCTTGCATTTTATCCTCGTCAGACAATAGAAACTGTATTTCCTTGTGTCAGAAACCTTCGTCTGGTTTTTCATAGTTTTATCATTGTCGGATCTTTCACCAGAGATGTCAGCGAAGGTTATTTCTCAATAAATTGTCAAAAAAGTTGTTTAGAATTTTTTTTTTTTTCCCAAAATAGCACCATTTAACCTTCGCCGGGCCAACCTTCGCCTAGTGAATCTTCGCCAGTCCTATTTTTAGTTTCTGATTTTTCAGATCAAGTCTCTGTCAAAATTTGGATCAAATCTGATATATTTTGAATTGGATTCTAGGAGATTTATCATTTTTGAGAAGTATCGATTGATCGAATTTCGGAAAGATTTTTATCATATAGAATCAGATTCTTGAAAAAGGGAATAGATCTAGCAGATTTGATCTGAGATAGTTTTTTGAAAAAATTTAGATCCAATCTCATTGTCCGCCTGATTTAAATTTGTAAAGATGGCTGCCCCTGGAGCTGCTCCACAGGAGGTCAATCCAATTATTGTTAGGAGAGCACCCCGGTTGGATCTACCCAAGTATAATGGATTAACAGATCCAGTTAGATTTCTTCAGATCTATGTTGAATCCGGTGAGGTCTATGGTGAGATTTATCCGCAAGATAAACTTAAGCTGTTTCCTATGGCCTTACCAGACGCAGCACAAGATTGGTACTATAACCAAGATGAAACGGAACGTACAGATTGGGAGGTTGTTAAACGAGCCCTTATCACACGGTTCAAACCGTGGAAGTTTATGGAAGATCCTTTCCTACTTTTAAGTAAAGTTAAAATGGGAAAGCGAGAAATGATTCGAGATTACATCGAAAGGGTGAAACATCTCAGATCTGAATGTGAACCTGAGCTGATTAATGAAAATGCCATGATTATGTGGTTTTTGTCAGGTCTACCTAAACGGATCAGACGTGAGTTGAAATGCCATAATGAGTATGCACTTTTGCAAAATGCTATGGACGATGCAATTCGGGAGGAGGATGAAGATTCAGATGGTGAGTCGAATGTCAGTATGTTTCCTTATACAGCAGGGCAGACTACTACGACATCCACCACTATTGCATCAACGAATGCCAATGCTACTGCAGAAATGATGCTCAATGAGTTCGAGAAACTCAAGAAGACCCAACAGAAACAGATGGAAAAGTTGCAGTTGCAATTTGATGAGAAGATCAAAGCATTGCAAAATTTCCACGGAGAAAAAACAAGGAACCTGAGAAGGTTGCAAAAACTTTTCCTACCAGGGAAAATATCTGGTGTTCTATTTGTACTAGAAATCACACAGTGAACGAGTGTCCTCAATTAAAAAAATGAATGGAAATCAGTGTTTGCCATCTGTATAATTCACCTGACCATGAGACTGCTTTTTGCAACTTCAACCCTCGGATAATTCAGCAACGGTATGCCCAGATGGGATATCGAGAACCACAGTATGGAGGAAATCCAGCAGCAAGACTGCGACAATCTACTCTTGGATACCCGGAACGTTCAGTGTTGCCAGCCCCACCAAAACACTCCGCTTCTCCTGCCAATTTGATGAAACCAGAACCTTACGGAAGTGCTAAGCAATGGAGTTATGGTAATTATCATGAAGGTGGATCTTCAAAAAAATATGCCATTTATGCTATTGCTCAACAACAAGCCTCGAGAAGTTGGACCAGAGCACCACTTGGATGCTTTGCATGTGGAGAAAATCACAGAGCTGCAGAATGCCCAAATAAAAAAAAATTTGTATCATCTTGTCGTGATTGTGGATATGGGCATTGCTATAAAGACTGTCCAGCAAGACCGAAGCCACCACCAGCTACAACACCTATAAATTTGATAACAATCAAGCAATGATTAGTAGCTCGGAATAAACCAAGTGCACCCTTGATGGTGGTCACCAGAGCACAAAAGCAAAAAGAACCAATAGTGGATCTAGTACCTGCTGATTCTATACCATTGAACAATACACCAATAGCATCGAGAGTCTATCCAACTCTTAATATAGAAAAACAAAGATATCAGGATATGAGATAGTGGATTAAACATCTGCAAGAAGAAGAGGAACTTGGAGCTGCTAAAGTAACAACTGAAGTTCGGTCTTCACCATTGCAGCCTCCAAGAAATTTACGTACGAATATGAATGATCAATTACATCATCATGAAGAACCCTTCAAGATGACTGAACCGGAAGCACCGCATATAGAATTACTCATGAACATTTTGTCTAGCAAGATCAATAATTCATTGGGAGAGTTCCTAAAGTTGGTGCCAAAAGCAAAAGAAGTGTTAGTGCAAAAGTTAGCTCAAGAAGAACCAGAAGTCCATTAGGAGCCACTTTTTTGTGCTGGATTTGAAGAATCTAACGATGTACTCCATGTTGGAGCCGCTTGGGAAAGTGAACAAAAGAATATCACTCTGCCGATACAACATAGACAATTTCCTAAAGAAGCAGCCGTGATAGATGGTGGTTCAGGAGTAACCTGATTTCTACAAGGCTATGTGCAAAATGGGGCCTTACAAAGATCAAACCTGCTACTTTTGCTATTAAGCTAGCTGATCAAACGACAGTTCATCCACAAGGAATGGTGGAAGATATATCTGTCAAGATTGCAGGAGTACAGTTCGTCATTACTTTTGTCGTGATGGACTTACCAGAAGCGCCAAATGTCTACCGAGTTCTATTAGGACGTCCATGTTTACGAGTTGTGCAAGTAATTCATAACTGGGGTACCGGAAAAATCACTTTTAAAAATCGTGAATGTGCAGTTAAAGTTGATCCTACGACTTGGACTATCAAACCCGTGGTTCAAAAAGAAGATGATGATTCATCAACAACGGATCACACTTGTGATCGACTAGAGAAAAAATTGGGAGTTCACTACGATTCTCAAACGGATATTGTCAATTGGAATGAAGCTCTTGCAACAATTGATTGTACAGCAGGATATATGTGTCAACAAGATATTCAATCAGAGTTGAGTGAGATTTCCTTATTAGATCGAACTTTGGATACACCAATCACGTTTTCACTAAATGTGCTGAATGTAGCCTGGATATCAACAGAACCTATACCATATCCAATTGAAGATGATCTCATACCAGTGAGCCATGCCTTGACTTACGATGACAATGCAGAACTTACGGATGAGCAGATTTTAAATCGTATGGATCCAACCAGATTTGGAGTGCGTAGTATTTTTGATGAACCAAAAATCAAACCGCCCAAAGCAGTTATATTGAAGGGAGACATGATCACAGGCTCCATGACAAAGAAACAAGCTAAGCAACATTATAATACAGTCCTGAAATGGGAAAATCCCTCTCGGAAGATTGATTCAAAGGAAGTGCCACCTCTATTGGATAAAGGCAAAGGAAAAGTCAAGAATGATTCTTCAAGTCAGACTTCCAGCAAGACATCATCGTCTAGGAAGTTTTCACCTGTGAAGAAAGAATTATCATCTCAAAAGTCATCACCTCTATGATCAGTTCCTGCTAAGAAGGCTAAACGAAGATCCAAGACAAGTCCTTTCGAAAAAGAACAAGTTATTGTAGTCCAACATGATATGCTAGAGCATTTTAAATGTTATACACTGGATGATGTGGTTATTATGTTACCTAAAGCACATCGTGAACCTGAAGAACACATACCAGAATCTAAAGAGGTTTACGATGGCCCAGCTAGGTCGTAGCCAATAAATCTTGTCGAACTAGGAGAATCGGAAAAGATTGTACAAAGTGGGATCACAACTTTTTCCTGAATAGTATCAAGCACTCCGCTTGTTACTTATTAAGTATCAAGATTGCTTTGCATGGACTTATCAAGATTTGAAGGGTATTCCGACATCAGTGATTGAACATATCATACCTTTAGTACTTGATGCAGTTCCAAAGGTTACAAAGTTCTATCACTGTATTCCTAATGTGGCAGATCTGATAAAGAAAGAACTTCAGAGATTGCTTGACGTCGATTTCATTTATGAGATCGAGCACACTAAATGGATTTCACTGATTGTCATTGTTCCTAAGAAAAATGGAAAATTGAGGATTTGTGTGAATTTCAAAGCATTGAATAAAGTGACACGGAAGGATCACTTTTTGTGTCACTAAAAGCATGTTGGATCGCCTTGCTGGAGTGGAAGCTTATAATTTCCTGGATGGATTTAGTGGTTACAACCAAGTTAAGATTGCACCTGCCGATCGCCACAAAACTGCTTTTGCAACAGATTGGGACACTATGCTTACAAAGTAATGTCGTTTGGACTTTGTAATGCACCAAGTTCATTCCAAAGAGTAATGCAATTTGTTTTTAAAGATTATCTACAAAAAATTCTTGAAATTTACTTGAACGACTTGGGAGTTCATAGTACAGATACAGACCACCTAGATCGATTGGAGAAAGTATTTGAAAGATGCCGCAAATATCAGATTTCTCTAAATCCGTAAAAATGCCAGATATGGGTTTCGCACGGAGTTGTGCTTGGACATGTGATATCAAGACATGGTATTGCCACAGATTATTCTAAGATCAAAGTTATTGTGGAATTGCCACCGCCAGCAACAATTCGAGGAATTTATGTGTTTATTGGTCATGCGAACTACTATCGAATTTTTATTATCTTCTTTGCGGATTTAGCACGACCTATATACAAACTAACTATTGTTCCTATTTGGACAGTAGAGGCGTTAGAAGCCTTTGAAAAGTTAAAAAAAGCATTAACTTCAGCACCAATATTGCGTTCTCCAGATTGGACGATAGAGTTTCATGTTCATATGGATGCCTCAAAATACGCCATTGAATCAATTTTGACGCAACCAGGTGACTATAGGAAGGATAATCCTATACGATTTGCAAGCAGACAACTTACAGATCCAGAAAAGAATTATTCAACAACAGAACGTGAAGCTCTAGCCATGAATTTTTCTGTTCGGAAATTTCGTCACTACCTCATGGAAACGCACTTTGCATTTTATACGGATCATCAACCATTACTTTACTTGGTAAACAAGACATGCAATACTGGACGTATTGCAAGATGGTTATTATTATTGACTAAATTTGATTTTCGGATTGTGGTTCGGAAGGGAAAGCAACATTATTTAGCCAATCACGTTTCGCGAATTGAATCCACACCAGTTATTACTGAAGTGGATGATGAACTGCTAGATGCTGCGTTGTTCTATGTTGAAGCAGTACTTGAGTGGGCGGCAGATATTGTTGAGTACCTGATGCTAGGACAACTGAATGACTCTTTGACCAGATTTAATCATGTTTTCACATGATGGCATGGGTGGAGGACACTTCTCTACAGATATTACCGTTCGCAAACTTTTGCAATCCGGTTGTTGGTGGCCTACGCTTCATAAAGACACATAAAGTTTTATTCAGACATGTGATGTTTGCCAGCGAGCACGACGGCCTACTCGACATAATTATGAACCCTTGCATCCGATTTTATTGCAAGCACTGTTTGAAAAATGGGGACTGGATTATGTTGGTCCTATTCATCCTGTCGCGCAAGGATCTCAAGCCCGATACAATATCATCACAACTGATTATATGACCAAGTGGGTTGAAGCCAAAGCTATCAAAGTGGCTGATGCGAAATCTACGGCCAAGTTTCTATATGAAAATATTATAATCCGATTTGGATGTCCGATCAAAATTGTCAGTGACCGGGGTACACACTTTGTAAATCAAACAATAAAGTGTTTATTGGAAGATTTTTTTGTTATACACAGATTTAGTACTCCCTACTATCCCAGAGGGAATGGCCAATCTGAATCTTTCAATAAGATTCTCTGCACCATTTTGACAAAGTCAGTTGAAGCAAGTCGGTCCGATTGGGAACATAAATTGTATGCAACATTATGGGCATTCAGAACTGCTTACGAAAATAGTACAAATCAAATACCTTTCAACTGGTTTATGGTCAAGATGTTGTTATGCCAATTGAATTTTTAATCTCATCTTTACGCATAGCAGCCACAGAACGATTGAATGATGATATGTCTTTACAACTCCGTCATGAAGCGTTGCACAAATGATGTGAAACCCGATTGATGGTAGTTCATGCCTTAGCAGCAGAGAAAGCCTGCCGCAAGGCATGGCACGATCGTCGATTGCACAAAAAAGATCTGCATTGATGTACAAAACCAGGCTGATCAAGGGTAAGTTGAAGTTTACCGGTGAAGGCCCGTTTAAAGTGAAGGAAATCATGAACTACAGCGCAGTAATTCTTGAGTACCTGAATGGAAAACGATTCGATACTCCGGTAAATGGCAACCGATTACACAAGTTTTTGCAGCCTGCTCCGCCAGTTCGGCAAGCTTGATCTCAATACATTTTTTAATTTTATTTGTTTTTCAATTTTTTGTTTACAGTATTTAATTTGTTGAGTTTTTTGGAAAAAGACAGTTAAAAAAAAAAAAAGCAAAAAATAAGGAAAGACTTATGAGCAAAAGTCAGGAAGTCATCAACATAAGGAAAAGGAAGCACAATATTTTTTATGGACAATGACTTAGAAAATCACTGATTTGGGCAGATTTGGCCTAATACAATATCAAAAACCTTCGCTGAGCTCTCGGACTGTACATCCACCCTTGGATTTATCTAAATTGGGGTGGGCGAAGGTTGCTGACAAGAGAAAATCCAATTTTTGAGTCAGGCGAATGTTCAGTGATATGCCATTCTGGGAACCTTCGCCGAGCATCATAACCTCATTATGAACCTTCGCCGACCTGCTAGATCATCTTAAAATGTCAAAATTAGGTTGTCCATAGGTTCAGATTGTGAAAAAATGCATTTATGACAGTACCTGGACGAAGGACCCTCCTGGGCGAAGGTTCATCCTTCGCCAGCCCTGAAAAACGTTCGTCTGATAGGTTCATATCCCTAGAAACCTTCGCCGAAATTTTTATAGCCTATTTTTACAGTACTGCACATGCTTGCAAATTGTTGTTCAGAACTGATCAGCCAAACTACTATTCAGTGTAATGGACCCACCAAATTCACCTATAAGTTGGCTGAATTCGATTCATTCCTCACTTGTGCTAGCGAAGCTCTTGCGAATTTTTCTTGCGACCAAAGCCTTCCAAATTTCCTGCATTGCCTTCTGATACACTTTCACGCGTTTATAATTTCTTTCTGATCATCATGTCTTCTACCGATACTTTCCAGTCTCCGCGCTATACTATTTATCGTGATGTCCCATCTACAACGGACATCATGATTCTTCCTAGCACAAGCATGGTCACTCAGTGGATGACCCTTGCGGAGCCTCTACTCACTGCATTGAGTATTCATGAGAGAGTCTTTTTGGGTCGTATCAATATGGATTTCATCACTCTTGCCTTTAGTACATGGAAGGAAGAGAAATCCAAATTCTATATTACTTTCCAGGGAGCCACACACAAGGTGCACATCACTGAGGCCGCCCTTGCAGCCCTAGGAATATCATCTGGTATGCAGGCCTCGCCCAATCACAAGCATGCCAAACAGGCCATCAAACCATTTATTGACCTCACCAAAAATCTGCACTGGACCAATGATGGCTACCTTTTGGAAGCCATCATTGAGCCTTCCATCCACGCAGCTGCCCAGCTATTGAATAATTTCCTGATGGTTGGCAACCTCAGGAAAGACCGCATCACATCTCAAATCCCTCACAGGATAGTGGAATCTCACACTAAGTTGGCCAAAGCCCCTCTTGAACCATATAATTGGTTCAAGACTGTTTCTGGTGAGCTCAAACGAGCTATTAAGGCCAATACTAAGCAGCAGTTCGTTGTTGGCTCTTTATTGTCTCTTTTAGCTGCTTCTCACTTAGAAAACGAAATCCATGGCTTCCACCTGGATTCTGTGCTTTCGGCCTATGAAGAAACACTGGCAGAATCATCCCATCAGGCCTCAAGCTCTCATAGTCGTCGTCATCCACATAGCGATATCGTAATTACTGACTCGCCTTCCGCGTCACAATGTCGCACTAGACATACCTCATCAGCTGCGCTTCCACCCCTGCTGTTGTTCGCACTGAACTTCCCATCTCCCTAGTCTCTGATGCTTCCCTTGCCTCTACTCCCATACAAGGACAGTCTGTGACCATTGGGCCTACCATTCCCATCACAGCTGCCTAGGCCGCCTCACCCCCGCACACTGAAGCCACTTCACCCAACACACAGTTCTTTATGGATATGTTTGATGATTACGACCCCCTTGGGGCCACTGAAATATTTGAAATGTCCCAAAGCCCAGCGCCCTTTTAACCCCAATCCCCTGGAAGAGGATTCGGACATATCCATAAATATACTGTTGGTGTTGAAGATGCCAGCCAACAACCTCACACACAAGGTAGCCTAGCCACACTTCGGGTCGACACAGCTGTAAAATCACCAAACAAGTTCGACGCCACAATGCCTGAAGGGTTTGAAGAGGAGGATATTTTTGAAGAAGAAGAGACCGTGGCATCTATTCCATGCCAACCAAGGACAGTACCATCAGGTCCTTCTGCTGCTGCCGCCGCCATGACCATCGATTCTGGTGATGCTCTAGGGTTGGTTTCAAGCCTTGGGCAAGTGATCCAGTCTATTCTGGATAAGAAGAAAGAAATGGAACAGAGAATCTCTGATCTGGGGTCTTTGATCAGCTAGAAAATTGTCCAGCTGGATCGAGAGTTGAAGATAGCCAAACAACATGAAGATAAGGCTGAAAGCAAAAAAAAGTTGGCCCAGCAACAAGCTGATCGCTTGGAAAATTACATCAGCTCCCTACAAAATGCCCTGACAACCGCACAAGATCAAGTAGATCAAGCAGTGCAAGATGCCAAGCAACAAGTGTAGCTGCTGGAGGGGCAATTACAGATGGCTGAACAGGATCGCACACGGCTTCAAGGTGAATTGAATGCGACCACCCTTGAGTGTGATGCTTATCTACAAATGCAAATATCCGATCATCCAGTCACACCGACGGAGATTACGTATTTATTCAAAAAAGTGGAGACATACAAAGTGGCCCTTCAGGGATTCCAAGGCCACTTTGATAGGTTCAAAGGAGCAGCTTCAACCGCGTTGGCCAAGGCAAAAGAGACCATCACCGCCTATGAAAAAGCAACCACTCAAGTGTTGGAAGCCGGACCACAAATCTTTGTCCCGGTCATGCCGCAATTCCCCCCCCCCCCGTGCCAAGAAGCTGTACCAATGGATATAGGGACTGATTCGAGCATGGACCAGGGGGGAGCTCCAGATACAACAGATCAACCGCCAACCATATTGGCAGTACAAGTGGGTCCATCCTCATCAAGGACAAGACCTCTATTCAGAAGCTCCATCAGCGTCGAGGACCAGATCCAGACCTTCTTAAAGCAACATCTGCATGAGTCCTTGTGTCGTGGATGGGTTCTGAAATTTAAGACCTCCGAGATCGAGGTCGACAAAGAGTTGGACAAAATACCTGCACTGGGAGAGCAGCCGGCATGGAGAATCACGATTTTTGAGAAAACTCCGAAATCAATTAGGAGTTACGTCACCAGCCCTCGCCAGTTGCGGGTAGATCCCTATTATGTGCCAATGCAGCGAAGAAATAAATGGAAAGATTTGGGGTTGGCTATGGACAAAATCACCATCCATATGCTCAATTGGCCAATCATCCATCAACCTTACAACTAGACCATTTCAGTGGACTTCCACCGTGCTTTACAAGCATATCAGAGAGAGTATGTCCACTCTCTAGATCCAACGGTGCGACAATCGACAATGTTTGCTAAAGATCTAATTCTGTTGATGTCAGTGGCAACCAAATGGGACGATTGCCTCCCTCCTCTGGCATTCGATCCAAATATGCCGATGGCCTCAGAGCAAATCAAAGATCAGCTGTCGGTTGCTCATCTCTACTTTCGTGCGGCTATGATGGGAGGCTCTTGGGAATCCCGCTTCACTTCATGGACAACCTCCAAGTGGATTGCCGGAGCAAACCGTTGTTTCCTGCCCCACGATTTGGATTTCAATACTGCACGTCTCGACTTTATGGAGAAGGTGCAGTATCATTTAATCAAGATTCGGCGCGAAGCCAATAAAAGTCTCCAATAACTGCATATTGCAGGTGTCGTGGGACTGCCACCAGTTTTGGTGGGGGATACTGTTGGAGGGTTTGTGGATCCCAAGACAACCCTAACCCTAGTTAATAAGTGAGAGGGATTTGGCACCCTGCGTGTTTAAGTCCAACCCAATGATCACATAGTTATTTGATTGATCAGTTAAAAGTTAATAAAAGGACTTTAGGCCTTTTTGCAGGTTTTTTAATGTTGCAGGGCCTAAATGTCAAGTTAGTGAATAAAATTGGGTTTCCCTCCAATTTTGATGGTTCCCACACTTTTTTACATTTGAATAAAAAGAGAGGCAAGACTGGACCAATAGGATTCAGAGGCCAAGGTCCTCCTCTCTACTATAAAAAGAGACCAACTCGAGTTGCTCCTAATGTTCATTTCCTCATTTCAATAAAGCAGATTGGTTCTTTTTAGAAATGGATTGATGAATGTCCTTGCTCTTCCTCTCTTTTCCTCCATTTCTCATGCTTTCTTTGGATTTTGCTAATTGTTGGATTTGATCATTATTGGGATTGCTATTTTTATGCTTATTGTGTGTGAGAGAGAGAGGGATAGAAAGAAAGAGTAAGTTTCTATCATTGTTGTGAATTTAGGGTTAATGGAAGTAGGGTTAATGGATGTAGTGTTAATGCTTAGTGGAATAAAATTGACACTATTCCAACACAAGAATGTAAAGACTCCTACATCTACTTTAGACCCCTACATGGTAAAGCAAAAATATGAAAAAGCTCTTTGTAGCTGATAATTGGTTGGTGTATGAACATGTTGTTGATAGCATCAAGACCCTTCACCACCAAGTAGACGAAGTACATATGTTTGCATGCGACAAATTTTCGCATAGCCATAGTTCTACGGAAATCTTCGCATGTGCATGCTAGTTCTCTTGTAATTGTGACTACATGCAAGCTGCCTGTTTGAACGGACTCAAAACTCTCAATAGTATAGATCTCTTTGTGCTCCGACAAAAGGCTAGTAAATTTTTTTAGATGATCGTTTAAGCTTAGCGCTCTGCCCATCCGCTCCTTTGCCTCCTTGGATATATCAGCTCTATGTCCAGATCTTGTCGATTTGAGACAGGATCATTTGGATTAGTTGTACCAGGATGTTTGTAATGGATGTTAGTGTTAGATCCTCCATTCATGTTGAAATCTGAACTATACTATCGCTCTCATGGGAACAAACCTACGCGTGACAACTAACTTCATCTCCTTGATGCTAGATTGATTAGATCTTGGGTTGAGGATAGGCAAGGAAAGAAACCCACTACAGATCTTCAAGGTGAAGACAAACCAAGATGGATCTATCAACAAGTACAAGGCAAGGTTGGTGGCAAAAGGATATGCTCAAGAATATGGTATTGACTATGATGAAACCTTTGCACCCGTGGCAAAGATGGTGATTATTTGGGTCATCATAGCTCTTGCTAGTCTTTGTGGATGGCATCTATGGCAATTTGATATCACAAATGCTTTTTTGAATGGTGATCTTGAGGAGGAAGTGTACATGGAGCAACCCGAGAGCTACATTTTACCTACAAAGCCAAATCATGTGTGTTTCTACAAAAGAGCTTATATGGCCTTAAGCAAGCACCAAGGAGTTGGTATGCTAAGCTTGACATTTTTTGACTCTCTCAAAGATTTGTTATGAGTGAGAATGATCATTTGCTTTATTATAGGTTTGATGGAAATGATGTTACCATTTTGCTAATTTATGTGGATGATATCATCTTGAGTGGTGGAGACAACCAAGATGTGGAGGATATCAAGAGTACTCTCAAGAGTGAGTTTGAGGTGCATGATCTTGGTCATTTGCATTACATTTTAGGAATAGAAATGATTAGATCTTCTCAATTTACTTTCATTTTTCAAGAAAAGTATGTTAATTCTATTCTACAAAGATTTCATATGATAGATGCAAAATCTTGTGATACACCTATGGAGTCAAATGTAAAGCTAACTATAAGAGGTAATGAAAGATCCTTCAAGTACATTACCCTCTATAGGAAGCTAGTTGGTTCACTCATCTATCTAACCATGACAAGACTAGATCTAAGCTATTGTGTTGGGAGATTGAGCCAATTCATGCAAGATCCTAGTGAAGAGCATTGGAAGCTAGGGAAATGAGTTTTGAGGTACATTATTAGAACTCAAGATTTTGGCATATTGTATGAGGGATCATCACCTAACTTGTCTGGATTTTCAGATTTGGACTTTTCTAGGAGATCAAATGGATAGGAAATCTATTAGTGCTCATTGTCTTTTCATAGGTGATGGAGCTATGTCATGGATGTCAAAGAAATCTCCAACTGATTTGCTGATTTCTATAGCAGTTGCGGCATCCTTCACAGGAAGACTGTAGTGTATACACCACAATACAATGGTGTAGCTGAGAGAAAAAATAGGACTCTCATGGAGGCAGCACGATGCATGATGTCCTACTCAAAGGCATTAAGATCACTCTGGGCTGAAGCAGTAGCTACAGCTGCCTACCTGCAGAACAGGACTGACAAATCTGGCGTTCCTCACACTACTCCACACGAGGTGTGGTGGGGCAACAAGCCAAGACTAGCTCATGTACGAATCTTTGGATGTATAGCGTATGCACATATTCTAGACAAAAAGAGAAAGAAGCTAGATGAAAAGGTGGAGCAAGGATTCCTTGTAGGCTACGCTGTACATCCTTCATACTGCAAAATCTACATGTCTCATACCAATGAAGTAAAGACCATAAGAGACGTCAAATTTCACAAGGCAAGAACGATGGCTGACGACGATCCAGTCGACTACGAGATTCTTTGCAAGCAGTATTACGACCTGCCCGCACCGACAGAGGGAGCAGACCCTGAACATCTGGATCAAGATGTTCAAACTCTAAATTAACTGAGTGAGAAGCTGAATTGTCTGGTATATACTTGACATGTTGTCTTCTTTCCCTTGCGAATCTCCTTGGAGATGGTGTAGGTAACGACTGCTTTGTCGTTGTCTTTTCTATTGACATTAGAACCATTGTGCATTGTTCTGGGTACAAGCTTCATGTTGGTTTGCTCGTCCTCTTGATCTCATTTGTCAATATGGATCAATCATAATGTGAGGTCCAACAAAATGGTCCAATCATTGTAAAAGGTGGCATGTAGGTGGTCCAATCATAGTAAGAGGTGAAGTTTAGAGGTCCATTCATATTTTACCATGTCTACTCTCATGGATCTCGAGCTACTATGAGTGAGAGTGAGATTGAGTCCACACTCCAATGATACCTGGCACAATACTGACAAATGAAGACTATCCCAGATACGAAGAAGAATGAGAAGTGATGCTGAATAAGCCTTACAGGAGGGTAATTGGTTTTTTGATGTATGGCAAACAATATGCGGCCAGACATTGCTTACGCAATGTTTAGACTGAGCCAGTTTAACATTAATCCAGGACCCGTGCACTGGAAAATCACTAAGAGGATCATACAATACCTACAACATACAAAGGACTATGGCCTTTATTATTCTCTTGATGGATTTCAGGTGACGTCCTACAATGATGCGAGCTGGACATCCATGAAAGACGACTGTAAGAGCATTTTAGGAGGATGCACCATAACAGCAGATGCGGCTGTTATTTGGATTAGCAAGAAGCAGACCATAACTGTCCAATATTCTTGTGAGTACGTTGCTATAGCCAAAATGGCCAATGAATTGATTTGGCTCAGATAGTTCCTAGACTGACTGGGAGAAAGCAGCCGTTGATTCTCTACATGGACAACACCTCTGCCATACAACTGACAAAGGACCCTATGTTTCATTAACGAATGACGCACCTTGCAATCAAGTATCACTTGATCAGAGACATGGTTGAGAAAGACCAGCTGAGAACTGTGTTCATTCCAACCAAACAGATGGTTGTTGATATATTCACTAAACCCTTAGACAAGAGATTGTTTGAAAGGCAAACAACCAGTCTAGAAATCATAAGACTACCACACTTTATCTGAGTTTTGCATCAGGAATCCGAGTCTTCCTAGCAGTGAAATAGAGCGTTCAAGTGTGCTCATTCATGCTTTCGCCGATTTGACCACGAGGGATTTCCAACAATGGTATCAGAGCGGGTTTATCGGATTCCAACACACCGTTCACTATGCGATAACTGCATCACTTCACAACTGTTACCCATACAGTTCACTCTAACAATACAGTTGTAATCTTCACGACCGCCGCAACTGATGTATTTATATACCCAATAATAGAAACAGATGAAGATGATGAAAATATCCACCATTGGTGAATCGGAGTTAATAATTAATTAGTGGAAGCATGAACCAGAGTTCCTCCGTGAACTCCATTGTATCAAACTATTTGATTCCACAGAATCAGATATCGTTAGAGAGAGTGACAGTAATTCAATAAGTAGAGATACTATTCAATATGTTGTAGGATCACAACACATAGTACATTACTATTGTGAACCATTCTCGGACACAGGATCATGATCTGATTGTTGTTATTATAACAACTAATACACAGATTATCCATTTTCTTTATGTGTGTTTGCACTGATGAATGCTTTCTGATAATTTCTTTTTCTATCACTGATTCGTTCCTATGACTCATTCAAAATATCTAATTCGAAGGAAGCATGGCTATCATAGATGCCCAACTGTATCACTACCTTCATGATTGTCTCAAACATCTAAGAAACAGTCTAAATCAATAGTTTGTGTAGATCATGTTATAATTTAACGTTGTGTTTTTCTCTTGTTTGAGTTTATATCAAGAAAGAGTGGTATCAGGGCTGATAAATAATTATTCCTTAAATGTCTGTACCACCCTCAACAAGTGGTATCATAGCTTTCAAGCACTCCATCAGAACCCAACAAGTGGTATTAGAGCCTAGTCCAAATTGTTATAGTATTCACGACTAAGTTACTATTTCTTAGATTGATCATCATGGAAGGTACAACTTTAGAAATCTAATTGATCCATTAGTTTAACAGAGATGAATTTTATATGTGGTTATTCAAAATGAAGATGGTATTCATTGAAAAAAGCTTTGGAGATATGTCAATGATTCACGTCAATGGTTCAACAGCCAAATCGGCTGAACCTGACATGCTGAAGCTAGGATGACAAAGCACTTGGCATTGTATCTCTGAATATTAAAGTTTCACAAATAGCTCATGTGGCAAATTGTTCCAGTTCTAAAGAAGAATGGGACAAGAACAAGACCTGGTGTCTTGTCAATCCTCCTCTTGATGCAAAGATTATTGACACTAAGTGGATCTTCAAGTTGAATCTCAATCCAGATGGTTGTTCAGACAACATTTCTGAACGAATACATACAAAAAACATCTATATCGATCAACCAGAAGGTTACGTCCTTCAAGGGACCAAGAACACAATGTATGCAAATTGCAGAAAGCTCTTTACGGGCTGAAGCAAGCTCCAAGAGCCTGGTTTGATAGAATCAATCGATTCTTGTTGCAGCACAACTTTACTTCAAATTCTACGAACTCTAATATTTATCTCAAACATAGAGGCCCAAGCTATGTTATAATAACTCTATACGTTGACGACTCTTTGATCATCAACAATTCGAATAAGTTGCTACAAGAGACAAAGTCTCTATTGTCAAGGAATTCGAAATGACCGATTCAGGCCCAGTGCATTACCTTCTCAAGATCGAGATAACCAAAGATAGAGCAAACAAAAGGATCGTGATAAGCCAAGAAATGTATCTAACTAGTGTCACCTATACATATGGCATGGAAAATTGCAAGTCAACTGACTCCTCTATGGATCCAAGATTCAAACTGTCGAAGGACATGTGTCCGGACAACTGAAGCATAGAAGGAGATGTGCAAATACCCCTATCAGTCCATAGTCGGATCGATCATGTATGGCATGGTCTGCTGCACTCGACCCGATCTTGCCTATACAATCAGCACACTGTCACAATATATGTCAAATCCTGACTTACCTCACTAGAAAGCTCTACTGAGAGCATTGAGATACATTCAAGCCACGAAGCACTATCCTCTGTGCTATAATGGAAATACAGAGGATGCTATAACTCTTAATGTCTATTCTGACTCTGACTGGGCTGGAGATGTGGACACACAAAAATCCACTTTTGGCTATCTATGTGGTTTAGCAAGAGGACCCATTTCATGGAACAGTCGAAAACATAAATGCATTTCTTTGTCTTCCACAGTGTCCAAATATATCACAACTACCTCTGCAATAAAGGAGATCATCTAGCTCAAAAGATTGCTTCAAGAACTGATGTTCCCTCAAATTAGACCAACTATACTCTATTGCGACAATCAGAGCTGCATTGTTCTATCTCTGAACCCACGAACTGACTTAAGAATTTAGCACGTTGAATTTCAATTTACTTTCTTAGAGAGAAATTTTTGTACAAGGTTGTCGAATTAATTTACTATCATAGGTTGATCAAGGTTTCTACATTCTATGTGTTGATTTGCTAGATATAAGTGCTAGAAGAGAATTGAGAGGTTCCATATCTTTGTGATTTCTTTTTGGAAACATTTGTTGTATTTCAAAAGAGTGCTTTGTGCATTGGAACAAGTTGAAAGAGAAGGATCAGGTCATTGCAACATGGCTACATCAAGTGGATACATTTTGGAAAGCAATGATAGGCTTACCTCAAGCAACTATTCATTCTGGAAAGTGAGGATGGAATCACTTCTTGAGATGAATGATGTTTTGGATATTGTTTTAGGTTTGGAGGAGGCCAGCAACACAACAAGAACAATTGAGGTATGACGAGAGGGCCAAAAGAGCTCTACACATGATCAAGATGAATGTTACCAATGAACTTCTCACAGAAGTTGGTAGACTAATTCTAATGTTACTAACTCGTCCTATTAAACCTTCTTGACTATAGAAACCTCATTTTGCACCATGATTGGACAATGATATTGCATGCATCCCTACCAAATCGTGTCTACTTGTTGATCAGTTTTTAACTTTGTCCTAAGGTAAGCTATCACGAAGCTGAATGTAGTGAGTTTAGGCATTGAAATGAGTGTTTTTTTTTAATTCTTCTTAAGCTTCATAGTTGCACAGAAACACATTTATGGGAAAAACCGCTTCGAAAAACACGTTTATGTATCCAAAATCACTGGGAAAAAAATAAAAATAGATACTAAAAAATTCGTAGGGATTGACATAATCTGACAAGGATTGATGCACCTAAACTAGACCACATTGTACCCGAAACATTCGACAACGCACATAAATGTATTGCGCTTAATTAACGCTTTAATTTGATACCCATATTGCCCAAAATTTATAAATTATTATGACAATCAAAACTTAATTTGTTCACATTTCAAAAAGCACTGCAAAGCTTGGAAATACACATTCTTTGATTGTTGTATTGTGAATTTTGACTAACATTTGGTATTAGAAAGGGTGCCTCACTGTTCTATCGTTACCTCATAAAACTTACCTTGCTAGATATTACAAATATGTTGCTATGACATTCTAAACCAGAACATTCCTAATTTTTTTCATTAACCATTTCGAGCAGTTTCTAATTTGTGGCTTTGATCTGATCAAATAATGTGTTCTTGACAACTTTAAATCTAATTTGCTTTAGCTAGAATGATATTCACACTGTCCTTGCATGAAAACGAAGGAATCTTAAAAATTAGTGCTTCAGATTTCACTGCTCATTAATTTTATGCTTGTCACATCATCACAAGGTACTCAAGAAATTCTGCATACTTGGGCTCATCCTCAATAAGCTCATGCATGATATATTATTCCTGTTGGGAAATTTGTCACTACTGGGATGAAGGGTTGTATCGTCTTCTTGAATGATAGAAGAAGGATGACTGACATTTAGAAGCAGGAATCCCTGTACTATAGCCCACTTTGCTGCATGTATCCATATGGAAGAGAATTGCTATGCTCTGTGCCCTTCAAGGCAACAGGCTGGTCAACTTAATATTACATGATCTTTGCAAGGACATTCCATGTGCGCATAATAAAAGGTTTTTATGAATATGTTACTAATATCATAAAGTCGCGTACAAAGATTTACAACTACATGACAATGGGCCTGGCATTAATTTGCCAAACTTCCACCATGATTTAACAACAACAATTTCAAAATCATGGTAATTACTTTGAATGAAAGTTGAACTCACCAGCTCTTGAAAGTGGAGTGAAAAAATGCTTCAAGCATTAAGCTATGCCACTTCATTCATATGCAAACAAGACGAACAAAATATCTCATCTTTCAAACTCCATTTATCAAGCTTCAGCTCTATCACGCATGATAATCATGAAGATATTCCCTCATGACATCAAAGTCCAAAGTGTAGTCAGAAAAATTAATATGGTGGAACAAAGTGAATATATTGGACGACACAACAACAAAGTGCAGTTATACATCTATTTTGGGATTATGAAGCTTCAAAGGCGGTAGAGGAAGGGAAGACACAGAGAAAGTAGTGCAAGGGTCTCCACCAAAAGCTCTTTTTGACTTGTAGAAGTTCAAAACAAATCTTTTGCAGCGACACTCTCCAAGCCATCTCTCCAATCATCCAAGTTACCGTGAAATCAGAACAAATAGCATTTCATATGCCTGGTCTCTACTTCTACACAATAAGGCAAGCTAGATGCAGATAAAACAAAAGAGCGAAACAGAAGGGCATCCTTCACATTACTGTATGAGACTAAATATATTATCAAGCACATAGCTTATGAAAAATTGAGAATTCTAAGCATATATATGCACGTGCACACACACAAAAATTTTGTTCTAAATCCTCTGATTATCAATCCATGCTCAACACTATGTATCGTATGATAATAATAGTTTTCCAATTTTGAAAATTTTGAAGCCAGAAAATTGCAAATAATCAAAGACTACACATGGTTTTCTGGTGTAACTAGTTTGATCCTGAATTTGAAGCATACCACTTACTTTGAGTGCCTAATTCAACACATATGTAATGAGAGAGATCACTCAATCTCAAATACAAGCAGTCACAGGAGCATATCTTGAGGGTATCTTATTTGCACAGGATAATATAGCATTGCCTTCTCAAGAAACAAAATGATAGAACATACAATACCATCCTCTGAAGCTTCTCACCATCATTACTCGAGGATAAGACGACCATGAACGATCAATGAAATGTAGTTCAATGAGGTGATTAATGACAACCATATCACTCTCATAATGAGATGGTTACTTTCATGATGAGATGGTTACCAGTCAAGGTACTTCTCTATTGTTGTTGTCAAAGTGGATTTGGGTACGGCTCCAATGACAGTGTCCTTTTTCTCTCCCCCCACAAATATCACGACAGTAGGTATGCTCCGAATTCCGTATTCTGTGGCGATGTCCAAATTTTCATCTGTGTTAAGCTTGAAACACTTCAGCTTGCCAGCATACTGTCTTGCAAGTTCATCAATGAGAGGAGCTATCATCCGACAAGGTCCACACCAAGGAGCCCAAAAATCTACAAGTACGGGAATATCGCTGTCTAACACCAGCTTCTGAAATGTTGCTTGATTTACAGCACCCGCTGCATACAGAAAGTCAACACTGGTTAAAAATCTGTGAAACAGGCTCAGAATGTTCAATTGCAAACGTGAGACAATATTTGTTCCATGAAACAAATCAATCAGAAACCCTTCCATAGATAAATACTTGACATTTCAAAAAGCTCTCATACATAGGACATCCCGACTTTCGTCTTTGGTGCCTTAACATTCATGAACAAACAGTTGATGTGTGACACACAGAAGTCATACAATTTAAAAGTGCTTAGTTGTAGCTTTTATTGCAAATATGGGTTTAGGCTAAAGACGACATTGATTTAAGACTTCAAAAAGTTCATAAATTTTAGCTCGAACAAGAGGCCTAATTAGCCAAACACTGAAGTCAAAGAAACACATTTCTAGGGTTTGGAAAGGTAGAAGAGGGATGTCTCATGTGCAACCTAGCAAAATTTTCAGCACACAAATCATAGATACAACGCCCTTAAATGTGCCATCAATAGCAACACGAGGGATTTGGATGCTACACTTCATTGCATTTTATAATACTAATAGGGAAAAGAAAACCGTGAAAGAGTTGAAACGCTAGCTGCTCATTTCAAACAAAACCATAAAACCCAAAGGTACTTTTCACGTTCACCCTGCATACGATAAAGGAAATCAACATTATCTTAGCAACAATAGGATCGAAAAATCCTCGACAATCCAAGTTCTTTCAAGTTGCCCTTAAATTCCCCGGCTTGCAGCACTCAAATTTGTATGTGGCCAAAAAGGATAGGCAGCCTAGCATACATTACAACCTTCCATAGATTGTTATAATGAAACAGTCGAGGGTATACCAGCAGTGACGGTTTCCTGCGCCTCGCACACAATCTGCTTGGATACTCGAGAACACAGACTCACCATTGCTGCTTGAGGAGGAGGCCTACTAGGCACGTTTATCCTAAGACCCCGATACAAGGGCAAAACTGCTCTGCCGCCTGAAATACCGCTATTACCATTCGCAATGGCTACCTGTGACGGAGCCGAGACTGAATCAACGATTCTGCTGCTGCTGGCTCGCCATCGCCAGGATGAGGATGATGCGGATGCTGCAAACATGCGGCGCTTGCTCACACTAGTGCCTCCTGAGAATCCACCCACAGCCTCTACCACAGTTGCCATCGCCAAGCAAAGTAGACGAGACGCTCAAACGATCAGCGCTGAAGAAGAAGGAAAAGGGAAGAGAGAATGGCGATGGCGATGGCGATGGACGTGGAGATGGCGAATCGGTGGTAGAGGAAGAAGAAGGGGCTCCCTTACTATTTACCATGTGTATGTGCCACCTCATTGCTTTTGCTCTTCCAAGGCATATTCCAAACAAGATGCTACTTATTTCTTCCATCTTTACATTATTGTTGCTCCTCCCATTCCTTTCAAAGTTGGTCAACCTTGCCTTCTAACTAAGTGGCCAACCCATCAAGTAGAGCCAGTTTCACCCAAGAACCGAACACTCTTGGTAGGGTAATGGGAAGAGTTAGAGTCGTTCAACCAAGAACCCAATACACTTGGTAGGGTAATCCCGAGAGTTAGTTGGGTTCCATGTGGAATGGGCAAAGCTGATTTGGTTCCACATCGTACTAAAAAATTGCTCTGTTTTTGGCAGATTGCTATGAAATCCATGCCACAGACTTGCTTTCACCTATCCTTGTCACTTTGTGAAATCGTGGAGTTGTCTAGAGTAGTGTTGGGCGAGTATAACAAACCATGAATGGTGAGTATCAATATTGATCAAGACCCAACAAGTATATATTTCTTAGTAGAAATGAGTTTTGAATACTGGATGTCTTTCTCGTGTGGAGAACATTTTTTGGTGTGAATAATATATAGAACTTGTGTGTGTGTGTGTGTGTGTGTGTGTGTGTGTGTGTGAGAGAGAGAGAGAGAGAGAGAGAGAGAGAGAGAGAGAGAGAGAGAGAGAAATTTCACATTATTCTTATTGACAAGTCTTTATTCATAAACTAACAAAGTCAAACAAAGCTAAAAAGTATATACAATCTTGATAAGGCACTGTAAAGCAAAACTTAATTCAATACATCTAGCTGGTATCTGCCACCATCCCACAACACAAAATCGCATGAGTCAGTATGTGGGGAAGACAGGTGTCAAAGTCGAATCTTATTTGTTATCTATGTACAAAACAAGTTCTACAACTTAATAACATGATAAGAGTTTAATATTATAGTCCAGTCTTCCCATTCAACTTAGGGCATATGCCATGCTATATGCAGTATTGGTCCGTATCAATCACTTCATAACATTTCTATGTATTAAAAAAGCTAATCGTATTAGGTAGTTGCTTAACAAATAGAATCAGCATGGACACATGTGCAAATATTAGGACAAATCCATGTCATTTTAACCCTTGTGATTGTTGAATCAAATCGACGTGTTGTGCACAGGCGACATTATTTCTGAGCATATCCACCCTTCCCAAGAGTGTTTAGGCCCAAATCCTATTTTTATACTACATAAACTTAAACAGACAGTCATGAAACCTACTTAGGCTGCATTCACAAATATTACTGTTGGGTAGGATAGTCAAAACGGTTTTAGGGCAAATCCATGCCGTTCAAATCCATATGATTGTCAAGACTCTTGCACAAATCCATGCGTTCCAAGAGTGCCCAAGCCAAAAACCCTAATCTACGGACCATAGTTGATGTTCGAATTGACATAATACACAAAAAAGTTAGCTGCTATAATATGCAAGTTTATGTGTTATAGATTTAGCCCTAATCTATGCTTAGTTTTGAGAGTATGTAAATAACGATGTGTAAGAAAGTCGATAGTTAAGTTTCACAAGCAAAAAAGTTCTTGAAAACGTTTTAGTCTGAAATGGATCTCTTGTAGTCTTATTGCTACTCACAATTCTCCATACACTATCCATTCAATCAGTGCCAAATCAAATAGGCTTCATTAAAAGCTCATACTTGAATAGACGTAGTAAGCTTTTCATGTGATGATATCATGATTCTTCCATAGTACACGTATTTTTTATGAGCCAAAAACACATAACAAGTTTGAGTATACGTCTCTTATAGTTATGAAATTTAAAACCCTAAACGCACAATCATGTTTTGAGCCATAACCTTGCTTTGTAACCATACTATACACATTAGGTAAGCAACTCCAAGTATCAATACTTGACACCTCCGGATTTCAAGTTCAAAATAGAAACGAATTTCAAGCCAGAAGTGAAAAAAAGATGTCGCAAAATTAGCAACCCAAGGTATTGATTAATGTTAGTAATAATAAGCTGAGAATAATAACTGAATAAGCTTTTATATTTCATGCAAGCCATTCCACATTTTATTGCAACATAGGTATGTGACATCTTGAAGGAAAGACAACATTTATGGTAGAGAGCTAATGCAGGTAAGTCGCTACTCAGCAAGCTACATTTCTCAATGAAACGGAGTCACAAATCATGATACGAAGGTGGTTTGCAATGCTGACTAACAATGCATTTCTATGGGCATACAAAATCACTGAACTACTATCATAAAGTAGCCACAAAATCTAGCCAATAGTTGTGTCATTAGTTAAGCATTATATAGGCATGAAACACACTATTTTGTAAACAAAAAGAGCTTGTTTATTCTTATAGAACCAACGTTGACCAAGCAAGCCATAAAATAGAAACATTTCTAGCAAATAATGGGTAGCAAATTGTTGATGGATCAGTGCAAAAAACATACAACTTTCTACAAAAGAAACCAGTTCTAACAAAGCGATTGTAAGATGACTTATTGAAACTGCAAACAATCGTTGTCCAAGAAGTAGTAAATGGGCGCTGAAAGTAGTATGAAGCTCTTGCTTGGTAGAGAGAAGAAGATAATAGAAGAAGAGTAGTGGTTCAGCTTTATGTCAAGTACAAATGGCCACCATTTTTTCTATGTTGGAGTTCAAGCTTACTCCTACTCATCTAAATTCACCTTAGGAGTACTCTTGTACAATGTAAATTTTCACTCTCTACAACAGTTTGCAAATGTGAACTATTATTTGAGATAGTCTATAGTTGTACGCACATTTGAATAGTCTCCAGGACATGGATATTCGAAGCGGAGCCATTGACAATCCTTTATGTCGTGATTGGATCGTTTGCAATACCTGCAAAAGAGCTTGGCCCTAAATGGTTGTTGTTGTTGTTGCATAGAATAGGCTGCTTTGCCTTCGTCTTCTTGTCCTTGAAGTCCTTCTTCTTGGACTGCTGCTTATTAGAGTAAAATGCCATTGACTTGGTACTCGTTGTTGATAAGCTTTTTCTCCTTTCTTTCTGCAATAAGCTTGCTGTCAGCTTCTGGAGAGACAACATAGGAGTATTGCTCAAAAGCAACACTAGGCTGTTGTAGGAGGATGGAAGATTGGCGAGAAGAGACATTGTTGAGTCTTCTTCTGAGATAAGAAATTCTCTGATACTGGATATTCTGATAAAGAAATGTAAATACAGTTAGGCATCAAAGACAGCCATACATTTCTTTGTTTATGATAATTACGGAGGTAGAGTGAGAGTTAATTAACATTCACAAGAATGCAAGAGTTAGAACGATAGCGAATCTGTATATTAATGTTGTAATAGCAACGATCAGATCACAATACAATTGCGTTGATAAGCATGTGATCCTGAAATGAAACAATTGTTATGGTTCTGAATATTACTCGCTCTCTCTCTCTCTCTCTCTCTCTCTCTCTCTCTCTCTCTCTCTCTCTCTCTCTCTCTCTCTCTCTCTCTGTAATCACTAACTTTGAGGAGTCAGCTACTAGAAGACCTGTTTTTGGTCGTAAGATCTCTATTGGGGTATCTTCATGCATCTACTTGCATCATGTCTATCTACAATGCTCCTTTCATATATAGCAACTGGATAATCTTGTATTATTCTAACTTTACAATTACAAGATCGTTTAACAGCTGTTTAATTGATCAATTAGATCAGTTATTATTGGAGCGTGAAGACGTAGACAATGTGTACTTGAAGTCATGTGCAAATCTGTAGAGTGTTGTATTTTTCGCATTTTTCGGGCAATGCCACAATCTTCGGTTGTTGCCTCTTGTGACTTGGAAGTGCCCAAAATCTTGACTAAACTTTTGTCGCATTTTTTGCAAAATACTTTGTGGTTAAAATGGCCCGAAAGTGAAGTATGAAAAATTTGTCGGTTTTTTCGCTTGTTGAAGTTTGCAAGTAAAAATGTAGACTATTGTGAAAAACAGTTCTTTTCTGCAGATCCTTTTAAGAGAGTGATTTACTTAGAAGGAAGGAGGGCAGGTAGGATGAGTAGGAGTAAGATTAAACTCCAACAAACTGTTACTCGATGCCATTGGCTGAGCAATAATCTTTGAACTCGTTTGAGGTGTATTCACCATCGTTGTCGCTCTTGAGAGCTTTGATCTTCTTGTCTATCTACAACTCACCATTTTCTTTGTATTTCTTGAAGAACTGAAAAGCTTCAGATTTTTGCTTCAGAAAATATACAATAGTTCTTTTGGAATAGTCATCTATAAAAGTAATAAAGAATGTAGCACCAAGCAATGATGGTGTTTGCATTGAGCCACGTGTATCAATATGTACAATTTCTAACAAATCTTTAGATATGTGTTCTTGATTTGACTTAAATGGCCTTCTTGCCTGCTTTCTTATGATACAGCTTTGGCAGACAGGAGGGTCAACAATTCGATAGTCTAAATCATGCACTACTACAAAACGCGCTCATTCCAACATGTGGTTGCGACAGAGTTCGGGAAATCGCATAAAATTTCAGAATCCGACATGTCGGTATCCATCTCTGTCGAACCCCCATAAAAAAAAAGCCTTCGGCTGACTCCGATAGCTGGTGGGAATATAGTTATAAATTGGATATCGAAATTCAACACATTAAATATGTGACAGATTTTGACATCCGACATGGGTGCCATGTGGCAAACTTTTGTTGAGCTGGCATCCTAGTTGCATGTCGAAATCTGACATATATTTATGTATGTCGGATTCCGACAGCCAGATCAACAATTCGTGTCGATGATTGGACGTTTTGGCTTCTAAAAATTATGTCGGAATCCGACGGACCCTACGAACATTGGATTCCGACACTGTTTTCGTATTGCTTCTCGAGACCTCCATTTTTGCGCTACCTTTCCAGAGAGATCTTGGCGCTTGGAGAGCTTGGAGCTTGGATATTTAGATTTTGGAGGTTTTTATTAGTTAATTTAGTTGATTTTGCATGTTTTAGATAGATAGATAGATAGGGAGAGAGATAAATAGATAGATAGATGGAGAGAGAGAGAGAGAGAGAGAGAGAGAGAGAGAGAGAGAGAGAGAGAGAGAGAGAGAGAGAGAGAGAGAGAGAGAGAGAGAGAGAGAGAGAGAGAGAGAGAGAGAGAGAGAAAGGTTATGTGTGTATAAGAAAATGAATGAATTGATTTTATTTTTTGGTTTTGATTTTTTGTTTGGAAAAAGAGATAGAGGTTGAAAGAGAGAGAGAAGGAGAGGTAAAATGTGTGTGTGTGTGTGTGTGTGTGTGTGTGTGTGTGTGTGTGTGTGTGTGTGTGTGTGTATAAGAAAATGTATGAAATGTGAATGATTAGGAAAAAGAGAGATTGTGTGAATTTTCTTTTGATATGAATGAATTGATTCTGATTTTTGGTTTTCATTTTTTGTTTTGAGAGAGAGAGAGAGAGAGAGAGAGAGAGAGAGAGAGAGAGAGAGAGAGAGAGAGAGAGAGAGAGAGAGAGAGAGAGAGAGAGAGAGAGAGAGAGAGAGAGAGAGAGAGAGAGAGAGAGAGAGAGAGAGAGAGAGAGAGAGAGAGGTAATGTGTGTAAGGCTTTTAGCATACTCAATTCATTCACTTGAAAAGCTTTCTTCCATTCTCTACATGCACACATCATTTTGTATTTTATCCATAATAATTGTATCTAAAATTCTGACCTCGTTAGCATAGTCACTTTTAATATTCCCCCCTGTGATATCCTTGGATTCCGATTAAGGTTCTCGGATAAGACACTTGGTTTGTATCGAAGGGTGTAGCTAAGTTTTGCAATTATATTGTCACTTAGGCTTTCTCGAATGATGTTTCAGTAAGGTCCTAGTCTCATCATAGGTACATCCATATTGAAAGTTGAGTCATGCCTTGTACTCTCTTATGTCGAGAGAACATGGGTTTCGGTTCTTGGATTCAATACACTGATCTCCATCTTTGAGATTATAGGATATGTCCGTAAAGATGATTTAGGCTTTCATCTTAGATCTATAAGCATAAAAGTAAGCTAACGGATTTAAGGGGTCCTTGAGATATATCATTCTCAAATACATTTGGGTGTCAATCCTTTGTCTATTATTGAACTAATCTTACAAGTAGCATCGTCTGATATCTACGATCATCAAATATCAAAGCCATAGGTCCTAGTCTTTGTAGACTAACATATGTTCATGGTAAGCCATGGAGGTCCATTTCGATTCATGCAGTAGTTTAAGGCATGGGTTGGTATATATAGCTAAAAAGGTACGTCACAATCTCCTAAGTGTTCAAGCTCACTTAATCATACGTGGTTGAGATTTCATGCTCAATTTTCTTCGCAATACTCAGGGGGTTGATGCACCTTGCATGTGTGTGTGTGTGCGCGTCTTGAGAACCCGCATAACCTCATCACTCCACTCCTTAGCTAGCACCCCCTATGCTTCTCACAATCAACAATGATGATAGCTCATCCTCTTGAAAATCGCTCATTAGCTCATTTGCTCCTCAATTGAAAATTCCTTTTCTCCTCACAATCCTCATTGGTAATAGAGATATGAAGAGTTTGTGACAAAGAAACTTGAGAGATTTGAGGGTAACTTTTATTAATTGGTAATTCTTATTAAATCATCATTGGTGACTCTTATTAATTGATGAGACTAATGAGGTTTGGTTGAGGCTAATGAAATTTTATTTGGTTGAGGGTAGGAGTGAGAAAACCCTAATATTATATCCAAGTCCATCAAAATATATTATGTGCTATAACTCTTCTCTGTCTAGAAACAACTTTATGGGTTTGCTCGGGTCCACAATCCATCAACTAACATTCAGTAAACTTCGAACACAATCCAACTAATTGGGTTCCGGAATCCAATAGCGTTCTGAAATGCATGACCCTTACGTTCTGGAACGCAGGTTTTCGAAATCCAGATCCGTCCCGGAATGCAGTGTTCCAAAACGTGATTGGTGTTGGAAAGAGGTGTGTAAAAGATAGGTCTAAAAGAATCAAATAAAAAGAATTTGAACGACAAAAAAGAAAACTTATCGTGCGCAGCTGAATAAACTATCTTTCTCTTTCTTCATGCGCCAAATCATGTGTGTCTACTACAAAAGAGTTTGTATGGCCTTAAGCAAGCACCAAGGATTGGTATGCTAAGCTTACATCTTGCTAATCTATGTGGATGATATCATCTTGAGTGGTGGAGACAATTAAGATGTGGAGGATATCAAGAGTGCTCTTAAGAAGGAATTTGAGGTGCATGATCTTGGTAATTTGCATTACATTTTGGGAGTAGAAGTGATTAGATCTTCTCAATCTACTTTCATTTGTCAAGAGAAGTATGCTAATTCTATTCTGGAAAGATTTCATATGGTAGATGCAAAATCTTGTGATACACCAATGGAGTCTAATGTAAAGCTAACTATAAGGAAATGAAAGATCCTTCAAGGACATTACTCTCTATAGGAAGCTAATTGGTTCACTCATCTATCTAACCATTACAAGACCAGATTTAAGCTATTGTGTTGAAGATTGAGCCAATTCATGCAAGATCCTAGTGAGGAGCATTGGAAGATAGAAAAACAAGTTTTGAGGTACATCATTGGAGCTGGAGATTTTGGCATATTGTATGATGGATCATCACCTAACTTGTTTGGATTTTCAGATTCAGACTTTGCTGATTTTTTTGCCTTAACCATTCTTAAGACACCTTTTGCTTTTTCTGCCTCCTTCGACTTTTTCGCACCTTTGCGAAAAATGCGACACACTAGTTAGAATGAATTAGAAACCATTTCTGGACAAAGTGGCCAGAATGTCTTAGAAACCATTCTTAAGGCACCTTTGCTTTTCCGCCTTCTTCGTCTTTTTCGTGCCTTCGTAAAAAGTGCGACACACTGGCCTTTTTCGCTGCCTTTTTTTAGTCTAAAGGCACCTTCATCTTTTTCCTGCCTTTAGTCTAAGGCACCTTCGCCTTCTTCCCTGCCTTCAGTCTAAGGCACCTTCAGCTTTTTCACCTTCTTCGCTATCTTCCGTCTAAGGTCACCTTCAGGTTTTTTGCATTTTTGCTACATTGGCAGACCGACGTCACCAACTTATCATCAACCCTAAAATGGCTGGAGAAACAAATATCCTAAGGGTGGTTACCAACTTTGTACAGATGCAAAACTGGAGTAAATGGCAGTTAAGGCATAAGATATTTTTCTCTCGACGCTTGTAAATATATATACTAGCTGAATCAAGCTATGTAAGTGTTAATTGAATTTCTCTTTCAATCAAAGTTTTCTGTAGCCAGCGTTATCATGCTCAGCAAGCTCAAGTTATTACTTCAAGCTATTGTACTCACTGTTGATATTAGTCAGAGTGCATTTTTTGTCTCACTACTGCATCATTCATTTGCGTATTGAATATTTCTGCTGCTAACTATTGCGTTTCCGTTTCTACATGCCACGCTCAATTCTCGAGCTTCCGTTGCCACTCATGCCCCCACGGTTTTACGGAATGAACTATCTAAAATTGACAAATAATAGGACCTCACTAAGGCTTACCCAACTAGCAAGATAATTAACTAAATCCTAAATTAACTCCCATTAGGAATGAAAATGAAAGATTGCGGCTAACTAATAATTAATCAAAATAATAATGCCACAATATAAACCAATGAGAAGGAGGCAAGAGGAGGCCCGAGCACCTTCCCTCAAGCTATGCACCTTCCCAAAGGGAACACAAGTGAAATAGAGAGAGAGTCTCAATAGAGAATTTGATAGCTTAATCTCAAAGTATTATTTGCATGGCAAATACCTCTCCTTTTATGGCAAGGAGGGTCTTCCATAAGTATCCACTAACTTATGGGACCAATTTATTTCTAGCCATTCTAGAACTTCTAATTTAGGATTTAGAATTTCAAAGTTTCTAATTTAGGAAAACTTAAGACAAATATTTCTAAGCTTTTGGTTCCTAAGTTTAAGTTCTAAGTCTAAGTTTATTATTATTTTAAGCTTCTACTCATGGACTTACAAAACACATGCCATGGTTGAAGTTTATTGACAAATACTCATACGTGGACTTACAAAACACATGCCATAGAGTTTTATTTATTTCTTTTTATTTTCTCTGTGTTAGCACAGTTGCTAACATTATCTCCCTCCTTATTGGATTGGCGGTCCCACACCAATCGAAGCCTTTTCGTCTTGGATCTTTTGCGCTTCTTGGAGGCGAGACTGTTGCTGACGGGATTGGTAAATTTTGTTGCTGATGCCCTCCATCATTTGTCATCGCAATTTGTTCATGAAGGGCATGGGGTTGTAGTAATGGAGCATACCTTGTAGAAAACTATGTATAGCTCCACCATATCAACGTGCATGGCCGAAGTAAGGGTGGCATGATAATAAAGCCTTGCTACACTGATGTGGTTGTCTTGCGTGTGCAGTGGTTTATTGATATCAATGGCTATTGGGGGTAGCCCTCGATCCCAAAAACCCTTGAGTTATATCAAAAATGCTACCGGGCCGCAATTGTCCGCAAAATATCTGACATTGCAATCAGGGTTGCCATGGTGCTTCTGGTAGAATACACGGCAGTTGGTGACCATGTCTTGGACTAAGTTGCGGTATCGATGCCTATGAGCTTGGGCCAAAATATCCTATTCTTGACCTTGGTGGCAGGAAATGGTTCTCGTCTCACTACCGGATAATAATATGGATTTGTACACATGTAGGAGGGTGCTTCGAGATACCGTGCCATGGAGGTTTTGCTCTACAGGAAGAACTGATGATGCCAAAGGGGTTGTGGATCCAAGACTTTGACTGCTTCAAACAGCTCTTGCTTCAGCCCATTTGGTACAATAGTCCGTAGTTACTATGATGTAACGAGATTGTGTGTGCCGAGCAGCGGGACTAATAGGTCCAGCATAATCAATTTCCCATTTCTCAAAATCTTGATCAGTGGTTACAGGGTGTAAACGCATGTAGTCGGTCTTTTGAAGTCGTTTTGTGCATTAGCAGACATCACAAGCCTTTGTGTAATTGTGCATATCCTTAAAGAGTGTTATCCACCAAAAACCAGCCAAGATTTCTTAGCAGTCATTTCGGAAGAGAAATGGCCTGTTCCAATACCTTCATGAGTGAGGGAAATGATAGAGGGTATTTCACCTTCAGTAAGACAACGTTGGATGATTTCATCTAACCCTTGCTTGTACAATTGGCCTGCTATTAACGTATAAGGTTTGGTTTTCAGAACCAACGCACGCCCAACGCACGTCGTTCAGGTTTAGATAAGAAAGGATCCATCTACCCTGAGGTTAAATATTTGGCAATTTTCTTGGCCCATACGGGTGTAGAGTCAACCTGGAATAAGATGGCATCGGGTAAATCATCATTGACGCCTTGATCAGGGGTGGGTAGGTTAGGGATTCGAAACAAATGATTGGCTAAAAAATGTTGGACTCCTCTATGAACCACGATCCTAAACTCAAATTTTCACAGTAATAGAATGTATCGAGTAATGCAATCTGTTGTGCTAGTCTTGTTAATGAGGTACAATAGTGCTTGATGATCAATGAAGAAGGCAAAAACTTTTCCTAGTAGATAATGACGAAACTTCTGAACCGCATATACCATTGCCAAGGCTTCATGCTCGGTAGTGGTATAATTGACTTCAGCAAGTATTAATTGTCTATTGAGAAAGGCGATTGGGTAATCCTTTTTGAATTCTCCCGGTTGGGTGAGCACTGCTCCAATGGCATACTTGGATGCATCGGTATGTACATGGAATTCTTTGGAATAGTCAGGAGCCTGAAGGATAGGTGCGTTGGTAAGGGCTTCTTTGAGTTGATTAAATGTGACGCGTTGTTCATCCGTCCCTTTGGGTACCACAACTACTTTGTAGATTAAGCAGGCTTTATTAGCGAAATCAAAATAAAGCAGCGATAGTAGTTGGCGTGGCCACGAAAAGAGTAGACTTCGCAGGTGGTACGTGGTTCCGGTAGATTTTGAATGATGAGGATCTTTTCGGGGTCAATTGCTATGCCGTTTTTTGAAATGATGTGGCCTAGTACAATACCGTGTGTTACAATACCGGAGATGCCGAATCGTTGACATTGAATATAAAAAATTTCAAGCACAGACAGGTCTCGTGATTCTTCTGAATGTGCACCTAAATCATCAAAGTAAACTTCTTGGGTGTCGCCCATCTACTAAGAAAAGGCAGCTTGCATAACATGTTGGAAGGTGCTAGAGGCATTGCAGAGATCGAAGAGCATGACTTTCCAGCAGAAGGTTCTCCATTCCATGGCAAAAGCGGTTTTATGTTGATCTTCTTTAACAATTTGGATCATATTGTATCGACTAAAGCCATTTAAGAAGGAATAAGCCTCATTTCCTGCTAGATTTTTTAAGATGGATTCTCCAAAAAGTAATGGAAAATGATCACATTCGGTGACGACATTAAGTTTCTAAAAGTTGACACAGATTTGAAGTTTTCCATTTTTCTTTGGAACTATGACGATTGGAGAGACCCACTTAGTATGCTCAATTTCATAGATGAATCCTACATCTAAGAGGCGCTGTAGTTCTTCTTTGATCTTGGCCTTATAGATCGGATTACATCGGTAAGGATGACTAGCAGATGGCCTCGCACCCGGTTTAAGCGGAATACGATGCACAACTACTTGGGGTGAGACTCCTGTCATGTCTTTATAGGTCCATGCAAAGACATGTCTATATTTTAGCAGGAGCTTTTCAAGCAGTCTACGTTGTTCGTGATTGAGATGAGTTTCGATGTGGACTATATATTTGTTGGTTTCATTTGGCTCACTCAGGGAAAGGGTGATAGTTCGTGCAGGGCCTTCATAGGGCGAATTACCATTTGGCTCACGTTGAGCTTGGGGTAATTGGATAGTGACATCCTCGATCGTATAGTCCTTAAAGTATGCAGGGACATCATGGGCTGGAGATTCGAGGGGGGCCTAGCCTTCCACCTGCCAAGATGGTGATTGGGGACGTTTGGGGGTTGGTGTAGGAACAGAGGCAATCTCATAAACTTCTCTAACGGTTGTGAGTCACCAAGTGGCTGAATTTGAAGCGGGCTTTTCATCTTTTTGTAGGGGCGTAGATCTTCTATAGTTGTAGCCCTTCCGTCCGTCAACAAAGGTTACAATGCTGGATAGGTGTCTAACTATTAGTAACCCTCGCAAAGATTTTTATAGATGCATCTAAGTCAGATTTAGTGACTGTCAAAGTTTCAAGAGCTAATTTCCAGGGGATCTCCAAAAATCATAAAAAGTGCTCTTTTTGAGTGTTTTTTGATGAAATCTTGAGATTCTCTGATTCTTAACCCCTGTAAACTGGTAATCTATTGCTTTTATGTTAGATCTGACTGTAGATAATTCTCTGAAAGTTTTGATAGATATTGGTAGCTGATCCATCAGTTTTAGTGAATTTTGCCCTTATTTTGTCATTGTTTCCTACAATCGAGGTCTCTAATATGCAAATTGGGGGGCTTGTTGGTGCAACCTCATGATCTGCTTTTCTGTTGATCCTATATGGTCCTGGATCCCTCTTGGATCTTGTTGGATCTTCTTCAATCTTGCCAGATCTGGTTGAATCATGGTGGATCTAGCTTGATCTGTCTTGATTTTCCTAGATCTGGTTGTGATGGCCTTGCAGATGAACTTTTCGTAACATGCCATCAACAACCTGGATCTGTCTCACTGAGGTGGCCAGTACTTATGTAATCGGCTCCCATTGATGGGTGTGCCAAAGGGTGTCCCATCTAGCCTCTCCAAATTCACGACTCCATGATTAATAATCTCTTTGATCCAAGAAGTACCTTCGCCTGTGAACTTTAATTTCTCTTTGATCGCCTTGGTCTTATACATCAGGACTAGATCTCTTGATTGAAGGTCTTTCTTTTGTAACCTGTGGTCGTGCCATGCTTTGTGTCTTTCTTTTTCAGCTGCCAATGCATGTACAACTAGTAAGCATATTTCACAAAGCTTATGCAGAGCTTCATGGCATAATTGTAGAGATTTGGATTCATCAAGACGTTGTGTTGTGAAAATCCTTAATGAAGGGAGCTAATACTCCATTGGCATTACAACATCTTGACCGTAGACCAATTGGAATGGCGTTTAATCGGTGCTTCCCTTATATGTTATCCTGAATGCCCACAAAGTAGCATGTAACTTGTGTTCCCAATTAGATTTGCTAGCTTCGACTATTTTTGTGAGTACGCTACACAGGATCTTATTAGATGATCTTGATCAGCTTCGTGTAGTTCGGGTTGCAGCGGTAATCATAGCTCACCTTGGGGACTGCTCTATCTACCAAGGGTATGGTATGTTGAACTACTGTTGGTGGAATACCCTTTGAATCACTATAATTCCATGCAAAACAATCCTTGTATTCACCAACAATGATCATAGTCTTTTGAATTGTGTGGGCGTTAACTGCTCTCCCATGTGCACTGTCTTTTCTTCTTCTCCTGACTTGGCAAGATTCATCGGCTACAATCGCACAGGTCCCTCGAAGACTTGTTCCACTAGTTCCTAATCATATTCCAGTTGTGCTTGCAGCATCATGATCACCACATCATCCAAGGTATAATTCTTGAAGGTCTCAGGCATCTCATGAACTGGTGCCTCCTTTAGCATGTTGATTTTTTGTCATCTGTGACAAAGATTACGCTATATCCGAGTCTATTTTGATCGACTTCAAGGAATCCAACACCTTCTTTTTGCCTTTTCTTGTCACAAAGTTGGATTCGTGCTTGTTATCTTTCTTCGAAACTGGTGGGATATTCGCCTCATGGTTGCGAATATCAACATCCACTATAGCTATAGCCTCTTTGAGTAGATCACTCCATCAGATCACCTGGTTCTAGCGTTGTTTCATATGGCTCTTCTTTTGCACAAGTGTCCTTGGAGGATCTATCTTAGAAACCTTCGCCATAGCAGATTTTTGCGATGGTTGAGCTGGTATTCTCTTGATTCCATAGCAATTTGGGTCCATACGCTGTAGGGACTGTTCATCTGTCAACTCAATCTCCTTGTTGTAAGTCATAGCATGTTGCCAAGGGACTAGATCATCGTCCACTGGGTTCTCAATAGTTTTCGTTGACATCCATGCTACGTTGACCATGTTCACCCCAAGTGTTATACCATGTCCATGGTATAACACTTGGGTCAAGATGTGCTGGGTTCAGGATCCAATTCATATTGACATGCTTGGCAGTCAATCATTGCTAATGCATCCATCCATATCACAACATCTGTCTCCGAATCCTAGTGACCCTCCTTGGCTTGTCGATCGATCATATGGTCTGTTTAAAAATCTTCATTATGAAGAATCGGTTCAAATTTGCAAGTCACCCTTTGGAAAGGGATAACTTTGGCTAGAAAGCACCTATTTTGGCCATCCTTGGGCCAAAATGACCCCTGAAACTGGCTGCTCAAAGCCAGCTTACAGTGCAATGTCACAGAGTAGGGAGAAATGAGTTTTGGGAAGTCTTTGTCACCATTCTATCGAGCGGAGTGTGGGTGACCTAGTAATGGGCTACATTCGCCATTTTGGGTACCGTAAGGCCAAATTTGGGACAATTTTTGGCTGGTGAAACCTGCTACAGGGCAGTACAATGAGGCATAATCACTTTTAAATCATTATTACTTACTTCTAGCAAGGTAACAGGGTGTTTGGAAGTGGTAAATGCAGTATGGGGGCGAATGGTAGCGGAATTGTGTGGAGAAAGCTAGTATTGGCCATAGAAGTGTAGTTTGGCGGCATGACTACTCATTATTGGCGACAATTTTGAGAGGGCAAGCAATCATAGGTGAGAGGTAGGCATGGTATGCCGATTACAGGTGAAAAATTCTTGTGATCAGGTTCAACTTTTGGAGTTAGAACCAACCAACGTCAAGTGGTATTTTGGGGGAACGCTCTCACAGGCATGATCGGCAGTGGCATTGTCGAGTCAAGTGATAGCTGCATTGACACATGTATCTGTAGCTTGAAAATTTCTCGTTCGGAGGGAAATATGGGCTATCTTGGAGGTACACACATTTTGGCTATCACAAGTGATGGAAGTGCGAGGTGGTGCCAGTTGAAAGGCATTGGGCAAGATAGCGGACTTGCATTGGACGAGCTGTGTGTGGGACACGCAGAGGATGAAGAATGGGTCGATAATCACACTTTGGATGCTCTTGGTGAGTGGTGAGTGTGATGATTTTGCGGTTTTGCAGTCGGTAAGTCAATTTTGATCAAGTCATTGTAGTTGTGGAGCAGTGTATCAAGTTTGTCATCGAGGATATACACTTCAACTGCCAGTTTGGATAAGTAAAGTCAATTTGCCATATCAGAATTGCATGAGGGATGCAGATTTCAATGATGATAGGGTGCAGATCATTTGGTTTGGGCCATGGAAGATCTCACAGGTTCACTTGGAGGGATATTGGCATGCACAGTCATGTGAGGGACTTGATGGTGGCTTTGGAGTTCACATCTCAGTGTATTCTCAGGGAGTGGTTTGGAACCATTCACAGGAGCATATTTGAGCTAGTTTGGGGGAATACAGGTGGGCACTACAAGGTAGATGCTTAGATCTTTTAGATCATGGATGGCATTGGGATACCTGGTAGGGATAGCACTGTAGGTTGACATGGGATGATCATTAGGGGGTAGCTATTTCATATTGGACTTGAGTCTTTGGATGGACAGGACTTACAAGTGAGATTCATGATGGAATCAGGACACTGCAAACACAAACGGGCAAAGCGTGAAGCTTTGAGAGCCAGCTCTAGGTTGGAGAGCTGATGGAGATCGCACGAGGTGTGATCGGAGGGCAAACACTATGGTGAGTGTTTTGCAAGCAATCTACTGTAGGGGACACTGATGGCAAGGACTTCATGGTGTTCTCATTTGGGAGTACAGGATGGCATTACAACAGGGGGCCAGTTTTGGACATTGGCATCGATGGGGAGGCATCTACCATCACGAGCGTGGATAAGCTACTTATAGCTCTCATGCATTTGGCTGTATTTGTAGGAGTCTAGGCTTGGCACGATTGTTGGAATTTCTATGGTGCAAATTCTCAGGTGGTGAGATCAGGAATAAGCCTAGAGGGAGTCACTCAGAACCATATACCTCAGTACGATCAGGGAGACAATGGTCTCGGGATCCCGTGAGCAGTGACTCAGGGATAGGCTTGCATTGGCATGGTGTCGGGTGGCACATAGCCAGGGAGAGCGAGCAGATGCTAGGAGCCAGGTGGAGCAGGTGATGATTTGGAGTTCAACTTGTCTAGCAGGATGGTGACCAGGATCGGAGACATCAGGTGAGCATAGTATGTGGATGACGAGTCCATTGGGGTGGCACTCAAGGAGATGCTATAGTTGCTCAGGTATGATATGTCATTTGATGTATGGATGATGTTCTTCAGTTGGTGCATCATGTGGCGATCTAGGGACGGGTCATGCCTACTTGGAGGTAGGTGGCATGGAGTGTACCTATGGTGGTACATATTCTGAGGGCATGGAGAGCATTACGGGATGATGTGGATCCAGCATGCCCATGGTTGTGAGCCAGCAGGGATGGAGATGGTTGCTCAGGGAGTGACAGCTGATACTTTGGCGAGTGATCAAGTGAGCTGCATGATTATATGCATGGTAGTCTCCAGGTTGGCGTCACATGTTATTTCTATCCATCATCTATTTGGTAAGCAAGATGCAGCTTTTGGTTAGATCCAGTTGGAGTCTAGTTGCACTACAGGTGGACAGATTCTTGGGGAGCTATCAACGGGTAATGGATACTTGGTGATCAGATGGTACAGGGTACATGGTTCTGGAGCTATCCTACCTGATATGCTATGGATCGTGGGTGAGTTGTTCATCACAATAGTGGATCTAGTTTGCATTTGCTTTGGCTTGGACGCTATGATGGATGTTGTGGGGAGATAGGCTCCTTGGTGGGAGGCCTATAGACTGATCAAATCAGAATTGGCAATGTCAAGCATGGAAAGTTGAACCTACATGGGATGTAGGACAGACAGATCATCATCAGTATCTCTGGGAGGTGGGCGAGCTACTTAGGTATAGCCTATGGTGAGATTTGTATACATTCATTCATTGAGTCCTTGGTAGACTCTTGTGCGAGCATGGGGAATGCATGGGGATTAGTTTTCAGGGCTTATTGGACAAGATGTCAGGGCAAAGCGGCTTGGAACATAGCTTTGTTTGGGAGATACATCAGAGATGAGACTTGGAGCGCTCATTGGTTCGAGATGGTTGATCTTGGATGATGTATGAGGACATCTATGTGATATGCTTGGACGTGAGGGCATCTTGGTTATAGGTGCAGGCCATGGTTGAGGACCTGATTTGGTGAATAATGGTGTAGCAGCGGATCTACAGGTGGCACATGTGTTGGTATGATAGGATACCACTTATGGACAGGCCTTGGTCATGTATTTGACACTTTATCATTCGTGTTGGTTGCATGAGTGTGTGTGGGCTTGCATGTTGCCTTGTCACAGGAGTTTAGATCTGAGTCAGAGTTGTATGTGGTTGTGCATTTGCTACAAAGTAGTCATTTTATGCTCATTGACTTGTCATTGTCTACTAGCTGTTTATCTGGTGAGAGTGCAAACTTATGGTGGCAGTAAGATTTCCTCAGGTTCAGCCTCAGTCACTCATGTATGTCAGCTTTACAAGTTTGTGCTTGTAAGTGTCCGATAGGATGTCAGCCTAGCTAGATGGAGGATGTAAGTCTCATGGTGGCAGTGGGATTTCCTCAGTTTGAGCCATGTCGCTCATGTGGTCCACTTGTGGTCAAGTTGGATTGGGGACGAGTCAGTTGGTTGAGAGTGTGATAGACTCTCTATATGAGCATTGTGTTTTGAGTCAAACCTGGTGGCTTGTTGGTGTGCTTGAGTGTGAGTCAAGTACATAGTAGTTGTTCTATGCATAACATCTTCTGGACACTCCAGACGTTGCTGCAATATATTGTTTTTCACTCTTATCACATTTGAGCCTAAGGGAGAGAGTTAGAAATCAGCTTGTGATCTGATTCATTAGTATAAGCTCTAAATGTGATTATGTAATTAGTGTACAGTTTATTTGGTTTACTGTATATGGTTGTGATCAAGACGTGACCCGTTAGGATATATTGATCGGGCACTGATCCCGTTGACTGCTACTTGGGTTAGCCGGGTAGCCACACATAGGAAGAATTAGCATGTACATAGTTATTTACAAAACTTGCTATACTTGGGGGCATGTCCCAAGTTTGTCAGTCAAATTTGGCCTTATTGGGCCCGATCTTAGTTTGACAAGTGGTAGGCCAATTTTAGGACACCTGCCATTTCATGCAGTTTGTGAATACACTATATGTACAGTGTTTTTTTGTAATCTAATAACTTTTGTTGTGCCATCTTTGAGAGCTTGTGAGGAGTGGCTATGGTGATTGTGTGATGTGATCTACATACTGCACTAGATTCTATCGAAATTTCAACTAAGAGGTGAGCTTAACGTACTGCAGAACGCAGGACATGGTTGCAGACATCTTCACGAAAGCACTCAGTGTTAATGCACACAACAAATTTTGTGCATTGTTCAGTCTGAAGATCAAGGCATTCACGGATCCAGATTAAGGGGGGGTGTTAGATTTATTCCCTCTACTCTCCTTAAATCCCATTTTAATTTGCCTCCCTCCATGCTGCATATTTACTAACATTGTCGCGCAATCTGCATATTTACACACAAATTCACACAGACGAAGAAAAGGCAAAAGAATCGTGACACTATGTTTTTACACAGGTTGTGGTGACAGACGAAAAGGGGACACTATCTTACAGAATGCCAAAGGTGCTCTAAAAGCAAAGGCACCCTGTAAATCTAATCCTAAGGCTACTCGTAAGAGTGATGCACTTTTTGCATTGTCATCACCAACGATCACCTCAACACTGACTGACGTCGCACCCTTTTCACGCTTATGCTAATAGACTGGACAACGACTGCAGCCACCCACGATCTCTTACAGACAGCACATCCACTGTACTTTTCACATCTGCACACCTGTAATATAATGTATATATATACTGGATACCATTTGCGTATTCAGTTTAACGAGGTTCTTCAGGTTAATGAGTTATGAGTGAATGAGACAAAGTAGATGCCTTGCGCATTGATTCTTGATTGTCAGCAATAAGGTTTTATTCTTATATAGATTGTATAAGCTTCGTAGGGCACGTGGTTTCGTCTGCTATCGTCTTGTGCTCTACCGCATTATTGACATGTATACGTCATATACTTAATCTGATACAGTTCTTTGTTCTGCGTTTAGATCTATGTTAATATTGCTATGCTTACCATTCATTTTGTCTGATCTTTCTAGTTGTTCTTTCTGGTAATAGACGACTAACATTTGGTCTTGTCTTTTGCGAATCATTCGCGACTAATTATCAGTCGAGCACCGTCTAGCTCTTCGCGAATCATTCGCGACGAATAGTTTGTCTTACTATTCACGACAAACCATTCTTCTGGAGCTTCATTCATTTATTAAAGTTTGGCTACGTAATCAAGAACGACTGTGATTCCCATCACGACCGTTTTGTTCATTCTGATAGGCGTAGTCATGCTTTCGAGGAGAGTCGTATAGCTCGTTTCGCTGCACACGAACATTTTCTGTTCGAGTTGGTTTCTCGTTCGAGTTCATGTCTCGTTCGTGTTCGTCTTTTCTCAACTCGTTCATCTCCCTCTCTCCCAACAATATGTATATCAATCGTTAATCTATATAGTTCAAATGGTTCACGCTGCACCTCATCAAGGTATAGACCATGCTTTCACCTACCTAGACAACACTTTACTTCATGTGTCCATATAGAGGGTGCCAGGCTTGAACTGCAAGAACTGGACATGCATACACACAATGAGTTCCACGTTCTACTGACCACTTCAACCATGAGTGCATCCTTGCTTATACTTTTATAAGCATCTTGCCCAACAATTGTCATGATAAGTCTCAAGCAATGGCCGTCCCTGTGAGACCCGTGTAGCTAACCAACTAGTCAACTCTTATTCCACATATAGAATCGACACCTCAAACGATGTTGGGTGGGACTTGAGCAGTTTCCTCAACACAATTTTGCCTAAAAACCAACTCAAAAAAGGGAAGAAGTCCAATCATTCATAACGTAGGAAAAAGAAAATCTCAATCAACTTGAGAGCAACTCCAAATCCATTCCCAAAGGTAACAAAGCAAAAAGATAAGTCATTCGTATAAATCCCAAAAACATAGTGGTCACCAAACAAAACAAATGGCATAGTGACAAGCCAAGCAATGACGGTGTAGGCCTCTTATATGTCAACAACACAAAAAGGTTGAAGAGTGCTTCTACTTGGACTCATCCCGAAGGCAAATATGAAATCGTAATCATTTCCAAGGATCAACTTTATTAGATTTGGAAGATATTATATTTATATATGGACTAACTTGTCCCGGGGCCACTAACACACGCTCGCAGCATAGTGCTTGGCTTGTGCTGGCAAGGGGAGCTGAGACCTAGCCACTTAATTCTTGGTGCTTGTTGAGCTGCCCAAGTTTCTAGACGGTTGACTCCCCCTATAGCTTTGTTGTAATTATGCACGCTCCCTCTATCTTGGAACATAGTCAGTGTCTTGAATAGCGTGTTTTTTTTTAATGTAGGTTTTTTTTTGTGATGATTAAGCTTGGCAAAATCGGTCAAGTTCCCATACATAGGTCTGGGAGAGCTGTCTAGGTTGGTAGGATCATCTCAGCTCATGGACATGGGTCTCAGGAGCTGCCTAGGCCCTTTTTCGAGCTCTAGAGCTAGCTCATGACTTGTGACTGCTTGATTGGCTCACAAAAGGTCGAGGGCTCAGTTATTGACTTTCTGAACTCGCTTTGGGACTGAGGGAAAGTCACCCATTCAAGTCTTTCAGGACGTACTTGTCGCACCCGAGTCAGCTTTACAATAAATTTTCTCATCTCTGGTATAGGTGGTTTATCTAGGATTACTAGAAGAAAGAATCATGAATAGATCCTAGAATACTATTGAAATGGAATACTCAAGTAGACTTGTCATTTTTATCCTTGCTTTGGGATAAATCTTTGTGTCCTTTTTATATACTCTCTTTTTATATACTCTTGGATAATATGACAATAGTGAGTTGTTTATGTTGTTAAGGAATAACCTGAAAAAAAAATTCTATATAGAAGCATATATCACTAGTAATCTGAAAACCTTCAAAATCTGATGTAAGAGAATAGAAAGGCTAGAATTCCACCTCTTTGAAACAAAATCAACTTGATACTCAGAGTGGGTATCAACCAATTTATAAAGACACTGTTTCTTAGTAGCTGCTTTGAATCCATAGATCTGTCTACATCTTGAACACAGTTGGGCTGTTTAGAAATCAATACAGAAGTGATACATTCAAAGCTAATGATCTATCTACATCTTGCACAGAGATGGGCTGTTTAAATGATCAGTACAGAAGTGATACATTCAAATTAGTGATATAATGGTTTTGTCTGAGGTAACTCCACTCCATCAATCTCATCTTCGAATTCTGGTGGATTTGTTAAGCGGATCCTGTTTTCTTTGTAGAATCTCCGGGTTTGGTAGCTGAGGAAAAGGCTGAGGAGGCAAGCAAATGCACTGACTCCAGCCATTATCAAGAAGGCATTGCGGAAGCATTGCTTGCCCACGCACAAGAGAGCTTTGGATTGGCTGGGAGGAAGTGGGTGCAGCCTGTTTTGCGTCATGGCTTCTCTGTCATATAATTTGCCCCCCACCAGAACTGACATCAGTTCAGTGCCGATAGGAAGGGATAGAGTGGCAACATTATACAGTGTGCCGAAGAACCTCAGTCCAAATAGCTCAGACACTATGATGAACAGTATAGGAGCTTGGAATCCATACGCAAAGCCTATGAGTATGGATCCCACATACAATGCTCCAGGGACTGCAAAAGCAAAGAGCAGATGCCCCACACAGCCGATGGCTAGCGAGATAGCAAAGAACACTGGCCTGGGAATAGAGTAGTGTTTAAGAGCACATTCAGAAGCAAAACCTGAAGAAACTCTTCCAAAGAAATTCCATATGCTGATCATGGATACAAATGTGCTGGTCTGCAATGGAGTGTATTTCAGGGAGGCCCCGAGCTGGCCTACATTGTCGAAGGCCATGTTGCCAGTCCCCAGTGAGCTGGTCGAGATGATGAACAGAATCCAGAACTCTATGTTTAACAAGGCTTCCAGCACTGAGTGGGAGTCTCCTCTTCTTACACGGGGGCATGACCATGCAAGAAATCCCTTTTCTTCTTCTTTGCGTCTGGAGAGGCCACCGTTAGCGTCAACTGCAGCAGTGGTGGCGTTGTTTGCAGGCTTTTCCGTCAGCTGGGTTGGTATTTGAGCAACAGCATCAACTTCAGCAAATGTGTGCTTAGGAATATAGTCATTGTCATGGATTCTAGTTCTGTCTTGTCTAACTGTGAAGAGTACCACTACAAATGGCAGAAGCAGAATGAGCGCTTCAACCACTGCAAGGGCGACGTTCTCTCTGTGGCTTACTTTTGCGACCTTCTGAATGAGAATAACGGCAAGCAGATACAAGGCCGCAGACACAGATGTCCCTAATAGGAACGAAAACCTTTGAGTCTCGTTGCCTTCTTTGACTCTAGAAACAGGCCGGATGAAGAACATGAAGACTAGATACACACCAGTGCAAAGCCATAACAGCAGTAGAATGAAGGAGGTGGGGTTGTCGCCATAGACTGCTCGGTATATCTGTGCAAGGATGGCACCGCTCAATCCCACAAAGCCCTTCACCAGGCCCAGCACAAAGCCACGGTTGCCAGGAAAGTTTTTAACGCCTGTTACAATCACAGCAGTGTTGACAAAGGCCTCAGAATTGAAGCAGATGAAGTGATAGAGACTCATTTGCCACAGTGTAGGAGTTGCAATCCTCTCAGTGACACCCAGCCATATCGTGACTGATCCAGCTACGTTGAGAAAGGCTCCCACAAGAATGACCACCCAAGCAGTGGTGTAGTCCTGAAGAATTCCAGCCAGTATTCCAAAGTTAGCTCCAAAATCCTTGAAGAAGCCAATGGTGGTCAGCTCCTGCTGTGTGTAGCCCAAAGAGACCTTCATCTTTTGGGAATAGATCCCAAAAGCATAGATAGTCCCATTGCAAGCCATGATTATAAAGGAAGCTGCCAGGGTCATCCATCTGCTCTTGATAGCAGCTTTGAGCATGCTTTCAGAACCCATAGTTGAGATAGATTTATTACTGTAACAGTACACAAGGCAGCTAATACTACTACTACTACTGTAACAGTACACAACGCGGCTAATACTACTACTACTACAGACGATCAATTGCTACTCATGCCGATTTGAAAGCAGCCTTGATCAAGACAGGCAAAATGGTATATGTTATTGCACACCTTATGTTTCCAACCATCTCCAAAGATACATAAATTCTGTATAACCCACCTCTCTAATAAATCATCTATGTGAGCCTTGCAACTACCGCCTCTCTTATAGATCATCTATGTAACTCTTGCAACTTACACCTCTCTTGTCACATGCAGAAAACATTTCTTAACACCTCTTTTGTCACATGCAGAAACTATTGTTAAAGATCCAGATTCTTTCACAATTGCCCACCAGGTTTTGAGCAATGGAATCATTCGACAATGTCATAAACTAAGGGAATCATTTGTTTGATCCTGTTACTACACTCAAAATGACAGGGTTGATATATAAACCTTTTAAGAAGATCTTCATTGGCAAAAATGTTTATGTCGCACTCATGAGACTTTTCCTTTCATGGCTCTAGTTCAAGGGAGTGTTTTGGAAAGCGGGCATCTCTTGAGAATGGAATTGGCATCTTCATCGAACACCATTTCACGAAAAACGAAAAACTTACAGGAAGTTGACTTTCAAAAAATCGATAGCTTTTTTTCAATGCAAGAAATTTTATATGGAGTAAATTTGTGTATAGTCTAAGGAGATCGTTACAAAACTTGGCTTACATAGGTTTATTGAGTTAATAAAGTAATTTACAAATATACATACGCAGTATTCTATCGGAAAAAAATATCAACGAATGTTCTTATATAGTATTCTGCCGACAAAAAATATGAGATGCAGGATTGGGAAGGCAAACATTTTTAAACACAAATGACTTCAAAAAAAATGCAAGATATTGGAGGGAAACCCCACAGAGGTTTCCAAGGTATCAATGCATAAATTTTGTGTCTCTTTGAAAGCCGAAAACGTTGAGGACTCTATAGGAAGCGTAGGACAAGGGCGAGGGCGCATCCTTTGACCTAGTGCAAATTTGCTTTCTATTAAAGTTTTGTGCACACTGTCAATGTTTGCAATGGACTTTCAAATTCCCACTAATGCCTCAACGTTTGTTAATGCCTTGTTGTCCACTTGCAATGCTTTCAAATTCGCATTCAATGCCTCATTGTTTGCTAGTGTCTCCACTTGGATTCTGAAGAATCTTTGGTTTTACAATATTGTTGAATTCATTTTTGGCCCTTGCTCGAGGGCAGAGCCCCGGCCTGCAGAAGGCCCCAGGCCTTCGGGCCTTCCACAACGCAATGCTAGATGAGGTGGAGAGAGAATGTGCATTTTGAAGAGAGAATGCACATTGAGAGAGAGAGAGAGAGAGAGAGAGAATGACAAATTTCGAAGGAGAGAGAAAGGCGGATGCATATTCTGGTCTTTGAGTCACCTCAAAAATACAAGCAAAACTTGAGCACCTAGCATTACGTGCATCATAAAAGTCAGGAGAGAATCTCATGAATAAAATGGATGCCACTTATCTGGGCAACAAGAATTAATCCCATAAGTTTTCTTATGGGATTTCTCAAAGGCCATATATACCCAATGACTCCCGAAGTCTCACATGTGTGTGCTTGGGCGTGCTAGTGCCTGGCACCACCTGCAGCTGCTGCCCGGCCGCCACCCCTGCCCCACCTGCCCGGTGCCACGTGCGGCTGCTGCCCGGCGCCACATGCAATGTGCCCGTCAAAATTCATTTTCAACGAGCACCCTGCGCACGCCCAAACCCAAAAAAAAGGGTTGGGCAGCCCACTCCACGTGTCGCAGAGGCACTGGAGCGGGCTTTACTCCCGTGCCAATAAGGGACTTCGGTTTACCTCCCTGCCTATGTTCTAATCCGTCCTACCCTCTTCCTGCTGATTAAATCTGCGTCTACCCATCCTTGGAAGAACTAGTTGGGCTGAATGCTCTTCTACTGAAGAGATCTCCCCTCCGAGAGTCATTAGCGACTTTTGTTGCTCAGATCCGGGTGATGGAGTCTTCCCCAGCAAATATTCCTCTTCGATTTCTGATAGCCCCTCCACAATGCAACTTTTGAGGCTAGGCTCCTTCCTTCGATGCAATTTGTTTCTTCACCTAGCTCCAAAAGCCAGCCGGAGAAATCCAACTCAGAGATGGACTCTTCCAAGTTCCCCCTCTCGGCAGCCTTTGGTTACTGACAAAATGAGGGATTCTTCCTTTGCATCTCCCTCCTGCTACTACATGCAATCAGAGTAACCTGCCTGAATCAATTCTGAGGAAATCAACAATGCAAGTCTTGGAGCTGGATGCTTTTAACTGTCATGTTCACATACCTGTGTCCAATGACAACAATGTGAACCCTATCCCTCCAGCTACACATTTACCTAAGGGACAGATGCAGGATGATGAGGAAACTAGCTATCCTGATAAGAATATAGAGACAGAGGAAGTCCATCCTAAAAGATGTGAATGCATTGACAAACTACAGTAATGTTAGCTATGGACACAAACACCTCAACCAGGGTTTTACATGACCACATGTTTTGCAGAATGGGAAAGAACAAGATATAGAGGCAGAAACAGATGGCATTATCTTCAAGTGTGTCCACAAAAGAAGATGTAAACACATGCCCAGGTTTGTCATCAGAATCTCTGATAAGCGGTGCGATGACAATAAGCCTCCCTAAGGATTCAATAACATAGATTGATAATCAGCAGCTGTTGGTTGATTCTACGCCAGTGAAACACCATATACACTCAGAGAAGTCATTCGATGCAAACAGAAAACGCAAATTCTTATGACAAACAGAGCAGGAAGCTAGCTCTCAAGGAAAATAGGACAGAACAGAGAAAATTGGCTCCTTACGACAGCCAGAGCAGAAAAATAGATCCTATTACTGAGGACATACTTCCTGCTATCACTGGACTGAATCAACAACAAACTCAAGAAGACAAGTTTAATGGAGGATGCATAAGAGATAAAGTTGTTGAATACTCCGGTCTTGTTTTAATTACAGAGGCCTCCAAAACACAAACATCATGGCAAAAAAAGGAATCTACCTACTCGGAATTCAGAGGCAAAGCAATGATCATCAACCAATGAGTACCCCTGCTTTGGTTGGAAACGGACAGCGACCAGCTAGGGACTCGTTGATAGGTGGTGATAAGCACATTATAACATCTTTGGGAAAAAGATTGGACCCCAAGAATAAAACCTTCAAGGAATACTTTTATCAACTCCTCCAGGAAGCGCTTCCTCGGGCTACGAACCACAGCTTTGCAGAAATAGTAGTATCGAAAACAAGCATGGTAATGAGAATTCAGAGGAGGTAGCTTACTTTGGTGAGCTATCTTTTGCAAGCGTAGATGCTGATGCACAGGCTTCAGCCTCACAATTATGCGGAGATGGTAACTATTCAGCATAGTAAAATCCTTACTTGCAGCACTATGAAAGCCTTGGCAAGAGCGAAAGGAAAGACTACACTACGTGGAACTCTTTAACTGAGTTACATTGAGGTAACCCGTATCTAAGCTGACACTCACACTCTCTCTCTCTCTCTCTCTCTCTCTCTCTCTCTCTCTCTTTCTCTCTTTTTGCTTTTAATAGACTTGCTTTACTCTCCTCTATCTTGCAGTTTGATGATGGAAATGATAACTTGGAATGTAAGAGCGATCAATTCCCCTATTCATCATTCCCTCCTTTTCAATTACCTCCTCACACTTCGGCACTCCAATACTGTGATTTGTTTTTAAGAGACCAAACTGAGTGGTTTCCTTTTGGATGTTCTCATCAAATCTTTTGTTTGAAATTTTAATTACTCTTGTACCGTTGGAAAGAGGTGTGTAAAAGATAGGTCTAAAAGAATTGAATAAAAATAATTTAAACAACAAGAAAAAAAAAACTTATTGTGCGTAGCGGAATAAACTATCTTCCTCTTTCTTCATGCATGAGTACGCCTATCAATTTCGAACAAAACAATATTGATAAAAATCACGTTCGATCTTATAGTAACTAACTTTGAAATCATCAATACTACAGTGATTACGTAGCCAAACATTTAAAGCATTGAATTATTAGACAAATAATCTGTTGCGAAGAATTACAGAAATGCATACATTCTGAGACAAACCTGAACGCAATAAAAGATAGTATTGATTCAGTATGAAATGAAACAGAAGTAAATGAGTACAACAAGTGTTACGTCCATGTCATGTACAAGGGTATCGGAATAGTTCCAGATGTGGATAGTCGGTCACTCCAGATGTATGTGAATATTAGTTATGTTACATCATTCCGGACGTGGTCGTATCAAGTAATTAATAATCATATGAGGGCCCAGACCTATAATTGGACATAGGAGCACATGCATGGTGAAGACTGCTTTAATGCAAGAATAGGATTTCAATAGCTCAATATAGGTTGCATGGGGATCCTAGAGGGAATATTCTCTCTCTCTTGAGGAGAAATGTCCATCGGAAACTCGCCCATCCTCTTATTGTGAATTCAGATTCTTGAGCCAATTTCTCCTCCTCTCTCTTGTGTTCTTCACTATGGCTTGGGGGCTAGGTCCAGGAGGAAACTCCAGGAGGGATCTAGGTTTGGATGGGTGGCTTAGCTCCATAGGTGTCCTTTTGGTTGTTTTGCAACAGGATCTAATCAGATCTTCATAAGGCGATCTTTATAGTGGTATCAGAGCTATCGATTTGCATCAATTGGAAGGTGGAGCTACTTCTTGTATTTCCTTAGTTTTTGTGGATTTCTTCTTGCATGTTACTTCTAGGTGGTGGAATTGATCTCCAAGCAGATGGCTTCTCTGAATTTGGTGTACTTTCAGCCTAAAGATCATAATTATGGATTTTCTCCATAGTTTTTGGTGGAAATCAAAGGATTTTTTTATGATTTTAGTGATTTTTTCACCTAGAATTGAAGTTTTTTGCTTGAAATTGATCATAGGTACTAATGTAGTATGTTTTTCAGATTGTACTTGCTGTTTTACAGTCATTAATTATTGGATCTAATGATTGCATGATGTTTGAATACTCAAAAGGTTGATTAGATAGTGATTTTGGACTAAAAATTGGGGTTTTTGGACCATAAATGGGCTATAAAAACCATGTTTGACTAGAATCAGAACTTTTAGTGCTTGCATGCAATGGATTTACAGGGATTTGGATCTGATTGCACTTATTTGTGGATTTTTCCCACAAATTTTGATCAAAATTGGTCAAAAAACAAGGTTTTTTGATGTTTTTTGGACTAATTTTGGGGTAGATCTCAAAATTCTCAGCCAAGACTTGGCATGAACATTTTTAGATATGTAATGAAGCCGTACCAGAGCTTTCATGAAGTTTGGTAGGGATTAGACACCATTAGGGGGCTCAAAACACCAAAAATTAGTGTATTTTTTATGATCTTTGAGCATGAATACCTCTCAATTGGGGGTTTGAACCTGTTGGTTCTTGTTACAAGCTTAAAGATATGATGGATTGCGTCTGTTTTGAGCCATCATGCATCCAATTTGGATGGGTGAGCATTAGACACCATCATGTTGAAGTTTTGCTTGTTGAAGGAGGCCAAAAATGCATTTTTTGCATGATCTAAGCTTATGATTGCTTGCTAGACCTGTTAGAAGTTTCTATGCCTCTCTAATTAACCTTAATAGAGTGCTTGTAACCTCTGATCCAAGGCTTATTGGGCTGGAGTTGAATTTTTGATGATTTCTCTCTCCAAAAGTGCACCCTCCTACCTATTTTTTGTGCATTTACTGCTCGCATGTGTGAAGCCTAGGTGGCAGAGTGATGTGGAAAGAACCTTGTAGACCCATTGTCCCTCCGTACTATGCTATACAGCGACCAATTTGGTGTCTTGTAGAGAAAGTTATGGCTCTCAGAAGTTTGGTAATTTTTGAGCTAAAATTTGCAAAATTCTCAAAATGTTCTGATGCATGCATGCTTGTAACTCAGTGTAGTGCTTGTCTGTTGATGGAAATGTATGGATAGACCTGTATGCATGCTTGGATGCATGTTGCATGCGTAATCAGTAGATTGATCAAAATATTTCTTGCATGAAGCTATTTTCGGCAATTCTTGATCAAAAAGCAGATTTCCTAGTGGCTAGGCTAGTTACGGGATTTTTTTTTCGTTTTTTCGAAAAAAAATCAGTGCATGTCGAGTTTTGATAAGTGACAGTGCCTGTGAATTTGATAAATTGATCTTCTTAATTGATTTTCACAGCTGGTCCATTTCGAACTGATTTTAAAAATCCCTGGGCTAATTTCCCAGTTTCTTGGCAATTTATGTAAAAATTGATTTTTATATTGAAATCACTGCATGTCATGTTAAATGCATGCTGGATGTTTCAAAATCCTTCCAATATGTGATAGTATTTGTGAAACTGTCGATTCGATGTTTGATCAAATTTCACAGTTTAGGTCCATATTGAATGGAAAATGACTGATTGTTAAGATCACTATACCCTTCACTTTTAGTTGAAGATTTTGTAAATCTGTCAATTAAGGAGCATTTCTTGTTTTAAGAATCAATAAGGACCAAGAATAATGTAAATCTAGTTGGAACAGTTACTATGCTAATCCATAAGGAGATTTACCAAAACTTAAGTGCGGCACTTAGTGTTGAACAATGAAAATTGTCGGCTGTCTCTGTCATCTGGACTGTCGATACCCCATATGGAGTCCTCTCTCTTGAGACGTTCCGAGTGCTATTTTTTCTGGTGAAAGATGCTATCCCATAGCTCCACCGGATCGTGCATACCTGCATCACCATGAAGCTCTGATACCAAGTTGAAATTCTGATAGAATCTAGTGCAGTATGCAGATCACATCACACGATCACCATAGCCACTCCTCAAAAGCTCTCAAAGATGGCATAGTTATTAGATTACGAAGAAACACTGTACATATAGAGTATTCACAAACTGCATGAAAATGCAGGTGTCCTAAAATTGGCCTACCACCTGTCAAACTAAGGTCTGGCCCAATATGGCCAAATTCGACCGACAAACTTGGGACATGCCCCCAAGTATAGCAAGAAGTCCTATAAATAACTATGTACAGGCTAATTCTTCCTATGTGTGGCTACCCGGCTAACCCAAGTAGCCGTCTACAGGATCAATGCCTGATCAATATATCCTAACGGGTCACGTCCCGATCACAACCATATATAGTAAACCAAATAAACTGTACACTAATTACATCATCACATTTAGATCTTATACTAATGAATCAGATCACAAGCTGATTTCTAACTCTCTCTCTGTTGAGAACCTTGCCCTTGCTGTAGTGATATCTGATATCAATGTGCTTTGGCCGATAAGGAAATAGCACTTTGGTTATCACAAAACAAAATTGTAGGGTTGTACTGATACAGATTGATGTCTGACAGCAAATTTCTCAACCAAAACGCTTCCTTAATAGATTGAGAAGCAGTAATGTATTTTGCTTCAGTAGAAGAAAGTGTGATAGAGGTTTGCTTACGACTGTTCCACGAAATAGGACCACCATTGAAGAAGAATGTAAATCCAGATGTGGACTTATGATTGTCTACATCTCCTCCCCAGCTTGCATCAAAATAACCATTGAGCTGATGAAGATTGTCGTTGCTGACATCTCCATAGCAAATACACTGGTCCATGGTAGCTCGAATATACCTCATGACTCGAATAAGAGCCTTCCAATGGGTAATGCCATGATTAGCCATGTATTGGCTGAGTGAGCTAACAGCAAAAGAGATATCTGGTCTTGTACAGACCATTGCGTACATGAGAGATCCTAGTATCGATCGATACAGATACTCTCTCATTTGCTCCTCTTCTTGCTTGGTCTAGGGACATTGGTCCTTTGACAAATGCAGGCCTGGATCCATTGGTGAGTGAGCTAATTTACAATTCATCAAATTGTATCTGCTAAGAACATTATGAAAATACCTTTGTTGAGTGATGTAAATCAATCAATATGCTCCGTCTCTGTGGATTTGAATTTCCAGACAGAAGTGAGCTTCGCCCAGATCAGTCATGTCGAATTCTGAGAATAGCCTTTGTTTCGAATTTTTAACCATATTAGTATCGTTGTTGAAGAGCAACGTATCATCCATGTACAAGGTAAAGATAATGAAGGATTGCTGCACTGACTTCAAATAAATGTTGCAATCAGCAGTGCTTGGTTTGAATCCTTGTTCAATGAGGAATGAGTTGATCCTTTGAAACCAAGCCCTGGCAGACTGTTTCAAGCCATACGGTGCTTTGTGGAGTTTACGGACACGATTCTTCATGCCTTCCAGAACGTATCCTTCGGGCTGGATCATGTAGGTATCTTCTTGTATAACTTCATTCAGATAGGCTGTTTGTACATCAAGTTGATGTACTTCGAGGTCGACAATTGCAGCATAAGACGAGAGCATTCGGATCGACAAATGTTTGACGACTGGACTAAAAGTCTCATTGTAGTCAACATTCGGGATCTGGGTGAATCCTCGTGCTACCAGTCTAGCCTTCCTTCGATCAATGGCTCTGTTGGCATTATATTTGATCTTAAAGATCCATTTGCAATCAATGATATTGCAGCCAATAGGAGCTTCGACTAATGACCATGTCTGATTTTTTATCAGAGAGAAATACTCTCTTTCCATGGCTTCTCTCCAGATATCTGAGTCTGGTTGGTTAAGTGCCTCTTCGAATGTCGTCGGTTCCTGCATTAAGAGACAACCAGACTCAAGAGTATACCTTGTGGGCTGTGTGCGCACTCGGCTTGATCTTCTGGGAAGATTCGACTGATGAACCACTCCTGGGACTTGTTGTTGGGTAGCAACAACATCTTCGTCTGATTCGGTGTCTCAAAGTGGGTCGACAATACATACGCCCGAGCCAGAAGCTTGGACTGTCGTGTCAATGGCAGGTGATGAAGGTTCTTCTTGAGCAACATCCTTGCCTTTGAGGTCAACAAACTGATCCTCAATAAAGACTGTATCCCGGCTATACAAGATTTGTTGGGTATCAGGATCGAACAGCTTTAAGTGTTATCAGACGAAGTATATCCGATCAGTATGGTCTTGAGACCTTGGAAGTCCAATTTTTTCTTGTGTCCTTGGGGATCTGCTCGTAGGCAATGCACCCAAACACTCTTAGGTTCTTCAAAGAAGGCTTAGAGCCTGTCCACACCTCGTGGGGTGTCTTGTCTGAGAGGGCCTTGGCCGAACATCTATTCTGGACGTAAGCTGTAGTGGAGACAACTTCAGCCCAGAATCTCTTGGGCAACGATGCATGCGATAACATACATCTAGCAGATTCGACCAGAGTATGGTTCTTCCTCTCAACTAAGCCATTAGACTGAGGACTGTAAGGAGTGATGAATTGCTACTCAATGTCTTGGTTTTGGCAGTACTCCTTAAACTCGACAGAGATATATTCTCCACCGTTGTGTGACCTTAGGGCCTTGATCGTCCTTCCAGTCTCCTTTTCTGCATGCTCCTTGAAGATTCTGAAGCAGTTGAAGGCTTTTGGTTTCTTCTTTATGAAGTACACCATAGTCCTTCTGGAGAATTCGTCAATAAAGGTTATAAAATACTTGGCATCCTTCAGAGAAGGATTTTTCATTGGGCCACAAATATCTGAATGTACAACATCTAGCAATCCCCTAGCAACATGCTGATGGCCTTACTTAAATGGTTTTCTAGTCTGTTTACCAACTAGACAGTCTTGACAGACAAGTAACTCGACCTTTTCGGGAGGATAGTCGAGATCAAGAACAATAGATTGTCTAGACATTCGTTGTACAGCAGCATGATTTAAATGACCAAGTCTATAATGCCAAAGTAAACCTTTATTTGAATGAATTGAAGTACTGAGAGCCTGACTAGAGGCAGAAAGGCAATGACTCAACTTATACAAGTATCCATGCCTCTTTCCGAGTGCTAGGATCTTGCCTATCCTATCAACTACTTTACACTGGTCACATTAGAACTCTACTCTATGTCCTAGATCTGTGATTCAGCTTACAGAGAACAGATTCGTAGATAACTTTGGTACATACAAGACTTAATAGAGTAGCTTAGACTGATCATTTGCAAAGCATAATCTTGTAGTGCCTTCACCTTTAATAGCTTGTGTGCTATTGTCGCCAAGGTGAACGAATTTCTGAGTATTGTAAGGTGTATAGGACTCGAAACAGCCAATGAGACTAGTCATGTGCTGAGTGGCTCCGGAATCCAGGAACTAAGAACTGTTGCCAGATGCTCCTTGATGATTGGTCATGAAGGCATCATGATCCGCTTCTTTAATAGGTTGTGGAGCTTCTACAGCTGCATTTGCCACTTGATTCGACTGCCCTTTGCTGTTTTCTTCGCTTGAAATCTTCGACAGTTTTGTATTTCGTGGTTGTTTCGTTTGCAGTATCTGCAGAACAACTTCTTCTTTGTCTGTGGATTTGACTGTTCCTTGTGCTGAGCTGGTTTCCGGTATGGCTTTGATTGCTTCGAGCCTTTCTTCTTCTTCTGCTTTGTCGTGCTCTTGTTGGTGTACAAGGCGTGAAAATCAACTGAGGAACTTGAGGCTTCGTTTCTTCGCGTGTCTTCTTGCAACAACATAGTAATGACTCTCGAAAGAGTCAATTCTAGATGAGTCGTGATCATCATCACCCAACTGTCATAAGAACTTGGCAAGCTTGTAAGCAGTTGCATCACTACATCTTGATCGTCTATGACAGATCCGACAGCGGCCATTTGTCTTAATAGGTTAATGTGATTCTGCAGAGAATCACCATTCGTCATCTTGAGGGAGTAGAATTTCTTCCTGAGATGTAGCTTGGAAGCTATATCTCGCACTTCATATAGTGTGCTCAAGATGTCCCAGACTTCTTTCAATGTCTGAGCCTCGGATACATGGCCAATCTGGATATCCATGATATTGACGATGATCAGCGCGAAAGCTTTTCCATCCTTCATCTTCCATCTGGCGATTGTCACATCGTCTGCTTCGGGTTTCCCTTCTGCACCTGTAACAACGTCGTACAATTCTTTTGTCATTGGCACAATTTTTATCTTAAATTTCCACAGATGGTAATTGGCTCCATCAAGCTTGTCCATGATAGGACTGGCTTTCCCTTGGAAATCCATGTGGAAGAGTTAGTCTAAGTGATAGGAGAAACTATCAGTGACTTAAGTATGAAAATCTGATACTAAAAAATACAGAACAAGAAAACAATTACTCTATCGGCTAGTAGAGTCTTGTACTGTGGAAGCTTATCAAGCTATGAAAATAGCTCTGATACCATGTTGGGAGAGAGCGAGATGAACGAGTTGAGAAAAATGTGTCGTATGTTAGAAACGAAAAATAAGCTCAAAGAGGTAAGATGAACACGAACGAGACACGAACTCGAACAGGAAACGAACGAGAAACGAACTCGAACAGAAAATGTTCGTGCGCAACGGAACGAGCTATACGACTCTCTCCGAAAGCATGACTACGCCTATCAGAACGAACAAAATGGTAGTGATGGGAATCACAGTCGTTCTTGATTACGTAGCCAAACTTTAATAAATGAATGAAGCTCCTGAACAATGGTTTGTCGCGAATAGTAAGACAAACTATGCGTCGTGAATGATTCGTGAAGAGCTAGACGGTGCTCGACTGATAATTAATCGCAAATTATTCGCGAAAGACAAGACCAAATGTTAGTCGTCTATTACCAGAAAGAACAACTAGAAAGATCAAACAGAATGAATGATAAGCATAGCAATATTAACATAGATCTGAACGCAGAACAAAGAACTGTATCAGATTAAGTATATGATGTATACATGTCAATAATGCGGTAGAGCACAAGACCATAGCGAATGAAACCGCGTGCCCTACGAAGCTTATACAATCTGTAAAAGAATAAAACCTTATTGCTGACAATCAAGAATCAATGCGCAAGGCATCTACTTCGTCTCATTCACTCATAACTCATTAATCTGAATAACCTCGTTAAACTGAATACGTAAATGGTATCCAATATATATATACATTATATTACAGGTGTGGTGTGCAGATGTGAAAAGTACAGTGGATGTGCTGTCTGTAAGAGATCGTGGGTGGCTGCAGTCGTTGTCCAATCTGTTAGCGCAGCTGCATGGGGTGAGCGTGAAAAGGGTGCGACTTCAGTCAATGCTGAGGTGATCGTTGGTGATGACAATGCAGAAAGTGTGTCACTCTTACGAGTAGCCTTAGGATTAGATTTACAGGGTGCCTTTGCTTTTATACCACCTTTGGCATTCTATAAGATAGTGTCCCCTTTTCGTCTGTCACTACAACGTGTGTAAAAACACAGTGTCGAGATTCTTTTGCCTTTTCTTTGTCTGTGCGAATTTGCGTGTAAATATGCAGTTTGCGCGATAACATTAGTAAATATGCAGCATGAATGGAGGCAGATAAAAATTGGATTTAAGGAGAGTAGAGGGAATAAATCCAACACAAATGCTGCTCAATTTTGAGTGTAAAGCACAACTAGTTAGTTGTTGATGCGAGCAATGGCTACTGATTGATCAACTATAAGGGCTGTTGACCAAATTGGTGGGGTGTTATTAAGGCAATGTGTTGTTTGACGGTGAAAGCACGAACAGTTGGAGGGATGTTTTCTGTGAGCTAATTTTGTGTAGATTTATTGTGGGCATGGTTAGGCAAAGGACCTATGTCTGATCTCAAGGGGGGTGTGACTTGAGAGGGGACCTCTCTGTGTTAGCATTTGTTTGTATGTTCATTTGATGTGTGCCTGTTTGGGACATGAATAGCCCTCAATAACTTGATTTGATTCACAAGTGATTTAAACTAATTGAAGTCAAAGGAGGAGTGCTTTTGTGTTTGAATGACACGCAAGTATGGAAAAGAGCTTACATGGAGCAATTTTCAAAAGTGACTCAAAGCTGTTATTTCTATCTAGAAAGATTTCGGGCATGAACTTAGACTTCATGATCGACTTTGCCACTTCACATAATTACATTTCAAGAGGTGTAATGGAACAATTTAGCTTGTCAACCATAAATGTGATGTCAAGTTGTAGGGACTCTCCTTACTGTTAAGTACCCATAAGGGCACGCAATAGGTAACCCAAGCCTCATGTGACGGTCTCTTTCATGGAACAAAACATTGGTTTGGAGCTATAGGTCCTTTGGGTGCCACATGTCAATGTGCTATTGGCGTGAGGCGACGTTTTGTTTTGTACCCGCATCAGTGTGCACAACTTACGCATGTTGACATCGTTGGTCATGTGTGACTCATATGGTTGGGGATGACCCCACCTGGACTCATATGGGTGGGGATCACCCCACTTGGACTATATCTATAGAGGTGGATCTCCATGAGCTTGTCATTAAATTTGTCCTGGAGAATGAAGAGCTCTTCCACTGGGGGTCAGGTTAGGACGATTATCTAGGCCTCAGGATGTAGGTAGGCAAGGGTCGAGAGTAAGGTATGATGGTATGGGACGCCATGGCTACTCAGAAATCTAAACTTGCTTGATGGTGGTGTATAACTCCAGTTTACAGGAGAGAGGCGACATTAATACCTCTATGAATGGGCAGTAACGTAGCGTTCGTCACCTGATTGTGTCTTAGCAATGATTGGATTGACGATGGGGAATTTAACATTTGGTATCATCCATAAGGAACAATCCACCACGTAATGCTCCCGAAGCAATGATCATAAGAGATCTCTTTTGTTCTTTGATAAGACATTTGTCTTCTTTGAAATCCATAACCAATCCTTGGTTCATAATTGTAGAGACCGAAATGAGATTCTTTTTTATTTTTGGAACATAAAGTACATTACGAATGTACTTCTCCTCACCATTGGGTAAGATAATGGGGATCACTCCAATACCTTTGTACCTTTCATTGTAGCCAAGCTTATTAAAACTTTGGGTACAAAGTTTTGTAAATTATTTATCTAAATCTTGTTTTTTTAAACAAAAAGTTTGAAAGAACTTAGAGTTGCAACGGGGAGAGAAATTTTGGTTCTCCCTTAGCCCCATTCATTACCATTGGATGGAGTGGGGCCAGTAGTGCAGGTGCCCCTAGGGTGCACTCCTTAAGTCAAACCAGTTGGAACCTTTTAAAACCTTATGAAGTTTTAAAAACTTGAGTTACAAATTTTCTAATTCCCAAAACTTAAACTTGTAAAGCTTATCAAAATTTTATTAAATTAACTGTAAACTTTATTAAGCTTGCAAAAGAAGCTTAAAAGTTTGAAGTTAAAGCTTTGAATCAAAAGAAAGAGGAGGGAAGGATGGAAGTAGTACACATGCTATACTTGCTAGTTGTACCTGCAACAAGTACAGGCCTGTGGGGGTTAGCTCTCCATCTCCTTTGTTGTTCTCTTTGGCCTCTTCCATCCTCCTTTCCATAAACCACCTGCAACTAAAACAAAATTATAATACATTGAGCATTCTCACCACTTTTTGGGAGGAAAATTGAACTTTTTTCCTCCACCTCCTCCTCATGAACGTACAATTGTTTCTTCTCCTCCTCTCAAACCTAAGGAAAGAGCCATAGGGGAGTTCTAGGAGTTTCTTGGGCCATAAGGCCATGGGATTTAGGGAGGTGACTAAAAGTGTCGGTGGGGGTGTGACCCAAGTGACCCTTGGGTGAGGTGGCATAGGGAGGGTGGTGGCCATGTGATTTGAGGGTAGGTGGCTCCCGTAAGAGGTTGCCACTTGTTTTGTGACCATAAGAGGTGGCACCCATAAAGCCCGCCACTTGGCAAGGCCATGAGGGAAGGAAAATGACCTTAAACAATTCGTGATGTGAAATCCTTTTTGGGCTTCATATGGAGTATGCCTTAATAGCATTGCCCCTAACGAACGCTCTTAAGGGGGTGAAAAAGAAATGTAGTTGCAAAAAAATTCCATTAATAATAGGATTGATGAGAGTTTTGAGACTCTCAAACACTATGTTTCTAAAGCTCCAATTTTACACATTGTCGATCTTAACCAATCCTTTGTCGTGGATATGGATGCTAGCAACTTTGCTGTGGGGGGGGCGGGGGGGTTTCCTTTATCAGAATGGTAGACCAGTTGCTTTTGAAAGCAAGAAGCTAGATCCTACTCAAATGAGGTATTCTACCTATGAGAAGGAGTTTTTTGTAGTCATTCACACGTTGATAATCTGGAGACATTATCTTTATGGTGCCAAATTTACGGTGATGATTGATCACCAATTCCGTAAGTATATGTGTGATGTCAAGGACCTTCATAACTGTAAGGCTACAAGGTCAAAAATCATTCAAGAGTTCGTGTTCAACATAAGGTATCGTAAAGGTACATTGAATAGTGTTGCTATGCCTTGAGTCGAATTGAAGAGGTTAATCAATTATGCTTTGCTGAAATCCAATCTAATTTGTATCTTTCACTTTGGGATCTTTGTCGAACCAATGGGTCTTTCGATCGCATCTGGCTAGATGTCATGACGAGAAATTCTAGATCTAGTAATGACCTCGGGAAGTAGGTGCCCAAGCGATCATGAAATGACCAGATACTAGAAGACTATCCTATAAGAAATGGCCTGCTTTTCCATAAGTAAAAGGTTTGTGTGTTGGATATGGAGGACTTGTGGGCCCAAATCCTGCAGCAGTGTCATGACAACCCTTGTCCTGGCCACCAAGGCATATAGAGGACACTTGACCTTGTCAGGTAAAATTTCTTCTGGCCAAAGATGAAAGGTCATGCTGAGGCATACGTTCACTTATTGGCCTAACAAAAGGACATTTGACATTGCCTACTTGCCAGTGAGTAGATCTTTAAAAGCTTTTTCTACTATAGTTTGGATGAGTACATGTTGCATCAAATCATTCCCCAAAAGTACTCTCAAGTTCTGACTTGCACTTTCCTAGAACAATACTTGCCTACCAGTAGATTTTGACCTTGTAGTTTCTAAAAACAAGTACATTCCCAACTTTTGTTTCAGATCTAACCTCACCATTTTGAACCAAGATTTCTCTCAATAAGACAAAGCTAGTTTGAAGTGGGCGAGTACAGACTCCATCAGAATCAGCTTGTGAGAGGCAATTTTTCGAAGACACTTTTTAACCTCACTAGGAACCAATTTTCAAGATCTAACGTTTCCACTTTTAGATTTGAGAGATCTGATATTGTCTTACTATGATCCCCAAGTCGATGAACTCAGACTCACACAGGATCTCCCGATCTTGCGGCATTTTACTTTCAACATCCAAACCATCCCAATATCACAATTTTCACCATTTGACCTCGCCATCCACATCCATTCACCATAAATCATTGTTCAAATCAATGAAGTCATAATTTAAAACCATCGACCACCATCAAAATTCGTGATTCCCTAATGTTGCTTTCTCAAAAGAGTGAATTTGGCAACTTGAGAGAACTTATCACTTTGATATGAGATGCTCTCCCTAACTGGTGAATCCCAATTCTGGAAATATATAAGTCATCATCTACATTCCCAACATCCAAATTTTCCAACCTTTACTTCTTTCACATTCCCAAACCTACACTCTCCAACTTTTTCATCTAGATTTGCGTTCCCCAAATTCCATATTCCCAAATCTCAAATCTCATATTCCTCAGATCCCATCATCTATGTTTTCCAACTTTCCACTTTCACATTCCCAAACTCTACTTCACACTCCTACATTACCAAATCTTGCACTCTCACAAAGTTTTTATACATTCCATCTTCCCAACCTACACTCCCAAATTTTTGTATTCCCCAAATCCACATTCCCAAACTTTTCATATTCTCCAACTCTTATCTTTCCAAAATCCCACAACTCACTTTCTCCAAATCCATATTTCCAAATCTGAAATTCCATCTTCAAGGTCCCCAGTTTTCACTTTTCTAAAAAAAAATTAATTATATCTTATTTTCCCAAGTTGTTTCCCATATCTATATTTCCACTTCCATTTTCCCAACCTTCACAATTCCAAAACTTGAGACCAACATTCCAACAAGCACCCCAATTATGTCTAGCGCTCCTTGGACCTAATAACACTACACCAGCCTTAGTATTGACACAACCTGGCTCACAAATGAATTGCCAGATCATTCTAGTGAATTTTATCTCGACCAATCAAGATTCTCAATTCTAGGTAGATTTCAACTTGAAAAGCATATTCATGCATGAGGAACAAGGACTTCACAATTTCTATGCAGATGGAACCAATTTACGAAGGTAGAGGACCCATTCAGTGTTATGGATGTGGTGAAAACCATCGCATAGCCGAGTGCCCATATAAAAACACATATAATCCCATTTGTAGAGAGTGTGGCCATGGTCACTGTTATAAAGATTGTCCATCTCGACTAGTGGAGCCGCAAGTAGATGCACCTATCAATTTAGCAACAATTATACATGATAGGAAAGCTAAATCGACTAAATCAGAAGTCCTTGTCTATGTCCAACATGTGCCCATTGGCTAAAGGAACTCTCAGTTGTAGAGAGATTATTGGATGACGAATATACCCAACCCCATACGATAAGTCACTACACCCAATCTATTAAAATGATGCTTGGGTTTAGGATTAAAATTTTTCTACAACTTGGTAAACAATGTACTTCTGGAGAGCTAAATTTCCCTAGGCATTGATTTATTTACACATTGTTCATACTTCTTTGATTTGATATGGCAATAGCATGGATCAAAGATTGAAGCATTATGAAGACCTTATTGCTACATTCAATATGTTCTACAAATTGTTTGTAGAGTTTGTCTTTGTGTTGCTAGAGATGCTTGTTTGTGTTGTTCTTGGTATACATTCAAAAGATGAGAAACTTCAAGACTGATTACATCCTCTAATGCCAAGGCATGACCTGTGGCTTTTGGGTGTCTTTGATTGACAACGACAATTTATTTTCAGAAGTTGAATATATATCATGTCCTTATGAGGCCAATAATCCAATGAAGACCAAAGCAATTTAGTTGATTTATCTTGAAATTAATTTTTGATCTTGATTTTGAGAGATGACTTGTGATAAACATTTGAAACAGGAGATCAATTTGCATTTGACTCCTAGGTGTAAACAAATTGTTGATCATTTTAATTGTTTTCAATGACAAGAATTGGATTCTTGGTACCTGCAATAATGAATTACAAAATCCCTTTTCATTTTTGTTGGATCATGTTCTCATTAGTCACATAATATTTATGTATATTGTCCTCCATGCATAATATTCATGTATATTGTCCTCCATGCTTCATTATGTAGTACGTAATGGCCATTATGAGGGCCATTACCATAAATAATCCAAGACCGGGCACCGAGGCCACGAGCTGTCCGAGGACCTCATTATTTGGCGCGTCTCTCTGTCTCTCTCTCTCTCTCTCTCTCTCCACAGAAACGATTTATCCGGCATATAGGAATTCAGTTCGAAAAATTCCTCTTCAGAAGAAACTGGCTTAGTTTCATGTGCAGCGGAACCGTTGGCACTAGATCCATGGCGATGCTTTAAACTCGAATTCTGTGAATGATTGTGTCCCATCGTGTCGCAAACAGATTTCTCAGTTGGACTAGTAAAAACCTGAAGATAATCTGAAACAAAATTTCTCACTGATCAAGAGTAGCGAAAATTCGGCATCGTTCACCCTCTGTGAGCATAGAGATCAGCAATTATGTATCATCTATCTGTTTCCGGAACTAGGCCTCGGATTCAAAGCATACTGCCTCGCTGGTGATGGCATGCAACCAGAGAACAGTCAGAGAATCATGAACCGCATATAGTGGAGGATGAGGAGAGAAGCGGATGAAAGGAAAGAGCCATAAATCGGGAGAGTGGACTGCGTCTCAGAGGCAAGTGTAATTTGCAATGCAATCTCAATCGCCATCGTTGTTGCATCGTGATCTAGATGTCTTCCTTTTCTTTTCTCAGTACATTCATTCATATTCGTATTCTGTTTCTCTTTTAGTTTATGAGCGAAAAGGGAGGAGCACGATCTTAAAGCGCTCTCTCTATCTCTCCATTGCATACTCTTCTTTTTCTATTCTCTCTCTGGCTCCCTCTTGTTCTGTCTCTCTCTCTCTCTCTCTCTCTCCCCATGTTGCACGCTCTCTCCCTATTGCTCTCGCGGTCTCTCTCTCTCTTGCGTGATTTCTCTAAATCTCTCTCTCTCAAAAAAAAAAAAAAAATGGGCCATATATCATGGCCCAAAACTGTCCAAAAATCAGTCGAACGGCAATTACGTTCCACAAAATTGTGCCAATTCACATTAAGTTTTTGTATATTGAGTCTGTTGGGGATTTATTTTCAAGCTCAGTTAGAATGCTTCATGCTAAAATTTTATGCTTGGGTACAAATTTTTACTTTGTTAAATAATTTTTAAAAAATTAATATTCTTTTTGCCACGTTCCGGAATGGAACACGTTCTGCGTCCCATGAATGTGTTCCATTCCAAAACGGGCTTGTGAAAAAAGTTCAAATAAATAAATAAATTGACTACTTTTATTTGTTGAACTTTACTGAATTGTCAAAAGATTGTAAAGCATAGATTGGGCTGAATCAAAGAAACTTGCCAAATACTTTCAGGCAGTCTCAGTATTATTTTAAAAACAGTTTAAACGTGCGGGTGTATAGTACTTTTGATATTCAGTTCAATCGAAAAAATCATATGATGCAATGGAATCTAAAAATTTGCTTTTGAATTTCACAGCAGAAAAAATAACAGGTAATGTCAATCTATTTCAATACAAATGTGATATGCCTTTCCAAACAAATACTATGCATGGCTGATCATAGACCAACCACATTAATACAATGCAAACCTGTGGCACCAAAGTACATTCAGAAATTAATTCCTTGAGCTAATTACATGAAGGTGCACAAATATGCAATGGGCTATTTGCAATCTCTTGGTGTAGCTGTCATAAATGGATGTTATCTCCAAAACCATAGACTGCGTTCACTTGGAAAGGCACCATGTGATCGCTTTTCAATCTACTTAAAAAATTCCACACCTAGAAATAAAAAACACTGAGATGCGTTGTTTGAGGAATTATTAAAAAATTATTGAGATAAAACTATTTGCTGTCATCAACTTCCTTCTCACAAGCAACTTAGTAATCTGCTTGCAAAATAAAACATTGAAATAGACAGGACATGTGTCCAAACTGGATCATAACATGCTAGATTCTTTATGTTATGAAGACGAGCATATCATAAGCTACTTGAGAACATAAAATAGGAAAAAGCTTGCAGAGTCATTAGTTGGCAAGATGGTCAGCTTCATCTTCGTACTCTCCCTCATCCTCCGCAGTAGCATCTTGGTACTGCTGGTACTCCGAAACAAGATCATTCATATTGCTCTCAGCTTCAGTAAACTCCATTTCATCCATGCCTTCACCAGTATACCAATGCAAGAAAGCTTTTCGTCTAAACATAGCAGTAAATTGCTCACTGACTCTTCTGAACATCTCCTGGATTGAAGTAGAATTTCCAATGAAAGTTGAAGCCAATTTTAGTCCAGTGGGTGGAATGTCACAAACACTAGATTTCACATTGTTAGGTATCCATTCGACGAAGTACGATGAGTTCTTGTTTTGAACATTAATCATTTGCTCATCTACTTCTTTGGTGCTCATGCGTCCTCTAAACATAGCCGAGGCAGTCAGATATCGTCCATGGCGTGGATCTGCGGCACACATCATATTTTTGGCATCCCACATTTGCTGGGTAAGCTCTGGAACAGTAAGTGCTCTATACTGCTGGGAACCTCTTGAAGTCAGAGGAGCAAAGCCCACCATGAAAAAGTGCAACCTAGGGAAGGGAATCAAGTTCACGGCAAGTTTTCGAAGATCGGAATTGAGTTGTCCAGGAAAACGTAAACAGCAAGTTACTCCACTCATGGTAGCAGATATTAAGTGATTCAAATCACCAACTGTGTAAAAAGAAAAAAATATTCAGTTGTTAGAGCCCGGCAGTAAACGTTACATGTAATCTATAAATACAGGAGACTGTCAAATAAGAACATTCTTGAGGCACAGAAAAGTTCCAATTCCGCAGGTGAGAATCATCTTCTTTAATTTTTCACTCAGTCTCACAGCGTTATCAAGATAGCACTGCCTCTCATAGCATTACAGTAGAATTGCATAATAGATACTCCAGAGTAGAGGAAATCTCAGAATTTCCTGCAAACACGCGCAGATAATATCGACAAACTTTGCAGATGAAAGAACTTACATGTTGGGGTAGTTAGTTTCAGCGTGCGAAAACAGATGTCATAAAGTGCCTCGTTGTCAAGAACCATGCATTCATCAGCATTTTCTACAAGCTGATGAACTGATAAAGTTGCATTATAAGGTTCAACAACGGTGTCTGACACCTTAGGAGATGGAAATACAGAGAAAGTTAGCATCATCCTATCGGGATATTCCTCACGAATCTTGGAAATCAGAAGTGTCCCCATGCCTGAGCCCGTCCCTCCTCCAAGAGAGTGGCACACTTGAAAACCTGAAGTCAAGTTAAATACATAGGATTGCAGATCAGCTCGAGAAAAAAGCTAATCTATGCTGAATGAAAACGTTACAAAGTATCGTAAGTTTATCAAGTACAGCCGAGCCTGTTTCTATTGCTGCTTGCAGGGTAACTAAACAGCTAGTATTGACAAACGAGCACAACCAATACCAATTTTTGTAACGAATATAGGGGAATAAATCAACAGAAATAGCTTATTTTTGCCTAATAGGTAGCCGTGAATATACCCTGTAGACAATCGCAACTCTCAGCTTCCTTTCGGACAACGTCAAGGACAGAATCGATTAGTTCGGCTCCTTCCGTATAATGACCCTTGGCCCAATTATTTCCTGCTCCACTCTGGCCAAACACAAAATTGTCTGGCCTAAAGATCTGTCCAAAGGGCCCTGAGCGGACGCTATCCATGGTGCCCGGTTCCAAATCCATGAGCACAGCTCTGGGGACATAACGACCCCCACTGGCTTCATTGTAGTAGACATTAATCCTCTCAAGCTGCAGATCAGATTCCCCACGATAGGCCCCAGTTTGGTCAATACCATGTTCATCACAAATGACTTCCCAAAACTTAGCACCAATCTGGTTGCCGCATTGACCACCCTGGATGTGCAAGATTTCACGCATTTTCGAGATTCTAGGACAATACAGATGCGCATGTCAGTTCAAGGACAGGTTTTACCCAATCCTGCTTTACGTGAAATGTCCAGTCAGTACAAATCAAAATTTCATTCCACTAAAATCCATAATTTAACCAGGTAGAGATGTTTTAAGTGCATAAAGCTAAACACACCTAATGTTGGATATGAACACTTGGAAAAGCTTTTGCAACATACGAACGCAAAAGTGTGATGGGAAGGACGAAAAGTCCCAGAAAAATGCAAGTTCATGTTTAAAAAGTGATTTGCATGAGGCTCACAATCAAATTTGAGGCAATCATAAAGATTTTTATCGGAAAGCACCAATACTAGGTCAAAACCGGCTTGGGCCTATCTTCGATATTCGAATAAGCTTCCATAAAAAAAAGTTAAAAACAGGAAGGTAATATTGAAGGCCATGCCTTATGGGACAAGAAAGGTGAAGGTGTTACCCTTAACTAGGAATTGAGAAAGTTCCAAAAGAATGGCATGATTTGAGTAGTGGGACACAAAAATGTGAAATAATGTGCTTGTAACCTTGTAGGCAGGTTAATAATTATGGAAACCTTTGTATATGGATTACTATTATTTGACGACGACAGCAATAGAAGAGATTAATACTCTACATCGGCTTCAAGAACAAACAGAAACTAAAATGAATTATGTGAACAGTCAAGTCATTTCAGCGAAAGACAGATAGTGAATGAGAGTATTGACACAAACATCACTATGTGAGTAAAACTACATGAGGTACGTAAGGACAAATAAACAAAGCACATCCATTGAACTTGATAAAGATTTGAAAGCAGACATTAGTTTTCTGAAAAAGCTTTTGCAGAAAGCAGGAGGAAATATTTGAACGGCTTCCAATAGGTGTAACGCCATATCACAGGCGCTGCTCTGCTGAAGAAATTGCTACAGACAACAAAAGGAGGGAATACAATACAAGTACGCGCAGTGATTATGGAAAGAATCGATCGCTGATTCCTACAGAACTTGACAGCGAACGACATGCTAGCAAGGCTGCCTGGCTGATATGTACGCAATCAGTGAACTATGTCCAGGGACCACACATCAATGATGAATGCCAAAACATAACGGGAATAAGATCGTGCTCCACGTCAGTTCAAGCATAATAAGTCGATACACAAAACAAACGCAGACATGACGTAGGCACATCAAATATCGAGTTGATTCTTGAAAAACCAGCACAGAAATAAAGAAGATTTTGTGCATACGTGAAGAAAGCATCGCAGTGATTACCGAGCAGTCGCATACAGGCATAAGCTCGAAGTCTCAAACTTGAACGAGAATAAGCAAAACCTTTCATTATCAAGTGCATTAAACAGAAAAAACTCGTCCATTCAAGCAAAACAATTCAATATCAAGTGCATTAAACAGAACGAACTGGTCAACAAAACATTTCAATATTACATGCATTGAGCAGAAATAACCGGTCCATTAAAGCAAAACAATTCAATAATACGTGCATTAAAGAGAAAAAAAAATGGTCCATCGAACTGAAATGAATACACTAACCTGCAAACACGAAAACACGAAAAGGCGGATCTGCTGGATCAGCTTCGCAACCGAGGATCGAAGGAGCAGTAAAAGAGCACAAGTAACGGGTCCATCAAAGCAAAACAATTCAACAACACGCGCATTAAAGAGGAAAAAAAATGGTCTATCGAACTGAAATGAATACACTAACCTGCACACACGAAAATGCGGATCTGCTGGATCAGCTTCGCAACCGAGGATCAAAGGAGCAGCAAAAGAACAGAAATAACTGGCCCATCAACGCAAAACAATTCAAATTAGCTGGTCCATCAAAGCAAAACAATCCAACAATACGTGCATTTATAAAGAAAAATACAAAAAATGGTCCATCAAATACACTAACCTGCAAACACGAAAATGCGGATCTGCTGGATCAGCTTCGCAACCAAGGATCGAAGGAGCAGCAAAAGGACAGAAATAACTGGTCCATCAACACAAAACAATTCAAATTAATTGGTCCATCAACAGCAAAACAGCTCGACAATACGTACATTAAAGAGAGAAAAAAAATGGTCCATCAAACTGAAACGAATACACTAACCTGCAAAGACGAAAATGCGGATCTGCCCGATTAGCTTCACAACCGAGGATCCAAGGAGCAGCAAAAGAATGACGATCACATCCGGAGCAGCGCAAAAATGACGATCAGATCGGGGAGAGACGACGCATAATAAAGAGAGCGAGCGATGGAGGGAATCGGATTCGAACAAAAGTTTGAAGTCCGTCGTAGTTGAGACGTCTGTCTGACGAGTCACAGGGTCTCCGATGGGTCCCTGGCATCTCTCTTTTTTAGCCAAGCATGTGACTAACATGGTCCCACCCCTAAAATTATTCCTTCTTGGTCAAGCATTTTAATTTGGTGGGTCGGGAGGGTATATAGGTATATAGAATATAGGTGCTCTGATCGCATCAACCCGAACATCAAGGAACCAACCCATCTCGTAGATGATTTTATGATACCTGACTAGTGTTGATTTCAAACCGCATATCAAGGAATCGACCCAACCTTTATATGATCTTTTGATACCCGGGTTGATACTTGCCTAACTAGTGCTTATATCAACCTGCATATCAAGGAACCAACCAAACTAGTATATGATTTTATGATACTGGGGTGGGTGGTTCGACCCAACTGGAATATGATTTTTACTGGGGTGGGTCAATACTTGACTAGGGGCTGGTTTTTGCTCGCTCAATACTCATATTGATATGAGGGTTGATACTTCCCCGACTAGTATTGATTTCAACTCACATATCATGGAACCGACCCAACTAGTATATGATTTTATGCTACTAGGGTTAATCACCTACCTGACATTATTAATGTTGATATGAACTTGCATAACAATGAACCGCGACCCAACTGGTATATGATTATATGATACTAGGGTGGGTAGATACCTAACTAGGCTGGTTCTTGCCAACTCAATACTCATATTGATATGAGGACTAGGGTCAAGAATATGGATTTTGCCTAGGAATCAATACATATACTTATGTAATACATTTTGTTTGTGGTGCCCCAAATACATTGGTGGACACCAACAAAGGACTAGCTTTTCACAAGTGTCTTTCAATAACCACATAGTAGCCTTCAACAATGTGTGACTCTCAAAGACTTGAAATTTGTATATGTATCGCCCTTCCAATACCAATAGAATGGATTCCATCCCAACAACTCATTAAATGTGCTTATCTTGACATCTAGCTAAAACTAGGAACTGGGTGCTAGTGATAATTTCAAAACATGCCCAACAATGGTAAGCATCATTGTTAGGCACCTTCGAATGTTAATAACAAGAATAGTTTGCATGGAGATTATCTAGGTTACATTGTGCCCTGGATGGTCTCCACGGGCACCACTTCTTAACTTGGGTATGAAAAAACTAACATGGCTCGTACCTAACCTCCCAGGCGATACTTGGGCCAATACACTACTAGGGCTGGTTTTGGCCCTGGCAAAAGTCATTTTGGACATGATGCAAAATATGGATTTTGCCTTGGTATCAAATTTTCCTTGGTCCACAATTTAAATATGCCATGGTGTTACAAATACATTTGTAAGAAGCGACACAGCATTGTATTTCAAATCAAATGCATATTTCATATTGAAAAGGTCAACAATTTTTTGCCAACCTTCAAAGAAATGTATGACTTTCACCAACCCACATATCTATACTCACGTTGAGAAACAACCAATATCACCCTTGCAATATCTCATGCATTTGTACTTGCTGATTTAGAATGGACATATGTTATAGCCATCTAACTCTACTTTGTACCAATCTTCAACTTATTAGCCATGCTTATATTGATATCCCGACTCATTTAAAAAATTATAAAGAATCATAATACAAAGACTCGACTAGTTTTAGAAAATAGGGGACCTTTTTATAGCAAGATCTCGATGGTATAAAAAATTCATATTCCAACCGAACATTGATAAGTACTCATTCTCATGTATTGGGAAACACGGTTTTAGGGGTGCTTTTGTATAGAACTATGTGGAGAGTCCTTATTTTAAAATGATGACTTGCTATTGGTTTTTGACAAATTATGGCCCTTACCCACTTTCATGCCAAGGGCACTTACACGTACGTGGAAGTCACATGGGTCCTAGTGGTATCCACATAGTGGCAAGTGCAACTCTTGTGTGATGTTGGTCACTAATGCCTAACATCTCCACATTCAAAGGGCCATTGGTTTTCTCCTATAATAGGACGTTTGTAGCTATGGTAGAAAGAGTAGCAATTGGGGTGATGGTGAAAAGAGTAAAGGGAGGAAAAACCGGGGTGACACATGTGAAAGGGACACAGGGAACCTCAACAACTCCCACAACATGGCTCATGTGAAAGGGACACATGGAACCTCAACAACTCCCACAATATATTTGCCTAGGCTAGAGATGGGGAGTAAAGTATGATGGTAGCACCACATACCCCTCATCACATGCGCAACCAACCTAAGTGATATTTTCACATACCCCTCATCACGTGCAACCAACCTAAGTGATATTTTCATTGAATAAGAATGATCATAAAAGTATAGTGAGGTTGTTAGGTAGAGCAATAATCAAATGGCATAGAACCCAGAGGAAAGGTTATCAAAATCTTCTTTCCTAAAAGGAAATTACTGGCAAAACATTTAAAGTTAAAAATATAAAAAAATTACATCATGTCGTTTCTTATTTTTTTCGCAAACTTTCTAACAAATTTTTGATGGGTCATAATTTTGACAATTTTCTGCGGGGAAGGGCGGGGGGGGGGGAGGAATTGTGCACTGTGAGTCCAAGGCCCTTCCGCCGGCAGAATGGCTACATCCAAGAGCTTTTTGGACATGGAATCATGCTCCAGATTTTTTTCAATATTTTTTGGACGGGTGGCACTTTACACAACCTTCCATGTGGAAGGTTGTGTAAAAGATGAGTGATGATTCTCGTTGAGATTCCACTACATGAGAGAGCATCAATCCATTCACAAGAAACAAATTACTGATTTTATGCACTATTATTTGACGACATATCACCTTCAAAAGTCAACCTAGCTTAAATTTTCAAAGTCTCATGTCTGAAAGTTTCCAACAACAACAAAAAAAATTTCCAAGGAATGCCAATATTTGCTCGATTTAATGCACTTCAAAACACATCATTGAAATGTCACACAGATCTATTACCTTGTTACTTAGTATAATGACTATAATTGTTGTCTCATAATGTGCCTGAGTAAATAGTGGTAAGGCCCAATAGGCAACAGGGTGGCAACAAAAAGAGCTCTACCCTAAAACCGTGAGGGCAACAGGGTGGCAACAAAAAGGGGAGAGGGTGCAAGGATCAACTTGAGTTACAAGATTGTAGGTGTGAGAATTTTGCTAGAAGACTCTATCATTTAAGGTCACCTCCAAATCAATTCCCAAATGCATGTCCATATCAACAATTACATTTCACAAAAGATGACATCAAAGTTGGCATTGCTATCTTGAAAATATGAAAAACATTTATTATATGTGTACTTAATCTAAAAGTGTTGCAAGCCAAAAAGGTCATGATAAAAATGATTGCATAAATGTTTAACAAGGCTATATAGCAAGGGGTTTCCATCTGAGTGGCGAGCCATTGATAGTTTGACCTTCAAGAGCACATAGCTTGTATGGACTTGTATGTATGATGAATTGATAGCTTGCATGGACATGCTATGAAGATTGGTTTTGCTTCACTTATGAATGAAACATGATGTAGAAATATTTCTTTTCCTAAGGTGACATGCTAGGAACTTGTGAATAAAATATGATATGAGGTTGATTACTCTTTTGAGATAATATGTTTAGGCATGATGATGCATGAATGGAATGAAAGTTTACAAAGTAAGAAAACCAAGAACCCTACAAAAGCACCAAAATTGGATCAAACATGACTTAAGGTGAACTTCATGCCCTTTCACGTGAAAGGGGAGTTTGATAGACTATTTTCTAGCTAAAGATTGAGCTAACTAGAAACATTTGGAGGGAATCGATAAGATGTTTATAAGATAGTATCTTGCATATGTATCAATGGTTTTGCAATGTCAATTGTAAACCTTCAGATGGTACCAAAATGGTTTTCTTAAACATGTTTTTAATTTCTTTATAAATGTAATGGGGCTAAAATAGAAAAACGGGTTTGTGGTAGTGCTTTAAAGATAGTTTCATTCATTTTGCTATCTATTGTTCTCCAAAATTCACCATATAGTGTATATCTAGTATCAATATAGATATGCAATATTTTTCCTTGTTTATATAGTTCTAATACACATGATAATATAGATTTTCTATTATACTTATCTATTTGCCAAAGGCTTCAACAATCAATAATCATTTTAACTCTATCATCAGTAGATTATATTTCCATGTTATATGATAATTGTAGGGAGGGAGTTTTTTTAATATATTCAAATCGCGCACTTTTATCATTCTATGTGATACATTTCAAAAAAGGATGCACTATAAGATGCATTTTGGCTTTCCATAGCTCTTCAATCTAAGGATGTATATGAAAGTCATGAGAGTGACCTTGAAGTAAAATTAGAAATTTTGTTATCAAAACATCTATAAACATCTTTTCAAAATAGTCATTGGATAGTCTCATACGTCTACAATTTTTGACATGAATTATCGAAATAATTTAAGAGATCGGAAGATGGAGGTTTGGATGAACCAAGTGAAATTATTGTCTTCTCTGAATCTCAAATTCCAGTCTGAGACCTATTCGGGGGAAAAGGAGCAAAAGCCACAAGTGGTGGAGGATTGGCTTGTGAAATGGAGTAGTTATTTCAATCTTGAAGGAGTTCCTAAGGAGAAGAGATCAAGAGCATAGTTTTATTTCTTCATGGCAAGTCGTCCTCATGGTGACGTGACCTGACCATCATATCCACTACTTGGAATGCGTTTACGAAAGTCTTCAAAAAAGTTTTCATCATTGCGGATGACATTGACTATTACCAAAAATTCATGAATCACAAGATGGGAAATCATAGATTAAATTTTTATATCCTAGAATTCATGGATCTTTGGAATAAAATTCCATTATTCAATTTAAAATTGGCACTTTGGCAGTTTGTCCTAGGGTTGTTTGTTGATTATTATAATGAATGCAGAAGAAATGTGCTTCAAAACTTTGAGAATGCTTGTCGGATAGCAAAAACATATGATTCCACTGTCGTGGCGGCTAGAAGGCAATTTCAACAAATTTCGTCCACCTTGAAATCTAAGAAGAGAAAGAAGCGAGGTCCAAATGAAGCTCCAAAGTAATTTGACGAATTGAATCAAATGGCATCGGACCCACCAGAATAAAAAAAGATAAAAGACTCTCTATGTTCGGATCAAGACTAAAAAGACAAATCTGAGTTTCATTTGCAACAAGCCTAGGCATATGATGAATTTTTTGCCCATAAAGAAAGAAACATGTGGCACAAATGATCGAAATCCCTAGTGGTAAAACTTTCGAAATTAACCTATGTGATTGTGAGTGGGAATGTTCTTTTAGCATTGCTTCTTTCATTCCTAATAATTTATTTATTTTAAAAGGCACAATTAAGAATCAAGAAGTTCGTATTCTATTAGACAGTGGTTCTACTCATAGTTTTATGAATGCTTGTCTCATGTAGAAACTCAGCATGCCAACTAAAGCAAGCAATCATAGAAATCAAATTTATCTAGCTTCAGGAGCCGTTGAGTTGGAGACTTGGAACGTTAAAGTGTCGAATCTCCCAAAGTATATTCAAGATTATAGATAATTAGTTCACTTTGATGTTTTAGATCTAGCATGTATTGATCTTAATTTTTGGATATGAGTGGTCATTGAGTAAATCACCTTCTTTGGCTATTGAATTTGAGATCTAACAACAAAATGATTCAATTTGGGTTGTAGGTAGACAATTTATAATGCTTTCCTGTACGCAATGTCTTAGAATCTTTTAGAATCCTAAGATATACCCAATCATCAACTCTCTGGGAGATCTCTTAGCATAGTGCTTATTGTTGGGGTGCTCTCGAATAGATTAGTTGCGAAAGAAGAGACACAACTCCAACATAGAAACATTTCAAGATCTTTACCAAAACTACAGCAGGGTATTAACTTAGATCGAATGGAGGAATGTCTTGTAGGTGTCAAAGACAACCATGAAGGAGCGAACAGGCATCTAAGACAGCCATGCTACCTTCGAGATAGACATTCCGGATTGAGTGAGTGCCAATAGAGGAAGAAAACTATCAGAAATCATTCGTAGTGCAATACACATGAGAAGAATAGAGAATCTGAATTAAGCAATTGTGAATACAATGATCAGATCATCACAATCTTGTGTCCAAGAATGGTTCACAGTATTGGTGCCCAAGAATGGTTCACAGTAATGGTGCACTTTGTGCAGTGATCTTACTTAGCTAGTTACAGATTAAATAATTATCTCTATCCTCTGAATGGCTTTCACTCTCTCCAAGATCTCTGATTCTATGGAATCAGATTCTATGGAATCAGATAATTAAGACACAATTGAGTTCGCGTAGGAACTCTATTTTACTCTTCTCCACTTGCATGCATTCATCACAGATTGACCCATCATGAATTACGTGAGTTGTCGTTATGTATATATGTACATGGAGTAGCTATAATGACTGCGTAGGCAATGAGCGTGAAACACTGCAGTTATTGAAAAAGTGTTAAAGTGAATCGTGACGTGGTCTGTGTCTAACATGACAATATGGATGACGTGGATCTCGAACTGGAGACTTTGAGTTCATATGAGAACGAAGAGGATGTAGTCAAGGATCTTGAACTCGAAGAGTTCCTCGTCGACCCCGCTTCTGCACCAGTTAATTGGTTGCATAGACGGTCAACTTCAGAAAATAAGACTGTAATGTTGTTAGAGAAAGAGAATGATATCTTCCATAGTTTGATTAGTCCTTTCTGTTTGGCCATCTAATTCAAGATGATCAGAAGAACTTAAATTCAGGGAAGTTTCCAGTTTATGGAATACTGCTGACCATAAGTGACCTGTGAGCTTAGGATCTCTATCACCAACAATGTCACTCAGCAGACCATACAACCAAAATAATCTTTCAACACATATATGGGCTAATTCATAAGCCTTTATAGTTGACTTAACTGGTATGAAAGTAGCTAACTTAGTTAACTGATCCATTACAATCCAAATACAATCATTTTGTCATTGGGTCTTTGGAAGTCCAACTACAAAATCCATAGATATGCTTTTCCATATCTTATTAGGGATATCTAACGGATGCAACAAACCACCAACTTTATGGCGTTCAGCCTTTGCTAGTTGATAGGGTTTGCATTAAATCACATATGGCTTGAGTTTTGGCCAATAAAACTCCCTTTTAACCAAGTCCAGAGTCTTGTGTATATCGGGATGTCCTGCACAGGGTATGTCATGACATTCAAACAAAATCTTGCATTTGAGATCCTCATCCCCAGGTACACAATTTTTCCCATTACGAAATAGCAATCCATCTCAAATGGTAAACTATCCCACAATCTTTTTATCTTTCTTTGTTAGTTGAGTCCCTTGTGAATCCAACTCAACACTATCCAAATTTCTTCTGGTCTAAACAATGTTCCAAATATGACCAAAATGGGAGTTTGTTTCATATTTTTTGTGAAGAATTTCAGATCAATTAAGATACAATTCCATAAGATGATCTTAGGATGGTAATAGATCAAATATACCAATCTTGCCAATGTGGAAAAATCAAAATCTACTTAATGAAAAAGACGCAAACTCACTTAGAACCTAATCAAACATCAAACATAAGATATGATGAAGTTGCTTTTCATACAAAAAATGGTAAACTACTGTATTTCACATGTGAGAATCCAAAAATAGCATAAAATAAACATTCTACACACAAAATTGCAAGATATCACCAATATAGTGCACGAATGGATAGTAGAACCCAAAGAGAACCATGCATAAGCATGAATGAGATAAGAGAGAGAGAGTGTCTTCTCTTCCCATGAGTTCCATCCTTTTATAGTAGGTCCAAACCTAGCTTTGAACTTTGTTTTCCCTCCATAATGAAAAAGCTACATTTATGAGGACTAGATTCTAATTCAAACTTGAATCTCTAAAACTCGTGTTCTATAGTTTCCCACACTTTTTAACAGTGTTTATTCAAATGCTTTTAGACTAATATAACTTTGAAAAGTCAAACTCTAAGTCTAGTATGAAAACTGGCCTCAATTGTGTATTTGGCAATTTATCAAACTATGACCAATCTTGACTAAACTAGTTGAAATTTCTCACACTCCCTCTTCAACTAGTTTACACAATTGATATAGAGAATAGTGTCCACTTGGGATGCTTCACTATTTCTTACATAAATTTTACATGTCAAGATGTAACTAGAACATGAAGAACCAAATAGAATGTAAATGAGATTATTCATCCATGCTATAAACTTTGAACTCTCTAGAAAATTACAGCAACCACAGTGATCAACCAATGCTTGCTTGCCTCCTCCATCTTTGTCCTTTCTTGCCATGTATCCACCATGAAACTTCATGAATGAGCCTCCATCTCCATCTTGACACAAAAAACCATAAAACCTTGGAAATCCATGAGTAAGTGAGTACATCGATATCAATGATGCTAATCCAGCACCACATGATGCCATAAACCAAGCAAGTTGCACTAGTCTTTCTTCAAGATCTACTTGACCCAAGAAAAAGACCATGAATTCACCAAAAATTGACAATCTCCAAACATTGGCACCAAGTAGCTCAACACTTGAGAACTTAGCCATGGATGAGTGATATAATGAGCCTCCAATAGATTCATTTCCATCAACAAAACCAGACAAGAATGTTAGTACAAATCCAACATCAAAATGATGCTCACCAATGTAGCTAGTTTGACCATATCTTGACAATTTGCACACATCCACGTGAAATTACTCAAACATGAGATAGAACAAGTAAAGGATTGCTATTGATAACTCTACACATGCATTCACTGTCCCAAACCTACACATTCATTGATAACTCTACACATGCATTCGCTGTCCCAAACCTTGTACTAACTCCATTTATTGTGTCCTGGGCCTCACAAGGATATTAGTTACCTTCGAGTCACGTCCAATATGGCGTGGCATAACTAACAACTTGTTTCACTAGAGTACCGTCGTGTACCCAAGACTAGGAGTATATTAAATCCTATGTACTGGTCATGGACATGACAACTATGTTCATACTAGTTAAGTCAAAAAATAAATGGAACACTCAAATACCCAAAGCTGTCAAGTATGAATAAAACTCAAATATACACACAACAATAACATTTACTTCATACATCAACCTTCATGTACTTGTGAGTATGACTAGTGTTACGTCCTAGTCCTGCATATAGGATTCGACATAATCCTAGATTTGGACACAGAGTACTCTAGTATGCAAGATTATTGGTTACATCTCGTTATTCTGAACTAGGCCAAAGATATAATTAATACCCTTGTGAGGGCCCAATCACATTAATGGAACTAGTGCATGGGTTAGACGACTATAGGCATGTGTAGAGTATCAATAGTATTGTAAAGTGCTTTTGGGGATTTACCTAGCTTAATGGGCACATTTACGGGAGAGGTTGGGGCCTATATATCCTAGTGGGAACTCGCCCTCCTACCATTCCATAGTGTGATTTTCATTACCCATTTTCTCTCTCTTTACGTGCATCCTATCTTGTGGCTCGAGGGTGATGCTATTGGACATTGATCAGTGGCTTCTCATTGGTTGGGAGTTGTGAAGCTTTTCATTAGATCTTTGGTAGACAATTGATCAGATGTCTCTTCTTGGTGGAGAGAAAGCTTCTAAGTGGGTGTTCTCTTAGTGTTTTCAATTGCATGTCACTAAGATGTATCTTTGTCAATGTTCTCCAGAATTTCATGAATTGTTGTCAATGTTAGCTAGTTTATGACAAGTTTTCAGGGTTGTGCTTGTGTTGCTCATAACTTACGGTAGATATGAATTTCCAGGAAATGGAAATTCAGTTAGGGTTTCATTAATTGCTGAACTAACGATGCATGCCAAAATTTTACAAGATTAACGGTTCTAGACTATGTTTTAGTCAAAAATTGCTTTTTTTTTAGGGTTTTTGGCCAGAAAAAGGTAGTAAGAGCTATGACCCAACAAAAACTTTGATCCTAATCTCAATGTGCTTACTAGTGGTGATAGCATTTCGGTACAACTGGCCGGAAATCAGCTGATAAGGTCTAGCCTTCAAGATCAATTTCCGCTATTCTGCCTTTGGTAGTGATTTGTTTGGTTGGCCCCGCATTAAATATTCAACAATGTCAGCAGCCCATTCTGTTTTGTATCCACGTAAAATAAGGCAGCATCTGTCAGCTCATCGTCGAGTTGGATTGCAGTCTCCTTTCCCTTGATTTGTGACACATGATCTGCCATGTAATGTTGTTTTCCCTTGCGACCAAAAATCAAATTCCAACAACAGGAGGAGCCATCTGGTGATTCTCCCGATGTTGCAAGTTTTATTAAGGAGATATAGCAAGGGTTGATGGTCCGTACAAAAAGCAAAATGTGTGGCCATCAAATAGTGTCGAAACTTCTTAACCGCATAGATCATTGCCAGTGCTTCTCGCTCTATGGTTGAATAATTCATTTCGGTATCACTGAGCTGTCGGCTTGCAAATCAGATTGGAAAATCCTTTTTGTGTTCACCTGGCTGAGTTAAGACTACTCCAACTGCATACTTCGATGCGTTCGTATGCACGTGGAACTCAATGGACCAATTGGGTGGTCGCAAGATTGGTGCTGAGACCAATGCATCCTTAATTTTCTGGAAAGCCTTTAGAGCTTCCTCATTCCAATGTGGATCCGTTGTGAGCTTGTAAATTGGTCTGGCTAACTCCGCAAAATCAAGAATGAAGATCCTATAATAGTTAGCATGACCCATGAAAATGTAGACCTCGCGGATCGTCCCCGGTGGTGGTAGATCAATAATGATTCTGATCTTTAAAAGATTTGTGGCGATCCCGTGTCTTGACACTATATGGCCAAGTATCAAGCCATGTGTCACCCAAAATTGACATTTTTCTGGATTCAGGGAGATCTGGTATTCGCGACATTTTTGTAGCACCTTCTCCAACTTGGATAAGTGTTTTGAAGCTGGTCCATGCACGCACAGATCGTCCAAGAACATTTTTAGAAATTTTTGCAAATAATCTTTGAATGCCACCTGCATGACTCGCTGGAAAGTGCTTGGGGCATTGCAAAGTCTGAATGGCATCACTTTTTATTTGTGCATACTTTGGTGGCTTCACCATGGGAAAGAGTATAAAGTGAGGGAGCACCCAAATAACCTCTTCTTGCAAGTTAAGCCCACTACAGTTTCCCCAAGGTACAACTTGTCCCCAAGTAGCATCCTATGTAGAAAGAACGTATGCCACCTTCCAAATAGTGAACTTGTGCAACTTTTGTGGTATGAAAGGACTCCAAATGTGTACAATTTCTTTCTTATATCATAATTGGTTGATCTATTGTGAAGTTTTGATGTAAAACTTGAGAAATTATAGTATTTGTGCTATAAAAATTTGGTTGATTGCTCAAATGAAGTTGTAATTTCTAAAGGTGGTGTTCTTAAAATTGTTGTGAATTGCCAGAGGTTGGGATCATGAAAAGAAGAGATCTTTGATTTCATGGAGGAAAGAAAGTACTAATATGGTTGCAAAATATGAAGAGGAACTTTGGTTATGATATTACTAACTTCCATGATGGTGTTGTGAAAAACAAGGTGGTGTTATGCCCCATAATGCCTTTGGAAAATGACAAAAGTATGATTAACTAGAATAGGGAACTACAAGGGAAGACATTAATGTAGATTGTGAAGTAAGATACAAATGATAATATACACAGAGCTTTAAAGAACTAGTTTCAAATATGAGACAATTGCTAAATTTTGATAGATAAATTGTTTTAAAGTATAAGGAGGATTGTATAACTAGTAGAGGTAGCATCATTACTTTAGATTTTAATACTATAGAGGACATTGTAAATAAATCATTTGCAAACTATTTTGCAAGTTAGAGAATGTTTTTAAGAAGATTATTTGAATCAAGAGTGGATTTTTTTAATCTTAGTTGCAAAAACAAACACATATATAATATATGAGAACAAAAATGGAGCTAATAGAATTGAGAAGAAAAAGCCCAAAAAAGCCAATCTCCAATGATATTGTTACATGTTTTTCCGCCTTTGAGGAAAGTCATGGATTAGATATTCTCATTGGTAAGGTGAAAGTAGAACCTACATGTCGTTGAGTATTTATGGTGTAGTAAGGGATCAATTCTATGGAGAGAAGGTGATAAATTGAAAACTAAATAGGGAGATGTCATTGGTTAAGCTTTTGATGTGTCCTATTGGAGGATTAAAATTGGTAGATCAATCCTAGAAAAGCCAACAAGCTAATGCAAGCTCAATGGATGGTTCTTTTTCCTTGAAATCCTACTCTTGGCTATTTGTGGACAACATACCCTCTTTAGCTCTTGGCCTCTTTGGGTTCCACAACTTAAAAATAAGGAAAATCTACCCATTTGGCTTAAGGACTCTCTACATTGTTACCAACAACTTTCTAAGCATGTTAAGGAGAGAAAAGAATGAAATAAAAAACAAGGGATGGTTGCTAGTGGAAGTCAATCTTCTTGAAAACTTTTGCCATCTCTAGGCTTGATTGGAGTTCTCCTTGGGCTCCTTAAAGTTGTTAAAATTTTCTGTCAAGGTTTAAAGTGTCCTCAAGCATAGGAGCAAATCTTAACTACTTCAAGAGCTTCAAATATTACTCTTGCAAAAGAAAGGAAACCTTCACAAAGCATATCTCACATGCAATGGAGAAGGAAATACAATTATGCATCCTCACAACTCTCTCTCTCTCTCTCTCTCTCTCTCTCTCTCTCTCTCTCTCTCTCTCTCTCTCTCTCTCTCTCTCTCTCTCTCTCTCTCTCTCTCTCATGGATGGTATCTAATGTGAAAAATGTCAACTAGTTTAGTTGATTTATGTTGGAGGTATTTCTAGTGTACGCGATGGCTAGATCTACTTACGGGTGTAGTATAGGGATGTAGAGATTCGTCCACTTTTTTAAGTTTCTACAACAAGCTTCAACAGAATACGGAAAGAATCAACAAGAATGAGAACACTAAGGCTTGCCTAACTAGTGCCTGTAACAGAAATAAAGGTAATTAATGACAACAATATATTCCTTGCTAAGGCAAACCCAAGCAAGATTACTAAATCCTACGTAACACCCAAAGGGAGATAATAAGAATTGCAGCTAAACTAAGCAATAAACACTTAAAAAAACCATGCCACAATTAAAGGCCAATGAAAGGAGACAAGAGGAGGCCCGAGCACCTTCCCTCAAGCTATGCACCTTCCAATGGGAACACAATGAAATGCAAGATAATCACAATAGTAATTTTGCCTTAATCACAAAGTGTTGTTTACAATGCAAATACCTCTCCTCTTATGGCATGGAGGGTCTTCCATAAGTGTCTACTAACTTATGGGACTAGTTTGTTTCTAGGCTTTCTAGAACTTCTAATTTAGGATTTAGAACTTCAAATTTCTTAACTTAGGAAAACTTAAGATAAAATACTTCTAATCTTAAGTTTCCTAAGTCTAAGTTCTAAATCTAAGTTTAAGCTATTTTATTATTATTTAAGCTTCTATTCATGGACTTACAAAACACATGCCATGGCTGAAGTTTATTGACAGAGACTCATACGTGGTCTTACAAAACACATGCCACGGAGTTCTATTTTTTTATTTTTTATTTTCTCTGTGTTAGCACAGTTGCTAACATTATCCCCCTCTTTATTGGATTGGTGGTTCCCCACCAATCGATGCCTTTTCGTCCTGGATCTTTTGTGCTTCTTGGAAGCGAGATTGTTGTTGTCAGGAGTGGTAGATTGTCGTGTTGATGCCCTCCATCATTTGCCACCGTAATTTGTTCAGGAAGGGCATGGGTCTGTAATAATGGAGCATACCCTGGAGAAAGTTATGGATTTTCCATAGCTCCACCATATCAACGTGTAGAGCGGAAGTGAGTGTAGCACGATAATAGAGCCTTGCAACGTTGATATGGTCGTCTTGCGTTTGCAAGGGTTTATTGATATCAAGGGCGATTGGGGGTAACCCTCGATCCCAAAAACCTCTGAGTTCTACCAGAAATGCCACCAGGCCGCAATTATCCACAAAATATCTGACGTCGCGATCAAGATTGCCATGGTGCTTCTGGTAGAATACTCGGCAGTTGGTGACCATGTCTTTGGCTAAGTTGTCGGTATCCATGCCTGTGAGCTTAGGCCAAACAATTATATCCTTGACCTTGGTGGTAGGAAATGGTTCTCGCCTCACTACTGGATAGTAATAAAGATTGGTGCGCATGTAGGAGGGAGCTTCGAGATACCATGCCATTGAGGTCTTACTTTGTAGGAAGAGCTGATGACGCCATAGAGGTTGTGGACCCAGGAATTTGACTGCTTCTTTATGTGTCTGACACTGGTCCAAATCTGGCAGTATGTAGTCACCTCGTCCTTTCGTTGTTGGATACTTCTTTGCAAACTCCTGAGAGATGCGCAACTCCTTGCTTGGTTCTATGGGCGTGATTCTGTGCCAGATGGTTGGTGCTTCAAAGGCAATCTCGTGTTGAGTTTGTGGATCGGGTTCAAGAGTGAGAGGAGGCGAGGGGTTAGCTTCTGCTCAGGAGAAAATTGTCGTGGAATGAAGGTGGGGTCAGTGGTGTCGAGAGGGTTAAAAGCAGTGGAAGGAAAAAGATAATGTTGGGAGCTGGTACCCCCAGAGCCTGACGGATTGGTTGGTGTTTGAGCTTCTTGCCGCAAGGGTTGGCCTTGAAATGCGGATCCTTGAGTTGCAGGAGGAGGCTGTTGGAATCCTGCTCCATCTCCACCATCTGATCCATCAAAGTGGTGTCCTGAATCATGGAATTGGGCGTGCTCTGCATGAACCACTGGTGTCGACTAGACAACGACCTTTAAGCATTCTTCCAAGGTGGCTATGTGCTGGTTTAAGGCCTCGACGGAAGTAATGTATGATTGTTGTAATTTTGAGTGTTGCTCCATCGTGGCTTTCAGCTCTTGGGCTAGCGTTTGATAGGCCACCACTGGAATGGCAGTTCCCTCAGGAATATCTGGTGGTGGAAGTCGTTGAAGTCCACCATTTCCAACTGTTCCTTCATAGCGGAACGTGCTACTTGTGAATTTGCTACAACCTCATCCTTTTCGGCTTTGAGGGTATCGATGGTTTGCTGCATGTTGGATACCTTCAGATGAAGTTGGTTCTGGAGGTGGAGTAGCATCTGCTGCTGTTATTGATTGTAATTCGTGAGGTTTTGGATCTAGAGCTGTGGTTGTTTGTTTTTCTCCTCCAGCCTTGCTTTTTCTTTCTGAAGGTCCGCCATAGCACCATCGTCGAATTGCCGCATAGTGTACTATCCTCCTAGGGTGCCGAATAGATTGTATTGGAGCTCATTCATCAACCATACCGCTTTTTGGGCTGCAAGGGGTAACTGCTCCCAAGGACCAATGTCGGGGAGGGTGCGTGTGTAGTTAGGATACGACATTGGGTTAAATGGTAGAAAATCAGGAGCAGGGCTAGACAGAGGTGTATAAAAAGCAGTTGGAGGTGATTGTGGATTGAGGGTTGCAAGAGGTGGGGAGATACTGCGTGGCAGAGATTGTTGGATTGGGTTAGTGGTGACAGTGGTTGATGGAAGTGCAGCTAGTAATTGTAGTGCAAAATCATCTACGTTGACTGTGGAGTCAAGTAGGGTGAAGATTTGTACAGGTGAGGGCTTTTGTGGAAGTGTGGAAGTGAAGCCCATGTTGAGAGTTGGTGAGGGTGTGGAGGTGGCAGTAAATGGTGGGGGCGGTGGTGGGAGTGTGAGAGCAATTGATGGAGAGGAGATTGTCTGTGTGGATGGAATCATGCCCATAGGATCAAAACCGGAATTGTCTGCCGCTACGAAGCTATCTGCTGCTGCCGCTACTGCTTGTCTGCATTGTTGGACCTGGTGAAGTAAGGCCGTCTGTTTCTCTAGGAACTCCTTTTGGACCTGAGATGGTTTAAGACTCCCTCTGGATTCAGCATATTTCACTCTGATGTCGCTGGATAGAATGTCATGTGGGACATCGGCTTCTATGTTGATCGCCTTCCCTTTCTGCTTCTTACTAGGTGGGGCTGGTGAGACCGGTTCTGCTATCGGTTGGGGGGTGGCTCGCTTTTTTGTGCTTGGATAAACATCATCCAGTTCCATGATGGCAGCAGCCACCCTAGACCCCAATTGTTTGGTGACCGACATGTGGAGGAGATACCCACATTTGGTAGTTGGTTTTTGGGCTTTCAGAGCGCCGCACAACTTTTCTGCTACCTTCTCAGCCCACTTGTAATTTTGAGTGGGATCATCCATGGTGAGGATCAAAGAAAAGAGGTCGCTCGGTGGTATGCGATCCATCTTGGTGGTATGCACTTCGACCATGGTGACGAGGATTTCTGAGGCGGCCCGTAGATGGGGATCCGTGATGAGGCAGTTAGCGATCCCGTCGTTGGTTTGGGCAATGGTTTTGCCATCCAGTGTCAGAAACTTGGTGAAGTACTTGGCATCATAGTTGGTGCCCTTTCCATGGATTGTCTCTCCGAGATTAAGGAAGCCGATGCTCAGGAGATCCCCAAGAGAGACGTTGATAATGGTATAGCTGCCACTCTTGGATGTAATCCGGAAAGTTTGGAACTCATCCGAATAGGTGGAGTAGGCTGCTCGGATGAGGCTCTCGCTCTACTGGTCCCGGAAAAGTGTCAGATCAAAGCCAAGGTTGGTGAGGATATCCTTGGCCAGGGTGAGATGCTCGGCGTAAATATTGAGACAGATCATGAATATATCCCCTGAATAAGGACGAGGGGGTTTACGGCGATGCAAGCTAAGCGAGGAATCGCGAGAAGCCATGATAGTAGTGATTTTAGATTGCTCTGAGAATTTTGAAAATTTTGAAAAAAATTGGCATGAACTCGAGAGCAGCAATCTAAAATGAACTCGTGGAGAGAAGGGTGGAGGACTATATATAGACTTCTTTTGGCAGGAATTTGCAACTTCACTCAGAAATCGTACTCTGTGTCCACGATTTGTTAATGATGGTCGCGAATTTCGAGGCAATATTATGAGAACCCGTGAATTCTTGTAAGTGATTTTTTTATGTCAAAAGAGAAAAAATATCTGACAGTGCAAAAATGTGTCTAATTAGAATTCGCAGAGATAACAGAGAAATCGTGAAGATAAATTTGAGCTCCAACGAATTGTTTGCAAATTTTGATAGTGGATATCTGATGAAAAAAACTACTTTTTTCTATTTTTAGAAATTTTTGTCTCTAAGACAGAATTCGCGGAGGCCAAAAATGAATCGTGCACTGTCAAAAAGGGGCCAAGCGAATTCTATCTGAGATGATGTGAAAAAAATTTCTTTTGAAACTAATGACTCTTGTGGTTTTCTCAGAGAAAGCTATTGGTATACCAGATCTGATAGTATCTTGATGGTTTGAACAAGAAAGCACAGCAAAAATGTTGTCGAAATGGCATGAAGACAAAAAAGGAAGAAAAATAGTAGGAAAGAATACAACTAATACATATCAAGATAAAAACAGGGTTCATTGTACTTTCTCAGTCGGCTCTCATTGACCACAGTGTCGAGGATATCGCCTTGAAGGGTTTGGAGTTGTACATATCCAGAGGCAAAGATTTTTTTAATGACGTAAGGTCCTAGGCCAAAAAATTTCAGTTTGCCTTTGAAGGCTTTGGCCTGGTATAGCAGGACCTTATCTCCAACTTGAAAATATCGAAGTTTCAATGATCTATCATGCCATGCTTTTTGTCGTCGTTTGTGGACTTTTGAGCATGGATGCTGATCCTTCGTGTTTCACAGAGTTTCTCCAGATGGAATAACCTGTTTGCTAGATTCTGATGAGTATCAAGCTCAAGGTTATAGGCTACTCGAAGGGAGGGGTTATGGAATTTCACATTGGCCATATGTGAGCTGGAAAGGGGTTAAGCCTGTAGCTCGCTTCAGGGTGGTGTAATAAGCCCAGAGAGCAGCATGGAGTTTGAGTTCCCAATCAGATCGGCTAGATTCGACGGTTTTGGTGAGAATTCCACATAGGATTTTATTGGTGGATTTTGCCTGGCCATTGCAGCGTGGATAGTATGAAAACTTTTGCGATGTATCACAAAAAGATTGGAAAGAAGATCTACTATGACAGAGTTAAGGAAATGTGTACCCCTATCACTGATAAGCTCTAGAGGACATCCAAACCGAACTATAACCTGTTCATAGAGAAATTTGACGGTAGAACGAGCGTCACCATTACGAACAGCTCTTGCTTCAACCCATTTGGTGCAATAGTCCATAGCTACTATGATGTAACGAGATTGTGTGTGTCGAGCAGCAGGACTAATAGGTCCTACATAATCAAATTTCCATTTCTGAAAAGCTTGATCAGTGGGTACGGGGTGTAAAGGCATGTAGTCTATTTTTTGAAAGCGTTTTGTGCGTTGGTAGACATCACAAGCCTTAGTGTAATTGTGCATATCCTTGAAGAGTGTTGGCCACCAAAAATTGGCCAAGAGGATTTTCTTAGCAGTTGTTTCAGAAGAGAAATGGCCGGCACCAATACCTTCATGAGTGAGGGAAATTACAGAGGGTATTTCTCCTTCAGTAAGACATCGTCGGATAATTCCATCCATTTCTTGCTTGTACAGTTTTCTTGCGATTAACGTATAAGGTTTTGTTTTGAGGACCAACGCACGTTGTTCAGGTTTAGAGAAGGAAGGATCCATCTGCCTTGAAGTTAAATATCCTGTAATTTCCTTAGCCCATATAGGTGTAGAGTCAACTTGGAAAAGGATTGCATCTGGTAAATCATCGTTGACGCCTTGATCAGGGGTAGGAAGGTTACGAATTCGGGATAGATGGTCTGCTAGAAAATGCTGAACTCCCTTATGAACCACGATCCTAAACTCAAATTCTCGTAGTAATAGGATCCATCTAGTAATACGGCCTGTGGTGCAGGTCTTGTTGATGAGATACAACAGCGCTTGATGATCAGTGAAGAACGCAAAGACTTTTCCTAGAAGATAATGGCGAAACTTCTGAACCACATATACCATTGCCAAGGCTTCGCGTTTGGTAGTGGTATAATTGACTTCAGTAGGTATCAATTGTCGACTAAGAAAACGGATTGGGTAGTCCTTTTTGAATTCTCTCGGTTGGGTGAGTACTGATGCATCGGTATGCACATGGAATTCTTTAGAATAATCAGGAGCCCAAAGGATGGGTGCATTGGTAAGGGCTTCTTTGAGTTGATTAAAGACGACGCGTTGTTCATGCGTCCATTTGGGAACTACAACTACTTTGTAGATTAAGCGTGCTTTGTTCGTGAAATAAAAAATAAAGCACCAATAGTAGTTGGCATGGCCAAGAAAGGAGTAAACTTCACGTATCGTACGCGGTTCCGGTAGATTTTGAATGATAAGGATCTTTTCAGGGTCAGTGGCAATGCCATTTCGTGAGATAATATGTCCTAACACAATACCATGGGTTACCCAAATCTAGCATTTTTCAGGATTAAGAGAGATGCCGAAGCATTGACATTGGATAAAAAAAATTGCGAGCACAGACAGATGGCATATTTCTTCAGAATGTGCTCCTAAATTGTCCAAGTGAACTTCTAAGATATCGCCCATCTGCTGAGAAAAGGCCGCTTGCATAACACGTTGGAAGGTGCTAGGAGCATTGGAGAGACCAAAGGGCATGACTTTCTAGCAAAAGGTTCCCCATTTTGTGGCAAAAGTGGTTTTGTGTTGATCTTCTTCAGCGATTTGGATCATATTGTATCCGCTAAAGCCATCTAAGAAGGAGTAAGCCTCATCTCCTGCTAGATTTTCTAAGATGGATTCTCCGAAAGGTAATGAAAAATGATCACGTTCAATGACGGCGTTAAGTTTCTAAAAATTGACATAGATTTGGAGTTTTCCATTTTTCTTGGGGACGATGACCCACTCAATATGCTCAATTTCATAGATAAATCCCGCATCTAAGAGGCATTGTAATTCTTCTTCGATCTTGGCCTTATAGATGGGATTGCATCTGTATGGATGACTCACAGTGGGTCTCACACTCGGTTTAAGTGGGATACGATGCACAACTACTTGGGGTGAGACGCCTTTCATGTTTTTATAGGTCCAAGCAAAGACATGTCGAATTTTCGCAAGAGCTTTTCAAGCCGTCTGCGTTGTTCGCAATTGAGATGAGCTCCGACGTGGACAAGATATTTGTTGGTTTCATTTGGTTCACTCAGGGAAAGGGCTATGGTTTGTGCAGGGCCTTCGTAGGGTGAATTACTAGTTGGCTCACATTGAGCTTGGGGTAATTGGATTGTGACATCCTCGATGCAGGAACATCATGGGCTGGAGATTCGAGGGGGGCCTTGTCTTTCTCTTGCAGGGATGGTGCTTGGAATTTTTTGGGGACTAGTGTAGGACTAGAGGCAATCTCATGAACTTCTCAAACAATGGTGAGGTCGCCCGGCGGTTGAATTTGAAGTGGTTTTTTCATTTTCTCTTTCATAGTATGACCACGTGGTTGAGGTTTCCGTGGTGGAGAGGTGTGTGGATGAGGGACAGTTGGTATGTCATGGAGGATCTCGTCAACAATTTGAAAGATAGTCTCCTCCTCACAGAGATCCCATGGATAGTGTGGGCATTTGGGATGGTAGAATTTTGTCTCAGGTTTTTCTATTGCAACCTTGGCAACTGGTTCCACCTTGGAAGTATGTTGCGGATAGGTCCTAGGTGGGAGTGCTTGTGAAGATTATTCAAATATTATATTCCTATCTCGAGTTTGTGGTCATGTCCATGATAATTTCCTCTAGATTTCATGTTGTACATATAAGAGTGTGAATTGAGCACATATCCTTCTAGTGTAGTTCAGATTTGAGTTAGATAGGTTCAATTGTAATGACATGCATATATTTTGATAGCATGCAAAGTCTTATTGTATGCATGCAAGCCACATGCAATCAGTGCATGCAACATGCAAAGTAGTTTCTATGACTGTCTAGGCAATTTTATGAGTTGACATGCAGTACATGCACCATACATGCATGCAGTTACACATGTGGATCTCTGGTAGGTGAATTAGTTCACTTAAGTGGACTTTCCATGCAACTCCACTGTAGGAATTCGAGTCTGTCTTATGTAGGGAAAGTTGGGTATGTTTTGCCATATTGTGAATATTGAGATTTTGGTGTTTTGGACTCATTCTCTCTCTACCCGCATTTTCTATGTATGATTTTCTCTTTCTACCCAAGAGCAGCCTCTTTTTCCCATACTGAACACTTAGAATTATTTCTGACATTCATTTCTCATAGTGAAGAGTTAGATTTATTCATCAGATGTATGCCATTGTGCTCTTGCCTTAGATTTTGCAAGCATACTGTTCTTTGATCAATCTTGTGCAATCACAACACCTCAGTAAGATCCTGTAGGGTGTGTGATGAAGTTCACACGTGCTAAAAACTTCACATGGTATCAGAGCTCCATGCTTTGAAGAGGTGAGGGTGTATACATCAGATCATCAATGTTTTTGCTTCTATGAACTTGGATTTTGGAGAAGGATTCAAACTCGATGAGAAACAAGCAATCTATGGATCATAAGTGGATCAAATCAAGGCTGATCTGATCCAGCAGAGCTCTGTATGGACAGAGAGCTCACACGTGTGAAATCAGCCCTCACTATGAGTGCTACTTCTCAAGGAATGATCCAGATTTGATGTTCTATAGCTTGTTGGATAGGTATTGAAGAGTAGAATGTGTTGCTCTTGTTTAGGCAATCAGAGAGTTTGAGAGGGTACTCAACTCGTGGGATATGCCAAAGTGAGCACACATCTGTCTTTTTCACCAATTCCATCGATTTTCATTGTCAAACAAGTAGGATTGGATAGAAGTGAGTGTTTTGAGGTCTTAGATTTTTCATTTCACACATATTATTGTGTTTGAGTTGAAAGAAGTTCCTAGAGAGTTTTTCAGTACATTGAAACTTGTGGGAGAGATAGACTTCTTGCTTGCATGTGCTTTTTCTTTTGTGATTGAAGCAAGATCCAAATTCAAGATAGATTGATTTTTTGTATTGAGAATTTGTTCTCACATCTTTTGCTAAATTTCATAGGGTGGATCAACATCTATGTTATATCCTAGATTGAGATAGCAAGCAACATCCTTTCAACTCCATTTTTTTTGTCATTACTAGAATTTCTCACCAAGAAGATGCTTTCATCTGGTTCACATTTCTTAGAGCACAGTGAGGGATTAACATCTTCCAATTATGCAATGTGGAAGATCAGAATGGAATCATTGTTGATTCTACAAGATGTAATGGATATTGTGAGTGGAGCTGAAGAAGAACCTGCTGCACCTAATGAAGCTGCAACATTCCACAAAAGAACCAGAATTGCTTTTCATTTTATAAAAATGAATGTTACCAATGAAGTGTTAAGAGATATCAGTACATGCACAACTACCATAGAAGCTTGGGATACTCTAAAAACAATCTAATAAATAAAAAATACTTCTAGATTGCTTACACTTAGAAACCAAATATTTCTAAGTTATCAGAGAGTAGATGAGAGTGCTTTATCATATGTCATGAGAGTTAAGGATCTTCATCAAGAGTTAGCTGGTATTAGTGATGCTCTTAAGAACACTGAACTTGTTCAAGTAGTCCTAAATGGACTTAGAGATGAGTATGACAATATTGTGCAGACTTATGCTGTCAGAGAGGATTTTCCATCCTCGGAGACACTGCAAGGTGTTCTCATTGCTGAAGAAAGCAAGCAAGAGAACATGATGCTGAGGATCAACAGACTTTCATTGAAAGATGGTGGAGATGACAAAGCACTCTTCATCAGAGACAAGTCAAGAGGCAAGGTCAAAGGACAACAACACTTCAAGAAGGACAAAGCCAAAGAAGGTGGTGAGGATCAGTTCTCACAAGGTGCAACATCCAGTGGCAAGAAGAAGCTATCAAAGATCAAGTGTTTTTTTTGTGGAAAGAAAGGACAGTATGCATCAAACTATTTCAAGAAGAAGAACCAATCTAAGCAAGCTAACCTTACTAATGAGGATGAGTGTGAGGGTGTAGGGAGTGAAAGAGAGGATTCATTAATGATGTCTACTTTTTCACCTTTCTCTTTTAAGAATGAAGAAGTCTGGTGGATAGATAGTGGGGCTAGTTCCCACATGTCTAGTTCTAGGAACTCTTTCACTAATCTCATGCCATATTTAGGTGCAAAAAGGTCAATCTATACTGCTAATGATGTAGAGTGTAGAATTGAAGGAATAGGTAGTATTCCATTACATGCATCATCATCAAAATCTTTTTGCTTACATGATGTACTGTATGTACCTAAATTGACTAGGAATCTCATTAGTGTAGGACAGTTGTTTGATAGTGGATTGGATGTCAAGTTTCAAGTTGACAAGTGTATAATCTCAAGAGAAAGAGAAGATCTGACTTTGATTGCTTTGGATAGGAAATCCACAAGTGCTTACACTATATTTCTTGGAAAAAATTTGGTTTCTTGGCTATCAAAGAAGCAGGCAACTATTTTCTTATCATCATGTGAAGCTGAATACAAATCTCTTACAACCACAAGAAAGGAGGTTTTATGGATCAAAAGGCTACTTTTGGAGCTTAAGTGTTATGCAGATGAAGATTTACCAATCATCAAGAATGATAACATTTCTGCTCAGACTCTTGCAAATAATCCAGTCTTTCATGCAAGGAGCAAGCATATTGAAGTGGCTCATCATTTTGTAAGAGAAAAAGTCATTGGAGGAGAGATCTCATTGGAGTATGTTTCATCTTTAGATTGTGTTGCAGATTTTCTCACCAAGACTCTACTCAAGAATGTCTTTATGAAGATGAGGTCAAACCTTGGCCTAATTTCGAAATCTATGCTGATAGGAACATAAATTTTAAAGAGAGCGTGAAGATTATTAAAATATTATCTTCCTATCTCGAGTTTGGGGTCATGTCCATGATAATTTCCACTAGATTTCATATTGTACATATAAGGAGTGTGAATTGAGCACATATCCTTCTAGTGTAGCTCAGATTTGAGTTAGATAGGTTCAGTTGTAATGACATGCAGATGTTTTGATAGCATGCAAAGTCTTACTGCCTGTACGCAAGCCACATGCAATCAGTGCATGCAACATGCAAAGTAGTTTTTGTGATCTACACATGTCTAGGCAATTTTATGAGTTGACAAGCAGTACATGCACCATACATGCATGCAGTTACACATGTGGATCTCTGGTAGGTGAATTAGTTCACTTAAGTGGACTTTCCATGCAACTCCACTGTAGGAATTCGAGTCTCTCTCATGTAGGGAAAGCTGGGTATGTTTTGCCATATTATGAATATTGAGATTTTGGTGTTCTTGACTCATTTTCTCTCTACTCGAGTTTTCTATGTATGATTTTCTCTCTCTACTCGAGAGCAGTCTCTTTTTCCCATACTGAACACTTAGAATTATTTTTGACATTCATTTCTCATAGTGAAGAGTTAAATTTTCTCATCAGATGTATGCCATTGTGCTCTTGCCTTAGATTTTGCAAGCATACTATTCTTTGATCAATCTTGTGCAATCACAACACCTCAATAAGATCCTGTAGGGTGTGTGGTGAAGTTCACACGTGCTAAAAACTTCACAGTGCTTCCATGTAGTTAAGGATCTGAATATCATAAATGTCCATATCTTCTGGGCAATTCTGAATTCGTAAGACGTTCTCGTCATCAATGAATAATTTGTCTGATTCATTAGTAGGTAGCCATGCAACATTTAGCAGTTCATCATGGTGTGGAAGAATATCAATAAAATTGATATTGATGATAGGTGTATCCAGATCAGGTAATTGGTCGTGATCGATCGGGAGTGGAGAGGTGCAATTATCCTGATGCTGAGCACAACAATCGACATTTACACAATCAATGGTAGCTAGACTGTGACTCCAGTTTATGATATCAGTAGATTTAAGTGGCTGGACTGGTATGGCTCAAATACTGAGTTGGTGGTTGAGGATGCCTCGTCATGGATGCATGCAGGTTTGAGTTTACCCGTTGAGTCACTAGTGATAGAACTCTCAGCCTTTGCTCCATTCATGAACGACTCGTGCATTGGTGAGCCACAGACGAACAAGTAGTAATTCATAAGAATAGGCATTATTGGGAATATCAAGTACTACGAGATCAATAGAAAACTTGAGACTTCCTAGTTTGATCAGCACGTGCGGAAGGAAACCAGTAGGTCAGACCACACTTTGATCAACCATCCGAAGATGACAAGTAGGTTTGGCTAGCTTGTCTCTCAGATTCCAATCCATCATGAGGGATGTGGAAATGATATTAACCCCGGAACCTGCATCAAGTACTGCTAAAACTTCACGATATTGATGATGGGTAGTTGGGATTTTGATGTTGCCTCGTTCGCTGAGTGGATTGGTTAGATGTAAGGGCATTTTAGGCAACTCATCAATAGTGGTGGCAGTATTGGATTGGATCTGTTATTTCCACTGGCCAGCATGCCTCTAGAGTACATGGAAGGAAAGAGTGACATTGGCTTGTAGTAAATCTCTCCAAACTTCGGTACCTTCAAGGGTTTTGCTTTCAAAGGGCTTGTGAGGTACTATGAGAAGAGGAAGATTGTTGATCGGCATTGCATATTTGCTGGCGATACTGATGATGCAGCCGAATTTTTTCAGATGGGTGAGGGTAAACTATCGGGGTTGAGTCGTCACTTGGAGGAACAGCCTGCGGTTGAGTTCTGCTGGGTGCAAGTGTAGGGGCTTGGCGTTGGGTTTGTGCCGAGTCAAGACTCAAGCAGGATGTGTTTCGATTGGTAAGGTTTCTAGTTGCACTGAATAGATAGGAGCGACTGACTTAGATCGGGATGGGTAGTCCTTCACATGATGTTCAATACCACAGTTTTTACAAGCTGGAGGAAAGCAGAGTTTATCTGGACAGCGAATACTAGGATGTTTACCTGCACAAATAAAGCATCCTCGTATTGCGGGTAGTTGATGTGCGAGACAGCTTGGTTTGGATTGTAAGCTTGGGCATTGGGATCCACTGGTTGAGCATTAGAATCATAGGTATAATAAACAACCGTTTCAGTAGAGTACTGCGGTTGAGTATTGTCTTCTACATAGTAGGTGGCCGGATCGATGGTTTTCGGATCAAGATAATGGACAGCGTTTTGTGGGACAGGTTGGTTAACAACAAACTGTTGACGTGGGGATGGGTATTGATTTGGTGCAGGTGATCGTGGTTGGTAAACCCCTAGTCGTGGCACAGGTTGTTGTGGCGGGTAAGGGCGGTAAGCTCGATAGATGGTAGCTCTGGTGGCTGCTAGGAAATGATTTCACAGTTGAGGGCATTCATTAGCAGTGTGATGCTATGAGCATATCGGACACCAGACATTTTCCCTTTCTGGAAAGGATTTCATATAAATCTGTTTCATGGCAGTTTGGAAATCGGCAGCGAGTTTATCCATATGAGATTGTTGAGCTTTTTGCTATGTTTCCATTTGATGTAGAAGTTCAGAATACTGAGCAATATTATCAGACTTCGGGTGATTAGGATGGTCCGGATTTTTAGATTTCTTTTCACGATGGTCAAAGTCATCGTCGAAACCTTCATCTTCTTCACAGATAGCATCGGTCATCACATCTTCAAGTTGATCATAAAGGTCAACTAGTTTGAGTTCATGGCGGATGTTTTTAGGCAATCCAACTAAGAATAGTTTTATGGCTATTCGTTCGATGATATTTTCATCAACACATTCTACTTTGAGACGTTTAAAATACTCAATGTAGTTTCAAACAGACTCTTCGCGATGCATCTTGATATGAGTAGTTTGAATAAACGAGCTCTAAGTCAGTTTGGCTGGTTTGAAACGCTTGATGAGAGCGTCCTTGAGGGTGGTCCAAGAAACAAGATCAGGAGCTTTGAGATTCAAGTACCACTCCTTGGTGGTGCCATAGAGTACCATGGGAAATAGACGAAGCTTTTCAGGTTCAGAGGTATCTCCATAAAAACGGCATGCATTATCAAAGCCTTGGAGAAATCGGACTGGGTCAGATTCGCCATCGTACCTTAGTGCATCGATACGTGGAATTCTTCATTCTAGTCATGGAGGAGTCGGATTAGAAGATTCAGCACAATCACAAGACATGATGCAGAATACGGATGAGCAAGACAGTACTGTAAAGGGCAGTTTGCTTGTAGAATGGATAGTGTAGGACAAAAATTGGTCTATCTGGTCGTGATAGAATTTGCGGATAGGCTGAGAAATCGTGGAAAGGCAGATAAATTTAACTGTAATATTCGCAAATTTTGACAAAGAGTTCTGAATGTTAGAATAGTGATTTTTTTAGATTTTCTGAGAAAAAATTGGAGTTTCAGAATCTGCTGGTAGGATAGGGAAATTGTGCTCTTCGAGAACAAATTCTTAGACTGGATGGCGAATTCTAACAGAGATGTTTGATTGGTAGATAGGAAATATGGAAAAGAATGTGATTTTATAACAATAAATGGGCAAAATCTATGAGATAGAATTTGCGGAGCTGCTGGAGGACTGATCTTGATGAGATCTAGCCTCCGTGAAGCCAGAAAATTCTAGGACAAAAATTTGGGTGAGAAATAAGGGATATTGACAGTATATCAGGTTGTTTTCTCAAAATCTGACTGTGGTCAGGATTCGTGGAGGTGATAAAATGAAAGATCAGGGTCTGTTAGGGCTACAGATAGGTTGAAAATTCTGATATACCTTTTTGGTTGTGAAAAAATGCAACACTATGACCAAAATCCATTTTAAAGACACTGTCGGATGTTTTGCATTTTTTCACCTTCGGGAAAATGCGACATTGTGACCAAAATCCATTTGAAGCGCACTGTCGGATTTTTCGCATTTTTTGCACCTTCGAAAAAAATGCGACACTGTGATCGACGTCGCCAACTTATCCTAAACCCTAAAAACACCTGGACCGCTAAATATCCCAAGGGCAGTTACCCACTTTGTACATATACAAAGACTGGCGTAAATAGCATTCAATGCTTATAAGATATTTTTTTAAGACACTTGTAAATATATACTACTAGCTGAATCAAGCAATGTAAGTGTTTTTTTTTAACATTATAATCAGAGTTCTTCTGTAGCCAATGTTATCACGCTCAGCAAGCTGAAGTTCTCACTTCAAGCCATTGTACTCGTTGTTAATATTAATCAGAGTGCAATTTTTGTCTCACTACTGTATTGTTCATTTGTGCAATTTTGTATGAATGATTCATCTTGAATATTTCTGCTGTTAACTGTTGCGTTTCCGTCCCTACACATCTACGCTCAAGCTTCCGCTGCCAGTCATCCCCACATTTTACGACATGGTATCAGAGCGGCATTTCAGTAATCTGTATTTCTACTACGGATTATTAGTCTTGTTTCTACCAAGATGTCTCTCAAGCAAATGCGCAGCCAACAATATTTCGACAATCATTGTTTCTACCAACGATCTCGTTCAACCAGAATGGATCCATCATCTAGTTCATCTCTCATTGACAAACCCGATGGAAATAATGTGACCATCTCTTAAGATTCAAGATGAAGGTTATATTACTAGCCAAAGAACTGTGGGACATCGTTGATGGCACAGAGCTCAAACCAGAAGGTAATGCAGTCAGCATCACCAAGTGGAGACTAAGAGATGGCCAAGCATTTGCTATAATCACTCTCAACATCAAGAAAACTCAGATCAGTCACATATGTGTTGTTCAGGCTGCTAAGAATGCATGGGTTATCTTAGCAACTCTCTATGATATCAGGGATGTTACTTCTAAGGTACACTTAAGGAAGAAATTCTTCACCTTAAGGATGCTTGACGTAGAAAGTGTTTTGAGTCATCTCAACATGTTCAAAAATCATATGGATCAAATGATTGCAATTGGCTCAGTCATAGAAGATTGTGATGCACTCATGACTCTATTATCGAGTCTACTTGAAACCTACAAAAATTGGGTAATGACAATTTCTACCCAGGAGCACCTCACTCTATCAAGAGTAATATCGCTGCTTCTACAAGAGGAGATCAGAAGATCAGCATCCTCCTCAGGCTTAGGATCGGATCCTCAAGCTCTATATTCGAAAAATCATAAGTTTAGATCCAAGATATCTACAAAGTTAGTTATACTGACAAGAAGAGCAACATGCAATCTCTGGACCAAATTCTGGTTCAGGATCGAATTCAAGTTCTTCATCATTCCAACGAGTGCAAAAACTATTCTACAGATACTGTAAGCCACAAACTCAAGGACTGCCGAACTTTGAAGTACAACAACGATAATTCTATGTCCATCTCATATGTATTTCTCAAGGTATCTTGATTATTAGTGTGTAGAATGTGTTGTTTTATTATTCATCTTGCATCCGCATGTGTGAATGACTGTAGGCTGTTGTTATTGTATGGACTGAGACAATACCAAATATAAATGCTTATGATTAGATTTTCATGCATTTTCAAGTTTTAGCATGTGTAAAGTGATGATTTCTGTTTACAGATTCCTTGTCTGAAAATATGTGAACTAGATGATCTTCTTCTGCCTGTCAGCAAAGATTGTGGGTCATTTTATCTTGTTTATCTTGTTCGTTTTAGGCGCAAATCATGCAGAATGGACTGGTATCATTGTGGTATTTGTCCTGCCTGTCAGAGGACGACTCAGTGCAGTCACTCTTGAACTGAATTCATGTGATTTAAATCAAGCATGCAGATCATGCATTCAACCAAGAATGTGGAGTGGTTGAATATCCATGAAATCCTACTCTATGCTACAAAAACGAGTTTGAATCAGATCCTAAACTAATAACAACTAATCTACACATGCATTAAACTACAAAGCTGAAAACAAGAACTAATTCAAAGAATTTTTGAGGTTCCAAAGATCAAGAAACACCATTTCTTGATTTTTGGTTCTCAAAGGACGCCAAGAAATGGAATGCAAGGGGGTTTGCAAGATTTACATCACAAACCATCTCATGATGGATTGCCGAAAATAGGTGAGATAATGTAATGCGAAAACTTCTTACTTCCAATGCATGACTACACCTATAAAAAATTGAACAAAAATAGTAGTGATAGAAATCATGTTCAATCTATAGCAACTAACTTTCGCTAGATAGTAAGTGATTAGCCAAACATAAAGTATTAAATTCTCAGACAATTTCTATCAGTTACAAAGGCAATACAGAGATGCATGCATTTTGACACATATTGAACACAATAAAAAGGATAATATTGATTCAGAAAAACAAATCAGATGCCACTTAGTGCAAGAAAATAGCAGATAGAAATCACACACTCTAAGCTGTCTCTGAATAACTGAGAATATGTCTAATAATAAGCAGCTCTGTTGATAACCAGTAGCACAATAGCAACTCCAAAATAAATCTCTAAAAGACTGAGCTAGAATGCTCAAGAGAGTTCAAGCTTGCAAGCTTGATAGAGAGCTAACTACAATACTTTCTGATTGTGAATGATCTGCTTGATGAGAGCGCATGAAGTGTCGTGTAATAACACTCAACTCCTTCACAATTCACAATGTTGATTCGTTGCTTGAAAAAGATGTATGAACAGCTGATTAATACTAAGTAATCAGGTCTTCAAATATGATTGCCAGTTGGCTGGAGTCCGTTGGCATTCATCCAATTATTCTCAGAAGTTACTTGCTGATAAGCGATGAAATTGGTCATAAACAGTCTATCTGCATAAATGAACCAAAATCGTCAATCTGCAGAAATGAATGTAAACTGCCACAAGTGACAGTGTCGGCTTTTTGCGAAAAATGTGACTGTGTCCTAAAATCTCATTTTCTTCATATTGGGGTAGATCCATGCTTTGCCATAGTATTGAGAGGCTACGATACACTCTGATTCAGTGGAAGATAGAGCTATCGAAGATTGCTTGCGACTATTCCAGAAAATTGGACCATTGTTGAGGAAGAATGTAAATCCGAAAGTGGATTTATGAGTTTCTACATCTCTTGCCCAACTTGCATCTGTGAAACCACTGAGTAGATTGAGTTTGTCATTGCCGACTTCTCCATAACAAATGCAAAAGTCCACAATAGCTCGAAGATATCTCATGAATTTGATAAGAGCCTTCCAATGTGTTACACCAGGGTTAGTCATAAACTGACTGAGAGAGCTGACTGCAAAAGCTATGTCTAGCCTGGTACAGATCATGGCATACATAAGAGATCCTATAATAGAATGGTAGCGATACTCACGCATCTGCTGCTTCTCATGAATTGTTTGAGAACACTGGTCCTTTGACAATTTGAGACCTGGTTCCATTGGTGAGAGAGCTAAGTTGCAATTAATCAGATTATGTCTACCTAACATGTTGTAGATGTACTTTTGTTGTGTAATGTAGACCAACCTCTGTTTTCTGTCTCTGTGGATTTGTATACCAAGGCAAAAATGAGCTTCGTTTAGATCGGTCATGTCGAATTCAGAAGATAGCATTGTCTTGGCCTCTATTATCAGATCGGTATTGTTGCTGAAAAACAATGTATCATCCACATATAAAGTGATAATGATAAAATACTGTTGCACTGCTTTGAAGTAAATGTTTGAATCTGAAGAGCTAGGTGTGTAGCTATGATCAATAAGAAAAGTATTGATCCTTTGAGACCATGCTCGAGCAGACTGCTTCAAGTCATAAAGCGCCTTATGGAGTTTACACACATGATTGTGTTTACCCTCGATGATATAACCTTCGAAATGCACTATGTAAATGTCTTCTAAAATAATTCCATCGAGATATGTTGTATGTACATCCATTTGATGTATTTCTAAATCGGCTGCGACAAATGATAGCAAAAGTCGAATAGAAGCCTTATCCTTTATGTAGAGGAAAGGTTGATGCTTATATAAAGTTTCTCCACTACCACCACCCTTCTTCTTGTCTTCTTTATCGAAGGAAGCTTGATTGCTCAACGACCATCTATGTGCTTGTCTAGGTTGGTTCTTGATAAGTGAATTGTATTCACTATCCATCACTAACTTTCACTTATTAGAATCTGCATTCAATATTGCATCATGAATAGTGAGTGGCTCCTCGATTGTTGCTCGGAAGGCTTGAGGTGTATACCTCTCTTTTGGATTTGTCATACGAGTAGATCTGCAAACATTCAGTAGGTATGAAGACTATCTTCAGTATCTCTTTTCGACTAAGTCTTAAATGGAATGATACTTGATAGCTATGTGTTTCATTTTTGAAAGAAATACATGATCTTTTGTAAGATAGATTGTTGAAGTGTTATCCATAAGCAAGACATAAGATTCAGAAATATTTTTATCTAATCTTTCCAACATTTGTTTGATCCATGTTAGCTCGTTTGCCATCTTAGCTGCTGCTACATATTCGGCCTCACACGAAGATTGAGCTAATGATGTCTGCTTCTTGCTTATCTAAAGTATGGCTGTGCCAGATGCTAAAGTACAACCTCCTGAAATACTTTTGCTATCATTCTTTATGGATGCCCAGCTTGCGTTACTATAATATTTGATTCGAAATCCATCTTCGAATAACACACTCCATAGTCTTTTGATTCTTGGAGATATTGCACCACTCTTTTTGCTAACTTCCAATGCAATGATCCTGGATTCTGATTGAATTGGCTTAGCTTATATGTTGCAAATGCTATATCAGGTCTGGTGTTGTTTGCAAGATACAACAATCATCCAATCAGCCTTTGATAGGGTGTATTGGTCATTTGCTTCTCTTCTTCGAGAGTCTGCGGGCAATCTGCCTTGCTCAGTATCGTTCCAGGTATCATGGGAGTATGCACACCTTTGCATTTGATCATGTTGAGAATTTCGATGATTTTCTGAATATACTTTTGTTGGTGAAGATACAACTTGCCACCTTCAAAGTCTCTTTCAATTTATAAGCCTAGATAGCTTTTTGCTTCTCCTAGGTCATTGATCTCAAATATTCCAGAAATGTCTCTTTTGACATCTAAAATAACTTATCTTTCCTTGATAAGATAAGAGTACCATCTACATAAACAACTAGAATGATAATTTTATCTTTGACATGTTTGATATAGACATTCGACTCAGGGAACAAAGGTTCGAAGCCTAAAGAATGTAGTGCTTCATCCTTCTTTTTAAACCATTGTTTGCCTGGCTGCTTGTTTCAAACCATAGATGTTCTTATTCATGTGACATACGAACTCTGGATATTCTTTACTTACAAAACCAAGTGGTTGATCCATGAATAGATCTTCTTCTAACTCTCCATGCAAGAAAGCAGTTTTCTCATCACAATATGGATTTTGAGATCATGAGCTACTGCATAAGCAAATAACAAGCGAATTGATGTGTGTTTGACTACAGGTGAGACAGTATCAGTGTACTTGATATCATATTTATGTGAAAATCCTTTCGCTACCGACCTTGCTTTGTATCTGATGACATTTCCATCAGGACCTGTTTTGATTTTGTAGATCCACTTGCATTTAACTGATTTCCTTTCATCAGGTACAGGTGCAAGTGTCCATACATTGTTCTTATGCATTGATGACATTTCGTCCTTCATTGTTTGAATCCAATGATCTTTATCTGGCCCATCAATAGCTTCTTCGAATGTTTGAGGTTCTTCCACGAAACCACAAAATTCGATAGCGTTGTTGTCTTCTCCTACATCAATCCATATCAATTCGACCCTCGATCTTGTCTTTCATTTAAATCTTCAAAAAATTCACTAGGGCAATTAGGGCTAGCCAACACACTCTATTTTCCAATAAATGCTCTTCCTCAAGACAGATAAAACACCTTGGATACACTTGACATTCTTTCAATGGATAGGGCTTAGCGAAATACAACTAGCAGTTTGGCGAATTCTCAAAGCATAGCACGTGACTGCTTGGCATTGGCTTTTGTCTTCTAAAGTGGTTACCAGGCCCAATCCTCTTCCACGAGTCTCTTTCTTGGCTATATGCACCAATCCTTCTCATTCTACATTCATTCCAATTCTATATTGTCTGCAGGAGAGGAAGAACAGACATTGCTTGGTCTATGTAGGTTATTTATTAGATCTTAGCTTTCTTTTTTGTAATAATCAATGTTCTACATTGAATGATTTAGTACATAGATTTGACCAATATAAATCATGCTGAAGTAAGTAACTGATTTCTTATACAAGTACAATTGTGCATTTATTATAATACATGGGTAGGATGAGATAAGACATTGATTTTATGGTCATTTGTAGTATTGCTTAACTACAAAGTGCGGCTTTGAGATGTATAACATGAGAATAATATAATGAATGATGATATTTGTGTAATTGATTATAGAATTGATTCAAGCAAACAATGATCATACATAGTTAGATTGTATGAGAAAAGCAAATAGACTGAAACCATCATTTTACTTATCGTTAATTTGATTTACTACTTGTCATTGTCTTTGGTGGTACTTGCTACCTTATCCAAATGTCTTTTGACGACCAGTCTTTTCCATCACCACAAATTTTGAAAACGGATTAATGCCACCAAAGACAATGACAAGTAATAAATCAGATTAACAATGACAATGACAATAAAATGGTGTAAAAAGCATCATTGGAAAAATAGATATTATCTGTGTTGAAAAGAATCTATCAAATAAATGTGGCTGCTGGGATTCGAGCCCAGGTCTCCACGGCCACAACGTGGAATTCTCACCACTAAACTACAGCCACCAAGATGCTTATCAATGAAAGCTTTTTCCTCTAGAACTATGATGTGCTATCGTTTTCTTTTTTAATGTTGCAATACCATCGCGGCATCGCCTATGCAAGATTGCATCATACCAAATTCCAAGCTTAGAGCACAGCGACAGCGAGCCGGTTACAGGTGTCGGGGATTCAATGCCAAAAATAAAAAATCTAACAACGTACTTATTTTGATGCAGATACGTCTTTCCCTGGCTCTCTGCCATGTGGGCAGTATTCTGTTCTGTTGGCAATGGGCATCGTAATTTGTGGACACGGGAAATTGGAATTTGAACTTTGATCAACATCATTGCTTGTACGTTGTAAGACAAGCGATTCTTAGTTTGTACATGTTGTTGGGTTCTGCATTATCACGCCTTTTATCAATCCTGACGACTCATTAGATAAAATATTACATCTTCTAATGTAACGTTTCTTTCAAGTTTTTCTATACACACCTCTTGGGTTGGGCTGAATCCTGGAGGTGGTGTAAAAAACAATTAATTATGCCCAACTTTAAGTACTATAAATGAGAGGGCAGGCAATTTTTTTTCTTTAAGAAAACAAATGACTATTCTGCTTTTCAAAAACTGGGCAGAATAGTCACCAAGTATCCATTACGTGATCAGAAGGTGCTTCTAAAAAAGATTTGGTGTGAGAATTTTATTTTCATGGATTATGTCTTAGGAGGCTCAACCTCGTGGAAAAAAAAGAAAAAAAATGATTTTACGGATTTCGAGTACCCAAAATAGAGCATACGGTACAAGAATCTCCTTTTCACTTTCCCTATTGCATGATGCAACATTGCAACTTTTGAAGGTGATTTTGGGAAACTTCTTTTCGGTTTCCGTCCAATGTTGCATTTCTTTTTAATTCTCTTTTGAGTATGATGTACTTTTGAAAGCTTGTTTGTTTCCTAGAAAATGTTTTCTAAATTCTTCGACATAACTTTTGTGGGTTAATATACTTCAGCAAATAAATTTTGAAATTTACATCAGATCGCTAATATAATGATTTAACTAATAAATACATTTCGTCTAGATATATATTCAATAAATTTTGACATTATTTATAGATAGTTAGTATGAAGATTTAAATAATAATTAAATTTAAATAAGTCAGCTAGATATATATTTATGGGGGTGGGGAAGGTCACCCTTTGAGGCCATTCTGTCGGGGAAAGGCCTTCGGTCGAGGGCGGCAGGTGGAAGGCCCTTTCCACGACGAAATGGCCTCGGAGGGTGACCTTCCGCGATGCTAAAACATTTTTTACTTTTTTCTTTTGGCTGTAATTTTTCTTTACATGCACCCTTCCGATCGGAACGTCATGTAATGTTTTTTTCATGCACATTCTGCATTCCGGAAGGTGCATGTAAGCAATTTTGGAAAAAAAAAAAAAAGCGGGTGCAAAAATTATGTTTTGTGAGGCACCTCCTTTTTTTTTTTTTTTTTTTTTCCGAAAACAAGCAAAAACTGATTTTATGGTAATTAAAAAATTCATATTCAAGACTCTTAGTGTCCACAATTTTCTCGGCATTGTCCTACTCCATCAAGAAATTTGAGGACGGATCGTCTTGAGATAATGTTTGTATCGCTACATGTAACTTTTACCAAGTATTAAATTCAAGCTCTCACGAGATACAACTTCACAACATCTACACTTTCACTGTTTTTGAGATATGGAAAATGGTTGTTGAATGTACCTTAACAATCAATTAGTTTGTAGTCCAATAAATATGATGCCAAACATAATGTTTTTGCAAAAGGAAATATTGATCTATTTTCTAGAAATCAACTTCATTCAAAATAATAACAAAATTAATTTTGGAGAAAAATATAGATTCCATTCTAGAACTTTGTTGGCTTTCCCAAACAATGGTCCCACCAACTCATTCCCTTCGATATGATGCACTTTTTTTTCTTCTTCTAAACTTGTTATTAAGAAACAATGGTACCAAAGTTTTCCAAACAATGGTCTACAACTCATTCTCTTCATATAATGCACTTTTTAAAACTTGTTAGTTAGAAAGAATGGTTCCTCTGAAGTACTCTAAACTCTTGCATATTAAAATCATCCAACTACTTAATAAGTAGTTGATTTTGACATTAAGTACAAATAGCTAAACTGATGATAACTTCATAAATATATAGAGCAAAACTAGCCTAATTTTAATCTCTCATAACTAAATAACTCAAGCCTTGTTGCAACCTATCGACACATTTTAACATGAGTTGAGCTATAAATTAATGGACCGGTCTTGTATTGGCTAGATGCAGCTTTTCTTAAGGGTGGTGTAGTGCAGGCGTCCCAAAGGGAGCCGGGAACCACAACTTAGCTTCCCAGCCTTCAACTCTTGCCATCCAAACCCACTTGACATACAAGCAGCCAACTCGCCAACAACGATCAGACTTAACCAACTGGAAGTTCGGAAACCAACATTGAGATCCAACCTGGCGCCATGCTAGATCGGGGGTCCCGATGTGGGTGACTTCCATCCAAGCAAGCCGCCCGACATACATCAAACTTAACCAACTCGAAGCTTCGTTACAAACGAGTAACATCCATTCCAAGCAAGCGGTCTGACTTACATCAGACTTAACCAACTGAAAGCTTCGTCACGAGTGCTGGAAGCCAACCTGGCGCCACACCAGACTGGACAGCCATAAACAGGTAACTTCCACCCAAGCAAGCCATCCAACTCAGCCGACAGGTTAGAGCCCGTTCCCCAAGAGCTTAATTCATTCACGTTCATGCAAGGAACACTCATAACCACAAGCCGCGACATATATGGAAACAACCAGTTCTTGGACCAAATGGTCCCGACAGCATACCGCTGGCGCCACGGACCGAATGGTCCCGACGACATACCGCTGGCGTCTCAGGATACGACCCTCAACTATGTGCCAAATTAAAAAGTTTGAAGCGGCCTTACAACTAGCGCTTTTACCGAACACTAAAACCCAGAAGGTAATCAGAGTCAGTTTGAGAAAAATCCCACTTTATTGATAAATCTGAGAAGGTTACATTTCAAGTGTGTGACCGACCCTAGTCTCCGGGGTGCTAGCATGCCAAGGCGAGTGCCAGGACAACGTTCCAGCAAGGGAGGCTAAGACTTGGTTGGAGCTCGCCCTAATCGCAACCCGCACTCCCCTATAGTATTGGTGGGATTCGCCACCTCCCCTCATACCAAGTACTCTACCCAGGCTGATAAAGCACATTTTCTCTCTCTAGAATTTTCTCTCTCTAGAATTTACTGGTCCCCAGGCTTCCTTTAATCATGCCTAGATCGTGTGAGGTGATTGCACATCGATCTGAGCTCTCTGGACTTCACTAGAACCGATCAAAGATTTTCAGCCATAGGAACTTGGCGCCGGCTGGATTCTGGTCACAGTGGCGCCGGGAGCGGCAGGGGTGCTGCTGGTGCCGGGGACAATGTTAGCGCCAGTGACATCAAAAGTAAAGCTTGTAAAGGTCACTTTACAACATCCACCCCATCTTTATAAAATCTGATGTGCTCATCAGATGTCATATTAAAGTAAAGGTGTCTCCCAATTAAAATTAACTATACATTTGAGCTACTTGGCACAATACTCAATTTACTGGCCACTTTTTATTAACATTGAAGCTGGCACACCACAAGTCGGAGGCTCAGCTCTTTGTATTAAAAAAATACTTAACTTGAAAATATCACTTTGTCTAGGAAAAGCGTAGATTTTATATCGCTTTCGTACCCAAGAACCTTATTAACTGGTGACAGAGGCCTTTCTGTGAAACGTTTGCCCCTGTCGCTTCTGACTTCTAGCTTTGGAACTCCTTTGAGCTCCTGATTTGTTCTTGATGTACTTTGTGTTGAGCTCCCTGAGCTCTAGATTTGATCAATTCCGCACAGGTATCAGGGCTCCCTAAGCCAAAGGATTTATCGTTTGATTGCCCACTTTATGGTCCACTCCGTGCCTTGTTGCTTCTGCACCTTGATTTCTCTCCTTGTCACAGCCTGATCTTGATACTTTTCATTTTTGGCTCTTTGAGGTAGGCAAAGATTGAGTACTCCGCAATGCACCTCTCACTTAGCTTGACGTAGTTGTCTTTGAATCAATCCAAATGTAACCATTGACCTCGTGGAGAGCCAAGGGGTTGCACCAGTTTGATCCGCATACGAACTACCTCTTCGCGTTCATTTGAAGTGCCATGTCCATCGCGCAAAACTTGACTTTCACAATTCCATCACTGGTCAGTTGCCTCACAGTCAAAACAAGAAGTGTACATCTAGCTTGGCCTCAAGTAGCTCTCTTTGAATCAGACACATGCACCCAGAGTTTGCACTAGTCCAATCTCAACACGAACTGTCCGTCCGTTCGAAGTACCAAGTCTCTCGTGCAAGACTCAACTTTCACAGTTCCTTCATTCAGCTGTCTTACACGTAACACAAGTCAGCGTACTCATTATGTCTTCTCATCATTGCTGGTCCAGAGAAAGCCTATAACAAGCTTTCCCTTCCACAACAAAAACTTTTCAACTTATTAGGTCCAAAGTTTGCTAGTCTCCTCATGTGAATATGGCTAGGTCACCTTGAATTTGCCCCCGTTTTGATCAACTTTCATTCAAAATTTGCCCCAAGAGAGAGGTGTGTGTGACAGTTCCCCTCCACTTATAAAAACAGTTGATCGGACTTAGAGTAGAGTTCTCAGACAAAAGCCTTTCCAACACTTTGCTTCCCATCTGCTAGGATTATGGCTTGATCCAACTTGTTGCCAATCTCTGAAGAGGATTCTAGTCTTTTTCCCCTTTGAGGAAAAACACAACTGATACTGGATATCACCCATGCTCAGTGAGTTTCAATTCCAAAGGTAGCCATCCCAACCGAAGACCAACTGCTCCATAGAAGATCTCTTCTGAAATTGCTCTTTCCAACTTTTGACTTCCTGCTTGCGTCTGGTGGGCATCGTCGCAAATGAAACTAACCCAAGAAACAGGCTAGCCATCCATCCTTTGCAAACATCGAATCGTTTCATTGCCGTTCACGTGCGAGTACTTGTACTGCGAATCCGCCCCTAGATTCTGTAGTCCACTTTGTTTGATGGTGTCAAGCTTCAAAAGAAAGGTTCCTTCTCGAGCCATCAGCTCCTTGGCGAGTGCCAGGACAACGTTCCAGCAAGGGAGGCTGAGACTTGGTTGGAGCTGAGTCGCAACCCGCACTCCCCTATAGTATTGGTAGGATTCGCCACCTCCCCTCATACCAAGTACTCTACCCAGGCTGGTAAAACACATTTCCCCTCTCTAGAATTTGCTCTCTCTAAAAAGTCATTTTTTTTCTCTAGAATTTATTGATCTCTAGGCTTCCTTTAATCATGCCTAGATCGTGTGAGGTGATTGCACATCGATCTGAGCTCTTTGGACTTCGCTAGAACCGATCAAAGATTTTCAGCCATAGGAACTTGGCGCCGGCTGGATTCTGGTCACAGTGGCGCAGGGAGCAGCAGGGATGCTGCTGGCGCCGGGGACAATGCTGGCGTCGGTGATGCCGGAAGTAAAGCTTGTAAAGGTAACTTTACAACAAGTGGTTTGACACTACATTGTCTGATAAGTCGCAAATTTAAAATGGAGTCCTCCCATTGGTCCAAGGAGGCTCCCCCCTTTCAAAATTAGCTTGAGTTGTCACCATGTGGTAGATTAGGTGGCATGGGACCCATGCCACGTAGTAGGGAAACTCAAGCCCACTTTTTGGGCTTGGGACATTGCATGACATGTTGAGTTGCCAGGAATCTTCACAAAAATGGACCAATTAGATCATAGATGTTCAAACTGGTCAATCAAACTGCGACCCTTCATTTGGCACCTGCCAGTCAAGTATGAAAGGGGAGTGGTCCATTGCCCCCCGTCAACTCACTTGCCAAAATTCAAAAAATGGGGGGCAAGTCAAAGGGCCTGGACTCGCCCCTCATAACAAATCCTATGTATCAGTATTCCTAAAGTTTAGAACCCTTTATATATTTTACAAAACATAATATTTCTGATAAAAGAGAATAGTTATCAAGATTTTGGAAGTCAACATCCAAAAAGAAAATTGAAATTATGAGAAAATATGTTAGTCCACTCTCAAATTATGTCAACTCTCTCAAACATTGAGCATACTCCATCAATTTTTGACAAGAATGATGTACGCCCATCTTGGATAAGAGCAATGATAGCCACTTATCATTCCGAGACTCATGGTCAGTTTGCGATTTTGACTAGCATATTTAAAGACTATTTACATTCATTTGATTTTCCCTTTGAGTGTGATCAGGATTGATAATAGTGTTTAGCTAAGTAAAGTTATGCCAACCTTGTTATCAGTAGGAGATGTGTTTCTCCATTCATTTAGGATTATGGCTACACTCTAACACTACCTAACATACCAATGCATGTTGATGATGCGCTAGTGAATGTGCCAACCTTCCTTTATGAGGCATGATAAACTATTTAGGGGAAACAAAAGCATCTACAACATATACAACAAAAGTACAAACATTGACAACTTTGTTGTTTATGTAAGATTGTGCTTTCCTCGACACAAATTGTTTAAGGGCAATCTTTGATCTTTATGCCTAGCTAGCCATTGTGAAAACTTTGGTCTCTACTAAATCTAACATTTGTGCTAATTATCAAACACTTTCTATAACATTTTATTGAGCTCATTGAATCCCATAGGCTAGTATTTAAAAAATTTGAAGCCCTACAACTACTTGGGACATAAAAATTTCCACTTAAGAAAACAAAAAATTGGTCTAGTTTTCATCCATGAAGTGCATTGAATTGTGCAGAGATTGACATTACCAGCTGTAGTGAGGTTCAACTAGTTGTACGATTCTTATTTACAAAAGCTTCAAAATATGAGATCTTAATACAAACTTAAACTAGATTATGAGTTTTTGAAAATGATATGTTGGCTATTGTTGGAGTCTATAAATTATTCTCAAAATCATAGTATGGCCATAAAATGTAATTAAAGAAGTTGGGAGAATATTACACCTTAAAAAAATAAAAAGGTGTCGGCTATGAAAAAAATGTCTGTGAAGTAAACCAAATATTTTACGCTTGAAAATTTAATTACACCTCAGCCTAATGGCCTTGCCATAGTTTTACGACCATTTGGAAGCATCATCAGATAATCTATTCCTCAACTGCATGAGACATTACTATTATTTGTCAAAAAGGTTTGAATATGCAAAGATATGGATTCCTGTGGAAATAATGGGCCCAAGCAGTTTCAAGAAAAAGCTGGCATGATGAGACTCATCTCCACTTTCTTTTCTTAACAAATTTTATGGATTGTGCTCATAAAGAAGATTCTTTGAAAAGCAGACTCTTACCTCTTGGCAAATTATGAATCGAAGATCCCATAAAGAGATCCCTCAAAGCTTGTCATGCCTCATAAATTACTTATCTTGCAAATTCTATGGAATGGTACTCATGAAGAACCTTGACTTTGAAAAAGCTAACTTTCTTGTCTTTGCAAATTATGAATCCAAGAGTCCATAAAGAGCTCCTCCAAAGGCCATTGAGCCTCATAAATAAAATCTTTTATAAAAAAAGATGAAAGCTCATTACTAGCACATAAAATAATCTTAAATGTAAATGGAGGTCTCCCTTGCCATTTTTTACACTTACAAAATTATATTTATAGGGATCTTTACACTCGATTAATGAATGCTCAATAATGACGCCGCCCAACCACTTTGCCATAATTTTAAGACCATTTTATCACATGGAAAGGTCATTAAAATAAACATTCATCAATACATAATTACCACTATTGAGCTCATTCAATTTATACTTTAGAATGGATTTAGACTAGGATGCCTTGAAAGTTGAGAAGTTCCTTATTTTAATGGAGGCTTGCCATCCGTGCCCCTCCTGGTGGTAGAGGGTTCTTCTTGTGGGATTGACCACCCAAGTTTAAACTGCCCACACATGGGTAGTGTCCAAGAAAACAAAAATGGAGGCTTGTTATTGGTCCATTTCTTGGAGATTTGGTTTGAGTTGCCCCATGTGGCATGCCCATTTGTTGCATAGGGGCAACTCCAGTGAGTTCTTTGTATTAGAGGTCATTGCAATAAGCACAAGGTAGAATCCAAGGGAGACAATCACGTTCTCACGTTTCATTTCTACTTACCATATGCTTTGTGCATCATCGTAATGCCTTGTGCTCAGGTGTCCTTTGTAATTTGGGACCACCTCCAAGAGCATAATGTCCATCCAATTTTCTCTCCTAGGAATCTGTCATTCTCTCTCTACGGAATGCACATTCTCTCTCCTCTCTCCGGTGGAATGCACGTTCTCTCTCCTCTCTCTGGTGGAATGTGCATATGCTATTTGGTAGCCTGTCACTGGCTGTCCACATCCACATTCCACCACAAATGTAAAAAAATTTGCCAAAAAAAAAAAAACTGTCCACGCGCGCGGCCGTACGGTAAGGCCGAAAAAATCGAAAAAAAAATTGGTCCACGCGTAAAATAAAATAAAATAAAAAAACCTTCGCACAATGGCATTACGCAGGGGAAGGCCGAAAGCCCTCGGGCGAGGGCCCTCCCAGCAAAGGAAGGCCCTCAGACAGGGCCTTTCCCCCCACTAAAAAAGTGGGCGACAAGAGACATTGGCTAGGTGATGGGTGGCCGTTGTCTGTGATTTGAAAAAGGTTCGGAACATGGCAACTACTTTCGGTGGGTTCAACTCCGCACGTAACAAAACAACAAAACGAGTGTCGGTTTATGGGAAGTCAACATCCTTCAAGTTTTCACCCCCCAAACAAAAAGACGCAAAGCTACAGTCTTGGGAGATTGCTCATTTTCCGAGCACCCAAATTAGCCGATCGAGATAAAGTTGACACTTGTGTGCTTGATTGATCAATCACTCCCATAGCCCACCCACTTCAGCAACACCTTTCATGGCCCACCACCACCCATGATTCTATCCCTCCACCCATGATGTGGCAAATCTTTGTAAGCACCACTTTTTTACTTGATGCCAATGCCCCATTTTTCTCACTCTTTTCTTTGTTCTTCTCTTTCCTCAAAAAGGATTTTTTTTTCGTTGGATTTGTAGTGTATTATTGCCTTCACCAAAAGAAACTGGATCATAAATGCACAATGCATTGTCGGAAGCTGATGTCCTTTGTAGAATTCTTCACATTTTCTTCTCCTTCATGCCTGTTTTCCTGTTTGCATCTGAATTTCTGTATTCTTCTGCTTCTGATTTCACCTGCCTGATTGGGATCCCAGCTTTTGATCATCATAGCAAGAGTGGGTAGTCTTGTGATCAGTGATTCAGCTGGTTTAGATTTCTGCATGAAGCAAGAAGGATCTTCTTCTCCTTGTGTTGGAGTCAGTTTAGGGCTTATGCTCAATCCGTCTTCTTTGAACCCCTTTTTCATCTGAGAATAACCATACTTGAGCAGAGTATTTCTGCAGAATGGGGATCTGCATTTCTGCTGCTTCCTCTGGCAATGAGCATGATGAGGAGGGGAAGCCCCACGGAGTAAAGGAGAGGGCGAAGCAGAGATTAGTAAAGCCTGGTCATAATAAAGGTGTCGTTCCGTTAGGCAAGCGAACCAACTTTGGATATGCCAGAAATTTCAAAGACAAATATGAGCTGGGAAAGCTACTGGGGCATGGCCAGTTTGGATATACATATGAAGCCATGGAAATTTTCACAGGGGCGAATGTTGCTGTAAAAAGAATTGAAAAGAAGAAGGTACCTAATTCTACTACTCTCAGATACTTATGTAGCCTGTTATTATCATACAAGTCTAGCTTATTGATCTGATGATTTGGTGCATAACACAATGATGCAATTCTATCAATGGCACTACAATGAGACAGAAGAACACAACTGTGGATTTTTTTCTCTGGATAATCAGGACTACATAGGCATTGTGTCTAATTACACCGCGCTGACACTTCATGCCCAAGTTGTTTATTAGCCACTTTTGACTTCAGCCCACTTTCCACTGATCATTGGTAATCTGCAGCATATTTCTATTTTGAACTGCCGAATTTGGTAGTTGTATTTTTAATTGAAGCTTTAAAAATTTAAGCTACTTGTGTCTTTAAATATATGTGTTCACTTCTACACTTGAGTGTATGCTGGCAACTATGTCCACCACCTAGTAATTTTGCCGCATTAGTTGCTGATTACTAACATCATCCTGCCATTTTAGCATTACTCATCGATAGTACAAAGGTGCTCAAATAATCTAATATGTGATAGGTGATGACTCATTTTTTGATGAACACTCACTATACCGATTGTTGCATCTTCAATACTCACTAGCCACGTCACCACCCCTATACATGTGTTCTCGCTCTAATACTTGTCGAATACTGACCAACTCTAGTTTTTTAGGTTTATTACTTTTTGATTGTACCATAAGATCCTATTTGTCAAAATTCCTTCTAGGTAGATTCTTGTGTTGCTTACTCAATGTATGTATTTTAGATTTGTTTAATTTTTATTTGTTCTTATTTGCTAGTTGTCGGGTTCGTATCTTTACATGAAAAGAAGAAAGTTTTTTTTTCCAGCTTACAATTATTCTTTTCGGTTCCTAGGTGAAAGCAGTGTAATAAGCTATCTTTGTCAGTCACCTACACCTATGGATAAATTATATGTGATATCAGTAATAGATTCTATTGCAAGGAGAACACAACTTCTGTAACTAGAGAATGCCGTTGTACAAAGGGCCAAGGAGCAATGTACCATGCCAGAACTGGTAAAGCTGGAGAAGAGTATCACCATAAATGCAACAACAAATAAGGAGATCTCAAGCCTTCTTAGTACACCAAGGGTGCCACATGATAGGATCAAAGCACCAACTGTACATTAGAAATGGTGAAACAACATGAAGATGGTTGCTACTAGTAAACTGAACATGAGCAGCAAAGAGTGGAACCCAAGCTATCTGAAGTAACCAAACATGTTGAAATCTACACAAGAAAATTGGAACAATTGCAACCCAAGCTAGTTGAAGCATGCCAAAGGCAAGCATCACGGTAACCATTTGAGGCATGGGAGAGCCGCAACTAAAGGATTCCTAAGCATGCCAAAGTAGGCATCATGATGACGATTAGAGGCATGAGAGAGCAACAACTAAAGGATTCCTAAGGCACCATTAAGATTCCAAGGTATTCATAAAGCCCATGAATCAAAAACATCATCCACAAGAATTGGCGCAAATGCATCTAATGGAAAACAAGTAATCAGGAATGCCATATAGAACCAACAAGAGTCAACTCCACAAATGTACCACCAACAAACCCATAGAAAGAGGCGTGGTCATCAAGGATGTGTGGTAGGACTGCCTTGAAAAGTAATTAACTATAGATGCATTGGCACACTAATAGGCAAAAGTGTTAGGAATTAATGTTTATTTTGATACCCCTAAATGATAGTTTGGCCATGCCTGCGTGCTATTTTTAGGGGCCATTCTATTTATAGTAAATTCATTTTTTTTAAGGCTTATGCATGTAGGTGGGCGCACTACAACTAAATTAGGATCTATTTAGTACTTTAGAAACTCATCTTGGGACTTTACCCAATTTAGGTAGTAATTATAGCAATTAGCTTTTGCTCTTTTGCTATTTGCTTTAGGCTCTTAGCTTTTCTCATTGATTAGAGAATCTATTTAAGTAGGCTGGCGCCCCACCACAATCATTCCATTATGCTAGAGCAATTGCTCAATTCTCCTATGATCTGAATTCTCTCTATGCTTGGTTTTGTGTGAGTGCTAGGACTAGTATCTTCGTCTAGAATTTATATCACAAATTCTGACTTGGTATCAAAGCAGGCTATTTGTTAAGAGAGAGAGATTGTTTGCAGGGTTGCAAAAAAATTAATTGGAGGAGACAAAGCTGCATGTGGAGTTGACGTTGTTGGGAAGACAACGGATCTGGATCTCTGCACCTGGATCGCTGCTGGTGGTATCAGATTTGCAGCTGGTGTTTATCACTGAGATTGATTGAGACAGATTGTTGGCTGCATGTTGGATTGCTGCCTACTGATTGCAGAAATCAGAATGATTGCTTGCAAATCACTGACTGTCTATAATCTTGAATCACTGCAGAACAGATCTGGGATCTGGTTCGCTGGTAGTCTGACAGAGCTGTTTGCTGGTACTCTAACAGAGCTGGTTCGTTGGTAGTCTGACAGAGCTGTTCGCTGGTAGTCTGACAGAGCTGTTTGTTGGTAGTCTGACAGAGCTGGTTTGCTGGTAGTTCGACAGAGCTGGTTCGCTGGTAGTTTGACAGAGCGGTTCGCTGGTCGTCGGATAGAGCGGTTCGCCGGTAGTCTGACAGCGAACAGGTAGTCTAACAGATCTAGATCTTCGCTGGTTGTCTGACAGAGCTGATCACTGGTTGTCTAACAGACCTGTTTGCTGGTAGTCTGACAAATCCTTTCGCTTGTTGTCTGACAGATCCGTTCAATAGTTTTCTGATAAATCTACTTGCTGATTGGAGCAAAATCAAGTTGTTGGAAGTTTCTATAGATCAGTATTATGGCAGGATTGAATGATATTGTGTTACCGGAGTCTAGCAAGCTAGATGGAACGAACTACAACATATGGAAGTTCAAGATGCAGAATATCCTCCAGGATAGAGAATATTGGGATATCGTCACAGGTGTTGAGATACCTCCTACCACTGCCAGAGAGTTGCGGGAGTATTAGAGACGTAGAAGAAAAGCTCATCATATCATCAACTTATCAGTTAGAGATATGATTATACCTCATATCAAAGATGCTGCTGGGGACCCAAGGAGGCTTGGGATATACTAAAGAACTTGTATGAGATGGTAAATCAACTACGAATCATATTCTTGACTAATAAGCTTCAGTAACGGACTACTTTACTCGGGTGAAAGATCTGAGAGGACAACTTATTGCCGTTGGAGAAAGTGTTCAAGATTCAGTGTTGGTAGCCATTGTACTTAATAGTCTACCTTTGGCCTATCAGAACTTTGTAATGATGCTATCATTAAGAGAAACGAGGCCTTCTTTCGATGAGCTAAATGCCATCTTACTACAAGAAGAAATGAGACGACAAAATATTGTCAACAGGGATGATTTCAAGGGACAGGCATTCCTGGCAAAGGAGCAAGAGCAAAGTCCAAGAAGGGTGGCAAAGGGAAGAAGAAGAAGAAGAAGCAGCTAGATACAGAGGAGAATCAATCAAATCGATCAGAAGATGGGAAGAAAGTGATTCGAAAAGGAAACTGCTTTATTTGCAAAAAATCAGGACATTATGCAAAGGAATGTTGGCATAACAAGTTCAAGAAAAAGCAGGATGGGAATTTTGCTGAAGAAGAAGAAACATCTAATGCAAAATTGAGTACTTTGGATCTTGAAGACTATGAGTTGTTTTCGGCATCGACATCTTCTGGTGGTGGCTTCTCAAAGGAAGAAGACTATTGGTTTATTGATTCAGGAGCTTCGAAGCACATGACACCTAGGCGAGACTGGCTATCTAATTTTCAAAAATTAGATGATGGGTAAAGTACAAGTACAACTACCTTCAAGGAAGATTGGAAATATAAAGGATGTGCTTTATGTACCAGGAATCAAGAAAAACGTACTCTCAGTATCGGCTATTGTAAAGCAACACATGGTGGTGCAGTTTGATCTCTCATCAAGAGGAAAAATAATGAAGTAGCAGCAGAGGGCATACTTGCAGGGCGGTTGTACAAACTTAAGCTAGAGTGACTTTGGTTGAGATAGGAAAGAGGAAGGAGTGAAAGGATCATCATGAAGATGGGGATGTACATTTTGCATATATGGCCACGATATTAGAAACCAAGGATCCATCTACTTTCAGAGGCTGAAAAAGAGGATATTTGGAGGAAAGCTATGGATGAGGAGTACGACTCAATTATGAAGAACAAGACTTGGAGACTTGTTCAGTTACCTACAGGTCAAAAGGCCATTGGATGCAAGTGGATCTATAGAACTAAGTACAAATCAGATGGTTCTATAGATAAACATAAGGCAAGATTGGTCGCAAAACAGGAAGGGATTGACTATGAGGAAACTTTTGCACCAGTTGCTAAGTCTACTACTATGAGGACTGTTCTATCATTGGTAGCTCAGTTTGGATGGGATATTCAACAAATGGATGTAAAGAGTGCATTCTTGAATGGATTTCTAGAGGAAGAAGTCTACATGGAGCAGTCAGAGGGATACATAGTAGCAGGACATGAAGACAAGGTTTGCAGGTTGGACAAGGCGCTATATGGACTTAAGCAGGCACCCAGGGCGTGGTACACGAGGATTGACACATACTTTGAGGAGCTTGGCTTTCAGAGAAGTAGTTCAGAGCATACACTTTATGTTTTGATCAGGGATAATCATACAGGATCAGATCATAGTATGATTCAGGGAATCAAGAAAGATCTCTCATCAGAGTTTGATATGAAAGATCTTGGTTCATTACAATATTTTCTTGGGATTGAGGTATGGAGAGTAGCACAGGGACTATTTATTTCTTAATCTAAGTATGCTCATGAACTTCTTGAAAAGTTCAATATTTTAGAGTGCAAGCCTAGTTGTGAAGGATTCTACATGATCTACATAAAGTACTAGATTCACCTATGGTACTTCAATGCGACAATCAGAGTTGTATTAAATTGGCGAAAAATCCACTTTTTCACAATAGGACAAAGCATATTGAAGTACAAACAACACTTCATCAGAGAGAAAATTCAAAGTGATAAAGTGGAGCTTATCTATTGCCCTATGGAAGAGCAAGTTGCAGATATCTTTACCAAAGGTCTTGGCAAAGAAAAATTTCAGAAGTTTAGAGAACTTCTAGGAGTAATAGATAACAAAGTAAACATTAAGGGGGAGTGTTAGGAATTAATGTTTATTTTGATACCCCTTAATGATAGTTTGGCCATGCCTGCGTGCTATTTTTAGAGGCCATTCTATTTATAGTAAATTCATTTTTTAAAGGCTTATGCATGTAGGTGGGCGCACTACAACTAAATTAGGATCTATTTAGTACTTAGAAATTCATCTTGGGAATTTACCCAATATAGGTAGTAATTATAGCAATTAGCTTTTGCTCTTTTGCTATTTGCTTTAAGCTCTTAGCTTTTCTCATTGATTAGAGAATCTATTTAAGTAGGCTGGCGCCCCACCACAATCATTCAATTCAATTCCATTATGCTAGAGCAATTGCTCTCTAAATTCTCTCTATGCTTGGTTTTGTGTGAGTGCTAGTAGGACTAGTATCTTCGTCTAGAATTTGTATCACAAATTTTGACAAAAAGCACCTCGAGAAGAGCACAAGCCTTTGCACATGCTAAGGAAGAAACTTCTACTGATTTCTAAGCTATGCTTGTATGTGGGCCATAACTTGTATCCACTTTTAACTCGGTTGGAGCAATCTTGTTTGAACATTGAGATATAACATCAAATAGCATTGCGCTATCAAACATACCCAAGGCAACTTGAGAGACCAAGCTTACCACTTGAAGAATAAGCTAGAAACCATAGGAAAAGAAAGAACTGCCAAAAACGACATAGATCCCAAGGTACTCAAAGGGAGCATGCATATGAGAGAGCATCTGCTACGAAGGAGTCTCTTTGTGCCTTAAAAAATGACTACCATAGCTGAAGTAGTCATGCTGCCGCCCCTCTGCATAGAACAATCATGACCCTTAATCAAATACATTCCCTAAGAGCTCAAAGAATCTATCAAAGAACAAGTACCATGCTTCCACTGTGCCAAATATATGTGAACATTCCAAGCTATGCGAAGTGACTGTGCTAGTCTTATCAACCAAACATGGTGCGCTTAGGCCATGTGGACCTTAGAATCATTCAAAATATCCATAATGAGTCTTTTAGAGGGGGATCTATTGGAAAGAGGTGATAGTAACAAAAAAAACAAAAAAAAAAACACGTTAATGAGAAACGCTACCAAAATCCAAAAATGCGTTAAAACGCGTTTCTAGAAATGCAGTGCAACTACTATGTACTATGATTCATAGAAGTGACCTTTCATGTATAAAGGACATTTATTATATGTTTAAGTAATCCATTTAAAAAAGAATTATTTTTTGGCGTTCTAGGATGATTCGGGACAAAATCCGGGAGTACGATCTGGAATATGTTCTGGAACCCGTTCCGGATTGTCGGCTACAACCAAAGATGCACGTTCCGTTCCGAAATGCGATCCTGAACATGTTTCGGAACGTGATCTGGAACGCGATCCGGGAAATCCCATTAGGGTTTCTCAGAACGTGCCGTAAATATATATATTTTTAAATTAAAAAAAAAAACAGAAGTGTGTGTGTGTGTGTGTGTGTGTGTGTGTGTGTGTGTGAATTGTTTAGCCAATGTCAATTTTTTCTGCTACTAAAAAGGTGATTTAGTGGTTTTTTTTAAGTTTTATGAGAAAATTTACCAAAAAAAAAGCAATCCGGACAACGTTCCGCTGTCTGGAATGCTGGTTCCGGAACGCTCGTTCCGGATCACTGTTGTAGCGGAATGCGATCCGCTGCAACATTGGCTACAATTTGAGATAGACATTGCATGCCAAAGTTTTGTATTTCTAAATTGTTCGCATTCGATTTTGTGTTTCTATTATTTTGCAATGCAAATGTGTAGTCTTTAAAGGTAATAGAAGGAAGTAAAATCCTTTTCCGAAATTGTATTTTCTTTTTTTTTATCAAGCACAATCACAAAAAGGTTTGGATCGATCCATATCTTTTTTTCCAAAAAAGGTGCTAGCGTTTATTTGGAAATGTCATGCTTTTTGTAGCCTTTAGTGAATTACAATGTGAAATCATGTTAAAAATTTGATATTCTAAATAGAGATAAGATGGGGGATATTGTAAATTTGTGAAGCTTTTAAGATCTATTTGCCTTTGAGAAAATTCAAATCACTTTTTTGTAACCTGTAAGTACACAAATTTTCAGCAATCCTATCCGTTGCGCTACCTAGAGAAGTTTGGGACATGGATTTTTAAATTTTTTTGTTTATAAAATTTGGATTTGAATTTATAGTTAACTTGTATTTATTCTAGAAGGTTCGAATCACAATTCTTTGTGATAATGGTATCAAGAAACAATTTGAGATAGGTGTATGATGAAACAATTCAGCAACCTAAGCTTCATGGTGTACGTCTGTACTTGATTTTGTAGATGCTCTTACCAATTTCGATCGAGGATGTGAGACGAGAAGTCAAGATCTTGCAAGCACTTTCTGGGCATGAAAATATTGTTCAATTTTATGCAGCCTTTGAAGATGACGATTATGTGTACATTGCCATGGAGTAAGTGATTTTGCATTTTGATCTCTCAAGTTGATGTCTTGTTTAACAATCATATAGGCATAAATTGGGATTTTACCTCATACTTTCATCGAAACTACTTGTAATCATTGACAAATCATCAATTTCATGCATCCTTATAATAAACAAATGAATTCTTGAGTTAGTTCAGCATCGTTAAGTTTGAGACATTTTTATACAACTTTGCCTTGGTGTAGAACTTTATTCTATTTACTAGTGAAAATGGAAAGTGTAAAATGTATAGTTACTCAATTAAATATAGTCATCTTAAATGGTTATCACTAGCTTGTGATTGTTATGCAAGAACTAAGCTATGAGTCTAGTGGTTGGACCCGTAACAAATAGTTGACGTATGTCTTATGTTGTGCTTTGCAAACATGTAAGAACGATTGTAGACGTTCTTTATAAATCTGGCATTCATTTCTATTTGTCAAGGTACTTGGTTGGTTGCATGTGCCATGACAGTGGAGTGGATAATTGTCCAAATAGCTTTTTATCAAGGAAATTTAGATGCTAGAACTTATTTGCTTGAATAATGAATTATGTCCAATCAGAATGAAAACCCTTGAAACTTAAGATCTGTTTTTTTCTTCAAGCTGAAGTAGACATGCATTTTTTCTTGCACTTTCATCATTCTCCTTTCTTGTTACATGGCTGATTTCCTACAAGGAAGAGTTGCTGAGTCTCTTACAAAGAGATAAAAAATGACCAAGATCATAAGCTACCAAATGAGTAATTCAACACCTATGTATACCCTACATATTAGGGTTAGGTCATCATAGGCACTAAGGATGAAGCAACTTGTGTGCCCCTACATCGTTATTCATGAGCTATCTAGAAAGGTCCATAAAAGCTTATGAAATAAGAAATGGATCCTAAAAGAAGACATTGTCCCAAGTAGTAAAAAGTCCATAGAAACCATGATGTCAAAATGATACTGGCATTGTTATATAATGCCCTAATGTAGAAATAATAGTATGAATGCGTGTAATGCTCCACTAACAACAAATACATTGCCCTCATTGTGATTGATAAAAGAAAGATGTGCCAAAAGAAATAGCTATTGTTGCTGTTGCAAAAAAAATTGTAAACTAGGGCTGGATAGCCTTTGGAGTCTTGGACTCAATGATGGCTACATGGACTCTTGCCTAGTCTTGTAGTAATGGAGTGTGCGCAAAGACATCAATGGACTTCGATTTTGCCTCGTTAGTGGGTTGACCATCATAGTCGTTGTCGGCTACAACTATGTTGGACAAAGGCCTATAGAATGACTACAAGTAGAGATGGAAACAATTTTGGATGGATGGAAACTCCATAGTATGGGGCACATCAAGCCCAATAGTAGGTTAGGATGAAAAGTTTCACACACCCTAGTAGCAAGTGGTAGCTGCAAGCGATAAGTGACTAGATGGAGCTTCTTCATGATTTCAAAAGGGATTTCAAAAGGCACATAATAGCATGGTGCCAATTTCTCCCTGTGCGCTCGAAGGAAATATTGTTGATAATTTCTTTCTAGGGTAGGTCAGATTGTAGAGCCAATCATGCCCAAGGACGTGGTTTGTTTGATCCAAGTTCATGATTTGGACATTAACAAGATCATGATAACCTTGGATCTCTATCTCAAGGCCATTGATCGTCGTATTCCAAGCTTTTTTGTCTTTCCCTTTAGCTAAAGAGACAATGTACTTGTGCTTCCTAGGACTCTTTGGTAGGTTCGCTCTCTTAACTAAAGAGCAATTGATGAAGCTATGGGTAGCTTCATCATCAACCATTTCTCTTATTGTCTCACCCCCAATCTTCCCTCACATGTGAATCAAATCATGAGGCCCAAAACTTGAGGTGCTTCATCCTCATGCAAGACCTACTTTAGTGACTAGTGAAGTTGTAGGGAAACATAAGATTTGAACTGAATAATTCTATTGCGGGGTTGTCTTAGCAGATCCTAAGCCTTTCCATGGGCCATTAGGGCATTGCCTGGCATTATGCCCCTTGCTCATACACACAAAAACACAATTTTTTTTTGTGCTTTGGCATAATCCTCAGGTTTAAGTGGTTCTACGATCGAAGGCTTGGCTTTCTTAGACTTAATTTGCATAGGATTTCGGTATTTTCCATTTAAAAACCTTTCTTTTAGAAGAGGAAGGCTTAGGCTCACTTTCAGAGGAATGCATTTGTTATTGATCTGCTTTCCTTTGCCCTAGTGAATCATGACATTTCGACGAATTTAATGGCTTGCTCGAGAGTTCTTTGTAAGTTACGTTGAACCTCCACATAATATTTCTCCTGCAAACCCCTAATGAATCCTCCGACCTTACGATACTCGTCTACGTTTTTAAGCTTAAGAATGGCTTTTTTGTAATTTGAAATATACTCAAGCAACGACCTTTCCATGATGAGTTTTTCCTTGGCTTCCCAGGCCCGTTCTAGCTCATTCTCAAGTAAAAATTCCTTCAAGAAAGCTTTCTTCAAGTCCTTCCAAGTTTTAGTGGTTTGTGCTATATCTTGAATATTCAACCACCACTAATAGGCCGTGGGACTTAAGGACAAACTAGCTTCGGTCACACGCAACTTGTTAGGTGTACTTTTTAGCATGTGAATGTCACTCTTGGAATCTGCTTTCTAGATTTGCAAGAGGCAGGATGGCAAGGTGAAAAAACACTTTGTGGAAACTTGCGGAGGATCCACTCCCTAATGGTGACCTATTACTCTACTCTTATACCACTGTTATAGACTAACACAATAGAAGTGCAAACAATAGTTCTCCACCCCGCCGTGCCTTCTCTCTTATAGAGAAGAGTTGCTGTTAACCCATGTAGGTTGATGGCATGCATAGGTGCCATGTGTTGGTACACCTCAGTTAACTGTCACTCAACTGTATTTGGCCTACATGCATAGACCGTTTGCATGTACCCAATCTAACCTTGGCTTAGGTCCTTATGAATATTATCTAATATTCGTAACTCACTTGGGGTTATTGTAGTGCAGGCATCCCAAAGGGAGTCAGGAACCACGACTTAGCTTCCCAGCCTTCAACTCTTGCCATCCAAACCCACTTGATATACAAGCAGCCAACTCGCCAACAACGATCAGACTTAACCAACTTGAAGTTCCGAAAACCAACATTGAGATCCAACCTGGCGCCATGCCAGATCGGGGGTCCCGATGTGGGTGACTTCCCTCCAAGCAAGCCGCCCGACATACATCAAACTTAACCAACTCGAAGCTTCGTTACAAACGAGTAACATCCATTCCAAGCAAGCGGTCTGACTTACATCAGACTTAACCAACTGAAAGCTTCGTCACGAGCGCTGGAAGCCAACCTGGCGCCACGCCAGACTGGACAGCCATAAACAGGTAACTTCCACCCAAGCAAGCCATCCAACTCAGCCGACAGGTTAGAGCCCGTTCCCCAAGAGCTTAACCCATTCACGTTCATGCAAGGAACACTCAGAACCACAAGCCGCGACAGATATGGAGACAACCAGTTTTGTGGTCCCGACAGCATACCGCTGGCGCCACGGACCGAATGGTCCCGACGGCATACCGCTGGCGTCCTGGGGTACGACCCTCAACTATGTGCCAACTTAAAAATTTTGAAGCGGCCTTACAACTGGCACTTTTACCGAACACTGAAACCCAGAAGGTAATTAGAGTCAGTTTGAGGAAAATCCCACTTTATTGATAAATCTGAGAAGGTTACATTTCAAGTGTGTGACCGACCCTAGTCTCCGGGGAGCTGGCATGCCAAGGCGAGTGCAAGGACAACATTCCAGCAAGGGAGGCTGAGACTTGGTTGGAGCTCGCCCTGAGTCGCAACCCGCACTCCCCTATAGTATTGGTGGGATTCGGCACCCCCCCTCATAGCAAGCACTCTACCCAGGCTGGTAAAGCACGTTTTTTCTCTCTCTAGGATTTTCTCTCTTGGATTAAGATTGCAAATAGTAGGCTTGGATTGAGCTTACAAACAAGTCGATATGCACACTCGTGCCATTGACAATGCCTTGCCCTCTAATTATCCTAACTAACATGCCCTAGGCTTTGGCACTGGTCAAAGGCTTGTAACATTTCTTGCAAAGTGTAGTTGCAAATACACATGTTGACAATCAACAAACTCTACATATCAGCAATGTCTGTTGACAAATGCTTTGTATTGCTATTGAATCTGTTGTAAATATCTCTTGTCTTGGCTGATAGTCTCTCTAGCATCTGCAAGAAAAGCTGCCAAAGTGATTGGAACATCCTCAAGTGGAAGTGATTTAACTAGTAGAATAGGTACAATATCCTTGTGGCAGTAGAAAAGGAAATACATGTGTATTGTGTCTCATAGATTCGTTACAATTGTACTTCGTCAAACATGAATGTTCATCCTAGTCTTTGCCCTTAGGTGCATAAAGTGCCACAAATCTATCGTTTGATAGGTAATCAAGGACCTCTATTCGACCATTTGTTGCAGAATGGTATTTATTGCCTACAATACATGGACATTCAATACACATGAGCTCTATAAAGACCCCATATGTAAGGTAGGTAGTACTATAAATAAGAATAGAACAAGCGAAACCATGTAGCTTGAAACCTACCCCTGACATGGATGACTTATTTGATCGTTTAGGTCAAGCTCAGATATTCTCTAAGATTGAGTTACTTTCTGGCTACCATAAGATTCGCATCCACCTTGGTGATGAGTTCAAGACTGCTTTTCATACTGCTACTGGTCTTTATGAGTTATGTGTTTTACCCTTTGGTGTTACAAATGCCCCCCCTTACTTTTCAAAATGTTATGAATAATATTTTCGGCCTTTGCTTGGTAGTTGTGTCTTGTTTATTTTGATGATATTCTAGTCTATAGCTTTGATTTGCCTTCTCACGCTACCCATTTATGCACTATCTCTCAGCTTCTTCTTGCTCATAAGCTTTATGCTATCAATTTTCTGGGCTTTGTCGTTACTAACAGCACCATTTCCCTTGATCCTTCCAAAGTTCGTGCTATCCTTCAGTGGCCTATACCTATAGATGTTCATGATGTTCGTATGTTTTTAGGACTTGCTACACATTTACATAAGGCTGTACCCTGTTTTGCTACTATTGCTCATCCGCTTCACTCTTTAGTCCGTAAGGGTGCTAACCTTGAATGGTCTTCCTTATGTCATGATGCTTTTACTAACCTTCAGTCTATTCTTGCTTCACCTCCTATTCTTGCTTTACCTAACTTTAGCAAGGGTTTTATTGTCGAGATTGATGCTAGTGCCATCAGGGTTGGGGCTCTTCTTCGTCAAGATTCTCATGTTATTGCTTACGAGTCCCGTCTCTTACGTTCTTATGAGACTCGTTATTCTACTTATGAGAAGGAGTTATTAGCCATCATTCAGGCCCTTACTAAGTGGCGCCATTATCTTCAACCTCTACCTTTTGATTTATATACTGATCATCAACTTTATGTTACCTTGAAACTCAGAAGCAACTTAGTGATCGTCACTTTTGTTGGCTGTAGTTTTTACAACGTTTTCAACATTATCACCCTGGTAAGAGTAATGTTGGTGCTGATGCTTTATCCCGCTTACCTGCATTGATCATCGTTTATATCACTATGGCGCTGTGTGTGTTCCTAGTCTTCTTGATATTCGTTCCCATTATTGACTGATGCTCATTATTCTCGTATCGGCGGTAAAAGATCATACACTTGATGATGGACCTGGACTTGTCAGAGTGAGATATACGATAGGGTGCTTGGGAAGTAGGATGGGCACCGGGAATGAGATCAGTACGATGATTGATAAAACGTATAGGAGGCAGTGTAGAAGGCTTCGCAAACACGGACAAGTAGGTCGTGATTATATCAGAAATAATGGAGGGCACAGGCGTAAGAAGAGGTAGAGAAGTAACCAAATGAACGCATAAAAGTGTGGCACAGCGAGCCTTAGGAACGTTACGAACGAATTGCTTAGCAGAAGTAAGAGAATAATCAGAGGTTGAATCAATACCAAGGAAAGTAAATGGAGTCTTATCAACCAAAACAGAGATACGCTGGTTAGCAAGGTTAATAGTAACATCCCCCAAGGAGGCAAATTAGTCAGCACTGAGGATAAGATCATGTTCTTGCTCATCTTCTAGCCAAAGTTTTGGATTTTCAAGTCGATATCCAAAATACGAGTCACATAGTCACTACTTCACATAGTCATTGTTTTGTCTCATTGGTATTCTCTTAAAAGAGGATGCTCTTGATTTTTCGCTTGAATTTCTCCTGTGTTTTTGTTTCTCTTCTTGTCGGCCACCAAAGAAAAGCTTTCTTCTCTAGATTGAGAGTTGAAAAACTAGAGCGCGAACTTCCAAAGAGATCTTTTCACTTGAGGAGCATTGTTTGCAGTTTTTATAGTAGTGGTGACTGTGATATGCTTCAACCAGCCATCACCTCATACTTTCACTGCCACCGTTCACGGCATGAGTTTGATGCTGAGGATGGTTTAAAGGATGAGTCAAATGCTCCTACTTGACACCGCTCCATCGGACATTGCAGGGAGTCTACATGTCGCATCAATGGTCACATGCTTTGTCGTGTTGCTCCATGGCCACCCCGTCCAAGTGCTCAACGACAATCATCTAGACGTATTACATTACCAGTCATTCCCATCTCCACCACTATCATGTCATTCTTCTGTCCTCATGGACCTACTTCTCAGTCTCACTACACTCAAGGAGCTACATTTATTAGCTTGACTCAAGATAGGTTATTCCAGTTCCTCAGTTTTGATCATATATGCTTTGTAGTTAAGTCATTTGAGAGACTTCTTATATGCTCCCACGATATGACACAAACTTGAGATTTCTTTTTTAGTCATGTATACTTTATGGTACCTAAAAGACATCAACAAAGTGTGCTCTCTCTCTCTCTCTCTCTCTCTCTCTCTCTCTCTCTCTCTCTCTCTCTCTCTCTCTCTCCAGTCTTATTGGTGACATGTATTGCTGAGGGCATGTTCTCATCAACAACATGGATCATAGCTCATGGGGTGTAGGTTATCCACTTTGTGTAGACTAATATTAGACTCATGAGTTTCATTGCCAGATATTATACGTCTTATTTTGGAGGCATATGATGCCTATCTTTGATCCCTTTCGATATATTCTTTTGGTCTTTTGTATCTCTTTTGGCAGGAAAATATACATACATACATCTCTCTCTGTCTCTCTCTCTCTATATATATATATATCTGTGTGTGTGTGTGTGTGTGTGTGTGTGTGTGTGTATAGACACACACACACACACACACACACACACACATCCATTTCTACTACAAAGCACACCACTTCTTCTCTCCTCTTTGACCTTCCTTGTTCTTTGTCTTGGTCACCTTTGGTCCATCTACTGCAGGCTTCTGCCAGTACTGCAACTATCAATCTCCAGGTGCTATCTGTTCCACCTCCAGTCTCCTGCTGTCACTGCTCGAACCTTACCACCATGTTCATTATCATTGAACTCCAATCAGAGGTAACTTTGTTGTTTCTCTTGTCCATGGTGAGCCTGTTAGTTCAAGTTCATGCCCAACATTAATCTCAAAGAAAGGACATTTTGTGGCAACTTCGTGCTCCACAACAAAATACGACTCCTAGTAAGGTGAAATGGGAATTATTTATGGCAACCCCTAATAAATATGAACTCCCTTCCATGTAGATGTTACATGTGATGAATTTTTCTGGTTGCTGATGCAGAATAATCGATCTTGAATGAGCAAGTCAACTGCTAGTAAATGTTTGTTGATATCTTTCATGAAAGCTCCTGTGTAAATTGTATGTTCCTCATACAAGTCCGTAGATAGTGATTTTTGCAAATGTGCCTGAAAGAGTTGCACATGTCTTTCCATTTTCCAAAGTGGGGAAAATTTTTTTCCAGAAGTCCATGAGCTGTTGTTTCTTGTGAAGGAAATCTGAATTCTTGACATAATTGTTCAGCTGCATGAATTGAGAAATGTCTTCTTTTTTCCAGGTTGTGTGAAGGTGGAGAACTTCTAGACTGTATTCTTGCAAAGTAAGTCCTTGTAAACATGTCTCTTCAGCTTATTCAACTTTTTATGTGAAGTAGTGCCTTCTTAACCATAATGCCATGTTAATGCTAGGAACAACTTGTGTTGGAATTATACGGCAGTGGGGAACATATTATATGCTTATTAAGTCCATTTTCGATTTCCAGTATCTGGTTATGTTACCTTGCATTCCTGGGCTGAAAGATTGTTTTTAGGAATCGTGTTAACTTATCAGATCCAGCATAGGGTATAATATCTGGTTGTGATACGACTTATCTCTGCCAGGAAAGATGGTCGCTATAGTGAAAAAGATGCAGCAAAGCTTGTCAGGCAGATGTTGAATGTTGTTGCTCGTTGTCACCTCAATGGAATAGTACATCGTGATTTGAAACCAGAGGTACACTCTTTTTTCTGTATAGCAGGAAATATTGTTGTCTGTGACTAGAGCAAAATAATTGCTTTCATCTAACAAATGTCCTCGAAATATGCATGTTATCTTTACATCTCTCTCCAGTATCGGTTTATCATCCCCTTTGCCAAAGCTAGTGTGTTTACCAACACTTTCCTATGAGCTTCTGGTAGACTATTTTGGTGTATGATATTCTGTACATAATTGTTAAAGTTCATCATAATTCATCCAGAACTCAAGCTGTTTGTTGGGAAATTCACATGCACAATAGTAGCACTGATCCATGAAGGAAACAACGCCATATATAAAAAGCATAACTGACAAGCTCATAACAACATACACATCACAAAATGGAGAGAACCATACACAGAGCAAAGCACTTTGTTGATGATTATAGGAGGCATGTGGCAAACCTTCAACATAGATGCGCACTCCTGAGGTAGATAACATTACTATTATCTATGTTTATGCATCTTGGTTTCCAAGGGGAGGCTCCAACCTGGGACCAAAGAAACTTTGGATGTATTTGTCTATATTAATGAAACTCTATTAATAGCTTAAGCACATAAACTTTTGGAACCCAGTATGACATAAACACGAGAAAACTATGTCACATGGACGTGCAACACAACATAGGCTAACAAAATGGTTATTGCTTTTCCAACATTGTTCTTGGTGGTCAAAAGACCATAAATCAAGAATTTGTTTGAGAGCTCAACCGATTTCAGCATATAAGAGTTTTGTACCGTTTTTCTAGCTTCACGAAAGCTTCAAATCTTACACTCTGAAATGGAAATTTATTGCATGTTAAAATTTTTGACTCTTTAAAAGAGTTATAATGACAAAGCTAGTCTGCCAGAGCAATTTTGTTAGTGGTTTCTTGAAATACTCATGAGAGAAAGCTTTGTTTTTGATAGTCGAGAATTTTTTTTTGTTGATCACCACTTAATGTTGTGTGTTTGAGATGCATTGTAAAGATTATTTAATTACTTCACTGTTGATGTTTGATAGTTTCGTAACTTTCTCTTACATGTATTGCTTGTTTCCTTGCTTGTTTTCTGTGAGACATCATACTTGTAATCTCATTATTCTAATAAGTTAATTCACCCGACATTCATTCAGGATATGTGGTATGTGCTGTGAAAAAGGTTATCAAGGACTGCTGTTTCTTTCTTTTGGATTCTTAGCTTTTGATGTTTGGTTACTGAAACTTGTAAGGGTGCTTTAAAGTTTGATCCAATAAAGACAGTATCAAAGTGCTTATTTTCTTTTTCCAGTCATTTCTTTAGAAATCTAGATCAAGGTTATTGTAGAGCTTTTTTATGATCTAGGTCTATAGCAATGACTGTTAAATACACAAATATCGCCAAGCGAGGTTCATATTAGTAGGCAGTACACTTGGGGTGAAATTTATGTTTGGTTGCAGAATTTCTTGTTCAAATCACGAGGTGAAGACTCTTCATTGAAAGCAACAGATTTTGGGCTATCTGATTATATCAGACCAGGTCAGTTGACTGTGTAGTGTACAGCAGACTTGGAAAAGCTGCTTGCTTACTAACTAAAGTGGGCCCACTGCTATGTTTAGTACCGTAATGCAGTACATTTAGATTGTATGAATGTGAGCCTGAGTTATGCTTGGTTATCTGATTGTGATGTGCATTGTATTAGTATAGTGACATTTCTGGCATACAGACATAAATAGATTCATGTGCACGCACGCACACACATATACATGAGAGAGAGAGAGAGAGAGAGAGAGAGAGAGAGAGAGAGAGAGAGAGAGAGAGAGAGAGAGAGAGAGAGAGAGAGAGAGAGAGAGAGAGAGAGGATACGGCTGTCCTAAGCTTCTGAAAGATGTACATGGACCACACCCATTCATCTCAATTACAAGTCTGTTGAATAAGGGGCTGCTGAAATTTGTGGACTTGCTATTTTTTTGTGACAATTCTAAGCACAACAAAAGCATCCAAAATGGTTGCAGGTAAGAGGTTTCGTGATGTAGTGGGGAGTGCGTACTATGTTGCTCCAGAAGTACTGAGAAGAAAATCAGGGCCTGAGTCTGATGTGTGGAGTATTGGTGTTATTACCTATATCCTGTTGTGTGGAAGACGTCCTTTCTGGGACAAAACAGAAGCTGGCATTTTCAATGAGGTTGTGTTTTTTCCATGACAAGTATGAGTTGCGGTTGAGAAGGATTAGTATCTGATACAAATTATTTATGGCTGGGTAAATCACGTAAGCTGTTTATCAGAATGAGAGTACAATATATTTTCAATATTACTTTGACAAATGAATGGTTATACTTCTTCTGAAGGCTTATCTTGGCCTCAAAATGCTCTTTGCTTAAAACCATTGATCCTCCACATGTGCAGCTTTTTATTGTGACTATCATATCAACAGTAACTTCCTAGGCTGTCATGGTACTGCAAAGGACTCATTTTTCTCTCATTCTGGAAATTTTTTATATCGAGGCTCTTGGGGCTTTGAAATTACAGATACAGCATCTAAGCTAGATACTATTCATTGAACATGCTCTTTCTTGGTCCTGTAAGTAGATTTCTTGAAAACTCCCTGCTGTTTGACTGTGGCCTTTTCTTTCTGTTCTAGGTTCTCAAAAAGAAACCTGATTTCAGGGCAAAGCCATGGCCATCCATCAGCAGCAGTGCTAAAGATTTCGTAAGAAAGTTGCTCGCGAAGGATCCTCACACGAGGCTAACTGCTTCCCAGGCCCTTTGTATGTATTTCCCTGCCTTGTATTCTGGCCAAAAAGTCCCCTTCATAGTCGAATTTTCAAATCTGAGTGAACTTCTTGGCATGTAGCAGGAAACCTTTTTGAGATTTTTTTATTACATATGTTGTTACCTTTCCATAATTCACTATGTTGATCTACATAACATTTTTGCTCTTTCTTAAATGTAAAAGGAAAGGTAGGAAGATGGGTATTCTTAGAATTTATCATGAATGGTGGTCTTAACTGCAGTGGTTATTGATACATGGAAAGTATGCTGCATAGAAATTTCATCCACAGAGGTTGACCTTTAAAACTTATGCTTTCAGCTGTATTCTTAAGAATTGCAACCAAGTATGATCTATTGACAACGCTGTCAGTTTCATAGTGAGTATGGATCAATGGACCTAATATAGTGAATTAAGCATGCTTTTCAAGAATGTAGACTTCTGTGCTATGCATCAAGCCATTGTTGCTTCTCCATGTTGTTCCGCTAGCAAAATTTGTGATTCCCAGATTTTCATTTGCCCCACTATTGGGACTGTTTGAAAAAGGTTCCAAGCAGTAACACTTGGGTAGACCAAGGATTATAAGACAAAATTCTTAAAGGCCTCTTATTGGAAGACCTGGTTAGCTCAAGGTTCTTTCCACTTGGTGGACCTCTCAGCTCTGATAATCATCAACAAACCCTTTGATTGCTTGTCAGATGTAGCACCAAACATTGTCTGAGAGCATCTATGGAGGTCATTTATGATCTTGGATGGCCTTGGGACATCAAGTTCTTGTTGGTATCACTTTCAATACAGAGGAATAGAGCCCTTTTAGTGCCACAATGTCATCAATAAACGCCGATGAAAAATCTCACTAAATTTCTGATCCAAGCAACTTTTAGTCTTTGTGTGTGCACCATGGTAGCTACTCTTGCTAGCTCTAGAAGACATTTCATGTAGAAAGAATACGAAGATATACTCATGGTGGATCTTAAACAACTGAACTGTTAAAATCAGCATTTCAGAAGTTACATCTGGCTCACCAAGGCTGGAATGCAGCCTACTTCTGAATTGAAACTCATATAAAACTATTCCTGGTGATGTAGGACTTTTACATCAATGCAGCAAGTGCCCAACACTAAATTAAATCAACCAATGATATCATCTCAAAATCCAAGCTCCCTATTTAAGCGGACACTGCCATGAACATGATCAAAGTGAAAGCCTGACATGTGACAGAGAGTAGGCAAGAATTGATGTGTCCCATGACAATCTCTAACTAAGAATACTACAAGTGAACACCCAGGGCTTTAGGAGAAAGAGAAAGACGGAAGTTTTTGTTAATGTCTTTTGGGTACCTGAGGGTAGATAAGACTAAAAAAACAGTAGCAATACTAGAACCTGGTAGTGAAGCCATTAAGTGGCTGGTTAACAATATCTCATGTATCTACATCCACACAATAGAATGGAGTATAGGCGAGTAGAGTTCTGAAGATCGTGATGGTAGGTGAGTGGTTTGTTGTAAGCCGTGGTGTCAATGGTGCATACATGATTGTAGGGGTTGTGATTTGCCAAGTACGTATGCAATGATGAGTGATTCATAACATTAATGGACGAGGGTTGGCGTCTCTGTCTCCACTAGTCCTAGCAATGAGAGGGACTGTCTGCCTTGTCCTTGGACACAAAATTTGAATCTGCATTAAGATTAATCCATGGGTGGCATCTTGAGAAATAGGAGGTGATGTAAGACTCTAGATGGTCTGCAGTATTGGTAGTGGTGGTACAACATACCTCGCTCCTCAGGTGGAACATCTCTTTTAGCATGAAGGCAACTTGTCTATGGTCTGCATATGATATAGGGGAACAATGTGTGATTGTATGATCCTGAAAGAGGGTGATATCTCCCCTTGACATAGTATAGCCGGCACTTGAAGAAACCTCTTCCATAGTACATGGTTGGCATTTTCAATATTCTTGAGGTGTCCCCTAAAAGCTGCCTATCTCTACTTGTAGTTGGTGTGAGAAAACACGAAGCTATCCAAGGCGATCTGCAGCATGTGATAGGAATCACAACGGCATCCAACTCCAGAAAGTGTGTCATGTAATAGTGTAATTTGACCCCTTTGAACATATGATGTGTAAATAGATTGCCAAATATAAGAATGGATCCTTCAAACGATGTGATATGGAGATTGTGGAGCTCATTGGAAGATATGAGTGCAAGCCATGTGTATCTGCCTTCGCCAATTTTTGTGTCTGTTAGTGGCGTAACTCTTTCTAAACAGATTGACAGTCTGAAGATGGCCTACACTTGTATGGGAGACCAAAAGTTTGGACCATTCCTTGAATTATGCATGTCATTCTTGTGCAAGGGCCATGCTAATCTTCTATGTATCATTTTGAAAGAGAGATTAGATTTGATCATCTTTACTAACGTCCATAGAGATCAATATGGTGTACGGGACCATGTAATAGTGACAATGTCAATGTCTTAAAATCTGATAATAACTTCAAAACGAAACTATTCTAAGAATTATATTTAAGTAGAAAATTTGAGCAGATTTTTATGTCTAAGGATTTCTAATGAAACATTCCTTCCTCCATTTCTATCCCCTTTTTCATCCATAAAGAGTAGGAATGATATCCATCCAAACCTGGTGATATCCTCCCAAGTTTCAGCCAAGAGCATAACATCTTTTTTTCTTTTGCCACTGTAACGTACCGATAAAGGGCATGTAACGGAACACTTGAGGTGACTGTCTCATTCTATGGGATAGAAAGTTTGTCTGGAGCTATAGGTCGATTTGGTGCCACGTGTCAATGTCCCATTGGATCGTCGTTGGTTAGGAGTGACCCCTTTGGTCGGAGATGACCTCACCTGGTCTATGTATATAGAGGTGGATCCCCAAGAGCTTATTATTCATTCTCTCCGGGAGAATGAAGAGCTGGGTTTTTGTGCGTACTTCATCAAATTGCAGCCTATACACTCTTGTTAGGGATGGCTCTATACTCTTGATTGTACTTATGTGGATGATCTAATCATTGCTAGTAGTGATGACAATTTGGTGAAGAAAGTCAAATCAAATCTTTCCAGGGAATTTGACATGACAGATTTGGACATGATGCATTATTGCTTAGGTGTGGAAGTCTGGCAAAGTGATCAAGGAATTGCACTAATGCACACAAAATATGTTGCCAAAGTACTCATGAGATTTCGCATGGAGGATAGTAAGGTATCATCTACTCCCATTGAAGTTGCTGCAAAACTCTCAAAGTATGATGGTAGTGAATCCTTTGATACTACTGAGTATCGTTCTTTAGTGGGAAGTCTTATCTATCTCACAACTACTAGACCGGATATTTGCTGTTGTAGATCTAGTGAGTCTGTTTATGCATGCACTGAAGTAATCACATTGGAAAGCTGCTATGTGTATTCTTAGGTATTGAAGGATACGACAAAGTTTGGCTTATTTTATTCCCATGATGTTAACCATGTGAAACTTGAGGGCTATGTCGACGTAGATTGGGGTGGAAACATGGATGATAGATGCTCGACTTCAACATATGTTTTTCACATTGGCAATGGTTGTTTTTCATGGTCTAGCAAGAAGTAGAATACAATGATTCTATCGACTATTGAAGCTGAGTATAAAGGTTTGGAAAGTGCTGTGTATAGGAGGCTGTTTGGTTGCGACAGTTGCTTGCAAAGATTGGACTTCAGCAGAACTCTGGGAGTGTCAATTTTTTGTGATAGCCAGAGTGGTATACAGCTTGTGAAATTCCTGTTTATCATGCTAGGACTAACCACATAGAGATTAAGTGTCACTTTGTGCGTGAACGTGTGCTTAACTGTTAGAGAAGTCAAAATTGATGAGCTCCCTTAAACAAAAAAGAAGATTCCAATGTGGTCTTTAGAGACCATGGAATGTATGAAGGTATAACTCCTATTTGAGAAAATCAAGGAACAAGGAGCTCTACAAGGTCAAAACACCAAGGTGGTCAACAAGAGATAAATATGATTCCTATGATTGGTGTGATGAATCTACATGAATGCTCAAAGAAAAAAAAAAAAAACCAACTAAAGGCCATTTGTACCAGTGAAACTCACTGGAAGGTAGTGTTTTGAGGAGGTTTAATGAAGGTACTCCTTTTGTGTTGACTATAAAAAGTATAAAATGACCATAAAAAATAGGTTTTCCTTGCCCAGGATGGATCATCTGAATGGAGCAAAATATTTCTCCAAGATCGACCTTAGATTAGGATACCATCAGATAAGGATTAAGAAGGAAAATATTTCTAAGACTGGTTCTCAAACCAAATATGGCCATTACGAGTTTTTGGCTATGCCGTTTGGACTCACTAGTTGTTGCACACGAACTCTCAAACCCTAAGTAAACACAAGTTCGACTTTACAAAAGCTTGTCTCTTTATTGACCTCAGTTGGTACATCCTTAGCACATGGGCATGCATGTGGGTTGCTAAAACCATTTGACCATGTGTCACTTATGAATTGCGACACATGTCCCAATCAGCATATGACACATGTCCTTTGACTGGTCAATCCCTACATTTTAGGAAGTCAGTCCAACAAACTTTAGTTGAGACCCAATACCCATCTGCCATTTCAAAATTAGTCACTTACAATTGTGACCCATTTTACATAGTGATTTAAAATTGTCTCCATAGGTTGGCAATATAGCCATTTACAATTGATATTTACATAAGTAAGGGATTTAAAATGCATGTGAAATCCTGTCCTGTCAGGAAACACCATCTTCACATGTAAAGTCTGGACATTGTGCATATAACCTATTTGTGGTCTCCTAGGTAGCATCCCTGAGAGATTGACCATGCTATGCAACCAAGTACTCATGAGGCAAATGATTCCACATTCGTCTTTCCCTCCAATCCAATACTCTCGCTGGTCTGTGCATCACATTTCCATGCTCCTGAAGCAAAACAAGTCCATCAGCCAACAAGTTATCACTATGATGTAAAACCTTCTTTAAGCATGAAACATGAAAAATAGGATGCACTCTACACCTAAGAGGTAAATCCAATTCATAAGCAATGCTATTTATTTTATTACCAATTTTCCAAGGTCCACAGAATCTAGGTGACTACTTGTAACAGCTCCCTATCTTTAGAGAAGTTGAGTCCCTTGGAATCCTAAGAGACACCATGTTTCCCTCCGCAAAGTCTCTTGGTGTACAATCTCGATTAGCATGAGTTTTTGCTCGATCCATCACCGCGCACATTTTGCTTAGCTAACTCCAACATCTGTTTCATGTGAGTTAGAAATTCCACAACACTAGGAACATTATGAGGCATACCTATCGTCACAGGACTGGTTGGCCCAAATCCATAATCAAGTTTGAAAGGACTCATTCATTAGAAGCACTCTTTTTATCATTAAAATCAAACTCAAGTAATGGCAAATAGCGCTCCCACTACTTTTGCTTCATCACACTTGCCCGAAGCATGTCGTGTCTGGTTAACTCTCTTAGTTTCTCTATCCATCTCAAGATGATTAGTACTACTCATACCCAATTGCAGCTCTTAACTTCTTAAATACTATAGTCCAAAAATTGCCAATAAAATGAGAATTCCTAACAGACACAATAGATCTAGGTCATCCATGAAATTGGAACACATGCTGAATAAACAAGTCAACAACACTGGGTGCATCAGTCTTATTAAAGGTTTGGTGTGGTTGTAACAACTCGGGCACTTTTAAATTTTCAGCTTTATGTACGTGACATTGAGAACAATCTATCACATAAAAATTTACTTCTTTCTTAAGCTTTCGGCCACTAAAAGCTCTTTTTCCACTCTCTTACAATGAGGATCTTCCAATCAGCCTGTCTAATCTCAACTAGCAAGTCATTCTTAATGACTACAAACATATGATACACCACTCAAGATAGTGCACTTGCCACACGATCCTTGGAACCTTTCTTTTATAGAATCTCCACTTGGAGTTCCTGCATAAGGTTAGACCATCTCGCGTGTTGGTCTTTGAGATTGGGTTGCTTACAAAAGTACTGCAGAAGTAACATGCTTTGAGATTTACATGCAATTTTCTGGTGTACCGTGGATTGGAGTGTGTTAGATCAGAGAGAACCTGACATCTGGTATTAGAGTCAAGGTTGAGAAGAGAGGTAGGGTTCACAGAATACACTGGTAGTCTATTGTTGGAAAGGACGGGCTGTCCATCACTGCTGGCTATCCATCACTACTAGGGCAGAAAAAAGTGCTGATCTGTGGCTGACAGTTTTGCTCAGCAATCCCTCCCTTGTAGACCGAAATTGGAGGCTGCAATTATTACAAATTGCAACAGATAGACTTGTGACCTGCTGCAGAAATTTTGTGGCCTAAATTGGTGACGTTTTTTTCAGATAATTGACAGCTATAGGAGGCCGATTGTGTGCTGCAACAGAAAATCAGACCATGTGCCCATTTCAAAGTGAATTTGGAAACTGAAAACACGTGTTTACCTCCTCTGTGTGCCAGGAGTTTTTGGTCACCTTTTGGAGCCAATATCATTGCTGGCATTTGGATTTCCAGATCTGTCCAGAGATGTTTTTTGTTGGTGGTAGCTGTTTGAGGCTTCACAATATTGTTGCTAGCTTTTCTTTTCAAGGGCTGGACCTACTACATTGGCTATGGATCCTCTAGAAGGCACTGGCACTGAAATTCTTAGGATTGAAGAAGTTGCTGCCAGGGCAGATGAATTGAAGTAATGCTTCAACAAATTTTGGAGCCATCAAAAGGTGGAAAATTTTCAAAGGCACAAGAAAGGGTAAGTGGAACAATAGTACTAGATGTTGATCGAGTATCAACAAGCGAAAGGAAGGTGGACGTAACTTGGAAGAAGAAGAAATTACTCTCTATGAAGGACTTGAAGCCGCCAAAGTACATGGGAGCAGTGGCCCTGAGGAACACTGATGTAGTTGAAAATTGGCTTCAGAAGTGGGAAAAGGCTTTTTTGATGTGTGGCACTGAAGACAACAAGCAGAAGATTGCTGAAGCTACCTATTACCTTCAAGAAACTGCAAAGATGGAGGAAGATAGAAGAGGACAATCTAATGGCACCCAATTTTCCGTCTACACATTGAACAACAAGAACATCAATGCATATTGAGGAATTGGAGCAAGAGGAACCACAAAGTGCTCCTCGCTTAATGAAGTTATCAATGGTCAGGAAGGTGGATTTAGTTTTGGTATTGCAGTTGTCAAGGGTGGTGTAACACAAGTATCAATCTCCTTGTACTTCATTGAGTATTATGCATGAATAGTTGTGTGATAGAGATGGGCTTATTCTATTGGACAATGGGTCCTCACATAATGCTATTAACTCCACTTTGATTGAGAGATTAAGAGTGAGCACACAATCATCCATGTTCCAATACACAGTTGACATGGTTGATGGAAAGAGTGTGGAAGTGTAGGGCATGGTTGTGGGTATGCTTCTAGCCATTTAGAGTTACATTGAGGAGTTAGATTTTGAGATATCCCATTTGGCGCACTTTGATCTGGTGCTTGGGATTTGTTGGCACGTGGTGAGGAAGCCCTACATTGCTTGGGATACTCATGTATATGAGTTTCAATACGATGGTAGAACCCATTCACATTGTGGTGAGCCTGATGTGCCTCTAGGACATTTGATCAAATCTATTCAATTGTGTAAGGTTCATTGTAATAAGTATATGTATGTTTGGTTTTGGTTTGATATGTTGACTACTATATCTGAGAGCTAACTCTACTAAGAACTGTGATCACCAAATTAGGGAGTTTCTGGATGTGTTCACTGATGAACTTCCATCTATTTTGCTTGCTAAAAGAAATGTGGAGCATAAGATTGAATTGACTCCTAGACCATCTCTTGTTAATAGACCACTTTATAGAATGAGTCTGGAAGAGGAGGAAGAGGTGAGAAGCTTGATTGAGGGTAATCTTGCCGCCAGGTGAGGCCTAGCTTCTCCCCCTTTTGCTCTTCGATCATTCCTGTTAAGAAGAAGGATGAGTCTTGGAGAATGTGTGGATTATCGAGGCTTGAACAAGATTACTGCTAATCATCGATATCCTATGCCATGTATTGACGATCTATTGGATGCTACTATGTTTAGTAAGACTAATTTGAAAAGTGGTTACTATTAGGTAAAAGTTCATGAAGAGGATGTAAAGAAGACCGCCTTCTGAGCTTGCTTTGATCATTATGAGTTTATGGTAATGCCTTTTGGATTGAGTATCGCCCCAACAACATTCATGTTGTTAATGAATGGTGCGCTCAGACCGTTTATACGCAAGTTTGTGGTCAATTTTGTTGATACATAATTGTTTACAATTGTGGTGATGTTTTGCATGTAACTCACTTCAGAACTATTTTGTCAATTTTGAGGGATAACACGTTATTTGCAAACAATAAGAAAAGTGAATTATTTAAGAAAGAACTCCAGACTTAACAACATTAAGAGGCTTTCTTTGATTAGCTGTGTTTTATTGTAAATGTGCGAAAGATTATTTACATTAGTTGAACATTGTCGATATGCTACTAAAGAATATATGGAAAGAATAGACAGAAGTTCAATAACAAAGTTTTGATGCATTGAAACAAGATGTAGCCAACTTTGTCACTTTGAAGATTGTCATCATTAGAAATCATTTGTCTTAGAAACGGATCTGCGTGATATCAGTGTTGGGGCAGTTTTGATGCAAGAGGGTAGGCCAATGACCTTTGAGAGCAAGAAGCTTAACCTTGCTCAGAAGAATTATCCAACTCATGATAAGGAGTTGTTTTCCATAATCCACACTTTGAAAGCATGGTATGGTTTGGAGTTTTATGTACACAATGACCATGACACTTTGAAGCATTTTTGCTAGACCTAAGAGGGTGGCAAGCTAGGTGGGCAAAGTTGATGCAGGAGTTTCACATAGAAATTTGGAAAGCGGGTTTTACATGGTGGTGATAACTTGTTGTTTAATGGCTTGTTTGCTTTTAGGAGCAAGGGGATGTGATTCATGGGGTAGCGAGGGTATTGAACTAGCGGGAGAGGCCTTTGTGCAACTGGTTGATCTGTGAATACTTGGTTGCTTGGTAGGGCAGGCGTCTTACTGATGCTACTTTCGGAGACCGCGCATAGTAGGCGTGCATAACACCTTGGATTTTTCATCATAGACAATGTCTTCTGAGGGGGAAGGGATGTTAGATACTTTTACTCCGTATGCCACTTTTAAATGACAGCTAATTGTAAATTTGGAATTATCAAATGACCTTTGTAATTACATTGTAAATAGTTAATACAGAGTTTTCAAAGTCTTTTTTAGCTTTGACATGGGGTATTGGGTGATTAATTAGGACTAGCCAGATTAACCCATCCCCTTTAGAATAGGAGAGTTGAATGATCATTAGGACACGTGTCAAATGCTCATTGGGGCACTTGACCCAATTGATGAGTGGACGGTCCTCCTACTTGCTTGCCTAAGTGTCAGGGTGCTGGCAAGTGGCAAGTGTCAGCTGTGCATGTGGTGTTTGCCATGTGGTGATGTTAGAAAGGGTCATGGCTAAGGGGTGCTTCAGGATTGTGGATAAGTGAGCCTAGAGAGAGGCATTCCAACTTTCTCTGCAACAAAGGTTGGGTGGAGACAAGGCAGCTTGTTCCTTTGGTGTTTGAGCAATGAATCTATGTACTTATTTATGGATCTACAATTTTAAGAATAATGCACTTAGTGATAGCTTGTTCTAATTGTTCAAAGCTTGCTTGCTATAGTTCATTCCACTCATCAAGGCATAGGCCAAACAATGATCACGATAACTTTTTGAAGATTCGCTCTTACTCCATCAGTAGTAATAATTTGACCTAAATACTCAATTTTCCTTTTAAACATTTCAATTTTTGTAGCATTAGCAAACAACTCGTTCTCCTTCAAAGTAGACACAGTTTTAAGGTCAGCCATATGCTTGGTCTTACCTAAACTGTAAGTCATAAATGTCATCAACAAAATCTATGACAAACTTTTCCATATGTGCTCTAAGTACATCATTCATCATCATCATGAATGCAGCTGGGCCATGATGGTATCCACTCTCGAGATCTATCCTACTAAACACAATCACACTTGACAAGGCATCAAGCAAATCATCTATGCATGCCATAGGATATCGATGTTTAGCAATGATCTTGTTCAAACCATATAGTCCATACCCTGTGATTTGTCCTTCATTTTCACAAGAATGATCGGGGATGCAAAAGGGGATAACCAGGTCAAATCTACCCTTTGGCCAAATAATCCTCAACCATCTATCTCACTTCCTCTTCCTCTTTTAGACTTGTTCTATAAGAGTTTTATTTTGATAGGACATGATCGGGGGTATTAGCTCAATCTTATGTTCGACATTCCTCTCTTAGGAGGTAAATAGATGGAAGGTCCTCTAAGAACACATCTCAAAACTCCTAATCTCTTGATTCAAATTGGCAACGATGCTAGTTTGCACACACTACATGCTACTCTGGCTAGCATTAGTAAAAATATCAAGCTGAAAACAAACATATATGTACTCACAAGATTAAATGCACTGTATGGTTGAAACAAGTGGTCTATGTGGCACATCTCGATCTCCACGGATGGAATGAGTCACACCATGAAATGGGAACTCATACACATGAGCATCCTAGGCTATGTGTGGCTTTTGCATCGTGTGCTAGCAAATGCCCAACACCACATCAAACCAAGCAAGCTGTGTTATCTCAAAATCCAACGTTTCTGTTTAAGTTTGTACGTTCAGTAAAATGCAAAGCCCTGGAATCCCAAATCTTTATACCCTTTCCAACGTCCGTTTCTACTGTGTACTAGTAGTGGGATGGTTGTGTGCTCACACCTAATGTCTATACCAAAGTTGAATTCAATATTATGAGAGGACCTAGTGTCACATAGGAGTTGAACATCTCTACCACGCAATAGCCCTTGCATAACAATCAAAGAAGTGTTAGAAAATCGATACCCTTGGCGGGTGGAGCCGTGTCCACTCTTCTGACAACTAAAACATTCATGAGGCATGGAACATTAGGATTGGCTTCTTGCTTGACTTCTTCTGGTGTCATAGGGTCCTCCAATCGATTCACCTAAAGATTGTATGTGGTCCACATCTAGTTATGTGGACATTCTTTCCAGCTATGTTGCCCCAAGCATCCAAATCAAAGGTTCTCCCTTTTTGCACGTTCTTGGTCTTGTGGTGACAACATTGAAGGACGATGACCCCTTTGAACATTACCTGCTCATACAACCCTTTGCCCTTGGGAGCCATTGCACCCTTGCCTTTATGGTTACCCTAAGCTTGCCCCTCAAACTTTCTCTTTTTGTTCCCCTTGCCCTTGTGCGCCCCCAAGGCTGGTTACCCGTAGTCGCCATCGCAACAGGATCCAGGCCTCTCTTTCCATCCTCAAAATATGAAGCTATTTGAATGGCTTCCCACAAATCTTCTGATTGGGGCCCTTATGAGTACATGGTCATAATTAATGGTTGTAGGTCTAAACACATGGTGGTGGAGTTGGTGTGGGTCTACTAGTGAGTCATTAGGGCACTGGATGACGTGGCCCAGATAGGCTGCAGAGGTGTCCAGTGAGGTGTCACAGTGCACTACTAGTGGTGCATGGGCCTTGGAGGGTATAAGTTTACCTGCTGGGCTCTCACTAGTGTATGCTTGATTTTGTGATTGGTAGCTACATGCTGCTGGTGTGACTCCTCTTTCCATGACTCTGATTGATCCATAGCTTGGGGGCTAGATCCGTACGATCTAGGTTTGGTTGAGTTGGTTTATCCACCACCTGTTCCCTTGTGTTGTTGCTTTGTATGGTATGCTTAGACTAGAATCCTGTTGTGAGGACTTTATATTGGTATCAGAGCCGGTCTAAGCAAGATTTACCATTGAAAGTGTTGAGTGGAAATCTCGACGTTCTCTCGAGAATCCAACGGAATAAGCAACAAAACGGTGGAATTGTGAAATTTCTTCCCGTTGGAAATATTTTTCGATTTGCAATCGATTGTGTGGTAAGTGCACTACCAGGTTCACAATTGGTTCGTTTTTATGCTTTTCAAATTGATTTCTTGGAAGGAATTCCATGTCAATTCTATTGTTGCCAATTACTCTGTGGTTGGCATTTTTGTAAAGCAATGGTCACTGTATTGGTTGCTGGAATTTTCCCTTCAGTCTCTTATTCTTCTTATGAATGGTTACTGTATTTTAAATGCTGTCTATTGCCTGTTTGGAAGTCGGTTTGGTTTTAAAACGATGGGAATAGGCTGGAATAGAAGCAAAAATACTCTAACCGGTTGGCTGTTAAGTGTTGGTGATGTTTGACAGGATTGCAAGGCTGCTTACTGTGGAATCACAGGCTTATGTTTCACTTTCCAGCAAACTAACAGTTTGTATGCAGGATTGTGAGCCTGTAAAGCCATTCCTGAGGATGGTTGGGTTTAGATTTAATGACTATTTGTGAAAGTAGTTGTTAATAACCTGCAGAACTAGGTGTTTTGGAAAATTTTGGCAGCATAACAGCTATTTTACAAGCACAGTGATGGCAAAACCCTGCAAATCTTGTATTAAAACCATTGCTTATGCTGGATACAAGTAAAGCTAACTGTAAATCGCTGGCAAAGCAAAGTGATCTGCAGAAAGTAGCAGATACTTTGGGCTTTGTGCTTCCTACAAGAAAACTTGTGAAAAACAGCTTATAATCTCCAGCAATGAATGGCTGGAATCCACCCATTATCCTCCTTTTGGGAGACCCTGATGCGTACAATATTTTACAGCAGTGTAAAGCATGATGGGGCGCCTCTCCTGACCGCTTCTTCCCACCCAACACTCACTCGCTCACTCTCTCTCTCTCTCTCTCTCTCTGGCGGAAACCCTGCTGGTTGCACGCTGTTCGGGCAAATTGGGAAGCCCGATTTGCGCGAGGAGGGTGTGCTGGCCCGAGGTGAGGGAGATGAATGAAAGGGGGGGGGGGGTTAGGTGGCCTATTACACTTAAGTTATTGAAACTTAAGTGGGCCATGCAAGGTGGTAGGTGAGGTTGGGATGGGGGTGGTTTAGGCTAGTGTTAATTTTTTGAGTTTTTTTGAAAGCCTTGGGTTTTTCTTTCTCATAGTGGGTTTTTCAGTTTTAAGAACTGATGTTTTAATTTTGCAGATGATATATGAGCTAAGAGTTGTTAAAAGATTTTCGTTGCATTAACGGTTAATTTCGGTTTTTTATTGCTTAAGTACCCATTTGCCGATTCATTGGTATAATTTGTTAATGAAAGCACGTATGGTCTAAAAAATTAGTTATTTTGTAGACATTGCTTAATTTAGCAATTTCTACCTGTAATGAATGTGTTAACTGAACGAAATTATTTTTTAATTTTTAGTTGGCAACCAAATGGATACTGATGAAATTTTGGAGGGCGGTGCTACCGAGATTCACCCGGCATCACTAGGAAGTGATGGGGGAAATACGGAAAGCCTCACCTGGCAGTGATGACACCCTAGACTCAAAAAAATTGTTGCAAACCTTGGGCAAGGCAGTTTTAGAACTTCATCAGAACAATAAACAACGGGATAAACAAATGCAAAATCTATTTAATCAACTGCAAGCTTTTAACTCTAACAACTTGGGCTATCAACCATAAATATTTTCCGGCGATAAAAAATTCAAACGCTCGGAAGTTGTTGAAGACTGCTTAAATCGTTGGATAAGCTATTTTAGCTTGCACAACGTCCCAGAGGATAAACGAATATCATCGGTTCTATTGTTTCTGGAAAGCAAAGTCTCTTCTTGGTGGAGGGAACTTTCCACGAAACCTTGACTTGGGCCGAATTCCTGACGGAATTCCGAAAAGCTTTTGTCACGATAGACGATTACGAGTTGTATATTCGGTTTATCAAGTGCTCCTTATGGAGATTTACTTTGTCTTATGTGTCCCATCCTGAGATACTCCTCGATCCACCTAGCCACTTCCTCCTCTTCCTTCTGACTAAACCGATATGGTTGTCTGAAGATAGGACGGCTATCGGGCAAAAGATCTATCTTATGATCCACCGACCGAGCAGGTGGTAGTCCATAAGGTAGCTGCTTCGGAAAAACTTCACTAAACTCTTGCTTTAAATCTTGCAAAAGCTGTTGTTCCTGATGCGAATTTTCGGTGTTAAAGCATGAAAACACATTCACATCCCCAACATCACAATGCATACGAGATTTCAAGAGCAAGTGATAGAGTTCATACTCAGAATCATGAAGTTCCTCAATTGATTCAGCCGAGGAAATCATCGGCGATGGAAGTACATCGGTCTCTCCAGAAATAGAGACAATTTGATCAAACTTATCTTTAAATCCCATAGAATGATTTTTAAAATCTATCTTTAAAGAGTCTGATCTGCCAAAAAACCATTCATAGCCCAAAATCACCATTCTACAAAGGGCATAAGTTTTGGCCATGGTGATATACTTCATGAAAATTGATCTACGTACGGGATACCATCAGATTAGGAGACATCCGGAAGATGTATCTAAAACCGGTTTTAGGACCAGGTTTGGCCACTACGAGTTTCTTGTATTGCCCTTTGGTTTGACGAATGCTCCAGCTACTTTCCAGCAGATGAACGATTTATTTCGTCCATATTTGGGGAAGTTCGTAGTAGTGTTTCTGGACGATATTCTAATCTATAGCAGAACACTCAAAGAGCATGCTAAGCATCTCCGCACTCTTACGTATCTTAAGACAAGAGAAGCTTTATGCGAAAGAATCAAAGTGCATATTCTTTAAGAAGGAACTACTTTACCTTGGTCATAAGATTACCTCCATTGGAATCAAGATTGACGAAGAAAAGGTGAGGACGGTAGTGGAATGGCGAATCCCTAAAACAGTGCGTGAACTTAAGTCATTCTTAGGTTTCACTCTTTTTTCATAGATTTGCAGAGGAGTACTCGAAGATTGCTGCACCTCTCAACAATATGTTGAAATGAGTGAAAAGCCGGAAAGGTAGGCCAAGTCCTCCCATCAGATGGAATGAGAAATTAGATGAGAGTTTTCGCAACTTCAAGCTTGTAATTGCCTCAGCTCCAGTTTTGAGAATAGCGGATGTAGATTTGCCGTTCGTCATTAACACTGACGTGAGTGATATGACTATTGGAGCTGTTCTCTTACAGGAGGGTCAGCCCGTTGCCTTTGAGAGTAAGAAACTAACCGATGCACAGGTCAAGTACACCACTCAGGAAAAAGAGCTTTTTGCGGTGATCCATGCATTGAAATCATGGAGGCATTATCTATACGGTAATAAATTCGTGGTTAATACGGATCATCAACCTTTAAAGTATTTTAATAATTAGAATGATTTGCGAGGTCGTAAGGCCAGATGGGCAGAACTCATGCAAGAATTTGACTTTGAAGTGCGGTATATCAAAGGCTCATCTAATCAGGTGGCTGATGCACTTAGTCGAATTGGTGAAGTGAACGAACTTTCCTTCACTGAGATCAGTACAGACTTTTATCTCTCCCTGAGAGGTCTTTATGAGAAAGACCCACATTTTGGACCAATCTGGAATAGGGTTCTAGCAGTTTCATCAAGCGGTACTGATAATCATGGTGGTCAGTCTGGGGGGAAGGATATAAAGGGTACTGATGACTTCTCTATCCGCAATGGACTTTTGTTCAGGAAAGGGAAGGTTTGTGTACCTGATGTGGATGTTGTTAAGAATAAAATTCTTTATGAATGTCATGACTCACCATGTGCAGGACATCCCGGCATACATCGTACATTGGATTTGGTACGAAGGGATTTTTATTGGCCAAAACTTAAGCCCTTTGTAGAATCTTATGTGGTCAAGTGTGACCAATGCCAGTTGAATAAAGCTGAACGCCATAAGGCTGGCGGTTTGTTGCATCCATTGGATATCCTTGATAAGAGATGGGATAGTATTTCCATGGATTTCGTGGTTGGGTTACCGCGGACGAATAAACAGCATGATGCAATTTGGGTTGTGGTCGACCGTCTTACCAAATTGGCTATGTTTATTCCGGTAAAGACCACCACGAAGGCTTCTGATTTAGCTCAGATATTTGTAGAGCGTCTGTTTAGGCTTCACGGATTACCAAGTGATATTGTGAGCGATCGCGATCCGAAGTTCACCGGTCACTTTTGGTCGGCCGTGTTTGCTAAACTAGAGACGATACTCAGCTTGGGTTCTTCTGATCATCCTGAGACAGATGGTCAGACGGAAAGAACAAATCAGACGATGGAACAAATGCTTCGGGCATATGTTTCCAGACAACAATCTGATTGGAAAAAGTACCTTCCATTGATCGAGTTTGCCTATAATAGTAGTAAGCATTCGGCTACCGGTTATAGCCCGTTTATGCTTATGTACGGTTTTGAGCCTAGGTCACCCATCGCGGTTGAGACTCGGACGATCAAGTTTCAGAAAGTAGCGAGTTTCCTACACGATATGCAGGAAATGCTATGGATTGCACGTGAAAATGTCCAGAGTGCCCGGGATAGGGACAGACATTATGCAAATCTGAAAAGATTACCGAGACACTCCCAAGTGGGAGATTGGGTATATTTGAGAATCCCGAAGGATTCAAGTGTAATGCGTACCGGCAAGCATTATAAGTTGTCCCCTAGGTATAGAGGATCGTTTAATATCTTGAAAAAGATCGGATCCTTAGCTTACCAATTAGAACTCCCGGATGGATCGCAAGTGCATCCCCGTGTTTCATGTTAGTCGTCTCAAAAAGAGTTTGCATGAAGGAGGGCATCTTGGATCTGGAGATCAGTTGGACCTGTTGGATGAATCATCGGGTGTATCTTGTCTTGAACCCGAAAAGATCTTGGATACAAGAACTAAACGATTGAGAAATCGTATAGTTACCGAGCATCTTGTTCGATGGAGGGGATGTACGGATGATGACGATTCCTGGGAACAGGAAGGAAACTCAAGGAGGAACTTTCCCAGTTTTAAGTTCTGAGGACAGAGCTTGAATAAGGGGGGAAGGTCGTCATGCCCATGACTGATCTCGGGTAGCGTGTCCACGCTAGGGACCGATAGACCAACAACCCGTAAGTAAGTTGAGACTATAAGGGAATTGGGGCCCTTATGAGTACATGGTCATAATTAATGGCTGTAGGCCTAAACACATGGTGGTGGAGTTGGTATGGGTCTATCAGTGAGTCATTAAGGAACTGGATGATGTGGCCAAGATAGGTTGCAGAGGTGTCCGGTGAGGTGTCACACTGCACTATTAGTGGTGCATGGGCCTTGGAGGGTATAAGTATACCTGCTGGGCTCTCACTAGTGTATGCTTGATTTTGTGATTGGTAGCTACATGTTGTTGGTGTGACTCCTCTTTCCATGACTCTGATTGATCCATAGCTTGGGGGCTAGATCCGTACGATCTAGGTTTGGTTGGGTTGGTTTATCCACCACCTGTTCCCTTGTGTTATTGTTTTGTATGGTATGCTTAGGCACTCAATTCTGCATAGACATTTGTGTGACTGCAGCAGGTCATCCTTTTCCACCTTCCTTCACCACCTTCGTGTTGACTTTCCCCCAAATTCCAGGAAGAATAGGATGGAATTGAGCTATAATAGTGAGATCCAGGCTCACAACGGACTTTTTTACATTGAAAGTCAGCAAAGCCTAGCACAGTTTTGACTAGCAAATGAAAACTAAGCAAAAGCAGCAATAGACAAACCAACCTAACAAATTCAGCAAGTTACAAACATTTATGCTACCGTGACAAATTCTGAATTTCTACGTAGCAAGTAAGAAAGCCTAGACAACAGGTACTAGAACCCAAAAAATAGATGAGAGGCTGGCGATCCACCATAGGGCACAGTTCTGCAATCTTGCAAGATTAAAAACTTTTTAAAATGCATGTTGGAAGTCTAAAACACTTTGTAGTAGGGTGCTGACGGCTGTCATAATCAGCTAGTCCTCTGGTGATAGGTCCATTTAGGATCGTGTCAAGCCTCTAACATTCGATCATCTCAAAGATATAGGTTTTGCAATCACACTCATAATGCATACTTCAACATCCTAAAGTACATTGTCTTTTGATTGGCTGCTATTATAGAAATTTAATTAATGCTGTTTTCTAATCAATATATGCATCTTCAAACCAGACATTTTTTGTTCAGAATTGACTCTTGATATTATTATTTTGTTTTGGAATTTCTAGCACATCCATGGGTGCGAGAAGGAGGAAATGCTTCGGAAATTCCTTTGGACATCTCAGTGCTTTCAAACATGCGTGAATTTGTCAAGTATAGCCGTTTGAAGCAACTAGCATTTCGGGTATGTGACTTCCCTTTTGAACTGTTTATATCAATGGTAACCATGGCCAAGGTATATTAGTGACTGAAAGCACTTACGATGTTAAACTTGATTGCTTATGGAAATTTTTCTGTTTCACCAGGTAGTGCTTAGAATTGGTCTATCTCTGTGAACTAAGCCCTTGGTAATGTGGTTTGTTTTTGGGTAGTATATCTGTGCATGGTTGTCTGATTAGATTAGATTAGATTCATGATATTATGAAGCACTTTCATAGTTCATGACAATTTGATTTTCAACTTATCACACGTTTTCAACCTTGACTTTTGGAATGTTTTTACTTTCAATCGATTGTTGTAATGGCTTTTTTAACCTTACTTTGTCAGAAAAGTAAAAAGAATACCCGAAAACTTGGCAAGATCTTTGGATGTAGAACTCCATTTGACATGAAACCTAGATCAATAGTCTTGTCTCAGCCTAGCACCCTCATCCATATGATTAGAGATGGCAGATCTAGTCCTTCAATGAAGATCTTGAAACCTGTAAAGAAAATCACAAAAACAAACATGAGGATCTAAAAACCTGCAAAGAAACCAAAAAACAAAAGAACACTCCCAACCACTCAGGAAAGTGCTTAGATACCATATTATGAACAAATTCACAAATATTGATAGCATAAAACAACAAAAGTCATTCACATAGCATTTTCCAACTAAGAAAACTGTAAGAATACCAATTGCCGCCGATAGCTCAGGCAGATCTCCAACTAATATCTCCAAAAAGTACAACTCCCCTACAAGAAGCTCAAGACTTCAAATCATAAAACTACTAAATGACTAGCCTTAGTGGCTATTTATAGTGGACAAATCCTACCTCCCTTCATGTTGATTTGGAGGGAAGGTGAAATTCAAGAAATTCGGGCCAAAATAGAAAACCATGTAAAATAATATTTCTAGGCCTATCATATGTAATATAAAATGTGTGTCCACTACTAATGGTCAAAAGTAGAGCAGTATGGACTATAGTGCATGTCCATAACATGGCAGCTCGAGATACATTATTTAGTGATGATGTTAGTTTGGACACTTAAATACAATGTGTGGTGTGTATTACATTGCTACCTACCACCTCAATCTCCCTCATTGTGGTTGACTGTTATTTGGGTGACACATCAATACAATCTACATTCTCTGAGTCACATGGGGCATATTCAATCAATCATGTATGGTCACTTCACATCACTTAAGCTTTGTTTCTTTTGTCCTTGGAGGTTCTTTGTGAGTAGTATGTCATCAACTACCATAGCAGGAGGGCACTCAAGGTCGATCAGGCTGGTGTAGTGTCCAGTTCCATTAAGCAAGCATTCAATGGTATTGCATTCTTCTGTAGTTCTCTTGGTTCATTTGGATTGTTGTGTGAGCCATGACTAGCAGTCATATTTCCAGTTTTTGCGGCTCCTACATCAGCATATGTATTTTGGATGGATTCTGATATACAGAGTCAGTCATATCTTGTTCCTATTTTGGGGCTTCCATCTTCATCAACATGTGCAATATTTTTTATTTTCCTTTTTAGAGTGTATTTTCCATTTTGTCATTAATCATTTACTCAACTTTCTCGATACGCGTGTTGTCATCTTATGTTGGGGGCTATCAATAATCTGTTTCATCTTGGTGATTTTTGCCTTGAGGAAAATGGTCTCTTCTTTCATTGCATTTGTCTCCGCCTAAAGAGTTTGGACAAGTTGTATCATACTGGCCATATCTCTCTTTAGGGCAAAGAATTATGCAATAAGTTGTTCCACTCGTTGATAAGAAGGTACATATAGATCACAGGTTTGTGATGGAGTATACAAATCTGTGGTGTTAGGGTTAGGTTGTAATGTATAAGGATCAAATGGAGGGATAAGTAGGAGAGTAGGTAGAATGGAAACAAGATAGATAGAGGGCAACAATAGAAGTAGGAGTAGAAGAGGGAATAGAGGCAGGCAACAACATTGCTGCCTGTGTGGTCAGTGGTGAGTTGGAGAGTTGGCCTCACCTTGTTTTGGCCATTGTAATGGAGAGGGAGGATAGGACGAGGAAGGGGAGAGGAGAGAGAGATGAGGAAGAAAAAAATCTTTTTTAATATCTTTTCCATGCCAAGAGGCATATAAGACTAAAAGGTACATGTCAAGTATGTGGCATAAGTGGGAGTGCATCAAATGTCTCCAAAACAATAAAGAAAAGTGCATGTAGATATACTACTAACCATAGTTGCACTGCGTTTCTGGAAACGCATTCAGAAACGCGTTTCTAGATTTTGGTAGCGTTTCTCAAAAACGTGTTGTTGTTGTTGTTTTTTTTTTTTTTTGTTTTTCTTTTGTGGTCAATATGGGTATCAGATGAAAGCTTTAATTAAGAGCATTACATCTGTATAGTTTGCTGAATGTTTCGGGTATAGGATGGTCCAGTTTAGGTGCATTAATCCATGTTGGGTTCTGTTAAGGATAAAAATTCAAAACTAAACTCTAGCATGTTCGTTATGATCATAGATGATTCCAGTGGGACAAAGACAGAGAACTATAGAGCAATTGTACCTTGCTTTTTGCTTCGGGGGGCGTTGTCCCCCGATCCCCCCTCCTGGACCCCCACGTCGACAGTAGTAGGGGGGCGCTACCCCCCCTCCACCCCCCCCGTAGATAAAAGAGGGGGTTCAAATGTGCGCCGATAAGGGCCCAATATTTATGCCCTCAACTGTATGCACATTGCACTCACATCTCCAATGAAATGATTGCAAAAGTGATCATCATCCATATAGTTGATAGCCCAAACTGTAGCATTAACATTTATTGAGAACCAGAGCAAATAACAACCAAATAGCTACTGAAAATAAGATCTGTTTGTGCCCTATCTACTGCACCTTTGAGAGGCAAAACGCTGGTTTGACCATTGCTCCCTTAAAAAAATTTCAGCCAAAAGCTATTTTTTCAGACTAGACTTGGTCAAGATATGCTCTATATATAAAACATTTGATAAACTGGTGAGTGCCCGAAGGGAGGTCTATGGTAGAAATGCCAAATGTCTCGAGGAACTGAGATGCCTAGGAGAACCATGACAATTGATAACCCTGATCATGGAGATGTTGGGAAGAGGTGAGAGCTGCCTGTGAGTATCTCTGCTCAAGAGCTAAAAACAATTGGACTCGTTGGATATATATGTGATAAGCAGGAAGATGGCTCCAAGCTGTAGAGGTGGAACTGCAAACTTAGCAAGAATAATATAATGTGGGATGGAGGGCTTTGCACATATCATATGTTTAACATAATAGTTTGTAGCCATGAGATCCTAGCCCAGACCGATGAGCAGAGACTTGTACCCTATGTTGTTGCTGCATATAGTGTTGTGGGGGTGACAAGTGTATCAAAGAGCTTACACTTACTCAGGGAATCTCGAATGAATCTACAAAATCAAAATTGCTCTACATGGACAAGGGAGGCATGGCCCCTGGCCCTTCCGGTACCTGTAGACGCTTATAGAATTATGGTTCGAAACCGAACCAAACCGAAAAAGGCTGTCGTAGTAATAATCGATGCTACACGAAGCGCATGTTACTTTCGTTAGTGATCGAATACTAGTGTTCTTTATGAAGTAGAAACCAATAGATAGTATGCCAGCAACCTGACTAAAGCATGATAGGTAACGAATAACACCAGAGCATGCATGCATTTAAGTCGTAAATCTTGTATGCTAGAATGCAAGCAAAGTTGGTTTTTGTAAGTAACCTTTCAAAGACAGAATAAGACCGAAGAGACATTCTATCATTTGCCGGATAGTAGTGCTTAAAGTGTGTTATGGTTATCATAAGAACTTCCATCATAAATACATGAAATGAATGTAGAACCGAAGAGTGCTTCATCGCTGGTATTCTACACCATAAACATACTTCTGTACAAACGCTGTGACGCATGGCCATCGCTGGCATGCAGTGATCATTATCAGTTTAAGTGTGTGGAGAGAAGCGTTAGTCCACAGCGGACTACTTTTATCAACTTTATCAATCATTAGTTGTGATAGATCCATCGCTGGACAGCGGATCAAATTACATCAAATATTCACCCTTTACTTGAGCCTATTCCATCGCTGGTCCATCGCTAGACAACGGATCAACCAACACGCATAAACCTTCAAAGGGAATGCAAGCTTTCTTATCGTAGAGATATGAATGCACCAAAGAGAAGAGAGTTAAACCACATACCATATATCAGAAACGAATGAACCAAAGCATGAAAGGGTGCGCTCTCTGTTATGAGCACATCTCCAAACCGTATAGTAGAAAAGCTTTAGTCAAAAACAGGTGATATATAGCAGTTCATGAGAAAGCTTCGTGGAAGAGCCCTTTTGACCAAAATGGTGGGAAACTTTTTTTGAATAAAGCCACACAGGGTTGGGTTTGAAAAAAGGCTTAGGACCTCCAGATAAGTAATTTTTTTTGTGATTAGACTGGGGGACGCAAAAAGAAGTGTCCATGAGAGAGAGAGAGAGAGAGAGAGAGAGAGAGAGAGAGAGAGAAGAAGAAGAAGAAGAAGCTTTATTAACGTATTTTCCATGTCAAAAGGCGTATAAGACGAACAAGTACAACAGGTCAAGTGGAATCAAGAAGAGCAGTGCCGTCAAACAACATAAATGAAAAACAAACTAACTAAGAAGAGGATAGTGTCCAAGATTATATGGTACGAAGACCATTTACAGATTCAACTGGCATCTCTTCAATTCTCTAACTCTCGCACTAACTCTGAACAATCTCGGATATCTCATTAGTAGCAACAGGCTTAATATCTACAAAACAAATGATACCATCCCTATAGATCAGCCGCTTTCCATTCGTTATAACCTCTTGTTTTTCCTTTTTCCGCTCTTGAACCTAAATGAAAGTAAGGTCTGTGAAAATTGTCAACTTTCCCTAGCTAGTTTGAGGCCTAAATTGGCAATTTTTGTACATAGTTTTGGTACTGGAGTTTCACACGTGTGAACCAGGCCTAAAGTTTTTTATTTACTGTATTTTTTCAGTATGAAGAAGTGTCAAACTTCAGACCCTTCGAAATGAGACCATTTTGATGTATTTTGGTCATATATGTCATTTTTAGCTATTTTTCCTATATAGGGAATATTTAGGGTCAAGTACCTTTTAGAGAGAGAAGAGAGAGTCATCTTCCTCATCCATAAATAGTAGAAAATGCGTGGAGAAACAGGTTGGAGAAAGTTATTGTATTGTTGAGAGAGATCAATAGATCATTGTCAAAGTTTCTTCCTCCATTGTGAGCATTGCTTTGTGTATTGTCTTCAAGCTCTTGTGTATGATCTTAGGTGCTATCCAAAAGTGGTAGGGTGCTATTCCACGGCCTGTTTGCTGGCTGCCATCAATATCTTTCATAAGTTTCTTTTGTCTCTTGAATGCTTTGTCAAGTTCATGTGTATCAAAGGTAGCATTAGGATGCTTTGCCATTTCTAGCTTTTGTAGCTTGTTGTGCAAAGATCTTAGCCAGAACATTTGGGATCTTAAATCCATTCAAGATCCACTTTTTCCACAAGGTCTTCATCCAGGTATATCGTAGTGCCCCGCAGTGTAGATCTCTTCCCGAGCACTTCATGATGGCCAGTTGCAGATGCAAAGCATATGACAAGAGTGCCTGGGTCTTTCTTAGGTCGCCATGCAGTATCTATATCTTTTGTGTTGTTGTTGAAGACTCTCTTCAAGAAACTTTTAAGCATCAACAACAGCATCATGGGAGCTCGTAATACCTCTGGCTCGGACATTAAGAGCCTTCTGCTCTCGCAAACGGCTCTCGGTGAACGTAGCCGAGATAAATGAAGATGGAGGTGGTAGAACAGCAGTATTAGGACCTTTAAGCACATATGCCTAGGATCGGACAACGATATGATGCTGTTCCACTTGACTTTGAAGCTGTTGGATCTTAGCTGAAGTGGTCAAATGAGAGGAAGCTTCGAGTTTGATAGCTATAACTTCTTTCTTGAGATCATGATAGACGAATCTAGTTTTTGAAGATGAGATTGAACAGCTTGGATGGTAGCTTCAAGAGAAAGAAGTGTTTTTCGATGGTCGTTGAGATATTCATATGAATGTAACTGATCTGCACGAATGATGGAGATCATAAAGGCTGGAGGCATAGGTGACTCCTCTTATGGGGTATTCGGGGTCAAAGGGTCGGCTATAATGGATTCACTATTAGTGAGAAGAGGATCTGACGGAGAAATAGGGATTGCAACCGGAATAGAAGGTGAAGGTGAAGGTGGATCGAAGGTAGGTGCAATGGACAGTCCAGATGCAGATGCGATGATTCCACCTGAAGCAGGTACGATGGTAGGAGCAGGTACAACAGCGATGGAGATGGATTCCGGGCCAGCAGGGCGTGGATCAGATTTGATGGAAGCAGGTACGATTGCAGGAGCAGGTGCAACAGCGATGGAGATGGATTCCGGGCAAGCAGGGTGCGGATCAGAAGCGATGGTGGTTTGCGGACCAGCAGGGCATGATAGAGAGTGGGGGGCTAGGAGAGAGCCCATCGCGGCTAGAAGGCAGGCATCGCGGCGAGAGAGAGAGAGAGAGAGAGAGAGAGAGAGAGAGAGAGAGAGAGAGAGAGCGCGAGAGAGAGAGAGATCTGCAAGTGTGACAGTAAAGATATTTGACTTGCAGGCTCTGGCAAGTACCTTAGATTCTGGAGAACTTGCAAATTTAAGGGATCAATTTGATGCCATTGACATTGACAAAAGTGGCACAATCACATTTGAAGAAATAAGACAGGTATATTCAATCATTATCATTCTTGTTTGCAGTTCAGATTGCATAAAACCCTCAAAAGACTTAATGTCATTAGCCATGACATTTAAGGAGCTTTCACTTAAAATGGTTGATTTATATTCTGTGCACATGAATTTGAAATAATGTATGCAGGCACTAGCAAAAGACCAACCTTGGGCTGTGAAGGAGTCTCGAGCATTGGAGATCCTTCAAGCAGTATGTCCTTTTTGTATAGAAATGTTTCAAAACGCTTTAAAAGTGAATTTATTCTGTAAAAATGTCTTGCATTTCCAATGAGGTTAATTTGACTGCTTCTGTGGCCTTCTGAAAGAAAGTCCCAATTGCTACTAAGACAACTCGAAGCTGAATATGCACTCAAATCAGTTCACAATCCTCAACTTTTCATGGATCATGTCTGAAATTTTGTGTTGGCTGTTTGAAAATTCAATAGTCAGCGTCCCTTTGCTGGTTTTTGTTTCTTAGGCGGTTACCTTGAAGTTTATGGTTCATCTTTCTTGATGTTTTTGACATTTTTGCAATAGCCTGTTGGTCCATTCCTAAATTCTAGCCACATCATCTAAGCAGCTTTTGTAAGCAGATGGACAACAACAGGGATGGATTTGTGGACTTTGATGAATTTGTAGCTGCAACCTTACATGTTCGTCAGCTTGAAGAACTAGATACCGAAAAGTGGCAGCAGCGTTCCAAGGCTGCATTCGATCAATTTGATTTTGACAAGGATGGCTACATTTCAGCAGAGGAGTTAAGACAGGTCAATACTTGACTCTCTTGTATAAATAGAGGATCCCTTCGCAATTTGTCTTTTCAACAGCATGTGATTGCGTTTCGAATTTGCACTACCAGGGGTCATTGATATTATATTTTATTTGTTGATGAATTAATATTATTATGGCCAGTATGTGAATGGTGCCATTTTCTGTAAGCAAAATGTCTGATATGCATATTGAAGTGCCTTTTGTAGAAAGAGAGGATAATATGAATCATTTTCCGGATTGATATTTACTTTACATGGTGTCTTACGCAACAAATTTAAATTTCTATTGGAGGACAACTCTTCATTTCATACAAACTTATTGCATTTGCTTCTATAACATTCTCCAAAGCAGTACTTGCACTTCTGCCCACAAAATTGGGTTATACTGAGGCAGCTTATTCTCAGTTCTTTGAATCTGGTAACATTTCCCATTAATAAATCTGGTAAGGCACTTCTAGTTGCTAGGAAGAAGTTAAGTACCTGGAACCTGAATTTGGTACTAGCTACTAGTGTATGAAAGAAGGCTCTTCAATGTCTTTTTTTTCTTAGCTTTTCCTTTTACTCAAGTTGTTGCTGAGTTGAGTTAATTTCAAGTAGAGCATTTTCTGATGCCCCAGGTTTCAATTTTATTGTACTGCAGTACACAGGGGTTAAGGGATCCATAGAATCATTACTTGAGGAGGCCGATGTTGATGGAGATGGTAAGATAAGCCTGACTGAATTTCAAAAGCTGCTACATCAAGCGAGCCTTGGCTCACGAACAAATGGGAGTGCAAGTAATCCAAGCCATAAGTAGGTCATGCCAGAAGAAAATCTGTGCTTAGATTCGGTTGGTGAATGTTGGAGTGAAGCAGCAAGAATCAGTACAATCCTGGATCAATGTCCGAGCCTCCAGCTGTGTACTTAAGCTTCTGCAGTCCATCACCTAGTAGACTGATGATGAAGCTTTAACCTGAAAATGTCTGAATTTCCTCGCCACATCACTCTATTGGATCTTTCTGCTGTAGAGAGCTCGCCAGTTTTCCTTTCCAACTGTTCATCGCTATAGCTTCCTCCTCTTGTCAATCACTCGGTTTAAGGGTATCTTTTTTTTGTAAGAACAAGGCCTGTTTAAAAGGCTTGGGTTCAAGATTCTACAACGAATGCTTATCCAAGAATATTTATTGGTTAAGCTTCCTATAATTTCATAGCCGGTCATCCTCTGCTAGTGATAGCAATATATAACCACCAGGCTTTCAGGATGTATGCTTTCTTGCCAATGACCTCACCCCCTTCTCGGAAGACAATCTGTACTTTCATAATTGGACCAGGATTGTGCAGATTGAGCATCTATCTATCATGGACAATATGTGCAATGCTCTATACCAAAACTTACAGTTTCAATTGACCTGTATTGCCTGAAAACTTAGATACCTTGAGCTCTTCAAGCAAAGGTCAATTTGGATTTGGCTAATTTTAATGATGACTACAACAAGATAGTGATAAGGTACGCCCTGATAACCTGTGAGTCTGACAGTGTTTGCTCATGTAAACACAGTCAATTCATGATGTTTGCTTAGTGGTCAATGGGGAACAGTAAAACAGAGACACAAACAGCTCGTTAGTTTGAATAAATAGATGAAGGTGTCTTCAAAGTGCGTGTTGGAGGCTCAAACACAAGTGGTTCTCTAAAAACAGATTGGAGCATTATAAGGACAGGTTTTCTGCACAAAGAGAACTTTTAAAGCAGGGAAGGTTTTTGAGTAAGCATATATGTGAGGTACTTCAAAGGTGTTTTAAGAGCCTAGAGGTATAATGACAATTGGAGCATTGTTTTCTTACGATGATGCACACTGATTGGTTTGCAACTAATGAGCAAGACATTCTTGTTGCTTCCACATTGGAAAGTATCTGCTTGTTTGAGATATGGTACTCAAATTCTCAATCCTGTGAGGATCTTTGCTTGCAAATGGGAAATCATTTGTGGGCACTTTGATATTGCATTTGTCCATTGCATTTGATGTTGCAATCGTGATCATGGTCACAGTTACATGCTTTTCTGTGATTGATTAGATCAGCTTTGAAATATTTGATATTCATAAAGATGGCAAATCTGAACTCGTAACTATGGAAATGGAGGAAATGCTATGTTCTGACACGTAACTTACAATTCTACAAGAAGACAAAACCTGAGTGTCTTTGCTGTGTGACTACTACACACATCTATTCATTAAAAATATAAGAGACTTTCCACTTGATATTGCAAATTGGAATCCAAATATAATTTTCAAGTATTGTAGATCAAGTAACTACAAAAGTCAAATTTCAAGTATTGACCCCTTACACCAATCAAGAATCGAATGTCTTCGGCAAAGCAAATAAATAATATTGAAGAGTAGAGTCGAGCAACACACACACATATATAAAAGAATGCAAATTTGTGACCTTACATTTGAAGGAAAATAGTAATCAATGTTGTCGCTCATTGACACTACATCATTTGATAGATAACAAAGGAGAACAATTGTAATATAACACTTGAGATTCAAAACAAACTATGTGCTTGGAAAATAAAAATTCAATACAATATTGGCCATACATCTATGTTTTTTAAACGGTTAAAATCTTAAAAAATCAAGTCAGTCTTTATTTAAAGATGCCTTTGAAAGAGCATGTTAGAGCATCTTTATTGTAGTTGCAGATGTGTAGTTTGACAACATGCTATTGAACATTCATTGCAATCCAACATTGGCTTCAAAGACTTAACAAGCATACACGTCTTTGGATAACAAACATAATTTACAAAAAATATGTTCAGCATGATGTGACAACTTAAGACTGCCAACATTTTCTCTTATTGTGTTCTTCACAAACACCATTCATGGATAGTTTATGCCAATTTAAACTGTGTAAAAGACTTCAAGGATGAAGTTTTGCATAGTTTAGAGCCTTTTTTTGAGTAGGTCCAGCCACATTTACTACACATCACCGAACAAAAATCAACACACTTATATCAAAGCTATTAAGGAACCCATTAATCATAGAAGACCTTAGATTACTACTTCATCATCGAAAACAACATTGCAATAGTCAACATGACCACATTAATTTGGATTAAGAATACTTCAACATGCATTGACACCATTAAACATGATATCATCAATTTTATTGACACGTTCATTTCATGGGATTTAGCAAACATATACAAGATAATCAAGCTATGCAATACATAAGCATAAACAACCTTCTACTAGAATTTTTTGCTTTTGCAAGACCAACGACTTTGTGCGGTAATACATGCACCGCAAAGTTTTTTGGAGGCCTTGACATTATTGCATGTGGCAAATTGTTCCAAGTTGGTTGCTCCACAGCTACAATGGCTTGATCAAAATTGACTTACCAACCGCAAAATCATCACACTCACGAGAAAATTCCAAGCCACAGATGCGTGTGTCAATGCAACTATCACCTGACTCAATAATCGTAACCTTTTGTTTGGTCAAAATAGGCTTAAGGACATGAAAGAAAGTAGGGGTTTTTAAGCTTTTAAACTGTTTCTTCAGTGTGAAAAAACTTCACCTTTCACCAATTTCAAGACCTTGGAAAGTTGGGTCCATTTCGGTTTGAAATTGTTAAAAAAAAGTTGAAATGCAAAATGGCCTTTGAATATCATTGGGCCCTTTCACTCCAATTTTGACCATCGATCTAGATCCAAGTGTCACATTTGCTCGATCTGGACCATCGATTCATAGAGGCATGATCCAACGATTGAGATCAGTCTGGCGCGCCCATGGTGACTCTTGGAGACATGGGACACTAAGGCCTTAGCCGTTCTGATCGTGCGCCAGTTGATCTGCCCTCTCTTTCTCCTTCTCTCTTTGGCTATGGCTGCCTAGGAGAAATGCTAATCAATCCTTTTCCCTGGTCCGCGGCTGCTCGTGGATCCTTGTAGGTCAGTACACCAGGGCGCCCTGCTACAAGCTTTTACAACATCAAAAAACACGTTCTATGCTGAAAGATCCGAGGTTTTTCTTCTAGAAACCCTAATTTGGGGTTTTTTTTGGCTTTCTTGAACATAAATCAACCCGCTGTCAGGAATTTTCTGATAACTCCCTCCTCCACTGAGGTCGCCCTGCTACTAGCAATCTGATAGAATTGACGACATACGTTAAACGGGGCTCTATCAACTGCACACCTTTCCGATTTGCCTAAAAAATTCTTGGCTTTCCGCAAACGAGCCTGGCTCAACATTAGAAAGCTTTTCCCTTCCAAGAATTTGTGCAGAGCCCTGAGTGCCAAACTTGTCGTTTTCATGACGTTTTTCCTAGCAATTTAAACTAGATTGCAGCCACCCATGGCTCTGATACCAAATTAACAATTTACAAATCGAAAAATTTGAGACACACATTCACACGAAAAAACTCTCACGCATACAAAGCAACCACACATTGTCCTTGACAAGAGGAACAATTACAAGTTATGTATTTGATAGGGCTTAGTAGACAGTAGCCCATTAGTCTAGAGCCTAGAAAGAGAAATTAGGACCGTAAAATAAACAGCCAATGTTTGCTATTTTAAAGTTGCCCATGCGACAGTCCATGAACTATTTATACATCTTTGGATTGTCCATGACTATGATGGCAAAACAATAATTTGCTCCTTGAATTCGGCCCATATCATGGGTTTGAGGGACAGGTCTCTCCACTAGAAGAAGGCCTTTCCCTCAAGATGCTCTTGAAATTTTCTTGTAGTTCACTCACAAGGACCTGTCAAGTTTGCAAAATTACTCAAACCTTTAACACAATCCATAGTCTCTACACAATTTGGGTTGAAATCTATTTTGACCCTGAGAATTGAAATCTAAATTGATTTTTGTCTTCGATTGACGGGTTGAATAGACTCAAAGTCTACTTTGATCCCTAAGGTCAAAATCAAAAAATTTGACCTGTCATTTTGACCCTACATCCATTTCGATCCCTGGTCTTATTTTGACCCTAGACTATTTGGTTAATATGTCTATTGGGTCAAGATTCTATTTTGGCCCAAAGGAAGTACATCTGTTTCATGCGAAGTTGACAACTATCTACCATGTACTTAATGATTAAATTTCAATGGTTATCTAATATAAACTGATCATTAAAAGTTGTGTGCATAGAATATAGAAAATTTTTGGTAAAGAGTGCCTTTAGGTAAGGACAAGGCCAAAGGCCAAAAGGTGTCACAATTTTCGCATTTACACCAACGTTATTTTTGGCGAAGCCCGACGACGCAGCCTCTTCACACCCGTTCTATGCATTGTGCGATTAGATTTGACAACAGCAGCAGCCACCCACGATCTCTTACAAATGGCACAATCACTTTTGTACCTTCTTCATCTGCACACCTGTAAAATTTATGTATATAGTGAGTACCATCTCGGTATTCAGAAAATAAGCGTCAAACAAGTAGAAAATAAGCGATATCAGTAAGCTTGATTTTCATAACATGTGAGACAAACATTGTAGATGCTTTCACGCATTGATTCCTTCTTTCAGACAGATTGTCAGTAATAGGTTCATAACCTTTATAGATTGTAGTACGCAGTTTCGTCCACTATTGTTTTGTGCTCACTTGCATTATTGACTTCTATATTTCGTTATACTTAATCTGATTACAGCTCTGTCTGTTTCTGCGTTCAGATTTGTGTCAATACTACAATGCTATTCTATGTTCTGTCTGGCCATCTGATTGATTTGTCTGGTTGTCTGCTCATCACTTCCGTTACGACTGCGCATTAAAACTTTAAAACTATTATGTTCTTGTGTTCGCCTACTAAGTCACCAGTAGTGCACGCAACGAGAAGAGAAATCGAGTTCCAATTTTTTTCTTCCGACATGGTATCAGAGCGATAGGTTACTATTCTCTAATTATTTTAGAGCTTTAACATCAGAAACAATCTAATTTCTCAAGCGGTTTTATGTCAGAGCTATTTCAATAGTCTGATAAGCTTTCCACAGACCTAATTCTACTAGCCGATAGGATAATTGCTTTCTTGTTCTGTAATTTAGCACTAGATTTTCATACTTAAGTCACTGATAGTTACTACTATCACCTAGACTAATCTTCCACATAGATTCCCAAGGGAAGTCCAATCCTATCATGGACAAGCTTGATGGAGCCAATTACCATCTGTGGAAATCTAAGATGAGAACCGTGCTAATGGCTAAGGAGTTTTATGACATTGTTACAGGTGCAGAGGGAATGCCCAAAGCTAACGACACATCAATCTCCAGATGGAAGCTGAAGGATGGCAAAGCATTTGCGATGATCATCCTCAACATTTTAGATACTCAGATTAGCCATGAGTCCGAAGCTCAGACATCCATGAAAGTTTGGAACATCTTGAGCAAATTATACGAAGTGCGAGATATAGCTTCCAAGATACATCTCAAGAAAAAATTTTACTCCCTCAAGATGGCAAATGGTGATTTCTTGTAGAATCACATCAACCAATTCAAGAACCTATTGAAGCAAATGGCTGTTGTCGGATCTGTCATTGACGATCAAGATGCAATAATGCAACTGCTTACAAGCTTGCCAAGCTCATACGACAGCTAGGTGATGATCATCACGACGCATCCAAAACTGACTCTTTCAAGAGTCATTACAATGTTGTTGCAAGAAGACACGTGAAGGAACGAAGCCCCCAGTGAGCCCCTTTGTAATTAAAATAAAACTTGAGACCCAAAGTCATTTTAAACTTAGAAGTCTATTATTTTAGAGTTGGGTCCAAATGGAGACTCACATGAATCATGTGAAATCCAATGTACTTTTTTAAGACCTTTGGATCAAGTTGGGTCCAAGATGAATGGATAGGATAAGTGTACATATTAGCCAATAGTCTTTTGGGGCAAGGGCCTTCCCCATTTATAAAAAAACACCTCATGTACTCTATTTTTCATGTTTAATGAGAAGGAGGAAACTCTACCAAATTGGAGAGCCAAGCATCCTCATTTGCTAAGCACTCATGCTAATGCTTTTGTTGTGTGTTTCTAATTGTTTCCATTTCTATGTTGTTGTTTTAATAGTTTTGGTTTCTCCATTAGCATGCATTTTGAGCTTTTGAGCTAACCTCCCTCTCCACTCTATCTCTCTCTTCTCTCTTCTCCTCTCTATCTCTTCTATTCTTCTCTTCTCTTTCACACAAAATCTTGATGAATGTTAGTTTAGTAGAGTAGAGTTAGGGGTGTGTAGTGTTAGTGGTGATAGAGGTAGAGAAAAAGTAGAGAACTATCTAAAAGTCGCATCTATTCATAGTTAGGCACCTATCCAGTGTTCTAACCCTTGTTGACAGGCGGGAGGGCTACTACTACGCGAGATCTTCGACCCTACATCAATAAGCAGAATCACTAATTCTGGTCGTAGGGTTTAAATCGATACAGAGGGTTGCACCATTCTTGACAAATCTAGGAAAGTTTTAGCTTTCGGTAGAAGATGTGGCTATCTTTATAAGCTTAATCACTGTTATTCTATAAATAGTGAAGCTCTTCACACTTCTACTTCTGAATCTATTGATATGTTGTGGCATTTCAGATTAGGCCATTTAAATTTCAATAGTATTCAACAAATGTCAAATCAGAATGTAGTGCAAAATCTTCCATATATTGGCAAATCAAATTCTCCTTGTGAAAGCTGTATTATCAATAAACATGCCAGAAGTCCATTCATTTTAGCTTCAATTCATACTTCTAGAGATTTGCTAGATCTTGTGCATAGTAATATTTATGGCCCGATGCAGACTGTTTCCACAGGGGGAGCCCTCTATTTTCTAACATTTATTGATGATTTTTCTCGAAGAAATGTCACTTATTTCCTGAAGAACAAATCCGAAGCATTCAAGTTTTTTAAACAGTTCAAAGCATCTGGAGAAAATCAGACCCAGAGAAAAATCAAGGCTCTACGTACTAATGGAGGGGGAGAAGTCATCTCCACCGAATTCAAGAAGTTCTGCAAGGCAAACGAAATACATCAACAATATACAACGAGCTACTCACCTCAGTCCAATGGTGTAGCAGAAAGGAAGAACCGGACACTTATCGAAAGTGCTAAGAGCATGCTAGCCCATGCCTCTCTTCCAAATTTTTTTTGGACAGAAGCTATCATGGCTTACTCTCAGATCCCTGCTGATCTAAGAAAGAAGCTGGATGACACAAGCAGAAAATCGATTTTCATGACTACTCCCCAGGTCACAAGGCATACAAGCTCTATAATCTGGACACACATAAAACATTCACTAGTAGAGATGTCATTTTTGTGGAAGACCAATTTTTTGACCACAAAGGAAAAGCTCGAGAAAATTCCAATCCAAGTATCGAAAACAGCTCCACGATTGAAAAACAGAAAATCGATACTGACTCAAAAAATTATTCAGAATCTCAATGGATCGAATCACATCAGAGGATTGAAGTTCAGCCCAGAAGATCAAACCGATCTAGACAGCTTCCATTCCAATTTATGGATGATCCAGTCTGCTATTTTGTGTAGGAACCAAGCACTATATCAAAGGCAATGTCAACTCCTGATGCTGATCATTTGAAAGCTACAATGGACACAGAATTCAATTCTCTGATTGAGAATCAAACATGGACTGTAACTAAGCTATCAAAGGATCGAAATCTGATTCCATGCGAATGGATATTCAAAGCAAAGCATGATGCTGAAGGAAGATTAAATCGATACAAGGCCAAGCTGGTCGCCAAAGGCTTCTCCCGGGCTCCAAATCTGGATTATTTCGAGACCTTCAACCCTGTTGTTAAGCATGCTTCAATTCGATTACTTCTTTCCTATACAGCCGCAGCAGATCTCGATGTCCACCAAATGGATGTCCAGACCGCTTTTCTCAATGGGACTATCGAGGAAGAGATTTATATGTCGCAACTAGAGGAATACGAACTGAAGGATAAGGAGCACCTAGTGTGCAAAATCCACAAGGCTCTATATGGTCTGAAACAGTCACAAAGAGCCTAGTTTTAGAAAATTAATGCATTTCTAATCGAGAATGGTTTTATTCCAAACTTGGCAGACTCGAATGTCTATATCAAGTTTGTATCGGATTCCTTTATAATCATCACTCTTTATGTAGATGATATGTTATCGTTTAGTAACAATCTAAATTTGTTGAAGGACACCAAATGCATGCTATCACATGAATACAAGATGACTGATATGGGTCCAGCCCATTATTGTCTCGGAATTCAGATTCAACAAATTCAATCCAGCAGTCAACTTTTCATCAATCAACAATGATATCTCACCAACGTGCTGGACAAATATGGAATGACCAACTACAAATCGAGCTACTTTCCACTCGACCTTGGTCTGAAGCTGTCAAAGATCAATGTCTTCAAACCGAGGCAGAAAAGGAGGAAATGTTTAACATTTTTCTCTTTTTCCTCTTTCTTTATTTTTTCATTAATTGTAAATAGTTATGTTTATACATCCTCTTTGTTTTGCCCCCTCCTATCTGAGGATATTATCAACAAAAATTTTTTTCCTCCTTTTGCTATCGCCTCTATATCGCTATCGTCTCTTGCCCCCCATTCACATTCCCTCCTTACCGCATTCAGGATCACGTTGCCATGCCAACAACGTCAAAGACAAGCATAGGTGCCAAGGGACTATCACCAATTTGTACCAGGGGCATGTTAAAAGATTCTCACACAAATTTTCTAATGGGATTCCAGATGTTGCAAATTGAATGAGGAGTATCTCAAGGAGGAATCAACCCTAGAATTACTAGAGAGCATTGACAAAATACCGACAAAGGAGCCCTGGAATCCACATTTAGTGAGAGCGTCACCATCAATGAAGTCGACAAGTAGTGGGCCGACTAACGAGTGAAACAAAGCCCAACGCTTCACAAACCTACTTTACGACGACGAGAACAAGAATATGGTCAAGTCAGCAAAAGTTATTAGATCTACCGAAAATGAAAAGTCAGACACTCATAAAAGATGCAATGTACTTGCAAGCCAAAAGTGCAAGAAGTAGAGGTAGACTAGCTCTCAAATGGGCCCAAAATGAAAAGGGACCCAAGTAAAAAATGAATGTGGTTTAGACTTTTTTAGGAAAGTCAAGTTGTTATGGCACATGGTTTTGGGTCCACCAAAAAGACTAACTCTAGTATTGTCTATACAAGGGCATGTGACAACATTTTTGTGTTTGCGCTTTTCATTTGCAAAGGGGAGAGAGAGAGAGAGAGAGAGAGAGAGAGAGAGAGAGAGAGAGAGAGAATCCCCTCCTCCTCCTATTTTTCATTATCTAAGGACCTCCTCTTTTGTGCTTTCCATTTGTGGATGATGAATGCTTGATCATGTTATTGTTTATTCATGTTATCACAATCAAGAACTATTATTAGCACAAGCACTCTTTTCATTTAGTTCCTAAAACTAATCCACACAATCTACATACAACCAAAATAGGCATTAAATCCAAAACATGGAGTGATCATTAAGATCCTTAGGTAGATTTCAATAGGTTCGAGACATATGACGCACAAGCTTTAATGTCTGTGCGTCCTCGCCCCGCACCCCGGCTGTACACCCCGTTGGTTCCCACATTCCCGACTATCGGCTGTTGGGTCCCGGGCACCGACTACTGGCTCCCGGGCACTTGGACCCACTCCCTGCGCCACATTTTTGGAGCGCTCGGAGTGCAAACTCCACTACCTTGCATGTGCATGTGCATGACACTCGGTGGTCGTGGTGCTTGGGGGATCGGGTGGGCGCCGATGCCCGGGACCCAATGGGGGGTGCCTGGGACACACTACCTACGGGAAAAAGTGGGCGTCGGTGTCCGATACATGTGGGCATCGGCACCCAGACATGCGGCCCACCAAGACACCATGGCTAAGAAAACATTTTCCCGGACGATCCTGAGCTTATGCAGGCAGTCGGGCTCGGCGGTACGGGTGCAGGGCGGTACAGGGTCATGGCACGGGTCGTGCGCACAGGCTTAAATGCCGCACAAGCTTAAATGCCTGTGCAACATTCATCCCGAGGCGATTTTAATACATTGTTCACCTCCCTTGAGAAGATCAACCTCTTGAGGAGAAGATCTACCTCCAAGGATGCCTAGATAGCAAAAAAGAAACCGAACCAAAGAAAGAACAACCAGGAAAATGGTAAAGAACAAAAAGAAAGAGGCAAGAGAATGAACATCACCCCAAATCTAGGCTTATCGAACATGTTTTTTGCCATGCAATGACAATAAAACAAGGTGATCGATACATCACGCGGAAAGCTTGGTCTTACACAACACATTCAAATTGGAAAAAAAAAAAAAACTAAAACAAAGGTTGCATTTCAAAAGAAGTAAAAAATTAGAAAAATACTTTAAATGCTTAACCTCAACAAAAAAAACGAGAATTAAAAAATTAAAAATACTTCAATGCTCAAACTCAACAAAGATTGCATTTCAAAAGAATTAAAAAAAGAAAAGAAAAAACAACTTTAATGCTTAAACTCACATCAGAGTGACACCTCAGCTTTTTAGCAATCATTAGAATAACAGCTTAAGGATACTGTGGCAAACCTAAAATCCTAGATGTGATTATGTGGTGAAGTTGGCTAGGTTTTTGCTTGGGGAGCCATGCTAGCTTGATCTACAAAGTGATTCATTTTAGAATGAAGAAAAATCCAGAATATTCTCCTCTTCACCATCCAAACAAAAAAAATTCAAGTTCCTTTTCGTGTTTTTGGTTTTATTTCTTCTTTCTTTGTATTTGAGTTTGTTTTCGTATCTCTACTTTTCTTCTTCCCATTTTTGTTCAAAAATTCTGAGCTATTCAGGTTTTTGTATTCTACCCTCCCGATCGTCCTCCTCTTTGTCGCGGCGTCGATCGATCGAGTGGCATCACCAATATCGGTATGGGTGTCGGTGATGGATGCGAAGCTGCGAGAAGTCAAGAATCCTGTGAAATGCAGCAGAGATTGATGAGGAATTACCATGCAAGAATTCTGTGAAATGCAGCAGACATTGATGAGGAATTACCATGGCGAGCTCTCACAGGTTTTTGTGTTGAGGTTTGTGATTCTCGGGGAAATAGTGGAAAATTTGATGGCAGAGCATTATGGTGGCCATCACGGTAGCCAAGATAGTAGCCCGCACTCGGACAATGAGTCTGGTGGGCATGACAGTGGGGGTTATGATCACAGTATCCGTGAGCAGGATCGATTCCTTCCCGTAGCAAATGTGAGCAGAATCATGAAGAGGGCACTTCCGGCCAACGCAAAGATATCCAAAGATGCAAAGGAAACGATGCAAGAGTGTGTTTCGGAGTTTATCAGCTTTGTCACGGGAGAGGCCACCGTGAATGGGGATGATCTGTTGTGGGCAATGAGCACGCTAGGGTTTGAGGAATACGTCGAGCCTCTGAAGCTTTACCTTCAGAAGTACCGAGAGACAGAAGGTGAAAAGATATTAGGGACTAAACAGGGGGAGCAACAAGCAGGCAAGGAAGGGGGTGTAACAAATGGTAATGCGAATGGAGGGTTGCCCGTTTCCATGCAAATGATGCAGCAGCAAGCTCATCCATATGCACGGCTACCACCAAATATGATGCATGATCAACAGATGATGGCACCATACCAGATAGGCGGTGGCACCAGTGGTGTTGGTGGTGGGGGTCTGGGCGGGCAGCATTGCTGAAATGCATATTTTACCCCTTTTGGAAGTCGTTTCCATCAAATTTTTGGTCAATCGCGTCATGGATCACTTTTGCTGAGTCCAGTTTTTCAACAGTTTCACAATTGAAGTGCAGCCAAAGTGCGTAAGATGCAGTGCATGTAAATCTAGGAAGAACAGTTTCAGAATTGAAGTGCAGACCAGGTGTGTAAGAGGCAGTGCATGTAAGCTTAAGGTCTGTATTCATATGTGAATGTCGTAGCTCTATTGGAACACACTACGATGGTAGCCCTGCTCTGAGAAATGGATGTAAGTCTTGTTGAAACATTTTGGCTTTTGCATGCAACTCAGGGAATACTTTGAGATCATCCTAAAAGTACTTGGAACAGCAGGCGAAACTGGTCTTGCTCAAGAATGAAGCCGGTTGTGAACAGAATTTTTTGACTTCGTATGCATTGCTGGACGGATTAGCCATGATTTTTGTAGATAAGCTACCTGGTGTCAATCACAATCTGTACCTGAAATTTCAGAGTCATCTGCAAGTTGGGAAAACTGAGCCAAAGCAGTCTGAGTTAACAAGAATAATCACCACCAATTTAAGTGCAGTGCTTGATTCTTGACTGTATTGTAGATCTGATGCTTTACCATCTACATTATGCTGTTAGTAGTTAAAAATTACTTTAATTGTCAAGTCAGACCTGATATTCGTTCAGCATTTATTGCAGTTTTGTTCCACGTACTCATCTATTGTTGGTAAGTCTGATGGAAAGTATGGAGTCCTATCTGGATGGAATCTCAAAAGTATCTTATTATTCTGCTAGAAACTTTAGGTTGCATTTTCTAGAGGTCCTTTGTAGTAACTTTTATGTAATGTTTTGCTTGCACTTTGTAGAATGACTACCAATTTCAGCAGCTTTTGTTTTGGACCTCCATTGCAAGAATTAGATGGAATCTGTGAAACAGTAGCATGAAGGCCTGGTGGCAATGATAAGAGTTCTGAGACTTGGATTGACAATGAGTATGACCTCAAAGTATGTGAGACATGCTTGACATTTGTGCGTGAATCGTCAAGAAGACATGCAAGGTGGAAATAAGGAAGGAAAGGTGGCTGCAAGGCTCAAGCAGTAGATGCAGACACAACAATTGTGGATGGAGAAAGAGATGGGGTGGATAAGATGATCATAACCAAACAGATGCGAAAGTTTTTGTTTGAATTTGTAATTTGAATAAAATCAATTCTTCAGTAGGAACTTATAGTGCTTGTTCCCTTTCTGTTAAGGATGTAATAAATGAATCATGAAGGTTTTGTCATTTTTATAACATTAATTGTTGCAAATTACTAGCCTAAGGGAGCTATTATGAAAGGTCCTGCTACATTGGTCTCAGCAAAGGGCTAAGCACCAGAGACAGTGGAATGAGCAAAGAGGAAGTAGTGTGAGGAAAAGACATCAAGAAGAAAGCAAGCACAGTCACACGATCCACATGAGGTAGAGGTTCTGATCTCTCATGTAGTAGAGACGTGTAGATGGGCTACATTATATTGCAGATTCAGTACAGGTGGAACTTTCCAGATAGTTCACAATATTTTGTAGATGCAGCAGAGGACTATGCAGAGAAGCCACAAATTACATCAGTTGAGAAAGGGAATTCTCTAGATGGGTCACACAATGTTCTGGTTATAGGAGAGGTTCAAATTTCGCTTGACAAGGCTGAGGTTCATACATCTGAGATTCAAGAGGAGTTACTATTACATAATTTTCTCGATACAACAAAGCTTAGAAACCCGTTCTGACCCTTTTGGGCCAGAACATACTGTACGTTCCATACAGTACGTTCGGGAACGCACTGCTGGAATGTTTTTTTTTTTAAATATAAAAAAAAGAGGTATTAAAGCACCTGCTGCCCGCATCTTCCTTCGTTTTGACAGATTCATCTTGATATGCGAGCAATCTGTAGAGTTTTCTTTGAAGATCTTGTTGTATCTGTTTATCTAGCCAGAATCAATCTTCCAATTCGTATTTATATCAGTTTCTTATGCTTTATGTTAGCCATAATTAGTTTGGTAATAAAAAAAAAACTGCCCCATATTAGTGTTAAAAAATCTCAGTTACTACCTTGTTCCAGGCCCTCTTTTCAGCACACTGCTCTTAAGTGCATCAATGGGCCTTGAGAGCAGCCGATTCTGTAGTAGCTATACTAGTTCCTGTGGTCTGCTTCAAAAATCAGCAACTTCCAGCTTGAAAATAGGACCTGTACCTTGTGTAATTAGCACCTGCCAGGTCAGTGTGACTAGCTATTATTTCAGCTTCTTGCTGCACATCTGTTCTAGAAGCTAAACTAGTTGTTCTGGTCTGTTAAAAAAGCGGCAACTTAGAGCTTGAAAATAGGCATTGAAGTAGTTAATGAGGCAGATTCTGAGTGCCTGTTGATACTACATGTAGAAACAACTGTGGAAGAACTTCATACTTGGGCAGTGGGCTCTCCAAACTAGGCTGTAATCTAAACTGCTGGTTATCCATGCCCATTGCCATAAGTCAGCCATCAGCGAATTAGAAATTATTCATTTTCTTAAATGAGATGCCACCAGCTTAGGCTCCGTGAAGACAGGCAAAGTCATCCTGATTTTCAATTCGTATTTATATTAGTTTCTTAGGCTTTATGTTAGCCATAATTAGCGTGGTAATCTGTGGTCTGCTTCAAAACCCAACAACTTCCAGCTTGAAAATAGGAACTTTACACCTGCCAGGTCAGTGTGAATAGCTATTATTTCAGCTTCTTGCTGCACATTTGTTCTAGCAGCTAAACTAGCTGTTCTGATTTGTTAAAAAAGCAGCAACTTAGCTGCTTGAAAATAGGCTCTGTAATTCAGCTGATTAGCAGTTGCCAGGTCAGCATGAACAATTATTATAATGGCCTCTAGCTGCAACAACCACAGCAATAGATTGTAACTCACTTTGCTCTTGTCAGCAAGCTACTGAATGCATTTGTTTGAGGCCTATTTTTTCGACCACAATCAGGTGCTATCAAAATAATACATCATCACTAGATGCATGCTCTTTCATCATGTAAAATCAGCCTTCAAAGTTGCTTGTGTACTATTTTCTGACATTTGATATGTATGCGTATGCTACATGCATGTACTTCTTTCAAAGATGAGTTTACTGCCGGGGCTTCAAAGTTTGTCATAGCATATCATTTGTTTACAATCATGGCTATTACTCCATTGGGTGCTGCTTTAGTCACTGGTTATAGTAAACGAGAAGGCCCAAACTATGCATTATGAAAGTACACCCTTCAACAAAAAGACATGAGAAATAGTTATAAGTGATTAAATTAGGCTTATCATGGTTCTGAAGTCTAGAAAATTTTTGATTGAAGGTGCAAGGCTTCTTAGGTAACGATCGGTTTTTCTGTCAAAGCCAGCATTATTCCACATCTAAGAGCTTGTAAGACTCTCAAAGGAGCTTGGGATGTTCTCTGAGAGTGCCAATTAATCTCTGAGTCCTGTCTGCAAGAATCAAACTACACAAATTTTATGATGATTGGAGGTAAATCAACCCATGACTATCTCATGAAGATGAAGGATACCAGAGATTAACCAGCAACAATTGGAGATGTGAGTCTGAGAATTTTGTCAATGTCACTGTAATGGGATCAGTGCAAACTTACCAACCCCATGTAGCCCAACGTTCAGAAGAAAAGAACCTATCACCTCTGATGACCTTGCAGGGTTATTTTTTCAAGCGAAGACTTCACAGGCTCGATAGTCTCTCTGGCTCAATTGGGCTCAAGATCTGTATTTTTCACAATCGTGTGGTAGATGTTGAAAAGGGCTTTTGCTTTTTCACAAGAAGAATCTGCCTTATTCACTTAGCAAAAACATTATTGTCATTATTGAGGCAAAAAGGATAACTGGGCTAGTTATTAGCATGCTGTAAAAAGCAATTCAATCTCAAGACAATCAAAGAAGCCTAAAATTATGATAAAAATCCCAAGTTGTTATTTCAGCTTTTGTTGCATGTGACAATGCTAGTGACACATGTTGGATGGATTAGCTACATAGGGTATGTGATCAAGGAATTGTTATATTCTTTGTAAAAACTAATCTGTGTTTACTAGGATTGGATACTAAAAGAGTCAAGTTGTCACCCCAAAAATATAGACATAGTATATGGATAGTTAAAAATATAAAAGTTCAACGTAGATTGTCATCTAGTGAGGTCGAGTACAAAGCTCTTACACATTGCACAAAGGAGATGATATGGATCAAGAGGATGTTCAAGGATCTTCACTTGCTGGATTTTTCAGAGAGCCTAATCATCTTTTGTGACAATCAATCAGCCCAAAGGTTGGCAACCAATCCTATCTTTCATGCTAGGAGCAAGCATATTGAGGTGCAATATCATTTTGTGAGGGAGCAAGTCATTGCAAGGAGGTGGAGTTTCAACGTGTGTTCTCAAGGGAATGTGTAGTTGATATTTTCACCAAAGCATTGGGGAAGGACTTGTTCATGAAGCATAGGACATCACTTGGAGTGTTTTCAAAGTCCATGCTAAAACTAGTTGAAGAGAGAGTGTGAAAGATTCAACTAATTTGATCATATTTGCTATATTTTCATATTTGGCAAATTGAGGCCAACTTTGTTGTAGACTTATAGTTTGACTTTTCAAAGTTCATTAGTCTAAATTTCATTTGAATAAACACTTTTTGAAAGTGTGGGAAAGTTAGAAGTCGAGTTTTGAGTAGATTCAAATTTAAATGTTGGGTACTTTGAATCTAGACCTAAAAATAGTAGGGTTAGCATTTTGGAGAGAAAACCAAGTGGCCAAATAGGGCTTGGACCTGTTATAAAAGGAGGAAACTCGTGGAGAGACACATATTCTCTCTTCATGCTTATACATGGTTCTCTTGGGTTCTAATATCCATTGGTGCACTATACTTGTGATTGCATGCAATTCTATGTGTAGAATGATCTATATTTGTTATTTTTGGATCCAGACGTGTGAAATACAGTAGCTTGCTGGTTTTGTACGGATAGCAACAATACTTTATCATTTGATTCATATTTGATCAAGTTCTAGAGTTTGCATCTCATCTTGTGTGTAGATGTTGATTTTTTTACATTGGTGAGATTGGTAAAGTATCTTCTTTTGTAACCCAAGATCTTTTTATGGATTGGATTATAAATAATCTGAAATCCTTCACATTAGGCACTGTATCAATTAAGATTAAGATTTTAAGATTAGTGGGACTAATGTAAAGGTTCTTTATTTTGAATGGAGCGAGAGAGGACAATGCAATATCGCATTTTTGTGCCTATGATAGACAAATAATGCTCTAAAATAATTCAATCATACAAAATTTGAAGTTTTCATAGATTCACACACTACATAACAAAAGAAGTTTTTTTTTTTTTTGCATTCTACACTAGTTTTTATTATTTCATAAATGTTATACACTATAATAGAGTAACTCACGAAATCAAAATGTAAACTAAGAATTATGCTTATTGATTTTCAATATAGGATCACATTGAATTTTTCAATGGCATATTTGGGCCAACTTGGAATAGAAAAGAGATTACAATTGTTGAAATACAATTTTTTTAGAATTGTACGTACAAAATCAATGAAGTCTAATTGTGATTGAATACATCAAAATCAAAAAACAAGGTGAACAAGCATGAAGGGCAAAGAATGTCAACCATCTCAATGTTTTCAACTGTCCAAGTTCCAGCAATGTCCCCTGCCTCCCAAAAGGGTGGCCTTCAAATTTCATTCAAGGCTACTAGTTTTGAATCGTGTTCTTCAAATGATTTGTTCTTTGAACAAGTTACAACTTTATCCCATCACATAAGTCAACACCAAGAATTTGTCATCAAGAGCAAGTGTAACATGTCAAAAAGTATTTACGTTTGATGATTAAGTTAGAATTTATTTGAAGGTCGAGGTGCTTTGCAACCTAAAAGCGAGCATCCCTCTCTTCCCACCAGTTGCAATTTGTGGGAGGAGAGAAATGTGTGTGTGTGTGTGTCCTCTCTCTCCCAACCACATCGTGACATGTGTGTGCACGCATACACACACAACCACAAAAGGGAAAGATGTGGGCTTCTTTTGAAGTAAGAGAGAGAGAGAGAGAGAGAGAGAGAGAGAGAGAGAGAGAGAGTCTTGTGTATGATCTATGGTTTTGTGATAGATGAGTAGAAACACTACATACTGAATATTATGTGCAAAATAAAATTGCAAGCAATAATGTAGTTGAGATGGAAGACATTATAGTGGACAAGGAGCAATATACCACTATATCAAAAAAGATTTCTATGACTATGATTGATGAAGGCTATTGACGTTGGATATAAAGGTGAGGAGTTGAATTAGATAGTGTCTTTTTGAGTCGATAATGATGAACATCTTCATAGAAACCACAACTAGAGGTCTATGGGATAAGCTAGGATCATTGTAACAAACAAGGTCCATGTTAAGAAATGTTATTCTTCAAAAGAAACTACATTTCTCACAATGAATGGCCTAAAGAACAGAAGTGCATCATCGTTCTATGTTCACTCATGTATTCATGACACAGATATGTAATGACCATGACAAAGGGCCCATTTGAAGATCTAATATTCCCTAATGCAAACTCAAGACATGCCCCTGAGTATAGCAAGTGCCGTCAAAAATATATTGTACAAGCTAATTTCTCTACGTGTGGCTACTCAGCTAACCCAAGTAGCCGGCTACGGGACAAGTGCCCGACTGATAAGTCAATGATGGGTCACGTCCCGGTCACAACCAAATACAATAAATCTAATTAATTGTACACTAATTACAATATCACATTTAAAGCTTATGCAACTGAATCAGACTAAACCTGATTTTCAACTCAACTGTGTGGTAAAGATGTTCAGGTCCTATTTGACACTGGGTTCTCTCATAATGTGTTGAATCCAACTTTGGTACGGAAGTTAGATATGAATACTCAACCATCCCAGTACCAGTACACAATGGAAATGGCTGATGGAAAGGGTACAAGATTTGGGATAAGAGAAGATTGTGGGCATTCCACTAACTATACAAAGTTACACCGAAGAGTTGGATTTTGAGATAACACGGCTTGTGCGGTTTGATGTGGTGTTGGCACACAATGCAGAAGCCACACATAGCTTGGGATACTCATGTGTATGAGTTACAGTTTGATGGTGTGATGCATTCCCTTCGGGGTGAGTGGGATGTGCCTCCTGGACCGCTTGTTTTAGCTACACAGTTGTGTAGGATCCATTGTGAGTACATGTGTATTTGCTTTCTACTTGATATGTCTACTAATACTAGCCAGAGTAGTATGCAGTATGTGCAAACCAGTACTATTGCCAATTTGAATCAAGGGATTAGGAAAGAGTTTTCAGATGTGTTCATAGACGATCTTCCATCTGTTTTACCTCCTAAGAGGAATATTGAACATAAGATTGAATTAACACCCAGATCATGTCCTGTCAATAGACGTCCTTACAGAATGAGTCTTAAGGAGGAAGAGGAAGTGAGACATATGGTCGATAATTATCTGGCCAAGGGGCATATACGACCTAGTTATTCCCCTTTTGTCTCTCTGACCATTCTTGTAAAAAAGAAGGATGGATCATGGCGTTATTATAATTAACAATTGAATTCAGTATAGACAAGAGACAGTAAATTCAAATCTAAAAATCTGATAATAAAGCCAGTACATAAGATGATGGTGCTATCCAATCCGTGCACCCTAGAGAAGGGCTTCAATGGCGATCTCGAATAGACTTTTGACGACTGATCTACAATAAACAGAATGCTCCAACTGCTAAGGAATGCTTCTCAATGTGGTAGCTATATAGTAGCGACCACCATCAGAGAGAGCAAACAGCCAAGTGTCAAAAGTGTGTTTTCGCATAAGGAGTCGAAAGGCCAAATGATGAAGAGGCCGTACCGTCGGGGCCCTGCCGTTTGGGGGCTCTACCTCCCAAACCCCCCGCTGGGGGGTTACCAACCTCCGGACCCCCTGTTTCTCGGGGTGCTCCACCCCCCGAACCCCTCGGACCCTGCATTGGGGGGCTCTGCCCCCCAAACCTCCCGGACCCCCTATTTCTCGGGGGCTCTGCCCCCCGAACTCCCCGGACTTCCTGCTATGCAATCCAGCCATCTCATAATCATCATGGTCTCACATTAGACCTCAACTAACAACCGTGCTCAATTATGGCTTCTCCTCATAACGGGGGCCTTACAGATTTGAGCTCACGATTAACTAGTGACTACTAAACTAAGAGGTGAACGTCTAGTTAGTCTAACAGGCGTATGTGTGTGGATTATCGAGGTTTGAACAAGATAACGGTCAAACATCGATATCTTATGCCACATATAGATGATTTGCTTGATGCCTTGTCAGATGCCATTGTGTTCAGTAAAATAGACTTACAAAGTGGATACCATCAGGTTAGAGTTCATGAAGAGGATGTACACAAGACTGCCTTCAAAACTCGGTTCGATCACTATGAGTATCTTGTGATGTCATTTGGGTTGACTAATGCCCAAGCTACATTCATGAAGATGATGAATGAAGTAAAAAAAGTGGTTAAAAAGAAAATTGAGTATCTTGGTCATATAGTGTCTGCTGATGGAGTGAGGCCAGATCCAAAGAAGGTTGATGTGATTGTTGCGTGGCCAGCTGATTTGACAGCACTCCGTTCTTTTCTTGGATTGGCAATATTCTATAGAAAATATCTTAAGCAATGCTTTTATATTGTAGCAACTTTGATTGATTTGACTCAAAAATATAGATTCAGTGAGTGAACTGAACTGCACCAAGCAAGCTTTGATCAGCTAAAATAAGCTATTGATGAGTGCGTCACTCTAAAAATTGTAGACCCTCAAAAGCCCTATGTTATATATATGGATGCGAGTGATATTGCTTTGGGAGCTGTTCTGATGCAAGAGGGTAGACCTGTGGCCTTTGAGAGCAAGAAGCTCAACCCTGCTCAGAAAAATTATCCAACTCATGAAAAGGAGTTGTATGCCATAGTTCATGCATTAAAGACATGGAGGCATTATCTGTATGGATCGGAATTTGAGGTATTCATCGATTATGATACCTTGAGATACTTTTGGAAGTAGCCAGACCTTAGAGGCCGACAAGCCAGATGGTCTGAGCTCATGCAAAAATTCCTAATGGAGATTCGGTACAAGAAAGGTCTCGAGAATCGTGTGGCGCACTATCTCGTGTGGTGTATCAGATGTCCTTTGTAGTCATTGAAAATGACTTATTGTCTAAGATAATAAAGGCTCAACAGGAAGATCCTCACTGTAAGAAAGTGGAACAAGAGGTGAGTCATAGCTATGCAGAGTCTCAAGAGGAGAGCTCTTCTACCTTGGTTTGCACTTATCTTAAGTATTCCATAGAAGATGGAATAGTGATGAGAATGGCAAGGCTCTTATTCCAGCTTGTGAGGTGCTACGAAAGAAGATCTTGCATCTCTATCACGATAGTCCTAGTGTTGGTCATCCTGGTGTGGATAGGACCTATGAGTTGATACGACGTAACTTTTGGTGGTCTGGACTTAAGAAAGAAGTAAACCATTATGTGACATAGCTTTAAGTGTCAAGTTAATAAGGCTGAAAGGATTAAAGTGTCTAAATTATTACGCCCATTACCTATACCAGAAGGAAGATGGGTGAGTATTTTCATGGAATTTATTACATGTTTACCACATACGTAGTAGCAACTTAATGCTATCCTAGTTGTGGTTGACAAAATCACTAAAATGACTCATTTTATCCCAACTAGTAATAAGATTGATGCACCTCATAGCGGCTGATTTGTTTATACAACATGTACTCAGACTTCATGGATTACCTAGATCCATTGTGTCTAATAGGGATTCTTGTTTTACTGGCAATTTTTGGACTATAGTATTTGGAAAGTTAGAGGTGCAGTTGGGAATGAGCTGTTCTCATCCTGAAATAGATGAGCAGACTAAGAGAGTTAACCAAACCTTGGAAGATATGCTTAGGGCATATGTGAGTGAAAGGAAAACGGAATTGGAACGTTACCTACCATTGTTGGAGTTTGCCTACAATGATAGAAAGAATGCATCTACGGATGAGTCCTTTCGAGCTGAATTATGGTTTTAGACCAACCAGTCCAGTTACTATAGATATGCCTCATAAGACACCTAGTGCTATGGAAAATGTAAGAGCGGCGATGGATCGGGCAAAGACATATGCTGATCTAGATCGTATGCCAAGAGAGTTCGAGGAAGGAAATATGGTGTTTCTCAAGATTCCAAAAGACTCGAAAACTCTGAAGACAAGGAAGTGTTATAAGTTGTCACCTAGATACTGTGGACCTTGGAAAATTGTTAAAAAGATCAATAGCGTTGCTTATGAATTAGATTTGCCTGTTGGTTGTAAGGTTCATCCTTTTTTTCATGTTTCATGCTTAAAGAAAGTTTTAGATGACGGTAAGAAACTTGTTGGCTGATGGCCTTGTTTTGTTTTAGGAGCATGGTGATGCATGAATCAACAAGAGTACTGGAGTGGAGGTAGACGGTCGCGGAATCGTTTGCTCCATAAGTACTTGGTTGCATGGCATGGACGACCTCTCAGTGATGCTACCTGGAAGACCGCGCATGGGCTGCATGCACAGTATCTGGTGGAACCGAGTGGATGAATGGAACAAACAAAGGAGACAGAACTAGTAAGTCGAGAGGCTCTGTTACCACTTGTTCGATCCGAACGGGAGGAAAGGAAATAGTGTGGAATAGCTTCTACCATGACGTAGGACCGATTTAAAAAACACATGTGTTCAATTACGGAATGAAGAACTATGGTGCAAAGATTTTGCACTTGTTCCTCAGGCGTCAGAGACGACCGTAGATACAAAGGAGTCAGAGACATTCGTGATCTATCAGAGTGAGTAAATGAGCGCGTCAAGTAAGATAGAGTAATGCAATCAGATCACAACATACAAACATCTACGTAAGACATATATGAAAAAATGTTGTTTGTATATTACATTAACTGCTTGAAATGGAGCAAGAGCAACAATTGTATGTTACAGATCTTTCTCTCTAATGCACACCGGCTAATGAGAGCTGGAGATGTATTTATACATGACGATCTCGTTTGTTTACAAGATTTGATTTTAACTAATCCATATTTACAAGATTAGTTCAATTCTAAGTGTGTACTTGATCCTGCAATAGTGTATAACGACATCTGTACATGATTTGGATTTGAATTCTGCTTCAGGAGCGTGAAGTTGCGCCGTTTTAGAAGCCATAGTGAATCGCAATATTGGCTTGGCGGTTTGTAATGGTCACAATGTATGTCGTAAGACGTAGCTTGTGGTTCCTTGCGGTTTTGGTCTTCACTTAAACTGTAAGGTTGACTTTCAGTTTGGTGTCATTTTCCTTCGTTGAAATCGTAGCCATTGCGGTAGTGGCATATTGCAGTTTTGTTGAGTCCTCGAATTGTTTTTCGTAATGTTGACTCAGTGCTGCCTTGGCGGTTCCTTTCGGTCCCTAAAGTGGCTCCTTGCGGTTTCCCTTGGGAGGTGCTTGCGGTGTGTCATAGCACGTAGAAACCTTAGTGGTGCTTGGCGGTTTGTCTTAGTGCGTAGAAAATCGTAGCATTGCGGTTTTCCTTGGTCTTCGTAGTTTTGACTTTGTAGTGCTTAACGACTTGTTGCCTTAGCACGTAGAAAACCGTAGGTGCTGTCTTTGGTATGCTGCGATTTCATTGCCGACTACATTTGGACCGCATTTGAATCGTAAAAAAGGTTCAAATGATGTTGAAGAGAATAAAGGTGGCCAGGCCTTCAATGTACTTCAAATTCTTGACATTCGAATATTGAAAGTAAATCAGGATTGGCTACCTTTTGATCAAGATTATGGAATATGTGCAGAATCCCGTGTATTTTACCAGGTGAAAGTTTGCACCCAGAAATAAACTGGTTTTGCAGGTCTGCGTCTGTTCAAAAACACGACAAAAAATGCAGGTAGCAAAACAAAGATTCATAATTCTTACAGGTATCAGATGAGCAGACAATAAACCAAGAAAGGTTGCATCTGATCCTAGATCATACTGGACTGACCTCCTAAAAAGTAGAAAGGGTTGATCGGTCAATGTGACACGTGTCATATGCTCACTGAGACACTTGGTCCAGTGTATGAGTGACGGTCAATGGATGGGTCAACAGACACGTGTCATATGCTCATTGGGACACTTGGTCCAATGCATGAGTGACACATGTTAGACTGTCCACCTACTAGCTTGCCTATGTGTCAGAGTATTTCCAAGTGGCAAGTGTCGACTGTGCATGGAGTTTGCCACGTGTCGACGTTAGGATGTGTCAAGGTTAAGGAGTGCTTGAGGGGATATAGTGTGAGCCTCGCCAAGCATTCCCTTGGTGTATTCCTATGAAGCTATGGTTGGGAGGAGACTTGCAGTAGAGCTCTCATGTTTGCTTTTTGATCTATGTAATATGATGAGTTTTTTTTGGCTCTTTTTTCATCCAAAATGCAGATTGGTGTGTTTTTTAAGTTTTTTGGATGATTGGTTTGGGTTTCAAGCCTTTAGAGGTTGTTCAGGGCCTCCTCTACCCTCTCACACCTCCTCCGCTAGCTGTGAACAGTCCAAACACAAAAAAATACAGAAAACTAACTCTAAACTCCCAAAAATCTACCTAAACTACTCTAAAAAACAAGAAAATAGCTAAAATGCAACTAAACTAGTTAGTGGAAACCTATCCCCGGCAACGATGCCACTGTGGGGTTGAAGATCTCTCGTAGTATAGCCCTTCCGCCTGTCAACAAAGGTTAGATCACTGGATAGGTGCCTAACTATGCATAGATGCTACTTTTAGTTAATTTCCTACTTTCTCCCTTAACTCTACTCACCACTATACTACTCCTCTTTAACTCTACTCCTCTACACTAACATTCATCATAGTTTTGTTGAAGGGAAGGAATGGAGAAGAAGAGATTGAGAAGAGAAGAGAAAGAGAGAGAAAGAGAGTGAGGGTGGAGGTTAGCTCAAATGCTCCTTATGCTTGCAAATGGAAAAACATTCACTATGGCAAACAATAAACATGGAAATAGAAAGCAATAGAAAACATAACCAAGAGCAATAGCAAGTAGTGAATAGCAAATGATGATGCTTTTCTTCCAAAAATGGTAGAGTTTCCTCCCTCTCATTAAGCATGGAAATAGTGTACAAATGGTGTCTTTTTATAAAATGGAGAAGGCCCTTGCCCCTCAATCTTATTGGCTAATTTTCACAATGATCCTAACCATTCATCTTGGATCCAACTTGATCCAAGGGTCCACAAAAAGTACATTAGAAACCATTCATGTGAGTCCCAATTTGGACCCAACTCTAAAAAGTGATCTCTAAGTTCAAAAATGACATTGGGCCTCTAGTTTTATTTTAATTACAAGGCCCAAGTCAAGTTTATTTTATTTACAACTTCAATTGCGTGCTCATTGGGCCATGGGCTTATACACGCAGAATGCCATGCCCTCGCAACACTTTTTATTGGAAGATTTTATTTATTTACACTTTGTTGGGAATGCCCCCAACAACCACCCTCCAGTTTCCCTCTGTTCCTCCCATCCTCTCGTTCGGACAAACCGTCCTCACCCCTGTTTCCACAGTTATTTCTCAAACCCCACCCGCTTCACCAACAAAGGTTGCCGAGGGCAACCAACTGTTGTCTGATGACGCACTTGTCCAAACAATGTTTGTACCATCGCCAGATCGAGCTGATCCTACCGCCCCAGATGACATCAGGTCCAATGAGAACCTGATCGAAGATAATGACGACGGGATTCCACAAGTCGTTGGGGCCGATACAACACAAGCCCCTGCCAGTGCCAGTGTACCGGCTGCTCCCACAGATCTAACGACGACGTACCAAACTCTGGGGAAATACATCCTAGATGTGGTAGCGGCCAAAGCTATTCTGGAAAGTAGGGTACTACACCTGGCGACAAGTAATACACAGTTGCGAGCAGGCCTCACCAAGCTGCAGCAAGAGCTGATTTTGGCTCAACAACATGAACAAGCAGGGCACCAGGAGATTGCCAAGCTGCAGAAGAAGGAGGAGGGCCTCAACAAATATATCCAAAGCCTCTCCAACTCGATGACTGAGGCCTCCACGAAGGTGCGGGAGCTTCAAGCTGAAGCGTCCCAACGGCTTGCCCTCATCTAGGCGCAACCTTTTTGGAAGCAGAGAATATGCGCCTAGGGACGGAGGTCAAATCCCTACAAGACGAAAAGCTCGTCTGGTTAGCTCAACCTCCACCGGACTCAAGGAGGCTTTCTCAATCAGAGATGAATCTTCTACGGTGTCAGGTGTATGTTTATAGCCAAACCTTAAATAACTACCAGGCAGAGTTCAACAAGTATCGGGCAAGCACAACACATGAGTTCGCCCAGGCCAAGTAAGCCCTCAAGGCGTGCCAAAAATTTATGGACGCGAAGGCCCAGCCCACCCACGTGGTAATTCCACCGCCACCTAATTTTGACGTTGCGCACGCTAGTACTAGCCAAGATCAGAGCCAGCAGGCAGCAGAGGGATCTCAACCATATCAAGGGTCTGAAGGCCAAGACCAAGGGCAAACGGATGCGGTTGTTGAGACGCGAGACCAGGGCCAAGGACAACCACCAGTCAAAGCCAAGCAACATCATCCAGAGATTCGCGTACGATATCTGCCAGCTAGGCCTTCCGAAGACCGAAGTCCATGGAGGAGAAAATCGATGAATTTTTATCAAAGTATCTCCACGAGTCATCAAGAGACGGCTGACAGATATTGTTCTCAGCTCAGACCATAAAAGAAAACGAACTGCAAGCATTGTCCGCCCTCCAACCACAACCAGAGTGGCGTCAGCAGTTATTTGAAAGAGACCCTACAGCCATCAGGGCCTACGTGACAAGTCCACAACAACTACGGGTGAACGCGCACTTCCTGCCATGTCCACGAAGATCCAAATGGGCAGAATGCGGCACCCCTCTGGACAAGATCACACTTCAGAATTTCAATTGGTCGGTCATACAATCAAAATATGGGTGGACTACGGATGTAGACGTCAAAAGGGCTCTCACCGCATTCGCCAACCAATACATCAATTGCCCTGATCCCACAGTCCGCGCGGCAGCCACTTACGCCCGAGATTTAGAACATCTGATGGGGATCGAAACTAAATGAGACAGTTTTCTCCCATCCATATTCTTTAATGTTAATAAGACGCTACTTTCAGACAAAGTCGAAGATCAGCTGCCAATAGCTCGTGTATATTATCGAACTGCGCTTTTGAGTGATCCATGGACATGCCGATTCCAAACATGGGTCGACCAAGATTGGCTGGGGGGGATCCACAAGTCTCTTCACACGCCAAAGGACTTAAAAAATTGAACCGCCTCAACTTTATGGAGGATGTCACCACCTACCTCATCCAGCAAAGGCGGGCGAAAAAAACGCTCTACTAAACCGGCAGAGTGTCGAGGGACCGGCACTACTTCAGGCCGTGGGTCCTGTTGGGGGTATTCCCAACAAAGTGTAAATAAATAAAATCATCCAATAAAATGTGTTGCGAGGGCATGGCATCCTGCGTGTATAAGCCCATGGCCCAATGAGCACGCAAATAAAGTTGTAAATAAAATAAACATGACTTGGGCCTTGGAATTAAAATAAAACTAGAGGCCCAAGGTCATTTTTAGACTTAGAGATTACTTTTTAGAGTTGGGTCCAAATTGGGACTCACATGAATCTTGTGATTTCTAATGTACTTTTTGTGGACCCTTGGATCAAGTTGGGTCCAAGATGAATAGATAGGATCATTGTGAATATTAGCCAATAGGATTGAGGGGCAAGGGTCTTCCCCATTTTATAAAAACGCACTATTTGTACACTATTTTTATGCTTAATGAGAAAGAGGAAACTCTACCAATTTTGGAAGAGAAGCATCCTCATTTGCAATTCAATGCTTGCTATTGCTCTTGTTGTTTTCAATTGCTTTCAAGTTCATGCTTTTTGGTTTCAATAGTAAAATCTGCATTTGAGCTAACCTCCACCCTCACTCTCTATCTCTCTCTCTTACTCTCTTCTCTTCTCAATCTCTTCTTTTCTATTCCTTCCCTTCACCCAAATCATGATGAATGTTAGTGTAGAGGAGTAGAGTTAAAGGAGAATAGTGTTAGTGGTGAGTAGAATTAAGGGAGGAAGTAGGAAACTAACTAAAAGTAGCATCTATGCATAGTTAGGTACCTATCCAGTGATCTAACCCTTGTTGACAGGCGGGAGGGCTATACTACGTGAGATCTTCGACCCTACAATGGTATGCTACATTGAAAGATAACCTATATGACATGAAAACATTGGAGAGTTGCCAAAAATGACAACCCCTTTGCATCTATGTATATGATCTCTTGGATACAACATGAACTATGTGTTTGGAGAGCCCTAGTAGAGAAACCCACATGTATAGTTATGATGTGACAGCTTTTGTGCATAACTATAAGGGGCCGGAACCAATTTTTGGTTTTTTAGCTTTGCATTTTGACAAATTGTGTGTTTTTTTTTTAGCGTTGCACGATTTTCTTCCTCCATCTTCTTGCAAAAAGGGGACATATGAGAGAGAGAATGTATGATGTTGTGGAGAAAAACTAATTGCCCTATAATTCTAGTGACCTACAATTGGCAGTTTTCTATGGTGAAAACTGGAGGGCCCGGTTGAGATTCTGAAAAATTCCAAAGAGAGAATGATTTAGAATAGTTGAGAGTATAAATTATTCTTGGAATATTCTAAAGAGAATTCGTTAAAGAGAGAGGAGGCAAGAGGAGTATTCGTGAGAGAGAGAGAGAGAGAGAGAGAGAGAGAGAGAGAGAGAGAGAGAGAGAGAGAGAGAGAGAGAGAGAGATTCACTCATTTCATCAAAATTTGTATGAACACAAGGCTCATCAAAGAAAAACAAACTTATCCCATTTGCCGCCACGCCGAGATCGTTGCCTCCCCCAATGTGACAAGGCTAGTGTCATACACGGATGATGCATAGGCTTATTGTGAGATATGGATCCCCCTCATGGGCTGCTCCTACCCGACCCTAAGCTCGTAGGAACATGTTTGCATCTATCTCACATGCATAGGCTTATCATGAGATATGGATTCCCCTCATGGGCTGCTCCTACCCGACCCTAAGCTCGTAGGAACATGTTTGCATCTATCTCTCTCTCCAACACCTCACTTTATGGCTATTTCTCATCTCAGAACCTAAAAAGCCAAAAACCCTAAAAAGCCAAAAAAAATCATCTCTCCTTCAACTCTCCTTCACGTAGCTCTCTCTCCTCTCTCTCTCTCTCTCTCTCTCTCTCTCTCTCTCTCTCTCTCTCCATCAAAATAATCTCTCCTTCACCTCTCCTTCACACATCTATCTCTCTCTCCTTTCCCGCTCCCTTCTCTCACCTCCCATCTCTCCGCTCTCTCTCTCAACTCTCTCCATCTCCTTCCCCGCTCTCCCTCTCAGCTCACCTCCCATCTCTCTCTCAACATTATCTCTCTCTCTCTCTCTCTCTCATAGCACGCTCTCTCTCTCTCTCTTGATCCACCATCGCTGCAGCCTCTCTCGATCCACCATCATGCTCTCTCTCTCTCTAACCTCTCTCTCTCTCTCAATACTACTGTCTCGATGCATCCATCGCTCGCGCTCTCTCGAAAGTTGTTTCTAAAACTTTCGAAAAGCACGTTTCTGTTTCTAAAATCAACGTGTTTGGCCTTCAACATCACTTCAATGGCCTTTCAACTGGCTTTCAAAAACAATTTAGGGCAAACCTGGACCAATCAATAGCTTGAAAACACGTTTTCTCCACAACATCCTACATTCTCTCACTCATGAGTGTGACAAAGAGAGAGAGCCTTGGACCCACGTTGGCTTCCTTATCTCATCTCACCTGCCAAAGGCGGACCCTAAACGGCCTTCATGAACGTCCCGTTTCATAACTCGAGAGTCTTCTACATTCATCTCTTCTCTCTACTTTTCTAGAGCTTTCTTCCACCCCTTCTACTCTCTCCTCTCCTCTCGCACTTTACGACAATACATCCTCTCTATATATATTCTCCTCATTCTTCCATATCTTGCATAATGTCAGTGAGTTCGTGACGAGCCATCTACAGCTACGCGGTTATAGTAATTGATATAATCTCGACATTGGGGATTCTCAATTCATCAACTCTCGCCATTGAGACAATCTTAGCAATCGCAGACAGCAATTCATTTCTGAGAAAGAAGTTGTTTTACCTCTTTTAGCTGAATATGGCTTTGACCCCATTCTTTTTTGGACGAGATCAAAGTGTTTTTGATCCCTTGGATAGAATTCTAGAGCCTTTTGACAGATTTCCTCTGTGGGACAATGCACCTTCTCGACAGTTCGCCCAGGATGTGAGTGCCATTGCCAGTACTCGAGTAGACTGGCTTGAAACCCCGGAGGCTCATATTTTTAAAGCCGATCTACCAGGTAATTCATTGTTCCTGATCTCAGCATATGTTTCTAAGACTATGCTCACAATTTCTAATTATCTTCCTCGGCCTGGCTTATTGCCAGAATCTTCATGTTCGGGCTCTCTTTATGGTACTTATTGTTGTTCGCTTTCTCTGATTCATCGGATTTGTAAATCTTTTGAATGTGTCTTGATTTGTTGCTGTTTTGGATTTCAGGATTGAAAAAGGAAGAAATAAAGGTTCAGGTGGAAGATGGACGTACGTTACAGATAAGCGGGGAACGCAAGAAAGAGGAGGTGGAGAAGACGGACAAATGGCATCGGGTGGAGCGTAGGCAGGGCAGTTTCTTGCGACGCTTCCGCTTACCAGAGAATGCGAAAGTGGAGGAAGTGAAGGCGAAGGTTGAGGATGGCGTCCTCACCGTCACTGTTCCCAAAATCGAGAAACCTAAGCAAGAAGTGAAGCCCATCGAAATTTCCAGCTAAATTGCAACAACATACTGCATGCCAAATAAAAGAGAACTTAAGATGTTTGAACAACATACGTCGAGCTCAATTTTCCTGATTCGCTTTCCAAGCAATAAGAATGAAACTATGTCCATAATGAAACCCTTGAGGCTTGAATGCCGACGGACACTTAAAAGACTCTGTATCAAGTTTTTGCTACTAGTAATATATACCTTGGCCTTTCAAAGCCTTTTATGATAAATGCGCATGATGACTTTGATTTCTTTTTTTACATCTCAGATTAGCCTCAGGTGTATTATCTCTGAGATTGTAGATGTCTGTCTAGTGTGCCTTGTGAGTTTTGTGGACGTGTGTGTTCTGTTATCTACCCGCAGATGCCATCGCCAGATACCATTTTTTTTTTAACAATAATAGCTGGGTAAAATATTATCATCAGGATTCAGCAGTACCAATGGCAGCTGAGAATCCCGCATATTCCAGTTCTTTCATATAAAGCAGAAAATATTGCAGTGAAGGATGCCATTTTCACGCTTTCCAACCTGCTCATTTGAAAACAAACAATCCTTGTGACTCTTTGATACGGTTCTTTCAAAGCAGTAGCAGAAGTTTCTTGTCGGGCGTGGGCGTTTCTCGATAAATATTCTTGAACAAGAATCTAAACCTTCCATACAGTAGCATTACCTAAAGCGCAGGCAATAAACTAACTGGCCTTTAAAAAGTGTACCTGAAAAGTATCTTCAAATCTCCTGCAAGCTGCAGGCAGCAGCACTGTGATGTCAAATGACTTTGATTTCCAATCATCCATCTTGCTGGATGTCAATATGCTTACTTTTCTTGTGAAACCCTCCATTTCTACATATGAAAATACAACACTGATTGTCATTGTATATGTGCATGCTCTCAGTTGTTATCCCCAATTCTGTGCAGAAATGATCTTTTTCTCCATGACATAATCCCATCAGCTCGGCCTCTGTGGATGACAGGGGCACAGATTTTTGCTTTGAGTTCGCCCAGCTGACAGCCGCATTTCCCATCAAAAAGACATCCGCAAGTAGATTTTTTTTTCATCTAGATCACTTGCCCGGTTAGAGTCTACACGTATCCTCATATTTCATTTTAAGGAGCATGGTAACATAGTCCATGCTTTATTGTTCCCTTCAGGTAATTCAAAACCCTCTTAGCTGACAACCAGTGAATTTGTGGATGAAGTTCGAAGTGCATGGGGTTTAGATCATATAACTCATTATATGATAAGATTTTGATGTTGCACTAGTGTAGACAAATATTTGCAATTAATTTAAATACTTTTTGAACTGATTTATATTTTTTTATGATATGTAGCACATATTACGACATCATTCGACATTCTTTGCAAGAAATAGTGAAAGTCTTAGCATATGGTTATCGCCTAATGCATCCTGGGCACATAGTCATGCATAGTCCTATGTTCCCTATACATAGATTCACCTAGAATAGAGTCCTATGCATGGACCAACTATTCATAGAATTGCTATTGATAACTCTACACATGCATACACTGTCTCATTATCCCATAAACACAATGAAATTTGAGAGAGATATGGAACATGCAAATTGAATTTGGGAAGATCCACCAACTTGCAACCTTGCTCCTCTCCTTGGATGAGAATACTAGTTGAATACCACCAAGCTCCAATGAAAAGCACCACCTCTCCAAGCTTGTTAGCCTTGCTCTGATACCACTATAAGGGAAGCTCCTTAGATTATGCTTACAAATCCTAAACACAAAAGGATAACACACTATGGAGAAATCACCCAACCAAGTAAAAGCATCCAATCAATCTCTAGAAGCCTCACCCCCAAGTCAAGGAACAAGAAGCATGAATGTAGAGTGAGAGCCTGGCAATGAATCAAGATTCATGATGAGGAGTAGGGCGAGTTTGGTCCTCTTATATAGAGCCTAATTCATCCTGGGCACATAGCCATGCATAGCCCTATGTTCCCTATACATAGATTCACCTAGAATAGAGTCCTATGCATGGACCAACTATTCATAAAATTGCTATTGATAACTCTACGCATGCATACACTGTCTCATTACCTTGTCTAAACTCCACTTAGTGTGTTCTGGGCCTCACAAGGATATAAGTTACTTTCGGGTCACGTCCACTATGATGTGGCATAACTAACAGCTTGTTTCACTGGAGTACAGTGTATCCAAGACTAGGAGTATACTGTATCCTATGTACTGGTCATGGACATAACAAGGACCTTCAATAGGAATGTGTTCAATAGTTCGAGAGAGCCCGATAGTTCGACTATATGAGCTTTGCCCTTGCCTTTGAGGTCGATAATGTTGGATTTATTCTCTCTACTCTCTTAAATCCCATGTTAATCTATGGCAACCACTCATGGATGCAGAGACGCATAATGGTCAAAAAAGTTGCTTTCTAATGCTGATTTTGTGTAGAGATTTGCAAAGATAGATTGTGACAACTAGAGTGCAATCCACAAATCAAGCTCGATCGAAACACATTGACATGTAATATCATTTTGTGAGAGACATAGTTGGAAACAGAAGGTGTTGTGTAGAAATGCGACACTTTGAAGAACATTGTTGATTCTTTAATTGAGGCAACTAGTGTAGAGAAGTTTTCATGGTGTAGAAAAGGCATGCCATGTTTCACTTTGAAAACTTAAAAGTTGCAGCATCAAATGTCTTATGCAACACACACACACACACACACACACACACACACACACACACACACACATACACATGCACTTGTTAAACCTAGCCTAAAGCGTTAGCTCGGGCCACGAAAATTTCTTTTACTCCACTTTTATTATGAGACACCTAATTTTTAGGGTTTCTTCGATAGTATCTGCATAAGCATAATGGTTGTACTTAGCTACATGCAAGTAGCAAAGAAGAGCATAATCTTGATTTTAGATTTCTACCTTATTGGTTTGTAGTACTAGATGTTGTAAGCAAGTTATTGCTTTGTTAATCTAGGATACCGTGGGTTGTTGGTGGTTAGGTTGTTTGTTTAAAATATTTTCCAAGATAAATCATTGTGCTCATATGAATGTCTTTGTTTTGTGTTTGTGCATGATCTATCTTTTGCACTATATAGATTCAATCAACTATTGTTTCTCTATATCTAATTTTTACACTTTTTCTTGGTGATGAAGTTTCTAATTTGATCCACGACTTTGTCTACTTCAGATGTATACTTGGTTTGTTTGTTTTTTCCTTCTTTGCTTACTAATATTTGATGATCTTTTGCATAGTCTACTTTAAGACTTTGAACTTCATCACTTTGTGAGTGGTAGCCCTTTCAGTTTTGGAAGATTGAGTGGTTTTTCTAGTTGCTTGGTTGTGCATAATAATGTCCATATTTGATATTTTCATCATAAATGTTATATTCATGTTTGTTAAGTAGCAAGGCTTGTCATGTGCACACTTGTTTGCCTTGTTGGTTTTGTTGATTAGTTTAAGCTATCAGTTGTCCAACTTTCAGATATTTCAAGATTTTTGGTGCCACCCTTTGCAATTCCAAAATCGACGGTGTCCAAGGTACTACCACTTATCGATGGCGATTTGCATCTACTCATGGATTGCCTTGACAAGTGGACTTACCCCATGTTGGCATCCACCTTTGCTAGCTAGGTAAGTCCAATTTTGTGTGAAAGGTGGAGGGGGCCCTTAGAGGGGTGTTAGCTCCCCTTCGTCTTATAATCGATGGTGTCCTAGGTACTACCACTTATCGAGGGTGGTTTGCATGTGCTCATGGATTGCCTTGACAAGTGGACTTACGCCATGTTGGCATCCACCTTTGCTAGCTAGGTAAGTCCAACTGTGTGTGCAAGGTGGCGGGGGCCCTTAGAGGGTTGCAGCTCCCCTCCTGCTTATCCATCGCATATCTAAAATTACAATAACATATACCATAACCCTACTATTTGGAAGGTGCCACTAGAGGCACTCTTTGTATGGGAATATGGGAATGCTAACATCAATGTCAATCTTGTGGCTTCTTTGTAGTCTTCCTTCGTGCCTCACCATGGAGGATGGCATGAAGCATAACCTCCACTACATTTGAGTGAGGAGTCCACTCTCATAGAATGTGCTCCCTATTTCATCTCTAAAACACAGGGCAAATTTAAGAACAGTTAACCATTCACACCTAGTCATCCTATGCAAATCGAAATTCGCCAAGTGGTAGATTTTTTTATTATACTCATGGATGGAGTTATGGGTTGATGTGGGTGTAATGTAGACATTCACATGCTTGTTGACTGTTTTGCATTGAGCAAGGCATGGGGTCTCAACCCTCTGTGCACACACATTGGACATTATGAGAGACTTGTCCCTACATTCAATTGCTTTCACATGGAGATTTTGCTTGTAGGATTGTATTTGAAGATTTGATTGTCTTGTTTTGCCACATTATTACAAAACACTAGCATCATTAAGTACAATATTTACAATGTATAACCACATTTGGAGGGCAAGCCAATTTGGAGTTCATGGGCTTCAAGATATCTCTACTCCACACACATACTCAAATTTGAGACTACGTCTCCATTGCTATAAGTAACACTTTATTGAACCTGGTTGTGATGCAAGATGTGATGTACCATTTTGATGAACTAAGGAACTTGAGAAAATGTCATATATTGAACAAATGACGTGGCGAACTTTCTTGCAGCCAAGCCTAGAGCACCCTAGTGCTTCTTGTGCATTGATGTGTTCTTTTTTCTCCCAATTGTGTGAGTCGCGTTCTTGCTAGTATGGAACTAACAAACACTAGTTCGTTCAAGTGCGCAATTGCATTTTCATTTTATTTTATGTTTTTCTTTTGGCCTCGATACAAGTTGCTACACACATTGTAAGTGATGGCCTAACGTGCGTGTTCAAGTTACACAATCACATGTTATTTGATGTGACAACAAGAAACCATTTCTCTCCAAATGCTCGGAGCTCAGGTTGTTCTGTTCGTTCGGGGAAAAACAATTCCATTTCTTCACAACAAAACAGTCAAAATGTGATCACTTGACCAGGTCAAGGCACCCAAGTGAGAGGAACATATTACGCACGAAAGGCCCCACACTCATCCATCAATGCAAAAGTGAGAGGAGCGTAACGTTCATTGTGACAGAGGGTGCAGGCAAGGGAGGGCACCACCCGCATCCAACGATGATGCAGAATGATTATGAGATGTCATCATGATATATCACCTATCAAGGAGGGTGGGGCCATGGTGAGGTCGTAGTGACACCCCCTTGGTCCGCCAGTCCAGTGGAGAATACACTCCTCATGGCAGTCAATGCCTTTCAGGTAGCTTCTCTCATGGAGGGTATTGAGTAAGAGACCCCCCTAATCCCCCTTGAGACTAGGCGCAGCTTTCTTCATGGAGGAGTGGGGCCAACCCAAAAGAAGCCACGTTGTGGATTGAGTGTGCTTCACCCCCTCATCTCCAATTTAGCCCACAGAAGGTCAACCACCAACCCCCCCAACCCCCCCCCCTTGTCCCAGATATCTAGCGCCTTGTCACTTGGATTTTTGCCAAGTGGCACTGTGACACTTGGGCGCTTTGCAACGGTCGATCTTTTAGAAAACGTGGCGAGATCTGAACGCTTTTAGCCAGATCTAACGGTGTCTGCGCTGGGCTTCTCTCTCTCTCTCTCTCTCTCTCTCTCTCTCTCTCTCTCTCTCTCTCTTTCCTTTCTTTCTGTCTTGTCGCAGCAGCATCCGCTCTCCATCGCCGTGATCTGACACGCCTCCTATTCCTCAATTTCTGCGATTTCATGATTTCTCAGGATTGCTGGAAATCCATAGAAAATTACCCACTTGATTAGATTCTGTGAAGGACTGCATTGTCCCATTGAAGCTCTGCTCTGGCTGTGGGAAGGCTTGAATTCGTTTGCGATCGGCAGGAATTCTCATTCTCATTCTGTTCTAAAGTAGCGGCGAAGAGAGTTGCTGATGCTGGGAGCTTCTGATACGCATCGTTGCTGCCTTGATTGCAGGTAGATGATCTCAATTCGATTTAGTTGAAGCCATTGGTGTTTGATTGTGTGTCTATGTGGGCTGGGTGGAAAGTCTAGCCTTTGTGGTGAGCAGCTGAGCTCCATTCCTCTTTTCTCTTACAGAAATTGAGCATTGATTCTATCAGCTTGTTGGGTGCTGTTATGTAGATCCGAGTAAGGAAGATCATATGAAGCAGGAAATCGTCATGCACTAGCAGCTTCTCGTACCCTATCTGTTTGGTTCTTTTCTCTAAACAGTTATTAATATGGACTAACGATCCATCATGAACGAATAAATAATTCCTCAGAATGGTCTTGGCACGATCCATTGCTGTTTTGGCATAATTGAGATCCGTTTATGTCGTTTTATTGTGGGGGTTCTTTTACTGTATTGGTTCACAAGCTTTGTGTCTAAAACAAAAGCCACTTACTTTATTGTAGAGAATATTCTACCGAATGAATTTTTTAGCAAAGAAGCTCGAGTGTGAGGACGAAGCTCCTTTTCGGAATTTGTCTTACTTAAGAGCAACGTCCAGGGACTTGCTTATGCACTCCTAATCTTTTATTTAGTTGTCCTTGAAGTACTTATTTATCTCAATTAGCAAATCTGCTCACTGATCACCGCTCAATGGTGATAAAGTATGGTCAGGTGTTAAAATACATAGCTCAAGTAGCAATATGCAGAAGCTGCCAGGAGCTACACTGCCTCTGATTTAGTGGAATGTGTCTATGGGGAACTTGTGCACCCTCGCCACATGTGCATTTTTCATTTCGAAGGCAACTGGCATTTACAACAAGCAGCATTTGATTTTGTTATCAGATAATCACTCAGTTGGTAAACATAATAGTAAGTGTGAGGAGCCTCTTCATTCTTCTTACAACAACAAATGTGTTCGATTGTAGCTATGATTGGCCTTAGGGCAGAATATGACATCAGGTGCCCGGGCAGAGCAGAAGTCAGGAAACGAATAAAATCTGGGATGCAAAATGATCATGTGTTTTCCCTATTTTTATTCAGCTTACTGGATTCCAGTTTAATTTGCACTATACAGTGAGACTTACTCATGAGCATTGTCCATAGTTCCGATGAAAACCTAGTGAGGCTGCTAATTGTCTTGTAGCTATTTTTGATGAGACCTAATGAGGCTGCAAAATTTTCTGATATACTGAACAACTCTCAAATAACAGATAAACTGAGGCTTACACTCGGGACACAGATTTAAATTTGTCTTGAAACTTTCCCTTCTTCCAGCAACAATGATGTAATCCTATAGTTGCTTCACATTGAAAAGGCTAATGTATTATTTTTGTGAAGATTTTGTCTGATTGTCTTGTTTTGAATGTTTAGCCTCTTTCTCTTAGCGATGCCATGTCTTCAATATATGGTGGATGTTATTTATGTCTACCTTCTGTTTTCAAAGTATTCCAGCACATGCAGAAGAAAACTGTCCCCAATATTGGCAATTCACATTTTGAGTCAAAAGGTAGATGTTGGAACTCACTGAAGTTTTAGAAATTGATGTTGGAACTCACTGAACATTTAGAAATTTGGTCTTTAGCATCTCTAGCAGCATAAGTAGGCTAATACAGCAAACATTATTGACTAAACATTTTCCCTTTTGTTCAATTGCAGAATCCGGATACACCTATCTTGTTGGGCTTTTTGCATTGAAAGGTAAGAAATGGAGCCTTCATAAATAGATATTGTTTGAGAGGACTGGCAATAAAAAAAACTCAACTAGTTTGAAGTACCCCTAAGCATGCAAGAAGTTGAATGCCAAGTAAACTTGGATTTATGTCTTGCTGAAGGTCTCTGTAAAGCATTGTCAACAATATGCTGAAAACAAAATATTGAGACAAAGGTCAGAAGGCCTTCTGATAAGCCGATCAACAGAAGAGGAAGATCCTTCCTTTTGGCATCACAACATAGAGCAAAGCTATTCTTGGGAGCCTAAGATCAGTAGATCAGATTGCTCCTAAGATGGATTGCAAAACTTATGCACGTTTGCCAAGCGCAGTGAGATCTGTCCAAGGGGGGTGTCTCTCAATAGTTATTCTTGGAGCTTCTGGTGATCTTGCAAAGAAGAAGACATTCCCAGCTGTTTTTAATCTTTTTCGCCAGGTGTATGTCTTCTTTACTCAGATGCAGTAGCCAGTCTCTTATTCATCAAGTGTATAGGCATTATGTAGAATATCTCAACTTTCAAATTATTACGTATCTGGACTCTTCTGGAGGTTTATTTTACCTTAAGCTAAACAACTCTCATAGAAGGCTCATACTAAAGAAATATCTAGCATCTATCTCTTTTTTAAAGTGCTGTAATTTGACATCATATAACAGTCAAATGAGTACAGTTACTAGTTAGAAGCTTGGACTATACTGATTTGTGTTTTTGCTGTGCTATAGGGATTTTTACCTGAACATCAGCTGCAATTTTTTGGCTATGCCAGGTCACGTCTTTCAGATCAAGAGCTACGAGATCGTCTACGTGGGTTCGTAGCTTCCAATCTTATTGCTTTCCTGATATTTTATAGAAAGATACACTGATTTGAATAAATTCTTCCCAGCCAATTGTTGCTTAAACTGAAATCAGATTCCAATGGACCACAGTAGTTCCCTTTTATTTTAGCCCAAGTACATCGCCAGGTAACTATGTAACTGCATAAATATAGTAATCATCTAACTTTTTATCACATGGCCCCGATAATGTGATCACTTTATATTGGATTCTCTGTATGCAATTGAAGTGAGCCTATTTTCTCGTTCATTTTTTTAGATCTGTCAATATGACTACAGAGGGAATCATTGTATGTTTTTGCAACAGGGAACACCAGATGATTATGGATTATATAGATACTTTGAAATGTTATGTTGGACAGATGAAGATTGTATGTGCAATTGCCACGTTGATGCATGAGATTAGCTTAACATGATATTTATGGAATAGAAGCTGTAGAATCTGAGGTAGACCGTAGAATGTTCTTGATTGAGATGCTGTACGCTCAATACACTCTGAGGAAGCTTGCCTTAGTTGTGTTCTGCTGTTTTATGCATTCATCTTATGTAAGACAAACTTACATCAGATACCTCCACTGCCGATTTATGTGAAGTGGAATGCGGCCAGCTTACTTTCTCCTCTTTTGATTTTTATATCGTATGTCAGATTCAGCAGTTTTGCAAATCTCTCTCAATCAATCAGACGCATTCCCAAAGCTTAGCATATTCCTTTGGTCGTATTGCTTCCTACAACAGGTTATCTGTAATTCTTTATGTCTTTTTGGTCTTGTACGATCCTTTATTTTAGGCCCTTGTGATTCATCTTTCAATCTTATGTTCATTGACTACTTTGTGTTTGTCTTTTATATCTTCAACATCTGCCCTTTTTCGGTTTACAGTTCCTATCTATTAGAGGGCTAATACAGAAAGACGTGGAAGTAGAAAAGCTGCTATTGTATATCCCTGGGCTTGGATGAATATAAGGAGGTTCATGTTTTACCAGAATAATGAGATCATTCTCCAAATAGGCAGGCGTTTGCCCTCCTGTTGAGTGAACTTAAAACTGATGTTTCTCCCATATGTGCATGTACAGACCATATCTGTCTACATATGTAAGTGTCTAAGGTATTTAGACTTGGGTTCTCTCCACTTGGAATAACTGGCTCAGTATATCTCTTGATTGCTATGAAATGGCTGGGAATCCCTACTTCTCATCAATTTCTCTGCGCCGTAAATATTAGTATTTGTAAGTATCTGTCTTCATATGTAAGTGTCTGCTGTATATAGACTTGGGTTCTACACAACTGGAGTAAGTGGTTCAGTATATATCTTGATTGCTATGAAATGGCTGGCATCCCTACTATGTCTTTGATCAATTTCTCTGCACCGTGGATATCAGAATTTCAAGCTTAAGCATGCGGAATAATATCAATCAAACAACTATGTGGGGTCTATTGGAATTTTGATCTGAATCTTGGCATTGTCCATGCCATTTGTGATGGCTGACAGATACTTGAAAGCTGGTGGGACAGATCCAAGCAAAGATGCAGCTACAGTTATCAATCACTTTTTGAGTCTGGTAAAACTGTGCTGCTCATGAAGTTCAAATAAGAGGATAACTCTTTGGTGCATTGCTTGTTAGTCAGCCATAATGAAATCGTTGCATTATTATTCTTTCTGAAGATGGTTTTATGGGAAGGTGGGTGCTCAAGATGAGAACTATTTGCTGACATTAGCTTTTGGTTGGTTAGGTTACCTACACATCCGGTGCCTATGATACTGAAGAGGGCTTTATTAAGCTCAATGAGATCATCTCATTTCATGAGGTTGCAAAAGGTGGCAAGGAAGGTCCGACTAGAAGATTGTTCTATCTTGCACTGCCACCATCAGTTTATCCTGTGGTGTGCAAATTGATACGACAACACTGCATGAACCAGCGTAAGATACTACTTATCTATTGTCGCAAAAGATAACAGTCTTTATATCTCGAATAATCTTATCTTCTGTTTAAAGCAGAAGCTTGATCGCTTACCAATGCTTAAGTTCTGCAAAGCTATGAAATTAACATTAAAGAAAAGTGATAACCACTATATCTTTTTTCCGAAAAAGGCCAAACATACTAAGAAGGTTCAACAATTCTTTTGATTAGAGTGCGGAAGACAGCCTTCAATGAATTCGCAAGATATTTCTATAGCCCATACTCACTGCATTTAGGCCATAAGTATTCTTATGATTACCTAAGACATGGCTACAATAGGTAAAAGAGCTATGCTAATGTCTTTCCTTCATGAGTGCCAGAATGGACTGATGAATTTTCAAGGCATTATTCACGCAAAATTCGTTCATTACGATTGTATATATCTCGTAGTACGTCGGAGTCATAGTAAATATGCCTCCAATCTTCGATGAGAAATATCTCGTGATATTTTGTTTCTAGCATCTTTCCCTTCATAAATGCGAGAATGCATTGATGAAAGACAGATTTTCCTGAAAAAGGTAGTCTTGTCGTATGAAGAACTCAGTGTATGATTTGTAAGTGACATAACATCCTTCTGGCTTGCTAGACTAATACAGGTAATGCTTGAGGCCTGTGCTAATGTGAATTATGTTCACGTGAATACTCTTGATATTCGAACTTTATATGGAAATTGAATGAGAGCAATTTATCTGTTTTCTGACGTATATGTAGCAATGCCATCTGTAATGCATCTCATAACATGCCGATGAAACACACATATGGACAGCAGGCATTGCAGAGACGGAACTGCCATGCAAAAGAGAAACGGAAAAGCTTATGTGAAACAAACTTAAAACCTTTGTTCTTGTTAAATCTACTTTGAAATAAGTGAAAGTTCCTGCTGTGGAGCCATTACCACCTGATAAACCTCTAGACCATTTTTATTTACTCTGAAAAGACAGTTGTAAGCAGTTTATAAGGCTGCCTGGTATCTTAGCCTGTGTACAAACTAAGCCAACGGTATGGCTGCTTCAGGTGGCTGGACAAGAGTGGTCGTGGAAAAACCTTTTGGCAAAGATTTGGCTTCCGCTGAAGCACTAAGCAATCAGCTTGGAGAGCTGTTCACTGAAGACCAGCTATATCGCATAGACCACTATCTTGGCAAAGAGATAGTCCAGAATTTGGTATGAGATTCTATTATTGCAGTTGGTCAGTTTAATTACCATCATTTTGCATAATTTCCTGTACTCATGTCTGCACGAAGTGCCTTGAAACTTTCTGGTGGCTGACTTGTATCCTTTAACCCAGCTTGTCATGAGATTTGCAAACCGTATTTTTGTGCCGATTTGGAACCGAGATAACATCGCCAACATTCAGGTAATGCATCTAGTTTTTCGCACAACTCACTTTTGCAAATTTCTCTTCACTTGATGAGTATCTCTTCTAGCCTTGCTTTAAATCCTCAGTCTTATACTTACAGTGGCCGTCAAGCAAGGCGAGGAAATGAAAATTCTAGTAAAGGCCATTACAGCATCAAAATTTGTTTGTTCTCCTTCATTCATAACAACGGACTCTCTTCTGAGTAACTAAGAAGGCCTTCCAAGGCATGTACGAACAGCTCTAAAAAACTCTACTGTTGTACATGCTTTTGAACTATAAGTTCTGTCCATTCGAGACCTGGATATGCACCTTATCGTACTATCATATGGCACAGTTTTCCATAAGAAGTGCCAATTCAATATATATATTTATGCAGTCTTCCACAGCGCAATTGCAACTGATGTGCTTTTGGTCATACTGTAGCTGTAGCTAAGTCAAACATCCGAAAGTACTTAATTGGAATGCATGGATTATGGTCTTACTTCTAGCTGTTTAAATGCAGATTGTTTTCAAAGAGGATTTTGGTACAGAAGGACGAGGTGGTTACTTTGATGAATATGGGTATTTTTGCAATGCTTTTGACATTTGTTCGATCTGTCATGTGCAAAGCAAGATCTGTATGAGTAATGCTAGGATGTGTCCTTTTCTAACAAAGCCATATTCAACAAACAGATTTGCCATGAAAATTATGTGCGTTAATGATTCACTTGGAAACTGAGAAGCTTATGTCTCCAAATTTTAAAATAATTTACGTGGAAATGAGAAGTTTGTACCTGCCTTTGGCTTAGACAGTACTAACCTGATATGTTTGATGACTGTGCAGAATCGTTCGGGACATCATTCAAAATCATCTCTTGCAGGTAACTGTAAGATTGTGGTTATGGGTGTGCAACGTAATTAGGAACTAGGCAAACGAACGTCTGAAAATTGTAGTCTGTAACTGTTGAAACTCATAAAGGGCTGCAGCAAGATTGAACCCAGTTACCAACAATTTCCTGGTTATGAATAAATGGGCCTATACAGGTTTCACCTTCAATGTATGATGTTTCAACTATCTTATAACAGACGCAAGGTCTAACTATCATAACAAAATTGCCTTTCATATAGAGGAAAAGCAACCAGCTGGTATACAGAAGATATGATTGCTCACTACCAGAGGAAATTGGAACTATGTGAGACTTTCTGTGCTTTAGCTCTTATGGCATCCCAATTAACTTTTTGCTGTCCTTGTGACTCCTTGATTGGAACAGATGAGTGAAGCCTTTTCATGAAGTAAACATTCAGCAATCATTTTATGTGATGGTAGACAAAATAAGGAACATAGACTAAAGGGATAGTTTTCAACATAAACTTGACTTTGTAGAACATCAATGTGCAAGGCTCTGCAAGCTATACATATGTGGGTTCATAGGCAGATAAAAAACCAGATAATTTCTCATCATCAATTGAGATGGTAGTATGATTTTGGCAGAGAACCATGTGATCTTTTGTGTTGTATCTGTACCAAAGTCTTTGTACTCTAGCCATGCTCCTCAAGCTTCCATTTTTCAAGATGGAATATTGTTAACCAGTCATGCTTTTCAAAGAAAAGACCATGAAATCTCATGTAAACTGCAATTCCATAATGAAGCTTTCAAGTTTCAAGGAAATTCCTTATGAGCATGTAAGATTTTCTTTGAAAGATACAGGAGTTTTAAAATTTTGAAAGGATTTGTCATGAAGTCGTGCCTTAGAAAGGCTACAATTTCAGAACAGTCCTTGATTAAAGGTTTGACTTTCATTTGTGAAGTATGCCTATAGATGAATAAAAGCGGAGACTGCTATAGATGTAAAGCATGATACCAATACCATGCTGTTCAAAGCTTTAAAAAAATGCATGGAAGTGTACGTGTCATTTATGGGCTTTTCACAATCACTAAATGTTATATATTGGCCATGAACTAGAAATAATAATCAGAAGCATTCAGTTCATGGGTTAACGCTCCAAGCATGGTAGTACTATGCATGTTGCTTGAAGCCTTAGAAATATACATATTCTCTGTAATGTCATTAACTAGCATTCACAAAACTTTGATTAACAAGTTAACATTCCAAGCCTATCCTAAAATGACGTGTGACTGGTAGATGAGATGTACACAAGCAGAGTTAGCAATTTGTTTGTAAAACTGACAAAATATTGAGACCTTTATGGTTAACATCTCAAAAGAAATCGCATTAATTTGCCCTTGAAAATCCAATTGTTGGTTATACTGGATTGAATCATCAGAACCGTCTACATTTTTATCTTGGGATTCACATTGTCACTTTCATTCTTGGATTGTAGAACCAGTCTCAATTTATAGCTGCAATCCCCTTTCTAGTTTATTCAGTAGGATAACCTTTCTTTGTTCATATCTTATTGCAGGTTTTGTGTTTAGTGGCAATGGAAAAACCAGTGACACTTACACCAGAGCATATCCGGGACGAAAAAGTAAAGGTATACTACCTTCTGGCCTTAATTGACTTTTGCATCAATCCAATCAACCTCGTATATGCAGCAAGTTACAAAAGCACAATCTATCCAGTCACAATTGAAAGGTCTTTAGCAGCATGGTTCTTAAGTAGATAAGCACTTAACCTGCTTTTGTAAAGAAAAGGCAGCTTCAAGGCTGAAGGTCAAAACAAATCCATTCATAGAGTCAATCTATGGATCTTGTATCAATGAAGCATGAATGCCTATAATAGACACAACCAAGCAATCTCCCAGGAAGAATGACCAAGAGAATTCGTTTTAATCAACGGCTGAAGCCTTACAAGCAATAGCAAAGGGTTCTCCCACGAAGAGCCCAAAGCAATACCAATAAGCTGGGTAATCAATGAATTTATAAATCACTAATGTCTAAATGATAGCCCTATATATGTTGTATACTATCTAGAGGACCTTAGTGGAACATTTTAGAGTTTAGGGGAACTTAGGATACCTGGGTCCCATCAGCATGTGCCCTTAATGGTAACTGGACCATTACCCAAAGGTATAATTAGGGGATATTTTTAGTATATAACTCTCCCCAACTTTAGAAAACATTGCCTCAATGGGGGTTACAAAAAAATTACTATACCCGAAAAAACTAGAAGATTAGTAATATTTAATCGTCAAACTAGCTTAAAAGAAGAAAATGCATGTACCAATAAAGATATTGAAAGAGAGGACATAATTCATCACAACAAGTATTCAAATGTGACACTGTAACTCATGTTGTACATGTATCTCTAATGTAATGAACAACATGATGCTACTGTAAATTAGCTATTATAACTGGCATAGAAATAAGCCGATACTGAAACTCGCTCAAGGCACTCTAATAGTCCAAGAATGGCCGAAGAAATTGTCGTCATGCATGTAGGAATCCAAAATCAAGACTATTCATTAACACAAAGTATTCGCAAACAGAAGAGAGAGATGGTTAGATGACCCTCTTGTAGAAACTTGTGGATAGCCAATATGAACAGTAAATTGCTTAATAAAAGTGTCTTATACAAATGGGATGCACACATATATATAGTCCAAGATGACTATCTAACTTCATGACTATTGGCTATCCAACTACTTGACTATTGGCTTTCCAACTACTTGACTATTGGCTGTCCAACTACTTGACTATTGACTATCCAACTTTCTATAAGTTACCTAGAAAGAATAAGGTACCTCCAATATGTCAAGTTGGGGTACTTAATGTCACAATTAGGCCTAGTGGACCCATGAGTCCCTACCAAGTTAATTTCATACTAACTTAGCTAACTCTAAGTTTAGTAGGCCTAATATAATAAATGACCATGGTTACACAACTCTCGACCTTTTGGGTCAAAGTAACCTATGGTAATGTAAGCAATTCCATTTACATTCCAACACCCTCCATAAATGGAAATGCATAACATAACATGAAGTAACTTCTTGAAAGAGAAAAATGCAACTTGCTGTCCGAACGTCATGTCGCCAAATAAACTTCGCACCGAAGTAGTCGAAATCTCATCCCCAATCATGTCCAACATATAAAAGAAAAAGAATGCGTAATAATGAAGCATCAAGTCGAAGGGTGAGGATTTGCATGCTCCATCCGAAGTAGGGATCCAACATAAACTTGACAATAAGTCGAAACATGGACTTGTAATCCATCATAGGTTCCCACATCATTCGAAAATACTTCTTACCATAAGGACAATAAATAAGAGTACCAAACTGTTTTGGCATCACATCCTCCCAAACCTTACCATCAATGACTTGCTCACATAGAATAGGCAATGTACATGTTGTCCATAATCTTCCGCAGGCTGTTCCTGAAGCATAATGGACTGCTCATGATGTAAAATGGGCTGTAAATGACCAAAACTTGTGGGGAACGCCCTTTGCCTTAAGCATGCAACGAGCCATCTCCATGATTGTACGATTTTTCCTCTCGGCAACACCATTTTGTTGCGGTGTGTAAGGTGTAGTCATTTGATGTAGGATGCCTTTGCTTTGAAGAAACGTGCCGAACGTACTTTTAATGTATTCCCCTCCTCGGTCGGTACGTAGTATCTTCAAAGTATGCCCAAATTGATTTTCTATCATAGCAAGTATGCATCCTTCTCATACATGTCCTTCGGGATGCTCCATATTCGGAATGCCTTCCACCATGTTGAATTTCTTCAACATATTCAAACTTCCAAAATTGAGGTGCCCGTACCTCGCATGCCATAGTTTAGCCAACTCCAATGCATGTGAATTAGTAGCAACAAGACCAAAGGATGTCAAAGCTTTTAGGTTCATAAATATCAACAAAAACAAGCCTCCTCACAAAGTTCCGGAAGCAACAGTTAAAAGTGATCTCTTTGGGTCTTTTATAAGACATTTGTCTTCTTTAAATTCTACAATCAATCCTTGATTCATGATTGTAGAGACCGAATGAGATTTTTCTTAATCTTAGGAACATAAAGTACATTTCGAATGTACTTTTCTTCTCCATTGGGAAGAATGAGGGGTATAGATCCAATGCCTTTAATTGGATAGGAGGTGTTGTCAACACCTTGAACCTTGCTTCCATCTTTGATTTTCATAAGCTTTGTGAAGACGTCTCTATGGTGAGTCATATGGCGTGTAGCTCCGCTATCAATCACCCAATCAATGGAAGAAAAAACAGCAACCTGCAAAGCTGAAGTAGTGCTGTTTTTTGCTAAAAAACCAGCAAGTCGAGAAGTGGTAGAAATCTCATTTAATCATCCTCCTTTTGATGTTCTAATGAAATCATGGCTGTATTTGTATCAATACCTTTCTCTTTATCCTTAGTAAGCTTCTTCTTACATTCCTTTATGTGGTGCCCAAACTTTTTACAATAATGGCACTTACCCTTCTTTTTGGATCCTTGATCTTGACCTTCCTTGGATTTTTGATCCTTGGAAGAAGAAGGCTTACCTTTCCACTTGCCCTTGCCTTTGCCTTTCGTGAAGAAGGCTTGATCTTCTTGTTCACCAAAATTAATCCTTGTTTGCTCTTCTTGGAGAAGTAAGCCAACAAGCCCTTCAAAGGAGATTTGTTGTCCCCTAAGAGATATGCTTAAAGTAGACACAAATGGAAGATAGGAATGAGGAAGTGAATTAAGAGTAATTAAAACAAATTGAGAGTTCTTGACAATTTCGTCAATGCTAAGAAGCTCTTCACGAAGATCCTTGATCTTCATTAAGTGATTTGAACGCGTATCACCCTCTTGCATCTTCAATGTTGAGAGTTGATTACGTAGAAAAAGCACTTTCGCCGTAGTCTTCACTTGGAACATCTTGGCAAGTACTTCCCAAGCACTCTTGGAAGTCTTGCATGATCGAATGTGAGGTAGGATTGATCTCTTCATGGATAGCGCTATGACCGAATGTGCTTGTGCGTCACGTCGATCCCACTTCTTTTGTTCTTCGGACACACCTCCACATGTGTTGAAGAAGTAGCTCTTGACGGTGTAGTAGGTGCCAAACTAGGTGGCCTCTCTTCATCACCACTTACAACTTCAAACAAACCTTTAGCAATAAGGAGGTTTTTGATCATGTAGCACCACAAGGAGAAATTAGTTCCATCCAACCTATCTTCATTGAACAAAGAACCTATAGATTCAAATTCTTTAGCCATTTCTGAAAATTCAGCTAATAGTAGATGGGAAAAACAGATTCCAGGCCAAAATCTACTAAAAAATCAGCAAGATCAAAGCTGAATTAATGAGCACTATAGATTGCAATACACCATGTGCAATAGCTCATTCACAAGAAGATATAGGTGGCTGTATTCTGCTGAAAAAACAGAATACTAACTAATATGCAGGCTTCCAATGAAGCCAAAACCACAACCAGTACTTTTGTAGTAAAATGGTGTGCACTCAATGTGCTAATGGAGCAGATGGTAGGACCTTCTTCCAGACTCAAAAACAGAAAAATTTCAGCCACTAAAAATGTGTCAAAAACACATTTGTCTTCAAGGTAGATGGGCGCCCTCCTCCAAGAAGAAAATCTGAAATTTGCAGCATGTAATCTGATTTCAATCACATGAAAACTAGTTGAGCATGGGCGCCCTACTGCTGGCTCCCAAATGAGTGGAGGTTCCAAGCTTTTCCCTGCAATTTCCTGCACAAAAAACAAGGAGCCGAACGGTTCTCTTTCCACAAAAATAAAAAAAAATCTGATTTTTATGAACCAAAAGAGGAGAAATGTGGCTGCCTATTGGGTGCCCTCTAGCAAGCAATCAATTCCGAAAAATGGCTCTGATACCATGTAGGAATCCAGAATCAAGACTATTCATTAACACAAAGTATTCTCAAAGAGAAGAGAGAGATGGTTAGATGACCCTCTTGTAGAAACTTGTGGACAGCCAATATGAAGAGTAAATTGCTTAACAAAAGTGTCTTATACAAATGGGATGCACACATATATATAGTCCAAGATGACTATCTAACTTCATGACTATTGGCTATCCAACTACATGACTATTGGCTTTCCAACTACTTGACTATTGGCTGTCCAACTACTTGACTATTGACTATTCAACTTTCTATAAGTTACATAGAAAGAATAAGGTACCTCCAATATGTCAAGTTGGGGTACTTAATGTCACAATTAGGCCTAGTGGACCCATGAGTCCCTACCAAGCTAATTTCATACTAAGCTAACTCTAAGTTTAGTAGGCCTAATATAATAAATGACCATGGTTACACAACTCTCGACCTTTTGGGTCAAAGTAACCTATGGTAATGTAAGCAATTCCATTCACATTCCAACAATGCAGACCCCAACAAGTGAGATGTTCAAAGCTAACTGAATAGCCCAAGAATACCACAGGAAAAGGGATAGCTCGGCAGCAACCATAGCAATAATTTGGGAACATCAACAGCAATATGCAACAACCAAGAATGCCAAGGAACCTGAAGTATAAGTACATCATACAACAACCAAGAATGCCAAGAAACATGCAGCATAAGTAGGTCATTTGTGAACAGGAAAGGATGTTTCTTTCTCATTCTCATATAGCACTGATTTTGGGTACGTTGGCTTCAAAGACACATCTTATAAAAGGAGAACACCACAACATCCTGTTCGACCTTGACAAAGGATTGCAACTTTTACAGGTCCTCAAAGCAATCGAATCAATAAAGGACAAAGATGTGGTGCTTGGACAATATGATACCTACAAGGATGATCCTACAGTTGCTCCAAACTCTACAACACCCACATTTGCTACTGTAGTCTTGAGGATCAACAACGAACGTTGGGATGGTACGTGATATAGTCTGTTAACACATGCTCATGATTGCAGGCACCATCTGCCTTCATCATATTGAGTTTATTATCAGTACAATTAATAGTTTTTATAGAACCAGTCAATTGAAGAACTTATACTAAAGAGACATAGGTTTACTATACCCAAGCCTACCTCCGAGGGAAAGATCCTGTTTTCCTTCAGAGCAGATTTGGTGGTACATTGTTTGGTTATGAATAGCCTACAAACTGTCTCCTCTTGTAAATATCTACTTGGTAGTGGACATCATCTGTAGAGTTTGGATGTGATGGCAGGTGTACCTTTTATTCTAAAAGCAGGCAAGGCCTTGGATTCTCGAAAAGCAGAAATCCGTGTGCAGTTCAAAGATACTCCAGGAGATATTTTCAAGTGTATGTCCTGTAATCCTTAGACATGGCACTTATGATATATAATTTTGGTTTGTCAAGTTTCGAAGTAAAAAACGTGTATACTTCGTTGACTAGCTTGTACGTGCAGCACTAAGTTAGACAAACGAGATGAAGAGTGAAGAGTCCTACCTGGCTGTGGAATTAAGAAGGATTTCTTTTTCATTTAACTAGAAATTGCTCTTACTTTCAAAAAGCTGCATAGGTGAACCTTGCAAATCGAATCTCCAGAAATGAACAAATAAGTCAAAAAATTTGCTACCATAACTGGTGGCCGCAATCACACTCTTAGACTAGAATCTAAAGCATATCTCAATCCCATAAGAAGCACAATTGGTTCTTGCTGAGAGCGGAGACTAAGATACTCGCATGCAATGACACAACCAGACGCCCCGACCCAGCTCCCCTATATGTGAAGGGAAATGTAAGTAATCAGCAAGGGAAAGATGATATACAAGTAGCCTCTACGGTTTTACTAGTAGATACTAAATACTTCACAGAACTTTGATCTATGAAAGCTCTGACTCTTAACATGCAATTTGATCTCCATTACATGCATGCAATAATACATCAATCTCAATAGCTTCATTATTGACTTTAACAGTGACTCTTAGTGGTTTATCAAATAGAGTAGTAAAACAATCAATGGTAGCTAGAACGTAGACGGCCAAATAGAGTATAAAAACTGTCAACAATAGCTAGAAAATCGGCCTCCTTTCTCTCCCTCTTCCTTTCTTGACTCTCTCTTGCTCTAGCTCCCTTTCTCTCTTTCCTCACCATGACTTCAAGGATGCTTGTCAAGTCAACTTCACCTCTGATTTATCACTGAGCTCTTAGAATGTGGTTAAAGGTGATAGTCTGTGTACCTCAAATAGCATATGATCTCTCTCTGCATCATCGCTGCAGGATCTGAGTAGCTGTGAAGCTCGTTGGAGCAGCCATTTATTCATTGCTGCAACTCGTTTTCTGGGCAGCCATTAGTTTTCCATATGGAAATCATCGCTACATTGAGCAGCCATTTCTTCATAATTGCAATTTGTTGTGGGCAGCCATTTTTGCAGCCAACGATTGGTAAGTTAAAAGGTATGGACGTTGCAGCCCATCATTCTCATATCTAATAGTGAAAGGAGCGCTTTTCTAGCTGTTCACGATCCACAAATGGTGTTTTAGCGTTATCTCTATAGCTATTGTTGTGCATGGTCTTCAGCATTACTGCTGCCCATGACAGTTAGCGATGGAGAAATGACGATAGGACGCATTGCACAACAAATAGCGATAGCTGCCAAAAAGGCCTCCTTACCAAGGACTGTCTACTGCAAACCAAGGCTTCCAGGGACCCAGGCAAATTTCCACCAATAGTGATTGTGTCATTGTCTGCTGCTGCCTTGCATTGCTGTCATTTCCTATCTTCATCCATGGCAACCAAAGAAGACAATTATTCACCTGCAACAGTCTATCTCTCACAGATGACTTCCCATGAAAGACTAGGAAAAGTTTTCATAGAGATAGACTCAATGAGGAAGGAGATGGCTGACCTCAAAGACGAGGTAATTGCACTGAAGGTCGACAAGAAGCTACCGTTGGACAAGATGGGTTGCCTCAAAGAGGAGATCCACAAATTAATCAAATAAAAGTAGAACTTCTCATGAATACATTAGACAAGATCCAAGATTTGGAAAGTAAACTCGAGCAACACAGAGAGGAGGCCAATCATGGGCAATGTTAGTCAAGAAAAGGTCCCTATGACAGAGATCATCTCAACCATGGAAGAGAAATTGAGAGAGGAAAGCTCCTAAAACATTAAAATCTCTCAAATTACCGAAGAATGGATACCAGTATAATTCCAAAAGCCTATCCACAACTAGTGTGGCTTGGACCCTGAGGACCTCTCTCGCCTGGGGACCCCGACTTCCTATGTCAGATGGTTTGTGGTAGATCCTTTGTCCATGAAGCATATCCTACCATCAAGATAAGTAACCCACCTACCAATCTCTGTGGCTTCTTGGAAAGCCTTATGACGTTCTTCCACTTGTATATATGTCAGGTCATCATCCATGAAAATACGGGTTTGCTGTCAATCTACGGCCTCCAGACTTTTGTCCATAGAGGTAAACTGAATAACCAGAGTAGCATTATCTTTCTTGGTTCTCCGTGCTTTAATCATAATGGTGGTAAAGGGTAGTTTTGAGGAAGCATTTGCTTCACCTACTGCATCTTGTGTGTCAGGGATGCCTTGCAGATGTTATTCTATTCTTTATGGAGACTCGTGAGAGCCAAGAGAGGGGTCTACCTTCCTTTCAAGGATTCACATGGGACTCAAGTCATTGTTGCTGATCCAGAGACATGACACTAGGTATTATGGCACTATATGAGAGAGTCATGGGTCGCTTTAGGGCAGATGAGAGGATATCTCAGCTGGTGGGTAGCACTATTGGTGTGAAGTACGGCTGTCCTATTTCACCTCTGTTATTTGGACTCTATATTGATGAGCTAGAGAGCGCCATTAAGATGGTGGTTAAGGTTGCAGGCTTTGTGCCGTACTGATATCTATTCTACTATATGCAGATGATGCAGCTTGGATCTCTCCAACTAGAGATAGATTACAACGCTATTTGGACAATTTGCATTGTTTCTTCACAGCCTGGGGTTCAGAGTTTAATATAGAGAACTGGAATTATGGTCTTTGATACCTCTAGAGCCTATATGTAGCGCCAACAACAGCCAGCCACTCGAGGTAGTGTCCTCATATACATATTTGAGAGTACCACTCATGGGGCCCATCCTTATTATGAGGCATGCATCTACTAGCCAGCTTGGGAAAGGTCATGCTTCCCTGATCAGCTTAGAGAGGTCCTGTTTCAGGCGATACATTTGCAATGCCTAGAGAAAGTGTTGATTTCTCACTCCTACAGTCATTTATGCTACAGAGACTTGGTCCACAGGGCTCGCCTTAGCAGATTGGGCTAGCATCACATGCTCACAAATTACTATGCTGTCATGCAGGAAACAGGCCAAGCTCTCTGTCCCACACCAGATTATTCTCAGTGAGTTTGCTATGTTGCCCATTTAGATTGAGGCTGATCATTGAAGAGAATCAAAGTATTTTTCTTTCCAACATAATTAAACACAATGGTAGCAATAAAAAAATTTATTATCATGTGGGATTATGTGCTTATGTATCTTTGAAACAACCTAAATAAATCAAAAATATTCTTCTTTAGATTCTCGTTGCATTTTAGGATTCTACTATAAGGTTGAAGCTCTTTACACATTCTTCATGAATGGTTCTCATGCCTAAGTAGGAGTCAGGACACTTGAGATCATGGTTGCACTGGCAATTCGCGGATCCTGAATCGAATCACGATCCGAATCGTGATTTGCAAATTGCTGGCCCCAAAAACCAGCCATTCGCAGGTTTTCCAACAAAACATTTCTTTTTTTTTTCAAAAGGTATATTAATATGAATATCAGTAGAAAGAGAGAGAGAAAAAAAAGATGACTACAATTCCAGTAGTTTCGGTTTAGGGCTTCGGGAGGGCAGGGTTTAAGAGTCCAGTAGTTTTAGGTTCAATTGTAGACAGTTAGGTGAGATGTCATTTGCAAAAAATGGAAGGCGTTTTTTTTTTACTGTCAAAGTTATGACCCAACTAGGATCAACATTCTATACACCTAATGGAAACTCCAATTTATTTTGTACAGAGTCTATGATCTTTTTTGTGCATGCTTGGAGAAGAAGAAGAAGAAGATGATGAAGAAGGAAACTCAACACCTTTTAAAACAATAGTCCAACTTTTTTTTCAACTTGTGGTTGATAGCTTCTAAGTTGCGATGCTTGAAAAACCTGGCACTCAAATTGTGTTAAGAGTCTAAGCTTGAGAGGACTGCTTTTCTGTTTTTTTTTTTTTGCTGCGATTTGCAGATTCGCGGATTGCGAAACCCAGCGAATCGAGATTCGCTTAAACTATCGCTTGAGATATACCTACGTGCTAGAAGTTGGCTTACAATGAAAATTTTGTCAAACTTCTTTTTACAGGAGAACCCTTGCCAAATAATTGATATGGTAATTAAATGATTTTTAAAAATCACTTTATGTTTGGCTTCATAAAGAGAACTAACTACTTTGAATTCAACTTGATTATTGTTGATCATTTTGGATGACTAGACAAATCTTAACCTTGCAAATTACTAGGATTAGTCTTCAAAGTTTATCTTGAATTTATAGACAGTAAAACATAACCAGCTGAGTTGGAATTTCAGGTAAAAAACAGGGGAGGAATGAACTTGTAATGCGGTTACAACCTTCAGAAGCCATGTACATGAAAGTTACGGTATGCAGTGTTGTGGTGGCAGTTGCTGTTGGTTTCATTATTTGAAGCTTTTCTAGTTAAGCAGAGAGAGAGAGAGAGAGAGAGAGAGAGAGAGAGAGAGAGAGAGAGAGAGAGAGAGAGAGAGAGAGAGAGAGAACATAAAACCGAAAGTACATATCAAGTCTGTAGAGCAAAAGGAGTGCAAACTGTCCCCCCAACATAAGAATAAAGTAACAATAAACAAAAGAGGTATTGTGAAAGACTCATAGAGAATAGCATAAAAAAATCAAACTAGAACTCCAAAGACAGGCTCGATACCAATCTTAATGTTTCAAACCAATTTTAAGAAGCTCTTTAATCTTCTTAACTCTCCAAATCAGATTCACAAACTGTAAAGACATTTGGCAGTGGCAAATTGTAGGAAAACAATGTCTAAGAATCTCCCAATAAGTGCTCAAAAAAGTATGAAAACGTCTTGGAAGCTTGAGAGTGATAGAAGATCAGAAATTCCACTTTTGATGATTTTCTGAATTAAGAAGCTGTAACTTTCTATTAGTTCTAAGTGTGTTGTCTCCTTAAAGTATGATGCTATATATCACCTGATTTTCTGGTGCATGTCTATTTCACCTCAGGTTAAGCAGCCAGGTCTGGAGATGTCAGCCACACAAAGTGAACTTGATCTATCATACCATCAACGATATCAAGATATTGTCATTCCAGAAGCATATGAACGATTGATACTTGATACGTGAGTCCTTTCAACTTCTATTTGTTTCGTATTGTTTCACTAGGTACTAGATTGAGCGAACTTGATTGTGGAGGCTATGTGAGTTTGGAGCCTCTCATGCTGCATCCCCAACTTCACAAAAGCCAAAATTGATGACAGTTTTGTTGCACTTTAACCACAGCTTGCAAATTCCTTGTTACAGAAATTGGATGGTTATCGGAGAGTTTTCAGCAAGAGCAATAATTTGATAATTATGGAAAATTTGGCTATGGTTTTGTGATAAATGTTCCAAGTGGCTGAATTCTAAGTTCTAAAGATCTAACGATGAAAGACCTTTTCAAACCCAAACAGGTCATATGGAACTGCCAGATGGACTTTACTTTGTCTGTATGTGTGGTCAATCTATATTCAAATATATCTGATTAGTGGCCTCTTACGAAATATCAAATGGACGATAGCAAGAGTCATGCTACAGTATTCAATGCCAACCTTACTTGTCCAGTTTCTTGGACAGATTATATGCAAGAAAAATGGTTAATACATCAATTTCAGGCCTAGGCGACCTATGCATGTAAGGTTCCCTGTGTTTTCTTAATTTTTCAGTTGGATTTTGAGGAAAAGCCTTGACGGAATCATCATTCATCACAAGTTCCAGCTCTTTCAAGTAAAGCATGAGCATAGAAATAATGCTTAATTACATTAATGAGGGAGAAACTACCAGATTTAACTGAAAAAAAGTACTATCTGTCTTGCATACTCTGAAACTAACCATGACAGTGATGTTGGTTTCCCCTTTCCATCTTGAATGAGCATTCCTTCAAAAAAGCATTCTTGAAAAAGTATCCCCCCTGTTTGCATTTTGTAAATTTTTATGGTATTGCATCATACATGAACCACTTGAAGTGCACTTGGTAAATTCTAACTATCATCTCACCAACTCTTTACTCCAATAGTAAACATCCATTGCAGCGACAGACATCAAGGTTCTAATAGCAATCCCAACGCCTGTGTAAGCTGTGTACCTACTTCAAAGGTGAAAAAACAGCTGCATCCATGCAACAATGAAATCTCAGTCGGTTGTTGTTGACTAGCTTGGCTAACCATTTGACTTTGTTCAAGGCTAATTTGACTCATGGCTATCCAGAAAATCATTGTGATGAAAATAAGGATGGTTGCAAATAGAAATTTGCCAGGAAATTGAGCCATTTAATTGAACAAATCTTTAAATTTGGTAAAGCTTGATACTGTCATGAAACTTATCAAGATTATTTTGATTTGGTCATTATGGAGGTTCCTTTTGTATGTTTTTAAACCTCCCTGGAAAATCCCCAAGGATGGGGTTCTGCCACGAGAATTTGAGTTTTGTAGCTCATTTTGATAACACTTTTGTTGCTAAACCTTGGCCGTGCTATATCCTATGCTCTGGGCCATCCATGATTTTCCTTGCTTTTCAGTATGTGGTATTTCACAATGATAATTTTTACATCCTTTGATGCAGGATACGTGGAGATCAGCAACATTTTGTTCGTAGAGATGAGTTAAAGGTATGCTCAAGAAACAAGTACTACTTAAGAATTGTATTGACTTCAAAGGAGAATATCTAGAATTTTTGGTTGGGATCTACCTTTTTCATTTTTCTTCAATCTTGGAAGTGCGAATAAGGAGCAGAAAACATGTGAAAAATGAGCAAAGTTTCAAACCTGCAGCATGGACAAAGTCTATATTGATGATGTAACAGCAACTGTTCCAAATGTGAAAATACTGTCCGTCTTTGGATGCAAGTCATCACGTGAACTAATCTCTTATGTATTTTGTCCAGCTACATACTGCAAATTACAGGCTGAATGATTATGAGTTTGTAAATCTGTTTACTTTGGCTGGGATTGGTGCAATTTATGTAGGTTTTTCCATTTAAGTTGACATAGACAACAAAAAGGGTGAAGGGTTTTTTAGAGCTAAACATGATTTTGGATGATGGAAGTCAATAATGTCCAGGTGAATTTGATATTTTAGTGCTGTCTGAAGAGGAAGAAGACCTCATCCTTCTTAAGTCTCGCACTTCAGAAACATCTCTGGTTGTATACTTCTTTGAATGATTCTATTGTTACATCCTTTGTTGAGAAGCTTTGGAAGTAGATTGCTTGGGGATTTCCTACTGATTGTGATTGACTTGTCTTGAATATTCTGGATTCAGGTGGCTTGGCAAATCTTCACACCATTATTGCATCGCATTGAAGAAGGAAAGCTACCATTGATAAATTACAAGTATGGATCCCGTGGACCATTGGAAGCTGATGAGTTAACTGAGCGTGAAGGCTACGTACGTACAAGTGGTTACATATGGATTCCTTCATCCTTGAAATGAAATAACTAACAACAAACAGCAGTTTGTGTTAAATTTTATTCCTTGTTGGCAAGTAAATGCAGTCAGTTCATAATATTAAGGAAGCAAGCTCCATTTCAGAAATAAGAGATGGGCTTTCTGAGTTTGTCTTGTAGTCGGTATTTCTTTTTTTATGTATTGAGAGATGGGTCTCTTTTCAAATTGTGGCTAAACACGATTCTCTTGATCTGCACTTGTCTAATCCTTGCTAAGGAGGCTTTTTTCCAATTGCATTGGGTTTTGAATAAGAGTCAACAAAAAGATGCAGCATGTAGCAGCTGTTGGACATGCTTTGATCTAGAAAGTTTAATACGAATGTTGTTCTTATATGAGGAGAGGGATGAATCCTAGGGTAAAATTGAGACATTCTTCTGTCTTTCCTCTCATATCATTTCGAGCATAGCTACTTAAATCAAGACTTCAATGATCTGAAATAAGACTTCGATGATCTTGAATTAAGATTTCAATGTCCCCGTGACACATTCTAAGATATTGTAGTTTTTCAGCTCTTGAATACTATTTTGCAGCAATCCAATGTCAATGCCCTATGCAAACTTATCTAAACGTCCAGCAATAAAATTGATTTCTATGATGATGTGCTTAAGGCTACCAGCTGCAATTCTTCTGGCCCACTTTATTCAATTCAGCTCTTTTTTCTCTTGATTGAAACTTATACTTTGTGAAAACTTTATGCTCTCATTAAGAGGAGCAGCAGTCAGTTTGCATTCACCCATTCAAAACTAGCTCAGAATCTCATTTGCAAAGTTTCCTTGTTGAACATACATTTGTCTCATCTGATGACCTCTCAAAGGATATATGCCCAAGCAGATGTAAAATCATTCTCAATTTCTCTTTTCTGCCATAATTTTTTTACATGCACCTTCCGGCACCAGGAATGTGCATGAAAAAAGTTTAATTTGAAAAAAGATTTGGATGGATTCCTCCCGAGGACGTGCCACTGTTTTGTTTGTGAAACAGTCAAAATCAATTTTATGTAAGAATAGCAAAGTAGCCTTGAAGCCATGCTCCAAACCAAAGTCCTTTTTCCAATGTAGAATACCCTTTTGGGGACATTTCCGCTCCTCAAAAATGAGACTTTTTGTATTTTTTGGATGAGTTTAAGGGCTTGGCGGATGCACATTTTGTTGAGATGATTCTATTTTTGCATACCAATTTCATGATAAGAATGAACTACGCATCACTTGTTATTGGGTATTTGTGATAGTGTAAATGCTATTTTTTGGATGTCATTTTTAGAAATACACGACCAACGTGAGATTGTTTCACATATACTTCATTCTCATGAGATCCATGTTCACACAACAAAACAAAAAAGAATATGTATGATTTTACTTCATTCATGTGAGTATACCAAAAAGCAAAGAAGAAAGAAAGCAAAAAGCCATTCATCAATGCTCTTATCATTCATCTGAGTCCTATGCTCAAAGAAATAGTCATTTAATCTTTGCCAAAAAAACAATGGGATCTTGAACCCTTATCTTTGTCAGCATCCATTTGTCCACATTTCAAATATTGTGCTCAATGGGGCTGCCAATGGAGAAAAATTATACATGTGCACCACAAGGCAAAACAACACTTATCCCTGCAGCATACCTAGAAGCCGATGAAATATCAAAATTATGGACATCTAAAAGTTTTTGACAAAAATGAATCTCATGTAATGAATTCACGTGAAGCCATGCTTTCAATTTTTTGCTATGTACAAGGTGTCGAGTTCTAAGTTTTGTATGCTAAAGGATACTAAAGTGTCCTTCAAGGCTACAACTTTAATATTAAAGTTATGTGAAGTAACTATCGTCCTTCAAATATATCAGGTATTTGCACCTGAATTTGAACCAAACAGTCTTGCATACAATATGACTTCAAACTTTCAATGTGACTTTAACCCAGAAAAAGAAAGCTGAACTAGTGGAGCTAGCAAATGGTAGATAGAGAAGATTGATTACGTCGATTAGTTAAAGCTAGAACAATTTATCAAACTAGAAGTAACAAGAAAGTAGCAAAAGTACAAATTGGATTTCTCACTATTATTTTATTAAGTACAAGCTTCCTTCTAATTTTGCTTGCGTGATTCTATCGCCTTTGCAATTAGCTCACTCGGCCAATTCATGGCCAATCTTGGCATGACCCATTGGAAGGCTCTTATAAGGAGTCATGAGATACATTCGAGCTACAACGGACCAGTGCATTTGCTATGGAGAAGTCAACAACGACAATCTTCATCGGCTCAGTGGATATTCCGATGCAAGCTGTGTAAATCCACATCTGGATTTACATTCTTCCTCATCGGCAGTCCTATTTCTTGGAACATTTGAAAGCAGACCTCTATTGCTCTTTCATCTACATAAGCAGAGTATATTGCTGCTTCTCAATCTATTAAAGAAGCATTTTAGTTGAGAAATTTATTGTCAGACATTAGTTTGAATCAGTACACCCCGACAATCATATTTTGTGATAATCAGAGTGCCATTGCCTTATCGGCCAACCCTAGATTTTACTCTATGAGTAAGCACATTGAGATTCGATATCACTAGGAGTAAGCACATTGAGATTCGATATCACTATGTCAAGGGTGAGATTCTTGATAGAGAGGTAAGCTTAACGTACTATCACATGCAGGACATGGTTGTAGATGTATTTACCAATCATTGAGCACTGATACACACAACAAATTTTGTGCATTGCTTAGTCTGAAGATCAAAGCATTCACGGATCAAGATTAAGGGGGGGTGTTGGATTAACCTCCTCTACTCTCCTAAATCCCATGTTAATCTAGTTCCATTCATCATTGTAATATTACATGCATTGTCACACAATTGTCTATAACGAAAGACATCAAGAGAATGGCAGTCCGACTCATCGAAGTAACCCGACTTGTCAGAGTTGGACGACTTATCGGGTAGATCCAACATATCGGAAACACTTGACTTATCCAACATATCGGAGAAGTCCGACTTATCGAGCCTCCTCACGCTCACTTCCTATACTGTGCAACTAAGTTGACAATGACAACAGCCACAAACTTCTTCCTGACGGCACAACGGCTCCACGCCAAGGCTTTTGTACATACATTTGCACAAATGTAAATCGTATATAGTTGATCATAGCAATCAATTATACGTAAGAGTGCATGTAGTTAATGAGACAGACATTGTAGATGCTTTTCATGCATCGATTCTTTCTTCAGACGGATTGTCAATAATAAGCTCATAGCTTTCATAGAGCAAAGTTAGCTTCGTGAGCAAGCGGTTTCGCCCGCTATTCTTGTGCTCGCTGCATCAAACTGACATATATTTCTACACATTAATCTGAATCAATTACTATCTTTTGTGTTCAGAGTTCTTGTTAGTATTGTATGTTTAAGCTACTACGTCTTTCTATCTGACTTTCCTATTGACTTGTCTGATTGCTCTTCGCTTCCGCAAACAACCGCATAGCTCTAATTTATTATTGTGTTCATAGATAGTGCACGCACCAAGGGAATTCACATTTCCTAATCCGTTCTATAAGGGAAGCTCCTTAGATCCTGCTTACAAATCCTAAATACAAAAGGATAACACATTGTGGAGAAACCACCCAACCAAGTAGAAGCATCCAATCAATTCTCTAGAAGCCTCACCCCCAAGCCAAGGAACAAGAAGCATGAAAGTAGAGTGAGAGCCTGGCAATGAATCAAAAACCATGATGAGGAGTAGGGCGAGTTTGGTCCTCTTATATAGAGCCTAATGCATCCTGGGCACTCAGCCATGCATAGCCCTATGTTCCCTATACATAGATTCACCTAGAATAGAGTCCTATGCATGGACCAACTATTCATAGAATTGCTATTGATAACTCTACACATGCATACATTGTCTCATACCTTGTCTAAACTCCACTCAGTGTGTTCTGGGCCTCACAAGGATATTAGTTACTTTCGGGTCACGTCCATTATGACATGGCATAACTAACAGCTTGTTTCACTGGAGTACCGTGTATCCAAGACTAGGAGTATATTGTATCCTATGTACTGGTCATGGACATAACATTCTTCCCTCCTTAAACTGTTTCTATCCTTAGAAACTAAAATGCGGGAAAGTCTTCTTTATGCTATCAACTCTCTCCCATGAATCATCATCCTCAGTACGACCCTTCCACCAAATTAAGCACTCAGAGATAGAATGATTTCTCAATTGTTTATCTCTGGTTCTGAGCACTTTCTGAAGTTCCAAAGGTACACTAAGCAACAAACCTTCCAAATGGGATAAATCCTCATCCGATCCAACTGTATCACCATCATGTAAACTTAGTTTCAAACGACTTACATGAAACAATGGGTGTGCAGTCGTTTTTCCTTGAAGATCGAGTTCATACACCAAAGAACCAATTCTACATACAATCTTGAAAGGTCCACAATAATGGGTAGACAACTTATAATGCTTCCCAGTACATAACGTCTTAGAATCTTTTGGAATCCTAAGATATACCCAGTCATCAACTTTAAAATCTCTTGGAGATCTCTTAAGATCGGTATAGTGTGAGCACTCCGGATACTATCCTTAGCCACTGGCAACATTTCTTGCATATCATGCAAAAAATCAGCAACCTTCTGGATCTTAATAGACTTCGTCTCAACATTTACTGGAGATCTAGATTGAAAACCATACATAAGCATAAAAGGATTGTAACCTATAGCAGAATGTTTTCTACTATTATATGCAAACTCAACCAGTGGGAGATAATCTTCCCAATGAGATTGCCTGTGAGAAACATATGTCCTCAATATATCTTCCATAGTTTGATTAGTCCTTTCTGTCTGGCCATCTGATTTAGGATGATCAGAAGAACTTAAACCCAAAGAAGTTTCCAGTTTAAGGAATACTGCTGATCAAAAGTGACTTGTGAACTTAGGATCTCTATCACTAACAATGTCACTTGGCAGACCATACAACCGAAATAATTTTTCAACAAATATTTGGGCTAAATCAGAAGCCTTTATAGTTGACTTGACAGGTATGAATGCAGCTAACTTAGTTAACCGATCCACTACAGCCCAAATAGAATCATTTTGTCATTGGGTCTTTTGAAGTCCAACTACAAAATCCATAGATATGCTGTCCCATTTCTTATTTGGGATATCTAACGGATGCAACAAACCACCAGCCTTATGGCGTTCAACCTTCACTAGTTGACAGGGCTTGCATTTAACAACATATGACTCGACATATTCCGAAATAGTAATCCATCTCGAATGGTGAACTGTTCCACAATTTTCTTGTCTTTCTTAGTTAGTTGAGTCCCCTGTGTTTCTGATTCAACACTGTCCACATTTCTTCTGGTCTGAACAATGTTTCAAATGTGACCAAAATGGGAATCTGATTCATATTTTCCTCTCAGCAAAAGATATAGATTCGTAGAAATCTGGGTGAATGACAACTTGTTCAGTTCACTGATCCGACTAAGAGCATTTGCAACTTGATTAGAGTTGTCTCTTATGTAACGGATTTCAGCCCATCAAGCTTTTCTCCATCGAAGATCATGTTGATTACAAAAATACTTAAGAGGCTGGTGATCCGTATACACTACAAACTTACTACCATACAAGTAATGTCTCCAGGTTTTAAGTGCATGGATTACAGCAAACAATTCCTTTTTCTTGCATAGTATAACGCAAATGAGGACCAGTGAATTATTTGCTTTCAAACGCTAGTGGCCTATCCATTTGTAATAGAATTGCTCCAACTGCAACATCACTTGCGTCTGTTCTCACGATGTAAGGTAAGTTTGGATTTGCAATTTGTAACACGGGAGCTGAAACAATCATTGTTTTAAGTTTCTAAAAATAATGATTCAAGTCCTCATTCCAAACAACAGGCGGACTAGGTTGATTCCTCTTTTTCTTTCTATTAACAATTCCTTTTGTCAGATTATTAAGTGGTGTTGCTAACTTAGCATAATCCTCAATAAATCTCTTGAAGAAAAGTGTAAAACCTAAAAAAGACTTTACTTGCCTCGCAGTTTCTGGAATTGGCCACTCAATCACAATCTTGATTTTATCCTCGTCAATCTTGATCCCATTTACTGTGATCTTTTGACCGAGATAAAGCAACTCTTGCTTAAAGAATTCACACTTGGACTCTTTAGCGTAGAGTAACTCCTGAAGGAGTTTCATCAAGACGATTTTTAAGTGTTTTACGTGTCATCAAGGATGTACTATAAACGAGAATGTCGTCTAAGAATACTACCACAAACTTCCCCAAATATGGACGAAATAAATCGTTCATCATTTGCTGGAATGTTGATGGAGCATTCGTTAATCCAAATGGCAACACTAGAAATTCATAATGACCAAATCTAGAATGAAATCTCGTCTTTTGGACATAATCTGACTTAATTCTTATTTGATGGTACCTTGTCCTGAGATCTATCTTGGTGAAATATCGTGCTCCACCCAAGCGATCTACAAGGTCATCCATCCTGGATAATGGATATTTATTCTTTTAGTCACTTTATTAAGGCCCTTGTAATCCACACACATCCGGAAACCTCCATCTTTCTTCGCTTTAAGAAGAACAGGAGCGCCCCATCGTGATTTACTAGGTTGTATATGTCTCATCCTTAATTAGTTTTCTATTTGATTTGAAATCTCTGTCTCCTCTTTTTGAGAGAACCTATAAGGTTGTCTAGAGACAGGTTGACTTCTTGGAATTAACTCAATCTTGTGGTCTACTGACCTAGGTGGTGGTAAGCCATGAGGTAATTCAGATGGAAAAACATCCCTAAATTCATTTATGATCTATTCTTTCACTACTTGTTCATGATCTAAATTTACTGAGTTAAGAATTGCTGAGAATTCACAACCATTTAGATTCATTTCAGGAACATCCACAACTGGAATAGCATAAATTGAAAATACTTCATACCCAGAATAATCCAATGCTTCCATTTGATTAACTATAGAAATCTGATCCAACGGACGTACAAAATTACTACCAAATAATGTAACTACCTTATCACCCTCCTTGAATGTGAGAACGTGCTTCTCAAAATCAATTAACAGAGAAGGTGATTTACTGAATGACCATTTGTAGCCTAAAATTAAATCAGTACGAGCTAGGTCTAAAACATGAAAATTAACTAATTTTGTGCGTCCTTGCACCAAAAATGGGAGCTTTGGGACTTTTACGTTCCAAGTCTCCAACTCTGCTCCTGAAGCTAGATAAACTTTATATCTATGATTGTTGGCTTCAATTTTCAAGTTGAGTTTATGCACAAGACAAGAATTAATAACATTATGAGTTGAACCACTGTCCAATAAAATACTCACTTCTTGATCTTTAACTGTGCCAATTAAACGAAAAAGTTCATTAGGCAAGAAAGAAGTAGTACTAAAAGAACATTCACACTCACAATCCATCCGGTTAATTTCCAAAGTCTTATCATTGTCTCTTGGGATTTCTATCATGTGAGGAGACCCTTTCTTCCTTTCTGGACAAGATTTCATCATATGTCCAGGCTTCTTACAGACAAAACATAAGTTCTCTCTTTTAGCCTTTTCCCGGGACATAGATTTTTTGAATCTCTTTCTCTTCGGGATGCTGCTTGATCTAATTCGTCAAAATATTTTGCTTGGTCTGGACCGCACTTCTTACCCTTCTTGGTTTTCAAAGTGGTTGGAATTTGCGCAAATTGCTTCCTAGATGCCACCACTGTGGAATCATATGCCTTCGCAATCCGAAACACATCCTCGAGGCTTTGAAGCACATTTTGCCTGCATTCGTTTTGATAATCGGCTGGCAAACCTAGAATAAACTGCCATAATGCCAACTTCGCATTGAATAATGGAACCCTATACCATAGGTCCATGAATGCTTGGATATAAAAGTCTAAACTCTGTGTACCCATCCTGCAGTTCACGGACTTTAGGTAGTAGTCCACGTCATCAGCAACTACGAAAGCTTTTTTCAAAACTTCCGCAAACACATCCCAAGTAGTTGGATTCACCGGTAAATATCGCCACCACGATGACGCTTTGCGGCGTAAGAACAGCACGACACTTTCAATTTTCTTCTCATCACGAACACCGTGTAGATTGAAGTAACTACTCCACTTGGCCAGCCAATCCTCAACGACCTCAGGTTTCTTCTCCTTCTTCTTGCCCGCATAAACCTCCGGTTGAAAACTGAGATTGGGTAAAGACATCAATTTGACTTAATTCAAAGAACCTCCATTTGCTGATCTCTCATCTGATTACGGTTATTCATATCATTGAGTGTCGTACTCAATTGCTAACAAATCACCATATAAGATGGCGCACCTGGATTTGCAGCTTGATTTGAAGTTTCTTTGGCCATCTCGATATATCTATCTTGGAAATTACTAAATTTAGTTTATATCTGATTAACTCATAGTGAAGTATTGTTGACCAAAAACTGACTGAAATTGATTCCAATATGGTCAAATCACTCAATTTCATAGACATTACAAGAAACTGAAAAAAACTAAAAATTTCGAGTTTTCGCACTTTTAATTTTTTTTTTTAAATTTTACGTTTTTTGAAAATTCATAAAAAATCACAATCAGTTATTAAGCAATCAAAATTGAAAATTCGATTCACTCTTCGATTCTTAATTTTACTTCATTAATGTCCATCAGGCATGCAAGACATGCGACATTAATCTGATTTTTTACTTTACGAAATTTTACGTAAAAATTCAGTTCTACGGAAATTGTCAACTATAAAATCCAGTTTTGTATCTAACCGTCAGAGTACATGCGTATGACCACTCAAAATAGATCTAATCAACTCATGCATGTCAGAATCACTCAGAGAAACCACATGCAGACATTCCATGCAAGCACAATACTTCAAAATAGGAAACTGTCATGCATGCCATCATAACAATTGGAAATTTTACCAATTTTGCTCACAAAATTGCAAAATTTCATATGCTCATATCTTTGGCTACAGGACACCAAATTGGGTGCTGTAAAGCTCGGTACAGAGGGAGACTCAATGAACAAGACACTTGCCACGTCAGCTTGCTGCCCATGATTGGTCTCGGGTAGCGTGCCCATGCTAGAGACCAGTAGACCAACAACTCGTAAGTTAATTGTGACTATAAGGGAATTGGGGCCCTTATGTGTACATGGTCATAATTAATGGTTGTAGGCCTAAACACTTGATGGTGGATTTGTATGGGCCTATCAGTGAGTCATTGGGGAACTGGATGACATGGCCCAGATAGGGCTGCAGAGGTGTCCAGTGAGGTGTCACAGTGCACTACTAGTGGTGCATGGGCCTTGGAGGGTATACTATATACATGCTGGGCTCTCACTAGTGTATGCTTGATAGCATGACCAGTGGCAGGATGCTATTGGTGTGATGCCATACTCCTCTTTATGATTGATCCATAGCTTGGGGGCTAGATCCATTCGATCTAGGTTTGGTTGGGTTGGTTTGTCCACCATCAGGTTTCCTTGTGTTGCTTGTGATTGGCATGCTTTAAATAGGATCCTTGGATTGAGGACTTTAAATTAGAACAAGTAGGAAGCTTAAGGAGGATCTTCCCCAATTTAAAGTTCTAAGGACAGAACTTGAATAAGGGGGGAAGAATGTCATGCCCATGACTGGTCTCGGGTAGCATGTCCACGCTATGAACCGGTAGACCGACAACCCGTAAGTTAATTGTGACTATAAGGGATTTGGGGCCCTTATGTGTACATGGTCATAATTAATGGTTGTAGGCAAAACACTTGATGGTGGATTGGTATGGGTCTATCAGTGAGTCATTGGAGAACTGGATGACATGGCCCAGATAGGCTACAGAGGTGTCCAGTGAGGTATCACAGTGCACTACTAGTGGTGCATGGGCCTTGGAGGGTATAAGTATACCTATTGGGCTCTCACTAGTGTATGCTTAACAGCATGACCGATGGTAGGATGCTGCTGGTGTGATGTCTCATTCCTCTCTGAGTGATTGATCTATAGCTTGGGGGCTAGATTCGTTCGATCTAGGTTTGGTTGGGTTGGTTTGTCCACCATCAGGTTCCCTTGTGTTGCTTGTGATTGGCATGCTTAGAATAGGATCTTTGGATTGAGGACTTTATATTGGTATCAGAGCCAATTTTGAGCACTTTTTGCCATTGATTTGTGTTCAAGAGAAATCTCGAATGGTGGGGATTTTTCCGTTGTGTGATATGGAATCTTGACACTTTTTTGAGAATTCAGTGGAGTAAGCAACGATGTGGTGAAAGTGCAAATTGTGCTTCTCGTTGATTCCCTTGTTTGAAGTGTGACCGGTTGTGTGGTAAGTGCACTACCAGGTATACAATCGGTTCGATGTTTAGACACTTCATATTGGTTTTCAGGAACTAAATTTCTGGTTTTCAATTCACTTGTGTTGCCGTTTACTTCATTGAGGACACTTCTTTGTTAGCAACGAGATCAATTAGAGGAAATGCTGGTTTTTACGGCTTTTTGTTCTTCAAACAGTGCTTTATGTGTCTTGTATTGGTTGACTTTTGCTTTTGTGATAGAGCCGGTTTCGGGCTTCAATCCAAGAAAAGTAGGAAAAGACATTCAATAAGACTAATGTTTGTGGTGGGTGTTGGTGTTTCTTACAAGATTTGCATGACAGTTTAAGGATATTCACAGGTTGTGCTGGATTTTTTAGCAAACCAACAAGTTTGGCAGGCTTTGGTAAATTAGTAAAGCCATCATGCTGATGGTATGGTTTACAGCATTGCCTATTCTGTAAATAAATATAGGCACCTGCAAATCAAGGTTTTTGGAAAAAAATGGACAGCATCTACCTTGTTTTTCAGCCTTTAAGAAAAATAATACAAGTATACGAAGTTCTCGGGAATTTATTAGAAAATTCCAACTTCATAAAAAAATTCCAATTCAAAACATTCCCTTGCCCCTTTTCATAATCTTTACGGTCACCATAAGATTCACAGTGACAGATTTAGAAATGGAGAAGAATGAATCGACTTTTTTGTGTTCTTAACAATAAACAGTGTTGGTACGCCCATGGCTTCAAGCACATCAAGAAACAACTTTTTCGTTCCATTTCAGTCTTTCCATCATAGGCTTCTGGGTCGATTTTAGCCGTGTCGGTTTTCGAAGAAAAATGACACCTTGGTCAAAAAAATCCAAGACCTCATGTTCTCGGTTGCCCACAACAGTTAATAAAGCAAATGTAATTCGTCATTTGTGAAAAAAGCTTTACGGAATTCCCAAGAATTCAGCCCAATCACAATTTAATGGGTTGCATCCTCGATTACTAGGAGGACTGACCCAAAGCACTGACGAATTTTGCTTTTGAAATTTTGGGATGTGGTGCAGCGACCAACGATTTATCCAGTCATCGACAACTTCGGGGCTTTCAATCGCCGGAAAAATTTTCGGTTGTTAGCCCAAGTTGTATATCACAATGGCTAATTATCGAATAGATTTTGCATTTAGTTTTTTCTGTTTGTTGCCTAAATGAAATTCCAACACACTGTGGTCTAAAATTTTAACCACGTATCGAAAAAAACATGGTTAAAATCGATTAAACATGGTTAGATTAGAACTTGAGAGTAAAATCTAGAAATATTCTAGATTAAGACCCTAACTTTGGAGTGACACTTTGTGCCATGTCTAGAGTAAGGGCATTTTTTAGATTACAATCCTTATATTGGCATTGTGTGTGAGTTGTAAAAGTCTGGAAATTTCCAGATGGAAAGGACTTTCAGGAATAACTCATGTGTCTTTTAAGAATTGTAATGCATTCTCATGATGTACTCTTATGATATGGTATGGTTTTGGGAATATGGAGAGTTGGGATTGTTGAATCTTAACTCAGATTCTAGGATATACCTAATCCATGAGAAAGGATTGTGATTGGTAGATTACCTTAGATGAATAAACGAGACAGTGGAATTTTGGTAATGACTGGCCATCTTACCAAATCGACTATGTTTATTTGGGTAAAGACCAAGTAATTATTTGAGTATCTGTTTTGGCTTTACGGATTACCAAAGTGGCATTATGAACATTCGCGATTCGAAGTTCGCTAGTCACTTTTGGTCGGCCATATTCGCTAAACTAGAGATGACTCTGAACTTAAAGTTCTTCTAATCATTGGTAGTTACCTTCTTTTATTGAGTATAGGACAAGAGGTGTCCAGTGAGGTGTCACAGTGCACTACTAGTGGTGCATGGGCCTTGGAGGGTATAGGTATACTTGTTGGGCTCTCACTAGTGTATGCTTGATAGCATGACCGGTGGCAGGATGCTGGTGGTGTAATGCCATACTCCTCTTTATGATTCTAGATCTGTTCGATCTAGGTTTGATTGGGTTGGTTTGTCCACCATCAGGTTCCCTTGTGTTGCTTGTGATTGGCATGCTTAGAATAGGATCCTTGGATTGAGGACTTTATATAGTTTTTTGAGGGTCATCAAATCAAGTTAGAGTCATTTCCACATGTATACTTTGTGTACAAGTATTTTTTATCATAGCATCAATAGGAGATTTCTAATTGTAGGCATGTGAAATATTGATCTCATCAACTATTCCATATGGAAAGTGAGGATGGAATCCATCTTGATTTTGCAAGATCTTATTGACATAGAGAGTAGAATTGAGGAGGAGCCTCAAAATCTATAGGAGTCATCAAGATTTAATAAGATGTCAAGGATGGCACATTTAAATCTATCTATGGATCCAAAAATACCTCAATGATTCTTGCCAGACGTATATAAGTTTATTAGTGTCCAATTCATCAAACGAATACTAGAATAAGCATCTGGGGTTTGTATAAAGTCATACTTGATGCGTGTAGTAGACTCTTCCTAAGATGTAGTCATGTTCGTCTTTTCAAGTTGCTAAGCCACAAGCCCTACTAGCATTGGTATCAAAGAGCAATGTTTTCAAGCTAAACCCATAATACATCTTATCGTAAAGCATTGAACGAAAAACTGTGAAATTCTAGCATATGATATCTAGAAAACATAATTTTATGCCAAAGGCTTCCTCTATTTATTGAAAGGGAAAAAGGCACACTCACTAGAAAGCAACGATCTACTACTGGATGGAATCAACTATTAAATGGAAGTATTTAGTTTGTAGATCGACGATCTACTAATATTTGAGAGTAAACAATAGTAGAGACAGCCATGTATGTTACTTCAGTCCCTACATGGACAACACCAATAATGTAAACCCTGGATTACATAACATATATTGTTGATGAAGAGAGCGCATAGAATGTGCATGTGGATTGCTGGCCAGCGGCCATCAACATACCCAAAATATAATTTTTTGAGCTCCGATAGTCAAAATACTTTTTTATGGACCAGTGCTCCTCCGTAGGTTGTAAGTCTGTTTGGTTTGCCATGAGAGTTTGCTCTTTGAAGAGAAAAGAGCAGAGACGAGAGAAGAAGTGAAAGAGGGCTGGAGTCCATAGCTGCTCCACCCTCACATTTATAGTTTTTTTTAAGCAATTTTGAGACACCATGTTGGTCTTAATGCCCATCGTTGGATCACAAGGCCTAAAAGAGAACGAATCCTCACCGTGGATCAAGGTTACTTGAGATGCAAGCTATTGCCTCCCCCAATTCAAAAAAAAACCAAACTTTGATACTACTTGAATATATTTTTAGCTAGTTTAGAGAGAGAGAGAGAGAGAGAGAGAGAGAGAGAGAGAGAGAGAGAGAGAGAGAGAGAGAGAGAGAGAGAGAGAGAGAGAGAGAGAGAGAGAGAGAGAGAGAGAGAGAGAGAGAGAGAGAGAGAGCAAACTGACAAAATTTTAGCGCTAGAATACAAAGCCTAAGGGGCATTTCAATGGAGCCCGAGAGAGTTCAGGAAAGGAGCACCTTACAAGGATGGAGCCTATGTGCATAATTATTCTGGTAGTCAATTTTTTTTAATTAATGGCCCACCAAGCATGGCATCATGCATGTATAAGTCCATCTTGAAGAGCTCGTCAATAGTTAGTTATGTTAGGCCCCAGTTTTGGCACCCTGCGAATATAAGCCCAACTTGTGGTGCCAATAAGTTATTAGGGGCAAAAAAACAATTTTGGCAAGTCTCAAGGTTTAAACTTAGACTTAAAAAAGTATGTAAAAGTCAAAGTCAAGCCTCCAAAAGGGAACTTGCATTCTATATTGAGACTTGAGATGTCTTGTCCCACAAGCAAGTGTGGAAAGGAACTTCACAAGCTTCTACAAAAAGAAGCTCATTGTATGTAATTTCCGTCCTTATAATACAAGGTAGCTAAGTGTTGCTATTATGGATCCATGTCTGTTAAATGTGATGTTTGGCTAATGTTAGTATAACTTTGTGTGTTATGCATATATACTTAAGTTCTTGCTACTTAATTCAATTTTCTTTCCTTCTTTCGAAGGGCAAACTCAGTTAAGAAAAAACCAAGAAATAACTGAAAAACACCTTCAGAATCTGTTTGTGTTTCCCATACTAGCAAAACTTGTTATCTAAGTTCACCCACTTCAGATTTAGGCCATCACTACCTGTTGAAACTATTGTCCAGAAGGTGAACCCATACCATTACTACATTCCCTAAAACTTGGTTCAGAATTTTGGATGTTCTTGTCTCTATAGCCTCAGAACTAGCCCATCTTGGTTTGCCTCCTTCATCATTGAAATATCCATCTGAGACTAGTTATTGCCCAGAAGGTGAACCCAGATCCCAAGGATCCATTGTTGTACATTAAAAGTGTGAAATCTTGATATTTAGCACTTTTGACCTACCAACTGTACTTTTGAATTCCCCCACCTACCAAAGAGTAAGTTCACATGTTTTAACCTACTATAGTCAAGGGGAGTGCAAACTCCATCAGATCATTCCCCAAGTGCAAGCCAAAAGTCAAGTCTGTACATTTTCAGATCTGTACTAGCTTGCCAAGTGAGCTTGAAACTTGTACATTCCCCAACTATACTTTCTCAAGATTCACTAGAGATATAGGTTCGCCGAGTTTCAAGTTGAATTCCCCATTTATGATTAGCATAACTTGAGCCAGGTGAACCAAAACTCCCACAAAATCAGCCTAAAAACTGTATATTTCAAAAAACACATTTTTTGGTCTACAGGCTTCAATTTTCAAGATCTAGGTTTGCCACTTTGAGATCTGAGAGATCTAATATGGATCTTTGATTCCCCAAGAGGGTGAACCAAGACTCCCAAGGAATCTCGTGAGCTTACAACAATTCACTCCCAATCCTCCTATATTCCCAAAATCATCCCAAGTTCTCAATTTTGGCCATCTAAGTTCGCCATCAGGGATTTGAACTCCTCCATCCAACCTACATCACTATTGGTGAATATAAATTCCCAACCCATCAGCTATCATCAAACTTTTTTTATTTCCTCAAGTTACATTTCCATATTTGAATTCCCCAACTACAGAAGCATTCCCTCGGCTGGTGGATCCCAATTTGGAAATTTACTAAGGCATCATCAAGTCATCATTTTTATTTTCCCTATCTAAATTCCCCATTTGTGCTCTTCTTTCATTTCCATCTTGATTCTTTGACCTTGTATTTCGATTTTGACAAAAAAGATCTACATTCTCCAATCCATCACTTCTCATTCCCAAGATCAATTGCACATTCCCGAATCTTGCATTTTCATTCATCTGCTTTTTCCAAATTTGTTTTTAGCATTCCCCAAGTCCAGGTTTCACAATTCTTTTACATTCCCCAACTCATAAGGCTTCCATATTTCCACCACCCATATTCCCCAACTTCATATTCCCCCATCTAGACTTAATCTGCATTCCCCAACCATCTATCACTGCATCTTTTGATTCCCAGGTTCTTTTCATTTCAACTCCTTGAGCCCACATTCCCAAACTTAGGTTCCCAAATCTACGTTCCCGAACCACATTTCCCATTTCCATCTTCCCAAACTTGTATTCCCATTCTCATAACTTAAATTTTGAATTCCTAAATCTAAGTAGCCTTGTTGCTTTTCTAGAATGATTTTTTTCCAAGTTACAACCTAGAAAGGGACGTTGTTTAGATGCAGCTAAGATCAGGTTGAAAGACTCGATTTAGGATCTCAAAGAAGAGGAGAGTTCACTTGGAGATCAGGGACCTTCAACTAGCTACCCCCAACCTCGGAATCTCAAAGAACAATACAACATGGTTGCCAATAACTCGAATCTACCTCAAGAAAATCCAGTACCACCTGAGGCACCAGAAGCTCAAAGGATACACAATCCTTTAGCTTATGTTGCACCAATACTAGGAGCCATTCCACATAATCGACGAGCAAACTCGATCTACCCCAGTATGATGGTACTAGTGAACCTCGAACGCTATTTTCAATGAGGAAGCATGTGAAGTCTATGGAGAGACAACCCCGAAACAAAAACTCGGGCTCTTTATCCCACATGGCAACAAAATCACACTGCAAATGAATGCTCTCATAGTAGACAGCTAGCCCAACGATTGTGTATCTTCTACAACACCACTAACCATGATACATCTACTTGTATCTACAATCCGAGAATACAAGTCGTTGCAAGACAATATTAATGGAGGATGCAAAAAAAAACCCCTATCTGTAGAGAGCGTGGCCATGGCCATTGTTACAAGGATTGTCCATCCCGACCAATAGAGCCACAAGTTGATGCATACGTCAATCTTGCAACTGTTATACATGATAGGAGATCCAAGACAACAAAATCAGAAGTCCCTGCCTATGTTCAGACACTTGCCCAAAGTTTGAAGGAATCCCAGTCGTAGAAAGAGTCTTGGATGAGGAGCATAGTCAACCACCCCACACAATAAGCCATTACACTCATTCTACTAGATTGGGAGAGTATCCAAACTTATAGAAGGAGAAGAAACATTACATCAAAGTAAGAGCATGGATCTAAGAAGAGCAAGCTAAGGCTCTTATTGGCGATCTTGATTGGCTAATAGAACCTATGGATTCAGTTGAACTTTCTAATCAAGTTGTGAATGCACCTACTTCACCCATGAGCTCATAAGGATCTAGAATTCACTGAAAAATGCTTCACTTCCCTAGAACTAGAAGGAAGTGGAACCGAGGCCTTAATCGCCTTACTATCCAGTCGGGTTACCATGCCTTTAGGTGATGTATTGAGGAATTCTGAATCCTTACACCAAGCCTACGCCATTATTAATGGTGGTTCATGAGTAAACATTATGTCTTCACATATATACCAAGAGTGGGGACTAAGTGTGTTGAATCCCGCAAGTTTTACTATAAGACTTGCTGATCAAAGTTGTGTCAAGCCTATGGGAATCATGGATAATGTACATGTGAAGGTCGTAGATCTTTGCTTTGTCATCAATTTCATTGTTTTAGATCTTCCAAAAATGACCTCATCCTATCGACTTCTATTGGAAAGGCCCTAGATGAAGTTAGCTAAATGATGCCATGACTGGGGTACATATCGAATCACATTGGAGCTATGAGGGTTCATCCAAATACTTGGACAATCAAGCCTACTAGAGGAGACAAGTTCATCCACCACGAACCACACAATTGACCAGACCAAAAGAAGTGTCACAAGCCATTGGGAATCCATCAAGATTCTGATACTGATATCATCAATTGGATTAAGGCACTAGATACAATCAATTGTATGAGTTTTGTAAAAGGATCTATCTCCTTACTCCAAGAAACCAATGGAGAGCCTATATTGAAACCCTCAAACCAAAAGCATGTCACCCTTGATGACGAGATCAAAATCGGGGTGAACATGGTCGAACTATCATGGCTCCCATTAGAACCACCCCAAAAACCTAAGAGGAAGAACTTATTCCTTGGTATTCAGTGATCACCTTGGAGGATGATGTGGAATACTCTGATGAACAAGCGTTAACTTACTTTGAACCACATCATTATGGAGAGAAGATGTTACCAAAGGATGTACCTAGGATCCCACCACTGGGCAAGGTCTCCAAGGAGCCACGCCCCACAAATGTATATCAATACAAGGTCAAGGTGAGCCATTGGGACAACCCAATAGATGAGGCCATAACCTGCGTGGATACCGCACTGTGGGATACCACTAAGATGACAGTTACATTGACAATCCCACCAATCAACTCATGCTATGTCAATATGGCAGCAGCCTGGAAACCAACGGCCTAAATATCAGGCAATCTGAAGGGAAAGGCTAAGATGGATTGTGATCATCCACAATTCATGAATACCAAGATTCAACTAGAATATGCCACATCTAAGACATTAAAGATAATCTTAGTGGCATTCCAACTCACCGTCCCAAAATCATAAGCCAAGACAAGATCAAGGTAATACAGTTGAGCCATTGCATGATGTGTCAGCATACTTCTGGGATTATACCTTAGATGATGTGATTGTTGCCTTACCTCAAGCCCAGCAGACTCGAACAACCTCCATGATAATTCTTGTTCATACGAAGGTCTTGCAAAAGTCCAACTCCTAGATCTAGCCGATCCTAGGGAAGACGAGAAATTAGTTTATGTAGGTGAACATCTTATGACTGAAGAACTATCTGATCTAAGAGATCTCCTACGTGAACATTGTGATTGTTTTGCATGGTCCTACAAGGATCTCAAGGGAATACCACTTGAAGTAATACAACACACCATTCTGTGGTTCGAGGGTGCTGAACCGAAAGTGAATCGACCTTATCATTGCAACCCACACTACTCAGAGCTTATCCAACAAGAGTTGGAAAAGCTACTCGATGCTAGATTCTCATATGAAATAGAATACACCAACTGGATATCCCCGATTGTGATTGTGCCTAAGGAGAACGAGAAACTACACATATGTGTCGATCTCAAGAAGCTTAACGCGGTCACAAAGAAATGCCACTTCCCTCTACCTTTATTGAATGAGTGCTTGAAATTATAGCAGGAGAAGAGGCCTATAGTTTTCTTGACAGATTTGATGGGTATAATCAAGTGCAAATAGCACCAGAAGATCAACATAAGACTGCCTTTGCAACAACATGAAAAACTTATGCTTTTTGTGTAATGCCATTTGGATTGTGCAACAGTTATGCAATATGTCTTCAAAAGTTTTTAGAAGTGTCCCTTCATGATTTGTGCTTACATTCAACCCGAAGGTACCACTTAAAGAATCTAGAACAAATTCTGCAACAATGTCGAAAATATGACATCTCCCTTAAGTCGGCCAAATGCCAAATATGGGTAATCCATGGCATTGTGTTAGGACATATTATATGCATCCAAATAAGATCAGAGTAGTAATTGAGATGACCCTACCCAAAATAGTACGTGATGTCTACACCTTTATGGGACACGCAAATTATTATAGATGTTTCATATTGTTGTTTGCCTTGTTGGCCCGCCCAATCTATCATCTTAGTGTTGAACCTAAATGGACACATGAAGCCCTAGATGCCTTCCAGAAAATCAAGCAAGCTCTTGTCACGGCCCCTATCTTACGGTCTCCAAACTGGAGCATAGAATTTCATGTACATACAAATGCATCCAAGTATGCAATAGGGATTGTGTTGACACAACCAGGGGAAAAAAAGAAATATTTTTCCATCCGCTTCACGAGCCAATAGCTCATTGAAGCAAAGACCAACTATACCACCACCGAGCGGGAGGCTCTTGCCATGATCTTTAGCATCAAGAAATTTTGACATTACCTTTTGGCCAACCCTTTTGCCTTTTATGTTGATGATCAACCCTTGTTTTATATGGTTAATTGACCTTGTACGCGGGCCGTATTACACGATGGCTATTATAACTTCAAGAGTTTGAATTTCGAATAGTGGACTGGAAGGCTGGAAGGCAGCACTATTTGGTTGACCACCTTTCTAGATTGACGACTTTCCAAGAAGAAGTGGGAGTTGATAATGAACTTCCTGATGCTCACATATTTTATGCTAACTTACTTCCTGAATTGACTGCTGACATAGTAGAGCATCTTGTGAGAGAACGAACCGATCCTTTCTTACCTTCCCTAGATCAGCGAAAGTTGATAAAAGCTACTCCATATAGCTTGATAGCTGGACAACTATACCAAATGGGAGTAGGTCACATCCTCCGGAGAAGACTATTGGATCATGAGATAAAACCCATCACCAGTGCAACTCATGAAGGGATTGGTGGCGGTCACCTCATAGACTACGCTACCGCGAAGGATTTTGGTGGCCTACCGTGCATCAAGACGTTGCAATATTTGTTAAACATTGTGATGTTTGCCAATGAACCACGAATAGAAGGTCATGATTTATGCCTTTGAAGCCTATTATAGCAGAGAACCCTTTTGAAAAATGGGGCATATATTATGTTGGACCCATCCATACTACCGCTAGAGGAAGTCAACAAGCCCGGTACATTATAGTGGCAATGGATTATTTCACACAGTGTGTAAAAGTGAAGGCCGTTAGAGTGGCTAATGTAGCTAGCACAGCTAAATTTCTTTTTGAGAACATAATCGCACGCTTCGGATGCCCTCTAAAACTTGTGAGTGATCGCGGTACTCACTTCTTGAATGAGACGATATAAGTACTCCTAGCCGAGTTTCTTGCGGTTCATCGTAAGAGTATGCCTTATTATTAACGTTGTAATGGTCAAGCTGAGTCTTCCAATAAGATACTATGCAGCATTATTACAAAAACTGTGGAAGCCAGTAGATCTGATTGGAAACTTAAGCTTTAAGCAGCTTTATGGGCATTTTGAACAACCTATACGCTTGCCACCAGTATCTATCCCTCATTTATTCAACATCCACTCAACTGATCATCACCCAACAGTATCTATCCCTCATTTATTCAACATCAGTCCATCCACAATCATTATGTACGGCAGCTGACGGTGCAAGGAAGCTGACGTTGATGCTGCTGAGAAAGGAAAGGTAGACTGAGGATTGATCCTAGGATCAGAATCACAGTGCAGCGAAAAATGATGGGTTCATCATGAACTAGTCTACTTACAAAAAATATACTTTTTCTGAGAGTGTACGTTTCATGGATCATAAGAGAGACTGATTATGGCTTTAAATTCCACTATAACATGCATTGGGATCAGCAGACCCTGGACCCACACCCACCAAGCTTTGATTTTGCAACATGCACTGCACCTCATCCTCACCTTTGCAAATTTCTCAATAAACTCTAATTCAATTTGAAAATCAACCTTTTAAATCTGAAAGCAAACCTCTCTTAAGAGGCTTACTTTGGAAGAATCTTTTAAATTTGTCATCAAAATATGAAGGTCACGTAAAACTTGTGCATTTATTGACATGGGCAAGATATGTTCCAAGCTTTGTGACAAGTCTATCGGCTTGCAATCTTCCATGCCATGCCATATCTTTGGAGTACACTAGTTAGATACTTTTCTTGGCTTATCACGATCCTTTTGTTTGCTTTGTCTCTAGTTATTTCAATACCAAGAAGGTAGTGCATTGGACCTAAATCTGTCATTTCGAATTCCTTTGATAATAGAGACTTTGTCTCTTGCAATAACTGATTCGAATTGCTGATGATCAGAGAGTCATCAACGTATATAGAGCTATTATAACATATCTTGAGCCTCTGTGCTTAAGATAGACATTAGAGTCGGCAAAATTTGAAGTAAAGTCGTGTTGTAACAAGAATCGATTGATTCTATTGAACCAGGCCCTTGGAGCTTGCTTCAGCATGTAGAGAGCTTTCTACAACTTACATACCTTGTATTCTTGGCCTTGAAGGACATAACCTTTGGGTTGATAGATATAGATGTCTTCTTGTATATATCTGTTCAAAAATGCTATCTAAATATCCATCTGGTGAACTTCTAGATCTTCAGCAGCTGCGATAGCAAGTAATGTTCGAATCGACAGAAGTCCTACTACTGGATTGAAGATCTCGGTGTAGTCAATCCCATGAACTTGTTCATATCCTTTGACGACTAGTCGAGCTTTCCATTTGGCTGTCAGACCATCTAGATTGAGCTTCAACTTGAAGATCCACTTAGTGTCGATAATCTTTGCATTAGGACAAGGCGACACCAGGTCTTGTTCTTCATCAATGAATTATACTCAGCATTCATGTTGTGTGCCAATTGTTTGCATTCGAACTTGACAGTGCTTCTGCTACTAAGGCAGGTTCATCATGACTAATGAATGCTTGAGGGATATAACGATCAAGTTCATGTCGATGTCGAGTAGACATTCGAACAATAGTCGGTTGCTGAGATGATGGCTTTCCATGCTGTGCGACATGTGTATCTTTGATTGTTGTCGGAACAATCGCAGGTCAAGGTCTATCGATGGTGATTGGAGTTGTTGGAATGAACTCCTGTATTAGTTGCTTCTACTTGAAGTCATAAAATTTGTCTTCGAGGAAGACAACATTTTGACTGACTGTAATTTGGCTCGATTCGACATTGTAGATCCTAGGCTTTGTGTGATGTCGACTATCTGATAAAGATACTTCTGTGGCTAACATGATCGAGCTTCTTTTTTAGGTCAGAAGGAATCTGCACATAGCAAAGACAACCAAACACTTGAAGGTGCTTCAGACTCGGTTTGTATCCATGATAGGCTTCGAATGGAGTCTTTGAGTCGACTGCCTTAGTGCTTGAGTAATTTTGCAGATAGCAAGCAGTTGAAATTGCTTCAGCCCAAAATTTTTTAGTAGCTGAGCATTTGATAACATTGATCGCGCCACATTGAGTAATGTTCGGTTCTTCCTTTCGGCTACTCCATTCTGCTATGGCGTATAGCTAGTGGTGAATGTGTTAGGTATCAGGCGACTTCAAGAAGAATGATTCATACAAAATTGCGCAAATGAACAATACAATAGTGAGACAAAAATTGCACTCTGATTAATAGTGATAACGCTGGCTATAGATAACTCTGATTGTGTTAAAAGAACACTTTGATTAACTGCTACATAGCTTGATTCAGCTAGTATATATTTACAAGTGTCCTCAAAAATATCTTACGAGCATTGAATGTTATTTACGCCAGTCTTTGTATATGTACAAAGTTGGTAACCGCCCTTGGGATATTTGGCTGTCTAGTTGTTTTTAGGGTTGAATATAATCTGGCGACATATTGAAAATCTCAAAAGACCTCCAAAATGGAATTTGGGCAGTGCGTCGCCTTTTTCACGAAAGTGCGAAAAAGGCGAAGGTGCCTTCAAATGATTAAGGCACAAAAAATTCCAAAGGTGTGAAAAAGGCGACAATGCCTTAAAACGAAAATGTTTTAAAGAAAAATGAAGTTTTGGAAAAATGCGAAGGTCCGAAATATATTGTCGGCCTTCTGCTGTTTTCAGGATGCTCATTACTTGAACGATTCGTTAAGGCTGAGCATAAAAAATCTAATATGTGAAACTCAAAAAGGGATAAAAATGGCCTAAAAACTCAGTTCAGCTCAAAAAATCACTTAAACTCAATTTTTGGGAGTTTGTCTAGGGATCTAGATTCTCTAGTTTGACAGTAGATTTAGCATGTTAAGAGGCACAAAATATCAAGGGGACGAACCTAGATGTCAAATCCACACATGTGGGGAGCCTATTTAGTGATTTTTTGAAATGAGGTTTGCTAGAAAAATTGGCTGAGAGTCTGGGTTTGCCTACTCCACTGATGAAAGGTCATGTTATGAGGAGTCTGACTTAAAGAGGGCAAATCTAGATGTCAAATCTACAAGTCTATAAAGGGGTTTAAGTGATTTTTGCTCTTTGGGGCCCGCAAGGCTAGGAACTAGGGTTATGGGTTCGCCTGACTCAATTTAGACTCATCATGACATGCTCTAGCAATGGTCAAATAGCCAAACCTAGACAACAAAAATCAAGAGAGATATTGAGATTTTTCTCTCCTATAATGCTTTTGTTGTTGTGTTTGGCTGAATACTGAAGGAGCTTGGAAGTGTGATCATTGGCAATGGGGCTTTACTTCACTGGCACTCTTTTTAAGGAATATCTAATGAATATTCTTTGTCCAAACTGATAAAGAAAGTTTATGATAGAGAAAGTTTATACAATAGGGGGTAAATGGTATAGAGTCTTAGTCGACTGCCATTTACTAAGGTTGGTAAGGGACCACCTTCCAAGGTGGCCAGTTGAACTACACAATTTTTGTATATCTTCGTTACACAGTAGGGTCCTAGGCTTGAAATTTTCAATTTTCTCTTTGTGACCTTGCTTTGATACATCAATGCTAGGTCACCTTTGTGTAAGTCCTTTTTCTTTAGGACATGATCATGCCAAGCTTTGTGGCCTTTTTTTTTTTTTTTCAATGTGTATTGTATGCAAGGCAATGGTTCAGGTTTCACACAGATTCATGAGTAAGCCTAATCGATAATGAGTAGATGTACTTGTATCCAATCGTTCCGATACGGCCACTCGAAGACTAGGGACATTGAATGTAGCTGGCATGGCTGCCTTGAGGCCATAGGCTAGTTGAAATGGAGTGTGGAGTGGAGCTATTGTTGTTGAGAGAGTGAGCAAGTGAGTGAGGGAGGCAACCATGGCCGATGCTTACAGTATTGCTGAAATTATGGTCTACCCAGTGAAGGCCTGTAAAGGGATCTCTGTTCCAGAGGCCTGCATCTCTCAGACTGGTATGATTCCAGCCTTCTTTCTGGTTATGATCGCTTCTGTACTTTTTTTGTACGTCCACTACAGTTGAAGCCTGAATAGATCGAGCAGATATGAGTGTAGATTTCTTGAAAGATGCAAGACAGACGTGAATTGATCCATCAGACATGAGCGTGAATTGATCAATTTGGTTCATCCTTTATCGAGATTTTTCGTGTCTGCTGCATTTATGGTAGAACAGTGGTCCATTCACTCTTTGACCACCTTTCTGCCAGCAGAATTTTGCTTCCAGAATTGATGCCTGGAATCTAAGTATCTATTATCTAAGAATCTGTTTTTGGATTGATGTATAAATGGACTAATTTTATTCTAAGAGCCCAGGTAAAGAATTGCTGATTGGTTTTTATCTACGTAATTCAGAACGAACTGGATAATTGTGTCTTATTCAAGCTTCTTGTAAATTACACGGCCAGTGACAAGATAAAAGTTTTCAGTTGATTGATGTGCCATCTTAGGCCCGAACAAAAGCAAGTGTTCTAGAGAGTCCAATGGTTTTTTGATATTCTTAAACAGAATTCCCCAGGATGATCCAAGTTGAAAAAGAGCTATAGAGTCCTTGATATTTGATTAGCTCTTAGAATTGCGATCCTGCTTCATATTCAATAGCTCTGGTACACGTAAATGATTTTGAATATTTTATATTACCACAGCCATGCGCCTGTTGGAGGAAGAGATAAGTGACAAACATGTAACTCCCCAAAAGCACCACCAGTTTGCAAGTACAGTATTGTTATGTTATTCAAAGCTTTACTTTGGGCATAACTTTTGGAACAATATGAATTGTTCTATTAGTCTTATGTGTTGTTGTTGTCGTAGCATATACGACCAAGTATCACTTACTTCAATTGCCTGCTTTTGTCAAAGGTAGCATCGAACACTACAATATTCAAGATCTAGAGTATTCGAGATACAGTCTAATTGCAGTTTATCTGATTTCTTGTATATTAGCTATGTAGTATGTACCAAAGGTAATAACTAGTGAATTTATCTCATCTTTACATGACTGATCATGAGGTCTGCCTCTGCAGGATTCTTGTACGACAGAGAATGGATGGTGGTTTCAGCAGATAAAGGTCGAGTGTTTGCACAAGCTAGATTTCCAAAGTTTGCACTTGTGCAGCCATCACTGCCGGCGGCAGCTTTTAAAGGGGAGGAACTAGACAATGATGCTGTCCTTGGTACTGCCATTTCAGACAAATTCTTTTTGCATCAAGTTCTGAAGTTGTCACTCACATTCACAGAACTATATAGCTTCTTGATATCTTCTAAGTGGCTTGTTTTTGGTTGAGGGATCCTTTCCTCTCCTCAGGTTCTGGAGTTTGATTCCACTTATGTGTATATGTGCACATGGACATACAAAGGATAACAACTGTTTTATTTAGCTTATGCTTGTTGGACATTTAGAAGATTGACTTGTCCCGATATGCCACATACCACATCATAGTAGGGCTACTCCTCGAAATTTGGTTGTCTAGACATACAATTTCCCTTATCCTTTTTCCTTCTCGTCCTTACCTTCTTTAAGCAAAAGTGAGTAATGAGGAAGAGTTTGCAGGAAAAACAAGCCCTTTCTCCAATTCTCTGAAACTGAAACAATCTCTTATTTTGTTGTACCTTCATGCATAAGCCTAGCGCACACAAAGTCCATTGTAGGATGGAGATAGACTACACAAGAATCTCATGACAACATTCTCTTCCTTAATTCCAGTATTATTAGATTCCAATTGCTAGACCATCAACGTGCAGCAACCATATGATGCATCCCTTCATCCATCCATTGTGTGAAGACTTTTCTTTGCAAGTGTAAAGACTAACCAAGCATTTAGTCTTAAGGAATTTAAGCCTGTGTAGAGGTTATTGTGGAGCTTGCCAAAAAAAGTTGCACTTCAAAGGACTGTAAAAAGTGTCCGTTCAAATTTCATCCGCCTTATTTTTTTTTCAATTTGTGAGTTTGGAAACTGCTGATCTGATGTATCACCAAACCCCCTCAGATCCTTCTCAGTCAGGACCATTGAACCTCCATGTGTGCTAGCTCTGCCCATAGAAATTCTCTATAATGCTTAGATGGTCCTCCGAGCTTGCATGTGGGTCCATAACTAATTAGGATTACGCATCCTAAACAATATAATGTAAATGAAATAAAAAGAAGTTTAGATGGTCCTTATGGATTGCTTGGGACATGTACCATAAACTTTGACAAGCATAATTGAGTAACCGAGACACCCGTGTACATAGCACCATCATGAAAGAAGACCCTTTAATGCGAAAGGCTCCACAGGAACTCAAAGAATCTATCAAAGAACAAGTATCACTATGGTTCCATTGCACCAAATAAATGTAAACATCCCAAGATATGTGAAGTGACCGTGCCACATAAGAACAGGCAATATTGGAGCTAGAAATGTACAATTGCCACAAGCGATCCATAAAGACCAAGAATGTCCAGCACCGTCGGCTGAACATTGCATAACTACATCCCAAGCTAATTGTCTAGACCAAGAATGCCAAATAGCAAGGACATGTTCCCCAGATATGGTGGTACATAGGGATATCTAATTATCTTGAGCTATCTCTTCAGAGTCCTTTGCAGCAGATAAAACACACCCGTTTGAGAAAAAAAGTCACAAGGAAAACCTCGAGGATTTTCCAGCTTACAAAGTCCTGATGCAACTGCCACTTGTGTACAGAGGTGAAGGCGCCAGGGATGGCACCACTGAAGGTTCCATTGAAGCGAGCTAGAGTTGGATTGAAAGGATCCTCTGGAGGGCGGGGCAGCGGGGTAGATGTGACTGTTTGGACATGGTCTGGACACGGGATAGATGAAGGCCCGGAAGCAGCCGCATGGTGGTCATCATACCTGGGTCTCCCAGCTCGTTTTGTCCGCTTTGATGCAGGTATATCCTCATAAACAGGTATGGCTTTCAATATAAAGTACAATGTGGTGTCTGCTGAGTATCAACATGGCTCGATCGATTGGTTCAATCTCTGGATCTGATCATTCATCCGTTGGCATGCTTCAGCTTGCAACTGTTGAATCGAATCGGTTCTGTTCTGGCTGGTTTTGGATGGTTTTGGGGAAAGAGAGATTTAACAGACTTTTAATAGAGGATTAAAATTGTTTTCGTTTGAAACATTCAGACATTTAATACTCTACCTTGATCAATTCAATTACAGCTGCTCATCAAATTAAAACCTGCAGCTCTACAATTTTGATGATATGCTTTTGATCTGTCTTGAAAGTAATCCTAAACAGGTCCTTCTGGGAAAATATTGTTACAGATAGTGCAGACAGGCAGGTGGAATATGCTCCTGCTGGATACGTGACCGGATTCTCGAACACAGGGCAATTCATGTTTGCATCTGAGGTTTCTGGAACTACCTTTGCTTGCACCAGATCAATCAAAAACTCTGTAAATTTAAACATGAAATGAAAATCGCCAATCTGATAATATGTGAAATTTGCAGCCTTAAAATTAGTCAGTTATATGACACGTTTGTGTGCTGTTGCTAAACTGTGGAATGCTCTATAAAACAGCCGCTGAGACTGAACACAATCATAATCCTTGCTAAGAACAACTTGAATATTTTGAATATCATCAACTTCTGGTGAAATTGTGATTTGCAGGCTTCTCTTACTGATCTAAATAAACGCTTACCAAGTCCCTTATCGATGAACCGCTTCCGACCCAGGTGATGATCTACTCTATCATAAATTGTGTGTGGATCTACATCTTGGTATGTTTTTTAGGATTTTGAATAGTGATATTTTCCACCATGTCATGTTCATTTGCCTTGCCAGCAGTGCCTAGGGTTTAGTGACCTTTATTGGTCTAAAGCTCCCTAGGAAATTTTTGGGAACTCCTAGGTCTGAAGAGAAGCTTACCCACAGGTCTCTAATAGACCATGTCTGTAGGTAAAGTTTGAGTAAAAAAATTTCTTTCTTACTACATTGAAAACCAGTACAAGATGCATTGTACAACATTTCCACTCTACATTTCCTTGCAAAAGGAATTTTACTACCTTCTATGGGCATAAAAGATAAATTAACTTGCCATAAAGAGCATATAGATTTAGCATAGCCTGTTTTTCTTGTGGGAATTGGATTGATGTCCAAGTAAGTGCAAAGAAAGAGGAAAGCTTTTCTGAATGGGGGAATGGATTCTTTGCTGATCTTTCAACTGGAACATCCTGCCATTAAAGATGGCAAGGCCATTAGGCTGAGCCAATTTTTATGGCAGGATGACTCAGTGGAAACGTCATCGGGGAATTCATTCACTTACGTAAAAAAAAAGGATGAGTGATGCTGCCCAAAATTGGAAGTTTAACTCACATTCTCTCCCTACATCTGGGCCACCTTCAACCCACTCCACCCACCCTTTCTCTCTAAAAAAGTGGGGACCACGTATGACTTGTCCCTTTCTCTCCTCTCTCTCTCTCTCTCACAATAGGGATTCGGGGCTCCCGGGCAAAGGAGCAGCCCGAGTTCCCCTAAGCCTTTACGTATCGGTTTTTGGAATTGTAATGGCATTCTATCATCTTCTTCGGCAGGTGATTTCCATTCTTTTATGCTAAGATGTGATATCCTTTTGTTAGCAGAGACTCATGAATCATTGTACCGACCACTTCCATTCATACAAGATTACACTTGGCACTCAGCACATCGGCCTTTCTTGAGAGGGAAGACCTCTCGTGGTTCAGGTGGTGTTGCATGTCTTACCAAAGATGATTTTAGTACTCATTTTAAACTAGTCAAAAGTGATCCATTTGCACGGTTTATTTGGTTACAGTTCTTTGGCCACTGTTTGGGGCTTTCTCAGGACCTCTTTCTAGCGGTCTGTTATTTTGCACCGCAGACATCATCCTTTGCGGATTTTGGTGGTGATCCTTTCCAAGCTCTCTCAGATGATATAGTCAGCTTTGCACACGAGGCCTTATTCTTTTAGCAGGGGATTTTAATGCACGCACAAGCATCAGGCAAGCAGAGTTTCATGCAGAGAGTGACTTCCTACAAGTTCGCACATTAGATATGGGATTGGACAGGACCTCACAGGATGCAGATACTCCGACTACTCACGTTGGAGAGCAGTTGATTGGATTAGCAAAGCCCATTCCTTAGGCATATTGAATGGCCTTCCTCGCTGGCCTTCATTGTCAGATTTTACCTGTCACCCACACGAGGAACGGTGTTCTACTATGATGGGCAGCCACTGGAGATAGTAGCCTTTTATACATAGCTGGGTGTCCTTTTTACTGGTCCATTGCTCACTTTTAGACCAACTGCATTGACTAGGCTCCACAAGGGGCACTATGCTCTTGTCCAGATGGAGAGGTTTTCCTCTATTTACTACGTGCATGATCCTGATACGCGTTGTCGCCTGTTTTATGCTATTGTCTCTCCGGTTGCTTTATATTCAGCGGAGACGTGGTGTCCAGTCTTATTTAATGATACTTGGAGTGATATTTCACGTGTGTAGATCCTCATGCTTAGCCGGATGATCCGTGCGAAGCAATCGGTTCCCCATGATATCATTCTTGCGGAGTTTGCCTCTCCTCCACTAATTGTCAAGGCTATATTTCGAATTAACACATTCATTCATAGAGTCTCGGAGCTTGATTCCTCTAGATACGTGGCTGCGACTTTCACGTCCTCTCGCACTCTGGCTAGTCAGCAGGCTAAGTCCTCATGGTTTCAGTGTGTTTCTGACCTTTTGAGTAGGTGGGGTTTATCTATATCTGATCTCCCGAATGGGACACACGCGTTTATTCGCCGGCAGATTTACAGGGCTTACATTTGCACTGTCTGGTCTCACCCAGATCCATCACAAAGAGTGAAAAATAGCAACACTTATTATCAATGCTAAAGCTTTACCCTACAAGAGATAGGAAAGGCAAGATCTCTCCCACAAAAAATCGTAAGCTAAGAAATGAATGTCGCTAGGCCCTACTTATACCCGATTGGGAACCCTAAAACAGAAGCTTCTAGAGACGTAAAATCACTTTTTCTTTATTTATGAAGAAAAAGGAGGCACCTCCCACAGCGGAATCTGTGCGCCTCTTTTTTTTTCCTATTTTTTTTGGCTGTAAATTTTTTGTACATGCACCTTCGGCGCGGAAGGTGTGTTGAAAAAAATTATACGCACCTTCGAAGGTGCATGTAAAAAAAATTACGGCGAAAAACCATTAAATAAAGTAAACACTGATTTTACGGCAGGGAATGATGCCCTTCCTAGGCGGAATGCTCTCCCCCCCCCCTTGGAAACCTAATCTTATGCAAAGTATGGTCACAAGAAGGGAAATAGTGCACCTCTTGGAGAATTTGCACACTTCTAGTAGGACTCCCACTCCTCCCACTCCAGTACCAAATTATGATAGTTGGCCTCTTATTCAGTCCTAAATGTGAATGCTAGACATGTACATGAAACAAAAGGGCTCGTGGCTAACAAATGAATGCAGGCTCTATATTCCATTTAGTCTATGGACTCAGTAATCAGTAACTAAGGAAAGCTTGACAGGTTCAAAAGAGCTAAAAATACACTTTTCTCCAAGATGGACTAGCAATGCTAGGTAATAAGTCTTCCTCTTCTAAAGATGGTTGGAAAATTCATGAAAAAGTAACAAGTGCTGGATAAGCCCACAAAGGAAGCTGCTTATAGGCCTGGTAAGTGCCAATGAACAGGGTGAACGCCCACACCAATTGCCGGGTGACAATAATATAGACTTCAAGACCCAGGATGAGCTACAAAATGCTTCTTGGTTTCCAAGGGGAGGCTCCCCTTGGACCAAATCTTTTTTTGGATGGCAGCTACCCAACTGAGCTACAAAATGGGTGGATAGGTTGTAAAATTATCTAGCGATGAGCAGAAAGTGAAGTACAAATTCTGCGATGAGCTGAAAAGAGGTTTCCATGTAAATATGGGCTAAAAAATCTTTCCCTGTTTGTCCCTCTTGCAAGGAGCTGGAAAGAGATGTCTTTGTTAATTATGTGCTGAACTATCTATCTTCCCTCTAGTAATTGATTTCTAAAAGAAAGACAGGATGCTCCTCTTTCAATGGTGAATTATTGGATGCTTTTCTTCCTCACCAATGGACTGAAAGCTTCTCTTTCGATCTAGTAATGAATTGCTAGATACCTTTTGGAAACAATAGAAGATGATTTTTTCAAGCCCTGAAAAGTGATGTGATACAAAAATTTATGAGCAAATCATCACATAGAGAATGCCAACAATAGTGGACAGCGTGCACTTAAACAGACACAAACACAGAGTGCTCCTGTGATACACCTGGATACTTTGACACTTTTATCATGACTTGGAAATTGAGTTTACATCATCTTTTATGGTTTTTTGGACTGAGTCAATTGTTTGACCAAGTAGAAATTTTATACTCTCCGGCACAATCTAAGCAAGGACTATCATGTATATGTTGAATGATCTTACACTTCAAATTAATATCATTAGGAAAACAAATGTTGTTTCCAGATACTAAAGCCTCACTTCACACCACAAATCGGTAGTCTAGCCATCTACCACTAAATCCTTCTTACAATGTCTATCTTATAACCAATAACTACATGTTTTACAATTTCTACATCAAGGCAATTATTCAATAGCACTTGTGAACTATTTTAATGTATTTTTCAGCAACACATCACCTCTTGTATAGTTATTGCTTATAGCATATGAATCTATCATACTTTTTTTATATAAAAACAAGAGTCGAGGGAGAAATTGACAGTCTTTGTATGTTCATGTTGCACGGAGCACATGATGTTGCATAATAGAATATATGGCCATTCACACATTGTAACACACTACTAGACTTGGACATTATTTTGAAGTGTTTGTGTATGCGTCCACATGTGTGTGTGCACGCGATAACGTGCTCACACACACATGCACATGACGAAGTCTCATTGACAAAATCAAATATATTTGCATTATTAAAATAAGCAATGTTGTGTTCTCTCTCTTCATGCACGCATGCTCACACAATGAAGCCTCATTGACAAACACAAATTTAGGTGTCATCGAGGAAAAGACTTTTAATTTGTTTTCTCTTCTCTCATAGAACCTCAATGACTATCTTAGAGCTTTCTTACACATTTGTCTTATTGCTCATCCAAAGTAGTGTCTGTTTGATAATTGTAAAATCCTCACTCACTATTCTTTGTATGGATGCTTGCAATAAATCATCTCCAATTTTCTTGTTTTGTTGATATTGCCTCTCATTTCTGGTGAAGTTGGCAAATATGTGGCTATGAATGTGCAGCATTACTCTTCGTGGACCAAGAGCTTTCGAAGAGGACAAGTGGAAGACATTCTCCACTATGCACTCTGGAAAAACGCTTGTCTTCACCTTCGTGGAGCAATGTGCACGCTGCAAAGTAATTGAATATTGATTGGCAGTTGTGAATTATGCTTTGAAAATATCATAAAGTTTTCTATAGTATGAAAACTCCTAAAATAATGAATTTGCTCATAAAAGCTTTATTTCTAGATGTGCAATGATTGCTTTCACAGCTTTACTTTTAGAAAGCTTTTGTGTGCTATAGTAAACCAAGTTTCAGTTTTGTTATCTATTGTAGGTGCCAACCATCAATCAAGAGAACCCCACTGGAGTGGGTGAAGAACCACTGAAGGTTTGTGACTAGTAGCAAATGTGGTGGAATGAAGATATAGTATTCTCTTAGCTTTTGGTCATATATTGTATCCAACTACAATCCAACGTTTTCATGCATTTAGTTGAATGCAACTGACTTTGAATTCTTTTCAATGGCACCAAAGTGCACATTCATGTTTGTAGCATTGTTACCTAGACGTTATTGTCAAAGGATTGCATTTAAGCATCTCATTAGTACTATTTATTTCATAACAACTATCTGTCTTTATTCATGCAGACATTGGCAACATTTCGTTCGGGAGAAGTGCTTGGTTTAAAAAGAAGCAATGGAAAAAAGGTTATGAGCCATGATTTCACTTTGATCTAGGTTTTACAACTAAAAAGTTGATTATTGCAAACTTTTCATGATCATAATTTATTTCTTGTTTCACTATTGTGAAAAGAAATTTCTTACGTGCCACCAAAATGCTATTTTTGTGAAAACAGATAAGGAGAAGCTTGTGAAGACCCTATGAATTTATTCTATAAATTTAGGTGAAAATGTTTAAGAGGGTTCTTAACAATCATTATAGACATATCCATCCTAAACAACCAAGACTACATTGCTATAGTCTAAGTGATATGATGTTGATAGTGCATGCATGCTTGCTTGTGTTTATTACCCATTTGTAATTGTTATCGATTTTAAACTTTCTAGTGGTAGAACATCAGTTTGCAAAAGAAAATTTAATAATTTTGTCATCAAGTATGATAGTCAATTCAATGATAGCGATCATTATATCATGTTTATCATTTGGCATTTCAAAATAACTATGTGAATTTCCTGTGCAAGATTTTGTGTTGTACTATTCATAGTTTATGCATCTTGGCTTCCAAGGGGGGCTCGAACTTGGGACCAAAGAAACTTTGGACACCAAGCTAACCAACTGAGCCAAACCCATTGGATATTCATAGTTTATGATGTCTTAAAGTCCAAAACCTTTTCTACAATGATAGCTCTCTTAGGTAATTTTTACCTTATTCAACTAGTAGTCAACCTTTTGCACAAAATTGTTGTGTTGTGTTTTCCATTTTCTTCCTTGAAGTAGGTACTTTCAATATTGATTTTATACAAGTGTACATAGATTCAACTTCAACGAGGCTAACATGAAGAGGCCTAACAAGGAAGAGGCTTTGTCGATAAAGGAACGAGGTCTCAACATGCAATCATGGCCAAAAGAAATCATAGAAAAAACCAAAGAGTTCCTACTTAACCATATGTGCCATAAAATAAGGGCTTGGGCAAGGGCCCAAGTAAACCAATTAGTCTCATATCTCGAAGGTGGAATTATTAAGCATGAACTGGAAAGGAGTGAGCTTTAAAGATGTCTTGAAGTTTAATACTATTCTTTCAAGGATACTTTTGCATGATAATTTTTAGTTTATTTAACTATTCATCAACCTTTTCATCTTGTGCAGGTTTATTTTGGAGCATACTATGTGTGCGACCTTACTCGAGATCTTAAGAGAACAACAAAGTTTCTTCCTCGCTTGGGAGTCGGTGACAAGTTAACCATTATTTCTAAGTAGTGGAGAACGATCAATTACTCATTTGGATATCTTTGAATGCACTTTGAGGTTTACTTGTGATCTTTGTGACTTGGCATCTCACATCAAAAGTCGACTCTAGAAGAACAAATCACAAAATATGTATAAAGCCTATTTCTTGTACCTAGTGTAATTACCTTATGACAATAGCCCCTACATCAATGGTTCTCCATAGTGGTTGGATTGACTTTTGAATGAGAAGGTGAACTTTTAGGAATAAAACCAATTCACAACCAATCCACAAAAATCACAATAATATCGGCCTACTGACAATTGGCACATGTAGTGGTGTGTTGATACACAACCTTTAAACATGAAGAATTGTAAACTAATTGCTATGCTCTCCATAATCTATAGTCATCTTGTTGATCTTGCATTATTAATCTAATCACTACAACACTATGTGTTTGCCCTAAACAATCATCCTATGGCACATAGTAATCTTCTTGGTAAGTGTGCAAGACAAGCTTCATCTCCCCTACTAGGAAGCTTCTAGAGACCCACTCTCGACCTTTTTCCTCTAAAGTTTAGAATTGACAAGTAACTTCATCCTCAAGTATATAGGGTTTCGATATGGTTAACGTAGTTGACCACTTATTGAGTGAGCTTATTAGAGTCAAAGTACGGTTTTGTAATAATAAAGGTTTGCCCATTTTGCATATGTGACCCCAATAATGATCACTAGAATTGTTGCAAGCACGCTTATTCAGACATCTTTAAATAATTCTTTTCATAAGCCATCGACTTATTGATATGATCACAAGACTGTACATGTGGCATCTACATAAAAAAAAGTTGCCAATCGCCAATATCTCAATTATATGAAAGATACATCAACTAAATCCGAGTATGAGCAATTTGTAAACACTACATGTCATTGTAAATGATGTTTTCAACAACGAGTGAATGAACTTACTTAAATGGCTAAGGGGTAAGCCTTCAAATGAGACTTTGCTAGCACAACTTGCTCTAACAAGCTTCCAACTTAGAATATGGCTACCATTTTCTTCTATTTACCAAAAAGTCAAAAAGATATAGGATCAGATTCACAACCAATTCCAAGGGATACTTCTAGCCATTGAATTCTCTCATGCTCCTTAAGCGTTTCATTGTAGATGAACACATCATCTAAGAATACCACTCCACATTGACCCAGGTATGGACGAAATATATTGTTCAAATATTGTTGAAATGCGACAAGTGTATTCACTGGACCAAAAGGAACATTAAGAATCTCAATATAACCGAAAACAATACTGTAATAGATATCCAATATCCAATTCAGAATTGGTAAAAAAAAATTAAGCTAGAAGTACTCTTGGTTGTCTCAGTTATTATTAAGAATCTCAATATAACCGAAAACACTCTATAATAGAAACTAGAAACGAAGGCCAGCCTCATAGACTCGTCATTTGTGTGTATTTTCTATAATGCAAATTGAAGACTTCAACTTTGTAATGTCCTATAATGCTTTGAACATGTATTTTGTTCTTGGAACTTCATCCAATTTTAAAATGATATAACTTGCAAGGAATATATAACATCATTACACTGTTTCATGTATTGGTGTCTATAATAATTGGGTATCATTGAATCATAAATGATAAATGAAAACATATTTTAACTGTTTATAGTTGATAACTAACTTTATTATATTTATATATAATGTCGTCTTTTCAAATACCAATATTTTTTGGAATTGCTTGGGTTTCTTTTTTAATATGTTATAACCATTTGAGCCACATGAAGCGAATAGATCTATATAGAATGATTCTAGATTATTTGCAATCTTTTTGTCACAAGTAGTACACATTGTAGATATAATAAAAAAAAAATTAAAAGGAGCATATAGAGATGCATCTGCCAACATGTTTGAAGGAGGGTTTTCACAGTGTTGGTGATATCTTTTCGTCAGTGATGTTGTTTGTCCAATGTAAACTTTTTTGTTTTTGATGCATTCTAATTTGTAGATGTGAATGTTCTTCGTGCTCTTTTTGGTGGAGGTGTGTTTTCCTGCATTCAAACAATTTATCTAATGTATCTTTTTGTAGATGTGCATAGTTTAACTTTAAAAAATGAAATAGATAAACAGAGTTTGATATACCTTTGTAGCACTTGTTGATGCTACATCTTCTTCTGTGATAACCTGAAAATCGTGCAATAAAGTTAAGTTGAAAATTATTTTCATATTTTATGATAGAAATATTAAAAAAAAAATGTTCGCTATACCTTATGTTCTTGTATTTGAGGATGAGACTCAAATAGATGTGCTATTGTAGGATTGACCATTTGTATTACAGAAGAAAATGTGATTGGTCCATTTGTCAATTTGTTTCCACATTGATCAATGTGACCAAAGTGTTTATCCAGATCAGCTGCAATTGCGTCAGATTGTGCATGAGTCATTTCATTCAAATCATTGATTGGAATGTTGTATCCAAAATACAAATTTCTCACTGTGTAGAAGGATTTGTTTACATTTGATTCAAAATAATGAATCGTTGTAGAATTCGTATGTACTGTTTCGGGAAAAGTGATTTGAAATTTTTGGAATAAATGGATAAGAAATCCTGCAATAAAGTAATTGTAAGTAATTGTTTATACAATAAAGTATAGGTATTGATTACTACAAAAAAAAAAAGGATATCAAAATATTAAATATTCTTGTTTTATAGATAGTTACCTTCAATTGGTCGACCATTATTAGTACTTTGAAATTTATCCCGTGCATTTTGTTTCTCATCGATAAGTAATGATAGCAAGTATCTTGTTCTATAACCGTTCATGTATTCCTCAGGTTCTATTCCACATGTATTCATGAGGAACAGTTGTTTTGTTGACGGATATGTTGTTGTCGTTGTTGTGGTGTTTACAGTTGTTGCTTCTTCTTTTAGTTTTTTGAATAGCTATTTTTTGTAAAATCAGGCAAGTTATGATTTGTCAAGTTAGACAAGTTTTATAATAAACATTTGATTAAAGAAAAAAAAAATCTTTTGATTAATTTAACCTTGTTTAAATTCATGCAAATAAAATTTACAAATAAGGAGATAGTACCTCAATTGTTGTCGACATTTTGTGATTTGATGATCAGCTTATTCTGCAAAAATGATTTTTAGATTATATTCATCAAGAACATTGTGTGTATTCTGGAAGTGGAATAGGTTGAAAATGTAACGGAGTAATTTCATTTATGATGAAAATATCTTTCCTTTTTGTTACTCTTGAGAGCATGACATATGTTAATGCAGGGCAGAAGTTTTTTTTTATGTTTAAGATTGTTGTATTTTTTATTGTCATCCCTTGGGATTTGTGAGCTGTCATTGCATACGCTAGAGTGAGAGAAAATGTTGACTTGTAGTAGATATGTGTATTGTATCTTATTTTTGCAAAATTTGACCTAGTCACAAGAATGTGTCTATTCATATTTTCAATTTTCACTTTTATTGACTTGATTTCCACTAATTGTTCTTTGAAAATTAGATCCATAAGTGTTCCTATAGCTCCATTTACAGCTCCTTTACTTATATCCATGCTGGAAAGTAGCATCACCTTTGCACAAATGGCTAATTTTGGTATTTGATGGAATTTTTCTTCCATCAACCAACTTTGCATTTCGGGCACGTGTGATGCATTACTTTTTATTCCTATCTTCATAACGTGAACGATAGTTTGTCCATCTTTGATTATCTGGAATGTGTGTTTCATATATTGTTGAAGAAGAATATGGAAATCCATACTTGCAACTACTTTTTTGTTTTTTGATAAATATAAAGTGCATGATTTTCTACAATAATGTATTTGTTTTCGTTGCACAAGCTGATAGCTATTTGATCTACTTCATTTTCATTTATCCAAAGAATAATATGTGCATGTACAGAGCCTCGATTTTGAAACTCAAACCTAATCACGTAATGTTGGACATTTCCAAGAAGTGGTTTGGATGATAGTAAATAGTTTTCATGAATTGGTCTAACCTTGCCACAAACAACATTGAACATTCTACTGGACAATTTCTCCAATCATATTCATTGTAAATTTCTTTACCAAGTTTTCAATGTCTTGGATTTCATTCCATCGCATATCGGTTGTTTCATCAGATGTCAAGGTTAGGAAAAAATGTGGTAGTCCCCAACATTCCACCATGGATAGTAAATCATTGAAGTTTCGTCGATGCCAAGATGGAGTTCCAGGTATGTTTGGTCCAAGACTATATTTTAAGACATGTTTGAAGATGTCTTGCTCATTTGCTCTTTGATTTTTTGACATGTATTCAATGATGTCTTTTTCTAGAACTATAGATTGTGTGTTGGAGGACAAGAGAATCGCTTGTCTAATTTGGTACATAATCAATAGACATGGAGGGTACAATGTGAAAATTGAAAAAAATGAGCTAACTCTCATCTTAATGTATTCCAAGAAATTCATTTCACCATCATAAAAGCCATGGCCAAATGGAAATAAGAAAGGAAACAATGTTGATTCCAAAGTAATTGTTTTGTTGTTGTTTTGGTTTATTGGTAATCCTTCGATATTGGTTGTAAATTGTATTGAGCGTTCATGTAGATATCCTTTGCTACGTAATTGGAGGTTCGAGTATTGGTAGATGTTAATTTTTTAGTGTTTTTGGCTAGATGTTGGTTGTGTGATGTCTTCCAAAATAACATAGTTGTGAATCATTGGATCTTTTTGCATTGTTTCAAAATTTGATTCAAGTCGATCTTTATCAAGAAAATCTTTCATTGTGTTCGCAGATACCAAACACAAGCCATTTTGACCAAGTTTTGTTTCATACAAAGTAAGGATCTTTTGTATGATTGGATTGTTTAAAAGATTGTGGTTGAGTAACATTTTTATAATATTTGTTGTTTCTATAGTGTCTCTAGATTTTTGTTGGTTAATATCAAAACAAACTATAGGATTTTTAAATAGGATCGTTTTCCAATTGTTCCTTGTAAATAGCTTGTCGCTCTACTTGTTGTTTCAATCGATACATCAATTAAAGATAAAGTTTGTAGTTCAATGGGATGAAGTTGCAAGATTGACCTTGCGTAACTAGGAGATATGAATACTAAGTACTTTATTCAATTTTTTTTTTTTTGCACATCATGCAAACAAACCATCGGTTTGGATTTTCTTGGTCAGTTGTGTATTCAGACAAAATAGTATTAGCAATGGAATACGGGGGTATTTCATTTATGTCTTTCGAGACAAACATATTTTTGTTAATTGGTTGAAATGTGGATGCTCCACATGATGAGCAACATTTCATATTAGTGACTATTTTATTACATAAGGCAATCCACTGAGATTCTAATGTAGTTATTTCAAACCATGTGTTTGAATAGGGTCGAAATTCATTTTTGAATTTTATTTGGGTTCGACGTCTAGCAAAGGCTCGTCTATTTATTCTATTCATTTTAAGTTCAACTACCTATTATGTTTATCAGTTGAATTTTGAATATGACATTGAAATGATGAGGATCACCTCTTGATTTATTATTTTTTGTTCTAATATTATATCAATTGTAGAAAATCCTGCAAAAGCAACAAATAAATATTTTTAACAAATGTGTAAAATTTATTCAATTGAAGGACATTGATAAAACCAAATCAACTCATGCTAGTTCAAGAGCAGTTCCAACAACAACAGTTTTCTCAAATCCATTTTCAATAATCTAAACCTACAAAGAAGGTGTTGTTAAAATGATTCTAAGCTAGAGCATTTGAATCTAGGCTTGACTTGTGTCACGCTTGAGCCAGTACGTCAAGTTAATTAGTAAATCTAGAAATTCCCAATACTCACTGAAGGAGGGTAGGTCGAGCGATGGCAACTATTCCAACCCAAGTCCACTATGAGATACTTGGAGTGAAGGTCTATCAGTGTTTATGCTTACCTACAACCTACGATTGTTGTTACCATTAACAGTTCAATACGTGAAGATCATGATCACATTTCTTAACATATGCAACATTGTAATGCAGTCGCTACCTCGAAAATTCCCAGTACTCACCGGAGGAGGGTAGGTCAAGATTGAATAGAGAATCTGCTGCAGTTTTCGATTGTTCGGAATTTTATTTGAACAAACAATATGTCTGATAGAAGAGATCGCAAGCTTTAGTTTGAGGGCTCATTGGGTAATAGTACTTCATCACTAATGAGCCATTGGTGTCTGAACCTAGCAATCCCTTCTCTGAAGTTTTCTCTTGCTCGGAGAGGAAATAATTCAATCGCATCCTGAGATGTTATCTCAAGTTGTTTGGTGTTTGCACGCGTGCGTGAGAGAGAGAGAGAGAGAGAGAGAGAGAGAGAGAGAGAGAGAGAGAGAGAGAAGAGAGAGAGAGAGAGAGAGAGAGAGAGAGAGAGAGAGAGAGAGAGAGAGAGAGAGAGAGAGAGGTCATACCAAAAGGTGACTCACAGCGACATGTATGTAAGAAGTGTAAGAAAGATGTCAAGTGTGCATGGTCATGTTCAGTAGAGGTTGATGAGAGTGATGACCTTGAAGCTATTCCATCACAACGTTCTTGTTCATACAAAGTGCGAACAGAGAGTGTCCTATATTGCATGCATTTTGAATGTATAGTAATTGCTTGTCGTGAATCTATGGAAAACTTGAGCAATCTCATCCGCGCCTACACTAATAACTTCTTCAACCTGATTATCTATGTAGGCAAGAGTAAGAGCAAGCAGTCATCTTCGTCCGTCGCCCTTAAATCGTACATGAACATTAATGCACATGAGATATAGCTATGGCAGAGGCATGGAGGGAGTCTCATAGCTTATTGAGATATATATATATATAGAGAGAGAGAGAGAGAACGGAAGGCTAAGGTATTACGAAGGCTGATAACGAAAACTATTTTTCTGTTTGTCCCAACAATCAAACATTTCCCTAATTCCATCTATATTCATAGTAGATCTGGAGCTAGATTGCTGCAAAATGACATTGAACAAGAAGCGTCTGACCTGAAGACTGAAAGAGAGATAGGTGAATCATCTGCTTTTGCAGCTGCAAGCTTGCAAAAGGCTTTAGATGAGAGTCAGATGAATGTCTGTCTTGTTGGTCAGAAGAATGAAGCCCTCACAAATGAAGTGGAAAAGTTGATTGCCTTAATAGGTGAGCTGAACGCTGAGCTTAAGGTACAAAAAGAAAGTGAAAAAGTCCTAGAAGCGCACAGTAACAAGTTGCAGAACGATTTAGAAAAGGCACATTCTAACCTGAAAATTGAGAAGAATAGATTGCAATCCTTATTGCAGGAGAAAGACGCTTTGGAATCAGATCTAATAAACACTAAACTGAAAGCAGATTTCTCCATCAAAGAGCAGGAATCAATCTTGCAAGAAAATGAAGTGGCATACAATATTCTTCGTGACATGGATAGCAAGATAGAGACGAGAAAGCAAAGGCAAATGGATCTGGAAACAGTGAATGAAACTCTTCTAGAAGACCTAAAGGTAGCAAACTATGAGCTAGATAGAGAGAAGAAACAAGCTCAGTCTGCTGCGATTACTATTGAGGTCTTAGATAGAAGGAAGAAACAACGTCAGTCTGCTACAATCGCTATCGAGTGAGCTAGATAGAGAGAAGAAACAAGCTCAATCTGTTGCGATTGCTATCGAGGTCTTGGATAGAGAGAAGAAACAATGTCAGTCTGCTGCGATTGCTATCGAAGTCTTGGAGAATGAGCTGATCGAAAACAAACTCAAGTTTAAGTCAGTTATTGAAGAAAATAAAGCCATCAAAAGAGATTTAGATACTCCAAGCAGTATGATTAGTCCGCTAGGAGATGAGCCTGATCAGCAAAGTTTGGAAGAAGCTAACAAAAAGCTCCAAATTGATTTTGCTTTAGCTCAGGAAAAAGATTCAGCTAGGAAAAGCAAACTACTGGAAGTTATCACTGTTGTTGAAAAGAGCCAAGAGACTAGCAAGGAACTTAGAGCACAAATGGAAATCCTGCACAAAAGGCTACTTAATGAAGATGAAGATCAACATTCAATCTGTTGGTTAAATGAGAAGATAGATCCTTTTGCAGCATTGCCTCGAGACATAGGTTTTTTTCAAAGACGAACAAATTGCAATGGCAAAGTATTGTCCGTGGTTGTTGGGAAGATTAAAACATATAGCAACTTAATGAAGAACTAGTCAGACTAAAATCCTTATTGCGAAAGCAAGAACAGCGAGATCGAAGGGAGATATGACGAACACATGACTTGAGAGAGACAGAGACAGAGAGATGTACCTTATAATAGAATAGATGAAGCCTCGAACCTCTCCTATTTGCCAGCATTTACCTGATTGTCACTATCATACAAGCAATGCACCCCGATACTGACCATCAACACAAAACGCCCCGATCTTCACTCAAGCGCTGGAGATATAGCTCTATGGAGAGAGAGAGAGAGAGAATAGACGCGAGAGAGGGACCCTAGACACACCCAATGGAAAATATGAGAGAGAGAGAGAGAGAGAGACGCGAGAGAGGGAGAGACGTGAGAGAGAGAGAGACGCGAAACAGGGACCCTAGACACACCTGATGAAAAATATGAGAGAGAGACACGAGAGAGGGAGAGACGCGCGCGCGCGAGAGAGAGAGAGAGAGAGGGACCTAGACACACCCGATGGAAAATATGAGAGGAAGACGCGCGAGAGGCACCCTAGATGACGTGTAGACGGTTGGTGCCACATACTCGAGTATACACCCATGAAAAATGCCAGGTCGTTATTAAAAATTGATGACGTGGAATTTTTTATTTTTTATTTTTTAGATGATGATGTGGAATTTTCTCCTTTCAAAGAACTTTAAAATGGGTATTAACTAGCTTTATAAAGAATCCAAATTACAAAATTCATGTCTGGAACACATTCCAACAGCTTTTTGTTTGCAAATTCCAGGGATTTAATCCAATTCCAATTGCAACACAAAGATGGTTCCATAAATGGACTACTATTCGACTACCATTACCTCTTCCCTTGAAATCTTCAATTCCTTGAAATTCTAAATGAACACTGGGAAAAGGAACCCAAATTTTCATAGCCAGTTTAAAAAAATAATCAATGACCTAATATACACCCTCAATTAGCTTCAATATACCAACTTGTTTATTGCATATACTTGAGCAATTTCATTGTTTTGTACATTGTAGTAATTGTGGACTACATGAATGGCTTAATACATCTCTAAATTAGAACCATCTAATTCCAATGATCAGTGTAAAAAATTAGACCAATGAATGCATGGCTATCATAGATGCATAACATTTGCATTCCTCAAGGTTGACTAAGACATCTATGTGTGATATTTGACAAAAGTCAAAGCAATAATAATGAAATAACTTGCAATAATCGAATCACTTCAAACAAACAAATCAATTCTTTGAATAAAACATTATCATCTCCTCTTGAAGAGACAAGTGTTTTTGCCATAGGCTTGTCGAGGGAACTCTCGTTGGAGCATCCCCAGTCCCCAATACATACTTCTTGAATCTGAAGTCAAATAATTTGTTGTTATATATTATCTAATCATAAATTTTGCATTTACGTGGGTCTTTCTTTACAGTATGATGTTCAAAAAAAAGTTTTCAACGTTGGCCAAAATCGTTTTTTTACAGAGCATTATATATCTATACTTTCCATTTTTATTATTGTTTTGAGTATCAAAAGCATCTTAAGGATTATAACAATGTTTGTGCAAATTGAACCTTTCATTTGAATTGATTCCTTACAACCAATGTAATCAAGGGCATACATGGAAGAAGTCTCTATCAATAATTTAAAGGTTCCCAACGATAAATATTCCTTGAACGAGGCATGAATATATATTCCATCATCCATAATTATTCATCACTTAATTCAATATCTAGAAATTCAATTCTAGTACCTTATTGAGAAGAGTGTGAAGCTTGGTCAACTTTCTCTTTTTTTTTTTTTTTGGGTTGGCTTCTGAATCATCGAATAAAAACTGAGAAAAATTGAAAAACTCAAATTTTTTAAATTTAATTTTAAATTTTTTACGTAATTTTAAAAATTTGACAAAAAAGTATTGTCAATACAAAGACAATCAAAATCAAAAAAATTACAAATTGCTCGATTCCTAATGTCATTGATTTGATGCCAGTCTGGCATGCAAAACATACGACATTAACTATTATGTTATCCACAATCACTTAGAATCCACTAACCACTTTTTAGTCTATGATAGTTTTGGGAGAGGAGAAAGAGAAATAATGCAGAATAGGACGATAGCAGCATCAAGCTAAGGTGATTGTCGAAGCTGTGGCTCGACACTCAAGCACTGGTGTCGACCGATTCCTCCGATGTGGACTGCTTTTGACTATCAGTAGGAACAATCTCGACGACAACATGGAGATAGAAAATGCCTATAGAATCATAGCTCATGCGCTAAGGACCGCAAGAAATAATTGCATATCCAAACGAAATATGTGATTTGAGTACAGTCACCGAAGAGGATTGATAGCATGTGATACTACCAATGCTTAGTTTAAAAGTGAAGTTTGATTCAGAATTTGGTGTAGTAATGTAGAAAGATGGCATTCGTCCCTCAGGCTTTGAAGACAACCGTCATCTGATCAAATTCTAAGGAGTCAAGGACGTCCGTGATTTGATCAGACTGAGTGGGCGAACTCAGACAAGTAATTAGGAAAGGTGCAATCAATCACAACACACACATATATCTAGATTAGACATAGATAGTAGAAGGTGTTGTTGATATTTTACACTGAATGCTTGTCACAAGAGCATTTGCTCAATATGGAGCACAAACAACACAACTGATTACAACCTAAATGCGACCAAATTTTTTATGTTGGATCTTCCACATCCTGGTGAGTTCGAGCTGGATGTATATATATAGAATGTACTTGTGATTACAAGAATTCCTTAATTAATCTATAATTATAAGACTAGTTTAATCTGACCAAATGTTGGTCGTGAATATATGTGTAAATCAGTATACCTATAGACAGTAGACAAGTGTATAGTTTACTATGTGCACTATGTTTGACTTTTAGTCGATTGTCAATTCATTCAGACACTTCGGATAATATGGTCAATTGTCGAAGTGGTCGGATGAATCGATCGTCAAAGTAGTCGGAGATGGCCAAGTTTTCAAGCTTTTTCAAATGGTTTGAAATGACATTCAACCATAGATATTAACAAGAATGGATACCCTTTACTCCAGAGATGAAGATTAGCCAGAAGGTCGAGGTATTCGTCCTTCAAATAGTTTGGTTGATTCGATTCTGTGTAGAAGGTCACAGGTATCGAACTGTTGTCCAGAAACCCGTGTATAATACCAGACATTACTCTGCACACAGAATGAGAGTAGTTCTGTAGGTATTGTAGTCTGTGTTAAGAAACACAACTAAAAATGCACAGTGGCAAAATAGAAAACTATGATTCTTACAAGTATCAGATGAGCAGATAGAATACCTAAAGAGGAAGCATCTGACCCTAGATCAATGATTAATTCAAGGATCAAGAATGTGCACAAAGAGTCTTGAATGAGATTGAAACACCAAGGAGGAAACTATGAGCTTAATCTCCAAACAATTTTCCTTAAGGTCACGGTTGGTGCCTCGAGTGTCTTCATCAGGTTCAACACGTCAAAAAAAAATTTATGCTTGATCCTAGGAAGAGCCTTGGTGAATATGTCTGCAACCATTTCAGATGTGGAGCAGTATTCAAGGATCACTTGTCTTGAGAAAACCTTTTTTCGAATAAATTGGTACTGGATCTCAATGTGCTTTGACTTGCCATGAAATCTGAGATTTAGCGACAGTGAAATACAGCTCATGTTATCACATAGAATGGTAGTAGGTTGAAATTGAGTGTGATGTAAATTATGAAGTAGCAGTCTGATCCAGATAGTTCCTTTTGACGCTTGATATGCTGTGATGTATTATGCCTTAGTCGAAGATAGTGCGACTGATTTTTGCTTCCTCGAATTCCATGAAATTGGTCCTCCTGCCAGAAAGAAACAGAATACATAGGTAGATCTTCTGGTAGAGATATTTTCTCCCCAATCTAAGTTGGAATAGCCTTGAAAAACCATTGGGTCGATAACATTTCCATCATAGCACAATGTCTGATCTATACTGCCTTGAATATATTTCATCACTCTCTTTAATGCTTTCCAATGTAAGATCCTAGGATTAGACATGAATTGACTTAATGTGATGATAGTGTATTGCAAGATCTGGTTTGGTGCACATCATGGCATACATTAAATATCATATTAGTGAGCGATAAGGATACTTCGACAAGTCGAGTGTCTCACTTTCGGTGTCAACACATGAAAGTTTGGTAAATATTATGTCTGGGTCCATTGGTGTATCAATTGATTTGCAATCAGTCATATGAAACTTTTATAGAACATTCTCTAGATATTTTTGCTAGCTAAGATATATCTTCTTTTGTGATCTATCTCTAGTAATGTGCATTCCTAATAGTGAATGAAACAAATCACTCTTAGTGGTGTGCAGCAAGAATGTGTCGTTAGACAAAATGACTGCATCATCTATGTATAGAGCTATGTAAACTGAATTGACACCTATGTGTTTGGAATAAACATTGCAGCCAACTAAATTATTTGCAAAGCCTAATTGAACGTTCGAACCAAGCCCTTGTAGCTTATTTCAAACCATAGATTGCTTTGTGCGGCTTGCACACTTTGTGCTCTTGGCCTTTGACTTCGAAACCTTCAGGTTGGAAGATTTATAGCTCCTTTTTGACATAGCTATTGAGAAAGGCTGGTTTGACATCCATTAGATGCATCTTGAGGTCTTCAGCGGCTGCAAGTGCAATGAGAACCCTGATTGACTGCATCTTGACAACATGACTAAATATTTCTCAGTAATGCACTCCTTGGATTTGAGTGAATCCTTTGGCCACCAAGCCTTGCCTTTCATTTTGCAATGGAACCATCATAGTTGATCTTCTTCTTGAAGATCCACGTGTTGTTGATAACTCTCTTGTGTGTGGGGAAGTCGACCAAGGTCTATGTCTGGTTTGACAAAAGTGAGTTGTACTCGCTTTCCATTGTTTCACGCCACTTGACAACATCCTTAGATTTGATTACTTCAACTAGGGTCTTTGGTTCTCTAGATGAAGTTTAGAAAGTTTGAGGTGTATACCTCTCAGGCAGTGTTTGAGTTCTTGAAGATCTCTGAACAATTGGTTTACCAAATTCGAGTGGTGTCTCTTCCTGAATTTCTTTAGATTTGCTCGAGCTAGTTTGATCTGGTCTTTCGACAAGTATTGTCGAATGCTCGGCATCTGTAGCTCAAATTCCTTCGACTGCAAGTTGTCTAGAAGGGACATCATGGGTGGAAGATTGATGTTGTGTAAGATAGGATGAAATGACACAACATCATTTGTCGATGGCTGTTTAGAGTCGTAGAATGCATTCTCTTTGAATATTACATCCCTAGAAACAAATGCTACATTTGTGGATGGATCATAAACTTTGCAAGCTTTATGTTCATCGGGTAGCCAATGAAAATGCATTTTTTTGACCTTTGGTCCAATTTCTTCCTAAGTTGCTTAGGAACATGGACAAAGCATATACAACCAAATATTTTAAGATGATTGACACTAGGTTTGTGTCCATGCCACACTTGATAAGGGATTCTGCTATTGAATGCTTTTGTGCTAGATCTATTTTGTAGATAACATGTTGTGGCAATGGCTTCTACCCATAATTTTGAAGATAAATTGGATTGATGCAGCATAGATCTGGTTGAATTAAGTAGTGTTCAATTATTCCTTTTTGCAATTCTGTTATGCTAAGGTGAATAGGAGGTTGCAAATCGTCTTTGAATACCATGTTCGACCAGATAGTCAGAAATCTCATTTGAGATATATTCACCACCACCATCGCTTCAGAGTGCTTTCACCTTTCTAGGTGTTTGGGTTTCAACCATGGCCTTGAATCTCTTGAAGCATTCAGCTTCAGATTTATGCTTTATGAACATGACTGTCATCCATCTTGAATAGTCATCTATAAAGGTGATAAATCAAAGTGCATCTCGTAAGGATGGAATTGACATTGGACCACAGAGATCACTATGCACAAGATCTTATACATGCTTTGTTTTGATGGAGTGTGTTCTAGAGAACATGCTTCTAGAATATTTGCCATAAATGCAAGACTCACAAAAAAATGATTTCCTATCTAATGAAAGAAAAATATTCAAACCATCCAAGAGAAAGGTAACATTGTACCCCTCATCAGTTTTCTTTGAAATCGAAAGAAGATTCTTAGACACCTGAGGTACATCAAGGACATCCGAAACAGAAATGAAGAATGCATTTTTGAATATGATCTTGACTGTTCCTTTTCCTTTCATGTGAATGGTGCTAGAATCTCTGAGGTAGATGAATTCTTCTCTATTGTAAGCCACATACTCAGTAAATCATTCTCTTTGAGGAGTCATATGTTGGGTAGCACCACTGTCGAGATACCAATTGTCGTAGTCTGCATCACTACTTTTCCAAGCCATTGATAGTTCTGACGGTTTGACATCATCAAAGGTTTCCTCTTTAAATTTTGTCGTATTAGTAGAGTTTGACTGCTGGTGTTGCTTTGCCTCATTGTAGATTCGAATATGCCAATCTTTGATGTCATGGTTCACCCTCTTGCAGTATTTGCAAAAGAGGCACCTTTTGGATCCACTGCTCTCTTATGGAGATTGATGCTTTTGCTACTGTTTCTACATCTGATTCTTGCCCCCTTGCCCTTGGAATTGTCTTTCTTCTTGGTGTATAATACCAGAGATCTATCTTTGACGGACAAATCGCTAGTCTTTTTCCACATCCCTTCTTGAATTTGGTGTAGTAATGCAGAAAGATGGCGTTCATCCCTTGAGCATCGAAGACAGTTGTCATCTGATCAAATTCTATGGAGTCAAGGAAGTCCGTCGATCAGACTGAGTGAGCAAACTAAGACAAGTAGTTAGAAAATGTGCAATCAATCACAACACACACATATCCAGATTAGACACAGATAGTAGAAGGTGTTGTTGATATTTTACACTGAATGCTTGTCACAAGAGCATTTGTTTAGTATGGAGCATGAACAACACAATTGATTACAACCTAAATGAGACATAATTTTTGATGCTCAATCTTCCACATCTTGGTGAGTGCGAGCTGGATGTATATATACACAATGTACTTGTGATTACAAGAATTTCTTAACTAATCAATAATTACAGTACTAGTTTAGTCTGACCAGATGTTCGTTGTGAATGTATATGTAAATCAGTACACCTATAGACAGTAGACAAGTGTACATTTTACTATGTGCAGCGTGTTCGACATTTAGTCAATTGTCAAATCATTCAAACACTTCGGACACTTTGGATAATTCGGTCGAAGTAGTTGGATGACTCAATCATCGAAGTAGTCGGATGAATCGATCGTCAAAGTAGTCAAATGAATCGATCGTTGAAGTAGTTGGAGATGGCCAAGTCTTCAAACTTCATCAAATAGTTTGAAAAGACATTCGAATGTAGATATTAACGAGAATGGATGCCCTTTACTCTAGAGATGAAGATTAGCCGGAAGGTCGAGGTATTCGTCCTTCAAATAGTTTAGCTGAATCGATTATGTGTAGAATGTCACAAACTGTTGTCGAGAAACCCGTGTATAATACCAAACATTACTCTGCATACAAAATTAGATTAGTTTTGTAGGTATTGCAGTTTGTGTTAAGAAACACAACTAAAAATGCAAAGTGGCAAAATAGAAAACTATGATTCTTGTAGGTATCAGATGAGCAGACAGAAAACCTAAAGAGAAATATTTACAAATTTTCTACTTCATAATCTGTTGGTGTTTTGTTTGCTTATAGCTTTGTTTCTTGTTCTGCCTGCTGTCATCAGAGACGGTGGGTTCTTTTTAAGTTTATCGTTCTTGTTTCAAAGCCCGTATCAGACAGAGGATACTGATGAACGTTTTAGTATTGTTTTGTCAGTCAGAGGACACTCAGGTTTGTCACTCTTGCACTGAAGCACATGCATAAACGACCACAATCAGTCAACCATGCATGCCAAACGTTCAACCATCAGATCAGCATGCAAATCCGTTGAACAATGACTGAAATACTTCTCTAATGCTGCAAAAATGAGTTTGAAATCAGATTCTAAACATACTACACTTGCATTATTCCACAAGACTGAAACAAGAAACTATTCTAGCAACATTTTAGAAGTCCAAGAATCAAGAAACCAACCAGTCTTTTGATTCTTGGACATCCCAAGAACATCAAGAACAGAGTTGAAAGGGGATATGCAAGAATTAGTTCACAAACCCAACCTATTTAGTTACCTGAATGCTGATTCCTACATTAATCCACAAACAAGAAATGAAATCTAATCCACTCTAGGAAAGCAGGAAAACTAATCCACTCTACTATCCATAACCACACACGTAGGAGGGAAGGACAAGATCATAAATGCATCACTCAAGAAACAAGCATGACCAAAGAGCTCAATGGATGCACCAAAACTCGTGGAGGCTCTTCTCATTTCAGCATGGAGTGGGTACAATACACAAAAAGGCCCTCTTCTCAAAGATGGAGTCTCTTAAATAAGCAAGAGAGATCCTTAGGTGGCATCATGGTGGCATTTCCACATTACACAAATTACAAGTGGAATAATGCTCTCCACTAGAGGTCACCATCAAAAGGTGGCTCACTCTACTTTCTTTAAGAGGGGTCTACTTGCATTTATTACTTTTGCCTAGAAATACTAGTTCCTACATAGTCATTCCATCTTTTGGGATTCACCATGAGACTTACACAGTTCTTGCTTGTCATTCCTAACTAGCATTTCTTGGCTCTCAATCTTCGTACGTCTCATCTTCTCAAAGATCTCCTTGGTCTAATTAAGAGGTGCTCGTAGGTAGCTCTGGCCAAGTATTTTGGGGATTCGTCAGAATCAGCCACCATCATCCCACCCCTAATGTGTTGCAGGACCCATTGCAACTCATATTGAATGATGTCGCTCTGCTTTGCATTGGCATTTTCGATTGTCACTTGGAAAAGTGTAGATCTTTGTTCGCTTGCATATAACCAAGTGTTTATTGTTGCCGGTCTTTATCAAAAACTATTTTTGCAACTTGCCACAATTTAACCAGAATGTCCTATTGCTACAAGTGGTTGACATTCTCAAAATTGGAGAGCTCCCAACAACTTCACAACTTGCATGCCTGAGTGCTTCCCATGTGTCTTTTTCTCTTATCACTTGTATCTACCATTGACGGTTTCATCTCTGGTTTCTTGGCAGGTACTAACTTCTGGGAGGTTTGTATCCTCCATTTTGCTTCTAGGCATTTATGTAGTTCCTCTCTCAGTTGAAGTTCCAGTCTTAAGAAAAACCTTCGTTCTGCAGGTTGCACAAACTTTGATTATCAGTCTTAAGGGGATGGACTCATCATCAAAAAATTGGTTGTAAGAACAAGTTTGGATGGATGGTTTGGTAATGGTAAGGAAACATGATGAAGGCTTGGTGGAAGGGTGAAGGAACTGATAGTTCTACAGTTGCAGCCTTGGACCCTTGTAATGTCGAGCTTTGACCACCACTTGTTGGGTGAGGAGCTCATTTTATTCTGCAAGTTCACGATTGTCTTCATCTTTTTTTTTCTGCAGCTCTTTCTTTTGATCCATTACTTTCGGATCTCTTCGGGCTTCATAGGAGGGGATCCAACTATCATTGCTCCAGAGAGCTTCTTTTGAATAAGATCGATCTGACTCAACTATTGCTTAAGTTTTGTCCTTTCCTCAGCTTCTTGGATCTTTCTCTTTACTTCTTTTAGTTGCTTTGTTTGTTTCTTAGATCTTTTCTGGCTGACCAACCATTGTAGGTGGTAGTTGGTCTCCGCAAGACACTTGCAATGATCTTTTAGCCACTTCGATAAGACTATAAAAAATCGGAGATTTCTCAAAAGAACGGTGAACTTATGATAAACAAACAGATGGAAGGAAGGGTGGTGGTGGTGGTGACAACAGTAGATGGCACGGGCAATAGGCATGAGAATGGGTACAGAAGTATAGCAAGAGGCTGGTTGAAGAAGGAGACTGATTTTCCAATGCTTGTGTTTCCCTTTCTGAAGGATCTTCGTCGTGACTAGGGTACTTCTTCTAGTTAAGTTGCTTTGGATTGCCCACCTGTCTTCTTAGCCTTGTCGTTATCGTCTTTGGTTTTGTGACCTTAGCTGTTTATCTTGTTGAGGATGTTGTTGGCAATGTGGCTGCTCCAGTGGATGGCTGCATATCCACTCTCTCTCTCCCCAAAAAAAAATCTATTGGTGGGGATGTTCTTGCTTGTAACTGTTCATGCTCCAGATTGGATCGGCGTGTGGAACACGTAGTTGAAACATGTTGAACATGCGACTGGACTAAAGATTGAACAAATTTTAACTAAATTTGTTTCAATCTTGTTGTAGTTGACTCGAAGATTGATATGGCAAGGAGATGCAGGAATCGACTCTGACGTGATATGTATTTTGCAAATTTTCAGTATGCTCAAAGATTGTAAACTCTGTGCAAGGTGATCTGCAGATGGATAGATGAATGAAAATGTGTTCATGATATGCTCTACGGAAGACTCTGGTAAGTAGCTATTTCTCATGCAACAAGCACACACTAGGAATGAAGAGGAACAAGAAAATAAACGAACTATACAAAAAGTGAGAACTGTATAGCACTTGTCGAACAAAACTGGCATTCATCAACATTGATAATTCACCTTGACAATTGCAATATTCCATTTGTTTGTAGAGTAATGAGACTTACTCTGATATCCCCTTGTCAAAACAAGACAGGGCTGGTAACACTAAATCTATCATCATTGATAACAGATATTGTAGGATATGACTTGAGATGCAGATATGGTTGAGGTAGTATGTCATGAGTACCTCTCTAAGCAAGAGATTTAGAACCGAATCTCTATCTGGATTTTCGATTCCTAGATTTATTGTGTATTGGCACATTGGAAATCTTATCAGCATGTGGAAAGACAAATAGATTTGAGGTTACATAAGGGAAGAAAAATTGTCAATTCCCTATGGAGGTTGCTTTTGGTTGGACATTGTAGCAGATGACGGAATATCAGTTTCACTTTCTTCCTACAATGACTCGTTTCATATTAGTGTCTTTTTACATTATGGAACTGGTGAATTGTGTGGTAATGTAGAAGTTTTCAAGAAACTTCTCGAGTGAGTAGCAGGTTGAGCAGTTGGGTGCTATGGTGCTCGTGTTGTGTTGCCTTGAGGATCCTATCATGAGTCATAACTAACGTGGCGGGCAGGTAGGATCTTACTTGGTTGTTTCGGACAGTCTTTGAAACTATGTTTCTGACACAGTTGGGACACTCGGCATGGTATTTGGTCTTGACTGGACAATCAACCATGAAATGGTCGGTTTCACCACAGATGAAACATATGTTGTTCAATGGCTCTTGCGTAATGGCATAGCCACCTTGTATGGCTAGTGGATCTGGACTTTCAAGTGGATATTCATGATAAGTCAAGGAATGTCCAGATTGTGACGGTTGTTCTTCATATTGTTGGACTGTATGTGCTTGGATAGGCTGATATGAAGGACAAGCATCAGCAAGATGCATAGCCCGGCAATGTGGGCACCATATTGGTTTTCGTCTATAAGGTACCTATGCAAGGTTTGACTGACCAGGCATACTGCGTTGGATAGACTTCAGGACATTTTGAAACTCATCTGTGAGTTTCTCCATCTGTAGTTGGTGTTGCTTATTAAGCAACTCCAACTAGGACTTCCAAAGCTGATCTCGGGTATTCTCGACCTTCGACTCATGGACAGGAGCACGTGGTGTTCTCCTTTCCCTAGATTCATCAACATATGATCCTTCGTCTTCTTCCTTGATGGCATCAGACATAGCTAACTTTAGACTCGTATATTCATCATTGTCTGATCCATCTTGGAAGGCCAACTAAAAACCAAATGATGAGTATCTATTCGGAGGGCTGTTCTTGTACTTGACCTTTTAAGCACTTGAAACGCTCAATATAGTCTCGTACGCGTTCATCTTTTGCCATCTTGATGTTACTCAATTTGATAAAAGGACTCTCTATCAAACGAAATGGCTTAAAACACTTGATAAAGGACTCTTTCAAAATTGACCAGTCTGTCTTATCTTCACGATCAAGGTTAAAAACCAATCTCGTGCTTTAGCGATTATGGTCATGAGAAATAGTTTGACCATAGCGTCAGGAGATGTTTCACCGTAAACGTCACACGTATTCTCAAAGATTTGCAAGAATCTTTGAGGGTCCGAACTACCGTCAAACTTTGGTAGATCTAACTTGGGTGTTCTCCTTTCAAGATGAGCTCGGTGAGTGGCGAAAGCTCCATTCAGTTGTGTTCTAGCGTTTGATGCTTCAACACCATGAACATGGGCTTGTGCTCGCAAAGACTCGGCTCTATCAGGCTCTTGTCTCTCAAATGGGTTTGTGGATGGCTCGTGGAGTTGAGACCGCATTCGGTAGAACCTATGACATCTAATTTGTTCAGCTATAGGGGACCGCATTTCGTATGGATAATCTGCTGGGATATTCGGATCAGTAAGGTGGTCCATTCTGTACGGTTGTGTCTTTTTTGTGTTTTGTGTGAATTTTTGGTGTTTTTGTCTTTTTTAATTAATTAATTTTTTTTAAAAAAATCTTGAAAAAAACGAGAAAAAGCTTGAAAACGAGAGATTTTCGAAAAAATCAGAGAACCTTGAAAATTTTAAAGATAAAAAATTCTCAAAAATCCAAAAACTCAGAGAATCTCAAAAATTTCCAGATACACGAAGTTTTCGAGAAACGAAAAAATGTCAGTTTAAAAAAGCGAAAAACTTGAAAGCACAAACAACATCGAAAAATACGAAGGTTTAGGGTTAAGGTGAACAAGATAAAAATACGAAGGTTTAGAGCTAACGTAAAAAAGATGAAAATACGAAGGTTTAGGATCAAAACGAAAAATACGACAGTTGAGGGTTAAAACACAACAATGTAAAAGCGAAAAACGCGAAGGCGGTAAAAACCCAGAAAATGCGATGTTTAGGATTCTAAAAATGCGAAAAATGCGAAGGCGGTAAAAACCCAGAAAATGCGATGTTTAGGATTCTAAAAATGCGAAAAACGCGAAGGCTTACAAAAAAGCGAAAAACTAAAAAATGAGGTTGGTTGAAAAAACGAAAAATGCAACAATGTAGGGTGGCGAAGAAACAAAATCCGAAGGTTGCGAAAAAAGCTCGAAAAAAAAAAATGTGAAGGTGGTGAAAACCCGAAAAATGTGATTTTGGCAACTTGAAAAATTGGCGAAAAAACTTGAAAACAAAAAAGACTCAAAAAAATGCAAAAAAAGCTCGAAGACATCAGGACGCAAAAAAATCTCGAAAGTCAAAAAAAAAACTCAAAAAACGTGAAAGAAAGAAAAAAAACGAAGAAAGCGAGAAAGGCTTGAAAAAAACGAAGGACCTGGTCAAAAATTCTCGAAAAAAATGAAGTCGCGAAAAAAATTCGAAAAGATGAAGTCGCGAAAAAAACTCAAAAATAAAAAGCATCTGACCCTAGATCAATGATTAATTCAAGAATCAAGAATGTGCAGGAAGAGTCTTGAATGAGATTGAAACACCAAGGAGAAAACTATGAGCTTAATTTCCAACAAATAGAACCATCAGAGTACATGCGTATAACCACTCAAAACAATTGTTGACCTATCATGCATGTCAGAATCACTCATAGAATCGCCAAGCACCCAATTTTCACAAGCACAGTACACTAAAGTTGGAAAAAGATAGGACAACAAGGAGAATTATCATCTCAGCAATTGACTATTGTTTGAAGGTCTACTCAACATCGACAAGAGCTTGATTGTTATATCCCTCAAACACTCATCAGTTATGATGAACCTGCCTCAGTAGTAGAAGCATTGTCGAGCTCAAATGTAGACAATTGGAGCACTGCCATGAATGCTAATTATAATTCACTGATGAAAACAAGACTTGGCGTCTTGTCGAAGCTCCTCCTGATGCAAAGATTATTGACACTAAGTGGATCTTCAAGTTGAAGCTCAATCCAGATGGTTGTATAACCACATGGAAAGCTCGACTAGTTGTCAAAGGGTATGAACAAACATATGGAATCGACTACATTGAGACTTTCAGTCTAGTCGTAAGACTTCAGTCAATTCAAGCATTACTTGCTATTGTAGCTGTTGAAGATCTGGAAGTCCACCAGATGGATGTTCAGACAACGTTTCTAAATTAATATATACAAGAAGACATCTATATCTATTAGCCTGAAGGTTACGTCCTTCAAAACCAAGAACACAAGGCATGTAAGCTACAAAAAGCTCTTTACGGGCTAAAGCAAACTCCAAAGGCCTGGTTTGATAGAATCAATTGATTCTTGTTGCAACACGACTTCATTTCAAATTTTGCTGACTCTAATGTTTATCTCAAACACAGAGACCCAAGCTATGTTATAATAGCTCTATATGTTGATGACTCTCTGATCATCAGCAATTCGAATCAGTTGCTTCATGAGACAAACTCACTATTGTTGAAGGAATTTGAAATGACCGATTCAGGCCCAATGAATTAACTCCTCAAGATTGAGATATCTAGAGACAGAGCAAGTAGAAGAATCGTGATAAGCCAAGAAAGATATCTAACCAATGTACTTTACATGTATGGCATGGAAGATTGCAAGTCAACAGACTTGCCTATGGATCCAGGATTCAAATTATCAAAGGACATGTGCCCGACGACTGAAGAGAAGAAGGAGATGTGCAAATACCCCTATCAATCAGTAGTTGGATCGATCATGTATGCCATGGTCTGTGCATTCGACCCGACCTTGCTTATATAGTTAGCACATTGTCACAATTTATGTCGAATCGCGGCTTACCTCACTGGAAGGCTCTATTGAGAGCACTAAGATACATTCAAGCCAAGAAGCACTATGCTCTGTGTGATAATGGAAATACAGAGGATGCTTTAACTTTATATGCTTATTTTGACTCTGATCAACTTTGATTGGACTAGAGATGTGGACACACGAAAATTCACTTTTGGCTACTTATGATTTCTAGTAGGAGGACCCATTTCATGGAATAGTCGAAAGTAGGAATACATTTCTTTATCTTCCACAAAGTCCGAATATATTGCAGCCACCTCTACAGTGAAGAGAATTATATGGCTCATAAGATTGCTTCAGGATCTGATGTTTCCTCAACTCAGACTAACTATACTCTATTGCGACAATCAGAGCTGCATAGCTCTATCTCTGAATCCACAAACTCACTCTAGAACTAAACACATTGAAGTTCAATTTCATTTTCTTAGAGAAAAAGTTCTAAACAAGATTGTCAGATTAAGTTACTGTCACACTAATAATATGTTGATTGATATGTTGATTAAACCTCTATCGAGGGAAAAGCCATTAATTGATGTAACTTATTGAGCTTCATTCAAGATCTTAGGAGTTAAGCTTAAGAGGGGGGGGGGGGGGGGGGGGGTGTTGGAGCTCATCTTCACTCCTACTCACCTAAATTTATCTCATGAGCACCAATATACTATGTAAATATTCTCTCTCTATAATAGCATGCAGTCTTAGTTGCACAAGTCGAATAGTCTATGCAATATATCGACATTGAAAAAGAAACATGATCGACTTCATCGATATTGACTGCACCGACTCGACTCCATCGACATCCTAATTTCGACTCCATCAACATCTTCTCAAGGGTAAACCAATCGACTCGACTCGTTCGACACCTTTGACAATTATCAACTAGCACTATAGTCAAATGGAGCTCTTTCTCTGCTTTGTTCGTGACATAGACTATGTCACAGTTCAATTCAGTACTTTGTAGTAACTACACTGCTTCACGACCGTTACTCACACAGTTGTTATAATTGACGTATGTATATAACATCAACACACTATGGCAAATAGATATACAGAGAAGATGAGTCAATAATCACTGGTAGCGTGAATCAGAGTTCCTCTGTGGACTCCCTTGTATCACTACAACACCCGTCGCGATTTGCGATGTGAATCGCGAGCTTGATTTTTTTTTAATTCGTCGCGGACGTCAGAAAAACACGTCGCAATGAGAATATCGGATTCCGACGTCTTCAGAACACGTCGGAATTCGACATGTGCAGAATGCCGGACTCCCGGCGCCTCTGTCGAATTGTCGGACGCCGAGAGCCACGTGGACATTGCATTTCGACGTCCGCGTCCAATGTGGTTGATCTGACGTGGATGTCAGATTTTGACATCCAATCAGCACGTCGGAATCTGACGTCTATTCTAGAAAAAAATCTAGAGAACTGCCCAAAAATGTCCAACGACGTATAATGGGACGTCAAATTTTGATGTCCAATATGGATGTCCAAATTCCGACGTCTATTAACAGAATGTTATAAAAAAACACGGAAAATCATGACATTGCAATATCTTATTGTATTACTTTTTGAAAATACAACATTGCACAAAGTCTTGCAATTCCTAGTTAGTTAAGACATTGCACATCTTGAAATAAGACATTGCTCATATTTCGGAATCCAACATACAAAACCAATAACAATATTGTGATCAATTGCAATAATATATATATTGAAAGTGTATATGAATGTATCACAAAATTGCTGCTTTCGCAGTCTCTCTAACTTACGATAGACGAACTAAAATTATATTAAAAACCTAATCTACTCGTCATCGTCTTGACTTCCGCTCTGCATGAAAACAAACAAACAAGACACATTAGTATTTAATGCTTGATCATACTAATGGTTAAAAGTGAACAAGTGTGCATTTTACATTAATAATATACAAAGAATATAAAATTTGAATCTTTCAAAGAAACTTACACATGGAGGATTACCCTCGCTCTTCAGTTTATCGACTAATGCCTCGTATGATTCCCTAAAGGCAAAGTCGTATTCTTCCTTGGTTGGTAGATGTCCATAGTCTGCCAACTATCCATTCAATTTAAGTTGGAATTAGTTTAGGGCTAGGTTGGAGTAGCTAGTCAGAATGCATGTTAGAAAAATAAATCATATGAAATCAAAAACAAACTATAAGAGTAGTTTAAATTCACTTACCATGCTTGCTTGCAAGCCCGCCTTTCCACTCGAGTTGCCTATTCCATGCATCCTAGCGGCCGCGACATCTCTTTGAATCTTGTATTTATCTGGTGTTTTTTCATCGTTTTTTACATTGTTCCAATGTGACCTTGAAACCAACTGGGTTTGGATTGCCCGTTCCTATAAGCTTGTCGTGTTGTGTCACGACGATGTCTTATCCACAAGCTCATATGCTTATGGATTTTCTTCGAGTTGAATTCCTCGTCTTGTGGGAATTCGTCACGAAGGGTACCAAAAATCTACCGTTTAAGTTCGTTAGATTGTTCGGACCATTTCATAAACAATCTATCGCCAAAATGGCGTTGGCACAAAGACTACAATCGGTCCATAACCACCCTCCCTTTACGGTTGGCGATTATGTTCCCTTGAGGATCCACGTCATAATATAGATTCGTGGATGACTCTTCGATAGGGGCGGGTGCCGCGGCCGCTTGTGAGGTACCACCCTTGAGGTCTTGGCGAAGCATACTTTGCAGACACTCCTTTGTATCATCTTTTCTCTCTTCACTTTCTTTCACAAAAACAAACAAAACAAAGTTTATCTTTCAAACAAAAAGCAAACCAAAAACTTCAAAAGCTTTCGATATTTTCAACACCAACCTCAAAGAACCAAAAGCATGAATTGATCTTCAAGAATCTCAATAATCGCAATAATCGCTCCAAAAACGCTTTCAATCGCTCCAACTTGCACAAAACAAAGTGAGAAAGAAGGTGTTGGATCGCGCAAATTCAGAGAAATGAAAATGACGTCGGATTTCGACGTCCTCCAAACACGTCGGAATCTGACGTCCTTGTCAGTTCAGGCCTAGATGCCAGACGCCAGATGCCAGACACCGTGGACTGGCTTTTGGATTGCTAAACGTGGACGTCAGATTCCGACGTCCACGTCGCATAACACATAGATTTTTTTAAAAAGAAAAATGCCACGCCATATCCACGTCGAGATGTCAAACTTCGACATGTCGGATTTCGACGTGCACTTTAAAAATTGGTTGCCGCCACAATTTTCCGATCACCGGACTTCCAGTTTGGGATTTTTTGCCTAGACGTCGGATTCCGACGCGTCGAATTGCAAAAATATGTCAGACGCCCACGTCGGAATCTGCGTGTTATTGTGTATCAGACTATCCGATTCCATAGGATCAGAGATCTTTATAGAGAGTGAAAGTAATTCAAGAAGTAGATATAATATTCAATCTGTAACTGGCATAATAAGTTCACAACACATAGTGCGCTACTGTTGTGAACCATTATCGGGCACAAGATCGTGATCTGATCGTTGTATTCACAACAACTTAATGCAGATTCTCTATTTTCTTTATGTGTGTTTTGAACTGATGAATGCTTTCTGATAATTCCTTTCTCTTGTTTTGATACTGTTCCATGACTCATTTGGAATATCTATCTCGGAGGAAGCATGGTTGTAGTAGATGCCTAACTGTTTCGCTCCTTTCATGGTTGTGTTGACACCTACTAAGATATTCCTCTGGTTGATCTAAGTAATAGTCTGAATCAACAGATTGGTAAAGATCCTATCATAAGTTGATGTTGAGTTTTTCTCTTGACTGGATTTCATGTTCAGCAAGAGTGGTATTAGAGCTGATAAAATAATTCCCAATACAAATACTTATTCTACTTCATTACAGAAACCCAACACAATCTATACTAGATTTAACTCTATCTAGACACAATTTAATATTGCAACTCTTATGATTAGTTTTTCGATTATGAAGGTGATATTGTTATGTTCATTATTAACTGAGGTTAATTAGTCACCAGCCCTTTTTTAAAGGTGACCATTCGAAACTATGACTATTTTTTGAGTTTATTGGTAGTAAATAATTAGTACTTGGACATCAACGATGAGAATTATATTACTATAACAAGATGATAGCTTGTGGAGTGAACCGGGGTTGGTTGCCTTATAATATCATCCTTATATACTTACTGTTATGCTGCCAATATGGGTATGAGTTATTAGATCATCTAGTGCCTGGGTTTGGCGTCCCTAGCTTAATGAGAGTTATGGTGGTATGGGACACCATGCCAAGGACTCATGAGATGAATATGCTAGTGACATAATAAATATCGTAAGTTGAGAGTGATAATGGATTATAGATGGAAAATTAGAATGATATCAATTCATAACCTAGAGGGCTACAACATATACTATTAAATTACCTTCTCAGATAGGTAAATCACTAAATTCATATTATTGTCTACACAAAGTGCTAATACTTATCTTCAACATTGTCACTTCATAACATCCCTCTCAAATATTTGTCACTTCAACTAGTTTATCGATGTTTTCTCTTTCCTTGGACATACTTGCTCTAAAAGAGCTAAGATCTCTGATGTATTGAGATACCATGAATCACAATTGAATTGTGAATTGCAAGATGTAAAAGTGACAGATTCATAATTGTTTGTTAGATTGATTTAGTGTGATGCCATTGAATGTACACCCTTGTAAATTTGTTTAATTTTCGATTACTTTGATTGAGAGAGAGAGAGAGAGAGAGAGAGAGAGAGAGAGGGGGGGGGGGGGGGGGGAGGGAGGGTACGCTCATGTATTTGCAAGGTACTTAGGAGAGAGAGAGAGAGAGAGAGAGAGAGAGAGAGAGAGAGAGAGAGAGAGAGAGAGAGAGAGAGAGAGAGAGAGAGAGAGATCACGAGTATATCTCTCTTTCTAGAGTCAAGATCTCCACAAATTTTGGATGTCGAATGCGGTAAATTTCTAAAACCTTTTTTAAGCATCGTAGCGAAACAAGAATAAGAGAACCCAACGTCAATGAATGGTCACTATATATTCCGCATGAGCGTGCACGCAATGAAGCTTATAATGAGCGTTGTGACCGAAGCAGAGAGGGCCATTGGCCCAAGAATCTAAACCTCCCCTCCTATCTTTCAACCACCTAGAGGAGAAAAGAAGTAACCCCCCTCCTCCCCAAAGGTAGGTTAAAACTTGAAGGCTTGAAGATTCTAATAAATACAGCACCCTCCCCCTCATTCTTATTCTTATTCTTCTTCTTCTTCTTCTTCTTCGTAGCACAGTGTGAAAAGGGATGGAGACGCTGCATTTCTTATCTGAACTCATATCAGATCGAGCTTTTCTGATCTCATTAGCGCCATGGCACAATTTGCGATTGCATCATCCATCCATCCAGCGAGGGAGCATGCTCTAGGCGATCAGTCAATCTCTGAGGCGATTGTGAGGACAAAGCATTCAGATCGGGCTGAGAGGCTGTCTCTTCATTTTCCTATTTTGGTTATTTGCATGCTGTGGTAGCTTGAATGATAATGTGGATCGTCAAAACTCTGGCGTGAGCGCCTGTGCTTGTAGATTACTAGCAGGAAAAGTCTGCTCAACAAATCTGGTATTGCCGTATATGATTTGTTTTCAATGTCGAGCAGTGCTGGAACCTCTTCCAAGCTTCGTGTTAATAAGATTGTTGACGCAGTCAACTATGCAAGATAGGTGATAGAAAGGTGTTAAATAGAAGATTCGGATTTAATTCGTTAAATGTTATCAGGATCTGAATGCCTTCTGTTCTTGAGACAAAAGGAAACGTGGATTGGTTGTCCGATTCCAAAATAAGTTTCTTCTTACCTAGAGAAAGTTTTCGGATTTTATAGAGTCCGAATTTACTTGCCTATTAAAGGCGGTTTGGCAAAATACCCTACCAAGCTTTTTTGCCTACCGCCACTGTTTACGATATTATAAGAATTGCATTCAATGGTTCTGGATCGTATTTTGGATTCTGTAAAGATTGAAATTATGGACAAAAATTCTATCTGAATTAAGAGAACGTGGAGAGTTCGATTTGAATCAGTGGTTGATTGCTTTTGGCTAAATGCATCATTTTTCTGTGTTCACAAGAAAGTACATCGAATAAGGAAATGGACAATGGCTCTCAGTCGCACTTAAGAGGCGATTTTCCTCAAGAAAATGGAGAAAGGTACTCGCTGGCTGAATTTCCTAGGATGACAGCTGTGGATCTATCTTCTCCCACCAGATCTCCTGATCATGGCATGATATTCAACAACAGGTGTGTGTGTGTGTGTGTGTGTGTGTGTGTGTGTGTGAGAGAGAGAGAGAGAGAGAGAGAATGTAAAATGTATAATGTATGCTGTGATACACAAAACTCAATTCCCATTTTTTGATTCGTCCGTTCGAAATGAGGGTTTTGACTTACCTTGTCCATTGACTTATCTTGACCATAAGCATTGCTAATTATGGTTTTGACTTATATTGACCATAACTAGAGTGCTAATTATGGTTTTGGCTAGTTGTCAATTGCATGCTTGAAGTATTGCTAATGATGGTTTTGGCTAGGTGTCAATTGCATGACTTCATGCTCTTGGAAACTCTTATTTCCAATCCTAGGAGAGATGCTTGGAATGAAAAGAGGTTTTTCAAGAGAGAATTCGTTAATATGAAACAGGTTCATGGTGGGAATTTTAGGGCAACGATGCAAAAACTGGAGAGAATGTCAGTTTTGAGAGAGAGAGAGAGAGAGAGAGAGAGAGAGAGAGAGAGAGAGAGAGAGAGAGAGAGAGAGAGAGAGACACACACACACACAGACGGCTTCTCTCGTGGCTTGCCCTGAAATACACGATTTTTTGCAAATCGAATGGAGAGTAGTGCGAAATTGAAACTGAGCTAGAATTACCTAGCAATACATTTTTTTTTGCCATGAAATCGTATTTCCATTTGTCTGTCTTTGGTTACACACAAAAACAAGAGGCTGTATTGACAAGATTTTGTATAATTTTGCACTTACCTTTTAGTTAATGTTCAATTTATAATTTATATTATGCACTCCTTTGTCAGCTCCGCATATTCGAAAAATTCTCGCAATGTTGAGGACACTCAAGAGAGCTCTGATCAGGATGAAGGACCAGCTTCTCCCACACATGAAATCTTTGATCGAACAGAGAGGGAGTCAAAGCTGGAGCTGTACGAGATTGATCCTCTTGTTGATGTCTTGGGCCTCAAAAGGTACATTTCCTAGTCCTGAAGGAATCTGTTGGTCACAAAGCCTGTTTGAAATTTGAAATTGGATTGGCTCCTTCCACCTATAGGGCTATACTAAGCTCACATTACCCCTAACGAATGTTCTTAAGGGAGTGAAGAAACTAGGAGCTGCATTAAGATCCTTGCACAAAAGTTTTGAAATTTTGAAATGTTTCTTGTCTATAGCTCTTGTGTGACACATTGTCGGATCCTAACAAGTCCTATATGGTTGAAACAGATGCCATTGACTATGTTCCAGGAGCAATCATGTGTCAAGACAGTAGACTGATTGCCTTTGATAACAAGAAGTTGGACCTTCGCACTTGCTCATAGTAGATATTCCACTCATAGGAAGGAACAATTTGTGATCATCCATGCCATGAAAATCTAGATACATTACTTTATAATGATGATAGACCATTAGTCTCATCAGTTTTTATCTGTGATATCGTTGACTTGAGAGGTTGTAACTTGTAAGGCATTGTGGTCTTACTTGATGCAAAGAACGAATACAACAATCATAAACTTTTTGCGAGACACACATTCGTAGCATTTAATAGAATAGATTATGTAGTTGAACAGAGGCTTTTCCAGGAAGATTTTGGCAATAAGATAGAGAAAGAAAGTCGAGAGGACAGAATTGCCAATCTTAACAAACTTTAAAACCTTCTACATCCCTTTGTTAACTGGTATAAAGGAAGATTTTGGCGATAAGATAGAGAAAGGAAGTCGAGAGGAAAGAATTGCTAGCAAAAAACTTGAAAATCTTGTACTTTTCTTTGTGCACTGGTATAAAGGAGAAGTTCTAGAAAACTTACCTTGATTTTGAGTGTTACGAATTTGGGCTGCATTGTTGATATACTTAGACATGAAGGTTCAATTTTCTTTCAAATGGAAGAATGGAAAAGGCGGGAACGTGGCTTACCTACAGAGATGGTACCATAAGATTTGTGGATTGAACATAATTTAAGTTTGAATTAGAGTTTGAGCTAGAAGTAGAGCAAACCATATTGAACCTGTTTGAAATGACGACGAACCATGTTGAATCCATCCGAAGTGACAATGAACCTTAGCAAACCATATTGAACCTCTCTCTCTCTCTCTCTCTCTCTCTCTGTCTCTCTCTCTCTCTCTCTCTCTCTCTCTCTCTCTCTCTCTCTCTCTCTATGAATCCGTCCGAAATCATAATGAACCATAGCAAATCATAGCAAACCACATTGAACCATAGGAAATTCCAAAGAACAACATTTATTCCATAGACATAGCCTCTGCATAGATACGACACGTGGTAAAATATTTACAATATATATCGTTAGATTCAGTGCTACTATAAAATAACTCTTCCTCATATGACGATGAGGGTGATGTCGGTGGTGGTGAGCCCCTGTCTCTGTCTCTCTCCCCAATCTGGCTCCCACCACCTCCTTCTCCTCCCTCTCCCTCTCCCCCCCGGCTGCCTCCAATCCCCCTCCCCGTCACTCTTTCTAGGCCGTCTCCTAGCTTGCCGTGCCTGTGTATCCAAACTAAGTCTTGCACCCTATGAAGGTCATACAAATTGGGAGGATGCCTGAAATGCAGCTACTTGTGATGCCCCACTCCTCTCTACATACAAGGAACCCAAGCCCCCCACTTAGGGCCTCTGGGGTGCCCCTTAGGCCAATGTGAAGGACGAATGGCTCCTCCCGTCCACAAGCATCTGAGTGATATCAACCCCCCCACCCCCAAACCCCATGAAACCTTTTCATCTCCCTCTTCCCCATATCAACTGGTCTCCTATGGCGTCGTGTAGAGCGGACCTCAACGTACATCTACTTGTGTAGCTCTTGAAAGATCTCATATTTGACCTCGTCCTACATACGAGGTGCTCGAGGAATGGTGGCCTCTGTGTTGAGAGCATGTAGAATTCATAGTTCACCTACAACCACAAATTTAAAGTTTCACTTGTGTGCTAACAAGATACCACAACACTAATGCTGATGAAAATCAATACCTACCACCATTAGGTAAAATAAAAACTAACCTCCAACAACTCTCCCTCTCTCATGTAGCGTCGAATTGTCATGCATTGTTGGACACGTACACCAGCGGCCTGCACTTATCAATTGGGAGCCGATTTCTCCTCTTCGTGTGATGCATGTACTAGGTGCTCTAGTTCCACTCACAAATGCTAAAGATTTCGAGTGGAGTGGCCAAGACAATCCCACCATGTTACGACCCACGGGACGCAAGTGGTCCTCCCTAATCCGGCATTGCTCTCATGGAAAAGGTTCAACACCTTGCTCAAACATGATGATGATGAGCATGAGCCTACCGAGCATGTATTTATCGACGACGGCATCATCGAGTAGAGCATTGGTGCTACTGACATACTCATATGCATCACCATCCTTTTTGGTTTGCCGATTATTGCATTTTGCTACTTTTTGCTGGAGCCTAGTAGTGCTAAGTGGACAACGGACCTGTAATCCAAAATTTCATGTAATCTTCTCTCCAATTATGAATACATTGAGGATTTGTGGTCCTAACTCCTTGCAATTGGTTAATACGTTTTTGATCTACATTTGTATGGTCTTGTTCTGTGATTTTCTATTGCTAAATGCTATCATTGTTATGAATGATTTAATTTAGCTAAGTTGCGTCACAAAGAAACCTATTTTTGTAGGATAACTGGCAATATTCATTTTTTTAGACATACCACTGCAAAAACGATAATTTTACACTTTAAAAGTGGGTAAAAACGTTTCAAACGTTTGGATGATTTTTTCAAACGTTTGAAATGCGACGTTTCAAATGTTTGGTTGCAACCATGGTTGCGTCTAGTAGACGGTCTACTAGGCGCAACACATATGACATAGGCCTCAGCACTTCTACAAGCTCTGTTGGCTATGTCCAAAATGCATCTCCAAACACAGTGTAACCACATCCCCCTATCTGCCACATCGATTGCAATAGCTCAAAGCCTTGTAGAACAACCACAAAGCATGTATAGGTTCAATATGTTGCATGGATGAATCCTAAACCATAAAGCAAATTTGTTAACGAAATGAAAAGCGAGCATCACATTGAAAACTTGATGTACATGGCGTAAGGGTGAAAACAAACATTCTTGACATTTTATAGGCATTAAGAAACACAATCTCTCAACTTACGGTACGCCAATCAAATTTTTCATGTGCAACTTGATGTACGTGCCGTAATGGCCATCACTGACATTCTTGGCATTCTTGTAGGCATAAGGAAACACAGTCTAGCACTTTGCAACACCTCAATATGACACCTACAGCTAGTTCTATACATGGGTACCAAAAATCAGGTTCTGATAATTTTGTGTTCCACAGCCTCTTTCTATGCCTGACACTGTGCCTATTGCGTCCCTCTCGTCGAATAGATCGTTGTAGCATGCTGGATCGCGTCAATCAGATCAATACAAAAAGATTACAGGAAAGCAATTGTAGCGAAATTTGTTCCACTGCAAGTATGCGGTGAGCTTTGAAATGTATGTATTCATTAGCAATTTAATATCTCTAAAATTTTAGAAACATTGTAGACATTATACATATTGCATTAGAGTTTTTTAGCATTATATCTAAAATGATTTGCAATCTTTTTTCTTGCTGATTCTTTCCAATTCTTTTGGGATGGACCCGGTTCTGAAACACAATTTATGCCTATTCATCTGATTTTGAAAAGGTCAATTTTGAACTGGGTGGAAACACTAGTGAAGGCTATGCTCTTTGAAGCATCACAATCTTGGTGAACTAGTGAAGTTAGCATCACAAGATCTCAATTGAACTACTCATTTAAGGTTTTTTGACATATTCTATAGGTTAGGGGTATGTAATGTTTTTACTTGAGTAGTATACAAAGCTAACTTTTGAAATTTGCACAAAGTTTGGCTTTGGCCTTGGAAATCAGGCTTGAGGTTAATAGGAAAATCTAAAAAATGGTATCATATACTCGTTTACAGGTCAATGGTGGAATGGTAGAATGCCACAAATATGAAGTAGAAAGAGATTGTTGCTAGAACTTGAACTGTATTATGTATGGTTTAGATTATAATATGTATGTTTAGCAGTGAAACTTAAACTAGATAAAACAAAAAATCATTCTGTAATATAATATCCTCAAGCCTTGCCATTACATACATTGATAGGACCTGAATACTTCTGGTGTGAATGGTGCATTTACAAGTTTATTTGTTATAAATCAGGTGTTAAGGTTGTGCCAAATGCAGTGATATCTTTGCATAGCTCACTTTGTAAATTCCGAAGATGAATACAAGATGGCCTTATGTTCCTCATATGCTGATTTTAGAGTATATAAGTATTGCTGTATGGAGGCTTTCCAATTTTTGAACTTTTGGTTATCTTTGCTTAATGCAGCATGGGTGGGCAGCAACCTGTGACATCTTTTAATGCCAGAGGTGGCGAGGATGTTGCAATCACTCTTGGTCGTCCAAGAGTAAGCCACATACACTAATATATCTCGATATGGCTTTTAGCAACAAAAGGTGTAGATTGTCCTACTTTGCCTTATACTTGCCTTTTTAAACATGTTGGTCGTCCATTTCTGACTGCCTGCATTTGCTTTATCAATTTTTACCTAGAAATAATGCTAGAGTTCTATTCTTGTTATTGTAGCCAATAATCTCCATCACTAGTCGCTATATTGTTAATTTTCCCCTCCCCACTTTGAAACCCTAACCCTTATGAAGCAGATTCCTAGAATATTTTGTCCCTGATTCAGCCAGAACGATCATTTCCAGCTCTATATATATAAAGAAAATTGCTTAGCTCAGATTTATTCTCTTTGACCAAAGCATATCCCAGCTACATGGCCTTTTCAACCACAGTCACATTGATTCCAAAAAGCCTTGATCCACAATTTTTTCGAGCTCTATATATAAACAAATTGCTTAGCTCTGACTTGTTCTTGTGGAACAAATGATATCCCAGATCCATGGCCTTTTCAAACACAGCCAAATTGATTCCGGAAAGCCTTAATCCAAATTTGCCTAACTCTGATTTGTTCTTATGGAACACACACCAAACTCGTTTCTTCATCACTGCTTCCATTCTTTTGATATATGTTCTACTCACCGAATAACTCAGATAAGTTACAACCTGTAGTGAACGAATTTAAAGGATGACGTATATGCTCCTACTTAAAGTCTCATCAATTGATAGAGTAATACTTTTCTTTGAATTTGTGCTGCTAGCCTTCATCATGGCTGCATTTGGCATTTTAAAAGTGCTGTAGCTTACTTGTACAAGTTAATGCTTAAGATGTAGAAATTGAACTATGAGTAGTTATCTGAGTACCTTGTATCCTAGTTGGGCTTGTTGAGGATGACAAAAATGTAGCCAGGCGACCTTCGGTGAAGTTCTCTAAAACCAAGAATACTCCTATCGCTTTTAACATGCTTTTGCAACTGAATTATCATGTCGAACTCATTCAATCATACTGCTATCAGTGGTTAGAAGAAAATCGAGGCTCATGATGTATTGTTTGATGCCTTTTATGCAGCCAAGGAGTGCCAAGCTTGGAACCCTTATGGGCGTTTTTGTACCTTGTCTCCAGAATATTTTAGGGATTATCTTTTACATACGATTTTCTTGGTAAGTTACTTTATAGGTATATCTGACAAATTTGAATTGTAGATTTTATTGCACTTTTGCTTGTAGTTTTTCCTTGTTATTCATTTTTTAATCTTATTTCTGGAGAAAAATCTTTTCCGAGGCAGAATATCTTCAGCAACTTTAAATGGTCTCTTCTACATTTTTAACTGCTGGATCTTAGATAAGAGTGCTTTTGGCTGGGTTTTTGTCAATTCTGGAATTTGACAATATTAAAACCTATATCCTATTGGCTTTTTACTCGTTCTACAATATAGTTATCAGGAGTGAATTGAAGGAATTATCTAAACTTAAAAGCAAAGATCTTATTATAGTGGTATAATGAGGGGGCAATTTACTGAAATACATTCACAATTTGTGTAGTTTTTTTTCTTCTGAATTTGAAGTTTTGATGAATTTCCATTGCAGGATCGTTGGTATCGCTGGTATTTGGCAGAGCCTAATCCTTGTTGCTCTATGTTGTCTTTGCACTTTCTTAACGGGAATATCACTTAGTGCCATTGCCACAAATGGTGCCATGAAGGTGAGCTTCCTGTGAAGGTTGTGTGTTAGGTTCAACACTGTTTTGCTTTGGGAGAATAGTTGAGATGTCTGGAGACGAAGATTCAGGAAGTTCTTATCGCTAAATCATAAACATCGTCCAGTATTGGGTATTGACCAGTTCAGTTGATTTAATCAGCATGCTTAAATATGGAGTTCAGTTCACTTAAGGTTTAGGAACTAATTACAAATTGTTGATTTTCATGTAGTTTACTTGCTGTGAAAGCTCAATGCTTCACAAAGTAAAAATTACAGATTTGAAGAGAAACAAAGATTCAGTTGCAAGATCTGACGTGAAAGCTGTAGGGATAATTATTAATTTTGGGTCTCAGCCTCACATAACCATTTTTCACATTGGTGATTGAACTTGGACCCAAGAGCACATCTAGCTTGTTAAAATTATTTCCGTTAAGTTTTTATTTGCTAAGGCAGTTAAAGGGGCGCATGTTCTTGAATCATCTCTTTCATTGTTTAGCAATGTAGAAGGAACTCGATGAAGCAGCCCTCTCTCTATCCCTCTTACACACACACACACACACTTTTGTGGATGCTTGCCTCTCCATGCTTGTGTGTGATGAATGTAAAAGAACTAAATTGTTTTGTTGAAAACGCAATGCAGCCCTTCGGCTTAGGGCAAAGCTTAAAGGCCCTCTCATTTATATGGATGATGATTTAACAAATACTCAATGGTTGGCAAGAAAAAAGATTATCTGTGAGCAAAAGAAAAAGGACAAAGGGTTGTTTTCATCAACGGCAAACCGAGATATTTCGACCTTTCACAATAGGAACTCGGGGCCCCCGGGTATAGAAGTTGCCCGAGATCCCCTACCACTTTGAGACTTGGCTTCTGGAATTGCAATGGTTTTTTATCTTCATCATCGGCAGGAGACTTTGCTGATTTTATTAGCAAATGTGACATTTTGTTGTTGGCTGAAACCCACGAGTCCTTATATCATCCTCTTCCACATGTACAAGATTACTCTTGGCATTATGCTTTTCGCTCACTATTGGGATTACCTCAGGACATTTATATGGCTGTATGCTATTTTGCTCCTACAAACTTTGGCGTTTGCTGAATTTGGTTGGGACCCATTTGAGGCACTCTCAGATGATATTGCTACCTTTTCTCAGCAGGGTTACATTTTATTGGCAGGAGATTTCAACGCCCGCCCATGCTCTAGATAGACGAAATTTCATGTAGATACAGACTTTCTAAGGATTCACCCTTTGGATATGGGACTAGATCGGGTATCACAGGATGCATACACTCCAGCTACCTCTTTTGGAGAGCAGTTGCTCACTCTTTCGACATTGGCCCCCATAGCCATTAAATCCTGGATCAAATTTGCCACGAAACTTTATACCATGGACTCTCCCCCTACCTTACTCTCACCGAGACCTGCCCACTGCTCGCTCTTTACTCCACACATGGTTGAAAACGCCATTAAACATGCCAAACTCCATAAAGCCACTGATTATGACTCTTTAAACGCAGACTTCCTAAAGCCTGTAGCACACCTCATCTCTCATTACATTGCTCACGTTTTTAACATGGCTGTTACTTCCGGTTTTCCCATGGCATGGTGTACTAATATCCTTCATCCCATCTTCAAGGCAGGCGATCCCATGAGTGTAGGAAACTACCGCACCATCATGATTGGTCACACTCTGGCTAAGATATATGGTTCTATTTTACAGGCAGTTATTGGATCTTTTGTTGAGACTGAGGAGTTACACGCTATGGGCCAGGTTGGGTTCAGACCAGGATACTCTACCTCAGATCAGATCTTCATTTTGAGATGCATTATTGAGGAGGCTCGACATTGGAAACAGAGAGTTTATTGTTGCTTTGTGGACTTTCGCAAAGCTTTTGACTTTGTTTCGAGACATCTTTTTTTCCAAAGGTTATCTTCACTTGGCTTTACAGAGGAGACTATTGCTGCGATCGTTACTTTATATGAGCGAGTTTTGGCGCGCTTCAGAGATGGTAGTGGCTGGTCCCCTCAGATACATTCTACCGTTGGAGTGAAGCAGGGTTGTCCCTTATCACCCACTCTCTTTGCACTATATGTTGATGATCTCGAGCGGATTATTCATGAGGAAGGTGGAGAGGGCTGTCCTCTAGCAGACATTATTATCCCTATTCTCTTATATGCTGATGATGTGGTTCTTCTCTCATCCTCTGCAACTGGTATACAGAGACACCTTTCTGCTTTACATCATTTCTGTCAGCTTTGGGGATTGACGGTTAACATTAAGAAGACTAAGATTATGGTGTTCAACACTTAATAGACAACATATGAGAGATGTGGTATTCTACTATGACGGGCTGCCGCTATGTTTTAGATCATTACCTTTCTTCACATGAGGGTATCAGATCTAGATACTTCCAGATACATTGTTGCTGCTCTCACCTCATCTCGTACCATTGCTGGACAGGGAGCCAAGCATTCCTGGTATAGTAGTGTCTCAGCTATCTACACTTGATCTTCCGAGCGGGACCCATGCTTATATCATATGACAGATTTACTGGAGCTACAAATGCACTATATGGTCACATCCCGATCTGGATAGGGTCAAGATACATCTTTATGGACGCTACGGGCATGCCGATCCTTCCAGCTTATCTTACACAACCGCTATCCTTTGGTCTGAGATACCGTATGGGACAGCTTCGAGTCTCTTCCCACCAGCTTGCTATTGAGACATGTAGATACACAGACACTCCTAGATTGCAGAGGATATGTCAGCTTTACTCTCTTTAGGAGGTGGAGGACGAGTTTCACTTCATCTTTCGTTGTCCAGTATATTATGAGATCAGAGAACGATACCATTGTTTATACAGAGATATTCCTTTCACGCTGAGATCCTTCCTCGAGTATCCAGACCCGAGATGTGTAGGTCTTCTTTTGAGAGAGATGTATACTCGACGAGCTTCACTTCTACCTATGCTCTCAGATATGGATCACAGTCAGGCTCGTATTACCCAGTTCTTCCAGAAGCGAGACATAGAGGATATTTCAGTTGAGGATTTTGAAGTCCCGGTTCGAAGATCGAAGACACAGAGAGTTTCACATGCTTTCGCTAGATCCAGTGCTACCAGGTCTTCACGCGCTTCCCGCCAGCTTACATCACACTCCAGTGTTATTTGCTTCTCAGGCGGTGGAAGTAGCCCCCGTCGCAGATCTACCTCCGTTTGATCTACCTCATGCACTTCCGCCCCCTCCCAATTTTGTCTCGTTTCGTATGGAGTCTAATGTCGCTCTTCCCTTAACCCCTTGGATGCTCTGGTTTCTTTCATTTTTGCTACACTTATTGAGAGCTGATTGCGAGAGGCATCCTGGATTCTTAGGATGCCCTTATAGAAGTCAATTTTTTTTTTGGAAGCTACTCTCCATCATCATGACAAAGCTTTGGACTCAGCCTGGTGTACCAAGAAAGATGCTAGCACCTTGGTCCTGCGCTTCACCTCATTGGAGTCTCGATGGGATGTATTGCCTCAAAGATATAAACTGAAACAAACCAAGATCTTCCTAGATGAAGGGCTCACCTTTGTACAAGTGATGGAAAGAAAAGGGCTCTAGATAGTGTCGAAATTTTGCAATATTGCAAATGGTAACTCTGGTTGGCATTTGTTATTAACATGGTATAAAAAATACATATTATCAATTTCAATATGGCAAAAACCATAGATCTAATTATTAAACCATTATTCATCAAAGTCACTTACAGGTTTTGTAATAGCATATTGCCATTTAGTCCCTTTAATATACTTACTACAAACAGTTAAAAGAACTTGAAAACATCTCTAATTGCATACAATCAGCCATTTAGAATTGGAATTTTTTTTACTCATAGCAACTTATAGGTGCTTTTGACACAACTGCCATCATGTCCTTGACTATTTGATTTTGTTTGAATGTATTTGAAGCTCATCATTCATGTTACAAAATGTTCACTGGATTTCTGATCTAGAGATGCAGTGGTACTAAAATTGGAATGACCCGATTTTTTGTACACATATCGAACCAACTAGAGTGGAAAATTCAGGTGATTTACATGACCATTTCTGAGAAAACAAATGCAGTTTTTCTTGCTACATTAAACTGGATACGGTGTAATTACTGAACCTGGTTTGTTGGGGATCCAGAAAGCTCTGACATTGTTACAATGAAATCGTATTAGCAACAATGTTTATTGGGCATTGTGTCAAGGCTCAAATGTTTCATGCTTGTTCGAGTCAAAGAAACTAAATTTGAGTTGAGCCCTACATATTATTGGAATGAGTAACCAACCTCTGTTTGATCACTAGGTTCAGATAAGGTTTTTGCCTCACTGCACCATAGGTTACTCGGAATTCACCAATGACAAGTATAGGTTGAACTTGAAGGTGATTTGTAAAGTTTTTACCTTTCTTCATGGTTAGAAAACGTTCTAATTTGGATCTTAGGAACCCGTTCTGACCATTTACAGTCAGAACGTACAGTACGTTCTGTACAGTGCGTTCCGGAACATACTGGGTCGGAATGTTTTTTTATTTTATTTTATTTTAATTGCGAGCTTGGATTCATTAAATTATTTGTTTAATGGAGTGCCTAACTGAAACAAAGACCCAGCACGACAATCGCAGAAAATCCTACCATATGTGAAAGCCTGTATATAAGAACTGTATTTAAATAGGGGCCTGTAAAATCTTAGAAGTCAAATAGTTCTGATGTGCATGATAAAATCTGAATAAAGTGCTATCTTTGCCCAAGAGATACTCCAACCATTCTGGCGTAACCCCATTTCAATGAGAAACAAATCTTTGCCACACCATTGGTCACAGAAGATGCATACTGTAGATATTATAAACAGAATAGTTGCAAAATGCAGGTGCTACAAAATTTTAGGTCAATGAGGACCTGGTAGACAATGATAGCTTAGAATGTCGGCTATAATTCTCTAGCCGAAAAACTGTCTGGTAGCTACACTTACATTTCTGCTCGACCTTCCAACCTACAAAAATAAAATGTTTGAGGCACCTGGGGGAACCTTAAAATCTAGCACTGAATCTAAAAAAGAGGACTGTTTTTCAAAGCTCGAATGTAAGATACTCTTTGCATGACAAGTACACCCCTCCCTCCAAAACAAGTCAGAAGAACTAGCACAAAGCTTTATCCCATTTCAGAGAGTGATATATTAAAAAGTTGAGAAACATTTTTGAAGAGAAAGGAAAGATGTCGATAGATCAGAACTTACTACAAGGGTCTGCAGCACAGAAGATAAGAGTTCCATTTTATGATCAACTATTAACTCTCAACCCGCGACTAAATTATGCATTCAGACTCCAGAGGCAATATTAATATAGAGGCATCATTTATATAAGTTCCTGCTTGTTTTGGGCATCATCGGATTTTTTTTTGGTTAAAAAATCACAAATTTATTTTGTATTTTTCCTGGCCTCGTTCCGGAACGGAACACGTTCTGAAACACTTTCCATTCCGGAGTGGCCATTCCGGAACGGGCAACTATGATTTGGATATTGAAGCTTCATGGTTAGAAACGTTTCTAATTCAGATACTGGAGCTATTATGACACATCAATTGATACTGAAATGAAACTGGAAGTTTTGTAGATTCCTATCATAGTTGCAGCGAATTGCGATTCGCTGGGTCTGCGATTCGCGGGTCGCGAAAAACAAAAAAAATTTTTTTTGGGAAAAATAGCTTATTGCTGAAATTTTTTTAGGGGATCAATGGTCAAACCAGCGTTTTGCCTCTCAGAAGTGCAATAGATGAGGCACAAACAAATCTTATTTTCAGTAGCTATCCGGTTGTCATTTGCTCTGGTTTTCAGTAAATGTTAATGCTACAGTTTGGACTATCAACCGTATGGATGATGATCACTTCTGCAATTGGTTCACTGGAGATGTGAGTGCAATGTACATACAGTTGGGGGCATAAATATTGGGTCCTTCTCGGCGCGCATTTGGACCCCATTTTTATCTATAGGGGGGCGGTGGCATTTTTATCTACAGTGTCTATATAGCAGGAAGCTCTAGGGGGTTCGGGGGGCGGTAGCCCCCCGGTGGGGGGTTTGGGGGGCAACGCCCCCCAACGGCGTGGTCCAGGGGCTGCCGGTAGACCCCGGCCCCGACGGTAAGGCCTCTTCATGATTTGGCCTTCCAACTCCCTGAGTGAAAACACACTTTTTGGTGTTTCGCACCCGAAACAGTCGGCAAACTACACAATCATAATCCCCTCGATCAGAGCTTTTATCTGATACCCATATTGCCTAAAAAAATTTCAAAAAAAAAAAAAAATCGATTCTACACGATTCTGGGAAAATCCCGAATCGCGAATCTGAATCGCGATTCTGATCGCGATTCAGAATCGCGCTGCAACTATGATTCGTATATATGGATACTAGCATGACTCAATTGGAAAGATGATTATCAGTGGCATCAAGAGTTTTGCAGTTTCAAATATTCTTGACATTTTTTAGCACATTTGAAACTTCGTTTGACTGAATATGATATTTAGAGTCTAGAGTTAATGTTGTCTTGTTAAAGTCTGTGACTGGTGTATTTCGAAGTGAGAAACTTTGTAATATTTACAAGTATCTCACTTGAACTTTTTGGATTCTGAAAATTCTCAAGTTCGTTGGCTACATTTTACTTGCAGGGTGGGGGTCCATATTACTTAATTGGGAGGGCACTTGGCCCAGAAGTTGGTGTCAGCATTGGCTTGTGTTTTTTTCTTGGGAATGCTGTTGCAGGATCAATGTAAGATCTTCTTTGATCCTTTCTCTTCACACCAGTTCTTGTAGTTCTGGAAGAGTGATATGTTAGTAGATTTTCCTTAATTTTTGGCAAGCTGAGGAATAATCTTTTTGAGGATGAATCTAATAGAACATTTTGTTTCTTTTCTGTAATGGGTAAATGCAGGTACATACTTGGTGCTGTTGAGACATTTCTGGATGCTTTACCTGGAGCAGGAATATTCAAACGTAATACTTCTAGTACATGGGCTCTTCAGTAGCATACCACATTTCTGAAACTATTTTTTTGAAGGAGAGGTGTTATACAAGCTTTAAACTTTCTGGATCGCTGGATCTGTCAAATACATCTCTCTTATATTACTGTGACATCGGTTGCCCTATATTTGTGCAGCTGGCTTTGAATATCTTGTCCTGACTGTGATCAAGGATGGTTATATCATATAGTAAATATTAAGGTGCTTTATGTGATGCTTATGGAACTATTTTGTCAATAGAAATTATGGGCTGTATGGCAATACAATGATAAAATGAGGCAACTATGTCTACTGATTTATCTATTTTGCAAGCTGACTAGCTGTACCTTGTGCATTTTGCAGAAAGTGTTACAGAAATTTTAGCACCATCAGCAGCAGGGGCACCTCCAGGACCCGAAATACTAAAAAGTCCAAGTCTCCATGATCTCCAACTTTATGGAGTAATCATTACTGTAGTTTTGTGTTTGATTGTATTTGGCGGGGTGAAAATCATTAATAAGGTTGCTCCAACCTTTTTAATTCCCGTTTTGGTGTCAGTGGTGCTAATTTTCATTGGCATCTTTGCTGCTCCACGACATCGAGATCCACGTACGTCTTTCATATGAAAACAATGAACATAATGCGTTTATTGTAAATAGAGAATTTACCATCTTTAAAATTTATGAAGTACAAATTGTGTTTTTACTTTCTGTGCAATGATACAAATATGACAATGGGCTTCAAAATGCAGCTGGAGTAACTGGGCTACGTTGGAAGACATTGACAAGCAATTGGGGCAGTGAATACCAGCACACCAATCGTGCTGGCATACCAGCCGCTGATGGCATTATTTACTGGGACTTTGAGTAAGCACTAATTTGTTTGAGATTTGTGATGGTTACATCTTTAAGAGTTGAATGATAAAAGCAGGTCTTAGTCATGCAAATTCAGCAATGAACTCCAGGTTTAATGTATTTTTTGTGTTGAGTAGAAAAATATAGTCAGATAAGTGGTAGTTGCCTTCTTTAAGTAACTTCTGTCATCAAAATTGCTACAACTTAGATAATTGTAAGGTTCTAGTTTGCAAATCCATGATGTGTGACTCAGTTAAGTGAGTAGCAGGCCTTGATATGTTGGAAAACTCTACCACATCAAAAGGAGAACCTGGGCCAAAGTCAATGGTGACAAAGAAGAACATGATGCTGCAATCAGGGAACCTTGTTTTTGTGGTTTAGGCTTATTGATTTTAGTCACAGGAGCACCAAATTACAGATTATTTCTGTTGATCAGTATTTGTTGAATAAGATACTTTCTGGTCCGATACCAAATTTTCAATACGAGAACTTTAGTTTATGGTGATACTTTGGATCATGTAGTACGTCGCTATGGCTTTTGCTTTAACTCTATCCTGTAAATCATAGCACCTTCTAGGTAGTCCTTTTCCATCCTTTGCGCAAGTTTGTGATGATCTTCATGAAAAAATTGTCCCAAATTTGAAGTACTTTCTTAAAAAGGGCCCAAGCTGCACTTTTTCAGGCTGCAGCTATCAATGTTGCCACCATACTCCCGTACGCCCCTACTAGTATTTGAAATATTCTACCTACATGTCAAAAATAATATGGATGAATCACATGTTGTAAATATGTTACTTATTAGGTATAAGTGTATAGCATTGACCAGATCACTTTAAATTACTCTTGAATAGAGTGTCTTTTGTTGTAGAGTTCACAGGAGCGCTATCACACATGACGTCAAGGATTAAAAGCTCCAAGCTAGAGAAGTACAACTTATTCATTATTCTAGAAATGATAAAGTTGCCATCATATTCACCGAAGGACTCACCAAAGACATTCTGAAACTTCTGTACTATGTTGGTGTGTATGAAAACAAACTTGTCATTAAGGGGAAGTATTGTAAATATACCCATGCTAAGTACCTTGTAAAAACTTAAGTTTGTTTCTCTCTAGAGGCCCCCTCATGTTGATATTCTATGCCCCCCCTCCCAAATGTGAGTTGGTTTAAGGTTTTTAGGCCAAGTTGGTAGGTTGGAAGTTCTTTTTTACTCCATCCCCGTCCTTGGCAGTTCTCGTGCCTCTTTCTATTGTACTCCTCAAGGAGGAGAATTTATCTTATGTAGTTAGTTGAATCAAGCCTCTCTTTGCATTCTCTTTTGCTGTCCAATGAGTTTTGTGAATGCTATTCTTGTTGCAAGTAGATTAAGGCTGAGTGCTGGATTTCTAACAAGGGAATAATCTTAACCTACTTATGCAGTTTGTTGCACAATGATAAGACTGGAACAACATATGTGTGAATGAAAGAAAATTGTAGTGATGCAGTTGGTCGGCTTTTATTGTGAATCACATTCTAAAATCGAGGGGGAATTTTTTTTTTTTCCATGGCACAATCCATGTGTTCATGGCTAATATATTTATGAAGAAGGGTAATGTGGTAAAGTGGCGACAATGTGAAAGAGGCTATGGTCAATTGTCCTTTTTGCTGAAGATGGAGAGTAAAATTATGAGTTATTACATTTTTATGAATTATGTAAAATTTAAATTGGAGTCTAGATTGTTGATTGTTGAATGTTGAATGTTTTCAGTTCATAGTACTTCATACCTTTATAATTTCATTGTTATTTGTTTCATGAGTCATTTATGATTTGACATCGCTTTGAGGTTTACTATTTTAAAGTTCAAACCCTAAAATATATACATAATACAAGTGTTAGGTAAAGTTTAAATGGTTAATTGTTAAAATATGGAATTTGGAACCTTTAATGCTTATAATTCAATCATGATATCTATTATCATCAATGCATTATGCAACTCTGTTTTTGGATTTTCTAAATTCTAGAGAAATCTACAAAAAAATTTGAGTTGTGAAACCCTAAAACCCATTCGCTGATTCGAAAACCCTAGGACCGATTTGAAAAGTTTGAATAGGCCGATTCAGCCGATTCTGAATAGGAAGGAAATCTAGCAACAAGCACTCTTTTATGCATGCCTACTCCCGAGTATATAAGAGAGTTTTATTCTTGGTTTTGTTCTCTATCATCATGTTCTTGAAAGCAAGATAGTTGGTATCTAATTTTGTTATTACATTTCCAGGAACCTGTTAGGACTCTTTTTCCCTGCAGTAACTGGGATAATGGCTGGATCAAATCGATCAGCATCTTTAAAAGACACACAACGCTCGATTCCTGTTGGAACATTGTCTGCAATTGGCTCAACGACTATTCTGTACCTGGTATCAGCATTTATGTTTGGAGCAGTGGCAAGCAGAGAAGAACTCTTGACAAATAGGTGACTCTGAAGTTAGATTGACATTTCAATCCCACTTTTTTGAAGTTTTATTCTCTCTGCATGCTATATGTACATAAGGTGCAAGCTCTTAGAGTTTAGTTTCTTTTGCGGCAACTGGGCGACAGTCTTACTACTAGTCAGATGGAATTGAGATAGCTATAGCAGTGAATGAAATTAGATACTTTCACATTGATAAAGTCCTATTACTTGACCAGGTTGTTGACTGCAACTTTAGCATGGCCAGTACCTGCAGTTGTTCAAATTGGAATAATTCTATCCACTCTGGGAGCTGCACTTCAAAGCCTTACTGGAGCTCCTCGTTTGCTAGCTGCTATTGCCAATGACGACATTTTACCAGTCTTGAAATATTTCAAAGCACCGGACAACACAGAGCCTCATTTGGCAACTCTCTTCACTATGCTTATTTGTTCAAGCTGTGTTGTAATTGGAGACCTTGATCTGATAACTCCTGTGATTACAATGTTTTTCCTCCTCTGTTATGGGGGTGTAAATCTTTCTTGTCTACTCCTTGATTTGCTTGATGCTCCTAGTTGGCGCCCTCGATGGAAGTTTCACCATTGGAGCTTTTCACTCTTTGGGGCTCTTCTTTGCATTGGTAATGCCCTTCTCTAGTCTCTTAACTGGGAAATTGTAAAGGATAATTAATAGGTCGTATATGTTTGTTCTTTTATTGAATGGGTATACTTGTATCCAGAGCTTCGTCTATCAAACTTCTATATGCTGGGGTCCTGTTTTGCACCTGCCTTGTTTTTGGGCCTTCAATTTTTGCTAATAGAGGCTTGATGCCTTCAACCTGATTGATTGTTGCATTAATTTGAGTTAGCTGAATAAATAAATCACAAATTTTCGTCACTAGTCCAAGTGCAAATATTTTAGTACAAGCAATATTTGATTGTTTAGTGTCAACATTTTTCAAATCACAATGTTCGCTCTGATTCTTCTGTTTTTGCTTTTCAGCCTCACCTTAATATCAAGTTTGGCTACATATCATTATCAACAAGTAGATATGGACTTTTTGCAGTATGGATTGCTTGAGATATCTCATGAAAATTTACTGATAAAGTTAAGCCTGCTGGTTCTGCTGCAGTGATAATGTTTTTGATTTCTTGGATTTTCACGGTTGTATCGTTGGCTCTGGCAAGCCTCATTTACTATTATGTGAGCATTAAAGGAAAAGGTGGAGATTGGGGAGATGGATTCAAGAGTGCTTACTTTCAGTTGGCACTTCGTAGTCTTCGTTCTCTTGGAGGTCAGTGTGTGTCTCTGTCTGTCTGTCTGTCTGTCTGTCTCTCTCTCTCTCTCTCTCTCTCTCTCTCTCTCTCTCTCTCTCTCTCTCTCTCTCTCTCTCTCTCTCTCTCTTTGCATGTGCTGATTTGAGAGAATGATAAATAATGGCATGTATTCTTTGTTTTTGATGGTGGATGATATCCCTAAGAGTGGCAAAATCTACGTTAATATCCACAGTAGAAACAAAGAATGCATCATCAAATAAAAGGACCCCTGATTTCAGTCAAGGAATATTCATATGGGATTTTATTGTGCAAAATCGCAGCTGCATCTGAATGCCATTCTGGTCCTGGATTTTTGCAGAATTTAGAACTTATTGGCAAAAAGGCAAAATTCAATCAAAATTCAATTCAACTTCTTTGGCTTTCACATAGTATAATAAAGATGAAAATTTATACTCAAACATGCCGTTAATAGCGAGAAAAAAAAAAAGGACGCGTCCGGGTCTGGACGCTAGACGCGGACGCGAAAGTCCGCGTCTGGCCCGGACCCTCATCCCTGTAAATTAAAGACATAGTATACTATATGTTTATGTAGTACATATACTTTTACAAGTGCTATATTCCTTAAGAATTCCTAATTACATACATATGTATCATAGTTGCAGCGAATCGCAATTTGCTGGTTTTGCAAATCACATATCGCGAATCTGCAAGTTGTGATTTGTTGCAGTGAAACAAATTGCCCAAAAAAAAATTGCTATGCAGCTGATACTACTGGAAATCAATTTAATCTGATGCCAGTTGGGTCCAGTTTACAGCATATGTAGTTCATTTCATCTAAATGAGATTTTACCTAACTGCCGGAATTGGCCCTGAGACTACTGGAAACCTCTTCAATCTTAATCCTCTATGTTTTCTCTTTCTACTGATACCGCCCAGCAATTCACGAATCACAATTCCGTGCATCTATGGTATTACAGACGTGCATACATAATAGTTGCCGAAGTGTACCCACATAGATACATGCATATTAGTCATAGAAAATAAAATTCACACATATATCTAGTTCTGATGAACCAGTCTGTCGAAATTAAGGAAAATTTTCAGATATGGAAAATTTGTAAGGAATTTGTGTCTTTTGTAGTTAGACATCATATCTACTGCATATGTAAGCTTCTCACCTTCTTGTGCTTACTATATTCTGTGGTAGAAGACACAATTATTAGTAGTTTTGCATTATGTCCACTACTTGTGCATGCTATATCAGGTTCTTAGGAGCTGTAATGGAAAATGGAACTCTTTCTTTGTTAATATTAAGTCACTAAAGTTTCTTGTGTATTATTTCTAAGCAGCACTAATTCTTTATCTTGTTTCTTCAGCCAATCAAGTGCATCCCAAAAACTGGTATCCCATCCCTCTTATTTTCTGCAAGCCATGGGGCATCTTACCTGCTGATGTTCCATGTCATCCAAAGCTTGCAGATTTTGCTAACTGTATGAAGAAGAAGGGTCGCGGGATGTCTATTTTTGTATCCATCATGGAAGGTGACTATAAAGAAAAAGCTGATGATGCAAGACAAGCGTGTCGTCTTCTCAGTACGTATATTGATTACAAAAACTGTGAGGGAGTTGCTGAAGTCATTGTGGCTAGCAACATTTATGATGGCTTTCGTGGTATTGTGCAAACAATGGGGCTTGCAAATCTCAAACCAAATATTGTATGCATGCGATATCCTGAGATTTGGAGGGAAGAAAAGTATTCTAATATTCCAGAGAATTTTGTCAACATCATCAATGATTGCTCAACTGCAAATAAAGCGGTTGTCATTGTGAAAGGTCTTGATGAGTGGCCTGGTGAGTTTCAAAGGCAATATGGCACAATAGATTTGTATTGGATTGTTCGTGATGGAGGCCTTATGCTACTTCTGTCTCAGTTGCTTAGAGCAAAAGATAGTTTTGAGAGCTGTAAAATTCAGGTTTTTTGTATAGCTGAAGAAGGTACGGAGGCAGAGGAGCTCAAAACAGATGTGAGGAAATTTCTTTATGATCTTCGTATGCAAGCAGAGGTGATTGTTGTGACCATGAAATCATGGGAAGCACACCAAGAAGATCAAGGAGCTGACACAGGAAGAGAAGATGCATTTGAGGCATTTTCAAAAGCAAGGAAGCGAATTGTTTCAAAATATACCAATTTGAAGATATCTAGTGGTAGTCAAACCTATTCTGAGGTGAATGAGCAGCAGGTGAACAAGTTTCTTTATACAACTCTTAAACTAAATTCTATTATTTTAAGGTACTCAAGGATGGCAGCAGTTGTTTTAGTTAGTTTGCCACCTCCCCCTCCAAAGCATCCTGCTTATTGCTACATGGAATATATGGACTTGCTGGTGGAAAGCATTCCCAGACTACTCATGGTACGAGGCTATAGACGAGATGTCATTACAATATTCACATGATTGTTTTTGGACTTGAATCCCAATGTTGTTGTGAAGTGGAAACAGCTCCGTTGAATTTGTCTGAGAGCTAGTTTTGCACCACATGTGAAAGCATTATGTATATTTTTTGACATCTGGACTATGTGCACAAGGACCATGCTAGTTGTAGGTTGGTACCAACTTGAAGTGTACAATTGTGAATGACTTCACCAATTTTTTTGCCCATTCAGATTTTGTTCTGACTGCAGGGGCTTAAAGAGTGTCTGTCAAAAAAATAGAAGATAATGCACAGTATGGTTTAGCATTCTTTTGCAAGACACACAAGGCTTCAATGTTTAATCTGTGGAGTATGTTCACACCTTCTCACAGAATGTTCGAAGGAGATAATCAGGGCTAGAGATTGATCCACATATTGCACACAATATCATAATGTTAGCATGTACTTTAGTATTGTGCAAGTAAGACATGCTCCTGGTCTTTATTAATCTCATGAAAAGTATTTTATGGTTTTGATTCATAGTGACCATGGAACAGGAACGGGAACAGGAACTCCTTGTCATTAAGGTAGCATATTATAAAAAGATAAACGTACTTTAAGAACCTGAAATCTGTATTTTGAAAGTACAAATTTTTTCAACAAAAATAAAGGATGAATATTGTATTTTTGCAAGGGCATTACTGTAGAACAAATTACATGTCTTGTATCTTTATATTCTTTTGTTTCCTCCCCTATTTTTCTGGTTTCAGGTCTATGTAGAGACTTGAATGCTTCCCCATGTAAGTCATGTTCCTATGCAAGTTCCTAGTTTGAGAATGTGTGCCATGTCTAAAAGCCATGTCACTGCATTCCCACTATATTTTGATTCCTTGAAGACTGGCTTGTAAAAGCTAGGGGAATACAACTGTGCACACCGCCCATACACACGCATTGAATGTATGTAAGCCATTATTGGCATTCATAAAATTTGTATGAAGCACAAAACCTCATCATTAATGACGTGACAAATATTGTAGGAATTGCAAGACAATTTTTTACTTGGCCATGCAAACTTCTGGATGCAGTAAGTTTTGTTCTTGATATGTATGGTTATACTCGAATATTGTAAGTGAGAGTCTCATTCATTCACAATGACATTGTTTCCTGAGTAGGCTCCCTCTAGCAAACAAAAAAGATGTATGAGCCATTACTAAAATATTCGAAGCCAACCCGATTGCAACAATGAAGTCTATCCATAGATCAATTCCATTTGTTGGCAAGTTGCAACAATTTAAGTATAGGCTTTGTAAGTCCCACAATAATCTCAGCTTTATTTCAAAAGTAGCCTCCATCTCTGCCAAGGACCGCATCTTGAATGTCCCTTTGTATAGAGCTTTTGCTATTTTGTGCTTCATCCATTCCTCACTAACTATTGGCCTCATCAAGGATCCCTAACATGAAGCAAGTTTTCAAGAACGATGTATGTACACGTGAATCACATGTCACAACACCTTAACAATTCCTTAGTACTCTATATATAGAACTTGGTCGAAATAATTTGCTCTTTTTGATGCATGTGATGATCTCCCTTGTCTGCAAGATGATTGATGATAGTGTCTACAAAATGCAATTATGTATATTTGTTTGAGGAAGGAGACACACTTGTGCTGCTACTAACAAAACTATTGTAATTGTACTCTAGAAAACACAAGTGCTGATCCAATTTTCGACTAGAAGGTGAGACAAAATTACATAAAAACATGATTCAGAACCTCTAAGTGACCATCAACAGATGAATGATTAGCAATGCCCATAAAAAAATTAACATTCATTATGTGCATAAATTCTTTTCAAAATGAAAGTCACGGTCAGTAAGAATGGAACGTGGAAGACCATGTAGGTGAAATATCTTGCATAAGGAAATGCGAGCACACTGCTCAGACGTGACAAATATTAGTTCAATGACGATGTGGATTCGGCCAGTGTTGAAGAGGTCCAAGAGTTTTAGCACAAGAGTATTTATTGCATACACAAAAAGTACATTGCTGGATGAGAGTTACCAAATCATAGAGTATTGTATGTGTGATAGGAGGATTTGAAAGTTTGCAAATTACAAAAGGCTCTGTATGGTTCAAAATAGGTCCCAAGAGCTTGGTTTGATAGACCAAATTCTTTCTTGTTGCAATGTGATATCATTTCCAGTTTTGTAGAGGAGCAAGTCGAAGCCAACTTGATCAAACGTGCAATTATTGTTCCTATAACCTCTTCACGATACTCCAAGGTACAAAGACTAAGTCATGACTAAAGTAGTCCCTGTTATGCCTAGGAGCGAAAACACAATGTTTAGCATACAGTTGAATTGCTAGACCCATAGGAGAATTTGTGAAGGTCCAATATAGAGAGTCATTGAAGGTGGTGGTGTTCAAGTAATAAGACTCATTCAGTTTTAAACTTTAGTTTGAAGTTGGGATTAAACATCTATACCTCCAAAGGGAATGCTTTGAGAATAAAAATTCTCTTTCAAAAAAGGTGTAAACAATGTACTTGCTCATTTTTGGGATTGTTTTTGTTGTTGAAGTCTCCAAAAAGCATTCAAACTCGCATTTGATGCTTCTGTGGCCACTCTTGCTCTTGCTACGTAACCCTTAACTCTCTTCTTAAAAAAGACTCAATCTGAGCTAGAACTCTACAAACTACCATGGTATATGGTTCTCTGTGTTTGTGTGTGTGTGTGTGTGTGTGTGTGTGTGTGTGTGTGTGCACTTTAAAATCCATTCAAAGTCCGTATACATGGTTACCATATTAGTTTTTGCTTCTTTGCAAGGAATAAGACTAGGCTCTAATGTTTAGGCCTATATCATTTTAATAAGGTGTGGTGTGTTAACTAGGCTCTAATGTTTAGGCCTGTATCATTTTAATAAGGTGTGGTGTGTTACCAAGATCACTTGGCTTTAATATTATTGTTCGATAAGCTTTCTCCCAACATTCCTTTTGAATTGAACTCATTGATTGGAGATGCTACAAAATCATCCTTAAATACATTATGGTAGTGTGGGAGTCTCAATTTGTTAAAGATCTTATGTTGATTCCCCGTTATTTTTAGTTGTTATGTTGTATAGGAGAAGAAATACCTTCACATTATGTAAAATTTAGCTCAACAATAGGAATTCCAAATAATTTCAACTTAAAACAAAATGCATCGAAGTTTATGTGTCGATTCTTCTTGACAATCAGCCTCTATTCAAGGATGTTGAGATACCAATGTTGTTGCAATATAGAACTGTAGAACTTAAGCTTCACAAGTCACTATGTTGAGTGTTGAGCTATCTTGACACACTATCTATTTCGAAAACTTTCAAATTTATTGGTGGATCATTACAAAACCCTCATTTTTTAATTTATCACAAGATCAATAGACCATCCTACATCAAATGGAATTGAACATCAACTATCAGATTGGCTACTATCAAATATAAGCAACCCATATTCATGATCCATCAAACTTAACTATCGAATATTTTTGACACTCAAGCACTTATTCTTGTGGCCAAATCTCTAGTGTTTTAGACCTACACAAAAACTACTAAAAATAAAAGTAAAAAACATAACAAAATTGATTCAGAAGAAGGGCCATGTTTAAGCATTGGGACGTGTGCTTAGGATGGCCAATACAAATCGAATTTCTAAATGTTAAAATTAATCCATAGTGTTATGTAGATTGAATCCTATTAAACCAGGACATAAGCTATATAATTTCTCGCTCTATCAATTCTCTTCAAAAGCCTCCAATATAGACTTTGTCGGGTCTTTATAAATGGCTTTCTCTACCATGCTTTAAAAAAGCAACTAATCTTGATTTTTTTACTACTAAGGAATTGGGAGGGCAGACCCATTCAATCTCATAAGCTACTTGGTCATGAATTTCAATGTAAGGCCTCTGGCAGCGAACTGGCAGATACCATTCTCCATTGAATTAGATTTGCTATCATTTTATGCATCTAAAGCAGGTCCCAACAACAGGTCCTATTGTTGACTCCAATCAAATTTCAAAATATATTTTGATCAAAATAGAAAAATAACATGTAGAAGAAGTAGAGCTATAGGCACATAGATGCCCTACAATGAGAATTAAAGACATTATTGACCCATCATCTCTAACCCTAAAGGAGTGGTAGTCCCTATGCATAAGAGTCAAATTTTCAAGTGGTTATTCGTCATTCACCATTTCCTTTTGGTTAGTGGTGTGGAAGGTACCAATCATACTTATGACAAGTTTCTTCAGGGGTACACATCTCTCAAAGATTGTTTATTCATCGAGAAAAAGAAAAAGATCGCTCATTCACTCTTTTAGAGAGAGGAGCAGCCACATTGCTGTTTGTGTGTGTGTGTGTGTGTGTGTGTGTGTGTGTGTGTGTGTGTGTGTGTGTGTGTGTGTGTGTGAGAGAGAGAGAGAGAGAGAGAGAGAGAGAGAGAGAGAGAGAGAGAGAGAGAGAGAGAGAGAGAGAGAGAGAGAGAGAGAGAGAGAGAGAGAGAGAGAGAGAGAGAGAGAGAGAGAGAGTGTGTGAGAGAGAGAGAGAGAGAGAGAGAGAGAGAGAGAGAGAGAGAGAGAGAGAGAGAGAGAGAGAGATGACAAGAAATGCACTCAGAAAAATGCACTAATTCTAGCCAAAACAACTCTTGTGACAAACTGATAGAATTATATCACGAACGATTTGCGAAAGCTTACTAGCGGACCTTGGATCTACAAATCCTATTATAAAATTATCTCGCACGCAGGTGGACTCGTATTCTTTTGGCTTGCTTACTAGCATTAGACTTACTATAACATGCATCAATCAGAAAGTATATAGTTCGCAAACAATTTCGTGTTGCATTCTTGTAACTTACAGATTAGAAAGATTAAACATCTAGAATTAATCGCGAATTACAAGAGTGGCAAATTAGCCACGATCTAGAATACTTCTGATGATGTCATGTTATCAGATCAGATATTTGTACCCCATGGTGCTTGGCTGATCTTCTTGGTTGTTCGTGGGGCACGACTGATTTCGTGAAAGGCTCAAAATTGAAAGCTAGCAAAGCTTTGGCATTAGAAACAAAATGTTTGTTCAGCTCCCTCTCAAAGCATGATGGCTTAACGATTCTAAGGTTGCTCCTCTGTCTCTCGAATAGACCTTTGTCTAGGGCCTTTGTGAAAATGTCAACAACCATGTCTTTCATTCCAATGAAGGTGGTCTGCAACATCTTCTTGCCAATCAGGTCCCTGATCAAGTGGTACTTGATCGCAATGTGTTTCGTCCTTGAGTGAAACACAAGCTCTTTTGTCAGATGTATTGCAGATGTGTTGTCCATCTGAAAAACTAGAGGTTCGTTGGTCGTTTTGTCCAATTCGTCTAGGAACTGTCTGAGCCAAATTATGTCGTTGGCCATCTTTTCTTGTTGCTTGCGGTCTGCTTCTTGCTGACCCAGAGAATTGCCGCTCCTGAGGCAATGATGCATCCTCCTGAGACACTTTTACAATTGTCTTTGAGAGATTCCCAGCTAGCATCGCTGTAGGAAATCATCAAAAAACCTGTTTCATGACAATAACACAAACCATAATCCTTTGTTAATTGAAGATAATGCAAAATTCGTTTTGCAATCTTCCAATGTGTCGAGCCAGGATTCGTGCAGAATTGGCTCATCCTGAACACTGCATAGACAATGTCTGGGCATGTATTGTCTGCAAGGTACATCAGCGATCCTATCAGTTTTCTGTAAGGTGTGGGCTACATCAATTCTCTCTCTGCCTCAGTCCTCAAACAATTTTCGTTCGTCAGCACTGTCCCTGCGAGCATTGGAGCATTCACTCCTCTGTGATTCAGCATCCCGAAATCTTCTAGGATTTTCTGGGTGTATCTGGACTGATGAAGGTATAGCTTACCTCCCTCATAATCCCTTTCAATTTGTAAGCCAAGGTAACACTTGGCTTCTCCCAGATCCACAATCTCGAAATGTTTCAAGATGTCTGTCTTCACTTCAGTTATCAGCTTCTCACTCTTGCAGAGTATCAGAGTGTCATCCACATACATAGCTACAATGATGATCTACCCATCTGTGATTCTCACATACACATAGGAATCAACCATCAATGACTTGAATCCCAATGGTTTCAGGGCTTGATCCTTCTTTTTGTACCATTGTCGAGCTGACTGTTTCAGACCATAGATACTCCTATGCATTCTGCATGCATAATCAGAAAGTGAATTCGACACATAACCTGGGGGTTGATCCATATAGACCTCCTCGTCTAACTCACCATGCAAGAAGGATGTCATCTCGTCCACAATGTGGTAACTGAGGTCATAAGCAGCTGCATATGCAAACAACAAACGTAGGGATGAATGTTTGACAATAGGAGAGAAGGTCTCAGAGTAGTCAATACCATATCTTTGAGAGAATCCCTTCGCTACCAGTCTTGTCTTATATTTGGAGACATCCCCATCTGGTCCATACTTGAGCTTGTAGACCCATTTGCATTTCATAGTCTTTCGCTTATCAGGTAATGGCTGCAACGTCCATACTTGGTTCTTCCTCATGGATTCCATCTCTTCGTTCATGGCTTGGATCCATTTGTCCTTCTCTGGACATTCAATTGCCCCCTCAAATGTCTATGGTTCGCTACTGAATCCACAGAATTATTCTGATTGGAAGCTGAGCTGCCTGGCACATATCTTACTGGCGCTCTTCGTTGTCTTGTCAACCTTCTAGAAGATTCGCCTGGGACAGCAATGCCTTTGTCTTTGTCCGCTTAGCTAGGTTCGAAACCATCTTGGTTTACATGCACTGTAGCAGAAGGTTGCCTCTCGAATCTTTCGTCTTCTGATTTGTCACTCGAATGCGAATCGACTCAAAAATTTTCACTTTCATATTCGTCTTCTGCTCCCTCTATCGTTGGTGGCAGATCATAGTATTTCAAAACTTCGTAGCTGACATGATCGTCGAATCTGACATCTCTCACTATCTTCACAGTGTTCATGTTTGGCATGTAGACTCTGTAGTATGACGAATTGTTGTCATACCCTATCAGAAATCCATGTTCAGCTTTATCATCAAGCTTCTTTCGAAGCTTATCATGGATATGTGCATAAGCTGCACAACCAAAGATTCTGATGTGAGACAGGTTGGGCTAATTGTGTGGTGTTGTGTGAGGGACACCAGACTTTCCTGTCCTGTTCTGGATGTATGCAACTGTAGCTACTGCTTCAGCCCACAGTACTCTTGGAGTTTTCAAGTAGGCCATCATGCATCTGGCAGCTTCCATCAGGGTCCTATTCTTCCTCTCTGCAACACTGTTGTGCTGCAGTGTGTAGGTTGCAGTCCTTCTGTGAATGATGCCACGATCATTGTTGAAGTCAGTGAGGCAATTTGAGATGTATTCGCCACCTCAATCTGTCCTGATCTACTTCACTTTGTTGCCAGTGCATCTCTTTGTCCAATTCGCATACTTTGTGAATTTATCAAGTGCTTCTGATTTATTTTGAATGAAATACACTCTGGCGAATTTACTATAATATTTCGAGCCTCCTACTAAGATCACATTGAAAGGCCCACAGATGTCAGAATGCACTAACTCCCGAATCTTAGTCGTTCTATAGGAGTCTTTGACGAATGGTGTGCAAGACATCTTACCCTTCAGACATGCATCACATGTGGTCGAATTGTTCGCATTTGAGATGCTGACCCCTATTATTGCTCCATGATGGCTTGCTTGGTAAAGTGCCATTGAGTTCATGTGGCATAGTCTCCTGTGCCACAGAGTGTCTGACAAATCATCATGAGTCTGATGCACCTGATCTACAGGTAGCCGTACCTTCAGGTGATATAGATTACCTTTTTTTCTGCGTTGAGTAATCAGGGTACTAGTACTGGCATCAATAACATTGCATGCTTCATCAGAAAATGTCACAGGCATCTCTGCATCAACTATCCTTGCCACAAAAAGCAAGTCCTGCTGCAGTGTAGGCACGACCGGAACATCTTCGAGTCGTCTGTCTTTACCATTCGTGTTGAGCCAGAGTGAACCAATGTCGTTCACTTGATGTTTGGATCCATCTCCAAGAACAATGAATCTTGATGGATCTGCACTTCTGAAATCAGACATAATTCGTCCTGATGTCACGAAGTGTGAGATAGCTCCTGAATCTAGGATCACCTCCTGTGTGTCAAGCGTTGACACTGCACACACGTCTGCACAAATGTAGACGGTCGAACTCTCAGGCTCCTCGACATATGACGAATTGTTGTTGTTCTCTTGTCTGCTTTGTGATGGGAGAGAGGGAGGAAGAATAAATGACAAACACGAACGAGAAAAAGAACTCGAACAAGAAACGAATGAGAAGCGAACTCGAACAGAAAATGTTCGTGCGCAGCGGAATGAATTATTTGACTCTCTCCGTAAGCATGACTGCGCCTATCATAATGAAGAGAACTTTAGTGATAGAAATCACAGTCATTCTAGATTATGTAGCCAAACATTTAATGGATGAAGTGCTAGATGAATAATTTGTCACGAATTGCAAGACAAATTATCTGTCGTGAATGATTCGTGAAGAGCTAGACTATGCTCGACTGATAATTAGTCGCGAATTATTCGTGAATGACAAGACTAAAAGTTGATTGTCTATTACCAGAAAGAGCAACTAGAAAGATCAGAAAAAATGAAGAACAAGCATAGCAATATTAACACAGATCTGAATGCAGAACAAAGAGCTGTATCAGATTAAGTATATCATGTATACAAGTTAATAATGCGGCAGAGCACAATACAATAGCGGACAAAACTGCGTGCCCTACAAAGCTTATTTTGTCTGTAATGAGGAATGAAACCTCTTCTCTTAGTCTCTTCTTCACTCACTTGATCATTTGATCATCATCATCATTATCAAATACACAGATGGTATCCAATATATATACATAATATTACAGGTGTGTAAATGCGAAAGTACAGAGTGGATATGCTGTTTGTAGGAGATCGTGGGTGGTTGCAATCGTTGTCCAATTTGTTAGCGCAGCTGCATGGGGTGAGCATAAAAAGGGTGCGACGTTAGCCAGTGCTGAAGTGAACGTTGGTGATGATGCGAAAAGTGCATCACTCTTACGAATGGCCTTAGGATAAGATTTACAGGGTGCCTTATCTATTAGGACACCTTTGGCATTCCATAAGGTAGTGTCCCCTTTTCGCCTGTCACCATGACCTGTGTAAGAACACAGTGTCGCGATTCATTCGCCTTTTCTTCGTCTGTGCGAATTTGCGTGTAAAAATACAGACTGCGTGACAACGTTAGAAAAATATGCAGCATGAATGGAGGCAGATTAAAATTGGGATTTACGAGAGTAGGAGGAATAAATCCAACACTTTGTGCTGATTTGTTCCTTGGGTTTAGGCGGCAATCCACGACTGCATGACCTTTCTTGTGGCAGTGAATATACTCAATTTTTTGATTGAGCCAGCATGTATCGACTGTGTGCCCATCTCGTCTGCATCTCACGCAAGTCTTCTTTTCTCCACCTTGCTTATGACATAGCTTGAACCTTTACGCCTGAGATATACATTACAATCTGTAGAGCAAGAAGTAAAATTGTGCTACAGCAAGAAGTGATTAATTGTGTCATAGTAGGCCTGGGAGCTTGCTTAAGACCATATAAGGCCTTATGCAATTTATATACCGGATGCTCCTTGCCTTGAAGGACGTAACCTTCTGGTTGATAGATGAATATCTCTTCTTGTATAAATTTGTGTAAGAATGTCATCTAGACATCCATCTGGTGAATGTCCAGATCTTCTTTAGCAGCTATAGCCAGTAAGGTACGAATAGACTGATGCTTTACCACTGGACTAAAGGTCTCAGTGTAGTCTATCCCATATACTTGTTCAAAGCCTTTAACCACCAGTCTAGCTTTCCTTTTGGATATGGATCCATCTGGCTTAAGCTTCAGCTTAAAAATCCACTTGGAGTCAATTGGTTCTACACCAATAGGAGGATTGACAAGACTCCAGGCCTTGTTCTTCATTAGAGACTGATACTCAGCATCCATGGCAGCCTTCCAATTGTCTACATCGGGCATTGACAGAGCTTCTGCAACTGTGGCAGGTTCATCATGACTGATGAACACCTGAGGGACAAAACGATCAAGTTGCTGTCATTGTCTTGTAGACCTTCGAGCTGTAGGTGCTTGAGTGGATGATTCTCCTTGGTGAATGATGAGATCGTAGCATCTTGTGGTTGAACAATTGTGGGTCTGGGCCCATCAATGGTAAGTGGAGTTGTTGGGACAAACTCCTTTGTCTGAACAGTTGTAGGTCATTGCTTAACGATGGATGGTGGAGCTGCTGTGGCATACTCTTGCATTGGTTGCTTCTACTTGAAATCGTGATACTTGTCTTCAAGAAAGACAACATCACAGCTGACTGAGATCTTACCTGTATCAACATCATAGATGTGATATGCTTTATGCGACATTGAGTAGCCGATGAAGATGTTCTTACAGCTTACTGGGTCCAGCTTCTTCCTCAGATCAGATGGCACTTGTGCATAATAGAGACATCTGAAAACACGTAGATGTTTCAAGCTTGGTTTGTAGCCGTAGTAGGCTTCAAATGGTGTCTTGGAATCAACCACTTTTGTGTTGGAGTAGTTCTGTAGATAGCAGGATGTAGAGATTGCTTCTGCCCAGAATGTTTGAGGTAAATGGGCATCGATTGTCATGGATCGTGCGGCTTCCAAAAGTGTGCGGTTCTTGCGCTCAGCTACTCCATTCTGTTGATGAGTGTAGCTTGTAGTAAACTGATGGTGCATGCCACATGACGACAAATAGTCCTTCATTTCATTTGATAGGTACTCTCCCCATGAATCAGACCGTAGGGCCTTGATTTTCTGACCAGTCTGATTCTCAACATATTGCTTGAATTCTTTGAAGCAATTGAATGCTTCTGAGTTGTTCTTAATAAACATTACATTGGTAAAATGGGAGTAGTCATCAATGAATGTAATAAAATATAGAGCCTTACCCAAGGAAGGTACGCTCATAGGACCACATAAGTCACTGTGTATCAGTGACAAAATGGAGTTGGCTCTTCTGGCCTGTCCTCTTCAAAATTTGGTTCTAGGTTGTTTGCCTAGTAAGCAACTTTCACGGACTAATTGATTAGCTGTAGTAATAGCATTTATATACATGTCCTTGACCATTTTGTTATGATGCATATACAAGATTGAACACATGTTTAGATGTCCTAATCTCTGATGCCATAAATTAGCATGTGAACAACTCACAAAAATTGCAACATCGTGACTCAGTATGTACAAGTTTCCTTCTCTATAAGCAGATATGATTTCCTTTAATTCTCATCTAAAACAGTACATCGCCTATCAGTAAACAAGCTCTATAACCTTGATCAGTGATCTTGCTAATAGACAATAAGCTCTAAAAAAGTTGCTAAACCAACTGGCTGCAATAGGATCACCTATATCAGAAGGAGACTCTACCATGCTCTTCTTGCCAGTCTTCCATCCTTCTGTGACAATTTAGTGTTGCTTCTAAGCAACACTCCTGCACTGTCTTTACAAAAATTGACAGCAAGTCTGTTGCAGGAAGAAGTAAGGAGAAAAAGCTTGTCCACGTCAACGAGTACCAAATCCATGGCACTCTACTCAACCAAGCAGCAATCCAAGAAGAAGAAAGGCTTCAAGGACAAGAAGACAAAGGCAGAACAGCCAGCAGCTACACAACCACAACAGCAACAGCACAGCCAATCATCGTCCAAGACCAAGCTATTTTGTAGGTACTGCAAAAGAACCAACCATAATATCAAGGATTGTCGCATCCTCAGGCATAATGAAGCCAGAAAGAAGATGCAGCAGCAACAACAAGGCAACTCTGATGCAGTCAGAGATTTTTCAGATGGTCACTTATTGAGGTGCCTTCGCTCATTCTGAGTGTCAGTATCTTCTTCCTCAAGAAGAGACGAGTGAACACATCTGAGGTCTTGTAGATGCTTGTAAGGATATCCCACGCTTCTTTGGAGGTGGTGTTGTTTGACATGTGAGCAATTTGAGTGTCTTTCAGATTCAGGGATACAATGGCAAGTGCTTTTCCATCCTTTGCTTCCCATGTTAGAAGCAATTCAGGTTCTACCAGCTTGGGTATTGAACCATTTACGTACCCCCACAGCTCTTTCTCGATCAGGATCATCCTCATCTTGAACTTCCACATGTGAAAGTCATCTTCGTTGAATTTGTTGATCAAGCGGATCTCTGAGGTTGAACCTTCCATAGCAATCGTATAGCAGAGATGAAACACAAACAAAAATAACAGTTCTATAGAATTAAAATAAGTCCTAGACTCTAGTAATCCAATGAACCTTGGCTCTGATACCACGTATTGTAAAAATAGTTGTGGTTGGTTCTGATACCACTGTTGGAATGTGTGGTTGTTGCTCTGATACCACTCCTGTCGGAGAAAAAATAAATTTGTTATAACCACTAGCAGGATCGTGGATTACTTGGAGAATGGAGTTATGAACAGTTCTTTATGTGAGAAATCAGATTATCAGTGTAGGAGTCATAGACTGTCGTGAAAGAGAGATTGCAAAAACAATTAGACGTCTGAGACAACCATGCAATCCTCTATTGCTGATAACCTAATATGAAGAGAGTGTAGAATCAATTCAGACGTCAGAGACAACCATACAAAACTCTTCTTAATAGTGTTTCTGTGAGAGGAGCGAGAGTTATCATTCAACAAGAATGCAATGAAGTAGAGAACAATAGCGAATCTGTATATTGAAGTTGTAAATACAACAATCAGACCACAATACAATTGCGCTGATAAGCGCGTGATCCTACTAACAGTTTCAAGACAATTGCTAAGGTTCTGAATTCTCTCTCTCTCTCTCTCTCTCTATGATCACCAACTCTGAGGAGTCAGCTACTAATAAGAGGGCGCTCTCCGCTATCTGAGCTTATGAATCTGCCTCTTCTTTTCATCTCTCTTATGTCCTTCAATCGCTCAATTACATGTATATATACATATCAGTTGAAGGTCTCGTGCTAACTTAACTTTACAATTACAAGATTGATTAACAACTGTAAAACTGATCAAAGGATCAGTTTGTTGATGGAGCATGAAGGCTTTCAAGTCTGGTAACGACACTATGTGTATTTCTTATAGACTGAAAATGCGACACTCCTTGGCCTTTTGGCCGTTGCCTTTACCTGAGAGTAGCCTTAAGGTTTGGAAGACACCTTCGACATTTTGGAAGACACCTTCGGCATTTTTGGAAGACACCTTCGACATTTGTAGAGCAAGTGTCGCCTGTCAGAAAACCCGTGTAAAAACACAATGTCGGGTTTTTTTTTGTCTTTTTTGCTTGTTGAAAACTAAGTGTAAAAACATAGTGTTGGGTTTTTTCGCAATTTTCGCCTGTGCAAAAATGCGAGTAAAAAACCAGAGTGTAGCGACAATTAGTTCAAAAATGCAGACTGTTTAAAAACAGTTCATTTTCTACAAGTTACATTTGAGAGAGTAAAAATTTAGAGAAGGAAGGAGGGCTATTGGGATGAGTAGGAGTTAGATTAAATTCCAACACCATCCACCTAGGGGAGTAAACCTTCACCCTTTAGTATCAGCGATGTCTTAACTTTCCATGCTAGAAAGTTAGATCCTGAAGAATCCAGAACTGTACATATCTCGCTCTGTATGCTGCTGATTGAAGCCATTGCTTCTTGAATTCGTGTACACTTGTTGATGGTTGATCGTTTGAATGCTCAGCCCCCTGGATCTGATTGCGTTTGGCTATGTCAGACTTTGACAAGGTAGGCTCTGATACCACTGATGACAAGAAATGCGCTAATTCTAGCCAAAACCACTCTAGAGTCGAAAATCTTCTCTAGGTCTTTACAAAAAGCTTAGGCACTATGTGATTTCCAACAATATTTTCTATCAGATTTATGTAATTTTTTTCCTATAAAAAAAATCAACTATATAGGACATTTCTTTGGGAGATATGAACATTGCAATATTTTGAGAATTTCACACATATAATTTATTTGATCTTTGCAAGATTGTGAGAATATTGCATGTACTTCATTCCTTTTGCAAGCTCGACCTTGTTACTCTCATCATTGCTATCATTGCACTACCTTGGGTCCATGGATTCAACTGTGTCAAGTACTTTGCGATAAAGAACAATGACTTTTGCTGCAAGCATTCCTATTGCATGCTACCTTTCAGGCATATATAATTTTTAACTGCTTCAAAATTCTTAAAAATTCTTTAAAGAAAAGATTCATCCTACATGTAGAGGGCGAACAAGTTCCAACTCATCAATGAGTTAGACAGTAAGATCGATTTGGGTGTCCATGAAGCTTGGAGAAAACAAGCAATCTTAATGAATTTGAGGCACATCCTTGGAAAATTTCTTATTTTTATCTCCTTGGATGAGATCCTTTCTTCATGCACTTGGAAGTTTCATGTGTGATATAGTAATAGTTGAATGGTGTATGATTATAAACATTAATTATTGAAATGTACTATGATTAATCCCACTCTTAGTTTAGGCATCTTTCTAATGTGTCTAGACAGAGGTGTTTTCCATTGAACATTTTTCTTTCCAATTATGGTTTGACAACCTTTTATCATGATGATTGCATGAATATCATCTTACACCAATCATGGGATATCATATTTAACAACGTTCCATTTAAAGTAAATGCCCACTCAAATATTGTCCTTTATACATAGTTTTCATCTTTCAAGAATACTTATCAAGGGCTTGAAATAAACTCTCCTCCCACCTCACTATTTTCCCATATGTTTCAAGTTAACCTTAGTTATAACTTAATATGATCCTATATGATTCACAAGCCATCAATTGTATCCCTTGTCCAATACTTAGCTAGAAAACAAACATTGCCAATCCTAGCTTTCATAGTGCAAATGCTCAACAATTCAACATTTCGTCATGGGCAATCATAACAAAAAGATCTACATAGCTACAAAGTACAATTCACAAGTTATAATCATAGTACTTATTTCCACATCTCAAGTTAGAACTTATTGTGCCCACATGTTTCTACTCCATGTTATGTGATGCCAATCTATGGAACCAAGGGGTTACTTGGAAAGAGGTTATATATTTATGGCTACAAATTTTTTTCTCTCGATGAACATCATATTTTGCATCTAGGGTGTCTCATGATCCAAAGATGGTGAGGGCTTGAATGACGAAACAAACATAGATCAAGCCTCCTTTAAGGGGATGCGAGTTTGAGATGCAAAATGAGCTACTCTTTATGCAAAATATTTTGATCTCTTTTTTGGGGATAGCGTATTCCGCACCATCACTGGCATGCCAGTGATGGTGCAAACACCATCTAAGGATGGTGGTGGGTTCTCCACCACTACCTCGGCTCCTCTCCTTCCCCGTCTCTGCTTGCCCTTCCATCGTTGGATAGAATGGCCCCAACATTGCCATAGCAGTGGCAGTGTGGTACGCTGCTCCTCTTTTTTGGGCAGTTAAAAGTGTAGCGCCCCCCCCCCCCTTGGAAAACGTATCATTACACGCGTGAATGGCTTGCGTGACCATTGACGGGCGTAAACCGCAGCGCAAATTTCAATGAAAGCCTGCCATTCAACCGTCTTTTCACCTTCCGGTTGCACCCCCCCGCCCCCCCCCCCCCCCCCCCCACACCCCCGACGGGCTAGTGGCCGCACGCCACCTTTTACGCCCTCCCAATTGGATCGCCGACACGTGTCATTCCCGCCACTCGGACTCCTCTCAACTATAGATCTTAGAAACGTGGCAAAATCGGAGCGCTTATAGAGATATCCAACGGTAGATAGATTCGTCGTGCTAGCGTGCCATCCAAGGCTCTATATTCTCTCTCTCTCGCGCTCTCTCTCTCTCTTCTCCTGCTTTTAGTCCCGCTTTTTCTTTTGGTTTTTTTTTGCTCGCTTTCTCTCTCGCTTTCTCGTTTCTTTTCTTTCGATCTTCTGCTCTCCGATGCTTCATCTCCATCTCCATCATCTTTGCCCAAAATGTGTGTTATTCGTGCCTCCGATCATCTATGCACAGGGGTTGATGCAGGCATAGGTGTGTGAAAAATTCAAATACAGCAATGACAACTCCCAAGGCAAAGCTGCATCAATTGTACAGCAATTCTGAGTCTAAGCCTCGCTATGTCACTGAAGCAGTGCTGCTTGACACTTCTGACCAATTTTCGGCGGCTGCTGCTGGCGGTGGCGGTGGCGGTGGCGGTGTTTCGGTGTCGCAGATTTTTGCTACATCAGCACAGCCCAGCTTTTTCTGCACGCTGCACCTGCCTGATGGCACAAGTGTGGTTTCCGAAACCTGTCGGCGCAAAAAGGATGCGGAGCAAGATGCTGCTCAAAAGGCATTGACTCAGGTTGGTGGGTTGTTGGTTTTCAGACAATTTGATTTTGAGTTCACATTTTTATACGCTAAAATTCTTCTTTGTGATCAAGCCTTTCAATTTCACGTAAAGCGACATGTATAATTATTGTGCCAATAAGAAAGGCTGAAGATGAACTATTACCACCATTGGGAAGGGCTTGGTTTCTTGAGTATTGAATTGAATGCACTAAGTTTCTTGTGTATGATCAGGCCTCTCGCATTTAGGTAATTGTAGTGTGGAACAATTGTGTTATTAAGATAATCAGAAAATGAACTTGTTACAATTAGAAAGGGATTTGTTTCTTTGAGCAGCAAACTTAGCTTGCCTAGCAGTTATGTATTTACTAATCCCTTCAACTAGTCAAAATGTTGCAGTTGTATCAATAACAGGTGGGCACACTTTTCATATATGATTGCAAGTGATATTATATGCAGAGCTAAGGACTAGCTTAGATTAGCTACAAACTTTTGGTAAGGATGAGATTGTCGTGAAAACTTTGTAATGGGAAGCTGCATTGGAAAACGGTTATTGTGCCAAAGTACTTAAGACTTATAGCTGCTCTGGCAACAATTCTCTTTGTTAGCCATATTGCACATGTGGGGCTATAAAAATAGTTAACATTGTCAACATGTCACTTGAAAACTTTGGACTGGTTAATGAAGAAGAGCAGGAGGAGAAGAATAGAAGCTTATACTACAGAATTATCTATACATTAGTGCAATCTAATTATGTCCATGCACAAGGAGCTAGATGTCTAAAAGTAACCAAGGAACTAGTAATATTCAAAACAAAAGTCACAATATAATCCTCTCATATCAGAAAATCACTTACATCAACTGTTACAACTCCCACGAATCACCGATTGCCTTGAAGGTTATCGCACACCCCATACCAGTGACGACGCAACGTATCCGCCCATTCATAGGGTCACAACCGACCCACCCCCGTGCACTAGAGCTATCAACATCACATGCCTGATCAAGCCTCTTGTGATAACTGGTGTCCCATACCACCAGCCATCGCCCTTGGCTCTCCCTAGCACACATCTCCTGGCCTGGAGATACATCCTGGCTAATGCACATGCTCTCCATCCACCAACTCTCGGGTAGACTGAGTGAATGGCAAAAGGGAAACCCCACCATTATATAGGCATAGCATAGTGGGTCCCATCAAGCACGGTCCTACCGGCGACACATGACCACCTAGGATGGTGATGCGTGGCACCAAAACATGTCGATAACGCCAGACTTGCGTCATGTCCCTTGCGAGGCCGTCACTGAAGGGCGTACCGTTATGGTACATAACATTCCCTCCCCCATAAAACCTTCCTTCTATGGGAAAAAACCACGGAATCTAAGTCGCAATTTGTCTTCCTTCTCCAAGTTGTCCTCATCATCTGACTTACCTTTCCAACGAATCAGATGTTCAAAAATCAAACGATTTCTCAGCTAATGATGTCGAGTATCCATGATCTTGTTTGGTTCATGGGGTACAAAAGCAGTCAAATCCTCCAATAACACTAGATCATCTGTTGGAATCAGGTTATCCTTTCCACCAAGTCGTTCCTTTTAAACGGCTAACATGGAATACAGGATGGACCTTAGTTCTCGCAGGGAGTTCTAGTTGATTCACAGCCCTACCAATCTTATTAACAATCTTGAAAGGACCGCTATAACGTGGAGATAACTTCGGACATTTCCTCGTTCGAAGTGTTTTATAGTCGTTTGGGATTCTAAGATACACCCAATCATCGATCTTAACTCGAGGAGAGCGGCTTCGGTTAGCATAGAATTTGGGCTCGATCCTGAGCTGATCTAATGCTTTCCCTAGCCACTTGCAACATTTCCTGCATATCATGCAAGATATTTTTGCTGCAGCTTGTACTTTGAGACCTTTGAGTCCAACGGAGATAGGGGAACGAGGCTGAAAGCCGTACAAGAGCATAAAAGGACTAAAACTAGTGGCAGAATGCTTCATACTATTGTATGCGAACTCAACCATTGGGAGGTACTTTTCCCAATCTGATTGTTACCGGGAAACATATGCGCGAAGCATATCTTCCATCGATTGATTGACACGTTCGGTCTTCTGGGTGATCCGTAGACGAAAGACTTAAGGTAGTTTCCAATCTTTCAAAGACTGCCTGCCAGAACTTGCTAGTGAATATCACGATCACTAACAATATCGTTCCGCAAACCATACAACTTGAACAACTTTTCAACGAAGAGTTGAGCAAGTTCCGACGCTTTGACAATGATTTTGGTTGGAATAAATTGCGCCATTTTGGTAAGCTTGTCAACTACTACCCAAATGGCATCGTGACCCTTCCTAGACTTGGGAAGTCCGACCACAAAATCCATGGAAATACTTTCCCTCTTCTTGCTGGGAATTTGCAACGGAATTAACAGACCAGCTGCTTTGAGTCTTTCCACTTTGTTCACTTGGCATTGTTCACACTTTTGAACATAAGCCTCGACATGACTTTCATTTTTGGCCAATAAAATTCTCTCTTAACAAGGTTAAGTGTCCTTTGTATACCAGGGTGTTCTGCATTGGGGCTATCGTGCACTCATGCAGGATTTGGGCCCTAATGTCCACGATATCTCGCACACAAACTTTTCCTCTACGGAAAAGTAAGCCATTCCTAATGGAATATTCATCAAGTATCTTCTCTTCGTGAGACTTCTTGGAATCCTGCTTTCCAAGATTGTTTCTCACAAAAGAGCTTCCTGCCAGGACTTCTTTCCAAATACGACCAAAAAACTCATCGGTCCGACAAAGATCTTGTAGAGAAAGATACAACTTGGATTGGAACTCAGCAAAGCATAACTGATTAACCTCTCCAATCTGGCTCAAAGCATCAGCGACACAATTCAACGTACCACGATGATACTTAATGTTGAATTCGAACTCCTGAATGAGTTCGGACAACGGGCCTTACGACCTCTAAGGTCCGAGGCATCATAGATAAACTTAAGAGACTCATGATTTGTCATAACCACGAATTAAGATCCGTACAAATAATGTCTCCAGACCCTTACGTAATAAATCCTCAAGTTGCCTAGCAACCTCATCTTCTTTGTTAGGGCTCATCATGTATGGAAAAAGTGATACAGGAGAGTTGTCGGGAAGGAGATCTATGTGATGGTCTACTCCCCTAGAGGGGGGAAGACCCTCAGGCAACTGCTCAGGGAATATATCACTATATTCCTCCCTAAGTCTTTTAAAGATTTTGCCCTCAGGGGTTGATTCTAAATTGACATCAGAAAAAGACAATGCTTTAGGGAAAGACGATACATCAACATTGAAATTATGAGTAACAAAAGCATCCATGTAAGATTCATCTTTCAAATAACATAAATAGGAGTGATACTCAGAATCCAATAAGCATTGATTAGCCTCATGATTTGGAGATCTGCAGGTACAGAGAGGGAGGAAGGAGAGGTACGAACTGCAAGGACAAGGCTCCAAGAATATCTTTGTTCAATATTTTAAGCAAGATCCACAAACTCTTTTAAGATTAAGAACATAGAGTTTATTAACATCCACTAAGTTTATTACTTCAACTTAGAGTTTTAATTCCAAGCCTTAGAATAAAAATTTGAAAGCATAAGAGCCCCCCCTTTTTTTTCTACACAGAATAGAGGACGCCTGCAGTCGTGCGCTGATGCCTGAATGCAGGTTGCGCTTGCCTATTGATTGCCATAAAAGCATGAAGGGGGCACAATCCCCCCCCCTCCCCCCCCTGCCCCCTCTTCCGAATAGTGAATATGCCGTACGGAGTGTAAGGTCCGTAGCACCTGAATTACAGAGGTCGGAGAAGAGAAGAGGACGCGGCCCGCAGCTGCAAATCTGTGTTTTTTTTTTTTTGGAAGGCAAAGATTTCAAAGAAAAGAGAGGGGTTAACAAAAAAAAACAAGGTTAAATTTAAAAGAATAACCTTTAACTACTAAACTTATCTTCTTTTCTTGAAACCAAAGCAACACCTTTCAAGGAAACTTAAAGTTTGATAATTTAAGCTATAAGATAAAGATTTAACAATTAAAATCAAGACAACTTCAAATTACTCAAACCATTAAGTTTTCTTGAAAAGTCATTGTTGAAAAATAAACAGTTTAACTAACTAATTTAATTTCCAGCAACCAACTACACTCAAATCAAAAATCCTCAAGAGATAAGGATTGAAGTTAACAAATTATCAGCCACATTCCCATACTAGAGAATACCAAGTCGCAAAAAGCGATAAAGGGAACGTTTGCACCTCGTAAAGGAAATCGGCTGCTCTGATACCAAATGTTACAACTCCCATGAATCACTGATTGCCTTGAAGGTTATCGCACACCCCATACCAGTGACGACGCAACGTATCCGCCCATCCATAGGGTCACAACCGACCCACCCCCATGCATTGGAGCTATCGACATCACATGCCTGATCCAGCCTTTTGCGATAACTGGCGTCCCATACCACCAGCCATTGCCCTTTGCTCTCCCTAGCACACATCTCCTGGCCTGGAGATACATCCTGGCTAATGCATGTGCTCTCCATCCACCAACTCCCGGGTAGACCGAGTGAATGGCAAAGGGGAAACCCCACCACTATATAGACATAGCATAGTGGGTCCCATCAAGCACAGTCCTGCCGGTGACACGTGGCCACCCAGGATGGTGACGCGTGGCACCAAAACATTCGTCATGCCCCTTGCGAGGCCGTCAACAAAGGGCGTACCGTTATGGTACATAACATCAACCATAGTCATATACAACTTTTACTGAATAAAGTATTTGGAGTACCAAAATTGAGACAATCAGATCTTGGTAAATCCTAAAGCTTTTGTCTAGGTTCTCAATCGAATGCTAAATATCTATTCGACTTCTTTCACATACGAATTACCTCCTCAAGACCAATGCAAAACTACGAAAAAACTTTTTACTATAAAAAAAAGACCACAACTTTTTATCAGTATTTGATCATTACTACATCAGATATAACCTTGAGAATTACTTTAATGTAGTCATACTTTAATGTATGGATCATAGTTCTCAGGAACTATGATCCATACTAATTCATACTAATTATCATGGATATTGTATACTCTCATCGTTCCTATCAAAGAATAATTGTACTTGGTATTTAAGTGTGATCTCCCCTTTTACTTGGCCTAGACTTTTGAATTTTTATAAATTTTCCTTTATTTATTGTAAGGGAATTCCACCATAGCTAATGTAAACGCTTCAGTTCTCGCTAATTGCATACCAAAACATAGGACTAACTATGCATCGCTTAGTTAGCCATCAAGGGATTTGTGCGTTAGTGACTTGGCCTTCATGCAGCCAGGGTAGTAGCTGATATGTAAATGAAACATCTTAGAAGTGCCAAAATTAATTTAAGCTATTATTTCGAATATCATTGTGCCGCACCACTTGCATTGTATAGCATATTGCTATTGTACGAGGTATTGGACTAACTTTGCATCCCTCGAAGATATCAAAAACTAACTTTTCTTTTTATGATAAGAAACATAATTGATTGTGAGCTTCTATACTTAATTAGATATTGAAGCTACTGGTTTGACTTCAAGAAAGTGTCACTCTTACCTCATTTAGTGATGAACTTTCTGTAGCTAGCGATAATAGCTTCTGCGATTTTTGGAACATTAAACTGAAGCTGTACTATATATTTGTGGCTCAACAAAGTGAGAATTGCTTCCTTTATCAGATTGATACTGTTGCTGAAAAGCAATGTGTCGTCCACATACAAAGTGATAATGATACAGAAATGCTGCACTGACTTGAAGTAGACATTCGAATCTGAAGAGCTTGGTGTGTAGCCGTGATCAATAAGGAAAGTATTGATCCTCTAAAACCATGCCCGAGCAGATTGTTTCAAGCCATAAAGTGCTTTATGGAGGTTACACACATGATTGTGTTTACCTTTGATATTGTAACCTTCAGGTTGCACCATGTGAATGTCCTCTTCGATATCTCCATTAAGATATGATGTCTGTACATCCATTTGATGTATTTCCACATCTGCTGCAGAGAATAGAAGTCTGATAGAAGAATGTTTAACTACTGGATTGAAAGTCTCAGTGTAGTCGACGTTGTGTACCTGAGAAAATCCTCTGGCGACAAGTCGAGCCTTTCTTTGATCGATACTTCCATCTGCCTTGTACTTGATCTTGAATAATCATGTGCAATCAACTACATTTCTTTTGGCAAGTAGTTCGACAATTGTCCAAGTCTGGTTCTTGATAAGAGATGAATACTCCTTATCCATAGCTTTCTTCCAGAGATCAGAGTCGGGCTGACTGAGTGCATCTTCAACAGTCGTCGGCTCTTAAACAAGGTAAACTGCAAATTCGTCGATATACCTGATAGGTGGTCTGCTGACTCTTGTCGATCTTCTGGGTAATAAGCGAAGTTGATCTTCATCATGCTGTAGTTGCTGAACTGCAACATCATCATCTTCAGCTTCGCCGTTGATAAGTTGTTCGTCAGGAGTTGACAAGCTTGGACCTTCAATAGGAATAGTCGAATTTGGAACTTGAAAGTTCAATGTTCCGGAAGAGTCCGGAAGTTCGACTATATGAGCTTTGTCTTTACCTTTGAGGTCAATGAAATGATCTTTGATGAAGATGACATCTCGACTAGTGAATATCTTCGACTCGACAAGATCATACAACTTATAAGCTTGATCTGAAGTGGTGTAGCTGATGAAAATAGACTTGATACTCTATAAGTCGAGCTTCTTCCTAAGATCATGCGGAATTTGCGCATAAGGGGGGATACATCCAAAAACTCGTAAGTTTGATAAAGAAGGTTTGGAGCCTGTCCAAACTTCGTATGGTGTTTTGTCTGAGAGACCTTTAGTAGGACATCTGTTCTGAATATAAGTTGCAGTGGAAACAGCTTTAGCCCAAAAGGACTTCGGACGTGTCGCATGTGATAACATGCACTTTGCCGATTCAACTAAGGTTCTGTTCTTTCTCTCAGCAAGACCATTCGATTGAGGCGAATAGGAGGTAATATATTGTTGCTCGATGCCGTTGTTAAGGCAATACTCCTTGAATTTGGTAGAGATATATTTTCCCCTGTTGTCAGACCTCAGTGCTTTAATTCTTTTACTAGTTTGATTTTCTGCATGCCCTTTGAATTGTCGAAACTTGTTGAAAGCCTCCGATTTCTGCTTAATGAAATAAACAACTGTTCTTCTTGAATATTCGTCAATAAAGGTAACAAAATACTTTTCATCTAGCAATGACGGAGTTTGCATTGGACCACATATATCTGGATGAACAATGTCTAATAAATCTTTTGCTGCATGCCTATGACTTGATCGAAAGGGAATCCTAGTCTGCTTTCCAAGGATGCAGCTATGACAGACAAGGAGGTCGACTTTGTCAGATGGATAGTCGAGATCAAGTGCTAGGGATTGTTTAGACATGTATGAAACATATGTATGATTCAAGTGTCCTAATCGATGATGCCATAGTAATGCTTTATTGACAAGAACAGAGGTTTTCAAGGCCTAACTTGTATCAGAATAACAATTTGCCAATCTGTATAAGTTTCCATGCCTCTTGTCGAGTGCAAGGATCTTACTTGTCCTATCGATAATTCGGCATTGATCAGACTCAAACTCTACCTTATGACCTAGATCAGTGATTCTACTTACTGATAGCAGATTTGTAGAAAGTTTAGGAACATGCAAAACATTTGATAGTAGTTTGAATTGATCATGCTGGAATTTCAATCTCACAGTACCTTCACCTTCGATAGTGTGAGTGCTATCGTCGCCAAGATGAACGTATCTTATTGTACTGTAAGGCGTATAGGAGTGAAAATGTTCACAATGATTAGTCATATTTTGAGTAGCTCCAGAATCCAAAAACCAAGAATTATCCAATAGTGCTTTTCGGTCTTTGACCATAAATGCTCCTTCGTCCATGTCGATGTCGGGAGGTGCTGTGACTGCATCAAGGTTGCATCGAATTGCGGTTTGAACCTTGAACCACGGTTCGAACTGTTCAAAGCCGGTTCGAACCGTTTGGAGCCGGTTTGAACCGGAATCTGGTTCGAATCGCATTTAAAAAAAAAAACAAAAAGCCAAAAAAAATGTTTTGGAATTTTTTTATTTTTTTATTTTTTTGGTTCGAATCGTTTTCCGATTCGAACTTGGCCTGAGGGTTCGAACCGAAAAGAATCGGAAATAATAGGCCGGTTCGAATCGGGGTGTAACCTTTGCCTGTTGATTTGATTGCTTACTGGCATTCTCTGCTTTGAGAACCTAGCAATCCTAGATCTCATGATTAGTGCGCTACAAAACATCTTCTTCTTCGACTCTGGATTTGATAATTGTTCTTGACTTTGAGTCGGTTTTTGATTTGACGCGGACTGCTTAGAGCTTTTTTGCTTCTGTCGTTTTGAGCCTTTGTTGACATATAGAACATGAGATGATTAAGTCGACGAATCGTCTTGACTTTTACGATTATCTTCTTGTAGCAACATAGTGACAACTTTGGTAAGAGTCAAGTCTGAGTGTGTCGATATGATCATCACCCAGTTCTCATATGTAGAGGGCAAGCTCGAAAGCAATGTCATTATTACGTCTTGGTCGTCTATGACTGATCCGACAACGACCATCTGTTGCAAGAGATTCTTAAACTGGTTAACGTGATTCTGAATTGAATCACCATTTGACATCTTGAGAGTGAAGAATTTTCTTCGTAGATGTAACTTAGGAGTTACGTTCTTCACATTATATAGTGGGTTCAGGATGTCCCATACTTGTTTCGAAGTTTGAGCTTCAGCTATGTGGCCAATCTGAGTTTCTGATATATTGAGAATAATAAGCGCGAAAGCTTTACCATCCTTCGACTTCCATTTTGAGTTGGCTGTGTCGTCTGCAGGCTTCTCTTCTGTACCTGTGACAACATCCCACAACTCAATGGCGATTAGCAAGGTCTTCATCTTGAATTCCACAAGTAGTAATTGGATTCATTGAGCTTGTCTGCGATAAGACCGACTTTACTCTGAGAATCCATCTGGATCTTTAGTCTGTCGATATATCGATGACGTTAAGAGAGAGATACCGTGCTATGCTAAATTTTGATATTGAAATTTGATACCACAAATTGAAGAATATGATACTGTGAAAAGTATCAAATGATATCGATTTGATATTGCTCTGATATCATGAAGATACGCTCTGATATTATATATTAGAGAAGCTTGTGAACGACTTATTGAGCACAGCAGAATGAGCCTGCTTTCCTAATGCATGACTACGCCTATCAATATTGAACAAAACATAATGACAAAAGTCACGTTCAATCTTTTAGCAACTAACTTTGAAATCAACAGAGCTAAAGTGATTATGTAGCCAAACAATGGAGAATTGAATTATCAGACAAAAGCAATATGAGATCACAGAGATTTTGACATAATACTGAATGCAATAAAGGATAGATTGATTCAGCAAAATGATGAGCACAAGACAATTGCGGATAGAAACCACGTACTCTAAGTTATCTCTGAAAACTCTGTCCGATTTGCACTTCCGCTGATAAGCAGTAAGTGCTAATAGCAAAACTCTTAAAGAACTCTAAACAATTGAGCTAGAATGCTCAAGAGTGTTCAAGCTTGAAAGCTTGAGAGAGCTGCTAAATTCTACTTCAATACATTGCATGAACGAATGAAATAATAGACGTATGATCAACTATTCATACTAAGCAAAAACGGGTGTCCAGTAGGACAACTAATTAGTTTTGGAATATCAATCCACACTCTAGAGAGAACTATCAAACAAGGCGGATAGCTCAGTGGTAGAGCATCCCATCCGGTATGAGGGAGGTCCTGGGTTCGAATCCTAGTCTGTCCATCCATATTATGATTTATGGATTTCTAACATGGTATCAGAGCCAAGTTAGACCTAACAGTTCATGGGGTCAAAGCCATGGCTAGGTGGCCCAAGTTGTGGGGCAGGTGACAGCTAGGACCCCAACCAAGTGTGGCTTGAGGGGGGGTGTTGGAATATCAATCCACACTCTAGAGAGAACTATCAAACAGGGCGGATAGCTCAGTGGTAGAGCATCCCATCCGGTATGAGGGAGGTCCTGGGTTCGAATCCTAGTCTGTCCATCCATATTATAATTTATGGATTTCTAACATAATATCAGAGCCAAGTTAGACCTAACAGTTCATGGTGTCAAAGCCATGGTTAGTACAACAAGTACAAGAACCAGTTGGGAGCATTCTCGAGGGAGTTGGCGAAGGAGAGAGATAGCCGACTTTGAACTATCAAACAGGGCGAATAGCTTAGTGGTAGAGCATCCCATCCGGTATGAGGGAGGTCCTGGGTTCGAATCCTAGTCTGTCCATCCATATTATGATTTATGGATTTCTAACAATTAGGTCGTAGATCATAATGGCCAGTTGGCCATAGTGAGCTGGCATCCATCTAGTTAGTACTTCCTGGAAATTGACTTGTGGACTCCACCTGTGAGCGATTTCCGTGTACTTCTGTAGACTGTGTAGAAACATGAATAAAACTGCAAAACTGGGTAATGTAGTGGATGAAGATTATAAACGATTAGTCGATCATCAGGAGAATAATCCAACACTTGTAACCTTTCCGAAATCTCCGAAATGTTCTAATTGCATGTCAGTATGTAAAAGCAATTTGTGCATGCCCAGTGTTGTAAATACTTTTTTGAATTAGTCTGCATGTCCAGGAACATGGTACTGTGTGTCACAGTAGTTTGATTAGAGAAATTTCATGCATGAGTACAGTTTTCGTAAAAGTTTGTGAAGAAGGTGCTTTCCCAGTTGTTAGGCAGTTTCAGTTGTTTACGTAAAAAATTTGATTTCTTTGTAAATCACTGCATGTTGAAATAGATGCATGTCGGATGTTTTGAAGTTGGTTCAAAATGGATTTGTATATGTGAAACTGAAAAACTCGATGTTGGAAATCGATTTTCACAGTTACGATCCATATTGAACGGAATTCGAGAATCCCAGTTATGTAAAATTATGAAAGAACTGCAAGCGTTTCGATTTTGTCGATTATTGATCGAAATGAAATTGGCTTGTAAGTGAATGACCTTACTGAGATGGAACTAGTCGGTATATCAGGTCACAATGATTCTCACTTTTGGTTGAAGATTTTGTGACCTACTGATTTGGGGTATGAGTTGGTGATGTTAGTCCAAAGAATAGACATTGTGGAGGGAATGAGGGTGGTAGTGGAGGGAGTGGAGAGATAACGTTAGTAGAAACAGTGGTGGTGGTGATTAGTGGAGGAGTCAAATTTCCTCCTTGTTGGAATGTAAATGGAATTGCTTACATTACCGTAGGTTACTTTGACCCAAAAAGTCGAGAGTTGTGTAACCATGGTCATTTATTATATTAGGCCTACTAAACTTAGAGTTAGCTAAGTTAGTATGAAATTAACTTGGTAGGGACTCATGGGTCCACTAGGCCTAATTGTGACATTAAGTACCCCAACTTGACATATTGGAGGTACCTTATTCTATCTATGTAACTTATAGAAAGTTGGATAGTCAATAGTCAAGTAGTTGGAAAGCCAATAGTCAAGTAGTTGGATAGCCAATAGTCATGAAGTTAGATAGTCATCTTGGACTATATATATGTGTGCATCCCATTTGTATGAGACACTTTTGTAAGCAATAGTGACTATTCACCTTGGCTGTCCATGAGTTTCTACAAGAGGGTTTCTAGCCATCTCTCTCTTTCTTTTGAGAATGCTGTGTGTGATTGAATAGTTAAGATCCTGGATCCTTAGGCTTCTATTTCCTACACTCGTGACTGATCCGCTTTTCCTGCTTCATCATCGCTTATTTCCATCAGGTCCGCAACATTTTTTTGTGATCAATAATGACCGTGCAAAACGCAAATATCGAGGGAACGGTTTCTATACTGACCTGCTTAAAGATTTGCCAGCAGTTAAGCGTGGCACTTACAAATCGGAACACTTTGCGGGATCAGTAGATAGAAGTTCTACTGAATCGAGTTTAAGCCTTCTCCTTTTCAAATTTGGGGCTTTTTGCCTGAACTACATTTGGGAAGGAGGAAGGAGGGGACGCTTGGGGTGTAGATGATTGGTTGACCAAGTGAACCGGTTAAGTTAATCTACCTTTAATTTTGGAAGTATAGGTGATTGAGAATGAGAGTGCAATTGGTTTTTCGAAATTATTTTTAATTGTCTCCGGAAATTTAATTTGTTTTCCCTAGTATTCATTTACAATTTTGAGTATAATCCATTTGTTGAACCATTTTTGTGTTGCAATTGTATTAGAATAAAACCCAAGAACACATAAAGCAATTGGAATGTGTTCCATTTAGGAATCTTGGAATTTGGATTCTAAGTTGTGGATATCATAGAGTGTTTCTTTATAATAACTGATGCAACCATGAGTATTTTAACTTTTGAAGAAATGAAATTCTTCTTACCGATTCTGAAATAGATATCGAATATCTATTACAATATTAATTCGGTTGTTTTGAAGTTCTTAATGCTTCCTTTTGGTTTATTGAATAACACGGGTTATTTCAACAGTCTTTGAACGATATATTTTGTCCATACCTGGGTCAATGCCTAGTGGTATTCTTAGATGATGTATTCATCTACAGTGAAATGCTTGAGGAGCATGAGAGAATTCAATGGCTAGAAGAATCTCCTAGAATTGGTTGTAAATTGAGTCCTATATCTAGATCTATGGAAGCGGACCCCGGGCGCTAACGCGCGTCCCCGGAGGAATCTCGTAGAATTGGTTGTAAGTTGAGTCCTATATCTAGATCTAAGGAAGCGGACCTCGGGTGCGAACGCGCATCCGGACGCGGATGCGCCCAGGGGGAGTCCGGGGTGGACGCACTTTTTTTTTTAACTCATATTTTAGTGTATTTTAGGTAAAATAAAAATAAAATATACGCGTCCGCGTCCGGGGGTCGGACCTTGCCCAGACGCGAAATGGCCTCGCCCGGCCCGGACGTGCATGTCTGATCTAGATATAGGATAGCCAATTAATCGTTTTGATTTTCTGGTAAACAGATCTAAAAGCAAAGATCTGTGGAAAAGCTTGTGGTATGGGACATTAGTGATTCCAAAGAGATTTTCTTGTGTGAGAGTGATACGTAGACCAATCGTTAGTGATTATTGTAATGGTAATGGTAATACTAATAGGAGAATCCTTCGGTTGTTTGTTTTTGGGAAATTATGAGATATAGATCCAGATCCCAAAAGTATCTCATTATTCACAAAACTTGGAGGGACTTAAACTATTTCTCTTTTATTAGAACCCATACTGTTTAGAAATTTCTTGAATACGGGACAACTGGTTGAAGATTCATATAAATTCTTCCAGTGGTGAACTATGTTTTGAAGGACTGGTCATTGCTATATAAAATTCTACTTCCATATGGATGTGAATTTGACTTGGAATTTATTGAAGTTTTTAGTTGATTCAGATTCAATGAAGAAATGACAAATTCCATGGCATTTAGACTTCTTGAGCCCAAATGGTTATCTCTATTTGATGGTCAATTATTGAGAGTAATATTTCCGTCACTTAGGATAAAATATTTTATGATTTGGGGAAAATGTTTGGTTTGTAATAGTGTCAGATGCTCATTACTGACTTTTTTACGATCTTTTAATATTTTATACATCGTCTCCTGAGGAACTTTTTAATTGAAATTATAATTTCTTTTAATAAGGGGAGATGAAGTGATAGGAATAAGACTTTTAAGTGATCAACTGGTTGCAGAGATTTCTTACAGGAATCCAATATTGTGCAAAGGGCAAGGAAAATAGAGGAACTCTCTAGGGATTGTTGAGAATAATTTGGAACTAGAGGAGTTTTGGGAATTAAATTTTAAGTTATTCGTGTCTATGGATAGTAGAGATAAAGATTAAATTTAAGTTCCCATGATCGGGTTTACCAAGTGCCATTATTTTACGGATTGGATCAGGTTGGAATAAAACTCTAATCTTAACCTTGTGACCAAAGATGCTTATATAAGTCGACCTTATCTTAGGTAGGAGTACTAAGATCTGTTGTAGGTTGACTGAGTTGAAGAAATTTTGTTATTGAAAGTTTGATGGTTGGAAAACTTGAGGATGTGGAATTATTCACGTCAAAGATTTCTCAGATATATTATTTACTCCTGAAAAATAGAGTTCTCTTGTAGCTGAGTTGCAAGATTCTCAGTGAGTTATGTGGGTAACATATGCAGGTTTTGGGAGATATCTCCCGGATTATAGCATATGTTATGTATTGGATCCTTAGTTGCCCGTTCCGGAACGGCACGCGGTCTGGAACGCGTTCCGTTCCGGCAACATCAAAGAGTCTTTTTGACTAAGATACTTTTTAAAGAGATGGATATTGAAAGGCACTCTATGGCCGCAAACAACATTATTACTCATGTAGGGAGCTCCTCAATCTTGGTGGCATTCATGAGCTCGTAACTTGCAATGGGTTGCATAAATGACCAGCCCTCTTAGGTTTTTTTTAGTTTTCCATAATGTAGGAAATCATAAGCCAAACAACAAAGCATTCAACTTAACGAATCTCAAACACACATGGAGGAGGAGATGGCTGGTCGCCCTCCGTAGAGACTCGTGGCACTCCAGGAAGAATGGCTCTATGCTTGCATACATGAATAATGAAGAAGTGACATGCATTTATAGCTGACCCAACATTAGGGCAATGTCCAAATAACCTAACTTCTTCTACAAGCTTCATTAGGTCTAGCCTAACTTCACCAACAAGTTACTTAATAAAAACCAGCAAGCCCCTACTTTTAAGTTAGGGTCTTTTTTTTAAAAAGGCCATTTGGACCCATGAGTTTCGACATGGGGGGCCCAATACTAACTTAAGTGGCCAATAGAGAAATAACCAATGGTTACACATATCTCGACCTTTTGGGTCAAAGTAACCTAGAGGTTTTTTTTATTGACATAGCATATCCATTAACATATTCTAATACATAAAAGACAATGGTGTGGTGGGTTGTGTCTTAGCTTCCCTTGCAACCATTGGGCTGATAATTGGGCATCTTTTCTAAGAATAATATCATCATCCTGTTGGAATTCATAGTGTGGTTGACTATTTTGTAGGGTTACTAACTTTTGTTCCATATATCTCAACTTTACCTTTCATCCTATGATATTATAAGACCACTCATTTCTCTCTTCCCGCCTCAGCTCTATTATCATTTTGCTCTATCCACACGTTTCCCAATCCTCACATGTCGCTTTCCATACCTTTAGTCATATGATGTTTGAGACACTTGGTCCAATACATGAGTGAAATTGGTTTGATAGTTTTAGCAACTTCTGCATACTTCTCTGTGTAAGGGTGCTACCAAGTTGCAAGTGGTAGTGGTTGGTTTACGTTCGCCACGTTTCAGCTTAGGATGTGTCAGGGTTTAGTGGGTTTATACTATTTGTTTACAAAATTGGTAAGCGTTTTTCCTTTTACCCCTTTACGACGCTTATGTAGGGGTTTTAGTTAAGATCATCGATTGTATTCATAGCCAGAAAAGACAATTTTTGGAGGTGGCCGACTTTCTACAAGAAATACCTGAAGTGATTAGTATTGAGCTATAAATCAAGCAAACCTTTAGTCAATACTCAAGTTTTTGATAAAAGCAGCTTGGTGTACCATAAATCCCCATGGGCCTCAAAATTGTCTACAAAGAACTATAGATGAAATCTTGAATCAATATTGAGGATTATAGGCTATTACTTCCTGAAAGAATCCTAATGTATCCAATCTATCATGCAAATTGATTGTTTAAAGTTTGAAGGTGTACATGAAGGGAATCCACTTTCTTATGTACAAAATTAGAGAGAATTACCATTGACGAATCACATTTGCTCAAAAAGCTCGATTGGGTCAAAGATGATGATCCTTGGGAGAGCTCCGAAAGCCATGTACTTGACTTAATTTTTGAGGATAGAAATGTTTTGGAGGAGTTAACTTTGGTTAGTTAGTTGGAGGTAGCAAGAGTTAATCAATGCCTAACCTCAAGGAAAGTTGGGCTACAATTTAAGTTTAGGACTCAAGAATGAATTTTGGACAACTAGAGAGGCCAATAATGGGTATTGAGTTATCCTAGAAGCACTTGTAAAGTAAGGTCTTAAGTTGTGACTATATAAAAGGTACTTGGGCATTCATTGAGGTATTTTGATCAGTTGTGGCTTGAGCTATAGGTGGGCCCATGTATGCTCCAATCTGGGCGAAACATCCTCGACTAGTGAATGGGTCTTACTGCCTATTGCACTGAGAAGTGATCTTGGAATTTGGTTGTGATCTCCCATGAGCTTGGATCTAGCTCTATGGCTGGGTGTTGAGTCACATGCTCAGTTCTTTAGTGTTTTGGTAGCTCAGTTTGGATCGATGTTAGGTTAGATCTTAAGAGGACTTCACATTAGGTATAATGATCCATCCAAGATTGTAATGACCTTTACACAAGGGACTTTGATCCATTCAAGCTGTTTATGAAGTAGAACTTCCTTTAGGCGTGATTCATCTTGTATTCCATGCAAATTAGTTAAAAGAGTGATTTTGTGGAAAGGATGTCTTAGTCCTGAAGAACAAACTAGTCAGTTGAATGGGAAGGTACACAAAATCAAGACATGTAGGAGAGAGAAGACGAATCAAAGATGTGCTCTGTAACAAGAAATCAGTTAGGGAAAGGGATTCGGGAAATTATTATATGCTATTTAGTTAGGTTTTGAGCAAGATGAAGTGATGAAATATAAAGTTCTCTTATTTTTACATGAGCAAGTGGGGACTTCATTTGATTGGCTTTGCTCTGTAGTTCTAGCCTTCGTCATGACTGAGTTGCCTTTACCTCTAGACAATTGATGAAAATTCAGTACATTGGTCTTTTCCGAAATGTATCAAAGGTATTGTGGAAATACGTTTGTGCATTTGACCTGCACCTACTCTTGGGCGTTGACGACGTGAGTAGGGATGTCCTAGCATTTGGTCCCATGCTATGCATGATGAAGTTGATGGTCTAAGAACTTTGTGGCCGGACTCGATAGGGTTGAAGATTGCACGTCTCCTTTGTTATGTTGGCTATTATCCTAGACCATAGATGCCCAGAAACGCGTTTCTCCTCCAAGAAACGTGTAAAAATAAAACAGTTTATTAAATTTTTTTTGCTCCTCTTCACGGCTAGAATCGTGCCAGCCGTGGAGGAGCTAAATTTGTTTATTTTGATCTACAAGTGTCCGATCGTGGCGTGTGCATAGTCGGCAGGCATCTACTCGGCGATACGGAGGTGGTGTGCACGGTGCCAGGTGGATCCGAGCTTCGCGGAGATCGAAACGATTAGTTTTTGATTTTTGGTAAGTGTAGGCTTGTTTTTTTTGCAAGTGTTGACATCGAGCTGTAGGCAACCAAATTAAGCGTAGTTTGGCTCTAGACCACCTTTCTTCATGCCCACGGTGATTCCTACGGGGTCAGTTTCAACCATTACGGCACGCCTTGCGAGATTTGAACACCACAACCATTTTCAGAAAATGACTTGTGGGCAACCGATTCAGGTGATGTCTGAGCCTAGAATGCATTTCCACATGCCTACAGAGACTTCTATAACATCCGTTCCACCCATCTACGTCCGTATCACAATTTCAATTTCCATGCCCTAATTCTATGTTTTTTAGGGTTTGGGCGTGGAGCATCGTGCAAGCATCCGCCAGTAGCATGGTTTAGGCCTGCACTGGACTGCTTTACGCCTGCAAGGACTCCCACGCTAGCGTCAGTTGCCCGTTTTCGCTCACACTAGAATTATTCTATCCCTCGCCCTAGTCTCGTGTGTTTTTTGGCACTTGCTATGATTTTACTAGAATCAATGTGACGCGTGCTCGGATGTGTTCAGCTCTGTTTTAGGCTGGTAATGTTTTTCAATGCAGTGTATTTTCTTCTACTGAACGGTTGCCTGCTTGTTTTTGTTCGCAGGTTTGATCTCATGTTGACACGATGCCGGTGCAGGGCCGAGGCCTTTCGGGCGAGGTTGAGCTTACTGAGGGGGATGTGGCTACACACCATGGCACGGGAGTCCGTAGATGGAGATGCTTGCATTGTGGTGGTCTCTTCACAATTACTTACCAGGGTTAGGGCTCACTTACTGAGGGTCAAAGGGCCGGGCATTGGGCATATCTGATTGCCCCAGGATTTCTGATGAGGAGAGAGTCTATTATGTACGGGCACGGTGGTGCATCACAGGTTTCCGGACAGGGACAGGGACATGGATAGGGATAGCAAGGACAGGGACAGGGAGCAGGAACAGCTACAGGTTCACAGGCAGGGCTCACAGGTAGGCATGCACGGCCTACTATGGGTGCAGAGCCTAGTACAACATGTTCTGGGCAGGGTTGAGGTACAATGCATGGTCCAGGCGGGGCCACTCCAGTTCCACCCTCAGCAGCAGGGCTTAGTTCAAAGGGGAGAGTGTCACATGAGCAGGTTGGATCAGCGGCAGCGGGTCCTTCTCGTCCCTCCTCTTCTTCGGTGGCAGATGCAGCACATGGTTCGACAGGTCCTCCCAAAGAGAGTGATACACCCACAAATCAGCCATCCGGTTCGCGTGTTAGACCACGAGCGCTATGTACACAGGAGAGAGAGGTTAGGCCCAGACATCAGACCCTTGATCGATGCGGGTGGCAGAGAGAGCAGCAGGCTCGGTGCACTCGACTTGCTGGCCAGTTCTTTTACGAGTGCGACATTCCTTTTGCTGTTGCTGACACTTGGGTGTTCAGGGAGTTTTGCGCACAGATGGCAGCCGTGGATGCTACATGGATGCCTCCCAGACGAGAGGTATTGCGAGGCAGGATGTTTCGTCAGGAGGAGGAGACCATCACGCGGGAGCTGAGGTCCATTCGCTCAGCTTGGCAGATGTAAGTACTTTGTTTCCATAAACGCATTGCATGCGTTTAGGGTTTACTCGTGGCGCAAACACATCTCAACTACCGTCTATATTTTTTACTGGATGTCTGTGTTGTAGGTCACTTCTACGGCCATGTGCCTGGTCACTTTTGTTACCAGGAAGAGGCGTGTGTTGGCCCTATCCCGCACCTTCTCGCACCTAAACCTGAAGAAGCCAGCACCCACACGCTTTGCCTTTTACTTCTTGGTGCTAGAGCGATTAGTAGTAGTGAAGGACGCATTGCGGCGGATGGTTTCTAGCGAGGCCTTCCGAGAGTTCACGGACGTCCCACATTCGACCTTTTTCCAGTCCACTGTGTTCGGCGATGAGTTTTGGACACGTGTTGAGGAGATTACTGGGATCCTTCTACCCATTTTCAGAGTGTTGCGCCTGGTAGACCATGAGGGGTGCACTCTCAGCCTCATTTACGAGTTCATGGACCGCATCGGCGAGGGGATTCTGACGTCAGCCTTGGACGAGCACAAATACGACTCTTCAGTGTCTAGTTTGTTGTTTCTCACTCAAGTATGATTCATTTCTTTTATGCTATGGTTACATGATTGTTGTAATTTGTCTATTGTAGGAGGCGCGAGATCTCACGTATCTGGGAGGCCAGATGGGACTACTTCCACCGATCCTTCCATGCCGTAGCTCACATATTGCACCCCTTGTGGCGCGAGACTCGGGATGCCTAAGTACTGTAGTAGTGACTGTAGTGTGCTCATTGCTAGTGTGTGAATTCGAGAGGACTTACACGTGCCATGTTTTTTCTTCTGCCAACGGGTACGATTCTCACTAACATTGCATACCAGCTGCTGATTTTGAGCGCTACCACTTTCCTTTCGATGGAGAGCAGAGTCGGCGGAGGGAGGATATGCTGAGGCCTGTTACATGGGGCATCATCACAGTGGGTAGGGCCATCCCAGGGCGTAGGATCACAGCCACCTGACACACAGACACGCAGGGGTAGACGCAGGGGTGGGGGCAGGCATAGGGGGGCTAGAGGAGGGGAGAGAGGCAGAGGCAGAGGTAGAGGCAGGGGGAGGATCCCGAGCTAGAGCACGCAGTAGAGCTAGGGCCACACCACGGCATATGGCTCCCTCCAGTTCCGATTCATCTGCAGACCCTTGGGATCTACAGTCAGGCACAGATTCAGATGATGGTTCCTACCATGACTCTGACGAGTCTTAGTTGTGTAGTTTTCATTACGTTCATAGAACATCAGTGTACCCCATTTTGGTGCCATGTGGCCCGATATTATATTATTATGATAGAAAAGTGAGAGAGAGAGAGAGAGTGAGAGAGCGAGAGAGAGAGGAGGGAGAATTTTGGGGCATCATGTTTTTTTATTAATTTTTTATATTAAACACAGCAAAGCGTAAACCTGGGAGTTAATGCACCTAAACTAGACCATCCTGCACCCGAAACATTCGGCAAACTACACAGTAATCATGCTCTTAATTAGAGCTTTCACCTAATACCCATATTGCCCAAAATAAAATCAAATTTAAAAAAAAAAACGTTTCTGGAAATTTTTTTGATATTTCAGAAACACATTTCTGAACGCGTTTCAGAAACGCTGGGCATCTATGCCCTAGACATAGGATCAACATAAAAATGCTATGTACCTATATTGGTATGTAACAACTAACCAAGGGTTACAACTCAATGTCAAGAATCAGATTGCTCAAGATGGAGCTATTGATGGATCAGCGATGCTCACTTGTCTCTCTAGGTGACATGTACATGGGAGAATTTGCCAAGAACTTATATGTAGGGGTAGGTCTCCAATGCCATTTATCATTTTACCTAGGAGAAGCAGATGGTGTGCACATGTGCTTTGCCAGGACAATACTCTAAAATATACTTGAGCTAGTAATGCACTAGGGAAGGTATTCGTGAAAGGGGATGCTGATATATCTGTAGTGTTGATTGTTGCTCAAAGCTGCTGTTGTTGAGAGCTCCATGACTTGGGAGTAGTCCAGATAAGTTCCATGATTCGGTGATCATTAGTGAGGAAGCAATCCTTCCTGTTATGAGTGTGACTTGATTTTGGCATATTGATCTTGGTGGTCACGTGAATAACAGTACCTGCGAGGGTTAGCACTGAAAACGAAGGAGGGTGAGTACGAACAATCTGAAGTGTTTGAAGACCATATTCATAGTTTTCAAATTTGTAAACATTTGCACACTTCTGCATTGGCTCAGAAGCTTGCTTGACCCTGATAGAGTGGTAGAAATTCTTTTCATTGGGTTCCTGCCTTCCTCATGAAAAGCACTAAGGTTGTGTATATTTCTTGCCAATTTTATTTTTATAATTATCCCATACTTCTTGGCTGGCATGTGAGAGATTACGATGCTGCAGTCATGTTTTGGTGCCCCATGGTGTCCTTAGCTCTGTGAATGAAAAATGAATGACACACATGCGATTTCACCTAGCCATGGCAAATGGTTGAGCTGAAAAATGTTTATGGAGTAACATGCATGTGAGTGTTACTATGTAGTTTTTGTCAATTTTCTTGTCTAGTATCTTGATCATTCGAAATTTTTTAGAATAAATCTGATGCCTCTAATTCAAATCTACGCTCCACTGCATGCCTTTGTTTGAATCTAACCAAAGAGTTGAACTGGCATATGGCCAAAATCACATGTACATTATGTTACGGATAATTGATTTCTTTAATCAAGCTCCTTACTGTGAACCTTCCTTGACTAGTGTAAGCTACTGCATATTTTTCAAGGCTTAAGAATCTTTACTTTACGGCCCATAAGAAAGCTGCTATGTGCTGCTTTTGTTTGATGCAACTGCCACTATCGTGTTTCAAATTTTGAATTCAGGTACACAGTGCGTATTTGAGCCAGGGGACTCTTAAGAAGGCAACTCTCGAGGAGACATGGACGGCTTTGATTGCTCGTGTTGAAGCCGCTTTTTCAAACCATGTCAGTGAACCTTGTCTTTTCTGTTGGACTCCATTAACCCTTGGGCCTTTGCTGCATCTATTATTTTCTTTCTAGGATATGTTGTTGCTAACTCTTGCTTTCATATGTATTTTTAGCTTTTGTTGGTCTTTGCATCAGACACAAACAAAAGCAGTAATGGTCTTTTATCTTTGGGGTCACAATGCTTTGTCTCCTGAGATCCCTATATTGTACAGTGGCTAGGGTCATGGATGACAGAATTTGATATTATGTTCCTTGTTCTAACACCTGTAGAGATATTCATAGTATAGAGGTCTATGAGCATACATCCATAGTTGTGGGTATGATTACGATTCAAATTTCACTGGTTTCTATAACACTTTTTCTGCAAGTATTAATGGCATGTAGTGTCACACTGGTGCTATTACTTATTTGAGATGATAAATTTTCAATTTTGATTGCAGCATGTACTGAAGTATAAGCCGCTAGTGGAGCACTTTAGAATAGCTCTAAAGAAGAGCGATACTGGTTCTGTGAAAGTACCAGCTACAGTTTTGTCGTCCCTTGACACCAAAATCATCAGCTTGTGCCAAACTTTAGATGATAAATGTAAAAGAGACCCCACAAGAGTGGTAAGGCTGGTTTGCTGCGCTGCTAAGATGTCCTCATCTTTGAGATGTGATCAGGACGGGCTTTGGATTTGTAAAGTTGAACCTTTTTCTTTAGATGTCAAGGAAGTTTTGCTGGAAGAATCAGAATTGGAAGATGGCTCTATCCCACAAACTGAGGCTAAAAATGTCCAGTTTGAGGCAATATACATACCTTTTGCATTGGAGAAAATGGTTTCCATCATCCAAATTGTACTGGGGAGCAGCGATTATTTCCTGGATGTCGTGGCACATCAACTAGGTGTTAAAGATGGTGCGCATGTGTTAATTTCAAGGTTGGGCTTTGTAGTAACTGTGATGGAAATGAATATGCGTTTTTCTTTTCTTTGGTTCTACGATTCTTGAACCTGCTCAAGTTGAGTTGTTTGCTTTGGCAGATCTGTCACAAAGGCACCATCTGGCACCCGTTTGTACTGGTCTCTTCCTCAGCATCTTCAACCAGTTGCAGTTCCTCAAAGTGAAGCAGATTGCTTTGAGGTTGAAAAATCTGTAAAAGGTGTAATATTTCCTAAACCATTACAGTACACGTATTCAGAAAGAAGCCAGGATGAATATAAGCCCAAGTTAAAAAATGTCAGGGCAAGTAAATTGGTTGGCTATGATGTGTATGGAGATGCCATATTAGCTGCAATTGGATCATCATGGCAGTCTGAAGGGAAGCTTTCTAGCAGCAGCATCTCATTGGCTTCTTACTATAGGTATGTAGAAAAAATTTAATATTATTCATCAATCCAGTAGAAAGGTGTGTTGAAATGCATGCAGAAGAATACTCATCTTTTTGTTGAAAAGGTAAGTTCATTAGGTGGTACGTCTAATTTCAATTAGACCATTGAAAGTCACTCACACAAGATCAATCCACAATGCTGTATAAGATATTGCTATGTCGTTTAGTATACAATGTATCGGTTCATAAGGTGGTACGTAAGTTTTAAGTAGACCATTGGAAGTCACTCACAATGTATTAAGATCAATCCACAATGTACTGGCTGTATAAGATAGCATTATGTCATGTAGTATACAAGGTATTGAGATTCAACTGAAAACTCCATTGTGATGGAAAGAGCACACTGCTTCTTGGGGTATGTTCAGCATTGCCATCTCCTTACCGCTTTTGCTTTCTCAATAATAGCCAACACATGAAGTGTTTTTGCGAACTAGCTAGCTTCACACATGGTTCAAGTCTCTGAATGAGAAACCCTTTAAACGTGGTCCGTAGCAATAAAGCCCCTTACAAAGCCATTAATCTAGCCAGAAGGCATACTGCATGTGCACAATATCATGTAGAGCTTACCCCTTTTTGATGTAAACAATGAACACTGACACCTAAGGACATCTTGTAACAGAAAAAGGTATAGCGAATGTATTGATGATCTTTGAGTCTCGTTTATAGTCTGATGGAATGATGAATTTTTGACGCCTGTTATTTGAAGCTCAGTTTTATGACCATCTTACCTTTTATGTAAGATAATACTATCAAGATCTCTACACACAAGCAAGATGATCCTCTAGGTATCAGTCATGTTAGAAATCAATGATAAACTTCATTGTTACTGTTTACGAGGTACATTAATGTTGACAGCTGTGACCAGTTGTCATTAACCGTAGGCTAGTCTATTAGTCTACTCGTAGGTTTTCTCTCTCTATCAGGGGTTCAAAGTTTATCTGTACATTTTACATTCTGTATGAGTTTCAGTGATAGTGTGATAGAGTGACAGTGCGTGTTCTTCTTCCGCCTTCTTGTGGTGATTGCTTATGGTGAATGCTTGATATTGCATATCTAATTCTTGACATGGTATCAGAGCAGCGATAGTCCTGCGTGCCTGATCAGTGGATACAGCTTGTCGCAGGCTCCACAACGAAGTGAGAAAGTCCTTCACGGGAGGTGAAAGCTTGGAGAGATAAAAACGGCTGGAAGAAATCCTTCTTTGGTGTATTTTGCAGGTTTGGAGCTCAGAATCATCAGTGGGGAACGAAGACACAGTCCCGGAGGCATCAGAAAGGCCAGGGCAACATCAAACAAGTTGAAAATCTGTTGAGTGGGGAGATTTTTACAATACTTCCTAGTTGTTGTGAAAAGCACAGTCCCGGAGGCATCCAAAAGACCAGGGCAGCATCAGACAGATTGAAAATCTGTTGAGATACTTCCTAGTTGTTGTGGAAAGTGCTATTTGTGTGAGAGGTTTGCCAAGAAATCTCTCATTTGTCTGTTTGGAGTACCACAAATCACACTAGATAGTGTCTAGTACTATTATTCAGAGTTAGGAAGCTTCATACTTTTCACATTACTGATCTCTGTCTTTTGAACGATCACACATTTCGAAATCTTTGCAAAGAGGAGGCGGCGTAGCTGCCGCGCCGAAGTGGGGAATCTAGAATATTCTCTCTGCAAGTTCTTATATTCTCTCTACTTTTCATCTTGTCCGTACCAATATCGGATCGACGCGCCAGAGGTAAAGAAAACCAAGAGCAGTCGTACATCCGCGCGTCATACCGATATCACATATCAATACCAATATCGGAGCGACACGCCAGAGGTAAAGAAACTCCAGAGCAGTTGTCCATCTGCGCATCATACCAATATCGGATCCACGCGCGCGAGCTAAAGAGAATCCCTAGTCGTGCACCCACGCGTCGTACCGATATCAGGTGTCCAACCAAAAATTTACAGTTCTGTGGTGTGATAAATTTTGTGAACCAGACTCATCTATCCAGTAATGGCAACTCTAAGCGAGAGTGTCCTTAATGAATCAAGCAAATTGGAAGGTGCCGACAACTATGCAGTTTGGAAATTCAAACTGAAGAACATTTTGATGGAAAAGGAGCTGTGGGAGATCGTGACAGGTGAAGAGACAAGGTCAGTGATTGAAGAAGATCAACGGGCATTTGATAGGAGAAAACGGAAAGCCCAGAATGTCATCAACTTATCAATTAGAGATGCAATTATTCCCTATATTTCAAATTCAGAAGGACCAAAAGAAGCGTGGGATACATTGAAGGCATTGTTTGAAACGACAAATACATCTCGAATACTATTTCTGAAGACGAAGCTGCATACATTGCGGATGGATGATGGTGCAACTATTGCCGATCACATACTGAAGATCAAAGAGATCTATGACCAATTAGCAGTAGTTGGAGAGCAAGTACAAGATCGTGAGATCGTGCAATTGACATTGAATAGTTTGAGTGAGTCACATCAGATGTTTGTGACGAGTATAGCCACAAGAGAAAATCTTCCAACCTATGAAGAACTAGGTGGATTGTTTTTGCAAGAAGAGCAACGTCAAGAGAACTTGAATCATCGTAACAGGAGCTATGATCAAGCTCTTGCAGTTAGAGGACGAGGTGGAAGATTTGGCCGTGGAAGGTATCAATCGAGAGGAGGAAACTCAAGCCGGGGATCATTTCAACAATTTCATGAGCAAGTCAATGATAGTTCGAATTGAGGCAATTGGGATCAAGGCCGAGGTCAAGGACGCGGCTATTCAAGACAAAATAAACCTGGAAATTGTAGGTACTGCAACAAACCTGGCCACTGGGAGCGTGAATGCTTCAAGAAACAGAAGGAGATGGAACAAAGAAAAGACAAATGGCAAGCGGGAAATTATGCTGATCAACATCAATTTGATGACTATTATTATGATGACAATTATACTGATCAACATCAATACGATGATGATCAATATGAAGATGATACTGGTGAGAGTTCAAAATTGTTCATTACAGCATTAATGACAAGTGATGAAGCCAAGGATACATGGTACATTGATAGTGGTGCATCCAAGCACATGACTTCAAGGAAAGAGTGGTTCTCAGAACTCAAGGAAACTGACAATGGTGATGAAGTTGGACAAGCTGATGGCAAATTGCTATTTGTTAAAGGAGTTGGAGTGGTACCAGTGAAGTTAGCCAGCGGGAAGATAAAGCAGATAAGCAATGTGCAATATGTACCTGGCTTAGCTAACAATCTACTATTTGTTGGGACGATGGCTGATCAACAACTCAAGGTTGAGTTTGACAATGACAAATGTCTTGTCAAAGACATCAAGAATCACTACAAAGTGATTGCTACAGGAGCTAGAGTCAACAGAAATCAACTCTACAAATTGAATGCCAGATCTTTTACTCAAGCTATTGTAAGCACTGTTGATAGTCGAAGTGATCTTTGGCATCAAAGGTTTGGTCATATCAGTGCTCAAAGCTTGCAAATTCTTAAAAGAGATAATCTAGTTGTTGGATTGCCTGATATCTCTTTTGAAGGAGAAATTTGTGAGGGTTGCATTTTGGAAAAACAACATAGAGAGAGATTTCCCAAAGATGGAGCAAGAAGAGCCAATGGCATTCTTGATCTTGTTCATAGTGATCTGTGTGGACCAATACAAACTAGGTCCATTAGTGGTTGTTACGATTTCATCACATTCATTGATGACTATAGTAGACATATCTGGATTTATTTCATAAGAAAGAAATCTGATGCTTTTGCCAAGTTTAGAGACTTCAAGGCTCTAGTTGAAAAACAAACAGGTTGTTATATAAAGACCCTCAGATCAGATGGTGGCGGTGAGTATTTTTCAACAGAGTTTATAAATTTTTGCAAGGATCAGGGGATCAAGAGACAAACCACTACACCCTATTCACCACAACAGAACGGAGTTGCAAAATGGAAAAATAGATCCATTGTGGAGATGGCTAGGGCAATGCTTAAGAGCAAGGGTTTGCCAAATACTTTTTGGGCAGAAGCATGCAACACAACTACTCATATCTTGAATCGGTGTCCTACGAAGTCTGTGGAGGGTAAGACACCTTACGAAGCTTCTACTGGATAGAAACCTAATGTTTCTCATGTACGAGTATTTGGTTGTGATGCTTACGCTCATGTACCTGATGAAAAGCGAAAGAAGCTGGATGCAAAAGCTGTTAAGTGTATTTTCCTTGGATATGATGAAAGAGCCAAGGCATACAGGATGTATGACACAGATGCACAAAAGATCGTGATTTCCAGAGATGCTACTTTTGATGAGATGGGTCAACATGACCAATTAAAATTGAAAATTGATCCCTTTGATGATAAAGCTAAAGTGCAAGTGAAGGAAGAAGTTGGTGTCGATATGGAAGAGCCAATGGAAAAAGACAGGGTCAATAATGAGATTCCTAGGAGAGTGCCTAAGTGGTACTTGTCAGTAACAAGTGATGCTAATAAGGGAGATACTCCCGAATCAAGTGAGCAGGGAGAGCTTAGAAGATCAAGTAGAAATTGAAAACCTCCTGCAAGATTAGAGATGAATCTAGCCCTAATGGGTTCTGTGCTCGAGGCTCAAGAACCAAAAACTTTTGAGAAAGCAAAGGAGCACAAGGAGTGGCGTGAAGCTATGGAAATAGAAATGGAAGCTATAACGAAAAATAGGACGTGGAACTTGGTTGAGCTACCTGATGGTAAGACGCCTATCACTTGCAAAGGGATATACAAGATCAAGTATGAAAATGATGGGCAACTCAACAAGTACAAAGCACGGTTGGTTGCGAGAGGATTTGAGCAGCAGGAAGGTATTGATTTTGAGGAAACCTCGCACCCGTAGCTAAGATGGTAAGTATACGTTCTATCATTGCTATTTCTGTTGGTTGGAAGATCCAGCAAATGGACGTTAAATCTGCTTTTCTTAATGGAGTGTTGGATGAAGAGGTGTACTTAGTACAACCTCAAGGATTTGTTGAGCCAGGGAGAGAGCATCTCGTTTGTAAGCTCAACAAAGCCATTTATGGATTGAAGCAAGCACCACGGGCGTGGTACTCTTGCATTGATGAACACTGCTTATTTGTATAGATAGCTGGTGAGTAGTTTGATTTATTTGACACACACATTTTGATATTTCTTATGCTGTTAGTGTTGTTAGTCAATTTATGCAAGATCCTAGTCAAGCACACTGGAAGTCTGCTAAACGTATTCTCAGATATATTCGAGGGACATTGAATTTTGGTTTGAAGTATGATCAGCCTGAAGTGCCAATGTTGGTAGGTTATACAGATGCCGATTGGGCAGGTAATATTGATGACAGAAGATCTAACAGCGGTCATACATTCAGTTATGGTATAGCTGCAATTTCGTGGAGCAGCAAAAAGCCACCTACAGTAGCCTTATCATCGACGGAAGCTGAATATTGAGCACTCAGCAATGCTACACAAGAAGCGGTATGGTTACGAAGATTGCTTGTGGATTTAGGTCAACCACAGGTGGATGTGACTACTATATCTTGCGATAATCAATGTTGCATTCACCTTGCCAAAAATCCAGTTTTACATGCTCGAACCAAGCACATCGAAATACACTACCATTTTGTTCGAGAGAAAATTCTTGATGGGGCCATTGATCTTGTTTTTTGTAAATCTGAAGATCAAATGGCAGATAGTTTTACTAAGTCATTAGGTAGATGTAAATTTGAGAGGTTTCGTACTTTATTAGGAATAGAAGAATGTAATTTTATCATTGATGGAGAGTGTTAGAAATCAATGATAAACTTCATTGTTACTGTTTATGAGGTACATTAATGTTGACAGTTGTGACCAGCTGTCATTAGCCGTAGGCTAGTCTATTAGTCTACTCGTAGGTTTTCTCTCTCTATCAGGGGTTCAGAGTTTATTTGTACATTTTACATTCTGTATGAGTTTCAGTGATAGTGTGATAGAGTGACAATGCGTGTTCTTCTTCCGCCTTCTTGTGGTGATTGCTTATGGTGAATGCTTGATGTTGCATATCTAATTCTTGACAAGTCAGTATTGTCGATTGTCAAACAAATGCAAGCATACCTGAATACAGGCTTTGTCAGCTTTCCTGCCATCATTTTATACTCTTAACTTGGAATTATGGATCTTTAGCTTGCCCTTGATATTGTAAAGGCAATCAAACACGTAGATTTTGGTAACTTAAATGCATTAAAGAATAGAAGTGTTCTTTATATAGAATCTGGCAAACTGGTCAGAACAACAACAGTTTGATGAAGAGCGGTGTCTCATTGAGAGGAAGGATAATGAAGTCGTAGCTAAGGGCATACTTGCAGGATGGCTATACAAACTTTAGGCTCAAGTGGTGGGTCATCATGCAAGTGTTGCGGATATTGGATCATTGAGTAAGTTATGGCACGAGAGGTTTGGGCATCTGAATTACAAAAGTCTACAAGTTCGAACCGCAAATTCGAATTGGTGCATGCAACATTGAGATTTGTGTGGTCCTATGAGAATTTAGTCTTATGGGGGAGCAAGTTACTTCATGGTGTTTGCTGATGACTACTCTAGAAGGACGTAGATTTATCTTCTCAAGAATAAGGGTGAAGCATAAGACACAGGTGGAGAAAGAAACAAATAGATAAATCAAGATACTTTGCTCGGACAAAGGGGGAGAGTATCATTCTATGGAATTTCAGGTGTTCTTCACGCACAATAAGCAATGGTGGTGCAAAAATGTATGCTATATCCATAGATAATTTTAGTAGATATACATGGGTGTATCTTCTAAAAAGCAAGGATGAAATTTTTGATGTCTTTGTCAAGTTAAAAAATGCTTTGAAAAATTAACTCAACACTAAAAATCAAATGGTTGAGATCAAATAATGGAGGGGAATATACTTCAACTACGTTCAAAGATTATTGTGTAGCACATGGGATTAAGAGGGAGATTTCTAGTCAAAGAACTCCACAAAAAAATGGATTGGCCGAGAGGAAGAATAGGACTCTTTGTGAATGTGCCAAAGCTATGAGATTGCATGCGAATCTTGCTAAGTCCTAGCAGCCAGAGGGATACATAGTAGTAGGACATGAAGACAAAGTTTACAAGTTGGACAAGGCATTATATGGAATTAAGTTTTGTATTTTGATCAAGGATGCATTAGAGTTCGACAAGAAAAATCTTGGTTCACGAAAAATTTTTCTTGGGATTGAGGTATGGAGAGTAGCACAGGGGCTATTTATTTCTCAATCTAAGTATGCTCATGAACTTCTCGAAAAGTTCAATACGGCGGAGTGCAAGCTTATTTCTACGCCATATGATAGTGGATATAAGCTTATTAAAGCTGAGGAGGATCAGGATGTAGATGAGACGTTATATAGAACGCTTGTTGGAAACTTAATCTATCTAACTACTGTTAGTATGGTTAGTCAGTTTATGGTTAAGCCTAAGCAGCAGTTATAGGGATATGTGGATGTTGATTGGGCCAGAGATGCGGAAGACCGAAGATCTACTATAGGCTATGTTTTTAGTCTTTGATCTGGTGCTATTTCTTGGAGTTCAAAGAAGCAGCATACTATTGCATTATCATCTACAGAGGTTGAGTACCGGGCTACTACAAGTGCAGCAAGTGAAGCAATATGGTTACAAAGGATTCTACAAGATCTACATATGGTACATGATACATACTTCAGTGCGATAATCAGAGTTGTATCAAATTGGCGAAGAATCCAGTTTTTCACAGCAGAACAAAGCACATCGAAGTACAACAACACTTCATCAAAGAGAAGATTCAGAGCGGTGAAGTGGAGCTTATCTATTGCCTAATAGAAGAGCAAGTTGCGGATATCTTTACCAAAGGACTTGGCAAAGAAAAGTTGCAGAAGTTTCAAGTTTAGAGAACTTCTAGGAGTAATAGATAACAAAGTAAACATTAAGGGGGAGTGTTAAATGTTTATTTTGTACCCCTTAATATTAGTTTGGCCATGCTTGTGTGCTATCATAGGGGCCATTTTTAATTTTGAGGGTCGATTAGTCATGCATGTAGGTGGGCACACTACTATTAGAATAGGACTTGATTTTAGTACTTAGAAATACATCTTGGGTCTTTACCCAAAAAGGTAGTAATAATAGCAATTAGCTTTTTGCCTTAGCTTTTGCTTTTGCTTTTAGCTAGACTAGAGATTCTATATAAGAGAGGCTGGCGCCCAGCCACAATTTTTCCATTTTGTATAGAGCTTTGCTCTCTCTTCCATAATCTAAGCTCTCTTCATCTCTTATGCTGGTCTTGGTGTGTGTGAGTGCTAATACTATTAGTTAGCTCCATCTAAAATTTGTGGGTCAAATTCTGACACTTTGGATATGACCTTACCCTTTGCTAGTTCTCCGATTAGACATGGTTTCAATAAAGGGAGGTGATTGCTGGTTCACTTTTCAGTGATTGTTTTAGTCATTTATTAAGTTTTTGTTGATCCAAATTTGTGGTTAGTTTACTCATTATTTTGTGGATTCTCGCCTACTGTGAAGGCAGTGTCTTCCTCTTTTTTAAGGCATTCCAGTTTTTAAAGGCAGTTTCGAATAAGTAGAACGAGAATTTTCATATCTGATTTTGACTGCCTATAATTTTTACTAAAATCACGATTTTCTGATATCAACAAAGTCTATTCTAATTTAGCAGTGAAATTAAAGTGTTCTTGCAAATAAATACGCTGTTGTGAATGCAGCCTTGTCGAAGTTCTGATTTCTGCAAGTAATTATATAGCATTTGTCATTTGCGAACGGTTGTCTTCAACTTAGGCCTTTTTTAAGCTTTTACTATGTAAATCATTTAAACAGCAATAACTTCTACATTCAGCATCGAAATTGAGTTTTGACGATTGCAGGTTGCTCCTAAGTCAGTGGAGTAGATACTCAACCTATTTGAAGGGCCAGCATTCAATCTTACCATTTTTTGATACTCATTAGATTTCTTAAGTAGTAAGTCATTTCTAGCATTCTTGCAGTTTATAGGCAACAAAGCATCTTCAATATGCTTTCAATTGAGGGGGAGCAACTTCTGTAGTTACTTCTTTTTCAAAGAAGCACTGTTTATTCTCTTACAATGGATAAGTTCACTATTGACAAGTTTGGGGTTGATAACGTTCACAATGGGCAAGTCAAGATGCAACTTTTCTTAACTGAAAAGAAGTTATGGATCATAGTCAGTGTGAACAAACCATAGTTGCACTGCGTTTCTGAAACACGTTCAGAAACGCGTTTCGAAAATATGAAAAAAATTCCCAGAAACGTCTTTTTTAATTTTTGTTTTTTTTGGGCAATATGGGTATCAGGTGAAAGCTCTAATTAAGAGCATAATTACTGTGTATTTTCCCGAATGTTTCGGGTGCAGGATGGTCTAGTTTAGGTGCATTAACTCCTAGGTTTACGCTTTAACTCCCGTGTGCATTGATAAAAAACAATGATGCCCCAAAATTCTCCCTCCTCTCTCTCTCTCTCTCTCTCTCTCTCTCTCTCTCTCTCTCTCTCTCTCTCTTTCTTTCTCTCTCTCTCTCTCTCTCTCTCTCTCTCTCTCTCTCTCGTTATCTCTCTCAGATCCAACAAACTAAACAAAAATGCTGAATCATGCTAAGTGTTTTGAACCAATCACCATACTGCATTGTCCTGAACCGTACTGAAGCATTTTTCAACCATACTCTCTCTCTCTCTCTCTCTCTCTCTCTCTCTCTCTCTCACACACACACACACACACACACACACACACACACACACACACACACACACACACACACACACACAAAGAACAATACTGAATCGTTACACTGTTGTGAATAGGATCATCGTAATATATAATATCGGGCCACATGGCACCAAAATGGGGTACAATGATGTTCCATGAACATAATGAAAACTACACAACTAAAGCTCGTCAAAGTCATGGTAGGAACCATCATCTGAATCTGTGCCTGACTGCAGATCCCAAGGGTCTGTAGATGAATCAGAACTGGAGGGAGCCATATGCCGTGGTGTGGCCCTGGCTCTACCGCGTGCTCTGGCTCTCTGCTACGTGCTCTGGCTTTGGATCCTCCCCCTGCCTCTACCTTTGCCTCTACCTCTCTCCCCTCCTCTGGCCCCCCCTCTGCTTGCCCCCCGCCCTTTGTCTACCCCTGCGTGTCTGTGTGTCAGGTGGCTGTGATCCAACGCCCTTGGATGGCCCTACCCACTGTGATGATGCTTGGCCGACGGCTGCCTGTGATGCTCCACTCCTGTCTACAAAAAGCGAACTCAGACCCCCCCTCCCAGAACCTCTAGGTCTCCCCCTAGGCCTACATGTAGGAATGGCTGGCTCCTCCTCTGTCTCCGCATCAGGGTCCACCAGCAAGTCAGCCAGGTCATCCCCCTGTGCCTCCGCCCCCATCTCCTCATCCTCCTCCATATCCCCCTCAACCCACTCCTCCTCCTGATAGTCAGCCCCGAGCTCCTCTCCACCCTCCAAGCCCTCATCTTCCCCCTCCTCAACCCTATCCCTCTGCCTGTCTGCCCTCCTCGAACGCCGTAGGGCTCGTGCGCCAGTCTGCGCCTGTCTATATAACTCTCTATAGATCTTATCATCCATCTCCTCCTACGTGGGTGGTGCCCGAGGAGCAGCAGCTGCCGAATCCACCAAGCAAGTGTCAGGGTTCGCCTGCAACCAAAAACAATACATTGTTGTCAGCAATTCATTGCATAATTCGAAAGCAATTCAGTTCGTCAAAGCATAGCAAGAAACAGGGGGTGATGATGTGACTCACCTCAAGCATCTGTCCCCCTCCTCGTGTGCGCCTCAACATACGGCCGTTGGTGTTCACAAACACCAACCGCCTACACTGCTCGATGGACAACCTGTTTCTCTTCTGCGTGTGATACAAGGCCCAGGTGCTCCAATTTTGCTCACAAGCTCTTGCTGAACAGTCCTGTGCAAGGACTCTCTCAGCCAGTCGTTGCAGGTCACCTGTGCCGCGCCCATGGTAGCCCCACCATGAAACAGGCCTCAACATATCCTCCCTCCGCTGACTCTGCCCTCCATCGAAAGGAAACTGGTAGCGCTCAAAGATCAGCAGCTGGTATGCAATGTTAGTGAGCATTGGACCTGTTGGCAGAAGAAAAAGCATGGCTCGTGTAAGTCCTCTTGAATTCACACACTAGCAATGAGCACACTACAGTCACTACTGCAGTACGTAGCCTACCAAGCAATTTATCACACGTACCTGGTCCAGGCCATACGCGCTCTGTGTACTCCACCCATCCCCGGTGCAGCTCCCGATCGTCCCGATCCCGAGTCTCGCGCCACAAGGGGTGCAATATGTGGGCTACGGCGTGGATGGGTCGGTGGAAGTAGTCCCATCTGGCCTCCCAGATACGTGAGATCTCGCGCCTCCTGCAGCAGGCAATTTACAACAATCATGTAACCATAGCTGCCATAGCATAAAAGAAACAAATCAGACTTGAGTGAGAAACAACAAACTAGACACTAAAGAGTCATACCTGTGCTCGACCAAGGCTGACGTCTGAATCCCCTCGCCGATGCGGTCCATGAACTCGTAAATGAGGCCAAGAGTCCACCCCTCACGGTCTACCAGGCGCAACACTCTGAAAATGGGTAGAAGGACCCCAGTAATCTCCTCAGCATCTGTCCAGAACTGCTCACCGAACACAGTGGACCGGAAAAACGCCGCATGTGGGACGTCCATGAACTCTCAGAAGGACTCGCTGGAAACCATCCGTCGCAATGCGTCCTTCACTACTACTAATCGCTCTAGCACCAAAAAGTAAAAGGCAAAGCGTGTGGGTGCTGGCTTCTTCAGGTTTAGGTGCGAGAAGGTGCGGGAAAGGGCCAGTACACGCCTCTTCCTGGTAACAGAAGTGACTAGGCGTATGGCCGTAGAAGTGACCTGCAACACATACATCCAGTAAAAAATTTAGACAGTAGTTGAGATGTGTTTAGCAGCATGGAGCAGGCGTCAATCAAGATAGCATAGCAAATGGAGAAACCAATACCTCTCTGATCCATGGAAGTGCACACTGGTCATGGATGAGCAAGTCTATGCAATGCGCAGCACAGGGTGTCCACACAATGCTAGGGTGCTCCCTCGTCATAATCTCTCCCATCTGCTTGCAGTTCGAAGCGTTGTTCGTGACAACCTGAACCAAATGCTCCACCCCAATGTCAGCAATAACATCTCTAATAACCTCCCATATGAAATCGGCTGTGATGGCGTCACCACCTCGAGTGGCATCCACGCCACGTAGGAATATTGTGCCAAGCGGGCAAGAAACCAAGACATTGATGACGGATCGAACGTCGGTCCATCCATCACTCAATATCGTGCATCCATACTTGCAACAAAACACCCATCAGCCAAATGCAAAAATTGCGCCACGAGTCAACCCTAAACGCATGCAATGGGTTTATGGAAACAAAGTACTTACATCTACCAAGCTGAGGGAAGGGTCTCCTCCTCCTGACGAAGCATCCTGCCTCGCAATGCCTCTCGTCTGGGAGGCGTCCATGTAGCATCCACGGCTGCCATCTGTGTGCAAAACTCCCTGAACACCCAAGTGTCAGCAACAACAAAGGAAATGCCGCACTCGTAAAAGAACTGGCCAGCAAGTCGAGTGCACCGGGCATGCTGCTCTCTCTACCACCCGCATCGATCAAGGGTCTGCTGTCTGGGCCTAACCTCTCTCTGTTGTGCACATGGCTCGTGGTCTAACACGCGAACCAGATGGCTAATCTATGGGTGTATCACTTTCTCTGGGAGGACCTGTCGAACCATGTGTTGGATCTGCCGCCGAAGAAGAAGAGGGACGAGAAGGACCCGCTGCTGTTGATCCGACCTGCTCATGTGACGCTCTCCCCTCAAAAGTAAGCCCTGCTGCTGCGGGTGGAACTGGAGTGGCCCCACCTGGACCACGCACTGCACCTAAACCCTGCCCAGAACGTGCTGTACTAGGCTCTGCACTCGTAGTAGGCCGTGCCTGCATACCTGTGACCCCTGCCTGTGAACCTGCAGCTGCTCCTACCCCCTGTCCATGTCCTTGTCCCTGTCCCTGTCTCTGTCCCTGTCCAGAAACTTGTGATGTAGCACCTTGCCCGTACATAATAGACAACCTCTCTCTCTCCTCATCGGAAATCCTGGGGCATCCAGATATGCCCAATGCCCACCCACTTGGTCCTCTGACCCTCAGTAAGTGAGCCCTAACCCTGGTAAGTGATCTTGTGAAGAGACCACCACAATGCAAGCATCTCCATCTACGGACTCTCGAGCCATGGTGTGTACCCACATCCCCCTCAGTAAGCTCAACCTCGCCCCAAAGGCCTCAGCCCTGCACTGGCATCGTGTCAAACACGAGATCGAACTTGCGAACAAAAACAAGCAAACAACCGTTCAGTAGAATAAAGCACACTGCGTTGAAAAACATTACCAGCCTAAAACAGAGCTGAACACATCCGAGCACGCGTCACATTGATTCTAGTAAGATGATAGCAAGTGCCAAAAAACACACGAGACAGGGCGAGGGAAAGAATAATTCCAGTGTGAGCGAAAACAGGCGACTGACGCTAGCATGGGAGTCCTTGTAGGCATTTAGGAGTCCAGTGCAGGCCTAAACCACGCTATTGGTGGATGCTTGCACGATGCTCTAACCCTAAACCCTAAAAAACATGTAATTAGGGCAAGAAAATTGAAATTTGTGCTACGGACGTAGACGGGCAGAACGGAGGTCACAAGAGTCTTTGTGGGCATGTGGAAATGCATTCTAGGCTCAAACATCACCTGAATCGGTTGCCCAGAAGTCATTTTCTGAAAATGGCAAAAAAAAACAAGCATTTGGATTGTGGTGTTCAAATCTCGCAAGGCGTGCCGTAGTGGTTGAAACTGACCCCATAGGAATCACCGTGGGCATGAAGAAAGGTGGTCTAGAGCCAAACTATGGTTGCCTACAGCTCAATGTCAACACTTGCAAAAACACAAGCCTACCCTTACCAAAAATTGTTGAATACTGATCGTTTCGATCTGCGCGAACCTCAGATCCCCCTGGCACCGTGCACACCACCTCCGTATCGCCGAGTAGATGCCTTCTGACTATGCACACGCCTCGATCGGACACCCGTAGCTTAAAACAAAAAAATTTACCTCCCCCACGACCATTCTGGCCGTGAAGAGGTGCTGGAATTTTTTAATATACTGATTTTTTTAAATGCGATTCTGGGAGGAGAAACGCGTTTCTCAGAAATGCGGTTTCTGAAACATCCCTTCCCAGAATCGTGATTCTGTGCAACTATGGAACAAACTTCCATTACTTAAATCGGAATTGAATGATAAAAGAGCAGCTGCATGTATGGGCCTTGTTTGGCAGACTCACACTCACAACTTGTTGATGTATCAATTGTCGGCTAGTCAAGTATGGGAGTTCATCTTGTTTGGGTCACAAGCCAAGGATGGGAAATTCTTGTTATTATTATTTACCAGGACAACAGTGAATAATAATAATAATAATAATAATATTACAGGTGGGGAATGCAAGTTCAATAAAAAGAATGTCAAATGTTTCTAGGCAGGCCTTTTTTGAACTAATGTCTTCAGAGGAAGGCAAATTCAGATATGAAACAAAGTTTGGAAAATGGCACAGGTAAGCCACTGCTAAGGTTGCAAGAATGGTTCTCATAGCTGAGGAAGCTTTGTGTTTAAAACTTTGTTGCACGCATAGATCATCTATGGTTGAGTAAGAAAAGTGAACACTATAGGCCCTTGAAGTGGGTGTTCTTGGAGAGAGAGAGAGAGAGAGAGAGAGAGAGAGAGAGAGAGAGAGAGAGAGAGAGAGAGAGAGATTATATTAATGTCTGTTGGGTGCCCAAGGGCACATAAGACAGAAGAAATAAGTACATATCGTAGGAGCACTGTCCTTGTCGGGGACAACATAAAAAACACTAGTCTAAGTGGAAAAAAAAAATAATATAGAAATCTCTCTAGCTAGTCAGAAGACACATCGAACATAGAATCATAAAAAGCATACAAGAGGTTAACCTCTAGCTCTGAAGAGGGTACAGGTGCGAACTCATCCTCCACTACACCCAATGTGCATACCTGACATATCCGATGCTCTCTCGAAATGTCTGAATATCTGCATGTCTCGATAGCAAGCTGATGCGAAGAGACTCGTAACTGTCCCAACCTATATCGGAGCCCAAAAGAAAGAGGAAGAGATAGATATAAAGGTCTAATAGGAAGTCCCAAACTTTCTCTGCGTAAGATATGTGCGCCGATCCCATACCATGTGACAATATCTTTGATACAACTATTGTTTGATAAATGAATGAGTTCCCTATGGGAGATCTAGCATCGAGAAGCCCCATGACTGAAAGAAAGCCACCACATCACCGTACCAGGAAGATCTAGCCTGCTGTAGAACTATAGCTTGAGAAGAAGTAAGCGCTGCCATCATGTATCTGTGAGTATCCATGGTCTCAAGTTGATGTAGGGGGGTAACAATCTGAAACAAAACCTCTACCACCATGGGGAGTGAGGTGAACTCCACTAAAAGAATCACTCCACCTCACCCATGGTACAAAAGTGACAAATCCTATCCCCTTGTGAAATGTTTTGAAATAGACTCTAATCTGTCCCAAGGTAATTATGAGGCTATGTGATAATCCAGAGTCTAGGCACTGGGGTAGCCTTAGCTCTCCAGTAGCGTCTGACTCCAGGAAATGAGTATGTTAGAAGTTGAGCTTGACCCACAAAGGCTCTGCCAAATTCGGCTGTATGCACAATATACGAACCTCCCGAGTCCTGATGTACTAATGGGTCCCATCAAGAAGATGGGACATGGAAATGTTGAATGTCTCCAATAGGCGAGAGGCGTGATAGTACTATGATTGATGATAATCTGGCGTGAGGATGTGAGTGCTAAATATGGATATCTCATCTCCCTGTTGGCACATATGTAAGAGAACACAAGTGATGATGTAAACTCCATCTATGTCCCATTGCAAATGTGGTAGGGTGCACTATATTATATAGATTTTAGCCTCATTTTATCCTAACCTGATATACCTTAATACAAGGAGAATTAGGCAATCCACATACTCAGATGCCGATCACTTCTTAATTTCCCGCACAGACCATGTTCATGACATGATATTGAATCTGCAGATGAGTTGGGCAGTGTTTGAAAGTACAGAGGTGCTCATTTTGATTAGCTAGATCACCTATGTTTGTTCACATGCATATATCGAGTGTTAAGGTAAGTTATCTTTTGTGTTCTTGGGAGAAGGTCTTACGTTTCCACTAGATGATACGTACAGATTTACTTTGTTCTATACTGTTGTTAGTATGTAAATTGGAAATGCTCTTATGTTTCCAGTAGATGTTACATACTTGCATTTATTTCATCTTATGCTATTGTTGGTGTAAAAGACTTAAGTAAACCTTCCCCCCCCATACCCCTTTCTTGCAGAAAAAAGTAACGAGAGACACTTGTGATAAAAGGGAAGCAGAAGGTTTCTGATTTAAGATCTAGCTGTATTTCATGCAAAATGTTGGGGAAAAAATTCCAACATTCTGAAAGGAGTCGGAGGCTAAAAGTTTCAACCTATTGGAAACTTTCATCAAAATGATTGGCTATTATCAGTGCATGAGTACTTGGGTAGTTTCTTGTTGGAATCTTGTTGTGTAAATTTACCTTAATGACCTCAAATTGCATCTTCATTGGTAGTCTAATATGGAAGTTGTCATTATTAAAATGCCGAGCTTGGTAGCATTCTCGTTTATGTTGCTAGATAGATGTTCACTAAAAGTGGGTCAATGTGATCTGGAAAAGTGATTGTTTAAATAGCAGGATCAGCTTTTTCATGCAGTTATTTAAACATCTTAGTTGATACAGTGGCAATGGCGAGAATGACTGTGGTTCAATGCAGGCAACATTTTTATTCTTCATGAGCTATATTGACAACTGAAACCTTTAGTCACACTTAAAACAAATCTGATTCTGGGTTTTGACAGGTGGTTGTTGGGAAGGTTTCCAGGAGGAAACTATAAACTTTCTAGAGATGCCCTATTGACAGCGGAATTGCCCACGACTTACACATCAAAAACACAATGGCGTGGACTATTGCCTCGGCCCCTACTATTTGATTTTTGTCACCAATATCATCTTCCAGATCCTGTGTTCTTCTTGTTTCATTGTGAAGAGAGAGAAAGCATCTCTTTTCATGCCTCAGAAAAGTGTAATGGAATGCAAGTTGATGATGACCAAGAGGTTCAGTTAAGTGTGCAAGAGTATGGAAAAAAGTTCTCTGAGGACTTCTGTGTCCAATATGAGAATGGGAAACAGCAGAGGCCTGGCACAGACATTCAGGGCCCTTATAAATGTAAGGTGAAAATCATTCTGGAAGACTATAGGGTTGTTGAGTTTGAATCTGAGCGAATTTTTAGAAACCGAAATGATGCAATCCAAAGTGCCGCCTTGAAGACTTTGCTTTCTCTAGATAGGAACTGTGATAATTCTCTATTTCTCAGCAAGGATCAAGAAAACTATGACCAGTTCTCATCAGGTGGAGTCCTCATTGATAATGCAACAGGAGCAGATGGCAGAGAATTGAAACCGAGTTCCAGAAGCCTCTCAGATCCTTTGAAGATGGATCAGAGAACAAACAAGGATGAGGAGATTGTAGACTCTATGGTAGAAAATGGAGGAGACCATTCCTTAGTTTCTTCAGATATTACTGCGAAAAACAACCCATCAGTGCCAGGGACCAGCGAGATTTCACAACCTTATAATTTTGAAATCATCTCTGCTAATGATAATGTTGGTAAAAGACCCCTTGCAGGATCAATGGTTTGTGTTGAATATAAGGCCCGCCTTGTTGCACCAGGTCTAGACCAAATAATTGATGCCAATCAAAATTTTGAGTTTGAACTTGGCAGTGGTGCTGTGATAGGTGTAATGGACATTTGTGTGGCTAATCTGTGCGAGGGTCAAACTGCCCGATTTCATGCACCTCTGCCACCCAAAAGTTTGTTACATGCAGCTCAGGCAATCAAGTTTGACAAAAATGATGACCTTCAATATGGTAAGGGCTGCACTGCTGCTATCCTTTTTATGCCAAAGAAGGTCCTGATGGATCTGTTGGGTATCCATGGATTCCAGTGAACTGTTTTTCTTAGTTTGAACAGATTCTCCTGACTTAAATAAGTTTAAGTGCTACCTTTCAATCATAAAGTTCCTGCATTTGCAGGATTCACTTGCAGTGTAGTAGTTTATTTCAAAAAATTGGATAGATAAGCCCCAAAACTTCAAGGTCCTGAATTTTGACTTCTGGATTGTATGGCATGTACTATCTTTTAAGGAGAGCTGACTGTGGAGTATACTGTCACGTTACTGAAAGTTTTGGAGCCTCCTGAAGAGAGAATGGAATCAGCTTTGTTTTCGCCACCTCTTTCAAAACAACGTGTAGACTTTGCTTTGCAGCTCATTGAAAAGATCAAACCAGTTTCCTTGGTATTAGCTATCTGTGAACATCATTTTGTAGTATGTGCATTGATATTTTCATGAGTATTTAGCATGCAGTCCAGTGGCTCATGGTAGTTCTATGTTGGACGAGCAGGTGGATTTGGGATGTGGATCTGGGAGCTTATTAGAAGCCATAGTTGAGCAGTCTACAGACCTGGTACATGTAGCTGGTGTTGATATTTCACAGAGAAGTATCATCAGAGCAGCAAAGGTAGCAATGTCTTCTCTTTCCTCCTGATATTATTTATAAAATATTTTATTTCATGGGCTTACCCACACACCAGTTATCATATTATAATGCACTTAACTATGTTAACTATGTTAAAAGGTGGCTACAGTTTTGTCAAATTACATAGATAGCGTGTTAGAAATACTTGAGGTACTGTGTTTTCATGATATATCTGAAGTACTAGTTGCTTAGAAAACACAACACAGAATCACTTAGAAAGACTCCACTACACATTAGCTATAGAAGGTCTGCTATATTTTATTTCATGGGCTTACCCACACACCAGTTATCGTATTATAATGCACTTAACTATGTTAACTATGTTAAAAGGTGGCTACAGTTTTGTCAAATTACATAGATAGCGTGTTAGAAATACTTGAGGTACTGTGTTTTCATGATATATCTGAAGTACTAGTTGCTTAGAAAACACAACACAGAATCACTTAGAAAGACTCCACTACACATTAGCTATAGAAGGTCTGCTATAAATGCTTACTTTGATATCATCTGAATAAGATAGATACTGCAAGATTTGTGCTTTGAATCTGTTATTTCGCAGGCTCTTCAAACTAAGCTAGGCAAGCAGCACTTTCATCCTCCTCGAAGCTGCAATTCATCAAATTCTGTTGCTCTTTATGTGGGATCTATTGCTGAATCGGATTCACGACTCGCTAACTTTGACATAGCGACGTGCATTGAGGTTGGTATAATAAGGTCGGAAGCTCCTTATTGAGTTGATGTTTTCAAATTGCAATTTGATTTTTACAACGGAATTTGTCATTCACACCACCCAAATTTCAGGTTGTTGAGCACATGGATTCAGAACCATTATCAAAGATTGGAGAAAGCATATTGGGGGGCTTGTCACCTAAGGTATTGATGCTTTCGACACCCAATATAGAATACAATCCCATCTTGCAGCACCTTGTCAGGCATGCTGAAACCCCAGAGACAGCATCAGAAACCATAAATAAACATATTGATGGCGAGTCTATAAGAGATGTGGAGGAAGTAGAAAAGCACGAATCAGTGATCAAATTGAGAAATGATGATCATCGTTTTGAGTGGACGAGAGCAGAGTTCCGTGATTGGGCACTTAGACTTGCTTCAGAATATGGATATGCAGTTGAGTTTAGTGGTGTTGGTGGTTCTGGGGATGAAGATGGACCTGGCTTTGCATCACAAATTGCGATTTTTACCAGAATGGACTTGTCACATCCTTATATTGGCAATCAAACACAAAATGAGACTCCAAAAGAGATCATTTCAGGGTTTTCACCAGTGTCAAGACCATACATGGAGTTGTGGAAATGGAGTTCTGCAGCATTGCATGTTAACATGCAACCATAGGAGCATATCTATGGAGGAGTTAATCTCTCCTATCAATTCTTTTGAAATAAATCAACATCTCCAATCAAATGCAAGTATCATTCAGAGCAGAGTATCCCAAGAAGCTAGTATAGATTTTTGTTAAAAAATAGCTATAAAAAGTGCAAACGAATCAATCATCTGTGCACTTTGATAAAAATGGGCAAGCATAATTAACTGGAAACAATTTTGTAAGCAGGTGCACTGACAGTCGACTGAGCAGCAGATAAATTTATTTTTAGAGCTCCAAAGGTCAATGCACTATTGAATGTACAAGCATGTTTCATGTGGTAAGAGAGGTGAATTAGTGGTTGATAAATTTATTTTTAGAGCTCAAAAGGTCAATGCACTATTGAATGTACAAGCATGTTTCATGTGGTAAGAGAGGTGAATTAGTGGTTGTCGCTGGTTGTTTTGTGACCAGAAAAGAAGCCTGACACTCAGGCATTTACCTGGCATGAAAAGTGCAGGCAGAATTGTTGTTGATGACATTGTACATGCCATCTATGGGTTGTTTTACATTGAAAAGTTATGGGCTTTATGAGCATAATGCTCTTCATGTTCCAATGCTCATAGACTTTATGAGCAAATGTCTTTTATGCTCCAAAAGCCATTATGCATTGTTGTAAACAAAGCAGGATGACAATTATTCCATGTCACAACCTACAAAATGAACTAAAAGATCTTGGCCAGGTTTTTATGCAGATTAATAGCCACGCGGAATCCATTTGGGCTTTGGAGCATAAAGGCCATTATGCATGGGCTTGTCTTTGTAAACAAAGCAGTACTGTTTATTCTATATGACAACCTAAAAAATATGCTAATTAACAGCCCAAGCTCAATCCATTTGGACCAACCTTTAATGACGCTGGGCTATCCAAGTGGTTCTTGTTTCGTTGCATTTCAATGGCACCTGAAAAAAATACTTCCGCCAACCCTCTGTCAAAATGTTCACGTGGACAGCCATTAAGTGATTGACATGTAGCTTGTGGACGTTCCAATCAAAGATTAAGTGCTTTGTCGCAATCGCTAAATGACAAACCGGCTGTCCACATCAACCGTCTAACAAAGGTATTGAACTTTCTAAGAAAGGTTTTGAACCTTATCCCGCCCTCACTAAGACCTTACCTTGGAAACCCCCCCCCCCCCCCCCCCCCCCCTGCCCCACTTGCCTCCAAAATGAAAAAAGATGACTAGGAAACAGAACTTGCCTCCAAACGGGAATAGATTATATGAAAAGTATTCTGGCCAAATCATCATATAGTAAAAACTTGAATTGAGAGAGAGAGAGAGAGAGAGAGAGAGAGAGAGAGAGAGAGAGAGAGACTACAAAGCAAAGCTCATGACATTCATAGGCTATGCCACCAACTATTCTCCATAGTTGAATGGAGTGGTTGAACATAAAAATTGTACACTTGTGGAATACACAGATTCTAGTAAAACTTTGCAAGAAGCTAGTTTCTACTAGTTTTAAATCTATCTCTGTTGAATACTCTTCGAATCATAAGGCTTATAGGATTTACATCTAGTGACTAAGAAGATTACAGTAAGTAGAGATGTTACATTTCTCGAAAATCAGTTTGTCGATTTCAAGGGCAAGGAGAAAGTTACAAATGTCGAATCCATACTTGATATCATATCAAGTTTGAATCTCAACTCTACTTTAATTAATGATTTAGAAGTAGATGACTCGACATAGCACAATAGTAGTAGTCGAATACGCCAATTCTTCAAAGATCAAATCTACATAGAGTTCTTTCAGATAGATTTATTGACAATGCCAGCCACTTGTTATTTTGTTGAGGAGTTAGTCAATTATTTTGAGCAATCTATTTTAGATGCAGATAAGTGGAGATTAGCAATGGACAAAGAATATTAATCTCTCATTAAGAACCAGACATGGATTGTTACAGACCTAATGGTCTTTAAGGTTTCATAGATGCAGACTGGGCTGGAGATGTTGACAAGAGAAAGTCGACATCATGCATTAGGTTATGTCTGTGTGTTTAACAAGGGTCTTGTCTCTTGGAATAGCAAGAAGCAGAATTTGATTGCATTATTTTTCAACAACCTCGCCATTTTAGACTAGGCCAGAAATGTAATTAATAACCTTGTGAGGGCGCAGATGCTCTAAATAGAACATATGGAGCTAGTGCATGGTGATTGACGACCTTTAGTACATGTAGACTAGATTAAAAAAAAATGGGTTTGATTTGGCATCCTATATGAAATATTCTTAGGCTCTTGGAGTCTATGTATATATGACTCACTCATTTTCATGACTTGTTTTTTAGTTCTAATTGTCAGGATTCTCTCCTCTCGTGTAATCAATCATCGTGGCTCGAGGGTGAAGCTGATTGGGGTTTGACTCTTAGTTTCTAGTTGGTTGAGTGGTTTGGCTCTACAATCATCCTTTTGGTGCATACAACAAGATCTAGAAGATCTTCACTTGGTGATCACTACACTTACGTTGCTTTGGTTCTCGAAAAAATTATCTTTGGTTTTCGAAAAAATCATCGAGTTGTCGAATGCCCCCACAAAGGCACTTACATTCCAATTTGTAGGGAATGTGTCTATAGACACACCTACAAAGACTATTCTCTCTGTCCAAACCTACCAAGAAGCGAGCCATGCGTGAATGCCCAATCAATGTAGCTACCATGGCAATGGAAACTATATCCAAGCCTTCAAATCATGTGGCTCTCCTCTTTATTCAAACAAGGGCCCAACATTGAAATGAATAGTCGATAACAAAATGTGTATTAAACCACAAGCACTCGCAATTGCATATAGTTAGCAAATACTTCAGAACCATGGAGCCAAGAGAATACCCAATCCCAAGCAGGAAAAACACCGGTACGCCAAGGTATGGGCATGGATCTAGGGAGAACAAGCCAAGACACCTATAGATGACCTTGACCATCCAACCTCTCACAAAAGGCAATACATACATCTATGGAATCACCTTTGAATTTTGAGGACATTGCCTCTCAATGACTCAATGAAGTTCTGTTTTCATAACTAGTGCTTGAAGAAACAGGGACCGAAGCTATAACTACACTATTGTCCAACTAGTTATTCTTGGGACTCTGATATGCTACAAAGTTCTCAAGCCATACATCGAGCCTTGGCTAACTATCTCAAAAACAAAATGTCTCAAAAAAGATTTCACTCGAAGAGGACCATATTGACTCTCAATCCATGGGAGTGTTGGAAACAGTAAACTTATGCAACCATTCTCTAGTGTTCCTCAAAGACGAAGCGAAGGCCGAAGGAAAGGTGTTTGTTCCTACAATGAAGTGTTACAAGCTACATTTCATATTTAATTCAGCTTGTGAATGGGCTTGTTGTACATGTGAATGGGCCCAAAAGGTAACATTTGCCAGCACCACGTCAAGGTGCTTCAAATGTTGATAGGAGTGGGAAAAGGCCAAATTGTGCAACACATTGGTACCCGTTGGGGAACTCAACATGGTGGCTACGAGCCATTACTTGATTCACAACCTAGAGATGTTCAAATTGCTGACAATAATATAGTTCACAACTTTGACCTAAATGAAAATCCTTTTTCTATAAAGTCTGAAACGACATGTGATGAAAGGGAAAGGGTAGAAAATTATTTGAGCTCAAAAGTACTTGAAGCCAAGAATATCGTGGAAGAGATTAGTGGAATGGTTTCATGCACTCAAGGCACATTTCTACTAGACAACATTGTGTCACAACTTCGGCATGTCCGAGGCATATGTCAAAGTGGTGTACTTAGTTCCAGAGATGATGAGGATGTAGATTGCTTGGAGCCACTCCAACAAGTAAATGATGGGTTTGGTAAGCCCTTAGTAGAAGTAATTCTCGGTGGGAAAAGAAAGAAGACAACACATTCCCAGTTAGATGGTCAGCTTTAATCTTGGAGGGAACCACGTGCACGTGTTGTTAAAACAAAACACGATGAATCTTCTTTGCATGTCTCTTTTGCAAAGAAGTGACTCCAAAATAAATTGTGTCATCATTGCTTTTGCAAAACATCTACTTTGACATAGAGTATACGCATACTTATTGATGCAACTTCATTAAAGTCAAAGTGAAACATGTTTCTATCATCTTGAATGTGTTACTAGTCTCATTGGCATTGCAAGTGCCAAACAATTTGGAATAGAGTACACTGCACATAAACTTTTCTCAAGAGATATCCAATCATTCTTCTCACACTCTTTGATGGAGAAAATAACGTGCCAAGGAGCCTGATTTTCTGTTTCAATCATCTCTCTTGAATCAACCTCTTGGGTGACTCTATTTTTTGGTCCAATATAAGATGGTTGCTTCTCTGATCATGTGTTTGATCCGAAGCCTTTGACTGATCTATAGTGTCCATTTCTGAGGCTACGGTGGCAGAAGTTCTTTGAAAAACAGGATGGGCAGAACGGAAGTGGTGTTGCTGTTTATCGAGATGGGCAGGTTCAATATTTGGATCGAGGGCCATCTATTTCCAGCGCCTAAAATGTTGGGAGCAACTCGATATAGTTGTTGGAGTACTAGTCTTTGGCTGAGGAAAAGAGCTGACTATAGTCGATGAATATCATGAAGTATCCCAATCTCAGTGAGCACCCTTACCATCTACAAAATGGGAGGAGATCTCCAATACTGAAGAGAGTTGGGACCTGTCATTAGATGAGACATGAGATGAAGCTAGGGAAGTTTTAGGTTCGGAACGGAATACCCCTGAGGAATAACCACCTAAGGTAAGTGATACTGATATCTACATTATCAACATAGGATTCTATAAGAATTAAAGTAGGTGCATGACACTGAGAAAGAAGCCTATAGGATGTTGTGTTGGAAATATCGACACATCTTTGCTTGGGATTATATTGACTTGAAAAAGATATCCCACATTTAGTATCACACTCTAAAACTTTGAAAGGAGGAAGTAAACCTGTACGGCAAAAATAGAGATGATTGTCCTATCGCCTAAGAGTAGGGGTATTTACTGAATTGGAGAGATTGAAGGTGAAAAGTCTAATATTCCCAATTGAGAATATTGAGTGGTGCTTTTCCATAGTTTCAAGACCAAAGAAAATATCCACCTAGATTAGAGTTTTTGTTGACTTTAAGAAGATGAACAAACGAACCCAAAAGTATTATTACCTGCTCTTATTTATAGATCAGGTTCTAGAAGAATTAGCTGGTAAAGAAGCATATTCTTTTATGGATTGCTTCATTGGGTATAATCAGATAGCCATTGTCGAGGAGGACAAGCTAAAAACTACATTTGGGACTTTTGTCTACCATGTTATGCCATTCGGACTGACTGATGCCCCTGTCACTTAACAACGTTTTATGAATAGACATTTTGAAGATATATTGAATGATCAGCTTAAAATATTCATCAATTACATGTGTGGAGCTTTGCTAATTAAAGAACACTTAACAGTGCTGAAAAATTATTTTTAGAAGTATGCAACGTCCTGTGTAGTTCTGAATGCGAACAAGTGCCTGTTTGGAATCCCCTATGGTGTTGTTAGGACATGATTAGCCGATATGGAAAGGCTACTGATCCAGAGAAACTTGTCATGCTACTGGCTATAATGTCACCCACCATAGTAACCCATCTATGATCCTTCCTAGGCTCCTCTAGATATTACAGAAGGTACATTATGGCCTGTGCCTCACAAAAGGAAGTATGGCAAAAAAGGCCGAAGAAAGAGTGAATGCACCTAAATTTTGGTATGTGTAACCATAATGCCAGGGACTAAAGCAATGCTCAGAGAAATGGAAAAGAATATCACAGTGTGTTACTCATTCTTTTTGAACGGTACTTCTCTGTATTACTCCCAAGGATCCACCCCCCTTGGGTTGGGCATAGGAACTGTCATCAAAGGTTGGTTGCGGCTTGCCCGAGAGGGCTTGGCTTGGCAAGAGCTTCTCTAGACCTGCCGTCGGGTGCCCCTAAAGCCTGTATCATACTTTGTTGGTGGGGGGAGGGAGAGGTTATTTTCATAGCCTCGCGGGTGCTTTCTTGGCTATGTGAGGAAAGTGTCTTGGAGCACTGAACTTATTCTTTGACCAGGTTGTTAAGAAAAGATAATGAATGGAACTGGTCTGAAGAATGTGAGCAAGATTAGGAGAAGTACTAAGAAACCTTGAGGGAACATAACACTAGCAATACAATTGAATACAAAACCCTCATTTTGGGATTACAAATGACACTTAAAACACGAGAAGATATTCAACACCTAAAAATCATTGGAGATTCAGAATTACTTATCCGAGGAATGACCGGAGAATACCAAATCATGGACAAGATATTAAGGGCTTATGCTATGATAATACGAGATCTGATACAACAACTCTATATTGTAGAATGGATGCATGTTCCTAGAGCTGAAAATTTTCGAGCAAACCAGCTAGCAAATATAGCATACTATCATGATCACTATTTTAGATGTGCCCCAATCCTAGTCAACAATAAAAATATTGCATCGGGCACATAACTTTGGGTGCAAGATCTGGTGGATCAAAAAATCCATACAACTGGTGTCAAAACAAAACCCCCACATTCTAGAACAATTGCAACATTCAATGAGCCGAGAATTGGCTAAGACTTTTTCATGTGCTAAGGTAGTGACATTGCACATGGATTGATGCACACTGCCTGAAGATAAACAACTACAATCTATCTACTTGTGTAAAACTAGGATTGATCCATCAAAATGGATGGGGAAGGGCCATCCAAGCAATTTATGTCTGACAAAAATGTGTTAGCAGTGCTACTATCCAAAGAAAGAGAACAATCCAAAAAGGATTGGCAAGAACAAAATGAAGAAACTCATAGACCAAAAAATATGGATGTCAAACACATAAACGATATATACATTAAAACAAAGGAAATTTTCTCCTTACGAAAAAAGTATGAGCACGAGAAGACAAACAATAAGGTGCAAACCACTCGGTACGAAGAAAGTGGAGGATCTAGACCTCCACTTTCTTTTTGTGACAGGGCATATTCTCCATCTAGGAGAACTTGTACTTGTAGGGTGCAGTCCTTTTCTACTTTGAATTTGGAGGGTATAAGCCTTTGAACGGCCGTAAATGGATTGATAGTCTAAAATTTAGAAGAGAGGCAAACTGATTCTTTATTCTAAAGAAAATTTGTGTTATTGCATGTCTTCATTAAATTTCAAAATAATTGAATGTACTAAAGTTCAATGGCGTCCTTCCTTTCAAACCTCTTAGGACCTGCCATGCTGAATCCAATGGTGATTAGACACCCAGCGGCCCCTGTTGCACTCGAAATCTGATTTCCAATGATACCACACACAAACCATTTCTAATCTCTTCGGTGGACTGTACTCTTGTTTTTGTAGGAATGAACTAATTTTTAAGATCCTGTTGGGCAATCAGAATACTTAAAGCTGTGATTATACTTAGCATAAGCTTTCTATTAGACTGTTTTTGCATCTAGCAGCTGATTGTAATGGGAGAACTATTTTGCAATATTTCTGCTCTCTTCTCCGTTCCGTTTTTCACACTCCCTTGCCCCATCAGATTGGTATTAGAGAGTAGCTCAAATAAACCGAGAGATTAAGTTTGATCCATTTGTATTACTGTTAACATGTCTCATATTGGTAACTCTTCGCCATCATCCAACAAGGCTAGAATCATTGACAAATTCAATAGTTCTAACTTCTACATCTGGAAGTTAAAACTCTGGATGATGTTAATAGATAGAGATCTTTGGAATGTAGTAGAAGGTGCTGACCTGAAACCAAAGATGGTGATCAAGCAAAGGCATGGAAGATCAAAGATCAGAAGGCCTTAGCATATATCACACTCAATCTGGCCGACTCCCAAATATCCCATGTTACCACATGCAAAACCTCTAAGGATGCATTAGATTTATTATCAAATTTATGGCAAATCCAAGCACATAGAAATCTAGTATCACTTCACTCTGATCAGAACATGAACGTCTACGACTCCTCAGTTTATGATCAAACGACGACTGTCTATGACGCCTGAGGAACTAGAATTATCAGACTGCATCATCGTTTTAAAATTCTAGACTGAACTTCATAATTGAAACTATTTTATAGTGATTCCACGCCTTATCTAATCTCTTCGGTGGACTGTACTCATGTTTGTTTGAGTATGAACTATTTCATCGAACTTGTTGCGAACAAAAGTTGTTTCGCATTGTATTTCTCTCTCTCTCTCTCTCTCTCTCTCTCTCTCTCTCTCTCTCTCTCTCTCTCTCTCTCTCTCTCTCTCTCTCTCTCTCTCTCTCTCTCTCTCTCTCTCTCTCTCTCTCTCTCTCTCTCTCTCTCTCTCTCTCTTCGTCGCATCCATAAGGTGGCTAGATTGATCAACCTACTCCGTGAATTTAGAGATTTGGTCCTATAATGTAGGAATCATCACCAAACAAACTTGACCAACCCTATGAGCATGATCTAACCTACTCTAGTGTAGATTCACATGTGGCACCATAGCATCACATGTGTGGGACCCACCAATACACATATTTACATGGTTTAATAAAGCTAGATTTGTCAATTTCGGCAAATTTTCACATTATTGAGATGTTAGATAATCAAAATTTGAAACTGAAAATCAACTCGATTGATTGTGAGTGTAAATGGTTCTTCAATACTGCTACTTTTTTTCCACATGATTTATTTCATTTGGAGGATATAGTGAAAAATAAAAAAGTTACTACTTTAGTGGACATTGTTCGTCGACTCATAATTTTTTTATTTCTTGCCATATGCAAAAAGTGAGTCTTAAAACTGAAGCCAATAACTATTGATATAAAATATGTCTAGCTTCAAGAGTAGATTGTAGATTGGTAAGTCAAAGTGCCAAAGCTCTCAATGGTAATTCAAATTCATAGATAATTAATTGATTCTCATTTTTGAGATTTAGCATGCTAAGATATAATTTTCGCTATGAAAGGTTATTAATTATCATCATATGCAAGAAATCAATCTAAAAACTAAAGCCAATCATCATAGATATCAAATATATCTAACTTTAGGAGTAGAGTTGGAGATTTGAGAAGTCAAAGTACCAAAGCTCCCAGTAGTGATTCAAATTTATAGAAAATTAATGATTCTCATGTTTTAGATTCAGCATACTAAGATATAATATCAAGCAATGAATGGTTATTTAAGCATGTGCTCTTATTTAAGGAGAGATATAGAGTAGATACATTCTTTGCTGACAAATATGTATATCCATCTGAGATGATTTCAATGACTAATGTAATGGAAATTTTTAATTCACACTATGAAACTTATTTTTTGTTTGTTATGTCCAATTTTGGATTTCTCTGAAATGTATCTAAATAGTTGTGAAATTGTCTTAAATTCTGAACTACATGGATTTAGATAAAGAGCAAATTGAAATAAATGAACTTTAGAATGTATTTTGCATTGAATTATCTCATGGTTTACTACCTTCTAGGTCAGTAGATCACAATTGAGCTAATTTTGAGTAGTCATCCTACCTTTAGACAGCCGTACTAGTTTCCTCAAAAAGAAGGGTATTTTTTCATTCACTATGTAAATAAGTCTTTTGGGAGTTCTATGTGTGTGTTTTCTCCTTCTGAATTATGAAGTTTTGTGATTGATAGCTTAGTTGAAATGTAGCATACATTTACTTTTTATCTTGAACATGGTATTAGAGCCTCATTGAGGTGCAAAATGTTGGTTACTATGGCCAAATTTGAAACGAATTTGAAATTTCAGAAAGGTTGACTGATCAGTTATCACTCTAGATGATGTATTGACAATTTACAATGATAATCATTGAGTAGTTAAGAAAATTGGTTATTAAATAGTACAAAAACATTCATTTTGACTCAAAAAATTAGTACATTATGCCAAAAAAAATTAAGAATTTCAATAAAACTCAGAAAATTGAAGATGTCCTCCATTGAACAACATACTTGATTATTTATGATTTTTAATAGTCTAAATTAGCAATTTTAAAATAACTCATAGAATGCATTTGATGCATTATATGCGAGATCCACATAAATTTTAAAACATTAAAAAAAAAATTGATATTATTTTTTTGCATTCTATGGATTTCGTGGAGTTTTTAGTTATGGCCATATTCAGTTAAGGACATGGAATAGTCCTAACATGGTACATCGGCCCTCTAGTGTTCGAGATTATTGGTCATGCCTAGATTTAATTCCATGTCGAGGCATGTTTGTGACTAATGATCTTGAGAGGACCCAGACACTCTAATTGAGACATATGGAGTAATGCATGTACTTGTGACGAATATAGGCAGGAGGAAGGAATGCATGAAGAGCTGTGACCTATTTATAGTTGACCTGCATGGGGATTGCATGGGTTCATGCACAGGACTGTACTATGTATATATTGAGATAGAAATTATCCCGTCCATGACTTGGTTTAGGTTACTAGTTGAGCTCTTCTCCTCCTGTTATCCAATGGCATGGCTTGGGGGCTAGATCCAGGTTTGATCTAGGTTTGGTTGGGCAGTTTGGCTCCATAGTCTCTCTTATTGTGTTCTCGTATCCTCATGTTAGGGGTTTTCCCTAGTGGTCTTTACATTGGTATCAGAGCCCGCGACTAAGATGCAGCCTTGGGAATAAAGGCAAGTTCTACATTGGTTTGGAGTGTTGATTTCTCAAGAGGAATATGTTTTGGATTCACTAATTCTTGGGAGAAGCATGTTTCCCACTAGTTGAACTATGTGAATATTGCTTCTAATTACTGTATGAATTATTATTAATTTCCTGATTTTTTTTAGAACTTCTATGGTATGTAGAATGTTTTGCATGTGAACATTGTATATCTCGATGTTCAGATTTCATACTATTGAAGGATGAGACAGTTTCAATGTTATGCAATGTCCTTTAGGAATTGGTTCCATACACAACAAATTGAGTTTATTGACTGATTAATTGGGATCAATTTGTCCGGTTGGAATAAACTTTTAGTGGAGTTGTCTCATGAAACTAATTGAGTATCTGAAGTTGACTTCTTGCAAAAGAATACCAGCAGTTTAAAAACATGTTTTTCACCTTTTCTGGGTGCTATAGAGATGATTGAAAAGTTGTGGTGTTGTTGAACACCCAAGTTGGTAGATGAGTGAGCGTCTGTGAGGTTGTTGGATGATTTTGTCACATCAAAGACTGCTCTAGTTGAAGCACATGGAGGAAACCTGTGATTGCTCTTGATTAGTCGATCTTTTGACTGCCAAAACTACTTTAGATATGACGAATTCATGTTTGAATATAAAGTATGTCTAGCTTCAGGTGTGGAATTGGAGACATGCCAATGTAAAAGTTCCAAAACTCCTAGTTTGGATCCAAGACTATAGATAATTAATAGATTTCCATGTTTTAGATTTAGCATGTATGGATATTATCCTAGGGTATGAGTGGTTATTTAATAAATCCCTTGATATAGATTTTGAGAAGCATGTTCTCTCTTTTCAAGAGGGTAAGGAAGTAGTTACACTGTTTGGAGATAGATACGTACATCCATCAAGGATGATTTCATTTGCTAGTGTAATGGAGATTTTTTATTCATAGTATGAAGCTTATTCTTTATTTGTCAAACCCATTTTGGATTTTTCTGAAATGCATCTAAGTAGTTGTGAATTGTCAAAAGTTCTTAACTCGGTAAACTTAGATCAGGAGAAAATTGAGAAGAATAAGATATTGTCTGAATTCAAAGATATGTTTTCAGTTGAGTTACCTCATGGAATACCACCGTCTAGGTCGGTAGACCACATGATTGAGTTAATTCCAGTTAGTCACCCTATCTCTAGACAACCATACCAGTTTTCTCAAAAAGAAGAGATAGACATTACTAATCAAATTGCAAATTATCTTAAGATGGGTCATATTCAGCCAAGTAAGTCACCATGGGGTGCTCCTGTTCTTTTGAAAGCGAAGAAAGATGGAGGCTTCCAGTTGTGTTTTGACTACAAGGGGTTGAATAACTAGATATCATCATATTAGGATTCATCCGAGTGATGTGCAAGAGACGGGTTTTTGGACGAGATTCGGTCATTATGAGTTCCTTGTGCTTCCTTTTGGGTTGACGAATGCACCTATTACATTTCAACAAATGATGAATGATCTTTTTTGTCAATACTTGGAGATTTGTGGAGTTGTATTCTTAGATGATATTCTCATCTACGATAAAACACTTAAGGAGCATTTAACACATATTAAGACTATCTTGAAGATACTCAAGAGAAAGAAATTATATGCTAAAGAATCTAAACGTGAATTCTTCAAGCATAAATTAGTATATCTCAGTCATAAGTTCACCTCGGAGGGGTTAAAGATAGACGAGAGTAAAATCAAGACAGTGGGTGAGTGGCCGATACTGAAGACGGTTAGAGAAGTTAAATCTTTTTTTGGTTTTACAATTTTCTTCTGTAAGTCAATTGAGGATTATGTGAAGGTAGCAGCGCCTTTAAATAATCTGACTAAAGGCAGAGTTAATAAGAAGAAAAAGTGAGGTCAACTTAGTCCACCTATTGAATGGAATGATGAATTGAACCAATATTTTGAGAAACTCAAAAAGATGATTGCTTCAGCTCCTGTTTTATAGATCGTAAATCTAGATATACCTTACGTCATGTGAACTGAATAAAGTGACTCAATGATAGGAGCAATTCTTCTACAAAAGGATCGGTCGATAGCGTTTGAGAGCAAGAAATTTAGTAGACCTGAACTGCATTATACAACTCATGAGAAGGAGTTATTTGTTGTGATATATGCACTTAAAACCTAGAGGCATTATCTTTATGGCATTACCTTTATGGTAGTCAGTTTATAGTGTATACAGATCACCAGTCTCTAAAGTACTTTTGTAATCCAAACGATCAAAGGAGTCGTAAGGCTCGTTGGGTTGAGCTTATGCAAGAATTTGACCATGAGATTCAATATGTCAAGGGCAACTCCAACCAAGTTGTGGATGCGCTTAGTCGGATTGGTGAATTAAATGAGCTTTCATTCACCCTGATTTTCAATTATCTATATCTTTCACTAAGAAGGAGGTGTGAATCAGATTTTCATTTTGGTCCCATTTGGAGGATGGTTGAGACAAAAAAAATGAGAATAGAATAGAGATTAATTCACAGGGCTCTTAGGTTCCTTTGAAAGATAAGAAGATAATGGAATAGTTCTCTATCTGAGGTGGTTTACTATTTCAGAATGGGAAAGTTTGTGTGCCAGCGGATGATGAGATAAAGAAGAGAATTATTTATGAGTGTCATGACGTTCCCTGTGCAGGTCATCCAAGTATGCAAAAGACTTTGGACTTGGTCAGAAGAGAGTTTATTTGCCAAAACTCAAACCATTTGTTGAGTCTTGTGTGGTTAAATGTAGACCTTGTCAGTTAGCCAAAGCTGACGCTCAAAGAGTGGAGGGTTGTTACATCCCCTAGATATCCCTCAAAAACAATGGGAATGTATATCTATGAATTTTGTAGTTGGACTTCCAAGGATCCAACGTCGAAATGATTCTATTTGGGTTGTGGTGGACAGGTTAACTAAGTTAGCTATGTTCATACTAGTTAAGTCAACTGCTAAAGCTTCGAATTTAGCCTAGATCTTTGTGGAAAGATTATTCAGGCTTAATGGACTACCAAGTGATATAGTTAGTGATAGAGATTCTAAATTTACTGGTCACTTTTGGTCAGCTGTATCCATAAGCTAGAAACCTCGCTTAGTTCTAGTTCTACTGATCATCTTGAATCAGATGGCCAGACTGAGAGAACTAATTAGACTATGGAGGATATGTTGAGAACATATGTGTCTCACAAGAAATCTCAGTGGAAAGATTACGTTCTTTTGATCGAGTTTGCTTACAATAGTAGAAAACATTCTGCTTAAAGTTATAGTCTGTTTATGCTAATGTATGGTTTTCAACCTACATCTTTGGTAAATGTGAAAAAAAAGTCTGTTTAGATCCAGAAAGTTGCGGATTTCTTGCCTAATATGCATGAAATATTGCAAGTGGCCCGTTATTGTGATCTGTTGATTGCCAAAACTACTTTAGATAGGACAGATTCATGTTTGAAACAGTTGTGAAGCTGTTGGATCCTTTCTTGTCATAGAATAGTAGTAATTTGTAATAGATTGTGTGAAGTAACTCGTTGATGGCAATCGAAGGGGCGCGTCTCCCTGTTTATTCACCTGTTGAAGGAGCGATGGTTCTCGGAGGAGAGCTTCTGGATGAATGATAAGTTAAAGCAAGTTGTGGCTGTGGTGGCCGAAGGCAACTGTGACAACCGTGAGGCTGAGTTGTTGGTATTGAGGCTGTGAGGCTGATTTGGCTTGTGAAGCCCTAGTTAGGATTTGAAAGGGGGGGGCTTAATTGCATGCATGAAATTTTTTATTTAACTTTTTTTTTTTCCCAAACATGATTTGGATGCATGTGAGTGTGGGTAACCCTTTTGCATGTTTATCGGTTAGTTCATTGAGTAGTGCATGTTGATAGCTTTGTGGTTACGTTGTTTTCATAGTTTTTGCAAAGGAGTTTGGTGTGTTACATTATTCTCCTACTGACTGAATAATCGATCTTTAATCTTCATCCACTTATTATCCAATTCTGAAGTTTTCTTCATGTTTCTACACAGTCTGCAAAAATACTCGTGAATCGCTAGCAGGTGGCTCCGACATATCGGACATCATCTGATATATCGATGTCCCCAACGAAAGTCAAAGACTTTGGCCACTTCGGCCATATCGAACGAAAGACAGTTATTGTTCCACTTGAATTAAAGCTAAAGACTTGCCCTAACCGTTTAATAGCAAGTAAATTTTTGAAAGACCTAACTAGATGGATGCTAGCTCATTATGGCAACTTTCCTTTGCTTATTAAGTTCTAAACTTCTAAAACTAGAAAACTTAAGTTAGAAAACTTAATCTTAAAGATAAAAGATTCCAAGTTTAACTTAAGTTCTAAGTTTAGGAGCTCAAGTTTCCAAGTTAGAAGTTGTGAAACTTAGAATAGCAAGATTAGAAGGATAATTCCATAAGTTAGTGAAACTTATGGAAGGCCGTCTTGCTATAAGAAGAGAGGCATTTTCTTTGTAAACAACAATTTGAGATTAAGCTAATTGCAATCTTGTGATTTGATCTCTCTATTTCTGATTGTGTTCCCTTTGGAAGGTGAATAGCTTGAGGGAAGGTGCTCGGGCCTCCTCTTTCCTCCTTATCATAGGAATTTTATTGTGGCATTTTTATGTATGATTTATGCTTATGTACCCACAATTATTATTATCATTTCCCTTTGGGTGTTAGTTAGGTCCTAGATTAACGGGTTTTTGCTAGTTGGGCACAAGCCTTAGCAAGCCGTAGTTTAGTTAAATCGCTTGTTAGTAGGGTAAGCATTAACAAGCCTTGTGAGATTGTTTTTAGTTTTCCAAGCATCAGTTGGGAAAGTCCTGATGCTCTCTCCTTCCCATTATTATTTTAAAGTTTTATGTAGATCTTAAAAAGTGGACGGACTGGTCTACCACTTACTACAACCCAAACCATGGATAGATCTAGAATAGTCATTTTATAAATATTGTTGACCTACAACACTTATCAACGGAAGCATAATCAGACAAAGTTCCTAGTTACTCATAGATAGATTAGAGTGCGTGGTTTCTATCTGCAATTGCCTTGTGCTCGATCGATCTTTAATCTTCATCCACTTCTTATCCAGTTCTGCAGTTCACTTCATGTTTCTACACAGTCTACAGAAATACTCGAAAATCACTAACAAGTGGCTCCAACATATCGGACATCATATGACATATCGACGTCCCCAAGAAACTTCGGCCATCTCGAATGAAAGACAATTATTATTGTTCCACTTGAATTGAAGCTAAAGACTTGTCCTAACCGTTTAGCAAGTAAATTTTCAGGAAGACCTAGCTGGATGGATGCCAGCTCATTATGGCCAACTGGCTATTGCAATCTACGACCTAATTAGCTTTCCCATTGGATGTGCATCAAATGTTTAGTATAAATAGCTAATCACACTTCTATTATCATAACGTATTGAAGGAGCTCTCTCAAGCTTTCAAGCTTAAACACTCTTGAGCATTCTAGCTCAATTCTTTAGAGTTCATTTTAGAGTTTCGCCATTAGCGCTTACTGCTTATCAACAGAAGCGTAATCAAACAGAGTTCCCAATTATTGAGAGATAGCTTAGAGTACGCGATTTCTATCCGCAATTGTCTTGGGCTCATCATCATCTATTTTATGCTTAATCAATCTATCCTTTATTGCGTTTAGTATTATGTCAAAATGTATGCATCTCTGTGATTGTTTGTAACTGATAATCTCATATTGTTTTGTCTAATAAGTTAATACTTCATTGTTTGGCTACATAATCACTGTAGTGCTAGCGATTTCAAAGTTGGTCCCTATAAGATTGAACAAGTGTGAGCTAGTAGTAGGGAAGTGTAATCAAATCACAACACAAATCTCTACGTTAGACATAGATTGAAAGAATGTGTTGCTAGTATATTACACTGAAATCTTGAACAACACTACTTGTTACAATCAGAATGGAGGCGTAACTTGGATGCTAAATATTTTTCTCTCTAACGAATTAGTTTGCATCATGGAGCATCGTCAATTGATGCGAGCTGGAGGTGTATTTATAACCAGCATCCTTGAAATGTTTAACTAATCTTATATTTACAAGACTAGTTTATCTTTAACTATGTACTTCGTTGTACTTGAGAAATATTTAAAATACAACAACATCTATACAAGTAAAAATCAATCTATAACTTGAAGTCATTGAAATAGACAAGGTTGTCACATTTCTTCTCTCACTTCAGTCTCTCACTTCACATTTTTCGGGTTTTCCAGACGTGATTGGAACGATTGAACTTTGAAGTAGAATCAACTATCGCATACTTCGCATTTCGCTGAAGTATTAAAAACTGTCGATCATTGAAGTAGACTGACGCATTTTGGGAAAATGCAAAAAAGGCGACAAATAGTTCATTTGTTGAAATAGGCTGAACTATCGCATTTTGGAAAAATGCAAAAAAGCCGACAATCAGTTCATTTGTTGAAATAGATTGGATTGTCACATTTTGGAAAAATGCAAAAAAGTCGACAATTAGTTCATTTGTTGAGATAGGCTGAATTGTCTCCAAAATGCGAAAAAGTCAACAAACAATTCATTTGGTGAAGTAGACTTATTGTCGCATTTTGGAAAAATGCAAAAAAGTCGACAATCAGTTCATTTGTTGAAGTAGACTGGATTGTCGCATTTTGAAAAAATGCGAAAAAGCTAACAATTAGTTCATTTCTTCAACTTGTTTGAAAATAGTCACTTTGTTGGAAATGTCACATTCTTTGGGAGTGCGAAAAATGTGAACTGTGCGACAAACAGTTCATTTTTTAGGACTGTTGCGAAGGCAGTATATTTCACAGACTATTTCGAAATTGTGACTTGTTGAAGTTGTTGAAGATGGCCAAATCTTCAATGTTCTTCAAATAACTTGACATTCGATTGTAAATCAGAACATGAATGATTACCCTTTAATCTGGTGAAGAAGATTAAGCCGAAAGGTCGATGTAGTCATCCTTCAAGTAGTTCAGTTGTGTCATTTTTGTGTAAAACTTGTAGGTGTCAGACTGTTGTAGAAACCCGTGTATTTTACCAAGCGTTGTTCTGCACACAGAAGGAGTGTAGTTTTGTAGGTGGTGCAATCTGCATTACAAAATAGATTGCATCTGGTCCTAGATCAATGATCATAAATGTGCAAGAAGAATATTGAAATAGAAATAGTATCACCAAGGAAGAAATGTGAGCATAATTTCCAACACCACCAATATGGCAAAACTCAAGGATTAGGCTAGAATGGCAAATTAGGGAAAAATTGCTCAATCATCTTCCTTATTACATGCTGTATTTTCACCTAACTCTAGGTGGGGAAGAGTTTTTCTATGTATCATCAACTTTCTATAGTAATGCCTTAGAATAAATTTTGAGAGCTAAGAGGCTATCTCGACTTCTAGCACTATGTATTTTGTTTCCTTTTGGATGTAACTCAAATCTAACTGTTCTAAACTTTATTTACTGTCTACAGGCCATAATTAAGGTCATTCCACACGTGTGAGGGCTGTATCTTTACAATAATCAATGTTTTGTGATTGCTCTTGCTTGATTTGCGTTAAATTTCCAATGTAGATCTTGATTTTTGATTTTTTGCATTCATTTGATAATCAATCAATCAATCTCTCTTGTGAGTCGTTAATAGGCTCAAGGAAGGTCCAAAGTAATGTACTTTGACATGGTATCAGAGCGAGGTACAAGAGGTAATCATAGATCATTTGTACAATCCAAATTAGCAAGTTTTTGGTGCAAAAAGCTAGTATTGGAGGGCCAACTAGAAACTGAGTATAAGGGTGGAGATTTGAGGATCAAACCTAATCAAGGTCAAAATCTGTATTGTTCACATGTGTGGGCAGGTTTAAACCTCAAAATAATTTCCATGTTTCATTAGATCCAAATAATTACATAGTGATTGACCTTGATGAGTTTTTTGGTGCCATTGATTGGATTTGACTTTGTGTCAACAAATCTAATTAATTAAGGCTAGATCAAGCTCTCTAAAAGTGCTTTACAGGTCTTGAAAAACCATCAAGAGGAAGGAGCAAGTTTTAAGCAATATCTTGTCCAAAAATTGACAAAATTGATTTGATTTGATTGTTTTTTGTTGTACTTTTAGTTTCTTTATATGTTCTCTTATGGCGGTCTCCCATCTAATATAATTAGAATGATGCTAAATGCATTGTGTAGGGTGAGTACGAGTAGGATCCACTCTATTCATGGTTTCTATTGTTTCTTTATGGGTTCTTCTATGGTGGTCTCCCAACTAGAAGAGAACTAAAAATGGAGGAATGAATAAACTACACCAAGTTGGTCTCCCTACTAGTCTGATGCAAATGGACTAAACAATGGCTTGAAGCACCTACCAAATGAGGAAAGCTTAGTGGGGCTCAAGCACCTACCAAGTATTCTATCCACAGGTGGGAACACAAGTTGCATGCATAAAATATCACAAAGTGGCTTTATCATCACAATGCTTATACAAGTGTTGTTGGAGGCCCAAATCCAATCCCATATATGGAAAGAGTTGTGGGCCTAAGCTTAAATATGTTTATGGGACTAATTCCAAACTTAAAGCTAATTAACTTGTGCACTTACACTAACTTAGAATTAAACCTAGCTTGAACTTGGGAATTAACTTAACTTAGGAATTAAATCTTAAACTTAGACTTTCTAAGTTGAACCATTACAAATGATTGTTTGTACTAGTTAAACTTAAATAGTAAAAGGTTTAAGCATAAGGTTTTCCTAATATGAATTTACTTGTGGGCTTACAAAACACATGCCACAATAAATTCCTATGTTGGGCTAACATAAGAGACAACATTAACCCCCTCTTTATTGGACTGGCGGTCCCACACCAATGGCAACTGCTCTTTGATGGGCTGTGTCGTCGTAGGTCTCCTTATTGAGAGTGAATCTGATGGCATGCAACTCTTTGCCAATGTGCTCTAACATTTGCCACTGTAGCTTGTTCAAAAAGGGCCACAGTCCATAATAGTGGAGCATGTTCTGGAGGAAGCCATGCATTTGCCAGATTTCCATCATGTCAACATGTAGGGCGCTTGTCATGGCCGCACGGTAATAAAGCTAGGCCACGTTGAGGTGATTTATCTCGGTGACCAAGGGCTTATTGATATCCACAATAGAATGGGAGGTAATGAATGATCCCAATTAGTTGCCAAGGGCACCAAGAAGGCGATAAGGCCACAATTGTCGGCGAAATAACGCACATCCCTGTTTGGACACCGATGGTACCTCTTGTAGAATTGACTACAATTGGAAATTAAATCTCGGGCTGGACCTTCTATTTGTACATACTTTGTCAGCATAGGCCAATAGATCCTATTGGTCGTGAACTTTGATGTGAAAGGTTCACGTCTTTTGAGAGGGCAGTAGTCTAGGTTGACTCGCAAATACGGTGGTGTGCTTAGGTAGCGTAAGAATGTCGGCTTATTTGCCAAAAACATTGTCCTTTGCCAAGTTGGCTATGGATCTAAGGCTTGCACCTTGGCTTTATGTGTGCGACACAGCTTGAGATTGGGCAAGGTAAACTCGCCGAGCTCTTCATCCTTAGGATATGTTGCCTTGAAATCTGTAGATTCTAGCATGTCCCGACTTGGATTTTGAATTGTCACTCGATGCCATTCAGGTGGTACCACTGCGAGTGGTGGAGGGTTTGAAGAGGAGAGTGGTTGGAAGAGTTTTGGAGGAAGGCGAGAAAATCAGGTTTGGAGATATGAATTTTGAGGGTTAGAGGAGGTTGAAATGGAAGAAGGTGAAGGGGGGGAAATTTTAAAATGTGGAGGAGATGAGGGGTTAGATTGTTGTGTTGTCCCTCCTTGATCGAGGTCTTGAGGCACTCCCCCTTCCCGATGCATTGGGCCCTTGTTGTTGGTCATGCATTTGACTATCCATGGTTGCGGCTGCAGAGCCATCAAAGTATTGTCCTGCTCCGTCGTCTCCCTGATCATCCCGTGGGTGTGGCCGGATATGAAATTGTTGGTGTTGGGCATGATCCGGAGGTGGTACTGCTTGAAATTGCTTGAGTTGTTCTTCTAGGCGCTGGATTTGATTGTTGAGGACAACCATTTGTGACGTGGATGTTATTGTAATTGTTGCGCCTCTGCCTGGACTGCTTTTAGCTTTTGCCCCAACTGTTGGTATGCTGAATATGGAATTATCGTGCCCTCCGAGATAGGAAGTGGAGCAAATTGTTGAAAATAAAGCTTATTGATTTGTCCCATCATAAAAGCACGCAATTCTTGCTTGAAACTAATTTCGGCATCCAAGCGTTGCTGGAGCTGGCTTAACTGGGTGTTTTTATGGTTGACTTTTGCCTGAAGCTGATCCATATGCTCTTGTAGTTTGTCCATTTGGTCGAAAGTGAGTTCTTCATCTCGACGGCTGATCAATTCTGAACAAAAATTTGCAGGCATGTACAGTACCTGTGAAAATAGGCTATAAAAATCTCGACGAAGGTTCTGGGGATCTGAACCTATCAGGCGAACGTTTTTCAGGGTTGGCGAAGGGTGAACCTTTGCCCAGGAGGATCCTTCGCCCAAGTACTGTCATATATGCATTTTTCCAAGATCTGAGGCTATGGCCAACCTAATTTTGACATTTTAAGACCATCTAGCATGTCAGCGAAGGTTCATAATGAGGGTAAGGTGCTCGGCAAAGGTTCCCAAAATGGCATATTGATGATCATTCGCCTAGCTCAAAAAAGGGGTTTTTCTTGGCCAAGAACCTTCGCCCATCTTAGTATAGACATATTTGGAGCGAATGTACAGTCTGAGAGCTCAACGAAGGTTTTTGATACTATATAGGCCACATTTGACTGAAACAATGATTTTACAAGTTATTTTCCATCAAAAATATCGTCCTTCCTTTTGCCATATTGATGACTTTTTTTACTTTTGCTCATCAGTCTTTTTTCAATTTTTTTTTGTCTGTCTTTTCCAAAAAACTCAACAATTAAATATTGAAAACAAAAAATTGAAAAACAAGTAAATTAAAAAAAACATTGAGATTAGGCTTGCTGATTTGGCGGAGCAGGCTGCCAAAACTTGCGTAATCAGTTGTCATTCACCGAAGTATCAAATCGTTTTCCATCCAAGTGCTCAAGAATTATTGCGCCATAGTTTAGGATTTCCTTTACTTTATACGTGCCTTCACTGGTAAACTTCAATTTTCCCTTGATGAGCTTGGTTTTGTACATCAATGCAAGATCTCCTGCTTTCAGATCCTTTTTGTGCAATTGACAATCGTGCCATGCCTTTCGGTGGGATTTCTTTGTTGCTAACACATGAACTGCCATCAATCGTGTTTCACATAATTTGTGCAATGCTTCATGACGTAGTTGTAAAGACTTATCATCATTTAACCGTTATGTTGCCGCTATGCGTAAAGATGGGATTAAAAATTCAATCGACATGACAACATCTTGACCATAAACCAGTTGAAAGAGGGTCTGATTTGTACTATTCTTGTAAGCGATTCTGAATGCCCATAATGCTGCTACATACAGTTTATGTTCCCAATCAGACCAACTCGCTTCAATTGTCTTTGTCATAATAGTGTAGAGAATCTTATTGGAAGATTCAGCTTGGCCATTCCCTATGGGATAGTAAGGAGGGTTAAATCTGTATATCACAAAAAAATCTTCCAGTAAATACTTTATTGTTTGATTAACAAAGTGTGCACCCCGGTCACTGACAATCTCGATCGGACATCCAAATCTGATGATAATATTTTCATAGAGAAACTTGGCCGTAGATTTTGCATCAGCAACTTTGACAGCTTTGGCTTCAATCCACTTGGTCATATAAATAGTTGCTACGATAATGTATCGGGCCTGAGATCCTTGCGCACAACATAATCCAGTCCCCATTTTTTAAACGGTGCTTGCGATAAAACCGGATGCAAGGGTTCATAGTTCTGTCTGGTAAGTCGTCGTGCTCGTTGGCAAATATCACATGTCTGAATATAATTTTTTGTGTCCTTATGAAGCGTAGGCCACCAACAACCTGATTGCAAAAGTTTGTGAATAGTAATATCTATAGAGAAATGTCCTCCGCCCATGCCATCATGTGAAACATAATTAAATCTGGGATTTCATGCGGTAAAACACATCTACATAGAATATTGTCTGATCCACGACGATGCAATTGTCCTACAATCAATTGATAATGTTGAGCCTTATGAATCAATTGCCTCTTTTGTACTTTTGTCAAAGACTCATTCGATTGTCCTAGCATCAAGTACTCAACAATATCCGCTGCCCACTCAGGTACTGCTTCTTGGTTCATCATGAACATTACGCACTCCAAATCTGGTCGGATCCATATGATTTAGAATCTGCTCATCCGTAAGTTTGGCATTGTCATCATAAGTCAAGGCATGAATCACAGGTATGAGGTCATCCTCAATAGGATCTGGTATAGGCTCCGTTGATATCCAAGCTACATTCAACACATTCAATGGAAAAGAAATTGTTGTATCCAAGGTTTGATCTAATAATGAAATCTCGCTCAAATATTACTGATTATCTTGTTGACACATATCCCGTTGTACAATCAATTGTTGCAAGAGCTTCATTCCAGCTAACAGCATCCGTTTGAGAATCGTAATGAACTCCCAAATTTTTCTTTGGTCGGTCACAAGTATGATCCATTGTTGATGAATCATCATCCTCTTTTTGGACCACTGGTTTGATAGTCCAAGTTGTAGGATCAACTTTGACTGCACGTTCACGATTTTCAAAAGTGATTTTCCCGGTACCCTAGTTATGAATTACTTGTGCAACTCGTAACCATGGACGTCCCAATAGGACTCAGTAGACAATTGGTAATTCTGGTAAGTCCATTACTATGAAAGTAATGACGAACTATACTCCCGCAATTCTTACAGGTATATCTTCAACCATTCCTCATGGACAAACTGTCATTTGATCAGCTAGCTTAATAGCAAAAGTCGCAGGCTTGAACTTTGTAAGGCCCCATTTTGCACATAGCTTTGTAGAAATCCGGTGCTCCAACATGGAGTACTTCATTAGATTTTTCAAATCTAGCACAAAAAAGTGGCTCTTGATGGACTTCTGGTTTTGCTTAAGCTAACTTTTGCGTTGAGACTTCTTTTGCTTTTGGCACCAACTTTAGGAACTCTCCCAATGAAATATTGATCTTACTAGATAAAATATTCATGAGCAGTTCTGTTTGTGGTGCTTCTGGTTCAGTCATCTTGAAGGGTTATTCATGATGATGCAACTGATCATTCATATCTGTACCTGAATTTCTTGGTGGCTGCAATGGTGAAGAACGAACTTCGATTGTTGCTTTAGCAGTTTCAAGCTCCTCTTTTTCTTGTAGACGTTTAATCCACTGCCTCATATCTTGATATATTCGTCTTTCTGCATAAGATTTGGATAGACTCCAAATGTTGTTGGTATATTGGTTAATGGTATAGAATCAACAAGTACTGGACTCGCTACTGGTTCTTTCTACTTTTGTGCTCTAGTGACCACCATCAAGGATACACTTGATTTATTTTGAGGTACTGGTCTTTGCTTGATTAATATCAAATTCACGAGTGCTGTAGCTGGTGGTGGCTTTGGTCTTGTTGGACAGTCTTTATAACAATGCCCATAACCACAGTCACGACAGAATGGTACAAATTTTTCTTTATTTGGACATTTTGCAACTCTGTGACTTTCTCCACATGCAAAGCATCCAAGCGGTGCTCTGGTCCAATTTTGAGATGCTTGTTGTTTCGTGGCAGCATAAATAGCATACTGTTCTGAAGATCCACCTTCTTGATCATTACCATAGTTCCATTTCTCAGCACTTTTGTACGGTTCTGGTTCCATGAAATTGGCAGGAGGAGCCGGGTGCTTTGGTGGGGTAGGTAAGGCTAAACGTTCCGGGTATCCAAGAGCAGATTGTTGAGGTCTAGCTGCTGGATTTCCTCCATACTGTGGTTCTCGATATCCCATTTGGACATACCGTTGCTGAATTATCCGAGGATTGAAGTTGCAAAAAGCAGTCTCATGATTAGGCGAATTACACAAATGGCATACACTGATTTCCATTTGTTTTTTCAATTGAGGACACTCATTCATTGTGTGATTTCCTATACAAGTAGAATACCAGACATTTTCCCTAGTGGGAAAAGTCTTCGCAAACTTCTCAAGTTTCTTGTTCGCTTGTCCGTGGAAACCTTCCAATGCTTTGATCTTCTCATCAAATTGCGACTGCAACTTTTCCATCTGTTTCTACTGGTTCTTCTTGAGTTTCTCGAACTTGTTGAGCATAATTTTTGCAGTAGCATTGACATTTGTGGATGCAATGGTGGTGGATGTTGTAGTAGTCTGCCCTGTTGTATAAGGCAACATACTGACATTCGGCTCATCATTTGAATCTTCATCCTCCTCCCTTGCATCGTTCATAGCATTCTGCAACATTGCGTACTCATTATGGTGTTTCAGCTCACGTCTGATCCGTTTAGGTAGACCTGACAAAAACCACATAATCATGGCATTATCGTTAATCAACTCACGTTCAAACTTAGATCTAAGGCGTTTCACCCTTTCAATGTAACCTCGAACCATTTCTAGCTTTCCCATTTTAGTTTTACTTAAAAGTAGAAAAGGGTCTTCCATAAACTTTTGCGGTTTGAACCGTCAAATAAGGGCTCTTTTAACAACCTCCCAATCTATACGCTCAATTTCATCTTTATTATAGTACCAATCTTATGTTGCGCCTGTTAAGGCCATAGGAAAAGGCTTAAGTTTGTCTTGACGAAAAATTTTGCCATAGACTTTACAGGATTTACCATAGATATGAAGAAATCTAACTGGATCTGTTAATCCATTGTATTTGGGTAGATCCAAATGGGGTGCTCTTCTAACAATGATTGGATTGACTTCTTAAGGAGCAGCTCCAGGGGCAACCATTTTTACAAATGCAAATCAAGCAGACAATGAGATTGGATCTAGATTTTTTAATCAAAACTATCTCAGATCAGATCCGCTAGATCTATTCTACTTTCAAAAATCTGATTCTATATTGTGGGAAGATTTCGAAATTCAATCAATCAATTCTTCTCAAAAAATGAAAAATTTATCAGAATCCAAATCAGAATGTATCAGATTTGACCCAAATTCTGACAGAGAGTTTGGAAAATCAAAACCTAAAAATAGTACTGGCGAAGGTTCCCTAGGCGAAGATTGGCTTAACGATCGTTTAGCAATGCTATTTTGAAAAAAAATAATCCTGATCAACTTTTCTGTCAATTTCTAGGGAAATAACCCTCGTCAAACTCTCAGATGCAAAATCTGACACAGATCAAACTAGGATAAACCTGGCGAAGGTTTTTGAAACAAGAAAATACAGTTTCTGTAATTTGACGGGGTAAAAAATCAAGATTTTCTATGATCTAGACAAGAAAAATCTTCACCGAGCTCAAAAATAGTATTTTTTTTATAGATAGGATGTTTTGAAAACTCAGCAAAGGTTTTGGCAAAGGATCAAGAGTAATACTAGTACTTTTGCAAAAAAGTGACATTTTTGGCAAAAATATGGCAATATGACAATTGATCTTCTGAAAACCCTTCTATTTTTGGTATTATTCTTCGCCAACCTAGCAGTAGATAGATTTGAATCACACCTTTTTCTGTGTTTTTTGACGATTTTTTTGATGTTTCTGGAAATCTGCTGGGAATTCTGTGATCAAAACTGAAGGTGTTTGCAACTCGGCGAAGGTTTTCCAGAAAGAGGACAAAAAGTTATCAGCTCTGATGACGGCTTTTGACTCGTTTTGATCAAAATCTGGTAGATTTGATCGATTTTTATTGTTTTTTATCCAAATGGATTTTAAGATTGGTGATCTGAATAGCTTTCCCTGTTCTTGAATCAAATTAGATTTCAAAAAAGAAAATCCACTCAAATCAAGCAAAATCACTCCCAAACTAATCCTAAATGTAGATCTAACACTATTCATGCAAGAACAAGATGTCTAATGCAAGCTAACCATCCAACAAATATGCTGCAAATTGAAAAATTGGCATAGCTCCCTGGCAACGCTGCCAAAATTGTAGTGGGTTTCTTTTCTTGCCTAACCTCAAACCAAAATCTAGTCAATCTAGCATCAAGAGATGAAGTTAGTTGTCACACATAGATTTGTTCCCATGAGAGCGATAGTATAGTTCAGATCTCAGCATGAATGAAGATCCACATCTAACTCTAACATCCATTAACCCTAAACATTAACACTAGATCCACAACAAAGATAGCTCACTCTTTCTCTCTCTCTCTCTCTCTCTCTCTCTCTCTCTCTCTCTCTCTCTCTCTCTCTCTCTCTCTCTCTCTCTCTCTCTCTCTCTCTCTCTCTCTCTCTCTCTCTCTCTCTCTCTCTCTCTCTCTCCCTCATAAAAAAGTATATTTGGTTTAAAGTGTTCCTGGACGAATTGGGCGAAACAACTAATATACCTCTGGTTTTGCAGATGGAAAATCCAAATAAGCATGAGAGATAAAGGAAAAGCGATAGAGAGCAAGGACATTCATCAATCCATTTCACAAGAGAAACAATCTACTTTATTAAAATGAGAAAATGGACATGTGTAGGAACTCAATTTGGTCCCTTTTTATAGTAGAGAGGAGGACCCTGGCCTCTAGATCCTATTGGTCCATTTCTGCCTCCCTAATTATTCAAACTTAAAAATGAGCATGTGCATTAGCTCTGCTGCTTCCCTTGGGGATGCACTTGATAGTGTATCCATCGTGGATAAAAAGTGTGGTAGAGCCATCTTCGACGAGGAGGCACCGCAGGTAGGTGTGATCATATGATGTGCCCTTCCCATGAATGGTCTCGCCTGCATTAGGGAAGCCAAGCGCCTGGATCACTGAAATATCTAGTGGAATGATATGTTTGTGCTAGCCAGATGGAATGCGGAACGACTCATTATCAACATCAAAGGTGGAGTAGGCCACTCGTATGAGGCATTCCCATTGTTGTCCAATACATGCCGGAAGATGTACTTTATCTTAGAAAGTGTCAAGGCTATAGCACTTGCACAACACTCCAAGAACACAAATGGACAGGTAGCTCAGTGGTAGAAGACCCTATCGGAATGGGGGAGGTCCTAGGTTCAATCCCCCAACCACACATACCAAGTGTAAAAACTTTCCACATGGTATCAGAGCTATGGTTGTAGGTGTGGTCTTGGCGGGCGGTAGCTAAAAAGGGCTATGCCTTGAGGGGGAGTGTTAGAAAGGATGTAGCCCTTGCACAACACTCCAAGAACATAAATGGATAGGTAGCTCAGTGGTAGAGCACCATATCGGAATGGGGGAGGTCCTAGGTTCAATCCCCCGACCACACACACCAAGTGTTAAAACTGTTCACACTTTAGCTTGGCCAAAAAATCTCTACTGGATTCGGATTTTGCCACCAAATCTGGAATAGTGACTAGGTGGATTTCGGTTGTAAACCCGCGTAGCTTAGGAGGTCGCTTAAAATGGATTTTGGCTGCCAACCTGACATGCCATTGTGTGACGTGGCAATCAAAGCGACTGCAAGTATGGGCTTGTGCAAACACACTGGAGAGAGAGAGCAGATGGTAAGTGCAAACTGAAATTCTAATTGAAAATGTTTTGGAAAATTTTGGCATTATTGGGGGCCCAGATCCACTCCCATATATGGAAAGAGTGGTGGGCCTAAGCTTAAACGTACTTATGGGACTAAGTCCAAACTTAAAGCTAATTAATGTGTGCACTTACACTAACTTAGAATTAAACTTAACTTGAACTTAGGAATTAAATATTAAACTTAGACTTTCTAAGTTGAACCATTACAAATGATTGTTTGTAATAGTTAAACTTAAATAGTAAAAGGTCTAAGCAGAAGGTTTTCCTAATCTGAATCTACTTGTGGGCTTACAGAACACATGCCACAATAAATTTCTATGTTGGGCTAACATAAGGGACAACATTCTTGGTTAGAATCTCATCCTATCTTCATTTCATCTTTGTGGGAGTGTTAGAACCGTGGCTAAAAGTCCATTGTGAGGGCTACTAGCCAAATCTGAGACAATCAAGAGAAGAGAGACCTTTGTGTGTTTCTAGGTCAAAATCAAATTTTTTTGAGAATTTGTTTCTAGAATTCATTGGAAAGATGGAAACAATTGGAGCTGTCCTTCTAGAGCCTAGTGAAAGATTAAACTCTACAATTAACTATTCCATATGGAAGGTCAGAACGGAGTTACTAATGGTACTCCAAGATCTCTATAAATTTGTTCTTGAAGAAGAGGATGAACCTCTTGGTGCTCAAGAATTGATTGGATACAAGAAGAAAGCTAGGCTAGCACTCCATTACATTAAAATGAATGTTAGCAATGATCGTTTGAAGGAAGTTTTTTCTTGCACATCGACCAAAGAGACATGGGATTCAATTAAAATCCATTTATGAATCCAATAATACTTCTAGAGAACTCGTGATTAAGAATCAAATTTTGCAAAGCACAAGGAGAAGTGAGGAAAATGTAGAAGATTATGTGCTTAGAATCAAGTCTCTCAACAAAGAGTTAGCCTCTATTGGAGAGAAGATTCATGATAAAGAGCTTGTCCAAGTGATCCTGAATGGCCTAGGTGATGAATTCACAAATTTGGTCCAAAGTTTTGCCATCCAAGACACTTTGCCTACAATTGATAAACTTCATAGTGTGCTTGTAGCTGAAGAGTGTAGAATGCTCCATACAAAGGCTAGGATGAGCTCCTTGTCATTGCAAGATGGAAATGAGAAGGAAACTTCTCATTCAACGGCAAGAAGATGACCAATGGAGCAAAGAAGAATCATCAAAAGGTGGCCAAGGAGGAGGAGGCACCATCAAGCTCAAAGGGCAAAGAGAAGAAAGAAAAATCGAAGTACAAGTGCTTCTTTTGTGGAAAGAAGAGACACTTTGCATCAAAATGCTTCAAGAAGAAGAAGGCACAAGAAGACAAACAAAGCAACATTGCACATCAAGAGGATGATGATGAAAAAGAATCATCCTTAATGGCATCCATCTCAACACCATCATCCAAATCCAACACAGGTGAAGCTTGGTGGATTGATAATTTTCCAAAAGGACTAATTTTTCACTCTACTCTCTTATGATGTTTATTTTTATAGCTAGTGGTCAAGAGTATAGAATAAGTGGTGCAGGTACTATTCAATTGTACTTGCGATCATCCAAAAGGATGAATCTTGAAAATGTCCTTTATGTACCATCTATCACTAAGAATTTTGTAAAGACCATTACACAAAACCCCTAATATGAGGATATGAAATCACACTAGGAGACATGTTAGGAGAAAAACCTCCCAACCAATCCTAGATCAATCCCCCGGAGCCATGCCATGTGAAAGCTAGAGGAGAAGAGAGCAACTGGTAACCTGAACCCAAGTTGTCGACGGGAGAATCCCTACCTCAATATATAGAGAGTATATTCATGTGCATGAGCCCATGCAATCCCCATGCAGTCCAACTATAAATAGGTCACATCTCTTCATGTAGTCCCCTTGCCTATATTTGTCACACGTACATGCACTACTCCATATGTCTCAATTAGAGTGTCTGGGTCTTCTCAAGGTCATTAGTCACAAACAAGCCTCGACATGGAATTGATTCTCGGCGTGGCTAACAAAATCGAATACAGAAGGGCTGGTGTACCACATTAGGTCTATTTCATGTTCTTAGCTGAATTTGGCCGCAACATTCTTCCTCCGTTAAACTGGTTCTATCCTCAAAACAAAAAAGAGAAGACATGAAATTATTCCTTAAGATTTCAAGTCTTACCCATGAATCATTATTCTTAGTCTATTCTTTCCATCTGAATAAGTACTCAGAGATGCAACAATTATTCAATTGCTTGTCTCTACACAGGAGTACTAACTCAAAACCCAAAGATACACTAACCTATAAATCTTTCAAATGGGTTGATCTTTTCCAAATAAAAGTTCATCACCTTCATATAATCCTAATTACATGAACCACTAGGTGAATTAACTCTTTCTTTTTCTTAGATCAAGTCCAAAAGCTAAAAGAAATTCTTTTTCTGATAGTCTAAATTGTATTTACAATTTCTCGTAGATAATAGTGCTTCTTGGTACAAATATTCTTAGAATATTCAAATATTCTAAAATACAACAATTCAACCAAAATCTCTAGGAGATCCGTCAAGTCTTAGACAATTATGACTCAATCTAGAGTACTGTAGTTACTCTAATGAGTTAATAGCCCCATTTCTAGCATCACATGCAAGAAATATGCAATCCATCAGAATATCAATAATATAACAATCGCCAAGTAAAGATCTTTAAGAATCATGTCACATGCAAACCAAAAGGACACTTGTGGAGCATAAACCACCCAACCAACATGAAGAGGCTAGTCAATCCCCTAACCACTTCACCCCCAAGCCACAATGAATGAATACAAGAGAGGAGAGGGAACTTGGCTCAAGAATCTAAAATTTTGATAGGGAGATGGGCAAGTTTCCATGGTATTATTTTCTCCAAGAGGAGAGATATTTCTATTAGGATTCCCATGCAACCTATATTAAGCTATTGGTTTCCTATTCTTGCATTATAGCAGTCATACACCGTGCAAGTGCTCCTATGTCTAATTATAGGTCTGGGCCCTCATATGATTATTATTTACTTGTAACGATCAATTTCGGAATGACGTAGTATAACTAATAACCACACACAACTGGAGTGACCGGCTATCCATGTTAGGACTTATTCCGATTCCCTTATACAAGACATGGACATAACAAATAGATTGAACCTTGACACAAGCACTTATAGATTAAAATTGTAGCAGAATACAATCCACTGAAATAAGCAAACTCTCGATAAGTGAATTCAATTTATTTCACACAAAATGTCTGCGAGATCCAATAGGATTCCATAAGATAATGGAGTAAAGAGATTTACACTTTCAAAATGATAATATAAAATCTCAACTCAATTAGTAAACTGGAAATTACTCAAGATACCTAAAAATCAACACAATTCCTAATTATCCTCTGATTAAGTATCTGTTTATGATCCGTCAATCACAAATAGTTAGATTCTTATGATTCGTCAATCATAATTCTCAAGAATTTTGAACTTAATTCTGTTGGAATATCAATCCACACTCTAGAGAGAACTATCAAACAGGGTAAGTAGCTCAGTGGTAGAGCATCCCATCCGGTATGAGGGAGGTCCTGGGTTCGAATCCTAGTTGTCTGTCCATCCATATTATGACTTATGGATTTCTAACATGGAATCAGAGCCAAGTTAGACCTAATAGTTCATGGTGTCAAAGCCATGGTTAGGTGGCCCAAGTTGTAGGGCAAGTGACAGCTAGGACCCCAACTACGTGTGGTTTAGGGAGGGGGTGTTGAAATATCAATCCATACTCTAGAGAGAACTATCAAACAGGGCGGATAGCTAAGTGGTAGAGCATCCCATCCGGTATGAGGGAGGTCCTGGGTTTGAATCCTAGTAGTCTGTCCATCCATATTATGATTTATGGATTTCTACCAAATTCCTAAAGGATACTTGAGGTTATGATTAATACACAACTCATAAAACATATAATAATCATTCTAAAATCTTCTCCATCTTGGAAATACTAAATTTTAAGAATATTCCTTAAACTAGATTCTTAACCAAAATGCGAGTTATCCAAATTCCAAACCCTCGGGTAGTTAAAGACATAAGGCATACCAAAATGATATCAACAACCATCTTCATCCACCACCTTCAGATTACAATCTAAAATTGAATTCTAGATATCCAAACTTTTGCTAAATTTTCTGAAAATTTAGTTGTCATTCTTGGTACAATTATGATTCGTTATCCAATTGAGCCATCTAGGATATAATCATTAATGAAACTGGGCCTATTTCTCATTTGAGAAATACTCTACCAAGAATTTCATATGTTCTATGCACATAACTTTTCCTAATAAGTCTGAATGATTCATAAATCATGCGTCTTATAAACAACATATTTAAACAAACAGTTCCTGGTGAATTCTCTTCACACTGTTCATTACACCAATTAACTTTTTACAAGAGTAATTCAGTCACTCACGGTAATTCTAAAGATCCATAAATCTCAAATGTCTAGGTGTAGACCTTAATTGTACATGTACAACACCACATTTAGATCCATATCCAAATCTCTCTTAAGTTAACCAGTAAATCTTTCATAAAAAGATCCGTTTAACTCTAAAAGTAATTGTCCAACATAATACTTGATCATATGCGTATGTTCACTGACTAGGTTAAGTGCACTAAATAATCCTAGTAACCATGAATACATAGTAGATCCATACAAGATTAATCATGCACATATGAGAATAATCTCACTATGACCCAGTACACACACATATGTCCTTATCTGGAAGATTCTTCCAAAATTCGCATATGTTTCTCTCATATCTCACTGAGAATCTTGTAACTCAGCTACAAAAGAATTCTATTTCTCATGAGTAAATTACATATTTGGAAAATCTCTAAGACTAGGAACACATCCTCTCTCACAAGTTTTCCACCCCGCTTACAACTTGGTACCAAATTTCACCCAATCAATCCCTCCTTGATCCTAGTACTCCTACTAAGATTAGGTTGATTTAATACAGACATTCCAATGACCAAATTCACTTCTATCCCTCACAAACCTAGGATTAGTAGTTTTTAATCTTACTAAGTACTACTTATAATGATTTTCAATTCCAAACCATTCCTAGTTTCAGATTGTTTCTTCACACAATCCCTAGAAAATTTCTCTTATTCGAAAAGTCGCTAGTCTTGTATCTTACTTTGGATTTGTCTGAAAATACTTTCAGATCATCAAATTTCTATACCTCGACTAGTTTTTTCAAACATTGTGCAACCAACGGATCTGATGGTAGACTTTTACCCATCACTTCACCCCTCCTTTTTAAAGAAATTCTTGAATTTCTTACAAAAAGTTAGCTGGATAGATGACATATGAAAATATCTGAAAAGTCAATAATAAGTGTCTTTCCCAAAAGAATTCCTTTTATTTTCAGAACTTTCCCCTTGAATAATCTCAATACAAGTGAGAATAAACGTTATCCATCCAAGATCTATCTATGCATAAGAGATAATCTGGGTTTTCAAAATATAGATGAGTAGGGCAGGACTGTACTTGACAAAAAGGGCAGTTTGCTTGCAAAATGGATAGTGTAGGACAAAAACTAGTCTTTCTGATTGTTATAGAATTCATAGACAAGCTAAGAAATCGTGGAGAGGCAGATAAATCTAACTGTAATACTCGCAAATTTTGAAAAAGGTTTCTGAATGTCAGAATAGTGATTTTTTAGATTTTCTAAAAACAATTTGGCGTTTCAGAATTCGCGGATAGTATAGGAAAATCGTGCTCTGTGAGGACAAATTCTTAGGCTGGATGGCGAATTCTAACAGAGAGGTTTGATTGGCAGATAGGGAATATAGAGAAAAATGTGATGTTCTGAAAGTAACCGGAAAAAATCTGTGAGATAGAATTCACGGAGTTGTTGAAGGACTGATCTTAATGAGATCTAGCCTCAGTGAAGTCAACGAATTCTAGGACAAAGATTTTGATGAGAAACAAGGGATTTTGATAGTATATCAGGCTGTTTTCTCAAAATCTGACAATGGTCAGAATTCGTGGAGGTGATAAAATGAAAGATCAGGGTTTGTTAGGGCTGTAGACAGACTAGCGAATTCTGATATACCTTTTTGGTTATGAAAAAGGTCACTTGAATCACTTTTTTTGAAGAAAATGCCAAGTTGACTCTTTTGTTGCTTCCCTCCAGTTTGAGAAGTTGCTCCGCAGCTCGTGTAGGACCTGAAGAGACGACGCGTGCTGTTTGTTGGTAGATAGAGATAAGCACACAAGCAAACATACAACACGGAAGCAAAAAACAAAAGAAAAAGGAGAAGAAGCTAGGTAGAAAAATACTTAAAAACCGGCAACGGAGCCGCCAATGTTGGAAGTATTTCTAGTGTGTGCGGTGGCTAGATCTACTTACAGGTGTAGTATACGGATGTAGAGATTCGTCCACTTTTTAAGTTTCTACCAAGGTTCAAACAGAAATGCGAAACTAAGAAGTAATGACGGAAGTACTAAGGCTTACCCAACTAGTGCTCAAAACGAAAATGAAACTATCTAAGGTGACAAAATACAAACCCTTGCTAAGGCTTACCCAACTAGCAAGGTGTTTATTCTAAATTCTACTTAACACCCAAAGGGTAATAAAATAATATTGCGGCCAATATTAAGCAAATAAGAAATAAACAACGCTGATGAAAAGGAAGCAAGAGGAGGCCCGAGCACCTTCCCTCAAGCTATGCACCTTTCCAAAGGGAACACAAATGACATAGAATGATAATTCTCCAAAATAGAGAGCAAGATGGCTTAATCTCAAAAGTGTTGGTTACAATGCAAATACCTCTCCTTTTATGGCAAGGAGGGTCTTCCATAAGTGTCTACTAACTTATGGGACTAATCTGTTTCTAGCTTTTCAAGAACTTCTAACTTAGGATTTAGAACTTCAAATTTCTTAACTTAGGAAAACTTAAGATAAAATATTTCTACCACGAAGTTTTATTTTTATTTTTTTATTTTCTTTGTGTTAGCACAGTTGTTAACATACTCCGTCAAAGTTAGCTAATTATAACACAACTAACATAAAGTATATAAATTGTAAATCCACAAAGTTTGGATTTCGGTACTTCTTTTACAGTATCCGACAAAAATCCTTGAATTGAATAAAGAACTACTTCCATCTAATAACTATTCATGTTCCATTAGTTCAACCCAATTCTGCTTGGACAAGTGTCTTACCAAAACTTGGATTTGCCCACCAACTCCGAATGACTGAAATCATTGAGAGTGCACTAACAAGACCATTATAGTTTTTCGAAGTCGAAAAGAAAAAAAAAGGTAGAAATTAAAAAAAATCCATTAACTTTAAATTCAAGAAAATACATGCTCCAAACTTAAACAAGTATAGTACTAGAAAAAATTAAATTTTCTTGAACTAGTTTTTCGAAGTCAAAAAGAAAAAAAAATTGGTAGGAATTAAAAAAGATCCATTAACTTTAAATTCAAGAAACTCCAAACTTAAACAAGTATAGTACTAGAAAAAATTAAATTTTCTTGAACTGGGTATCGATTTGAGAAAAAAAAATCATGAAGAATGAATATCTTGCTGTCAATCCTAAATCTATGAACTAAATTCGTAGACGGTCTGTTAGGATAGCAAAAATTATGTCGTCACGCCCATTCTTGGTTATGGCCTAGAGAATCAATTTATTCTCGCCCATTGATCTAGTCATATTTTTCAAAATATTTTTCCTGAATCAACATATAGGTTCCATGCAGTTATTGGAAGAGTAGCCAATGATGTAATGTCCAATACATATCACAAGTTCCTCTCACACCTTAAGGTAATCTTTAAACCCCTTAGATAACTCAGAGACAAAACCCCATGCACAGTCTCTTCAACTAAGCAAAAGCCATAAATATACTTTTAAGGCATGTAACTCTCTACTAATACTCATACCCTAAGAAAAGGTTTAAAAACAAGAAGAGAAAAAACACAAAATGAAGTTATTGTTTTTTCAATTTGGATATTATGTGTCTATGATATATTCTAGTCTTTGCAAATGCAATCAATTAGTGAAGAATATAAGCAAATATTGCAATGCTTTTTAAGTGAGACAAATATCATGTCAATATACATTTTTAAATTTCTACCTTTAAATAATTAGGTGATTACGATATCTAATTGTTGTTTGATATTATTGAATATAAACCCTAAACCCTAAACCAAGTAAATTTGTTAAAACCTAATTTTTAAAAGAGTTACACAATTTAGTATATTTGACAATCTCATAATCAATTATAATTAAACATTGATATTTTGTGAAAAAAGAGAAAATATAAGAATATGTACTACAAATTTCATATTGATATTGATTAGAGAGAAGGCAAAAGACTATTTGGTGTGTGGGTGGATGTGTGTGTGCTCAAAGGAGGGAAAATTTGTAATAGGGGGTGGTGTGGAGAGTGGGAGAGGCATAAGGGGATTCATGGGCAAGTAAAGAGAGAAGAAAGGTTGAATGAATAAAGGACATTTGTGTAAAGGGCAACATCAAGGAGAATAAAATGGGAGGTGGAGGGGAGAGGGTGAGGGTACATGTAGATGGTAGTGGATTAAGAGTGCGAGAAAGGGATACACAGGAGCAGGATAAGGGTTATAAAGAGAAAAAAGAAAAGCAAACTAAGAAAAAAAAGAACATTGAAAAATCATGAAATTTATCCAAAATTACTAAAATGGAATTCCATAGTCGAACATTGGAATCATCTATTGAAACTATAGTGCAAGAAAAATCCATTAAAAAACATAGACCCTTGTTTCCGCTTCTCATTTTGTTGTATAGAATCATAAATTACGAGATACTATAACATGCATAATAAACACTCCATTTATAGTATTTTATAATCACATGACTTCTTATATGAAAATAAACTAAGTCCTATAGATCAGTTTAGGGTTTAGGAAGATTGTGTTGTTCTAGAACCCTAAATAGTGGGTCAAAAACCAATTAAAGGTAGTTGTAGAAAGAGAATACAATCTAACAAGTTGCACTTTTGATCCTTGTTCTTCACATAAAGCACAACTAGCAATCAAGAAGTGTGGGTTATCCATAGAACATTTGTGTTGGGATCAATCCTATGATGGAAAGAGGGTGTAACACTCTCCCTTTTGGAAAACCATACCACTAATTGTTTGTTTCATGGAATAACTTATTAGATAGAGCTTTGAGTGCACGCTGAAACAAGAAATGATCACTCTTGTAATATGGTTATGCAATTTTATCAATATTCATAAATTTGGTTGGTTACTTAAGATAAAAAAACAAAATTAGATTATAATCATTTTTAATAATTAGCTTAATATGGAAGTTTTGGACAGGGGCATCAAGATCTAAGACATGTGGTTTCAATCTTTTCTACAAAAGCAATTTTCTTGTTTACTTCTTGTCAAAATTGGTAACTTGAAATGTGACGGCCACCTAATGACCACCTACCAACAAAAAATGATGACTATTATATGCTTGAGCATCAAATATTGATAGTTTAGAATCAATAAAGTCTAGAATATTAATAAGGTGGGTGGTCATGCCCCTTTTTGGATGTCGATAAAAGATGAGAGGACATCATTTGGAGAAAAGGCCTACAATCCATGCATAGCTTTCAAAATCTCCAACTCTAATTTGAATCATGAAAACTCATCAAAAGGTCAAAGGGTATAACATTTTATGTTAAAAATTCTTGTTCATATTGATGGTTGTAGTTATTATCAATAATGTACTCAAGCCTGGCTTTGTAAAGTGATGAAAGTAGTTACGTCATTGAGATTAGTAGTCAATACCAATTATGAACAAGATTCACAAATATTACATCACACTAGCTCATAAGATGATTGAAGATGAATGGAAAGTGGCTCCAACTAATATTATTAAATGAACATCAAATACAAGTCATAACATGGTAAATCCCTACAAGAATTACGATGGAGCCATCTATAGTGAACTTGAGAACTGAATTAAATCACAAAAATTATAATCCCAAAAGTATGCTCTGATGGGAATCTTAAAGGAACCTTTGAAGATTCTCCAATTAGGAGAAATAATTTTCCAAATAGAAATGTGACCTCCATACTTTTGACCTACCTTAAGAAGCCTACATTATTGTATTTATAAATGAAAAAATGCCTTTAGGGGCTCAATAGGTAATAAGTGTCCAAATGTCATAGAGACTTATACATAACTACAGTATTGAAGTTGTTGGCCAAAGAATCTGTGTTGGATGGATACGTGTTATTTAAGCAAATATGCCTAAGGGGATGGGTGTGTGTCACTTGCCTAAGGGATGGTTTTTGCACTTGCCTTTAGATTTGATTAAATTTATATATTTCCAATCGGTCGTTTGTAGGTAATTCAATGGAGAGTATGGATTTCATCCATGCCACTCTTCATGTCAACATCCTTGAACAAAAAACTATGATATTCCATTCACAAAGTTACCTTGACATCAAATATTTAACATAAAGCTAACTATCGAAGGTTGCATTTAAAATCATATGTTTTATGTCCTTCAACAAAAATTCAAAGTAAAGGTTGAGAGAGAGAGAGAGAGAGAGAGAGAGAGAGAGAGAGAGGCTTATGGTACCTCGTAAGGTACCCTTGATTTTTGAGTTGTTGTGTTAAACTGTTTAGATTACTTTCATTCTTTTAACTTGATAGAATTCTGGTGTGAGTCTACAGGTCTTTGAGCTCAAAAGTATAATAGAACAAAAAAATTGTTAAGATAGGTATGTGTGAATAGACCTCAAGTGAGGCTTAAACTTTAAAAAGACTCACTTTATTATTAATAGATGAGAATTTGCTATAGGCTAAAATCTAATCTAAGCTGGCTCTAATTATATTTACTTTTTTGAAATCCTTCCTTTGAGATGTATTGAAATGGAGCACAACATTGCCCTCCACCCTATGATGACACCTTACTTTGATTACCAAGATTGAATACATATAACTATAGTTGTGCATGAAATGTTAATGAAGTCAAGATTCTAGATTTGGTGAGTTAAAACTTGGTTGCACATCATGCCTGGAGATCCAAAGAGTGGTGAAGTGAGCACTCGCATGAACGTTAAAATTTCATTGAATGAAAGCATGAATGTCCCACAGATCAAACCATTTGTTATTGCACAAAACAAGAGGACTTTTACAAGGAGAGTTAGCAAAATAGACACCAAATATTAAAAAAAAAAGAGAATAAGGAGGGCCCTATGGGATCCCACATGAAAGGTGGGAAAAGTTCAATTTTCCATCGAGTATTGTTTGTCATGCCTTCAATTTTGGCTTTGCATACATAAATTGGTTTTGGTGATGCATTTTTCATAAAGGACAACATGTTTCATCAATTCTTTGACATGTGGATTTGTGTGAGAGTTTGGAGGAGCACCTACTTCCAACAAGGAAAAGGCCAAAAAACATAACTTTGAAATTTGACATGTTGATCATTGCTATTATTTTCCTTGGGCCAAAAGGTAGGCCTATACATTGCATATTTGGTAACACTAGTTTCATGATGTACAATACGTACATTCTACATGCCAATATGAAATGTCTTCCATGTATCCCAAATTCCAGTCTCACAACAATTGGGACTTGATCTGCATGGAGTCATTAACTACCCTTATCCAACCATGCTATTTTGGAGAATATAAGTCATACCTATGAATCATGGATACATGTACTTTCATATTCACATGATGCCCACATCATGGACTCAAATGTCATTTTGACAAACTAATGTTGAAAAAAATGGTTTTTTTTTCTTTTTTGGGTCAACATGGGATTACTCAACATTGCGTCATTATGTAGCATAGCTTCACTATACATCCACATGTATATGCCAAAGCCTATTATGGAGCTCCTAGACGCCCCTCGCACTCCATGTGTAGACGGATAAATGTTGGGCGGTTTTTGGTAGTTTTGGGTATTGTCTTTATTCTTATTCTTAAAATCAAGAACTACTGCTTACGGGCATCAAATTATATTTTAAATTCTTTTCTTAGAATTTTTCTATAGAATCTTAGAAAACCATAAGATCTTGAAGGTGTATATCTTGAATTTATCTTGACCATATGTGGAGCTCGAAGATAGGCGTCACATATGGTAAATTATGATATTGTATATGTTCGCCCCCCCCCCCCCCCCCCCCCCCAAGAGTTTCCTTAGGTAGATGTGAAGGAGAAGTCATTTTGGGCTCCACATACAATTCAAGTATATCCTATCTTTGGACGTGTAGTCCCCCATGATAGACACATATAATTAGATACCTCTTGTGTACGTTGCCCCCCAAGACATGCAGATCTTGTACATGTCGCCCTCGTGAGTGACATCAACCAAATACGTGAAATTTTATTGTGGACTATAGTATAAGAATTTGGCGATACCTACGGCTCAATATAATGCATGCCACATGTCAGGTGAAGATAGGATGCTTACCACTCCCCTCCACCCCCCACCTCAGAAGCTATCGTGGGGGACAAAAAAGAAAATTTGGTGAGGGCTACCCATTTCAAAAGGGCTCTATTTGGGGGTTAAAAAATGCTCCCAAAGATGCTTGCATACACGACGTTGGCTTGGAGCCGCGACAGCGTTCGTGGGGCCCTCGGGATGCCACCTCTGCCAAGCCGCCACTTGGCAGATTCTCAAGACTTGTGTGTGTGTGTGTGTGTGTGTGAGAGAGAGAGAGAGAGAGAGAGAGAGAGAGAAAAGCCCTTTTGCTGCAGATAGGAAGAGGAGAGACAGAGCAAAAGGAAGGAGGGAGGGAGGGAGGGAGAGAGAGAGAGAGAGAGAGAGAGAGGTGGAAAGATGGAGATCGTGGGCTATAAAGCTCTCGAGCTCGAAAGAATCTCCCCTGTCAACTTTTTGCTTTAGAGAAGGGATGATCAAGAGCTGAAACTATCTGGAAGACCGAGGCAGATTGATCTCCTGTCTGCTGCTTCCAGATAGCTGATCAAGGAGTGTCGTGTTGAGATCAGTGGCACTAGTATGGATCACCAATTCCCCTTGAGCAGCAGTAATGGCAGCGTTGGGCACAATCCTGAGGGGTGTAGCTCGATGAATCACTCCATCACAACCTCGCTGTCAGGCGTTTCTGCAGCTGGTGTTGCTGCACCGGTCAATTCTTCGCCCGATGTGTCTTCTTCCAGCATTGCTGCCAAGGCTGCGAAGGCGTCCAAGGGAGAGAAGGCATCGACATATGCAGGCTTGAAGGGAAGTGGGCGGAAAGGAGGAGGCAGAAGCAAGAAGCGGTTCGTTGGGGTGAGGCAACGCCCGTCGGGGAGGTGGGTGGCGGAGATCAAAGACACAACGCAGAAGATACGCTTGTGGCTGGGCACCTTCGACACTGCCGAGGATGCTGCCCGTGCCTACGACGAGGCTGCATGCCTCCTCCGTGGCAGCAACACCCGCACCAACTTCCTTCCTGAGACCGCCTCAGCTGTCTCAGTGCTTCCATCCAAGGCTGCGCGCCTCCTCCACCTCCGCCGCAGCGCCACTGCCACCGCCACAGCGGCAGCTGCAGCCAAGACACAGCCCCAACCAGCTCCCTCACCCAAGTCTCAGCAGAATCCTCCATACCCTGGCTGCGCATCCTTGCTGCCTCCAGCTACAACCCAGCCTCTATTCTGCTCTAATTACTCATATGACAACCACCATGGCCACCTTGACACCGCCAAGAGGCAGCAAGAATCTCTTGTTACCCTCCTCAAGACCTACAGAGAGAGGTATTATGGATCCACCATGTGTCCACAGGAAACCTTCACTCAATTTTCTGAAGATGATCTCGGAAGCACTCAATTTTTGTGTCGGAAAGAGCTACCGTCTTCGCCTAAGATCGAGTTTTGCACTCTGATCGACAATGTATGTCAGAGGCGAAATGATGACAACTTGCCGGATGGACGATATTATGCGAATGCTGATAGCTACATGAGTGAATATGCTCTCCCTCATCGCCTCGACAATGCTGGCGGTCACATCGAATCACCCTTCGAGTTTTGTACCGAGATCAACATGCCAAAAAGTCTCAATGATGACCTCCCAAACGAGCCCACCTCGCCAGCTCTGGATTATGCAAACTCAGAGGATGATGAATCATCAAACAGTGATAGCTTTGAGCACAATTCAGAGGAAAACAACATCTTGAGAGAGCATCTCAAGCGCATCATGTACGAACGCCAATCCTCCGCATCTCTATATCTCTTGAATGGAGTTCAAGAGTGTCTATTATTGTCAAACAATGCCACATCACTTCCCTATGCCATGTCATCTCCATCACTTTCTTTGCCTCCCTCTTTTTATGCTCAACACGCATCTCAATCTGCTAAGACGAGCACCTCCATGTGGGAGGCACGAATCAACCGAGATCAACAACAAATGACAATCTCAGATCATGAGCCCAACACAAGTGTAGACAACCCAAGTCAAGAAGCCATGTGGAATTCTTGGGATCTTTCACCTTTATGCATAGCAAGTAAAGTGAGATCTACTCCAATTGTGGGGTTATAACAAGTGAACATATTCCTCCACGACAAGCACAATTGAAACAATGATGATGTTTTGAGACACTAAAAATTTGTTTGGTAGTTCAAAATAACGAAGCATCTAAGCTCCCTCAATCAAAACTTTTTTGTAAATCTTATTGACATTGCAATAAGGAAGCCACTAGCCCATATTGGAGTAGAATTCTCCAAGAGGACTATTTCTATGTTCATGCAAATTATGCAATGAAGATAGAGAGCACAATGGTCATGTCTTCAATTCGGTGTGAAACAATAATGGTGGGACCATTATGTCATCCTTTAGACATCAAAAATTTTCTTTTTTGTCGATTGATATTGAACATTTTTGTGTCTTGATAAATATTTTGCTCTTCGACATTTTTGAAACATTTCTTGGGGTGTTGGTGTCTCACTCATTTGCAATTGGTATGTCTTATGATTGCTTTTGAAAGCCTTTTTGAATGTTTTCTACTATTTTGTGTTCTACTATTTTGTCATTTTTGAAACTAACAAGAAGCATCATCAACGTACTATCATATTTTATGCACAATTGAAACAATGTAATGACAATATATCATCCTAATTCCACAAAAGTGATGTTATGAAGTGTGGTCCATAACAACTCTACTTAGTGTTGCTATGTGACATTCCGTAGATGAGTGACATTTTAGTGAGAGCAAAATTTTGGTGAATTGTCAATAAATGAAAAGCATCATTACCAAGCAACACATAGAGGATCTTTTTGTTATAATGAAAACTTTATAGCTCATATTTGATTAGTTTAAAATAATTGTACTTTTTGTTGTTGAAAGCATCACATGATGTGATGTGGCCAATATAAATTATATTACATAAGTTCAAATTGTGAATTGATGTTATAATTATTTGATGCATAAAAACTCTTCTTTCATAAACACTAACATGTCAAGATCATTGTAATTTTAGGTAGGGTCCCAATAACATCACTTAGCAATTGAACATAACATGAGATCTTTTTTTGGATCGTCGTGTGCTCACCCAAGGCCCAACAATATTAAAGTTGTGATTGTATCTTTGTATTTGTGTTGTCATGTTTGAGTTATGCATAATATCTCTATGTTTTTAGAACGACTGAGGTGTATTCTACACTAGGTATATGATTTCTATACTTAAAAATCTATTCTATAAAGTACAAAAACCGATTTACTTTATATTACATATAGAGTTGGGGCCTTAATATAAACTCCCACCTCATCTCCCTTCTTCTTCTCCTACTCCAGACACAAAATTACTACTGTTAGATTGCAACCAAGACCACTACTAGGACTTATTAACCATTTAACCCTCCCACTGTTAGGATTCATCCAATGTTTGAGAGCATAGACAAAGTATAGGAATGGAATATTCACCATTATCTCTTGAAACTAGTATCACGAAATTTCTACATAGGTATATAAACCCTTCCATGAGTAATAGTCCTCAAAAACTGAGATGTTTCAAAAAAATAACTCAAAAATGGTTTTTCTGAACATTGATCCGATGCATTGTCTCTTTGTCAATTTGACACTCTTCTTTAAATGTAAACACACATATTGTCAAACACATCTTGCATTGAAATTTTTGTGGCAAATGCTGTCCAAAGGCACTACATGTGACAATTGTAGTTGCAATATAGTAGACATAGCAAATGTAGTCAAATCTAGCATTGAATTTAAATTTTTATTCATTTAATATACTAGGTTCAAGTGCAACCTATGTGACTAGGTTCTAACTCAAGCTAAACCCAAGTTGAACTGCCACATAGGACTATTAGCAAGTGAATTAATCCAAATTATCAAATTGGTTTAGGCAAGGAAGAGGCCCTTTTTGAGTCCAAAAGGGCCCTAATTCGAAGGATGATAGCAAAAGCATTTCAGGAGGTTGTACACTAGCATCTGGTGTAGCCATACTCTGGATAAGCAAGAAGCAAACAACAATAGCTCAATCTTCCTGTGAGGCCGAATATGTAGCAACAAGTAAGATGGAAAACGATCTGATCTAGATTAAACAGATGTTAGAAGGATTTGATGAAACTATTTCTAAACCTTATGTCTTACAAATGGATAACACTTAAACTATCTATCTTAGTAAAAATCATGTGTTTCATTCAAAAAAAAAACATATAGCTATCAAGTATCATGTTATTTGGGACTTAGTTGAGAAGAAAATACTGAAGACAGTCTTCATACCTACAGGTCATCATTAAGTGACAAGAAAGTAGTATAAATTTGATGCAACAATATTATACTAATTAGCAAATCTTGTGTCCCCAAAGCTTAACGCAACAACTACTTTGTAGAGTTTGAAAAAGCGTGTACTCCCAAAAAGTCAGCCTCAACACTAATCTTCATAAATTAAAAAACTATCAACATGCAAATTGGAGCTAAAAAATGAAATATGGAGCAAAAAGGGACCATAGGGCACCCAAAAAAAAAGGATGTCCATAATGCAAAAGGACATAACCTATATTGAACAAAATGATATACGAAAAATGGAGGCTATAAAAAGGGGTATAGCTAATGCAATTTTTATTTAGCCTTCCATATAGAGCTAGAGTTGTTGAGATTCCATCCTTTAATTAGTTTGCATCATTGTCAGTTTTTTTTTTCTTCTAATTTTCCTAGCTGAGCATGGATGCTCCACATTGCTTGTCCAATTCTAACTTAGTACGTATCGGCCCACATTAAAGGAACTTGGGACTCAAAAAGGGCCCTTTAAGAATGTAGAAATCATTATGCTACCCAAGTTCAATTTTGGACAACCACTTGCAAAATAAACTGATTGAACTAAAATTCAAAATGATGTGGGCAAGAAACCTGAGGTCGTTTCCTTGCGCATATGGCATCATGTCGTGCCATACGGAAGGCAGGTGGAACGAGCACATGTGGATGGCGAGGAAAACAACTTGCCTATAGTAAAACAAGTGTAGCATCTCTTTACACCATTGCGTAGAGCATGAAAAGATGCACACTTTTGCTTTTTGGATCACTTCAAAATAATGCTTTGGTCGTGTGGCTGAGATATTGTAGCATCTATTTAGACCATTGTGTAGAGCATGAAAAAATGCACATGTTTGCTTTTTGGATCACTTCAATCCGACACACGGTTAAAAAATTATGGTAGTTTGAAGATTCATATCCTACTTGATATTGGAGCCGAGCGACCTATGATCTATTCTCATTGAACATAATGCTTTGGTTGCACAGCTGAGATATTAGATAGGGTCAATATCTCATCCACGCAACCAGAGCATTATTATCAATGAGAACATGTCATAGGTCGCTCAGCTCCGATATCAGGTAGGGTATTCTGACTGCCATAACTTTTTAATCGTGTGTCAAATTGAAGTAATCCAAAAAGCAAAAGTGTCCAGCTTTTCATGCTCTACGCAAGGGTGTAAAGAGATGCTACACTTGTTTTACTATAGGCAAATTGTTTTCCTCTCCCTCCACATGTGCTCGCTCCACCTGCCTTCCGCATGGCATGACATGACACCATGTACTCGCCTCCACATGTGCTCGCTCCATCTGCCTTCCGCATGGCATGACATGATGCCATATGCGTGAGGAAATGGCCTCATGTTTCTCACCCACTTCATTTTGAAGTTTAGTGTAATTAGTTTATTGCGCAAGTGGCTGTCCAAAATTGAACTTGGGTAGCCACCGTTATAGTCCAACACACTTGGATACACACCATTGGGCCATGTGGACATAAAGTCTTTGAAAAGTAAAAAAAAGGCATTCTAACAAAAGGCCCTTTTTTATTCAAGAGTTTCCCTAATGAAAGGCTTGGAATGGGTTTCTGAGGTATCGGTGATCCGAAAAACCATTGCTCCCCTGAGAGAGGCATCCATCCACAAGAATGCTTAAACATCAATTATAAACCAACATTTGTGGAATGTAGAGCTTGAGACCAATATTTGTGTTGGATTAGTCTCCTTCTTACTAATCGACTAGTCGGTTTTAATCTTCATCCATTGTTTATCCAGTTCTGTGTTTTTACATAGTCTGCAGAAATACACAGAGATTGACTATAGTGTCCGTTTCCATTTTCCCTCACTTCGGCTTTTTCGCCTGTCAGGAATTACGAGTAAATATGTAGAGTCACATTTTTCGCTTTTTTCCGAAGTGCCTCAAATGTTAAGGAAAAAGTGTAGGGCTACCCTAAATGGGATGTAAGGACATTGTTGCTTTTTTTCGAAAAATCTCAACATTGTCGCCTTTTTCGCCTGTGGCAGTTTTACGTTTATTTCTGCATAGATAGTTACGTTCATTTATGCAGACAGACTGTTTACGGCCAAAATGGCAGCAATCAATTTTTGAGGAGAAACTAGATGGATGCCAGCGGACATCAGCCAACTGGTGATCACATTTGATGACCTAATTGCTTAGTATATATAGTTGTTCATATTCATACACTTTCCAAGTTATGAACAAGAAGCATTTGAATAGTTATCTCTCTCTCTCTCTCTCTCTCTCTCTCTCTCTCTCTCTCTCTCTCTCTCTCTCTCTCTCTCTCTCTCTCTCTCTCTCTCTCTCTCTCTCTCTCTCTCTCTCTCTCTCTCTCTCTCTCTCTCTCTCTCTCTCTCTCTCTCTCTCTCTCCTCTCTCTCTCTCTCTCTCTCTCTCTCTCTCTCTCTCTCTCAAGCCTGCGAGCTTGTACACTCCTGAGCATTCTAGCTCACTTCTTAGAGTTGTTTTAGAGATTGCTATTGCGCTACTGCTTATTAGCATTGCACTTAATTCAGACTTTCATTTTAGCCGCTCAAAGATAGCATAGAGTACACGGCTTTGATCCGCAACTTATTGTACTCATTTACTTCTGTTTTATTTTCATACTGAATCAATACCATTATTTTTTGCGTTCAGCTTCGTCTCAAAATATATGTGTTTTCTGTAGTTCTTTGCGACTAATTATTTGTCTAGCGATTTGCGAATGATTCGCGACAAATTATTTGGCTGATAATTCAATGCATTATTGTTTGGCTACGTAATCATTGTAGTACTGATGATTTCAAAGTTAGAAACTATAAGATCAAACATGATTTCTATCACTATTGTTTTTGTTTGAAATTGATAGGCGTATTGAGAAAGAGGAAGATAGTTTATTCCGCCACGCACATAAAGTTTTCTTTCTAGACAATTGAATTATTTTCATTTGTTTCTTCACGAGTTCATTTCTTTTCGAGTTCGACCTATCTTCTGCACACCTCTTTACAACAATTTGTAGGGTTGCAGGGGTTGCGTAAGGAGTGTCAAAACAATTGGTTATCTACATTGTAATGAGGATAGCAATACAAAGGCAAGGAGGTGCAATTGATTATCTACTTTCTAATGAGAATATCAATACAAAAGATGGTGAAGGCAAGGAGATTCACATACTTGATTCCCAAATATTCCCTTGTGTGGAGTTGTCCCAAACTCTCAAACAGCTTCTCGGCCAATTTAGGCCCAAATTTAACCCTCATCATGGAGATAATGCTGGACTTTGCTAGGATTTCATGGAGAATTTTCCATACGATTCTGCATCATTGAATAGCATATTCTCATCAAGGGAAAGCCACATTTTCTCATTACATTTGAGCTCAGACGCCAAATAGACTCGTAGGATCATTTTACATTTTTCTAAAAAATTTATGCTATTTTTGGACATATTTTTTATTTTACCCAACTCCTTTACCAAAAAAAAATAGTTAAATATAGGATCTGTAGATGTTTCGTGGGTTTTTCCCACATAATGGTACAGAACCTATACGAAATTGGTTCCATACAGATTGGAACCGTTCCATCTTTATTCTTAGATGCAAACACACAAAACATTATTGCAATATACACTGCCTAGGCTCATCAAAAGAAATAGCCATACGTGCCTAGTGTCACTCATCACTGGCTTCTCCTTGATTTCCACTTCTCTTATCTACATCCTCCCCTGTCCTTTCAATTAATGCTTCAAAGCTACAACACATGAGATAGCAAGTATACATCACACTATCCGTAATATGTCGCAAGTCAAGATGCTTCCTTGATGTTATTATACATGAGAAAGGATAGAAAGAAGCAACGTGAAAGGTTGATGTATAGAAGTTGTAGTCAAGAATAAAAAAGCATCAAGAGAATTCTTCAAAAGCTTCATACACATGAGAAGTTGTAGTTGATAATGGATATAAATAAGCATAAAGTGAGAATGCCATCAAAAGATGCAAACATTGATGAAGAGGAGCCAGTGGGAGCATTGTGTGGCATTATATCCTACAAAATGGCAAAATTGTAAGGCAAGCCAGTTGTATGTATCCCAAGGCTGCTCACAATGCCTAAGCATGGAATAGTTAAATCCTAATTCCTAGTTCCTTCCTAAGCCTAAACCTTGCATTGAATCCTAAGTATAAATCCTAAAAAAGAGCGATAACCCAAACTTGAGGTATGCTTGATGAACATTTATAGCATTCAGTGAGACTAGAGGCTTGAGGCGCGTATATGTACAACTCGAACTAAATTTTGAAGTATTATTGATTCCGCTCTCACCTCGAACTTGACGTAAAAGGGGGCAAACCAAACAATAATTATGTGGTAAATTGTGCCCCAAATGCCATCTATAGCACACACAACTTCAAAAAAATAAACAAGAGAATGCATATGTAATTTGATTGCACATACCGCTCACTATTGCATTCGGTATCTAGATTCGGCCAAAAAAATCAGCTTTGTAATGTGCTATAGCAATCAGAAGTATTCCATGACATTTGCACCCCTTTTCACCTAAGAATGAGTCTCGATGCAAAAAGTGTAGAAATGGCACTTTGCTGTATTTTTTTGTTTGCAAACAAAAATAACAATGATCCCCTTCAAACTGGTCCTTTCAATGGAAAAGGACCAATTTAGCCTTACATCCAATTTTAGTTTGCCTTGGTAAACTGTAAATGGGCTAAGCTGGGAAGGGCACCTTGTTGAAAAGACGGGTTGAAGGTCAAGAACACTTGAAGAGAGCATTTGAAGGCTGAAGGCTAAAGGTCGTAGTGGGAGGGGTGTTGAAGGGGGACCAGTGCAGCACCTTAAGAGAGCATCAAAAATAGAAGTTTGAGAGGGAGTGGGGGTCAGGTGAAAGCAAGCACGAACCTGAATGAAACGAGGAGGATGGGGACAACATGCAGGCAGGGTGCAGATACGTTGGCCGCATATGTAGAACATCAAAACACTTGAGTAATAATGCTACAAAGTGGTATATAGGTGGGTCACCACAGTTATAACTATCAGAGAACCAACAAGTGCATTTACCAAACTTATTTGGGTGAGGACAATCACTTGTGAGTCACTTCGAGTATTATCTCTTATCTTGATGATTGTATGAAGGTATTTTTGAGCCATACGACTTTGATGTAAAGTGGTTAACTTATTACAAGTAGTTATGGGAGAAATAGTTGAGTATGTTTATCGGGCAATTTGGTTGATGTTCTTTGATTTGTTAGAGGAAGGGGTGCACAAATGGTACATAAGGAAATTTCTAAGAGACTGAAAACAAACTAATCCTTAATAAATATTTTATATGTTTAATTAAATATTACTTAGTTAATTATATATATCAATGTATGCACATGTTTTTCCATGTTCTTCCCAAACATTGCCATGATTGATCTGGCAAGGTAACCCAAAAGAGCCTCCTTACCTACCATCTACATAAGAAAGGGTGCACATCTCCACAAAGCTTCACAATAATTGAGGGGCCATGCATGTGCACATGTCATCATTGTACAATATAGGTGGTCTACAATTATAGATCGCGACTATTTGATGGGTTCAATTCATCTACATACAAAGTTTGATCATCCCAACTTGTGCAAACATCTTGCACACTAGCTCTACATTTCACAAAATCACCATTCTGTATTAATTGTACACTGGCAAACAATTAATGTGATGGAACATTTGAAAATAGTTACAATCAATTGATTATTTTGGTAGCTTAATGTGTGGTCCCTTTCATGCAAGGGCATTATCTCTTACGGAAAGCATCATTTCAAATTTGTTAGTTCATTTTACTAGGATCTTAAATCCCATATTTTTTTTTAAAGAAAGTTTTGCAACTGTCTCAAAATTTGTAAAAGTAATCTCACAACACTTCCTAATATCCCAAGATGTAGGACTTTATGCGCCAAAGGAAAAACACAAGAGAATATCGTCTAGGAGGAAGTAAGGGAAACATAAATTAAGAAAAAAAGTAAGTTGCAATGCATAGGTCATGCTATGAGTTGGGAAGGCATGGCTTTATTCGTTACCCCCTAGAAATTGCAATTTAATGAACTAACACATGTCAAAAGTTTTCAATAACTTGAGAACCACTCGATGTGCTTATAGCACCCTAACAAGGAAAGACAAAAGGGGAGAACCAAAGATAAAATGGAGACACTTGAGGAGCTCCATGACCGAGGCTCATGCCTTTTATTGTCATCAAAATGATTAGATGATGTGATCATTTAGTCTTTCCTACTTCTTGTGAAGGTATACATGTATAGAAGAACGTTAAAGAGAACTAGAATAGTCTACACGGTTGAGGAGTAAGGACAAACACAAAATAATTAAGTGCCATCATGCATATAAACCCATGTGCTGCTTAGCATTACTCATGAAAAAACTAACAAATACAAACATCTCAATTGTTCAAATTGGCTTTTCACCTCTTTGATTTGAGTTTGTAGGTTTATAACTTTTACAAAATTGAAGTGCCAAAGGTTAAACAATTGATAAAGAAAATCACTCAAGTTTTTTAGCTTCTAATATTGGACATAGAAATTGATTTTAGGCATATAGGTCTAAATTTGAGTGATAACTTCAAAGTTTAGCGTTCAAGTAGTTCCTACATTTTTAATAATTATTAAGCTTAAATTAGTATTAAGTACTTCTAATTAGTAGTTACAAATTACAAGCTATTTGAGGTTCTAAGTAATAGTTAAATGTTATGAATTAGTAACTTCCAACTTGAGCAATCAGCAAATGTTAGTAGCCACAACACTCCATGGTGCACATTGCATTAGTGAAGCCCAATCATAAAATGGATTGTATTAGCATTATCTCTCTTTAAACATGATAAAAAATGTACTCTTGAGCTCTAGAGCACCAATGTTTTCTAGAGGCTCCAAAGTCCAAGAATACAATTAACCTCTCTCTCTCTCTCTCTCTCTCTCTCTCTCTCTCTCTCTCTCTCTCTCTCTCTCTCTCCGCCCGATTGATATATTGCTTTATTCATGATGGAGTTTTTAACAATGCTAACATTGATGTTGTATGCTACATCTTCAAAAAAGTATATTTATATCAAAAGTTTGAATGCATTTTTTATTAGTGGTTAATCATCCTCCTTGTTTATGGATAGATAACTTTTGTAAGCATCTAAATATTTATCGATAATCCATGTGCACACCCACATACCAACCTTGTTTTTAATTGTTTGAATCAATTATGACTAACAGGCACTGAGGTGTTGAGAATCAGCTTAACAATCTGTTTTAGACTAATAAAAAAAAAACTTGTTACATTGTATCATTGTAGGTTTTCTGAAATGTTCAACAACATATTGTGTAAGAGCATTAGTGCATGCTCATTGCTTACACTAAGATTCATGATATTCATGAATCGTCCTAGGGAGAAGTTCATTCAGTTGACACAAAATACAACCAGTTATTTATTTATATGAATGAACTCAACTCTCATATACTCTCACATGCCATGCCGGCTCGATGGAGCTCGCATGTCATGCCCGCTCGATAGAGCTCCAGTCAACTAACCAATTATGGACATAGTAAAATATAATGATACTTATATAGGATAGTCACTTGGTTGTAGGATTTCTTATTTATTCAATTGTCTGTATACATTTAGCTGCCGCACATGCTGGTGTAGCAAACCAGGCGATCAAACGATTGGGCGCCTGCACTAGAACTTATACTGCAGCTGAAGGATGGGGTATCATGAGCGTCATTCCAGTAGCAGTCGCTCTCTGGCTCGCCAGAGCCGCCGTATAACTTGCCAAAGTAGTTGCCGGTGCAAGCAGGCCGGATGGTTACTCCACTCCAGCCGCATTGGCCATCGGGAATATGCAGCCATGGCCCGTTGCAGTCTGGGTACGCCCCAGGTGCTATCTGTGGATGCTGAACGCCATTACATCCGAAGTTGCTGCTGGGCACCAGAACCTGGCCGTCGAAAGAAACTTCTGTCGTGATGTGATAGACTACGACATGGAAGTTGGCACGGGCCAGCGACACCCCCATGGCCAGGAGCAGCAGCACCAGCAAAGCCCATTGCACTTGCAGGTTTCTCATTTCTTCCGTGATATAGTGAGGCCCAGTGATGATATGATCAATCTGTCCAATTGGAATGAGAGTGTAGCGATGGAGGCAGTGATGAAGTGTAACTTGAAAATTGGGAAATTGAAATGCTTACTCGATCGCACGGATCCCTGATCGAGACCAGATGGGCGCTTTATATATACTCTCCCAAGTGGATTGACTAGTATTACTTCAGACTTCTTGGGCGTTCAAGCCACGTAATGCCAAGTCTTTGTGTTTTTTATGCACCTCCAAGGTGGAATTTGATTGCATCATGTGAAATTTGCTGATATTTGCAGAATTCTAGTTCTTGAGTAAAGGCATCGCTGATTCTGTGCAAAAAGAAATTTCAGATTGGTCATTACGCAGGGGAATGTCCCTTTCCCTCGGGCCTTCCGTGCAGGTCTGGCCCTGCCCTCGGGCTCTCGCCCTCGGGCAAGGGCCCTCCCAGCATGGAAGGCCCTCGGGGCAGGGCCTTCCTCCCCACGTAATGCCTTGTGCTCAGGTGTCCTTTGTATTTTGGGACCACCTCCAGGAGCATAATGTCCATTCAATTTTCTCTCTCCTCTCTTCGGTGGAACTCACTTTCTCTCTCCTCTCTTCGGTGGAATGCACGTTCTCTCTCCTCTCTTCGATGGAATGCACGTTCTCTCTCCGGTGGAATGCACATGCTCTCTCCTCTCTCCGGTGGAATGTGCATGTGTTGTGGCAGCCCGTCATTGGCTGTCCACATCCACATTCCACCACAAACGTAAAAAAAATTTGCGAAAAAAAAACAGCAAAAAATCGAAAAAAAAAAAAAACTGGTCCACGCGTACGGCCGTACGGCCGTACCGTACGGCCTAAAAACGGAAAAAAAAAAAAAAAACACACCGCACAATGGCATTACGTAGGGGAAGGCCCGAAGCCCTCGGGCCTTCCTTGCTGGTCGGGGCCTGCCCTCGGGCTCCCGCCCTCGGGCAAGGGCCCTTCCAGCAAGGAAGGTCCTCAGGCAGGGCCTTCCCCCCCACGAAACTAAGTGATGGAATCTAACCAGTTCCAGCTACGCAACTAAAGTGTTGGATTTGATCTGTTCTAGCCACGCAACTAAAGTGTCGGAATTTGACCCGTTCCATTATCCATACGATATCATCAGGGTCAATAAGGCTCGTGGGGGCGACTCTGCGGATCACATATAATATAAGAGTGAGTGAGTGATGACAAGCAACGCATCATGGAAGGCATTGTAAACTAAGCTTCTTATACGGATCTACTCAGTGCTCTGGAAACCTCATTAGAGTTATCCTAGAACTTCTCAGTTTTTTTTAAGACTTTCACTCATAAAAAGGTATATACACATGTATAAAAAACCATCAAATATTTTATGATATCTGATTTTGAAAAAACTTGTCAGAAGAGGAACAAGTCCGCCAATATTAAAGTAGGCTTCTTCATCATGAGTCCTCACTCCGCCTCCTCCTTTTCTACTCTATTATTGCCTCTACTTTCTACTTTCTTTGGACTCTCGTGTGAGGAGAGAGAACACCGAGGATCCAAAGAATAGTATGTCTCTAGTGTGCTTTCCTTTCAAAGAAGAGGATTTATCTATTGTGGTGTGAAACATAAATCGCGGAGCATCGCATCTTTCTTCTCTGTGGATAAAGCTATGGAGCCATTCCAATCCATCATCAACATAGTATGAGATAGTTGGTAGTGTTTTTGTTTTGTCTATTTTTGTGGTTTGAAAGTTTCATGGATTGTTCTGTTTTGCATGTGTGTTTGAATTTGTGGGTTTAGATTTGGGAGTGGGAACTTGCGTTTGGTTTGATCCATTCTCATTTTTGGAAGTTTTATCTCAAGTATTTTTTTCATGGATATGTCAGAGAATTTATGTAGATCTATCCACTGTCCAATTTGTGAGAGTTCTTGGTGAAGGAATAATAAAAAATTCAAAAACAAGTGCCTCATCTGCATAGAACTTCACACGCCAATTGCTAACCTGAAATAAAATGGCATCGGGTAAATCATCGTTGACACCTTGGTCCGGAGTTGGTAGATTAGGGATTTGAGATAAATGATCTGCGAGAAAATGTTGAACGCCCTTTCGAACAATAATCTGAATCTCAAATTCGCGCAACAACAAGATCCATTACTACAAGAATTGCCGCGATTTCCAACGGGATTTCCGAAGCGTTTTAATTTTTTTTTGAATCGACGCGGGCGTCAAAAAATGCGTCGCAATAGGGTCGTCAGAATCCGTTGAAATCCAACGACAAGCCCAAAACCGGCAACCGGCCGGTAAAAATATTTTTCAAAAAACATGCCACGTGGACGTCGGATTCCGATGACCCCGCCACGTGGACGTCGGAATCCGACGTCCACGTGGAAAAAAAATAAACTTGAAAAAAATAACAACTTCAAGTTTGGAAATTTTTTTTGGCAATTTTCCCAATTTTCTGCCACGTGGACGTCAGATTCCAACGTCTACGTGGCCGGGCCATCGGAATCCAACGTCCATGTGGCAAAAAAAAAACTGTGAAATTTTTTTTCCACATAGACATCAAATTCTGACAATAAAAAATTCCATTTTTTTTGTTTTGCTACGTGGCCGTCGGAATTCGACACTTTTTTTTTCCTTGGAAATCTGATGAATTTTAAATGTGTCGGGATTTTGACACTGCTAAAAAATAGAAAAAAGCTAAAATTTCATGATACAAATTCTTACTTCAGTGTGGAGATTATGACAAGAACTGCAAAGATACTATGTATGGCATATAGTACTACATAGCAACTAACCTCTTACAATCGTTTCAAACACGCAGAATGAATATTTAGATCAACTATAATTCAAAATATTGATTAAGTCACTAATACACTACGAACCCATTCGTTAACTGGTATGGAAGCTAGCATAATTGCAACCAAACATACTTCAATCAACAAGAATTCGAAGTGCATATGAAAAATAAATGATTACGAAAAATGACATAGATGAAACAAACTGAAAATAGATAAAGCCATACCTATTTCTGAGTGCATATGCATGTAGCCGGAAAGTGAAGAAGTGCTAGTCATGAATGCTTCAATTGATTCTACTATGTTTGTCACTTTGCTTCTATCCTTTGCTAGGACAAAATTGCTCTCAACTAGAACAGCCATGAGGTTCCTATGGACAGAGAGTATTCCTCTCTGATCATGAACCAGACATGGTCACTAGTCGAAGTTCCTATTGGCTACAATATCATTGACTGCAAATGGATCTTCACGATCAAGTATAATGCCAATGGAGCAATTGATCGAAGGAAGGCAAGACTGGTAGCACGAGGATTCACTCAGATCCCCAACGTCGACTACAGTGAGACTTTCAGTACAGTATTCAAGCATTCATCGATTCGAGCCCTCCTATCATATGCTGCAACTGCCGACCTCAAAGTACATCAACTTGATGTACAAACAGCTTATCTGAATGAAGTTATACAAGAAGACATCTACATGATTTAGCCCGAAAGATACGTTCTGGAAGGTATGAAAAATCATGTCTGTAAATTTCATAAAGCACTTTACGGCTTGAAACAGTCTGCCAGAGCTTGGTTTCAGAGGATCAACACATTCCTCATCGAACAAGGATTCCAACCAAGCACTGCTGATTGCAACGTCTATTCCAAGTCGGTACAACAATCCTTCATTATCATCACTTTATATGTAGATGATACGTTGTTTTTCAGCAACAATACCAATTTGGTCAAGGATTCTAAGTAGATGTTGTTTTCAGAGTTCGACATGACTGATCTGGGAGAAGCTCACTTCTGTCTGGGCATTCAGATCCACAGAGACAGAGCGAGACGATTGATCTATATCACTCAACAAAGGTATCTTCACAACGTTCTTGATAGATACAATCTAATGAATTGTAAATTAGCTCACTCACCGATGGATCCAGGCCTGCATTTGTCAAAGGACCAATGTCCCCAGACCAAGCAGGAAGAGGAGTAGATGAGAGAGTACCCTTATTGATCGATACTTGGATCTCTCATATACGCAATGGTCTGTACAAGACCTGACATCTCTTTTGCAGTAAGCTCACTCAGCCAATATATGGCTAATCCTGGCATTACCCATTGGAATGCTCTCATAAGAGTCATGAGGTACATTCGAACTACCATGGACAGTGCATCTGCTATGGAGAAGTCAGCAACGACAATCTTCATCAGCTCAGTGGATATTCTGATGCAAGCTGGAGAGGAGATGTAGACAATCGTAAGTCCACATCTGGATCACATTCATCTTCAACGGCGGTCCTATCTCATGGAACAGTCGTAAGCAAACCTCTATCGCTCTTTCGTCTACTGAAGCAGAATACATTGCTGCTTCCCAATCTATTAAAGAAGCGTTTTGGTTGAGAAATCTACTGTCAGACGTTAGTTTGTATCAGTACAAGTCCAGAATTATATTATGTGATAATCAGAGTGCTATTGCCTTATCGGCCAACCCTAGATTTCACTCTAGGAGTAAGCACATTGACATCAGATATCACTACATCAGGGGCAAGGTTCTCAACAAGGAGATAAGTTCAGCGTACTGTAGAATGCAGAACATGGTTGCAAAAATATTCACGAAGGCATTAAGTGTTAATGCACACAACAAGTTTTGTGCATTGCTTAGTCTGAAGATCAAACTTGGCATTCACGGATCTAGATTAAGGGGGGGTGTTGGATTTATCTCCTTTATTCTCCTAAATCCTGTGTTAATCTGCCTCCATTCATATAGCTGCATTTTTACTCATGTTGTCGCACAGTCTGCATATTTACATGTAAAATAAGACAAGCGAATAAAACGCGACTGTCTGCATAAATACAAGTAAATTTTCACATGCGAAAAAGACGAAAAATGCGACACTATTTTTACACGTGATTTGTGATAGGCGAAAAGACGACACTGTCCTACAAATGCAATAGGTGCCCTTATAGAAAAGCCAAGGCACCATGTAAATCAAATCTTAAGGCATTTGTCAGAGTGTCGCATTTTTCGCATCTTCACCAACGTTCATTTCAGCGAAGGCTAACGTCGTGGCCTTCTCACGCTCATCCCCATGCACTGTGCAATCAGATTTGACAACGACAACAACCATCCACAATCTCCCACAAACAGCACATCCACTTTGTACTTTCTTCATCTGCACACCTGTAAAAATTATATATATGTATTGAATATCATCTGCGTATTCACAAGCGTGTGTGATAACAACATCAGAAGTTTATCAAAGCCAGACATAGTAGATGCTTTCGTGCATCGATTCTCTCTTCCAGAAGTATTGTCAGTAATAAGTTTTTCACCATTACAGATTGTGTGATTAGCTTTGTGGAGCACGCGTTTACGTCTACTATTGTCTTGTGCTCGCCAACATTATTGACCTATATATTTATATGGAGATGTGAAGTGCCGCGTGGATGACCTCGCGCATGTCCCTAAATAAGCAATGATATCTCCCTCTTATCCCATAGTAAACTGGGCATAAAAAAATGACATGCTCTTAGGACTGCACTTCATCCAAGAAACATAACTGGCAAATCTTTTCCTCTCAGAATACCCTGAAACCATCTGATCTCGAATCCAAGTTTGTGTGAAAAAATACAAAGCTAACCAAATATGAACTTGAGACCATGAGATAATCTAGATAATGTGGCAAAATCTTAAACCCTATTGTATCCAACTCTAATAATCAAATCCGATAGTAGTCAAAGTTTTGACCCCTGATTGGCCTTGCTAGACTCGATCAAGATATGCTCTATATTTAAAAAACGGTGAATATATGAAGGGATATTTGTGATAGAAATGCCAAATGTCTTATGAGAAAAACCATGACAACCAATAGCCCTTATCATGAAGGTGTTGGGACGAGAGGAAAGCTGCTTGTGTGTGTCTCTGCTCAAAAGTTGGAAACAATTGGACTAACCAGATATATGTGATAAGCAGGAAGATGGCTCTAAGCTGTAGAGGTGGAACAACAAACTCAACGAGAATAATCCGATGTGGGACAGAGGGCTTCGCTTGTATTATACATGATAACACAATAGTCTATATTTGCAAGATACCGACTGTGATCACAAAGCTTACACTTACTCGGAGCTTCTTGAATGGACTTATGAAAACAAAATCATTCTAACTAGACAAGGGAAACAAGGCCTTCTAGCAGAGACAAGCAACAATGTGCAAGAGAAACAGTGAGTACCTTGACAAAAAAGACATCGCAAAATTTCAATGGCAACTAGCATACCATATTGCATGTTAGCATCTAGAAACATGCCAACAAAATGTTTTTATATGCCTTTTATGCATACAAGACATATATAACCAATCTATAGTGTGACAAAGAGAATATAATTTGATGAAGGATGCAATAAAAAAAATCTGATATCCTATACAAATCTCATGCATCATTTAGCCACTTGCAACTTCAAATTTGAACAGTGCCATGCGACCATACAATCTTTCTTACAATTGAGATGTCATACAAGGAAGTGCTACTATTGGGCACGTTGCATGATGTTCTAAGCACGTCAATTGCATGCATTCTATCACACTAGATGTCTCCAAAAATATATTTTCTGCTTTACCTTGTGCTTCATTGGCAAGCAATAAATGTCAACCCCGTCAAGGACTTTATTAAAGCATCTGTATAGATACTTAATTCTTTTGTAAACATGGTGTTGAGCAGTACATGTGATTGCGTCTCAAAGAAAAGTTTACGTGATTCTCAAAGGCTCTAGGAAGCAACAATTGAATCACATGTAATGCCAACAAAGTAAATCTTTTGTGGAGGACAAAGATGCAATATAACCATGGCTCTACTAAGCAGGGGCCCCTGGTGGCTATGTGACATACGGTAGCAAATCTATCTGTTCAGGAGACACATCTCCAACATTACTTCTTTTAGAATGAAACTTTGACTGATTTAACTCAATAGAAAAATGCTAAGATGCTGTCTAATTCTTTTGGATTTTGGAAAAAAAGAAATTGTGCCAACCTAGTGATTTTCTGGACTAAAGTAAAGAAAAAAAGTAGGCAGAGACTACATGATCATTATTTGGACAATGAGTAAAATCATAATAAATTAGGCACTAAAATGGCCTGTAGAACAAAAATGTCCACCCACCCTGCACTTGGAAAAAAAGATCAACTTTACTTTCTAAAAGGATTGATTCAAACTCTATCTAAGCTGCATGTGAATTTTGAAATTTGACAGTATTCCCTGTTCAAATAGGCCCATGGATGCCTCTTCACAAATTATACTGTCTCTTGAAATGCAAACAAAATGTCACTTGGAAGTCCATCAAATTTTCCCTTAAATATAGAAACGTGAATTCAAAGGAAATATTGACAATCCTATGATATAAGTGATTATTAGATAGATTGTGTTACTACTAGTGGACTAGCAAACATTCTAACGTTTTGCTAAGGCACACCAGTAAATTCAGTATGTTTGATAACATACAACTGTGGAGGAAACCTTTTTTATATTTGAACATCTCTAGTTTCAATTACACATTCTTTTTCAAGCTAACAGAAGAAATTCCAGAAGCTCTTAAAAAGTACCAATCACGGAGCCACAAGGGAGCATAATACAAGAGAGCATATAATGTGGAAAAACAGCCATAAAGGAAGCATCTGGGGGGCTTCTTTTGCAGGATAGCATCAACTGTCTTCTGCGCCAATTCTAGTCTTGGGGTACTTCCTGAATGTTGAGATAACACAGCACGTGCACGCAGTGAAGCCTCAAAAGGCTGGTATATCTTGAAAGGAGGAAGACGATTGAATATACTTGTTGAGTTAGCACCAATGTTTGACTGTATTGCACCAGGAACCACAAGTACCACATCTATACCAAATGGCTTCAACTCAATCCTGCCAGACAATTAAGTAATTTTTTCATTCTCCTATTTCAGAAAGCTATTTGGACAGATCAGTAAGATGAACTTTTTGGATCACATAATACAAGATTTTGAAAAATAAAAAATCATGGACAGGAGAAGTAACATCCGTTGGCAAAAGTATAGTTATCTAATCATGACTTTTGATGGCTTGGCCAAACTACCATGTGAGCAGGCACAAGGTGTAAATTAAGTTATTGTAAGACAGTTCAACAAAAGCCTTCCAATTGGATTGAAAAGAATCACCTGAGAACTAGCAATAGAAATCTAGATAAGCAAAATCAATTTTTACAGAAGAGAATTATCAAATCTACAGATATATAACATCCTATGAAAGACAAATCCAACATGCATGGTTTACTAAATGACAGTGTTTAACATCTGAAAGACAAATAAATGTATTGTCAAAATCCTAACAAGATTTTCCTGAGACATACAGCCAGAAGCAGAACAACATAACATACTGTCAAACTAGCTTTGGATCACTCAGTATCAGCCGATTTGAACATTTTTTTGTTTTTGGGGCCATTTTGAATTTTTTTTTGATTCTGTAACTGATTCAAACAGGTTTCCGATTCAAATCGGCCTATTCGAATCAAACCGATTCGAATATCGATTCCTTGTTCAAATAGCCGATTCGTGAAACATTGGAAAGACCTTAACACCAAAAATTGGATATATATGGCATAGATTATACAGTAGAAAGCAAAATAGCATAGCATATTCTCTGACTAGCTTTGAACTTTGAACCTACCTGGTGAACTCTTTAATATCTGGAATGCATGATATTGAACTCATGATATTCACCATGACTCTACAATAGATAACTGAAAGTAATATCACACTGAAGAGGTAAAAAAGGTTACAAGCTGCTTACTATAAGGATGATGCATTACTACAATCTACAGACTACTACGGTCTATCACGATTCATCTATCTCCAATGTAATTTGTCGTAAATTCTAGAATCTAGATAGTAACTATTAATTTGTGGCCATTGGCAATGTGCAACAGTTCCAGCAGGCCTTTCCACATCACAGGGTCAGACTCAGAGTCAGAGTGATGTGGTGGCACCGTTGTCACGAGGCTCTTCTCATGCCCAGAGCCGTACTGGTACACATCTTTATTGTCATTTATGTTCTAACTTGAAATTCCAAGTTTGAAGTGACGAGTGCCAAGTTCTAACTTCTAAGTTCTATCTCTTAACTTTTATGTTTTAAAAATTAAGAATGATTGAAATAGTTATATTCATTGACCAATTACATAAATTGTTAAACTTTAATGCATTTGACAATTGCCATCTGAAATCTGAATTTTGTGGGCAATGAGATCTTTTAAACTAGGTACGGGTGCTCCATCATATCAGATGGACTGATACCAGGAAGCACCATATTGTAAATATATTGGTTTCTTCTTGCTTGGGCACGACGTTCTTGAGATCCATCGACACCTCGGGCTTAAGCTTGGATGCCTAGACATTGTTTGGATTTATTGATGCGGCCATTGTGGAGGTCGGCAAAGAGAATGTTGTGTAGGTGTTGATTCTTGACTTTCAGTTGAGTAGTGAGAAATAAAAATGAGTGAAAACTTTCTACTTACACTACTTGTTCAATGTTGCTTCTTGGATCATGGACTTCAGAGAAGATCGATATCGGATGTTGCACTGATGATTGTTGTGCTTTGCAGGTCGTCACCGACAATGCGGCAAATTGTGTTGCCATGGGGAAGCTCGTAAATGAAAAGTACCCTTGGATCTTTTGGTCACCCTGTGCTGCACATTGCTTAGACCTCTTGTTTGAGGATATAGCAAAGTTGCCATGGATTGCAGAGGTACTAGACATAGGCCGGTTCTTGGTGAGGTTTGTCACCAAGAGACCGAGGGTCCTGAGCATGTTCAGGGAGTATTTGACATTTTGAGGCCTGCCCCCACCAGGTCTACTTTTCTATTCATCAAATTTTATTCATCACTTAGATTCTTACTACTTAGAAGCTACTACATAGCTTACTAGCAACTACTAACTACTTTTGAGTTTCAACCTAAGACCTTGTTATCCAATAATTGCTTTGTTGAAGCTAATACAATTTGCAATCATGATTCGTTCTAGGTTTGGCTTTATTTTTATTGTTCTGGAGCGCCTCGTGAAGGTGCATGACGGCTTGAGACAGATGGTGGTCTTACAGCCTTGGCGTCAGTTGAGGCACTCACGAGAGCCTTGTTGGAATGTAAATGGAATTGTTTACATTACCATAGGTTACTTTGACCCAAAAGGTCGAGAGTTGTGTAACCATGGTCATTTATTATATTAGGCCTACTAAACTTAGAGTTAGCTAAGTTAGTATGAAATTAACTTGGTAGGGACTCATGGGTCCACTAGGCCTAATTGTGACATTAAGTACCCCAACTTGACATATTGGAGGTACCTTATCCTTTCTATGTAACTTATAAAAAGTTGGATAGTCAATAGTCAAGTAGTTGGAAAGCCAATAGTCAAGTAGTTGGATAGCCAATAGTCATGAAGTTAGATAGTCATCTTGGACTATATATATGCGTACATCTCATTTGTATGAGACACATTTGACTATTCTCCTTGGCTGTCCACAAGTTTCTACAAGAGGGTTTCTAGCCATCTCTCTCTTTCTTTTGAGAATGCTTTGTGTGATTGAATAGTTAAATGCTTGGTCACCACCCATAACTAATAGGTGAAGTGTGAGCTCAAGATGCAATGCCTTGAAATCAGCCCACTTTATTGTAGTCAAATGAAATTTAACAGTACGCAACTGAAACTCAGCTTGTTTATAGAAACACGAAGATGCAAATAAAATCTTCACACAATCAAGGAAGAGGTGGCTATATGATTGAAAATACATATACATGTATTGTAACAATTGTACCACATCCATCAAATTTAGTTGTCCATCAAAACAAGAAATGACAAGTCAGAACACAAATGGTTTGTTGACAATGTATATATCAATGACATGGAAGTCCAGTATCACAAATCATAACCAGGTTCTGACAAATTACAATATCCAAAGTTTATTTGAGTTTAATGTGCGTTTTGAGTAAAGACACACAAGGGTGTGTTATAGCGTGTAGGTATTGACCACTACTGACTATTGACCAGTGATGAGGTGGCAAAATTCGATAAATGCAACATCGCAACACAAGTGTAACTTAAAGCCATGGTTTATGGTTCTCCAAAGGGAAATTAACAGTGACGCACAACATTGAATTCATAATGGGATGTGATGCCAACACAAGTCAGTATAATCACTTGATGAATCTCAGCAAATAAGTCCAAAATACTAACTAACCTTTGGATTAGTTGAAGAGGATAGTGCTGAATAGATACATGACCTGATCCATTTTTGTAACCGTAGAATGACAGATTTGATTCTTAACTAATTAGCAAGCGTTCAATAAAGTCAATTTGAAGGTTAAGTTGGGAAAGATGACCAGGAACTCTTGGGGATTGTGGTTCATTATGCTATTAGGATCTGCCACGGTGTTGTAAACAATCCACAAACTCATTGAGTGTTCCACAAAGTGTGTTCATCAACTAGTCTCAAGGACTTGTTATCTCCACATAGGACTAGCTGCCTCTATTTTACTAGCTTTTATGGATCTGGAGTATAATACTCATGGTCTAGTGACCCAAAGACCAAAACGGTGGGTAGTGGGCTTTAGAGTAGCCTCGAATTGGGAGGAGCCTCATTCTCATCTCCAACTAGTTGTGGGTGACCCATGAACCAAAAGGATGTAGAGCGCTTCAGAGCAACCTCAGATTGTGGGAGGAGCCTCTAATTCTCATCGCCAACTAGTTGTGATAGTTGAGGTTGTATGGAGTTGTCCTGCCTGGTGACAATCTTTATTTAGTTCCTCCATAAGTGTTTACATTGAGAACGATAAGATTATCTTAAATGACATTATTTTTGACACATCTTTAACTACATGCTTTCAAATCAAATAACTCCAAGCTTTTAAATCAATTTCTAGATAGCTAAAACGACTTTATCAGAAAAACAAAGAGACCAAGGCCAAAACTCAAAAATTGTATTCTGCAAATTATGGTCAACTCGGACAAACATTAGGGAAAGAAAAGCCTGTTATTTTATGCACTGAAATATATCACCTGAGGGCGTCAGTCAAGGCATGTATAGCAACTTTTGATGCAGAATATCCACCAACCCATGGTCCAAAAGCAAACCCCGCAATACTTCCAAGATTTACAATTTTACCCCTACCCTTCACAACAAAATGTGGAGTGACTGCTTGAATGAGCTTCAGAGGACCTGGTAAAATCATATGCAAACCTTGAAATTCAGTAAAGTCAAAGAGCCTGGCAGAGTAGACATTGAAAATTAAGAACATAAGTCAAGAACTCTTAAACACACTTCCATGTCAACACAAACTTCCCTTTGGAAGTCTTCATGTAGAGATGGCTTCTTTGACTTGTGTAGTGCTGCAATTTGCACAAAGACCTTATAGTAAAAAGTTGAAATGAAATAAAGATCAGGTTGACTAGCACAATCGACAAGGAATATGAGACTAGATCCAACAAACCAGTTCTTGTAATAGAACTTTCTAATCTTGATACACATCAACAGGATTCATGATCAGTAACTTCCTAGTTGTTACAAGAATACACATTCATCACCACAGAAGAAATGTCTGTATTGAGTGATAGTGTCCAAAAACAGTAAATAGTAGCTGCTAGATATTTTCTTGATTATCTAAAATGGAAGTGGAAAACAAAAAGTAAAGTAAGTCTGATCCAACTGGCAAACAACGAGCTCAGAAGATGAATTTTGCTCCAAATGATATCAAGAGAATACAGATTGTGTGATATTAAAGAATTCGATATACATAATTCAAGGAAACAGGTAGTTACAAAATCAGCAAGATGTAACTCTTAATGGAGAACCATCTTAAAGTCAAACTGTAGTAGGTTCATGGTGTAAATCCTAAGCAAGAATCCACATGTAAACTGACAAGTTAAAACTTGTTACAGTATTGTCAGCCCTCAAATATATTGGTCAATCTTAAATAAGAATTGAAAAAACAGTGAGTACTTGGTCATGCTAAGCACTGACTCTTGACCTTCATTGCAATTTGCAAATGTGGTATGGAATACAACACAATGCAGCCTCATGTGTCTATGAATTTGCCATCTGTTGAATTACACGAAGAAAAAAGTCCTGGTCCAAGGACTTTCCCATGTTACAACTGTCAAGCCAGAGTTATCAAAATCGGAAATGTCTCAAGCCCATGGCAAAATCTGTCTAAAATGGTGAACTCTTGCAACCTTGCCGAAGAGATCCCGAAAGACGAAGAAGTCCCGAAGGACAAAAAGATCTCGAAGGTCAAACACGACTCGAAGATCGAACACACACCGAAGGTCGAACACGACTCGAAGATTGAACACAATCCGAAGGTCGAAGCGAAGGCCGAAGGTAAAGTGTTCGAGGTTTGTCCCTGCAGCCAAATAATTCGAGCTGACAGCAATTGGCAGCTCGACGAGCGTGGAGTCTTGTACTATCACGCTCAGCCGCCAGAAACGACGTTGACATAGGGTAGCTAACTAATTGATTAGCATAAACCTGTCTTGTAATTCACAGATAAACTGTCTTGTAAACTCCACGTAGTGGATATATACACAGGATTGATTACCACAATGACGGGTGTGAAGGTAGAGCGCAAAAGAGCAGAAGAAGAGAATAGTGTTAGCTTATTGTTAGCATTATCAGCTATGAATGAAACTCTGCCAACGAGCAGAACTTCTGTAAGGAGGAGCGACAGGCCACCAACGAGCGAGACACTGATTGACTCACTCAAAACAAAACACAAACACAAAATGCTCTCAATTCTTGCATCTCTGATTGTTGCATTGTCTTTGTTGATTGTTGATCGAATAATTCATAGTCTGTGATATGTAGTCATTTGCTTAGGATCCTGCGAAACAAAATTCCGCAACAACCAATCGAACGACAAAATTTTTACATGGTATCGGAGCAGATTCACTAAGGCACACAATGACACTCTGGAAGGAAAAGACAAACAATTCGAGCTGACAACAGTTGGCAGCTCGACGAGCGTGGAGTCTTGTACTATCAAAAGAAACACTGTACATATAGAGTATTCACAACCTGCATGAAAAGGCAAGTATCGTAAAATTGGCCTACCACCTGTCAAACTAAGGTCGGCAAAAGTAAGGTCGGACGGGCCCAATATGGCCAAATTCGACCGACAAACTTGGGACATGCCCCCAAGTATATCATACACTGTATATAACTCTGTACAGGCTAATTTTTCCTACCAGTATGGCTACTCGGCTAACCCAAGTAGCCGGCTACGGGATCAGTGCCCAACTGATATAATGATAATGGGTCACGTCCCAAACACAACCATATACAATAAACCAAATAAACTGTACAATAATTACATCATCACATTTAGAGCTTACATAAAATGTATATCAGATTAACTCTGATTTCTAACTCTCTCCCTTAAGCTCAAATGTGATAAGAGTGAAAAACAATAATCTGTAGCAACGTCTGGAGTGTCCAAAAGATGTTATGCATGTCCTGCTACTCTGTACTTGACTCACACTCAAGCACACCAACAAACCACCAGGTTTGACACACAAAGTATCATGCAAACACAATGCTCATATAGAGAGTCTACCACACTCTCGAACAACTGACTCGTCCCCAATCCGACTTGAACACAAGTGGACCACATGAGCGACATGGCTCAAACTAAGGAAATCCCACTACCACCATGAGACTTACATCCTCCATCTAGCTAGGCTGACATCCTATCAGACACTTACAAGCACAAACCTGTAAAGCTGACATAAATGAGCGACTGAGGCTCAACCTGAGGAAATCTTACTGCCACCATAAGATTGTACCCTCACTAGATAGACAACTAGTAGACAATGACAAGTCAAAGAACATATCAAATGAGTACTTTGTTCCTGACGTAGCAAATGCACAACCACATACAACTCCCACTCAGATCTAGACCTTAGTGACAAGGTAACATGCAAGCCCACACACACTCATGCAAACCAACATGAATGATAAAGCGTCAAATACATGACCAAGGCCTACCCATAAGTGGTATCCTGTCGTACCAACACCTGTGCCACCTGTAAATCTGCTGCTACACCACTGGTCACCAAATCAGGTCTCCAACCATGGCCCGCACCTATAACCAAGATGCCCTCACGTCCAAGCATATCCAAATGACCAATAAGCCCTGAAAGTTGATCCCCATCCATTCCCCATGCTCCAAGCACAAGAGTCTACCAAGGACTCAATGAATGAATGTACACAGACCTCACCATAGGCTATACCTGAGTAGCTCGCCCATCTCCCAGAGATATTGATGATGATTTGCCTCTCCTACATCTCATGCAGGCTCAACTTCCCATGCTTGACGTTGCCAACTCTGATTTGACCAGTATATAGGCCTCCCACCAAGGAGCCTATCTCACCAACACTGTATCCACCATAGCGTCCAAGCCAAAGCAAATGCAAACTAGATCCACTATCGTGATGAACAACTCACCCACGATCCACAACATATCAGGTAGGATAGCTCCAGAACCCTGTACCCTGTACCATCTGATCACTGAGTATCCATTACCCGCTAATAGCTCCCCAAGAATCTGTCCACTTGTAGTGCAACTAGACTCCAACTGGATCTAACCAAAAACTACATCCTGCTTACCAAATAATGATGGATAGAAACAACATATGACGCCAACCTGGAGACTACTGTGCATATAACCATGCAGCTCACCTAATCCCTCGCCAAAGTATCAACTGTCACTCCCTGAGCAACCATCTCCATTCCTGCTGGCTCACAACCATGGGCATGCTGGATCCACATCACCCCGTAATGCACTTCATGCCCTCAGGATATGTACCACCCCAGGTACACTCCATGCTGCCTACCTCCAAGTAGGCATGACCCCGTCCCTAGGTCACCACATGATGCACCAGCTGAAGATCATCATCCATACATCAAATGACATGTCATACCCGAGCAACTGTAGCATCTCCCTGAGTGCCACCCCAATGGACTCGTCATCCACATACTATGCTCACCTAATGTCTCCGATCCTGGTCACCATCCTACTAGACAAGCCGAACTCCAAAGCATCACCTGCTCCACCTGGCTCCTAGCATCTGCTCGCTCTTCCTGGCTATGTGCCACCCGACACCATGCCAACGCAAGCATATCCATGAGTCGCCGCTCATGGGATCCTGAGACCACTGTCTCCTTGATCGTAGTGAGGTATATGGCTCTGAATGACTTACTCTAGGCTTATCCATGATCTCACCAACTGAGAATCTGCACCATGGAAATTCCAACACCTGTGCCAAGCCTAGACTCCTACAAATACAGCCAACTGCATGAAAGCTATAGATAGCTTATCCACGCCCGTGATGGTAGATGCCTCCCCATCGATGCCAATGTCCAAAACTGGCCCCTGCTGTAATGCCAACCTGTACTCCCAAATGAGCACACCATGAAGTCCTCGCCATCAGTGTCCCCTCTAGTAGATCGCTAGCAAAATACTCACCACAGTGTTTGCCCTCCGATCACACCCCGTGCGATCTCCATCAGCTCTCCAACCTAGAGCTGGCTCTCAAAGCTTCACGCTTTGCCCATTTGCGTTTGCAGCTTCCTGATTCCATCATGAATAACCCCTTTAAGTCCTGTCCATCTAAAGAGTCTCAAGTCCAATTTGAATTAGCTGCCTCCTGATGATCATCCCATGTCATCCGGCAATGCTATCCCTACCAGGTATGATGTTGTTTGGTAGAAGGCCAAATGTCAAGTTTCTCAAAACTTTTGGATGCATTTGTTATATCAACATTACTCTTGATGATAGGACAAAGGAGGATCCATCTCTAAGGAAAGTTATATTTGTTGGTTATAGTGAGGTGAGTAAGGCTTACAAAATTTACATTCCCTCTACTAAGAAAGTGGTCATAGGAAGTCGTTTTTTATGAAGGAAACATTCCAAAGGTTGGTTCTCATGGTGATGTGGTTATTGGATCTAACATTCTTGATGTTGATGACAATGTTGTTGATAATACTTTGGATGGTGATGGTGAAAAGGCATCTTCAAGTCAGAAGCCAAGGAGGACATCAAGGGAAAGACAAAAACTTTCAAGGCTCACATATGATGAGAAAGGTCAGCAAGTTGAGGGTACAAACTTAGCTTTTCTAACCTTTTTGAAAAACCTACATGTGTAAATAAGGCGATTCAAAAGGAGGAGTGGGTCCAAGCAATGGATCTTGAGTATCAAGCTCTTATGAAAAACAACACATGGAGATTGGTGGAACTTCCTAAGCACAAGAAGGCAATTCGATGCAAGTGGATCTTCAAAGTGAAGACTAATCAAGATGGATCAATCAACAAATCCAAGGCAAGGTTGGTGGCAAAAGGATATGCTCAAGAGTATGGTATTGGCTATGACGAGACCTTTGCACCCGTGGCAAAGATGATAAGCATTCGGGTCATTATCTCTCTTGCAACTCTTTATGGTTGGGATCTATGGCAATTAGATATCACTAATGCATTCTTGAATGGAGATCTTGAAGAGGAGGTTTACATGGAGCAACCCGAGGGCTACATTTATCATGGCAAGCCTACTTTCCCAAAATTTCATAATGAGTGAACATGATCATTCACTTTATTATAGACTTGCTGGAAATTATGTTACTATCCTTCTAATCTATAGAATGATATCATTTTGAGTGGAGGCAACAAGCAAGATGTAGATGACATCAAGATAGCACTCAAGAAGGAATTTGATGTACATCATGATATCGAAGTGGCTTATTATTTTCTGAGAGAACAAGTCATGGCAAAGGAGGTGGAGCTTCAACATTGATATTGATTGAAATACATGCATTGAATCTAGTCATGTCAGATCTAGGTTTTGGTAAAGATCTAGAAACTTTCATAAGTTGATAAGCTTGTGCAAGAACATCCAAATCATAGTTGTGTCGAATCGCGATTTATTGAAAGAACCGCGATTCGAAAGACCTTTTCGAAAAGGTCCGGTTCGAACCGTTTTTTGACTGTTCGAACCGTTTTAAAAAAAAAAAAAAAAACTCGTCGCCTCCTTGCAACCTCCTGCTCCTCGCGACTCCTGCTCCTCGCTCGCGACTGCTCCTCACGACTCCTGCTCCTCGCGACCTCCTGATCCTGCTCCTCGCGACTGCTCCTCGCGACCTCCTGCAGCCTGCTCGTTATCCCCACCCCCTAGGCCCTGAAGCTTCCCAGATTTCCGCGATTGAGAGAGAGAGAGATCCGAGACACTAGACAGAATATAGATCTGCGAGTCTGGAGAGAAATCCGAGAGAGAGAGAGAGAGAGAGAGAGAGAGAGAGAGAGGGGTGGAGTTGTGTGAGATGGGTGGAATTGTGTGTGTCACGTGTGGTTGTTCAGTGTGTGTTCAGTGTGTGTGACTGTTGACAAATGTGTGTGTGTGTGTGTGTTAAATGTTTGACAATGTGTGTGGGTGTGTGTTTTTGTGTGTGTGTTTGACAAATGTGTGTGTGTGTGTGTGTGTGTGTGTGTGTGTGTGTGTGTGTGTTTTGCCATTTTTGTGAAATTCGAATCATTGAACATTTGCTAATTTACCACTAAATAACCATGCACATGGTACATTGGAATATGACATATGTAATATGTAATATGTATGTTGTGACATTAATGTTTTAAAAAAAAACCCTAAAACCGATTCGCCGGTTCGAACCTGGAGAAGTTGATTCTTTCTCGATTCAAACTCGATTCAAAAACGGTTCGAAAAGGCGATTCGAAAGGTACCCTCAAACATTGATCCAAATAGGGCAAGAGGCTACTATAAATAGGCTACAAGCGTGGGAGGAACCTGTCACAAGCAAGTCTCTCCAAGCTCGTGAATCCTAGAAGGCCGGTGTGTAGAATGAACCTCCCAACCATAGGCACCCTGTAATAGATCCTAACACCACAGTAGGGCAAACACTAATTGATCCACCCAACCTTGCCTACTCCCTGATATAGAGTAAGCCCCTCCTAGCCCAGTGTGACGACTGGTAGCATGCTACTGCCAAGTGTCGGCCACGTGGCACTGACGTGGCCGACTGCACGTCGGGACCCAACTGGGGGCCCTATCCTGCTGACAGGGTCCCTAGGCTGGGTTAGGCCCGCCATGGCTATGGACCGTGCTGGGGCACACTACTCACACTGTCTTGCCCTGTTGGTCATGTACGCTGGACACGACCCTGACTGTGGTATCTAACCTATCTGTGTTCTCTAGGGTTCGGCACTGGTTACGAGCTCGTAACACTCCCTCCCCCTTAAGAACCGTCTTGGTCCTCTAAGACAAAGTCTGGAAAAATCTTGCGAAGGACGCTGCCTCTTTCCCAAGTGGCATTCTCAACAGGCTGATCATTCCACTTAACCAGATATTCTCGGTATAGAGTATGACGAGTCTGCGTCTCTCTACTATCAAGAATTTCCTCTGGTTCATGTGGAGGTTGTTGAGGATCCAATGGGAGAACTAGAACACTGTCCCCTACCAGATTATCTGATCTGGTTAAGGCTTTTCGTAACTGACTTACATGAAAAACTGGAAAAACCTTACTGCTGTGTGGGAGTTCTAGTTCATAGGTGACCTCGCCTAGTCTCCTACTGATGGTAAAGGGACCACAATACCTTGGAGACAACTTAGCACACACTCCTGATTTGAGGGTTTTAGAGTCAACTGGGACTCTCAAGTAGACTTTCTCACCAGTGGAGAACTGCACATCCCGTCTGTGTGGATCTGCATAATGCCTGGCTCGATCCTGGGATTGTCTAATGCTACGCTTAGCATGTTCTATCATCTGGTTTAGGTCTTCTAAAAAGTTTCTGGCTGCTTCAACTTTTTCTTGTTTAAACCCTACAGCTGTGGGTGAGCGTGGCTGAAAACCGTACATCAGCATAAATGGGCTGTATCCCGTAGCTGAATGTTTGGTACTGTTGTAAGCAAACTCTAATATTGAGAGATACTCCTCCCAATTAGTCTGCCTCTTGCTGACGTATGCACGAAGCATATCCTCCAGCACTTGATTTACCCTTTCTGTTTGACCGTCCGTCTGTGGATGGTCAGTGGTACTCATATTAAGTTTAGTATGGAGATGATGGAATACTGCCTTCCAAAAATTTCCAGTAAACTTACTGTCCCGGTCGCTGACTATGCCGGAAGGTAGACCGTACAATTTAAATAGCCCGTCTACAAACAACCTCGCTAACTCTGGAGCTCTAACGGTTGTTTTGGTCGGAATAAAATGAGCCATTTTGGTCAGACGGTCAACTGTGACCCATATAGCGTCATTACCCTTTTGGGTTTTAGGCAGGCCTACTATAAAATCCATGGAGATACTCTCCCATTTACCAGCTGGTATTTCTAAGGGATGCAACAACCCTCCTGCCTTTAAACGCTCTGCTTTATTTACTTGACATTTCTGGCAACTGGTTACATACTGGTGGACGTCCTTTTTCATACTGGGCCAGAAAAATTGCCTACGAAGAAGCTCATAGGTCTTCTGTATGCCTGGGTGTCCCGCGCTAGGATTGTCATGACATTCATATAGGACCTGCTGCCTATAATCCTCTGAATTGGGGACACATACTCTATCTCTATAGAGCAAGTACTCATCCTGAATGGAATATTGTTTCCATTTGAATCCTTGAGTCAACTGACCCTCAACCACTGGGGTTTGCTTGGGTAATACAGGCTCAGAATCCTCAACGTCATCTGACGACGTATACTCGGACTCATCATCATCCTCAACGGAAGCTGCCGTATTCTTGGATGAACTGGCACCAGCCCCGGGAACTGGTTCTGGAGTCTGTAACTGTCTGTTCTGGACTGAGTTCCAGATAATAGAGAAGAATGCATCATGCTGGCATTTCCCTCTCAAGGACTCGAGTAACTCATTACGAATCTGAGTAAAACTCAGCTCATTTATCATAGGCATTCTGCTAAGGGCATCTGCTACTGTATTGAATTTTCCACGCCTATATCTGATAGACATGTCAAACTCTTGCATCAACTCTGCCCAACGAGCTTTCCGACCTCTAAGCTCAGGTTGATTGCAAAGGTATCTGAGACTCTCATGGTCTGTCAGGACCTCAAAGTTGGCACCATACAAATAATGCCTCCAAGTCTTAAGGGCATGGACTATAGAAAAGAGTTCCTTTTCATAGGCACTGTACCTAGTCTGAGCTGGCTCGAGTTTTTTACTCTCGAACGCAACTGGTCGTCCACCCTGAGTTAGCACAGCGCCTACTGCAAAGTCGCTAGCATCTGTTTCGACCACAAATGGCTGATTGGGGTCGACGACTTTTAAGACTGGTGCTGTAGCTAAGGCTGTTTTGAGAGCATCAAAGCTCTCCTGTTGTGCAGACTCCCAAATGAACTCCTTTCCCTTCCCCTTAAGAAGATTTGTCATAGGGACTGCTATCTGAGCATATTCCTTGACAAATCGTCTGTAATATCCCGCGAGACCAAGAAAGATTTGAAGTTCCAAAATATTCTGAGGTCTCAGCCAACTGAGTATGGCTTTAACCTTATTTGGGTCCATCTTAATCCCATCTGAAGAGATAATGTGACCCAAATATGCTACTTCTTCAACGAAGAATTCACACTTGGATTGTTTAGCATAAAGCTTATGCTTTCTGAGCAGTCGAAACACCTTTCTGAGGTGTTTTAGATGCTCCTTCCTCGTTTTGCTGTAGACGAGGATGTCATCTAAAAATACGACCACAAACTTACCCAAGTATGGTCTGAGGACACTGTTCATCAAGGTCATAAAGGTAGCTGGAGCATTTGTGAGCCCAAATGGCATCACCTTAAACTCATAATGACCGTGACGAGTCCTAAAAGCTGTTTTCGAGACATCTTCCGATTTTATACGGACTTGATGATATCCCGATCTAAGGTCTATTTTACTGAAAAACTTAGCCCCGTCGAGTTGATCAAACAACTCGTCTGCCCTTGGCATAGGGTATTTATTCTTAATTGTGACTTTATTGAGGGCTCTGTAATCTACGCAAAGACGCATAGACCCCTCTTTCTTTTTCACCAATAGGACTGGTGAGGCCCATGGTGAACTACTGGTCTGAATTTGGCCTTTCCCAAGATAGTCTGTTAACTGCCTAGTTATTTCTTCATCCTCTGTTCGGCTGACCCGATACGGAGGTTTAGAAACAGGTGCTGTACCTGGTACTAGGTTTATTACATGATCTACCTCTCTGCTAGGTGGTAAACCATGTGGCAAATCTTCAGGAAAAACATCTTTAAATTTAGACAATAAAGTTTCTAATTTACTGATTTTCTGCTGAATAGAACTGGAAATAGAAACTTCAGGAATAAACTGAAAGTCACATAAGAATACCTGATGGTCTTCGTCTCCGATTAGCTGACAGAGCTCTGAACTGCAGACCATAGGGCTGTTGGGAACATCATGCTCCCCATGCAACTGGATCTCTCGGCCTTTATACTGAAAGCTGAGGGTGTTCTCCTGATAGTTTCTGTGGAGGGAAGGTCCTAAACTGTAGAGCCAATCTCTCCCGAGAACAATGTCTGTTCGATCCAGGTGCATTATCTGAAAGTTTATTTGATCTTGGTACCCCTGAATACCAAGATTTAACTTACTTACCATAGTTTCCCATATTTTTTTATCTTCACCCTTAGCTAATGAAACTATGTACCTATGCTGACTAGGTACTTCTGGTAGTTTAAGCTTTTTAACCAGGGTGTGGTTGATGAAATTATGGGTTGCCCCATCATCAACCATGACTCTTACTGACTGGTTACCAACTTTCCCATGCATACGTACTAGGTCATGCGGCCCAAAGCTGAAGGGTCTCGCTAGCATTGCAGAGGTCAGCTGGCAACAGTGTTCATGATCTTCATGATACACTTTGATCTCGGAAGCTGCCGAGTCACTGGGGAAACATACAGTCTGAACAAGATGAACTTGTTTTTTATCTTTTTTAGTGAAAGGCCCCTTGGGACACTGTCTGACTGTGTGTCCCTTGCCCATACACACAAAGCACAAACGTTCTTGTTTGGCTTTCTCAAAATCATCTGGTTTTAAGGGCTATATGTGTGAAGGGCGTTTCTGAGGAGCTTCACCTTTAAATTTATCTTCTTTCTTTCTTTTTAAAAATTTCTTTTTAAATTGAAAGTCTTTCTGAGGAAGCTGCTCAGAAAGTGGTTGCTGTCTCGCTCTCTTCCTACCCACTGAATCATCATAGATTTGAGCATATCTGAGAGCTTGCTCAAGGGTAGTAGGCGAGTTTCTCTGGACCTCTACTTTATATTCATCTTTGAGGCCACGGACAAATCCCCTGATTTTTTGATAGTCATCCATATTTTTAATCTTTAAAATTGCCTCTCGATACTGCGAGATATATTGGATGAGGGACTTGTCCATTACTGTTCTTTCCCAGGCTTCCCAGGCTCTATCAAGTTCATTCTCTGGTAGAAATTCTCTTAGGAAAGCTTCTTCAAAAGCTTTCCATGACCGGGGAGTCTGCCCAGTCTCCTGGAGATTTAACCACCACTTATAGGCCATAGGCCCTAAAGAAAGACTGGCCTCAATTGCTTGCAAATGGTCAGGGGTCTGTTTAAGAGCATGAATGTTCTTCCATTTGCTGAGGAAGGTTTGTAGAATATCTGCATTTCTATCCTTCTCTTCCCCATTAAAAGTAGGAGGCTTTAAATCTTTAAAAACACTGGGGTGAGACCGTAAAGTCTCACCCGAAACTGATGGAAGTGGAGAAGGGGATAACTGAGAAGTGGAGGGAAGGCTTCCTTTCGCGGAGCTCAAAATCAAGTTTTTGAGTTCAGCGAACGAGTCGTCCACACTGGACTTGAAATTGGCTAATGCCAGCTTCAGTTCATCCACTTCTGTTACCAATTGGAGGAACTGCTCCTTGGTAACCAGTTCGTCGAGTTCTTCGGCGAACTGTTCCTGTTCTTCTACTTCCATGGGTTCCTTCCCTTTTCTGTAAGCCAAGGCTTCTGTTTCAAGTTCGTCGAAGCCTCTCTCCTGGGGTTGATCAGGTCCCTGAGGAGTGGTCATCTTCGAAACTGAAAGAGAGCTACCTTAACTTCTGAAGGAAAAAAGTCTAAAAGACTAATTTACAACTGTACAAGGGAAAGGAAAGATGACTTAGCTGTTTCTGAGGACTGTACTTCCAAAGAGATTATGAAGAGGAACCCTTTCAGCTCTTTTCCCCAAGATTTCAGACCTGCTGTCCCGGAAAATGCCAGTTTGAAGCTTCAAAACGGTGCCAAATTTCCCGGTTCTTGAGTTGAGTAGCTGACTGATCTGATTTGAGGTGTGGGGCTCCAACAAACCGAGTAAAAACCGGAAGTTTACAAAAAGAAATCCGGAATTTTTGAAGTCCCTGCCCTCGCTGGTTGGTCAGCAACCTGTCTGGCCCGATTTGTCCAATTTACAGCTCTGAAATCACCTTGATTCTCTGATTTACTCTCAGCCTGTAGGTCGCTGGTCTGTAGCAAGCAAGTCTGAAACTCAGACTCCTGAAAAACTTCTGAAAAACAGGGTTAAATTCTGAGATTTCTACCCTACTGTCCAGCGCTGGCCCTGCTACAATATTTCAGATCAGAACTCCTTCTAATCTACTCAGAACTTCATACGAAACTCAGATTTGAGGGCTGACTATACAGCGATGGACCTGCTCTTCCCTTCCTCTTGAATTTCCGCTCAGATCATAGTGATCTACACTCGAAAATCAGAGAGGGAAACTGATTTTTCAGCGCTGAAGCTATTGTAAAAGATATGCTTCCAAACTACTGAGAAATCCAGCAAATTGGAGGATTAGAAAGCTGATCCTACAGCGATTTTCCTCCTCTATTCTTTTCTGAGAATCTCCCAGATCTTTCCTATCTTCTGATAGCTTTCTCTACTGTTGCTCCTGAACTCCCTAGGATGGAGATGGCTCTGATACCAGTGTAATAGATCCTAATACCACAGTAGGGCAAACACTAATTGATCCACCCAACCTTGCCTACTCCCTGATATAGAGTAAGCCCCTCCTAGCCCAGTGTGAGGACTGGTAGCATGCTACTGCCAAGTGTCGGCCACGTGGCACTGACGTGGCCGACTGCACGTCGGGACCCAACTGGGGGCCCTATCCTGCTGACAGGGTCCCTAGGCTGTGTTAGGCCCGCCATGGCTATGGACCGTGCTGGGGCACACTACTCACACTGTCTTGCCCTGTTGGTCATGTACGCTGGACACGACCCTGACTGTGGTATCTGACCTATCTGTGTTCTCTAGGGTTCGGCACTGGTTACGAGCTCGTAACACACCCCCTCTTTGAGTCCTTCTACCTGCTATTCCTGTCAACTGGCACATGGCATCCACCTGTGGGTGATCAGTCCACTTGGCATGCATGACCCCTGTGACCTGTGAATACTGAGTGACTCATAGGGTACCACCCCCGTGCCCTGTCAAAGACTTGTGACCCGCTTGGTCACCCCGACTACTTGTCGACTAGCATCTCGTCACTAACGGCTAGGGTCCCAACGGTCAAAACACACCGCATCTCTAACAACTTGTCAGGCGGCCACACTGGATCACTGCTCGTGACACACCGGTCCCAACCTGGGACAGATGTCCTCGTCGGTCACCGACCCTTGCCAATACTAGGCCTCAGGCCATCTGGTAACCGGCCGTACCGAGATAATGATAGATCCGTAACTGGGCTCTAACAATCCTTCCCTCCTCTGGTAAGTCATCGGTCCTCGATGACAAACTCTAGGTAAGACTTCAACACCTGTCGCGTCTCCCAGGTAGCATCTGACAACGGATGCCCTTTCCAAGTTACTAGACACTCTTGGAGGAGGCGATTCCACAATCGTCGCTCCCTTCGATCTAGGACTCTTTCTGGCCCATAACATGTAGTGTCATTCTCCTCTAGAGACACTAGACCTTCCACCAGGCTATTGCCATCGTGCAAACATTTCTTCAGTTTGCTAACATGAAATACAGGATGTACCTTGCATCCCACAGGTAGCTGTAGCTTATAAACTACTTGGCTCACCTTTTTAATAATCAACCATGGTCCACAATACCTAGGAGATAACGGGCACCATCCTGTGTGCAGCACCTTCGACTGGTAAATACACCCAATCTCCTTCCTCAAATTCTCGATAGGTACGATTCTCACGGGCATAACTCTCTGCCCTAGCCACAGCCTTGGACAAGTTATCTTGTGCCATCTCTAGCTTCTGTTGCATCTGAGAGAGATCACTGTCAACTATAGGCAAGGCTCATCTGATGCAGTACCAACGATAGTGCATCAGCGACCACATTTTCCTTCCCTCTTCGGAAGCGAATTTCCAAAAGGAATTCTTGCATCAGCTCGGCCCACCGAGCTTGGCGGCCTTTCAAATTTGGCTGAGTGCAAAATACTTTAAAGTATGATGATCTGTGTACACATAAAACTCGATGCCGTATAAATAATGTCTCCACACCTTGAGCGCATGTACTTGCATACAACTCTTGCTCCTGTGCGGGTCTACCATCTTGACTCAACACTGCACCTACGGCAATGCCACTTGCATCTGTCTCTAGGTCAAACGGTTTCTGGGTATCAACAATCTTGAGAACTGGAGCCGTGGCCAGCGCCTCCATCAAGTTCTCAAACCTGTGCTGAGCTTCAGCAACCCACCGAACTACAGTGCTATTTTTCCGTAACTGGTAGCAGCTACCTTGGAATAGTTCCTAACAAACTATTGGTAAAACTTGCAAAAACTTAAGAAAGATTGCAACTGATGTATATTGGCAGGCCTCGGCCACTTCTAGACCACAACGACCCTTGGCGGGGTCAACCGAAATACCCATAGCGGTCACGACATGACCCAAATACTCGACACGAGTCTTATCGAACTCGGTCGTCTTATTATTGGCATACAAGACACAAGCTTTTAACTTGCCAAATACGGTCTGGAGATGAACTTCATGCTCCTCTACCGTCTTACTAAAGATAAGTATGTCATCAACAAAATTGACGACAAACTTGCCCAAAAGTCACTCCTGGCATCGTTCATGAGCACCATGAACGTGGCTGGAGCATTGGCCCAAACGACATAACCCATACTCATAATGCCCAAAAACGGGTTCGGAAGACTGTCTTCTAGACGTCTTCGTCAACCCTGGCTGTGCTTTACAGTGATTGTATTCAATCACTTGTATTCTACACACATCCAAAAACTACCATTCGGATTCTTAACAAACAAATAGGAGAGGCGAAAGGTGAATAACTAGATAAGGAGGCCTACATACCGGACTTGCCCTTGGAACAAGCTCAATATGAAGCTCCACGTTCCGTCTAGGCGACAATCCCTCTGGCATATTATTGATTGGCACGTTTTAAAACTGAGTGCAAATGGACTTCTCCAACTCACTTGCTGGGTCACATCTTGACTGTAAAGAAACAACATGTGCACTAGAGAATGCAGATGTAAATGAAGTTCCTTGTGGTTCATTAACAAGTGTGCTTAGCTGATTATCACAAAAACGAGAATCAAAACTGGAATCAACATTCCATGACACAACCACAAATACTGAATCTCCATTCTCTTTATTTGCATACAGGTAACAAGAGGATCTTCAACAAAAGGTTACTTCCCCCTTTAAGAAATGAGACATACCCTCATGTCCAAATTTTATATACATGCAAAAGAAAGAAAAAAAACTATAACAGGCTGCCTACTCAACATCGCTTACTAATAAGTCTTCCAAAATCTCCTCATCCTTGTCCGTGTCTTGACGCTGCTGTAAAACATGGAGCGTCATGTCCGTGCGGCGAGGACAATCTTTGACAAGATGCTTGCCAAGACAGAAAAAAAATAATCCATCTTTCTTGGCCTTGTCCTTTTGCTCTGGACTGAGGGAAGACATATTGTAAGCATGACGAGCCATAGGAGATGCCTCTTTGCGTTTCAAAGTTTGCTGCATCTGGATAGGATCCCTCTGCAATAAGTCCTTCTGACCAGCTTGGCCAAACTCTCGCGAACCCTTCTTCTGGGGCCAACTTGCCACTCTAGATTCAGCCTTGTTACGCACGTTACCTTCAAAGTTAAGGGCTGTTGCAACGGCCTCCTCCAAGGTCTTGCACCTTTCATTAAGCACTGAAGGCCTCAACTCTTCGCGAAGGCCAAGAATGAATTTGTGGACAACGATCCACTCAGGAATCTCTTCTGGAATCTTGATAAGCGTCTCACGATACTTATCAGCATATTCCTGCACCATGTACTGCCTCTGACGATGTAAAAACCAAGCATCTGTCGCACACACATGCTCATGTGGAGGAATGAACTGAGCTCTAAAAGCCCGCTTGAAATCAATCCAGGTGGATGGAGCCTGATTAAACTTCAACAACTTGCGCCACCACCTGTCAGCAAAATCAGTGAAATGGTAAGCAGCTTTGCGGACTCGCCCGACCCTCCTTGGTTGGGGCCCGCTTCAAATCAAAATATTCGTCCCACTTATGCAACCACTGGTTTACAACATCAGTAGTTCTCTGAGAAGCGTTTCCTATGAAATGAGTAGGCTTAATATCTTTGTCTTCTGGGAAGTGCGAAGGTAACACAGAACGAACCTTCAACCGCAGAAGACGAAAATGGATAAGGATAAGGCGGTGCATGCTGTGAAGAATACGCAAAATCACCAGCTACAGAGGAGAGCATCACTCGCATCTCTGCGATGGTCTTCTCCATACTATCCATGCGAGCTTGCATAGAAGAGGAAACACCAGCATGTGAACTAGCAGCCACTGTAGGCGGGTTACAATTAGGACTAAGCATAGGGCTGGGTGGTGGTAATTGGAGGGCAACAGGAGGGCTAAGAAGTATATCGACACGGTCGTCTTCCATAATGAACAAAAAAGCACAGAAAAACAAATTCTTTTTCTGAATGTATACAAAAAAACAGAAAGTAAAATAAATCAACAAAGATAGATCACTCCCTGGTTCCCAAAGACGTAGTATGGATGACCGATGAAGAGGTTGCCGGAAAAAACTGAAGTTTTGTCGACTTTTTGCAAAAAGAGGTGAAAAGACAGCACCAAATCAATGCGAACTTATGCACGCTCAGGTCTGCAAACAGGCTGAAGGTACTACTGTAGTAGGTCGCCCTCCTGTAAGGATTCTCCGTGCCAAATCTCAGGTCAAACGGACATATGGCGAAGAAGTTATGGCGTTTCAACTCCAAAACCTCTAAAAAAAACGTCCAAAATCTGTTTTTTTGAGCAGAATCAGCGACTTCGAAATTTTTTCTCAGATTTTCAGCCTCCCTAGCAGCGATCCAGCACCCACAATAGCTTGCCAAAATCTCACCGCAATCCGACACCTGTAGGAGAAGTTATGTCCAATTAAAGCGCTAATTTTTCCCCTTCCTAGGCAGCGATGGACCTATAGGACGTTTCGAAGAATTCTGATCTGAAAAACAGCAACTTAATCGAACTCTTGGACTCGAGCAGCATCAATGGAGGTCCAAGAACACCTATAATAGTTGTCTCCACGATTTCCCCCCTCAAAATCCTTCAAAAACAAGCAAAAATCAAAGATTTCTTCATTTTCTCTCTCTAGAACGGGTGATCCTCTCTCTAGAACAAGGCTCTGATACCAATTGTCACAAGCAAGTCTCTCCAAGCTCGTGAATCCTAGACAGCTGATGTGTAGAATGAACCTCCCAATCATAGGCACCCCCTCTTTGAGTCCTACCTACTGCTATTCATGTCAACTAGCACATGGCATCCACCTGTGGGTGATAAGTCCACTTGGCATGCATGACCCCTGTGACCTATGAATACTAAGTGACTCATAGGGTACCACCCCCGTGCCCTGCCAAAGACCTGACCCGCTTGGTCACCCCAACTACTTGCCAGCTAGCATCTCGTCACTGACGGCTAGGGTCCCAACAGTCAAAACACACCACATCTCTAACAGCTTGTCAGGCGGCCACACCGAATCACTGCTCGTGACGCACCGGTCCCAACTTGGGACAAATGTCCTCGTTTGTCACCGACCCTTGCCAATACTAGTCCTCAGGCCCTCTGGTAACCGGTCGTGCCGAGATCATGATAGATCCGTAACTGGGCTCTAACAGAACCCATCTCTCTCATTCTTCTCTCACTCTTTTCTCATTCATTCTTATGGAAGATATCTCTTTGGGTTTCTACATCCATTTTTGCATCTTGGTGGTGATATAGTGAGATTTTGTGTGTAGAATGTTATTTTCTTATGTGTATGGATCCTCACGTGTGAATACTGTTCTTGTACTATTGTTATACGGACAGGAACTGTAAATTATCATATCTAAGTGTTTATGAAAAGTTCCTATTGAGTTTTCATCTTCTATGTGTAGTAGATGCATGATTTCTACATTTGTTATAAAGCTAGATGTGCTCTCTAAATTAGTTAAAGATCAAAGGGTAAAATTAGATCTTTGTGATCTAATGTTTTCACAATTTGGAGATGTTTCACATGCACCCTTATCATACTTGTGATGTACTACTTTGTTTTATATGTGTTTTAGCACCAAAAGACATCAAACAAGCTTTCTCTCTCTTAAAAGTGGGGACCCCCTATGACTTCTCTCTCCTCTCTCCCCAAGTGTGGCCATGCTCTCTCTCTCTCTCTCTCTCTCTCTCTCTCTCTCTCTCTCTCTCTCTCTCCAACCCAAGTGGGGACCAACTCTTTTCAATGGCAAGCATATAATTATGAAACTTTAAGAAGACTTTTATGGGAGCCTTTCAATATCTTTATGAACACAAGCCATAATATGGCTCTTTTCCACAAATGAATGCACAATAGAAATACAAAAAACAACTCAAAGGAATCCATTACTCCATCAGAAAGTACCTTTCCTGCTGTTCGTCAATCTCTTCAATGTCCATGTAGGAGTTGAGAGTACAGCATAATGCCCTTGGCTAAACAAGCCGTATCTATATTTTAAATTCAGGAAACTTACTTTAAGAGATTCAAAAAACCTTTTTACAACATGAACAGAAAGTGAAATGCTAAGAAAATGCTTAAGTTTCATTGCAGGAAAAAAAATGCGATTGCAACTTTTATTAATTGTTTGGAATCTCAAAAGTTAAGATCCTTTGAATTGCTGGCGGAAATTGCAGCAAAGAACAGAGGCAAAGCATTGAAAACATTCTTCAGATAAAGATTACTCAAGAGAATCAAGAAAAGATGTTTTACAACAAGTTTTCAAGGCTAGAAGGCCTGCAGCGTAGAAGGGAAATCATTGTAGATAAGATACAGCATTTTATCCAAATGAAATAGATTACTAAGAGAAACCACTATCTCCTCAAAAGAGCTTATGGTACAACTCTATTGAACAGCCAACGTGAAGGTGCCTTTTATGCTAACAAAGGGGAGTCTGGTCTGCGCCAAGAAAGCACACCCAGGATTGCCACCTTCAGCCATCCTACCTCTGGGACTGCTGACATGGACATCTTGGTGCGAATGATCAAAACGAGTTGCTAATTCCAAATCCATGTACAACATAGATAGGACGTCCTATAACAATGATCCATAGGAGAATAGTGTATAGCTATCAACACATATCTCGTTTAAAACCACGATCAATCAGATACACATGGTTTTACATTTTATCGAAAAGACTGACGTAGACTCGTGATTTTTTCTTACCAAACACATTGGTTGCAAAAGTACTCTCCAAAAGCGAAAGCGGAAGCTCAGCCACCGGCGCTGTGCAATGGACTCCGGCATTGTTCACAAGAATATCGATGCGTCCGTACTTTTCCAGCACAAACTCCACAGCTGCAGCGATGGATTCATCTACAGTGACATCCAGAGCACAAGTTGTGACATGCGGGTGGTTCTGGAGAGTGTGCATGGATTCCAAGGATCGACTGGTAGCCACCACTTGGCATCCCCGATCTGCAAACGCAACGGCAAGCGCGCTCCCTATCCCGCCACTGGAACAGCCTGTTATGAGCACCACCTGTGCCTCCTCTTCCTTGAACTCAGATGCCGATGCCATGTCGATCTATCGTTCTTTCGTTAACACAAAATTTGTGTGGTTTTTTGAGATCTGATAGAGTCTCTCGCTGTCTCACTGAGTCAGTAGTAGTAGTAAACTAGTAAAGGTTGGATCGTGTGTTCATGAAATGATAAATACTATAATAAAGTGGAATAAAGTGAAATAGGAATGAAACGTGAAAAATCATGAGAGTACAAATAAAGTGGAATAAAGTGGAATAGGAATGAAACTCGAAAAACCATTCGAGTACAAATAAAGTGGAATAGGAATGAAAGATAGAAAACCATCCGCCACACTACAAAGGAATGCAAGTAAAAAGTTTAAAGGATATAAGGAGAATTGAGATAATGTACATTCACTATAACAAAGCAACAATTTCACAAAGTAGTCTGCTACTTGATTGTAAGTCGCTAGCTAAGATAGTTGGAAGTTTAGGTAGTGCAGAAAGCTGTGAAGCAGTCGTACGTCCTTGGAGCCTCGCTGCAAAACCTGCACACAAGATGATAGAAAATCGTCGAATTTCTTATGCAGGCACCCATAAGTTTTCAAGGAAAGGAATAAAGTTTACACCAGGAGTGCGATGTGAATAATATCGCTCTTTATCTTGAGCCGCATGTTAACGAACTGACCATCAGGAATATGAAAATGACCACCTTCTTCCTCATCAATTTGGTTGCTCTACTCCTAGCGATTGTGAGATGGTCGTACATGCTTTGCGTGCTAGGCTTGGAGCTTCATCCAGATTGGGTTGTCTTTCAAGTGGACGTTTCAAACGCTTTTAATTTTGTTTTTCAAGGGGCCATTTTCCAAGAACTTCTGCTTCGTGCAGCATGGGTTATATACAATATTGGGTGTGTATTAATCAAAAATTTGGATAGTACCTTGGAATTGTTATCACACATGTTGTTATGGTGGGTAAGGGCCAACCAGCTAATTATTTCAAACCCACCATAATGGCAGCATGTGCAAGCCCGCTCCATGGCATAATGGATTTTGTCTGCCACCTTATGATTAGTTCACCTAATGAATTGAGTTTGCCAACTTCTAATTAGCTATAGGTCATAATGGCCCATAAAAATATCAACTTGCCAATTATGCCATGGCATAACTAACCACTAGAAAGTGCATAAATCATTCTGCTTTTTAATCCTATGGAAATTGGTTGAATCAGCAAGCAAAATCCATTACATACATTGGAAGGGATAAAGCCCTCACATTTGGCTATTATGTTCTTTTAACATGATGCCCAATCGTCAGGGCTTTACTTGACATGACTATTGTTGAGATATTTGTTTCTACTTTTTTACTTGGTGACACACAATGCAGACTAATGTCATGTCCTTCACCTCCATCCTTCACATTCAAGTTTTGTTTTTTCATTTGGGTGTGGCACCATGGTTTTGTCATTGTTGTGTAGAGTTTTTGCAAGATTTTGAGGCGTTGACGATTTCTTCGAAGTTCTCCCGTCACGCTCAAAACCAATATCCGACCTACTGATATCAATTTTGAGTGTGAATCTCTCTAATTATTAGTTGTTCTTCCTAGTCTCGCACTTGAAATCGATACTTGGAATTTTGTTTTTGTTTTGCAACCTTATTTTTGCATCTTTTTTTGGAGCGATGTCTGATTTCGATTCTAGTTTATTCATTGTCTTTTTTTTCAAGAACTCAAAATCATTGAGAAAATTGACTATTTCAAGTCAATTTTTGCTCCTTTTCTTTTTGTTCTTCCTTCTATCATAGAGGGACCTAGTATATAAGCTTTTTCTAAGATTTATTTTAAATTCAAGTCCTTGCTCAGTTTTCCCTTGTTGAGATCTCAAAATATGGACATGATTCATTATCAAAACCTGGTGAATATTGATAAGAAAAAATATAAAACCAAGCTTGACAGAATGTTCACCAACTTGCAAGACAATTTCAAATCTGTAGACACCTGCCAGTTAGACAATAAAAAATGCAGATTTTTGAAGTTTCAATTTGCTTTTGTTTTTTTATCATTTGTTAAATATTGCCGACGATTCGAGTACTGCTTCCCCTTCTACTTTTGAGGTGGGTTCTTCCAATGGTATGAAATCTGAAAAATCTACGCCTATAGATATAGAGTTTTCTTTTGATAATACAGACATCAATGATGATGATTGTACAGATTTTGATCTTGCCAAAATAGGGCTCAATATGTAGGAAGTCAGACTGCTACCATTCTTTCTCTAAATTATAAAGCTTTAATCACTTTTCCTACTTATAATATTAATAATAAGTCTTTTTTGACTTTATCGGACATATCAGATCTTTTTGATTTTATAGAGGCTGAGACTCTTTGCATTTTGAACAAGGAGCTTCGTGACTTTTTTGATTTGATTGATTATGAGGCTGATGATGTTTTCCCTGGTGTGGATGATTTAGAAAAGGTCAATTTCTTTCAGGGAAGGACTACTTGAAGATGCATGTGAGCAGATGTGTGATAAGGAAGGATATCTTCCAACTAAAGAGGAGTTTCTTGGATTCCAAAGTCAACTTGGTTTTCCAGAACCAACAGTCTATACTTCGACCTCATTGACATCGAGAGGTGGTCACAATATTGACAACGAGATAGTCATTGAGGAAGACAAAGTTGAATGCGTAAGTTTTATATCTTAAGTTGTATCAATTGATGTTTACAACCAAATTTTATATTGGATCTAACACTTTTGTTTATTTCAAAAAATCCTTTATCTTGTTGAGTTTGTAATCCATCGAGGAGGACAATGATCTTCTGCTGGTGAATTCCAGACATATCATGCACTGGGCCATTATCTAAACTTTCTCAAGAATAATGAAATAAGTGTGGCCTATTCAAAGTTTCATCGACATGGTGAAACAATGATTATGGCATTCAAGACACTTTCTTATTTTCTTGGAGGATATAATTTTTCAAGAGTGCATAGAAAAACATTTGTTAAGAAAACGATTGCACTTAAAATTTTAGAAATATGGACCAATAAATTCCATGCTTAGATCATCATATTTCGCATTGTACAGTGCCCTGCAACTTTTTTTTATCGAAAGTATTGAAAATGGAGTAGACTTTGGAAATTCCAAAAACTTTGTATTTCTTTAAATTTCAATATACAAGAATATCTATGTATGTCTATTGACTGTTGGCATAGAATTAATGAGCCGTGTACGGTTCACCACGGTTCTGAAAATTGTACAGTTCTCAGAAAATTTAAGGGAGAACCGTGGTGAACTGTACTAATTAATTAATTAATTATTTATTTATATATTTGTTGCTCCTACTCCCAAAAATAGCCTAAAAATATGCAAAAAAAAAATGCCAAAAAAGTGTCTATGTCTGTGAAATCTGTGTCTGTGTCTTCTGTGAAATCTATGTCTGTGGATTTTTACAGTTTTATTTTACGGTCCGAATTATCATAAATAGCCCAAAAACCATAAAATGAGGGCCAAAAATTATGTTGGAGAAAAATTGGCAAAAAAATAAAAAAATAATTAATTAATTAATTGCAGGAACCATATCACGGTTCAATGAACCGTGGTACGGTTTTTTCCATGGTTCCCAAGACCCACGGTTCTGAGAACCGTGGGTATTATGCCTGTTGGCATGTATAAATTTGCATGTTTTTTGAAATTTTGCATAATTCGTTGATTTTGTATTATGTGGGTATTATGCCTGTTGGCATGTATAAATCTGCATGCTTTTTGAAATTTTGCATAATTCATTGATTTTGTATTATGACGGATTTGCACTCTTCTATAAAATCATTGGAAAAGTTGTAGAATATAGCTATTCTTTTGCTCGTTCCAACATGTTGCGTAATTTTATAAAATGTCACTCTTGCTTGCCAATGAGATTTTGCCATTTCTTGTGATGGCCATATGCTGAGACGTCCACTATTTCTTGCAAAAAATGTTGATGATGCCGTAAGATGTGCTGTAGTTCATGAAAACAAGATAAAAGTCAGTACAAAAAGTATCTAATTTAGTTGCACAAATTTGTCTATAATGCTACTGCACCTAAATCATACCATATAATGTGTTATGTGATTTGCTCCCCATGCACTTTGACTGCATCAACAAATTCACTAGTTGTTTTCTCTATCATTTGCACATCAGGATTTGAAAATTGATTTTTTTTTAAATGAATGGAGTACTTTCAAGTTTAGAACACCTGCAAGGCCTCAATTTTAGTGTTCAATCAGATAATGGTATTTGGTGGTTCGTAGCTTTTTAGGTATAGTTGCTCTATTATTGTTTCCATATGGATGCTTATCTCTACGTTGATATTATGATAAAACAATTTTTTGTTTCTCTTACAAGTGTTTAAAGAAGATCATGACATTCTCTCATGGATATTTAGTAGAACATCATATTATGACCTTATCAGAAATCACATGGAGGGAGTCCACTTAATGTTCCTAGGATTGGCAATTTCAACATAGAGTGACATTTGGCAGAAGACCTTAAAACGGTAAAATATATGATGCAAGACCAACTCTCTCCATTTTTTGTCCCTTTATAATTTCGTATTCATCTAACTTAAGGACAACTATCAACTTGTTGTTCACACTCTCATTTGTAATACCATAAAATTTTATTATAAATGCATTCTTCACTGATCATAAGCACTTCTCTATCTTATCAATAAAATGTACAACTGGTTGCATTACTCGATGCACAACAACAAAATGCGCGATTTCCGACACAAGGTTCCAACGGATTCAAAAAAAAATTCATAATCCATCGAAATCCGACATAATAATACGTCGGAATCCGACACAAGAACAAAAAAAATTTGTCGAAATTTTTTTTTTGCCGAAATTTTTTTTTATGGACGTCGGATTCCGACGGCCAATAAAAATGTCGAAATCCGACATCCCATTTCAGAGACTGCAACTTTTTAAATAAATGACATCACATGTCTGTGCATAAAAAAAAAGCATAAAGCGGACATTGGATTCCGACGGATAATACAAATGTCGGAATCCGACGTCCGTGACCGAATGCTCAAAGCCGCATTATTTTTCTAGGGTTTTCTTATTTTTTATTCTTGCAAAAGATTGTTGGAGATCGGCTTTTGGCGCTTCTTCTCAATTCTATCAATTTCATTTGTCTCATTCCAAGTACGATTCTTTTGTTTTGTTATGTGCAACTAAGATTTCTTTCTTTGTGACTTTTTCTTTGACACCAGCTTCCTTGTATTGTATATTTTGTGTAGTTAAACACAAATATGTGTCTTAGTGATTTATGATCGTGAGCGAATGAGAGAGGAAAAGAAGGATGTGTGTGGGAGACAGAGAGAGCAAGAAAAATATAGATAGAAGAGTTTGATTTAACGTTATGTTCTTTGTAGATTTTAGAGTTTAGATTTAATGTTATATTCTTTGTGAAATAGTGTGAGACTGAGAGCTCTTAAGGTCTGAATGAAGATCATAACCAGCTCCATTATCAAAGATGTAGAGCTACCACTTTTTCTCATTGATTGATCCAGTATGGCTATCTTGTTGATACTCCCTATCGAGCCATAAAGGGTAATCCATCATTGCCTGATACATGTAAAATGATATTCAACTAGAAAAAGCTAGTGAAGCGTTCTCAGTATGATGGCATTTCTGTTGAAAATTAGAACTCAAAATAAACTTTGAAGAGTGCCATTGACTCACTATCTCCATTGGAAGCTTGAGATATCTTGGCTATGGGGTACTTAATTATCTCTGTTCTGTGAGTTAGAACCCAGTTTTCCTTGCAAGATATTTGGAGAGTTGGCCTACCATCGCTACTAGATGAGTGAGCCATCTAACCATTCAATCACATTAAAGTCGTTGAGAAATTGAACGTTGACTTCCAAAATACTGAAGGATTATTTCTGATTTCCAAAAGAGAGTTGAGAGATGTGATTATTAACATCGCTACCTCTATAATACATCTGACCATCGCTGCTGCTACTTTGCAAGCCTTCACTACGCCTATGAGTATTAGATATGAAGGAAAGCCATCACTAAGCTAGTTGTCAGATAAGAGACTCAACTAACTAAGCCTTCACGACGATGAAAGGGGAGTTTGCAACTGTTGTCTAAAGCTGATCTATCAATGACCATTGAAAACTCACTGATTTATTGTCAATGGTCGTCTTTTTCCCTATCACAAATCATGTGTAAAAACACAGTGTCGCATTTTTCGCCTTTTTTGCGTGTGGAAATTTACTTGTATTTATGCAGACAGTCGCGTTTTATTCGCTTGTCTTATTTTACATGTGATTGGGCTACCACATAACTTGGCGCCATTGCCGAGGAGACGAATTTCATCTTTTGTGATTTTTAAGTGTACCAAGCCTACAACTCTTGTTCATGTAATGCATGCCAAAATATTAGTCGCACGTAACCATTGAACAAAAACGTTTAGAATGGGAATAGCGATTAGGAGCATATAGAAAGGCACGTGATCTGTATTTTTAGAATTTGTAAGATTCGCTAATAAGAACCAGATTAAGTCCTCAAGCGTTTGATCATCTTAACAATGCCTCCGTATCACTTGCAAATTCATTTGAGAAAAAGCTTACTAACTCGCCAAATCTCTCATATTCATTAGAATCTTCATCTTCAGAACATAGTTCTGAACCAGAGTCTGAACAGGACCCTAATCCACCATCAGAGCCAAAATCTGAACCAGAGCATGGGCCATCATCTGAATCTACATCTACACCATTAGAATCTAGTTTCGAGTCAAAACCTGATCCACCTTATCCACCTGATCCACCGGATCTGCCACCTAACCCACCACCTAATAACATGGCCAGCGTCATCCACACCCACTAGAATCATATATGATTTTTAAAAGGGATCATCATCTAAGGATGCGGATAGTGACTTGTCCCAGTTCGAGTCTATTATAACAGCTAACAAGGAGCATACAGATGAGGATAAAGTTAGGATATTGTGAAGTCTTCAAGTGTCTGACGTTAAGGCTAAGCATAAGAAAGCTAAATCTAACGCTAATATTTGGTGTACTGCTTGCGAAAAAGAGGGACACTCAAACTAATTGTCCAAATCTACAAACTAACTATAAAGAGGAAGAGCTATTCCTCTGTCCAGTTAGTAACCACGAGGAGGTAGCATATACTATTGTTCATCCTAACCAAAATAACTCTACACCTAAACCATGATCTAGTCAACAATATACTATTTTGCATAGAGGAAGGACGCAAGACTCCACTCCACCACCTAGAATAAGGGGCTCGTGTTATAATTGCGGAGCACCCGGTCATTATTCGCCTGATTGTCCCGAAGCAAGGCAGTGAAATACGTACGTACAACTTTGTGCTAACTGCAAGGGTGAAAAGCACATGTCACTGCAGAATGTCCTCAACCACAACAGCCACGGTCTAAACCACAGTTTGTAAATTCACCTAAGGAAGATGAGCCTCAGCCATCTAATTCCAGAGAATAAAAGTAGAATCAAAGATTCTAGAATATCAAGACCAGGATTGGCCTGATTTAGAGTTAGATGTAAATAAAGTTACAACTAGAAGTAGGAAAGATATACCGACTCTTTGAGATAAGAAGAAAACTAAGAAAGTAAACAATGCGAATTCTGTGAAAAACGCGACAAATAAGACGCAAACTACAGAATAACTTGTAGAAACTCCTCATAATAAAGACCCAGACTTTGATCGGTCGAATGAAAAATATTATGAGCATTAGTTCAGAAGCTAAGAAACTTCTGGATAAAGAAACTAAGAAAGTTAAGAAAGTGACGTTTGCAGATCCGACAATAAGTATCGAATCACCTAGAGATCCATTGCCACTCTTCCGATATAGTAGAAGATTTCGCTTCTAGAATGTTGAATATAACTTTTAAATAGTTATTAGAAGATAACCAGTATTATAAAAAGGAGATTAAGCAATTTTTACAGAAGAAAAAAAGAAGGAAAGCTAAGTTGCCATCAATAGATGTAGGACTGGTGAATTATGGCGATGAAGGCCAACCCAAAATTTAGATAATAATCAATGGATACATTTTAGACAATGTTGTTGGGTTTCAATGCTCAACCTCAAATCCTTTTGTTAATGAGCATCCTGAAAGTTGAAAACAGAAGGCTCGAATTTTTTCTTGGTAGAAAAATTCCGACCCTGGGTCAGAGGTCGGATCGGATCAGATCGGTTCGGATTTTTCCGCCCTTCACTAAATTATCCAAGCGCCTTCGAATCTATTTGGTTCGGATCGGGTCTAATTTTTTAGACCCCGGAAAATTCGACTCTCAACATATTTTGACTCGGTGTATATTTTTTCAATCCTTTGTATAAAATCTGACCCTATGTAAGTTTTTATATTGTCTGTCAAAAATCTGACCCAACGACTTTGCGTTGACAGTCTGTCTACTTTGTAACTGTATGAGGCGATTGTAATAACTATAGCAAAAGTAGTTGTAGGTATTTTATAATATATCACACTTAGAATCTTCATTAGAAAACTTCTTCAAATAATTTCAAGTCTGATAATTTGTTAATTTGTATCAGCGTTATCACACTCAACAAGCTGAAGTTATAACTTCATGCAATTGTACTTATTGTTGATAATATTCATAGTGTGATTTGTCCTGCTCCCAGCTTCCGCACAAACCCACTGATTTCCGACATGGTATTAGAGCGGGCATCCAAGTAATCTGCTTCTCATTATGGATTATTAGGTTTCTATCAAGACAACGAACTAGCAAGCGTGCAGCCAACAATATTTCCAAGTCGTTGTTACTATCAACGATCTCGCTCAGCCAGAATGGATCAGTTTTCTCAAATCAACAGGCTCGATGGGGAATTATCATCTCTGGAAGTTCAAAATGAAGGTCATGCTATTAGCGAAAGAACTGGATGTTGCTAACGGCACGAAACTCAAGCCAGAAGGTAAAGCAGCTACTATCACCAAGTGGAGACTGAAAGATGGAAAAGCTTTTGCCATGATCCCTAACACAAAAGACACCCAAATCAGTCACATAAGAGCTGTTTAGACTGCTAAGAATGCATGGGACAACCTAGCACCCTCTACGATATCAGGGACCTCACCTCCAAGCTCCATTTGCAGTAAGTATTTTGAGTCATCTCAACACTTTCCAAAATCTTATGGAGCAAATGACTACAATTGGCTCAAAAATACAAGACTCCGATGATGTTATGACTCTATTATCGAATCTACCTGAAGCCTATGAAAATTGGGTCATGGCAATTTCGATCCATGAGCATCTAACTCTATCAAGAGTAATCTCATTACTTCTACAAGAAGAAATCAGAAGATCAGCTTCTTCCTCATGATTGGATCCACAAGCACTATATTCAAAGAATCAGAAGTTCAGATCCAAAAAGAAGAGCAATATGCAGCCATGGTCAAATTCTGGCTTAGGGTCAAATTTTAGCTCTGGGTCAAATTTTGACTCAAGGTTAAATTCGAACTCTTCATCCTTCCAACCAAAGCAGAAACTATTCTACAGATACTACAAAAAAATTGGACATGAAATCAAGGACTGTAGAACTTTGAAATATAATCATGAAAAGAAGAAGCAGTACCAACAACAAGCACATAGTGCTTCAACCAGTTTTTCGACCCAGCAGCAAGAGGAAGATGAAACAACTTTTATGACCAAGGTTGGAGAACAGCAAGATATCGATTCGTTTGGTACAAGATCTGTCTCAAATCAGCAAATCGAGTTCTCCATGCGAAAGTTGTATTATCAACAAGCATGCTAGAAGTCCATTCATTTCCGACTTAGTTCACACTTCTAGAAATTTGCTAACCTTGTACACAGTGACATTTGTGGCCCGATGCAAACTGCTATCACAGAGGGTTTAAATTCTTCAAGCAGTTCAAGGTGTCTGCAGAAAATCAGACCCAAAGGAAGATCAAAGCACTACGCTCAGATGGAGGGGGAGTTATCTCCACATTATTTGAAGAATTTTGCAAGGCAAATGGAATACACCAACAATATACAACAAGCTACTCACCAAAGGAGTCAAGCAAGATTGAGAAGCAACCTCAAATTAGAAGTGCTCTCAAAAGGTCATCTAGAGCAAAGGCCTAGCCTATGAGGCTCACTTATTATGAGAAAGGAAAGCAAAATTCATATGGTATGCAAGATGGTATACACTCCATCACTTCCACTTTTTGCTTTCTTTATATCTTTTGAAGAACCATTAATCTTTAAAAATGTTTTCGAATCTCAAAGTTGGATTAAGGCAATGTTAGTTGAGTGTGGTGCCCTAATAGATAACAAAGTTTGTTTTCCTTGTGATCTTCCATTGGATGTGAAATCAAAGGAATGCAAATGGTTTCATGATGTATGTGCTCTCAGATTCAATGAGAGTCAAAATGATTTGGTCATTCATGATTTGGAAAATTGTAATTTTTCAAATTTTGAGGCATGTTGTAAACTTCTTGTGAGAATAAGTGAATCATCCTATAAGACACTTATCTCCATAAGCAAGTATTTAGTCTCACTGATTTCGATTTTTTATTGAATGGTATTTCACTCTATGCTCTCTTTTTCTCTTGCTTGATAAACTTCATAACAATTGACAATAGTCACTTGAAATGTGCATTTTGTTCTCTATACTTTTGAAAGCTTATTAGCCACAGCTCACAATCACAGGCTTTAGAGTTGTAAGTCATTGTCAATTCACTGCAATTCTAGCTTGCATTGTGTTGCTATATGCAATATTACTTCTTTGAATCATTTTTGTTTTCGGTTAAATCCAGAAATATTTCACATCTTAACCCATCACAGTACAAAAACAAAAGCCATGATATATTGTGCATTAGATAGATCTGCAAGACTTAGCAACTATTGAAAAACTAATAGTTGCCCTGATCTGGGCTAAGTGGAGTAACTTTTGGGCATTTTTTCCTTGTGATTTCATAGAGGTTGTATAAGCAGGACTGTGCTAATTTTGTACCAGATAACCCAGAGGTCAAGCTCAGAGGCATTCAGGATAAAGACTGACATAAATGATTAACTCAAATGATCAGGTTCCTACTTACACCTTCCAGCAGAACATGAAATATCATCACCACACTGACTCATGAAAAGAACTATAGACGAAGTACCTAAAGTAGCAAGCTGAGGAGCAAAAGGAGCATACAGACGTATAATCTCAGTATTTGCATATGAGCCAATGAAGCTAGAACAAGTGATAAGCAAAAGCTGCACATCCATTGATACAGTTACATGACATAAATGCTAATAAGTCATAGGATCAAGTAAAAGAGAAAAACTTGAATTCTGATTTCAAACTCATTGCATCAGAGTTTAACAGCATCATTCTCGGAAGATGCACACATCTGGCTAGATGGATCCTGTGACTAGAAATTATACAGCTTTGAGCAAAAAATCGAAACAGTTATGCACAACATAAATCATCGCATAGGAGATCATTAACTACCTTGTGATTTAAAAAGCTAAGGATGACTATGGAGAAATAAATCGTTGATAAGAGCTAAAAAATAATGACATGTAAAAGATGCAGCCAGACTGCATAACCAACTTTTAAAGGAGATAAACTAACGACTCGACTCTTCAATATGTCAACACATACTGAATTTTTTTTGCTCCATGGATACGTTGAAGGCAATGTCACCTTGACGAGAAACAACAGAATAAATGGACAAAAAATCTGAATGTGTATACATCAATGTTTGTCTAGGATAATGGCCAACATATCAAAAGAGACATGCAATTGGAGTCCACGCACAAAGTCCTAGACCATCAACTGCATCATGCATGTTACACCATAATTTAGTCATAATCAGGTAGGCCTTGATAAATTCTTAACTGTTGAAAAGCCAAACCACTCCTTAGTCTGACATAAAAATGAAAAAATTACCTGCCTTTTGCATTCAACGGTGATGGATTCTGTTGAAAGGCAGATATTCCGTCCAAGGTGTAACACTTAAACAATTTCTATCGATATCAATGTTTCACATGTACAATACCATATCACACTGAAGCAAGATCTCCCAACTGAGAACATGATTTTACTGTTTTGACGTGCAAACTGGAAAAAATTCCTGACCTTTCTGAGAGTTGGCTCAAGTGTTTGATGCAAGCTTGCGTTCTCTTCGCTGTTCGTCCTTTTTTTGCACTTTTTCTTTGGTTTTCTCTGACACATTGTTGGCAGCTTTTGCAACCTTTTTATATGCGCTAGACACCCATGCTGCACTAGAGGACACATACTTGTTCTTCATTAGCGTTGACCCAGTGCTGCTGGCTTTCTGCCCCACAGTATTGAATGCTGATTTAGTCCTGCTGGTCACTTGCAACTTTTCGTTCACTGCTCTCATACCATTGCCAAAAGCTGTCGTGCCAGCATTGATCTTTTGGCTAAGTCCAATCTTTCTATCTACGGCAGATACTTTAGCAGAGGCAGTAGCAGACAAGCGGTGCTTCTCGTCAAAAGCTTTTGCTTTACTCATGGCATCTTTACCCAACACATACCCATTGGCCAACATGCTGGTTATCATAGCTTGGGCCCTATTCTCTTTCCTTGGGGCAGTATCCAGCACCTGAAATCTTGCAGAGAGTCCACTCAGATATTAGACAACATAGATAAACAAGGGTAAAATAGTAGCTGATGAAACCCAATCTGACCTAGTGGATGGGACAAGTGCTTCCTTTTCTGTAATGGGAAAACCTCGAATCTTTAATCGAATCAAAAGCACTGAAAATGCCCACAGGAACTGCTCATTCTAATATAATATTCTCTCGGGAAATGAAATTCTACAAACCAGACGAGAGGGTTCAGATTCATTAAAATATTGTTCTTGTTCTTGTAAATTTGACCTAAACATGGTTCCCAGGCAACTCGAACCAAGTACACCTGAGTTGCAGTGCAAACTGCTTGTTTGAAAGTTTTTGAATCCTTGTGGAATAAAATGATTCAAAAAATCAAATTTTTGAGAAAATTTGACCCGTTTCAAATCCCAAATACTATTCAAATTAATTCAAAAGGGAACAAATTGTGATTCTTTGGAATTACAATATTAAAGGCACCAAAAAGGATAGAAAAGACTGATTATGTACTAAGTTCCCAACCTTTGACTGGGAGAAAGTGTGCTCCTGAAATTGATCCAGAACATCATGGCCTTCGACAGGAACAATGTTCACGGGCTGATCAACAATTGTTGCACCCTGTCAAGTAGACCTTATCAGAAAGCCACTAGAAAAATGTTCGGTCTCTTTCACATAGCCAAGGTAAAAAATCCAAATCAAGACCAAACTGTTCTATTTTACTATGATACATTCAACGGTGGAAGTACCCTGCTCACTTTCCGTACTTACAGCAAGCAGAAACAGCATCAAGTTAAATATTCATACTAGTAACTACAGCCTTGATCAAACTCCGGATCTTATGCCATGCTAATAACAGATGATTTTGAGTTTAAAAAACTGGACAGTTCTAGCAAAACTCATATTTACAATTAGTACCAATGCAGTCAGATAAAATTATAAATATAAAGTCTTAACTTCCAAAAAATACCCTACAAAGATACATGCCTATCAAGTTTCTACTTTGCAATGGAACGATATACAAAGACTCACAGATAGTAGTAAAGCGGTATCAAGCGCATCCGGATCTTTGAATGTGACGTGAGCAACCTGAAATAGTTCTTCTCTGAGCAAGCAAAAATATGGTAACCTCAGAATTATGGTAGAATCAACAATAGAAAACCAAAAATCGTACTTTCTAAAGGTAAAAAGTGATTCACCAGAGAGAGTGATAATTGTACCCACCTATGAAGCTCTACAGTAAGATCAGAATCATGCTATAATGTGCAATCAAAGGCCAAAATTTCATCTTTTTTCAGAAACTGGGAAAATTCTGCCCACCTATGAAGCTCTATGTGGTGGATCTCTCCGGAGAATGAGAAGAAGTCTTGGACGTCCTGTTGGGTAGCCATAACAGACAGATTACTCACTCGCACTGTAGCAGACTGCACATAACAAATCAACCCATTCAACAGCATCAGCTCAAAATGTGAAGGTAAGATCCAGCAAAACCCACATGTGAAATAAGCAGTATAAGGGTTGGCATCTGAGTAAAACAAGAAAGACGAACTAGTAAGTGAGGGACCAACACCATACCTGCTGCTGCATTGCCATGGCGCTCATGAAAAAACCCACACCAAGCAAGCAAGCTTGGCTTCTTCTTTGTCAAAAGGTCAGGTGAGCACTCAATGTGCAAGGCTGTGATGATTCGTTGGAGGGTGATGAGGTGAGGGAGAGGATCATCAGGACATTGTTGGCAGCTCTAACTATAGCTTGATCTGCCATCTCTCTCTCTCTCTCTCTCTCTCTCTCACACACACACACACACACACACACACACCATTTATTCCATTGTCGATATTTCATCCCCCACTTTAGGTTGTCACCCACTAGCCCTAAGATCTTAGCCCTAAATTTCACGGTGCTCAAAACCATTGCATGGGTACAATATGTTCAGCTTTTTCTAGCTCAACCCTAATTTTGATACAAGGGTTCACATTCATCTATGAACCTGTAGAATTCATAAGACCTAGTTTTGATTTTAGGGCTTCAAACGGTGCACAATAAATGCAAAGTCCATTGCTACAATCTAAATTATAACCAAGTCCCCTATATATGATGATTTGCTTATGGGTGAAATGCAAAGCCGACCTATCAACAAATACATCCATAATTGGTCTACCAGGTACATATCAATCACCCGAATACAAGGTTTTAGAGGAAGCCTTGAATAATGACAAGGACCAATCAAAGTGCACAAAACTTGTTTTTTGTGTGTTGTCCACATTCATCTCACTACTTCTCCTTAACCCTAAAACAACAATTAGGGTTATAAAAAAGTCCTAAAATAATGACTTGGCTTCCTAGCATTCACAATTGACCTTATTGTCACAAATCTCAATCTCAATCAAAAAATCCCTCTCAATCTCTCTCTCTCTTGTACTCTCTTTTTTGTCTTGTGTACCTTTGGGTACCAAAAGACGTTAATAATAATAACCCTAAACCCTAAACCCACTCACTCTCTCTCTCTCTCTCTCTCTCTCTCTCTCTCTCTCTCTCTCTCTCTCTCTCTCTCTCCACATTATGCAATTATTTGCATGAACCTGCATCTATTCTTATTATTGACAATGTGGCTACGCGTTCTCAAACTAATCCCTTCAAGTGAGGTGAGCCCTAAATTTTAATTTGTGGTGGCTCCAACGGCTAGGACCAAGTTCAAAATTCATCCTAGAGAAAGATTAATATTTTGAATTTATGGTCTAAATAGGCTCAACTTTATTTCCTCATACTACATCTACACAATTGAAACATAGAAATAAATCATCTCGTAGACTTTTGGGATAGAGTCCTAAATAATCTCACAATGGTGGTTGAAGTGGTTGATGATTATATTGACATCATGGTGGGTATAATGATCGCCATGTGAAGATCTATCAAGATCATGTCGCATGCAACCAAAAGGATGTCTGTGGAGCCAAACCACCCAACCAATAGGAAACAGATAGTCAAATAACTGCTTCACCCTCGAGCCACGGTGACTGAATGCAAGAGAGGAGAGGATCTTGGCCTTGGAAAACAGAAACCTGAATGAGGAAATGGGAAAGTTCCTACAAGAGATATAGCCTCGAAAAGCTGAGGAATATTCTCTCTAGGATCTCCAAGACCACTTCAAAAGCATTTGACCTCCTATTCTTGCACCAAAAAATGTCAATCACCATGCACTATGTGAGAAATTGTTAGCTAGTTTGATCTAGTTCATTTGGCAATTTAGGCCAATATGCGTTTCATACTTAGAGATAAACTTTATGAAGTTATTTTTAGTCTAACTTCATTTGAATTACCACTTTTGAAAAGTGTGGAAAATGTAGTAGGTCGAGATTGGGAATATTCAGATTTGTATATTTTGGTACATTGAATCTAGTCTATTTGTGAGTAGGGTTTTAGATCTAGAAGTTTCCTATTGCTGATAAGATTGTAGAAGGACATCCAAATAAGGCAAGGACCTGTTATAAGTAGTATACAAGCATGGTAAGATATACATTCTCTCTCTCTCTCTCTCTCTCTCTCTCTCTCTCTCTCTCTCTCTCTCTCTCTCTCTCTCTCTCTCTCTCTCTCATCTCATTCATGCTTATACATGAGTTCTCTTTTGGTTCATATATCCATTGGTGCACTATAGTGTTGATATCTTGCAATTTTGTGTGTAGAATGCAATTATATGTGTGAAATACAATACCTTACTATTATTGTGTGGACAACAACTTCATTTTATCATATGTTTGATGTTTGATCAAGATCTTGTTGAGTTTGCATCTTCTATGTGTAGTAGATGTTAGATTTCTACATTGTCAATGCTGCTAGATGTGTTGTAGTTCTTAACCAAAGATCAAAGGGACATATTGGATCTTAGTCATCTGATATTTCTTCACAAGGCTAGCCCCATAGGTCCAATAAGAGCATCCGAGCTCTCACAAGATTATTAATTAAATTATTGGCCTAGTCCGATATGACTTGGCATAACTAATAATATCGTACATTGGAGTATCGAATATCCAAGTCAAAGACTATTTCGAATCCCTCATATTGGACATGGATGTAACATTCTTCTCCCCTTGAACTACTTTTGTCATCAGAAGTGGAAACTAGGGAAGTTCCTCTTTATGCTTCCAACTCTTTCTCACAATCATCATCCTCAATCTAACCCTTCCACCGAATCAAGCACTCAGAGAAAGAACCAATTTTCAATTGTTTATCTCTAGTTTTGAGTACGGTTTCATGTTCCAAAGGTACAATAAGCGATAAATCCTCAAAATGGATAAAATCCTCATCATATCCAACTCTATCACCTTCATGTAAACTTGATTTTAACTGGCTTGACTTGTCCTAAAGATCAAGTTTGTAAGCTAAAGAACCAATTTTTTTTATAATATGAAGCATTACACAATGTCTGGTAGACAACTTATAATGCTTCCCAATATGCATAGTTCTAGAATCTTTTGGAATTTTGAAATATACCCAGTCATCAACTTTAAAATCTCTGGGAGATCTCTTAAGATCGGCATAGTGCTTAGCTCTGTCATGAGTACTATGGATACTATCACGTGCCACTTGCAATATTTTTTGCATATCATGCAGGAAATCCGCAACTTTTTGGATCTTAACAAATTTTGTCTCCACATTTACTAGAGATCTAGGTTAAAAACCGTACATTAGCATAAACGGGCTATAACATGTAGTAGACTCAACATATCTTTCATAGTCTAATGAGTTCTTTTTGTCTCGCCATATGATTCAAGATGATCAGTAGAACTAAAACTATGTGATGTTTCTAGCTTATGGAATAAAGCTAACCAAAAGTACTTGTAAACTTAGGATCTCTATCACTAATAATATCTCTTGGTAGTCCATAAAGGTAAAATAATCTTACAACAAAGATCTGGGCTAAATATGAAGCCTTTACAGTTGACTTTACTGGTATGAACGTAGCTAACTTAGTTAACATGTCTACTACAACCCAAATAAAATCATCTGTCGTTGGATTTTAGGAACTCCAATTACAAAATCCATAGATATGCTTTCCCATCATTTTTGAGGGATACCTAAGGGATGTAACAACCCTCCATGGAGCCTTTGAATAAATTACTTGTGCTTTTATGATTGGATTTTCAATGCTTTGATAGGGGATGTCATATTACATTTTGTTGGTTTTTTGCAACTTCAATTTTGAGAGGTTTAGAGGATAGGACTTGTGGTTTTCACAATCAAAAACATCTTCAATGGAAGTATTAAACATGTGTTGTGAAACTTTTTTTTAAGAAAAAATTGATGTAAAAAAAAAAAGCTAAAAAATGATTCATTAGTAAAGAAATTAAACTATTGTATGGGAACTTTAAGCTTTTGAATTAAGTAAGCTAGTCCACTCCGTTTAAAACCTAAATTCTTTTGGCTAAATGTTAAAACTAATGTTTATGACATCTACTTGGGTGTAACTATTGTAAAACTGTGAAAAGAGTTTTATAACATACATTTTCACCTACTTTGCGAAGCTTGAAAGTGTATATAAGGGTAAAATAAAAAAAAACCAACAATGTCTGTGAAGACTTTTAGTCCTTGCAAGCTTTCAGATTCAGTTTTGTAAATGTAATCAAATAATTCATAAAAATACCAAGAAATTGTAGGAAACGATTGGTTAAAGCATATTTGTTAGTAGTAGGATGATAAAGGAAACTGCCAAGTGGGCAGAAACTCTTGTGGTTGATTAATTATTTCTCCTTTACCTTTTCCTTCGCATTGTTGAAAATTTTTATGGATAGAAACACCTACAAACCAACCTAAAAAGAGATTCAGACAATTGTAAAGCTTGGCATAATCTCTGCTTGATTAAAGGCCTGTTAAGCTTGATGTTTGGACACACTGAGCAGCGTGGTTGTCCTTGACCCATGTCCGCCTGCCATCTCTCTCTCTCTCTCTCTCTCTCTCTCTCTCTCTCTCTCTCTCTCTCTCTCTCTCTCTCTCTCTCTCTCTCTCTCTCTCATGGATGCTTCTTCATTTTTATTCACCCTGCTTTGAGAGCAAACAAGTGGACAACAACAAATGTACAACCTCTTCAAAAACACAAGGTTTTTTAATTCACTTAACCTTCTACACCTACAAAAAAGTTTTTTTTAATCAAAGGAACTTCCCACTCCTATTTAGAAAAGAAGACTCTACAAAGAACTTCCTAATTTAAAATCCTACTAGTGGAGATTTTATTTTCCCACACTCATTTAATTGCACATCACCTTCCAAGAAATTTCATTACATGACGTTATCTAAACATGATGGTACCCTGTCCTGAGATCTATCTTGGTGAAATACCGTGCTCCACCCAAGCAATCTACAAGGTCATCCATCCTGGGTAATGGATATTTATTCTTTATAGTCACTTTCTTCACCTCCATCTTTCTTCGCTTTAAGAAGAACAGGAGCGCCCCAAGTGATTTACTAGGTTGTATATGTCCCATCCTCAGATAATTTTTTATTTGATTTGAAATCTCTGTTTCCTCTTTCTGAGAGAACCTATAAGGTTGTCTAGAGACAGGTTGACTTCCTGGAATAAACTCAATCATGTGGTCTACTGACCTAGACGGTGGTAAACCATGAGGTAATTCAGATGGAAAAACATCCCTAACTTCATTTATGATCTGTTCTTTCACTGCTTGTTCATGATCTAAATCTAATGAGTTCAGAATTGCTGAGAATTCACAGCCATTTAGATTCAAGAACATTCACACTCACAATCCATCCTGTTAATTTCCAAAGTCTTACCATTGTCTCCTGAGATTTCTATCATATGAGCAGATCCTTTCTTCCTTTTTGGACAAAATTTATCATATGTCCAGGCTTCTCACAGACAAAACACAAGTTCTCTCTTTTAGCCTTTTCCCGGGACATAAATTTCTTGAATCTCTTTCTCTTCGGCTTTCTGATGAGAAGAAAATTGAAAGTGTCGTGTTGTTCTTACGCGGCAAAGCGTCATCGTGGTGGCGAGATTTACCGGTGAAGCCAACTACTTGGGATGCGTTTGCGGAAGTTTTCAAGAAAGCTTTTGTAGTAGCTGATGACGTGGATTACTACATAAAGTTTGTGAACTGCAAGATGGGTACAAAGAGTTGAGACTCTTATATCCAGGAATTCATGGACCTATTGAATAGGGTTCCATCATTCGATGCGAAGTTGGCATTATGGCAGTTTGTCCTAGGTTTGCCAGCAGACTATCAGAACGAATGCAGGCGAAATGTGCTTCAAAGCCTCGAGGATGTGTTTCGGATTGCAAAAGCATATGATTCCACAGTGGTGGCATCTAGAAAGCAATTTGCGCAAATTCCAACCACTTTGAAAACCAAGAAGAGTAAGAAACGCGGTCCAGACCAAGAAAAATATTTTGACGAACTAGATCAAGCAGCATCGGAACCCAGGATCTAAGGAGCTTCCCTTATAGTGGTATCCGAGCTCGAGTTGCCATCGCGTCAAGAACACACAAAGTGGAGTTTAGACAAGGTAATGAGACAATGTATGAATGTGTAGAGTTATCGATAACAATTCTATGAATAGTTGGTCCATGCATAGGACTCTATTCTAGGTGAATCTATGTATAGGGAACATAGGGCTATGCATGGCTATGTGCCCAGGATGCATTAGGCTCTATATAAGAGCCCGTGTTGTTCTTACGCGGTAAAGCGTCATCGTGGTGGCGAGATTTACCCGTGAAGCCAACTACTTGGGATGCGCTTGCGGAAGTTTTCAAGAAAGCTTTTGTAGTAGCTGATGACGTGGACTACTACCTAAAGTTCGTGAACTTCAAGATGGGTACAAAGAGTTTAGACTCTTATATCCAGGAATTCATGGACCTATGGAATAGGGTTCCATCATTCGATGCGAAGTTGGCATTATGACAGTTTGTCCTAGGTTTGCTAGCCGACTATCAGAACGAATGTAGACGAAATGTGCTTCAAAGCCTCGAGGATGCGTTTCGGATTGCGAAAGCATATGATTCCACAGTGGTGGCATCTAGGAAGCAATTTGCGCAAATTCCAACCACTTTGAAAACCAAGAAGGGTAAGAAGCGCGGTCCAGACCAAGCAAAATATTTTGACGAATTAGATCAAGCAGCATCGGAACCAAGGAAGCCGAAGAGAAAGAGATTCAAGAAATCTATGTCTCGGGAAAAGACTAAAAGAGAGAACTTGTGTTTTGTCTGTAAGAAGCTTGGACATATGATGAAATTTTGTCCAAAAAGAAAGAAAGGGCCTGTTCACATGATAGAAATCTCAGGAGACAATGGTAAGATTTTGGAAATTAACCGGATTGATTGTGAGTGTGAATGTTCTTTTAGTACTACTTCTTTCTTGCCTAATGAACTTTTTCATTTAATTGGCACAGTTAAAGATCAAGGAGTAAGTATTGTCCTAGTTCAACTCAAAATTTTATTAATTCTTGTCTTGTGTAGAAACTCAGCTTGGAAACTGAAGCCAGCAATCATAGATATAAAGTTTATCTAGCTTCAGGAGCAGAGTTGGAGACTTGGAATGTAAAAGTCCCGAAGCTCCCAGTTTTGGTGCAAGGACACACAACATTAGTTAATTTTCATGTTTTAGACCTAACTCGTACTGATTTAATTTTAGGCTACGAATGTTTATTCAGTAAATCGCCTTTTCTGTTAATTGATTTTGAGAAGCATGTTCTCACTCTCAAGGAGGGTGATAAAGTAGTTACATTATTTGGCAGTAATTTTATACGTCCGTTGGATCAGATTTCTATAGTTAATAAAATGGAAGCATTGGATTATTCTGAGTATGAAGTTTTTTCAATTTATGCTATTCCAGTTGTGGATGTTCTTGAAATGAATCTAAATGGTTGTGAATTCTCACCAATTCTAAACTCAGTAAATCTAGATCATGAACAAGCAGTGAAAGAACAAATCATAAATGAATTTAGGGATGTTTTTCCATCTGAATTACCTCATGCTTTACCACCGTCTAGGTCAGTAGACCACATGATTGAGTTAATTCCAGTAAGTCAACCTGTCTCTAGACAACCTTATAGGTTCTCTCAGAAAGAGGAGACAGAGATTTCAAATCAAATAAAAAATATTCTGAGGATGGGACATATACAACCTAGTAAATCACTTTGGGATGCTCTTGTTCTTCTTAAAGCGAAGAAAGATGGAGGTTTCCGGATGTGTATGGATTACAAGGGCCTTAATAAAGTGACTATAAAGAATAAATATCCATTACCCATCATGGATGACCTTGTAGATCGCTTGGGTGGAACACCGTATTTCACCAAGATAGATCTCAGGACAGGGTACCATCAAATAAGAATTAAATCAGAAGATGTCCAAAATACAGGATTTCATTCAAGATTTGGTCGTTATGGATTTCTAGTGTTGTCATTTCGATTAACAAATGCTCCAGCAATGTTCCAACAAATGATGAACGATTTATTTCATCCATATTTGGGAAAGTTTGTGGTAGTATTCTTAGACGACATTCTCATTTACAGTAAATCCTTGGTGGAACATGTAGAACACTTAAACATCGTCTTGATGAAGCTCCGTCAGGAGTTACTCTACGCTAAAGAGTCCAAGTGTGAATTCTTTAAGCAAGAGTTGCTTTATCTTGGTCATAAGATCACAGTAAATGGGATCAAGATTGACGAGGATAAAATCAAGATTGTGATTGAGTGGCCAATTCTGGAAACTGTGAGGCAAGTAAAGTCTTTTTTAGGTTTTACACTTTTCTTCAAGAGATTTATTGAGGATTATGCTAATTTAGCAGCACCGCTTAATAATCTGACAAAAGGAATTGTTAATAAAAAGAAAAAGAGGAATCAACCTAGTCCGTCTGTTGTTTGGAACGAGGAATTGAATCAGTGGTTTGAGGAACTTAAAACAATGATTGTTTTAGCTCCCATGTTACAAATTGCAAATCCAGGTTTATCTTACGTCGTGAGAACAGACGCAAGTGATGTTGCAGTTGGAGCAGTTCTATTACAAATGGATAGGCCACTAGCATTTGACAGCAAACAATTCACTGGTCCTCAGTTGCGTTATACTACGAAAGAAAAGGAATTGTTTGTTGTAAGTCAACTAGCAAAGGCTGAAGGCCATAAGGCTAGTGGTTTGTTGCATCCGTTAGATATCCCAGATAAGAAATGGGAAAACATCTATATGGATTTTGTGGTTGGACTTCCAAAGACCCAATGGCAAAATGATTCTATTTGGGTTGTAGTGGATCGGTTAACCAAGTTAGTTGCATTCATACCAGTCAAGTCAACTATAAAGGCTTCTGATTTAGCTCAGATCTTTGTTGAAAGATCATTTCGGTTGTATGGTTTGCCAAGTGACATTGTTAGTGATAGAGACCCTAAGTTCATGGGTCACTTTTGGTCAGCAATATTCCATAAACTAGAAACTTCTTTGAGTTTGAGTTCTTTTGATCATCCTAAATCAGATGGCCAGACAGAAAGAACTAATCAAACTATGGAAGATATATTGAGGACGTATGTTTCTCACAAGCAATCTCATTGGGAAGATTATTTCCCACTAGTTGAGTTTGTATATGATAGTAAAAAACATTCTGCTATAGGTTACAGTCCTTTTATGCATATGTACGGTTTTCAACCTAGATCTCCAATAAATGTTGAGACGAAGTCTGTTAAGATCCAGAAGGTTGCTAATTTTTTGCATGATATGCAAGAAATGTTGCAAGTGGCTAAGGATAGTATCCGTAGTGCTCAGGATAGAGCTAAAGAATATACCAATCTTAAGAGGTCTCCAAGAGATTTTAAAGTTGATGACTGGGTATACCTTAGGATTCCGAAAGATTCTAAGACGTTACGTACAGGGAGGCATTATAAGCTGTCTACCCGTTATTGTGGACGTTTCATGATTGTATGTAGAATTGGTTCTTTGGCGTATGAACTCGATCTTCAAGGAAAATTGATTGCACACCCAGTGTTTCATGTAAGTTGTTTGAAACTAAGTTTATATGATGGTGATACAGTTGGATCGGATGAGAATTTATCTCATTTGAAAGATTTGTCGCTTAGTGTACCTTTGGAACCTGAGAAAGTGCTCAGAATCAGAGATAAACAATTGAGAAATTGTTCTATCTCTGAGTGCTTAATTTGATGGAAGGGTCGTACTGAGGATGATGATTCATGAGAGAGAGTTGATAGCATAAAGAAGAATTTCTCAAATTTTAATTTCTAAGGATAGAAACGGTTTAAGGAGGGAAGAATGTTATGTCCATGACCATTACATAGGATACAATATACTCCTAGTCTTGGATACACAGTACTCCAGTGAAACAAGTTGTTAGTTATGCCACGTCATACTGGACGTGACCCGAAAGTAACTAACATCCTTGTGAGGCCCAGAACACACTAAGTGGAGTTTAGACAAGGTAATGAGATAGTGTATGCATGTGTAGAGTTATCGATAGCAATTCTATGAATAGTTGGTCCATGCATAGGACTCTATTCTATTTGAATCTATGTATAGGAAACATAGGGCTATGCATGGCTATGTGCCCAGGATGCATTAGGCTCTATATAAGAGGACCAAACTCGTCCTACTCCTCATCATGGTTCTTGATTCATTGCCAGGCTCTCACTCTACATTCATGCTTCTTGTTCCTTGGCTTGGGGGTGAGGCATCCTTTTGTGTTTAGGATTTGTAAGCAGTTGAGTACGGCACTAAATGACATGAATAATCGTAATCAGATCAGCAAATGGAAGTTTTTCATAATTAATAAAATTTTGAGTTGGACAATGGTTCAACTCATCATTTTATTAATTCTTGTCTTGTGCAGAAACTCGGCTTGAAAACTGAAGCCAACAATCATAGATATAAAGTTTATCTAGCTTCATGAGCAGAGTTGGAGACTTGGAATGTAAAAATCCCGAAGCTCCCAGTTTTGGTGCAAGAACACACAAAATTAGTTAATTTTCATGTTTTAGACCTAGCTCGTACTGATTTAATTTTAGGCTATGAATGGTTATTCAGTAAATCGTCTTCTCTAAGAAGCATGTTCTCACTTTCAAGGAGGGTGATAAAGTAGTTACATCATTTGGCAGTAATTTTGTACGTCTATTGGATCAAATTTCTACAATTAATAAAATGGAAGCATTGGATTATTCTGAGTATGAAGTTTTTTCAATTTTGCTATTCCAGTTGTGGATGTTCCTGAAATGAATCTAAATGGTTGTGAATTCTCAACAATTCTAAACTCAGTAAATTTAGATCATGAACAAGCAGTGAAAGAATAGATCATAAATGAATTTAGGGATGTTTTTCCATCTGAATTACCTTATGCTTTACCACCGTCTAGGTCAGTAGACCATAGGATTGAGTTAATTCCAGGAAGTCAACCTGTCTCTAGACAACCTTACAGGTTCTCTCAGAAAGAGGAGACAGAGATTTCAAATCAAATAGAAAACTATCTGAGGATGGGACATATACAACCTAGTAAATCACCTTGAGACGCTCATGTTCTTCTTAAAGTGAAGAAAGATGGAGGTTTTCGAATGTGTGTGGATTACAAGGGCCTTAATAAAGTGACTATAAAAAATAAATATCCATCACCCAAGATGGATGACCTTGTAGATCGCTTGGGTGGAACACGGTATTTCACCAAGATAGATCTCAGGACAGGGTACCATCAGATAAGTATTAAATTAAAAGATGTCCAAAAGATAGGATTTCATTCTAGATTTGATCATTATGAATTTCTAGTGTTGCCATTTCGATTAGCGAATGCTCCAGCAACGTTCCAACAAATGATGAACGATTTATTTCGTCCATATATGGGGAGGTTTGTGGTAGTAAGGCTTAGACGACATTGTCGTTTATAGTAAATCCTTGGTGGAACACGTAGAACACTTAAAAATCGTCTTGATGAAGCTCCGTCAGGCATTACTCTACGCTAAAGAGTTTAAGTGTGAATTCTTTAAGCAAGAGTTGCTTTATCTCGGTCATAAGATCACAGCAAATGGGATCAAGATTGACGAGGATAAAATCAAGATTGTGATTGAGTGGCCAATTCCGGAAACTGTGAGATAGGTAAAGTCTTTTTTTAGGTTTCACACTTTTCTTCAAGAGATTTATTGAGGATTATGCTAAGTTAGCAGCACCGCTTAATAATGTGACAAAAGGAATTGTTAATAAAAAGAAAAAGAGGAATCGACCTAGTCCGCCTATTGTTTGGAACGAGGAATTGAATCAGTGTATTGAGAAACTTAAAACAATGATTGTTTTAGCTCTCGTGTTACAAATTGCAAATCCAAATTTACTTTACGTCGTGAGAACAGACGCAAGTGATGGTGCAGTTGGAGCAGTTCTACTACAAATGGATAGGCCACTAGCGTTTGAAAGCAAAAAATTCACTGGTCCTCAGTTGCATTATACTACGCAGGAAAAGGAATTGTTCACTATAATCCATGCACTTAAAACCTGGAGACACTACTTGTAGGGTAGTAAGTTTGTAATGTATACGGATCACTAGCCTCTTAAGTATTTTTGCAATCAACATGATCTTCGGGGGAGAAAATCTTGATGGGCTGAATTGATGCAAGAATTCGATCATGAAATCTGTTACATAAGAGGCATCTTTAATCAAGTTGTAGATGCTCTTAGTCGGATCGGTGAACTGAACGAGTTGTCATTCACCCAGATTTCTACAAATCTATGTCTTTCGCTGAGAGGAAAATATGAATCAGGTTCCCATTTTGGTCACATTTGGAACATTGTTCAGACCGGAAGAAATATGGACAGTGTTGAGTCAAAAACATAGGGGACTCAACTAACTAAGAAAAATAAGAAGATTGTGGAACAGTTCACCATTCAAGATGGATTACTATTTCCGAATAGGAAAGTTTGCGTACCTAGTGATGATGAGCTCAAACAGAAGATTTTGTTTGAATATAATGATATATCCTGTGCAGGACATCTATACACAAGACTCTGGACTTGGTTAAGAGAGAATTTTATTGGCCAAAGCTCAAGCCATATGTCGAGTCATATGTTGTTAAATGCAAGCCCTGTCAGCTAGCAATGGCTGAACGCCATAAGGCTGGTGGTTTGTTGCATCCATTAGATATCCCAGATAAGAAAGGAGAAAGCATATCTATGGATTTTGTAGTTGGTCTTCCAAAGACCCAATGGCAAAATGATTCTATTTGGGTTGTAGCGGATCGGTTAACTAAGTTAGCTGCATTCATACCAGTCAAGTCAACTATAAAGGCTTCTGATTTAGCCCAGATCTTTGTTGAAAGATCATTTCGGTTGTATGGTTTGCCAAGTGACATTGTTAGTGATAGAGACCCTAAGTTCATAGGTCACTTTTGGTCAGCAATATTCCATAAACTGGAAACTTCTTTGAGTTTGAGTTCTTCTGATCATCCTGAATCAGATGGCCAAACAGAAAGGACTAATCAAACTATGGAAGATATATTGAGGACGTATGTTTCTCATAGGCAATCTCATTGGGAAAATTATCTCCCATTGGTTGAGTTTGCATATAATAGTAGAAAACATTCTGCTACATGTTACAGTCCTTTTATGCTTATGTATGGTTTTCAACCTAGATCTCCAGTAAATGTTGAGACGAAGTCTGTTAAGATCCAGAAGGTTGCTAATTTTTTGCATGATATGCAAGAAATATTGCAAGTGGCTAAGGATAGTATCTGTAGTGCTCAGGATAGAGCTAAACACTATACCAATCTTAAGAGGTCTCCAAGAGATTTCAAAGTTGATGACTGGGTATATCTTAGGATTCCAAAAGATTCTAAGACGTTACATACAGGGAGGCATTATAAGTTGTCTACCCATTATTGTGGACCTTTCAGGATTGTACGTAGAATTGGTTCTTTGGCGTATGAACTCGATCTTCAAGGAAAATCAACTGCACACCCAGTGTTTCATGTAAGTCATTTGAAACTAAGTTTACATGATGGTGATACAGTTAGATCGGATGAGGATTTATCCCATTTGGAAGATTTGTCGCTTAGTGTACCTTTAGAACTTGAGAAAGTGCTCAGAACCAAAGATAAACAATTGAGAAATCATTCTATCTCTGAGTGCTTAGTTCGATGGAAGGGTCGTACTGAGGATGATGATTCGTGGGAGAGAGTTGGTAGCATAAAAAAGAATTTCTCGAATTTTAGTTTTTAAGAATAGAAACAATTTAAGGAGGGAAGAATGTTATGTTCATGACCAGTACATAGGATACAATATACTCCTAGTCTTGGATACACGGTACTCCAGTGAAACAAGCTAAATTTGGCCACAAAAGAGCCTAGAATCCAAATACATGGGAAGATCCCACATGCAAACTGAATTTCAACTATTTCAAAGTGAATTAACTTGTTGGAAATTTCAGATCCTTCACTAGTTTTGAGCTACAGATGCTAAAACTCCAAAAAAGACACCAAAATTGATTTCCTAGCACAATTCACCATAAACCACAATGAAATTTGAGAGAGATATAGAACATGCAAATTGAATTTGGGAAGATCCACCAACTTGCAACATTGCTTCTCTCCTTGGATGAGAATACTAGTTGAATACCACTAAGTGGAGTTTAGACATTAAGAGAAGCTCCTTAGATCCTAGGTTCCGATGCTGCTTGATCTAATTCATCAAAATATTTTGCTTGGTCTGGACCGCGCTTCTTACCATTCTTGGTTTTCAAAGTGGTTGGAATTTTTGCAAATTGCTTCCTGGATGCCACCATTGTGAAATCATATGCTTTTGCAATCCGAAATGCATCCTCATGGCTTTGAAGCACATTTCGCCTACATTCGTTCTGATAGTCAGCTGGCAAACCTAGGACAAACTGCGTAATGCCAACTTCGCATCGAATGATGGAACCCTATTCCATAGGTCCATGAGTTCCTAGATATAACAGTCTAATCTTGTAGTTCACGAACTTTAGGTAGTAGTCCACATCATCAACTACTACGAAAGCTTTCTTGAAAACTTCTGCAAATGCATCTCAAGTAGTTGGCTTCACCAGTAAATCTCGCCACCACGATGACGCTTTGCCGTGTAAGAACAACACGACACTTTCAATTTTCTTCTCATCAGGAACACCGTGCAGATTGAAGTAACTACTCCACTTGGCGAGCCAGTCCTCGACGACCTCAGGTTTCTTCTCCTTCTTCTCATCCGAATAAATCTCTAGTTGAAAACCAAGGTTGGGTGAAGACATCAATTTGACTTGATTCAAAAGAACCTCCATTTGCTGATCTCTTCCCAATGGCCAGGTTTGTTGCAATACCTACAATTTCCAAGTTTATTTTGCCTGAAATGGCTGCATCCTTGACCTCGGCCTTGATTCCAATTGCCTCGATTTGGGCCATCATTGGATTGTTCTTGAAATTGTTGGAATGATCCACGATTTGAGTTTCCACCTCTTGATTGGTGTCTTCCACGACCAAATCTACCACCACGTCCCTTGACTGCAAGAGCTTGATCAAATTCCTTGTTGTGATGACTCAAGTTCTCTTGACGTTGTTCTTCCTGCAAAAGCAATCCACCTAACTCTTCTGATTACAATTATTCATGTCATTTAGTGCCGTACTTAACACTGACAAATCACCATATAAGATGGTGCACCTGGATTTGCAGCCTGATTTGAAGTTTCTTCGGCCATCTCGATATATCTATCCTGAAAATTACTAAATTTAGTTAATATCTGATTAACTCATAATGAAGTACTGTTGACCAAAAAACTGACTAAAATTGACTCCAGTATGATCAAATCACTATTTTTAGTCAATTTCATAGATATTACAAGAAACTAAAAAACTAAAAAAAAAAACTAAAAAAATTTGAGTTTTTGCACTTTTATATTTTTTATGATTTTTTTACGTTTTCTTAAAAATTCATAAAAAATCACAGTCAGTTATTAAGCAATTGAAATCGAAAATTCGATTTACTGTTCGATTTTTAATTTTACTTCATTAATGTCCATCAAGCATGCAAGACATACGACATTAAATTGATTTTTTACTTTACGAAATTTTTACGTAAAAATTCAGTGCTACGGAAATTGTCAACTATAAAATCCAGTTTTGTATCTACCTGTCAGAGTACATGCGTATGACCACTCAAAACAGATTTAACCAACTCATGCATGTCAGAATCACTCAGAGAAACCACATGTAGACATTCCATGCAAGCACGGTACCTCAAAATAGGAAATTGTCATGCATGCAATCAGAACAATTGGAAATTTTACCAATTTTGCTCACAAAATTGCAAAACTTCAGATGCTCATATCTTTGGCTACAAGACACCAAATTGGGTGTTGTAAAGCTCAGTACAGAGGGAGACCCAGTGAACAAGACAGTTGCCACATCAGCCTGCCACCTAGGACTCACACATGTGAGTTCAGAACAACCAATTAAGTTGTAGGAGGGCGCACTTTTTCTAAACCAATATGTCCAAAAACATGCAAACACTCAACCAAGCCTAAAATTGATGATCCAAACAGTCTTAAATGGTCTAAAAGAGTTCCATGAAGCCTTCATACAGATCCTATGAAGTAGTATGGGCTGAGAACCATGAATTCTTGGTTTCTAGAAGTCAAAATTGCTATAAACTTGATGGAATTGAAACATAAGCCTCTACCATCAATTTATAGGTCTGATAGCTTGTTGGAAAGGTGAAAAAGAATACAAATCATGCTGGAAAAAATCCAGAATGATCCTCTTATGGATTTAGAGAAATCCATCCCCCAAAATTCACCAAAATTGGTCAATTTTTGACATTTTTTGACTTCCTACAAACCCAATTGCTGGAATTCTTGGCTCTAACTTCTAGGAAAGCTTCAAAATACTATGATTCATCTTTTTCCAGCTTCAATTGATGTTCAACAAGCTCCTACCATCCAATTTCATGAAAAAAACAAGCAAAAATCATCAATTTTAGCCCTTTCTAGGTTTTTTCACCATGCACAATTGGAAATTAATGGCAAGAACGATTTCCAAATCCACATGCAATCCAAAATATAGAGTTACAACCAATCAATTGATCTGATCTTGCTGGATTTTGAATTCTACCCTCCATTTTGTGCCAAAAACATGGAAAACAAGCCAAATTTGGCCACAAAAGAGCCTAGAATCCAAATACATGGGAAGATCCCACATGCAAACTGAATTTCAACTATTTCAAAGTAAATTAACTTGCTGGAAATTTCAGATCCTTCACTAGTTTTGAGCTACACATGCTAAAACTCCAAAAAAGACACCAAAACCATAAATACAATGAAATTTGAGAGAGATATGGAACATGCAAATTGAATTTGGAAAGATCCACCAACTTGCAACCTTGCTCCTCTCCTTGGATGAGAATACTAGTTGAATACCACCAAGCTCCAATGAAAAGCACCACCTCTCCAAGCTTGTAAGCCTTGCTCTGATACCACTATAAAGGAAGCTCCTTAGATCCTGCTTACAAATCCTAAACACAAAAGGATAACACATTTTGGAGAAACCACCCAACCAAGTAGAAGCATCCAATCAATCTCTAGAAGCCTCACCCCCAAGCCAAAGAAGAGTGAGAGCCTAACAACGAATCAAGAACCATGATGAGGAGTAGGGCTCTTATTTAGAGCCTAATGCATCCTGGGCACATAGCCATGCATAGCCCTATGTTCCCTATACATAGATTCATCTAGAATAGAGTCCTATGCATGGACCAACTATTCATAGAATTGCTATTGATAACTCTACACATGCATACATTGTCTCATTACCTTGTCTAAACTCCACTTAGTGTGTTCTGGGCCTCACAAGGATATTAGTTACTTTCGGGTCACGTCCAGTATGACGTGGCATAACTAACAACTTGTTTCACTGGAGTATCGTGTATCCAAGACTAGGAGTATATTGTATCCTATGTACTGGTCATGGACATAACAATTATTGTTCTCTCATTTCCCTTGATGCTGCTTGTTCCTTGTGTTTTGATAGCAATCCATGGCTGGATGACCCTTCTTGTGACAATGGATACACTCAATCTTTGGATTGAGCCAGCATGAATCGACAGTATGTCTTCGCATCTACATCCATGTTGCCATCTATTGTTTAGGCTTTTCTTTGTTCTTCCAATTGCTTTTGTTGGCTCCCTTTGATTGTTGGTCTTGATCCTGCTTTTGGTCTGACTCCCTCTTAGACTTGAATTGCTTCTTTGGCTTCTCCTTGTTGCCGTAGAGAGCTTGACCAAAACGTAAAGTGCTCATGGGCTTCGACTTCTTCTCGAATCTTGATCACTGCCTTTTCAAGTGTCATTGTTGGATCCTTCGCTAGCAATGTTCGAGTTGTCTGGAAAGATCTTGGTAAAGCTCTTAACAGGTAGGTGAACTGCTTCTCTGTTGATACTGCATTCTCTGTTCCGGCATTGTGTAATGAAAGGAACAGATCCTTCATCTTTCTGATAAAAGAGGTAAGGTCTCTGCCATCTCATCACAGATTTGTCAGTAGATCTTCAAAAAGCATGATCTGGCTGCATGATTTCGTCTGAAATCTGGTAAGCTATGTATCCCACATCTCTCTTGCATTAGAGAGTGTCACGAGGCTAAGCGTCAGGCTATCTTCAATGGATGATGACAACACGGCTACTGCCTTGTCGTTATTCTCTCTCCAATATCGTAGCTCTTTGCCAGTAGTTGTAGGCATCTCTTCGGTGCCATCTACCAGGGCCATAGACCTTCTCCCTTCAATATGAGAGAGGTCTTTATCTTCCATGCTAGGAAGTTGGACCCGGCTGAGTCGAGGATTGTGCAAATCTTCGACTATATACTACTGATCGATGCCATTATTGTAAATTATGTTCTTCAACTATTCATTTTGATTTCTTGTTCAGAATGCTTGTCTTTTGGATCTAATAGCTCTTTAGCTATATCAAGGCTCGGATATGAGCCTGTTGTGGCTCTAATACCACTGTTGAGAAATCTTTGCTCTGATACCATTGTTGAGAGTGATTTTATTCTCTAAAAAGGGTGTAGTGGGTATCCAGACACAAATTATTTCGTCATTTGATACCCGCCATTGAGATTCTCACAGAAACAAACCCAGATGGAATTTGATTGTGTCCTCGGATCTACTGCCCTCTGTGACAAGATTTACAATCCTACAAAGTGAGAACAAACACTGTTGACCTACGTAGAATTTACTTATCCATTCGACAAGGTAAAAAACCAGCGTGCAAAATAAAATTGAAACCAGCTGATTACAAACATACAACTATCAGACAATTAAGCATGCGATCATGTTCAAGACAAGAAACTCTTCTGCATAAAACATCTATTGCATTATCAGAGAATTTCTTAAGCAATGTTGTGACAAACCACACAGCACGTTGGCGCGAAAGAAACTCTGTCTTTCACGAATCAAAACTTGTCGCGCTTACTAGCAGACTTCTTGAACCTTAGCTTGCTGGCTACACAATGTTGAGCTTACATTGGTATCTTGTCAATCTACTTCGACTGCATAAATGATGATCAAGATCTACATGTATGTCGAGAGGAGGACACGATTAGCAAATCAGGAGATTACAAGAATGGCTGATTAGGCACGTCCTAACGGTATCTTGTCAGTCTCTGGAGGATGACGTCCTCCTAGTACTTCCGCGATCTCATCTGTTCTTTCACGCATGGAGATCCGCCATCATTTGGGTCTTCGTGGTTTGTGTTCGTGTTCATGTTCGTGTTCGTGTTCATGTGACCTTCAGTCAATGAACGTTTGGCCGTGGTCTTTGTGTCTTCAATCCTCGAAGCTTTTCTGTTCATGACCACGCAGTTCCCTTGTTTGTCTTCTACCTTGAGCTCTATAGCTATCATAGCTTTGTGGCCAAAAACAATTTGTTTCTTCATCAATACATGTCCAATCCAGGCTTACAGCACTAGAAAGCTCTGCAAAGAGTACTGAGGTACATTCAAGCGACGAAGCACTATGCTTTGAGCTATAATGGTAATACAGAAGCTGCACTCATTTTAGTCACCTATTCAGATTTAGATTGGGCAGGAGACGTGGATACCGGAAAATCTACATCAGGATATATTTGTTTCTTTGCAAGAGGACCCATTTCATGGAACAATAGAAAGAAGAAATGCATTTCGTTGTCCTCCACATAATCCAAATATGTTGCAGCTACATCAGCAGTGAAGGAGATAATTTGGCTAAGAAGGCTACTGCAAGATCTGCAATTCCCACAGATCGGTCCAACAATATTCCAGTACCACAATCAGAGCTGCATAGCTCTATCTCTGAACCCATGTACTCATGCTAGAACTAAACACATAGAAGTTCAGTTCCATTTTCTTAGAGAGAAAGTTCAGATTAAAGATGTTGTACTAAGTTACTGTCGTACAGACAGTATGTTGGCTGATATTTTGACAAAGCCATTGTCTAGAGATAAACATTCTACTTTAGTAGATATGATAAATCTCAATTGCAGTTCAGATTCATAGTAGTAAGCTTAAGGGGGAGTGTTGGAATTTAATCTTACTCTTACTCTTCCTAACTACCCTCCTTTCTTCTCTCAATTTTACTCTCTCAAATGAAACTTGCTAGAAATGAACTATTTTTTTAACAGTCTACATTTTTTACTGATTGTCGCTACAATCTACATTTTTCCTCACAATTTCTGATAGGCGAAAAATCCGACACCTGACATTGTCACCTTTATTTTTGCGACACTTGTGTTAACTCAGTTTTTAGACCATTTTAGACACTTCCAGAAATGCAACACTGCCTCGAGAAAAATGCGAAAAACCTGACACTACAGTTTTACATGGGATTCTACAAAGGCAAAAAATGCGACACTCTGTATAAATACAAAGGATTCCAAGTACAGATTCACACTCCAATAACAACTGTTCTAATTAGTCAGTTAATCAGCTACTAAGCGATCTTGTAAATGTAAAGCTAGAATAATACAAGATCTTTCAATTGCTATATAGTAAATGAGCCATTGAATCGAAGACAAGAGGATGATCAAACAAAGATCAAACGACCAAAACAGGTCTTCTAGTAGCTAACTCCTCAGAGTTAGTGAATATATAGAGAGAGAGATATTCAGGACTTTAGCAATTGATTTGAATCTATAAGTAGGATCATGCACTTCTCAGTGCAATTGTATTGTGGTCTGATTGTTGTTTTACAACATTATTATATGGATTCGCTATTGTTCTACGTCTTTGTATTCTTGTTGAATGAAATTAACTCTCACTCATCTTATGCAAACATCATTATAAAGAGAAATGTATGGTTGTCTCTGACACCTGAATTATTTCTACATTCTCTTCATATCAGTTATCAGCATTAGAGAATTGCATGGTTGTCTCAGATGCCTAATCGTTTTTGCAATTTCTCTTTCACGACAATCTAAGACTCCTACACTGATAATCTTATTCAGCACAAAAAAATAGCTCGTAATCTCCATTCTCTAAGTAATCCATGATTTTGTTAACACAGCTATTACTGTTCTTTCATTATTGTCTTTCATCTTGTTGGTATCTTGACGATCTCCATATAGCCAGCAGACTCACCCAACAAATGTGGTATCAAAGCCAATAATTTGTATTTCATGAACCAACATGGTGGACAAACCAACCCAACCAATCCTAGATCGAAGGATCTAGCCCCCAAGCTATGGATCAATCTCAAAGAGGAATGAGACATCACACCAGCGGCATACGACTACCAGTTTCACAATCAATTGAGAGCCCAACAGGTATACTTATACCCTCCAAGGCCCATGCACCACTAGTAGTGGATTGTGACACCTCACTGGACACCTCTGCAGCCTATCTGGGCCACGTCATCCAGTTCCTCAATGACTCATTGATAGACCCATAAAAATCCACCATCATGATTTTAGGCCTACAACCATTAATCATGACCTTATGCACATAAAGGGCCCAAATCCCTTATAGTCACAATTAACTTATGGGTTGTTGGTCTACTGATCCCTAGCGTAGACACGCTACCCGAGACCAGTCGTGGGCATGACAATAATGAGCATGCAACCCAGTGATGGACAACTTGCTTCATCAATCTTTAAAAGTTTTTTTTGAAAACACACCTACTGTCCAGTGATGGATAGTAGCATCATCTACTCATAATTCTTTGAAGGTTTTTACAATTCTTAGGCTTGTTGTCTAGCAATGGACAGAAAGCAAGAACACTCTTTAAATGATTGCTGTTTCTTACATTCATACCTCCTACTATCCAGTGATAAATAGAAGGACTTTTGATGGCTCACCTCTGAGAAATGGTTTTACTCTTTGTTCTTATAATGAATTGATATTCTCAAACATCATTGTTACATTTCCAAGTCTCACCCTACGATACTAAATTGTTATCAATGCTTGTGATAATGTAGTGTCATCTTTTACTATGGCCTATTATCTTCTACATTTTGGTTCTTAATGGAACCAAGCATTATCGTACTCAAAGCAAAGGTATGCTATCTACTGAAACTTCACAAAGCAGACAATTTAACACACTCCATATACTTCATCTAAACACTTACTCTTAAATGTAGCTATGGACTAAAAAGACCATTTTATTGTCGTTATGATATAAAGATAAACCTTCATAGAAAAACAACAATGGCAGGCTCTCAAAAAGCCTCATCTACAAACATTCAGGTATGACTTCTCTTTATCGATTTGTATGCGAATTTTACAATGCACGAATAAGAATGAGATAAGTATTTTCTTATACCTTTACATCTACATCTCTTCAAAAACACTCTTTCCTTTAAATAGCAAAATAAAATTTAATTTTAAAAAATGACTTAAGAAAAAGATACTATTTTCCAAAGAGCAAACTAAGTGATTCTTAAAAGAAATCCTTGCCAAAAATCTAACAATAGGGACTGAAGAAACAAAACATTTCTATTACCAAAGCTTTGCTAGCTTTCAGCCCTCTGGCTGAAAAAAAATGTTTGCGAATGCGAAAGTCAAAAGACACGAAGCTAAAATGTTTGCGAACACCCTGGCGAAAAGACACGAACACGTTATATTCGCAAAAGAGAATTTTTCACGGTACAGCAGGAGAAAGTCAAATGACGTGAAAAATCAAACGACTCGAAGCGACACGAAAATTGTCGTGACACCTTTTCTGCCCTCACGTTCCAAAAAAAAGGACCAGCAAGATCATGCAAGTACCCAGAAGTACAGATATCTGATCTGATAACATGATGTCAACAGATACACTCTAGGTCATGGCTAATCTGCCACTCTTGAAGTTCGTGATTAGCTGTAGATGTTTAATCACTCTAATCTAGAAGCTACACGAGGCGACTATATACTTTCTGGATGATACTTGATACACACACATGAAGTAGTCTAACGCTAGTAAGCAAGAAGACGAAAAACACAGAATACGAGTCCGCCTGCATGCGAGACAAATTTTGCATAGGATTTGTAGATCCACAAGTCCGCTAGTAAGCGAGACATTACTCGTGGGAGAACTGTATTTCTCTCAAGCCAACGCACTGCATGGATCTGCATGTAGTGCTTGAAGAATCATAAGAATCAATAGATATTTTTTGTAGCCGTTGCACACATATCACTCTTATCTTGTCTGATCTTGAATGTAAATTAGTCTGCTGCTATTTGTGTGTCTGATTCACTTGTTCATTTAATTCCACACCTTGGTTTGAATTTTGTTGAATGCTACATTAATTTGTTAAAGTAGTACAGCAGCGTCTATTTACATTCTGGAGGACTGTAGGAATGATACAATTGGCAATGACCAGCAATCATATCTGAAATCCATCCGAATCATCTTGTTGTGTTTTGCGTATGTGATCCATTCGCATTAGTGGTATCAGAGCCTACCTTGTCATAATCTGACATAGCCAAGGGCTATCAGATCCAGGAGGCCAAGCATTCAAACAAACAACCATCAACAAGAGAATGCACTTCAAGAAGCAATGGCTTCAATCAGCAGCAAGATCTGTACAGTTCTGGATTCTTCAGGGTCTAACTTGCTAGCCTGGAAAGTTAAGACATCATTGACACTCAAGGGTGAAGGTTTATTCCCCTGGGTGGATGGCACAGAAGAGATACCTATGACATCAAGCAAAGAGCTACGCAAGTGGAGAGAGAAAAATGACAAGGTGTAGCCTTGCTATCTTCATCCATCGAAGATAGTCTCACACTTGACCTGGCTACACTCTCCAAAGCTAAGGAGATGTGGGATACACTGCTCACAAAATTTCAAACAAAATCACGAAGTCAAATAATGATGCTGGAAGATCAGTTGAACCTACAGTGGGACGACAAAGATCTCATTCTTTGTAAGGAAGATGAAGGATCTATTCATGTCACCACACAACTCTGGAGCAGAGAATGCAGTGTCAGTTGAGAAGTAGCTCACTTACCTGTTGAGAGCCTTGCCGAGATCTTTCGACACAACCAGAACCTTGCTCGCGAAAGATCCAACCATGACCCTCGAAAAGGCGATTGTCGAGATTCGAGAGGAAGTCGAAGCTAGAGAGCACCTTGATCACAAGGACGGTTCTGACCTGGCCCTCTACGGCAACAAAGAAAAATTCAAGAAACAATCCAAGCCTAAGAGAGAGTCGAATTAAAGGCAGGATCGTGATCAGCAAGCAGAGGGGACCAGCAAAGGCAAGTGGAAGAGCAAAGGGAGGTCGAAACAACAAGGTGGAGAGAAAAAGACTTGCGTGAGATGCAAAAGAGATGGGCACACAGCCATCGATTGTCGCCTGAACTTGAGGAACAAATCAACACAGAACAGACAAGGCCCTTACCCCTTGCCACTTGGTCCTCAACCATTGGACTATAGTCCTTGGCCGTTAGCCCTTAGTCCTTAGATCTTGGCACTTAGCCCTTAACAATTGGACCTTATATCTCGGCCCTTAGCTAGTTGGCCCTTAGTCTTAGCCCGTAGACATTGGCCCTCGACCCTTGGCTAGTTGGCCCTCAGTCCTTAGATAGTTGGCCCTCAGTCCTTAGACCTTGACCCTTAGCTGTTGGCCCTAATATCTAGGCCCTTAGCCCTCAGCCAGTTGGCCCTTAGTCTTAGCCCTTAGATGTTGGCCCTCGATCCTTGGTCCTTAGATGTTGGCCCTCGATCCTTGGTCCTTAGCTAGTTGGCCCTCAGTTCTTAGCTAGTTGGCCCGAGTCAGTCTTTAGCTAGTTGGCCCTCAGTCCTTAGTCAGTTAGCCCTTAGTCCTTAGACCTTTACCCTTAGCCGGTGGCTCTAAGTTCTTAGTCCCTGACACTTAGCCCTTGGTAGTAGGCAATTGGCCTTAAGCCCTTGCCTCTTGGCCCTTAGTTCTTGGCCATTGGGTCTCGACCCTCAGTCCTAATCCAGTTGGCCCATGGTCCTTAGACCATGACCCTTGACCCTTACATGTTGGCCCTCGACCCTTTGTCCTTAGACCTTGATCCTTAGCCGTTGGATCTTAGTTCTTAGCTGCTGGCCCATAGCCCTTGGTTGTCAACAATTAGCCCTTAGCTCTTGACTCTTTGCCCTTGGACCAATGTCATATTCGTAGACGATTAGTCCTTAGCCCAAAGCCCTTAGTCCTTGACCTTAAAGATTTTTTTTTCTTGTAACTTGCATTATTGTTGTTCATTATTCTTTTAAAGTTTTTTGTTTTTTCTAGCTTTATAGATTTTATTTTTGAAAATAGTAGTTATTTTTTAATTAATTCTTTGATATGTTTTGTACTTTTTTATTCTCATTAATTTTTTTATTTTATTGTATTTGTTAGTTTTTTTTTTGTGATTTTATTTTTAAAGTATATTATTGATACATTTATTTTATGATTTTATTTTGTTGTATTCCATTTTTATATATCTAATTTATTGTGTTATTTTGTATTCTATTTATTTAGAGTTTTATTTTGATATTTTATTAAATAATCAATTTTTGAATTTTTATGATTTATTAATAGATACATTCTATTTTTTGATAATTTGTTAATAGTCGTATTATTTTTTTTGATAGATTTTTCTAGTTATTTTATAATTATTTTGATTATATTTAATTTTTTTTGTATTATTAAAGTTATTTTAAATTTTATATTTAATTAACCTTTTTGAACATATAATCTATTAATGTTATGATTATGTGATGTTATTTGTTTATTCTTTTAATTTGTTTATTCTTTTATTTATTTTTGGGTTTTTTGAATTTATAATTTGTATGTGCGTTTGTACTATTGAATGCTTTTCGACTATTTCTCTCTCTGTTACTGATACTCTCTCTAATGACTCGCGTTGAATGTTTGACTCAAAGTATGCATGGCTGTTGTGGACGTCTAATTTTATTGCTTTTTTTCAGGGTTGTCTAAGACACCTACATGGATATTCTTTTGATCGAAAGAATGATCTAAGTAATAGTCGAATTCTGCAATTCGATTCGATTATTTTTTTCTTTCTTTTATTGCTAACAAAATTATCTTTACCACATCAACAGAGTGGTCAGAGCTGATAACCATGCACCAACATAATAGGAGGTCAAATGCAATAGTACGATGTTGGAGGGAAAAAAAAAACTCTCATCATTCAATTTATTGTATTCCAAAGCATAGATCCTCTCATCTCTTGCATTCAGTCACCGTGGCTCGGATAATGAAGTTGTCCAGGGGTTTTTACAAAGGTCGGTCACCATTAAGAGCCTCCAAATTCAAAATTTAGTGTATTTTTTATGCTTTTTGAACATAAATAACTTTTGATAGTGGATCTAAAACCTTTGAACCTATATACAAGCCGAAAGATAGGTAGTATTGCCTCTAATTTGAGCCCTCATTCACCCAATTTCGGTATTGGGAGGCTTAGGCACCGATCTCCTATACTTTTGCTTGTTGGCGCCCTCTATAGAAGCTAATTTTGGTTGATCTGAGCCTATGCTTGCTTGTTGGACCTGTTTGGAGCTTCTATGCCTCTCTAATGAAACTTAGAAGAGTGCTTGTAACCTTTGATTGAATGCATGTTGTGTTGGAGTTGGATTTTTAGTGAAATCTCCTTGTGAAAGTGCGCCCCAACTAGTTTTTTGGACATTTACAACTTGCACATGCGAATTCCAGATGGCAGGGTGACATGGCAATCATCTTGCTAGCCCACTCTCCCTCTGTACTATGCTTTACAATGACCAATTTGGTGTCCTGTAGCAAAGTTATGGTCGTCGAAAGTTTGGTAGTCTGTAGTGCTAAATTTGCAAAAAATTTGTAATATTCTGATTGCATGTTAGTGTGTAAAGTAGCAGTGTGCATTCCCAATGTTGAAAATAATTTTTTGAATCAATTTGCATGTCTGATTGAGTACACGGTTCAGTGAGTTATAGTAGTTTGCTCAGAGGAATTTCATGCATGACTACAGTCTCTATAAAAGCTAGTTAAGAAGTTGATTTCCCAGTGGTTAGGCAATTCGATGCTAGTTATCAATTTTCACAGTTTTGGTCCATATTGAACGAAGTTCAAAAATCCTAGATACATAAATTTTGAAAAGTCCCGTCAAAGTTCGAAATTGTTCAAAATCTATCAATTATTGATTGAATGAAATTAAGCTTAAAAAGGTGATAGACCTTGTTAAGATGTAATTAGCTAGAAATAAGGTCCAATATTTTTTCATTTTTGGACAAAAATTTCTAATTTGTCAACTGATTAAGCCAATTCCTCATTTCAAGTAATTAATAATGGTCGACGATCACGCAGGTTTGAAAGGAACGATACCTATGCCGACCTACAACGACCATGAGTTTAGACTCTTATCTCCAAGAATTCATGAATTTATGGAACAAAGTTCCATAATTTGATTCAAAATTGGCCCTCTGGCAATTTGATCCTAGGTCTGCTAGCATATTATCAGAATGAATGTAAGCAAAACATGCTTTAAACTTTCGAGGATGTCATACGAGTCGAAAAAGCCTATGATTCCACGGTGGTGACATCCAAGAAGTAGTTTCAGGCTAATCCATCGGTAGCCAACCCGAAGAAGGGGGAAAAATGCATTTGGGCAAAAAAAAAAGTCAAATATTTTGACGAACTTGATCAAATGACATTAGAATATAAGCAAAAGAAACATATGTCCCAGAAGAAGGCTAAGAAGATGAATGTGTGTACAGTTTGTAATAAGCCTCGACATGTTATGAAGTTCTGCCCGAAGAGAAAGAAACCCGCAACCCAAGTCATTGAGATGCAAGGTAAAGAAAATCTAAAATTAAAAATTGATAGAATCGATTGTGAGGTAAATATTCATTCAGTACTACTTCATTCTTACCTGATGAATTATCTCGTCTTAAAGGCACAATTAAAGGACATGAAATTAATATATTGGTGGATAGTGGTTCAACTCATACTTTCATTAATTCTTGTCTTGTGCAGAAACTCAGCCTGAAAATTGAAGCTAATGATCATAGATATAAGTTATATCTAGCTTCAGATGTGGAGTTGGAGACTTGGGATGTTAGAGTTCTGAAGCTTCCAATTTGGATTCAAGACTATAGAGAGTTAATTAATTTTCATGTTTTAGATTTAGCACATAAGGACATTATTCTGGAGTATGAATGCTTATTTAATAAGTTTGATATTGATTTTGAGAAGCATGTGCTCTCATTTTAGGAGGAGAATAAAGTAGCTACACTATTTGGAGACAAATATGTACATTCATCTAAAATGATTTCAACAACTAATATAATAAATTTTTTTGATTTACAATATGAAGTTTATTATTTGTTTGTGAAACCCTTTTTGGATTTTTTTGAAATGCGTCTAAGTAGTTGTGAATTGTCTAAAATGCTAACTCAATGGACTTAGATCACGAGCAAATAGAAAAAAATAAGATCATAGATGAATTTAAAGATGTTTTTCCAGCTGAATTACCTCATGGTGTACCACTTTCTAGGTCGGTAGACCACATTTTGTAATAACAGAGAGGAAGATCAAAACTATTGCGCTCTAATTCAGTGTTCATGGAGCTTAACCGCAGAACTGATAAGTAGCTGTATGTATACACATGGCTAACCGATTAAAAGAGTGATTAATGTGTGATTTACAAACAGGATTAAGGCACTATGTGCTGTTGGCAGTCGCACTCAAACAATATCTGATTCAGTTGGAGATTTTGTTCGGCTTTGACAAATGTACTGGTGAGCGGCCAAATTGATGATAATGCTTAAAAAATGAGTGCTCCTACTGTCCATCACTGGACATTAGGAGTAGAATAAGCAAACATAGAGTAGGTAAAAAGTATTTGTTGTCCATCATTGGCCAGGATACACCTCAACCTTGTGATCCATCATTTGCAAAAAAAAGTGTATGCAATCTGTCCATCGCTGGACATCTACAAACATTTATACTAAATTAGAAGCTTCAAGAAGACAATAATAATGCCTTTCCATTGCTGCCCATACACCAAGTAAAGCATTCAGATGAAAATGCAGATAGTTGATTCATCGTTGTCACAAAAGCCTTTATAAAGTGACATGCCACCATCGCGACTAGTGAGGCGCGCTTCAAAATTATTTACTAAATGGCACAATCTGTCCATCGCTTAACATTTTACCATAAAAATTTAATACGAAACCTCCTTTGATGAGTATACTTAACCATACCTAAGAGCAATCTTCGAAAGCATCATACCGAATGCTACAAGCATCAAGAGAGCGAGCTACTATAGTAAAATGGTGAATGAAAAAGCACTTCCCGTAAGAAATCTTTTGCCAAGTGATGAGCTGGTACGGCGCAATTGCAGTAGCAGAGAGAGAAGCGAACTCTTCATGGTGTAATGTAGAATAATCATCGAAATTGCATGCTTTATAATGTCATGCAGTGTGGCTTCTAGGAAGATTACGAGTGAGAGAGGGAAAATAAATTTTCCTCCAAATAGAATTTTAAAATTTAGAAAGTCTTGTAGAGCTCTATGAAAATTGAAGTGGGAAATTCTTTTAGTTAAGCAAAAGAAAACTTTTTTATGCAAGTTTTGAAGGTTAATTGGACCTTGTACTTTTGAAGAGGTGGTGCGTCAATTGTTGTCCATTTGTTCAATAGCGAAGTAGGGTAGAGATAAACGAAGGAGCATCCATGAGAGAGAGAGAGAGAGAGAGAGAGAGAGAGAGAGAGAGAGAGAGAGAGAGAGAGAGAGAGAGAGAGAGAGAGAGAGAGAGAGAGAGAGAGAGAGAGAGAGAGAGAGAGAGAGAGAAGACTGCACTTAGTTCCTGTTGACAAAGCAAGCCTTTATGTATAATCCAACAAGATAAAATATAGCTAAAAAGTAAAATAGATTATTAAAAAGCACCATAAAGCATAACCACTTTCAAGATGTCTAGTTGATACCCACCACCATTTCACATAACAAAACCGCACAAGTTAGTTTAGTGAGGAAGACAGGTGTCATAGCTGAACGTCAGTTGTTATTCATGTCCAAAAGAAGTTATACTACTTATAGCTTTGCATAGCATTTTAAAACACAGTCCAGTCTTCTCAAACAAACCGTATTTTGGCGATAGGCCAAGCCGTTATATCACCATATCAAGATGAGTGCCATGCTGATCAGTTTACGGGCAATTAGTCCATATCAGTTCATTTTTAGCTATAAAAAGAGTATGAATAGTTTTAACCATTTATGTTTTGCTTAGCCAAAAGACTTGGTGTGGACACGTGTGCTAGTATTAGGGAAAATCCATGCTAACCCAAGTGACCCTTACAAAGCAAGGAATGTCATGCATTAATGTCCATACTCCTGAGCATATCCATGCTTTCCAGTTTTATCTCACCAAAGGTCTAAAGTAACACTTAAAAGAGTAGGGTTAAGTATTGTCATGATTGTTATACAGAAAATCATATAACAACCATGGTATATGGACATTGCTTTGGATAGACATTATTAAATATTAGTAAGAGATTTCCAACGTTTTTACTAGGTATAAGGGCAGATCCATGCCATTCTAATCCTTTTGTAAAAACTAAGTATCTTACGCATTTCCATGCTGTCTAAGACCATTTTATTGGAGTCCCTGATGCGAATAGATCGTGTACACAAAATACAACGAGATGATTCAGATGGATTTTAGATATGATTGCTAGTCACTGCCAACTGTATCATTCCTATAGTCCTCTGGAATGTAGACAGACACTGCTGTACTACGTTAACAGATTAATATAACATTCAAAAAAATTCAAACCAAGGTGCAGAATTAAATGAACAAGTGAATCAGACACACGAATAGCAGTAGACTAATTTACATTCAAGATCAGACAAGATAAGAGTGATATGTGCACAACGGCTACAAAAATCAGACAAGATAAGAGTGATATGTGCACAAGGACTACAAAAATCATCTATTGATTCTTTTGATTCTTCAAGCACTGCATGCAGATCCATGCAGTGCGTTGGCGTGAGAGAAATACAATTTTCCCACGAGTAATGTCTCGCTTACTAGCAGACTTGTGGATCTACAGATCCTATGCAAGATTTGTCTCACACGCAAGCAGACTCGTATTCTGTGTTTTTCATCGTCTTGCTTACTAGCGTTAGACTACTTCATGTGTGTGTATGAAGTATCATCCATAAAGTATATAGTCGCCTCGTGTAACTTCTAGATTAGAGTGATTAAACATCTATAGCTAATCATTAAGGACCAATGGCGAAAGGCTAAGGAAGATCCACTAATATCTTATAAAGACATTTAAATTACACAAAACTATTTCATGATAATTTCAAACAATTTCAAAACCTGGGTATATTTATCCAGCTATTTACATTGTGTGTTATAAATTTACATCTATGTATGTATGTATGTTTCAACGTATGTTGACATCATAACTTCTTTGTGTGTGTGTAGTGCTTGCAATGGAAAACGATCGTGAGAAAAATGTCCACGTTGTCTTGCTATATCGAAAAGAAGTCATTGCATTCGGTCAAATTTTGAGTACTGAACCAAGCCAGATGTGTTTCTTTCGTGAAATTGGCACAGATAAATGCCTGGTGAGTATATCAAAAGTGCTCAAGATGGATTGTCCATTGCCATACCCACAGACGGGTATCACTCATTTTGCAGACATTTATGATAATTTGTTGGACGTAATGACAAATAGATTATTGTGGGATAACAATGACGTGGTGAGGATTGACGATCTTGCAGTCTTGGCATGTCATATCTATAACAACAATGATATTGTTAATTGTATGGATTTTGATGGAAATATAGTTTGTTTGGCTAGCTTTAAAGGTTACTGCAGTTTTGACAAGAATCAGTTGTTTGCCACTATAATGTTAATATCGGTAACAAATGAAGGAACCATTCAAAATGCCATGGCAGATGACGGAGTCCCATTTTACTCACCGAATAAATCGATGATATGGTGTGTATCGAAACTTTATTTACATGCTACGAATGCTAGGCACGTATCGTTCGACGAGACAATGAATGAGTATTACACTTATTATGATTGCAATTACAACAGATCATCAACACGTATGCAATGTACGACTACCTTCAATCACGACAAAAAAACATCAACAAAAACAACACATAATTCTGATTTCCTCACTGGTGTAGAAGATGTCAATCATAATAATAGTGCAAACTTCAAATGGATTAGTTATAGTTCAGATGTTCTCACTGATGTGGATGATATCAATGCTCATGATGTGATTGATAGCAATGCTACAAGACCAACTATGTACAACTTTGATGTTTTGACAGGCGTGGATGATGTAATTGGTTATGATTTGACACGATCGGCATACAACTCAGACATCCTAACTGGGATAGATGATGTGGTTAACAATAATGTATCTCGACAAAATGGGTCTAGTAAAAATTTATTGATGCATATGAGAAATGTTAATGTGGAAAATGGACACTGCAATCCATCTCAAGCGAATGCTATCACCGACATTCACAATCATAGACTTTCTCAAATGGCAAGACAATCCAAGAAGACAACAGGTGCATCCTCTGCAACATTGCTTTCTATTGCTTCTAGACAACATGATTCAAATTTTTCTATGTTTGATTTTGATGAAGACGACGAGATAGGTAATTGGAATGAAATGTTAAAAGAATCTGCATCAAGAGTTGGTCAATCACACGAGAAAAGTTTTGAGAGTCCAATGCAACATGGTCCAAGTTTTGAATCTTTTGGAGCTTCTCAAAATTGCAAAAAAAAGCGTGTGCTTGCATTTGTCACTCTGAAGAAGGCAGATTCTGTTTTATCGCCAGGACATATAAAAGAAATTTTGATGCAGCCTTGTTGTAAGAAATTATGTATACGCAAAATCACTTACAAAGAATGTGAAGACTTGAGACTAAGTGTATGGAGAAAGCAAGGATCGGATAGACATAATTACCTTTTACATATGTTTGGGTGTTTTTTGAAGGCACGATAATTCGAGCCTTGCGTGCAATATGTGGGAAGAACCCTGTTTAAGACTTAAACCTATAGTTTCAAGTAAAACCATATGTTCAAAGGCATTTCAAGATCTATTGGGAGTTTCCCATGGATTGTTTTGGCAGATAAAATAGCGTGCACATTCAAGATGGGGACTTGCTATTGTGCGTGGAACCTTAGAAAAGCATGCTCTACTCCAACCGCATCTTCAACATAAATCAAAAGATGGAGTAGTTCATTGTGAACATCATCTCCCTCTTGGCATGTCTAAAGGTGATGTCTTCAATTCCATCAACAAAGAACTTCAAGAAACTAGCATGTCCACAATGTCCAGAAGTACATTGTATCGTGGAGACATGAGTTTTGATATGTCAAGACTCCAACAAAACAAAGAATGTCCAAATGCAAGATTTGTGATGAGCTAAAAAATGCGATCGAAACTTCTACTGATATTAAAGTGCGAGATCGCCATATTGCAACGAGAAATCAGCACTTATTGCATGTTTTTAACTCAAGAAAGCTATACACATATTGGAAAAAAGAATCAAGATCACATCCAGAGCAATCGTTGTGCCTTATTATTGATGGCATGGATCAAAATACAACAACAGTGTCCCATTTCAAAAAGACTCCTCCGTGATTGGAAGGTAACCATTTTTTGAAAACGCATGTTTGTGGAGTGCTAGTTCATGGATTCAAATTGCTCTGTGATGTGTGGATAGACACCTTGCATCTGCATGACAGTAATTAGGTGGTCACATCCATTATGCGAGCAATATGAAAGGTGCAACTCGCACACGACAATCTCCCTCCCATCTTACATATTCAAGCTGACAATTGTTGGAGGGAAAATAAAAATAGATTCATCTTTGGTCTTTGTTCTATGCTTGTGGCACGTAACATATTTCAAACTATTGAAATGGGGTTTTTGATGGTCAGACACACGCATGAAGACATCGATCAAGTTCTTAGTGTAATCTCTAGGGCATTGAAATGTAAATCCGTTCTCACTATGCCCGATATGTTAGGACGAATTGGCCAAAAGATAGGTGGTGGTCGTACTGAAGTAGAGTTGTTAGAACGAATGGTGGATTGGAAAGGATTCATAGAGCCATTTATTGTTCATGAAAATGATGATCTAGAAGGACACACCAATCCTCACTACTTTCGTTTTCAAAGTTGAATGGCAAACCAACCATGCAGTGGAAGTATTATTGCACTGATGGAGACGATACATGGAGTGAACCTTTCAGATTGTTGCACTCTTTGCCTTCAAAAGAGTAAGCGATCTTTTTGGCACCCACAAATGAACTGGACAATGATGAGATGAAAGGATTGATCTCCTTTAAATATGGACAATATATGTGCGAGAGGTATCCAGAATACAAAGATCAAAATTTCTCATTTGTGGATGAAACCACAAAACTTGTTGAGTACCTCACAAAACAAAAGAATTTGCCACTATCAACATACAACCAAACAACTTTTTGGCCACAATCTTTTACAATTTCTTTTCAACCTTCAGGATGCATGCCTTCTAATGTGAACACTGAAGTCGAAATGGATACAATAGAACTCTTACCTCATCATTATTGCGAACGGAAAGGAGATGCACCATTATTGGAACTCATACCCAGTAGAGAGGTTGCAATGGACAAATTTGTTGCAATACAACCTCCAGATGAAGATCTTGCAATGAGAGCCTCATTTTGGATGGCAAAGGTTGTCGGAGTAGGGACCCATGCTGATGGTATGGTCACTTCACTCAAAGCATTATGGTATGAACCTAAATCCACTCGAAGACATGGAAACAATCATTAGGGCCCTTTTTGGACTCAAAAAGGGCCTCTTCACTAATTATAATTAGTGTGAATGATGACATGTGTACCAATAAAAGAGTGACAATTGAGATAGAATGGTCCATATGGCATGGCACATCCAATGGCTTAGATGAATTCCTCAAAATCTAAATCACCCACTAACCACACTATAACTTTACTCCCCTAGCCCCTTATTGATGACAATGTCACGCTCAAAAGCAAGGCACAAATTTGAATTTTGAATTTGTGAAATGCTAAAAAAAATTTAACACTTTATCAGTATTTTTTTTAGGCTTGTTTTGGAAAGAAATTGGGTTGCAAATTTTTTTGTATTTCATCTTGAAATGTGGACTAAAAATAGGGTACAAAGGGGATACCCCCCCTTGTACCATTACAAAAAATTGAAATGTAGGGGGTTGGTTACATCCCCCCCTCCCTGCTCCCTCCTGCACGGCCACCCGCTCCCTCCTGCACGGCCATGCTCCTGCTCGCAACCCCCCTTAGGGCCACTGGTCCGGTTCGGCGCCCAAATCTCGGGAGAACCCAGGCACGCACCCGGGTGCCTCCCTCTTAGCTCGGGTCTTTTGTACCCTTGTACCACCCGGGTGTCGGGAGGTGGGCGCCGAGCCGGGTCAGTGGCCCTAAGGGGGGGTTGCGAGCAGGAGCCCTTCACGGCAGCGGAGACAGTGGTTGTGCAAGAAGGAGCGTGGAAGGGAGCGGAGGGGGTTACTCCCCCCCCCCCCCCCCCCCCCTTGCATTTCAATTTTTTGTTTTTTAATGGTACAAGGGGGGTACTCCCCTTGTACCATGTTTTTAATTCACATTTCAAAATGAAATGAAAAAAAATTGCAACCTCGTTTCTCTCCAAAACAAGCCTAAAAAAAAAAAGGATGAAGTGTTAAAAGAATCTCAACACTTCACAAATTTAAAATTAAATAAATCTTTTTACAAGCATTAAATTTCAATCTTTATTTATTTAATATACTAGGTTCAAATGCAACCTATGTGACTAGGTTTTAACTCAAGCTAAGCCCAAGGTGAATTGCCACATAGGACTATTAACAAGTTAATTAAGCCAGATTATCAAACTTGTTTAGGCAAGGAAGAGGCCCTTTTTGAGTTCAAAAAGGGCCCTAATGCCAATTGACAACAAAGAATTATACGAGGACTGTCTTTCAAAAGACTGGGTTCCAAACAATGACCATGTAGAAGATGTAGATATTGATGCTATGATGCTATGATTTATGCATGGAAAACCAAGGCAAAGAAGATGGTAAAGAAACATGGATATGATGTCGAAAGATCAATATCTATTCCAGAAATCTCTCGAGCACACATCAAGGAGTATTTGTACAAATTGGTTGATGCATGTGCAACTGATGTTGATGAGTACTAGGTTTAAGTTGTAAATTTTTTGCTAGTTGCAGTTCTAGCCTGACAATTTTGTAAAAACCCGGTCTTTTGTATGCTAGGGTGTGGGCATGTCACCCCATGTTAATTCTATTCCATGGCATGTGTATTGTAAGACCATGAGGAAGTTGTAATGTGGAAAGTTTAATGACTTTTAGAGATTCTAAAGGATCAAAATAGTTGCTTTAAATTTGCAACCTTTAGAATAGAATAATCTAGTCTAAAAGGTTAAAATTGTGTATATTCTACTCTTTGGTCTTGGCAAATGCACGATGTGCAATATGATTGTACATTTTGGTTCAAGATCTAAAATTGCACCAAAGAGGAGCACATTTTGTAATAGTCATTTAACAATTAGAAATCAATCCTCGCCTATGTACATTTGCACATACTTTTCAATAAAAATAATATTTTGCCACTTCGGTTACTGAATCCATGTGTCTTAATTGCAGTTTTGTGTTTTTAAACTAGTATGCAAATTTATTATGATCATGATGCTCTTACGGAATGATGTTTATTTTAATAGTGCATAGTCTAGTAGCTGAACTTGGATGATGTTGCAACATATTGATTGTTACAATAACATCTCAAATTAGTTTCTTTCTCTCATTTCTTGAACCTTTGTCTACGCAACTACTTTGAAGATCCCAATGTTTTATGTCTCTTGAGATGTCATAATTGTAGGTAGTGAATGTAATTTTTATAAGCGATACACTAAATTTATATATAAGAATATAAAATTACAATTGAAATATTAAAACGAGTGCATTTAAATATGTGGTCCAAATTTCATTTCCATGTTCTATCCCGAGAGAGAGAGAGAGAGAGAGAGAGAGAGAGAGAGAGAGAGAGAGAGAGAGAGAGAGAGAGAGAGAGAGAGAGAGAGAGAGAGAGAGAGAGAGAGAGAGAGAGAGAGAGAGAGAGAGAGAGAGAGAGAGACCAGGGGGATGGCAAAATCCTAAAAAAAAGTCCAATTGTTTTGCCAAAGTCCAAAATTAATTGATACAATGTTCAAGGATATTGGCAAGAGATTTCTACCAAACGATCTTATCATGGATTTGGTGAGGTGCTGCTATGATGGATCCTTTTGTTGGTTTTTTACTTCATATACATACAAAAGGATCCACTCAAAAAGTTTCACAAACTCCTTGATCCTACCAAGCTAGTTTTTGAGGTGTGAAAAAATGGTCAAAATCTATCTTGGTTGTCTTGTGTCTTTTAATTTGTGAGGAAAAGATCACATGTGTGGAGCATGTTCCCACATGTAGAAAAAGTCAAAAATAGTTTATGATGATCACTTTAGGGGTATCACAAAGTTTTATGTCAAGTTGTGATAGGGCCAAAAATTGGCATAGTTGGCAAATTGGTCAAATCCACATGTAATGCCAGTGAGCCAAAAGTCATTTGTGATGCAAACTTGAGCTATGTAGGCTAGTAAATAGGATTGTGACACTTGTATTAATGTACTTTGATGAGTGATGAAGTCAAAGTGTTGGCTTTGGTCAAGGGGTCCAATAGGAATTGAGAAATCTTGAAGAATAGAATTGGGACACTATCCTACAGAATGTCAAAGGTGTCCTAAAAGCAAAGGCACCCTATAAATCTATTCGTAAGAGTGACGCACTTTTTGCATTGTCATCACCAACAGTCACTTCAGCATTGATTGACGTCGCACCCTTTTCACGCTCACCCCATGTAGTTGTGCTAATAGACTGGACAACGACTGCAGCCACCCACGATCTCTTACAGACAGCACATCCACTGTACTTTCCACATCTGCACACTTGTAATATAATGTATATATACTGGATACCATTTGTGTATTCAGTTTAACGAGGTTAATGAGTTATGAGTGAATGAGACGAAGTAGATGCCTTGCACATTGATTCTTGATTGTCAGCAATAAGATTTTATTCCTTTATAGATTGTATAAACTTCATAGGGCATGCGGTTTCGTCCGCTATTGTATTGTGCTCTACCGCATTATTGACATGTATACATGATATACTTAATATGATACAGTTCTTTGTTCTGCGTTCAGATCTATGTTAATATTGTTATACTTATCATTCATTCTGTCTGATCTTTCTAGTTGTTCTTTCTGGTAATAGACGACTAACATTTGGTCTTGTCTTTCGCGAATCATTCGCGACTAATTATCAGTCGAGCACCATCTAGCTCTTCGCGAATCATTCGCGACGAATAGTTTGTCTTACTATTCGCGACAAACCATTCTTCTGGAGTTTCATTCATTTATTAAAGTTTGGCTACGTAATCAAGAACGACTGTGATTCTCATCACTACCGTTTTGTTTGTTCTGATAGGCGTAGTCATGCTTACGGAGAGAGTCGTATAGCTCGTTCCGCTGCGCACAAACATTTTCTGTTCGAGTTCGTTTCTCGTTCGTTTCTTGTTCGAGTTCGTGTCTCGTTCGTGTTCATCTTACATCTTTGAGCTTATTTTTCGTTTCTAACATACAACACCTTTTCTCAACTCGTTCATCTTCCTCTCTCCAACAGAAAGGTTTACAAGTAGTTATTGCAAATGAGTCATGATTTGGTTGGAGACTTCACCAAATGGATGTGAAGTCAACAATCCTAAATAAGGATCTCGAAGAAGAAGTTTACATGATATAATCATAAGGCTTTAATGTCGATGGACCTGAAGGAAATGTGTGCACATTGAAAAAGGCCTTATATGATCTAAAGCAGGCACCCAATGCACGGTATGATTGTATTGACAAGCTTTCAAATGATTTTGTAAGAACTTTTTCTAATCCTACCCTATACATCTTTACTTCTATTGAAAAAGTTATTTTGCTGGTCTTATATGTTGATGATTTTGTAATCATTGGAAATGATAAAGATCTAGTCAATGTTGTTGAAGCTAATTTATGCAGATGCTTTGATAATGACAAATTTAAAGCACTTGCACTATTTCCTTTGAGTTGAAGTCATGCAAAGTGAAGAGGGGATCAAACTACCGTAAGGAAAATATGTTGATTAGCTTCTCAAAAGATTTTACATGTTAGAGTCCAAATACACAGCTACTTCGATTGAGGCGAGAAAAAAGCTTTCTAAGTTTGATAATGGTCTTTCTTTTAATGCAACCTTATTTCGTCAACTGATTGAAAGTTTTATCTACTTGACCACAACTAGACGTGATATATGCCATATATGATGGTAGCTTGGTAGTCTTGTTCATGTCTTCGCCTACTAATGATCATTGGATAAGCGGAGTTTAGGTTATGTTAAGGGAACATGCATTATGGCCTAGACTTTAGGCTATCTACCATCACTGCTTGGTTACGTAGATGTTGATGGAAACGGGAGAGGCCATTGATGATAGCAAATCCACCACAAGCTATGCCTTCAATATTCAAAATGCTAGTTTTTCATGGTCAAGTAGAAAACATGACACTATCTCTCTCAACCACTGAAGCTGAATACAAAGCTCTAAATTTTGCTATTCACTAGGCTATCTAGCTTAGGCACTTATATGGTGAGATTGGCATCATGTAGACGTGTGGCAATAGGATTTTCAATGACAGTCAACAAACTGGCATCCAACTAGGTAAAAATTTGGTCCTTATCACAAGAATGAAGCATATTGAAATGAAATACAATTTCATTCAAGAGAAACTACTTTCAAAAGATGTGGAGGTGGAGCAATACAAAACACGAGACCAACTAGGTGATATATGTACAAAACCCTTGAGCAAAGATAAAGTTGATGTGTTTAGAAATAAACTTTCTATTTTCTTGATATGTTAACTTCAAAGGCGAGTGCTAGAAATGAAGTTGATACATAAAGTATAATAGAAAAGATTTCTTTGATGGTTCCTAAAATCAAGCCCTTAGGAGCAAAAAGACGACTCCTTAGGGAAATGACCATTTCTAAGGAATGGGTCAATGCATGTCCCCAAGGAAAAACCTCAGGAATGGGTGGTACACTAATAGACAAATGAATTCAAAAGTTCCATGGATCATTTGGAGGTGTACGAGATTACCCAATTGCAAGGTGGTGGATGGATGTATTCCAAAAAATACTAATTGAGAAAGATGCACTTAGCTGACAAAGTTTGGGTTACATTAACTTGTTTCTTAGTACAAGTAGCCACTAGTTTTGCTATGACTTCTTACTATCGTCCAAAGTAGAGAGTGACTATTCAAGAGAGCTTCAGAATGATGGATTTATGAGAGTTCAAAGATCGCGACAATAAATAAGCGGAAACCAAAGCACTAGTGTATTGGATTAGACATACAGAGCAATTGGCTTCTAAAAACAGCCATAAGTTCATCGTTTCTCCACCAATTTCAATTCCATAAAGACCAATTACTAGCTGAAGGAGGTCGGTTGAAAGGCAAATGCAAATAAAGAAGCAACTAATAGATGTTACATCGAGGCTGGCTTAAGATAAATATGCTATGACTGCTAAATGTTCATATGTGTGTTCTTGCTCCTATGATGCAAGTTACTTGGCTGCAAAAGAATCAAGAAAATTGAGCCTCGTGGTCCTGGGAAAATAGTGAGAAATAATGACCTAGTTCAATTCGTATCAAGCTAAATTTTGCATTTAAGTTAGACCAATGCATAGAAACCAATGTCTACCATCACCAGTAATCAACAATGTATCACCAAAAAACTGCCCACTAGTTAGACTTCAGGTCACACTGAAAGATTTGTAATGTTTCGCATGTCCTTTAGCACATACAAGTAGCATAGTAAAAATTCAAAAAATTTCTTCATTCTTGTGTGTCTTGATGCTTTGTGCTTCAAATCATATGCATTCAAGGCTCATGAATTTTAGGGGATAAAGTAAGCCAACCAAAATAGAGTTTGATAGTTCTAAAAGCATAATTCTGGGGCAGTTCTTGTAGAAAAGCCTGTTATTTTGTATCCTGCAACCTTATTGCCTCCTCATGTTGTAATCATAAATTTATTACCTATACTTTCTAGATCTAGGTATTATATAGCATTTATTATGAGATTCACCAACTGATCTTAACATTCCTTGATAGCATTGTTTTCAGGAAGCAACGTTGTTTCTTCCTGCCAATTTAAAAACCAGAAAGATGATCTGCTGACATCCGAAGGTTTTGAAGATCTATAAGTTCGTGGCTTTGGATGAACAATGCAGATACTTCACTTCATTCATCGGAGCCATATCATATAATCAGCCTCAACTGATCAACCAATGTCCGAGTTTGATGTCCTTATTCCAAAAGTTTCTGGCTCAACAGAAAAGTGTCACGGTCACTGCAGAGTTTTATGGACCATTGAAACAAAAGGCAAGTTGATTGGAAGAAAATATAGTTGAAGTGGAAAGTAAGGCGGAGGCAAACTTATGATGCTGCACCGAATGCAGTTGTCAGTTTCACGAGCCGCCTTTATAATGCTCCTGCAATTGTGGAGCTCTTGCTTAGTTGTTTGCGATTTTGTGTAATATGCAGCCCCTACACATCTCACATCCTCGGATTTGTGATAATCAAACAGATGATTCGATGAAAGGTTCTAGAAATTTTTTATAGATATCCAAATATACTTTATGACACAAAAGAAAACTGTAGAATTTTTTAGGAGCTTTCATTTGAGATAGGAAATACACCCATATGAATGGATACAATGAAGCCATGCCTTACTCTTATTAAAATTAGAGTGAAAGATTGAGATGAAATTTAAGAGCAAAGTTCCAAACTGCAAGAAATGTTTGTCATCAGGCTTAACTAGTTGGTGAGTCCCTGTAATCGCAAGGCTATAGCAATCTATGATACTCGTGATAATATTAAAACTTACTTTAACTAGTATTCTCTGAAACTGTAACTGTAGCTTGCCTACATGACATGGTCTAAAACATCAGGAATTTCTTACCCTTTTAGCAGCCAACATCAATAAGTACCATAAGTACAATACTATCTCAAGTTCAAAGCTTATCATTTTATTGTGCATATTACATCACTTATTCTAGAGGAAAACCTCTGATGTTCTAGTATGCCTTCACAATCAAAAGCATAACCTAAATTTGCATTACAAAAAAACGAGCAAAATGGGTTGATCGATAATTATCCTAGTTATTGAGCTTCTAGTATGACTTTTCCTTGATTTGCCTTGTTTTCCCTCAGGCGATGTGCCTCTGACGCCTCAGTAAGAGGAAAGGATCGTCCAACTGGAATCCTGAGCTTATTTACTTTGGCAAGCCTTGCTATTTCATGTAGACCCTCAACATCTGTCCTCATAATAGCCCACCAATATTCTGCTTACATCATGAAATACGTCAACCATGTTATAATATGATCGCTAAACAACTTGGTTGCTGACCTTTCTAAAAATCAAAAACTTTATCTTTGAAAGAAGCATTATAAGCACAAGATTCACTCTTTTGTCAAAAAGTCTAACTTAGGTTCAGAATTGACAAAATCTCTCTCTCTCTCTCTCTCTCTCTCTCTCTCTCTCTCTCTCTCTCTCTCTCTCTCTCTCTCTCTCTCTCTCTCAGCTCCATTATACTCCTTTGCCTTTTCTTTCTCAGCAGCAATTTTCTTTTTGAAGTACTTTTTCTTTCTTCTGGAGCAGCTCAAGTGTCTGGGAAGGAAATGCAAACAGGAAAAATAAGTAGCAAAATAACACCTAAATTGACAAACTAACTCTCTCTCTCTCTCTCTCTCTCTCTCTCTCTCTCTCTCTCTCTCTCTCTCTCCATCGCTGTGCTGCCATGGGTCCCCCCAACGCCCTGCTGCCGCCATAGAGCAGGCAGTGCTGCTGCCCCTCTCGTTCTCTGCCTCCTCTGATGGCCCTCCAAAAGTTCCTTCCTCTGCTCCATTCCGTCCCGCTGGGCTCCTTCCTATTCTTATCTCCTCCACATCTGCTGTTAGCTCCTCTTCTCTTCAAGAACCACAACCTACAACAAACATTCCATACACCCCTTCTAAATCAACTGAACTTTTTTCTTCTTGGCAAATTGATCAGTTTAAAGCAGATTTCCGCACCTTGACACAAGAAATTTCATAGTTGAAGGAAATAGTGTCATCTTTGATCAGTGAAAAGAGCTTGTTGCAGTCTAAGGTTGCATTACTAGAGCAGGTTGCAGCTTCGGAGTCTACAACCACGATGACACGAGAATTGGAACATAAGATTGAAAAGCAAAAAGAAGAGGCACTTTCTTGGGCATCCGTATTGAAGAAAGGTACCAAACCAAGTGCTCCCATATCCTTAGTCATTTCAGCCACCATTTTGGAAGAAAAAGCCAAAGAGCAAAAAGCCCACAACATTAGAGTTCGAGGATCCCGGATACATAGGATGCCATGGCTGAAGCTATAAGCGATTCCTTGACACCAGTTAGGTCACAGGATAGATGAATTAGATGCTGGATGGAGGACCACCAGAGAAGCAGCCACATTGAATATCTGTTTTACTTCCATGGAGAGTCACGGAGAGGCTTTGCGTTGTAGAGCCAAGCTGTGCAGTACCACTATTTATATGGATGATGACCTTACATATATCCAGGTTGGGGAAAGGCGTAAAGCCTTCCAGGAGGCCCGAGAGTCTGCACTTTATTGAGAGCAATCTAGCAGTTCCCAGTGCTAGGGATTTGGGATCCTCGGGTTTGGGAGTACCTCAGAGCCCCATTGTTAGAGATCTAAACACCACAGTAGGGCAAACACTAATTGCTCCACCCAACCTTGCCAACTCCCTGATATGGAGTAAGCCCCTCCTAGCCCAGTGTGAGGACTGGTAGCATGCATACAGCCAAGTGTCGGCCACGTGGCACCGACGTGGCCGACTGCACTTCGGGACCCAACGTGGGGCCCTATCCTGCCGACAGGGTCCCTAAGCTGTGTTAGGTCCGCCATGGCTATGGTCCGTGCCGGGGCACACTACTCACACTGTCTTGCCCTGTTGGACGTGTACGCTCGACACGCCCCTAACTGTTGTATTTGACCTCCTAAGTTCTCTAGGGTTTGGCACTAGTTACAGGCTCGTAACACTCCCTCCCCCTTAAGAACCATCTTGGTCCTCTAAGACAAAGTCTGGAAATAACTTGCGAAGGATGCTGCCCTTTTCCCAAGTGGCATTCTCAACAGGCTGATCCGTCCACGTGATTAGATATTCTTGGAGAGTATGATGAGTCTGCATCTCTCTACTACTAAGGAACTCCAGCGATGGATCTCCCCGAAAAAGACTTGGTGAAATCCCTGATTTCCGGTCCTCCCTGGCTTTGCTACTATCAACAACTACTTTTCCTCCCAAAGATGGAGATGGATCTGATACCAGTGTTAGAGATCTAAACACCACAGTAGGGCAAACACTAACTGCTCCACCCAACCTTGCCAGCTCCCTAATATGGAGTAAGCGCTTCCTAGCCCAATGTGAGGACTGGTATCATGCATACTGCCAAGTGTCGGCCATGTGGCACTAACATGGCCGACTGCACGTCGGGACCCAACGTGGGGCCCTATCTTGCTGACAGGGTCCCTAAGTTGTGTTAGGCCCACCATGGCTATGGTCCGTGCTGGGGCACACTACTCACACTGTCTTGCCCTATTGGACGTGTAACTGTGGTATCTGACCTCCTATGTTCTCTAGGGTTCGGCACTGGTTACAAGCTCGTAACACCCATCCACACCATCTCTAGATTGAAGTATGGAACTGTGATGGCCTACACTCATCTTCCACAACAAATGACTTGATTGATTTTATCATTGACCGGGATTTACTGCGTTTCATTGTGACTCAGGAGCGAGGATTACCCACTTTCCCAGAGTACATATGGGATTTCGTGTACAGACTTGAGACTGGATCAACTAGTGGTCATGGATCCGGAGGGATAGCATGCTTATATAGGGTATCTCTTCATCCAATCATTGAGTTCATTAGACATGACGAGCATGCACGTTATATTGTTGGACATGGTATTGGTTTGGACATAGACCTCTTTATTGCGGCATGTTATTTTCCTCCAGAGTCTTCATCTTTTGCTGAGGGCATTGGCACCCTACCTTGATCTCTCATCGGATATTGTCAGATTCGCATAGCGGGGGCATATTTTCCTCACTGGGCATTTTAATGCCAAGACCTCACGACAGTTAGAGTTTCATGACACCATTGACCATATCCGCGTTCATGCCCTTGACAATGATGGGATGGGAGTTACTAGGATTTCTGAGGACAGTTCAGGACCTATTACTCCATATGGTGAGTACTTATTACATTTTGGCAAGGTCCACGAGTTAGCCATTTATAATGGCCAAACCTGTTGACCGGATTCAGGTAGATATACCTGCCATCCTCACAGTGGTGGTCATAGTGTCATTCCCACCACCCTCTCTGATCACTCTTTCCTCTCTTTCGCTATTGGTTGCCTCCCACCCTACGCTTACCCGTGCACCCAGATATGCATTCAGCCCTCTATACATGCCAGTCTACTAGGAGTCTCTGGCCTCATTACTCCACTCTTTTCCCCATAATAGTACAGTGGAATCACAATTTGCTTTCCTTACAACCTGTCTTCACACTATCGTGTCTCTAGCCTTTTCTTCTAAGCCCCATAAAGGCAAATCCACACATTATTCACCACCTCATCCTCTACAATCCCCGTGGTACAATGTCGATTGTCGCTCTCTTCATCATCTTGTCACCCCATGCATGCACTCATGCTCCTCACCTTCTCTCCTAATGACGCTCATACCATCGCACACTCCGCCGGCGTGTCTATGATAACTTTGAAGGAAAACGTCTTGTTGACCTTCTTTTCAACTCTTCTTTGGGCGCTTTTTGGCATGAGTTTATCCCTCGTGCCCCACCACCTCTCTCGGATATGGGCCGACTATGCTACTAGCCTAAACACCATAACCACCAACTCACTCATCTCTCTCTCCCTGAGGTTATCCCTCATGACCTCCACATATGGGCCGACTACGCTACTAGCCTAAACACCATACCCACCAACTCACCCATCCCTATCTCTCCTTGACCATCTGAGTTCACCTTCTTCACCTCTGATATGGTCCTTACGGTCATCAAGAGAATGAAGTCCCATAAGGCTAGAGATATTGAGGACCTTGAATCCGAACTCTTGACTCATGTTGCCGACCTACTTGCTCCCACAATAGCCAATCTCCTCAATTCCGCAATTGTCTTTGGCTTCCCATCATCTTGGTGCACCAACATCATCCACCCTACTCACAAAAATGGTGACCCCATGATTCCTGGTAACTATCGCACTATCATGATTCAACATGTTCTTGCATAGCTATATGGTACCATACTTCAGTCTGCGGTGAGCTTAGAGGTGGAATCTAGGTGTCCCAAGGGGCCTTTCACTAAAAAAGACAACTATAACAATTATGTGAAATAAGTGATAGAATAATCCAATAGATTGTAATACCTAGTGAGCTGCATGGTCAAGGATGGCCCTATAAAGGCAATATGAATTGGCCAAGAATACAAAAAGATATGCCAAGGCATTTATATGGAACAAAATTTCCATGTGGGAGCAACATGAAAGACCATGAGCTAAGATAGTTGTTTAGGGTCTAAGTTATCGACTCGGCTCATTCCATTTGCCGTGTATTACTTTACTGTTATGCATACCTAGTACCTGGGCCCTTTTTATTAGGAGGGTGCACTATTATCCCTCCTTATCCATTTTGATTACGTTCATTGACATTATCTTATCCTCTGGAAGGTTCCATTTTAGGGCCTCCTTGTGGGTATAAGTAGGACCTATTGTCATTCATGTCATAGTTAATGATATTGATCTGCCTTGTTAGTCTCCTTAAGCATTCTCTTTGCTGCTTTCTAGGGTTAGTTCTTGCTTATGTGTTGCTTTCTTAGCTTAGCTATTGATCTGCTGACAATTTGTTCGTAACTTGGTATAAGAGCACTTTCCTTGGTAGATCTTTAGCGGAAGCAGTTCCGCTAAACTTGGCGGCCTGAAATGAAATGATAAAAATAATAATAATAATAAATTTGGCAAGTCATTTCTGGCGGCTATTTTAGTGGTTCCGGCGACTATTTTAGTGCCCCGCTATCTTTTCTAGCAGCTATTTTCAACAATCTTGCACCTTATTTAGAGGAGGTTTTCGACACTTTTTCATCAACATTTTTCTCCATAAGGGCATCCATTTGCAAACTGGATTTTCAGCATACATTTCTACATTTTTCAGGTTTATGTCATTGATTGCAGGAGGATTAGCGCCCACCCAGCCGGCTATCTAGCACCCATCTTGCTGCCCATTTTGCACGATTTTTGCATAGCAGTCCATTGTCCATTTCCAGCCCATATACTGTCCATTTTGTTGCTGTCCATCACCCTTTTCCTACCTAATTTTTGTCTCCACCTTTTGAGCTGTCCATTACCCATTTCCAACTACTTTACCTTGTTGATTTTGCACATTTTATTGGCTTTTTCAGCCATTTGCATTTGCTGTCCATCACCCATTTGGTATACGCTTTTTTCCCATTATACCGACTGTTTTTAGCACCCATCTATACCTATCTTTGGAGCCTCTTTCTGGACATTTTTTCCAACCATTACCTCTAGTACATTGGTGATCATTTTCCAGCTATTTGGAGGCTTTTATCTTAGCAGTTTGAGCGCCTATCGTCAGCCCGCACTATCAAGATTTCTCCATACGTTTGGAGCTTAGTTGCCCGTTCCGGAACGATGCCCAAAAAAAATAATAAAAAAATACGTTTTTTTAACAAAGGATCTAATTAAGATAAATAATTAAAATACTTAAATGTATATCAATATCGTTCTGACCAGGAACGTTCCGGAACGTACGGAACGTTCCGACCCATTTTGGTCGGAACGGGCTTCTAAGGTTTGGATGTAATTTTCCATCATCGTTATATAACATTTACAACAGTTCTTACCTCTTTACCTTATCCTGTTTTTTGTTATTATTTGTTCAACTTTTATATCTTTATTTTACAGCATTGTTACTTTCTTTTGGCTGTCCATATCAGTTGTGGTTTTCGTGTTTGAATTAGACTAAGTTAGGGTGTCCTCTCCCTCATGTTTTTTGTCTATTTCTTTTCACCTTTTTATAAAGCTTATATTACAAATTACAAAGTTTTTATTTGCAGAATGTACTGCAAAATATGGCAGAACTATGTCCTATATTGCATGGACTTTCAAAAAAATAAAAATTTCAGCACTTAAAATCATTAACATATCATGATTCATTCTATCCTAAAAACTGGAATACAGCTAACATACGTATAATAGCTGTGTGAAACGTCGTAAGAGCCAAAAAACTATAATGTGCCATTTTTTACCAATATAGCCCCCCCCCAACATACACACACACACAAGCATTGCAGCACCATATTCAAAAGGATAAGGCATATTCTGGTTAAGATGATGTCCTTTAAACCCTTTCTTTATATTGCTGCTCATTTATATACTGTACCTTTTCTACTTTCTTGTGTTTTTGAAGGTATTGTAAGTATATTTTGCAAATGAAAGAAGCCACTGACAGCAATGGCATAATTGGCCTCCAAGCCAGATGTCACAAGATTTCTCCACACCAAAAGATTAAAGTAAAGATAATTAGTATGAGGTCTGTTGTCAAAAAGTCAGATCAACAGGATAATAGATGTGAATTATCCCTAAAAGTTGACATTGTACTACATTGAATGATTGATAAACAGAGAGTCAAAAATCAAAATATGGAAAAATAAAGAATAAGGTAAAGACTACACACTTAATAGAGTGTGAATAATTGGTAATATGGTAATATTTAAAGGCTATGCTAAATGAAATAGCTGAAGAGTCTCACCAATGCCATGGGACTGTCTGTACTGTACTTGCTTTCTCAGCAAAGTGGCTGCAGCTAGTGCACCACCTGCCAAAAGGCCGTACTTGTCAGCCAATGAAACTGCCTCGCCCTGCACCAAAAAGCCAATACATGCTAATTTGCAAATTGACCTTATCAAGGTGACATAACATGTTTGTGAACGTGGCAAATAAATGCACACACAAGCTCAAATGTCATTGTCAGAACAGGTCTCAAGAAGACCAAGATATTTTCTTGTTTATATAAACGAGTGGTCGTTCAAGCTCAAATGTCATTGTCAGCACAGGTCTCAAGAAGACCAAGATATTTTCTTGTTTATATAAACGAGTGGTCGTTCCTATGGAAACGTGAAATTGTAACTTTCAGCCCTGCTACCTGCAGGGTTAAATAATGACCGCCTCTTTTCAGGACGTTCACACCAGCTGCTTCAGTTTCTTCCACGCCAATTGTATCCAGCACAGCATCGAATTGACCCTTAAACTGGCCCTGTATATTCTGGAAACCACATTGAAAAATCATATGATCCAATTTAGCAATAATATGACAAGCTTGCATATCTACCATCATTCAGCCTCAAAATGTAATAGCAAAATAAGCAATTTAAGGTCATTACACCCGATATAATAAATCTCAAGAATGCAGTAGTGCCCAGGTTGCAAACATCGGTTTCACATGCCAGTCTGTCTTCATGAAACGCAAATAGATTTCAGATGCCAACCTGTCTGTGTGAAGCGTAAACTATTCTCCTAATTCTCTAGCATATGGAGCAACTTACAACAGAAAATATCAGTTTCAGTGGTGCTATATGATCATAAAGTATTGCTAACCTTAAAGTCAATAGTCAAGTCATTAGCAGATATTGCATCTTTGCTGACCTTTATCTTCATCCTCTTTGTAGGTTTGATGGCTAGTAAAATGCACAAAGCTGGGCAGTTTCTTTCTTTCTACTGACTGTTGGTAAAACTGTAATTCATGTTTTGGTGATGAAATCTTAGACATCAACCGTTCTTGATCATGCATATATACTTCTGGATCATTCCAATGTCATTGTCTTATGTAATGTTACATTGTCTCTTGTGTGCATCTCCCTTAACAGTAAGACACAACATTCATTTTACATAAAAATCTCCTAAGTTGTCCTTTTGAAGCTTCTACCTGTAGTACCACATTTTACATCTTAATAGAACCTAGAACAGGATGAGTGAAAAAAATAAATAGCCATAAAAGTATCACAAATTGCATTCCATTGGCCCTCCAAAATTAGGGTTTCTAAAAAATGGCCAACAATAAAAATCACTACTCCATGGGCGCCTTGCTGCTAAGAAGCCAATGAAACCGACAAATCTTCATTCCAACGACAAAAAAACAAATTTATGGCAAAAATTCTGTTCAGGTCTAGAGAGAGAAAACAACAACATATAAAAAAAAGCAGAATAAATAGATCAGCACCTTCCCAATTGCTCAGGAAAGTGCTTTGATACCAAGTTGTAACCTGAATCACAGACTTTAGCATCAATGAAGCATAGATTGTCCAAAAATGAAGCAATTCAGCAATCTCCCACAAAGAACGGCAAATAGGCAAGAGTTCTCCCTCGAAGAGCCCAAGCAATACCAAAATCATAAGCAGAGAAATGAATGTCTCTAGGTGTAGTCCTCTTTTTATGCCTCTTCCCTTTGGGTTAGGAACAGGACCCTTAGGAGGGCTTTTAGATCTACTACCAGTGAGTATCGCTTGTAATATGGATTTCGATCCAATGAGGAGAAGGTAGACTTATCTAGAAGAGGGGATCTAGGCAACTAAGGTTGTTGGGATCCTTGTCAGACACAATGGACTTCAGAAGTCCATGCAACTTGACGATATTCTGGATAAATAGCTCAGCTACTTGCCGGGCCATGACCTTCTTGGTCATTGCGATGAAATGGGCCAAACCTGTCTACCACTACCATGATGGAGTTATACCTAGCTTGGCTCCTAGGTAGACAATAAAATCCATAGAGATGCTTTCTTGCCTTCCTGTAGGTATCTCAAGTGGATGTAGCAAGCCCAAAGGGCTTACTCTCTCGGCCTAGTTCACTTGCCAAGTACTCTCTTACGTCTCGCTGCAGTCGTGGCCGAAAATAATGTCTTCTTACTCACTAGTCCTATCACTACCAGGGTGCCCTACGCAGGGACTATCATGGCATTCATGAAGTATCTTACGACAAAGATCCTTCACGTCTGACACAAATACTTTTCCATTTCTCAACAACGTACCTTCCTTCACAGTGTATGTCAGATATGTATTCGTGTGTGCCTCTACGCTGACTCTTTTGTTTGGTCGACTATCTTGCACGCTAGTGTTTCCACCCAATTCAGAATCGATCTTTTTCAGAATCGAATGAATCAGCATGAACATGGTTCTGAACCGGGTCCCTTCTCAAAGAATCGGCAATTCTTTTTTTTTTTTTTGCATTTTTTTAGATATAATGCTAAAAATATCTAATGTATTATGTATAATGTCTACAATGTGTCTAAAATCTTATAGATGTTAGATTGCTATTGAAAACATGCATTTCAAAGTTCACTATCGCTGGTAAAAAGCTGAAGCCTGAGACCATATCACAATTCAACATTCAAAGAATCACAAGTGCACATAACAATGTCAGATGGACACATGTTAAACTAGATTGCATGCTCCAACTTCCACTTAACATTGTAATTTATGATTTATTCATGATCCCTCATCAAAACATCCATCACACAATATACTAGGTAAACATTTGAATACAAATCATAGCATTGCCAAGCCAAAACAAAGAATCGACGCTAAAGCCTAATGTCACAATCAAAGAATCGTTCAGAATCAAAGAACCGTTTTTTTTTACCCTAGGTCCGATTCTTTTTTATTTGACGGATTGTAGTTCGTTCGCCAATGAACCGTGGTTTGTGGAAACGCTATTGCGTGCATCAGGCCACGCACGCTGACAATGTGGGTCCTTTTGCAAAGTCTTCTTGATCTGCTCCATGAGATCATTGTCAACTACAGTAAAGCTCATCTAATGCAGTATCCATGACAGTGCATCAGCGACCACATTTTTCTGTTAGATTTCATCCTTGAAATCATTTGTAACGTGGAACCATTTTCATGTATAGTATGCAATTTTACTCGCATTGTCGAGACAGTGTCGAAGGTATCGAGACCATCCGCAGAAATACACGTATTGGACGTAGTTTTAAATTTGAGGATTATTGAACAAAATTCGAATCGACCAAAAGTCAATGGAGTGTCGAGGGTTCCAAACTCGACTAAAACAGATTGAATAGTGGAGCCTTATCCGCTACATTTTGGGTCCAATCCCGTAGCCCCACGTGGCACCTTCCACGTGGATAACATTTCATTCTGCTAGGGTTGTGCCATCAAAAAACTATAAAATATTAGTTTTAAAAAGTTGAAGTTAAAGAAATAAGTTTCTCAAAGTTGTTATTCTTCTTCTTCTCCTCCCTGTTCCGCCATAGGCGTAGATTGATTAGTAATAAGCTACCGTGATTGTAGCCTGTGTAAGAGTGAAATTTATAGCAGAATAAGATGCGCTATTATCATAGTGCAATCAGAGTAGATACTGGAAGCATCAAGCAACTGTAATTCACCATTCATCAATATAGCCTACTTCCGCCACACCTTTTATCTTGTTCTACTGTTTCTATTATTCCCACTTATTATGATCTAAGTTTGTGATTTTAAATACTGGCATAACAATCTAATCATCATTTATTTTTTGCACTTGTGAATGACAATACAGCTGTACTAGTGATAGTAGTGAATCAGTTTTGTTATCACATCGCTACTACTATCGACTCTACAGTCGACAATTCACTGTCGAATAGTTATTCACGACTAATGCACATCTTATTTTCCAACATTTCTTTCCCTCTTCGAGAAGCAAATTCCAAATAAACTTCCTCCATCAGCTCAACCCACATAGCTCGGTGGCCCTTCAAATCTGGCTGACTGCAAATATACTTTAAAGTATGATGGTCTGTGTACATACAAAACTCGGCGCCATACAAATAATGTCGTCACACCTTGAGTGCAGGTACGATCGCATACAGCTCTTGCTCGTGTGTGGGATATCTCTGTTGAGCTGGTGTCACCTTTTTACTCTCAAAGGCTATTGAGGCTACAAGATGGCACCTACGGCAATGCCACTTCATCCATCTCTAGTTTTTGGGTATCTAAGCCGTGGCCATTGACTCCTTCACGTTCTCAACTGTGCTGAGCTTTAGCATCCCACTGAACTATAGTGTTGTTCTTTCATAACTGGTCCGTTAAAGGAGCAACTACCTAGGAATAGTTCTTAACGAACCGCCGGTAGAACTTACAAAAGCCTAAGAAAAATTGTAACTGGCGTATATCGGTAGGCCTCGACCACTTCTTAACCATAGCCACCTTGGCTGGGTCAACCGAAATACCCTCAGCCATCACTACGTGACCCAAGTATTCGACACAAGTCTTACACAACTCGGTCTTCTAAGCATTCACAAAGAATTAAGATGAATGCAAATTGCAATTTGCAAACCAGGTACCTATGACCTGGTAGGGCAGGCTTGAGGGTCTCTGGGGCTTTGAATCCCCTATAGATGGACAGGACCTTCGATCGCTTGGTGACAAACCTCAACAAGAATCGAGCGATGTCCACTATCTCTTTAACCCATGGCAATTTTGCAATGTCCTCAATCAAGAGGTCCAAACAATGAGCTACTAAAGAGGTCCAAACAATATGTGCATAATGTTCCTCCACCATGCGCCCCATAGAAACACAGTTGGCAACATTATCCATGATCACCTTCATAGTTCAAGGTACAAAACCTTCAATTAAAACTTCAAAGCTCAGATTTCAAACTTGAAAACGTAAAGTCAAAAACCCTAGTTTGAACTTTAAACATTTACCTGCACAACTTTTTCTAGCCCCACTTCCTCAATGGCGTTCTTGATTCCATCAAAAGTACACCCGCCTGTCACAGTAGTGCCTGGCACAGAAGTATTGATGGACCTCAAAAATATGGTGCCTTTGCAGGAAGACACCAGTATATTGATGAGGTGGCGCCTCTTGATATCACTCCATCCATCTAAAATAATGTTGCATCCACACCTAGCCCTGTTATGAACGCATCCCTCAACCCTTTTACTAGTCATACTGATTAGCATACCTTTAGGTACTGGGCTAGTTACCATTAAGGGCATGTCCTTATGGGACCCAAGTACCCTAATTTTGTCCTAATCTCTAGAAAGTTCCACTAAGGGCCTCTAGATAGTATATATAGGGCTATGATTTAGTCATTAAGGATCTGATTGTATTCTCTTTATGTCCTCTAAAAGGTATTGCTTGGGCTCTTCGTGGGAGATCTCTTATATGCTTCTGCTAATGCTTGTAGGGCTTTAGCCTTTGTTCTTCATTTGATACCAACAGGCTTGGTGATATACTCATTTCCATTTTGCTTTATGCTCATGATGTGGCCTTGCTTTCGTCGTCAAATGAGGGATTGTAGCGACACTTGGACACATTACAAGTTTTTGGAGACTTATTTGGTTTGACTGTGCACAGCAGGAAAACCCAGATCATGATCTTTAATACCTCTAGGAACTTTATGCAGCGACACGTTTTCACTCTAGGGGGGCAACCACTCGAGGTGGTATCTTCATACACTTATTTGGGGACCTCCTTCACTGGCCCTGCTTTCAATATGAGACACACTGCCACTGCTAGACTACGTAAGGGTCATGCTTTGGTTAGTCTCGAGCGTTTTTGTTTCAGGAAGCACATTCGGGATCCTCCGAGTAAGTGTAACCTATTTGATACTATTGTTACACCCACAGTTATGTATGCAGCGGAAGCTTGGTGTATTGGGATTCCCGAGTCAAAGTGGACTAGCATTTCCCATCTATAGATCAGTATGCTTGCACGTATGATCCATGCCAAACCATCTATTCCTCACCAGGTTCTACTTTCTGAGTTTGTTGTCATTCCACTATGGGTGGAGGCTGTTTTCAAGTTGATCACTCTTATGGATATATGGCATTGATATCTCTGACCTACCAGCGGGTTCTGATCAGTATATCAGAGGGGTTATTTATCATGCATGCTCTCGTGTGTCCTGAAAGGGGCCCTTGGGGGTCAAGCCGGACTTCTATCGCTCCAATTTCCTTGAGCTAGATAGTGTTGGGATCCCAATTTTGCCTCGTCACTTGGATAGTGGAATTTCACATTGCCTCCATTTCACATTGGGTCAGCAGTTCCAGGTTTCCTCACACCAGCTATATGTGGAGACGGGGCGCTTCCAGGGTCAGATGTGCACGTTAGAGGAGGTGGAGTCAGAGGAGCATTTTCTATTCAGATGCCTTATCTATTACAGCACCAGCTTCTTCTTCTATCCTGGCTTTCTTCAACAGTGGTCTTGTGGCGACATGATCTACCATACATTTTGGATGGTTACTATATAGTAATACGACACCCTTTTGTATCATATTTCAGACTTTCATGTCTGAAAGCAGTTTAGACATTTAGACATTTTAGACGGTTTGTCTGGTCTTGCTAGACCAATAATTTTAGCTAATAGTTTTTGTTGTTTGTCGTTTGTTTTGGAGACATTCATATGCTCCTTCCAGTATCTATCACACTTGAGATGTACTTATTTGGTCTTATATGACTTTTGGCATCAAGACATTAATAGAGCTTTCTCTCTCTCTCTATCTCTCTCTCTCTCTCTCTCTCTCTCTCTCTCTCTCTCTCTCTCTCTCTCTCTCATGGATGTTGCTTTGTTTAATTTTACCCTACTTTACTAACGGAAAAGTGGGCAAATACAGACGTACCACTCCTCCAAACTTTCAAGGTCCTTGAAAAGTTTCCACTCTTGCATATAATAAAGCCTCATTCTTTATTAAGTGGATTTCCCACTCAAAAATTTGATTTAATACTCTATAAAGGTTTTTTCTAAAACAAATTTGGAGGAAAGTTGAGTTCTCCACGCCCACTCACACCTTCCTGGTTGCTACCCAACTTGACACTATAAGTGCAGGCTTTTTCGACACTTTGTTTCCACATTACCAGTGAAGAAGTTCTCTCCTCTACTACATGCTAAAAGTGCGCCCTACCAATTCACGGATCGGTTGTTTGCTATCATACGGTATGCATATCTTCCTCTTCTGCACTGCTCCCTTTATGCTCTACTCTCATAGTAATGGTGCTCTGATAATCTTTAACTTATATCTATATGTTGCTCATCACACAAAGGTGTGAAGGAGCCTTTGTAGGGTTAAGAGGTATGAGAGTCCAGCGATGGACTTCAATGGCTGTTTTTAATATGTAAAACTACCCATCCAGCCTCTATAGGCAGCGATGGACAACTTCTATTATGATGTAAACTCTTTGTGAGTTTAGATGATAATGATGGCATACTGACCACCTATCCGAATACTCAACTACTCTATCTTACTTGGATAGACAGCGATGGAGGGTTCCTCTATTTTCTCGTTTATTGCTCACTCCTTTATCAAGAAACTAGCCGCTGTCCAGCAATGGACAGGTGGCCATCTTTCTCAATAGAAATCGCTGATAATGAATAGAGTAAGGTGTTGACTAGCGATGGACTACACATCCTTGTTGGAAGCACATTTACACACCATCATACATTTCATATACCCTGTTGTCCAGCGATGGACAGGAGGAGCTTTTTTCTCTTATGCTCTGATAATTTACAATGATTAATGGTTGACTGTCCAGCAATGGACTACAAACTGTAATTATCATTTCGGATATGTTTTGCATAGATATCCTCCTCTATCCAGCGATGGATGGTCGGATACAATACTGTGACTCCTTTAAAGTGTTCACTTATCTTTGGTCTCACAATACGAAACTAATGATACTTCATGTTATAGTTGCATTGTATTGCTCCGGCTTCTCCAGGGTACGTCTTGGTTCATATCTGAACCTAATACTAGTTATCTCAAGGTATGGCACCAATCTCCACAAAGCAAGTTAGCTATCGTACTCCGATTATGTCTTGTAAACGTTCTTTCCGTAACGCTTTGTAAGTAGCTATATGCTAAAAAGTGTGAGTTTTGGCTTTTTTAGAAGAGAAAGAATTCCCTCGCTTAAAACAACCATGGCTGCCTCTCAAGAAGCTACGTCTACAACCATTTAGGTATGCTTTCTGAGTTTAAACAAACTCTTCGCATCCTCGATAAGTATGGTAGTTTCGGTTCCATATTTCTACGGTATATCACTCCTCTACACAAGCTCTTGTTTTCTCTTCTTTTCTTTCCTTTTATAACCCTTTTTTAAAAAAAAAGAAACGACATAAGACCACATTTAAGTCGAACTAAAGAACCTTGAAATAGGATTTGGTCACTAAAAGTAACAGTAAGGACTCCAATAACACGATCTTAGATAGCATGGATATGCGTAAGAATCGTAATTTCTACTAAAGGATTAGAATGGCACGGATCTGCCCTAATTCCTGTATAAACATTGGCAGTCTCTTACTCGGTATTAATCACATCATTCCTATACAGTGTCCTGATACCGTGGATGTTATGCCATTCAGATATAACATTCATGGTAACACTTCACCTTACCCCTATTAGCGTTACTTTAGACTCTTGGTGAGATACAACTGGAAAGCATGGATATGCTCAGGAGTATGGACAACAGTGCGCGACATACCTTACCTTGTAAGGGTCACTTGGGTCAGTATAGCATGGACTTGCTCTGATACCAGCACACGTGTTCACACCAGGTCTTTTGGCTAAGTAAAACTCAGTAAACTTTTCATACTCTTTGATTAAAACGAACTGATATGGACCAATTAACCGTAAGCTGATCAGTATGGCACTCGCTATGATACAGTGATATAATGGCTTGGTCTATCGCTAAAATATCGTGTGTATGGGAAGACTGGACTATGTTTTAAAATGCTATTCAAAACTTTTAAGTAGTATAACTTCTTTTGGACATGAATAACAACTGATGTTCAGCTATGACACCTGTCTTTCTCACTGAATTAACTTGAGCGGTTTTGTTTTGTGGGATGGTGGCAGGTATCAGCTGTGCGTCTTGAATATGGTTATGCTTTATGGTGCTTTCTAGTACTGTATTTTACCTTTCAGCTGTACTTTACCTTGTTGGATTATGAATAAAGGCTTTAAAGAGCTTCAGTCTTGCTTTGTCAAGAGGAACTAAGTGCGGTCTTGTATCTCTCTCTCTTGCATCCTGGTGGTGTAAATCCGACTATTCCTTGGTTGGTATAGTACTGAAGCTCTTACCTTTTATCCGATTCATAAGCTAACGAAGGTCCTCTTTTATGTTTTAGTCCACAGGATGGTTTCAAGAAGCTGCAGCTTTGGGTTATGGAGAGCCCCTACCTCCACCTAACCTTTTTGTTCAGACTATTATTTGCTGTATGAAGAACGCTGTTGAGTTACATAAATTTATTATCAACACTGATAGGGCTACGTGTGCTTCTGCTGGACCTGAGGATAAGATTCTTTGCTTGATTGATTTGCTAGAGACCATTGATTGGGTAAAGATTTATCTTGAGTTTGTAGAGAAGAAACAACCGCTGAGCCTTGTGGAAAATCTTCATCGTCGTCTTAATGATTTTGCTGAAAAGTTTGTAGAGGAAGAAAAGTTCTACAATTCGCACATTAGAAAAGAGTTTATGTGTTTGGAAAATGAAAATGGTATTTCTCCTACTGTCACTACCCCCTTCTGCTTCTGAAGCTCCCACCTCTTCTCACCCGCTTGTTTATACTGAAGACCTTGATGAAGACAGTGCCTCTCAACTTGAGATCTTTTCTCAAGGCATTTGCGATATTGGTGAACCGTGACCTCTCCTCTTTTGATTTCTGCCAATCCAAAAACTGCCAAGTCCCTTTTGTTCCTGCGAGAATCATCGAGTATAAATCTACTCTTACCTCTTACAAGCTCTGGAGTCTCCCTTTTGTTAATTTCCTTGCACCGATACCTATTGACCTTTGGATTCCGATGACTCATTTGACAGAAAAAGAAATACAAGTCTGCAAATTGGCCGCTTTGCACAAAAATCCTTCACTTGAGACCCCTATTTCTTTTGATGCCATTATCCGCATGAACAAATTTGAACCCTCTCGTTGTCCCTTTGAGCAAGTTTGGGCCAGGACCAGAGGACACTTTGAGACTGGCTTCAATAGAATGAACCTACACCAAGCCAGAATCTGGAACTGGAAAAGACCCTTTTTCAAATGTAATTGTGGTGAAAACTGTAAAAATAGTTCTTCCATCATTTGGTTTGATCATGCTATCTGGTTCATTATGAATAACCTTGCCAAGTTTTTTCTTGGTGCTTCCCTCCAAAATCAGATAAACGCCTTCTTCATGTGGCTAAATAAACCTGCTAGGGACATTGTAAAATCTCATATTACTTTTCTCTTTATCCGCCAATACATGACTGATGCCTCTATTGAACTTGCTAAAGACTCTTCTGTCAAATTACTTGCACCTTTGGGAGATGCCGAGAATATCCAAGAGATAGAACACCTCTTAAAACGTCCCAGTTTTTCTACCCTCCAAGACAAGTACTTAAAGAACTCAAACGAAAGGATGGGCTCTTTTAATTTGAACAATCCAAACTCAGTCATTTACAGTTCGGGAACGGGAAAGCGTGTTTCAGATTTCAAAGCAAAGGAAGGACAGAGCAATGGCAACAAAGATGACTTACCAATCAAAAAGCTGAATTTTTACAGATCCTAATCGATGTGCAGGACGAAGAAGGAACAGTTAGAAGACAAATCAGTGTTTTAGCAACCGGACGTCTCCAATTGGGTCTCTTTTTAAATATAGGATTGCAAAAGATGAACTACTTTGGCTTACAAACTCCCTTTACGTGAATGGTATTGATAAAGCACAACATAATCCATGTTTCATGTGTAAATTCTTCGCACGAAATTTGGCCATTAAACAACTCAACAGTCTAGATTTTACTCTTTTTCCTAACAGTCAATCTAATTATGTGGAGGATTCCTTGTCATATATAACGAACATTTCCACTTACTCTTTACCATAAATTTTCTTGGGCAATAATTCTCTACCTTACCTTCTCTGCTCCTTTAAAGCCCACAAGGACTCTTTCAGATGGATTACCAATGCTCACGATTGCTGCTTTACCAAACTTGCCACATTTCTCACAGGAGCTCTTGGTATGTTGTCACCATTCCTCATGGAAGGTGCAGGCCTTAAGGCAAATACATACAAGAGTATCCTTAGAGCTGATACGATTATATATTGGCAATGTGAGTCATCTATGGATTTCTATCTAAACCTACCATCTCTGATTAACCTACCATCTCTGATTACTGGTATGTGGGTTGCAGATATCTCAAAATGTTACGAGAACATACCCTTAGATGGCCCAGAAGGTTTAAAAATTGTTATGAAAAAGGCAATAAAATACGCCTTTAAACATTCCAGACATGAGCTTATGTACTTTAAATGGAATCACTTACGCGAAATTTTCAATTGGTCATGGAATAAAAAACAATCACAAGAATGGCACACTCTTGATATAAACTTACTTTATCAATGGAACGATTTCTTGATTGATAATTCTATTGTCAGACTAGGGAACAAAACTTGGAGACAGTTTTTCCTGTTCGCCTACGTGGTGCAATTGGTATCTATCCTTCTTTGAAGCACAATTTATTAAGAGACTTGCTAAATTGGGCCTGACCTCTTTCATGAATGAATTTCGACATTCTTTCAGGTATATAGATGACATTTGCTTCATCAATAACCCTAATATCGAACTTTTTATGGACAATACACAGGTAAGGAACCCTGAAAACCCTTTTTGGATCTATCCCCTAGACTTTCTAGAAATAGAAAGGAAAGTGACTGAAGGAAACAAGATCAACTTTCTAAATATATCTATTACGTTCGACCGTGAATCCGGTCATACTTGCCTTTCAAAATACAACAAAAGAAGAAAACTACCCTTTCCTTACTTACAGTATATACATCTGGCTTCGAATAGACCAATTTATAATTCATATAAGGTTATTGTTTCACAGGTCATTGCCGCAATGTATTGTTGTAACAAGCAAGAGACGTTTTTAAACGAGGTTGGAATTCTTATTGATGCTTTTCAAAAAATGGATTTATGAGAGAGAAGCTATGTCGTATCATCAATAATTTGCTTACTTCTGAATCATTTCCTGATTTGTCATACACTTTACCACATGACATTGATGGTCTTCTGGTGGGCAGTTAGCTGTCCCTTACGGGGAGCTAATTGCCCCCGAACGGATTCACCAACTGCGGGTTGGTTGGTGGGTTCTCTCTCTCTCTCTCTCTCTCTCTCTCTCTCTCTCTCATGGAGCTCCTTTGTTTAATTTTACGCTACTTCACTAACGGAAAAGTGCAAATTACAGACGTACAGCTCCTCCAAACTTTCAAGGTCCTTGAAAAGTTTCCACTCTTGCATATAATAAAGCCTCATTCTTTATTAAGTGGATTTCCCACTCAAAAATTTGATTTAATACTCTATAAAGGTTTTTTCTAAAACAAATTTGGAGGAAAGTTGAGTTCTCCACGCCCACTCACACCTTCCTGGTTGCTACCCAACTTGACACTATAAGTGCAGGCTTTTTCGACACTTTGTTTCCACATTACCAGTGAAGAAGTTCTCTCCTCTACTACATGCTAAAAGAGTGCCCTACCAATTCACGGATCGGTTGTTTGCTATCATACGGTATGCATATCTTCCTCTTCTGCACTGCTCTCTTTATGCTCTACTCTCATAGTAATGGTGCTCTGATAATCTTTAACTTATGTCTATATGTTGCTCATCACACGAAGGTGTGAAGGAGCCTTTGTAGGGTTAAGAAGTATGAGAGTCCAGCGATGGACTTCAATGGCTGTCCTCTATAGGCAGCGATGGACAACTTCTATTATGATGTAAACTCTTTGTGAGTTCAGATGATAATGATGGCATACTGACCACCTATCCGAATACTCTACTCTATCTTACTTGGATAGACAGCGATGGAGGGTTCCTCTATTTTCTCGTTTATTGCTCACTCCTTTATCAAGAAACTAGCCGCTGTCCAGCAATGGACAGGTGGCCATCTTTCTCAATAGAAATCGCTGATAATGAATAGAGTAAGGTGTTGACCAGCGATGGACTACACATCCTTGTTGGAAGCACATTTACACACCATCATACATTTCATATACCCTGCTGTCCAGCGATGGACAGGAGGAGCTTTTTTCTCTTATGCTCTGATAATTTACAATGATTAATGGTTGACTGTCCAGCAATGGACTACAAACTGTAATTACCGTTTCGGATATGTTTTGCATAGATATCCTCCTCTATCCAGCGATGGATGGTCGGATACAGTTAAGCTCAATACTTATGACATATTGACTCTCTTTAAAGTGTTCACTTATCTTTGGTCTCACATACAAAAATAATGACATTTCATGTTATAGTTGCATCGTATTGCTCCGGCTTCCCCAGGGTACGTCTTGGTTCATATTTGAACCTAAAACCTGTTATCTCAAGGTATGGCACCAATCTCCACAAAGCAAGTTAGCTATCGTACTCCGATTATGTCTTGTAAACGTTCTTTCCGTAACGCTTTGTAAGTAGCTATATGCTAAAAAGTGTGAATTTTGGCTTTTTTATGATCTAAAAGAGAAAGAATTCCCTCGCTTAAAACAACCATGGCTGCCTCTCAAGAAGCTACGTCTACAACCATTTAGGTATGCTTTCTGAGTTTAAACAGACTCTTCGCATCCTCAATAAGTATGGTAGTTTTGGTTCCATATTTTTATGGTATATCACTCCTCTACACAAGCTCTTGTTCTCTTCTTTTCTTTTCTTTTATAACCCTTTTAAAAAAAAAAAAAAAACGACATAAGACCACATTTAAGCCGAACTAAAGCACCTTGAAATAGGATTTGGTCACTAAAAGTAACAGTAGGGACTCCAATAACACGATCTTAGATAGCATGGATATGCATAAGAATCGTAGTTTCTACTAAAGGATTAGAATGACACGGATCTACCCTAATTCCAATATAAACATTGACAGTCTCTTACTCGGTATTAATCACATCTTTCCTATACAGTGTCCTGATACCGTGGAGGTTATGTCATTCAGATATAACATTCATGGTAACACTTCACCTTACCCCTATTAGCGTTACTTTAGACTCTTGGTGAGATACAACTGGAAAGCATGGATATGCTCAGGAGTATGGACAGCAGTGCGTGACACACCTTACCTTGTAAGGGTCACTTGGGTCAGTATAGCATGGACTTGCTCTGATACCAGCACACGTGTACACCAGGTCTTTTGGCTAAGTAAAACTCAGAACGGTTTAAACTTTTCATACTCTTTTGATTAAAACGAACTGATAGAAACCAATTGACCGTAAGCTGATCAGTATGGCACTCGCCCTGATACGGTGCCACTGGCTAGCAAGCATAATGACTATCTCAAAAACAACAATGTAAGTACGCTAAATACTGAAAAAGCATGAACTAATGGAAATACTGATGGAGAGGATATAAGTCATCACAACAAATACCCCACAAGCAGCATACAAGTGTAAAGCAAGTACTATAGTAATGTGATGTAGATGCAAAAAAGAAATAGCCATGGCTAGCCGAATCATGAGGAGAGGGAACATCTGCAATGATATGCGTGGTAGAGAAAATAACTTGGGCCATGAGGGCTCGAGCCTGATCTGCCAATAATGGTGCATGATAAAAAACATCAATAGGCTCCCATGTGGCCTCCTCAATAGGACGACCATCCCATTGTACCAATAACTGAACCTGTCGGCGGCGCCGATTATGCTGAAGGCGAACCTGGTGAATGGCAGCTGGTAAGAAAGGGAACAACTCAAGATCTGTAGGAAATGTGAGATTGCGAGGAGCATCATCCTCAATGGCGGCACATAACAGGCTAACATGAAAGGTATCACAGGCACATGTAGAAGCAGGCAGCTATAAACGATATGTAACAGGATTGATGCACTCTAGAATACGATAAGGCCCATAATAACGTGGTGCAAGCTTCTCAGTAGAAGCGTGGCCCTGAACAAAATGATGTCGCGCAAAATGTAGCCGAAGATAATTATATCACCAACCTGAAACTCCACATGACAACGATGGTGATCAACAAAAGTCAGATAGCGTTGTTGGACATGCTGTAAATGAGTAGTAGCCCTAGCACTAAGCTCCCGAGCACCTGATAAGAAAGAAGCAATGGTGACTGGTGTATCATTAGGAGGAAGAGGCACCCCTGGCCAAAGAGGAGCATACCCATGAGCCAATAAGAAAGGAGAAACTCCAGTGCTGGTACTAACAGGGCTATTATAGCTATACTCTGCCAACACATAAATGTTGATCTCAATCCTTCCCTGAAGGAGAAACAAAATGCCGAAGATAATCAAGGATCCGATTAAGGACCTCAGTCTGCCCATCAGCAGTACCTATAAGAAGTTGTACATCTAAAATACGCATAAGCTCTGTCCAAAAGGTAGATTTAAACAACTATCCTGATCGGAATGGATAGTACGTGGAAAACCATGCAGCCGAAAAATCTCTGATATAAAAAGGCGTTCATGGATGGCCAGTAAAAATGGTCCTTAAGACGTGCATAAGACTTCTGAAACCCAAAATGGCCACCGATAGGAGAAGCATGAGCATCAGACAACAATGAGAACAAATGGATAGAGAACTAAGAATACACAAAGCACCATAATGATATAAACGATCATCAACTACAGTATAAACCTGGAACTTACGAGATGAAGGTAGTGGACGAGAACGATAAACATCACAAAAGTCGAGACCAGACAAATATGTAGCCGGTAAATCATCAAACCAAGAAGGAACAGAACAACAAGACTATGTAACAAAGCAGGAAGACGAGACAAAGCATCAGCTGCCGTGTTCGACTTTCCTGGACGATACAAAATGTCAAAATGGAAAAACTGTAACCAATAATATTGACGATCACTAAGATCACGCTGAGAAAAGAGATAACGAAGAGACTGATGATCAGTAATAATATCAAAAGGAACACGATACAAATAATGGCGCCACTTCTTAAGAGAATGGATAACAACGAGTAGCTCTTTCTCATGAACAGAGTAACATTGCTCATAAGCAATGACGCACTTAGACCGACGAAGAAGAGCGCCTAGACCAATAGAACTGGCATCAGTCTTAACAATAAACCTCTGATCAAACTATGGCAAACACATCATGGCGGCAGAAACGATGGCATGACGTAAAGCATCAAAAGCAATCTAACACTCAAGAGTCCAGACAAACGTATGAGACTTTTTCAACAGAGAATGAAGCGGGGCAACCACAGTGACGAAATACTTAACAAGACGACGAAGATGGGTAGCCATACCTAAAAACATACGAACAAAATGAACGTCGGTTGGAACAGGCCAATCCTCAATAGCCTATCCAGAACGAAGGTCAATCTTGGAAAATAGAAGAAGTGTCAAGCTGATCAAAAAGCTCATCCATATGAGGAATACGATACTAATTACGGATAGTAAACTTGTTCAAGGCACGATAGTCAATGCAGAGGCATTTGGTTCCATCTTTTTTAGCAGCAAGAAGAACAAGGGCACCAAAGGGACTATGGCTAGGTACAATGAGGCCCTGACGTAAAAGAGAAGCAATCTGGAGCTGAACCTCACCACGCTCGACTTTAGACATACGATATGGTGCACGAAAAGGTGGGGTGGCACCAGGAATAAGATCAATATGGTGGTTGACATCACATAATGGTGGCAGAGACGTAGGTTCTGAAAAGACAACAGAATATCTATGCAATAAGTCAGAAATCACCTGAGGAAGAGGACCCACAGATGGTGAAAGAGAAGTAGCAACCGATGTACTCTGAATGGAAAGAAGAGCTACACCCTGAGCATTTGGCAGGCTACACATAAACTGCTTCCCGGTAACCAACTGATCGTCACCCTCGGAATCAATACCAGCAAGTGAATGATGCTGACCAGCATGAGTAAAGGAAAGTGTCTGCTGAGATAGATCCACAACAACAGTACCAAGTGAGGAGAACCAATCTACACCAAAAATAATGTCATAGTGCTCCAGAGGAATGATGTAGAAATCTGCCTGACCAGAAAAGTCACCAATGCGATAATCCAAACCCTGAAACATCTGAGAACTGAGCTAGCAACCTTAACACTGAGAGGCTGGGAAGCAGGAACAAGTGTAGCATGAACCCTAGTGAAAATGTAACTGCTAATAAATGAATGTGTACTACCTGTATCTACCAAAGCGATATACTCTTGCCCCGAGATGTGGACACATAACCCAATAGAGTGAGGACCCAGACGCCCAGCCCAAGTAACATAAGCAAGTTGTGCACAACAAGCGGCAGGAGCAGGATCAGCAGGAAGCGGATCAGCCGGCACATCAACGGGAGGTGGGTCAGGAGTATCAAGAATCTAGATGTAAATATCAAAATCATAAGGAGTAATGGCCACATGGTAAAAAGCAGTTGTAGTAGGGCCAGGAGTCTCTGACGACAGTCACGAGCCATGTGGTCCGAGCTCTTACAGCGATAACAAAGATGCTTCTACTAAATCTCAACAAACTCTGCAGCTGAATAGCGACAAACAAAGGGGGAGCGAGGTGCAGGAGGGCGAGCAGGAGTGGCAATAGTAGAACCCGGGGCAAGAGAAGCAGCCGAAATAGTAAGCGTCCCTAAACAAGGGCAGGAAACGAGAAGAAGTGGATACCTCAGGGTACTTATGCTGCAAGGTAGTGGCCAAGAAAATAACATCAAAGAGAGTAGGCGGCCAGAAGGATGACACATCACATGGTAAAGAATCTCTAAGACCAGCAATAAAGCGTGAAATAAGCTCAGTAGGGTGGAGATCACCAAAAAGGTAAGAAAGCTCAGTAAACTGGTCAATATAAGCAATCAACTCACCAATGTGGGTAAGGCTGCGAAACAAATCACGTTGGCGAACTAACCACATCAAGGACTTCTATCAAACAAAGAACTATTCATGTGAAAACTACAACTTCACAACAAGAGAAAACTACTCTAATGTCAGTTAAATTTCTTGATAGCTAAGCCATCTTCCAATAAGTGGTGAAATTTGATGTAATTTCCCACGAGAGAAGCCCAACAATAGAGGACACAGCCTTAGACATTGAGTTATCCAACAATATCATCCTTCAATAGCATTTTTGCAGTCTTCTATTTGGCATCTTATTTTGTGGCATTTCCTCACAACTTTGCTCAACATTTAGAACAATTTGGTCATTGGGGAAGAGCCATGAATATGTGATTAGGATTCGCAATGGTATTCTAGCACACCTGGGGGCCTCATGAACTCAATAAGACCCCCAAATACTATTGAATTACATTATACCCATTCATAATGTCATCTTAGGTCTACATTTAAAACAGGTTCATTGTTTAAGTAACTAGCAACTATTGCCAATAATTAATGTCATGGACTATCTAGAATGGAACAAGTAGTCTAAATAGTACAGGTAGGCCCTTTTTTTGTGATTAGTCAATTAAATGCTTAGAGACTTTGGCGTTCCTTGTAGGAGACAATCTTTTAAAGGACCTACTATGCACTCTATATTCAAATTATTGGTGATCATATTGGAATCTTACTTGGAGATTGATCTACGATTTGAAGTTCACTGTCCATTCTATTGTTCTGTGCATGCATTTGTATGCTTCTTGTAACTATAGTATTTTAGCAAAAATTACAAAGCATCTCTCCTACTTGATTTGAACAACTAAATCAATTTAAACCGTACGAAGGTGGATAATTATGTGTAAACCTATATCTAGAAGACACAGAGTTAGTAAGAGCTTGTTTGGTGAGGTAGATGATTATTGGTGGACTGCCCAAGGATCTAAATTCAAGGGAGTTGGGACTTTCCTCCTATAGTCTTTGACTTATTGGGAGTCTAGCTTTATCTCTAGAGATGCATTCGCAAATTGTATTAGGAATAAATCAACAATGCTAGATTCCACAATAGTTTCATGGCTAAAGCACATTTAATACTTTGAAAGGCACAAATTGTCACATTAACAATGAAATTACATACAAGTAAGACATGCTTATGCTGACAGTTAGACTTGGGAGGAAGGAAATAACCTCTGATGTGTAATCAATAGTCTCGTCAGCACCTGCCTCTTTAACAAGGTCAATACTCCGCTTGCCACATGTGCAAGATACTTGACAACCTAAAGCTCGTGACAAGTATATCGCAGCTAAACCCACTGCTCCTCCTCCTCCCATCACAAGAACTCTTTGCCTACAATTCAAGGCAAGGGTTTAAAAAACAAAACTACTATGGAAGCTTGTGCAGATATTGTGAGTGACATATTTTGGCAAGAAACATATTGTTCACCATATAGTAAATATTGGTAGCAAAAATGCTCAACAAACAACCAAATGAATTTACACTCTACAATGTAATACAAGAAAATGTTGGATTCATGCATGACTCCCAAAGCTAAACTGAAATTAGAAAGACATGTGTCAAAACCTTGTTAGGACATTGCCTAACCTCCATTTTACAGAAGTACTCTAAGTAGCTCTTTGGCCTTGGGCCCCACCTTATTGTTGCACATTTGGAACATAAGGTTTAAGTTACTTGGACCCATCAATTATTGTTGGACATTCATTCCTCACTGATTGATGTTATTTGGCCCCTAGAGGTAGCAATCTGGACCCTCACCTAGTGTGGGCCCTCCATAAGGCTTCGTTATAGATGGCTAATGGTTTAAGAGATTAATCCTTAGATAAGAGAGTCGCTTGAGATCGGTTTAGTATAGCTTAAACTTATATTTGATCTAGTTAGATCAGGTCACTAACAACGATTGTCATTTGTTGTTGTTCTACAATAGACTGATCTTTACATCTTATAGTATCCTCTCCTTTTTTGTGTTGTCTGGATGATTTGCACATAACTTGATATTAGAGTACTCTTCTTGCAAAGATAGATTGGGCAGCACGCTTAGGGGCTTTAAAGATCCATCTACATTAGTACATTGGGTGCCAACTGTTTGCTTCATCTTGCAAATTATTCTTTGAAACCTCAATTTTCATCTTTTGGCTCCTAATTTCTCTATAGAGGTCATATTTTGATTCTAATAGCATATTTGGGCTTATATTTACACTTCAACAAAGAATGTCCAAAGTTTACAATATTGGGTTGCAAAAGATTTGCTAGTAATTCAAAAATCTTTCTTCCCAGAATTTTGCCTTTCTATCAGTTTTAGGATCTTCAATCATATCTAGTCTTCAAACTTCCTAAGGTAGTTTGGCAAAAATTCTCTTTACAAATCATCAAAATTTGGCTTGTTCTAGTTGTCTCTAATTCAAACTTCCAACTTTTTCATATTTTTTAATGCAATTTTTAGGAAATGATTAGTTTCTAGTTTCTACAAGTTGGCACCACAAATTCCATATATAGATATTAAAGATGCAATCTCTAGAGGTTAGGTATATGAAATTTCATCATGTTAAAATTTTCCAAAACCTCATGTCTTCATACATCGGCATCATACATTCTTCATACATTTACATCATTGTCCTTCCTACAATACCAATTTCAATTTTCATCTTATCCTTTTGTTACTTTCCAACAAGTACCTCGCTTCTATTTTTTCCATAGTTAGTTGGGAGATAGGAGTCTTATCAAAAGTGAGCAAATGGAATGGGAAAATTATACTAGATGTTTGACTAGCTTATGTCTCCACTTGGCGAACTTCTTAGTGGTCTGCAATTATTTATCATGTTGTTCCAGCTACATCTTTATTTATGAGGTCTGTTACCCTCCCCATTTGAGCATGTTATGTCACCGAAGCATACTTGGTCCTCAAACATTGTTTCTCCTAACTCAAAGGAATGGTTACATCATGCCAAGTTCAAAAGACTAACCCCCAGCCCTTGCTTACTATCGTTCTCGTAGAATATTTGGGAATGACACATGCAAGTACATTGTTTAAGCACTTTTCTCCAAGTGGTGTTCTTTAAATTTCTGCCTTGTCTTTGTGATTGTTATTTCCCTTTGCAACTAGATTAAGGTCGAATGCTTCTTGTTTTCTAACATTTAGTATAAGAGTTAAATAGGCTAGCACTCCTAGAAAATTTTGTAGGTCAATTGGATCAAGGGAGCATGATCTTCAGCTTTTTCATCGATTCTAGAGAGAGAAATTATGCCCCTCTTCGAGGAATCTGATTTCGACTTTTTCTTCATAATCTTGTGAGAGAAACTGTTTATTTGGATCTAGTATCTTCTAGATAAGGGAAAAAGCAGAAAACAGCCCATTTGAATGGTTAACTTTCTGCTCTTGTGCAAAATCCTCGGCCTAGTAAGTGAAAATCTAGCAATTATTGAAAGTGTTAACTTATTGGGCAAGCATTAGAGTGCTAATTTTTGTAGGGCATTAGTCTCTTACCTCTCTAGTTTTGTCTTTAAGACATCAAACTCTAATTTTTCTATTAGCAGGATGGGTGATATTTTCGAATGAATCTAACAAGCTTGATGGTACTAGCTTTCAAGCATGGCATTTTGAGATGAACAACATCCCTGTCTTGGCAAATTTGTGGAAGATAGTAATGGGTTTCGAAATCAGGCCTAGTTTTGTGGAAGGTGGACAGCCAAGCAAAGAACTACTCCAATATGATAGGAGGTCAAGGAAGACCCTGTGTATCATCAACATGTCCATCCATGACAAGCTTCTGCCAAACATCTCAAGAACCATGGAAGATCCTCAAAGCCTTGTGTGAGATGACCTCCTCCACTCATATAATTTTCTTGAAGTAAAACTTTCTCAATTCGAAGATAGAGTAAGGTTAATCCATGATCTCTAAATCATAAAGATAAAGGACCAACTAAAGGAAGTTGGAGAAGAGACCAAGGATGCTGACGTGGTAAACTTAACCTTACATAAGCTGCCCCAAATTTTTCATCATGTGATAACATCACTTTTGTCTCATTAAAAAACCCCTAATTTTTAAGACTTAGGCGATTTATTGCACAAAAGAAAGTTCTTAGGAATTCCTATGAACCTAGCAAAGATCAAATTTCTAAAGATGATCTTATTCTTAAGACTTCATCAACAAGTTGAGGAAAGGGTGGATTTCAACACGTGGAGCTGCTCAAGTTCATTTTCAAAAGGGGTCATGCCCATTCTATGGAAAGAGGAAGCACTGGGATTTGGAGTGTTAAAAAAAAAATAATAGCCTAAGGTGACTACACTTCAAATCCAAACTCCAATTCTAACTCAAAGAGCGGACCTTGTTACTGTTGTGGCAAACCAGGCCATTTCAAAAAAGGAATGTTGAATGAAGAAAGAATGCTTTGAGTGTAAGAGGAAGAAGAAGACGAAAGAGCTCTAGACCTTCTAATGATTCTTAGGATCACAATCTTCTAACTTTGTTGATGGCAATGAAGATGACGAAAAATACCAATTGCATATGATGCACGAACCAAAGTTCTCCATGGATGATGCTTGGTACTCGGATTTAGGTGTATCATCACACACGACAAGGAAGGAATGCTCTCTACTTTCAAGAAGGGGGACAACAAAGGCTATTGAAATTTGTCACTCAATTCCTAGAACGGAGATACTAATCATACTAGCACTCACAACCAACCAAGATCAACATGAGAGATTGAAAGGAGTTAGATAAATCAAAGTAAGAGCGTAGCTTGCTATAATGGAATGAGGGAGGTGGGGGCCGTCTTTATATAGACTTTCATAGCCTTAGCAAAAGCTAAAAGCAAAAAGCAAACGCCTAAAGATAGATCCTATATCAAGTAAATGTCCTGACTTATTACTAAAACCAAAAAGCAATGCTCTATAAATGCCCTTTTCCACCCTACCACATGCATAGAACATTGACTAGGAACTCAAACTTTGACCTTGACTAGTATAATAGAATGCAGGTATGGCATAATCAACATAAGTGGTGCAAAGAAACACTATTTCTAACCATATTCAACTTCTCCAGAAGTTCATGAGCATACTTGATTGAGAAATGAAAAGACTATATCCTTTTCTCCACACTTCAATCCCAAGGAAGTATTGTAGTGAGTCAAGATCTTTTATATCAGAGTTTGATGAGAGATCTTTCTTAATATCCTTAATCAAACCCTGATCCGAACTTGTGATGACGAGATCATCCACATACATCGCTACAATAACAATAAGACCATCCTGACCAAAACATAATGTGTAGGCTTTGACCTACTCAAAAAAGTCAATCTCCTCAAAGTATGTGTCAATCCTCGTGTACCAGCCCCGGGTGCTTTCTCAAGTCCATAAAATGCCCTTGTCCAACTCACAAACCTTGTCTTCCTATCCTGCTACTGTGTGATGTTCTAGCTGCTCCATATAGACTTCCTCCTCTAGAAAGCCATTCAAGAATGCACTCTTAACATCCATTTTTTAATATTCCAACCAAAATAAGCTGCCAAAGACAAAACATCCTCACAGTAGTGAGCATAGCAACTAGTGCAAAAGTTTCTTCGTAGTCAATCCCTTCCTATTGAGCATACTCTTTTGCAACAAATCTTGCTTATGTTTGTCTATAGATCCATCCAATTTATACTTAGTTCTATAGATCGACTTGTATCCACTCGGCTTTTTACCTGTAGGTAATTGAACAAGCCTCCAAGTCTTGTTCTTCATAATTGAATTTTAGTCTTTATCTATTACCAAGCCTCCAAGTCTTGTTTTTCATAAGTGAATTGTACTCTTCATCCATAGCTTTCCTCCAAATATCCTCTTTTTCAGCTTCCCTAGAAGACTTTTATTGATGACTATTCTAGAAAATGTTGGATATATTTCTTGAGGAATAATTTGCGAGCATTCAAATTCTTTGTTGAGTTCAAGAATTTAATATAAAATCAAATAAACAAGAAAAGTAAATGCCTAAGGAGAAAAAAGCGTGGAGAGTACGTCTCTAATAAATTTAGAGATCTTTGCATAGAGCACACAATAAAGAGGCAATTATGAACTTCTTATATACCTCAACAAAATTGTGTATCAAAAAGAAAGAATCGTACAATTGTGGAAAAACACCCAAAGAGGTGTTTTATGGTAGAAGACCAAGTGGTTCTCACTTGAGGACCTTTGGTTGTGATGCTTATGCACATGCACCCAATTATTTACACAGAAACTTAATGATAATCAACGAAATGTATGATAAAAAGGAAAAACATATCGGTTGTCTAATCAAATCACTAAAAAATCATTGTTGGTAGACACGTCATTTCAATTAAAAAATGCTTGATGATTTTCTACAAAAACAAGTGGACGACAAGCTATTTCTCATGGCATTCATATTTCTTCACTAGAAGATGAAGACATTGATCATGCAGATGGTGGACAACCACCTAATGAAGAAGATGAGCAGGTTACATCTAATTTTTAAATTGATTCACCTATCTACAAGGAGCCTTGAAAGGAACTATTGAATTTCACCCATTGTCTAAGTACTAAATGATGATGACTCTAACTCATTTGAAGAAGCATCTCAACCTAAAGCTTAAAAAAATGCAATTAAAGAAGAGTATTCTTCTACTTTGAAGAATAACACTTGGGAGATTGTGAAGAAAAGTGAAGTCAAAAAGAGAATTGATACCAAACGGGTGTACCAAATCGAATACAATTCCAATTGTGAGGTGGACAAGTTCAAGGCAAGCTTGGTGGCTAAAGAGTATGTGCAAAGAGAAGCTATAAACTATAATGAGACTTTTGCTCCTGTAGCCAAACTGCATACTATTAAAACAATTCCTGCTATTGCCACTCATTACAATTGGTTGATTGAGCAAATGGATGTAAAATCAGGTTTTCTTGAAGCTCTTCTTGACGAAGTTTATGTTGAGCAACCTCAAGGTTATGGACAATGGGGAGTGCCAGGTATTTCTTTGCATTCATTCATTTGTTTTGGTTCATGTATTATGTAATGTCATAAGGAATGAAAGAAAAACTAAGGAAACTTTCAGGTGAATTTGTTGACGTCATAGATGCACTGCGTTTCTGAAACGCGTTTCAAAATCGCGTTCAGAAATGCGTTTCTGAAAAATACAAAAAAATTTCAAAAACTTTTTTTTTATATATATTGTTTTTGGTTTTTTTATGGGCAATATGGGTATCAGATGAAAGCTCTAACTAAGAGCATAATTACTGTGTACTTTGTCGACTGTTTCGGGTGCAGGATGGTCCAGTTCAGGTGCATTAATCCATGTTGGGTTCTGTCAAGGATAAAAATTCAAAACTAACCTCTAGCCTGTCTGTTACGATCACAGATGGTCCCAGTAAGTGTGTTTTCGCTCAGGGAGTTGGCAGGCCAAGTCATGAAGAGCGTTGCCCCCCAAACCAGGGAGCTACCGCCCCCCGGACCCCTGTTTCTCCCCCCGAACCCCCTGAGCATTTATTGAAAACCAGAGCAAATAACAACCAAATAGCTATTGAAAATAAGATCTATTTGTACCCCATCTACTGCACTTCTGAGAGGCAAAACGCTGGTTTGACCATTGATCCCCTGAAAAATTTTCAGCCATAAGCTATTTTTCCAAAAAAAAAAAAATTTTTTTTTTTTTTGCGATTCTAGGAGGAGAAACGCATTTTCAGAAACGCGTGCCCTCGGAAATGCGTTTCTGTGCATCTATGGTTGACGTACTTCTACATGATAACCATTAGGACATATATTGGTTAAGTTACAGACTAAAATTGAACTGCCCAGATCAACATGGGAAGCAACTTCTTGTCTATCAATAAATGTACTCAATTCAAACATTAGTTGGTGAGATTATGTTGGAGCTGAGAACCATAGAATCCGTGAACCGTGGATGTACAGTGAACCGCACGGTTCACAAAGTCTGGTTCCAAGAACCGTGAAGAACCGTAATAAATAATTAATTAATTGATTATAATAATTAATTAATTACATGAACCGCCACGGTTCATGAACCGTGGTACGGTTCACTGTACGGTACTTAGAACCCACAGCTCTGAGAACCGTGGGTTCTATGCTGAGAACCTATTCATTGACATACATAGTAAACTCATACAGTTTGTCTATGAGATTCATAAAGTTAGCATGAAATTTTCCACAATAAACTTCAATTCCAAATTGTCTGCTTTGTCAAATTTGAGACAGAATCTGTTTCAGTTCAATCACAACTTCCTAGGTATCTGTACTACTAAAACTCAGGACGTGCAATGACAAATTTTCTTCATAAGAACTGATAAGGTCATCGTGAAGAGAGGTTTCCTGTCAGAATTTATATGCTTGAATCTAAGAATGGCAGTTCATACTTCTATCTTGAACCAAAATTTTTCAAATCAGCGCAAATATCAAACTTAAAATCTTACAAGACTTCACATACCCAGGTCTGATTTGAGCCATACTATGCAACGCTCTCCAAGCAGTAAGAGCAGCAAATGGTATTGCAGCTGCTGCCTGCAAAAAAATTTGTATCTTTTATCAAAATTCAAACTATAATAGCATGCTTCCTATAAGAACAATATCCAGTGTACTATATTTATCATGCCTGACATTGACTCAGCCTCTAGGTAGTTATGGCAAAAAGATTGACCATAAGATGTTGATGACACTAATGTCACCCCTACGTCTAGGTTCTTCAATTTAAAAGGCCACAGAACAGTGCTTAGATATCTGAAGGGGAATGGCAACTACCTGGATCATGGATTTACAGCAGATACAGTATTGTCCAAAAATGACAAATCCTGGCCATCATCACATACTTTTTACAAGTTTATATATTATTTTGCCAATCAAGTTCCATCCCATCATCCATGCATGCTGGTTAGTGTCGTATCGGAATCCTGTATCATTTTACTGGACCATCCTGCTGTCTTTCAAAAGGAAGATAAACTTGCCTTAGCTACTCTCAACATTAGGCAATAAGTGATTTCATTCGATAATCATTCTCTAGAGACAGCCTCAGTTAACAAGATTATCATCTGCAGGAAAAAAAAGTTTGTGCGTTGTGAATTTAATGTTTCAGTGTCCTTTGTTGGAAATCACTAGTAAAGGATAGTGCTGTCTCCTGTTTAAGAGGTGCTGTAAGTTGATCACCTCAGATATTAGAATAGTAAGGCGAAAAGCCTTACCTCAAGGTATTAATATGCTAAGGCAAAAATACCTACAGCAACTCTCAATGTTGGGAAACCTGACAAAGAGGTGCTAGCCTTATTGGTAGCAATGATGCTCTAACAATTTCAAAGAGTGAAATTTGTTGAAGGAAATTTGCATGGAGAAAGCTATTATGAAAAGGATTATGGAGGCACCAGCCCATCAGAAGACCAACAAGGAAGTTTGTAGACTTTACTTGAGATGGATCTTCGTTTCTAATACCGTAGCCATGAATGCAAAATGTACATCCTCATGTTGATTCTCATGTCGATCTTGATCTTGATCCTCATGCTGCTTCTCAAGATCTTCTAGCTCCCTGTTTACTTGACTCTCCCTATTCCAAGCTAACTCCATCTTTGATAGTCTCATAGTACCACCTAGGTAACTTTCTAGTAAACGGTGTAGGATGCTTCCTGCTTGGCAAAGTCGGAGGTGAATAAGTATTCCATGCACTTGACCTCTCTTTCCTTCTCTATCAAGGCTTCTCTAGGCAAATGAGTTGGTGTAGGTAGTTTGTGTGTTGATTCAAGTTCTTGTAATACCATCATGATTCATCTTGCTCTTATTCCCAAGATGTTTCTTTATGAGATCCTATCTCATCAAAGATAACATCATTGCTTATAATAGCCTTCTTTGTTGCATTGTCATAAAGCTTGTATCCCTTTTCTTTATCATCATATCCAAGCATCAAACACTTTGTTGCCTTTGAATCCAACTTGCTTCTCACATCCTTAGATATATGTAGCATTCAACTCATAAAAAATGCGCCTAGTTTCCCATAAAGATCACATCATGACAAAATTCTGATAGGCTAGAGGTAAACTATTAAGCATAATGGACACTAAAAATGAATCAAATATTTTCTCCAACCGCTATAACTTGCGCTCTGAGATCTTTCACCCGTGTAAAATAATCCGTCACTAATTCTCTTGTATCCATTTTCAAAGTGTGTAGCTTATTAGTTAAGAACAAGACCCTAGATTGATTTACATTCTTGTACAAATTTTTGAAAATATTCCAAGCTTCCTTGGGTCCAACAACATCTCTAATGTGAGGAATAATCATATCTTTAATTGATATGTCAATGATATAATGAGCTTTTCTTCTCCGTTTCAGATACTCTCTCCTCTATCATTTGTGGGAGGTATTTCGGCCCCTGTAACAATTTCCAAAAATTCTCGATCCATGAGAATATTTTGCATCGAATTTCTAGATGCTAAACTTTGCGCCATCAAGTTTAATAGCCTTGGATAATACCGCGTCATTTAAACTTGCCATTGTATTCAATAAAAAATTTGCTGGTTTTGCAAAATTTTATCATTCAACAAATTTTATAAGTTCCACAATGTTTGTTAGTTCCTCCAAATCTGAATCTTTTTGCCAGTCTATGCCAATTTTCTGATTATTCAATCTTTGCACGTTCTGAATTCAAACCAACAGCTGGTTCTACTCTTTGTAGGTAACGTACTGTTCCAGCAGCGAATTCTTGAGATTCAATGATTTGTTTCAGCTTTTGTTATGGCTGTCTTGTTACAATACCAGCAGTGATTAGCATCAATCATCCTGACTATTCAACAGCCTTCGGCTATACAGCTATCCTTAAAACGATCTGTCAAGGTCTTCCTGCAGCAACTTTATGAACAACACCCAACCAAAACAATTCCGTAGCAATCTGCCGAGCTGTAACGTACTTCCAAAACGAACCTTGTTGTCCTCGCAATAATCTTTTGAACCCTGCAAAGTTATCGTCCAAACCTTAGCAGCAATCCAGCTATCAACAATCTTCCAACAGTAGATCTGCAGCGATCTGCAGCAAATATGTTTTGATACAATGATCTACAGTAACAAATTTTAACAGGTCAGAACTTGTCCCGATTTTAAACCGTAGGTAAGAATCTACAGTGTTCGACAGCAGTGGTTTGATTCAGCAAACAACTGAGATTTCCAGCAGGTGAGGTAGTAACTTTGAATTTTCACTTGCCAATTGCTTCTTATCTTATGGGGGATAGTATTTGAATGCTCACAGTCAAACTTGTCATATGATTTGCTGCTCCCAGACATTGAGAACAAAACCCTTCCTGTAGAAAGGTAGGGATACTGATGTTTTGTACCTCTTTTTAGGTGTTCTTATTTCACTTATCAATTCATGGGTTCCATGAACTCTGGAAGATAATGCATTTCGTAGAAAGCTTAAAAGAGGTGGAAGGCCTTAAAAGAGGATGCCATTAGAACTTATTCATAAAGTGGTTGCCTACAGTCAGCCAGCAAAGCTTTAACTCCAAAATTCAAAACCTGCACACACTCTTGTATTCAGGCTCTCATAATAAACAGTGCATAACTGAAAATAGAAGAACATCCAGTGAAGTGGAATAGAACAGCTGTATCTGATAAGTTCGCACACAACATACATGTTTATGTGGTGCTTAGGCACTCAAATGTAGATCACTTACTACATGTGTAAGGTTAGCTGGCTTTGGAGCAAGCTGTTCATCTGCAAGGATGGCATAATCAGTGTAAGTGCCTCGTACTGCTGTAGGATGTAGCGATCCAAAAACTTCTTGTCCAACATGTAATTGACTAACGGCTTTTCCAACGGCTGTTATCTCACCGCTGACATCCCTTCCCAATATCAAAGGCAAAAGTGGCTTGAACAAGGACTTTCCATAGCCACCTCGCATCTGAGAACAAAAAAAATTATGAATCTGTAATCACAAGCTCAAGCCTTAAAACAAGATGCTCAAGCCTTAATGAAAGCAAATCAAATATTAACACATAGGCCAAACTTAAAAAAATGTGTGAGAACTAATTATTATTTTTACTAGTTCTACGTAAACAATCTCCCCCACTTATAGCATATTTTACTTATAGATCCTTATTCTAGCCTCGTTCCCATAATAATAGGGCATACATTGTGCCTAAACTGCATTAAAGTAGAAATTTGTATTTCAATATAGAATCTTGTAACATTGGTCTCCCCTACCATTTCAATGTCGGTCCTTCAGCACTTACTACTTTGGAGATTATGTTCATTTGGAGCTCCCCTTGAAAAGGGATTATTGTATAAGTTGCACTCTATTGTGATATTTCATTATGCAACAAAGACTTAGAACACGACTCTTTGTTCCATGTACTTGACTACCAAAGAATGTTAGCTCAACTAAATCAAGTTAGTTCAAACATGCCTTTGCCCAAGTGTTCATCAATTAAAGGAAGTATGTATGTTCCTTAACAAATTATTTTCTCTTTCATGATTTAACTACTTCCTTTGGCTCAATAGATATTTGTTCTCAAATAGCACAATAAGACTCATCATAATCCTCATTTGATTTCACTCTTCACTAGCCGATACATCATGTTGGTCACCATATTAAAGAACTCACATTTGGATTCCTGGGCGTAGAGCTTCTCCTGTCTTAGTAAGACCTAAGATGCTCCTCTAAGGTCTTACTATAGATGAGAATATCATCCAAGTAAACTATTACGAGCTTACCTAGATATGGACGAAGAAAATCGTTCATCATCTACTAAAAGGTCGCGGGAGCATTCGTCATTCCAAATGGGTCCTCCTCTTTATTGTAGCTTTAATTTCATTGTTATTGCTATTTTCTTTTGTTTGGCATATGGCACTGATTCTTGGATTTTAAAGTTCATTGAATACCCCTATTCATATGTTTCCTCACAAATTAAGGCAGAAAACTTTCGGTCCTTCAACATTATCTAGAATACTTTGTTGAAGGTGACGGTGAACAATGAAGGACATAATAGTGCATTTTTGGAATTTTTTGTACATCCTTAACTGTTGTTTTTTCCACCCAAACACATTGTTTAAAAATAAACAAAGAAAAAAATTTGCAACATTACGATCCAAAACACTCCGAAATCTCGAAACCGTTCCAAATCGGAATGCTCCCAGATCTCGAAACCGTTCTAGAACTTGCATTCCGGAATGCAGTGCAACTTAGCATACAACTAGAGCAGTAACCCAAGGTCAATTGGGAGAGACCCAAAACCGAACATGTTGGAGCAGTTGCATAGCAAGTACCACCTCAGGCTATGACTATTTTGTGAGAGGTATTAGGGGAATCAATTGAAGTATTGTGATCAATAGGGATTGAACTAATGAGAGCTCTTATTGACCATCCAAGGTACCTCCCCCATGGGATGGAATATGTTAGTATGGGACGCCATGGCTACCACTCAATGGATTGATTGGCGATGTCCTCTAGGCTTTTGGGTGATCACGGGCTCAATTGGGCAATGAGTCATGTGAGCAACACTCTATAGGTCTAGTTGGCTCTAGTACGATCTAACTAACTAGCAAGATTTACATCGTTAATGCTTGTAGCCCTCCTTAATCATGACCATTTGTATTTCTCTTAGGGCCTAGAATTTATGACCCCTAACACCATCACTGAACCCAATAAAAGCACTAGGAGGTTGAGTTGCAATTCTCTTAGTTGTTTCTCACTCCGGTGTTTCCTAGACCACTTTTAGAATGTCTGTGGGACAAAAGCGTTTCAAAGTCATGAAGCTCTTTGGCTCATTGTACTAAGGGAAGTGCCTTAAACTCCTAGCATTCACATTCAGGAGGATAGAAATTGAGGGCAACACTTATTATATGCTAATGTGAGCCTCCACTTTTGTCAACTTTGACAACCAATGCAAGTTATAAGATTGTAAAAGGTGCATAGTTCCATGTGAAGCAAATGAATTGGAAAAGATTAAGTGGCTTGTGCAACATGCTTTGACTATCTTGTATAGGTATTGAATCTCTAAATGATGTTGTTAGGAAAACCACCCAAAAGTGAAGTGATTGGTCAATAGTCCGCACATTCTATACCTTGTGGAACAAGTGAGCGAGCATGGTGGCTGAACACTTATGGCAATTGTTGAGAGGCATGCCTCCTATCAAGGTTGACATCCAAGAAGTATATCAACTGATGATTTTAATAACACTTTTACGAGTTGCAAAGTGGGGATATATCATCACCAAATGGCTTAATTCTTGTAAGAAAAAAAAAAGAGCCTCTAAGTGAAGTTCTTCATTCTCCTGTGCACAATAGACTAGGGAGTTTCTAGAGATGACCCTTATGTTACTAAATTATTGAGTTGTACTTCTATCTAATGTTGAGAAAGTGGATAAGATTATGCTTTGAAGTGTTGCAAAAGTGCTTCATACATACACTTGATTGCAACTATGTTCAAACTCTAGTCATTCACAACACCTTGCAACTTTCATCTACCTTGAATAGAGAAAGCAAATTGGTGGAAGGAAGAATAAAAAGAAAAGAAAAAAAAAGAGATTTGAAATACTCCAAACTATCAGTAATACCAAATCAAATTAGATCAACTCCAAGACCTTTGACCACTTAGGACTTCCTTACCCTTCAAACACATGCATCATGTGTAAACCATAACCATGATGTTTAAACTACAACTTTTGTATGCAGCAATCCCATTATATTCAGGATTCCTACTTGATAATGTTATAACTAGCATGCAAACATGTCAAGTATGTATTTGAGAATGATAACATTTTACTTCTTGGAACAATTTTTCAGTATTGAGAAACTTCAATATTCAACTCTTTAGTGTGGGAATTGAACATGTGCAAAGTGGTAACTTGTCAAAAAACAAGGACACAATGGATGATTGGCCTATGGATTGTGGAATTCAACTTTTATGTCCAAGCAATGAGCTAGATAGTGGATTGCGACTCCTACTATATATTGATAGTATGTCCAAGGTAGTACCTGGCATAACACAGGAGAAACACAATCTTCAACCTTATAGAATCCACCTATAAAGTTATCAACAATTACAAATAAACCAATTTCTTAAATCACGTACAAATGCTCTATATAGTTCATCTTGTCATAAAAAAAAAAGCAACGGCTTCAATTTCTGCATACTGAATTCACTATAACATGGGGAAGCTAGGCACAACGATTGAATAAGCATTGAAAACTGATTTGGTGCGTCGTTGTACATGTGGAAGCAAGGTGCAATATTCTTGTGATCCCAAAACACCTACTACCAATTACCAATGGGCCGTATGAATTTTCAATAAGGCAGTCAATGATGCTTTTAGTTTTGTTCTCCCACATAAAAAAAGAAAGGAAAGAAAGTTCCAAATGCAAATATACTCAAAGGTGTCCCTTATAGTGGAAAAAACTCAAATTAGAAGATCCCATAGTGAATATTTGTCTGACATGGTCATGATTGAGGCAATTTGCTAGAATCCTCTACAAAGTGTGTCTAATTCCCCAATCCGATAGTAAGCCATAGTTGATTGTTGCAATTTTGTGATGCAAGCCTCTCTTTCTTTCTTCAATTGCCAAAGTGAACTAACTCTTTCTAAAATGGGGTCCCTTCCAATTGCTTGGCAAAACTTTGGCACATCATCACATAAATAAAATCATTCCAAGTATCATGAAGAATATAGGTTCGTACTGGAGATTGAAAACTCAAGCTCACCTTGAGATCCAAAGGATTGATCCCCGCTGCCTTGGTGCGAACCAGCACCTCTGATGGCCCCAAATCAGGGATGGGCTCATTCAACCGCACTTCCAAAACCTCAGGCCCGCCAAATCTAGGCAGCACCACCGCCCTGCAAGTCGACATCCCCTGCCCCCCATCACCAAATCTCTTGGGCACAGTCCTTAAATGTGCTCGCATGGTGGCCTTCCTCACCAGCATTTCTCTAATCTTGTTCTAGCATAGTGTGCAGCTGATTCTTACTGCCCCTCACCCTCTTTTCCTTGGAGGTCTGATGGACAATCAATCTTGCTGCTGCCTGCTCTTCTTTCCTTTTTCTTTCAGGTGATGCAATCCCAGACGCTACCTTGATGATCTTCAAAAGTAAGATGATAATCAAAAATCTGTGCAGAATTGAGCTGCTGTAAGCCTTGAATTGCTCAGGAGAATGAATTGATTAGTTATAAACTCTAGTTTCCGAGGTGATGTCGCTCTGATGCTTGCTTGCTGGCTGCCATTCTTCTGCCAGAAAAACAAACAAAAACAAAAGCTGCTTCTGCTTCTGCTTTTATTGGAGAAAGAAGAGCACGGGAGAGAGAGAGAGACAGAGGATGTGCGTACTGATATACAATAAAGGTGCACGATGTCGTTTGCGACCGCCCAGTTGGATCCTAGCCACGCGTCAGATCTGCCACGTGGACCTTCTGTAAATTAGAATAATATATCCACGGTGGCGGGCTCAAACTTTTAGCGAACGAGAGAGAGAGAGAGAGTGAGTTTTAAACCTGAAGACACAAGAGTCGCACGTAGAGGAAGAAAAGCAAAGGGTGACGCGGCCTTAAGTCTATCTCATTTTATGAAGCATACATTTTACATTTTTGCCTACTTCCCAATCTCACACATTTACCATCCTTAGATTTTCTCGCTCGCTACGAGGGGAGCAACTAAGGCTTTGCAACTACGCTTGCTATGGCCATCATGGGACCCTCCCTTAATCCAATGGTGGAGGAGGCTTGATGGATGCTTGAGACAGTCACAACTCTCATGATAGTCGCACTCCAGAGTATGGTCTCCTCTGAGATGTAGCATGGATCCAATGGGGTGAATTTAAGCTGGGTTTTCGAGAGCAGGTGGATAATGGGTGAGATCCAACTTGTACCTAAGGGAGGGCTAGTAAACCAGCCGTCAACCTAACCAAGGTACACAACCGCCCCACTTGAAGTTTTAGCTGGATGGTTGTAATTAGGCTGAATGAGTTTGCTAACAAGTGTAAAGTAGATAGTACTTCATAAAAGTCGTTTAGGTAACGAGTGGGGCATCATGTCATCATCTTGTCATCAACTCAACTACAATGGATCAGCCCTCTCACCACCAACAAGAGATTTTGTGTAACTTGGATATTGGCAAATACAAACAAGTCTCTCTTCTGACTTCGCTTTGTGACTACCACAGATCCGGAATATACATCGGCTTCTTGTCATAATCGTCCACCACCTCTAGTCGAGAGGTTTTCATTTCAAGAAGGTTGCCATCACTTGATTTTGGTTGTCATCTCCATTCAATATTGCAATAAGTTCAAAGAAACGATTGTGCAAGATGATGGAAGAACATCAAGATGTCTCTCTTTCAAATGCATTACAACTTGCAAATTGAACCTTTCAAAAGCTTATTACCCTTAAAGTTCCATGTTGCACTACTTTGAAATGGACGATGAGGTCAGCATAGCAAGCTCACTTACAATACCCGACAAGATGACACAAGGAAGGTCATACATTCTTAACTTTAATTGACAATATTTGACATTCAATCTTGTTATGTTAAATCTCATAGCTATAAAATCTTGCACTTCATGGTTTCAAGGTGGGAGTTGTTACATGTTAGCTATTGGACAAGTATTGTTAATGGGGCCTTTAATCTTTATTTAGCACCAACGGGTTTCAGAAAATGGATGCTTGACTTATGGAAACTTCCTCCTCCCACAAGCCCACCTCCCCGCCCCCCATCACTTACCTAAAGATATGTGGATGTGCGTAGCTCCCTCCACTGGCAAGTGGACTTATCCCATGTTGTTTTTATGTCCACCATACGGGATGCCACTCCCACCTTTTTTGAAAGGAGGGGGGACACCACTCTAAATAGTTGTGAATCGTTATGAAGGTCATTCGACATGGTGTATTTTTTTGCATAACGCTTCAAGGTTATGATGAAGTTGGGGCTGGTTCTTACCCTAAGCAAATTTCTACAAAAAGAATAGCATGAAGTTTGATAATTTGGTCATAGATTGTTTGTTCTTCACTTTCATGGATTTAAAGATCTTACGACTTGATTAAGCTTGTTATTGAGGCTTGGGCTAGAGATAACAGATTTGACAAACTCATCTTGAATAGAAGGTTTGGAATTGGGAGACTTATTCATAATGTATATAGAAGCTATTTTGGTGTCTATAATATAGAGGAAGATAAAGCCATCAATATGGGGATCATCAAATTAATTGGTGAAGTTCCAAATGTCCATAGCCTTAATCTCGCCCAATAAAAAAGAAAGATGTAAAATTGATCCAGTCTTGCAAAGATAAAAATAAGAAACTAAATTGCCACTCATCCACATGTGATTTTTCAAATATCTCGTTACTTCTATACCATCAAGCAAAGATAGTTAAATTTGGAATGGGTACTAATAAACCAACTTCACATAAGAGATCATCCAAAGGTCAGTCATTCAGACACAAAGAGAATATTATCCGGCATTTCCACCTCCAGTTAGTACATGCTTTCAAGCCATTGTTAATATTATCCAACATTTCCACCTCTTGTTGTAAGGGAAAGCACCTCAAGATCTTGCTCACAAGACACACACATAAAGGAATAACAGTGGAGCAAAACCACCCAACCAATAAGAAGCCATCGATCAATCTCTGATAGCATTACCCCCGAGCCATGGGACAGGATGCAGGTGTAGAGAAAAAAAATTGGTAAAAAAAATTGAATTTGAAATGATAGTAGGGCGAGTTCCCACCTTGACATATAGGCTCAACTTTTATTGTGCATGCCCCCAAGCAAGCCAATATATCCCCACAAAAGCTTTTCATTACTATTGATACTTTACACCATGTCATCCTAACCCATGCACTAGCTCCACATGTCATAAGATATGTGATTGGGTCCTCACAAGGTTATTAATTACATTTATGGCCCAGTCCAGAATAACAAGTCGTGACCAATCAACTCGAGTACCGGAGTTATGTGGATCCAAGTCTAGGATTATGCCGAATCCTATTTGTAGGACGTGGACGTAACATTCCCCCCCAACCCCCACCCCCCCCTGAACTGCTTATGTCCTTAGAAGTAGAACTTTAAGAAAATTCTTCTTTATGCTTTCAACTCTCTCCCACGAATCATCATCCTCAATTCAACTCTTCCACTAAATCAAGCACTCAAAGATCGAACAATTTCTCAATTGTGTTCTCTCTGCGTACTCTCTCAGGTTCCAAAGGTACACCAAGTGATAAATCTTCTAAATGTGATAAATCTTCATTAGATCCAATTGTATCACCTTCATGTAAATTAAATTTTTGCTGGCAATACCTTTTCTCAGATTATTGAGCGTCTCACCACTTTGGCATCATCCCCTTAAATCTCTGAAAAGAAATTGTAAATCCAATAAATGATTTTAACTTGCTTAACGGTTTGCGGGATTGGCCAATTAACAACTATCTTGATTTTGTCCTCGTTAATCTTGATCCCATAAGTAGTGATATTATGACCGCGATAAACCAGCTCATGCTTTAATAATGGATTCCTTAGCATAGCTTGCCAGAGTTTTGTCAATGCAATTTTGATATGCTCTATGTGTTCCTCTAAGGTCTTACTGTAGATGAAAATATCATCTAGAAACACTACCACAAAGTTGCTCAAATATGGACGAGATCAATTGTTCATTATTTGTTGGAATGTCGTTGGAATATTTGTTAGCCCAAAAGGCAACACCAAGAACTCATTGATGCGAAATCTGCCTCAGAAAACGCAAATTCCAGTCAAAGCTCTGGTGGCGAACTTATGGGGGTCTCTCAAACTTTTCTCGAAATTTTGGCGTATTTATGTTCGAGAATAATTTGTGTTGGATCAATCAGGCTCTGTAACACAACAAAATAAAACGAGACGAAATCTAGAGGAAAACGAAATGAAGTGAAAACTTAAACAAGCTCTAATATTGATTCATGCTGGAAGCATCGAGATCGCGAAACGAAACGAAACACGAAACACGAAGCGAAGCGAAAAACGAAATCAGTTTGTCAAGAATTCAGATATGATTGCTGGTCACTACCAGTTATGTCATTCCTACAATCCTTCAGAGTGTAGACAGACACTATTGATCTACGTTAACATATTAATATAACATTCAACAAAATCAAACCAATGTGCGGAATTGAATAAACAAGTGAATCAGATACACGAATAATATCAGACAAAATTTACTCGAGATCATGCAATCACACAAAATAATCTGTGCATAACAGCTACAATATTATCTATTGGTTTTCTTGATTTCTAGCACTGCATGACAAATCCACGCAGTGCATTGACGTGAGAGAAATACAGTTCTCCCACGATCCGTGTCTCGCTTACTAGCGGACTTCTGGATCTACAAATCCTCTTACAAAATTGTCTCGCTCACAAGCGGACATGTATTCTGTGTATTTCGTCTTCTTGTATTATGCATCAAGCAGTAAGTATATGGTTCGCGAACCTTTTTTTTTTGTGTCGCGTCGTGTAACTTCCAGATCAGAGAGATTAAACATCTACAACTAATCACGAATTACAAGAGTGGCAGATTAGCCACGTTCTAGAGTACTTCTGTTGATGTCATGATATCTGATCAAATATTTGTACCCCATGGTACTTGCCTGATCTTTGTGGTCCTTTGTGGAGCACCACTGACTTTGTGTCGTGTCGTCTTTTGTCAAAAATTCAGGATTGAAAGCTAGCAAAGCTTTGGCAATAGAAACATTTTGTTTCTTCACACAGACACTATTGATCTACGTTAACAGATTAATATAGCATTCAACAAAATCAAACCAATGTGCGTAATTGAATAAACAAGTGAATCAAATACACGAATAATATCAGTCAAAATTTACTCGAGATCATGCAATCACACAGAATAATATGTGCATAATAGCTACAATATTATCTATTGATTTTCTTGATTTCTAGCACTGCATGACAGATCCACATAGTGCATTGACGTGAGAGAAATACAGTTCTCCCACGATTCGTGTCTCGCTTACTAGCAGAATTCTGGATCTACAAATCCTCTTACAAAATTGTCTCACTCACAAGCGGACATGTATTCTGTGTATTTCGTCTTCTTGTATTATGCATCAAGCAGTAAGTATATGGTTCGCGAACCTTTTTTTTTGTGTCGCATCGTGTAACTTCCAGATCAGAGAGATTAAACATCTACAACTAATCACGAATTACAAGAGTGGCAGATTAGCCACGTTCTAGAGTACTTCTGCTGATGTCATGATATCTGATCAAATAGTTGTACCCCATGGTACTTGCCTAATCTTTGTGGTCCTTTGTGGAGCACCACTAACTTTGTGTCGTGTCATCTTTTGTCAAAAATTCAAGATTGAAAGCTAGCAAAGCTTTGGCAATAGAAACATTTTGTTTCTTCACACAGACACTGCTGATCTACGTTAACAGATTAATATAGCATTCAACAAAATCAAACCAATGTGCGAAATTGAATAAACAAGTGAATCAAATACATGAATAATATCAAACAAAATTTACTCGAGATCATGCAATCACACAGAATAATATGTGCATAATAGCTACAATATAATCTATTGATTTTCTTGATTTCTAGCACTGCATGACAGATCCACATAGTGCATTGACGTGAGAGAAATACAGTTTTCCCACGATTCGTGTCTCTCTTACTAGCGGAATTCTGGATCTACAAATCCTCTTACAAAATTGTCTCGCTCACAGGCGGACATGTATTCTGTGTATTTTGTCTTCTTGTATTATGCATCAAGCAGTAACGGTTCGCTAACCTTTTTTTTTTTAGTCACGTCGTGTAACTTCCGGATCAGAGAAATTAAACATCTACAACTAATCACGAATTACAAGAGTGGCAGATTAGCCACGTTCTAGAGTACTCTGTTGATGTCATGATATCTGATCAAATATTTGTACATGGTACTTGGCTGATCTTCGTGGTCCTTTGTGGAGCACCACTAATTTTGTGTCATGTCGTGTCGTGTCGTCTTTTGTCAAAAATTCAAGATTGAAAGCTAGCAAAGCTTTGGCAATAGAAACATTTTGTTTCTTCACACAGACACTGCTGATCTACGTTAACAGATTAATATAGCATTCAACAAAATCAAACCAATGTGCGGAATTGAATAAACAAGTGAATCGGATACACAAATAATATCAGACAAAATTTACTCGAGATCATGCAATCACACAGAATATGTGCATAACAGCTACAATATTATCTAATGATTTTCTTGCTTTCTAGCACTGCATGACAGATCCATGCAGTGCATTGACGTGAGAGAAATACAGCTCTCCCACGATTCGTGTCTCACTTACTAGCGGACTTCTGGATCTACAAATCCTCTTACAAAATTGTCCCGCTCACAGGCGGACATGTATTATGTGTATTTCGTCTTCTTGTATTATGCATCAAGCAGTAAGTATATGGTTCGCGAACCCTTTTTTTTTTTTTGTGTGTCGCGTCATGTAACTTCCAGATCAGAGAAATACACATCCGTGGTCCTTTGTGGAGCACCACAGATTTTGTGTCATGTCATGTCGTGTCGTGTCCTTTGTGGAGCACCACTGATTTTGTGTCGTGTCGTCTTTTTGTCAAAATCTCAAGATTGAAAGCTAGCAAAGCTTTGGCAATAGAAACATTTTATTTCTTCACACAGACACTGCTGATCTACGTTAACAGATTAATATAACATTCAACAAAATCAAACCAATGTGCGAAATTGAATAAACAAGTGAATCAGATACACGAATAATATCAGACAAAATTTACTCGAGATCATGCAATCACACGGAATAATATGTGCATAACCGCTACAATATTATCTATTGATTTTCTTGAGAGTCTAGCACTACATGACAGATCCACGCAGTGCATTGACGTGAGAGAAATACAGTTCTCCCACGATTCGTGTCTCACTTACTAACGGACTTCTGGATCTACAAATCCTCTTACAAAATTGTCTCGCTCACAGGCGGACATGTATTCTATGTATTTCCTCTGCTTGTATTATGCATCAACCAGTAAGTATATGGTTCGCGAACGTTTTTTTTTTGTGTCGCGTCGGGTAACTTTCAGATCAGAGAGATTAAACATCTACAACTAATCACGAATTACAAGAGTGGCAGATTAGCCACGTTCTAGAGTACTTCTATTGATGTCATGATATCTGATCAAATATTTGTACCCCATGGTACTTGGCTGATCTTCGTGGTCCTTTGTGGAGCACCACTGATTTTGTGTCATGTCGTGTCGTGTCGTCTTTTGTCAAAAATTCAGGATTGAAAGCTAGCAAAGCTTTGGCAATAGAAACATTTTGTTTCTTCAGCTCTCTCTCAAAGCATGATAGCTCGACGACTCCAAGACTGCTCCTCTGTTTTTCGAATAGACCTTTGTCTAAGGCCTTTGTGAAGATGTCAGCGACCATGTCTTTTGTTCCAATGAAAGTAGTCTGCAGCATCTTTTTCATGATCAGATCCCTTATCAGGTGGTACTTGATCGCAATGTTTTTCGTCCTTGAGTGAAACACAGGGTCTTTTGTCAGATGTATTGCAGATGTGTTGTCCATTTGCAAAACCAGAGGTTCATTCCTCGTTTCGCCCAGTTCGTCAGGGAACTGTTTGAGCCAAATTATTTCATTGGCCATCTTTGTTGCTGCTACATACTCTGCTTCACAGGATGACTGAGCCACAATGGTCTGCTTCTTGCTAACCCAGAGAATTGTTGCTCCTGACATGATGGTGCATCCTCTTGAGACACTTTTGTAGTCGTCCTTCAGAGATGCCCAGCTAGCATCACTGTAGGAAAGCATCTGGAACTCTGCATCACGAAAATAACACAAATCAAAATCTTTTGTTAATTGAAGATATTGCAAAATTTGTTTTGCAATCTTCCTATGAGTCGAGCCTGGATTTGTACAGAATTGGCTCATCCTGAACACAGCATAAGCAATGTTAGGACATGTGTTATTTACAAGGTACATCAATGATCCAATCAGCCAAATGAGTTCAAGGACTATTGTTCAGCGAACAGCATCGAGCAACAACGAGCAACAACTTGTTGCTTCCTATTCTCCATAGTCGAATGGACTGGCCGAAAGAAAGAACAAGACCTTAGTGGAATCTGTCAAATGCGTGATAACGCATGCTTCTTTGCCCATATCATTCTGGCAACATGTTGTATCGATAGTAGCTTACATGCATAATCTATGTATAACTAAAGATTTACCTGACAGCCAAATTCCTCATGAGGTTTGGATAGGATTCGAACCTTTATTAAAACATTTGAGAGTATTCGGATGCACTGCTAATGCTCATATCCCAAAGGACAATAGAAAGAAATTAGATGAGCCTTAGCATGTTAGATACACTAATCAGTTCGCTCACTATTCTATTCAGGAGCCAACCATAGTTGAGGAAGCTGTCAACAGACAGAAAAGTAATTGACTGCAAATGGATCTTTAAAATCAAATATAAAGCAGATGGTAGACAAAAGAAAAGCTCGACTCGTGGCAAAGGGATTTTCACAAATTCCCAATATCGACTACTTCAAAACCTTCAGCCCAGTCGTGCACACCTCTATTCGACTACTACTTTCATATGTTGCTGCAGCAGATTTTGAGGTACACTAGATGGATGTACAAACAACACTCCTCAATGGAGTTATCGAGGAGGACATCTACATGATCCAGCCTGAAGGCTATATTCTCAATGGTCAAGAAGACCAGGTATGCAAACTCCATAAAGCTTTGTACGGTCTGAAACAATCATCCAGAGCATGGTTTCATCGAATCAACACTTTCTTGATCGATCATGGATTCCAACCTAGCTCTGTAGACTGTAATGTATATTTCAAAGCTGGTAATCAATTCTTTTTTATCATCACACTCTACGTGGATGATACATTGTTGTTCGGCAACAACATTGCTCTGAAAAAGGACATGAAGAGAATGCTATCTCAAGAGTTCGAAATGATAGATCTTGGAGAAGCACACTATTGTCTCGGGATTCGAATTCACAGAGATATAAGTCAAAGACTTATATATATCACCCAGCAGAGGTACTTCCACAACTTGTTGTTGAAATTCAATTTCATGAATTGCAAGCCTGTACATAATCCCATGGATCCAGGTCTCAAATTATCCAACAAACAGTGCTCTCAGACCAATGAGGAGAAGGATAAAATGAAGGAGTATCCATACCAATCTATTATCGGATTTCTGATGTATGCAATGATCTTGACCAGGCCAGATCTTGCATATGCCATCAGTTCCTTGAGTCAATACATGACCAATCTTGGCATGATCCATTGGAAAGCTCTTTTAAGAGTTATCAGATATGTACGAGCTACTATCGACCTCTATATCTGCTATGGTAATGATAATTCATCTGACCATACACTTCATGGATATATAGATGCAAATTGGGCAGGTGATATCAACACCAGAAAAATGACTTCTGGATATGTCTTCTTGTTTAACAATGGTTCAATATTTTGGAACAGTAAAAAAACAAACCTCCATCGCAATGTCATCTACAGAATCAGAATACATTGTAGCCTCTCAAGCTACCAAAGAAGTAGTTTGGTTGAGGAATTTAATTATTGTCTGATATTGGTCTCAGACAATTTGCTCCAACAATGATTCAGTGCAACAATCAGAGTGCTATTGCATTATTGATCAATCCTAGATTTTACTCTAGGATCAAGCACATCAAGATCAGGTACCACTACATCAGGAGCATGATACTCAACAAGGAGGTAAGTCTAAAATTTTGCAAGACCCTATATATGACAGCTGACATATTTACAAAGGGATTGAATCAAAAAGCACACAAGAATTTTTGTGCTATCTTGAATTCAAAAATCAAGGCATTCAAGGATCCAAATTAAGGTGGGGGTGTTGGATTTCTATTCTCTCCATCCCTATATTTCTGTCACTAACTGTTGTAAATACTTGTATAGTTGCATACTCTGCAGAAATACACTTGCTTCTTGACAGAGTCTGTAGAAATACAAAGGAATCGGTGATAGTGTTTTCAATAGTTCAATTATCCATGTCACAAAGTAAAAAAATTTCAAATTAAATTTGTTTTTTGCAGCCTCTAACTCCAAAGGTAGCACGCCGGCGTGCACGGGAGACCCCCGAATTTTTTTTTGTAGCTTCCAAAGGTAGCACGCTGGTGTGCACGAGAGACCACTCGATTTTTTTTTAGGGCAGTCTCCCGTGCAAGCCAGCGTGCTAGGTTTGGAGGCTACAATTTATTTATTTTTTTTCAGGCGGCCTTGTCGTGCACGCCGGCGTGCTAGGTTTGGAGGCTACAAATTTTTTTTCCTCATTTCATATAGCATGTCAGCATGCTATCTTTAAATGTTGCAATTATTATTTTTGTTTTACGTAGCACGTCGGCTTACTATGTTTTGAGGTTGAAATAAATATTCTGAGATAATATTTTTACCCAAAATTTGATTCACAAATGTGTCAAAATAGCTTTTCTATTTTATAATTTACTCGGTTAGCACATTGACATTATAAAGACCACTAAGGAAAAACCCCTAAGATGAGGATAGGAAAATACAACAGGAGACACTATGGAGCAAAACCACCCAACCAAACCTAGATCAATCCTAGATCTAGCCCCCAAGCCATGCCATGTGATAGCAAGAGGAGAAGAGAGCAACAAGTGACCTAAACCCAAGTTGTCAACATGAGAATCCCTATCCCAATATATAAAGAGTAGTTTTTTGTGCATGAACCCATGCAATTCCCATGCATGTCAACTATAAATAGATCACATCTCCTCATGCATTCCTCTTGCCTGAATCCGTCACATGTACATGCACTACTCCATATATCTCAATTAGAGTGTTTGGGTCCTCTCAAGGTTATTAGTCACAAACAGGCCTTAACATGGAATTAAAATTTGGCATGACCAATAATCTCAAACACTGGAGGGCCAGTCTACCATATTAGGACTATTCCATGTCCTTAGCTGAATATGGTCGTAGCATTCTTCCTCCCTCAAACAGATTTTGTCCTCATAATGGGAAAAATAAGACATGAAATTATTCCTTAAGGCTTTAAGTTTTACCCATGAATCATTATTCTTAGTCTAATCTTTCCATCTGAATAAGTACTCAAAGATGCAACAATTCTTCAATTGCTTGTCTCTACTCAGGAGTACTAACTCAAATCCCAAAGATACACTAAGCTATAAATCTTTCAAATGGGTTGATCTTCTCCAAATAAAATTTCATCACCTTCATGTAATCCTAATCAAATGAACCATTGAGTAAATCAACTTCTTTATTTCAGAGATCAAATCCAAAAGCTAAAGAAATTCCATTTTAATCATAGTCAAAAAATATGTCCACAATTTCTTGTAGATAATAATGTTTTTTGGTACAAATATTCTTAAAATATCCAAATATTCTAAAATACAACAGTTCAATCAATCAAAATCTCTAGGAGATCCATCAAGTCTCAGACAATTATAACCCAATCCAGAGTACTACAATTACTCTAATGAGTTAATAGCCCCATTTCTAGCATCAAATGCAATAAATCAGCAATCTATCTGTATCTCAATAGATTTATCAGTCTCCTATAAATCCGGAGATCTAGATTGAACCTCGTACACACACACTTATAGACTGCAACCTGTAGTATAATACAATCCACTAAGGTAAGCAAACATCCCAATAAGCAAATCCAAATACTTTACGAGATATGTCAGTGAGATCCATAGGACCTAATAACAAAACATTGGAGTAAAGATATTTAGATTTTCAAAACACTAATCTAATCTCAACTCAATCCATGGGTTGGAAGTTATACACTCATAATAACTAAGTATATGTTTATGATTCGTCAATCACAAATAGTTAGATTCTTATGATTCGTCAATCATAATTCACTGGAATCTAATCCCATACTTAATCATTAAAGAACACTGGAGTGTATGTTCAACCAACTCAACTGAATTCCAATAATTCAGTTTACCATTCTTGGTATCATTATGATTCGGTATCCAATTGAGCTCTCTGGGATAGAATCACTAATGAATTGAGTTTATTTCTCAACTGAGAAATATTGACCCAAGAATTTCGTATATCCTATGCACACAATTTTTCCTGATGAATTCAATGGCTCATAAATCACGTGTCTTACAAGCAATACACACAAAACAAACAGTTTCTGGTGAATTCTCTTCACACTGGCCGTTTTACCAATTAACTTCCACAGGAGTAAACCAACTACTCAAGTTAATTGCCAATGATTTAGAAATCCCGAATGTCCGGGTGCAGATCTTAATTTTACTAGTATACCGCCACATCTAGATCCTTATCCAAATAACTTTTAAGTAAACCAAATAATCTTCCATAGACAGATCCGTTAACTCTGCAAGTAATTGTCAAACACAATACTTGATCGTATGTCTATGTTCACCGACTACTCTGACCTAATACATAAACATATATGTCATTATCTAGCAGATATCTCCAAAATCCGCATATGTTACTCTCATATCTCATTGAGAATGTTGGAGTTAATCTTACTCCCACTCACTTGAATTCACTTTCTCTTGTAAATATCCACTCTCTATAACAATGTGCAATTTTACTCACATAGTCGAACAATCTACACAAATACATGGATATTTGAAGTAGAGCAATGTTGACATCGACAACGGTTGAATCGACTTGACACAATCCAACACCCTCGACTGTCGACTGGAGATCTTCCTCTACTGAATCCAATATAGACTATGTCACCATTTGAACTTATTGTCATGCAATAACTACAGAGCTTCATGACTATTATCTACATAGTTTACACTAAATTGTTTAACTTTGTCTTGTAAACATGACATCATGCCTAAACACACTTGTTAGTCACCATCTCTATAATATCCAATAAATTAGATTAGAAGACAAAGATGAGATCAAATAAGAGATCGTTGATGCATGAATTAGAGTTCATATACGAACTTTGTTTGTATTGGGTTTCTTTCCTTGCCTATCCTCAACCCAAGATCCAATCAATCTAGCATCAAGGAGATGAAGTTAGTTGTCACACGTAGGTTTGTTCCCATGAGAAAAGGCCTAAAGTCCTTTTATTGACTTCCTAATTAATCAAATCTCTATGTGATCATCAGGTTGGACTTACACACACAGGGTGCCAAATCGCTCTCACTTATTAACTAGGGTTAGGGTCGCCTTGGGATCCGCAAACCCTCCAGTAGTATCTCCCACCAAAACTGGTGGCGGTCCCACGACACCTACGAGATGCAGTTACTGTGGGCTTTTATTTGCATCACGTCAAATCTTTATTAAATGATACTACACCTTCTCCATGAAATCGAGTCGGGCAGTGTTAAAATCTAGGTTGTGCGACAAAAAACAATGGTGGGCTCCGACGATCCACTTTGAAGTTGTCCAAGCTGTGAAGCGAGATTCTCAGGAGCTTCCCATCATTGCTGCACGGAAATACAATCTGGCCACCAGCAGCTGATCTTTAATACTATCTGACGCCATTGGCTATTTCGAATTGAATGCCAAAGTAGAAAGGCAATCATCCCATTGTATTGCCACGGCCGCCAATAGAGTGAGATCTTTTGCAAACAGTGCTGATTGCCTGACTGTGGGATCAGGAGAGCGAATATACTCCCGCTTGTATGCTTGTAGGGCTTGATGGAAGTCCACTGAGATCTCCCAGCTATAAAGTTGGTGTATGATTGGCCAATTCGGAGTATGGATGGTAATTTTGTCCATGGCCAATCCCAAATCCTTCCACTTATTCCTGCACGGCATTGGTACATAATATGGATCTACGCGCAATTGGCGAGGGCTGGCCACATAACTCCTGATGGATTCCGGAGTTTTCTAAAAAACTGTAACTCTCCAAGCCGACTGATCTCCCAATGAGGGTATTTTATCCAATTCTTTGTCGGCCTCAATTTCAGATGTCTTAAACTTGAGGACCCAACCACCATGCAAGGACTCATGAGGATGTTGTGCTAAAAAGCTGTGGATCTGGTCCTCGATGCTGAGTGGTCGTCTGAACAACGGTGTGGTCCTTGATGAAGATGGAGCTACTTGTGTTACCTGTGGAACTAGCTATTCTTCTTGAACTTCGGGGGCTCCACCTTGTTCCATGCCTGAATCCAATCATGTATCCATTCTTGCCTGATCTTGGTGCTGAGGCGAGAATTGTGGCATCAATAAAACTGGAATTTGAGGCCCGGCTTCCAACACCTGAGCGGCGGCTTTCTCATAATCATTTATAATGGCCTTGGCCTTGCCTAACTTGGTGGTTGCCATCCTTTTGAGTTTATCGAATTTTTCCTGAAATCCCGCCACTATAGTATGGTAGGTTTCCACCTTGCGGAACAAGTATCTGATCTCATCTGGTGTGACTGGTTGATCAAGCACTTGGGTCTGTAAATAGGAATCGCTTTCAAGGGTGGTCGTGTCCAATTCACCTTGAAGTCGTTCGCGTTCTAATGCTGCTAAGTCCAACTGACCGGCTAGCAACAAGACCTGCCGTTTTGAATCTTGGATGGCCTTGTCAACCTTGTCATGTGCCATTAGAAGTACATTTTGAAGAGTCGCCACATAGTCTTCTAGTCGTTGAGCGAACTCATTGGACTTCTTCAAATCAGCTTCGGACTTTGCCTCGTGTTGCTTGACAATCGTCAACTCGCAGTTCATCTGAATAACTTTTTGGCTAATCAAATTATTCTATGTCCCAAGATTGGTGATGCACTTGGACATATCTTTTTTTCATCAATCATGGTCTGGATCATACACGCAAGGTTAGAAACAAGACCCATTGTGTCACCAGAATCCACGGTAGTAGGCACAGTAGCAACATGAGCAACAAGAGCAGGTCCAGTAGGAATCGTGCTAATTGGCCTCTGTTGTGCGGCCGATTCTTCTTCTTCAAATATATCTTTAGCTTCAAAACCCTCTAGCACTGTGGCGTCGAACTGCTTTGGAGAGATAACAACATGATCGACCCTAGGGGTGTCTGGTGCAGCTTCAACTGGATCTTGCTGGTTGATTTGAAAGGAATCATCCAATAGCGGTATCATGGAACTCTTTGAATCCTCTTCCAAGGGATTGGAGTTCAAAGGGTCCGGGGATTTGGGACATTACAAAAGTCTCATCTAGGCCCAGTGGGTTGGAATCATCGAACATATCCATGAATGATTGTGTGTTTAGAGAAATGACTCGGATCTGTGGGGGAGAGGCGGCCTGGGCAGCTGTGACTGGAATGGTAGATCCAATTGTCACAAACTGACCTTGTGAGAAAGCAGAGATGAGGGATTGATCAGTGGATTGAGGGATAGGTAGTTCAGTGCGGATAACAGTGGGGAGTGGAAGCGCAGCTAAAGATGTCTGCCTAGTACGACGTCATGACGTGGAAGGCGAGTCAGGAATGATGATCTCGCTGCGTGGACAACGATGACTATGTGAACTCGATGCATGTTGGGAGAACTCTGCTGGTGCTTGTTCATAAATAGAGAGCACGACGTCCATACTAAAACCATGGATTTTATTTTCAAGGTGGGAGGCTGCTAGGAGTGACAACATCTGGCCAGCAGCAAATTGATGCCTCGTATTGCCCTTGATGGCTCGTTTGAGCTCTCCAAAGAAAGTCTTGAACTAGTTAGATGGTTCTAGAGAAGCTTGGCTATCTTGGATTGAGACTCAACTATTCTATGCAAAATTTGGGAAGTAATACGGTCTTTCCTGAGATTGCCAACCATCAGAAAATTGTTGAGGAGTTGAGCAGCAACCTGAATGACAAGATCAGTAATGGCCTCTAGAAGATAGCCATCATTAGTCCAATGTAGATTATTGGTCAGGTCAATATAAGGCTTAATATCTTGTTTGGCTTGCTTATGGTTTGGTGAGGCTTGGGTACCAGACACTATCCCTATGGCATCAAGGGCATCCTCAGTCACACGCACCTTGTGTGTGGCTCTCTAGAAGGTAATGTAATATTTGGATTTCTCCTCCTTCCAAGTATTGAAGGCAAGAGTGATAAAATCCATGCTGATTCTCCCCAAGAAGGCTCTCTCATGAATACCCATTGCAGTGAGCAAAGGCTCCGCAAGGGTCATCCACTGAGTGACCATGCTTGTGCTAGGAAGGATCATGATGTCCGTTGCAGTTGGAACACACGATGGATAGTGTAACGAGGCGACTGAGACGTATTTGTGGAAGACATGATGAAAAAGAGTAGAAACTGAAAGTGATGAGTGCGAGTGTATAACAAAAAATAGTATTGAAAGTTCTGAAGGCTTTGGTCGCTGGAAAAATTGGCAAGAGATTCGCTGGTGAGAATGATGGGATTTCGTAGTCGCGAAGCCTTCGTGAAGGAACCACGATCCTCCTGTGACTGGATGGAGTTCAGATGTGATCACTGGACATTGCCAGCTGAATCACTCCTACAGTCCTCCAAAGTGTAGTCAGGCACTACTAGTCTACATTTACAAAATTAATGCAGCATTCACCATAGTTTCAACCAAGATGCGGAATTCAAATGAACAAGAAAACTCAGACATACGAATAACAGCAGACGCATTTGCATTCGAGATCAGACACAACAAGAAGAATCATCTATATCGATCTTTCTTTGATCTCTTCAAGCACTGCATGCAAATCCATGCAGTGCGTTGGTGTGGGAGAAACTCGATTCTCTCACGAGTAATCGTCTCGTTTTATTAGTGGACAGTTGGATCTCTATGGATCTTGATCACAGAACTCGTCTCGCATGCAGGCGGACTTATTATCTGTATTTCGTCTTGATTGCTTACTAGCATCAGACTACTTCATTACACTGTATGTATATTCTGTTGATCTATATGTCAAGTATCATCTAGTAAGTATAGTCGCTCTATGTAAATCTAAGATTAGAATGATTAAGCATCTACAACTAATCAGGAAATTACAAAAGTGGCAGATTAGCCATGACCTAAAATGTATCTATTGACGTCATGCCATCAGATCAGATATCTGTACTTCTGGGTACTTGCATGATCTCGCTGGTATTCTTTGGAGCGTGGAGGGCAGGAGAAGATTCCATTTCCGTCGTTGGTTTCATTTTGGTCGTTTGCCTTCTCTTGTACTAGATCACAAAAGATTCTCGTGCCAGACAACAAAAGATTCTTGTTCATGAGTCTTTCGTGTTCGCGAACCGTTCGTCTTCGTTTCCTTTGACTTTCATGTTCGCGAAACTTTTCGTGCTTCGTGTCTCATGACTTTCATGTTCGCGAACATCTTCGTCAGGTTGAGGGTTGAAAGCTAGGTTTCGCCCAATTTGTCCAGGAACTGTCTTAGCCAGATTATCTCATTGGCCATCTTTGCTGCTGCTACGTACTCTGCTTCGCAAGATGACTGGGCTACACCGGTCTGCTTCTTGTTGACCCAGAGAACTGCTGCTCCTGATGCGATGGTGCATCCTTCCAATATGCTTTTACAGTCGTCCTTGAGATATGCCCAGCTAGCATCACTGTAAAGTATCCTGAAACCCACACCACGACAATAACACAAGCCACAATCCCTCGTTAATTGAAGATATTGCAAAATTTGTTTTGCAATCTTCCAATGTGTCGAGCCTGGATTTGTGCAGAATTGGCTCATCTTGAATACTGTATAAGCAACATCAGGATGTGTGTTGTCTGCAAGGTACATCGATGATCCTATCAGCTTCTTGTAAGGTGTGAGCTGCATTCGTTCTCTCTCTTCCTCAGTCTTTGGACAGTCGTCGCTTGTCAGCACCTTCACTGCGAGCATTGGAGTATTCGCTCCTTTGCAGTTCAGCATCCCAAAGTCCTCTAGGATCTTCTGGGGGTATTTGGACTGGAGAAGGTATATCTTACCTCCCTCGTAGTCCCTTTCAATTTGTAAGCCTAGGTAACACTTGGCTTCTCCCAGATCCACGATCTCGAAATGTTTCGAGATGTCTGCCTTTACTTCAACAATTAGCTGCTCACTCCTACAAAGTATCAGAGTGTCGTCCACATACACAGCCACAATGATGCTCTGCCCATCTGTAACTCTGACATATACATTGGAATCAGCCAACAAAGGCTTGAATCCCAATGATTTTAAGGCTTGATCTTTCTTCTTCTACCATTTTCGGACTGATTGTTTCAGACCGTAAATGCTTCTATGCATTTCGCATGCATATTCAGAAAATGAACTCAAGACATATCTTGGGGGGTTGATCCATGTAGACCTCTTCGTCTAATTTGCCATGCAAGAAGGTTGTCTTCTCATCTAAAATGTGGATCTTGAGGTCATAAGCTGCTGCATATGCAAATAACAGACGTAGGGACGAATGTTTTACAACAGGAGAGAAGGTTTTAGAGTAGTCAATACCGTATCTCTGAGAAAAACCTTTCGCTACCAGTCTTGCCTTGTATTTCGTCACATTCCCGTCTGGTCCCTATTTGAGCTTGAAGACCCATTTGCATTTGACAGTCTTGCGCTTATGTGGTAATGGCTCCAACGTCCATACCTGGTTCTTCCTCATGGACTCCATCTCTTCGTTCATGGCTTGGATCCATCTGTCCTTTTCTGGACCTTCAATCGCCTCCTCGAAAGTTTGTGGTTAGCCACTGAACCCACAGAACTCTTCTGATGTGGAAGCTAAGCTACTTGGCACATATCTTGTTGGCGCTCTTCGTGGTCTTGTCGACCTTATGGGAGATCCTCCTAGAACAGCTATGTCTTTGCCCTTGTCTGCTCTGCTTGGTCCGAAACCATTTTGGTTTACAGGAACTACGGCAGCAGGTTGCCTCTCGAATCTTTCTTCGTCAGATTCATCGTCCGAATGGGAGACGACTCGAAAATCTTCTTTTTTTGTGTTCGTCTTCTGCTCCCTCTGTCGTTGGCAACAGGTCATAGTACTATCTCTCCAAAACTTTGTAGCTGACAGGATCGTCATTGGCCATTGTCCTGCTCTCATCGAATCTGACATCTCTCACTGTTTTCACAGTGTTCGTGTCTAGCATGTAGACTCTGTAGTATGACGAATTGTTGTCATAACCTACTAGAAATCCCTGCTCGACTTTCTCATCAAGCTTCTTTCGAAGATTATCAGGAATATGTGCATAAGTTGCACAACCAAAGATTCTGACGTGAGATAGGTTGGGATTTCTACCCCACCATAGCTCATGTGTTGTCGTGTGAGGAACACCAGACTTGCCTGTTCTGTTCTAGATGTATGCGGCTGTAACTACTACTTCAGCCCACAGTGCACTTGGAGCTTTTGAGTAGGCCATCATGCATCTGGTTGCTTCCATCAGGGGGAACAACTTTCGTTCAGCAATACCATTGTGCTGCGGTGTGTAGGCTGCAGTTCTTCTGTGAATGATGCCACGATCATTGCAGAAGTCAGTGAAGCGACTCGAGATATATTCGCCACCTCGATTTGTTCTGATCTACTTCACTTTGCTGCCTGTACATCTCTCAGCCAATTCACATATTCTGTAGGAACGAGCCCCTGGTCTTGCAGATGGACAACACCTCTACAATACACCTAAAGAAAGATCCCGTTTTCCATTCCAGAACGAAGTACATTGCAATCAAGTACCACTTGATCAAGGATCTAATTGAAAAGAAGATGTTGTAGACCACCTTCATCAGAACGAAATACATGGTTGCTGACATCTTCACTAAAGCCCTGGACAAAGGACTCTTTGAGAGACAAAGGGGCAGTCTCGGGATCGTAAAGCTATCATGCTTTGAGAGGGAGCTGAAGACACAAAATGTTTCTAACTATCAAGTGCTTTTGATTTATTCTGAATAAAATACACTGACAAATTTGCTATAATCATCAATGAAGGTTATATAATAATTTGAACCTCCTACTGAGATCACGTTGAATGGTTCGCAGATGTCAGAGTGCACTAGCTCCATAATCTTTGTCGTTCTGTAGGAGTCTTTAATGAATGGTGTGCGTGACATCTTGCCTTTCAAAAATGCATCACAGGTGGTCGAATTGGTTGCATTCAAGATGCTGACCCCTATTATTGCTCCATGATGGCTTGTTTGGTAAAGTGCCATTGAATTCATGTGGTAGAGTCTTTTGTGCCATAGAGTGTCTAGTGAGTCATCATGAGTCTAATGCACCTTATCTGTAGGTAGGCGTACCTTCAGATGATATAGGTTCTCTTTCCTTCTGCCTTGAGCGATCAAAGTACTGGTACTGGCATCAATCACATTGCATGCTTCTTCAAAAAACGTCACGTGCATCCCTGCATCTGCTGTTCTTGCTACAAAGAGCAAGTCTTGTTGCAGAGTATGCATGAACAGAACGTCTTCGAGTCGTCTATCTCTACCGTTTGTGTTGAGCCATAGTGAACCAATACCGTTCACTTGATGTCTAGATCCATCTCCAAGAACTATGAATCTTGAAGGATCTACACTTCTGAAATCAGACATGATTCGTCTTGATGTCACGAAGTGTGAGGTGGCTCCTAAATCTAGGATCACCTCATGTGTCTCAGATGTTGATGTTGCACACACGCCTTCACACATATAGGTGGTCGAACAGTTTCTATTCGTTCTTTCTTCGCCCATTTTTGAGCTCTTGGACTCCTCGACATAGGATGAACTATTGTTGTTCTCCTGTCTGTTCTGTGCTGATTTGTTTCTCGGATTCTGGCTGCATGACCTTCTTATGGCAATGGATACACTCAATCTTGGGATTGAGCCAGCATGTATCTACTGTATGACCGTCTCTTCTGCATCTCACACAAGTCTTCTTGTCTGCACCTTGTTGTTTCAACCTCCCTTTGGTCTTCTAGTTGCCTTTGCTTGTTCCCTCTGCTTGCTGGTCACGATCCTGCCTCTAATTGACTCCCTCTTAGGCTTAGATTGCTTCTTTGATTTTTCTTTGTTGTCGTAAAGGGCCTGGTCAAAACCATCTTTGTGATCGAGATGTTCTCTGGCCTCGACTTCCTCTCGAATCTCGACAATTGCCTTTTCGAGGTTCATGGAAGGGTCTTTCACGAGCAGGGTCCTTGTTGTCTGGAATGATCTGGGTAAGGTTCTCAACAGGTATGTGAGCTACTTCTCAGCTGACAAAACATTCTCTGCTCCAGAGTTATGTAATGACAGAAACAGATCCTTCATCTTTCTTACAAAAGAAGTGAGGTCTTTTCCATCCCACTGCAAATTCATCAACTGATCTTCCAACATCATGATTTGACTTCTTGATTTCGTCTGAATCTGGTGAGTAATGCATCCCACATCTCCTTAGCTTTGGAGAGTGTAGCCAGGTCAAGTGTGAGACTATCTTCGATGGAAGATGATAGCAAGACTACTGCCTTGTCATTTTTCTCCCTTCATTCGTGTAGCTCCTTGTCTGTTGTCGTAGGCATTTCTTCTGTGCCATCCACCCAGGGGAGTCCTTCGCCCTTGAGTATCATTGATGTCTTAACTTCCAGGCTATAAAGTTAGATCCTGAAGAATCAAGTATTGTCCAGATCTTGCTCTGCATGCTGCTGATTGAAGCACTGTTTCTTGGAGTCTGTTCCCTTGTTGATGGTTGTTTGTTTGAATGCTTGGCCTCCTGGATCTGCTAGCTGCTTGGCTATGTTAGAATACGATAGGATAACCTGCTCTGATACCACTGTTGAGAATGATGGGATTTCGCAGTCGCGAAGCTTTCGTGAAGGAACCACGATCCTCTTGCGACATGGATGGAGTTCAGATGCGATCGATGGACACTGCCGACTGAATCACGCCTACAATCCTCCAGAGTGTAGTCAGGCACTGCTGATCTACGTTTATAAAATTAATGCAGCATTCAACATAGCTTCAACCAAGGTGCGAAATTCAAATGAACAAGAAAACTCAGACATACGATGCATTCGAGATCAGACACAACAAGAAGAATCATCTATATTGATCTTTCTTTGATCTCTTCAAGCACTGCATGCAAATCCATGCAGTGCGTTGGCGTGGGAGAAACACGGTTCTCTCACGAGTAATCATCTTGCTTTACTAGCGGACAGTTGGATCTCTATGGATCTATTGAACTATATGCCAAGTATCATCCAGTAAGTATAGTCACTCTATGTAAATTTGAGATTAGAGTGATTAAGCATCTACAACTAATCAAGGAACTACAAGAGTGGTAGATTAGCCATGACCTAAAATGTATCTGCTGACATCATGCCATCAGATCAAATATCTGTACTTCTGGGTACTTGCATGATCTTGCTGGTACTCTTTGGAGCGTGGAGGGCAGGAGAAGGTTTCATTTTCGTCGTTGGTTTTTTTTTTTGGTTGTTTGCCTTCTCTCGTACTGGACCACAAAAGATTCTCGTGCCAGACTGCAAAAGATTCTCATTCATGAGTATTTTGTGTTCGTGAACCGTTCGTCTTCGCCTGCTTTGACTTTCGTGTTCGCGAACCATTCGTCTTCGTTTCCTTTGACTTTCGTATTCGCGAAACTTTTCGTGCTTTGTGTCTCCTGACTTTCGTGTTCGCAAACATCTTGTCAAGCTGAAGGTTGAAAGCTAGCAAGGGTTTGTAGTTAAAAACATTTTGTTTCTTCATTCGCTAGCACAAGTGAGGAATGAATCAAATTCAGCCAACTTATAGGTGAATTTGGAGGGTCCATTACACATAATACTAGTTTGGTTGTCCAGTTTTGAAGCAAAATTTGCAGGCTTGTTCAGTATTGTGAAAATAGGTTATAAAAATCTCGGCGAAGGTTTTTGAGACTCTGAACCTATCCGACGAACGTTTTCCGGGTCTGGCAAACCTTCGTCCAAGAGGATCATTTGTCCAAGTACTATCATAAATGCAACTTTTCAAGATCTGAACCTATAGCCGACCTAATTTTGACATTTTAAGTCTATTTGGCATGTCAGCAAAGGTTTTTGAGGAGAGTAAGGTGCTCAACAAAGGTTCCCAAAATGGCATATTGCTGATCATTCACCTAACTCCAAAACAGATACCAACTGGTGGAAGGAACGTCCGCCCAACTCAGTATGGGTATATCAGAGGTGGATCTAGCTTCTGAAAACTCAGCGAATAATTCTACCACAATTTGTGCAAAAAATAACCGAAAAAATAATTTCTCAGGTCATTTTCCCATAAAGATCTGACTCCTAAAATACTTGCCTTCAATTTTTTTCCTGATCTGATGACATTTCTGACTTTTCTCATCAATCCTTCCTCATTTTTTTTCGTTTTTTTTTTTCATACTGTCTTTTCCAAAAGAAATCCACAATTAAGTAGTGAAAACAAGAAATTGAAAAACAAATAAAAATAAAAAATTATTTGGATCATACTTGCTGAATTGGTGGAGTAGGTTGTCAAAACTTGCGTAATTGGCTGCCATTCATAGAGTATTAAAACGTTTTCCATCCAAGTGTTCAAGAATCACTGCTCATAGTTCAGGAGTTCCTTTATTCTATATGAGCCTTCACCAGTAAACTTCAATTTTCCCTTGATCAGCTTGGTTTTGTACATCAGTGCTAGATCTCTTGCTTTCAGATCCTTTTTGTGTAATCGATGATCGTGCCATGCCTTACGGCGAGCTTTCTTTGCTACTAACGCATGAAGTGCCATCAATCTTGTTTCACATAATTTGTGCAAAGCTTCATGACGTAGTTGTAAAGACTTGTCATCATTTAACCGCTCTGTTGCTGCTATGCATAAAGATGGTATTAAAAATTCAATCGGCATGACAACACCTTGACCATAAACAAGTTGAAAGGGTGTTTGATTTGTACTTCTCTTGTAAGCAATTCTAAATGCCCATAATGTTGCATGTAATTTATGTTCCCAATCAGACCGACTTGCTTCAACTGTTTTCATCATAATAGTGTAGAAAATCCTATTGGAAAATTCAGCTTAGCCATTCCCTCCGGGATAATATGGAGTACTAAATCAGTGTATCACAAAAAAAACTTTCAGTAAACACTTTATCATTTGATTAACAAAGTGTATATCTCGGTCACTGACAATCTCGATCGGACATCCAAATCTGATAATAATATTTTCATAAAGAAACGTGGCCATAGATTTCGCATCGACAACTTTGACAGCTTTGGCTTCAACCCACTTGGTCATATAATCAGTTGCTACGATACTGTATCGGGCCTGAGATCCTCGCACGGCAGGAGGAATAGGACCAACATAATCCAGTCCCCATTTTTCAAATGGCGCTTTCAATAAAACCATTAGAGGAGTTTTGGGCTCCAAAAAGACCCTTTAAGAATTCGTGCAAGATGTAGTTTATATTATTAAAATATTATAGCACTAATACTTTTGACCAGCCATAACTTTTTAATTGTAGCTCAGAATTATGTCATCTAACAAATCATTGGAAAGTCCTTGTCAAGCGCTTTCCAATGCACTAAACTCTGCTAAATTTGGACTTACCACTAAAAAGTTATGCCATTTTTAGTGTGGAAACAAAATGTGGACTCAAAAAGTTACGTTACATAGAGTTCAAATTTGAGTGTTTTTATTGGTCCATGTGTAAGAAAAAATTGAGAAAAAATATAAAAAAAATCTTTACAAAGGATCTTTTTTGGATTTAGAACTCCTCTAATGCGAATTTAAGGGTTCATAGTTCTGTCTAGTAGGCCGTCGAGCTCGCTGGCAAAAATCACATGTATGAATATAATTTTCTGTGTCCTTATGAAGCATAGGCCACCAACAACCTGATTGCAAAAGTTTGCGAACAATAATATTTGTAGAGAAGTGTCCTCCGCCCAAGCCATCATGTGAAAACATGATTAAATCTGAGATTTCATGTGCTAAAACACATCTATGTAGAATATTGTCTGATCCATGATGATACAATTGTCCTGCAATCAATTGATAAGGTTGAGTCTTATGAATCAATTGTCTCTTCTGTACTTTTGTGAAAGAGTCATTTGATTGTCCTAGCATCAGGTACTCAACAATATCCGTTGCCCACTCAGGCACTGCCTCTACATAGAAGTGTGAACATGAAACTCAATCATCGAATCTGGAGAATGCAGTACTGGTGCTGAGGCTAATGCTTTTTTTAATTTTTCAAAGGCTTCTAGCGCCTCTACTGTCCAGATAGGAACAATAGTCAGTTTGTATATAGGTCATGCTCATTCTGCAAAGAAGATAATAAAAATTCGATAATAGTTCGCATGACCCATAAACACATAAACTCCACGAATTGTTGTTGGCGGTGGCAATTCCACAATAACCTTGATTTTAGAATAATCTGTGGCAATGCCATGTCTTGAAATCACATGTCCAAGAACAACTCCATGGGAAACCCTTATCTAGCACTTTTCTGGATTTAGGGAAATTTGATACTTGCGACATCATTCAAATACTTTCTCCAATCGATCCAGGTGGTCTGTATCTGTGCTATGGACTCCAAGGTCATCCAAGTAAATTTCAAAAAAATTCTATAAATAATCTTTAAAAGCAAATTGCATCACTCTTTGGAACGAACTTGGTGCATTACAGAGTCCAAACGACATTTCTTTATAAGCATAGGTGCCCCATTCTGTTGAAAAGCTGTTTTGTGATGATCTGCAGGTGCAATCTTGACCTGGTTGTAACCACTAAATCCATCCAAAAAACTATAGGCTTTTGCTCCAGCAAGGCGATCCAAAATGCTTTCAGTAAAAGGTAACGAAAAGTGATCCTTTTATGTCACTTTGTTCAAGGCCTTGAGATTCACACAAATTCTTAATTTTCCATTCTTCTTAGGAACAATGAAATTGGTGAAACCCATTCGGTATGCTCAATCTCATAAATGAAATCGGCGTCAAGCAATCTCTGAAGCTCCTTCTTGATTAGATCCGCAACATTAGGACTATAGCGATAGAACTTTATAACCTTTGGAACTGCATTAGATATTAAAGGTATGGTGTGTTCAATAACTAACATCGAAATACCCTTGAGATCTTTATAAGTCCATGCAAAGCAATCTTGATACTTAATCAGTAACGTTTGTAGCGCTTGAAACTGTTCAGGATTAAGTTGTGATCCAACTTGTACAATCTTTTCTAGTTCTCTTGGTTCAGCAAGATTCATAAACTGTGTCCTAGTTGGGCCATCATAAACATCTTTCGATTCTGGCATTTGTTCTTCGGGTTCACGATGTTCTTTTGGTAACATGATAACCACATCATCTAGTGTATAGCGTTTAAAAATTTTCAGGCATATCATGTTGGACTACATCTGCTTGTTCTTTGTCAAAAGGATTTGTCTTGGATCTTCACTTAGCCTTTTTGGCAGGAATTGATGACTTCCGAGAAGATCTTTCTAGAACTCTGACTTGCAAAATCATCCTTGACTTTTCCTTTGACTTTATCTAGTAAGGGTGGCACATTCTTTGAATCAATCTTTTGAGGAGGATTTTCCCATTTTAGGACCGTATTATAATGTTGCTTGGCTTGTTTCTTCTTCATTGAACCTGTGATCCTGTCTTCCTTCAATATAAATGCTTTTGGCGATTTTATTGTTCGTTCAACATGAATATTACGCACTCCAAATACGGTCGAATCCATATGATTTAGAGTTTGCTCATCAGTAAGTTCTGCATTGTCATCATAAGTCAAGGCATGACTCACAGGAATGAGTTCATCTTCAATCGGATCTGGTATAGGCTCCATTGATATCCAAGTTACATTCAACACGTTCAATGGAAAAGTGATCGGTGTATCCAAAGTTCGATCCAATTATAAAATCTTGTTCAAATCTGATTGATTATCTTGTTGACACATATAATTTGTTGTGTAGCCAATCGTTGCAAGTGCTTGACTCTAGTTGACAGTATTGGTTTGAGAATCATAACGAACTCCCAAATTTTTACTGGTTGGTCACAAGCATGATCCGTTGTTGATGAATCATCATCCTCTTTTTGAGCCACTGGTCTGATAGTCCAAGTTATAGGATCAACCTTGACTGCACGTTCATGATTTTCAAAAGTGATTTTCTCGGTACCCCAGTTATGAGTTACTTGCGCAACTCGTAACCATGGGCGTCCCAATAGGACTCGGTAGACATTTGGTGCTTCAGGTAAGTCCATTACTATGAAAGTAATGACGAACCACTTTGGCAATTCTGACAGGTATATCTTCAACCATTCCTTGTGGACGATCAGCCAGCTTAATGGTAAAAGTCGCAGATTTTATCTTTGTAAGGCCCCATTTTGCACATAGCTTTGTAGAAGTCAAGTTAACTCCCAAACCGCCATCTATCACAGTTGTTTCTTTAGAAAATTGCCTATGTTGTATCGGCAGGGTAATATTTTTTTGTTCACTTTCCCAAGCTGCTCTGACATGGAGTAAGTACTTCATTAGATTCTTCAAATTCGGCACAAAAAGTGGTTCTTGATGGACTTTTGGTTCAGCTTGAGTTAACTTTTGCGCTAATACTTCTTTTGCTTGTGGCACCAACTTCATAAACTCTCCCAACGAAATGTTGATCTTCTTAGACAAAATATTCATGAGAAGTTCTGTTTGTGGTGCTTCTGGTTCAATCATCTTAAAGAATTCTTCATGATGATGCAATTGAGCATTCATATCTGTGCATGGATTATTCGGTGGTTGCACTGGTGAAGAATGAACTTCGGCTGTTGCTCTAGCAGCTTCAAGCTTCTCTTCTTCCTGCAAATGTTTAATCCACTGTCTCATATCCTGATATCTACTTTTTTCTGCATGAAGATCTGGATAGACTCCAGATGTTGGTATATCAGTTAATGGTATCGAATCAGCAGCTACTGGAACTGCTACAAGTTCTTTCTGCTTCTGTGCTCTGGTAACCACCATCAAGAGTACACTTGGTTCATTCTGAGCTGCTGGTCTTTGCTTGATTGTTATCAAATCTACAAGAGCTATGACCAATGGCGGCTTCGGTCTTGCTGGACACTCCTTGTAGCAATGCCCATAACCACAGTCACGACATAATTGTACAAATTTGTCTTTATTTGGACATTCTGCAGCTCTGTGATTTTCTCCACATGCAAAGCATCCAAGTGGTGCTCTGGTCTAGTTCCTAGATTCTTGTTGTTGCGTGGCAGCATAAATAGTATACTGTTATGGAGATCCACCTTCATGATCATTACTATAGTTCCATTGCTTAGTACCTCTGTAAGGTTCTGGCTCCATCAAATTGACAGGAGGAGCGAGGTGCCTTGGTGGGGCAGTAAGGCTAATCGTTCCGGGTACCCAAGAGCAGATTGATGAGGTCTAGCTGTCGGATTTCCTCCATAATGTAGTTTTCAATATCTCATCTGGGCATATCGTTGCTGAATTATCCGAGGATTGAAGTTGCAAAAGCAGTCTCATGATAAGGCGAATTACACAAATGGCATATACTGATTTCCATTCGTTTTTTCAATTGAGAACACTCATTCACTGTGTGATTTCTCGTATAAATAGGACACCATACATTTTTTTGGTAGGAAAAGTCTTTGCAAACTTCTCAGGTTCCTTGTTTGCTTGTCCATGGAAATCTTCCAATGCTTTGATCTTCTCATCAAATTGGAACTGCAACTTTTCCATCTGTTTTTGTTGGTTCTTTCCAAGTTTCTCGAACTCATTGAACATCATCTCTGAAGTAGCATTGACATTCATTGATGCAATAGTGGTGGATGTCGTAGTGGTCTGCTCTACTGTATAGGGCAACATACTGATATTCGGCTCATCGTCTGAATCTTCATCTTCCTCCCAAATTGCATCATCCATAGCATTTTGCAAAATTGCGTACTCATTATGGTGTTTCAGCGCACGTCTGATCCTTTTAGGTAGACCTGACAAAAATCACATAATAATGGCATTTTCATTAATTAGCTCAAGTTCGCACTCAGATCTGAGGCGTTTTATCCGTTCTATGTAATCTCGAACCATTTCCCGCTTTCCCATTTTAATTTTACTTAAAAGTAGAAAAGGGTCTTCCATAAACTTCTGAGGTTTGAACCATGTGATAAGGGCTCGTTTGACAGTCTCCCAGTCTGTACGCTCATTTTCATCTTGATTATAGTACCAATCTTGTCCTACGCCTGTTAAGGCCATAGGAAAAAGCTTAAGTTTATCTTGGGGAAAAACTTCGTCATAGACTTCACAAGATTCAGAATAGATCTGAAGAAATCTAACTGGATCTGTTAATCAATTTTATTTGGGTAGATCCAAACGAGGTGCTCTCCTAACAATGATTGGATTGACTTCCTAAGGAACACCTCCAGGGACTGCCATTATTATAGATTAGATCAAGCAGACAATGAGATTGGATCTAGATTTTTCAATCAAAACTATCTTAGATTAGATTTGTTAGATCTCTTCCACTTGACAAGAATCAGATTCCTATATCATGAAAAAGATTCCTAAGAACAACTGATGAAAAATTCTCAGAATCAAAATCAGACTGTATCAGATTTGATCCAAAATTTGACAAAGACTTGATCTGGAACATCAGAACCTAAAAATAGAACTAGCGAAGGTTCCTTAGACGAAGGTTGACTCGACATAGTGCTATTTTTGATAAAAAATTTCTAATCACAAATTCTATGGAAATAACCTTCGCCGAAACTCTCAGACTGAGAATCTGACACATATAAAGCTAGGGTAGAACTGGAGAAAGTTCCTGACACATAAAAACAAAGTTTTTGTAGTTTGGCGAGGGTAAAAATAGGGATCTTCTATGATCCTGATTAAATGAATGTTTGCCAAACTCAAAAATAATAATTTACTATAAATAGAATAATTTGGAATCTCGACGAAGGTTCTGGAAAAGAATCGAGAGTAATACTGGTATTTTTGCAAAAAGGAGACTTTTTTGACAAAAATATGATAATATGACAACTGATCCTTTGAGAAAACTTTCTATTTATGATATTATTCTTCGCCAACCTGGCAGTAGATAGATCTGAATCACACCTATGCTCAGTGAATCAGACAAAGGTTCTTTTTTTGCAATTTTTAGGGTTTTGGTAATTTTTTTGGTATTTTTGGTGGTTTTTCTAATGTTTCTGAAAATCTGTTGGAAAGGATTATTCACCCTTCAAACTAAAGGTTCTGTGATCAAACCCAAAGGTGCTTGCAACTCGGCGAACGTTTCCTGACAGAGAGCAAAAAGTATCAGTTCTAATGACGATTTTTCCCTCCTTTTGACCAGTATCTAGCAGATTTGATCGATTTTTGTTGTTTTTTCTGATATTTCAAATCCAAATGGATCTTAAGATTGGTAATCTGAAGAGCTTTCTTGTTTCAAAATTAAATTATATTTCAAACAAGTAAATCCACTCAAATCAGGCAAAATCACTCTCAAACTAACTTTAAATGCAGATTTAACACTATTCATGCCATGACAAAATGCCTAATGCAAGCTAAAAAATTGGCGTAGCTCCCCGACAATGGCTCCAAAATTGTAGTGGGTTTCTTTCCTTGCCTATCATCAACCCAAGATCCAATCAATCTAGCATCAAGGAGATGAAGTTAGTTGTCACCCGTAGGTTCGTTCCCATGAGAGTGATAGCATATTTCAGACTTCAGCATGAATGGAAGATCCAGATCTAACTCTAACATCCATTAACCCTAAGCATTAACACTACTCCATTAACACTAAGATCCACAATAAAGATAGCTTACTCTTTCTCTCTCTCCCTTTCTCTCTCATAAAAAGCATAAGAACATACAATTTCAAAAACAATAAGATCCAACAATTGATAAATCCAAAGAAAACATGAAAGATGGAGGAAAAGTGATAGAGAACAAGGACATTCATAAATCCATTTCACAAGAGAACCAATCTGCTTTATTGAAATGAAGATATGTACATGTGTAGGAAACTCGAACTGGTCCCTTTTTAAAGTAGAGAGGAGGTTATCCTATCCTATTGGTCCATTTTTGCCTCCCTAATTATTCAAATTTAAAAAAGAGTGGAAACCCATTCAAATTGGAGGGAAACCCAACTTTATTTACTAACTTGACATTTAGGCCCTGCGACATTAAAAGTCCCGCAAAAAGGCCTAAAGTCCTTTTATTGATTTTTTAATTAATCAAATCTCTATGTGATCATCGGGTTGGACTTACACACGCAGGGTGCCAAATCCCTCTCACTTATTAACTAGGGTTAGGATTGTCTCGGGATTCGCAAACCCTCCAACACCATTGTATCAGATTATCTGACTCCTTAGAGTCAGAGATCACAAGAGAGAGTGAGAGTAATTCAAAAAGTAGAGACATTTCTTAATCTATAATCAGCATAATAGAATCGTAGTGCATAGTGCAATACTATTGTGAGTAGACATTTAGTGTTATTCATCATTTAATTCTACTAATTTTCACTTTTATGTTTTTAAAAGTTATTTATGTCTTTATGTTTTGTGTGCAATTTTTAATTATATGTCTTTCAAAAAACAAGGAGAGGAGAGTACAAGAAAAAGACAACAATTATCCCATAAGTATTTCTAGAAGCATGACAGAACTGATGAGTATATATAGATTCTGAAATCGTCCATTTCCAAGAATTGTGGCTAAAGAGTCACAATTACAATAAGATGGCTTTCCAAAAAAAGCCAAAATCAATTAGAATTGTTTTTTTATGAGTTCAACACGTTGTTGACACGTGGCAATTCATATATCCCATAAGCAAATGAACATCTATCCACAAAGATAGATAAACCTCCTCCCCATCAATAGTCTTTGTTACATAATTTAGAAACCTCAAGCTCCAAGCTTTTTTTTTTTTCCATGTTCTGATTTTTACTTCTCTTAAATTTTCGAAACATCCATTTACTTGCAAGGAAAAGTCTGATTCAATGGTATTTTTCGTTCAATTTTGATGAGGCATAAGTTATAAATTTACAATAAAGACCATTTTTTATCAACTAAATTGCTGAAAAAAAAACTCAGAGGTTCTGAGTGTTTCATTTTTTGTTTAAAAAAAATTCAAAA